>OV884019.1:19022500-29022500 GCA_930367235.1 Sarcophaga rosellei
ACATAACTTATGCCCAACATCTATCAGGTCTACTGGATTTTATTCAAATTATATTTGGCTCAATATGTTCCAACTATAAAGGCAGAATTAGCCGAACATAATGGAACTTATGTTTGTTTCTAGCACGTGAAAAGCAATCAGAACGATTACCCAACCGTAATAGAATTTCGATAAACATTTGCACTATTTCGTACGTGCAGTCGCCGTAGTGTAGTAGGTAGAGTGGTGGTTTATAAGTCGTAAGGCCTTGGTTCAAACCCCTGGTCAAACATCTTCAACACAACGAAATATGAAAAAATACTTTTTCAGCGACTTCCCCTTAGCCGATTTCTGGTAAAAACTCCAAGAGTAAATAAAATTGCCATGAAGAGTTTCTCAAAAAATATGCCTCCGGAGTCGACTTAAAACTGTGGTTTGAGAAGCTAGGTCGTAATCATGAACTAGTCATATAATGACCAAAATACATACATATAATCGATTGTACGTTTCGCTACGTGTACGTAGTGTATCCTTCATTTCAGTTGCCTAATTAACCGACAGTTATGGAACATTTGTTTTGTGGTCTCCTCTACTTCTTCATTATTAAAGCTTCTGCGGAAGGTGATGTGACGTACTTTAACCTTTTAACAAAGGTGCCTCCATTTATTTACGCTGAACGAACTTTTCATTGCATTAAATAGAACGATAAGTGGAAATTAAAATCAAAAAATCAATTTAAATTAAACCAAAGAAATTAAAAAATTCTAGGAAAACACTATTACTACTAGGTATGGTAAGTAAATGAATTTAAAATAAATTTTTATTTTTATTTTTTCTTCTGTTTTTAATTGTATTTTTGGAATGTACTGTGATTCCATTGCTGCTATTGGCATTAAGTGTAATATTTAAAGCAGAATTTTAATTGTTTCTTATCAAACAATGTTCATTTATTTTTGAAGAATTTTTCGAAAAAAAATTTTATGATCTCAACAAAGCCATTTTAATTATACTCGTACACAGGTCATTACTCAATATCAAATGAGCGAGATATGATATGAAGGAGTACTTACGGTATGAAGGAAAGGAAAATAATATTTGAAGGTAAGAGTAAAACCAAATGACGCACATTACATGAAAACATTAAAACACTTACATATGTATGTATGTATGTATGATGGCTGTGTGTTGCATGCAACATGTAACATTAAAACCTAATTGCAGCACTAATTGTTGTCGAAACAGAAAGCAAACGAAAGGATTTTAAAGCAAATAAAACATGCACATGACAATGCATTACACAATGCAACAAAAACATATAATTTTAACAACTTTTCTAATAATAAAAGCAACAAAAACAAAAGAAAAAGATACAGAAATACGTCTACAAATACAAATGAAATGATAATTTTATGAGTTTTGAATCGTTTATAACATGCACCCCATCTCCATACATCCATACATACTTACATGCAACAACAACAACCTTAACCTCTAAATCTTAATGGCTGGTGTAATGTCTGGCGTGTGTTTCTCGCAATAAATAGCTGAAGCTGATGCTGAAGTTGAAGCTGCAACTGCAACTGAAGTATTTTGAGCCTTTTTGTATCATGAAATAAAAATCAAAGGAAAAAGGGTAAAAGACGTTACAACATCGAGAAAGGCTTCAAATTCAAATTCTCAGAAACCCTATGACGGCGGCGACTAATACAACGAAGGAAATGATAGGCAATGATAGGTGATATAAATTTATGACTTCGGCTATAACCACCACTAAATACCGTAGAGTCCTATTTCATCTACTAAGCGAGTAGCATATTCCTGCTCTATTTTTAAAATCCATATATACCATCATACGAGTACACTCTTTCACTTTCTACTCGTTTTTATTATTATTGATGTTGTTGTCTGTTACGTTATTGTGTAATTTTTTTATGATCCCCCCAGCCCTAATAACAATAAAGGACAAGGCCAGTTCAAAGGCCATCTTCCCATTCATAAGTACGTGTATAAACATTCAACACACAATATTGCATCAACAAGACAGAAAGAAAATTTAACAAATTTATGTGAAATAACAAATAAAAATAATACAAAAACAACAATAATAAAAATTAAAAACAACAATAAAATGTTAAAAATTATATTTTTATTATACCAGAATTATTGTTTTAAAAACATTTGTAAAGCAATTAAAAATGAAAATGTTTCTTTCCATTCCATTCTCATACTCATACTCATAGTCAAGCTATGTATGTTACTCCTGCCGTAAAACTTCTTCTTCGTCTTTTTTTCCTGTTGAAGAGTTCACGACGCCCTTGCCACTCGTTAATAAAATTTTTGAAAAGAATAATTGTCTGCGTTAATTTTATCGATTGTAAGGAAGGAACACGCTTTGCCATATATTTAGAATTTATATGCACTTTTAAGACCTTCAATATGTTTTCTGCATGCACTCTCCTTTCCTTTGGTGCTACCATATTTGTCAGTTAATGTTGTTGTTCTTAGTTTTTCCAAATCTATGTTCTGTTTTTCATTTTTAACAATCATCATCATCATCACTAAACAAATAATCAATAAAATTTTATTTTCATAAATTTTTTTTGTTTCTTTTCGAAAATTTTTTATATGAAATAATAGACTTGCACTCTATAGTAGGTCAGCTTAGTTACAGTGATACTTTGAAATGATTTTGAATTTCGAAACAATAATAGTAATCCGCATAATTTAAGCAGAACAGTATTTTTAGTGGCTTTTATTTCTTTTCACTCTCATGAACAGAATCAGAACCAGAATCCGAACATGCTCAGAAAGAAGTCAGTCAGACCTTCACAGTGGCATGTGCTTGGGAGCACTACAAAGTATCCAAAAGAATTCGAAGACGTGCCAAAAGGTATTCACGAAAAAGCTTCTGTGACAACATAGAAACTATCAATGAAACATCCAGGCTTGGGAAGATTCTGACACTTACATACTTTGTGTCATGTGTGGTGAAGAGGAGTGGTGGCTCATGAACTAGTTCTGGAAAACAGACTTTGGAACTTCTTCTTCTTCTTTTCAGTGAGCCACGACTGGAGCATGCGAGTGGACTGACAGCAGACTATACTTCTATCTTATCTATGGGAGCATTTTAACACGCTATTAAAGCATTTTAATGCTATTATGGGAGCATTTTAACACGATCGCCATGTCAATCATATGTGTTTGACGCTAAGAAGTTCTACATGAGCCATGTCAGATTTGGCAGAAGGCCACGTCAATCACAGATGTCAGACGCAAACGACGTTGTGTTCAAAACAACAGGTTAATACTTATTGTATCTTGTTGTATCTTGTTTGGATGCGTCAGAAATATGTATAAGACTGGCGCGGCTTGTCGAAAAAAAGTTTTAATATAGGGGGCCATGTCAGTCATATATGTGTGACATAAAAGATAGTGTTTTTCCGGGAATATTACCAAAAAAAATTTTTCTGTGATACATTAAGTTTCCTTGATACATTTTTAACCAAATTATCTAATAAAGTTACCACGGCCCATGTGAAAAGTTTTCTGATATTATCGTGGCGATTAACGTGTTAATGACGATTGACGGACGTAAGTCTCCGAGACCGAACGGAATATATTTTTGACCCAAGGAAGAAGCACTACGAAGTCATCAGGAAAATTTTTCTTAACAGTATTTAATTAAAACACATATCATCGTAATCCCAAGGTATGAGGGGAAGAAACTCCCATACCTCACCAAAGGATTGCAGACCGGTAAGTGTCTCCTCCTTTCAACTAAAAATCTTGGACAGACTCATAGACGAAAATCTACGGGTATTCTGGATCAAAATCTCACATCACGTTTATAATATCGGTAGGTACCGACGAGCACGATAGAGAAGCGGCTTACACAGAAGCAGTTTTCTAAGTATAGGGTGGATGATTTAAAAGTTTAAATTTAAAAATGCAACAAAACAAAAACGGTATAAAATTTTGCAAAATTTATTATTTATTTGTTGTGAAGTACAATTGTTCCGCATAGAAATGGAATATTATTTCATTCATATGGTTACCGCCGTCATCCTCACAGTACCTAATTCGATCAGACTGACTTTCGTTCGCCTTTTCAACTGTATAGGGTCGTATCTCTGCAATGACAGCACAAGTGTTGGCCTTCAAATGCAGAATTGTCTCTGGATTGTCGGCATAATAATCCAACGGTGTCAAAACGCATCACCATTTCGGCTGATCCAACTGTCATCAAAAGTTTGACGCAATCAATCGATCGTGGCATGAGATGAATGGCAAGTTGCACCATTCTGTTGAAACCAAACATCGTTGCTCCACAAGCCGGACCAAACAGTCACTCGTAATGGGTGCATTGACTTCATTAAGAGCACATGTGGGTTTTCTGAGCCCCAAATACGCAAATTTTGCTTATAACGTACCCAACAAAATGAAAATGAGCTTCATCCGAAAAGGTGATTTTTTGGCAAAATCGACATCATCGTGCTCAAGCGTAAATCAATTCATTACGTTCAGTGGAGACAGACTGAAATGACATGAGTATTGCCAGATTCGAAATAACTGATGATTCAAATTTAAACCGATAGATGGCCCACCTTATACAATTTGATGAGAATTGTTCGCATTTAATGTTGTTATTGATTTAAGCATCAGAAACAGAGATCAGCAATGAGTATTCGAAAAGATGAGTAGATTCGAATCATACTCATAATTTCTGATACTTATACGTATTCATACTTATTTTAATATCATACTTATACTACTCATATTCAAAGTTTGAAGTACTCATCGTACTCATACCTAACAATGCGCATGATGTTGTTGATTTCGACTCTCCTTTACTCAACATTTACAAGAATCACAAAATAAGTATGATTCGCTTACGAATACTAGAATACTCACTAGAAGGTTGTATGTTTGCTTTGCTTGCTGTCTTTTTCTTTCTTATTTTTTTGTAAATGCAACAACAACTAAGACCGTAAATTTTGATGAATGATTCGATGAGTTACACGAATCATTCTTATAAGTAATATGAGTATTTTTCTAGATTTATAAATCTGAAAGAGTAGGCGTATGAATCACACATATGAGTTTGATGTCAACGTTGTACTCATACTCATTGCAATCTGTACTTACATATATATCAACGTTGTAGTGAGTATGAATGAATCTGAGTAGTTGAATTTCAATACTATTGAGTCACTCATAATTAAAATTTCATGAGTACTTATGAGTAGCGAAAAAACGATTCATTGCTGATCTCTGATCAGAAGTTTTAACACTATTGGTCATAAACTTATTATAGGTGTGCACGACTTTGCTTTCGTATGATTTTTAATATTCTAGAAACGCAGAATCATAAATACTATATGCGACCGTTCTACTGGCATTTTGTTATTGATTTTTAGACTTTTTTCGGGTTACGCTCGGGAATAGTATTATACATCTTTCGAAAGTTAAATATTAGGGTTGTTGGAAGCACAGCATCTACAGCTGGTATCGCTATTTATTTTCAGGGTTATGACGGTTTTCAAGTGATAAAGAAAAAGAAACTCCCTCGCAGTATCAATTGGTTTTTCAAAGCATTTGATTGGAAGCCTCAATAAATAGTTTCTTTACGTTGTAGTATTATATTCGTCCAAGTAATTTGTAGCAGATGATGCTCTTCTAAGGTTTTTTAGAGCCTTGCTGTGCATGTTAGGCTTCATTTAATGTTGAGGGTACCTAAGCTACCTAACCTATTACAAGATTTTCTTTTTTCAGAATCCAGGTTTTCCTTTTGATATCTTCAAACTTTTACTCTTCATGTAGTTTTGTAATGACCGAACACTACTACAGACGTCGATCCAATTCTACCAAAGTCACTGATCTGTCTTGCTCTCAGTTAGGTTTGTTGATTTGGAAACGAAACAAAAACTACTTGAATGAACGTATAACACATGTTGTTAGAAGCCAAACCAACACCAATTCGGTGGATTGTATACACACCACTTCCTGTAACACTCCTGCTTTTAGCTGTAACACATGTCAACATGTCAACGTGCATGAGCGTGTAGCGTATCTTATATTCGTCTAAAGGTTAACATTGAAATCCTTTCGTTTACATATTTCGATTAATTCACATGGAACAGAAATTTATTATTTTATGGCCAATTTTTATTTTCATAAACATTTTTTGTTTCTTGTTTCTTCGTTTTCTTCGTTTACTGTTTTGTTGTTGTTTTATTAGAATAAAATTTTCATTTAATTTCTTTCCAAAATGCTTTTCCAAACGCCTGTACAACATTTTCATTCGAACGAATCATTTTTATTTGAAAATATTCAATTCGCTTGTTGTTGTTGTTGTATTTTCCAAAATGTTTTTCGAATATTAAATGAAACATTCAAGTTTTTGTTTTGTTTTTGTGTTTTCGATCATTAAATGTGAATTTTTATCGATTTTTCCAAGAATTCAAGAGTGCAGCCTGTTTTAAAATTGATTTCTATCTGTCCCATATCGATGCTTTGACGATCAGTAGTGCTGGTGCTGATGCTGGAGATCGAACTATTTTTGGGTGAAATAAACACATGGCTGCGAGCCACAGTTTCGATTACTCCTGCTGATCATCATCGTTGTTGTCTGCCTGGGTGAGATTACGCGATAGTGGCGTGCTGTGTATTTTGCTGAAGTTGGAGTCATTGGCTGCGGTTTTCTCCCCCTTTTAACTGAATTTTTTTTACGACTTTTTAATTGTTATTGGTAGTTGAACGATCGATTGTACTGGGGATTTCTGTTTTTTTTTTCTTTTTTTTTATACTTTTGTGGCTTCATCCATAACTGAGAATTATGAGAATTTTAACGTTTTATTTATGGTTTATTTATTATTAACACTGTATTATTGTTTGAATTAATAGATTTTCACAGAAATCAAATGAAAATTAAATGAAAAATATGTTGTGTTTACAACATACCACAGATAAATTAATACTTTCTTGTGACTCACATGTTCATCTGAATGAATACGATGCCATGACATTATATGATTATTGTCGTTAAAAATATCTTTAATTTCTTCTTTTTAAAGTTTGTGAAAATTATAAAAAAAAATTAAAAATGTCTTTATTTTTTAATTAAATTGATTACATATACATATAAATAATTGGTCATTACAACCTTTCAGTCCGGATTACAACCTAGCTACTCAAACCACCCATGTTGTGTGTGTTAATTTTATACATGAGCGGCAGGACCTACAGATTTCTCCAGAAATCTGCTACGAGGAAGTCGTCGTGGCTTCATGTCTAATAAGCTAACGCACTACCTATTAGACTACGGTGTCTCGATTTTACTCATATTCGACTTTAATGAGTGGAAAAGAAAATTAAAGGAGAAAATTAATTAGTGTGCTGCCGTAAAATGTAGGAATCAATTCACTTCTGTAATAAGGATAATTAGTTTTCCCGATGTACCTGTATCGATATCAGAGATCAACAATGATTCGTTTTATCGCTGCTCATAAGTACTCATGAAATTTTGAATATGAGTAAGTCAACAGTATTGAAATTCAACTACTTTCGTTCATACTCACTACAACATTGATTTATAAGTAGTTACAAGTTGCCATGAGTATTAGTATGACGTTGACATCAAACTTATACCATTCGAAATATGTTTGATTCATAAGCCTGTTCATTCAGATTCATAACTGTAGAAAAATGTTTACAATATTCATAAATGATTCGAGTGACTCATCGAATCATTCATTAAAATTTACAGTCTTAGTTGTTGTTGCATTTACAAAAAAAGAAGAAAGAAAAGACAAAGACAGCAAGCAAAGCAAACACATAACCTTCTAGTGAGTATTGAAGTGTTCGTACGCGAATCATACTTATTTTGTGATTTGTATACATGTTGAGTCATGGAGAGTCAAAATCAACAATATCATGTGTATTGTTAACTATTAATACGATGAGTACTTTAAACTTTGAATATTAAGATTAGTATGAGTATGATATTAAAAAAAGTATGAATGCGTATAAGTATCAGAAATTTTTAGTATGATTCGAATCTACTTATCTTTTTGAATACTCATTTCTGATCTCTGAGCAATATTATTTAAGACTTGAATTTAATGTTTTTCTTTGCCGAATCTGCTCTTAGCCAGTGGCATTGTCTTGATATGTCTCGATATCTAAAGTGTTTTTGTCTTTACAAGAAAGAGCTCTAAGTTTACAAATGGTTGATCATCTTAGTTAAAATAATCAGTAATCTTATGTACCAGATAAGTTTAAAATTTCTTTGTTTACATCACTATAATTTCCGATACTTCCAGCTGCAGATGTTCAGTCAATTCTGTTGTATTCGATATTTTGTTGTAGAACGCTTTAGCAACATCGATTATAAGCAGTTTTTATAACAAATTATTTGCAATTTTTTTTTAACAATATTCCTCTATTTCGTTATTCGTGAAACAATCGTTTAATAAGTTGGAAGTATTTCCTACTTTTAGTTGAACGTATAAATGTTCGGCAATTTGTCCTCTGGAAAGTTTTTCATAGACGTTGGTTCGGATATCTACACTACAAAGGTTCAATCTTAACATCTCCAGAATCATTTCCACTGAGCAGAAGCCTAAGTTTAAATTGAAATCTTTAGTTTCTCCACTTTTTGGTATAAATGTCAGCCTTGACATTCGTTTTCAGAATGATAGATCAGAACGATAGATTAGATCAGAATTTGCAACTATAGTGGCAAACTGTGCAGTGGTACGTAGTAAATGCTAAATTTCTCTCACAGAGCAAAACATAGAAGAGCAAAACTGTTGATGATATCACGCTATTGCATGGAATTTTCTAAATTCCTCCTAGACAAAACTTCAAGATTCAGTACGGTAGCAACGTATAATAAAATTGTAACAGCATCAAGGCAACCATCTAATAGGCATTGGATAAAGGTTTAGGAAAAGCTAGCAACTAAAGAGAACAAATTGTAAACCAATGAAAGAAGAATTGCTGGAAATGAATACCTTTAGGCAACTGGATATAACAGTAAACTAAAATGAACATTCTATTAAAATGGCGAACGAAAGAATAACTTAAGGAAGAATTAGCCGAACGAAGGAACAACTTAAGGCAGAATTAGCCAAACGTTCACGGAACGTACGAAAAGAATGCAATTTCTTGTCGAAATTCCATTACGGTTGGAATATGCGTGCATGTGTATGAAGATACATTCTGTTGGATTCCGAGAACGTTCGGGTAATTCTATCATTATCACAACAATTATGAAATGTAGTTGATATCTGTGGAAAGTTTTATGTATGGAATATGTGGGGAGTAGAATTAAAAAGACGTATAGTGAAACATATACAGTGTCGTAAAAAACTTAGGCACATATATTCAAAGCATACCTTTTTAACTTTATTCAAAAAAATTCAATGTCTCAGAAGAATTTCTATAACATTTTGGGTATACACAGTCAGCAGTGAACCATGGCATATAAGGCAGATATAAGCATAGTGATTGGCAAAAGAGAAATCGTGTTAAGCGGAGAAATTTCTTATTAATAATAACTGTTGAGTATCATCACTACAGACATAAATTCTTATCGCTTAGTCTTACTAGTAGAATTTTTAAAAATACCCAGAAATCCCTGATAGCTTTGCATCAATGCAATCAGATACTACCACACATATTTCAAAAGAAAATGTAATAAAAATAATTCTTTTCATTTAAAAATGATCCATTTATGGCTTTAACTGACATTTGTAAAGTTAACCTTGAGAATTTAACACTTCCGTTCTAAGTATTTTTCACAATTTACCCTTTGACCTTGTGCTCGAATTGGAACTCGATTTCGCACAAACATTCGAAAATAAATTTTTTTTCTTTCTCTCGTTCTTAATTTGAATTTGTTGAGAATGATTTGACGAAAAAGAAAAAAATTTTTTAAATTTTTAAATTTTAATTTCTAAACAATAAAAATTTGCATACGATGCATAACAAATTGAGTTGAGCGTGCATAAATTAAAAAAAAAAATTTTTCATTGGAATTGATATTTGTTTCCATAACAATGTAAAGGAATATATACAATTAAACGCCCACCAAAGGATAAATATCCTTTTAAGCAGTATATCCATGACACAAAGACTCCTTCGGCGTAAACAAAAGGGTAATTGCTGAAAATCCTTCACCAAATTGCACACGATGCACAGACCAAAATCTTTTAATATTTTTTTGTTTTTTTTTTGCAACAATTACTGTCTCTAAACACAGCATAAAGGGATAATAAATGTACTTCCTATAGTGCAAGTTAAGCCTCTCCTTTTCTTCTTCTTCTGAACAAAAATTATTATTTTTCCTTACAGCCGATTACATTTAAGACAGAATATCATTTGAAAGGATCATAAATAAAGTTGAGCATAATTTGCATGCAAAATATTTTCATTTTTAATCCTATCCAATGGATTTTCCAACCAAAATTTCTATTATCCTAAGCCGCCTAAATGAGAAAAAATAGGCGATTGAGAAACAAGAACAGTACAAGAGGATAAAAGGGATATTTTCTAAGATGTTTACGGCAATTGTTGTTACCTGTTGTTTTGTATACATTGAGTCGCAGTATTTATGCTGATTTTGTGTTATAATCCTTGTGCTAAATTTTTACATTCACTTACACACATACATATATGCCCACTTATGAATTTGCAAAAGAGCGCTCCTCATTCGAAATGAATTTTTGCAATTGAATTGAATGCTGCTCTCAGCGAAAGGTTTATTTGCATTTGCATTCTGTGTACATATTGAAAGATCCTGTCGGTTTAATGCATTGTTTTTTTTTCTGGGCAATAAAATTCCAAAAAGAAGAAAATTTAATTGTTATTCAGACAGACATTGTATATTGGTAAGTCTTTCCCCGTATGCGGTAAAATTATAAAATTTTGTGTGTTTCTTTCTTTCTTCATCTAGTCTTGAGATTTTCAAAGAATTTCTTCATTGTCCTGTCATTGTTGTGTGTTATTTCAGTGTGTGGCTTTTACATCCAGCTGTGTTGTTGTTATTGTTCTCCCGAACAACACAATTGGCGATTTGTTACACATATTTTCCTTAGAAGGATTAGAGATGATCTAGCAAAAATCTAAAGAAGATATCGAGGCGTACCATTGTTTGTTTAGCAAGGCAGTTTAGGTAGGCGGTAATATTGAAATAATTTAACAGGCATTTAGAACAGCTTTAATTGTACTCGTACATCTCTTTTAAGTGGGATTTAAATTGTGAAATTATTAAAGATTTTCATTGGATTTATGGTAACCGGTAATCGGTAAGTAAAGGTGATCTTATAAATTTTTTTAATCCGAACTTTTTAATGCATTTTCGCCTCTGGGGCTTGTCAAGTCGAATAAACACTGAGAACACTGAGAACTAAGGATTGATGATGATAAAGATTGTTGATAAATTGTTTTATTTTATTTGCCAGTAAAGTCACTACAATTAAACTGTTTAATTGCGACATTACACGCATAACCAGACCAACAACGCTCAGGAGCTCATAATTTTGGGATTGCTGGTTTATTTTTCTACTTACCATGGCTTAGTATATCAGAATTTCTTGTAGTAATGGGGACCAAGACATTAAAAACTATACGTTCAGGCATACAATTTTATCAGAACTTCATCAAGGATTACACAAAAACAGCAAGTTGGTAATGAAAAATATACACAAAACAGCATCAGATCGTATTCATTCGTTATGTCTAAAGTATGCCGAGATAGGTTCGGTTAGTGTGGTAGCTTCATATCAAAAGCTGACTTGACCACACATAGCAGCCCATTGTGAGGCCACAGGTGAAGGCAGTCTCTGTACTGACCAAGTTCTTCCGAAACAAGGAGAGGGAAGCTGCACATTTAAAGCACGACTATCCCACGCTAGAGAATCAGCCAGAAAGCTTGATATACGAGACTATATCTTTGACATCAATGGACGATAGCTCCGTCAAGCTGACAAAAGTTGGAGAGCCAAATAACCTATATCTGCACCTTGTAAGAGATGGGCATTAACAAAGAAAGTGGATAACAGTCTCCTTTTTCTCATCGGATCTGCATCCGCGGCAGAAGTCGTTAAATGGCAGCCGCATTCTTTCAGCGTGTCTACCCATAACACAGTGACCTGTAAGCATGGCCACTGTGATCGAGATGATATTGCGACTAAGTCCACGTAGTTACGTGATTGATTTGCCTTCTATTCACTGAGGTCCAAGTGAGCCTAGCGGTGGAGCAGGACTCCTCATTGATCCAGGATAGGTTGGCGTCTCGGAAGAATTTCGGCGCGATGGCCAGTTTGAACGAGGTAGGTAGCATTCCTAAGTTGATTGAATAGGATTAGGGAATTAGTGCGCCAGCTCTGGCCAGCTCGTCGGCTCTGCACTTTCTCGGAATGTCACAATGTTCAAGGACCCAGAGCTTAGGAAGCAATAAAAAGATATGGATTATCCGTGAGGTGGACTGACGGGAGACTTAATTTCGGGAGCTGTTAAATGGATGATAAACGAATTTAAGCCGTTTAATTCTTGGGCAGTAGTCGCCGTAGTCTAGTAGGTAGTGTGTTCGCTTATTAGACGTAAAAGCCAGGGTTCGTATCAAAGATCAGACAATAAAAAAGAAATATGAAAAAAATATTTCTTCGGCGACTACCTCTCAGCAGATTTCTAGCAAAAACTCTGAGAGTAAATAAAACTGCCATGAAAAAGTTTCTCAAAAATCTGTCGTTCGGAGTCGACGTTAAACTGTAGATCCGGCCACTCAAGTATAATATTAAGGCACACATCTTGAGTGGTCTTGAGAAGCTAGGCCGTAATCCTGACTGAAGGGTTGTAATGGCCAATTATGTATGTATGTATTTAATTCTTGGGCACCGGACTGAATATACTTTTGTGGAAAATTTTATGTGACAACATGGAAACTATCAACGCAAGATCTAGACTTAGGATTATTCTGACAACAACTTCTTTTGTGCCTTGTGTGTTGCAGAGTAACGACGGCTCATGGTCTAGTTCAGAAACTGAGTGCAAATAAATGATCCTGGAGGTGGAATTACAAGAGACTACACTGTAATTGTATCTGCGGGAGCAGTTACATGGGTGATAGACAGATTTAAACCGTTTAAGTCTCCAGGAACGAAAATAATATATTTTTCCCTTCTAAAAGCATCTAAGGATGGAGCACATAGAACTTCTCAGTAAAATTTTCCCTGCCAGCATTTAACTGAAACACATACCATCGAAATGATACGAGGCCGGAATGGTCTTAATACCAAAGGCGGAAGAAAAAAAATGGTACGGCATGAGATTATTGAATCAACATAGCAGCAACGCTCGAGATCCCAGTAATTTGGAGATGAAACAATACCAGACATATGTAACGCGTTTAAGAGGAATGGACTGAAAGAAGTTAAGGAAACTTGTGCAAGATAGGAAGTAACTAAGCATTCCTAATGGTGAGCGCACAACAAGCCTCCATGATGGCTTTGGTGTATGTCGATAGGTGTGAGATCCTTGGTTGGTCTCCTCTTTTTCAATCTGTCTACGTACTATAAGTCTTAGATGACAGTGATGCAATTAGACGGCCATTGCTGTCACTTACGAAATAAATTGCAACTCAAACAAGTGGTTTCTTCAAAAATAGGCTTAGTATTGATCGAACTTGTTTGATGTGGAAAGTATTTTGTTCAGTTACATATACATACATCGATATAGACATAATTTGGTCATTACAACCATTCAGTCAGGATTACGACATAGTGACGGGACCTACAGTCGACTTCGAACGATAGGTTCTCTTAAGAAACTTTTTCATGGCACTTTTATTTACTCTCAGAGTAATGAAATCTGCAGAGGAGGTGACTGACCTGGAGTTTGAACCGTGGCTTCACGTCTACTAGACTCCGTCGAATACTCGGGACAAGTTATACTTCATCAAAATTTCAATTGTTCAGTTAAATTTCAGTTACGTTTGCAAGTTAGCATAAATATCGAAAATAAAATATAGAAACGTTGTCCGGAAAAATATTTTAAATTTTATGAAAAATATTGAAAATCCTTTGTAGACCATGAACAGAGTAAAAATTAAAAATCCATAATTAGTTGCGAATAAAAATATACGTTTGTTTTATAGATAGGTTATAAAACTTATCTGTTTTTCATATAGAATTCAAAAGTAACTTACATTTTATTTTCGATTTGAGAAATTTAAAGGCGAAACAGAATAATTTAAAATACAAGTCTTGGACTAAATTCTTTGCTTCACCAGGTTTGGTGAACTGGGAATGCGTACCAGCAACCAAAGAGCGAAAACCATCACTTGAAACTCCTTAAATTGCATACGCTGTATTATTTTTATGAATTCGCCGTGGTCTAGTAGGCTGCGCATTGGCTTATTAGACGAAACAGAACTTCTCAAACATCCAGAACAATACCGAATATAAAAAAATAATTCTTTCGGCGACTTATACGGCGTTCAAATATGCACCTTTATTACGTAAATCGTCAAATATTTGATAAAAATTTTCAATTAATTATTGCGCAATAAATACGCAAATTGTTATAAAAACTTAAAATGCAGCACTGTCATAAGTACGTACAGTTCTCATATTACAATTATCCGAACACTTCCTGTTTATATTTGACAACTCAAATGTCAACAACGATAAACGGGAAAAAAACAAAAAGCAAAAAAGGACGAAATAAAAACAATGTTGTTGAAACAACCAGCTGTTTTGTTTACCAGCTGTCAAATGAATATTGAATAAGCAGCTGAACTGCGTATGTATATTGTTATGTCTGAACACTTAAAATATTGTACTCAATAAACCGAATATTGACTCAATAAAAGTGCATATCCGAACATAGTATTACTCTCTCAGCAAACTTCTGGAAAAAAAAATAAAAATGTGATGAAAGGTTTCTCAGAAAAAATTTCTGCCGCTCGGAGTCGACTGTAAACTGTAGGTTCCGCCCTGTACAAAATTATCACACTCTACGTGAGTGCTATAAGAAACTTGGTTGTGATCCTGACTAAAAAGTTGTAATGACTAATTAGTAAGCACGTAACTGTTGTATCTAATGAAGAAATACAATACCTAATAGACTACGGGGGCTTAAAAAAAATACGGTTTGTACAACGTGAGCTCAACATGAATGTGGATTTTAATTATAATTTTTTTATTTCATTCTTTATTTAAAAAAACAAATATTTTTGCGAAGAGTTTTTCATAATCCATGGTACATATCAGAGATCAGCAATGAGTATTCAAAAAGATGAGTAGATACGAATCATACTCATAATTTCTGATACTTATACGCATTCATACTTATTTTAATATCATACTCATACTACTCATATTCAAAGTTTGTTACTCATACTCAACAATACACATTATGTTGTTGAAATCGACTCTCCCTGACTCAACATTTACAAGAAGCACAAAATAAGTATGATTCGCTTACGAACACTACAATACTCACTAGAAGGCTGTGTGTTTGCTTTGCTTGCTGCCTTTATCTTTTTCTTTCTTCTTTTTTTGTAAATGCAATAACAACTAAGACTGTAAATTTTGATAAATGATTCGACAAATCACTCGAATCATTTATGAGTATTACAAGTATTTTTCTAAATTTATGAATCTGAACGAGTAGGCTTATAAATCAGACATATGTATGGATTTGTAATGGTATGAGTTTGACGTCAACGTTGTACTCATACTCATTGCAACCTGTACTTATAAATCAATGTGGCAGTGAGTACGAATGAATCAGAGTACGTAGTTAAAATACAATATTGTCGACTCACGTATGTTCAAAATTTCTTGAATGCTTATGAGTCGCGAAAAAACGATTCATTGCTGATCTCTGGTACATATAAAGAACTATTTTGTCATTCTGACACATTTATGCAATTTTCAACAATTTCTATTTCAAACACATTTTATTCAATCCTCATTTCAGGCGAACCGATATTAATTGGAAACAATTTTCATGAATTGTTTTCACGAATATATTCGATATTCGGCAATCGTTTGCCGTTTTGCAAAATTAATTTGTCACAATCGAACAATTGAAAGAAATATTAGACTGTCCCATACACTGCTGTCATTTTCATCGTTCGGTTCGTGTGCCTCTGGTGGTCTGTCCGTCCGTCTATCGATTTAACAGCCAAATATTTACCATTTTGTGTCGTAAATATTTTTGTGACCACCTAGAATTTCTCAACATTCTCAGCTCAAAATTTTTGATATAAAATCGTATATGATTTCTAAATAAAAAAACAAAAATTGTGAGTAAAAAAATTAAGAAAAATAAACATTTTACCGCACACATGCATAAAAATTCATTAAAGGAGAGAAAAGCCAAAAAACAGAAACAAAAAGTCACAAACGATGTGGTGACTGGATACTGTATTGGATTGGATTGAATGGAATGGCAGCATGCACGGTGCCCCTATAAAACTCATAAAACTCAATAATTTTGAAAAACGTAAAAATTCGAATACTTCATTGGAAAAATCATAAAAGAAGAACGGAAAGGAATTATTCGAAATTGAGAGAGAAAATACAAAAAAAAAGAAGAAAAACAGCAGAAAACCATGCATAAGTTGAAATGGGCCCCATGAATTTGTGATGGAACAGAGAAATGAACAGAAAAACTGAAAACTTCTCAGAAATAAATCAATCAATTAAAAATTTTATGAAGTTCCCGCAGTCAAATACCAAAAAGTACAACTTTAAATACCAACATAATATGCGTTTATAAACGTACCAAAAAAAAAACAAACTTGCAACATCAAAACAAAACAAACCACAAAAAAAAAATGAGCCACAATGCGAAACATTTCAAAATGATTATGATGATCTGCTTCCACATGCACAAAGAGAAGAAGAAAGAAAAAAAATGTTTTCAAGTAAACATTGGCAGTTCATCATATTTTATGACTTACAAGTGATTGTTAATGGCTAAAATGATGATCACCAGCAGCACCAGCACCACTACCACCACCACCACCACCATCATTATGCTGATGGTCCTTTAAAACCCACTTGAAATCAAAATGTTTGAAAATAATGTCGCCAACCTGGAGCCCCATTGTACCCAAATGTTGTATGGACAAAAACTCTACCTTGTTTTTGTTTACTTTTCATACAGGCATCTCTCTCCCTCTCCCTCTCCCTCTCTCTATAATTTTATTGTTTTTACCACTTGTTCCAAGTTAGCTAGTGCGTTCGTTCGTTCGTTCGTCGCTTGGCAACTCATCATATTCGCTGTTGGCCAAAGCAGAGTGTAATTAAAATTTCAGCTAATACGACTGCCAAATATTGAAAGAGTTTGTCAATTTCGAAGAGTTTGTCATCTTTTTATGGTTTCTTAAGCGACAAGCATATGACATTTTGACAATTGATATGCGCCACTCAAAGCCACCGAAGATCAAACACTCTGTGCCTTCTCCTCCTCGCCGCCATCCATCTCAACAGTTTGAATTGATTTTTGGTGAAACATTAAAGAAACTTCGATCGATTCGGCTATTTCATGTACCCTACACTCGAAGAGTATCAGATCAGCTGTTCAACTGACTCACTCGCCTATTCTGCTATTGATATACTGTCTTTAACAGATGGTTTTATTCAAAACTATAGCTCTCTAACAATTTCATGCGTAAATAAGGCCACTCTTAGGATGATGATTTGAAAAAAAAAGTTGGTACCAATTCGAATAAATCTTCTCAAGTCCTTATGACTTGTGAGCTCGATAAAAGATATTGAAGTCATATTCAATTAAGAAATATCATCTTTAGAAAGTATCGGATGGGACATCTATCGGTTTAAATTTGATTTTGGTTATTTCGAATCTGGCAATACTTAAGTCATTCTATTGCGTCACAAAATACAGTCAATTATCTCCACTGACCGTATTGAATCGGTTTACGCTTGAGTAACGTTGCGATTTATTGGAAATTTATTTCCAAAACAAAGGCAATTGATCGGAAATGAAACGAAAAAATTGTACAAAATTTGGACGCAGAGAAGGACCAACAGTGCCCAGTATACGCACGTTTATTATTAAAGTTCGTGAAATTGGTTTCATTGTTGATGAGCCAAGACGTGAGCGTGCCCGTACAGTGCTTGCAGCCGAAAATAACGAAACTGTGGCTGAGAATATGCGTGAGAATCCATCAGCATCAACTGGGCATCGTTCTCAAGGATTGAACATTTAACGTAACAGTTTACGTCGAATTTTACGAAAAGATCTCGGTATGGCGCCTGAGAAAGTTCAAATGGTTCAAGAGTTGAAGCCGCATGACCATCCGCTTCGTTTTCGCTTCGCTAGATGGGCCAACGAGAAACTGCACGATGATGTAGATTTTGGCAAAAAAAAAAATCATCTTTTCGGATGAAGCTTATTTTCATCTTGGTGAGTACGTTAATAAGAAAAAGTGCCGTATTTGCCGTATGTGCCGTCAGAAAACCCACACATGGTCTCACGAAAGTAAATGCGTCCTAATGAGTGACTGTTTGGTGCGACTTGTGAAGTGGACGTATCATTGGCCCACACTGCTCAACCATTACGCAACTTGCCACAAATGGCATGGCATACACGCATACATAATTAGTTATTACAACCCTTTAGTCAGGATTACAACCTAGTTTCTCACACCACTTACATGAGTGGCGGGACCTACAGTTTAAAGTCGACTCTGAACGACAGATTTTTGAGAAACTTTTCAATGCAATTTTTATTTACTTTCAGAGTTTTTGCCAGAAATCTACTGAAGGGAAGTCGCCGAAGAAATATTTCTCATATTTCGTTTAGTAGGAGATGTCTGACCTGGGGTTTGAAGCGAAGTCTCACGTGCAATAAGCCAACACACTACATGCTAGACTACGGCGTCATCTGTTGGCACAATCGATTTATTTCGTCAAACGTTTGATGGCCGATTAATTAGCCGAAATGGTGATGGCAATTGGTCGCCAAAAAGCTGCGATTTGAGATGTTTATACTATTTTTTGATGGACATCATTCGTGGTGCCATTGCCGAGATACGGCTCCATAAATTCGAAGAACTGCACGAAAATTGGTCCGATCCAATGAGATGATAGAAGTTGTAATAACACAACAAAAAATGAATTTCAATTTTTAAATTTAAACTTTTAAGTGACTCACCCTATATTTAAAAACCACTGCTTGTGGATATAAAATCATTCCAAGACTCTCTCTAGCCTTGTGCTACATTGTCTAATACAAAAAGAAATTGCCACATGTCCCCTACACTTGAGTAAATTGTAGGCTTCCTGTTTGCTTTTAAAAATTTTACCAAAACAAAAGTACAAAGCAAAAAAAACAGTCAACCAGTAGCGGCAAAATAATTTCAAAATTCATTTTTCGTTCTTCGAATATTTTCTGGCTGATTAAATGGGGAGACAAAAATCATATTAAAGCCAGCACATGATAAAAACGCCAACAAGTCATCATCATCACCATTGCCATCATCATCATCATAATCATCATCATTGTGATCACAATTGTCAGCGGCATCAAAACGGCATCTACTCATCATATCTTAACGTCATTGTTTTGGCATCATATTGTCATTGTCGTCATCATCAGTCATCAAATCATCATTTTGGCATCAAGTTTATGTTCAAAAAATCCCATCTAAAAAGCTAAAACAACAAATGAGACAACATGACTTATTTTTTTTCTTCTTCTCTTACTGTTGTTGTTGTTGTTGTTGTTTTCATAAAACCTTGTCTTAGTTTAAAAAAGGCAGTTGTTGTTGTTGTTGTTTGTTTGCCAAATGCATGACTTATTAAATCTCAGCGTTTTTTTTTTTTGTTTCTTCCATCAAATCGAGGCAACATAATATAAAATCAACAACAGCAACAACAACTACAATTGCAACAAAAACAAAAACAAAAAAAATTGTCAAATTTGTCCCCAAAAAAGGATAAAAACGTCTAAGCGCCACTCACTGCTGCTACTTACTAACCAGCCAACTGTATGTCTTGACTTCATTTGGCATCCGTCATGCTCGTAGTAACGAAATATTTTGTTCAGTTATTTTGGTTGTTTGGCTGACTGGCTGACTTCGTTCGTTCGTTCATTCGTTTATTTCAAACCCATCCACACTGGATGAATGGAGTGATCATGTCTGTCGTTCTGTCCGCCTGCATGTGCAGTTTCGCGCTGGCGCTTGTTTGGTGGGCGCCATTCATCTCCATAATAAATAAATTCGTCAAAAATATTTGTCATACCTTTCCCCCTTTTTTTTGTGGTTGTCTTTCAAAATTTTGACGTAAAAAACAACAACAAATCGTTGATATTTCTGCAACTCTTTTTGGGTCTGTGCGGCAAATACCATTAGAAATCCCAGCATGCCAAAACTCATCACGCAATTTATGAACGTAGTCCATTAGGTACACATAATAATGTCATGGGAGAATTCCTTTCTTCTTTTTTTTTCTTTCTTTCTTTTTTCAAAATAGAAGAATAGCCTCTGATGATATGATTTATTTTCATTGCCTTATTAATTCGATAAAATGTTAGACCCCCAATATAGGCATTGCGATAGCATTGGTAGAATACTTAGACAGAATTTAACATTTAATTAATCTAACTACCCATTTTAAAAGTCCCATTATCTTTTAATAAGAAATTAATTTATATTTTTTTTTTCACTTCAGACAGAAATATTGTCATATTCTCACCTATACTACTCGCCTCATCTCTTGAAAGCAATTTCAGTTTTTGTTAAGGAATACTTCACTTCATTTGATCTCCTTATTATTTACATCACTTACATATATCCGAACGATAATGGAATACCACTGTCATATTTGGCCCGGTGCCTCAAAGCTTATTTTGAGGCTTCTCGAATGCGTACAAGAAGGAGCGAAGGTGCTCATTAATGACGGTATGGTCTCCAACTCTATTGATGCATTGAAGCATCGTCGCAATGTGGCATGTGTTTCACAGTTCTATTGCAACTATAACGGATTTTGCTTTAGCCAGATAAGAGAACTTGTCCCAAAAAATCGTTTTTCTTACGTAGGCACCGCTTTCTCACAAGAAACATACGTTTGTGGTCGATTGGCCAGTGAATCGCATACTGCATTACACATCAGTATGTGGAAGTATAAGCCTGACACTTATAATATATATAGATGCAAATCTAATATCCACAAGTACTACTTCTTCTGCCTTCTTTCCCATAATCTATTTTTCTAATTCCAATGCACTGCACTGCATGAGTAGGGGCCTTCCCCTGAGTGTTGGGTGTACAAAAACAAACAAAAATAATGCAGTAAACTGTTGGCGTTGAGGCAATCGTATCAAAATAGCGTCTAAGAATGCTGATTAATGCTGCTAAGATACTCGATGTTTTCTTTTGTGCAATTGTAGTTGCTGGATTTTTAACGACGCTAATTTTCAGGGTCATCCCCTGCATCACTTGTTCTTAAGTGATGCATGTTCTACTGCAAATTTTACGAAGAAAGAGAAATATCGGGGCTTATCCACTAATTTTCAAACAGTTTTGATCGGTCACTTACCAAAAGGAAAACTACGTTCATTAGGGGACTAATCGTAATCTGGCTGTCTGAGTAAATCAAAAGATTTTCAGGGAATATACCGCCATCCAACAAGTATTACGCCGCTGCTGGGCGTAATGCTGGGAAAATATTGCAGTGGTTAGAACGTTCAATATCAGAACACTTAACAAATATGCCGCAGCACACCATGTCACTTGTCTTAGAGCCATCAGTGTAAACCGTAAAGGTTCCAGTGGACAACTCAGGATCTTCAGGGCAAAGGTTCCGAGTGGGAATTCTAAAATCGAATGTTCTATTCGAAAAGTTTTTAAGAATCATATTAGTGACCCTGATTTATTTATATTTTTAAGAATGTTAGAGAACTCATTTAGGTCAGGGTATCTTACTGCTACCAACTCATCCCTCTGCCTTAATAACAGATCAGAGTTGAGCCAAATGAGTAAAGCAAATAATGCCATGGGTAGAGTAGAACAGAGCTAACTGTTAATCAGAACAGCTGTTAATCAGAACCCCATAAAGCAAGGGGTACATGACTCCACCATGGCGTGATAGAGCGAGTATGTCATTGTTGATCTGAGACCCTAGATCTTTCCTATGGTTCGTTTGCAGGTGTAGAGCACTACATTCGCTTTATTAGTTTCTCAGTAATGTTATCATTTTATAACAGTTTAGCATGCCAAAATATATTGCCCGAATTCTTTACCGTTCTCTAATAATTTACAAAAATAACTCAAATTAAGCAACTGATAACTTTGCCTCTATCTATTGTGGAGGCAATTTGATTTGATGATTAGCCTGCACAATAGAGTGAGATATTGGAATTGCATATAAATTATCGATATTTTAGAGTCAAGCAGAGAAAAGACTTCGGGGAATTAAAGAAAACTAATGAACAGGCTACGTAGAACAACAAGATATAAGCCTTGTTAGTGATACATACATAATTGGTCATTACAACCCTTCAGTCAGGATTACGGCCTAGCTTCTCAACACCACTCATATTGTGTGCGTTAATTTTTATACATGAGTGGCGGGACCTACAGTTTAAAGTCGACTCCGAACGACAGATTTTTGAGAAGCTTTTCATGGCAATTTTTACTCTCAGAGTTTCTGCCAGAAATCTGCTGAGAGGAAGTCGCCGAAGAAATATTTTCATATTTTTCGCTTTGATGGGCTGGGATTCGAACTCGGGCCTTTCGTCTAATAAGCCAACACACTACCTACTAGAACACGACGATTTCAAGTCCCGTGGCTGTTAGTGATAATGAAATAAATTCATGCGTATGTCTTCAGTTGTCTGCAGATAAATTGATAGAAGAAATCTTCTCTTATATGTGAAGAAAATGCAAAAAACTTGAGGAGTCTAAAAAACTATCGTGTGCATAAGATAATAAATATTCTCCATTTTAGGTACTTCGGTAATTGAGAGTGACTAACTATAATTGAACAGTATTCTGATATCACTGAATGTGAGAGACATTTGCCCAGGCTAATGATATTAACATTCACTCAGATTCAATCGGTACTCTGTGAGATACCTAATACACGTACTTAGATACAGGATTTCACCCAACTTGGCGGTCTAATCTTGTGTCCAATTTCATGCGATAACTGACATCATAGATCGCCTCTACAAACGTCACGTCTGAAACCAGCACTATCACAAGGTGGCTTGCATTTAGCTATTCTTTCGTTTCTACAACTAATTTGCTTTAGTGAATTAGGGGGATTGGGTTCACCAACGGACTGCCACTGAATTCATCGACAGATCTCATTTAATTCACACCAAATTATACTTCAATTACAGACACAATCTATTACAATTTGTTATTTTTTTTTTGGAATTTGGATAAACAAAACAAAAGATTTTATGCACTAATGTGGTTGGTGCACCTTTCAAATTATTTCGATTACAAATCAGTCATCCAGTTATTATGCACATGATGTCCCTGACTGACTGCCATTATTTTCTGATGATGGTGTTGATTGTTTATGTAACATTTAAGATTATTTCTCTCTTAACTAAAGTCAAAATAAAATTTGATTAACTTGTCTCAATATTATGCAGACAATCAAGTCAATCTGACAGACAGTTCGTCAGTCATATAATTATTTATTGAATGCAAACACAATTTTTGTACAGAAAAACTTGACGTTTTCAAATAATTTCATTTATTTCGCATGAATTAATACAAGTTGGAGAGTGTTGGTGTGTGTAAATGTGTGTGTAACAACTCATGCACAATATTTCAAGTGGCACTTCATGGTTTCCTCAATTTATAAAATTTTTATCATCATTTTACTAAATGGTGTGAACGTTTATTATTTCGATAATAAAACAAATAACTGTTGTACGCAAAACAAAATAAAAACGATAAAAAACTGAGTGAATGACTGAATATTTGCAAATTTCTTTATAAAGGAAATAAAAAAAGAAACAGCAGCCCAAATAGCCAAACAACTGTAAATATGAAAACGTTTAATATTCACCAACCAACATATCGAAAATCGGTCTACAGTCGGTGTGAACTATTTAGTAATGTACTCTAGGCAATGCCAGATAACGTTGCTGCCTGTTCAAGTAGACCAATCAGCTGTTAAGCTGCAACAAATTTAATCTAGTTTCAAGAAACTTTTTCTGCCTGTTTAACGAATTTCCAGCGAAGACGAGTATACTCGACATAAACAGAATAAAATCTTTTTGCCTATAAAAGTAGGCAATGATGGATAAAAATCAAACCAACATACTTTTAGGAAAATACATACATATATATTTTTATTATATTAAATTTTATTTTTTAATAACGGACTTCTCCAGTATTTGTTATTTCACCTTAATACAAGCTACTGTCTATTAAAGGATATATTGTTTGGCAAACTAACGAATGTTCAAAAAATTTACATTTTTTACAGGAATAATAAGACGAAAAATTAATGAATAGTAACACTGATGAGATTTTTTAAGACGAGTATACTCGGCATTAGGCGAAAACATTTCGTTTCGCTCTGACGAGTATACTCGATTTTCAATGCGGAAAATTTTAAAAAAAAGTTAAAAATGCAAATAAAACAAAAACCATTTGGAATTTTCCCAAATATATTTTTTTGTTAGTACAGTTGTTCCGGTTAGAAATGGAATATTTTTTCATTCTCACAGTACCTCATTCGATCGAACCACTTTTCGTGCACTTTTTTAAGTGTATTGGGTCGTATCTCAGCAATGGCATTGCCTTCAAATGCTCTGCTTTGTTGGCATAACACACTTCTTTAACTGCGCCCACTGAAAATAGTCCAACAGTGTCAAGTCGCAGTTTCTTGAGATTCAATTGACATCATCGATTCGTTTAATTAAACGGTCATCAAACGTTTGACGCAATAAATCGATTGTGGCGTGAAATGTGTTTCAAGTTGCACCATCCAGTTGAAACCAACCATCGTTCACATCAATACCATGATGAGCGGGTGCAAAAAAATCGGTTATCATATTGCGTTAGGTGTCTCCATTGACCGTAATGGTTGCGCCATCCTCATTTTCAAAGAAGTAAAGGCCAATAATGCCTCCACTCCACAAGTCGCACCAAACTGTCATTCGTAATGGGTGCATTGGCTTCTGAAAGACCACGTATGGGTTTTCTGAGCCCCCAATAGGACAATTTTGCTTATTAACGTACCCACCAAGATGAAAATAAGCTTCATCCGAAAAGATGATGTTTTTCTTATGGCCAAAGCCCACGCACTCTCTCAGCCACAGCTTTCGGGCGTACGTGCTGTACGAGTTCGCTAACGTACTGGCGCATCTACAATGAAATCAGTTTCATTAACATTAGCAATAAAATTGCGTATACCGGATAAATCAAGAACTTTAATTGTTAAACCGATGACAAATATTAAGGTTGAGCTAATTATGTAATAATTTATAAAAAATTACATACGCATAATGCATAATTGGCCATTACAACCCTTCAGTCAGGATTACGGCCCAGCTTGACAGCACCACTCATGTTGTGTGTGTTAATTTTATAGATGAGTGGCGGGACCTACAGTTTAAAGTCGACTCCGAACGACAGATTTTTGAGAAACCCCGAAGAAAAATTTTTTTTCATATTTCGTTTTGATGTCTGACCTGAACGGTAGCTTTACGTCTAATAAGTCAACACATTACCAATAGACTACGGCGACCTACGGAGCCCTGCAATTATCGTTACTAATTACATTATCATAACTGTTCCAAATACAATCAAATATTTTTTTTATTTAAATTCGCATAGAAATAAACACGGTTGCGGTTATTTGTTATGGTTTATGATGTGTCTGCCTGTGTGAATTGTTACCACCACCACCACCATGAACATCGTCTTCACCATAACCATCGTCATTGTGACTGACCATCACCACCTCTCCTCAGTTCATAAAACATGAAATTGAATTCGTTTCAATATTTTGACTTGATTTGTATGGATTTGATGGCTTGACAATACACACACACACAAACATTTCAGTCATTAATGGCTTTTGTTTAGATTTTTATTTATTTATTGTGCCAGTTATTGTTTCATTTCATTTCATTTCTAATATTCCCTTGTAAAAATAGTGTTAATTTTTTATTAGATTTTTTTTTTCATTTCAAAAAACAATTTTTTTCAGTTTTTTTTATGAGCGACACTTGAACATCTTTCACTTTAGTTCACTCGAATTGCGTGTGTATGGTTGGTAGAGGTGGTACGTGGTATGTCAATGAATTGCAACAACCACAAAAAATTAATACAAGAAAAACCAAAACCAAAACAAAATAACAACAAAAAATTGTTTCTTTTTGAATTCGAATATTATTCGCACACTTTTGCACTTGACTGAAGAGGTTAAATTTAATTGAGTACGAAAAACTATTTCTTTTTCAATAAAATTCTTTGAATTCAACTTCAACAACAATTCTATTCAGCTTCAACTTCCATTCCATTCTATTCTATTCTATTCAATTTAATTTAATTTTGTTTTTTCTTTGTAAATATGATTGTAATTTGAAGTTAAAAGCTGTCAATTAAAAATTAATTTCATTGTCATCGTAGCTCTCATACTTTTTAACTTCGTTAATAGACAGCCTATGAGTAGCGTCTGTCTATTGCTACTAGTATCTGCAATTTATTACAGAATGAATGTGTCATTCAGATATTTGAAATGCAATAAAAAAATTTAAGTATTAAAGAACAGATGTTTGATTTAGGCTTTTTTTTATTGTTTAATTTGCAATAATTATAATGATATTTACCTTATTTGTAAAACAATATAAAAAGTAACTGAAGTGGCAGTAAATTTTGGCAATTAACATTCAAAAAACAATCAAAATTACTTTTCAAACCTATGATATATGAAATGTTTGGAATAGCAATTGAAAGTGCTTTCGAACTCTTGGCATAACTTACTTCATTAGTCATTACTAACCTTTAGTCACTAATAACACCTGGCTTCTCACACCTCCCATGGTGTGTGTGTTAATTTTATTCATGAGCGGTGCGGCCATTTTGTATGTACTCTCAGAGTTTTAGCCAGAAATATGCTGAGAGGAAGTCGCCAAACGATTGCTTACACTTTTGCATAAAAGCATATTCGATAGAATATTTCCTAATTTTTAATACCCCCATTCAGATGGCCGTGATGATGTTTTCAATTGTTGTAATTTTTTTCTATTATCACTCTTGAGAGCATATGATTTGAGAAAATAATCTCCATTTATTGCGACATGTTGCTGCCACTTTTGATGTGCTGTTTTTGAAGGTCTTCGAAATAATCTTTTAAAATTGATTTACAAACGTGTGAAAATTAAAAAGCGTTGGAGATATTTGAAACCATCTTCAGATTGTTAAATGTTCAACAGAGCATTTTTTTTTAGAAAGTAAGGCCAAAAAGTCGCCATACTCTAGTACAGCGGTCGGGGAACCGGGGTAAATTATCCAAATGGGGTAAAAATGAAACTTTTGTGGGTAGAAAATATTGTTACGTTTTTACTTTTTTAAAAACGTTTAGAATATAAGTTCGTTGATTGCCAACAAATATGTGTTTATTTCCAATTAAACTTTTTATTGTTCACACTACTTTTGTGTGCCACCGTTACAACTTGATCTTGTTCGCTATTCTTCTCTGCTCACACTTAACCAATACAACGATTGCTAGTTGTTATTGTCCTGTGCTCACACCCTTTGCGTAAGCAATAACACTTGTACGTTAACACTTGTATAGCGGAGATCTTTAAACCACTACTTCGCACAAAGGGACATGCACTAAACACGCGGCTATTTCGTGAATAATGTCAAGACGATGAAGCTGAATATACGAACCTACTTTATGATATAGAAGCAAGGTGGAAGGAAGTAAGTTTAAGAACTCTTCCAAGATAGCTTCTTTTTCAAGGTTAGCTTTGTTTTTGGAAGATTACGAAAATATTACTTTAGCTGACATCAAGGATACAATTGTAAAACATCTTATCAAACTCAGAAAGCGGTTTTCAGATTACTTTCCAGATCTTGATACACATACTATCAGTTGCATTTTAGATCATTTTAAATGTGAAATTGCTATGATACCCGAAGAACCTTCATGTTTGACAGAAGCAATTCCTGAACTTTGATCTAATACTGAATCATGTATTCAATTTGAAAGTAAATCAAATCTGTCGTCTTTATGGATGTCAAAAGCTACAAAGGCTTTCAAAATTGCACATGAAGAGGCGGTTAAAAAATTACTGCCATTTGGAACAACATATTTGTGCGAACAAGGCTTTTCCACTCTAATGAACATGAAAATGAAGAACAGAAATCGATTAAACGCCGAAGACTGTATTCAAATCGCTCTTACAGCAAAAAGTCCCAATTTTGAAGCAATTGTATCAAACATGAAACAACATATTTTCTCAAAAACGTTCAGGAAGAATGTTTTCAATTATTCTTTTTTTTCTAATTTTTTCAATTCTAATTTTTGTTTGTACTTCCATTATTATTATAATTTGTTACAGTACTCCAAATTGTCAACCCTCAATTGTACCCCAATGGGTTTCAATTTGTTATATATACATTACTTATATTACTATTATTACCGCTATGTATTACTAGATATTACATTGATAAATTGAATAAATGATGTTTAAATTAAATTTTTAGTTATTGTTTTCTTTTCAAAATTATCATGGGGGGGGCTATAATATGAAAGATGCTAAAAAGAGGCGATTTCGGTTTTTTTTGCCTATTCGCCATGGGGTAATATCAACTTCCACAAAAATATTTTGGGGTAATGATTAAAAAAGTTCCCCGACCGCTGCTCTAGTAGGTAGTGTATTGGCTTATTAGATGAGAGGCTGCTGTTCAACCTTTGTCTCAGGGATCTCGAATATAACGACATATAAAAAATTCAATTGGTCCCACCATTCCTGGATAAAATTAACACACACACAATATAAGTGGTGTGAGAAGTCAGGTCTTAATACAGACTAAAGGGCTGTAATGACCTAATGACCAATGATGTAAACTGTTCTCCTTAAAAATTCAAATATTCTTGTATTTTACACAAATATGTTCTACTATAGAAGAATTATGCCAATATTTGTTTGAAATGTCCTCGATTAAACTAAAACCTCATCTGACAAGGCAAAATATATTTTCAAATAGAATGCTGCATGGGTACTTACCATATTTACTCACTTACAACCATTAACAACCGATTAACGGATTTCAACCTTCCTTAACACATCCACCTAGGTGTCCAATCGATGACAGGGCTTCCTCGATTTGGTCCTTCAAACGCAATCAATTATGCTGTAGCACATTCTAACCGTATTTCAGTTAGCTTTCGCACTAATTTTATAAAAAAAAGTGTAAAAGTGATCACACATCAAAAACCGACGATCGTTTAAACTATTTTGGATGTAGACATGTCACTAAACAGTATTACGTTCTATTTATAGGGTAAATGAAATTCCTACTGGGATTTAAATTTTATTTCGAACTTTATAACTCCAAACGAGTACCATATTTCCAAAAGAAAACAGAAACACAATACTAATGCCTTTGAGATCAACATTTTAACAATTGTTCACATATTGAATGAAAAAAAAAAAAAAAAAAAATTATTTTATTCAATAAAAAAAACAACGACAATACGACGTACATAGAGTATGTAGGCATAGCTGTGTACCTGTAAAAAAGGAAAAAAACAGACAGGATCATATTAAAAATGTACCAAAACCGACAATCAAAAGGTACGAACATTATGTAACGTTTTGGAAATCATCAATTAAATGCATAGGCAGACGATAACGTTACACAAATTGGCGACAACATTATCGATTGCTGCTGACAACGGTTACAAAAAATGAAAACAAAAAAAATAATAAATAAAAATCGAAATAGAATTAGAAATAGAAATGGAAAAGAGAATGAAAAATTACAGAAAATGAAATGAAAATATTTGAAAGATATTGAAAATCAAAAATACTTAGTTTGTATGACGGCTACAAGTAGTATCCTCGTTACCCGCCTATTTTGTCACTTTGTTGTGTGTTCCTCCTGTTGTGTCTTCGTGCCCTTAATTTTCATTGATCCTTGTAGTAATTTTTTTTATTTTTTATCAGGATTTTCTTCACTCATAACATGGATGGACAAGGAAGCATAATTTTTTTTTTTTTTTTACCTTATTGATCCTTTCTTTGCCTTATGGTTTGGGTGTCCGTTTCTTTTCAACGTGAGGCGCCTGTTATTCACTTTTTTTTTTGGTCTCTCACTCATGCAAGTGATAACAATTTAATAATTTATGTTGTGATTTTCATATTTTCTTCGTTAGACAAGGTGTTCAGTAAAGGTTCCTTTTTGAGATTTCAATACGGCAATCATTTCACGAATATTAAATATAAATTTAGAGTTCCCATGAAAATATCTGTATCGACTTACGAGCACCCAAATTGGATATGAACAACAGGTGATGCTTCACCTTTCAGTTGATGGTTATGTGAGAAAAATATTAAAACATGTGTACACAACAAATTGTAAATTAGTAAACCATAAGCTGCAGAATTTAATTTAAAATTGTTTTCTACATATTTTTTTTTTCAAAATGAAAATTTACAAAAATTTCAATATCACACCGGAAGAAAGATTGTTTTGTTTTTTACCAACCAAACTAAAAAAATCAAAAAATAATTGAAATATTTTTATTTTTAATTATTTTAAAGAACTATTATTGTATATGATGTAAATCGTATAAAAAAACTGATAGGCAATCTCAACTTCGTGTAAAAAAGCTCATGCAAGCACCAATACACCATGCGAGTTTTTTTGCTTCCTGAACATGTAATCGGTGTAAGGAGTGAGCATGAATAAATTTGGACGTATCTATAAGTTCATCTTTCACGCTAGTTGAGAGAAATATCTACCGTTACTTGGCTTTTTCTGATCATCAGTCACAGTAAACATCCATATATATAGTATTGTCATCGAACAAAGTGATCGCTTGAGATACTTAGGCCACTACTGTGGAACATTATGTACGATGGTGAACTTCGACTGCAATTGCCAAACGGGACTACAATTACAATTACTACATAGCGATTCGAAAAGTTGGAGCAGGCTTGATGAGGCAAGTTTGACACTTGCTACACATAAAACGGAGGCCGTCTTGATAAGTGGCCGGAGGATAGTGGAGAAGATGGAAGTGACCGTTGGAGGCAGTAGAATCGAATTGAAAAAGGCCATAATGTACTTGGGAGTGATTATCGACGACAGGTTGAACTTCAAGGATCACGTGAAATTCATCGGTGATAAGGCATCTGTAAACCAGGGAGCACTGACGAGGATCATGCCTAATCCATTTAAGAGAAGAATAATATCGAGGGTTGTAACATCAATAATGTTATATGCTCGCCCAATATGGTCGGGAGCACCCTCCGTGGGGACGACAAGGAGGAAACTGTCCTCGGTGCATCGTCTAAGCGTGATTAGACAGATAAGTGGCTTCAGGACAGTGTCTGATGAAGCAGTACTGGTATTGGCAAAGACAATACCGATAGGCATATTGGCGGATGAGATGAGGCGGATATACTTTCGCCGTCTCGAGTATCCAGGACAAACAGCAGCTCCAAAAGCGGAGGAACGAAAAACTTCCATGCACAAACGGCAGTTACAAAGGAAAGGGTTTAAAGGAAAGATAGAGATTTCACCTTGTCCCTGATATAACCCTTGGGTGGAGAACAAATATTGCGAGCTGAACTACTACGCGACCCAGTCATGGATCCATCAGGAAGTACCGGACCAGATTTCGACCTGATACTTCCCCAACATATATAGTATGTCCAGATTGTACCATATTCTAACATGCTGCTCCAGATTTAGATGGCTCGGAGAAACGAGTTTTGGATCAAATCAGCTTATGGAAGAGGTGTTGAATTCTAGGATTCTGTGGAGCCAATACAGCCAGGGAATGGCTGAAGCTATGCTGGAACTCCGAAGGTTAGAGGAACGAAGGCGAAATTTGAATTAACGTGATGAAGCTTTAAAGCTAACCAGCCCTCCTCGAAGTAATACCTTACGGCAGTCCCGGTGGGGGAGAGTAGTTGAAGAATATAGTGGATGGGTTTAGTAAGTAGGCACCAGTGATGGTGAATCGTGCACTTTTTTTATGGAACAAAACTGTATTTTGAAGATTCCCACCTCCTGCCCAAGATAAAAAAACTTAACAACTAAAAAAATGGGCAATGTACCGCGTGCTTTTACAAAAAAAATTGTTTAATTTGGGACGATACCAATCCATATAGGATTCAAGAACATCCGAAAAAGCACTGTTTAGTGTGGATTTATCTGGATACGTCATTTCTGAGAGCGACAGGGGCCAGGACATCACTGTACAAATAAGTTGTCATCTTATATGTCGGAAATCGATATGATTTTACATGAGTTGTAAGATTAGCTATCAAATCATTATATTTCAGATTTACTCTATTGTTTGAAGCGTTATATCTTGCAGGCCTGCTATTACAGACAATTGTCATATGTCAACTCCACTTTGTTAGAAGACATTACTTAAATCACGTAAAAAGTTTTCTTTTTTAAAAGTGAATGAAAATTCGTAATTTTAGCGTTCTATTTTCTTTTTTTATTTTAGAAAAGCTTCGCAGGCTACTGATTAGTTTTGATTTGATAGTTCTGATGTTAAAGATGTAATTTAGACTGACCAATTATGTATGTACGTATGGTCAACAAGTTATTAAAAAATTGCAGCGTAATTGAATTTAGAGCAAGGATATTGAGATATTTCGATTAGGTAATTAAAAAATCAAAAATTTCTTATTAAATATTCATTTAGACTAATGCCACGGCGATCGCCTTTTACAATCGCATTGAATCACACGTTTATTACGTTGTTTTGAGAAGTCAAGCGTTAGCAGGCGATTTTACTTTTCAAAATATTCTTTGATTTTGATTTCAAATTTATTTTCTTGTTTAATTATTCGTGTTTTTTAATCCTTTAAAAAATTATTTTTATTTTAATTTTTATTCTTTTAAAATCACATAAAAAAATAAGAGTGTGGTGTGTGTACCCAAATAAAAGGTTTTATATTTTTCATAAAGATTACCTTTCCAGACTGTCCTTTATTAATTTTTTTTTTTTTTTTTTTGTTTTCATATACAAAATTACGTTTTTATATCGACGACAAAAATAAAAAAGAATAAAAAATAATTATTCATTATATTTTATAACTTTTCGTATGAGTTGTTGACAGTTTTTGTTCTCTTTTTCTTTCTTATCAGTGCCTTTAAATATTGATGCAGACAGTGTCCTTTGGAGGGCAATAACAATAACAACAACAATATTTGATTGCATTCAATGCATTCGAATATGTGTCGACAATATTTCAAGGGTTTTTATTAATGCATTCTACTTCGTCCATCATTTATACATACATAGATACATACGAGGGGTTATCAAATGAATTATTTTTTTGGTTTTTTTTGTCTCGTCTTTAGATTTGTTTTAAATATCAGAACCGACACAGAATTTAATGATCATGAATTGTTTATCATCATTACATGGAGGTGGAAGGAGATGACTTTTGAATATTTCACTTTTATTTTTAATGTTTTTGATCTTTTTCTTATGGTTTCTTCCACATTTGATGAGATTTAAGTTATTTTGTTGTATTTTTTTATGATTTCTTTAATGAATTTGATTGAGTGTGAGACAGTTGTTGAGACATAATATTTTATTATCCGTTGGGTTTATAAGTTTTATTGCCATGCCCGAAAGCCAGCACTTGTTAAAGGATTTGATTGGTACTCGTTAGGAAAATTAAACGAATTATAAATCAATACGTCACGTTAATGAAGTCGATTTAAATTTAATGAACTTTTAATTTCAATTTTATTTGTTACGTTGCATCTCAAAAAACGAATCTAAAACGAATAAACAAACAAACAAACATACAAAATATTTTATGATTAAAACTAAAAAAAAAGAAGAAAAATTTTCTTCTTATCGGCCGTGTCGTATCAAATTAAAGGAAACATTATAAAATATTTTTCACCTGCATCTCTCTTTCTCTCTATCTCTATGGCATCCTTTTACCATAAAATTGTTTAATTTTAAAGTATTGAATATCATTGGAAATGTTTTAAAAATTATTTAAAATAATCATTCGAGTTCTTTATTTCATTGGCGTTTTAAAAGCGTATGAAATTTATAGAAAGATTTCATTCTGATATCGCAATGAGTTGTTTTTTTCTTTTCATTAAATTCATCGTGAAATAATATTCGATATTGGAATACGCATCAAGTTGCCCGGCCACAGATCAAATAATGGATCAAACTGGCATTTTTGTTAATGTGTTGGTAAAACTGTACTCACACGTATAGACTGAGAAGAGTTTGAAGAATATCAAAATACTTTTGATTTTCGCTGCCAGCGTTGCATAAATCATATGTTCTTTTCGTCTTCATGGCAGTAATACAATGCAGTTTGAAGGTTCGATTTTGATGTGTTACTGTGCTAAGCAAAACAAATATTACCAACACACAAGCAAAATATAATCAGTTAAATTTGATAGTCGCCATGCACCATTAAGTCGATACCCTTTAAGATTTTGAATACAATAGAGACAAAGTTTGTAGTTTCTGAAGAAATATTTCAAAGATTATATAAAACACTCAATAGAGGGGACCAAACGATATTTACTAACTACAGGCGTATAAGACCTTTCCCTATCGCATATAAGGTTCCTACGAGCGTATTGTGTGAACGACTGAAGAAAGTCGTCAAAACACTGATTTGTCTTTATCAATAGGGCTTCAGACCAGCCGAGTCCACCATCTATCAGGTCTTCGTATTACGTCGAATTTAGGACAAGCCCATTGAAAAACAAGTCGACGTACACTATCTTTCCACCACCATTTGCCTTAAGGAAGTGTGTTGTTGTATCAATGTCTGAGCTCGGTATTTCTGCGAAGCTGATAAGGCTATAATGATGTTGAGCAACTCTTACTATCCTATCAAGGTAGGAACCAGAGATCAGCAATGACTACTCAAAAAGATGAATAGATTCAAATCATACTCATAACTTCTGATACTTATACGCATTCATACTTATTTTAACATCACGGAACCTTTACTCATATTCAAAGTTTGAAGTACTCATCATATTGATGCTTAACAACGATTTCGACTCTCCATAACTCAACATACATATACGCGAATCGCAAAATAAGTATGAATCGCGTAAGAACACTAAAATACTCACTAGAAGGTTGTGTGTTTGCTCTGTTCTGTCTGTTTATGCATCTTTTTTTTCGTAAATGCAACAATAACTAAGACTGTAAATTTTGATGAGTGAAGCGAGTCATTTGAATTACACTGTATTTTTCTAAAGTTATGAATCTAAATGAGTGGACTTATGAATCAAACATATTTTGAATGGTATGAGTTGATGTCAATGTTCTACGCATACTGATTGCAACCTGCACTTATAAATCAACATTGTAGTGAGTACGAATGAATCAGAGTACATAGTTAAATTCTAATGTTGTTGGCTCACTTATATTCAACGTTTCATGAGTGCTTATGAGTACCGGAAAAACGATTCATTGCTGATCTCTCGTAGGAATGGGCTGCTATGACCCTGTTGATACCGTGATACCGGTGATCACTTATCATGCAGGATTTCAAGGCAATGGTATTATTTTTCACAAAAGTGTCCAATTGCTTGCGTACGCTGCTTAATTGACATCATAAGGCGTACCATGGGAGATATTACTGCTGCGTACTGCGCTAAACGGGAGACTATCAAGATAGGTCGGGCAATATGCAAGGGCAAAAAGAACATGCAACATGCGAAGTATTAGCTACCAAATTCCGACCGATAACTATAATTTCTATGTTAGCAGTGAACTAGCGAATTTTCTAATATGTACATTTTTTAAGCGACCATTATTTGACCTTTCTAAGGGAATAAATTCTAATAGATTTGTGAAACAGTAATACAATTGCGTTTTTTTTTCTACAAAGCGAATATACTCGACATATGTGACAAATTTTCCTTACGTTCTGACGAGTATACTCGACATACATACATAATTGGTCATTACAATCCTTCAGTCAGGATTACGACTTAGCTTCTCACACCACTTATATTGTGTGTGTTATTTTTATACATTAGTGGCGGGACCTACAGTTTAAAGTCGACCTCGAATGACAGATTTTTGAGACACTTTTCATGGGAATTTTATTTACTCTCAGAGTTCTTGCCAGAAATCTGCTGAGGGGAAGTCGCCGATGAAATATTTTTCATTTTTCATTTTGTTGAAGATGTCTGAGCTGTGGTTTGAACAGTGGCCTTACATCTAATAAGACAACATACTACCTACTACACTACGGCGACTTCATAACTATAATTTCGATGTTATCAGCGACCTAACTAATGTTCCAATAAGTACATTTTTTAAAAGACGATTATTTGACCTTTCTTAGGCAATAAATTCTAATAGGTTTGTGAAACAGTAATACATAGGCGGTATTTTTTTCTACAAAGCGAATATAAATTTCATGCGCTGTGACGAGTATACTCGACATAAAACAGTTAAGAGGTTATAAGTTGTTTTTGAATTTGTGACATTTGATTAGACTTGCGATTCTCAGCTCCTTATAATTGCCTAAAACTCCCCGCACGCAAAAAAAGGAAGGAGTGATCCGTCACGGCATGGGAAATGATCATCTTTCGATCGTAATTGAAGCATTTAATAAAAATTAAAAAAAAGAGTTCTAAAATTTGAAAAATATAAAGCCTGGTTACGTTTCTAAATTGCTAATTATCGCAGAATTAGAATTTCATTTTTAAATGTACTGAAGATAATCTTAACATTTCAAAAAAAAACTAAAAGAACTATTCAAGCGGAAAAGTATTAAAAAAAATTGAAAAATTTAAAAACTAAAAAAGTAAAAAAGTAACGAAAGAATGCATAATTGAATGTGTAATGAATGAACGAATGAATGAATGAAATAAAATACAAATAAAATTACTTCCGTCTAATGTGATGACATTTCTGTAATGAGATACAAAATTATTGCCTCCTCTAAACCCTAAATAGGGGATAAATAAAGGATGAAAGGAATGGAAGGGAAGAAACATAATTAACCCGAGGCATTACTACAAATCAACACTCAAACCTCACCATATTACATGCACACGGGGAAAATAAAACCAATTTTCGAATCCCTTAAGGGACAATAAAAAAAAGAAAGAAAGATTGTCAAACAAAATCTAAGAAAAAAAGGAACTAAAAACCGTGGTTAAAAAATGAAATGCAGCAAGCGAGCAGGCGTTTCTCAAATAAATTTCCTTTAAGAACGTTGAGCAAAGAATAAAATGCATGAAAGCAATAACAAAAACAACAAGCAGAGCGGTAATAAATAAATAAATGCGGTGTAACAGATATGAGGCATTTTATGGTTTGCGCATGGCTGCAGGCATCATCTCTTTGTCGATATGTTTGTTGTAATTCCTTGTAAGTCTGCTTTTCATTCCGTTTTTTCTTTTAATTTTTTTGGGCAATTTGTCATGTTGTTGTAAATATTAGAGAAACGAAAATATCGTCTTGAGTATGCGCAACAGTACATAATGCCACGCATTAAAAATAGAACGAAACCTCTGTGAGCTACAGAACTCAAATTGTATAACTTTTCCCTTAAAAACTTCAATTGTTGGGTTGAATTATTTTTTTTTCCAATTATTTTATGAGATGCCATTAAATTTCCACGGGTTGAATTGCATTTCAGCTGAGTCACAAGGCTACGTACGCACTGATTATTATTTCCGTAGATTTTCTTTGTTTTAACCAGCGATACTTACGAACGACGGCATTGTCAAACCTAAAGAGTAACAGAAGAAAACAGGGTTAAAAATATTGTAATAAAAACATATACAGAGCAATAAATCCTTCGATAATTTCAAGGACATATGAAGGAAAAGGATTTTCTTATTTCGTTTCAGAATTTTAGCACTTGTCCAAGGCTCAAGGAATGAAAATAACGATTTAATTTAACATAAGAATAGAGTTGGCCATTGTCCACTCTTATATGTTTATTTCGTACCGAATACAGATGCTTAGCAGACAAATGAATAGGGGGTAGTGGGCAAAGGATTGTATTCTAATGTGTATTTGCCAGAAAACAACAACAATTCATTGAAAATTCACACCATAATTAAGCAAAAATGGAGAAAATATGATCTTTTCTGTGAATATCGAATGGTATACAGCGGTAGTGGCTACCAAGGCCAGTCGCAAAACACACGATACCCTACACCACCATTAATGAATTATAAATAATTAAAGTCATCTCTCTTGACTTAGTATATGGGTTAAAGTGCTTGAATAGAAACCATCATAGCAATTTCAGTTCAAACCCTAGAGAAGGCAAGTAAAAGTTTGCTCATGGTCTTCAAATTTTCAGTATTAAGGGACCTCAAGCCTGTCTCCTCAGAGAGGCTTACATAAATATCGAACACAATAAGACGTTCAGGCTGCGCCAACACTTGAAAAAGAGTTCCAAACTACTAAGCCTGATACATGTTCACAGAGAGTATTATTTCTGGGCAACAACAGTTGGGAAACAGTTGGTATTATCATGGGACCTGATGACCTATCAGTCTAAGCTAAAAATCCCTGGGAGGATAAGCGTTGTAGAGCTTAAGTTCCATTGTACGAGAGAGGTCTCTGCTACACTATTGTATTAAGCTGGAAAAAAACAAATTCTGTGAAAGTACCGTTTATAAATAAATAAATAAATTTTGTTAACAACAAATAAAAAATACATACATACACACATAATTGGCCATTACAACCCTTCAGTCAGGATTACGGCCTAGCTTCTCAACACCACTCATGTTGTGTGCGTTAATTTTATACATGAGTCGCGGGACCTACAGTTTAACGTCGACTCCGAACGACAGATTTTTTTGAGAAACTTTTTCATGGCAGGTTTATTTACTCTCAGAGTTTTTGCGAAAAATCTGCTGAGGGGAAGTCGCCGAAGAAATATTTTTTTTTCTTATTTCGTTTTGATGTCTGACCGGGGATACGAACCCGGGCTTTACGTCTAATAAGCCAACACGCTACCTACTAAACTTCGGCGACTTCGACATACACATGTTTCTACAAATAAGCCGACACGCAACGTTAGATTGCCTTGTTTTACTGGCAAAAACATTTTCCTTTGTTTATGTCGAGTATACTCATCTTCTGACCACGATGTACGCTGAAAAATAATTGAGCGAACAGTAAAAGTTTTTTGAAACAAAATTAAGCAGTTAAACGATTTATTAAATTACGGATCGAAATTTGTATACATGTTTACAGATTATATTCTTTTTTTATCAAAATCCAAAATTTGGAATGCAGGAAATTATACCGAAGCATATTGGTTATGGGTCACGAGATATCTCGTTTTTAGCACATCTAACATTGTTGCCGAATTGCTTCGATTCGATTCAATCCGCAACTTCAGCAAGCAGCGGCAAATATTTATGGTTCTTTACTGTCTTAAAGATAGTCTTAAGGCAAATGATTACCAAAATAAGCGAATTTCGACGCGCAGAGGATATAGAAATCACCAGCTGTTATAGTGTTAGTTAGTTAGTTGTAGTGTAGCACTAGGTCTGTGTGCCGATTCGTATGTACCATATTTTATAAAATACTAGCTGTACCCTGCGCGCTTTGCTGCACTACAAACTAAAATAAATTTGAAGGAAAGACATTAGACAAATATCCAATTAAGTTTGAATCATTTTATTGATTTTGTTTCCCGTTGTCCAGATGATTCAGACGAACGGGCCTGAGTAGTACGCATTCGATCAAGTGATTCATTGTTCAAGTGATTCATGCGAACGGATCTGTGCGGCATGTACTCGAAGATTTTTCAGTCTCAATGCTGATTCTGAGGCTAGTAATGCTCTTTTCTTTTCTTTTCAACACAGGATCAAATGCACAGTTTACGATTTAATTAATTTCTAAGAATTTTCAGTGGCGCCACCTGTCGGAAATTGGTTATACCAACTTAGAAACCTTCGTCGGCTCATGCGCAACAACTTTGCTAAAGATTAAATGCATAGTTTACGATATATTTTTTCTTATTTGGTGAATTTTTTCACAAATGTTGGTTACAACATTTTTTTCTTTCCCTTCTATCTTTCCCCCCGCGTCGTTCTTTACACTTTATTTTCTTTGGTTTTATACATCAAGAATCACAGATAGCATACTTGTAGGGGTAACTACTATGCGTATGAGTAATATATTTCAAATGCAATTAAATATTAAGTATGTAGTATACATGGGCATGGCCCCTCGCTCATTTGGAATATCAACATAAAAAGTAGCCTATAACTCCTTCCAGACATACAGGAAGATACTGTGAAAATTTCAAGAAAATCGGTTCAGCCGTTTAATCGTCTATAAACTTCAAACATACAAACATACAATCAAACACACATTCATTTTTATATATAAGATTTTATTACTATACATTTGGAAACTTCAAAGTTCATATTTTAATTTGTAAATACGGACCAGAGATGAATTGTTTCTTCGCTACTCACAAGTCCTCATGAAATTTTGAGTGTGAGTCAGTCAACAGGATTGAAATTCAACTACTCTGATTCATTCGTACTCACTACAACATTGATTTATAAGTATGAGCACAATGAGTGTGAGTACAATGTTGAATCAAACTCATACCATTCGAAATATGTTTGATTTATAAGCCTACTATATCTCGACGAGATAGCGGAACGATATGATATCCATATCGTATGGGTACCGGGGCATAGTGGGATTCCGGGTAACTGCAGAGCTGATGAACTTGCCAGGCGGGGCACGACCATCGAACTCTCCGATGAGTTCTCGAATCTGGGCATACCTATGAGGACCTGCAAGCTCATAATTGATAATGCGATCGTCGATTCCGTCAACGACAGGTGGGCGGCCTCGGACACGGGTTGAACGGCTCGTAAAATCTGGCCAAGGCTGGATGAGGGGCGCACAATGAGTCTACTTAAACTCCAAAGAGGCGCGCTCAGTGCAGTTGTCGGTGTCATTACGGGGCATGGCATTATGGGTACGCATGCGAAGCGCATTGGTCTTGGACACGTTGCTAACGACCTCTGCAGAAGCTGCAGGGATGAGAAGGAAGAGGAGACTGTCCCTCACCTGCTGGGTACATGACCGGCTCTTTGCCAAAGGAGAAGGAAGTACTTGGGTACTTACTACATGGATGATCTGGAGGAACTGTCAAGGATTGACATTGGCAGCCTGAATCGCTTCATCAGGAGCTCCGGGTGGTTTCGCGATTAGGGGATAACGGATAACTGTGGTAGCACAATGGGCCCAATGCGGCCTACCTACCTAAGCCTGCTCATATAGATCATACCTGTTAAATTGCGATTACGATTAGTAATCAATTACATTACTTTTTAAAAAGATAGATTGATATATTTAGAAAAATACTTATAATATGTGCTTATAAGTGTGATTCTAGGGAATCGAATCATTTATCAAAATTTACAGTGTAAGTTGTTGTTGCGTTTACAAAAAAAAAAAAGAGAAAGAAAAAGACAAAGACAGTAAGCAAAGCAAACATTTATTTTAGTGTTCCTACGCGATGCATACTTATTTTGTGATTCTTGTAAATGTTGAGTCATGGAGAGCCGAAATCAACAACATCATACGTGTTGTTAAGTATGAATAAACTTTGAATATGAGTAGTATGAGTATGATATTAAAATAAGCATGAATGCGTATAAGTATCAGAAATTATGAGTATAATTCTAATCTACTCATCTTTTTGAATACTCATTGCTGATCTCTGCTACATATGAAGCAGCAGTAGAACGCTTTTCAGACATTATCGACGAGTAAGAATTGGGTTTTTGAATTTTTTTTTTTTTGTATAAATATGATCACGTTGAACAAGAAATACAAAAGAAAAAAATCAATGCAAAGGAATGAAAAAGGTTATGTTGCACTTATTGAGGCTCGTTTTTAAAGTAAATTGCACTAATTCTATATGTAAAACAATTGCTTGTTGTAATAATCGGAGGTTGCAATAATCGAGTTCGCACTGTATATCGTTTAGCCGACCAACAGTTAATCAATATCTTTATTCCAGATTCCAGATATACCATCAAAACAAGTATGATGGCATGAACATTATATTGTGGAGTTCTTCTTTTTGAGATTCTTGAGATAATTACCAATTTTGGATGTCAGTTCAACAATGAACCGACATTTTTACAAAAAAAAATATATCAGGTTGGCCATCTATCGGTTTAAATTTCAACCATCAGTTATTTCGAATCTGTCAATACTTATGTTATTTTATTCTGTCACAAAATTCAGTAAATTACTCCACAGAACATAGTGAATAGATTTGCGCTTGAGCAAAGTTGGAATTTATTGGAAATTTATTTCTAAAATAAAGACATTTGGTCGGAAATTGCAAGAAAATATCGCACAAAATTTGGTTGTAAAGGAGAACCAACAGTACCCGGTATAAGCAAGTTTATTGCAAAAGTTTGTAAAACTGATTTCATTGTTGATGCGCCAAGACGTTAGAGAGCTCGTACAGTGCGTACACCCGAAAATATTGAAGTTGTTGCTAAAAGTGTGCTTGGGATTCCATCAACATCAACTTATCATCGTTCTCTAGAATTGAACATTTAACGCACCAGTTTACATCGAATTTTGCAAAAAGATCTCGGTATGACATTTTATAAAGTTCATTTGATTCAGAAGTTGAAGTCGCTTCGCTAGATGTTCCATTTTCCCATATTTCCTTGAAAATGAGGGCGGCACAGTCATTACGGTCAACGGAAACACCTATCACACCATGATAACCCATTTTTTTTGTACTCACTCTTCATGGTATTAATGTGAACGATGTTTGGTTTCAACAGGATAGTGCAACTTACCGCACATCTCATGCTACAATTGATTAATTGTGGTAAACGTTTAATGGTCGTTTAATTAGCCGAAATGGTGATGTCAATTGGCCGCCAAGAAGCAACGATTTAACATCGTTGGTCTATTTTCTGTGGGGCGCCGTTAAACAAACGTGTTATGCCGACAAACCAGAGCCAATTGAGCATTTGAAGGCCAACATTCGTGATGCCACTGCCGAGATACGACCCCATACTCGCGAAAAAGTGCGCGGAAATTGTTCGGTTCGAAGGAGGTACTGTGAGATCAGCCGCGGCAACCGTATGAAAAAAAATATTCCATTTCTAAACGGAACAATTGTACTTCATAACAAAAAATTTTAAATTTATAATGGTATCATATGAGTTAAAAAATTCACCGTTAATGTGGCGCACGTTTACGCACAAGAATCAAACCTAAGCATAGTTTACGACTTGTGAAAAGCGTAATGCGTGAAATGTTTTAAAGTGATCAGCTCAATTCTCTGATTTCAATTCAATTAAGAACTTGTGGCCTGAGGTTGAAAAGAAGATTTGAAAATTCGAAATATTCTGATGAATTGTGCCGAAACATCTATCAGCACTTCGTTCAGAGTTTACCAAATATATGTTATCATTTTTAATTTGAAAATAAAACAAATAATTTCCTATATACTATGCTAATTGAACATGGCTTAATTATATGTCCACCACTGTAAGTATAGATAAAATAGGTTAAGTCAACAACAACTAAATTCGTTGAGAAATTTGAAAATTTTTTGAGTTTTTCGATCTTCCTGAATGGCGCAGTAATTAAAATTAAAAGAAGACGAAGACAATGGATGGATGGATGGATTGATGGATGGGGGCTAACTTTAGATTTCATTTATAATTCACAACTCATTTGCAAATATTTTTTTTCTCAATTTTTGTTTTTTCTTGTTTCTTGTGTTTCTTTTTCAGTTCATAATAAATTTTATTGCACACATCCGTTATAAATTTGAATAGAAGAACGAATTTCACAAAATTTTTAGTCGTCTTTAAACAATAGAATCCAATAAAATAGTAGATAGAGAGAGAGCGAAGAGGGGGGGCTTTAAAATTAACACACAGTCTAGAGAGACGTGTCTGTTGTGTCTGTTAAATTATAATTTAAATACGATATTTACATGCCTATGAGATACGATGTACAAGATACGAAATAGATATACACATATATACATATTCATGTGTGGATGTGTGTATGTGTATATCTAATATCATAATGGTGGTTGTGGTTGTGTTTGTTTCTAACGTTTAAGCGCATGCGTGCCTTAATTTAAAACGTGCCTAATGATTTAATAGAGACGCACATACTCGTATACCGGCAGATATTAATGGTACACATATTGTATTTATGGTGTTATGTATACCTATACATATACATATATGTAGCTCTGTGCCGTTGTATGTATTTATTTAAACGTCTATTTATACTGCCATAGTGCCACAGTGCTACCGCTACTGCTATTGCTACCCTTTGATTAACTCTTTCTTATAATTCTTCATTTGATTAATTTAACACTTAATTTTTTTGTTGTTGTTGTTGTTGGTTTTTGTAATTTAAATTATATTTTCTGCCTTCAAAAAACAATTTTTGAATTTTAATCACAAAATTTTAATGTTTTTTTTCTACTATGGTGCTACTATATGGTGTGGTGTGGTGTGGTGTGGTATGGTGTATGGGATATGAATGGATGGGAATTAAAAAAAAAAACCAACGAAGGAAACGAAAGAAAACCAAGTGTTTTTCGTATACAACAATTTATTTTATTTATTTTTAAATGTTATTTATTTTAATTTTATTTCAATTCATTGACATTATAAACAGTCACTCACAGCAGTACTTGCTTGTAATCGCATTTTACCCGCTCTATTATGGCCAAAATGAACTTTTTTCTGCTGCTGCTGTTGGCTATCGAACTCATGTTTTTAAATTATGGGGTTTACGTTGTGGTGTCCGTCTACATATGTCTTCGACATATATGAGGGCTTTTTGGGTTCAAATTTATTTCATTTAATGCCGCCTTATTGGTGGTTACTTTCTTGTCTTCAATATTTCATTCATTCATTCGTTCATTCAGTCATTCATTCATTGGATCGTTTTGTTCAACATAATCATTTGATCAAAGAAACGTTGTTTTTCAAAAAAGAAAAGAGTTTTTATTCTCATAATCGTATCTCGTATTCGTCAATTTATCCCCATTTAATGCGTAAGTAACCAACTAATTTCAATTACAATTTTAATTTGTTAAAGACGTGTTTTGTAGCCCCCAAACGCTTCTTACCGATCATTCTTTTCATTTCTTATTTTGTCGGTATTTTTCTTCTTCATTTTCTATTCTATTTTACTGTGTCTTGCATTTTGTAGGGAATTTATGAGATTTTTATGTTATTAGACGCGTTTATTTGTGGGCTTTTTCAACACTTAAAAATCTATTGAAAATAATTTTTTTTTTGAATTAAAAAATAATTTAATTTTTATGACTTTGACTGCATTTGATAAGAGCAAAAAACTGTGTGTATTCTTGGAAAAGCCATTCGAAATCCTTTTAGAGAATGTTATTAAATTGGTTTTTCGAAAATCATGATTTGCCTTGTAATGAGTTTTTCGAGGGAATTTTCAGGAAAATCATCATCATTTAAAAAAAAATTCTTCAAAGGTAAAACCGAAAGATATCAAATATGAAAACACTTCCTATGCTAAGCTAATGTTGCTGAAGCTAAGAGGAAGCCTGGGATTAAAGATTTTTTCCTTCGTATTCAGTCACTCGCCAAAGCTTTTATCTGAATCAGTAATCAGCAATGAATCGTTTTTTCGCTACTCATGAAGTTTTGAATATAAGTGAGCCAACAAAATTGAAATTTAACTATGTATTCTGATTCATTCGTGCTCACTACAACGATGATTTATAAGAACAGGTTGCAATGAGTATGAGTACAACGTTGACATCAAACTCATACCATTCGAAATATGTTTGATTCATAAGCCTTCTCATTTAGATTCATAAATTTAGAAAAATACTTGTAATACTTATAAATGATTCGATTGGCTCGCTCCATTCATCAAAATTTACAGTCTTAGTTGTTAGGCATTTACAACAACAACAAAAAAAGACACATAAGCAAAATAGGCAGAGCTGCAAGCTGAGCAAACACACAATCTTTTAGTGAGTATTTTAGTGTTCGTACGCGAATCATACTTATTTTATGATTCGTGCATATGTTGAGTTATGGAGTGTCTATATCAACATAATCATACATGTTGTTGAGAATGAATGATATTAAAGTAAGTATGAATGCGTATAAGTATAAGAAATTATGAGTATGATTCGATTCTACTCATCTTTTTGAATACTCATTGCTGATCTCTGATCTGAATCCTGCTTTTTCCGCAGTTTTTGATATTTTTCAGACAGACTTCTATGCTGCAATTCGTGGTTAACCCCTAATTTATAGCATATGTTCACATTTCACCAGCTTCCCCTCCCCAAATCACGCTGTATTTTCCAATCAACGGCTGCCAAACACAAACTAAATAACACATCTGGTTTGGAGTTCGCCAGTAGCTTGATGTGAATGTTGTCTGTTGACAGGAGCAGTTTCGTACTTTCAGTTAAGAGCCGAAAAATTCAAATCCACACTGATCCATAAGGTGTAGTAATCAATATCTTGCCAATGGACTGCTGTTTCTCGTTTTGTTTACGAACGATTCGATCATATTGAATAAATTTCTGTCACAACATGCTTAATAGGGTCCTATAAAATACTGTAGTAACACCAGTATTACATATTTCATCTGAGCCATTCCGAGAGTTTTATGAAGGCGTGAATTTCATTCGAATCGCCTGTGGCTAGATACATTCTGTCAAGTGATGTGAGAAGCTAGGCCGTAGTCCTGACGGAAAAGTTGTAATGGCCAATTATGTATGTATGTGATTATAAATGACCAAGAATTCTATTTCTTAGGTTCCCAAATACCGGAAAATGACAGAAAATATGTTCTGTGGCCTTCTCTATATCCTCTTCGTTATATAGCTTTTCCAAGAACACTGTCTAGATGCCAAAGGAGAAACTTAAGCTAAACTTCTAGCAACGAAGTTTGTTCTGATGATGATGATTCAAATTTGATGATGAATAATAATCGTAAATATAGTATAATAAGAAACGAATCAAAAACAAGCCACATTTGAGACAGAAAGAGATAACCTTGCACATATTAGTTGAACTCGAGCTTCGATGGCATAATGTCGCTCAACTCTTTTGGCAAAAGGATAAAAGCGGCACATACATACATAATGGGCCTAGGATTACGGCCTAGCTTCTCACACCACTCATGTTGTGTGCCTTAATTTTATACTTGAGTCGCGGGACCTACAGTTTAAAGTCGACTCCGAACGGCAGACTTTTGAGAAACTTTTCATGGCAATTTTATTTACTCTCAGAGTTTTTGCCAGAAATATGCTGAGAGGAAGTCGCCGAAGAAATATTTTTTTCATATTTCGTTTTTGATGTCTAATAAGCGAACACACTACCTACTAGATTAAGGCGACTAGCGGCACATTTAGTTGAAAAACCAATAATAGCGTACGATCTCGTCCACTTAAACAATGTTTTTAAAAGCAAATACTTGTAGAGACAACTCAAGTGCGTTGTTATTTTCTTTTTTGTAAGAGTTTTTGGAGAAACGAGAGTATCTCTGCAATTCATTCATCATCTACAAGAATTGTTCAATTTTTATTCATCGCTCTTAAATGGCCTGGAAGTGTTTCTCTCGTTATTTTCTTCGAAAGGCCTGGTTGTCTGCTAACTGGAGGATTCCATTCCACACCAGTCCTATTAATTGAGTCGAAGATCTTTCCGTGAGTATGAACATAAACTGTCTGTATTTAATCCCGCATTTACTCATGATTTTCTAAATACGTTGTGTGATCGCATTTGTAAACATGTATTCATGTTTCGCTGCCAGATCCTTAGCAGGATGAATTTTATGCAGGCGTTAAAACTGTGGTTCGATGTTTTACAAGCACTCCATGTAACTTATCAATACATAAAAGTAATTGAAAGTTTTATTTTCATTCAATCAACATCAATAGAACTCTGACTTTTTATTCGATTCATCGAATACATTCGACACATGAATGTATAAAAATATTTTATAAATTTTTAGAGTTGGGTGAGTTACAGAGATGGCCCTGCGTTGATATATGTAACTGTGCCAAAGAGAATGTATTCTTTAACGACACCGATAAGTAGAGACGTGAGGCGAATTGATTCTCAGATTACGGCCGATAACTATACTTTTGATACAGTCAAGGAATTTATTTATCTTGGCTCCGCCGTTACCACCAAAAATGATGTCAGTCTGGAGGTCAAGCGCAGGATCGCTCTTGCCAACAGGTGCTACTACGGTCTCAATAGACAATTGGGTAGCAGAGACCTATCTCGTGCGACAAAACTGGTGCTCTACAAGGCGCTCATCATCCCCGTGCTTCTTTATGGAGCAGAGGCATGGACCCTATTAAGCACTGATGCAGCAACCTAAGAGAGATTCGAGAGAAAATTACTACGTAAGATCTTCGGTCCAGTGCGTGTTGGCGATGATTTACGCATCCGATCCAACAGTGAGCTGTATGAGCTTCTCAACGACATGTCGTTCGAATGGAGACGGGTATTTGATGCTGGGATCTGCGGAAGTCGGTAAAGAGGACGACCTTGTATCCGTTGGAAGGACCAAATCGAGGAAGCCCTGTCATCGATTGGTGGGACCAACTGGCGTAGGCGTAGGAGAGGCGCCTGGACGGACGTGTTACGGCAGACCGAAATCCGTTAATCGGGTTGTTATGGCCAATTAAGTAAGTAATGATAAAAGATTCTTAGTGGCCTCGTGGCAAATCTGCCTTTTCTGTCAATTTTTTTTTTCTTTTAAATTTTCTTTTGTCAGTCTTTGTCAAGTTTTAAGAAATGTTATTTAATTGCATTCTTAGGCCCATTTCTAAATATTTTCTTTTTTAATTTTTCAATAATTTATTATTATTTTTTTTCACAAAATTTATAATGATTAAGACATTAGCAAAACGATTAATTGAAGGACGAAAGAAATTGCAACCCACATACAAATCTATCCATACATAAATTAAGGAAGCAAATTAAGTGACGTCAAACGATTGCCTATGGCTTTAGATTTTGATTGAAGAAAAATTAAAGATTAAATTTTTTCTACGATAGAACTGCTCTAAGAGATCAGAAAGAAGCCTTATAATTACATTACAAATTGACTCCTTATGGATTAACAACGAAACGCTTTTTAATTTTAAGAACTTCACATATTAACACTCAATAGCTGTTACCCTTCATTCCACTTGAAAATTTCTTATTTTTCTATCATAACTTCCGTCTATCCGCTCAAAGTAAACCTGAACATATAACTGACAGGACTAAAGAATTTTGGCATTCGGGTTAAGTGAGGAAAATGTATCCAATTTCACTCTCATAGAAAACATTTCATAAATTGTATTTGTATGAAAAAGGATGAATCCATGAATTTTGAAATCAAAATTGATTCTTCCATCGCTATAAAGACAGCACATAGTAATCGTTTACAACGATAACATTGGTTTACAGTGTAATAAAGTCACCCAAACAATGCAAAAGAAAGTCGTATGCCTTTTTTAATAGAAAGATATTACATTTCTATTAGGAAGTACATAGGTACCGACATACATACGTCTAAAATAGGATAAAATTTAAATCGTTAGCCGGTGTTAACGACATACTGAACAGCAACAAATATTCTAAAATTGAATTCATATTCATTTAACATTGATTTTAAAGACAAATTTAAATTGCAGTGCAAAAAGTTTTATTGAAACAAAACAATTCCTTGTTGAAATTCTCTGTAAGCAGAAGTTTATTTTTAACAGTCCGTTGGTTTTAGTCTGTTATTTAATTTAACATTGTTTCTCCTCTTCATTCCATAACATTTCTTATACAAACTGTTGTATTCTCCTTACTTTACAGTAAAGAAACTGTTATTGTACAATGTTACAGTAAAATGAAATAACATTTCTGTTAAATTGTATTGGCAACAGCAATAACGAAAACAAAACATTTCTCTGGTTTTACATTTCATTGAAAAAAAAACAAAAACATTAGTGAGAGAGAACTAACGTTTTGAATTTTCAATAAGAAGAAAAGGGATGAGATGAGCAAGAGTAAAAGAAACAACTACATTAGCGTATTCGCAAGTATTACGTACGTGAGAGTGAGAGAAAAATTAACTTTATTTTTGCGTTTGAAGCACTCATTTAGCCATTTTCAAACAGAGCGCATGTTAAGTGTGTTTTTTGCTTTTTCATTGTTTTTGTTTGCTGCCGTTGCTATTGCTTTTGCTATTGCTGTTGTATTAAAAGTGTGTTGTTTTGCTGTTGAACTGTATGGCTCTGCTTTAATGTTATTTTGCTCTTTTCATATACTACACTTGGTCTGCCTCTTATACGACAAGCTGAGAGTCATCGGTAATAGTGGTGTTTATTTTCATTGTGGCTGTGTTGTTGTTGGTGCTGCTGTTGTTGTTATTATTATTATGAGTACTTGTCAAAAACAAAAAAATTATTTTAAAAAATGGTGTGTTTTTTCTTTCATAATTTCAATACCAAAGCAAAAAATAAAAAAGATAAAAATAAATTCTCTGGCTGTTATGAGTTGAATATGTGTTGATTGTTGTTGTTGTAATATGATGGCAGTTGAATTATGAAGATAAAGTCAAGTCAGTCTCTCTCTCTCTCTTCCGCACACACAAACACACACATGGCTGTCTGCTGTTATAATTATTTTGGTGAATTTTTTTGTTTCGTTTTTCATAATGATTATGAGCAGCTTAACGGAGAAAAAAAGAAGGCAGTTGGGGTATGAGGTGATAAATATTATTATTGTTGCTTTATGTTTTATATGTTGAATTAGTCGTTGTTGTTGTAGCTGCTTGATTTTTTTTTTCGTTCTGTTCGTTTGTTTTGGGAGGAGTATCATATTTATGCATTTTGTATGGAATTGTGTCTGTGACTACACACGAATGAAGGAAGAATGACTGACTGGTTTTGTTTTGCGTGTAAGTATGAGTGGTGTGTGTTTGTGTGAGTTCATTTGTTTGGTGGTTGTTTCCTTTGAAGTTTTTAAAACTCAAAATGAGCGAATATGAGTGGCGGTATAAATTTATGAATTATAAACAACAGCAACAACAACAACAACAACAACATCACGAACACGACTAAGAGCATGTATGTATGTATTTTCGCGTATTCCTACTGGTGGTGCTGTTTTATGAGTTGATATTTCATATTTTAATGCGCTGCTGTTTACTTTGTTGCTGCTGCCCACTGCCACTGCTACCACTACTAATGCTGTTACTATTACTGTTACTATATCTACTGTTCGTATTTTGTTTGTTGCTATCGTATACCGTTGGCGTAACTGTTATTATTTTTTTATGAAATTTGAGTTCACTTTTCTTTGCTCAGTTTTCTGTTGTTGTTTTTTTTTTTTCTTTTCTTTTGCTCAATTCTTTTCTTGTTCTTCTTAATGTTATTGTACCGTTAATTTAGGGTGCTTTTTTCTACTTCGTGCTCTTTATTACACATTTACACTAACACAGCCAACAACAACAAGAAATAATTCAGCTTACCGTATACACTGTGAGGGGGTTGAACGAAATAACGGTAACGGTAACGCTAACGTACCAAAAGAAAGACTGGAATTATTTCGTGTTTTTTTTTTTGGAATTTTTTTGCTGTTGTTGTTTTTTCATACTTCTTGCCACATTCTTAAGAATAGAATTTTATTCGTTATTTATTGGCGTTCGCTTCTTCGTTGTTGTTGTTTTTTTTTCGATTCTGTAGGTGAAATTCAAAAAGTTTTCTTTTTTAACCAGCGCGCAAGTATTGAATTTATGATGTGATGTGTTATGTTGTGTTGTGCTGTGCTGTGCTGAGCTGTGCTGTGATGTTTCTCTGCTTCTACAACCTTATTTGACCTGTGCTTCATCGTTTTTTTGCTTATTAAAGGTGGGGTTTTTATTGCTGCCCGACAAGAGGGAAAATTTATAAAAAAAAATTTTGAAAATATTTTTTTATTGGCTACAAAAATATGGTTTTCAAATATATATGCTGGCGTAAAATGAAGAGCGATAAGGAAAAGTATTTCAAGCACACAGTAGGTAGGCATACAGACAGACAATTTTCTTACACTTGGGGTTGTGGTTGAGACTGAAAATTTTAAAGATTTTTATGAAGCCAAATTCAGGCTTCTTTAGGTGAAAATGAAGAGAAAATCAAATTCTTTTCACAGCTTCAATAATGCAAAATGAAAATTAAAATTAAAAAGAAAACACTTCATACCTATGTATTTGCTCTCTATAAGAAATTGAACTGAAGATTGAACCTTAAAACCCCTTCAGTTCCTATTTTTATTTTTTAATTTTAATTTCAATTATTTTTCAAATCATATTTGTCAGGAGCAATAATTTAATGAATTTAAGCTAAAAAGTCGAATAAAAAAATTTGAAAAAAATAAGAAAGTAGGATGGTACTCACGTACAACAAATTGAGGATCATATTTGATATTAAAACTGTAGTCAGATAGGCACCCAATGCTAACGATGTTAATTTGTTGTCAGTGTGACAAAAATGGGTTTGTCAATGGAAGATATACCTAGGAAGACAAAATTACAAGAGCTGCAAGCGAGCAGGACTTTCGCTTCCCTTTCTGTCAAAAGCGGTCTAATTATTGGCAGTAACTCCCTATGTAAAGTCTTAACGGCTGAACCACCTGCTTTGACTCTCTTTTAATCACAACTGACCATCTTCAAATTAGCAGTGATAGGTATGCAGAGGGAAAACTTTACTTGAAGTATTTAACGTGTTTAGCGTGAATCTAATTTTTCATGGAAATTATCGCAACGAAATCGAATCAAACGCAAATAAAATGTGATTTAAATGGCGGGACCATAAACACTTTCTGTTCAACCAACTATGAAAAAGTTTGATTGGCTCCTATTTTTTGAGTATGTCGACATCAGTCTTTGCAACAATCGTTTCTAGCGTAATCTGGCGTGATTCACTCGGATTCTAAACCCATTGCGAATTTATTTTTTCCACCGTGCAGGATAAAACTGTATTTCAAGTGTATCCATTCGAATGAAATAACAGGAGTTCGTTTGAAATTAAGAGGACAATAGATGCAAAATAACAATTTGAAACAATTACAACAACAATTAGTTCCATACATACAAACATACATACATAATTGGCCATTACAACCCTTCAGTCAGGATTACGACCTAGCTTCTTACACCAATCATGTTGTGTGCCTTAATTTTATACTTGAGTGACGGGACCTACAGTTTAAAGTCGAACCCGAACGACAGATTTTGAGAAACTTTCTCATGGCAGGTTTATTTACTCTCAGTGGTTGTGCCAGAAATCTGCTGAGAGGAAGTCGCCAAAGAAATATATTCTTTTTTTCATATTTCGTTTTGATGTCTGGCCTGAGGCTCGAACCCGGGCTTTACGTCTAATAAGCGAACACAATACCTACTAGACTACGGCAACATCGAACACCTTTGAGGGCAACAATCAGAAATAAAAATTCAGAAAGCTTAGAAATTCATTTCAATTCAATGGGATTAGTTATGAAGGGCTTCAATCAGTTGTTAAAATAACTCAAATGGTTTAAGAGTATTCTACACTCCCATCGCGTTCACAAAATGTTCGTGCTTCTATTACTCCTCTAGTCATTATTTTCAATGATTTTTATTTATTTCCACAAAGAAAACAAAATTGTTAATTTTTTTTGTGTATGTAATCGTATGTTTACATATGTACGCTACTAATCCTTCCATCACTGTTGATATCTGTTGCGTACTACTGATGACATGCATCTGGAGTCCCAATTCCATTACTTTTGAAGCCGCATAACTCGCTGTAAAAGGAGTTATAAATCCTTGATTGCCTGAGCTTTAAAGCTTAAAAAAAATAGATCTTTTCGAAGTTACATACCTACTTGTTTTACAAGATTTTCAAGAATTCGAAGGAAATTCGAAAAAAAAATTTCAATTTAATTTACTCAAGATTTTGTTAAAAAAGATTGTTCGTACCTTTTTTAAAAAACCTATTTTTTTTTTAATCAGGCATTTAAAGTAAAGAAATTTCTCTTTTTACGCAGAATATTTGTCGAAAACTACAACAGATTTAAATCCAACAATAACAACAACATCGTCGAGTTTAAAGTTATCTTTAAAAATGAAATGAACGGTTATGGAATGGAATAGCAATGGAATCGATAGATTAATGGAATCGTGAAGACAACGGTTAATAATTAAGAAAGTGGGAGGTTACCTTACCAAACCAAAAAAATAAAAAACCCCCCACCAGAAAACGAAAAAACACGAAAAAATGTCATAAAAACCAATAAGAAATACTACAACAACAACAACAACGACAGCCTAACATTATGATAAACACGATTCATCATCCTAAACACCAACAACAACAAAGAGAACAAGATTGAAAACGAAAAAAGCAACAAAAACAACACTACCTTTAAAAGAGAACACAAAAATAAAAGGAGAGTTTTTTTCTGTTGTCTTTCATAATAAAATGTTGTTAATAAATAACAACAACACAACACAACACAAAGCAAACAACAACAATAACAAGAATATTAAAAAGAAACACACAAAAAAAAAGGTACAGAATTATTAAATATTAAAGGAAAACAAGGCAGGTTATATTATATTACGTAGTGAGAGTAAAAGAGACATCGAAAAACGGAACCAGTTGCTTATAAGAGAGTAAGTATATATGTACTCTTTTTAACACATACACTGGCACATCCAGTCAGGCAGGCACATCTACAACAGACCTGTTATGAATGAATTATGATCAATTATTAAAACAACAACAACAACAACAGTACTAACACTAGCACACTACCACTGCCACATATTTATTTGTGCTCTCTTTTAATATTCTCTCTCTGTTCCTCTTTTAAAGCCAAAACACAAAACTTGGCCAGAGTGAAACTTGTGATTCGGTTTTAAAAATTATTTCGTATGCCAGAACTCTCTGTGTGTGTGTGTGTTTCAAGTTTTCCTCTCTTCGATTAAGCTCGTTTACATAAAATGAGAACTTTTTCGTTTTCTGACTTTATTTCTGTGTTTCTGTTTTTGCATTTGCTTTTTCGTTTGCTTTGGTGTAAGTGAGAGTTTTGTTAATAATGTAATCAAAAGAAAAACAGAAAAATAACAACAACAATGAGAAAAAAGGGTGTGAGTATATTAATAATCCAACAAAAACCATATGCAAGACTGAAAAGGCCTGTGGAAAAGAGAGTCTCTGTATTGAGATTATGCCGTTAGAAAGAGATGGCCAGCGAAAATATTAATAAAATTATGATGTTTTGAGTTTTCATAACACATTTGCTGTGGCTCTCTGCTGCCAATGCTGGCTAATGTGTGCCTCACAAAACATGCACAGACAGACAGACAGACAGAGAGAGAGAGAGAGCGAGTGACAGACAGACAGAGAGAGCATGAGCATAGGATAAAAAGAAGAATAAAAAGAAGAAAAAAATTTTTAATGTTGATAAATGTTTCATATTTAAAATGATAACATGTTTTCATACTCTGTATGCGTATTGTATTTTGTTGTTGTTGTTAATATTGTATTATGAAGAGCCATATAGCATTGTGGCTGTTGGGTAAGTGAGTACGCATTTAAGGTGGCCGACCGACCGTATGTATGGGTAGCAAGCAGTCGTGGTAGTAGTTGGGATTGTGGTGTTTGTATACAATCATTTCTACACATACATCGATACAACAACAATAAGAAATACACTAGAGTTTTAAAACGAAAAGAATATTGTTTGAGTGACTTTTTGGTTGGTCTGTTATTATTTGTGAAGTCAGTATAAGTTTGACGCGCGTGCTGAACGTATCATTTATTAAAACACAAGCGACAAAAAACATACAAGAACAAAGAAAAAGTACGAAAATATCAATTGAAGAAAAGAAAGAAAGAGAAAACCAAGAAAAACGTTTAGCACTTTAACGAGATTATAAAACCAAAACAAAAAAAAAAACATTTTTTTTCTAAATAAATGAGAATTGCTTTACAATGTTGCTAATGAACAGTTATTTACAAAATATTATTAAATAATAAGAAAATAAAACAAATTAAAAAACGGGGAGAAAAAAAGGCGACGGTATTAACAAAAAAAAAAAATTATTAAAAAAAAACACACAAAAATAACAATAAAAACAGAGAACAGAGCATGAAAATCTCAAAAAGAGTATGATGATGATGAGTATGCATGGATAAGTGCGTGTGTGAGTGTACAGCTGCATTTGAAAATTATTCGGAAAAAAAGTAAAAAAAAAGTGCGTAAATAGAATCGAATGAAATGAGAGTTTAATTCTTATACATCCCCCACCGCCTCCCCATCGAGACCGGTGTTATCAACACTGCAATACATGCTCATATGTAACACCAACACCTATCCTACATGCGTATGTGCATGTGTGTGTGCGTGTATGCAGTAGTATATGGACCGATTAATAATTAATGCAACAGCAGCAGCAGCAATAGCAACAGTAGCAAACGCAGCAGAATGTTATGATTTAAACTTATGGCATCCATCTATCCATCTAGCTGAGCAAAAAATAGAAGAGAAAATTTATTCAAAAACAAAAAAAAAAAAACCGAAAAAAAACCATGAAACAAAAAGGAAGCTAAAGGCCTCAAAAGACAATATCAATCACTATAAAGCATCATGCATTCATTCATTCGACAACATCAACTATAAGAACAACAACAATATTAATAATAATATTAATAATAACAATAATAATAATAACAACAACAACAACTACAATTGAAAGTTTATTAAAAAATACAAGTTGATGTTGGATGATGATGATGATGATAATAACAAGAACAACAATAATTTAGTTTTTATTTTTTTTAATAATTTTTAAAATAAAAGAAAGAATGATTATTAATTAATTTGTGAAAAATTTATAAATAAAACAAAATACACTTCAAAATAAAATAAAAAAAAAAATTCAAGTTAAAGTGTGTGACGAAAAAAAAATTCAAATTTCCAATAATTTTTCGCGCTTTCGTACCAAAAAACAAAAGCAAACGAAAAGAAAATATTCGTTGCTTTTTTATGTTTTCCCTTTAAGAATACATAGATGGTTTTCAAGACAAAGTTAAAATCGTTAATATTAAACGTTTAAAAAATATTAAAAAAAAAATTGAAATCCAATTATTCCTAATGAAAAATATTTTATCAACTGTTTTGTGTGAAATGAGAAGTGATTTCAAGGAAACCCATCAAGAAACCATAAATAAAATGATACAATTTGGTACCGTCAAATATGGAATTGTTAAACAATTAAAGGATCGTGCTAAAAGCACCGACAAAGGTGAGTCAGAGTTAGTGTTAGTGGCTTTAACTTAAAAAATTAAGAAAAATAAAAAAATTAAATTTATGAGAAATAAGGAAAAAAGAAATTGAAGTCGTAGGCCTATTTATGGGGGTTTAATATGAAGAAAAAAAAATATTATTAATACTGTGTATGCCATAATTCAAGAGAAATACAAAGATTAAGTGGGCACTGAAAATGAAATATTAAAAAAATTTTTTTTTTTATTTTTTAAAAAATACCTCATGCCCTGCATCTGATTGCAATGCTAAGTTGGTAACGATTTTTTGTTTATTGGAAAAATATCACATAATATATATATGTGTATATATACATGTGTGTGTGTGTGTGTGCATATGTACATGTGTGCTTCTTTTGTTCTCAGTTCTATGGCCCTACGTTTTCTTGATGTAATCAGGTCAACATATGATTACATATTTACATACATGTTGGCCCATATTTTATTTGGCCAAAAAAAATTAAAGAAAAAATTTCAGGATTTATATTTGAAATATATGAAAGTAGTTTTTAAATTCGAATTCTTTGTATTAGTGAAGTAAAATAATTGAAAAAGGAATACAGAATTTTATTTAAAAAAAATCTCAGTAAAGCTACAAGACAGCTAGCTAGGCTATGTGTCAATAACTAAACAATTTTTATATTAGAAATCCTTGTCAATCATGATTTTTTTTTAATATTTTAATATACCTACATTTCAATTCAATTAAAATTTTTTAAATCACATAGTAATTGCAATACAATATAGTAATAATAATTGATTTTACATTGGAATTTTTAATTTATTTTCAAACAAATTCATTTCAATTTATTGGAACATCTATATTGTATGCCTTGTATCTTGCAATCTTCATTGTAAATAAGTTTTAAAGATAAAAAATATTATTTATTTTTAAAGACTTAAGATTTGTTTACATCCAGAAATTTAAACTAAAAAAAAAATTTTTTTTCTTGAGCCTAGTAAATAGCAAGCTAGTCTACCAATGTGGGGTTAAAAGTTCAATTGCTAAGACTTTTACATTGTTTTGATCATTAAATCCTAGCCATTTTGCTTTTATTAATTAGGACATAATTTGAAATTACATTGTATATCAAAATAAATAATAAAAACAGAATTAAAAAGAGAAAAAGGCCTTAAAATACGACGAAAAGAGTTTAAAATATTAAATTTAAAAAATTTTCCTTTGTATTAAGAAATAACGTATATACATATGTATATATATATTTATTAAAGCATTAAAGCATGTTTATGAAAGCACATCATTTTTATTCCAGAAATTTTAATTTGTGCTATTTTACTGTCCAGCTAAAATCTGGCGTTTGATATGTTGCAGGTCTTAATGGGCAAACGACTGGCAATTTCGTCAAAAAAAATTTTTTAAGAAGAATATGTATTTCAAATTCCTATGTTTAAATTTTTTTTATGAATAGACCTCAAATACTATAAAAAATATGATTGTTTTTATGACGAAGTTTTGTTCTAATTTAATGTCCATGGCTGTATTTTTTTTTTTTATTATTTTGCATAAAATTACTAAATTTTTAAATAAATTTATTAAAAATCATTTATCTCCCATGCAAAGTCATATAAAATGTTGTTCAAATGTAAATAATTTTCAAAATAAAAATTTAGAATTTTAGTTTAAATAGTTCGCATTGCAGAAGATCCTATTTTTGATCCTCAATTGCATAATTGCGAGTTATTCATTACAATTGTGATTATTTTTATTAATTTAAATTAGGTTTCCAAAATATATTTACAAAACTCCCTATCGGGTATCGATTAATTTAGGATAGGTTTTTTAAATTTATTTTTTACTTCTTGGATTTAATTTAATAAACTGTAATGGCAGTATAGCTGTGGTCTAGTAGGTAGTGTGTTGGCTTATTAGACGAAAGGCCCGAGTTCGAATCCCAGGTCAGACATCAAAACGAAAATATGAAAATATTTCTTCGGCGACTTCCTCTCAGCAGATTTCTGGCAAAAACTCTGAGAGTAAAAATTGCCATGAAAAGCTCCTCAAAAAATCTGTCGCTCGGAGTCGACTCTAAACTATAGGTCCTGCCACTCATGTATAAAATTAACGCACACAACATGAGTGGTGTTGAGAAGCTAGGCCGTAATCCTGACTGAAGGGTTGTAATGGCCAATTATATATGTATGTTAGGCTTGGGTTTACTTTGATATATATTTTTTTAAATTTCTTTTTTATTGTCTTCGATTTAATTTAATAAACTGTAATGACAGTATACAGAAATCTGTTGAAATAAGATTGTTCAAATTTGATAAAATTTCATTCCTTAATGTAATTTTTCTATATTTCATTAACTTTTCTTTTTAATTACAATAAAACACACGTAAAATTGAATTTCACAAAGGAAATTTCGTCTGTATATTGGAAAAATCTAAAAGTTTTAAACAAAATTGATCATCAAATTTGTTAAGAATTATTACCTAATGAAGATGAGTGTTACCCCCCGCCACCAAAAAAAAAAAATCCAAAAAAACGGCAAATGATTTAAAAAGTAATGAAAATTTATAAAAATTAAGTGAAAAAATATTATTTTTTTTAATAAAAAAAAAACTACTCATTTTGTGGCAAGAAGAAAATTAAGAAGAGAAATACAATATTTTCCAAATCAATTTCAAAGGCAAAGTGAACGCAAAGAGATCTCTTAGTTATGAAACCAAATTTTTTTATAATTGGTCATTACAACCCTTTAGACAGGATCTAGTGTAGTTTCTCACACCACTTATGTTGTGCGTGTCAATTTTATACATGAGTGGCGGGACCTACAGTTAAAACTCACACAGATTTTTGAGAAAATTTTCATGGAAATTTTTTATTTGCTGCCAGAGTTTTTGACAAAAATCTGCTGAGAGGAAGTCACCGCAGAAATATTTTTTCATATTTTCGTTTTGATGTCTGACTTGGGGTTTGAATCGAGATCTTACGTTTGATAAACCAACACATTACCTACTAGACTAAGGCAACTGGGTACCTAATAAAAGCAATTTTTTTATACCAAATTGAGTTATCTCTTACAACCATAAGGAGCATATTTTTAATATTCGTTCTCCATTCTTAGGGTTGTACTTAGAATTAGTTTCAATAAAAAACTATAAAAAAGAATAATTTTTAAAGAAAAGAAGACAACATGGATATGACATTTTAATTGCAGCTAAAAAATAAAATATTGAAATACAGGATTACAATCAATTTGTTGAATGACAAATGCACACACAAAGTGATTTAAAATTTGTTCTTACAACTTTTCTCTTCTCGATTAAAAAACAAAATCATTTAATTAAAGGTTCATACAAATCCCAAGTAAATGTTCTGAAAAAAATTTGTTTAAAATAAACTAAATTTTATAATAATTTTTAATATTTAGGGTAGCCTTTCATAAATTTAAGTTCGTAATCAATCTTGGCAAACAAAATTCATTAAAATATTTACAATAAACTGAACATATTCACAAACATTACTACCTAACCAGTTATAGGTGTTTAGTCAGCTGGACTATGTTATAAATATGTTGAGAGTGTTCATTTGATCCCAGAATAATGTGATCTGGAGTTTAACGTCGAATAAATGTAAAAAAAAAATTTTTGTTTTCGTACAGTAAACTTGGGATAATATAATCTAATAGTTCTTATTGTCAATTATAGAAATTTGTTCTGTCGAAAAAGAATTTTAACTCTTGCAACATAACATAGAATAGATTGCAGACTGAAAGATTTTTAAATAAAAAAAATCAGTTTTAGGGCCATTATAACAACTTCCCGTTAAAGTTGGGTTTAGTTAAAGGTAACTTTAGCTAAAGTGTACTTTAAAGTCAACTTTAACTTCTTTTCATTATTACAACTTACAAATAAAATAAAGTTAGCTGTTTTCAAAAATATGACAGTACCAAAGCAATGTCGATAAAACTGCTTTAACTTTCACTTTAAAAATTACCGGCAGGATGATCCTCCCTTTAGCTTAACGCTCACTTCTATCTTCTTGTCCACTTATAATAATGAAAAATAATTTATCTGGCCATTAAAATCCACACGGCAAGTTAACTAAAGGCAGCAGTTCTTAACCCCTTAGCATATATATTTTTTAAACAGTAAATTAATATGTAGTTTATCTGTACATATGTAAAAAGAAATAAGTGTTGAAATAACTGTATAGTTGACTATATTGGAAGTTCACATAAACGGCAGTTTACTGTACCTTTACTTGTTCCATCTCACTTTGATTTACATCTTCATTCGATTTACGTCGTCTTAGATGTTTAGCCAGTGGAAGCTGTAATGCCTTTCCGGACTTGATTATATTGAAAACGAGTACCTTAAAGGATATTTATATCAGAAGAGGAGAGACTGAAGATTTTAAAATCTAGACTCGGTGCCAATGTTGCAGGAGGATCTAAGCATAAGAGTCTGCCTAACTGCCTAACATTTAGATGATTAACAAAAAAGCTTCAATTACTTTACTTATTAAGTGTTTCAAAGGAAACTATTTTCAGGAATTTGTCTCAAAACGAACTGCTTAGAATTGATTTTAGACTGGCCTAAGACATTCATTTTAACAACATGAGCCTAAAACAACAGCTCCTATTACAGGTTCAATTCACAAAATGAGCAAAAGAAAAATAAAGTTATTATAAGATGCCATATATGAAGACAATAAGAAAGTATTTGTAAAATCATAAGGTCTGACAGCATAACTGAATTTTGGCCCACATAGTAGCGTTATCTGGTACACAAGATTGCTAATGATTTTAACTTGAATGAAGATGAACCGCCTAAAACCTTGAAGCTCTTTCTTGTAAAAATAAAAACATTTCAATTATCGAAACTAATGAAGGCAATTCACAGATATCATTGGCAAAGTTTTCTATAAGCTTTGACTGCATAAAAGGGCTATGTACACTTTTGAAGAAATTGAATAGTATGAGGAAAGCATTGAGTCGGCAAATACAACAGGAAGTTCGAATCTTAAATAATGTGTCGATATAGTATGTATGAAATATGTATGAGAGAGCAAAAAACTTATCTTTCTCCTTTTTTAAGTCGATTTTATTAAAAATGCCTGCTTAAAGCAGTATAAGAAAGATTAAACTTTTCTTAAAAAGATTTCCTAACTTTTTCTTTTCAATAAATACATACATACATACATATGTAATTGGTCATTACAACCCTTCAGTTAGGATTACGACCTAGTTTCTCACACCACTCCCCTGTCGTGTGTGTTAATTTTATAAATGATCGGCGGGATCTACAGTTTAACGTCGATTCCGAACGACCAATTTTTGAGAAACATGGCAGATTTATTTACTCTTAGAGTTTTTGTCAGAAATCTGCTGGGAGCAAGTCGCCAAAGAAATATTTTTTCATATTTTTGTTTTGAGGTCTTATCTGGGGTTTGACCCCGGGCCGTACGTCTAATAAGCCAACACACTACCTAATAGACTACGGTGATTACTTTTTAATAAATCCTGCTTTTAAATTTATAGTATGTGGGTATGAACAATTTGAAATTCGATTTACGTTGTCATTTTTAGAAGGGATTTTTTTTTCAAAATGTCACAGCTGACGTTTGAACTTAAGGCTCTCGTCTAATACTACTCACTAGACTCTGGTGCCCTAGGTTAACTAAATTGAAAACTCGATTAAAAACAATTAAAGTACGAAAAACTACTGCGTGTAGAGAAACACTTTAAAAGTTTGGAAATCAGAAATTCTGGGATATATACTGTATTCCTTCCTATACATGAAATTCACTTGAATATACTTCCGGTAAATAGGCCTTTAAATTCGATTTGTCTTAAGTGAGTTGCATTCTTAATATTTCACTTTCGTTTTTAATTTTGATGGGATTCAATCGAAAACGAAACAGGAAAAATAAGAAAAAAATAAAATAAAATTCTAAATGGAAATTTGATCTGGTTATACGATACTTTTTAAATGATAATTATTTAAATTGTGTATTTTGTGTTAATGTTTTAATATTGCTGGTTTATATACTAAATTATAGGAAATTCACTAATTCAGTAGGTAGCAGACATAAAAATTTTTATGGACGCAAATATTTGCAAAACGAATAACCGACCGACCAATTGATATTTCAAAGTCATAAAACACACACCTATCTCTGGGGCTTAAGGAAACTGAAACCAAAATCAAATTAACAAATTATTGACTTTATTTTAATGATTTCTTATATAATAAATATTCAATTCAATTCAATTCAATTATAAGCACATACAGTGGCAAGTGTTTATATGTATGTACGTACGTACGAATACGTGTGACATGCACATGATTTGCGAGACCAACTTTCAAAATCAAAATTCACTGTAGGAAACTAGTTTTTGTTTTGTTGCTGCGATATTTAAAGACTCCACAGACTAATTAAACTCCCTTAACACAAATTTAATTTATTATATTCAATAGATATGTTCATATGTATGTATGTGATAGATGCAATATTGTATTATTAAAACAAATCAAAAAAAAAAAAAAATAAAAAAAATTTTTTTTTTAACAAATAATCATAATAATAATAATAAAAAATTAAAAACCATAAAACATATTTCCTTTCTTCTTTTTTGTCTTGATTTGCTTTGATTTGGTTTTCTAAAAATCATAAACAAATGAAAGATGTCTGTCTGTCTGTCGGTCGGTCTGTCTGCCAGTCTAAAATATTAAAGAAACTGGTACAACCAGCTCAAATGCCCAAAAACAAACAAAAACATACCAACAGGAACAACAAAACAAAACAAAAAAATTTTTAATTTATTTTACAAAAGTTTAATTTATTAATAAATAAAAAATAAAATGAAACAAAAATAATAATAATAAAAAATAAATTTTGAATTAAGACCTTATCTTGAAAAAGAAAAATTAACATTTTAATCTGAATTTCATTTCATATCGTTTCATTTAATTTTTTTTTTGTTAAATTTTTGCATTCATTTTTGCATTCAAAATTATTAAGAAATTTGCATTGTTTCTTAATACTTACGATTACAATATTATTTATGACGAAACCCTTGTTTCTATTGGCACTGAAATTGTTCACCAACAAAATGATTAGCCATCAACAGAAACAAATATTATCCGCTGAGTAACAGATACGGACTATGAGGAGAATACACGAGAATGATCCAAACATTGTTGTAAATGTACAGCAAAAAGCTTCACTCCTTGGTTTAACTGTTTGCCCGAGCTTATCATATTTGTCTTCACAGTCGTTTTTGCAAAAATAATTTCCTTTTTATCACCAGTTATCCTCCTCTTCAGCAAAGATTTGATTTTGATGCTATTGAGCACAGATTGTCTCATGTTTTTTGTTTTTTAACTTGTTCGCGACGCCCCGTACATAAAGATTCTTGTTTTAAACGCTCTTTTCCTAGTGTGTTTTCAGATGCTGGCTAAAATCCGAATCTTAATTCTAAAATTATTGAAAGTCGAACAAATTTCTTTACTTGGGAATGTCATGGTTTTTGAATTTCGACAATTAAAAGACGTCGACGAACAGTTACAAATATTTTCTAAAAAAAACGAACACTCAACGTATGATTTGATTGATAAGTCATAATTGCTTTCTTTTACAGCCAGAAACACTTTAGTTCGCTTATGACGAATATACTCGTCTTCTTTGGAAGAAGAATCGTTACAAAATATATATTTTCTAAAAAAAAACAAACACGCAACGTATGATTTGATTGATTAGTGATAATTGCCTTTTTTCACAGCCAGAAACACTTTACTCCGTTAACGACGAATATAGTCGTCTTCTTTGGAAAAAGAACAGTTACAAAATATATATGTACCTTCAAAAAAAACAAACATGCAACGTATGATTTGATTGATTAGTGATAATTGCCTTCTTTCACAGCCACACTTTACTCCGCTAATGACGAATATACTCGTTTTCTTTGGAAAATAATTAAGCAGCCGGAAAAAGTGTTTGAAATTGAATTAAACAGTTATAGGGTTAAAATTATTTGCATTTTTTGCTTATCATACTTTCTTGATCAAGAAGAAGAAGAAAAAAAAATAATAATCTTAACAACAACAACAACAAATACATGACATTTTTGCAATTTATTGTCTAATAATTTAATTCGCATACAGCTTCGAACATTCGTAACGGAGAGTGTCAATAAAGCAACACTTAATCGTGATTGAATTATGAAAGTCTGAATCGAAAAGAGAGAGAGAGAGAGAGAGAGAGAGAAAAAAAGAAATTTGAAACACCAGTTCTATAGATATTGTTGACAGTTTTAAAAAATATTTGTTAAACATTTCAAATTAAATGCTAATTAAAGTAAAATTATGGGAATTAAGAAAAATTCATTTTAATCAGAATTAATTATAAATTCATATAAAAAAAAAATAATTAGTTTAAATACTACATTATACTGCATATAAGAAATTATTAATAATGCTTAATTTATTTGTTTTTAATTGAAAATTAAATTGAAAAAATTAAAAGAATTGATTGATTTGAAATAATTATGTGCTGTCCTGTAAAGTTTTTAATTGCATTGCTTAATGGCTTACTTTGGTTTTAGTCTGACTGGTATGATTTATTAAAAAAATGATAAAAGTTATAAAAAGAGGGCAGAGTGAGAGGGAGAAAAGAACTGTATCATCTGTATGTCACTTGTTGAAAAGCGATCACCACAAATCAAAAAATTCATTGTTTCGCTTGATTGGCTAATGACGAGTGAAAATAAAAACAAAATTTCTTTAAATATTATATTTTATGAACGATTTGAAACGATAAAAATTTAAATTAATTAACAACGATAATAAAAACAGCAACAACAATAACTACAACAATAAACAACAAAAAATTAATAAACTTGTAAATGTAAAAATAAGGAGTGTTTAAAAATCCATAATAAATGTTTATAAAATAAACACAATAACAATAACAATATAATATAATATAATAATAAAAAACGAAAAAAACAAAAACAAAAAAAAAATAATAAAAAAAATCAGAAATTAAAATAATTACAAAATTATCATTTTAAGGTTGAAAGATTTTAGCGGAAATTACAACACATCAAAGGGAAATGATTAAATGATTACATTTAAATATGTACATATATGTATGTATGTGTAAATGTACATACCATACATACATGTATAATATTTTAAATAAATAAACACACATACATATATGCATTTATAAATATGTGTATATTTCTTATGTATATATATATATGTATGTATGTATTCTTTAGCAACTATAAACTGTAAGGATTTCCTTTCAAATTCTTAAGGACAATCATTCACCTGTAAATAAATCAATTGTTTTTATTGTTATTGCTTTTCAATTTTAATTATTACTCAGAAGATTTTATACATACACACCAGAGATCAGCAATGAGTATTCAAAAAGATGAGTAGATTCGAATCATACTCATAATAATCTGATATTTATACGCATTCATACTTATTTTAATATCATACTCATACTACTCATATTCAAAGCTTGAATTACTCATCGTACTCATACTTAACAATACGTATTATGTTGTTAATATCGGCTCTCCATAACTCATAACATATACAGGAATCACAAAATAAGTATAAGTCGCGTACGAACACTAGAAGGTTGTGTGTTTGCTCTGCTTGCTGCTCTGTCTTTTTTTGCTTATGTGTCTGTTTTATTTATAATAACTAAGACTGTAAAATTTTATTGAATGATTCGAGGGACTCGAAGTATAAGTATTTTTCTAAATTTATGAATCTGAATGAGTAGGCGTATGAATCAAACATATTTCGAATGGTATGAGTTTGATGTCAAAGTTGTACTCATACTCAATGCAACCTGTACTTATAAATCAACGTTGTAATGAGTAGGAATGAATCAGAGTATGTAGTTGAATTTCAATACTATTGACTCACTCATACTCGAAATTTCATGAGTGCTCATTGCACATTTTGGCAGGAATCAACAGAAATTTTATTTTTTTTTAGGTTAGGTTAGGTTAGAGGACGTGTACTTGTCAATTAAGACAAGTACAGTACCCGGAGGTCGAATTGACCCATTGTGCAACGTCCTTAAAGAGGAAGGATAAGAGAGGGAATAGAATATAAAGGAGAGGAGATAGGAGAGGGAGAATGGGAAGCGGGGGGGTCACATAGACCCAACAAAGAAGGGAGAGCGCGACTACCCTGATGAAGCCCTAGCGCCTCTCAACCAGCCTAAGCCACTAATTAATCCGTGGAGAGCCTTGATGTCGGCTCTCGACACAGAATTCAAACTCTCAAAGAAGGCCCTGCCAAGGGTCCTCAGCCTCAACCTACCAAAGGCTGGGCAGTTACAGTGGAGGTGTTCGATAGTTTCCAACTCCTCCTCATCGCAACATGCCCTGCAATAGTCCGTCTGGGATCTGTTCCAGATCCCCGTCAGCGATCTAATCTCGCAGTGCCCTGTGATAAACCCGACAACCAACCTTAAGCTGGCCTTATCAAAGCCCAGCAGCCAAAATGTGAGTCTAATGTCAAAGAAAACATCCTATAAAAACTTTCAAACGTCTCCAGTTAAAGTACTAAAAGCATTCATGCATATCTACGCATTTATCACTGTATGGTCATTCGGTCACTTTCAGTGACAAAAAGCATAATCTTTGTCTCAAATCATCGGATGACAGTTGTCACTTTAAGTAAGAAAGTAAGTAAGAGATCCTCGGTATACCAGGGATCCTTAATGATATAGGCTAGGTCCAATTTACTTTGCATTCGATAAGATGAATACAAAATGCTATTTCGAGTTAATACTGCCTTTTTCAATTTTAAAGACGATCTATGGACTGCGGATTGGATATGAACACAATGCAGCCATTAAATAATAATCAAATAACAAAAAAGTTATGAGAATGTGTTGATGTAACGTTGTTTACACTTTCCAGACGAATTTATTTCAGGGGCCGTCAATACGAAACTTTCTTGGAATTTTTGAGCTAGCAATTCAAAATGGGCACTCAATGCCAAGATGTTAGCATGAAACTCTAGATTTTTTTCGGTTTAATTATTTTGTTCTTTCTATGTTTAACCATTTAACTGTTTGTGTTTAGTAAATTCGCCACAGCGAAATGAAAGGTTTCCAACTAATGGCGAGTATACTCGTCATATACGTCATGTACTCGTTTTTATAATTCTTTTTTGATTGTTCTTTTTGAAACGAAATATTTAAAGTCTTGTTATATTTTTAAAATACGTTCTAAAAAAAATAAAATAAACACGATGAACGAAGATAAGCTCTATGGATCGAATAATTCATATGCATTCTAAAAATATGTTTTCAGAGCTTTTTTTTTATTACTTCTGCGTCAACAGTTTTAAAAATGTTACGATTTATTTAAATCGACTTCCAATTAATAATTTAAAATTTTATTGTGTCGTCTCCCTACGCCTGTTTTTGTCGCATTTAATTTCCTTTTTTTGAAACTTGCTTATACGATAACTTTAAAATTTTTAATTTCTGATTTGCATATTTTTAATTAAATTTAAAAATATTTCTTTAATGATTGAAAATATAATTTAAATCATAATCACAACAGCCAGCCAGCCAGTCAGCCAGCCCACTTATAAAAGAATAAATTTATTAAAAAAAAAATCTAAAAACAAAATTTTACAAATTGTTGTTTACTTTTAATAGAAAATAAATTATTTAAAAATATGAAAATCATATAACCCAATAAACATTTTGTTGTTCATCTAACTTTATATATTATTGGCAAAATCTACTAATATGTTTACTTTTTCTGCCTGATTAATGATATTAATTTCGACCCTGAGAATACTCTGATAACTTTACACAAAATCCACGTTGTATGTGTTAATTTCTATCAGGAGGAACAATTAACTATCGATTTGAAATTATTTTACACGTAGAACTCTTGCCAAAAGTCTGGTTTTCCGTATTTCTTTCTTCTACACTCATGTAGGGGACGGTGCCTTGAAGTCTATTTTGAGGCTTTTCTGCTGCGTACAGAAGAGGACATAGGTACCCCTTAATGACGATGAATTATTAGAGCACCCCCGTAATGTGTCGTGTGTTTCGCAGTTCTAAATAATTCCAATACATATAGGGAAATTTATTTCCGAGAATATTATATATTCGTACATACTCGTACATACATATATACATAATTGGTCATTACAACCCATTAGTCATTAGTGAAGGTTTTTTACTTCACTTATGTAGTATGGGTTAATTTCATACAAGGGTGACGAAGGACCTACAGTTTAAAGTCGACTCCGAACCATATGAGAAACTTCTCATCACAATTTTTATTTCCTCTTAGAGTTTATGGCAGAAATCTGCTGAGAGGAAGTCGCCAAAGAAATGTATATCATAAATTGTCTTTGTTGTAGATGTCTGAACTGGATTTTGAACCGTGGCTAACACTCGTCTTTCTCGTACAACACAATCGTTTGTAATTGATTGGCCAGTGGATCGCACATTGCATTACAGACAGCATTGTAGCCGTACTATCCATATATGTAACTTTCTTCCTATAGAGGTCTTTCTAATTATTTATAATATAAAGAAATTTAAATCTTACGTCCACTCACTACTTTCTTCTTCTCATAACCCACTTTTCCTATTTCCAGAACAATGCACAGCATGAGTAGGGGCCATTCGCTTAGTGTTGGTTGTACGAAAGAAATTAAAGATGAAGCTTAACACGTTAATCGCCATGTGTCTGGCGCTAAGATGTTCTACATGAGCCATGTCAGACATATAGAAGGCCACGATTTGGTAGAAGACCACGTCAATCACAGATGTCCGTTGCAAACGACAAAACAACAGGTTATTACTTGTTGTATCTTGCTGGGATGCGTGAGACATATAAGACTGACACGGCTTGTCTAGAAAAAAGTTTTAATATAGGGCCATGTCAGTCATATATTTGTGACATAAAAATAGTGTTTTTCCGGGAATTTTGGAAAAAAAATTTTTTTTTCCGTGATACATTAAGTTTCCTTAATACATTTTTGACTTAATGATCCATGGCCCATTTAAAAATTTTTCTGATATTATCGTGGCGATTAACGTGTTAAATTGTCGCGTTCCCTTCCAGTCAGCATGTTTTAAAATTTATATTTTTAACGAAATCCTTGCAATTGATTTGTTGAATAATAATGTAAATGTAATTTTTACGTTTACATTTATGACGAGTATACTCGACATTATACGGAAAGGTTCCATTTCAATTTAAAGACCCACATAAGCAATTAAACGGTTAAGAGATTGTATTTTTTATTTTCTTTTCAAATTTAGAACCATATTTTTCATGATTAGGTTCATGGGTTGTTGTCAATGGTTAACACGGACACAGATTGACGCCATAAACCAGTTCTTTTTTCTGGTCTTTTTTTTTATAAAATCTTTCATAATTTAAAACATTATTAACGGAAGCTAATGGGTTGTTTTTTTTTTTTTTTGTTTAATTTTTAATATTTTTTAAAAATATGATTTTTAATGAAAAATCTTTAAAACATTTTATTTTGTATATGTGTGTATGTATATTATACAATATTTTATCATATTTTTGTTTTAGTTTCTTATTCTGGTTTATAAATCACGTTTTTTTATCATCTTTTTCTTTTTTGTTTGGATTGTTTTTTTTTCCATTTTTTTTTTATTAATTTTTGTGTTTGGCCACATTTTGACAAATGAGTTCACTTTTGATTAAAAATTAACAGCGTGTGTGTCTTCTTTTTTTTTCAAATATTTTTCTACATCTTCGTTTTGATTTAAAATATATATTTTTAATGATTTTATTGTTTTATTTTTCATATATGATAAGTGACTACTTACCCTACACACCGCCGCAGGTGATGGAGGTACATGTGTACATATGTATGTATATTGGGTTAGCATAACTGGTAACAGCTTAATACGGTGTTCAGATATGCACATATCTTTTACGTAAATCGTAATAAACGACATTATTGAGCTCAATATTTCAGATAAAGTTTCAATTAATTATTACGCAATAAATACGCAAATTGTTATAATATTGAGTAAAACTTAAAATGCAGCACTGTCACTGTTCAGTGCGCATATTACAATTATCCGAAACTTCCTGTTGATATTTGACAACTCAAATGTCAATAACGACAAAAAAACCATAAAACAAAATGAAAAATGTTGCTGAAACAACCAGCTGATCTGCTTATATTGTTATGTCTGAACACTTAAAATATTGTACTCAATAAAACGAATATTGACTTAATAAGAGTGCATATCTGAACATAGTATAAAAACGAAAAACAAGTCAATATAGACTTCAATAAGAGGCTCTGAATAATTTAATTATGCAGTACCTTGATAGTGTAGTTTGTAGTGTGCAAGACTATTAGCGTGAGGGTTTTAAGTTCGATTCCCACTGGAGACTCTTATCTGTTACACTACACCGATCATATGGCCGATCTTACTCAGCTCGTTAATAATCGTATGCAATAAATTTCACTACAAAACAGCGACCAGTTCTGAAATGTTCCGAGCAAGGGCGTTCGATTACCACAAGAGTGTAAAGTTGCAATTGAAGCAATCGTATTTTAGTGTATTTCCAACCACGGAATTCGAAAATCAATCCAGCAAATATCGAGAAAACCGGTTGAAAATCCTTAAATAAGCTTTAAATCTTCAATATATTCTTAGGAATGTAAAGAAGAGCTACCATATGTTGATATAGATGGGACTGTACTGACCTTTAATTATTTAAACGATAAACTTTCTAAAGAAGGCATTTTTGTTGCATAACAAATTTGGTTTAATTATGAGCGAAACATAAAGATGCATGGGTTTATAGGCAGCAAGACCGTTAACAATTTCTTATCTCCTTTCTAGATGTGTTCGTGGAGGGTATTCCATCGTAGGTTTGACCAACAATTTCTATTCTGTTGATATTTCATTCGTATTTTGCTTTAAGTAATTAAAATTATAAATGAGTCGTAGGTAGAGAGAGAAATGAAATCAAGTATAAAATAAGAAAAATTAATAAATATTTATGTTTGCCATTAAAAAATTAGTTTAGATTTTAATTTTTGATTTTTGATTTTAATTTTAAATACAAAATTTATGTTTTTCTTTTCATTTTATTTTTTTATTTTTATTAAAATAAAATCGTGCAAATTGTTAAATGGACCACGCACGCCCGATTCGGACAATAACCATCGCTTTTTACATGTATTCATAAAATTTTTGAGAAATCAAATGAAATCAATCAAGTTTGTTAATTTTATTTTATAGTCTTATAACTGCTTAATTATTCTCCAGCGAAGACGAGTATATTCGATATAAACAGAGTAAAATATTTCAGCCTATAGGAGTAGATAATTTTGACTAAAAATGAAATGTTTATGTAAATATAAATTTTTATAAAATATATACATGCATATCTTGTAACGTTACTTTCCTAACATTTGTTATTTCAGCTTAATACAAGCTAATGTTGCCAAACTATTTGGTCAATTCACACAAGCCGTTGTATCGTTGTATTCATTGTATTGCTGGAAGAACATACAACAGTGTATGATTGTTGTTGATAATTTTCATATAAAAATCCGATACACTTATACACATTTTTTCCATATGTTTTCAAAAGTTGTATTGGTTTCGTGCTATCAAATTGTGTGAATGAAAAAAATTATGAAGAAAAATTAGACATACACAATACAGCATAGCATTGAGCGTTCACAAACAACCAAGTGTATTCAATACAACATACACGATACAAAGTCGTGTGAATTGGCCACATATGTTTTTAAAAGTTGTATTGGTTTCGTGCTATCAAATTGTGTGAATGAAAAAAATTATGAAGAAAAATTAGACATATACAATACAGCATAGCATTGAGCGTTCACAAACAACCAAGTGTATTCAATACAACATACACGATACAAAGTCGTGTGAATTGGCCACATATGTTTTTAAAAGTTGTATTGGTTTCGTGCTACCAAATTGTGTATATGTTTTCATATCTTGTGTTGGTTTCGGGCTATCAAATTATTTGAATGCCACGAAATACACAATACAGCATAGCAATACAAACAACCAAGTGTATTCAATACAACATACACGATACAAAGTTGTGTGAATTGCCGAATTGAATGTTCTAAAATGTAATTTTTTGAGAGATCTTTATTTAACCTTTCTCAGGAGTAAAAACTACAGTAGATTCGTTGAATAATAAAGAGAATAGGATTTATTTTCTTCAAGACGAGTACGAGACAATACGGGCATTATGCGAAAAATTGTAGTTGCTCCGATGAGTATACTCGACATAAACACTTAAAGGGCTTAAATTGTCTTGCAGAGCATTAATATCCAGAATACTTTTATGGTACTTTAGAAATCAATACAAGCAGTATATAAAATGCCCATTCATAGTGGGGGTCGCCGTAGTCTATTAATTAGTTTGAGGGCTTATTAAACCAGGCATTTCGAACAAATAGGAACATGAAAATAATAATTCTTGCAAAAACTCTGTGGGTAAAGAAAATTGCTATGAAAAGTTTCTCAAAAAATCTGTCGTTCGGATTCGATTTTAAACTGTGGTACCCGCCACTTGTCAATAAAATTAACACACACACAACATAAGTTGTGCGAGAAGCTAGATTGTAATCCTGACTAAAGGGTTGTAAGGTCCAATCCAGTAAGTAAGAATATACGATAACTACAGCTGCAATAGATTTTATCTCTCTCGAAGACAGATCTCCTATACGTAGTTCGTACTTTATCCGTCGACAATGTTGGCATACATGCAATTTTAAGAGAGTTTGATAGGTAGGACTAAACAGATTCGTGATGGCTACACAAACATCAAATGGAATAAATTCCAAAGGTGTTGTTACTTGTTGTCGCCGTAGTCTAGCAGGTAGTGTGTTCGCTTATTAGACGTAAAGCACGGGTTAGAGCCCCAGGCCAGACATCAAAACGAAATATGAGAAAAAAATATTTCCTCGGCGACTCCTTCTCAGCAGATTTCTGCCAGAAAAACTGTGAGCGTCAAATAAACCTGCCATGAAAAAGTATCTCAAAATCTGTCGTTCGGAGGCGACGTTAAACTGTAGATCCCGCCACTCAAGTATAAAATTAACACACACAACATGAGTGGTGTGAGAAGCTAGGTCGTAATTCTGACTGAAGGGTTGTAATGGCCAATTATGTGTGTATGTATACTTTCAGTTGTAAGGATACGGCTACTTCTCCTTAAGCTTTTAAGGCTCCTGTGGACTTCCATTTAAGCACTGAATAGATTACAAGCTAGTACTGTCTGAAATACTTTTGTAAAGTGGTTGTAATAAATGTATGGGCGTTCGTTACTTCTTCAAGCCAGATATTTTGTTCTGCTTTATTTTCTTTTGCTTTTTTAAGAAATTAATTAAAATTTTTATTTATTGTCGTTTTGTTTTGTGTAATTAACCTTTTTCCACGTTTATATCTGACTTTCATTATACAATAATTAAATATTTTAATTTTTTTTTTTTTGTTTTTTTTTAATACTTTTGTTTTAATACTTTATGGTTCTTGATGAGAGGCACAATGAAACAAAATATGGTGAATAAAAAAATGAAAAAAATGGAAAACCAATTTCAATTGTTTTAATTTCGATTTGTCTATTTCGTTGAATTGTTGTAAACGAAATTATTCATAGCCATAGTCGTATGCCCTAGAAGTTCAAATTTATTATAAAAACAATAAAAACCTTAACAATTTTCGTATATTTTAATACGGACTGCCTGCCTGCCTGCCATGCCATTCATTGTGCTCTGTTGCCTTTTTTGCATTTTTGTATGATAACCCCAATAAAAAGTATTTTTTTGTGTTCATTTTACATAAATTGTAAAGAAAAAAAAAAAAGAATAAACAGAAAATTATTCAAAAATAAAATATAAATATTTTATATATGTACACAGTAAAATTAAAAAAAAGGCACCAGAAAAAACGAAAAAGAAAATTGTGAACACACATGGTGTATAAATATTTGATAAAATAAACCCAGAATAGCATAAAAAGTTAAGTTTAAAATGCAAATTAATGGAAAAGCAAAGGAAAAAAACTAAAGGTTTTCAAAAATTTATTTCACGTGGAATAAATAAAAAGAAAATGAAAATTTCATAAACCTTCTCAACAAAAAAAAAAAAAAAAAAAACAAAAAAAATTTTTTAAAAAAACATGAAAAAATTGTTAAAAAATCAAATTAAAGAAGAGCCAACCAACCAACGTAATGCAATGAATTCATCAGCATGTAATTGTCATAATATTTACGTGGAGGGAGTACATTTTCTTCTTCTTCTTCTCGATAAACGTAACATAGTAAAAGTGTTAAAAATCTATGGCAATTGTTTTTTTTTGTATTCTTTTGATCTGAAAGAAAAATAAACTCGTATTATAAAAACGAAACTAATTGTTACATTAAGCGTCAATAAAATAAAAACAATATCATGGCATCCACACATTCACATCCACAAATAAAACAAAAACAGAAAAGAAATGAAACTTACTTACTCACTCACTTGGTAGCAACAACTACATACATGTACATGAAGCAAATACAGGCCATGCAACATGTGTATGCAGGCATGCAGCACACAGCAGTGTTACAGCAGAAAACCAAACTGAAACGAACCAAACCAAACCAAACCAAAAAAGCCTCAAACGATTAAGTCATATGCCAATAGAGTTACAACAGCAAAAACAAGAAAAAATCGACAAAAAGTAGGCAAAGAGCGGCATAGAAGTAAGAGTCGTGTTATAGAGAGCAGCAGTAGTAGTTGTAGTAGTATAGCATGGAGTCGATGATGATTGCTTTTATAAGATTACAAGTGCAACAAAAACAAATAAGACGAATGAAAAAAACTAAAAATCGCAACCAAAGAAAGCAGGTTATTTTATATTTTAAAAGGCAATCTTAAAACACATACATACACACTTGGTATGATATACCATGACATTCTAGGCTGCCATATAGCTTGCCTAGTAGCACAGGTGTAAAACGCTCTTAAACCACATAGAGGGAGATGCAGTTAGAATATACATATGCCGCTAACAATGTGTCTACAAGCAGCAGCAACAGCAACATCCACAGCACAACAACAGCTGTTGAGAACCAAATCGAAGAGAAAACTCTTCGTAGCCAAACAAAATTAGCGTGAATTGTGTGAAAAATGTTGTTGTCGACCAACAAACCAAAGTACCAAGAAGAAAACAAGTTATTGACATGCAAAATCATTGAAACATTCCCATTCCATCATATTCCTTGTATCCATATGCGGAAATGATGGCACAACAGCAGTAAAATTAAAAGAAAATAATTCTGATTTGGAAAGTCAATGCTTACCAGATTGGAATATATGTACGTGAGGCGATCAATAATTGAAAGTCTCTGTGACAAGGCCTTTAGAAGCTTCAATTTGTATTTTCTCAACACGTGTAACTCTGAGACCTCTCAAAGGACATTAGTTTTTATTTCGGCAAATAATTAAACGAAAGAGCTGCCAGCTATCGAATTGGTTGTTAAAAGACAATGCGGCTGATTTATATTCATTGTGATCATATGATTCATATCTCTTGCATTGACTAGCAGTCGTAAGGGTCACCTACGTCTCCTGGTGATTGCGGTGAACGGCTACTCGGCTGTTCGAGAGGCCTGTAAGAAGATTAGGCCTTCTACAAGAGTCGCAATGATATTGAAACTGCCATTGTGGTGAATTTTAGATAAAGACGAATAGATTTCTGCATTGAACTGCTCTGGACGAATTATACAATCTGGTGCCAATTGTATTTAAAGGTCTTTGTGGATTTCTAAGTGATAACATCATGAGTGAGGACGTGAAGCGAAATCAGTTCATAATTAGAGAATTTTATAGTTGGTACCCAACCGCGGTGGTAAGTCACCGTAGTCTAATTAGATAGTGTGTTGGCAAATTAGGCGTGAGACCACGGTTCAATCCCCAGGTCAGAAATCTCCATCTAAACGAAATATTAACAAGTATTTCTTCGGCGACTTCCTCTCAGCAGATTTCTGGCAAAAGCTTTGAAAGCAAATAAAATTGCCATGAAAAGTTTCTCCCAAAATTTGTCGTTCGAAATTGACTTTAAAACTGTAGGACCCGGCCCTCATGTATAAAATCAACACTCACAACATAAAAGGCGTGGAAGCTAGATTGTAATCCTGACTGAAGGATCCATTATGTATGTGTTCCAATCCAAAAAAAAAAATTAAACAACTTTGGCTAGAAGTAAAAATGAGCCTTAGAACGTCTACCTAAAGAAACAATTATTTTCCTAACATCGGTACGTTCAAGTTATAATATTTCTTCCCAGTGGAAATGAGAAACCAAGGTTGAATTAAATTCTTATTCGCCCCAAAATGTATAGATCATGTGATTTCTATAATTATTTCGGTATACGTCCCATAGTTCTTTAAACCATTTTGCATAACTATTCCTATAGTTTTTTGAGGGTTTGCTCACCGTCCCAATGTAAAGATTGGGTCACTTAAAAGTTTAAATTTAAAAATGCAATAAAACAAAAACAGTGTGAAATTTTGCCAAAGTTATTCTGTTGTTGTGAAGTTCAACTGTTCCGGTTAGAAATGGAATATTATTTCATTCGTATGGCTGCAGCGGCTGGCCTCACAGCACCTCAATGGATCAGACAAATTTTCGTGCACTTTTTCGAGTGCACGGGGCCGTACCTCGTCCATGGCATCACGAATGTTGGCCTTCAAATGTTCAATTGTCTCTGGTTTGTCGGCATAACAATTTTCTTTAACGGCGCCCCACCGAAAATAGTCCAACGGAGTCAATTCGCAGCTTCTTGGTGGCCAATTGACATCACCGTGTATAGCAGACTGCACCATCCAGTAATAAGCGATGCTTCAAATTTAAACCGATGGATGGTCCACCCCATATATGTTATGACATGTTAATGAGGGAAGAGATATTGTCCCTATTATTTCTTCCAACACTGTAGTGTTTTAGTTTGTCTCCAATACTATAATACTTCGAAATTAGTTCTCAAGTTTTGCTACTTTTTAATGGAAAATCTTTCGAAATTCGAAATTTTTCTGAAAGTGTGTCAAAGGAATGTCTCATCACACTTTTTTGAAGAGCTGAGTTATCAAATATTGCATGAATTTCTATTTGTTACTGTTTTGTTCACATCTTGCAAACATTATTGGCTTTAGCTAGTTTTGAATAGAGGTTAACTAACTAACTATCATCGCCAGTAGAACTTTGTGACTTTTGCCACAAAGAAAAATTATTTTTTTCTGCACATTTTCTTCACATTTTTATGTGTTTTTTCTTTCTATTTTACTTGTTTTTCAATAAATAATTTTTCTCTTCTTTTTCTTTTCTTTTTATTTCTTTCCTTTGCGTGGTGTGTCGTGGTGTCCGTGCGTTCTTCATTCGAATACGTTTAGATTCGACGAGTGATCAGGAGGAGAACGGTGGTACTTGTTCACCTTTGGCTGCCACAACCGCCAATGAAGAAGATAATGATTGCGATAGACAAGAACAAGATTTAACTCATATGGACACTAGTAATGAACATCTTAATGACACAACACCAGCAACCGCCTCCGAAGATAACGATGGTGCAGCCGTTGCTGTTGCAGCACACACTTTACACACGCTTGATAGCAAAGAGGATGCCAGCGTATCTAAAGAGGAAGAAGAAGAAGAAGATTTTGTTCTTAATAATAACATAGAAAGGCGAATGGAAAATGAAGCGGAAAAGTTACAAACACAAGAGTTAACACCACCTGAAGAAGGAGAGGAGATCAATAATGCGTTGGCACCATCGAAAACATATCCAAACGATCAGGAATTTCCCTCACCTACACCACCTGATCTAAATGAGAGCCAAGAACCGGTTAGGAAAGCCCAAGAAACTAGTGAAGAGTCTACACAGGAAACTGTTCAAGAGAATACCTCTTTACAGCCGGAGCAGGTGGACGCCAATTCCAAGAAGGATGCCACAGACAGCCTGCAAATCGACGAGCCAGAAGAGAGTTGTAACAAATCCCAGCATAAGGATACGGAAATGGAATTGGAATCTCCCACTTTAAATGATTCCCTGGCGCAACAATTTCCTGGTGCCCCGGTTAATATAGAGGCCATTAAGAATATGCAATTGGCCATAGCTCAAGCGGCGGCTAAAACTATAGCCAATGGCGCCTCAGGTCAAGACAATGAAGCGGCTATGAAGCAATTGGCGTTCCTACAGCAAACCCTATTTAATTTGCAACAACAGCAACTATTCCAAATACAACTGATCCAACAATTGCAATCGCAATTGGCCATGAATCAGTCCAACAAATCGACAACGGGCGAGGAGGTTAATGAAATGGATGATGAAGAAGAGGAGGAGGGAGAAAATGGCGAAGAAGATACGTACGAAGAAGAAGAGCGTATTGCCCAAATGGAACTGAGACAAAAGGCTGAGGCACGCATGGCTGAAGACAAAGCCAGACAGCATCTGATAAATGCTGGCGTTCCCTTGGAAACTCTGAAAAGAAAACGTAACTCTGATGGCATCGAGGACATGAATGTTCCTGCCACTCGTCGTATGAGCCTGGATAAATCGAATGATTATTCGCTGGACAAGCTCAGGGATATGGAAAATAGGCCATTACCCTTTGGCTCAAGCTTGGCCTCTTCTATTATTACCCACCACGATGATATGCCCGAACCGAATTCATTAGATTTGCTGCAAAAACGTGCTCAGGAGGTATTGGATTCAGCTTCTCAGGGTATTTTAGCCAACAATATGGCTGATGAGTTCGCATTCAGGGAGAAAAATGGCAAAAATGGCAATGAGCCCTTCTTTAAGCATCGTTGCCGATACTGTGGCAAAGTTTTCGGTTCGGATTCGGCCTTACAGATACACATCAGATCTCATACGGGCGAAAGACCATTTAAGTGCAATGTATGCGGCAGTAGATTTACCACCAAAGGAAATTTGAAAGTTCACTTTCAAAGACATGCCCACAAATTTCCGCATGTACCTATGAATGCCACGCCAATACCGGAACATTTGGATAAATTCCATCCTCCCTTGCTAGATCAAATGTCACCGGACAGCTCGCCCAGCCATACACCGTCAGCTATGCCCCAGCAAATGAGCTTTCCAGCTACGTCATCGAATAATTTCTCGTCGTTAGCTAATCTCTATAGGCCACCCATGGATATTTTAAAGTCTCTAACAGCTTCGTCAAGCAGCACGCCCTTCAGTAATCCCTTCTTTCCGCAGCACCCGAATAACTTGGGTGAGGCAGCCGTACAAGCTCAAGCTGCAGCTCAAGCAGTGCTGAATAAAAATCAAGAAATCGCCACCGATTTGAGTAAATCTTCAGAGCCATCCTCACCCGTGAATACAGTCATTAAAAGCGAAATAAGTGAGGAAAAGCAGGATGAATTACCAGAACCAGAACCAGAACAATCCAAAGCAGAAGCTGTAAACAAAGAAACCAAAACGCAAACACCTTCCTTAGCACAATCGCCTGTTTTAGACATTAAAATCAAAGAGGAAAAGGATGATTGTGAGATTGTTTCAGACGACATGGACGAAAGAATACCCAGTCCTCTGGCTGTAGCCTCCTCTACAAGTTCCGCCAATTCGCAACATAATGTAGCACTTATGCGTTCATCTACCCTGTCTCCCCAAGTACCTCCAAGCCCGCCACATTTTACCAGCACCATTAAACCACCTGCACCACAATTACCGCCGGTAGTACAACCCATACAACCACCTGCCATATTACATCCACAGCCCTCACCAGGTTCGCAGCATCATTTGGATCATTTACCCACCCCTGGACAATTGCCACCCTCTATGCATCATCGTGATGACTTCTTTGCAGAACGTTTCCCTTTGAACTTTACGAAAACTCTATCTCCCGAAAGACATTCACCCATTAGATCGCCAGCCCATATGCCGCGGGCGCCTTTCTTCAATCCCATGAAACCGCACGACATGGCTTTGCTGCCACGACCCCACAGCAATGACAATTCCTGGGAGAACTTCATAGAAATTTCCAATTCGTCGGAGACCATGAAACTGAAGGAATTGATGAAGAACAAGAAAATTACCGATCCCAACCAGTGCGTTGTATGTGATCGCGTGTTGTCGTGCAAAAGTGCGCTGCAAATGCATTATCGCACGCACACGGGCGAAAGACCATTCAAGTGCCGTATTTGCGGACGAGCTTTCACTACCAAAGGCAACTTAAAAACCCACATGGCTGTTCATAAGATACGACCGCCAATGCGCAATTTCCATCAGTGTCCTGTGTGCCATAAGAAGTACTCGAATGCTTTAGTGCTGCAGCAACACATCCGCCTGCATACCGGAGAACCCACTGATCTAACGCCCGAACAGATACAAGCGGCCGAAATACGAGATCCGCCTCCCTCTATGATGCCTGGAGCCTTTATGAATCCTTTTGCGGCAGCCGCCTTTCACTTTGGCATGCCTGGTGGCCCTGGCATGCATCCTTTGGGTCCAGGTATGCATAATGGCTTGGGTTCGGAGTCATCTCAGGGAGATTTCGATGATCAAATGGATTGCGGTGATGATTTCGATGATGACATGTCATCTGATCACATGTCAAACAGTAATGATGTTGAGCCAGGCAATGAGAGACCTAAATCCACCGATGATTTCAAGGGTTTACTGTTCGAACAGAAACTCAGAATAGATCCGACAGGTGTGGTGAACACAAATCCAAGACCTCAATCGGCCAACTCGATTTCCAATTCTATAGGATCTCCCGCCGCCAGTCCCTCAACTGCCACAAAACCCGCCCCACGAACGACATCACCTATCCGTTCGACAACGGATATGACACAGGGAGCCTTGGATTTAACACCGAGAGCAGGACCCTCCTCCTCAGCCAACAGTAGCATTAGCAATCGTTCCCCTTTGCCTACAACTGTCAGCAGAAGATCACCGTCACCTATAAGTAAATCACCGAAGATCCCCCAACACAGTCCTTCCTCCGTTATGCCACCCACATCAGCAGTCGACTGTTTGCCGCCTAGTTTACATCACCACTTGCAACAACAACATCAGCAGCTAATGCATCAACAGGCCGCTTTAGCAGCTGCCCAACACCATCAACAAATGCAACACAATGCTGTCGTAGCCATGCATCAAGAACAACTCAGACGTGAAGCTGTAGCGCATGCCCAACTATCGCCCAGCACTGGACAATCTCAGAGTTCACAATCACCAGCATCTCAAGTGTGCAATACAACACAAATACCCCATCCACAAGCCGCCCCACCACCGCCACCAAATCCGTTAGTAGCAGCAGCACGACCACCATTCGGCATGTTTCCCAATCTCCCGCTGTTTCCACCGGCTTCCACGCAAAACATGTGCACCGCCATGAACTCAATTGCCCAGTCTGTTATGCCGGCGGCACCGTTTAATCCTTTAGCTCTATCGGGTGAGTTGTGAGTGAAACATTTTTTCTTTAAAATCAATTTTTGTTTTCTTTTCATGTTTTTATTTGCTTCTCTTTGTTTTTCGGTTTTTTTTCGGTTTTGCTTCTCTTCTTGCATGAGCGCTTGTTTCAAGAAAGCTTTGTTTGTAATCGTCATCATGTAATACACTAGTCAACTAAAACGCTTTGTTTTGTTTCTTTTTTTTTCGTTTTTTTGTAGGCGTCAGAGGCAGCACTACTTGCGGCATTTGTTTCAAAACATTCCCTTGCCATTCGGCTTTGGAGATACACTATAGAAGTCACACTAAAGAGAGACCCTTCAAGTGCAATATCTGTGATCGGGGCTTTACAACAAAGGTAAGCAAATGTTCTTCACCTTTTTTTATCTTTTCATCGCCAATGAGTTTCCTTTCCTTTTTGAAATCTGAAATGAATATTTTTTTTTTTAATTAATTTATAATCACTTACATCGTTTTGTTTTTTCTTCGTTTCATTTCTTTTTAGGGTAACTTGAAACAGCATATGTTAACGCATAAGATACGTGATATGGAGCAGGAGACTTTCCGCAATAGAGCTGTCAAGTATGTAAGTCTTCCAAACCTTTTTTCTTTTATTAATTTTTTAATTAAATTTTCAAATAATTTCGAACGATATCGGGTGTTAATATGGGTTGCTTATGGTTTTCTTTGAATATTTAAAAAAATTTCGGTTTCCTCGTTCGATTTTTGGGTATATAGACTCCGTGGCACTCAGCTGAGAGTTGTACGGCTATTTAATGCTTCCAAGGGCGAACGCTATTTTTATTTAATTTCATTGAAATGTGGGTTCCCGGCCACGGTTTAACGGGGTTTATTGAATATCTTGGCTAATAAATTTTATTCTGTTCATTGCTGCAATTTCGCTGTCAATTTATCGCCACCATGTGTACACCATGTATGCCATTTAGATTCCTGGCGATGGTGTTTCTGATGATAATATTTTTTGATTTGCATTGAATACAGCCGATCCGGTTCCACTTACTTAGTCGCCGTAGTCATACGCAGTATGTTCGCTTATTAGACTTAAAGCCAGGGTTCACACCCCAGGTCAGACATCAAATGAAAAAAAAATATTTCTACGGCGACTTCCTCTCAGCAGATTTCTGGCAAAAACTCTGAGAGTAAGTATTGCCATGAAAAGCTTCTCAAAAAATCTGTCGTGCGGAGTCGACGTTAAACTGTAGGTCCCGCCACTCGTGTATAAAATTAACGCACACAACATGAGTGGTGTTGAGAAGCTATATTGTAATCCTGACTGAAGGGTTGTAATGGCCAATTATGTTATGTATGGCCGGTCCTGATTCACTTACGCCGATAGCAAAGGAAAGTTGTTTTGTTTTCTATTTAGGCGGGGAACTGGTTATCGAACATCTGTTCATTCTGGATATTTCGAATCACGTCGCTTTCACGTAGTTTCCGCGGTGTAGAGTAGGATTGATTTTGTGTTTACAACAAGTATTTTAAGGCTCAAACTGCGTGCACAAAATGAATTTCAGACGATCAAAGGTATATCTCGCACTCTTGACTTAATTTTGAAAGTCATCTTTAGAAACACCAGCGTTTGATACTCGTATAAAGCTTCCTAAATCCCATGGTATTTTAAATGTGGGCACACCTTTTTCTCATTATCTTCAATACAGCCTCCTCCGGTAGATTTGGTAAATGCTGCAGATTGGTTGACTTATTTTATATGAAATATTGAGCTCAATAATGGCGTTTATTGCGATTTACGCAATGACCGTATTAGTGACTGTTCATAATTGGTTATTGCATTGCATTGAAGAGAAGATATTTCAGAAACTAAAACTGAATGAAAGAATAATACACATACATATAATTGGCCATTACAACCCTTCAGTCAGGATTATGGACCTAGTTTCTCACACCACTTATGTTGTGTGTGTTAATTTTATACATACATAAGTGGCGGGACCTACAGTTTAAAATTCGACTCCGAACGACGGATTTTTTTTAGAAACTTTTCGTGGCAATTTCATTTTACTCACAGAGTTTTTGCTAGAAATCTGCTGAGATATAGTCGCCGGAAGAAATATTTTTTTTATATTTTCATTTTGATGTCTGGGGTTTGAACCATGGCCTTACGTCTAATAAGACAACACATTACCTACTAGACTACGGCGCTACTACTCGACTGACACCACCTTATAAAACTGTCGTCCTTCATTGCTCTCGTTATAATAACAGTGACGAAATTTAATTCAACGCGAAATTTGTCTAATGGTATAAGCCTTGAATAAGGGAGATTGGGTTCGTCGAGATTCGTTTGGAAATCGCAGCGTTCTATATGCCGTTGAGTTGGAACAAGGTGTATTCATGAAGGGATTTCGCTTGGCAACAATGAGAGTAAATTTTTTTATTGACCCTGTAAGTAGTTTCAGGCCCTGAGATCGACAAATTTTAGTTGCCTAAACGTCTGTGAGGACTGCCAGCGTGATGTGTGCTGTGATTTGAATCGGTCTTTAAATGACATTCAAACCCACAGGCTTCTTTCCCTAAAAACCATTTTCTTTTATAGACATCTGAACTTAACCATCCATCCTGACAAGAATGTGATCGTTTTCAAGCAATTATACGTCAGATGAAGGACTTTGTCGACATAAAGTTTTGAAATCATATTGAATCCTCAAGCATTTCTTCATGAGATGCATTTAGTTATTGGGTTGCGTATTGGATTTCGAGAGTTGAATGCGACAATTTCATCTATACAGTCATGCTGAAGTCGCCGTAGTCTAGTAGGTGGTGTGTTCGCCTATTAGACGTAAAGCCCGGGTTCGTATCCCAGGTCAGACATCAGAACGAAATATGAAAAAAATATTTCTTTGTCGACTTCCTCTCAGCAGATTTCTGGCAAAAACTCTGAGAGTAAAAATTGCCATGAAAAGCTTCTCAAAAAATCTGTCGTTCGGAGTCGACTTTAGACTGTAGGTCCCGCCACTCACGTATAAAATTAACGTACACAACATGAGTGGTGTGAGAAGCTAGGCCGTAATCCTGACTGAAGGGATGTAATGGCTAATTATGTATGCATGTATGTCATTCTGAAGTGAATGTGTTTAGTGGCTACGCTTTATTTTTATGCAGGGCTCCATTTTATAAATCAGAACAATTATAAGTAAAGTTTGGGAAACTCACTGAAATGAAGGCGCCGAAAGAAATATTTTTTGCTGGGGTTTAAATCATGGGATCTAGTCAAATATGCTACCTACTAGACTACGGCGACTTCCCCGCGAACACTTTAACCTTTTTTAAAAATTATTTTTTGTTAACTTACTTTAACTGTCAATTCATATTCCGGTCTTTCATTTAGGCGAGTTTCATTTATTTTTTCTATTCTAAAATAAAACAAACAGTGTTATTGATACAGCTAACACCGTGTTGTATTAAGCTACAATTAGCCAAACGTTCATGGAATATACAATCGTTTTTCGAATATTAAAAGCAATACAAATGCTTACATTGGGGTTCGGTAATCACTTAAATTGCTTTTCACTGTCTAAAAACGAACGTACGTCCCGTTACGTTCTGTGTATGTTTAACTAAAGCTAGAATTAGCCGAACGTTCACGCAACGTAACGAAACATAAGTTCGTTTACAGCATACGAATACAATGCAAATTCTTACCGAAATTATATTACAGTGAGGTAAACGTTCTCATTGCTTTCGTTTCGTTACGTTCTGTGAACGTTCGTCTAACTATTGCTTAATTCTACCATTATGCTATACTTACGTAATTGTTATTGTAATATATATACACTAACCTCATATTCTGTTTCTCTCTCTCTTTTTAGATGAGTGGTGGCAAAGAAGATTGAAATTAATTTCATCACTTATCCTGTGTTGCAGAATTTTAAAAGACATATCCTGTTATAAACTTCCCACCTTAACCCCTTAGGCACGAGTAGGCATAATTAAACTGTTAATGGTAATACGATGTCAACATACAAACACACACAAACAAACATATTTAAAATTTTGATTAATTTCGTAAACAAATAATTCCAACGCTCATCATAATTAATTAGTTGGTTGGTTTGGTAGGTAGGGAGAATTAAACATGGAGGCTCTAAAGGCACACACACATACACATACACCATAAACACTCGCATATAAATGATCTCACCTACATACATGTATGTACGTTACATAAAACGTTACATTCAAAAACAATAACAATACAAAGGAATACAAACAAAAAACCGTAATAGTGACAATGAGAAAAAACAACATAAACTGAATCAAATACACAACATTGTTATTGTATGTGTTTCGTGGTAGATGGTTGTCGGGGTTTTTGTTTGTTTACTTTTTGAGTTTAAATACCAATTGTTTTCAAAACTTTTTCTAACTCAACACAGACACACTATACAGCTCTTCTGGCATTAGAGTTAATGAAATAAACTCCGTGTGTTTTGTGAATTTATTTTTGAATTCTAACGTTTGTTGACTGTTGTCTGGCTGTGTGCCTACACATTTGATTTAATTTTTTGTTAATGAAAATTAATGTATAAATAATATTAATTGATGTATTATAGTAGTACAGTACTACAATATGAGTGTATGTATATAAAAAGTTTTTTTTTTTTTTTTTGAATGGAAAAAATTAAAAAAGAAAACTACGAGCTAAACAAGAATTAAGAAATAATGATGGAAGAAAACATTTACAGAAAAAAACAATAATAACAATAACAACAATTAAAACAACATCATTGATTTGATATATAGTTTTTATGGTTAAAATAATTGTTTGTATGAAACTAATTTTATTGAAACAAATCCAAAGATTTTTTTTTTTTTTTTTTTTAGAAAATTAAAATAAAAAAAGGAAAAAGCTAAGCATTTTTCGTTAAAAACAACAAACACCAGAAACTACAAAATCCATAAAAAAAAACTTCAAACAGAACATTTCAAAAAATTAAAATTTTTTGTTAAAGAATAATAAATATTAACGGAAAATTTATGGCTTTAAACAAAAGAAATATTAAAGAAAAAAGAGACTGATTTCGTTTCATATAAAAAAAAATATTTTATTAAAACTAAATATTTAAACAATAAAACAAAAAAAAAATAAAAAAAAACAAAGTAACAAATAATAACACACATAACAATAACAATAAAAATGAAATAACAATAACAAAAAAACAAAAGAAACACATAAAAATGCAAAAACAATTTCCACCACAACACACTAAGAAAATAAACAACAACAAAAAATAAAATTTTACAAAAAAACAAAACAACTTCAAGAAAATCAAAATTCGAATTTATAAAAATGTAAACGAAATAAAAAAAAACAGAATTCTTTAAATAAAAAAAAATAAAAAACATAATTTTAATTAAAAGTCATATGTATATGTACTCTTAAAAAAGAAAAGGAAAATGGAAAAACAATTTTGTAAAGATTTTAAAATTAATTGTGCAATAAAAAGAAGAGAAACCATACAGTAACAAAACAAATCCACTTTCAAACGTTTAAGTTAAAAAATAATTCCTTTTTATTTTTTTTAATAATTTTGTATATACAATAAATTTAATTCTGTTTATTTCATTTAAGACAACAACTAAAGGATTTATCTTTCAAGTTTAAATTAAAAAAAAAAAAAAAATTCACAAAACTAAATAAAATAAAATAATTAAAGGCATATATTTGTATAAAAGAAATTGTGATACTATTTCATATTTTAATTTTTATTATAATTTACCTTACCCCCTCCCCCCCCCCCTGGGAATATACAAAATACCAATTTTTTTGTACATAAAAACTAAAATTATTTTTATTTTTTTAAATTTAAGTTTTAAATTGTTTTTTTTTTGTCTATCAATTCTAATGCTTTAATTATTTTATTTTTACAAGTTTCTTTTTAAATAGAATTTATTTTAATTTTTATGGCCGTACATAAAGGCTTTATTGTAATATTTTTTTAAATAACAAAAAAAACCCCGTTAATTTTTAAGTAATCAATTAATTTAATTTTAAGTTATAAACACAATAAAAAAAAACAATTCTTTATAAATATATATTTAGTACGTATGTACATACATACACAAGTATATAATATAAATTTATTTTACATTTTAAATTATAAATAAATAAACAAACAAAAAATATATCATTTGTATTAAGATTTAAGTGTGTATATTTAATTATAAATCAGAATAAATACATAAATACTTAGTTATAAAATATTACAAATAATTTATAGATGAAGAAAAAAAAAACAAAAGAATATTATAAATTTAATAAGACAAATAAATTTAATGTAGAAGAAGAAGATGATGAAAAAATAAAACAAATATTTAATAATAATTAAAGTATAAAATAAAAGAAAATAATGATAATGATAATAAAAATATATGAAGAAAAAAAATTTGTGCAAAAAATATACAAAACAAAATATCACTTGTGGTTTTAATTTTATTACGAGGTTTACATACATACATATGTACATACATACTTAATTGTTCTTTACAACCCTTTAGTAAGACCTAACTTATGTTGGGTGCGTTAATTTTGAACATGAGTGGCGGGATCTACAGTTTAACGTCGACTCCAAACGACAGATTGTTGAGAAAATTTTCCAATTTTATTTACTCCCAGACTGTTGGCCAGAAAACGGCTGAGAGGCATTCGATAAAAAAATATTTTTTCAAATTGATGTCTGACCGGGGCCTTAAACCGTAGCCTCAAGTCTAATAAGCTAATACACTACTTACTAGACTAGATTACGAAATTTAGATTACGATATTTATCCTGCCATTATTACTGGGTGGTGATCAGAGGTCAACAATGAATCGTTTTTTCGCTACTCATAAGCACCCATGAAATTTTTAATATAAGTGAGTCAACAATATTAAAATTTAACTATGTACTCTGATTCATTCGTACTCAATTCAAAGTTTATTTATAAATATGAGTACAATGCGTATGAGTACAACGTTGACATCGAACTCATATCATTCGAAATATGTTTGATTCATATATGTGCCTACTCATTCAGATTCCTAACTTGTAATACTTATAACATTGTTACGTTTTTACCTTTTTAAAAAACGTTTAAAATATGAGTTCGTTGATTGCAAACAAAATAAATTTATGTATGTTTAGTTTTAGATAAATTCTTTATTGTTTTCACTACTTTTGTGCCACTGTTCACACTTGACGAATACAACAATAATTGCTTGCTTACAACCCAAATCTTTTCAACGGCGATCTCCAAACCACGACTGAAGTGGAATGTTCGTGTGTCTATCGCGACATTCACTGTTGTTTGTGTATTTGGTTCACACTGCTGGTTGTTGCGTTCGCTTACTTGTCTATTCCCTTTTCTTTCTTACAGATGTTGTTGGTTTGCTTGTGACAAGTTCGTTGTATTTGTTTGTGTAGCTTTTTGTTTATCGTTTTCGTTAGGTTAGGTTAGAGGACATGTACTTGTCAACTGTGACAAATACAGTACCCGGAGGTCGAATTGACCCATTGTACAATTATTGGCACACAATTAAAGGGATGTGAAGACCAACCATTTCACCATAGATGTCAGGACCACCATTGTTACGTTTTCGTAACAATATCTATAAATGATTGGAGTGACTGGAATCATTTATAAAAATTTACACTCTCAGTTGTTGTTGCTTTTACAAAAAAAGAAGAAAGAAAAAGACAGCAAGCAAAGCAAACACTCAACCTTCTACTGAGTAATTTAGTGTTCGTACGCGAATCATACTTATTTTGTGATTCTTGTAAATGTTGAGTCATGGAGAGTCGAAATTAATAACATTATACGTATTGTTAAGTATGAGTACTACGAGTACTTCAAACTTTAAATATGAGTAGAATGAGTATGATATTAAAATAAGTATGAATGCGTATAAGTATCAGAAATTATGAGTGTGATTCAATTGTACTCATCTTTTTGAATACTCATTGCTGATCTCTGGTGGTGATCACCACTTTTTACCATTCTTACATCTCTGTTTTTGGATTTTTTTTTTCGAAAAAAAGGTGAACAAAAAAAAATACAAATTCGGTGCCCTGACGACCTAGCAGGTAGATTGCTAAACTTCAAGTACCGACGTTCGATTCCTACAAAGAGATCCTGAATAATTTGTTGATTGTCTGATTTTTGACTTTTGTTGCATATGATTTCAACGCAATCGAAAAAGAAAGTAAGAATTACAAAGCAATTCTTGAGAAAAAAACTGTCGCACACCACCCTTCCTTCCAGTCTGTTATTCCAACACAATATTCTGCATGATTAGGAATCATCTCCATAGTGTTGGTTTTATAATGAAAAGGCCAAGTAATTTTAGCTCAGAGGTTGTAAAAAGTTTTAGTTTTTAATATATAGACTTCCGAACTTTGACAGTCTAAAATGGCCCTCTGCTACACCAGTCAAATTTGTTGTCATTCAATCAGTCTGCTTCAACAAATCACTGCGAACGAATGTAGACAACGACTTGTGTTCAGTGATTGTGGGGTCTGAAGCAGTTGGCAGTCTCAGTTTTTGTATGAATGGGTACTTAAGAAAAGCAAATTGTTGAATTTGGAAGAATAAAAATCTACACAAGATCCAAGAGCGCACAGAGCATTCCGAAAAGGGTCACTGTATGGTGTGGATTTTATTTGCACACGATGAAGGCCAGGTTATCACTATCAATGATGATGCCTATAAGTCGATTGTTCTTAACTATTTTGCCCTTAATTACATGATCTGTGTTACACCACTAATTCTGCATTGGATAACTTGTACGAGCAATCAGGGTTGAATATTTCGAATGCGTTCTACCCAGATATGGAGTGGCAGACATTTGAACGCTACTGTAGTCCACACATAATGATATCAGTAGGTCTTTCAGCAAAAAAAAAAAAAGTTGTCGATGATATTTCTCACACACTTTGTTTTATTTAAATTTAATGATGGGGAAACGATTAATGAAAGACCTGCCGTATAGACCTCTTTTGAAAGCTTTGGAGAGACTTATCGATCTATATTTGAGGTTAAACATGGACCGGTTTCTGTTGAGTAGGTGGCAACATGCTTACATTAAGGGTAAGGCGGTTGTGAGCGCTCTTCATGATGTGACAGGTTTTGTTGAGGCGAATTTGGCTAGGGGTGAGTACACACTGTACACACACCCACATGTTGGGTGAAATCTATTCACTTACAAAATATTTGCTACAAGTGACAAAAATAACGTGTTGTCACCATGCCGACACAGAGAACGCAATTCCATATTTGCTGCCATTATTTGCCACATCAACCAATTCAGGCCAAAAGAATAGACAGTAAGGGTCTGACCAACGTCGCTCTCGAAAAGAAATATGGATCGATGGCGCTTTCAGCCAAAAATCAACAATAAACAGTGACTTTTTCGGGGTGCATTATACCCTTTTGGATATCATGCTGACTAGAAGTCATACAGAATTGTGCCCCATTGCTGAATATGATTTTTTAACGAATAGTAAATTTAGCTGTTAAGCTCCAGAGCCCATTTAGCCCATTTTAGCCGAATTTACCGTTGTTCCGGTACTTCCTTTTTGGACAGGAACGCGTTCCGGAACTAAAGATAATTTCTGATAATGAGAATGGGCTGACGTTTTGCAAAAAAAAAAAAAAAAATTAAAAAGAATTGCTGATTTTTTTTCTAATTTTTGACGAATTTTTATATGTATTTTTATAAACAAGGGTTGGAACCGAACCCGAACCGGAAAAAAAACCAGAACGAACCGGTTTGTTTTTCCGAACCGTGAACCGGAGTCCGGAACGTTTTTTTCTGCTGAACCAGAACGCGTTCCGGTAAAAACACCACTGGTTGTTGCCTATTGCTGTTTATCTTCAATCCATGGGTCAGATGAATGTTGTACGGGTGCAGGTCCAAAATACGTCAAGTTATGGGCTGCTAAAGCAAATGTGTAAGTAAGGGAAGGCAAGAGATGTTGTGCATAAAATTGTGGAATTTTTCATAAATCATTCAAAATATTTAAACTTTTCTAATATAGATATTCAAAACAAATGATGGAGGCAATACAATAAGAATTTCTCAATACGATGATCAGTTTTTTTTTTTAATAGAATTAATGAAATGATGAAGTTTTACTACTTTTACATAATGTGCTTATAACAACAATCAAAATTCAATTGGTATACATACACTTTTCAGATTGGAGAATTTTAATGAAAGAAAAAAATGAAAAAAAAATGACATCCAAAATAAAATGCCAAAATAAATAAAAATTTACTTTTACTTAAACCAGCCAACTGGTATTGACTTAAAAAAAAAATCACACAAAAAATAATCGGACCATCTTAGTGTGCCAGTGGCAACGAATTTATTTTTCATTGTTATTGTTGCCTACAGTAATAAAAATAACAGAAGCTATGACAGTAGTTTCACAAAGAAATTGTCACATAATCCGACTGCAAGTACAAGTAGGAAAGGAAGACCGACTTTCGATTGAGCTACGCTAAGAGGAAAAATTTGTTGGAAAAATAATTCCAATGCAGCTGGCATTAAAATGACCGATTTTTTACTGTACATAATAAATACATACGTACTTAATTGGTCATTACCAAAGATCAGCAATGAGTTATTTTTAATATAAGTAAGTCAACAATATTGAAATTTAACTATGTACTCTGATTCATTTGCACTCACTACAACATTGATTTATAAGTACAGGTTGCAATGAGTATGCGTACAACGTTGACATCAAACTCATGCCAATCGAAATATGTTTAATTCATAAGACTACTCATGCAGACTCATAAATTTAGAAACATATTGTTACGTTTTTACCTTTTTAAAAACGTTTAGAATATAAGTTCGTTGATCGCAAGCAAAATAAAGATACATTTGTGTTTAGTTTCAATTAAACTTTTTATTGTTCGCACAATTCCACAGTGTGCCACTGTCTACAGCTTGATGTATCCAACAATAATTTGCTTGTACGTTATTCTTCTTTCCACTTCTGCTTGCACAAGCACTAACAACTGTTCGGTAGAACTTTACAACGGCGATCTACAAACCACGACTGTTTTCGTCACACGCAACGCGTCTTCACACAAGACTGACTGAATTCTTACTGCATATTGCCTGCTTTGTCTTGCCTTTTTATATGCCCACGTAAGCAGTCTGATGAAGGTTCTTGAAGTCGAACGTTCGGGGTTTCGCCATCTCGAGAACTCTATTGCGACTTCATTGTTGTTTGTGTATTTTGTTCGCATTGCTTGTTGTTGCGTTCTCGCTTACTTGTCTATTCCCTTTTCTTTCATACTGATGTTGTTGGTTTACTTGTAACAAGTTCGTTGTATATGTTTGTGTAGCTTTTGCTCATTTCAATATTAAACGATGTACTACGTTTCCATAGTCTTACATACAGTTTTATTTTAAATAGTAATACACACCCTCTCCCCCTAATTCAATTCTCAATTTAATGTTTTGCGAAGAAACAAAGTGTGACCAATAATGCCAATACGATAATCGACTACATTTACTATATTGTGACAACAATAATAAAAACAATGTGCAAAAACTAAACACACATAAATGTTAAAAATATGATTTTTTTTTATTTACAATGACAATAACAACAACATCAACAACAGTAACACCATTCGAACATCTTACAATCCAAGCAATAAAACCAATCACAATAACAATTGAAGGATAAGCAATCAAAATAGAAATTTTATTCCAAAACTATTATTGTACGTTTGTTTTTGGCCCAAACTGTATAAATAAAGGCAATTTAAAGAATACAGAACACAAGACGCAGAACGTTAGGCGTACAGGATTTGCTACGTAATGTTATCGAATTGGCTGGTTGGCTGGCTGGCTGGCTGGCTGGTGACAGTGATGATGGTGGTGGTGGTGGTGTTAGTGATTTTAGATCGGCCATCAAACGTTTCATATTTATGGGAGACAATATGCCAGGGATTATGAGAGCAGCACTATGATAACAAACACTGATACCAACCATAATAACAACCAAATATGTACAGTGTGTACATACTTATGTATGTCACAATAATAACAAACATTGCGAATGCAAACATAAATATTTAGATTTAGTTCATGTTTCTTGTTCTTCTTATTATTAACATTAGAATTGATACTCTCTCCGACTCTCTTGTTTATTAGGGCTGACAAGGACTGTCGCAAGACAAATCGTTTTGTGTATCTTTGTGTATACAATCAAGTCTTTAAAATCTATACATACATAGACTCCCACGCTGCTTGAAAACAAAGAGAATCAAATTTTGCATACAGGCTTGCCAGATTATTTGATTCGGTTTTTTTCAAACTTGAAACAGAAATTCTAAATTGTTTTGGAAGTTATATTGCTCCTCCCATGGGGGATATCATCTCAACAAGAGATATCCTAGAAAAGTCTAGCAACTCCAAGTCCAGCAAAAGTGTAGGACTCAATCAGCAAAACGATGCTCATCGCAACACTAAAAATATGTTTAAAAAAGGGTCTCACTGATAGGTCTGCTATCATCCTAGAGTTTTCTAAAACTGAATCACTCACTCAATCACTCACAATCAAAGGAGATAAGTAATAAGAAGATGACAGGTGCTTTGTGACAGCCCCATGCCTCCTAATGGTATGAAAAGGATAACAGGCAGATGATGTAAGAAAGTTTATAAAAAGTTTTGTTTTCGTTTTTTGAAGCCTGCTCAACTGAGTGCAGTTTAATGTAAATGAGCCTGACCTAGAGCGAGTTTGAAGAAACAATCCAACTGCCTGAAATTATTTCCTTTATAAATTGTCTTGTAGAAGTTTTTCAAAACTCAAGTGATGCCCCCTACTCATGCAGTGCATTGTGTTTGAACTACGAAAATGGGCTACGGGAAGCAGGAAAGAGGGAGTAGTGATTGCGCACTTTAGATTCGAACCTCTTTATATTATAAGTGACAGAAAAGACATGTTCAGGAATGTACTTAACGCGAAAGATGAATGTTACGTGTGAATAAATGATTTCCGGAAACAAGTCCCTTTTATTCGCTCGAGTAAAATCCGTTGTAGTTGTGATAGAACAGTGAAACACAATTTACAATGCGGCGGTACTCTAATAAAATCAATAAAGTGGAACGCCTTCCGCCATTAATGAGCACCTTTGACCTCTTCTGTATGCATTCGAGAAGCCTCCAAATAGTAGTAGAGGCACCGGCCAATGCATGACAGTTGTAGTCCATTCTCGGTCGAATATACATAAGTGGTGTAAATAGTAAGGAGATCACATAAAGTGAAGAATTTCGTGCACCGTCTTAAGAAACCGAAAGCTTCCGTCAACACAGAAAAATATGCTGGTTCTAGGGGACGTTACACTGAACTTTCATGCACGGAAAATGAAGAGTTTCTGGCTTTTTCACGTTTACACGACCCATCACCACAGCAATATTATTGCTGCGCTTGTGTTTCAATCAACAACCTTGCGTCCTTCGAGCGTTAAAAATGATTCCTTTTCATTCGACTCCATTAGGAGTTTGGGTTTAAGTCCGATGAATGTAAGTGAGTCATGCATTTTACGTCTGATCGCCTCAATCTTAAAAGGGGTTCGGACTACCATTGAAGGAATATGAATGACAATACGAATTGATGTCATCTGTTAGGGAGTATATACTGTTACGAAAAAAAAACGGTGTACCATTGTTTAACATTAAAACGATAAACAAAAGCTACACTAACAAATACAACGAACTTGTTACAAGTAAATCAACAACATCAGTATGAAAGAAAAGGGAATAGACAAGTAAGAGAATGCAACAACAAGTAATGTGAACAAAATACACAAACAACATTGAAGTCGCATTCAGTTCTCGAGAAAGCGAAACTTCGAACGTTCGACTTCAAGAACCTTCATCAGACTATTTGCATGGGCATATTAAAAGGCAAGACAAAGCAGGCAACGAGTAGTAAGAATTCAGTCAGTCTTGTGTGAAGACGCGTTGCGTGTGAAGAAAACAGCCGTGGTTTGAAGATCGAAGTTGTTAGTGCTTACGCGAACAGAAGTGTAAAGAAGCATAATGAACAAGCAAATTATTGTTGGATACATCAAGTTGTAAACGGTGGCACACAAAAGTAGTGCGTACAATAAAGAGTTTAATTAAAACTAAACACAAATGTATTTTTATTTTGTTTGCAATCAACGAACTCATATTTTAAACGTTTTTAAAAAGGTAAAAGCGTAACAATACGCTTAGAAGTGAGAAATATTGGAAATATCTAAACCCATAACCTTTCTCTCAACAAATTGTCGGATAGACTAGTGCCACCTTGCTGAGAGTAATGTTAACAGGACACCATTACCATTACGATTACCATTGTTCCGAATTAGCCGATTAAAATTGTATGAAGTTGGTGTTATTTTCTTTCTTTTTTTGGTTTACAATAAAATAAAAAACATTAAAATTTAACGAGAATCTTGAAATTTCTTCAATAAAAAATTCAGTTTGAAATCCGTAATGAAATCTTCAGCAAATGTCATGTGGCAGCATTATTTTACCCGGAGATGCTAATAATTGGTGTCACATTTACTGTAAACAAGTTTAAATTTGTTTGTGTCACTGTTGTTTTTACTTAAGTTGTTGTTGTTGTTCTAATATTCATACATTCATTAGACAATTGTGGTTAAATACATACATACTCGTACATACTATATAATACAAGGATTTGTTTGATTTTATTCCTTTGTCTATATTAGTTAGCAAGTGAGAGTGTATTATGTTTACATTTCTCTGTTTGTCTGTGTATTTTCTTATGTGTTGGTTTTGCTGATGCCCAAAAACCAAATATTAACACGGCACGTGTTGACGTTAAGCCCCCCAAAACGTTTGTTTTCAGGAGGCGTTTTTAAAATAATTTTTCTGCGTCTGTTTCTCTTTTTTTTTTTAATTCCAGTCTTGCATTTGGCTGAAGAAAGATACTCGAGATTCAAAATTGAAGTATAAAATCATGCGATTGATAGCAGAAGATAAATTACACTGTGCACGATTTCGAATAAAAGGTTTAAAGCAGGGTTTTGTATTTGGAAGGCAAATGGACTCATATTTTATGAATGCCGTAACAAAAACTGATGATTGTTAAGGAAGAATCCTTGCATAAGAATTCCAAATACGATACGAACCTGAGATCAGCAATAAGTGGTCAAAAAGATGAGTAGATTCGAATCATACTCATAATTTCTGATACTTATACGCATTCATACTTATTTTAATATCATACTCATAATACTTATATTCAAAGTTTGAAGTACTTATCGTACTCATACTTAACAATACGCATGATGTTGATGACTCAACATTCACAAGATTCACAAAATAAGTATGATGCGCGTACGAACACTACAATACTCACTAGAAGGTTGTGTGTTTGCTTTGCTTGCTGTCTTTGTCTTTTTCTTTCTTCCTTTTTTGTAAAAGCAACAACAACTAAGACTGTAAATTTTGATGAATGATTCTACGAGTTACTCGAATCATTTATATTTTTCTAAATTTATGAATTTGTAGGTCCCGCCACTCAAGTATAAAATTAAGGCACACAACATGAGTGGTGTGAGGAGCTAGTCCGTAATCATGACTGAAGGGTTGTAATGACTAATTATGTATGTATGTGTGTAATGCGTAGGCTTATGAATCAAACATATTTCGAATGTTGTGATTTTCTTGTGAACGTTGTACTCATACTAATTGCTACCCGTATTTATAAATCAATGTTATAATGAGTACGAATGGATCAGAGTAGTTGAATTCCAATACTGTTGACTTACTCATACTCAAAATTTCATGAGTATGTACTTACGAGTAGCAAAAAAAAACGATTCATTGCTGAGCTCTGATACGAACTACAATTCTAATTTCATATTCAATTTTACGTTCTTCAGAGGTTCCTGTTTCGGTTTTTTTGTGTGTTAAAGATACGTTACCATTAAGCAACTGTTTACCGAAGAAACGTAACTGATAGGGCAAGCATTACAATACAAATTTGTACGATCGCATTTATGTCAAGAGATTCGGAACCTTTCAAGTCTTTATCAATTTTAGTTCTTAATTTTTAATGTCGAGGCCCCAACATTTTTTTTTTGCAATAGAAAAGTGATTTCTCAGAAATTTTTCATCGCTTATTACAGTTATCCCTCGATTTACGTTGTGATTGCTTCCAAAAAAATTGCACCGTAAATCCCATCCACGTCCTGTTTTATTGCAGATTTCTTTAAGAAACTCACCCTAAATTTATGCTACTGATCTGCCCCCTATTGTTGCTATACCTCATGTTTCGCGTTTCGCGTTTTGCGTTTCAAGACATGTAAACTTGCTCAACTTAAATCTAATCTAGGAAAGCTCCTGGAATTGATCAAATCATCATCTAAGAGCTTTTTTCTCTTTATTTTCAACACCATTTTACGTCTTGGAATGTGGTTCTGGTTAAAATGATACCTCAACCTGGCAAGTATCATGCGAAAGCTGAGTCTTATCGTTAACACTGTCAAAATTGTTCGATAAGCTTCTGATGCTTAAAGATCACCAATTTTAAATATGAACAGATATATAATCCAGACCATCAATTTGAATTCAGAACGAAGCATACTATTATATGCAGAACATACCCTCATATTGGTGCAGATTTACTGCTCCTCTCTTTTTATTCAGGTCTCTCAAGTATTCGACATGGCATGACACTAAGATTTGATTTATAAGCTAATAATAGCCCTTACCGTATTGCAATATTGTTGGAAAGTTAGATTTTATGTTGAAAGTATGTCATTAACTAGGCCTATTTCATTAGTCGTTCTCAGCCAATAAGTGCCAGTGTGCTACAAGGTGGTATGTATATTTTGATCAGTTTTCTATTTAATGTATACATTGGACGTGCCATTGAGCTGTCATACACATACTTCTAACTTTGTTGATGACATTGCTGAAAAATTTTGAAAATTGAAGTGATTGAACAAAAATTTGTTCACGCAACATTCACTTTACGACATGAAATATTCCCCGTTTGGATAAATAATAAAATTGCAAAGCAGATATCTTGGCATCTACACATATATAGTATATGGATAGACGCCTTACTTGGAAATTTCACATCGAGACAAAATTAGCACAAATTATACTAAAATGAAGTCAACACATTAACTACTAGACTACGGCATCTTCTAATGCGCCATCAATTCGGGATTTATTGGATGGATCAGAGATGCCTTGTAGTAAATTACAGTTGTTTGGCTGCTTAAAAATATCTGCCAAAGAAAGAAAACATTAACTTAAGAATTCGTGTAGCTTTTTACGAGAAAATATTTCATTATTATTTATTGAAATTTAAAATTCATTTTGTTTTTATCTGATTTCATTGAATAATTTGTTAAAATATACTGGTTTTGTGGTGTGGAGAATAAAAATTTTTATTTCTTGAAAATCAATAAAAATTTCTTCGACGACTTTTTTCTTTAATATTTTTAAATGATAATAAATAAAATAATAAAAAACTGAATTTCTCTATTAATAAATTGATTTGAATCTGTTAATGACTATTTTTGAAGAAAAAAATTTTTTTCTTTTGAAACTTTCTACATGACGGAATGGAATGGACGGAATGGAGTATGCTTCAGAGAGTAACTAAAATTTCTTGGTATATTTCGAGAATGATTAACAGTTACTGCAGCTCTTATCATGGGTGTTCTTTATAACATTTTCTATCGACGATCTCTTTCAAAATACATAGTCTCTCATCTCAGATTGAAATGAAATTCTCAAGAAGAAATTAATAAAATTTGTTTTTATTGCAGTTGAAGAAAACCAAAAAAACGAAACGAAAAACCAAAATTTCTTATTCGAGTGTATTTTTTTTATATGAAATTTGTTTGTTTATGTTTATCTTTCAATAATTTGTTGTTGTTTTGTATAGGATTTCAATGCCAGAGGCAGTTGCTGGTGTTGTTGTGGCTGCAGTTGTAAATCAAAATATTTGTCAGCACCAAATGGCATTAAAAAAAGAACAAAAAAAAAAACAAAAAACACCCCACAAATGCTTGTCGATTTGGGACCTGTGTCTCATACAACAACAAATCATAATTTCGTTTAATAACGATAATGATGGCCAGTGTCCTGCTGTGCCCTGTGAAAGACACACAACCAGGTCATGGTGAAAGACACAAAACAATAGGCCTCAAACCAAAGACCTTGTCTAAGGGGACTTGACTTTGAATAATCACGTTGACTATGATGATGAGACGATGATGATGATGGTTATGATGATGGTAGTGGTGGTGGCCTAAATATTTTCCAGTTTCACTTTTTTATTGAAACATTTCTAGAGTATCTGCGGGTTGTTTTTTTTTTTATTTGACAAGAAAAATTTAAAACAAGTGTAGCAAGTAACTTTCAAGGTAAACAAATGAAACGAAATTGTGCATAAAATTGCCGGCGTATTTTTGAGTAAAAAAATTTCAGAAATTTTGTTATTAGAACAACTACAACAACCAAAACAATTTTTGTTTTTCTTTTTTTTCAAATAAAAGCCAAGGTTGTTTTTGGTTGTTCTTGGTTGTTCCTGTAAAAAATAGTCCATTCGTAGTAATATTTTCTGGAATTCGTTCTTGGAATTGCTTTGAAATGTAACTGAAGTCAACCATAAAAAATAATGTTTTCAAAAGACCACACAAAAAATTAATTGTTGAACTAAATTGGTTCTTCTTTAGGTTCCCTCGGAGGTCATTTAGCCAATGACAGTATTGTTCAAATGGGATCAATCATTGTGGTACTAAGCAATAGTGTTAAGACAAGTGCAATACGTATTTGATCTTATAAGCAGTTATTTGCCACAGAAGGCTGTAAAAGCTTTTTTTGAGCATCTCAGGTCATCTGTGATGTAATCCCAATAAATATCGCATTTATCACAATAAGACAGTTTAGTTGCACACTTAGGATACTTTCTTCCTTTGTGTGCAATATATGTATGTGAGTTGATTGTTTGTCCACCTCCACTTTCATTCATTCCGGGTTAAGTTAAAAGTCAGCCTGCAGACATTTATAACCTATGAAATCCCGGCCTTGATCTACTCCCAACCGGTTTTTCCAGTTACCCTTCTTGGTGGCTTATGGCTTCCACAATAGCATTTCCATATTATGCGCTTGACTGCTGTTATTTTTGCATCTTCCCATGTAAGATTGCACTGTCCTAGAACTTGAGCGTCCATTGCTTCTTGAGCCTTGAAGATTCCACTCCGGTGTCATTCTTGTTACACTATCAGTATTGTTTCGGAGAGTAGGGCATTTTATTTGCGTGTTATGGTTTCCTCGCTGATAAGGTACAAGGAAACCATGTTGCTGAGGTTATTAGGCTATTTTGCATATGATTCTGAGGCACTTGTTGAAGAATACCTGTAGTTTTGCGTGACGATGTTCGTTACTAAACTGGTTTCACTTCCGTATAAGAAGATCGATTTTACATATGTGTTGAATATTCTGGGTTTGGTTCGTCTGGATATTTGTGGCTTTCTGCATATTGGCTCCATTAGTCCGAGTGCTGCTCTCGCGTAGTCATATAATTAAGTTGGAATGTTCAAAAAATATCTTCCAGGCTCTAAGAATAAATTTCAACGAATGTGAACGCGTAAAATTGGATTTAGCCAATGCCAGCCGAGAAAAATTGCTCATCATAAGTTTTTGTACTTTATTCCACAATCGGAAGTCGTCGTAGTCTAGTAGGTAGTGTGTTGGCCTATTAGACGTGAGACAATGGTTCAAGCCCCAGGTCACACATCAAAACGAAATATGAAAAAAACATTTTTTCGGCGAATTCCCCTCAGCAGATTTCTGGTAAAACTTTGCCAATAAAAAGTTTCCCAAAAATCTGTCGTTCGGAGTGGAATTTAAAATTAACACTCTCAAGTGAGAGCTCAGTGGTGTGAGAAGCTAGATCGTGATCCATACTAAAGGGTTGTAAAGACCAGTTATATATGTATGTTTTCCACGGTGGACACACCAGATATGAGCCGTCATGGATCAAAATTCTATCTGCGGAACCTCATAACAGATATGACGGGACATTGGCCTCTGGGGGTTAGGTTAGGAGTGGTAGCTCTGATATCACAAAGCTCACTTGAGCACGCATAGCGGCCCGTTGTGATGCCACGGGTGAACGCAGTCCCTGTACTAACCAAGTTCCACCAAAATCAGGGAAAAGGAAGAAGTTGGTCAGCGCAAGGGCTGCACCTGGGGGTTTGCGGCAGGAGACTGAATATACCGCATAATGAAAGAATTTGTCATTGTGCGGCATTTGGAAAGCTAGGAAGGAAAATATTTTTGAACATTAGAATTTAATGACAAAATATGTCAAGCCATATGCGGTTTGAATAAACTTCACACCTTCATAAGCCTCACGCGATAGTAGAGGAATGCCAACCAGGAGCTATAATTATGTGAGGGAATATCGGTAATATCGGTGTTACAACGGTACCTTAAACGTAATATGAAAAATATTTCTTTCGACCATTTTCTCTCAGCAGTCTTCTACTGATCACTGTGAGATTGCAATTAAATTGCAAAGAAAAGTTTCTTAAATCTGTCGTTCAAAGTCGACGTAAAACTGTAGGTCTCGTCACTCATGCATAAAATTGACATGAATTTGTAATCCTAACTAAAGAGTAGTATTGGCCAATTAGGTTTGTAAGTAAGAATGTAAGGTTTTTGATTTTAAAGTGTTCAATATCATGTAGAAATTATGGATTTCCACATTGTTGGTGAGGTCCTCTGCTTCTTAATTTTTTATATCTCAATTTTTATGTATCAAATACACCATAAGTAAAGTATGTACGTGGAAACACCTTTTCTAATATTTTTTCCATGATGATGGCAAATTTTTCCTGCTTTTCCGGACGTATGTTCGTTCATCTTTTCGCTTTTGGCCAAAAGTAATGGCATGAGAAATGTTGCCCAGCCATGAGTTTAGCAACACCAACCGAAGCCACAACAACAACAAGAACAACAACATTGTAACAGACAACAAATTGTTCGAAATAAACTGTGAAGAAAACTGTGCAGAAAGAGGAGAGTACAGGAAGAACATTAACTTTGATTAGGTACGATAGAAGGAAAAGCGAATAAATGATGGTAAATGGCGAATGCAAAAGAAAAAGAAACGAATAGAAATAGAAAAGAAATGAAATTGGGAGAAATTTATAAAAAATAGACGAGAAATAAAATAAATGAACGATAGGAGTGTAAAAATGAACGTGATTACTTACTTTGGTACGCCATCTAGACTATCTGCATGTCTGTCGGTCTGTCAGTCTACTTCTATTTCTACTTCTATCGGTCTATTTGGAATGGCATGGTTTGTGACAGATTAAATATGGTCGAGGGAGTTGCATGATTTAAATTTTGCAATCACAGAAATGGTTACAAAAGAAAAATTATTCCCTGGGAAAGTATTTCGTACACGTATACACACATATGCATAAGTAGAGAGCCAAGTAAATGAGAAAATACAGAGATGGGGGAAAAAATAGTTCACAAGGCGATGGATAATAATACCATAACGTTTTCAAAACAATGATCAAGTCTTCTTCACTAACAAAAGGAAAAAGAAGCTCCATTTAATCGAATTTAAGAATAATTTGTCTTCGATTTATTTTTTCATACACACGGAGAACTACTACTGAAGCAGTGTATTGTGTTGAACCTACGAAAGTATTATTCAAAATAAAAAAGCTTTATTCGTATTAAAATTGTCCTCTTATTGGTTTGTTCGTATTGGGACACGTATTAAAACCAATAGTTCCCTATGCAGTCGCCGTAGTCTAGTAGGTAGTGTGTTCGCTTATTAGACGTAAAGCCCAGGTTCGAACCCCAGGCCAGACATCAAAACGAAATATGAAAAAAAATATTTCTACGGCGACTTCCTCTCAGCAGATTTCTGGCAATTACTCTGAGAGTAAATAAAACTGCCATGAAAAAGTTTCTCAAAATTTGTCGTTCGGAGTCGATGTTAAACTGTAGATCCCGCCACTCAAGTATGAAATTAAGGCGGCACACAACATGAGTGGTGTGAGAAGCTAGGCCGTAATCCTGACCGAAGGGTTGTAATGATAAATTATGTATGTATGTATGTATGTACTCTGAGTTCCACATGTGAAATTTTGTTAACACGATACTTTCGGCAATGCGTGCATTGAGATGATATATGTACATGCGAGGACAGATCTGTAACTTCCCCAGTTTCTTTAAACTTCTGTATAATCTTGCCACTTCCTTGCACAGTAGGACGATTTTGTCAACCAAGGATTTTTGTCAACATAATGAATGAAAAGTGTTAATCACTTGTTGTTTTGTTTAACTAAAACGCTCTGCAGTTGTAAATGGCAAAACCAAGTACTAGACACTTCGTAAGATAGTTTACATATCGATATCGTATGTAGAGATGTCCTATGTGGATTTGTATGTCGATATCATCTATCGAACAAGTTAATGATCATGATTTACATAAAAAGCCGATAGTTTTTAAGATTCTAATTTTAAACTTACGCTTACAAAGTTCTGTTTATTCCAGAGAAAGCCTTATTGATTCTTATAGAAGATAAGTTTGAGTTGTAAATGTTTCAATTTGTCTTCCCCAATCACTTTTTGGAAATGATACCCTTGTACGACAGTTTTTGATACCTGGAATGGTAATTTTTTAAATTGCGTGTCATAACAAGCAACCCCTTTATTAGGCGCTCTAAACGTTTATGCTCATTTAAAAGAACTGTGTATGTATGTAACTAAAATATGTAATTCCGACCAAAAACAATTTGCTTTAAATTGTTGCTATTGTGGCTGTCATCATTACCATTAAAAAAAATGAGTTGGAGGGGTAGGGGGGTCAGCAGAAATACATTTTGACGTTTCATCAACATGAACGTTTTAAACATTCCAGGCAATCAACAACGTTTATGAATGCAGTACCGTGTAATAACCATATAAGCTGACTTGTCAACAGTAAAGGTTTTCTGGTATTGAAACTCGATCATATAAAACAAATGTTAAATGCTGTATGCATTTACCAAACAACACAGAAGTAGCAGAAGAACTAATAAAATGCGCATGCGCACCCTATACAAACACACGTTTAGAGAGGGGAAAAATTGCGTGTTTAGTGTTAATTTTTAACATTTACACTCGCATACAGCACGACACAATACAACACAAGACAACACATCACATCACAATTGATATTCATTCGTTCATATTTTCTTTGTTGATAGGTTTACAAGGGGCCCAATTGAATGTTTGAATGTGTGTGCTGTTCGGGTCTTCTTGAATTTGTTTAGCACCCCATGGTGTTGTTTGACATAAACATTCATTTACTTTTTATTTACGCGTGTTCTTTATGTGTCCGTCTGTCTGATCATACATATGTAGCTACTGTTGCTACATGTTGCACTCATGCACTCGTGCACACACTCACACTTTGGTGTTTAGTTTTTGTTAATTATTTGTGTTGCCATTAATTCATTTCTTGTCGATCATCGTTTGTCATAAAAATTTGTTTATTTGTTGTTATTTGCTCCTTCATATCTCCTCATATTCTTCAATCGTTCACACAAATTATTTACATTTTCTTTTTCCTTCACTAGGGCCCCCGGTTTCAATTGTTTGTTACCTTTTCTTTTAAAGAGAAGGGTTGTTGTTGTTGCTGTTGCTGTTCTGTTCCTTTACCATATTGTGTTGCATGCCACATTATTCACTATGAATTCATATGCACATACAAAGAAGATAATTTTTGTTCAAAAATATTTCTATGTATGCATAGTGGTGCACTAGGCCTTCTTCTTTTATTGTCATGTTCGCTGTTTCTGTAGACTCATCATTGTACCCGTATCACTTGTAAATTGTTTACATTCCTTACATTTATTACATTCATGCAGTCAATTTATGTTGACTGTTTATTTATTTATACACATACACATATTCATGTAAACATTCAAAGTGAGTGAGAGCAAGTGAGTGAGAGAGAGGGAGAAAGTTAAAGACAGGAAGGAATATATACATGATATACGATGATATTTAAACTTCATTATCAGTTGTTGTTAGTCAGTTATTGCTCCTGTTTGGATCGTTTATTTAATAGTTGACTGTTGATAATTGTAAAGCCATAATTATCGTATAAAAATTGCCTCTGTCTGCCATCTTGTGTCTATTATTAGCGCATGTTTTCTGTTGCTTTAAAACGTAAGAATTGTTTGAATACATGTTGATTGATGTGGGTCAGCAGTGTGATTAATTTATGAAAAATAATAAAAATTCCTTTTCAAGAATTGCCTGCCATTGAAATTGATATTGAAATGGAATTTTTATTTTGTAAAAAAAAAGTTGAAATACATGTATATACGCATACATACAGACATACATAATTGGCCATTGCAACCCTTCAGTCAGGATTACGGCTTAGCTTCTCAACACCACTCATGTTGTGTGCGTTAATTTTATACATGAGTGACGGGACCTACAAGTTTAAAGTCGACTCCGAACGACAGATTTTTTGAGAAGCTTTTCATGGCAATTTTTACTCTCAGAGTTTTTGCCAGAAATCTGCTGAGAGGAAGTCGCCGAAGAAATATTTTCATATTTTCGTTTTGATGTCTGACCTTGGATTCAAACTAGAGCCTTTCGTCTAATAAGCCAACACTACCTACTAGTAAAATACACAAACAAGAATGAAGTCGCGATAGAGTTCTCGAGAAGGCGAAACCCCGAACGTTCGACTTCAAGACTGATTACGTGGGCATATAAAAATGCAAGACAAAGCAGGCAACGAGTAATAAGAATTCAGTCAGTCTTGTGTGAAGATGAGTTGCGTGTGAGAAGAACAGTCGTGGTTTGAAGTTCTCCGCTATACAGATCTAATGTACAAGTGTTGTTACTTACGCAAAGTGTGTTAGCAGAGTGTAGAGCGAAAAATAAAGAATTTGTCTAAAACTAACCACAAATTTATTTTTCTTTTGCTTGCGAGCAACGAACTCATATTCTAAACGTTTTTAAAATGGTAAAAACGTAACAATGTGTTTTCGAATAAGAGTTCAAATTCTCATGCAAAAACTCTTACACTGATTAAAGTCAGTCCACACCTAAAAAAAAATTATTATTGTGCTCCAGGTGAGGCTCGAACTCACAACCCCGGCATTGCTCACAAGTTACTGATTATAAGTACCGTGCGCTAACCAATTGCGCCACTGGAGCGCTTATAAAATTAATTTACAAACATCGCCAAGCACTGCAATCGAAAACTAGAAGGAAAAATAAACGTGTATGGATTATTTTTTATAATAAAATAATAAAATATAAATTATTAATATCGTATTTTATTATTAGTTATAAGTCCGAGAGTTCAAGTCCTAAAAAATCGATATTGTAGAAGCAGTTTTTAGGTTGAAACGTTTTTGGTGGGAAATGTTCTACAGATATTGGTTGGAATTGCGTTTGTAAGTTTGTATTGTCGATTGAAATACATCAAGGAGTAGGCATTCCAAGAAGAGTAGTGTGCGATAAGCTGCGTTTTTCTTTTTTATTTTATGACCTAGAAGTCGCAGTAGTCTAGTAGGTGGTTTAAACTCCAGATCAGATATTTCGAACAGAAACGATATATGAAAAAATATTTCTTTGGCGACTGTCTCTCAGCAGAATTCTGGCAAAAAGTCTAAAGGTAAATTGCCATGAAAAAGTGTCTCAAAAAATCAGTCGTTCGCAATTGACTTTAAACTGTAGATCCCGCCACTCATGTATAAATTTAACACACACAACATAAGTGGTGTGAGGAGTTAGGTTGTAATCCTGACTGAAGGGTTGTAATTGCCAATTATGTACGTATGTATCAGAGATCAGCAATGAATTGTTTTTTCACTACTCATAAGCACTCATGAAATTTTGAATATAAGTGAGTCAACAATATTGAAATTTAACTATGTACTCAGATTCATTCATACTCACTACAACATTGATTTATAAGTACAGGTTGCACTGAGTTTGAGTACAACGTTGACATCAAGCTCATACCATTCGAAATATGTTTGATTCATAAGCCTACTCATTCAGATTCATAAATTTAGAAATATACTTATAATACTCATAAATGATTAGAGTGATTCAATCTTTTATCAAAATTTACAATCTTAGTTGTTGTTGCATTTATAACTTTAGAACAATACTTTAAGGGGCATTATTACAACTTATCGTTAACTAAAGGGAGGATTTTAATGAGCAGATAAATTATTTTTCATTATTATAAGTGGACAATAAGATAGATGTGAACTTTATTTGAAAAAGTTTGTTTTATCTGTAAGTTGTAATAATGAAAAGAATTTAAAGGTGACTTTAAAGTTCACTTTAGCTAAAGTTACCCTTAACAAAACCCAACTTTAATGACAAGTTGTAATAATGGCCCTAATAATAAGTGTGATTCTAGTGACTCGAATCATTCATCAAAATGTACAGTTTTAGTTGTTGTTGCATTTACAAAAAGGCAGAGCAGCAAGCAGAGCAAACACACAACCTTCTAGTGAGTATTTTAGTGTTCGTACGCGTATCATACTTACTTTGTGATTCGTGTAAATGTTGAAGTGAGGTCGAAGTCAATAATATTATACGTATTGTTAAGTATGAATATGATTAGTATTTCAAACTTTGAATATGAGTACAGGTTCCATGATATTAAAATAAGAATGAATGCATATATGTAACAGACATTATGAGTATGATTCGATTCTACTCATCTTTTTGAATACTCATTGCTGATCTGTGGTATGTATGTATGACATCCAGTCTCCAATGGGTATGGAACCCACGACTTCGTCTCTAGCCGTTTAACGCCAAGTATGCTCTCGATGCACCCAAAATTTGAAATTAAATTGTAGTTGAAAACGTTTTTAAGATTCATAGCTGCGATGAACTTGAATGGGCTGCTCTTATTTTCTCCATTCTTTTATAAAGTCGTAAAGCCGTTTTATAATATTTAGTTGCTTCAATTTATTTGTTGTTATTATATTGATGACTTGCATATTATAATGTTTGATTTGATTGAACTCCCATTTCTCGTTTTGTATTGTCTTATGCACCTTGATGGCTATCTTTTGCCCTGCAGTTGGCTCTAAAAGCCAAAGGAAGAAAATAAGATGAGGAAAACAGTCAAGGAAATTGCTAAAAAATTATATTAAAATTACCGAACGGTTATATAGACAAGTTAAATGATCTTGCCACACACATGCAAACATTTATTAAAACGTGCAACAAAAATAAATTTCAAGAGGGCACTTGCAATGTACTGCGAAGCAAATGCAACAAACCAAGGAAAAAAACCAGAGAAAATCACATGAGAATGTAATTGTAGGAGTGTTTTCCTGTACTGTGGGCATTAGATTTTCTTTTGGGGTTAGACAAGTGACAATGCAACGCTCCACAATGTCATGATGGCCACAGAGATGCTGATGTTGATGTTGATGATGATGAAATTCATAACGAATACAATAAGTACGTTAAGGAAATATGGGTAGAATGGCTAACATGTTTAATATTGGAGCTGTTGGTGTTGTAGTTGTTGCTGCTGCTGCTGCTGTATTTGCACGAACAACAAAGAGAATGAGTCGTAGTAAAGAATAATAAACCCCAAAAGGAACATTTGTAAACTAAAGTTCGATGCAACAAAAGTAGTTTATTATGTGTGGCAAAGATTACCTACATACATACATATGTACATGCATATACCTATATGTATGAATGTGTGTGTGTGTTTAAATCTTATTTGATTTGCTTGTAAATGTTTTGAATGTCAAGTCAGCGTAATTTAAAATCATAGAGTTTAGACTTGTAAATACAGTGCAAAAAATTGCAAAAAAAAACAAAACGAAACGAATAATCGCAGTTTTTCATTCAGTTGCTGTTTGTTGTTGTTGTTGCAAAGAAAATTACTGCACTTATTTTGCAACACAACAACACTCATGCTCACTTAATGTGATTTTATAGTGCATATGTATGTATGTCTGTACGTATGGTAATGCATGAGGATGTGTGCACAACGAAAACAAAAACAAAAACAAAAAAATAAACACAAACGAAAACTCCCCAGAATGCAATTTTAAATTGAGCTTGATTCAGAAAATATGGTGCCAACAACTAAAACAAAATGAGCGTATATGCAACACACTAACAATAACAACAATAAAAAGGAAACAAAAAAATTTTATAAAAACCCAATGCAACATTAGTGATTTGTTGGCAACACAAATGGCGGCTGTTGATGACGATAATGACAATAAGGTTGTTAATGTTGTATGCAAAAGCGTATATTGTTGCTGCCATTAAATGCCTGTGTAGGAAATTTTTCATCTAAAATTTAAGTAATAGGACTCGGAATAGTTTTTCGAGCTTAGGTCCCATAATAATGAAGCCTTCGAAACAATATATTGTGAACAAATCAAATCAACTGATTGAAAATTTTATCACCCAAAGTATAATATTGTTTTGTTTTTACCTTTTTAAAAACGTTTAAAATATTAGATGTCGCCGTGGTCTAGTTCAAATCCCAGGTCAGACATCAAAACGAAAATATGAAAATATTTCTTCGGCGACTTCCTCTCAGCAGATTTCTGGCAAACCCTCTGAGAGTAACAAAATTGCCATGAAAAGCTTCTCAAAAATCTGTCGGTTGGAGTCGACTTTAAACTGTAGGTCACTCATGTATAAAATTAACGCACACAACACGAGTGGTGCGAGAAGCTAGGACGTTGTACAATGGGTGAATTCGACCTCCGGGTATTGTACTTATCACAGTTGACAAGTACACGTCCTCTAACCTAACCTAACCTATGAGTTCGTTGATTGCAAACAAAATTAAAATAAATTTGTGTTTAATTTCAATTAAATTCTTTATTGTTCCCACAATTTTGTGTGCCACTGTATACAACTTGGTAAATCCAACAATAATTTGCTTGCTCACTATTGTTCTTTCCACTATTGCGTAGACACTATCTTTACAACGGAGATCTTCAAACCACGACTGTTCTCTTCACACGTAACGCGTCTTCACACAAGGCTGACTGAATTCTTACTACTCCTTGCCTGTTTTGTCTTGGCTTTTTATGTGCTCACGTAAACAGTCTGGTGAAGGTTCATGATTTCGCTTTCTCGAGAACTCTATCGCAACTTCATTGTTGTTGGTGTATTTTGTTCACATTGCCTGTTGTTGCGTTCTTGCTTACTTGACTACTTTTCTTTCATACTGATGTTGTTGGTTTACTTGTAACAAGTTCGTTGCATTTGCTTGTGTAGCTTTTGCTCATTTTAATACGATGTTACGCCGTTTCCATTTTCGTAACAATATTTATTTTATTTAAGAATTTCAAATTCCATCACATATTTTTCATGTTTTAAAATTTTTTACCAGAGATTATGATTTAAGCGCTCGTGAAAGATATGTAATGTGATCAAAGAAGGTCTACTAAAGTAACTTCAACGGTTATCTTTACGCGCTGGTGCTGAAATCGCGTTTAAATTTCGCACCCCTTAGTCATACATACATACATAATTGACCGTTACAACCCTTCAGTCAGGATTACGGCCTAGCTTCTCACACCGCTCATGTTGTGTGCCTTAATTTTATGCTTGAGTGGCAGGACCTACAGTTTAACGTCGATTCCGAACGACAGATTTTGAGAAACTTGATTGCAGCTTGAACAGTGGCTGCAATGCTTGAATTCCAACTGGGCTTATTTTTATAATTTTTATTTCGCATACATTTCAAAGGTAAAACTCTTGTATTTTTCACTCCTCAGCTAAACTGAAAAACGCATACATTTCGTTCCTTCCCATCTATGAAATGAAAAATTTTTTCATTTTCTTATTGCCATTGTTGTTGCATTATTGTTAACCCCTTATGCTGGCATGCATGCAAATAAAGTCAAGAGCTATCGTATTTAAATACATTCGATCATCGTCATCATCATCATCACTATCATTAACAGCCCACCACTGTTTCCATCACCATCACTCTCATCATCATTTTTAGAACATCTGTAGTAAATTGCAGTAAACCTCAATAGCAGTTTTGTATGTGTATGTGTAAGTGTTTGTGTTTTTGAAGTTTTATGGCGAATCAAACTTAAAGCACAAGAAGAGAACCAAAACTTTGATTCTTTAAGAATAGAATAAAGGGGCGGGGGAGGGGCAAGAAAAAAACAAATTTTCGTTTTGTGTGTCTATTTTTTCGAATGATTTTCCGAACAACAACAATTGGAACGTTTAACAAAAATGTTTGGTTTCTCAGCTCAGCATAATTGCCGTTTTGTAATATAACAACAACAACAGCAGCAACAACAACAATTTAAAAAGATTTGGTTCAAATGCAAAATACAATTTTTGGTGAAGAGCAATGTTGTTGCCAACAGCACCATGCAACAAATTCATACTCAATAAACTACAACTGAAACGAGAGAAAAAAAAAACCCGAAAAGAAAGATAAAATCGTTTCAATCATTTTGGAATTTAAAAAAGAGTTCATTTTGTTCTCTCATTGACTCATTCACTCATGCATTTATGTGGCCGGTCATGTTTTCGATGGTGATTCGTTCTCTGTCGTGATTGTTTCCAGCACCCTACATCAGTCATAAGATGAAGCATGAAGCCCTAGAGTGTATTGGAACACATATACATACATATGGTTACGTTTTTACCTTTTTAAAAACGTTTGAAATATGACTTCGTTGATTGCAAACAAAATTAAAATAAATTTGTGTTTAGTTTCAATTAAATTCTTTATTGTTCTCACTATTTTTGTGCCACTGTTCACACTTGACGAATACAACAATAATTGCTTGTTCGCAATTTTTCTTTGCTTAAAACGCAGATCTTTACAACGGAGATCTTCAAACCACGACTGTTCTCTTCACACGCAACGCGTCTTCACACAAGACTGACTGAATTCTTACTACTTGTTGCCTGTTTTGTCTTGCCTTTTTATATGCCTACGTAGACAATCTGATAAATGTTCTTGAAGTCGAACGTTGGTGTCTTCGCCTTCTGGATATCTCTATCGTTGGTTGTTTGTGTATTTTGTTTACGTTGAGTGTTGTTGTTTACTCTCAGAGTTTTTGCCAGAATACTGCTGAAAGAAAGTCAAAGAATTATTTTCGTATTTTGTTTTATTCATGATGTCTGAGCTGAGCTTTAAACCACGAGTTTGAGTCTATTAAGGCAACCAATTATCTACTAGACTACGGCGACTTCATCAGTGTCACACATACATAATTGGCCATTACAACCCTTCAGCCAGGATTACGGCCTTGCTTCTCACATCACTCATGTTGTGTGTCTTAATTTTATACATGTGCGGCGGGCGGGACCTACAGTTTAAAGTCGACTCCGAACGATAGATTTTATAGAAACTTTTCATGGCAATTTTATTTACGCTCTGAGATTTTCACAGAAGTCTGCTGAAATCAAGAATATTAAAAATGTTTCTTTATATTTCGTTTTGTTGAAGATGTGTCACACTTATTGAGAAATAAATGGACTGAGTTCTATAAATGTATTGCATGAAGTAATGTATAGCTTTTCTTAAGCTAATAGTCAGAAATTTGAATAACCTTACAGCGTCTTCTTTACAAACGAATTGGAAAACTTTACTCGTCGAAAAAGAAGTTGGAGAGATGCTTCCTATTTAACCAGAGTTGAGATAGTCTATTCTTTTGCTAGATGTCTACATTGGAGGGAGGTTAGTGAGGCTCATAGATCATTTGTACAGGGAAGGAACACACTCTTGAAATCTGTCAGGTGATAATAATGCACTTCAAAAGTAAACAGCTGTGGGCTCTTCAGACACTATGCAAGAACATATCCTTACCAGAGATCAGCAATGAGCATACAAAATGATTAGTAGATTCGAATCATATGTACTCATAATTTCTAATATGTACTTATACGCATTTACACTTATTTTAATATCACACTCATACTACTCAAATGCAAAGTTGGAAGTACTCATCGTACTTGCTGTCTTTGTCTCCCTTGTTTTTTGTACATGCAACAACAACTAAGACTGTAAATTTTGATGAATGATTCGAATCACTCGAATCATTTATGAGTATTATAAGTATATTTGTAAATTTATGAGTCTGAATGAGTAGGCGTATGAATCAAACATATCTCGAATGTTATCAGTTTGATGTCAACGCTGTATTCATACTCATTGCAACCTGTACTTACAAATCAATGTTGTAGTGAATACGAATGAATCAGAGTAGTTGAATTTCAATTCTCATACCCGAAATTTCATGAGTACTTATGAGTATCGAAAAAACGATTCACTGCTGATTTCTGATATATGTCTGTCATTTAGAAAACTAGAAGTACATTTTTACTTCTCATTTGGATATATTACATCTGCTAACAGTTCTCATAGAGTTGTTCTGTGTATTCCTTAGTAAATTCGAAAGTCTCTTGACGATTGACTTGAATTTGAGTTCCAACCCAAATTCCACATCAAACAGAAACTTTTTCGGAATATTTTGGTTGTGCTTGCATCTCATATGGTTTGGTCAGATAGCCGATTCGAAAATTTTCTTGGTTTACGTATCCATTCGAAATGGGTTTCATCGCTGAAGAGGGTTTTGCAGTGAATGTCAGAGCCCATTTTGCAAACACACTCCATTGCCTATGGTAATTTGGTAAAATCGACTGAATAAATGACAACTAATGTGACAGATGGCCGCTATTAGCTGTCAAAGTTTGGAAATCTTTGGGGGATTACAGGAACACATTTTCCATTTTAAAGAAGTGTGCCTAAGTATCCTACTAAACCTATAATTCATATTCATTTTACTGCGATTCCTAAATTTCGTTTATAGTTTCATTCACAACCAAAATTTCACAGTGTGTTTTGTTGTTGTTGTTGTTGTTTTTGATTATTTGGTTTTGTTTCTTCATTTCAGTTTTATTTCCGTGCACTTAAATCCCTCAACAATAATTTGCAACATTCGTTATGTGTATGCATGTATGTATGTAGTATATATATGTATGGCAGTATAATTCGTAGTCTAAATCCGTTTAAATTTCTGCCTGCACTCGTTCACAGCATTTGCTGTATTGTTGCTTGTGTGTATATCATTTCATTTCATTTCAGTTTTTTCATTTCCTGTAATTTTATTTGCATTTTTGATAATTTCTGTTTTTAAAAGTTACCGTTATTGTATGAGCTTTTTTTTTTTTAAATAACGTTTAATAATATCGGGAGAGGAAAAAAAAGAAACGCGCTTGAATGATAAATAAATTGGTGAATGATATGAAGTTTAAATGATTCAAAATAAATGCTGGACATACGTTTTTATGTTTGGGAATACTCCCATTAGTGCTCGTATAATACAGATGAAATATGTGGTAAAAGGTTTCTAAAACACTAAAAATATTCTCTTTAGGTTTTCATTTCATTTGGCAGGAGTCAGTCAGTTGGAAACAGAGATCAGCAATGAATCGTTTTTTCGCTACTCATAAGTACTCATGAAATTTTGAGTATGAATGAGTCAACAGTATTGAAATTCAAATCCTCTGATTCATTCGTTCGTACTCACTACAACATTGATTTATAAGTACAGGTTGCAATGAGTATGAGTACAACGTTGACATCAAACTCATACCAATCGAAATATGATTGATTCATTCGCCTACTCATTCAGATACATAAATTTAGAAAAGTACTTATAATACTCATAAATGATTCGAGTGATTCGAATCATTCATTAAAATTTACAGTCTTAGTTGTTGTTGCATTTACAAAAAACAAGGAAGACAAAGACAGCGAGCAAAGCAAACACACAACCTTCTAGTGAGTATTGTAGTGTTCTTATGCGAATCATACTTATTGTGTGATTCGTGTAAATGTTGAGTAAAAGAGAGTCGAAATCAACAACATCATGCGTATTGTTAAGTATGAATATGATGAGTACTTCAAACTTTGAAGCATGAGGATAATATTAAAATAAGTATAAATTCGTATAAGTCTCAGAAATTATGAGTATGATTCGAATCTACTCATCTTTTTGAATACTCATTGCTGACCTCTGGTCTGGAATCTGTAAAATTAATTAACTGAGGGTTCAATTTCCTTCGAAACCAGCATCAAAAATAATTTAAAACTGGTGCTGCCTCACTGATGCATCATATTTCGAAAAGTGTTGAATTGTTTCGATATTTTTTTTAGGTTAGGCTAGTTAAAGTGGCGGACAAATCTTAAAGGAAGAAGTTCCACTAAGGCCAACATTTAGGCCTTTGGTAATACCACAAGCGATTCCATCCAGGGTTCAAAACTAAGACCAGTCTAAAACAAATCTTGCTAATGCAGTAATCTTTATATCAGAGAGCTCGGTTAGAGATGTCAGTATATGAGAGGTCAAAAACCTATGCCTCTTGATGATAAGAGCGGATCACTCTCTCCTCCTCAGAGCCACAGCTCCCGAAGAATTTCGAATGCCAAAAGGACTGTAGGAATCGCTAGTGTACGATAGATGACCACGCGCCTTATGCATACGCTTCCAGGAGAGTCTAGAAATATTGTTGCCAACGATAATGAGCTTAATTGTGATTAAGTGAATGCATTGAATCCAAATTAACTAAGGCAATTGGAACTCTTTTTTGTTGTTGTGTTTCTTCATCTTGTTTATATTTGAAGTTGCCATATTGAAAAAAATATATAATATGGCAAGTTCAAACATAAACTTAACTTTAAATATTAAAAGTAGGATACTCCTCCCTTTAGCTTAACGCTCACTTCTACCTTATTTCACACTTATGATAATGAAAAACAATTTATCTGTCCGTTAAAATCCTCTCTTTACTTAACGGCAAGTTATAATAATGCCCATTAATTGGTTAATCGTTAGTAACAGAGAGCTTATAAGATTATTGCATCAAAATTTCGTTTAAATACTCTCTCTTGGCCAGTTGTCAATAATAAGTATTGTATTGCCACACAAAAATTTCCCAACAACAATAATAAATCACGTAAAATATCACAATAAATTTATTTTTATTTTCAGTTGTTGTTGTTGTTGTTTGTGCAAAACAAAAAATCATAAATTAAAATGCAATTTCTAATAAATTCAAATCCAAATTAAATATTATTTGCAAATAGAAAGACAGATAGGGAGAGGGAGGGGGAAGTGTAGAGAGAGAGAAAGAGATACAGGAAAACATAGGCACTGACTGAAATACTGAAAACTGAATTGAATTGAATTGAGAAAAATGAATGCGTTGAAATATTGGCTAATTAAAGCGTGTATAATAAAACGATAATTGCATACATATACACACTGGACTGGGACTGGACTGGACTACGATGGTATTGACATGGCATGTAATTGGAAATTATTTCCAATTCCGATTGTATAACAATAAAATGTATTTCAAATCGTATCGAATACCCAAAACAAAAAATTTCATATTTTCAAACACATTTACAAAGCGGTGTGGACGTGTGCGTGTATTCAAAGAAAAATATTCACAAAAATCGATAAAAATATCGTAGCAAATAATACGTTAGTAATGAGCACAATTACAGCAACATCAGCAGCTACTGCAACAATAGAGCAACAGCATTACCAATCGCAGCAGACAGAGAACAGATAGACAACGGCAGCGGCTGAAAATAGAAAAATTGAAATCAATATTTATTTCGCACCATTTGCAATAAATTTTAATTTATTGTATTGGCTTAGCAGCAGTAACTACACGACAACAACAACGGTAACAATTGATAAAACAAGTTAACGATTTAAGTCGAATCGCAAATGCTTTACATTTTATTGGAACACATTTAAGCAAGCAATAGCAAGTATGTATACAAATACGAAAATCATATAAATCGGGTCTTACAAAAGGGACTTCCATGCACTGACAGTTGATAACGGCTACATCTGTCACATTGATTGTCATTTATTTAGTCTGCTTTACTAAATCATCATGTATAGCTGGACGTGGACAATATATGTTCACTGACTGGATTCTGTAGCATTTGGCAACCGACTTTAGATAGGTAGAGATGGCCAAGAAGGTTGGATGGGCGGCCCCATAGGACCCATTGTGATACCACAGTTTTCCGCTGTCCATTGGTCCCGGTACGCCTTGGAGCTTCTGATGAAACGACTCACACTGCCAATGTCAATACGTGGCAGTTCCTGCTCTTTTGGAGTTTAAATAATCTTGTCTTTCGGCCTCCATGCAAATTTGTTTAGAATTTCTAAGCCGTTCGGCCTCTGTCTAAAGACGCTGATTTAATGTTGATGGAATTGATGACCTCATTGTCTCTTATAAGCTTGAAGTTATTCATGGAGAATCCCAAAGTTGAGAACTCATCAAAGAGTTCGATAGTTAGCCTACGTCTGTGACAGTTGCGCATGCAAATGAAAGCAATGTCGTCAATAAAATGAAATGTGTAAATGATGCTCCATTGCATGTTCGAAGTACGTATTAAATATCGGGTCTTCCAGCATGGATTTCCGAGTTGATATAGGACGTCTTACTGAAGCTACACCTTTTAAATTAATTGCTATTTATTCAGGCGATCATAGATAACTGGTTTTTAAGACAAAAGACATTTTCTACTCTTTCTCCTTGTCTTTACAGATACATACGATGGCATTCATTAAACTGTAGTTTAAACTGTAGGGCACGATCCCCAATTAGCCGGTGCCCAATAAGAACAGCCATGAGCTTGAATACACTGCCCTATTGTGATCTATAAATGAGATAGAGATTCTAATATATGCGATTGGTAAGTATAGGGATTCCGCAGAATCTAAGAACTTTACACATAAAGTTTGATTTTTAAACAAGAAAACCTCTTTCTCGCCACTAGGGCAAGCAAACATCCGCACGTGTCAAATCCAATTTGTGTGTTCTTTCATTCCTATAAAAATCTCGGCTTCCTGGGACTTAAGTAAATGTCTGCAATCGAAGGGCAAGAATACTCGTCTAGCTGTCAACTTAAATGCTGATAAGTTTACGCTCTTCGATCTGAGGTAATAGTCAGCAAGAGAGTGGTTAAGGTATTGGTAAGTACTTGGGATGCTTTGGAAAAAGAAAACATCGAATCCAATGCTGCAGTTCAATTTTAAGCCAACCACCTGACATTCTATTTGCGATGGATATCAGGCGTAATAAATCACTGTGGTTTCCCGTCTCGACGTTCTAGGGTATGTTTTAACTTCCAAGTCAGTTTCGAGTCCAAAACCTTGTACAGGCATGCAGTTTATATCCACGTATTATATATAGTCCGCGTGATATTCGCAATATTGTTATCCGCCTAATAAATAAGTTCTCCAGATCGCTAGCCAGCCAGGATTACGACCTAGCTTCTTATACTACTTATGTTGTGTGTGTTAATTTTATTCGCGAGTGTAGGTCCCAGTCTAAATTCTTGAGAAACTTTTTATGACAGTTTTATTTACTCTCAGAGTTTTTGCAAGAAATCAGTTGAAGAAATATTTTTATCGTATTTCGCTTTGTTCGAGATGCCTGACCTGGGGTTTGAACCGTAGCCTCACGTCTAATAAACCAACACATACACAACTGGTCATTACAACTCTTTAGTCAAGATTACTACCTAGCTTCTTGCACAACTTAGTGGCGTGTGTTAATTTTTTACATGAGTGGAGGGACCTACAGTTTAAAGGCAACTCCGAAAGACAGCTTGGGTCTGAGAAACTTTTCATGGTAATTTTATTTTACTCGCAGAATTTTTGCCAGAATGCTGCTGAGAGAAAGTCGCCGAAGAAATATTTACATATTTTCAGTTTGATGTCTGACCTGGGATTTGAACTCGGGCCTCACGTCTAACAAGCCAACACACTATCTACTAAACTATGGCGACTATGCTATTCACCCGTCCTCTGGCAAATACTTACTAAAAGTGGCATATTAAGTTCAGACAAACAGTGCAGTAACTAAATAAACCAAATGTAGCGCAGCACTACCGTATTATTAAATTATCCACAAATTTTGTCATTCGCTTAAACTCGAAGAAAAGCAAGAAAAAAAAAATCGAAAAACTAGTCGTACAAAATACAGTCAAAATATGAATTCCAAAAAGTTGCGAACAATTTTTCTCCGTTTTTTTGCCACACGAAGTATTTTATCGCAGACCAAATACAACAAAAATAGGAAAAAACAAAAACAAACTTAAATACAAAAATTATTACAACATTTATTAAAAAACTATACATTTAATTAAGAATTTGAAACTCTTGGCAAAACGCTCTGCAACAAGATGTTAAAAAATGTTGTCAACATAAATTTCCTTTTAAAAAAACGTTGCTAAAAAAATTATGACACTTGTTGGCCACTTTAAATGAAAACTTTTAAATACATTTGGCTAGCAACTGCCACAGCAACAACAATTATAATGAACAAACAAAAAAATGTGGTCGACACATTTACACACATTTAAACACACCGAAAATATGGACTGAAACAGTAACTGGCGCAGCATGAAAATTAAACTACGAAACTGAGACTAAATATGGAAATTTTTGTTTGAATTTTAAATCAAGACAAGTCCAAAGTAAAAAACAACAAAAGAGAATAAAGACACAAAGTGAAGGAGTGAAAAACTGTGAACAGTTTAGATTGATGGTCAGATGGCAGAGTCTAAGATCAATTGATGGTATTTTGATGAGTCTATGAAATAAATTTCAAAATTTCTATTTTCTCAATAAAAATGTTTTTTTTTGTGAATTGAATAGCGAGATAATTTTTATTATTGTTGTATAATGACAATGAGTACTAAAAGAAACTCTGATGGTTACTATGAAAGATTCCAATTATCATGTAATTTGAGAAGAATACGGCCAATCTGGGCATCTAGTAGGTAGTGTGTTGGCTTATTAGACGCGAACCCGTGGTTCACATCAGAGATCAGCAATGAATATTCAAAAAAATGAGTACATTCGAATCATAATGATAATTTTTGATACTTATACGCATTCATACTTATTTTATTATCATACTCATAATACTCATATTCAAGGTCTGAAGTACTCATCGTACTTATACTTAACAATACGTATGACGTTGTTGATTTCGACTCTCCATGACTCATGATTCGTTTACGAACACTACTATTTTTGTAAATGCAACAACAACTAAGACTGTTAATTTTGATGAATAATTCGAATCACTCGAATCATTTATGAGTATTATAAGTATTTTTCTAAATTTATGAATCTAAATGAGTATGCGCATGAATCGAACATATTTCGAATGTTACGAGTTTGATATCAACGTTGTACTCACACTCACTGCAACCTGTACTTATAAATCAATGTTGTAGTGAGTACGAGTAAATCAGAGTAGTTGAATTTAAATACTGTTGACTCACTCATACTCAAAATTTCATGAGAACCTATGAGTAGCGAATAAACGATTCATTGCTGATCTCTGGTTCAAGCAGCAGCACAGACTTTTCGCACATAATGGAATATGAAAAAAATATTTCTTCTTCTGGTAAAATCTCTGAGAATAAATTGAAATTGCAATGAAAACGTTTCTCAAGAATCTATCTTTCGTAGTCCCGCCACTCATGGACAGCTCATAATCCTGACCAAAGTAGTAGTAGTAGTAGTAATGAGCGATTAAGTAAGTAGGAATATGCGCGCAACTACAGTAAAATATATTTCGTCTCGCTGACGATATTGACATAAATACATGCAGTGAACAGGTCCCGGTTCAACAGATCCAAATTTGTAATTGTTACTTGCTGGAATATTGTAATTTTTCATCTGAGACAATGATTAGCAAACGCTTTAACAACCTGGATATTGCCATATTCCACGTGATTTTGCAACGTTGATCAATAAGACATTTTTACTGTGATTTAATATCCTTCTTGCTCTCCGAAAGTTACCATATACCTATTAATATTAAGTTAACAATACCTATTAAACCCCTCCTTGTGTTTAATGTCGCCTATACAGCCCCTGGTAGTAAAATTAATGAAACCACTTATGACAGCCTCATATTATTATATTGTACAGTACATGATAGGACCATGTTGATTTCTGTAAACAAGCTTTGATCAGTATATAGGAACAACCATTGGCTGAGCAGAAAAACATTATCGTCAATGTTCTCAAGATGATAATAAGGATCGAAAGCAAGTATTAGGTAAATAGACTGCTGAGAAAATAAATATTTTCAATTAAATCGACCGAATTGTCCTAACTATGCCGGTGTCTCAGAACAAACTATATCAAGAGAACATATTCATGTAAAGAATGATGTTACGTATTAGGTCTTTATGTCAAATTCTGTAGAATACTTGTTAAACACGGTATCTTTCCTCTCAGGAAGTGCTTGGAAGTTATTATGTCCTCCATCCTCTTTTTTTTCTGAAACCAAATTGCTTACAGTCATCGCCGTAGCCTAGTAGATATGTAGTGTGTTCGCTTATTAACTGTAAAGCCCGGGTTCGAGCCCCAGGCCAGACATCGAAACAAAATATATACATAAAAAAATATATTTTTTCGGCGACTTCCTCTCAGCAGATTTCTGGCAAAAACTCTGAGAGTAAATAAAATTGCCATGAATAGTTTCTCAAAATCTGTCGTTGGGAATCGACGTTAAACTGTAGGTTCCGCCGCTCAAGTATAAAAATTAAGGAACACAACACGCGTAGTGTGAGAAGCGAGGCCGTAATCCTGACTGAATAGTTGCAATGGCCAATTATGTATGTATGTAAATTGCTTACAGCAGTACAGGTGTTTGCATTTAACATTTTAGTTAACTTGTGTTAAATATCAGCACTTTTTATAACAAAATTATAGGCCTGTATGAGGATTGTTGAGTAACAACAATGGAGTTTGCTGTTCGGTAGTGTCTTCACACAATTGCGATGGTTGACAAATAAATTTTCTTGGTCTCGCGTTTGGTTTCGAGACAGACAAAGTGAAGTTTTAAATGGAAAGCAGGTTGTAGAAGCTAGTGGTCACACTACACCTTACTTGTCCCACCAGCCTTTTCTTCCTGCTTAATCGATTTAGTTCTGCAGCCGAAGATGAGGGTCAACATGCAACATTTTCTATCGTGTCTTTGAAGCAAAATTTCCCAAGTAGTTTTGCGCTTTTCCATATGGCATCCATGTTTCAAACTTTCGGATCTGTTTAGTGGTCGGAAACTGTTTTCTGTGCAACATTCACCATTTCTACCACTTGTATCTGATTCAAAATGATCATTTTCATCCGATATTCTTTGCAATTCGGCGATTTTAAACTTGTTTTGCGGTCTTCCACTCTCAATTTACTATCTCTGTATCGTCGAAGGCACTTTCTACATGTTGCTTCTGATGGAGCATGATTACTATATGCCTCTGCAAGAAATTGATGCGCCTCTCTCGGAGTTATCTTCAAATGAAAACAAGGCTTTAATGCTTTTAGTAAATCATCATTTTCTGGTACAAAATTCGGAATGTTTAACGCGATAAAAAAAATTATGTTGTGTGTTCACTGATTTGATGTACGAGGAGTGATCAAAAAATAAACGTTATTTTAAAATTTCGTGAGTAACGTATGTTCGATTTTCGAAAAAATGGATCAAAGAAACTGTATTAAGTTTTGTGTAAAAAATGAAATTAAATGTCATAGCCATACACCCATGCATCGTCGTTGACGACGTTTAACATCTCCTGAGCGATTTCCATGAGACCTTATTTTTGCTCAAAATTTAGCAGTTTTGGAACAATCTTCGCTGCTGCACGTTTCATGCCTAAAACATCCGTAAAAATTGCTTGGCATGAGCCGAACTGGCATATCGTTCGGCAACCTCTCTAATAGTGATTCGACGATTATCCAAAATTATTTTCTTCACTGTTTCAATGTTGTCATCGAATAGTAAAAATCGAAGAGCACGCCAAAACACGACTAACCTTTTCTATTTGTCAAAAACAAACTGACAATCCAAAATGGCTGATATTGTCAACATATGTATATACCAGACATGTGTACCAACATAACAGAAAAAGGATGCGAAAATCGAACATACGTAACTTACGAAATTTGAAAATAACGATTATTTTCTGATCACACCTCGTATACAGAATATGTTTGACAAAATATGTCATCGCCTACATACACTCAATAATGGTACCCACAATAAGTGTTTCCTATGAAGACATTTGTATCTTGATGCTCACTTTCATCTGGTGTGCGAGATAAGGTAACATTTTAATAGATTTCCTGGGTCCAATATTTTCTATTTTTTGCCAGTAGGCAGGCGTAATGTATTGTGGGAACTTTCCAAATGCAAATCTAACAAGTTATTGAACAGTTTTAGCTTTAGGAGAATAATTGCAGCTGAGAGCATACAATTTCAGGCCGAAGTATTCAAAAAATTCAGAAGGAATAAACTGGAACCAGGATAGAATACTAGAAGAGGAAATTATTACCAATAAAATGGTTCCAAAGTCCAAAACTAACTTCAGCTGGATTTTAAATTTCTTCTTCAAAACGGCAATTTATTTATTATTTCTGTTCAGTCATATTATTTTTTACATTTTGCCTTCGACTGATATGATGTTTATGCTAAGCCTCTCAGTTTTAAAAAAAATCAGAAGAATTTTGGAAATTGTTTTCTTTTTCTGCCTTAAATTCCTTTTTTAGAAGAGCCAGGGTTTATTTGATAGTGGCCTGCCATTTAAAGAATTTCTTCATCTTCTGTTTTGTCTTCGATTTGTTTACGTTTCTTTGCGAACGGTTTTGGCTTGGTTTGGTTTGGTTTCTCGTATTGATTTGTATGCAAAACTAAGTTTCTTTCTATTGCTAGTTTTTCGTTTTCTTTTTTTTTTGATTTTTCTATGAAAATTTTCTTTTTAGGGTTCATTTGTTGTTTCGAGGTTTTGTTTTTTTGTTGTTTTTTCTGTCCACGTTAGTAATTTTTTTTCGGAGCCATTTATTTATTCGTTCACTTTTTGATTTATTTCGCTTCTATTTTTTTTGGCGGTATTGTTGTTGTTGTCTTTTGCTGTGTGTATTTTGTTGTTTCGTTGGCGTATTTGCAAACTACAAAGTACTCGTAGTACATACGTCTCGGATACTGCTGACGCCACTCTACCACATGCGATAACAAATCTTTGATACATAATTAAATTACAGCGTTTTAATTTCTGTAATTAGTCACGATTTTTTCCTACAGTTTTCGTTTTGTTTCAATGTGTGTGTGCGACATAGAGAAACTACAACAAATAGAAATTCAGAAAACCCTTTGAAAATAAGACAACAACAGCTAAAATGAAATAAGAATTCAAATTTAAAACACACACACACACATACACACGCTTTACTTACAATCATGAATACTTTGAATGTTAAGATGCCTGCTACAGATCTACTATATCTATGTAGTCAAATATTCAGGCGATAAATTTAAAGAACAAATTTTCAGTCTGATTTTGATTTGATTTTGTTCGGCGGCATAAAGTTTTGCAACTCATGATTTAAAACCCCATTCTGGTAGGAGCATGTGGGATTTATTATTGAAATTCTGATTATGATTATAAAGATTTCTTTATTTCTATGAGTCAATACAGAATCGTATTGCGTTTGAATTAGAAATCAGCAATAAATCGTTTTCTCGCTACTCATAAGCACTCATGAAATTTTTAATATAAATGAATCAACAATATTGAAATTTAACTATGTACTCTGATTCATTCGTACTCACTACAACGTTGATTTATAAGTACATGTTGCAAACAGTATGAATACAACGTTGACATCAAACTCATACCATTCGAAATATGTTTGATTCATACTCATTCAGATTCAAAATTTAGAAAAATACTTATAATACTCATAAATGATTCGAGGGATTCGAATCATTCATCAAAAATTTACAGTCTTAGTTGTTGTTGCATTTACAAAAAATTAAGAAAGAAAAAGATAAAGACAGCAAGCAAAACAAACATACAACCTTCTAGTGAGTATTCTCGTATTCGTATGTGAATCATACTTATTTTGCGATTCTTGTAAATGTTGAGTAAAGGACAGTCGAAATCAACAACATCATGCGTATTGTTAAGTATGAGTACGATGAGTACTTCAAACTTTGAATATGAATAGTATAAATATGATATTAAAATAAGTATGAATGCGTAAAAGTATCAGAAATTATGAGTATAATACGAATCTACTCATCTTTTTGAATACTCATTGCTACTTCTTAAACAAACTATCACATTTAAGAACCTTTTTAAGGTTAAAACTGATGCAAAAAAGCCATTATTTTGAACATAACTAGACGTGAATAAATTTTAAAATAGAACTTTATAGCGTTCTTGAGGTCAGCTCATAAGCAAATTTAAGGCACTTATCATGACAAGCCACTATAGTGCATTTTATGGAAGCCTTCTAAGGGTTAATCAAATGAAATTTGACCAGCATTAGTGTTTTTATAACTGTAGTATTATTAATAGTAGCCCCCGTAGTCTAGTAGGTAGTGTGTTGGCTTATTAGACGTGAAGTCACGGTTTAAACCCCAGGTCAGATATTTCAACATAATGAAATATGAACAAATATTTCTGCGGTGACTTCCTCTCAGCAGATTTCTGGCAAAAACTGCAATGGAATAGTTTCTCTAAAATCTGTCGTTCGGAGTCGACTTTAAACTGTAGGTCCCGCATCTCATGTATAAAATTAACGCACACAACATAAGTGATGTGAGAAGCTAGGTCGTAATCCTGACGGAAGGGTTGTAATGATCAATTTTGTAAGTATATGTATGTTTATGCGAAGAGCTATCTTTTGTCGACCTTAACTGCCTGGTTAGATGAATAATAACTTTCTCACTTTATTTTGATTTATAAATGTGAACTCGGAGTTTAAAGATTAATTTTGATTGACAGGGTATTAGAAGAGAACTGCATGTTTTTTGTGATTGACTTCGTTAACAAAAAATAAAGAAAAAACACAAAAAAAGTGCACAACTTAATTGTTGAGACACTCAACATTCAAATGGAGGTGTGTAAGACACGTTCTGAAACAAACAATTCCAATTTGAAATACAATTTAATACGAAACAAACGACAATAATAACAACAATTACAATATAAAGTAAATAAATAATTATAATAATTATTTTGTTTAAATTATTTGAATTAAATTCTGCATGAATACAAAAAGGGTGGGTCATTTAAAAGTTTAAATTTAAAAATGCAATAAAACGAAAAACGGATTGAAATTAATTTTATTGTTGTGAAGTACAGTTGGTCCGGTTAGAAATTTCATTCGTAGGGCTGCCGCAGCTGGCCTCACAGTACCTCATTCGATCGGACTAACTTTCGTGCATTTTTTTTGAGTGTATGGGATCGTATCTCGGCAATGGCATTGCTAATATTGGCCTTCAAATGCCCAATTGTCTCTAGTTTATTGGCATAACACTATTCTTTAAAGCCCCCCACAGAACATCCAACGATGTCAAATAGCAGCTTCTTGACTGCCAATTTGCATCACCATTTCAGCTAATTAAAAGCCCATCAAACATTTGACACAATAAATCGATTGTGGTATGGGATACGTGGGATACGTTGCACAATCCTGTTGCAACCGAAAATCGTTCACATCAATACCATGAAGAGTGAGTACAAAAAAATCGGTTGTCATGTTGCGATAATCGTAGTGGTAGGGCCGACCTCATTTTGAAAAAATACGGGCCAATAATGCCTCCGCTCCACAGGCCTCACCAAACAGTTACTCGCAATGGATGCATCTGAGACTCAAATACGGACGTTTTGTTAACATACCCACCATGTTTTGGCAAAATCGACATCATCGTGCTGTTACTCGTTGGCTCATTTAGCGAAATGAAAACGAAGCGGATGGTCATGCGACTTTTACTCTTGAGCCAATTGAACGTTGTAAGGTGTCATACTGAGATCATTTCGCAAACTTCGACGTAAACTGCAGCGTGAAATGTTCAATTCTTGAGAACGATGATAAGTTGATGTTGATGTAATCCGACGCATACTCTCAGCCACAGCTGCGATATTTCCAGGTGTACACTGTATGAGCACTCTTTCGTCTCGGCACATCAACGTTTCACGAACTTTGGTCCTTCTCTGGGACCAAATTCTGTACGACATTTTCATGCAATTTCCGACTAAATGTCTTCGTTTTGGAAATAAATTTCCAATAAATCGCAACGTTGCTCGATTTATTAGGTTCAGTGGAGATAATTGACTGAATTTTGTGAGATAATAGAATGACATAAGAACTGTCAGACACGGAATAAACGTTGGCTCAATTTTTAAACCGATAGACGGCCGATCCTTATAATAATGGGCAAATAATTAGTCTGAAATCCTTCTAGAAATCAAAATTTTGTTAAAAGAATGGCCATCAAAGTTATTAAGGTAGACAATAAATGAATTTAACTATTTGGAAATTCTTCCTTTATTGGTTAATATAGAAAATATTTGCAATGTTTTCCAAATTGTCGAAAATTATGCAAAAATTCTATTCGAAACTGGGCATACACACAACAGCAAAACAGGTGCAGCTCACTTTTACACTACAGTACAACTTCAAATAATTTTTATTGGAGTATTTACCATAATATTCGATAAGCTAAGGGAAGGGAACGGAAGGCCACGGAAAGAGAACATGAAATAAAATTTAAAAACAAAAAATACTTGCGATTATACAAGTCATTGTCTGTTTTACCCACACAACACTTAAAAGTGTGAATAACAAATGAATTACAACATACAACACACAGCATTTAACATTTTTGCTAATTTTATTCGTTGTTTTTTTTTGTTTTTTGTCCTATTCTTGCTTACACTCTCCCATACGAATAGCAATCAAAAATATTGAATTTTTGTTTGGCAATAAAACGAAAAGAAAACATTTTGTTTAGAAGTTTGTTTTTTACCTTTTCAAGTCATAGTCGATAAAAATAAAAAATTAACCACAATTTAATTTTATGAGTAAACGAGTCAAGCAACACATTCTGATAAAAGCTTGTCAATGCTAATAAAGATAATTAATTAAAAAAAAAAAAACAAAAATACATATTTTATTTAAATTTAAATAGAATTTAAAATATTTGAAATGGGAAGTACCATACTCCACAATGTAATCTAACGAGATATTGGCAAAAATAAGATTTCTTAAATTCCCGGAAATAATTAGCTCTAGCAACAGCTTGAATTTTGGTTCAAATGGCGCAAGTATTGTATTGAATCATTGGTTATCATTAAATACAGAACAGTTAAGTAATCAGAAAGTAAAGGCATAAAGTTATATTAATGAATACCAGACTATACCAGATTAACCTTTTAACTGTTTCATTTGGCCAAGTCGCACAACTTTGTATCGTGTACGTTGCATTGAATACAGTTTTTGTTTGTGAACCCTCAGCGCTATGCTGTATTGCGTATTTCGTATTCCAAACGTCAAAAAGCGATAAGAAGAAGGATGCCAATATACATAATTTGATTTTCAAGCAATAGAATTTAAACTATTACAGAAAAAAGTAAATTATTTAATTATCTGTGCGAACAATATAATTTTCAAACGTTAATTGTTGACTCAAGCTACATACATAGAAAATATTTGATATTTTTATCTTCTTCTTGATTACTGGCATTTACATAAACTGATAGTACGAAACTAATACAACTTTTAAAAATGTGTATAAGTGTATCGGATTCTTATATGAAAATTATCAACAACAATCATACACTGCTGTAAATTCGTCCAACAATACACTCAATACAACGATATAAGAGTGCGAATCAGAGATCAGCAATGAGTATTCAAAAAGATGAGTAGATTCGAATCATACTCATAATATCTGATACTTATGTATACGCATTCATACATACATACATACATAATTGGCCATTACAACCCTTCAGTCAGGATTACGGCCTAGCTTCTCAACACCACTCATGTTGTGTGCGTTAATTTTATACATGAATGGCGGGACCTACAGTTTAAAGTCGACTCCGAACGACAGATTTTTTTTTTGAGAAGCTTTTTCATGGCAATTTTTACTCTCAGAGTTTTTGCCAGAAATCTGCTGAGAGGAAGTCGCCGAAGAAATATTTTTCATATTTCATTTTGATATCTGACCTGGGATTCGAACTCGGGCCTTTCGTCTAATAAGCCAACACACTACCTACTAGACCACGGCGATACGCATTCATACTCATTTTAATATCATACTCATATTCAAAGTTTGAAATACTCATCGTAATGAAACTTAACAATACACATGATGTTGTTGATTTCGACTCTCTTTTACTCAAAATTTACAAAAGTCGTAAAATAAGTATGATTCGCGTTCGAACACTAAAATACTCACTAGAAGGTTGTGTGTTTGCTTTGCTTGCTTTCCTTGTCCTTTACTTTCTTCTTTTTTTGTAAACGCAACAACAACTAAGACTGTAAATTTTGATGAATGATTCGAATCACTCGAATAATTTATGAGTATGTATAATTATTTTTCTAAATTTATGAATCTGAATGAGTAGGCATATGAATCAAACATTTTCCGAATGTTATGAGCATTGCAACCTGTACTTATAAATCAATGTTGTGGTGAGTACGAATGAATCAGACTTGTGAATTTTAATATTGTTGACTCACTCATACTCAAAATTTCATGAGTACTTATGAGTAGCAAAAAAAAAATTCATTGCTGATCTCTGGTACATATCATTATTTTTTCAAACTAGACTTTACTGTTGTCTGTGCCGACTAAAAAGTTTCCTCATCCCCTGATATTAAAATAAGTATGAATGCGTATAAGTATCAGATATTATGAGTATGATTCGAATCTTTTTGAATATTCATTGGTGATCTCTGATATGTACGAAGGGATGAAAATTTATTTCTTCTCCTTTTTCAAGTCAATTTATTTACATTAAGGTAAGAATCAGCGATTATGACACAGAAAAACTTTTTTTACATATTTTTTGTATTTTCTCGCGGTACATACATACATATTTATGTACATATGAGTATGTGTATGAGCAGTATGAAATTTTATAGTTTTACTACTTAAGGCTATGTTCAGACCTCTTGTTGACAAATCAATTAATTATTCATTACGTTTGTTTTACACGAAGTGTTCGTAACGTCATCGTCTAAATTACGATCCTTCAGTCAAGATTACGACCCAGCTTCTCACGCCACTTATGTTGAGCGTGTTAATTTTTTACATGAGCATCGAGACCTACAGTTTATATTCGAATCCTAACAACAGATTTTTGTTTCCATAACAATTTTGTTTACTCTGAGAGTTTTTGCCTTACCTAGGGTTTGAACTGTGGGCTCACGTTTAATAAGCCAACACATTACTTACTAGACTACGGCGACTTCACCAGTACACTTTATATATTTTTTTTTCTTCCATCGTAAAAAGGTAATGGTATCAGTCAGTTGGAACAAAAAATGAGACGTTTCTAAATTCGAAAGTTTGATATTATATATATAAAAATAATAACACATAAAAGCCAACAAATATTTCTTTTGTTTCAAATATTAATACTCCATCATAGAAGAAATTAATATAAAACATATTGTTATGTTTTTACCTTTTTTAAAAACGTTTAAAATATGAGTTCATTGATTGCAAACAAAATAAAAATTAATTTGTGTATAGTTTCAATTAAATTCTTTATTGTTCGCACTACTTTTGTGTGCCACTGTTACAACTTGATGATACAACAACAATTTATTTAGTTCGCTACTCTTCTTTACACTTCCATTCGGGTAAGCACTAACAACTGTTCGGTAGATCTTTTCAACGGAGATCTTCAAACCACGACTGTTCTCTTCACACGCAACGCGTCTTCACACAAGACTGACTGAATTTTTACTACTCGTTGCCTATTTTGTCTTGGCTTTTTATATGCCCACGTAAACAATTTGATGGATGTTCTTGAAGTCGAATGTTCGTTCCTTCGCCTTCTCGAGATGTCTATCGTTGTTTCATTGTTGTTTGTGCTTTTTGTTCGCGTTGTTTGTTGTTGCCTTCTTGTTTACTCGTCTATCCCCTTTTCTTTCATACCAATGTTGTTGGATTACTTCTAAATAAGTTCGTTGTATTTGTTTGTGTAGCTTTTGTAATTTTAATGTTAAACGATGTTACACCGTTACCATTTTCCTAGCAATATATTCTAATTAAATACATTTTTAAAACACCTTTATTTTACATTTCTCAGGGAAAAAATCCTGTTGATTCGTTGAATAATAATACGATCGCAATTTTTTGCTGCAAGGCGAGTATACTCGTCATTATGCAAACATTTTCTTTATGATCTGACAAGTATACTCAACATAAGCAGTAAAGAGTTAATGTATATTGTGTAGAATTTGTTTGGCAGTCAATCACAATTTTTTTGTATTCCCATGTCCAAAATTATTGTATTTTACGACGTTATTAAAAACTTAAATTTGAGAGAAGATAAGATAATAACTGTGAATTTCACTGAATTTAATCTCCGTTAAAAGTCGAAAATCGAATACAACAAATGTACAACAGAAGATGAAAGTGACGGATTATCTGGTACAGATGATTGCTGACTATTCTAACTTGGATGATATTTCTTGATTGACAAAATAACTTTAAATGTTGTGGACATAACTTATGGAGAGACAATTCACAGATTCCATTGGTAAAGTTGTCTGAAAGCTTTGTCTGCATAAAGAGGCTATGCACAGTTTTGAAGAAATTGAAAAGAAATAAGTGTAAAACAATTTAAATTTTATTTTATTTTAAAATATTTTCTTTTATTTGCAAAAATTGCAAAATAGTCAAATCTAAATTTAATTACGCATTGAGTTACTAATACTATTTCGCTTTGTAAAAGGTGTTTTTTATAGAGGTATAGAACTTTAAGTTGCAATAAAACAACGTTGGATTATTCGATTGACATGAATTTTATTTATCCGAAAGATAATCTTGTGGCATTACATTTTAAATATGATTTCTAGCATATGACCGCCACGGTTGGCGCGGATGTAGTCCAATCTGGACGTCCAATTTTCGATGACTTTTTCCAACATTTGTGGCCGTATATCGGCAATAACACGGCGAATGTTGTCTTCCAAATGGTCAAGCGTTTGTGGCTTTACCGCATAGACCAATGACTTTAGCCCCACAGAAAGTAGTCTAGCGGTGTTAAATCACAAGATCTTGGAGGCCAATTCACAGGTCCAAAACGTGAATTGGTTATTCAATTCAGGGGGGTTACTCTGTAACTCGAAACGAAAATTAAAATGTACGTATTCGAACAAATTGTACTCTGTAGTACGAAATTACGGAAAATTTTCGAAAGTGCTACCAATGTTTTTTTTCTTTTCGTACGAACAAAAAATTCTGTTACTCTGTATTACGAAAACGAGTATAAAAAGCGTAAATAATATTCGAAAATTGTTCGTTAGCAATTGTGTTGGTGACAACCAATAAAAAATTTAAAATGTAAGTAAATTAATACAAATACATTGCAAAATAAACATAAAAAAATATATTTTAAACAATCTCAATGGAGTGAGTCAAAAGAATTGAAGAAAATACGAAACTGTTGTGGACTTTATGATGACGCATCTGGATTTGGCCAAGGGACATCTAAAAGTGCCGGATGAAGAAACAAATCTAATAATCTGTAGCAGAAACTAAGAACAGATTTGGTTTCACTTGGTCCACCGCAGCGAGATGTTAAAGTTTAGAAAAAAAGAAAGCTTAGATAGATCTAAATATTTGAGTGTGATCTATCGGGGGGTTATTAAACATTTTAATTTTTATTAGGTTTGGGAAGACTATAAAAATGGTAGCCAAATTAAATACCTTGATTCAAATCCGCAATCTAGATCACTAGTAATAACTCAGTATTTAGATGAAGAAAATTAGGAGGGATTAGAGTCTGGACACAAAAATAATTAGCTAACATACATATCGATGGCTTAATATAGAAAGGTCGTATCTTACATTTTCAGTACTTTACAGGAGAAGGAAAAAACTTAATAAAATCTAAAACAAATATGTTATGTTATGTTTCTTTTAATTACTGTAAATCAACTATTCGTCAACATAGGAACCTGAATTTTTCAGAGGATGTGTAAGGGGGTTTTGTCTACTAGAATATGTAAAAACCCCGATTTTGAAAAAAAAACGAGATACGACCTTTCTATATTAAGCCATCGATATATACATATATGTGGGAAGAGAGTAAGCAGCGAGTCAGTTCGTGATCAGTTGTGCAGAAGAGAAAATGTGCGCGGAGTGTTTTACTATTTTTTATACATTAATTTCTATTGAAACTTTTCTTTTATATTGCATTTTTTTACTTTCATACTTTAATAAATAAAAATTCCACATATATACATATATTTAATGAATTCGGTTTTCTTTTGTTTTTCAATATTTTTTTAAAAACTTCTTTATTTTTTAAGGTACTGCCAAGTTTATTTTTGGTTCTTCTTTGAAAATTTTCGAATGATTTACAGAGTACGCTTTTATTTACTTATCGAAAACACTTTTCGAAAACTTTTACTTTTCGAATCGAGTTACGGAGTAACCCCCCACGAATGCAAATGTTAGTAATCATGGCTCTATACCGATCACCATTGACTGTAAAGTTCTGGCCGCCCTCGTTTTTGAAAAAGTACGGACCAATGATTCCACCAGCCCATAAAGCGCACCAAACAGTCAGTTTTTCTGGATGTAACGGTGCTTCCACATACACTTGAGGATTACCTTCACTCCAACTGCGGCAGTTTTGTTTGTTGACGTAGCCATTCAACCAGAAGTGCGCTTCATCGCTAAACAAAATTCACTTATGAAAATCGGGAACAACGGTAATCTCGTTTTGGGCCCATTCGACGAATCTACGCCTTACTTGATGATCGTTTGGCTTCAATTCTCGCACGAGTTGGATTTTGTAAGCACGCAAACCAAGATACTTCCGCAAAATCTTCCAAACCAGATCCAATTCCTGTTCTCGATGGCGGATGGACTCATTCGGGTCTTCCTCAATGCTACGCTCTACAGCAGTAATAGCTTCTTCTGTACGCTCCGTACAGCGTCTCTGGGAATGCGAGTTATCAATAAGAGTAAACGTGGTGCGAAAACGTTCCATGGTTAATCGAATTAACTGCTCTGATGGACGATTTTGTCGACGATAAAATGGACGTAGTGCGCGATACGTTTTCCGCACAGAACCATTATTTTCGAAATAAAATTGCACTATTTGCAAGCGTTGTTCAGGCGTGAGTCTATTCATGATGAATTGCCAAACCAAACTGAGAACAAATCACTTGACAGCTGTTAAATCGGTCGCCATCTTGAAAAGTAATGCCAACTTAAAGTTCTATACCTCTATAAAAAACACCCTTTTTTATGAAAATGAGTACTATTCATTGACTTTTAATTCTGACTGTATGTTTTTTAGAAGTTTATTTTTCTTTTAAACTCTTTTCACTTTACTTACAACATTCTGAAATTGTTAAATTATGTATAAAAAAAATGAAATAAATTTTCCATTTATATGGGATAATTGTAATAATATCCATGAGATAATGATGTGTAATAATTTTTATTAAGATTGTTATGGCCTTCTTCTACTCTTGACATATTAAATCCGTTTACGCAAAAATTTCCCATCAATTGCAATCCTTTTGTTATCGTCGACTATTCTCATGCCTGGTCACTTTATTTATTCGTAACAGAAAAAGTAAAAAAAAAAAAAAAAATAAACGAATTGAATTGAGCAGAGCTAAGCTGGACTTATAACTGAAAGTTATGGTTTTTAGTATAGTTTAGTTAAGCAGCAACAATAACAACAACATTAAAAAAAATTCATTCAATTCCTATGGTATACGATACGATACGATACAATTCACTTCACTGTGCTTCACTTCACTTCATTTTATTTCACATTTCATTCCACAATATTCACATTTTAATCGTATGTATGTATGTATGTATGGTATGATGGCGTTATTTAAATGAGTTTCAATAAATAGTTTTAAAACAGTTTTCAATGGTGGAGTGATGTATTTAATAATGTCAACTTAATTTATATGAGAGAGAGACTCAACAAGAAGATATTCGAACATAAAAAACAAAAACAGAAAAAAGAAAAACCTAACACACGCAAAATAAAAATAAAATAAAAAGTATGTAAATATGTACGTAAATAAGTCCATATGTCTGGAAAAAAAATTGAATAAAAATCATACAAAATTTGTCGATCCAACGCAAAAGCAGCAACAAATGAAACACATTCACACACTTGTTAGAGATGAGTGCGTGAGACTATTTTAAAATGCCACAATTATTAATACGGACTTTCATTCATTTCATTCTTTACATATGACTCTTTTGTTTTTGTTTTTCTGTTTTGTAAGGATTTATGTGGTTAAAGGTGTTGTTAAAAGGATAACCATTATAATTCATTTGAGTGTTGGACTTAAATTTTAAAAAGGCAATCAACTTTAACAGTGGAATTGATTTATTTGTGTTGGTGAATAATTTGCAACGTAATTACATGCATAAATTTTAAAGTGAACGTAGGAGCCATAGGTCTCCATAGAGGAATGCCACAGTTCGATAGAAAAGTTGATAGAAACATTAGACAGACAATTTAGAAGTAACATAGTGTACGTTTGTCACTTTGTTCTGTCAATTTTTAAAGCCTCACAAGAATATCTACGAAGAAATAAAATGAATTCTATTTTTGATTTATTTTTGTACGGCCATCTGAAATGTAAAATGCTTTAATAAAATTTTTTAAATGTATGTACTTTAGAAGCAAAAACCAAATTTATTTATGTGAGTTTTCCGATCAGGGAGGGAGGGATACATACAAACAATTAAAGTTCCCTATTGTGATCAAGATGGTGACCTCCAGAACGATTTTTGTCTTGCTGCAATCAAGTTGACACGCAGCTTCCACGTGGATGGCATACTAGCAATCGCTAGATTCTCACACAAAAATATACAGTTGGCTGCTTATGCTGATGAATTTAATAGGAATTGGGTGTAGCAAGTTGTTACAGCTGCCTGCTATCAAAGTGGGATTGACAGTAAATGTTGAAAAAACGAAATACATGTTATCGACAAATAGGGACATGCTTCCAGATTACAGTCGGTTTCCAGATTACAGTCGGTAACTATACTTTTGATGTTGTCCGTCACTTTTGTTTATTTTGTCTCCTTCGTAACCAGCAAAGATGATGTCAGCTTGGAAATCAGGGGTAGGATCATACTTGCCAACACGTGCTATTATGGTCTCAACAGTACAGACTCTGCCGTACGACGAAATTAGTACTGAACAAGTCGCTCATCGTCCTCGTGCTTCTCCATGGCATAGATGGTACACACTCCGCCGTACGACGAAACTAGTACAGAACAAGTCGCTCATGCGATGCTTTTAATTATCGATGCAGCACCCTTAAGAATATTCGAGAGAAAACACCTACGTAACCTTTTCGGTCCAGTGTGAGTTGGGGATGGTTTTCTCCTCTGATCCAACAATAAGCAGAGCATGGAAGTCGCCATAGTCTACTAGGTAGTGTGTTAGCTTATTAGACGTAAGGCCTAGGTTTAAACCCCAGGTCAGACATCAAAACAAAATATAAAAAAATATTTCTTCGGCGACTTCTTCTCAGCAGATATCCGGCAAAAACTCTGAGAGTAAATAAAATTGCCCTGAAAATTTTCTAAAAAATCTGTCGTTCAGAGTCGACTTTAATCTGTAGGTCCTGTCACTCATGTATAAAGTTAACACACACAACATGAGTGATGTGAGAAGCCAGGCCGTAATCCTGACTGAAGGGTTGAAATGGCCAATTATGTAATCAGCGACATGGAAGTTACGCAGTACATTAACAGTCAGCGGCTGCACTGGCCAATTCATGTCGTTAGGATGGAATAGCACATCCCGGCGATGTGGGGATAAGTGGACGCGTAGAAGACGACTTTGTCTTTTTTAGAATTACCAAAATGCCGAGGGTGTGCAAGGCAGAAAATCTGATTTGTATTTTGAATTCTGAAATTCGATTAAAATTTTAATATTTTTGCGCTTGAATGCTGGAAAAATTTTCACACAGAAATCCACGAGAAGTTTTCTTGCGTTCAACACTTGTTACAGACAGTTACTGGCAACACCTTAAAGAATCAATAACCCACAAGCGGCTAACATTGAGTTACACTTGTCTGTAGTGGCTAGACTAAACTAAGCCAAGCTCTTGTCAAGTTGATTTTTATGAATACATCGTATAGGTATAGTGATTATCATTTATTTTTCTCAACGGACAAAAGATTTGTGCGTGCAATATTTTTTGTATGTAGTTTGACAGCACTCTTTTGGAGAGAAGAAAAAATAGTTTTTACGAACAACTCTCAGCTCGGTTTGGTTTAATTTTATATTTTATTCAGACAAACTTGAACAGAGCTGCCAATAGGTAATATTTTGCACACAGAGTTGAATTGATTTGCTCGTATAAATTATATGAAATTTGAATTTATTTTAAAAGTGTCGTCCGGTAGCTATGATTTTCCGGCCGCATTCTATGAAATGAGTAAACCGTGCCACAGAAAACCTTCCGTGAATGTGATCTGCCTACTCGGTGATTCGGTGACTTTGGTGACTCGGCAAAAACTGTCAGACTTGGCTGGAAGGTTTTCATGCATGCACCAATAAAGATAAAAAAAAACAAAGAAGTTATGAACTTGAATGGCAAAATCATATCGATTAAAATGGCATAAATTTGCTTTTTAATGAAACTCGTTTCAAACTTAAGGAAAACGAGTTAAATTTTTACTTAAATTTGTGACAGAACCTCAGCGAGAACCAATAGAAATGAGAAATAAAACAGTAACAGCTTTTCGGATATGAAAATTATCCACTCTCACCATCTCATCTCTATTCAAAGCATTCATTTACATCACCACTTCGAGTATCAAGTGTGTTGGTAGTAAGAAATAAAAGTAGTAGCAATATTACGGCGGTGCTAATGCTATTGCTGCTGCTGTATGATAATGGTTAATGACCAATTGGACTGCTAAACTCTAATGTTACATTGAATGTGTGTATGTGTGTGTGTGTGTGTATTCCAAAGTGAGTGACCATTTAAATGTGAACCACTTATAATTGGATTGATTTACAAACAAAGCAAATCAGCGCCATCAAAAAACCCCAAAAATAGATCGAAACGTAGAAATTTCACAAAAAAAAGAAATAAAAAATTTATGTTTAAATGTTAATAAATATTTTGTGTTGATTTGTTATTTTTTTTCTTTCTTTCTTTTGTTGATTTGTTTCTTTATTTCAAATTTATTTGTTTTTATTTCTGAAATTGTTTAATATTTATGGGGATTTCAATTCAATGCGATCAAATTGATCATTTCTGCTACTAAGTATGTATACGAACCGATTTACGTATGAAAGCCGTAGAATTGAATTAATTTGTCTGTCTTTAATCCATTTTTATTGAAATTGAATTTCATTTTCATTTCAGGCACAATATTCACAAGATAATTTCACTCGAAGAATTTCGAGGGGAAATTAAAAAAAAAAAATTTCAATAAGAAAACCTCATTAGCAGATCGAGATAACAATAACAATTTAAGGTAAATATTATTATCATAGGCCATAGGAGACGAATGAGGGCGACCATCAAATCGGGTGTAAAAATACAGAAAAAACCTGTAATACTCTGTTTAGATATGCGCCTTTATTACGTAAATCGCAATAAACGTTATTATTTAGCTCATTATTTCATATAAAGTTTCAATTAATTATTGCTCAATAAATACGCAAATTGTTACAATATTGAGTAAAACTTAAAATGCAGCACATCCGAACACTTTCTGTTGATATTTAACAACTCAAATGCCAACAACGACAAACGAAAAAAAAAAAAAATAAAAACAATGTTGTTGCTGTTTTGTTTACCAGCTGTCAAATGAATATTGAATAAGCAACTGAACTGCGTATATTGTTCTGTCTGAACACTTAAAATATTGTACTCAATAAGCCGTATACTGACTCAATAAAAGTGTATATCTAAACATAGCATAAGGCTGTAATTGTAGCAAAACTCGTTTTTACAAAACCGGAACTCAGTACCCATAAACATTGATGAATCTTAGAATTAAATTTGAAAGTAGCAGTATTGAAATTAAACATTGATTTTTAATAATTTCTATGTTTCCCATGTACACCTAATACACCTAGTAGGTTTACAAGGATCGACAAACTTTTTTGAGATGGACCGGTTACTTAATTAACTCGCCATTAACAACCTGTTTATCGGATTTCGGCCTGCCTTCATACATCCTTCCAGATGCCTCTGCGTCTTGCACGTCTTCGCCAGTTGGTAACACCAATTGATCCTCGATTTGGTTCTTTCAACGCAGACAAGGGGTCCTCTACGCCGCCTTTTGTTAATCCCTTTGATTCCGGAGCATCATCTTCCAGTGGATATTATTGACCAGCAGAACGTTCACGTTATGTAGAACTTTTTTCTCGAATACTCTCAAGGCTGCTGCATGGCTAGTTAATAGCGTCCCTACTTCTGCAGCATACGGAGAGAATGAGCCTCTTGTAGAGTATTAGTTACGTCTTACGAGAGAAGTCTCTACTATTCAATTGCTTATTGAGACCATAGTAGCACCTGATGGCAAGAGTGATTCTGCCTGTAGACTGACATTATTTTTGGTGGTAACGGCTGAGCCTATATAAATAAAATTCATTGAAAACATCGAGTGTGTAGATATCGCCCGTAACGTGAGCTTCGATAACTCGCATGTTACCTACTTGCCTATAATATATACTTCGTTTTACACTCATTTACTGCCAGACCCATCTTAATAGGCTCTCGTTGAATACAGCTAAGGGCAGCAATAATATCTTTATTGGTACGCCCTATTATGTTAATGTTATCAGCGTACACACCCAACACGCTGTAGAAGTAGCGTCTTTGCGATGCACTCCCGCCGTCTGCAGGTTACTCTCTATGCAAAAGTTGAAGAGGTCGCATAATACGTAATCGCCTTGTCTTAAACTCCGTACTGTATCAAACAAGGAGCACGAATAGGTTCATTCTCATATTAAGGGGGTTACATCGCTTGCTCAATGTCATTTTGCATAATCTTATGAGCTTCGCAGGAATACCGAGCTCAGACATTGCGGCAAAACACAATACCTTATACGACTATCGAACGCTGCCGTATATTAGATAAAAAGGCGAACTGATAATGTCCAATTAGTGTTTGTCGAGTGACTTCAGTCATTCACACAATACGTTCGTAAGAATCTTATAAGCGATACTGAGAAGGCTTATATCACTGTAGTTGATGCTTATCGTGGGTCTCCTTTTTTCAAGACAGGACAGAAGATACCGAGGTTCCAATCGTTGGACATACTTTTCTTTAGTCACATTTTGCAAATAAGCGGGTGCATGCAGCCTACAAGTTCATTAACTCCGATCTTAAACAATCCAGCGGTCAAAGAGTGGAAGCCTACAGTATGCTTGCTCTTAAGTCGCATGATCGCGAATTTGACCTCCGCATGACTGGGCGGCGGAATCTCCATACCATAATCATTGTCTGTGATATGGAATATCAAGGCAGAGCATCATGACTGGTTCTTACTAGAGATCAGCAGTGAGTATTCAAACAGATGAGTAGATTTGAATCATACTCATAATTTCTGATACTTATACGTATTCATACATATTTTAATATCATACTCATACTACTCATATTCAAAGTTTGAAGTACACATCGTACTCATTCTTAACAATACACATGATGTTGTTGATTTAGACTCTCCTTTACTCAATATTTACAAGAATCACAAAATAAGTATGCTTTGCGTACGAACACTACAATACTCACTAGAAGGTTGTGTGTTTGCTTTGCTTGCTGTCTTTCTTTTTCCCTTTCTTCTTGTTTTGTAAACGCAACAACAACTAAGACTATAAATTTTGATGAATGATTGGACGACTTACTCGATTCATTTATGAGTATTATAAGTATTTTTCTAAATTTATGAATCTGACTGAGTAGACATATGAATCAAACATATTTCGAATGGTATGAGTTTGATGCAATTGTACTCATACTCATTTCAACGTGTACTTATAAATCAATATTGTAGTGAGTACAAATGAATAAGAGTACATAGTTAAATTTGAATACTGTTAACTCACTCACACTCGAAATTTCATGAGTACTTATGAGTATCGAAAAAACGATTTATTGCTGATCTCTGGTTCTTACTTACATGAAGAAAATTTAACGATTTTCCGTAAATGCTTCTTCAAGTGCTGAACATAATAATTGTCTCTTTAAGAATTATGTACATCTGAATACCCGTATGGTATATGCAGCATTACAAGGGTGAAGGGTTTAACATCATCGTTATGTCATAAAAACCTTTTCTACTTTTAAAAACGTTATTCATTTAAGAGACGCTTATTGATGCCATTTTTAACAGAATAAACTGAATTTTTTTTTTTGGTTAAAAATGCAAAAAAAAAAATTAAAAAAACAGTTTTTCTACTATTCTCTGCATTTCGTGTCCGATGCTGATGAATAATTTTCTTAACGGTTGAAATTTGTCAATGACTATGGAATTGAATATTGCATACTGCCTTGCCATGTTGCATATTGCATGTATGAACGTATCTACTATGTACTCATATATGTAGATACATGTATGTGCATGCAGCCAGTTTGATGCATCTGAAAACATTTTTACGCGGAAATGTTTAAATGGATGTCATAAATTGTAAATGAAACTTGACTGCATGTGAAAAATTAACTGTTGGAGCACAGAAAAAACAGAAGAAAAAAAGAAAAATTAAATAAGAAAATAAAAATTCATAAAGATGAGCCAACAAAACACAATCCAAAAGCAATTCAACTGAATACATACCCTTTTGCTATGAAAAATTCAACAAAAAAGAGACAAAGAAAATAAAAGTTTACCAATAACAAGGTAATGAAATATTGCAACATACAACACAAATAGCAATAAAAATTTAAATTGTTTAAATTGTCTTTGGCCATGTAATACGAAAAAAATATATACAATATTCGTATACCAATTCATAGTATTGAAAACATAACGAATACAACCCATACAATGGCACAATGAACACGGAACTCTTCACTCTTTATGATGTGCTAGTTATAATATAATATATTAACGAATTTATAGTGGTTATGGTCTGAAAAATTAAGGGATGTAATTTCCGATTCCTGGATTTTATTTACGTGTCAGAAACATGTTTGTACTATAAACACAATAAACGCAACGCAGTAAACACAGTAATATTGCAACAATAATTTGTTTGTTGTCGCATTGCCATTTATTCTATTTTTGAGAAGCAGATGTGTTTGCTGCGTTGTGTTTATTGTGTTTATATCATCATGCACTGCTCCAGAGTTATGATTAAAATCAGACGGAACGTTTAAAAACTTCAGTGATCGGGTAGATGTCAATTAATAACAGCGCCGTTAAACTATTAAAAAATCGGCAATTGTCTCTTTCTCTTCGACCGATTTACAATCTCTGCGGAAGTCATTAACAGGCAAGTGAAGTCTTTTTGGTCTGATTTATCTAGTTGGAGGCGAAAATGATGAAAGTTTTCTTCTTAGTCCACGATTTTTTAACGTTTAATAGATCCTATGTTATATGGACAGACTAAACATTCATACCAATCAATGTATGTGGATCTGTGTTTGGTAGGAGTGTATCGACCCTAGCTATTTAAACAGCTACTAAATTAAAAGAGATAAGCCTACGACTGGAAAGCCACACGAAATTGATTGACAATTTTAACAAGAGACGATCGAAAGAATCGTGGCAGATGAGAGCTGTAGACGAACGAGATCTGATTGACGCTGAGCTATCAGAGAGCGGTGGGCCTCACATGGGTCAAAATCATAACATTATAGCAGAAGACCTCTCGATAAAGAAGATTAAGGTTTGATAACTATCGAGAGTAGATGGAAAGACGAACTCCAAGACGAATTTTCCATCATGTGCCTTAGGCGACTGGAGCTGTTCGCATTGCTTGTTATACTGTTACTTCAGGGTAGTTGCAATCATACATACATACATAATTGGCCATTACAACCTTTCAGTCAGGATTACGGCCTAGCTTCGCCGTAGTCTAGTAGGTAGTAGTTGCAATCCAATGAACTAATTTATGGGCACATAATTTAATTTAGATTGGTCAGATGATGACAAAATCGAAGCCTTAAGTGCCACACTGACATACTTGTAAATTACTTTGTATGCTACAGTGAGAAAAAGGCAACACGAGGCAACCACACATGTAGTCGATATTGTTTAAATATGATTTTAAAACTGTTTTGCTATGATGATGAAAGAATTTCTCTTAAAGTTTTCAAAGATCCTGTTTAGAAAGGAGAGAAAACCAATAATTTTTAGTCGGACTAGCAAATTCCCTACAAAAGGAAGGAACACATTGCTTTCTGTTTAACGTTGAAAATAGTTTGTCTGCGTAGTCTGCTGTAAGACAAGCTCATGGTAATTAATACTCGAACTAGGCAGGAGAAATAAATATTCAAAGAAAACACGAAGTTGAACCCAAAAGAAGTTGAGGTCTTTATAAAACCGTACTCATAAGAAACTAACATACATAACTACACACAAAAAAATAAATATTGTGACGGCAAATAATTTCAGCATTTGATGATTTTGCTATTGGGGTGAATAAAAACTTGTTGGAGTAAATGAAAACCTTTTGTCGCAAGAAATTTTCCAACAAAATTTTTTTTACCGCAACAACATGAAAGTATTTGAGTTTTTTTAACAGCAAAATTATTTATTGCAAATAGAATAACATTTGTCGTTAAAGGTTTTCCTCTGAAATAACGGCACATTGAAAATTGCTGTTGACGTAAATGATTTGCATTTGCAGTAAATAATAATTTTTGTTACCATAAAATATTTATTTTTTTTAATCAAATAATATTACTGTTGTCGTAAAAAATGTGCATTTGGAAATGACATGATTGGTAGAGTTGTGCGGATCAGTATTGAGTAGTTCGTCGGTGTGAAACAAGTTAAAAATGAGCTTTTTAGTTTTAAAATAATTAAAATAAAAATTAAAGTGTTTCAAATAAACAAACAACAATGTCGGAAGACATTTTTCAGGAAACAGTTTGTATGGTGGATTTATCCAATGAAGTGGTTGCATTGCTTTCAACAATGAATATAATATATAATAGAAACAATTTCTACATTCATAGAATGCGGCATCAACAAAGTCGATATTTTGAAAATAATGCATTCAAAAGACATCGACGAAATATTTTCAAAATTAGGAAGGGGGTTTATAATTTTTCTCCATGAATCGCAAAAGTGGCGGAATCAGAATAAGGTACGTAAGGTTATTTTGTTCATTTACTTGTACATTCTTATGAACTTTTTGCACGCTTGTAACAAAAGTTACTATACATAAACTATGTATATTTAAAATCTTTAAACGCTTTTGCTACAAAATAGTGTTACCGTGCTGTTATAAGAATAGACAATAAATGCTAATACATACTATTGTACAATTATGAAAAAATTATTATAATTATTTTATTTTTTATATGTTTATAATAACTTCATGTCTAATAAAAATTGGCTAGTACACAATTTGAAACAAATATGGCAGCAAACATCTGAAAATCGGCTAAAAGAAAATAAAATATCACTGGACGAATTATTAAAAGCTTGACCCAGATACAAAGACCCTAACAGATTTGAACTTATTGATGTGGAATTGATGGAATTTTGAAATATATAAATCGGCAGAAAATCTTGGTAAGTTCATGAGACATATTCTTCTCTTTAATTTATTGAATGAAAAAATGTTTTAACAGATTCGCGACATCTTTATTTCTTTTATTTACTACATGCAGTTAAACCTCCTCCACGGATCAACCATCTATATCTGATGCACAAAAGGATATGATTGGCCATATAATAAATATAAACAATTTGGTCCAGTGGGAAGATGATGCCAGATCACTTGCTGAGAGAGAAAAGCTTATATTTAATATTTTAAACAATAAATTTAAAATTGCAAGAATTTTAAATAAATATTCTCAAACTAAAAATAATGTTTTCATTTATATTATATACCTTACCAATATTTGCATTTGCGACAAAAGTATATTGAACTGTTGAGGCAACTATTTCTGCATTTGCGACAACAGAAACTGAACCGTTGTGGCAACAAATATGACATTTTAGGCAACATTTTTAACTTTGTCTCTACAATGAATTTACACTTTGGGACAACAGAAACATAATTGTTGACACAAATGCAAAATGTTGTTGGGCACAATCCGAATGTAAATTCTATTTGAATCAAAGTCAAATTATCTTGGCATTACAGTCTTTTTTTTTGTGTGTACATAACATTTGGACGCAAGACAACACCAATATGCTCTCAGTCGATACTCAAATAACATATGAACATCGAGCAGGTCAACAAAACTTTTCCTACAACAGCAGCTGTAATAAAAGCAATGCTCTCTCAAAAACAGAACAAGGCTGCATGACATGATATCAATGGAGAATTTTTGAAAATCTAGACAAGGGATGTACTTCTGATATAGAACCGCCCTTTACCGGTTGCGAGAGGAGACTTCTTCGAAGTTTTTTCAAATCGCGTTCTGAGAGCATGCTAAATATATATCAGAGATCAAAAAGATGAGTAGATTCGAATCATACTCATAATTTCTGATACTTATTCGCATTCATACTTATTTTAATGTCATACTCATACTACTCATATTCAAAGTTTGAAGTACTCATCGTACTCATACTGAACAATACGCATGATGTTGTTGATTTTGACTTTCCTTTACTCAACATTTACAAGAATCACAAAATGAGTATGAATCGCGTACGAACACTACAATACTCACTAGAAGGTTTATTCTTTGCCTTTTTCTTTCTTCTGTTTTTGTAAATGCAACAACAGCTAAGACTGTAAGTTTTGGTGAATGATTCGAGTCACTCGAATCATTTGTGAGTATTATGAGTATTTTTCTAAATTTATGAATCTAAATAAGTAGGCGTATGAATCAAACATATTTCGAATGGTATGAGTTTGATATCAAGGTTGTACTCATACTCATTGCAACCTATACTTAGAAATCAATGTTGTAATGAGTACGAATGAATCAGAATACTTGATTTTAAATACTGTTGACTCACTTATACTCAAAATTTCATGAGTACTTATGAGTAGCGAAAAAACGATTCATTGTTGATCTCTGGTACCTTTGATATAAGCAGTGTGGTTACTCATTAACATTTTGCAGTGTAGATTTTAAAAAAAATTTAAATTTTGCAGTGTGGAAATAAACACTCTTCGCAGAACTGTGGCTATGGAGCAACCGAATCCTTATTGATAGCGAAATGCAGCCTGTAAGACGACGTCCCTCACAATTAAATTGATTGATTCCATTCGATGCAGAAGTCTCAGGACCAGAAAAAGAAGCTAAGACTACTGTCTCAAACAGCAATGATTTGAATTAGCTTGTAGAGCACCTATGATCCTTGTAATCGGGAAGGGAAACAATATATGGAGGAGGGTATATTTCCCTGTAAGAACTTATAAAAGAAAAACGTTTTTTATAGTTTATGGTTATTAACAGACATAAGGACTGTGTATTTCTCCAACTCACACACACGGACACCCACTTCCACTGCACACACAGATTGTATATATTTTTGTGAATGCGTGTGTATGTGTATATAAAAACGCTTCTCTGTACATAGATTTTCATTTATTTCAACCTGAAAATAAAAAATTTTCATTCAAAAAGTTTTGCCCTTCTAATCATTATCTCGGAGACCATAAATCTAGGTGAAAATGTGAAAGCAACAACAACAACAACTACAACAATAACAACAACGGAAACGAAAATGTAAAGTTTTATGTTTTGGTTTCAAGTTCCTCCACCCACCCATACATAGTTCAACTCATTTCAAAATAATCGAGAAGTTATAGTCATGCTACCAAATTGTATAACAACAGCAACAGCAACACCAACAACAGTAGCAACAATAACAATAACAATAACAATATTAAATATGTATGAATATTTTGTATAACAGAAGAAGAAAAAGAAGAAAAGAAAGAAAAAAGAAGGAAAATGGAAAATGGTGGTATAAAAAGTTTTGAAAAGTTAACACCCACAAAACCTTCAAAAATCCAAATTCGAATCTGAAAAAACACAACAACAATAACAACAACACCAGCAACAACAATAATAATAATAAAAATATTTCTTCCTTTTTTTTCTTTTCTTTTTGAATTCTCCTTATTTTTCCTCACCACTCCATCTATCCATCCATCCAACCTGAGTTACATGTTCTCGGTTGTGCTGTTGTTGGTTGGTACCTGAGCGCATCATTTTCCAAAAAGAAAGCAAAAAAAGTTTGAAAATAAAAATGAAAATTTTATAACAAGAAAAACAAAAAAAAAAAAAAACAGAAAAATGAAAATAAATTCATCGAAGAGAAGAAAACGAAGAAAAAAAATGTATTTTTTTTGTACAATTTCCAGCAAATGAATTGTAAAGTATGCATGAGGTTAAGTTCGTATAGGTTAAGGAGGAAAATAAACTGGAATGAGATTTAAGTAGTAAAGGAAACGAAAAATTCAGCATTTGATTTATTATAATCAAACTATAGTCATACCCTGCATGCATACATACATACATGCAGACATACTCCTACAAATATGTTCATATACCCATGCATACATATGTACATACAATTGCAGTACCTATTAAACAGAGCCGACCAACATTGCTACACACAGCACACGTTCAAGAGTTTGCTGTCCGTTATGACTCGTACATGGGGCATCATACTTGTTCCAGCAGTGCGATTTATAGTCCCTGGTCAAATTATTAGACACGCTACAAGACTTCAAGATAAGACAAGATATCATATGTTCTTTCAAAACATCTCTTTAGGGCATAGAGAAAGATATTGAAAATATTATTCGTATTGCCACTGGAAGTAGCCAAAGTCGAATAGGTAGTGTATTGGCGAAACCACGGTTCAAACCCCAGATCAGACATCTCTAACAAAACAAAATATTTCTTCGGCGACTTCCTCTCATCAGATTTCTGGCGAAAACTCTGAGCGTAAATAAAATTGCCATGAAAAGTTTCTCAAAAAAACCTGTCGTTCGGATTCGACTTTAAACTGTAGGTCTCGCCACTCACTAAAATTAACACGCACAACATTAGTGTGTGCTGTGAGAAGATAGGTCCTAATCCCGACTAATTATTTACATATATACGAATGCGAGTAATGTCACTTCACGAGCCGACAACCTTTTATGCCACTGTTTTAGTAATCATTAAGAAAAACTCTAGTGTCTGTAATAATATAGCCAGTGACTGTACATTTAGAATACCTCACCAAAAACTTCCTTTATGTTCAAGTTTATATTCATGGCTGGTATTCATTTGTACTGAATGTATGAGTGTTAACTTCAAAACTTTGAATCTTAATATCTTCTATACCCTACGCCACATAAGGTATACAGCTCCAGCGGGTAAAAGGTAAAATGTTTATTCAATTGTAAACGTATTACTATGAAAACGGAAACGGTATAACATCGTTTAACATTAAAATGAGCGAAAGCTACACAAACAATTACAACGAACTTGTTACAAGTAAAACAACAACATTAGTAACACAAGTAAGCGATATCACAACAACAAGCAATGTGAACAAAATATACAAACAACAATGAAGTCGCGATAGAGTTCTCGAGAAAGCAGCCAAATGCATAAGATGAAAATGGGGTTTGGAAGCTCCCAAGAGGGGTAATGGAAAAGAAACTCTAGTTTAAATAAATATAAAATAAATTGTCCAACTAAATGATGATAATACGACTCAGAAAGGCGATCAGTCAAAGTCCTTACTACGCTAACGCGCACTAATGCGAATGGTCATATGAAAGTCTAGAGAACCTATTTGATGATGGAAAACCCTTAGGCACCTTTGACAAAAACCTGAAAACGTTTGAGTCAAGTTGGTGTAACAAACCATATTTCACTTCCATATAGGAGTGTTGATTTCACATAGGCATCCAAAATTGGATTTCACCAGCAGATCTTTCTTTGCATAATATGCGTTCATTTCCTATGAACTCATATGTATAGGTCGGTGCATTGGAGTCTATTTTGAGGTTTCTCCACCGCGTACAGGAAAGGGTGAAGTGGCTCATTAAAAATGGTAAGGTTTCCAACTCTATTGATTCATTGGAGCATCGTCGCAATGTAACTTGTGTTTCACTGTTATATCGCCAATACAACGGATTTAGCTCGAGCTAAGGAAGGGCATTTAATACCGAGAATCATTACGTAACACTCGTCTTTCTCGCCGGTCCACAAACACTACTCCCTCTTTTCTCCTTCCCAAAACCTATTTTCCTAATTTCAACACAATGCACTGCATGAGCATGGGCCATCCCCTGAGTGTTGGTCGTACGGAAAATTAAAAGATATGTTGAAGAAAACTGTTAACGCTGAGGCAATTATATCGAAATTGTATCTGAGAATATTTTTATGTAATTGTAGTTGGTGGAAGTTCAATGACGGTAATTTTCAGGTACAGGTTTATTAATGTGCGAGTCAGGCAACCTTCGCCCATCTATAGATTTTTTACTGAACAATCGAGTGTTACGGCATAAGTACATTTCAGATGCGAATCTAATTGGTTTCACGGACTAAGGGGATATCTGTAGAGGTGGAGGTTTATGTATGGGTGACATGAATGGCTTTTTCTTTTCGAATTTTATTGAACCCTCTTTCTTCCTCTTTCTCTCCTCTTCTTCATTTTCTTGTTTCGTTTTTTCTACGAACTGAAGGGTCACAATGCATCAAGCGAGAGCCCTTAGGGCTTTCCTTCTTTGAAGTCAAACCGGTTTTTGCTTCCATGACTGTATTTCTGTTCTCGTTCAATATTTCGTTACGCAACATTGCGTAGAGCTTTGTTTAAACAGCTCCACTGTTGATTATACTCTGGAATGTCGAAAGCGCAATTACAATTACACTGCAAAGTAGGTTATCAAATAGACCAGCTCTACCGTCTATGCTGTAATCCCCTTTCATACATATCTTTTGTTAACTCGCACTACATATTCTTTGTTTTTTTCTTCTTCCTTCTGAAATAAAGCTAAAGAAACAAAATCACGAAGAAGAAAAAAAACGAGAAGCAAAAAAAAAGTAGAAGAAATTGTTAAAAACTTAAATTCCATAAATTAAAATACCGTGCGAAACGTTAGGAAATAAAACTTTTTGGTTGCAATCAAACAATCGCACACACACACATACACCCGTAACACTTTACCGTACTGTGAACTACTCGTTCATACACAAATAAATCACGGATCCTTTTACGTAAATTTATTTATTTCTTCAATTCTTTTTTGTTTTTCTTCTCCTGTTTTTGATTTTAATTTTTGCAATTTTTATTTTTCCTCGTCTAAATAAACGAAATCCATTATTTAAGTGTAGAGATATAATTTTTTCGCCCTCTCCCCTCCCCTTCCCTTCCTTTGTTTTAGCACGGTTATTTAAGTTTAATTTTTCGATAAGCATTGCTAGGATTTCGTTTCACGTTTCATAAGCCAATAAAATTGTTAAATATAGGCAAGAATTTTATATGTATTGGAAGAAGGAAAAGGAAATTTATGAAAATCACTCACTACTCACTTCACTCGAAAGGCGAAAAACTGTCGATAACTTGCCGATAACATTATTTTCGCGCATTTTATAGAGCGTTTTTAATTTATATTTCTCGCAAAGAAGATTTTTCACCACAAAACCAAAATCTATTTTAGCGTACAGTGAAGACAGACAGTTTAATATGTGTAAATTGTGAAATTGTGTGAAAAATTGGGCTGAAATCAGTTCATCAGTCTGTAATTGAGACAATTTTTTCCGAAACATTATGTTTAAAAATACAATGAGGCACACACGACTATCTCATGCATTGGATTTCGAGCTGCCTGTAATCGCTATCAAGGCTTTGGCGATCGCACTTGTATAGTATCGGGTTATCCATTTCGTGGTTTCAAAAGTAAACGTAAATAAAACACATATAAAATATTTTTTTCATGATATTTCTTTTTTATTGTGAAGTTTGAACGTTGACATTATGACCTCCATGCGAAGTGTTGCAAGCATTGATTCTTTTGAGGTAATTTTCGACCACTTTTTGACACATATTGGGCGGTATCTCAGCCATAACTTGACGAATGTTGGTTTTTAAGTGCTCAAACGTTGAAGCTTTATCTGCATAAACACGGTCTTTCGCGTAGCCCCACAAAAAAAAAGAAGTCTAATGGTCAGTTGATATCGCCACGACGAGAAATTACGCGGCCAGGAAATATCTCTTGCAATAAAGCCATATTCGCTCGCGTTGTGTGGCATGTGGCACCGTCTTGTTGAAAACACATATTCTCCAAGTCGTATTCTTCAATAGCAGGCAAAAAAAAGTCGGCTTATCATATGACCATAATGCTCCGAATTGACGGTGACAGTCGTTCCATCATCGTTTTCGAAGAAGTAAGTTCCAATCACTCCTTCGGACCAAAGAGCGCACCAAACAGTGACTTTTTCTGGATGTATTGGCCTCTCTTCAATTACTTGAGGATTCTCAGAACCCCAAATACGACAATTTTGTTTATTAACATACCGACCGAGTGTGAAATGTGCTTCATCGCTGAAGAAAATTTTGTTCGAAAAATTGCCGTCCACCGCCTGTTGTTCAAGCACCCATTCCACGTATCTACGACGTTGTGAATGGTCAGCTGGCTTCAGTTGTTGCGTGAGCTGGACTTTATGTGGATGTAGGTGTAGATCTAAATGCAAAATACGCCATAATGTGCCGTAAGACAATAGCGATATTTTCAGCGGAACGAGCGAAACGATGATGCACAGGCCTTTCAATATTTGTAACCACTCCAGTCTTTTCAAAATTGGTTTCACAACTTAGTTTGACAGATGTCGAATTCCAGGCCCATACTTTTTAAAACACGAAATGGATAGCCCTTTATAACAATAAAATCTTCATAATATTTAGAATCATGGCAGAATGTCGATGTTAGACTAGAGCTAATAAATGTTCCTTTCGGATGTGAGTAGGCGAATTATAGCCTGAAAGTAAAGACGTTTTACCAAACATACATACATATGTAACATACATAATTGGTTATTACAACCTTTCAGACATATGAGTGGTGAAACTTACAGTTTAAACTCAACTCCGAACAATATATTTTTGAGAAACTTTTCTCAGAGTTTTTGCTACAAATCTGCTGAGAGGAAGTCGCCGAATAAATATTTTTTCATTATTCGTTTTATTGGAGATGTCGGCCCTGGGGTTTATACCGTAGTCCCACTTCTAATAAACCGCCACACTACCTACTAGACTACCGCGACATTTTACCAAGTAGTTTTCCAAGAGAAATTTAGAATGTCCCATACGGGCAGAAATAAAATTAGGTCTCTAAGTAAGCAAATCCGATAATAACATTAACGAATATGGTGTTGTATACATAAGTTCACAACTCTATGATTGACCACAGAAATTAGAGAAGCTAATATTGCTCTTAAGAATGAAAAAGCAACAAGCCAAAGTATCATTTCTGCAGAAGTATTTTCTTTCTATAAAATAAAATTGGCAATAGGCCGTTATTGTGGAGCTACCGATTGCAAAAACTTCTGCGGCATAGCACTACTGCGTGCTGTTAATAAAGCATATCGATAGTAAGCATGATCGGGAACAAGAGACTACCAGGAGCAGTGGATCCTGTAAAGACCAGCACTCTTAGTAGAATTATAAGAGCAAACGATCGAAATGAGGTCACAGTACTATTTGTAAAGTATTTTAACGAATTCTCTTCCTTACGTAGAAAGTACTTTTTGAGCTAAGAGTTTTTTTAAAAGGAAAACATGTTTGAAGCTCAATCCTATGTCGTTGCTCTACTGCGAATAAATCTAAAGCTTAGTATGGGTCCCACTCAAATGCAACTTACTTACTTAATAATCTTGGACGATGTGGACGACAAGTGTGTTTTATTCCATAGACTGACTGAATAAGTAGAAGAAGTTAGATGACCTGGCTGTTAAGTTTTTAGTCTAGAAGAAAAAAATTATATAAAACATCAGAAATGCGAATCTATAAATGGCAAAAGGTTCAGTGCAGTGTCTTCAAGAACTCCAATAAATTAAGTACGAGTTTGGACAACATAACCACTGAAAATGGTAATATTGTAAGTTAAGGAAGTTGGATGGACACACTTAGTATTCCACATAGAACCCATTGTTATACTACAGATTTTCCAATGTCCTATAATCCTGAAACCAATCGGAGCTTACGACGAAGCGACTCAGGCTGGCAATTTCAATGCCTGAAAGTTCCATAAGATCAGGCTTGTATCCGGCAACTAAATGGCTCTTTCTCCTTCGCCATAATGCCAGGCAAACTTTCACAACAGACTCATCCTCTTCGTTATCTCTGCAGCTTCTACAGAAATCACTGGCAAAGTGCCCTAGACCAATGTGGCTCGCTTGCCTGTCCGTAATGCAATGTTATTACCCCGACGACTGAATGTGCTTCTTTGGAGTTTAAGCAGCTTGACTGTACGCCCTCCTTCCAGTTTTGGGCATATTTTATAAGCCGTTCTGTCCATTTCCGAACTCACCCATCTGCGATTGACGGAGCCGATGACTGCGTTATCAATTATAAGCCAAAATCAAGATTTCATCGGAATGTGCCATGGTTGTACCTGGCCAGTTAATCCGCTCTGAATCTACTTGGAGTATCATTTTGTCCTGATGCCCATATGATATAAACATCGTATCGTTCTATTACCTCATTTAAATACGTGCGTCAGCTGTACATCGAACGAACTTTCAGGCTGCGGTGCTGAAAGATGCTACACTGAGCCTTAAGAAAAAAGAGTCAGCGGCCATAACAGTGTTGCAAAACTGAAATTTTGAAATGGTACTGAACTATAACGAAAAAAGTACTTTTTTGCATCAAACAGTACTTTTGTAAAAAAAAATACATACATACGGGGCTTACAGTTTAAAGTCGACTCTGAACGACAGAAGATTTTTGATAAACTTTTTCATTGCAATTTTATTATTCTCATCGATTTTTCCAGAAGGAAGTTTCCGAAGAAATATTTTTTCATTTTTCGTTTTGATGGAGATGTCTGACATTCGGTTTGAACCGTGGGCTCAGGGCCAGTAAGCCCGCACACTACCTACTAGACTATTTTTTATTTATATTTAACACACATACGGCACGGAACAGAAAAGCTAACGACTTATTCGTGTTCCTCACATACAAGACAAAAACAGCTGATTTGCAACGTAAAAAAAACGTAAAAGCCCCGTTTAGTCAAACGTCGATGGAACGTAATGTAACATACGATCGTTTTTAGGATATGAAAAGCAATGCAAATGCCTACCGAAATTACATTACGGTTCGGCAAGCGTTTTCATTACTTTTCGTGTTCTAAAAACGAATGTACGTTCTGTGGACGTTTGGGTAACCGGGGATAAAGCTTAGTTCTACCTTTAGCATTACGTTGAACATGTTGCTAATGCATTAATAGTTCAAAAGCGCAAGACGCTAAATATGTAATAACAAAAAAAAAGTACTGAAAGAGTCGTGGGGGTACTGTGGTATTTTTGAAATGAAAAAGTATTGAAAAAAGTACTAAAGTACTGAATTTTTCAACATTCTGGCATAACATAAAATCATTCATACCATAACTTATTAGTTTTTGTCACAGTGTCGAGGCTCTGGATATCCTTGGTAAGAACGGTTACCAATCGATTAAAAATTGAATTTAAGCTGGAATAGGCATTACTAAAGAGAGTTCAGTGATAAAGGATAACTGATAATTTAAGTTGTAGTAACCGATTGCATTAGTTATCATATCGGTTTAGAATACAGTGATCCCTTGATTTACGTAGCAGATGGTGCCAAAAAAAGGCGACGATAATCGAAACGATATACATCGAATTTCATATTGCTCATACTACAAAGTAGTATGTTTTTAACAAGGAACTTAAAAAAGTTACAGTAATCCCTCGATTTACGTCGCAGTTGGTTCCAAAAAAAGGGGCGTAAATCGAATGACGATGCAAATTGAAGTTAGGTTAGTTTAGTGTGGTAGCTTCATACCAGAAGCTCACTTGAGCACGCATAGCGGCCCATTGTGACGCCACAGGTGAGCGCAGTTCCTGTACTGACCAAGTTCCCCCGGATTCAAGAGGGAGAGGTCGGTCAGCGCAAGATTTGCAAATCCAAAGCACGACTACCCCACGCTGGAAAACCAGCCAGAAAGTTTGATAAACGAGACTATATCCTTGACATCAATGGACGATAGTTCCGTCAAGCTGACAACCGTCGAAGAGCCAAATAACCTATATCTGCATCTCGCAAGAGATGGGCATTGACAAAGAAAGTGAGCAACAGTCTCGTCCTCCTCAGGGGATCTGCACCCACGGCAAAAGTCGTTAAATGGGAGCCGCATTCTCTCCGCTTGTCTACCCATAACACAGTGACCTGTAAGCATGGCTACTGTGATTGAGATGATGCCACGCTCAAGTCGAAGTAACTGGTTGGTACGCCGTCTATCCATCCGGGTCCAGGAGAGTCTAGCGGTTGAGCAGGACTCCTCGTTGATCCAGGATAGGTTGGCGTCTCGGAAAAATTTCCGCGCGATGGCCAGTTTGATCGAGGCAAGTGGCATTCGTAGATTGATTGAACAGGATTCCGGGAGTAGTGCGCCAGCCCTCGCCAGCTCGTCGGCTCTACAGTTTCCCGATATGTCACAGTACACAGGGGACCCAGACTAGTGTGACACTGAAGCGCCCAGAAAGGAGGTTGAGGCAACGGCGACATTCCCTGACGATCCTGGGATTATTCGCAACATTCGACAGGGACTTTATGGCAGCCTGGCTATCTGAAAAGATCGAGATGCGGGTGAAAGAAACACCGTATGCGAGGATCCATTGTGCGGCCCGGTATATGGCCATTACTTCCGCCTGGAACACGCTGCAATAATGCAATATTTAAAGATAAATTAAGCAAGAAATATGAAAACCGATTAGTTTCATTACATATTTCATTTCAGTATTGTTGTTGTTCCTTTTATTTTCATTATAAAATACGTCAGAAACATATACAAATTCTTATACCTTCCGCAAGCATGTTTTTGATGCCAGATCTAGTCCTTGTAACCTTTACTAAACCTGTAAGTAGTTGCAGAGTTCTCTATTAATGCAATGCATGTTTAGGTGTGTGATAGTTTGTCTATGGAGATGAAAACTTTAAGAAAAATCATAAGTATACGTATGTGTGTGCATTTTATTTCTAATTTTTTTTCTTTTTAAGGTCTGCATGCAATAGTTTTTCCGAATTTTTCCTTTTTCTTTTCTTTTCTTTTCTTTTCTTTTCTTTTCTTTTCTTTTCTTTTCTTTTCTTTTCTCCTCTTTTCTGTTGTTGTTTTTGTTGTAATGGTTTTAACAACTAAAGTGCAAGAAGCTGTGAAGCATGATGATGTGCACATAGAAGCTCTTCTCTGTACCCATAATATAAATGAGTTGCACTGCGAGTGAGAGCGAGAGAGGTAGAGAGAGAGTTTTTCTCAAATAATGTAAAAATTTTATTTTATTCATGCAACACTATCAGGTTTACAATTCCCAATTGGAATTCTATTCGAGAATATAAAACTTTTAAGGAAAACTACTACTGCTGCTGCTGCTGCTGTAATTTGCTTAAAACACCATTGAGGCACGAACAACGTTTTCTTAATCGAAAAATTTGTTGCAACGAAGAAAATATTTCAACAAAAAAATTGAAAATGAAAGAAAAAAATGAAATTTGTGAAAAATAAGGAGAAAATATGTGTTTATGGATCAGATTTGGATTCGAAATTAAAATTTTTGCCAATCACAACCCTTCTTTTCATCGTGTCGTGGAAAGAAAAATATTCAAAAAAATAAAAATTTTGTTTCTGCAATGTACGTACGAATGATGTACGAATTCCTATGGGGTCTGTTGAGAATTATATTCCTTTCTACCTTTATTTAGTTTTAAGTTTTAATACTAAAATACTCTAGTAGTTCCATTATTTTCTTAATATTCTTTTTCGTTTTTGTTTTTGTTTTTGCTTTCAATATATGTATGTATGTACGTATTGTAACTGAATGTTGTTGTAGAATTTTATAGTTCTTGTTGTAAGAAAAGTTTTGACCTTCATAACTCGTTCCCAGGCTAGTGCTTTATGAGTGGGTAGCTGGGTGGCGGTTTATTTTGTTTTGGCGTTGCATTAAAAAGTTATTCTTCTCCAGCAAAGTTGTAATAACTCTGCTGTGTGAAGAGCACTTTGTGTTTAAAAACTTGAATTATAGGAAATTTTTGTTTTTTTTTTAAAGAATACTAAAAAGGATTAAAAATATATACATCATCAGGAGAAGTGCTAAAACATAAGGCTTTTGAATGTATCTACAGTATGTACTATGACCTCTATGGCGCTATGACTGTGGTGAAGATCCAATTTAAAATTTTTTAGGCAATTTTTTTGATATCAAATTGGTTCGTTAAGCAATTGTAATGGCCTTGAAGGATGTTAAGTGAGTACTTCTCTTAGAATGAATTTCGTCATTGGAGTTGACGCAAACTTGTAATAATTGGCAACTACAGAATGGAGAAACTACGACTATTTTCTGGCTTAACACTTTCAGCAAAGTCTTTCATATATTTTATGTAAAGGGCTATCCATTTCGTGGTTTCAAAAGTATGGAACTGGAATTCGACATCTGTCAAACTAAGTTGTGAAACCAATTTTTTTCTTTTCAGTTGAAAGTCTGATATTGACGAAAATGGATCGCTTAACTATCACACAACGCATAAAAATTGTCAAAACGTACTATAAAAATGGTGATTCTGCCACAGCCACGTATCGGCAATTTTTCGAATAAAATTTTCTTCAGATATGAAGCACATTTCACACTCGGTGGGTTTGTTAATAAACAAAATTGTAGTATTTGGGGTTCTGAGAATCCTCAAGTAATTGAAGGGAGATCATTACATCCAGAAAAAGTCACTGTTTGGTGCGCTCTTTGGTCCGAAGGAGTGATTGGAACTTACTTCTTCGAAAACGACGATGGAACGACTGTCACCGTCAATTCGGAGCATTATGGTCATATGATAAGCCGACTTTTTTTTGCCTGCTATTGAAGAATACGACTTGGAGATTATGTGGTTTCAACAAGACGGTTCCACATGCCACACAACTCGAGCGAATATGGCTTTATTGCAAGAGACATTGCCTGGCCGCGTAATTTCTCGTCGTGGCGATATCAACTGGCCACCAAGATCATGCGATTTGACACCATTCGACTTTTTTTTTTTGTAGGACGCGAAAAACCGTGTTTATGCAGATAAACCTTCAACTCTTGAGCACTTAAAAGCCAACATTCGTCAAGTTATGGCTGAGATACCGCCCAATATGTGTCAAAAAGTGGTCGAAAATTACCTCAAAAGAATCAATGCTTGCAACACTTCGCATGGAGGTCATTTAAATGATGTAGTGTTTCACACATAATGTCAACGTTCAAACTTTACAATAAAAAAGAAATATCATGAAAAAACTATTTTATATGTGTTTTATTTATGTTTACTTTTGAAACCACGTAATGGATAATCCGATACGAGGACGAGTAGGGCTACTCATATGTATGAATATACCATATACAGCCCAACAACTTTTTGTTTTGTTATGACACAATTTCCAAAACTAATGCAATGAAATTCTTCATTAAATTCAAGGTCCAAAACAAAACAAAAGAAATCTTCAGTAAACGCCAATAAGATGCCACTCAGTAATTGGCCCAACAATAAATGCCGTTTGATTATATCGACAACATGTACTTCCGAACTTTGCAGTTATAATTACAAATAATAAAATTGTCTTATAAAAATAGGTGTCCTATTCAGGCAATGTACCGCGCGTAATGTGGTGAATAACATCGCTGAACTAAATAAGTTCACTGATTCAGTAAACTATCAACTAATAATTGTACGTCGACAACATACAATATCTCTCGAAAAATTTGACGCTGTCCGTGAAACTATGCAGGAGAAAATGCAGCAATCGATTTTACATCGCCACTGTTCATCGAATTATGTAGGCGAAAACCGCAAACCACAACTTCAAGAATTTTGCATCGAGACTTGAAACTCCACTCGTATAAAATACAACTGACCCAGGAACTGAAGGCGAACAACTATCTTCGATGGCGATGAGGCCTAATGCTCCATGAATACATACATAAAAACATACATAATTGGTCAGTACAATCCTTCAGTCAGGTTTACAACCTAGCTTCTAGCACCACTTATGTTATGTGTGTTAATTTTATACATGAGTGGTGGGACCTACAGTTTAAAGTCGAATCCGAAGGAGAGATTTTTGAGAATTTTTTTCATGACAATTTCATTCAGTTTTTGATCGAAATCTGCTGAGAGGAAGTCGTCGAAGAAATGTTTTTTTCACATTTCTATTTGCCTCATGTAGGCCACACTGCCTACTAGACTACGGCTGCATGAATGATCACTGAAAAATATACTATTTTGTATGGATTTTGGACTGGCTGCACCTTCGGTCCATACTTCTTTAAGAATGACATTCATCAGTTCATCATTGTCGGCGGCGAATCCATAATAAGAAACTTTTCTTGGCCTGAAATAGATGATTTCGACATTAAAGACATGTGGTTTCAATGTACCACACATCTCATGCCATATTGGATATTCTATATGAGCGATTTGAGGACATATTCATTTCACATGGAGGTGGTGTGAACAGGCCATCGAGTTCGTGCGATTTGTATTTTTTTTGTGAGGTTCACTTAAGGCGCAGGTGTATGCTAATGAGCCACAAACCACAGTGATACTAAAAGCCAACATAATTCATGCAAGCGGTCAAATTCAGTTTAATTTTGGAGTAGGAGTCATTGAAAATTAGACATATTGGGTGCACCCCAACCAGAGAAGCCGTGGCAGACATTTGAACGATGCCATTATGTGTGGAACTGTGCTGCAAAACTGAAATTTTGAAATGGTACTGAACTGTAACTCAAAGAGTACTTTTTTGAAGGAATGGTACTTTTGTAAAAAAAAAAAAAATACAGACCTACTCTTTAAAGCCGACTCCGAACAATAGATTTTCGAGAAACTTTATCGTGGCAATTTTATTTACTCTTAGAGTTTTTGTCAGAAGGAGATGATGGAGATGTGTGACATGGGGTTTCAACCGTGGGCTCACGTCTAGTATGCCAGCACACTACCTACTAGACTATTTATTTATTTATATGTAATACACATACGGCACGGAACAGAAAACCTATCGACTTACTCTTATTCCTCACACACAAGACACAATCACCTGATTCGGAACGTAACAAAACGTAAAAGTCCCGTTTAGTCAAACGTCGATGAAACGTAATTACGTACGTTTTTAGGATATGAAAAGCAATGCAAATGCCTACCGAAATTACATTACGGTTCGGCAAGCGTTTTCATTACTTTTCGTGTTCTAAAACGAATGTATGTTCTGTGGACGTTTGGGTAATCGGGGCAAGCTTAATTCTTCCCTTAGCATTACGTTGAACATGTGTATTAATAGTGGAAAAACGAAAGACATAAAATATGTAATAATAAAAAAGTACTGAAAGCGTCGCTGGGGTACTGCGGTATTTGTGAAATGAAAAAGTTCTAAAAAAGTACTAAAAAAGTACTAAAGTACTGAATTTTTCAACATTAGTGTGGAATATAATGGCATCAATAGGTCTTTCAGATGAATCAACAATTTTTATAATAGCACGCATACACACATTTTGCTTATTTAGATTTAAAAATAGAAAGCACTTTATGAAAGAGCCAATTTATCATTATTATGAGTACCTAATAAGATAGAAGTAAACATTAAGCTAAAGGGAGGATAATCCTACCTTTGAAAAAAGAAAAACTTGTTTAATTGAGCAGTGCTATCGACATTGCTTCGGCGCTGCCATATTTTTGAAAAAGTTAACTTTATTTCATCTGTAGGCTGTAATAACGAAAAGATGTTAAAGGTGACTTTAAAGTTCACTTTAGCTAAATTTACCTTTGACTAAACCCAACTTTAACGGCAAGTTGTAATAATGGCCCTAAGTGTGATTTCTTGTGACTGAATTAGAATTTAATAAATACATGTATTTTATTTAAAAACTTTCCGTGTGTACTAGACTATTAGCATGAGGGTTGTAAGTTCGAATCTCTTTAGAGCCTCTAGTCTTTTAGACAACACCGAGCACAAGGCGAAGTTTCTTAGCTCGTTAGTAATTAAATATAATTTGTAATTGTATTGCAATTAATTAAAAAAACAAGTTAAAACAAATATTTAAGAATACTTGACTGAAGCTGCATATTCTAACAGGTGTTTTATGCCATGTTATTATTTCTAAACAAAATTAATATGATTTAATGGTTCATAAGATCTAATATTGGATGCACTTCATAGATTAGAAATTATAAAATTTAATGCCAAAAAAGAGTCCCCTTAAGATTGGAGTAATTTCTGTATGAGAACAGGTGGCGATTGTGATGGTGGTCATTATCTTTAATTCGATATGAAAATGTGTCTTCAATGCATTTATGACGAACGTAAAGCAAAAATGTTTGTGTAAACACAATTAAAATTGTCAGCAATAAAAATGAAATTAAAAACAACAACAACAACAACACAAAGAACAGAATTGTGTCAAGGTTTCCATAGGATTTTACGTAAATAATGCGTGTGTGTGTGTGTGTGTGTGTGTGTCATAAAAAGGATACCCACAGTGTAGAACATTAAAATGTTTCTAATCTAGGCACTATTGCAGCATGCAACAAGGCTCTAATGCTGATAGAGCGAAGCAATCAAAGTAACATAAACGACACATTCAATGTTTAAAATTTTTTTTTATTGCTCTCTAGACGCCAACACCAAACACAGCAACAGCAATACTCAGCCAATGCCAATACCAACAAGTTCTTGGAGATTTCATAGGAACTTCCATTATAATTTTATTGCACGTATTACGGGTACTTTTCTAATATCCCTTCTACTATTTTTAAAATTTTTTTTTTATTTTTTAATATCATTTTACGATGAAAACAAATTAAAAACACACATGATAAAAACGTAAACGAATGAAATGAATAATCGTAAAAAAAACAAGTAAAACAGAGAGAAGTTCCTTTTGCTCTTTTATAAGCTGTTAATAGATTCTTGGAAAACACACACATACACACACACTTACACACACATAGACGAAGACTAAGGGAATTGAAAATAATTTGATTAATTTACACTTGTTGGTAAGCACTGCTTTATCATATTAAAATGCCACATTGTATGAATACGTCTCTTCGTTTGGGTGGCAGTTGTTGTTGAGCGACCACCAAACTGTGGATTTTTTCTTCTCATTGTTTTCACCTCCTTTATTATGAAGTCAGTGACACAACAACAAATGGGTGTTTTCAGTTCATAAATCATAAAGAGATTTAAAAATTTGTCATTATACTTTTGTCTCTCAACAGCCCACCTCCTCTTCCCCCCTCTTTCTCTAGCTACTTTGTCTAATGTCTAGAGGAAGGGAAAATCATGGCATAAATACTCAGCAGGATATCAGCCTTAAATTGCCCCGCAAAATATTACACAAAATATGACAACGGGAATCCATAAATTTCCCTCTTTTAAAAAAATAGTACGAAATAAAATCTAAAAGGGAAGGAACGTTTGTATGTCTGTAGGTATGGGTATGAGCATCTTAATCTGAGTTGGAAAATGTTTTAACTGCTGCTGGTTGATCCTTTTAACATTAACGTTTCCTTTTTATGATTTTTCAATTATAAACATTGACTAATACACATCGTATACGAGGGTCGTTAAGTAAATTTTAATATAAAAAACTTTTTGAGAATATTTTTCACTTCTCTTTGATAGTGAAATGTTTCTGATTTACGTGATTAAAAAGTTAATAAAATTTTCTCAAAATAATTTTTTTAAAGTGATTTTCCAAAGAATTGTAAGACATTCAAAAGTGGATTCCTGAATTCCTATGCAGCGAAGTACTTTGAACTTCTGGTTTAATACATAAATCGAATCAGTTCATATGTATGTGCGTTTAGCATTTCTCTACAGAGGAGAAACAAATATTCTCACATGCTTTACTCATTTGCAAAGGAGTGGTTAAACCTAGACGGAACCTCTTATCAGTCATAATGGAACATATGCCCATAGCACAACTTTTCTAGTGTCTAGCATGTGAACCCAAAATAACGTGTCTGAACAAAATTTAACACTTCTGAACACTTCACTAAACTCTCTGAATAATTAGAAAACCCGAATATTACAGGAGAACTTTATATGAGTCAATTGAGTTAAGCTTTTTACTGGTTCAGTTTTGGTTTTTACGTGGTGACGAAAGTGCCACTAACGGTGGCTCTGAGAGTTTCAAACACACCGCCTATAACAAAAGGGCTTGCCTAAGTCTGGGTGACATAATGAGCCATATTTGACATCAAGTGAACTTGCTTGTGACTGACAAGCTAGCCGTTAATGTAACATAATCTAACCTAATGTAGTTTCTATACTTATTACAGTAGTAAGAAGCAGGCAAGTCAGCAATATAATACGTTACGTGGAATTCCACTGCTATCGGCAGCAAAAAAAAAAAAATTTGGTACCAGAGATCAGCAATGAGTATGAGTAGATTCAAATCATACTCATAATTTCTGATATTTAAACGCATTCATATTTATTTTAATATCATGGAACTGCTACTCATATTCAAAGTTTGAAGTACTCATAGTACTAATTCTCGACAATACGCATGATTTGCTGATTTCGACTTTTAATGACTCAACATTTGCAAGAATCACAAAATAAGTATAATTAGCGTATTAATACTACAATACTCACTAGAAGGTTGTGTGTATTCTTTGCTTGCTGTCTTTGTCTTTTTCTTTCCTCTGTTTTGTAAATGCAACAACAACTAAGACTGTAAATTTTGATAAATGATTCGAATCCCTCGCATCATTTATGAGTACTATAAGTATTTTTCTAAAGTAATGAATCTGAATTAGTAGGCGTATGAATCAAACATATATCGAATGTTATGAGTTTGATGCCAATGTGGTACTCATACTCATTGCAACCTACACTTATGAATCAATGTTGTAGTGAGTATGAATGAATCAGATTAGTTGAATTTCAATACTGTTGACTGCCTCATACTCAAAATTTCATGAGTACTTATGAGTAGCGAAAAACTGATTCATTGCTGATCTCAGGTTGGTACCTAATAAGAATGGAGGGGTTAATATTGCTGACAAGAGTCATGGAAGTCGATGATGAAAGTCGATGCTGCTGTTAGATTCAATTGCATTCCAATTACATCCCTTGTGGATACTGAAATTGAATGGACGATCTAGTGTGTTGTTCTTTAAGTGAAACTAATGGATAGTTTCTCGATTGTCTGTCAAAATTATTGTTCAATCACTGTCATTCCTGTACATTAGCATAAAGAAAGTTGTTTCCAATATCACTTCGTGCTTAGTTCAGCAGACTGACACCGGTACAGGAAATGACTTGTTTCAAACATTTCAATTAGAATGGCTGGGATTACGTTGGCCACCCTAATTTAAGCCTTAGAATAAGTTTAGTTTAAGTGTATAAACCATCCCTGTGATTACATTTCTCATATTGTGAATTATCAAGAATAATTGAAAAGAGATCACTACTCGATCTACCCCGAAGTTAAAGGTACGTTTTGTGTACAAATAAATAATAATTTGAATATTAATACTATTACTTTTGTATTTTTATTTTACCCCAAACTTCTCGCAAAATACTTTATTTTTATTCTCCACTTGCTCACCCCAACATAGATTTTTATTTTACATTCTTTACACAAAATTCTATTCCATTGATGATAAATGATATAAATGAGTTGAATGTCAAAAAGGTTGACTTTTTGGAACCTTTAATGCCAGTTAATTATCGGTGGAAAGATATGAAATAAGATCTTTTGTGAAAATAAAAACAAATTTTTAATGAGAAAGTAAACAACTTTTTATTCAAAATGTTAGTCATTGCTGACTGCAGATTTGACTGATCTTTCACGGAATTTCTAAATAAAAAAATAAAACACTTCGTCTTTTGAAGACAACCAATTAGTAACCCAATTTTCGACTACTTCGTTGGAATCAAGTGCTGTTCAGCGAATGCGTGGCCTATCGATGGAAACGAGTAGTAGACGGAACTCGTTTTTCTTTGCAATGTATCTGCAATGTTGTATTGAAAAATTGTTCTGCCGTGCCTTGTAGGCGATTCTATTCGTTTTTTACACCACACTTTTCTGGTTCTACCAAACATACATCATTGTTTGTGATCTGGTTTTGCAGCCGAAGTTGATTGTTGTGTCGGATTAACTTATGATTTTTCCATTTAGGATTCTGAAAATGAATTCGTTTTTCATCGCCTGCATCAACTCTTTACAACACTGATTTGCCACTAAAGATAATTTCACATTCAATTTTATTTTCAAGACTTTTGGATCTTTAATATAGCTTTTAAGCGATCAGTAATTGTTTGTTGTGCAATGTTTAATATTTCTATATATTATTTGTAGTTCGATGATGGTCTTCCACGTTCTTCACATTTCTCACAATATCAATGTAAACTCAATCTAATCCAATTGGAGGGAAAAACGAAATAAGCTCTGTTTAGAATTAATACAAGCAGATCATCTAGTTTACATACATACATACATACATAATTGGATTACGTCAGGATTAGAGCCTAACTTCTCAACACCACTCATGTTGTGTGCGTTAATTTTATACATGAGTGGCGGGACCTACAGTTTAACGTCGACTCCGAACGACAGATTTTTTGAGAAGCTTTTTCATGGCAATTTTTACTCTCAGAGTTTTTGCCAGAAATCTGCTGAGAGGAAGTCGCCGAAGAAATACTTTTTGTATTTTGTTTTTGATGTCTGACCTGGGATTCGAGCTCGGGCCTTTCGTCTAATAAGCCAACACACTACCTACTAGACCACGGCGACTTCTAACAAAAAATTTATTTTAGACTCATTAGAGTGCTCCTCTCCACGGAAATCTTTAGTAAAAGGCGAAAGATTTATTCGACAACTGAAGAAAAAGAAGCCGGTTTATGGCGATCAAATCAAGTAATTGACATTCAAATTGAACAATTTGTAGCGCCAAATTGTCGTGCTTAAAAATCCCTTCAAACTCCAACAGCCCTCGTACAAACAATGTAACAATCTTAATAACGGTATGTATCTATGAATTGTTTGCACATATGTCGCAACTCATCATCATCCAACTATACTTACCACGACGCCCAATTTAAACATTCTTTTTATTTTATGACCTGTCTGTCTGTCTGTCTGGCTGTCTGTCTCTATATTTCTCATTTTTCTTTCTTTGTTCTTCTTTTTCAAATTTTGCCAATAAAAATATAGAATTTGAACGAATCCCATTTAGTTCTTAAAGCTTTTTGAAAAGGAAAATACTTTTTCGCAAAAGGATGGAAAGCGGTGGAATGAAGCAAGAATTGATATCCCTTACTCTGGTGGACAGACAGACATCAAGTAAAGGACGTGCAAATAGTATTAAACCTAAAAAAATAAAAAAATCTCTGCATTTGTATCTGAATGCTACAATTCAATTAATTGTGACAAATAATTTATGAATGTCTTCTGTAAGTATGTATGTATGTATGTAAGATGCATACACACACATGCATTTGTATACCTTATCCATATCCTTTCATTTCATACTCATCTGCCTCTCTAACAATTCATAGATTTCTTTTCATTTCGATTACTTTCCATGTGTTTGTCATCAAATCTCTTTTGATTTTATTTTTCCAAATTTTTTCTTTGCTTTTATGCTTTCATTATAATAAATGAATGTGCCATGTACCGTACTCTGCTACAACCATACATTGCAACAAAACAAATACGAATACAAATACGAATACGAATACAAGTGTGCAGAGATAAATGAAAAGATATGACAAGCATTTCCAATTTATAGGTGTATCGGTCGATTGGGTTGGTACATGTTTATCTGTGTGTGTGTCATTTCATTTCATATCCCCGTTTAACAATTTCATACATTTATGGGGGGTTGTTTTTATGGCATTGGTGACATTTTCCAACATCATTTATACTCATCCTATACTTTACCGTTATTGTCATGTTTTCATGTTTTTGTTTTTGTTGTTGCTTTCTGCCAATATTTTGTACATTTACGATTTTAACCCCTTGATTTGGTTGGCATTTATTTGGTTTATAAGCTGCATATGAGAAGCTTATTTGATGTGCCTGTCTCGTCCTGCTTGTCATTTATCATGATGGGTGAAATGTTGAGATTTTTCTTCCTTTATTTTCATTTTTGTTTTTTTGTTTTTGACACTCGTACCAGTCACAGGTATTTTAAACAGCTATTGAGAGATTTTGAACACCTGCATTGTTGTCTAGAAAGTGGTTGAATGACGTTAATCTTTAACAGCAATGATGCGCATTGGATTTGTGTAAAGACTTAATAAAATTAAAATTTTTCAAATATTATTGCACATTTCATTTGTTAACAGAGGTTACAGGAGTTTTTTATTTTATATCAGTTTTCTAAATTTATTTCGATCAATTGGCAAAGTATGCTTAAAGATTTAAACCTCAATCCAATCCTAAAGAAGAGACACTACAATACGCGCCAACAGCACTATAAGCCTTCTCACTATTCAATGCAACTTTCTTACGAGCATATTGTGTGAAGGGCTGAAGTCACTAGGCAAAACATTGATTGGCCTTTATCAGTTCGGCTTCAGACCATTTTCAAATGACATCCAATCCTGAAGAAGACCCATGACCCATCTTTTTGTCGACTATACAGCAGCCTTGAACAACCCTGTAATTTTAATTTTATGTCAGTTTTCTAAATTTATTTGATTCGATGTTCAAAGTATGCTCACGGTTCTTAAGAGCATATTGTGTGAACGATTGACCCACTCGTCAAAACACTGTTTAGATCTTAACAGTATAGCTTCAGATCTGGTGAGTTCACTCGACTCCGTCAAACCTTTTGATAGCGTGCGAGGTTTCAGACAAGGCGATACAACATCATGCAACCTCTTCAACTTCGTTGTGGAGAGTATTCTATGGAAGCCAAGTTACTGTTTGCAATGAAAGTGTGCAGTTGTTTGCGGACGCTGATGACGTTAACATCATAGAGTGTAGGATTTTACTGCAGGCTTGAGCGCTGACTAGAGTCAATCAAGATGGGTCAGGCAGTAAAGGAGAGAAGTATATATTGTCGGCAAGTAGGGAAATGCGGAGTGTTACTCCTTTTTTTGGAGACTGACACTCAGGAGAGTGAAAGTGGTGTAGCAATAACAGAAAGATTGTTATTGGAGAAAGGAAACAGGGATAGTGCGCAACAAATTTTATTTTAGACTCATCGCTTTGGATTTCAACAATCAGAGAATCAGAAAACACCCAGGGTCTCTTGTGGGAATCGAACCCATAACTTCTACACTTGAAATTAAGTACACTATCAACTAGTCCATTGGGATATTCGACATCAGGGAATTCGTTTATATTGGCCAAAAATTATGTCAATCTCGAGATCAAGCGTAAGATAACAATTGCCACCAGGTTCTATTAAGGTCGCAATAGATGATAGAGTAGCATAATCCTCACTCGTACCACAACACTAATACTCTACAGGTGGCTCATTCTCAGTAGCAGGAACGCTATTAAGTACCCTACCCATGCAGCAGATTTGAGAGTATTCGTCCCTGAGCGAAAAGTTCCACATAGCATCTCTAGTCCAGTGCGAGTTGGTGAGCATGTCCGCATGCGATTTAATAAAGAACTATATATGCAGCGCATTAATAGGTTGCGCTGGCTTGGGAGGGTCATTCGGATGGGCGCTGATGATCCAGCGTGATGAGCATTTGATGCGGAAATTAGCGAAAACTGCATTCGAAGGACGAAATCAGAGATCAGCAATGAATCGTTTTTTCGCTGCTCATAAGTACTCATGAAATTTTGAGTATGAGTGAGTCAACAGTATTGAAATTCAACTAATATGATTCATTCGTACTCACCCCAAACATTGATTTATAAGTAGAGGATGGAAAGAGTATGAGTACAACGTTGACATCAAACTCTTAACATTCGAAATATGTTTGATTTATATGCCTACTCATTCAGATTCATAAATTTAGAAAAATAATTATAATACTCATAAATGATCTCAGTAGATTTCTGGCAAAAAAAAACTCTGAGAGTTATAATCTGGCCAAGAAAAAGTTTCTCAAAAATATATCATTCGGAGTCGACGTTAGACTGTAGGTCCCACCACTCATGTATAAAAATTAACGCACAACATAAGTGGTGTGAGAAGCTAGGCCGTAATCCTGACTGGAGGGTTGTAATGGCCAATTATGTATCTATGTATAATTGGAGTGATTCGAATCATTCATCAAAATTTACAGTCTTAGCTGTTGTTGCACTAACAAAAAAATGAAAAAGACACACAAGCAAAAAAGACAGAGTAGCAAGCAGAGCAGACACACAACCTTCTAGTGAGTATTGTAGTGTTCGTACGCGAATCATACTTATTTTGTGTTTCGTGTAATTGTTGAGTAAAGGGGAGACGAAATCAACAACAACATGCTTATTGTTAAGTATGAGTACCAGGAGTATTTTAAACTTTCAATATGATATTAAAATAAGTATGAATGCGTATAAGTATCAGAAATTATGAGTATGATTCGAATCTACTCATCTTTTTTAATACTCATTGCTGATCTCTGGACCAAATGTAGAAGGTCCTGTCATCGATTGGTGTAACAAACTGGCGAAAACGCACAAAACGCATCAGATAGGCCGAAATGTAATAAACCGTTTGTTAATGGCCAATTAAGTAAGTTCGGTAGCAAGAAGAAATTTAACTAATTAAAGGGGAATGAAGTATTCAGCATAAAAACTTAAAACTTTTAAAGCTTCAATGAAGGTAAATATGGGACGTTAGTATTTCGGGGAAACAAACATAAAAATTATGGCTAACAACCATCGTATTCATCATATTCCCTCTAAAATTACATACTTTATCAGCCTGTAAAAAATATTCAATTAATAAGTCTTCGTAAACTACAACTCCTTTCCATACTTTCTATCATAAGAGAGTACGGAAATAAATGTTTTCCCAAAAAAATACAATTCCTTATGAACATTAAACGATATTCAGGAATATGACTTGAGTTAATGAGCGATTTATTTAGACAACGATTGTTGGAGCAGGGGAATCTTTCAGGCAAGGCGTAAAGGTGAAATATAAGATTATAAGGTAAGTAATAAAGGCGAGAGATATTCGTTGGATAAAACAGGCAAACACACACAAAAAACAACTTCATGAGCTATTGCTGTTATATGTTGTTGTATTATGGTATTGTTGTTGTGAAAATATAAACCAATTTTACTAATTGCCATTAGGCAGGCATTTAATTCCTTCCATTCATTGCCTCCAATACCATCACCATCATCAGCATCATCATCATCATACAGCTACTTAAGCTAATTGAGTTGGATGCTCATTAAGCGTATAGGCTGCCAAGAATTCAAAATTACTCTTCCACTGTAGCAAAAAAATAACGAAAAAGAAGGGGAAGGGAAAAGTACGCCAAAGAACAAGAAAAAAAAGGGCAACACAAAAGGATTTTATACGTCTTAAGGTGAATATTATTTAAAGAGAAGAGAAGTTATGGTAGACGCTTGCGAAGGGTGGTGGTGGTTGGAAAAAATATGAAAACGTATGTTAAGGAATGATAGGAAACACAAGTGTTTCTATCATATGAAGGCATATTGGTTATAGGAATTCAGACTAAGACTGTGTTTTTCATACATTCATATATTCATTCATTCATTCAGTCATACATGATTTATGATAATCTCTTGTATGGAAACCTTAATATTCAATTCAACATTTTATGGCCATATTCATAAGTAACATTTAGCTGTTGCTGTTCATTTATTCAACCATTCATTTCATTCATTCATTCATACATTTATTCACTCACATAAAATCATACGTATGTATGCATGTAAAGGTTACAAATCACAACATAAATCCATTTAAGCAGTCTACCATACATTTTGCCTTACCCGTCGTTTAGAAGGGTCTTCACAGAATATGAGTCCTTTTATGTTATACGTCCTCTCCTCCCCCCCACAATAAAATTATTGAAAACCACATAAATTTTGATCTCTATACCATTCGTGTGTTCTTTTTTTTTCTTTCTCCAACAATAAGACAATTTTTCAATTTATAGTCAACACAATAAAAAAAAAAAACAAGAAACGAAAAAATATTAGAAATCGATGAAGAAACATTAGAAAGAAGAAAGAAAAGAATAGAAAGTCATATTTCAGATTGACTGAGTATTGTATTTGAAAAATGCTTTAATATTTCGCAATAGAAAATGCCAATATTTTCAACGTATTCAACGCATTAAAAAGGAGAACGTTGAATGGAAATGTATTCACCTTAACCGGGAATTGAATTTGAATAATACGGGCTCCTAGTCGAACATTTTAACCACTTCACATCGCCTAGAGATACACTTTTTAAAAATTAACGCTTAAATCTGGAAATTGGAAATACAATCCGTAATTATTGTTCAGTGAATTTATATTCTTTATTAATTGCATCTTTAAGGTCAGCCCTTCTTGGGCACTACTTCGACTTGTAAGCACAGTTGGAAAACATACTTTTCGTTGTCGTCGCCTCCCAAACTGAAGTAGTCGTACGTAGACTAGCAGTTTGTACGTTGGCCACGAACAAAAACAAATTTTTTTTCGGTAACTTCTTTTCAGCAATCTTCTGACAAAAGCTCTGAGAGTAAAATAAAATTGAAATGTAAAGTTTCTTAAATCTGTCATTAGTATCAGAGAGAATTTTGAATAAGAGTGAGCCAACAGTATTGAAATTCAACTACCCTGATTCATTCGTACTCACTATAACATTGATTTATAAGAAACTTTGAATAAAGTGCACACAGCTTAAAAATACTTACATTTCATTCAATAAGTCATATAAGCAGACATACTGGCAGTTACACCAGGTAATTTTTTACTCGTTTGAGTTCTGAAGCTTTCAAAATTTGTGGCATAAGTTACCTGCGGCTAGGAAATAGTTGACCCATTCTTAAGCTTTAATTTTGGAAGAAGTTTTTCCAGCGTTTTAATTTAATTGTCACATCGTTAATGCCAGCTGTAAGGTTGTTCTAGTGTACTAAAGCTAATGTTTTGGCATATTTGGCGCGTGCCTATGGTTCAAGCCCTTGCGCAGACATTCCGAACAAAACGAAATATGAACAAATATTTCTTCGGCGACTTCCTCCCAGCAGCTTTCTAGCAAAAACTCTGAAAATAAATGAAATTGCCATGAAAAGCTTTTTAAAAGTCTGCCTTTCTTGGTCGACTCTTAACTCCCGCCACTCATGGATACAATTAATATACAAACCAGAGATCAGCAATGATTGCTTTTTTCGCTACTCATAAGCACTCATGAAATTTTGAATATAAGTGAGTCGACAATATTGTATTTTAACTATGTACTTTGATTCATTCGTACTCACTATAACGTAGATTTTTAAGTACAGGTTGCAATGAGTATGAATACAACTCTGACATCAAACTCATACCATTCGAAATATGTTTGATTCATTCTCCTACTCATTCAAATTCATAAATGTAGAAAAATACTTATAATACTCATAAATGATTCGAGTGATTTGAATCATTGATCAAAATTTACAGTCTTAGTTGTTGTTGCATTTACAAAAGAAGAAAAGTGGCACATAAGAAAAAAAGACAGAGCAGACCAAACACACAACCTTCTTGAAAGTATTTTAGTGTTCGTACGCGAATCATATTTGTTTTGTGCTTCTTATACATATTTGTTAAGTTATGGAGAGTCTAAATCAACAACATCATGTGTGTTGTTAAGTATGAATATGATGAGTACTACAAATTTTGAATATGAGTATGATATTAAAATAAGTATGATTGCGTATAAGTATCAGAAATTATGAGTATGATTCGAATCTACTCATCTTTTTGAATAGTCATGGCTGATCTCTGATACCCACCGCAGTCCAGACATAAACCAAGCAAAATATGAAAAATATATTTCTTAAGGGATTTTCTCTCAGCAGTCTTGTAGCAATAACTCTGAGAGTGAAAACACTTATCATGAATATTTTCTGAAGCAATCTGTCGGTCGGAATCGACTTTAACCTTAGGGTCCCGTCATCCGTGTGTAAAATTTACACTTACAACATGAGTAGTGTGAGAAGGTAGGTCGTAATCCTGACTGAAGGATTGTAATAAGTAATTCAGTAAATAGGGTTTAATACCATGATCTTGTAAAATTTTACAGAGCATTTTTAGCATTAACAGATGTCACAAATCTTACTTAATGTATTAAAAGTATACTGCTTTGATCAAATCGATCAGCTTTAATTTTCTTATTGTTAAAGTGTTGTCATCAAAATGTAGATATTGAGGGTAATATCAACTACTATATACGTCGGCAATCGAAGAGAATAAGCAATATTTTTTCATGAAAACATATATAATAGTTTTGTAGAGAGTAAAAAACTCGAAAAACAATTCTTAAGTCAAAACATGAAACTTAAAAACCGTAGAAACTCTTGAAAAATAATGAGTTATTCTTGTAAAAACTTATTATTTTCCAACACAATCTCATTCATCCCTTTATCTGAATGTGAAATTTTAAAGCTTGTCAGACCAACTGTCATCGTTTGATTATAAAACACTTTTAGTTTTGACAGATTTTTGATGTTTTCATTTATTATCTTGTCATCGAAGGACAAGCAGTAGCAAACAAAAGCGTAGCGTAGCGAATGTGAAAACAACCAAACAACTCATCATCATAAACAGCAGCCACCCCATATTTTATAGAAACAAATCAGAGTCCTCAATTTAAACTGAACTCTGCTGTCAACAAGTTTGCTTTTAACACTTCGAATTTAGCGAGGCCGCATTATGAGACAAAAAAAAAATCATGACATCGTCTGGATGACTGGTGGCTAGTGAAATGAAAAGAATTTGAAACAAATTTGCCAAAGTACTTGAAAATAATTGAAAAAATAAAAAACAAGAACAACTCAGTAGCCCAGTGAGAGTAACAGGCGCAGAGACAAGTGGATTTTCTTTAATAATCAAATAAAATTAAAAACATTTTCTTTTTTTATTTATTGTGTGAGATGAAGTGGTTTATTGTGTGTGTGTATGTGTGTCTCTAATCTCTTCCTTTCATTTGATAATGGATATGAGTATTTGAGTAAATATTTGACCAGATGTGATGGCATGGGGCACAAGCAATATAAACGTTAAGAAATCCGTTTTCAAAAGCTTATATTTTTTATTGTTCTTGTTGTCCAAAAAGATGGAGGATGTAAAAGGTGGAAGAGATAGAATTGATGAGGCATTATTGCAAGCAATCACCACGACAAAAGGCTCAAAATTTTAAACGAATTATTTAAATCTCATAAACACCACGTCCACATACAAAAGCACTGTGTGCCGAACAGCTTCATATATTAGAATAGCATTTCGCAGAAATCGTCCATCAACTACAACAACAAAATGATACCGCAGCTTCCTCTATATATCGAAGGTTTGGTGCCCTAACCGAGCGGAAAAAGTTCTTGTAGGAAAAGGTTGCAAGAAGAGATGAAACAGATCAATGATTTTCAGCAATCTTTGAACCTGATTTCCGTTTATTTTAAGAAAGTTTTCCATCATCTGAAACAACAAAGAATTCGGGTTAATTTGCGAAAAATAGGCAAAGTATTCCATCTCATTACAGGCCTAGAGTACAGTACTTCAGTATAGGCTGTTGCTTCCCAAGCACGTTGATGTCACATAAGGTGTGCACACTTTCATGTTTCTGTCAGTAATCGACGAGGTGGTTTGAACTAGGGCCAAATAAGGGCTTCTTTGAAACCCAGCAATAAAAATCTGACAAGTCACCGTAGTCTTGTAGATATCCTATTGGCTTACTATACGTGAGGCTGTGTTCGCTACTCATAAGTACTCATGAAATGTCGAGTATGAGTGAGTCAGCAGTATAGAAGTTTAACTACTCTGATTCATTCCTACTCACTACAACTTTGATTTATAAGTACTGGCTGCAATGAGTATAAGTACAACATTGACATCAAACTCATACCATTCACAATATGTTTGATTCATACATCTACTCATTCAGATTCATAAATTTAGAAAAATGCTTATAATACTCATAAGTGTGATTCGACTGATTCGAATCATTCATCAAAATTAATAGCCTTAGTTGTTGTTGCATTTACAAAAAAAGAAGAAAGAAAAAGACAAAAAGCAAAGCAAACACACAATCTTCTAATGAGTATTGTACTGTTCGTACGCGAATCATACTTATTTTATGATTCTTGTAAATATTGAGTAAAGGAGAGTCGAAATCAACAACATCATGCGTATTGTTAAGTATGAGTACGATGAGTACTTCAAACTTTAAATATGAATAGTATGAGTATGATCTTAAAATAAGTATGAATGCGTATAAATATCAGAAATTATCAGTATGATTCGAATCTACTCATCTTTTTGAATATTCATTGCTGATCTCTGCCCCAGCCCAGGCATCTACAACAAAATGAAATATTAAAAACTTTTTTTCGGCGACTTCCTGTCCTGCCAGTAAATATCTGGCAAAAACTCTGAAAAGAATACAAATTTGTTTTAAAAAGTATACCGTCGTACAACCAAACAATTCGCGAAGTGCTCATATCCATCCTGATATTGATAGGAAGATTCGACTTGTGAAGGCAAAGGAGACTTTTACAAACCTTAAAATATTACGGATGTTAGGAAAATTACGAATATTGGACGCGGAACCTAAGCCCTCCTCATGTCAGTGTAAGCAACAAACAAACTGCAAGGTTTCATCAACGATTGCCTGCTATATACTCCTTGCATATGGTGGCTTCATAACTGAATTTTCAAGACAGATCTTTACAGAAGATGCAGACAAAAACCTATTGGATAGGAAATTAAATTGTGGAAATAGCGCTGTATTAAACATACATTCCGGAAGCTTCCGAAAATGTGGCCACCATCTGGATGAAGTCACCATACTCCAGTTGTTAGCGGGTTGACTTATTAGACGTGAAAAATTATTAAATATGAAAAATTATATCTTTCGGAGACTTGCGCTTAGCAGTCTTCTGGCAATAATTCTGAGATTAAAATGAAATTGCCATGATCTCAAAAATCGTTGCAGGACCAATTATGTATGTATGTTTGTTTGGATTTCGAATGGAATGCGTAGTCGTTTTAGACAGAGTCACCTGCTGAAGAACAAAGCTGGACGTAGGTCGGAAGTTTGTCTAAAAGTCCTAGCATATTAAAAAAAAAATTGTATGCTTTAACTGTTTAATTTTTTTTCAAAAAACTTTTTCTGTGTGCTTAATTATTTTCTGGCGAAGACGAGTATACTCGACACAAACAGAGTAATGCTGCATACTGCCTCCAAAATATGCAATTATGACTACAAATCAAACGTTGCATGTTGGTTTTTTAAAAAATATATTCTTTAAGTCGCCATAGTCTAGTAGGTAGTGTGTTGGCTTATTAGACGTAAGGCCCGAGTTCAAACCCCTGGTCAGACATCAAAACGAAAATATAAAAAAAAAAATTATTTCTTTGGCGACTTCCTCTCAGCAGATTACTGGCAAAACTGTAAGGCCCGCTACTCACGTATTAAAATAAACGCACACAACATGAGTAGTGTGAAGAGCTAGGCCGTAATCCTGACTGAAGGGTTGTAATGGCTAATTATGTTTAAGTATGTATGTTATGTATTCTTTTATTCTTTTTTAAAAAAAGGAAATATTTAGATTCCTTTATTAAAATAAATAAAATTGCCGATCTAACGAATGTTTTAAAATGTACATTTTTGTAAACAAGCTTTATTTGGAAAAAATGCTATTTTTTTCTTGCAAGACGAGTATACTCGTCATTATGCGAAAAAGTCTCTTTTTGAACCGACGATTATACTCGACATGATAAACAGTTAAAAGTTTAACGATTCCAAAACTCCTTTAATTCTTAGAATTTGTGTTAGAATACATTCCAAGTAATACTAATGATTCTCTGAAATTATAAAGATTTCTCTTTTAAAAAGGGGAATAGTATTTTCGATTTCACAAACACCTTAACTTACTAGCACTGAACTTATACTACCCAGTGAGTCTTATTTAAATTAAAATAAAAAAATGTTTTATGCACTTTGAAGCGTTCCATTGACAAGTATGGCTGAAATTAGTCCTTCAAAATCCAAATCGAATGGTAATAATGGAATTAAAAGGTAAAAATTTTAGAATTTTGATACAAAATAATGTGGCGATTTCTTACATGTCTTCCTTTCTCTTAATTGTTGATATTCATGTGAAATGATGTGAATGTCATGATATTCGTTTACTGCCGACAACGTCTGACAGCTCATCGTGCATGTATTACATGGATTTCTTTGAGGGGTCATGTGCAAAATATAAAATAGTTTGCAGTGTAAATGCACAGCCTGGGAGACAACATTAAATGATAGTGTGTGACATGTCATAAAATTAAATGGCCAAACAAACAAACATAAAATTTAAAATAAAATACATACGCCAGTACATCTCAAACCAGGTTACATACACCAAAATATCGAATAAAATGTAATAGATACGTACATTCATACATACATACATGCAATGCAACAATTTTTATTATAAATTAGACAGACAGGATATTCTGTCTCAAAAAAATGAGAAAAAAGTAGAAGAAAAACGCATACGAGTACGTACATGAAGTGAGGAGACATAAAGAAATAAATTACATGACGGGGAATATTGATAAGATGACAGACAATCAGACACATTCACATTCAATTGGAGTGTATAAAGAGCGAAAGAGAAAGAGAGAGAGCGAGTAAGAGAACACTCATACAAAAATCAGGTGACAAATAGACAGACGCAATATTGTATACTCATGATGCAAACGATGTTTTCATCCTTAAATTTTTGTGTTTTATCACAGATATCAGGCAGTAATCTTCACTTACCAATGCTTCAGCAGAAAAGTAACACATACATGCACATGTTCTTACACATTCACATACAGCATGCACGATCAAATAATATTCGTGCACAGTACATAGTTTTCTTCATGGTTCGTATTTTTTTCTTTTTTGCTAGACAAGGTTGTGTCATCATTGTCATCCTTACCATCATCATCATTATTATCGTTGTTGGCTTCGTAAGTCTGTAAATGACCAGAGCCTAAGAAATTTTTTTGTATTGATTGTACGTATGTACGTGTGCATGTACCCGAACCCATTCTCACAAGGCATTTTATTCGACATACTTCAACAAATACTAATAAGTTGAATTAAAATGACAGGTAGTTGTTGACTTCTTTCCATATGACATTTCTTTCTCTCTTCTTCACTTGGTTGTAAGGACTCTGTTACTCTTTTATGCGTGTTGCTGCCAGTTCTCATAGAAAACGTTGCATGCAACTATAGACTAGAAAGTGAAAACATTTAAAATTCTTATGTTGAAATATTCGGTGATAAAAAAGGGTACGTACATACATATGTATGTATGTTCGATAACATGTTTATGAAAAGCAAGTCACACATTTATCGTAACATGGTGTTTCGCATTAAATTAGTCTGGATTATATTTTTATTTTGGTTATATGCGTGTGTGTGATTAGAAATGAAAATGAAATTTTTAATTTTCGATAATTCAACATTTTATTAGAATCGTTTAAACAGTTCCAAACGGTTTACATTAGTGTCGTATACAATGTGTTTTAGATCCTTTCATTATGAATAATGTAAGAGTAGAGTTGATTTTTTTCTTTTTCTAAAGTGTAGCTAGTTTTAGAATACGTAGCATACGTACATACTTAAACATATTGTTACGAAAATGGAAACGGTGTAACATCGTTTAACATTAAAATGATAAACAATAGCACATAAACAAATACAACGAGCTTGTTATAAGTAAACCAACAACATCACTATGAAAGAAAAGGGGATAGACAAGTAAGCGAGAATGCAACAACAAACAACGTGAACAAAATACACAAACAGCAATGAAATCGCGATAGAGTTCTCGAGAAAGCGAAACCACGAACATTCGACTTCAAGAACCTTCATCAGACTGTTTACGTGGGCATATAAAAAGGCAAGACAACAGTCGTGTTTTGAACATCTCCGTTGTAAAGATCTGCGTTGTAAGCAAAGAAGAATAGCGAACAAGCAATTATTGCTGTTGTAACATCAAGTTGTGAACAGTGGCATATAAAATTGTGCGAACAATAAAGAGTTTAATTGAAACTAAACACAAATTTATTTTCGTTTTGTTTGCAATCAACGAACTCATATTTTAAACGTTTTTAAAAGGGTAAAAACGTAACAATATGTATACTGCCTATGACCTGTTTTCTGAAATTAATAGAATCTTATCATAGATGGGCACTTTGCAGTACCAGTAAAATTTCAGTAAAAATTGATTTTTACTGATTACTGAAAAAAATTTCAGTATTTAGTAAAATTTTACTGTTAATGCAATCTAAATTTAAATGAAATTTAAATGAAATTTAAATGAAAAAAAGTAAAATTTTACTGTTAATGCAATCTAAATTTAAATGAAATTTAAATGAAATTTAAATGAAATTTAGATTGCATTAACAGTAAAATTTTACTAAATACTGAAATTTTTTTCAGTAATCAGTAAAAATCAATTTTTACTGAAATTTTACTGGTACTGCAAAGTGCCTATCTATGAATCTTATAAATAACTTCAATATTCGCCTCTAATTATGTAAACCAATTAATTTAACTTAATTGGTCATTACAACCCTTTAATCAGGATTACAACTTAGCCTCTCACAGCACCCATGTTGCGTGCATTAATTTTATCCATAAGTGTCAGAACCGGCAGGTTAAGGTTAACGACAGATTTTTGAACAACTTTTCATGACAATTTTATTTGTCTTTCAGAGTTCTGGACAGAAGACTTTCGAGTGGAAGTATGACGACTTAGCCGTCGTAACATCATTTAACTTATCAACGTTGATTTTTTTAATTTGCATTACTATAAAGTTTGGTTTGTCGCAATAAATAATTACTTTCGCGAAAAGAAATGATCAACTTGTATAGATTTATACAGGATAACACCAGGTACATAAGTATGAAGCGAGCATTTTTTTGTGTAAATCAGATATGTACTATTTTGAATGGGAAAGTAAAAAACATTCTATTCAAAGTATTGGCCATTGCTGGCTACCTATTCCATACATCTTTCAGAAAATTTGTGGATTCCAAGACACCAATTAGTTACCCAATAATCGAGTTCCTCGTGTGAATTGAAGTGCTGCTTAGCTAATGCATGTCCCATTGATGAAACCAAATAGTTGTCGGAAGGAGAACAGTCTGGTGAATACGGCTTCCAGTCTAACGCTTTGATTATACCCTGTAGCGGTTTTGCTTTGTGTGCGTATCAGAAATCAGCAATGAGTATTCAAAAAAATGAATAGATTCGAATCATACTTATAATTTCTGATACTTATACGCATTCCGACTTATTTTAGTATCATACTCAAGGTTTGAAGTACTCATCGTACTCATACTTAACGATACGCATGATGCTGTTGATTTCGATTTTCCCTGACTCAACATAATTCGAATTAATCGAATCATTTATGAGTATTATAAGTATTTTTCTAAATTTATGAATCTGAATGAGTATGCGTATGAATCAAACATATTTCGAAAGGTATGAGTTTGGTATCAACGTTGTAACCTGTATTTATAAATCAATGTTGTAATGAGTACAAATGAATCAGAGTATGTAGTTGAATTTCAATACTGTTGACTCACTCATACTAGAAATTTAATGAGTACTTATGAGTAGCGAAAAAACGATTCATTGCTGGTCTTTGGTGCGTATGTATTATCATGTTTGAAAATTTCCTTGCCATGTTTTATGGTCCATTCTGGTAATTTTAAGATTAATGAATCGTTTAAATTAATTATTTGTTATGAGTGGCGATTTGTTTTTACGGTTTCACCAAGTTTAGGAGCTCGTGGTACATGACACCTTTCTGGTCCCACTAGACACACGATATAATTTTGCTGACGAAATTTTCCATCGCTAGTAACAATTCGATGCAACACTAATGTATTCCACTGTGTCTTTCAAGCAAAAAAGTGGTTTGTGAAATTTTTATATGTCTGGCATTCAACTCATGAGTCACTAGACTATCCAGACTTTCGGATTTTTCCCATAGCTTTCGAATGGTCAGTAATTGTTTCCTGTAAAACATTTAAGATTTCCGCGTCTTGTTTTTGGCTTAAAGTCTCATCTTCATCGTAGTCGCTTTGGTCTAGTAGGTATTGTGTTCGCTTATTAGACGTAAAACCCGGGTTCAAACCCCAGATAAGACATCAAAACGAAATATGAAAAAAAATTATATTTCTTCGGCGACGGCCTGTCAGCAGATTTCTGGCAAAAACTCGAGAGTAAATAAAATTGCCATGAAAGAGTTTCTCAAAAATCTGTGGTTCGGAGTCTACGTTAAACTGCATGTCCCACCACCACTCACGTAAAAAATTAAGGCACGCAACATGAGAGGTATGAGAAGCTAGGCAGTAATCCTGACTGAAGGGTTGTAATGGCCAATTATGTATGTATGTATGTATGTATGTATCTGTCATCTTCAAACTTTTTTGGTCTTCTATGTTTTTCATTTCTTACATCAACATCTGTATCTCTGAACTATCGAAACCATCTTCAGCATATTGCTTCTAATACATCATGATCACTATAAGCCTTGACTAGCATGCGATGTAACTCTCTAGCAATTTTCTTCAAATGAAAACAAAAATTCAATGCTTTACGCAAATCTGGTAAAAAATTCGTTATCTTTAATGCAATGAAGAAATATCCGTTGTTTGTTCATTGATTTGATGTATGCTGAATATGTTTGATAGATGTTATCGCCAACACAATAAAACAAATTAAGGCTCATTCATAATAAATGTTTCTTATTGGTGAGATTTGTATCTTGAATGCTCACTTCGTAACGGTCCACCTGGAATTTCGCCCACCAACGTTTGCCGTAAACGGCAGTCTATCTGTGTTATGTGTGACAGAGAGTGCATTGCATTGTAGGGTATAATACAATCTGGATTGTTTGACTATAATTTTCTTGTTTCGTTTTTAGATTTACGATATGTCTTCGACGATTGTAAGTTCATCTTGTTATCTGGAGATGAGGTCTGTCATTAAATTGCAATTAAAACTGTACCGTTTCTAATAATCATGGCATGCAAGAGAGACAGTGCACTGTTATTATTATTATTATTGCTGGGGGTAATGTTGTTAAGAAATAATAAAATGAAGTGATTAAATATTTAAATTTTTTTCAACAATAAAACCGAACAACAACACTTCATTAGGGTAGACCCAACCAAAGAAGAAATTTAAAGCTTTTCATTTCAACATTCCAAATAAACAAACGAACCAAAATTAATATGAAGTAAAAAAACAAAAAAAAAAAGAAAGGAAAAATTGAGTCAATAAACCATTTAATTTAGTTTTTCCACGAATATTACAATATAACGCCGGGGTTTTATTGAACCAGAAAAAACAAGAGAAGTAAAAAAAAAAACTTTATCAAATAAATCAACACTTTTAGTTTTATTTTTTGTTGTTATTGGTTTTTATAGAAGAATAATAAATTATTTTCAAACAATAGAGAGAGAGAGAGGAATTGGTATCAAGCGAAACAGTTTGACTGATCAGAGATTTACAATTCAAAACGGCAACGGGAAAATAAAAATTGTTGAATTGCCCATGTTCGAACACCGATTTTCATATTAAAAATGCTACAGAACTCAATACTTGCCTCAATGCCTGGGCCAGGCGAAAGCTAACAACGTTTTAGTCAGGTGATACGTACATATATACATATGTATGTACTAGAGAATATTTTTTTGTAATTAATTTGATAATAATCAGACAAAAATAATTAAAAATAATTTTAATTGAAATCGAAAGAATGTTTTTTGTTTTTTTTTTTGAGTTTGTTCTTCTTCTGATTTTAATGAGAGTTTTCGAACAAATTAAAACGAAAATAAAACTAAAGATGAAGTAGGGAAATAATGCGATATTGAAGTGCCGTAAATCACTGAGAAAACAAAAAAAACAAAAAAAGAAATGAAGAACGTAATGAAAAACCTTTTTTACTTGTTGTTTTTGACTTTTTTTTTTTATTTGGGGGGAAATAAAGTGAGTGAGATGTGGTGGCATGGCCAAGTTGATGACTTTTGTTAGTGTCGACGTCGAACATGAAGTGTCTACAGACAGATGATGAAAAACTATTAACACTTTAATATTTCTAAAGACATTGTACAACAACAACAACGATAACAAGTAACAAGAGAAAAAAACAATTTTTTTTTAAAACTCATTAATGTTGGCTTTTTAGAGGATATTAAAACGATTGTCTTCTAAATTATTCGTGTTCTATGTTTCTCTCCTGCCATTAAAATTTTCCAAAATGGCTTTTTTTATTGTTAAGAAAAAAATAATTAAATTTTATAAAAGAATAAATGAAAATCAACAATTAAAAAGGCATTGTTACAACGAACGTAAGACGTACATAAAATGTTTAACAAGACTCAAATTACATATTTACATACATACATACCAATAATATCAAATAGATTTTCTCTCTCTCTCTCTCACACACACACTAAAACACGCAAGCCTTCACGATCATTGCAAACAAAAAAAAAACGATGTTTTGTTTACAACAAAAACGTCTCTCTGATAGTGTGTATGTAAAGAACAGAATTAATTTCATATCTTCATGTCCCTAACGAAAAGCCGAACTAATTTTAATTATTATTCGTAAAAGTGATCAATTTTGCACTACGTTACGTACAACTTTACCATGCGCATTCTGTAATAATATTTCGAAAATCTATCACACGATCGTTGCACATTGGTTTTGAAAGCAAATTTCTACTTTTTGAAGAATGAAAAAGATTTTTTTTTACTTTTATTTAATGAGATTTCTTTAAAACATTACAAAATATTTTATATTCGCCTTTACAATCCTTCAGTCAGGATTACGATTTAGCTTCTCACAGCACTTATGTATAGTGTGTGTGGTAAATTTTTCAATAAGTGGTTAGACCTAGGGTTAAAAGTTGATTCCGAACGATAGATTTTTTTTTTTTTGAGAAATTTTTCACGACAGTTTTATTTTTTCAGAAATCTCTTGAGAGGAAGTCGCCTGTAAAATATTTTTCTTATTTCGTTTTGTTGGAAATGTCTGACCTGGAGTTTGAACCGTGGCCACACGTCTAATAAGCCAACACACTATCTACTAGACTACGGCTGCTTCCAGGATTTGTCAAGCAAAACTCTCCCCTCCTTTAGATATGAAATCTATTGAAACAAAATACTTCGATCGTCGCAGCCTATTAGTAGTGCGTTGGTCAGTAAGTCAGACGTCAGACATCTTGAACAAAACGAAAAATATTGTGGGAAAAAATTTCTTTCGGCAACATATGCTCAGCAGTCTTCTGGTAAATTGCCATGGAAAATTTCTGAATAATCTGTCTTTGATACTTAAACTGTAGGTCCGACTAGTCATGTGTAAAGTGAACACAAACAACATGGGTGCCATAAGAATCTAAATGGTAATCCTGTCTGAAGGATCTACAGTCAGTACGTAAGGGTCTCCAGAAGTTAAATCTTGCCAAACAATTTCTTAAGAGTGCTAGTGTTAATGGTCCTGACTATTTCTGATATCTGCAAACATATCCTAAACTAGAAATTTATTTTTAAATTCTGTAGTCAAATGACTTTTGAAATCCCCACAATTTAAGCCCACGTATAAAGGCAGTTGATTTTATGATGACATAATGGAATAAATTCAGATGCAGGGCACGAATGTGAACATGGCTACACATTTATTTACCAAATTTGTCAGCACGGTTTACAGCTTAATTCAAACAAATTTAGGCATACGATTATAATTCCTCACTTCTGTAGCAAACAATTGGTCTCACACAACTTTTATTCATTCGTAAAATGATCCACTTTGTCAGGGGCCAGATACAACCTTCAAGCCATAGGACTCGCGTCTCAAATTTTTCCATATCTTTACGCGACTTCTACTGTAGAATCTGGTACGAAGAGAAAAAGGGAAAACAAAAAAGACAAAAGCCATTGAACAACTCCTCCGCTATAGTCAAGAACTTAAGTATTAGACACGGATAAAGCCCATTTCTTCATCAAAAATCTTTCCACATAAATAATTTAAATAATGTAATGAATATACAAATCGGGTCTTAGAACCGTAAAATCAGCGGAAGAAGACATTTTTCACAGACAACGTTTTTAAAGCAGACTGCAAAGGAGGGTCAAAAATTAGTAGTGCAGAGTTTGATTAGAAGTTAGTCCATACTACAGGAGAAGTAGGATCACCCTTGTTAAATCCCAGGCCAATTCCCACATGCAGTGAATTTACAATTGAGCTTGTCACTAAGGTTAAGGGGGAGAGGAAAGAGATTGGTAAGAGAACAGATTGAGCATCTACTTAACCCAGTCATGGTTAAGACAGTCTAAACTTTTGCTAGGATATTATTGAAACAAGAAATTTGAGTTTTTCATCAGACTATCCAGGAGTAGATTGAAATTGGTAACTGACCAACGATCAGCAATGAATCGTTTTTTCGCTACTCATAAGTACTCATGAAATTTTGAGTCAACATTATTGAAATTCAACTACTCTGATTCATTCGTACTCACTATAACATTGATTTATAAGTACAGGTTGCAATGAGTATGAGTACGTACAACGTTGACATCAAACTCATACCATTAGAAATATGTTCGATTCATACGCATACTCATTCCGATTCATAAATTTAGAAAAATACTTATAATACTCATAAATGATTCCAGTGACTCGTCGAATCATTCATTTAAATTTACAGTTTTAGTTGTTGTTGCATTTATAAAAAAGAAGAAAGACAAAGACAGCAAACAAATCAAACACACAATCTTCTAGTAAGTATTGTAGTGTTCGTAAGCGAATCACACTTATTTTGTGATTCTTGTAAATGTTGAGTAAAGGAGAGTCGAAATCAGCAACATCATGTGTATTGTTAAGAATGAGTACGATGAGTACTTCAAACTTTGAATATGAGTATGATATAAAAATAATTATGAATGTATAAGTACAAGAAATTATGAGTATGATTCGAATTTACTCATCTTTATACTCATTGCTGATCTCTGTAACCGACTTAGAGAGCGGACGTTGTACTACAGATTTAGGAAACGATTATGGGTATCACTTTAAGCCCAATATTTGAATTTTGTAGTGTATCACTAGGACACGTACTTGACACAACAACATCTGAAGCCTTGATAACAGGATACCAAGCGTTGAGTTAACCTTTCTGACCAGCTTATTTTTTATAAGAAAATAAATGTTTAGTGGCTCAGAATTTGTTTTTTAAGTAAAAAAGCAAAAGTTGGATTACGTTAAATCAGTCTTATGCCATGTCCGCACGGCAGCAATTTTTCGTAATTCGCTCTCTCATTCGCAATTCAACACCCAATTATGTGCTAAATTACGTCATTCGCCATACAAAATTTTGTGAGCGAATTACCCAAATTGTGTGTAATTCAATTTCTATTAACCTGTGGATTACTTAAAAATCAATGTAATCTCTAAATTTTATCGTATTTTTGCCATCACCAACTGTCAAAGCACAAAAAATGTAAACAAAAAATATTGTAAACAATAAACAATAATGGAATCCAAAAATAATATTTTAAAAATGTATTATTTATAAGAAAGTTATTCGCGAAATTAGCGGAGAAAGCCTCTATGTGTGTAGAAAACCTTTTGAAAAGTATTTGCAGCTTTTGAAGAAGCTGTATGAAAAATATTAATAATAATTTAGTAATAAAAAGAAGAAGCACTGTAAAAAAGAATTACAAAACTACCGTGTGAACATGATAATTCAAATAAGTAATTCAAACAGAGAGCGAAGTAATTCGAAGGCTCGTATGAACATAGCATTACAACAGCGATCGGTTAAATTTTAATAGAGGCCAACTAAAATATGTATTTTTTATCACAAAACAAATACTCAAATAATTTTGAGACATTATTCTTTCGATTTAATTGATTCTTAATTGAAATAATATTTTTTTTTGTTTGTTAACATAGAGAATGCAATCTTAATTGATTGATTGAATATTTCTCAGAATATTTATTTTTGTAGCACTTCAAAGAGTTGCTTTAACTATTTTAATTACAAAATAAATCATCCATTGATTATGGGGATGCCAAGTCAGTTGTTTGAAAATGAAATGTTTTCCAATCGCAACTGCAAACTATTTCTGACACACTTTTGTTCAATTACAACTCACCTGTGAACTGAAATTTTTCTCAAAAGAAAATTCCAAACATGCTTGAAAGCATTAATAAAGTGTTTAAACAAAGTTATTACAATAAAAATTTAATAAAGTAAGCAAACATTTGAAAATTAAAAAAAAAAACCTACAGCCCGATTAGACTCAACTGTATGGTGCTCTACACAAGCTTAATTCGCACAGGCAGCTTAAAACTGCGTCGACTTTCGTGTTAAACGAATGCAATTACATTCTGAGCCTAACTTATACATGAATTAATGAAGGAACTGAAAATTGTTATTATCGGGAGAATTTAAACTTAATTGGAGCTCATAATAAGCGATTTTAAAAAGATAGAAATTCAATTATATACATACTTGTCTTTAATATATTGCATCAATTTTATTTGAATAGTAGCAGGGTGTAATTATTCCCTTATGCCCAAAATCGGCCTAGTAGAGAAGATGTATTAATTTTTCGATTATACTATGTGAAACAATAAATTAAATGCACTCGAATAACTCAATAGTCTAAGGGCCATTATTACAACTTGGGTTAGTTAAAGGTAACTTTAGCTAAAGTGAACTTTAAATTCACCTTTAACGTCTTTTCGTTATTACAACCTACAGATAAAAATAAAGTTAACTTTTTTAAAAATATGGCAGTGCCGGAGCAATGTTGATAACACTGCTCAATTAAACAAGCTTTCTTAAACGCAGTGGCAACGATAGGCTTCTAGTTTTTCTTTTCTCTGCTCATTTTGTTTATATTTGAAGTTGCCATATTGAAAAAATATATAATATGTCAACTTCAAATCTTCCCTTTAGTTAACGGCAAGTTAGGGTTAGTTAAAGGTAACTTTAGCTAAAGTGAACTTTAAAGTCATTTTAGTTAAAGTGAACTTTAAAGTCATCTTTAACTTATTTTCTTTATTACAACCTACAGATAAAATAAAATTAACTTTTTCAAAAATATGGCAGTGCCGGAGCAATGTAGATAGCACTGCTCAATTAAACAGCAATTAAACAGTGGCAACGACGTGACTTTAGCCTTTTTATTTCGGCGGATTGATTGAGATTTTAAAATATCAGCATTTAATTTATATTTTTTAATTAAATTATGCAATTAAGAATGTATCAATGCTAAGAAAAAAAGTATATATTTTCCAAATTTATCCGATTAGAACCCATAACATATAAGTTCGATAAATTTGTTTATATATGTATGTATACCGTTCTAAAGGGTTGTCTCGCTTCTGTCCAAAAAAATTAATTTTTCAAAATGGGTTAAAAAATATTTGACTAAAAAAAGAAAATCTTGTATGAGAAGGTAAAAAAACAAAATTTTTTATGTTCAATCTACCAAGCTTCGAGAGTTAGAGGAATAAAAAATATTTTTGGATTTTACTGAACTAAATATGCAACTTACACTATATCGATACAAATTATATAACAGCCTTATTAGACGAGAGCCCAAGGTCCAAACCCTGGCTCAGGTAACTTAAACGAAAAAAAATTCAAAAAAGTGTTTCTTTCGAAGACTTCTTCTCAGCTGTCTTCTGGCACAAACTAGAGTACTCATCGAATTTCGATTTTCTGATGCACCAGAATTTCATGAGTAAGTCTTTTCTGGACATCATTGCTGCAAGAACTTGAAAGTTTCATACAAGATTAGAAAGACTTGTTGAACCCAAAAGCTATTTATTGTCACTGCTATTCGGTGCTTAATTTTGAAAAAATCAAGACTCAATCACCACGCCTCAAAGTGCATCAATTTTTCATGTTCACAAAGCTATTTTAATTTCTATTGGCATTGACTTTAGTTTTAGTCCATTGCAGAAAGTTTAATAACCGGTAAACCAGCTGACTTCTTAAGCGAGTGCCTATAGTTCAACCCCTGGCTCAGACATCTTGAACACAACGAAATATGAAAAATATATTTTTTCGGCGACTTCATCTCATCGGCCTTCGGGAACAAACTGTGATAGTAAGATAAAATCACCATAAAAAGTAGGACTCCATTTTGAACTGTAGGTCCTGTGGCTAAAATTAACTCACGACATGAGAGAGAAGCTAAATTGTAGTCCTTACCAGAGATCAGCAATTAGTATTCAAAAAGATGAGCAGATTTGAATCATACTCATAATTTCTGATACTTATACGCATTCAGACTTGTCGTCGTAGTCTAGTAGGTAGTGTGTTCGCTTATTAAATGTAAAGCCCGGGTTCGAGCCCCAGGACAGACATCACAACGAAGTATGAAAAAAATTTTCTGCGGCGACTCTGAGAGTAAATAAACCTGCCATGAAAAAGTTTCTCAAAATCTGTCGTTCGGAGTCGACGTTAAACTGTAGGTCCCGCCACTCAAGTATAAAATGAACGCACGCAACATGAAGTGGTGTGAGAAGCTAGGGAGTAATCCTGACTGTATGCGTAAGCATTCATATTTATTTTAATATCATACTCATACTACTCATATTCAAAGTTTGAAGTACTTATCGTACTCATACCTAACAATACGCATGATGTTGTTGATTTTGACTCTCCTTTACTCAACATTCGAGTCACTTGAATCATTTATGAGTATTATAAGTATTTTTCAAAATTTATGAATCTTAATAAGTAGGCGTATGCATCAAACATATTTCGAATGAAATGAGTTTTCATGTCAACATTGTACTCATACTCATTGCAACCTGTACTTATAAATCAACGTTGTAGGGAGTACAAATGAATCGGAGTAGTTGAATTTCAATACTGTTGACTCACTCCTACTCAACATATCATGAGTACTTATGAGTAGTGAAAAAACGATTCATTGCTGATCTCTGATCCTTACTAAAGGGTTGTAATATGACCATATAAGTAAGTAAGTATTTATATTTAGAGTGGAATAATTGTAGCAATTTTCTGTTAAATTTTCAGTGAAAGTAGATTAATACATTTTTATGTTTTCTTGTTCTTTACCGAGTCTGTTGAGTTTTACTACAAAATTTTAAATCATCAGTTGGACAATCATGAAATCAATCAAAAATGTAAGTATTTTATTAAATAGGGCTTGAACACCTGCCTTAAGAATTAACTGACGAACAAAACATAAAATATTTTCAAAAAACTACACTGTACGCTATACAACACTGCAATTGTAAAGTGTTACTTGAATTTATTGCATGACTTACTATATACTTCTATTGTTTATGGTACATGTGTAGGGTACATGTATACACAATTAAATACTTGCAGGGCAATTGGCGCCAACTAATAAAATGGCCATAAAATAATAAAAAAGAATTTTTTTTTGATGAAACATCAAAGTTACCGGTATGTATACCTGGACATATTGTATTAGAAAATGCCTCATCGAATGACTGAAACGAAACTACTACTACTTGTAATACGATGAGACACAATTGATGTCATAAATATTCAGTAATTCAATAAAAAAAAAAAAACAATTAAACAATTAAAATAAGCTGACGGACGGTGTGCTCAACAGAGGAGTCATAAACACACTAAGAATGAATGAATGAATGACAGCAACAATTACCGCCTTCGCCTAATAAAAGTGTTAAATTTATATTGAAGTTCAATTAAATTTATTTGATTTTAATAAATTAAAAAAAAATTATTAGTTACACACACATACACATACATACATACATATATAAATATACAACTGCATGTAGTAATGGTCGATAGCAGTTAGAATGTTGAGAACATTTTAGTTTAAATTGTTCAACTGCAACTGCAACAGCAATTGCAGCGCAAAGAAATTAAAAAGAGTACCGTTTAGTGAATACCGATCTCTGCTGCACTCGTATTGCGTGCCTGTCTAACTGTTACGTGTGTTAACAAATTTGTTCAATTTATGTTCAGTCAGAGGCTTAAAGGTATTAATTCAACAAATTCGGCAAAGTAATTCAAGTAATTCTAGCGAAAATGTTTAAGTGGTCTCCATATTCACTTCATATTTCCCATTTAGATCGAAAGTAGGGACAAAACTGTTCAATTTCAAACAAAATTATTTGAAAACTAAAACTTCAGATGGGTAAGGTGTACCATATAATGTTCACTTTGGTGTTTTCAATCAGTGGATGAATGCAAATTAATTAATGCCTTATTGCATTTTGTTTCAAATTAATGTCGAACGATTGCTCTCTCCAACATGTTTATTTTGGATGTTTTCCACTGAAGATGAGACAATTTGTGGACAATCGAAATAATTTACAAATTAAAAGAAAAAAAATCTATCGACTGGAAAATTCTTAGGGGTTTCAGATGTGAAGCAACAAAAGATACAGTTCATCATCGTTGGTCTGGACTTCTTTTAAAGCGATGAAAATGGCGACATCTCAGTCAGTACAGCATGCGTACGGTACTAAAATAGAAGAATCAGACTTGACCGATGTGTGGTTTCAACAACGTTGCAATGTAATGAGTTAATTGAGAAGCGAGGAAGTGAATTTACTCCATTAGAATACATACACAATTAGTCATTACAATCCTATAGTCAGGATTACGTCCTAACTTTTCTCAACACTTATGTTGTTTTTGTTAATTGTATGCAAGAGTGATGGGACTTATAGTTTAAAGTCGACTCCGAGCGACAGATTTTATAGAAACTTTTCATGGCAAATTTTATTTGCTTTCAGAGGAAATCAGCTGAGAGAAAGTTCTCGAATAAATATTTTTTTTCATATTTTCGTTTTGATGTCTGACCTGGGCTCACGTCTAATAAGCCAACACACTATCTCCTCTCATATGGAGCCTCTCATATACAGCAATAACTTAGACAGAATGCCTGCCGTTGAAGGCAACATTACAGGTGCTATTTAAGAGAACGAATAAACTACTTATAGTGTAGCATTTCCATGGAACGACAAGAGTTTATTTAATAATTCTAGAGTTTTCTAAATTTTGTGTTTTTTCTGTTTTCCAAATGTAAACGATTAAAAAAATCACCCGTTATTTAAAATAAATGCATTAGAGATCAGTAATAAATGGTTTTTTCGCTACTCATAAGTACTCATGAAATTTTGAGTATGAGTGAGTCAACAGTATTGAAATTCAACTACTCTGATTTGTACTCACTACAACATTGATTTATAAGTACAGGTTGCAATGAGTATGAGTACAATGTTGACATCAAACTCATAACATTCGAAATATGTTTGATTCATACGCCTACTCACTGAGATTCATAAATTTAGAAAAATACTTATAATACTCATAAATGATGTGAGTGATTCGTCGAATCATTCATCAAAATTTACAGTCTTAGTTGTTGTTGCATTTGCAAAAATAGAAGAAAGAAGTAGATTATGATTTTTGCAAATGTTGAGTAAAGGAGAGTCGAAATCAACAACATCATGCGTATTGTTAAGTATGAGTATACGATGAGTACTTCAAACATATTCAAAGTATGAGTGTGATATTAAAATAAGTATGAATTCGTGTGAGTATCAGAAATTATGAGTATGATTCGAATCTACTCATCTTTTTGAATACTCATTGCTGATTTGTGAAATGCATGCCCTTATAAACTGATAACCATTTTGGCTATAGCGTTAGTGTTATTGTTCTGTAGTTGTTGAAGGCTCACAAGACACACACACACACGTATTCGGTTATGATGTACGTCATATATAGATTTGACACATACATATGTATGTATGGATGTATGTGTGTATGGTACATCATATGTACATATATTTATTTAAATATTGTTTTTGTATTTGTATATTGAAATTGCTGTTGTTAATCTACTCTTTTTCTGACTGGTTGACTGAATAAATGATTGATTGAAGGACTGAATGACTTGTCTAACAGCAACAATTGTCAATTAATATTGTTTAAACAGTATTCACACACACACACACACTGACACACAACTTAAATAACAAATAAAATACATTGTTTTTGATGTTGAATGTTAAATGTTGTTTGTGCTTGTGTTTGTGTTTATTTATACAGATAAACATTGGTGAGACTATAGTTGTATGTATTTATGTTGGCTAATATACATGCGTATTGGTTAACTTGACTTATCTTTTGTTTGTATTGAATGTGTGTCTGTCTGACTGAAGATGTTTATTGAGACACCCGCAAGGCTTTTTATAAGCTGACGAACTTTGCATTGAAGGTTGCAATTGAAGTATTTGAAAATCTTTCTGTTAATTTTAGATGCAGTTTGGCAGATGCGAAATTCAACTGTTAGTTTTAAGGTTTCTTAGGTCTATTTACACGTAATTAAATTTAAAGGAAACGAACTTTCTACAATTTTATTTAAAAAGGGAGCATAAGCTTAGCGTCTTCGTTCATAACTCCTATGATAGTTTGGCTTATGATTATCACTCGAGTGTGTGTTTAAAACACATACTTCAAGAGAGTATTTATGAAATCATTCGGAAGAACGATTACATAGTCGCTAAACCTCAAACAAAAGCCAAGTGAAAAACTTGCTCACAACTGAATGACGGCCAATTTCAACAGAAAACACAAGAAAAAGCTGATACATTCAATACCAAATAGGTGCTAAATGGAGTGTTTCATCTTAAGGGATATCCTATTAAATATAACGAATAACATTTAATATATTGGACCTTCGAATTTTGAACTTTCTCTGAGTTCTTCTTGGGGCATCTTCACTTTAGTGTTGCAGAAATATAGAGTCGCCAGAAACATTTTCTTATCGTTTGTGCAAAATATTAAAATTTTTTGTTTTATTATAAAAAAAAATAAATTAATGAAATAATTATAAAAAAACATAAATTATTTGTACATATTAATACTTAAAATACATGAAATTGCTGCAGTATATTGAGGTACCTAGACTATTGTTATCCACTGTACGTCTGATCAACTCAAAAAGTGAATTTGTGGTATCCGTTCGATTATAGTCAATGTTAGTGAATTAAAAAAAAAAAACCAAAAAAAAAAATTATTCTTAACTTAGAATAGATGGTCGACTCCGACCATCATGAAAGCATTTAATAGCTAAAAATGCGCAGAAAGTTCCTTGAGACCACTTGAATAGGATTTAATACTAGAAGCTGTTCGATTTATGCTTTAATAGACGATAACATCATGCTTGAGAAGTCGCCGTAGTGTAGTAGATAGTGTATAGCCTTAGATTAGATGAGAATTTAGGGTTCAACCCCTGACTCAGACCTCTCTCGAATAAAACGGAACACCAAAAAACATTGCCTCTGGTAAACTATTCCTGCAATTTTCTGGCAAAATTTCAGACAGTTAATAAAATTGCCATGAAAGCTTACTTAAATCTGTCGTTCGAAGTCAACATTACTGCACTGTGCGTCCTACCACATACGGATAAAATTAACACACACATAAAATGAGTGGCTTGAGGACAGATTGTAAACCTGACTAATTAAATAATTAATATTGTGCTTGAATTTTCGTCTATTATGTTATAAACACAATAAATGCTATGTAGCAAACGCAACAATCTCTCAAAAATAGAATACATGAGTATATATGGAAGTAATTATTTTAAAGGCAGCGCAACAGGAAGTAAAGAATCTGCTGCTGTAATTTTACGATAATTTCTACTTTTTATTCGCAGCAATGAGGGAATTTGTGTGCTGGCAATGCGAGGATTAATAACATGCATGAAATGAAGGTTTGATAAAGAACTAATGAACTGGCTGCAATTGCAAAATTGTTGTATTTGCTGCGTTGCGCTTATTGTGTTTGGAGCATTGATGATGTATGAAATATAATTCGAAAAAACCTTTTGAGAGGCACCTATTGATAAAGAACTAATGAACTGTTTATTTTTTATTTGTTTTTCTTACGCATTGCAGCTGCTGTCTTCATTGTGGTTAACACGCATGAAGCTTACCTCAGGCTGCAAATGCAAAATTGTTGTGTTTTTGCTGCGTTGCATTAATTGTGTTTAGCGCAATGATCTCTGCTAAATCGAAACAAATCGTTCCATTTCTAAAGACCTGAAGAAAAATGTAGTGAGTAAGCAATCTATGGCCTTTTATCAGGTTACGTTTAATCAATTCACTGACAAATTTCGTAGTAAATTTCCATTCACTTAAAGAAAACTCTATAACTCTATAATGAATTTGTTAAAATCCCCTTTCAAATAATGTGAAATAAAAAACCTGACTAATCGATTTATAACATCTGTTTTGCGAGAAATAAACAATTACACGTGTACCTGATGTATTTCAGATGACACTATCAGTACAATTAAAAACGAAAATTAAAATATTCCAAATAAAGTCTCATAATGTCACAAGAATAATATTTTCAAACCAAATACTAAATTAAAGCAAGTAAGTGAGAAGAAAAAAAAAATAAAATAAAAATAATGAGGGTTTTAATAAAATATTCATTAAACGTACATAATACGGCAAAAATTAATTCCCAGGCTTAGCATTCATTATGATTAAAAATGTTTTTTTTTTTTGGAAGACGAAGAGAAAATCACATCAAATCACATTTAAATCAAGCAAATCAAATGAATTTAATGACAATTGTTACGTATCTTTCCCTTATGCTGCTCTTTTTTGTTGCTACTTCTGTTACTTCAATTCAATTCAGTTCAGTTCAATTCGATTAATCGAAGACCATGTAAGAGAAGAAATTTTGTCAATTCGATAAAATTAAGAGATTCAATTTATTTACAAATTATAGCAGCAATATGAACAAATTTTTTTTATTTTCTTTCCCAGCACGTATTTATTAAATTAAAATAATTGTTCCAACAACAACAATTACAAAGAAAAAAACTTCAAAAAAAATCAAATAATTCGTAATAAAATAATGAAATTAAATTTAAAAGTAATTAAAACCGAATTTCTACAAACAATTTTTCACACACTTTTAAACACCTTTCGTAACAGAGAAACAACAATAAATTACGTGTACCATACTGACAAATGTAAAACTAAATAAATTTCTTTGAGACAATCATAAAACATTATTAAAAACGTGATTAAAATTTTATGCGCCTCAATAAATAATTCCCCCGAAAAATTTTCAAAAAAAAATTGACTTTCTGTTCTTGTATTAGAAGTAATTTCTTCAAAATTTTACCGGCGCTTATTCGACAAATACACGCAGTAATAAAACTTTGTTTATTTTTATTATAATTTATTTTTTATTAATTAATCTCTTCAGCAAATCCAGACGTTGCACATTCAAAGGCAATACACTGTGTATCACATGTACAAAGGGTACATAGTGTTCGCCTACTACTTCTGTCGCATACGAAAGAAGGAACTTTAAGAAAGCAATTACTTACTTACATGCTTAACTAGTTATTACAACTCTTTAGTCAGGTTTGCATCGGATATCAGCAATAAATCGTTTTTTCGCTACTCATACATAAGTACTCATGAAATTTTGAGTATGAGTGAGTCAACAGTATTGAACTACTACAACTACTCTGATTCATTCGTATTCACTACAACATTGATTTATAAGTACAGTTTGCAATGAGTATGAGTACAACGGTGACTCAAACTCATAACATTGGAAATATGTTTGATACATGCGCCTACTCATTCGATTTATAAATTTAGAAAAATACTTATAACACTCATAAATGATTCGAGTGATTCGTCGAATCATTCATCCAAATTTATAGTCTTAGTTGTTGTTGCATTTACAAAAAACAAAAAAAAAAAGACAAAGGCAGCAAGCAAAGCAAACACACAACCTTCTAGTGAGTAGAGTAGTGTCCGTACGCGAATCATTGTTATTTTGTGATTCTTGTAAATGTTGAGTAAAGAAGAGTCGAAATAAACAACATCATGCGTATTGTAAGTATGAGTACGATGAGTACTTCAAACTTTGAATATGAGTAGTATGATTATGATATTAAAATAAGTATGAATGCGTATAAGTATCAGAAAATATGAGTATGATCCGAATCTACTCATCTTTTTGAATAGTCATTGCTGACCTCTGGTTTGCAACCTAGCTTCTTACGCCACTCATGTCATGTGTGTTAATTGTATTCATGAGCGGCAGGAACTCTTCGACTTCAAACGACAAGTCTTTGAGAAACTATTCACAGCAAATTTTATTTACTCAGTGAAATTTTGCCAGAACACCGCTGAGAGAAAGTCGCCAAGCGAATAACTTCTCATATTTAGATTTTTTCGAGATATCTGAGATGCAGTTTGAACTACAGGCTCTTGTTTAGAAAGCCAACAATGCCACCTAGTTGACTACGACGATATTACGGAGAACAAAAATCGATGCTGCAGACGAATGCATAAGTTGGTTGCCGCTAAATAAGAAAAGTGAGTAGGAGGGCCATGAAATCCCCAATCAAATAGTCATATACTATTGGAACACATTTCATATTGTTAAGAAAATGGAAACGGTGAACATTCTTTAACATTAAAATGAGCAGAAGCTACACAAACGAATACAACGAACTTGTTACAAGTAAACCAACAACATCAGTATGAAAGAAAAGGGGATAGACAAGTAAGGTGAGAACACAACTACAAGCAATGTAAAAAAAAATACACAAATAACAAAGAAGTCGGGATAGAGTTGTCGAGAAAGCGACTTCAAGAACCTTAATCAGACTGTTTATGTGAGCATATCAAAAGGCAAGACAAAGCAGCAAGGAGTAGTAAGAATTCAGTCAGTCTAGTGTGAAGACGTGTTGCGTGTGAAGAAAACATAGTGGTTTGAAGATCATCGTTGTTTGAAGATCTACCGAACATTTGTTAGTGTGTACGCGAACAGAAGTTCAAATAAGAATAACGAATAAAGCAAATTATTGTTGGATTCATCAAGTTGTAAATAGTGGCACACAACATTGTGCGAACAATTAAGAATTTAATTGAAACTAAACACAAATTTATTTTTATTTTGTTTGCAATCAACGAACTCATATTTTAAACGTTTTTAAAAAAGGTAATAACATAACAATAGTGTTACGTAGTCGCCGTAGTCTAGTAGGTAGTATGTTCGTTTATTAGACGTAAAGCCCGGTTTCGAGCCCCAGGCCAGACATCAAAACGAAACATGAAAAAAAATATTTCTCCGGCGACTTCCTCTCAGCAGATTTCTGGCAAAACTCTAAGTGTAAATAAACATGCCATGAAAAAGTTTCTCAAAATCTGTTGTTCAATGTCGACGTTAAACTGTAGGTCCCGCCATTCAAGTATAAAATTAAGGCACACAACATGTGTGGTGTAAGAAGCTAGGCCGTAATCCTGACTGAAGGGTTGTAATGGCCAATTTTGTATGTATATATGAATAGCTTAAAGATCGTTTGAAGACAAAGCTTATTTATTTATACTCTCTGCTTACCAAAGTGTTGAGTTTCATTATGTGATTTCTAAACAATCGACATGAATTTAATTTATTCGATAACACTCTTTAATAATTAAATAAGGTAACGAACGTATAACTTTAAAAGTGTTAAAAAATTGAAGCCAATCGCATTATGAGGCGAACTAATATTCTCAATGAACATTTAAGGCAATATTCTTTACATTTATTAGTTAAAAAAAAAAAACTTAAAATTATTGCTTCTCATTGCTATGGCATATTAGCCATATGGAAAGAAATGCCCATTTCTTAGAGCGCAAACGTACAAAAGTAGGATGAATTGGAAGATTCTCTTGCGTTTTTTTTAATAAAATTACAATAAAGTTACAATTTTAATAACTTTTGCTATCGTTTATGAATTCCATTTCCTTTTTCTATTTTTCGTTATTACATCTCAGCGCATAATGCAAATTAAGGGATGGCATACAACAAAAAATAAAAAAAAAGGACGAGAAAAAATTGAAATGATATTGTCTAAATCGTGTTTAGCATTGTAGCAGGCAAATGTCATGCGCCGCGCAATAAAAAGAGAAAATTTTTTAAAAAATACGATTTAATTTTGCATAAAAACATTGACATCCACCCTTCATAAAGCACAAGCCCTGGCTAAGGAACATGGACGAGACTTAACTGGGTTGTTAATTTTTTTTTGCTTTTTAAGGCGTAAGAAGAGATTCAACTTTTTTTTGTTGTTTTTTTTTGTTGGTGCTACTGATTAATATTCTCATCATATTCATTCATGACATTTCATTTACATGAATCCCTTTTTGTATCAGCATTCTTTTGCCCTGGTGCTGTGTTTGTTTTCTGCGTGTGTAATTCAAAAAGGATACCTTCCTTTGGTTGGTTTTTCGTCATCCTTTTTTTTTGTTGCTCCTGCCAATGGTATGATGTTTTGTATGTTTTTATTGTCTTGTCACTTGTACAATTTAAATTTAATAACAATTTTTACAATCAAATTAATTGGTCACGCTAAAACAGCACGAAAGATTATAAGGTTCGACCCCAGCTTACAAGTAAATACCACGATGAAGACGATGATGATGATGATGATAATTTCAATAAGAATTTGTTTTTTTTAATCAGAAATTAAAAATAAGGGATATTCTATGAGCACAATAATTTGCTACCACTACCCTTGATTGATTTTTTTTTAATTATGATTTAGAAAATAAAGAATACAAAGGTAGGAATATATACCTTGTCGCACTCGTTCGATATTGCCTAGTTTTTTTGGTAGCATTTTGAAACAAAACACAGAATATTTATTTTGTCCCAGTCAATCGAGCAGTCGTTAGAGAAATTATTGACGTCTATTGCATACCAGTTAGATAGGGCACAGTAATTGCGTACATAGGTCGGGAAATATTGACTAACATCTGCGGCGACTTCAGTAGCAAGTTTTACTTGAAATATCCGCTCTCTGCGAGAAACTATACCAAGAAACATCATTCAAGAAATAGCGGAAAACTACTTTCCTTGATTATGAACGAGATGTAGAGTTAGGCTTAATTCCATTGCATTGTACTATATTACAACAGGATACAATTGAGGACAAATAACAACCAAGTTTAACTAAATTCGAAGAGGATATACCATTATATATTACACAGTTGCATGGCCTGAAATAATTATCATGAAATTGTTAGTGGTTTTAGGTGATACATTTCACCTCGCCATACTTATAAGCATTTCTTTTTTTTTTGGGAATAAAAAATATTGTTATGAAAATGGAAACGGTGTACCATCGTTTAACATTAAAACGATAAGCAAAAGCCACACAAACACATACAACGAACTTGTTACAAATAAGCGAACGCAACAACAAGCAATGAGAACAAAATACACAAACAACAATGAAGTCGCAATAGAGTTCTCGAGAAAGCGAAAACGTGAACATTCCACTTCAAGAACATTCATCAGACTGTTTGCGTGGGCATACAAAAAGGCAAGATAAAGCAAACAACGAGCAGTAAGAATTCAGTCAGCCTTGTGTGAAGACGCGTTGCGTGTGAAGAAAACAGTCATGGTTTGATGATCGGCGTGGAATAGATCTGCGTTGTGAAGCAAAGAAGAATAGCAAACAAGAAATTATTGTTGTATTCATCAAGTGTAAACGGTGGCACAAAAGCAGTGAGAACAATAAAGAATTTATGTAAAACTAAACACATATTTATTTTTACTTTGTTTGTAATCAACGAACTCATATTTTAAACGTACATACATATATCAAGGATACAGCGACGTTGTTTGAGAAATATTGTTATTGTTATCGAATATTTTTAGGACATTGATAACTTTAAAGATTTCCCCTTGCGAGTTTCTATGTATCGTATATGTCCTCTGTCTGACACATCAGTCAATGCATTCGATATTCACTTTATGTTTTAATACCATATTTAGGGCCATTATTACAACTTGCCCTTAAAGATGGATTTAGTTAAAGGTGACTTTAGCTAAAGTGAACTTTAAAGTAATCTGTAACATCTTTTCGTTATTACTACCTACAGATAATATAAAGTGCCGGCAGTCCTGGAGTAATGTTGATAACACTGCTCAATTAATCAAGATTTTTTTCAACGTAGTGGCAACGACGGACTTCTGTTTTTTTTTTTTTTGTCTTTGCTCTTTTTATTTGTATTTGAAGTTGCCATATTGAAAATAATATACAGTTGTGTTGAGTGCCCTTCATTTACAAGAAAAGTAAATTATATATCAAATTTTTTTGGGCTTAAAATTTATTTCTAATTCATTTTCTAATTTTTTAACACTTAATTATTTAGTTAAAACCGGGAAAACAAAAAATATTTCATGTAAATAAAACTTACTCTCAAAATTAATTGTTCAAAATAATAGGAGTGTTAGCACATAACCTAATAACGTTTAAACAAAAGGCACAAAAGTTTGATATTATCTTAAAATAGTAAAGCTATTTTAGTATTTGGTTGAATAACCTTTATTTTTAATGAGTTCAGCACATCTACGAGGCATTGAGTCAATAAGATCTTGGCATCTCTTTAAAGGAATTTGATGCCACGCATCGCGCACTGTCACATCCATGGTTCTTCTGCATTTGAAGGATGTTTCTCTGTAACATATTTTTTAACATCTCCCCATAGATGTTCTATGGGATTAAGGTCAAAAGACATGGCCACTGACCTGGCCATGCCTTAACCTTAACATAATTGACCCGAAACCACTCATTTGCCAATTAACTGGTGAGTTTCTGGTCATTATCTTGTTGGAATATCCTTTTAGAGGCGTAGAATATGGTAACATCACTTCTCTCAAAATGCCGACATAGACGTTCCTAGCCAATATGTCTCTAATTGGATGTATCGGGCCTACACCATTATATGAAAAGCTTCCTCATATCATTAGTTTTGCACCACCATGTTTAACTGTCTTTTGTGTATGCTGAGCTTTATATTTGGTGTTGGACGGACGTCTAAAATACTGTCTAGACCCAGTGCCACCAAATACAACAATTTTGCTTTCATCGGTCTACAATATGTGTCTCCATTTCTCTTTCGGCCAATTGATAGGTTCTTGGGCAAACTTTAAGCGTGCTGCTGCCTGTTTTGTTTGTCAGCAACGGCACCTTTCGTGGACTTCTTGCGAATAAATTGTTGTCCATCAGTCGTCAACGAATAGTAGGGCCACTTACGGCTAGATTTAGTAGAATTTGAACTGTATCGCACAATTCAGCAGTCGCCGACAGTTGATGTTTTGCTCTTGCGCCCACGCGTTGCGGGCTTTTTTATATTTTAATGCATTTGTGATCATTTGATCAGAGTAACTTAAGATTTCTTAATTTCTTTTTAAGTTTTGCCTTTTTTTCGAAGATTTTTAATTAGTTCTCTCTTTTCTTCAGTACAGTACTTTTCCCGTCACACGATTACAATATTTTATGTGAATCATTGTAGAAAAAGTTTTAACTACATTTTTCCGTACTTACTGCTCACTTTTTTTAAAATTATATGCCGTTATATTTTTATTTTAAAAGAACACTCACACTCCTATCCTTTTGAAATGAATCAATTTCATCGTAAATATTAAAGTTATTACGAGATCCTTTTTTGTATTTTATTTCTTACATATCGTTGTAACTACCATTAGAATATATCATGTATTGCAAACTGGTACAATAAAAAATTTTAACTTTGAAAATATTACATGGTAGCACTCCTATTATTTTGAACATAGCTGTATATGTAAGCTGTAAGTTCAAACATTAACTTAACTTTAAAAGTTATAGGCAGGATGATCCTCCCTCTAGCTTAACGCTCACTTCTATATTATTGTCCACTTATAATAATGAAAAACAATTTATCTGCCCGTTAATGGCCCTTAGTAATCTTTCCATGTTCTCATTTGAGGATGTATTCGCTTGTCATATAAATTTCAAAATTCTAATTTTTAGTTTGGCTGAAAAGTTTAGGATCAGAGATGAACTGGAAACGATCAGAACAAAAATCGCACAGAAATGATATAGAAAATCAAGTTTAGTCACGAGAATGCCCTGTAGAGGCCATAATTGTTAATAAGGATTCAAAAACCTATCAAGTGGAAGCGATGACGGATAAGCAAATTTTCTCTACCTTTACAACGAAATACAATATTTTGAATATTTTCATGAGTTCATATCCCTTACCTCTCTCTGTTCATTCATATTCATGGTGACATGGACCATGTTGCCATACGTTCAGCTCAGTCACTTACATTTGCATTTACGCTTACTTTCATTCAATTTTGAATTTCTTGTCATTCCTTTGTTTTTGTTTCTATTTTTCGTTGTTATTATTGTTGTTGTTGTTGTTTAGCGTAACTAATTTATGCAAATATTGGTTTAAAAAATAAATTTAAAAAAAATAATCATTTTTTATTCAATCGCTCTCCTCTTCATTCGTTTCATTTTATCCAAAAAAAAGGAAGGATATCTGGGGTGTGAATATGTTCTGGAGGATTTTCCAGCGTTTTCTATAGTTACGGTTTAACGAAATTAGTTCTGCAATATTTATTATTGTTGTAAAAAAACGAAAAAATTAAAGAAGCGTAAGGAAGAGAGAGCGGAAGAGAGAAAAGCAAATATTAACATTTTATATCATTTATCGTTTACGCTTCTTGCTATTGCTAATGCTATTGCTATTTCTGTATGCTATTCTTGTATGGATGGATGGTAGTTGTTGTTGGGAATTGTAATTTAATTTGAATTTTCATGCCTCTGCATTAAGATTAATGTTTTATTTGTTTCTCTGTGAATGCTAAAAAGGATTTTAAAATTAATTTGTAATTCGTTTATAATTTGTTATCAAATGAATTATTAGCTAATGCTTGCTCTTCTTGTATTCATATTCATGTAAAAACTGACTTTTACTAAATATACATACATACACATACATATATACATACAAACAGATGATAATAATAATAATAAAAACATGGGGAGATAATTTGAAATTTATATTTAAATTAAATGATACATTGATATATGGAAGTGAATTATAAGGATATTAAAAATTAGAAACATTTATTTAAAACAAACAAAAAATTGTTATCAAAAGAAAACAAATTTAATTTTTATGTTCTCTGTATGCAATGAATTCAATAAATGTATCTATGTAGGGTATGTATGCATGTATAGGGATTTTTTGTAGACAAAGCCAATTACCTACACAGATTACAGGAATATAATACAGAAATAAAACGTTGTTATGGGAAATTTCACCACGTATGCATTAGCAATTCGAATTAATTTTTCTTTTCCGATGCGATATTGTATTCATTCATTAACTCAAACTGTTAGTTAACCCTTAACTTAAACCGTGTAAAATGTTTCAGCCTATAAAAGTAGGCACTTATGACTAAAAAGTAAACGTTTCATGGCGGTATATATGTATTTGTATAAATATAAATGTTTATATGCCTTGTAACGATACTTCCCTAGAATATTTAAGTTTAATACAAGCGATTGGCCAAACTCACGAATGTTCTAAAATGAAAATTTAGGAAATCTTTATTTGATCCTTTTCATGAAAAAATTCCAATATGTTCGTCAATTAATAATACGAATTCGATTTTTTCTTTCCTTCAAGATGAGTATACTCGACATTATGCGAAAAAATTTCATTAGGCTCTGACGAGTATACTCAACATTACGCGAAAAAAAGTACATTTGGCTCTGACGAGTATAATCGACATAAAGAGTTTACAGTAAAAGTAATTAAATTAATTGATATTGTTACGTTTTTACCTTTTTAAAACGTTTAAAATATGAGTTCGTAGATTGCAAATAAAAATAAATTTGTGTTTCGTTTTAAATACATCCTTTATTGTTCTCACAATACTGTGTGCCACTGTTCACAACTTGATGTAAACAACAACAATTGCTTTATTGGCCGTTCTTCTTTTCACTCTTTTGTGTAAACAACAACAATTGTTCAATAGATCTTTATAACGGAGATCTTCAAACCACGATTATTTTCTTCACACGCAACGTATCTTCACACAAGACTGACTGAATTTTGAATTTACTTCTCAGTTGCTTGTGCAGACCTTGCGTTGACCAACTTCCTCCTTTTCTCTGATTTTGGTGGAACTTGGTTAGTACAGGGCCTGCGTTCACCCGTGGCATCACAACGGGCCGCTTTGCGTGCTCAAGTGAGCCTTGTGATATCAGAGCAACCACTCCGACCTAATGACCTAACCTCTCAGTTGCTTGCTTTGTCTTGCCTTTTATATCGCAGGCTAAACAGTCAGATGAATGCTCTTGAAGGAGAATGACTTCGCCTTCGCGAAATCTCTATAAATGTAAACATGTTGTTTACGTTATTCTTGTTTATGTATTTTGTTTACATTTATTCTGGTAATGTTTGTTGTTGTTCTTTGTTTACTTGTTTATCCCGTTTTTTTTATACTAATGTTGTTGCCATATTTTTGTTTATTTGTTGATCATGTAAACAAGTACATTGTTTTTGGTTTTGTAGCCTTTGTTTATCATTTTAATGACAAACGAAGTAACACCATTTCCATTTTCGTAACTATATTTTAGAAATATAGTGAGAAAACTATTTTTCTTTTACTTGTTGTATTTATTCAGTTTTTTTTGTTACTTGAGGCCAAGAATCAGGGCAAGGATCTCACAATAATTCACAAATTTAATTAAGCGAAACAGAGTCAGTGAAGTCGCTGTAATCTAGTAGTTAGTGTGTAGGCTTATTAGACAATATGCCATGCTTCAAATCGCAGGTCAGAATCTTCAACGAAACTAATTTGAATATTTTTTAAGCGACTTCCTCTCAGCAGATTCGTGGCAAAAACTCTGAGAGCAAATAAAAATTGCAATGAAAAGTTTCTTAAAAATCTGTCGTTCGGAATCACTCATGCATTAAAGTAACACACTCGACATGCGTGGTTGTAATGACCAAGAGTTACTCCTCGAAGTCTCGAACCAAAGGCTACTTGCACTTTAGAAAATGCGAAGAAAAGTCACTACTTCTGCCTCAGTTACACTTCGTTCTAGTCTTACCGAAATAAATACAATAAACAGCTCTTCAGTAAGGATTACGATCCAGCTTTACACACCACTTCTGTTGTGTGTGTTAATTTTACAGAGTTGTGTAGATGTCTGACTAAGGGTTTGAACCGTGGCCTCACGTCTAATAAGCCAATACACTACCTATTAGATTACGGGACTTTACAAAATATTTGGAATAAAAACTGAATAGAAACTAAACTTGAAAGAAATCGGAAATCGATTAATTATGGAGTGCATATAGCGAATCAATTTGAAAGAAGAAATTATACAAGTACATAAGTACAATACTATTCCAATGCCACCATAAATATATATACTCGTATATTGTTCCAGGCAAAAGAAGGAATTTTTGGATTTAGGCCCAATAAAATCAACGTATTTTTGTTTCTACAAAACCCAAATGTTTATTTGTTTGTTTCAATCGCTGTCCCAGAAAAGACAATATTGTTACGAAAAGGGAAACAGTGTAACATCATTTAACAATAAAATGATAAATAAGAACTACTTAAACTATGAGTATAAAAGAAAAAGGGATAGACAAGTAAACGAGAACGCAAAGAATGTAACCAAAATACATAAACAACAATAAAACCACAAGGGATTTCTCGAGAAGGCAAAACCACGAACATTCGACTTCAAGAACTTTCATCAGACTGTTTACCCAGTGATATAACAGGCAAGACAAAGCAGGCAACGAGTAGTAAGAATTCAATCAGTCTTGTGTGAATAGAACAGTCGTGGTTTGAAGATCTCCGCAATTATTGTTGTATTCGTCAAGTTGTATACGGTGGCACACAAAAGACAGGAAATAATGTAATTGCAACTAAACACAAATTCGTTTTTATTTTTTTTTTCATCAACGAACTCATATTTTAAACGTTTTTAAAAAAGTAAAAAGATAACAATACATATGTACTGATGGCAAGATAGCCAAAATCCCTAAGATGAAAACAATAACAACAAATGAAATAGTTTTATTAAAAATATATCAACTGAATTTCATTGTTGTTGTTGTTTGTGTTGTTGTTGCTTATAATAAATTAATGTTATATTTAATTTTTCCAATTTCTTCTTTCCTTTTTCCATGGCATAGGTAGTCGTCAATCGTTGCTTTTTGGTATAACGACAACAAAATACATATGTACATGCAAAATGAAGACAAACAAAACAAAACAAAATTTAGAAAAATTGACGAAAACTTTCGTGTTCAACAAGCTCCCATCAAATGTTTGTTGTATCATCATGAATGATCTTCAGCCATCGCATCGTATAGATTTTTATGTTATTGCCACATGTAAACAAATCACTTAAAAACAATTTAAATTTGAAATGGCTGACATGAATATTTTTTTCATTGTTATTGTTGTTAATTTGTGTTTTTTTGTTTGTTCGTTTTTCATTTGTTTTTTTCTTACAATTAATTTGTTTTTGTTTTTTGTTCTCGTATTTCTACTATAAACCGTCCATTCATTCACTCATTCATTCGCTCACTCACAGTTTAGTCGTTCGTTCATTCATTTTGCAAAAATTAATTTCGATTTTGTACAAACAAATTCGAATCAGAACACGTAAATTCTCAACAACAACAAAATGCTGGAATAGAACAAAAATATTAAATGTTTTTAAAGTACTTCGCTTTCCATCGAACAGCTGAATGTGGCAGACAAGAATAGTGAATACCATCTATAAAGAGAGTCTAGGAAATATGCCTGTCGTCACAATCTTTCAACGTGTTGAAGTTTTGATAGACACAACCTATAATCTCTCTACATGTACTCTTAGGTATTTGAATACGAAGGAGAGTCAATAAGTTCGTGATCTTTGAAGTTCTCCCCTCTTACGCGAAAGGTCAGCACTATTTCCTGTCATCAGGTATCTGTCAGTTAACTTCTTCCTAAATATGAAGAGGATGGATTCCCTGTTAACTCACAATCGAACATAGACGGAGATAAACCTCGCAGGTTCGTTTGGACAAGTTTTAGCTCCGTTTCATTGGCGTGGTTGAAATATTGATTCGTCGTAGTGTAGGAAAGTCCAAAACATCGTCAAAGCAGCGGGTTTTTCTGAATGAAACGATGCCTTGTGGTTTTGTATGTTAATGATGTCGTGGTGACAGCTTTTTAGACGAATTCGTTAAACCATATTGCCTTCCTGCCAGAGATCAGCAATGAATCGCTTTTTCGCTACTCATAAGTACTCATTAAATTTTGAGTATGAGTGAGTCAATAGTATTGAAATTCAACCACTCTGATTCATTTGTACTCACTACAACATTGATTTATAAGTACAGGTTGCAATGAGTATGAGTACAACATTGACATCAAACTCATACCATTCGAAATATGTCTGATTCATAAGCCTACTCATTGAGATTCATTAATTTAGAAAAATACTTATAATACTCATAAATGATTCGATTATCAGTCTTAGTTGTTGTTGCATTTACAAAAAAAAGAGAAAGACAAAGACAGCAAGCAAAGCACATCCTTCTTGTGAGCATTTCAGTGTTCGTACGCGAATCATACTTATTTTGTGATTCTTGTAAATGTTGAGTAAAGCAGAGTCGATATCAACAATATCATGCGTATTGTTAAGTATGAATACGATGAGTACTTCAAGCTTTGAATATGAGTAGTATGAGTACGATATTTAAAATAAGTATGAATGTATATGTAAGTATGATTCGAATCTACTTATCTTTTTGAGTACTCATTGCTGATCTCTGCTACCTACTACAGCGTAATATTATGCTAACTTTCATTGATTGAATTAAGATTAGAAAAAAATTACCGCTTTTGATAAGAAAACAATTTTTTAGCTCCAGAATAATGTAAGGTTTCTTGGCAAAAATCTATGAATTTGGCTAAGAATTTCTCCCTCATTATGGTCCTAAATGTTTGAAGTACACAAAATCTATTTTGAAGGTATCGACAAAGGAAGGACAAGACAAAAAAAAAAACTGAAGCAATGTAAGAATGTAATGCAGGCGAAGTAAGAAGACAGTGTTGAAAAATAAAATAATTGTTTATCCAAAGGCCTGTGTTTCGTTTAAAATTACTCCTGATTTATTGATCCGCCCTCGTACTTCAGTTTTTAAATGAAAAAAAATTGATTTGAAATCTATTCGAATCGTTTAATTAAAGATGAATTCTATTCAATCGAAATGCATGGATTATTCAATTGCAACTTGCAACAAATTATTTGAATTATTTTGTGTTATGTACGCTGTACCAATTATTTCACGGTGTATACATCGACTATACTACACAATGCAAATATTGATTCTAGAGGAAAATGGGTACTACCCTTGAGAGAATTTAGAATTTGGTTTCTACTTACCTGAATGTATAAAAGACGAGAGATTACAGTTAATATACCAGGTTTACCGGCATGAAGTGAGCGTCCACAGGGAATATTTAATTTTCGATTCGAATCAGCGAACATACAACATCATATTCTTTCATCGTGTTAAAAATAACGAATTCTGTACTAAAAGACAACGATTTGCGTAAAGCATAGAATTTTTTGTTTTCATTTGAAGAAATGTGGTGAAGAGTTGCATTGAATGCTTGTCGAGGCATATGGTGATCATGCTTTGTCAGAAGCAACATGCAAAAGATGATTTCGATGGTTCAGTGATAAGGATTTTGAAGTGAGAAATGAAAAACGTGGAAGGCTACCAATTAACCTTGAAGACGCCGAATTGCAAACAATATTGGATGAAGAAAATGATACGTTGGGTATTACTTAAAGTCTCAAAATCTTTACAATTAGAAATTAAATTTAAACTGTTTTAGAAAATGTGTTCAATAAGTTCATTGGTTTTACTAAACCGTAGATGCTCTATTAAGTAACAAATTTCAGTACCAAATTAAGCTTAAGTGTTTAGTTGTTTTGTTGTTGTCGCCGTGGTCTAGTAGGTAGTGTGTTGGCTTATTAGACGAAAGGCCCGAGTTCGAATCCCAGGCCAGACATCAAAAACAAAATACAAAAAGTATTTCTTCTTCCTCTCAGCAGATTTCTGGCAAAAACTCTGAGAGTAAAAATTGCCATGAAAAGCTTCTCAAAAAATCTGTCGTTCGGAGTCGACTTTAAACTGTAGGTCCCACCACTCATGTATAAAATTAACGCACACAACATGAGTGGTGTTGAGAAGATAGGCCGTAATCCTGACAGAAGGGTTGTAATGGCCAATTATGTATGTATGTATGTTTAGTTGTTTGAAATACAATTATTAGGTAGAAAATATTGTTACTTTTTTACCTTTTTAAAAACGTTTAAAATATGGGTTCGTTGATTGCAAACAAAATAAAAATAAATTGGTGTTTAGTTTCAATTAAATTCTTTATTGTTCACACTATTTTTGTGTGCCAATGTTCACAACTTGATGTTACAACAACAATTACTTGTTCGCTATTCTTCTTTACTTACAACGCAGATCTTTACTGCGGAGATCTTCAAACCACGACTATTCTCTTAATACGCAACGCGTCTACAAACAAGGCTGACTGAATTCTTACTACTCGTTGCCTGCTTTGTCTTGTCTTTTTATATGCCCACGTAAACAGTCTGATGCAGTTTCTTGAAATCGAATGTTCGTGGTTTCGCCTTCTCGAGAACTCCATCGCGGTTTCATAGTTGTTTGTGTATTTTGTTTACGTTGCCTGTTGTTGCGTTCTAGCTTACTTGTTTATCCGCTTTTCTTTCATACACATGGTTTTTGTTTTTATAGATTTTGTTTATCATTTTAATGTTAAACGATGTTACACCGCATGCGGTCCCCGTAGTCTAGTAGGTAGTGTGCAGTAGTGTTTTGCTAATTTTTTTACCGGAACGCGAATATATGATTATATAGACAGGGTCGATCCTGGGTAGGCGGCCGCTCTGTACGGTCTCATGTCCCAAATTTAACGACGGGGGTGATTTTCCACGATAATCCTGGCGACGGCGTTTTTTTTCAGATCTCATGTCCCATGTCGGAAATACCCGCTCTTCATTTTTGTATGGAAAAAATAAGTGATTCTCTTGTTAGCAACAGTTAAATTTAAATGCTACCGAAAGGGTTAAAAAATGGTTTTGAATACTCAAATTCTTAAGTAGTAATTAGTTCGGGTTCACGTATTTGCTTCGGTTCGGGTCGAGTTCCGGAACGACGTTCCGGAGCGTTCCGGCTCGACAACACTACTGGTAGTGTGTTGGTTTATTAGACGTAAAACCCGGGTTCGTATCCCAGGTCAGACATCGACACGAAATATGAAAAAAAAAATATTTCTTCGGCGACTTCCTCTCAGCAGATTTCTGGCAAAAACTCTGAGAGTAAATAAACCTGCCATGAAAAAGTTTCTCAAAAATCTGTCTTTCGGAGTCGACGTTAAACTGTAGGTCCCGCCATCCACGTATAAAATTAACGCACACAACATGAGTGGTGTGAGAAACTAGACCGTAATCCTGAGGTTGTATTGGCCAATTATGTATGTATGATGTTACACCATTTCCATTTACGTAACAATTTATTTGAATGCGGTTACCCAATTTCCTATTTCCAATTCAAATGAAACTTTTCACTGATGTTCACTTTTATTTAATGACCCATATTAATAGCGTAATTGTCTTTTTGTTTTATAAGCGGATAGACAGAGTCCACTCGTTCGAGATTACCAATGTACGTTCAATTAATTGCCGAATTGCTGGCACCGAGTGACCATATCAACAAGTAAATATTTTTAAATATGACTTCCAAGGACAACCTTTTATTTGCAAATGTTAATTTTTAAGTGCCAAGACATTTTCATTCTTCTGTGAAGACCGTTCGAATGCAATTAAATTCGAGAAGAAGAAGAAAAAGAAGAAGAATTTGAAGATTATTCATTTAATCGCCAGTGGAAGTGGAAATATGATCTTAGCATACTACAATATGCTTCTGTATTTAATGTTTTTGGGTGTTTAAATGTTTTTTAAATGTTTATAATTTTGTTTTTTAAAACATTATCATCATTATCATCATCATCTCTCTCTCTCTTAAAATGAATAAAAAATAAACAGAAAAATAAAAAAAAAACAAAATTGAAAATAAAATTAAAATTAATTGAAAATAAACAAGAAAATTACTTACCTGATGTTATCTATCGGTTTAAGTATTTGATTTGTTGTATGATTTCCTATTTGAAATTTATTGGAAAATCATAAATTCACTTACAGCCGGCAATAACTTGTTCAATTTATTGTTGATTCTGTGGATTTATGACTCTTAAGCAATTAATTTATTTGGGGTGTTTAAAACAAAAAAAAAAAAAAAACAAAAAAATAAGCACTTAACGTGTGCATTTAACAGGAAATTAAAATTAATTAAAAAATTTATTTTCAAAACTAAAAAATCTTCTCTTGAGTAAATTTTCAAAGCGTTTAAATCAAAATATGTATTTGGGTCAATCGATGAATACCTAGTATGTATATGTGTGTGTGTGTGCTTGTTGGTATACTATCTCTGGCATACCATAGAAATGGCTGCTCCTCTATTCTGCAAATGAATAGGTTATCAAGAATAGTTTTCATTTTGAATTAAAATTTCTTTTCATTTTTAATTAATTGTGCCGTACAAATTAATAAATCGTAAACTTTTTTAGAAAAAAACAAAAAAAAACTGAATGTCTTGGTGGCATAGCCAGCCAGCCAATCTATCTAAAAGTCATATTATGGCGTTCAAACTTCTTACCAGGATTTAATTTCTTTTTCTATTATGGTTGATATAAAGGAAGATATTTGCTGTAAAAACAAAAGCAAATAAACTGAGGGATTACCGATAGAAATAAATAAGAAAAAAGAAAAATTAATACATTTCATACAAACACACATAGAGAAGCACAAGCAAGTCCAGATAAAACGAACACAGGCATGTATGCCACGTTTGTTTCATACTTCTTCGTATTTATTCATAGATCTTCCTTTCACATTCGCATTCTTGATTAATTTATCGGGTAGGCCATTTACATACATACATACGTAATTTGTCATTACAGTCAGTATTATGACGTAATTTCTCACACCATCTATTGGTTTAAACTTGAACCATTGGCTATTTCGAATCTGACAATATTTATGTCATTCTATTCTGTCACAATATTCCGTATATTATCTCTAGTGAACGTAGTGAACGTTTAAGCAACGTTGGAATTTATTGGGCCAACGAGAAACTGCACGATGATCAACTTTTCGGTTAAGGGTCACTTTCATTTTGGTAGGTACTTTAATAAGCAAAATTGCCATTTTTGGGGCTCACGATACACACCAGAGATCAGCAATGAATCGTTTTTCGCTATTCATAAGTACTCATGATATTTTGAGTATGAGGGAGTCAACAGTATTGAAATTCAACTACTCTGATTCATTCATACTCACTATAACATTGATTTATAAGCGCAGGTAGCAATGAGTACAAGTACAGCGTTGACATTAAACTCATAACATTCGAAATATGTTTGATTTATACGCCTACTCATTCGTTTTATAAATTTAGAAAAATACTTATAATACTCATAAGTGTGATTTAAAGTCTTAGTTTTTTTTGCATTTGCAAAAGAAGAAAAAGACAAAGAGAACAAGCAAAGCAAACACTCAACCTTCGAATGAGTATTGTAATGTTCGTACGTGAATCATACTCATTTTGTGATTCTTGTTTATGTTGAGTAAAGGAGGGTCGAAATCAATAACATCATGCGTATTGTTAAGTATGAGTACGATGAGTACTTCAAACTTTGAATATGAGTAGTATGAGTATGATATTAAAATAAATATGAATGCGTATAAATATCAGAAATTATGAGTATCTTTTTGAATACTCATTGCTAACCTTTGACCCACACGTGATGCTACAGAACCCAACTTACCCATGACGAGTGATTGTTTGGTGCAGCATGTGCAGTGGAGGCATCATTGGACCATATTTCTTTGAAAATAAGGACGACGCAACCATTACGATCAATGGATATTTGTACAATGATAAACGATTATTGTGTACCCGCTCTTCATGGTATTGATTTGAACGATGTTTGGTTTCAACACGATGGTGCAACTTGACACACATCTCATGTCGCAATCGATTTTTGCGTCAAATGTTTTATGAGCGTTTAATTAGCCGAAATGATGATATCAATTGGCCGCCAAGAAGCTGCGATTTGACCCCATTGGACTGTTTTCTGTGTGGCCCAGTTAAAGAAAAGTATTATGCCGACAAACCAAAGACAATTTAGCATTTGAAGGTCAACATGCCATGCAGAAATACGACCCTATACCGATCGAATGAGGTAATGTGAGGCTAGCTACTGCTTTTCTAACAGGAAATTTTGCAAAAAAAATTACACACCATTTGCTGTTTTATTGCATTTTAAAATTTAAACTTCTAAATGACCCACCCTTTATAAGTATGAGAAGCAGTATTACTATCCGTAACCACGTGTAATCAAATCATTTCATTCATTGTAAATGTGTCAGTAATTTGAATGCAAATTTTTGTTGCTGCTGTTCATACGAAATGAATTAAAAAACAAAAAAAACAGACAAAAAGACAGCATGAAGTACAATAGAAGAAAAAAAAACAAAAAAGAACTTTAAATAGTTTTCCAATTAAACTTTATCCTTTAATGCTCACGAACTCATACAGACAGAAGGTATACAGGAGAACATAAATAAAAAACTTACCGGTTTCATGCCTTGTCGCCTTTTTCAACCGCATAGAAATAATTTGCGTTTCTTTTGACTTTTTTTCTTTTTTTTATTTCTCATCATTTACTCACCATTTCCACTGCACTTGTAATATATTTTCATTCATTATTTTTCCAAGAAACTTTAAACACATCCACACAACGGTGGTGGTTTAATGTAGAAATCATTTGAGATGAATTAGAAAAATATCCTTTAAATGTAGATTTTAAATTAAAGGATTTAAGAAGCGTTCAAAAAAGCCTGTTCAGGTTCATCGACTGAAAGTAAGAGATATCGTCCAAGTGGAGGCATTCGGTAGCGAGGAATGTGGCGATTTATTATTCGATTGCCTGACTATTAAATTCACGATTAAGAGGTACCCTGCCTTACAAAAGTTAACATATGTCAAAGTATTACATTGGAAAAGACCAACAATGCAAACATTTTCAATGAATATCATCAGAGAGTAAGTGTTTCGGACAAGTCCATTCGTAGTTCCATCAAAATTCTTTCATAAATTGTGTTGAAAGGGGGTGAAGTCCAGAGATCAGCCATGAGTATTTCCTTTTATCAGACAGCTAGATTAAAGGTCACAGAAGATGAGAGGAAGATCTCCATCTCTTTATGGTAAGGGCAGAGCGCTGACACATGAAGTGAGCGACAGAAATGAGTCGGTCTTCTTCTTATCTATACGTATTCAAAACAGTCTAGCAGTATTGTACGTACACTCATGCTACCAACGAGATCGAGCCTCCGTGTAAAACGAACGTTAACTGAGGTAATCGCAATACCTATGCTGAGTAATATGTCGGAAATTGCGAGCACCGTACCGTGTCTGACCAGCACATCTGCAATATATTTTCCAATGATATCGCTATGTCTCGGAATCCATATAAGAGTTGAGTCGAAATTCCTTTAAGAAATCTTGGACACTCATGGACAAGGCCGGACGTTAAAATTAAGTTCGCTAGGTTTTTAAACGCACCCTGGCTCACCGAGCAAAATCAATAGATTTTTGGGGAAAATTCCACCACCCAACAAGCATTGCGGGGCTTTCAAAATTGTCTTGTCCTCTGCCTAGAAATCACTGCAGAGGTAAGGCAGTCTATAAGAAAGTTTAACATCAGCACCCAGTCACACGTAAGACGTTCTTTTCTGAATACCTTGAGCATGATACTGTGCTAGAAAGAGAGAATTATCTCCAAACAACCATATTACCGCCAACCTTAAAACGGTAAAAGATGATTTTGTGAACAAGTTCATGAACCCACGATAGTGGTAGAGTCTAATGGATAGACATACTAGAGAAGAGTTTCATCTTCAATATTCAGTTATGATATCTTAAAAGAATACGAAGTAAGTATCAAAGTATTGTGCTGAGTGGACAATATACACTGTAGACTCTACAGTTCATATGCTAAATTTAACACACACATCTTGGGTGGCATGAGAACCTGAGTTGTAATCCTGCCTAAACAGTTGTAATGACCAATAATACAAGTATTCATGTATTAACCCGTATAATAGAGCGCTGTAATCTTGTTTATGGACTAGAGGACTCTGTTTTCTTTGGCATAACTACAAATCATTCTGAGTGTGGAATGCTTGTCCCACTGTCACTGTTCCTTATGATCTTGTTTTGTTAGTGTTCTTGGTAGACCTATAGCAGGAGCATGTTATTTTCTCAAAACTAATCGTTTCCCTACAGCATATACAGTAGTGGGAGAGCACCATGTACGATGGTACGATATGAAAGTGATTATAAAGTTTTCGTTTCCCCTCTTGTCAAACATTTATCAAACACTTGAAATAATTTTGGAATTTTTTCTTAATTCCGCTCTAGGTTCGATGAGATGATGTTGTTGCCACGAAATGAGCAATAATTCAATACAACTGGACAAAAGAGGAAATAAAAAAAAAACAAAGAGAAATGAAAAGAAAAGCTGTTGAACAATCGATATTTTCCTCTATTTTCTACAAGTATTTGAATAGACAGATGGAGATAGAGAGAGAGAGAGAGAATTTCGAATTGTTTGAATATTTGTTGTTATTTTTAACACACTTTGTTTTATGATCATATAACCATGGAGCACCTGCTGTGCCTTTGTATAGTCGCTTTACGCCCCAAAGGAAGATACATCGCGTCCATTAATTCCTCTTCTTTCTTAATCACAATAAAACGAGAGAATTATATGCAGTTGCAGTTGCAGTCCAAGTGATTGAAGTGAATGTGTACGAGTGTTTATTTATTTTAAATTAACACTTTAATTTGTTATTTTTTTTAAGGAAACTTAAATGCTAAAACACTGCATGCAAGATGTAATCGTAATCGAAGTAATAGGGGCTTGCTTACACTACTGGTCCATGATCAGGCAAAACAAATTAATCTTGAAATTCATAATTGAAGTTTATTTTTCAAAATCGATTACAAGTACGCGATCGATTTTTTTTAATATTTTCACGCCTTAGAATTATTAAGAAAATTTTTATTCCGTTTTCTGTTTTCAAAGGGCATTTTTCATCTCTACGGGGGACCTTTGTGGATTTTATTTGTGGAAAAATTGTTTTTTATTTTTATTTCCTTTATTGCTTCAAATAATTTTCTTATAAAAGAAAATATTCTTTGAACATGATTAAGAAAATATTTTGATAAGTTTGATCAAACGATCTTTTATAAATGCAAACTCGTAAATTCTGACTTTAATCGGCTACTGTTGGGATTTAATCAAACAGATGAAGCAGAAGAAATGAGGACCACCCGAAATCTGTGGTATTTTATTTGTTAAATTATGTTTTTTTGTTTTTGTTGTTGTTTTCCTATTTTCATGTAATAAATATTTTTCAAGTGGCAATTGAAGGAAATAAAATTTTATTTCTTGTTAAAACAATACAAGATTTTTTACAAGATTTACGAAATTAATTCCAGTGTTCGACAGCAGAAATTATTGCATGACTTCGTACCGTAATAATTAAAACACTAACCCAACAAAATTACATCGAATCTCTATGTTATTTTGTGCCAGTTTGTTAAATAAATCATTTAAATTACCATACATTGCAGGCCCTAAACTAAGGCCCTCGGATCGCCTTAATGGAAGAGTTCCAACTTAGATTAATATTTAATGCCACAATCAACTCTACCCAAGGATCAAAGACTCCTTAGAGGAAACCAACCCAAGTCAAATATAAATCTTTCTATTGCAGCACTCGTTATATCAGAGAGCTCGGTTAAATATGTCAGAAGGTGAGAGGTCAAGGGTCAACCAGACCCCCAGCTCATATAGAAATGATTTGATAAAATGCGTAGTCTTTCGACATGCCTTCCAGAGGGACAGTGGTCCGTGAGAATCGCTTTTGGGCGATGGATGGCGGAAATGAGTCGGTTGTGTTCTTATCTATCTTTCGAGTTCAGCAGAGTCTAGCAACATTATTGGCCTTTTGTTAAGTATGAGTACGATGAGTACTACAAACTTTGAATATGAGTCGTATGAGTACATATGACATCAAAATAAGTATAAATGCGTATAAGTATCAGAAATTATGAGTAAGATTCGAATTTACTCATCTTTTTGAATACTCATTGCTCATCTCTGATACCGACAGCAATGCAATTCCAACGATATCTCTATGTCTCGAAAACCATACAAAAGTTACCTTTGAATAATCTGATTTCCCTAAGATTTCCTCAGCATTCATAGACAAGAATGGTCTTTGGAACTATATTCGTAAGGGGCTTAATCGCAGTCAGGCTGTTCGAGTTAAAGAAGAAATTTTCAACAAGCACTGTAACGCACTAAAGTCGCCGTAGTGTAGTAGGTAGTGTGTTGGCTTATTAGACGAAAGACCCGAGTTCAAATCCCATGTCAGACATCAAAACCAGAATATGAAAATATTTCTTCGGCGACTTCCTCTCAGCAGATTTCTGGCAAAAACTCTGAGAGTAAATAAAATTGCCATGAATAGTTTCTCCAACAAATCTGTCGTTCGGAGTTGACGTTAAACTGTAGGTCCCGCCACTCACGTATAAAAGTAACGCACACAACATGAGTGGTGAGAGAAACTAGGCCGTAATCCTGGCTGAAGGGTTGTAATGGCGAATTATGTATGTACTGCAGCGCTTTTACAATTGCCTTTACGTCTGCTTCGAAAACAGAACCCTTAATAAAGGCCCAACTCACAAGTTAGTTCAGATCAAATTTATTTTAAGTTTCTCTCAATACGGATGACTAAGATTCAGCAATCAATTAGTCGATTTTATTGAGCAGTACATTCTGTATTTTACTGTTTAATTTTGTTACAAAAACCTTTTTCAGTATGCTTAATTATTTTCCAGCCAAGACGAGTATACTCGACATAAACAAATTATAATGTTTCAGCCTGTATATGTAGGCAATTATGACTAGTCAATCAGGCATTATGGGTAAATATAAATTATTAAATATAAAATCTATATTTTGTAACGATACTTTCCCACAATTTGTTATTTCAGCCTAATTCAAGCTATTATTTATGGAGATAAATAAGGCAGAGAAACTAACCACTGTTCTAAAAAGTAAATTTTTTAAAAGGCCTTTATTTGATTCTTCGCAACGAAGAAAATATCAGTAGAATTGTTGAATAATATTAGAAATGAAATGTTTTCTTCAAGACAAGTATACTCGTCGCTATGAGAAAAATTTACATTTCGCTCTGACGATTATACTCGTCGTAAACAATGGTTAACGCAACTTGCAATACAAACCGTTCAAATGTTACAAAACATTTAAAGGAGTAATTTTTGCATCATTCCATTTCTTTTTTAACTGCAATTTACCATTTGGCATCTTCTATAAACATTAGTGAAGGATGTAATAATTACAAGTCATTGAATGAAAAGTATTATTTTGATGGCTAGTCTGCCATTTCAATCATTCCAAACCATTAAGTCGAAATAATAATTCCAATGGCTCATAACAAACTCCAAAACAAAACATAATAATTCATTAAGGACGACGATACGATATGAACTGAACTGAACAATCAAGCATACAAAGAGAAAACAAGAACAAGTGCTTGAATTAAACTCAGGTCAGGTCATAGAACAATAAAACAAAAAACGGAAAAAATATTATTTCCGTTGCCAGCCAGTCAATGTAAAACAAATGAAATTCTGTACAGAAATCATAATGAAAAGAATTGCACAACAACAACAACAATCAATAAAGCAAAGGGGTGATCTATGTCTCTCTCTGTTATTGAATGCGTTTCGATATTATGTTCGATATTATATGATAAAAGTAACAACAACAACAACAATAACGAACCCTTTTTACTATTTAAATAGAACAAGGCAGAGGACCTGGTTAGCAGGTTGGCTGGCTGACTGACTTGGCTGGTCACAAAGAGGTCGTATTACATGGCCATAAGACGAAAATAAAAACTGCACGAAAAGGGTAAAACTTTATGGGAAGAAAACAACAAAAAACAACAAAAAAAGAGGAAAAATTTTACACCAACAACTCATCAATATTTATGCTCTTGTTAAACTTCTTGTTTATTGTTGTACGCCGTTTTTGTTGCATTGAAATCATAGAAATGAAATCCTTTTTTTTCTTTCTTTTCATTCATTCAGTCACTCACTCACTCCTTTATTCGTTCGTTCAGCCAGAGAAACTAACAACAATTCAATATTTATTGTATTTCAATGCTCGCTGGTGTATACATACATATACATACATACATATGTATATCGATAGATGGTTGATGATTTAATATGAATGGAAATAATTTTTTCTTTTTTTTTAATAAAAAAAAGTCCTGTAATAAATTTTTATGAAAAGAAATACAACAACAACAACAATAAAATTACATTCAATTGCTGGCATTCGTTGCTTTCATGACTTTTAAACAATTTCTTTGACTTTTTACAGACCGTCTTCCATCTTCTGTTGTATGTATGTGGATGGGAACAAAAGGTCACATACATAAATGATAAACGGATATAAATGTTGAACGGATGTCATGTTTCATCCGATACTTGTATTCGATCGATAATGATTGTCCTGCAAGGTTTTACGGTATTTTAATGTTTGCATAGCATTTGAGGGTTTTGTAGAAAAAAGCAAAATTAATATTATGATGAAATTGAAATTCCCAAAACAGTTCCTTCCCCAAAAGTGTATTTCCTTCAGCTTCCAATCTTAATTGTATAACAATATTCTTCAATGAAGCCGTCATAATATAGTAGGTAGTGCGTTGGCTTATAAGCCGTGGGACCACGGTTCAAAACCCAGGTCAAACATTTCGAACAAAACGAAAGATGAACAAAATACTTCTTCCTGGTTGGAGTTCCTATTGCATACGAGAAGTTGATTGCGGAAGCGTTAACCCCTCACTTACATTAGTGACTGAAAACCCATCAGCGTTATGTTGTATATGTTCGTCGGCTACTTCCTCTCCGCAAATTTATGGCAAAAAAAAAACTCTGAGAGTAGAAAATAAAATTGCCATGAAAAGTTTCTCTAAAGTTGCCCCGCCACTCATGTATAAAATTAACACACCCAAACTAAGTGGTGTATGAAGCTAGGTCGTAATCCTGGCTGAAGAGTTGTTATGGCCAATTATGTATATATATAGGTAATGATTTACTCACGATTTAGAATATGCATAAAGAACTTTGTCTAGGTTTACTTACACCATACATGCTTTCATTTCTTTGTGTTTTTCCACTCGAATCATTTCAGTTTGGATTCATTTTTCTTATCACACAAAAGACTTCGAACTAAAATATTCAGGCCTGACATTTTGGCTGGTTGTCATGCAGAAAATATAAAAATATACAGACTACTCCTATACCAGCAATCGGATCAAGTTATTGTTGATCACTCTTCTACTTCCATTTATTCCTTTGTCTATATTCGGCATTATTTTATAAGTTTTCTCACATACTATGTTTTCACAGAAACTTATGCCTTTCGCCCGTGCTCATAAGTGAGTATATGGCTTCATACGCAGCGACATCTTTCAGAATTCGAAAATTGATGCAATATTCATTGCAAACCCTCAGGCAGCTTCTACTCTTGGATGCATTTTATTAACAAAATTTTCTTGTTGAGATGATTCGAACATTAACAAAGAGTTCGTTAATATCATGTTAACGATAGCCACATTCTTAACCTACTTATAGAGATAATCCAAACAGTTTAAAACAATTTAATCTTTTACTCTGTAATTATGGATCCTCGTCAACGATGCTCCTTTCACTCGCGTCTCGATCTTCTCTGATAGCCAGGCCGCGATAGGATCTCTATCGGGTTCCGTGATTAACTCTAGGATCGTTAGGGAATGTCGCCGCGGTCTCGACCTTCTCTCGGCGCGCTTCACCAGCATCCCTCTGGTGTAGGTCCCCGGTCACAGTGGAATTCCGGGAAATTGTAGGGCCGACGAGATCGCCAGAGCTGGTGCGCTCCTTCCGGAATCCTCTTCTGTTGAATTGGGTATGCCACTTGCCTCGGTCAAGTTGACCATTGCGCGGAGGTTCTTTCTGGACGCCAACCTATCCTGGGTCAATGAGGAGTCCTGCTTCACCGCTAGTTTCACCTGGCCCAAGATGGACAGAAGGCGTACCAACCGATTACTTGGTCTTGGTCATGATGTCATCTCGACTACAGTGGCCGTGCTTACGGGTCACTGCGTCATGGGTAGACACGCGGAAAGTATGAGGCTCCCTTTCAACGACTTCTGCCGTGGATGCAGGTCCACTGAGGAAGAGGAGACTGTTGTTTACTTTCTTTGCCAGTGCCCGTCTCTTGCTAGGTGTAGATATAGGTTATTTGGCTCCCCATTCCTTGTTAGCTTAACGGAGCTATCATCTATTGACATCAAGGATATAGCTTCGTTCATTAAACTTTCTGGCTGGTTTTCCAGTGCGGGGTAGTCGTGCTTTTGTTGTGCAGCCCTTGCGCTGACCAACTTCTTCGTTTTCCCTGATTTTGGTGGAACTTGGTTAGTACAGGGACTGCGTTCACCCGTGGCATCACAACGGGCCGCTATGCGTGCTCAAGTGAGCTTTGTGATATCAGTGCTACCACTCCGACCTAAACCTACTCTGTAATTATGGTAGGGGAGGAGATATACATACATATATGTATATTTTGCATCGGTGAATCGGCATTCTAATCGGGCATTTTGTTCGAACAAAATTTCTTTCCGGGAAAAATTATTTGTTACGGAGAGTTTCACGACGATAAAAACTAACGATAAAAACTAATTAATATAGGAGACAAGATAGGATCAACTGTTGCCATTTTAAATGCTGCTTCTAATTTGCCTGCTACATTTCACAATTCTTAACATGAAAGCGTTGCATTATGGTAGTATTATATCGGTCATGAGCACTTTGTCTTATTACGTACATATGTACATCACATTTATAATTGATCATTACAACCTTTCAGTTAGGATTATGACCTAGCTTCTGATACCATTTATAATGTGTGTGTTAATTTTATCCAGTGCCAGGACCTACAGTTGAAAGTCGACTTCGAACGACATGTTTTTTCATTGCAATTTTATTTACTCTCAAAAGTTTTACTGAGAAAAAGTCGCCCAAGAAATGTGTGACCTTGGGTTTGACCCGAGTCGTTACGTCTAATAAGCTAACATACTACCTACTAGAATACGGTGATGTCGACCTTGTCGTATTGTTATAAAATATTCATTAAAGTGTAATTTTAAATGAAATGAACTGTAGTATCAGTTGCTTCAGTATCCGAAAGAGTGATGGACGATATACGACTACATCGATGTTTTATAAATACTGGATGTTACTTATCGATACATCGAAATTATTCGATTTTTTTAATTCGATTGACCAAACTCTATAAAATATCGATGCTTTTTATTTGATAAATCGAAATTACATAAATACATTCCTGAGAAAGTTTGAAAATGGAGTTAGATAAGCTACATAGAAGGCGGTATTGGCGCCTTCCAGTGACAAATCTAACGCGTTATTAATCAAGAGGCATTGTGACCAGACATATAAAATAGCTGACAATTCCTTCCTTATCTCTCCCCTAGAAAGTATCAGCAAACTTTATGATTTTGGGAAATGATGAGTCAAGAACATAGGGAGGGACAGTCCCAATGTGAAATATTCAGAGCACATCGAGGACAAAATTGAACTTATTTTGCTTGCAATTTCCAATTTGACAACAACAATGAAATGCAGTTAAACAGAGAATGATTTTCCCATAATACACACATACATGCATGCATGAAATCATATTTCAATTATTTATTGTTATACATTCGTTCTCATTAAATACTTTTCTTTTTTTTTGTAACAAATTTCATTCATTCAATGTCTTTCACTTGTTCGTATGGTATCGTATGTGTGTGTGTGTGTTTATAGTAAAATAAAATAACAACAATAAAAATAATAACAAATAAACAACAGCAATAGCAATAATAATAACATCAGTTATAATAACAAAAATTATCATGTCAGACACCAAATGAATTCATAATTTATTGCGTTGTGTCGCATTTTGGGAAATAATTTTTACGAAACGTACATATGTATTTCAAATATATTCCGAATGTATGGTAATATTGTATTCCATCCTATTCCATGCGATTATAATAAGCAATCAAACGAAACACATGTTAAATGTCATGTTCGAATTTTCATTTCTCGATCATTTTTATTATGATAAACGATTGAATCGACTACTCCACTATACATACATATATGGATGTATGTTATGTCAAGCGACTTTATTTTATGAATTTCTATATTCAAAAAGAAGTACTACACAACGAACAAATTCATATTCGTATCGAAAACTATAAAAGAAATATTTTGATATTCTTCTGGCATAACATTTAAACCGGGCAGCGCAAAAGTCACAGAGAGAGAGAGCTTGAGAGCAAAAAAATAAAAAAATTTGTATAAATTTTATGATGAATTTATGATAAGATTTTAATGTTGTTACTAACTTCGTATTGAAGACTTCAATACACCTGTCCATAGTTCCACAGCTATTGTATGGAATTACCGGCTGTCGAACTGTATTGCCATTGTCATCCCTACTACATATCTTTCAGTCAGGATTACGATCGAGGTCGTCACAACACTCATGTTGAGTGAGTTGATTTTAAACATGAGTGGCGGGACCTACAGTTTAAAGTCGATTCCAAACGACAGATTTTTGAGAAAGTTTTCATGGCATTTTTATTTTACTCTCAGAGTTTTTGCCAGAAATCTGCTGAGGAGAAGTCGCCATAGAAATATTTTTTCATATTTTTGTTTGGATGTCTGACTCGGGACTTAAACCATAGCCTTACGTCTAATAAGCCAGAACACAACCTACTAGACTACGGAAACTTTATGAATTTATACTTGGGCTCTGACAGAATAAGGCTGGTTTTCACTTCGTTTAAGAAACAATTCGCCTTATTAGAACTCATAAATACGAATTTGGTACTTCAGCTGAATATTGGTCATACCGAAAGTTCAAAACGGTCTAATCAATCAAAATAACTGGATCGTTACAAGCAGCACATTCTGTACTTAGCGCCTTAATTTGGTTTCAAGAAACTTGTTCTGTCTGTTTTAATTATTTTCCAGCAAAGACGAGTATACTCGACATAAACAGAGTAAACAGCAGGATTCTTAGTCTCACATAACAATAATTAATTTTACTTCGACGTCGTATCAAATCTTACCAGAAGTTCTTGTAACCATTGTATACATTCCTTAAACTTAGTTTTGTCCCCGTAGTCGCCGTAGCCTAGTAGGTAGTGTGTTCGCTTATTAGACGTAAAGGCCGGGTTCGAGCACCAGATCATCATCAAAACGAAATATAAAAAAAAAATATTTCTTCGGCGTCTTCCTCTCAGCAGATTTCTGGCAAAAACTCTGAGAGTAAATAAATCTGCCGTGAAAAAGTGTGAGTCCCGCCACTCAAGTATAAAATGAAGGCACACAACATGAGTGGTGTGAGAAGCTAGGCCGTAATCCTGGCTGAAGGGTTGTAATGGCCAATTATGTATGTATGTATGTAAAGACGAGTATACTCGTCATACACAGATTTCTTACACTCACGGCACACTAATTAAACTCACTCATCAAATCTTACCAGAAGTCCTTGCAACCATTATGTACATTCCTTAAGCTTTGTTGGGATGATCTGTGTTTCAGCACTATCATTCAGCGCTTCTTGTTTCACAAACCACCCTTCGCACGTCTACTAAAAATATTTTATTACATCCAACCTGTCGCTGGAAGACTTTGAAAGTTCTTGACGTCCCTTAGAGGGGTCTCTACCCTAAACAATTGAAAAAATTTAAAAGATTGTCCTGTTATTCTCAAAACGAAAAAATTTAAAACTTCTGATGTTCTCAATGCACCATGTCAGTCGAGTTATAGGTGTTGGTATTAATCCCAAAAGCAATACGGCAAAGTATGAATGTTTAACAAACGTGTGATTATTATTATGATAATGATGATAACAACGTGCATTATGAGTTGTTATTTTTAGCTACCGAATCATATGGCCATAATACCACATTCATAATGCTAAACTTATGAACAAGAAAAAAACGAGTAAAATTTATTATACCGTAGGGTTTAGCAGTGGCGGAATGGGGGATATATACGTCGCTTAACCACTGGCTACCTTTTTCTTGGCTTTTTTTTTTCTTTTTTTTTTTTTTTTTTTGAAAGTATCGCAGTTATAATTCATGCAGAACATGTAAACGAATAATAATTATGGCTAAAAGCATAAGAGTTGTTTGGGCAAAAAAAAAAAAAAAAAGACAGAAACAAAAATTAAAGCATAAACAGAATTATGTCAAAATTTCTGGAGTAACTGCTTATATGATGGCTTTAATGACCAAAATTGTTAATGATGTTAACAATGCGATGATGATGATGATAATGATGGCAATTTTTGTATTTTAAGGAGGTGTATGTATATATGCCCCCTCTAAAGAGGAAATATATTCATAGACATGTCCGTAGCTCATAGAAATATTGTTATAGTTTTTTTGGGTTCGAAATCGATATGATTTTATTGTTGACCACACCTGTATGTGATTTGTTTATTGTAACAGTTTTAAAAATTTTTTGTTGTTTTTGATTTGCTTTTAAATTAAAAAAATAAAAACAGAAAACTGTCCGCCCTTAAAATATCATCATTATAGTCATGATTCGAAACTTTAAGCGTGTTAATATTAAAATCGTTGTAATTGTAGTTAAAAAAAACAAAAGAAAAAAATTCATTTAAGCATTACGTACTTATAGACATACTTACCATACATACTACATATAATGTATGTATGTATATGAACACCATCGCCAGTACTACAAACAATTGTTTCATATTTTCGGAAGTGAGACAATTTTTGCTGCTGAAATATATTGTAAACCAATTGCAAGCATGATGATTTGAATTGAAAAAATAACGGTAAAAACGAAAACGATGAACATTGTCTTGGAAATTGGAAGTTTCTTTGATATTTTCGATTAAAACTGTTCAATTAAAAAACAAATCAAGCTTAACAGATTAAAACCTAAGTACACATCAGAGATCAGCATAAGTACTCATTAAATTTTGAATATAAATGATTCAACAGTATTGAAATTCAACTATTCTGTTTCATTTGTACTCACTACAACATTGATTTATAAGTACAGGTTGCAATGAGTATGAGTGCAACGTTGACATCAAACTTATAACATTAGAAATATGTTTGATTCATAAGCTCACTCATTCGCGCGTGAATCATACTTATTTTGTAATTCTTGTAAATGTTGAGTAAAGGAGAGTCGAAATCAACAACAACATGCGTATTGTTAAGTATGAGTATGATGAGAACTTCAAACTTTGAATATGAGTAGTATGAGTATGATATTAAAATAAGTATGAATGCGTACAAGTATCAAAAATTATGAGTATGATATGACTACTCATCTTTGTGAATACTCATTGCTGACCTCTCATATGTATATGTGTTAAATTCTAATAATTTTAAATAAATTGTATTTATTGATTAAATTTGACATAATTTTACATTACAGGGATGGATTACTTCCATATGTTTTAGTAGCAACCTAGAATCAAGCGATCTGCCACCAGATTAACAGTAATAACGATCATCACAGAAATATCTCGAGAAAAGAATAGGACTCAGCTAAAAACACTCCCACCTATCACTACACCCAGTACATTTTCACAAAGGGTGTTGTTTTATAGGTAACTCAGATGGTAAACCTAATTATGCTGAATATATTTACGGTAGACCAATCCCCTGCTTAACTGGATAAGCTTGATTAATGAAACCGATATAAGGATAGGAAATAATAAAGAAATTAAGGACTATTCGTTTGGGCAGATGCTTAAAGCAGATGTTGGTTATCACGCAGAATCTGTATTGCCATTATGGTATAAAAAATTAGGTCACTTAGGTAATATACGGTATCGAACCCCCTTAAAGACATTGTTGGACAAAGCCGAGTCCAAAATAAATCAGCAATCTTTATATTAGAGAGATCGGCCAAGGGTGTCAAAAAGCAACAAGAACAGGGCACTGACTCGTGAGGTTAAAGAAAGGAATTCTTTTTCTCCTCCTCAGACCCACTGCTCCAGCAGAACGTCTTTGCCAGTGGTTATTTTGTAGGTATTTGTCAAATTATGCATAGGCTTATCCAGGCTGAAAATAATCGGCAACTAGCAGAAAACACTGAACCATAGACGTCCTCCCTAGTATCCCGCTTATAAGATCGCGTTGTATTCCCAGGGACCCAGTCGAAGAGACTCGTTATATGTGCCTTAGATGAAAGACTTTTTTTTCGATAAGTATTCTTTGTGTGATCTCCCTACTAACCGAATTAGGAAACGTGGGTTCGTAACCTGTATTCAAGACAGACAATTTAAAATCCATAAGAAATTCAACGATTGGTTTACTTTTTTCATTAACATCCGAACTTTACCAAATTGCAGGTGGTAAGCATTGGCATGGACTTAATTTGTAATAAGATGCTTATTGCACTGCCTCTAACAGCGATTACGATTATTATTTTAATACTTACGTATTTCCCTTTGTCGGTGGGTAAGGATCACACGAAAGAGAAGTCATACAGATCCATTAACTTACTACTAGTACTGTCAAAGCTCTTCGAAAAACTGCTAAAATCCCAAATAATGCCGAATATTGTTAATATGGCTTCAGCATTGGACAAACCCACAGATAGGTGAAAAAAATTAGAAATCTATTCTGGAAAAAGAAATATTTTTCCTTTCATGTTCATAGATGTCTCTCAAACGATTGGTAAAGTTTGGCATGAGGGCCGAACACATGAATTAAAACTAAGATAACCCAGTATCATATATGGTCATTATTAGAAAGTTATATAATTGACACAAAAGTTTGTTATTAAGGTGGGAGACTTTGGAAGTTTTCAACAGACTATTGCAGCTGGTGTGCCGTAGGACAATATTTTGGTAACCGTTCTATATTAACTTTATACTTCGAACTTGCCAATGTGTAGACATATTCCCACTTTTACCTTTCCTGATGACACTCAATAGTATCTCATGTTATTATTATGGTACATATTCGTACATACATATTGCAATTGCTATTTCATTACTACTCATCCATTAGTGTTGAGATTATTTGGTGTCAAATACCATACGTACATACATACTTACATTCACTCGAATTGAATTTGAATGCATAATTTAATATTTATTTTGTACATGAAAATAATGAAACTTTCTTTTTTTTTTCTCTGAATTTTAAAATTCTGCACGATTTTAATAAAAACAGACACAAAATAAAACAAAATTTACTGCGACAAGATTGTATGCAATTGATAATGATGTGTCAATGTAATAATTTTCACTCTATACCCTACAACAAAAGTAGAGGTTTTTCCTGAAGTTTGTAACACCTTAACACATTTCAAAAAACTTTTTCTGCTTCTTCAATAATTTTATAGCAAAGACGAGTATACTCGACATGAACAGTGTAAAATGTTTGTGCCTGTAAAAGTAGGCAATTAGTAGTACTAGGCTTTTGTTATTTAAAATAAGTACATAGATACATAATTGGTCATTACAACACTTCAGTTAGAATAGCGACCTAGTTTATCACACCACCTATGTTGTGTGTGTTAATTGTATACATGAATTGCGTGACATACAGTTTAAAGCCGGCTCCGAATAACAGATTACATTTCATGGTAATATATTTATTGAACTGAGTGTGACTTAAGCCGACCTCATGGTCGTTGTAGTGTAACTAGACTACCAAAGCACCCAAGTAGGGTACTTTCTGGTGAGTTTCATATGTAATAGTATTCATGATTTATGCCTGATATTTTATATGCATTACAATAAATGTATTTATTAGTTATTCTTTAATAAATAAAAATAAAAAATATGCATTTATTATAATTTTTTATTGTTGTTGTTTTCATTATTGAATTGAATACAAAATTATTATGCATATGAATGCATAATTTGCAATACGTTTTCTGGCTAATGACTACAGTTCGCGATTCGTGCGATTTATGCGGGACAAACAATACATAACACATGTAATGATGGCACCAATATTCTTACGAATTATGAAGAATTATGTCTAGGCTTTATGCTGTTTTTCTACTCTAAACATGTGAGTTTTTTTTTCCATAAATTTTCATTTTTTTTTATTTATTTCTTATTAAATATAAAATTATGGCCTTTGGTTTAGAACTCAACAGAACAGAATAAATACGCGTCCAAGTGCCAGCGAGTGTGTTAAATATGCCGCCTTTATAAATATGCATTTTATTGCAACTGCAACTGCAACTGATATGACTCCGATCGTCTTCTGTCCCTCTACTTACATACATATACAGACAAGTAATGCTAGCAGCTACAGCTACTGCCACTGCCATTGCAGTTGCATTATTATTAGTGGACATGTGACAAAAAAAAAAAAAATATGTATTCATAAAAAATAAATATTATTGCCGCTTTTCAAGAATAATAAATTAATTTGAAACTGAAAAAACACGCTACTGTTCTCATCAAAGGCTCTTTAATCACTTGTAACGCATCATGTTGTAAGCGTTGTAAGCGCAATACCCAATATATACATACATTGCCTAGCATCTCAATTGTCCAAGAATTTATGGCAAAACTTTGGGGTCTAATTCTCGCAGTTAGGTTAGGGTTAGGTCGTAGTGGTAGCTCTGATATCAAAGAGCTCACTTGAGCACGCATAGCGGCCCGCTGTGAAGCCACGAGTGAACGCAGTCTCTGTACTGACCAAGTTCCACCAAAATCAGGGAAGAGAAGGAAGTTTTTCAGCACAGGGTCTGCACATCAAAGGCACGACTACTCCACACTGGAAAACCAGCCAGAAAGTTTGATAAACGAAGCTATGTCCTTGACCTTTCGGTGTGTCTAACCATAACACAGTGACCTGTAAGCATGGCCACTGTGATTGAGATGATGCTATGACCAAGTCCAAGTAACTGGTTGGTACGAGTATCCAGAGCAGTTCACCAGAAAGCAACACCATATAGAAGGCTGGGTTCAATAACCGCAGATCCTTGGGCGAAGACGCCATCTGGTTTCAACCGCCCTGCTGCAGCAGTAAGCAGCAGGCCGCCTTACGCGCCCTAGCAGCCAGATTCGCCCTCCAGTTCAGTATGGGGTCGAGGACCAGGCCCAGATATTTAACCTTGGAGTTGATCTCATGTGAAATTTACTGAATGTTACGAATCTTTCTGATGTTGATCAAGTCTTTTTTTTGTCTTTTACAAAACTTTACAAAACAAATTCATTCTCAAGGTACCATCGCCGTAAAAACTCCTACAATCGAAATTAATTTAGAAACGAATTTATTTCGATTACTGTTTCTGTAGTTAGTAACGAGAACATGTTAAAAATATGTGCCAATAATGCGAGCTCTTGTGTCTTTCCTTGATTACACTGTTTCATTACCTCCCTCGTTTGCAAAACATAGTTCCGAGTACAAATCGTCTATTGGATATACAACTTTAACCACCCAACGAATATTATCCAGAATAATTTAAGAATGATGAAGCAGACAATGCGACCAAATGTGATAGGTAGTGCTTCTAGAGCCTATCAAACGTACGGAGTTGCGGGTATAACTTTATTTTTATAGTGCCGCACAATTCATTTTTTGCTAAGGCCAGAGTAGTAGCTTACAGTTGACTACATTTTCCATTTTTGTATGGTTATGACCACTGCAAAGTCCTTTATTTTTTTGGGCAAATGTGTCCACGATAGTCGCCGTAGCCTAGTAGGAAGTGTGTTCGCTTATTAGACGTAAAGCCCGGGTTCGAGCTCCAGGCCAGACATCAAAACGAAATATGGACAAAAAAAATATTTCTTCGGCGACTTCCTCTCAGCAGATTTCTGGCAATAACTCTGAGAATAAATAAATCTGTCATGAAAAATTTTCTCAAAAATCAGTCCTTCGGAGTCGACTTTAAACTGTGTAGGTTCCGCCACTCAAGTATAAAATTAAGGCACACAACATGAGTGGTGTGAGAAGCTAGGCCGTAATCCTGATTGAAGGGTTGTAATGGCCAATTATGTATGTGTTTATGCAACCTATCAATTTTAAGGATTATATTCATGTTGTCATTAAAAATGGAGAGAAAGATAATCGTAGTTACACGGTTCAACTCTATTAGTATCTTACTGATTGCATCAAATGGTAGCACAGGTATATCAACAGAAGATGGAAAATAGGCCGTATTGTTACACAAATCTAACTTGGACAAAACTAATTTTTTCAGCATCACTTCTCGCCCAACTACCGATGGAATTACGTAAAGGTGGTTTAAAATTAAATTAGCCATAGGTAGTCTATTGGCTTAATAGGCAAGAGCACTTGACTCAACCCCTGCATTCGACATCTCGAACATAACGAAATATGAAAAAAATTTATCTTTTGGCAACTCTCTTTCATCAGTCTTCTTACATAAATTCTGAGAGCAAATAAAACAGCCATGAAATTGAAGAATCGGACAACATCTATTTTTCATATCCCTAAATATTAAGAGGGCGTGGCAAATCGTTAATATCGAATATTTAGGTACGTATTGATCGTAGGTGAATAAAATTTGGTGGGTAATGCCACCAAAAATAGGCGTGACAACTCTCCCCCTTCAAGTGATACCTATAACTCTTAAACTACTAAACCGATTTTAACCAAACCATAGATGATTTAAAAAAATTCGATATAGCAAAAAGTAGGCGTGGCAAACCTTTAAAATTGAATATTTAGGGACATAGTAATCGTAAAGGAATGCAATTTGGTGGGTAAGTCCGTAGAGTCGATATCGACAAACTCACCAGAAATGGGCATTGCAACCCTCCCCTTTAAGAGATACCTATAAGTCGGCTAATTCCATGGTTTATAACTACATATGTACCTATATAACATGTATGTCTGTTAGTTTTTCTTTGGAGTGAGTACAACAACTACAACTTCGTCAGCGCTATTACAATAACTTATTACAATAAATACATATATAATGTGACCTGTTTTGGGCAATAAAAAAATCAATTTTGGGCGGGACGAAGTTCGCCGGGTCAGCTAGTGTTTAGATAAGAATTTGTTTTCAGACTGATTTAAGATAAGTGTGTCCTCATATTAAAACATTTGATGTGTTACATACGATATGTCAATTTATAATCACCTCCTATACGACACCTCTCGCTATTGTTCGAAATAAAAACTTTTATCATTTATTTTGGTTGTCATTTATTTATTGCATATGAATAGTTAAGTATTGTTGTTGTTGCCCGTAAATGATATTTTCTGTCCATTGTTAATACGACTCTAGTGATTGTTTAATTCATGTTTAGTTGAGTTTTATTATTATTTTCATTTCATTTTATGTTTTATTTTATTTCTGTGTTTATTGTTTTGTTTCTTTCTATTTATTATGCAAAATTTGTTTTGCAATTGTAATTTCAAAAAAATTGTAATGGAAAAAAAAGAGAGATGCGCCTGTAAATAACTGCATTACACTGCAATATGAGTGTCACACGAACAGACAGAGAGACAGACAGACGGTAAATATACATACATGAGAAAAAACACAATGTATGAACTGAAACGTACGGACGTCGAAACGCGGTTACAAAGTGACCGTTTGCTCATGTCAATGTCATTTGCTGTTGCTTGATGAGGTTTTTTGAAAACAATTTCTCGTAATTATGACAATAATTTTCCACTTTTTTTTCATTTTTTTATTTATTTCTCGTACAATTTCATTATTTAGTCGATAGTTGTTATTGCAATTGAGAAAATATTGTATTTTATTATAAACTCAGTGGAATAGCAAATTAGATGGAGTGATATACATAGTATGTCCCCTGTGTTGGAAAATTTTAGCTGAGTAAACCAAGGATATTATAATTTGGGACAGAAATTAGATATCCTTATGTCGGGTATCCTCGTCAAAGAGAAATTAATATTTTTCGCATAATAACGAGTATACTCGTCTTGAAAAGATATCGTATATGTATTATTATTCAACGAACCTAGTGGCAGTTTTTTCCTCTGAGAGAGTTTTGACATTCTTTGATGAATTGAAATTATTAGGATGAAATATTCTTTCATGATCAATGAAGTGATCTCAATAAATAATAGAAAAATTTATTGAAAACCAAAAATTATTTAATTATTCTCGAAAATCGAGAACTAATTGGACAGTTGAATAGTTGTGACACTTCCGGCCAGTTCATCCGCTCTACAGTAACCTGGAATTTCACTGTGATATGAGCTTTAAATGATATTACACCGTCATGAAGTTCGTCAAATTGGACTTTAGTGCATTGATAGCTGTCTGTGGATGTTTACGTCCTCAATAATTCTAGACGCAGTCTGTATTGTCGACAACTCTGCGTAAAAGACACATTCTTTAATTCATTCCTACGATGCATAGGCAGAGATTTATTGGCCTGGTTGAATCTATTTGGAAGTCAATCTAGAGATCAAGTCTGGGATCACTCTGGCCAACAGATGCTGCCATAAGCTTATAAGGCATTTGAGTAGTAGAGGGCTCTCTCGTACGGCGTAACTTATGTTCTACTAGTTGCTCATCCTCCAAGTGCTTCTCTAAGGCGCCGAAGCATGGACGCTGTTAAGTACCGATGCAGCAGCATTGAAAGTATTCGAAAGGAAACTCATCCGTAAAATATTCGGTCAAGTGCGAGTTGGCGATAGTTTTCGCAACTGATCCATGACATGAACGATTTGTAGCGCAATAATATTAAAATTGTAAAACGAAATTAAATTTTGAATAATAAAATGATAATAATTGTCCATGAATCTCTCATTACTTTCCTATCAGGCAGATTGATTTCGTCTCACCGTTTACCAAAAAAAAAAAATAGCCTCCCTTATACTATGTATTAAAGAGAATACAAAAGTAAAGATTTTCTAAAACAACGTGTAAATACTGCAAATAAAGTAAAGAAAATAATATTTTTTGTTGCTTTTTTTTTGTGTATTAAAATAGTCATAAAGTAAAAATTTTCATTAAATATTCAACAGATGTTTGTGTTCTGATAAGTTTTGATCACGTTCGACACTTTAACAGTGAAACAGTGAACAATTTTGGTTTTTTGTTTTGTTTTTTTGTTGTAAATAAATTTATTAATGTCTTGCATATGAAATTCTCATGACTTCTAGGGCAGAGTGAGACAGAGAGAGAAATACCCAATTTTTGCAATAAACATCGACGCTAACAATTGGCTTTTATTTGTGTGTCGTTTTTAATATTTATTTTGTCTGCATTAATAAATATTATTAAATTGCGTTGAATGTTTAAATAAACGATGACCACAATTATGTGTAGAAAACATGGTTCGCAGAAACGAGATTTGGGTCACAATGCAAAGCTATTTATTGGAAGCGGCGGGGGGAAATAAAATTAAAATTTCCAATATTTCTCTTTTTTTGCAAATTTTTAATGCAAATAAACTTTCTATAGAAGGTAAGTAATAATATTAGAATGTATTTAATAATAATTATTGATTAATATTGAGTTAATCGATGTTAAAGGTTTTCATTCTTATCGAAAACTCACTTAGTCGGATAGAATAAAAAAAGTCTTTAAAGAGAGCTTACTATTGATATAATTAGTGCTTAGCTTTTCATTTGTAATTCTTTTTTGTTAAATCTTTTGTTAAACGAGCTGTTGCCCTAACAGGCTAATAGCAATCCAAGTCCTTTTATGCTATGTTCAAGCATGAATTTTAATTGAGTTAATATTCGTTTTATTGACAAAATTATTGTAAGTGTTCAGGCATACGCAAATCAGCTTATTCAATAATCATTTGATAGCTGGAAAACAGCAACATTTTTTTTTATATTTTTTATAACATTTCATAAACCTATACAAAACCTACCGCGACTTGAGAAATTACTCATTTAAGATATTTTTTATCAGAATTTCTTGAATACAACATTATAACAGCGCCATTTGCCTTTACAGTAATCCTTCGATTTACGTCGCCTCGATTAACGTTGTTTCGATTTACGTCGTAAAATTTTTTGTTTCCTCTAACTTGAATTTGCGTCGTCATTCGATTTACTTCGCCTTTTTTTTGGAACCAATTGCGACGTAAATCGAGGGATTACTACAACTTTTTTAAGTTCTTTGTTAAGAACATACTACTTTGTAGTATGAGCAATATGAAATTTGGTTTACATCGTTTCGATTTACGTCGCCTTTTTTTTGGAACCAACTGCGACCTAAATCGAGGGATTACTGGGATTAAAAAATACATAGAAAAATACTGGGATTAAAAAATACATCGAATATAGTTTAGAAGATTAACTCCTTTCTTGTATTTTTTTTACTAAGAAATGCATGTAATCTGCCCTAATTACTGCGAGAAGTAATTTGCCCTGAAAACATGCTCTGTATCTTGATTTGCATTGGCAATAATGGCGTTTATTACGATTTACGCAATAAAGTTGCATATCTAAAAACCGTATTAGGTTTCGCTATAATAACGATTGTACTTACTTTTCGATAACTCATGAGTGCACGGCTGGTTTTTCTTAATCATCCTGATAGTTTTATGAGGGTATGGGTTTTATTCAAAACACATTTAGCTAGAAACGCTCTTTTGATAAAAGTAGTTGCCCATGAATTGGGTTATTCAACACTAGAGTTATCGGTGATATTTTATTATTAGGTATGCAGAGATGGAAGTTTGGAGGACACTATTGCCTACTCCTGCAACCACTCGGAGTTTGTGATGAAGCGACTCAGATTTGCAACGTCAATGCGTGACAGTTTCTCCAGATCTCCCATATACTCTTTCTCTTCTTTTAAATAGTACCGAGAATGTCTCAGTAGGGGAAGAATAGTCCCATCTTATTTCTCAACTCTAAAGCTTCTGCAGATATCATTAGCAAAGTGTTCCAGACCAATGCGCCACGCATGCGCAACTATCGGAGATAGGCAATGAGTATTCAAAAAGATGAGAAGATTCGAATCATACTTATAATACTTATACGCATTCATACTTATTTTAATATCATACTGTTACTACTCATATTCAAAGTTTATTATTGAAGTACTCATCGTACTCATACGTCACAATACGCATGATGTTGTTGATTTCGACTCTCCATGACTCAAAATTTACACGAACCACAAAATAAGTATGATTCTCGTACGAACACTACAATACTCACTAGAAGGTTGTTTATTTGCTTTGATTGCTGTCTTTGTCTTTTTATTTTTTCTTTTTTTGTTTGTAAATGCAACAACAACTAAGAATGTAAATTTTGATGAATGATTCGAAGAGTCGCTGGAATCGAATTATGAGTATTATAAATATTTTTCTAAATTTATGAATCTGAATGAGTATGCGTATGAGTTATGAGTTTGATGCCAACATTGTACTCATACTCATTACAACCTGTACTTATAAATCAACGTTGTAGTGAACACGAATGAATCAGATTAGTTGAATTTCATTACTGTTGACTCACTCATATTCAAAATTTCATGAGTACTTATGAGTAGCGAAAAAACGATTCATTGCTGATATCTGGTATCTATAATGCAATGCCCCTTAAATGAAACTGACAACTGTATTGAGCGTACTTCTTTGGAGTTTAAGCAGACTTGTCATGCGCACTTTATGCAGCATTGAGCAGATTTTTCATTACCGAGGTTGCAATGCACTCGATACCTCCGTCGTTAATTATAAGAATGCGGCTTAGAAGAGGGATTTCGAAAATTGAGAATTAATTGGACAGTTGAATAGTTGTGTCACTTCTGGCCAGTTCATCTGCTCTACAGTAACGTGAAATGCCTCTGTATTCTGATGCCCATATGATATGAGCTTTAAATGATATTACACCGTCATGAAGTTCGTCAAATTGGACTTCAGTGCATTGCTAGCTGTCTGGTAATCGGAAAGTAAGCTTGGGGATGTTTGCGTCCCCAATAATTCTCGCCGCAGTCTGTATCGTCGACACCTCTGCGTGAAAGACGATTTTTGTAACTCATTCCTATGATGCGTAGACCGAGATTTATTGACCTGGTTAAACCTATTTGCAATGATTTTTTGATAAAGAGGTCGTTAACAGCAAAAATGAAGTCAGTCTGGAAATCATGCCTAAGATCACTTTGGCCAACAGATGCTAACATAAGCTCATTAGGCATTTGAGCAGTAGAAGGCTCTCGTGTACGCCGTAACTTATACTCTACAAGTTGCTTATCCTCCACATCCTTTTTAGGGGCAGAAGAATGGACGCTGTTAAGTATCGATGCAGCAGCATTGAAAGTATTCGAAAGGAAAGTCGTAAGTAAGATATTTGGTAAAATGTGAGTTGGCGCTGGTTTTCGCAACTGATTCAACAATGAGCTGCTTAAACTCCTTAGCTACATGAAAGTTGTGTAACGCATAAATAACCAGCAGCTGTCCTGGCTCGGCCCTGTCGTTTTGATGGATGATAATGCTGCGGCGATACAAGTATTTGATGCAGGGATTAGCGAAAGTCGGTGTAGAGCATGACCTACTCTACATGGGAAGTACTAAATCGAGAAAGCCCTGCCATCGAGTGGAGTGCAAAAAGCAATGGCGCCTGAAAGTATATGTTCAGCCAGGCCGAAATCCGATATTTGGGGTGTTAATGGGCAATTCATTTAGAAAGTAACATTAAAGAGATGTATAATATCAGTTAGTAGATAAGCCTGCTCCTCAATTACCTTCTCTATCGTTCTAATTTTCTATTCTGATCGTGACGACAAATTTGGGGTCCATTCAGAAAGTTGCCCTATTACTTCTCTAAACAATTTTGATGGCTGCCAGTGGCTATATTGGAAACGAATGAATATCTATTCGGAGTTCTTGGTATAGACCAACCATACGCCTAAATACTGGGTAGTTAAGTCCGTAATACGACAAGTGCTAACCATACCTTGTGCTTGAACCAAATAACTCTGGGCCACTAGATATAGATTTAAAACTACAAAAAATAAAGCATTCCATGGCTTTAAGTCAGGTGCTGTTAACCACATTTAAAGAAGGAAATTATAATCACAGATTTGCGATAATCATTCCAACCTGTTTTAGGTTAACCCCTCGTATTTATTTAATATTCCCACACTTTTGCCCTCAGCATAATTTCTATTTACGGTAACTAAACAAAGCAAACACCCTGTTTATTAAATAAATTTTTTAAAACTTCAGTAACTTCTGTATGATTATCGTACAAAGTTGTGCTTGAGGAAGAATAGATCATAAAGCGTTTGATAAACTCAACTAACTAGACATATTCAAAAACAAACAAAAATTTAAAAATATATGATAATCGTTGTTCACATGTAATAACATGACTTCCGTTAAGTAAAGAATTACTAACGTTATGCGGACAGACACTAAATAGGTGGATGAAATATAACGGCCGGCCTTATGCCAGATGTCTAATAAGCGATTAGCGACATCCCAAACCCAAAAAAAAACTAAACTCACAAACATACTTGTCAGCAAAATTTAAAAAAATTTTAATTTTAACGACACACACACACACATTTGCAAGAACAACCGCAAAGAAGTAATAAAAATTCTGTTTTATTCAGAGATAAAATCCAAATGATATGACAGTGAAAATGTCAGAAAATATGCTCATTACACGCGTCAAAACAAATTTATGCAAAAAAAAACTTGTACTTCTGGACACAAACATTAACGCAAAAACAAAAACAAAACAGAAAAATAAACAATTTTACAACAAAACAAAATTATTCAAAATTTAGTTTAACAGGTACACGTACACGTACACGTATAAGCGTAACCATAACAGTGGCTGGGAGTTGTTAATATGCTTGCATGGTATGGTATGGTATGTGTCTGTCTGTTCCGGCCTGTTCCTGTTGTAGTTGAAGCTGTTGCTTTTTGAGGCTTTAAGGCCTTCGTAATCAACTAAACTTTTACTTCAGAAAAAAAAAACTTTGGATTTTATATTTAAATTTTCTTGTGAAATAATTGAAAGTATGATGTGCGTTGATATTAAGTTTTAAGTTGGAATACTTCTTCTAAAAGACAGTGGCGTCGATTGTAAGATACTGTTACGTTTTTACCTTTTTAAAAACGTTTAGAATATGATTCCGTTGATTGCAAACAAAATAAAAATAAATTGGAGTTTCGTTTCAATTAAATTCTTTATTGCTCACACTATTTTTGTGTGCCACTGTTCTCAACTTGATGTTACAGCAATAATTGCTTGTTCGCTATTCTTCTTTGCTTACAACGCAGATCTTTTCAACGGATATCTTCAAACCACGACTGTTCTCTTCACACGCAACGCGTTTTCATATAAGAATGACTGAATTTTTACTACTCCCTGCCTGCTTTGTCTTGCCTTTTTATATGCTCACACAAACCGTCCGACGAAGGCTCTCGAATTTTCGTGGTTGGTTTACTTGTAACAAGTTCGTTGTATGAGTTTGTGTGGCTTTTGATTATCGTTTTAATGTTAAACGATGGTACACCGTTTTCATTTTCGTAACAATACTTTTCCCTTACATAGGCTTATACACATACATAACTGGTCATAACAACCCTTCAGTCAGGATTACGATCTAGCTTCTTACACCACCTTTGTTGTGTGAGTTAAGTTTTATGCATTATTGGCCGGACCTACAGTTTAAATTCAACTCCGAACGACAGATGTTTGAGAAACTTGTCTATCACATAAGATTTTTTTAATTTATCAGATGAATTGCTTAGAGTATCATGCGAAATAGTTAGGTTAGGTTAAATTGTTCCAAGCATAGCATAATTTGTTCTTGCAAGTAGACGCAGTACAGGCGGAAGCCTCAATGGACATTGCATATTTGGGTCCTATAAGGTCCAATTTTAACACCAATATTACATACTCTGCCATATATTTAAAGCTCTTGGTTGGCATCCACCAACCATCGCGAAAGCATTATGGGGGTGCGAATTTTTCTCAAATGGTTTTCGATTTTCAGAATTCTGGGCGTCTTCTCAGGTTCCCATGCTGCGGGCAAAAACAGAGATTATGTTTTGTAGTCTCCTGTTCTTTTTCGTAGTTGTAGCTTCGTCCAAAGTCGTTACGAGATATTCTTGACGGACTTGAACACCCAATTAAGTTGTCCCGTTATCACTGTTAGGAGGTTCCTTCGATAGAATCGTGTTGGGTTAAATGAAAATTTTGTTCTACATTTATCCATGTCGACTCAGATCAGTCTAGTGTCTTTACAAGTGGGTTCATTATTCCAGAGATCAGCAATGAGTATTCAAAAAGATGAATAGATTCTAATCATACTCCTAATTTCTGATAATTATACGCATTCATACTTATTATAATATTATACTCATTCAAAGTTTAAAAGCTTGAAGTACTCATCGTACTCATACTTAACAATACGCATGATGTTGTTGATTTCGATTCCCCTTAACTCACCATCTACAAGAATCTTGAAATAAGTATGACTGAATGAAATATATTTCGAATGTTATGAGTTTGATGTCAACGTTGTACTCATACTCATTGCAACCTGTACTTATAAATCAATATAGAATTGAGTGCGAATAAATCAGAATACATATTTAAATTTCAATATTGTTGAATCATTCATACTCAAAATTTCATGAGTACTTATGAGTAGCGAAAAAACGATTCATTGCTGATCTCTGCATTATTCCATTTTTCCTTTGCCTTTGAATGCAAAGTGCCAACTTTAGGAAACGTATTTGCGTCGTTGTAGTCGCTTTAGTCTAGTAGGTAATGTGTTGCCTAACTAAACGTGAGGCCACGGTTCAAATCCCGGGTGAGAGATCTCCAACTGAACGAAATGTAAAAAATATTTCTTCGTCGACTTCCCTTCAACAGATTTCTAGCAAAAACCCCGAGAGAAAATAAAATTGCTATGAAAAGTTTCTCAAAAATCTGTCATTCGTAGTCGACTTTAAACTGTATGTTCCGGCACTCAAGTATACAATTAAGACACACAACATGAGTGGTGTGAGAAGGGTTGTAATGGCCAATTATATATGTATGTATGTATAAATGTATGTATTGGCCTCGTTGTTACTTTCGATGACTCCATATCCAGGAATCCAAATGGTAGTAACCTTCGAATGTATTGCTATCTTCTTCAGACTCTCCCAGAATTCTTGGATAATCTCAGATGTGGTCTACACATTCTCTAGGGATTTAAAGGCCGCTTTACGATCGGTAAATATGCGATATACTCTGATACCCTATTAGCTCGGCGATAAGTTTTTCAGCCTGATAATTGCGACAATAATACGATTGTGCTAGGGATGATCTAATGCACCGTTGCTCTGAGAAGACTCTACGTCAGACTTTGTTGTGCGATCGGAATCTATCAGTGAAAAATTGAACAACAGTTCGGGGATAAAATAATCTATTCGGTGTCTGCCTCACAAAACCAAGATTGAAAGCAAGTTCAGATATCGTAGTACATACGGACCAACCATACCCAAAATTTTAGCGTGACCATAGCTTCCGTACTTCCATGTTGTTATAACGCTCAGTCTCATTACCGTGTACACAGCCACATGTTTTGTGAACACGTCTTGGTTGGTTGCCATCTGATAAGCAATACCTTGGAGGATGTAATCCTAAAGGCAACTGTGATCATGATCGACCTGTTTTCTCATAATCCGATAAAACCGGTACTGCCGATTCCATTTCTCTAATGATTACCCGTTCAAAATTATTATTTTTAAGCATATTAATTAAGACTTACATTCAGTCTCTTCGCTTAAAATTTAACACCCATTGGTTCTAGGTACTACTCTGAAACGAAAAGAATGAAGAACACAGTAAAAAAACATTTCATATTCATCTTCAATTATTCTCTCATTTCTTGTGTACGTCTTTGGTAAGGAAAGAAAAAAGTAAAAACATTTACGCAAAAAGAGAAAAAAGTGTAGCAGTAGCAATGCGACAATTAACATTACCCAGTGGACATTAATCATTTTAATCGCAATTCACATGACAACAACGATGTTGGCACAATGACGACAGACATCCCAACAAAAGCTGAATACAAAAACAAGCAGCCAAGACAACACACACACACACATTTAAGCCGACCTCAGATCCAACTCAACAGCCAGCCAAGGCAGCTTAATAAGAAAGAAAGTCAATGAGTACTCGCGTTATTTTTACGCAATAAATGATCTTTAAAAGCACGCGTTTATGCCAAAATTAGCCAATATTTGCTTTGTTAAGTTTATACCGTCTTCAGGCCGTCTTCGTATACTCTTGTACTCTGAAGTTATGTAGCTGATGTAAGAAAAACTGAAAATATTAAGAACAAAAAACAACAACAACTACTGTGGCAGTAGTTGAATTTATGTTGTTGTTATATTTTATCCTTTTCATTACGCATTTACCACCAATTGTGACATTTCTTTCTTCAGGTTCGTAAAAGAATGAAATCATTTAAGAGCTTTGGGGATAAGTATGGTATTGTCCAACCAGGGCTAATGGACTTATGGTGACATACGCATAATTCGTTATGGCAATGGAAGCTTATAAGAACCGAGATGGTTGCCAATTTAATCTAAACTATACTCATGGCATAACATTTTAAGAGTTTAATGTTGCATAAAAAACATTTTCTGCCTGATTAATTAAAAAAGACGAATATACTCGACATAAACGACAAATAAAATTGTTTTGCCTGTAAAAGTATGCAATTATGACGGTGCGTGTTGGTTCTTTAGAAAATATATATTTTTATTCGTTGTTAAAAAATATAATTTATTAATTAGCGGCCCTTCCCCAGAATTTGTGTTTCAACTTAATTCCTAACTAACAACTGATTTGAAATGTAGATTTTTTAAAAGACATTTATTTTACCTCTTACAAAGAAAAAATTCCTATAGATTCTTTAAATAATAATACGAATGCGATGTGTATCCTAGACGAGTATACTCGTCATTATGCAAACAATTTGCGTTTCAATCTGACGAGTATACTCGACTTATGTAAGCAATTAATGGGTTAAACAACAATTCTAGTTTTAATCATATTCAGAATTCAGCACTACTTTCAAATATATATTCAAATATTTATTCAAAGAAAATAGGATTCCGAAACGTATCAGTGACCAGTACAACCTTTTATGATTCTTATGGACCCCCTCCTACTTTTTCGGTTTTCACAAAAGTATCAAATCACGTTTTTCAATAAATTATAGTAATTGGTTGACATCTGGCCGGAAATGTTGGTTTGAAGCTCTTAATCTGTTGACGGATTATTGCTAAACACTTCCGATTTCAAAAAAACCCCAAAAAAAATCTAAAGGTGCCAAATCGCACGATCTTGCTCCAACCTACTTCCTTTCTACGGAAAATAATACGATTTCTGAACTTTCCTTTCAAAACATCTATTGTTTCTCTTGATGAGTAAATCATCAAGTTGACCACATCCGGTTGACCACATATTCTAAGTCTAAACGTCTAAATTTAATAATTTCCATTGACCGTAATCATTTTCCTTTCGCTGCTCTAAGATAGAGCTTCTTTTCGATTCTCTTCGTGCCAAATGCGATAATTCGAGCTTGTTAGCGTTTTGAGCTTTAAATGGGTTTCATAGGTGAAGATTGTTTTATTAAAAAAAATTCTCATTTTCTTGGTGTTTTTTCGATGGCCCAAGAAACGAATTGCCAACGTAATGCCTGTAATCTGGTATAAATGCTTTTAAATGGAGATCACGATACAAAATGTTAAATAATGTGGATCGTTTGATATTTTTTTGACAGCTGCTATATTCTCGATTAAACGATCACTTCGTTGATAAAATTAAATGATACCTGAATATTGGACATCATTTCTTTTGCTTTCTTAATTTTTTAATTGGGATTTCAATTTCACTAGAGAACCCACATATATTTTGGAAAATAGTGGATATTTTTAGTAGTCAGTTTAAAAGTTAAACTATATAAAGGGCTATCAATTTCTTGGTTTCAAAAGTATCGTCCAACTACGCAAGCAATTGGCAAAATTGTGAAGAAATTTGAAGAGACTGGAGTGGTTACAAATATTGAAAGGCCAGTGCATCATCGTTTCACTCGTTCCGCTGAAAATATCGCTATTGTAAGTGAAAGTGTTGCCGAAGACCCGAATGTGTCGATTCCTCGTCGTTCTCAGGAATTAGGGCTGTCTTACGGCACATTATGGCGTATTTTGCATTTAGATCTACACCTACATCCATATAAAGTCCAGCTCACGCAACAACTCAAGCCAGCTGACCATTCACAACGTCGTAGATATGTGGAATGGGTGCCTGAACAACAGGCGGTGGACGGCAATTTTTCGAACAAAATTTTCTTCAGCGATGAAGCACATTTCACACAAAATTGTCGTATTTGGGGTTCTGAGAATCCTCAAGTAATTGAAGAGAGGCCATTACATCCAGAAAAAATCACTGTTTGGTGCACTCTTTGGTCCGAAGGTGTGATTGGACCTTACTTCTTCGAAAACGACGATGGAACGACTGTCAACGTCAATTCGGAGCGTTATGGTCATATGATAACCGACTTTTTTTGCCTGCTATTGAAGAATACGACTTGAAGAATATGTGGTTTCAACAAGACGGTGCCACATGCCTCACAACTCGAGCGAATATGGCTTTATTACAAGAGATATTTTTTGGCCGCGTAATTTCTCGTCGTGGCGATATCAACTGGCCACCAAGATCATGCGATTTGACACTGTTGAACTGTGGACTGTATTGATGTTGGTGGTGTGGTGGTTGAGATGGTCTCTTCGGAACTCGAACTTTCACTCTCTAGCAATAAAAAAAAAATGGCAAAATATAAGAAAAATTCTTTCGAAATAAAGTAAGGAAAAAAGACAACACTTTCCTTATTACGTTCTGCAGACACACGAAATGTTTTGTTTTTACACAGCACAAAAAAAACAAGTCCTTTTGGGAATATTTGTATAAAAGAAATTTTTTAATATTTTATTTTTTTTTGTTTCCAGTCTTAATTTTTTTCTTTCTTTCAATTTTAATAAATTATCACTTCACAATAAATTTCGAAGTTTTTTTTTCTATTATTAATCACTATTATCTTATGCTGTAATTAAAACAATATCAATTGCTGGTTAACAAACGAATGAAAAAAGCAAAAAAATTACATAGACTAAAGCCCTAATATTACATTAAATTACATTTCATGTTAATTACAGAAAGCTTAAATGTAATATATAGCGCCCTCTGTTGGTGACTTCCCATCATTCAAACAATCCTGTTTATGTCACCAGTAATGGGAAGTGTGGATCGTCAGACATAAACAGACACCATTAGACTTTTTTGTGGGGCTACGCGAAAGACCGTGTTTATGCAGATAAACCTTCAACTCTTGAGCACTTAAAAACCATAGATGGGCACTTTGCAGTACCAGTAAAATTTCAGTAAAAATTGATTTTTACTGATTACTGAAAAAAATTTCAGTATTCAGTAAAATTTTACTGGTAATGCAATCTAAATTTCATTTAAATTTCATTTAAATGTCATTTAAATTTAGATTGCATTAACAGTAAAATTTTACTTTTTTCATTTAAATTTTATTTAAATTTCATTCAAATTTAGATTGCATTACCAGTAAAATTTTACTGAATACTGAAATTTTTTTCAGTAATCAGTAAAAATCAATTTTTACTGAAATTTTACTGGTACTGCAAAGTGCCCATCTATGTTAAAAACCAACAAATCAAAAAGTGGTCGAAAAATGTCTCAAAAGAATAAATGCTTGCAACACTTCGCGTGAAGGACATTTAAATGATGTAGTGTTTCACACATAATGTCAGAGTTCAAACTTTACAATAAAAAAGAAACATCATGAAAAAAATATTTTATATGTGTTTTACTTTTGAAACCACGAAATGGATAACCCGATATTTGAGTCATACATACGACATACATGCATAAAATTCCATCGCAAATTCGTCGCTGTCGTCCGCCTGAAAGGAAGGAGGAAAGATAATTTATATTTTTAATTTGATATAAATTAACTTGATTAGAGAGAGCATTGCAAAGCCCATGCAAGTGAATGAATCTTTCCCTCCGTAATGGAATAGTTTGTTCAAATAGATGAAAGCCATAGATGAAAAGCAAAACATACCCAAAGTTATTTATATAAGAAAATTTTGGTAAAATTTTATGAAAACTTTAATCTGCAAGAATGAATTACTTGAAACGACTTGTGCGTTCTACAAAAAATATGGTCGGCAATTTTATTTCTCTTGTCTTGAATTTTTAAACTTTTTTTGGTGATTTTTTTCTGTTTTTTTCTGCTTTTTATCAAATAAAATATCAAATAATTTTTTATTTTAAATTTGATCTTCTTTTAAACTTAAGTTTGTTTGCCGGGCACAACCAAACAACATTCAATGCATGAATATGAGTATGTATGTATGTATGGATTTTAATGTTGGCCAAATTATGTTTCATAAACGCTTCTGATTGTGACAATGATTTGTTACAATTTTTTTTTTCGTTTTCTTCTGACTGATCATCCTAAAGTGTTGTCCAGAAGATTTTGGTTCTTTTTTTATTTTGTCTTTATGGACGATGGATGCGATTATTTCACTTTTCGGCTGGCTGATGGCTGATGCGAAATTGTTGATAATTTTTTTCTTGTTTCAGCTGTGGATTTCATATAGCATCAGTGAAAATAATTTTTGGCTTTATTGTCCATTTATTAAAAATTCAGAAGCGATTTGGGATGATATCGAATTGCATTTCATTCCTGTTCTGTTTCAGATTCCTATTCTTTTTTTTTAATTTGATTTATTTTTAACTTAAAAAGCTTTTACGTGTGATTTAACTTTGCCAAGAGGCATAAATTTATCAAAATAAGAAAAAGAAGTTTTTTTTAACAAGACAGGGTTAAATGGTAAAAGATTTACCATTTACTTACAAATGAATATTTATCCCACTGGTTCCGTTTTGGGGAATTTATTCAATATTGAACTCTTTAGATAATACCAAGATTAAATTAGCGGGTAGCTTTCCGTTCACAGGCAAATTCACTCGCCATTCTGTCATCTCGTGTGAGCTAAGCCCCTTGTTGTGACTTGTTGGTGGTGGGTTTGAACCACCCTGAGCTCCGGATGAAACTAGCCAGTTCTCTTAGTGGCACGTTAGATGATATTCCCATATCCTCAAACGTTCTGTCAACCAATAAGTGATGACGTTAATTCTGAAGTGCAGGGAACTCGATAAAAGGGGTTATACGGATTCCGTTTGCTGCACACCATGATGTATATATACCCTCTATCGTCTTATTCTCAGGAATCTCCGATGCCTTCCGTGCGACTTTTCATTTCTCTATATACACAGTAGCCCGGAACCCAGTAGAGTCGGGTGTATTGTCGTATACGGTGTAGAGAGTCCATGCAACTCCTGATGACCTTTGATTTGACGAAATGGGATTCTACCAATTTTCTGCTTAACTGACCACTCATATGCTCAAGTTCGGAGGAGGTCCTCGGTTTCAACCATAAGTGCAGCTTGTTCAATAGATCCGTAAGACCTTATTTTGTCACATTTTAAGTTTTCTATACGAGAAGCTGAAACGTACATATATACGCACGTATGACGCCTAATATCAAATTGTAGAAGTCGCCGAGGTCTAATAGGTAGTGTGTTGGCTTATTAGACGAAAGGCCCGAGTCGAATCCCAGGTCAGACATCAAAACGAAAAATATGAAAATATGTATTTCTTCGGCGACTTCCTCTCAGCAAATTTCTGGCAAAAACTCTGAGAGTAAAAATTGCCATGAAAAGCTTCTCAAAACATCTGTCGTTCAGAGTCGACTTTAAACTGTAGGTCCCGCCACTCATGTATAAAATTAACGCACACAACATGAGTGGTGTTGAGAAGCTAGGCCGTAATCCTGACTGAAGGGTTGTAATGGCCAATTATGTATGTTATGTATGTGTACTACAGTCAATACGTAAGTATCTCTAGAAGTTAAATATTGCGAAACAATTTCGTAAGATTGGTGGTGGTGGTCATGTTTTTGGTTTCCTTAATCAGAAATTTATTTTTAAAATCAGTAGTCAAATGACTTTTGAAATCCTCAGCAATCTCAGCTCACGTACAAAGACAATTGATTTGCGTGGTATTGGCCAAGTGAATGAAAAAAAAAAAAATAAAAAAAAATTTTTTTAAAAATAAATACAAATCTTTCAGATACAAAAAAAAACTGAAACATTTTTCTCCCAGAATTGTTTTCAGCCATCATATTAATTTGGTCAATTTATATTTTAAAAGGAATTTTTAAATTGGAAAAAATATATTCTTGTCGATGTTTTTTTGTTAACAACAACACACGAAATCCAAAGAACAAAAACGATATTGAATTTCCCAAAAGTCCGCTTAAAGAATAAAAGAAAGAAGAAAAAAAACTACAAATATTACGATAAAAGATGATAATGATGACAGAGGCAGAGACAGTGAGTCAGGGAGAGGCAGACATTAAGATTTTGGTTCAAAGCATAGCAGCTGCTAGTGATGTTAAATCCGACGCTGATTTTTCTTAAGGTAAGTTAAGGTAAGTAGAATTGAAATTGGGATGAATTTTTAAGTCATTTGATAAACGCTGCACTTCTATTTTTTATTAAAGTCAGCGTATGCGTACTGTGCAGTGAAATACCAACAAAAACAACAACAAATTTTTTTTAACTGAAATTGATTGGTAGTGTTGGCCATATGAGTTGGTGTTTATTTTTTTTTTTCTTTTTTGGCTCAAAACTCTATTTAAACTTTGCTGCCACTGTCAATTCAAAACAGCAGGTTCTTCTTAGGCCACAATATCGCTGCTCTGGAAGTGATTCCGTTTGCGGTAGCAGCGATAAATCGACTTTGAGGTTCGTGCAGTTAAAGATTTTTATTGTGAAACCATTGTTATTGACTGCCACTTATTGCTACTGCTCTTGCATGTTTTTGTTGTTGTTACTGTTGTTACTGTTGCTTATGCTGTTGATGTTATGGTTATGATATTACCAGATTTTGATATGAAAACGGTTCTTTCTCTCAATCTTCAAACGGTTGATTGTACTGCATTTTGAGATGTTCGTTTGTTTGTTTGATTCAAGTTTGCAAAAATATTGTGCGTTCTTTTTCATATTGAAGGATAATTTTTTCCTTTTCATTTTTGTTGTTGTTGCTGTTGTTGTTTGGTTTTCATTGTCGTATGCATACAGTAGCATGCCAGATAAATCAATGTGTCAACACCTCTTTTTGTGCTGTCAGATGTTTTTTTTTCTTTATGGTTTTGCGCTGATATTTACCTATTGTCGTTATTCTTCACATCATCATTATCATCAGTATCATCATCATTGTCGATGTCATATATTTGATGTGTATGTATGTATGTATATCAAAGCATAACAATACACTTGTAAGTGTGGTCATATTGGTTGGAAGAGAATACAATTTCTTTCGATTGCTTGACACCATAAGCCAAGTTATCATTTGTACCACTATTAGATTAGTGGAACAAGAGATCAACAATAAATCGTTTTTTCGTTACTCATAATTACTCATGAAATTTTGGGTATAAGTGAGTCAATAGTATTGAAATTCAACTACTATGATTCATTCGTACTCACTACAACATTGATTTATAAATACAGGTTGCAATGAGCATGAGTACAACGTTGACATCAAACTCATACCATTCGAAATATGTTTGATGCATAAGCCTACTCATTCAGATTCATAAATTTAGAAAAATAATTATAATACTCATAAATGATTTGAATGCTTCGAATCGTTCATCAAAATTTACAGTCTTAGTTGTTGTTGCATTTGCAAAAAACAGAAGAAAGAAAAAGACAAAAACAGCAAGCAAAACAAACTCACAACATTCTAGTGAGTATTGTAGTGTTCGCATGCGAATCATTCTTATTTTGTGATTCTTGTAAATGTTGAGTCATGGAGAGTCGAAATCAACAACATCATGCGTATTGTTAAATATGAGTACGATGAGAGCTTCAAACTTTGAATATGAGTAGTGTGAGTATGATATAAAAATAAGTATGAATGCGTATAAGTATCAGAAATTACTCATAATTTGAATAGAGGTTCCATGATAATAAAATAAGTATGAATGCGTATAAGCATCAGAAATAAGAAGTATGACTCGAAATTGCTCGTATTTTTGAATACTCATTGTTGTATATTAAAAGCAATACAAATTTGAAATACAATTCATTTAAACTTCTGGTTGAAGATTTTTTTTGTTTGTTTTTGATTTCGACATTTTGTATGCCAAGTACCATTAATTGTGGTTCACAACTGAATTATTTTGACCTTTCCACATGGCGTTAAAGTTTAAAGCTAATACCTCTTGATAACCTTAGTTATTAAGCTCAGCATTGTGAGGGGAGAGTCGAAATGGGAGAATCGAACTGATGCTCTAGTAAAGCCTTTCAAAAGAAACCCAAACAACTTAAAGAGAGTCGGAACGTAAGCACTCATCAGAGCACTGGAACGCGTAGCATTCGAAGAGCAATAAAATAAAATGGAGGTGCAAAGGGGTACTCCTGAAGTCTATTTTTCGAAACAAGTGGACTGTGTCAAAAACGTGTCTATGCCTAAGAAATTCCTTTAAAAGGCACACATCCAAGCTAAGTTAGTTACGCATGGTTCTTATGAATGTCAGGCTTTATGAATTACCATAAATAAGGTTTTTCTATTTAGGCAGCAGGGAGAGTTTGAACATTCTCCGTACTCTTGAGATATGGGGTGTATTATCGTATCAAGACATCTTGTCGGAACTTAGGACACCCGGTAAGGCAAAAGTAGACTAACTTCGTCTTTATTGAAAACTATGGAGCGGATTATGTATACCATTTTAAAGAGTAAAATTTCTGACCGATGGCTGTTATTTACACAACATTGTTTTCATTAAAGGAATATCTGTTGAGACCTCTCTACACTGTGTCATTCACGACGTAGAGAGGTCCCCAGATGACAAACTGGGATATGTTCAAGCCGAACAACCCAGATATAAATACTTTCATCTCTCATGTGGATCATCAGCATTCAAAGTCTGTTGAGGATATTAAGCGACGACGCGACATGGATCATTAGAATCAGAACCATCTATGCTAGAGACTTAAACACGCTCTATACTTAGGGTTCTAAATATGAACCTCAAAAACTCATCTCAGAGCTGTAGACTGTATTTTGGACAAACTTCCTATACAAAGATGAATTAAAGAATGGAATATTGGTATGGACTGGGCCCAGCGTTTTCTGCAGATTGTATGGTAATGTAGGCAAGCCTAAGGCAGACTTCCTAAACTTCCATCCTGGTATTCAGAGACCTAAACACAAGATATTTAGTTGCGAATAGCGTAAGTAGTAAAGATTTCTGACCTCTAGAGATTATTTTCGAACATTCATTGGCTGGTGAGATGATTTTCTATATTTCTCTGTTTCTTCTCCTTATTTTGTTTCTTCTCCCATTATTTTCTAATTGTTTGCGATACGAAAAGTACTCAAAATAAATTTTGTCTGCACAAACTAAGCTAATCGCCCAATTGGTAACAATGATTCTCTTTTGACGATTCTCTTTTCCTATTAAATTCAGTTTTTGGGCAAGCCCTGTCAAGATCGAGTTAAGTCTAAATTGAATTGGACTGAAATAAACCGAAAGTAAAAAGAGTAATTCGAAATTCTCCTTCATCCATAATACGAAATTACTTTTGCTCACGACCAATAATAATCAAAGAAGTGTTGTTGGCCTGGTCAGAATCATTCGAAATGTGATGATCATCATCATCAACGGAGTTTCATTTCTTTTTTGGTCTTTTGGTCGATTCATCGTAATGTTCACTTGTTCAAAGAGCAATTGCAAATGCATGTGTGATTGAATGAGAGCGTGTATGTGTGTGTGTCTGTGTATGTATTTACTGGAGTGTGGTGGAAGAGCTTTAAGCTTCAAACTATAAAATGTTTATAAGAATTATTGCTTTTGATGAAACACTTCATGTGGATGGTTTGGATAAATCTGCGTTTTTATATTTCATTTTTTCTCTCTCCACTATTTGCGTGTGTGTGTTTGTGTGTGCGTATGAAGCAGATTTACTATATAGTTGTTTTTGTTGTTGTTGCTGTTACTGCTGTTGCAACTGGATCAATTTCAGTTCAGTTCAGCTCAGTTGTGTGTGTGTATGTGCGTTTTAACAATTTTGAAGCATTCTGTTCTTATTGCCACGTATTGTTGTACAATGTCGTTGTTGTTGTCATTATTAACCTGGCCTTCTTGTTTTTTGCTTTGTTTGTGTTCACTTAAAATGTTTTCAGTTTGTTGTTATTGTCGTATAGGATTGAATGTGTGCGTATGTGTGTGTATTTTAGTTTTTTCTTCCTTTTCTTTTACTTTTTTTTTGCGGTTTTTGCGAAAATTTGAATTGTCGTCTGCTCTTTTTAGGTAAAGATTTATGGCAGTGTTGTTAAATTTTAATAAAATAAAAAATATTTTATTCTCGTGTTCTTCCCTTTTTATTATTTTTTCTTCATGCATGTATGTATGCATGTATGTATGTGTGTGCATGAGCATGTTTTATTTTTATGTCGAACAGAAAAGGATTTACGTAAATCACTTGATGGTTAAGCAAAAATACTTGAACGCATATTCTCATCGAAGGTGAACATCAACAACAGCGACAAGAAAAAAATAAATAAATAAAAAAAAACTGCAATAACAACTACAATAACATCAATAAGAAGAGTTGATGCAAAATTATATTCAGAGAATGAAAAAATAAAGTCAAAAAGCCGTATAAAATTAAGAATTTTGGTATGAAAACATTTTACTCCCAGAAAGCTGTTATAATTTTACAAAAAATTTCCAAAAAATTCCTTTACATTTGTGGGAATTTTTCTTCCGTCTATGGTGGTAGATGACTGCTAGTAAGGTTGTGTATTATAATTGTTGTATTATTTTTAGGTCTTAAATTAGCCTAAAAACTCGTTGACGGTATTCCTTCAATATTACAATCGAATATTAATTTTTTCTATTCATCATTTATTATACAGGATCATCGATCTGTTGGTTTCATGTAAACGGTATCTGCTTAGTTACAATGTCTACAGTTTCAACTAACATAGTTCAATGGCCATCTACAGTTATTTCTTCATTTTATCGACTGTCACCGATAAAGCACAAGGCTCCCAAGCTTCTATGGCAGCTTTTTAGAAGACGCCTTAGTTTAGTAGGTAGTGTATTAGCTTATTGGATGAGAGCCCATATTTGAAACCCTGATTCAGACATCACGAACAAATCAAAATCTGAAGAAAAAATACTTCTTTCGGCTACCTCCCCTCAGCGGTATTTTGGCAAAAACTCCGAGAGTAAAAAAAAAATGCCTTGAAAAGTTCCTCAGAAATCTTCCGTTCGGAGTTGACTTTAAACTGTAGTCCCGCTACTCATGGATAAAATACACACACACGCAGGTGGTGTGAAAAACTGGGTTGTAATCCTAACTAAAGCTATCAATTAATGATCAATTAGATAAGTAAGCAAGTAATTAAGTTTCAGTTTTATTATGATTTTCCACACACAGTATAATATTTCCTATCGAGTTCTCTGTTTAGTCTTCTGTTCTCAAATACAGTGGACCCCCGCTATTCGTACACAATTCATTCCAGCAGGCTGTTCGAATAACGATTTGTACGAATGGCGAATCACTCTTTATTTTTATATCCATAGCAACACTATTCTTTAAAAAAAATAGCAAAAAGACAAATGAGTACAAGCAACATGTGTTAAAGTAAACGCTGTATGAGAAGTACGGGGATCTCCCGAATTTTCTAAAGTGGCCACCACAGGGAGGAGTTGCCGGTGCAAAGTTGCACTCTGTGGCACATGGTTGCACGCAGTACGAATAGCGAAACAATGTACTAATGGCGAGTTAAATTTTAATTGAAAAAACTGTACGAATAACGAGTTGTACGAATAGAGGGCGGACGAATAGCGGGGTTCTACTGTATTCAATATATAGCAGACTCCTAAAAAAGAGGTGATAAGATGTGAGTTGAATTTTATGTAAATTTATTATAATTAATCCAGTCCAGTAACGTTTTTATGTCTTCTTAAATTACAAACTTGAAATGGTGTCGTGTAGTGACTAAAAAGCTGAACTGCAAACTAGAAAAATCCAGATTCAAAGACCATTGATAATACAATAAAAATTTTCATCATCAAATTAAATTTGAAATATTCAATCCCCAAAAAAATCCATGTGGAATGGCCCATACTTTCCAGAAGAGTTGAACATTAACAATAAAAATGAGTAGGACACAGTAGCCAATGTTCTGCTACACTACACCCAACACATGATTACAGACACTGTTATTTAAAGGCAAGACAAATCGTAAACCTAGGCTCCACGACATTAGGTCAATCACTCGCTTATCTGGTATGACTTGAAAAAAAGAAGGAAGTAGAAGAAGTTGAGTATACGCTTTGTTGCAGAAGTTTCAGATCAAAAAATTCTTTTTGATAGGCAAACAAATTGGAAAGCGGTACTCTCCCTATTGAACATGCGTTTGGTTCTGGTATTGTAATCCAAATACGGAATTTATATGAATACGATAATATTTTACGGCTTCCAAGGAATGTCATAAAGGGCTATCCATTTCGTGGTTTCAAAAGTAAGGGACTGGAATTCGACATCTGTCAAATAAAGTTGTGAAACCAATTTTTTTCTTTTCAGTTGAAAGTCTGACATTGACGAAAATGGATCGCTTAACTATCACACAACGCATAAAAATGATCAAAACCTACTACAAAAATGGTGATTCTGCCACAGCCACGTATCGTGGTTTAAGAGGAGATTATGGTTTACATAATCGTCCAACTACGCATGCAATTGGCAAAATTGTGAAGAAATTTGAAGAGACTGGAGTGGTTATAAATATTAAAAGGCCAGTGCATCATCGTTTCGCTCGTTCCGCTGAAAATATCACTATTGTAAGTGAAAGTGTTGCCGAAGACCCGAATGTGTCGATTCCTCGTCGTTCTCAGAAATTAGGACTGTCTTACGGCACATTATGGCGTATTTTGCATTTAGATCTACACCTACATCCATATAAAGTCCAGCTCACGCAACAACTGAAGCCAGATGACCATTCACAACGTCGTAGATACGTGAAATGGGTGCTTGAACAACAGACGGTGGACGATAGATACAATCATTCCCGATTACTGAAATATTGAGTATGAAAAGGGATTAACCTCCTGGAGTTTCCTGGACGTCGCGTCGAGGAATTAAAAGTAATAAACCTGACGTATTTGCTAAGGCTGGAACAATAGAAAATTTGACTGAACTTATATGTGAGATTAGCATTCTTCTCCAGAATGGCAAACAAATGGTCAGAATCAAACTTTACACATTTGAAAAAAGAAAGATGGAATAATCAACCCACTTGTTTACAGATTAGACCTGAATCGTTTGATATGAGCAGAAAAGGATTTTTGTTAAATCTAGACTAGACCACTACTCAGAGTTTGGGATACCATATAGAGACGTTTGCAAAAGTCGCAACGTGGAGGAAGGACATCTTCTGGCATAGTCCTGCACTTGAAACATAGATACGGAAAAATCATGCGCTTCTAAGAATTATTAACAGAACATAGCCTATGGTGATTTGTATACAATTCGCTCATTAATACAACTTTCAGAATGCCTGTGAAGCGCCAGTGAAATTTTATAGACAAGTGATATTACAACGGGACGCAAATAAGTTACACTTTTTAAGGCGAATGCGATTCAGAGCAGATGTTTGAACTCACGACCTTTCATACTCAACATACTGCTACTAGACTACTGCCTACTAGACTACGACGACTATTGTAAATACCACACGCGAAATATAATTTCAATTTACAAAAAATTTAAATGTTTGAAGGTAATGGTGTAGGAGGTTTTAAGAAATCCTGTATTTATTTATTAATTAGAATACAATTACAAATTATATTTAATTATTATGAGCTGAGTAACATACACCAAATGCTTGATGTAATGAAACAGAGCAAGTTTTTTTCTAGGAATCGAACCTTCAACCACCGCGCTAATTGTCTAGCACATTACCGACTAGACTGCCAGGGCACCCAGATGTTTTCAGTAACAATTGCTGTCAAGAATCACTAGAATGTCCTCACTAAGTCGATGTAATGCCAGTAAAATTTTCTTCTCCCATAAACATTTTAATAAATTACAAATCCAATGTATTTTTATGAAATCATTTCTAGAATTTTAACAAATTATCCAGGCAATTATAGAAAAATAGAAATGATCTATTAGCGTTAGTCTCTAACTACTACAGTTCTCATGCTCATACAGTGTGTGAGAATAGAATGCGTACCAGTACAATTGTTAGCATTGTCAGCAAGTTTCAAATGAACCTCAATCCACTTAATAATAATGAAATCTTGCCATCATACTCCATACAAAAATGAAATATTTTTTTTGTTTCTTCTTTGCAATACGTTTTGGTTAAACCAATTGAAAATTTTAATTAACAAATTATGCCGTGTAATCACAAACATGTCGAACACTAACTCACAAACTCATCTAATCCGAGATGCGGCCATAAATAATAAACAACTTGGTTACCAATGCAATTCACCGATAAATATTGTGTATGAGTCATTTCACATTAAAACTACCAATATTTTAAGCGAAAATATGCAAAAATGCTTAGTGGCCATCATAACAATATTGAAAGGAAAGTTCACAGGATACTAATCACAGATTATCAAGTTATGATAGAAGCTGCAATACCTTACCACAATCACTAACTCTAGAAATCCATTTTATGGGGGCAAAAACTAATTAATACTAGAACCTTGGGCCCAGAGATCAGCAATGAGTATCCAAAAAGGTGAGTAGATTCGATTCATATTCATAATTTCTGATACTTATACGCATTCATACTTATTTTAATATCATGGAAGCTCTACTCATATGCAAAGATTGAAGTACTCATTATATTCATACTTAACTACACGTATGATGTTCCCTTACTCAACATTTACAATAATCAGAAAATAAGTATGATTGCTGATCTCTGCTATACACGATCCAGCCAAACATCAAACATTCATATTCAAAATTTGAAGTACTCATCGTTCTCATACTTTCCATGACTCAACATTTACAAGAATCACAAAATAAGTATGTTTCGCGTACGAACGCTACAATACTCACTAGAAGGTTGTGTGTTTGCTTTGCTTGCTGTCTTTGTCTTTTTCTTTCTTCTTTTTTTGTAAATGCAACAACAACTAAGACAGTAAATTTTGATGAATGATTCGAATCATTTATGACTATTATAAGTATTTTTCTAAATTTATTAATCTGAATGAGTAGGCTTATGAATCAAACATATTTCGAATGTTATGAGTTTGATGTCAACGTTGTACTCATACTCATCGCAACCTGTACTTATAATTCAACGTTATAGTGAGTACGAATGAAATAGAGTAGATGGATTTCAATACTGTTGACTCACTCATATGTACTCGAAATTCCATGAGTACTTATGAGCAGCGGAAAAACGATTCATTGCCGATCTTTATTTGGGACCAAGAGATTTTATGATGAATCCCTTACAGATTGACGTTGAGTTCAAGCGGTGGTGGGAAATGAGGCAATGAATAAGCAATTCTTATTGCCTTTTAGTCTTAGTGCTGGGACACTTCAAAGAGGTTAACATTCAGTTGCATGATAAATCTGCAAGCTGTGCTCATTACTATCGGCAAGTGACACTTTTCCCTCCAAGTCATTGTGGAATCGAGAGCAATAAAACTACATAGAATTGATGGAAACTCTTATAATTTTTTACTTAATAGGTAGACGAGGCAGTAGTCTGCCAAATAAAATTGTCTGTTTCACAGATCAGTAGAGCATTTTTATATTGTTAAGAAAATGGGAACATCGTTTAACATTAACATCATTAACAACAGCTACACTAACAAATACAACGAACTTGCTACAAGTAAACCAACAACATCGGTGTGAAAGAAACGGGGATAGACAAGTAAGCGAGAATGTAACAACAAGCAATGTGAACAAAATACACAAACAACAATGAAGTCGCAATAGAGTTCTCGAGAATGCGAACATTCAATTTCAAGAACCTTAATCAGACTGGCATATAAAAAGGCAAGACAAAGCAGGCAGCGAGCAGTAAGAATTCGGTGAGTCTTATGTGAAGACGCGTTGCGTGTGAAGAGAACAGTCGTGGTTTGAAGATCGCCGTTGAAAATATATGCGTTGTAGGCAAGCAGTTATTGTTGTATTCATCAAGTGCGAACAGTGGGACAAAATTAGTGAGGACAATAAAGAATTGAAACTAAACACACAAATTTATTTTTATTTTGTTTGCAATCAACGAACTCATATTTTCAAAATTTTTAGGAAGGTAAAGAACGTAACAATATAAAATGCCTCATACGTTTATATACCATACCAGTGTGTCGTATAAGACTAACAACTCATCTGACAACAACGGCAAGTCTAGCACTTGTCTGCTAGAAAACTAAGACTAAACAATCAGCACCACCACTGGCTGAAGTATCATTCGCAAATGATGCAAAAGGGAAGAAAAAAAATACAGAGAGAGACAGAGAGAAAGAGACAAAAATAAAATGTAACACACCGTCAGCCGTTGCAACAAATCTAACACACGCACTCATATGCTCTAGTCATTCGTATGAATATTTCATTTATCCAACGTTGTTGATATACTCGAGCATAGTTAGGAAGGAGCACAATTGTAACAGCAATAGCAACAGCAGCAGCAATATGATTTTGTTAACAGAAACTGAAACAACAGCAACAACATTAAAGAACAGCGAGCAACTGTTGCCGTCATACCGCAAATGCTTTATGCGCACCTTTGTGTGAACAAGAGCACTCACACGCACACACACATTTCATAGACATGATGTGGAAATTGATAAGAAAAAACAAATAAATATGGCTGTGTATGAGTAGAAGTAGAAGAAGAAGAAGCATGGTATGGTATTGTATAACAAACATTTGGTATAATAGGAACAACAACAACATGAATCGCCTGAATGGTTAAATAGATGACGATGATGATGCATGATGCACGGTGTAAGGATGGCTCTTTTGCTGCCTACAATCTTTACGTACATATGGTTGGTGGTTGTTGGTTGTTGGTTTTGCAAAAATTTAAAAAAAAAAAAAACAAATAAAAACGCTTTTCGCTTTACCGCAAAAAATGATTTAAAAAATAATCGCCAACGACCATAAATACAAAATACGATATAAAAATAGATGCGAAAGAGAAAAAAAAGAAAATAAAATTCCGTATGAAAGAACAAAAAAAGGCAAAGAAAGAAACAGCAGCACTTATGGAAACCAATAAAAATGATTGAAACCTTGCACGTCTGCAGTGTAAACCCTATCCATTTACTTGACGCTGTTGATTTCAAATGCGTACGTTTTTTTTCCTTTTCTCATTTAAAATTAACTTTTCGCCTTCGAATACATAGTTATTGGACGTGTGCTTTGCTTAAATGTATCTTCTATTCCCATAAGGCGAAAGCCTAAATGAAAAGCTAAACGATCTAGTGTGTACGTCTTACAGTAAAGAAAAGAAGTTCGTCATTAATGATACGTACTCAGAGGTCAGCAATGAGTATTCAAAAGATGAGTAGATTCGAATCATACTCATAATTTCTGATACTTACACGCATTCATACTCATACTACTCATATTTAAAGTTTGAAGTACTCTTCGTACTCATACTTAACAATACACATGATGTTGTTGATTTCGACTTTCTTTTACTCAACATTTACTAGAATCACAAAATAAGTATAATTCGCGTAATAATTCGAATCCATCGGATCATTTATGAGTATTATAAGTATTTTTCTAAATTTATGAATCTGAATGAGTAGGCTTCAAATATTATGAGTTTGATGTCAACATTGTACTCATACTCATTGCAACCTGTACTTATAAATCAATGTTGTAGTGAGTAGGAATGAGTCAGACAACACAGTTAAATTTCAATATTGTTGACTCACTCATACTCAAAATTTCATGAGTACGAAAAAACTATTCATTGCTGATCTCTGGTACGTAGATAGTGTCCCTGTTTTCGGAAGATGTCAGTTAACAATGAAAATCTTTGAAATTTATCCCGAATTTAGAATAAACTTTCACTATTGTATTTACATATGAGCATAGACTGTAATAGATTTAGGGCGCTAGTGTCCACTATTAAGTTTTAGTCTCAGTATTAAGTTCGTAACAAAAAACGATCATTACTAGATTTTACCTATACACACATACATACATACATACATAATTGGTCTTTACAACCCTTCTCACTTCATATATTTTGCGTGTGTAAATTTTTTACATGTGTGGCGGGACCTACAGTTGAAAAGTCAAATCCAAAAGTTAGATTTTTGAGAAACTTTTTCATGCCAATTTTATTTGCTCACCCTCAAATCTGAGTGGTACAAATCAAAGAAAATTCAAATATTTAAGTGGGAATGTGTACCAAACTCATATGCTTACACTGGTGGACAAGGCAACAACTACAATTTCTAGTTGACTACCTATGCAACTGTTGGCCAATAAATTAGCTATGACTGCTGCGGCTTTCAGGCTCATTATTATTATTATAGTAAAGATCTGCCTTATTACTGCAATCGTAAAATCTATTACACTCTCCTTCTATCTCTTTCTCTTCCAAGTCTATTCCCCTTCCAAATTTTAGAACGCTACACGGTGTCAACAATGATAATTTCTTGTCTAGCACTTGGTATGACCAACGGTTTTTCTTCCTAGGATGCATTAATGCTACACATTCTCAAAAATGTTATTCGACAATTCATACTCATCTTGCTGGAGAAAATTTAAATTCCGAATTAGTGCACCGAGCGTCTGCAGTGTCCTGCCAAAAGGCCAATTAACAACCTCATTGTAGTTTCCCATCAAAAGTTTTTATTACCTCAAACCCACTGATGCTGGGAAGAGTCTTTGCCTTTCTTTAAATTCCCTTTGATTTGGCATACCTTTCCAAACAACCGCTTCCACTCCACAGAAGAGTTCTGGACTCCTTTTCGTAAGCTCGCCTCCCTGTTCATTGACTAAATTGACCAGCCGCCCAACAGAGGGTATTCTTATTTTCCTTACCTAACCGATTCAGCCACTCAAGGCATTTTCATACTGTCTTCGATTTAACCTCATAAGAGCCGGGTGTTCGAATGGCTTCCTGACTGTCGGTAGTATTGATATGTCCTTTTTTTTTTATTTCCTATTCAAGTTGAGTTGAGCACATCTTTCGATGGCATAGACTTCTGTTTCAAAGTAGGGTTTCCTCATGTGCTTAGATTATTTTATTCTGGTTCCAAAAGTACTTCTCCTTTTTGAAGATCCTTTTTTGGCTCATCTGTATACCACAAAATAGTACCTGTTTAAAAGAGTATGCAGCTTCCAGATTACTTTATTCATTTTTGATATTAAGTCGCGTAGCAATGCATTTCTCAAAATCACAGAATCTATTGGTCCTGTCCAGGGTACAGTTGAGGAGGCAATTCTCAGTCAGTCGATATTCGAAACCATTTCACGTTAAATGATGTCTAATCATAGACTCCAAAATTTTAGTCATTGATACAATGCGTTCCGGACTCAAATCCTACAGAGTCTCCAGCACGTCTGTAATACAGGTGCTCATTGCAAAATAGTTTCATCATGTTGTCGAAATCCTTATGCTGGATGACTGTCAATGGCATGCATTGACAACAAACTTTGAAAGGTCATGTTTATGAAATCTCACAAATATAGATCTTTGAAGGCTCAAAGTATTAATAAAAACTCAAATTATTTGTACGATGCACAGTTAGTTCACTCTGCAGTACAGGTTCGCAGGCTTACTGTTTGAGATATGGACGCTGCTTGATCAATACTATCATACATGTTGTACTTTATCATACGACTGATTGGTTTGATGTCATGGACGCCAGTACCATATTGTTACGAAAACGATAAACAAAAAAAGCTACACACACAAATACATCGAACTTGTTAGAAGTAAACCAACAACATTATTATGAAAGAAAAGGGGATAGACAATTAAGCGCGAACACAACAACAAGCAAGCAAAATAGACAAACAACAATGAAGTCGTAATAGAGTTTTTGAGGAGGCGAAGACATTCTATTTAAGAACCCCTTCATCAGACTGTTTACGTATAAGCATATGAAAAAGGCAAGACAAAGCAGGCAACGAATAGTAAGAAATTAGTCAGTCTTGTGTGAAGTCCGTTGAAAATATCTGCGTTGTAAGCAAAAAAGAATAGCGAACAAGTAATTGTTGTTGTATACGTCAAGTTGTAAACAGTGGCACACAAAAATAGTGCGTAGTAGTTTAATTGACACTAAACACCAATTTATTTTTATTCTGTTTGCAATAAACGAACTCATATTTTATTCGTTTTAAAGTAAAAACGTAACAATATGTTCTGTGACCCAGTTGGCATACAAGGTTCTTATAAACAATTTAGGCTGATAGTATGAAATTTTTATCAAAATCTGCATTTTCGTTTCCACTCTTAATGATGACTTAAAGTCACTCGTAGTAGATCCCATTAAAGTAATATTGATAGTAAGAGAGACATTTCTGTCTTCTCGGCAATAATAAAAAAAAACAACCGAAATATACTCTAGAATAGGTTAAAGGTCACAAATTAGAAGTTTATGAAGTTTCAAATAAGGTAACCTAACCATTTAACCATTCAAAGTCTGTTAACTATTTAATGAATGAAAATCCAGGGTATTGATGTAGAGAAAGTCTTTCACTTCAAACCTTAGTTGGTTCACAGCTTTTATACGGTGCGTCATACTTCTTAGCCAGGATATGTTACCGTGTGGTATATTTAATGATACAAAAACCGAAAGAAGTTAACTTCAATAAAAATCACAAATGTATGGTGGTGACTATCACAATATTATTGTGATATAAAAACAACTCTTTGAAGTTCATGGTGCAGCCAATCTTGTCAAATTAAAGAGAAGAAGCCCAACCAAACGAATAAAATCTAACAAATCCAACAACATGCCAACCAACAAACGATTTTTAAGGTGCTGCTGCCGAGATCTTTTAGAAAATTTCACACTTTTCACAATGGTGTCTTCTAGGCAAGTGTGAGGGGGAGGGGGGAATATAAAGAGGTGAAATTGACTCTCTTTGGTGTTTATTACTGTTTAGACGTTGACGTTGTACTTGCTGTTGTTGCTGATACTGATGTTATGGTTGCTATTGCTGTTTGTGTTTATGTTGCTGTTGTTGTTGCATTTGCTGCTATTTAAGGCAGTTAAGCAGTTTGTTACGCGTAGGTCAACAGGTTGTATACTGTTGTTACAACAATTACAACAAATGTTTGCTGCAAATGGCTGTAAATACAATATTATAGTGCCAGTGTTGCTGATGCTGATGCTGTTGCTGTTGTTATTATTATTATTGTGCTGATGATGTTCAAGAAAACGATTGTTTGTAGTTGTTGGTTTGGTTGGCTGGTTTCAATGCCGCCAAAAGTACACGAAGTAAAATGCCTTTTGTGTGTGTGTGTGTCTTTTTGACTCGATGCCAATTGTTCAAATTTACCAAAAAACATACAGACACTGAGTTGTAAACAGAACATTCGCTTATATTATACAGCCGGGGGTCTGTCGGAGCCTGATGTCGGAGTCGCACTGTCAAAGGCTTCCTCCACACTGGCAACAGAGCTATGGTAGATATATAATCAAGCGTTGGAGACAATTTTTAACAACAAAAATCTTCATTCAGATTTTTGTTAAAAAGTTCATCCTTTTGCTGGCAGCAGATACAGCAACTGCTGTGCTGGTGTTACATGTTTGTATGATTGTATCCAGCAGTTGCTTGTTACGATTACAATTGTAATCGCTGTTGGATGCAACTGCAACTACAAGTGTATGTATGTGTGTGTGTGTGTTGTTAGCTGTTAAATGCTTCTTCTTCTGCTAAATATTTCATTTATCCATTATGTTTGCTTCTGTTATTTGTTTATTTTTTATTTATTCGCTCGTTTTGTTTGTCCGTCTGCCTGCCTGGGTCTCTATATGTCCGTATTCTCTGTTTATTTGCTGCTGCACTTCACCAACTACACAACCAACAACAATGTTGTCAACAGTCTACAACATGTGAAAATTCTTAACATGTTTCTATATTAGCCACCGGTGTTGATTTAAAACTTGAAATCTTTCTCGAGTTTTAAGTATTTCTTCCTTACCTTCAATAGCCCTACACTATCACACATGTAAACTACCACTATACATCGAAATTGCTGCTGCATTATATATGAAATCTTAAAATCTCTGAGTTAGGATCCTCTACAGTTCGTTGTAAGTTTGCGTTTTTTGAGCCATTTAAAGTTGCCTGTTATTTGTAATTGTTTGTGTTTCTCACTGTGAACATTAATTTTTTGTTCGTCTAATCGATTGTTCGGTTGAAACGCTGTAATTTCCCGCTTTCTTTCCCCCTTTGCTTATTGAGGAGAGAGAGATATGGCTGGCTGGCTGGTTGGTTTAGTATGCTGCAAGCCAGGCTTGTTCATGAGATCTTAAGCGCCATCATGTTATGTTGGGGAGAGTTTTTCAAAAGGTTACACGGACGCGAGGTAATTGTGGCTGTTATTGTGTTTGTTAAGGTGTGATGTTCTAAGCGACTAATTACTGATTTTGTAGTTTTTCTCAAACAATTATAAAGGTCCTTAGATTCGGATTTTATTTGAATGACATGAAGTTAAGAACGCTATTATAGGAGCCACAATATCGAATGAAACTTGAAAAATTAATGTATGTATATAGAAATATTAATTAAATGGAATATGGAAAACAGCATGTGATTAACAAAATATCATTATGGTTAGCACAACATTAACAAAATGAATGGATCTGATGATGCCTTTAAGAGTATTAACCCTAAGACGGATACAACGGTCATCATATGAAAATAATCGAAACATGAGCATCGAAACACACGATGGATAGTGTAGCTACAGCACTCGCAGAAACGAAATTGGCCGCGCTGTTGCAGAAATGCTTGAAATGGATACAGTTCTCAGATGGTCATCAAACAGGATGCCTTTGGCAGCATCATTTCTTGTTTCACTCTCCGGCAGCATTTCGTAAATATGGCTTGAAGATGAAAAATTTAACTCTGATTTAGTGTCATGATTTTTCAAATAGTTTTCAAAAGATGTTGTGCTTTTAAAATAGAGAGCTTAGAAGTTCTCTGAGCGGGTCCTTGAAACTGAAATTTTGTGGTAATCTGTTCTATTTCTACTTCCTATGAAACCTTATTTCTGCAGAGTCCAGCCTATGGACTCTATTCCTAAAAATTTGGAATAAATCTAGAGTTATCAATTGTATACAGTAAGACCCCGCTTAAAGCGGTTTATACGTTCCAATAAGTTCCAGCGCTAAACGAAACAGCGTTAAACGAGGCAACTTAACAGATACATACACACATATGTATGTACATAACATAAACATAATTGGGCATTACAACCCTTCAGTCAGGATTACGGTCTAGCTGCTCACAACACTCATGTTGTGTGCCTTAATTGTATACTTGAGTGGCGGGACCTACAGCTTAACGTCGACTCCGAACGACAGATTTTGAGAAACTTTTTCATGGCAGGTTTATTTACTCTCAGAGTTTTTGCCAGAAATCTGCTGAGACGAAGTCGCCGAAGAAATATTTTTTTTCAAATTTCGTTTTGATGTCTAGCCTGGGGCTCGAACCCGGGCTTTTCGTCCAATAATCGGACACACTATCTACTAGACTACGGCGACGTCACATACATATGTAAATACATTATTTTTATTATTATTATTATTATGTTTATAACTTTATGCACCTAGTAACGTTGATGAAGATGTCTGAAAGTGAGAGATTAAGAATCTTCAAACAGGGCACTAACATATGAGGTGAAAGTCAGTCTATTCTCCTCCTCAGGTCCACACCTTCTGCAGAAGCCATCTGCCGGAATGCCAAGTCTTTCGGCATGCCAAGCAAAAGGATAGTGACCTGTTAGAACAGCAATTGTGCGATGGATGGCGATGCGTTTAAAGTAAGTTGGTCCACTTCTTGTGCATACATGTTCACTAAAATGTAACAGTACTGTTCTCCTGCTGCCAACGAGATTGAGTTTCACTGTAATAAGGGTGGATAATATTCAAATTAATTGATACAATCCGAATGACTATGCCATATAACATGTCAAAGATTGAGAGTTTCGTGTACACTCTGGTCAGTTCTTCAGCAATGCAGTTTCCAACGATATCCTTGCCTCTTGGAAGCCATATAAGAGTTGCCTCTGAATGACTCGCTATTTATCTGAGAAATCCACAGCAATAATTGACAGAAACGAACTTTGAAACTATGTTCGTTAGGGAGTTATTCGCTGCCTGGTTGTCTAAGCAAATCAAGAGATTTTCAGGGAAAATTCCGCATTTGGGCATGCATTGCTCCACTTTCAAAATTGCCATGAACTCTGCATGGTAAACACTGCAGTGATCAGGCAGCTTATAAAAGAGTTTAATAACAGAATCCTTAATAAATATACCACAACCCACTATGTCAGTCATCCCTGACTCATCTCTGTAAACATCAAGGCCCCCTTTGAGAACCTTTGGATCCTCAGACCAAAATTCCCTAGTCGGAATTTTTAAATCGAATGTTCTATTAAGAAAATTATAAGGAATCATATGATCAATCCTACTGTGCCTATGTCTTCCCAGGATAGCAGCTTGTCCATAGTCCAGATTGGGCCAGGATTTGATCGCATTGAGTCTTATTCACAACAGCTCATCCTTCTGTCTCAATAGGAGGTCGGAGGGGAGCCAGTTAAGTATAGTAAATAATGCCTTGGCACTGAAAATCAGAACAGAACCTGTGTGTTCTGTTAATCAGAAAGACACTTGTGTCTATGTCCACCAAACATGTGCCCTGTAGAGCAAGTTTGGCAGTTATGTTTGAGCGTTGGGAACCTTTAAATATATAAATATATATACACATATATAAATCGATATTTCAAAGCCAATACCAGAGTATAAATCATTATGTTGGCCAATATAAATTTCATCTCTATTTCTGGTCGTATTTCAAATGCATTGTAATACTTGTGTGTACAATAAGAAAATCAAGAATCTATGAAATATGGATGAATGATGTACAATAAATAAATATCCTACAAGATATCTATGTATGTATGTATACAGTGCAACATATACAGTCGTGTATGTTGTTGTACGAATTCTACAAAACGTATCGTCTTGATAAGGTTTATTACTACAAGTCATGTTATTATTTGTAGTTGCTAATGTATTTCTTATTACTTCTGCTACAAGTACATGCTATTTTGTTGGTATTTTTGGTTTTATTATTATTGTTGCTGCTATCATATGATATACCTATGTGTGTATATATGTATGTTGCATGCTACAAAATATAATAAATGGTTGAAGTATTATTAAATTTTACTTTGTTGTCGATACAAGGAAAAACAACAACATTATTATGAACAGTAAGTACGAGCAATAAGTACCTATAGATCTTCCAAAAAGCTAAAGTGGCGGCAGGAGTGGCAGTAACAACAGTGTAGTAGGTATATAAAGGGTGTTTTTTATAGAGGTATAGAACTTTAAGTTGGCATTACTTTTCAAGATGGCGACCGATTTAACAGCTGGCAAGTGAGTTATTCTCAGTTTGGTTTGGCAATTCATCATGAATAGACTCACGCCTGAACAACGCTTGCAAATAAAAAATGTACAGCGCAATCGTCCATCAGAGCAGTTAATTCGATTAACCATGGAACGTTTGCGCACCACGTTTACTCTTATTGATAACTCGCATCCCCAGAGACGCTGTACGGTGCGTACAGAAGAAGCTATTGCTGCTGTAGAGCGTAGCATTGAGGAAGAACGTTGCAGTCAATGGTGATCGGTATAGAGCCATGATTACTAACTTTTTCATTCCTGAATTGAATAACCATGATGTCCAGGAGATGTGGTTTCAACAAGACGGCGCAACATGTCACACAGCTCGTGCCACAATAGATTTATTGAAAGACACGTTTGGTGACCATCTAATTTCACGTTTTAGACCTGTGAATTGGCCTCTAAGATCTTGTGATTTAACACCGCTAGACTACTTTCTGTGGGGCTATGTAAAGTCACAAACGCTTGACCATTTGGAAGACAACATTCGCCGATATACGGCCACAAATGTTGGAAAAAGTCATCGAAAATTGGACGTCCAGATTGGACTACATCCGCGCCAGCCGTGGCGGTCATATGCCAGAAATCATATTTAAAATGTAATGCCACAAGATTATCTTTCGGATAAATAAAATTCATGTCAATCGAATAATCCATCGTTGTTTTATTGCATCTTAAAGTTCTATACCTCTATAAAAAACACCCTATACATGTATATGGTAAAAGCACACGTCAGCTAATAAAATTTCTTAATGATACTTGTGTGTAATAATTTTGTGGCAACAATACTCATAATGTTATGCCACCATACTACTACGGATGGAGGCAGGAGTAGGAAAGGCAACGTAATTCGTATTTTAATGGTGGGCGAGCAGGCAGGCAGGCAGGCAGGCGTATATTATAGGAAAATATTATTTTATTGCTCACTTGCTTCATTGTTGTTCTTATTGTTGTTTGTATTCTCTTTTTAATATCAATTATTGAGCATTCATGCTCACTGATAGATTTACTATAAAATGCTATTGAAAATTTCTTCGTCGAGAATTCATATAAAAATTGTATTTTTCTTTTCAAAAACATTTCAAGATTTATTGCCACACAGTCTTACTCGCATGTTGGTGAATAATTTTTGCAAAAAAACTGACTTCCCAAAAATATTTGTTTGAAAATAAACAAAAAATTTCACACATATAATATAATACAGACGGTAATTAATCATTTAGACAATGTACGCAAAATAAAACTTTAAAAAGATAATTTTGTTTTTATTATTTAATTTTTCGTTTTTTTTTTGCGATTTAATTTATTAAAATCTAAATAAATAGATGCTCTTCAATCAAGAGCATGAATGGCTTGGCTATGTACGCAAAAATTAATTTAATAGACTTGTTAGACACTTTTTTTTTATTTTTGACGTCACATCGTTCGAAAAAAAAATATTCCCTCCCCACCATTAGAGCAATCATTTTTGATTCAATCGAAAATATTTTGTTGTATTCATTGATTCATTAAAAATGCCACTGCGTTAACGGTTTATAATTTTAGATCAGAGCAGTCCAACTTATGCATCTAGTTGAAAAGATTTCAAGCATTAAGAGATAGAGCTTTAGAGAGAACAGTAAAGAATATTTTTAAGTAGAATACGAGAAATTTAAATAAGATGTTCGAAGTTGGTAAAAATAATCGTAGAAAAATCCACAATAATTTCGTTGGTTAGAAGACTACATTTTTGAACTTATAGAAGCATTGCCACGACTTTCAAGTCAAAATTATACATAAAAAACTTTTTAAATGTAATGAGGACAAATGTATTAAATTTTTTATTTTTTTTATCCGAACGTCCCCGGCCACACACTAACCCACCCTCACCCGACCGCGAAGGGCTCGTCCCCATAACGTATGGACACGTACACACTACAGTCCGGACAGTAGCGGGTAAGGGAAAAGTAATGGCAACAAGAACATAAATCAGCTACAGAACTTAATCACAAGCTGAATAAACTAACAATAAACATGAACTACCTATAACTAGAACGAAAATACATTTTTATATAATAATTTACAAATTAATGCCAGCATATAAACTACGTTTTATATTACAAACACTACAATTAAAATCAATAAAATCATAATATAAGTTAAAATCTTTACATAATCTACGAAAAGGCAAATTACATCCATAGTTCGTTCTATAGAAATCTAAAGAAAGAGGGCGATAGTGCCGTGAAAGCATTCACCAGTTTTTCAAATCTAAATATTTTGGTTTGTTTGCTTATTTATTTTCAAACTTATTGGACATGACTATCGAGATGATGAATATAAAGACATTGAACTAAAAACATCCTTCGAATTCGTTTGAATCGAACAAGTCCGACGGTTTTATTTTCATTGAGCAACCAACACTCAGTGCAGAGCCGGCTTAGCCATGTCTTAACCTCTTTATCCTTTTCTTACTTTCTAAAACAGAATTTTTCCACAACAACAATTCAATGCAATTTTATTTATAGTTACACTGTTTCTTTTTTATTACATAACATTCATTAAACAAATAATGGAGCTGCAGCCTTTCTGTGTGTCTTATCAGGGCACAGTGGCCTGTAAGCAATGCAGCTGCAGTAGAGGTGACATTGCGATCAATTTTGAGTAGTTGGGTGGGATGTCCCACTGACCCTGGATTGGTTGGCTTCCAGGAAGAATTTTTTCCTAATAGCCAATTTAGCCGAGGTAAATGGCCTACCGAGTTCGATGATTAGCGAGGATTTCGAAAGCAGTGGACCTGCTCTGTTGAGCTCATTCCCAGGTACCCAGGCAAATGGGACACTGAAGCGCCCCTAGAAAACAGGTAGACAACGGTGGCATTCCCTATCAATTTTGGAGTTAACCGTAACGTACGAGAGGAATCTACTAGCAGCTTGGCTATCCGAAAACACTGATATACATACATACATATAGACAAAATGATCCGTTAATGAGGATCCACTGAGCGACATGGTAATCGGCCAGCACTTCATACTGAAACAGTGATCCGACAGTCGGAGGAAAATATTTGGGTCGAGGTTTTCTGAGCAGACACCGCTACCAACCCTATTATCGAGTCTGGAGTCATCGGTGTAATTAGAAAATGAAATATTATTTTGTAGAGAGATAGAGAAGTAGATATTCTGCAGCACGTACATCAATCAAATTCAATGAGTGTGGTGCACATGGAACGTAATGGGCGAGGTGTTTTATTTTCTCATTGTAACAATCAGGCATACTTACGAATTATTGTAACTCTGACCCCTCAAATTTTTTACGTCAATGTTACACAGGCTCAAAAGATTATAAATTGTAGTGTCTAGTTCTTTTAATTTGTGACTTTCTATAGGAATAAATATAAGAAAATGTTCTGTTACTTTTCCATTTGACGCAAAATATCTCAGTGACACTGTCAACTGATATAGTCACTGATCTACTTAAGCAGTGTATTGTGTTGGATTTTGAAAAATGGGTTGAGAGAGAGAAAGGAACGAGAGAATAGTGATTATGGACCTTATATTTTAATCTAGCGTTCCACATACGATCAAAAAATAAGAGTTCGACTCTTCATGTCAAGAGGAGGGCCTTGACACGTGGGCTGAAAGAGAGCCTCTTTCTCCTGATCAGTCCCACAGCTCCTGCTGAAGGCATTAGTTGGAATGTCGAGTCTTTCAGCATGCCTACCAAAAAGACAATGGCCCGTATTAATTTCCCCGGAACCCATATAAGAGCAACCTTTAAACGATCCGAAATCCTCCAAGAAATTCTCGGCATTCGGGGACAATTACGGACATTGAAACTAAGTTCATTAGGACCTAATAGCATACTGGCTATCCGAGTAAATTAAGAGTCTTTCAGGGTGAATCCCCTCACTTAACAAGCATTGCGCTTTGAGACTTGAGATACACTTGAATTAATACTGAACTGGTCTGAAGTGATAAGGAATATAATATGAAGAATATTAACATTAAGTTATTATTATTAGCTTTTGCTCTGGATATCTGGATGCATCAAATGATAATTTCCTAGTGACCTAAAAGTGCCAAAGATTGTACACCCTATAGATATTTATAAAAACATAAAAAATATAACAAAAAAATATGTTATAAAAATAGAAAAGAATATTAACTGTGAATTTGTTTATTTAATTTTGATGATTTTCAATCGGCCAATATGCCAATAAACTGATAGAAATCTATTTCACATTCACTATTAAACTCCGTTTTTTTTCTTTCTTTTTTTTAATTTCGTTATTTTCCACGAGTCTTTCACTTTTTTTTCTGAAGCATTTGAAACGTAAATTTTGTACGTTTTTTTTTTGGTTTTTGTTTTTGCTTTTGATTTTATAGAGAACAGAGAACAATAAGCGAAACTAAAACAAATTTTACAATTCACTAGTTTTGTGCGATGTATTGTCGCACAAATGCATGCCGAAGTGAGTCTGAAGTATGTATGCAGACATATGTATGTATGTATGTATGTTTCAATAGTGAGTATTTATTTTAAAATAAATATTCATTTAATATTATTGAATGAATCTTCATCAGTGTTTGTGTTTATTGTGTTCCATTTTTGATTATTTTTTTTGTATTAGAATAAATGTTTGCAATCTCAATGCATACTCTAGAACATACTAGTACAGTATTTATATACTGCAAATAAATATTTTACTAATACTCGACACAATAAAACATACATACATACATACTCGTTGGCATATCCGCTCAATACAATATATAGTTCAGGCAATATAGAGTAACCGGTTTCCGGTTGTATATCTTTTCGTTCAATTTTTTTCTCATATAAAAAATGAAAATGAAACTGAAATAAATTAGAAGCGGGGGAGAGTGGGGCAAAATAGATGTAAAACTTTTTTAAAGAAATAAAACAAAACACAAAAACAATGTTGTTTACAAAATTTTTCAAATTTATTACAATTTTTATTTCAATTTTTTTTTCAAATTTTTATTTTTGTATTTGAACAGCAGCAATTGCTGCTGCTGCTACCGTTGCTGTTTGGAATTTATTTGTCGGTATTTTGTAATCGCAATACATATTTGTAAATGGTCTCTTTTGTAATTTTTATTTTTTATTAACAAAAATCAATAAAAAAAAAACAACGAAAATTATTGGGAGCGCCGCCTAGTGTCAATTCAAGCGTTAAGCATGATTATTGAAAATTAAAAATTGTTTTGTTAAGTTTTCTATTTTGATTGATTTTCATTTTATTTTTCACATTTTTTTTTTTTGTTTTTGTTTGTTTTTTCAAAATAATTTTATTGAAAATTAAGAATGAACATTTTTTAGGGTGCAGTTTCAATATTGGAACAGGTGTACGTATGTACGTATCTCTTTCTAAATAATTTCCAAACCTTTGATTTATTAAAATCGAATTTCTATGAACGTTGTATTTAAAAACAAAACAACGGAAATTCATCAGCTTAGACGCAAACTAAGCTATCATCATGATGAAAAATAATTTTCCGTTTTTTATTTGTACCTTACAGCAGAATAGAACAAAAATATGAAAAAAAAGAATAAAAATTGTTTAGAATTACAATCTCAATTTTACAAATTTTTAGCACACCTAGAATGAGGAACGGCTTAGTGGTTGGATAAATAAATTTTTTTTTTCAAATCATATTGCTGATAACAATGATCAATTGACTGTGTGTGGTCAATAAAAGTGACATCACTTCACTAATACCGGTAACAGCAATAGGTATGCAATAGGGCAATTAACGGTGTTAACAACAGAAGACTGATTCTTAATTCATACGCCATACAACTAAATAGATACATAATTAAACATCTGGAATCGCAATGACTGTCAAGTAGAAATTAACAATATTGCCTTGTACGAATTCTTATTCTTACCTACCTTTCTGCTACCGATAAGATTCTACAATGCTTTTATCTTCTCATGAAACAGCACCTAGTATATCACTAGTATAGCTTGAGTAGATGGAAATGAAATTTCTAAATATTACCCCAGCAGTATATTAATGAATTGATAATTAAAGAGTCCTTGCAGCCTTGCTCAGCAGATTTCTGACAAAAACTCTGAGAGTAAATAAAATTGCCGTGAATAGTTTCGCAAAAATCTGTCGTTCGGAGTCGACGTTAAACTGTAGGCCCCGCCACTCAAGTATAAAATTAAGACACACAACATGAGTGCTGTGAGAAGCTAGACCGTAATCCTGACTGAAGGGTTGTAATGGTCAATTATGTATGTTATGTGTATATATGTTGTAGCCAGATATTCGTCCGTTCGAATTAAATCTATAAATCGCAAACCTATAATACACAAAAACATACAATTCAATGGACGAACGATCAAATAATATACCAAATACCTACTGCAATAGCAATGTAAGCAGTCAAACAAATCATTTAGAAGCTATCTATGGATAATAGCTTTTAATCTTTATCGAACTTGTCAACGTATTAAACGCTTGCCATTATCAAGAATTCCAGTTCAATCAATTGGTCATTCTAGAGATTTGTATCAGAATATTGAATACAACCACGGGACTATTTATAAGAGTTATAACATCAATATCATGCTAAACATCAAGCCGCATGCAATAGAAGGGTCACCGAAGGATCCCATGCATTAAGCTTAGTAACCTTTCAGGTTCATATTCAAGAACATGGAACTTGATAATGTTTTCTCGCTGTTGATAGTAACAAACTGACAAGTACTGGAATCCATCTTAATCTTATTTTGATGAATAGCAATAGAAAATAACCATCTAGAGTTTGAAAAAGAATAGCCGACTAAGAAATAAACCAAAAAATTTCCTCAAAAAGGTTGTTTAATGAATGAGAGGAAATGAGTTTCATCAACCAGATCAAGAGTAAACTGAAATATGGCTTCAAACTCACAAAAAAAAAACATTTTAACTAAATCTATTATCCAGAAAAAATGTTGCAAACTGTCCGAAAGAAAATCATTCTTGGAGCATCGCATGCAGGGATACATTTGTAAATATAAGAAATAAAAATTTTGGAATGCAATTCACTCATTGCAGATTTAGGAAGGAATTTTATTTCAGATCAAGTTGTCTTGTTCACAGACAAAAGCAAATAAAATATTTCTGATTTACAATATTTGGGGAAAAACTGATCAGGAGATGAACTTCTGACACTTGTATTCTGCTGACAAATATGATGCAACGCTAACAATCGTATAGAGTTAATGGTGTAGATAAATTGCATTTGGTTGAAGGAAATATGAACTAAATGCAGAAAATTAAAAATTATTTAAAGAAAACCTAATGCAACTTGTGCCAGGGTAATGCCTTATACAGCCATATTTCTTAATAAATGACTGTTGAAAAATTTTCTTCGAGATATCAGAACTCAACCCCAATTACAAGATTTAATCGTCATTTGTGGTAAAAGCTGGAAATTTAAATAAGAAAATAAACTATTTCGATCAACTCTGAACTGAGCTTCCTTTCCTTTGGAGGAGCGGGTTGAAGTAAGCCCGCAATATGTAAAAATCTTGCTGAATTTGTAAGAAGGCTATCTTAAAAATGGTATTCACCAAGGAGGCTATTCATCGAAATGTAATATTATTTTAATATTCTTCTGAGTTATTTAATGTAAAAATGTTTTAATGGATCATTTTTATTGTGGCCTGAGTTTACTTTTTTAAGTAAAGAATATTTTTTTTTCCAAATGATTAATTGAATTGACATTTCATACGTTTACTTATGGTTTAAATTAATTAATTTGAATTTAAAACAATTTCTTTAAATTTTTTGTACATTTAAGTTCTTAATGTCAAGTGAACAAATTTCACTGTGATCCACTGTAGACATTGTATACATACACACATATGTACATACAAATGGTCATTACAGTCAGGGATACGATATGGCTTCTCACGCCACTTATGTTGTGTGTGAAAGTTTTATACGTGAGTGGCGGAACATACAGTTTAAAGCCGACTACGAACCGATATATTTTTGAGAAACTTACGGTAATTTCATTTTACTTTCAGAGTTTTTATCAGAACTCTGCTGAGAAGTAGGCGCTGAAAAATATCTTTTCATATTTCGTTTTGTTAGAGATGTCTGACCTGGGGTTTGAACAGAGGCCACGCGTCTAATAAGCCAACACACTACATACTAGACTACGGCGGATTCTTTACATTACATAGTGAAGTGTAAAATGTAAACTTTTACAACTTTAGAATCGAGAATCCTAGATTCGTTCGTAGTATGCAATTTGTTAAGGATGGGCTATCATAAGTCGTGTGGTATGAAACTCTAGAATCATCATTTTGTTCGAACGTCCCCGGCCACACACTAACCCAACCTCACCCGACCGCGGAGGGCTCGACCCCATTACGTAGGGACACGTACACACTACAGTCCGGACTGTAGTGGGTAAGGGAAAAGTAATTGCAATAAGAACATAAATCAGCTACAGAACTTAATCACAAGCTGAATAAACTAACAATAAACATGAACTACCTATAACTAGAACGAAAATACATTTTTATATAATAATTTACAAATTAATGCCAGCATATAAACTACGTTTTATATTACAAACACTACAATTAAAATCAATAAAATTATAATATACGTTAAAATCATTACATAATCTACGAAAAGGAAAATTACATCCGTAGTTCGTTCTATAGAAATCTAAAGAAAGAGGGCGATAGTGCCGTGAAAATCTTGCAGGAATACTGAAATTCAGGTTACAAAGCAAAAACTCAGAATCGATATCACCTTTAACCAGATTAAAAACAAAACAAACACCTAAAACAGCCCTTCTACGTTCCAAAGTTGGAAGTTTTATCAAACATAATCTAGCCTCATATGACGGAAACCCATTGGCATAATCCCATCCTATTGGACCTGAAACATTTAATCAGATTATTTAACTGTTAAAAGCTTAGTGTAAGGATACCGTACGACTATAATGGCATTTTCCATGTAAATTGACAAATTGAAATGGATTCAATATTTTCTTACTCTGTGGATTGTATATCGACAATCTTACTTTCATAAAATTTGATGCTGCTCCTTATGGACCCATTTATTGTATCGAAACACAATTTTTTTGTTATTTTGTTCAGAATGCAAACGGTATTTGAAGTTACAGTTGACGGATTAATTATAAGCCATACTTCTAACAACGTTTTCTTTAGCAGCAAGAGCCATGTCCTATTATTACACTTGCATTGTATTTAAGCCAAAGGATAAAGGATCATCATTTACTTAAAAAACTTGATTCGGGAAAGAACTGTTTAAACAAAACGACTGTTTAAAGTATTATTTAAAGTATTGTGTACATACATAATTGGCCATTACAACCCTTCAGTCAGGATTACGACCTAGCTTCTCAACACCACTCATGTTGTGTGCGTTAATTTGATGCATGGGTGGCGGGACCTACAGTTTAAAGTCGACTCCGAATGACAGATTTTCTTTGATAAACTTTTCATGGCAGTTTCACTTACTCTCAGAGTTTTTGCCAGAAATCTGCTGAGAGGAAGTCGCCGAAGAAATATTTTTTTTCATATTTCATTTTGATGTCTGACCTGGGATTCGAACTCGGGCCTTCCGTCTAATAAGCCAACACACTACCTATTAGACCACGGCGATAGTATTGTGATAATCAACTTAAAATTTGTTTTGTTCACAAAAGAATTTCCATTTTCCTTAGCACAAGTCTTACTCCATCATGAAATATTAGAAGTATTTTGAGGGGAGAAAAAAATTAACATATCATAGGGAATGGAACAAGTCAAGATCTTGTAATGACTTGCTTAGAAGGAAGAACAAATATTTACAACAAACGAAAAAATTGTTAAAATTGACAAAACTTAACATTATTTTTGCAAATTCTACACACATTTTTTGTTGGTCATTGAAAAACATTAGCAACATCATCTTCACATATACATACAAAGAAAAAAAAGGCAAAAAGGAGGAAAAGGAGGAAAAATTAGTGAATTGACTCTTGTACTGGCGGACAGAAAACATACAGTTTCGACAAACTAGAGAGAATAAACTAGGAAAACAAAAAACTAAACAGTACAACAAAAACAATATATAAGAAGAATACTCCACCGAAAAAAAAAACAATTGAAAACAATTTAGAAAAGAAAGAAACAAACAAATAAATAAATACTGCTTGCCTGCCATCAAATTACTACAATATGCGCTGAAAAAAAAACTAAGATGATACCTATTTAAGTTGCAGCAACAACAACAATAGCAACAACAATAGCAACAACAAGAACAGCACAGCAAACAAAATACATTTAAACATAAACGACAACAAGACAATCGACAACTGCAACTTGAGGTACAAAAAAACAACAAAAAATTTTTCCTTTTTTTTGAACATTAAATAACCGAAAAACCAACTTCAGCGACACACACACACACAGAGAAAAATAGAAACCTTCAGCAACAATTGCAATTTTAACTTTGACTTCTCCTACCAAGGAGTTGACTTTTCATTGTCTTTTTTTTCGTTTAAGCCAGGTTTTAACTAAGAAAGCAAAACAAACAGAAATACACACAACCAACAACCAACAACAAGCGACAAGGACAACGAGCATCTTAACACGAGTAACACGTATTGTCACCAAAAGGAAAACTCCTTAAGCCACCTTGAGCTATCTATAGCGAACAGCGAAATTATGCCGAAGCCTAAGAAGATGTAACAGAATGCAACAACAGCAACAACAACAACAATCACATCTTTACTCTTTCCCGAACATCCATAAAATGCCAAACGCTAACAGCTAGAAACCCTACAAAAAAAAAACAACAAAAACAACAAAAAAGTGCAAAAAAAAAAGTGAATAAATTCTACACACAAGTCAGTCCATAGATTACCACCATATTGGCGACAATTATTGTCACAAAACATTGACTATTTGCAACATGTAGACACGAATATATACGAATGATTTGGACAGTGATCATGACAATACTGCTGTTGCTGTTGCTATTGATGATACTGTGTTCTTCTTGTTGTTTTTGTTGTTACTGTTGATGTTATTGCTGCGAAGAATAACGATCACAATGATGACTGCAATAGAGTTGACGGTGACGACATCGACAATGACAACAACCACAACGACAACAAAAACAACAGCAATGTCAGCGCAGTTACGTTGTTAAGCTTGTCGATGAGACATTTCTTATTTCTTTCACTTCTTCTCTAAGATTTCATCTTCATTTTTAATGTTGCCTACTTGCGTGTGTAGCCTGGTGGCAATTCAAAAAAGTGCGTCACCAACTGTTGTTTTTTGAGATAGGGATTAAAACAATTTATTAATAATTATGCATTTAAAAATGGTCAAAAAACTAATATAAGTATGGGAGAGCACAATAGCTTATAACAGCTTGGATCGACGCATAGAGAATAGAAAGCTAACAAGCTTGTTATTAGAATGATAGAATCGAAGAGAACTAAACCAATCACATACATAACTATTAGCAGAAAATGGCAAGGATCTGTTATGCGATCGATATCCATCAATAGATAGCTTTAAAGACCGCTTTAAAAATTGATTTGAATAAACATTTCTCGCCTCAGAGAAAATACATACATAGATACATACATAATTGGTCATTACAACTCTTCAGTCAGGATTATGGACCTAGTTTCTCATACCACTTATGTTCTGTGTGATACTTTCATACATGAGTGGCAGGACCTACAGTTTAACTTCGACGCTAAAAGACAGATTTTTTGAGAAACTTTTCATGGCAATTGTATTTACTCATAGAGTTTTTGCCAGAAATCTGCTGAGAGGCAGTCGCCGAAGAAATATTTTTTCATATTTTCATTTTGATGTCTGACATGAGGTTTGACCCGTAGCCTTAAATCTAATAAGCCAACGCACGACCTACTAGACTACGGTGACTTCCAGAATCAGAGAAAATCACTTAAGGGAAAACGGATATGTTAGTTAGAGATGTCTGTCCATCCAAGAAAGTTAAATGGACACACTTAGAACACATATGACTAATTGCGATAACATAGTTTGCTGATATTGCCTAGTCCCGAAAACACTCGGAGTTTCTGATGAAGCGACTCAGCGTGTCAGTTCTTCCTGATCATTCATTTAGTAGGCATCAAGGTGCTGTCTTCTCCTTTGACATAGTACCAAGCATGTTCCTAGTAGCTGAAGAAGGTCTCCTTCTTTTTCTAATCTCTGCAGCTTCAGCAAAAGTCATTAGAATGATGTCCAATACCAATGCGCCTTGCACGCGTGCACCTAAGTAAATGCTCAACAGTGACCACAACAACCATACTGAGCTTGCTTTTTTTTAAATTTAGGCAGACTTGTCGAACCTCCTCCATCCAATTTTGGCTAGATTTTTGGCGGCGTTTTACCCGTGACCGAAGCCTACCATTTGTTGTTGATGGAATCAATAACCGCTTTGTCAATTATATGTTTGCAGGTTTTCAGAGGGATTCTTAAAGTCGAGAATTTTTCGGAGAGTTCAATGTTGTGCCACTCCTCTGGCAATTCCTATACTCTACAGTTACCTCGCATGTAACTGGGTCCTGTTCTGCTATCTCATTGACATATCTGCGACAGTTGTACGCCATCTTTGAGTTTATTACGTTAGAGTTCCGTGTTTTGCCGGCTAACTGACGGGAAGTTTGGTGAAATCCCGTTTGGAGATATTTCCGTGTGCAATAATGTTCGCCGCAGCCTGTATTGCTGACGCCTTCGCCTGAAAGACGCTACAGAGATTCGAAAGGCTTATAGACTGTGGTATTCCATTTAAAAAAAAAAATCCATCTCTTACATTGTCCGGAATGAGTACAGTACAGGACTGTACTCACTGCTCTCGATCGTCCCTCTCGATAGTCCCATCGATTCATGCCACTATTTAGTTGGACTTCATGTCAGTCCTGGTTTACAATCCAATTTTCATCGATATCCCTATACGTTGGGACAGTAACTTTTGAATGATATAAAATTTCTCTGAGTAATCCTCAAAATTTATGGGCAAAGACGGACGCTGGAACTATGCTAGTTAAGGAATTAATAGTAGATTTCCTTTACCAAACTTTAGCATGGATCGTACAACGATCTGTCGTTCGGAGTAGGCTTTAATCTGTAGGTCCTACCACTCATGTGTATAGTTAACACATACAACATAAGTAGTGAGAGGAGATCGGTCGTAATCCTGACTAAAGGGTTATGATGACCAATTATGTATGTATGTGTTCATTATTATAAACTTAAATATTCCTTTTGCTTGAACTTCAATATGTGCTTAAAGTGGATATAATGGAAGATGAGAATCGGTAAACTTTACAGCAAAATTCAGTATAATTTTGAAATGCCTGTGAAACCTAAACGTTCCCAATGGTAAAAGTATATCGTGTCCTCTCTTCAGAATGGAAAAGTATTTATTGCCGAAAATGATGTATAATAACATCGAATTATAATTTTTTAGTTTAAAAAGTTTCCTATCAATTTCCACTGTAAATTCATTCATTTCTAAAGAGGGCAACCTATTATTATAGAATAGTTGGGGGAAAAAACAAGTATATCTAAAATTTCTCAAATGAATATTTCAATTGCCATCAAATCAAAATCCTGAGTACTGTTTATATATTGACTCTTGAAAGAAGTTATCAAATGTATGTTAGATCCAGAGAGCAGTCATTCCGATTTATATTCCGACAGTCTCACATTTTTTAAATGACGAAGTTTTACTAGACATTAAAATATCGTCACAATGCTTAAAATGCTTACCATATGCAACACATGAAAAACTGAAAATTTTCATTTTAATTATTCAAATTTTAAATACTTAACGGATTAAATGTCGTACGTACCACCACCAACAATAAAACGTCTTATATTTTTTTTTTTTTTATTTATTTATTTATTTGACTATCAATGTAACAACTTAAAAATTAAAATTCCATTATTTACATATATTGAGTTTTTACATAAAGTATTGCAACAATTGAAATCTTATTTTTATACCATAAATGGTGCTTTTCTATTATATGTTTACATTTATAGGAAAAAAGATAGTAAAAACCTATTGAATTTTAAAGAAATTTTGGTGTTATAAACTTCTTTCACCTTCGTGGAAGAAGGTTAAGAAAATATATACACTTACAAATTTCTTATTAAATTATAGTTAGATGATCTGTTTCGATCCTCAAAGCTTCTTGCTAGTTTACTGATGACTTCGTTGATGGTATATTCTTTGTAATATCTATGTAGTCGAAATGTTGGGTAACGCCTTGGCAAATTGTATATGATTTTGAGGTTCTTATTTTGGATAATCTGCAGCTTTCTTCGATATGTTTTAGCGACTTTAGTGTACCAAACTTGAGATCCATAAGTCATTATTGGTCGAATGCACATTTTATACAATAGCAACTTATTTTTAATGTTGAGCGTAGACCTGCGGTTCAAAAGAGGGAAAAGTGCACATCCGCATTTGATAGCCTTTTCACAAGTTTTTAAGACATGGTTTTTGAAAGTTAGTTTTTTATCTAAAGTTATACCCAGATATTTCACTTCATCTTGTATGGAAATTTCAGTTCCCTGAAAACATAGTGGAATGCTTGGAATTCTTTTAGGGGATTTATTAAATGGAAAGATTATGGCTTGAGTTTTTGTTTCATTAATCTTTATCTTCCATTTGGAGAAATATTTATCGGCATGCTCGAGAGCTCTTCTCATATTTTTTATTATAGCATTTGTAACTTTTCCGCTTGCTATAATAGCTGTATCATCAGCGTATAGGGCTGCGTGTTGGTCTTTTAAAACTTTAAAATCTGATGTATATAGGGAGTACAAAATGGGTGAAAGCACAGAGCCTTGTGGAACTCCAGCTGGAATATTTCTTTGTGTAGAATTGCTTCCGTCGACGGTTACAATAAAGCTCCTATTGCTCAGAAAGCTGTTAAGGATTTTTTGCAGATACGTAGGAAATCCTAAAAGGTTCAGTTTATATATGAGACCGTTGTGCCATATTGCGTCAAATGCTTTCTCAATGTCTAAGAATACAATTCCAGTGCTTCGTCTAATGCGTTTATTGTTCTGTATGAAATTTATTATTCGTTTGACTTGATGAACTGTCGAATGTTCCTTTCTAAAACCAAATTGCTCACTATTTATTAAATTATTCTCTTCTGAAAAATCCAATACTCGTTGAAGTACAATTTTTTCAAAAATTTTGTCAAGGCAATTCAGCATACTAATTGGTCTATAACTTTTTGGTGATTTCGCATCTTTTCCTGGTTTTAGGATTGGAATAACCTTTGCTATTTTAAAACTATTGGGGAAATAACCATTTTTTAGGCACCAGTTATAGATATTTGTAATAGCAGTGAAGAAAGTGTCAGGCATATTTTTTAATATAATTGATTTTATACCATCAATACCAGGAGCTTTGCAATTTTTGAGATTTTTTGTAACCATTTTAACCTCTTCCTTTGTAGTTAAATTTATATTGTTGGGTATAATTTGGGAGTTCAGCCATTGCATATGAACCATCACTTTGGATTCTGCTTTGGAAGTCATGTTAATTGTTGTTTTATGGGAGTTCTCGAAAACATTTGCAATTACGTTAGCTTTTTCAGTACTATTGTAAACTTGGGCGCCATCTACACATAAACTTTCACTTTTTACTTTTTCTCCTCTCATTGCTTTTGATAGTTTCCAAAATTTTTTGCTACCCAGTGGCAACCTTTTGATGAACTTTGACCAGCTGTTATTTCTATCTTTTAAGACGTGTTTATCTATCATAGAACTCAGCTGTTTTAAAATGCACATGTTTACATTTCTTTCTGATGGATTAACACTTCTTTGTACTTTTCTCCGAATTCTGTTTCTCTCACCAATTAAGAGTAATGTACCTGCAGAAAGTTTTTTCTGCCAGATTTGATTTTCTCCAATGGGAATTTGTTTTGCTGCTTCTTGAGCTATGTAAGTGATTTTGCTTAACAATTCTTCTACATTTAAACTAGTTACAAGTGCACAGTCAATATTGTTTTCTTTTATCTTACTATCGACCCATTTCCCTATAGATTTCCAATTGGCAAGATTGTACAAAGGAATTTGTTGAATATGTTCCAACATTGAACCGTGAATTCTGCATGATATGGGTAGATGATCAGAGTTAAGTGCTGCCGGGTGTGCTATAAGCGAGGATATTTGTAACGAGGAATTGGAAAGAATAATATCTAAGACAGATGGTTGCGTTGGAGTTACGTTTTGACTAAAGCGTGTAAAAGAAGTTGTGGAATAAATATAATAGTTAGAGTTGAGTTGGTGATTAAATAAAGCTATGCCAGCAGTGTTATTTTGTATACAATTCCAACTAGTGTGGCGGGCGTTGAGGTCCCCAAATATAAAATAGTCTGTTGAACCAGCTGTTAATTTGTTTAAATCATTCAAAAAATGTGCGGTATATTTTGGACAGTAAGCAGACGTAAATCTTACCGGTCTATTGTTTATGGATATTATGATGGAAATGTTTTCTATTGCAGACGTTGATATTTTGGATATACGCTGATGTGGAATGGATTTTTTGATAGCTATTAATACACCACCTCCGTGCGTTGGACGATCTTCTCTGTATATAAAATAATTAAACAATTGTATTTTGTTACTTTTATTTAAAAATGTTTCATTAATAAACAAGATATCTATTTGTTTTTCGTGGAGAAAGTCTTCAAGCTGTGTAACAGAGGCTTTGGTTGTTATGCCCCTAGCGTTCCAGTGCATAACTTTTAATATCTGTTTCGTAATTGATCTATATGACATGTTTTAACATCATACCTAAAACACGCATTTTATCATACTTATTTTTACATTTCTGGAGAGCATCAAGTGCTTCAAAATAGATTTCTAAAATCTTTTCATTAGAAATATTGTCATCTTCATTATGCTTGTTATTGGACTTTGTCATATCTGCATATGAAATTTTGCGGTCCTTTCCGTTTGATACACTAAATGGTGTTTGTCGAGGATCTTTAAAGCTATGTATAGAACTGTCATCATCAGACGTATTTAAAACATTTGAGAACTTTTTTGAGACCCTGCTCGGGGGTTGTTTCTGTGTTACTTTACGTCGGACAAGTAAATATTCTTTTCTGGATGGGCATTTAGGATCGTCCGCTCGGTGATTGACATTTTGTAGGTTCCTCTTTATGCAATTATAGCATTTATATATTACTGGACCTCCGTCAGGAACTTTGTTCAATTGGCAGATAGCGAAATCGTGAGGACCCCCACAGCCTAAACAGGCAGCTACGCGATGGCAGTTTGATGCTCCATGGCCATACATTGTACATTTCGTACATTGAGTGGGACCTTTAGCACGTTTTAGAGGGTTGCGCCAATGAACTACTACATTATAGAAGTACCTAATTTTTCGGACATCACGTTTTGCAACTTGACTTCTATCAAATTCCACACAGTATAAAGCATCATCCACATTAGACCGAGCGGTTGGAATTTCTTTAATGGAAACAGCATCTATATTGAAAGCTGATTTGAACTCATCTTTAATTGTCTTTATATCAAGCTTGGGTAGACCAAATAAGACTAATTTAAACATCTTAGCATCTTTAACAGGATGTGTAAAGAATTTCACCTCATTTAATTTTAATTTTTTAATAGCCTCTTGGTATTCCACTAGAGAGTTTGGTATCACCTTTGTCCCAATAGATAATCGTTTGTACTTACAGTTTATTCCTAATAGTTGCATTACGTCTTTGAACCTGTGGCAATTATCTACAGTAATTGGCGGTACTCTTTGCTTCTCTTGAATGTCATGACCTACATCCGCTCTAGTATCATCGTCATCTCCATCTAGGTCAGATAGACACTGATATCTATTACTGCTGCTTGGTATGGCAGACTTTTGTTTTTTGTATTTAGGGTTATTTCCCCAAAATCGTTTGCGTTTAGAACTCATGACTCTTTTTTTTTTTTTTATTTTATTTTTTTTTTTTTTATATATATAATTTAATATGCAAAAATAGTTTACAACAGTCAGCTGATATTTTACACGTCTTTATGCTACAAATGTTGCAGTAAGACGCGTCTTATATTCTACACTAAATCTGCAAACAAAATACATATAAAAAGGACGACGACGATAAAAAAAGATACAGAAAATGAACAGACAAATCGATATGATCAACATCAGTTGAACAACATCAGCAATTTTGAATTTTTTTTTTTTTTGTTTTAAAGTTCTCTCATCATCACAACAACAACACCAACAACAACGTTATAAAGTGCAAAACTAAAACTAAAAAGGAACCAAAAATTAAAGAACATTATTCAAGAGGAAACAAAACAAAACAAGAAAAACAACAACAACAAATAAAGGAATATGAAATGATGGTGAATCGAAAAAGTATTGGAGGAGGCTGGTTGGTTAGTTGGTTGGTTGGTTGGTGGAATTGGCAGGAGTGGAAAAAGATTGAAAAAAAAAAAAAAAAACATCTTCAGTGGAATAGCAGCGTGTGTGTTTTTACGAATCACGGTTTCGATGTTTCGCATGAATACGTAATTAAATCTATAAATCGGCCAATTAAAATGCTTTGATATCGTGACAACATTACATTCAGACTCGATCGACAAACTGACTCTCTTCTCTTCCCCGCCACTAGCCATACATATAAAATTAAAAATTTAAAAACAAAAACAACAACATTAGATTGCATACCGATAATATTGGTCCAGTTTGTTGTCATCATGGTAAAACAGAAAAAACAAAAACAAAAGGAAATTAAAAATTATTATACGATCAAAATTGTATGTACAATATATGGGTATACCCGTGTATGTATGAAATGAAATGAGTCAGAGCCTTAAAATGCTGACATCGTTAAATGAATTTTCAAAGTTTGATACAAGAAATTATTATTGATTTAAGGCCAGCTACATGCTTCGAAGGCTATAATAAATTTAATCTCAGAAATATTTCAAATCCGATTACAATCGTATTTGAGGATATTTAGAAAATTATGAAAGTATTCGTACTTTGGATAAACTACTGCGTTTTAGTTTACATTACAGTCGCCATAGTCTAGCAGGTAGTTATTAGACGTGTGCCCACGGTTCAAACCTCAGGCCAGACGTCGTCTCCAATAAAGCAAAATATGAAAACCATATCTCTTCGGCGACTTCCCCTCAGCAGATTTCTGCTGAAAACTCTGAAAGTGAATAAAATTCTCATGAAAAGTTTCTCAAAAATCTGTCGTTCGGAGTCGACTTTACATTGTAGGTTTCGCCACTCGTGTGTAAAATTAACACACACAACCATAAGTGGTGTGAGAAGCTAGGTCATAATCCTGTCTAAGAGGTTGTAGTAACTAATTAAGTGTGGTTTAGATTACAGCAAATCACAGAAAGGATTTCACATTTATGGTATGCTGAAGACTGAAACAATGAATTCCTTTACGGAACTGTCATTTATATTTATGCCACTGACAGCAAGAAACAATTAAAGGACTTGTACTTCTCTTTGACTCTGTATTTTTTAGTTGTATTTTCGTAATTATTGTTTGGTTCGGTTTTTATTTTTTTTTCAAAATTTTTTATTGTTTTATGATTAAAATTAATTCAACAACAATTTCTTAGAAAATCTTTTGACTACCATATTGCTGTTCTACATACATGTGCTGTCCATAAATGTGTGAATTGAAAGTGTATGTGTGTGTGTATGTGTAGAGGGTTTTTGTTGTTGTTGGTCTTTGTTAAATTAACAATTTAAATTTGCAATTGCATCAACAGTTCTATTTAATGATAAAAATCTTCTCTTTATTTGCAACGATAGAGAGAATTTGTTTTTTGATTTTGTTGTTGTCGTAGTTGCTGTTGTAGTTGGCGTTGACCTTTTTTTTTAAATACGCTCGTATGGTATATTCAAATAGAGATGATCAGATCTATTCAGATTCTAGAAATACGAAAACCAATTACAATAACAACAACAACAATAGCAATGATTAGTATTTATACTAAGATTTAATTGATTTACATTCGAGTATGTATGTGAGTGTGTTATTGTTAATTTTACTGTAGCATAGACTACCTAAATGAGGGTGTTACGTGTTTAGTTATTGGCTAGTGAGTACGACTGTTGTTGGTATGATATGAAGGAATATTTTCAAATAAAATCGTGGCTGGGAGGCAACATCTTAGTGTCACTCTAAAGCTTTGCAATTTGCATTCACAGTCACACACTGTATAATGTGTGTACGAGAAAGTCGAAGACAACGATCAAATTTTAGAGATCTTAACAGAGTAGAAAGATTACACAGTCTATGGAGTATGATTGCCATAAAGGCAAGCAGGAGACAATGTTGTATAAATAATGTTGGGGTTCTTAAACCGTTCAATTATTCATTGCCCTACGGGTGAATGGTAACTTAAGACGCAATTAATGTCTCAATAATGTTTTGAAAATAGAAGACTATCTTGGATGATAGCTCTTTAGCTATTTATTGATTTGAACCAATTTCTATATAGTTAGACGTTAGTATGGCACCTGACATTAACCCATATGTGCTTATTGACCCATTTTTAAAACGGTAAGATATTGATCAGCTGTGTGGTATACCATATAGATTCCAATAAATACAAAAAAATCCATGTTTTACGAGAAAAAAAGTTGGGCACATACGGGTTAATTAATTTTTTTTTTGCCAAATTCAAGAGTAAAGTCATATTCAAACCTGGTAAAATCAGCTATACCACCATAAAGGCTTTTCGTCCGATTAGCCTAAACTCCATTTTGCTCAAAATCATGAAACGCATTATCAATACCATGCAGAAAGTAAAATATCCGATTAAAGACTGAGGTTTTGACAAAGGATGATCAGCAGAGATCGGTCTACACGTAGTCACCCAATACCTAGAGAGCTCCCTAGCAGAGATCAGCAATGAGTATTCAAAAAAATTAGTAGATTCGAAACATACTCATAATTTCTGATACTTATAAGCATTCATACTTATTTTAATATCATACTCATACTACTCATATTCAAAGTTTGAAGTACTCATAGTACTCATACTTAACAGCACGTATGACGTTGTTGATTTCGACTCTTCTTTACTCAACATTTACAAGAATCACAAAATAAGTATGATTCGCGTACGAATACTACAATACTCACTAGAAAGTTGTGCGTTTGCTTTGCTTGGTGTCTTTGTCTTTTTCATTCTTCTATTTTTATAAATGCAACAGCAACTAAGACTGCAAATTTTGATGAATGATTCGAATCACTCGAATCATTTATAAGTATTATAAATATTTTTCTAAATTTATGAATCTGAAATGGTAGGCGTATGAATCAAACATGTATTTCGAATGTTATGAGTTTGATGTCAACGTTGTACTCATACTCATTGCATGCTGTACTTATAAATCAATGTTGTAGGGAGTAAAAAATTAATCAGTAGTTCAATACTGTTGACTCACTCATACTCAAAATTTCATGAATACTTATGAGTAGCGAAAAAACGATTTATTGCTGATTTCATTGCTTGAGGGAGCCTTTACTTCGGGTGGGCCATCTATCGGTTTAAATTTCAACGATCGTATATTATCTCCACTGAACGTATTGAATCGTTTTTGCCATAAAATAAATTCATCTTTTCGAGCGAAGCTCATTTTTATCTTGGTTTGGATGTTAATAAGCCAAATAGGCGTGTTTGGGACTCAGAAAACCCACACGTGGTCTTACAGAAGACAAATCATGCGAGCGGAGGCATATTCTTTGAAAATCTGAACGGTGCAACCATTTATTGTGTCAAACATTTGAGGTGCGATTTGTCGCCGTTTGACTATTTTCTGTGGGGCGACAAACCGGAGCCAATTGAGCATTTTAAGGCCAGCACTCGTGATGCCATTGCCGAGATACGACCTTTTACCGCGGCAGACGTATGAATGAAATAATATTTCAACACTTCTAACAGAAACAATTGTTCTTCGCAGAAAAGAAATAAATTCTGCAAAACTTCAAACCGTTTTTGATTTATTGCATTTTTAAATTTAAACTTATAAATGGCTTGCTTTGATACAATAATCCAATCTTTAGACAAGTTTCAGGAGACTGGTTTTCGGTTTTATGGTTTTTCAAGCGGAGGTACGCGCAGTCAAGGAATGTATGATTTGGGCTAGTAATCATTTGGTCAATTTTACGTATAGAGATTGAAATATCTTTACGGATAATCAAAAGACAATTTGGACAATAACATCCAAGAATACAGAATCAAAGGCGTATAAGAGTATAAAAAGGCGATTAAATGTTTTTCCATGCATGGAACGGAACTGATTATATGTCTGATGATGAGTGATTGGAAATGAAAAAGCGAACATTCTGGCTAATCGAGCCAGAGTATTACATACTGTAAGCTTGGATAACCCAATATCTTTCAGTATATTTAAGATTAAGCTGGAAGAGGGGTCGTATAAGTCACATCGACTACATACATACATACATACAAAAATGGTCATTACAACTCACACCACTTAAGTTGTGTGCTCTAACTTTATACATGAGTGGCGGAACCTACCGATAAAACCGATTCCGAAGGACAGATGTTTTGAGAAACATTTCATGGAACTTTTATTTCACTTTCAGAATTTTTGCCAAAAGACTGCTGAGAGGAAGTTGCTGAAGAAATATTTTTTCATATTTCGTTTTGTTGGATGTCTGGCCAGTACACTACCTACTAGATCACGCGACTAGTCCCATCGACTATTGTAGAATAATGACAAGGTAGGTAGAATCACAAAAATATTTTGGAACGATCCTAGTAAGGGCAGAACCATGAGTATTTTAAAACTAAATAAGGACGATCTGAGTACGCTAGTAAACGGGAGACTCCGCCTTACCAGTACACCGAAACCGTATTGTCGTGGTGGAAAATGATGAATGCAGGGCATGTGGTAAAGGCAACGTGAAACAATGGAGAATTTTTTGTGGCATTGCCTAGTTGTCGCTGGCTAGAGGTACCGGACATAGCTCGACTTAGAGCAGTGAACTCGGAGATACAGACTTCCTATAGAAAATAATATCTTATTCCTTAACTATGAGCACATAATAAGCTTAGATGATGAAAGTATTATTAAATTCTTTGAAAGCACTTGCATCAATAATTATCTTCAAATTCGTAATTACCATAGTTATGGGCACATTTAAGAATCTCTGATTAGGCCATCGATAAAACAATCATCATCGACGACGACTATTTGACGCCACTTTTTAAGCCTATTTCTACTATCGACCATGTTGCTATTGAAGGAAACGTATAAAAATGAAGCGATTATTTAGCAGAGCATATGCAAATTGTCTTCTTTTTTTGTTCCGTTCTGGAATTCTTTTTTAATTTGTTTTTTTATTTTTTCTTTTTTTGTTACGACAATAGCGCCACCCAAATAACCAATGATTTCTTTAACTGCCACCATATTTTTTTGTTTTCAAGAGTAAAAAAAAAACGACGATTGGTTTTTATGAAAGAAGCTCACATAGAAGTATAAAACGTACGAATAAGTACGTAAGACAAGACGACTACCGTCTTGGCTCTGAAATGAAAATGAAAAAGAGGCCAATAAACAAAACCGATGGCAATTAAGAAAATTAAGCAGAAGAAACTAGAGCGACAAACAACAAGGACCTCTTTGACTGCCACCCACAACTATTGTGGGAAACAAATTATTGAGAAAATAGCAACGAAGATGAAGATGAAGAAAAACACATCTCTGCACACACACACACACACACACATTTATTAGAGAGATATGGATACTCGCATACTCTATTAAGCCAACAATATAAACGATTAAGCCACAATTTTTTTTGCTTTATGCCGCCGCTGCTGCTGTTGCTGCCGCTGCTCCTGATACTCCTGTTGCTGTTGTTATTGCATTTTGTTTTCAGTTTTGTTTTCTTTGACTCGTTCTATAATAATTTTTTTCTTCTTCTTCTTCGTTTTTTTTATACCGAAAAGTGCATCATGTTGAGCTAACGAAGCCGCCAACAAGGCGTCTTCAAAGACTTAAAAGAGAAGCAAATGGTACGGAAGGAGAGTGGTTAGCTACTTGAATTGTTTGTAGGGCTACAAAGTTAATGTTAAATATATATGGAAAGGGGGAAGGGGAAGAAAGATTTGATATGAAAATGAAAAATTGTAAACGTATTTGTCGTTTTAGCGAAGGGATTAATAGTGAAAAGACTGCAAGCATGCCGAAGTACATACGTTGTACGTATAATGTGATGATGTGTGTTACAACAAACATTCCATATGCCCACACGGCGGTAAAGGGTATGCAACATACGAGTATGCTGCTGTAAGTATGCATTTTGTATGGTGACTGACTGTGTGCTTCAGAGTCCTAGGGAACATGAAGTAAACTTTGTAAGCACCACCCTACACCGAAAGTTACAAATTCTACTCCAAACTTCTGGCGATTGTCTAGTAGCGGTTAATGGTTTGTGTTGTTGTTGTTGTTGATATTTTTGTTCCCTCTGTTTTTGTTTGGCCAGAATTCTTAGCATTGCGCGTTATTGTTGCCACTTTATGTTGAATGTATGTTTGGAATGAGTGGTTACTCCAGAGCTGAGTCTAGCTCATATGGTGGTTTAAGATCGTGAGAGTTTTTTGATAGTTGTTGTTGTTGTTATTGTCTTGTAAAATGAAAATTGTTGTTTGGTTTGTTGATTGTTTTTATTCCGACATAACTTTTGCGCACCTTTTAATAGAGTACGCTACACTAAGCAATTCAATGAGTTGTGATTGATGCAACATTTCCGATCAAGGTAATCCATTTCGCGTACTAATCTATTGATACGGAACTCAAGATCTCGGTGCGGATTGTAGATTATTTTAGCTCATCATGGTTGGTGAGTACTTGTCAAATATTTCTATCTGGTTAGTAAACACCATGAAGTGGCACAAGCGTGGTAATACCTTAGGCCCTTAACTGCTGTATTTGTATTTCACATACATTTTTTGGAGGAAATATTGTGTCCATCAACAGCGACCTCCGAACTTTGATATATGATAACTGCCATCTTGTTGAAGCTACATCTGCCGAATTTATTGTCATTCATTCAACATATTTTCCCAAATCACCATTGACGGATAAAGCATTCAACAATAAAATAAAAAGTTGTTCTATTCGGGCAATGTACTGCGCTCTTCGCCAATTTTACGATCCTAATAATTGCCTTACCGAGACCACTGTATTTATAAAGTGTTAGATATATGCGGGTCCGTAAACGATCAAAGCAAGATTTGCCGGAAATATCGTCGCTATCCGTGAGATCTTATAAGAGAATCTGAGGCAGTCAATATCGCACTGCTCATAAGAACTCGGGTTTTCGTAGACCACAACTTGGCAAATGTTGTGTCGTGACTTGAGGCTGCATCTGTATAAAATTCAATGGTCCCCGGATCTAAAGTCAAGCAACCAAAAGTTATTTTAGGTTCGGCCGATGTGGTAGCTTTGATTACCAAAGCTCACTTGAGCACGCATAGTCCCTGTACTGACCGAATTCCAGCAAACTCATCGAGAAAGTTGGTCAGCGCAAGGGCTGCACATTAAAAGCACGACTACCCTACGTTGGAAACCAGCCTGAAAGTTTAATAAACGACGCTATATTCTTTATAACAATGGATGATAACTCCGTCAAGCTGACAAGGATTGGAGAGCTAAATAATTTATATCTGTATGTCGGGAGAGCTGGGCATTGAAAAGGAAAGTTGATAACAGTTTTCTCCACTTCAGCAGACCTACGGCAGAAGGCTTTAGATGGGAGCTGCAATCTTTCCACGTGTCTTTGCATAACGCAATGATCACAATGACGCATAAGCATGGCCACTATGATCGAGATGACTTTGCGATCAGTGGAGCAAGATTCCTCATTGACCCAGGATAGGTTAGAGTCTGAAAGAATTTTCGCAAAATGGGAAATTTACATACATACATTCGTAACATAATTGCGCATTACAACCCTTCAGTCAGGATTACGGCCTAGCTTCTCAACACCACTCATGAGTGGCGGGACCTACAGTTTAACGTCGACTCCGAATGACAGATTTTTTAGGAACTTTTCATTGCAATTTTCTTTACTCTCAGAGTTTTTGCCAGAAATCTTCTGAGAAGTCGCCGAAGAAATATATTTTCATATTTTGTTTTGATGTCTGATCTGGGGTTTGAACCGTGGCTTTGCGACTAATAAGCCAATGCAGAAGAAGCTTGTGCTCTGGCGAGCTCGTCGACACTGCAACCGACAATAAGCAATGAAAAAATGACGTTGTTTCGCTGAATACAGTTTGGAGAAGTTCATTGAAAAATAATTTTCAACTGTGAGGCCCATTATTGCGTTAATAGGTATGCGAACAAATAAAAATGATGAATTTGCGACAACGATATTGCGATATGAGGTCCAAGAACTACCACCGCACTCCAAAACAGTCTGTATATGGTGTGGGTTTTAGACTTCTTTCAGAACATGCTTGCTCGGGCGCATCACTGTCATCACTGACATCGGTGAGGATTATTCACTTCTTTTAGCCTGAATTGGATGTCCGGGATACTAACGATATGTCGTTTCAACAGGACGGCATAATTTCTCACTTAGCTTATGCCACGTGTGATATTCTTCACAAGCGAGTTCATGCAATTTGTTGACTTTTTGTTGGGGGGATTTTTTCAAATAGCAGGTGTTTGTGACTAAGTCATAAACCACAGCGGTCCTCAAAGCCAACATAACACATGTCATCGGTCAACATCAGCCTGGGTTAGGCCAGCCAGAGTCGTACCCAGAGAAGTTCTGGCGGATATTTGAACGATGTTGTATTCTACACAGGCCGGCATCAATATTTCTTTCCAACGAATAAAAATTTTTAAAATAATATTTCACACACACAGTTTGTTTAATTTATGGATAGGAAGCTCTTATCGAATCCTATTCTATCTCAAGGAGGTCAAGGTCAGGCAGCGACCTTTTTATGATTGTCGATATTGATCTTATGCTCTCTTGAGGCTGTTTCCCATCTCTGTGACTTGGACGTATTTGTTGGAGTTGTAATAGCTTTGAAGCATGCATTTGATGCGTATTCTATCTGCTGAAATATAATCTCACACTTGGCGACTTTATTAATTCCTTTCGTTTTTGTTTTTTTGTTGTTGTTTTTTCTCTTCGGATTTCCCATTCATATCGCCTCTTCTTTTGTAGGTTTTTTTATTGATCCTCAGGCATATAATCGTCATACTTTCAGTGATTGTGATTGTTGTTGTTGTAGTTGTAATTGTCATCATTTTATAATTGTCTAGTTTGGTTAGAAGTTTCATTCGTATCATTTTCTTACTAGTGCGAGCAGATAGCAGGAGAAGGTGATGAAGTAAAGAAACCAATCATCATCGTCAGCAACATTCGTTGCAATATTGTCGACATTGGGTCGGAAATACATAAGTACATACATATGTGGCGAATTGGAAATGGCGAGAAAGGCCGACAGACCGATAAATAGACGGACACTCAATTGTACATGTTACTGTTGTCATTATAGTTGTTGTAGTAGTTGTTGTTGTTGTTTTTGCTTTTACTACTGTAATGTTCAAAATATAATTTTAATTTTTTGTTGTTGTTGTTGTTGTTGTTGCTGGTGATGTTGTTTAACCGATCACTTAGAATCGTAGTAGTAATCCCTGTGACCCATGCTACGACTATCAGACGCCTTGTATGATGTCTGCTTCATTTGTCGCATTTGTAAAGAGAATGTTCCCTACGTAAAGGATTGTATTTTTTTGTTTGTTTATTGTTGTTGTCGTTGTACAATTGTATTTGTAAAGTGGAGAATGGCATTGGGATCTGTCTGGCTTGTAAGTGTGAGTGTTTATAAGAGTATTCCTTTAAAACATTTTATTTCAGGTGAACTAGTGTTTCCGTTTGCGTCTGTATAAATGTAAGTGAGCGTAAGAGAGAGATAGTGTATGTGTGTGTGTATTAAAGTTTTCAAAGTTATTTTTGTAACTTGTTGGAATTCTTTCAATTTTTGTTCATGTTTTATTTGTTGTAACTTCTGTTTGCATCCTTTTCATATTGTGTGTGTGTGTGTGCGAGTGTGTTTGTGTTTGTTTCATCGTGTTCATGTGAATATATTTAGAAAATCAACGACAACATAAACTACAAGAGAATTGTTTATGTTTTTCATATTTGAAATTCATGAGTAATAGAGGAGAATAAATAATAAATAATTTTGTCTTATTGTTGTTGTTTTGAAGTTGTTTTAGTTGTTGTTATTTCGAGTAATTTTACAAGAATATGTTTTTCTGTATTTAATATACAAAAATCCAACTAAAAGTCTGAATTCTTGTTATTGTTTTTGATGTATTCTTCAGATTTTTTTGGTTTTTGTAAACAAGATTTTGAAAAATAATTGACGTTATTTTAAGGCAATAATATGAAGCTTTTGTCAACATAAATCATACCATTTTAAGATTTTATTCATCAAGAACTTAAATGTCTTTCAAATAATTACATACATACATACATACGTAATTGGTCATTACGACCCTTCAGTCAGGATTACGTCGTAGCTTCTCACACCACTTACATTAAGGACCTTTATTACAACTTACTAATAAAGTTGGATTTAGTTAAAGGTAACTTTAGCTAAAGCGGACTTTAAAGTCAACCTATAACTTCTTTATGTTGCTACAACTTACTGATGAAATTAAGTTAACTTTTTCAAAAAAAAAAAAAAAATGGCAGTGCCGGAGCAATGTCGTTAACACTGTTCAATTAAACAAGTTTTTTTTAAACACAATGGCAAAGACAGGCTTCTTTTTTGTTTATATTTGAAGTTGCCATATTGAAAAAAATTATATAATATGGCAAGTTATAACATAAACTTAACTTTAAACTATAAGTTAAAGGTAGGATGATCCTCCTTTCAGCTTTATGCTCACTTCTACCTTATTGTCCACTTATAATAATGAAAAACAATTTATCTGCCCGTTAAAATACTGCATTTAGTTAACGGCAAGTTGTAATAATGGCCCTTAATTAATTTTATCCATAAGTGGCGCCACCTACAGTTTAAAGTCGATTCCGAAAGACAGGGTTTTGATATACATACTTTTCATGGCAATTTTTATTTGCTCTCAGAACTTTTGCCAGAAGTCGGCTGAGAGAAATTCCCCAAAGAAATATTTTCTCATATTTTGTTTGGAGATGTCTGAACCATGGTCTCACCTCTAATAAGCCAAAACACTAACTACTAGACAACGGCGACTTCCACAAAAAAATGCTTTGAATATGTAAACTTAAACTATTTCTTTCTTTCAAGACGGCTCATGCCCGATGGAGGAGACTTCGAACTACTGATCTTAAGCAAACATATAGATCTTGTTGAGGGAAAGTAATTAAGAGCATAAATCAATCAAAATGATATGGTCAATTCACATCGTTGTATTCATTGTATTGTTGGAAGAACATACAACAGTGTATGATTGTTGTCAATAATTTTCATATAAAAATCCGATACACTTATACACATTTTTTCCATATGATTTTAAAAGTTGTATTGTTTTCATGCTATCAAATTGTGTGAATGAAAAAAATGTGTACATATATGTTTTCATGTGTTGTGTTGGTTTCGGGCTATCAAATTGTTTGAATGCCACGAAATACACAATATAGCATAGCATTGAGCGTTCACAAACAAACAAATGTATTCAATACAACGTACACGATACAAAGTTGTGTGAATTGCCCAATAGTATTACCAGCAACAATTCTCCTTAGCAATGGTCAGTAAACCATAATAGAAGGAAATACGGAAAGAGGACACAAATAAGGAGTTTCTTGGGAGATGGACATTTGGTCAATTCACACAAGCCGTTGTATCGTTGTACTGAGTGTATTATTGGACGAATATACAACAGTGTATGCTTGTTGTTGATAATTTTCATGTAAAAATCCGATACATTTATACACATTTTTTTTCGTATGTTTTTAAAAGTTGTATTGGCTTCGTGCTATCAAATTGTTTGAATGTCAAAAATTATGAAGAAGAATAAGAAGAAGACATTTGAAATACGAAATACACAATATAGCATAGCATTGAGCATTCACAAACAACTAAGTGTATTCAATACAATATACACTATACAAAGTCGTGTGAATTGGCCAAATGTTAATGTCAACGACTTGAATCAAACATGTTTGATTATAAGTATGTATATTGTAGTGTTCGGCTGCAATTGAAAGTAGATTCAGTGTTTCTTGTCTTCTCCAATGTGAGGTTATGATCAGTTTCTTTACAGTCAAAACTAATTTTATTAGTGTTGACGGAGTTAATCCCACTTTTCATGGAATTATTTTACAGAGATCTTTCCAATTTATCTCGTTAAGAATAAAAGCCATAGAAATTTAATTCCATACCGAAGCCAAATAACGATTATAGAACCATTGTTATACCAACCTTTCAATAATGGAGAATATTAAATGGAGAATATTTGAATATTAATAGACAAATTAAATATTTAATCTGATATGCCTTACATGGTCTGGCTTTGCATAAATGGGAAGCTGTATGACAGCACTTTTGTATAATTATCCGATTGGACTACTTCAAGCAGTTTTATTGTATTAGAATGCTTGAAAGAGATGTGCTATAAGGTTCAATTCTTGTTCGTCTGGTATTCTGTTCGTACATCAATGATTTCGATGTTGGTGCGAATTATATAAACAGTGATCTGGTCCTTGTATCAATCGAAAAAATTGAAAAGCATTTTTGTTAACAACAATGATAAGGTTCTTGGCATTGACGTGTTAATGAATTTATTAGGACAGTAGTACAACCAGAAATATTTTTAATACAAACCCGCGTTGGTCAATTTCGCGATATCATATTGGAATAACCGAATTAGCTTTGCAAATCAAATAAAACTGAGGAGACTCATTTTCCTTTATGAAAATTTGTCTTCTTAGCAACCAGATTATCTTATCAAAGGCTTAATAATTAGGCAGGTCTTAACGTGGAGAACTATTAATTTAACAGAGATATCAGCGTTACTCCTCTATCCATAGCAATTCACTTCGGAACCAACTATCGAATCAATTTCAAATTATTAGCCATGCAAACAGATATTGCAATGAACAACTTTTATAGTAGTTTTGATAATACATACAGTCATAATTAGGACCTAGCTTCTCACTCCACTTATGTATGTTAGTTTTATATATGAGTGGCGGGACCAACAGCTTAAAGTCGACTCCGACAGACAGAGTTTTTGAGAAACTTTTCATGGCAATTTTATTCACTCTCAGAGTAAAAGAAAGAAATATTTTTTTTCAATTCGTTGAAGATGTTTAACCTGGGATTTGAACCGAGTTCTCAAGCCTAACAAGCCAACATATCTACTTCCATTTAGTTTGTGTCATGTTCCATATAAATAAATAAAATATTTTCTAATCCTTTTGTTCCTATAAGAACCATAGGGCCTCAAAGTATGTGTTCCAAACATACTTATCTGCTTACGATCTCTTGCCTGTTCCATGTATTGTTAACTACTGCAACTGTCGTTTCTAGAGGCGAGGGCAATGTTTACGCCACCATTTCAAGCTGATGCCTTGGGAAATTCAGTTCATTGCTTATCTGATAAGCGCTCGTTGAGGATAGTGACTTACCGGAAAATGTGGAGTCTACGATGGAAAAATGGTTAGTGGGCATTTGTTTCATATTTCCTTGAGTTTCTTCGAGACTTCATGATAACATAAATATCAACGTTAAATACTGAACTGATTATAAAAGAGAAGAACATTTTGTCTACGTAACGCGAGTGTTTTATAGTTGAATCTCTTTTATTCTCCATCGCATTTCTAACTGGAATGTGTAATCTTGCAAGTACAGATACACACTAGCAAAAATAGAAGTGGGTCATTTCCGAAGGATCAATGAAATATGAAATGTGCCCTCAAAAACCTATCTATCCTGCGTACGGTTTTGTATTTCTATATCGAATACTTCGGTAATGTCAACAAACAAGGAAGAATTGTATTCACGTTTGATGAATACTCATCGTGCTGTTGCCTCTAGTCGGTTGATTTCACCAAAAGCGATGTAAATTGAAACTCCTTCTTCCTCCTCACAGCACACTGTATCAGGGAATATTTTGAGCTTGTCATACTTTTAAACGCTGCTTTTAAAATTTATTATACTAGCGATCATATTTTAATAATAAGCTCTGGATGTAAACAGAACGCACAATTTAAATGGAATCAAATAAATTAAAAATTTTATTGCCACTGTGAACATGTAAAGTATTTTTTGTTTTTCTGATAAAAATCTTACTTGACATTGTAATAATTTACAAAAAAGCAACAAATTTGTTGTTTTTATTTTTGACAATTTTTGATTATCTTAAGCCCACATGTAGTTGGTCAGTGTAAACACGACAAAGCGTTGAGTGCTATAGTGCAATCAGTATACGAGTGTTTCGAGTGTTTTTTTTTGAAAGACTGTCATAAAAACCCATCAAATCATTTTTAAAACCATAAATCCATAAAACATACAGTTTTCTGTTCCACTATAATTTAAAGTGCGTACAGGTTGTCCACACACAACTACAAGTGAATGTTTTCTGTTTTTTTTTTAATTTTTTTTATATTTTTTATGTAAAACTGTTATCATCTGCATACATAATTTATTTAATTTTACTTTAATGTTCCCTAACAGTTACAAGCTTTACATGTATGATACAATACCCTACAATGGCAGTATAAATTCTGGTTGTTTAATATTCAATACGTTGAGACAGTTGGTTACAATGGTTAAGCAGCGTTGTCCTTTACATTGACGACTCTGGACTTGTGGAAATCTATGCACGAAGATTAATTCAATTTCAAACCGACTTTAACAGAGAAAAATTGTGTTCATACTTATGTATGTATGCCTTATTTTGTTATTGGATGTCTAATTCTTTCAATGTCGGCCAATAAATGAGGTAAGAATAAGTCATGTTCAATAATCAAATCAAATAATTCTACAAATTTTGATGGATAGACTGACCTAACTGTGTATATATGTACCCAAGATGATTGGCAGGACATTCTTCAGCGCTAATCATAGAATCGCACAGAACTTCTGATGACACGGCTCAGCCTGCCAATGTCAATTCGTGACAGTTTTTCGGGATTGTTTCCAAAGTAGGCACCAAAATACCTTCTTTTCCAACTACCAAGTACCGGGCATGTGCCCAGTAGGTGAAGAACAGTCTCCTACTCTTCCTTATCTCCACAGATTCTGCAGAAATCGTTAGCAAAGTCGTGCCCATTATTAATTTCTTCATTCATTATTCAATTAGTAATGACTTCGACAACCATACTGCGCGTACTTCTTTGAAGTTTAAGGATATACTGCGGCATTCAGCACACGCCCATATATTGTTGATGACATCGATGATCACGTCGTCGATTATAAACTTGTAGGTTTCAGGTTTTGGGGTTTCCCAAAATCAAAAATTCATCGGAGAGTTCAGGGTGCAGCATAACCAGCACCTGGTCAATTCCTTCGCTCCCCAGCTACTTTGAATATCACTGTGGTGGTACCCATATGATACGAATATCATATCATTCTGAGTTCTTATTAAGATCTTTGTACACTGTACACTGTCTAGGCGTTTACCACATAGGAATTCAATGCTTTGATAGTCGCCTGGCTATCGAAAAGTATGGTAATGTCACGCTTAGGAATATTTGATTTTTCAATAATTTGGTAAGCAGCCTATATTGCCGCCTAAAAGACAACACAGTGATACGACAGCCACATACATACATACTATATACCTAATTGGCCATTACAACCCTTCAGTCAGGATTACGGCCTAGCTTCTCACACCACTCATGTTGTGTATGTTAATTTTATACATGAGTGGCGGGACCTACAGTTTAACGTTGACGCCGAACGATAGATTTTGAGAAACTTTTTCACGGCAATTTTATTTATTCTCAGAGTTTTTACCAGAAATCTGCTGAGAGGAAGTCGCTAAAGAAATATTATTCCATATTTTCGTTTTGATGTCTGACCTGAGATTTGAACCATGGCCTTACGTCTAAGAAGTCAACACATTACCTACTAGACTATGGCGACTTCAGCCCCATTCGCTGGACTATTCCGATTGATTCCGAATAAATTCCAACTCCAACGATTCGGTCCAATTTGGAGACATCTGTGTGATTTTGCACGGAGTCGTTTACAAAAAGCGCCGCTGCAATTTTCCTAGACGTTCTTGTCTGAAATTTATGTCCTCAATCTCATTGAGAAGTCGTGTGTACGCAGCGTGATGTAGTCATTTCCATCAAAAGTCCCACCTTCTTTCAAAATTCACGGATGACCAGAATTCAATTCTTGACACTGTCCAGTCGCCCATAGACGACTATTTATCTTAGACAACAAGTCCTTACAATAGAGGTCAAGCGGAAAGAGACTTAAAATTTCCTCCAATGTCGACGTTGGTGTAGTGTACTGCTAATAATTATACAGGGTGGACTTTGCAAGCGAGGTGTTAGATTCATATTCGTTATCCTATCAAAGGATTCTATACATTTACAGAGTTCGATATGATTTTCTCTTGACATAATCCTCTTTCCAGCGCACTGTGAGTTTGTTAGGTCACAAAGAGTTCCGCGGACTGAAGAATATTTTTTGCCACATTTAAGCCAAATTTTAATGGGATAAAAAACTTACTTACTTACTTACTTATTTGATTGGGAATTACAATACTTTTTTCAGGATTACAACCTATCTTCTCACATCACTCATATTGTGTGTGTTAGTTTTATCCATAAGTGGTGTGACCTACAGATTATTGTGGACTTCGAAAAACGGTTTTTTGACAAACTTTTCATGTTAATTTTTTTATTTACTTACAGAATTTTTGCCAGAAGATTGCTGAAACTAAGTCGCTAAAGAAGGTTTGTTCGTGATGTCTGAGCAGGGGTTTGAAACGTGGCCACTCACGAAATAGGCCAACAAGTATAGTGTTGACAATTTTTAGAACATTTCCATCTAAAATTTGTATTCAAAATTCTGCGCAGAACTGTACTGAAGTATTTGTACTCAATATTGTTGGTGTAGGGTATAAAAGCGACAACAACAGGCGACATGGTAACATTGGTTTTTTATGAATAACAACTTTTTTTCAATAATTTATTATGAATTCGTCATTATTGAAGTCAATCTAATTAAGTGCCAACAGAGTATTTGTTGGGCATGACGTGCCTTTGTTTTAATTTGATATTGTCCATAAAGAAATATATTTTTTTTTATCATAACATTTTGAATAAAAAAAGAAAAAGAAAAAAACGAACATTTAAAAGAAATCATAAAATTTGTAATTCATCTCAGGTTTTTCGTTTTTTTTCTCTTTGTTTTGTCTGTTCGTTTAATAATAATAATAATACAATATTTTTATGATGACTTTGTAGGCATGAATGATACAAAATTGAAATTGAAATGTTTGTTTTCTTACCATATTTACGATGGCCAATAAAGATTATTTCATAAAAGCCATGTCCGAGGGCAGGGAATATATGTATAAAATATTACCTTTTCATTATTATTATTATTACCTACACAGTTATTATTGGGACTTAAACAGTCATTTATGGGATTTTCCAAACAAGTATGGTTAATGGCCGTATATGCCACTTGAACTAGTTCAAAGTACTGTTAACATTTAGATTATAGCAAGAGAAAGCCATTAATACTAGGCATAGAAAGTGAATTTTTAAATTCGAAACATTCTTCTTCGATTGGTAATAGCATGTGACTGTATTAGTATTCTACAGCGAAAGCGTGAAAGTACAAAAAATTAGAACAAATTGAAATGACCTTGAGAAGTAAGTATGTAAAGTAATTGGTATGCAATGCTTTGTACTGCTTGGTATAGAGGATTTAAACTATTTTTAGGCCCACAATCAATTCTATTCGGTGATCAACCGAGGAAACAAAACCGAGTTTAAAATAAGTCTTGCTGTTGCAACAATTCTTATATCAGGGAGCTTGGTCAGAGATGTCAGTTAACAAGAGGTCGATAACTTCCGTTTCAGGAGTCCCATACCACCTAGAGGTCATTGTAGTAGTCATTTGCCAAAATTGTGAGTCTTTCGGCACGCCTAAGTATCGCTACTGTGCGAATTTCCGCTTTTAAACGATTATGAGCCCTGTAACGGCGCTAGCTCATCAACAATGTAATGGATTTAGTGGGATTTGCGTCCCATTGCGTGCACAGCTGTACCTTTCTATGCCTACTACAACAGTTTAATATTTAAGCCAAAATACTTGTTTCCGAGAATCTCATTTTCTCGAAGAGCTTATTCGCTTCATATACTGCATGGAGATTATCCAGCAATGCAATTATCATCCAAATGATCCAAAAGTTCTATGGAAAATCCTCGGCATTCATGGACAAAGACGGACATGGAAACTACTTTCGGGAAAGACTTAATCGCAGCCTGGCAATCCAAGTAAATAAAGAGATTTTCAGAAAAAGTCCTACCATCCAACACGAATTGCGCCGCTTTCAATATATTCATGACGTCTGCCTGGAACATGACAGGCAGCCTACAAAAAGATTTAATATCAGAACCCTTAATAAATTTACCTCAGCCCTCTTTGCCTCTCATCTTAGAGTCATCAATGTAAATCTCATGGGCCCCAGCTTGGAATACTGAAATCGAAAGCTCTATTCAGATAATCGATTGCAGAGGTCAGCAATGAATCGTTTTTTCGCTACCCAAAGTACTCATGAAATTTAAAGCATGAGTGAGTCAACAGTATTGAAATTCAGATGCTCTGATTTATTAGTACTCACAACAACAGTGATTTATAAGTACAGGTTGCAAGGCGTATGAGTACAACATTGGCATCAAACTCATAACATTCGTAATATGTTTGATTCATACGCCTACTCATTCAGATTCATAAATTTAGAAACAATAATTATAATACTCATAATTGTGATTCGAGTGATTCGAATCAAAATTTATAGTCTTAGTTGTTGTTGCATTTACAAAAAAAAAGAAGAAAGAAAAAGACAAAGACAGCAAGCAAAGCAAACACACAGCCTTCTAGTGAGTATTGTAGTGTTCGTACGCGAATCATACCTATTTTGTGATTCTTGTAAATATTAAGTCATGGAGAGTCGAAGTTAACAATATCAGCGTATTGTACGATGCACGATGAGTACTTCAAACTTTGAATTAGAGTAGTATGGGTATGATATTAAAATAAGTATGAATGCGTATAAGTATCAGAAATTATGAGTATGATTGCAAAATACTCATCGTTTTGAATATTCATTGATGACCTCTGATCGATAGAGAGTGTATGAAATAATAGTATCCCCGATTGTGTATTTGACCTCTGCTTTAATACGTGGTAAGAGGGGAACCAATTGCGTACAGCAAATAATGACTTGGTTGAAGTGAAATAGAGGGCACTGGTGATCGGATCTGCCTGCGTGCTCTAGCTATTAATTGACAGTGACCATGAAACAAGGTTGGCTGCACCACCGCCCGATAGAGCTAGGAGCAGTCCAAAAGTCTTCTGATTGATTAACATAGTTTTTATCATACACAAAACGAGATTTGTGTGGCGTCTCTACAGCTCTTGAATTGAAAAATCTAAAGCCAACTTTAAAACACGGTGGTGGTAATGTGATGGTTTGGGGTGCCATGCCAGCAGGAGGTGTCGGAAATCTCGTTTTTGTTGAAACTACAATGGACAAACACCATTATTTGAATATTTTAAAAAACAATTTGGAAGCTAGTGCAAAGAAATTAGGAATGCAAGTAGATTTTCGACATGTTCACGATAATGACCCAAAACATAAGGCCAAAATTGTAAGTGAATGGTTGGTGAATGGTTAAGTGAAAACGTAAAAGAAGTGCTTTCTCATTCTCCTCAGAGTCCAGACCTTAACCCCACCGAACATTTATGGGGAGTTTTTGAGAAAAAAGTCCGTCAGCATACAATCACTGGAAAGGAAATGCTCAAGAACGTTATTACCCAGGAATGACAGAATATTGGTCAAGAATATACTACTAAATTAGTATTATCAATGAAGAATCGTTTAAATCACGTTATTAAAGCCAAAGGATATCACACCCGTTATTAAAACCACATTAATTAGTTTTTTAATGTATAAATATAATTCTGTACGGAGACTTTTTTGAGCTTGGTTTCTGAAGTATTTTTTAAGTTTTGTTAGTTCAATAAAATTTATTTCTGTTTTAACCTTTATGTGTTTGTATTTGTGTAATATGCCTGTTGCACTTTTTAAAAATCAACAACTCATTTTCATTGGATATATATTTTCCGAACTACATTAAATTATATTTTCAATAGTTTAGTGTACGGAGACTTATTTGAGCAAGTGTAGCTTCTCACATCTATTATGTTGTGTGCTTGTTAATTTTATACAAGAGTGGCAGTTTGAAATTGACTCTGAACGACAGAGACAATTTTTTTCCTCTCAGAGGTTTTGCCAGAAATTTGCTGAGGGGAAGCCGACGAAGAAATATATTTTTTGTATTTAGTTTTGAAGTCTAACCTGGGGTTTGAACCGTGGTCTCACGACTAATAAGCCAAAACACTGCCTACTAGACTACAGCAACTTTAGATAACTTTTAAAAATAATTTGAATATAAAGAAGAATAATAATACGCAGTATTGAGTTTATCTACATACATTTTATTAAAATAATTGAGAATTTTTTTTCACAAATAATTTTTGTCCCTTAATTGTTTAGAATTGTCCGGAAATTAAGTATCGTTTGTCGAAAAAGGTAATTTGTGATTGGAAATACCTCCTTCATAATCATTATAACGAATACGAATACGAACAACGAGTACATAAAACTAATATTCAAATTGAATGAATTTGGAAATTTTGTCTGTCTGTCTGTTGTGTATAAAAAGGAGGATTTTCTTTTGGTAAATTAGTGTTTCGAATTCCTTTCAAATACTTACATTCGTTGACCAATTGTATTAAAGTGTTGGTTCGTTTGGCTGCATGTCTGTCTCCTTCTCTATTTAGTAGACAAATAATTGCAAGTCATGAATATTTTACAGAAAATTACAATATAAACTCATACTCAAATATTCATACACACATACATACATACACCATACTTACCATACAACATACATATACACATTCATAGCCACACGTACACGTCCACGTTAGTAAATCCTTATTGCAAAATGTTTGAATGTTTGTAATTTCGTAAATTATTCCCAAAGACAAAATGAAATGTAAATGAAAACTTTATATTTGAATGTGTGTGTGTATAGGTGTGTGTCCAATTGTATGACAGTATTTGTATCAATCAATATTTAAACTGTTGAGGTCAGTAATTGACAGTGGCAGGCAGTAAAATGTAAAAGGATATGAATGTTAATTTAACATCTTATTATGTAAACAAATAATACTTATACTTACGCAAATACTATACACCCACCCAGATACATGCATGCACATTTATAGTATGTACATACATACATACATATGTATGTATAGCTTAACTTACACACATACCAAACAGAGTCATTCATACGTATGTACATATGTATGTACATTTAATAAGTAGAATAACATGATGACATGATCGAAATTGTATAGTGTGTGACAAAAGTAAACATATATTTTCATGATTTGAGACGGCTTTGGTCTGATAATCGAACGTTTACGTAAAGCATGATTATTTGATAATATTTATACTTGTCCTCAGACCAATACAACACCTGAACCAAAATGTTAGTAGGCAAACACATAGATGGCGCTAATTTAATTAAATTCATATGATTTAATGTTAAATCTAATCTTTACTGTTAACAGCTGTAGGGCTATTTCATACATATACATACATACATACATTATAGGCCATTACAACCCATCAGTCAGGATTACGGCCTAGCTTCTCACACCACTCATGTTGTGTGCCTTAATTTTATACTTGAAGAACAGATTTTGAGAAACTTTTTCATGGCAATTTTATTTACTCTCAGAGTTTTTGCCAGAAATCTGCTGATAGGAAGTCGCCGCAGAAATATTTTTTTTTCATACTTCGTTCTGATGTCTGGCAAGGGGCTCGAACCCGGGCTTCACGTCTAATGAGCGAACATACAGCCTACTAGACTACAGCGACTACAATTGAAGATTCAATCAATATATACTCTTAAATAGTTAACTACTTTCAGTGACCACTGTACATTAATAAAGAGTTTGTATGTACATATGTATGTATGTGTATTGTCGATAAGAAATAATTTTAATACGACAACAATGTTGGCGAGCAATACAAGGTGAATATAATTAAAATTAATTCCGACAGATATGTAGACTGAATGACCAAATGGAATGAATGAATGAATGGATGAACAATTGTCAATACACCACGGGTGTAACCGACAATATATAAGTGGATGAATTACAATCTGCATATTCATATTATGAAAATAACACACACACATACGATATTGTATTGTGCAATTTACATGGAAACTATAATTTAATAATTTTATTGGCATTCAAAGGTATAAACTCAAGTGCATATCCCACGGTTAAATGAATATCAAGAGAGAGAGAGAGAGAGAGAGAGAGAAATTTGATTGTGGACAACAACACTGTTGTTTATACTTCTTTAAGTTTTTAAATTTACCAGGATTATCTAAGCGAAATAGCTGGCTTCGTGGTATTCTTATAACAAAAGCGATACCTTTCATACTGACCTCTTCGCGAAACCCCAAAATTCCAATCAAGAATCCTATCCAATATTATTAATAATACAGTCGAAATGAAGCTACGCAAGAAGAAGACCGCACGTAGGGTGTTGACCACAAAAATACCGAGAAAAGCTGAAGAATGACAGGATAATCTGTAATCCTCTCCTTTATCGAAGGCTTGCGGTAGAATTAGTAAAACGTTTCTTTAGGTTCATTTAAAGCTTACAAAAAAAAATGCAAATACGTGCATATCTACATAATTGGTCACAGCAGTCTTTTCAGATATGATTACGACCTAGCTACTTTTCATTCGATTTATTGATTACAATATTTTGAGTGTTCACACATAACAATTTACGCAGTTCAGCTGCTTATTCAATATTCATTTGACGGTAATTGTAATATGCTCACCGGACATACTTATGACAATGCTGCATTTTAAGTTTTACTCAATATTATAACAATTTGCGTATTTATTGTGCAATAATTAATTGAAACTTTATATGAAGTATTGAGCTCAATAATGGTGTTTATTGCGATTTACGCAATAAAAGTGTATATCTGAACACCGTATTATTTACTCTCAGAGTTTTGGCAAGCAATCTGCTGCGTGAAAGTCACGGAAGAAGTATTTTTTCAGATTTCATTTTATTAGAGATAACCTGGGGTTTGAACCATTGATCAGCAATGAGCATTCAAAAAGATGAGTAGATTCGAATCATACTCATAATTCATTTTTATCTTAATATCATACTCATACTACTCGTATTCCAAGTTTGAAGTACAAATCGTACTTATACTTATCAATAGGCATGATGTTGTCGATTTTGACTCTTATTTCTCAACATTTACAAAATAAGTATGATTCACGTACGAACACTACAAACAAATTCACTAGAAGGTTGTGTGTTTGCTGTGCTTGCTGTCTTTATCTTTTTCTCTCTTAATTTATAAGAATGATTCGAATAACTCGAATCATTTATGAGTATTATAAGTATTTTTCTAAATTTATAAATCTGAATGAGTAGGTGTATGAATCAAACATATTTCGAATGTTATGAGTTTGATGTCAACGTTGTACTCATACTCATTGCAACCTGTACTTATAATTCAATGTTGTAGTGAGTATGAATGAATCAGAGTAGTTGAATTTCAATACTGCTGACTCACTCATACTCAAACTTTCATGAGTACTTATGAGTATCGAAAAACAATTCATTGCTGATCTCTGTTTTGAACCGTGGTCACCCTTCTTGAAGCCAACGCACTGCCTACTAGACCACGTCTACTTTACGAAAATCATGCAAATGGTTACCGAAATTCCATTACGGTTCGCCTAATTCTGCCATTAAACTGTACTGACGACGTCTAATTTCACCATCAAAACATTTGAGTTATCAATAAAATAAAAAATTAAAAATTTACAAGAAGTACAAAATTGTCGACAATTCTAATGTCGTACACATTTATCACCCTTTAACTAAGACGCCAAGCCCTAGAGTGGTCTGTACAGCGAACTCAGACAAGAAATTCTCTTAAAGTTGATACATTTTTCACCAGCAGAAGATACAAATTCAAAGTTTTCTTTTTTTTTTTTGTCAACTTTTAGTTTTGGAGACCTATTCATCACTTTATAGGCGTTTAGAGGATATATTGTACGGCCTTATAATGTATATGAGCGTAGGTTACGTTAACGGTTACTTTGCCGTTTATGAGCACATTCACTCGTTGGCACACATGGACGATATGTCCAAGTATGAGGTTAGCCCTCTAACGGAAGGTCTGAGGTGCACTGAGCTCTGGATGAAACCCTTAGTGGTACGTTCGCTTCAATGTCCACATCTTCAAATGTGTTTTCAACCAAAAACCGTTAGCGTCTATTATAAAGTGCAAGGCTTTCGGATAAAGGTCTTGTATCAATTCCGTTTTCTCCATATTATGGTAGCTTGTGCATAAAACCTGGTGGGGTTGACCGACCTTGTCAGCGAAACTGCCAATAGCGCAGTATCCCGTTAGAAATATTGTTAGAATACGAACCGTTTTCATATCGACCTCAAATAGTTCCCTGCTTCTTCGGCAACCAGATTTGTTGGACTCCGTGCTACTTTCTAAAATTTAAAAAGTATTCCGGTAAAGTCGCATGTATGCCCCCTTATCGTCTCCTCAGATGTCTCTGATCCCTCCTGTGCCAGTTTGTTTGCCTTTCGTTTTGCTTTATGCCACAGTGGCCCGGAATCCAGTAGAGGCGGGTGGTGTGTCAACGTTTACGGTATAGAGAGTCTTCGGTTTCAACCTTGCGTGCAGCTTGTTCAATAGCAAAAGTCACCGCCTAAAATACGCTGGCCTGGTAAGATTATTCGTATAACCCGTTCAGTGCCAGTTTACTGGAACAGATCCCAGATACAGTTCCACTTTCTAGTCTACATCAGAGATCAGCAATGAATCGTTTTTTCAGTACTCATAAGTACTCATGAAATTTGTAATTTTGAGTGAGTCAATAGTATTGAAATTCAACTATTCTGATTCATACGTACTCACTACAACATTGATTTATAAGTACAAGTTGCAATGAGTATGAGTACAACGTTGACATCAAACTGATAACATTCGAAACATGTTTGATTCATACGCCTACTCATTCAGATTCATAAATTAAGAAAAAAGTTTTACTTATAATACTTATTAGTGATTCGAGTGAATCGAATCAAAAAAAAAAAAACAAAAAAAGCAAAAGACAAAGACGCCAACCAAAGCAAACACACAACCTTCTAGTGAGTATTGTAGTGTTCCTACGCGAATCATACTTATTTTGTGATTCTTGTAAATGTTGAGTCATGGAAAGTCGAAATCAAAAACATCATGCGTATTGTTAAGTATGAGTACGATGAGTACTTAAAACTTTGAATATAAGGTTCCATGATATTAAAATAAGTATGAATGCGCATAAGTATTAGAAATTATAAATATGATTCGACTCTACTCATCTTTTTGAATACTCATTGCTGATCTCTGGTCCACATATAAGCGTAAAGAGAATAACGTTCAAATGGAAACTTAACAATCGATTAATAAGAGTTCTAATGAAAAAGATTCGTAAAGTTTTATGCGCAAAATTGATTCTAAAGTGTGAGGAGACATTTTTTCATTGAAAATTCTTCTTTCCAAAGCTATATTCTACATTTCCCATTCCGCATTAATATCCACCATCCAACAACGATTGCTTCGTAGAGTGTAATCCGAAAGTAGAATCGTATCGTATTTCATAATTTTTTTAGAAATTTCAAATTTAATGTTTTGGAAAATTTACTTCTACAATCGCTTTAGGTAATCGATATTGTTAACTTAACTGGTAAATTGTATTCGTCGTACAATAATTAACTGCAACATTATAAAAAAAAGGAGAGTAAAGTTCGAAAAGAGTCGAGTTTGTTTCTAATGAGCTTAAAGCATTTAGCCGTAGACAAATTGAAAAGACACAAAGTCTACAACGACGTACAAAGGTCATGGTTGAGTACAATCAACAACGGAAGGTTTACAATACAAAAAACAAAAAAAAATCGAAAAGACGAAAGCAAAATAAGAAAAAAACGAAGAAGAAAACGGTAGAAACAAACAACTTTTGTTTTGGAAAATAACAAAAGACGATAAAATTACAATACATTACGTTACACTGTTTAAAGTGGTAAGAAAGGCAAAAAAAGGGGTTAATTAACACGATAATTAGTGCGTAATCCAATACATCAGCAGACAGACAAAGTGAGTGTGTTGGGGAGAGAGAGAGAGAGAAAGAGCGAGAAAGGGGAAGCAAACAAGGGAGTAACAAACTCATAAACAACCAGAGGAGTAAAACAATGTTAAATACCAAGAAATTGTTATTAAATGTAACAACTCTCTGTGTACAGTGTAACATTACATTGTGTGTACAAAAAATTTTATTTTACAATTTAAATCGTCTAATACTATGTTCAGATATGCACCTTTACTGCGTAAATCGCCATAAACGCCATTATTGAACTCAATATTTTATATAAAGTTTTAATTAATTATTGCGCAATAAATACACAAATTGTTATAATATTGAGTAAAACTTAAAATGCAGCACTGTCATAAGTGTGTCCGGTGAGCATATTACAATTACCGTCAAATGAATATTGAATAAGCAGCTGAACTGCATATATTGTAATGTCTGAACACTTAAAATATTGTATTCAATAAACCGAATATTGACTCAATAAAAGTGCATTTCTGAACATAGTATAAGGAATATGAGTAGTATGAGGAATATGAGTATGAATATAAGGAATATGAGTAGTATGAATATGATATTAAAATAAGTATGAATGTGTATAAGTATCAGAAATTATGAGTATGATTCTAATCAACTCATCTTTTTGAATACTCATTGCCGATCTCTGCTACCTACTGGACTACAGGGACTATAATGCCATTATAGTAAACTTTTATAAACAGATCGATGGATCACACCATTTGAAATTGGCTGTAAATTACAGCTATAAATTGAAGGAAACAAAATAGTGATACTGGTTGTTCAACCATCTGGGCCTAGTGGCAACCAGAAGGAGAAATGAATTCGACTTAAAATTCTTTAGAGAAACAATTCTGGAGGCCTTCTATAAATAAAACAACTCTCAGCAATATGTAATACTTTATCAGTAAGTCACCGTCGCAACAGGCCAAGTAAGAAAACTGATCATCAGGAGATTAAATTCAGTTTCATCCACATGTAGTCTACTCATCGATGTTCAATTGTATAGAATTGTACGGGAATCAATATTTTTGTTTCAAGTATTTTTGTAAACACTGTGTGTATTGAGATGGCACTGGCAAATTATGATGTAAACTGATAGGATAATAAACGTTACGTTACATGAAAAAAGGGTGGACAAACAGGAACACAAACACACACTTACACAAAAGCATTTCTAAATAATCCAATGTAAAAAATAAAAAGGAAACTTCAAAAATTCAAGTTCAAATGCAAATCTAAACTTTAAAACATATTCTCCTTTGCAAGAAAATTATAAAATTGTTTATATTAAATGAAAACAAAAACAATAACAAAAACAAATATTTTTTGATTTATAATTTAAACGTTAAGAGACATACTTACATAGCATAAGAGTCACGAAACCATACAACATAACGTATGTATAACATGTCCGACCACAATCAATATTTTTATGATTTTAATTTTAAATGTTTTTAGTGGCGCCCAATTAAAATACACACGATACGTCATCAACGCCACCACTACTCCTATATCTTTATCTCAACGAAGCGCCATCAAGCGCCCTATCATTTTAAACATTTTGAGCATTTTTATATCATCTGCTGCTTTAGCTGTCATATATATACCCATGCTTTGGGTACTTCTTATGATTTCATCTCAAAACCAAAAACCACTCATAAACCATAAAAATCCCAGCATCTCTATCCCCCTATGTGTTCCTGCCATTTAGTTGAATGTTTATGTTCATATCGGATATTCAGGATATTTAACATCATTCTGCGTCATTCCTTATGAGGAATTCCTATAAAAGTGTCAGCTGTAAAGTCTTCACCCAAAGTCATCGCTCGTACAAGCTGTTGTGGTTAAATCTCCGATGCCAAAAGGCATCTTTAGTTGGCAATAATTTTAAGCTCATGACGTTTGGCATTGTTGTTGAGCTTATGGATTTGTTGGCAAACAATTAGAAAATTATTAAAAATATTATAAAATTGTCTTCAACACAGTGGAGCAAATTGAAGATTAAAAAAACACAATTACAAGTGCCTATACAATGATATTGTAGTCGCCGTAGTCTAGTAGGTAGAGTGTTCGCTTATTAGACGTAAAGCCCGGGTTCGTGCCCCAGGCCAGACATCAAAACGAAATATGAAAAAAAATATTTCTTCGGCGACTTCCTCTCAGCAGATTTCTGGCAGAAACTCTTAGAGAAAATAAACCTGCCGTGAAAAAGTTTTTCAAAAAATCTGTCGTTTGGAGTCGACGCTAAACTGTAGCTCCCGCCACTCATGTATAAAATTATGGTACACAACATGAGTGGTATGAGAAGCTAGGCCGTAATCCTGACTGATGTATGAATACATTGTTATTAATAAAATTGATTATTTATTGATTGCGTAATTTATTTATAATTCGCCGTAGTCTAGTAGGTATTCTGTTGGCTTATTAGACGTGAGGCCGTGGTTCAAACCCCGGGTCAGACATCTCAAACAAAACGAAATCTAAAGAAATATTTCTTTCGTCATAAAAAAGTTTCTCAAAAAAATATGTAGTTTGGAGTCGGTTTTAAGCTGTGTGTTCCACCACTCGTGTATAAAATTAACGCACACAACATAAATAAATTTGTGGAAACCTTTCAGAAACTAGTTCGAAGAAGTTAAATCTACTAAACTACGGCGACGTCAATGACGATTAACTCTTATTCTTCCCCTGACTTAATTTGTTGTGATATGTTAGCATGTTTGTCAATATACATATCATCAGTGATTCGAAAAAAGAAATTGTGAACAATTCACAGTGAAATTGTCCAATAATGTCCAATGTTTTGATGATATCTTACTAAACTGCTGAAGTCTATACCATATCTCTTTATAGGTAGATAGGTAAGTTGACGGAGAGAAGACCATCCATGATTATTGTGGCAATCGACATACAGATAAGTAATCATATAGGCTTGTTGCGCGCTCGCTATTAGGAATACCATCGACTGCATATTGTATAAACTTCGTTAACGTCTTCCAGTCCACTCCTCTGAAACGAGTTAAAGCTGGTATGCCAAATTATTGGCATTTCGAGCTTAAAAAAGGTGAACAATGACACAAAATGTGTTCCATAATTTTCATGTCTTAACCTAATGTCCTGCATTCACTTTCCACCACGCCAATTCGCTACAGATCTTCATGTAAGGTGGAGTGTCCCGTGAATAAAATGTTCAAAGAGTTCGGAAGGACTAAATAATTATTCGATGATTTGAAAGAAGTAAAAATGAAATTACTCATGAATAGACCTTTTATCACACTCATCTTTATAGAGAACCAAGTTCTACCTGAGATCATAAACACTAAATACTCAACACCAGTGTATCCCTAACATCACAGTGAATGAACTTGTGCCCGAACATAAAAATCGTACATAGATCACTTACAGAACAGTTAGGTGAGTGGGGATCCCTTTTGGGCTTATTCTTTCTAGACTCTCATAAACCATACGTCAACCCTTTATTTTCAAAATATTCGACCTGAATGCCATAGTTAATAAGGATCCGATACAAGCCCGCTACGATAATATATGCTGCAGGGTATCACGTGAGACGAGTTTGTATTCAAGCAACCCACATATAAGTAGCTTTGGAGAACACAAGCAACAGAGTAACCAGCAAGAAGAACTTCGTATTGTTTCTGTAGAAAGTTGAAGAATCTCGATTATGCACCTGATTTCTGACCACACTCGAACAAAAACAATAGCATGGTGACGACGCTCTGTCCTACTAAATGAAACTATAAATGCTGGCTTAAAAGTCAACAAAATTCAGGACCAAGCTAGCCGGTATTAACTTATAAGACAATTAGTAAAAACTTCTTAGGAAGCAAATGAAGAATTGGAAGAGATCACTAAATTGAACTTACTCAAATCTATTGGCTTTCCTAGTGATGATGAATAAAATCGAATTTACTCAAACTGCACGAATTTAGCCATGCCTGAAGAGTACATTGAATAAGATTTTGTCACATATTATATATTTTGTTTTTGTTCTTAACAAAAATATGCTTCAATCAAATGCTCCATCCCATAAACTAATCCTCAGCAGGGGTCAGCAATGAATCTTTTTTTTCGCTACTCATAAGTACTTATGAAATTTTGAGTATGAGTGAGTCAGCAATATTGAAATTCAACTCTGATTCATTCGTACCCACTACAACATTGATTATAAGTACAGGTTGCAATGAGTATGAGTACAACGTTGACATCAAACTCATAAGAATCGAAATATGTTTGATTCATACGCCTACTCATTCAGATTCATAAATATAGACAAAAATATATAATACTCATAAATGATTCGAGTGTTTCGAATCATTCATCAAAATTTACAGTCTTTGTTTTTGTTGCATTTACAAAAAAAAAAAAAAAAGACAAAGAAAAAGACAAAGACAGTAAGTAAAGCAAACACACAACCTTCTAGCAAAGACTATAAATATATATATGCTTCTAGTAAGTATTGTAGTGTTCGTACGCGAATCATACATATTTTGTGATTCTTGTAAATGTTGAGTAAATTAGAGTCGTAATCAACAACATCATGAATGCATATAAGTATCAGAAATTATGAGTATGATTCGAATCTACTCATCTTGTTGAATACTCATTGCTAATCTCTGATCCTCAGCTGTAAAGATTGTACGGTTGTCAGCTAAATCTTATGGTCAAATAAGAATTTTATGGATTTACCGTCGTTACAATAAGAGTCATTTGTAATTTCTTTTACAGCGTCAACGATTATGATTTGTTTTAATTTTATTTAAAATTTTCAATCATTAGCTCCACTGTGTTTCCTCTGAAACCATCTGTTGCATTCATATGCAATCGTGATGAATGTCATAAAAAATTTAATCCTCATTTTATTCTTTAGAGGAGAATATGTGTCGACTTTAAACGGGGGGAAGGGAAGAAGAAATTAAACGATCAAAAACATTTTCAAAGTTTATCAAAAAAAAATTCTTCTTTTTGTTTTTGTTTTTTATAATCAAATGCGTGCAGTTATTTAATGGTCATCATAATTCAGAGATGAAATCTTTGGAATTTTTCTATTCTTTTTTTTTATTAACCAGCATGTTTGTTTGTTTTTCTTATTGTGTTGTTTTTTTATTTTTAATGGCCAATAAAAATGTTTATTTTCTGTTTGTTTAAATCATAAATTAAGAATTTTTTATTAATTGTTTATGAATTTATTATCGAGTGAGTGAAACTTTCTTAAACGGGCAATTCGTATTCACAGGCAGAACTCCAGCTGATTTATGATCCCATATTGTAATTTCACTAATGAGTATCAGGTTGATCATGTTCGAATCGTATATATATATTCAAATATTTTCTTTCGACATAATTTTTTTATTAATTCATTAATTAGTACAGTGTGGTACATACATATACATACATATGTATGTATGTTTGTTCCAATGGATAAGGAATGCATTTTTCATACACAGTCTGTGAATCATGATTGAATTCGAGCGAAATTTGAAACCGAATAAGATGTGTTATTGAAAGTACGCCAACTGAAAAAATTATAATTTAAAGTTTATGAAGAAACTCATTATAAAGCACAAGATTTTAAAGCTTTGGATAACTGCGATGCTAATAAAAAAATGTTGAATCAATCAATATATTGCACTGCGTTAATACAGTCCACAATACAGATATGGCATTAGCTATGAGTGCCATTGATTTACATTTAATAAACAGATTCAGTCCTATGAATTACACTTCTGCGACATGGACTTTAATTGATTTACGAGGTTTTATTGATAATCCCAATACTTTAATTGAATACTTTTATTTGACCAATTTGAATGAATTAGCAATTATATCATGGAATAAAACTTCTTTAATGCCCACAGTGTACGATATACCAATTAGAACCAGAAAAATAGCCCAATTTGTATGGTAAAGGTTTGCTTATGAAATTAAAATCTCAATTAATGAAAGATTATAACGCGTATTATAGATGGGAATAGATTTAGGACGATTGAATTCTACAACGATTTTAAGGCATGTTTGAAAGGTACGAACCTAAAAATAGAGACGCAAATTCTAGCTCCAATCAATTCTTTGTACCAAAAGGCCATGGGAAGATATTCCGTACAGAGGAATAGTGAACAGTAATACTATATTTAATAACACGGTTGATGTAAATTAGCTTCGATTTTTCAAATATAGAGTGTTACAAAACATGTGATGCCATTCCTACATAAGAAAACGTTGTGATAAGTATTCTTAGCATTAAATCCAATTCCATTGCCAATGATTTAATTAATCCTAGGTTTCTTAAATTGGTTCCTCCAAATATAACGCATTTATTAAATAATGTTATTACAACGTCTATGGACCAACGTCTGTCAACGCTTCCACTTTCGGGTACTGCTGTTAAGCTTATTTCTTCAGATTTACGATGCAGAAGTCAATTTGTGTATTGTGATGATACCAAATTGATTGTCATTACCTAGAGATGTGTCACTGGTTTCCATACTTGGTCCATTATTATGTACAATTTACACTAAAAATTTTCCATCAAAGTTGAAATTCTGTAATGTAATTAGCAATATTAGTTGTTTACCATGTGAAGTTATAAATTGTTTTCAGAAAGTATATCGTGATCTATATAATGTGTTCAAATGGATATTAACAAATGATCTTTACTTCAATCCTAGGAAATCAAAGGTTGTGTTAGTTTAGGTTAGCGGATATATTGCCATATTCAATGGTTTTCCCAAATGTTGATCCGTTAGTGGTGGCCTCGAACCACCCCGAGCTCCGGATAACGGCGCGTTCGCCTCTATGGCCAGATCTTCCAATGTTCTGTCGCCCAAAATACGCTGATCTCTGTTTTGAAGTGTAGGTCATTCACATAAAAGGTGTTGTACCGATTTCGTTTCTTCTACATCTTCTCCAGTAATCCTGTTGGGGCAGACCCAGCTTGCCAGCGAAATTATCAAGAGTGCAAAGTCCCGTCAGAATTTTTGTTCGAGTGCGAACCATTCTCCTATCGAACTCAATTAATTCAAAGGCTTAGATTATAGGCAAAGTAAGTTGTACTACACAGTTAGCACCAATTCAAATTGATAAAATGACTATTGAATTGGCCCTTCATTCCCACTGCGTTTAAAAAAATTGTTTAAATGAGCAGTTTTATCGACATTGCTCCGTCGCTGCCATATTTTTGAAAAAGTTAACTTAATTTCATCAGTTAGTTGTAGCAACATAAAGAAGTTAATGGTGACTTTATAGTCCACTTTAGCTAAAGTTACCGTTAACTAAACCCAACTTTAACGGCAAGTTGTAATAATGGCCTTTATACGGGCAAATCAATTCAATTTTATATGAATAACCTCCTGGCAACTCTGTTCAGGTTCGTCTAGACAAAATTAAATCGAATCGAACTGAGGAATGTTCGTGGAAAATATTTTACCTCTCTAAGAAAACTTTATATAAAATATTGCTGTTCGGACAAATATTAATATTCGGGTGAATCCAGCTTAACTGACAACCACAACCAAGTTAGCAACGCTCAAAAAGATAACAATTTTATACAAAAAAAAGATTAAAAGACGAATTACGAATTACGACCTAGTTTCTCACACCACCCATGTTGTGTTTCTTAATTTTACGAATAAGAGATTTTTCCAAATAAGAGATTTTTTGAGAAACTTTTCATGGTAATTTTATTTACTCTCAGAGTTTTTGCCAGACAACTGCTAAGAGAACGTCACCGAAGAAATATTTTTTCATATTTTGTTCTGTGCGTGATGTCTGAACTCGAGTTTGAACAACGGGTTCAACACACACTTCCTACTAGACTGTGGTGTCTTCTATGTCCTTGCTTTCTGTTTCCTTAATTTAGTTCCTGCGAATAAACAAAGGCGAATAGTCTAGTAGAGTTAGTCTTTGGATGATAAAGCCCTAAAAGAAAAGGTCATTTGGTCAATTATTTGAACTCATTCATGTACGTAGTACAGAGGATTTTCATTATTTTATACAAACTTTTTTATGAATTCATGAATATATGATTTCACATATGTACATATCACAAGATATTTCCGTTACAAATACTAAAAAGGAATACATGGACGAATGGATTATCCATTCGTATGCCATATTTTATTTCAATACAATACAATCGTATGGTATATGTACGAGTATGTCGAGTTTTGTGTAATTCATAACGATTAGAGTTAAAGGTTTTTTTTTGTTTTTTTATTGTCTGTGATTGAATAATTGTATGACTTCTTCATCTTCTGCTTAAGTTTCGTTTGCTTTTATTATGAATACGAGGAGACCTTATCATGCATTTGGTTTACTTACTTACTACACACTCGCATGAAATCATGCATTCTACTGAATACGTTCATGCCTTACATTTACAATTTGACCTTTTTAACACTCTTCTTCTGTTTTAATAGCCATGAATAAGTATGAATATTTAGTTACACATTTTTGTTAATAAACTTTCTGTTTTAGTTTTTTTCCCTTTCTGACTCCACAAATGACTTCCTTTTTTCCTGAACAGAACTGAACTGAATGGAACAAAGAACAGTGGGTAATAAATAATCAACTGGTTTATAATGGAAACATTTTAAAAGACACAAAATAATAAAATAATATAAAATGAAAAAAAATTAAACGTAAAACATAAACATATCAAAGAGACAGTAGTTACAACAGTGTAGGCAACTATACGTTGCATTCATTTCATAACGAATAGGTTTTTGATACATTGCTTTCGAGAGCAAAATTTTATTAACAACCAATAAAAGTTTGTAGGCTTATAATCCTTTAATTGTTTCATTTTGCTTCAAGAAACTTTCTCCGCCTGCGTTAATCGTTTTCAAGGGAAACGAATATACTCGTCATAAACAGCTAAATGTTTTTGGCTGGCTTGTAGGGTTTGCAGTAAATCACAACTGGGTTTACATACATAATTGGCCATTACAACCCTTCAGTCAGGATTACGGCCTAGCTTCTCACACCACTCATGTTGAGTGCCTTAATTTTATACTTGAGAACGAAAGATTTTCAGAAACGTGAGACCGTGGTTCGAACCCCAGCTCAGACATCGTGAACAGAACGAAACATGAAAGAATATTTTTTCGGCGACTTCACTGCAGATTTCTGGCAACAACTCTGAGAATAAATAAACCTGCCATGAAAAGTTTTATAAAAACCTGTTGTTCGGAGTCGACTTTAAACTGTAGGTCTCGCCACTTATATATAAAATTAACACACACGACATAAGTGGTGTAAGAAGTCAGATCGTAATTCTAACTAACGCATTATAATCGAAGATTAAGTTAGGTTAGCGGTTAGCTTGCTATTCACAGGTCCACTGTTGTTCTCCCTTGTCTTGATCCGGTAGTGATGGTTTTGAAATACCGATTCCTTTTACTGACAATTCTGTAAGTAATACTATGTTCAGACATGCACTTTTATTGCGTAAATCGCGGTAAACGCCATTATTAAGCTCAATATTTCATATAAACTTTCAATTAATTACTGCGCAATAAATACGAAAATTGTTACAATATTGAGCAAACTTAAAATACAGCGCTATCATAAGTATGTTCAGTGAGCATATTACAATTTTCTCACAATATTTGACACATCAAATGTCAACAACGACAAACAAAAAAAAAAAAAAAAACAAAAAAAAAAACAATGTTGTTGAAACAACCAGCTGTTTTATTTACCAGCTGTCAAATGAATATTGCTTATATTATGTCTGAACACTTAAAATATTGTACTCAAATAGCCGAATATTGACTCAATAAAAGTGCATGTCTGAACATAGTATAAGTGAGGTTATTATGTGATAGAATTTTACTCTACTCTTAATAAATAATTCTTCAGTTCAGTATAGTTTATATCACACTATTAGTTGACTACATTATAGAAATGTTATATACTGTTATCCGATAATGCACTTATGTACAGGTCAAGCCACTGTGCAACTGTGATTTAATAATGAAGCAAGTAATAATGCAACCATATATGAGTGCCACAGATATTGTATAACAAACGTATACCGTATTACAACAATAATAATGAATGAGTAAATGAATGAATTTTTTTTTTTGCAGTTGCCCATAGAAGGGATAAATTAAAAACCACAAAATGTTACTAAAGTTTTGTTAAATAATTTTGTTGTTGTCAGTTGTTATGTGTTTGGTGTTGCTTGAAATAATAAAAAAAAAATAAATAAAAAAATTCTCCTGACCGGAAGAACATGAAAATTGATCGTCATGGTGAGAAATTTGTACAAATTATTCACATTTTATACTCATTTAAATGCAAATGCAAATGCAAATGCAAAAATATATTTATATGTACGTTTCAATGTCTATTAAACTGATGCAAAAATAAAAAACCAGAAATGCAATGCCCTCGACCTCTCTCACGCTAAAGTCGTCGAACAACTCAGCTCATTAAAATAAATATTCAATATTTAATATGCATTGTAATAAGTTTCTTTTTTGTTTTAATTTTTGTGAAATACAAAAACAAAAATAAAATGTAACTACTAAAGTCATATGAATGCGGTAAAAATATTTAACAAATGAAACCACAAAATATGCAAAAATTCCCATAGTGTTGACAGTCAGTGTTCAATATTAATGCGTCAAAGGGTTGCGATCCATACAGGGTTCGTGGTTGACAAGCCATAATGAGTTCGATAAAAATTTACCAGTAACTTGATACTTTTGTTTTCATGCCACTTAGAGATGAGCAGAGTCTCAATGTATAAATGGGACGTCAGAATACAAAATAAATATAAAAAAAGATACATTTTAAAGGAAATATTCATTTGAGCGTTTTATATGAAACGGATGTAAGTTTATCTCAATTACATTTCATTATGAAATGAAATGCGTCAATGGATGAATGGGTTGTTATTGCCATTAATGATGATAACTTTAATCGAAAGTCTGACGGACATTCTAGAAAAAATAAAAGTTTTTCAACGAAATAGTCACGTCTTGGAAAATGCTTAAGTAAGATTCAATAAATATTGAAAAATTGAAAATAAATTGTAATTTATTTAAAGAGATTCTATGAATTGATTTTACAGGAAATGAAACATATTTTCCCAAAGAAGTCTCTTTAAGCATTAAAAATTCATGTTCATAAGCACATGATCTTGAATTTTCCATGTACTATTCTTATTCCTTTCCTTTATTGATAGAAAATTCCTGCCATAATAAAAAAAAATGGTCAAAGAAATTAAGTGTGAAAGAAAGAACACAGTAGCGAATGCAATGACGACAATACGTGAAGTAAACTCACGTTTAAATTTTCGCCATAAAAAGAATTGAATTATGGTTGGCTGTCATTGCAAATGACACTCAGACATGACGAACTATAGTACTCGGTAGATAAAATGTTGCTGCTAAAAGGATTAAAACGTATACAAAAAATAGCCAAATGCTCACTATGGTTACTTTTTAGGGAGCACAAAAGAACTGCGTGATTACAAATAATTTTCAAAACAAGCTACTACAAAGAGCCGCAAATAAATATTACAAATAAAAATTGTAAGTATACATACGTACAACCCTTCAGTCAGGATTACGGCACAGCTTCTCACACCACTCATGTTATGTATGTTAATTTTATACATGAGTGGCGGGACCTACAGTTTAACGTTGACTCCGAACTACAGATTTTGAGAAACTTTTTCATGGCAGGTTTATTTACTCTCAGAATTTTTGACGTAAATCTGCTGAGAGGAAGTCGCCGAAGAAATATTTTTTTTTTCATATTTGGTTTGATAATAAGCCAACACACTACCTACTAGACTACGGCGACTTGCTCTAATGATGGAACACAATTATATTTCTATTAACGTAATCATTTATTTTAATATTCTTGTATTAAACTTTCATATTTGTCTCAACCATATTCCTTCACTTACCACCATACTTTGCTATACCAGCCGTAATGGATGATTTAGTAACAGTGATGTTAGAAATCTTGAATCTTGGTAATGCAAGTGATAAAAATCTTTTTTTTTATTTTCTGCCCCTGGGTCATTTGATTTTTTTGTTTGTCATAAACATATTTTTATTGTACGTACCATAATAATAATGATATTTGGTCAGTTGTTGTGAAGTTTTATTTGTTTTCTACCACCATAAATTTCCAATTTTCCTGTATTAGGGTTTTACTTGTTTTTTTTTTGTTGTTATTGTCCTTGTCTTTCTAGTTTATTGTTAAAAAATTATGAAAAAAGCTTTTTTATAGCTGTGTGCACATTTTTTATGATGATGCCACTTTGCTGTAGTTTGTTTCACTCAGAAATTTTATTTTTTTCGTTTTTTGCTACGTTCTTATGATATGAATAGATGACCATTTAAACGTTCATATTATATAAGTTATCACTGGCACAGTACTGAGAAAAATTTTAACACAAATCATTTGAGAAAGCTCCTACAAAAGTAATGAACGGAAGAGTAAAAGTTCCGACAAATAACTTCAAGTGAACTAAGTCACACACAAGTTAGGCAATAATGTTTGGAATAGTTTTCTGAGTGTAAGAGACAAATGAATAATATATGACTGATGGCGTCGATTTTAGATTAAGTTCTACTAAACAATAGGTTAAATTTGCAGCCGCTTCAATGAGCACAGCCTACCTGATTCCTATAAGTCCCGTCTAAGCACCGACATTGCTTCTTATACACGTAATTGGTCATTACAACTCTTCAGTCAGGATTACTACGTAGCTTCCTACACCACTTATGTTATGTGTATTAATTTTATCCATAAATGGCGGGACCCACTGTTTAAAGTCAACTCCGAACGACAGATTTTTGAGAAACTTTTCATGACAATTTTATTTACCCACACAGTTTCTGCTAGAGATTTGCTGAGAGGCAGTCGGCGAAGAAATATTTTTTCGTATTTCATTTTGTAAGAGGGGGTTTGTACCGTTGCCTCACGTCTAATAAACCAACACACTACCTACTAGACTACGGCGACTACATTACTACATTACGATATTACCTATTCCGTCATATAATTATAGCTCCAATTTTTCATCTCTCAATCATTCCAAGAGTCTCAAATCGCCTTCGCCCAAACATGTTGTAAATTTTAAATTCTGGATGTCCCAGAATTTCTCTTTTCACGTGCCCAAGCATCGGACAATATCAGAGAAGATGTTCTGTGTCCTCCTCTTCTTCCCCGTCGTGTCAGCTTCTGCAGAAGTCGTTGTGAGATATTCCCAGTTCCCTGACAAAAACACGCAGAGGCCAGCGTCTCGTTATCCATCCGCATAGCATAGCATTCCTTAGATGGAATCTTGAAATCTGTTCTACATTTATCCATGTTGGGCCAGATCTGTCTGGTTTCTTAACATGAGACTTCATTACACCATTTTACCTTTGCTAATGAATGGATGTTTTGTGCTACTATTTGTCTGTCTCTCTGCAGAGAAACTCCAATCGCATGTAAAAATTCATTTGAATTTCTAAGTGGTGCCAGCTTTTGTAAATGCGTCGGCCTTGCTGTTATCTTCGATGTCTTTTTGGCGGGGAACGCAAATGCAAGAAACCGGCAAATGTGCCGCTATCTTCTTCAAAGGTATCTAGCATTCTTGAACAATCTTGTATGTGCTATTCACACTATATAAGGATCTAATGCCCGCTTTACAGGCGGTGAATATGCGTATATTACCATACGATATACTCTGATACCGAATTCACACGCGGAGATTTTAGTTGCCATTATTTCAGCCTGAAAAGACAAGATTCCACATCAGAATTGTTGCGTGACCTGGATTCATCAGTAAAAAATTTATTGACGTTTCCCGGAAGATGTTAGCCGTTATCCGGTAACTGCTTTGAAAAATCAGAATCGAAAGCAGGTTCAGGTATCGCGTTGTCGATAGGTATATTCAGACCAACAGTACTAACGATTTTGGCATGATTTCTGCACTTCCATGCAATTATGGCGCTCAGTCTCATCGTGGTGGTAGCCTCTTCGTTATAGTAAACAATGCATTGGATTATGAAGTCCTGAGGGCGCATGATATCGTGATCGCCACTTATTTTATAATCCCCTCAAACTGGGTTTGATGATTCCTTTCCTCGAGTTCTACTAAATGCTTATTAATAAAGACTCGACACGTAGAATTTTAATCAAAGAACTATAAAACTAGTGAGTCTCCACCAACCAACTGAAGTGAAATCTTTTAATCATTAATTTTTCGTCTGAAAACCATTATGGCTGTTGAAAATGATGGTCTGCTGGCAGAACGATTTAAGATGATATACTTTGGTTAGTAAACTGCATACTTGAGCTTATTATCCCATTTAGTTAGAAGAAAACATGTCCGGAGTTCTATGTGTTTAATATTTAAAGGATACAGAGCCATGTGGGCCAATTACGAAAGTCTGTGTGAATTACATACATACAATATCTTATCAAGCGTTCTTTGTCAGCCATAAGAGTGCGACTTTGGATCTGGAAAATCTAACAGCAACATGCTTCTAATTCAGATCAATTTGCAACATATTCCGAAATAGCCGCTTAATTTAAAACATTTCTCTTGAATTTGTTTCCCTTGTGCTACCATGGTACTCAGTACTGTAACTACAATGAAAACACACACACAAACCCTAATGCATAAAAGAACTTGTACAAGAACGAACATGAATTCCTCTTCTGCTTCCATACGAGTATGTTTGAAAAAGATATGTACGTATGAGGAGTGTGGAGGATATGTCCCGTAAAGTACTGTAAATATTCGTTGTATCAGAGTATCATATTAAATTTAATGGAAATTGATGATGTGCCCATTATGAAATGTTATGGTTCTAATATTATATGTACGAGCTTTTCTTTTTGCTGACCATCCTCGTAAACCGTATAAAGAGGGGGTGAATATAAATTGATGGAGAAATGTAATCATTTTTTATTATTTCAATATTTTTTTTTCCATGGCGCTTCTTAATATTGATTTAAAATACGGTTCATATGTTATTGGCATACATACCTAAATATCTTGAAGACCAATGATAATAATGATAATATGAAGTGGTTTTGAATTCAACTTGCAAACTTTATGTTGCAATAATTTTCGAAAAATTAAAGAAAAACTTGAATTTAAACAATAAAATACTCATGATTCACTCTTTCGCATAAAACATACTACCCCTACCATAGTGACATCAAGTCCAATTTCCAATTAATAAGATTTTGGTTTCAATCATGCTGATATTTGGTAAGTTTGCTAGAATTCAAGTTCAAATTCAGCAGCAACTTTCAGAATGTGAAAAAATATTCATGTTTCTTTTGAAACGGCTAGAAATACTATACATTAAGAGGAGCTAGCATGGGACGACGTCCCAAATAGCCAAAACTTTGCACAGAACTATGCTTTATGGACTGCATAAGACTGGAAGAAGATTATTTTGTCAGGAGAGAACACAATTAATGGAATTCTGTCGTCGGAAAGCAATTAATGAAGGTGGCGAATCTCAATTAAAACTTTGCAAGCAAAAGATGTTTGATCAACATTAAGGTTTGTCGATGGATCTCTGATAGCGCGAGACTGTCCGCAACTGAGGGAGTTGGCTTAGTTTACAGAATTGCTGGTACGATAACTGCTTAATCTGAACATTTTAAACACTAACTTACGCACCACTGCAAAAAAATCCAGATTACAGACGGCAGACAACATTTACCAACATGGTAGTGACCTAAAAAGTGCCTCTATGACAACCGCAATTGTAAACGATATTTTGAGACGTAAGAATAAAATAATATCTGAACTGAAACAGTTGATAACGACCATGTTGCTGACGCTACGTTTGTCAAATATGTTGCCATTTATTCAGCCTGTTTTGCAAATCTCTATGGACGACAATATGTTTGCAGAACGGGCTGTGGAGCGGCTGGCAACTGGCCTTAATTTTTCATAGAAAAATTATCTTCAGCGATGCAATAGGTACGTGAACAAAAAAATTCATTTATGAGTATCATTTATGAGTATTATAAGTATTTTTCTAAATTTATGAATCTGAATGAGAAGGCATATGAATCAAACATATTTCGGATGGTATGAGTTTGATGTCAATGTTGTACTCATACTCATTGCAACCTGTACTTATAAATCAATGTTGTAGTGAGCACGAATGAATCAGAGTAGTTGAATTTCAATACTGTTGACTCACTCATACTCAAAATTTCATGAGTACTTATGAGTAGCGAAAAAACGATTCATTGCTGATCTCTGATAATTACCTACTTCTTTTGGCCTGAATTGAATGATCCTGACAACAACAACACTGCCTCTTTGGATATTACACACAATCCGCTCGAGGGCATGGTAATCTCACGTGGGGGTGGTGTGCATTGGCCACTGAGGTCGTGCTTTTTGAAACCGTTGGATTTTTTTCTGTTGGATCTTCTGAAATCGTTATAATCTTAACTGATTTATACGCCATAGAAAATTGTATGCGTTGCGCATTCAGAACCTACAGTAGACATTAGAACGGCCATTCAAACAAATACAACATTTTACTGATATTCCAGACACTCTCTCATCATCCCCTACTTAATTGGCCATTATAACCCTTTAGGCAGGATTACATCCTACGTCCTCATACCATCCATATTGTGTGTATTAATTTTATACATGAGTAGCAGAACCTACAGTTGAAAGTCTGCTCCGAAAGTCGCCGTACTCTAATAGGTATTGTATTGGCTTATTAGACGTGAGGCCACGATTAAAACCCCAGTTCAGACATCTCAAACAGAATGAAATATGAAAAAATATTCTTTCGGCGACTTTCTTTCAGCAGTCTTCTGACAAAAACTCTGAAAGTAAGTAGAAAAAGGTACTTAGATAGGTTGAGATGGCTGTCCACATAAGGAAGTAGAATGCACACACTTAGAACATATAGTGCCCATTATAATAAATTCAAGTGGTTATTCTTCTCTACAGTTTTGTCATGAAGGTGCAGCAAATTTAATTAAACGTGGTTTTAAAGCATAATGTCTGGGGAATATTTCGAAAGAAATAAGATAATTAAAAGCAATGATCATAAACGATTCCTGGCTGAATTCCAGAAAATAAAATCAACCGTTCTTTGGCAAACTTGGAGAGTAAAGTTATTAATTAACCTTACTTGTATATTAAACAAAAGATTTTATTCATCCGATGATAATTACAATCTACAATATATAAGGTTCTCAGCATAACAGCCTGATAATTGCTATCCCACTCATTAGACTCAATATGATCGATAAATTGGCATTTTGTGTTGTGTCTTTCGTTTGTTATTTTACTCTCACATTTCTTTCTCACCTGGCCTATACCTGGTCTGTGTCTACAGAGTTATTTTCGCTTTATATTCATAAATATTTAAAAGTATTTAAATTGTAATTTTCTCACGATCATTATCTTTTGATAAAATATCACACAGACTAACTACACTTAAAGCGTTTAGCTGCATGCCAAAGCAGCATAGCAGCATAGCAACATAGCAACAGCAATAGCAATTGCAATAGCCAATCAACACACATCCCATACTGAGTGCAGTAAGGAGGAGGCGAGAAACATTAAAAGAATACCGAACTTTGGTTTTCGATTTGGATTTTCTTTTCTTTGGTTTGTTGCACATGGCTTACACACACTTACATACATATGTAGAATGAAAATGAAAAGAAAAGAGAAACAAGAGAATCTAAAAACATTAAGTATCTGTCACTTGCAACAAATTTGCAGGCGATTGAGTTGCATTGAAAAATCAAACAACAACAACACCAACTGCAACAGCCAATGTAACAACACCAACAACAACAAACACTGTGGCAACAACTGTAAAACAAACAGTAACATTACAGTTTACAACAACATGGATCCCAAAAACAAAATTAAGGAAAAATGTTCTAGTTAAACAACAAAAAAACAATGGAGAGGCGGCAACACTATTAAAAATAAAAAAGAGCCACACACCAAATCAAAAGGACGTTAAAAAATCACACTCGAAAAATTTCAATTTTTTTTTTTGCCAACAGCCTGTAACACCAGCCATATTATGCAGAAGGAAAATAAAATTTCAATATCAAAGTGGACTTCAAAAAGCAAAAACAAAAAAATAAAATAAAATAAAGAGCAGCACCAATCTAATCCGCATCGTCATCATGGACGCTGTCTTCGTCGTCATTGTTGTCGTTGCTTTAAACAACATCAAGATTAAAATGAGCAACAAACGAATCAACTTTATAGAACAACTAGACCACAACTAGTGCACTACAAATATAAACACTCTGAACAGTGTTGCCAATCTACACTGTTTTTTAATTGTTCAAAAAAAAAACTGCAGGATTAAAAAACCCACAAAAATGAGTTCTAAAACTAGCTTCAAGTTACGAAATTGTCCTCAAAGTGTCCATTCAAACTTTCATAGTTACAAATTAAATAATTAGGGCACCAATTACTGAGCTGACTAGAATGAAATTTTGTCCTTAAGACGTTGACTGCCAACTACGAGATAACTCGTAGATTGCGTTCCCTTGCCAACTACGAGTTATCTCGTACTCACTAAACCGGCCATTTTTGTGTAGCTACGAATAAAATCGTATTGTATCAGTGTTAGTATCGATAAATGGCTTCTGGGAAAAGAACAAAAAGTCAATGTTGGCTTGCGTGGCCAGTTTTCTGAAAATTGTCATGGCAGTGAACGTGTTAAAAGATCGTGGACGGACATTTTTTTTCATAAATATCGGAAAAGTTCATTAATTTTAAGAAAGAGTTAGCAGGCTAGCTTGAATCAAATTGAGAAGTGGCTCCTCCATTGGCTGGGGTGTACACAAAATTAATTTCACAGTCATATTGAGTTCAAGTTTAACTCCAATAAGTTTTTTTTTGACCCAACCATTGCATGTGGGCGCCAGATAAGTCAAATTGCTTTGAGATATATGATTTACACAAGTCCATAGATTTGATAGCGGAACCACTGATGTATGTATTGCTGTATAGTAAAATTGAACTACCATTATGAATCTCTGCAGTTAAATCAAAAGAAATTCAAAAACTCAGCCTTTTTAAGGAGAACTTATATGTAGTTACTGGTTTAGTCGCCGCCATTAGTTGTACTTCTCAAATTATATTTTCCAGGACCTGATGTGGTGTAATTTATATCAGCGAAACTAAAGATTTTTGACATTCAGGAAGAGCTGATTACTGCTTGACGAATAGTGAGGGACTCAAATGACTATGCAAAAGCAGAACAATTCACTCTTCGGCAAAGTCCACCATGACAGAAGGACATTTGAGGAAAACCAACTTAGAGCCATCACTTGATCTGTATTAAAGCTCAGCGAGCTGAGCTGAGAATCAAAGGCCCTGCAGTAAAAAAAGAGGAAAAATTAAAAGGCCACAACGTACTTAAAAGTATTTTTGACCAAGTGGACTAAACATACTTAATGTTGAATAACCGAAGACGACTACATAAAATGTAGTGTATTGACATCATTCAATTGAGGTTTTGCACAATGTATGTCAACGAGGTTTAAGAAGAAAACTCTACAAGTGGAAAAATGTTCGACTTCTGAGTGCGGTGAGGAAGGAGATAAAATGTTGAAGAGAGTACTGAAAAGCTAATTGTCGAGGACGTCTCATATAGAAAGTAAGACGGCTAGCATGGTAATTGTCATTTATAAGGTTAATTGGAAATAGGTATGATAGTGCCATTAATTCAGTCTTATTGAGCCATTGTAGTGGTCTGCCTAAAACGAGCTCATTTGAAGTATAATAATACATACAGACTAGATTGCGTTGGCATAACTTGGACAATAAGAACTTGTTTCACAGAGGATTTAAGTTTGTTGTGTGTGTTATTTAAAAACAGAGTCCTGATTGGGTTATTCTGAGACAGATCGTACAATGGAATATTCTTCAGAAGGCACTGACTGATTGCTTTCAGCCCTCTTAACTATGTCCTGAACGAAATTTATAAATTCTTACTTTACTGGCTTAATTGGTCATTACAGCCGCTTAATTAGATTTATAGCCTGACTTCTCACACCACTCATGTTGTGTGTGTTAACATCATTCATGAGTAACGGACCCTACAGTTTAACGTCGACTCTGGAGGACAGATTTGAGAAACTTATCATAGCAATTTGAACCGGGGACCTTTAGAACGTCCTAAGTGCGTCCATTCAATTCATTTGGAGGGACGGCCACTTATACCTACCTACCTATCATAGCAATTTGCTTTAATCTCAAAATTTAGAAGACTGATTTTTCTGAGTTTGATAAAAGCGTTGCAGAATGATTGAACAGTAAAATTGAGTGGGTCAATTTGGAATTAAAATGATTAATTGCTACAAGTTCAACATTAGAATTCTATGATAAGTCGAATGAATCTCTAGAACATGTACTTGGAATCTGTGCAGCGTTAAAACTCTTCTTCGAGGTTTTCACACACTCTGACTCTGCCTAATAGTATACAAAAAATAATGAAAAAGTTTATTGAAACTAATGTACGCTGTCTTTAATATTGTTACGAAAACGATAAATAAAAAGCTGCACAAACAGCTACAACGAACTTGTTTCATGTAAACCAACAACATCAGTATGAAAGAAACGGCGATAGGCAAGCAAGCGAACGCAACAAGAAGCAATGTGAACGAAATACACAAATAACAATGAAGTCGTGTTAGAGTTCTCGAGAAGGCGAAACCCCGAACGTTCTACTTCAAGAACCTTCATCAGACTGATTACGTCGGCATATAAAAAGGCAACAAGTAGTAAGAATTCAGTCAGTCTTGTGTGAAGACGTTGTGCGTGTGAAGCAAACAGTCATGGTTTGAAGATCACAGTTGTTAGTGCTTACGCGAACAGAAGTGTAAAGAAGAGTAACGAACAAGCAAGTTGCTGTTGGATACATTAAGTTGTAAACGGTGGCACACAAAAGTAGTGCGAACAATAAAGCGTTTAATTGAAACTTAAACACCAATTTATTTTTATTTTGTTTGCAATCAACGAACTCATATTTTAAGTGTTTTTAAAAAGCTAAAAACGTAATAATATTTTCTTTAATTACTTTTAGCCGTTTTTGAGTCAAAAAGTTGACACCACTACTACTGAGAATACTTTGAACAAAATGTGAGCTGGGATGTATGAAGACAAAGTGTCGTCGACTTAGATGAAGACTTTTTTAGACATTTTAAAATATTTTGGAAAAGAAATAGTTTGATACACTGGATATGACTAACATTACCATTAACATTTATCCATTTTGGTTCCAACATTTTTAAAAGAAGGTAAAATGTATCTTAAAATCGAAATAATTTTAATAATTTATTTAAATGGCGGACGATAAGAAAGGAATTGGGATCTAACGTCCCAAAATAATATTTGCATAATCAAACGCAGATAATTTCATCGTTCACAGATAATAATAAAAAATTTGAAGAACAATTAATTTCAATTTCAATACCTACCGTACGTAATGTAGAGTACAAAATTTATTTTGAAAACATTCAAGCAAATGATCACCGCCGATCATGCGGTGTTAAGGCAACTACACACTTGCTTTGAAGACAATAAACAGCCTTGTAGTTTTAACTCTCTACTCCCCTAAATGCCTACATATATCCTCACAGAGTATGTTACAATAAATACACTGTGAGCGGAGAGAGAGAGAGATGGAAAGGTCAAGGCATTGTATTAAATAGCGTTGCATAGTATCACATCCCAAATGAAATAGCATCCCAACGTATTTATTCTATGTTAAGTGTTGGAGGCATTATTCGTTATTTTCACGTGCAAAATAGGCATCATCGTCATCGTCATCATCACCTTATTATTGCCGAAGCGTGCTTATTTTTTCGGTGAGTGTTTGAAAAATTGGCGGCATCTTTTGAGTATTCATCTCCTCCAGATATTGTTGTTGGTAAATAGGATACCAAAACTTAAAAACTATTTCAATAAAATGCTACAGACAACTAATAAGACTGTTTTTGGTGAAAACCCCCAATAAGAACAACAACAATAAGATAAACATTGATTTTGGATTTTTCTTTTTTTTCTCTCTCATTTTCTCTCTTTCTCACTTACTTGATGCTTTTGAAAAGCAGCGTCTTACAATTCACACTTGTGTCACGATATTTGGCTTTTTGGCATATGTTTTGTTTGGTTTAAAGGATAGTTTTGTTTTTGTATTTGCCGTTTTTTTCCTTCATATAATTTTAAAAAGATGTCACAAAGAGTTTGAAGTTCATAGCTAAAGAGAATACAAATAAGCACTGAGAGCTAAGCTAAGCCGGGATCGAGAAATCTATAAAATTAAGACTGAGTACTTTAGAGATTGAGGCGAATAGCCGTAATATAAATGATTCACTATTAACCGACATACGGTCAAATTCTGAAAGGGGTCTTATGATAGGGTCGATTTTAATGCGTAAAAAAACGCAGTGTTATTTTTTGACAGACAAGCCCAACAATAATATTACATCATCTGTATCTACTGAGGATGTATAGTATATACTAGGGAGTCAGAAGCTTGTGATGTTCTGGGCATGAAAATTCAGTATGATGTTACCAAGAACAAACACATTTTTCATGTGTCGAAAGAAGCATTCAAATACCTCGGTTTCTTAAAACGAAATACGTACTTCGTTTCATCTCACCTCCTTACTATTTACACCCCTTATATCCGATCGAAATGGAATACAACTACCCAGTGTGGGTTAGTGCCTCGAAGTATATTTTGAAGCTTCTCGACTGCATACTGGAGAAGGCGAATGTGCTCATTAATTACGATAGGGTATCCATCTCTATTGATTCATTAGAACATCGTCGCATTGTGGCTTGTGTTTCGCTATTCTATCGCTACTACGACGGATTTTGCTCGAGCGAAATAAGGGGATTTTTTCCCGAGAATCTTGTGTTCCAACATAACACTCGTCTTACTCACCGAGCACATCCGTTTGTGGTCGATTGGCCAGTGGATCGAACACTGCATTGCATACAAAATTCGTTCTTTAGCCGCCTGGGGAAATAACTTCCTTCCTGTCACTTATGATATAAAGAGATTCAAATCTTGTGTCCTCAAACACTATTACCTCTTTCCTAATCCCAAAACATATTTTACTAGTTTCAACACAATGCGCTGCACGGTTAGGGGCCATCCCCTGAGTGTTGGTCGTAAAAAACCCCAAATGATTTAAACAGCGTCCTCACTAAAACTGACTAGTGGAGGTGTGGTGATTGGGATAAGAGGCGTTCGTCATTAAAATACAATCTTCCTAGCAATTGATAGGAGTTCATAGAGTTGACCTAATTAGCCGGTAGGTTGACGATAGAACGATCTACAAGTATGAACATTTCGGAACCAAGTGAGTCAGTCTTTACCTCAGGGTTTAGAATTTTTGTCATTACAACCCTTTAAGTCAGGATTACGTCCTAGCTTCTCACACCACTGATGTTGTGTGTGTTAATTTTATACTTGAGGGGCAGGACATACAGTTTAAAGTCGACTTCAAAAGACAGATTTTTTTGAGAAACTTTTCATGGCAATTAACTCTCAGAGTTTCTGAAGAGAGAAAGTCACTGCAGAAATGTTTGTTCATATCGTTCGTTTCAGCGGAAAAGTCTGAGCTGGGGTTTGAACCGTCGCATCACGTCTAATAAGTCAACACACTGCCTTTTAGACTACGGCAAATTCGAATAGGTATGATTCTTAAGTTGTAGTCTAAGCCTGCGATGTGATTCTTGATAAAATCGTGTTTAATGCGTAGAAAAAAAATCGCTTTTCTAGCAAGCAATTCAAGCACAGAAATCTAGAAACAGGCCTCATGAATCAATAGAGTCAGTAGTCCACCCTCGATCATAAATATTCCCTTTTGCATACCGCCACCGCACTTCAAGCTTTCTCCAGCTGTGGCATAAACTAACCGTTCAAGCTTCGTCTTAAACGAAGCGATCTGATGACAACATCCAATATTTTTCAGCCTATCTCGAGTCCAGGAAATATTCATATTTTAAAAGCTGATGAATAATCTGTATCTTCTAGCTAAAAACCTATTGATCTATGCGATCTTCTTTGCTTCAGTGTATTTTTATTTTTTTTGTTGTTTGTTGTTTTTTTCTTTGCCAATCATCTTCTTTTCAACAGCGAGATCATCAGAAAATTGATGCAAATGTTGATAGTGATACCAATAGCGTCACTAACCACTGAAATATGTGACACATGTAAACTTTTCCTTCCACATTTCCTTCTGCCGTGCTGTCGCAATTTCCATTGTTGTACACTCACTTGCAAAGGAAAGGTGATGGAACAAATAGAGGAAGAGGAAGAGAAAGAGAGAGAAAAAAAATCCAAATCCAAATCTAAATACCAAACCGAACCGAATGAACTCTTTGGCAAAAGATCAAAGATATTTTCAATTTGAAATGACACTCCTTTTGTATTGTGGCAGGTCACTGGGCAGGAGATGTGCTTGGACTATAGTCTAAGGGAGTCGATTGGAGAGCTAAGTGAGTGAGTGTTAAGTGTTATTATAACGATGTGTGTGGACCAATAAGGTATATACACGATTACGAAAGTTGACCATAAAAATCTTTCGATTTGAATTGTGAAATTCTGTAGGAGAACCCGCAAAATAAAGGCGGCATACTGTTTTAACACCTATCAAACATGCTTAATCAAATGTCAACATAATTGCTGCAAAAGTAATTCTTTTTCACCTATTGCGGTTTACTTGCCTACTGGCATCTATTGGTGGGGAATAAAAGGAAATTTTAAAGATTTTCTTATTTTCCATTCAATCTCACTCAGTTTAGAGTGAAAACAATCACACACTTATGGCAACAGCAAAACAATCACAATTTAATCAGATTTCATTTGTACGTGAAAAATCGATAAATAAATGACAACAAACCATTCATTCATTCGTTCATTCGTTCAATAAATTCGTATTTTTTTATATTTTTTTTGTAGGCAACTACTGCCACATATATATAGTTTGAATATTTTGTATTATAACTGGCGTATATCTGTATGTATGTACACTTGGCGTTTGGAATTATTCGAATCAAAATGTATTCGAATATGCAATAGAAGGCACCATAGTCCAGTAAATAGTGTGTTGCCTTATTAGAATCGAAGTCGTGGTTCATACCCCAGCTCAGACATCTCATACTTCTCTGAAACTGAGGACGGCGCAACCATTACGGTCAATGCAGACACCTATCGCACCATGATAACCCATTCATTTGTACTCGCTCTTCATGGTATTGATGTGAACGTTGTTTGCTTTCAACAGAATGTTGCAACTTGCCACACGTCTCATGCTACAATCGATTTATTGCGTCAAACGTTTAATGGCACTTTAATAACCCGAAATGTTGTTTGCCCGCCAAGAATCCCTGATTTAACACTGTTGGACTATTTTCTGTGGGACGCAGATAAAGAAAAGTATTATGCCGACAAACCGAAGACAATCGAGCATTTTAAGGCCAACATTCGGGATGCCATTGCCGAGGTATGACCCCAAACACTCAAAAAAGTGCGCGAAAATTGGTAATATCGCATAAGGCACTGTGAGGCCAGGCGCGGTAGACATATGACTGAAGTAATCCATCATTTCCAACCGGAACAATTGTACTTCACAACAAAAAAAAATTAATTTGACTAAATTTCAAACCGTGTGTGTTTTATTGCATTTTTAAATTAAATCCTTTAAGTGCTCCACCCTATAGAAAGACGAATTCAGTGGATACGATAACATTTAGTTTTTCAACTTTTTTTTTTGAGAGATTTGAGCGAATGTGTGTTAATGACAACGATAATTTCTTCGGCTTTAGCGGTCTAACTGTTCTCCAACACTAGTGTATATGGCCTTTAATATATTGTTACGTTTTTACCTTTTTAAAAACGTTTAAAATATGAGTTCGTTGATTGCTAACAAAATAAAAATAAATCTGTGTTCAGTTTCATTTAAATTCTTTATTTTTCGCACTATTTTTGTGTGCCACTGTTATAACTTGACGTATACAACATTAATTGCTTGTTCCCTATTCTTCTTTGCTTACAACGCAGACCTTTACTGCGGAGATCTTCAAACCACGACTGTTCTCTTAACACGCAACGTGTCTTCACACAAGACCGACTGAATTCTTACTATTCGTTGCCTGCTTTGTCTTGCCTTTTTATATGTCCACGTAAACAGTCTGATGAAAATTTTTGAAGTCAAACGTTCGTGGTTTCGCCTTCTTTTGAACTCTATCGCGGTTTCATTGTTGCTTGTGTAATTTGTACACGTTGTTTGTCTATCCCCTTTTCTTTCATACTGATGTTAATTGTAAACAAGTTCGTTGTATTTGTTTATGTAGTTTTGCTTATCATTTTAATGTTAAACGATGTTACACCGTTTCCATTTTCGTAACAATATTTTCCAAGGCAATTAGCTAAATTAATTTTTTTTTGGTAACAAACTTTATCACGAAAACAATTTCAAAATTCTCCAGGGTATTTCGTATGTCCTCATAAGTAAATTCAAAATTTTTTTCTCTCTATATCTTCTGAATATAAGTACCACCTCCAAAACATATTCCATTATCTTCCAATCTAATCAAAGAATTACATTTCATGATAATAAAGTATAGAAGTCGCCGTAGTCTAGTTAAGACACACAACATGAGTGAAGGGTTGTAATGGCCAATTATGTATGTATGATAATGAAGTATCGTGAATAATATGATCATTACGTAGCGAATAGTGTCAGCTGCACTTCATTTGCAAAATTCTTACAAGTTCCGTTTAGAGTAATCGCATAACCGAATAAGAAATCTTTTGAAAACAACACAAACAACATGTTGCTGTTGTCAATGAGTATTTGCATACACATGTCTTTTTGCATTCAGCATGCGAGTACATCAACATCAAAATATCAGCATCATACGTACGACTTGAGACGACAATCTGGTATAAAGAGCGGTGTGACTTTGTATGACAGATGTTGTATTGACTTTAGCTACTGCTACTACTGCCACCACTACTACCTTTACCACTGCTGCTACTGATTGTTGGAGGCAACCTCAAAAACTTCAATTGATTTTAAGATTTTACAACGTCGCGACGTACCATATTTGAAGGCATGCGAGAATACCTATAAAAATATTGCTGCTGTTGCTACTGTTTTTGAATGTTGTTGTTGTTGTGGTTGCTGTTGCTATTATATTTTTGCTTGATTGTCAGCTATTTAGAGTAGTTGTTAGCTGGTGTGTGTATGGATAGTATTTCTGTTTATCGTTCTGTTGTGTTTATTTTACTTTACTGACTGACTTGTAAGTTGTAAATAAATGTATACAACACCATTTCTTTTAAAAGTTATTGCCGCTTTTAACTATTTGATGTTTTTTGCTTTTGTTGTTGTCGTTGTAGTTATTGTTGTTATCATTGTGTTGGTGTTTGTCGCTCTTGTTATTGCGATCAGAGGTTGCAATGTGTGATGCATGAATTGCTTGCCGCTCTTCATACCATACCATACCATACGCTCGACGTCCATGCCGGTTGTCATCTTCAGTCTTTGTGACACAACATAAATAGCAAAATTTCTCAAAAATCGTACAAAATAAAATCAAAACTTTTCTTCTCCTTTTTGCACTTTTTTTGTAATTTTTGTTTGAGTCTTTCTCTTTTTGACTTTCAAGCTTCAGTTTTTTTTGTTTTCTTCTGCATTGTCATGTCACATTGTAAACTTTCACATTGTGACATATTTATGGATATCATGTGTCACAATTTTTCGACACATGTATCCATCTTAGTGTCAAATCTAAAAATATTGTATTATTTGAGTTCAATTCAAGCCAAAGATGGTTTGATAGTAACGATTTGATTTGCATTTCGCATAAAATGAATAAAAAAAACTTATTTTGTAATACTGTATGGATTCAAACTATATGTGGTGCATCAGTATGAAAAGTACAAATTATTTTTCATACTCGTATGTATGTAGGTGTGAAAATTTGACAGAAAAGAAAAGAAATTCAGACGGGAATAACTTTAAAGCGAATTAAGGCGAATATTCTAGTAGGTAATATGTTGGCTTATTGGACCTAAGGCTACGTTTTAAACCCCAGTTTAAGCATCTCCAATAAAACGAAACATGAAAAAAAAATATTTCTTTGGTGGCTTCTTCTCAGCAGATTTTTTGCAAAAACACTCAGAAGAAATAAAAAATTGCTATGAAAATATCATGATCAAAATATCATGATCGAAAATCTATCACCATTTTCGAGATGACATTAGCCGATTGAATGACCTTGAGAACTTCTTAACTTTCCAAAATTATATTGATATGAGTTTGTCATGCTCTCGCACGGCGATATTCGCCCACTCATTTTCGGATGGTAATAATTTCAGACCGGAAAATTTTTGGATAGACATCAATTGATATTTATCTTCTAAATCTGCATCCATCTGATAGCCAACCACGTTCGAACATTCTCTGGCGTGGATCTATAAGAATAGCATAACTGAGAGCCCAGCTTGATGCTGGCTATGTTGTCGTTTTTTACAGTCATCCAGAAGTCTTACCGAAAGTGCAGAAAATCTCTCAAGACCATCAAATGTCTCGCTTTCATGTTGCTTTAATCACAAGTATCGGAACGAAGTCGCTTGTATCCGTTAAGCCTCGGTTCAAACCCTAGGTTAGACAACTCCAACTAAACGGAAAATTTCATCGGTGACTTCGGCGACTTAGTAGATTTCTGCAAAAATTCTGAGAGTAAATTGCCGTGAAAAAGTTTCTCAAAAGTCTGCCGCTCACAATCAACTTTGAACTGTAGGTGTGTGTATCATACACAACATTAGCGGTGTGGGAAGCTAGGTCACGATCCTGACTGAATAGTTGTAATGATCAATTATGTATGTATGCATGTGTATCGGAACGAGTTTACTTAAAGGTCATGATATAAAGCGGAAAGAGGGCTAAAAACCTTTCTATTACGTCAGTCATGCAATGACTGATGTCATAGATGATGATGTTAGTACAGATGGTTAAATACGGTTTACCTAAAATATTTCTAGTCTTCTCACAAAATCTCATAACCCTGTGTGGATTTTACAACTGAATATAAAATACAGGAGCTCAATATGGAATTTAAACATCAATTGCTAATAAACATGTTCTTACAGTAGTTGTGCGTTCCTAATGACTCTCAGAGGAATTCAGTATAAGGTATCTGACGTCGAATGAACGCAACTAATTTCAGTGAAATTAAAATAACAAAAATGCTCAGACCTCAACTAAGTAAAATTATTACAGTGAACTCGCGAAAACGTCAATATCTAGCAACATGAACATACCAGAGACATGGAAACCTTGTAGTCACATTGACTATTCTAAACTTGAACAAAAGTGAAAACTCTAAAACGTGTATTTAAATTTTCAAGAAATTTTTTTTATTTATAAAGGGTGATTTTTTAAGAGCTATAGGAAAATTTAAAAAATAAACACATAAAATTCAGAAAAATGCATGAAATCTTTATTTGAATCGATAGTACGGTCCATATAATTTAATGTTTGAAGATTATTTCATGCAAATGTAGACCGCGACTGCGCCTCAAATGGTCCATCCGCTTAGTCCAATTTTGGCATACTCTTTCCAACATTTCGGCCGGTATCTCACGAATAAATGCTTCAATGTTGTCTTCCAATGCGTCAATTGAAGCGGGATTGTCTGTATAGACATGAGCTTTAACATAGCCCCACAAAAAATAGTCTAAAGGCGTTAAATCGCATGATCTAGGCGGCCAATTGACCGGTCCCGAACGTGAAATAAAATGTTCACCGAACTCGGCTCTCAATAAGTCCATTGTTACGCGTGCTGTGTGGCATGTGGCACCGCCTTGTTGAAACCACATCTCATGCAAGTCAAGCTCTTGCATTTTGGGCAAAAAAAAAAGGTGGATATCATCTCACGGTAGCGCTCACCATTCACAGTTATGCTACGATTCGCAGCATCTTTTAAAAAGTACGGTCCAATGATGCCACCAAACTGTGACTTTTTCTGAATGCATTGGTAGCTTTTGCAATGCTTCTGGCTGATCTTCACTCCAAAATCGACAATTCTGCTTATTTACGTATCCATTGAGCCAAAAATGAGCTTCGTTGCTGAACACAATTTTTCGATAAAGAAATGGATCTTCGGCCAACTTTCCAAGAGCCCATTCACCAAATATTCTGTGTTGCGGTAAGTCGTTCGGCTTTAATTCCTGCACCAGCTGTATTTTGAAAGGCTTCACACCTAAATCCTTCCGCAAAATTTTCCACGTTGTTGAGTAACAGTTGTTGATTATAAAATTGAATGATTTGCAAGCGTTGTTTGTTTGTAAGACGATTCATGGTTAAATTATAGACCAAACTGAAGATGTTTGACAGTGAAACAAAACACGAAACGTGCGTGAGCTGTTTAAACCAGTGTTGCCAAAAAGATAATAGCTAAAAAATTACCCGTTACTTCACCCTTACCGTGATATTTACGATGGGAAGGATTAAGTTTCTAAATTTTGGGAATCTCCGCATAAAACTCATCACCTCTCTGTTTTGCCTTAGTTTACCAAAAACCAATCGGAAATGTGAACAAAACAGAAAACATGAACACCCTTTGCAAAAATTTGTCCAGATTCCTGTGAGTTCACTGTACTTGATTTGGACAAATATATATATATATCTATTTTTTTTTTTTTGATATTAAAATGACTTCTGCTCTCTATTAAATTTGTGGTATCCATTTAATTTCCATCAAGATATTGAAAAACTTTTTGATCATAGAAAAAATATATTCTAAAAAACTGAACTATTTTCATTTTTATTTATTTATTATTTTTAATTTTTAATGTCGATTACAATTTAATTTTATTTTTATTTAAAGTTTTTATAAAATAAAATTTACAACTTGACACCTCTAAAACGCTCAAGGGTTCAAAAAACGGTGATAAGTTGGACTAAATTTATTCAATTTCATAAATTTTTCCATGCACGAAGTCGTTTGTGTGTGTGTATGTGTGTGTGAGGTTGAAGTTTAAAAACCGGATCTAATAACCGATATTAAGTTATAATTAAAAAGTCATGTTATTTAATCACCTTTAAAAATTTTAAACACGTCTACTACGGTCCAAACAACTAGAAGCAGTGCGCAGAGTATGACAGTTGAAAGCACCCAAAGCTAAATAGAACGAATACAGGGTACATATATGATACAATGCTGTGCTGTCTAGTGCAGTGCCAATGTCTATATGATGAAGTATTGCATGTTTTCTGTTACTATATCTTAAGACATGTCACAATTAATTTTATGCATAAGAATTTCATATTTTCTTTAGTTTCTGTCTTATTTTTTTACTCGCCGCAAATACTCGTATCATAGTGAGCTTTCCTACAACTACTACTACTGCTGCTGTCTGATGTGTTGCAAATTGAAAAATAAAAATTGTCAGTGAATTTATGTGTTTTTGTTTGTGTTTGTGTTTCTGTGTTGTTTTTATAATTTTTCTTAAATAGCGTATAAAACAACAATTCATTAAAAGTGTCATATTTAATAAAGTGCAAACAAAATTCATGCCACCTTTTCAGATGCAATGTTGTTGGCGTTGTTGAAAACAAACATAATCATTTTACACTTGCTACTGCAACTTGACTGATTAAAAATTAAAAACAAAAAAAAAAACAAGAAAGAAATACAATTAAATTCCCCATAAAAAACCCCCTGTATACCGTGTATGCACTTTTATTTCAACAAGTGTGTATAAAATTTAGACATCGAATCGGTTGCATAGCGCATTGCATTGCATTTCATTACCCAAATGAATTCGTTACGTTACGTTCGTTCACGCTGTTGCAGTACAAACGTATGTATCTATGTACGTATGTGCAAAGTAGCTGCAGCAGTTATTATTAAACGTGGCTTATCGCTCTTCAAATAACATAAACATTTGTTAAGCATTAACTAACGCCATCTGTCAACACGGGAAGTAGCTGCTGCACGACAACAACACAACCAACAACAACAACAACACTCTGTTAAATAAAAGAAGACGAAGAAGAAATAGAAAAAGTTTTTCCAACCAAACTGTTCAGGCCAACAACTTAAACGTAAACGACATCGCATGTTCAAGAACAGAAATTATTGAAACGCGTTTTTTCATTAACACAAGCACAAGCGCAACCACTCATTGTAACAAATCGAGCTTAAGCTCAAACACATTGAAAGCGACAGTCGAAACTAGTGAATGATTTGCTTAAGCACATGTGAAAAATATGCATGAACTCTTCTATTAGTCACCGTAGTCTAGTAAGTAGTGTTTATTAGACCTAAAGTCCGAGTTCGAGCCCCAGGCCAGACATCAAAACGAAATATAAAAAAAAAATATTTCTTCGGCGACTTCCTCTCAGCAGATTTCTGAAAACTCTGAGAGTAAATAACCCTGCCATGAAAAATTTTTTCAAAATCTGTCGTTCGGAGTCGACGTTAAACTGTAGGTCCCGCCACTCACGTATAAAATTAACGCACATAACATGAGTGGTATGAGAAGCTAGACAGTAATCCTAACTGAAGGGTTGTAATGACCAATTATGTATGTATGTGTATGTATGAACCCTTCTAAATCTTAATTTCAATCTGTTTGGCTATCATTAAGTATTCGAATATTACTTTGGTATACTTGGAATCACTTTAGCCCATTGACAGCATTGTATAGATTTTATACTGATCCTTATCGTGATAGAGAAATCGGATCGGAATGAGATCTTTATAGATCCAAAAGAAGAACCCAACTTCGTACCATTGTCTGCTGTTTTTTTAGTTGTCATGTCCTGTCATATCATTTCGCCGCAACGTTAATTTTAGAGGTCGCAGTTTTGGATACTTATTTGACCATTGAGATAGGTTAGGTTAGGTTAAACTGGCAGCCGCCTCAATGGCACGGCTTCCATGAGTTCTATAAGACCCTGTTTTCACACTAAATTCTGGGTGTCGAAGAATTCTTCTTCGCACCTTAACAAGCGTCGGACAAAGACAGAGATTATGTTCTGAGGTCTCTTCTTTTTCGTTGTCCGTTACAACTTCTGCAGAAGTCGATGTAAAGTATTTCCAGTCTTCTGGCGTAAACACTCAGAAAAAAGTCTCCCCCACTGCTATGAGGTTTGTCAGATGGAATCTCGATAGATTCAATGCAAATTCTGTGCTACATATATCTAGTTCTAATATCTGTAGAACTGGGTTCATTATTCCATCTTACCTTTGCCAATGAATGGAGTTTTTATTAGTCTTTATGCAGAGGACAGAGGAATACATTTGAATCTTGCGTGATGCCAGATTTAGAAAGTACATCGGCTTCGTTCGATGTGGCTAGTGGTTCAATCCAAATGAGGGAGTACACATTCTCTAGGGATCAAATGAACGCTTTACTGTCGGTGAATATGCGTATATCACCATTTCACGAATTCATACGGCGGCAATTGTAATAGCCGATATTTCAGTTTGAAAAAGTCTTACGATAATCTGGTAGTGCAAGAAAGTATCAAATATTCAGTTTTTCTAAAAAGATTCCACATCCGACTAGATTGTATGATCTGGATCCATTCGTAAAATATTATATGTCGTTTTCTCAAAGGTGTAAACTATTATTATAAAAGAATCTATTCGTATCTGCTTTGCAACATCCTAATCGAAAGCAAGTTCAGGTACCGGGTACAGACCAGCCATATCCAAAATTTTGGTATGACCACAGATTCTGTACTTCCAAGCCTTTATGTCGTTTAGACTCATTGGAGCTTTCACAGCTACTTGTTTAACCAACATGGTGGTAGCCAGTGAAGGATAGTAAACAATGCCTTGGGTGCTGGTAGTCCTCAGGGCACCTGTTATCATAATCGCCACCATTCTCCTTATCTGCTCAAACCGGGTTTGATTATTCTTTCCCTCTAAAAGTAACAGGAACTCAGTTTAAGATTATCTTGAGTGTTTTGGTCGAAATCCAGCTTTGATCAGTAAAGCAGACGGTATTAAGAGATTGTGCAATACAAAGCTATTAATGAGAACTTCTCCAAAGATCGTATCATGGTAACGCAGCAGATTAACATGTCGGAAATCCACAAGAAGGACTTGGAGTTTAGACCCCAAAAATAAATCAGTTACAAGAACAAATTGTACTGAATGTTTTTAAGAAGTAGCCATAGTCTAGTAGGTAGTGTATCGCGTTATTAGACGCGAGCCCGCGGTTCAAACTCAAGGTCAGACATCTTGGAGAAAATGAAAAATGGAAAACATTTCTTCGGCGACTTCCTCTCAGCAGATTTCTGTCAAAAACTTTGAGCGTAAATAAAATTGCCATGAAAAGTTTCTTCAAAATCTATCGAGTATTAAATTAACACAGGCACCAAAATTGGTGTGAGAGGCTAGGTCATAATCCTGGGTTGAAGGGTTGCAAAAACAACTTATGTATGTATGTATGTTTATAATATGCTGTACGTTTGAGCCGAATTACGATGTAGACTCCAAAAGTATAACTAAGTACACAGCCATGTCACTCAGTTTAAGATCTTACTTACTTACTTAATTGGCCATTGACAACCCGATTAACGGATTTAAGAATGCCGCATCACATGTTTCCAGGCGCCTCTGCTTCTTGCGAGCCTACGCCAGTTGGGCACACCAATCGATGACAGGGCTTCCTCTATTTGGTCCTTCCAACGCATACAAGTTCGTCCACTTCGCTGACTTCCGCAGATCTCGGCATCAAATACCCGTCTAGCCGGAGCATCCTCCTCCATTCCAACGACATGGCCGAGCCAACGCAGCCGCTGGATATTAATACGCTGCACAACGTCTATGTCGTTGAGGAGCTCGTACAGCCCACTGTTGGATCGGATGTGGAAATCATCGCCAACTCGCACTGGATCGAAGATCTTACGTAGGACTTTTCTCTCGAATACTCTCAAGGCTGCTGCATCAGTGATTAATAGGGTGCATGCCTCTGCGCTATAAAGATGCACGCGTAGGATGAGCGTTTTGTAGAGTTTAAGATCATGCATTCAAATTGAAGAACTGAGAAAATAATTCATTGTTACCTTGTGAACATCAGCTAAGGAGTGGTAACAACCATACGCGTGCAGTATGTAAATACGTTGCCAGATTCCATAGCATATGCTATGCTATATCAACTCTGGAGTATCCCGGTCGATCATCTTCGATATTGGTATCAATCCCACGATCGAAGTAATCATCAAGTAAGACAACTGTTCCCCTGTGAAAGTGAATTGAAGAGTACTGGGACCACATCCAATGTCCCATATAGTACAGTTAGATTATTACTCGAAAAATTAATCAAGAGTTTAACAGAGCTAAAGCGTACGAAGTTTTCTTCGAAAATAATTGTGGTGTAACGCCAACGTAGCTATTGTAGTTGGAAGAACAAAAAAATGTGGTTCAAACTCGAGCAGATAAAATAATTAAAACAAAAACAAACAAAAAAATAAAGTAAACAACTTCATAATTTCATTTTTATTTTAATTTTTCTATGTGCACATACATACATAAATACTCGCATAATGAGTAGGTATTGTAAGGAAGTTTACAGAAGTCTTTCGATTAAAGCACGCAATATGTATAAAGACACGAGTTGGTATTGAGACTATGAAATTTAATCATTAAATTAGAGACCAATAACACTCCTCCAGGTCAGAAGTTAGAGGGGGAAGACTATCAAAGTTAACCATACTGGGGTAACCTGTTGCTTGTCGACATACAGTACAGTATTCAGAATTCAGTTTAATGGTGTACATATTGGATTTTCCATGATGCAGAAATATGAATTTATTTCGAATGAGATTTTATTTTTATTTTTTGTTTTTATTTTAACAGTTTTATTATCTTTGAATGCAGAAATGCATTTATAATAGGTTTATCGTGCTAAAATCAACTTTATCACTCTCCCCAGCACAAAAAAAGTTCATACTTACAGTGAGTACGCGACACACACTTGACTTTCAACACCCAAATGTGAAAACAAAGATTATTTCTAGTTTTTTTTTTTTGTTTTTTTTTCGTAAACAGAATTTGGTTTCTGTTTTTTTTTTATTTTTGTTTGTTTGTTTTTGTTTAAATTAAATTTCAATGTTTGTTTATTTGTTGTTTTTTTGTTTGTTTTGTTTTTGTCATTTTACAATATTTATGGGCAACAACAAATCTATAAATGTGCAACATTTAGACAAACTCAAGATAGTGTGCAACAACAAGCAGAAGGCAAAAAGAATTTGATTCAAGAGTTGCCATCAGAGATCAGGAATGAGTATACAAAAAAATGAGTAAATTCGAATTATACTCATAATTTCTTATATTTATACATATTCATACTTATTTGAAGTACTTATCGTACTCATACTTAACAATACGCATCATGTTGTTGATTTCGACTCTCCTTTACTCAACATTTACAAAAATCGTAAAATAAGTATGATTCGCGTACGAACACTACAATACTCACTAGAAGGTTGTGTGTTTCCTTTGCTTGCTTCGAATCACTCGAATCATTTATGAGTATTATAAGTATTTTTCTAAATTTATAAATTTGAATGAGTAGCCTTATGAATCAAACATATTTCGAATGTTATGAGTTTGACTCATACCCATTTCAACCTGTACTTATAAAACAATATTGTAGTGAGTAGGAATGAATCAGAGTAGTTGAATTTCAATACTGTTGGCTCATTCATTCTCAAAATTTCTTGAGTACTTATAAGTAGCGAAAAAACGATTCCTTGCTGATTTCTGGTTCTTATGCTGAATGAATTTCATAACAGAATATCCTGTAAGTTATTAAATTATTCACAACAGGGGTTAGACGTACATTGACCTGCGTTCGCCTGGTATGGCGAGAATGCCTTGGCAAGAGGAATAAACAGAATATGATATGAGGCATTGCAAATTACATCTGAGTTAAATTTATTATTTTATGTTAGACTCTTATTAGACTGTAACCATCTGTACAATGTCATCCATCGCATGTTAATCACTCGATGATCCTGACTGATTACTCGAAACCACACTTTGACTTCTCAGGAGGTTAAAAATATCATTTCCACATAGATAGAAATGGTGTAAAGCAATTCGTACTCAACGCCTTGCAGATCTTCAGAATTGATTCCAACTCAATTTTAAGAATTATCGGCGATTTCACATAATTAAACCGAAGATGGTTTTAATAGTCGCCGTTGTCTAATAGGTTAAGTGTTGGTTTATTAGTTTTGAAGCCTCGATTCAAACCCCAGATCAGACATCTTCAACGAAACAATATATTTCTTCAGCGACTTCCTCTCTGCAGATTTCTGGCAAAATCCCTGAGAGTAAATCAATTTGCCATGAAAAGTTTCTCAAAAAATCTGTCGTTCGGAGTCGACCTTAAACTATAGACCCCATCACTTATCAGTAAAATTAGCACACACAACAAAAGTGGTCTGAGAAACTAGGTCGTAATCCTGACTACAGGCTTGTAATGACAAATTGTGTATGGTATGTAGATAGTTTTGAGCTGTGCTTAGTCCCTCAGCAATATAATAGTATCGAGAGACAGAGGCATTCTGGGAAATTGCTGAGCGGCCCAGATGTGATACAACCACTGCATTTTCAGTCGAATTCTATACATTCACATGCAAACCTTACGCTGGCCATTTGGTGGTTAGTATAGGGAATGCGTTTACCTGTGTTGTCACAACGGGCCGCTATGCGTGCTTCAGCCTAACCTAACGTATACATTCGCCATACTGCTGGAAACCTGCCAGCTTGGAATTGACGACCCAATAATAAATTTTGTTAACGCCATATGAGCGGCGCTGACATGATGAGAGAGCGAGAGCACGGAAAGTCTGCTTAAATTCATTAAACGATATTGCATTCTAGGGACATGTGCTGACGAGGAGGAGGAGAAAGTTGTTCGTCACAGTCTCATGATCTGCCTTGTGGTCATAAGTGTACTTATGTACTTCTAGTGTGATGTACATAGCTGCAAAACTATGGAATAAAAACAATTAAAAAAAGACAGCCATATTTAGTCTGAATGAGGCCTTTGAAAAAATTTATAAATTTAAAGATAATGATGGCAACTCCGTATTTTACTGGGACTACCATTAGAGACATATAATCGCGTTTATATTTCTGCCATGACATGATCAAATGCTTAAATTTGTTCGCAGCAACTGTTAAAAGCAGCAGACATTTATGGCATTGAAAACTTGGCTTTAAAGATCTGAAGGTCTTTACTTTGTTACACTTGGTCCCTGCTATTTAAGCAGTCTATGTGACACCAGAGTAATGCTCTGCAATTTTTTTTTTTTTGATGTAACTCACATGCCATAGTTTCTAGTTGCCATATGTAATTCGTTGGTTTTTTCTAACATGACTATGCATTTGAATTCAACTATCAAAACAACAACAGCAACAATAATAACAATAATAATAATAAAAATATTTTTAATAAAAATAATCACAAGAGAACAAAACAAAACAAACAAACAAAAAAATGGGAAAAATTTATTTGAACACGTTATGATAATAATATTGTGTGTGTGTGTGTGTTACATATTTTTCTTAAAGGCCTGATCTCCTTCAAATGTTGAATTTTCAAACAAAGTCTGTTTGCTGGCTGGTTGGCTGGTATTTTCTTACAACAAAAGTTTTTTTTTCTTTGGCGATTATTAAAACCGCAGCTGGCTAGAAGGTTTTTATGCAGCGCCAGTTGCCATGGCTTTTCGCAAGTAGGAAGTAGTCATTTGCTTGGTAGTGTTAAAACTTAATAGCTGCTGTTAAGATAAGAGACTTAGATTTCTATAAAGTAAAGTGTAGGTTTTGCTGTGACTCTGTGAGATTTCAACGCATTGTTGTAACAGCAGCCCGTTAAACGTATTGCCCCATTGGCAACTTGACTGTTGACTGCTGTTTCGGTTTCGGTTAACTGGGGTTTCGTTTTCAGTTAAATTAACGTTTCATATTTTCTTACATTATCTTTCATAGGTAGAGCGGTACTTGGTTCGATTCGATTTTGCTTTAACTTGGATTACTTGCTCCAATGACGATAACGATGATGATGTTGATATTGATGACGATGATGGTGGATGATATTATCGGCAACATGGCGTTTTAATAGCATATAAATACTTAATATTTTGACAGTTTTTATAGTTTGTAATTTGAACTTTTAAACACAACAGCAATGACATGAAGAAAAAAAAAAATAAAAAATTATCATAGGAATGGTTCATTAAAATAATGAAATATTAATTTTCATTACTTCATTTTTATCTTTGAACATGTTGTGCAAAAAACAAAACAAAAACTATGAATGCATGCAACACATTTTGTCGGCAATTCATTGCATGACGCTGTTCAAATTTTAAATATTTTTCGGTATTAAAACTTAATAAGAGATATAATAATAATGATTATGAAAGAGAAATGTCTTGAACTAACCAAATTGATTTGATATTAGGTTAGGTTAGGCTTGGTGGCCAATATGGCCTATTGTGTTACCCAATGTAAGGTAAGCCTCCTTGTCATGATCTGTCAGTGATGAGTTTGAACCACACCGAACTCTGGATGAAACTGCCAGTTAGGTAGTGGCGCGTTCGTCACCATGACCAGGTCTTCAAAAGTTCTGTTATCCAAAAAACCGATGATCTCTCTAATGTAGTGAAGGGCGCTCGCAAAAAAAGTTGTACCAACGATATGAGATTAATTTGTTATGATTATGAAATAATATTTTTATTTGCCTTAACAAATATAATATTGCAATTGAATTCGATAAGAATACTTTCAATAAACTTACAAAGATACTCATAACATGACAATGAAATTGTGTGATATTAGCCACTGAAAATAAATTTACTCCTCAACGAAAACACTGTATCCAATTTGTTTATTAGAGTAATTCAGTCCTTTTTTCGTTTTAACGTGTTTATTCTCTGGCTTCTTCTGGCTAATCCGGATATTATACATCCACTTCATTAAGATTAGTAAATACATTGGCGGTCTACAGTTATTCCATTATAAGTTTTCATTGTTTTAGTCGCATTATTTCCCGCTGGTTTTTTTTTGATTAGGTCGGGGTGGGGAGCTTTGATTACGAAAGCACACTTGAGCGCGTATAGCATAGAGTTTTTAGATAATATATATTTTTATTCGTCGTTAAAAAACAAAACTTATTTACATATTTATTAATGGTATCTACTTCACCAGAATTTCAGCTTAAAACCAAATTAAATGACAAACTAATACATGTTCTCAAATGTACATAGAAGAGAGACCTTTATTTGACCTGTCTCAGTTGAGCAATAATACGAATGCAATTTTATTTTTCTTCAAGACGAGTATACTCGACTTACATACATAACTTACACAATTGGTCAATACAACCCTTCAGTCAAGATCACTTATGTTATGTGTGTTAATTTTATACATGAGCGGCGGGCCTGCAGTTTAATGGCGACTCCGAGTGACAGATTTTTTGAAACTTTTCATTGCAAAATTATTTTACTTTCAGAATTTTTGGAAGTAATCTGCTAAGGCAAAGTCGCCGATGAAATATATGTCCGACCTGGGGTTTGAACAGTGGCCTCACGTCAACATTGTACATACTAGACTACGGTGACAACAATTCGACTTCAGGTGAACAATTTTCGTTTCGCTGTGACGAGTAAACTCGACATAAAGAATTAAACGGTTAAGATTAATTTTTACAGTGCTAATCGCTCTTTTATCGCACTTAATATTCTTGAATCCATTCATGTGTCGAATATGTTAATTTCTGATCCCATCCTTAAGCTACAATTGGTGTTAAGGTAATGCAGAATACAGGTAAATGATCACAAATTTGTTAACGTAACATAATAAAATATTTTCTCCCATTCATATTAACGATCTAGAAGTGTCCCAATATTCGGAGGTAAAATAATTGGGTTTTTCTTTCAATTTTGCAACAATCTCGGTTAAGGATGTTATAAAGTTAGTTGTAAAAAACCTACGCATTTATATGAAGACAGAGTACTGACACATGCGATCAAAGATAGTCTCTTCCTTCTCTTCAGACTGACCGCTCCTGCAAAAGTGAATTACCGGAATGCCAAATTTTTCGGCATGACTATCAAAAGGACTGCAACCCGTGAGAATCACAATTGTGCGATGGATGGCCATGAGTCGATTCTCTTCTTATCCATACGACGTATCACTTCTTATCCATGTGTTTACAGTATTGCCCGTAGCTTCTTGTTGACAACGAATGACAAACGCAAGCTTGTGACAACTTTTCAAGAGTTTTTCGGGGTAATTTAGGCCTGTTTTTTCGACGTTTCATAATAGTGAACCAAAACTGGGCTTATAATTACACACTCCAAACAGGGGGTTTCTTGAGGCGATTCACTGTCAAAGAGGCCTTTCTTTATCTGTTTGTGTTATTGTTATTGCAAATCTTGTTTGTTAAGAAGCAATTAAAATTTGAAAAATCGTTGGACAAAGTCTATTGAGATGAAATTAGAGTATGTTGAAGAATTAAATATTTTTTTTTATATTTTATTCAAATAATCATGATCGTATTGAGTCGCCTCGTTTATAATTTATGTAGAATTTCGAGACGATCATAATTGGGGCTTAAAGGGCGCTTGTTTAAAGCCCACAGTCATCAAGTTTTGGAATAACAGAGTAAAACTTTGTTATTGACTTTCAAACGAAAATTTATTTAACGGTTTATTGTTTTCCAAATTTATCGATATTATCGATTACTTTAACTAAAAAAAATCATAGGCTTTTAAAGAAAGAAGCACGCGCAGCCCCAGCGCTGACCAACTTCTTCGATGGTGGAATTCGGTATTGCGCTTACCCGTGGCGTCACAAAAGGCCGCTCTACGCGCTCAAGTGAGCAAAGTATTAACGTATCGAAGCCCAACCGAACCTAAGGAAAGAAACAAGCAAAACTTCCAAACCAACGTTTTGTACTATTTTTCCTTATAAAAATCTTGCCTTTCTTCAAATCTGAAGAATTTTAAAACGAATTTTACAAATAAAATGTTTCAGCATTATTTTGAAAGTAGAGCGAGCTATTCCATTCAAAATTTCAAAATTTTAATTAACTGCGGATAATTTTTTTGCTTTTTATGTTTTTACATTATAAGATTGACCTTGAGATAAAACATATATTTTGTATTTATTTCATTCCATTTAATTGCAATTGAAATTGAAATTTAAATAAAAAAACAAAAACAAAAATTTACTGCTAATAAGGAACATATTTTGTGGCATTGCCAAGTGATATCTTTTAAACGGGTACTTACAAATCTTATAATTAAACAACATTTACAAAATATGTCCTCATTTCAGACGGACGTACATACAGACAGATGGACAGACAGACAGTCAGATAGGCAGGTAAAAAAGATGGACAGACGTATAAACGATGAGACTGAATTCAGTCTTATAGCCACTCAATAATGTTGCATAAAACGTTTAAAGGTTTACATATGGATACTACAGACATATATGACAATCAATTGTTGCCATCTTTCCTCTCTGTGGTATTGTTTGTTGTTGTTGTTGTTGTTATTGAATTTAACATTACACAGTGTTTACTAATTAACGTACCCACTAATTTTTGTCTTCATCTCTGTGCTGTGCTGTGTTACTCTTGGACTAAATGTACTCGCGTATGATGATGATAACTGCTGATGCAACAGGGAAAACGATGAATAAGAACTACCATAACAACAACAACATTAAAGGGAGAATAAGAACGAAAGCAAGAAAATCTTGAAATGAAAATTCAATCCATATGAGTAGCTGATCAACTGAACGGCCAAATGTCCACCGAAACCAACCAATGAATGCCAATGCAAAAGGTAGAAAACGTCTTCCACAAATAAAAAAATAAAAACAAAAAATTTGCATATCAATTTGTACTCAAACAAAATGGCGTAAAGCAACAACAACAACAATAAAAAAACAATCTAAAGGAAATAAAAATCTTAAATTTCACCAGGAAAAATCATATGCAACACCCTACCTACCCTAGAACACTTGACATGGGATTTGACTGAAACTGTTTACTCAATTTCATATTCTTCAAATCTTAATGGAAAATAGAAAACAGCGTTTAATGAACGGTTTACACAATTGAAGCATCTTTAACGAATCTATAAATATTCTGCATATTTAAAAATTTCATTATCCAGCGCCAGAAGACGAGAAAAGTTTGAGTGTAAAATCATTAAACGTTACCTGATATCTCCCTATCGTACCGTATAGTATTGTGTGATCAAACACGATTTGTGTTTATTCCGTCTGGCACAACAATCCAAGACTAAATTCGAACAACTTAGCTGTATAGTGTGCTTCGTTGAGTAAACTACACAAATATATCGCAGCAGCCTATCATCCAACTTCAGAACATCCTTTAGAAGCCTAATAACGTCATCTTCTCGGTTAAGTTTTGGAAGAAATAGCTAGAAATCAAACACAGATTCAGCACTATTGTCGTTGGTATTCAGACCTTCAAGTTCGGGCAAACAAAATTTCCAAATTATGGATCTACGTGCTTATAGTGAGCAGTGATGGTCTGTCCAACATCGTTCGATGACGTCGGCAACAAAAAATCTACAAGAAATAGTAACTTTCCGAAATGCATCGGATGCTCTTGGATCGTATGTGGATTGGTATCGTCCCAGATTGCTTTTGGGTGTTGGTAGCCACTTTTCTCAAATTAGGTCGAGTTTTCTCAGAGATCGCACAAAGCTCTTTGTTATAGATGGAATTCAATCCAACATGTCGAGCTTAAAGTCAAAGGAACCAAAGTTCTGTTCTATCTCCAACACTATTTATTATTTTCATTCACGGTTTTCTGTCTTTAACTTCTGATCCTGTCTACTCTGTTGCTGATGACATCAATATTTGTCATTCATATTCTTTTAAAGTTAAGCCAACCCCTTTAGAGATTGAGGGAAAAAGTTGTAATATGAGTGGCTCACTGACATGCAACCTACAATCATTCTCAGAATGGGTTCGAAAGAATATGGCCGATTTAATGCGTGAACAACCCAATGTTGTTTATTGACACACAAACGCGACAATAATATTTAGTCATCTGTGGCTATGAGTGATGTAAATATTAAGAAGTCGAAAGCTCTTTATGCTCTGGGTATGAAAATTCAGTGTGATATTGCCTAGAACCAGCATATACTACAAATGTCAAAAGAACCATTGAAAAATGTACAAGAATTACTTCACTTCACCTGATCTCCTTACTATCTACACAACTTATATTGGACCGAAACTCTTATATATGGGCCGATACATCGAAGTCTATTTTGAGGCTTCTGGACTGCATAGGGCTAAGGTGCTCACTAAAGGCAGTAGGTTATCCAACTCTACTGATTTATTGAAGCACAGACGCAAAGTGGATTTTGCTAGAACGAAATAAAGGGACTTGATCCCGAGGATCAGACATTCGTATGTAACACTCGCCTTCTAGCAGAGCACATCCGTTTGTTGTTGATTGGCCAGTCGATCGCACACGGCATTACTGAAAGAATTCGTTCATTAGCTGTGCTATCCATATGCGTAGTCGCCGTAGTTTAGTAGGTAGTGTGTTGGCTTGTTAGACATCAGGCCTCAGTTCAAAAAAATATTTCTTCGGCGACTTCCTCTCAGCAGATTTCTGGCAGAACCTCTGAGAGTAAATAAAATTGCCATGAAATGTTTCTCAGAAATCTGTCGTTCGGAGTCGCCTATAAACTGCAGGTCCCGGCACTCATGTATAAAAGTATCACATACAACATAAGTGGTGTGAGAAACTAAGTCGTAACTAAAGGGTTGTAATGACCAGCAAAGGCTTTCATTCTTTCATAATATAACGAGAATCAAATCTGAAACAAACACAATGCCAGTGCAAATCTATCACAATGCACTGCATGATTAGAGGCCATCCTCTGACCGTTATCATAAAGAGAAAAAATATGTTTCTTCACGTACACTTTAATACAGAAATGAGCCTCATACCTGAAAATGATTTTCGGAGAAAATATGTGGCAGTCGCCAACTGCTCCAAAGCTCATCCTGCGAACACACTTTGTTGTCAATGATAATTTGGCAAAAAGAAAAAATTTAATAATTCGGAACTAATTTAACATGTAGCTTCAACAGAACAGCCGTTATCCAACTGACCAAGTTCGGTAAACCCTAAATATGTATGTATATTAGAGCGGGTCGCTCTCTATGGACAAAAAAAAAATGAATATTTGAACATTTTAAAATTACTGTAAAATAGCTGTTAATGCATAAAAGTGAGCATTTTAAAAGCGAATATTTTATGTAATTAAATGCTCTTTATGCCTGCATAGCCACAATTACTAATTTTGGGGAAGGATCCGCAATACCAGAAGTCGAGCATAGAATATGATGTCGAATTAAAAAGTCATCTTAGAGTGAGATGTAGCTGCCGTCAAGCCACAAACACTGACATATGATATGTTATGATCGGACCTAAAATGGCGACGTAGTATATAAAAAACAAAAAGGGCGGTATTTCTAGGCGTGGTAAAAAAATAATTTTTATATTTTTGGGAACGTTATTAATATACCTTTAATCCTAGGGGGTGACTGGCTCAACTTTTTTTTCGACCCACCCTAATGTATATATCAATATATTTATTTTAAAAGTACTTTTATAGCGTATTCCAAAGTAGCCCTTTGCCTCTCACATAGTTTTTCTTACTTACTGGCTTAGTAAAACCATAAAGAAATCATGATTCTCATTATTTAAGGAAACTATAACGAATACAACAAAAAAAAAAAAAAAAAAAAAAAAAAAAAAGAAACAAATCAGAATCGGAAGACAAAAGTTTAAATACAAAAATATTGTGCCATTCGTTGTTCCTTTACTTTTTTCATATTGTGTGTACTTTTGTTTGCAGCTCTTACTGCATTTCGCTTAAGAGAACTTAAAACTGCAAATAAAGATATGTATGGAGATGCTAACAAATATATGTTTAAGACAACAACAAAAACAACTGCAACAACAACAACCATACAAATAATATTCAAGCGTTTAAAAAAAGAAAGGAAGTTATAGTTTCCAAAGTTATAAGCACAGACGAACACCGAAAACATACATACATAGAGACACACATAATAACAGTCAATGCAGTGCCAGTGCAATGCATTGCAATCCAGTCCAATGAAATTATATTATGGGAGTGTAGATACTATTTGTTTGGCTTGGAAAAATTACGATGAGCATTAAAGAACATTAAAAGACTTTTTTTTACCAAAAAGGACTGAAAAAAACACACCGACACCACCACCAACGCCACCGCCACAACTGTTCATGTTCCACGTTCTCAGTTGTGCACCGTTTGGTGCATGATTTTCAGTGAATGCAGCAGCAAAATGAAAATCATCGAGAAAAGTATCTGCAATATTTAACAGATCCATAAGCAGTTTGAAGCAGCAAACCGTTCTTCTCCTAAAGCATAGGGAATAATTTTATTACGAAATGTTTTTCTTATTTCTGTTCGTATTTAAATAAATTCGATAACAGTTGAAATTCTGCAGAGAACGCAGAGCAGACCAATCGAAGACCGTCAAATAAAACGGAACACTACTTAATTTATTTGAATCAATCTATTCAAACTGATATTCAGCTGTCCACTTATTTACTTTAGCTTAATTGGCCATTACCAGTGTTTAGTCCGGACTAGAACCTAACTTCTCATTCCGCTCATGCTGTGTGTGTTAATTTTATCTATTAATGGTGGGTACCTACAGTTTAAAATCGAATCCGAATACTGGATTTTATTCAAACCGTTTTTATTCGTACAAAATCTTCACTGTAACTGTATCCTCTTGAAGCTAAATTGATGATCCAAACTATATCAACTGACATTGAACATTGGCCGCAAAACGGAATAGTTGCTATGCGTAGTACTTTAATGAACTTCTTATTACTGAGTTATACTATATTCAGATATGCACTTTTATTTAGTCAATATTCGGTTTATTGAGTACAATATTTTAAGTGTTCAGACATAATAATATACGCAGTTCAGCTGCTTTTTCAATATTCATTTGACAGCTGGTAAGCAAAACAGCTCGTTGTTTCAACAACATTTATTTTTATTTTGTTTTTTTTTTTGTTTTGTATTTTTTTGTTTGTCGTTGTTGACATTTTATGCTTACTGAACATACTTATGACACTGCTGCATTTTAAGTTTTACTCAATATTATAACAATTTGCGTTTTTATTGCACAATAATTAATTGAAGCTTATATGAAATATTGAGCGCAATAATAGCGTTTATTGCGATTTACGCAACAAAAAAGGTGCATGTCTTCGAGTTAACTCCGAATATTGTTTCTTTGATATTTCGAAACTTAAAACATCTGGATGGAGAAGCTATAGTAACAGGAGTAACTAAATTGATCGAATTATTACATGAATGCAGGGGGATAGTTTTCCCCTTCACATTTCTCGTAAAAGTAGAATGCTAACAGAACGCCACAACGAACAATTTGACTCTGGTAGAGATCGGAGTGGTAGCTCTGATATCAAAAAGCTCACTTGAGCACGCATAGCGGTCCATTGTAACGCCACAGGTGAATACAGTCTCTGCACTAACGAAGTTCTACGAAAACCAGGGAAGAGGAAGAATTTGGTCAGCGTAAGGGCTGCACATCAAATGCACGACTACCATACGCTGGAAAACGAGCCAGAAAGTTTGATAAACGAAGTTTTATCCTTGACATCAATAGATGATAGCTCCGCCAAGCTGACAAGGAATGTAGAGCCGAATAACCTATATCTGCACCTCGCAAGAAATGGGCTCTGACAAAGAAAGTGGATAACAGTCTCCTCGTAGTCAGCGGAGTCAATCGCTGGAGCAGGTCTCCTCATTGACCCAGGATATGTTGGCGTCTCAAAAGAATCCAACTTGACAGAGGCAAGCGGCATACCCAAGTTGATTGAAGAGGATTCCGGACATAATGCACCAGCTCTGACGAGCTCGACGGCCCTGCAGTTTCCCGGAATGTTACTGTGCCCGCGGACCCAGACCAGTGAGACACTGAAGCTCCCAGAAAGAAGGTCGAGACAGTGGCGACATTCCCTAACGATCCTGAAATTATTCACAACACTTAACAGAGATCTTATGTCAGCCTGACCGTCAGAGAAGATTCCTTCAGATCATCCATTTAGCAGGACCAAGATGCCTTTTTCTCCTTTGATATGGTGCCGGGTACACAGTTGGCCAAGAACAGTCTCCTCTTTCTTCTCATCTCCGCAGCTTCTTCAGAAAACAATATGCTAGGCCACCAACTATACTGAGCGTTCTTGTTTGGAGTTAAAGTAGCCTTATCGTGCCCCTTCCATCCAGTTTTAGCCAGATTTTCTGTGTCGTACTGTCCGTGTCCGCAGCCGCCCATCTATTGTTGAAAGAATCGACGATGGAATAGTCAATTATGAGCCTAAGTGTCCCAAAATCGAGAATTCGTCGGAGCGTTCAATGATTTTACTACGTCTGGCCAGTTTATCCTCTCTTCAGTTACTTGGAGTATAATTGTGTCATGGTATCCATACAATATGGACATCATATGGTTCTGCAGCCTCATTGTGATATCATCACATTGAAACTCCATACCCTAATAGCCTCCTGACTATTGCCTATAAATACTTCAACTTTATTAAAATCAATTTAATATTCGATTTTAACCATAGTGGATATTATATCGTAAGCAAGGATATAACCTTAACCTTGTTTCATTCTAACGGATACCATAATATTTACAATGGGTGGGTGCCAGATATTTGCTGTACAAGTTTTAAACGGCAATATATTGGCAGTACATACATACATGCATACATATTTATTCATATAGAAAAACGTTTAATTCAACAATGAGTGAGCATATCATTTTTCTTGCCATTTTTATTTAGTTTTTATTTTCGTCTCTTGTTTTTCCTTCCTATTCACAAGTAGGGAGTTTGCATCCTACTTTTTTGCCTTTCTTGAAAGCGCAACACATTATCCCAACATCTGTGACAATGGCGTCTGGGCATATGAATTGCAATTCTTCTTCCTTTTTTTCTTTGCGTACCCTACACTAAATATATGAGTTAAAGCATCAATTAGAATGAAAGAGAACAGATCTATCGCGTATAAAAGCATTCAACTCATTTACTTAATTGATCGTTAAAATCCTTTAGTCAGGATTACAACCTAGCTTCTCACACCACCCATGTTGAATATCTTAATATTATTCATGAGTTGCAGGACCAAGAGCCAAGGGATAAACCACTGGCTCTAGTCTACAATCAGGATTACGCCTAGCTTCTCACACCACTCATGCTGTGACCTTAATATTATACTTGAGTGGCGGGACCTACAGTTTAACCTCGACTCCGAACGACAGATTTCTGAGAAACTTTTTCATGGCAGGTTTATTTGCTCTCAGAGTTTTTGCCAGAAATCTGCTGAGAGGAAGTCTCCGAATAAATATATTTATTGTTTGTTTCATTTTCATTTTGATATCTTGCCTGGGGCTAGAACCCGGGCTTTACGTCTAGTAAGCGAACACACGACCTACTAGACTACGGCGACTATACGTTGTCTAATTACGTAATGGGTGTCCAAGGAACTTCTGTTTATTTGCAAAATAAATCTTTTTTTCCCTGGTTTGAACTGACAGCAGCAATATGCTCTTGCACGTGGTACTTGTCTGAGGAGGGAGTTTACTTAACTCTGAACATACTGTTACGAAAATGGAAACATAGTTTAACATTAAAATGATTAACAAAAGCCACACTAACAAATACAATGAACTTGTTGCAAGTAAACCAACAACATCGGTATGAAAGAAACGGGGATAGACAAGTAAGCGAGAACGCAACAACAAGCAATGTGAACAAAATACACAAACAATAATGAAGTCGCAATAGAGTTCTCGAGAAGGCGAAAACACAAACATTCTACTTCACGAACAAGACAAAACAGGGAACGGGTAGTAAGAATTCAGTCAGTCTTGTGTGAAGACGCGTTGAGTGTGAAGCGAACAGTCGTGGTTTGAAGATCGCCGTTGAGAAGATCTGCGTTGTAGGCAAAGAAGAATAGCGAATAAACGAATGGTTGTTGTATTCGTCAAGTTGTGAACAGTGGCACAAAAGTAGTGCGAACAATAAAGAACTTATCTAAAACTAAATACAAATTTATTTTTATTTTGTTTGCAATCGACGAACTCATATTTTAAAAGTTTTTAAAAAGTAAAAAACGTAGCGATATAATAGGCATTCTGGTAGAGACATAAAATTGTCTACTTTGGCCACCTAAATTGCTTTGGGGTTTTAATTTTCGGATGATGTTTTTTTTTGTTAAATATGGTGGCGGTGGTGCCAAAAGTCTCTTCGTTTGTGTTCTACAATAATTTCAGTCATATTGTGTACAATACATGGCGTTTGTTAAACAATTTGCAGCGGTACGTTTAAGCGCAAAACTCCAAAACTTCAATGATCTTGAGAAAAATCAGAAAAGCTTACTCGTACTCGCTGCAAAGCAGAAGATGCTTGAATAAGTTTATAAACATGAGTGGTGGTAAGTACAATAAGGAGTTGTTGTTGTTCGTTTTTCATTTTCTAGGCTTTGTATGGCTGTGCTGCTAGCAACTAACAGCATAAACAATTGGTTTCGTTCTGTGTTTTCTTTGTGGCAAAAAGGATTTTGTTGCATCGATAAGCGTCAGTAAAAGCGAGTTAATAGTAACAAATAAATGCAAAACTAAACACGCTTATACAATGCACTATACATATATGTACATATGTATGTATGTATGTTTATAGAATTTCGTTTTGTTTTAGAGACGCTTACTGTTGGGGTTGGCTGCCTGCATGCTGGCTTCTTTGGCTATATGAAGATATCGAAAATGACGACACAATGCCGCTGTTCAATTTTTGGCAGATTGGAAAGTCTTGCTTAAAACTCCAACAACAGCAATAACAACAAACAAATACACGTACATATTACTTGATTCTATGTTCAAGTCGATGTTTTTTGTTCACTTTTTCAAAACGGAAAAGCAACATGTCTATTGTTTTTCCTTACCACCTAAACTTGGCTAAGCTTGGCTTCGCTTGATTTTGCTTTGTTCTCTGTCTCTCTTAACCAACGTTTCTGGGAGTTTAGAAAAAAACATTTTTTTGGGGTTTTTTGTTTTCAATACTTCTAATAAAAGTATCTCACCAACTGATAACAAATCCACGAAAAGCACTAACCAAAGCAGCCAGCCAGCCATTGTTTTTGGCCCAGGCAGGCATATTAAACGAGAAAGAACCACAGCCAAAATAGTCCCAAAATAGTGTATTTAGTTAATAGATATTGTGTTTCTGTCGACATTTGTGTCTATATTTGGTTATAATTCATAATTCATTGTTTTCCGTTTTTCCGAATGTCTTTATTTGGCCCCAAAAACAAAACAAAGCAAAAAATAGAAAAGCTTATGGGAAATGTAAAATCGAGTATACATACATACATACGTAGGCAGCATGATCGTAATATACGTACAAGGGTTCTTAAATAAAGACGCCATTATTTTTAAATTTTATTTCAAAGTATGGATGGTCACAAGTAGTGAAATTTTATTTTTCTTTAAAAATTAAGGAGAATTTTTGCTTCCTTTTCAATAATTATAAGATTTTTTTTTAATTATTAGCAAAATTCATTAAAGTGATAGAATATACAGTGTTGGAAGAAATAATAAGGATAACATACCAATATTATGTTATAATGTCATATGCTTTAATTGTTGTAAAACTATGTTTAAATTGAAAATATTGTTACGAAAAATCTAGATACCGATGTTTTGCTTTTACATCGCTAAACATTAAAATTATAAAAAAACACTACAAAAACAAAACAATGCAGTAAACAAACCGGTTTACAAATTATCGTATTGCTTAATATAACAACAAACAGCACCATAAAAAATGGTAAACAAGTAAAAAAGCAAAAACAACAAACGCCACCTTTAAAAAATGGTAAGCAAGTAAACAAAAATACAACAACAACACTACTAGTATAAATGAAAACAACGATGTTTACATTCATAGCGGCCATTTATATAACTGGCGCTCATCGCACCACCCCCACGAAAGCGTTGTTCGCAATGCTCAACTGGCTTCCTACTGTGTTTCAAGCTAAGCAGGCGGCTAAGTTTGCTACGACTAGACTTAATGCCCTGTCTCGTTGGCATATTGTACCTTCTAATCACTCCACTATTTTGGAGGTTGATCTAGTGGCCCCAGTGAACGTCGACTATCTCTCCGCTGAATATTGTCTCGACAAAGGTTTCCACTTTCTGATCCCTAATAGGGACGACTGGAATCCTAATACGGTTGTCCCCCCGGTAGTCCTGGATATATATACCGACGGCTTTAAACTCGATAATGGGGTTGGAAGCGGTGTCTACTATGGGAAACTGGACCTGAACATTTTTCTCCGTCTGCCGGACTAGTGCAGTGTATTTCAGGTGGAGGTGACGGCAATTTACCGGGCCGCTCAATGGTTCTCGTCAACGGTGCTCCTTTCACTCGCGTCTCGGTCTTTTCCGATAGTCAGGCCGCGATAAGATCTCTATCGGGTATCGTGAATAACTCGAGGATAGTAAGGGAATTTCGCCGCTGTCTCGACCTTCATTCTGGGCGCTTCACCAGTGTCTCACTGGTGTGGGTCCCCGGGCATAGTAACATTCAGGGAAACTATAGGGCCGACGAGCTCGCCAGAGCTGGTGCACTCCTTCCAGAATCCTCTTCGATTGAATTGGGTGTGCCACTCGCCTCGCTCAATTTGGACATTGCGCGGATATTCTTTCGAGACGCCAACCTATCCTGGGTCAATGAGGAGTCCTGCTCCACCGCCAGACTCACCTGGCCCTCGATGGATAGAAGGCGTACCAACCAACTATGTACTTGGTCTTGGTCCTGACGTCATCTCAACCACAGTGGCTGTGCTTACAGGTAATTGCGTTATGCGTAGATACGCGGAGAGAATCGGGCTCCCATTCAACGACTTCTGCCGCGGATGCAGATCCGCTGAGGAGGAGACTGTTATCCATTTTCTTTGTGAATGCCCGTCTCTTGCTAGGTGTAGATATAGGTTATTTGGCTCCCCTGACGGAGCTATCATCTATTGATATCAAGGATATAGCTTCGTTTATCAAACTTTCTGGCTGGGTTTCCAGTGTAGGGTAGTCGTGCCTTTGATGTGCAGCCCTTGCGCTGACCAACTTCTTCCTCTTCCCTGATTTTGGTGGAACTTGGTCAGTACAGGGACTGCGTTCACCCGTGGCATCCCAACGGGCCGCTATGCGTGCTCAAGTGAGCTTTGTGATACCAGACCTACCACTCCGACCTAACCTAACCTAACATTCATAGATATTTCGAGAGGGCGAAGTCATGAACATTCATCAGACTGTTTACTTTGCCATATAAAAGGCAAGGCAAAGCAGGCGACTAAGTTAGTGAAGTTCAGTTATTCTTGTGTGGCAACGCAGTGCATTTGAAGAGAGTAATCGTGGTTTGAAGATCTGCGTTACAAAGCTGTCTAATAATTGCCTAGAAATTGTTATTGCTTATGCATAGGGTATAAATAGAAGAATAACAAAGAAAATCAATTGTTGTTGCTTACATCAAGTTGTGAACAGTGGTACACAGAATTGTGCGAATATTAAAGAATTTTGATTAAAACTTAAACACAGAATTATTTTTATTTTAGTTGCAATCTATAAGCTCATATTTTCAACGTTTTTTTAAGAGGTAAAAACGTAACGTGATTATATCTTGTAAATTATTGCCCATTAAAAACATGTAAATATCACTGTTTTGACTTGTTTAGCATAACTTAATAACTATGTATCAATCTCTCTACGCTGAACAGAGTACAGAAGTTAGCATGCTTGTGCGTCACGGGTACTGTGAAGTCTATGCCACAAGCTGTCCTCGAAGTCATCCTGTCTCTACAACGATTGGACATCTTCCTCCAAAACGTGATTGCTAGCACTGTACTGAGGTTTAAGTTCTTAGATACATACGTTTATGTACGTGTACGTTGGACAACGCTTTAATACTGCATGAAGATTTTAGATGTGACTAAATGGTACCGGAGACTGTTTTCGGATGAACATCAAAAACTCGCACTCCCACACGGAAAGAAAGGGTTGCTGAAGCTGTCAGCGGTGACGCTGATAAAATAAACTTCACCGATGGCTCAAAAATGGAATATGAAACTGTATCTGGAGTATATTCCAATAAGCTGGCACTGAACGGGTCATACAGATTACCTAACTAGGCAGCATATTTCAAGCGCAGATTTAAAAAAACATTGGGATACGACCGATACATCGATGTTTTTTCGATGTTTCTGTTCGCTATCGTTAAATAACTAAATATAAAACGTAAAGCATTTTAACACATCCAAAAACCTAGGAACGACATTTTAGTTGGCTCGTGAAATAGGCCCTTAAGTCACATGTTTGTTAAACTCATAAAATTCTGCAGTACATCATCAGTTCTAAACTTTAATTTCTTCTTTCATCTGATCGTTTAACATATTATCCGCGTGTTGGGAACTTTGCAATTCGGCGTCTTCCAACTTCTTTGGTGGCTTTTCACGTTCTTCATTTCTCACATAAAAATCGTCATCTCTGAACTGTCGAAGCCATCATATTCACGATGCTTCTGGTATATCATGAACACCTCGACCTCGACAAGCATCCGATGGAATTCTTCAGCACATTTGTTCGAATTAGACCGAAATATTAATACCTTCTGAAATAAACATTTTCTGCTACAAAGTCCGTCATCTTGAACATGAGAAAATAATATGAATGTTGTTTGTTCATTGATTTGATGCAAGTTTACAGAATATGTTTGACAGATGTTATCGCCAACACAAAAAAAAAATTAGGGCTCGTTCACAATAAATGTTCTTATGGAGACATTGGTACTTTGATGCTCATTTCATACCGGTAGACCTAGTAAAACTGACAGTCTTCGATTACAATCATTATTTTAATTTTTTCAATTATCATTGGCAATTAATAATTATTAATTAATAATTCGTAAGAAAATAAGTGATGGAAAAAACTAAAAAGGAAATGTCCAATGCCCACATAATATTGTTAAGTTTTTATCTTTTTAAAAACGTTTAAAATATGAGTTCGTTGGTTGCAAATAAAAAAATGAAAATAAAAATGTGTGTTTAGTTTTAATTAAAATTCTTTATTATTCCTACAATTCTGTGTGCCACTGTTCACACTTGACGAATACAACAATAACTGCTTGTTCGCTATTCTTCTTTACTTACAACGCAGAGCTTTTCAACGGCGATCTTCAAACCACGCAACGCGTCTTCACACAAGACTGGCTGAATTCCTACTACTCGTTGCCTACTTTGTCTTGCCTTTTTATATGCTCGCGTAAACAGTCTCAAGAAGGTTCTTGAAGTAGAATGTTTGTGTTTTCGCCTTTTCGAGAATTCTATTGCAAGTTCATTGTTGTTTGTGTATTTTGTACACATTGCTTGTTGTTGCGTTCTCGCTTTCTTGTCTATCCCCGTTTCTTTCATACCGATGTTGTTGGTTTACTTGTAACAAGTTCGTTGTATTTGTTTGCGTAGCTTTTGTTAATCATGTTAATGTTAAACAATGTTTCTATTTTCGTAAGAATTTAATTTGCCATGTTTAAGGATCATGATCTTCAGTGGATATATTCGGTAGATGTTTCTGATGGTCGTTAGATGTGATGTAAAATACGTCATGTGATGTTTACAAATGAGGATATCTATTTTATTTAAATAATTTTTTTATACTATTCAAAAGACTACAGAGAAACTATTAGAATCCAGAAAATGTTAAAACTGAAAGCAGTTTCGAAAATATTCCGTAATTCATATAATTTTCCAGTTTACCTTCTGTGAGGCAAGAGGCTTTATGTCTATTTTTTACAAATTTTAACTAACTAAACCAACAACACTTAAAATAGGTGTGATAATTAAAAAATTTTGTATTCACCGGTTAACTGGTACTAAACCGTTTACTATGATAGCAACTAAAGTAAACGAATTTTTTTAATTTTAATATAAATTTTTTTTATAATCATTTTACACATTTAGTATAAATATTTTGAAATTTAAGTTTAAAAAAAATATTAAAAGATACGCATATTTAAGTTAAAAAAAAAAAACAAACCAAAGGAACTGCAAGTTAAGTTGATGGCGAGAGTAGAAGAAGGGTCTAGAATAGCAATACAAATTTCATCATTAAATCTTATCGACTTAATTTACATCCAACTGTCACTCGCTCTCCACTGTGTTGTTGTTGTGTTACATAGTTGTTGATATAATGTTCACAAATGTTAATAAAAATCAAAAACCAACTAAAACAACTTTGCATAAAATACCAACCTGGTCATAAACTAAAAACAAAGAAGGAAAAAACGAACACATACATATGTACATACATATGCATCCGCAGGAGTAGCAGGAGTAACTAACAGCCACCGCTTCACCATCAGCTGGAAGAACATTGTGCCACGGCTCTACAACTAAAAGCCGCATAAATAAAACACATAAATTCAATAACCACACATACATACACATACACACATGCATAGATACACATAAATACGTAAGAAATAAGAATCAATATAGTTATGGTTGTATAATATAATCTTTCATTACCCCCGTCTCTCACTTTTTATGCAATTCCGACAATATCTGGTCGAATAAAAAAAAAGGAAGAAGACTAATGACAAAATCGTATCATGTGTTATAGTGGAAGGGCTCCTGTACAAGTAGAAGGAAAATTATTGGCCATACAAATAATCACATGCATAATGAAAAGCTAAAAACGGACAGAAACTCCGCCAGGTCAGTTTTAGGTGGTGACCAATCTGTGGCCCCTTTGCTTATTTTAATAAAATCTGCAGAATTCTAAGCGTTATTGATTGGAAATTATTCATATCGCCTCCACCTGAGATGATCCAGCCCTCAAATCGCTCGTGTTGAATATACAATGAGTTGCGTCTCACGTACCCCCGTCCTGTAGAAACCACATGTCATCAGTGGCCCGATCATGCAATTCAAGCCAAAATAAGTTGACAATCATCGACATACTCGTATATATAATGCTCGACGTTGACAGTGATGGTTTGGCCAACACCATTCTTAAATAAATATGAACCTATGACGTCGTCATCTCAAAGCCAAAATCATAAAGTGACTGTTTGGGATTGGTATTCAGCCAGAAATTTAATTCATCGCTGGATACGCTTTTTCGATGAAAATTTGTGTCAGTTGCCCACTGCTCTCGATGCCCTTCATCGAACACATGTCGTTCTACCTGTTGGGAGGCCCTATATAAAGTGAATTTCGGTGATGGCAACCATATAAGTAATAAATTAGGCTTTAAATTGCTTTCTCCTATACCCTCCACTAGTTTATGTTACCAAGCCTGGAGAAATAATTCTTTGGAAAGTAATTTAACTCCAACGATATAGAGATACAAAAAAGTTGGGAAACTTTGGAGATTGCATTGGTAGAATTAGACGAACGTACATGGAATGTAACAGCACTTATGTTCGTTTTTAGAATATGAAAAGCAATAAGAACGATGATCGTATGGTTTCGTTAAGCATTTGTCTTCCGTTACGTGTGGCTAATTCAACCTTTATATCAGCTTTTCTTCTCATACTTAAGAAGGAACAAATAATCGAAGTGGCATTAATGTTTGGACGCCACTGCGATAAACTCTGTATGTGCAGAGGGAGTTATTGGCATTTCTGTATGAATGTTTGTTAAGCAAAATATTTATCAAACAGCATGCGTGGCAAAAACACATACGCACTTGAAGTCATCCATGCTTGCGATTAGTGCAACTAGAATACTAAGCGAACAGAGGCGTAGTAGAAAGAGTAGATTTTTGGAAACTTAAGCAATGACGGGATTTTCCCTGAAAATCTTAACTCGTAGAGTAAAGAGACAGAGAACGTAATTTTAACGTCCGTCCTTGTCCATGAATGCCGAAGCTTTCTCATGGAAATTTCGGATCATTCAAAGAAATTACATTGCAGAGCTAATACGGAGCTCGCAGTATTCGAAATGTTACAGGGCATAGGTGTACCGATTGTCTCAAGCAATTTGAATATTATCCACTCTTTTCACAGGGAATCTCGATCTCGTTGACAATAGAAATGTACGTGCAATATGTATATATGTATGGACCGTAAATGAGGACCGACTTACCTCTGTCTATAAATAGTATGGCTATCCGTCACACAATACTATGGTACGCATGCCCAAACACAATTACTTCTGGTGGAGCAGTAGGTCGGAGAAAGAGGATGACACTGTTTTTCATCACATATGTCAGTGGCATGCTCCTGTCATGAAGGGACAGAGGTTTTTGACCCCTGACTTTGTGACATCTTTAATCGAGCTCTCCAATACAGGATTGCTGCAATAGTAAGATTTATTTTGGACTCGTCTTGGTTTTCTCTAGGGATTGTTTAAACTCTTAGTAGCATTGACTGTGGCTTAAGTGGGTCCTCTTCCTTTAAGGGGCCCCTAAATCACCTATCCCAAGTTATTTTAGATAAGCGATCACTGTTTTGCACAACTACTGGGTTACCCACTTTTCGGAACATTTGGAAACGTTTTATAGCCATTTTTCGCCAAGTACCAAGTTCCCACCAAAGCGCTGACTCACCATGAGGAAATTGTGAAGATAAGCCCACTTTTTCTTCGGACACAATGGCATGTTTTGGCTTAAATATTGTTACGAAAATGGAAACGATGTAAATAAAAGCTACAAAAACAAAAACCATGACTATGAAAGAAAAGGGGATAGACAAGGAATCGAAAACGCAACAACGTGAACAAAATACATAAACAACAATCAAATGAAAAGGCAAGACAAAGTAGGCAACAAATAGTAAGAATTCAGTCAGACTTGTGTGAAGACGAGTTGCGTGTGACGAGAACAGTCGTGGTTTGAAGATCTCCGTTGTAAAGATCTGCGCTGTAAGTAAAGAAGAATAGCGTAAAAGCAATTATTGTTATATACGTCAAGTTGTAAACGGTGGCACACAAAAGTAGTGAGAACAATAAAGGAATTATTTAAAACTCAACACCAATTTATTTTTATTTTGTTTCCAATCAATGAACTCATAATTTAAATGTTTTTAAATAGGTAAAAACGTAACAATTTCAAAACATTGCCATATCAACCGTCAGATTGTGTGTTGAAGAAGAATCATTCGTATGGAATCGAATCACAGAATTCTGAAGGTTCTACCGGCATTAGTCTTTTGATCGCACGCCTCTGGCTCAAGTATTAAAAAGTACATATGAAATCCATTCACTTTGGCAACAATACATAACGCATGCATTATGATTATGTACAAAAACCAATTGTAATCCAACAGCAACAGCAACAACAACAATAACAACTACAACAGTAACGAATACAACAGAAACCAATACTAGAATATTGAAAATAAAAACATGTCCCCCTGATTAAGGGTACGTGAAAAAGGGGGAAAAGCATAACAAACATCATATAACAACGGACTCCACAAATGAACTCCTCTCATATTCGGGCAAATGCATAATAAAACGGCAGCCATGAATGGCTGTCATATGCATTTTACGAGATTTTACTCTTCTGTTCGACATCGACATCCTTCTGCCATGGCTTCGGCTTTTGCTTGTGTTTTTTCTGATTATGGCCCTTTCCAATGCCTTAGCGATGCTGTTGCATTGTATGTTGTAGATGGTATGCAGCATGTCATGATGTTACATGGAGACAGTTTAACCAGCCATATTGAAGTTGATGCACCACAATTGCCATCTTTTTGCCACGGCATGATAACTGGGTAAGGTGTCTGCAATTACGGATAATCGATTATGGGAATCATTTAATGCAGTTTTCTTAATAAAAATGTTTTCAAAAGAATAAAGCAAAGAAATAAAACTACGAAGGAAAAGACAACAACAAGACATCAATAATAAAAAAATAAATGGAAAATATTGTGTATAAAATTGTTATTTGACATACCATGGACATTACATTACCGCGTTTGATTTTGCATATTTCAGAAAATAGTTTCCATATTCAGAATAAAATGCAGAATTTTAATGAATTCAAGTATTCATTAAGTATTCAAAACTAGTAAAAGGAAGCAATAAATTCCAAAGTTATAATATAGGGAAACGTTTTCGTCGTTTCTACTTCACACACGTGCGAAATTATATGCAAGAACTAACATCCACCATAAACAAGTTTGGTGATCCTGGTTATGAGTCAAAAATATTCGTTCGATCACTTCTGATATTCGAAGACGTAATCACATAAAATTGTAATTCATTGTCTATAAAATTATGGTTCCAATGGAAGCCGGGTTCTAGAACTGTACATTAACATACCATTGGTCAAATTAGCCTTTCAAAACCCTGAAATCTTGTCATAGAAATCAGTGTAAAAATTCAGTCATCTACAAATACTATTGATATTGGCACAAGATAGCCACGAAATCCATTGCTTTACAAAAATAATGGCAAATAACAATTTTTAACACGTTGACTGCCCACTACGAGATAACTCGTAGATTGCGTTCTCACTAAACCTGCCATTTTTTTCGAGCTACGAATAAAATCGTATTATATCAGAGCTAGTATCGATAAATGGCTGCTGCGAAAAGAATAAAAAGTCAATGTTGGCTAGCGTGGCCAGTTGTCTGAAAATTGCCGCGACAGTCAACGTGTTTTCTACATGATAATTGCGCACCAATGACAAATATGGTAGATAAAGATTGACCTACGTACTTATGTGTATCCCATAAACATCGAACGATATAATGTTCAGAGACTTGTAGGCCTACAATGCTTTCATGCACCCATTAATTCAAAGGGCTATCCATTTTGTGGTTTCAAAAGTATGGGACTGGAATTCGACATCTGTCAAACTAAGTTGTGAAACCAATTTTTTTCTTTTCAGTTGAAAGTCTGACACTGTCGAAAATGGATCGCAACGCATAAAAATTGTCAAAACCTACTATAAAAATGGTGATTCTGCCACAGCCACGTAGCGAACAAAATTTTCTTCAGCGATGAAGCACATTTCACACTCGGTGGGTATGTTAATAAACAAAATTGACGTATTTGGGGTTCTTAGAATCCTCAAATAATTGAAGAGAGGCCATTACATCCAGAAAAAGTCACTGTTTGGTGCGCTCTTTGGTCCGAAGGTGTGATTGGACCTTACTTCTTCGAAAACGACGATGGAACGACTGGCACCGTCATTTCGGAGCGTTATGGTCATATGATAACCGACTTTTTTTGCCTGCTATTGAATTGAATACGACTTGGAGAATATGTGGTTTCAACAAGACGGTGCCACATGCCACACAACTCGAGCGAATATGGCTTTATTGCAAGAGACATTTCCTGACCGCGTAATTTCTCGTCGTGTCGATATCAACTGGCCACCAAGATCATGCGATTTGACACCATTAGACATTTTTTTGTGGGGCTACGCGAAAGACCGTGTTTATGCAGATAAATCTTCAACTCTTGAGCACTTAAAAACCAACATTCGTCAAGTTATGGCTGAGATACCGCCCAATATGTGTCAAAAAGTGGTCGAAAATTACCTCAAAAGAATCAATGCTTGCAACACTTCGCGTGGAGGTCATTTAAATGATGGATGTAGTGTTTCACACATAATGTCAACGTTCAAACTTTACAATAAAAAAGAAATATCATGAAAAAAATATTTTATATGTGTTTTATTTACATTTACTTTTGCAACCACGAAATGGATAACCCTATATTAACTTTGCAAACTATCAAATAGATTGTGTAGATTTGAAACTTTGGAGTCTACATGGTCCATGCCACCACTAGTTCATCTTAACATAGAACACAGATGACATAACAAACAGAATTTTTCCAGTTCAACATTTTCCATCGGAAATCTATTTTATCGGAATACTGTATTATATGACCAAGGGCCATTATTGCAATGTGCTGTTAACTAAAGGGAGAATTTTAACGGGCAGATAAATTGTTTTTCATTATTATAAGTCGACAATAAGGTAGCAGTGAGCGTTAAGCTAAAGGGAGGATCATCCTACCTTTAATTTTTAAAATTAAGTTTATGTTAGAACTTGCCATATTATATATTATTTTCAATGTGGCAACTTCAAATGTAAACAAAATGATCGAATACACAAAAAAAAGAACTCCGTCGTTGCCACTGCTTTGAAAAAAAAACTTGGTTAATTGAGCCGTGTTATCGACATTGCTTCGGCACTGAAATATTTTTGAAAAAGTTAACATTATTTTATCTGTAGGTTGTAATAACGAAAAGAAGTTAAAGGTGACTTTAATGTTCACTTTAGCTAAAGTTACCTTAAACTAAACCCAACTTTAACGGTAAGTTGTAATAATGGTCCTAAATAGGTTTTTTCGTTATAAATTGATGTCAGTTGCTCACTGCTTTGATCTTATTTATCGAACACCCATCGATGTCCCTTTTGGTAGACCTCATATACAGTTAAATACAAATTGTTTTTTGTACTCTCTACGACCTTTTGTTACCAATCCTGAAGAAATATTTCTTCGGAAAGTAATTTAACTGCACCGATGTGGGAATAAAGAATTTTGCTAAACGTTGAAACAAGAAGCAGACTGCGTTGAGAAATATTTTGTGATTAATTAATGCAAAATCTGTTTCTTTCTTATGGTAGAATTAGACAAACATGTACGGAATGTAACAGCACAGTAATATTTTATTTTCAGCGGAATTCTTATTACCTATTACGTCCGTTCGTAATACTAAAAATAACATGAAATCGCTTAAAGATAATCGAGAACTTTAATTTGTAAATGAAATTGAAGTCTGTGTTTGGTAGATAGTCTGTTCAGATTTTCAATGTAATTCCATTATATCCATTTAACTCTTTGACTGTCTCTGTCGAGTATACTCGTCAAAACTAAACAAAAAAATTTCTCATAATGTCGAGTATACTCGTTTTCGAGAAAAAATCGCTTTTGTATTACTTTTCAAGGTTTCTACTACAATTTTTTTACCTGATGAAGGCCACATAAAGGTCATTTAAAAACATACATTTTAGAACATTCACTAGTTAGGTTAGGTTAGGTTACAAGACGTGTACTTGTCAATTAAGACAAGTACAGCACCCAGAGGTCGAATTGAACCATTGTACAACGTACTTAAAAAGGAAGGATAATAGAGGGAATAGGATAAAAAGAGAGGATGTAGGAAAGGGAGAATGGGAAGCGGAGGGATCACACAGGCCGGACACAACAAAAAAGAGAGAGCGCGACTATCCTGATGAAGCCCTAGCGCCTCTCAACCAGCCTAAGCCACTAATGAATCTGCGGAGAGCCTTGATGTCGGCTCTCGACACAGAGTTCAAACTCTCAAAGGAGACCCTGCCAAGGGTCCTCAACCTACCGTGGGAGGGGCAGTTACAGAGGAGGTGTTCGATAGTCTCCAACTCCTCCTCATCGCAACATGCCCTGCAATAGTCCGTCTGGGATCTGTTCCAAATCCCCGTCAGCGACCTAATCTCTCAGTGCCCGCGATAAAGCCGACAACCAACCTTAAGCTGGCCTTATCCAAGCTCAGCAGCCAACCTGTTGTCTTACTGTCCGCAGCAGGCCATAGACATTTAGAAACAAAACAACCCGATCCGTTCCCCCAACGACTCTGCTCTTCCTCCCCGACCCATCCATTGATGAGACCGTAGAGGTGGCAACCGGGGGGTCAGGACCAACTATTAAATCGCCCCCAGAAAGCGAACCTAACCTAACATTCACTAGTTTAATGAATAAAATTTTGTTTATTAACAACAAATAAAAACATATCTTCAAAATCTACAACGTTTGGATTTTAGTCATCATTGCCTACCTTTACAGGCAGAAACTTTTTACTTTGTTTATGACGAGTATACTAGTCTGCGCTGACAAATTATTAAGCAGACAGAAAAAGTTTTTTGAAACAAAGTAAGGCAGTTAAAGGGTTAAAAACCTCTCCAACGTTAAGGAGAATTTTTACACGCAAACATTTTTTACTCTGTTTATGGCGAGTATTCTCGTCTATGCTGGCATATTATTAAGCAGACAGAAAAAGTTTTTGAAACAAAGTAAAGCTGTTAAAGGATTAAAAGCCTATCCAATGTCACGAAATATATTCATCAGATAGAGACAGATTATAGCATGGATTCGTTAGGATAATGGAGGTTCCAGCAATCAAAGCATGAACGGTTGCAGTGGTGTTCTCAACTCAATTTCTCTAAAGATAGATCATTCCACCAAACTCGAATGTGAGTTCTGAAAAAAAGTTATACTTTAGGAACTAATTGCATCATTCTAATACCAGATCAACTTTGTTAGTCATACGGATTCACAGAAAGCGAGCTATCAAGGAATGTATGATCTGGGCTACTAATCATTTGGTGAGCTTGACGTATAGGGGATTAAATATATTTACACGTAGTCAAATAACAATTAGGGTAATCACATGCAGCAATACGGGCTCAAAGACCGTTCTGGAGTGTAAAAAGGGGATTAAATGTTAATCCAGGCATTGAAGGGTGCGCATTGTATACCATATATCCGGAATGATATTATACCAGGCATAACTTGTTTCACAGGTACGGATTGGAAGGAGATAAGGAAGTTTGTACAAGATAAGGACATCGTATAAAAGTTCAGATGGTATTCCTTAATGGTAATGGCTTAAGTGTCTATCGATAGGCATGAGATCTCAACCTGCCTATCCACCTACCCTTATTATCTTTTCATTTGTTGAAATACTTAAAAAAACAATGAATATAAATACAATGCTCAGCGCAAAATGGCACGGATAAAAAGAATTTATTCGAATAGCCAACTGTACAGCACAGCCCTATTAGTGGTAGCAACAGCAGCAGCAGCATACCAACTGATGCTGTTGTTGCCGATATATTTTACGACCATAACATATGACATGAGCAATTTGCATTTGCAACATTACTTCTCTCTCTTGGATTGGTTGGTTATTAGCGAGATTTATGGATTCCATATTTGTACATGTAAATGTGAGTACAATATTGTGTTTTGCATTATTGTTGTTGTATTTGTTGTGCTTCTTCTTCTTCTTATTCGATCTTCCTTTTTTCCTTTCGAACAATGACGGCGTTGAGGATGATGATGACGATGATGGCAGACTGTATTCACGTGCAAAGACATGGAATGTCTGGAAGAGGAGATTTTTTTTTGTTTGCGAATCCGAAACACAAAGTAATGTTGTTGGGATTTGTTGACTGGATTTTTGTTTAAGTTTTCGTTGTGTCGCTATTTTTGCGTATCGCAAAAAGGTAAAAATTATGTCTGAATATACCAAACATACATGCATGCATGTGTATGAGTATGAAATAAATGGTCAAATATGTATGTATGTAACATGTTCGTTGCTGTTGTTGTATGTTTTGTACACCTTCATAAATGGCCAGCGTTAAAGCTTTAGCATTGCATACCATCGCCACCGCCATCGCCACCATTACAATCACCATCACCTTCACCTCCATCACCACCACCACTAATAACCAGTCCACATCATTGTTATTATCATCAGCCAAGGCATGGTTGCAAATTTTGTTGGGCTTTTAAAAAGGAGAACAAACATGTTTTTCACAAAACAGCAGAAGATAACACGAAGTAATAATAAACCAGAACAGTACTGAACTGAACAGAACAGAGCTGAAGTGAACAGAACATATCAAAACTTCTAACCATAATGCCTGAATTTTCATAAAGAAGTAGTCTGAGTCTGACTCTGAGTCTACATGTGTTGTCACAACATCGCCGTGCCATCATCAAATGCAGCGACCGGGGGATTAGCAGCAGCTACACAATCAATAACTTTGTTTTATACGCATCATCATCATCATCATAGTCCTTGTCCTCATACTCATTCTCATCCTCTTGCTCATCATCGTCATCATTATTTCGATGGTCACTTCGTGTGTGTGTGTGTGTGTGAAAATATTCATTTTTGACCAGATATTAACATCAGACTCAGAAGCTTACAATGATTATTGGATTGAAAAGATATTTCACTGAATATTCCTTTTAATTTTTGTTCTCCTACTTCTTGTTTTTGTTTTTGTTGTTGTTTTTAACAATTTTGAATTCTGTTTAAAGTTTTTGTTTTTGTTTTTTTGGTTGGTTAAACACATAAAATTAATATTACCACACTGCAGAGAAGCGGTTACCACCATTTTTATTTCATGCAATATATCGCAACTTTGTCTTCCTGCACCTTCAAAATATTTCTTTTATAATGGCGGCTTATTGCACCCTACAATCGCCATTCACGATTGGTAATATATGTTTGGTTTGCACTAATGATTGCAACACCCTTGCAAGGCGAATAAATTAATTGGACCTGTTTCTGCCACCATAACGGGAAAAGTGGCTAACAGATTCTGGTTTCAATAATAATATAATTTCACCCTCAACTCTACTGCCCTGACAAACTTCACGCCAACTCACTGCCCAGCATCTAGTATATATTCTTATAATGTCTTCCGGTAGTCGCCTGAGTCTAGTAGGTAGTGTATCGGCTTATTTGACGTCAATTCATGGTTCAAACCCCAGGTCAGACATCTCCAACAAACATTTCTTCGGCGAGTTCCTCTCAGCAGATTTCTGGCAACAACCCCGAGAGAAAACAAAATTGCAATTAAGAAATTTCCCACACAACATAAGTGGTGTGAGAAGCCAGGTCGTAATCTTGACTGAAGGGTTATAATGATCAATTCTGTATGTATGTACATATGTACATAGTGTCTATTACGACAACAAGCCATTTCACGGCCCAGCAGATGGTAGATACCAAATTGTTTGCTTCTAGGATGTATTAGTCTCCCAATATTCCAAAAATGTGTTCCGGTGATTCATACTCATTGCCACAGCATTTAAATGTTGAACTCGAGGTAAACCTTATTCTAAATAAGCGTACTCTGATTTTTCAATGCCCCGTCAAAAAACTGATTATCAGCCTCAGTTTACTTTTTGATCCATGACGCAGATTTCCTTCTATTGTAGTGTTCCAACAAAAGTTTTAATTGCCTCTAACCCACTTGGTTTGAGAAGACTCTTTGGCTCTCTTTATTTTCATGGGCCCTTAGTCCACAGAAGATTCCATCAGCGGCGTGATGCTTCACTCCTCACAAGCTTTTTGCTTTCTCTCTTCTCTTTCTATGAAGATCCACTTCTCACAAGCTCGTATGCTTTCTCACTTCCATTTCTATGAGCATAGCTATATAAACATCCGCTCCCATCAGCGGGGTGAAGCTTCCTATCTCACATGCTCGACTGCTTTCTCTTTCTATGAAGATTCCCTTCTCACAAGATCGTTTGCTTTCTCTCTTCCCTTTCTATGAAGACCCCTTTCTTACAAGCTCGTCTGCTTTCCTCATGGGACCCAGCAAAATATAATTTTATTTTGCCTACCTAGCCAATTCAGCTTCCGCAGACAGTCCCATACTATCATCGACTTAAACTTTCAAGAATTAAGTGTTTGAATGGCGGCCTGACTGCCACTATCTCTTGTGCTTCCTATCCAACTTTGAATTTAAATATTCAGAAGCCATGGAGAAACTCGCAGGTAGCTTTCAAACGGATTTTTATGCCACGACTTTTAATGGATGCTCTCTTCTCATCGCGAAACAAAGCACACACATATGAAGATGGCTGCAGGTGACTATTTAAACCCTGGATGCCACTAATAAAGTGTATAACTCCAGCATGTAATGTTTTTGCCGGATCGATTTGAAAAATGCTCGGTAGCGGTAATAATTTCAATATTGGCTAGCGTTTTACTATGTTCAGACATGCACTTTAATTGCGAAAATCGCAATAAACGCCATTATTGAGCTCAATATTTCATATAAAGTTTCAATTAATTATTGCGCAATAAATACGCAAATTGTTAAAATATTGAGTAAAACTTTAAATACAGCACTGTCATAAGTATGTTCAGTAAACATATTACAATTATCCGAACACTTTCTGTTGATATTTGAAAACTCAAATGTCAACATCGACAAACAAAAAAAAAAAACAATGTTGAAACAACCAGCTGTTTTTTTTTACCATTTGTCAAATTAATATTGCTTAATTGATGTCTGAACACTTAAAATATTGTACTCAAATAACTGAATTTGACTCTATAAAAGTGCATGTTTGAACATAGTATTTGACGAACTCAAAAACGATGTCTATTTGCCACAAATAGACAGTTCGTCACGTGACCGACACAAGTGGGAAAGAGTTCTGATTCTGAATAGCCGCCGTAGTAGTCGATAAATTCTGGATGTTTTAAATGAAATACTATTTCAAGTGTTTGAAGTCGGAAGATGAAATTAATTTATGATACAAAAAAAATAGAAACGGAATCAATCTAATAGTCGTTGCAGCATGGTTCTTTTTATACGTTTTTGTTATCTTTTTGCAACATTCAAAGTAATGACTCTACACTGTAGAAGACAAAGTTAATGTTAAAGCTGAAGTTGCTGATTTTAATAACGATGATGTAGTTTAACTCGCCTGACCAATATGCATAATTTTTCAATATTCTTTTAATTCCTTCCACCTTCATTCCTCCAGAAGGCAAACAAAAAACAAAAAATGCTCCCTTGTTTGTTGCTGCTCATCGCACAAAGTAGTGGTCATTTGCTGGCACAATATGATGCTCTGGGATGGACGAATGGATGGATGGATGGATGGATGCGTGGTGGTAGAGAGGAGGCATGCATGTGTGTTCGTTCTTTATCTTGTTATATTTGAAGTTTTAAATTTAAAGGTTAGTTCACCTTAGTTTACCGCGTCTCCATTGCTCGTTTGTCGGTCGGTAGGCATTGCTTGCTGACGCTGATACTCAAAAAGCAGGCATGAAAGCCGGCAGGCAAGCAGGCATGCAGCAAGTTGTTTGGCATTCTGGTTGAAGATAATAACGTTTTAATGTAAATATTCATAAATTTCTTTTTGAAAATTAAAATGGTGAAGGAGGTTACCAGCCATATGAATATATTTTTTTTTTGTATCTTTTTTAATATGGAAACAACCGTTCCTGTTGCTTCTTTTTTTTTCGTTGTTGTTGCAATTCAGCAGCTTCCCTCATTACTTAAGCCATTGGGTGTCGTTGCAATTTTATTTTTTTTTTTGTTTTTGTTTTTTTGTTTGCTCTGCTGCACTGATAGGAAACGTTTTAATGAAACTCGTTTCGGTCAGCATTGAGATTATGCGCTTGGACATCCGACAATGAATGGATAGAGGAGGAGGAACATGTCGAATATGAAAATGTTGGAATGTCTTTCTCTCTCAAATAACTTGAAGGTTAATCATACATCTTTACAAAAAAGCAAAAAAAGTGTTTATAAAATGGGAATTTTTTTATGTTTTTGTAACATGATGGCGTAGATGTACAGTTCAAGAGCAAATAAAATTCGATAAGAATATGAGTACTTCTTGAGTACTTATCCCGCAATCGAAAATAATCTTAAGGAAAGGAAATTTCCAACAATCTTTGAAATTTTTATTATAAAAAGGAGTATCAAATAGGCAATTAAGCGGGTGTTTAAACCAAATGTTAGCAGGAGGAGAAGATAATGATTAATTTTTTGTTTCCAGCACTAAATTATTTTAAGACTTTTCATCTATTATTTGACGAGAACGGGTCAATATATATGTGACTTCGTGAACAAAACGTTTTGAATAAAAAGTTATTAACTTTTTTAAAAAAATTCATTCTGTCGTGCCATTTTTGCAGGTTTGAAAATAAAAAATAGCTTCTTGGGCTTAATTAAAAAAAAGGGCAAGACGTGATAGCAATATGAGAGACGGATTCATGATGGAAACGATCGCTCTTCTTAGCCAAATAATTTTTTTCTTTCCAATACTCACTCAAACAAAGTAATGAATATTGATAGTCCTACCCAATCGAAAATAGTCCTACTCTCGCATGACTTCCACAAGCATTTACTTTAAATCTTAGATCTGTCGACATCATATTGTTACGCTTTTACCTTTTTAAAAACGTTTAGAATATGCGTTTGTTAATTGCAAACAAAAATAAAAGAAATATATGCTTAGTTTCAAATAAACCCTTTATTATTCGCACTAATTTTATGTGCCACTGTTACAACTTGATGTATTCAACAATAATTACTTGTTCACTATTCTACTTTACCCTTCTGTCCGCACAAACAGTGACAACTCTTCGGTAGATCTTCACAATAGCGATCTTCAAACCACAACTGTTTACTTCGCAAGCAACGCGTCTTCACACAAGACTGACCGAATTCTTACTGATCATTGCCTGTTTTGTCTTGGCTTTTTATATGCCCCCGTAAATAGTCTGATAAATGTTCCTGAAGTCGAATGTTGGTGTCTTCGCCTTTTCGAAATCTCTATCGTTGTTCCATTGTTATTTGTGTATTTTGTTTACGTTGAGTATTGTTGCCTACTTGCTTACTTGTCCATCCTGTTTTCTGTCATACTGCTGTTGTTGATATATGTTTTTTGTTTTTGTAACTTTTATCTATCATTTTAATGTTAAACGATGTTACACCATTTTCATTTTCGTAACAATATATTTCATCGTATTAACAATATAATTTCATCGTACCAAAAAATAATGAATAGCAGAAGGCATTAATATTTTGTGTTTATTTAATGTTTAATTGATGTTTAATGTGAAGATGACAATTTCAGGCAGAAGCAAATGGCAGATATGTTAAAAGTTGAACAACAAACAATTGCTGATCGTTCAAAAGCTATGAGAAAGATCCAAAATCCTGGAAAATGGATGTCACAACACAGAGAGATGGAAAAACTTAACACGTAACGGCAGGAAGACAATGAATGCTGTTAGTGATCTTGTTAATACAGATCGGTACCGATCAGAGTTCAGCAATGAGTATTCAAAAATATGAGTAGTTTCGAATCATACTCATAATTTCTGATACTTATATGCATCCATACTTATTTTAATATCATACTCATACTACTCATATTCAAAGTTTGAAGTACACATCGTACTCATACTTAACAATACGCATGATGTTGTTGATTCTCCTTTACTCAACTAGAATCACAAAATAAGTATGATTCGCGTACGAACACTACAATACTCACTAGAATGTTGTGTGTTTGCTTTGCTTGCTACCTATGTCTTTTTCTGTCTCTTTTTTTTGTAAGACTATATATTTTGATGAATAATTCAAATCACTGCATTCATTTATGAGTATTATAAATATTTTTCTAAATTTATGAATCTGAATGAGTAGGCGTATGAATCAAACATATTTCGACTGTTATGAGTTAGATGTCAACTTTGTACTCATACTCATTGCAACCTGTACTTATAAATCAATGTTGTAGTGAGTACGAATGAATCAGACTACATAGTTGAATTTCAATACTGTTGACTCACTCATACTCAAAATTTCATGAGTACTTATGAGTAGCGAAAAACGATTCATTTCTGATCACTGGTACCGATAACAAGTATCAATGTTAACTAGGGATTGATCTAAAAACGACCAGAATGGATCACAAGACAATGCAAGATAGAAAACAAACCCGATTTAAGATATTACAGAAGCATTAGGTTGGGAACTGCTACCCCACTCACTGTATTCGCCAGCTTAGTTCCTTTCGACTACTACTTGTTTTCATCGCTGGGTGACTCATTGCTTGATCAATACTTCGATTCCCAAGAGAATGTAGAAAATTGTTTGACAGTACTTTGGTGTGGAATACTTTAAATAAAATGTGTTTTACTTTCCTATTAAAAATTGGTGTTTTATCTGCACAAGAATATGATCACTTCATTGGCACGCCTAGTATATAACATGGCTTCTAAGTGTTTTATTGTTACTGCTATGGATTCCGGGTAGATTTGACGTGATTCTCGTTCAACCTGTATCCATAATGGGATATTTTTTCTTCTGCGAACGATTATTACCTGTGAGATATCAAATCTTTTTGTACGAATACGTTTAAATAATTTCTTGTTGGAATCATAAGGAAATTATTTGAAATTTATTGTGTTTTTTTTTTAAATACAAATTAGAACAAACTTATAAAATGAATGGCTATCTGGAAAGAAACTGAAATATTTTCGATGTAAAAACAATTTTAGCGCTCGTCATCGTTGTTGCTGCCACTATTGACAATGTCATTAAAGAAAAAGTCAACGACAAAGACAATACACCGCAACAAACAAACAAACAAACGAACAACATCCTCAAACATTCTCATCAACAATATCCATCGTCAGCACTAAAGATTTTCAATATCGAATTGAAATAATAAAAATAAAATGAGAAGAAAAAGAAGAAGAAAAAACAAAATGCCTTAAAACAGAGCAGATTTTCAAATCAAGATAACAATAACAAAATCAAATTTAACTTTGCATACCAGCCAGTTTAAAAGCTGAAAAAAACTTTAACTCAGGCTACAAGACTTCTGCATTACCCTACGTAGGGCAGGTTTTGTTTGAGATTTTCTCTTGGAATAAATCATGTGTTCATATGAGGCAAGAGAGTCTACTTACTTACTAACTTAATTCGCCATTAACAACCTGGTTAATGGATTTCGTGCTGCCTTAACACATTATTCCAGGCGCCGCTGCATCTTGCCTGCCTCCGGCATTTGATCACATCAATCGCTGACAGGTCTTTCTATTACTGCCAGAACCATCTTGATTGACTCCCGTTCAATACCGCTAAACGCAGCAGCAACATCTTGCTTGTTACGCCCTATTATGTCAATGTTGCCTGCGCACGCAAGCAACTGCACAGTTTTGTTGAAAATATTGCCATTCTGATGCAATCCGGTAAAACACTCTTCATGCTGATGTTGCAAAAGGTCGTATGTTAAGAGATCACTTTATATGCAACTTCGCACGATATCAAAAGGTTCGAGAAGAGCCAGTCAAAACTTGACGATGTCGAGTGAAGTTATCAGGTCTGATTTTTATCTCACATAAAAAAATCCAATCAGTGGTTTGATGAGTGGCTTCAATCGTTCACACAATACCATCGTATGAATCTTATACGCAAACTTAAAGAAGTTGCAAGAGTTGCTCAATATCATCAGCAACTCAGATATAGCGGCAAAAAAATAAATCCTTATCAGACTATCGTAGATGCCTTGTAGTTGACAAAAAGACGTTCTGTGTCGACCAGAGATCAGCAATGAGTATTCAAAAAGATGAGTAGATTGAATTATACTCATAATTTCATATGCAATCATACTTATTTTAATATCATGGAACCTGTATTCAAATTCAAAGTTTGAAGCACTCATCATATTCATACTTATCCATGACTCAACATTTACAAGAATCACAAAATTAATATGATTCACGTACGAACACTAAAATACTTTCTGGAAGGTTGTGTGTTTGCTTTGCTTGTCTTTTTATTTATTCTTTTTTCTTTATTTGTAAATGCAACAACAACTAAGACTGTAAATTTTGATAAATGATTCGAATCACTCGAATCATTTATGAGTATTATAAGTATTTTTCTAAATTTATGAATCTGAATGAGCAGACATAAGAATCAAACATATTTCGAATGTTTTGAGTTTGATGTCAACGTTGTACTCATACTCATTGCAACCTGTCCTTATAACTCAATGTTGTAGTGAGTACGAATGAATCAGAGTATGTAGTTAAATGTCCATATAGCTGACTCACTCCTACTCAAAATTTCATGAGTACTTGTGAGTAGCGAAAAAAAGATTCATTGCTGACCTATGATTACTAGCTCCGCAGGCCAAAAAATATTACTTTTGGGGTTATCGAAAGCTGCCTTGTAATCGACAAAAAAGATGGTTCTTGCCCAAGATTTAAGGTAACCTGTACACCCGATCGATGGTGGACTTGCTAAAGCAGGACTGATAAGGTTCAATCAGTGTATTGACGAGTGATTTCAGTCGCTCACACAATACGCTCGTAAGAAAATTGTATCCACCCTGCAGTTGGCGCATTTCTGCGATGTGTGGGAAGTATTACGAATTGGAATTCGAATTAAAATTGAAGTCGCCGTGGTCTAGTAGGTAGTGTGTTGGCTTATTAGACGAAAGGCCTGAGTTCGAATCCCAGGTCAGGCATCAAAATGAAATATGAAAAAATATTTCTTCGGCGACTTCCTCTCAGCAGATTTCTGGCAAAAACTCTGAGTGTAAAAATTGCCATGAAAACCTTGTCAAAAAATCTGTCGTTCGGAGGCGACTTTAAACTGTAAACGCCACTCATGTCTAAAATTAACGCACACAGCATGAGTGGTGTTGAGAAGCTAGGCCGTAATCCTGACTGAAGGGTTGTAATGGCCAATTATGTATGTACTTATGTATGTATTATAATTAAAAGAAAAAAGGAGCTCAATAATGGAAAACCCTGTAGAGACAAAAAAAGACGAATAATTTTAAATTTTATTTCAAAAGTTATGGCAGCATATGCGTTAATAAACTTATTTAGTGGCCTCAATTTGTGGTAGAGTCCATAATAAACTGCTAACAGCAATGGATGGAAATTATTGTTGATTGCGTTTGCAACATGTTGCATATGTATGCGCACAAACTATCAATAATGATATGAAAAGTTTACAAAGAGACAAAAACAAAAGACAAAAACAAAATATTTTTTAAATTGATTGCAACTTGATTGCGTCTTTAAATAACTAAAAACGTATGAACGTATAAACTGAAATCCAATAACAACAGCAACAACAGCAGCAATAATGATAATAAAAAAAATTGGATCGATGTATTCCAAAAAGTAACAAAAAAAATCACACACATAATCAAACAAACAACAATGAGGCAAACAAAAAAATGTGAATAAAATTCAATGATTGGTGATGCGATCACATGCATACACAAGAGTCATACATATACATACCATGCATCAATCCATATAGCAGTCATTTTACTTATGGTTGACGATGGCATTGGCGACGTACTCATCCGGTTTTTCTTTTACTCTGTGATCCCCCAAGTCCATATATTAACGTTGGCTGCCAACATTAGCGACAGCACCATAAGCTGTAGCATTAATCGCTCAGCTAAAGCTTGCATTTGCCACAACAACAGGTGAGGGTGCTGTGAGTAAAATGCGAAAGTTTTATACACACACAAACACTCACATTAAACATATACATACAATGGCTTACATACATACATATGGAGTAATGTTAAGCTTAATAGTTTCTTCAATCAATCTTTGATTTTTCATTAATGCAACAACAACAACAACAACAAAATGCCAAACAAACAAATAAACAAATGCCCACAGTTGCCATGAGAAGGGAGGGAGATTGGAAATCGCGTAACCTGTATATGGAAACTGGGTTTACAAGAGAAAATATTTATGCATGTTAGTCAATCAATTCAATAACATCTACATAGAAACAACAACAAACAACAACAACAACTATAACAAATATCATCAATTTATGGACATTAACGATAATGTTAATAATGTTGCAGATGACGATGACGATGACAATAACGTGGACAATGACTACAGACAACATACTACGTACGGATAGTGATACTGTTTTGCTATGCAACATTAGCTGCACTTGTATCTCAGATGCATATGATGATGATGATGATGATTTACTCACAACAACAACAACAACAAAAAAAACATTTATTTGTTTGTTTTTGTTTGTTTGCCAAAGAAACATAATGAAAATACCACACAGAGAGAGATTGTTGTCATCATTATCTTAACGATTTACAGCCGTTGCCGTTGATTGTACAAAGGATAAATACGTACGTATGTATGTCACAATACCGCTCACAATACCGTACGTTTTGACAGTTTACAACATTTTAAAGATTCATACGTTACGGAATAGGCAGCAAAATGCATTTAAATTTGAAATCCAGCAAAACGATTGTGAACAAATTGAAGGGAGTAGACTTTAAAAATGCAAATTATTACGCCGTCCAATACAATTTTAATCGTGGAAGTTTAATACTTAAAATTCTTCATTGAAAAAATAAATTTCTTTCACAAATTTGCCTTTCAATAGAACTCCTTAACACGTTGACTGTCGACTACGAGATAACTCGTAGATTGCGTTCCATTCTAGGGTGCCAACTACGAGTTATCTCGTACTCACTAAACCTGCCATTTTTGTGTAGCTACGAATAAAATCGTATTATATCAGTGTGCTAGTATCGATAAGTGGCTTCTGGGAAAAGAACAAAAAGTCAATGTTGGCTTACGTGGCCAGTTTGCTGAAAATTGCCGCTTCAGTCAACGTGTTAATAGAAGGTCAACTAAAATTTGGAAATAGGTTTACAATTCTGACATTAAGAAGACAACAAGGCATCCACCCCATCTTCCACTTAGCCAAACCAGAACACATGAATAACACTGTCGGAAGAGTTTTTTGTAATAGTATGGACTAAAGCGTGTTATTAACCCCTGGCTCTGGCACCCTGAGGATACGAAATATGACAATAAGAAACTATTTCTTTCGGCAACTTTCTCTCAGCAGTCTTCTGGCAAAAATTATGGGAATGAAATAAAATCGCCATGAAAAGTTTCTTGAAAATTTGTCGGTCACAGTTGCCTTTAAACTGCAGCTCCCACCATTTATGGATAAAATTAACACACTCAGCATAAGTGGTGTAAGAAGCTAGGTTGTAATCCTGACTGAAGGATTGTAGTGACCAATTAGTAAGTAAGTGATAGCTGCCGAGGGTAATTAAAATTTGGAAGACAGAAGTTAAAGACAGTTTTTAAATTTTATCGATCACCGTAGACACGTTTTCTAGTGTGGTTCTTTCAAAAAGTTTTTAATTTCGTTGCTTTATATTGGTAATAGTCGCCGTAGTCTAGTAGCTTATTAGATGTAAAGCCTTGGTTCGAGTCCTAGGCCAGACATCAAAACGAAATATGAAAGAAAAAAATTTATTCGGCGACTTCCTCTCAACAGATTTCTGGCAAAAACTCTGAGAGTAAATAAACATGCCATGCCATCTGTAGTTCGGAGTCGACGTTAAACTGTAGGTCCCGCCACTCATGTATAAAATTAAGGCATACAATATGAGTGGTGTGAGAAGCTAGACCGTAACTGACAGAAGGGTTGTAATGGCCAATTATGTATGTATGTATGTATATTGGTAAAAGACTCAGTAAGTAATAACTTTTATTTACTCTGCTAATAGTGAGTAGCAGAGCTCAGCAAAAGGATAAGTACATTCGAATTATACTCATAATTTCTGATACTTATACGCATTCATACTTATTTTAAAATATCATACTCATACTACTCATGTTTAAAGTTTGAAGTACACATCGTATTCATACTCAACAATAAGCATGATGTTGTTGATTTCGACTCTCCTTTACTCAACATTTACCAGAATCACAAAATAAGTACGTTTCGCGTACGAACACTACAATACTCACTAGAAGGTTGTGTGTTTTGCTTTAAATGCTGCCTTTGTCTTTTTCTTTCTTCTTTTTTTTGTAAGTACAACAACAACTAAGACTGTAAATTGTGATGAATGATTCGAACCATTTATGAGTATTATAAGTATTTTTCTTATTACATATTTCCAATGTTATGAGTTTGATGTCAATGTTGTACTCATACTCATTGCAACCTGTACTTAAAAATCATTGTTGTAGTGAGTACGAATGTATCAGATTAGTTAAATTTCAATACTGTTGACTCACTCATACTCAAAATTTCATGAGTACTTATGAGTAGTGAAAAAACGATTCATTGCTGATCTCTGATGAGTACCATTTAAAACAAATTATCTATTCGACTGCTTAAGTTAATGTATGGGAATATAATGTTAAAACCGTTGGTCACGCAGAAAACTTTGCTGCAACTCGTGTATCACACATGCATGATTGGTCATTACAACCCATTAGTCAGGATTATGACGTAGCTTCACACACCACTTATGTTGTGTGTGCTAATTTTGCATGAGTGGCTGAACCTACAGTTTAAAGTCAACTCAGAACGACAGATTTTTAAGAAACTTTTCGTTGCAATTTTTATTTACACTCAGAGTTTTTGTCAGAAATTTGCTGAGGGGAAGTCGCCGCAGGAATATTTTTCATATTTCGTTTAGTTGAAGACGTCTGACCTGGGGTTTGACTTGTGGTCTCACGTCTAATAAACCAACACTTTACCAACTAGACTACAGCGTCCTCATCGTGTACTGCTAAAGCAAAACAAATATTTTAAAATATCCATCAGAACATATTTCTACCCCCAATACTTTCCAATATTTTTTTTTGTGTTTCTTATTTGTTTTATTCATATAACAACCATATTTATGCTTATAAATTATCAGAGAATGAATAAGAAGAAGAAAATAATAAAGAAAGAAAAATTCATTCTTTTTTTGTTTTTGTTTTTGTTATTTCGTTTATGTTGTATGTACTCACCAAAAATGGCTTCCATATCCAATCATCATTTCCATTATTATTATCGTATCGTATCGTCATCGTCAACTCTACCATCTTTGTTGTCATCATACCCATCAGACATTAGGAGCAGAATGAAGCTGCATTAATAACGGCAACAGCAGCAATCCGCAGCAAGCAGCAGCAGCAGAACAAAAGTATCGTTTCGTTTCATGGCATTTCAAAAGCTGATTGGATAAACGCGATGCAATGTCTAGTCATCCATGATGATTGTTGGCAATTTTCTTAAACATGAGTTTTTGCAAACAGAATACAAAATTCAATAATCATAAGCATTTTAACCATAAAGGAGGAGCTCACCAAAAAAAATCAGAAAAAAATTGCAAGAAATCGACAAAAAAAATTAAAAAGATAAAGCAAACGAACAACAGCATTTTGTACACAGAGACAGACCATCATAAAATGTAAACGAATTAAGGAATGTCTTAACAATCTTACATACTTACAGATACCATACACATACATGCATACCACAATTATTTATAAAATGTTCGTAGCATACCCTTCTATACAACCAGATCCATGAGCATTCCGTACCGTTACCAGCCAATATAAGAGTCCGTATCTACAAAGTTATTTTTTAAACATTTCTGTTATGACTTGTATTCTCATGATATCGAATCACTCGCGATTTTAACGAATATTTCAATTTTCCAAACACAAGTTTGGGACTACACTGTGCTATGCAAAATTCTTAGTTTTGCAGAAAATTAAAAAAAAAATTAATGTTTCACTTAAAGTACTTAATTTACGCCATCCAGGTTCCTAAACCTCAGCAGAAAGTGAATTATTCACATCACAGTCATCTAATTTAAAAAGCAAAGAACCTTTAATTTCCTTCAAATAATCCATATTTGAATACCTCTGATATGTTCATGGAAGTCATTGTTTTTTAAACAACGACAGAAGAAGAAATAAAATTGTAAATTACGACAGCATCAGGGAATTTTTTGTGACGATTTGAATATATTACGATCCTAGTCAAGTATATTCCTGAATGTTGTCCGACTTCTGTCTTGAGTGTTAGCATCGCTAGATATTTATATACTAGTCGCTGCTGTAGTCATCTGTAAGATTTTATTTTGTCGATTTTAAACTTTTTGTACTGGAGAAGCTGAGGCAGTAGCTCACCTTTGGCTGCAATTGTGAAATTGGTGTGAACGCTGTACTGCGTTTATTGCGTTTATAGCATTAGATTCGCGTTTTTAACAAAACGCCAATGTACCTCAAATAGTTTCAATTTCAGTTGAGCCAACTTTGTTCCAATTTGAAATTTCAAAGTCAATGTCAAGGTCTATTTCAAAATATTTTAGATGCGAATGTTTATTCGTACTGTAGTGCATGTTCTTCTTCGTAATGTGATTATTACGTGCATACATTTTTGTATTTTTATCCTTCATAAAACTAACCATTTTCAAGATGATATACATTTGTAATCTTGTAAGAGCTTTATGATTTTTTGAACGTTCTTTTGTACGCTGTGGAAAGCAGTGTCGTCAGCAAGGATAGAAGTGTGAATGTGCCTGACAAGTCCGAAGTATCAAGTAAATATAGAACGGGTTCCCTGCAGCACATCGGCTGAAATATGCTGTTGTGAACATTCACAGTCGCCCTCCATAATAACAAAGCTTAGGTCAGTTATGTAACTTTCCAATAACTCCACTATGTTACTGGCTAAGTTCAGCTTCAATTGAAGTAACGGGTGATTTTTTAACTATGATCTTTTTGGCAACACTGGTTTAAACAGCTCACGCACGTTTCGTGTTTTGTTTCACTGTCAAACATCTTCAGTTTGGTCTATAATTTAACCATGAATCGTCTTACAAACGAACAACGCTTGCAAATCATTGAATTTTATTATCAAAATGCGTGCTCTGTTAAGAAAGTTCATCGTGCGCTCCTTCCATTTTATGGTCAGTTTAATCGATCCACTGAAGCGGCTATTAGGGATACGTAAATAAGCAGAATTGTTGATTTTGGAGTGAAGATCAGCCAGAAGCATTGCAAAAGCTACCAATGCATCCAGAAAAAAACAGAGTTTAGTGGGGTTTATGGGCTGGTGGCATCATTGAACCGTACTTCTTCAAAGATGCTGCGAATCGTAACGTAACTGTGAATGGTGAGCGCTACCGTGAGATGATATCCAACTTTGTTTTGCCCAAAATGCAAGAGTTTGACTTGCATGACATGTGGTTTAAGCAAGACGGTGCCACACAGCACGCGTAACAATGGACTTATTGAGAGGCGAGTTCGGTGAACATTTTATTTCATGTTCGGGACCGGTCAATTGGCCGCCTAGATCGTGCGATTTAACGCCTTTAGACTATTTTTTGTGGGGCTATGTTAAAGCTCATGTCTATACAGACAAATAAAGATTTCATGCATTTTTCAGAATTTTATGTGTTTTTTTCAATTTTCCTATAGCTCTTAAAAAATCACCCTTTATAGGGCCCTCATGCTTGAGAAACTCGATGAATAGGCTTAAACATGAAACAGTTTAAAATCGACTCCGAACGACAGAATTTTGAGAAACTTTTCATGGCAATTTTATTTACTCCCAGAGGTTTTTGCCACAATTCTGCTGAGAGGAAGTCACCGAAGAAATATTTTTTCATATTTTCGTTTTGTTGGAGATGTCTGACATGGGGTTTGAACTGTGGCCTCACGTCTACCTACTAGACTATGGCGACTTTCAACTAACTTTAGTTAAAATTCATAATTGAAAGAGAAAGAAAACCAAAATTAATCATAAATTAAGCCTTTAGTGGGTAATTAAATTTTGCATACCGATATATGTACACAGATATGTCTTTTGAATTTCTCTTTTTTTTACAACAATTCCAGTTTCATTTTAAATTACAATATTTCGCGCGGGTTTTTGTGTTCTTATGCATCAAATCGGTTTTTGATTGGTTGGTGGTTTACAATTTTTGATCATAAAACTCCTACACACGTACCTTGTCGAACAAGTGTATTGAAATGGAAGAATCTTGTAAGAATTGAAATTTTATTTAAATTTATATTGAAATTGAAACAATTGCAACAACTACAACAAAAATAACTAAAATAATATTCAATGAAGTCAATAGGAATACAGACAGACAGTCAGAGAGTCAGTTGTCCACGAAATGGGTGCAAAAATGACAAGAGACAATGAACACACTGGCAACAACAACCAAAACAACAGCAACAACAGCAACATTCAGACAATGTTGTAACATTTGTTAATTGGTAATGGTAAGGAAACCAAATCAAAACAAAAAACAAAAAATAGGCAGAAATATAGAGCAACAGGCAGTACAAATGCAACGCAACGCAATGGCAACAACATGCCAATTCAAACCACTCCACACACACTACAAAATTGAAAGAAAAAAGTGAGGAAAACCTGGAGTATTTTATGCTTATTTATTCCTTCAAAACTATAAATGCTGTTCAGTTAGTACCTCTTATTTATTCGATTTGAAATCAAATGAAACAACACAAACAACAACAAAAAAAAAAGACCAAGAGAAACACTTTAAACTCGAAAATAATTGAAAATTATACATAAACAGAGAGTATTTATTGATTGAAATGAACTGAAAAAAACAACAAAAATTTAATAAATCAACCACCACCAGAACCACTAGCATTACCTACATACATGATACGTGTTGTGGCTCCAATCGATTCATCCATTCATTTTCTATTGGTTTAGTCGCCAATCGAATAATATTTCACCTTCAATATGCCGCTACACACGATAGTTTCTTGTGTTTTTTCTATACAAAATCTAAACAAAATCAATCGATGTCAAGTCAAAGTGGCAAAGAATAAAAGAGAAATCCACAATTAATTCCCGTACAAATTATTCGATTACATTTCGATTTCATTTAGAAATTAATCGATGTTTTGTGAAAAATCCGCTGTCGTTGTCTGGGAACATAAATATTGAAGCGTTTAAAGAATACTTTTTTAAAATATCACTCACCATATCAGAACATGCTCACTTTCATAAAACATGTGTAATGTATTCTTAAGACATTTGATGGCGTTCATTGGTAAGGCACGTCTGTTTAGCACTCTACTGAATTGAAATACATTCAGTCAGATTCACCAAAGACTATTGCAATATCGGTTATATTTGATGTATTGTATCGCCTTTAGTTGGAACTAATAGACGACAAGATCTAAAGGTCATGGCCGTTTCAAAAGCCTTTTGTTTAATTATTTTCAAGCGATTACGAGTATACTCGTCAACAAGCGAAAAATTTTCGTTTCGTTCTTACGAGTGAATTGCGGCGGGCAAACCTATTCAAAACATCTGGTATTGGATGGTGGGGTCAATAATAAAGGAAAAAATGAAGGGAACTGTAGACAGAGAAATCACAAAGAATTTTAAAAAAGGCTTGTGTGTACATACATAGGCAGGTACATCAAGTTCACATAGGGCCCAATGTGACCCCACAGTTCTCCATTATCCCCCAGCCTTGGAAGCACTCGCAGCTTCTGATTCCTTCAGATCGTTCAAGTATCAAGCACCATGATGCCTTTTTCTCTTTCGACTTATTACCGAGTGGGTGAAGAACAGTCTCCACCTCTGCAAGACATCTGCAGTTTCTGCAGAAATCACTAACAAGGTGTCCAAGACTAATGTGCCTGGAATGCTTGCCCATAATGCAATGCCCCGTAATAACCCCGACAGACATACTGTGTGCATTTCTTTTCAATTTAAGCAGCCTTAAAGTCGCCGTATTTTAGTAGATAGTGTTTATTAGACATAAGGCCACGGTTCAAATCCCAGGTCAGACATCAACACGAAAGTTTCTCAAAAATATATCATTCTGAGTCGCCTATGAACTGTAGATCCCGCCAGTCATGTAATAAATTAACACACACAACATGAGTGGTGTGAGAAGCTAGGCCGTAATCCTAACTAAAGGGTTGTAATGGCGAATTATGTGTATGTGTTTTGTGTCGCACGCCATCAATTAAATTTTGGCCAGATTTTCCGCTCTGCCCTTCTCCGAAGTCGCCCAGTTGCCAGAACGGACGATCGCATTGTCAATTACAAGTTTGCAGCTTTTCAGAGAGATTCCCAAAGTCGAGAATTCATCGGAGAGTTGGAGTCGGAGTATTTGCAACAGCGGTGCACTTTCGTGGAGTTAATCAAATTGGACTTCAGTGCTTTGACAGCTGCCTGAATATCCTGCTGGCGGATATTTGCGTCCCCAACAACTCTGCCTGAAATGCGCTACAGTGATCTGCTAGCCATATAAACTGGGCTATTCCGATCGATTCTGAATAAATTCCACTTCCAACGGTTTCGTCTTTTACTAGACGCACCTCACCACCCTCCCTAACCTCCTTGTCCGTAATGGATAACGCAGTGTCATATAGTCATTGTAACCAAAAGTCCAAACTTCTTTCAGGACCCTCGCGTGACCAGTATTTAATTCGCCCTCATCTTAGCCACCAAGCCCTTACAACAAAAATCTAGCGAAAAGAGGCCCTAAAACGACGTAGGTGCAGTGCACAAGTCACCACCAATAATTATACAAGCAGACCTTTGCAAACGCCGTATTAGGTTTAAATTAGTGGTCATATCTAGGTATTCCCACCAAACTTGGCGTATATATGTCAAGATGGATTCCAAATATCCGATGTATATGCAGTAAGTATATAGAACACTATGTTACAAGCGTAAAGGACAGTGAATGCCTTTTGCAATCTGTTAGTGGTGTCATGATATCAAGACAGTCCTAGAAATTGTGCCTCACCTATATTTAATATTTTTGTTTACGTATTTGATGTTCGATTGCAAAGTTGCTATTGAGACAATACATGTGGATAAGTGCTGCGATAATACAACGTGCGTAGGGTATTCAACTGTGTTTCTCTACAAAAAAAATTAATCCAAAATGAAAAACTGAAACTAAAAAAACTAAAAAAGTGTGAAAACTCAACTGAAATCATTCAATAATTTAAGTGCTGATGAAATTTATTTTCTTCTTAAACTCTTAACACAACCACATAGTGGCATCTTTAATAACAATTTTAACGTAAATTATCAGCAACTCTGGACTTTTTGAGTATCATTAGAGAAGCATTTAAGATCATAAAATAAATATACTTGTCGTCTATTAAAGCAACAAACATCATAATTATGAACATTCGTTGCCGTTGCCGTTGTTTCTCATTGCCACAAATAGAATGTGTTTGGCTGCAACCTGTCATCGGTCTGTCTAGGCCCAAAATCTTCAACACTTTACGCGTTACAATGCGGTATTTCACTATGTTGCGTGCCAGTCTGTGTGGCCCTAAATTAGTGCGATTAGTGATGTTGCTTTACGCTAAAGAATTATGACAGGCTCGGGAGTTTTAAGTTTTTTTTTTACTTTTCTTTCAGCGTCTAAACCATGACTGTTAAATGATTCCAGAAGAAAAAAAAAAACAAACTGTCTGAATGTCTGAGGGAAAACTGTGAATGTTTCCATTCCCACAGCCAAACACAGAAAATTATTAATGGGGGCTAGACAGTTTGTGGTACAAAGTATTTTCAGAAGCAATTCATTTTTTATTTTTTTAAAATTAATTTTCTTTTAATTCTTCTTAACTCAAAGTTGATTTTAAAGATGAAAAAGGGGGCAGCAGGCAATGCTTACTTAATTTACGTTGATGATCAAAGTATAGGTTTTTTCTGGACTGAACCTTTTTCTGAAACTTTTCTTAGGTTAGGTTAGGTTAGAGGAAGTGTACTTGTCAACTGTGGCAAGTACAGTACCCGGAGATTGAATTGACCCATTGCACAACGTCCTTGCTTCTCACACCACTCGTGTTGTGTGCGTTAATTTTATACAAAAGTAGCGGGACCTACAGTTTAAAGTCGACTCCGAACGAGAGATTTTTGAGAAGCTTTTCATGGCAATTTTTACTCTCAGAGTTTTTGCCAGAAATCTGCTGCGAGGAAGTCGCCGAAAAAATATTTTCATATTTTCGTTTTGATGTCTGACCTGGGATTAGAACTCTGGCCTTTCGTCTAATAATGATTCAGTGATTCATTCCTAATACTTACTCAGCTAAGCTTCAAATAGAGCTCATTTGAACTCTGTTTGGATCGAAAATACTGCACAGGGTTCCATATTTCTTATTCCCCAATCTGAATGGTTTCTGCACTGTAGAGCATTACGATAAAATCCTTCTAATCACTGTTGTTCATATTGTTACGTTTTTGCCTTTTTAAAAATGTTTAAAATATGAATTCGTTGATTGCAAACAAAATAAAAATAAATTTGTGTTTAGTTTCAATTAAATTCTTTATTGTTCACACTACTTTTGTGTGCCACCGTTTACAACTTGACGTATACAACAATAATTGCTTGTTCGTTATTCTTCTCGGCTAACACCCTTTGCGTAAGCAACAACACTTGTACGTCAGATCTGTAGAGCGGAGATCTTTAAACCACGACTATTCTCTTCATACGCAACGTGTCTTCACACAAGCCTGACTGAATTCTTACTACTCGTTGACTGCTTTGTCTTGTCTTTTTATATGCCCACGTAATCAGTCTGACGAAGGTTCTTGAAGTGGAATGTTCGAGGTTTCGCTTTCTCGAGAACTCTATGACGACTTCATTGTTGTTTGTGTATTTTGTTCACATTGTTTTTTGTTGCTTTCTTTCTTACTTGTCTGCCTCCTTTTCTTCCATACTGATGTTGTTGGTATATGCAAACAAGTTCGTTGTATTTGTTTAGCTTTTGTTTATCGTTTTAATGTTAAACGATGGTACACTACTTGTATTTTCGTAACAGTATATATTAGAGGTTTTTGTAGATCCAAGTCATACTCTTGCGGCAAGTAAAAGAATAATAAATTCTTTTGTGGCCTTATCAGTGAGGCTTCAAGCCTGGCATGTACACCATTGACCAGATCTTGAAGAAGACACATGTAAAACATATGTAAAACGTCGACTGTAAGGTAGTCTTCGATAGCCCATTATGGTATCGTATTTTTGCCGGAATATCTGAGATCGGTATTCCCACAAAACCAATAAGTCTATGCTGCATAACGTTGAGCAATTCCTTTAGCTCTGTCAAGATAGGAAAAGACCTCCCCGAATCATTTGCTATCGTACAACGTTTCAGGAAAGCCGATGCCTTTTCATACGACCTTTCGTCATGGAGAGTGTTTTATGGAAGGCAGAGTTCTTTGGCATTTCATTGCTATTTTCCATAAAAGTGTCCTGTTACTTATGTACAATGACCATATTTACATCATAGTGAGTACCAAGTGAGACATTACTACTGCTTTTAGCGCTATTGAATGGGAAAACGAAGTATATGTTGTCTACAAGTAGGGACATGCGGCATATTGAATTACAGATTATGATCGCCAGCTATGCTTTCGATGTTGTCAGTGAATTTGTTTATCTTGGCTTAACCGTTACCAGCAAAAAAATGATGCCAGTTTGGATCACTCTAGCCAACAGGTGCTACTATGGTTTCAATAGGCAATCGAGTAGCAGAGACCTCCCTCGTATGGTGAAATTAGTGCTCTACAAGTCAGTTAACCTTCCCGTGCTTCTTTATAGCGCAGTAGCATGGACGATACAGCAGCCTTGAAAATATTCGAGAGAAAAATTCTACGTAAAATCTTCGGCCCAGTGCGAGTTGGGGTTCAATTTCATATCCAATCCTATAAAGAGCTGTATGAGCTCCTCAACGATAACGACGTTATGTAGCGTATTAATATCCAGCTGTTGTGCTGGTTCGGCAATGTCGTTCGGATTGAAGACGATGGTCCAGCGAGAGATGTATGTATTTGATACGGGGATTGGCATAAGTCAGCATAGAGGACGACCTTGTCTACGTTGGAAGCACCGAATCGAGGCAGTTCTGTCGTCGATAGGTGACCATATGGCGACCACCTACAAGAAGAAGAGATGTAAGGAAGAATGTGCTTAATCAGGCCGAAATTCGATAAATGGATTTTTAATGGCCAATTAATTAAGGAATTAAGTGACACTCCCATGCCATAATTATTTCAATGGTTGCGGAATTGTTGAACGAATAACAAAAATACGTACCAATTGATATCACAAACACATCCTTCAATACTTATACAAGAACAAATAAATAAAATCTTTAAAAAAAATCTTCCTGGAAAATTTTACAGGGTAACCAGCCAATAAAAACTATGATTAGATTCACCAGTTTATAGCACTATAGCAGGTATATGGCAATAAAAAAATCTTGAAATAATTCTCTCAGATTTATAATATTTAGTGGTCCTCCTCCTCCTCCACATACATACTCCTTAAGCATATGAAGTAAGAAGTTCATAAAATTTAAGAAGTATAACTTTTTTGCATTGCATTTGATTTGATTTCAGATTTTATCGTTGATATTGATTTTATTATTGCCTTGGGATTCATATGCCATGCCACACCACCAACTCAGCAACAATGTTGCTTCGCCTTCATGTGTGCAAATGAAGTTGTCAGTAGTAGTAGTTGGTCATAAAAATTAATTTTATGCATTTCACACACACACACACACACACACAAAAAAGTTTATAAAATAATCATTATGGGTCTCCTCTATCTTCATATCTACTTCATCTATCCGCCCAATAATAATTTCATTTGTCTTCATACCTACTGACAATATTTATTAACAGAAGGAGCGGAATGGACAAAAACAAATAAAAACTTGGGTCAGCATAAAAATTTCGATAAACAAATCCTGTTGAATTTCGATTACTTGTAACCAGGAAAATCGAAATTGTTTAAAGAATAACAATCAACCCTGTTCTCCTAGGACACATACACACACAGGCTCTCCTTCTCTCACTCTCTCTCTCTCTCTCTCTCTCTCTGAGGAAGCATAAAAAATTTGTTGACCCTTCTTCTTGAACTTTCCGCCTGCTTAGATAGTATGGCACAGTAGTATGGCCATAAAGCCCTTGTGTAATATTTGCAATATGTTTACTTTTATTTCTTCCTTTTCTTGCTATTCTTGTCCACAATTTATGGCAAAAGAAAATATCGAAAAATATTACAATATCAGCCATAAACATGAGTAAGAAAAAAAAACAAACAATTCGTTACCTTTCAAGGATATTTTTTTATTTCAATCTTTTTTTATAAGAAATCCAACCAAAAAAATCAACAACAACAAAAATAGTTATAAAAGTTATTGAACTATCTTAACAAAGTTCTTTATTTCTTTATTTTTTTGTATTTTTATTTCATATTTTTTTCTATGTCAATAGCTGTAAGAGTTAGAATAAAACACTACTACCGCAGTTTACGGCCGCAGTATTCAAACATTTTCATTTACAAGCCCTAGGAAGTTGGATGGACATTCTTATGCCACTTAAGGTCCATAGTGATCAGAGATCCACAATGAGTATTCAAAAAGATAAGTAGATTCGAATCATACTCATAATTTCTGATACTTATACGCATTCATACTTATTAATTATTTCATATTCAAATTTGAAGTACACACTGTACTTATACTTAACAATATGTATAATGTTGTTGATTTCGACTCTCTTTTACTCAACATTTACAAAAATTACAAAATAAGTATGATTCGCATACGAACACTACAATACTCACTAGAAGTTTGTATGTTTGCTTTGCTTGCTGTCTTTGTTTTTTCTTTCTTGTTTTTTTTTTTTTTGTAAATGCAACAACAACTATGACTGTCAATTTTGATGAATGATTCGAATCTCTTGAATCATTTATGAGTCCTATAAGAAGTTTTCTAAATTTATTAATCTGAATGAGTGGGCTTACGAATCAAACATATTTCGAATGGTATGTGTTTGATGTCAACGCTGTACTCATACTTAATGCAACCTATACTTATAAATCAATGTTTGCAGTGAGTACGAATGAATCAGAGGACATAGTTAAATTTCAATACTGTTGACTCACTTATACTCGAAATTTCATTAGTACTTATGAGTAGCGAAAAAACGATTCAATGCTGATCTCTGATAGTTTTCCATTATCTTATAGTCCCGAACCCAATCGGAGCTGCTAATGAAGCGACTCAGACTACCAATGGCGAAATAACTTCTTCACCTTTGACAGAGTGTCAGACATATTCCCTGTAGTTGAAGAACAGCTATTTCTCTTCGTTTTCTTTATAGCTTCTGCATAAATCAATAGTCAGCTATCCAAGAATAATGCGCATCGCATACGTGCCTATAATGCAGTGCCCTGTAATAACCCCGACAACCATATTCAGCGTGCTCCTTTACAGTTCAAGCAGACTTGTCGCATGCCCGCCATCCGTCATCAATTCGACCTCCGGGTACTGTGTTTGTCTTAATTGACACGTACACGTCCTCTTACCTTCTGCGTCGTTCTGCCCGTTCTGCCCTAAGTCGCCCATTTCTTGTTGATGAAACTCACAAACGCCTTGTCTACTATAAGTTTGCAGGTTTTGAGTATGATTCCCAAAGTCTAGAATTCATCGGAGAATTCAATGATTGACCAGTTCATGCACCTTGCTGTTACATACATACCTAGATAATTGGTAATTACAACTCTTCAGTCCGGACTACGGCCTAGCTTCTCGCAGCACTCATGTTGTGTGCCTTAATTTTATACTTGAGTGGCGGGACCTACAGTTTAAAGTCGATTCCCAGCGACACATTTTTGGAAAACTTTTCATGGCAATTTTATTTCCTTTCAGGGTTTTTGGCAAAAATCTGCTGAGAAGAAGTTGCCGAAGAAATCTTATTTCATTTTTCGTTTTATTGGAGACGTCTGTGTGAAGTCGCCGTGGTCTAGTAGGTAGTATGTTGGCTTATTGAACGTAAGGCCCGAGTTCGAATCCCAGGTCAGACATCAAAATGAAAGTATGAAAATATTTCTTCGGCGACTTCCTCACAGCAGATTACTGGCAAAAACTCTGAGAGTAAAAATTGCCATGAAAAGCTTCTCAAAAAATCTGTCGTTCGGAGTCGACTTTAAACTTTAGGTCCCGCCACTCATGTATAAAATTAACGCACACAACAAGAGTGGTGTTGAGAATCTAGGCCGTAATCCTGACTGAAGGGTTGTAATGGCTAATTATGTATGTATGTGGAGACGTCTGTTCTGGGGTTTGAACCAACACACTATCACACTAATGCGCTTCGCATACGTGCCCATAATGCAATGCCACATAATAACCCCGACAACCATATTCAGCGTGCTTCGTTGGAATTTAAGTAAATCATTCGTGCGCTCGCCATCCAGTTTTGGCCAGATTTTCTGCGGTGTTCTGCGAGTATCCTAAGTGCTATTGTTGGTGGGACCGACATCGGAATGTCAATTATAGGCTTGCAGGTCTTCAGAAATATTCGAAAAGTCGAAAATTCAGAGGAGAATAACATGATTGAGTGATCTACAGTTACAGGTCCTAATAGAACGTTTAGAACGTCGTTTGTGCTCTTTTTTCGCAAGAATACGTAATTGGTAGTCAGGGATCGCTTAAAGGCTGTATAATATTTGCACTTTCTTATCGAAACCCTAGACTAGCAATTTTTGACTTGAGACTGCGTAACCCAAATAGCATGCCTAACCTATTTTCAATCCATCATCATCATGATTGTCAACAATAATGAGCGACAAAATTTCACTCGATAGTGTGCGGTAATTAAATTGCATTCTTGCGCCTCACAAAATGTGCAATTTCAGCGTGAGTGCATCTTGCATTCTGATTTAACGGTCCATGTATGTTTCTTTCTCATGCATTATGAAATATGAAATGATGATTTAATTGCATTTCTCGGGAAATATGCATACGAGTGGAAAATCAAAAATTAAGTTTTCATTTCGCAGATGAAAAATGTGAAATTAAGTACGGCGTACATACATGTACGTGTGTGTCATTGAAGGCAATTGTTGAAAGAGAAAAATTCAGTTTTTCATCAAACAAATTGTAGAAAACATTTAAATTTTATGATGACAATTGCTGTGGAAAAAATTCCTTATGAATATGACTACATTGGGTGGCCTGGTGTGAGGTTTGAGGTGTGGGGATCTTGAGTTCACACAGAACTCGTTATTATTTGGTTAGAATTTGTAATTGTATGACTACACCTCTATGTTTGAATTCGTTTTTAGCCATCTGCTGACTGCACTCGTTCCAGTTAATTTCCAAATCCAATGTTTCACTGTTATGGACTGGAGTTCACAGAATCATCTTAATCTCAGACGACTGAATTACTGTAAGGGACTGTAGGAAATCTATCATGTAAAAATCTGTGCAGGTATTGTCTAATACAGCAAATATTTGAGCCGCTGTAGTTGTTTTTCTTTCAAGGGAAAATAGCAGTAGTATAGTAATCTTCAAACTTTGTAACTTGAAAGTCGGCACAGTTTGTCCTAGACATTCAAGGCAGCGTATTCATTTCATTGATATTCAGACGGCCCTTACCGATCCTTAAGACATTGCCCCGAAACCATTTATTACCCTAACCGGTATTTGAAAATATCCTTTTCGTCTTCTCTGAAACGCCTCGGATAAATTCATAATACATATTATCGATCTTATTGGCGATCGTATTACCGATCTTATCAATCTTATAATTCCTTTGATGCTCCCTGATTTACAGATGCGTTTTCACAGATGAATTTGACATATTCCTAGAAATTCAACATGTCATCGTTCATTACACTCGAGTATTCAATATCACTGCGGTATTTCAAACCGTTACTTTCATCTTTTCAACTATTTTTTGGTTACTTTTCCAGACGGTTACTTATAAATTATAGTAGCTTAGTAGATAGTGTGTTGCCTTATTAGACGCGAGGATACGGTTCAAACCCCCAGTCAGACATGTCCTACAAAACGAAATATGAAAAAATATATATTCTACGACTGACTCTCAGTAAAAACTCTGAGAATAAAATAAAACTTCCATTTAGTTTCACAAAAATCTGTCGTTCTGAGACGACTTTGAACAGTAGGTTCCGCCACTCATGTATAAAATTAACACACACAACGTAAGTGGTATGACAAGCTACGTTGGAATCTTGACTGAAGGGTTGTACAGTTGTATTTACATTTCAGAGATCAGTAATGAATATTCAAAAAGATGAGTAGATTCGAATCATTCTCATAATTTCTGATACTTATACGCATTCATACTTATTTTAATATCATACTCATATTACTCACATTCAAAGTTTGAAGTACTCATCGTACTCATACTCATTTCGAGTCTACATAACATTTACACGAATCACAAATATACTTAAGTATGATTCGCGTACAAATACTCAGTCAATACTCACTAGATGGTTGTGTATTTGCTTTGCTTGCTGTCTTTTGTATTTTTCTTTCTTCTTTTTTTGTAAATACAACAACAACTAAGACTGTAAATTTTGATGAAGGATTCGACGTATCACTGGAATCATTTATGAGTATTACAAGTATTTTTCTGAAGTTATGAATCAAACATATTTCGAATGTTATGAGTTTGATGTCAACGTTGTACTCATACTCATAGCAACCTGTATTTATAAATCAATGTTGTAGTGAGTACGAATGAATCAGAATAGTTGAATTTCAATACTGTTGGCTCACTCATACTCAAAATTTAATGAGCACTTATGAGTAGCGAAAAAAATGATTCATTGCTGATCTCTGGTACATACACATCAAGGCGGCCTCTCTCGTACTAAGCCACGCCAAAGTTATTGCAAACGTTGTGACTGTCGTTACTGCAATAATCTCCGCCGTCTAAGCCACTAGTAATGTGCCGTTTGTAAAACTAAAATCTTAGCCGCCTTTGGTAATTATCAACGCAGTAGTTCGTCGCACATAATGTGTTCCTGAGTAAAAGCCCTAGTGTGGGGCCAACGCAGAAGCCCTTGTGATCTTTTTTTTTTTTTTGATCAATATGTGATTTGTACAATGGCTCAATTCGACCTCCGGGTACTGTACTTGTCTTAATTGACAAGTACACGTCCTCTAACCTAACATGTGATCAATGCCGTAAAAATTCTTTTTTCTCGATTACTTTTAGCATTTAACCGTACAACCAGGCGTGTGTGTTCAATAAATTCATATTTATTTTGGCACTTTACCAGGCAAAACAATAAATACTCATGCTTGATTGTATTTCCACAGAGACGTTTGTGTATCTGTGTGCTGTTCGTGTATAAAAACTATAATATTTCCTGCAATAGCATGGAAAATTATTATTATTTTTTTGTTTTTCTTTGGCCAGTTGGTTTTATGACTTTTGCTGATTGGAATATGATATGAAATGAATTGAATGGCTTGGAAATTGATGTGGGTTTTCCTTAAGCACACTTATATAGAAACATAACTAACCATTTATCCATTCACCCATTCAACAATATTTGGAATACCCACGAAGTTTTCTCAATCTCTCTCTCTCTTTCTCTACGTCTGTCCTTCCGTATGTTTCCAAATAAGTACTCGTATGTATTTGAAAAATATTTATCATTGTATCAGTATTTATGGTTTATAGTTTTATTATTGGGGATTTACTTTTGCCCCACACTTTATTGACTTCTTTTTCCTTTTTTTGCAAAACTTGAAGAATTATGAGCCTCAGTGGACGTTGGCACTGGATAGTAGTATTTTTGTTAGTTGTGTGCTGTTGTTGTTACCGTTGCTGCAAAGTTGGTCGGTCTAGTCTTAAGATTGCCCATAATATTGTAAGTAATTGCTTGGGTGTTAGCAAATTATTAAATAAACAAAATTGAGATATGAATTCGATTCATTTAATTTGTTTTGAAGCTTTAAAATAATTGAAATAAAATTATTACACACGATTCAAGTTGAAATGAGTTTAATAAACTTGAAAGATTTCGTGATTGGAATTTGAAACGCTGAGGCAGTTGGAAGGAAGGATGGAAATATTTGTGACAGGTTATGGACAAAAAACTTTATAATATGAAGTAGATGATAATCAGTATGAAATCTGTAAAAGTATTTTCTTTAAGCTATTTTAAGAGGCTACTGAATTGAGTTTGTGTGATACATGCATTGGGACTTACGGAATTGTACAATTGGTCAATTCGACCTCCGGGTACTGTACTTGTCTTAATTGACAAGTACACGTCCTCTAACCTACGGAATTGTGCTCCTACTTAGTGAAATGAAAGTCGTAAGATTTGTAGACGTTTCGTAAATATTTGATATAGTTTGACAGGAAAGTCGATTCACAAACTGTAACTAATTTTCTTTAAATTTTTTTTCATCGGACGAATGTTTGTTTGTTGTTAATAAGGGCGATTGCCACCAGAGTGACACCAGGTAGTGTATTGTACCTCATCTTATACTTCGAACATTTCATTAACCAGTCATAAGGACTCTTCTATCTATCTACTGATAACGTAGCTGTCATTCAAATTTCTTGAGAATTCATACAAGCGTCTCGACACAAGAGCTTCGTACAGCATATTAGCTCAAATCAAACTAAAATTCTGGGAAATTTACATTCCCCAGGGGAAAAAATCTTGCCATATGAGCAATTCTTACATTAAAGAAATCGGTTAAGAATGTCAGAAAAACCGTACGTATCTTTACGACAAGAGCAGGTCATTGACACATAAAGTGAAAGGTAATCTCTTCCTCCCTCTTAGACCCACAGTTCTTGCAGAAGACATTTGCCAGAGCATAAAATCCTTCGGCAGGCCTGCCAAAAGAACAGTGGCCATTAGAAACTGCTTTTGTGCAATGGATGGCCATTTAAGGACAGAAGTGAGTCAGTAGTCTTCTTGTCCATGCGCCGCCTGCAAAGTCTAGAATTATTGCTGCCAACGTGATTGAAGTTTCCTATAAAACGAGCGGAGAATATCCAAACTAACTGAGGCAATCGGAATATCAAAGCCCTGTGTGGATTTTGAGCTCCATACCGACTCTGGTCAGCTCATTGACATTGTTATTGACATTGTTATTTCCAACTATATCTCTGTGTCCTGAAGCCCATATAAGAGCCATGGAGACGTAAGGAGATTGAAACTACGTTCGTTGGGGACTTAATTGCAGCCTGTCTGTCTGAGAATATCAAAAAGTTTTCAAGGGAAATATAGTCACTTAGCAATAATTGCGCCGCTTTCAAAGTTGCATTGACCTCTGCTCGAAAACAATGCAGTAATCAGGCAGCCTATAACATACTATCACTGATCCTTGAGCAATCAGTGAAAACTTCTGGGATACCAAGGATTTGTGGGAATTCAAAAATCGAGTATTTTACTCGAGAAGTTGTAAGAAATCATACATACATACAATACATACATACATACATAATTGGTAATTACAACCCTTCAGTCTGGATTACAACCTAGCATCTTACAGCACTTATGTTGTGTGTATTATTTTTAGTCATGACTGGCGGGACCTGCAGTTTAAAGTGGACTCCGAACGACAGATATTTTTAAACAACTTTTCATGGCAATTTTTATTTTATTCCCGGAGTTTTTGCCAGAAATCTGCAGTGAGGAAGTCGCCGAAGAAATATTTTTCTTCATTCTTCGTTTTCTTGGAGATGTCTGACCTGGCGTTTGACCCGTGGCCTCAAGTCTAATAAGTCAACTCAATACCTACAAGACCACGGCGACTTCCAAAAAAATAATGCCTTGGTTGGAATAGAACATACAGCGCACTGGTGATCAGAACAGCTGACTGCCTGCGTACTTTGTCGCATAACAACCAAAGTCGAAACATAAATGTTCCCACATGTAATAGACTTCATAATTTCATGTCATAAAATTTCAGTTTTATTTTTTGTTCTAATCAACAAACCATACTTACACATTTCCATTTAACATCTGTTGTCACATGGCTGTTTCGTTTTCTTTTCGTTTCGTTTTCATATTTCAAATTCAAATGCGAATTCTTCATCTGCGTAATGAAAATTACATTTTTCGATTTTCCACTTGTATGCATAGTTCCCGAGAAATGCAATTAATATAATCATCATATTTCATAATGCATAGAAAATGCACAGACCATTACATAAAAATGCGATGCAATCACACTGCAACGGTATATTTCGCATGGTAAGAGGCACGGAGAAACTTCAATTAACGCACCGTAGCACACACAGTATCGTCTAATAATGCAAATATTTTATATGTACTTGCAATTGTGATATGTCATAATGATAATCATGACAATGATTATGATGATGATGATGACGATGATGATGAAAATGACTATAAAAATAATTATGCTTCTGCTAATGGTGTCGCATAGTTGGAAATATTTGGTGAAATCCAGACGTAGTCTTATAGTACGGTACAGTAAGTATTAACACTGGTGTTTGAGGATTCTCAAAATGGGAAGCAAGAAAAATTGCTGAACGCGATTTACCACGATATGCGACTTAACGAATTGGTGCCCGATTACGATCAATTTATATTCAATATCCCTTATCAATGACAATGAAATAAAAATAATCAATATGTGTATCAGAGATCAGTAATGAGTATTCAAAAAGATGAGTGGAATCGAATCATACTCACAATTTCTGATACTTACACGCATTCTTACCTATTTTAATATCATGGAACCTCTATTCATGTTCAATATTCATTCTTAACAATACTCATGATGTTGTTGAACCGATTCTCATTTACTCAACGTTAACAAGATTCACAATGCTTGCTGCTTCTTTTTTCGTAAATGCAACAACAACTAAGACTGAAAATTTTGAATTTGAAAGATTCGATGAATCACTCGTATCATTTATGAGTATTATATGTATTTTTTTTAAATTTATGAAACTGAATGAGTAGAATCAAATGAATCAAACATATTTCAAATGGTATGAGTTTGATGTCAACGTTATACGCATACTCATTGCAACCTGTACTTATAAATCAATGTTGTAGTGAGTACGAAGGAATCACTACATTTATATTTCATGAGTGCTTATGAGTAACGAAAAAACGATTCATTGTTCATCTCTTATGTGTACACAAAATGCTCTTCTAGCTCTACCCTTTGCTATGTAGGGCCACATTGTGCCGTTTAAAATCCACAAAAAGTCATTGGTGCAGCAATACGTTGAATATGGTGAACTGCATAAAAGTATGGTAGGGATGTAGCATGTATTTAGAAATAACCTCCTGGAAAGATATGACAGATTTAATAAACTGTGCATTTAAATGTCTGGCAAAGTGTCTGGCTGGTACATATTTCTTGCCTTTTGTGCCCTGTTAAATTAATTTTTATTTTTTGTGTTGCTGCCTTACAACTCATAAATTGTGCGGTTAAATTTGCCTCTCTGCCCTCTTCCCCTCCCTGTGCTGGGTGAACAATGAGGCTCATATAGGAAATATTAAAAAAAACTGTTTTTGCGAAATTAAAAATTTTTTTGAACATTTCGTCTGTCTGGTGGATCTGCAATACTGAATTTCATATTTATGTTGCATGCAATTTGTTTGATGTACGATGTTGTATATCGATGGCTTAATATAGAAAGGTCGTATCTTACATTTTCAGTACTTTACAGGAGAAGGAAAAAACTTAATAAAATCTAATACAAAAGTGTTATGTTATGTTTCTTTTAATTACTGTAAATCAACTATTCGTCAACATAGGAACCTGAATTTTTCAGAGGATGTGTACGGGGGTTTTGTCTACCATAATATGTAAAAATCCCGATTTTGAAAAAAACGAGATACGACCTTTCTATATTAAGCCATCGATATGAATAATTAACAATGTCGTCTGTTGTTTTTAAAATTCTATTCGTTATATTCGTTTTATTTTCTCAAATTATGAAGAATCATTTGCAATAATTTTTGCTTTTTAAAAAAGTTTTCCCTGTGGATTTCATAAGACAATTTCGTTGGTGGTTTTTTGATCTCTTTTTGTTATGAATTTTGTGAAATTTTTTTGGTTCAAAATTAATGCTACTTATTACACATGAGTGCACATAATATGGTATACCACTGACGCCTGAATATTTGTATCACATTTTTTGCGTTTTTTTGCTTTCATTTTCGGCGGTGGCAACCGTTTGAAGTTTGCCTAATTGGTTAACAGGCAGGCGCTAAGAAGTTTTTCCATAAATCAAAACCAAATATTTTTTTTTGCAAACAATTTCTTCGTGTTTTGTTGGTCTTTTGACGCAAAAATATTCCAAACAATTGTAAATGGAGTTTCAAATATTTTTCACATAAAAAAGAATTTGTTTGTTTTTCTTCAGAAAAATGCTCAAAAAAATACCATATTGTCCTGGAACAGCTAAGTTTATACATACCTACATACATACATAATTGGCCATTACAACCCTTCAGTCAGGATTACGGCCTAGCTTCTCACACCACTCATGTTGTGTGCGTTAATTTTATGCTTGAGTGGCGGAACCTACAGTTTAAAGTCGACTCCGAACGACAGATTTTTTTGAGAAACTTTTTCATGGCAGCTTTATTTACTCTCAGAGTTTTTGCCAGAAATCTGCTGAGAGGAAGTCGCCGAAGAAATATTTTTTTTCATATTTCATTTTGATGTCTGGCCTGGGGCTCGAACCTGGGCTTTACGTCTAATAAGCGAACACACTACCTACTAGACGACAGCGACTTCTATTTTGAATACAACCTATAATTTATTTGAATTAAATAACAAAACTTACCGCCTGTATACCACGTAATTTTAACGGACTTCTACACATTTTGATAATTAAGGCGTTTACTGATGGAAGTGTTATTACTAGGGGCAGGTTGAACGACATATGCTTACTAGCCCATATCTTCTAGTATATTAAAGCTAATGCACATGGTATCTTTTCTATGCAAGATCAAACGATTGGTGAAGTTGAAGAAGACAACGTTCTCCATCTTGGAAGCATATTAGGTATAAGTGAGGTACAGAAGGCAAATATCTTCAGACATTTGTACAAGACTCTTGTATTTAGTCCAGTGTGGAACACGCCGTACTTATCAAGACCAACAAAAATCAAAACATTTAACATGAACGTGAAATCTAGGTTACTGTACTGTACCCTTCAGTCCTAACGTGGTAGCATGCAGTAATTACAACACTTCTCCCTCATATCATTTACTTCTGTATAATTAACTCAGCGGTAGACTAACGTGAAGAATAACACTTATCACATGCAAATGATTCATAAGATAAGATAATAAAAATTGATTTGACGTGTCATCAAAACACAAAAAAGAAATTTGCCTGTATTCTAATAATTATTAACTATATTTTCATTGTAACTTATCAAGGCCTTATGCTCAACTTTGTCTAACAAACCGGGGTGTCTGCCGGGAATCTAACCCTTGACCCTTACAGTAATAGTGCTAACCCACTAAGCTACCCAGTATGTATATAAGTAAATAAATGGCTACCGTATCGTATGCGTTAGAATTTTTAAAAGAATACCAAACCAGTATCGGTCAAGCAAGTTGCCTAATTTATCACACATTTACTGAAATTTTATTATTTTATACACATTCTTAGCTGTTGGAATTGTCGATTCAAAGACGTATTGTATTGACAACAGGACAAGCATAACAAATATTCTAATAAAAGAAACTCCTCTCGTCCAAAGGGATATAAAGTGGGTGGGCCCTATTTATTACGCATAATATATGTAGTGGTTGCAAGCGAAGTTCGATCGTATAATAGGCTCTTAAGGCTATAGTCTGTTGTTTTCCTAAGTGGAAAACGGCTGCGTATACATAAGGGCAGTATTTATATTTTTACCACTTTAAAAATCCGTCCCTGTCTTATATCGGGAGTAGTATCGTTACCATTATCATCTACGGTTTCTAATCTTCCAATTGCTTCGTTGCTCAGCTGACACTGTATTGAAAAATTTTGTACGGTTGTCCGACAAATTTAATCAACTTAAATGAGCATTCAGTTGTACTACAGCGTAATTTGACGTGTGCTAGAAAATGTTTGCTTGGCGTCGCTTGGCAGTCTCCACTAATTTCGGCAGTAAACGTATATTTTGTAGATATTATAACTTTGTTTATCGGGTAAATGTAAATTGTGGTCGCTAATTGTATATGATAGCATGTGATAGCTAATATAATGAAATCCTAATCCAAAAACAACACCTCATTAAAAAAGGACTATCAAAGATTAAAAGTATGTGTGGTGGCTTATTAGAATTGAAGCTACGGTTCAAACCCCAGGTCAGTTATCGCGAACAAAAACGGTCTCTTCCTCTGGCAAAATATTGCCTTGAAAAGTCTCTCAAAAATATCTGTTGTTCGGATTCAACTTTAAACTGTAGGTCACATACATACATACATAATTGGCCATTACAACCCTTCAGTCAGGATTACGGCCTAGCTTCTCAACCCAGCTGTAGGTCCCATCACTCAAATATAAAATTAAAGCACACAACATGAGTGGTGTGAGAAGCTAGGACGTAATCCTGACTTAAGTGTAATGTAATGGCCAATTATGTGTGTATGTATGTATAAGAATAAAGGTTGCTGGCGAATGTGCTCATGTGCACATCATCGAACTTCTACGGTAGATAGTTTAAAAGCGTTGAATGTCAAATGTATTCTTACATGTTTAGTGAAAAGGAACACCACACCATACTCTTTAATGGTGAGATCAACCAATTTTATTAAATTTAAATAATTTTTTTTTTTAATTTATGTATGCATTTAGCATTTTGTTGCGGTCTAGAAAGAAATGCAATTAATTTTATTTGCCAGCCTTCCCCTTGTCCGCCTCTTGGAAATTTTTTCATTTTAAATCATAAATTCAACTCGCAAGAGACAATTACAAGTAGAGTTTTATTTATGAAAATGACAAGTGCATTGTTGTTGTTGTTGTTGCTGTATGTAATGTTTTTCCCTTCGTTTTTTTTGGCGTAAATTTATTTATTTATTGTATTGCAGACACTTTATATTTGTTGTTGTTTTTTTTTTTTGTATTTTTGAGACTGTGACATAAACATTGAGAAAAAATTAAAATGAAATAAAAATAATATTCTGTTCCGTTTGTTTGCTAGACGAGTGTTGCATGTGGCAATGTATTCAAACATCTGGTACCACAAAAAACAAAAAAAAAAAAGGAGACGCGCCAACGCAAAAATGTGTGGCAAAAAAACAAAATTAACTGCAAAGTCTACGGACTCGACTATAGACAATTGAAGTGCTCTATATTAGGACAAGTTGTTGCATAAATTCTTATAACAAAGCTAACAAATAGGAACTTAGGACTTACACTTCAAACCAAAGCAACCATATTTACCTACCGTAGATTTTAAAACCAAGGAAGCTTGTGTTTCATGCATTCAAATTTGTTCAATCATGTTGAATATTTCCTTGGGTCTAAATCTGACCTTGAAATCTGTTTAACTATTGTTTATCCTGACACAAGATATTGTTACATCGCTAAACATTAAAATTATAAACAAAAGCTACAAAAACAAAGCAAACCTGTTTACAAATTATAATATTGCAATATAGTATTGCATAAAAACTTGTAAACAATTAAACGAAAGTACACCAACAAACATCAGAATAAAAAATGGTAAACAAGTAAACAAAAATACAACAACAACACTACTAATATAAATGAAAACAAAGATGTTCACATTTATAGAGATTTCTAAGTCATGAACATTCATCAGATTGTTTACGTTGTCATATAAAAGGCAAGGCAAAGCAGGCGACGGAGTTAGCTAAGTTCAGTCAGTCTTGTGTGAAGACGTGTTGCGTTTGAAGAGATTAATCGTGGCTTGAAGAGCTGTGTTACAAAAATCTATCGAAAAATTGTCTAGTAATTGTTATTGTTTATGCAAAGGCTGTAAACAGAGGAAAAACTCACATAGCAATTGTTGTTGTTTACATCAAGTTGTGAACAGTGGCACGCAGAATTGTGGGAATAATAAAGAATTTTAATCAAAACTAAACAACATATTGGAGTAGGGTTCTCCTGCGGTCGTGGTATTTGTGTGACATGGCACAACCATATATCAGAGTGTATAATCCCATCGAGATAGAGAGCGATCATTTAAATTCATATTGTCAGCGTGATTTTTGGGTGGCAAATGCGTAAAATATTTTAACAAATATGTTAAAATGTAGGGAAAATACAATTCATATTGGTCGTATGTGTGTACGTATGTATTTATGTATGTACGGCATTTTATAAGTCATAAAATATAAGCAGTATTGTTAAATGAACATCTTAAATATGAAATATTTTGAATAGTGCAGGAGAACAAATGTAAAGGACACAAGGAGGCAAACATACAAAACCGTCAGAGCGACAGACGTTCATATCCAATGACATTTTAAAGCACTTGTTAAAATCGTAAGCGACAGATACATATAGCGAGTGTTTTATGTCTCGCTGTATGTCCGTATTAAAATATGAACATAATTATTAACAGAGTCGTCTACTTTCGCATTTTTAACAGCAATTATATTACCGCACAGTACAGTCAGGTCGCGATAATATGAAATAAAAAATGTACTTTTGTTGAGTTCAATAGAGAAGACAATGAAATTAGAGAACATATCAGGAAACTACTGACTGAAATACTGATTTCCATTTCCTCAATTCATTATACCCATTTCATAATACGATTCCGGGGAATATGGCGGATAGAGAATCAATTCGTAGTTTAATTCAATTTTTGCCTTGTGTTGACCTGAGTTTATTTGACCAAATACGATAATTTCTTGCGAATTTATTTGCTCATTTCAACTCTTCAGACAGGATTACGACCTAGCTTCTTACATCACTTACCTCTGTTGTGTGCATTAATTTTATACATGAGTGACGGTAACTAGAGTTTAAAGTCAATTCCGACCGACAGATTTTTGAGAAGCACTTCATGGCAAATTTATTAACTCTCAGAGTTTCTGAAGAGAGGAAGTCGCCCTAGAAATATTTGTTGATATTTCGTTTTGTTGAAGATGTCTCACATTCGAGTTGAACCCTAGCCTCACGTCAAATAATTCAACACACTACCTACTAGACTACCATTATACCATATGCTTCCCTAAAAATGGTACCCATAGGTTTATTGGCTAATAAACTCAACCCAGACTTCTATGGTGCCTATTTGCTTCTAGAACTCCATAGTTTTGATTGCTTTTTTGTGTCTGAAACCCAGTTGTTTTACGAAAGGAAGCTGTCGCGCCATTCTGTTTGTAGTCCATTGTGAGTAAACTCCATCTCCCATATTGTTTAACACTTTCCCACAACTAAGGAACCATTCAAAGCACTGAGTAATGTAATGCATACGGCTTGTACAATATCTTCCAGAGATCAGCAATGAGTTTTCGAAAAAGGTGAGTAGATTTGAATCATACTCATAATTTCTGATACTTATACGCATTCATACTTATTTTAATATCATACTCATACTACTCATATTCAAAGTTTGAAGTACTTATCGTACTCATACTTAACAATAGGCATGATTTTGTTGATTTCGACTCTCCTTTACTCAACATTTACAAGAACCACAAAATAAGTATGATTCGAATACGAACACTACAATACTCACTAGAAGGTTGTGTGTTTGCTTCGCTTGCTGTCTTTGTCTTTTTCTTTCTTCTTTTTTTGTAAATGCAACAACAACTAAGACTGTAAATTTTGATGAATGATTCGAGTTACTCGAATCATTTATGAGTATTATAAGTATTTTTCTAAAGTTATTAATCTGAATGAGTAGGCGTATGAATCAAACATATTTCGAATGTTATTAGTTTGTTGCCAACGTTGTACTCATACTCATAGCAACCTGTATTTATAAATCAATGTTGTAGTGAATACGAATGAATCAGAGTAGCTAAATTTCATGAGTACTTATGAGTAGCGAAAAAACGATTCATTGCTGATCTCTGGTATCTTGCTCCTAATTTATTATTCGGACTGGCTTGCTTAAAAATGTTCAATCACTAACGCTACCACATTAATTTTGTTTTTAATTGAGCATTACAACCCCTCAGTCAGGATTACAACCTAACTTCTCACACCACCCATGTTGTGTGTATTTGTTTTATATATGAGCGAAGGGACTTACAGTTTAAAGTCGGCCTCGAAGGACAGATTTTTGAGAAGTTTCTTATGGCAGTTTTATTTACTCTCGGGGTTTTTGGTCAGAAGACTACTGAGAGAAAGTCCCCGAAGAAATATTTTTTTTTACGCTTTTCTCATGTCTTGGCTGGTGTATGAACCATGGCCTTGCGTCTAATAAGCCAACACAATACCCACTAGACTACCGCGACTTCAATTGAATTTTACAAACACAGAAGCAGACATTATCAATGACGAATGATCAATTATTAGTTTTAAGGAACCCTTTTCATTCACATAATTTAACGCTGACGACAAAACAGATCCAAGGGATGTGTCAAAAATGGGCACCATTTAAGAGGAACAGATTTTTCTTTGATAGAAGTGAAAGGTATGGAAGAGTAAATTCAATTTCCATTTGCGAAACAAACAACCGAACACTGTATATTTGACATGAATGATGCATCTTAAAAATAATCGCGTCATGAATCATAAAAAAAAACGCTAAATTGATAACACTATTCACTGAGACCAAACACCACAACTCCATTTCACCCAGTGGTCGTATTTTTATCATTGTTGTGCCTTTAACAATTGCCAGCAACTTGTGATAGTGCCACATTGTGGTATGTTGCAAGTACTTCTTCTTACACAACAACATTCTTATTGAAGATGATAAATGTTTGGCTTGTGGTATGTTCATAAATTGTGAAAGCGCATGTATGTTTAAATTTAAAAATGAACAACGAAATGTTTCTTTTTCTTTTTTTATTTCCATTAAAGTGTAGTTAAAATATTTAAAATTTTTGGTTCTTTAACTTTAACGAAGGAATACTAAACACTTTTAATAAGAAGAAGTTTTATTTCATTGGTATACAATTTTTCTGCTTTAAATTTAAAATTTTCAAGATTTTGTTCTTAAAATGAAATGTTTGCTGTTGTGGGGAGGAAGTCTTAAAGTGGGTGTGATTGAATGTGATAAGTGGTTTAATTAAAACACATGTTTATTTCATTGATTTACAACTTACCCTTCCTTCCTTCTCATTCTCTCTCACTCTCTCCCTCTCTCTCTCTCTCTCTTAAATACGAAATAAATGCCTTTGGTCTGTGGCCTGGATTTTTTTATTATTTTGGAACGTGCCAATTTTATATTCGTTTTTCTTCCGATAATAAATTGTATTCACTTACTTAAGGGGGGAGGGAAGTAATAAAATATCGGTTTTCTTTGGCATTCGAAGACAAGAAAAAAAATGTTGACAAGGCTTTTAAAATATTTAATGAGTCATTTACTTCGTATAATTAATACAAAATCTCAATCTTAAGAAATAAGAGATGTAATATGGTAACGATAATAAACGAATGTAGTTTCTTCATAAATATAGCTTGTGTATGTTAATTTTATCCATGAGTGGCTGGACCTGTAGTTTAATGTTGGCTCCGAAATATAGATTTTTGAGAAATTATTTTTGCAATTTTATTTGCTCTCAGAGTTTTTATAGGTGACTGCTAATAGGAACACGTTCGAGATGTGCGAGATGCGGTTTGAAAATAATACATCTGACAGTTAAGGCGCTCTCTGCGCACTGGACTCCTATAAGACTTATTCAAGATTAGAATGAAAAGCTGAAACAGCTAGAAAGGACTAAACTCCGGTCTTGTAAGAATTAACGGCAATAGGTAGACAGAGAAGCTTCCAAGCTGCTGATAAATAGTAAGAAGAAAGATTCAAATGGTTAAGCTCGGCGAAAGAAATTATGAAGAGAGGCGAACGGACAAAAATACAATCATAACCTTTGACTAATCACAATGATAAGTGATTTGATGATTATGTTTCAGACTACCGTGAAGTAGTCTGAAGATTTTAATCAGCATTTAAACGGACGTAGTGGAATCAAAGAACATTTGATTTAGAATAGAAATTTGTTTTAGAATAGTGTCCAAAATGCAGACTCCATAATGAAAAGAAAAATTTACCGAACATATACTTAGAACCTAAAACGACAGGATGTCGTTCATTAAGCAATGGGTAGGAAGTTCTTCTTAAACACAACTGACAGCATCCTGAAGAGCATGCAAGAGACATGTAGGTTCAAGACAGTAAAATAAATCTTCTAGAAGCGTAACTCTAGCACGTCTACGCAACAATAGGCGGATGTAAAAAAAAAATTATAACCAATTCATATTGACGCTAGTCTGACGGTATATGAGAGGAAATGGAGTATATGTTGTCGACAAATTGGGGCATGTGGCGTGCCGGATTCTTAATTTTGTCCGATAACTATACTTTCGATGTTATCAGCAAATTTGTTTACCTTGCCCCCGCCTTTACCAGTAAAAATAACGTCAGTCTGGAGATCAAGCGTAGAATCACTCTTGCCAACAGATGCTTCAATGGTTTCAATAGGTAATTGAGTAATACCAAAGAATATGGATATAAAGATTGCGCATTATGTAGAAGTTAAATTTCTTATGGCGGGTTCTAACATCACGAGCCGCTCTCACTAAAATCATTTCTTGATGAGGAGGGTGGAAGACAGAAGGAAAATAAACACAAACAAAGAGCGTAACAATGTGTTGCTCTCATTATGAGAGCGTAAAAATGCATTCAGTTGCTTTGCTTGTCAGCTTCTAAAGAAGAATGTTCATGTCGCTTTTTTCAGACTTCAATTTTACACCCAAAGAAATATTACAGTATGATTCACTAATATCAATGAGAAATGATTTCGATTTTTGGAAGAATACTTGCCAAGTTAAATACGGTGTTTTTAGGTTTTTAGCGCAGTACAATTTTTCTATATTTTTCGCTCACATATACATATTATTGGGTTAATAAGTAGACTTGAAAATATTACTAATAATTTTCCTCTGGGTTACCTCATAATTTTTGTCATGTTCTCTTTGTGCCGAGAACAGTGTTGCCGTTTTTGGTTATTTCTAACTAAAATTGGATATTTTTTTTAATCAATATGTAGGTGTGTAGATTTTTTTGGTTTTGGTTATTTTTTTCCTTATAAAAAAAAGGTATTTTTTGTTTCTTTTTTTATTAATTATAATTTAAACTTGAAAAAAAAAATAAAACAAAAGTCCGAATTTAATTTTGGTTATATTTTTTCTTATTTGGTGATTTTTTTTCATAAATGTTGGTTACAAAATTTGTTTTCGTGGCAACACTGTTTCAGAAAAATAAATAACAAATTAGTCAAACAACAAAAACGCACGATGAGAACAACGCATTGTTACGCTCTTGGTTTCTTTACCCTTCTCTTCTATCTTTCCCCCCGCGTCAAGAAATATTTTTGAGAAATATTCCAAAATATGCCCAAATGCACATTCTTTATACTTTATTTTCTTTGGTAATACTCTACATGTCGCCCATCTTCCCCATTCTTATCTATGGCAATGCATTGACGCTATTAAGCAGCGTTAAAAGTATGCTGACACAATAACATCCAGCGTATGTCTTAGCCATGTCGTTCAGATGGAAGACGACGTTCCGGCTTATTTGAAGAGTGGAACGGGAGGCAAAAGCCTTGAGACTGTTCGAGAGAAAAGTCCTACAAAAAAAACCTTCGGGGTCCAGCAAGAGTTGACAATGATTTCAGCATCCGATCCATCAATGAGCTCTTCAACGAAATGGACTTGCATTAATATCTAGCTGCTGCGCTGCCTCGGTAAATGCTACTACCAGATGGCTATTTGATGCGGAGGTTAGCGGAAGTCGGCGTAGAGGAGAAACTTGTCTGAGTTGAAAGTACCAAATTGCTGAAGCCCTGCCTTCGATTTGTGTAAACAACTGGCAAAAAGCAAAGGCGTGGTAAGACAGCCCAAATCGGGTTGCTAATGGCGATTTAAGTAAGTAAGTCGTATTAAATCATAAAGAAACGCTCTGCCCTTATTGAGAAATAGCCGTATGCGTTAGAGTGTAATATCAAAACACAATATTTTTTATTTTATTTTTATGCTTTAACTTACCTTCTTTAAAATCTTTGATGAAATAATTTTAGTTTAAATCACATGACGTTTTATTTCAAATAATTATAATCTTTGTTGTTTTATTAATTATTTTTCTCTGTTTTTTTTTATTTTTTATATGCAACTACCACAGTTTACTATTTATATTGTATAATAATATCGTATCGTATTATTGTAATATTTTTTTGTTTTTTTTTTTAATTAAATAATTATTTAAGGGGGGAGGCCATAATAATATTTTCATTTTACATTTTGTCACTATAAAATAGGCATGTTGTATAGGGGGGGGGGGGGGGGGGGGGGGTATAGAAATCAGGTTTCATTGAATGAAACTTAAAAGGATCTGCTTTCTAAATCTACTTGAACTTTATACATCTTAAATGCTAAGAAAAAAAAATTAAAACAAAAGAAACAAATTTAAAAAAAATAATATTTTTAAACAAAAATCAATGCATTTTTAAATGCCATGCGGACACAATTTTTTAATTTTTTTTTTTAATTTTTGTTTTATTTTTAATAAATATTTTCTTATTTTTTATGACCATTTTTATTGATTCTTTTAATATTTAATTTTTTTTTTTTCTATTTTAAATTTTCACTTTTTAGCCTATTTTTGTTTAATTTTAATTTTATTTATGCTTTAAGATATGTACTCCTTAAAAACCATGATTTTCAATCATTTTAATATTCTTCTCTTCTCTTTTTTTATTTTTTTTTTATTTTTTTTGTCAATTTGATTCGTTCGTCTACTTATAACACTTACTGTTGTATGGTAAGCATACATATGTACTTACAAATAAAGTTTTTTCTTAATTCTTTATCCAACTAATCTTGATTACTACATTCGGCATTATGATCTACCGTATGATTAATATCGTTTTGATTGTTTTCAGTTTTTATTTTTATCATTGGATTCCAGGCCGTTGAAATCGGCAAGGAATCTTCATCTTTATCGACATGCGTTGTCATATGAGAGTGATGGGGATTCGGTGATTGATGTGATATATTCTTTGGTTCATCTTCGTCGCGTTCAATGCTATGCGGAGTTTTTGAATTCGTCTGTCGATCCAGGGCGGAGGAGGAGGATGTAGACGATGTTTGATTTAGCATCGGATTAAAGTTATAGGCAGGTTGTAGAAATGGCGGAAATCCTATGGGTAAGCTAGGGGGATATTTAGGTGGTCCGCTAGTACCATTCGCTAAATGCTGTGGTGCAATGTGCGGTGGAAAGGGTGGTGTAGAGTTTAAATCACCCGGCTGTAATTGACAAAAATCATACAAATTGCATTATTAACTTCTCACATGAGTTCTGATATGCAAAAAAAAAACTCCCTGCAAGCTTGATTCTATCGGATGGGCCATCTATCGGTTTAAATTTGAGGCATTGGTTATTTGGAATCTGGTAATACTTAATCAATTTTGTCACAAAATTCAGTATATTATCTTAACTGAACGTAATGAATCGATTTACGCTTGAAATGGAAATTAATTTCCAAAACATAGACAATTGGTTGGAAACTGCACGAAAATGTCGTAAAAAAAATTGATCTCAGGGAAGGACTAACAGTGCCCTGTATACGCAAATTTTTTGATGAACTTCGTGAAACTGGTTTCATTGTTGATGAGCCAAGACATGAGTGTGGTCGTACAGTGCTTATACCCGAATATATTGAAGCTGTGTCTGAGAGTGTGCTTGAGAATCCATCAACATCAACACGTCTTCATTCACAAAAATTGAACCTTTCACGCACTAGTTTACGTAGAATTTTGCAAAAAGATCTCCGTATGACGCCTTAGAAAGTTCAGTTGATTCAAGAGTTGAAGCCGCATGACTATCCGCTTCGCCAGATGAGGCAACTTGGCACACATCTCATGCCACAATCGATTTATTGCGTCCAAGCGATTTCACATCGTTGGACTATTTCTTATGGGACGCCGTTAAAGAACAATTGAGAATTTGAAGGACAACATTCGTGATGCCATTGCCGAAATACAAATTTGGCAAAATTTCAAATCGTTTTTGTTGTATTGTAGTTTTAAATTTAAACTTTTATATGGCCCACCCTTTATAAGCGAATACTATACGTTTCACATTTCAAATTATCTAACGACTAAAGACTAGATAGCAAAATGGAGTTGATGTTTAAGGAAAAAGCAAAGTTATGATGAGTACCTAGCAATTCATTTCACAACTCTTCTTATAATCGTAGAAATGAATTAAAAAGAAAAAGAAAATACTTTTGGAACTTACCTTCGGTGGCAAGCCATTGAAAAATGGTGGTAAATACGGAAAGAAAATATCCGGTCGTCGTGGTAAAAAGTCAGATTCTGCGCTAAGACTACCTCCCGGTCTATGCATAGGCAATTCCAAAGACATCCGTCTACCCCGACGTGATGTTGGATTTGACCACATGTGTGTGCCCATGTGAACCTAAAATTGTTGGGCATAAACAAAGACATGATCACAGTAATGATACCCTTTAACTCAGGGTCTCTGTAAAGATCAAGCTGAACAACAACAAATTACCTTTAAATTCCCTTTCGTCGTGAAGGCCTTCTGACAGACATTGCACTGAAACGGTTTATCGCCTGTATGCGTTCGCATGTGTATCTGCAGTGCTGAACTGGAACTGAAATTACGCCGGCATATATGGCAAAAGTGTTTATTGTTGACGGGTGGATCTAAGCTCGATGTTGGCGGTCCAACCGACATCAATGCCTGCTGAAAGTCTAAAGGCGTTGCTGGAAAACGATGAGCCTCTACATGGGATGGCATCGGAAGATGGGAAGTCGAAAAGTGATGAGGAATGGTTGTTACTATAAAGTTTTCAAGAGTTGTTGTTGTTGTGGGGAAATGTAAAGAGTAAACAGTCTTAACACTAAAAACAACACTTACGCATTTGCATCTTCATTAGAGAATGTTCCGAATTGTCCGCATGCGGAGTACTGTGAACTGCCGAATGAGAGCCGTAATAAGAAGGCGGTGTTGCGGAATCACGAAAAACATCATCATCATCCAGTTCATCGTTTATAGGGGGAGATTTAGGGCATGCATCATCATTTTCCATAAACGTTTCGGTTTTGATGTGATTTTTAAAATGTTCGACATCTGGAGGAGCTTTCGTTTGTATATCCCTACAGTCCTCGATGCTATTGTTGTTGTTGCGGTGATCGAATGGTGTTTTGCGAGAATTCTGATCTTCGTCGGAGACTGGGGGATATTTTGGGAACAGATTCGGATTCACGGAAAGCTATAAGTTGAGACAAAAGGTATTTCAATTGCATTGGCTGTTCTGTTGCTTAATTTATGAAAACTAAGAATTTCTGTCTCGTAACATTTCTCAATTAAATGTGGCGTTAATATTCAGACAAACATTTGTTTTGTTGTTGGTTAATAATTTTATTTTTACAATGTCTTGTACAAAACAACTACAATTACAACATACAACAACATAAACCGTGTTATAGGAAACATAATTTCAATTTTTTAGTTCCAACAGTAGAACAGAACAGAGCAGAACAGAATTGCATCGAGTGAGAGTGAAAGAACAATGATAAGTTTATAATTCATCTGTCGGCAAATGTGATTGTCTGTCTGTCCGTCCGCTCATCACTGTTTATTTATCTTTTATCCCCTTATGATGGGCCAACTGGTCTGTCTGTATGATGAACTAGGTATTGTCTGGTAATGTAGTCAAGTACCATACCATACAGCACAGTGTAACGTAAGGACTCATTAGCGTGACAAATATTTGCATTTTGTAGCATCAACTGAAAGCAGTGTTGTCAACTATTTTTTTTTTTGTTTTCATTATTATGTTGTATTTGCCTTCATATTAATATTTAATCTTTTCAATTCCTATTGTTTGTTTTTTCTATTTTTATCATCATCATTATAATAATTATTGTAGTCAGTATTGTTGTATTGTTACAACTAAAACTAAATTTTTTCTTTTTTTTTTTGTATTATAAATTGCGGTAACAATTAGTTTAAATATATGACACATTACATACAGGGTATACAGGGTATATAAAAATATTTAAATTATGTACCCAACAGTCTCTCTCATTGTAAATGTATTGGCAACCTGATTAAGCCAATTTGAAACAAAGTAGCCGTAATTTATTAGGCACTGTGTTGGCTATAAGACGCGAGTCTGTGGTTTAAACCACAGCTCAAACATTGTCCCAATAGACGTCTGGCAAAAACCTTTGTGAGTAAATCAACTTGCCATGAAAAGTTTCTCAAATATTTGTCATTCGGAGTCAGTTTTAAACTGTAAGTCCCACCATTCATGGATAAAATTAACGCACACCACATGGGTGGTATTAGAAACTAGGTTGTAATCCTAAATAAAGGGTTGTAAGGGGTAATAAAGTCAGTAAAATAAGTCTATAAACTCTTTAATGAACTTGAAATTATTTAAAAAGTTAATTGCGTTGCATAATTAATTGATGATTACAAAACTATAGTCAGAATTTCGACCCAGTTTCTCAAACCATCTATATTGTGCGTCTCAAGTTTATTTACTTTCAGAGTTTTTGCCCGAATCTGTTGTGAGGCAGTGGCCGAAAAAATATTTTTTCACATTTCGTTTCGTTGGGGACTCATAAGTACTCATGAAATTTAGTAAATCTGATTCATTCGTACTCACTCCATTTATAAATACAGGTTGCAATGTGTATGACTACAATGCTGACATCAAACTCATAATATTCGAAATATGTTTGTTTCATGCGCCTACTCATTCAGATTAATAACTTTAGAAAAATACTTATAATACTCATAAATGATGCGAAAGTGACTCGAATCATTCATCAACATTTACAGTCTTAGTTGTTTGTTGATATTGCTCCACATAGGGCATCCATTTGTTTTAACATAAATTTGCAAAATTTTTCACCCCAATGGGATACAAATATGGCCACAAATCTAATTTCAAATGAAGAAGTGAACCTGAACTTGTTATTGTTACCTTTTTAAAAAAGTTTAAAACAAAACAAACAAAATAAAAATAAATTGGTGTTTAGTTTCAATAAAATTCTTAATTGTTCACACTACTTTTGTGTACCATTGTTTACAACTCGACGTATACAACAATAATTGCTTGTTCGCTATTCTTTTTTTCCTACAGCGCAGATCTTTACAACTAACAGTCTCCAAACCACGACTGTTCTCTTCACACGCAACGCGTCTTCACACATTACTGCTCGTTGCCTACTTTGTCTTGTCACGTAAGCAGTCTGATGAAGATTCTTGAACTCGAACGTTCGTGCTCATTTCGTTCGTTTCATTGTTGTTTGTGTATTTTGTTCACATTGCTTTTTGTTGCGTTCTCGCTTACTTGCCTATCCCCTTTTCTTTCATACTCATGGTTTTTGTTTATCATTTTTATGTTAAACGATATCACACCGTATCCATTTTCGTAACATTACGTTAATCCAAACGGCCAACTCCGCTCGATTGGAATTCATAGCGATATTGGCGACCCGAAACATCACGGAACACCTAGATCGATGCAGTAGGTGTACTGCTGAAGAAATGTTTTTGAATCAGAAACAACAAGTTGAAAGAGGCAGACAAGCTTGGAGAAGATACATACAAATTTGTAATAATTTTTATTTATTTTTTAATCCCCGCTAAATATCATTTCTTTTTCTAATTATCAGACATGTATGTACATATTTTGATTTGTTTGCTATCACACCCTGTATTCTGATTTCCATGGAAAGCTATCATATTGAAAAATATACACAAATTAAAATTTTAAATTCAATTCTTCTTCATTTTCATTTTAATTTTCTTTTTTTTCTAGTTTTCTTCATAAAGCATAACATAATTTATGTGCATGTTGCATACAACTGCGATCTGCGAACATTTAACGAACACTTTCCCCACACTCATGTACAATGCAATACAATATAAAAGCGTGTGTGTGTTTGTTTTTTTTTTTGTTTGTTAAATAATATACTAAATTTTGTGTAAATTTACAGCCAACATAATTCCAATTTAATGACCAGTAACTGGTGGAAATATCGCATATAAATGCGACAACAACAATTTTATAATTTAAATATTTCAAGTTCTTCACTCTCTCTCTTCGAACACAATTCTATTTTGCTGGTAATAGAGATACAGACAGACTCAACAACGGATAATTCAAACAGATTATTAACAGGTCTCCTCATCTGTTTTTCTAGACGCCAAAAGAAAAAAGAAAATTGTGAATATCTTTGGAAAAACTCCAAGTGTGTTGTAGAAGAGATCATAATATGAACGCTGTCATTAGTCAAAGATGACAACGTGTGTAGACACATTTTGAAGATATGCAGACAACACAACACAACACAATACCATGCAACAACTGATGACGATCGCACAGGCGATAATATGGCCGATCATAATGATGTTGCAGTATTGTTGCAGACAATGTTGTATACAATTTCTGTACATTATGAAAAATATTCGTAATAGTCAACAAACAAATTTGCATCAATTAATTAAAATATTTAGAAAAGAACTATCAAATACTCAACATTACTTCCATATATAAATTATAAGAATGAATAGAAAATATTTGTATTAGAATGATGACAGGAAATTCTTGCATGCTACAGACAAAATTTTAATATCAAGTTCCGCGGTCCGGTGTTATTTAAGCACCTTGGACTCATGGTTTATAACAGAAAAATGAAATGAAACCCCATTAATAAAATTCGGAATGGTGCAAATCAGAGATCAGCAATGAATCGCTTTGTCGCTACTCACAAGTATTCATGGAATTTTGAGTATGAGTGAGCCAACGGTATTGAAATTCAACTACTCAGATTCATTCGTACTCACTACAACGTTGATTTATAAGTACAGGTTGCAATGAGTATGAGTACAACGTTGACATCAAACTCATACCGTTCAGAATATGTTTGATTCGTAAGCACCACTCAGATTCATAGTTCGAGTGACTCGAATCATTCGTCAAAAATCTTAGTTGTTACTGCATTTACCAAAAAAGGAAAAAGACACATAAGCAAAACAGACAGTGCACCAAGCCGAGCAAACACATGACCTTCTGTCAAATAAATATTGAATAATCAACAGAACTGCGTATATTATTATGTCTGAACACTTAAAATATTGTACTCAATAAACAGAATATTTACTCAATAAAAGTACATATCTGAACATAGTATTAGTCATTCTAAAATTTACGTATTCGCTTTACAAACTTTCATTTACAATCCTAATATTTGTTGGAATAATTAGACATTGAATTGAAATCAAACATTAGAATGAAGCATTGGTTGCAGATTCGCAAGGAGTATTTAAGATATGGAGACAACACTGCTCTACTCTACTATAAGTCGTTGACGACACCAATTCCGCCTTTGGAGAAGATGTTGTACAGAACCCAATCGATGACTGCGGCCTTGGAGAATCCGCCATCTAGCCGTGAAGAGGTCAAAGTCGAGATTATGGCACTTAAGAACAATAAAGCAGCAGGCTCTGATGGCCGCGCAAGGTTTCAAACACAGCGATCTCTTATTATGCAACCTATTCACTTTCGTCAAGGAGAGTGTTGTGATCGATTCGAATCATTCATCAAAATTTACAGTCTTAGTTGTTGTTGCATTACAAAAAATGAAGAAAGAAAAAGATAAAGACAGCAAGCATACGCGAATCATACTTATTTTGTGATTCGTGTATAATAAAGGAGAGTCGAAATCAATAACAGCATGCGAATTGTTAAGTATGAGTACGATGAGTACTTCAAACTTTGAATATGAGTAGTATGAGTATGATATTAAAATAACTATGAATACGTATAAGTATCAGAAATTATGAGTATGATTCGAATCTACACAACTTTTTGAATATTCATTGCTGATCTCTGGTATGTAGTGAGCGTCACGATACAAATGTCTCCATAGGGAGCTTTTATTGTGAACGAGCCTTAATTTTTCTTCTTTTTGTGTTGATAACATTTGTCAAATGTGTGAAGAATACATCAAATCAGTGAACAAACAACAGCATATTTATTATCGTGTTCATGATGGCGAATTTTGTACCAGAAATTGATGACTTGATAAAAGCCTTAATTTTATGTTTTCTTTTGAAGAAAAGTGCTCGTGAGTTGCTTCGAATGATTGTCGAGGCACAAGGTGATCATGCTCTATCAGAAGCTCCATGCAGAAGATGGTTTCGATGGTTCAATGATAACGTTTTTGATTTGAAAGATAAAGTAGGTGGAAGGAAGACCACCAATAAAATTTTAAGGCATCAAATTTGCAAACAGTATTGAATGAAGAGGACACTTCGAGTCAGAAACAAATGGCAGAAATACTAAATGTTGCACAACAAACAATTGCTGGCCGTTTAAAATACAATGGAAAGTTTCAAAAGTCCAGAATATGGATGCCACATGAATAGAACAGCAGATTGAAGGAAAACCAAAAAACCACTTTTGAAATTTTGCTTCAAAGACACGATACAATTTAGTGTTGCTTCGAACTTTTACTGGCAATGAAAAATTGATTTGTTTCCAGAATCCTAAACAGAAAACATTATGGGTTATCCACGACAACCATTGAACGTAGTAGCAAAACCAAATTGTTTTGTTTGGAAGACAATGCTATATGTTTAGTGGGGACCAGCAATGTGTAGTATACAAGATGTTGCTAAAACATGGTGACACCGTTAACACAGATCACTACCAACAACAAATTGGAACCAAGCATAGATCGAAAAAGGACCAATAGACATGGTAATTTAGCGATATGACAATGCAAAACCGAAAATAATTGTCCTTAAAGCATTAGGATGGAAGCTGCTACCCGAGTCGCCATATTCACCATACTTGGCTCCTTCGGACTACTCTTTGTTTTCATCGATGGGACACGCTTATGGGTGAGCAGCATTTCGACTCCAACGAGGAAGTCGAAAACTAGGTGACTAATTGGTTTGCTTCAAAACAGTTCTACAGTTTTACTGGCGTGGGATTCACAAATTACATGAAAGATAGAGAAAATGGGTAGCCAGCAATGGCCAACACTTTGAATAGAATGTTTTTCTTTTCACATTAAAAGTTGGTGTGTTATTTTCCTGGTAAATACGTCGAAGACATAAAATGACAACAGCATATTACAATGTCTTTCTCAAGTCGAACGTTATGCCCAAGATTTATATTTTTTTGTTACACTCGCCATTGATTTGATAAATGAAAGTGACTCCATCCTGAAGAATATTAAATGATTAGCATGTCTTGCCTTAAATGGAACACTAAAGTCTACCACAAAGAGCAATTTGAAAAAAATTGCGTATTTTATGAACCCTGGAAGCTTAGGTTAGGCACGCATTAGCCCGTTAGATGTGGTCCGTATAAGGAAGATTGTTGTATAGACTGATTGGTTTCGGTGTATTACGGCTGTTCTGTAATGATTGCTGTTGCTGTGTCTCTCATCAGTGATAACACTGTTGCAGTCTGAATGGATGACTGCCAATTTATTAACACAGGATTTTTAATTCAATCGGAGTAATCTGCATTCCTTCCTTATCCCGCCAGTTACGTTAGTTAAACCAGACAACAACATTGTCGTTTCCACGACAATCGAATCTTCGCTCCGGAACGATCCGATTCATCGTCGGTCAAGGATTGTCAACCCAGCCAAAGCTGTATCAACCAGAAGTTTTTTCCCAAGGGAGCTACTTTCGGAGACAACAGCAGAACTGTTACAACAACAACATATGGGTGGTTTGACAAGATGGGTCTGATGGATGGAATACTGACTGAAAGTGATGACTAATTAAGTAAGTAAGTCTTGTTATTGTAATTTAAAATTTGTATACCTCTTACCCACAATATTTTTGTTGTTCTTTTTCTGTGACATTCATTTTCGACTTTAATTGTCAATTTGTTGAATTGTCAAATTGTCATTGTATTTAAAGTTGAATTTAATAACAGACATACATACATATATACATACCATATACAGATAATAACTTATTCTGATTAAAACATTATTGAAATGCACAATTTCTACCTCCCACTACTGAGTGCCCCATCCATGCCCCACAGCAAATGTTAAAACAAATGAAATTCCTTTAAGAAATTCAAGTAGAATTCCTGTGAAAAACCACAGCATAGCTGTGCCATCCCAGCTATGGTTAAATGAAATTCGCTGTAATTAATCGATGTAGCGAGAAAAGTAACGAGCAACTGAGAACATGTTACAGATACTACACACACACACACAATTACTTATAATGTGCAATGACTTGTGCTTAATGATGCCACTTAATACACGTAATAATCCTACCAAATTTGGCATCTATGGCATCCATTACATGGATGATGAATGTTGCAGTGGATTGTGTGTATGTATATGGGAGATAGATGAATACTTTTAAACGAATGTCTGTGTGTGTGTGTATGTGTGCGTTGGAAAGAAAATATAATTAATAATCTCATCATAATTTGTTATTGCAAAGAGCCATATTTGTATGTGTGCTGCTTGCTTGTACGGCTTACTTTAACTTTACGCAACTCCATGCCACATACTTTGTGGTTACGTCTCTATACACATACTCGTACATTCATTATATTGTATGATATTTACACGATTTCAGTCTTCTTATGGCAAAAGAATTCTGTATATGGCCTTAAGTTATGGACTCAAGTCAACTCTTACATTCAGTGAAACAATTTTCTTTCGCATAACAATGCCATCGAAGATGGCTGGCTAATGGGTAACGAACGATACGGAACATATTTAATATGTATGTAGTATGTTTGTTACAATTATAACATAACCATACGTATGTAAGTGGTTAGATACGAATACGAAAAACAGTAAAAATAATTAATAAATCATTAATTAATCCATAAGACATTTATCATTCAACTGTTACAGTGTAATGCCTTCCTTCAATGTCGTAAAATGTAAACGAACGCATGTAAGTGCTTTTAATTATTAAATATGGATTGGAGAAAAAAATAGATTGAATATGAAGAAATATGTGATAATAATTAAAAACACCTTTAACAGCATAAAACGGACTATTTGTGTGAACACCTTAATCATTGAACCGAACCGAATAAAAACCGTTACAGCATGAATGACCCAATTAACACTACAAATTTATATACAGACCAGAGATCAGCAAAGAGTATGATGAGTAGATTCGAATCATATTCACAATTTCTGATACTTATACGCATTTATACTTATTTTAATATCATACTCGTAATACTCATATTCAAAGTGTGAAGTACTCATCGTACTCATACTTAACAATACGCATGCTGTTGTTGATTTCAAGTCTCCTTTACTCAACATTTACAAGAATCACAAAATAAGTATGATCCGCATTCGAACACTACAATGCTCACTAAAAGGTTGTGCGTTTGCTTTGCTTGCTGTCTTTGTCTTTTTCTTTCCTCTTTTTTTTTGTAAATGCAACAGCAATTGAGACTGTAAATTTTGTAAACGATTCGACGAATCACTCGAATCATTTATGAGTATTATAAGTATTTTTCGAAATTTATGAATCTGAAAGAATAGGCGAATGTTATGAGTTTGATGCCAACGTTGTACTCATACTCATTGCAACCTGTACTTATAAATCAATGTTGTACATACATACATACATAATGGGCCCTTACAACCCTTCGTCAGGATTACGGCCTGTTTCTCAACACCACTTATGTTGTGTGCGTTAATTTTATACATGAGTGGCGGGACCTACAGTTTAAAGTCGACTCCGAACGACAGATTTTTTTTTGAGAAGCTTTTCATGGCAATTTTTACTCTCAGAGTTTTTGCCAGAAATCTGCTGAGAGGAAGTCGCCGAAGAAATACTTTTTGTATTTTGTTTTTGATGTCTGGCCTGGGATTCGAACTCGGGCCTTTCGTCTAATAAGCCAACACACTACCTACTAGACCACGGCGACTTCAATGAGTTTGATGTCAATGTTGTACTCATACTCATTGCAACCTGTACTTATAAATCAATGTTGTAGTGAGTACAAATGAATCAGAGTAGTTGAATTTGAATACTGTTGACTCACTCATACTCAAAATTTCATGAGTACTTATGGTTAGTGAAAAAACGATTCATTGCTGATCTCTGCTTGGTACCCCCGAATGCAAACTGGAAACTCTTTTGGAAAATAGTGCCATTGCGATGCACTCCTGCCTTCCGCAGAACACTCTCCATGACGAAACTGAAGAGGTTGCATGATAAGAGATCGCCTTGTTTGAACCCCGCACGGTATCAAAAGATTCAAAGAATAGATTCCCTAGGCCGGGCCTTCAGAGCCTTCAGCTTTATTGTTCTTAAGTAACATAATCTTGTCTTTGACCTCGTCATGCGTAGACGGCGGAATTTCCACGTCACTATCATCGATTGGGTTCAATACAAAATCATCTCTAAAGGCGGAATTGACGATGTCATCGTTTGTAGCAGAGTACATAGCGTTCCGTGGATATCCTCAGCAACCATTGCGAATTTGTGACCAAGTTATCATTTTCATTATAATGCTTATTTTTTTTGCAACAAAATTTATTCAATTGTGGCTTGAAAATGAAAGTTGATAAAATATTTTAGAACTGACATAATAGTTTAATTACTACAGATAAGCACTGAGACAGTTGCATAGCATTGAAGAGAAGATATTTCAGAATCTAAAAATTCTGAAAGAATAATGCGATATTGTTTTGGCTACTAAGACTGTGTAAACAATTCGATGAAATCTTCCAAATTAATTTCAATGATAAATGTTGTTTTCATTTCATTGAAATTTTCATGAGTTTCCTAGAGATCTTACAGTGCAAGTTCGTGTAGGAATATTCTTCCCTTTTTTTTGCTGTTCAAATCATTTCAATTCTATACTCACCTTATTGTTAAAGGGTATTGTACCCGATGATTCCGCTGACGTTTTATCACAATTTTGATTGCAATTTTCGTTTGACGTCTGGTTCGCTAAGCTGCTGTCATTCGCACCCGAAGCAGATTTATTCGCAATCGATGTGTTTGCTGCAAGTGCAACCGAAGATGAAGATGTCGATGACAATGACTTTGATGTAGATGATGGTGGTACAGCAGCTGGTGTTGCATCGGCAACATCTTTGGTATGATCATTTTGAAAATGCGTTTCCAATGCCGTTGGATTCGGAAATATTTTAAAGCACAATTGGCAGATATGAGCCTGAGGCGGTAAACCTACGGAAGACAAACAAAAGAGCATCAATGAAAACGATTAAGAACGTTGTACGTTGTTGTCATGTAAATTAAATGGAAATCAAATCATGTGCCGATTTAATTACGAAAATTTCATTTTAAATGAAATCATATTGTTTTTTGGTTGGCTTATTGAAACATAAATTTTATTTAAAATAAAATCTTGTGACATAATGACATGACGCCGCAAGCAGCAATAAATATGTTGAATAAAAAATAATACGATATTTTGTTTTGTTTGGTTTTTTGTTTTTTTTTTAAGAAAGAGAAAAAATATAGCGTAACTCGCATATATATACAAAGGGTATCTACATATTATAGAATAACAATAAATAGATTTACTACCATGAACATTTGTTTAAAGGCAGCGCCACTAGAAATTTAAAACTTCGGTGCTTCGCATAGATTTTATTGATACATTTCTGTGTATTCCCCGTTCGTCAAGCGACCTCATTATGTTGAAACCGTTTTATCATTTGGAATATTTTGGAGCCTCTTTTATCCCCTGTTTTTGTAAGACGAACGATTTCTATTCGTATTGAAAACTGAAACAAAATTGAATGTTTTTGTTTGTATTTTCCATATAAACGGACGAACGTTCGTCTTACAAAAACAGGCACTTAAACTAAAATAAAAAATTAGTGAAAATTCATCATCGACGAGAATTGCTTTCTGCCCTTTGAGTTTGAGGGTTTACCCTCTGGTTTCCTGATGAGGTTGTTCGGAATAAATTTATATTTATTACTCCCCGCTCCTACTATTCAGCACATAAATATTTGGAATTCTCGCTATCCATGAAATTTTCAATACTCTCCTGCTTAGTTTTAATTTTAAAGACATCCAAGTTCTTATCGCGCACTGTCCATTTATACAGTGTCTAGTGTAATGACTAAGCACAGGAACGTACCCTCCTAATGCTATAAACACAATAAACGCAACGCAGCAAAAGCGTTACGACAACAATCAAGTTAATGCTGCTTTGGTTTAACGATAATTTCTAGTTTCATTTGCATCAATGAGAGTGTTAATGATCACAGTGAAAGGACTGGCGTTGGCAATGTGAGGATTAATGCTGGCAATACAATAACATGCATGAAATTGATGTTTTAAAAACGCGATGTATGAAATTCAACGCAAAAAGACATTTTTGTGACACCACTTGATAAAGAATTAATGAACTATTTTTGTTTTTTTTTTTTTTGGTTTTACGTATGCTTTGCGGCTGCTGTCTTTATTATAATTAACACGCATGCAGCTTACCTATGCTGCAATTGAAAAGTTGTTATCTTTGCAGTGTCGCGTTTATTGTGTTTATATCATAAGAAATGTTTCGCAAGCTAAATTCGATACTGAATTGCTTTTATTGCATCTCACCATTCGTCGAAGACAGGGTTTGATCTGAGAGTTCTTAATTTTTAATGAGCTGTTCTTATGCAGATTTGTGTTAACCTTTAAATCCTACAGATGTAATCTTATCCAACAGTTTTTGTGAACCACTCATTATAATTAATTCCAATTTTTTTACTCTCTTAGCCAATTCGCTTAACATTCCTCAGGAGTAGATGTTGGAAAGAAAGGGCATTAGTATACGACACTTCTTATGACTATTTTTTAGCTAAGTTGCTGTTTTCACACCGTTTTCGTCATGTGCCTCGTGTCATAATCATCATTTATAAGTTTTCAAGAGTTTTCATTGAGGGTTGGAGGGACTCACAAACGACAAGAGACAGATTTGGATTTTTTTTTGCCGTTTTGTTTGTCTGTTTTATCTTAAGTAGAGAAAATGCTATTCCAGGCAGTCTCATCATCCTAAAATAGCTTCACAGACTTTCCAAATACATTTTTTTAGCTGTCACCTCGAAAGCAGCCTCATTATTGTCGCCAAATAGAATGCACTCGGGCGATTCTCTATATATTCTGTTAAGGAAAATTGCTTAAGTGTTTTGTGTATATCAATGTCGTCGTGCTTTCTCACTTAATTGCAACCCTTTAGTCGGGTTTACAACCTACCTTCTCACACCACACATGTTGTGTGTGCTAATTTTATCGTGTGAGTGACGGGACCTACATTTATTATTAACTCCGAATGACAGATTTCAGAAGGGTTTAATGCCATTTTTAAGTATTTTATTCTCAGAAGGGTGCTGGCTTGTTCTGTTCGAGATATCTGTGCCAGGGCTTGCACCATGGGCTCTCTTCTAATAAGACAACACATTACCTACTACCTATGGCGTCTTCGAAGTCGTCGAGCTATTGCTACAGAATATTGAACGTTTTTTTTTTATTTCGTTGGGGTTACATTTCGTACGCATCGATATTGATAGCAATTACTGTAACTAGTCGTATCTCAGAAATCATATTCTGGACCATATTGAATCGAATTTATATATTTATAACACGGAGATCTACTATAAGCCATGTACTAAAGACCTTCAGTCAAACGGGAACGTTTTTGATTTATCTGTTGGTCATTACAACCCTTCAGTCAGGATTACGACCTAGCTTCTCACACCATTTATATTGCGTGTGTTAATTTCATACATGATTGGGAGGGACCTATAGTTTAAAGTCGATTCCAAATGACAAATTTTTTTGAGAAACTTTCAAGTCCGTAAACATGAATCCTGAAATAAATGGCAAAGTATCCACATTTATGGATTTAGTTAACTGCACGTCGACAAATGTTCCGCAATATATGCATGCATGTGTGAGTGAGTATTATTTTTAAATTTTTCATTCTGATAAAAAATAAAAAATTTTATTCGAATTGAAGATTCATACGTGGTACATACATACATATGTACATATGTGAGACAGAAAAGCGAATTCTTTGTTGTTTGGGTCCAATTGAGTTATGTCGTGCATTGTTGTATTTAAGTTTTTGGCTTCTGTTTTTTTGTTTTTTTTTTTCTGTTCTACTATTGCTACTTTGGGTCAAAGGTGACAGACGAAAAAACTTTGTCATTTTCGAGCAACAGACGCAAAACAAAAACAAAAAAGAGGAGGCTGTTGCCTCTTTAAATGCTTTTGGCATTTGAGAGTGTGTCGTCGGGCTGTGCGCTATATTGAGGCAGGCAATGTCATGATTAAAGCGTAAGAAATTACGCTTTAAATAACATGTAGTGACAGTGATGGAAATTTATGCCGGAATAAATTTCGTTCATTCACACATGCTTTATGGCTTTTTCGTAAATCCAAAACAAAAACAAAGGGTACGAGTCCATACAATGTAGATTGAAAGCTATTTAATTAGCATTGAAATGACACATCAATTGTTATAATATGGACGGACTAACTTACGTTAAACACGTCCAAGTGCTTTGGTACTTACCCATAAAACCTAATGGCCCAAAAGGTAGCAGCGGAAATTTGCCATGATTGCCCAAATTTTGAATTTCCTCTCTGGCGGCGGCCATTAACCAAAGATTATGTGGCATTCCCATTAAATGGGGCAAATGTTCTAAAGCTTTCGGTGTTTGTTGTGTGCCGTTGCGTGACGTCAAATCGATTGCATGACCCCTAGACTCGGATCTCTCAATGTCATCCAGTTTTTCTTCACCATCGTCTGAATTTCTTTTATCCAGTGGGGTTACAGAAGTGGAATTTTCACGCGAGTCATCGGTACTTTCCATGGTCATGTATTCATCAAAGTCACCCTGCGAAGATTCCGATCGTTGACCCGAATATTCCGAGGTGGTTGAAAAGTCTAAATTTTCCGAGGCGCCTAAAGATTTGTTAGAATTTTGATCTTCTAATATGGCTGCTTCCATATGGGCACGCATACGATTGTTATGCTCCGCTATGGCGGCAGCTATTTCGCTAGATTGTCCGATCATTTGGGTACCACAACCACCCGAACCATCATCGATCGTGTGTATACGTATGTGTTGCTGCAGTATAATGCCGTTGGAGAATTTCTGATGACACACAGGACACTTAAACTGGGAACGCATTGGTGGCTTAATCTTATGTATGCTCATGTGCGCCTTTAAATTCCCTTTTGTAGCAAAGGCCCGACCACAAATTTTACACCGGAAAGGTCTTTCCCCGGTATGGGTCCGTATGTGCATTTGCAAAGAACTGCGACAAGACATGACCTTCTGGCAGAAGATACACTGATTCGGATCAGTTAGTTTGTTCTCAATGTTATCCACCAATTGCTGAAGCTTGGAAGTCTCCGAAGTTGTATCAATCTCAATGAGATCTTCCCATGATTTGTCTACGAACTGTTCAACTTGACAAAAATCACCCGATAAATGTTCCAAACTGCTGTTACGACTTAAGGATGATCTTCTGTACAGTTTAGAGAGATGATGTTCGGGAATGTCAGGATCCAAAGCATGCTTTCTATGCTCTTGTGGCGGTGTGCCAGCATTCGAACTACGTTTTCTCTGAGAACTAGAACGTTTTGGTGTGTGGGACATGGCTGGTCTTTCGGGCTTCTCATTCGTTAGCTCTACAGCAGGTTCCATTAAAGCTTGTGGTGTTTTAACTCTCACCAAAGGTTTCGTTTTCTGTTCTTTTGGTTCTTCATCTTCGGGTTTATTGGATTTATTAGTTTTGCTTAGATCTTCGGGATGCTCTTCCTCTGCTTTAGGAATATATTTTGTTGACTCTTTCACACGTTCTTCTCTGCTGGTGTCACATTCTTTGGTATCCATAGGAATTTCATTGACCTCTTCAACGTCTTTGGTTGAAGGTTTCTCATTGAAAGGTAATCTTAAGGGCGTATGATTCAAGTTGGTGGCAACAGTATGGGAAGGAGAAGGAGGTGGTGCGGTATGATGGGCATGTTGATTTGAAGGTGGTGGCCCCAATGGACCAACCATAGTTGGTGGCATATCCAAAGGCGGCCCAACACCAGGTGGCATTAATATTGGCGGGTATATCTGGGTATGACGCTGATAGTGCACTTTTAGATTTCCTTTGGTTGTAAACTTGCTGCCGCAAACATTACACACAAAAGGCCGTTCGCCTGTATGAGATCGCAGATGTATTTGTAAAGCTGAAAAGGATCCAAATATCTTGCCACAGTATTTACAGCGATGCTTAAAGATTTCTCCCCTGCCCTGACCATCCTTTTGTATGTACTCGTATTCATCCTGCATCTGGGAAGCATGCAAACTCTGTGATGCCGAATCCAGAACTTCTTCGGTGCGTCGCTGCAGCATCTCTAAGCAATTCGGTTCATGGGGCGGGGGTATGGGATCATGATTGGTTATAATTGTAGAGGCTAATGAAGAACTAATGCCACTCATAAGGGGTTGATAGCTGGGAGGTGATTGCACTTTGTCATCCAAATTCTTATAGCTTTTGCATGAATCGTTTCTATCAGTCTTTGAACTCTCTTCCTTTAAATACTTTGTTTGCGTTTTTAAACCATTTTCCCTTTCCACATCTTCGCTGCTGGTCCTTCGTTCCCTTCTCCGTTGACTTAAATCTAATTCTTCCTGCTGCAGATATTCCTCATCTACTCCTTCGTCTTCCATATCTTCCTCAATGATATCTTCTTTCTCTTGCTCTTCATCTTCCTCCACTTCATCTTGTTCGCCGCATTCCCTTCTCCTCTTCAATTGACTTTGTAAATGCTGTATAAACTGTAACTGCATCAAATGCTGTCTCTGCACATTCAATATTGTGGTCAAATCATCGGGACTCTCTCCAAAATACGGCGTATGGGTTAAGGCTGAAGCAGCAAGCTGTGCTACCGCTACTTTGGTATGCTGTAAAGCTTCCAGAGACATCTGACCTTTGTTCGCCAAACCATTGGGCAACACTGATAAGTCCAATGCCTCATCTTTATTTAACCTCTCCTTCAAACACTCACTGTCAACATTTTCGGAATTTTTCTCCACCAAATTTCCATCTTCGTCCACATCTCGTGTAGGCTCTTCGGTCGTGTCATGATTTTCATGTGCTGCATTTGGAGATTTACTGTTGCATCCCCTGTTTGGTTGTGGACTTTCCGATTTTCTAGACATTATGTTGGCGTTATCATTATCGTTATTATTACTGTCGGCGACTTCTAAATCTTTGGTTAATGGTATCGGACTGCCAGGCGAATTGCTGCCGGGTGTTCCACAATAATTGATGCGATTATGAAAAATTGAACACATTTTTCAAAGCGATTCCCGTTGAAGATTCTCACAATATACCATTGCATGCGTGTTTTTGTTTTGCCAGTAGAATCTGTAAGTAAAAATAGATAAATGGTGGCATGTTAAGAAAGTCTTTTCAGAATACTTTTCGGAATTAATATCAGCATTATCCTTAATAGGTTATCAGAATTTCAATACCTAAATATGTGCTCAAGAATTTACATTCAGAGAGAGAAGCTCAAATTTCATTATTTTCACATATGCGGTGTGGACTTCCGAAGTGTAGCAGTTGATAGCAATTGAAGCTACATCTCACAAATTACTTACAACTATTTAGTCAAGATTACAACCCAGTTTCCAACTCCATCCATGTTGAGTGCTTTTCACTTTTATACATGAGTGATGGAACCTCGACTTCGAACAACAGATTTTTGATAAACTTTTCATGGCAAATTTATTTACCCCCAGCCTGTCACATCCCGTTTTCTGCAAAATATCTGCTTCGGAGAAATGTTTCTGTATTTTTTCGATCTGTTCGAGATGTCTAAGCAAGGGTTTGAAACACAGGTTCGCGTCGTTTAGTCCAACAAACAGCCTACTAGACTACAACGACTTCGAACGTTAAAGGGCATCACTGTAAAGTCTCTTTCTCGCCTTTTGCCACGACAAATTTCAGGATGCAACTCAGTATCAACAACAGTATCAGTAGAAGGTGATTTCTTTCGGCATGCATTAACACACCACAGATTTCAAAAATCTGTTCCGGTGATTTATTCACATCGTTATAGAAACTAGATGTTGAGCTCGAAACAATAAATGTACTCTGAGTCCACAGTTTCCTGTCAAAAGACCAGCTTTTAACTGGTTATTCCTGGATAATCCGATCTCAGGCCTCCTCTCTTCAATTTCCTAACAAAAGTTTTGATTGCCATAGACCCTCTTTCTATCTTTCCTTTCGTTGAACATACCTTTCCGAAAATTCCCTCCATTCCATAGAAGATTTCTGGCCCCACCAATGCCTTGGAAACTCATAAGCTCATCTGGCAGCACATTGCCTCAGAAGTGGGAAACCTTGTTTCGCCTTTCTAACGAATTCCCCATAACACTCCTGCTGCTTTTCCAAAATTTTCTACCACAGCTATGTGCACAATCATATAATGGAGTTTCTTAGTGAGTACTTTCGATCTAATTGTGAGGTCATATTTTAATTTATTGTTCAAATCAAAAACTGAACAAAATGTTATCCACGATGTAAAAACAATGACTTCAAAATTAAATTCTTTATTGAAGTACATTCACTGAATGTAACATCCTTGGGATTTCTGGATCAATTGATCAACGCACATCGATCGGTGGATGGATGTATGTATGTATGTATGGATTATGAATAAATGATTGATTTTGCATCCTATTAAACTAATGTGCGTGTGTGTTTGTATCTAACTGACTGCTGGAATTATTATGGCTGCAACATACAGTGGTCAAAATGCTCATGTCGACAAAACAAAATTGTTTACGAGAATTTTTATTTTCGTTCCCTATACAGCACAAGATTTCTCGTTTATTTAGAGTACATGAATGCATTCTTACATACAGGAGTGCGTGATATTGAATTTAACAAAGGAACCTTGATTTATTGTTCGTTTTATCCACAAGCGTCTTAATATGATCCAATCAGGATCGCCGTAGTCTAGCAGGTAGTGTGTTGGTTTATTAGACGTGAAGCCCGGGTTTGTATCACAGGTCAGACAACAAAACGAAATAGGAAATATGACGACTTCCCCTCAGCAGATTTCTAGCAAAAAGTTTCTCAAAAATCTGTCGTTCAGAGTCGGCGTTAAACTGTAGGTCCTACCACTCACTTATAAAATTAACGCACACAACATGAGTTGTGTGAGAAGATAGGCCGTAATCCTGACTAAAGGGTTGTAATGGCCAATTATGTATGTATATTTGATTTGAGCAATCCAGACCATTACCAGTAGTCCAGGGAAACATTTTGTTTATTTTGTCGTGTGAAACGTTCTCGTTTCCTTAATGAAGTGCTAAAGTACATCATGAAGTGAATTATACATCATCTGTAGATAATAAGACAATTGATTGGAAAGGTCATTCGCATGTATAGAAGAAAGAATTCAGCCTAGCGTATTCAATTTGGATATTCCCCACGCAAACAGACTGTCAGCTATCTGTCAGATAACAAAATAACATTTGTACCCATGTTGCAAAAATTTCATCAAATTCATCAAATATCTAAGAATAATCAAGTGGAATGTAAAAATTCGGTTTTACCATCGTCCAACTAGAGGCGTAAGTTAAAGAAAGACTTGCAATTCGCCTGAATTCCGAATCCAATTTTGATTGTGGTATTATTTTCACATATTTTCAACAAGATGGAAATGTTCTCAATATGATACATACATACATATGTACATAATTGGAATAACCCTTCAGTGAGGATTACAACCTAGCTTCTCACACCACCCATGTTGAGTGTGTTAACTTTATTAATGAGGGGTGGGATGCACAGTTTAAAGTCAACTCCGAACGACAGAATTTTTAGACATCTTTCATGGCAATTTGATTTGTGGCAGTGTTTTTGCCAGAAATCTGCTGAGAGGAAATCACCGAAGAAATATTTTTTCATATTTCGTCTTGTTGGAAATGTCTGTCCTGGACTTTGAACCATGGCCTAACGTCTTATAGGTCAACAAACTACTTACTAGACAACGGCGACTTCAAACTTTATAGGGCCTCCCTGTAAGGTTTCAAAAATTCTCTTCCGGAGATTCATTCTCATTGTCACAGAAACTACATGTTGGGCTTGAATTCTGAATAAATGTACTCTGAGTCTACAGCTTCCTGTCAAAAGACCAGCTATCAACCCCGAGCTTATTCCTGGATAATCTGATGCATGACGCAGATGACATTTTTTAATATTTCGTTAATTTTGAGATGCCTTAGTCACGCGTACTCGTCTAATGAGCCCACTCAACTCTTATACGAGTGTCCTGCTCTGCAGAATAGACGTCACCGGTTTTGGGGAACAAAACGTTTAAAGATCTGGGCATAGTGGTGTACGTGCCACTAAGAGAACTTGCCGGTTTCACCCAGAGCTGGAAGTGGTTAAAACTAATGCTACCTCACAATGGGCCACCGATTGAACTAACCTACTCAACTAAAGCGACTACTTTTTCAACTTAAGTAGTGCATATAACAGATATGAAAAAAAACTATAAATTCAATTGAGTTTGAGCAAATTCTACACGGATTTGCAAATGTTTACAATAATCTTTGACAATAATTTAGTATGTTTTTTTTCAACTTTTTGCTTTTGGCCTTCAAATATTCTTCTTCAATGTACCATAAATCTGGTTTCATCAATTCATGTGGCAAAGTTTTTATTATGGAAAACTTTTATTCTCGTGTCATTGGATTTGTGATTTTAACCACTGTTTGCCCACTTGTCTGTCCAAATCGTTTGGCAAATCAGTTAGATATCTACACTGGTCGCTTGATTTCTTTTTTCCCTTCTAGTTTTTTTTTCTTTTATTTTACATCAGATAGATTGTTACAGAAGAATATTAATACATGAACAATTTCCTACTCACAAAATTCAAAATTGAATATTGTATTGATGCCAGTCGAAGTTTCATAAGTAATTTATTGATATATTTCTCAGTATAACTTGGAATAATTGTCTCTTTACTACTCTTGTAATGGCATGTTGTATACTTTTAAACTAATTTATTAATTTATTATTTTATTCTTATATTTCTTTTTTTTCAATTCGAACTCGTACTATTACTGATCAAGTTTTGCTTCTTGGTTTTTCTGTATTTCTGTATTTATTTTGTAATTTTTTAAGTTATTGCTGTGAATATTATTCCGTATTTATTTATTTTAATTTTTATTATACATAAATCACAAACACAAACTATACATATATACATACGAGTATAATATAATAATGATGCGATTGTAAGACTATAAATTCAATTTATCATTCGTAATAATATTGTGTATTAAAACAAATCTTGTTTTTCATATAAGAGTGGCCAGCGCAATGTTACAAAATATTGTTGTGTCACAATCACACAACCGTTTTCGTAGCAAGATTACAACAATATGCAAAATAAATCTGTTTTATGGTAGAAATAATTAATAAATTTATTTAAACAACCCTCTTGCCTATGCAGATAACAACAACTTATCACAAGAAAGAGAGAAAAATCTTTGATTTTCCATGTGCAATGAATTCTTTTAAATATTTAATGCTTTCAAATTCATAATGAATCTTAATTTTAATATTCAAATGGAATTGGTATTATTTACTGGGGTATTTTACTGTATTGTTACGAATATGGAAACGGTGTAACATCGTTTAACATTAAAATGAGCAAAAGCTACACAAACAAATACAATGAACTTGTTACAAGTAAACCAACAACATCAGTATGAAAGAAAAGGGGATAGACAAGTAAGCGAAAACGCAACAACAAGCAATGTGAACAAAATAACAAACAACAATGAGACCGCAATAGAGTTCTCTTACAACACGAGTTACAAACAAACCAAGTATTGCTGACAGTCTACTGTCCACAGTTCTAATGCAATTGTTTTTTTTCTGCTCAAATTTGTCTACTTAAACGGTTTAATTCGCCATTCCACAAAACGGGTAACTTTTTACGAATACGAATAGGAATACGAATAAGTGCACTAGTCGTGTTCCATCGTTAAAAACAAATAGTACTCGAAGGGATCCAGGTATGGTGAATATGGTTGGTAGGATCGGAACTCCAAGCTTAATGCTTTGATTGTATCCTAAACCGATTTTGTACTGTCATGTTACAAAATTACTTTGTCGTGTCTTATAGTAATTTGTTGTAGGTAGCGATCGAACTATATTAACGGTTTCAACTGATAGAGCATGATCACTATATGCCTCGACAAGCATTCGATACGACTGACTAGCACTTTTCTACATATGAAAACAAAAACGTATGCTTCCCGCAAATCTTTATATTCTGGTACAAAATTCGCCATCTTAAACCCGGTGACAAAATGTGATGTTGTTTGTTCACTCATTTGATGTACTACCATATACTGGATATGTATGACGTATGCTATCGCTAACATAAAAAGAAATTAAGGCTCGTTTACAATAAATGTTCTCTATGGAGACATTTGTATCTGGGCGCTCTAATTTAAAAGAGGTATATGTTATTATCCTCAATAGTCAAATGCATTACTAAAGATCGGTTGAGCCACTTTCTACTTTACGGGCTTAGAGGCTAACCTCGTCTGATTGAACTAACTGCAGTGAATTGAGACCCAGCCATGCTCAGCAGTTTCAGTTTTCCACTCTAATATGCAGTCAACGTTGTGCGAGCTGAGTGCTCGGATTGCAGCCTGATCGTCAGATAGTATTGCAATGTGTCGTTTTCTATACGACCTGTTTAAGTTGAATTAAGCATATTTATAGACGGCAAACACTTTCGCTGGGAACAGTAATTACAGAACAATCAACCGACCTCTTTCTTAAAATAGAATGTAGCAACAAAATTATTCATTTTGCTATCATTCCCACTCCCGATTCCAAGTAGTACCCATAGTCATAGAGTTTATACTATTGTGTATGGACCGGCTCCCTATCATTGCCAATCCCACCTGCGCTATTTTCTGAAATGTATTCACATTTACGGGTCGCTTAGGTACAGCATATTGTATTTGAAGTTTTTAACTGCAATACATCGAAAAATTAATATTGATGTTTTAACCACATTGAGCAATAAAAAACATCGATTTGTATACAGTTTAAGAATTTGCAAGTGTTAAGAAATTTGAAGTTTTTTTCGTCGGTTTTGTTTTGAGTTACATGTAATGGGAGACGTGGTTCAAACCCAACTCAGACATCTCGAACAAAACGAAATGTATATGAAAAAATATTTCTTTGTAGACTTTGTGTCATCAGTTGTCTGGCAAAACCTCTAAGAGTAAATAATAGTGCCAGTGCTTCTCAAAAATCTGTAGTTCGATGTCGACTTTAAACTGTAAGTCCCTCCGCTCATGGATAAAACGAAACACACAAAATAGGTGGTGTGCGAAGCTAGGTCGTAACCCTCACTAATGGGTTGTATTAAAAAAGTGTAAATAAAATTAAAATGGAAAGCTTAACGAAATTATTCATTTAAAGTCAACTTTTAACTGTAGGTAACGCCACTCATGGATAAATTAGTGAAACGTATCCGTTAGAAAGTACACTGTCAAATTTAATTTGGACTCGTAATAGGTGTTGGATGGACATATTTAGCTCAATATCTTTTAGTCCTAGAAATACTCGGAACTTCTGATGAAGCCACGCCGACTGTCAATGTCAATGCGTGACAGTTCCCTCAGACCGTTTACATAGAATGCACTACGATGCCCTTTTCTATCTACAGTAGAAGTCCATTAGTCCGGCATCCAACAGTCCGGAATGCCCGATAGTCCAGCATCGTTCCGGAAAATTGTAAAAATTTTGGTTTTAACCAAAAGTATGTCTTTAAAGCAAATAAAAATGCTCGAGAGCTATTCTGAGTTTTCGGGATAGTTCGGGATCATCCAGAAGGGCTCGGTATTGTTCGGAAACAATTAGCGGCCTTCTAGTCTCAGCTGTCACAACAAATTCAGGTGCAGTGCAGCTCCGTTAATCAATCACGGAGCGTCTTCGCCATTTTTTTGTGTGTTGTTGTTTTGTGTCCTTTCTCATCGCAGTAAACATAACTTTTGAAACTGTTGAACAAGAACTAACCGACGAGGACATTATCAACATTGCAGTAAACCCTCAGCCTACTTAAAATCTTAAAAAAGTGACACAGAAGCCAAAATGGAAGAAAAGGAAAAAATTAGCTGGGCAGAAGCTGCAGAATCACTAAATAAATGTATCTCTTTTGCTGAGGCTAGTACTAGCTACAGTGCTTTAGAAATAATTGATTTCCATATCACTAGAAATAAATTTTATACTAAACGCAAAAAGTCAAGAAAACAAAAAGACATTCGTGACTTTTTTAAATCTAAGTGAACTTGTATGTTTTACAGTACGTGTACACATACATTATATGAAATATAAAATAAACTTTGTTGTCTGTTTTGTAGTTTAATTATTAATCTAATTGTTCTTATAATTACCGCCCGATAGACCGGAATTTTCGGTAGTCCGGCATCGAGCCGGTCCCGAACGTGCCGGATTATCGGACTTCTACTGTATCTATAGGCAGTGGTGTTGTGCTAATTTTTTTTTTACCGAAACGCGTTCCGGACTTCGGTTCACGGTTCGGAAAAAAAGCCGGTTGGTTCCGGATCGGGTTCGGTTCAAACCCTTGTTTATAAAAATACATATAAAAACACGTCAAAAATTAGAAAAAAAATCAGCAATTCTTTTTAATTTTTTTTTTCAAAACGTCAGCCCATTCTCGTTATCAGAAATCATCTTTAGTTCCGGAACGCGTTTCTGTTCAAAAATGAAGTACCGGAACGACGTACCGGAGCGTTCCGGCTCGACAACACCCCTGTCTATAGGGGAAATTTAGATTTTGCATGCAGAACCGTATGCGTGCCTATAATGCAACACCTCGTAATGACCCCGACAACCATACTGCGTGTGTTTCGAGTTTGAGCAGACTTCTCCATTCCGTTTTGGCCCGTGTCCGAACCTGCCCATTCATTTTTGACGGAATCGAGGATTATATTTTAAATTATAAGATTGCAGGTTCTCAGAAGATTTCCCAAAATCGAGAATTCATTGGTTGTAGTGTCACCCCTGGCCAGTTCATCCATTTAATGGTATACATTTGATATCTAAATCATATCGTTCTGCTATCTCATTAACATACATATATCTTGGACTTGGATAAACGAATTGGCTGAATTAGATATGTCTATGGTTTAAGGAGATATGACCATGTGCCCCGTTTTTCTCTGAGGCTTTATGGTGTATCGTTTGACAATCTTTTGAGCATCCGTGTATTATTACTTCTGCATAGGATCATTTATTCAGAATCTCCAGGCTATCTTAGCGATAAAATAAGATTTGCTAGATCACTTAGGGGTAAAAGGATCATAATTCCCCTACATCGTTACCTTGTATCTGAATGGCATTTTTTCATTCATGCTGCACGGCTTTGGAATTGTCTTCCACATTCTCAGCAACTTAATAGCAACGCAACTAGTTTTAGGAAATTTTTATTTGAGTTTTTTGCACCGTAGTAATTTAAAATTGTTTAAATTATGCATGATTTATTACTATTGTTATTATTATTATTATTAATTTTTCTTCTCTTTTACTTTATTCATTAGAAAAGTTTGATCTCCAAATGTTGTTTATGAACACTTCTCTCTTGTACTTTAAATATAAGATTAAATCTTGTTGTACAGGAATTGAATAAACAAATAAATAAATAAATAAATGAAATATTGTGAAAATTCCAAACTCCAGGCCAGACATCTTGAACGCAAAAAAAATCTGAAGAAAATATTATTTTCGGCGACTATGTCTCAACAGAGTGGACTTTAAACTGTAGGGCACGTCACTCATGGATAAAATTGACACACACAACATGAGTGAAGTGCGAAGCTAGGTTGTAGACCTAACTAAAGGGTTGTAATGATCAATTAGGTAAGTATGAAAATTAAAGTTGTTTTAGCTTAAAAGAGCTAATAATTTCGAAAACCATACTGCTGTATGGGACATCTTACACTTGCAGTCTAATTTGAGCAGCAAACTTATGCGAGTGGGTAGTGATAGGGTTCTCTAACATGTTGAAGCTCATTACATTGATGTGTGTGTCCATTTGCTAATAACTCTTAATGTCTTTCTAATATTGCGAAATGAATTTAAACTAAGCCAACTAATATTCGATTCAATACAAGATGATCAGGAAGTACGTACGTAAGTACGGTAAGTATGTAATGTAACTTTTCAAATGTACTACGTCAGCAGAGTAATGTTGTTTCCCTTCTTGAAATTATAACAAAAAGCGAATGTGTAGGAAATTTCTGAAATGATGTTGCGTAAACCCATTGTATTATCGAATGGCCACCTTCTGTTTATGCAAAATTTTTTTTATAGAATATTATTATAGAAATGTTTTTTTTGATTTTATATATATTATTTATGCATTTTATTATTGTACGATATAAAAACGAAAAAATGAAGAAAAATCAAGAAAAATGCCAGTAAAAATAAAATTTAACATACATTTTCAGGATAAGAATCTGCTGCTAATAAACAAATCTGTTCACTCTTTTTTCCATGGTACATACAATCATCACGGGTGTGTTTTAGAAAAAGTTCATTTTACGAATAATGAATAAATTTTTTATGAAAAATTTTGTTGCAACGAAAATGAGCAACAGCAGCAGCAGATAAAAAAATGAAATCAATTTGGCATCCGTTTGGTGTCTGAAGAGATTTTCAGAAAAATTGCAATTTACTAGAAGAAAAACCAATAAAAATTAAAACAAAATAATAAATTAAATTAAAAAGTAAAAAATCAACATGTTATGCTAAATTATTAACAGAACAATAACAAAAATTGGGTACAAAAGGACATTAGAGTTCATTCTCGATTTCTCTGATTTTTTCATGTTTCATTGCAACTTCAATCATACAGAATTAAAATAAATTGTAATATCATAAATATATCATGTATCTCATTTGAAACCCAATCTTCATATTTCGCTTCCCTTATTTTCTTTAGATTTTCTTCAGAAAATGTACATTTTTGTAAGTTTTTTCTCTTGATTTCTGTTTTAATCTTTCGAACATTAATTAGAATCCATACTGCTTAAGAGATTCCTCTTCACATCCCATACAGGTTTTTTTTTCTTTACTCGACTGAATCGCAACGCAACGTGAACACATTCAGAATACATATGTAACGCAAACGAAATATGGCTTTAAATTTGCTTGTATGTATTATTTTTGGCATTAATTATGTTTAGCCAGGCTTACCTCACAACTTGCCATTCGAGTGATAAATACACGAGAGGCATGTTCATCCATTTGCATTAGTATGTTACACTGTGTCACCACTGTGTCTTGAAAATGTGATCAGGCGCGTATTTAGCTGTAGAACTTGGAAGGCAAATATTAAACCAACCGAGACCTTACGAAGGCTTTCTACAGATATTTTATTGACAAGTTTTATTTAATAAGTCCATAACGAATACTGTGGAAAATTAACAAAATTGAAAAAACGTTTCTATTTTTCAAAAAGTGACCTCCAATTCGATTTCAAAAACTCTCTTTGATATTTATCAAAAACCATCACACTTCATTACAGTGTTGCAAAACTGAAAATTTGAAATGGTACTGAACTATAACTGAAATAGTACTTTTTTGCAACAAATTGTACTTTTGTAAAAATATACATACATACATAATTGGCCATTACAACCCTTCAGTCAGGATTACGGCCTAGCTTCTCAACACCACTCATGTTGTGTGCGTCAATTTTATACGTGAGTGGTGGAACCTACTGCTTAAAGTCGACTCCGAAGGACAGATTTTAGAGAAACTTTATCATGTTTTTGCCAGAAGGCAGTCAAATAGAAAAACTAAAAACACCTGATTCGAACGTAACAAAACGTAAAGGCCTCGTTTAGTCAAACGTCAATGGAACGTAACGTTCGTTTTTAGTATATGAAAAGCAATGCAAATGCTTATCGAAATTACATTACGGTCCGGTAAGCATTTTCATTGCTTTTCGTGTCCTAAAAACGAATGTACCTTCCGTGGACGTTTGGCTAACCGGGGCTAAAGCCTAATTCTACCTTTAGCATTACGTTGAACAGGTTGCTAATCCATTAATAGTTGAAAAGCGCAAGACCTACAGTTTAACGTTGACTCCAAGCGACAGATTTTGAGAACCTGTTTCATGACAGGTTTATTTACTGCCATGAAATCTGCTGAGAGGCCTGGTGCTCAGCCCGGGTTCGTCTAATAAACAAACACACTACCTACTAGACTACGACTTTATTGGTGACGTTGAAGTTTATGGAACGTTCCACTTTGATCTACTTCACTATCTCCTAATTATCCTTTATTTCGGGTGCATTTTATGTCTTAGTTCACCTCTGAAAATTCTTTAAATCGGCAGAAATTTCACACATTTTGGTTCAGAAACTCAATACAAAATATTTTGTTTCAATAACCATCTCAGTATACAAATATGTGGATACAACTGTGATTAAGCATTTGAGTTTCTTCTTTTAAATGTACACTTTACATTGAAAGTGTTTGGTGTTCGAACATTATTGTTACGTTTTTAAATTTTGCAAAACATTTATTTATCGATCGTTTTTAACACAGATCCTACACTTTCTAATACAACTCTCGAATATTAGTTGTAGACTCTCGTCTTACCGACTCACTATTTTATGGCTGACTGACAGCATTGTTCTTTGCTCTATTTATACTGCCTTATTTCATGTCTGACATTTCCCGCGATCTTTTTAAACTGTTGTTCTTACATTATTTATGTTTGTTATGTTACTTACTCTCCTACTTCATTGGTCATTAGAACCCTTTTGTCAAGATTACAGCCTAGATTTTCACACCACTTGTGTTGTGACTACTAGACTGCGTCGACATGTTTGTTATGCTCCCTTTTCTCAATTTCCGACGCTTTTTCTTGTGTAATTCTGAGTACCTTACGATGTGTGTAATTTGTTGTTGTCTGTTTGCCTTGTTATTTTCAATTAATTTGTTTTTGTCTACGTAACAATATTTAAAAATATTTTTTTCGATTTTTTACTGTAAGGAATTACATTTAAAGTATAGAATATTCAATCAATTGTGGTTAACACAGTACATTGACAAAAAAAAGGGAATTTGAAACCTTTTGATTCAAAGATTGATAGATAAACAATCATATTTCACAGAGATTTATTGCATTTCTTGTATATTTCTTTATATATTTCAGACAAAATGGCATTTTTAATCTGTTGACAGCTTTATTCCACTTTCATTATATTATGTGTTATCATACATACATGCATAATTGGCCATAACAACCCTCCAGTCAGGATTACGGCCTAGCTTCTCAAACCACTCAAACTGTGTGCCTTAATTTTATACTTGAGTGGCGGGACCACAGTCTACAGATTTTTGAGAACCTTTATCATGGCAGGTTTTTTTAATCTCAGAGTTTTTGCCAGAAATCTGCTGATATGAAGTCGCTGAAGAAATATTTATTTTACATTTTTCATTTTGATTTCTAGCGAACATGTTATCATGATTTTTTAAATTCCTAAAGCTACTTATTATGATGGACTTATTCTGATCTTTCCTAAGCCTTAATATTGTTTCAAAAATGGAAACGGTGTAACATCGTTTAACATTAAAATGATAAGCAAAAGCTACAAAGACAGAAACAATGAGTATGAAAGAAAAGGGGATAGACATGTAAGCGAGAACGCAACAACAAACAACGTGAGCAAAATACACAAACAACAATGAAACCGCGATAGAGTTCTCGAGAAGGCGAAGCAACGAACATTCGATTTTAAGAATCTTCATCAGACTGTTTACGTGGGCGTATAAAAAGGCAAGACAAAGGAGGCAACGAGTAAGAAGAATTTAGTCAGTCTTGTGTGAATACGCGTTGCATGTGAGAATAACAGTCGTGGTTTGAAGATCTCCGTTGAAAAGATCTGCCTTGTAAGCAAAGACGAATAGAGAAGAAGCAATTATTGTTATATACGTCAAATTGTAAACAGTGTCACACAAAAGTAGTGGAAACAATAAAGAATTTAATTGAAATTAAACACGAATTTATTTTTATTTTGTTTGCAATCATCGAACTCATATTTTAAACGTTTTTAAAAAGGTAAAAACGTAACAATAATTTTGAACGATGTTACAAAACATGCATTCAATGCAGGTTATCATCATTCGCTGTGTATGCCTGATATTTTCGATTCCTGTTAAGAAAGATTTTAATTCGTTTCCAACACTTTACTACTGAAATGCGTACATGTCATCCACTTTGAAGAGTAAATTTTTTTTAGATAATTAATTAAGAAATTGGCCACCATTTTTGTGCTGCTCTTTCAACTCTTCCCCATTCATTGACAATGATAAGAACAAAATATACTAATATTTCCTTTTTATTTTCTTTGGTATAACAAGTGATATAGTTTTCAAAAGAACATAAATTTTCAATTGTAGTCTTGCAAAAATCATTAAAAGTAGAGTGAAGAAAATTTTAAAAGAACTGCATCAGAGGAAAAAAAAATTAATAAGCATAAGAGTACATACGTACATATGTACATTGTACATACGTACGTACTGGAGAAAGAATAAAAACTGAATAACTTTTTTAAATACATACGTCCACGGAGTTACGATATGAACATTGACGTCTCTATTACACAGTGGAACTGAAATGCATAACTGAATGCATTTTTCTCTTTTTGTTGTTGTTGTTGTTGTTGTAAGAAGTGAAAAAAAAACAAAAAAGTTGATGTAAATTTGTATAGAAAGTATGGATGGATGGATGTGTAGAATATTTTGTAAGTAAACGTTGCAAACGGATTGTTTTATGATTATTTCCCGTCAATTAAGTTAAGTTATTGGCAGCATAAGTAAACAATCCATAAACAACTTACAAAAAAAAACTGAAGAACAATAACGAACAAGATGAATGGATGTATATGAAGGAGAGAGAAAATAACAAACAAGTGGAACAATATATAAAAATGAAGGAAAATAGGAAAATTCTTTTCAATTCCCCCGCTCTCTAGAAATATTAGAAATCAACTTCATTACGGCGTGATACAGAAAGAATTTATTAACCATTGTAAAGTGGTTTACATAAGTGAGCACGGAGAAGAAAGATATTCGTATTCTTATTTAGTAAAACTAGAATTTTCATACAAAATCCTTAAGTCTCAAGCAAATTGTGTATGTTTCCCATAAAAGAAAAAGAAATATGCATGCGTTACATGAAATGTGAAATGATACTTGAAAATGTATCAGAAAACATCAACAGATAATGTTTTACACACATATACACACTCTCTCAATAGCCATTTTCATAAACAATTATGGAGAATATTCTAAGCGCCCATTACATGATCAAACATCGTCTGCAAACACTACCTGGTGGCGAACCATTTGCCTCAAATAATAAAGAAAAATTGTGTTTCCTAACTCCAGCTAATGAATATCAAAAATGTTTGACTGGATGGTGTATAGCAAAACACTTTCTCTCTCAAAATTGAAATTGAAAATGGATCAATTCGAACCATATATTAATAGAAAAAGGACTAACATGAGCCACCAGACACGGCAATGTAATTTTGCAGCATCTGCACATAAAGCAAAAATGGTTCAGAATAGAATCATAGCTTTAGGCTGGAATCTGCTACTCCACCCGCCTTATTTTCGAGATTTGGCTGCTTGCGACTAGTTTGCATTTGTTTTCATTGAAGAGACACGCATTTGCTGAGCAGCACTTCGATTCGTACAAGGAAGCCGATAATTGGATTACAAATTCGCTTGCTTCAAAACACGAACAGCTTCATTGGCATGAAATCCACAAATTGCCAAAATGGTGAAACAAATACATAGCCCGCAATGGCGAACATTTTAAATAACAAGTTTTTTACTTTCCCAATAAAAGTTAATGATTTATTATCCGGTATCTGGTAACAACAGTCATATTTAATTTCATAAATGTTATTCAGTGGCTTCATTTTATTCATTCTGTTGCTCAATTTTCTTTTATAAGAAGTGGTTTACCGTTTTAAAGTAGTCTTCAACCTCTGGCTCAGACATCTCCAACAAAACGATATATGAAAAAATGTTTGCTTCAGCGACTTCCTCTCAGCAGATTTCTAACAAAAGTAAATAAAATTGTCATAAAAAGTTTGTCAAAACTCTGTCGACTTTAAACTGTAGGTCCCGCTACTCATGCCAGATTTGACGGTTTTGAGCTCCAAAAATATTATTTTGACAATAAGACGATTTATGCCCTTATTTTGACGATTATTGGAAATTAGAAATTTACTTCATATTCTTTACTTTAGTACATTAAAAACCACTTTAAGCTTTGTATTTACGTTGCAATTATTACTATTGGAAATTTATGTTAGTAATAACAAAGACTAAAGTATTATATTTTTAAGTTACTTTCAAATACCTGTGATGATTTTTCTGTATTTTATTTCTTTTTAATCCCTTAAAAACCAAAAAGACACAACACCTAAATAACCTCGTAGATTTAGCTTCTAATATTACCATCGGAAGAACATTGGTAAGTGCCGTTATTTTTTTCGTATGATCAACACTCAGGTGGTGGGTAGCATTGGTTTGGAACTATGTAAATATGTTATGGGAAGAAGGAAAGAGAGAACAGTGTTTATGGACACTAGGCTTGTATATTTTTATACCATAAGTAACAGGAAAGACCTCTGCAGGAATTGAGTTCTACATACCAATAGTCCGACTAAAAAACGGTTTTTTACTGTAATGCAGTGTGTGATCCACTGGCCAAACGAGCACATACGGATGTGCTGGCACAATAAGCGTTAAGTAGGAATATATGATTTTTGGGGAACAAGTCCCCTTATTTCGTTCGAGCAAAATCCTTTAGTTGTAGCGATAGAACAGTGAAACACAAACCACATTGCAACGATGCTCCAATGTTTCAATGGAGTTAGATACATTACAGTCATTAACGAGGTACGGCGGCCTGTCTTGTACACTGTCGGGAAACCTCAAAATAGACGTTGAGGCACCGACCCATACATGAGAGTTGTATTCCATTCTCGGTCGGTTATAAATGGTGTATAAGATCAGATGATAAGATCTTAAGAAGGAACTGAAGAAACTGAAAAATGTGTCGGTTCCAGCCAACATTACACTGAATTTTCGTGCCACAGAATGTCAAGAGCTTCTGACTCCTTAATATTTACACCACCTATAGATTACGATGATGCAATTATTATTGTTGTCAATAAACAACGCTGGGATAGATTGTTTAAACCTTAAACAATTTTTTCCTGAAAATGATATAAAATTTCTCCACTTTTGTAAAAAATTAATAAATGAAGATGAGGGACTCAAGCATTTGATTTCTAACAAATTATTTTTCAAATGTTTTATTTTTGAACTCAGATATGTACATATGTACATTGACTTTATATGTTTTACTACAATAGAAATAATTTTGGTTTTTAAAAACTTTTTATTTCTTAATTTATTTTTTTTCTGACGATTTTTTGACGATTTCAATGAACGTCTTTGACGATTTTGACTATTTTTTTTCTCAAATATTTAACGATTTGGTGCCTCATTTATCTGGCAGCTGTGCATGGGTGTCGTGAAAAGCCGAGTTGTAATCCTACTTAATTACTTAATTTTAGTAAAGATTGGTATTCTAGTTAAGCTAACAGAGTTTGCAAGGCCTTACTAGCTTCTGTAGCTTTTTTAATGAGGGATAACAATATTTGTAGTTTATGGAAAGCATCTATTGTTCTTAGATTATAAGCTGCAAAAATTTTATAAAAATAATAAAATGTTCTAATCATTTAAAGCGAAACAACTTTAATAATCCTAAGAGTTTCAGCTTGAAATTGAACCCATAACCCTTACGGATTGCAGTGCACCCAATCAAAATAATAAAGTTGGTAAAATAAATATCTACATGGAGGGATACCCTATTAAAATACTTCCTTATATACAATATAATAATTGGTGAAAACCCATTTTTATTCACTTAAATATGGCGGTACAATATCATATTTTAATCACTTTTCTTTAGGTTTCTCTGCTATTGTGAAAAACAATTTTTAAAGTTGCAATATGAAGAGATTCCCACAAAAACCTTAACTGAAATATAAAGAAATAAAATGAAACCAGAACCCCCACTTTGCCATAACCAGAAAAAAAAAATACAGAATAATTAACGTGGCTACAAACTGAATGAGTAAATTATGTTCCCTTTAAGCAACAGTATATGGTGGTACATACATAGAATTGAATATGGAATAATCGTCATAAAAATGTTTATTTTTTTATTCGCCTTTATTTTGTTCTTGGTCTTTTTTTTTTTTTTAGTCCCCCTCTATAAAATTTACATCCTTCAATTTTGCATAAACTTATAGAGCAACCAACCGACTAACCAACCAACCACACACGTTTCTTATTCACCACAATCATAAGCAAAAAACAACAAAAAAAAACAAAAAAAAATGAAGGAACAACAACAGCAAAATGTCTACGAAATGAATTTATTATGCAGAGAGTTTTTAACATCAAAAGCTTTATGAGTAGCTCGAGTATAATTTTCATTTTCATTGGAATACGATACGACACTGCAGAGACTACATCGTTCGTATCAGAGTTTTTAATTTTAAATATTAAATAACCGGTGCCACTAACCACCACTAACCAACAAAGCCGAAGTATATAAACCAACTACTTATTCGTGTTTGTCAAGTGTCTATTGGTTATTCTACGATAAGGCTGGATGATGATGATGATGATGGCGACCGACTACGTCAACAACTTTGTAAAATAAATTTTTATTTTCACAAGCGCCACACTTTATGCTGAGGAAACACACGAGAGAAAAAAGGGACACCATCATCTACTACTACTACTACCACTACAGCACGTCTATAGGCGACCGACCGATCATATACGCTCACTTGGTCAAACAATAAAATTATACAGAAGAAACCAAAAAAAAAAAAAAAGGAACAGACTTGCTGCAAAAATAAACGCTAAAGTCGATCAAGATCAGCAAACTGTGCACCCTACCACTGCTTTGAACTTAGAAGCATACACAGTTTAAAATTCCATGCATGGAATGGTTTACTTATGGTTCAGTAATTGTGTAACTAGCACTGCCAAATCAGGTAAGTGTCTCAGGCCTATTGCTATACACTTTAGCCATCAGTAGATCGACGTAGTCTAGAAGTGTGATACCTTATTAGACGAGAGCCTGTGGTTCAAACCCTAACTTCGATGTCTCGAACAAAACGAAATAAGAAAAATACGTCTTTCGGTCATTTCCTTTTAACTCTCCTCTGGCTTTACTCTCAGAATTGCAAATAAAATTGCCATGAAAAATATCTCAAATCTGTCGTGTGAAGTCGATATTAAACTATAGGTTCCGCCACTCGTGCATATAACGAGCACACGCAACATGATAATTTTGTTAAACTAGGTTGTAATAAATGAAGTCGCCGTGGTCTAGTAGGTAGTGTGTTGGCTTATTAGACGAAAGGCCCGAGTTCGAATTCCAGGTCAGACATCAAAACGAAAATATTTCTTCGGCGACTTCCTCTCAGCAGATTTCTGGCAAAAACTCTGAGAGTAAAAATTGCCATGAAAAGCTTCTCAAAAAATCTGTCGTTCGGAGTCGACTTTAAACTGTAGGTCCCACCGCTCATGTATAAAATTAACGCACACAACATGAGTGGTGTTGAGAAGCTAGGCCGTAATCCTGACTGAAGGGTTGTAATGGCCATTTATGTATGTATGTGTACGTTGTAATCCTGACTAAAGTTTGTCATGAAATTTTGAATATAAGTGAGTCAACAATATTGAAATTTAAGTACGTACTCTGATTCATTTACACTCACTACAGCATTGATTTATAAGTACAGGTTGCATTGAGTTGACATCAAACTCATTCCATTCGAAATATACATATTTGATTCATACGCCTACTCATTCAGATTCATAAATTTAGAAAAATACTTATAATACTCATAAATGATTCGTGTGACTCGTTAATTCACTCATCACAATTTACAGTCTGAATTGTTGTTGCATTTACAAAAGAAAGAAAAAGACAAGGACAGCAAGCAAAGCAAACACAGAACCTTCTAGTGAGTATTTTAGTGTTCGTACGTGAATCATACTTATTTTGTGACCTTGTAAATGTTGAGTAAGGGGGAGTCGAAATCAACAACGTCATACGTATTGTTAAGTATGAGTACGATGAGTACTTCAAACTTTGAATATGAATAGTATGAGTATGATATTAAAATAAATATGAATACGTATAAGTATCAGAAATTATGAGTATGATTCGAATCTCCTCATCGTTTTGAATATTCATTGCTGATCTCTGATTTGAACCACGGCCACGAGTCTAATAAGCCAACACACTACCTTCTAGTCTACAGGGTCTGTTTGTTAAAACAGAATCTCCACGAAGTAAGGCAAAAAACATGCATGCACGATCGTGTTAATACTTTGAGAAAAGTATTCCGCTGTAGCCTAAAAACATGGTCAACATACGCCGACACTATAAGTCTTATCTTTTTTTTGTATAATTTCTATTATGAAGTCTTTTGTAGTTTTAATTTATTTTTGAAGTCTTGTCGTTGCTTTATTATTTTCTTTACTTTTTTTGTTTGTTTCCTTTCCTCTGCTCATATTTGAGAAGTTGAAGGGACGCTTTTGCATAAATTCATGCTTGTATTGTAAAACTTTTTTGTTGAGTATATTTTGTTGTTGTTGTTTTTGTTGTTCTTTTTGCCATTTTGATAACTGGATACGACCACTTGATCGTTTTTATTTTGGGTTCTTGCAAGCAACCGACTTAAAATGGACAGAGTAGATGCAAATTCATACAAACAGACAACAACAACAAAGTTTAAAAAATGGCCACATATGTATGTACATTCATACATATTGACGGTGGTGTTTTTAGTTGTTGTTGCTTTTGTTGTAGAATAAGTCAAGTTGTTGCCATTGCAAACAATTAAAATCATATGAAATGTGCATAAATTATTCATGCCCTCTATACATAGATGTAATATATGTACTATGTATGTACATACATATGTGTATATGCATGCATGTTCATATTGCATAGTGTATACGTTCTAAATACTCCCTGAATATGTATGTATGTAAGTCAAGTAAATATCCAATTTATAATCTTAAGTGGACAATCTATGCAAAACAAGAGTTAAAATGGCATATAAATACGTACATACGAGTACATATGTACGTATGTATGTGCTATAAAATATTCAATAACAATAACAGCAGCAACGACAACAACAACAAACAATAATGATAATAAAAATTGGCAATTTTTATATTTCATATGAATAAATACACCATAAAAGATAAGAAAATGAATGAAAAGAAAGAAAAAAAGGAAAATAAAATGAAAAATAAATGTAGACAACAAACCGATGAAGGAAAACATGTTTCGATTGATTTAAAAAGGATGAAGAAGCCTATGATTTAAATACTCTCTCTCTCCGATTTATCATACTTGGACTCATATTGTCTGGAATTAAATCTTTTAAATGAAATAATTTCAAACACTTCAAATCAGCAACATTCTTCTTATAGGGGCCCATTTGCCTTTGGTACTTCAGCACATTCAACACTCCAACATTCCAATGATAGAATTCGTCCGTTTTCATTTACAAAAGAAAACTTCAATAGATTTCCTGTCAGCAGGTGGTCTCTTCAAACAACACTCAACTCGTGCCAAAAAAAAAACTTATTCAACGCCTTAATAGAAGACGACTGTTTATGAAGTAATTTTTATAATTCTTACAAGTGAATGAATGAAATCAATTTCAAGAAAGAAGACGAAGAAAAAAAGAAGGAAATAATAAATGAGAGGAACTTGTAAGTTTATAATACGCCTGTATGTTTTCCTATTTTTTAATTCATTTTCCCTGCCAGACATATATATTCAGGCAATAAAAGTTGATTTTTAAATTCATTCAAACTACTGTGCATATAAATATTTGCCAATCAAATCAATCAGGGAGGTCCAACTCATATACTATTATGTGCAAAAGAATTTGAAATTCTGCTGAAATAATTGATGAGCCAGCAAGGAATTTTAAATTCTGCAGAAAAAATTTTGTTTCCTTCTCAATTGTGTCCAACAACTATGCAACATACAACATGTGAAGTGATTTATTTTGATCCTCGAAAAAAGGGTTCGAGTCCAGGATATATGTGCTTAGATCTTTTTTGTATCCTAAGCTATTGAAAAATGAAATTATTATTGCAACAGTTATCTCATAAAACGATCAAATTGAAGTTGCAGTAGTCTAGTAGGTATTGTGTTAGGCCACGGTTCAAACCGCAGGTCAAAACTCAAAACGAAAACATGAAAAAATATTTCTTCGCCGAATAAATGAAATTGTCACGTAAAAGATTCTCAAAAATCTACCGTTCGGGGTCGACTTTAACTGTGGGTCCCGCTACTCATGTATAAAATTAACGATCAAAACATAAGTGATAAGGGAAGCTAGGTCATAATCCTAACTGAAGGATAGTAATGACCAATTATGTGTAATGACCAATTCCACACCCGATCGAAAAATTATTGAATGGTAGTAATGTTGCAACAAGAAATCGCTGTAGTCTAGTGGGCAGTGTTTTGACTTATTATACCCAAAATCGTCGTTCAAACCCGATCTCAGGCATCAATAAAACGAAATATGAAAAAATATTTCTTTGGCTACTTGCTCTAAGCAGACTTCTGACACAATCTCTGAGAGTAAATAAAAATGACATAAAATAATTTCACAAAAATCTGTCTGTCAGAGTGAATTTTAAACTGTAGTTCCCAATACTCGTGGACAAAATTACTGCACACAATATGGGCAATCTGGGAAGCTAGGTCTTAATCCTGACTACAGGGTTGTAATGGCCTATTAAGTAAGTAAATAAGATGGAACTAGACGCAACTTGCTCTGAGGACAATTTGCGACTGGCCATCTAGTGTCGCTGCTTGCTAGTAAATCCCAGCTAAACTAATGTTGTGCTTTTTACAGTCCAGTCCGCAACATGTCCGTTCATTGATATTCCGTTCTCAAGATACTACTCCTACGCCCTTTGCGATTGAAATACTTTCGGGAATATTAAATAATGCTACAAGAAGAATTCTCAAGGACGTATAAAACATTCATTTTGAGAGTATTTATGAGAGGGCAAAAATGGCATCATAAACGACCATGCGCGGATCTTCCAAAATGGTTCGCAACTGAATATATCTTTTCTTTGGAGTCAACGAAGTCGAATAAGTCTACATGACCATAGCAGCGTCTTCCAAGTGGAAGTACCGACAATACGTGTTATACCACAATAACCTCTAGAATGGTTCTCGATGGTGCGAGTCTCACTCTTACCCATGGGCTGGGGTATTTTTTGTAAGGTTTTGAGATCGTTTAACTAACCGGACTACATTTCTCATAAAGGGGGCAATCGAGTTCGAGAACTGTTCTAGAATATAAAGAGGTAATTAATATTTACAGCAGTTATGGAACGGTATCCATCTAGTCATGGTATTGGTAGTTTGGCAAAGGCGTATAGTTTGGCTAAGAGCGCCATAAGCTTGGATAAGCCAATGTCTTGTATTGCATTGAAGACTCAGCTGAGAGAGTAGGCAGATACTCCACATTGCCTATTGTGGAACATAAGGCAGTGGAAAATGTTGAAAATATATTCCGGAACGATCGCAATGGGTGGAAAACCATTAGTGTATTAGAACTGATAAGCGACTTAGTACACTTGTGCTTGCATGTACACCTAAGCGGGATAAGCGCTGTAGATAATAATGAATAGTGTGCATAGAATTCCTTTCCCTTTTGTCATGGCCCAGCTTTCGTCAGATTACAATAATTAAGAAAAGAAGGCCGGGCTGAAATTGCTGAAAAATTTGTCCATAAACACCGTGTAGGCAACATCAAATATGAACAAGACAGCTTAGCAAACCTATCTAAGGCTCGATAGCGCGCGTTAAAGTCATTGCTGGACATTATATTCTGGGTGCTCATGAGCACTTATCTACGTACTTACTTACATAAGTAGTTACGATTTATTGTATTCAATTAAATTTATTGTTATTATTATTGCGGAGGGCTTAAGTTTGGCTACATCGGTTCAAAGTAAAAGTACTCTGTTAATGCTTTCATATCTTTTTTTTTGTTTGTATTTTATTCGTTAATTCTTCTCAATTTTTATTATTTCGTGTTATTTTTTGTGTATTTTTTGTGTGTTTTCTGCGATTTAAAAAGTTTGTCTAATATCTACTTAACACAAGTCAATCATTTGTTATTCAAATTGTAATTTATTGATATTTTTCTGTTTTGATTTCAATTCATTTTCAATTCCGTTTTTTCTCATTTTCTCTTAATTCCGACAGACGATTTTAAACAGTCGTTTATTTTCTTCTTTTTCTTTCAATTATTTTCCTTTCTTTTTTTTTTTTTTGGTTGATTCTTCCCGTTTTCTATAAAATTTTCATTTTCATTGAATACATAGATTTGCTAATGAATTAAAAATTATTTTGGCATGAGTGCGGCGAATAGAAGATCAAAAATTTGAGCAATTTTCTTTCGGTTTTTTTGAGAAAATTTTCTATTGTTGGGGTGTGTTACACTGTGTGTGTTTGTGTGTGTCTTGTGAGAATGATTGATTGATGTTTATATGTTTAAATGTACATACATCTGTACATATGTTAAATTCAGTAATTTTTTTATGCAAAATTATGTGATATTATAATAAGACAACCCAGCAAACATTTTGAAAGAAATTATTTTTAATTTTTGAAAGATCTATTAATGCTATTATATGTGGAATATATAATTATTTAAATGTCCGCTTAGGTGTCTCTGTTTAAATTGCATCCGTAATTCCATGAGTCAGGCTGAATAAAACAGATGGCACGAGTTTTGTTGGCTTTGACAACTGCTGTCATATGTATTCAATTCCCACTATCTTGGTGGCCCACTTGGCATGGGCTGTGTGGTACGTATTACAGTAGTTTTGACTTACCTGCACAACTAACTGTAGCAAGAATTTTTGTGCAGATAAGCCAAAAATGCAGCTAAATTCAATTTTTGACTTTAATTATTGATTACTCTCTCAAAGCACGAACAAAATTTTTGTGCAGGTAAAGGCAATGCGCACGTAAATAAAAGGCAGCTAAATCAAAACTACTGTATTGACTGTTAAAAATAAATGTTCGTTAGTATTCAGATGATCCAATTCAGGTCAAAATATGAAATTATGAATTATGAGGAGGCCTCTCCTGCCTAAAACCCACACCAAATTGTGACTGGATCTCATGTAAATTGGTATCGTTCCAATTTAGAAAATTTCGTTCGTCTACGCATGCATCCAGAAATGGGTCTCATCGTTGAAGGGTAATTTGCCAACGGCTCCAGAGCCTATTCAGCAAGCACTCGTCTTTGTCTATGGTTCAATTTAGTACGGCATCGGGCTCAAATCACGACGCAAAATTCGTCATGTTACGTTGCGAAAGCCTAAGATCTTGCGAACGATACGAATTCTGATTCTCGTGCACATTCTTAATTTAATAAATTTGCGTTAAGTCGGCGAACTGGTGTTGGTCGATTGACTACTGAAACAATGGGCTCAAATTTATCCACCACATACATATGTACATAATTGATAGTTACAACCCTTCAGTCATGATCAACGATCAGCAATGAATCGTTTTTTCGCTACTCATAAGCACTCAAGAGATTTTGAATACAAGTGAGTCAACAATACTGAAATTTAACAACATACTCTGATTCATTCGTCCTCACTACAACGTCAAATTATAAGCACAGGTTGTAATGACTATGCGGACAACGTTGGCATCAAACTCATACCATTCGAAATAGATTTGATTCATAAGCCTACTCATTGAGATTCATAATCGTAGAAAAATACTTAAAGACACATAAGCAAAAAAACAGAGCAGCAGGCAGAGCAAACAATTCCTAATTTTTTTAATAACAGTTTACATCCATTCAGGTTTGTATAAATCGTTCTAAAAAGTTAGCCTCAGAAGCATTGATGTAGGCTACAATGAACGGAAATGTAGCCCATCATGCAGCACATGCTGCTGCAATTTTATTATGATACACAGTGAAATCTATATTTATAGTCAGTTTGTTAAACAAATTTGAAGAATTTTATTAAATTATTTAATAAATATTGTATCATAAAAACATTTGTTAAACATTAAAAATCAAAAAAAACAAAAACACAGCAAAACAAAAAAATAAATAAAGAAAAACTAGTAAAATAAAGACAACATTGTTGTCGAATATGTATGTTGTTGTATTAGAAAATTGTTGAAATATTTTTAATTTTCTTGCTTTAATTTTTATTTGTTTCTTTTTTTATTCGTTATTATTATTGGAAAAGGGCAATAAAATATATTAAAAAAAAGAGAAAACGAAAAACTATTCAGAAAAGAATTTCATTTAATGTTTTCATATATATGATTCTTGCTTTTTAATGTGCACATTTAAAACAAACAACAACAACAATACAAACAAGAACAAAATGAAAAGGCATTTCACATTAAAATGTTTTAAATGTTAGCAATCATTTTAAATAAATTTTAAAAAATAAATTTTTAATACATTTATTAATAGAACTAAAGAGGAAGAAATATTAACACGAGATTAAAAATCTGTTTTGATTTAATTTATCCAGCCATCCACCGTTAGTTAGTGCAACCTTTAATACGAATTATTTGAATTGTAACAAGTTTGAGATTGAGTAGATTTTTGTTAAAATAAAATTAAGATTGAAACAAGCTTTTATTTATACCAGAGATCAGCAATAAATCGTTTCTACGCTACTCATAAGTACTCATGAAATTTTGAGTATGACTGAGTCAAGAGTATTGAAATTCAACTCCTCTGATTCATTGGTATTCACTACAACATTGATTTATAAGCACAGATTACAACGTTGGCATCAAACTCATAACATTCAAAATATGTTTGATTCATGCGCCTACTCATTCATACATACATACTTACGAGTACATAATGGCCATTAGAACCCTTCAGTCGGGATTACGGCCTAGCTTCTCACACCACTCATGTTGTGTGCGTTAATTTTATTCGTGAGTGGCGGGACCTACAGTTTCACGTCGACTCCGAACGACAGATTTTTGAGAAACTTTTTCATGGCAGGGTTATTTACTTCCAGAGTTTTTGCCAGAAATCTGCTGAGAGGAAGTCGCCGAAGAAATATTTTTTTTTCATATTTCGTTCTGATGTCTGGCCCGGAACACAAAGCCGGGCATTACGTCTAATAAGCCATTACACTGCCTACTAGATACGGCGACTTCTACCTACTCACTCAGATTCGAATCATTCGTCAAAATGTACAGTCTTTGTTGTTGTTGCAACAAAGAAGAAACAAAAAGACAAAAACAGCAAGCAAAACAAACTCACAACATTCTAGGGAGTATTGTAGTGTTCGTACGCGAATCATACTTATTTTGTGATTCCTTGTAAATGTTGAGTAAAGAAGAGTCGAAGTCAACAACATCATGCGTATTGTTAAGTATGAGTACGATGAGTACTTGAAACTTTGAATATGAGTTGTATGAGTATGATATTAATTAAGTAAATTATGAGTATGATTCGAATCTACTTATTTTTTTGAATACTCATTGCTGATCTCTGATTTATACCTTCGAGATGAACTATAACAACAAAGGCGACTTTGTTTTTGTTTTGCAGCTGTACACATGATATTATTTATTCATTCCTTGCAGGCATAATGTTAAGAAATGTTTTTGATTGACTCCAGCAAAGTAAAATTTTATCTTCAAATGGGAAAACACAGGCAGTGTACTTGTTTATGAAGTCGCCATTTTAATCATTTGAATCATGCTTTTGCATTCGATATATGTAGTTCTACAAGGGCGTAAAAAATTCTAAACCCCTCAGAGTGTTTCGAATTGTCATTCATAATTGCGAAGTTAATTCCCACCTTTATACATTTTTCAAAATTTTGATTTATCGTGAATGATGGTAATAAAAAAAGTAGTCTCCGTAGTGTAGTAGGTAGTGTGTTATCTTATTAGACGTAAGGCCACGGTTCAAACCCCCGTGTCAAACATCTCCAACAAAACGAAATATTAAAATATATATATTCGGCTACTGCTTCTTAGCATATTTCTGGCAAACGCTCTGGGGGTTATTATTTTTGTCCCGATACTAATGGATATAATTAACACACACAACATGGGTGGTGTGAGAAGCTGGGTTATAATACTAACTGATTTGTAATGACCAATTAAGTAAGTAAGTAATAAAAATAAATGAAATTATTTTCTTCTGGTCGTTATTCACTTCTTTATTTGCCAGAAGTACCATAAATAGCAACACACTTCAACCGATAATACTGCACTCTGTTTTATTCACAATACTTATTAATAACGTTTAGACTCTCGACGCTAATATAACGCTGTGCTTAACGCAAATTTTTTAAAACAACTCTCGGTTATTAATCACAGTCTCATGTCTCATCACTGCTTGGCTATATGTTTCGATAAACTGGCAGCATCACTATTCGCTCAAATTATTCTTTGCTTAAATAAATATCGTGATCACAGTGGTTTAATTGACAGTGTTAGAGCTTACTAAATGAGAGAGTTGGTACTTCAGCTGTGATATCTTCGTTAAATAACGTATGAAAACCTACCTCTGCTTTTCACAATGTATGCCAATGTAAAAGCTTCTCAAACCTCTCTTTCGTGCTCGACGTTAAACTGTAGATACACTAAACATGGATTAAATAACACACAACACATAGTAGTTGTGAGAAGCTAGGCCGTAATCCTGACTAGGTTAGGTTAGGTCGGAGTGGTAGCTCTGATGCCCCGTGTGAATGCAGTCCCTGTACTGACCAAGTTTCAACATCAGGAAAGAGGAAGAAGTTGGTCAGCGCAAGGGCTGCACATCAAATGCACGACTATCCTACACTGGAAAACCTGCTAGAATGTTTGATGAACGAAACTATATTTTTGATATCAATAGATGATAGCTCCGTCAAGCTGTCAAGAAATGGGGAGCCAAATAACCTATATCTACATCTAGCAAAAGACGGGCACTGACAAAGAAAGTGGATAACAGTCTCCTCTTCCTCAGCGAATCTGCATCTACGGCAGAAGTCGTTAAATGGGAGCCTCATTCTTTCCGCGTGTCTACCCATAACGCAATGACCTGTAAGCATGGCCACTGTGGTTGAGATGACTAATCCTGACTAACTAATTCAAAACTCCAATAAAGTGTACGTGTGTAATGAGCGACGAATTTAATACTGACGTTATCATGCACGAATCGCGTAGTCGCCGTAGTCTAGTAGGTAGTGTGCTGGCTTATTAAACGCAAGGCCACGGTTCAAATCCCAGGCCAGACATTAAAACGAAATATAAAAAAAAAATATTTCTTCGGCAACGTCTTCTCAGCAGATTTCTGGCAAAAACTCTGAGAGTAAATAAAATTGTCATGAAAAGTTTCTCAAAGATCTGTCGTTCGGAGTTGGCGTTAGACTGTAGGTCCCGCCACTCACGTATAAAATTAACACATACAACATGAGTGGTGTTGAGAAGTTAGGTCGTAATCCTAATTGAAGGGTTGTAATGGGCAATTATGTATGTATGTTATCATGCACTATCGTATAGATGAAATGATGTTTAGGAAACCAAAAATTTGAGGTTAACTGACTATAAACTGCTTAAATCTTAAATCTTGTTATATAGAACTCATAAATTCCTTAGGATTTATTATATTTTCTTTAAAATAATAGTTTTGGTGATGATTTTCATTCCCAATTTAAGTTTCTCTGCAGAGCAATCAGAAATCTTAATAAATAATTTTGCTATATTAACCACAAATAAAATATGAGTATTATTTTTAATTATATGTGTTTATAGGTGTGTATATTTACTTTAATTTAAATAATATATTCCAATTATTTTTTTTAAATAAATTTCGCACAAGAAGAAGAATTTTCAGCAGACTCACAAAAATTTCTGAATTTTTTTTCTTTTACAAGAAATTAAAAACAAAATTGGCACGTCCTGAATATTTTTCATAAAAATGACAAAAAAAAATAATTTATTTTATGAAAAGCCTGAAACACTTTGTGATATACGTACATACATACTTACATGTACGACGTACAAAAAAAATAAATAAAAATATTTATAAAATCAAATATTAATGAATAAATATCACACGACGATGAATATCATGAAAATCAGATTTAAGCATAAATTTTACATTAAAAGTATATAAAAAAATAAAAAATTAAATTAAAAATTTAAAACAAAACAAAACAAATAAAAAATATTAAAAAAAAATTTAATTTCTAATAAAAATATAAATTTTGTCTTTTTCCTTCATTTCAGTGGGTTGATGCAAAATTTTTTAAATTAATTTTACTGTAGAAAATAAATATTTTTCAGTTTTGTGGCGTTTAGAGACATTTGGATATGAGGCGAAAATATATTTTCATAAAAATTTATCCAATTTCTTCTTCTTATTTGTTTATTTACTTATGGTATATACAGACATACATACATCCATACGTCCATATGTATATGATATATTTAAGATTTTTCCCAATTGTATTATGATGTCTTCTCGTCTACGCTGTTAATAAATTAACAAAATTTTATATTTTCCTCAGTACGAAAATATTCATACAAGTTGATGTATATGTTTCAACGATAAACGGACACATGCGTCAGAAATTGGCATTAAAGGAATGAATTCATTTTGAAAATTCATAACATAACACTACGGGTATGTATGTATGCTTCTTCTTGGAATGGTATTGGACAAATTTTGGAGGTCAGTTCAAGAGTGGACCAACATGTTTATGAGAAAACTTTATACTATGTTCAGACATGCACTTTTATTGAGTCAATATTCGGTTTATTGAATACAATATTTTAAGTGTTCACACATAATAATATACGCAATTCAGCTGCTTAATCAATATTCATTTGACAGCTGGTAGACAAAACAGCTGGTTGCTTCAACAACATTTCTTTTTGCTTTTTGTTTGAATTATTTGTCGTTGTTGACATTTGAATTGTCAAATATCAACAGAAAGTGTTCGTATAATTATAATATGCTTACTGAACATACCTATGACAGTGCTGCATTTTAAGTTTAAATTTTATATGAAATATTGAGCTCAATATTGGCGTTTATTGCGATTTACGCAATAAAAGTGCATGTCTGAACATAGTATTAGACAAACTGCAAACCTACCTTATGCGGAGAAAAATTTAATGTTGAACAGCTGCTGAGAGGAACAAGGCAGGTAGTAATCCTGACTAAAGATTTATATTGATCAGTTAAGTAAGTAAGCATTCCAGGAACTAAGTAGCTGAAACCTCCTTCGTACGACGAAACTAATACTCTACAAGTCGCTCATCCTCCCCGCACATCTCTATGTCACAGAAGCATGGAATCTGTTATGCACCGACGTAGCAGCCATAAGGCCTACGAAAGACCTTTGGTCCAGTGCGAGACGGCGTTGATTTTGAAATAAGCTGTATGAGCTTATGAACGACATGGACATTGTGCGCAGACTCGGCCATGTCGTGCTGATTAAAAAAGATGTCTCATCGAAACGAATATTTGATGCAGGTTTTACCAGAAATCAGCGTAAAGGATTTCCTTTCTGCATACAAAATTCAACTTGATTGGGTGAACAAAAGGCGAAGGACCTCGAGTGGCAGAAGCACTAGATAGGATTTGATAACACAGGCGCTGATTAGTAGCGCCAATTAGCTGGGTAAGTAATAATAATAATCAGAGCTCTTTATCAAAATCTCTACAAATCGAATATGGCAGGAACGATTGTTGGGAAAACCGTTTGGTGTAAATATCATTTTGTGTACAACATTATAGTACACCAGATAGCATCAAGTGTAGCAGACAGCAACTGTTTTAATCTGAACGTTAACATTAAGAAATCCGTTGGTCTGCCCATTAGTAACGGTACAAGTCTTTTAAACGTCTGGATGTCTGCTGCTGGCCTAGCGATCTCTAACAATGAGCAGAAATAACAGCAATTTGCAATGCAAAGACTCGAGCATGATTTGTTTAAGTCCGCAATTGACTGGATACCCAAAGGCAGAAAAAGAGGCAGAAGAGAGTTACTGAATTCCAACACTAATGAAACAGCCACATCTTCGAACTATAAGTAAACCTGGAGAGTCGCAATATTACTTAACTTGAATGTCAGCATAAGATCCGCTTTAATAATTCTAACTTGAACAAGAATTAATTCCTTTAAAGTTCTGCTGGAAATGTATTTAAAGAAAAAAAAGTGTTTTCTTAAATAAATTCATTACATTTGAAGCGTAGCGCCACGACAAATGAACAATCAAACGAAATGACTAAAAGACAGTTTGTCCGTCAATTATATGTGAAAATCAACACATGCATGCAAACGTACAACCACACACTTGAAAGTAATCATATGTATGGATGTATGTATGTATGTAGTATGTACATATGGTAGACAAGTATGTATGTGTTATGTAAAGGTACAAAAATACATTATATGTCTTAACTATGCAACAACACATTTTTGCAACATTTATGTTTCTGCTGAATGGCATATACTCGTACGTACCAGTATGATACAATAAATCGATACAAGTTGTTGAACTGAATTGTTGTATTTTTTGTAACAATTTCGTACTTCTTTTCAGCAATTTTTCTTGTTCTCTTATTTACTTTGTTTTAATTTCATTTCGTCTATAATTTAGAAAAAAAAAATAAAACAATTACAACCAAGAACTTAGAATAGGACTAAACCGGCTTTAATGTGGCCTACCCTTCCTCGTATTTTTTAGAATTATGAACAGACCATGCCTGAGTACTCTTATGTATGGTTTCACTACCTGCTTATCCTTCATTTATGCTGGGGATAAACGATATTCGGATGCAAATATTTGTGCTTTTTGTTTGGTCATTATAATCCTTTAGCTAGGACTACAACCTAGCTTCTCACACCACCCATGTAGTTTATGTGCTGGGACGTAGAGTCTAATGTCGTCTCCGAACGACAGATTTCTGAGAAACTTTTCATGGCAATTTTATTTCACTCTCAGAGTTTATACCAGAAGACTGTGGAGGGGAAGAGGGGAAGTCGCCGATGAAATTTTTTTCCATATTTCTCTATGTTTGAAATATCTGAGCTAAGGTTCGAACCTCGGACTCTCGTCTAATAAGATGAATCAAATTTCATTTTCATTCGACTCCGTCTTGCTTGCCTTCACTAATTTCTATCGACCGATTTCTCAACAAATTTTTACAAACTGACTTGTCAGTTAAAATCGTATTTACCGTTACAAACGAATAGAACAGTCGAATAGAGTATGCGTATCAAAAACTGAACTGCAGCATATAAAATGCACCGAAATTATTGGAGAGAAACGCATTCAGTCAGTGAACAGAAGAGTACGAGTATTTCGTTTAAGGCAGTCATCGAACAATTTCGCAGCAACGATATTTAAGGCCAACAACTACGTACAAATGTTTTGTGTTTGTTTTCATTGTTATGTTATTTTAGTGTATGGTTGTTGTTGTTGTTGTTGTTGTTCATCCTATGTATTCCTTAGCTGTGTCTGTTGATGCCACAAAAGTGACTTATTGTTTGTGACAGTGGCAGTGAACGCATAGATGTGTTTAGTTTTGGACTTTAGTGGAAGTTCACATAAAAATGTGCGTGTGTCTGTCTCTTTGTCTGTCAAATTGAGACTTTGTGTGGCACTAACTATACTTCTTAATGTTTGGATATGTATGGTATATGTTGTATGAATGTACATAGCTACATATGTAGCTATTTTATTACATGCAAGTATGAGTGTGTTGTAAACCCAAAAAAATTAAGACAAAAATTAAAATGAAATGAAATCGAAAAGTGTGACTCTCATAAAAAAAAATTTCAATATATTTTGATAATGTTTTCTTATTTTGTTATTGTTGTTGTTGCTGTTGTTGTCGCTTTTTTATTTTATTTTCTGCGTTGTCGTATTTTGTATAAAGACTACGTTTGAGTTATGCTTGAATTCTATTCACCATAGATGACTCGTAGTAAACGAATAAATTAATACCGGGGTGAACAAACTAGAAATTTAGTCGCTTCATTTCTAAATATAATAGCGCATGGCAACAATTATTGAACAATTCGTGACAATTTCAAAAACTTAAACTGTTAAAATGTCACATCAAAATCAGAGATCAGCAATGAATATCTTTTTCGCTACTCATAAGTACTCATGAAATTTTGAGTATGAGAGAGTCAACAGTATTGAAATTCATTAACTACTCTGCTTCATTCGTACTCACAACAATGTTGATTTATAAGTACAGGTTGCAATGAGTATGAGTACAACGTTGACATTAAACTCATACAATTCGAAATATGTTTGATTCATAAGCCTACTCATTCAGATTAATAAATTTAGAAAGCTTCTTATAAGACTCATAAATGATTCAACTCATAAATGAATCATTCATCAAAATTTACAGTCTTAGAAAGAAAAAAACAAAGACAGCAAACAAAGCAAACACACAAACTTTTAGTGAGTATTGTAGTGTTCGTATTCTTTTGTGATTCTGTGTAAATGTTGAGTAAAGGAGAGTCGAAATCAACAACAACATGCATATTGTTAAGTATGAGTACGATGAGTACTTCAAACTTTGAATATGAGTAGTATGAGTATGATATTAAAATAAGTATGAATGCGTATATGTATCAGAAATTATGAGAATGATTTAAATCTACTCATCTTTTTGAATACTCATTGCTGATCTCTGGTCCATATATTGAAAATCTGAAGTATAATTTTTGTGTTGTACGAGGTCGATAAACAATATCAGTTCCCTTTGAATAGAGCCTACAACCGAAAAAGTGCCTACTTATTCGAATCTTTTCAGAACAACTGCACATTAGATCGTTGCTTGAAATACCAGATTATTGTAGTACTTTTCAGGCTGAAATAATGGCCACTGAAATTGCCGCAGCAGGAATTCGTTGTCAAAGTATATCGTATGGTGATGTACGGCAGTAAGGCGGTCATTAGATCCCTAGAGAACTTGTACACCACGTCTATGATTGCCCAAGAATTTCGGTTTTCTCAGCATGATATAGCGAGACATTCGACAGTTACCCTCAGTTGGATCCAGGACACATAGACATCTAAGTTAACCGACGCACTTTCAAAAGCTAGCACTATGGAAAAGTCAAATTAATTCCTACATGAGATAGGCATTGCTCTGCAGAGAAGCATAAAAACTCCGTTACCGTAGAAGAGGTAAAATAAACTCTGTTGTAGGTGCCGCCTCTGCACTGACCAACTTCTTCGATGAGTTCGATGGAATTGGGTCAGTACAGCGACTGCACTTACCTGTGGCATCACAAAGGGCCGCTAAACGTGCTGAAGTCATCTTTGGTATCATAACTACCACTTCAACCTACCGATATACCTACACAGATCTGGGCCGACACGGATAAATATAGAACAGAATTTGCATTTTACCCATCAACGTTCCATCTAAGGAACCTGATAGCAGTGACAACAGGATGCTGGTGTCTGCATGTTTACGTCAGGAGACGAAGAGGTCCTCATAATAATTTCTGCATAAGCAGTAACGATGAAAAATAAGAAGACCACAGAACAGATTCTCTGTCATTATCTGATGTTTGGAAACCTAAGAAAAAGGATTCTTGGACACCAAGAATTTAATGACAAAACATGTCTAGCCAGAGATAATTTAAGCGAGATCCATACCATTATAAGACTCTCGGGATGCCAACCCGGAGCTATAAATACCTACATGACAGAATAAGTATTCGAGATTTTTTATCTTATGATTGAAGGATTAATGGATCATATATTTTGAGTATAGTGATTGAAGCAAAAGCACACATATGCTCCACGGATGTATATACATTAAAGAAGAAAAAATGAAGAAGCCGCGAAGATGTGTGACATCCTATTTAGAACTGATAACTTCTGTGTACAGACGGCTTTTGTATAGGGTGGGTGATTTAAAAGTTTAAATTTAAAATTGTTGCGGTTAGAAATGGAATATTGTTTCATGCCGCGGCTGGCCTCACTGTACCTCATTTGATCGGACCAATTTGGGCGCACTTTTCCGAGTGTATAGGGTCGTACTCTAATCAATTGTCTCTGGTTTGTCGGCATAACACTTTTTTAACGGCGCCCACAGAAAATAGTCCAAGGGTGCTAAATCGAAGCTTCTTGGCGGCCAATTGTCATCACCATTTCAGCTACGAATAATTAAACGGACATCAAATGTTTGACGCAATAAATTGAATGAGATGTGTGGTAAGTTGCACCATCCTGTTGATACCAAACATCGTTCACATCAATACCATGAAGAGCGGGTACAAAAAATCGGTTATCGTGCTGTGATAGGAGTTTCCATTGATCGTAATGATTGCTCCGTCCTCATTTTCAAAGAAATATTGGCCAATGATGCCTCCGCTCCACAAACTGTACCAAACAGTTACTCGTATTCGGTACATTGGCTTCTGTAAGACCACGTGTGGCTTTTGTGAGCACGAGTACCCACCAAAGTGAAAATGAGCTTCATCCTAAAATAATATAAATCCTAACGTTACTCAAGCGTAAATCAAATCATTACGTTCAGTGGAGATAATCGAATGAATTTTGTGACAGGATAGACTGACATAAGTGTTGCCAGATTCGAAGTAACCAATGGTTCAAATTTAAACCGATATAACACAAATATGAAATTGTTAAACCCCTTGAAGTAGTAGAAATAGCTCTAAGCATAGATCTTGTCCGGGGAACTGTGCACATATGAAAGTATTTCGATTCTGAAACATTAGAGAAGAATACAAATTAGCCGGTCGGTCCCCCGTTTAATGTAAAGTTTTCCCATTTCTGTAGTCAATGATTCGCATCGCCATAAATTAATTAAAACAACATCAACACTGCGTTACAAACGTTTAACAACATTTTCTATTCGAATTAACAGGCTCTTAAATCACTTTATAGGAGAAGACGAACAAAACAAAGACAAAAACCAACAAAAATGAAAAGGAAATAAAAGTCGAACAATTATTGTCGCTTTCAAATAATTTATGAATTTTCTACCTCAAAAGTAATCATAAAAAAATTTTATAACTTTTTAATTACATTATTGTTCCATCATCATACCATATTTGTTGTCACTTAGTTTTTTGGGAAAAAGTATTCGTTTTTTTTTCATTTTATTTTAAATAAAATCATTAAAGTGTTTAGTTTTTCTCCAAAAAATGTGCACAGATTTTTCCAAAATGAAGGAAATGCCACCGAAAACATAAATAAAAGAATTTCATAAACCATCAGGAGTTGATTTTATTTAAAACATGTCTGTCTGTCCGTCTAACGAACGATGCCACTCAATTTAATTTCTTCTCTTCCGATTCCCCCATTTGACTGGCTAACTGGCTGACTGGCTGGCTGTGTGACTATTTGACTGTCTGTGACACTTTGTGGTTCAATGTCTGTTTAATTTTATTTTTTTTCTCTCTTTCTATTCATTTTCGGATTGGAACAATAAAAATTTTCACCATGTTTTTAGCTGATGCTGCCACTGGTGATGATGATGGGTGGGTTGGTTGGTTGGCGTGCTACAATTTTGTTTAAAAATTTTGTTGGTTTTGTTCGATTGATTATTTATTTTTTTGCCTCGAAAACCGTTTAAGTTTTTATGTTTTGTTTTAACTTTTTAGTTATTTTAGTTAATCTCTTAATTTATTTTTATTAATTTCGTGAGTTTTTTATTTTTTTAAATTTTTTTTCGTTTTTTCTGTTTTTTTTTTGTTATTTTCTGTTGACATTCTGTTTCAGAAATTAGACGTGAAAACATTTTTTTATCCTTGTAGTCAATGCAAATCAAAAAAAACAGAAATTAAACAAAATATTTGACAAGATATAATCCATATTTATATAAATATTGTATGTATGTATGTATATGGTATATTAAATCAACAGTGGTGCACCTAATTATAGGAACGGCAAACTTGTTGAATTATTCTGAACCTATACGTTCTTCTTCTGGGCCAATCTTTACTTTTTGAATAATTTACAAACTGAGTTATTAAAATAAATTTTCATGTTACAAAACGTCGCCGTAATTTAATAGGTCGTATGGGGGCTTATCAGTTTCGGACAAAACGAAATATGAAGAATATATTTCTGTCCGTGACTTCCATCCCAAGGTCCTTTGGCAAAAATTCTGAAAGTAAAATAAATGAAAAGTTTTTCAAAACCCTGTAGTGCGATGTAGACATTAAATTACAGATCTCGGCAAATATCGGTGGAATTAGCACACACGACAAATGTGGTGTGAAATGCTAGGTTGTAGTCCTGTAATCCTTACTAACTTATTTGGCTGTTAACAACCCGATTAACACATCCTTCCTGGCTCTGCCTTTTGCGCGCGAGTTGCTTGCTTCCAACGCAAGCAATTTCGTCCTGTTCGGCGACTTTCGCAAATTCTCGTATTTAAATATCCGTCCAGCCAGAGCCTCTCCTCCATTCGAACGACATGGCAGAGCCATCGCACCCGCTGTATTTTAATGCACTGCACGACGTCCATGTCGTTGAGGACTTCATTCATGTTGGATGGGAAGCTGCAATCATCGATAACTCGCACTGGACCAAAGATCTTACGTAGGACTTCCTTCTCGAATACTTTTAAGGCTGCTGCATCTGTGCTTAATAGTGTCCATACCAGAGATCAGCAATGAGTATTCAAAAAGATGAGTAGATCCGAATCTTACTCATAATTTCTGATACTTATACGCATTCATACTTATTTAATATCATACTCATACTACATACATACATACGTAATTGGCCATTAAAACCCCCTTGTCAATTGTGACAAGTACAGTACCCGGAGGTCGAATTGACCCATTGTACCACAGAGTATTAGTTTTGGCATTCGAGAGTTCTCTTAGAAATTTTTTTTCGGTTGCAACCAAATTATTTGGTGAGAATACTTTTTATCCTTTCACTTTCGATAAAGTTAAAGTGCAGTGCAGTCAAAGCATTCATGTACTTGTCATGGAAGAGACATGGGAAATTAATCGACACAGAATCTTGTGCAGTCGTTGCTTTTTTGGTCTACCTGAGTATTCACACTCCAAATTGTTTATTAGAAAAACGAATCTTGTTTAATCTAAACACTGGTCGACACTGCCGGTACTTATGTATAACGCCGAGGCGTTCTAAGTCTTAGAATTAACTGAGCGGTCACAGAACGTAATAAAACGTAAATACGTTTGTTTTTAGCATATGAAAAGCAATGAGAATGATTACCGGACTTTAATGTAATCTCGTTAAGTATTTGCATTTGTTTTTCCATGCTAAAAGCGATTGTACGTTACGTGAACGTTCGGCTAATAGTACCTTAAGATTTAATATATGGCCCCTCAAGCTTTAAAATAAGAGTTTAAGGTTTTCGATCATTAATTCGTTAATTCATCTGAGATACGTTTCTTTACAAATTCTTACAAAAAAAAAAATAATTAAATTAAATTAAAAAATTAAACAAAAATGTTAATCTTTATCGTGTCTATTCTTTTAGCTGACAGTGTTAATCTAAATACTCGTATATGTTCACAAACAAATAAAATGTCATATTTGACACATTATTAATGCCAATTTCCCATGTGCGAGTACCAACCATATTTATTTAAAATATTTTTGTTGGACATGATACAAGTAAATAAAAATCGTTTATAATTAAAACGTACGTAAAACAACAACAAAAAAAAACAAAATAAATAAATATTTTAAAATATTTGAAATTTAAAAATATCATACATACTCACATACATACTCACACACATACATAAATACATATATACATACATACTATACGTTTTATATATTCAGAGCCTATATACCACGCCTATTTAAAATAATTTATATGACACAATCAATCCGTTTTTATTATTTATTTGCTTTCAACAATAATAAATAAAACAAACATGATTTCAACAAATTATGCCGTCCAAATAGTAGTAGTCTGAGTCAATTTTTTAGACAGAAAACTACGCTGCAGAAATATCGACTGATTTCATATCCACTAACCTCGTTTGTAATGATACATACATACATACAAACATATATACCACCCTTAAGCCCCCAAAGCCATCCACGAAACGTACACTCGTTTTTAGTAAACGAAGCTTACGTAAAAGTTACATTACATACATACATACACACATAATTGGCCATTACAACCCTTCAGTCAGGATTACGGCCTAGCTTCTCACACCACTCATGCAGTGTGCCTTAATTTTATGCTTGAGTGGCGGGACCTACAGTTTAACGTCGACTCCGAACGACAGAATTTGAGAAACTTTTTTATGGCAGGTTTATTTACTCTCAGAGTTTTTGCCAGAAATCTACTGAGAGGAAGTCGCTGAAGAAATATTTTTTTCATATTTTCGTTTTGATGTCTGACCTGGGGTTTGAACCCCGGCTTCATGTCTAATAAGCCAACACACTACCTACTAGACTACGGCGACTACAGTACATTACGGTTCGGTAATCATTCTCATTGCTTTTCGTATTATAAAAACTAACATACGTACCGTGGACGTTTGGCTTACCAGGACTTGAGCCAAGGTTGTAAGCGATAGTGTATAAAGTATACGAAGATTATTGCTTTTATTTACAATGATTTCTTCTAAATTTTCTTTAAATTGAACGAGATATTTATTTCAATAATTTCACGAAGCTTGCTTTAAATTGTACATCCTTATCATATTTAATAGAAATACGTCCGTCCGGAAAATATTCTTGGCGCTTCCCAGTTGATCACAGTGGTATTGTCCCATTTGCCATTAATGTACTCAAAAGAAATTAAGAAACCTCTATTAAATGTATTAAAGTTTAGGGCTCAGTCAGTTAATTTAATTTATTTAAACGATAAGTAAACAAAGAATTAATTAACTCAGGTTACAATGAAAATGATACCGTTCAACTTGTGTACGTTGAATAAATCAGCAGAAGAAAAATGAAATCGTTTACAAAAGTTGTTGGATAGCTTTCTTGATGAATGACATCTTTAAGATGCTTTGGTACAGAATCATAAAACTTCTTTGAATTTAAAAAAGGGACTTTTCAGTACTGTTTGGTTCGAAATAATTTGTTTTCTTATTTAAATTTCTAGTTTTTGTTACAAACTTTCACTGGTGATTAAATCTCGTAATTTGGCTTGAATTTTGATGACTCAAGGACAATTGTTCAACAGCCATTTCATAACAACTCCGGTTGTATGCTTAGGATCATTATCCTGTTAAAAATCAAATGTATGCTTTATGTTTAGCATTTTGGCACTTTGTCTTCTAAAAACTGTTAAACACTTCGTTTTCTTCATATTTCCTTCAAGAAAATCTAATCTACCGGCACTAGCAACTGAATAGGTTCTCCATGCCATTACCAGTCCCTCACCACGTGCGACAGTTGGAAACAAATCTCTCGAATTTATCTTCTAATTAGATTTTCTCCGAATATTATCAATCAGAATTATTTTATTTGCTATCGTGTGTTCCCTAACGCTGCAGTGAGTGAGTTCCTGTCGAATTTTTTTATTTATTTGTTTTATGTTTACAAATGGATTCTTGCATACAATACTGGCACTAAATACATTCTTTCGTAGAAATCGGCGAATTGCTTGCTTGTATTCGAATATTTTGTAAGCGTTATTTCAAGGCGCTTGATCTTAGATTGATCTTCATTTGGTTGACAGTACTCCTTTCTTTATGTTCCGTAAAAAGCTTTTTAATCGTATTTATTGGTTTATTTACTAAAGCAGGGCGTAGGAATTCAAAGCAATTACTAGGATTTTGTTCTTTTAATATCAATTTATTGATCAGGTTTTTCTTTTTTAAAATACCATTTCAAAATATCATTTACTTTTAAATAATTTATACAATAGTAGCTCACAGTGAATATATGCAGAAAATTGCAAATTTAAAAAAGATTTATATTCATCATAATGCAATATCCCGTATCATAAGGCAATTTCAAACATATTGCTCTCTGCATAGTTTACATAGAGATGAACGCTCTGCGGCCTTTCTTAGTCCATAAGATCCACAGCTTTACACTGCATTTAAATATTGAAAGCAGAACAATTAAAAGACATTCACATTATAAAAGATTGCTTAAAATCATGAAGAGATATAAAAAAATTTCAATCAGAATTGAATTGGCAGAAGAGTACCTTAATTGGCCCAAAACACTCTAGAAAACTGTGCCTTTCTCTGATGAATCAATATGAATAATTTAACAGATTCATAAGGAATAAAGCCAGTATAATATCATTCGATTCGATTTACATTGGCCAATTTTTTGTTCCTTCTAACTTAAATAATGTGTCCTCATTCAATTTACATTGTCATAGATATTAAGTCGATTTTTCTTTCCCCACCAGTGGCAGTAGGTTAGGAATAAAAATAATCTACAAACCCAGACAGTCAAGGACCTACAGTTTAAAGTCGACTCCGAACGAAAGATTTTTAAGAAAAATTCCATGGCAATTTTATTTACTCCCAGAGTTTTTGCCAGAAATCTGCAGAGAGGAAATCGCCGAAGAAATATTTTTTTAATTTTTTTCGTTCAAGATGTCTGAGGTCTAGGGTTTGAACCGTGGTCCCACATCTAATAATTTAACGCACTGTCTTCTAGACTACAGCGACTATATATCATCTAAAACTAATAAACGATTAGCGATGAGTCCTTCGTATCCAAAACAAGTCTAGTTTGCATTGTATTTTGTCAAAGAAAACGCGAAAGAACAAATGAGTTTTGGAAAAATATTTTATTTCGGCGAGAAACTCAAACTTTGTCGATTGATATCAATGGTAATTGTGGCGTCCAGCTAACTAACAGTTAATCAACATGTTAATTCCAGATATGCCATCAAAACAATTAAATATAATGGCGGGAACATTATGGTGAGGAGTGCTTCTACTTGGTATAACAGTTTTTCCAATTTTGTGCTTAGAGAGCAAACGTAAGGTAAATGTTTAAAAACGGCTAGTTCAATCTCTTGATCTCAATGCAATTAAGAACTTGTGAACAGAAATTGAAAAGAGGATGTATAGCAAAAATCCCAAAAAAAGTTGGTAAAGTAGTAGTAGTAGTAAAACGTCCAACTGTTTTGGAGGGCTATTCCTTCATACCTCTGTGGCACTTAGTACAGAGTTTGCCATATGGATGTGGAAATGTTATTAAAATATAAATGTTATCTCAAATGAATGTAATATATTTCGTTTCCATTTGATTTTACAATACAAAACAAAACTCTAAGCCTGTATAGAATAGAAACTCTTATATGCCTTTTGTGTCACTGTACTGTTGGCCAATGTCTTTTTTTTTTTTTTTTTTGTAAATGTATCTGAATATACATTTTCCGCTAATTGGCTATAATATCAATTAGTGGCTTGTATAAACGTGTACACAAATGATATTTTCACATTCAATATGTATTCCTTATTACATTTGAAATAAAAGTCGACCTACACTTGTCAACAAGCATCTATCTGTTGAAGTTTAAACAAGCTGCGTCGTTTAATATGCTCTTGATAGCCACGAAGTGGTCCCTTATTCGAAAAATGTCTGTGTTATTATTAGATGATAATGTATTAGATTTATCATGACACGCAATTTCTTGGTTTCAAAGCTGAAGAAAGGAAATTTGACTTCAACAACGGAATCGCTTGGCAAGCAAAACTATTTTAATACACTCGGCAAATATCACTTATTGGCAGGCATTAAAAAAGGGAAAAATGCTTGTCTACATATAGAGTTCTATGAGAACTTAGTAAACTTCTTTTGAAAAATCCAGCGATTCATGCAATAATAAGTCGTAGACTTATTGATCCAACAATACTGTATTATTTTTTAAATTCTTCTTAAACGATGTTCCATAAGAAAACATATTAGGACCTGTGTTGTACTTGTTTAATACTACCGATATGTATGATACTGCAACTGTAATACGCATACAAAAAGCAAATTTGTTTCCAAGAACTTCTAGAGCCATATAGTTTGTCAAGGAAAACATTTAAGACAATATAGATTAAAGGGTATTAAGCAATCGGCGATACATCTAAATAAATAAAAGAGATGCTATCACTATAAATTCTTGACTTTGTATTCGAACTATTCAAGTTCATAGCACGATGGCTATTAGGTAATGTGTTGGTTGAAATATTTCTTTCGGTGACTGACTCTTAAAAAAAAACTCTTCCGACAAAACTATGAAAATAAGATTAAATTGTTGCAGTATGTGCTGCATGATGGCCTATATTTCAGTTCATTGTAGTTGATTTTAATGCCACTAAGGATGAATTATGCACATTTGAGCACGTAACCTATTATTAAAAAAATATAATATCTAGCAAGAACCCTGAAAATAAAATAAAATAGCCGCGAAAAGTTTCTCAAAAAAATCTATCATTCGAAGACGAGTATAAACTTAACAAGCAATATGGATGGTGTGGGAAGCTAGTTCATAATAGTGACTAAAGTGTGACTAAATAGTGACCAATTTTCAATCCCGCGCAAAAATAAAAACCAATTCCTTTATTTATTACAAAAGAATTAATCCTGTACGTATGCTTTCAACAAGAAATCAACTAAGTAAACCTTGTATGTACAGTGAACCCATTCTTGGAGAGGAATAGGATGGAATGTGATGTCTTTATAATATTCAGAAGCTAGACGGTACGAAAAGCCATAATAGATCGCACTCTTACTGCAGAGACAATGCTATTAGCCATCTGAACTCATTAAATTCCAAAATATAAAATCTTTTCTACAGAAATATTGTGTTCCACCACTGTAAAGCATTAAATTAAGTTGTGGACTCGTCAGTAATTTAAGATTTTTGTTGTCCGTCATGTTTGAAAAATTTAGACAAGTTGCGGTTAATCGAAATGCATTGATTTATTTATGAATGCCCGGCGTCTGAGGCAGGAAAAAGAAATTTTATATAAAAAAAAATTGTATCTTCAATCAACCACCTTGCAAAAAAGAGTCACAATGTTCATCCTCATGTGTAGTTTTTGTTTAACAGCACCAGTAGGTGCTATACTGATTCCGTAGTTCAATAATCATATTTTAGTTCAAACATATGTATATCGCTCTCACTTTAATCATGTCATTTGCAACGAATTTTAACTCCCGTAAAGCTTTTGGTTGCCTATTTGGAAGGCTGTGGAACACGAATTGAGCAAATATTTGAAAAAAAAAATTTTTTTTTAAATTTTAAATTCATTTTATTTGAAATGGGATTCACTTGAAAATATTGAAAATATTTTTGGTTTTCCGCAAGAAGTGTGCATTTTTGTAAATTCAAATGTAAACTCAAATACGATTTTATTTTTTTCATTTGATTTGATTAACAACATAATTATCGGAATTGCTTAGTAACATCAGTAATCGAATGACAGCAACATTAATATGTTGAAACAATAAGAGTTCAATCATTCCAATACACTTGCAAAGCACACACACATACACACACACATATTTGTCGCATTTAGGAAACAACAACATTTGATTTTAATTGTTGCTCTTGAAATAATTTTTAAATTGTAATCGACTCCACACGCTTGAATTAATTTTTTTATGAGTTTTTGTAAGCGTGTGGCTTGAGGTGATAATAAAACTTGTTCTTTGAAACTCACCTGTATTTTATCAATTGCTTGTTAATGTTATTGTTGTTTGATTTTTATTCTTTCTGCTTTTAACAGGGGCAGGTATCCATTTTTATATGAAACAACGATTGTATGGAATAATTTGCAATGCAAACAAATACCGACGGCTTTAATTTTTTCTTTATTTTTTTTTTCTTTTTCTAGATTTTTTGGGATTTTAATTTTAATTTTTTTGCTTCCTCGCTATTTAAATACATACACATACACACAAAATAGCACCATTTATTCTTTTATTTCTTCTTGAACTTAATTCTTCCTTATTTTTTATTTTTTTATTTTTAAAACATAAAATTTGAAATGCAAAATTTAATTTAAAAGCATTGTATTCGTATTTCTTTTAAATTTTTTTCTTGGATTTTTTTTTCTTTTCTAAATTGAAGTAAAGGGTAGGATTGTTGCGTGTGTTTTTTTTTATTTTTCCTATAAATTATTGCACTTTAATGGCTCATTTTAATTACACAGACACTCACACACATTTGCAAAAAAAGAAAAAATATGAAAAAAACGTAGTGTATACATACACATTGTAGCAGAATCAAGTAGGCACACACACTTACGCACAACTTTCCATATGTACGCACTTATGCTCTACGCACTTTTACGTCGGTTGAAACGCGCCAGACGGACGTTTAACGTTTATAGTAACGCACGTTAAATTTTCTTTCTTTCTTTCAATACTTTTCTTTTTTTTTTCAAGTTGTTTTCCTTTCAAAATTTTCACAATTTATTTCAATTTTTTTCAGATTTGTTAACACTTTTTATTGGCATTTATTTATTGATACTTTAAATGAATTTTTTATTTCATGAATTTTAACGATTTTCTTTTATTTTCATTTCATTTCATTTCTTATAAAAAAAAAAATTATTTACAATTCTAAAGGCTGATTGTGTTGTTATACGTTACTGACTTGCTGCTGGTTATCGTAGAGTTTAAACCGTTTTTTCGTGCCAAACTGAGCAGTTTCGTTAGATGCAAAATTATCCTTTATGGCCATAAAACTACTGCTTTGCCTTTATTTTTTTCTTTCTTTCTTTCTTTCATTTTTCTTTCGTTCGCTCTCTCTCTCTCTCGCTCTCTGTCTGTCTGTCTTTCTTCCTCTTGCTCTCTTCGGTTTGTTTTCTTATATATTTTTTTTTGTTTTCGTTTTCCTTCTTTACTTCTTTTTTATATTAACGAAAATCCTTAAAATATTCCGATTTTTTTAAGGATTTAATTTGTTGTTGTTGTTTTAAAATTTAAAAAAAAATTTTTTTTCTACAAAAATTGTTTTCTTATTCCTCTGACGTTAACGAAAACGGCGAAATTTGTACTTTTGAAGTAGAAGGATACACACTGTAGAAGAACGTTCAACTAAGGAGCACTTAAACAGATACAACAACAACAACAGCACCAGCAACTACGACTGCAACAACAGCAACAACAACAACATCGAATTATAACAGTAGAAAAAAACAAATTTTTATAGACACCAATGAATTACGGCAAAAACAAAAACAAAAAAAATCATAAAAAAATAATAAAATATCGAGTCAAATTGTTGTTGTATATGATGATGTTTTTTTTGATATTATTGTTGTTGGTATTTCTTTTTTTTCTTTTTTTATTCATTCGATAATTTTCTTACAGTTTTAGCTTTTTCTATTAAAACACGCTCAAATACAATAAAAATTTTTGAATACTTTTGTTGTCGTCTCGCATAGTCGTCGTAGTCGATGTTGTTTGTAGTCGTCGATTGTAGATTTTTTGACGTCGTTCGAAAAACGTTCGTTCTGTTGGTGTAAAAGTTTTCAAAAGTAAAGCTATAAGAGTATACCCTCAACAACAACAACTACCACCACAGCAATAACAAAATGCTTCCAAAATAATATTAAAGTAGTAGTAGAACATCAACAAGAATAAAAACAAACCAAGAACAACTACAACATAACCAAATATCGTATTAAAAAAGCACTCTTTTTCCTCGTTGTCGTCGTAGTCATCGTCATCGTCGTCGTCGTCATCGTGGACGGTTGTAGTCGTCGTTGTTGTAGTTTTTAAGAAGACAAAAAGAGTATGAAAATGATTTCGTTCTTTGCTTTAGGTGAAGTACGACTAGCAGCAGTAGTAGTTGTAGTAGTAGTAGTTGAAGTTATTATTGTCACTGTTGTTATTGTTGTTGTTGTTTAAATACAATTATTATATTTGTATCAAAATGTAAAGAAATGAAGAAAAAAAAGTCCTGGCGCAACGTTATACGCCAAGATACGAACTAGAGCATAAAAGTTTTGGTGCTGCGCACCACCACCATTCACAAGAACAACAACAACAAGAAAACCAAACAAACAAACGAATGAAAAACCAACAATGCTAAAAGCAAAAACACAAACACAAATGCAAACACAACCATTAAAATCATACGAAACAAATTACTCTTGGTACAGAGCAAAAATTAAAATCTCTCTCTCTCGCTTTCGCTCTCTATCTCTGTACTTTGTACAATTGCATACAACAATAAGAAAAACAAACACATTTTGGCAATGTTGTTGTTCAATAACATTCACAAACCGAAACAAACATCCTCTTTCGCATATGAAAACAGTGAAGAGAAGCTTTTTCGTCTTCTGGGCTCTGCACTCTCAATGGATGTTGCATAGAAATGTTAATTTGCTCATCGTGTTCACACACGCACACGGATACATGTACAGCATTTTCATCTGCTAAAGTAAATTGGCTAAAAACAGCTAAAAAAAACATTGTCTTTGATTCTCTTTTGGCCAAACACGAATAGCGCACGTTTACTTATTGACTCTGAAAGAGACAGTGGCAGAGAGAGAGAGAGAGAGATTTGATTGCATTTTCATCTCCTGACTTACTTACTCAATTTGTTATTTACAACGGCAACAACAATATCTGTGTTAAACAACATTCGCAGTTGATTTAATTTCTCTGTAATTGTCTCTGGCCCTTAGCGCTTCTATCTGTTCTTGCAGGTGAAAATCATAAACAAATCTCAGCTTCGATTATTTATTTACATTTTTTTTCTTTGTTATCGGAAACTTATTCATTCAATGGCAGGAGTATAAAGTAACGTGATCAATTGAATAGAATAGCGGTCAATATTGGCATCCGTCCGACGTCCAATCCGCATATAATGTTACATTTGTGAAGAAGCAAGTGTCTCTTCTTAGATTATAGAATAAGAAAAATAGAGAAGTTATGTACATATGTACATACATATATATCATAATGGTACCAAAAATCATATGAAATGCATCTCATGTTGTCTCTCGAAAGAAGGGATTTTTTCAGAGTTCAGCTTCAAGAAAATCGGAAATTTTTATTATTTGTAGTATCGCCGGTTTATGTTATACTTCCACTTCTGACTACGACAAGTCAGTAGAAATTTTAAATATGGTTTCCGCTAATGTAGTTTTCACGACAACTCCAAACTCTAATTACAAAAGTTTAAGATAAGATGGTCCAAGATATTTGGGAGCGCCTCTACAATTGAACAATCGCCTGATTAGCAGGAAAATCTTGTTTAATGAAACTAAAATAAAGCAACTAAATTTATGGAAATTTTAAATCTCCTATCCTAAATGAGTCTCATGTCTAGTAAAGTCTTTTCAATAAAAATATGTATTTAGATTTCATGCGATGTAAACCAGGGTAAAACAAAAAAAAATGTTCCAATGTTTTGATGTCCTATCTACATGCTCTTGGATTTACGGTTCAAATGCAATTTTCAATGCCGAGTGCACCGTAAGAGGCGCATAACTTTTATTCACACTTTACAACAGGATTTAATTTCAATCCGTTATACATATGTGTTATAATAGATATGGTCTGTACCCTGTACGATAGACCCTCAGGCCCTCCAGTGGATATTGATGATATGGTTTATTGCCTCGGCTAATAATGTGGAGCAGACAGGCCGTGAGAGCGGTCTCATATTGCACACGTATACGTTCGTGTACTCCTCCTATAGGTTAACCTCATCACTCTGCTATTCAACATATTGTTATGTTTTTACCTTTTTAAAAACGTTTAAAATATGAGTTCGTTGATTGCAAACAAAATAAAAATAAATTTGTATTTAGTTTTAGATAAATTCTTTATTGTTCGCACTACTTATATGCCACTGTTCACAACTTGATGATACAGCAACAATTTGTTTAGTTCGCTATTCTTCTTTACATTTCTGTTCTGTAACAACTGTTCGGTAGATCTTCACAACGACGAGGTTCAAACCACGACTGTTTACTTCATACGTAAGGTGTCTTCACACAAGACTGACTGAATTCTTACTACTCGTTGCGTGCTTTGTCTTGCCTTTTTATATACTCACGTACTCAGTCTGATGAAGGTTCTTGAAGTAGAATGCTTGGGGTTGCGCCTACTCGAGAACTCTATCACGACTTCATTGTTATTTGTGTACTTTGCTTGCGTTGTTTGTTGTTGCTTTCTTTCTTACTCGTCTATCCCCTTTTCTTTCATAATAATGTTGTTGGTTTACTTGTAACAAGTTCGTTGTATGTGTTTGTACCGTTACCATTTTCGTAACAATATCCTTTATGCTAGCAGAACTCTAACTTCACTCCGGGTTGAGCAAATGTGTCATTCCCGAATTGAGGTCCCAATTGGTCCATCAATGTTTAACTTTTCTGAATTTTATCTGGTTGAATATTTAGATTTTTTGACGTAAAAACGGAGGTCGCTGGAATTCCTTCGTTTTCCTCCTTAATAAGCAAACCTCCGTAGAGTCAGTTTCCACGTTTAGTACCCTCAGATATTTAAAATTTTAGGGACAATTATCGTTTGTATTTAAGTTCTGCAATTAGTGAGGCTTGATCCCATGGCTAATAAGTCATTTTCTAGATTTTTTTTTGTCTTGTGCTTGAAGCAAACATTTTTCCATTATGTATTATACTGTAGTATTTTGTAACACGAAAACAGTTGCGAGTCATCAACAATTCATCGTGTTACATATGCTAGTCTGTTTAACATGGACTTATATAATCAAAAGCGTCGTGTTTCGATTTTATTTGAATTTTCGATTACAGTATCCATTTTTTTGTTGTTGTTGTTTTTGACATTCAAAGAATTTCTTTGACATTTTACCTCTAAAACGATTACGAATTATTTTTTACTTATTTTCTTATTTTTTTCTCAATGCATTGCAATTCTATTCTAATTTGAATGGCGAAATTCATGAATTAAATATTGAAGAGATGCAAATACCATTGCCAAGAACGAAGAAAATATTAAATCACTGGCATTAGAAATTCAAAAAATCTTTTAAGTTGTGAATCAGAATAATATGCGGAATTGTTATTGAAGGCAAAGGCACTACGTTTACGGATTTTCGTTGTTGGAATGGCGTAATATTCGAAAGAAAAAAGAAATACAAATTAATTCTGGAAACAATATGTATTACGAGTGGATATAATAAAAAAAAATACGGAATTAGAAACGAACTTTATGGGACCAACTAACTCGAGTATGTCTAGGTTACATTATTTTTAAATTAAAAAAATTGGAATTTTTATTATAATAAATGGAGATTTTAATACCGGTTTTTAATGCCACACAATAGAAAGATGAAGCTCTGAAGAAGTTCTTGCAAAATACTGTGAATTAAATTCCAAGAATCAATAAATTTAAGGAAGCCAGATTGACTTGGAAATACAATATCAATCCAATCAACTTCAAGATGTATTTGCATTTGATTTGTATCAGCATCATATCACACAAACTATATTATAGGGCAAAGGTTTAAACTAGTGGTGGTGGGAATATATCGATAATTTAAAAATACTATCGGTGTAACTTATCGATAACATTTACAATTTGATGTTCCTTTTATTTTTTATTGTTGTATTCGATGCATCGTTGTTAAAAACTTAATAAAAGAAACTTATACTCAGCGAAGAAAATGATGAACAAAGAGGCGTACACTCTTCTCAAGCTAAACGGTCTGAAGACAACTTATGTTGGGTAACTACAAAAGGAACATATTCGAGTTACATATCTAACTATCTAGAAGTATCATGAGAATATCTAGTAACCAGTCCTCCAGCTGTGTATTGTAGGCTCGAAGGACACTTGTTCTAGAAACGGCATCGATATGTATACTCTACGATAAGGAGAATCGAACACCAAAACATATGCTTGGAACTTACATACATAACATACATAATTGGCCATTACAACCCTTCAGTCAGATTATGGCCTAGCTTCTCACATCACTCATGTTGTGTGCGTTAATTTTTATACATGAGTGGCGGGCCTTCAGTTTAACGTCGACACCGAATTACAGATTTTGAGAAACTTTTTCATGGCAGGTTTATTTACTCTCAGAGTTTTGCCAGAAATCTGCTGGGAGGAAGTCGCCGAAGAAATATTTTTTTTTTTCATATTTCGTTTTGATGTCTGACTTGGGGGTTGAACCCTGGCCTTACCGCTAATAATCCAACACACTACCTAATAGACTACGGCGACTTCACTTGTTCGGTGTTAATGCATTTCCGAAGTAAGCACCTGTGTTTTTTTTTATCAAATAATAGGCAGGAATTTATCTCTGATGTTTGTCAGGGCAACAGGATGAGAGAGATGTTATAGGGATATCCCATATAGTTTAATAGCAGTCTATACAATAAACGCTCTAGTCGAGGTGTTCTACTACCTCCACGCAATAATAATTGTTTACTTCCATTTTATTATAAAAATCAATCATCTTTGTAATCGATTTATTGCATCGATAAACCACCGACATTTTTCACCCGAGATCGCAAGGCATCTTTGGCACTAAAATTTTACGACCATAGACACTGTGCACATTTTTTACATTTTACAGTATCGGCCACCTGGCTCGCGTATCAATCAATAGGTACATTTCCTCTTTGGTGGTATCTATTTTAGACACTGTCATTAAACGAAACTACCATTAAAAGCGATTTAATGAAAATCCAAGAGACTTTTTTTTTCTAAATTTTACAGCGGACCCATTGACCTTTGGCGAACTAAATAAATCTAATATTTTAAAGTTTATATATTTACAAATCCACTTAATTATTTTGGCAATTACAAACCTTCGTTCATACATACAAACGCGTTAGCTTCTCAAATAACGTCTACTCTGAACTATGGATCCCAAAAACTATTATAATTCGCCATTTGATTTTTACATTGCCTTTGAGCTGCAGTTTGAACTCGAAATTCTCAGTTAAGAGCAAGTTTATTGACGTTATCACTTTGAATACGTTAGCTTGAAGTTCCAGAAAAAGTTCATCAGATTTTATCATCCATTTTATGGTATTTACAACATCAACTCATCATCACATCACCCAGAATTTAGTAACAAAATATGTGTATTCAAGAGGGACTTGAGAAAAATTCACACCATCATAAGGCACTCGAGATGGTTGGGATATGCCAACCAAGAGCTATGAACACATGTATAACGGAATAGGTCATATCAATATTACAATGGAACCTTATAGCTGTGCCTGTTGAGGCGGCTAAGTGTACTATAAATTATGCTTAAATTTATGTCAGTCGCTGTCTTATTGTACAACAGATATTAAGTATTCCTTGAATAAATCATTTAAAGCTGTGTGCTTAAATATTTTGTGATCGTAGGGGATGTTGTTTTTAGGTATCAAAATATTATTCAATCCGTTCTTTAATAGAAGCCTTAAATTTATTTTAAATTTTATTTTCATCACCGAGCACACGAATGTCACATTTTTAACCTCGTCTACTTGGAGTTTTTCTCAAGTGTGCACTCTGTTATCGAATCTTTAGAGTTCTGTATTAAAGAAACGTAATATACTTCGGAAAAGTAGCGTAATTTTTTCGATTCGTCCTCTTTAAAGCAATAAAAGTTAGAATGAACATTTAAGGCGCTTGAAAAACAAAGTAACAGGGTTTAAAGCCCCTAAAATTAAAAAAAAGTAAACGTATTGCATTTATCGAAAGTTATCGATAATAAATTCATTTACTACAAATAAGAAGTGTTTTGTACCTGCTTAGAGGCTCTTTCTCTATTTCCCGCAATTACATAGATTGGAAATTTATTCAGTTTTACTTAGCAAAACTTTGAATTTTTCAAATTGTGACCAAATCCTCAATATTAAAATTTCTATGGTTAAACTTTTTATCATTTATAGTGTTAAAGATGTTTAAAATTGTCTGCCCTTAAAGATGATTTTATTGAGTAATACAACCTGTAGATTCCATTAGAAAAAAGTGCAAAAAATAATACATGGATTTAGAATGAAACAAATAAAATCACCAAATATTTGGGATATTTATGCGTAAACATAAATGAGGATTAATTTTCAGTTACCTTGCTGTAGAGTCTAGACAGAAGAACATTATGAAAAATTATAATAAAAATCGTTTAAACTAATATTGGGTTTTCTTCAATTCACATGCATACATACATACGTACGTAAATAAAAGTTTAACATTTTCCACTGTAAAGCCTTTAACACTAAATACTACTTCTGAATGCAGTATCCTTGATTTAACATAAATATGTCAAGTACTGTTAACGAATTAACTTAGACGAATAACATTTATTTCCCCAACACAAACATTTCGTTTAACATGTATAAGAGTTTCTATGTACAAGCATTTAAAACAGAACTGTTAAGCATTAAATAACAGAAATTTCATTTAACATATTACCCCACTGTTAATAGTAACAGAGTAAACACAATTTAACATTCTATAGAAAAATAAAACCCCTTAAAGTAGACTCTCTGCAAATACAAAGACAAACTACATGCAGTTGTACTCTTCATACACATGGCTTTGCACGATTGTAAATAAGTGACTATAAATTTATGATTAACAAACTCATACACTAGCATAAATGCCAAAACACAAAGAGAGAGGGTGAGTAAAATATATGTAAAGAAGAAAAATAAACACAAAAATTGTAATCATAAATCAAAATCATATAAAACGTACAAAAACACTGAAATGAGTGGTTTTGAGTAAAAGAGTGAATTTTTTTTGCTCTTCTTAAGAACCGGATAGTAAATGTGTGAGTTTGTTTTTGAAAGAGAGCAGAGTCTTTTCAATGAACTCTTTTATAAATATTATCAGTGTAATGAGTATTATTGAAGATACCACATGTTGTTGTAAAAGCGCATAGTAAAAACGAGAAAATGTTACAAGAAAAGAAACAAAAAAAATATTAAAATGAGCAAAACGTATGCTTTTTATGTTACTTTTTTTTGTATTTTTTTTTTTCTTCTTCAAATTTATGTTTGTTTTTGTTGTTGTTTTTCGTTATGGAGAAAATATGAAGAAGACAAAAAAAGAAAAACGGGTACCTTAGCAGCTGCAGCAGCTACAATAACAACAACAGAGTCTAACAAGAAAACATAACAAATTATGACAAGGTTAGGCGGAGCGAAAAAATTTCATTTTTTTTTTGTTATTTTCGTTTGCTTTCACTATATGTGTGTGGTGGTTGTTGTTATTGGTTTTATGTGTTTTAGCCAAAGAAATATTATTTTTTGTTGTTATTTTTTTTTTGATTCTCTTCCGTCAATCATATTTTTATACTTGACTCGTATTTGATTGTGTTTCACTAAATGTGTATGCGTGTGTGTGGTCTGAGAGCAGTTCTGGGTGTTGTATATTTATTATAAAACAAAAATATTACACCAATACTATTAAATCAGAAAAAAAATATATTTTGTATACATGCATGTACATTCATATGGGTACACGGAACATAGTGTAATTGTATGTGAATAAAAATGAGCACAATAACGTTCAGTAAATAAAGGTGTTGGTTGGTTGGTTGGTTAAGCAACAGTGTTATACACTCGTTCAATGAGAACTTCTTTATGAAATGAAAAGAATATTTTAACGAAATTTAAATAAGCCGACGCCTTTTCAAGAAGAAAAAATTAAATGAAAGAAAATAAATTAAAATAGATACTTACAAGACCTTCTTTTCTTATATCGATTTTTATTGCAATTTACTCGAGACCAATTATGTACTATACATTGAGAATAAATTTTAAATTTTTATTCAAATTAAAATGTTTTTTACTCAGAATAAAAGTTTATTAGTTTGCCGTCGGATTGAAATTATTTCTTAAAGATTTTTAGTTGGAAAATATGCAACTGATTATGATGATTATTATTAATTAAAAATAATTTAAGGTTTTAAATTAAAACCATTCTTTTAAGGATTGCGACGGCAGTGGCGCATTCCACTTTCATAAATCGAATATAAACTTTCGGTATTATGAACCGAATAGTCTAATTTAGACAATGTGGAATGAATGAACGATTTCGATGACACATATTAAGTCTGTAGTTAGGTCTCTTAATATAGGTATTGACTGAATAAAACCTCTCATCGACAGTAGGGGTGTCAAAATATCGATGACACTATCGATAGTATCGATAGTTTATATTTTTCGTTACTATCGATGTTTTTTTTTACAAAATACATATAAACATTTAACTATTATCGATAGTTTTTTTCCACTATCGATAGTAAATGTTTCACCACTAATTTTTTATTTGCATTTATAAACTGGTGATTTCCCACAGTATTATTATAAAATGGATAGTGAAGTAAAGACATTAACTGACTAACATGTGCTAATTAGATGTGTTTATTTATAACTTAAAACAATTATTTTATTTCCAGATTTCGGATAGGCGTACAGAATTGAAAGTAAATGTCGTAGATATTCTTCTTTTTACAAACAAAAACAATTGGTTGACTGACCCTTCATCTTAAATACTTCATGTTTAATTTTTTGATTTTTGAACTAAGAAATCAAGTTCGGTTTTGTTTTTTTTTTTTTTGTTTATACAAAATGCGTTATTTAGTATTTTAACCTATTAAATTCAAATATGTATATAAATGTATTATTTGAGATACTCCGATAGTGTTACAATAGTACTGCCGATATATCGATATTTTGTATAAGAACTGATAGTTTAGATTCGATATATTTTTATGAACTATCAAAATCTATCGATAGTTTGACACCTCTAATCGACAGACAGAAGGTAAATGCTTTTGTTTCGTTTCCAGTTGCTAATTGAGAAATTGAAAGAAGTGTTTCAGTTTTCCCTTTTTAAAGGTTTTAAAGATACCTACTGTTAACGCCACAGTCATCTCGCTAATAGGCATCACTTATTCGCAAATGTGTTAAGTCCCTTTTTTCGTAGTTTTGTGGACTTAGCGTTTTGGCAAACCACAAAATTACAACAACTTTAAACTACATAATGACATTTTTTGTTGTCGTAAAATATGTACTTTGTATAGTGTTACCGTTTTGCATGAAAATCTCAATTTTGGAAAAAAGTGGACTTAGCGTCTTTGCGAATTATACTAACGATATACATACATATTTCCACGATCATACAATACGCGCCATTTTTTTCGGATGTATGGATATATATGTACCTATCGTGTCCTAAGACTTAAGAAAGTTTCTGCCCTTTATTCAACACGAAGACATTTATATATTTTAAATCTTGAATAAAATAAGTCACTTTAATCATAAATATATTTCAGTAATTTTATTGTTAAAGTACTACAAATAAATAAATAAATGAATTATTATTGAAAATATTGTGCTTTTCGTTTATAACAACACGTACACCTACATACATATTTTTTGTTAAATTCAAAAATAAAACAACCAAATAGCACAAAATAAATGGTTTCTGATTTAAGTTTAGAGGCTTACTTATCAAGACAATAATTGATAATTTAATCGTTTTTTATATCCAAAGAAATCTCGCATATTTTTGGTTTCTCATGATACTTCTATAAAAACTTTTTTTTTTGTATTGAACTTTCAATTTTAAGATTCATTTAATTATCTCTCATAAATACATACATACATACATACATACTTAAATTATATACACGTTTAAATTTTAATTCAAATTTAAGAGAGCATGAAATTGTTAATTGACCTACTGATTCTGCTTTATATAAAGGAATTTTGACTTTTTTCGATCAGATCAGATTGCTGGCAAGATCTAGAAAAATGGATTACTAACGACTGTAAATATCTTAGGCTTGTTTTTGTAATACCGACGATTTCCGATGAACTTCTATTTATGTGGAAAAGCAAACAAAATTGAGTATTGAGTACATATTATGTATGTATGTATGGTTGTTTGTGTATTCCGTACAAATAGAGGAACGTGTAAAATCGTCGGTATTAATTTTAAAATTCTAAACATAGAATTCGAACAGATACAGATGAGTCATTTAATTAAATTATAAAACATATAAAAATAATTAAGAACGTCATAAAACAAAATAAAATGAAGAAAAATTAAAAGCAGTTCTATGATAAGAAATGCGCAGAGTAATTAAGCCATACTTACATATATTATCTGAATTGAATTCTTCTCAAATTGTAATATTGAGGAAGCTAGGCCGTAGTCCTGACTGAAGGGTTGCAATGACCAATTATGTATATATGTACATACATATAGCTTAATAGCAACAGTTTAATTTGCATAATGTCGAGTATACTCGTCTTGAAGTAAAATAAGTCGCATTCATATTATTATATGTATAACGAATCTATTGACATTTTTATGCTGATAAAGGTCAATTAAAGGTACATATTTAAAAAAATCTATATTGTAGAACATTCGTTTGTTTCGAAACCTTATTTGTATTAAAACAGAAATAAAAAATTTTGATGTAGTATCGTTACTAAATATAAATATAAAAAAAACTAGTTTTAAAGGCACAAATATTTAACTCTGTTTATGACGAGTATACTCGTCTTTGCTGGAAAGTAATTAAGCAGGTAGAAAAGGATTATTTTGAAACAACATTAAACAGTTAAAGGGATAAATAGCGCAGATTTATGCTTATGATGTCAAAAATATTTGAGAGGTGATATGAAGTTATCTTAGAAACGGATTTCATGGAAATCCTTTTCAATACTTATGAATTATAATCATAAGAATTAATTTTTTTCAAAAGTTATTGACTTTTATTGTCTTCACGACTGCAAACAAACTTACTTTACATTGGCTTAAATGGTCAGAATTATGGAACTCATCTTTAAAGCGTTCTAAACCTTGCCTTGAATGGTGGTATAGCAAGGTTACAATGAAGAGGTTTAATCGATAAAATTAAATACATACACAATATATGTCCAGACATATGTATGTATGATAGTTTTATTCAAATTATAAACATTTTCTAATTCATACCTATGTGCCTCTTGTATTTTATGACGCATATTTCATTTTATTTCTTCTCTTCTTATCTCTTCCTCTCCCTTTCTTTCGTTAAAAGAAAAGAAAAAATTCATTTTAAATTTTAATTTAACAAAACTGACCTTTTCCAATAACACATACTATTGCGTGTGTGTATGCGTGTTACCGGTAACTCTGACCTTTTAATATTTTTCTTATTGTGACAATGATGTTGTTGTTGTTGTTTTTGTCTCTTTAAATTTTTATTTTAAAAAATTATGTTCCTCTTCATTTGTTATCTTTATAGGAGAATCTATGTTTAATACAAGCAAATACAGATGATTTGAATTGAATTGAAGTGTTATTGGAAACGTTTTCAATTCTTTCGTTCTCATCTTCCTTACTTCCTACATATATTATCTGCGTTCAGTACGAAAAATATTCGAACATTTTCTTTTTGGGCTTTAAAGAAATTTTTTTTTTAAGGAAAATAAATATAACATTTATAAAACAACAATAAAAAGAAAATTTCTTTTCGATTACAATTTATTTTCATAAATTTCATCGGCTAGATTGATATTCTATACTTACATATGCCCTACAGTCATTATTGTACGACTAAAGTAAGATTCTACATTGCGAAGAAGCTTTGTTAAATTTGTTGGCTTGTAGAGATATACTCTATAGCATCCGTGACCAGTTAACAGCTAAGTTAGGTATTTATTTTAACACGTCCCATCTTCTATATTCGGTATTAATCTGCAAATCTTCCCTTTGTGGAAGTGGCCGAATCATGTTGCCATCTAACCATAGCATTCACTTGACTGAGGTGCACTAGCCCCGTTCTCCTCTTTACTAAATGTTTACTTCTCTCTACATCCGCTACTATCTGTAGCGGTATCATTCCCGCAATCATCGAAGCTGCGTTTGAAAAAACTGTGTGGAAGAGAAAAATTACTCTGAGGGTAGATATCCTGTAGGCTGCACTTAAAGGTTTTCTTATTTATGGCTTCGGCTCATATGGGGGCTGTATATAAAACAACCTATTTGACCACTCTCATCAGCAACTCTCTTTTCTACTGCTTTATGGCTTTATTCGCACAAGTACCCTCGTTGTTGCTGCACGTTTCCTACTAATGTATGTATGTATGTCAGCTGTTCCTTGTTCCTGCTTCGATGCTAATCCTTTACAGTTATGTTGATCTAATCTCCTACAGTTGCAGTAATGAACTCACAAGCATGACATCAGTCATATGATCAGTAAGTTTGGAACCTAAGCTTGCGATCCAGCATCTTACTACACCAACGGCGGCTTTGCACTTTCTTACTAGTTCTTCAAGATGTTTTCCTCTTATTAGCGGAGCAAGGGCGATTGTCAGTGAACTCCTGACAAAATTTGAATAAGTCAATTATGTAATTTGAGACTGACTTCCACGGTAATAAAGTTTCTTTCATCCATCCATACTTATCCCTTGAAGATAGTAAAATAGTGAACTATGAATATGAAGAAACAAAACAAAAAAAAAAAAAACAAAAAAACGTACCCTGGCAGGGGTGTACTTAGGTATGTGAGGTTTCCATTACAAAATTCTTTAGTTAGACTACGTATCCATATCCTCTCTATATATTTCTGGATTTAAACCTGAGTGACTACTTTCTGATTTCAAACTAGAAGAAGTTTCTCGGCGAAAAGAGATTTCACTGTCTACAATGATGACTTCAACTCATACAAGTTTGAATTTTTATTTTAAAGCAAATTTGAGCAACGAGTATAGAACGCTAAGAACGGCTTTTTATTCAAAACTTTGTGTTCAAAACATTTCTGCTTACGAATATGTATCGATTTAAAGCTACATTTTAACGTGGTTAATATTATGTACAGTGTTGTTCAAAACACAATTTGATTAGAAGGGAGTTTAAATTATTTTCCAGTGTAAAAATATTTAATTTTTCACAGTGAATTCCAAGTGTAAGAATTTGATGGGTTCAAACGCAAATATTTTGAAATAGGCCATCTGAGATTAGCAATGAGCGTTCAAAACGATGAGTAGAATCGAATCCTACACATTATTTCTGATACTTAGATGCATTCATACTTATTTTAATATCATGCAACCTGTACTCATATTCAAAAATTGAAGTACTCATCATATTCATACTTAACAACACGTATGATGTTATTGATTGATTGATGACTCTCCATAACTCAACTTATACACGAATCACAAAATAAGTATGAATCGCAAACTCACTAGAAGCTTGTGTGTTTGCTCTGCTTGCTGCTATGTCTTTTTTTGCTTATGTGTATTTTTCCTTTCCTTTTTTTGCAAATGCAACAACAACTAAGACTGTAAATTTTTGATAAATGATTCGAATCACTCTAATCATTTATGAGTAAGTATTTTTGTAAATTTATGAATTTTATTGAGTAGGCTTATGAATCAAACATATTTCGAATGTTATGAGTATGATGTCAACGTTGTACTCATACTCATTGCAAACTGTATTTATAAATCAATGTTGTAGTGAGTAAGAATGAATCAGAGTATGTAGTTAAATTTCAATATTGTTGACTCACTCATGCTCAAAATTTCATGAGTACTTATGAGTAGCAAAAAAAAAAGCGATTCATTGCTAATCTCTGAATTAGAATTAAGAAATCATTACATTAGGAATTCAATAACTTCCATTCAATTCAATATGATATTAATCGGGCATTAATTACACCCAGGAGCATATGTATTGCGGTGTAGTGTAGGGTATGCTACTGTCGTAATAGGACTTGAAAATTTTTTAAAATTTTTTTATCTCTCATTCATTTCGTAATGTTATGTTCAGCAATAATTGATAATTATTTTTCCCCTGTCTACACAAGTAAATGTTGTCAATATTTTAAACATTTTATAAGGAAAGGAAAGTAAAAAAGAAAAGGTTATGAGGAGTTTCTTATTTGTTGCTTTGTTTTGCTTGGTTCTCAAGGCACATTAAAGAGACAAATCGGCGTCATCAAATATTTTCTTTTTCTTTTTCGTTTATTTTTTAAATTTGAACGAATAAAAAAAAAGGAAAAAAATTATATGATTTGATTTGATTTTATTATTAATTATACCCTACTAAACGAAAGGAAGGGAAAGGAATGGAAAGGAAAGGGTTATTATGGTATACCTTTCATGTTGAGTAAAATAAAATATCATTTGTATGTGTTTTCATGTTTGATTTCTATTTTTTTTTTCTTTTTCGGGTTCTTGTTAGACATTATGACCATGAATTCTTAATGTCCATAGACATTTTGGTTACATTTCGTTGAACAAAACATTCTAAAATTGTTCGTTAATATTGATATTCATAAGAAAAATATTCTCATTAAGGATTTTTATGACCAGGTGACGTAAATAATTATCGAATGATTTGATCTTAAATAAATTATGGTAGAAAACAACAAAAACAAAAACAAAAACAAAATAATAGTAAATAAACAAATAAAACAAAAATTTTAAAGTGTTGCTTCTTTTGAAAATAGAAAATAAAATACGCAGAGGTATATACACTCTCAGATGTACATATGTATATGCCATACATACAGTGAGCGTCAAAAGAAATTTTACACTAAGGATAAAATTCTAACAATCACCAAACTCAACTTTTACCACTTAAAGAGAGTGCCCGAAAAAATTTGACAATATTTCGAAATATTTGTTTCTTTTTGTTTCAAATTTCAAAACTAGCAATGAAACCATTTTAAAAAAATAATAACTTCAATTTATTAATGTATATTTCTTTAATGTACAATTTCTTTTGTTGCCCACTGTAGTTAGTAATATAATATATTCGTTGATATTTATCAAAAACTTTTATTTATTAATTTTAATAATTTATTTCCATTTTATTTTCATTTTTATTTTATTTCATTTCATTTCTATGGAATTAAGATTTCATCAAAAAATAAAAAAACTTTATTTTAACGAGTTTACATAAGTCAGATAAAGCTTAAAAGCATCATTAAATCGGTATCAGGTTTTTCTATAAAATTTTTATTTTTTATTGCCGCCATATTCATTAATAACACGCATAATTATTGTACATTTTTATGATCGAAATGTTCATTTGAATGTATCGAATAATTTACAAAATATTGAAATATGTATGTATCTGTCATATGGTAGAGTCACAGTTTGGAGAAAATTTATTTATGATGTGGAGAGAAAATATTTTTGTCTTCCAAAAGAGTCTCTTATGAACTACATTATCCAAGGCATTTTTTACTATTCTCGAATGGATACCACCAGAGATGTTGGCAAACAAGTGGCTCTGCATCAGAGATCAGTATGAGTTTCGAAAAGATGAGTAGAATCGAATCAAAGTCACAATTTCTGATACTTATACGCATTCATACTTATTTTAATATCATACTCATACTACTCATATTCAAAGTTTGAAGTACTCATAGTACTCATACTTAACAATACACATGATGTTGTTGAGTCAAAATCAACTCCTTTACAACAACTCAACTCAACATTTACAAGAATTACAAAATAAGTATGATTCGCTTACGAATACCACAATATTCACTAGAAGGTTGTGTGTTTGCTTTGCCTTTTCTTTCTTCTTTTCTTGTAAATGCAACAACAACTAAGACTGTAAATCGAATCGAGTGACTCGAATCATTTATGAGTATTATACGTACTTTTCTAAATTTATGAATCTGAATGAGTAGGCGTATGAATCAAACATATTTCGAATGTTATGAGTTTGATGTCAGTGTTGCACGCATACTCATTGCAACCTGTACTGGTATATCAATGTTGTACGAGTGAATCAGAGTATGTAGTATGCGATATTGTTGACTTATTTATATTAAAAATTTCATGAGTACTTATGAGTAGAAAGAAAACGATTCATTGCTGATCTCTGCTGTGAACGCGACAATAAGACAGAGCGCCATAAGAGTACAAAAATACAGAAGCTATGGTCATATAAAAATCTTGGGTATGATTGTTAAAAGTTTATAAGTGTACTTATCTACTACACTATTCGAGACGCAGATACTGGATAGATTCCTTTATAATAACGCTTTAAACCATCTAGGAAATGCCGTTCAATTTTTTACTGGCGTCGGATGTTGAATTTTTCGAGAACATTTGAACGTTCAATCGTCCCTTGCAGAACCAGATTATTGTAATACTTTTCAGGCTGAAATAATGGCTATTAACATTGCGCCGTGAGAATTCGGTATCAGAGTATATCGTATGATGATGTACGTATATTTTATTCAAAGCATATATTTTACACCACCGCTAAGATTGTCCAAAAATGCCGGGTGTCTCTGGAGCAGATAGCGAGATATCCGACCATTGCCCTCATATGGGTTTCTGTACGCAGTGACAGGACGCATTTGCTAAAACTGTGATCATGAAAAATTGAAATCAATTTCTTCCTGAGAACGTGGGAATGCCTCTCTCTGCATAGAGGCACACAAATGGTCACATGAAAACTCCATTCATTGCAAAGGTAAGTTAGGATATTGGACTCACTTATAGAGACACCAGAGCGACACCAGAGCGATGTGTAGAACAGAATTTGCATTGAACTCATCAAGATTCCATCTAAGGAGCCTGATAGTAATTATAACAGGGTATTGGCCTTTGGGTGTTCACGCCAGGAGATTGGGAATACCTCGTAACGACTTCTGCATAGGCTGCAACTACGAGGAAAAAAAGGAGACCACAGAATATATTCTCCGTCATGATCCGCCGCTTGAGAACTTGTTAAGAACAATTCATGGACACCCAGAATTTAGTGACAAAGCATGTCTAGCCAAAAAGGATTTAAGAAAAACTCAGCAATTCGTAAGAGTCTCATGATTGTTGAGATACATATGTCAACCAATAGGTAATACCGGTGTTCAAGCGGTACCTTGAACCGTATGATGACCGTAGTAAACTGTGCCCATTGAGATGGCTGCCAGCTTAATTTTCGTAACAAAGGAAACAAAAATAGATTCTTCGAGATCATCAGAATAGACTTGTTTGTGTGATGCTTTCATAATAGGGACCAATAAATTGATTTTTCTTCGAAGTTTTTCTTTAAGCTGGAAGCAAGAAATAGTTACTCGATGCTAAACTCGGTGAATAGAATAGATTTGGAAGCAGTTCGAAATCTCATTTATGGGGTTTTTCTAATTCACTTCCATACATTTTCTATTCAATTCACGCCATAGCAAGCTATTAAAGGATGTTAAATTATGGACAGGAGCAGAGGGAGGAAATTTAATAAGTTACTTCCTACTAATTCACCATCGTATTTAAAGCAATTTTTCGTTCAAATAATTTAAAGCAAGGAATTGATTTAACCTTTAAACCCCTAAAATTTTTTATAACAGCTTGATATACATATACATATGTATGAGTGACAAAGTAAGTGTACATACAGCCATCGAAAGTATATGAATTAGTATCTACAGGCCTATCATCATCAATTCATCTATTCATTCAATGCTTGCTATTCCATTCGTCTAATTTTATTCGACAGATATGTACATACATATGTACCTATGAAGAAAGGGTTGAATATTATTTTTTCAGTTTTGAATTTCATTTTCATTGCATTTCATGTTGTGAAAAAACATTGTCATGCCGTTTATAACTCATCATTATTCATATCCTTTTTATTTTCAATGGTGGTAACCATTTTTTTTTCTTTCATTATCATATTCATACAAACACACACACATACATGTAAATGTGTAATAAATAGAATTTTATATGAAAATATTGTTTGCATGTGAGTTGATTAAATATTCCAGAAAAAAAACAAAATCCCCTATGAATTTATGTACCGCACATATGTATGTATGTAAATAAGATATGATATGATACGTATGTATATGTGGTATATGTAGGTATAAATACTATGAATATAAGCGTATGTACATATATATGAACATAATTGTATTATTTATTCCTGTACATTTTATCAAAGTGATATGAAGCAGATGTCACATGTATACGTAGACAAACAGCGAATCATACGTATTCAGTCGAAATAGATGAGATTTTGAACAATTTTTTTTTCGATGAAATAAATTAACACGATTATTTTCATTTTAAAACATATGCTCCATTCATTTTTGAAAATTTTTGAACAAATCAAATATTAGTATTGAAGATATTTTAGTGACTGCATCCTTATTTTAGGGATATTTAGATTGGGATTGGGCTTACGATCGATTTATTCAACGATCCATTCTTATACAAGAACGACGCACTGTCAACGTCGAGCACTATTGGCCGATGATAACCAACGTGTTTTAATCTGAATATGATGATCTAGACGCTAACGACATATGATTTCAACAGCACCGTGCTACGTGCTACACAGTTCATGCCACATTGCAAAAGTCTGCACAAGAAATTTTTAGGGCATTTTCGCCTCACGCGGAGGTGTTGGTGCAAACCGGCCATGAAAATGAAGACTATTCTCGTGCGGTTTTCATAAGTCGCAATTGTAAGCGAATAAGCCATAGCAGACTCAAGCCAACAACGTAACCTATTGTTCAAATTAAAGCCTGATTTATGAGCCAGAGTCCTGTAAAATTGTGTATTGGTGAGTTAGAAGCCGGTTCGAAACAATATTTAATTCCACATACAATGGCATCAATAGGTCCTTCAAACGAATAAAAAATTGCTATAAATTCTTACACAAATTTTGGTTTCTTTTTAATTTAAAGAAAGGAAGCGCTTAATGGTTACTAAGTAGTATGTTGCCTTTTAGATAAGAGCCCATGGTTTAGCCTCTGGCTCAGATATCTCAAACAAAACAAGCGACATTAAACTGATAGGTCTACGACTGATGAAGACTAAAGGGTTGCAATGACCAATTAAATAAGTATGTATGTAATTAAGTTATTGTCGTGTGTATCAGATTAATTGGTATATAATACTAGAATACTTTCATCGCTTACTTTCTATTTCAAATAATAGGAGGTGCATATTTGCCGAGATTTAAAAAACTCCTCCCACTGAAGCCAATCCCTCTCAGAATCATTTGAGGAATTTGGAGAATTTTTTAAAAAATAATGGCCACTGGATTTCTGGTAATTTTCTGGTTAATCAAAGTGCTCATCTTTAAACTAATTCTGGTATATATTCCGATGTGTAATGGTAGGACCAATGAGCCGTAACAAAATCTATTAATTTCGATCAATCATGCCTACCAAGTTCATTCAGTTCGACAACCTGGAATTGTAATAATTTTTTTTTCAAGTGTGAACATGGTCTTCTTCATGTCTCTGTTACAAATTATATTCTGTCGAAATATTTCAAATAGTCTTCTCAAACAGATTAATAAGGGGTTTGCAGAGACTGTATATTATTGTGAAAAAAATTAAAAGAAGATTCGATTTTACTTTGGTGTTTAGTTTTAAAATATGTACATCTGAGATGATTTTCACATTATTTGTAATACGACAAATGCCTGATTTTATGTGGTTCGTACATAATATCTCCATTGCAGTCGGTGGTTATGCATAGGATGATGTTCTGAAGAAGCACTTAGAAGACGTCTTATTAGCATCAAAGAAGGGCTCACGTAGCTGCGTATTACTGTTGGCGAACAGTAGATTCCAGCACGCATTGCAAGCAAAAGGACTACAATATAGACATGAATTACGCAACATTCAAAAAAATTTCTTCAAAAAATTCCTCTAAAAAGATAAATAAATGAAGGAAAATATATAACGACATAATCTTGCTTTGATTATATAGAAATGATGCCTAATTATACCAAAGTTATCAGTGGTAAAAATACTTTTTTTCTAATGGATAGTTTCAAATCTGAAAACTTTATTGTGCATTTAACAAGAAGCCTCCTTAAATGTTGCTAATAACTCTAGTTACGCTTTCTTATCAAACACTTGTAAACGTTTTAAATATTCCACTCATATTGAAATTCCTACAGATTTTCTATACAGAGAAATATTCTTATTTCTCTCTCTATCTCTCTCGATTTAATTTCCCTACAATTTAAAATATCGATTACAAATGTCCCCCTTTTTTTATGTCGATGCAAGAAAGAGAAAAAACAAAACAAAACAAGACAATGAAATCAAGTCTCACTTACGCACACAGACACACACTATACGTATATATGTATGTGTGTGCAAATAAATACGAGGACTAACTAACTGTACTATTAAACATTTAACTTTAAAGAGATTGACACAAAAAATGTTAACAAGAGAGAATAAAAAAACTAAATACGTATGTATGTAGTGAAACAATGAGAAGGGAAAAGAGTATAAAAAGAAAATAAAAAGTAAATTGTTTACTACACACACACATATGTACACATATGTACATTTACATATGCATACATACATACTTACCGGATGAAAGAATTGCAACAATTTTTAGAAACATATAGAAAAACGCATTTGCATATACATATATACATTTGTATGTATGTATATTGTATATAGAAATATACTACAAAGCTGGTGTACATACATACATGTATATACGTACATATGTATGATATGTCTGCAGGAAAACGGAAGTAAATGGTAGTAAATGTCTTTAAACTACTTGTAGAACCAAAAATATATATATGAACACTTGCACTTGTACGTATGTATGTATGTATATATGTATGTATGTATATATGTATGTATGTATATATGTATGTATGTATGTATATTGTATATAAACAAAATATTTGTACATACAATATTTAGACCAATAAATACATACAAACAATACATACATATGTATGTATGTATACTTTTCTTATACAATAATTTACTTACACACTACAATAGTAGAACAAACGATATGCAAGAAAATTTCATCCGATTTAGCCTCCGATTTCTATGAGTGTTTGTGTTGTGCACTGCAACAACAACAATAATAATAACAGAAAACCGAAACGAAAACATGAACAGCAACAGTATAACCAGTAGCAACAGCAACATCAACAGCAACGTCAACATTGATGTTTGTTGCTATTTAATTGGGGGATATTTGTATGCGTGCGTATTTGTATACACTCGTATCTACCATGATGCCTTTTCTGTCGACAGAGAGAAATGTATGTAAGTGAGTCACACAGAGAGTAACAGTTTTTAGATTAAAAATATTTGTCGTATTCCTTTAAAATCGTCGTCATCAACATCAACATCATCAGCAGCATTAGCAGCAAACAGCATCAATGGCAATTGTAACTGTAGCTGACTGGTGTAGTTGTAGTTGTAGTCATCGTCTGGAGAAGAAGCCGAAAAAAAATTAAAAAAAACAAAAACACAAGTTGAGAAGAGAAAAGCTATGAAGGACGTATGGTTTTAAACCATTTTGTCGCTGTTCTTAATGTTGTTCTTTTTGTTGTTGTTTGTTGGTTGTTGTTGTATACCAATATTTGTTTGAAAACATAGAGTCTGGTTAAAAACTGGTAGACAATTTCAGACAAAACCATACACAGACAGTTTACTTCCTACACTCACTATTATTTCTTGTCTTCCGTTCGCTCTCTCTCTCTCTCTCTCTCTTCTCATACACACTCACTTTCATCACAAACGGAAGTCTAAAGTTTCAATTGTGTGTGCGAATATAAAAAAAGCAAAGCATTACACAGTGGAGCCCAATGGTAATTCAACACATTCAATTTAAGTACAGACTATGCTGCAATGTGTCTTAGTTAACCACATTACATGGGAAATCTTTTGACACACGCATGGACCAGTTGTTTAGTTAGAGTAGTTGTAGGCCACGTGAAGAACCCTTGAAAAACAAGTAGACACACGCCATCGTTTTATCGACTATAAGGCAATCTTCGATAGGCCCACATTTCTGCATAGCTTATAAGGTTATGCAGAATGATGTTGTGCACTTCCTTTAGATATCGAACGAGATTTCAGACAAGGCGACGCCTTATTACGGGACCTTTTCAAATTTGCCATGTAGAGAATTCTGCCGAAGGCGGGAGTGCATCGTAATGGCAATATTTTCTACAAAAGTTTTCAGTGGCTTGCGTATGCTTACGATCGAGATGTTACTGCTGCTTTTAGCTCTGTCACTGGAAGGTTAAGGCACAACGAAGTATATGTTGCCGACAAGTAGGAAAATGTGGTGTATCGGATCCCAGAATACGGCCGATAACGATACTTTCGATGTTGTTCGAATTTGTTTATTTTGGTTTCGTTGTTACCATCAAAAATTATGTCCTCCCGGGCATCAAGCGTAGTATTGCTCTTGCCAACAGGTGCTACTATGGTTTCAATAGGCAATTGAGCAGCAGCGACCTCTCTTGTACAACGAAACTTGTACTCTACAAGTCGCACAACCTCTTGCTCTTGCTTCTTTATGGTGTTAAACACCGCTGCAGCAGTCTTAAGAGTACTCTAAAGAAAAGTCCTACGCAAGATTCTTGGTCTAGAGCAAGTTGGCGATGAATTCGGCATCTGATCCAACAATGAGCTGTAAGAGCTTCTCAAAGACTTGAGCGTTTTGCAGGGCATTAACATGCAGAGGCTACGCTAGACCGGGCATGTCCTTCAGATGAAAGAGGATGTTTCGGCGAGATGGGTATTTAATGCAGGGATTAGCGAAAGTTGGCGTAGAGGACTATCTTGTCTGTTTTGGAAGGGCCAAATCGGCGAGTCGTAGTTTGAAACATACAGTGATGTTTATGCGGTTTGCTCCACTGTTAGTAGCCTGTATAAATGTATATAAGCATGTGCATTTAGTAAATGTTTGTCTAATTGTACATGGATTCTCTATTCCATTATACAAACGTATGTATATAGAAACTTACTTTAAATATATATTTACATGATTGTATATATATATGTATATGTATGTATGTCTGTATGTATGTATGTATGTGTGTTAATGTTTGGAGTCAAAATGTCTTGTTGTTTTATGTTGTTGTTATTTTTTATTATTGTTGAAGTAGTAGTTGTTGTTGACTATAAATGCCGACATCGTTGTTGTCGTTGTCATTTGTTCATTCTCTCTGTCTCTCTGTGTGTGTGTATGTGTATAAATAAATGGGCTGGTTGTTGACATTGGTTTCGTATTTACAAAGAAATCGATTAAATTTAATCGAAATGGCGTGAAAATCTTCCAAAGACAATTTTACATAGGCAAATACATACATACATACATACATATGTATATATATTGTGCATATACTACATACACTTGCTCACACAAACATAGGTATAAGTTTTCACTCTTTCTATTACTCATTCACTTGTATTTACTTGAATATCTGAAATAGAAACAAAAACAAAAACAAACAAAAAAAAAACATACAAGACTTCCTATTTCGTCTAAAACAACGACAAGGTCAATGACTAAAAGACAAAAAAACATTCGAAATTCAAGAAAATGAAATCAAATGGAAAATTTCACTTTAAGTTAAGTGAAGTACTTTCAAGTTAATTTTCAATTTTCAATTTTCCCTTTCGTAAATGTTAAGAAATTTAAATTGTTTTCATGCAAAATTTAATGAGAAATCTTGAAAATTTTTAAAAGGTTGTTCATTTAAGTTTCGGTAAATTTAATTGGAATCGACAAACATTTCAAGCAATTGGAGATAAAATTTTTGTGGTCGTACTCATCATGATTATGTTTGTTTTAGTTTAACTTCAGAGGACATAACATAGCAACGCTGATAACCAGGCACTCAGATTCCAAGAGATTGACCTGAGATTAATATCAGAGATCAGCAATGAGTAATCAAAAAGATGAGTAAATTCGAATCATACTCATAATTTCTGATACTTATACGACTCATTCATACTTATTTTAATATCATACTCATTCCGCTCACATTCAAAGTTTGAAGCACTCATCGTACACATACTTAACAATACGCATGATGTTGTTGATTTCGACTCTCCTTTACTCAACATTTATAAGAATCACAAAATAAATATGATTCGCGTGCGAACACTACAATACTCACTAGAAGGTTGTTTGTTTGCTTTGCTTGCCGTCTTTGGCTTTGTCTTTTTCTTTCTTCTTTTTTTGTAAATGCAACAACAACTATGACTTTAAATTTTGATGAATGATTCGACGAATCACTCGAATTTCGAATGTTATGAGTTTGTTGTCAATGTTGTACTCACACTCATTGCAACCTATACTTATAAATCAATGTTTGCAGTGAGTACGAATGAATTAGGGTACATAGTTAAATTTTAATATTGTTGACTCACTCATACTTAAAATTTCATGAGTATTTATGAGTAGCGAAAAAAGGATTCATTGCTGATCTCTGATTAGTATGGTTTGCGTGGGCAAGCTGAACCAGTTAAGAAGGGAAAATCGGTTGATCTTTTGATGGATCCCAGACTTGCGAGGAGGGCAGTAGGAAAAGTACTTACACGCCGCTGATGAGGTCAGAACCTTACTTAGATGTTAAAAGAGTGATTTGGAAGGGTAAACACGGCGATAGAGAAGTTGTGAAGACGACGATTTGGAAGTAATCTGAGGATAACAATCGACCTTTTGACCAGGCATTGTAGACTAGTGCCGTACATTTAAAGAAAACAAAATGTAGTTAAAAAATAAAATATTAAGCAGCAGAAGAGGATAATCGAGACAAGACTCTTTATTCTATGACCTCAACCAACGTGTCTCTCGTCAGTAAAATTAACTCCACACCTATTAATATACCTAAGCGTTACAAGTATGTCTGCGTTCTTTTCTTCACAGAGTCAGCACCAATGGATTTAAGCCGATCCTTATTATAAAACATGTATTCTTTTATTCTATTATGCCCCATAAAATGCCGGTAGTCGTGGAATCAATGCGCCGTTAATGAATTCTCAGAACAAAATAACCGGGTGCTTATCCAGAATTAAGCAGAGAAAGTTAGGTAAGATAACAGTCCCCATAACACCGTACGCCATTCTGATTATATTGAGAGGCGCTCAAATTTATCGTAGGATCGTAGTATTTTACCACTTCCACACATAACAATAGTATTTCGCGTCTTATCAGTACCAGCAATTTTTGTTTTTTTTATTCTCGAATGCGCGCAAAAAATATGTTTTTTACATCTCATGAATCTTTAAAAAATATTGGAAGTCCCTGCTAGCAAATATGTATGATTTTCTAGACTTGCTATGTGGTGAACTGATAAGCCTAAGCTTTTTCGTTATTGTTCCAACGAATCATCGCCGGGGGTCGGCTTATTCTGCGAATGCTGCTGTTTACGCCCGGAGATTTTGCTTTCTCAGTCGTTTATTGTGATCCAGAACTTTCTTTCTAAAAACACAGAATGCGTTCCAATTTTCACTTGAAACTCCTTCATTATACTTTCACCGAACTAACACGTTTTTCAGGTCCGCAGATTTTGCTTTATCAGTCGTTTTTTGTCATCTACAACTTTCTTACTAGAAACACAGAAGGCGCTCAAGTTTTAATTTTAGGATAGCAACATATCAATAATACCTTTGGGAGTTATCTGGATCGGAAAGACCTTTTCAGAGAGCTTTACAGGTGGTCATATCGCGGGGAAATTCGAAAAGAAAAAACAACAGCCTTGGCATGCATCATCTGTGCCGTATTCATAGTTAAAAAGCAGCGTCTGTGATCTGCCAATGACTCTGTCGTGTTTGTTACTCAACTTTCTGGGATGTGCTAACACTCTTCTTCTTTGAAAATGTTTTTCCATTTCAACATCTTCTACTACTATAACCGGACTCTAGACACATCTTCTGAAGGCTGTGCAAGCACGAGTAATACTGTACTTATGTGTATTAGAAATGTGATGTATTTACTGAATGTTTTCTATCAAAATAAAAGTTCTATTCAATTAAAACGAACATTTTGCCAATTTTATAATCAGTATTAATCCCTTAACAATTTAATTTTGTTTCAAGAAACTTTTTCTGCCTGCTTGTCTATTTCCCAGCAAAGACGAGTATACTCGACATAAGCAGAATAATATGTTTCTGCCTGTAGAAATAGGCTATAATGATTAAAAATCAAATATTATTATAAAATATATGTTTTGTGACAGTGCTTCCCCAGAATTTATTAGTTCAGCTCAATACGAGATATTGATGCCGAACTAACGAATGCTCTAGGTTAGGTTAGGTTAGAGGACGTGTACTTGTCAACTGTGCCAAGTACAGTACCCGGAGGTCGAATTGACCCAATGTACAACGTCCTAACTTCTCACACCACTCGTGTTGTGTGCATTAATTTCATACATGAGTGGCGGGACCTACAGTTTAAAGTCGACTCCGAACGACAGATTTTTTGAGAAGCTTTTCATGGCAATTTTTACTCTCGGAGTTTTTGCCAGAAATCTGCTGAGCGGAAGTCGCCAAAGAAATATTTTCATATTCTCATTTTGATGACTGACCTGGGATTCGAACTCGGGCCTTTCGTCTAATAAGGCAACACACTACCTACTAGACCACGGCGACTTTAGCAGGGAAAAATCCCACCAGATTCGTTAAATAAAAATACGAATTCAAACTTTTTCTCTTCAAGACGAATATTTTCGACATAATGCGGTTTCGTTTTGCTCTGACGAGTATACTCGTCAGAAACGGTTAAATGGTTAAAAATCGGTGGGGTATTAAGAAAATCAAATAGGTTAACCACTGTACCATTTGAAGAAAGCTAGTTTAAAAAATTTTTGGAAGGAACTCGAACTTTATTTCATATTTATTTTAAGGCTGAGGCATTTTTTTTTTTGTTAACATTAAAAACAACAACAACATTTAACAAATAAAATAACATTTGAATGGCATTCATGTAAAACAAATTCAGTTACTACTTATGTGAATACTTTTATTAAAAAATGTAACGAATTAAATAATTTTTAATTCCAATCTAAGTACTTACGCTTCAATGAATTCACACTTTAATGATATCGAAAAAAATGCTAAACTCTAGGTGATCACGGGCAAAATATAGGATAACAAATATAATATTTGTTCCTTTAGAATTTATTCACGTGCGAAATAATTGAAAATGAAAATATTCATGTAGCAGGACGACTGAAACATGAAACAATAACAACATCATTTATACCGTGTACGAGCATACATACATATGTACGTAGTTTTTTTCTCTCTTGGATCCTCTTTATGATCGTCCATATTTGATAATAAAAAAATGAAATCAACATTCAGATTCAAACAAATAAAAAAGTTCTTTGCATTCTCTGCCTTTATGAATCTCATGAATGTACCATAAACAGTAGTCAGTTGTCAACGTTCATAATTTCGAGGGTTGATTACAGACAAAACAAAAATTTAATCCATAAACGTTTTAATTCCCTATCGGTGAAGCTAACATATTTCGTTTTTTTGCTTTTTTAATATCAAAACAACACAACACAACAACTCCATGTTGTTTATTCAGGTACAGATTAAAATAAAAAATACTAAACAGACAGACGGAAATAATTTTGAAAATTTTTTTTTTTGTCGCAGCAATTGTCATCAGTTTATCGTTATTACCGAAGAAGGCCTGTGTAACATTTGGTAGCAATCTTCCACGTAAATGTCTCCGGATAGACGTGCATATTACACCTCCTTTACGTCCGTCCTTTTGTGCGATTATTACGAATTGAATTCGTTGATGTGGGAAATTATTTTGTAATTCCATGCTGTTACATGAATTTAAATACGGAATTATTATTGCAAATCCTGTGGAACGGTAATGAAAACATACGAAAACAACAAAAATTTGAAATAAAATCTGACTTTTTGACACACTATTCGGACACACAAAGTGTTTGTAAGATATGATCGACCAATTGATGTCATTATATGTGGAACATAACATCGTGAAATGGCCACCTCAGCTTTTCTGGGTAAAGCGCATCCGTATGTACAATTTTCCATAACTCTGGAACGCTAAATATGATAGCAGGGATTTGATGTTGGATTTGAGTGCCGTTATGGTTTGTGACTTAGGGCCTTTATTACAACTTACTATTAAAGTTGGATTTAGTTAAAGGTAACTTTAGCTAAAGTGAACTTTAAAGTCACCTTTAACTTCTTTATGTTGTTACTATTTACTGATAAAATAAAGTTAACTGCTCAATTAAACAAGTTTTTTTTAAATGCGGTTGCAACGACTCATTTTGTTATATTGGAAGTTGCCATACTGAAAATAATATAAATATAATATGGCAAGTTATAACATAAACTAAACTTTAAAAGTTAAAAGTACGATGATCCTCTCTTTAGCTTAACGCGCTGAGAGTCTCTGTCGGAAGAGCCGATATTTTATTTTGACCCATCATGTGTGTAGTTTTGTTTTTTATGTACATTTCCATGTATGTAACATGTTTCAATGTTGTTTACAATGTCAACGACGAGCACCTAAGTGATACAAGTTCTGTCAGTAATCACGTTACGCTTTACAAGACAGAGAAGATAATACGCAACATTTATATACGCCTAAGCTGATTATAATTTTGTCACTTATTAGGTTCTCATGCATCACTCGGCAAGATTTAATGAATGTAGCGTTTGTATATAAGATTTTACTTCTCTTTGCATTTTAAAGCCGTTATTCAGTATGTCAAAAGACGCCAAATACAGAGGTCATCTCTACTTTACCAAAATTAATCTTGGTTATTGAATATCCTGTCTCTAAGGACCTAGTAAAATACGAACCTATTAAAATACAAATGGATATTACATCGGATCGGTAGTCAAAAAAGTTCCAAAAATAGATAGGTAGGTAGGTAGAAGTGGCTATCCAAACAAGGAGTATTAGCGGACACACTAAGGCCACACATAGGCTGCCTTCCAAAATGTTAGTTGCTTTGTGTTTGAACAAAGTATCGTGTTTCATAATGGCGCTGTACAAAATATATACAATGTATTCTATTTCAGAACGTCGTCAATGCGTATTTTTAACGCAGTCAAAAAGCAATCAGGTTCGGATTTATAGTTGATGCATTGTTTAGTTACTTTGCATATCTACATAGTTTATATACAGTAGTAGAACTGCATACAAACTTTGTATTGATACATTTTGGAAGGCAGCCACAGCGTAGTCAGCTAAGACTTCTTTCTACCCAGACATAGTGACGGGCAAGTACACAGTACATCTCTACAGCTTCTTCAGAAATCAATCGCAACGAGTTCAGGCTAACGCCCCTAGCATGCGTGCCCATAATGCAATGACCTGTAATAACCCCGATAACAGTACTAAGCTTGCTTCTTTAGAGAAGCAGAGCCGCTGTACGCCGCTTTGTCTGTGTCCGAAGCCCCCTTATTGTTAACAGAGTCCACAATCACATTGTCATTTATAAGCTTGCTGAGTTCTCAAAGGGATTCACAAAGTTGCGAATTCATCAGGGAGTTCGATGCTTCGTCTGCCCAGTTCATCTGCTCTGCACTTACCCGGAATGTCCCTGTGTCCTGGTACAATAGTGATATAAACATGATATTGATTCGCTACCTTGTTAAGATATCTGTGACAGTCGTACACCGTTTTGGAGTTCATTACAATGTTCTGACAGCCTCTAGGCTTTCGGAAAGCATGGTAATTTCCCGTTTGGGGACATTTTTGTCAACAATATTAATTAACGAAGCCTGTATTGCTTACACCTCCGCCTGCAAGATGTTGCAGTGATTCATCAGCCTTATAAACCGGGATATTCTGAACGATTAAAAAAAATTCCATACCAGAGATCAGCAATGAGTATTCAAAAAGATGAGTAGATTCGAATCATACTCATAATTTCTGATATTTATAAGCATTCATACTTATTTTAATATCATACTCATACTACTCATATTCAAAGTTTGAAGTACTCATCGTACTCATACTTAATAATACGCATGATGTTGTTGATTTCGACTCGCCCTTACTCAACATTTACAAGAATCAAATAATAAGCATGATTAGCGTATGAACACTACAATACTCACTAAAAGATTGTGTGTTTGCTTTGTTTGCTGTCTTTGTCTTTTTCTTTCTTCTTTTTCTGTAAATGCAACAACAACTAAGACTGCAAATTTTGATGAATGATTCGACAAATCACATTTATGAGCATTATAAGTATTTTGAAGTCGCCGTAGTCCAGTAGGTAGTGTGTTCGCTTATGAGAAGTAAAGCCTGGGTTCGATCCCCAGCCCATACATCAAAAACGAAATATGAAAAAAAAATATTTCTTCGGCGACCTCCTCTTAGCAGATTTCTGCCAAAAACTCTGAGAGTAAATAAACCTGCCATGAAAAAGTATCTCAAAAATCTGTCATTTAGAGTCGACGTTAAACTGTAGGTCCCGCCACTCAAGTATAAAATTAAGGCACACAACATGAGTGGTGTGAGAAGCTAGGCTGTAATCCTGACTGAAGGGTTGTAATGGTCAATTATGTATGTATGTATGATACTACTCACATTCAAAGTCTGAAGCACTCATCATATTCATGCTTAATTTCGACTCTCCTTAACTCAACATTTACACGAATCACAAAATAAGTATGATTCGCGTACGAACACTACAATACTCACCAGAAGGTTATGTGTTATGTATTCGAATCACTAGAATCATTTATGAGTTTTATAAGAATTTCCCTTAATTTATGATTCTGTATGAGTAGGCGTAAGAATCAAACATATTTCGAATATATATTCATTACAACCTGTACTTATAACTCAATGTTGTAGTGAGTACGAATGAATCAGAGTACATAGTTAAATTACAATATTGTTGACTCACTTATATTCAAAATTTCATGAGTACTTATGAGTAGCGAAAAAACGATTCACTGCTGATCTCTGTTCTATACACAACGCTTCCTACCTAGTTAGAGCCATCGGTGTAAATTTTTTACGGTGTGCCTTGCGAGGTGCGCCGCTAATTTTTCCAGCCAAATCTGTGCTGAATGGATGTCCTAAAATGCATTGAAAAGTTCCAAAAAATAAAAATCTCTTAAAATTAAGCGCTTTCACCGCAATTATATCCAAACATTCAGAAAAGTGATTAAAAATTTGAGTGTTTGTCAAAAAATATTTCATTTCAAGTAAAAAAAAAAACATTAAAAAAAACGAGAATAAAGAATATATGCAAGCCATTCAAATTATAAAATAAAATTCTCATTTTCATAAAAATATCAAATTACTACGCGAAAGAGAAGAAAAAAAATAAATATCCTGCTAAATGAGAGAAAACAATAATTCGACAGCGCCATTGTCATAAATATTCAGTGCTGCTGGAAACCATGATTCTTTTTTTTTTTATCTCAAATATATAAACTTATGTCTGTCATCAACTTTAAAATTTTTTTTCTTTTAAATTGCAATTCAAATCATAATAACGATGCTGATGACAAATTTAAAAATAAATTTTCTTTATTTTAATAACCACAGAGCAATGGTAATGGCAGTGGTAGTAGTGGTAATGGAGAAACCCAAATACAAATACATACAATGGACTCAAGGAAGCAATATCAGTTGATTCATAAAGACGTTATGAATTAAAAACAACAACAACAACAACAATAACAAAATAATAATAAAATAATTGATATGGAAAAGTAAAATAATATTTTTGTTTTTTTTGTTGTAGTAATTCAGAACAAAGAAAGTACAAAATAAGAGTACAAATGCTGATGATGATGATCATCATCATATTTTTCATTTCATTTCTTTATTTCGTATGTTACGGTTGACAAATTGTTGGTTGGTTTGACAATTTCTATTGTTTCGACGGGAATTATAAAATTTTTTTTGTTTCAGATTTTGTCAACGTTTAAATTTTCTTAGAGCATTAAGGCTAAAAAAGAAGGACTTAAATTTCTGCAGGACACACACACTCTCTCTCTCTCTCTCATATATGTATTTCTAAATATTTATGTTTTTGTAAAAAAGAATTCATTTCATTTAGGGCCTGCTGTGTTTTTAATAAAATAATCATTATAAATCCATCATAATAATTTTATTTTCTCATTGAATTGCTCCTCTTTCTTAGGTTCTTTCTTTTCATTCATTCCTTAGGAATTTTAATCATCAAAAGAGAGCGACAATTTTCTTTTTCTTCGTTGTTTTTGTTCAGACATATAAACACAGTCACAGTGATATAAATGTTCCCTTCGTACAATGTACAATGTAATGTTATACAGGATTTCAAACAATGCCACTCCATAATCCTTAAAGAAAAGATTTCTAAATTGGTGACACATTTCGGTAATTAAATGACAACTTAATGACTGTCATCGTATTGTGCAAATTTTAATTTCTTGTAAAATTATTCAAAATTCTTATGATTTGTGATCGGTCATCTGTTTTTTCTTGATTTTACAAAATTTTTATACATTTTAATACCCTGCAGCCATTAATTTTTCTGTTTTTCCCGAATTATGTTAGGTAATGTTGTACACAAAGTCTGTCGTTAACTTTATCTGCCATAATTCGTTACAATTCTGTCCAAGAAAGAATAATTTGTTTGACAACTTGCGACACATTGAGGTGGTTTTTCGATCAATTCAAATTGATTATTTGTTGTCGGTAGCGAGCTGTATTAATGGCTGCATCGTGATATACCCTCCAGACACACAGTATTGTCTTCCTGCCAAATCGATCTGGTTTTGCAGCTGAAGTTGATGGCTGTCATTCATTTAGTAGGTCACCCATTTTCAGAGAACAAACTTTCTCATTGTCATCGACTATTTTTTTGCAATTCGGCGTCATTTTGTTTTGGTGGTTTTTCAAATTCTTTATTTCTCACATCAAAATCACTGTCTTTGACCGGTCAAAACCATCTTCTGTGTCTTGCTTCTAATAGAGCATGATCACTATATGCCTCGACAAGTAGTCGATGTTACTCTCCGGTGTGTTTACTTCAAATGAATACAAAAAATTCGCCTTAGTCTAGTAGGTAGTGTGTCGGCTTATTAGGTCAGACACCAAAACGAAAATATAAAAAAATATATTAAATCCTCTCAGGAGATTTCTGGCAAAAACTCTGAGAGTAAATATAATTGCCATGAAAAAGTTTGTCAAAAATCTGTCGACTTTAAACTGTAGGTCTTGCCACTCATGTATAAAATTAACGCACACAACATAAGTGGTGTGAGAAGCCAGGTCGTAATTTTGACTGGAGGATTATAATGATCATTTATGTATGTATGTATGTATGAATACAAAAAATTATTGCTTGACGCACATCATGATTTTCTGGTACAAAATTCGTCATCTTTAGCGTGATGAAAAAATATAATGTTGTTTGTTCACTGAGTTGATGTACCATATGCTGAATATGTTTGAGATGTCATCGCAAACATACAAAAATTAAGGCTCGTCTCCCTATGGAGGTATTTGTATCTTGACGCTCACTTCAAACCGGTACACCTGGTACACTAGATCTTTGTAATAAAATGGTTGTGTACATAAATTGTTGGCACGGTGCTATTTATTAAAAAGTTTTGTTAATTAAAACAAAAGCATAAGGATGTCGTCCGAAATTATTTTGCTGATTACCTGGAGAGGGCCGGTACGAAGCTCACAAACATCTTACCGATTGCCTCAGTTAAATTGACTCGTTTTAAGAGGAGGCTCAATGTCGTCGGTAGCAAGAGAGAACGAGTAATACTATTAGACTCTGCTAGACACGTATGAATTAGAAGAACTCTGACTCACTTCTATCCTTAAATCATATACCCGGCCATCGGCACAATAGCGATTCTCATGTTCCATTGTCCTTTTAGTAGGCAAGCTAAAAGATTTGGCATTCCGCCGAGTGACTGTTGACGAGCTGTGGGGGGAGGAAGAGACAGTCTTTCACTTCACGTATCAAGGTCCAGCTCTTGTAATGCAAAGGAGGAGGTTTTTGACCTCTCTCTTACTGTCATCTATGTCCGAGCTGTCTAATATAAAGATTGCTGCAATAGCACGGTTTAATTCGAACTCGGGTTAATTTTCTATAGGGAATGTTTGAGCTCTGTGGCGTAGTAAGTAAGTAAGCAAGTATTGTTTGATCGTCGGGTTAAATATTGATTGTGGTATCACAATGCTATGAAACGCTGGCCTAAGTGTTAACCCCTCCTTCGAGGGGGAGCTGTCATCTTTTTTTAAAAAGAAATAAAGAATTTATTTAAACAAATAAAAAAAGATGTAACGATAAAAGTAAATAATTTTTTTTATTTCAAAAATACATCAGCGAATCTAAGAAGTAAATATTGTCACGACGCTTAGTTCAAAAGTGAGGCTCTAGAAATTGATCGTGTATTAATATGTTTCTAATAATTAAACAGTAACTGTAATAGATCTATTTCCTGTAGGGTGCTTAAGGAGTTGTATGTATTGATTAGTAGTATTGTAGTGATAAATCTGTAGTTATCATATTGTTACGAAAATAGAAACAAAAGCTACACTAACAAACACAATGAACTTGTTGCAAGTAAACCAACAACATCAGTGTGAAAAAAACGGGGATAGACAAGTAAGCGAGAAAGCAGCAACAAGCAATGTGAATCAAATACATAAACAACAAAGAAGTCGCAATAGAGTTCTCGAGAATGCGAAACCGTGAACGTTCTACTTCAAGAACATTCATCAGACTGTTTGCGTGGACATATAAAAAGGCAAGACAAAGCAGGCAACGAGCATTAAGAATTCAGTCAGTCTTGTGTGAAGACGCGTTGCGTATGAAGAGAAAAGTCGTGGTTTGAAGATCTCCGTAGTAAAGATCTGCGCTGTAAGCAAAGAAGAATAGCGAACAAGCAATTATTGTTGTATTCGTCAAGTTGTAGACGATGGCACACAAAAGTGGTACGAACAATAAAGAGTTTAATTGAAAGTAAGCACATATTTATTTTTATTTTATTTGCAATCAACGAAATCATATTCTATTCGTTTTTAAAAAGGTAAAAATGTAACAATATATTTAAGAAACTTTTAAAATACTCCCTCCTCTGGGTTTGTATAGCGGATGACAATTTCAATGTTATTGAAAACTATTCCTGAAGGCATAAATTTCATTAGTTTCTAATTATGATACCTGAAATTAAGATCATCATCATTGTCATTGTCATTGCTATTGTTATTGTCATTATTGTTATCATCGCCATTGACATCATCAGACTTTAAATCGTTAGGACGGCTATAGAAACGCCAGTAGCACAAAAAAAAAAAGAAAAAGGAAACAAAAGAAATCTTTTAAAGTAAATAACTTGTGGTTGATTGCACACAATTTAAAACGTTTTCAAATTCTCTTTCAGTGCAAGGAAACAATATCTGAAGAGTCCTTTCAGTTTGTATCATGTTTTGTTACACAAAACTCTATTCACTCTGTCTGCTCTATTGTTTCGTGGCATTTGTTGTTTGTTTTGCTGCTCTTGTTGTTTATAAAACAACAAAAAAAAGAAAATAATTCATAATAAAACTGAAAGATTTGTTGCAACCAACCAACCAACACTCATCGTCAGTCATCATCTAGGCAAGAAGGATAATAACATTTTTATTTATGATTGTCGGCAAACAACAACAAGATCAAAATCGATTTTTCTTTATGGAAAATTAAAAAAAGAAAAACGACGAATTTAATGGCGATTATAATTCTGTTGTTCTTTCATATTATTTTTGTGAATGGAACATATCGTTGTGAAGAGAAGAAATTTTTGATTTAAAAAAAAACGCGTCTCCCTAATCGAAAGAGTTACAACACACTACCGTGTGGTGTGTTAAGGGTTTAAAAATCGTAAAAAAAAATATGGAACAGAATTAATCTTTTCTTTATTATGACAAAGAAGAGTAAAAAAAAGAAAATCTTTTGTCGCACAAGATCACATTACTCCACAGAGACAAATCTTGTTTTAACCTCAAGGCATTAGAATGATCGACTAATGTGGATTGAGATATGAGAGAAAAAAAATTAGAGAGGGTTACTGTTTTCACCAACGGGGAGATTTGATTTCTATTAACATATACTGCATGGAGTTAGACCTGTTCCTGTAACAGAATATACTGCGACAGAATTCCTTTAAGGCATATTACAGCAAAGCATAGGTAAGCAACATTGTTTTCTATTCTGCTCCTTCTACAACTCAATATATTCTTTGGAGTTACTAAATATTTTTATGCACTTATTGACGTTTTTATGAAATCTCAGTTTTTCTTTTCGAAAGGGCAGCTAAAAATTGTTTTTGTTGTATTATTTTCTCGAGTAAATTTTATAACGGCACTAGTCGTTCCTGATCCCTTGTAGATTAATACATTTTATTCGTTTCTTCGAATATGTTTTCAGTGTTTTCTTCTCAGACTATCCAAACAGTAACAGGTCAGGTCAGGTCGGAGTGGTAGCTCTGATATCACAAAGCTCACTTGGGCACACATAGCGGCCCGTTGTGATGCCACGGGTGAACGCAGTCCCTGTACTAACCAAGTTCCACCAAAATCAGGGAAAAGGAGGAAGTTGGTCAGCGCAAGGTCTGCACAACAGAAGCACGACTACCCCGCACTGGAAAACCAGCCAGAAAGTTTGATGAACGAAGCTATATCCTTGATGTCAATAGATGATAGCTCCGTTAAGCTAACAAGGAATGGAGAGCCAAATAACCTATATCTGCACCTAGCAAGAGACGGGCACTGGCAGAGAAAGTGAACAACAGTCTCCTCTTCCTCAGTGGACCTGCATCCACGGCAAAAGTCGTTGAAAGGAAGCCTCATTCTTTCCGCGTGCCTACCCATGACGCAATGGCCTGTAAGCACGGCTACTGTAGTCGAGATGACATCACGACCAAGACCAAGTAATCGGTTGGTACGCCTTCTATCCATCTTGGGCCAGGTGAGTCTAGCGGTGGAGCAGGACTCCTCATTGGCCCAGGATAGGTTGGCGTCCCGAAAGAACCTCCGCGCAATGGTCAACTTGACCGAGGCAAGTGGCATACCCAATTCAACAGAAGAGGATTCCGGAAGGAGCGCACCAGCTCTGGCGAGCTCATCTGCCCTACAGTTTCCCGGAATTCCACTGTGGCCGGGGACCCACACCAGAGAGATACTGGTGAAGCGCCCCGAGAGAAGGTCGAGACAGCGGCGACATTCCCTAACGATCCTGGAGTTAATCACGGAACCCGATAGAGATCCTATCGCGGCCTGACTATCAGAGAAGATCGAGACGCGAGTGAAAGGAGCATCGTTGACGAGGATCCATTGCGCGGCTCGGTAAATCGCCATCACCTCCGCCTGAAACACACTGCAGTAGTCCGGCAGACGGAGAGAAATATTCAGGTCCAGTTTCCCAGAGTAGACACCGCTCCCAACCCCATTATCGAGTTTAGAGCCGTCGGTATATATATCCAGAACTTCCGGGGGGACGACCGTATTAGGATCCCAGTCATCCCTACTTGGAATCAGAGAGTGGAAACATCTGTCAAGACAATACTCAGCAGGGAAATAGTCTATGTTCTCAGGGGTCACTGGATCAGCCTCCAGAATAGTGGAGTGACCAGAGGGTACGATGTGCCAACGAGAGAGAGCATTAAGTCTAGTCGCAGCAAACTTGGCTACCTGCTTAGCAAGAAGCACAGTAGGAAGCCAGTTTAGCATTGCGAACAAGGCTTTTGTGGGGGTGGTGCGAAGAGCGCCAGTTATATAAATGGCAGCAGACCTTCTGACCTTGTCAAGAAGTCTGACGTTGTATTTCTTGTCCAGGGCAGTCCACCAGAAAGCAACACCGTATAAGAGGTTGGGTTCGATGACCGTGGAATATATCCAACGCATGATCCTTGGGCGAAGACCCCATCTGGTTCCGACCGCTCTACTGCAGCAGTAAGCAGCACATGCCGCCTTGCGTGCCCTAGCAGCCAGATTCGCCCTCCAGTTGAGTTTGGGATCTAGGATCAGGCCCAGATATTTAACCTCGCGACTCAACGTGAGTCTGGTCCCACCTATGCTGGGAAGGGAGAAGGTCGGAATTTTATATTTCCTCGTAAAAAGAATCGTATCGGTCTTAGAGGGGTTAATAGACAGTCCAAAATCCCTACACCAGACCAGCACGATTGACAGCGCCAAGTTCAACTTATCCGACAGTGTCTGCGGACAAATTCCGGACGCAGCAATGGCAATGTCGTCAGCGTAAGCTATGGCCCCATTGCCAGAGTGTTCCAGCCCCCTCAAGAGTGAGTTGACTGCAAGATTCCAGAGAAGTGGTGATAGAACACCGCCTTGCGGTGTGCCTCTACGAACCATTCTCTGACAATTCGTGGCCCCCACTGTGGAGGTTACTATCCTCGATTTGAGGAGAAGCTCAATGAACCTGACCAGATTCTGTCCCAGGTTCAGAGAACCAAGAGCCCTAACTATGGCGTCCGGGTCGACGTTGTTAAATGCACCTTCAATGTCCAGAAAAATGGCCAAAGTGTATTGCTTAACGTGCAAGGACTTTTCTACCCGAGAGATAAGAGAGTGAAGAGCAGTCTCCACTGATTTACCTCTCGTATACGCGTGTTGGGAAGCGGATAGAAGCGCTGGATCAATCGAGGTCCTGATATGAGCATCAAAAACTCTTTCCAGCGTCTTCAGAAGAAAGGAACACAGACTTATGGGTCTATAATCGTTCGCCCCAGTGTGAGACGGTTTCCCAGCCTTGGGAATGAAGATAACCCTAGATATTCTCCAGCTCCAAGGGATGTAAAGGAGCCTGAGACTAGCGTTATAGATGGCAAGCAACCAAGGGAGGATTATCTCCTCCCCATGTTGAATGTCACCCGGGATAATACCATCCGGTCCTGGTGACTTGAATGGTTTGAAAGACCTAACAGCCCACTGCACTTGGCCAGGGGTAAGGGTCAGGGGGGAATAGTTCCCAGATGGTGGTTCGTTAACCTGATAAAAGGCCTGGCCACCAAGTGTGTCGCTTCCTGGAAAATGAGTGTCAAGGAGAAGCTCAAGCGTCTCCAAACTGGAAGTAGTCCAGCGTCCGTCAGGTCGTCGGATACAGTCAAGGGATTTGTGAGTGGAACTTAAAATTTTACGGAGACGGCCCGTTTCGGCGGAGGATTCTACGCTCGCGCAGTAGTTCCTCCACGATGCCCTCTTCGCTCGCCTTACAGCGTATTTAAGTTCCCTCTTTTTGTCCTTGTAGGCTGACCATTCGCCTGTCGTCTTCGCCCTGTTAAAGAGCCTGCCACAAGATCGGCGTAGATCATCGATCTCTTGGCTCCACCAGGGCGGTTTTCGCTTACCCCTATGGGCAGCGGGTTTGACGGAGGAAGTGGCTGCCGCACTAAGCGCAGTCGACAGTGTGTCCGCAGCCCTATCCACGTCGAAACGGGTCGTTATAGTCGGGGGGGTAGAGGGAAGGCTGCTACGCAGTCTCTCTCTAAAAATGGTCCAATTCGTGTTCCTCCTGACCGGAGGGGTCATGAAAGGAGTAGGCTCGTTCGTGTCAATGGTAAAGGTAATGTATCTGTGGTCCGAAAAGGAGCATTCATGAGATACAAACCAGTCCTTAAGGTTAGTAGAGAAACCTGAGCTGACCAGAGTGATGTCCAGCACCTCCCTTCTGTTCGAAGTGAGGAAGGTTGGTTCATCGCCCCGATTAGCTATAGCTAGGTTATTACTAATAATAAAATCAAAGAGGCACTCACCCCGCTCGTTGGTACCTGAACTGCCCCACATCGTGTGGTGGGAGTTGGCATCTGCTCCGATTATGACCGGAACTCCGCGTTGTTTCGCATCCGCTACCAGTCGACCGATGGGCTCCTGAGGGGGAGAGAGCCCATAGTCATGCGCCAGATACGATGATGTGATCCAGAGGGTCATCAAGTTCATTTCGACGACCATGGTGACGGTATCCTTGTCGCTGAACCTGTGGAGGAGAAGAGCGTTAATACTATTCTTAGCCATGACACAAGCCCGAGGCTTACCTGAGTTCTGGATATACGCTAAGCGATATCCTTTGGTGTTGAGTCCGCATACCCTGCCGTCTACAACCCAGGGTTCTTGGACCAGAATGAGCTCTGCACCCTCGGCTGCTAGTCGGAGGAGCAGAGCGGCAGAGGCAGTTTTAGAGTGTTGCAAGTTAATTTGGATGACTCTCAGCATTGGCCAAGGAATCAACCATTGTCACATCAGCGTCCTCTTCGTCCGACAACGGAGAGGTTGCGCCCGCGTCAATATCAATGCCGTCAAAGAATTCCCCCACCAGCTCAGAATTGGACTTCTTGCTGGATGAGGAGCGTCGAGAAGAATGACTACACACGCTTCTACATTCGACGTCTTCGGCGGGTTCGAGGGGTCCAGGGGTGGGGTCGGATGGAGTAGGGTCAGAAGGGGTAGAGTTCTGTGGCATGGGTTGCGATGGGGCGGGATTTTCGGGGATGGGTTCTGTTGGGGGATGTGCGGCAGCGCGGGAATCCGACTTATAGACCCTTAGCTCAATTGAACTAAAACCATATTTTATCACGCCCCCACGGGCAGTAATAAGTGGAAGTGACTCCTCATTCAGGATGATCACCGCCTCGCGGTAATCACCCCACTGGTCAGCAACTTTAGCCACTCTCCAGTTATGAGTGGGCAGGTCGGTGTTGCTGGCCTTGAGGATCCTCAGCATGGTTTCCGGGTCTGATGGTCCGGTCGGAATTCTCGCCTTAGAACGTGGGCGGTTGGGAATCCGGTCTGGAGGGACGGCGGCAAGCCTAGCTCCTGGCCAGACTTCACCAATCCTACTGATAGCCTCCTTATAGAGCTCCATAGAACGGAGGTCAAAGCAAGCCACCAGCTTGATATGCCCCTGATACCACCCCGCATCAGTGCAGCCGGGTGAAGGGCCAGGATTGGAGTCCATTACACCTAGGAAGACGTCCAAGAGCGCATGTTCCACCAACTTCCACTTACTGGGAGCAATGGAACCATCAGGGTGGCTCTGGTCAACGACCGCCCAGGTCAGACCTTCCTTTAATACCTCACTGAGAGGCTTAGAAAGTTTGCTGGGGTCAGGACGTCTAGGTTGTGTCGACGAACGGGGCCTTGTAGGGGGGGGGATGTTAGGGTTGGTCACCTTAGAGCGTTTGGGAGGCTGGAGCGGAGCGTTTAGCTCGATCGATCTTTGCCTCTTTGGGGCCGTCTCTGCCGTGATGGGAGAAGCGGGGGGGCGATCATTACGATGGGCCTTAGCCCAGGCAAGGCGACCCTTCTCGTCCTCTGAGAGGAGAGCCGGGTCGGTCGAGCCAAATTTCGCAATGATACGCATGGCTGATCTGCGAGTTCTATACGCCCTCACGCTAGCACTCACGGTATTCTTGACACCCGAAGATGGACTGGTGCCGGGGGCTTGCGCGCCAGACTTGTCTGCCAATGCCTTGGCGGCAGCCGAAGAGTGCGAGGGCATATTCGCAGCAGCCTTAGAGGTAGACGGAGCCTCGGTACAAGGTGCCAGGGCAGGAGGTGTGGCGACACTAGGGACCGCCTTCGCAGCCGAAGCCTTGTGTGCCAAGCGGGGTTTTACCGAAGTCGAAACTTGGGCCTTAGCTTTCGAAGTAGGGGCAGCTGCATTCTTGACAGGTGCCTGCCTATAAAGGGTTGTGCGTCCACCGGTTGCGGTAGATGCTTTGCGCTCGCCAACTTGAGTTGGCGCTGTTTTGTGTCCTAGGTTGGATCGGTTGATCGAATTCATTGCGGGAGGGTCCCCCCTCAAAGCCGCTATCCTTGCCCGTAAAGTGTAGTTGCCCATAAGTGGTCCCGTGGTTATCTATGCAAGCAGGGAGGCCACGCGAGGGTTGGCACCAGCCCTTATGGGGTCAGGTGCTCAGAGCCAGACCGGATACTAATCGGGAGTCTTCTCAACCGAACCTACACCACCAACTTAACGGCGTCGGACAAGGAACGTACTTTGAGGCCTGCCAGGGTTTTAACGGGACGGGGGCAGCCGTAGCCCTAGCCTGGAGCCGTTCACACAGCGGGTTTCACCCCGGTGCTACCGTGCATACGCAACTAGGTCCAGAAAGCTACAGCCACCAGCTCAGGGCAATCAAATCAGAAACAGGGGTGGAAAGAGTGGTCAGAAGGAAGAAAAGGGTCGTGCCAAAAAGGGGGGGGGGGGGTCAGCCATAGTCACCCCGGCTGAGAGGGAGGTGTTTATTGACTCCCCAGTCTAGATCCGTAGTGTTCTGTTGAAGAGCAGGGCCACCTCTAGCAGGATGTGACGATGTCACGCACTAACGGTCTTGATAGGGTAGAGGCTGGAGGCTCCGAGGGAGCTATAATCGCATATCCCTATCCTGCGGAAACCGCTTGACCCCTCCAAACAGTAACACTGAGTACTTGGTTAGCCAGGCCGTGATTAAGTCCCTAGAGAACCTAGTTTAAACGTCCCTTCTTGTCCATAACGCCGAGGATTTCTTGAAGAAATTTCAAAGGTAACTCTTATAAGGGTTCCGGGGACACAGCGATATCGTTGGAAATTACACTGTTGATGGGCGGGCCAGGACCGATACGGAACAACCAATCTCTGACATGTTATAAGACTAGGTGTTTTCACTCCTTTTGCAGGGAGTGGGGGAAGTGTATGCAATATTGCCAAACTCTGTTGGACAAGAAAAAGACTGACTCACTTCTGTCATTAAATCGTATGGTCATCCATCGCATAATAGGGATCCTTACGGGCTATTGTCCTTTTGGTAAGCATGCTGAAAGACTCGGCATTCCAAATAATGACTTCTGGTGGAGCAGGAGCTATGGGTCTGGGGAGAAGGAAAAAACTGTCTTTCACCACATGTGTCAGTGCCCTGGTCTTATCATGAAGAGGTTGAAGTGTTCCGGTATTGTCTTTTTTCCATTACTTTTCTGCTCGTAACAGAAGGGATTTCATCGAAGTCAAACTTCATCCAAATCAGAGATCTGCAATGAGTATTCAAAAAGATGAGTAGATTCGAATCATGCTCTTAATTTCTGATACTTATACGCATTCGTACTTAGTTTAATATTACACTCATACTACTCATATTCAAAGTTTGAAGTACTCATCGTACTCATACTTAACAATATGCATGATGTTGTTGATGTCGACTCTCCTTTAGACTCAACATTTGCAAGAATCACAAAATAAGTATGATTCGCGTACGAACACTACAATACTCACTAGAAGGTTGTGTGTTTGTTTTGCTTGCTGTCTTTGTCTTTTTCTTTCCTCCTAAGACTATAAATTTTTATGAATGATTCGACGAGTCACTCGAATCATTTATGAGTATTATAAGTATTTATCTAAATAAATGAATCTAAATGAGAAGGCGTATGAATCAAACATATTTCGAATGTTATGACATCGAAGTCAACGTTGTACTCATACTTATTACAACCTGCACTTATAAATCAATGTTATAGTGAGTACGAATGAATCCGAGTAGTTGAGTTTTAATACTGTTGATTCACTCATACTCAAAATTTCATGAGCACTTATGAGTAGCGAAAAAACGATTCATTGCTGATCTCTGAACCAAATCAATAATCTCTAATGACCATCTCGATACATATTGATCTTTTAAAAGGCTTGCCTATGGCCTCAGGCATGAAAATAGATCTGTAGAATTGGAATTCTTCTAGTGTCTTTCACAAGTTTTTGGAGTTTCAGTGAGTACTTTTATAATTTTTATGCACTTAAAGTCGCCGGCATCGCCATATTTAATGCCGTAGTCTAGTAAGTAGAGTGTTGGCTTACTAGTCGGGAGGCCGATTTTCAACCTCAGGTTCAGGCATCTTGAACAAACTAAATAACAAGAAATATTTCGCCTGTAAAAAAAAAAATGTCAAAAAATTCTGAGCGTAAATAAAATTGCCATGAAAAGCAAAATATATTATAGTCTGTTCATACATACATACATAATTGGCCATTACAACCCTTCAGTCAGGATTACGGCCTAGCTTCTCAAACCGCTCATGCTGTGTGCCTTAATTTTATACTTGAGCGGCGGGACCAACAGTTTAACGTCGACTCCGAACGACAGATTTTTTGAGAAACTTTTAATGGCAGGTTTATTTACTCTCAGAAATTTTGCCAGAAATCTGCTGAGAGGAAGTCGCCTAAGAAATATTTTTTCTTTTCATATTTCGTTTTGATGTCTGGCCTGGGACACGAATCCGGGCTTAACGTCTAATAAGCGAACGCACTACTTACTAGACTACGGCGACTACAAAAAAAATCTGTTCACATCCATTCATAAAAGCCTCAGTCGACATTGATGATATTTGTTAAAATTGAATAGAAATCATATACTATAGGTTAGGTTAGGTTAGGTTAGAGGACGTGTACTTGTCAATTAAGACAAGTACAGTACCCGGAGGTCGAATTGACCCATTGTACAACGTCCTTAAAGAGGAAGGATACGAGAGGGAATAGGATATAAAGAAGAGGAGATAGGAAAGGGAGAATGGGAAGCGGAGGGGTCACATAGACCCAACAAAGAAGGGAGAGCGCGACTATCCTGATGAAGCCCTAGCGCCCCTCAACCAGCCTAAGCCACTAATGAATCTGTGGAGAGCCTTGATGTCGGCTCTCGACGCAGAGTTCAAACTCTCAAAGAAGGCCCTGCCAAAGGTCCTCAGCCTCAACCTACCAAGGGCTGGGCAGTTACAGAGGAGATGTTCGATAGTCTCCAACTCCTCCTCATCGCAACATGCCCTGCAATAGTCCGGCTGGGATCTGTTCCAGATCCCCGTCAGCGACCTAATCTCGCAGTGCCCTGTGATAAACCCGACAACTAACCTTAAGCTGGCCTTATCCAAGCCCAGCAGCCTACCTGTTCTCTTACTGTCCACAGCAGGCCATAGACATCTAGAGACAAAACAACCCGATCCGTTCCCCCAACGTCTTTGCTCTTCCTCCCCGACCCATCTATTGATGAGACCGTAGAGGTGGCAGACCGGGGGGTCAGGACCAACTATTAAATCGCTCCCAGAGAGCGAACCTAACCTAGCGAGGGCATCCGCCGTCTCATTGCCCAGTATTCCGCTATGACATCATATACTATATCTGGCGGTACTTTTAGGCTATAAAAATATTAGAAATCGTTACCAAAAAAATGACTTCAACGGGCAATTGTCGAGATTTGGCTACAAATAACTTTGCATTCAATTTTAAAAATAATATAAAATTTTTTTTTTTAAATAGATTGCATACCATGGCCTCATAAAGTCATTGCTTTTATAAGTCGATGTTTTCTCAAAGACAAATAATTGGACCCTGATTTAAAATAGTTAAAATGCCACATTCTTGCTGTTGTTGCCTTAAAAAAAATGGAAAAGAAAAAGAACGCATGTTTAAAAATATGTATTATTTAATAATCCAATTAATTATTGCTTTTATTGTGTGGTCTTCATTGGCAGCTTTCTTTTTTTTCCAGATATGTATTGTATTTGTTGCTAATACGAGAGCGATATCGAATGCAGAATACGATATAATTTAATAGAAATTTACATACTTATGGCTTCCAACATTCGACAACGACAACAATGACGACAACATTCATTCATCCATAATTGTATTTGTAAATGGTATTAAAATATTTCGAAAAAATACTTGTATTTTACAAATAACCAGCCAAACAACCAACCAACTGTACTGAACTGTACGGTACAGAGTAGTGCAATAATAAATAGAACGTCCGTCTAACTAAAACCTTTCTGCTTAAAATCCACAGAAAATGGAAAAACGAAATACAAAATGTATTAAAAAAAATGCAACAAAAAAAAAAAAACGTAACAAATTGAAAAGTGGATTAAATTACAATATATTCTTTATTTTAATTTTATAAACTAAAAAAATACAAAAATAACAATACATACGTAGATATGTACATGCAAACAAATGCATTGCACATGGTCGGACTTAGATGTCTATTAAATATTAGTTAAGCTTACCAGGGTGGTGTCTACGAATTGGTTAAAAAAAGTATTTCAGTCTGTAATTCTCTTTAATGGGTACAACCTCCGAACAAAAGCTAGTTAAGAATGTAGATTAAGGCATCAGTATCCCCTTCAGAATCATGGGAACTTAATGCCCCAGCGACCATCAAACTGTTTCTTTATTGAGCGGCTTAAACATCGAGGTAACATAAGCAATTGCTTAAACTGTTATATTATCTTCCACGATTTTCATTGGATTAAAAATGTTTCAAGAGTTTCAATCAGAATCAAGGATTCCACCTTCACTACTCTAATTGTTCACTTTCATTGCGACAACGGTCTGAAAATGGAACCTTTTCATCATGTAGGTTCAATGTGTAGGAAGTAATGTTCATTGACATTCAATTGGAATCTGCTAACATCGTAACAAGAGAAATAAATGCATATGAACAGTTCTATAAAATATCACGACTTCTTTCTACAATTCCTTGTGCAATACACTGGAACCAAAAATAAATATGTATGTACAATGTACATATGTGTACTGTGCTAAAGATATCAAGCACTTTGAATTGCGAAGGGATGTGTGAAAATGGCTTATGTGGCTCACCTACACAAAGAGAATAAGTAATTATAAGTTAGAAAGCACAAAGCCATATCGGGCCCTACTGCACTCGATCGAGAAGAATATTGTTCTAGGAACTTGTCTAAGCATTAGATTTTTATCATCAAAATATAATAAATTGTTGGAAGAAAATAAGAATGCAGTTTCTTATACCTTTTCAATAAATCAGGGAGTTCGACTCGAACAAACAAACACACAACAACATAAAAGCGCTCTAAAATCAAACACGAAACTATACTTTAGAAATATCTAGAGGTGCAACTATATATTAAAACTTAGAATGAATACATTTTCCAAAGCGCTGAAAAGGTTAGCTACGCTGCATTAATGTTCGAGTTCGATCTGTGACCGATTTCGGTTTGTAAAATTACTTTCGAACGATTAAAACAGAAATGTTACACTTATCAACGGATTATGCTGTAATTCTTCGGAATTTCGTGCTATATTGTGTGAAATAAAAATATTCCACTTTGAAGCATAATACAACAATATAATTCTCCTAAACATACAGCAAAGTGTACTATCTTGAAGTTCAAATATGACAGAGAATTTGTGAAATATAATAAGAACAACAATCAGAGAAAAGTGGCCCACCAATTATGATGATAAGCTTTAGGAATTAAATCAGGCTGCGTGGTATGGCAAAATGTTGTTGATCATATGCCTACACGGTGTGTGTCAGTTTTAAATAACACCAAAGTCTCTTCAAAATATTAACTACTCTAGAACAACATTAGAACTTAAATTAGTGCAAATGTAGAGATTGGGATGTTCTTATTTTTTTATTTAAATTTAGTAAAAATTTTAAAATAAAAACAAAACTTTTATAAAACCTCTAAGAAAATTTGTTTTTGGATTATATATAAGCTTAGAATAAGTCCAGTTATTTATTAAAAATTTTCTCTTTTTACTTGCATTCTGAGCAAATCTGAAAGCGTCGTATTGGTGTCCTTATTTATTTTAACATGACCCGATAATTTTGGCGAAGATCGTATGCTCATTTCATTATTATTCTTTTTAAAATCGACTATTTTTCCATCGTGCTGGCAGAAATATAGAAAGTATGCAACCCTATGAACATCACCTGGTCATCTAATCCAATCTGTCTCTATCATCTATAGTCTATTGTGCCATGATGTTTTAGGAGAAGCCTATAGTGTGCTCACCTATATTATAAAATCTCTTCCTCACAGTCTAGAGGCATCATTCTGGCTCACTATGTTCTCGAGCTTAGAATCCTCTGGGAATTCGGTGAGGCATTCGGTCAATTAAATTCTGTCGAATTCGCCTTAATCTGAGAGGTAGTGTGTGGGCGTGGCTCAAACCCCAGCCCAGACATCTTCAACAAAACGAAATTTGAGAAAATATTTCTTCGGTAACCTCCTCTCAGCAAATTTCTTACAAATACTCTGGGAGTAAACAAAATTGTCATGAAAAGTTTCTGAATAATCTGTCATTCGGAGTCGACAGCGCCTATAATGTTTAAAATTAATACACACCATAAGTGGTATGTGAAGCTAGGTTGTAATCCTGGGTTGTAAGCAGGGGTTGTAATAATTGGTCATTACTGTATGTAAGTATGTAGGTGAATGGTGTACTGTTGCAGATCGTAGATTAATGGTCTTGCTACCCAAGGACAGTTGTCCTGAAGCCAGGTGCGCCATAAAAGTGTCGATAGGTAATGAAATTAGCACTCAATTGCACGCCATACATACATATGAATGAATAAAATCGGGTGAAATTGGAAACTTACTTGGTTCGTGTTCAATATTTATATGCCCGCGCTTCAACTTAATTTGACTTCAATAAGTTTAGGAAAATTGTTTTTTGAAAATATTATTCCTACGCCTCTGTACAGGGGGATTATATCGATATGTTCTTATGTATGATTGTTTGTATATCAACATATAGCATTAGGACTTGTATTTTGTTATTGTTGTTGTTGTTTATTCCGTTATAAAGAAGATAATCTAGAAAATTAAAAATCAATAAGTTTTTTTTTCCTCCCTATTTTTTCCTCCTTTTTTTTAATTTTTCGCAATGTTTTGTTGCTTTTTTTTCTTTTTACGTTTTTTCTTCGATTTTTACCCATTGAAGGGAAATATTTTTTTTTTTCATCATGTTTTTATTTATTTTTCAACATCATTATCATCAATGATTAACTATTGAAATACAGTACTTCGAGCACATTGTAAAGAGAGAGAGATAGAGAGAGAGGGCTTTTGTTTTGTTACTTATTTGTAGGATTTTTGAAAATTAAAAATAAAATTAAATTCGAATTCTTTGTTTCTATTTTTTGTGTAAAAAGTCGATATAAATAAAGAGCAATAGAAATAGTAGTAATAATAAAAGCAACAATAACAACAACAAAAAAAACAAAATACAAAACTTAATCGCATTATGTAGGGGATTTTCATTTAAGCTCTTCTATTTCTATATCAAATAATTTGAATTCTTTTTTTTCCTTTTTTCGTTCGTTCTATTTATTGATGATAATACAGTGCCAATGCATATGCTATCCTATGGTGGTACATACATATGTATGTATATGTTTTATTTATTTCGCAATTTCTATAATAATATTAACAATAAAAAACAAAAAAACCAGAGAACAACGTTATTACTTACGATATATTAAGCGGACTTAAATTGAATTTCATTTTTCGCACACAGAATAAACGAAAAAATTTTAATACCCAGTATATATGTACATACATATGTATGTACATATATGGTAATGAATGGTAAATAATTTGTCAATAAAATATAAAGAATAGAATTCTAATTCAATTAAAACGTAAATAAATTCAAATATTATGTTACAATATATACAATAATGCGTTATTTGTTTGCTTTAATATAAATTAACTTTGGCTAGCAGGGCTTCAAATTGTTTAAAATCTTTTTAAGACCACTTCTGTGTGCAGAAACAATAGTGAGCCTTTGAAATTATAATTCTATAAAAAAAGACTCTGATCTGTACACTAATGCATACGCATGGTTTTTTTTTTTAATTTTAAAATATATATTTATATTATGCAATATGATGCTGTACTGCAATGCCGTAGTCTAGTAGGTAGTGTGTTCGCTTATTAGACGTAAAAGCCAGGGTTCGTATCCCAGGTCAGACATCAAAACGAAATATGAAAAAAAATATTTCTTCGGCGACTTCCTCTCAGCAGATTTCTGGCAAAAATTCTGAGAGTAAATAAACCTGCCATTAAAAGTTTCTCAAAAAAATCTGTCGTTCGGAGTCGACATTAAACTGTAGGTCCCGCCACTCATGTATAAAATTAAGGCACACAACTTGAGTGGTGTGAGAAGCTAGGCCGTAATCCTGACTGAAGGGTTGTAATGGCCAATTATGTATGTATGTATTTCATATGCAAACCATACAATGTCTAGAAAAATTACTTCGTAAACCTATGCTGATTTAAATGGTGAAAGTTCTAGTATTTCTGTGTCATCCACATTGGTGGTCATATATTTATTTTTAAAATTGAAAAATAAAACAAAATTTCTTCAATGTTCATCATCAGGTTATTGACCTGGCCACTTTAAAACATTTACGTGTCGCATTAATAGCCTTTCATAACCTTCCTTTTATTATTCCTAAATGTTTTACCTCCATTTTCTTTGATATAACCTCACCCAGGAGTCGAGAATTGTTTCACTGAGGAAGTTTTGTTCTTCTTGTAAATGGTTTTATTCTGGTCTTATCCGGATTTATTTTCAGGCCGCTGTCATGCATTGCAAGACGCCGTGGTCTAGTAGGTAGTGTGTTGGCTTATTAGACGAAAGGCCCGAGTTCGAATCCCAGGTCAGACATCAAAACGAAAAAATGAAAATATTTCTTCGGCGACTTCCTCTCAGCAGATTTCTGGCAAAAACTCTGAGAGTAAAAATTGCCATGAAAAGCTTCTCAAAAAAATCTGTCGTTCGGAGTCGACGTTAAACTGTAGGTCCCGCCACTCATGTATAAAATTAAGGCACACAACTTGAGTGGTGTGAGAAGCTAGGCCGTAATCCTGACTGAAGGGTTGTAATGGCCAATTATGTATGTATGTATTTCATATGCAAACCATACAATGTCTAGAAAAATTACTTCGTAAACCTATGCTGATTTAAATGGTGAAATTTCTAGTATTTCTGTGTCATCCACATTGGTGGTCATATATTTATTTTTAAAATTGAAAAATAAAACAAAATTTCTTCAATATTCAATCAGGTTATTGCCCTGGCCACTTTAAAACATTTACATACGTGTTGTTCCACTAAGCACTAAGTTATTGTCGTGCATGAACGTACCGCATTAATGGCCTTTCATAACCTTCCTTTCATTATTCCTAAATGTTTTACCTCCATTTTCTTTGACATAACCTTACCCAGGAGTCGAGAATTGTTTCACTGAGGAAGTTTTGTTCTTCTTGTAAATGGTTTTATTCTGGTCTTATCCGGGTTTATTTTCAAGCCACTGTCATGCACCAACTACTTACAACCTTATGACCTCTTTGAATGATGTCAAAGAGAGTTTCTTCAAATGTTCCTTTAGACAAGAAGACTATACCATCCAAACGCCTTGGCAGTCAATAGCCGCCTCAGCTACTTCTTTTACTAGTTCGTCCATAACCATGCCCCGTGCATGCAATCATTAGTGCTGAAAGAATTTGGTGCATTTTGGGGCATTCCCAAATTATGCAAACCCCTTTTATTTTTAGTTATTGCGTATGTTTCCGCAGATCGTATTTATAGAACCTCAGCCACACATCGGGTTATCATAGGCTCGTATATAGAACGTCATAATTATGATCAAGTGAGAAGTGTTATCAAATGCGACCTTTATGTCAAGAAATGCGCATTTGTTTAATAGTTTTACGTTCGAAGACTGCAGAATGTTCACCACCATTCATTTTCTATCGAGTCTGAAGCATAATTTCATATCAGGTTTTGCGTTTTTCTAACTGTCTGTCATTTGTTTCTGACTCAATGTAATATATACATCCAATATTGTTTGCATTCGGCGTCTTCAAACTTTTTTGATAGTCTTCCACGTCCTTCATTTCTCACATCAAAATTGTTATTAATGAAGCATCGAGACTATCTTCTGCAGGTTGCTGCTGCTATAGCATGATCACCAGATGCCTCGACAAACATGCAATGCATTGTTCCAGTACTTTAGTTCAAAAAATGTATACTTTTCGCAAATCATCATTTTCGGATACAAAATTCGCCATCTTTAACACGATGAGAAATATGAAGTTGTTTGTTGACTGGTTTGATGTATTTTAATGTGTTGACAGATGTCGTTACCAATACAAAAAATTGATATATATTAAGACCCTTTTACGTTCCCGTAGTCTAGTAGGTAGTATGTTGGCTTTTTAGACGTGAGGCCAAGGTTCAAACCCCAGGTAAGACACCTCGATTAAAATCAAATATGAAAACATTTTGCTTCGGCGACTTCCTTTCAGCAGATTTCTTACAAAAAAAACTCTGAGAGTAAATTAAAATTGTCATGAAAAGTTTGTCAAGAAAATCTCTAGTTCGGAGTCGGCTTTAAACTGTAGGTCTCGCCACTTCCGGATGAAATTAACACGCACATTACGAATGATGTGAGAAGTTGAGACGTAATTTTGACTGAAGGTAGTGACCAATCGTGTATGTATGTATGGAAATATTTGTATGGATTGGTTAATTGAGTTTGGTTGCTTTGACCATTTAAATTCTAAAAGATTATTCTGTTTTTTTACAGATCGACTCTATAACTGAACGGGATGTGCATAAATCTCTTTCTCTTGCCCGTTTTATTTTATTTTTTTTTTTTAATTTATTTTCCCAATAAAAAAAATTATTTAAAAAAAAAGAGAATAAGAATTCAATAATAAAGAATAAAAGAATTTTTTTTTCTTTGAAATTCTTTTAATCACAACATTATCATGTTGTAAAAATAAATTAATTTTTATTAAATAATAAAATATAAATAAAAATTTATCATGAACAGAAACACAAGACAAAAATGCAGTGAATATAAGAGAGAGAAAAAATTTATCATTTCATTTTTATTGAAATGTTTATGGTTTTTAATAAGGAAAAATGAGAGAGAAAAAATAACAATTCCATGTTCTTCTTGCCTACCCTTTGTCGTTGCATTTGTGCCAAAGTAATCGATGGTGGTTTCATTATTAAATTTTTCGTTTTTCGTTTTTTCGAATTCCGTTTTTTGTTTTTCCCAATTAATTAATGTTTATGACTTTTACCACGCATTTTCATTATAAAATCGTTAGCGATACGAAACGATACGTTGTTATTGAATGAATGAATAAATGAAATGAAATGAAAACCGCCAATATGACCGCATCTGTTCAATTTGTTTTTATTTTGAAATTTATAAATATTTTTACAAAAAATAATTGAATAAAATTTATATTATCGCATTGGAAAAAAGACAGAAAAAACACACAAAAATGATGAGCTTCAATGGGTTGTTTTTCTGTTTTTTTTCTGTTTTTTTTTATCAGTTAGTTCATCAGCCTCTATCAACGTTGGCTGATGAATCCGCAGTTTGTAACAGCAGAAGTTAAATGTTGGCTGACCGCTTGGTTGGCTGCTCAATGAACCCTCAAATTTTTATATTGAAAACCGAAATATTATGAAGAAAAATATTTATGCCCCCTGGTTTTATGTTTTATTGCATGAGGTCTGTCGTCTTTACTAATCGTTATTTCGATAATCACTCAGTGAAGTTTTGAGGTCATAAATTAAAAATTGAAAACGAATTTTATGTTTTATAATTTCCTACATACATACATACATACACACACACACACACCATATACACATACACATTACACTTTCATATTTATTGGGTATATTGCCAGAAATGTTTAATATTTTGGTGGATAATTTTTATTTAAAAGTCAAATGTCACGCCATCCGTTTACAGAAATAATGTTTAATTGTATGGTTTATACGGTTTGGTTATTAATATGACCGGCAATTTATTTCATATGACAAATATGTACATGGTAATAGTGGGGGAAGGTGTTCAACTAGTTCAACATTCTCAATATTAGTACTGCGTTGGTGTAAGACAGAAAAAACGATACAGAACTATAAGAAATTGACAGACTATCACTTTGATTTTATCACGACGAAGTGTGAGTGCAAGGATATCTGAATTCTTTATTAGAATCGGATTTATTTCTTAAATTCCATGTTTAATTATTTCATATTTAAATTTTTTTAACCCGCCGGCGTTTTGATTTGTAATCGTTTTGATCTTGTAATCGAGCAGATTTAACTGAAAAATTAAAAATTCTCATATATAGTTTGTGGAAACAAAGTTCAAAACGATCATCTTGATTTTCAAATGGATCGAATGTCCTTAAAAACATTAAAATTAAAATAAAACCATGACTTTAAAAATTTGCTCACAAGCTCACTCTCGAAAAACTACTCAATTATCTACTAGTGCAAGGAACGATCAAGATCAGGACAAAATAATTTTGCCGTAGTCGCCGTAGTCTAGTAGGTAGTGTGTTCGCTTATTAGACGTAAAGCCTTCGTTCGAGCCCTAGGCCAGACATCAAAACGAAATATGAAAAAAAAATATTTCGTCGGCGACTTCCTCTCAGCAGATTTCTAGCAAAAACTCTCAGAGTAAATAAAATTACCATGAATATTTTCTCAAAAATCTGTCGTTCGGAGTCGACGTTAAACTGTAGATCCCGCCACTCATGTATAAAATTAACGCACACAACATGATTATGTATGTATGTGCCGACCGTATAGCGGCAAGTAGATCCCCAGAGAGTGTGTAAACCACATAAGATTACCCAAGAATGCTAGGAAATACCGTGATTATCGATGGTTACCCTCACTTGGGTTCCTAGACTCAGAGATATGTGTGGATGGCGAACTTTCTAAAGCTGGCTAGCACTTGGGAAAATCCAAATTAATTCTTACATAGGATTGGCGTTCATCTGCAGAGAGGCAAACAAATTGTCTCACAAAAACTCCATTCATTGGTAAAAGTAAAATGGGATAAAATGGGATTGAAGACACACCTCACAAATCTGAGCGGACAAGGGTATTTGTAGAATGGAATTTGCATCTAAAGCACCTCATAGCAGTGATAATGGCACACTGGCCTCCGGGTGTACACGCTAGGAGAATCGGATTACATTCTAAGGACTGCTGCTTAAGGTGAAACGACGAGGAAAAAGTGTAGACCACAGCATAAATTACGACTTCCATTATTATTGAAAGCCTGAAACGATGTTTAATTTTCAGATCATTCAAAAAACTGTTTTCGCCTAGTCCATCTAGACCAGCAAACATTTTACATGGTAATTCCCTGGCTGTAGCGGCTCTTCTATGCCTTTATTTAGTACTCATACTCATGTATATGCACATCCTAAGCGGAGAGACGAAGGTCGTTTTCATCCCTAAAGCTGAGAGCCCATCGATATCCACTGCGACTGATCTTAGACCTATCAGTCTAACCTTATTCATTTCCAAAACAAATGGAAAGGGTTCTAGTCTCTGGATAAGATCCAAGCACTTTTCCACTCTTGCCACTAGTGCTCAACACGACTTCACTAGTGGTAGGTCCACTGACAATGTACTCAGCACTTCGATGGGAAATATTGAGAAATTTCTGCCATACAAACTTTACTCACTGGCTAGATGAGTTCTCTTGACAGCCTTCTATAAATCTCTCGTATTCTTACGGATTTGCAATTTTGTCAAAAGAAATACTCAAAACCCTGAAATAAGTCGATAAAATGAAGTTTCCCTAAAAAATTTTGGTGGAACCTGGTTGCAAAGTATTTCTAATGGAATACCATTACCAACATATATGATTATGATTGCCGCGCATTATAATTGCACACACCCTTGATAAGTGATTTAAAGAAATTTTTATACGGTGTTCAGCTATGCACCTTTATTGCCTAAATCGCAATAAACGCCATTATTCACCTCAGTATTTCATATAAAATTTCAATTAATTATTGCGCAATAAATACGCAAATTGTTATAATATTGAGTAAAACTTAAAATGCAGCACTGTCATAAGTATGTTTAGTGCGCATATTACAATTATCCGAACACTCAAATGTCAACGACAAAAATAAAAAACAAAACGAAAACAACTAGCTGTTTTGTTTACCAGCTGTCCAATGAATATTGAATAAGAAGCTGAATATAGTTATGTCTGAACACTTAAAATGTTTTGTACTCAATAAACCGAACATTGACTCAATAAAAGTGCATAGTATTAAAATAGTATTAAGAAAATGAATTCAATTTTCAATTCAAATACGTTATATTATTTGGCATCATATTATTACAATTTCTCAGTTTGAATTTTATATTATTACAGCACTCCCTTTTCTAGTCTCATTAATTGTCATTCAATGACGCATGAAGCTGAATGCATTTTAAACAATTACTTGTCGGCAATTGTCAAATGGAAAAAATTATTATATTTTTATAGACCCCCACCATCATCATCATCATCTGATTGTCTTTTAATAACTTTATTAATATGAATTTTAAAATTCTTACAGCACAACGAATCACATAAATTTTCACTTCAAAACGAACGAAGAAGATCTTACCGACCGGCATTCAAAAGAAAGTGTCACAACAGCACTTCACTTCATTTAATAGCTTTGTCGCCGCTTTGTAACGCTGTGAGGAATTGAATAAAAAAAATGAAAATAAGAAAACGACAAACAAAATGCATGGATTTGTTCTAAATTTAATGAAAACATTTAAAAAGAAATCAAAAATTTTTCATTTTTTTGATTTCGATCACAAGAACACATCACATCAATTGACCTAAAAAATGTTTAAAAATGCAAAACACATCGCTGGATGGACTTTTGTTATATTTTTTTCCAGTATGTACTAAACTCTACTCAAATCAAAGAAAAAACAAACAACAAAAACAACAATAGTAAATAAATAGATTGACATTCATTTATGCCAGGCACATAATTCTTAAAATATAAAATTTAAAACTAATAATGATGTGTGTATGTGATAGTGTGTGAAATGAAATGAAAAAAATTGAACAGATTTTGAGAATTTTTTTTGAAAAGAAAAATTTCTCACTCATACACAAGACACGAACGAACCTATCTACATATATTGCGTAAATAGAATTACAATACATATGTACATACGTATATGAATTCTTGTTATTTTTTAATTTCAGTAAAAGAACCACAATTTAAAGGAAAATGATCAGTTTTAAGTGCCTTTAATAAAACCGCTTTAAATTAATTCCGTAATTAAAACCGTTTAAGCGCAATGAAAAAAGAATAATTACAACAAGCTTGGCTATCATCATTTATAAGATCAAATACTTCATTACTAGTACTGTTCGGGTTTTTGAAGTGAGGGTTACAGTGCGGGTTGAATGCGTCCTTAAATTTCTATGTGACTTCCGATCCAATTCTACCTAGTTGCCACAGATTTTCATTCTAATCTCGAGATCAACCTTATTGGAGCTGAGTGTGCGAAGGCGGCCTCTTCCTAGTTTCCGTCATTATATAGGGTAGACCATCTATCGGTTTAAATTTGAATTGTCGGTTACTTCGAATCTAGCAATACTTACATACATACATACATATATAATTGGCCATTACAACCCTTCAGTCAGGATTACGTCCTATCTTCTCACACCACTCATGTTGTGGGCCGTAATTTTATACTTGAGTGGCGGGACCTACAGTTTAACGTCGACTCCGCACGACAGATTTTGAGAAATTTTTTCATGGCAATTTTATTTACTCTCATTGTTCTTGCCAGAAATTCACTGAGAAGAAGTCGCCGAAGAAATACTTTTTCATATTTCGTTTTGATGTCTGGCCTGGGGCTCGAACCCGGGATTTACGTCTAATAAGCGAACACACTAGACTACGGCGACTATAGACTAGCAATACTTATGTCATTCTATTCTGTCACGCAATTCAGTATATTATCTGCACTGAACGTAATGAATTGATTTACGCCTCTCTAGATGGGCCAGCGAGAAACTGCACGAAGATGTCGATTTGGCAAAAAAACATTTCGGATGGAACTTATTTTCATCTTGGTGGGTACGTTTATAACAAAATTGCGGTATCGTGAGCTGTTTGCAAAAACGTAGATATTTATTCAACTCCGATGCATTCAACAAAAGGCATCGATGTTTTATCGATGTTGATCAACAAAAATAAACATTGAGTTGTTTCGATGTATCGATAATTTACATCGAGTGTTTTTAAAACATCAATGTATATCGTCCTCTACAAGACATACATATGTAAAGACATATGTATAGACATGTGTGGACATACATATATATATTCATAATTGGTCATTATAACCTTTCAGAATTACGATCTGGTTTGTTTCACGACTTTTTTTATATGTATTAATTTTACAGATGAGTAGCGGGACCTAGAGTTTAACGTCGATTCCGAAGGACAAATTTTTGAGAAACTTTTCCTGGAAATTTTATTTTCTCTCAGAGTTTTTGCCAGAAATCTACTGAGAGTAAGTCGCCGAAGAAATATGTTTTCATAATTCGTTTCATAAGAGATATCTGATACTGAGCTTTGAACCGTTTCCTCATGTCTAAGAAGGTAACACTCTACCTACTAGGCTACGGTGACTTCAATATGTGCACCAACTTACATACATACATAAATACATATGTGCAGCCATCAAATGTTCAATTTGTATTTTTGTTATAAGAATTTATTTCTTTACGATGTCATTTCCAAAACTTTTGAATGGATACGTAAATAAATAAAATCACAGTATTGTAACCAACTACAATATTTAGAGAATTTTTCAGAAAGATTTCGGTTTGAAAATTCTATTTCTAGAAAATATCTGATACTGAGAATTGACTCGATGATGATAACATACAGCAGTAGCCAAAACTCTTCTCGCCAATGACTTTTTTGTAAATAAATTTTCAAATTGAGCTAATAATCGTAAAGAATGGAACCATCAAGCTAGTTTTGTCCGCTAAAGGAGGTGCACGTTAGGGGAGATTTCACTGTATATTATATGGCAACTTAAAATTTAAGCAAAATGAGCACATACAACAACAAAAAAAGAAGCCCTTCGTTGTCACTGCGTTTAAAAAAAAACTTGTTTAATTGAGCAATGTTATCGACATTGTTCCGGTACTGCCATATACTATTTCAAAAAGTTAAATTTAATTTATCTGTAAGTTACAATAACGAAAAGAAGTTAAAGGTGACTTTAAAGTTCACTTTAGCTAAAGTTACCTTTAACTAAACCCAACTTTAACGGCAAGTTGTAATAATGCCCCTTAAGATAACACACAGTAGACGTACTGATAATATATTTCACTTTCATACCATTTCACTTATTTTTTCTATCACTCCTAAGCCACCATCTTCTTAAACAATATGTCTGACGCATCATTTAACAGAACATTTCTTTCAATTTTATTTCCACTAAAAAAATGAAAACCTTTTTTCTATTGAAGCTTATAAAAAATGGTTTTTAATTCAATTAAATAATTATGCATACAATGTGCGATGTATGTATGTGTGGGGGTAGACAAGATGTACATACGTACATACGTGTGTAAGATTCCACACGCAGGCTTAATATTCTTGGTTCTTCGTTTTTTTTTGTCAACTTTTTTATGAATTTTATTTCACTTCCACTTTTTTTTTTTAGAGTTTATGACAACGTTTGCATTTTTCGTTTTTAAAAAAAGAAAAAAGAAACGAAATTGTAATTGAAATACAAGAAGAAAAAAAACAGTGAAAAACATACGCACATTTAAATTATACATTCATTCATATATATTTATACACGAGCACATGAAGTAACTTTTGAAAATTTTATTCGTGTTTTTTTATTATGGGAATAACACCCTTATAATCAGCAACAGCATTATCCTGGCTGGCACATTTAAATAAATAGTTGTGCTCAACTAAAAAGTAACGGTGTGGTATGATTTTCGATTTTTTGTTTTGCTTTTGAAATTGATTTTTAATTACAAAACAATTAGAAGATTAGTTATATACACCGTTTCGCTGGTAGAATGGTAACTTGACGTTATTTCCATACATAACCTCACATAATTAGTCATTTCAACCCTTTAGTCAGGATTAGGACATTGCCGCTCACTCCACTTAGATTAGATTTTATACATGGGTTGCAGGACCTACAGTTTTAAGTCGCTTTCGAACGACAGATTTTTTGAGAAACTTTTCATGGAAATTTTATTTATTTTCAGAGTTTTTGCCAAAAATCTGCTGAAAGGAAGTCGCCGAAGAAATATTTTTTTTTCATATTTCGTTTTGATGTCTGACCTGGGGTTTGAACCTACTAGACTATGGCGACTTCAATGTTATTTCCATAAAAAGCGTTTCATCAATTGCTTAAGTATATCTTCCCTCCTTAACAGAGATCAGTAATGAGTATTCGAAAAGATGAGTAGGTTCGAATCATACTCATAATTTCTGATACTTATACGGATACATATTTATTTTAATATCATACTCATACTACTCATATTCAAAGTTTGAAGTACTCATCATATTCATAGTTAACAATACGCATGTTGCTGTTGATTTCAACTGTCCTTTACTCAACATTTACATGAATCACAAAATAAGTATGATTCGCGTACGAACTCTTCAATACTCACTAGAATATTGTGTGTTTGCTTTGCTTGCTGTCTTCTGTCTTTCTTCTTTTTTTTTTGTAAATGCAACAACAACTAAAACTGTAAATTTTGATGAATGATTCGACAAGTCACTCGAATCTTTGAATCAAACATATTTCGAATGTTATGAGTTCAACATTGTGCTCGTACTCATTGCAACCTGTATTTATAAGTCAATGTCGTAGTGAGTACGAATGAAGCAGAATAGTTGAATTTCAATACTGTTGACTCACTCATACTCAAAATTTCATGAGTACTTATGAGTAGCGAAAGAACGATTCAAGCCGATCTATGCTCCTTAATCGTAATGTTATAATTAGCCTAACATACTTCCTTTATGCTCAAAATACTTGTAAATTAATCATTCAGTAAGAGAATCAGAAACTGGTTAATCGATTATTTTGTACAAGTACTTTGTTTCGAGTACTAATCAGTATCCAATAGGTCGAAGGTCAAGCGTGTATGAAATTTCAATATCGCATCTAATAAAGAAAGTTTTTAGTTAGTTTTCATTTCCATAAAGTCAGCTGTTAAAAAAAAACTTTTTTTACAATGACCTTTGACCTTGAATAGTCAAAATAAAAAATTCTGTTAAAAAGTTTCCCTAGCACGTTTAGAATGGTTTACGTAAACAAAAATATATAAATTCTTGAATATGTCCCCCTAGAGATTTGTTTCTAAATAGTTGATATCAACTGTTTACAATTAGAATATGCAAAATAGTCGAACATTGACGTGTAGGTTGCGTGTTACGGAGGGTGTTAAATAAATGTTGGCTTTTTCGTCACTGAACTGTGTTGAGAGATGGGGAAGAGTAAACATTAAATATTTTATTGTGTGCGTAACTAATATTTAAAGTGTGTGTGTTGTGTGTGTTGTGTGTGTATGAATATTATTGTCATTTTATGTCAAACGTATTAAACAAATACGAGTATAATGCGAAACTCATTTATTCTTAATTTTTTTCATCAGACCAAAAATAAAAGAGGAAAATTCGAAAGAAAATGCCAAACGTAATGGTAATACTGAAAGTAATTTGTATTAAATTGACTGTAATTTTTATAGCCTCTTTGAAGGCGAGGGTCATGTGGGTACTACTGGTATCCATATTGCTTGTAAGTTATAAGTTTTCTGTATACCAATCATCGAAACTCGAAATTTTGAAGAAAATTTTTGTCATAAATTTGAATTTGTTACGTCTAGTTTAAATTATTTTAAATATTAAAAATCAATAAAAATTTAGCGGCTGGTTTGATAGTGCAGGTGTATTGTCATGTTGCAAGATAACCTAGCCGTGTCTTATTGTCCATTCTGGCCGTCTTTCGATTAAAGCATGGTCTAACTTTACCATTTGTTGTCGGTAGCGATCTGTATTAATGGTTTCAGCAGGTTTTAGGAGCTCTTACTACATCACATCTTTCAGGCTCCATCAGACACGTAGCATTCTCTTCCTGCCGAATCGGTCTGGTTTGGCAGCCAAAGTTGATGGTTGGCTCGGGTTAACCCATGATTTTTTTTCGTTAAGGATTCTGAAAATAAATCCGATTTTAATCGCCAGTAAGAATTCGATGCAACATTGATTTCCTATCGTGTCATTGAAGCAAAATTTCATAAGTGTGTTTTAAGTTTCGCTTCAATTTGTCATCGAATTCATGTGACACTCATTTTCTCATAGTTTTAAAATGATCAGAAATTTTTTGTTGTGCAACTGTCGAAACCATCTTGTGTATGTTGCTTCTGATAGAGTATGATCCTCATATTCCTCGACAAATAATTGATACGACTGTCCGCTAGTTTCTTCAAATGAAAACAAAAAAATCATGATTTTCTGGTATAAATGTTGTTTGTTTACTGGTTTGATGTATACGGAATATGTTTGACAGATGTCATCGCCAACAAAACAAAAAAAAATGAAGGCTCTTTCGTTTGTTTATATCGTGACGCACATTTCATACCGGTACACCTGGTAAAATGGCTGGCATGTTAGTTTTTTGGGTTCATCACTGGATACTAGAGACAGGAGAAAGAATAGTGGACGATACAGGGCGAAGCATGCCCGAAGAATGGAAAGAGTGTACCATTTACGATCAAATTATTACGATTAAAATTATGTTTACCATCTGTACGTTTCTTGCCACATTTGTGGCAGCTCGCTGGGACTATTTTCTATTCCTTCACTTAAAGGCCGTAAAAAATCTGATCACGGCTTTTGATGACTTCAAGAAACAAGACCGTTTTTGCTATAAAAGGGGTATTGACGCTAATGAATATCATTGTGAAAGGTGTGAAAAGCAACTACATTTTAAATTTCAAGTTTTATTGTGTTTTCTTGTAAGGTCATCTATTTTTGGTCATCTGAAAAATAAAGTAATATGCTTTGCCATATGGGCTATCTATTATAGCAAGGTTTACATTTGAAAGTTGAATGCATTAAAAAATAATTCATTTGAAAGAGAAGAAAATAAAAGCTGCAGAAGCTAAATTACAGGAACTCGGAAATCGGAAGGAGCATATAACTTAGAGGTGAAAAACTGATTGTAAACCATGAAGGTTGATTTAGAAGTTAAGTGTTGGTAACTCGGTCAGGAAGATTTTTTACATCGCGAACAATAAAAGGACTAAAAACAACAGTAGAAATATCATGAAAAAAAACATTTTATATGTGTTTTATTTACGTTTACTTTTGAAACCACGAAATGGTTAGCCCTATATTTACCACTTCTGCAAACAACTAACACGCGGAATATTTTGAAAGAACCGCTGTGAAACAATATTTGGCTGATAGCACATACTTAATTACTTACATAATTGGTCTTTACAATCCTTTTAGTCAGGATTACAACTTAGTTTCTCACACCGTCCATAGTGTGTGTGTGATAATTTTATCCATGAGTGACGGGATTATCGACTTGGAATGCCAGATTATTGTTAAACTTTTCCATAGCAATTTTATTTCCTCTCAGAGTTTTTTTTTCCAAAAGATTGCCGAAGGAACTAGTTTTCACATTTTGTTTTGTTTGAGATGTATGAGCTGAAGTTTGAATCACGGGTTCGTACCTAACAAGCCAACACACTACTTATTAGACTAAGGGCCATTATTACCACTTGCCGTTAATTAAAGGCAGGATTTTAACGAGCAGATAACTTGATTTCCATTATTATGAGTACATAATAAGATAAAAGTGAGCGTTAAGCCTCAACACACAATTTTTATAAACAAAATGAATAAACATAACAAATAAGAAGGCACTTCGTTGCCATTGTGCTAAAAAGAAAACTTGTTTAATTGAGCAGTATTATCAACATTGCTCCAACACTGTTATATTTTTGAAAACAGTTAACTTTATTTTATCTGTAAGTTGTAATAACGAAAATAAGTTAAAGGTGACTTAAAAGTTCACTTCAGTTAAAAGGTACCTTTAACTAAACCCAACTTTAACGGCAAGTTGTAATAATGGCCCTATGACGACTAGCACATAATCATAAGAATATCCGAGGAAGAAGAATGCTTTGAGTCGAATTAACACTATGAAAATAAACCTATGCGCATAACCAAGATACAACACCAATTATAATGAAAGATCATCTTATCGATGATGTTGACCAGAGATCAACAATGAATCGTTTTTTCGCTACTTAAAAATACTCATGAAATTTTGAATATGAGTGATTCAACAGTATTGAAATTTAACTATGTATTCTCATTCATTCGTACTCACTACAACATTGATTTATAAGTATAGGTTGTAATGAGTATGAGTAAAACGTTGACATCAGACTCATAACATTCGAAATATGTTTGATTCATAAACCTACTCATTTAGATTCATAAATTTAGAAAAATACTTATAATACTCATAAATGATTCGATTGACTCGAATCACATAACAACATATTGTTAAGTATGCGTACGATGAGTACTTTGAATATGAGTAGTATGAGTATGATGTTAAAATAAGTATGAATGCGTATAAATATCATAAATTATGAGTATGATTCGAATCTATTCATCTTTTTGAATACTCATTGCTGATCTCTGATGTCGCTTAGTTACGTCTGTCGTTAGCAAGCATTGTGGCTCTGAAGGGCACAACTCCGACAGAAATAACAAAGTGTCATCAGTTTTTGCTCACTCCATAGGAACTGGCGATATACAGTTCGCATTTTTAAGCGCAGGTGGTATTTATTTAACGCTTCAGGGTGCCCTGGTAATTTAGTGGGTAGTGTGCTAGACTATTAACGTGAGGGTCGTGGTTTCGATTCCCGCCAATGACTATTGTCTGTTAAACAACACCAAACATAATGTCTACGTTATTTAATTCGCAATAATTAGAAAAGTTTTTATATTTGCACCAAGTGGAATACTACTCCCAGCTGATAACTAAGAACTTATACGACAAATAAAAAAATAATTCTGAATTTAATCTAAATTTAATTAACAATTTTATAGCTTTCCATGTGTTAAACTTTTGAGTTCCGTAATGATTTACACAATCCATTTTTGTTTTAAATGACATGAAATTAAAAATTATGAAAGAATTTCTTTCTTAAATACAAATGAAATGAAATATTTTAAAATAACATTAAAAAAAAAACAAACAAACAACACCATTTAAATGCCAAAAATACTTCATAATATTTTTGATTTATGAAAAGTTTTAACATTTTTAAAATATCAACAAATTAATCAAAATATCTCATGGCCTCAAACAAACATTTCTTTCTTCCCCCACAATACAATATGAATTTCATTTCTTTTTAAAACACAAACATAAAAACAAACACAAACATTTTTCTTTTCATTGGAAAATTAAAAAAAAAGAAGAAAATTAAAATAAAAATAGGAAAACATTAACTCATAACTTAAGTAGACATTTACAACAAATTCTGAACAGAATTCATTGAAACATTTTAATGTTCTTGACTTTTTAACCCCTCCTCCAAACCACCTACACTCACTCACCTTTATAACTCAACGTCAAATGCTCAACAAAAAAAAAAATTAAATAAAAAAACATACTCTTTCTACAGCATCTCCCACCAAAAAAAAAACAGATTCAAAGAAGAAAAAGTATTTATGAAAAGAAAACATTTACAAAACGATTAATCATCGAATATTTTCAGTTTATTAGCGTTGTTTGGACAGAAGTGTGTAAATGATCCATTCTCCCCCTTTCTTTAACACATTTGGATTCCAAAGAGCATTCATATATGAAATTAACATTTGAGTTGTGTGTTGTATTGTAGCTGTCAGCAAAGTCATCTTCATTATTATTAGTGTTACCAGTGCGACTTAATCAATTGAATAATTACAACAATAATGATCATTGTGCTCTTCCACAATACAGAAAAAATGCAGAATTTTAAAAGAGTTAATTCTACTTGAATACAAAAAAGGAATTATTTTGGAATGATTTAAAAAATGAAATTTGTTGACATTCTAAAAAACATACCATTTACCATATACTAGTAGAATTATTTATATAACTTAGATTTAGAAACCATGAGAAATTTTTCCAATTTCAGAGAAAAACAAAAAAATGTGCTTTTGAGTAGTTAGGTTAAGTTTGATTACCAAAGCACCCTTCAGCAAGCATAGCGGCCCATTATGACGGCACAAGTAAGCGCAGTGCCTGTGCACTTATGAGCAGTTATTCGTGGTAAAAGGGAGACTGAGAAATTAGGCATTTACTAACATAATATTACAACGCATTACAACCTATCTTTTCACTTTTCGTGATAATTTTATTTTACTTTGATAGCCTTGGCACAAGACTGCTGAGGGGAATTCGCCGAAAGAAATATTTTTTCTTATCTCATTTTTGTTCGAGATGACTGACCTGTTTATTAACAGTTCCTTCATGTTGTTTACCATAAAATCGGTTAAAACTGGTTAATAAAAGGCAAAGATGGTCAAATATTCGGATAGATGCTAAAATAGATGTCGAGACGTTTAATAGTTTAAACCGACACGGTGACGGTGCAGAAATTGTGTCAATTGCTTTGTTATTGGGTCAATTAAAGGTTAATTCAAAGAAAGCATAGCTTCATAATGATAGAATCAGAGGTCACATGGTAAAAATCACAATGCATAAACTAATTTTTATTTATTAGAAAAATATTTTATCGGGTGACGAACCCGGTTTTTGTCGATAGGGATCAAATGAAAAACGGTTAACCAAAATCATAATTCCAGATTAAGTGTGAACATTATGGTTGGAGGCATAGTATTGGACCAATTATTAGGATCAGTACAATGATGGACATGCTCATGCACGACATAAAATAACCCTAAGCACACTTCACAACTTGTGCGAAGCTACTTAGAGGCACAAAACACTTACATTTTAAACTGTGCAGTTCAATCCTCTGATCTCAATCAGAGATCAGCAATGAATCGTTTTTTCATGAAATTTTGAGTATGAGTGAGTCAACAGTATTGAAATTCAACTACTCTAATTCATTCATAATCACTACAACATTGTTTTATAAGTACAAGTTGCAATGAGTATGAGTACAACGTTGACATCAAACTCATAACATTCGAAATATGTTTGATTCATACGCCTACGCATTCGGTTTCATAAATTTAGAAAAATACTTATAATACTCATAAATGATTCGAGTGATTCGAATCATTCATGAAAATTTACAGTCTTAGTTGTTGTTGCATTTACAGAAAAAGAAGAAAGGAAAGGACAAAGACAGCAAGCAAAGCAAACACACAACCTTCTAATGAGTATAGTAGAGTTCGTACGTGAATCATACTTATTTTGTGATTCTTGTAAATGCTGAGCAAAGGAGAGTCGAAATCAACAACATCATGCGTATTTTTAAGTATGAATATGATGAGTACTTGAAACTTTGGATATGAGTAGTATGAGTATGATATTAAAATAAGTATGAATGCGTGTAAGTATACGCAAGTATAAGTATAAGAACTAAAAAAGAAATTTTGTGAATTTTTTTAATTTTAAAAATAAAACGAGTAATTTATTAACATTACGAATGTTTTAATTCCATGGCCACCATTAAATATTCATTGCAAAAGTAAAAAGAATTTCATGTTTTAAACAATTTTTTAAATTTCAAATTTTTTCATGAATTAATTCTTTTTCATGCCTGTATTAAAATTCTCCAATGCATCTGCTTGTAAAAAATCTGAAAAAAAGCTTTTCTTTAATACGTTTTTTTATTGTATCTCAACTGTTTGTCGTATGTGTATGCGTGTGTGTGTGAGAGTATTGGATCCACATATCAATTTCCAAAGACGTTTCTTTTTAGAGTTTACAAGAGAGTGTATCTTTTGTCCGCTCGTATGTATGTATGTATGTATGTATGTATGTATGTTTGTTAGTGTATGTATTTATGGAGATGAGTGAGTGTATCTATGTTATATTGTACATGGAATTTTTTATATTTCTGTCTATTTAAAGTGTTAAAGATCTGGTAATTTTCTTGTTTTACACGCTTAATTCTGCTAGAAATAGTCAATTTGAGTATTACTGCTGCTGCAGTTGTTGTTGTTGTTGTTGCTGTTGGTGTTGTTGTTGCTGCTGACATTCGTGTCTACGTTTGCAGTCGTATTTTGAATTCTTCAATTTGATTTTCATTCAAATTCATTTAAAAGCTAATTTGTTAGACAAATTGGTAACATTTTATTAGACAAGATTAGAGATGATGTTGTAGTTAAAAAAGAAACAACAACAACAACAACAAAACACACAGAATGATCATGTATAAATTTAATTATTTATGTTTCTTTTTTTCATCTTTTTTTGTTTTTGTGTTTTTCTTTCTTTCTTTTTTTTGTAATACAATGAACTTTAAAACATACGTACGTATGTACCTCTGTTTGAACTTTATATGATTCATTTATTAGAAGGGAGTTAGTTTCTGGTATGATGACAACCATGTCGTTAAAGCCAAAATTGACACTTGAATGGTGCAAAATGTTGATGCATTTCGGTTTTGAAAGTTTGCAAATAAAAGGAAAGCATGAAGAAATGTCAAGAAATGTCTCTTATTCTCTTCTATTGGAATATATTCTAAGCAGTGAAACTAAAAATTTCAATTTTATATTCATTTTAAATCAGTTCAGTTCATGCTTTTAAATCAAATTAAATAAACAAAATTAAGCTTGAAAAACACTTAGGGCCATCATTACAACTTTCCGTTAAATAAAGGGCAAATAAATTGTTTTTCATTTTTATAAGTGGACAATCAGACAGAAGTGAGCGTTAAGCTGATGGGAGGATCATCCTGCCGGTAACTTTTAAAGTTAAGTTTATGTTAGAACTTGCCAATTCATATGTTATTTTCAATATGGCAACTACAAATTTAAACAAAACGATCACACACAGCAAAAAAAAAAGGAAAAAAAACCACCGTCGTTGCCACTGCGTTTAAAAAAAACTTGTTTAACTGAGCAATTTATCGACATTACTCCAGCACTGCCATATTATTAAAAAAGTAAAATTTATGTTATCAGTAAGTTATAACAACAAAAGTTAAAAATGAAGACGTTAAAAGTTTAGCCTAAAGGCTAAAGTAGGTTGTACTCTCCACCAGAATTTATAAGCCGCCACCTGGTTGTCTTTTGAGATTACATGGGAAGGAACTTAAACTCAATGATGAAACGGAAACTGTTTTGGAAATTTAATGCCCTTACATAAGCACATAATTTGTGATTACAACCTTTTAGTCAGGATTACGACCTGGATTGTCACAACACTTATGTTGTGATTACAGTTTAAAGTCGCTTCCGAACGACAGATTTTTTTGGGAAACTTTTTAATGGCAATTTTTATTTACTCTCGGAGTTTTTGTTAGAAATCTGCTGAGAGGAAGTCGTCAAAGATATATTTTTTGCATTTCGTTTTATTGAAGATGTCTGCACTGGGGTTTGAACCGTGGACTCACTTCTAATAACCCAACACACTATATATTAGACTACGTGTTGCTTTCAGGTCTCGAATTGGAATAAAATCACAACTTTTAAAAGCCACAAATATTTCTTTATTGAATTATGAAATTAGTTTTTTATATATTAAATTTGCTTGCTTCGCTTTAAAACAATTTGTTCTTTTCCTCTTCGAAACTCTGACAAGACAGACCCAGAATAATTGTTCGGTTTTATATAATACAAAATTGGAGCAAAGCATACTTAGATGCGTGTAAGTTTATATACATAATTATCTGTAACTGCTTTGATTGATAATATAAGTACATAAACAAGTAAATACATAACAAGTAAAACATTAGGGCGGCGGCGGTAACATTCCCCCCTCCGTAAGCGAATTATGAGACTAAGAGCTTGCCTTCTTGTTTATTACCGACGTATTAGCCTTTCCCATGCACCACCCATATGTGGTGCCGCGGGGGGGTTAAATCTCCATTTAATTTCGTGGTGTTTTTTGAAGACTTGGTGCAGATCGACGTTCTGCTTTTCCTCTCTTAGGATCCTTTCAACTGACTTGAAATTAGTACCGTTGTCGGTATATATCTCCTTAGGAGAACCACGACGGCTTATAAAATTTTGAATGCACATGATACATGAACTAGTGTCTAGGCTGTGGGCGACTTCAATATGAATCGCACGGACCGTCAGACATGTGAATACCACACCCCATCGCTTTTCGTTACGCCTTCCTACTGCTACATGTAAAGGGCCAAAGAAATCGATACCGACATAGGTGAACGGACGTTCAAAGGAGGCCAATCTTGCTGCTGGTAGAGATGCCATCAATGGAGGATGTGGAGCTGCTGATTCATTCTTACAGCGTTGACACTTGCTACGCATACTCTTATAAAGGGTTCTCAATTTGGGGATGTAGAACCTTGATTTAATTTTGGACATCGTAGCTTCATGGAGACAATGATGGTAATCTTCGTGATAGTTCCGGACTAATAAGAAGGTTATATAGTGATTGTAGGGCAGAATTATTGCGTTGTTACAGTTCAGAGACTCGACTCTACCACAGGCTCGTATTACTCCGTATTCATCAAGAAAACAATTTAGTTGTTTAAGTTTACTTCCAGGTGGCAACTTCCTGTTGTTTTTGAGACACCAAATTTCTTCACCAAATTCACTAGCCTGGGCATAATTAAACAATATATTTTTAGCCCTATGTATATGCTCGAAACGTTGTGGTTTTTCACCCCTAATTCTGGACTTCAACTTTTCAATGTATAGCAAGAATTGAGAAAGCGCCATGTAAAGTCTTTTCCATGAGGAAAAATATTCGATGTTGATCGTGAAACTATTCGTTTTGTCGATAATAAGTAGATGGTTTCGTATTTCCTCATTGTTGACCACATTGAGTTCTGGGCATTTGGGCCACATAAGCTGTTCATCCTTTAAAAAAGCAGGACCATTGAGCCACATGTCGTCGTCAGAATTACAAATTTTTGTAGCACGATCTGCAGGGTTTAATTTAGTGGGCTCCCACTTCCATTGCGTAACGTTAGTAGATTCCAGAATTTCACCAACTCTATACATGACGAACGCTTTAAAATTTTTAGGATCCATTGAGAGCCACTTAAGTACGGTTTTCGAATCGGACCAAAAAAAACTTTCTTCACAGTTGAGACGCGTTGCGCTTCGAATTTTCGACGCTAGTCTTGAACCAATTAAAGCAGCTTGAAGTTCCAGCCGAGGTATGGATATTGGTTTAAGCGGTGTCACCTTCGATTTAGCGGCTACGATTCGCACATCGACCTCATCATTATAGTGGATTCTAAAGTAGCTTACCGCAGCGTACGCGTTTTCACCGGCATCTACAAAGGTATGCAGTTGGACGTTTATGGTGATTCTTAGTAGCGTCGAGTAGCACCGAGGGATGGTTATGGATGATATCCTGGCCAGATTGGATAGCCACGAGGACCACTTCAGCAAAAGGTCTTCGGATAACTCCTCGTCCCATTTAATTCCTGAGCGCCAAATATCTTGGAGCAGAATCTTGAGTCCAATTGTTTGATGTGAAACGAATCCCAGTGGGTCAAAAATCGACATAAGGACTTGTAGGACTTCTCTTTTGGTAGGGACCACATGTGGCTGGAACACGTCCCTTCGGAGCCTCGAGAATCTAGAATTATACTGGAAAACGTCATTACTGGATTCCCAATACATACCAAGTATTTTTTCTATAGCTTTGAATGGATTTTGAGTTGTTGAACCATCATCGCATAGGTGCCTTCGTACAGTTTCGGAATTAGTCACCCAACTTCTCATGTGAAATCCACCAGATGCATGAATTGAGCGTACTTGTACTGCCAACTCCATCGCCTCTTCATCGGTATCCACGCTGTCAATGAAATCGTCCATGTAGTGGTAGCATTGAATTGCTTTAACAGCTCGGGGATACAAGTCGCGAAATTCGTCTGCGTTTTTATTTCTTATATAATGAGCTATACAAGGTGCGCAGCTTATACCAAAGGTTAGGGCCTTCATTACATATTCACAAGGTTTCTGGTCGTCGCTATTTTCGCACCACAAAAATCGTTGAGCATGCATGTCCTCATCTCTAACATTAATGCGATGAAACATTTCTGCTATATCGCCACATATAGCGATTTGGCCAACACGAAATTCGATTAGTATGTTGAAAAGGGGCGTAAGTAAATCAGGACCACAAATTATAAAGTCGTTTAGGGACTTATAGTGTGACTTCGATGCTGCATCCCATACCAGACGAACCTTGCCAGGCTTATTCGGATTGAGGGCAACAAATAATGGTAGATACCATGTACGACCTTCCCATGATGACTTCTCTTCTTCTAGCACCTTTCTAGCGTATCCCTTGGATATCAATTTGTCGATCTCTGCTTGCATAATTTGCTGTAGCTGCGGATCCCTCTTGAATTTCTTTTGAAGACATTTAAGGCGATGGCTTGCCACTTGATAACTCTCGGGCAACATTGGGACATCATCTTTCCAAAGTAGACCGACTTCGTATTGTTGATTCTTCTTGATGGCTGTACTTTCAAGTATCTTCATAGCTCTGTTGTTTTCGGAAGACAAAATGGTTTTCTCTTTTGGTTCATCCAGGTTGAAATATTGCTTGACATCATCGTGTAGAATTCTATACTGGTTCTCGCATTCGCACGTATGAATATTAAGTGATGACATTTGACTTGTATCAGTACCACTACCTTGCAGGGTCCATCCCAGTCGAGTTTTTGTTGCTATCGGTTGATCACGACTACCTTCTCTTATTTTTAATGGAATCGCAACTCTCCAATTGTTTAGGCCAATTAGAACCATGGGCTTGGCGTTGCTGTACGATTGGACTGGCAAACCCTTGAGGTACGGGTAGTCCTTAACGATGTCATCAAATTTTATTGATTGCATGGGCAGACCGAGGTTACGCACCGTTCGAACGTCATAAAGGGTGAACCTGCTGTTACTGTTGGCACCGGATACCTCAATATTAATTTTGAAGGAATTATTTTCACATCTTGTTGTATCGCCAGTCCATCGTAGCTCCAAGGGTTCCTTTTCACCAGAGAGTCCCAATTTATTATAGAAGCTTTGCTCCATTAAAGTAACGGATGAGCCTTCATCTAAAAAGGCAAACGTATTTAAGGAACTACCATTGTTGTGTATACAAATCGGAATAATTCGGAAACACGGTTTATTATTACGGTCGTTGTGGGAATTAACACTTCCACTGGGAGCCGATTTTGCCGCTTGAACATTGCTTGGATGAACCGGTACACTATATTTGTGCAACAAGGGATGGTGTTTTGCTTTACAGTTTGCGATATCACACGCTTTCTTCGAAAAGCATTTACGTCGATGAGAATTCAAACACTGGCGGCATAATTTATTCTCTTTCACCACATTCCACTTTGAATTTAAATCTAAAGATTGGAACTCACCGCAGTTCTGGACTTTGTGTTCCTTGCTCATACAATAAATGCAAAATAAATTCTTAATAGGAGCCTGTTCGGAATGCGTGTTGACTGATGCGCCTCTCTTGGAGCCAATAGGGGATACGACTTGACTAGCTGCGGCGGCTATATTATAAAGCCAATCGCTGAAAGATTTCACCACTGGGACCTTGTCATCTTTGGTGTGCATCGCCCAACTTAGCTTTTGATTATTAGGCAACTTATCGACCAGTGTTTTTACTAACAATGGGTTGTTTAAATGAGCCATCAAATTACATGCCTCCATAGTCGAGCAAATGTTTCGTACTGTAAGCGCGTACTCAATGATGCTATCAAGCCTATCCTTGAGTGGTGGAATCTTCATAGCTTTTTCGATCATGCTGTCCAAAATGTGCTCTGGACGACCGAAACACATCTCCAGAGTCTGGATGATTTCATTCACCATGGATGGCATTAGCAACTTACTTTTCACCAGCTCCTTTGCACGACCTTTGAGACACGACTGTAAACGCATTAGGTTCTCACCATCAGTGTAACCAGCGATCTCTGTGCTGTTTTTGTAGTTGCTGATAAATAAGGGCCAGTCTTCAGGATTGCCATCGAAATGTGGCAACTCTTTAGGTATTACATGTCTGGCTGCAATTTGTGATGCAGTAGGCTGGAGAGAATTATAGTTTAAAAAGGAATTTACATTTTGCGACGCATCTCCTTGACTTAGGATACTGTATTTTTTCTCCAAATACTTCCGCTGTAATTCCTTTTCCTCCTCCAGCATCTGCAGTTGCAACTGTGTGTGCGCGGCCAAAGAACCACCCGACGTGCTTGAGCCACATTGGTTACCAGCATTTTGCGTAACTGTCGTCGGCACTACCTTAGCTGAAGCCATTACATTAGGTCGAAGTGTTTGTTCAACATCCACTCCTTCCGATGGACCGGGCTCATCTGAAAAGGACCTTGGAATATGGCTAGCTGGTGATGAGGCTGCTTGCAATCCTGCATTGAATTCGGTTGCAGCATTAACAGACGGCAGTATGCTTCTTCGTGCTGTCATTCTCGTTGGGACACTATTTTTAATAGCCACGGGCTGGCCCTTACCGCAGGAGCAATTCCAGCTCACGTTGGCTACATCACTGTTCACTCCAACACACTCGAAGTGGTACCACTTGTCGCACAAATCGCACTGCACCATACGCTCGGTGTCTTTCGAGTCACACTTGTTGCAATTGAAATCGCTTTGAGACATTTCAGTTTTCCCTAATTGGAACGCTTGTTGTTCTTTTACGCGAAAATTGTTTTAAAGAACTGTTGCTTTCAGGTCTCGAATTGGAATAAAATCACAACTTTTAAAAGCCACAAATATTTCTTTATTGAATTATGAAATTAGTTTTTTATATATTAAATTTGCTTGCTTCGCTTTAAAACAATTTGTTCTTTTCCTCTTCGAAACTCTGACAAGACAGACCCAGAATAATTGTTCGGTTTTATATAATACAAAATTGGAGCAAAGCATACTTAGATGCGTGTAAGTTTATATACATAATTATCTGTAACTGCTTTGATTGATAATATAAGTACATAAACAAGTAAATACATAACAAGTAAAACATTAGGGCGGCGGCGGTAACACTACGATTTCATCTAATATCCTTAATAGGATAAAAAAGGATTCCATTGCATTCTACACTTTTAACAAAGTATTGGGGCAAAAATGGTGTCTAGGACGTAGGATGACTCATTGGATATACACAGTTGTCAGACCTGTCATTATATACGAATGTCCTGACGCATAAAATCTGGTCAAAGCAATAAAGGGAAAGCATGGAAGTCGGTTTAAATTCGAAAGGAACACACATTTTTGGGTCTTCAACTTGGATTATTTAAGCGAACATTTATTGAAGATTTATCTTTACTTTGTTTCCGTCAATCGGTAAATAGTCTCATTGACTCATTGGATCCATTTTAATATACAAATGCGTTAACACAGAAAATCTGGCCAAAGCAATACAGACGGCAAGAGGGAAGTCGCCTTAAATTTGAAAGGAACACGCTCGGTGTAGTTAGTGGCGGTATTACTGCCTCGCTCTGGGCCGCGTGGCAAATGACTTCAGCAGAAGCTGCAGACTTAAAAGAGAGAGAGAGAGAGAGAAGGCAACTGTTCTTCAACTGTTCTGTACATACCCAGCACTATGTCAGAGCATAATTTAGGCGAACATTCACTGGAGTTTTAACTTCACTTTTTGGCCATCAGCCGATCAATTAAACAAAATTTTTGACGTAAATAAATATGTATGCGTTTGATTTTATTAAAAAAGGAGGACAAAGCCAATAATACGACGAAAAGTGTACCGACATTATTTAATTCGTACTGTTCGTACTGTGCAAAATCATCCACTTTTAAACAACGTTGGGTGTTATGTAATGGTTCCCTAGGTACCAGAGATCACCAATGAGTACTCAAAAAGATGAGTAGATTCGTATCATACTCATAATTTCTGATACTTATATGCAATCATACTGATTTTAATATCATGGAACCTTTTCCCATATTCAAAGTTTGAAGTACTCACCATATTCATACTTAACAACACGTATGATGTTCTTGATTTCGACTCTCCTCTACTCAACATTTACAAGAATCACGTAACAAGTATGATTCGCGTACGAACACTACAGTACTCACTAGAAGGTTGTGTGTTTGCTTTGCTTGCTGTCTTTGTCTATTTCTTCCTCCTTTTTTTGTAAATGCAACAACAAACTAAGATTGTAAATTTTGATGAATGATTCGACGAATCACTCGAATCATTTATGAGTATTATAAGTATTTTTCTAAAGTTATGAATCTGAATGATTCGGCGTATGAATAAAACATGTTTCGAATGTTATGAGTTTGATGCCAACGTTGTACTCATACTCATTGCAACCTGTACTTCTAAATCAATGTTCTAGTGAGTACGGATGAATTAGAGTAGTTGAATTTCAATACTGTTGACTTACTCATACTCAAAATTTCATGAGCCAAAGCGATTCATGCTGACCTCTGCTAGATACTACAAGCCAGTAAACTGGAATGAGTTCCTTATTCCACATACAAGTCAAAGTTCTTTCGTTGGTTGGTTTTTACCATGAAAAATACAACACGAAGTAACATATCGTAAATCCGTACACATCTTCTCACACCACCTATGCTGTGTGTGTTAATTTTATACATGAGTGGCGGAATCTACAACTTCAAGTTGTTTCCGAATGACAGATTTTTGAGAAAAATCTTCGTGGCAATTGTATTTACTCGAAGAAATATTTTTCATATTTGATTTGTTGGAGATGTGCGATGGCGACTACAGGAATCGATATACCGAACACAATACAGAAGACCTTTACAACATTTCCAAAAGATGAAAAATATATACATACACACTTACAAACATACATGTGTACATGTGAACATTAATTATTAGTTAAATGCGTATGCGTATGCAGATCTACATAAATTGACATTCCATTGAATGCACAACAAAATTTATTTCTTTCAACTGAATTCAAACAACAACAACAAAACAATTTTCAATTCAAATTGTCTTGAAGAGCGAAGAAAATTTTTGGGGAAAATGTTGTCTTTTTTTTTTTTTTTTTGTTTCCAATAAACTCCCGTTCATCTTTTTTTATGATGAGAGGACGACATTGATTTTATTTCGTAGAATTTTCATGTTTTTTTGTTTTTGTTTTTGTTTTTCGTTTAAATTACCAACTTGTTGTTGATTTTGTGAAATTGATGGTGTTCTGTTGGTTGTTAAATCAAAATGTTTGGCGCGTGCATAATGACTTGTCTTTGTGGATCATGACAGGGGGATTAATGGTTAACCAAATAAATTTATTTCCTTTTTCCAAAACGAAAGAAAGAAAAATAGAAGAGAATTGGAAAATAATTTTTGTTTAAAAATTTGTTTTATGGTGACGACGGCGGCATTCATAAAATAATTTCGACAGTCAAAACAAAATTTTCACATTTAAAGATCGTTAAAGAAAGAAAAAATAAAGAATTTTGTAGAATTATTAACAAATAATTGTACAGAAATATTGTAATAGAGAAATATAGTAATTGATTACTCTTTGAATATTTGACTCATTAGGCGCACTTTCTCGATCGTAAAGTCTTCATAGTTGGCGAGCGGTCTCAGAAGAAGTATTTCGACGATTAATTCTTTCGTCAAGCACTCAATTTTTAATAATCGGAAGACACATGTCATTTGGCAAATTTTTAAAACCGGGTGTCATAGTCAGGCATAGACACGGCTGAAGCAGCTGGTGTTCATAATAGCATCGACTTGTTGATTTCAAACCTATTTGTTTACTAGTACTGGATCAATGCATGATATTCCGAAGCAGTTGTGTAGAAACGTTTACCAAAGATTTTACGATGCTGAACTGAAATTGATCAACAATCTGTTTCAATTAGTCGGAAATTATCTATAATCGGTCAGTGCGATAAGTATGTATCAGCATGGATACAGTCCCTCTACTACAGTAAATGAGGTAGAGATCAGCAATGAGTATTCAAAAAGATGAGTAGATTCGAATCATACTCATTATTTCTGATATTTATACACATTTATACTTATTTCAATATCATACTCATACTAGTCATATTCAAAGTTTGAAGTACTCATCGTACTCATACCTAACAGTACTCATAATGTTATTGATTTCGACTGTCCTTTACTCAACACTTACAATAATCACAAAATAAGTATGATTCGCATATGAGCACTACAATACTCACTAGAAGGTCGGTGTTTGCTCTGTTTGCTGTCTTTGTCTTTTTCTTTCTTCTGTTTTTGTAAATACAACAACAATTAATACTATAAATTTGGATGAATGATTCGAATCACTCGAATCATTTATGAGTATTATGAGTATTTTTCTAAAGTTATGAATCTGAATGAGTAGGCTTATGAATCAAACATATTTCGAATGTTATGAGTTTGATTTCATACTCTTGCTTCTCATACTCATTGCAACCTGTACTCCTAAATCAATATTGTAGTGAGTACGAATGAATCAGAGTAGTTGAATTTCAATACTCTTGACTCACTCATACTCAAAATTTCATGAGTACTTCGGAGTAGCGAAAATACGATTCATAGCTGATCTCTGAAATGAGGGAACATAAAATGTTACTCGGGCCAAGTAGATCACAAGACCCAGCAGTACCAAGAGCTATGCACCCTTAATTTGCACTTTCCAATTAATGGCCGAGAAGATATGTTCTCACTCCCAGGTCAGACATCTCCAGCAAACGAAGTATGAAAAAATATTTCTTCGGCGACTGCGTCTCAGCAGATTTTTGGCAAAAGCTCACTCTCAGAAAAGTTAAATAAAAATCTGTCTTTCGAAATCGACTTTAAACTGTAGGTCCAGCCACTCATGTATAAAATGGACACAGTCAACTTGAGTGGTGTTGAGAAGCTAGGCCGTAATCCTGACTGAAGGGTTGTAATGGCCAATTATGTATGTATGTAAGTATTCATGAAATTTTGAGTATGAGTGAGTCAACAGTATCGAAATTCAACTACTCTTATTCATTCGTACTCACAACAACATTGATTTATAAGAACAGGTTGCAATGAGAATGAGTACAACGTTGACATCGAACTTATAACATTCGAAACAACCTTTTAGTGAGTATTGTAGTGTTCGTACGCGGATCATACTTATTTTGTGATTCTTGTAAATGTTGAGTAGAGGAGAGTAGAAATCATCAACATCATCGATATTGTTAAGTATAAGTATTTCAAACTTTGAATATGAGTAGTATGAGTATGATATTAAAATAAGTATGAATGCGTATAAGTATCAGTAATTATCAGTATGATTCGAATATACTCATCTTTTTGAATACTCATTGCTGATCTCTGGTGCACACCTTACGAAAACATCTGCCGAAGCTACAACGACGAGGAAAAAGAGGAAGCTTCAGAACGTTTTCTGCGTTAGGCGCTTGGGAGCCTGAAAAGAAGTATGCGTGGACATTCAGGCTACTCAGAACTCTAGCCAAAGGCGATTTGAGAAAAATTCACATGTTCATAAGACTCTCAGAATAGTTGTGAAATGCCAACCAGAAGTCGGAATAGGTAATATTGGCTTTGAAAATAGAACCTTATAGGACCCAACTAAGCTGTGCCCATTGCGACAAATTTCAATTTAATCTAACCTATTGAGCATATTAGTAGGACATTCACACATTTTCTAAATTATTAGTGCTTACTGGTCTCTAAAACTTAATCGGTCCACTACTCATATCGGTAAAAGGCAGAAAATAGACGGTTAGACAGACAAATGTCAAGAAATTAAATTAAGGAATTGAAAGTAAAAGAATCTCTAAATTTTTTATGAATCATTTTCAGGATTCCTAATACAATTTCTTAAAGCGACAAATTCCTTACAGATTTCTTGCCATCAATACAAATCGTCAAAATGGTACATCCCTTGATGTCAATCATGTCAAATATTAGTGTTTATAGAAGAGAAGACGTTTTCCCAAAATAAACGAGAATTATTAGAGCCAGAGCACGTGCCTTTAAGCTATTCTTAGCTGAAAACTACTTGAAAGTAAATGCTTCTGTCTTTTTTGTTGTTGTTTGTGCAAATCCTTTATTATTTAAAAATATTTCCATTCTAAACTCTGAATCATTATTGTATTGAATTCAATACAACAAATACACTAGAAGTACTCGTATGTGTGACAGAAACAAATAAAATCAAACGAAAACCAAAAATTGCTAAATGGCTTGACTTGGATTGTCTGGTACGTCCTGTGTATGGTGGAATATCTGGTTATTGGGTCATTTAACGCAAACAATAACAAATACAACCAGAGATAAAATATCAAATTTCATAAGAATCTCCCCCCCTCTCCGTTCAAAATTCGAATTTCGATTTAAAAAAAAAAGAAAAAGTATTGTGTGTCCTGTAGTCGTAAACGCAAAGTAAATGTGTCACACACAACAACCCACTTAAAGTGAGAATCCTTATACAATTTCTATCGTATCCTTGTGTCAATTGTGTTTATAAGCGAGTGTGTGTGTGTTTGTATGTGTGTTAAAATATTTAAAATTGAAAATATAAAAATTTTTCATTGGAAAACTAAAACTGAAAAACGATTTTTCCTTCCTTTTGGCATACGAATTCAATTCAATAGGAGAGGCCATGTGTCAAATGCTATGCGAAGTAATAAATTCGAGACAATTTTATGAAGCGGCAATAAAAATTGTTTTGTTTCGAGAGAGTGTTATATTTCAATTTTTTGACAATTTAACCTACGCACACACACACACACACATGTAGCATACATCCCCTTTTTAATCGTACGCCCTCCCTATTTTAAAAATGAAAATGACCTGAGGTCAGTCAGTTAGTTATCCAGTCACTGAGGCTGACATTGAGTTCAGCCACATATTGTCATCACTTTTGCATTGTTTTTACTTGAACTCTATTTATGTCCGATTGATGATCGACACCCCCTTTCATTAAATCATATTATTATCCTGAGGGTCCATTCTCTTAACGCCTGATGGCTTTTGTCGATTATTTATTGCCATTTTTATTAGTTCGAAGAGAGAGACTGTCATAGTTGTTGCAACAGAGTTGTGATATTTTACGATATTTTATTTGATGTTGTTGTTATTGATGTTGTTTTTAAAGTTTTTATCGATGTTTTGTTCCGTTTTGTTTGCAAATGGCACGCGTTTGTTTCTCAATATTGCATCCTGTTAATATTTTCCGTCATAAAAACTGTTTTTGATTTTAAAATTTATTTCCTGATGTTTTTTTTTAAATTTCCAGGACGAGTAAATAATAAATGGTCATTGGCAGATTTGTCAGTTTTTATTAGTAGCTTCGAATTCATTTCATTAACTTGGAGCTTGGAGCATTCGAAAAGCGGCAGCAAAGCATAAGCAAAACGTATAAAAACTGAACAGTTCATAAATTCCTTACGAAATAGTGCCACTAAAGTGCAGTCCTTGCGCTCACCAGCTTCTTCCTCTTCCCTGATTTTGGTGGAACTTGGTCAGTACAGGGACTGCGTCACATCGATCCGTTATGCGTGCTCAAGTGAGCTTTGTGATATCAGAGCTACCACTTCGACCTAACCTAACCTAAGTGCCACTAAAATATCTTTTCGCATTATATTTTATGCATCGTGTTTCTAAAACGTCTGATTTATGCACGTTATTGTCTTAACAGCATTAACCCTCGCATTGTCAACACAAATCCTCTCATGTGAGCACTTTGCTTGGTATTGCGCTGCCTTAAAAAACGGCTTCCAAGTACACCCACCTATTCTATTTTTGAGAGATTGCTGTGTTTGCTGCTTTACGTTTATTGTGTTTATAGCATAAGACTCCTACACATATTATATTGTTACGAAAATGGAAACGGTGTAACATCGTTTAACACTAAATGATAAACAAAAGCTACACAAACAAATACAATGAACTTGTTTACAAAGTAAACCAACCACATCAGTATGAAAGAAAAAGCGATAAATAAGTAAGCAAGAAGGCAACAACAAATAACATGAACAAAATACACAAACAACAATGAAGTCGCGATAGAGTTCTCGAGAAGGCGAAGCTACGAACTTTCGAATTCAAGAACATTCATCAGACTGTTTACGTGGGCATATAAAAAGCAGGCAATGAGTAGTAAGCATTCAGTCATTCTTGTGGGAAGACGCGTTGCGTGTGAAGCAAATAATCGTGGTTTGAAGATTGCCGTTGTGAAAACCTGCCGAATAATTGTTAGTGTTTTCGCAAACAGAAGTGTAAAGAAGAATAACGAACTAAGCAAATTGTTGTTGTAACATTAAGTTGTGAACAGTGGTACATAAAATTGTGCGAATAATAAAGCATTTATCTAGAACTAAACAAAAATTTGTTTTTATTTTGTTTGCAATCAACGAACTCATATTTTAAACGTTTTGCGAAACTGGTTGGGCAAGAAGTGGTGCTGAGAAATGATTCCGAGAATTAAAATTTCTTATAGGCTGCCTTGTCATTGTAGAGCAAGTTTGAAAATCTCTTAATTTATTCGCATTGTTGGAATATTGTAATTAACATTTTCAACATATTGTAAAATTAATACAATTTCCCATCTCTGGTTGTAATCGATAAACATTACAAATGTCAAACAGTTTGTTAATTTTATGATCTCTTATCTTACTTCCTTTTTCTCCATCTCTTTTACCTAAAATCGTATTATAGACAACAACGTTTTGAGCCGGTCTCTTAATAATCATTATACACTCCCCGAAATATTTATAAGACCAAACGTATTTCTCGAAAAACTTAAAATCTTTTAGACCAATTCGTACCATTTTTGGGTTAAATATAACTAACTATAATATAAATCTTTTTATGTAAAAAAAATTTTTTTTTCTTTGTTTAATAAAAGGATAGCACAAAATGAATTTCATTTTCAAACGAAAAAATTATAAGACCAAAATTAAATAATATTCACCTAAAGCTAAAATAACAATGGTAAAAAGCAACTACTGAGTAATTTTTGTATTTATTAGTAATTAGTGTGTCCACCGTGATTAATAATGACTTCCTGAAGTCGACGGGGCACAGAATTGATTAAATTTTCAATGCAATTTTGACCAATCCTACTCCATTCTCTTATGATGGCACTTTTTAAACATTTTACATCCTTATACTGAGTGTTATTATTGAAAACTTGGTCCGATAGTATTGCCCATAAATTTTTTATCGGATTTAGATCTGGACTACATGCCGGCCAATTCAAAACTGGTATGTTTCTGGAGGACAAAAATGGTTTTGTTGCTTTTGATTTATGGATTGCGGCGTTATCCTGCTGAAATATACAATTGTTGCCTAACGAATCATCCCCAAAATTAATTAAAATGTAATCTAATAATTCAATATACTTCTCGCTACGCATTTTAGTTGATATAAAACAAATAGGAGTCCTTCCCATAGTCGAAATCCCAGCCCAAACCATTACGGTGCCTCCACCGAAATTTCGCGACATTCGTTGATTTTTTTTTTACGTGAATCCATACAATATTTTTGGGAACCATCTGGACTATCTAAATCAACTTTTTTTCATCAGAAAAAATAACTGATAACGTTGAATAACTTCAACGAATGTCGCGAAATTTCAGTGGAGGCACCGTAATGGTTTGGGCTGGGATTTCGACTATGGGAAGGACTCCTATTTGTTTTATATCAACTAAAATGCGTAGCGAGAAGTATATTGAATTATTAGATTACATTTTAATTAATTTTGGGGATGATTCGTTAGGCAACAATTGTATATTTCAGCAGGATAACGCCGCAATCCATAAATCAAAAGCAACAAAACCATTTTTGTCCTCCAGAAACATACCAGTTTTGAATTGGCCGGCATGTAGTCCAGATCTAAATCCGATAAAAAATTTATGGGCAATACTATCGGACCAAGTTTTCAATAATAACACTCAGTATAAGGATGTAAAATGTTTAAAAAGTGCCATCATAAGAGAATGGAGTAGGATTGGTCAAAATTGCATTGAAAATTTAATCAATTCTGTGCCCCGTCGACTTCAGGAAGTCATTATTAATCACGGTGGACACACTAATTACTAATAAATACAAAAATTACTCAGTAGTTGCTTTTTACCATTGTTATTTTAGCTTTAGGTGAATATTATTTAATTTTGGTCTTATAATTTTTTCGTTTGAAAATGAAATTCATTTTGTGCTATCCTTTTATTAAACAAAGAAAAAAAAATTTTTTTTACATAAAAAGATTTATATTATAGTTAGTTATATTTAACCCAAAAATGGTACGAATTGGTCTAAAAGATTTTAAGTTTTTCGAGAAATACGTTTGGTCTTATAAATATTTCGGGGAGTGTATTTAATTAATAAATAAATTGTACCAACATAAATTTGTTACGCGTTTAAATAAAAGGAAAGATTCTTTCGGCCATTATTGCTAAGACGCATAAGGTTCCTAAAGCACGAAAAATTCAACGCTCATGAAAGCTAAGGATTTCTCAGGAAAAGTTGGGATTGTTTAAAGGTATCTCTGGCCAGATGTGATATGGAGCTTGCCATCTCCGACGTGTCACATTGCACAGGTATTTCGATTGGTTCAGTTAAATCGTTTTACGGGAGAGTCCAATCTCGCTAGCAGCAAGAGGGTACGGGCAATACTGCTATACTCAGCTGGGCGCATATGGATAAGAAGAGGACTGATTTACTTCTGTTCATAACCGTCATGGCCATCCACCGCTCACAGGTCAATTGTGTTTTTAGTAGGCATTCTGAAAGGCTTGGCATTCCGGCAAATGACGTCTGTAGGAGCTGTGAGTCTGAGGAGGAGGAAGAGGCTATCTTTTATCTCATGTGCCCAGTGCCCTGCTCTTGTGATGAAAAACTGAGGTTCTTACCCTCCCACTTTCTAACCTCAGTGAATGTGACTGTGGTCTCACAATGGGGCTAAACGCTGGCCGTAGTAGGACCTTTGCTTTCAAGATGTGTTCTCCAACTTACCTAATCTACTCTATTACTTATAATGAAATTATAAAAAGATATTCTTATAAGCTGCTGCTTATGCTCTGTGTAATGACTCTGATGGGAATTGAACCCACTACCCTCTCACTAATAATTTCATAATTGGTATTGTAAATTTTTCAAATTTAAAACCAATAAATATCATAAAATTCAGAACAGGTGGTCGAATATAAAACATAACCTCATATTCATAACGTTTTTAAAAGGTCGTCTCTTTGTGTAACAATAAATGTTTGTCAGGCACTCATTTAATACGAAAAAAATATATTTTTTCTTCAAATTACATCCCCTTATTTGAGAATATTGTATGAAATACTTTTAATTTCTTCTCAATTTCAATTCATTAAAAAAATTAAGAAAGAAACATATTGTCATATCGTCTGTCTGGCGTTTATATTTCCACAAATTAAGTGTTTTTTTCAATTCTTTTATTTTTTTGTTTTTGTTGGTTGTTTTGTAATATTTATTGAACATATTTTTGAATTGTTTGCCTCATTAATTATATTTTTATTGACGCATTGTTCCGTTACATCCTTCTGCTTTTATTTGTCAACGCTCTCATTTTCATTTTCATTTTTTTTATTTATTTGTTTGTGGGTTTATTCCATTTGTCACTTCCTTTTTGGTTTTTGAGCAATGTGGTGTATTTCATAATTTATGAGTTCCTTCTTTTTTAAAAACCAAATACAAATTTTTTACGTAAGAATTAAAGAAAACCTCATCGAAATAACTATTGAAACTCTCTTTAAGTGCCGCCTTCTGTTATAATGTGTTGACAAATTTTCCTTCAATTGCTTTAAAAATACATTTTAAAGCCTGTCTTCTGTAATATTTTTTTTATTTGATATTTTTAAAACGCATTCTATCCTTATATAAGACAATAATTTAACACTAATTTGTGTATTCTTTAAGGTAGAACTACAATTTACGGAATTAGTAAATTTAGATTTAATTTTTATCAATAGAAAGAATATACAAGACACCGTAGTCTAGTCGATTGTGTGCTGGCTTAGTAGACATGAGGCCTCGATTCAAATTATATGTCAGACATATCCAACAAAACAAAAAATGAAAAAATATTTCTATGGCGACTGCCTCTCAGCAGATTTCTGGCAAAAACGCGGGGAGTAAATCAAAATTGCCATGAATAGTTTTTCAGAAATCTGCCGTTCGGAATCTCTTCAGTTATGGATAAAATTAACACACATAACATAAGTAGCGAAAGAAGGTTAGGTTTGTGAACGTGTACTTGTCATTGGGACGAGTACAATATCCAGAGGTTAAAATGACTTATTGTAAATTCATTCTAGAAGAGAGATGGAGGATAGTGAAGGAGATAGGGGAAGAGGTAGGAAGGGAAGGATATACGAAACGGAGGAAAACGGATAGACCACGAACACACAACCTCGATGTCCCAGCACTTCTCAACCAGCTCAACATATTTATAAAATCTATGGAGAGCCCTAATGTGGGCTCACGACAGAGTCGAAACCTTCGAAGTAGCCTCTGTCCAGGCTCCTGAATCTATTAATTGCTGAAGTGTTCAATAGCTTCCAACTCCTCCTCATCGCAAAATACCCTGCAATTGTCTGCCTGGGATCCTTGTCAGCGATCTAATTTAGCAGTGCCTTGTAATGAAACCAATAACTAACCTTTGGCTGGCCTTTTCTAAGCCTAGTAGCAAACCTGCTCCATGACTGTCCATAGACAGCTAGACACCTAACATCTCGATCCACCCCCAACCCTTCTGGTCCTCCTCCTGACCCATTTAGTTTTGAGACCGTAGAAGTGACAGATTGGGGGATCAGAGCCAACTATTCAATCGCCCTCAGAAAGCGAACCTAAGAGAATTAATGCTCATAATGAGAGAATTTGTGCTGGAAAAAGAAGATAAATGCTGTTAACACAATAACGTCAATGAAATGTAGGTTTTAAAAACGTGATGTATGAAATATAATGAGAAGAGACATGTTAGTGGCACCTATTGATCAGGAATTAATGAACTCTTTATTTTTTATTTGTTTTGCTTATGCTTTGCTTCTGCTATCTTCATTATAATTAATACGCATGCAGCTTATCTTAGACTGTAATTGCATAATTGTTGTGATTGCTGCGTTGCTTTAATTGTGTTTATAGCATTAGAGTCAAAGAAATCTGTTACTTTAAATAAATACCAAAACAAATTAGCAATAAAAACCTGTCTTTAGAAAAAATGTGCGGGAAATCTGTAAAATTATTACTAAGTGCTACATTATAAAGGCAGCGCGGTATGAGTGATAAATATTTAATGCTTATTATAGCCTTCATTATAATTGGACGCTATTGACGATAGACATTGTTGTGATTGCAAACAACATAAAAATAAATTTGTGTTTAGTTTCAATTAAATTCTTTATTGTTCGCACAACTTTTGTGTGCCACCGTTTACAACTTGACGAATAAAACAATAATTGCCTGTTCGGTATTCTTCTTTGCTCACAGCGCTGATCTTTACAACAGAGATCTTCAAACCACGACTTTTCTCTTTACACGCAACGCGTCTTCACACACAACTGACTGAATTCTTACTGCTCGTTGTCTGCTTTATCTTACCTTTTTAAATGCCCACGTAGACGGTTTGATGAAGGTTCTTAAAGAAGAATGTTCGTGTTTTCGCCTTCCCGAGAACTCTATTGCGACTTCATTATTGTTTGTGTATTTTGTTCACATTGCTTGTTGTTGCGTTCTCGCTTACTTGTCTATCCCCGTTTCTTTTATACCGATGTTGTTGGTTTACTTGTAACGAGTTCGTTGTATTTGTTAGTGTAACTTTTGTTAATCATATTAATGTTAAACGATGTTTCCATTTTCGCAACAATATATGTCATAATGATGCAATAATCTATTGCTTACAGAACATACAAATACAGTTAGGGATAGTGATAGCGAAATACACATAATGACTCGAAAATAAAATTTGATTTCTTGTACGTAATTATTTCTCCCTCACCAAATACGCAAACAATTATTATTCGCTTTCGTTCAAAAATGTAATAATTTAACGATCACGCTCGTTCGGAAGGTTAATTGTTGGTCCTTAGCCATACCAATGACCTTTGTACCTGCGGACAGAAGAGCCGTGTCAATTGAATCATATTCTGTATTTGCATTTTCAAAGTTGAAAATTTTCAAATTTGATTTGTTTTTGTGTCACTCTATTGTATGCTCTCCCTCTCTCTCTCTCTCTGTCACTCTCTTTGATAAATCAATTTATCTTGTGACATTTATTGTTATATTGAACTCGTAATGGATGACAATTCTGCTTCAAGTATTTTCAAATATTTATTAATGAATGATGAATTCATTTGAATTTGAATGAACGAATGGCAGAAGGAACACTGAGTGTGTGTGTGTAGTGGTGTCTGCCTTTATTGGTTTTCATTATGCGATAATTTATGGATGACATTATATTCTGACTTTAATACGCTTTATGCCACATTAAAGTTTTAGAATTTTCAAATTTTTTGAAAATTCACATTGTGAATGTGAATGTGGGAAAAGATTTATGAGTGAAAGGTGTGGTTGGTTGGTGAACAAGAGCACATTAAGACAGATATTCTTCGATTAATTAGAAAAATAATGTTGGATGGTGTAAGAAGTATCTGCAACTAAACTAAAACACAAAATTATTTTTATGAAAATAAAATATAACCGAAGCACATATTTGCCATCATTATCTAGGCATTTTTCATTAGATTCATAAGGCGATCGCTGTACAGTTTATGTGGTTTATAGGAGAAATACTTGGCCAAGTGATTTTCCGTAGATCCTTGTCGGCTAACCTTTCGTTGTTGTTTTTAACATTGATTTGAGGAGAGCACAACAAAAATTTTCAACCAAATACAGTAAATTGCCAACAGATCGACTTAGTTGTTGGCAGCCTGGTATTATTGTGATGGAATGCAACACCATTCTTTATGGTTAATTAAGTTCGGTCTTTCTTGATTGCTTCATCCATACAGTGGAGTTGGCTAAAGCAAATTTTGTGAAGACCAGCCGGCTTCTCGTATTGAACCTATATTGTTTGCTTTCGTTACGATAGAGCAGGCATTTTGTACTATGTTCAGATATGCACTTTTAATGAGTCAATATTCGGTTTATTGAGTACAATATTTTAAGTGTTCAGAGATAATAATATACGCAGATCAGCTGCTTATTCAATATTCATTTGACAGCTGGTAAACAAAACAGCTGATTGTTTCAACAATATTGTTTTTGTTTTTTTTTTGTTTGTCGTTGCTTACATTTGAATTGTCAAATATCAACAGCAAGTGTTCGGATAATTGTAACATGCGCACTGAACATATGTACTTATGACAGTGCTGCATTTTGAGTTTTACTCAATATTATAACAATTTGCGTATTTATTGCGCAATAATTAATTGCAATTTTATATGAAATATTGAGCTCAATAATGGCGTTTACTGCGATTTACGCAATGAAGGTACATATCTGAACACCGTATTACTCGTTATAATTCGGTCAAAAAATGTTCGATACTGTCCGATGCCGACACCAAAAAGTCATTTTAGGGATATACTAGAGATGCTCTGGGATCTCGTGTGAATTGGTAGCGTTCTAAATTCGAAAATTTTGTTTCTTCACGTTCCCATTCATCTAGAAATTGGCCTTATTGCTGAAAATAGTTCTTCTTATGCTCCCGGAAGTTATTGGAGTCAGGGATTGTGTCGAATTATAAGGCGTAGAGAGTCCATGCAATAGCTGACGTCCTTTAATTTAACGGACGTGATGGTATTCCAGCGCTTTAATTGCTGCTTGACTGTCCTGATCTAGTTCACTTTCAATCATAGCAAATATTTCCGCCTGATATGTGATAGAAGTCGTCGTAGCCTACTAGGAAGTGTGTTGGCTTATTAGACATAAGGTCCGGGGTCAATCCACAGGTCAGAAATCAAAACGAAAATATGAAAATAATTTTCTTCAGCGACTTCTTCTCAGCAGATTTCTGGCAAAATCTCTGAGAGCAAAGAGTCGACTTTAAACTCTAGGGCCAGCCACCCATGTATTAACACACACAACGTAAGTAGTGTGAGAAACTAGGTCCATAAATCCTGACTGAAGGATTGTAGTGACCAATTATATATGTATACTCGTATGCTGGCCTGGTTGGGTAATCTCTATGAGCCTTTCAGTGCCAGTTTATCGGAATAAGCCCCAGATCCAGTTCTGCATTCCTTGGTATATGTCGTTATATCATTGTTACGGATAACAGCTTCAGCAACCAATTCTTCCTGTGTGTGAGAGTGTGAGTTTTGTATGTTCGCCCGAAAACAGTCGCTGGTAACATGCAGTCACATCTAAAACATGAGTGAATCGGTTCTACATATATTTATGCAGTATTGAAGCGTAACCGATCGAACATGGTGATGGTAAACACATCTGGGAACTAAAGCCTCAGTGCAGTTCTACCATCCACGTTTTGGAGGAAGATATCCACTGGTTGTTCAGACAGGATAACCTTGAGCTCAGCCTGCATGCGAACTTCTGTCCTTTGTTCAGTGTAAAGACAAGCGACAGTTTCAGACAAGGTATTGTTTATTAAAATCAATAAGGTTGCCAAACTAACTTATGTTCGTAAATGTTTATTTTTTTAAAGACCTTTATTTGACCTTTGTCAGGAAAAAAAGTTCAGTAGATTCCTTGTATGAGAAAAAATTCTTCGAAACGAGAATACTCGTCATTATGAGAAACAATTGCGTTTAGCTCAAACGAGTATACTCGTCATAAAGCCAATTACTTTAAATTATAATTAAACACTACCCGTGAACGTAAAATATTTATTTTTAAACTCCTTTAAGAGACAAAAACTATTCCTTAATTGATTTGTTAAAGGTGAGAAGGAAAATAAAAACAATAAAATTATGAACAATAAGATGTATTTTTAGGAGTCGAATACGATCAATAGACAACATTTAGCCACAACTAAATACCGTAGCCAAAATACAGTGGCCGGTATGTTCTTAACAAAGCCTGACACCAGAAGCTACAGAAATGTACAGCAGCCCTTTACTTTGGATAGGGGAAGCGTACAATAGGAACACGATACTACACGATCTATTGTAAATGGTAGGCACACTTATGGCATGTGTCCATTATGGAAATAAAAACTAAAAATTATTGATTTTGTATCGTTTTTGTACAAAACAATTGTTATTGTTAAGAATGGAAATAGAGACAGACAGACAGACAGACATACCATAAACACACAACACTGTACACCATACAATGATAATGTAGCATCAACGTAAGCAAGAGGATACCACTTCCATAATTGTATATATGTATTGTATTAAGGCTGCCGTTGAATGCATCGAGAGAGAGAAGAGTATTTTAACACCTTGGCTATCGGTCTATAAAATGCTGAATAATGCACATGCGCAGCAGCTACCATACCATACAATAGACATAATAAATACGATACGATACGATACAATAGAAATAAAAACATAAAATCTACACACAGTAAAGAAATATCAATTGAGACATTTAACACCGTAGTACGTACCATAATAGTACGGCATATAATGGACCAAACAATGACTTTCGATATTCTCCGGTTACAACATGGAAAATCGGTAACACAGGACAAAACGGTGAAAAGAGTAACAGCATGTGTAAATCCCTTCAAATACGAAAATTCTTTTTTATTGGTCACGAATTGCAATTGCATTTGTGAATTGGAGCAGAGTTTCAAAAGAATGAATTCGTACTAAACGTTCATCTTTTTCAAGGGATTTGTTGCTGTTGCAAAATTGATCAGTCATTATTTGAAATTCCAATGGATTTTTAAGCCCTGGTTAGCCAAACGTCCACTGAAAGTAATGGAACTTATATTCGTTTTTAGAATATGCAAGGAGAGCGTTTACCTAACCGTGAAGTAAATTCGTTAAGCATGTACATTGCTTTTCATATGCTAAAAACGAACGTACTTTCAACGGACGTTTGCCTAACCGGGGCTTAAAAGTTTAAAGCTAAAGAATGTAGAATGGATGATACACTTATGATCCGGCACTTGAAGATCTGAGAAGAAGAATTCTTGGACATCCAGAATTTATGGACAAAACACGTGTAGCCAAAGGCGAATGAAGAAAAAGTAATACCTTCATAAAACTCGTGAGATGGTTGAGAGATGCTAACCAAAAGCTATAATTATATGACGCAATAAAGTACTAAAGGTGTTAAAATGGAAATTGATAGGACCCTAGTAAGCTGTGCCCAATTTAACCTACATTTAATCTGAAGACAACGTCAGTGTACGATAGACTAAAACACAATAGCATGTACTCACTGCTGTCAATTATAACTATTGGTGGCCGTTATTGATATTACATTGAAAACAAAGGCTCTGAGTTTTAGAATCCATGTGAGGCTACACAAAAAAATCCTAGTATCGTGTTGAAGGTATGTATAGAAGATATTTTCTAAAAGAAAGAACTTAGGCTTGTGCTACATTAGTTTCTGATCCAATTCACTGTGTGGTAGCAAATAGCTTACTATGTTTTTATACCACTCCAAAGGCTTCTCTTCTTATCTACATTATCCAAGTAAGTACTAATCATCGGCTTTCTTGTAGTTTGCATTCTATTGCAGCTCCTGCAATTTTGATAACAAATGTTCGCAGCCTGTACCTCAACCATTCAGAATATTTTGAGAATGAGACGTAGGCAGAGGTTATTGAATGTCTGAAGTACATTGGCATTTTTCGTACAGAAATTTTCACCGAAATTAAATGTATCTGAGTGAATGTGGGTGAAGTCGCCGTAGCCTAGTAGGTAGTGTGTTGGCTTATTAGACGCGAAGCAAAGGTTCAAATCCCCGGTCAGACATCAAAACGAAATATGAAATAATATTTCTTCGGTGACTTCCTCTCAGCAGGTTTCTGGCAAAAACTCTGAGGGTAAAACTGCCATTGAAGGTTTCTCAAAAATCTGTCGTTCGGAGACGATTTTAAACTGTAGGTCCCGCCGCTCATGTACAAAATTAACACACACCCTGTGAGTGTTGCAGAGAAGCTAGGCCGTAATCCTGACTAAATGGTTGTAATGACGAATTATGTATGTATGTATGTATGTATGTATGTATGTATGTATGTATGTTTGTATGTATGCATAATGTGGGTGAATCGCTACCAAACGTCAGGTTGCTTACACTTACTTTGGCCTGAATCTCATCATTGTATCCGCGAGACTTTGCATTTAATTTTGGTTTCATTTTAAGGATATTGTACATCAATTATTCATTCTTTTACAAGCTGGTGTTTAGTTTTTTTGCTTGTTTTTGTTTTCTATAAAACTCTATAAAACACACATTTATAGGGAGCCTCTCTCATATTAAAAAAAAAAAAAAAAAATATTGAAAACTGCAACAAACAACAACAACAGTAACGCAAACTATCAATACAATATTGATTGACGATGACCGTTACAAATTGTTGTGGGCGTTAAAAATCCGCTTAAAATCTTTTATTTTTCTTTTCTTTTGTTTTTGTTGTTGGTTTTTCTTTTTCAATTTTAATTGAATTTGATTTTCATCAGGATGGTATGATATTTGATGAATTAGGAATTCTTCTTCTTATTCTATTTCCGAATATAGTTTTTTTTTTTGTATTTTGTGAAGATTATTGTTTTGTAAATTATTTGAAAAATTAAATTCCATTGTTTTTACCGTACATTTGCAATAATTTTCGAACATTTTTTTTTGTTTTCTTGTCGTTCATTTAACGGCTATTGAGGAAAGGCATAGAAGTCATACGTTTTTTTCGTTTGTTTTTGTTTGTATTTGTTTCAGAAACATCAATAAAAACGTGAGACCAGCTCAAAAGGCCATTGGCAGTATGAGGGTGTGCTGACATATGCCAGCTTCCACTGCTTAAATCATTAATGCCATGACGTTGTTGCAAAGCAAATTCCCCCATTTAAACGTGTGCCAATTGACCACTGGCCACTGACTGGCTGACTGTATATCTTTTGTCTTCTTCTACTTTTTTGTTGTTTTAGGGGTAACATTTAAAAATTAAATCGTTTGTGAATGAATCAAAGGGTATATTGTTACTATTTCTATTCATTTATTTCCTCTTCCTCTTCTTTTGTTTAAATTATTGTGTTTAAAAATTTCATCCTTTTTTAATCACAAAATTAAGTTCAATTGTTTCATAGAAATTGATTTTCATTTTTGGTGAATATTTCCATCAAAACTATTTCTTTATTGGGTTTTTCTTTCTTTTTTCAAGTGAAATCCGTGTAAAATAAGGGCAATTTCATTTCATTTGTTGATTAAATTTTTGTACGGCTAAAACCAACATTAATTTGTAACGGAAATAAAAATAAATTAAAAGATCTCTGAACAGATAAATCAATAATTCCGTCTTCTCTTAAAATTTTCGAAATCAAAATGAAAAATTTAGCAATGATTTCAAGTTTATGGTAGACAACCGTATGAAAAATTATAACTAAAATACCCCTTAAGTTCTTCAAAGCTTCGTATTGCAACGTAAATACCATATAACGACGTATGTATGTGTCGTTTTAAGATAGTTTCCCAGTAGATTCTCAATTCAAATTCTCAAACCCATTTTAATTTTTATTGAAAAACTGAATTTTTCTAATGAAATGAAGAAAACGCATAAAAAGTTTCCACATAATCAAACTTAGTTTAATTAGTTTGGAACTAACAACAACAAAGAAGTGATGCTGCCCTATGCTCCCTAGAGAAGTACAAGGAACATATATATCAGAGATCAGCAGTGAGTATTCAAAAAGATTAGTAGGTTCGAATCATACTTATAATTTCTAATGCTTATACCCATTCATACTTATTTTAATATCATACTCATACCACTCATATTCAAAGTTTGAAGTACTCATCGTACTCATACTTAACAATACGCATGATGTTGTTGATTTCGACTCTCCTTTACTCAAAATTTATAAGAATCACAAAATAAGTATGATTCACGTACGAAAACTACAATACTCACTAGAAGGTTGTGTGCTTGCTTTGCTTGCTGTCTTTGTCTTTTTCTTTCTTCTCTTTTTGTAAATGCAACAACAACTAAGACTGTAGATTTTGATGAAAGACTCGACGAGTCACTCGAATTATTTATGAGTACTACAAGTATTTTTCTAAATATATGAATCTGAATGTTATGAGTTTGTTGTGAATGTTTTACTCATACTCATTGCAACCTGTACTTATAAATCAATGTTGTAGTGAGTACGAATGAATGAGAACACATAGTTAAATTTCAATACTGTTGACTCACCCATACTCAAAATTTAATGCGTACTTATGACTAGCGAAAAAATGATTCATTGCTGATCTCTGATATATATACATACAACGTAAGTAGAACTGAGAAACAGTTCTGATTTCACACTATGAAATCTATTGTAAAGGTTGGGAAATTTAAAAGTTCGAATTTAAAAATGCAATTAAATATAAACAGTTTGAAGTTTTGCCAGTATATCATTCGATCGGACCAATTTTCGTGCACTTTTTCAAGGGCAATGGCATCACGAACGTTGGCTTTCAAATACTCAATTGCCTCTGGTTTGTCGGCATAACACTTTTCTTTAACGGTGTTCCACGGAAAATAGTCAAACGGTTTCAAATTGCAGCTTCTTGGAAGTCAATTGACGTCATCATTTCGGCTATTTAAACGGTCATCAAACGTTTGAGGCAATAAATCGATAGCGGCATGAGATGTGTGGCGGGTTGCACCATTGTTTATATCAATATCATGAAGAGTGAGTACAAAAGAATACGTTATCATGGTGCGATAGGTGTCTCCATTGACTGTAATGGTTACGTAGTACTTATTTTCAAAGAAATATGAACCAATGATGTCTACGCTTCACAAGCCGCACCAACCAAGTGTGGGTTTTCTGAGCCCCAAATACGACAGTTTTGCTTATTAACGTACGCACAAAGATGAGAAATGATCCTCACCGAAAATATGTTTTTTTTGGCATCACCGTATATTTACTCGTTGGCCCAAATTTCCAATAAATCCCAACGTTGCTCAAGCGTAAACCGATTAATTACGTTCAGTGGAGATAATACTCTGAATTCGATGGCAGAATAGAATGACATGAATATTCTAGTTGCTCTTAAAACTTTTGCTAAAAGACTGTTGAGTGGAAGTCGCCAATGGTTTGAACTAATGTCTCGCTGTAATTTGCGCAGGCCACTCACATGAAAGATGTAAGTGTCAGTTACTGAAATCGGTGCACATTAATGGTTCAATCGAATCACAAATGAGCTCTTACTTACATAATTGGTGATGACAACCCTTGAGTCAGGAAAAGACCTAGCTTCTTTTATGCACGAGTGATGGAATCTTCACTACTCAGAGTTTTTACAGAAGACTGCTGAGAGTAAGTAAGTATAGTAAGGCAATATTTTTTTCAAATTTCATTTTACTCCACATGTTTGACATGAAAGTTTGAACCTTGGCCTCACGTTTAATTAGCCAACACACTACCTACTAGAATACGGCGACTTCCAATACAGCTTAACTTAATTCTTTGACATTTCATGGCAGTGACAAAAGAATTGACTGATGTTTGTATTCTTTTTAACTTCATTACAGCCTCTGAAAAAATCGTTCTTGTGAAGACCTATTCTTACTGCTTCAGTAAGTAACATCTGCTAAGGAAGGCCTGTAATCAACTTACAGGCTAGATTCTACATATATGCTAATGCAGTCTGGCGAGGATCATAATTACGGATCAATTAATGTATCTACTTGTGGAAAATGTCTCTCCTTCTCATCAGAACTTCTGAAAACTTCATTTTTGGACTTCAAATCTGTCTGATTAGCTCTTAAAATTCGAAACTCTTTTATCACATAATGTATGTAACTTTTAGCAATTCAATGTTATACCCACTGATGTACATAAATATGTAAACAATTGGGCAATTCACACGACTTTGTATCGTGTATGTTGTATTGAATACACTTTTTGTTTGTGATCGCTCAATGTTATGTTGTATTGTGTATTTCGTATTCCAAACGTCAAAAAGCGATAAGAAGAAGAAGAATAACATTATTAATAATTTGATTTTCAAGCAGCAAAATGAAAAATATTGCGGAAAAAAGTAAATTAAATAATTATCTGTGGGAACAATTATAATTTTGAACTATTAATTGTTGACTCAAGGTGCATAGAAAATATTTTGTATTTTTATTCTTCTTCTTGATTACTGGCGAAACCAATACAACTTTTAAAAGCATATGGTCAATTCACACAAGCCGTTGTATCGTTGTATTCATTGTATTGTTGGAAGAACATACAACAGTGTATGATTGTTGTTGATAATTTTCATATAAAAATCCGATACACTTATACACATTTTTTCCATATGTTTTTAAAAGTTGTATAGGTTTCGTGCTATCAAATTGTGTAAATGAAAAGAATGTGTATATGTTTTCATATGTTTTTAAAAAGTTGTGTTGGTTTCGGGCTATCAAATTGTTTGAATGCCACGAAATACAGCATAGCATTGAGCGTTCACAAACAAACAAATGTATTCAATACAACATACACGATACAAAGTTGTGTGAATTGCCCTATATAAAAAAATGAGTATAAGTGTATCGGATTTTTATATGAAAATTATCAACAAAAAGCATACACTGTTGTATGTTCTTCCAACAATACACGCCACACAACGATACAAGGGCTTGTGTGAATTGCCCAATTGTTATGTTTAATCTACTGTCGACTAATTTCTGTATGAACAAAAATCCGTGAACATTGTTTGTAAATCATTTAATTTTTTGAATAAAATTTTAGAAATTTTAATGTTAATTGCCATACATTGCTATCGCCTGTAATAAATCGAATTTGTTTCCGAATATTTCGTTTAAACAACCAACGACCAACAATTTGTTAAAAAATTAACGAAATAATGATTATCATAAAAAACTAAAATTCCCATAATAAACAATATAAATGAGATCATATGTACGTAAGTATATTTAATTATTTTATTTTTTTTATTAAAAAAATAAACATTTTAATGACAAAATTTCACACGGTTTATTTAAAGGTAAGAAAAAACACAGTTTTTTTACTCCATTTTCAAATTATTTTTTTTGTTTTTAATTGTTAATATCAGAAATCATATCGTACTGCATGTACTTATAACGTAACTGAATGACTAAGTGACTGATTGACTTACAGCCTATATAACTACTTAACGGTGGTATGGTATGGCATGCCTAAAAATTTCATTTAAATTCCATACTCAAAACGAATTTTTATTTTTTTTTTCACTTATCTTTACAAAATTGAAAAAATTTGTAGAAGAAGACGAAGAAAACATAGACGAAGAGGTTACGTTAAACGTTGAAATTTATCGCTTCATTATTTAAATCCAAACGAACGACATTAAATTAATTACGGACTTTATTTTTAAAGTAAATGTCACACTTTAATATTAAATTTAAATACCAAAAAAACACTTGGATATTGGTTTGGTAATATTTTTTTCTTTTATCATCCCATCAAAGGCATACAATATGGTGAGGTATGCTGCAGTATGTATGCCCGTATCAACATAGCTTTTGTAAAATTTATAAAAAAGTACTGCTTCTAAATAACGACGTGTACATACATACATAATTGGCCATTACAACCCTTCAGTCAGGATTACGGCCTAGCCTCTCACACCACTCATGTTGTGTGCCTTAATTTTATACTTGAGTGGAGGGACCTACAGTTTAACGTCGACTCCAAAGGACAGATTTTTTTTCATGGCAGGTTTCTTTACTCTCGGAGTTTTTGCAGGAAATCTGAAATTTTGTTTTCATATTTCGTTTTGATGTCTGGCCTGGGGCTCGAACCCGGTCTTTACGTCTAATAAGCGAACACACTACCTACTAGACTACCTCGACTACTAACGACATGTATAATTTTCATAGCATTGTGTGGCTCAGGCATTACGTGTCCTACCAGTGAAGACAAATATTAATTGGAATGGGTACAGTTCGGTGTATAAGGTGACTTAGGGTAGCAACTCACAGCATAATGCTTTGATTGTATCCTGAACCGCGATTTTACTTTGTGTGCATTGACGTGTTGCAAGATTACCTTGCATTTCTTGTGGTGTCCATAGGTGGTGGGACCTACAATTTAAAATCGGCTCTGAACTAAAAATTTTTGACAAACTTTTTATTGCAATTAAAGTTTCTCTTGCAACTATTCCCTGAAGACTGCTGAGAGGAAGTCGCCTGGGGTTTGAAAACCGGACTCGCGTCTAATAACAACTCACAATCTACTAGACTATAGCGACTTCACAGATGAGTTCTAATGCATCGAAAAATTTCAAAGAATAAAGCCTACTGAAACTCATCATCGTTAAAGTCTATTCTAAACGACAGAATTTTTTGAGAAACTTTTTCATGGCCCGTGATACTAGACTTCGGCAACTTCATTGGTGTATTCGTCTCTTTTTCGTATAATGCAGCCATATAACGACATGTAGTAAACTAACCACATAAGTACGCGTCATTCCTTTAATGTGGGTAGCTAATCAAGTCAAAATGTTTTACAGAATAATTACAACAAAATAACCAAATTATTTAAGGCTTTGTAGACCAAAACTATTGTTATGGGAATATTTTTTAATATATCAAGTCTCTCTACATGAAATGTTTTTTTGTTGTTTTTTTTAAGTTTTGGAAATAAAATCATTAACAACGGTACGTTGCCGGAAGAGGATTGTGATTTGAGTATGTCAAATGCAACCGACACTGGTTTATTAACACTGTTTTTATGTGGTTTTGTGTTTCCCTTCCCAAATAAAATACTATTCAAGAGAGAAATCTTCGGCGACTTCTGAGGGTAAACAAAAAATTGCCATGAAAAGTTTCTCAAAAATCTGTCGTTCAGAGTCGTAGGTCATAATCCTGACTGAAGGGTTGTAATGACTATGTATGTATGAAGGTAAGACGCCTCTTGCTTCTCTGTTTTGTGTTGTTTTTAATTCCTTTTCTGTTAAATTTGTTAATTTATAACTAAAATAGATAAGAAATGAAAAGAAAAGAAATGAGAAAAATATTGAAACATACTTTTCGTTTTTTTTGGTCTGCTTATCGGCGGGTATGAACTACTTACTTACCATACTTATTACTTACTTACTTACATTATAATAAAATAATTAAATATTTATACGTCTGTGTAAGTGTATGTGTATAATATATTTATTGTATTTGTTGTTGCGTTTGATAAATTATAAGACGTGCTATGAATTAAAATATTGAAAATGCGTTCGAAAATATTGTGTGTGTACCATAGTAGTACCGAGCGAGTACCATACCATACTAACTATTAGACAATGGTAGGACAGTGTAATGTATGTAGTAAATTACCAAAAATTTACATGATAAATTAAAATGATTATACTTCTGAACTTTCTTAACGAATGAATGACTGAATGAATGAATGGTAATGAGTTAAAAGGTCTTTAACTTGTAATTGTAATTGAAATTAATACACTGAACTTGTTAATGTTATTCAATTGCTTTTTATGGTATCCATGTATGTATGTATGTATACCTGCGGTTGCAGTTCAAAGTTGTTCGATTTCTAAGAATGTGACCATGACTGTTGTGCCCACCTATACAATTCTATAATTAAGCATTTTCAATTAAAATAAATTCTTCTAGAAAAATGGGGAAAAACCATGAAAAATTAATTCTTACAACAAAATAAAGAAAAAATAAAGTTTACATCCCCTTGCTTAAGTTTTTAAGTGACGCTACTTTTAACAAAAAAAAGTAGTTAAATTATCGATAAATTCGTAGAAAGGTGTGTTTCTAGAAAGGAAAAAAATTTTAATTTTTACAGGACTTTCTCTGAAATAGGAAGGGAAAAAAGTGAGGGCACTTTAGAAGGCGGTTATGGCGATCAGTTGTTTTCTTAAAACATCTAATGTAGCTATTTAGACTTTATTTGAGATCTGATTTTCTCTGACATAAATTATTCAACCTTTTAATTTTGTTTAATTTTGTTACAAAAACTTTTTCAGCCTATTTAATTATTTTGCAGTGAAGACGAGTATACTCGACATATACATATACACAGTAAAAGTAGGCTAAAAATCGAATGTTATGTGTTAGTTTGTAAGAAAAGATATATTTTTATTCGTTGTTAAAAACAAGATTTATTAATTTATTTATTAAAATAAATAAGGTTCCCAAACTAACGAATGTTTTAAAATCTAGATTTTTTAAAACAAATTTAGTGTATCTTTCTCTGGAAAAGGGAATTCTTTAGATTCATTGAATAATAATACGAATGTGATTTCTTCTTCAAGACAAGACGATATTACGCAAGAAAATTTCATTTCGCTGTGACGAGTACACTCGACATAAACCTTTAAAGACACCAGATCTGGCCCGACGATATGTAGAACAGCATTTGCACTCAAACTATGGAGATTCCATCTAAGGATCCTCTTAGCAGTGAAAAAGGGATACTGGCCTTTGGATGTTGACGCCAACAGACTGGGAATACCTCAACACAACTTCTGCAGAATCTCGTCGTAGGTAGAAGAAGAAGAAGCCACAGAACATCTTCTCTGTCACTGTCCGGCGCATGGCGACCTAATAATTAATATTATTAGAAGAATTTATTGTCCTGTTGAATGATTGATTTTTTTTTTGCTTGTAAGCTGTACCTCATGTTCACTATTCTGCATGTGGAAAATATAATCATTTTTGGAAAAAAATTCCAGCAGATTCTATAGATAATAAAGTGAATGAGATTTTTTCATGACGAGTATACTTGTCAGAGCGAAATGCATTTGATTGCATTTTAGTTTCAGCAATGTTTTAACTAGTTTGGTCTGATTTAATTCTATTTTAAGTTCTATAAAAAAACAAATCTGACAGTGTTTGAAATGGAATTTAATATGAAATCTTAAACCTTAATAATAAGGTTCGTTTAGTATAAATGAAATTGAAGATTTTACTTAAAATTTTTGTCGTGATTAGAAAGAATAGGGCGAAAGGCCGTTTTAGTTAAAATAAATTGTAGGAAAATAAACTCACATCGAATGGAATACTTTCTTGACATCGGCTAACTTATTTAATTGTCGTCGTGGTGTAGTAGGTAGTGTGTTGACTTATTAGACGAGAGTCCGTGGTCCAACATCTGGCTCAGCCATCTGGAACAAATACTAAATATGAAAATGAATTTTCGGTAACTTCCTCTCAGTAGTCTTCTGGTAAAACTTCTGCGAATAAAAAAATGGCAATGAAAAGGTTTTCAAAAAGTCTGTCGTTCGGAGTAGACCTTAAACTGAAAGTGCCACCACTCTTGAATCAAATTAACATCCATAACATGAATGGTGTGAGGAGCTAAGTCGAAATCTTGATTAAACGATTGTGATGACCAATTAGGCAAGTAATTAAGTGGTGTACCCAGAAATTTATTTCTTCTTTGATCTGAATGATACAATAAAAAAATATATGCAAACATCACAACCAACGATTTTTTTTCTTTTACCGATTTTGACAAAATATACCAAAGTTTTTATTTAAATATTCGATTAGGAACCATACCTTAATTAGGCTGTAAAAGATAGAAATAAAATTGGTATTAAGGGATCGTGTATAACTCTCTCTCAATGGGAAAAAGTGTTAAGAATTGGTCAACAAACATTCCATTTTTGTATCAAAAAGAATATGAATAAAAAAAATCTTCTTATTCCTCATTACTATGGAAAAAATATGATATACTCGCATGCATACATACATACTTATACAAAGATTCAATTCCCACTTATTACTCATACATTCGCACACTTTTCTTATTACCTGTCTTACAATATGTCCCCTCGCAAAACAGATGGCTCTGTCATATTGCGGAACCACAGGCGCAAATAGCAATTAATGTTGCAACCAGTTGGGCTTATTCCAACTGACCTTTAAAAGATCTTGGCATTATACTCGCCTAAGATAATGCTTCTTACATATTTAGTTGGTATGCTTAATAGTTTTTAAACGTATGTGACAGGGTGCCCAAGATAAAGAGAGAGAGAGAGAGAAGGAGAGAGATAGAAGGAGAGCAAAAAGAGATAAGAAAAATTAAATATTATTTATGAGTTCAATAAGCTAAACAAACAGTCATGCAATTGATCTTGTATCTGTTAGCCAGGGTTGCCGTTTCTATTCTCTTAAATCAAAAATGATTATTTTTCCACATGCTGGGAATAGTGAACATGAGGTACAAATTACAAGCAAACAAATCAATCTTCCAACATACATACATACATATATACACACATAATTGGCCATTACAACCCTTCAGTCAGATTTACGGCCTAGCTTCTCACACCACTCATGTTGTGTGCCTTAATTTTATACTTGAGTGGGGGGACCTACAGTTTAACTTCGACTTCGAACGACAGATTTTTGAAAAACTTTTTCATGGCAGGTTTATTTACTCTCAGAGTTTTTGTCAGAAATCTGCTGAGAGGTAGTCGCCGAAGAAATATTTTTTTCATATTTCGGTTTGATGTCTGGCCAGGGGCTCGAACCCGGGCTTTACATCTAATAAGCGAACACACTACCTACTAGACTATGGCGACTACACGTATCACGTAACCGTATACGTAAAATATGAAACCTTGTGGTTATTTTGAGGTAAATTTTGTGAATTTCTGTGGGCTACAGATATACTATAGTTATGGCAACACTGTTGATGTTTGATCTGATCTCTAAATACGAAAGTGTGTATGAGAGCGTGCATGAATTGGTGTCTGTTTATGGATAAAGTGCTCATAAATTCATAAAAATCGAAAACAGACAATCGTAAATATATCGAAAATGTCTTTTTTTTTTTTAAATTGCAACAGCAACAACAACAACAACAGTTTACAAAATGTTTAAAAAATTTTCAATAATTTTTTGGTTACACACAACGAATACGTACATATTTGCAATACAAGTCTTGGCCTAGACTCTGGCTGTTTAAATGGTCTACTCGTTTGAGATGTTGCCTCTATGGCCGAACTGCGTGTGGTAACTTGTAATACTTTGTTTTGGCTATAACGAAGTGTGTGTTTGTGTGCATTGGGTTAAAATGGTTTGACTGTGTTCTGCATGAGAGGTGGTAATAAAAATGTGGTCAAGGTTAATGATTGCTCTAAAGAGCCTTGTCTTAATTTTTAATATTTTTTTGCCACTACGAAATATGAAATTCAATTGTCTTGACAAACTGTTTTAAATCTTTTGTTTTGAGTTTATGACAATTATTAAAATTAATAATCTTCTGTAGTTTTTCTTTTGTTCATGCGATTCGTTATGCTCTATTGTGGGCATTGTTAGGCAAACATTAAAGCAGACAGTTAAAGAAGGTTTCTTGTTAAAGACAAAATTTTTGTTTTTTTTTTTTATTTTTTTTTATAAGAGAAGTAGTTTTCTCTGTTGTACAAATGCGAACAAGTTGTACAAATCAGGTTAGTCGACAGTCTTAAGGGAGACTTATTAAGGTATTCTTGGGATACAAGCCCTATCGAAAATTGCTTGCAGAACAGTATCAATAAGCCGGGAATTCTTATATCGAAATCTTGCACATGAGAGCAAATAGCCTCATGTCACTTAAGAATTTTATTTGTAGTTGTAATTTGATAGGCCCGCGAAGCATACCTTACAGAGATAGGCATGAGTCCTATTGTAGCATTAAATAGACAGAGAACCAGACTTTCACTCAGATTAGTGGAAGAAGATGTTTTCAAATTATGAAAGGCGAACATTGATCGATTGAAGATTTTCTATCAGGAATCTATCATCTGAGATTGCGTTGCCTCAGTTACTTATGTCTTCTGAAAGAAATATGTCCGTAGCAGACTTTAAAGGCATAGTCAACAGTCTTATTGTAGCATTAACTAGAGAGTAAATTTCTCCGAGACTTGCAACAGGAAAGGTTAGTAGAAGAAGATCTTCACAAATTACGAGAGGTGAACATGTGTGGGAATCAATTATCAGGGCTTGCATTGCTTCAGCTGGTTACGGCTTTAGAATTGGACTGAGTGCAGTCTCTGTTTCGAGGAGAATGAAATCATAAAAGGAACATTTTTTGCTATTACATACCATACATACATAATTGGCCATTACAACCCTTCAGTCAAGATTACGGCCTAGCTTCTCACACCACTCATGTTATGTGAGTTAATTTTCATACATGGGTGGTGGGACCTACAGTTTAACGTAGACTCCGAACGAAAGATTTTGAGAAACTTTCTCGTAATAGGTTTATTTACTCTCAGAGTTCTTATCAGAAATCTGCGGAGAGGAAGTCGCCTAAGAAATATTTTTTTTTTCATATTTCGTTTTGATGTCTGGCCTGGGGCTCGAACCCGGGATTTACGTCTAATAAGCGAACACACTAGACTATGGCGACTGCAATTACATTACGCTGTTCAATTTTTTTTCTACTTTTTCCAATAAATCAGCAGAATGGCATTAATGATGAATATTGATTTCCAGTAGATCAAGAGTTGCCTTTTTTATCAGCATAACACATTGGCTTATCATATACCGATAAAATGAAATCCAGAAACGTTCAATCACATGAACGCGGAAGCTAGTGAACAGGACCAATTTTGGAAAGAAAAGAGTTGTCATAAAGCGGATTAAAGTGAATTTAAAATATGACGTTATAAGACGTTTCTTGTTTATAAGAGGCAAATGCTTAATACATAATATCAAAATAGTTTCAGTATATTTAGAAGTAAAAACCCAGATTGCATAAGTTTCCCTAATACTAAGCGCGTAATTATTATATGCGGGGTGCTTATAACCGGAGAATATTGTATTTATTTATGGCGATCAATAAAAGCCTGCTTTTACATTTAATTATTTTTACAATTATGACATACTTTAGTAAGTATTTACACTTAAACCTACTTACTTACTGTAAAGAATTTTTTTTCTTTGAGATATGTGAAATAAAAATCTTTGAAAATATGTACATTCATGAGTTTGGCAACCTTAGTCATTTTAATAAACAATACCTTGTATTAATTTTTACTTTATTTCATTAATGAAATAAATTTTGAACAAACATATATATTTTATAGAAAACCAATACTCAACATTTGATTTTTAGCCATAATTGTCTACTTTTATAAGCAGAAAGATTCTATTCTGTTTATGTCGAGTATACTCGTCTTCGCTGGAAAACGATTACAGAGGTAAAAGGTTAAAAAGTGCCATTTAAAATTAAATTATTCTAATTAATTGAGAATAGTTTTATAAATCAAAACGTGCTTTCCTTATAAGGCAACGTACTATTACTTATGCCAGACTGTGAGTCTGGGGGTAAAATTAATCCCCAATTGTTTTAAAGAGAGAATAAAAAAAAAAAAGAGTTTTAAAGTTTTTTTTTCTTCGTTTCGTATTTTCATTAACATCAACACTCTGGTTAGCCAAAGTAAATATTGTCAATTGTTAAACAAAAGTGTTAAAATAAATGCGGTATATGAAATGAAATGCAATGAAAAAAAAAACAACTCTTTTCTAGGATCTGGCTAAACATTGAATGTGATAAAAGCGCAGCACCAGGATAAAAAACTGCATACAAAAGTTGGTCAACATGATTGCGGCCGAACGAGGGTGTTGAAAACAAATACAAACGTACATTGGCTTATAGACCTGATTGTAAACAGAACTGTACTACTGGCTGTGTATGAAATATTCTCGTTTGTTTGTATGTATGCTTAAAGAGGGGCGTTTAAATATGGGCGTAACCCTAACCAAATTAAGTGTTTTATAAAAAAATGGCAACAACAGCAATAACAACAAGTGCAACTACAATATTGAAATAGGTGTTAAAAAAAATTGTTGTTTTGTTGTAGTTTGTTTGTTAAAACAATTTATGCAATTGCAACAATATCACAACAACAACAAAAAAACGCTGAAAAAAAAACAGAAAAACAACCGCAAAATCAATTGACATTTGATGCGAAATAAAAATGAAAACAAAAACAACAAAAAAAACCGGCTTGTAAGTGCGGGCAATTCAATTATGAAAACAATTTTTGAGGTGGAAGAATATTTTTTTTTGCTCACTTTAATCTCTTCATATTCATATTCCAACACAATTTATGTGACTTAATTAAGTCATGTTGTCAAATGGAATAAAAAACTTGTGGCATCCATAGAATAGAATTTAAACGATAACATTTCATTATTGCGACAAATGAAATCATTAAACGAAAGCCGAATAGGGAATTTTCTAATGAAAAAAAAGAAAATATTTTAAAAAACACTCGCATTGAAAATGGCATGAGAATTAAAAGTCAAGATTGACTAGTTAGTTGCATAGGTTTCAGTATCAAATACGGGTAGATTTTAAATAACATCGAATAAGTACCAAATGTAGATGAATTTTAGAACCAGCAAGAGGACTTTGTTTAAATTGTATTCGAATGCATTAAAATGAGAACTATCGTCTACACCGTAAACGGGATTACAGTTTTCAATATTCACTAAAAATCTCTTGACAGAATTGCTTTAAATTGTCCTCGATATGTGCTTTAATGGTAAGGTTGAAGGTCTTACTAGACTCAAAAACCGATTCGAGCGTTTTAAATAAAACATAGTCACCAAAGTTAGGCTGCCATTCGAGCATTCGATTCTTGTGAGGCTAATGAGACTGTTTGGAGAAGTTGAATAGGATATGTAGGGAAAAGAAGGTTATCCTCTATTGGGGCACAGGTCATATAAGAATTCTCGCCACGAGACGGTATTTCTAAGCTACTGATGGGACTAGAACCCATTTGTCGAGTATGCTCAACGAAAGAGATGCAAAGACACTTTGCAAACCAAGTATGTTTGAGGAATTCGAAGCTTTTATTAGGAAATTACAATAAGAGGAAATCTGAGTCTTAAGTTAGGCTCTCCAGGAATAACCTGAGTTTGGTAACCAGCTTTTAACAGAGCACTGTAGACTCGCAATACACTTATTCAGCTTATAGACTGTCTCAAGCCCAACAAGTAGATTCTGAAACCATAAAAACAAATCATCTGAATGCACTCTTGGAAGACAGAGAAAATCCAGTAATCATACTTGGACTTATGTTCTGGGTTCAAACCCCGCGTCAGACATCGAAACGAAATATGAAAAAAAAAAATATTTCTTCGCCGACTTGCTCTCTGCAAATTTCTGGGAAAAACTCTGAGAGTAAATAAACCTGCCATGAAAAAGTTTCTCAAAAATCTGTCGTTCGGAATCGACGTTAAACTGCAGGTCCCGCCAGTCACGTATAAAATTAATGCACACAACATGAGTGCAGAGTGAGATTGTGCAGACCTTGCGCTGACCAACTTCCTCCTTTCCCCTGATTTTGGTGGAACTTGGTTAGTACAGGGACTGCGTTCACCCGTGGCATCACAAAGGGCCGCTATGTGTGCTCAAGTGAGCTTTGTGATATCAGAGCTACCACTCCGACCTAACCTAACATGAGTGGTGTGAGAAGCTATGCCGTAATCCTGACAGAAAAGTTGTAATGGCCAATTATGTATGTATGTATGTGAGAAACAGCTTCTTTTTCCCATAACTGTCAAGCAAGTTTTGTTGAAGAATTTTGCAATCCAACTATCAATTCAATTTTATTTGTATAATTTCGTTTCCGTATAAAATTTAAACAAAAACAAAAAAAAACGCGAAGAAGAATAAATCACTTTTCGAATTGCAAAATCTGTTCCTTTTAAATTCGAGACGCCTCGTGGGAGAGTGTTTGCTGAGAAAAGCAGAGTCATCAGCAATGATTGAAGACTGAGTATGAATTCTGATTGGCTTGACCGATTCGTATTTATTAATGTGTCTCAAAGGCATTCAGAAGATAAAACTCATTTCCATTAATTCATAATAGTGTAAGAAATCTCGGCATCCATCTCGACTGTCGCTTTACGTGGGCTCACCATATAGCTGCCAAAATTACCCAGATGAAACTCTGAACAGCAAATCTTTACTGGATTATTGGACCTAAGTCAACCCTTGACTTAGAACTAAAATTGCTTTTGTATAAATCAGTATTGAAACCTATTTGGCTTTATGGTATCTAACTGTGGGCAACAGCCTCACCATCCAATGTAGAGAAGCTGCAAAGGCGGCAATCTAGACTTCTTAGAATAATAACAGGTGCTCCTTGGTATATGAGAAACAGTAACATCCACAAAGATCTGATGGTGCCCCTAGTTCGAGAGGAAATAAAAATAGCAAGTGTCAACTACGTCTCTAGGATTACAGAACATCCCAACAGTCTTGTAAGAGACTTACTTAATTTTAGCTGAAGTAATCTTTCATACCAAACATTCAAGTCGAATGCTTGAAAACAGAGTATTTTTTCTGAAGCCAAAAAAACAAACAAAAAAAAACAAAGACTTTTTCCTTTTAAAAATTGTATTTAAAAATTAAGTTCAAATTGTAATCGTAGGCTAAATAATTAAAAAAAAAATATTTTTACTCCTCGCATTAATCGCGGGTTGTTACTTTAGTTGACAATTTTTAAGTGGCATATGGCAGTGTCCAGCATTATTCGTTTTTGTAATCAGCGGGTGTCATGGCAGTTTAAAATTTCTATTTTAATTTAAAACAATAGTTTTCTGTTTTGCTTTTCATTTATCATTATGTATCCTTTGAAATTCTCCCTTTCTCTCCTTGGAAAAAAATTGAGTGAAATTCAATAAAATTGAGTTGTTTTATGCGATTATTGTGTTCAGGGTTGTTAAATTAAGGGATTAAATTTCTGTTTCCTGGTAAAGAATAGAGTTATTAACCTCTTTTTGAGGTATTAAAATGATACAGAGTGTGAGGTGTTAATTGTTTAATTTGAATCGATTTGGAATAGCTTTGAAAAATACTCGTATTTTGTAAATGAATGGCTTATTTGGCACAAATTCCATCTTTCTATGAATTCGTGGAAGTTAAACATACTGTTGTATGATGTTGTACAATGGGTCAATTCGACTGTACTTGTCTTAATTGACAAGTACACGTCCTCTAACCTAATCTAACCTAAACATACTGTTTAGGATGCAAATGTTTACACAAGTCGCGATTAATCGCTTTCTGATAGTCAAGTTTTAAAAACTCCCTAATAACCACTATTGATCACGATTAGCAAGTATTCGTTGCATTGACAATCAGCCTGGCCTCTAAAAGGGGTGTAAAATATGAATTTTGCTTATGCCTCCACTTCATTGACAAACCATACTGAAAAATTTAACGAAAGGTGCTAACATTTCACTGTTACATAAATGAGTCAACAGTATTGAATTTCAACTATGCACTCTGATTCATTCGTACTCACTACAACATTGATTCATAACTACAGGTTGCAATGAGTATGAGTACTACGTTGACATCAAACTCATACCATTCGAAATATGTTTGATTCATACGCCTACTCATTTAAATTCATAACTTATAACACATACATACATACATACATAATTGGCCATTACAACCCTTCAGTCAGGATTACGGCCTAGCTTCTCAACACCACTGATGTTGTGTGCGTTAATTTTACACATGAGTGGCGGGACCTACAGTTTAAAGTCGACTCCGAACGACAGATTTTTTGAGAAGTTTTTTCATGGCAATTTTTACTCTCAGAGTTTTTGCCAGAAATCTGCTGAGAGGAAGTCGCCGAAGAAATATTTTCATATTTTCGTTTTGATGTCTGACCTGGGATTCGAACTCGGGCCTTTCGTCTAATAAGCCAACACACTACCTACTAGACCACGGCGACTTATATAACTTATAATACTTATAATAAATGATTCGAATGATTAGAGTGTTGCATTTACAAAAAAAAAAGAAAGACAAAGACAGCAAGCACAGCAAACACACAACCTTCTAGTGAGTATTGTAGTGTTTGTACGCGAATCATACTTATTTTGTGATTCTGTGTAAATGTTGAGTAAAGGACAGTCGAAATCAACAACATCATGCGTATTGTTAAGTATGAATATGATGAGTACTTCAAACTTTGAATATGAGTAGTATGAGTATGATATTAAAATAATTATGAATGCGTATAAGTATCAGAAATTATGAGTATGATTCGATTGTACTCATCTTTTTGAATACTCATTGCTGATCTCTGCTACAGACACATATTTGTCAAGATATTATCGTTACACGGACAGCCCCACCTTTTGTTTTTGTCATTTAAATAGTGCACACTTGAATTTCGAACTCAAAATAACTGGCTAGCACTGCAAGGAAGGAGGAATTCCACGTGATGAATTAGATTGTATTGGTTATGAACAATAATAACACGGGTTACAATGGTCTTTTTAAACTTGTGTACTTTAAATAAAATCATGGTTTTTTGCCTATTGGGGGCTTAATTGTTTCCGCTCCTACAAGAGGGCCTATTTCAGTTCTACTCGATTCCAAATAGTTTGTTTTCATACTTATATTTATATTTTTTGGCCACAAATTTTCAATAGTGATTGGAATTGAGTTTTAATAACTCGATGGCAATTGTTGAACAGCAATCTCCTATGAACTCCAACTGTATGCTCAGGATCTTTATCCTGGTGCAAATCAAACGTGTGCTCTATTCGAAGCATTTTGGCATTTTTTATATGAGATTTTCTTTTAACATTTTTAAATACTAACCAGAAGTCGAATAAGCCTGTCATACCATGTAGAACTACTGAGGCCATGCTTAACTGTTTCACGCAACTCGTTTGGATTGAGCTCTTAATTTTTCTCTTCCTCCATTATCAAACATGTCAAATGAGTTCTGGAAGATTGTGTTTTCTTCAGATGAGTGTACTTTAGAATGGAGGAAACAGAAGTGAAGAGCTTGATCTCAAAAAACGGTTAAGTGGTGGTAGTAATATGCTGTAGGGATGTGCAAGTGTGGGCAGTTTAGAATTTATGGGGGAAATAATGAATAAGAGACGGTAATTAAATATTTTAGAGAAAAAATTAAGCAAAAGTTTGGTATAATTTAGAATTCGTAATGATTATTACTTCTAACAAGTCAATGATTCCAATCATAGTGCTGACTAAAAACGTGCACGGAGAGACAATAAATGTCGACGACGCTAGAAAGCGAACCATACAGCACTGTCAAGAAAAAAGGAACACTGAAATATAGTGGTAGATGGACGGTGAAACTTCTCCCAGATATTATCCGTTGGATTGAGAGGATATTTGGTGAGGTTAATTACTATTTAACACAGCTGTTATCGGGAAACGGTTATTATTGTAAATATTTGTTTAAAATGTGTACGATGACACGACCAAATTGCATCTAAGATGATGCGTCGATTGATGAAGCGGAACACGCTTTATTTCATTGTGAGAGATGGAGTATAAAGAGAACGAATCTTGAGGCCAAAGTCGACGTCTGTACTGTCGAAAACTCCTGTGGAGGGACTCCACTTCGAAGTAATACTACAGTGGTTCCGGAGTGGCCATAAAGAGTCCAAAAAGAGAAGACGGAGATTTAGTGGGTGAGGGCGCCACACACGAGGGATAGTTACGACTTCCCTTATGATGCGGTTAGGTACATTTACTTCTCCTCAACGAAAAAAAAAGAGTATTTATTAGATCATTTGGAGAAGCGGTTACGTAGCCTCTAAACTTCAAGCAAAAGTCATCTGAAAAGTTTGCCTATGGGTTCGCAACAGAAAACGCTTAACAAAACTGATATATTCAATAACAAATGGTTTAAATGGATAGCCTGACCTTAAGGAATATACTACTACTAAATACTGGGTATAATTTTTTAATTAATTCGATCGGTTGCGGCACTTACACTTTTGCGGTGCAAAAATACGGAGTCCCTAAACATTTTTCTTATATTTTGTGAAAAACATTAAAACATTTTTTGTTTTATTAATAAAATAGAAATAAATGAATGAAATATATATAAAAAAGCATCAATTATTTTATTTTCTTAAAATTCATAAAATTGCTAAAATATGTATTGGGGGACATAGACTTTTGCTGTCGCCTGTATGCAAATGAAAAAAATTGGCTTCTGTGGTTTCTAGCATTAAATTTGTAAGAATTTTTGTTAAAATCGAGTTAAAAACTCGAGTTTTAAAAACGAGTTTTTGACTTGAAAATTAAGGCTATTGGAGATTAAATTCATATTATTTGTGCTTAATTTGTAACGTTTTCTTGAAACAGTAATTGAAGCTGTTTTGTATAGTTTATGGTAGTTTACTCCATAATTTTGTTTTTAAGACACCAACTGAATTTCAATTGTCCTTGCCTTCTTCGATCAATTCAACTCTTTTTTTGAATCGAAAGAAAAATATCATTTTTTAATGCCCCGCGGTTGTCACCTGCTCCTTATGAAATGATAACACACACACAGGCACACACAACATACTAAAAAGGGTCAATGAGATAACGAATATAAAGGATTTTAAGTCTGTTTGTTTTGGGCAATAAACACAACATTTCCTGAATATGGAACACGGCTACTACCAGAGTACAGAGTAAAGAACAGAGACATGTGGAATAAGACTCCCCCAAAATGTGTATAACAATTGGAACAGACAAACACCTTAGGCGGTCATGTCTACATTTTTACCAACAACGCAACACAACACATTTATAAATTAAATTGTATTGTATTGTATTGTAGTATTCTTGTATTGTATTGTGTAATATGTTAAGCTCCTACGTAATAAAAAAAAATTAAAAAAAAAAACAAAAAAAAAAAAATAACGCTCGTTGTACGGCTGAAGCAATTCCTGGAGAGAAAGATGTGTCTTTCTTTCTGTATGTGTACACAGTAAGCATGCGCGCGCATTCGCATAAATTTCAAATAAATTTTCTTTAAATTACAAAAAAAAAAAAAAAATACAAATAAAATACAAAAAATAACTAAAAAAATTAATATTAAAAGAAAAAAGAGGGAAAGAAGAAAAAAAAAAAAAAGGAATATAGACCATGAGTACAATGAATATATAATACGGGCAGGAATATGTATATACAATCAAACAAACTAAAAAGAAAAATACAAAGAAAAAACTGAAAATTAAAGTAGAAAAAGTTAAATAAATGATATGAAATAAACTCTAGAAATAATGTGAATAAAATAACAACAAAATTTCAAATTTAATGTTTTTAACCTAAAGGAGCGTTTTCCACAAACGTATGTACATATATTTGAAAGAGTGTAACTTACTTCTTATAGTGGCTGTTTTAACCGGCATAAAATTATATTATTTATATGTATACAAACTGCAAATGAATGCAACACCGTTTCCTCAAAACTACATGTATGTATTGAGTAATTCAAGTGGTTTTATGATCGTTAAAAACAAGGCTAGGTTAACACCGTTTAGATATTAGAGGGAAATAGTTGAGATAAGCAATTTATAATGCAGTTACAGTCACGTTTTATATAGGGTTTTAACACTTTAAATGTATAATTTTATTTCAAATAACGTTTTCTGTCGATGTTAATTATTTCCCAGCTTAGACGAGTATACTCGACATACACACAAAGTAAAATGTTATTGCCTGTCTGTCGGTGTTAATTATTTCCCAGCTTAGACGAGTATACTCGACATACATACAAAGTAAAATGTTACTGCCCGTAGCATTAGGTAATTATGACTAATCAATTAGACGTTATTCATTGTTAAGAAACAAACAAAATTAAATTTTTATTTAATTAATTATTAAATATTATTATTAGTGCTTATTAAAATAAATATTGGCAACCTTATTAATTATTATTAACCTAATGAATCTTTTTAAATGTACATTCTTAAAAACACCTTTATTTGACCATTTTCAGGAAAGAAATTCCAGTAAATTCTTTGAATAAGAATACAAAAGCGATTTTTTTCTTCATGACGAGTATACTCGATATTGTGCAAACAAAAAATATTCATTTCGTTCGCCATTAAATATTTTAAGCAACGAAAACATCTCTTTTACATGGACTTTTCCAAAATGCCTTGTAAAAGGTTGTGGTCATTGTCTTGAATTTCCACAGCAGAACCTCGTAAGTTTTTTATTTTTAAAGGCACATTGCAATTGCAAATGGAAAGTCGTTGATGTGAATTCTGTGTTCTGTTTTCTGGGTTTCTGGGGATTTTGTTACACAAATTCAAGAAGGTCTTCATCTGGCATAGTTGGTTATTTTATATTTGGTTTCTGCAATTAAGTTAAAACATTGACTTTATCAGCTTAAATATTTCTTGCTTTCTTCACAAGCTCCTGCATATCCCGTTTACAAAGCGCCCAATCGAACAAGTCTGTAAAGTCTATAGACCATTTTGAAACGAAGAACGTTGATTCCAATTTTGTAGTAGTAGTACTAAAGTAAATAAAGTTTGAGATGCAATGCCTTCTAGGCTTTACAACAAGTTTTTGTCTCTCCTCGTCTTCTTGAGGACAGACAACATGGTTATATGCTAGGTTTACTACTTCCTTGTAAATTAGTCTAAAAAATTTATCATTACAAGTTTATCAAGTCTTTCGAAATTTAATGTAAGAATGGAATTTCAAGCCTTCGTTGTAAATATAACCTTTTTCTCAGTAAAATATTCAGAAAATCGATGAGACAAGAAGGGTTGCTAAACTGATTGCTTCAAGCAAATGCCTCTATTCTATTCATTTTCAATCATTTTCATTCCAAACAAATTTTGAAAGTTTAGGAGCATGTATTGGTAAGCGCCACTGCCAATTCTTGCACAACAGCTGATCCACTTCCTGTGCTCTTGACTGTTATTTGCTTGTGTGGCAAAGGTTTTCCTTTGAAGCCAATTACGTATGTATATTCATCCCCGAATTTATTTGAATGCATCTCACTTCATTATCTTCTTCTGCATCGCTTAGATCTATTTACTACTTCTATTTACTGCAATATTTTATATTGAACAAATGTTTGCCAAATATTGTTTTCCGAATTCGTTACGTTTCTATCGGCTAGAACTGAACAAGTCAGAACTTTAGAAATAACTAAATATGACACTCTCTTAAAAAGTTGTTTTTGATATCCTCCTCTTAGTCCTCAAGATTTCGTTGTTTGTTTAGCAGTAGCAGCATGTACTCAGAATTAATTTGTATACTTAACTAGATCATAGCATCGTTTCATTAAATCCAGCAATTTCAATAATTTTTTTTATTATATTAACTAAGCCATAAAGCTTGGAATAACCCGAAAGTGGTGACGATTAAGTATATTCCGTTTGGGTTCAATTAGAAATCATATTCCAAATTTATATTATCGGAATATAATCGTCATTTTGGGTAATTTTTAGTTCATTCGTTAGTACTCCCGTATGCAAACTATTCCTTCTCTCTTTGCATCTAGTAACTATAGTGCACAAATGCAACTTTGCATGGGCTCCATGGTAGAAGAATAAATAGTTCTCATCGCCACAAGAGTAGTTCTGGATCGAACCACCTGTCAGGCTGTTAACGCCATATACGCAGAATTTGAGAAAACATTTCAACTGATGAGATAGAACGCGGTGGAGCCACTTGCAGATCAAATATCTAAATTTTAAAAATATATTGACCTTTACTCCCACATGCTCAAATATTTCATTTTATAATCAATTTTAAAATTATTTCGTACATTTTCTGCGGCATTAAGTAACTTTTTACAGAAAAAATTGTACTAATTTAGCAAAATGTATTGGATTCGGCAAATGGTGTCCTATAACACAACCATAATAATTGTGTAAAACATTTCAAATATAAATAAAATGAACAGTTAACACATGTTCATACGTTTTTAAACATAATAGTATGCAACAACAAGTTGGTTAGATTCCATAGATATTCCATTAACCTTTTATTATTGTATTCAAATTACATTATGGCCACTATGCCCAACCATTCAATTTTATGTGGGAAATTGTTAACAAAATTTATTAAATTTGATAATACTATGTAATGTTTTTGTTATTTGGAAATGACGCTCGAATTAAATTTAAGGATAACACACGCATGCCTTGTATCGATTACAGTCGATAATTTGCAATTATTGACATAATACGTCTACCAAGTATAGAAAATGTGAAATATTGAAATTTTCATTCCATTAAATCAAACGCGAAAGAGAAAAACAAACAAAGACTGAGAGTAAATAAAATTGCCATGAAAAGTTTCTCAACAAAATCAGTCGTTTGGAGTCGACTTCAAACTGTAAGTCCCGCCAGTCATGTATAAAATTAATACATACAACATAAGTGGTGTGAGAAGCTATGTACATCCGTAATCCTGACCAGAGATCAGCAATGAGTATTCAAAAGGATGCGTAGATTCGAATCATACTCATAATTTCTGATACTTATACGCATTTATACTTATTTTAATGTTACACTCATACTACTCATATTCAAAGTTTGAAGTACTCACCGTACTCATACTTAACAGTACGCATGATATTGTTGATTTCGACTCTTCTTTACATAACATTTACTAGAATCACAAAATAAGTATGATTCACGTAAGAACACTACAATACTCACTAGAAGGTTGAGTGGTTGCTCTGCTCTATCTTTTCTGCTTATGTGTCTTATTTTTGTAAATGCAACAACAACTAATACTGTAAATTTTGATTAATGATTCAAATCACTCGAATAATTTATGAGTATTATAAGTATTTTTTTTTATAAATTTATGAATCTGAATGAGTAGGCGTATGAATCAAACTTATTTTGAGTGTTATGGGTTTGATGTCAATGTTGTACTCATACTCATTGCAACCTGTGCTTACAAATCAATGTTGTAGTGAGCACGAGTGAATCGGAGTAGTTGAATTTCAATACTGTTGACTCACTCATACTCAAAATTTTATGAGTATGTATGTAATCGAAACAAACAAATTGGTCTGTAGTCCTTGAGCTTTACATATTTAGAGGCTTCAACCCCTTACCAAATAAACCATTTATCCCTGCTTTCCTTTGGTAATTGCATCAACCAAAAAAAATCATAAATCAAAATGCACAGTGGGCGTTGTTACTAGGCAACTATAGATCTCAAATCTATATACCTAGCAAAATTTTTTTTCGTCAAGCTAAGCAAAAAATGTTGTTATCATGTTTGAAAATGATATCCTCTGTCTTTAATCCGAATTTTCCTGAAGGGGCAGAAAAGTTGATACTTGATACTTAAAATATTTACATAGAACTGAGAATCCTTTACCATCGCGAATCCACTGTCAAACTTCAAAGTTGATCTGAAATTTTTACTTGCAAAGTTTATCCGTTTGGACGGAGTACGACTGGGAAATATTATTTAATCGGATGAAATCAAATTTAATTGCCTGTGATCGTATAAGTATTACACTTAAGTCGGATCGTCCTGGATAGACGCATTTCTACCATGACTACAATATCTCCAAATATACGTTTTCCATTTTTAATTTTGGACTGTGGTCCTACTAGTCGCAGTAGTCTAGGAAGTAGTGAGTTTATTAGATGTGAGGATGTGGTCCAAACCTCAGCCCAGACATCTCGTGCAAAATGAAATATAAAAAATTTTTCCTAGGCGACTTCCTCTCAGCATATTTCTGGTGAAAAAATACTATGAAAAGCTTCTTAAAAATCTGTCGTTCGGAATCGACTGTGAACTATAGGTCCCGGCACTTATGGAGGGTTGTAATGACCAATTAAGTAAGTAAGTAAGTAAGACCACGTCATGCGCTCTTGGTTAGTTTATAGGGACGATCTCTGTTAGTCTGTCTATTGTGGGGTCTAAAGTAAACCTTGTCCGTTTTTTCCTAAAGGCTTCGGTATAGGCTGCTACATCATAGCGTGGTTTTCTTTACAGAGTAATTAGTCCTGTCATCATATGCAGACAAGGCTTTGATGCCATATTCTAAATCACATAGCAATCTTAGTTTATTTCCGAAGACAGACAATTTTTCAAATTGGAAATGATATCAATTCACATAAGAACCAGTAGCATCCAATACTTCATTAGCGATCGAGATCATCATGAAAACTGCTCTTGGTGTTGCATAGCTTGTGCATGGGTAGCTTGTATGCCACCATGAATTCCGGAATTATGGTACAAATTCGGACGTCGAGCAACCTTTTACCGTGCATAGTCGAATAGTAACACATTCTCCTTGTAGTATATGAAGTTTTTCACATGCCGATGTGGTGATCAGAATAGTATTGTAATTCCTTCGTAGAAAATCACATTTAAGTTGCTCACCAGAGATCAGCAATGAATCGTTTTTTCGCTACTCATAAGTACTCATGAAATTTTGAGTATGAGTGAGTCAACAGTATTGAAATTTACCTATGTACTCTGATTCATTCGTATTCACTACAACATTGATTTATAAGTATAGATTGCAATGAGTATGAGTACAACGTTCACATCAAACTCATAACATTCGAAATATGTTTGATTCAAACGCCTACTCATTTAAATTCTTAAATTTAGAGAATACTACTCATAAATGATTCGAGTGATTCGAATCATGCATCAAACTTTACAGCCTTAGTAGTTGTTGTATTTACAAGGAAAGAAGAAAGAAAAAGTGAAAGACAGCAAGCAAAGCAAACACACAAGCTTCTAGTGAGTATTGTAGTGTTCGTAAGCGAATCATACTTATTTTGTGATTCTTGTATATGTTGAGTCATGGAGAGTCGAAATCAAGAACATCATGCGTATTGTTAAGTATGAGTACGATGAGTACTTCAAACTTTGAATATGAGTAGTATGAGCATGATGTTAAAATAAGTATGAATGAGTATAAGTATCAGAAATAATGAGTATGATCCGTATCTACTCATCTTTTTGCTGATATCTGTTGCTCACACACCAGCCTTTAATGTAAAGAAGGTTGGCCCTTTTGGATTATGCGGATGTACAACAAATTCACTAGTTGTTGTACCATATTGTTGTTTGAAATTATAATTTTAGTTTTTGTTTTTTGTTTTTGTACATTTTTATTTCAATTTTTTTGTAGTTTTTATGTGAATTTTATTGTTGAGTTTTTCGTTAATTTTTCAACGATTTATTGTTGATATTGTTGTTGTTGGTTGTGTGTGTGTATGTGTGTGTGTATTCATTTATTTAATTTTCATTCTTCCGCTATAATCAAGCATGTCAGCCATTTAAAATAGTTTGTGTTGGTTGCCAAGCTCTCTAACCATACGAGAAAGAGTGTTAAAATCATCCGACCAACCAGTAAGCCAACCTCTTTTTACTATTGTTACGATTTTTCATATTGTTGTTGTTGTTGTTGTTAATGTTGTTGCCACAGCTAGTTTCAGTTAAAGCCCTCTAGGCCTCTTCAGTTGTTATTTATTTTGTTTTTAACTGTCAAAATAAAAGATTATGTCTGAAATTGTTGCTGTGTTCACATTTAGATTTTTACCATGTTGTTGTTGTTGTTGTTAGAAACATACAATAAGAAAAAGAAACAGAAAATTGTATACATTTTTATGTTTTTTTTTTTATAAATTTTATATTTTTATTTAAATTTTATTTATTTTTTTGGTTTTTTTTTGTTTTTTTTATTATAAAGTTACAGTGAGAGAAAGACAAATTACTTGAAATACGATTCATTATGTGTGTATGTACTCGTATATATGTATATAATTGTGAGTTTATGGCAAACATGATAATGATGACCATTTCTGTAGAAGAGCGGGAGTGTATGCGAATGACTGACTGACTAACGGAATGACGTAGTGGTTGTTGGATTGTCTGTGGTGGGTCCTGGTATTGGCGGGAATTGCAAATGCATGAATCCATTGGTAGGTAAATCGTAGGTTTTCCACTCTTTTATTCGTTCGCATATTTTTTTTTTTTTTCTTTGATTCTATTTAATGCTGCTACAATTTGCCACGTTTTTAAATTACATTTTTGTTAGATAAACATTTTAATTAATTATGGCTTTAGTTTCAGTTTTAGTTTTAGTTGTTGGTGTTGCTTATTGTTTAGATCTTATGTAAATTTTGCCTTCGCTTATTTTCTTTTCCCTTCCTTTCTTTTCTTTCGTTGCTTAACGTTTATTTCACTTTTGGCCAAAATCATTTTTTAAATCATTTTATTACGTCGACTTCAGGTGATGAGTTGCCGTTTGAATGTGAACGACATTCGTTGTGGCATATCTGTTGCGGTGGTTGTTAACTTACAAATGATAAATTTCATTTCTTCTTTATTTATCACACACACACACACATTTAATTAATGATGAACTTCCATTTGAATTATTATTAACTCATGCACTTCTATTTCTTATTTTCATATGTAAAATTGTCTTTCAGTTCGCCCATTAAATCTCATTGTAATCGCAATACAATTTTTCTTGGTTTTTTTGTTTGTTTTTGTTGTTATTATTAAAAGCATTTAAATACTTTGTTGAGTACGAAAATATATCATTGTCAATCTTTAGTAACACTTTAGGACTTCAAAATAAAGGCTTTTTTCATATCCTTAGGGTCCCTTAAGGGTCCAACAGGGACTTCCGGGGACAAATGATTGCGGCCATGAGGTCGCCCTAAGCTAGTAGGTTTCAAGATTCAAACCACAGGTCAGATATATTGAACAAAACGAAATATGAAAAAAAAAAATATTTCTTAAGGCGACTTCCTCTCAGCAGATTTCTGACGGAAACTCTGAGAGTAAATAAAATTGCCATGAAAATTTTCTCAAAAATCTGTCGTTCGGAATCGACTTGAAACTGTAGATTCCGTCTCTCATGGATAAAATTAACACACACAGCATCGGTGGTGTGAGAGGCTACATCGTAATACTGACTGCAAGGTTGTTATGATTAATTAAATAAGTAAGACGAACAAAAAGAAAGCATTTAACTCATCTTCATTTATTAATTTTTGTTCCAAAAGTGGAGAAATTTTATATTATTTTCAAGAAATTTTTTTTTAAGGTTTCAACAATCTATTCCAGTGTTGCTTATCGAAAAATGAGGGTAGGAATAATATTGCATCATCTTAATCTATGGATGGTATAAATATTAAGGAGTCAGAAGATCTTGACATTCTGAGCATTAAGTATAATGTTCGCTATAACCGACACATATGTATTTCCTTCAGTTCCTTCTTAAGATATTATCATCTGATCTTACTATTTACACCATTTATAACCGACCGAGAATGGAATACAACTCTCATGTATGGCCTCAACGTCTATTTTGACGTATTCTCGACCATGTACAGGAGAGGCTATAGTAGCTCGTTAATGACGGTAGTGTATCCAACTCCATTGACTCATTGGATCATCGTTGCAATGTGGTTTTTGTTTTACTGTTCTATCGCTACTACAAAAGGATTTTGCGAAATAAGGGGAATTGTTCCCGAAAATCATATGTTCCTAGGTAACGCTCGTCTTTCTCAGCGAGCACATCCGTATGTGGTCGATCGCACACTGCATTACAGAAAAAATACGTTTTTTAGTCGGACTATTCATATCTGGAACTCAATTCCTGCAGAGGTCTTTCATGTTACTTATGGTGCAAAAATATACAAGCCTACTGTCCATAGACACTGTTCTCTCTTTCCCTTTTCCCATAACATATTTTCATAGTCTCTAACATAATGTCATCCATCCTCTGAGTGTTGGTCGTACGAAAAAAAATAACGCCGCTTGCCTTTGCTCTTCCGATAGTAATATTAGAAGCTGTACTCGAGTTTTTAGAATTGTCTGCAACGAAAAGTGATAAATAAATTTGCAATAGTACAATACATACCTTAAAGTGGCTTTTAATGTACTAAAGTAAAGAATATGATGTAAATTTTTAATTTTTAAAAATCGTCAAAATAAAGGCATAAATCGTCAAATCGTCCATGTGATATTTTTGGAGCTCAAAATCGTCAAATCTGGCAGCTAAAATTGGCGTATCTATTCTTTTCCTGTGTATTGTATTTATATGCCTAGCCTACCTTAATGTATTCGTTTGATTTCTAAAGGCCAATTCTATTTCGAAATGAAAATAGTTGCTGATACCAGGTATTTTAATTTAAATTATCTTTATTCGGGGTATACTTGTTGTTTGCTTCATGGTATTTAGAAAGCAGGACCAGTTGGAAACGGGCTGTAAATATTTTTCTTTTATGAATTATTTTATACCCATTTAAGTTAAATGGTTTACACAAATCGCATATTCATTCCATAAATATTTCGCTATATTTTAACGTCAAGAAAAAAATAATCGAAAAATTTATTTTAAAAACAATATTGAAATGGAATTTAGCACGGGTGTATGCCATTTAATAAATTATTCACATTGATGTGGTGGCTGTTAGTATCTCCGCAATTCAATTCAATTTAACCAAATTCATGGAGAGAATAAATTTGAAAATTTTATGACTGCAGAAAATATTACCAAAAAATACTATTTGGTTGGCTTAAGTGGATTTATGGTCATAATGCTGTACCCTTACATACATACATATATAAGTAAGTGATGGAGAAGAACCAAAAAATTGAGAAAAAGGTTGAAAACGTTAAAAAGTTTAGCTTTTAAGTGAAAAATCAAAAGGAATTCATATGAATTTTAAATTTTCGTATGTGAAAAAGGAGGGAAAACACAAATGGACAGACAGTCCGCCAAACAGTTGAACCGAATAGGCTTTTAAGTTAAGTGGTTTTTACCCTCGACCTTCTAAGTATATGTATATTGAAGGTAAACCAAATGCTGTATATAAAGTAAAAATTGTTGGAAAAAATCAATTGATTTTCAAAAGGTTTTCATACATGAACTGAACACACCATATTTGATTGCCGCTTTAAAAATAGCGGCAGCAACAACAGCAGAATGAAATCATAACGTTCGTCAATAATTCAAATGATTCAACCGTAATTTTCGGAATAACAAAATGAAAGTGAAGGAAAAAAATTGTGAAAATTGAAAACCAAAAATTATTTACAATTTATGCGGCCAGGAATGTTTCAAAGAAAATTGCATTGTTTTCTTTATAAAATTCGTTTTTTTATTTAATTTTTTTTTATTTTTTTTTTTGCTTACAAATCAATCAGTTGACATTTTCAAATTGTTAATTTTTTTAAAATTTATTTCAAGAAAAATAAGAAAACACAAAATCGAACAGAATATATTTTTTCATCCTCTTTTTTATGTTATTTTGTTAGCAAACAACTGTAAAAAAATTTTCCTATAATTGTTTGCCACAGCAATTTGTGATATTTTTAGGTTCAATCAATCGATTTGCATTTTAATTATTTAAAAAAAATAACAAAATAACAAAATTCACAAAATGAAAATTTTTCCTTGGTATCGATTATTTTGCACATTTTAAATGAAAAAAAAAATAATTGAGAAAAAAATCGAAAAAAATTTAATTTTTTTATTTGTAATTTATCACACAATGTTTAAATGATTGGGGGAAAATATCAAAGTGTCTCTGTACATTTAAGTGTAGTATGGTGGTCCTAAGGAATAGTACTTTACTTATAAAATATAAACACAAATAATTCTCTAATAAAGAGGTCTCTCTAATGTACTCCAGTAAAATATTAAGTATATGATCTGGTCTTAAACATCAAATTTTTATTTATTTCTTAACTAATTTTCTAGTTTCTTCTCCAATGATCCAATGATGATGATCCAATTTGGTGGCAAGTTAAAGTTAGGTGAGTTTATATTAAACTGGCAGTCTCCATAATGGGCACTTGGGTCTTATAAGGTCCCTTTACAATACCGATATCACTCTGCTGCATAATTATAGCTCCAGTCCCTTATGATGGTGCGAATTTTTTTCAAATCGTCTTTGGCTCGGCATGTTTTGACACTAAATTTTCGGTTTCCAAGAATTCTTCTCTTAGGTTCCCAAGTGCCAGCTAATGGCGAGAAGATGTTTTGTAGTCTCCTCTTCTACCTCAGTGTTTCAGCTTCTATAAAATTGATTATGTATTTTGTCCACTTTCCTGGCGTAAACACACAGAGGCCAGTGTTCCATTATCACTGCTATTCTTCGGTTTAATCGTGATAGATTCAATGCAAATTCCGTTCTACACAAGCCAGATCTGCTTAGTATCTCTACTAGTTGATTCCATCTCCCTCATTATTTTTTCCATTGTGCCAGCTTTGTTTCCTTTTATCTACAAACATTGAATGTCTCACCCGGCATTCTTGAACAACCCTAGATGTGCTGTACACATTCTTCAGGGATCTAGAACAACTTTGTTGCATAATCTAGATGCAACACTGAAAATTCAGATCAACCATGCCCAAGGTTTTGGCACTTCCATGCTCTTATGGCGGTAGTCTAGTAGGTAGTGTGTTAGCTTATTAGACGAAAAGCCCGGATTCGAACCCCAGGCCAGACATCAGAACGACATATGAAAAAAAATATTTCTTCGGCGACTTCCTCTCAGCAGATTTCTGGCAAAAACTCTGAGAGCAAATACCTTCTGAAATACATTCTTCTTCAAATACCTTCTGAAATCAGTCGTTCGAAATCGACGTTAAACTGTAGGTCCCGCCACTCATGTATAAAATTAACGCACACAACATGAGTGGTGTGAGAAGCTAGGCCGTAATGCTGACTGAAGGATTGTAATGGCCAATTATGTATGTATGTATGCTCTTATAGCGCTCAGTCTTATTGCCGCCTTATCAGATACTTGTTTCGTCAATATGTCAGGTGGTAGTCAGTTAAATTAAACAGAAACTAAATGACTCGGCTTGTCCAAAAGAATTTTCTCAAAATTGTATGCCTGATATCTGCTGACAGGAAAAGTGTTGCCATTTTAATCAATAAAAGAAAAATTCAAAAAGCCAATGGGTTATTGACTAGTTCTCATGGCTTGTCTAATCTTGTATACTTACACGCGAAATCAGCTCTATTAAAACTTAGCCATTATGAGGGTTTCGATTTCTATTTCTTGATGAAAGATGTTTGAAACATTTTGGCATGTTGCTGTAATCGTTTATAGAGAACGTTGTTCTATACTATTTACATCAAGAATGGTTTGCATAATTAATTTAAATTTGAAGATAAACGGAATGAAATTGAAATCAAACCTTGTATTGGATTCTAATACCCAAAATATTTACGGTTTATTATCGCAACTTTTTAACTTATATACCGTCAGTATAGGCAAATCCAAATGATTAAATTGATTAAATTAAGTGAAAAATAATTTTACTTGATAAACACACACAAAATTGTGGGCCAGTAAATAAGTTAGTAATCTCATCTTTTCATGCCTGCTTAATTATTTGGCAGCGAACACGAGTATACTCGACATAAACAGTGTAAAATGTTACTCAATTATGACTAAAAATCAAACTTTCCGTGGTGTTTTTTTTTTTTAAATATGTATTTTGTAAGGGTACTTCCCCAAAATTTTTTGAGCTAAATACCAGCTATTGTTGCCAAACTAACGAATGTTCTAAATTCTAAATTTTTTAAAAGGCCTTTATTTGACTTTTCTCAGAGAAAAAAATTGCAGTAGATGTGTTAAATAGTAATACAAATGCGTATTTTGCTTCAAGACAAGTATTGTTCAAAAAAAATTTAATTTCGCTCTGACGAGTATTCTCGACATAAAGCCTTATTTGAGTTTTCTCAGGAAAAACAGATTGCATTGAATTCGTTGAATAATAATACGAATTCAAATTTTTCTTCAGAATGAGTAAATTTCATTTCGATTTGACGAGTATTCTCGACATTTGACATTTCTCAGGGAAACAAATTGCAGTGGATTCATTGAATAATAATACGATTGTGAATCTTCAAGACATGTATACTCGACATTATATGAAAAAAATTTGTTTCGCTCTGACGAGTATTCTCGACATAAATACTTCAAATGTTAGGCTTTACTGTATGGTACTTTGGAAATGGGAAATCATTTACACATATATCTGAAATACAACGATTTCCATTTGCATTAAGTGTCGCCATAATTCCCCATCGAATCATCTTCAATGATTTTCATGTGTAATAAAGAAAAAATAGAGAATGATTTACAGAAAAATAAAAAAAAAAATAAAAATCGAACAAAACAAAAGAAGAAGAAAAAATTTTTTCTGTTTCTTCGACAATTTCTGAATTTTATTTATTTGTTACGATACAATTAATGCCGTTTTATTTTTTTTAATGTGCTGATTAAAAAAAGAAAATTCTTTTGGATATTGGCCAAAATATGTTTATAATGCATGCAAAATGTAAGCAAAATATCGAGAAAATTGTAAAAATTTAAAAATTTTTTTTTATATTTTTGTTGTTATGCTTTTAAAGTGTTGTTGCATATTGATTGTGAATATTTTTTTTCGCTTGCAATCACTTCATTATCCAATTGTTGTTATTGTTGTTGTTGTTATACAATTATACGATATTTTAAAATGCAATTCGCTTTTCATTGCAAATATATCGTCGTATCACAATCACTTTTTGTTGTTGTTGTTAATTGTAATGACATGTCATTGGTTGATATAATTTCATTATTGTTGTTGCAGTTGCAGTTTCAGTTGCTGTTGCTGTATTTTTCTTCTTATTATCGCTGTTGTTAAATTATTTTCTTATTGAGTGTAGCAAAGGTATGCTGTAAAAAGCATTTTATAAATACTCATATAAACACACACACACGCAATATGCATTTATATGTCTTTTATATCATTCAGCATTGTCGACTTTATTGACAACAATTGTTGCAAGAATAAAAATAACAACAACACCCAGTAGATAATATTGCAATTGAGTATGTTTTAAAAATATAATTATTGTCAACGTAAATAAAATGAATTGTATGTGTGTGCTTGTATGTGTATTCACTCTCTCTCAATCCAATTTTTTTTTTGATCTGTGAATATCATTCATTTCTGTTTTCTCTTTTTTTTTTTTTGGGTAAAAACATTCAGCCCAACGGATATACTTGCATACACTTTGACATTCTTTGTAAAAATATAAATAAACATCAACAACAAGAACAAAAACATCAGCAAACAGCAACAGTGCAGTTTTAATAGGCATATCATTGATGAATAAATATTTGATTGTGTTGCAATTGTTGCTGTTGTTGTTCTTTCGTTTATTCATTTAAATTAAAAATTTTTGCAAAAAAGTGTCGTCGTCGAGTGAAAAAACGAAAATCATTTAATTTGAATGTTTTAAAGAAAATTTTTAATAGTGAACAGACACACACACCCATACTCACACTCAGAGACATACACATAAATACACGTTGAAAATAAAAGCAAATAAAATTCGTGGCATAAATCACTTTAAAGTGCCAGTGACAAATGTCAATTCTTGAGTACTGAAAAATAATTAAACATCCATTTAACTTTCGATTTATTTTTTATTTTTATTATTATTTTTATTGTACACGTATTTTTATCTGAATTTCTTCTTTTATTTTCATTTTCATACATGCCCTACACCATGATCATAGGAGTTCACACTAGCAGAAATGATAAGAAAGAATTTTTGGTAGGGTATCATGTTATGGTAGGGTATCATGTAGTCGTATCAGATAAGCCGTAATTTACTTATATTTTCTTTTGTATTTTTTAGTCTATATTTAGACGTACGCGTGTATGTATGTAAGTATGTATATGCTCTGTTTTTAGTAAATTGTACAAGTTATCAGACTGTTTTCAAAACAATGTGTTCGAATAAATCAATTGAAATGATTTTAATTCGCATGCAATTGGCTTTCTTCATACAGATGCAGATGTTTTGCGAAAAATAAAAATAAAAAAAGGCAGAAATCAATTGCATTGTCTATCTTTGCTAATGTAACATAAATAATCCACTTTCTCTGCTTATTACACTTCACGTATTAAATCTTTATCTTAATAATTTCACATATTATTTCTAATTCATGTACTAAAAGGAGTGATGCACTCACAGCCATAATTATTCCAGTTATTCAACAGAATAATAAATTTAGCAGGGTTCATTGCCTAGAAAGATAGCTTATTAGGATGTTGCGATTTCTATGCTTTCTGTACTTATTGAATTAACCTTCTAAATGTCGAGTATACTCGTCAAAGTGAACGAAAATGTATGTACATACTATTATTAAACGAATCTATTGGAATTTTTCTCTGAGAAATGCAAAGGTCTTTAAAGATGTTTTCATTTTAAAACATTTCTATTATTTTAGTCAGATATTTTCTAAAATTTTATATTTAAGATATATGTATTTTCGACAACCGCCCAACTTTATTTACGTCAATAGATTATAATAACTTTACTGATAAAGTATATATCGGGTTATCCATTTCGTGGTTTCAAAAGTAAACGTAAATAAAGCATTGATTGATGCTTTTGAGGTAACTTTCGACCACTTTTTGACACATATTGGGCGGTATCTCAGCCATAACTTGACGAATGCTGGTTTTTAAGTGCTCAAGAGTTGAAGGTTTATCTGCATAAACACGGTCTTTCGCATAGCCCCACAAAAAAAGTCTAATGGTGTCAAATCGCATGATCTTGGTGGCCAGTGGATATCGCCACGACGAGAAATTACGGGGCCAGGAAATGTTTCTTGCAATAAAGCCATAATCGCTCGAGTTGTGTGGCATGTGGCACCGTCTTATTGAAACCACATATTCTCCAAGTCGTATTCTTCAATAGCAGGCAAAAAAAAGTCGGTTATCATATGACCATAACGCTCCGAATTGACGGTGACAGTCGTTCCATCGTCGTTTTCGAAGAAGTAAGGTCCAATCACACCTTCGGACGAAAGAGCGCACCAAACAGTGACTTTTTCTGGATATAATGGCCTCTCTTCAATTACTTGAGGATTCTCAGAACCCCAAATACGACAATTTTGTTTATTAACATACCCACCGAGTGTGAAATGTGCTTCATCGCTGAAGAAAATTTTGTTCGAAAAATTGCCGATACGTGGCTGTGGCAGAATCACCATTTTTGTGGTAGGTTTTGATAATTTTTATGCGTTGTGTGATAGTTAAGCTATCCATTTTCGTCAATGTTAGACTTTCAACTGAAAAGAAGAAAATTGGTTTCACAACTTAGTTTGACAGATGTCGAATTCCAGTCCCATACTTTTGAAACCACGAAAAATGGATAGCCCTTTATTAGAAGCACAGAGTGCCATTATATAAAGAATAAATTCATTCAGATATAAATTTAGCTTTTTTTGAGCTGGATTACATTGGACGGAAACATTTATTAAGGGTCTTACATGCATATCGAAAAGAACTATTGTTAGCATAATCAGATCTTTAATACTTTAAATGATAAAATTTCAAAATTACGTGTTGATCTCGCAGGGACATTGAATTTTAATTGAATAACCAGGAACTCTAATCAACATACCTCGTAATAAATCTAAAACAAATAGTGAACACAGCATAGATCGACGACTTTTAAGTGTTGGTAATGTAATTAAAGCAAGTCAACTATAATACGACTGTAGGTTATATAGAATCTATTTTACAGGCAGAAGTATTTTTTCTGTTTATGACGAGTATATCCGTTTTAGCTGCGAAATTATTAAGCAGGTAGAAACTGTTGCGTGAAATAAAATTAATTTGTTAAAGATTTAAATTATAAACAGTCGCAATCTCTTTTAAATTTTTAACTTTATCTTTAATTCAAAAGTATTTTCTTTCTCAACTTTTTGTTTTCTTACATCAAATTTAAATATTATATATTTATTTGTTTATTTATTTATTAATTGCAATACAATTACAAATTATATTTTAATTATTTACGAACTGAGTAACTTTGTCCTGTTTTATGCTCGGTGTAGTATCACAGACCAGAGTCTCTGGTGAGAATCGAAATCAACCATTCACGTTAATAGCCTAGCACACTACCCGCTATAAATATTACTTTCATTTAGTTATTAAAAAAATATTGAAAAATTCGACAAATTTAGTCATAGAAAATTTACCGTAGTGTAGTAAGAACCGTGTTGGCTTATTTGATGAGAGCCCATGGTTCAAACCCATGGTTATTGACTCCTGCAATAAATCGAAACATGAAAAAAATATTTCTTTCGGGGACTTTTTGTATTCTTTCAAAACTTTGAGAGTAAAGAAAATTGCGGTGATAAGTTTCTCAAATCTATCGTTCGGAGTAGACCTTAAACTGTAAGTGCCGCCCCTCATAGATAACATTAATACACACAACGTGGGTAGTATGAAAAGGTAGATTGTAATCCCAACTAAAGTAAGTAAGTCATAGAAAAAATTGTGATCCTCTCACAAAATAAGCTTTGTATCTGTTATCCTCACCAAGTTTACCGTAACGTGTAGTCCTCATAGACTTCTCATGTTTGTTTTATAATCTGGGGCACTATAAAAGAAATAATCCGAAACTGACTGCAAAGCCTGGTTGAAGTATACATATGTATATCATATCACCGACAAGAATAACCACTGTCTCCATAATGATGAGGCCCATATGGTAATGGAAGTGAATAGAGGCACAACATAAGGTGATGTATTCTCTCGCCCTTAATATGGAATATCATGATAGAGCAACTGTTGTAAAAGCTACAACAATATGGTTATGCTGATGGTCTGCATATTCAGCTATCAGATTTTGATTCTCACACTTTCTCTTTGACATGCAACAAGGTCCTGATGCTTACAACTGAATGGTGGTCACAGTGTGGTTTAAGTATCGATGAGTGCGAAATGTAATTGAGGCTTTTTACCTGGCGATATAAGATACCTTAATGAAATTTTAATTTTCTGTATCGAAGAGAGTCATACGGTGTTCAGATATGCACCTTTATTGCGCAAATCTCAATAAACGCCATTATTGAGTGCGATATTTCATATAAAGTGTCAATAAATTATTGCGCAATAAATACGTAAATTGTTATTATATTGAGTAAAACTTAAAATGCAACACTGTCATAAGTATGTTCAGTGCGCATATTACAATTAACCGAACACTTTCTGTTGATAGTTGACAACTCAAATGTAAACAACGACATAAAAAAAAATAACCAGCTATTTTGTTTAACAGCTGTCAAATGAATATTGAATAAGCAGCTGAACTACGTATATTGTTATGTCTGAGCTCTTAAAATATTGTACTCAATAAACTGAATATTGACTCAATAAAAGTGCTTATCTGAACATAATATAAAGTATTTAGAGGTTATTCCGGATCTGAAGGTATTATTAAGGGACTATATAATTAACGAAAAAAATCTGTTAAGATCTGGATTTTAGAGCAACCATTACATACTGGCAATGTCAGGCTGTGATGGAATCAAGATTGCCTTATAGTTTAGATGTTTGATGGACTATTTGCAGACACCAATACCACTGGGGACTGATAGACAATTTACACAGACAGTCCGGTGATTAGCAGTGCACTCTGTTCCATTGCAACCAAGGCATTATTTACATACATACATAATTGGCCATTACAACCCTTCAGCTATACTCAATTGTCTCCTCTCTGAATCTCTATTAAGGCATAGGGCTGAGTTGGTGGCAATGCCATTAAATGTAGGCCCAATCTCGACACTAGACATGTTGCTATTCTGGGAAGACCTAGACACATTAGGGTCGATTATTTGGCTTCATATAAGTTTCAGAGTAGAAGATTACATTTTAGAATTCTAACTAGGAACATCTGGTCTGAAGATTTGGAAGTTCCCACCCTTTAAGTTCACACTGATTTGTCAAAGATGAATGATAGGATGGACTAGTAGTACATACATATATGTGTATTGCTCTGACCACCGCAATGCTTTCTAGATGGAGTTGTGATGGATTTATCCCTGAAAATCTCACGATTTACTCGGGTTGCGGTAAATTCCCCAATGTATGTATTTTAAATCTCTTTTCCTGACCATAAATGCAGAACCGTGAACTTTGAAGGTCACTTTCTATATAGACAGAAGTACGTATATTTAAAATATAAATCAAATGTCTAGAAACTTATTCAAGTCTCAAAGCTTTTATTTTTAGTATTTAATGTTCTGTTTTAAAGTTTTCTTTAAAGTATTAAATTGAATACAAAAATATCATATCAAATACAAACACAATATTTCTTCATCTCTGTATACGTACCATAAATAATAACAAGTTTATAAACATTGAAAACGATTTTGTGGTTTAATTTCTTCATGCCCAAACCCTCACTCCACATACCATAAACGTTTCTATAAAACTTTCTCATATTAACACACACACAATGAAAATTCCCCCCGAAAAACTCAATCAAAATTCTGGCCACAAAATTTTCGCGCATAAACGCAATAAGATCACGTTCATAATACATGTTTACACTGTAATACGGCTTTTAAACTAACAAATCATGAAGATTTCCTTTAAAAAGGGATACACAAGGAAGTAACAGAAGTTCACAAAAGTCAAAGTCGACTGTATGGCACCCTAAACATTACAATGTACTCTGAAATGCTGATTTCCACATTGAATTTCATGTTTATTTTGCATCAATATGCTTCAAATATGAAGATTTTGTTGTAGTTTCTCTAGTTATAAGTAGAAAGTTGCGGTAGTCTAGTAGGTAGTGTGTTCGCTTATTAGACGTAAAGCCCAGGTTCGAGCCCCAGGCCAGACATTAAAACGAAATATGAAAAAAATATTTCTTCGGCGACTTCCTCTCAGCAGATTTCTGTAGAGTAAATAAAATTGCCATGAAAAGTTTCTCAAAAATCTGTCATTCGGAGTCGACTTTAAGCTGTGGGTCCCGCCACTCATGTATAAAACTAACACACACAACATGATTGGTGTGAGAAGCTAGGCCGTAATCCTGACTGAAGGGTTGTAATGGCCAATTATGTATGCATGTCGTAGAAAATTAAAATATTTGGATAAACGGACATGGTTTTTGGACTAATCTAATATGATAAACAAACCTCCCCACTAAACCCACTATTACCTGTTGTAGTGGAACGAAAAAATAAAAAAAAATTTCGTTATGTCCTCCAGGGAATGTATTCAAGTCAGTCTATGCCAATATAATGAAATAGAATGGATCGGTAAAGAAGGAAAAATGAAGAAATGAGAAAGAAAACAAAATAATAAAGTCAAGTGAAAGGATTGTCACGATGTTGGTTTTGTTGACATACCAGAGCTAAACGAAAACGAACTTTTAACTTTAAGTTGCCAAATACCAGACAGCCAACCCTACAAAAAACGAAAAAAAATAACACGAAGCAAATATTGTACACGAGACGCAAAACGCGTAAAAGTTAAACCGAGAAATATTTATGCGAAAGGATAATAAACCAACAGCACCAACAAAAACAATCTCCATCCTTCACTTTTCTATTCTATTAACCCCTTCCCAACTTTTTTTTTCGAAAATGTTGTTTACGTTCCCAAAACCATAAGAAGAAAATGAAAGAGAGGAGGCAAGAATGCCGCAGGCAGAAAATAAACGAAAATTATTTTCCTTTCTCGGATATTCTAATTGTCTAAATGCGCTACTTTCGGTGGAATTAGCACCGCCATGATGAGTATTTGTAAGCAGTAAGTGGTAAACCAATAGAGTAGAGTACTCCTCAGCCGGCAACTGCAAAGAATATTTTCTGTTTTAAGGAATTTTCACAATTTTTGTCGTTCTAAGATGGTTGAAGTGATTCATAAATATTAGCACAACGTGCAAGTGAGATTTAAAGTTAATAAACTTGTCAAGGCAACTCATGGAAGAAGGTTTCAATGCTGCCCTAATCCCTTTTCTCTTCACAAGGCAAAACAATATTCAGCAGCATATATTTCGCGTGGCTTTTACAGATGTGTGTGTAGGGGTAGCAGTGTAAATAAATGTTGATTTCTGAAGTATAATTTTAATACAACAACCATGATAATTAATATGGCAAGTGCCTAATCATTCATTTATCGATTGTAAAGCTGCGCCAAATGTCTGACTTCGTGTATCGTCGCTTCTTAAGAAATGCTTGTCAAGCAATTTTAATTACTTTCTGTCTGTTAGAATGATTAATTAAAACTTAGACACCAGGCACCCTGAGACTTAATTATTTACTTAATTAGCCATTAACATCCCGAATATCGGCCCGCTTTTCAGACATCCTTGCTCCTTTCTTGCCCTCGCCAGTTGGTCACAACAATCAATGACAGGACTTCTTCGATTTATTCCTTCCAACGCATACAACTCCATACTCTACATACATACATACATAATTGGTCATTATAACCCTTCAGTCAGGATTATGGACCTAGTTTCTCACACCACGAATGTTGAGTGTGTTAATTTTATACATGAGTGGCGGGACCTACAGTCGACTTCGAATGACAGATTTTTGAGAAACTTTTCATGGCAATTTTATTTCATTCTAAGAGTTTTTGCCAGAAATCTGCTGGGAGGAAGTCGCCGAAGAAATATTTTTTCATATTTTCGTTTTGATGTCTGACCTGGGGTTTGGACCGCGGACCCACGTCTAATAAGCCAACACACTATCTACTAGACTACGGCGACTTCATACTCTACACCTCCTTCCGTTAATACCTTCATTAAATACCCGTCTCGCTGGAACATTCTCTTCCATCCGAACGACTGGGTTGAGACAGCGTGGCGCTGCATGTTAACACGCTACCACGTTTATATCGTTGAGGAGCTCTTACGTTTTATTGTTAGATTGGGTGGGGAAGTCATCGCCTACACGCACTGGACCGAATATCTTACATACATATACATAATTGGCCACTAAACCCTTCAGTCAGGATTACGGTCTAGCTTCTCTAGGACCGAATATCTTACTCAGGACTTTTCCCTCGAAAACTCTTAAGGCTATAATGAACCACGGGTAGTAAACGCGAATTGTACAGTATTAGTTGCCACGTTCAACTGAGTTCTCGGCTTTTCAATTGACTATTGAGACCATAATAGCACATTTTGGAGTGAGGAATCCTACGCATGATGTCCAGACTGACATAATTTTTGCTGGTAACTGCAGAGTCGAGATACATAAATTCATAGACAATATCGAAAGTATAGTTATCAGTCGTAATCTGGGATCAAATGCACCGCTAGCGCCTACTAGTCGACAACACGTACTTCGTTTTGCCACCATTTACTGCAAGACCCATGTTGATAGATTCCTGTTCAATAGCACTAAAGTCAGCAGTAACACCTTGCTTGATACGTCCTATGATGTCAATGGCGACTGCGTACGCAACACTTTTATGGAAAATAGTTTCATTGCAATACACTCACCGCGCCTTCAGCAGAACACTCGCAATGACGAAGTCAAAGAGCTTGCACGTTAAGGTAACACCTAGTATGTGACCTCACACGATATCAGAAGTTTCGGAGAGATCAATTCCTATCATTGCGGAGCTCCAGGAGTTGCTCAATGGCATACTGCATACCCTTATTAGCTTCGCAGAAATACCGAACTCTAATATTGTCGGCGGAAATATAATGGGTGTCGACTTGTGGTTCATGACGTCATGTAAAGATCTGGCCGATGGTGAACTTTCCATGTATGTATGTCTGAAGCCTAACTCACGAGGTGCGTTCAATGCTTTGCCCCGTAAACCGAATCATCCATATTCATACTCGATTTTATTTTAAGTTAGGCCTTCCAGAGAGCACTTGTTTGGAGAGTAATCGGAATACTAGAAACTGTTCTTCTTCTTTTTCTGAGTTTTTTCGAATATTCGAATGTTATGAGTTTGATGTCAACGTTGTGCTCATACTCATTGCAACCTGTACTTATAAATCAATGTTGTAGTGAGTACGAATGATGAATCAGAGTAGTTGAATTTCAATACTGTTAACTCACTCATACTCAAAATTCCATGAGTACTTATGAGTAGCGAAAAAACGAATAATTGCGGATCTCTGGTATATATAGGTTTACGATAATTTTACATAATTTCTCAAAGTAATCGAATACTCGCACATATGGTATTCCGGTTTGTGTCTGTCTGCCTATTGAATATAACATTTTAAAATAATTTTCAAAATGATTTTAATTTATACTTAACGGGGGTCACAATGCTACCATATGCACATTAATAATGAAATTTGCAACAATGTTGCAAACCAATGTCGGGTTCACATGTAAATTTGAAATTGTTTTGTATAATGAGTATAATGCTCAACAAAATAAAGAAATTATTCTAATCGAACATTGGCATTAATTGGAATCGAAGTAATTATTGTAATTGTGTTGCATTTAATAATAAAATGTTGATTTATTATGCATTTGGGTGTCATTTGAAATAGAACAAGAAATAAAAATATTTTAAAAAATGCATAAATTAATGCGTTTAATTTGTGTTGTATGTTAATATATTCTTGATACGTCATAGGTTTCTGCGAAAATTTCAGAATTGATTGCAAAAATTCAGAATTAAAAACGAATTAAAGTTTCATAGGGAAGTCTAAGACTGTAATCCCTGCATTAGATTTACTGATTGCGTTCCGCATTAATAAGCAATTATTTTACTTGGTTAGTTACGAAGTGATTTTAATTAATACGTTGACTGCCGCGGCAATTTTCAGAAAACTGGCCACGCACGCCAACATTGACTTTTTGTTCTTTTCCAGAAGCCATTTATCGATACTAGCACTGATATAATACGGTTTTATTCGTAGCTACACAAAAATGGCAGGTTTAGTGAGTACGAGATAACTTGTAGTTGGCACCCTGGAAGGCAACGCAATCTACGAGTTATCTCGTGGTTGGCAGTCAACGTGTTAAAAATAAACTTGAAGACAACTATGACGAGAAAATAAATATGACGCAACTAAGGTATTCGAATACATGTCTCTAAAGGCTACAGCTTGTAGTGAACGAGCTAGTTTCATTTTTATTTGTGTTAGCGATGACATCTGCGAAACATGTTCCCTTACATAACATTCATAACTGGTTATTACAACCCTTAAGTCAGGTTTACGACCTAGCTTCTCACGACACATATATTTTGTGTATTTTAATTATATACATGAGTGGCGGGACCTACAGTTAAAGTCGATTCCGAACGACAGATTTTTGACAAACCTTTCATAGCAATTTTATTTTTTCCCCCAAATTTTTGCCAGAAATCCGTTGAGAGGAAATAATTTTAAAATTTCAGTTTGTTCGAGATGTCTGAACTGGGATTTGAAGCGAACACAGTACCTACTAGGCTATGGTGACTTCAAACATATTTAGTATACACATACATACCTACATAATTGGCCATTACAGCCCTTCAGTCAGGATTACGGCCTAGCTGCTCACACCACTCATGTTGTGTGCCTTAATTTTATATTTGAGTGGTGGGACCTACAGTTTAACGTCGACACCGAACGACAGACTTTGAGAAACTGTTTCATGGCAGGTTTATTTACTCTCAGAGTTTTTTTGCCAGAAATCTGCTGAGAGGAAGTTGCCGAAGAATTATTTTTTCATACTTCGTTTTGATGCCTGGCCTAGGGCTCATACCAGGGTTTAAGTCTGCGGTGACGACAATTTAGTATACACCAAATTATAAACATAATGAATTTTATACCAGAAAAAGTGATTTCCAGAAAGCATTAATTTGTTGTTTTCCTTTGGAGGAAAATGATGCATAGTCGCATTGAATACTTGTTGAGGCATATGATGATCATGCTCTATCAAAAGCAACATGCTGAACATGGATTCGACGGTTGCACAACAAAAAATTTCTAAATCCTTTCAGAGCTACGAGAATTACTCAAAAGTCTAGTAAATGGATGCCAGATGAGTGACTGACAGATACACCGCAAAATCGAAAAACTAGTGATATTTTACTTAAAAAAAACGGTAGAAAATCCGTGTTGCATCGAATTGTTATTGGCAATGAAAAATGGATTGATTTCCAGAATTAATCCGGGACAATCATTAACTTCGGCTGCAAAACCAGCCACGGCAGGAAGACAGTGCTGAGTGTCTGGTAGGTGCTGGAAAGTATGGTGTACAGCGATCCCATACCGACCGACAATAAATGATCAATTTGAACCCTGCTTTAATTGAAAATGATCATAATGGGAAAAAAGACACGGCAACGAAATTTTTATGAACACAATGTAAAACCGGTTCAAGATACAATTAAGGCATCAGGCTGAGAATTGCTGTCCCACTCGCCGTATTCACCATACTTCCGGTTACTACTTTTTTCCATCGATGAGACACGCATTGGGTGGTTAGCATTTCGATTCCTTCGAAAATAGTCGAAAATTGGGTGACTAATTTGTTTGCTTCAGAAGACGAACAGTTAGTTGTATTGGCGTGGAATCTACAAATTGACTGAAATATTGACAAAATGTTTGTAGTCGCCGTAGTCTAGTAGGTAGTGTGTTCGCTTATTAGACGTAAAGCCCGGGTTCGAGCCCCAGGCCAGACATCAAAACGAAATATGGAAAAAAAAATATTTCTACGGCGACTTCCTCTCAGCAGATTCCTGGCAAAAACATGAGTGGTGTCAGAAGTATGTATGTATGGACAAAATGTTTGGCCATTAATGGCCAATATTATCAATAAGAAGTTTTTACTTTCCCACTAAAGATGGTACATCATCTATACAGGAAATTGAAAAGAGTACAAGTCTGTTTTAAGATTTTTTAATGACTTGGCCAGGCATATGCTTACATAACAGATCCGAGTAAGAACACATACATATGTTCACAGCCCGGTATAATATTCGAGAAACTGTTTTATGTATATGGAAAGTGTATTCCGTTAATTCATGTGGGTTGAATTTCTCCAGGTATTATGAATAGCACTTGGATCACAGTTAATTAATCGATAATATGGCATTTAAATTGTTAACTGTAAAACATAATGCAAACGCTTATTTATGGTATATGTCAGTACAAGAACATGCGTAATTGAATTCATTTATTCGTGTAATCGTAATTGAATTCATTTATTTTCATTTTTATTATTTTTTAACATTTCTTATTGAAAAAATATACAAATGCAGACAATTATCAAGAAAATAGCGCCTTCTGCATACTAATTTGGTTATAAAAATTATGGTATTAATGGTCGGTCTACTTAAGATAACAGACACTATAATGTACTTAAATAGCACTAAAATACACACTCATACAGACACACTCTCACACATACTCAATAATAATGCAGGAGTAATGGACGGACAGATAATAGTATGTATGTATGTAGCTTTTAAAAAAAACACATTTTATCATCGTCATAATGATAAACAATTAAATAACTGGGGCTAAATGAATGACAAAATGAACGAACAAACAAACAAACGAACACAGTGGCAAACAAACTATAATTTGTCGTAAACTTGTGTGTGATAAATTTTGAACCAAATACATAAATTTAACAAATAAAACGAAAAAAAAATATATTTTATTGGACAGTTTCTTAAGGCTAAAACAGTAGAAAAATATGATACTCGCATACCTATGCAAAAATGAAATCAATTTAAATTATATTTCTTTGGTTTGGTTGGCATGCGTCATATTGCATGTGTTTGTGCGTGTTACAGATGCGTATCAACTTCCTTTCTATTGAAGAGAGCAAATTTTGATGACAGTATGATGTATTCAATGCAGTAGTCGGCATAGTCAAAATAACAGTAATTGATGAATGTATATTTTTTGTAATGTACAGTGTGTTTTAACGCACATTGTAGCCGTATACTATCCCAACACTAAGCTTTTAACAGTTACAAATTTTATGTTTAAATGTTACAGGTCTAAAGATTGTTCTGGGGTTTCATATCACACCACTTATTATAGGCCTTCCTTAACAGATTACATAACCTAAACGAATCTAGGGTTCTTTGTTCTAAACTTTTAAAATGTTAAATTTTACACTTCACTTCACTTCACTATATAATGTAAAGAGTTCGCCGTAGCGAGGCTACGGTTTAAGCCGCAGGTCAGACAACTTAAAACAAAACGAAATATAAAAAAAATAGTTCTTCGGCGACTCAGCAGATTTCTGGTAAAAATCAAGTCAAATTGCCAGAGACCCTGATCTGCTAACCTACATAGAGTATCCGGTTTTAGTTTCAAATAGAAGTAAAGGTAATCAACTTTGCAATTTTAAAATTTATTTTATCAGGAGAGACTGTTTTGACTTGTGCCGAGATGCTACTTAAACCGACGGCAACATAAAATTTTGAAAACCCAATAAATTTAATGAATTTTTCATTACAAAAAGAAAATCATTTTCAAACTTTCTATAAAAGGCAAACGGACAGAGTTTTCTACCGTTTAGGTCCAAGCATACTATTGGATCATTAAATATGAGTTCTAATATAACACATCCATTTTACATAAAAAACTAGATATTGCAACCATCTTATACATCAATTCATTCTACCGTTCTTATCTTAAAATTTTTTAAATTACAACCCCTTCAAGTTGTTCTTTAAAATAATGATAACCTCATAATGATAACATGAATAACATTTGTTCTCATAGTTTTTGCCAGAAGATTGCTGAGAGAAAGTCATCGTAAGAAATATTTTTTTCATATTTCGTGTTTGTTCGAAATGTCTGATCCAGGTTGAACCACATGCTCTTGTCTAATAAGCCAACACACTACCTATCAGCTTATGCGACTGAAATATGTTTGAAACTATTTCTACTGTTTCTGCCTGCTGAAGAGTAACGCAATGATCTGTCAACGTTTTTGAACCATTATCAGCTAAAACATTTTTACTCATGAATGACCTTTTCATATTTTCCTACGATAATAATCACCGCAGATAGATCCAATACATACGTTAGGTTAGGTCGGAGTGGTAGCTCTGATACCACAAAGCTCACTTGAGCACGCATAGCGGCCCGTTGTGATGCCACGGGAATACATACGTACATACATACATAATTGGCCATGACGACCCTTTAGCCAGGATTACGACTCAGTTTCTCACACCACTTATGTAGTGTGAGTTAATTTTATCCATGACTGGCGGAACCTGCCAGAGATCAGCTATGAGTATTCAAAAAGATGAGTAGATTCGAATCATGCTCATAATTTCTGATACTTATACACATTCATACTTATTTTAATATCATGCTCATATTACTCATATTCAAAGTTTGAAGTACTCATCGTACTCATACTTAACAGTACGCATGATGTTGTTGATTTCGACTCTCTTTTACTCAATGTTTACAAGAATCACAAAATAAGTATGATTCGCGTACGATCACTACAATACTCACTAGAAGGTTGTGTGTTTGCTCTGCTTGATGATCCCTCTTTCTTCTTTTTTTGTAAATGTAAGACTGTAAATTTTGATGAATGATTCGAATTACTCGAATAATTTATGAGTATTATATGTATTTTTCTAAATTTATGAATTTGAATGAATTTCGAATGTTATGAGTTTGATGTCAACGTTGTACTCATACTCATTAAAACCTGTACTTATAAAGCAAAGTTGTAGTAAGTACGAATGAATCAGAGTAGTTGAATATCAATATTGTTAACTCACTCATACTCAAAATTTCATGAGTACTTATGAGTAGCGAAAAAACGATTCATTGCTGATCTCTGGAACCTACCGTTTAAAGTCGACTCCGAACGACAGATTTTGAGAAAATTTTTCATGGCAATTTTTATTTGACTCTCAGAGTTTTTGCCAGAAATGGGTTCGAGAATGAATCCAATATACTACCATCCAATGTACTACTAATCCAAAAAAAGTTTTTGTTCTGATGTATTCGAACAAATGTAACAATCGAAGCAAATGGGTTTTTGGCCGTGGTCTAGTAGGTAGTGTGTTGGCTTATTAGATGAAAGGCCCGAGTTCGAATCCCAGGTCAGACATCAAACCGAAAATATGAAAATATTTCTTCGGCGACTTTCTCTCAGCAGATTTCTGGCAAAAACTCTGAGAGTAAATAAAATTGCTATGAAAAGCTTCTCAAAAAATCTGTCGTTCGGAGTCGACTTTAAATTGTAGGTCCCGCCACTCATGTATAAAATTAACGCACACAACATGAGTGCTGTTGAGAAGCTAGGCCGTAATCCTGACTGAAGGGTTGTAATGGCCAATTATGTTATGTTATGTATGTACTTATCAAAAGAAATTGTCAGACTTCATCGCGACTGATATTATAGCTACTAGGCATACATTTGTTTGGCCACGATTTTACTGTCTACGAAAGTTCAGCATGAGCATAAGTTTTGAAAACAACTCAATTGAAAGTGCATTACTTTTGTAAATTCTTTTTGACGGACTTACCGTCGGTGTGTATTTAACGAAATGCTATCGTATTCGAAATAAATTTTATATATCAAATCAAAGTGATATAGTGATGGGGGATTTCTTATTTATTTTCCTGCTGCCGCCTCTGGTTTATTAACGAATTTTAATGATTTTCTTTTCAGGTGAAAGGTAAGGGGAGTGCGTTGGATTTTATGCTCTAATTTTCTAAGGAGGTTTAACCATTTTAATACGACTGCACGTTTAAATCATAAAAATGAGAAAAAAAGAAACAAAACGAACTAAAAGCCAAATTAAAATCAAATCTTATCTAAAACCGAACTGAACTGAATTGAACTAATCTCTATTAAAATTAAGTTGGCATTAGTGGTTTAAGTACAATTGTAATGAATTTTTTATTTTTTTATTTTTTATTTCAAATTTTAATGTTGTTGTTGTTTTTCTATTTATTTATTCAATTGTAATTTTCTATTTAGTTTTACAGTTTTTATTGCCACTATTCAAGTCAAGTCTTGAGACATATATAGCATATGTATGTACATACGTACATACATACATACATTAAATGGTATATGAAGTTCAGGTTTAAGGTAAGGTAAGCTAAGCTAAGGTAAGGAAATACTTCTAACGTGGAAATATTTTTTTGGCCATAAAATTAATGGCGTGTGAAAACTGTCGTTCAATTTCATTAAAAAAATAAAAACAAAAAAACAGAAAAGAAAAGCAAATAAAAGCAACAACAAAATTAAAATAAAAATTAAATCAAATGATAATAAAAATGAAAGAAAGAAAAACATGTGATTTAATTTAATTCAATTTTTATAGTTTTAATCATGAGTTTATAAACGTTTATATCGGCATGTTTCGACATCAATCAAACTGACGGATAAAATCTGTTGCTGCTACCTGACTGACTGACTTACTGAATATTTAAGGCTTTCGAATTCGAATTGGAATTGTGTATTGAAATCATCTCCACGTTGTGAAATATATACACACAGAAATAAATATGGTTTGTTGTTACTGATTTGAACATTTGCAATTATACTCATAACAGTTACAGGTTGGAGGGGTCATTTAAAAAATTATTTGCTATTCGCTTGAAAGAACTCTTTTTCCGTAAGAAATTGGTTTGCGTTGACAACTAAGACGGCATTTTAGTGTTTACTGCGTATTATACTTTTAACACTTCTACGACGGTAACAGTTTTGTTGATGCTTTGCCAAGGAGCACGCCTCCTTCTTAGGCAGTATCCCGTAAAAACAAAGGCAACATAATAAAAAAAGCTGAGCTGAGAGTTTTTTCGCTAAAGTCATTCAGATCCTTTGTTTCACCTAAAAAGGTCAGGCAGGGAGTGAAATTTATACTAAATTTCCTGCCTAATTGTGGATAAGTGGTTTGAGGCCACTCCAAATAAAAGGGCGACTTCATGAACATATTTGAATGTCGATTCAAAGTTCAAAAGAGCAGTATGGCTGTCCGAGTATATCTCACATATATCTTTGCTATATTTTTGCTGCAAAGCAATTTTTTAATTGATTCCATTTCGAGCGATTGATGAATATTTCCAGAGAATTTTGCTTGGCATTCCAGTTGTATCTACACAGGATAAAGGATATTATAGTTATGGAAAACAATGACTTACTTACTCAACTATCATACGTATTAGTCATTATAAAATTTTAGTCAATATTACGACTTAATTTCTTACACCATCCATCGTTTTTCGAGTGAAAAATTTGATGCAATTTGGATTAAAAAGTGTACAACTGCCAACCACTTTACAAGTTTCTTTCGCAAATATAAGAATTCTTTTCAGCTTTAAATTATCGATATTCTACTGCAGACGTCCTTAGTTGTTATAAAGCTAATGGATGTGTAATCGTTTATTTTAATTTTATTAATTCCAGCTATAGTTCTAAATAAACAAAATTTACTCATAATTTCTGAAAGCATATCCTTTCCTTTACTGTCATTACTTTACTGTTATTAGGTGTTGCGTAGCGACAAGATCTTTCGTGTATTTTCCCTAGGAGTTACCTCAATTGAATTGAAAAATTCATCGACCTGATCTCTCCGATCTCATGTGCCTTTTGAGCCGCTCATAAATAGTGATGAATAATGTTTTTCAGTAATAGTCGCCATAGTCTAGTAGGTAGTGTATTCGCTTATTAGACGTAAAGCCCAGGTTCGGGGCTCAGGTCAGACATCAAAATGAAATATGAAAAAAAAAATATTTCTTCGGCGACTTCCTCTCAGCAGATTTCTGGCAAAAACTCTGAGTATTTACTCTCAGGGCTGTGATGACCAATTATGTATGTATGCCTGACAAGACAATGCAGAATGACGTTGAGCAACTTCTGCAGTTCCATTAAGGAAGCAATGAATTTCCCTGAACCTTTTGATTCCGTTCAAGGTTTCAGACACCTCTTTAACTTCTTCATGGATAGTGCTCAACGGAAGGCGATAGTGTATCGCAATGAAACTGTTTTTCACAAAAGTATTGCGTATGCAGACCGTATCCGTATAGATCATAGGCCGTACCAAGCAAGATGTTACTGCTGCCTTTAGTGCTATTGAACAGGAGTCAACTAAGATGAGTCTGGCAGTGAATGAGGACAAAACGAAGTACATGCTGTTGACAAGTAGGGGCAAGCGGCATAGTGGATTCCACATAACGGCCGATAATTATACTTCCAATATAGTTAGAGAATTTGTTTATCTTTGCATGTCAGTCTGGAGATCAAGCCTAGGATAACTGTTATTAGTAGATACTACTATGGTCTCAATAGGCAAGTGAGTATCAGAGACATTTTAAAAATCATTCATCAAGAATGTTATCCAACTAAATATGGACCATTTTTTGTTGTGATCTGAGTTTATTACTTCTGTTATACAGTATATGCCACCTAATTGTATTTTTTTAATATTTATTTCAATTCCCGGTTTTTTGTTTACTTATCGTTTAAATAAATTTAGCTAACCGACTGTGTGGCGAATGGACCAATTTCAATAAACACAACAATAGTTTCAGTTAAGATTGAATTTATGAATATTTTAATCGTAAAATTTTTAATGTTTTACCCAACATAAAAGAGAGGCGAAAAATCGATTACTTCCATTATGCCTGCATCATAATTGCACAATTGGTTATCGAAGGCAACAGTAAAACCATATAATAATGCTTTCTTATTCAGTAGAAATGTTTTGGTGCGTGCGGGACTTTGCAAATAATTTTCGAATGGAATATTATGATAAGCAATTGATTATGGTCATGCACTTCTAAAGGCATTTACTTTTTTTAAGTACATAATGAAACCAATTGAGCGTCGTAATGACTGTAGAAAATTCTACTTTTTTTTGTTAGTTGTGAGGCAATTTTAATTGTTTCGCAAACTGTTTGAAATTCCTTTGTGTTACAGATTCGAAATATATCATCAGAAATTGTTGTTGTTATAAATTTAAAATAAAAACGTTTGTTGTAACAAGAATGCCGCTGTCAATCCGTTATGAACGTGATTCGATATGTTCTCGTCGCTCATTTCAATTTGTTTTTTTCCTTACCATCCCAGTTTATTTTGTTTTTTTTGTTATGAATTTTTAATATTTTAAAATATGTAACACTTCAAAGAAATTTCATTGTGTGCACCCTACACTATAACGAAAATAAAATTTATATAACATGATATGTGCTACATATTCAATAAGAGTAAGACTAATAAGAAGAGCCCGCACTTAGGCCAGCATCCCTATGTTCTGGAACGCATATAAAAGTGAATCATTCAAAATTTCCCTGAGAAATCCTCGGCACCTAATCGCAGTCTGCCTATCCCTGTATATCCAGAAATTTTCAGGGAAAATTTTGCCGCTCAAGAAGCATTGCGCCGCTATCAAAGTTGTCACATCCTCTGCCTGAAGAACACTGCAGCCCATAAGAAAGTTTTATATGAGAGCCCTGTATAAGTCAAAAAATGGAATTGTTAGGAGAGAAAAATCTGTCTATAAACTAAATAAATTCACTTCAAACATAATGGAGCAACAAGTAAGAAGTAAGTGTAGCAGTATAATTCCAGAATTTTGTCCCAGTCTAGTCTATTTCATTTGTATTCAATCTATTTCATCTGTTTCATTCGTACTCACTACAACGTTGATTTATAAGTACAGGTTGCAATGAGTGTGAGTACAACGTTAACATCAAACTCATAACATTCGAAATATTTTTGATACATACTCCTACTCATGCAGACACACAACGTTCTAGTGAGTATTGTAGTGTTCGAATGCGGATCATACTTATTTTGTGGCTCTTGTAAATGTTGAGTAAAGTTAAGTATGAGTACAATGAGTACTTTAAACTTTGAATATGAGTAGTATGAGTATGATATTAAGTAAGAATGCGTATAAGTATCAGAAATTATGACTACGATTCGAATCTACTCATCTTTTTGAATACTCATTGCTGATCTCTGGTCTAGACTATACCACAACATTTGGCAGAAGTCATAAAAGAACAAAGCTTAGCTTCCAAGTATTCAAACTATATTTTACCATGTGTATGACCGACCAATTGTTTGTTTGACCTGAAGTTTGTCTGTTTCGTTTTATATCTTAATTTTAAAAATTGTTTTAAATAACCTATCTTTGCCAATTGTTTTGTAGAATATCATGTGATCGGATATGATCAGATCAATTGTTAGTTTTATTTCTGTGATTAAATTCTGAAGGCGTTAGTGCGGCTTTTTTTATTATCACATTATGAATTGCGTTATTTATTGTTGCTTTGGTTGTGCTTGCTATTGTTGTTGTCAAGAGCAAATAAAACTTAATCTGAATATAGATAACAACAGTTCCTAGTTTTGGAAACCTGAGAATAATTTCATAGACGGTGCCCTACTAAATCATTTAAAACTAATTTAACCACTTGACAGATGTCATCGTTATTGATGAGACAGAATCTGAATTACAAACATTAAGCAATTGCGCATGGCTGTATAAAATGATATAAGTTTTGAACATAACATAACGGTTTTAAATTAAATAACGTAATTGTTTTGCCTCTGCCCTTAGAGAAATTATTATAAAATAATGCTAAAGTGATATATTCTCTGGCATACTCGTGCTACTCTTGAATTGATCTTCTGTCAACCACAATCAATTTGGCCAGCGTTTAACGTTTAATATTATGCGGCGATAGACAGTTTTTGTAGAATTGTTTTTAAAAATTTGGTCGTTTAACACTACTCTGAGAAATCAACAAAATATATAATCTTGAGCAGATTAACTTAGCATATATCTTTCTTATTTAATTGGTCACTACAACCCTTTAGTTAAGATTACGATCTAAATTCTCTCAACATCCATGCAAAATTTTGTTATGTTTTCAGCTTTTTAAAAACCTTTAAAATATGAGTAGCAATATGACAAAAACGGCTTTTTGCGAAAAAGAACTTTTTTATTGTTGATAATGATTCTTTAGGGCTTCAGTAGCAACTTTTGTTCTGAGACATTTTCATAATTCCGTTATTTACAATATTACCGTTATTTTTATGTTATTGAAGAAAATCAAAATTTTGACCCATAAATTCCCAAAATTCGAACAAATGATGTTTGCAACTTTGTACAAAACCCGTTGACGAGTATATTTGCTGAATATATGAACTCATAATATTTGCAAATACAGGGTGTTTCGATATATTTGTCAATAAAAACGAATTTTTCGCCATCTAGCGGCAATAATTTGTAATACCTATATTCAGCAATTAGACAGATAATTTGAATACCTTTCGATAAAATTTTTAAAATCGGTTGAAAAATGACCAATTGAGAAAGAAAAGAGATATAAAATAATGAAATAGTTTCAGATTTATAAAAAAAATATATGCATACATATGTAACTTAAATTCATCATTAAAGTTTTTTAATTGCTTACATTTTTAGTTTCGCGAATAAGATTGCATTTATTTTAATTTTATTGAACAGACTACTTTTTATTTATACTTTTCGAAACATCAAGTTATTTTTATTATTTGCATGCAGAGGTCTACATAGGAGTGTAAATTCTTTAGTTTTTCTTTGAGTTGGGACTCTAAACCCAAATTTGTTGTTTGCCAAACTTTTTCACCGTGATATTTATAATTTAAGCGTCTTAAAATGTTTATTTGCTTTTTAAGAATTTTAATCCGATTAATCTGTACATCGACATAAGATAGTTTAATAAATTAAATAGTTTAAAAAAGTCAAACACATCACTATTGTTCAAATCGTTTTTCCATTTTAGACGACCGTTAGTATCTTCATATAATTGAAAGCCATAGCATAGCACAAGGTGCCGGCTAGAATATCTACAGCCATACAGTGCGTTGACCCATAGAAAGGACAATTTTTAAAGGTTTTGCAAGAATATATGGTAGGACCCATAGTCCTCGCTTTGATTTTATTAAAAATTTACACACATATTGGTAGTATTATATGTATCTTAACCGCAACTTTTCATAACTTTCCAAACATTTTTGTGTAAAATATGAAGATTTTAGTTTAAAGGACATATGGGAGGTGGGCGTGTCCTTGAGCCGATTATTTTGAAAATCCAAATTTTTCTTAATTAAGGGCGTTCACGACGGTACACCAAATTTCAAACCCCTATTTTTCATTCCTTCTATTTCTGTCCCTTCGTTTTAATCAATACACTATGTGCCGTGAATGTGAGCTAAATATTTCGGCTTGAAAGTCAGCATAGTTGTTGACGACTATAATGTGTAAAATTCTGCGAAGTTGCTTAAAGATTACATTCCTACTTTAAAAGTTATATGTGAATGAAAGTGAAAAAAGGGCATTTTTTTAATTTGTTCGCATTTTTTTTAACATTTTCCACATTTTCTTGTAAACGAAAAGTGCGATCGTCAAGCAATTTCGCAAAATTTAAAATTTTGAAGTCGTTAACACCTGTGTTGAATGGCAAGACATAATATTCAGACCAATTTGTGCCGCGTTAAATGTTAGCAGTAGTATTTTCTTACTTTCAAGTTATGTTGTTGGAATTTTTTTCTCTCAGTGTATTATTACAACAATACCAAACTAACCATCCAATAAAAAAAACATTGATTTTGTAGCTGTTAACATAAATAATGCGTTAAATTCACGAAAAGTTACAAAGCCCAAGTTTGAAAGGCAACCCTATATTTCCGTTTTAGGGCAAGTGAGGGACCATCTAATTAGCAATTACGGTAGCTGACTCTACCCGCGAAGCATTAAAAATAATTCGGCATTCATAGCTTGAAAATGAAAAAGTTCATTTTTTTGGCATATTGCTAAATATGAGTTCGTAGATTGCAAATAAAATAAAAATAAATTATTGTTTAGTTTTAAATCAGTTCTTTATTGTTCGCACAATTCCGTGTGTCACTGCTCGCGAACTGATTTAAACGACAACAATTTGCTTTAATTGTTATTCTTCTTTACACTCTTCCGCGTACACAATAACAATTGTTCGATAGATCTTTACAACAGAGATCTTCAAACCACAATTGTTTTCATTACAAGCAACGCACCGTTGTTGTTGCCTGCTTGTTTACTTTGTTTATCCCTTTTTTGTATACTGATGTTGTTGCTACATTTTTGTTTATTCCTTGATCATGTAAACAAGTCCATTGTTTTGTTTTTGTAGCTTTTGTTAATTTCATCGATGAGTGGTGGGACCTATTGTTTAAAGTCGGCTCCTAACGACAAAATTTTTGAGAAACTTTGTAACAATTCAGAGTTTTGGCCAGAAGACTGCTAAGACTGCCAATACCAATACCTACTAGATTACAGCGACTTCTAACGGTATAGGGTATTTCTGTAATAGCTCCCCAAATGACTATTGTCTTGAAAAATTTCAGAATGCAGTTCCGCATCAGTGCTATAAGGGTGCTGATGAAAATATTAAGAGCTCCTGTGTACACCATAGATTACTAATGTTATTATTATTCTTCTTTATATGTCTGTATGTATTCCTTACTTTATTTATTGACTTCCACTCAATGACGATTTGGAGTTGGAAATGTTATTTGTATTAATGGAAATCAATTGGTGGTTCCACTTGTGAAATTTTTTAAATTTAAAATGCCAGTAACCAATCACGACTTTAGTGTTAGTGAAATAAGTATTCTTTTTAATATAGGGTGGGCCATTTAAAGGTTTTATTTAACAGAGTACCAAAGAAAATAGTCCAACGGTGTAAAATCGCAGCTTCTTGGCGGCCAGTTGACATCACCATTTCGGCTAATTAAACGGCCATCAAACGTTTGACACATCAAATCGGTTGTGACAAGTTGCACCATACAGTGGAAAACAAACGAGTCTTTCACATCAATAACATGAAAACCGGGTACATAAAATTGGTTATCATGGTGTGTAATAGTTGCGCCATCTTTAATTTCAAAGAAATATGAGCCAATATGCCTCCGCACCGAACAGTCACTCGTAATGGGTGCATTGGCTTCTGTAAGACCAGGTGTGGGTTTTCTGATCCCCAAATATGGCAATTCTGCTTATTAACGTACCCACCAAGATGAAAATGGGCTTCCTTCGAAAAGATGAAGCGAAAACGAAACGAATGGTTATGCGGGTTCAACTCCTGAGCCAATTGAACTTCGTAGGCCTTCATACCGAAATCTTTTTGTAAAATTTGAAATAAACTGGTGCTTGAGATATTCAATTCTTGAAAACGATAACGAGTTGACGTTGAAACACACTTTCAGCCACAGCATCGATATTTTGGAGTGTACGCATAATGCGAGTACGCTCAGGTTTTGGGGCATCAACAATGGAACGAGTTTCACGAACTTTAGCAATAAACTTGCGTATACCGGCCACTGTTGGTCCTTCTCTGCGCCCAAATTTTATACGACATTTTCGTACAATGGAAATAAATTTCCAATAAATCAATTCATTACATTCAGTTGAGATAATATACTGAATTTTGTTACAGAATCGAATGACATAAGTATTGCCAGATTCGAAAGAACCGATGTTTGAAATTTAAGCCCAACCAATTCAGCTTAAAAACAACAGTGTCCTTGGAATATTCTTACCATCTTAGGTGGCTGTCAAAGGCAATAAAATTCAACATTAATTTCTAATTACTGGAATCGTTCTCGTGTTTCTATTGAGAATCGAATAGAAAAACATCTGACGAAACAGATTAGCAAACTAGCTGGTATTTTAATTTAATTGCTAATGGCTTTTCCAAAAGCCTAATGAATTTCTTTTATTTTCTTTTTTTTATTTTGAATTATAATCGGTTACTGTGGTCTAGCCGTTCCTTACCTACATTGGAGAAAAATCAATTGACCACCAGTTGGCAAATGTCGCTTTTAACATTGCACGTATGTATGTATGTATGTATGTATGTTGTTCAGGCATATCATGTACAGACAGACGTGTGCAAGTGTAGAAAGTGAAGATCGTTTGTGAAATAAAACGATAGGCAGACGTTTTTTATAAATCATTTAAAAACTAAAAGAGTTCTCCTAAGAAAAAGGATAATAAAACTTAAAACAAATGTGTGTTGTTTTTTGATTTTTAAACAAAACCTTTAATAACAGATATTAACGATATTAAGGAACAAGATACACAACGCACTTCTCCATAAACCACCACCCAATTCGTTATGCATTCACTCTCAGGAGATTCAGTCATACGAACGTACGAACATTCGAACGTACATATATGTACGGTACGTACGCACTTACCAGTCATGTGAAGACATATTCAAATTAAAAGTGCCTACAGTAAATTGGCTTAAATGAAGATTTAATAACTCATAACCAGGCGTAACTTTTGACACTCGTTAAAACCAATTTTACGATCACATAAAAATATATGTATAAAGACCCCAAATGGCGAGAAATGATGAGAGACAGACAGAGTGTTAAAGACAGTAGAGGAGACAGAAGTCAAATATGCTCATTCATATACAACGAATCTCAAGTGAAAAATTGTTGTGACTCTAAAAACATATTACTGCAGACAATAGACGACTACAGGAACCGCTATACCAAAGATTTCTGGTGTTTTAACACTTCTGATGGTATTACAACGAGCATGTTGCATTGCAACTGCTTAATAACAGGGTTTTGCATGCAACTAACCACTGCAGGGTATAACAGCGCAAAAATTATTGTAATGTGATGTGATGGAAAACTGATGATGATGATGATGGCGATGATGGTGGCAGGAAAACTACTATACTGCTGAAGGTAATGAATCATTCGTATTTGTGGCCTTAAGCTGTTTCACATTTCTTTTACCTTTTTTCTTACTTGCTTAGTCTTTTACATTTGGCTTATGTATGTATGTATGTAAATGTATGGATCTTTGGATAATTAAACAAAATGTACAGAAAAAAAACTGTTTCCTTCTACTCACAGTATACCACTTAGCTTAACTTCTTTTAATTCCGAGTTCGTTTTTTTTTTCTTTTCTTATATGACAAAGAGCGTATGAGAAAACTAAAACTTTTTTTACTAGGCACTGTGGTTTGAACGACCGAAAATCCAATGAAGTCATAATCTCTAAGAGCTAAACATGTAAGCTCTTGCAATAGTTCAGTTAAACACTTTGATTTTGATCTTAAAATTCAGTTCTTTTCGGTTTTTAGTATTCCATCGTATCCATCTGATTTCCTTCCATATGGTTACTTAAATACAATCTATTCTGCAATTTCGTCCATCATAACATAACATTATTGGCCAATACAAACCTTCAGTCAGGATTACTTCCTAGCTTCTCCCACCACTCATATTGTGTGTGTTAATTACATACATGAATGGCGGGACCTAGAGTTTAAAGTCGGTTTCGAACGACAGATTTTGTTGAGAAACTTTTCATGGGAATTTTATTTTATTTTCAGAGTTTTCGCCAGAAATCTGCTGAGAGGAAGTAGCCGAAGAAATATTTTTTCATATTCCGTTTTGATGACTGACCTGGAGTTTGAACCGTGGCCTTACGTCTAATAAGCCAACACACTACCTGTAGACTACGGCGCCTAACATCTTGACTTTAATTTTAATTGCCTACTTAAGTGCATTTTCTTTACCATTTTTCTATGCGAACAGTCCTTCAATTAACCAATGCAGCCTTTCCTATAAAGGTTCTTGAGACCCTACTCGACTTAAGCCCATGGCGGTGTAGATCAGACGATAGGAAGTATGATTTGATTTGGAAGGAATCGTGACCTAACAAATCGAATGGCTGTAAGTTAACTCTTTAACTGTCTCATATACATAACCAATTAAGTTTACAGAATGAAATGCTTCGCTACAAAAACTAGCTAGGGCAACAGCGAAAGGCACAATGCGGTTGTAATATATGCTTTTAAGATAATGATCGTTCTGTGGTATACATATGTATGAAGGACATCTAATGATACAGAAACGAGACGTTTGTGAATTGTTCAGAGAAATATTCCGAAATCATTGGAAAACTCGCCAAATTCATGCAAACGAAAATTGTCTCCATAAAAAGATGTTCTCCACTTAACTTCGACTGAAAGTAAAAAAATAAAAAGAACGGAACACAGCAATACTGTTCGAGTGCTCATCCGAGCACATAACTCTTTTGCGTGTGTTCCAATTGTGTACTGAAACCTTTATCAGATAGGCAGGAAAAATAGCATTATGCTTTATGCTTTACTGAATGCCACCCAAGCTTGGGTAGACAAGCACATGTCTTCTGCAAGAGCTGTGTGGAAGAAGAGACTGTCTTTTACCTCATGTGTCAATGTACTGCTCTTGTCATAAAAAGCCTGTGGTTTTTAACTTCTCACTTTCTGACATCTTTGACAGAGCTCAGGTATATAAAGGTTGCTGCAAAAGCAAAAGTTTTTTTGAACTCCGGTTAGTTGCCTCTAAGAAATGTTTGATACCCGGATACAATTAATTGTGGTATCATAAAGGGAAGAGATCCCACTCTTTCTTTAGCAGCGGTCCGCCACCTTACCGTATCTAACATACTTTAATTTTGTATGAATAACAGAGATCAGCAATTAATCGTTTTTTTCACTACTCATAAGTACTCATGAAATTTCGGGTATGAGTGAGTCAACAGTATTTAAATTCAACTACTGTGATTCACTCATACTCACTACAACATTGATTTATAAGTACAGGTTGCAATGAGTATGAGTATAACGTTGCCATCAAACTCATAACATTCGAAATGTGTTTGATGCATAAGCCTACTCATTTAGATTCATAAATTTAGAAAAATACTTATAATACTCATAAATGATTCGAGTGATTTTAATCATTCATTAAAATTTACAGTCTTAGTTGTTGTTGCATTTACAAAGAAAGAAGAAGAAAAAAAAGACAAAGACAGTAAGCAAAGCAAACATACAACCTTCTAGTGAGTATTGTAATGTTCGTACGCGAATCATACTTATTTTGTGCTTCGTGTATATGTTGAGTAAAGGAGAGTCGAAATCAACAACATCATGCGTATTGTTAAGTATGAGTACGATGAGTACTTCAAACTTTGAATATGAGTATTGTGAATATGATATTAAAATAACTATGAATACGTATAAGTATCAGAAATTATGAGTATGATTCGAATCTACTCATCTTTTTTAATAGTAATTGATGATTTCTGATGAATACCTTCTTTTCCAAACATTACTTATCAGATGTGCCTGTGGAACTGATGTAAATTTCGACTCAAATGTATTTGTTCTGAGGTTTGAACAGAATGAAAGAATCAAAATAATACAAATTCTTACAAATGTATACATATACAAACAAACTTTAAATACAACGCAAGTATGTTTGCATGAAATGGAAGTGGAAATACTTTACAATCATTGAATAGCAATTCTAACTCGTATCCTTGAAATGCGAAATTAAATAATAAATGTCACAGATTTTCTTTCTATTACGAATAGCAAGAAAAACTAAATTTTTGAGAATTAAAATGCATTGCGTACCACAGTGCTTTAGTGATAAGTTCTTTTCTCATTTTCACCTTTTTTTTTTTGTTGCAAATAAAGAAGTTCCACATTATATTGGTGGTGTAAAAACGATTTGTTTCGATTATGGAAACTTGTTGATTTGGAACTAATTGCAGTCGTACATTAAATAAGAGTGTTCCTTAAGAAGCGAAATAAAAACAAAAAACTCCAAATGTAAGAAGACAGTGCGATACTCGTATTAACTTCCTCCTCAACAACATCAACATCAACATCAATATAGAAATTCGTTACAGAATATAAAATATTTAAATAGTAAAAATTTTTAAATTAATGTTTTTACTTTATTTTGTTGTTGTTGTTTTTTTTGTTATATTCTGTCTTTATTTGCAACAACTATAAAATATGATTTAAAATCAAGAATTTTTAGTAGACGTTTGCAGATTATGGCACAGAAACGAAGAGAGAGAGGGACAAACACAATTAAATATGAGTAAAAAAAAAGTTATTAGATTTACTATTTATTGTCAGTTAGTTTAGAGCCAGGCAATGAGAGCGAGTTACCATAAGATACAATAAATGTTAATTTTTTTTTCATTATTTTCTATGTCCCCAAGTTCATTAGTATTTGTTACAACACGTACATACAGTATTACAAAACAGACATGATTCAGGTCATTATATTATATTTTTGCAAGAACTAAAAAAAAATTTCATGCAATTTCATTTCATTATACCCTACACCCAACATATCTTACCATAGAAGTTAAATAATTGTGTTGACTTTCGTACATATACGTATCGTTGTGAATCAAGACCCAACCAAATTGCATGCCTAGATGGTCTAGCCGTAAGACCTGATATTTATACGCATACATACATACATATATAATTTGCCATTACACTCATGTTGTGTGCCTTAATTTTTATACTTGAGTGGCGGGAGCTACAGTTTAACGTCAACTCCGAACGACAGATTTTGAGAAACTTTTTCATGGCAGGTTTATTTACTCTCAGAGTTTTTGCCAGAAATCTGCTGAGAGGAAGTCGCCGGAGAAATATTTTTTTTTCATATTTCGTTTTGATGTCTGGACTCATACTCATACTTAACAATACCCAGGATGTTGTTCTTTTCTACTCTCCTTTACTCAACATTAACAAGAATTACAAAATAAATATGATTCGCTTACGAATACTACAATACTCACTAGAAGGTTGTGTGTCTTTTGTATATATCAAACATATTTCGAATGTTATGAGTTTAACGTCAACGTTGTACTCATACTCATTGCAACCTGTACTTATAAATCAATGTTATAGTGAGTAGGAATGAATCAGAGTACATAGTTGAATTTCAATACTGTTAACTTACTCATACTCATACTCAAAATTTCATAAGTACTTATGAGTAGCGAAAAAACGATCTCTGATTCCCACCAAAGACCCTGGCTATTTTATAATTGTCTGATTGTTGGAATTGTATGGCGTGGACCATTTAAAAGTTTAATTTTAATAATGCTACAAATGGAAAATCGTTTGAAATTTTGTCAAATTTATTTTTTTTATTGTGAAATAAAATTGTTGCGATTAGAAATGGAAAATTATTTCATTCATATGGCTGCCGCGGCTAGCCTCACAGTACCACATTGGATCGGACCAATTTTCGTGCACTTTACGAGTGTATAAGGTCGTATATTGGCGATGGCTTCACAAATGTTGGATTTCAAATGCTAAATTGTAGCACCAAACAATCACTCGTAATGGGTGCATTGATTTCGGAAGGGCCACGTGTGGATTTTCTGAGCCCCAAATACGGCAATTTTGCTTATTAACGTAACCACCAAGATGAAAATGAGCTTCCTCCGAAAAGATGAAGCGAAAACGAAGCGGATGGTCATGCGGCTTCAACTCTTGAACCAATTGAACTTTGTAAGACGTCATATCGAAATTTTTTCGCAAAATTCGAAATAAACTGATGCGTGAAATATTCAATTCTTGAGAACTATAACGAGCAAATGTCTTTGTTTTGGAAACAAATTTCCAATAAATCCCAACGTTACTCAAGCGTAAATCGATTCATTACCTTCAGTAGAGATAATATACTGAATTTTATGACACAATAGAATGATATAAGTATTGGCAGATTCGAAATAACCGAAGATTCAAATATAAACCTATAAATGGGCCCAACCGATTAACCGCTATAGAAAAGGAAAAGAAAAGAATCTAAGAATTATTTGGGCAATTCACACAACTTTGTATCGTGTATGTTGTATTGAATACATTTGTTTGTTTGTGAACGCTCAATGCTATGCAGTATTGTGTATTTCGTGGCATTCAAACAATTTGATAGCACGAAACCAATACAACTTTTAAAAACATATGGAAAAAATGTGTATAAGTGTATCGGATTTTTATATGAAAATGATCAACAACAATCATACAATGTTGTATGTTCTTCCAACAATACAATGAATACAACGATACAACGACTTGTGTGAATTGACCAATTGTAAAGCAATTCGCGAGGGAAAAAAGTGACTAAGTTTTTGAAATGGACATTGGAAAAAAGAGAGAAATCCACGTTTTAAAAATAAAATTTGTCACACACTACCACTCTTTCCTTTATTCCAACACAATGTGCTGCATGAGCGGAATTTCATCTCCAGAGTTTTGGTCTAAAAAAAGAAGAAAAAAAACTAAATACGGGCATCTTAGTTTCGAATTGAACCTTTAGAACTGTATACAACGATTCGTTGTTGCCTTTTGAAAATTTTCTTAGTTTTCTTTGTCGTCTCTGTGTCGTCAATGTGTTTTTTAGAAGGTTTTCACTGTAGTTTTATTACTTTCCTCTCTGCGAATTGGACAAAATTTATTAAATATTCTAAACACAGGCCACTTTATGTTTGCAAATGCGGCTATGAAGAGTAAAAGAAGAAATGAAAACATATTATAAACACTGCAATATGAATAATTTGCATTTATGCATATTTGATATGTACAAAATAATATAATTTTTTATTATTTTTGTTTTTGTTTTGGGTGCGTTTTATCGGTCACTAGGTATGAACGGATTGCATAGAATGAACATAATTTATGTTTTTTTCTAATGGAGTTCTCTTGAAAAAGTATTTTCATTTGTCTGAACCTAGACATGGTCACGCTTTTAATAGGCATTTTGCTGACAGTTTTCATTGGAAAGAAATTCATTTCATTATAAACATTTGCCAATTCAATAATAGTTTTATGACAAAAAAAACACTCGAAAGAAATTAAATAAGAAATAAGAATACTGAAATGGGTCAACAACAACAATATTAATTAATAACTAACTTTACGTGTGAACATAGTACAGTACAGTACGTTTATATATGTAAATGCCATTCTTTTGATCAGTGTTATCTCTAACTTTTATGCTGTATTTATCTATTGAAATTTTAAATGGTTTCCAATAAAATAATAAAAAGTGCATAATTGTTAACTAATTCCGTGTTAGAGTACATAGGCGGTCTGTTGCACTACAACCCAGGCATCTGCGATACTCAATTGTCTCCCCTATGAACACCTAATAAGGCAAAGGACTGCCTTGATGGCAGTAAGACTTAGGGCCATTATTACAACTTCCCGTTAAAGTAGGGTTTAGTTAAAGGTAACTTTAGATAAAGTGAACTTTAAACAAAACTTAAACTAAAACTTTGTAGACGCCGCAGTCTAGAAGGTAGTGTGTTCGCTTCTTAGACGAAAAGCCCGTTTTCGAGCCCCAGGCCAGACATCAAAACAAAATATAAAAAAAAAATATTTCTTCGGCGACTTCCTCTCAGCAGATTTCTGGCAAAAGCTCTGAAAGTAAAAATAAAATTGCCATGAAAAGTTTCTCAAAAATCTGTCGTTCGGAATCGACGTTAAACTGTAGGTCCCCCCACTCATGTATAAAATGAACACACACAACCTGAGTGGTGTGAGAAGCTAGGCCGTAATCCTGACTATAGGATTCTAATGGCCAATTATGTATGTATGTGATATACATAAAACTTTCTTATAGACTGCCTCAGAACTGCAGTGTTTTCCTGGTAGGGGCAATTTTGAAAGCAACGCAATGGTTGTTAGGTGGTGGGATTTTCATTGAAAATGTCTTAATTTACTCTGGCAGCCAGGCTGGGATTAAGTCCCAAATGAAAGTAGTTTCAACATGTATACCGAGGTTTTCTAAAGGAATTTTGGTTTCAATCAGAGGTATATGGGTTTCAGGTTTAAAGAATATCGTTGTAAATTGCATTGCTGATGAGCTAGCCGGAGCCGATGGGGAGCTCACAATCTCCGACATGTTACATAGGTAATCCGATTGCCTTATTTAAATTGGGTACTCATATTACAGGGAAGCTTAATATTTCAATATTGCTGCCCAAAGACTTGACTTCTGCAGGAGATGTTGGTCTGAGAAGAAGGAGGAGACATGTGTCTGTGCCTTGCTCTAGGCATAAAGAGACGGCTGTTTTTGAACTCTTCCTTTATGACGTATTTGACCGAAGTCTCTAATACAAGGATTGCTGCAATAGCAGCCCTTATTTCTTTAGGAAATGTTTGATAATTGATTGTGGTGTTACAATGGACCTTAATACTGGCCTAAGTAGGACCTTTTCCTTTAAGAGCGTGCGCCAACCTACCTAACCTAACCTAAACAAATCCGTGACTTTTAAAGCCTCTTAACTGGAAAGACAACACAGCTCCTACTAACACGCATCTAAGAGTAGACTCTTGCTAAAATTTGATGGATTGAAGAAAAAATGGTATTATTATTTGAGAAAGGACGATTCATTACTCGTAATATTTCAGTGGTAAGAAGTGTTTTACTGAAAAGTGTTTTATTTGTGGCCGTATAAACTCGGAATCCAGTTAAAGTTCACTGAAAAAAAAATAAATGAAATGGGTAGTTGAAAATGCCAGAGTTTGTTGAAAACACAGGTATTTCGTATGGTTCTTTGTAGTCCCCTTAACATAACGTTGAAAATCTCCGTTGAATTAAATATTGTCTGTTAACTGCCGTCTATTTGGAGAAAATCGTTTTAATGCTTAAATTAATAACAAAATTGAATGAAATAACAAAACTTTTGTAAAAGATTTTAACGGATAGTTTATCTAGTAAAAGCATGTCGCTTTTATCTTCATGTCAATATGGATTTAAATTCGTAACTTCGCTCAACGTCTACTGATGTCTTGGAACTAAAAAAGTGTACCAAATAAATGAAGGTTTTATCAGCAACAGTCGATCAGACATTATTCATAACAATTTTAGTAAAACTTTTTTTGTAATTAACAACGATTGCTTTTAATTTTTGTAATTACCACGTATGGGATTTAACAACAATCCATTGCACCGCAATGTAATGCATGGACTTAATACTTATCATTCATGCAGAATCCAAAAAGTCATTTTACTTTTAAGAGCTAAAGTGAGCATAAAACTAAAGTGTGTGTCTTTTGAAATAAAAAAAAAAAAGTTAATAAGTTTTGGAGCATTTGGCAAATGATCCTAATTTTCATCGAAAAATTATCTTTAGTGATGTGACCCATTTTAGATGAATACCTAATGTAATTCGACAAAGTCACTGTCTGGTACGAATTATGGCTTAATAGCGTCAGAGGTACATATTTCTTTGAGAACGATGTTGGTCAAGCCATCACAGTCAACGGCAAGCAATTTAGGTCGATGATTACATACATTATTTCATACACTCAAAAAAAGAATCAAGCCATCCGGGCTTAAATCAATCCATATCGGTCACAATAGTACGGTAAGTACGGTTTGGCTTGAATCAAGTACAAAAGAGTTGAATCAAGCCCGAATCAGCCAAGTACAAAAGTGTTGATTTTAGCGCGATTTAAGCCTTTTTGGGTTCAAAGTGATCCCACCATGTATTTGGTTTAAGCATTTTTTTCTTGATTTAAGGCCGAATTCGTACTTGAATTAACTTATAAATGGGATTGAATTGAGACAAATCGTACTTCATTCGAGCACAATGAACTTGATTTAAGCCATAAATTGTACTTGATTTAAACCTAAATTTATCCAAAAACGAGCTTGTTTCAAGAATTTTGAACTTGATTTAAGCTCGAACTCGTACTTGATTTAATCCATAATTCGTATTTGATTTAAGTACAATAATCTTATAATAAGATTAAATAAAAAAGGGTTTTTATTTTATATTTTGATTTATAAAAGATATTTATTTAAATATTATACAAAATAATAGTTCATTTTTTAATAAACAGAAAAAGTTACAGTTATTCAATGTATTAAATATAACAAAATTAATTAATGTAATTAATAATAATTATAATAAAAAGTTATTATTATTATGATTAAATAGAAACAGTTTTACCTTATTTAAAATTCTTTTTCCACTGAAATCTTCCTCAGACATCCAATTATTGACCTTCGATTCGACTGAAATCGTTTCGCCATCAATATCGAACTGTAAAATTGATTTATAAAAAATTATGTGATCAAGTATATTACACATATTTATATGATTTACCTGCTGCTTTTTCCATTTAAAGAGCTTCTCCCGATATTCAATTCGGAGGATAAGGAGTGGTATGGCTTCCTTTATGTCTTCCTTTTGTAGGTATTGTAAAAATATTAATAGTATATAAAATTACTTACCTTTTAGGTATTGATGAACCTCCTCCAGATTAAAGGCTTGAAGAAGTTCTTTAAAAGGGGATCATCATCACGTTGATCATCCATCAATTACAACACAAAACAACACGACAAATTATTAAAATCACAAACAAATTATTAAGAAAACAAACGCAAACACAACAAAGCCAACACAACACAATAACGCATACTCAATGAACGCACAAAACAGACTGATATTTTCATCCCTTGAATATAACAAAGAAATAACATGATTTCAATATAAATTTTATATATATTTATATATTTTATATTTTATGTTATAAACAGTGTTGCTACGAAAAAAAATTTTTGGTAACCAACATTTGTGAAAAAAATCACCAAATAAGAAAAAATATAACCAAAATTAAATTCGCAGACTTTTGTTTTATTTTTTTTCAAATCTAATATATAAAATTCTCGTGTCACGGTGTTAGTGGTTAAACTCCTCCGAAATGATAATGAACTTTTATTATTTCAGTCATATTTGAAAAGTAGAAAGCAGTTCGTTCAAGTCCATAATCAGAAAAGGAGTACAGAACCAGTTAAGTTTGGGGTACCGCAGGGAAGTGTTTTGGGTCCCTTGCTTTTTGTTATATATATGAATGATTTAAAAAATTTGAAGGTAACAGGTAAAATGTATATGTATGCAGACGATATATCTATTTTCTATCCATATAAATATGAGGAAGCAGTTAAACCATATATAGAGCGTGATGCAGCTCTTATATTCGAATATATGCGTATAAATAAACTATTTCTTAATCCAGGTAAAACTAAATTGGTTAGATTTAGACCACATGTGCGATTTAACTCAGACTTCAGTGTACATATTGATGGCAAAGAAATCGAAGAAGTATCTTCAATTAAATATTTGGGACTACATTTACAATCTAATCTGGCGTGGGATCAACATATAAAACATCTTAAGTCCAAAATTTCACCTGCTGTTGGATTACTATATAAATTTAAATACAAATTTGATCAACCCACAAAGTTACTGATATATCAAAGTTTAATAAAAAGCCACATTAACTACCTAGCTTCAATCTATGCACACAAAAAAAGCGTTGAAGTCAGCTCTCTACAGCGACTACAGAATAGAGCATTAAAGGCTGTTGCAAACTTGCCCATGAGACATTCAACAAGATCTTTGTATACCGAACATTTTCCATCAATTCTACCAATACGTGGTACCAACAAGTTACAAATACTTTTGTATGTATACAAATGCCTCCACAATATAGGTCACCACACAATACGTTTTGCTCAAGACCAAAATCCCTATAATACTCGAAATAGTCGACAATTGAGAGTAGCTTTTTGTAGTACGGAGACAACAAAACAACGTGTTGAGTACTCTGGCAGTAAAGAGTTTAATAATTTACCGCGAGCTATAAAATCCTGTCCTACACTTTTGAATTTTAAACGATTATTAAAAGAATTTTTAAAATCACATATCGATGATATGATATAAACTACAGATTTGGTGGGTAAGTTCGTAGAGCCGATATCGACAATCTCACCAAAAATAGGCGTGACAACCCTTCCCCTTAAAGTGATACCTATAACTTTTAAACTACTGAACCTATTTTAACCATTCTTTTTTTGTTCGAAAGCTTATCAGGTTTAGATGGTTTTAAAAAAAAATCGATATAGCAAAAAGTAGGAGTGGCAAACCTTTAAAATTGAATATTTAGGGACATAGTAATCGTAGACGAATGCAATTTAATGGGTAAGTTTGTAGAGTCGATATCGACAAACTCACCAAAAATGGGCGTGGCAACCCTCCCCATTAACAGATACCTATAAGTCGACTAATTCGATGGTTTATAACTACATATGTACATATATAACTTCGTCAGCGCTATTACAATAAATTATTACAATAAATATATAATATGACCTGTTTTGGGCAATAAAAAAAAACAATTTTGGGCGGGACGAAGTTCGCTGGGTCAGCTAGTTTAAATTATAATTATTAAAAAAAAGGAGACAAATAATAACAAAATAAAACTATAGTCCTACTAATTAATTCATTTTAACAAACAAAACCGAAGCCCTTTATATAAGAAAAAAATAACCAAACCCGGAAAAATCTACACATCTACACATTGAACAAAAAAATAAGCAATTTTGGTTAGAAATAACCAAAAACGGCAACACTGGTTATAAAACAACTTCAAATGATTATGAGAGCAGATGAGAGAGTAAGTTGTACTTCGCTCATTTTCTCTCAGGGTTTGATTTAACCCTTTTTTTGCTTAATTCAAGCAAAATACTTGTTAATTTTTATTTAATCCTATTTTGCACTCAAAATAACACTTTTTTAAATAGCTTTGAGCTTTTTAGTGTTGATTTTAGTAATATAAGGTTTGGTTTTTTAAATCAATCCCGTTTTTTGCTTGTTTTAAGCAAACGATAGCCAAAACGGGCTTAATTTTTCAAGCAGGTTTTTTGGCTAAAATTGAGAATAGAAAAGTTAATTTTAGCACGCCGTTTTTCTTTCTGTGTACATAATTGGCCATTACAATAATTCAGTCGTCGTACTTTAGTAGGTAGTGTGTTGTGTTATTACGCGTAAGGCCACGGTTCAAACCCCATCTCAGGCATCAGAACGAAAATATGAAAAAAATATATCTCTTGGCGACTTCCTCCTAGCAGTCTTCTGACAAAAACCCTGAGAGTAAATAAATATCCGTGAAAAGTTTCGGAAAGATCTGTAATTCGGAGATGACTTTAAACTGTAGGTCCCGCCACTTATGGATAAAATTAACGCACACAATACGAGTGGTGTGAGAAGCTAGGCCGTAATCCTGACTGAAGGGTTGTAACAACCAAATATGTATGTACATATGCATGTTGTGTATGCACTTTGCACCCTAAAAATGATTTCATATAGACGTCATGGGGAATATACCGTAATATGGTATCATTAATAATAATTAACACAGTCTAATGAAATCACAATTATTCTCATTTATTGTCAGATACAACAACAAAAAAGTTTTCAATATAATTCTTCGAAATTTATAATTCTCATCCAAAGATTAATGATTGTTGTGATCCTTACGAAATAGGCCTTCAATACATTTGAAGTCTGTTTTTAATTCATTTCGTTTCAATTTAAGATTTTCTGTAAATACTCCATACAAAGTAATTAAGTCGTTCCACATTCTGATTTTAATTTATCAAAATTTTTGTTTTTTTTAAGCAAAATTCATTGATTCATTTATAAAATATCAGTTGTTAATAAAAAAAAGGAAAACACAAACGATACCTACTAATGAATACCTGAGAGGAACAATATCCCAAGGGGTGTGTTGTTTGCATAATGCGAATATTGATATCATTAATTATGTTCGTGTGATGATTGTAAATAATACGTCATCAAGATTTCATTATGAAAGCAAAAAAATATATACTTACAGTAGAGTCCAACTACAGTGAACTCTAATCACTACCAATTTTAAAAGTCTTAAGAAATATCCCCCAAATAAATTACAATGTTTGTCGAGTAAAATTTTGTGTGCGATCAATAGATCAGTAGGTTATTGAAACTAACACAGGTTTTTGCATAACAAATCATTTTGTTTTTCAATATAATCTCATCTCAGATAAAGCTGTTGAGGTCATCACAATGGATTTGTTTGTATCGCTGAACTAGAAACCAATTCCCGGCAAGCAATTGTTTCCGACTTAGGAAAAATTTATAATTCCTCCGCTTCCTTATTCTCCCCTTCCCTACTTCCTCGCCTTTTATTCACATCCCCTCTACCATCCTCTCACTTAAAGGACATTTTTGTACAATGGGTCAACTTCACCCCCGGGTACTGTACTTGTCAAGTACACGTCCTCTAACCTAACTTAACCTAACCTAGGAACAATGGAATTGTAACACCTTAGGCAAGCATTTAAGCCCATTATGTTACCACAATCAATTCTACCCGAGAATCAAATCTCCTATATGAAATCAATCCATGATCAAAATGAATCTTGCTATTGCAGTAATCTTTATAATAGAGACCTCTGTCAAAGATATCAACGAATTAGAGGTTAAAAAGCTCTCTTTATAATGAGAGCAGGGTACTGACACTGCTATCTCCTCCTCAGACACGTAGCTCCTGGCATTTGCCACAATGCCAAAGATTTCGGCACGCCTACCAAACGGACAGTAACCCATCGCTATTGTGCGATGGATGGCCATGCGGTTTAAGCACAGAAGTGATTTGGTCGTCTTCTTGCCCATGCATGTCCAAGAGAGTCTAGCAATATTGCACATACACCTGTGCTGTCAACGACATTGAGCATCCCGAGTGGATAATATCCATATTAACTAAGGCAATCGAAATACATTTTTCCGGTAAAATGTTAGAGATTTCGAGCTCCATACGGACTCTGGCCAGTTCTTCAACAATACAATGTCCAACTATTTGTCCCGGAACCCATATAAGAGTTACCTTTGGGAAAAATTAAAAAAAATTTCTTTGAAAAACCCTGGGAATTCATGGACAAGGACTGACGTTGAAAATATATTCATTAGGGACTTTAGAGCAGCTTTCCGGAGGAAAATCTTCGCCAACCATCAATCAATGCGCCGCATTCAAAATTGCAATGGAACTACAGTGCTACAGTTTAATTCAGATCCTTTTAGAAATATATTACAGTCCACCCTGCCACTCATCTTCATATCAGCATAAGCCTCAAATTAACACACACTCAACATAAGTGGTGTGAAGAGCTAGGTCTTAATCTTGACTGACCAATTATGTATGTATGTTTCTTGTTTGAAGATAAGTTGACCATGAAGACTCAATTATATGATTAACTAGGTTTTTAAATTTTATAGTTTCCCTTTGTATCCATCATGGTTTCAATAAATTGAAGCAAATTCACTTCGCATGCTACAATACACTTCAATGCTTCTTAGCGGTAGACAAATACTCTTTATAGAGAGTACTATCCCTTATAGACAAAATACAAGGCTATCATACAGGGAGAAAAATTTAACGTTAATGTGGCAACGGCGTATTGATTCTCAGATTACGGCCGATAACTATACTTTCGAAACAGTCAAGGAATTTATTTATCTTGGCTCCGCCGTTACCACCAAAAATGATGTCAGTCTGGAGATCAAGGGTAGGATCACTCTTGCCAACAGGTGCTACTATGGTCTCAATAGGCAATTGAGTAGCAGAGACCTCTCTCGTGCGACAAAACTAACACTCTACAAGACACTCATCCTACCCGTCCTACCCGTGCTTCTTTATGGCGCTGAGGCATGGACCCTATTAAGTACTGATGCAGCGGCCTTGAGAGTGTTCGAGAGAAAAGTCCTACGTAAGATCTTCGGTCCAGTGCGTGTTGGCGATGATTTCCGTATCCGATTCAACAGTGACCTGTATGAGCTCCTCAACGACATTGACGTTGTACAGCGTATTAACATCCAGCGGCTGCGCTGGCTCGGCCATGTCGTTCGAATGGATGAGGATGCTCCAGCGAGACGAGTATTTGATGCGGGTATCTGCGGAAGTCGGCGAAGAGGACGACCTTGTATCCGTTGGAAGGACCAAATCGAGGAAGCCCTGTCATCGATTGGTGTGACCAACTGGCGTAGGCGCGCAAGAAGCAGAGGCGCCTGGAAGGATGTGTTGCGGCAGGCCGAAATCCGTTAAACGGGTTGTTATGGCCAATTAAGTAAGTAAGTAAGTGGCAACTTGTAAAAAGCTGCTTAACACGTTGACTGCCAACTACGGGATAACTCGTTGATTGCTTTCCCTTCTAGGATGCCAACTACGAGCGATCTCGTACTCACTAAACCCGCTATTTTTGTGTAGCTACGAATAAAATCGTATTATATCAGTGCTAGTATCGATAAATGGCTTCTGGGAAAAGAACAAAAAATCAATGTTGGCTTGCGTGGCCAGTTTTCTGAAAATTGCCGTGGCAGTCAACGTGTTAAAGGAACAAAATGAAAATGGTTTAATGTAACCAGCTCAGTGCCTTGATCTCGATGCAATTCGGAACTTCTGATTTAAAGTTGAAAAGAAGATGGAAGACAAAAATCCTAAAAAATGCTGATGAGTTGTGATAAAACGTCGAAATGTGTTGGAGGGCCAGTGTTCGATTTCTCCGTCGGCACATAGTTCAGAGTTTGTCATATCGATGTGGAAATTTAATTAAACATAAAGGCTACATTTCGAAATATTGTTGGTAAGGACAAAACATCAAAAACTAAACATGAAGCTGGGAAATGTTTTAATGTTTATATGGCCCCCCATTAAAAATATTTTCTTTACAAACTTGTAAATTGTTTATTGTATTGGAGACTGTTTAAGTTTCAGTCGCCGTTGTCTAATAGGTAGTGTGTTGGCTTATTACCCGTAAAGCCCGGGTTCGTATTCCAGGTCAGACATCAAAAACGAAATATGAAAAAAAAAATATTTCTTCGGCGACTTCCTCTCAGCAGATTTCTGGCAAAAACTCTGAAGATAAATAAACCTGTGATGAAAAAGTTTCTCAAGATCTGTCGTTCGGAGTCGACGTTAAAGGCCGTGTCAGATAAAACTTTTGCTTCGCGTTGCGTTGCATATACGCTTTGACATTTTAGATAAATGCACATGTTTATATGGCACTTGTCACATAAACTGCTTTTAACGCAACGCAAAGCGAAAAGTTGGGCATGTCTCATCTTTTTGCTCGCTTTGACAATCAGCTGTTGATTATTCAGTAAATATTTTTGGCAAATTTGAGCGCAAATTTTATTGTTTCAATATTTTTCTTTAAATTTAAAGCTTTTTTGTTATTGTTTTGTTTTTATTATATTAAAAAAAAGAGGTAAGTGAATTTTATTTTTGGAAGAAGTATTTAATATAATTTTCATAATTTTACTCAGTAAAAAAACGTACGCGCCAACCACTTTTAAGAGAGAAACAAACAACGCGAGTGTTGTTAAAGTTTTGGTTGTGTCATACACCTTTTGCTTTACGCTTTTCTTTCAAAGTTATAAACGTCACGCAAAGCAACAAAGTTTTATCTGACACGGCCTTAAGCTGTAGGTCCCGCCACTAAAATATAAAATGAACACACACAACATGAGTGGTGTGAGAAGCTAGGCCGTAAACCTGACTAAAGGATTGTAATGGCCAATTATGTACATATGTATGTATGTATGTTAAGTTTTAGAACTGAAAAAGAAAAAATTAAAAAATTTACTATCATTACGTATGTTTCAATTATATGGCCACCACTGTACTCTAATTGGTAATGAAATATTTTTTTTAAATTTCATAAAACTTATGAAAACCTTCTTCCTTATTCAAAATCCGTTAATGTTTATTTTCAAATAAGTTTTCTTGTGATATTTTATTTTACATTATTAAGCAATCGTATTAGAAACGTACAATATTTTCTAGAGAATTCTCGTGTGTTTATAATAATTATTTTGCTTAAGTTGTGTTAATTTAAACAAGAAAAATATAAAAATTTAAACGAGAAAATAAATGAAAAAAATAAAAATATTTTATTATGAAATCAATTGCTATTGACATTTCATACTTTATTCGCATATTCAATTATCTTTCGAATTGAAATTAACGATCACAGCAAGATGGCATTAATCTTAATAAAATTTATTGATAAAATTCCTAATAAATCAGCATTTAACATGTAATAAATTGTTAATTTTTTTATTTGTTTGTTTTTGTTTTTATTCATTGTTATTATTATTGTTTTCATTTCAATTTAATGCAAAACGTTTGTATTATGGCAATAATAATAACAGCAATAACAACAACTGGAAAATATTTATAAATTTATGGATAATAATAATGAAGAAAAAATATTTTTTTAATAATTATTAATCGCTTTTGTTCATTGCATTGCAATTTCTGCTCATTTCATGAAATAAACGATGTCATACGATTTAATAATCATGATTATTAACGCTTTTAAATATTTACATTTTTTGTATCCCTATTTGCCCCGAACCACCGCCACCGTTACCATCACTGGCAGGCAGTTAGTTGCGGTACAAGTTAATATTGAACACGATCAGGAGTTGACATGTTTTAATGGAAACAATTATTGAATATTGAATTGAATATTATTGTTATGACGTCTATTTCACTGTCATTGTATTATTGTCATAACAAGGGAAAAAAATATTGAAATTAATTCCTAGAAATACTCTCGAGATGTTGTATCTGTACTGTCAACGTCGGTAAGCGGTGAGCGCGGTAATAATTCATTATTATTGTTACAAACAAGTCATAATTTTTATAAGATCGAAACGACCGATGTAACCGATCGATGTTAGTTGAGGAAAACCTGCAGCACCTTCAATTGGCATCCAAGTATTACCAGGCACAATAACCCACAACATTGTATCAGTATTGTATCGTATCGTATTGTATCTGTTGACGATCGTGTTGCAATTGTTTGTTGTCACAATATTTATTTGTTGTTATTGTCATCATATTCTAACTATTATTCTTATTATTATTGTTTTGTATTGATGTTATTGTGTATTGTAGTAACCTTACATAAATAAAAATATATGTATACAAATATATCGAAATTTAACCGTTCAAATATAAATAATCTTTCATAAACGTGTACATGTGATATTTTGTTTTTGCGCTATTGCCAACTGTCATTCTCTTGTATTAAAGCGTCATAATTTTAAAATGCTACCTGCTGCTGCTACCATCCTACAGGATTGCCAAGTAAACATTTTTATTTAAAATAACTAAACTTATGTACAAATGTTATACTATGTTCAGATATGCACTTTTATTGAGTCAATATTCGGTTTATTGAGTATAAAATATTTTAAGTGTTCAGACATAACAATATAAACAGTGCAGCTGCTTATTCAATATTCATTTGACAGCTGGTGAACAAAACAGTTGATTGTTGCAACAACATTGTTTTTTTTGTTTGTCGTTCTTGACATTTGAGTTGTCAAATAACAACAGAAAGTGTTCGGATAATTGTAGTATGGGCACTGAATATATTTATGAGAGTGCTGAATTTTAAGTTTTACTCAATATTATAACAATTAACATTCTTATTGCGCAATAATTAATTGAAACTTTATATGAAATATTGAGCTCAATAATGGCATTTATTGCCATTTACGCAATAAAGGTGCATATCTGAACACCGTATTATGAATATTTTGAAATATTCCTTGGAAACTTTTAATTCTTATTAACGGGTCGAGGAAATTTAGGGTCCATCTTAAGGAATATGTATTTATAATTATTAAAGGGATCTGTGTTTAACAATAAAAAGTGGGTAGTGTAATGGCTTACTAGGCAAGAACTTCATGTTGAAATGCCAGCAATAGTATATTGAAATAAATAATTGTATATTTCTTTTCCTTTCATAAGTATTTGGGATAAATTTCAAAAATTCACTTCTTTAATTGGCCATTAACAACCCTTTTATCGATTTTTGGTCTATACATTCTTCCAGGCGTATCAGCTTCCTACAAGCCTTCGCCAGCTGTTCTAGTAGTTCCCAAGTAGACAAGGTTGTTCAATTCGTCGATTTCTAATAATTGTCGCATCGAATACCCGCCTCACCGAACTATCCTCTTTCATCCGAACGATATGGCCGAGCCAGCGTAGCCGCTTAATTTAATGCGCTGCACAAGGTGGATATTGTTGAGGAGCTCATAAAAATATAACATAATAAGTCATTACAACAATTCAGTCAGGATTACGACCTGATGTTGTGTGTGTTAATTTTATAAATGAGTGGCTGGACCTACAGTTTAAGGTCGATTCGGAACGACAGATTTTGTTTGCGAAACTTGTCATGGCAATTTTTTATTTACTCTCAGAGTTTTTGCCAGAAATCTGCTGAGAGGAAGTCGCCGAAGAAATATTTTTCAGATTTTCATTTTAAAGTGTCTGACCTGGGATTTGAAACGAGATCTCACGTCTAATAAACCAACACACCACCTTCTAGACTATGGCGGTCTGTCTTGTTTTGTTATCTCCTGATGAAGCAGTTATCGCAGCCCTTTAATTACGTTATCAAATTTAAACAACTTTGATGGCAGTATACGAGCTCATACAGCTCATTATTAGATCGAATGCGGAAGTCATCGCCAACTCGAACTGGATCAAAGACCATAAGGGCTAACGAAAGCTGCCTTATAGCCAACAAAAATTTGATATATTTCGACTTGTTTTAAATGGTTCTTCTCCAGAATTTGGCGTTATGTGAAGATCTGGTCGATGGTAGACTTGCTAGGTCTGAGAATGCTTATGCCCCTGTAATTGGCCTAAGGCCTGAAACCAGTCGGCTTCTTATGAAACACCTTCGGCTGCCAATGTCAATAAGTTACGTTCTAGTAGCTACTCAATTGCCTTTTTCTCCTACGAGCCAGTAAATAACGAATATTCTTTTCTTTTTCGCTCTGCAGAAATCAAATACAAAGTGTCCAAGAGAAATGCGCCTCGCATAAATATTCAAAATACATTGCACCGTAATGACCCAGGCAATCATACTTAGCGAGCCTTTTTGGATTCTAATCAGACTTTTTGTGTGCTCTTCATACAGCCTTGGGCAGATGTTTAGTACCATTCAACTCGTGTTCGAGGCCGCCCATCTATCGTTGACGAAATTGACAACAGATTTTTCAATTATAAGCTTGCTTCGTATAGGGATTCCCAAAGTCTAAAATTCATCGGTGAACTCAATGGTTGCTCTACAATTACTTGGAACGTCACTGTGTCCTGGTACCCATATGAATGGATATTATATCGTTGTGATACCTAATTGAGATATTTGCCACAGACGTTTAACATTTTGGCCGCCTGACCAATTCCAGTTGCAACAGTTCCGTTTCATTTGGAGAAAAATTTCCATTGAATTCTTTTCGAGATGCTAATTAATTTAACTTAACGAAGGGAATAATTTATATTGTAAAGTTTTCTTTAACTAAAAAAATTACTATTTGTTGGAATATTTAAAGTAAATAAATTAAGATTGAACTCTATAACGTATTGTTAAGTTTTTACATTTTTAAAAACGTTTTTATGTGTTTAGTTTCAATGAAACTCTTTATTTTTCGCACTACTTTTGTGTGCCACCGTATACAACTAGAAGAATAGAACAGAATTGCTTGTGCGCTACTCTTCTTTGCTTACAGCGCAGATTTCTTCAACGGCGATCTTCAAACCACGACTGTTCTCTTCATATTACTCGTTGTCTGCTTTGTCTTGCCTTTTTATATGCTCACGTAAACAGTCTGATGAAGGTTCTTGAAGTAGAATGTTTGTGTATTCGCCTTCTCGAGATCTCTATTGCGATTTCATTGTTGTTTGTGTATTTTGTACACATTGCTTGTTGTTACGTTCTCGCTTACTAGCTTGTATTAAGCATGTTAATGTTAAACGATGTTTACATTTTCGTAACAGTATAATACAATAACATTTAAGTGTTGCGTTTTTTCTTACAAATTCAGGTATTTTTGTCCAGCAACTTCTAGAAATAGTACTATTGATTTGTGATTGTTATTGTCTTCTTGGTCATTCGCAGTATTTTCATGTAGTTTTGTTGCTGCAATTTGAAATTTGTTTGATCCCTATTTCCATAATAACTCTGTAGTTTTCTTATCGTTTAAGCTTTCAACGTTTTGAGTATTTTTTGTCCGTTGACACACTTATTTTTGCAATCAATATAAAACATTACTGTTTGTAATAACTTGGCAATCCTATATGTATACCAACAATATCAACAACAACAACAATATGTAAAAATGTTTGTAATAATTTTTATTTGTAAGTATCGTGTGAGGTTTATTAAATTTATTAGAGTGTTGCATGTTCATATCAACTTGACTGTTGTCAAAGTCATCATAGACTGTTGTGTTGTTGTTTCTATTAATGTTTCAATTTTTTTTCTTCTCATTATTGTTATTGTTGTTGTTTTTTTGCTGCTGGAATAGACGTCAATAACTTTTAATATTTTTGCATGTCGTGCTTTAAACAATCGATCTGTTCAAGTTATCGTTTGATCGATCAATAAATGCAAAACAAAGCTCTGTCCGTCGGTGCAATGGTAAGATTCAGGTTACGGGTCTCAAACTGAATTTTGCCAATAGAAGTAATAGATACAACCATATTACTTACATACATACATACGTATGTATATACTCGTATATCTATTGAATTCAACATGAGCCACAAAAGCAAAAGATTGTATGAAAAAAATTTGAAACAAAATAATATTCATAATGGAAAATGGTTACATGTGACGACAAGTTATGAATTTCAACAGAAACGTATAGAAAAAAAAACAAAATTTTATTGCAATTGAAGAAAAAAAATAGTATTGAGACCTACAAAATATATTGTAGAAAACTAAAACAAAAACAAAATTCTGTTCATATCAAAAGCTGGTGTTTTTCCCTCACATGTTGCCAAGAAATTGTACAAATAAAAAGAACTCTTAAAAAGCAACAACAATAATGAGTTGTGTATTTGTATATGAAAAATATTGTTTTTGTTTTTTTGTATTTTTTTTTTTAATAAAAAAATATTGAACAACTAATAATTCAATTGTAATATATTCTCTGTTTAATTTTTTTTAACAAAAATTGAAATTAAAATCATAGAATAACCAACGCAATAACCAGAGCCAAACAGACAATGAACATGTAACACGATCACATGGAACATGGAAAATAAAACAATTTTTTATTATGAATATTGTGAGATATGTATGTGTGAGAGACACAGTGGATCAGAAGAAGGAAAATGAAAATCAAATAAAATCTTAAGAATCTTAAAATTTTTTAGATTCAAATAAGTTACTCGGGGGGCTCTAGTTGTTATATTGTTTTGTTTGTAAAACTTTGTTTAACAATCCACCACCGAACTTCAATTAAATCGATTGCCAATTAACTTTTAAAGGGCTATCCATTTTTCATGGTTTCAAAAGTATGGTACTGGAATTCGACATCTGTCAAACTAAGTTGTGAAACCAATTTTTTTCTTTTCAGTTGAAAGTCTGACATTGACGAAAATGGATCGCTTAACTATCACACAACGCATAAAACTTATCAAAACCTACTACAAAAGTGGTGATTCTGCCACAGCCACGTATCGCGCTTTAAGAGGAGATTATGGTTTACATAATCGTCCAACTACGCAAGCAATTGGCACAATTGTGAAGAAATTTGAAGAGACTGGAGTGGTTACAAATATTGAAAGACCTGCGCATCATCGTTTCGCTCGTTCCGCTGAAAATATCGCTATTGTAAGTGAAAGTGGTGCCGATTTAGATCTACACCTACATCCATATAAAGTCCAACAAGACGGTGCCACATGCCACACAACTCGAGCGAATATGGCTTTATTGCAAGAGACATTTCCTGGCCGCGTAATTTCTCGTCGTGGCGATATCAACTGGCCACCAAGATCATGCGATTTGGGGCTACGCGAAAGACCGTGTTTATGCAGATAAACCTTCAACTATTGAGCACTTAAAAACCAACATTCGTCAAGTTGTGGCTGAGATACCGCCCAATATGTGTCAAAAAGTGATAGAAAATTACCTCAAAAGAAACACTTCGCGTGGAGGTCATTTAAAGGATGTAGTGTTTCACACATAATGTCAACGTTCAAGCTTCGCAATAAAAATGAAATATCATGAAAAAAATATTTTATAAGTGTTTTATTTACGTTTACTTTTGAAACTACGAAATGGATAACCCGATATAATGTAGAGGAAGCATCCTATAAAGGTGGCCATATTTTGAATTCAATAAAAAGTGAATTATTTTTAAGTGTGTCTAAGTCAGAATTACAATCAGAGATCAGCAATGAGTATGCAAAAAGATGAGTAGATTCGAATCATACTCATAATTTCTAATTCATACTTATTTTAATATCATACTCATACTAATCATATTCAAAGTTTGAAGTACTCATCGCACTCATACTTAACAATACGCACGAAGTTGTTGACTTCGACACTCCTTTACTCAACATTTACAAGAATCACAAAATAATTATGATTCCCATACGAACACTACAATACTCACTAGAAGGTTGTGTGTTTGCTTTGCTTGCTGTCTTTGTCTTTCTTTTTCTTCTTTTTTTGTAAATACAACAACAACTAAGACTGTAAATTTTGATGAATGATTCGAATCATTTATGAGTATTATATGTAGGTATTTTTCTAAATTTATGAATCTGAATGAGTAGGCGTATGAATCAAACATAGTTCGAATGGTATCAGTTTGATATCGACGTTGTACTAATACTCACCGGAACCTGTACTTATAAATCAATGTTTGCAGTGAGTACGAATGAATCGGAGTAGTTTAGTTTCAATACTGTTGACTAACTTATACTCAAAATTTTATAAGTACTTATGAGTAGAGAAAAAACGATTCATTGCTGATCTCTGATCTAAGGTACAAGCCCTTAGAAAGCTGTCCATATTTTGAATTCAATAAAAGGACAATTATTTTTAAGAGTGCCTATGAGAAAAATTTATTAACAGCAACAAAATTAATTGGTGTGTAAATTAATTACCGCACTTACTGACTGAAATGATCATTACAAGCCTTTAGTCAGGATTACAAATTAGTTTCTCACATCACTCATGTTGTGTGTGTGTTAATTTCATCCATGAGTGGTGGGATCTACAGTTTAATGTCGACTTACAGCGAGTGATTTGAGGATGTTTTCATGGATCTTCTTATCTGGCAGAGTTTTTGCCAGAAAACTGCTGAGAGGAAGTCGGCAAAAGAAATACTTTATTTTTAAATTTCATTTTAGCCTACGTGTCTGACTATCGTCTAATAAACCAATAAATAAATACGGCAACTTCTGTCATTCATTTTTCGTCACAAACTGCGGTAGGAGAAAAGAATACCAAAATGATAGATATTATATAAGCTAAAAGCTTATATTTAAATTTGTATTAAAAAAAACGATTTGAAAGTTTATTATTTATTTAATTTTTGTTGTGAAGTACAATTGTTCTGGTTAGAAAAGGACTATTAATTCATTCATATGGCTGCCACGGCGGCCCTCATAATTCCTCATTCGATCGGACCAATTTTCGTGTACTTTTTAGAGTATATGGGGTCGTATCTCGGCAATGGCGTCACGAATGCTGACCTGCAAATGCTCTTTTGTCTCTGGTTTGTCGGCATAACACTTTTCTTTATTGGCGCCCCATAGAAAACAGTCCAACGCAGCTTCTTCAGCGGCCACTTGACATCACCATTTTGGCTAATTAAACTGCCAGCAAACGTTTGACGCAATAAATCGATTGTGTCATGAGATTTGTGGTAAGTTGCACCACGCTGTTGAAACCAAACATCGTTCACATCAATACCATGAAGAGTGAGTACAACAAAAAATCGGTTGTCATGGTGAGGTACGTGTCTCCATTGACCGTAATAGTTGCGTCGGCCTTATTTGCAAAGAAATGACGACTCCCACCTAACATACATACATATATAATTGGCCATTACAACTCTACAGTCCGGATTACGGCGTAGCTTCACACACCACTCATGTTGTGTGCCTTAATTTTATACTTTAATGGCGGGACCTACAGTTTAACGTCGACTCCCAACGACAGATTTTTGATAAAGTTTTTCATGGCAGGTTTATTTACTTTCAGAGGTTTTGCCAGAAATCTGCTGAGGGGAAGTCGCCGAAGAAATATTTTTTTTTTTTGTATTTCGTTTTGATGTCTGACGTGGGATTCGAACCCGGGCATGTAATAGGCGAACACACTAGCTACTAGACTACGGCGATTAACAATCGCCGTAATAACCAACCAGTCACTCGTAACGGCTGCATAAACCTTTGGTGAGAGCACGTGTGGGTTTTCTGAACCCCAAATATGGCCGTTTTGCTTATTAACGTACCCACCAAAATGAAAATGAGCTTCCCCCGTCTTTTTTTTTTTTTTTGACAAAATTGACATCATCATGCAGTTTCTCTTTGGCATAATAAATCCCGTAAATCGCTTCTATACATTCAGTGGTGATATTATACTGAATTTTGCTACAAAATAGAATGAATTTTTAAAATTTAAATCGATAGATGGACCACCCAATATAACTTCCTTAGACTTTTCCTCTTGCATGAGGCATAACAGGCCTTCGAGTCAATGGTCCTCATTTTTAAGCCATCATGCCAACACAAATCTGTTGCGATGTTGACAAAGTAATTTTAAAAAATTGTTTAAAATTAAAAAAAAAAATTCCAAAAACTTCCTAAAACCACTAACATCAGATGTCTATTTGCTGCCCACTGTAAACCACACACATCTCTATATGTAGACACCGTGTATTTAGTCAGGCCTTACCGATGGTGTGTGTTTTTGTTTATTCGTCGTATTATCTCTGATCAATACAGGGAGTTAAAGTTGCTTTAAACGTTTTCATTCTTCTATGAGTCCCGACCTACGCGAACAAATTGAAAGTGTTTCGGTGTGTGTGTGTGTGTGGATATTGTGTGTTCATAATCTTGACTTGGTCTAGTCCATGCCACCAATGAAAGTTTGTCGATGGATCTGTTTGACTGCCTGTACGTATGTCTGTCTGTCTGTCTGTCTGTGTGTGTCCGTCCTTGTTGGTCTATTGACTTGTATTGAATATTTCTGAACCTGAAGCTTATTTGGTGTTTAAAGCATTAAGATATTGAAGTTTATTTTTTGATTGTTGTTGTTGTCGTTATTGTTGTCTTGTTATTATTGCTTTTATTGTATTTTGTTATCCCAATAGTTTACTACCAACTATTAAAGATCACTTACTGTGTTGTTGTTGTTGTTGCTGTTGTTGATGTTGTTAGCAACAAAACTTTATAGTCTAGCAGCAGATGAATGTATGTATGTATGTATGTGAACTATTTGTGTCGTGCGCTTAGAGTATGAATATGTGCATGTGGCCAAACAAGAACGTCGTCTTTAGGCATCATCAACACATCATTGCCACCAACACCACCACCAACACCGCCAGTATTTTGTATCACAGCTTTCGTTAAGAAGCCCAGCGTTTGGTTGTTGTTGCTGGTGTTGTTGTGTATACGGTTTTCCGTTTTAAATTTTCTTGGAGACCACCTTAATAGAGAGTTTCTATTAGTAAGCGTGTGTGTGTGTATCTGTGTGTGTCACCTAGCAAATGCCCATATGAACTTAGTTTTTTACTCCGCCGTTGACTGGTTATTGGGAATATTTGGTGCTCTTCTCCTGCTTCAGTCGTTTCAGTTTTTTTTCTCTTCATAAGCCGTCGGATAATTTGTTGTGTCATACAAATCACTGATATTTTAAGTGTGATTGTATGTATGTTGCATGACTATTTTGGAGAAGCATGAGTACGTTGGTTGGTGCGATAAGAAATCTTTGAATTACCGGAATTTATATGAAATCATGACATTAAAAAAAGTTAAAATTGATTCATAAAAGTTTTTTATAATCCCGTTGACTCTATTTGGGCCATTCGGGCTTGACTTTATCAATGAACCAACAAAGTCAATGATTACTCTTGTCTCCATTTGTGATAATGACTTCACTTGAAGTACGAAATATGTGGAAGTGTATTGGTGGGTTAGCAACAGACAAAATGAACGACAGATCCTGTTAGTTATCGTTTAAACAAATATGAGGAAGTGGGTGACAAAGAGTTCAGAGTACTTAAAGAATTGTTAATGCAATCAAAATAATCCCAGCGTTGTGTTGGCATGAAAGCTCATGTTTAAGATATGAAGCGATTTTAACAAAATTTGACAGAATGAGTCTGCCATACCATTGATTTGTTCCTCGTTTATATCCTTTAATAGCAAACTCTTCGCCTACTAGATTATTTAAAGTCAAATATGATATAATCAAACCAGTTTCGGTACGTTGACATAAAGTGTCATTTCGTTCATAAGAAATTTAATTTGAAATTAATTTTAGTACATTGGCCATTACAACCCTTCAGTCACGATTACGGCCTAGCTCCACACACCACTCAAATTGTGTGCCTTAATTTTATACTTGAGTGGCGGGACCTACAGTTTAGCGTCGACTCCGAACGACAAATAACTTTTTTTTTGAAAATTCTTTAAAAAAAACTACTGAATATTTTCTCAAATTTCTTTTTTTATTTGAAAGAACAATCCTTCCGGTTAATAATGGAAAATAATTTCATTCAAATGGCTGCCTCGGCTGGCCATGCAGTAGCCGAGGCCCTTTATGATAGATGCCGTTATATGTAGAATATAATAACGTTCTCAAGTCTGTTGGGTTTGAGCACAACTATGGTCTGCTGTTGGGCGTGAAAATGGTGTGAAAAGCTAGATCGTAATTCTGACTGAAGGTACTGGCCAATTAGGTGTGTATCAGAGTTCCGCAATTAGCATTCAAAAAGATGAGTAGAATCGAATCATGCTCATAATTTCTGATATTTATGCGCATTTATACTTATTTTAATATTATACTCATACTACTCATATTTAAAGTTAAGTTTTAAGAGTAAAGTTTGAATTACTCATCGTACTCATACTTAACAATACGCATGCTGTTGTTGATTTCGACTCTCCTTTACTCAACATTTACAAAAATCACAAAATAAGTATGATTCACGTACGAACACTAAAATACTCACTAGAAGGTTGTGTGTTTGCTCTGCTTGCTGTCTTTGTTTTTGTAAATGCAACAGCAACTAAGACTGTAAATTTTGATGAATGATTCGAATATTTCGAATCATTTATGAGTATTATAAGCATTTTTCTAAATTGATGAATTTGAATGAGTAGGCATATGAATCAAACATAATTCGAATGTTATGAGTTTGATGTCAACGTTGTACTCATACTCATTGCAACCAGTCGCATACTTTTGAAACCACGAAATGGATAGCCCTTTATTTCAAATATTGTGAGTATTATGTCAACGTTGTACTCATACTCATTGCAACCTGTACTTATAAATCAATGTTGTAGTGAGTACGAACGAATCAGGGTACATAGTTAAATTTCAATACTTTTGACTCACTCATACTCGAAATTTCATGAGTACTTATAAGTAGAAAAAAAAACGATTCATTGCTCATCTCTGTTATGTAAATACTTACAAAATATTAGTATGATTAGAGTATGATTTGAAGCAACGTCTAATTTTCATTCAATGTTCAATACAATTCCGATTTACACTTAATGAAATGCTATTTGTAAAATGATCATTTGCTTTATTAAAGAAAAAATGCCTAATCAGTTCAAAAGAATCTTTATTAGTTGAACGTCATGTCATGGTTTAATTAATAAATTTTATTTTTTTTTTTTGGATTTTGATTTTGATTCTTTTAAAGTTTGAAAATAAATTAATATACGCATGTACATATGTATGTATGTATGCATGTATGTGTTATTTTCGAATATTTATTTAGTTGTAGCAATATTAGTTGTGTTGTTGTTGCCTTTTTGTTTGTGGCCATTAATCTATTGACTCCCAAAGGTCTCTTCTCACTAATGATCACAAAGAGACCAAATGTCTACCTATGCCTAGAGTATATGACCCAAACTGAAAACACACATACATACATACATACACAAGCATATTTGTACAGATTTAAAACAACACTCTTAAATAACATTTAAATTTATTATTAAAATGCAATAACAACAACAATAACAACAAAATATCATGCGTACATACATATAAAGATGAATATTTTTTTTGTTATCATCTAAACGAAATCAGATATTTTTTTTCACTTTTTTTTAGAATAATTTAAGAATCTTTTTCTCGTTCGTTTTTTTTCGTTCGTTTTTGTTTTAATATTGCATTTGGTTGGATTCTAATGTTTGATTCATAGAAACATAATTTATTGTTTCCTTTTGTTTTCTCATGTGTTTGCCACGCAACGCAACGCAACACAAGCTGATGAAATTATGATGCCGATGACGTTGGTGGTGTTAGTGTTGGTGTTGGTGTTGTTAATCATTGTGGCTGTGTCTGTGTGGCTGTGTTCGTGGCCATAGAGGGATTCTTGAGGATTCTTTGGCTGTTGACTGCTGTTGAGTTTTTTATTTATCGCCGACACACCACCGACCAAAATGGCCTCATTATTGAAAACAAAAAATCAATAAAAATTTATTAATTTTTTAAGTATAAATCTGGTGGGTTCTACACATTGTTGCTGTTGTTCTTCTTCTTTTTTTTTCTTTTTTCTCTTTAAGTTAGAAACTAAAATCGTTTGAATAGAAAACAAGAAAAGAAAGAATGAAGGAACAAAAATCAAAATATTTATCACTGATTTCCTTAATGACGATTTATTTCTCAAGAATTTCATTTATTTTTTGCTTCTTTTCGTTCTCTGTTCCCTATTCTCTGTTCACTTCGATTCAGTTGACATCCTCGACAAAGAAGAAAATACATGAAAAATATTATGATGAACACGGAGCGAGTGTGTTGTGTACGCTGGTACCGCCGAAACAAGTTTATTTCCACGTATCGTTTAATAATAATAATTCCTTGGCTTTAGTGTATTCCAATAAAATTCCAACAACTAATCGTGAGGTGCCAAGAGCAACATCTACTAGTGCTACGCATTCATGTTCACGTTACTGTGATCTTAAATTGCCTGATAAAAAAAATGGACAAGTTAAGACTGTAAGATTCGTTTCTTTCAAAAAAAAATTATGATTATGAGACTTTAAAATTCTACAAGATCACAAGATCACAAGATCATGATAAGGATTGAGTAAAAGAAAATAAAAAAAGGGGAGAAAACAAATATGAAAACGATCATTAAATGCATCAACGCTAATTAAGTTTTATTTGCTTTTAAGTAACAATTGCTTGGGAGTTCTGTTCTGTTCTCTTCAGTCACAAATAATTAATTTCTGATTAGTGAGCATAAGCTCCACTAATTTGTAATGCGAATGGGAAATTTTCAAATTTATATGAAATTCACTTTTGATCGATACTTAAGCGTAATTAATAATGATTTTTAATTGTGCAAACATTTGTTATACCATAGACAACTACTGTCATACAATGTGTAACTTTAACTCAAGAATGTAATCCAGTCTCCACGATTAATGGAATAAAGTTAAAATATCCTGCAAGTATCTTACAAAGACACATCCGGATGAATTTATAAAATTAAGTTATAACTTGACGGAGATCAGATCACACAGTGGTATTCTAGGTAACTGCAGAAATAATGAACTGACCAGACATGGCACAACCATCGAACTCTCTGATGTATTCTCAATTTTTGGAATTGCTTTGGGTACATGATGGATTTATAAAATTAAGTTATAACTTGACGGAGATCAGATCACACAGTGGTATTCTAGATAACTGCAGAGATAATGAACTGGCCAGGCATGGCACAACCATCGAACTCTCTGATGTATTCTCAATTTTTTTGGAATCCCTTTTGGGTACATGCAAGCTTATAATTGACAGTGCGGTTGTCAATTCCATTAAAAACAGATGAGCGGCTTTGAACGACGCAGAAAATCTGTACAAAGCTGTATGAACGGCGTACGACTGGTCTGCTTGAACATCTAAGAAGTACGCTCGGTATGGTTGTCGAGGTCATTACCGGACATTATTACTTTAACACGTTGATTGCCGACTACGAGATAGGTCGGAGATTGCGTTCCCTTCTAGGGTGCCAACTACGAGTTATCTAGTACTCACTAAACCTGTAAAAAAATTTGTGTAGCTACGAACAAAATCGTATTATATCAGTGCTAGTATCGATAAATGGCTTCTGGGAAAAGAATAAAAAGTCAATGTTGGCTTGCGTGGCCAGTTTTCTAAAAGGTGCCGCGGCAGTCAACGTGTTAAGGACGCGGATTTGAGGCACATTAGTCTGGCACAGCCTTTAAATGATGATTTCTATAGAAGTGTAGAGGAGACCTTTAATCGCTTACTGGGTATACAGTCGTCGCAGCTTAGTTGGTAGTCTGTAAGTTAATTAGATGTGAGACTACATCTCAAATATCTCCCACAAAATGAAATGTGAAAAAATCTTTCTTCGGCAATTTTTGCTGAAAACTCTGAGAGCAAATGAAATTAACATGAAAAAGTTTCCCAAGAATCCCAAAGTTCGGAGTCGACTTTAAACTGTAGGTCCCGCCACTCATGTATAAAATTAACATACACAACATATGAGCTAGGTCGTAATCCTCACTGTAGGTTTGTAATATTCAATTATGTATGTATGAGTACATATGTCGCCGTAGTCTAGTAGGTAGTGTGTTCGCTTGTTAGACGTAAAGCCCGGGTTTGTGCACCAGACCAGACATTAAAAACGAAATAAGAAAAAAAAAATATTTATTCGATGACTTCCTCTCAGCAGATTTCTGGCAAAAACTCTGAGAGTAAATACAATTGCCATTAAAAAATTTCTCAAAATCCGTCGTTCGCAGTCGACGTTAAACTGTAGCTTCCGCCACTCAAATATAAAATTAAGGCACACAACATGAGTGGCATGAGAAGCTAGGCTGTAATCCGGACTGAAGGGTTGTAATGGCCGATTATGTATGTATGTATGGGTACACTACCGGCACTATGTCGTTGGGAATAAAGGCAGCTTGGTGACTTCTTCATGGATGAAATGTGGTAATTGTTATGCGTTGATTTTGGCAGTCTGAGTCGCTTCATTAGAAGTTCCATTGCGTTGCAGGTCTAGTGGATTGCACAAAAGGCATCAATCAATGTATCACAATGGACCCATTGGCCTAAGTTTGTCCGTCAAACTTTCTTGTGTGAACAAACACCTGTACCTACCTACCTGCTTAAGTATGGTAATTTAGTCGATATTCAAGACAACATCAGTGTACCATATTTGGTTCAATGAGTACGAAATTATTTTTCGCAGCAATTAAAAAACTCACTAGAAATTAAATTTTTCAAATTTATATTTAATAGTAGTCGCCGTAGTCTAGTAGGTAGTGTGTTCGCTTATTAGACGTAAAACCCGGGTTCGAGTTCCAGGCCAGACATCAAAACGAAATATGAAAAAAAAATATTTCTTGGGCGACTTCCTCTCAGCAGATTTCTGGCAAAAACTTTGAGAGTAAAGAACCCTGCCATGAAAAAGTTTCTTAAAATCTGTCGTTCGCAGTCGACGTTAAGCTGTAGGTCCCGCCACTCAAGTATAAAAAATTAAGGCACACAACATGAGTGGCATGAGAAGCTAGGCCGTAATCCTGACTGAAGGGTTGTAATGGCCAATGTATGTATGGGTACATGACCGACACTATGTCGTAAGGGATAAAGGCATGACTTCTTCATGGATGAAATGTAAGAATTGTTACGCATTGATATTGACAGTCTGAGTCGCTTCATTAGAAGTTCCATGGGGTTCCGTGTCAAGTAGGTAGATTACAAAAAAAATCATCAATCAATGTATCACAATGGACCAAATGGCTTAAGTATGTCCGTCCAACTTCCTTGTGTGAACAAACACCTATACCTATCTACCTACATACCTAAGTGTAGTAAGTTTAGTCGAAATTTAAGACAACAACAGTATACCATATTTGGTTCAATGAGTCCGAATTTATTTTTCGCAATAATTAAAAAGAAAAACCTTCTTAATAAACTCACTACAAATTAAATTCTGCAAATTTAAATTTAACTGCATAGCTGAGACTACCGATAACTTTAAAATGTAGATTACTGTTGGAAGAACTTTGAAACGCACTGAGTACAAGAATCGTATTGAATTTAACCTCAATATTTCGCAGACGTATCTCTTTATACATTTTTGTGTAAAAAATATAAGTCAAGGTGCTTTATCATCGAAAGTTATCGATTAAATTAAGAAAAAAGGAAATTCAAGCCCATTGTTGGCCGCTCATACAATCTAAATCGATTTATTCTCATAAAATTTTTCATAACCCAATAAGTCTTCGAATTTGGCGCATACGCTTTCCAAAATAAATAAGTGCTGTCCACCAAGCTTCGTTCAAATCGACCACAATTTAAATCCATTTTTTTTTATTTTGTATAAAATGAAGTAAAAATTTTAACAAATTTAAAAATTCGGGTACATGGTATCAAATAATTGAATTTCGACATTCAGAGATCGGTAGAGAGAGTTATTCCACAAATATTTTACCTTAGAATGCAAGAGGCTTTGACAACGTGACAAAAATGTTTGCCTCTGGTTACTGGAGTTAGCGATTGAATCGAAAAAAAAACATGAAAACGAGATATCTCGTCATCCGGCCAAAACGTACTTTGTATTGCTTGTATTTTTTCTCTCACTCTCTCTCTCACTCTGCTGTATTCAATTTTATTTCACATTCGTGTTTTCTTTGAATTTGTTAAACAACACAAAAACAAATCGTTTGAAAATCTCAAAAAATGTTATAAAAATTGTGTTTCGTATTAAAATCATGACATGCAAATCTGCATGTTTCTTGTTGCCATTTCCTAAAATAGAAACCAAAAATCCTTACTTGAATACCACTGGTCTCTCTCTCTCACTAGTAAATAAACTTAGTTGAAGTGCATTATTCATTTTAGCATAGACCATGCACGTAAGCTTTTGCTTAAGTGGATAGAAATGATTTTCATTTCTGAACATGAAGTTTCTCCGTTAAGCATTGCCTTAAATGCACACACCTTTTTTAGTGGTGTCCAAGGATAAATAGAATCATTTGACGATTTATGAGTATATCCTTGGAATAGTTTTCCCATTGCTACACGTCATATATTAAATACCGTGTTTATTAGCTGTTAATGACTAATACTTTGTAAATATTTTAATTTTCTAGCGTTTGGTCATCGGTTAAGTGTTGTTTTATTTCATGACATTTTGCACCAGTATTGAAACATTCAGTACTTTTGCACATTTTTCGCAGTACTTGCGCGAAGCTTTCAGTACTTTTTTATTATTACATATTTTATGTCTTGAGCTTTTTAAGTGCATTAGAAACATGTTCAACGTAATAACGGGTGATTTTTTAGCTATTATCTTTTTGGCAACACGCACGTTTCGTGTTTTGTTCCACTGTCAACCATCGTCAGTTTTGTCTATAATTTAATCATGAATCGTCTTACAAACGAACAACGCTTGCAAATCATTGAATTTTATTATCAAAATGCATGCTCTGTTAAGAAAGTTCATCCACTTCTTTATCGAAAAATTGTGTTCAGCGACGAAGATCATTTTTGGCTCAATGGATACGTAAATAAGCAGAATTGTCGATTTTGGAGTGAAGATCAGCCAGAAGCATTGCAGAAGCTACCAATGCATCCAAAAAAAGTCAAAGTTTGGTGCGGTTTGTGGGCTGGTGGCATCATTGGACCGTACTTCTTCAAAGATGGTGCGAATCGTAACGTAACTCTGAATGGTGAGCGCTACCATGAGATGATATCCAACTTTTTTTTGCCCAAAATGCAAGAGCTGGACTTGTATGACATGTGGTTTCAACAAGACGGTGCCACATGCCACAGAGCACGCGTAACAATGTACTTATTGAGAGGCGAGTTCGGTGAACATTTTATTTCACGTTCAGGACCGGTCAATTGGCCGCCTAGATCATACGATTTAACGCCTTTAGACTATTTTTTGTGGGGCTATGTTAAAGCTCATGTCTATACAGACAAGCCCGCTTCAATTGACGCATTGGAAGACAACATTGAAGCATTTATTCGTGAGATACCGGCCGAAATGTTGGAAAGAGTATGCCAAAATTGGACTAAGCGGATGGCAGTCGCGGTCAACATTTGCATGAAATAATCTTCAAACATTAAATTATATGGACCGTACTATCGATTCAAATAAAGATTTCATGCATTTTTCTGAATTTTATGTGTTTTTTTTTAAATTTTCCTATACCTCTTAAAAAATCACCCTTTACTAAAGGTAGAATCAAGTTAGCTAAAAGTCCACGAAGCATACGTTAATTTTTAGAATACGAAACGCAATGAAAACGTTTGCAGAACCGTAATGTAATATCGGTAAGCGTTTTCATTGCTTTTCATATGCTAAAAACGAACAAATGTTACATTAAGTTCCATCGACGTGTGACTAAACGGGGATTTTACGTTTTGTTACGTTCCGAATCAGATGTTTTTGTGTCGTATGTGTGGAACAGGAATAAGTCGTTAGTTTTTCTGTTCCGTGCCGTATATGTATTAAATATAAATAAATAAATAGTCTAGTAGGTAGTGTGCTGGCTTACTAGACGTGAGCCCACGCTTCAAACCCCACCATCAAAACGAAATGCGAAAAAATATTTCTCCGTCGGCTTCCTTCCGGCAACAACTCAGAGCGTAAATAAAATTCCCACGGTAAAGTTTCTCAAAAATCTGTCGTTCAAAGTCGACTTTAAACTGTAGGTCCCGCCACTCCTGTATGAAATTAACACAGACAAATCCTGATTGGAGGGTTATAATGATTAATTATGTATGTACGCATGTATTTTTTCTAAAAAAGTACCATTTGTTGCAAAAAAGTACTATTTCAAAATTCTAGTTTTGTAACACGGCTTTGCACTCGCTCTGGGCTCAGTGTAAACATTGATTTCCTTAATCTAAAATGTACTTTTCCTCTGATATACACTAAGGATTAGTTTCTTAAGTTTTTGTATTAAAAAACGACAAAAAGAAGATAATAAAAGTGTAATAAAATCAGTTTTTAATTTAAATTCTGTTAAGAACTACCGTTACAAAATATAAATACATACACAATTGGTCCTTCAGTCAGGATTACAACCTAGATTCTCACACCACCAATGTTGTGTGTGATAATTTTATGAATGACCGGCGGGATCTACATTTTAAAGTCGATTCCGAACGATAGATTTTTGAGAAACTTTTCATGGCAATTTTAGTTACTCTCACAGTTTTTGCCAGAAATCTGCTTACAGAAAGTAGCCAGCGAAATATTTTCTTCATATTTCATTTTGATGGAGATGTCTGACCTGGGATTTGAATTATGGCCTCATGTCACATACTGCCTACTAGACTACGGCGACTTAAAAATATATGATTTATAAAAAACCGACACGCAGCGTTTGATTTTAAGTCACAGTTGCCTACTTTCACAGGTAGGAACATGTGACGCTGTGTATGTCGAGCATACTCGTCATGAAGAAAACAAATCGCATTCGTATTATTATTCAACGACTTTACTTGGGTTTTTCCCCCGAAAAACTGAGAAAGATGAAGTAAAGATCTTTTAAAAATGTATATTTTCGGAACAATAGCTTGTATTAATGTATGAATTAATGAATTCTTATTCTTCTTCTCCTTATTTATATCTTTATTTACTAATCCTTCGGATATTAGTGATCGCATGTTTAGAAATATATGTATGTATACATTTTATATTAAAATGGTCAGCTCTCGGTCCGTAGCAGCATAAAAGAGGGTATTTTCATCACTATACCCTCTCCAGTCCTGGATTTTTTTCAGCCATGGTGTTTCCCTTCTGCCACGTCTTCCTTCAATTTTGCATTTAAGGATTCGTTGTAAAATTTTGTATTTGTTGTTTCTCAATACGTGGCCTAGGTATGAAGTTTTGCGTTTTTTTTTATCGTTAATATTAAGTGTCGGTTCACATTCATCCTTCTTAATACTTCATCATAGGAGACTCTGGCAGTCTATGGTATTTTCAGAACTCGACAGAGTTTTTGATTGTCCAAACTTCTACTCCGTATAATAGGACAGACCAAATGTAGCATTTTATGAAGCGTGTTTTTGTTGCTACGTTGATGTCGTGACTAGTCAACACTTTGTTGTATTTAAAAAGGTATCTCTCGCCATCTCTATGCGGCGTTTAATTTCCCTTGATGGGTCCCACTGGTCGATTATTAAGACTCCCAGATATTTAAAACTTCGCACTCGTTCGATTTCTATATTTTGTATATTTAAAGTTGCGTTCTGATGTGAATTGAATGATTGAATTAATGAAATAAATTTTGTTTTTCAACAATTAATAAATACTTATATTTTCTAGAAAACTTATACACAAAGATTGATTAATTACTTATAATTGCCTGGTTTTACAGGCGGAAATATTTTATTCTGTTTACGACGAGTATTCTCGTCTTCGTTGGAAAATACTTAAAAAGGCAGAAAATGTTTTTTGAAACACAATTTAACCGTTCAAAGGTTAAAGTTAGAAATTATGACTTGATCTTTAGTGGTGTGGAAGCGGTAAAAGCTCAAGTTGGAATCGATTGGCAAATGTATTGAATACTTAAGCGATCGACAATTTTAATTTTATTTCATATTATGTGAGACCATTTGCTGACCCCGCTTAATAATTTCGACTACCAACCAAAAACCTATCCAGTACTGCTTTCGTTAGTACCTTAGTCTGATAGTTTGCCTCTTTCTGAATCGATTTTCTTCCTTTTTAAGTCAATATTTCAACAGGAAAATGTCTTTTCGATTATTATGCAAAATCGTTTGATGATGACATTATAAACTGTAGTTTTCCTTAAAGTGTTTGTATTAAAAAAAAAGAAACAGAAAACATAAACAAAAAAACAGCATTTTGTTGTCAAATGTATATCCTTTAGCCGTATCCGTATCGGTGTAGATGTCAAAAACAAATTTTTGTAGAAAAACTTGCGTGGGTTTGGGATTGGGAAAAGCGACAGAATACCAATAACAACGATGGACCGAATAATAATAACATTGTGGTTAAAGCGATGTAAATTTATTTGTTTGCATGAATTATGACCATATTTGCGACAAATGTTTGTTTAAGCCATGTTTTATAAGCCATTGTCGAGTCAAGATCTTGCTAGAGCCTGCCAGCCAGCCAGCCAGCCTACAAGTCAGCCTGATGGTGGTTTGAATTTGTTAAACGAGGTGTTGAATGGAAATGAAAATTGCACGAAAGTGTTAAAGAGAATATGTTTTTATGCAAAAGGAAACAACAGCCAAAAAGATTCAGTTCTCTTTCGATGGCACATTGTATTAGCATTATAGCCATCTCTTATTATTGTTTGTGTTGTATGGTATATGGCCAAACAAACAGAAACAAAAATATTTCTCGCATGAATGAATGAATGACTGAATGAATGAATGTTGCTGATTTAAACGTTTATTTATTTTACTTATGCCATATTTTTTCAAAATGTAATATTCCATACAGTTCCAGTCCCCCTTCTGAAAAACGATCGTGTCGTAATATTTATGCAAATGAAATTCTTTTTTTTTCTTGCTTTTCAGAAGAGAAATCTTCGAAACCCTACATTTTGATACGCGCACATACATATGTACATACATATGTATGTTGTATTATGCTTAAAACCCTCATTCATTCAATCTTCAGTTTCAGTGTGCATTTCATGCTGAAATAAACAACATTGTCGAATAATAAACAACAAAAATAAAACAACAACAACAACAAAAATAAAGAAAAAGAAATAAATTTTATTGAATGAAATTCTAAATGTGGCATTGATTCATAAATGTTCTTCGTATTTATGTTGTTGCTGTTGTTGCAACTACAATAAATGCAAATCTTGCCAAGTTGCAAAGAAATTCTACACAATTCATCGCCTTACAGCCTACATACGAACGTAACATACAACGTAACAAATTCATACGTTTCGTAATTCATTCTCGCATACGAGATCATTAAAGTAAAGATTTAAGGTTTCGATGAAATGCTCATGAGTTATATTTGCGATCAGATTTCTTATTACAAAATTACAATTTTTGAATGCATAAACGAGGAGACAGACTTTAATTTTTTTTTTAAATCAAGTTTTTCTCTTCTTTTCTTTTCTTTGTTTTTTGAGTCATGCAAACATATGCCAAATATACGTTTGTTGTTTCTAGTAGAGGTCGAATATTGCTTGATACGATACCCAGAAGGGATATGTTCCTCGTCTCAAGTGCAGAGCTAACCTATTGGGATACTGAGGGGAATAAAATTTCACATGTGATAGCCTTTGGAGTATGCCAAGAGACTAACTTCAAATTGATGCTTCAAATTGACGTTTCATTTATCTTCGCACCATTATAATCTCAAACTGGTTGTGATTTTAAAGTATCTATCATGAGCATTATGATGCAGAGTAAATGCATTAATTGGCTGAAAGATATCTTAGCTTTCATTGCACATAATACACATATATGACAAGCAACACCCGACGACGCATCTATTTCTAACATCAATACGAACGAACATCAAACAAGTTGCTTATCTTGCAAGTTCTCATACAGTGAATGCTAATAATGGGATAGGATATAATACAATTCTTTCGGTATACATATATGGACGGATTTGTATCTGAAAAAGAAAAGTTCGAAGAAAATTGCAACAGCGAAAATCGCCTAAATATAAAAGAAAGCTTACAGAATGTACAAAATGTCTGCGACAGTTTTAGGGCTTTCAAAAATCAGCATTCCTTACAAATTATTTCCAAAGAATGAACTCTAAACCAGGCACAAATTATTCATATTGCGAGGCTATTACACACATACATACATAAATAGTCATTACAACCCTTCAGTCAGGATTACGTCCTATCTTCTTATACCACTTAGGATGAGTGATGTCATTTGTAGTTTAAAGTCGACTCTGAACTATGTACGTATTTTTGAGAGAAAGTCAGCGGAGAAATATATTTCATATTTCGTTTTGCCTTAGATGTCTGACTGGGCGTTTGAACCTACTATACTACGGTGACTTCTATTTTAGTGAGTTTTTTTGTTTTCAAATAAAAAATAAATAAATATTTTTACAAAAATGGAAACATTGTTTAACATTAACACGATAAATAAAAGCTACGCTAACAAATACAAGGAACTTGTAAACCAACAACATCAGTATGAAAGAAACGGGGATAGACAAGTAAGCGAGAACGCAACAACAAGCAATGTGAACAAAATACACAAACAACAATGAAACCGCTATAGAGTTCTCGAGAAAGCGAAACCACGAACGTTCGACTTCAAGAACCTTCATCAGACTGTTTACATGAGCATATAAAAAGACAAGACAAAGCAGACAACTACAAAACAGACAGAATTCAGTCAGTCTTGTGTGAAGACGCGTTGCGTGTGAAGAAAACAGTCGTGGTTTGAAGATTGCCGTTGTAAAGATCTACCGAAGAGAAGTGTAAAGAATTAAAAAATTAGATTATCGATTGAAATTTTGTAGTTCATAAGGTTGACTTTTTGATTGCTACCTAATTTGATTGCAGCGGGCGTACCGGAAGGCGATATATTTTGACCCTAATGATACGGTATTCATTACCACGCATGAACAGCCTTACGACTCTTCTCGATACTTTACTGGAATAAAGGACAAGGAGAATAAATGAAAATTAATAAAATTATATATGGTAACATTCGCACTATGAAGTTAACACGTTGACGTAAATGACGTCTATAGACGTCATGTATGAGTGCACGTAAATGCAAACGACGTCTATAACCGTCGAAAAAATTTAGAGTTATAAAACAAAAATTTAGTTGTAATTCAGTTTGATTTAGATTTATACCAATTCACTCAATAATACTCCAAAAGGAAAATGTTATACTTAAATTTCTTGATTTATTTTTAGATTCATGATTTTGTTGCTATAAGAATGCATGTAGATTTTAACGACGTGTATAGCCGTCCCTTTCAGTCTGACTTAATTTGAATCAATGTAAGTGTTTGTTTTTGGTTTTATTGGTTGTTGTGTCCAAAAAATTAAAAAAAGGTGAGCATATTTGGCGCAGATAGGGTCAGATTTATGTGTCTAAATGGAGAGATAAGCGTGAAGTAGTCTCTATAACTACGAAATATGTCAGGAATAGATAGATGCGATCAGATGATCTCAAATTATTCTTCACCAAGAAAGAGCATTCGTTGGTACAAAAAAGTACTTTTCCATGTATTAGATCTATGTGTTTGGAATTCATATTACATACATAATTGGCCATTACAACCCTTCAGTCAGGATTACGGCCTAGCTTCTCACACCACTTATGTTGTGTGCCTTAATTTTATACTTGAGTGCCGGAACCTACAGTTTAACGTCGACTCCGAACGAGAGATTTTGAGAAACTTTTTCATGGCGGGTTTATTCACTCTCAGAGTTTGTGCCAGAAATCTGCTGAGAAGAAGTCGCCGAAGAAATATCGTTTTGATGTCTGGCCTGGGGCTCGAACCCGGGCTTTACGTCTAATAAGCGAACAGACTACCTACTAGACTACGGCGGCCTCCTGTATACCTGTATAAAAAACTCCACAAGAATGTAAAGTTCTTTGAGTTTCGGGAGTCTCTTATTAGATCGCTAATAAGGTTACCCAAAGATATTTCTAATAGCAACCAACTAACATCTAAAGTGACATATGGCAGACCACAAAAAACATCTAACACATCTTTTGTAAGTTTACGTGAACAACATTATATTGAGAAGATTCCTTCACCGGAAAACTGTAAAAGAGATTCTTCATATCGCCGCTGCAGAAATTGCACAAACATAAATTTCGAAAAGAAACAAAATATAGATGTAAAACGTGTCCTGAAAAGCCAGCTCTATGTCCCGAATGCTTTGAGCCGTACCACTTATTTGTTTGTTAGTACATACATATGTGAATAATATTCGATTTTTTACTTTATTTAAGCTTTATAAAAATGAATTTTTTTAATTTTGTTATGAATTTGTGTAAAAATGAATTTAAGTTAATAAAAGTTAATATAAATCATGATTTTTTAAATTATTTTCAAAAAATATCTTTCGGTACCCGGACGTCTAATGCCGTCATTTGCACATCAATGGAACGCATATTATGACAAGCAAATGACGGCTATAGACGTCCACCTTTACTTTAAAAAAATTTATAGAAAAAACCATAATTTTAATCTATAAGTATTAAATCTCCATCAAACTCGCCAAGATTTGAATAACTAAACAAAAAAAAGGAAGTGTGTTTCTGAGTGCCTTCGTCAATTTCGTGGTGAGCGTCAACGTGTTAAATATATCCCCTCTCTCCTTCGAATAAATAACCTAACTAATGAAGATTTCTTTGTGAAAACCCTTTTGGATCCAATCAAGAATATATAAATCCAAATTGGATTTTGCCAAACCAAACATGAAAAAGCAAGTAACGTTTTAGTAATATTATTTTATCGGTCGACGAATCTATATTATTCCGAAAGTGATCTGTGATGGAAAACGGCAAGTATGGTGTCCAGCTAACCAATATCATAATCAACCACATACACTATCAAAAATATTAAATATGATGGCGGGAACATTATGGTATGGGGGTTCTTTTTCTTGGAATGGTATTGAACCAATTCGGGGAGGTCAATACGAGAATTAACTTCTATAATTACAGAAGCATTACACAAAATACAATGATAGCATAGCACGTTCATACACGACCACAACTCTAAGCACACCTTACAACTTTTGAATAGCTGCTTAGAGAAACAAAACGTAAGTGTTCTAAAGCGGGCAGCTCCATCCCCTGATCACAATCCAATTGAGAAATTGTAGGAAGGCAAAAATACAAAAAAGTTTGATGAATTGTGGTAAAATGTTAAAATGTTTAAATGGTACTGAACTATAAGTGAAGGAGTACTTTTTTGTATTAAATGGTACTTTTATAAAAAAAAAAATATTTATTTATACTTAATATACGCGAATGGAAATGACCTAAATTCATTTCACATGAAAACAATAAGCAAAAGCTACAAAAACAAAGAGCATGAGTATGAAAGAGATAGATAACGAAAACGCAACGAAAGTGGACGCAACAAGAGGCAATGTGTACACAATACACATGACACAAATAACACTAACAAATACATCGAACACGTCCCAAGTAAACCAACTACTAGCATGAGTGAAAAAGGGATATACAAGTGTGCAGAATGCACAAACAACAATATGGTCGCGATAGAGTTCTCGAGAAGGCGAGAACACGAACCTTCTACTTCAAGAATGTTGATTAGACTGTTTGTGTTGCACAGTCAGCAAGAATTCGGTCAGTCTTGTGTGAATACACGTTGCGTTCGAAGTAAACAGTCAGTTTGAAGATCACTCTTGTGAAGATCTCCGCTATACAGATATAATGTACAAGTGTTATTGCTTACAAACAGGTCGTAAGCAGAGAATAATAACGAACAAGAAAGTTGTTGTTGTATCGTGAAGTTGTATACGGTGACACACAAAAGTAGTGCGAACAATAAAGAGTTTAATTGAAATTAAACACTTATTTGTGTTTGTTTAGGTTTGCAATCAACTAACTCATATCCTAAACGTTTTTAAAAAGGTAAAAATGTAACAATACGTACAGAATGAAATAGAAAAACTAACGACTTATACCTGGACTAAAGACTAATTCTACCTTTAGCATTATGTTCAACAGGTTTCTAACCCATTAACAGCTGGAAAGTGCAAGACAAAATATGTAAGAATAAAAAAAAGTACTGAAAGCGTAGCGGGGATACTGTGGTATTTTTAAAATGGAAAAGTACTGAAAAAAGTATTAAAGTACTGCATTTTTCAACACTGGTTGAATGGCTATTCCTCGATCTGTCTGTCGCCTCTTAGAGTTTAGAGTTTGCCATATCGATACGAAAATTTTATTAAATATAAACGTTACTTCACGAAATATTGGTGGTAAGAAGAAATTTCACAAAATATTGCAATAAAAATGAAGGTGGTAAATGTTTCAATATTTATATGGCCAAGCCAATAAAACATTTTTAACACTATTTTTCTTACAAAATTGTAAATTGTATATGAAACGACTGTATTGGAAATAGTTTAATGTTTACATTAACCAACTGAAAAATAAATTTCGCTAACCTGTTTAAATTTTAAATATAAAACAAATAATTTCCTATTATTAGAAATGTTTTAATTAAATGGCCACCATAGTATATCCCCCCGTGTTAACGTTCTTGTATTTATTAAAACCTCATGCTCATGTCGAATTTATAAACGAATAGGGAAACGAAATCACTTTCTAGTAAGTTATTACAGATGCTTCTAATCCAACTTAAAGGTTGTGACAGTGGAGACGTCTTAAAACAAATGCTAATACCAACGAGTTCATTAACTATTTAAAAGAGAAAAACTTTCATACAAACTTATCGAAAACAAATCTCGGAAATAAAAATGAAAAGAAAAATGATAAGCATATGGTATAACAAAAACAAAAAAACAAAAACAAAGAAAAAGTAATGTAGAAATCGAAATAAGCAGAGAAGCTTAATTGAAACATATAAATCCAATTAAGAATCCTTCAAAAACTAAATACTCATACTCAATGGATTTTAACGCTGTACCACATACATAAATACCTTCAATGAAAATGAAATTTTCCACAGAAATGAACAAATCTTTCCCAAAACATATGAACGTATGATGTGAACGTAAAGTAAACGTAATGAATAAAAAACAAAAGTTTCTTAATCTCAAAAAAAAATATAGGCCTGCAAATGAAAAGATAATGATGGAACCCACACATCACATACAATCGTTTCTCAATTGATGCGTACGTACGTACGTACATCATTCAATGAACTGAACACAACTAAAGCAGAGAAGACATAAATCAATACAAAGTTTATATAAGGATATATACATATATATTGTACAACAATAATAACAACTACAATAACTCCTATTTGAAAATCACTCAACAATTACAACAATAAGTAAAAATAATAAGTACCAACAATACTTACGATTACAACTAATAATATCGATAACAAAAAAAAAGTTTCGTATAAGTAATGATAACAAACCTATCTTATTGGTACTCGTATAATAAGATAATAATAAAAACAAAAACAATAAGAAATACTAGAATGTATTTGCACTTGTTAGATATTGGCACGATGTGTTACAATACTATACCCCAGGGATGGATTTATTGTATCTATTTATTGTTGATATCGATTGTACTTATAATGCATCTATCCATCCAACCATCCATCCAACTATTCGTCTTGTCCATTCATCAACTTACAACAGCAACAAAAACAACACGAGTATTACATAAAACTTTTGATTTTATTTCGTCCACTTTAAGCCTTTGCAATCAAGAAAAACAATAAGTGAAGTGATGATGACGATGACGATAAAAATCATACGTATTCATCGTAAGACTTTATGCCACACATGTTTGTATTTCGTAACAGAAAAATTAAATCAATAACCACACATAAGAACATAAAGAAACAGATAGATAGATGGATTGTTAGACAATAGAGAGGAGACACAATGATGTTAAGAAAACACAGATGCAACTTCTAATGAATACGAGTGCGAGTGTGAGTGCGAGTACGAGTACAAATCAAAAATCGATTTGTTGCGAAAATTCACCACACATTTGGTGATTATGACGAAAATGGTATGCGTGTGTATGTGTGCAAGTGTATCACATTTTGACAGTGTAACAACACATCAAATAGAATTTATGAGTTGAAATTAAATGGAAACTAGGAAATCCTTTTTACGTTAACACGCTAACTTCTCCCATCGCTAATGCAGAAGAGGGAAATAATGAATTTCTTGCAAATACATACTTACATTTTATGGGAAATGAATTTAATTGTAATAAAAACAATTGCACAGCAATTGTCTCTTTTAAACTAACGAAAATATTGTTACGAAAATGAAAACATCATTCAACATTAGCATGATAAGCAAAATCTACACTAACAAATACAACGAACATGTTACAAGTCAACCAACAACATCCGTATGAAAAAAGGGGATAGACACGTAAGCCAGAACGCAGCAACAAGCAATGTGAACACAATACACACACAACAATGAAGTCGCGATAGAGTTCCCAGGAAGGCGAAAGCACGAACGTTCTATTTCAAGAACGTTCATCAGATTGTTTGCGTGCTCAAAGACAAAGCAGGCCACGAGTAATAAGAACTCAGTCAGTCTTAAGTGAAGACGCGTTGCGTGTGAAGATAACAGTCGTGGTTTGAAGTTCTCCGCTATGCAGATCTAACGTACAAGTGTTGTTGCTTATGCAAAGGGTGTGAGTAGAGAAGAATAACGAACAACCAAGATGCTGTTGTATCGTGAAGTTGTATACGGTGGCACACAAAAGTAGTGTGAACAATAAAGATTTTAATTGAAACGAAACACATATTTATTTTTATTTGTAATGTTCCATTTCATAATCAAGTTGTCGTCTCCATACATACATACGTTTCTGATCTTAACCATTCTCCAATGTTGTCAAGTGATTTTCTAATTTGTATGTTCAATTGCGACTCTTTGTTATCGTCTTTTAATTTCAAAGTTGATGGGAATTTATTGAATAATATGCCACAGATCACCGCACCATAAATTCGAAGAATTTTGTAACAGTCAATAACAAAAGTCTACTTACACCCAACATCGAAAATTAATAGTTATGTTTTGTTTGTTTTTAAACTAATGCCGTAGTCTAGTAGATAGTTTGTTGGCTTATTATAAGTGAGGCCACGGTTCAAACCAGACATCAGCAATGATTATTCAAAATGATGAGTAGAATCGAATCATACCCATAATTTCTGATACTTTACGCATTCATACATATTTTCACATCATCTCATATTCGAGGTTTGAAGTACTCATCGTACTCATACTTAACAATACGCATGATGTTGTTGATTTCCACTCTCTTTTACTCAACATTTACAAGGAATGATAATATGATTTGCGTACGAACACTTCAATACTCACTAGAAGGTTGTGTGTTTGCTCTGCTTGCTGCTCCCTCTTTCTTCTTTTTTTTTGTAAATGCAACAACAACTAAGACTGTAAATTTTGATGAATGATTCGAATCACTCGAATCATTTATGAGTATTATAAGTATTTTTCTAAATTTATGAATCTGAATGAGTAAGCTTATGAATCACATATATTTCGAATGTTATGAGTTTGATGTTAACGTTGTACTTATACTCATGGCAATCTGTACTTATAAATCAATGTTGTAATGAGTATGAATGAATCAGACAGAGCACAAGTTAAATTTCTATATTATTGATTCACTAATATTCAAAATTTCAAGGGGTCTTATGAGTAGAAAAAAACCTTTAATTGCTGATCTCTGGTTCAAACCTCAGGTCGTGTGTGCTAATTTCATGCATGAGTGGCGGGGGACCTACAGTTTAAAGTCAACTCCGAACGGCAGATTTTTGAGAAACTTTTCATGTTAAAATTATATACTCTCGGAGTTTTTGTCAGAAGACTGCTGAGAGGAAGTCGCCGAAAGAAATATTTCCCTTCATACTTCATTTTGTCCAATATGTCTGAGCCAGGTGTTGAACCACGGGCTCTAGTCTTATAGGAATACACACTACTTACTAGACTTCAGCAACTTCAATATTCTACCGATTGTTGGACGATAAATCCGATCGTGTTTGCGTTATCAAGACAGCAAGCAATTCTTCTCAAAGCTGATCGATCTCAATGGGCCATCTATTGGGTCACTGCCAAGTACATGTGGTCCTAATATTTTTTTTTTTTTTTGTGCGAAACTCGATATAAAGGCCGTTTGTGTTGGAGTCGTTTCAAAAATAAATCAATTTTAACTAGAATTTAAAAAAAGAATTATTTTCTCTGTCTTTCGATATCCATGATGATATTTTTCTATTCATTTGGTTGATTCTATGATTTCGCTTATAATTTCATGGTAAATGCAATGTGAATGGTTTTTTTGTTTGTAAATCGCAATCAAATTAATGTTGGGATATTAAGAAAATATTGTCAACGTATTTATTTTGTTGGTTCATCTTTTCATTTCTCGCTAGCGATCCATTGAGCTGAGTGAGGTGTTTGGAGGTATGAGAAGGAGAAGAAGACGAAGAAGAGGGAGGAAGAAACAGGAAAACATTAAACAAAGAAGTACCATGTCACATGTCAAAATTTCATTAGTGGACATAAAAAACATCATATGATTACCACACCATACATTACAGGGCAAAGAACAACACAGAAATTAACAGGCAACAAAGAGCAACAACTTGAACAACAATTTTAACAGGCCCATACATATGAGACAACCAACCAACCAACTAACTCTAAAGATAAACAGAAGAGAACTGCCAGAACCAGGTTTTTAAATTTCTTGTGTTAATTTCGTTTTATTATGAGTCTTTTTTTTTTTTTGGTACGATTTGCTGATCATATCCCGTCGTATATAAATTTTAAAAAACTTAATTTTCTTTTTCTTTTTTCTTTATTTTTGTTATTCAAGTATTTATTATGAAGAGAAATAAAACAAACATTTCATTTTCATAGGGCCATAACCACCAGCACCACCACCACCAGCACCACCACCACCACTACCAACAACATGGTGGAAGATGTCGTGGAGAAGGCTTAAAAAAAGGAACAAAAACGAATGAAAAAAAAAATCATTTAAAAAATATTATCACCATAAAATGATGCAAAGGAGCCGTTAAATATTAAAAAATAAAACCATTTAAATTCATTAATGAGCCATACATTAAAGAAATATTGTGGACGTTCGTTAAATGAGTAGAAATGGGCACACATGGACACATGGAAGGGGGGAGAGACATGGCACAAGGGACAAGGAAAATGCAGTTTAACATGTTCAAATAAAATTGTCGTATCATTTCGATACGATTTCAGGAACAGAGATTCCCAAATACATTTAATAACACCTGCGGGTGGTTTATTCAAAACGGGGCCCATTTCCTAATGAGTACGATACCAATTCGCATGAGAACCAAAACTGTACAATGCATTGCAATAAAAGTAAATATTTCGTGTGGCCCTTATTTCTTTGAGAACGATGTTGGCAGCGCACTATCGATCGATGTTTACATACATATTTTTTTTGTTCTGAATTGTATGATGGGCAGATGAGCTGGCCAGAGTCAGCGCGGAGCTCGTACTTTCCGACTTATTACAGGACATAATAGTTTTCATCGAGAAATTATCTTCAGCGATGAAGCCCATTTCCTATTGAGTACGATACCAATCCACATGAGAACCACAACCGTACAATGCATTCCGAAAAAGGCCCTGTTTGGTATGGACTGTGGGCAAGCGACGTCATCGGTCCATATTCCTTTCAGAACTTTGTTGGCCGAGCACTAAAAATCGATGATAACCAATTTCTTTTTTCCTGAATTGGATGATGGCTGATGAGATGGCCGGATGGTCGGCACGAGCCTCACAATCTTCGACTTGTTACAGGGCATAGTAGGGCAGTCTCTCCGCTCACCAACTTTATCAATAAGTTTGGTGGAATTCGGTATAGTTTAGGGACTGCGTTTATCTGAGGCATCACAAAGGGCAGCCATGCTTGTCTAAGTGAGCTTTGATTTCAAAGCTACGACTTCAACCTACCTAACTACAGGGCATAGATTGCGATTTCGATACTATACGCCCGTTTTACAAGGAAATTCAATCCTGTTGGGAGCAAGAAGGTAAGGGGTGATCTTTCAAGAGCTATAGGAAAATTTAAAAAAAAACACATAAAATTCAGACAAATGCATGAAATCTTTATTTGAATCGATAGTACGGTCCATATAATTTAATGTTTGAAGATTATTTCATGCAAATGTTGGCCGCGACTGCGCCTCAAATGGTCCATCCGCTTAGTCCAATTTTGGCATACTCTTTCCAACATTTCGGCCGGTATCTCACGAATAAATGCTTCAATGTTGTCTTCCAATGCGTCAATTGAAGCGGGCTTGTCTGTATAGACATGAGCTTTAACATAGCCCCACAAAAAATAGTCTAAAGGCGTACGCACGATCTAGGCGGCCAATTGACTGGTCCTGAACGTGAAATAAAATGTTCACCGAACTCGCCTCTCAATAAGTCCATTGTTACGCGTGCTGTGTGGCATGTGGCACTGTCTGGTTGAAATCACATGTCATGCAAGTCAAGCTCTTGCATTTTGGGCAAAAAAAAGTTGGATATCATCTCACGGTAGCGCTCACTATTCACAGTTACGTTACGATTCGCAACATCTTTGAAAAAGTACGGTCCAATGATGCCACCAGCCCATAAACCGCAGCAAACTGTGACTTTTTCTGGATGCATTGGTAGCTTTTGCAATGCTTCTGGCTGATCTTCACTCCAAAATTGACAATACTGCTTATTTACGTATCCCGAATAGCCACTTCAGTGGGTCGATTAAACTGACCATAAAATGGAAGAAACGCGCGATGAACTTTCTAAACAGAGCACGCATTTTGATAATAAAATTAAATGATTTGCAAGCGTTGTTCGTTTGTAAGGCGATTCATGGTTAAATTCACTTCTTTCCTTAAACCACGTATATAGGTCACTGACCGTTTGAAAAACTCGGCATTCTTCTGACATTGACTTCTGCAGTAGCTGTGGCTCTAAGAAAGAGGAATAGGCTGTCTTACACCTCATGTGTTAGAGTTCTAGTCTTGTTATAAAGAGACGAAGGTTTCGATCTCTTATGAATCAAAAATTTGAGAACCACTTTGTTGGCAATGATGAGTAAAACTAAAACAAAAGCAGACGAATACTCATGTGACAAACACGTTACTTTTCAATCTAAGCGGTTGTTGTTCTTGTTATTGTTGTTGTTATAAATACATCCATAAATACAAACTCTTATAGGATTTGCCTGACAATTTCCATATCGCCTGTTAAAAATTGACATCGTTGTCATTGTTGTAGTCGCTATTGCTGTTACAGTTGCATACAGTTGCTATCGTCAGTGTATTGTGTTGTGTGTGATGTTGTGTTGAATGAATATTGAAGCGAATATTGTTTAAAAATGTCAATAATTCATTTGTTATGGCTGCTCAATGGTTGTAGGCAACATGAGATATCACCACCACTACCTTTACGATACTTGATCACATTCCCAGCATTGAGTAGCGTCGCATGAATGTCCGCACTTGGATAAGTGGGTATCATCTCATTTTTATCCTTCGAATTCTTGTACCCATAATAAAATATATTTTGGGATAATAACCCGATGATGTTGATGACGACGACGATGACTACAACGTTAATGTTGAATACCAAGGCAAAAGCAGACCCATAGCTGATATGCTGCTGCCATACGTATGTATATTGTATTATGAAGAAGTGTATGTTAAAAGAATATGCAAATTAAAAATGACATATAATGTATTTAAGCTTTTTTCTTTTTATTTTTGTCTTTTTTTACACACATTCATATATATTCTGTGTTTTTGTTGATTTTATTTAGCGATCGAGAGACCTACTTAAAATTGAAATACGAAAACAAAAAAAAAAGGAAAACGATTTAAAAAATAAAGGTTTAATTAGTTACACGATATAACATTTTTAAAACATGACAGGATTTATGAAGAAAAACAGGCAAATATGCAGCAATACTTAAACAATAAAATTTAAAATTTGCAATGAATAAAGATTTGTATTCGTGTGAAGTGGGAGCTGCATAGGTACACGACCGTTAGCCGCGTGACACATATTTTCCAAATATTTTATTTTTTTTATTTTTTTATTAAACGTTCCCATGCATAAGAACGTACGTGCAACGTACTTAGAAAATTTTAACTTATAAATGTCAGTTATTAACTTCGATTATTCTTAAGTGCCTAAAAATTTTGCTTTTCTAAAACTACAATCACTCAAAACCAAAAATGTTTGAATCCGCTGAATTTGTTGCTGTAGCAAATTAATTTTCAATTGTTATTATTATTTCAAACGTATAAATCGCAAGAAGAGTGAGCAGGAAAGGCGAGAGCGTGAGTTAGTCTAGTTATGCAGATTTAGAAGTATATGTATATACATATGTATGTTCCTCTTACTTCTCTAGAGAGCATAGTGCCTCAACAAATTGGTTCCAATGAGCTCGATCGTCAGCGCGGTGTTTGACTTCGTTCCACTGTAGACGTAGTTTGGATAATTCGATTCTGATTTGGCGTTTCCAGGTGTGTGATGGTCGTCCGATGCGCCTGCTTCCCTGGCGGTTTCAATCTATGGATTTCCTTGTGATGTCATCTAATGGCCTGCGAAGAGTGTGTCCAAGCCAACCCCACTTGCGTCTTCTTATTTCCATCTCTATTGGTTGCTGGTTTGTATCTGACCAGAGTTGAGCATTGGATATTATAGGGGCAAGTAAACGCGCATGATTCTATGCAGGCATTTGTTAACAAATACCTGAAGAGACTGGAAATCGCGTGGTGCCATATTCCACGTTTCGCAACCGTAAACTAATGTGGATTTAACGTTGGAATTGAAAATTTTAATTTTGGTGCGACTCGATATGTTATGTTGATTTCCAAACAGGGTAAAGTTGGGCAAAATCATTGCGTGCCTTATTAATGCGGCTATCAATATCTACTGATGAACCATCGGATTTATCGACTATACTGCCTAGATAGCAGAAGGACTCTACTTCATCAATTTCCTTGCCGTATATTAGGAATTTCCCCCTTGCGTTTAGGAATGATGCTCTAAAATTCCTTCAAACGATTAAGCATCTGAACGTCTGAAGTTTCAAGCCTAGAGCATCTTCCTGCAAGAATGAAAACGTAAATTTGGTTACAGATTTGCAGGCGGTGCTGAAGACATAGAGACAATCCTTCTTTCTTTCACTCTAATACGCCCAGAGACGATGTACCGAACCCAATCGATAATGGCGACGTGGAGATTACGCCGCCTAACCACAAAGTGGTTAAAGTCGCGATAATGCGATTTAAGAACACTAAAGCTGTATATCTGCCCGTTGAATTGTTTTTAACTCCGGAGGTACTGCACTGGAACCGTGCATGCATCAGTTTATTTATAATATATGGCTAGAGGAAACGGTTGTAACATCTGAGTTAGTGTTCCCCGCATACATACATAATTGGTCATTACAACCCTTCAGTCGGGATTATGGACCCAGTTTCTCACTCACACTGTTGTGTGCGTTAATTTTTATACACGAGTGGTGGGACCTATAGTTTAAAGTCGACTCTGAACGACAGATTTTTGAGAAACTCTCAGAGTTTTTGCCAGAAGTCGCTGACAGGTAGTCGCCAAAGAAATATTTTTTCATATTTCGTTTAGTTGGAGATGCCTGACCTATGGTTTGAATCGAGGCCTCATGTCTAATAAGCTAAGACACTACCTACTAGACCACGGCGACTTCTTCGCCCTGTGCTTAAAAAGCAAGACCCCACGATATGCGCCAACAAAAAGATTGTAAATTGGCCTATCTCATACAAGTTTCTTACGAGTGTATTGTGTGAACGACGGCTCTTCAAAACTTTGAGTGAACTTTATTATTAGACCTGACAAGTCTACCATCAATCTGATCTTCACATTACATCAAATTCATGGGAGATATGAGCCAGGAAACACACACCATGTGTTTGTCAACTATAAGGCAACCTTCGATAGGCCCATAAGGAATCTTGTTTTTCTTCAATGTCTCGGTGTCCTGCGGAGCTGACAGGGCTGTGCAGAATTAAGTTGAGCAACGCCTCTAGGTTAGAATGGACCTCTCCAAACCTTTTAACATCGTGTGAAGAAAAGGTGGTACCTCATAATGCTACCTCTTCAATTTCATCGTGGACAGTATTTTGCAAAAGGCTGAGGTGCATCGTAATGGCACTTTTTACCGCAAAATTATCCAGTTTCTGGCGAAAGTTGACATTAACATCATAGGGCGTATCAAGCGAGGTGTTACTGTTACTTTTAGCACTATTGAACGTGAGTCTATCAAGGTGACAAATAAGGGAAAAACGAAGTACATGTTATTGACAAGTAGGCACAGGCGGCGTATTGGATTCCAGATTACGATGTTAGCAGCGAATTTGGTTAATACGGCTTTGCCGTTACCATTTAAAATTATGTCAGTCTGGAAGTCAAGCCTAGGATCACTCTTGCCAACAGGCGATACTATGGTCTCAATAGGCAATTGAATAGCAGAGACTTCTCTCGTATGAGGAGACTAATACTTTACAAATCACTCAACCTCTCAGTGCTTCTTTATGGCTCAGAATAATGGACGCTGTTATGTACCGATGTAGCAGACGTGAGAGCATTCAAAGGAAAAGTCCTCGAGTTGGCGGTGATTTTCCCATCCGATTCAATAAAGAGCTGTATGTGCTCCTCAACGTCATGAACGTTATGCAGCGCTGTAACATCCGGCTGCTGCGGTGGCTAGTCTATGTTGTTCAGGTGGAAGAGTATGGTCCAGATGCGGAAATTAGCGAAAATACGCGTAGTGGACGACTGTGTCTGTGTCGGAAGGACCAAATCGAGGAAACCCTGTCGTCTATAGGTGTGACTTACTGGCGTAGGTGTGCAAGAAGCAGAGGCACCTGGATGACTTTGTTAAGGCAGGACGAAATCCGATTAATGGCTAACTAAGCAGACGAAGAATAGTTAAAACTTAACCACACATAGGCAATATTTAGATATTTCGTCAAATGTAAACTAAATTTAGTTAAGTTTGGTGCATATTTGGTTTGCATAGCCAAAGATATAAATTTCACTAAAATTCTTGCAATGGCTGAACACAATAGTGCGCTTGTGTCAGTCTCTCAATTTACGTTTATAATTTCATGATGAGTTTATTAATAAATTACAAGAAGACTGTGGTAGAATTTTAAATTGTTAAAGAAAAACAATTAAACATTTAACATGTCTAAGGCCATGGACAATATGACGAAAACTATTTCGATTCACTTTTCTATACACTTTGTGATGAATCATAAATATGTGCATCAGAGATCAGCACTGAAACGTTTTTTCGCTACTCATAAGTGCTCATGAAATTTTTAGTATGAGTGAGTCAACAATATTGAAATTCAACTATTCTGATTCATTCGTACTCACTACAACATTGATTTATAAGTACAGGTTGCATTGGGTATGAGTACAACGTTGACATCAAACTCATAACGTTCGAAATATGTTTGATTCATACGCCTACTCATTTAGATGCATAAATTTAGAAAAATACTTATAATGCTCATAAATGTTTCGAGTGTTTCGAATCATTCAACAAAATTTACAGTCTTATTTGTTGTTGCAGTTACAAAAAAAAGAAGAAAGAACAAGAAAAGCCAACACACAACCTTCTAGTGAGTATTGTAGTGTTCCTACGCGAATCATATGTTGAGTCATGGAGAGTCGATATCAACAACATCTTGCGTAAGTATGAGTACGATGAGTACTTCAAACTTTCAATATGAGTAGTATGGGTATGATATTGAAATAAGTATGAATGCGTATAAGTATCAAAAATTATGAGTATGATTGGATTCTACTCATCTTTTTGAATACTAATTGCTGATCTCTGATGTACATACACTTCATCTACTTGTCTTAATCTAAGCTTACATATTTACTTTAATTATTTAATATTTAATTTGAGATTTATACTTGGCTTGGCATAGCCCTCTGAAATCGAATGCATGCATCATTGGATACAAACGTTGACGGGAGAACAAATTTAACAACGATCTTTAACACAACAACTGTAACAGACGAACGAACAATTTTTATATCATACCCCCACTGAAGTGCCAAATGAAATGAAAGCGTGAGAAAGAAGGAGTCAGAGAGAGAGAGAGAGAGAGGGAGAAGGAAAAAACAATTTAAATTATACTGACACCGATCATTGTAAAAACGTAACTCTAACTACAATAACAACAACAATACGGGTAATAACAATAATAACAATCTTTGAGTAGAAAAACAAAACAAAACGAAGAGGTTAAGAAAATAAAATAAAAAAAAACTTAATCGGTGGGCACATACTCATATTAAAACTAAATGTTAAACTATGCCAGGCTTAGAGCTGGCAATGAACATGACGACGAAAACAAAGACGAAGACAAAGACGAAGACGTAAAACAATTTTGAATATGGACAAAACCTGACACTTAAATTATGGGAACGAAATAATTTTTAATGAAACGATATGAATGAAATAAAACAAAAACAACAAAAACAACAACAAAAAATTAACGGAAAACAAAACAATACAATGGAGGTGATTTGAACATACGGCTTGAGATGGTTGATGAATAAATTTCATTCGGCTTTTAATAGCATGAAGGCAGATAATGAGAATGAGTGACGGACGGTTACTACGAAAACAAGAAATTATATTTGGGAAGCATTCATCATCGTCAGTTGCTATATATAGTCCAATAAGGTTTAAGCAATTTTTATTTCAAATAAATAAAAAAAACAAAAATGGTTTCTTTATTGCATTTGTTTTATGAGAAAATAAAATTTATTTGAAAGAGGAAGAAAAAAAAAACAAATACAAAACATTAATAATTTCTATCGACCGAAATTATTTTATTTCAAAATCGAATTGTGCACCATAAATTTCGCGCATTCAATAAATAAACATTTGCGATGAAAATGAGAAAAGAAAACATAAACAAACGTGTGTCAATAATTTTTTAAATTACTTCGTAAATAAACAATTCGTTATTATTTAAAAAACAATAAAAAAAAACTCAATAAATATTTCAGTCTCATAAGTACTTTGTACATATTTATATTCATCGGAGAAAATTTTATCAAAATTTACGTTTCTTCTGTTCATCTCACATGGTAACCACTTAAGAAGAAACCTAAACCTAGAAATTATAAGATCAAGTATTGGTATTTAGATTTGGATTTGGAAAATTCAAATAATCTTTGGATAATTATGATATCGAATCTTAAATTTTCTTAACCAATTCCTATCATTAGGTTTACATTAACAAGCAAATACACATGGATAGTTACAGTCTTTTCAATAGATTTTTCTCAAAGGCATAAAAGTTCTCTGGCCTCACTTTGAAACAAGTTATAGTTTTTATTGTTTTCAAAAAAAAAAAAAATTGCCACTCCAAAGTCATACATTGCAGCGATTATCATTACAGAAGCTACAATTTACTAGGTGTATCGGTATGAAGGGATTGTCAAGTTGCCTCTATAGGGAACAGAGATCAGCAATGAATAGAATTTTCGCTACTCATAAGTACTCATGAAATTTTGAGTATGATTGATTCAACAGTATTAAAATTCAACTACTCTGATTCATCTGTACTCACTACAACATTGATTTATAATAACAAGTTGCAATGAGTATGAGTACAACGTTGACATCGAACTCATAACATTCGAAATATGTTTCATTCATACGCCTACTCATTCAGATTCATAAATTTAGGAAAATACTTATAATACTCATAAATGATTCGAGTGATTATTCGAATCACTTCCACATTCGTCAAAATTTACAGTCTTAGCTGTTGTTGCATTTACAAAAACAACAAGCAAAGCAAACACACAACCTTCTAGTGAGTATTGTAGTGTTCGTATGCGAATTATACTTATTTTGTGATTCGTGTAAATGTTGAGTAAGGGACAGTCGAAATCAACAACATCATGCGTATTGTTAAGTATGAATACGATGAGTACTTCAAACTTTGAATGTGAGTAGTATGAGTACGATATTAAAATAAATATGAATGCGTATAAGTATCAGAAATTATGAGTATTATTCGAATCTACTCATCTTTTTGAATACTCAATGCTGATCTCTGGTATGAAACACTAACTTTTTAATTAGAAAGCGTTGTAATGGCCGATTATGTATGTATGTTAGAATTGATCAAACATATTTCGAATGGTATGAGTTTGATGTCAACGTTGTACTCATAATCATTGCAACCTGTACTTATAAATCAATGTTGTAGTGAGTATGAATGAATCAGAGTAGTTGAATTTCAATACTGTTGACACATTCGTACTCGAAGTTTCATTAGTACTTATGAGTAGCGAAAAAACGACTCATTGCTGATCTTTGTTTCATACCGGCACGCCACGTATAAAAAAAGGTAGGGCTGTCTTTCCTACTTAAGGTACCACGTTCTGATATACCACAATATCTCAATTAAATTAGAAAATAATTCAGGCAATGTACCTGCCATATGTAAACTTATGTCATACAAAAGTGAGCGTCTTAATAAAACTATGATCGCACTTTACCATAGCTCCTCACACCGTTTATGTTGTGTGTGTTAATTTTGTACAGAAGTGGCGAGGCATACAGTTTAAAGTCGACTTCGAATCAGAGATTGTTTGAGAAATATTTCATGGAAATTTTATTAACTCTTACGGTTTTTGCCAGAAATCTGCTGAGAAGAAGTCGCCGAAGTAATATTTTTCTCATATTTCGTTTTGTTAGAGATGTCTGATGTCAGAGATTGAACGGTGGAGTACGGCAATTTCAAAACAGGATCATATGGTAGGAAAATTTTCAAAGCTAGAGGTGCCAAATGATTGGGTACTTAATAAATCCTACTTTGATACATCCAACATATGATATGATATGATTGTGGTATCATAAGCTACCGAGAGAGCTCAGGAATTGTTTATTTGCATAGATAAGTAGTTTTAAAATGCCGATCATCATGATCTTGAAAATCTGAAAGTGAAAAATAATTTTTAATCACCTTTCCTTTCTGCCGAAAATATAATATTTTTGTATGGCCATGCCACCGCACGTGTTTAAATTTATGTGGTTGTGGTCATTCCTTAAGGTGTTTGTGATGTGTCCCTATAACGTGCCTGAATCGCTTTTCATTTGACTTCTGTATACGATGTGGTATTTATTTCTTAATTTATAAGAATTTTTCTGTTTTTTTTTTTTTTCAAATTAAAATTTCACCGCAATTAATTGGCATAACGAAAATATTATTTTGTAGTCTTCTTCTGTAGTAAAACAGAATAAAAACGATGATCAGAAAAAACAAATAATATTTATGCCCTTAACTGAAAGAAAGATTTATACGTTGTTTTTATTGGCTCGCTCACCTTAATGGTTCACCACTAATTCTATCGTGTGGTGTTAATCGCTTTGACCAAATAATCAAACCAAAAAAAAACAAAAATTATAACACAACCGTAGCGTTAACAAATTTTTATATGAAAATTACGAGTCATTCAAGGCGCCAGATTTTATTTTTTTTGTAAATCTTAATCGTTTATAAATTATGAAATTATTATTGGGAGCGCATACTGTGCCCCGAAAACGAAACGAAACGATAACTAAATGCATCTGCAGTAGGCCAACAAACAGAATGGAAACAATATTGGAAGGGGGGGGGAACGAAAGGTGTCATTGTGGCACTACCAACTTCGTTCGTGAGATCACACATTAAAGTGTCATTGTTTGGACTTTAGGTAGGAGCCATGTAATCGTTTTGTATTGTTTTCAGACATTAATATGCAACCAATTTGGAGGTATCATACATACATGAATGGATTAATTCATTATTACATGACTGTGAGCGAGTGAACACAAATGTTGCGACGACTTCTTCTTTTGCATCTCGTTCTGGATGCACTGTTATGGGCTTTGAATGGATGGTTTTTCAGTTTTCGATCTCCAGCTGTGATAATGACCTGATAAAAGATGTTTTTATCGCTTATTATACGTCGTGGCATTAAATCGTTAATAAATTGTTGCTTTTATATTATCTCTTGTTGTTGTTGTTTTTTTTATCGAATTTAATACATGGTACATTCAATTTCAGTAGGATGTACCGATGGTCTAGGATGCAGATTACGAATGCGCCAGTGTAATAGTTTTAGGATCGAATCCTAACACAGATTCTATGTTTTGTAAAAGAAAAATCCCTTTTCGCTCTTCCCAGAAAACGCTGTCCAGTGTTTCAACACAATGCACTGCACGAGAAGGGGACATCCCCTTCTTATTAAACGAAACGCATATATAAATGAAATTATTTTCATTATTGGTATGACATGAGCGAATACAGACAATGCTGGTTCACAGTCTATCGATTCTTACCCGACGTATATTGTTGAAGCATACAAGAAATTGTGTTTGTATTTCGAAGGACTAGGATCAATTGTTTAACACTCAATTCTAAATAAAGCAATCAATTGGTAACTACTCATGTAGTAATTTATGTGTTTGTGAAGCCAATTCTTTATTCAATTAACTCAGGTCTGCAATGGATTGTCATCTTGTAGTTATGAGGACAATCAGTAAGTGCTAGAACGCTGAGAGCGATGGCGTTGTCAGTAAGATCACTCACGTCCCACTATAGAGGGAAACACTGATGGTAAGAAAAATTCACAATGTGGAAATAATTTATGAATCAGTTTACATATGGGTGGACCGGTATCTAATTTACAGCAATTTATTTATGTTATAAAAGAGGACTACGACCTAGTTTCTTGCGCCACCCATGTTGTGTGAGTTAATTTTATCCATGAGTGCTGCAGCCTACATTTTAAAGCTGACTACAAACGACAGAAAATTCTTCATTGGAAAATTATTTATTTTCAAAGTTTTTTCCAGAATATTGCTGAAAAGCAGTCTCGAAAAGAAATATTTTTATAATATTAACGTTTGAACAACCGACTCGTGTCTAATAAGCCAGTATATTGCCTACTAGACTATGGCTAGTCACCAGTTGAGTTTGAGTCCAGTGAAGTTTAGACTCAAGCTTCACTCACTTTTTCTCTCTGGCAATATATCGCTTTCTCTTATCGTATGAACTGGAATACATTTTGGAGAATTAATCATATCACTAAATTTCAACGTTAAATCCATTATTCATAATCTCGAATGCAGCACACAACGACATAAATGCATTGAAAGTCTTTGAGGACAGTTTTTCACAAAAAAAAATTTCCAGAATCTGGTCGCTTGCATATCAATCAATGAAAATGAAACTTAATTAACGTCATATAATTATAGCTCCTAGTTGGCGTCTCTCAACCATATATATCAAAGTCGGGCAAGATGTGTTTGGTGTCCCTATAAGTGGGTTCACTATTTCATCTTATTTTTGCCAATGAATGGAGTTTTTGTGAGACCATTTGTTTGTGCCTCGGCAAAGGAACGCCAATCTCATGTACGAATGTAGGATTTGAATAATCTGCGGTGGCAGTTTTTGCACATGCGTAGGTTAACTTCGATGTCCCGGTGTCTGTCGAATGTCTCCATATTTACTCCAGAGACACCCACCATTCCCTGGATAGTCTTAAATGTTGTACGCACATTCCCTAGGAATCTAATTAACCCTTTATTGTCCGTAAATATGGGCATATCATCATACAATGTACTCTTACTTCAGTCTGAAAAATACTACAATAATCTGGTAGTGCGGGGGAAGATCTAATGTTCAGTTGTTTTGAAAATATTCCATATCCGACTTTGTTGCGTAATCTGGTTCCACCAGTGAACACCTAATGCAGTTCGCTTGTAGGTGTAAGTCTTTCTCATAAAAGAATCTATTCCGGTATCTGCATTGTAAAACCAAGATCAAGAACAGTTTCAGATATCGTGTAGTCGATATATATATTCAGACCAGAGATCAGCAATGAGTATTCAAAAATATGATTAGATTCGAATCATACTCATAATTTCTGATACTTATACGCATTCTTACTTATTTTAATATCATACTCATACTACTCATATTCAAAGTTTGAAGTACTTACCGTACTCATACTTAGCAGTATGCATGAAGTTGTTGATTTCGACTCTTCTTTACTCAACATTTACAAGAATCACAAAATAAGTATGATTCGCGTACGAACAGTACAATACTCACTAGAAGGTTGTGTGTTTGCTTTGTTTGCTGTCTTTGTCTGTTTCTTTCTTCTTTTTTTGTAAATGCAACAACAGCTAAAACTTTAAATTTTGATGAGTGATTCGAATTACTCGAATCATTTATGAGTATTATAAGTATTTTTATAAATTTATGGATCTGAATGAGTAGGCGTATGAATCAAACATATTTCGAATATTATGAGTTTGGTATCAACTTTATACTCGTACTCATTGCCACCTGTACTTTTAAATCAATGTTGTAAGGAGTATGAATGAATCAGAGTAGTTGAATTTCAATACTGCTGACTCACTCATACTCAAAATTTCATGAGTACTTATGAGTAGCGAAAAAACGATTCATTGCTGATCTCTGATTCAGACTAACCGTACCCCAGGCAGTTTATTCAAAAAACAAACATAGAACAACAATAATATCCCAACTTATCTACGTGCTTTGGGCTTGGTACAACACCAAAATTTATACAAAGCAAGAGAAAAATCTCCCGGAAAAATACAGGAAGTTTAAAATTCTTCAGACCTGAATGGTACTAGTCTGACTAGGACTTTGGATTGCAAATGTATTTCAATTTACTTAGATTTGCGTGCTTTATGACACAATGATAATTATTTTTGCTCTTACGTCGGCATAATTTTGAGTCCGAAATTTCATGTCTACAGATCTATTTTAACAATTTTGTTTTTGTTACTTTCAATACCATAAACGATCAAAATCCATGCATTTTGAATTCATTTGATGCCGATCACAATCATATTTACATACATACATTGAGTTTTTTTCACATCTTTTGGTTTTGATTGTGATTTGGCGTAGAACAAGAACAAGATCAACCTCAACTTGTATTGAAATTCTTAGATTACGATCATAATTTTGTTTGTCTTTCTTTCTTTCTTTCTTTGTTCACACAGTTGTTTGCATAAAATATACGACCACAATAAACGTAAAACATTCAAGCGATTAGATTAAATTCGAACATAAAAATGAATTCTTTTCCTCAATAGTAGTATTCGATCGATGCAAAGAAAAAAGGTGTCTGAGGTGTTCAATAAACCACCAAAAAGCTGCTTGCAAACCAAAAAAATATGCCATGAATCGATTCCCAAGTGATGCAGGCTTGAAGATGGTGATGGTGATGGTGATCGTGATGATGATGAACAAGTTGTCTGTCTGACGATGTAGCACAAGATGTAAGAGGCTAGTGAGTGCTAATGATGACTTACACACACAGAAAGAGACACACACACATTAAAAACCAAACCAAACTGATGAATGTATTCCTTTTGCTCTCATTGAGAGGACAAAAAGTAATTGTCTGTTTAGGGGTGACTAAAGTAATAAAAGGCGTGAAGTTAAAAAATAAGAAAATGCTTTGGGAAAGGCTTACATGGACATGAACTTTGGATTTCTCACAGGTTGGGTTCGATTGGATTGGATTGTATGCTTCCAAAAGGTAATTTTAAATCATTTCAAGCCAGGACATCTTTAAAACAAATTTAATTGTAGTCTTTATGTTTTCCAAGATGATTTTTATTTTTATATTTCATTTATTCTTTCATTCCCTCTTTTATTTTTTCATGATTTGTTTTATTTTTGTCCACGACAAAACCATACGCTGTGTATACCCCAACATCCAGAATGGAATCCAGACATGTTTACCACTTTGCCAGACAGTATGTCTCTGCAGTTTGTGGTTCGTTGTTGTTAGATCTCCTCTTCACCTCCTCTCTGATGGTATAGGCTTTGTTTTAAAAATAATAACAACAACAATAGCAAAAGAAGTAAACAAAAACACAACAAAAGTATGTATTTTTAACACATTTTGTCATTTCATTTATGCAACACAGCTTGTTAACAAACAAAAAAATATTCTACAATCTTTCCCTCTCTCACTCTCTCGTCCTCCCGCTCTCCAGCAAGATTCATATAAATTCTGCCAAGAAACAATCGCAAAAACTTTTAAAATACATTGAATCGAAAGTCAAAAATCAAAAAACAAAAACTAAAACAAAAACAACGACCGAAGGAAGTATACTGTGTGTGTGAAAAAAAGTGTACAGAAATCGTTTGGTCGGTCAAGGAATCATGTTTTTGTGTATTTATGAATCCCTTGTTGTCATATTGTCGGTATTTAAAGGTGCGATAAACGAATATCATCAAAAATGCGACTGAATCTGTTATTTTTTTTTACCTCTCTCTCTCTCTCCGCTCTCCGCTCTCCCCTCTCTTCTTCTCTCCCAAAGTACATAATATTTATGATCATGATGATTTCCTCCTGTTAAAACCTTTGTATCTCGTGTTCTTTTCATTTTCATATCTTTCTACACGGCAAAAAAGGAGTTGTTGATTCAAATATCGTTTGTTTATCGTACGTTTAAGAAACTTGAAACATATTTTGGCTTTAGTGCTGGAGCATCAAACTCACTTTCTAATTCAGATGAAAAATATTTTTTATATATACGAGTAACTTTTATTAACCGATCATAATGGTTATTTTTTTAATAAAATACCTTTTGAAAGTCGTTAAAATCCAAGGCATAGCAACCTAACAGAATGGATCTAAGAGGCCATCACACAGTATTAGGTTTTATGAGTTCACACATATCTTGGCTTGTAATGATATTTGTAAACGTGTTCTTATTGATTGCAATTGTCCGCACACAGCTCTTGTTTATCTATTTGCATCTAATTTTGATTACCGCCATTCGTTTTTGCTATACATCTAGATACCAGAATGGAAACTATCGAACACCTCCTCTGTAACTGCCCAGCCCTTGGTAGGTTGAGGCTGAGGACCCTTGGCAGGGCCTCCTTTGAGCGTCTGAACTCTGTGTCGAGAGCCGACATCAAGGCTCTCCACAGATTCATACCAGAATTTATCTGCATATTCCACTAGTTTGCCTTGTAACATGACGTATGCTGTGCTAACCTTCTTCATTATAATGGCTTCGGTTTTTTCATATTTAGCTCAGGCTCACAAAATTTAGGCTAAATTTTCAGATCTTTTCTTTTTCCTTTTCTCTTTGAATTAGCTTGACTGATGATATCATCCATCAGGTTGATGAACAAACGAGTGAAACCTCAATAGAGGGATATTTGGCAGAAGCTTCCGTTGTATAGAATCTTCATATACATATTGATTACTTCTATGCATCAATGTTTTCTCTATATTGTTACGTTTTTACCTTTTTAAAAACGTTTAAAATATGGGTTCGTTGATTGTAAAATTTTTAGATAAATTCTTTATTGCTCGCTCTATATTTTGTGACACTGTTCACAACTTGATGTTACGACAACAATTTGCTTAGTTCGTTTATTCTTCTTTACACTTCTGTTCGGTAGATTTTTACAACGGCGATCTTCAAACCATGACTGCTTTTTTCAACGCACTACTTTTGTGTGCCACTATTTACAACTTGAAGAATACAACAATAATTGCTTGTTCGCAATTGTTCTTTGTTTACAACGCAGATCTTTTCAACGACGATCAAACCACGACTGCTTTCTTCACACGCAATGCATCTTGACAAAAGACTGACTAAATTCTTACTACTGCTTGCCTGCCTTTGTCTTGCCTTTTTATATGCCCACGTTTTTAGTCTGATGAAGGTTCTTTAAGTAGAACGTTCAGGGTTCCGCCTTCTCATGAATTCTATCGCGACTTCATTGTTGTGTATGTATTGTGTTCACATTGCTTGTTGTTGCGTTATCGCTTACTTGTCTATCCCCTTTTCTCTTTCATACTGATGTTGTTGGTTTACTTGTAACAAGTTTGTTGTAGTTCGAGTCTTGTACAATATTCATTAGTGTGTTTCGTATCGTGACAAATCTTATGCGTGAGACCAGAACGTTTCTGTGAAGTAAGATGAGGGATTTGGAGAGCAAATGTTAAGAGTATGGTACCCAAATATCTGACCGGCCATTGAAGACTCAAAAAACATGTTTTAGAATGGAGATCGCAATGTAAGCTCGTTAATGAGCTGAACAGAAAGTGGAATCTTGTGCCCCTTTTGCGCATCTCAAAACAGAATCCAGAGGTTTTTCTCGACAACATCATACGTTCCATCAAAAAAGAAATCGACGTTTTTTTTCTAATGTTCATCACTATGCCATGCCCACTGCCTCTGTTCCAAACACTTGACTTTTTTATTGTTTACACGACAAACTTCACTGAATGAAATTGGAATACCACTCTCAAACATATATGAGCCGATAACTGAAGACAAAAAGATCTGAACTTGTTTATTTATAATTCATTAGAGCACCAACATGGCCATAGTGATGAAAGAAACTGTGTGTCTTCCAATCTTTTTTTGCATTATTGCGTACTTAACTGTTTCCCTATCTTTCTATTTCTCTAAGTGTAACTAGCGATCAACTTAACGATCGTGTATATTTTTTTGTTTTTAATATTAAAGTTCTTGTTATTGGCCATTCTAGAGTTTAAACTCAAATCTTTTATCACAGAATACAGAAAAACAGATACATACGTTCAGAAAAGACGATTTAGTATACAATGCCATCTTTAGGGAATTGTCACCCATACAAAATATCAACACTTGTCATACATTAATGGCATACTTTTTTATATACTTTTTTTTGTTCATACACTTTAGTTTTTTGTTCTTTTTTTCTTTTTGGGTTAAATATTGTTTTTTATGGAAATAAAATGAGTAAAAATCGTTGAAATTATGTGCCTTTAAAAGTACTCTACCATCAGTAACGAGAACCATTTTAACACTTTAACTGTTTATGTCGAGTATACTCGTCTTGAAGATAAAATTTTGCATTCATATTATTGTTTAACAAATCCATTGGAATTTTTGCTCAAAGTTGAAGATCAAATAAAGGTCATTTAAAACATGTACATTTGAAAACATTAGTTCGTTTGGCAACAATAGATTGCGTGAAGCATTTCAGGCATTTGTCCAATATATTGGACGTTTTGTTTTATTCTGTTCGAAGTAATGTAGCGCTGACGGTTGTTAATACCGTTATTTAAAGAGTGTTTGCTAAATAAAGCCATTTCCGAAAACAGGAAGAATTTTGGAAAAGAAAAGTAAAGGTTCAGTAAAATGAAATGAGGCGAGATGACATACCTACATACAAAAACTTGACTTCAGATTTCGAATTAGCCGTCTGAATTAACTCAGAGTTAAGTAACCAGAATTTCAGAAAGGGTTAAGCTGAAATAACAAATTTTCGGTAAGTACCGTTACAAAAAATACAGTGGCGGGACTACAGTCGACTCCAAACAACAGATTTTGACAAATTTATTCATGACAATTTTATTTACACTCAGAGTTTCGACAGAAATCTGCTGATAGGAAGTCGCCAAAGAAATATTTTTTCATATTTCGTTTTGATCGAGATATCTGAGCTGAGGTTTGGACCGTGACTTCACGCCTAAAATCCAACATAGGTAGTATCCAACATAGGTAGGTAGACTATGGTAACTAGAAAATATTGTTACGAAAGTGTTAAAATCTATATACTGGTGTTTTGGTTTTACATCGTTTAACATACAAATTAGAAACAAAAGCTATAAAAACAAAAACAATGAACTTGTTTACAAGTTATCGCACTGCATTATATAACAACAAACACAATCATAAGAAAATGTTAAACAACTAAACATAAATATACTAACAAACAGCAGCATAAAACATGGTAAACAAGTAAACAAAAATACAATAACAAACACTACAAGAATAAATGTAAGCAAAATACACAAACAACAATAATGAAATTACGATGTTTACATTTACAGCGATCTCGAGAAGGCGAAGCCACGAACATTCGCCTTCAGGAACATTCACCAGACTGTTTACGTTGCCATATAAAAAGCAAGATAAAGCAGGCAACTGAGTTAGTAAAAGTTCAGTCAGTCTTGTATGAAGACGCGATGCGTTTGAAGAGACTAATCCTGGTTTGAAAATCTACATTACAAAGATCTGTCGAACAATTGTACAATAACTGTTATTGTTTATGCGAAGGGTGTAAACAGTGGAATAACAAACAAAGCAATTGTTGTTGCTACATCAAGCTGTGAACAGCGGCACACGGAATTGTGCGAATAATAAGGAATTTAAATTGAAACTAAACACAAACTTATTTTTATTTTATTTACAATTTAGGAGCCCATATTTTAAACGTTTTTAAAAGGTAAAAACGTCACAATATTCGTATATATAAAAAATACATTTATATTTTCTAAAAAAAACAACAGGCAATATTTAATATTTTGTCAAAATTGCCAACTTTTACAGACAAAAAGATTTTACACTGTTTATGGAGAGTAAGCTCGTCTTCGCAGGAATACAAATTATGCAGGCAGTTAAAGCATTACAATTACACATCAAACTCAGTTATTAATTCTATTATTGCAGAATACTTTCTGTGTGGAAAAGCTAAAGTTTTACGTTAAAAATTAATTTTGAAAAATTTTATTTGCTTTGCTTGATAATAACGAATGTAGGGTAGCATGAAAGCAAAAATATAGATCTTTAACAAAAATGCTGATATTAAATGTATTTTGTTTTTTTCATTTCCCGATTTATTTATTATTTTTTCACAAAGATTTTTCAATACATCCTGTTATGAATTTCAAGGTAAAAATTGCATTTTATTTTTTCATTCGAAAGTTTGCCTCCTTCGTTTTTATCTAAATTCCAAAGAATTATTTATTACGGGCTTATGAGAAATAATGATGTCGATAAAAATTTTCAAGATTACACTTCAACTTCACACTAAAGTGCATAAAAACTGAATAAAAAAACGAATCCAATAAAACAAATGCCGAAATTGTTCCTCTTCTAATGGACGTTTCTTTTTGCGAAAAGTATGAAATTATAACGGAAAAATAAGAGAATTTTTTTTTTTAAGAGAATTTGTTTGCCTTGAATTGGAAATGCCAAATCATATTAAAAAGTTGCGGAATTGCAGCGAATGTCATTCTAAAGGTGTATCAAATGAAACTTTTATCATGACGATATTTTGTGTCTTACGTTATTAATGGAAATATGGGGAAATATGACTACACAGGCATTAAATGGACAAAACTGAATACCAGGAAAGCTTAAACAAAAGCGTTTTTGTGAACGATATTAGATTCTCGAAAAATTTATGTTTATAATATAGCACCATTTTTCTTATATTTGATATGAGCTTTACTAAAGTAAGGGCCATTATTACGATTTTCAGTTAAAGTTGAGTTTAGTTAAAGGTAACTTTAGCTAAAGTGAACTTTAAAGTCACCTTTAACTTCTTCTCGTTATTACAACCTAATGATAAAATAAAGTTAAATTTTTCAAAAATATGTCGATAAACGCAGTGGCAACAAGACGGCCTTCTTGTTTTTGTTGCGTTTGCTCATTTTGTTTATATTTGAAGTTGCCATATTGAAAATAATATCGAATATGGAAAGTTAAAATAAAAACTTAACTTTAAAAGTTAAAGGTAGGATGATCCTCCCTTTTAGCTTAACGTTCAGTTCTACCTTATTCTGCCCATTAAAATCCTGCCTCTATGCCTAAGAGCCATTATTACAACTTGCCGTTAAACTTGGATTTAGTTAAAGGTACCTTTAGCTAAAGGGAGTTAGCTTTAACTTATTTTCGTTATTACAACTTACAGATAAAATAAAGTTAACTGTTTCAAAAATATGGCAGTGTCGATAAAACTTCTCAATAAAACAAATTGTTTTAAATTTGCAATGGCAACGAAGGGACTCTTTTTTTGTTGTTGTATTTACTTATTTTGTTCATATTTGAAGTTGTCATATTGAAAATAATATATATAATATGGCAAGTTCAACGATGAAGTGAACTTTAAAAGTTATCGGCAGGATGATCCTCCCTCTAGCTTAACGCTCACTTCTATCTTATTGGGTACTCATAATAATGATAAACAAATTATTTGCCAGTTAAAATTTTCTCTTTAGTTAACGGCAAGTTGTAATAATGGCCCTAAATGTGTTTATAAAATATACGCAAAGTAACAATAGGGGAACTGTGTTATACTTTTACGCAAAACGATTTTTTTTGTATTCAAAAATATTTTTCAATAAATACTTACACTAGGGAGGTTTAGAATGAATTATTTGTGCCTCCGATCATTCTCTAAATTTTGTATCTTTATTTCTCATTTCTCTCTAAATTAATTGCAACTGCTCAGTTGATAAAAGCAATTCGATAAGTTTCATATCCAAGCCGACAAAGTATTTTCCGTCTCAATATCACCAAAATATCAATAGAGTTTCATTCATAGAACACTTAAAGCATTTCATTTGATTGCAATTAAATTTTATCATAATTTTTTATCATTTATCAAAATTTATTCTCTATTTGGAGTCTGTTCGTCTCCACGATGTAAATCTCGTAAAAATTCTGACGCATACTATGCTGAAGATGGTTTAAACGGTTGACAGATAATGATTTAGAAGTCGCCGTTTCAAAGCTATTGGAAATATCCAAAATTCCAGATGGAAAATCGAGAAACCACTTGTGAAAGTGTGTGTCAAAGACGCTATAGAAAATCAGTGTTGTAAAACGAATTTCTTTTTAGAATCCTAAACAGAAAAAATCGTGGTTTAATTTGGGACAACCATAAACATTGGCTGCAGACCCAGATCGCCAAGAAAACAAGGCTGTGTGTCCAGAAAAGTGGTACGAGAAAGGTGTGATGTATCATAAGCTGCCAAAACCTAGAGAAGCTTAGATTGGGTATAGCACCGCTCGAAGTAAGAGAGCTAATTTAGGCCAGCATTTGGAACCATTGTGATACCACAATTAATTCTACGCGGATGTCAACCGTTCTCTAGAGAGACCGTGTCCAGAGTAAATCTTGCTATTGCAGCAATCTTTATATTTGAAAGCTCGGTCACCGTCAGAAAATTAGAAGGCAGAAAACTCCGTCACTTCATAACAAGAGCAGAGCACTGACACATGAGGTGAAAGATCTCCTCCTGCTGAGACCCTCAGCTCCTACAGTAATAATTAGTTGGTATGCTAAGTCTTTTAGCATGCCTATCAAAAGGACAATGGCCAGTATGGATTGCCATGGTGCGAATGACGGCCATGCGATTAAGGGACACAAGTGAGGTTGTCCTCTTCCTGTCCATACGTGTCCTACAGAGTCTGCAAGAATTGCAAGTACTTTCCTGCTTCCAACGAGATTGAGCACTCTCGTAGAACGAGTGGTCAATATTCAAAACAATGCGAATACCTATGCACTGTAAAATGTTGGAGATTGGTAGCGCTATATCGGCCCTGGACATCTCATCAACAATGCCATTTCCAACGATATCCCTGTATCCCGGAACCAATATAGAAAAAAAAACCTATGGAAACCGTTAACGCAAATCGAAGGCAACAAATGATCAATTTGAGCCATGCATTGATCCAAAAACTACAAGAATAAGCCCAAAACACGGCAAAGTAATTTTATAACATGACAATGCACCGGCACACTAAGCAAAACCCGTTCAGGATGCAATATACGCATTAGGCTGAGAGTTACTACGCCAGCCACCGCATTCACCAGAATTGTCTTCTTCCGTCAAATATTTGTTTTCATCGATGGGACACTTCTTTGGCTGAGCAGCACTTCAATTGTTACGAGAAATTTGTTTCCTTCCAAAGACGAAAAGTTTTATTGGCGTGGAATCCACAAATTGCTTGAAAGATGGAAAAAATGTGTAGCCAGCAATGACTTTCCCATTAAAAAGATCCGGTACACCTATGGAAACCATAAGTTCTCGAAGAATTCGAATTTCATAAAAGATCTAATTGTATGTTGAATAAAGCAGCATCGTATCAAAGCTTTTTTTTTGTATCAACTATTTAAACTTAAAAGAATTTCCTTTGATCTATTTAAACTGCATATATGGTAATACGGTGTTCAGATATGTACCTTTATTGCGTAAATCCCAATAAGCGCCATTATTGACCCGAATATTTCATATAAACTTTCAATTAATTATTGCGCAATAAATACGCAAATTGTTATAATATTGAGTAAAACTTAAAAATACAGCACTGTTATAACTATGTTCAGTGCGCATATTACAATTATCCGAACACTTTCTGTTGATATTTGACAACTCAAATGTCAACAGCGACCAAAAAAAAAAAAAATATGTTGAAACAACCAGCTGTTTTGTTTACCATATGTCAAATGAATATTGAATAAGCAGCTGAACTGCGTATATTGTTATGTCTGAACACTTAAAATATTGTATATAATAAATCGAATATTGACTCAATAAAAGTGCATATCTGAACATAGTGATGGAATTATAAATTTTGAATAGCAACTGCTTTCGCATATTCTGTATATCATACGTCGCTACTTATAGGCTCACTTATAATATGTAACGTTTCGTTGTTGTAATCTAAAATTTATTATCATATATGTACATATGTATGTATGCAGAAAGAGATGTAATGTAAAAGAATTTTTGGAAGACAAAGAATCAGGTTTCATAACATAACATAACTTAACAGGTTTAATTTCCTTCTTGTTTCCATTCGTTATTCAATATTTTCTTTTTGGATTTTTTATTCCATTTTTGCGATCTTGTTGCCAATCGATTGTCATACGCAAACAATTTTTTGATATCAATTGTTTTGATTTTTGACTTTGAATTCTGACAATTCTTTGAAATGAGAACTAAAAACGATATCCAATAACAATAATAACAATAACACAGAAATATGTATGTTTACGTTACGTTGATTGTATTAACGTATGTACGTACAATGCGCAACAGAATGAGTGAATCCAAAACAAAAAGTTTGATGAAATGATTAGGGGTATTCACGTACAGCTTGTATAAATTAGAAATTGAACAGTTGCTGCATCCGAAAGATGAAAATTTTTAAAAATAATTTACATACACCCGGCGCCGATCACTATGTTCGTGACTTCTGTAAAAGCATTTATTAGAGTTGCTCAACATCATTCTGCTTAGCCTTATCAGCTTTGCAGGAATACCAAGCTCAAACATTGTGGCAAAAACACAATCACGACAAAAAGATTTTTTGTGTCTACTTACTTTTCACAGATCTTCTCCACGATTTGATGTAATTTGAAGATCTTGTCGATGGTGGACCTGCTAGACCTGAAGCCGCACTGATAAGGTTTAAACAGTCTTTTGACGAGTGGCTTCAGTCGCCTGTAAGAACCAATACAATACGCTTGTAAGAACCTTGTATGTTGTAGGGAGAAGTCTTATACCTCTGGAGATAGCAAAGGTCATTGGGTCTCTCTTTTTCCCGGCAGAATAGATGACACTAAAGCTCCAATCGTGTGGCATACTTTCTTCTCTCCATATATGGTAACTAAACTGGTGCATGCATCCTACCAGCTCATTACTACTGCGGTCTTAACAATTCTGTTGGACCCTAGTTGCCTAGGGGCTGCAGTTTTATTGTTCTTAAGACGCACAATAGCCACATTGATCGATACATAAGTAGGTGAGCGGCGGTATCTCTACGGCGTCATCATCGACTGGATTAGGTGTAACATCTTCTCTTTAGGCGCAATTGATGCCATCATCGCCTCGTAACAGATTAGAGAAGTATTGCCCCCACCTTAGAGCATCTTCCGCAGATCTGTTACCAAATTTCCATTTTCATTCTTGCATTAAAATACTCCGGGCTTGAAAAGTCCTTTGGGCGCTTAACCTTTTGACAGCTTAACCTTTTGGAGTTTGTTCATGCCATCGACTTTCCTGTTCCTTCTCCAGTATTTAGGTTTAAGATTAGGTTGGAGGACGTGTACTTGTCAAATGAGACAAGTACAGAACGCCCTTTAAGTGAGAGGATAAAGGTGGGGATGGGAAAAGATGAGAGGAAGGAGGAAAGGGAGCATAAGGAAGCGGTGGAATTACACAGATCAACAAACAAACACCAACACTAACAAAAAACCAACACAAACACACAAGAGAGAGTGCGACTACACTAATGATGCACTTCTCATCCAGCTCAAGCTATAGCAGGCCATAGACACCTAGAAACATAACAACCCGATCCATTCCACCAACGCCTATGCTTTTCCCCCCTGACCCAACCACTGATGAGGCCATAGAGGTGTCAGATTGGGGGATCAGGACCAACTATTAAACTGTCCCAGATTTAGTGTGTTACACAAACTGCGCTTGAATATAGTCCAGTTTCTTAAAGTTGCCGATTCAAACATTTAAATTTTTACGCCGACTGAAACCGATTTTTACTAAAATTTATTTATAAAATTTTATTTTCGCGATATTTTACTAATAATTTGAAGCACTTTTAAACGATTTTTATGCACTCTGCAAGAAAATAATATGAAACCCTTAAGTTTGATTCAATTACTCAAAGATTGATTGAAGAAGTGTTTGATCCAACGGCGAACACAGATCATCATATGTACTGTGTATGGATTACAAAACTTCCATACATGACCATAAACGTATTTTTATCATTCAAATCCCCCATTCCAATTGCATGAATACCCCTAAGAAGGAGATTTGTTAAGATGAGATTTAAAGTTGAAAGTGTTGCTGACATTGGTCGAACCATTGTCACTGCATATACAATATGAATCTGCTGTGGTGGCTGGCATTATAAAACTAAACTTTATTCATTTATTCCAATAATAATGCAATGCAAACATTGATTGTCATCGTTCTCATCATCTTCATTGTCATCATCATCATCATCATCGTCATAATGTTTGTCAGTTTCTTAGCCGGTAGCTGTAAGTGAGATTCATACATCGTCCTGATCAGAGTAATATTGCTTTGCCAGTGCAACATCGTCATTATCATCATCTTTAGCGATTGTCATGAGCATTAATGTGTATTGAATATGTGGCATGACAATGATGTTTATTGTATTTAGTAGAGAGAGAGAGAGAGAGAGAGAGAGAGAGTGAAATCAAATCAACACAACAACACACGTTAAAGTCATACATACATTCACTATGAATTTGTGACAGTGTCTGTCATACATACTGAAATATCCTTAAGTCAAGTTTATCTTGCCACTGGTTATTACTTGCTAATGTTGCAATTGCTACCATATTGTTGCTGCTTGATTCTGTTTTGTTGTTATTGTTATTGTTATGTTTTCGTTAAGTTATATCCATTTATGGAGATTTTTGATAGGTGACAGATATTTTTATATTCTTACGATTGTTGTGATTATTCTGACTCCATAGCGCTACATTAAATGGATGCTGCCATAAAAGCATTGTGATATGGTTTGGAACCTCAGGTGCATCAAGTTACAGATTATTCCAGCTCTTCTATAATTTTTTTTTTTGAGTTTGTAGTTTAAGTTCCAATAATTACAGAAAAAATTTTTTTTAATTTAATTTGGACATGCCGAGAAAATCTATAACGAGACTCATTATTATGAAATCGACAATGATCTTGCATTACTCATTTACTTACTTACTTATTTGGGCATTAACAACCCGTTTATCCGATTTCGACCTGCCTTAACTCATCCTTCCAGGCGGCTCTCGAAATTTGGTATCACTAATCAATGACAGGGTTATCTCGATTTGATCTCTCCAAACAAGATCGAACTCTTCATCTGATAATTGCCACATCATATATCCGTTTTGCCGAAACATCCTCATCCATTCGAATGACATGACCGAGCTAGCTCAGTCGCTGGATGTTAATGCGCTGCACAACGTTCATGTCGTTGAGCATCTCATACAGATGATTATTGGATCAAACATACATAATTAGCCATTACACCCTTCAGTCAGGATTACGGCCTAGCTTCTCATTATAATTAATTTTATACTTGAGTGACGGGACGACAGATTTTTGAGAAACTTTTCATGGCAATTTTATTTTATTCTCAGAGTTTTCGCCAGAAATCTGCTGAGAGGAAGTCGCCGAAGAAATATTTTTCATATTCCGTTTTGATGTCTGGCCTGGGGCTAGAACCCGACCTTTACGTCTAATAAGCGAACACACTACTTACTAGACTACGGCGACATCATTGACTATATAGACTAGGGCGATTATTGGATCGGATGCAGAAACTATCGCCAACTCGAACTGAACCAAAGATCTTACGTAAAACTTTTCTCTCAAATGCTCTCAAGGCTGCTGCATCAGTTCTTAATAGAATCCAGGCTTCTGCCCCATAAAAAATCACGGGAAGGATGAGCAACTTGTAGAGCATAAGTTTCGTAAGCAACTAAGCACTTTAGTGGAAAAAAGTGTCATTGCGATGCACTCCCGCCTTCTCCATGACGAAAAAGTTGAAGAGGTCGCACGAGATCGCCTTGTCTTGTAACCTCGCATGGTACCAAAAGTAGTTCAGAGAGGTCCATTCCTACATTGACGTAGCTGCACAAGTCGCTCAACGTCATTATGCATAATCTTATCAAACATGGTGGGGACAACACGATTTCTTATGGGGCTACCGAAGGCTGCCTTGTACACACATACATATTTGGATTACGGCCTAGCTTCTCAACAGCACTCATGTGGTATGTGTTAATTTTATACACGAGTGGCGGGACCTACAGTTTAAAGTCGACTCCGAACGACAGATTTTTGAGAAACTTTTCATGGCAATTTTATTTTATTCTCAGAGATTTCGCCAGAAATCTGCTGAGAGGAAGTCGCCGAAGAAATATTTTTTCATATTCCGTTTTGATGACTATACCGTGGCCTTACGTCTAATAAGCCAACACACTACCTACTAGACTACGGCGACTTCACATCGAAGTCTGCCTTGTAGTCGACAAAAGGATGATGTGTGTCGATTTGGATTTCATGGGTCATCTCCCATGGATTTGACGTAACGTGAAGATCTGGTCGATGGTTGACTCATCAGGTCTAAAACCGTACTGGCAAGGAAAAATCAGTGCTTTGGAAAGTGGATTCAGTCGTTTAGAAAATACGCTTGTAACAGGGCAGAGAACGCTGAGGTTCCAATAGTTGGGCATTCCTTCATCCATATTTTGAAATAAAGTGGTACAGTCAGCTCATTACGTCCAGCGCCTGTAGCTTCGTTGCTTTTAAATCGTATAATCACGGCTTTGACTTCTTCATAGTTAGGCGGTGATTTCATCACGGCTTGCATTACAAAAAAACAGAATGGCGATGGAAAATACATACGTTTTGCGTTGGCGACATCACATAGCCAATCGGATATATTTACCGATCAATGCTAAACGGATAATCTACCATTCGCATATTGCCTGACGCATGACGGATTTATTTCTTTCTATTGATGTTCCCGATTAATTAGCAATGATACCTTTTCTTTCAGCTATACTCTATATTCAGTTGACAGAAGAATCATTCCCACATGAATTATTTCATATTTGTAGTGTATTCGTGAAGTCTAACAATTCCTATCATATCTCAAAAGTACCCTACGCGTATTTAACTGAATTTATGAGTTGTCAATAAGCGAACACAAGAAGAAAAAACCAAAGACAACAGAATATTCCAGATTCACCATTTACCCGTTGAAATCATTTCATTTTTTCTTACACGTGCATCATGATTGGCGGCGACAGCAGCGATTTTGTTGTCATCGTCAACGAAAATCGTCATCTTTTTCGAGAAATTCTTGAATAAAAATTTATGATTTTATGTAAATTTCTCTCTAATATTAACATTTGCAACAATCAACAATGTTAACAATAACCAATAGCACTTCAGCAGTTGCAACAGTAGGAGCCAAAACTACAAATAATTCAGTTGATGACGATTACATGCCACGTTATTTACAATTTTAATGAAAATTCCTTTTATAACACGATTTAATTTATTAATTTTGTTCTCTTTCTTTCATTTTTTGTTGTTGTTGTTATTTTATTTTTATATTTTTTTAATACAATATGAATTACTTACTGTGCGCATATGTATGTATGTATATGGATACGATACTTTGTAATTCCATTTCATCACTGAATAATTGACTTTTTTTTTTGTTGAAGTTCGATTTGTAAAAAGTCCTGCTTTTGTGCCACGTATTTGTAAATGAATCAGAATGTATGTGTGTGTGTGTTTGTGTATCTGTATGGGTAGATGTGAATGAGAAATAAAATTCAATATTGGATTTTTACGCTGAAATGCTTTTGGAAAAACGATAATTTTCATTTACACGTCAATGGTAAGTTTTTGTTTTTATTTCCTTTCAATGAAAAAATAAAAAACGAAAAAAACGAACGAAGTTGTATATAAAATCCGGATTACGCATCCTACGGGCAATATCTCAACACACACACACACACACACAGACAATTTTTTGGTATTGATTGTACACTTTCAGAAATAAATTGCCGAACATTTCAGGCCTGCCTCTAAGTGAAGGTCTTTATATTTTTGACGACATTTTTTAAAGTTTTATAAAATTTTTCAACTCGTACTTAATTGCAAATGAAGGAAAGTGCAATGGTATCTACATTTACTTAGAAAATGATGTGAAGTCGATATCTTTATTTAAAGCAAAAGAAACTTATACGGTGTTCAGATATGCATCTCTATTGCGTAAAACACAATAAACGCCATTATTGAGCTCAATATTTCATATAAAGTTTCAATTAGTAATTGCGCAATAAATACGAAAATTGTTATAATGTTAAGTAAAACTTGAAATGCAGCACTATTATACATAAGTATGTACTTTCAGTGAAACGTTACAACTTATGCGAACAAATTTTGTTGACATAACAACGTCAAACACAAATAGCGAGTGAGGTGGAGGGTAAGTTTATTTATATTAACACGAGATCTACCAATACTTCTTGTATTCCTATTCCTATTTCATTCTCTTTCTATTATTGGGTCCGCCATCTAAGGTTTTTTTTCAACTAGTGCTTATTTCGTAAATGGTAACACTTAGCTCATGTCTGATTTGACAGATAATTAGTTTTATCCTTCCGCTGAACGAATATAGTTGTGTATACGCTTGAACAACGGGACTGCGATCGACTTACAGAAGATGCCGATTTTGCAAAAAAAAATCATCTTTACAGATGAAGCTCATTTTGATCTTGGCGGGTATGTAAACAAGCAAAATTGTCGCATTTGGGGCACAGAAAACCCGCACGCATACATTGAAAAGTCGACGCACCCAAAACGAGTCACTGTTTGTTGCGGATTTTGGTCCAGAGGCATAATTGTGCGATTTTTCTTCGAAAATGAGCAAGGAGTGGCGTTACAGTCAATGGCAATCTTTATCGGGCCATGTTGAACGAATTTTTATTCACAAAAATTCAAGAGGAGGATATTGGCAACATTTGGTTTCAACAGCCGAAGCTACGCACGATATTTTGTGCCCTGTTTTTGAAGATCGCATTATCAGCCGCAGAGCTGATGTCGTTTGGCGGTCTCGGAGCTGCGATTTGACACCGTTGAACTATTATTTGTGGGGTGCCGTCAAAGATAAGTGTTACGCCGACAAGCCAGAGACAATTGACGCTTTAAAGGACAATATTCGTGAAGCCATTGGTGAAATACAGCTGGTCACAATCGATAATGTGCTTAAAAATTGGACCAATCGTGTACATTCAGCATGACAATGACCCAAAGCACACTTCAAGGTTAGTGAAGTGTTGGCTTTCGGGTCAAAATATTGACGTTCTGGACTGGCCACCCCAAAGTCCTGATCCCAACCCAATTGAAAATGTATAGGCAATTGTTAATAGAGATCTTAAGGACAAAAACCTTCGAAATAACGATAAATGCTTTCAGCTGGTGCAACAAAGCTGACAAAACATATCAGTACAAACATGCCAACGTTTGATACAAAGTTTGACGAAAAGACTTGCAGATGTAGTTCAAAACAACGGTTATCCGACAAAATATTAAAGAATATGTCCATTAAATGTGAATATATTAAGATATTTTTAAGCTGGTTGTAAGAATATTTTTTGTTTCTAATTATATGACCAACCTGAAATTGGTATTTTTGGATTTTAGCTAATTTTTTTAAAAATGATAATGATGCTGTGAATTTTTTTTATTTTAAACTTAACGCTAATTTGTTTTATTGCTTTTTTAGCTATTAATTTTAAACTGAGTAACAAAAGTTTTGAAAATAAATAAACAAACATACATGTTGCCAAGTCGTTTCTAATTATAAGGCCAACACTGTAGGTGTAAATCATCAAAAATATATTCGATGTATTTTTTAATAGAAGTCCTAAAGTATTAAGTGTTATAATGTTATATGTATTTAAGAAATTCTGATAAAAAAAAAGAAAAAAATCTTAAATGAGTAATTTTTCCCGACACGGTAGGTTAAGTGATAAATGTATGAATTGTTATTAAAAAAACTGTTGTTGTTTTCCAGCTGTCAAATGATTATTGAATAAGCTGATTTGCGTATGCCTGAAGACTTAAAATTATTTCGTCAATTAAACGAATATTGACTCGATTAAAATTCATGCCTGAACATAGTATTACAGTCAGATACCAATTATTAGAGTCTAATATAATATATGATGTAGTTCTATTGATTCTTATTAATATTTTAATTGAAGAGTAAAAAAAATCTGTTTCTCATTTCATACATAAAAATGCCAATAAAATAATGTAAGAATATTACTTATATGTACGAAAACGAAAAACTTTTAATATTGAAATATCCGTAGCAAAGAAAAAGAATCTTACATCGTTATTATTGACCACTTTTCCTTAAATAAGATTTTTTTTGTGGGAAATTTTCTTATAATGTTTTTTTACCGTGTATTAATCCTTATAGCCGTATTAAAAATTTTCTCCTTTTGCTTATCATAGTTGCCATGATGTTTTTCATAACCATTTGGTCAACGCCAGAATGAACCAATGAATGGAGGGACTGAGTAAATGAATGAATGAATGAATGAATGGATGTATAAATACTCTGTATAAGAATATAATCAATAGGGTATTCAAATCTTTTAATCTGCTGCAATCATTGATTTGTAAATCATTACAAAATAAATCGTAGGTTGCACTAATAAAATTTTGGAAAACGAATTTAAAAATAATAAAAACTCTTTTGTTTTTTCAATAGATTTTTGTCTTTGAAATTGTACTGGGCCCTTGGTCACCCTATTTCATATATATAACACTTGCTTATTTTTAATACTCTGTTCTGTTCAATGGATTTTTCTTTATGATCGAACATATTTGATTGCATTTACTGCAGTGCCGATTCCCAGCTTTGATGGATGAAAACTCTTTTTCTTCATTCTTTATTTTGTTGTTGTTTTATTTACTTTCGATTTCTTTCTCTTTTTTTCTTCTTCTCATTTCAACTTTTTTAATATTCCTTTTGCAAAATCCCTTTTACAATATACTTTACACCGCAGGTCCAGTCAAAAGGAAGAAACTTTTAAGGATGCGAAAAATTAATCAAAATGTATGAATTAAAAAACAAAAAAAGAGAATGAAAAAACCAAAATAAATGAAATCAATTTATTTTACCAAAAGGCCTTTATATTTCAGGATTTAAATTTATCTGTCTTTTATTCATTTTTTGTGGTAGAGGGAGGGTGTGGTGTTTTTATATGAAACAATGTCCGTATTTATTGCAATTAAAAAACGTGAATGACTTTATGAAATTGCGTACGCAAATTGAAATTCATAGTTAATGATTTCACCTTTTTCTGTCTTCAGGCCTTTTGCTCAGCTTTCATGATTTAAAGAATTTTTGTACAAATTTATTGCTTTGACAAGTACTCGGCTTGGTTTTCGTAATGAGGTTTCTATTTTATACGCAAATTATACGGTTTTCTACCGTCAATGAACTACTTTTTTTTTATCATATTCGCTGTTTAAATTTATTTATGATTTCCTAAAAGTGAGGTGACCATGTACACAGTTTGCATTAAAAAGTTCTTTATTTTTTGGTTCGTTTGTTTGTAAAACGTACAGAACTCATTCAATGTTGCTATAGCCGTACGACATATTTCAAGCTACTCGTTGTATGTGCGGTGTTTAGCGAACAGAACGGAAAACCAGAAAAACTGATGTAACTTGAGTTAGTAATAATACCGCGATGTGTAGAAGTTGTACAGTGTATTTATTCTTCGAACGCACTATAATTCAGTAGACTAACACAACTACTATCGAAACTGCATATAGAAATGCGATCAAACACCCAACAATGGTTGTAATTATCCAAATATGCGCAACTTTCAGACATGTGAGGTGTGCTGAGGCTGTGAAAAATGTTGTTGTTTTCATACATGTAGGACCCCCCTGGTTTTCCTTACAGTCAACAATTAATAAATTGCTGCAGACTTAATAGATTTATTATATATTAATTTGCAGCAGTCAGTGAAGACTTTGAGAACTTGCTTTTTAAACGAAATAAGTCGCCATAGTCTAGTAGATAGTGTGTTGGCTTATTAGACGTAAGGCCCGGGTTCGTATCCCAGGTCAGACATCATAACGAAATAAGTGAAAAAATAAAAAAAAAATATTTCTTCGGCGACTACCTCTCAGCAGATTTCTGGCAAAAACTCTGAGAGTAAATAAAATTGCCATGAAAAAGTTTCTCAAAAATTTGTCATTCGGAGTCGACGTTAAACTGTAAGTCCCGCCACTCATGTATAAAATTAACACACACAACATGAGTGGTGTGAGAAGCTAGGCCGTAATCCTGACTGAAAGGTTGTGATAGCCAATTATGTATGTATGTATGTAATTGAATTATCTGTTCTAATAGAGTAAAGAATTCAACATCATTTCTAACATTTTTCTTCAGGCATTCCTCAAATTTTTGTAATATTTTGTATAATTTTTGATCTAAATGATCAAGCTGAGAGTCTTTGGCCCATTTGCCTATTATAGTCACAATTGCAAATCCTATCTATTATTATACACACAACAAAAGCAATTGACCAAAATGTATAAAATACCACAGTGCTGATGGGCACAGATTTTAGCCTATACGACTCAGAACACCAAAGGATATCAATACGTCTTATGATATATACAATGAACATCTCAACTGGGCTGCAGATCGTACAACTTCTATCAGCGCTAAGAAGAGTATGACAACTGTGCAGATCCTCTTAACACATTATCAGACACAGAACCACTATTACAACTCCTTCAATACCAAAAACCAAGTATACCTTTCATATGGTCGTTAATTAAGCGCTTCCCATGCGTAAATTTAAACAAAAGAAAGTGTTTACGATATTTTTTATTGATTTGACCCTCTTACATGTGGAATGTAACATCGTTGAAAGGTCCGCCATAGCTTGTCTAAATGGGTGTCTACTTTTCTATGGCTCTGGCTCATAAATCAGAATGAATTTAACCAATGACATAGGCTAGCGTCTTAAAAAACCCACAAGAAAAAGTCTGACAGGAGTCATTACAATCGTGTAGCATATCCAGATCATTCAGTTCCTCCCAAAAGAAGTTGGCAATCATTTGGCATTTTGGTTTCTCATGTGGATCGATATGGCATAATGACGTTTATCTACATACTTATTCATTCTGAAATGTGCCTCAGCGCTGAAGATTATTGTTCGAGGAAAATTAGATGCAGTTTATAACTACTTCAGAGTCCATTCAACAATGACACGTCATTGTCTATGTTCATCCGTGGTGCTTTGGCAAAATAGACTGAATATATAACAATAAAAACAAGTGATAACATTTTATTATCTTAAAAAATAACAATCTGGCATGTCCGACATTCCGAACGGAATTGTTTTAATTCCGTATTTAAAATTCTGATCAAGTTTGTTTAACTTTCTATGGATTTCAGTCGATTTTATCAATTCCCAAATATCTGCAAAGATAATATAAAAATAAATACATTTATGCTGTGCTTTACATAACATATACAGAGAGTTAAATATGGATTAACAGGAAATGTTAACTTTGGCAAGAAAATGATGAAATTTTTATGAAAGTTGTGGGAGAGCCTATTGAGACGTGGTATTGCCAGAAAGCAAATTGTTTTAATTTTTGTTCCAATAAAAAACTGATTTCCAGCACGTCGTTGTTTTCATTCTGAAAATAATTTTCGTTTTATATTTTCTATGGAAGCTAAATTCGGAATTCCACATCCGATTAGAATTATATTCAATGACAGGCCTGAATATATGTATGTATATGCCCTTAACAAATACAGATGACTGGTCACCTCATTAGCAATGATTGACAGTGTCACTTTAATTTTTATGTGATCCAATTTAATTCATTTTATTTTCTGTTAATTTTTATTGTGTTATATTTTTGTATTTTATTATTTGTATTATTTTTTTGCCTTTTTATTGTACATATATATTTAAACAAATTTGCTATAATTTTAATGTGTTGAGAATTTTAATTTGTTGTCGTCCATTTCCAACCAACTAAAAATGTTTGTGTAAAATGAGAGCGACCAGAAGATAATAATGTAGTGTTGTGTCAAAATTTTATACATCACGGATTTTATGTGTGAAGGGAATATAATTTCATGTGTCCCAAGCAAGACTTCATTTAAACACCATCAGCGAAAATTGCACGTTTTAACAAAAATAAGCGAAAAAACAACAATTTGAACTGATTTATAATGTGTCACAATATGAAGAGCTGTTGGTACCTCTTATTTTTCCGTCCTTTTTCTGTAAAATATTTATTTTTATTAGTTTTTGTTTTTTCCACTACCATTGGATACATTAAATACATTAAACATAAGCTAAGTACATATGTGTACAAAACTAAAAATATTTTAAGTGTATCATTGGAGACGAGATTGTGAATGTATTGTGATTAAAAGTGAGTGACTGACTGATTTATACTTATAAATCGCTTGTGATTTGGTATCATAAATTATTGAATACAAAAAAAAAAAAGTAAAAATTAAAACAATTAACACGCGAATGACCAATATTTCTTCACCATGCTGGAAGAGTTGAAACCAAAATTTTTTTAAAACTTACAAAGTCGGATATAGAATCTTTACAGAACAACTCGTACCTCGTACTACCAAATTATTGTGAAACTTTTCAAAATAATGACTATTTAAACTGCAGCCGCGCGATCAATTCGGTATCAGATATACACATATACTTATACCGATAGTAAAGCGACCACTATATCCATAGGGAATACGTCCGAGATTGTTCCACAATGCAGAGTGTCTCTGGATGAGATAACGAGACATTCTATTTTTCGATGATATTGAAGGTTGCAACATGCCGACACACTTGCTAAAGCTAACACCAAGGTAAATTCAGATAAAATTCTTCATGTGATTGGCGTTCCTCTGCAGAGAGGCAATCAAATGGTCTCACAGAAGATAAGATCACATTGCCAAACATAAGATGGAATAATGAACCCACTTGTAGTGATACGAAACAAATCTGTCCGAACATACAACGGTATACTTGCTTCTGGGTCTTCATGGCAGGAGACTGAGAATACCTGTAATGACGACGAAGGAGAGGAGACCATAGAACCACTTCTTTGTCATGGTACGGCCAAAACCAAAGAAGAAGAATTCTTAGATATCCAGAATTTAATGACAAAACATGTCTAGCCAAAGACGATTTGAAAAAAATTCATCCCTTCGTCACACTCTCGGGATGGTTGAGAGATGCTATTTTTATATAACGGAATAGATTATTTTTCGGATTTCTGAAAAAGCAGAACAAAACTGTAGAAATTTTCATTTTCGTAAAATTCTGTGACACACCAGAATATCTACACAGAAGCGATTTTTCTAGGAGCAAAGGGAAAATTTATTCCCGTGCAAAAATAACAGATTTTTGTTTTTCTTCAGAACGAAATGAATTTTTTACTCATAATGTCGAGTATACACGTCATCAAGAAAAAAATATCGCATTCGTATTATTATTCAATAAATCTACTGAAATTTTTCCCAGGGAAAGGTCAAATAAATGTTTTTAAAAAAATATACATAATTGGTCAATTTACACAAGCTGCTATATCGTTGTATTCATTGTATTTTTGGAAGAACATACAACAATGTATGATTGTTGTTGATAATTTTCATATAAAAATCCGATACACTTATACACATTTTTTCCACATGTTTTTAAAAGTTGTATTGATTTTGTGCTATCAAATTTTGTGAATGAAAAAAATGTGTATATGTTTTCATATGTTTTTAAAAAGTTGTGTTGGTTTCGGGTTATCAAATTGTTTGAATGCCACGAAATACGCAATACAGCATAGCATTGAGCGTTCACAAACAAACAAATGTATTCAATACAACATACACGATACAAAGTTGTGTGAATTGCCCAAATAGTTTGTCCAATAGCTTGTGTTAAACTGAAATGACAATAGCTAAGGGCTTACGATGTATTTGCTGATAATGGTTTTTTTTTTTCGATGCAACCAACGACTAATATTTTTTGTTATGTTATCAGGGTAACGAAGTCTAGCCCATTTTTACAAGAAATGATTAGCGAGATAACAGAATTTCGTTATAGCCAGTTCATCAGTACATCTGTACCATGCTTAGTACACACAGTATTTTATAAAGTGTTTTAAACAATTTGAAATTTCAAACACCGAATTTTAATTTGAAAGTGTTTCGGATTTTCAACACGCGTGCCGAGTGCAGAGCGTCGTAAGCAATATGTTAATCAAAAGACAAGACAAGAAGTATTAATTATATATTTAATAAACTTTAAAACATTATGAAATTGAAATTCATATCAAAAAAAATTCATGTTGAGATATAATCGTACAAATATAAATATACTCACAGTCTCATCTCTAACCTGAATATGACGATATGAGGCAGTGTATGATAGTATGTAGTTCATTATGATTAAATTCGACAATAAATGGCAGCCATTATGAAATTTTTAACACATAAAATTTATTTAAATTAAGCATAAGAAATAAACAAATTTCATTTCATTAATATGGACGTTAAAAACAATTATTCGAATTGTAAATGGCCGGCAATAAAAAATTAAAAAAAAAAAATAAAAAAAAAACTACAATTATTTTATATGGCGTTTCACTTTAATATTGTGAGACCCAACAACAAACACATACAAATGAATACGTATCATACAACGTACCCCAGATCAGCCAGCCACGGTCTTGTGCATACGAAAACATATACTCCACGGACGTACATACATACATATGTATGTATATATGGTATGTATAGAGGTAATAATTTAATTTTTTTTCTGTTGTTTTTTAGGCCTTTTTTATCACTTTTCTGGGTGTTGACGAATTATGGTAACGCCTTATCACATTTTAATGTTTTCATAAAAAATATTTCGTTTTATTTTTTTTTTTTTTTGAGTTCTTCTGTTGAAGTGGGTTTTTTCCCCTTTCTAAATGAGGCCTTTTGTATTTTCTTCTTTTATTCATGATTTACTTTATGGTGTGTTGTCACTTTGAATGTGGAATAATCGATAACAACAGTTTGATTGAAGAGTTTTATAAATATTTTTGGCTGATTTTAAGAAATTCATATGCATGAACCACTATACATATTTGCAAAGAAATGATGGCACATGATATGAGATAAATGTCTGAAAATAGTTTACATTTCTATAATACAATACGGCAGAGTTATAAAATATACACAAAAAGTGTTTCATGTTTAATTCATTACAAGTGTTTAAAATACATAAAAATCATGAAAAACTTTACATGAAGCCGTTTAGCTAATATATAGTACATACATGCGTATCAATTTAAATTAAATTTTTCTCGACACGGATCTCCCTACTTTCTTATCAGTTTTGATGATTATGCACCAAGTATTGCGATAAAATTGTATGAGAATCAGAGATCAGCAATCCATCGTTTTTTCGCTACTCATAAGTACTCATGAAAATTTGAGTATGAGTGAGTCAACAGTATTGAAATTCAACTACTCTGATTCATTCGTACTCACTACAACATTGACTTAATAGGTACAGGTTGGAATGAGTATGATTACAACGTTGATATCAAACTCATCCCATTCGAAATATCTTAGATTCATAGGCCTACTCATTTAGATTCAAAACTTTAGAAAAATACTTATAATATGTACTCTTAAATGATTCGAATCATTCATAAAAATTTACAGTTTTAGTTGTTGTTGCATTTATAAAAAAGAAGAAAGATTGAGCAGCAAGCAAAGCAAACACATAATGCTATGTTCGCACGAGCCTTCGAATTACTTCGCTCGCTGTTTGAATTACTTATTTGAATTATCATGTTCACACGGTAGTTTTGTAATTCTTTTTTACAGTTCTTCTTCTTTTTTTTATTACTAAATTATTATTAGTATTTTTCATACAGCTTCTTCAAAAGCTGCAAATACTTTTCAAAAGGTTTTCTACACACATAGTGGCTTCCTCCGCTAATTTCGCGAATAACTTTCTTATAAATAATACTTTTTTAAAATATTATATTTGAATTCCATTATTGTTTACAATATTTTTTGTTTATATTTTTTGTGCTTTGACAGCTGGTGATGGCAAAAATACGATAAAATTTAGAGATTACATTGGTTTTTAAGTAATTCACAGGGTAATAGAAATTGAATTACATACAATTTGGGTAATTCGCTCACAAAATTTTGTATGACGAATAATGTAATTTAGCACATAATTGGATATTGAATAACGAATGAGAGAGCGAATTACGAAAAATTGCTGCCGTGCGAACATAGCATAACCTTCTAGTGAGTATTGTAGTGTTCGTACGCCAATCATACTTATTTTATGATTCTTTTAAAGGTTTAGTCATGGAGAGTCGGAATCAACAACATCATGCGTATTGTTAAGTATGAGTACGATGAGTAATTCAAACTTTGAATATGAGTATGATATTAAAATAAGTATGAATGCATATATGAGTATGATTCGAATTTGCTCATCTTTTTAAATACTCATTGCTGATCTCTGATGAGAACAAATAAAGTAGTATTTATGTTTTGTATTATTCTAGCTAGGAAAATTAAAAAATTGTAATGAAACTTTGATGCAAATGTTGACTTTATTAGCGTTTGTATTTTATAAATACAATACAGGGATCTTTTTGATCGACAATTACTTAATTTTTGAAAACTGCATACAAATTTGTGATAATATCGACGCCTCCGTTCTATAACATTCTAAGTCAAAAAAGTGTGTTTTGAGTTATGAGCTCTCAAAGTTTTCACGCGACATACGACTATATGTGTATTCTAAGTAGATTTTTCCCTATAACTTCGTAACGGATCGGCGCATTCTGACAGTATTTAAGTTAGAGAACGTAGAATTTAAAAATGCAAGAACATTAAGTGTACTTAGAACGTTATAGAATGGAGGCGTCGATATGTAATCTAACGATTATAAATTTATAACGCGAAACGAAAACTCCTCTACATTTTCTCATATTTTATTTACTTATTTATTTATTACAATAAAATTACAAATTATATTTTAATTACATATATACGAGCCGAGTGCTCGGTGTAGTGTTACAGACCAGAGTCTCTGGTGGGTAGCACGCTATCCACTAGACTATCAGGGCACCCTCTCATATTTTATATTTCATTGTTAAACAAAAACTACATTGGAATCTGCTTCAAACTGCTAAAATACTAAACTATTATTACTGAAATTATTTTTCCATTTCGAAATGTGTATCTGTCGCCAAATATTTACAAACTAGGTGTAAACGCAAGTCTTTTAATGGGAAAAACTGTTTCTTCAATGTAGTGTAACATTTCCATACCCCACAAAAAATTCAGTCAGTCTTGTGTGAATACGCGTTGCTTGTGCAGAAAACAGTCGTGGTTTGAAGATCGCCGTTGTAAAGATCTAACGAACAGTTGTTAGTGCTTACGCGAACATAAGTGTAAAGAAGAATAGCGAACTAAACAAATTGTTGTTGTATCATCAAGTTGTGAACAGTGGCACAGAATATAGTACGAACAATAAAGAATTTAATTTATTTATTTTTTTGTTTGCAATCAACGAACTCATATTTTAAACGTTTTTAAAAATGTATTCATAACAATATTCAGATATATCTGAGGCTGTTCGGTTTTGACCCATAAAAGATCTGTTTGGTCGATTCCTCTTTCCTTAGTTGATGATCTATAGAACAGATGACTCGGTTAAGTAGGATAGTATGTTTATATCGTACTCACCGTTGCTGTCTGCAATCCAAAGCTCAAGAGAAAGCATTTTATCGAGATTCCGGTCGTATTCGAAAATTGTTAGATTTCTTGAAAAGTATGATTCAATATCGAAATACATACATATCAGCATAAAATAGACATAGTCTTTGTACAATTCCATTTTTCAGTTCCGTTATTTCTTGCTTATCGCCCACAACATGAGTGGTGTGAGAAGCTAGGCCGTAATCCTAACTGAAGGGTTGTATTGGCCAATTATATATGTATGTATGTATGTATGTATTGCTTGCTTGTTTAATTTCTTCCTTCTCAGTTAGTGAAGTAGATGTAGCCTGGAATGGTGTTTGGTAATTAAGCGGGCCTTCGTTACTTCGAATATATTTTTATTATGAAACCCTGTTGTATTTTGGGTCAAATTAAAATAACAAAAAGAGGGCACTTTGAATTTGAACTGATATTCCATAATTTATTTCCCTTTTAATATGGCGTGTAAACACAAACATTTTCATTTTGAATAATTTTTCTTTTTTTTTATCGGAAAATTATGTGAAAATTTTTCTTTTATTTTTTTTGGCCTATGCAGTGTTTGTTTTTGTGAAATTAATTAAATTTCTATTGTTATAATAGAGAAACCATAATCTAAAGACGTCATAAGCATGGTTGAGTTTGAAATTAATGTTTAGACACACCTCGTCTTTAAAAGTGGTATCCGAACACTACAATTAAAAGGTGTTAAATGGATGAAAACAAACCATAAAAATAAGAGAGAAAGCGTGATAAAAAGAAGCCTGCAGTGTGTGTGTGTAACAACGGAATTAGAATAAAAATTAGAATGAAAATTTATTTTAAATACGAAACTATAAAGATTAACCCTTAAAAACGAATTAAAAAACACAACACAACACAATACAATACGAAACAACACTTCGAAAAACACATGGCGTTTTCAATGTCGCCCCCACAATGAAATTAAAAGAAGAAGAAGAACGTTCAGCCAAAGAAACAGCATTAACAGGTGTTGTGCGCATGCGTTGCATTCTTCGTCACACCGAGGACATCCAACAACAATTGAAAGGTAGAGAAACTGAAATTGAATATCCTGTGTCGGCCGTTTTTTTTAGCATATGGAGAGTAACACCGCCAGTACAGCAGCTCTCTTAGCTCTCCAGTATGTGTTGGTCAGCGTTTATCAAGTTGTCAATGCTGAAAGACAACCATTTATTACAATAAAACAAAAAACGCTGTTTAAACAATACAACGAACGAATGCAGCACAACAATTTTCGTTTTGAAGCCCGCAAAATATGGTAAACATGTGTATGATGGAAAGCGAAGCGCTTAATAGCTGCTGGCTTTAGTTTTAAATTCATACCTTAAGATCCAATTAATAATACCCAACGTCTTAACGAAATAAATTATAAATACATATAACGAATTGAAATATTCTTTACACCGGTGTAAACAAACGTAAAACAACAATTCAAACAAAATTGTGCATTTCCCGTCAAGCAAAAGGGTTTGAATTGTAATGTAAAATGTTAAACATGAGTATTCACACAAATGTCATTGTCGCCGATCATGTTTAGTGGAACATTAATATGCGAACACTGTGCTGAAAATAATTAGGGACACTTTAGTATATTACATACATACATAATTGACTATTACAACCCTTCAGTCAGGATTACGGCCTAGCTTCTCACACCACTCATGTTGTGTGCCTTAATTTTATACTTGAGTGGCGGGACCTATAGTTTAACGTCGACTCCAAACGAAAGATTTTGAGAAACTTTTTCACGGCAGGTTTATTTACTCTCAGAGTTTTTGCCAGAAATCTGCTGAGATATTCGTTTTTTTGACATCTGGCCTGGGGGTCGAACCCGGGCTTTATGTCTAATAAGCGAACACACACCTACTAGACTACGACGACTTCATTCCTTCCATTCTTGAATACGTTTCTTTTTCAGAGAATACTTTTCTGTATGAAGAGATTGAACACGAAATTTTAGGTATAATAATCCTAATGGTTAGCAGGAACTGGAATCTACATAGAACTACTGCCAGCAGCTGTAAAAAGTTAAGCTGCACTAAACAATTTATTTGTTGTCATTGCCACCCTTCAAATCCTAGATGCTGGATGTCAGATGAAACTTGAAAGTTGCTAACAAACAGAAAAATTGTTAAAAAATGTCATCAACATTTCTAAGACACGTTCCACTAAGATCGCAAAAACCCAGCAAAAATCGAGCCGCCAAAAGAAATACATACTACCATAGAGGATCAATCAAATGAATGCTAATATGCCTCTGCTCACTGGTGGAAATGTCACCCTATTTTCAAAATTGCCGATGCTATTCAACTGTTAAAATGAAAAAAGTCCGCTGGATTCGACGACATATGATCGATCCAAAGATTCTGGTTATTTTTGTTTGCAAGTTTAGCTTCTGAAGGAGACCTTCGAAGAAAAATTTGGAACAGAAGAATTTTACATAATTTAAGTGATTTTTCAAAACTAATTCACGTTCTAGGAGATGCCTGCCAAGTTTGTTCAATTTTGGAGGGCCCATAATTTTCTTTAAATGCATACTAAACGTACGGTACAAAACACTGAACCTCAAAAGTATACATACGGTTAACAGATTTCAGAAATATCTAAACCAATGGAAAAGTAATCGAAGTAAAGTCGTAATATTATAAATTAATTTATTAATTATTGTAACTAATTAAAATAAATTTTCAACGAAAATGGATGGATTGGTTAACATTTTTTGGACATTTTTTAATCGTATGTATACTTTTGTGGGTCTGTGTATGCAGTAGGCAATGATATGGCAAGGTCGTCAACAATGCTGCAGTTGCAGAATTGAAAATCAAAATTTCCAAAACAATTATCCACAACAAATGACACTCCTTTCAGCATGAATCTGCGTGAATCCTAATCTAGCAGATAAAATCCTTTTTGTTATATGACAGAACTATTGCAAACTGAGTGTCTCCCAAGATTGACGTTGTCTTAGTCTAGTAGCAAGTGTGTTGGCGCATTAGACGAGAGTCCGTGGTTGAAACCACGGTTAAAACATAACGAAATAGGAACAAATATTTCTTCGGATACGCCGTATTCTAGTAGGTAGTGTGTTGGCTGCTTATTAGACGCGAAGCCACTGTTCAAATCCCCGTCAGACATCAAAACGAAATGTGAAAAAAAAAATATTTCTTCGGCGACTTCCTCTCAGCAGGCAGATTTCGGGTAAGTAAATACACCCGCCATGAAAAAGTTGCTCAAAAATCTGTCGTTCGGAGTCGACTTTATACTGTAGGTCTCGCCACTCATGTATAAAAATTAATGCACACGACATGAGTGGTGTTGAGAAGCTAGGCCGTAATTCTGACTGAAGGGTTGTAAAGGCCAATGGTGTATGTATTACTTCGTCGACTTGCTTTCAGCTATCTTCTGGCAATAACTTTAAGAGAGTGGTTTGAAATCGACTTTAAACTATAGGTCATGCCACTGGTGGATGAAATTAACATGACATGTGTAGTGTGAGAAGCTAGGTTGTAATACTTACTAAAGTATTCTCATTAAGTAAGTAAGCCTTCCCAGATTCCTGAAAATATTCCGGACCAACAGAATAGAAATAGTTGGTCCACAGAAATGAATAAGCAAGTCCCCGCATAGGAACTAAATGTGGAAGTGAATTGGCCTTTTTCGAATTCGTATTGTTTTCACACAAACTTTCCTATAAATCGATGTAGCTTTAGAAAGTTTTTAACTAACCGGAGTTATTTTCTCTTATGGAGCACAAGCGATTGTTATTGTCTTCACTGAAAGTTACGTAATAATTATGGGAAAGACTGGATAAGCTATCAAGGAGCGGCTTGGAATGAAAAACGGGGATTAACAATTACTCCAGGTATGGAATCGTACGTATTATATGGGTACCTAGCAACCATGCCAGATCACTGCATACCATAAATTTGTATAAAATAATACTTTGCATTTTATTTAAGAAAGAAGGAGAAACATCAAACGGACTCCTCTGGAGCAATGAGACAATAGAAAAAGTTGCAAAATTACTCTGTACCGATCCTGGTGGGACGAAAACTATGAGAGTATTTTGACTGAATAAAGTCGACTTTAGTACACTGATGAGGGTTCTAAAAGGATACTCCGCTTTACAAATACATGTAAACCGGATAATAACGATAGCTGGACATGGAATACTTTTAACGTAATTGCCCAGCTTTCGTGACCTTAAAATCGCAATAATTTAGGGAAGATACTAATACCAGATATAACACGTCTTAGAGTATAGAAAATGTGTGTGTGCCGATACGCATGAAACTATTCGTTGGTCTCCTCTCCTCCTACCTACTTACCTAACCGAATTGTTAGTTCTGTTTCTCTTCCTCTCTAAGGCGTCATACCTTCACGTCGTGGTGTAGAGTTCCTAAAATTTTTTAAGAAAATTGTCCCTAAATATTTAATAATCGGTTCGAATTAAAAAAAATTAATTACCAACGAATCTCCATGATCTCTAATTTTTAAAAAACGAGATTTCTCATTTCCCGATGTCCCCGGTATTAAGACTACTCGTTCCCAAAAAAAGGTAATACAGTCTTTCAAATATTTCGAATGTTTTATAGGATAACGAACCGTCTTAATTTGTGTGTAGGGTAGGGTATTATGTGTATGCGAGTATAAATACAAAGGTGAAAATTAATTTGTAGTTTATGTGCTTGAGCAGTATGTAAGTAAGCATCTGTAATGATTATTAATCAGCCCTTAGTTATAGGAATTAAATTTTTATTTCTCCCTTTTTAAGAAATATTTCTTAAAAATGTTATAAAATGATCATTTTAATGCTCGCTCATACACCTTTTAGATATTTTGCAACCAAGCAATAACAAAAAAAATATATGCCACTGGGCTTCAATGTGTTATTGGATCTTTCATTTGCCGTCTTTGTTTCCATTTTAATCAAGTAAACTATTTCTTTACGAAAAATAAAACAGAAACAAAAAAAGGTTGAGCAGATCGTGTCTTTTAAACTGGAAATGAATTATTAATCGATTTAATGATTATATTTTTAAAAAGGGGGAAAGCGATAACAATTCCATTCTTAGTGGTGGGTGCATTTGGCATTGGAATAGCAATTCTTATCGTTGCCATCGTACAACGTACATATTTTGCTTGTTTTGTATACATTTCAGCATACAGTATACAGTTCAGCAGTTAATGCTTAAACTTAGACAATAAACATCGAAAGTTTTAGTAGCATCTAAATTAAAAAAAAAACAGCCATTAGTTAGCATTTAATATGCAGGTGCAAAATTGGCCAAAAATTAATCAGTATTTAAATGCTCACGATCATCGTAAATCATCATTATAAGCTGCTAAAAGCATGTTAATGTTACGTATAAAATTTGGTTTTATCGTTATCGTTATCGTTTAGTATTATAGCGGCAATATAGTCTCATTTTATTCCTTTTCGGCATTTTAAAAAAATTAAAATATTTAAAAATTTTGTTTCCACTTATTCCAGATGTTGCCACAGTGGCCATGACCGAATGAAAATTCATGATTTTCCCATATTTACACAATTACTACAACTGTTCATAGATTATGCACAGCATTTATGTTATTATAATTTATTTTCTTTTTTACTGTTTTTTTTTATTGTTTTTTTATAATTCTGAAATGCTCTGAAAAGCATCATAATATTATTAAAGTGAGTGAAAATGCAAAATAAAAAAAATTAAAATCTGCATTGAACTTATTACAGGGCATTACAACATCAATTAAAAAACTCATCAATTTTAATTGAATTACAACCATAGACGACTCAAATTAACAAATAATGAAGAGAGCGGGAGAGAGAGAGGCAGAGAGAAAAAAAATCTGTTAAAATAATGACAGCAATATTACAATGTTTTATTATAATTTAAATTATGTTTTTATATGTATAAACGCTGTCATAAAAAATTCAAATAAAAATAAAAAATAAATTAATGAATGCAGATTGCAGTTTGTAATGCACATATGCACGTGTATAAAAAATACTGAATACTTTTGTGAATAAAAAAAAAATTGTCCACAAAACACGCGCAAAAAAAATGTGAAATGATGATAATATTGATGAAAACAAATTTAATTGAAACTATTGACATTAATATGAAGCTACAAAATTCAATGAAAAACAAAAATTAACAACAAAAACTCATAAAAAAAATTAAATTACACGACAATAAATTAAAATCTTTTTTTTTTTTTTTTTTTTTTTTGTTTGTTTATTTATTCAGAAATATATTATATTTACATACTATAATAAACACTAGTTAACAATAACATTTTTGTATATACAATGTCCCTTACAGGGCACTCTAGTATTATTTATATAATAAAATTTGTTTTGATCAAAATAAAATTAGTTCACATTTCATGTATACTAATCATTAATATATACATATATATACACATTATAATGCAATGAAAATATTTCTACAATTAGGGAAATAAAAAACACTGCTTTATTATCTAAGTAGTTTGTAAGGGTTTGTCAAGGGAGTAAAAAGAAAATAGAATATACATTATGTAAATAACCACCAGAATTTCTTGGCTCTTGTACTTTTAACCAATTTTGAATCTTTGCTTGATATACTTGTACTGTATCTTATATCCAATTGCTGTAAATTACAATTAATTTTTTTGTCATTAGCACGTCTATAATTATGATAAAATATTGGAATTCCAAGCTCATTCTGTAGCATATTTTTATAATCAATATATACAAATGCTTCGGGGGGAACAAATCCTGTTTCTAAGGACTTTGATAGATATTTGTAATCCGTATAGTATGGTGCCAATATTAGATTATTTTCAATGCATTGTGAACATCTTAGAATATTATTTCTTATTAATTTAATTATAAAGTTATCTATTCTTATTATATTTGCCGCATTATATAATTTTTTGTTTGATATGTATTTTAAGTATTCAGTTTGTGGCGATCTGTATAATGATGTGCATGCTCTTAAACACTTTCTTTCAAAAATTCTTATTTTCTCCATGACCGACGGGGATATATTAAACCAAATAGCACAACCGTAAGTCAAAATCGGTCTAATTAAGGCTTGGTACATAATTATTTTAACTCTAGGTTTTATATATTTAGAACGAAATAAAGGTGCATATATATAGAAGGCTTTCCTTGCCTTTGTAATTGTTTCTTTTATGTGATGATTGAAGTATAAAAATTTGTCTAGGTGTAAACCTAAATATTTAACCACATTCTTATTATCAATTTTGGAATTTGTTAGGAGAGATTTTATTCCAAACGATTTCCAATTTGTTCTTATATTGTGATTGCATCTATTTACAGGCGGTCTAAACAGAATTGTTTCGCATTTTCGAGTATTTATTTTTAGGTTCCAATTAATTGCATAGCGTTCGACTATATTGTATTTGTTTTGAAGACTTTTATTGATTTTTTCTATCTTGTTATCTGGGTGATATATTATGATATCATCCGCAAATGAAATTATGTTGTCAATATGATTTAGCAAATCCAGTATGTATAAATTAAATAGGGTGGGAGAGTTAACAGTACCTTGTTGAAGGCCGTTAATGATTTTAAATTCTCTACTACTCTTAGTATTTTTATAGTGTATTATAAATTTTTTCTCACTTATCATATTGTATATCAATATAATTTGATTTATTGGAAGTTCAAGTTTAATTAATTTGTATATAAGACCGGCGATCCACACGCTGTCAAATGCCTTTTCCATGTCAATTAGACAGGCTCCAGTACAATTACTCTTATGCCAATTCCATTTGATATCAGAAATTACCTTGTGTATAGCATTGATAGTAGAATGTCTATACTTGAATCCAAATTGTTTATCATTTTTGATATCATTGGATTTACAAAATTGATCAAGATTCCTGTTTATACATATTTCAAATATTTTACTTATATTGGGTAACAGACTTATTGGGCGTAAATTCTGTGGGCTATCAGGTTCCTTTTCCTTTTTAGGCAAAAGCACGGTTTTTGCTGTTTTCCACTTATGAGGAAAATATGAATTATTTAGCATATTGTTAAATAACTTGCAGTATTCATTGATTAGTATTTGAGGAATATTTTTGAGAACAATATTTGGAATATTATCAATACCTGAAGAAAATTTATTTCTTAAATTTGAAAAGATGTATTTTAGATCAGATTTAGTAATGAAATAGTTTTGTGTTTGTGTTTCGTTAATATTATCTGATAGTAATGTTTCATTAAAACTGACAAATGTATTATTTTCATTTTCAAATGTTTGTTTTCTTTCAATGAAAGTATTAAATGTTTCAGTGACTTGCTGATCAATTGCGTTATTTGGTATTATATTTTTACTTGAATGAATTGATTCGAAGAAAGCTCCAATAGTGTTTAGAATTTGATCTTGTTCATTTATCACATAATTATTAAAATTATCCTTCATAAGGTGTCGTGGATTTATTCCCGCATTATTTAATAATGTTTCTGAGTTTTCAGGAATTTTTAACTTCTCTAAGTTTAATGGTGTATATTTTTTAAAATTTTTCTTAATTTGTCTGAACATATTTACGGAATCTTTGGGGTCAATAGTTGTTAGTTTTTCTTTAATATTGTTATTAATTATGGTATAAAAATTGTCATTTATCAGTTTTTTAATTAATTTAATTTTAGTTTTAGCTATCATAATATTTTCTTCAGTTACTGTTTGTTCTAATCTATTGTGTCTTTTGATAACATTGAGTATTCTGCTTTTTTCTCTATACAACATTGTAATTGTTGAGTTAGTTATTTTTTGGAATGTATTATCTGTTTTACACTTTGGTATTATTTCCTCAATTGTTGTGGTAATTATGTTATTTAGCCTATCTATGTGATAATCAATTTCATTGTTTGTAAGATTTCGATTGTTGCTAATCAGTGTATCTTGTTTGATTTTCTGTTCTAATTTATTTTGAAACTTTTTCCAGTTTGTCATTTTATAATTAAAATTAAATTTATCCTTCTGTAATAGTAATGTGAAGTTTTCCATTTCGCTATTCATAGATGCAATTATTTCTACTGCTTCATGATCGCTATCATACTGCAAATTTTTTAAAGAGTTAACCGTGTTATTTTCCGTAGCAATATGTAATCTACAGTCTGATAAGCAGATGTCTAAGTATGAGCCTGAACGTGGATATGATGGAAAACATGTAGCATATAATTTACATCCAAATGTTATTTGGTTATCAATTAGCCAATCGTTTAAAAGTTTTCCTTTCTGATTATTATTATCGTTGCCCCAGTCTGTATGTTTGGCATTTAGATCTCCCGCTAAAATATAATAATTGTTTACATTCTGTAGATTCATGGATTCAAATAAATCAGAGAGTTCTTTCTTGAAATGGATATTATTATTACCAGAAGGGTAATATGCTGAAATTATATATAATGTTTTATTTGGAGCCAGATGGAGCTTAATTATGCAGCTTTCTAAGATTTTAAAGGAATTGATAACACTATTGGTGTAAAATGTATGTTTTAAGTTACTTTTTATCAATATAGCCGTTCCACCTGCTTGTGTACCGCCTCTTCTATCATTTCTTATTATGTTGTAGTTTTCAAATTGTATTTTGTGTTTAGAATTAAGTTTAGTCTCATTAAGCAGTAATATATCTGGATTGTGTGTTGAAATAAAATGGTAAAGATCGTATCTTCTACTAATTCTTATTAGAGAATTGACATTAATATGTATTATTTTAAGTTTTTTTGAAATTGTGTTTATTTGTCTGTTTGTGTCCATTATACGTCGAGCATAGAGAATATTGTATCTATTCTTGATACTTGAATATTAAGTTGTCTTTGAAATTCTGATATTTGGTTATTTATATTTATCATAAAATTCCTGATTTCTTGTAAAAATGGGTTTCTATTATCTAAATTATTTATATTCATATTAGAATTATTATTTCCCTTGACAACACTTGCAAATGATAGCTCATTATTAGAAAAAACATTCGTATTGAAATTTTTATTTATTTGTGTTTCTTTTTTTTTTAATACTAATTTTTGTTTAAGTAATTTGTATTTCTCACATCCTTTGTAAGATGCAGGATGCCCATACTTGTTGCATAAAACACAGAATAATTTGTCTTTCTCTTCAAACGGAACTTTTTCTATAGGACATTTTCCTTTTTCGTGGTTCATGTTGCATTTGACACAACGTCTGGGAAGATAACAATTAGCAGCACTATGGAAAAATCCTTGACAGTTGCGGCATTGAGGTATTTCAGGCCTTCTGACTTGTTCCCATTTTATTTTGCGATATAATAATGTTCGAATATTCTTCAATTTATTTACATTAGTTTCGGGTGAAACTTGTACTAAAAACATTGGGAGTTTTATTCCTTTTTCAATAGATGATTTTGTTGAAAAAGGAGTAACTTTTATGATCTTCAAATCTTCACTATCAAACTTTAACAGTTCAACTAAGATATCATCAGGATCTACATTACCATCTATTCCTTTTAATAAATACGTTTTTATTTTTAATTCTTTGGGAGTGAAAGTAAAAAACTTTGATTTAGTTTTTTCTAGGTAAACCTTAACCCTTTGAAAGTCCTGAATAGAATTCATAAACAGTAATTTCTTATTTCTATATTCTTTTATTTTAAATTCATTAATTTTAAGGCCATTTCTTATGAATTCAATTAGTTGTTTTGATTCGATATCAAAAATGTTTATTGGTGGTACTTTTTTATTTTTGTATTTGTCTATACTAATTACTGCATTCTCAGTAATTACTTTTGATGCATTGTTGTTATAATTTGTAGCTGAATGAGATTTTTGTTCATTTTTTTTATTGTTATTTTCGTAAACATGCTTTTCAAATTTTTTTATCCATTCTGGATTACATTGATCATCGTTTTCGCAGTCAAGCACTGAGTAGTAATTTGTTTTAAAATGTTTTGCAGTACTGTTGTTGTTCATGTTTTGCTTTTTTCTTTTTTTTTCACTTTCGCAATTTGTATTATTTAAACTCAAATTATTATTGACATTCGATTTTGTTTTTTCGTTGGTGTTGTTATATGAGTTAAGAGCATTTTGCTCACTCATTTAAATAATTTTTAATTTTCGGTTTTTTTTTTTTTTTTTTATTATTATTTATTTGTTTCTTTTTGTCTTTGGTAACAACAAAGAAAGGTATTTATTTCAGAAAAGTTTTTAATGTGTCGCAAAGTAATTGATTGGATCTCCGTAATACGTCTATCACTCATCACGGTCGCGATCAAACTCCTAAATTAAAATCTTTGTGATCACTACAATCTGGTACATCTGAATGGTTCATGGCAGTGCTGCAGGAGAACGTTTTTGTAGAAAAATTTTGTAGTCTCCTCATCTTCCAAATCCATTTTCAATTTTACTGATCTGAGATTACTTTCACCATCCTTCCCTATGGAACATTATTTTCTCTCACATACATACATAGCCGAGATCAGCAATGAGTATTCAAAAAGATGTGTAGATTCGATTCGTACTCATAATTCCTGATATGTACTCATAATTCCTGATATGTACTTATACGTATTCATACTTATTTTAATATCATACTCATACTACTCATATTCAAATTTTGAAGTACTCATCGTATTCATACTTAACAATATGCATGATGTTGTTGATTTCGACTCTCCTTTACTCAACATTTACAAGAATCACAAAATACATAAGATTCGCGTATGAACACTGCAATACTCACTAAAGGGTTGTGTGTTTGCTCTGCTTACTGCTCCCTCTTTCTTCTTTTTTATAAATGCAACGACAGCTAAGACTGTAAATTTTGATAAATGATTCGAATCACTCGAATCATTTATGAGTATTATAAGTATTTTTCTGAATGAGTAGGCGTATGAATCAAACATATTTCGAATGTTATGAGTTTGATGTCATCGTTGTGCTCATACTCATTGCAACCTGTTCTTATAAATCAATGTTGTAGTGAGTATGAATGAAACAGAGTACACAGTTGAATTTCAATAATGTAATAAAAAGTAGCTGAATTTCAATACTGTTGACTCACTCATACTCAAAATTTCATGAGTACTTCTAAGTAGCGAAAAAACGATTCATTGCTGATCTCTGATACACACATAATTGGGTGCCAAAGCACCCCTAAAAGTCTCTGTTTGGTAGGGATTTTAGTGTGACAGCATCGAAATCGTGTGCTTTGACCCGGTTAGACTATTTCTTGAAGGGTTTCCTTACGACGTAGGTATATGCGAATAATGCGAGCCTCACACCTTCAGTTAAACTCAGTCTGATTTAAACTCAGAAAATTTACTATTTTGGATACGCTCCATACAGAATTGTGGCAGAAATTTGAACGATATTATATCCCACATATAATGGCGTTAATAGGTCTTTCAAAAGAATAAAAATTTTCGATAATATTTTACACATACTTAATGTTATTTAAATTGCCAGATACTATTAATAACCATTATTATCGGAGTGATCCTTTTGAACAATTAAAAGTTACAGACGCAGGATCCTATTAACCTTCATTCAACCTTAAAAATATTGTTACGAAAATGGAAACAGTGTATCATCGTTTAACATTAAAATGAGCAAAAGCTACACAAACAAATACAACGAACTTGTTGCAAGTAAACCAACAACATCAGTATGAAAGAAAAGGGAATAGACAAGTAAGCGAGAACGCAACAATAAGCAATGTGAACAAAATACACACACAACAATGAAGTCGCGATAGAGTTCTCGAGAAGACGAAACCTCGAACGTTCTACTTCAAGATCCTTAATCAGACTGATTACCTGGGCATATAAAAAGGCAAGACAAAGCAGGCAGCGAGCAATAAGAATTCAGTCAGTCTTGTGTGAAGACGCGTTGAGTGATTCGAAGATCGCCGTTGAACAGATCTGCTTTGTAAGCAAAGAAGAAAAGCGAATAAACGAATTGTTGTTGTATCATTAAGTTGTAAATAGTGGCACAAAAGAGTAGTGCGAACAATAAAGAGTTTCATTGAAACTAAACACAAATTTTTATTTTGTTTGCAATCAACGAACTCATATTTTAAATGTTTTTGAAAAGGTAAAAACTAAACAATATAATTTTTTTTATGAGACGTTTTATTTGCTGTAATCTGCTGTAAAAACAAAATTCTCTTTTCTCTTCAATGCTCAATGTAGGGTATCTGGAAAGAAAAAAATAACAAATTAACGTAAAACAAATCTTTTTATTAAAACCCCTGCCATATGTGTGTGTGTGTGTAAAAACCTAAATAAAAAAAAATTGTTAAAATAATTATAAACAATTATACACTTTATAATAGCATTGACATGATTTAATTAATTATGACAACAAAATGCAAATAAATTTTTAATTATCGACTCTTTTTTTTTTGTATTTTTTCATTATGGCCGGTCGTCCGTATCAAATAAAATACAGAGAAATGAAATGACGAAAAAAAATAAATAAATTCGCTTTTCTCGTTCATCCTCCTTCTTTCCCTCGTTCTGGTTAATCACAATTATTAATCTCTTTTGCTAGGACGTTTTTTTCTACCACCAATTAAAATTTTTTTCTGTTTTCGCTGCCACCAATGGAAAAAATAGATGAGATCGTGTAGGTTTTTTGATGCGTTTGTAACAGACAGATATTTTATTCAATAATTCAATGCAAGTTATGGTATTTGTGGGGTCTCATGTGTTTGTAATTTAATGTTGTGTTAAGACTGAAGTCACCGGAGTCTACTAGGTTGTATGTTGGGTTATTAGATGTGAGACCCCAGCTCAGACATCTCGAGCAAACCGAAGTATAAAAATATTTCTTCGGCGACTTCCTCTCAACAAATTTCTGGCAAAAACTCTGCGACTAAATAAAAATTGCCATGAAAAGTTTCCCAAATTAAATCTGCCGCTCAGAATTGACTTTAAACTGTAGGTCTCGCTTCTCATGTCTAAAATTGACACACTCAACATAAGTGGTTTGAGAAGCAAGGTCGTAAGCCTGAGTGAAAGGTTGTAATGGCTAATTATGTAACGTAAGTAAGACTGAAGTCGCGGTAGTCTAGTAGGTAGTGGCTTAAACCCTGGCTCAGACATTTCGAACTTAACTAACTTTAAAGGAAATATTTCTTTCTACGACTTCCTCTCAGCCGTATTCCTGCCACTTGTGGATAAAATTCAAAAATTGTAAAACTGACCAATCAATTGATGAATCTAGCCCATGATGTTACCGTTTGTAATATACGACGCTGAAAGTGGTCAACTACCTTGGCATTCGACTGGACCCTAGACTGACGTTCTGGGCTCAGATACAACACGCTGCAACCAAGGCAGCTAAGGTTACCTTCTTACTTAGCGGGCTTATGGCCAATATTGGTGGTCCTATACACAGCAGACGCAGATTGATGATGGCAATAACGGACTCTATTCTGCTTTACGGCAGTGAGGTCTGGGCAGAGGCATTGAAGGTCGACTGTAGAAGGAAAATCTTATCATCGGTACACCGAGCCGCTGCACTTAGAGTGGCATCGACTTATAGGACTGTATATAAGTCAGCAATACTGATAATCAGTGGAGTAATACCTATAAGTCTACAGGCAAGTGAGCGGAAGAGAGTGCGGGAGGCTAAAAAAGTGCACGGAGAGACATTAAATATCAACGACTCCAGAAAGCGAACAATATAACAATGGCAAGAGCAATGGAACACTGAGACGAGTGGTAGATGGACGGCAAAACTTCTCCCAGATATTACCCTCTGGATGGAGAGGAAATTTCTTGAGGTTAACTACTATCTGACACAACTGTTATCTGGACATGGTTATTTTTGTAAGTACCTATTTAAAATGTGGAAGATGTCACGACCAAATTTCATCTAGATGATGCGGACACACTTGCTTTATTGTGAGAGATGGAGCCTGCAAAGAAGGAATCTTGAGGCCAAAGTCGGCGTCTTTACCGTCGAGAACTTCTTCGATGTAATTCTGAACAGTGAGGAGAATTGGAATAGTATAGTCAGATACGCTGAAGTCTTACTAAAATCTAAGAAAATTTACTTGGATGAGAGAATTGGAATGGACGTTTAAACACCTTCTCGGAATTCGTTACACAATCCGGACGCGGATATGGATGTAAAGGGGCCAGACGGACTCCACTTCGAAGTAATACCACAGTAGTTCCGGTGTGGGCATAAGGAGTGCAAAATAGGAGGGGGAGATTTACTGGGTGAGGGCCCCACACACGGGGGATAGTGACGACTACCCCTATGGTGCGGTTAGGTACATTTACTTCTCCTCAGCGTTAAAAAAAACCATTTGTAATATCTTTTTGGTTTATAATTTATTATAGAGTGCACCAGCATAGGAAGTGGCCATTCGTAGTGCACAGACAATTTGATCGTAGTACCATATTTCCTTCAATTATGCACACACAAACAATATTTCAACCTGTTACCAACCAAAGTGTAAGCAAAGAATATATAGAACTCCAGAAGAGAATTCAAAGCCTACACAACTAGAAAGTGCATGTACCATACCATAGCCAGAGAACATACTCTTCTAAAAAAGTGAAGTGAAGTGTTCTTTGGTGGAGAATATGCGCGCTAATATAAATATAATTGATAAACACAAATGACTTCTAATTTTTGTGGTTTCATATGGCAATGCAAGCGAGTCTCTTATCTGGAGCAACTAGCTTGCAGCCTGTGTTTGGAGTGGAGTTACACTGTGAAAGTTATACCATTAATTAGAAGCTTGATTTATGCCAACGATGATGATAGCCAACTAACGCATGTAACATCTACTAAAACTGGGCATCTATTACCACCGCCAACAAACATCGGCAACTGCTGGCTGGCATCTCTTGAATACGTTACTATCTGAAAAAAAATGTATATAAGTATGCTTATGGTTGATTATGGCTTAAGTTTTCTTTAGTTTAGTTTGTGTCGCCTTGTAACTAAAGAAGGCGTTTTTCATACATACATACCTCTATTTTGTATCTTACATGCGCACATACATAAATGTCTGCAAGTTGCACCAGTTAAAGATGCTTAAGAAAATGTAAAGTAAGTTTATCCCTCACATTCATTGCATGTATGTTTGTGGTAAACGATCTAAAAATTTCAGGTAATAAAACTTCAAGATAGAGAGAGATTCTATGCAAAAATTGTATTCGCATCGCATTTGCTATAAAAAAGAATAAATACAATTAAAATGGGTATTAATTATTGCGAAAGTGTGTGTGATTAATTTTTTGCTCCAAAAAAAAATCAACTTGGAAAAATGTCTACGCGCTTCTCATTAAACTCCCACAATTTCTTGTTTTAAATCAATTTTTAATTCAGTTTTTATCTTTTTTTTATAATTTGGCAGTTACCGTAGTCTATACGAGGGCTCGTGGGTTCAAACATTATCTTTGACGTCTCGAACAAAGCGACGATTTCCTCTCAACAGTTTGGTAGCAAAAACTCTTATGATAAATGAAATTACCATGAAAAGCTTCTTAAATCTGTAGTTTGAAGTCTATATTAAACTGTACTTTTTATACTGCACGCAATACATGTTCACAGAGGGCATTCTCGTTCAGCTATCCTTTTCAGATTTGTTCTAATTAGAGGCAGTAAGCCTAATAATCATAATTGGTACCGAAGATCAGCAAGGAATCGTTTTTTCGGTACTCATAAGCACTCATGAAATTTTGAATATAAGTGAGTCAACAATATTGAAATTTAACTATGTACTCTGATTCATTGGTACTCACTACAGTGTTCATTTATAAGTATGAGTACAATGAGTATGAATACAATGAATCGATTTTACGGTACTCATAAGCACTCATGAAATTTTGAATATAAGTGAGTCGACAATATTGAAATTTAACTATGTACTCTGATTCATTCGTACTCACTACAATGTTCATTTATAAGTATGAGTACAATGAGTATGAATACAATGAATCGTTTTTTTTGTACTCATAAGCACTTATGAAATTTTGAATATAAATGAGTCAACAATATTGAAATTTAACTATGTACTCCGATCCATTCGTACTCACAACAACATTGATTTAAAAGTATGAGTACAATGAGTATGAATACAACGTTGACATCAAACTCATACCATTCGAAATATGTTTGATTCATAAGTCTACTCATTTAGATTCTTAACATTGATTTACAAGTATGAGTACAATGAGTATGAATACAACGTTGACGTCAAACTCATACCATTCGAAATATGTTTGATTCATAAGTCTAATCATTTAGGTTCATAACTTTAGAAAAATATTTGCAAAACTCATAAATGATTCGGAGCATTCATCAAAATTTGCAGCCTTAGTTGTTGTTGAATTTACAAAAAAAATAAGAAAGACAAAGACAGCAAGCATAGCAAACACACAACCTTCTAGTGAGTATATTAGTGTTCGTACGCGAACCATACTTGTTTTGTGATTCTTGTAAATGTTGAGTAAAGGATAATCGAAATCAACAACATCATGCGTATTGTTAAGTATGAATATGATGAGTACTTCCATCTTTGAATATGAGTAGTATGAGTATGATATTAAAATAAGTATGAATGCGTATAAGTATCAGATATTATGAGTATGATTTAATTCAACTCATCTTTTTGAATACTTATTGCTTGATCTCTGTTTGGTGCCAAACGATGATAAGCGATCGTTTGAGATCAGCGTATTTCGAAGTCAAATTTAGTATTCGTTTGTAAGGACATTACAAAAGTAAAACAACTAGTTTGATACCTACTGCATGTTTGATTTACCAAAGGAGACGAAACTACATATGTATGCTTTAAGTACCCAATAAACATAACAGGGTTGATCGACTGTGTTCGTACAAATCAAATTCATTTTACATGTAAATTATGAAAGCTACTGTAGATCAAACTTATCTACATATACATGCATACATACAATCTAAGATGATCTACATGGTAGACGAAATTAAATTTGGCCATCATGGCATTTTGTTACGGTTTCCGGAATGTGAAATTAAACGACATTTGAAATGTTGTCTCTCCATAACCCACCCATGCAAAACAAGTTTCGTGGTGTGTGTTTGATATTGTTTTTGTTTTTCAAATTTAAATTTGAATTTGAATTATAAATGTCACCATTTAACGCCAAATGAATTAATTTCCAATTAAAATGGTAGAAGTGACTAAAATAAATTCATAAATTTATTCGGTTTTTTTTAAATAAGAAATTAACGTTTATACATCCATTATTATTAAAATTTATATGAGAAAATGTCACCAAAAAAAATAAATTAAAAAAAACAAAACGTATCAATGCGACCACACTAAATAAATTGACAAAGAAATCTAATGAACAAATGAAAAAAACACAAAAATGTTCTCACGATCTTGACGATGAGATATGCCTGATTTCTAGAAAATCAATTTAGTCAATCGTACCTGTATCGACTATTCACAGAACAAAAAAAAAACCAAAAAAAATATAAAATAACGAGGCGAAAACAAAAGCGAAAAGATGAATGTATCTGTCCACAAATCAATAAATTTCAATAGAATTGTTTTTAATTTTTTATTTATTTTTTAATAAAATATTCATAATTTCCAGTTTTTTTAGTCACATTTAGATGGTAGCCGTGATATTCTAATCGAATATATTTAAATTTCCGAACAGAACGATTTTATATACAACCAAAAATTTATTACATAATAATATAAATACATATATACATACATATATATGGATATAGATATATGTATAGAAAAATTTACTGTATTAATCGATTCATATATTTATAAAAATACATCAGATTTCTATTTTAAACTAGAGAGCCGGAATTTAGTGGAGTTGGTTACAAAAAGTCACTTTAAAGACGATATTAAATGACTTTAAAATTTTGATTAGAAAATCGTATTCCTTTATGCATACTTGCTTAGGAACATCAACTGATATATCCCTTTATCTGTCTACATACAAAAAAAAAATGTATGCCGTACGTCCGAAATTAAAATACAAACCTTGAAAAAGAATACCATTTGTGAATCACATGGGATGCACAAGCGTATGAAATTAACTTGCGGTGCATCACATGGACAGGGAAAGGGATATATTGTTATGAAAATTGAAACGGTGTGCCTCGTTTAACATTAAAATACACACAAATACAACGAACTTGTTACAAGTAAGCCAACAACATCAGTATGAAAGAAAAGGAGATAACCAACTAAGCGAGAACGCAACAATAAGCAATGTGAACAAAATACACAAATGACAATGAAATCGCGATAGAGTTCTCGAGAGGACGAAACCCCGAACGATCGACTTGAAGAACCTTCATCAGACTGATTACGTGGGCATATAAAAAGGCAAGACAAAGCAGGCGTAGTAGTGACAATTCGGTCAGTCATGTGTGAAGACGCTTTGCGTGTGTGCAATCCTGGTTTGAAGGTAGCCGTTTAAGAGATCTGCGTTGTAAGCAAAGGAGAGTAGCGAACAAGCAATTATTGTTGTATTCGTCAAGTTGTAAACGGTGGCACACAAAATTGTGCGAACAAGAAAGAGTTTAATTAAGTAATTAATTGTAACAACGTAACAATTTTCTAAACCGATCTCTTTCAAAATTTAATACCATGTTGCCAAAAATTGTAGAATTTGATGTCTATTTTTAATTAGGATATGCTCCTGTCAAAGAAAGTGATTCCACTTTGGGACCATTGCGATGTCATAATCAATTCTACTCCGGGATCAAACATTCTCTATAGAAAACCAACCAGTGTCCAAAAAATCTTTCTAATGTAACATTTTTTATATTAGAGAGCTCGGTTAAAGAAGTCAGAAAATGCTAGGTCCAAAACCTTTTTCTCTTTATGGCATAAGCAGAGTACTAACACATAAGGTAGAAAATAGTCTCTTCCTCCACCTCCGACGCTCAGCTTCTTCAGAAGTTATTTGCTGTAATATTGAGTCTTGCGGCATGCCTTGCAAAAGGACAATCACCCCTAACAATCGCTATTGTGCGATGGATAAACATGCGATTAAGGGACAGAAGTGAGTTTGTCCTCTTCTAGAGTCTAGTAATATTACACGTACCCTCCTGCGGCCAACGAGTTCGAACTTACATGTAATACGAGTGCTTAATAAACATATTAAATGAATCATCAGCAATGCAATTTCCTCTCTATAAAGCTGATTGATAATATCAATATTAACTGAGGCAATCGTACCGACTCTGACCATCTGGTTCATCAGCAATGCAATTTCCAACAATATGTCCCGGAGCCCATATAAGAGTTACGTTTGAATCAACCGAAATTTATCTGAGATTATCCCGGCATTCATGGACAAGAATGGACTTTGTAACTACGTTCATTACGGATTTCATTGCAGTCTCGGTGTCTAAGTAAATCAAGAGATTTTCAGGGAAAATCCTTTTACTCATTAAGCATTGCACAGCTTTCAAAATTCCCGTGAACTCTGTCTGGAAAATACTACAGTGGTCAGGCAGTCTATAAGAGAGTTTTATATCAGAATCTTTAATAAATATATCATAGGCCACTCCGTCACTAAACTTCAGTAAAAAAAAGCACAAGGTCTTCGTTGGAAAACTCCGGATCTCTAGACCAGAAACCCTTTGTTGGAATTCTAAAATCAAATGTTCAGTTCAGAAGGTTATAAGAAATCAGATAAGTGACCTTAATATGTCAACGTCTTCATAGAATAGCAGCATATTCATAGTCCAGATTGAGCCAGAATTTTACTGTATTGAGTCTTACTGCTGCCAACACAGACCTCTGCCTTAATTGGACGTCAAAGGGGAGCCAATCAGAGATCAGCAATGAATCTTTTCTTCGCTACTCATAATTACTTATGAAATTTTGAGTATTGAAATTCAACTACTCTGATTCATTCGTGCTTACTAAAACATTGCTTTATAAGTACAGTTTGCAATGAGTATGAGTGCAACGTTGACATCAAACTCATAACATTCGAAATATGCATGTCTGATTCATACGCCTACTCATTCAGATTCATAAGTTTAGAAAAATACTTATAATACTTATAAATAATTCGAGTGAGCGTCGAATCATTCATCAAAATTTACAGTCTTACAAAAAAAAAACAGAAGAAAGAAATAGACAAAGACAGCAAACAAAGCTAACACACAACCTTCCAATAAGTATTGTAGTGTTCGTACGCGAATCATACTTGTTTTGTGATTCCTGTAAATGTTGAGTTATGGAAAGTCGCAATCAACAATATAGTACGTATTGTTAAGTATGAATATGATGATTACTTCAAACTTTAAATATGAGTAGTACGAGTATGATATTGAAATAAGTATGAATGTGTATAAGTACTAGAAATTATGAGTATGATTCGATTCTATTCATCTTTTTGAATACTCATTGCTGATCACTGATTTACAGACGCCCATGTAATTTTGAACAAGTATTTGTTCACTAAACTTACTTAGGACTTACAAAGTCGATTTCAGTTTTTCAAATACGAACAAATCAATTACACTTGATAACCATGATGCAGGGTACACTCGTTACTCATGCGATTTAATGCAAAATTTTTTTTATTATTTTATTACCTAGCAAAACAACAAAAAAAAATTTTGAATTCAAAATTTTTAATTCAAATTCAAATAAATGTTGTGGTTTTCGAAATCATGCAATGTGTGTGATTTAAAACAATTTATTTTGGGTGGAAGGAAAACAAAAAAAAAAAATACGAATGATTTTTATCTTTTTTTTTATCATGAAATGACGTTTGTTGCGATAAGCAAATAAACAATCGATAATTGTCGAAAAAAAGAAACAACAACAACAACAAAGAATAGAAGAAGAAAAAAAATCAATTCATTAACTGTGTTTTAATTTATTTATTGGAATACGTATGTACGAGTATCTCTTCCACCAAATTTAGTCGTTAGTAGTTCTTCGAAGATGAAAAATAACAACAACAACAAAAAAACAAAAACAAACACTGACTACCATACATATTTGCATGTATGGTTTGTATCTCTGGTTTGTTTTGTTGCATGTGCATGTGCATGTGCATGTGCTTGTCTGGCTGGTTGGTTTTTGTCGTAGATTATGGTGACGACTTTACAACCAGAGTCAAACTTTATTTTATGCTCGGTATTGTTGGAAAACTTGAACTTGAAATTGTTTTCATTCTGTCTGTATGTCTGTCCTTTTGCATGCATGTACATGCATACGTTTGTGTATATGTATGTATGGCATGTCGTTTTTTAGGTTAAATTTATTTCAATGCAGATTAAAAAGGTAAAGAAATAAAACAAAACGCAAAATATGTCAATAAATCTGCCAAATGGCCTTGTACTGCACTTCCGCCAATAACTACTGAATTTGTGCAAAGGAATGACTCCAACAACACACACACACACACACACACACACAAACAATAGGGTGTAATAGAGTTAAGGAAACGTTAGAATACATTTGCAATGAAATCAGTTTTATTATAAGAAGACATCTGTTGCTTATGATGTGCAGGAGACGAACTAAGTATGGACTGTAATTGCTACTGAACTATATCCGTGACTAATTTAATTGAACATATGATTAAATTGTTACTGAGGTCTCTTAGTATCTTAACTACATTATCCTTCCTAACTTAACTTCCATATATGTACTTAAAAACATTTTGAATTTCCGTGGGTAATCCTTATTTTTAATAACATTTTCACATCGATTTGACAAACTCTGCACTAAAGTGCAGACAGACAGATCGAGGAATAGCCCTCCAACACATTTCGAAGTTTTGTCACAATTCTTCATCATTTTTGGGAATTTTGTCTTCCATCCTTTTTTAGCTTCAGTCCACTAGTTCTCGATTGGATTGAGATCAGGGGATTCTGCATTATACATACGTAATTGGTCATTACATTACTTCAGTCAGGATTACGACCAAGGTTCTCACACCACTTATGTTGTGAGTATTAATTTTATACATGAGTGTCGGAACCTGCGGTTTAAATCCGAACGACAAATTTTTTCAAAAACTGTTCATGACAATTTTGATTTACTCTCCGAGTTTTTGCCAGAAATCTGCTGAAAGGAAGTCGCCGAAGAAATATTTTTTAATTTTTCCTTTTGTTGGAGACGTCTGACCAGGGGTTTGAACGATGGCCTCACGTCTAATGAGTCAACACACTTCCTACTTGACTACGGCGAATTTACTTTAAAATATATACATTTTATTCCGTTAAGCAGTTTTCCACAAGTCGCTAAATGTGCTCAATGTTATAGTCGTCCACGAACTTGCCACATTAATAGTAAATTTTTCTCCATATTAATTTGTTTTGATGGTATATTTGTTTGATTAAGCTGTTGGTTAGCTGGTCGCCGCTGGATCTCGCCCTATAAAATATTTTTCCAAGAACTCATTTGTTTCGCTGAAGTCACAGTAGTCTAGTATGTAGTAGTTTATTAAACGTACAGCCAGGATTTAAACCCCAGGTCAGAACGTAACGGAATATGAAAGAATATTTGTTCGGCAACTTTCTCTCAGCAGTCTTCTGTTAAGAATTCTAAGAGTAAAAAAAAATTCCATGAAAAGTTTCTCAACAAAATCTGTCGTTCGAAGTCTACTTTAAACTGCAGATCTCGCCAATCATGTATGAAATTAACACACACAACATAAGTGGTGTGAAAAACTTTCGCTGTGCAATGCATCCTCGTAAGGTAGCATCATTAAACCGTTGTTTAATCATTCAAGATGATATATTAATACCATATGATGACTCTAATTCAACATTTAACTGCTTACAGCTTTTAAATGCTTCAATTTCAGACGCTGATATGACTATTGCATCTTCTGTGACTGTGGTTTTATGGAGTTTGGGGGTTCCGGCTAAAATACTTAAGCTTCCAAATGTATTAAAATGTTTCATTTTATTATAAAGACTTCCTCCTTCCTCCAATCTAGTAACTGGAAAATTGTAGTTACCATCTTCCCAGTTCCTCTGAGGTTGAGTATTACCTTCCTTTCTTCTTTGTCATAACTTGGTGTTTTTCCATGCCTTAGGATTAATTTTTATGCATATTTTTCTGATATGATTTAAGTATTTGATATGATATGAGTATTTTACTCAGCAATATATTTATTTACGAACAGCAAACTAAATCAAATATTAAAAAAAAATATTGTTAAAGTAGTAAAAAAATCAATCAAATTCATCTTTCCAGCGAAAAAGTCACATTCAAATATCAAACAATCATAAAAAAAATATCGCACATATGTTTCAATTATATGTCCACCACTGTATATGTATGAATTTATTTATTTCATATGTATATCAATTTTATTTAATTTTATTAAAATTTTTTTTTTTAGTTTTTAAGCCAAAGACAACGAGTTTTTATTCCATGTATGTATTTGGAACTAGAAAATCTCAATGAATTCTTACAATAAGACTTTAAGTTTTTGGCTGATTTATCGGTGAAATGTCCTCATATTTGAATTACATGTCTAGATTAGCTTGAAAACGTCTCAGCTACATCAAACTTACCATCAAAACGTATTTAAATAAACCTGAGAGGAATTTGATAGCTGTAAGATTGTCTTTTGAAGTTGATGAGATTAGACGAATGCCTGTGGTACGAACCCTTGCTCAAACAAAAATTTGAAAAAAAAAATCCTTCGGCGACTTCCTCTAAGCGCTTATAAAAATAAATAAAAGTTCCATGAAAAATGTCTTAAATATGTCATTCGGAGTCGACATCCGAACGAAAATTAACGCACACAACATGAGTGATTTGGGAAGCTAGGTTGTAATCCTGACTAAAGGGTTGTAAAGACCTGTTATGTGAGAAAATTCGTGATGAACGAACATATTAGATAAATTTCGATGCGTACATTTCATTGAAATGATTTTTTTTAAATAACAATAATTTTAACTACTTTCAGTAAACCATGATGGCAAGCATATCAAACCCCTTAACACATTGACTGCCGACTGCGTTCCCTACTAGAGTGCCAACTACGAGTTATCTCGTACTCACTAAACCTGCCATTTTTGTGTAGCTGCGAAAAAAATCGTTTTATATCAGAGCTAGTATCGATAAATGGCTTCTGGGAAAAGAAGTCAATGTTGGCGGGCGTGGCCAGTTTTCTGAAAATTGCAGTAAACGTGTTAAAAGATCCGTTAGTATAAATTTATTTATGAGCCATTATTACAAATTGCCGATAACTAAAGGGAGGATTTTAAGGGGCAGATAAATTGTTTTTCATTATTATAAGTGGGGAATAAGATAAAAGTGAGCGTTAAGCTAAATAGAGGATCATCATACCGATAACTTTTAAAGTTAATTTTATACTTAAACTTGCCATATTATATATTATTTTCAATATGGCAACTTCAATTTTAAACAAAATGAGGAAACACAACAAAATAAGAGGCTCGTTTCGTTTTATTTAGGTAATGTTATCGACATTACTCCGGCACTGCCATATTTTGGAAAAATTTAACTTTATTTTATCATTAGGTTGTAATAATGAAAAGAAGTTAAAGGTGACTTTAAAGTTCACTTTAGCTAAAGCTGTCTTTAACTAAAACCAACTTAAACGCCAAATTGTAATAATGACCCAGAGTGTGATATTATCCTAGACAGCGTCATACTTATGCCGAGAAGAATTTTCCAAGCTGATAATAAATTTGAATTTAATTACCGGCATCAAATTAATGCCATGAACTCATGGCTATACACATACATAAGTATGTACGTATGTATGTAAGTATGGTGCTGGTAAGCATTGTAAAAATAGAATTTCCTGCCATCGTACTGCTATTTTTGCGTAAAGTTTTTAAGAAATTCTCGTTCAGCAATGTCGTCATTACAATGTGGTTTTTCTACAATTCAGCTCAGGTGTGCAACCGTATGTATGGTGGTATGGCATGGTGGTGTACAGGCCATACAGATATACGAGAGATGAAAAAAATAAAATAAAAAATATTTCCTATACAGATCGAACATGAATTATAAACAACAGTAGCCAATGTCAAAATGTGGTGATTTAGAATTGTCGAATTTTATTTAAATTGGATGCAAACATGCAAAATTTATTGTATAAAATCAATAAATAACAGAAAGAAAAATAAATAAATAACGCAACAAAAACAGTAACAACAACAGCAATAGCAAAAGTATCGAGAGATGACAAAAAAAAATACCAGAAAATCAGAGCAACAACAATAAAAAAAACGGCAAACGGGCAAACAGCAGACAGACAGAAGGATAGAACGGACAGACAAGTCACCAAACCGTATGTAGGAAAATACGAACGAACGTAAGTATTTTGTGGCAGCACTTTTAAACGCATTCATGTCTGTCCGCCTCTTGGTCTGTCTGTCGATTGGTGATCAGTTTTAAGTTTTTTTAAAAAACACGTTGACAACAAATAAACAAACAGTGAGTGTAGTGTGCCTCACCATCATCATCATCATCGTCATGATCATTTGCATGCGAGCGTATCTAAGAAAATGAGGTAAACATCTTACGCAGATTGTGTTGTTAAAATCTGTTTTTTTTTGCATTTTCTCTTCTTCTTATTGCTTTCCTTTTCGTATTTCTATCGTATTCCGTTCATTCATATGCAGAATGTAATTCAAACTTAAGAAGAAGAAATTTTAACCATAAATGATCAGTTTAGCAAATCCATCGTTATTGATGCAGTTTGTTGTTATTGTTGTTTATTAGCAGACCTTCAAAAGAGTAAATTGTCAACAGCATAAAACAATAGGAAATGTTGCCTAAAATGATTAATTTACTACAAATGAGATCACAAGTAGTCCTTAAGCGCGGACTCTTTGTCGCATCACAACTTATTAGAGTACTCTCATAGGGGTATTAAGACCCCGATGCGACCATGTAATACATATGTACATACATCCATAATTGGCCATTACAACCCTGAGGATTACGGCCTAGCTTCTCACACCACTTATGTTGTGTGCATTAATTTTATACATGAGTGGCGGGACCTACAGTTTTAAAGTCGACTCCGAACGACAGATTTTTTGAGAAGCTTTTTCATGGCAATTTTTACTCTCAGAGTTTTTGCCAGAAATCTGCTGAGAGGAAATCGCCGAAGAAATATTTTCATATTTTCGTTTTAATGTCTGACCTGGGATTCGAACTCGCGCCTTTCGTCTAATAAGCCAACACACTACCTACTAGACTACGACGACTTCATGTAATAACCCAAAGGAAACTAATTGGGGAATATATGTATGTATATGGAAACCTTAGTTGATAACCTACAATCTATCTCAACAAGCAAACGTATGTATATATCAACTGGGCTACTGGGCCATCTATCGGTTTAAATTTGAAACATCGATTACTTTAAATCTGGCAATACTTATGTTATTCTATTCTATCACAAAATTCAGTATATTATCTCCACTGAATGTAATAAATCGATTTAGGCTTGAGCAACGTTAAGATCTATTGGGCCAACGAGAAACTGCACGATTTTTGTACCCGCTCTTCATGGTATTGGTGTGATCGATGTTTGGTTTCAACGGGATAGTGCAACTTGCCACACATCTCATACCAAAATCGATTTATTATGTCAAAATTTTGATGGTCGTTTAATTAACCGAAATCGTGATGTGAATTACCCGCCAAGAAGCCACGATTTGATACCGTTGGACTATTTTTTGTTAGGCTCGGTTAAAGAAAGGTTTTATGCCGCCAAACCAGAGGCAATTGAGCATATAAAGACCGACATTCGTGATGCCACTGCCGAGATACGACCCCATACACTCGACAAAGTGCACGAAAATTGGTCCGATTGAATGAGGTACTGTGGGGCCAGCCGCGGCAGCCATATGAATGAAATGATATTCCATTTCTAACCGGAACATTTCATCTTCACAACAAAAAACATAAATTTGGCAAGATTTTAAACCGTTTTCATTTAAATGTATTTTTAAATTTAAACTTTTAAATGGCTCACCCTATAGAATCAATATGAGCTCAAAGACAGGGGGGCAATACTATATGCATTTGAGTGTAGTTTTCCCGAAAAACGCAGAAGCATAGAGAAAAAGGGAAAGCTAAACGTAAATGATTTAGAAATTTCTGTGTGGGCATAGCAGTCTAGCGATACCAACATAGGCGAGGCCCTATGATATCCGAATAGATGGCAAAACGCGTGGATGGGAGTTTCCATACTGCTGAAGCTGATGGTACCAGAAGCTTTCTATGGAATTTGAAGAGAAGTAATATTGGAGACTTTTCTGGAACCAAATGTGACTAAATTAATTCGCTTTCATGATTGAGAATGAACCAGAAAGAAATTTCATAAGCATGCGGATGATTTAATTTGTTATTCAACGATTAAATTCCTTCGTAGAACTGCTTTAGACGTTTCTGTTTCTCTTAACTTGTCTTGTATGATCGCGTGGTGGTTAAATGCCACCAACACGAAAAATGATAATAATTTTCTTTTCTTGGCTGGTTCTAGACATTATTGTTGTTGTATGTTGTATGTAGTGTATGTGTTATGTGTAGTTGACGTTTCTTACCTTTAAGTTTTTACTCCAGTTTATAATTTTTGGTCTGTTTTTTTCGATTTCATCGTTTCTTGTGTGCGTGTGTATGTACATTTTTCCTTCAGTTCATATATACATATTTTTGTTTTTGTATAAAATTTTTATTTTTCATTAATTTCGTTGCAACATATGCATGTACATACATACATACGTATGTATGTATGTACATAAAAATGTTTTGTTCACAGAAGTTTTATTATTGGTTGTGTGTGTATGTGTGTGTAGTTGTTGTTGTTGGCCCCCTTTTTGTAGTTCATTAAAATTTTCTTCTGGCCTAATAAATATAAAATGTTTGACTGTTCTGTTTCGAGTTCTTTTCTGGATTTTGTTTGAACATGACTTTGATTTTTATTTTTATTGGTACGAATAAGAGATTCCCTGCCAATAATGAACCATAAAGACATACAGACAGACATACTCATTCATTGATCGTATGCAGATCGTATGTTTATGCGGGAATGTTGCGTTTTTACCCAATGTATTCCATTCTGCTCCCTTTAAGAGCCAAGTACAAATAAACAGAGAGGTTTCGTTTCAAATGTCTTTTCAAAAGAGAATTTTTATCTGATTTTATTAAAAGTTTTAAATTTTTAAAAAAATTATTTTTAATTAAATGTTGGCCGTTGAAATATATTTTTTTTTTTTTTTTGTTAAGAACCATATACGAGCAGTACCCACCATATTATTAAGAATTTCTGAGAAAAGTCACTTAAAAATTTTAAATCAATATCGAAATGATTAAATCAATGACATGGCTTGTATGGTACATATTTCACTAAGAAAAGGACATCTTGGTGATGATACAAGTGTTAAATGATTGTCGAAAAATACATTGTAGTCCGCAAAGCTCAACTAAAGTAAACACTTTTCCATTCACATAATTTGAAATTACACCAAAGAAGTTACAGTCTATTGAGGCCTTAAGTTCAAAATGATAGGAATACTTACTTAATTGATCATTACATTACTTTAGTCAGGATTACAACCTATCTTCTCACGCCAACCATATTGTGGCACCTACTGTTAAATGCCCACTCCGACCGGCAGATTTGAAAAACGTTTCATGACAATTTTTACTCTCAGAGTTTTTGACAGAAGACTGCTGAGACAAAGTTGCCAAAAGAAATTGTTTTTTTTTTGTTTGCGGTGTCGAGGTACTTTAATGTCGTCTCCGAACGACAGATTTATTAGAGACTTTTCATGGCAATTTTATTTTACTCTCAGAGTTTTTGACGAAGACTGCTGAGGGATGTCCTTAATACTGTTACAATACTTTCTTAATTTGTATCTGAAACTTAGTGATATTGAAAGGTTAGGTTAGAGGACGAATACTTGTCAACTGTGCCAAGTACAGTACCCGGAGATCGAATTGATCCATTGTACAACGGCCTAGCTTCTCACACCATTCGTGTTGTGTGCGTTACTGTTATACATGAGTAGCGGAACCTACAGTTTAAAGTCGACTCCGAACGACAGAGTTTTTGAGAAGCTTTTCATGGCAATTTTTAACTCTCAGAGTTTATGCCAGAGAGAGTAAGTCGCCGAAGAAATATTTTTTTCACATTTCGTTTTGATGTCTGGCCTGGGGCTCGAACCCGGGCTATACATTTAATAGGAGAACATGCTACCTACTAGACTACGGCGATTTCTAGTAGATATTGATACAGCGACAAAAGTCTAAAACATGTTTATATAAAAATATTTTTTCAACGATGAAAACAAATAGTAGTCAGAAGCAGCCAAGTCTGGCGAATACGATGAGTGTGGTAGCAGCTCCCAGCTTAATGCCTTGAGTGTATCCTGTACCGATTTTGTTTGATATTCAGGTGCATTGTCACGTTTGCAAGATTACTTTGTATGTGTTCTGGCCGATTCAGGTCGTTTTTCAATCAACGCATAGTTCAAATTGATCACTTGTTGTTGGCAGTGATCCATATTAATGGAATTATTAAGTTTTAGAAGCTTGTGGTACACTACGGTTTTCTAATCCCACCCGACACACAGCACTGCCTTTCTGTCGAATCGATCTAGTTTTACAGCTGAATTTGATGGTTGCACCGGGTTAACCCATGATTTTTTCTGTATGGATTCTGTAAACAAATCCATTTTTCTTCATACATACCAGAGATCAGCAATGAATCGTTTTTTCGCTACTCATAAGTACTAATGAAATTTTGAATATGAGGGAGTCAACAGTATTGAAATTCAACTATGTATTCTGATTCATTCGTACTCACTACAACATTGATTTATAAGTACAGGTTGCAATGAGTATGAGTACAACGTTGACATCAAACTCATACCAATCGAAACATGTTTGATTCATACGCCTACTCATTCAGATTCATAAATTTAGAAAAAGTCGTATAATACTCATAAATGATTCGAGTGATTCGAATCTACTTATCTTTGAATACTCATTGCTCATCTCTGGTACATACATAACATAATTGGTCATAACAACCCTTTAATCAGGATTGCAACCTAGTTTCTAACACCACTTATATTGTGTGTGTTAATTTTATACATTACATTACATTACATTAAACTGAAATCCGCTCAAATGCACTGGATTATTGGTCCTAACTCAACACTAGACCTTGAATACAAGGTTCTTTTATACAAATGCATTATAAAGCCAATATGGATTTACGGCATTCAGCTTTGGGCAGTGCTTCCGCGTCTAACGTTTTGAAATTGCAAAGAAGACACTCCAAGATTTTACGACAAATTGTCTGCGCTCCATGGTATATTCGTAACGACAATATCCACAGAGATCCACAGATTCCTACAATTCAGGAAGAAATTAAAAAATTCGCCTTAAAATACGTAGGTAAACTAACGATTCACCCCAACGCATTGGCAAGGGACCTACTTCAATTCGACGGCCATCAGAGGTTAAAACGGAGTGACACATTGAGCATCGCTCGACGGCTGCACTGACCTTAACTTCTAAGGTAGTGATATTATAAGATTTGAATACAATATATAGTTAACACGCTGGTGTTAATTATTAACCTTCAAAACTATTTTTAAGATTTGAAAACTATTGTAAATTTCATTAAGAAAGATTCAATAATAATAAAAAAAATTATACATGAATGCCGGGATCTACAGTTTAAAAGTCGACTCCGAACGACAGATTTTTTGAAAAAATGTTCATGACAATTTTATTTACTCTTTGAGTTTTTGTCAGAAATCTGTTGAGTTAATCATTTTGATCGAGTTGTCTGATCTGGGTTTTGAATCCTGGCCTCACTTCTAGTAGGCCGACATACATACTTATGTCGAGCATACTCAAAAACTGTTCGTATAATGTCGTGTATACTCGTCTTGAAGAAAAAATTCGCAATAATTATTGTTTTTCAACGCCTCAACAGTAACAGGGATCAAATAGAGGTTTTAAAAAAATTACATTTCAAAACAATGTTAGTTCGGCAATGACAGCTTGTATTAAACTGAAGTAACAAATAATTTAAAAAATATTACTTTGTCTACAAATGATGACAATTATCACAAAACTAGCTCAGAGTGAAGGCATGTTGCAAACGAATTTCTATCTGGTATTAGATCGTGAAGCAATTATCATTTGACCTGAGACATTAAAAAATTTCAGTGTTTATGCACTTGTATATGTTAAAGAGATTAATTCCTGTTGTAAATAAAAATTATATTAAATTTATAACGTTTTTTCTCTTTGAACTCTATTGATTTCTGGTTATTAAATTAAATTTTGAAGTAATCATAACGAACTAATAAATATTTAAAATAATTTCTTCAAACTTGTTTTCTCTCTCTCACTCTTTCTCTCTCTTATCCTAGAATAATACATATTTCACAAATAATACGATTTGCATATATAATAAACGGACTTACCATATGCAAAATCACTGTCTCCAAAGAGATGTAAAAGATGTCTTGAATGGAAATGTGTATGTGTGTATGTGTATGCCCATGAGTGCCCATGAGTGGTGGGATTCTTTTCCTTGTGGCCAATAATTTTTTAACAAATCTGTTAAAAGTTGGTCTTATTTTTTTATTTTATTTTATTTGTTTGCTTCTTTTGTTCTCGACTGTTTTTTTTTTTTTTAGTATTTATAGTGTATCTCTGGCTAAAATACATTTGTTTATGCTAAAATCATCCAATTAGTAAGATTGTTATTTTCCCCGTCTGTAGTTTTTTTTCTTTCTTTGGTTTTTTTATTTCATCTGTTGCCAGGTTTTATAGAGTTTAGCTGGTGACGCTGATATTGTGCACCAGATATGTCCTCATGTCCGTCCGTCTGTCTACTTACTTTTTATTTTTGTTTGCCTTTTTTAAATCATACATGAGTATGAAATAGTTTTCCAATATTGGCTGCATGTGCATAAACTCTAATGTTATGAAACTTTTCTACTCTTCAATGTAACAACTGTCAGTACGAGGGTTTGCAATCATAGATGGCAAACTCTGGTATTTATTCAAAGTGCAGTATCTGGACCTTAAAAATGGACTTATTCGATCAAATATCGTGTAATACAGCTCTATGCCTTCGTCAATTTTGATGTCCTAGAAGTGATTTTAACTCTTTAACTAATTACATCGAGTACACTGGGGTAGTTAAGTAAGCGAGAACGCAACAACAAGCAATGTGAACAAAATACACAAACAGCAATGAAGTCGCCATAGAGTTCTCGAGAAAGCGAAACTGTGAACGTTCGACTTCAAGAACCTTCATCATACTGTTTACGTGGGCATATAAAAAGGCAAGACAAAGCAGGCAACGAGTATTAAAAATTCAGCCAGTTTTGTGTGAAGACGCGTTGCGTCTGAAAAGCACAGTCGTGGTTTGAAGATCACCGTTTTAAATATCTAACGTACAGTTGTTAGTGCTAACGAGAACAGAAGTGTAAAGAAGAATAGCGAACAAAACAAATTGTTGTTGTATCAATTGTTGAACAGTGGCACACAAAATTGTGCGAACAATAAAGAATTTAATTGAAACTAAACACAAATTCATATTATTTATTTTGTTTGCAATCAACGAACTCATATGTTAAGCGTTTTTAAAAAGGTAAAAAAGTAACAATATCTGCAGAGTCGAATATCGAGTTTTAAAGATCTTTCTTGACATTTTCTGTTGATATCATTGAACCGGATATTGTGTAATGGTTACTTTAATTGTTTATAACTGAATGAAGTTGTCCGTAATGTAAGCAGTTTATGTTAGTGATTGCATATTGAAAATTTTGAATATTTGCGACTATTCACAGATATATGTATGTATGTATGATATATGAAGATGCCCAATACATTAATAACCATCAAGTGCATCACTCTAATACCAGATGGACTTTCTTGGTTAAAATGATTCACGTCAGAGGATTTATTGCTTGCATTGGACAGAGCCTATATAGAAGAGCCAGAAACCAAACTTTGCCTCCGACTACTGCACCATAATACGGGTTTTCAAGGGAAGGTTTGATCTGGGCTAGCAAACACTTGGTGAACTTAACCCATTGGAATTTATATATCTTTGCAAATGAAAATTAGGTCAATAACAGTCAGGGATACGGGATTAAAGTCCGTTCTGGAGTGTAAAGAGGCGGTTAAAAATTACTGCAGGCGTGGAACGGTATGCATTATATAGACGCCTAGTCATCATGGAGTAATTGAAAATGAGGAAGTGAATATTTTGGTTAGTAGCGCCAGAGTGGGCGCATTGCACCGAGTATTGTGGAATAATGATACAAAAATACTTGGAGCGATCCTAATAAAGTGAGAACCATGAGTATTTTGAAAACTAATAAGCGTATTTACACGACTCACCGCCTTATATGTACATACGCCTGAAACGTATTGGAGTAGTGGAAAATGATGAATGCTGGGCATGTGGTAAAGACATCGAAACGATGGAACACTTTTTGCATCATTGCCCAACTTTCGTAAGTTCAAGCCGCAGTATTTTATGCATGACACTATATGATACATAATTCGTTTCAGAAGAGTGGAATGCAAGAAGTCAAGGATATTTGTACAAGATTCGAACTTCCTATAGAAGGTATGATGGTATTCGTAATATTGAGCGCAGAGCAAGCCTCCATGATGGTTTGAGGGACCTTTCCCCTTTGCTACATAACAAATTCACTGTAACAAATTTGTTCAAAATACCTTTTCAATTGTATTCATAACTGACAAAGAATTGATCATTGATAGGATTAATTGAAAATCTTCAAAATGTGTATAAAGTTACTTGTTATCGTAATCCATTGAGCGAGTTTTCCAAGACAAACAACACTTGTAGTACAGTTCTGCATTGTTTAGTACATACCTCGTATGATGGGTAGGAGTTAAGTAAGATTCTTAGGCAGTTTTTGCAGTCTTTGCTTGTACAATATTTTTGTTTTTGTTTTAAATGTTGTTGCTGCAGCAGTATTTATAAAATATAAACTTCTACAAGCCATTGTTGCACATTGTTTGCATACGGTAAGACGATTTCTTTCTATATAAAGTTTATTCCATACATACATATGTACGTATGTACATATTTATGCAAAATAAACAATATCAATTGTAATGATATTGTTGTTGTTGTTGCCTTTTTTTATTTTTATTTTTCATTTTTACTGAAACGTTTTGTTCGAGCATATCGTTAAGGATGTTTTAACAAATGAGAAGAAGCTTAAAGGAGGGCTTTTAGGCATCCAGGCATTCATTCGACTGGCTGTGGCAATATGTACGTCTAGTGTACCATATGAATGGAGGAGCCATGTATGAATAAATATTTCAACTGATTTTTACTCAAAGATATGAATATGGTTCCCACCAATATGACACTATCTGTGGGACTTTTTCCTTATGTTATGGACTTTACATAAAAATTAATCTGATTTGATTCTCGTTTTCTTTATTTGAGTCGTTTAAAAATTAAAAGAAAAATATTTGTTTAATATAAATATTGTAGTAAAAATTCAATCAACAATCATATGTTATGCCAGTTGGATCGGTATGAAGTGACCATTAAGATCCAAATATCTCCAAGGGAAACATTTATTATGAACGAATGGCGATGACATCTGTCAAACATATCCAACATCATATACTTTCATTGTGTGAAAAATTATGAATTTTGTTAAAGAAAATTACGATTTGCAGAAGGGATTGATTTTTTTGCTTTTATTTGAGAAAAATTGCTGGAAAGTCGCTGCGAATGATTGTCGAGGCATATGGTGATCACGCTCTTTCAGAAACATCGTGCAGAAATGTGGTTTTAAGGCTTCAAACATAATGATTTCGATGTGAGAAAGGAAGAACGCAGAAGACCACCAAAAAAGATGAAAAATCGAGAAATTTTGCTTCAAATACACGATAATCTGTGTCGAACTGTTACACCGTGGTCTAGTATATAATGTGTTGGCTTATTAGACGTGAGATCACAGTTCAGAACCCAGATCAGGCATCTTCAATTAAACGAAATATGAAAAAATATTTCTTCGGTGACTTCCTCCCAGCAGATTTCTGGCAGAAACTTTGGGAGTAAACAAAATTGTCATGAAATGTTTCTCAAAAAATCTGTCGTTTGGAGCCGACTTTAAACTGTAGTCCCGCCACTCATGTATAAAATGAACACACACGACATAAGTGATCCTGATTGAACGGTTGTAATGGCTAATTATGTATGAATGTATGTATGTTGAAAATTGAATTCAAATTTTCAAACTAAGTAATGTAGTAAAAATTTTCAATACGTCACGTGAATTCAAAATGTGTACAATATATTGAGAACTTGCAAAGATGTTTGTAATCAAATTCTAAATTGATTAAAACCAATACGCAAAAGTATGTTTTATTTTATTTAGCAAAGCATTTTGCTCAGTGTATTATTTAATATTTACGCTGACATTTATGATCGAAACAATTTATGATTTCATATCAATTAAAAAAAAAGAAAAAACACAACAAAAAAGCAAAACACCAAAATATTGTCATCATATTTCTTAATACGTTTAATGACAACAAACTCGCAAATAATAATAATAATAAGTGCCGGACCAAACTAATGAAACTAATGTAAGAAAAAAAGTCACAGCACTTTCAACACAAATCACAATTAGATTTGAAGCAAAAACGGAGGAAAAAAATATTACGTTTAAATACTCTGTCAGCAGCGTATTAACAGGTAAACGATTGCAACGTACATGAGCAACTTTTAGTGGCAACAATTCCAAATTCAAACATTACTCGTACATGCCGCAAACCACCACATTCGAATTCGAATCGATAGATCGACAAGTTACGTTCATATTGTACATACGTATGTATGTATGTACATATGTAAGTACGATGAATATATGTAATATGCGATCTGAAATGATCGTAATACGAATATGATAAAATCAACTTAGGTGGTGATCATAAATTTTCAATAAAACAAGCAACCGCAATGGCATAAAAGTGTAGACCAGCAATAACAAACAATATTAGTAACAGTAACAGCTACAGCTACAACGACAGCGGCTGCAACAGCAACAGCAAAATTCGCAATTGCATTGACAACAGTATCATCAGCAAAAAACATAAAGCCAAAATCCATAACGTCAACAGCCCCAATAATGGTTCAAAAACCAATCAAACAGTTTAAATAATGCCCTACACTCTTCATATTAATTACAGAATAAAAGTGGCCATCATTTTCAGTTAGCTAACGCTGCTTCAGACCACGGAAATCAAATATCACATCGAAGATCTGTTTACATGTTTCTGACTTGGACACTTCAACCACCATGATGTGACCCATGGCATGTCTTAAGATCGATTTAAATTCTTACTTACACTTCTCACACTCTCCATTTTGTTTGTGTCAAGTTGATCCATGAGTGGCAAGACCTACAGTTTAGAGTCGGCTCTGAAAGACAGATTTTTGAGAAACTTTTCATGACAATTTATATATACCATCAAAGTTTTCGCCAGAAAAATGCTGAGACGAAGTCGCCGAAGAATTATTTTCTTCATATTTCATTTTCCTCGAGTTGTGTGAGCCAAAGGTTGAACCACAGTCTCTCGTCTAATAAGCCAACACATTACCCACTAGACTACTGTGACTTAATCAAATCAAAATCAAATCATTCAAATATCCGTCAGTACTTTTCTGGGTGGAACACATCCGATATGACTAATTTTCTATGACTGTAACGTATAAGTCAAGTAGAATTTAGCAGAAGGCATCCTATGGTTTAAGATAATCTTACATGAAGTTGTCTAACGGGGTCAAATCGTTCAATTTCGGTGACTAGTTTGAAAGATCTCCACTTGTTATGACCATAGAGTATCCAGTGTGTTTAACACATCATCCATCCAATTTCGGTCACCAGATCAGCAAAGAATCGTTTTTTCACTACTCATAAGTACTCATGAAATTTTGAGTATGGGTGAGTAAACAATATTCAAATTCAACTACTCTGATTCACTCGTACTCACTTGAACATTGATTGATAAGTACAGGTTGCAATGAGTATGAGTACAACATTGACATCGAACTCATACCATTCGTAATATATTTGATTCATAAGCCTACTCATTCAGATTCATAATTTGAATCATTCATCAAAATTTAGTCCTGGTTGTTGTTGAAAAAGAAAACAGATACATAAGCAAAAAAGATAGAGAAGGATGTAAAGCAAACACACAACCTTCTAGTGAGTATTATAGTGTTCGTACTCGAATCATACTTATTTTGTGATTCTTGTAAGTGTTGAGTAAAGGAGCGTCGAAATTTACAACATCATACGTGGTGTTAAGTATGACTACGATGAATACTTCAAACTTCGAATATGAGTAGTATGAGTATGATGTTAAAATACGTATGAATGCGTATAAGTATAAGAAATTATGAGTATGATTCGAATCTACACGTATTTTTGAATACTCATTGCTGATATATGGTAACCATCGACCTAAAGTCTTGTGGTTTAGTTTTGTCCCAAGTTAGAAAATTTACCCATTTATCCAGAAATGAGCCTCACCGCTGATGATGATTTGGAAAAACAGACTGAATAAATTAAACCAGTTTGGTTAAGTTAGGTTGGGTTTGAGTACGTGTACTTGTTATTGGGGCAAGTACAATACACAAAGGCCAAATGAGCCATTGTAAATTCATCTTACAAGAGAAAGAGAGAGAGGATAGTGAAGCAATTAGGGAAATTGGAAAAGGAGGAGAGGGAGGCTATAAGAGACGGAGAAAGAAAAGACAAAACACCCAAGAGAGCACAACTTCAACCTTGATGCCTCAGCACTTCTCAAACCAGCTCAACCCATTAACATAAATAATTGGCCATTACAACCCTTCACTCAGGATTACGGCCTAGCTTCCCACACCACTCATGTTGTGTGCCTTAATTTTATACTTGAGTGGCGGGACCTACAGTTTAACGTCGACTCAGAACGACAGATTTTTGAAAAACTTTTTCATGGCAGTTTTATTTACTCTTAGAGTTTTTGCCAGAAATCTGCTGAGAGGAAGTCGCCGAAGAAATTACTTTTTTTTTCATATTTCATTTTGAAGTCTGGCCTGGTCTAATAAGCGAACACACTACCTAATAGACTCCGGCGACACCAAAATATTATTTGTGGATTCAACCCATTTAGGAATCTAATATCGGCTCTCGACAAAGAGTCCAAGCCTTCGAAGAAGCCCCTGCCCAGGGTTCTCAACCTAATAAGGGCTGTACAGTTGCAAAAGAGGTTTTCGATACTTTCGAACTCCTCCTTATAGCAACATACCCTGCAATAGCCTTGCTCGGATCTGTTCCAGATCTGTGTCAGCGTTAGAAACACGCTGTGTCCTATATTGAAATCCATAACCAACCTTAAGCTGGCTTTGTCTAAGCCCAGCAGTAAACCTTTTCTATCACTGTCTATAGCAGACCATAGACTCCTATGCCACTCTTCCTCCAAAGCCACTCTTCTTCCTTCCTAACCCATCCAATGATGAGGTCCAACTATCAAGTTGCCCTCAGACTGTGACCCTAATCCAGCGATAGCATTCGCCGGCACATTACCGAGTATGCCGCTATGTGCCGGAACCCAGCATTGACGGATTCGATCTGGTCCAAAGGCCCTTAAGGACTCTTTGCACTCACGAACAAGCCATCATTTCCACCAGGCCGACGCAATCCCCCGTAGGGCAGCCTCACTGTCAGCAAAGATCATATAAAATTACGAATCTGAAGTGGGTCATTAAACCAGTTTATCAATTGTAGCTACATACAACAAGACTGCCGTTATCAAATCTCATAGTTCGGAAGTCCCTGTTAGAAAACCCTATATTTTAATAAATTTTTAATAAATTAATCGTGACAATTCAACCGCTGCTTTAACCCTAGTTTTAAATCAGTTGCGAAAACCAAACAAAAATGATTTCTTTTACAATACACAGGGTAGGGCATGCGGCGGGTCGAATTCATATGATTATGCTGCATCGAAATTTTATTAAATTTTTTTCCTTTTTTTTTTTGATTGTTTACAAAAACACTAAAACCAACAACAACATATTATGATTTGAAAAGTTTTCTTTTTATTTGCAATCGATTTTGTTGTTTCTGTGTCAATGTTGTTGTTGCATGGTCAGGGAATAAGCTCGTGTTGCATTGTCAAAGTTGCCATAAAAATATCATCTCTGTTTACATTTTCTTGTTGTTGTTGTAATCTTTGTTTTTTTTAAGAATTTTTATTTTTTTTTTTGGTAAAACGTCACGTAAACAGAACTCATGTGGTGTCAGCGTATGGAGTTTTGTAATTGTAATGTAAGAAAATGCCGCCAAAAGCCATTACCAACCAATAACAACTCGACGAATTTTATTTTTTTCATTTATTTAGAAGTGGTTGTAGTTGTTGTTGTACTTGGTATGGTTTTGGTCTGTTCCTTTTTATTGAGTTGAGTCTGTGATTAATTAAATCAACGACGAGAACGCATGATTTATAATGATGATGAATTTATTTCAGTCGACTTGAGTAAATAAAGTAAAAAAAACCAAATGCCGGCTTAAAAACTCACTTTCATTGACTTTGGCCGAAGCGGATAAAATGATGGAGCGCATGTGCATGTGGCCCATGCCGCAACTGGCTTTCCATAACCATTTTGGGTTAGAACTCATAAAACATAATTTAACATTTTTTTATTATTCTGTTCCATCTCTTTCTCTCTCTATCTCTGTCTGTCTCTTTTCAAGGAGCAAAATAGTTACAGAAATGGTTTCAACGTCCGCCACATTAAATATTTCTTTGTATATTTATTTATTGGATAGTGAAAAGGAACAAATTTGGTTTTCACTTTAAGAATTAAATTAAACAACAACAAAAAAATAGTTTTTGCTCTGCAGGCAGCCCTTTTGTGCTCCCATTTAGGGCCATTATTCATTGCCATACTGAACATTATCTTTGTGTGCGTTTGGTGTACAACGTCTATTTCTGGCTTACAACTCAATATGTATGTAAGCGATGGCTAATAGAATCATCAGCACTATTTAATCTCAAACCGTTTACGAGCAGTCTTAAATGAACTGAAACTGTACCAAAATGGAACATTTACTTTTATCATATCCTTAATTAATGGATTCCCGATTTGGTATAAAATTTATTTTATAAAATGCAAAACAATAATAAGATTTCACATAATTAATGAACTTGATATTGCTATAATGTTGGTACAGGGTTATGTAATTCGAAAGCAAACTAGTTCAATTAAAGCACTCCCTAAGTGACTGAACACATGATCTAACCTCTTTTTAAGTTGCACGGCTACACATCAAATAACAGGTCAAACTCATCTTTTTCGTTATTGTGTTGATAAATAATGTTTAGTCGCCGTAGTCTACATAGTAGGTAGTGTGTTCGCTTATTAGACCGAAAGCCCGGGTTTGAGCCCCAAGCCAGACAGTAAAAGGAAATATGAAACTGAAATAAAAAAAAAATTTATTTTTTCGGTGACTTCATCTCAGCAGATTTCTGGCAAAAACTCTGAGAGTAAATAAACCTCTCAAGAAAAAGTTTCTCAAAATCTGTCGTTCGGAGTCGACGTTAAACTGTAGGTCCCGCCACTCAAGTATAAAATTAAGGCACACAACATGAGTGGTGTTGAGAAGTTAGGCCGTAATCCTGACTGAAGAGTTGTAATGGCCAATTATGGATGAATGTCTACACATCAAATAAAGTATCAAACTCATCTTTTTGGTTATTGTGTTGATAAATAATACTCACTCATACATATATGTATATACAGTCAACCCTCCTATAACGCGGTACTCTCAGAACGCGGTTTCCATATAACGCGGCGCTGAAATTGCGACAGCCCTCCTATAACGCGTTGCTCTCAGAATGCGGTTTCCATATAACGCGGTTTTCACATAACGCGGAGCTGAAATTGCGACAGCCCTCCTATAACGCGGTATTCGTACAGCGCGGTTTCTGTTGAACATCGTATCATAAGTTCCTTCAGCACAGTATCTGAATGACTCTAGTAACTATCTCATATCTGACAGTGGGGATGGATGTTAAAAAATTACATAATTTTACAAGTCTTTCTTATTTTTGTTGGAAGACAGTCTTTTAGTTTAGTTTTTGTTTCATTTGTTTATCCATCCTTATATATCCTCTTTAATTCAACAAAAATAATTTATAATTCATCCTGTCTTGGTCTCCATATAACGCGGTACGAACGATGTGATTTGTACTAATTCCGAGTTTTTTATAGTGCGGTTTCCACACAACGCTGTAGACGGTTTCCATAGAACGCGCTACAAATTTGTCTAGATTATACGGGTAAATTCGAGTTTCTTATAGCGCGGTTTCTATACAACGCGGTACGCACTCACTGCGATATAGGAGGGTTGACTATACATAGGTAGATAGTAAGCAAAGCAAACACACAACCTTCTATTGAGTGTTGTAAGTGAAGAGTTTTTTGGGTGGGCCTTAAATCCACCAAATACCAAAGTCTTCAATGACTATTTAAAAGGCTTGAGCTGTAATTAGAATGCTACTCAATGTTCTATCTAATAACAATTACTAAAACGTCGATTCTACTTCAGACTCATATGCGATTGACAGTTCATTTCAAACCTAATCGATTACGGAAATCGAAACAGAAACGCAAAAATTCAACTTCGACTACATATAATAAACACAGAATATTAAAAGGAACACTACAATATTCACTAGAAGGTTGTGTGTTTGCTTTGCTTGCTGTCTTTGTCTTTCTTCTTGTTTTTACAAATGCAACAACAACTAAGACTGCAAATTTTGATGATTGATTCGCATCACTCGAATCATTTATGAGTATTATAAGTATTTTTCTAAATTTATTAATCTGAATGAGTAGGCTTATGAATCAAACATATTTCGAATGGTATGAGTTTGATGTCAACGTTGTACTCATACTCATTGCAACCTGTACTTATAAATCAATGTTGTAGTGTGTACGAATGAATCAGAGTACATAGTTGAATTTGAATACTGTTGACTCACTCATACTCAAAATTTCATGAGTACTTATGAGTAGCGAAAAAAAGATTCATTGCTGATCTCTTGTACGTACAATAAAGGTAAAAAAGATTTATAAAAGAAAAGAAACAAATTCTCCTTCATTATTTGGCGTTTAAATTAAAACCACAACAGCAAATAAAATGTGAATTTTGCTTATGGAAAATGTTTAAATACCGGAAACTATTAATTCCACTTGAATTACCATATGGCTAAAAACAGGAATAGGAAAAGTTTAAAATTTATCGAACACCTCATCCCATCCCCACATCACTGGTGAAGATAGATGAAGCCACCTGAAGACGGTGCAGACGGAAAGGCAAATCAAATAAAATTTAATCACGGAAACTACAAAGGGGGAATTCATGACAGTTTGCGTCCTTATTTTTTCGTTATTAAGGAAATTTAGGCCAATTAATACGGCCACTGGAATGTTTTACATAAAAAGTCAAGTTGAAAATTAAACACGCAAGACATGAGGCTTAAGCACGCCTCACTGACTTTCCGTCAGAAAAAAACTTAAAATCACTTGAACTGAAAAGACCACCCCAAAACAAAAAGAAGACGTAAAGGACGCTTGTGCACCAACACTTGCAAGGATAAAGGAATGAACGAAAAAAACAGAAGAAATTCTCTCCTTAAGTGGTTGACCACTTATGACAAGTTTTTTAATCAAAAATTAAAATGAATACCAAGAAATTGGAAGAAATTGTTCAAAAATATAAAATTTTCTTTATTTTAATTAAATTCTCTGGAAAAGAAAAACTTCTTCAAGTAACAAAACTACTTAAAAAGTTTCTGTGTTTTGTTTTATGTTTCCAAAACTTTTTCGTCAACGTAATTTTTTTGGGAAAATAATAAAATCGCTGACGTTGAAAGAAAAACACTTTCAATCGTCTTTAAAGCAATTTTTTTCATTTATTTTTCAAACTTATTACGGGGCGTTATTATAAGTTCAAAATTAAAATATTTCGTTGATCAAGGGTAGTACAAGGGTTATGTACTCGTATGGTGGTATAGTGTACACCACAAACATGCATACACCTATGCCCTTATTAGTGTGATTTTTTTTTTAGTTTATGGTTGAATGAATGAATAAATGAAAGGATTCGTTTGCGTGTTTAATGTTCTAAAAGTTAATTAACATTGCGGACAGGTAGTACATACATGCCGTCAGAGGACACCAAAAGAAAAATTGTTTATAAAAATATAAATACAATGTCATGCAGCAGTAGATAACTTCTAGCACCCTTCAACAACAAAAGTGTAGTTTAACTAATAATATGCAAACAAGGATACCCTCAATTATAACTACAATAAGCAATTTAGGTAATAGGGTTGCCACCTACTACACACTTATAGAGATGTCAAGCCATTCAAAAACATCGGCCAATGTGCAGGTTCTAATTAGGCGTGTAACGATTTGTTGTTTACTAACAACAACGATTAATATTATTGCTGCCCATGACACAGGCCTTCAAGTCGACATTATGACGGAATGCCGGTCTCGAGCAGTAGTCGTCCAAACTGTGTGGTATATCACGACATTGGTATATTGCGTTGGTTGTTGCAGTTATTTGCGGAGGAATCTGAGTTAATAATGATATTAACCGAGGGCAACAATTGATCTCATCGTTTTGCAATATGTATTGTGCCACGGAACTGGATTTTTAATTTTTAAATGACATATTTAAACAGTATTTCCCGGATAAAAACGTAAAACCAAAAATCCAATGAGAACCAATATACAAGCCTCTATAAAGATTTCCCCAAAAGTTGACGACCACGGCAAACATTTAAAGGACTATCTTGGAACGTCCGAACCTTTCACAGGGTACGGCGCTTCCGCTCAGCTGGCGTACGCCCTCATGAAATATAGGACGGACATGACTGCCATACAGGAAATGTGATGGATAGGGCAAGCATGCGAAAGGCTGGCATCTTGCGATGTGTATTGCAGCTGCCAGATAGATAGGCACGAATTCGGATGCGCAGCCAAGTTCCGAATGCACGTTAGCGCCTCGAGGTCTACGCGCTCTAGTGCATTGCGAAAACTGGACGTTAAGAAGCTGCGATCACAAAGGACAGCTGAGACGTTCTCCGCTCAACTCTCGGATAAGCTCCGTCGCTCCCCATCTAATCTCAATGACATTAGCGGACTGTGGGCTAACATCTCCTACTCCTTGCGGACTACTGCGGAAACTGTCCTTGGTTTCGAGGAAACGAAATCAATGATACGATGAGGAGCGTCGCGAGGCAACTGCAGCAAAAAACGCCGCATACAAGAAAACATTGCAGTCAACCGCTACGCGAGCCATTGTCGAGAACTATAGAGAGAAGAGAAGGAATGAGAGACGCCTTTTAAGACGCAAGAAGAGGGAGCAGGAAAGGCGTGAACGTGAGGAAGTCGAGATGTATAGGTGGAAGAATGACGCTCGAAAATTCTATTAGAAGGTCAAGAGCCTAACTGAGGGTTATAAGACCAGAGCGTCTTCCTTCAAAAATGAAAATGGAAACTTGGTAACAGATTCGCATGGGGGTGCTGAAGTTGTGGAGGAAACACTTCTCTACGCTGCTACAATGCGATGACGACACTAATACCGCATTTAGGGATGACATTCCGAACCCGATTGCTGATGACGGCGTGGAGAATTCGCCGCCTAGCCATGAAGAGATTAAAGTTGCGATTATGCGTCTTAAAAACAAAAAAGCGGTAAGTTCTGATGGCCTCCCCGCTGAATTGTGTAAGACCGGATGTAATGAGTTGGTTGGGTGCATGCACCAGCTTATTTACAAAATATGCCTAGAAAAAAGTATGCCCAACGATTGGAACCCCAGTGTCCTCTGTCCTGTCCTACTACTATATGCGCCAACTACAGGGATATAAGCGTTCTCCTTATCGCATATAAGGTTCTTACAGGCGTATTGTGTGAACGACTGAAGCCACTCGTCAAAACACTGATTGGACCTTATCAGTGCAGCTTCAGACTTCGCAGGTCCACCATCGACCAGATCTTCACACTACGCCAAATTCTGGAAGAGACCCGCGAAACAACAAGTCGACACACACCATATTGTTTTGACAGCCTTCGATAGCTCCATAAGTCATCGTATTTTAACCGCAATTTCTGAGCTCGGTATACCTGCAAAGCTGATAAGGCTATGGAGAATGACGTTGAGCAATTCCTGCAGCTCCGTCAAGGTAGAAATGGACCTCTCCGAACCTTTTGATACCGTGCGAGGTACCCCTTATCATGCGATCTCTTCAACTTTGTCATGGGGAGAGTTCTGCGAAAGGCGGCAAAAATGTATATGTTATCGACAAGTAGAGACGTGCGAAGTATTGATTCTCAGATTACGGCCGATAGCTCTACTTTTGATACAGTCAAAGGATTTATTTATTTTGGCTCCGCCGTTACCACCAAATATATGATGTCAGTCTGGAGATCAAGCGCAGGATCACTCTTGCCAACAGGTGCTACTATGGTCTCAATAGGCAATTGAGTAGCAGAGACCTCTCTCGTACGACAAAACTAACACACTACAAAACGCTCATCCCACCCGTGCTTCTTTATGGCGCAAAGGCATTGACTCTATTAAGCACTGATACAGCAGCCTTGAGAGCATTCGAGAGAAAAGTTCTACGTAAGATCTTCGTAGGAGATCAGTGCGAGTTGGCGATGATTTCCGCAACCGCTGTATGAGCTCCTCAACGACATAGGCGTTGTGCAGCGTGTTAATATCCAGCGGCTGCGCTAACTCGGTCATGTCGTTCGAATGGAGGAGGATGCACTGGAGAGACGGGTATTTGATGCGGTGATCTGCGGAAGTCGGTAAAGAGGATGACCTTGTATCCGTTGGAAGGACCAAATCGAGGAAGCCCTATCATCGATTGGTGTGACCAACTGGCGCAAGAAGCAGAGGCGTCTGGAGGGAAGTGTTGCGGCAGGCCGAAGTCCGTTAAACGGGTTGTTATGGCCAATTAAGTAAGTAAGTAAACAAAATTTAACAGTTAAAGGAATAATGTTCATGTCATATATGTAGGACATGAGTTATAAATCATGGGTATTATATCGGACATACATACATATATTTAAAACAAATTTACACTATTACATACTTTCAAATACTTGGCAGCCCTTGAAAACGATCGCATATACATATGTACACACGGTATGTATGTTTGTATGTAGTCAGCAGATGTGATTAAATGTTAAATAATTTAAATATGTGAACACGTAATATTATTATCCTTGTGCAACAAAACTATTTTAATAATATTGTTGTTGTACTAATAATCGCGTGTGTTCGATATGATTAAAGAAGTGCCTGCCACACTTGCCACACACCACAGCTAATTGTATACATACATAGATACTGGCACCCAAACAGACTTGATGGCATGAACACAATACAACACAAACTAAACTCATACCAAACCCCTTTCTATTGACTTTTAAAAATTCCACTTTTTCTTTTTGAGGTTTTTTTGTTGGTATTTTTTGTTGTTGCTTTGTTGTTGTTTGAATGTATGTATGAATGAAGATACTAAAACTATGAAAATTATACGTTAATATATTACGCGTGCCTACGTTTAGGCGTAGCAAATTGCCAATAAACATTTTTATGGTTTATTTAGTGGCCAAAAAATAACTCACATAACTCGCTCTCTCCCTCTCTCACACTCTTTCTCATGCTAAAAGGCTCAACAATGAACATTTTTTGTTTTCTTGTTGTTATTTTGTTGTTGTTGTTGTTGTTGTGTTGTATTTGTTTTATTTTAATATGTAGTTGATTATTATTTAATGATGAGTGTTTTGTTTTGATGAGGCATAAAGGCATATGAAACAATGGAAAAAGAGTCTAAATTAGATGAGGCATGATTAACTCAAAACTAATTACAGGTTAAAAGTCATAACACAAGTCATATGTATAGTAGTTATGAGACGGATATGCATACATACAGTGAGCGACAAAAGAAACTGAACATTAAAAAATTATTTTTATTTTAAAACTAGCTGTACACTGCGCGTATTGCTGCGCCACCAACTAAAAAAAATTTGAAGTAAAGACATTACAAAAATATCCAATTAATTTTTAATCATTTTATGGATTTTGTTTCCCGTTGTCCAAATCATTCAGACAAACAGGCCTGAGTAGTACCAAAGAATATGGATATAAAGAATGCCCATTATGTAGAAGTTAAATTTCTTATGGCGGGTTGTAATATCATGACTCGCTCTCACCAAACATTACGATCCGCTCTCACTAAAATCATTTCTTGATGAGGAGGGTGGAAGACAGAAGGAAAATAAACACAAACAAAGAGCGTAACAATGTGTTGCTCTCATCATGAGAGCGTAAAAATGCATTCAGTTGCTTTGCTTGTCAGCTTCTAAAGAAGAATGTTCATGTCGCTTTTTTAAGACTTCAATTTTACACCCAAAGAAATATTATAGTATGATTCACTAATATCAATGAGAAATGATTTCGATTTTTGGAAGAATACTTGCCAATTTAAATACGGTGTTTTTAGGTTTTTAGCGCAGTACAATTTTTATATATTTTTCGCTCACATATACATATTATTGGATTAATAAGTAGATTTTCCTCTTGGCTACCACATGCCTCTCATAATTTTTATCATGTTCTCTTTGTGCCAAGAACAGTGTTGCCGTTTTTGGTTATTTCTAACCAAAATTGGATATTTTTTTTAATCAATATGTAGGTGTGTAGATTTTTTTGGTTTTGGTTATTTTTTTCTTATAAAAAAGCTATTATTTGTTTCTTTTCTTATTAATTATAATTAAAACTTGAAAAAAATAAAACAAAAGTCTACGAATTTAATTTTGGTTATATGTTTAATTATTTGGTGATTTTTTTCAAAAATGTTGGTTACAAAATTTGTTTTCGTGGCAACACTGTTTCAGAAAAATAAATACCAAATTAGTCAAACAACAAAAACGTACGATGAGAACAACGCATTGTTACGCTCTTGGTTTCTTTACCCTTCCCTTCTATCTTTCCCCCCGCGTCATGAAATATATTTGAGAAATATTCCAAAATATGCCCAAATGCACATTCTTTATACTTTATTTTCTTTGGTAGTACTCATTCGATCAGTTTCTAATATCACTTCTCGTTGTTCAAGTGATTAATGCGAAAGGGGTCTCAGCGGCATGTACTCGAAGATTTTCCCATTCTCAATGCTCGTTGCCCGTCTGATTCTAAGGCTCGTAATGCTCTTTTTTCCGTGCTTGAGGTGTAGGTCGACCAATTGCTTGTCGCTTTGGAGGCATGATTGCACGGGAACAACGTGAAAAATGCGTTTAAATTTATTAGAATCTCACAACGTACCAATTTTCCAAAATTAAAATGTTTCAAATTTATGATCGACATTTTACGGGAATGAGTTATACTAAATATTATGAAAATCATAAATGATGAATCCTAAAATGTTTGGGATTTGTCCGACCAACACATAATCAAATGCATAGTTTACGATTCAATTCATTTTGAATAATTCTCAGTGGCGCCATCAATCGGAAATTAATCGCACCAACTTGGAAACCTGCGTCGACTCATGCGCATCAACTTTGCTAAAGATTATAACATGATCAAATGCACATTTTACGATTTAATTAATTTTTAGTAATTTTCAGTGGCGCCGCTTGTCGGAAATTGGTCATATGTACCAACTTAGAAATCTTCCCGTGCTCATGAGCAACAACTTCGCTAAAGATCATAACATGATTAATGCACAGCTTACGATTTAAATCATTTTTAGTAACTTTCAGTAGCGAAACCTGTCGGAAATTAGTCATATGTACCAACTTAGAAACCTTCCCGTGCTCATGAGCAACACATGAGCCACCTGTCAGAAATAGGGCATACCAACCTAGAATCCTTCCTCGGCTCATGAGCAACAGCTTTGCTAAAGATTATAACATGATTAAATGCATTGTTTACGATTCTATTAATTACATACAAACAAACATTAATTTTTATATATATATGTAGATTAGAGCGACTTTTTTTGGTGAGTCGCTCTAATAGATATAGATAGATTGTTTCATTGAAAGTTTTTAAAATTGAAACAAAAATTTAAAAAAAAATTTCGAAATATTGTCAAATTTTTTTCGGGCACTCTCCTTAAGTGTTGTAAGTTTAGTTAGGTGATTGTTAGAATTGTACCCCTAGTGTACAGTTACTTTTGACGCTCACTGTACATTAACGTTTGTTGTTGCTTAAAAAAGAAAAACTGCGTCTAATGAAATAAAAATTGAAAGTGTATGTACGTACGTCTGTGGTATTAATTGATGCTGAAGACGAATTTCAAATTTTGTTCTTCGTTCGATTAAAGTCGAAATTAATTTGAAAATAACTGTCAATCTCATACTATTTGCTTATCGGCACACACACATGTGCGCTTTAGTAAATAACATATTGCAACGCCCTAAAAATAATTCAAACTTGCCAATACATGCATGCATATGTATGTATTTACGTATGTATGTATGTATGTACTCAATAATGAAGTCAATCAACAATACAATGATAAAAAAAGTAGTAGAAGAAGAATGCATGAAATGATTTAAACAAATGCAAAATGACAAAATGACAAAAACAATAATTCCCAATTTTTATTATTATTTTCTCTCTTTATGCCTGTTTATGCTGCTTCTCAAAAGACACACAATCGCTATCAAATTGGAAAATTGAAAATTTTCGAATGGCAAATGGCAAGTCGTTACAACTCGACTCAATTCGACTGAGAGTGGAACTAAATTATAATTGAATGAATGACAGAGGAACGAACGTATGAACACCTGAAGCCGGAAGGCATTTAGCAAAAATAAAAACATACACACACACACACACACACATTTCATCTATTCTTTATGTCATGTTTTTTTTGTTATATACGAGTAGTACATATTTTGCAAAGGAAGGAGAAAAATTTATAATTTTGTAGAGGGTTGGAGAACATAACGACGTAATTGAATTTGTTGATAGGCTGTCATTTAAAGATAAAAAAGGCGTTGCAAAGAAATTAGCAAACGTATCAGCATGAAATGCCAAGTTAAGAGTGAAAAGCAAATAAAACATATTTTTTTTTTATTAGAAACGAACAAAAAATGTTTGCTAGCTTATCCGCAAGGATGCTCAAATCACATCTGAATCTCCGTTAGTTCCGAGAGCAAAGTCGCGAATCCTGTCTTTGTGACACATACAGTGAACAGATCCTTTTATGGTAATGGTTTACACCTCCCACGAAACGTTATTCAGTTTTTCACTGATGGATTCAGATCAGAGATCAGCAATGAATCGTTTTTTCGCTACTCATAACTACTCATGAAATTTTGAGTATGAGTGAGTCAACAGTATTGAAATTCAAAATTTTTATTTATTCTCAAAGTTTTATACCAGAAACCTGCTGAAATATTTTTTCATATTTCGTTTTGTTCGAGATGCCTAACCTGGGGGTTTGAACCATGGCTTCGCACTATCTATTAGACTACGGAGACTTCACAAAATTTCAGAGTCTACTGGCCAGGGGACAGTTTCTTATTTATTTATTTATTTATTTAAGACAATGGACAAATTCCTTACTGACTAATAACACAACTCGAATAAAATTAAATAGGATTACAATTAGTTTCTTTAAAAATACAAGTAATAGTTACAGTAAAAATATGAAAAGTTGAGAATTAAGAAAAACAATAATATTCCGTTTTATAACGCAAGAATTCAAAGAAAAATCAACAAAGTCTGTCAAATAATTAAATTGACGGCAAATTCTAGTTAACGGATCAGCAACAGCATAATTAGTTCTGCAGAATTGAATATGAATCTTATATATAAAAATGAATGTGTGTTTGATTGTATGTTTGAAGTTTATAGACGACTAAACGGCTGAGCCGATTTTCTTGAAATTTTCACAGTATCTTCCTGTATGTCTGGAAGGAGTTATAGGCTACTTTTTATGTTGATATTCCAAATGAGCGAGGGGCCATGCCCATGTATACTACATACTACATACTTAATATTTAATTGCATTTGAAATATATTACTCATACGCATAGTTACCCCTAAAGTATGCTATCTATGATTCCTGATGTATAAAACCAAAGAAAATAAAGTATAAAGAATGTGAATTTTGGTATATTTTGGAATATTTTTCAAAAATATTTCACGACGCGGGAGGAAAGATAGAAGGGAAAGTGTATACATATATAAAAATGAATGTTTGTTTGCATGTAATTAATAGAATCGTAAAGTGTGCATTTAATCATGTTATGATCTTTAGCAAAGTTGTTGCGCATGAGTCGACGGACGTTTCTAAGTTGGTGCGATTAATTTCCGGTAGATGGCGCCACTTAAAATTATTTAAAATGAATGACAAGACATTGTTCGACGTACACCTCAAGCACGGAAGAATAGAGCATTACGAGCCTCAGAATCAGACGAGTAACGAATATTGAGACTTAAACATCTTCGTGTACATGCCGCTGAGACCCGTTCACATGAATCACTTGAACAACGAGAAGTGAGATTAGAAACTGATCGAACGCGTTCAGGCCCGTTCGTCTGAATCATCTGGACAACGGGAAACAAATTCAATAAAATGATTCATTATTAATTGGATATTTATATAATGTCTTTCCTTCAAATTTATTTTAGTTGGCGCCGCAGTAACGCGCGCAGGGTACAGCTAGTAAGATTATAACAGCGGAAGTTACGACTAGGAATATTGAATTTAACCGATCTTAACAGAAATTCACAGCAAATATTACCATTGATCAGGTTAATCATAAAGGATATATTTAACATTGTTCGACGACTCTTAAGGGTAGGCAGTTTTATTAAAGCCAGTCTGCTAGCATATGAAGGCATAACCGAATAATTCCATCCAAGCCCACGCAAGCAGAAGAGTAGAAATTGTTTCTGAACAGATTCAATGTGTTCGCTGTAAACATTATAGTGAGGATCCCATACAATGGAACCATACTCCAAAGTAGGTCTGACAAGCGATATGTATGTATAGCTGTTTAGTAATATATGGATCAGTAAATGCCCTTGCCCAACGTTTTATGAAGCCAAGAGTGCTTCTTGCCTTATTTACAGTCAAAGTGATATGATCATTAAAGTTTAATTTTGTGTCTAATAGGATTCCAAGATCAATAAAAGAGTCCACTATTTCCAGTTGATGGCCTCCAAGCAAGTAATTAACCGCTATAAAATTATTTCTTGAGAATCGCATACATTTGCATTTTTTAATATTCAGCTCCATCATGTTGTATTCGCACCACAAAAAGAAATTATTGAGATCACTTTGAAGATAAATATGCTCGATGAAATTATTAAAGGTGAGAAAAACTTTTACATCGTCAGCATACATTAAGATATTGGCAAAATTAATCATGTTGGGAGGAAGATCGTTCATAAACAGTGAAAAAAGAAGTGTACCATGATGGCTGCCTTGAGGAACACCAGATAGCACATAAATATACTTAGATAAGCTATTGTTCACGCATACAGTCTGCCTTCTACCAGTCAAATACGACTCTAGCCATCTAGTTAAAGAGTGATCTGTCAGCTAACGAAATTCCGTAATGAATTTCATATTGGAGACTTGTCTTCCATCAGCCTAAGCATGTATTCCACAGACTTGGTCTTCACTATTATGTGCATCGGTTTTATATTTAAGAGAGCTTCCAGCGCCGATGTAGGATAGGTACTCATTGCATCTATGTATTACGCCAACACAAGCCAACCGCAGTTCAACTGTTCTCAGATTTAAAGGCTTAATGCTCTTGTAATTTAAAAATTTAAATTTTTCTTAATCTTGCAAATTTTTCATTGTTGTTATTGTTGTTGTTGTTGTAATTTATGAATTTCTTTCATTTTCAGACGCAAATTACAAATGCCAGTCACATACACCAATGGTATACACCGGCATGCCATGACATTACAAAGATTTCTCTTCTGTGCACTTTTCGTTGCTTTTTGCTTTTTTGTTTTTGGGTGGAGCTGCTGCTGAAGAATTCTGAGCAATTTTTATAATTTCTTAATTTTTTGCTTAGTCAGCAGCATTAAGCACATGAAAAATCATTTTACAGGGTGGCGGTAGAGGTCAACACAACAGAAGATGCTGCTGCTGCTGCTGAAATGTCTTACGTACCACATAGCAGGAGTATTTCGAATTTTTCTTTCTCTGCGGACAGACTCGCAAACACCCATTTGTGTGGGGTATTTAATGAAAGAATAATGAAATTTTGTCTACTTTCTGTTTTGTTTTGTTTTAGACTTCAAGGACCAAGTCGCCGCTATGAAAGAAAGTTCAGTCAGTTGGAAAATGTTCTTTTTATTGTGGAGAGAGATTGGAATGGAATTGGCTGAGAAGTAGTAGAGATTTAGATGAGATGGAGTATGATGCACACAGTCTATGGATGAACAAGAAAAAAGCAAAAAAAAATTCATCATTATGTTAGCTGGTGGCATAAGCGTGTGTTTGAGTGCCTTTTTTTTTTGTAAATGGCGGGCAATATTTTTAACGCTTCCATACACTTCATAGCCTTTGACGTAGAAAGTTGGTTTTATTATGGCGGCATATCAGGCTTATTAAATCTGAGAAAAAAGCCAGAAAAACTTAAGAAGAAGGACGATGGATGACAAAATTCAAAAAAATAACTTAAATGTGGTCTACGACAGTGGATATTTTTTTTTTTTTTGTTTTCTTTTTCGATACAAAGTGTCACACTCTTGAATACCTTTCTGGTCATTGTGGTTCATTGTTTTGCTCTCAGAGTACATAGTGAATCGCAGCAAATAGAGGGTGGTCTTACGGTAGTGAAATCTTGCCAAGACAAACATATTAACCCCCAATTGCCCAGAGGTAATTAAAAATCAGTCCTTTGCTCTCTTTTCTTCTTTACTTCGTTTAATTTTTTTTCTTTTTAATCATAATGGGTGAGTGGCATTCAGACATTCGTACATAATTGTTCAATTATTTTTCTTTCCATTTAGAGACATAATTGAGTTTCTGTTTCTGTTGTGACTTGTTTTTATGTTTTCATGTCTCAGGTAATTTTTTCTTTGTTACCTTTTCTTTCTTGGTTCTGCAAATAATAGTCAATTAAATAATTAAAACGATAATTTCTTTGCTTATGCTTTTAAATAGTCTGTACAGAGAAGAATATATGATTTATTTTAAAAACCAGCCAAGAAGCTTTGACACCGTTGGACTATACATATTCTGTGGGGCACTTTTAAATTTTCCGCCCTATATAAACGGAACTGTGTTTAAGTCATCCATTATGTATGGAATCGTTCAATCGTTCAACATCGTTCAAATGTCCGCCACGAATTTTTGAAGTGTGCAATTTTCGATAACTCTAGCGGATAAATCAGGCGGAATTTGACCGATGGCAAGTGTTATATTGACTTTAAGGACGGCTGTGGTTTAAGGCTTATTCGCATATACCTGTGAATTAAGAAAACACCTCAAGAAATATTCCAATTCGGTCAAATAGCACGCTATCGATGGCCAGCTAACATCATCTCCGTGTGAATTGAGTATGCCCTTAACTCGCTCATACAGAGTATTCAATGTGGAAAAAAACTTTATAGCAAAAAGCGCTATTGAATGCACATGTCGTTAGTGTCCAGATTATCTAAGATAATCTAAGTCAGAAAAAATTTGTAATCATCGACCTACAGTGCTTGATGTTGGCCTGGTCCAAGCTCTTCTCAAAGAAATAATGATAGATAATGCCGCCAGTTCAAAATCCTCATCAAACACTGACTTTTTCTGGATGCATTCAACTCTCTTGGATATCGTCCTAAATTCTATAAATATGTTTGTGCATGAACATGATTTTTCAGTGACAATTAAGTCATTCATAATACATAATTGGCCACTACAACCCTTCAGTCAGGATTACAGCCTAGCTTCTCAACACCACTCATGTTGTGTGCGTTAATTTTATACATGAGTGGCGGGACCTACAGTTTAAAGTCGACTCCGAACGACAGATTTTTTGAGAAGCTTTTCATGGCAATTTTTAACTCTCAGAGTTTTTGCCAGAAATCTGCCGAGAGGAAGTCGCCGAAGAAATATTTTCATATTTTCGTTTTGATGTCTGACCTGAGATTCGAACTCGGGCCTTTCGTCTAATAAGCCAACACACTACCTACTAGACCACGGCGACTTCGAACACACATGGTTGTCAATAATAGATTTGGCAAAACATACTGAATAAATGACACCTTATTTTGCAGATGCAACTTCTACGAGATGATCAATGTTAAATAGCAAATCGGAAGTCCCTGTTGGAAGACCCGTGGTCAAATCCCTCGAATCATTTATGAGTATTATAAGTATTTCTCTAAATTTATGAATCTGAAGGAGTAGGCATATAAATCAAACGTATTTCGAATGTTATGAGTTTGATGTCAACGTTGTATTCATACTCATTGCAACCTGTACTTATAAATCAATGTTGTAGTGAGTATGAATGACTGAGAGTACATAGTTAAATTTCAATATTGTTGACTCACTCATACTTAAAATTTCATGAGTACTTATGAGTAGCGAGAAAACGATTCATTGCTGATCTCTGGTCAGATGATGATCATTTTATCGGTATGCATTTGCCACTTTTGTCTCATGCGGATTCGGATATCGTCCCAAGTTTTACCAATTTTGTTTGTTTACGTATCCATTCATTTGCTTATGATAATTTTTCAATGAAAATAAGGACCAATTGCTGCAAAGCTCATTCAGCAAACTGAAGAAGAAGAAAATATGACAACTGAAGAAATGACAATTAATTTGACTGATGTAAATTCTACAACATGACCGTTTTAACATTTCAAAGTTCAAGAGTCCCTGTTTTATTAATTTATGTAAGAATGCACGGACACTCAATGTTATATTGTAAATGCACACTGAACCAAAAGTGAATAAGAGAGATTTTAAACATTCTAAAGAACACACTAGTAGAGGTAAAGCCCGGGTTCGAGCCCCAGGCCAGACATCTAAAAGAAATATGAAAATAAAAATATTTCTTCGGCGACTTCCTCTCAGCAGATTTCTGGCAAAAACTCTGAGAATCAAATAATCCTGCCATGAAAAAGCTTCTCAAGAAATCTGTCGTTTGGAGTCGACGTTAAACTGTAGGTCCCGCCGCTCAAGTATAAAATTAAGGCACACAACGTGAGTGGTGTGAGAAGCTAGGCCGTAATCCTGACTGAAGTGTTGTAATTGCCAATTATGTATGTATGTATGTACGTATCCATTCATTCGCTTATGTTAATTTTTCGATGAACATAAGGACCAATTGCTACAAAGCTCATTCAGCAAACTGAAGAAGAAGAAGATAAGACAACTGAAGAAATGACAGTTAATTTGACTGACATAAATTCAACAACATGACCGTTATAAAATGTCAAAGTTCGAGAGTCCCACGGACACTCAGTGTAATATTGTCAATACACACTGAACCAAAAGTGAATAAGAGAGAGTTTTTAAACATTCTAAAGAACTCACTAACAGAGAAGGGCACTGAATCGTTTTTTCGCTACTAATAAGTACTCATGAAATTTCGAGTATGAGTGAGTGAAGTCGCCGTGGTCTAGTAGGTAGTGTGTTGGCTTACTAGACGAAAGGCCCGAGTTCGAATCCCAGGTCAGACACCAAAACGAAAATATTTCTTCGGCGACTTCCTCTCAGCAGATTTCTGGCAAAAACTCTGAGAATCAAATAAGCCTGCCATGAAAAAGCTTCTCAAGAAATCTGTCGTTCGGAGTCGACTTTAAACTGTAGGTCCCGCCACTCATGTATAAAATTAACGCACACAACATGAGTGGTGTTGAGAAGCTAGGCCGTAATCCTGACTGAAGGGTTGTAATGGCCAATTATGTATGTATGTGATTGAAATTCAACTATTTTGATTCATTCGTACTCACTACAACATTGATTTATAAGTACAGGTTGTATGAGTATGATTACAACGTTGACATCAAACTCATAATAATCGAAATATGTTTGATTTATACGCCTAGCCTTTCAGATTCATAAATTTTGAAAAATTCTTATAATACTCATAAATGATTCGAATGACTCGTCGAATCACTCATCGAAATTTGTTCTTAGTTGTTGTTGCATTTACAAAAAAAGAAGAGAGAAAAAGACAAAGACAGCAGAAAAGCAAACACACAACCTTCTAGTGAGTATTGTAGTATTCATACGCGAGTCGTACTTATTTTGTGATTTTGTAAATGTTGAGTAAAAGAGAGTCGAAATCAACAATATCATGAGTATATATAGTATGACTACGATGAGTACTTCAAACTTTGAATATGAGTAGTATGAGTATAATATTAAAATATGTATAAATGCTTATAAGTATTCGAATCATACTCATCTTTTTGAATACTCATTGCTGATCTCTGGTACCTACACTTTGCCGTGCAAAAATATGGAGTCACCAGAAGTTTCCCTTATTTTTCTTAAAGTTTCTGAATAACACGAAAAAAAATTTTAATTTATAATAAAAGAGAATTAATATAAAAACATCAGTTATTTGTAAGTATTATTGTTTAAAATTTAAGAATTTGCTTTATTGCAATTGTATTGGGGGTACCTAGACTTTTGCCGTCCACTGTATGCCTTACATTTAAAATAACAATTTCATAACAAATTTGATACACTTAATAAGCGTAAACTCATTGCTCTGACAGTTTCCTTAGACAGTTTAACAAATTAAACGCTTCTTCAAATATCTTCTCGATACAGATCTTAATGCATTCTTATCATAAATGATCATCATATTAACGGTAGAGTATCTGTATACATTACGATCACTATCTATTCTGTCAGTTGTTTTACGCATAACGTTTTATTAAATTCTATCAAGCTAATGGAAATGGTATAAAAGGATACAATGTTTAGGGTGACAAAAAAAAAGAAAACTCGTCCTCAAAACAAACAATAACAAAACGTTAGCAAACACAATAGATGGTGATGATGACAATAAACTTATGTTATGACAAATATTTACATGGTATTGTCTCATCTACCATATTGCAGCAGACGATAGCAATCATGCCTGATGATTATAATTGTCACAGTAGAGGAAAGAGGGAAAAACACTGATATTTGTAAATGAAAACAAAAACAATAACAAAAAAAAACGAAAACGATAACAAAAAATAATAAAAAGATGACATATGTACAAACAAACAAAAGGCAAAATAAAACAGAAGAAAACAAAACATTTTTCAAATAACCGCCAAAATTCAATTGTAATAATGAAGATGTTACTCTAACCTAAAAAAACACTCACACACATACACAAACATAAATTGTATTGTAAACAATTAATTTTACTCCCTTCAGTATCTCTGTACAAATAGTAATTTTTTTAAGTGGCAATTGTAGTACAACTTTAAAAATAAAAATTAAACCCGTACTCGAACTATGGTAAATGATTTCTGGTATAGGGATGAAATGTTACGAAGACCAAAAAAATATGTGTGTGCAGTTATGAAATGTACTCTTTCAACATTTTTTGAAAGATATTGCTACCGAAATCACGATTTATGTATATTTACTGGATTATTATAGGATATGGTTCATGCTTATACTAAATACAGTATGCTTCGGATATAAGAACTTTAAAAAATGTTTGCATGACAGTGCTTATAAGTGGGGAAATATTTATATAGAAATCCCGCACCTGATAGCAAATACCACGTGTCTCTCAAGGGCTTTGATCATTTTCTACACTTCGATGTGGTGAAAACAGTTGTAACTTGCCAAAAAATTGCTGAAGGATATACAATTGCATCATGAGTCCTATCGTAGTATTGCTGTCTTCTCCGAGACCTGCACCAGGACAGATTAGTAGGAAGAGAACTAAGGTGGATTACACGTTTTCTATCAGTAATCAATTATCTGAGAATGAGTTGCCTCAGCCGTTTTACAACTTTATTTCTTAAATTGTTTCAATTTAAACGTTTCAGGATTTCTTTTTATGGGGATATGCTGTCATTGGATTATGCTGATAAAATATTATAATAATAGCTATTTGAGGTCAACATTCAACCTTAAAGCCATACGGCAGATTTATTGGAAAAAGTAGTAAAAATTGGACAGCGCAATGCAGCTCCCTGGAATGTTCCTTAAGGTATGTTCAGATATGCACTTTTATTGAGTCAATATTCGGTTTATTGAGCACAATATTTTAAGTGTTCAGGCATAACAATATACGCAGTTCAAATGCTTATTCAATATTAATTTGACAGCTGTTAAACAGAAACAGCTGGTTGTTTCCGCAACATTGTTTTTATATTTATTTTTTTGTTTTTGTTTGCCGTTGTGGACATTTGAGTTGTCAAATATCAACAGAAAGTGTTCGGATAATTGTAAGAGGCGCACTGAACATGCTTATGACAGTGTTGCATTTTAAGTTATACTCAATATTATAACAATTTGCGTATTTTTTGCGCAATAATTAATTGAAACTTTATATGAAATATTGAGCTCAATAATGGCGTTTATTGCGATTTACGTAATAAAAGTGCATATCTGAACACCGTATAATACAACCGTTTTACAACGGTAGATCAATATGCCTGTGCCTTAGATAGCCTTCAACACCATTAACTAACATGATGTACAAGGCACTACATTCAGTGTAGAGCAGTGCCTGGCATCAATCATACGTACACAGTACCAGATGTTGTTTATAAAAGCCATTTTCTATTGGAAAAATAATGAATTTCTTTTCTTACAACTTCATTTCTTAACGTGAACAAAACGAAATTAAATTTACAAATAGACATCAGAGTTCAAAACGAATACGTACACGATGCATTGGTAACACCACCGAATTTAATTTGCACGCACTCCATCCCTATATTCAATACACCATAATGTGGTTCCTTTTTCTCATTTCATTCATTTGTTTGTTTTTAATTTGACAAATTCAGAAGGCCAATGTTTGGTTTACAAAATGTTTTTTTTTTTGTCTCTTTATTTATTTATTTGTTCCTGTTTCCTTATAAATATGAAATCAAAATAAACAGATTTTTATCTTTCCGCTGTCACACACCCTTTCGGTATGAATTGTAAGGTTGAAACGGCTCTCAAATTATATTTGCACACATTTTACGCACACATTCATACATACGATCATGTAAGGAATAAATGTTTACATATACACATTATATACGAATTCATTACACATACGTAACATACATATGTATGTACGTACATATGTAAGTAAACATATGCAATTTTGATTTAAATGATACATGTACGCGTATGTCAAATTCATTTTTAACTTCAATTTTCATTCCAATTGTTATCGATATTTTTTCATAACGCCATAGCGAAAGTGACAGTATGTACTGCAATATATTGGAAAATTTTTTTTCATTTAATTTAATAAGAAAACAAAAATGGAGAAATATGCAACGTTTTATATGATGGTGATTTCATATTGGCAGCTTTCGGATAAAAAGTTATGTGGTGTGCAAAAATTAGGTATCTAAAGAAATTTATGGTCCTTCGTAGGTCCACACACATATGGTATTCAAGTATTATGGATTATTTTTATTGTATTTTTTATTTAATTTTTAATTTAAAGATGGACTTTAAATATTCTTAAAAAATAATGAGAACGGGCCAACAACCCCTCAAACCATAAAATAGAGTCTTTTAGGGGTAATTGAAGACTTATCGAATACGCCACAGAAGTTTGGTTCTGGTTTATCAAAAGGATTTCGTATTACTTGTTTTTCATTGGGATTACATATGTACATACATACATAATTGTTCATTACAACCCTTCAGTCAGAATTACGACCTAGTTTTTCAAACCATTTATGTTGTGAGTGTCAATGTTATCATGAGTGGCGGGACCTACAGTTTAAAGTCGACTCCGAACGACAGATTTTAAGAAGCTTTTCCATGGCAATTTTTTATTTACTCTCAGAGTTTTTGCCATATTTTGTTTTGTTAGAGATTTCTGACCTGTGGTTTGAACCGTGACCTCACGTCTACCTGCTAGACTACGGCAACCTCATTGGGATTGCCTCTCAAAAATTAAAATAAAATCGAAACAATTTTTATATGAAAGCTAAGACCATTAATATACATACATACATACATAATTGGCCATTACAACCCTTCAGTCACGATTACGGCCTACTTCTCACACCACTCATGTTGTGTACGTTAATTTTATACTTGAGTGCCGGGGCCTACACTCAACTACACTAACTTAGACTCCAAACAACAGATTTTAAGAAAGTTTTTCATGCCAGGTTTATTTGACTCTAAGAGTTTTTGACAGAAATCGGCGGGGAAGGAAGTCGCTGAAGAAATATTTTTTTTTCATATTTCGTTTTGATGTCTGGCCTGGGGCACGAACCCTGGCTTTACGTCTAATAAGCGAACGCACTGCCTACTAGACTACGGCGACTAATAAAAGTTTGTTGATTTTAAATTTCAATTATCGAAAATCGCCTTCATGATTCAGTAGCAAAGGATATCCTATCAGTATAGTATTTTTTAATAAATCAATTTGGTTGGTAATGCAATGAAAATTCAATAATTGTTAAAATATTGTATATTACGTTACAATTTCCTTACAAAAACTTATTAATGTGACCCAAGAATGGAGGTTACGAGGTGAATACACCTTCTCGAAATATACTAACGTTTAACATGTTGACTGCCGCGGCAATTTTCAGAAAACTGGCCACATTGATTTTTTGTTCTTTTCCCAGAAGCCATTTATCGATACTAGCACTGATATAATACGATTTTATCCTTAGCTCCACAAAAATGGTAGGTTTAGTGAGCACGAGATAACTCGTAGATTGCGATCCCTCTATTGTGCCAGTCAGCGTATTAAGGTTTTCAGGGTCCCGGTTGCATGAATCAACCAGAGCCACAAATAGTATTACCAGAGTATAATTATACTATAAAGTTATCCGACAGGATAACTAGATATCAATAAAACCATTTCATGGAACATATGCCAGTGCGGACTTGTTGCACGAATGGAGATATGATGGGTCTAGGCGTCTATATAACCGAACTAGCTCTGGCTACCAGATCGTTATAAGGTCTTTCGAGCGAAGATACATGCGATTAGGGAATGTACAATCAGTGATAAATTGGTAAAATGGACGCATAGGAATTCAAATATATCAAATATTGAAATATACGGTGAGCGCCAAAAGTGAGTAAACAACACTGAAATAATTCATTTTCTTAGGATAGCGAGAAAAGTAAATGAGAATAGTCGAATAAATTTCCAAAAATAAAAACGTTTATTTATTACTTATAAAATGTTAAAATAAAAACAACAATTCATGATAAAGGAACTTTTTTTACACTTAAGAACATAATAGAAAATTTAAAATTATGGTGGGTGTTGACTCACTTATGGCGCTCACTGTATGTACATATGTATGTATGTATATGCTTCGTAAAAAAAATAAAAAATGAGGAAAGAAATCCGCTCATCTGTTTCTTCTTCCTATCTGTTAATAAATAAAGATTTATTGATTATTGAAGTCGTCGTAGTCTAGTAGGTAGTGTGTTCGCTTATTAGACGTAAAGCCCGGGTTCGTGCCCCACGTCAGACATCAAAACGAAATTTGAAAAAAAAAATATTTCTTCGGCGACTTCCTCTCAGCAGATTTCTGGCGAAAACTCTGAGAGTAAATAAACCTGCCATGAAAAAGTTTCTCAAAATCTGTCGTTCGGAGTCGACGTTAAACTATAGGTCCCGCCGCTCAAGTATAAAATTAACACACACAACATGAGTGGTGTGAAAAGCTAGGACGTAATCCTGACTGATGGGTTGTAACGGCCAATTAAGTATGTATGTAAACTTTTATTTTAATTATAATAATTTGTCATAATTTGCAGTTATTGGCTCCAACTATTATCGATCTCATCAAATCAAATATATTTTACTAAACCTTGCTTAAGAAGGTCTCTCAATAATTTCTCAATATATTCCATGTGCAATATGGAATGGAATTTGAACACTTTCCGAACATATTTGCAAATTCTTTTGAGAAGGGCTCACGACTAAATAAAATATACCTTAAATATTTTGTACTTCTGCCAAATATTCTTGGATTATCTATTTTTACCCCCAATATTATTTTGTTATTGTTGTTGTTGTTGTGATGCTTTTCCGTAAAATCGAAATTGTATTTGTTTTTTTGTTTCATTTCAATTTTTGCAATATTTAAAATATTTATGCATATCAGTGCACTTTTAATTAAAAACATATCAATCGAACATCCATGCATACACACATCCATACATACATACGTTCATGCAACATTTTACCATAAACAGTCGTCGTTCGTTCAATCATATGTGGTACTCACTCATACACTCACTCATTCGCTTACAAACAATAAATAAAATCAATCACAATTGAAATATTTTAAATAAATAAATTGGAATAAGAAGACTAAAAAAAAACAGAAAAACGATGAATAAAAAACATGAAAAGAAAAAAAAAACAAAAAATTATAAAAAATTTTTTGTTATTTTTCATATCAACAACCCTTTTTGTAACAATTCTTTCATGTTGTTGTTTTTTATTTAATTTTTATTTTTTTTTTTTTTTTTGTTGTTTTTTGGTGTTATTGTCGTTTGGTCCTGAAACAGTTTCATTCTTTCTTTTTACCCCCTGAATATGGTATTTTTGATGTATGAATGATGAGAATGTTGCCGCTGATGATGGTGTCGATACGCTTTTTTTATTGTCAATATATGTTGCATTAGCATACACATTTATACTTGCAAATATCATACAACACATATGTACATACATACATATAATATGTTTGTGTGGGTAGGTAGAAGGACTATTTGCAAGCAATTTCTGTTCTGTTTCGCCATCATTTGTGCAAAAATTTTTCACATTTAATTAAAATTCCAATTAATTTTCATGTGTATATGTATGAGTGTGTATGTAACATTACAGAATGGAATGGAAAAAAATCAAAGAGAGTTGGAACGTTAAACTGTTTACCGCATATTGACTATTTTTATGCACATATTTCTACCACGGCACCGGTTTTTTTACCTCAAATGTTGCTCTTTTTTCTCGCTCTCTCTTTTTCCTCCATTTTTCTTTATTAATTTTTATTGCAGGAAGTTGAATCCAGATGGCCAGTAGAAATCCGTCAGAGAGATTCATACACAGAATTATGCAATATGTCTGTATACATGTGCATATGTACTATGTATGGGTGTGGGAGCTTGAAAAGAATGTTGCACAAGTCCGTATGGTTATTGATGAAAATCAATTAAATTTTAATTTATTTACTTGATACGACTAACTGTCTGTTGCTGCCTTCTGTTTTCGTTTTTTTTCCTTTTTTTTCTCTGTTTTATATTCCACATGCAAGTTGCTACAATTTGTTGCAATTATAAGCGTCACTATTCTGTCTGTGGAAATTAATTTTCATTATTGAAAACTGACAATCATTTTATAATTTTTTTTTTAATAGCAATCAGAAGACAATTATATTCCTTTTCTTTTGTATACCAATTGGAACATATTGAGGGACAACGTTTCCCTAAACCACGATTCGGAAAGCTGATTCAAATAATTTTCATAGAATTTGAGAAACAATCATTGAGGACATACATACATAATTGACCATTACAACCCTTAAGTCAGGATTACGGCCTAGCTTCTCAACACCATTCATGTTGTGTGTATTTACAACTTGATGTATACAACAATAATTTGCTTGTTCTTTATTCTACTTTACACTTCTGTTCGGAAATCTTTACATCGAGCGATCTTCAAACCACGACTGTTTTGTTCACACGCAACGCGTCTTCACACAAGACTGACTGAATTCTTACTACTCGTTGCCTGCTTTGTCTTGCCTTTTTATATGCTCACATAAACAGTCTGATGAAGGTTCTTGAAGTCGAATGTTCGTGGCTTCTCTTACTCGAGAACTCTATCGCGACTTTATTGTTGTTTGTGTATTTTGTTCACATTGCTTGTTGTTGCATTCTCGCTTACTTGTTTATTCCCTTTTCTTTCATAGTGATGTTGTTGGTTTACTTGTAACAAGTTCCTTGTATTTGTTTGCGCAGCTTTTGCTCATTTTAATGTTAAACTATGTTACACTGTTTCTAATTTCGTAACAATATCTTTCTACTTACGTACTCAGTTTCTGTTTTGATTTATGATTTTATTTGTCCCTTTTTTCGAGTTTTTGCAACTTAACAGGAAATTGGTATACTGTGGTTGGTCCTCTTATGATTGAATTGCATAGAAACGATGGGATGTTTTATAGGGTATAGTAGTGAAAAATATTGCTGAACTTGCTCTACATTTTCCTGTGATATTCGTTGTTAATATCATCCTCTCTGGTGGTTCAGGAGGCCCTTGCTTTTTCCTCCAAATATATTCTACTCCGCAATGCTGGGGATTGTATTCGAGCACTTTAATCACTGCACTATGCCAATAATACAACAGCTTCCCAACATTTGTTCAACATAAAAAGCAATTATTTTTCATTTACTTACCAGTGCTTGGTTCCAAACTCTGTCGAATGCTTGGAAAATGCCTGTTAATTAAGCAGAACAGAATATCCTTTTTTCAAACGCATTTGTTAAGACCTGCGGCAATATGTGTAATTATTCGACACGTTCCCGTATACTGATATTAACATTGGCTTTTACTTAGCCTATTTGTCCGATCATTTGCCATTTTAACTAATGTAACATATATTTTCAAGGGAAATATTGAAGTAGTAAAACTGTTTTGAAAAAAAAAGAATTCTTATGGATATACGAAGCAGTTCCGTTAACTTCGAGTTGATGATCCAATTTTTCTTTGGATTGAGTTGCACAATAGTGTTTCGAATCTTGAGTACCCTAGTAGTCTAGTGGGAGTGTGATAAACTATTAGCATGAGGTCACTACACCAGAGAGCAATGAATCATTTTTTCGCAACTCACAAGTACTCATGACATTTTTAATATAAGTAAGTCAACAATATTAAAATTCAACTGTGTACTCTGATTCATTCGTACTCACAACAACATTGATTTATAAGTACAGATTGCAATGAATATGAGTACAACGTTGACATCAAACTCATAACATTCGAAATATGTTTGACTCGTACTCCTAATCATTCAGATTCATACATTTAGAAAAATACTTATAATACTCATAAATGATTCGGGTGATTATTCGAATCACTTTCACATTCATCAAAATTTACAGTCTTAGTTGTTGTTGCATTTACAAAAAAAGAAGAAAGAAAAAGACAAAGATGGCAAGCAAAGCAAATACACAACCTTCTAGTTAGTACTTTAGTGTTCGTACGCGAATCATACTTATTTTTGTGATTCTTGGAAATATATTCGAAATCTACAACATCTTGATTATTGTTAATTATGAGTACGATGAGTACCTCAAACTGTAAATATGAGTAGTATGAGTATGATATTAATATAAGTATGGAATCGTGTAAGTATCAGAAATTATGAGTATGATCCGAATCTATTAATCTTTTTTAATACTCATTGCTGATCCCCGGTAACCACTAAACTTCAAACAAAAGTCAACAAAAAAAGAAACTTGTTTATGCGTGCATCGTGGCAAATATCAACAGGAAGCAAACTGGTATATTCATTGCCAAATGGGTTAAATGGTATGCTTGACCTACTAAATATTGTATATAACATTTAAATGCAATGGGACTTTGAATTCTAAATAATATTCTAATATTTCTAATTCTAATATTTTTGGGTGTGCATTCTTTTGTCTTTTTATAAAATAGAAATAAAAAATATAAAAGAAATGAATTATTTTTACATTTTATAGCTTAAAATTAATAAAATTGTTAAAATATATTGGGGTACCTCCACTTTTGCTGTCCACTGTATTTGTTCTACATTTGATTAGAATACAACGAATAATGAAAAACTCTTACTGTGTCTTTAATTCCTGAATTTTATTTTAGACATCATGTTTTCCATTTTTTATTCCATTCTCTCTCTCTTAATTTGTTTTTGGATGATTAATTTTTATTAATTGTTCTCACAGCCTATTAACAGTTTTACATAATTTCATCATCGCTTTTAGCCGTAGTAGTCAATAAAATTTAATTCTAAAATTCATTTAAATTGTATACAAAATCTGTTAAATTACTTTAACAATTTACACTAACTATGTATGTAGTATGAATAGATGTACATATGTATGTATGTATTTATTTCAATAAAAATTTATATTAAATCAATAAGGATAACATAAATACATATGTATGTATGTATGTACATACATATTTATTAACTATTATGGTAATATTGCAGATGGAATAGAATATTGAAAAATGCATCATTGATTACAATTGTCATTTCATTTCTCATACTCATACTCATACTGTTATCATCTGCTGCTGCTACTGCTGCTCTTTCACTCCCACACACACAATCAAAACGGAAATAAAACCAGTGATTTACTCATACAAGTACGAGTGCAAGTGCAACTGCAGATACAGTTATGGGTACGGGTACGAATTCGAGTATTATTTTTATAGGTTTTTGACTGGAAACAATTCGGTTACAGATTTTATTTTTTATAGTTTTTAGCTTTTGTACGATAAAAAAAAATTCAAAAAAATAAACTTCGAAATACATTCCGTGCCTTTTAATTTTTTTTTCGTTCGTTTGTCGCTTTTTCCAATCATTCACTTGCAATAGGTATTGACACGTAACAAATTTAGTGATCCGAAGTACCTATTTTCCATGTATAAATAAAAATCTCAAAAAAAAATCAAAAAAATTATTCAACAAAATATATGAGAAAAAGTACCTTTGTTTTGTTAAAATACCTTCCATGGTATGTATTATATTGAATGTATCGAATGGCTCGACAATTCAACTCATATAGTCGAGTATGGGCATTGTATGAATGTTTGTTTTGTTGCATATTTCATGCATATTTCTTTGTTTTGTTTTTGTTTTTTGCATTTTTCAAGCACATATTCAATATTGTTCCAGCAATTGTTTATTTTATTTTCGACAATTTCTGTAACATTTTAATATAAAGTCGTGTTTCAATATTTGTCTATATTTATACACCCTATGCATAGAATATCGGCAATAACAGTATTTCAGTCAGTTTACCATAAGTAGAGAATTTTTTCCTAACTAAAACCTAACTTCTGTCACCACCCGTGTTGTGTGTATTAAATTTATTCATGAGTGGAGGGACCTACAGTTTAAACGACATGTTCTTGAGAAACCTTTCAGTTACTCTCAGAATCTTTGAATCATGAGCTCGCTTCTAATAAGCTAACGACATACACTAACTAAAGCTTGTTAGAAAAATGGAAAAGAACAAGCAGAAAAGTAATGAAATTGAACATCACTGAACAATTTCAATACGATCCGTGGCGGTCATATGCCAGAAATCATATTTAAAATGTAATGCCACAAGATTATCTTTCGGATAAATAAAATTCATGTCAATCGAATAATCCATCGTTGTTTTATTGCAACTTAAAGTTCTATACCTCTATAAAAAAACACCCTATACAATACCCAGAGGTCAACTGGGCCATTGCATTCGTCGTAATAGAGAGATTGAAAGAAAGCAGAACAGATAAAGTTGGAAAGTTGGAGAGAGAAATTTGTAAAAATCTCAACCACAACACACAGAAGAACGCCGAATAGTTTATCGCAATGATGTCATATCGCTGTAGTCTAGTAGGTAGTGTGTTGGCTTATTAGACCCCAGGTCAGACATCTCCAACAAAATGAAACATAAAAAATATTTTTTTAGCGACTACCTCTCAGCAGATTTCTGGCAAACACTTTGGGACTAAAAAAAAATTGCCGTGACAAGTTTCTCAAAAAAAATCTGTCATTGTGAGTCGAGTTTAAACTTTAGGTCTCGCCACTAATGTATAAAATTAACACACATAACATAAGTGGAGTGAGAAGTGTAGTGGTTGATTTTGTAAAAGTTTTATTTTAAATAATAACGGTCGACATGATGCTGTGTTTAGTTAGCATAATTATAAAGTCATAGGCAGTAGCATGTAAGCGCATCCTGACGCGTCTACGGAGCCGAACATTTTCCAGTCACTACCAATACAATTGGATCGTGCGAAGGGTATTAGGTCGAACTTATCAATTTATTAATTCTTTTCAATTCGAGCTCTTTGACTGACAAGATCGAAGAAAAATACCATAATAAATTTTCTTCTGTTAAATAAATTATAAAAAACTTAAAGTTAAAAAATTTTAAAGTGTTAATAAATTGTATAGTGTTCATATTTTCTTGATTTTTATAAAAAAAGGTAAGATCTCAAAAAATTTATTTAAAGATTTAGTGGCGTGAGGAAATTTTCTTTCTTTTTCTTAGTACACGTGTGAAGCGTTTTTTTTAATAAGAAAGTGAAATAAATACCTAGCGGTACTAACGGTATTATCCCGTTAGTCCATCACCCCACATTTATCTCGTGTTTTTTCTTCAGAATTCAGAATTAGAAGTCAGAATTACATACGTTTTTAATTTTTAAAGTTGCTGAAGAAAAAGGTAACAATATATTCGGTTTGTGATGTAGAAATAATTTATTAACAGAAATTTATCTTCATTTCTCAAATAAAAAGTGGGGTTACAAATCCTGTTGCACTGTGTACAGTACACTGTACTGGAGATTTCATTGGCAACGAAAGGAGGAGGCAAAGGAGGAGAATTGAATCTAACCAGTCGCCAGTCTGATTGGCTGACCGCCTCCAACTATCATTAAAAGATCAATCCCCAAGAAACCAGCAAAAAACCCTAAAATGTCGTAATTAATTTAATTTATTTATTTTATTATTTTAGTTTTAAGTTTTATTATAAGAATTAGTTTAAAAATTTATTGCTTTTTATTATAGAAGAATTAAGTTAAATATGCATGGAAATGCCCATATGTCTAGACATCTGCTGGACATATTCTTTTAGTCAAACACTTTAAATCCTCAGCACCAACATCACCTACAGCTTTTGAAGAGGCCTCATCAACATGCTGCAGAAACCTTAATATCGGTGAGTGTTTGTTCCCTTTACTTTTTTTTTTTCCTTATTTTCTTTTAAATCTTAGTTCGTATATTTAATGTTATATATACACAAATAGAAGATCATGCATATTTAGTTTAACCAATTCTAAAAACATTAAGATCCCTAGCAACATGTTTAGCAACATGTTTGTTTATTAAGAAAAAAGCTTTTCGTTATTCTTTTATCATCCTACTTAAATTAATAGGTCACATTAGTTTACTTGTTTTTTTATATATGTATATGTATCTTCTATTAATTTTTTTTATTGAATTTATAATGTAAACTAAAATTTCAACTTTCAATTTATTAATTATCTAGTTTAAACAATAGTTATAGTTTTAAGTTAATTTCTTTTTTGATTATCATGAATTATGAATTGTTATTTACTAATGAATATAAGTGAAAACACTGTTCATAAAATAATGAGGAAATAGAACATTTAGGGCAGTTTTCTTACTGATGTGAGGAGATTGGGTAGGTTATGCATTTGGGATCTTAACACAGGACTGGCGCGAGTTAAGATCATAGGAAGGGTGGGTGAAGATGCGCTTTATTCTCCAATACCATCATGGAGAGACAAACTAACATTTGATTAGCTTGGTTGAACTCTTTTTTTCCGTTTCGTTAATCCTCAAATAGGGTTTTGTATTTCCATCTTCTAGCATCAAGGATTAACACCCGGTCCATTATATTATAGTTTCAAGGGAGTCTATAATAATTATTTATGCTTAATGACGAATATTATTGGTACATGAGATTGACGAGAACAAGAATCCCCCCACCGACTGCTTGCTAGCGTTTTCAATGGCTCCCGTTCGTTCTCTCCTTCTCACCAGAGCACTTAAATACCAATAAGTCAACAGCTTCTCCGTGTAGGCTGCGACAGTATCGTAATTTGTTCATTACAGAAGCTAGGTTGTAATCCTGACTGAAGAGTTGTAATGACCAATTATGTATGTATCAAAGATCAGCAATGAGTATTCAAAAATATGAGTAGATTTGAATCATACTCATAATTTCTCATTCTTATACGCATTCATACTTATTTTAATATCATACTCATACTATTCATATTCAAAGTTTGAAGGACCCATCGTACTCATATTTAACAATACGCATGATGTTGTTGATTTCGACTCTGCTTTACTCAACATTTACACGAATCACAAAATAAGTATGATTCGCTTATGAACACTACAATACTCACTAGAAGGTTGTGTGTTTGCTTTGCTTGCTGTCTTTTTCTTCCTTCTTTTTTTATAAATGGTAACAACAACTAAGGCTGTACATTTTGATGAATGATTCGACGAATCAGTCGAATCATTTATGAGTATTATAAGTATTTTTTTAAATTTATGAATCGGAATGAGTAGGCGTATGAATCAAACATATTTCGTTCTGTTCTGAGTTTGATGTCAACGTTGTACTGATACTCATTGCAACCTGTAGTTATAAATCAATATTGTAGTGAGTACAGATGAATCAGAGTAGTTGAATTTCAATACTCTTGACTCACTCATAATCAAAATTTCATGAATACTTATGAGTAGCTAAAAACGATTCATTGCTGATCTCTGGTATGTATGAATGATGTCCTCTCACCTTTCAAAAAGCTTAATTTCATTAAAAATACCAAGAGAACCAAAATGTCCACTCTTGAAAAATAATCAAAATCGTCTAGGAAACCTCTATCCAGAGTCCTCAACCCCACCCTACTAAGGAGTGGACTGTTACAGAAGAGATGTTTGATAATTTCCAACTCATCTTCGTTGCACAATCCTGGGTTACTATATTCCTGTCAGCATTCTATCCTCGCAGTGTCTCGTAAGAAACACAGTAATCCTACGTATCTGTACGCTGTCCTAACGCTGTCTATCGAAAGAAATAGATTCCTTAGCAGAACAGTTACATTTTGACACAATTTCAATTGTGACTTGTTCCATGCTAGAGCACTTATTTAGATCCTCTTCTTTCCAAAACTTAAATGTCCACGTATTTGATATGACCAGTATTTCAGTATTAAATTACAGCGTAGCGCATTACGGAACGTACCGTCTGATTGTTGTCTCTACTATATGTGGATGTGTGTATGTATATGTATTTGTTTTGCTAAAATGATTTCATTTTTTTCATTTTTCGATACCTGTTACAAGGATGTGATATTCAATTTGAATTCAAAACATTTTTTTTCCACATTTTGTCGTTCAATTTTTTATATTCCTTTGCTTTTCTTCTTTTTTGAATTCATACGACTGTGTTGTGATTGTATTTGATGTCGTCATATCAATAACTATTGACTGTTTTGTTTTGTATTGTATTTGGCAATATTTTGTACAATTTATTTATAAAACATGTTCACATGCCTTTTTTGAGATTCAAATGTAATTCTTTACATGTAATTCAATATTTTTAATACTTCAAGCATTATTGGCGACAATTTTTTTTTTTTTTTTGGGAATGGTATACACAAAGTCGTCTTTATCAAACATGCAATTTGAATTTAACTGTTCTAAGCTTTGCAATACTGAAAGGCGAACAAATTAATCGCTAGGCCAAGATTATATTTTGTAAGGCAAAGTTAAGATTGAGGTTAGATTGAGTTAAACTGGCAACCGTCTTAAAGGGTATATCTTTCTTCGGTCCCATAAGGACCCGCTGTAACACCGATATTACCTATTCCGTCATATAATTATAGCTCCTGGTTGACATCCCTCAACCATAGCAGAAACCTTATGAAGTTGTGAATTTCAATCCTTTGGCTAGACATATTTTGCCACTAAATTCTGGGTGTCCAAAAATTCTTCTTTTTAGTTTCCTATGCGCCGGACAATTACATTATGCTACAAATTTTTTAATTCGCTCTGACGAATATGGTCGACAGCTTCAGTAGAAATATTTACTTGAAATTGCTAAATTATTGCTAGGAGAATGGAAATGGTGTAACATCGTTTAACATTAAAATGATAAACGAAAGCTACAAAAACAAAAACCATATACCAACAACAGCACTATGCTAGAAAAGGGGATAGACAAGTAAGCAAGAAGGCAACAACAAACAATGTTAACAAAATCCGCAAATAACAATGAAACCACGATGGAGTTCTCGAGAACGTGAAGCCACGAACGAACATTCGACTTTAAGAACATTCATTGCATATAAAAGGGCAAGACAAAGCAGGCAACCAGTAGTAAGAATTCATTGAGTCTTGTGTGAAGACGTGTTGCGTGTGAAGAGAAACATCGTGGTTTGAAGATCTGCGTTGTAAAGATCTGCCGAAGAATTGTTAGTGTTTGCTCAGAGTGTAAAGAAGAATGTAGTCGCCGTAGTCTAGTAACTAGTATGTTCGCTTATTAGACGTAAAGCTCGGGTTCGAGCACCAGGCCAGCCATCAAAACGAAATATGAAAAAATATTTCTTCGGCGACTTCCTCTTAGCAGACTTCTGGCAAAAACTTAGAGAGTAAATAAACCAGCCATGAAAAAGTTTCTCAAAAATCTGTCGTTCGGAGTCGACGCTAAACTGTAAGTCCAGCCACTCACGTATAAAATTAAGGCACACAAAATGAGTAGTGTGAGAAACTAGGCCGTAATCCTGACTGAAGGGTTGTAATGGCCAATTATGTATGTATGTATTAAACAATCAGAGAGGATCAACTTCATTTTTCTGGGTAATTCCTAACTACAATTTTCTTAATTTTTTTTTTTTTCTTAAAAAATATTTAAAAAATAATTGAAAGTAAATGGTGTTCGATATTGAATTCAATTTTGATGTTCTTGTAACCCACCTGCAGCACCGTAATGAATAAAAATTCCATAATCTTGTATTCATACAAAACGGAAAGAAGGAATTATTATGAACCGTGATATTTAACAGGATTTGTGAGTAACAAATTAGCAACCAGAGAACGTCGCTGTGACACTTGAGAAGTGTTGAGATTTTACGCTTTTTAACAACAGCAACAACAACAACAACAACAACAACATCAAAAAGAAATTCCTTTTAATTGAATTATAATTTAATAATTAGTAATTTTATCTAAATGTTAGCACGTGCCATTGTCAAAACGTGTCATATTACTTAATCCCACCCCTGGTGTTAATGTACATGCCTCATTCGCATACATATTCATTGTTGTGTGACTTTTTTTTTTTTGAACTCGCCACGCTTTAATATTTTGAAATGAGAAAATAAGTCCGCTTATCATTGCTTGCGATGGAGGATTTTCAAATGTGAAATGTTTATGACTATTGATCGCCTTCTCGACAATATTTTGATAAAAATTTAATCCCTTAACAACTCTTTTGTGTCGCTCATTAACATGTTGCCGCTTAAAGACATCATGAGCTGCAGAGCCCATCAAAGTGTTTGCTTCCTGCAATCTGTGGAAGGAAATATGGTAATGGAATCTAAATTACATTCAATAATTCTGTAGAAACGATAGTCATATGAATACGAATATTTTTTTACTATCAGTCATGTCAAAGGCTTAATTCGTTTAATTTTAAGTAAAAATTAAATTTGCATTCCAGTTTGGAATATCAATCTTCGCCAGCAAAATTTAAAAATTTTTTTAAAAAAATAATGAATTCTCCTCGCTCTATTTCAAATGCCTTTGTATTATAAATTCTGCGACAATAAAGAGCGCATTCATTTACTTACCATCGGGTAATCGTAATGTCGTTGGATGATGACATGTGCTTTTCTAAGAGATTTTATCACATGAGCAGCAAACAAGGCATACAAAACAAGCTCAATATATCCATAGAGGATTTTCATTTTCAATAATGTTTACACATGAAAGGGGTTCAATTCCACCGTGTGATATGTAAAGGGAATGGAAAAAAGTGTCATATCACTCCATAAATCCTACATGCCTCAGTTGATTGGCATTTATTAAGTTGCCATTTATGCAAAATAGCAAAGTCATATACAATGTTTGCGCATTTATCAAATATTGTTATCAAATTTAATCCGGAAATGAATCGGTCATTTACGGATTATCGAAATAAACATTTTAAATATTCTTCTGGGGTTTCAAAAATGTTTATGGCGTATAAAATGAAAACAGATGTAAATTGGCAGGAGAATCTTTTGCTATTTACTTCCCATCTCAAAACTATTTACTGGAAGCACAATCTCTCATGCGTGGTTCTGAATATTATTTAAAATAGGAAAGTTGTCTGAAAAAACACATACTTAGTAAGGCTTTTCTCGGTTATTCGATTAAGGCGGGTCAAGACATAAAAGTTGTGGCTGATAATTCCGCAGGAGACAAAGATAAAAGTAAATCTGAATAATCCAGCCCAATAAACAAATTTCTCTAATGATTCTTTTTTACGCTAATACATGGATACATAATTGGTCATTACAATCCGTCACGCAGTCGACTCCGAACCGCAAATTTATTTGAAAAACTTTTCATGACAATTTCTTATTTACTCGCAGAGTTTTTGTAGAAATTTGCTGAGAGGTAGACGCCGAAGAAAAATGTTCGAGATATCTGACCCGGTGTTTGAATCGTGGTTTCACACCTCATAAACCAACACACGGCTAATGTTTGCTAATATTTAAGGAAACTCAACATCAAAATATCTTACGAACGATGGTTAGGATAGTTAGGACAGTGATGATATATCATTTCATGAAGACAGTGCAACATACATTACAAGCATACTACAATTCTGAAAAATAAATGCCGAACAACATTTGACAAATATTATTTGATAACCGAATTTTTTATGAGTCAGCGCAGCAATACTGTTAAGACTTTGTGGTACAGTATTAAGTCTGTACGGATATTGGTAACAGAGATCAGCAATGAATTGTTTATTCGCTACTCATAAATACTCATGACATTTATAATATAAGTAAGTCAACAATATTGAAATTCAACTATGTACTCTGATTCATTCGTACTCACTACAACATTGATTTATAAGTACAGTTTGCAATGAGTATGCGTATAACGTTGACATCAAACTCATAACATTCGAAATATGTTTGATTCATAAGCCTACTCATTCAGATTCATAAATTTAGACAAATACTTATAATAGTCATAAATGATTCGAGGGATTCGAATTATTCATCAAAATTTACAATCCTGGTTGTTGTTGCATTAAGAAGAAAGACAAAGACAAAAATTTTGTGATTCTTGTAAATGTTGAGTAAAGGAGAGTCGAAATCAATAACAACATGCGTATTGTTAAGTATGAGTACGATGAGTACTTCAAACTTTAAATATGAGTAGTATAAGTATGATATTAAAATAAGTATGAATGCGTATAAGTATCAGAAATTATGAGTATGATTCGAATCTATTCATCTTTTTGAATACTTGTTGCTGATCTATGATTGGTAGGCGAATTACATCTTCACATTAGCAGCCGTACGATAGGGTTCATTGACTTGTTGAAAGTAATAATCATCATGAATTTTTAACTCCTCCGCACTTCAAGTGAATTTTTTGTTTAGAACGTTTAAATATTCTCTTTTATTCACTTTTTCCGCAATAAGTTCCAAACTGCCCATACCTGGTCTGTACAACAATGTACTACTATCAATATGCTAAGCCGAGGTAGAGGTCCTAATTTCTTTTTCCTCCATGCTAAAGTACATCCGTACGAGTAAAAATTATATATTTTGACTCGTCAGAAGAAACCAAATTATTCTCAAACTCATTTGACATGCTGGAGTATGGAGAAAGTGAAAGAAAATGCTCAAGCCAAAGAACTTGCGTGAAATAGTTAAGCATGGCCTCGGTATTACAATATTGTTGACTGTTCACTCCATATTAGAAATAAAGAATCGCTTAGATCTGTTAGATCGTTCTCTTCTTGATATTGCTGTTACTCTTGTAAATAATAAAACATCGTATATAATAGCGCATATCGAATAAAATAATTCATCATCCCAATATGGCGAATTAAACAATACAACCATTAAGCGCGAGTACCTTGAATCTTATCGTTCTACTCAAATACACCAAATAATTGGCATTTGGTTTAAATTATTAAAGTCTTCTCACAGAAACCTTAAAAAGTCTTAAACTTGATACCACCAACTCTCATCGGAAAAATATAAACATTATGTGGTATGTATGTATGTATATATGTACATTTAATAGACGAACAGAGGGTACATGTATTGGGGTTTCAAAACCCCAACTCCCTTGTAACCACGAGTATTATTTAATAAATTTGTATTTGTAAAGAGCATAGGGAGTGTATCTTTCATTTCTTTCAGTTTTTTTCCTTTCGCTGCCATCATTGTCATCATTATCTTCATCATTATGGCAGCACTGCTTCAACTTCTTGTCAAACACTGTCTTGCCATCAGACTGAAAAGTTACACTTTCTGTTGATCGATGATGACGTTTAAATTGTGGGTGGGCTTTTCGCTTCTTTTTTTTTTTTTTTTTTTTGACAAAGTTTTAATACTCATCACAATGACGGGTGACTAACTGACTGTTAGTTGTTTGTATATGTATGTAGCTTGGTTGGCTGGCTTATGATACGCCGTATAATTCTGCAATAATATCATGTCAAAATATGGATAGACGGTTGAATGAATGAATGAGCGAATGAATGAATGAATAAATTATCCCCATTTGTTATTCTTTATGTCTGTGCAAATGGAAGATGAAAGTTTCCCTTAAGTCTCATTTATTGTATTATTGTGGGAAAGTGGAGTGGCATCCCATAAATAAGAAAATTCTTCGAAATGATTAATTTATTGTTACAAGAAAGAAAATTTTGTTTGTTATTTGTCAGTAGAAAAGTTAGAAATAAACATTAGCATTATAATTCAATTCTTTTTTTTTTCACGTTACAATATAAATTATAAGTAAATATTCTCATTGAATTGTTTAGTAAATTTAATAAAATTTAAAAATCATTTGGCATTTAACATTTTGAAAGATATATTGAAAGAAATTACAATAAAAACAACATTTTTCTCAAGCATTTTTTTTAAATTTATCGTGTATTATTTAATCAATTCTGACTGAATACGGATGTCATTTCCGAAGCTGTGTACCGATTATTGGCACACCTTATGTGTCGAGACCAGAGATCAGCAATGAATAGTTTTTTTGCTACTCATAGGTACTCATAAAATTTTGAGTATGAGTGAGTCAATAATATTTAAATTTAACTTTGTACTCTGATTCATTCGTACTCACTACAACATTGATTTATAAGTATAGGTTGCAATGAGCATGAGTACAACGTTGACATTAAACTCATTACATTCGAAATATGTTTGATTCATACGCCTACTCATTTAGATTCATAAATTTAGAAAAATACTTATAATACTCATAAATGATTCTAGTGATTCGAATTACTTTAAAAAAAAAAGAGGAGTGAAAAAACAAAGACAGCAAGTAAAGCAAACATACAACCTTCTAGTGAGCATTGTATATCCTCATACTTATTTTGTGATTCTTGTAAATGTTGAGTCATGGAGAGTCAAATCAACAACATCATGCGTATTGTTATGTATGAATACGATAAGTACTTCAAACTTCGAATATGAGTAGTATGAGTATGATATTAAAAAAAGTATGAGTGCGTATAAGTATCAGGAATTATGATTCGAATCTACTCATCTTTTAGAATACTCATTGCTGATCTCTGGTCGAGACCGCATTGCTTAAATTTGAAACGAAATCTTGTCTGACATTCGATCACTTTCTTCTGACAATGAAGTCAAAAGAACGCAGTAATAATATGAAAAGATTCACCGTATAAATATGTAACAAAAACATGTAACATCTTTGGAGGGTACTTGCAATATTGCTAGACTCTGCTGGACACGTTTGAATAAATCGCATGGTCATCCATCGCACAATATCTATTATTGCGGCATCTGCAAAATCTGTGGGTCTGAGGCAGAAGCAGTCCTTCACCTCATGCATCAGTGTCCTGCTCTTCTCAAAAAGAGACGGAGGTTTTTGACTCCCCACTTTCTGATATCTTTAACAGAGCTCATATAGGGATTACTCCAATAGCGAGATTTATTTCAGTTTGATTTCCTCTAGGCAATGTTTAATCACCGTGTAGAATTTTGGTATGACAGTGGGCTTAAATGCTTGCCTAAGTGGAACTTCTTTCCTTCAAGAAAGGAGGAAGTTATCCTCTTCAGCAGATAATACCAAAGGTGGTAAATATTGTTACGTTTTTTCTTTTTTAAAAACGTTTAAAATATGAGTTCGTTGATTGCAAACAAAATAAAAATAAATTTGTATTTAGTTTCAATAAAACAAAAACACTGTTCACAACTTGATGTATACAACAATAATTGCTTTTTTCTTGTTCTGCTTTACACTCGTCTGCGTAAACGACAACAATTGTTGACATAAGACTGATTGAATTCTTACTATTCGTTACCTGATTTGTCCTACCTTTTTATATGCCCACATAAACAGTCTGATAAATGTTTTTGAAGTCGAATGTTCGTGGCTTCACCTTCTCGAGATCTCTATCATTGTTTCATTGTTGTTTGTGTATTTTGTTTTCATTGTTTGTTTTTGCCTTCTTTTTTTACTTGTCTATCCCCTTTTCTTTCATACTGAACAAGTTCATTGTTTTTGTAGCTTTTCTTTATGATTTTAATGTTAAACGATGTTACACCATTTCCTTTTTCGCAACAATATTAGGAATAAAAATGAAAAACAGTCGCCAACTGATGCAGAAGTAATTTCCTACCAAAAAGACATTGGCACGGAAGAGTCGCTATTGTGCGATGGATAACCATGCGATTTAAGAACAAAAGTGAGAGGACTAGGGCAGTTGTTTAACCTACGTTCGTAAGGTACTTAATGCCTGGATGTCCGAGTAAATGAAGAGATTTTCAAGCATTTCGTAGCTTTTAAAACTGCCATAGCTTCTGCTTGGAAAATACTACAGTGATCAGACAGCCAATACATACATACATACATACATAATTGGCCATTACAACCCTTCAGTCAGGATTACGGCCTAGCTTCTCAACACCACTCATGTTGTGTGCGTTAATTTTATACATGAGTGGCGGGACCTACAATTTAACGTCGACTCCGAACGACAGATTTTTGAGAAGCTTTTCGTGGCAATTTTTTACTTTCAGAGTTTTTGCCAGAAAACTGCTGAGAGGAAGCCGCCGAAGAAATATTTTCATATTTTCGTTTTGATGTCTGAACTGGGATTCGAACTCGGGCCTTTCGTCTAATAAGCCAACACACTACCTACTAGACCACGGCGATTTCAGACAGCCAATAAGAAAGTTTAATAACAAATTGCTTAATAGACATACCACAGCTCAACCTATTACTCGTCTTCGAGCCACTGGGAACCTCGGCGTCTTTACATCAGAAGACCGTGGAATTCTAAAATCGAATGTTCTATTAAGAAAGTTATAAGGAATCATAGCCAATGTGTCCATATGTATTCCCACAATAGCAGGAAGTAAATTGCCCACGTTAGGCCAGGATATGACAGCATTGCGTCATACTGCCAAGCAACTTAGCCCTCGGCTTTGACAGGAGGACGGAGGGGAGTTAATTGAGTATAATACATATAATATAATGCATTGGTTGGAGATCAGAACAGCTGACTGCCGGCGTATTCTGTCTATCAGAGTAATATTGTTTACGTTTGTCTGAATTGCAGCAGTAAAAAGAGGAAAAATTAAATGCAATTTCTTTCACAGAAAACAGCAGAGATTTTTTTATTTTTTTGTTCTCTCGTCCTGTTTGCTGACTACCAGCAGAGCAATATTTTCATTATGGCATGAAAACAAATCTTTACGCACTTATAACTGCGTTCACTGGCAGGACATACCATATGTACATACATACATACGTGGATATGAAATACACAAGAGTGGTTTTCGGATTCATCTCTCTCACTTGTTACTTTTTTGTTGGTTTTGTTAACATTTTTATAAGGACAATAACACAGGCATTGTTTGTTTGGTTGTTTATTTATGTGTCGGCGTTGTTTTCTTTGTGTTTTTCTTTTTTTTACTCAACAGCTCTTATTAAGTTGAGATTCCTGTTTATATTTTTATTTTTTTATGCTCTTTATTATTGTCCCTCCACCATATATATACGTATGTATGCACGAAGGGAAGTAATTTACATTTGTTGTTGTTTGTTTTTTTTTACTTTTTGTTGGGCATTCAATTATTTTTTACGCATTTTATTCAAAATTAAGTGCCTGTCATTTTTCTCCCCTCATTTCTTTTCATTACCAAACATTCATTGGACAGACTGCAGCGTTTCACGGTTTTGTTTTCCTCCGCTTTACGCTTGGGGTGTTTTATCAAGAGATCCTTGATATAATATCACCAAGTGAGTGTTGCTTATGGGTGTACAAACATACATACATATGTACATATATCCTGCTGTAATAATTTGTTGCGTAATGTTTCTCGTTTTATTTCCCTTTTGTCTCTCTCTCTCTATCTCGCCTTTCAATTTAATAAACAAAACACGAACACAAACACATTCTTATTAAACAATACATATGAAAATATATCGTATTATTCATATGTGTTTACATATTGTTTTTTTTTTTATTGCTGTTATATTATGTGCATATAATTGTCATCTCATACTGGCACTGTCACTGACATACTGGGCATTGGTAGTGGCAATGGTGCAACACCACAGGAAGAAATCACTTTGACACTTTGTCAATGGCAAATTAACATGCCTCATTGATGGCAATTTTTATATGGCATTCAGTCAGTCGTCAGTGGACACTTTTTTTGAACACTTTTTAACTTATACTTGTTGGTTTTATTGTCGTATTGTTGTCCTATTTAAGTGTCCTTCATTATTAAAAATTTTATCGAATATTTTATTCTTAAGTAATGAAAAATGTAAAGCTATTAACGTTAATCTCATATTTTAATTATAATACGAGGAATACTGGAATGAAATGAGCGTGCCTCATACTTCTGGCAATTTGTGAATTGCACGTCAATAAATCTGTACGTCTTCTGCAGCACCCAATTTGTTACTCCAATGTAGGCATCGAACTGTTGCTCAGTCAATGCTTGTCCCATTAATGATCAATCAAAGAGAAGCCAAGCCTGGTGAAAAGGTAAGTTGGCAACTCCCAGTCCAGTGCATAGTCATGTTGCAAAATTACTTTGTAGTGTCTTCTAGACTATTCTGTTAATTTTTCAATCAAAGGCTCGTGGTAAACCAAACCTTTTTAGTCCCATCAAACACACAGCATTGTCTTCATGCCGATCGGTTGATCTGGATTTGCAGCCGTAGCAATCTGTGCTGCATGATTTCTCAAATGGGTTTTCGGGTTTTCCAACTGCCTGTTTCATTCAATTCATGTGGAACCCATTTTTCAGACATTTGGATCTTTCCCATAGCTCTTAAACATTCGAAAACTGCATTTCCATTTGTGTTATCTTCCTCCAAAAATTGCTTGCATTTCGGCGTCTTCAAACATTTTTAGTGGCCTTCCTCGTTCTTTATTGCCAACTTAATTGTCCATTAACAACTCGTTTATCGGATTTCGAACTTCTTTATCCATCCAGGCACCTCTGCTAATTGCGAGTCTTCGCCAGCTGGTCACACTAATCGGCGACAGGACTTCTTCAATTTAGACCTTCCAACATAGACAAGGTCGTACTCCTCGCCGCAAATCTCCGCATCAAATACTCGACTCGCCGGGACATACTCGTCCATCCAAACGACATGATCGACTGGCCGCTGGATGTTAATGAGATGCATAACATTCATGTCATTGAGGAGTTCATACGTCTTACCATACGTCTCATCAGACCAGATGCGGAAATCATCGCAAGGAAACGAAGATCTTATACAGAACTTTTCTCTCGAATACTCTCAAAGCGACTGCATCAGTGTTTGGAGGTGTCAATGCTTCTGCGCCATAAAGGAGCATGGGGAGGATGTGCGACTTGTAGAGTGTAATTTTCGTCATACGAGAGAGGTGTCTGATACTCAGTTGTCTGTTGAGACCCTAGTAGTACCTGTTGGCAAGAGTGACCCTATGCATGATCTCCACACTGACATCATTTTTGCTGGTAACGGTGGAGCCAAGATGACCAAATTCACTGATAACATTGAAAGCATAGTTCATACATACATACATAAATGGCCATTACAACCCTTCTGTCAGGATTACGGTCTAGCTTCTCACACCACTCATGTTATGTGCCTTAATTTTATACTTGAGTGACGGGACCTACAGTTTAACGTCGACTCTGAATGACAGATTTTTTGAGAAACTTTTTCATGGCAAGTTTTATTTACTCTCAGAGTTTTTGCCAGAAATCTGCTGAGAAGAAGACGGCGAAGAAATATTTTTTTCATATTTAATTTCGATTTTGGATACGAACCAGGGCTTTACGTCTAATAAGCCAGCACACTACCTACTAGACTACGGTGACTTCCTTCGAAAGCATAGTTACCGGCCATAATCTGGGATCCAATACGCCGCATGACACCACTTGTCGACTACATATACTTCCCCTTCCCCTTTGCCCCTCTCTGAACCGACGAAACCATCTTCTGCATGTTGTTTCTGATAGAACATGCTCACCATAGGCCTCAACTAGCATCCGATGCGATTCTCTGGCACTTTTCTTGGAAAGAATATGGAAGGAAAGAATTCTTGCAAATCATAATTTTCTGATACAAAATTTGCCCTCTTTAACATGATGAAAGAATATTATGTTGTTTGTTCAGTGGTTATGAATACGTTTGGCAGATGTCAGTGGCAACACAAAATATAATTTAGGACTCGTTTAAAATAAATGGTCTTTATCAGAGATCAGCAATGAGTATTCAAATAGATGAGTAGATTCGAATCATACTCATAATTTCTGATACTTATACGCATTCATACTTATTTTAATATCATACTCATACTACTCATATTCAAAGTTTGAAGTACTCATTGTACTCAACATGCTTAACAATACGCATGATGTTGTTGATTTCGACTCTCCTTTACTCAACATTTACAAGAATCACAAAATAAGTATGATTCGCGTTCGAACACTAGAATACTCACTAGAAGGTTGTGTGTTTGCTTTGCTTGCTGTCTTTGCATTTCATCTTACTTTTTTGTAAATGCAACAACAACTAAGACTGTAAATTTTGATGAATGATTTGAATCACTCGAATCATTTATGAGTATTATAAGTTTTTTCTAAATTTATGTATATAAATGAGTAGGCTTATGAATCAAACATATTTCGAATATTATGAGTTTGATGTCAACGTTGTACTCATACTCATTGCAATCTATACTTATAAATCAATGTTGTAGTGAGTATGAATGAATCAAAGTAGTTGAATTTCAATACTCTTTCATACTCAAAATTTCACGAGAACTTATGAGTATCGAAAAAACGATTCATTGGTGATCTCTGGTTTCTATTAAGACATTTGTGTATTGACGCTCAGTTTGTACCGGCAGACACGGTATATTAAATTAAAGAAGTGGCATTCTTTAAGAAGGCCAAATGATTAAAATGTAATTCCATCATGAAATCTATTGATATTTAATTTGTTTGAATCGAACGATTACACCTTTCCCAAAACAACAGTCTCTAAATTATTCAACATATGTATATACGAGTGCATACATGATGTTGTGTGTGTTAAGTTTATACTTCAGTGGCGTGACCTACAGTTTAAAGTCGACTCCGAACGACAGATTTTCTGAGAAGCTTTTCATGGCAATTTTTACTCTCAGAGTTTTTGCCAGAAATCTGCTGAGAGGATGTCACCGAAGAAATATTTTCATATTTTTCGTTTTGATGTCTGACCTGGGATTCGAACTCGGGCCTTTCGTCTAATAAGCCAACACACTACCTACTAGACCACGGCGACTTCACTACAGACTACTAGACTACAGTGACTTCAATTATTCAAATGTCCTCGTATATTGTAAATTGATAACATTTCAAGTTCTTAACTACTACCACACCTCATTTCTTATTACATTTTATCTTCGCTTTGTTCCTGTAAATATTTTGTCTTTCAATAGTTAAATCAAAATCAAGTCCACTGCAAAAGTCCAACGTAAACTTTCCGGTCATTTGGTGTACCTGTACAGGCCTGAGGACCAGTCAATTTGTCTTCACGCATTAAAGAATCTGATAACATTACATCGTTTCCTAACTTAACTACATACTTCCAAGTGCTTGTGTTTGGTCACAACGTCATACTTTTCAACAATAAAACGTCGTTTAATAAATCGTTTATTAAACAAGAAACACCACACCATATACTACCATATCCGTTCGTTTTCTTGTAAACAAAACAAGTGTGAAATTATGCTTGTCAGTCTAACTGTTTATTTGACTACTGAAATGGTGCGAGGAACAAATGGTTGTGATGGTGGTGGTGGTGGTGGTGCGTTCATAACTATTTATTCATATAAAATTAATAACGAAAAAAGAGAGAAGCAAAGAAACAATAAATGAAAGTGTAACTCACACAAGACAAAACAAGGACTCTTGGGACAACTATCAGAAGAGATTTTAAAACAATTTTTTTCTAGACGTATTAATCATTCATCCTTTGTTACTTACATAGATTCACTACCAAAATCAAGTGAATTGTACATGGTATTCCAGCACAACACTTGACAAAAAATACTACGTATACTCAACGTTTCTCGTTTTTTAAAAGCTCTAGAGGATTTCGAAATCAGTGCTGGCTAGGGGGGTTAGCAAATATTATACGAATAATGAAATGGAATTGTGAAAAAAGAAACTGACAAAACATTCATTTTGTACATTTGTTTTCGTATACGAAATTGAAGATTTAAAAGGTTCTCACATTTCTGTCATTCTTTTGTTTGGCGATTATTAATCTCTTTGTATTGACTCAGGGCACACGTTTAAGATCAGATTTTCCATGTTCGACTTTGGATTACTCATTAATTTTACAACAACGCATAACAGATTTTCTAGTTCTCACACAGTATACACAACAGCCGCACTATTTAATTGCAATTACGACAGCAACAATAGCAGCAACAACAACAACAACAATGAATTCAGTATTTAATCCTTTTTATGATGATCTCCAACACATGCAACAATATTGACTGCAGTTGTGGCATGAATGGGTGAAAACGTTACGCCCTCTTTCTCTCTCTCTTTCTGTGACACATGCGGACTTAGTTTATTTTAAAAATAAACCACCAACACCGTATCGTATGTATGTGTAGTGCTGCTTTTTCGGATTTTAATTTACGCTCCTTTCCCCTCATTTTTTTTTTTTTTTGTTATTTCATGTTATATGTTCAAAGTAAATTACATCGAAAAGAGACAAGTTTTACGGATTAACACTCTTTACCTCTTGAAACATTTGTCATCTTTTTCGAGATTTCCGTTCTTAGATAGAACATGAGAGCCGACAACATGAACATGAAACTTATGTTCGAAAGCCCATACGAATGTTGCACAAAGTCACGTGTTTCTTCTAAATATTTGCTTTTAATTTTTTTTCTTCGCCTCACTCTTTCTTTTTTTTTTCTGCCTGTTTATCGTAAGATCACAATCAATTGTTTCTAATTTATGTACGTGTTAATGCCTGCTTCGAAGATCAATTTTTTATGAGATTTATTTAGGCTGTCATATGTTAATCTCGAATATATATTTTGGATTGAAGATTTCCGTAAATGCTAATGATGCATTAACCATGCCGTAATGCATGTGGCCGAGTTCATATGTCAAAGATTACAAAAATTCAAAAGGGCAACCAATCGTTTAAGTGGCATATAGTGGCGGAACAATATTCTTCTTCTTCTTTCTTTAATTTATTTCTTATTAGGATGTGTACCAAAGATCAGCAATGCATCGTTTTTCCGCTACTCATAAGTACTCATGAAATTTTGAATATGAGCCAGTCCACAGTATTAAAATTCAACTATGCACTCTGATTCATTCATACTCACTACAACATTGATTTATAAGTACAGGTTGCAATGAGTATGAGTACAAGGTTGACATCAAACTCAGAACAGAACGAAATATGTTTCATTCATACGCCTACTCATTCAGATTGATAAATTTAGAAAAATAATTATAATACTCATAAGTGATTCGAGTGATTCGTCGAATCATTCATCAAAATTTACAGTCTTAGTTGTTGTTGCATTTACAAAAAAGAAGAAGAAAAAAATACAAAGAAAGCTGGCAAAGCAAACACACAACCTTCTGGTGAGTATTGTAGTGTTCGTACGCGAATCATACTTATTTTGTGATTCTTGTAAATGTTGAGTAAAGGAGAGTCGAAATCAACAACAGCATGCGTATTGTTAAGTATGAGTAGGATGAGTACTTCAAACTTTGAATATGAGTAGTATGATTATTAAATGAAAATAAGTATAATTGCGTATAAGTATAATTGCGTATAAGAGTATGATTCGAATCTACTCATCTTTTTAAAAACTTATCGCTGATCTCCGATGTGTACGTAAGCAACATAAAATGTCCCCAAAAATGTACTCTTTAGTGTATCAATGCAATGTAGAGAGATGACGTGTGGTGTTTCAACGTTAGAGTTCCATTAGCCACCAATATAAGCCAGCCATAATTTCATCCCTAGATGGCAATACAATAAACAAATTTTAAAAATGTTTATGACAGCATCAAAGGTTTGCCTGTGTTTCTACTCATTATGCTACAGTAGAGGCAAGTGAAAGATTGGAAAGCTATGATCAATTTTATAAAAACACTTAATAGTGACTGAGTACTAGTCAAACCACCGATTAAGAAATCATCATAATTTTTATATTCGTTGCTTTGCCACATTCAAACAATTTGAGAACATTGTAAATGATTTTTACAACAATGAGACATAACACATCGATATTAATCATCGATAGTGTAATTATTTTCATATTTTCCACATGTAAGATTTGTACAAAAATTCATCATGGAAACGAAAATCAAAATTTTATTCACACTGAATTTTATTCATTCTGTTAGCAATATGAGAAAGTAAATATGTTAGCAAGAAAATTACATTATAGCGGGATGTATCGCAAATGTTTTGGTTTAAATTGAAATATTCGTTGTATAAAAAAATAAAAGTATAAGAAATTATACATCAAAAGCTTATAAAATTTTGCGTTATTTTGATGCCCATTATATACATGAATTGAGTTAACAGAGGTTGTCAGATAGAGAAGAAATTAGGTTTAAAAAAAGGTTTTAATAAAAATTTAACTAGATTAAATTTTGAAAAACGGAAAAAACCATTTTGGTTAAATTACATGGTCTTTATAATCAAGAAATTTCAACAATTTAGTTAAGTAAATTCTATGAAAAAATTAAAAAAAACAAAAATTTTGCCCGAAATTTTTTAAATTTTTGAATTTTCAAAATTTTTTTTTTAAATTTCTGATAAGCTATTGAAAGCGCCTCTTAAAGACCTTTTATACGATACCAAATTTATATATAGTTCCTTTGGAGAAAATATGAAAAAAAACTAAAAAACCTCAAAGGAGGACCTTTTTATCCTTTGATCCAGTTCACCAAATATTGACCCTAGGACGAAAAAATTGAGAAACGTAGTCTTAGAATGAATCAAACTTTCATTTTAGTTGGGAACATTCGCAACTTTTATCTTGGGGCAACCCTAATTTATGTACATCATTACATTCAATCATTACTTTCTATCATATGTATATTTACTGGAATACAAAATTATAAATTTCTTGTGTCACTTTAAATAAAAGCATTTAGATATTCGTTTAATTACCACGAAATAGAGGTTTTTAAATAAAAACGACAATCGACGATTACCAATTCTAGATCTCTACATATTATTGATAATATTTGGACATTATATAAGACATTAAGGGCCATTATTACAACTTGCCGTTAAAGTTGGGTTTAGATAAATGTAACTTAAGCTAAAGTGAACTTTAAAGTCACCTTTAATTTCTTTTCGTTGCTATAATCTACAGATAAGATAAAGTTAACTTTTTCCAAAATATGGCAGACGCAGTGGCAACGACGTGCCTTCTTATTTGTTATGTTTATTCATTTAATTCTTTCATTTATTTTGTTTTTAAAACTTGTGTGTTAAGGTTTTAGTTTTTTTATTTTTGTGTTTTTTTATTTTAAAATAAATAAAATGAATACGCCAATATCCATTTTGATTTGAAAAACTATTAATATATTAACGTTTATTTTTCATGTTTATATTTGAAGTTGCCATATTGAAAATAATATACATAATATTGCAAGTTCAAAGATAAAGTGAACTTTAAAAGTTAAAATTAACATGATCTTCCTTTTAGCTTAACGCTCACTTTTATCTTATTCTGTACTCATAATAATGAAAATCAAGTTATCTTCCTGTTAAAATCCTGCCTTTAGTTAACGGCAAGTTGTAATAATGGCCCTAAGTATTTCATAAATTGCATTAGTTTTCGTTAAGTTAGATAAGGTGGCAGATCCCATTAATCAATCAATTCTATCCACAATTAATTCTACCCGGGGGTCAAACATACTCTAGAGAAAACCAATCTGAGTTCAAAATAAATTTTGCTACTGTAGCAATTATTATATGTATTAAAGAGCTCAGTCAAAGATATCAGCAAGTAAAAAGATCAGAAACCTTCGAGTCTTTCTGACAAAAGCAGGGCACTCACACATGAGGTGAAAGATCGTTTCTTCATCCTCCTCAGACCCATAGCTCTTGCAGAAATCCGTTGCCGGAATGCGAGCCGTTTGACACAAAAATGACAGTGAATCGCTATTGTGCGATGTATGGCCATGTGATTTAAATTGAGAATTGAGTCAGTCCGGTGTAACCTATTGCTGCCAACGAGATTGACTTCCCTATAATAAGTGTGAATAATACGCAAGTTGGATAAGTGACTATAAGCAAAGAAAATAAAGTATAAAGAATGTGCATTTGGGCATATTTTGGAATATTTCTCAAAAATATTTCATGACGCGGGGGGAAAGATAGAAGGGAAGGGTAAAGACACCAAGAGCGTAACAATGCGTTGTTCTCATCGTACGTTTTTGTTGTTTGACTAATTTGTTATTTATTTTTCTGAAACGGTGTTGCCACGAAAAAAAATTTTGTAACCAACATTTGTGAAAAAATCACCAAATAAAAAAATATAACCAAAATTAAATTCGTAGACTTTTATTTTATTTTTTTTCAAATTTAAGTTATAATTAATAAGAAAAAAACAAAAAATAGCTTTTTTATAAGAAAAAAAAATAACCAAAAAAAATCTACACACCTACATATTGATTAAAAAAATATCCAATTTTGGTTAGAAATAACCAAAAACGGCAACACCGTTCTCGGCACAAAGAGAAAAATTGTTAGTAACATTTTCAAGTCTACTTATTAATCCAATAATATGTATATGTGAGCGAAAAATATAGAAAAATTGTACTGCGCTAAAAACCTAAAAACGCCGTATTTAACTTGGCAAGTATTCTTCCAAAAATCGAAATCATTTCTCATTGATATTAGTGAATCATACTATAATATTTCTTTGGGTGTAAAATTGAAGTCTGAAAAAAGCGACATGAACATTCTTCTTTAGAAGCTGACAAGCAAGGCAACTGAATGCATTTTTACGCTCTCATGATGAGAGCAACACATTGTTACGCTCTTTGTTTGTGTTTATTTTCCTTCTGTCTTCCACCCTCCTCATCCAGAAATGATTTTAATGAGAGCGGGTTGTAATGTTTGGTGAGAGCGGGTCGGGATGTTACAACCCGCCATAAGAAATTTTACTTCTACATAATGCGCATTCTTTATATCCATATTCTTTGCTATAAGTCAGAGATAATGAAATCGCCGTGGTTTAGTAGGTAGCGTGTTGGCTCATTAGACGCGAGCCTGAAGTTCAACCCCTTCGGTGATTTCCTCTCAGAAATCTTCTTGTAAAAACTCTTAGAGTGAACTGAATTGCCAGTAATTGGGCTAAGACTGCATTACAATGTACGATGATATATCATTCCGGGGGGGCCAATTGCAAATTGCTTGCTATGTTGTTTTTTTAATTTTTTTAAATGAATACCACTTTATCAATTTATGTTTATCGTTTGTAAAAATTGCATTTATGTATGTACCCCCAACAGTACCCCAGTGTTTCCAAATGTGCTTTATTTGTCATGTTCTTCGTTAGACAAGGATACTTAAAGGATTTACATTGATTTGCATTTTGTGTGTGTGTGTGTAGAGTTTTGTTTTGTTATCGCTTTATGTAAATATAAAATGTCCTTTTTTATTACAAAATAAAACAATACAGAAGGATAAATATTCCAGTCGCGTTTATTAGCCTCCATACCCGAACAAATTTATGTGAAAAAAAAAGAAACATTTGAAACAAGTCTTATAAATTGTAAAGCTTAACTTCTAATCGCATCGTACGAAATTTAATTGAAAATAATAAATCAATCACTACTACTCGTCGTCCTAGTAGTCGTCATCGTAGTCAGTCGTATTTGTAAGCCAATTTAAAATTAAATTAAAAATGACACATTATTCGCTACAAAACACTGCAGGAAGTCGTTTTTTTAATAAAAAAAATAAAAAATTGAAGAAAAAATATTTAAAACGACGTATTTGGAATTCTTCTTGCAAATGAGATTATGGACCGTAATGCGAATATACAGCAGCACACAAGAATAAATAATTCGATTCCTTCGAAAAAACTAATCTTTATGGCCAGCAAGCATATCAGCGACACAATTTTATTAATTTAAAGTGCACAACCCCTTTTGCACTGCTCTTCTGCACATTGCCCCCTAAGGTGCATATGTACATATAAACCGACCCAAGGAAAATTTTACAAAAGCAAACAATTCAATACTTTTCATCGTATAGTCCAAGAATTTCATTAATCATCAAATTTAAACACAAAAACAACAACAACAACAACAACAAAAAATAGTTTAAAACCATAATTTGCCATTTATGGTGTTTTATTTAATTTTTTTCGTTTTCATTTAATGGCATAGTATTGCTACCACCACATATGTTTCCGACACCTCACACTGGCACAACACCACCCATTCAGATACCTTTTTGTACTACTGTTATGTGCTATACGAACATCGTGAGGGTTCGTGTTATGCGTGTCACTTGTCTGCTACTGACTTCTTTCACCATTGGTGGTGGTAATGATTATTAGCCTCTGTGTCAGTTGGAACGTTAAAACAAAACCATGGGGTGTCAAGGATTTAAAATGTTAAAAAAAAGCATTCTCTTCCAAACACCGGAAATAGATGGGGAAATGATAAACAAACATATTCAAGATAAAAAAAAAAATTTCGATTTTCTCTACCACAGATACAGAAATCCTATGCAAATATGTATGTATGTTGCGAACGACTTCAGCTATATTCTTTCCATAATGCAGTTACAGGGATTTCAAACAAAGTCCGTTTTTATTGCCACTTTATGTCACGTGAAACTAAATTTTTCATTCTCTTCATTTATTCCGTATATCAATATCAACCAATTGGTCAACTTGGTTGAACGGATCCATGTCACAATGGCCCATGGATATTAGTTGCTACACGAATGGCTCTAAGGATGATATGACGGGACTTGGCCTCTATATATAAGAACAAGAAATCAAAATTTGCCTCCAGTTACCTGACAATAAATCCGTTTTTCAGGCGGTAGGACGCCTAATCAGGGAATGTATTGTTACGTTTTTGACCTTCTAAAAACATTTCAAATATGAGTTCGTAGATTGCAAATAAAAATAAATTTGTGTTCAATTTTAGATAACTTCTTTATTGTTCACACAATTCTGTGTGCCGCTGTTCGCAACTTGATTTAAACAACACCAATTTGCTTTACTTGTTATTACTCTTTACACTCTTCCGCGCACACACTAACAATTGTTGGTTAGATCTTTCCAACGGAGATCTTCAAACCTTGGTTGATGTCCTCTCCAGCAAACTACCTACCTACCTATTATGCATATACGTTCTTGATTCAGCAAAATTGTCCAGTAAAGACAACGCCACAGAATTTATAGTCACTTAGCCTTTGCTGTTGTTAGTATAACGGTGGCAATGAAACCCTGTCATACAGCAGCTGGAAGCTCTGTAGGATTTTAGTCCACTGCACATGGTAGTGAAGGCCAGAGATTTGAAAACTATGTTTACGATAATGAGAGACAAGTCAAACATAAAATTCATAAGAAGATTTCATTACTTAAGGTACCGAGTGGCTGACAGCTACCTCCTTAACTGTCATTTGGGCAGAATCAGTAGACTCTATGATTTTGCGAATGCTTCGCAACGAGTCTTAGTAACAGAAGTGAATGGAACAATCTAGGTGATACATATTGTTACGTCTTTACCTTTATAAAACCGTTTAGAATATGAGTTCTTTGCAGACAAAAATAAAAATAAATTGGTGTTTAGTTCCAATTATTATCTTTATTGTTCGCACTAATTTTGTGTGGCACGGTTTACAACTTGACGTATATAACAGAACAATTTGTTTGTTCGCTACTTTTCTTTGCTTACAACGCAGATCTTTTCAACGGCGATCTTCAAACCACGACTGTTCTCTTCACACGCAACGCTTCTTCACACAAGACTGACTGAATTCTTACTACTCATTGCCTGCTTTGTCTTGCCTTTTTATATGCCCACGTAATCAGTCTGACGAAGGTTCTTGAATTTGAACGTTCGGGGTTTCGCTTTCTCGAGAACTCTAACGCGACTTCATTGTTCTTTGTGTATTTTGTTCACATTGCTTGTTGTTGCGTTCTCTCTTACTTGGCTATCCCCTTTTCTTACATACTGATGTTGTGGGTTTACTTGTAACAAGTTCGTTGTATTTGTTTGTGTAGCTTTTTGTTTATCGTTTTCATAACAATATTCTATTTTAAAGAACGACTAATTTATGGTACACAGATGGGTCAGAAACAGATCCGGACACAATATCGATAGTTTTTGGTTCCAAAGTGAAATATTCCGAACATATGGAAAAACTCGTGAGTCTATGCCAGCGATAGATGTGATCGATTCAACATGGGTAGAAGATACAAAGAACGGGACAACGGGACAGCCTCGCCATCATCCTGGCACTAGGCTGCAATGCGATTAAATCGAAAAAAGTATAGGATTGCCTTTGCCTAGCTAATCAGTTTTTCGATCTATGCATGGTTCAAATGTATCCTTTGTTGTCGGTAGCAATCTGTATTAACGGTTTCCCCAGGTTTTAAAAGAATCGATCTGGTTTTTCAGCCGAAGTTGTTTGTTTTCCCAGCTTAACCTACGACTTTTGTCCGTTTACGATTCTGATAATAATTCCATCTTTCATCGACAGTAACAATTCTATGTAATAATGATCTTAAATGGACAGAAATTGTTTGCTGTACAACATTTAACAATTCTGCCATTTGTTTCTGACACAAAGTGTCGCTGAATCGTCGAAATCATATTCCCAAGAGATGAGTAGATTCCACACATACTCATAATTTCTGATAATTATACGCATTCATACTTATTTGAATATCATACCCATACTACTAATATTCACAGTTTGAAGTGCTCATCTTACTCATACTTAACAATACGAATGATGTTATGGATTTTGACTCTCCCTTACTCAACATTTACAAGAATCACAAAATAAGTATGATTCGCATACGAGCACTACAATACTCCTCAGAAGGTTGTGTGTTTGCTTTGCTTGCTGTGTTTGTTCTTTTTTTTTTTTTTTGTAAATGCAACAACAACTAATACTATAAATTTTGATGAACGATTCGACGAATCACTCGAATTATTTATGAGTATTATAAGTATTTTCTAAATGTATGAATATGAATGAGTAGGCGTATGAATCAAACGTATTTCGAATGTTATGAGTTTGATGTCAACGTTGTACTCATACTCATTGCAACCTGTTCTTATAAATCAATGTTGTAGTGAGTACGAATGAATCAGAGTAGTTGAATTTCAATACTGTTGACTCACTCATACTCAAAATTTCATAAGCACTTATGAGTAGCGAAAAAACGATTCATTGTTGATCTCTGATACAGAATATAGAATTTCACTCACACAATGAAGTAAAATGTGAACTTAAACGCTTATTAGCTTATAATTTTAAATAATTTTTTCTTAATTTTTATATTAAAAAATAATTTAATAAAAAAAATTAAGAAAACAAACATATTCAATGACAAATTGCCAATTATGTTGACAAACATTTCAGAACGAACCCGTTTGATACATGGATTGTCAATAAAAATTTCTAACTGATTATGGCATACTACATGTCAATACAATTCTTAACGCTTTTTAGTCTGTAGGGTCACAGATGTTGTTACGACCGTCTGTCTTCGAATACAAAAAATTGCAAAAATTGTTAAAAACTTTCAAAAGAATATACTCGGCATACATATACAATTGATTGGTCACAGACATTAAATATGAACATTTTACAAGTGCCCGATAATACAACGAATAATTCACAGCAGAGAGAGAGAGAGAGAGAGAGTTTGGTAGAGAAAAATAAATAAAAATCGTAGCCGTAATCGTAATCGTTAAATATTTCATGACACCCTTAAAAGAATACGCATAAAAATAATTGTAATTTTACGTGTTTTAACCCCAGAACAAAGGAAAGAATGTAAAATTATTTGACCCCCAACAACTAAATGTGTCAGGCATACATTGTAGTTCATTGTAGTAACTAAAAGGTGAATACGAGGGGTGGCTTACATACATGTATATGGCATATTAATATAGAAGGGAGAAGTCTTTAGAAGGAAGAACATTTGTTTGTTTTTTTTTCTCTTCTTACATGTACAATTATGTTGATATTTAAGCACTTTTTTCTTTTGAAAACAAAAACAAAAAAAGAAAACATAAACTAACAAGTCATTATTAATTTTCTAATGAAATTAAGGTGTACAAAACATTTTAACTTTTTGAAAACTAGACAAATTTTTATCGATGACTTACACAGTAGTCCACTAGTTCTTGATATACTATGTAACGCAACGATTGGCAGAACCGTTAAAGAATTTATTCTTTCATAGTTATGTTGTACTAGAAATTTTCAACATTAAAATTTGAAATTGAGTTGTCTTATTCAATATATTACATTGGGAGGCGGCTTGGTGATTATATCGTCGACATTAAAAACAAGAAAAGTTCGAAAAAAGCTCATCAAGCCTTTCACATTTACAAAATTATGAGGCTTCCATTTCCCCTAATTAATACATATATATAGGAGGTCAGGAGGCCAGATCTTCTCCGAAGAAGTTAACGTCAGCAAATCATCGCCAGCTCCATTGCTCAAGAAGGAGTGGTCTTAATTATAGGAAATGTGGATCCCACCACTTTACCCAATACATGTCTACAAAGCGACAATGACAGATGTTCCTGATATTTATCATCACAAAACCTGCTATAGTACCCCGAACTCTTTTTTATCTGAAATTAACTTGATTAATGCAACTGAAGCAAATAAAAGAAAATAATAAGAAGATGGCGAGATGCTTCGTAACAGTCACTATTGCTTAAAGAAATGAAAAAGAATAAATATATGAAAATAATATGTATAAGAAGAAAAACTATCAATTTTGATACACTTTATTGCCTATTATTACGATGGAAATAGTTTGGTGAATTTGTCAATACTTACCATAGTTTGTAGCCGCTGTAGTCTAAATGCTAGTTTGTTGGCTTACTGGACGAGAGCTCGTGAGTTCAAACCTCAGTTCTGACATATCTAACAAAACGAAATATTAAAGAAATATTAAAAAAAGTTTTTAAATCTGTCATTCGCAGTAACTGCAACCGCTCATGGATAAAATTAAGACACATAACATAGTTGATTTGAAAAGTTAAGTCGTTATCAAGACTAAAGGGTTGTATTGGTCAATTATGTAAGTACTAAAGTTACCATACGTAGTTGACATAAGAACTTGTTGATGTTTATAGATTCAAAAAGTACCTTTTTACCTTTTTAAAAACGTTTAAAATATAAGTTCTTAGATTGCAAACAAAATAAGAAATAAATTTGTGTTTAGTTTCAATTAAATTCTTTATTGTTCGCACAATTTTGTGTAGCAGTGTTTACAACTTGATGTATACAACAAAAATTATTTTGTTTGTTATTCTTCTTTGCTTACACCCTTTGCGTAAACAACAACAATTGTTTGGCAGATCTTTACAACGGAGATCTTCAAACCACGATTCATCACTTCACACGCAACGCGTCTTCACACAAGACAGACTGAATTCTTACTACTCGTTATCTGCTTTGTCTTGCTTTTTTATATGCCTACTTAAACAGTCTGATGAATGTTCTTGAAGTCGAATGTTCGCGACTTCGCCTTTTCAAGAACTCCATCGTGTATTTTGTTTACGTTGTTTGTTGTTACCTTCTTTCTTACTTGTCTATCCTCTTTCCTTTCATACTGATGTTGTTGGTTTACTTGTTTATCATGTAAACAAGTTCATTGGTTTTGTGTTTGTAGCTTTTTTGTTTATCATTTGAATGTTAAACGATGTTACACCATTTCCATTTTCGTAACAATATATTCAAAGATACCGCTAAATAAGAGAGTAGTAGTTGTTGTTAAGGCTAATAATTAAATAGTTTTCGTTTCATGCTGCAGACGAGCAAATAGAATTTAAAGGACATCAACTACTGCAATGTAAGGGTTATAACCTCACAACTCCTTGCAAAATAATATGAATTTGGAACGTAATGTTAATAAATTTAGAATCAAAAATAGATCGAAGTGAAGCATTAAAATTGTAATGTATGATAACTGTTTATCTCAAGTGAACTCTTCAGAGCGCAATGAAAAATTTTCGCAAAATGTCGAGTATACTCGTCTTGAAGAAAAAAAAAATCACGTTTGTATTACCACTCAATGAAAATGTATATTTTAGAACATTGACTAGTTTGGCAACTATAGCTTGTATTAAGCTGATTAAGCAAATTTTGGGGAAGTATCGTTACAAAATATATATGTATAAAAAATATACATTTTCTAAAAAATCAATATTTTTATTTTATTTTATTCTGTTAATGTCGAGTATACTCGTCTTTGCTGGAAAATAATTACCAATGAATTGATTCTATTAAATGCTGTTCAAAAGAATAGAATATACAAAAACTTACCAAAAGTCAGTGTTACAAGAGTGGGTGTTATAAAAATCGTATATGGTATATCGTATATTATAAATGTCCATGTATACGTACGTAAATAAATATATGTATGTATGTGTACTATGAAAATGTCCATGGCTATGTTAATGTTAAAGATGTAATTGTAAATTTATTAGTCACTCGGGGCCTATTTACGTTTCTACTTATTCTCATTTTATTTTTCGTTGGATTTATATTGTTTGATGGTAACAAGTATACATACATACATATGTATATAAAATACTTGCCTATGACTATGAATTAATGCATTATATGTATGAATATGTATGTATATTTATATATTTTCATGTAATTTGTAATCGTATAAATATTAAGATGTAATTTCATATATGATTGTATATGTATATATATATATATGTATGTATATAAATTTATTTATTGCTTTTATTCTATATGGTAGTATTATGTATGTATGTATGTGGTATTAAAAGTTTTGAATTAATGTTTTATTTGATTTCTTTACGTTTTTATTTTCTTAGAAATTAGAGAGAATATAATACACGTATGGTGGTTATCGAGTAGTAATTAAAATGAACAAACATACATAAACATACATTTATACTGATCAATGATATTTATGTATACGTACTTACTTGTTATAAATATAGCACTTACCAGTAATTATGCTGATACATACTAAAATTAAAGTAATTACAAAACAAAATTCATAATTTATGGCAAACAAGGGAGTTTTTAATGTTTTTCTACATATGTATGTTTTTTGCTAATGCTTATCCATAGCACATATATGTATACATCATATATAAAAAAATCGAATGTCTGTCCATTGGCTGGTTTGTTTGTTATCTTTCTGACTTTAAAATCTTTACATGTTTGACTAATTATACTGAAATTTCGCCGAGTATCTTGCTATCATGCTGGAAGTACGAAAGCCTATACATTTTTGAAATTGCAAGTGAAAAAATTTTGATATTATAAGCATTATATTTTACTAGATATAAACGTCGGGATTTTCTAGTTTTGTTGTTTGATGGTGTTAATCCATGTACGTTGTTGTAGCAAAAACTATAACCATTAGGCTAACAATTATATAACTACGAACATATTGTTACGAAAATGGAAACGGTGTAACATCGTTTAACATTAAAATGATAAGCAAAAGTTACACAAACAAATACAACGAACTTGTTTACAAGTAAACCAACAACATCATTATGAACAAAAGGGGATAGACAAGTAAGTGAGAACACAACAACAAGCAACGTGAACAAAATACGCAAACAACAATGAAGTCACGATAGAGGTCGCGAAAAAGCGAAATCACGAACGTTCGACTTCAAGAACCTTCAGCAGACTGTTTACGTTGGCATATAAAAAGGCATGACAAAGCAGGCAACGAGTAGTAAGAATTAAGTCAGTCTTCTGTGAAGACGCGTTGCATGTGAAGAAAGCAGTCGTGGTTTGAAAATCGCTGTTGTAAAGACCTGCAGAACAATTGCTGGTGTCTACGCAAACAGGAGTATAAAGAAGAATAACGAACTAAGCAAATTGTTGTTGTAACATCAAGTTGTGAACAGTGGCATATATAATTGTGCAAACAATAAAGAATTTATCTAAAACTAAACACAAATTTATTTTTTATTTTCTTTGCAATCAACGAACTCATATTTTAAACGTTTTTAAAAAGGTAAAAACGTAACAATACTAGAAGTTAGGTCTTGAAATTTTTGTGTGCACTTTTAATATGTAAGCGTACCAAAAGACTGAAACCATTGTAACGGTGAATATAGCTTCTCTAATTCCATGTAAACAATTATTAACCAGAGTCCATCGAAGTTCAATGGCTAAATTCTTTTAATTTGATATAAATGACCGCCATATGATGCAATATATTTTACGAGATATGAATTTCAAATATCATATCAACTAAATATTAAACTCATTTGAGTAAAGGTGAGTTCTTTTCAGGAACTCGGGTCTATATTGTCGGCCCCAAGAATTTAATTTGATTTATTGCTGATGTGACAGTCGCTATTTTGAATATTTTGAGACTAGATATGTCCGGTAGAACACTTTATGGGCATATTGCGATTTGATGATGAAAGGAGCTTTTCATATCATGATTTGTCTCTTCATGTATGCATCAAATGCTTGTATTTCTACTAATTGGAATAGACCAATACCTTCTTCAATATCGTCTGCAGTTTATACTTTGTTTGCAATCTGTCTGTTTCAGTAGAGTTCACTGCTTCTAGGGCTTCTATTAATGAATTTACTTACTATGCAAGGATTTTTGAAATTTTCGTTTTTTGCTAATGCTTATCCACACTTTATTTTATTTTCTTATAATGTTTTTGTAAATTGGTTTTTCTAATTGTGTGTAATTTTTCAATATGTTCTTCATATTACAGTTGATATATACAATTTTAAGACTTCTGTTAAGGATCGGAAAGTGATGATGAATATGATCTCTTTGACTTTGCGGAATACAATACCTTTTTTTACACCCTTGTGGAGGAAAAGATTGCCATCTATGACAAGAACGTGAATAAAACATAGGTTTGAGAAAAGCTTTTCTTGTGTTATAATTGAAATATCGATTTCATGCTGATAATATACCTGGCTAGTTTAGCGTTAAAATTTCGAAATTGAGGAGTAAGATCGCCTCTGCCGACACTATACATACATACATATGTCGAGTATAGTCGTCAGAGCGAGTCGAGTATACTCGTCCTGAAGAAAAATATTGCATTCATATATTTATTCAACGAATCTACTGAACCTTTTTTCCCTGAGAAAGAGCAAAATAAACTTCATTAAAAAAATTTATGAAATGTAAGTTGGCCCTTTGTTATCATTGAAATGAAGTCGCCGTGGTCTAGTAAGTAGTGTGTCGGCTTATTAGACGAAAGGCCCGACTTCAAATCCCAGGTCAGACATCAAAACGAAAATATGCAAATATTTCTTCGGCGACTTCCTCTCAGCAGATTTCTGTCAAAAACTCTGAGAGTAAAAATTGCCATGAAAAGCTTCTCAAAAATCTGTCGTTCGGAGTCGACTTTAAACTGTAGGTCCCGCTACTCATGTATAAAATTAACGCACACAACACGAGTGGTGTGAGAAGCTAGGACGTTGAGTGTTTTGACAAGTACACGTCCTCTAACCTAACCTAACCTATCATTGAAATATCGATTTCATGCTGATAATATCACTCTCTAGTTTAGCGTTAAAATTTCGAAATTAAGGAGTAAGATCGCCTCTGTCGGCGCTATACATATGTCGAGTATAGTCGTCAAAGCAAGTCGAGTATATTCGTCCTGAAGAAAAATATAGTATTCATGTTTTTATTCAACGAATCTAATGAAACTTTTTTCCCTGAGAAAGGCCAAATAAACTTCATTCAATAAATTACATTTCATAACGTTCGTTATGCTCATGCATTAAGCTGAAATAATAACGTCTAGAGAAGGGGTCGGCAAACTTTTGAGACGGAAGAGCCAAATATTGCAATTTGCAAAACTTAACTTTTAAAAGAGCCATAAATTTTTTTCACAACAACAATGATAATAATACGCTACAATATTAAAATAATTTGGTAACTAAACACTGTTTCACTCTCTCACGTACTGATTGACTATAAGAAGACTTCGAAAATTAGAAACATTTCTCAAACGTTTGCTAATGTACGGAACGATTGAAAATATTAAAAGCTGTGTACATTATGGAAACGTTTACGAAATGATTTGTTAATTTTCATACACTTCTTGTTAATCGATTCTAAACAATTATTTTTTTTTTTGATACAAAAAAAAACCTGCTTTTAAGTCATAATTGTATACATGTACAGGCAAAACCATTTTTATTCCGTTTATGTCGAGTATACTCGTATTCGCTGGAGCTTAACACGTTGACTGCCGACTACGAGATAGCTCGTAGATTATGTTCCCTTCTAGGGTGCCAATTACGAGTTTTCTCGTACTCACTAAACCTGCCATTTTTGTGTAGCTACGAACACAATCATATTATATCAGTGCTAATATCGATAAATGGCTTCTGGGAATAGAACAAAAAGCCAGTGTTGGCTTGCGTGGCCAGTTATCTGAAAATTGCCGCGGCAGTCAATGTGTTAAGCAGGCAGAAAACAGTTTTCTGAAACAAAATTAATCTTTTAAATGGATAAGAGCAAATTTTTAGTAGCATGCAGATTTTATTATAATGTACCAGGAATATGCAAGTGTACGACATATTAAACTTGATCATTTAAATATAAAATAAAAATCACGTTTACTAGCGCAGACAAAGAAACAATGTCTTATTCATCATACCAATGTATATAGTTCAGGTTATATGAGTAACAAATATAATAATACGGCTTAAAAGCTTTCTTATTTAAGACATTTTAAATATTATGAAGAAAAATAAAGAAAATAGTACAGTACAACACAGTATTCGCTTAATGTCATCCTATATACAAATAAGATTGAATTGCAAAGAACACTGAAGACTGAATACATAAAAATTCATGTGTGTGTGTGGATTTATCTTTATCCTTATTTATATTGAATTTATTCATAAAATAAGAACCCAACATACACACACCCACACACATGCATTTGGATGGAATAGGCATAATAATCGTAACAAGAATATATAAACACAGTATCATCAGATATAAATTTAAAATCCCCTTAAAGCCAAGTCATAAGCAATAATGTTCCAAGCGATTTTTGTCTACATTTGCAATTTCATTTTGAAAGTATGAGTATGAAAGTTGAAAGGATGTATGTATTACCAATACATACATACGTCCATAAGCAGCATCTTCCATTTCCTTTTTTTATGTCTTCTTTTAATCTTTAAAATATGGCTGCTATGGCTGTTATTGCTATTGCCGATGATGACGACAACAGCGATATTGTTAATAACGCTGGTTAACATTGCGACTGTTGGTAGCTCCTTTCATTTGGTTGGTTGGTTAGATGGTTGTCTGGTTTAAGACTTGGCAATAATATTCCATCAGATATAAATATGTATGTATTGTATGTATGGCTGATAAAGACGAAAATACAAAAATTAACATATAAAAATTGTAAACGCAAAAGAAAATTAGATTATATTCATTGTTATTTATTTTTTTTTATTGCAAAATTATTGTCCCCTTTATGCCCTTCAAATCATTAAAAGAATTTCATATTGGTTTGCAGGAATATTAAATAGGTGGGCTAACTTAAGATGCCTGTAGACAATCGCTAATCACTAGTAGTACTAATCACCAGTAGTCATCGCAGTCGATTAGGTAGTGAGACCACGGTTCAGACAACAATCTCTAACAAAACGAAATATGGAAATAATATTCCTATGCCGTAATCCTCACTGAAGGGTTGTAATGGCTAATTATGTATGTAGGTATGTATGTACTCCTTTTCAGATTTTTTTTCTGGAGCAGATTTCTGGAAATCACTTTGAGACTAAATAAAATTACCATGAAAAAGTTTCTCAAAAAAATTTGTCATTTAGCGCCGACTTTGAATTGTAGCTCCTGCCACTTATATATAAAATTAACACACACAACAAAAGTGGTGTGAGAAGCTAGGCCAATCCAGACTGAAGGATTGTAGTGACCAATTATGTATACATGTATACCAGAGATCAGCAATGAGTATTCAAAGAGATGTAATAATTTCATTCATCATCATAATTTCTGATACTTATACGTATTCATACTTATTTTAATATCATACTCATACTAATCATATTCAAAGTTTGAAGTACTCATCGTACTCATACTTAACAATATGCATGATATTGTTGATTTCGGCTCTCCATGACTCAACATTTACAAGAATCACAAAATAAGTATGATTCGCGTACGAATATTAAAATACTCACTAGAAGGTTGTATGTTTGCTTTGCTTGCTATCTTTGTCTTTTTCTTTCTTCTTTTTCTGTAAATGCAATAACAACTAAGATTGTAAATTTTGATGAATGATTCGATGAGTCATTCGAATCACATTTATAAGGATTATAAGTATTTTTCTAAATTTATGAATCTGAATGAGTAGTCGTATGAATCAAACATATTTCGAATGTTATGAGTTTGATATCAACGTTGTACTCATACTCACTGCAACCTGTACTTATAACTCAATGTTGTATTGAGTACGAATGAATCAGAGTACATAGTTGAATTTTAATATTGTTGACTCACTCATACTCAAAATTTCATGAGTACTTATGAGTAGTGAAAAAACGATACAGTGCTAATCTCTGATATGTACCACATGCTATTTCCTCTTAATAAAACTGTATTCTTCTTAATTATATCACTATGGAATACTGGTTATGTCGATCAAGTCAAAACCACTTACTCAGTCCACTAGATTATTCATGTAAATACAAGAAGGGAATTTAAGAATAACTTTATAAAAGTTGTCAGATTCCTTTAATTTTTTTCAATTGTCGAGGCCATGGGTTCGATTCCCACAAGCGACTTTGGGTTATGGTGATGCTCTGATTGTTTCTATGACATTATACACTCCCCGAAATATTTATAAGACCAAACGTATTTCTCGAAAAACTTAAAATCTTTTAGACCAATTCGTACCATTTTTGGGTTAAATATAACTAACTATAATATAAATCTTTTTATGTAAAAAAAATTTTTTTTCTTTGTTTAATAAAAGGATAGCACAAAATGAATTTCATTTTCAAACGAAAAAATTATAAGACCAAAATTATATAATATTCACCTAAAGCTAAAATAACAATGATAAAAAACAACTACTGAGTAATTTTTGTATTTATTAGAAATTAGTGTGGCCACCGTGATTAATAATGACTTCCTGAGGCCGACGGGGTATAGGATTTATTAAATTTTCAATGCAATTTTGACCAATCCTACTCCATTCTCTTATGATGGCACTTTTTAAACATTTTACATCCTTATACTAAGTGTTATTATTGAAAACTTGGTCCGATAGTATTGCCCATAAATTTTTTATCGGATTTAGATCTGAACTACATGCCGGCCAATTCAAAACTGGTATGTTTCTGGAGGACAGAAATGATTTTGTTGCTTTTGATTTATGGATTCCGGCGTTATCCTGCTGAAATATCCAATTGTTGCCAAACGAATCATCCCCAAAATTAATTAAAACGTCATCTAATAATTCAATATACTTCTCGCTATTCACTTTAGTTGATATAAAGCAAATAGGAGTCCTTCCCGTAGTCGAAATCCCAGCCCAAACCATTACGGTGCCTCCACTGAAATTTCGCGACATTCGTTGAAGTTATTCAACGTTATCAGTTATTTTTTCTGATGAAAAAAAGTTGATTTAGATGGTCCAGATGGTTCCCAAAAATATTGGATGGATTCACGTAAAAAAAGAAGTCAACGAATGTCGCGAAATTTCAGTGGAGGCACCGTAATGGTTTGGGCTGGGATTTCGACTACGGGAAGGACTCCTATTTGCTTTATATCAACTAAAGTGAATAGCGAGAAGTATATTGAATTATTAGATGACGTTTTAATTAATTTTGGGGATGATTCGTTTGGCAACAATTGGATATTTCAGCAGGATAACGCCGGAATCCATAAATCAAAAGCAACAAAATCATTTCTGTCCTCCAGAAACATACCAGTTTTGAATTGGCCGGCATGTAGTTCAGATCTAAATCCGATAAAAAATTTATGGGCAATACTATCGGACCAAGTTTTCAATAATAACACTTAGTATAAGGATGTAAAATGTTTAAAAAGTGCCATCATAAGAGAATGGAGTAGGATTGGTCAAAATTGCATTGAAAATTTAATAAATCCTATACCCCGTCGGCCTCAGGAAGTCATTATTAATCACGGTGGCCACACTAATTTCTAATAAATACAAAAATTACTCAGTAGTTGTTTTTTATCATTGTTATTTTAGCTTTAGGTGAATATTATATAATTTTGGTCTTATAATTTTTTCGTTTGAAAATGAAATTCATTTTGTGCTATCCTTTTATTAAACAAAGAAAAAAAATTTTTTTTACATAAAAAGTTTTATATTATAGTTAGTTATATTCAACCCAAAAATGGTACGAATTGGTCTAAAAGATTTTAAGTTTTTCGAGAAATACGTTTGGTCTTATAAATATTTCGGGGAGTGTATATGATTAACTCCAATTGTAAGAAGAAAGTGAGAATTATTACAAAGTTATTCTCGAAAAAAAAAGAGTGACAAAGCTACATAAGTACATACATATATCAAAGAAAAAAATGTCGGAAACTACCTGTTTTTCCATTCTCTTATTAGCTGCATTCGAAAACAATGCACAGCATGATAGAGGCATCTCATCACTTAAAAAAAAAATTAAAAGCGTTCTATATTTGTCAGCTCATCCACAAATTATAAATTCGAAAAAAAATCTAACTAAAATGTTAAAAATCGGTGGGCTTAGCGAAAATTTCCTGCTACCTTATAATACTGCACCGATTTTGGTGAAAATCAATTCGCAATTGATTTCAACTGCCTCCCAAAACTCCTACCCAATAGATGTTTTAGAACGAGAACAGATTAAAATAGGAATTTATCACTACTTTTTAATAAATTTTATAAATTCATAATTAATGGTTAACCCTTTATGTGAAGTCGCCGTAGTATAGTAGGTAGTGCGTTCGCTTATTAGACGTAAAACCCGGGTTCGTATTCCACGTCAGACATCAAAACGAAATATGTCTGAAAAAAAAATATTTCTTCGGTGACTTCCTCTCAGCAGATTTCTAGCAAAAACTCTGAGAGTAAATAAAATTGCCATGAAAAAGTTTCTCAAAAATCTATCGTTCGGAGTCGACGTTAAACTGTAGGTCCCGCCACTCAAGTATAAAATTAAGGCACACAACATGATTGGTTGAGAAGCTAGGCCGTAATCCTGACTGAAGGGTTATAATGGCCAATTATGTATGTATGTATGTACATTGTACATATGTAAATGAAGAATTAATTTTGAAATGTAATTTAAACTGAGACCTAAGACAAGTTAACACATGGGCTAGTCTAATAGGTTAGATGTAAGGGCGCAGTTCAATTCCCAGGTCAGACATCAAAACGGAAATATGAAAAAGTATTTCTAGCGAAAACTCTCAGAGTAAATGACCTGCCATGAAAAAAGTTTCTCAAAAATCTATCGTTCGGAGTCGACTTTAAACTGTTGGTCACTCCACACATATTTGAAATTAACGCCCGCAACATAAGTGGTGTAAGAAGCTATGTCGTAATCCTGACTGAAGAGTAGTTATGTATCAGAGATCAGCAATGAATCGTTTTTCTCTACTCATAAGTACTAATGAAATTTTGAGTTTGAGTGAGTCAACAGTATTGAAATTCAACTACTCTGATTCATTCGTACTCACTACAACATTGATTTATAAGTACAGGTTGCAATGAGTATGAGTACAACGTTGACATTAAACTCGTAACATATGAAATATGTTTGATTTATACGCCTATCATTTAGATTCATAAATTTAGAAAAATGCTTATAATACTCATAAGTGTGATTCGAGTGATTCGAATCAAAATTTATAGTCTTAGTTGTTGTTGCATTTACAAAAAAAAAAAAGAAGAAAGAAATGGACAAAGACAGCAAGCAAAGCAAACACACAACCTTCTGGTGAGTATTGTAGTGTTCGTATGCGAATCATACTTATTTTGTGATTCTTGTATATGTTTTGTTGTTAGGTATGAGTACGATGAGTACTTCAACCGTTGAGTAGTATGAGTATGATATTAAAATAAGTATGAATGCGTATAAGTATCAGAAATTATGAATATAATTCGAATCTACTCATCGATTTGAATACTCATTGCTGATCTCTGTTATGTATGTATAATACAATCCAGATATCCATTTTTTAAATTTAATATTCTTAATATAGACTATGGCCCTACACACACGAATAAATTTGATTCCCATTTAACAACTTTATAAGTCCGTTTATAGATCAAGAAATAAAATAAACCAATTGGTTTTACTCTCTTCTATATGTCCATTCCTTTTAAACTGTTTGTTTGCTTGTGTTCGTTATCTGTGTTTGCCACATATCCATTTTCGTATTGTAATAATTTTTGGAACATTGAAAGTCATAAAAATACATTAAATGATGGCACCCAAAGATATCAAATAATAAAAAGGAATACATACTCGTCAAAAAGGAATACATACTCGTGACAAACCAACAAACCAACAAAACGAATAAACGATATGTCGTAAACGAAATATAAAAATAAACAGAAGCAACAAAATACAAAGAGAAAAAATGAAAAAAAACCGAAAGATTTTTTAGATATTTATGTATGTATGCCACCAGTGTTGCCAAATTTTTTTCAAAATTTCCCGTCAAATTGGGCTTTAAAAATCGCCAGAAATCGCTAAATTAAATGTTTACAAAACCGTCAGAAACCCGTCAAATAAATAGTTTGAAAATATTAAATTAACGTTAAATAATATAAAATGTAAGTAATTAAAATAAAATGTAAATAATTACACATATTTTTTATTATTCTTAAAAAGGCAGCGGTTTTATGTTTTTGGGGTTCTCCGTTATTAATTAAATCGCTCAACTTTCCGGATAAAGCACGTTTGCAATACTTTCAAAAAGTTTTTGTAGGATATTTTTAATTTTTTGTTAGCCATCCTATTAGTTTATAATGGTCCAGCCATTAGTTTCGAAACTTTTGTGGGTACTGAGGTGCTATAACTTTTTAAAGAGAATATTTAATTTAAATGTACATTTTAAAATTATATTCATATAATTTATTTTGTAACAATTTTATCTTTTTTTGTCATGTACTTACTTTTTTGTTTTTTTTTTTTCTTTCTTCTGCTTTCTTATTTGAAACACTACATTTTAAGCTTCACCTTCACTTAAAATAGATTTCAACTTTATGTTTTCGATTTTTGCTTTGTACTTTTTCTACATATTAACATACATACATAATTGGCCATTACAACCCTTCAGTCAGGATTACGGCCTAGCTTTTCACACCACTTATGTTGTGTGCCTTAATTTTATACTTGAAGAAGGACCTACAGTCTAACGTCGACCCCGAACGACAGCTTTTGAGAAACTTTTTCATGGCAGGTATATTTACTCTCAGAGTTTTTCCCAAAAATCTACTGAGGAGCAGTCGCCGAAGAAATATTTTTTTTCAAATTTCATTTTGATGGTGGTCTAGAGCTCGAAACCGGGCTTTACGTCTAATAAGCGAACACACTACCTACTAGACTTCCGCGACTAATGTACTTTTTCAACTAACCGTTATTCGACTCTTGAATCCAAATATATGGTTGTATTTTTTATTATTTATATCATATAATTCAACCTTGGAAAAACCGCTAAAAAAACGCTAAAGCGCTGTAAAAAACCCCAGATTTCACGCTAACCGCTAAAAAGCATTTTTTCCCGTAATTGACATTGCAAAAACGTCAGATCTGACGGGAAAAACGTCAAATTGGCAACAATGTATGCCACCCTTAAAAATTGCTTGACAAGCATAACAACAAAATAACGACAACGACAACGACATGATATCGTTTATGGCAAAAGGACTCAACCTTTCTCTCTGCCATATCAAAACAAGGAGGAGAGGAAAAAAGAAAGAAAGAAACATGATTCCACTCGCAAATATTCATGTTTGTTGGCTTGTACTAAAATTTTATATGAAAAGAAAACAAAAACAACAAAAAAAAAAACAAAATAAAGAAAAACATTTTATTAACAATTTTCCATAAAACCCTCCCCCTTTTTCTCTGAGCTTTATAGTTGGTATTTGTTGCATTGGATGGGGGCCTAAGGAGCCCTATTTACTCAGAAATATGGCGCTTACAACGTACAAAACCATACCATACCACCACACTTGTAATCTTTTTCATAACAATTTTGAGACTCAAGTTTGTTGTCTTTACGAAATTACTTCGATTTCTTTTCATTTCGTTTTTTTTTTTAATTTTTATTTACAAAAGAAAAAATGGATGGTAAATATAGTTTTGTAAGCATCCACTGATATGCAGCAATGATATCCTATTTATTAAAGGAGCAAAACGGAAGATTTTCAAAGAGTGTATTCTCTGAAACTCATCATTTATCTGATGAAATATATTTCAAATATTGTTACATTTTTAAATTTTGTTAAACGTTTATTTATTGTTGATTACAAATATTATTAATTTTGGATCTCTACACAGAGGGAAAAAACCAGTAGAAAAGTACCGAAATTGATACAATCCGTTGTCAAAAGTGAGCTTACCACGTTTGTTAACATTTCGACAACGGATGTGTATAAAATTTTAATAACACCCAGCTATCATTTTGACAACCACCGTGGTAATTTTGACAACGCATCATTGTCATTGAAACAACGCATTGTTGTTATTTCGACAACGCTTGGTTGTCATTTCGTTGAAATTTCGACAACGCATAAAAGACAACGTTTATGATTCGACAACGCTTCGTTGTCATTTCGTTGAAATTTCGACAACGAATAAACGACAACGTTTATGATTTGACAACGTCGTGTATTATTTACTTTTTTTTGTTGATTTGATAACGTCGTATATCAAATTATGGTAGGAATCATCCTACAGACCACAAAACACACCAAATCGGAACTCTTTTGTGGACATAAGAACTGCTTTAAGATAACTCTTGGATACTCTTCAACCCAAATTCGGCAATTTTACTTGACGTAACCTCAGAGCTCGAAATGGGCTTCATCTGTGAAGATTATTTTGTTAGAAAAAAAATCTAATTTTCTTTTTATTCTCCTCCATTGCCCAAGAAACGAATTGCCTACATAATACCTGGGCAACTGATTTTAATTCTTAAGTCAGCTGAGTCTAATAAGTGTTTAAATGGAGATTACGATGCAAAATGTTGAAAAATGTTGAACACATTTGATATTTAATTGCTGCGCACAACGACAAAAAAATGTTTTTTGTACTTCTTCATCACTGCTGCTCACAGCTGCTATATTTTCTGATGAACGGCCGCTGCGTTGATAAATTCTATTTCTTTTACCACGACCCCAGCTGAAACATCTCGAATAAAATTAAATATTAAAAAATATTTCTTCGACAACTTGCTCCCAGCCGACTTCTGGCAAAAACTCTGAGAATAAATAAAATCGCCATGAGGAGCTTTTCACAAAACTCTGTCGTTCGGAGTTGACTTTGAACTGTCAATGTAATGAAACTGTTACAAGTCAAATGTTTTTTTTTATTTGTTTAATTGTCAAGCTAAAAAATAGCGTGAAATTTAACTTCAAATTCTAAGAGATGAAGTCAGTAGTCTCCTTACAAAATTATCCTTCCTTTAAAGTCCTGTGTCTGCGTATATGTATGTGTGATATGTATGTATGTATACGAATTTCTTCATATAAGAATCATAAACCCAAATAAGAAAGAAAGAAAAATTTGTGTATATTTGTATAAGAAACGATATCGAATATTTCGTGATGTTTGTTATTTTATTTTATTTTCATTTTCTTTTTTGTTGTTTTTGTTGTATTTTATTTTATTTACATTTTTATTTTCAAATACCAATATTCCTTAAGTACGTGTTGGTATGCCATAAATATATGGATACGATAACAACAAATACAATGAAACAATGAAATGAATAAATATTATACATCATACACTATAATAAAATGGAATGAATATTTATTTGTTCATAGCTTTTGTTGCTAACTTTAAAAAAAGATATATTTTAAATGCCCTGTGGTATATGTATTTCATATATAATCGTGAAAATAATAGGATACACATTGCCGTCGCCGTAGTCTAGTAGGTCGTATGTTCGCTTATGAGACGTAAAGCCCGGGTTCGATCCCCAGGCCAGACATCAAAACGAAATATGTAAACATTTCTTCGGCGACTTCCGGTCGACGTTAAACTGTAGGTCCCGTCACTCAGATATAAGATTAAGGCACACAATATGAGTGGTGTGAGAAGCTAGGTCGTAATCCTGACTGAAGGGCTGTAATGACCAATTATGTACATATGTATGTATACAGATACACATTTTTCCATTTCCACGTCAATAAACGACGTATTTGGAAGCAAATCGATTAGTCACCCAGTTTTCGACATTACCGTAGGAATCGAAGTGCTGCTCAACCAACGTGTATCTCTTCGATGAAAACAAATAATAGTGGGCAGGAGCCAAGTTCGGTATATGCGGTGAGTGGGGTAGCAGATCCCCGCCTAATGCTTTGATCGTATCCTGAACCGGTTTGGCTTTATGTGCAGACGTAACGTCATGCCTTTTAATGTTCGGGAATTTTTTGTTATGTAACATTTAATATTTCTGACACAAAGTCATCTAATAGGGTTTGTATTCGGCGTCTTTCAACTTTTTTGTGGTCTGCCATTCAAATCCTTATCTCTGAACCGTTATAACCATATTCTCAATGTTACATCTGATAGAGCATGATCACCATATGTCTTGACAAGCATTCGATGTGATTCTCTAGCACTTTTCTTCAAGTGAAAACAAAAAATTAATGCTTTCCGCAAAAATCATTATTTTCTTGTACAAAATGTGACATCTCTAACACGATGACAAAATTTGACGTCGTTCGTTTATTGATTTGATGTATGCTAAGATGTCATCGCCAACTTCAAAAAATTAAGACTCGTTCGTAATATCTGTCCTCTATCGAGATATTTGCATCTGGACGCTCAATCTACTCTTACTAGCAGATTTAAAAAATGATTTTATTATAAAAAAGACTATCGGCATAGAACACTGCTCTGCCCCATTCAAAATTCAAGGAAGAAAATCGATTCATACAGAAGAAACCGAGACTGTGAAATAAGAAACTCGTATGTATACTTTCGAGAGAAAAGTCCTACGTAAGATCTTCGGTCCAGTACGAGTTGGCGGTGATTTCCGCATTCGATGCAACAGTGAGCTGTATGAGCTCCTCAACGACATAGACGTTGTGCAGCGCTGGCTCGGCCATGTCGTTCGAATTCAGGATAATGCTCCGGTGAGACGGGTATTTGATGCGGGGATCTGCGGAAGTCGGCGAAGAGGACGACCTTGTATCCGTTGGAAGGACCAAATCAAGGAAGCCCTGTCATCGATTGGTGTGATCAACTGACGTAGTCGCGCAAGATGCAGAGGCGCCTGGAAGGCCGAAATCCATTAATCGGGTTGTTATGGCAATTAAGTAAGTATGTAAGTGTATACTGCTAACTGCTAACCATTTAGAACGACCCGTCTAAAATGGAATCAGTTCGAGACAGATTTTCCTAACCAATCGCCAGCAGTCATAAGATTTTTAATATAAAGTACTTAACACGTTTACTGCCGAATACGAGATCGTACTCGTAGATTGCATTCCCTTCTAGGGTGCCAACTACGAGTTATCTCGTACTCACTAAACCTGCCACTTTTGTGTAGCTACGAATAAAATCGTATTATATCAGTGCTAGTATCGATAAATGGCTTCTGGGAAAAGAACAAAAAGTCTTCTGAAAATTGCCGCGGCAGTCAACATGTTAAACATAACGGAACTTTTTATAGAATAAGTTTTCTAAGCTTATTCATGCAATATTCAGACGTAGAGTATCACGAAGTCTGCATTAATTCACACAATGGTGTTTGCTTCTGTAGATGTAAAGGAAAATGGTAAATGATTTTGGTGTTCGTATATGAATAGGTATGTGGTAACGATTTATTTATATTTATATTTGTATTGTATTTTCTTTTTTCTTTTACTTTTTGAACACTTGAATGTTTGTAACCTCCCCCAAACTTTAGTTGAACACTTTTGAAAAATAAAATCAAAAAAAAAAAATAAAAAAACTGTGAATGGAATGATATTTTCTAAATAAGATATGCAAACATAGACGCTGATACAATCGCAAAATAGAAACGAATTAAAATGGAAATGTTGTCTTCAGCGTTAAACAGCAATACAGCAATACAGCCAGCCATTGTACTGCAATTTGAAAAATCTTGTGTTCATTTTTCATTTTTTTGACTTCTGATTTAAAGAGACGAAGAAATAATCGAAGAATACTTTAAAAAGTAATTTTTTCTCAACATTTTATAATAATTTGCACTCAACTATGCTAAACTCTGGAAATACTTTTTAGAAACATCCAAATTGTTGTTGTATTTTTAATAATTCACTTCCTTTTTATGGTATCCTATGCTTACTACTCACAACTGAAATTGAAATGAGTTCTTGTATGTATTCTACATGTATGTATGTATGTCTGTCTGTATAATCATCACATCAGAACTAATCAAATTGTCAACATTATCATAAATTCAGGTAAGGATACATCAAAATATGTAGTCTAGACGAACAAACCCAAAAGGCATAAGCCCCTGTACATAACACCTGTAATTATATTAAACAAAAGACCGTATCTTGCTGTTTGCCTCCTTTATGAAAACTAAACGCAAAAGAATTATAATAAAATGAAATGAAAACATTTCAAGCTTTTATATTATGACAGATGACAACTAAAATTATTTAATTTCGAATATTAAGACGATATGCTACATTGGCAAATCTCTTTTCATTCATTCAGTCATTCGAAATGTTTATAGGAGGCAATCGTTCAACTGGACCCTTGTCAAAAATGTTGTTCACAACATAATTTGATATTTCCTTAATGGCAAGAAGAATGATGCTTAAATAATATTAAATACGATTTATTTTCTTATTTTATTTTATAGACAAGAAATTATAACTTCAACTTGGCACTTTTAGAATCGAATTAAATTAAATGCGAAATAAAATGAATAAAAAAATGTTATTTTCCATAATGTAAAGGGCTATCCATTTCATTTTTATTGTAAAGTTTAAACGTTGACATTAAGTGTGAAACACTACATCATTTCGACGCCTCCGTTCTATAACATTCTAAGTCCAAAAAGTGTGTTTTGAGTTATAAGCTCTCAAAGTTTTCACGCGACATACGACTATAAGTGTATTCCAAGTAGATTTTTCCTATAACTTTGGAACGGATCGGCGCATCTTAACCAAATTTTGACAGTATTTAAGTTAGAGAACGTAGACTTTAAAAATGCAAGAACATTAAAAACATTCTAAGTACACTTAGAACGTTATAGAATGGAGGCGTCGATTTATGTAAATGACCTCCACGCGAAGTGTTGCAAGCATTGATTCTTTTGAGGTAATTTTCGATTACTTTTTGACACATATTGAGCGGTATCTCAGCCATAACGTTTTAGTTTCTAAGTGCTTTTAAGTGCTTGAAGGTTTATCTGCATAAACACGGTCTTTCGCGTAGCCCCACAAAAAAATGTCTAATGGTGTCAAATCGCACGATCTTGGTGGCCAGTTGATATCGCCACGAAGAGAAATTACGCGGCCAGGAAATGTTTCTTGCAATAAAGCCATATTCGCTCGAGTTGTGTGGCGCGCTCCGAATTGACGGTGACAGTCGTTCCATCGTCGTTTTCGAAGAAGTAAGATCCAATCACACCTTCGGACGAAAGAGCGCACCAAACAGTGACTTTTTCTGGATGTAATGGCCTCTCTTCAATTACTTGAGGATTCTCCAAACCCCAAATACGACAATTTTGTTTATTAACATACCCACCGAGTGTGAAGTGTGCTTCATCGCTGAAGAAAATTTGGTCGAAAAATTGCCGTCCACCGCCTGTTGTTCAAGCACCCATTCCACGTATCTACGACGTTGCGAATGGTCAGCTGGCTTCAGTTGTTGAGTGAGCTGAACTTTATATGGATGTAGGTGTAGATCTAAATGCAAAATACGTCATAATGTGCCGTAAGACAATCCTAATTCCTGAGAACGACGAGGAATCGACACATTCGGGTCTTCGGCAACACTTTCACTTACAATAGCGATATTTTCAGTGGAACGAGCGATACGATGATGCACAGGCCTTTCAATATTTGTAACCACTCCAGTCTCTTCAAATTTCTTCACAATTCTGCCAATTGCTTGCGTAGTTGGACGATTATGTAAACCATAATCTCCTCTTAAAGCACGATACGTGGCTGTGGCAGAATCACCATTTTTGTAGTAGGTTTTGATAATTTTTATGCCGTGTGTGATAGTTAAGCGATCCATTTTCGTCAATGTCAGACTTTCAACTGAAAAGAAAAAAATTGGTTTCACAACTTAGTTTGACAGATGTCGAATTCCAGTCGCATACTTTTGAAACCACAAAATGGATAGCCCTTTACTTTTATGAGTAACTGTTATTAAGATTGCCAAATTAACGAATATTCTAAAATGTACATTTTTAAAAGGGCATTATTTGACCTTTCTCAGGAAAAACTATTCTAGTAGATTCGTAATATAATAATACGAATGTAATTTTATTTTCTTCAAGACGAGTATACTCGACTTTTTACCAAAAAATAAGTTTTGCCTTGACGAGTCTTCTCGTCATAAACAGTTAAAAGATTAAGGAAACAACGAAAGAATAAATATTGAATAATAATTGGCACTAAAACTTTCACAATTTATGAGTCAACATAAGAATTTATTGTATTTGTTTTAAACTGAATTTCACCAAAAAAAACTTTGTATCTAAAAGGCATACGTGCTATTTAAAGGTATACGAAAATTGCTTAATTGCTTGATTGTTAACAGTTAGACAATAATTGTTGTGCTTCAATGTATTGAAATAAATAAGTTCTTAGAAAATTCAATTGTGGAATGTCATACATGAAGTTTATGAATTTGAGTATTGTTGTTGTTGTTGTGTATATGTACACAGAGACACAATAAATTTATTTAAATATTTACTCTTCTCTAATTGTTTTTACAATAATTGTCCTTTTTTTACTTGATTGTACGTAAATATTAGCAATTCCTAGAAACCACAATATTTTCTTAAGATTCTTAAATATTTTTCGCAAACAATTTGCCATTTCTTTAATGAACATTTTAAAGTCAAGTTTTCATTTCACTCCAGGCGCCCTGGAGGGTATTTCGTTGATTTATAAATAATACCCAACAAACATTTATAAATGCAAACTTTAATTGAAATATTCGTGTAAATAAGTTCAAAACTGAAAATGAAAGAAAGAAAATTTTAATTCCAATTTGGCATTAATGCCTAGTTATTTCACAATTTCCATACAGCAAGTAAGAAAGTTACAAGGTTTAACTACAATACATAGGTTAGGTTAAGTTAAGTTAGGTTAGGTTAAACTGGCAGCTGCCTCAATGGGCTTAGCGTACTTGGATCCTGTTCCGTCATATAATTATAGCTCCTTGTTTGAATCTGTGATGCTGAAAGTCTTATAAAGATGTGAATTTTTTTTCTATCGCCTTAGGCTAGACATCTTTTGTGACTAAATTCTGGATGTTCAAGAATTCTTCTTCTCAGTTTTACCAAGCGCCGGACAATGACAGAGAAGGTGTTCTGTGGTCTCCTTCTTTACCTAGTAGTTGCAGCCTATTTCGAAGTGGTTATGAGGGTTTTATAAAGTCGCCATAGTCTAGTAGGTAGAGTGATGGTTTATTAGACGTAAAGCCCGGGTTCGTATCCCAGGTCAGACATCAAAAACGAAATATGAAAAAAATATTTTGTTCGGCGACTTCCTCTCAGCAGATTTCTGGCAAAAATTCCGATGGTAAATAAAATTGCCATGAAAAAGTTTCTCAAAAAAATCTGTCATTCGGAATCGACTTCAAACTGTAGGACCCGCCACTCACGCCTAAAATTAACTCACACAACATGACTGATGTGAGAAGCTAGGTCGTAATCCTGACTGAAGGGTTGTAATGGCCAATTATGTATGTATGTATGTATACGAGGGTTTTCCAATCTTCTGGCATGAACACCAAAAGGCCAGTGACCCGTTATTACTGCTTAAAGGTTTCTTAGAAGGACTCTTGATTAATTCAATGCAACTTCTGTTCTACGTATGTATAACCATGACGGGCCAGATCTGTCCAGTGTCTTTACAAGTGGCTATATTATTCCATTTTACCTTTATCAATGACTACATTATTGGTCATAAATGGGGCTATTATCATTTGAACATGTTACAACACAAATATTTACTACCATAACCTCTACTGAAAATGATTTACTGGGTAGCTGTATTAAGTTGTGGGTGTTTCTTTACCTGTTCATATATCACATACATAAATATATACATGGATACATAAATACATACATATATATATGTAAGTAAATGTGTAAGTACCTTATACATGTGTTCAATGAACCGTTAATTATAGAAAGAAAAAAGAAAGCCTAAAGAAATTTCTGAAGAAAGAAAAACTTCAGAATCTTTTATGGATTTTCAAACATAAATTGTGAAGATAAATTTACGATTTTCTTAAACTGAATATGAAACTTGTATTTACTTTTACTATTCCTTAACACATGTACCATGTACGTGTGTTTAAGTATATAAAACCATACAATATATCTTACTTGATATACACTCGAATAAAAATATTCGTTATAAATAATTAAATTTATACTCGTAGTCAGTCGGCTGCTGTACTTTTCCTACTTCACTCCACTCCGTAAAATAAATATTTTCTTACATGATAGTTAAGTTAAGCACCCATATTAATCATACAAATAAAATGCAGTCATCAAATATATACAGTGACTCAAATAATTGCTCGTATACCAAGTAGTCATAGAGTCCTTTTGAATATTTTGTAGAGGCACTCTTTCTCTTTAGTACATAGCCAATTATAAATTTGAAGGAAGACTTTCAAAAAGTCTCTGACATCTTGCATGCTGTATATGATCACATGCATGCTGTATGGTATCACAAATGTTGGAGTTCAAATGCTTAATTGTCTCCGATTTGTTGGCATAACACTTTTCTTTAATGGCGCCCCACAGAAAATAGTCCAGCGATGTCAAATCGCAGCTTCTTGGCGGCCAATTGACATCAGCATTTCGGCTAATTAAACGGCCATCAAACGTTTGACGAAATACATCGATTGTGGCATGAAATGTGTGGCAAGTTGCACCATCTTGTTGAAACCAAACATCGTTCATCTCAATACCAACTAGAGCGGGCACAAAAAAATCGGTTATCATGGTGCGATGGGTGTCTCCATTTACCGTAAAGCCTGCGGGGTGCTCATTTTCAGAGTAATATAGGCCAATGATGCATCCAATCCACAAGCAGCACCAAACAGTCACTCGCAATTTTGCTTATTAACATGCCCACCAAGATGAAAATGAGCTTCATCCGAAGTACGATTTTTTGTCAAAATCGAAATCATCGTGCAGTTTCCTTTCAATTGAACTTGAATCGATTGAATTTAGATTGTCCACACTTAAAAACTTATTTCTTTAAATTTTAGCGAAAGCGAAACGAGTCGTAAGATTACTTTCTAATACCAGAGCAGTATGTTTCGCTTCATACCCAAATCAGTTGGTAGCCTTTAATCTGCGGCGGCTGATTTTTGTTAGAATTAATATGTCGCGTTCCTCCGTTTCCGAAATTCTTCTTCGCATGAGTAATTATTGGACGGTCTCTAGTACTAGAAGTATTTCTTTGTCGGAGCTTCCTTCTTAAGACCGTAATTTATTTTTTGATACGACAGTATTACTGGACAATTTTTAGATGTCTGCCTCTAGTACTTGCAATTTCGAAAAGTTCTTTGTTTTTTCTTTTTGTGCATAGTTCAGTAGATACGTAGTTTAGTAGATACGTGGTTTTGTAGATACGTAATTTAGTAGATACTCAGTTTAGTGGATACGTAGTTTAGTAGATACGTAGTTTAGTAGATACGTAGTTTAGTAGATACGTAGTTTAGTAGGTACGTAGTTTAGTAGATACGTGGTTTAGTAGATACGTAGTTTTGTAGATACGTAGTTTAGTAGATACGTAGTTTAGTAGATACGTAGTTTAGTAGATACGTAGTTTAGTAGATACGTGGTTTAGTAGATACGTAGTTTTGTAGATACGTAGTTTAGTAGATACGTGATTTAGTAGATACGTAGTTTAGTAGATACGTAGTTTAGTAGATACGTAGTTTAGTAGATACGTAGTTTAGTAGATAAGTAGTTTAGTAGGTACGTAGTTTAGTAGATACGTGGTTTAGTAGATACGTAGTTTTGTAGATACGTAGTTTAGTAGATACTCAGTTTAGTGGATACGTAGCTTAATATATAGGTAGTTCTGTAGATACGTAGTTTAGTAGATACGTAGTTTAGTAGATACGTAGTTTAGTAGATACGTAGTTTAGTAGATACGTAGTTTAGTAGATACGTAGTTTAGTAGATAAGTAGTTTAGTAGGTACGTAGTTTAGTAGATACGTGGTTTAGTAGATACGTAGTTTTGTAGATACGTAGTTTAGTAGATACGTAGTTTAGTAGATACGTGGTTTTGTAGATACGTAGTTTAGTGGATACGTAGTTTTGTAGATACGTAGTTTAGAAGATACGTAGTTTAGTAGATCCGTAGTTTAGTAGATACGTAGTTTAGTAGATACGTAGTTTAGTAGATACGTAGTTTAGTAGATACGTAGTTTAGTAGACACGTAGTTTAGTAGATACGTAGTTTAGTAGGTACGTAGTTTAGTAGATACGTGGTTTAGTAGATACGTAGTTTTGTAGATTCGTAGTTTAGTAGATACGTAGTTTTGTAGATACGTAGTTTAGTAGATACGTGGCTTAGTGGATACATAGTTTAGTAGGCACGTAGTTTAGTAGATACGTGGTTTAGTAGATACGTAGTTTTGTAGATACGTAGTTTAGTAGATACGTAATTTAGTAGATACGTAGTTCAGAAGATACATAGGTTAGTGGATACGTAATTTAGTAGATACGTAGTTTAGTAGAGACATAGCTTTGTAGATACCTAGTTTAGAAAATACAGAGTTTAGTAGATACTTAGCTTAGTAGATACGTAGTTTGTTTGTTCAACACTTTCTTTGAAAAAGAAAATCTTTTTAGAATTATTGAAATTACTTGCCAATTTCTACGAGCGTTTTATTCTGTTTCCTGCAAATAAGTGCCAGTGTGTGTTTGTATAGGTTAGTTAGTATTTGTCTTAAGATGATTGTATTGCCAAAAATAATAGACAAACAAGAGTCGTATGCCATATGCCAGTAAAAGGCATTGTAGAGTTATTCAAAACAAAAGTTTCATTCAATCAATAATCTTAAAGACATGAGATGAACAAATTTTTTGGTCGCTTAATTGGAAAATTGTTCGATTGTTTTTGCAACAAATCTTTGATGAAATTATACATCTAAATGCACATACATACATAGATACATTCTCTAATACATAGAGATCTTAGACTTAAATTTATAGAATTACTCGGAATAAGACAAATTGATTGATTTGAGTTTTGTTTACGTTAAGGATGATTGGTTGTTCGTCCTTAAGTGTTTATTTAAGTAGAAATAATTTTGAGGTATTTTAACAATAATATTTGCAATATGTATTGAACTCTGAATCTACCATACCATACCTACCTACCTACCTACCTACCATACTTGCAAACAATATAAAACGCACGTGCACAGTATTGGAACAAAAAAAAAGTACAATCAATAATGGAAAATGAAATATTTTTCGATATGTGTGGGGGGAAAATTTAATAAAAATTACATCCGATGTCCATGTTTAAGAGCGCCTATGTACGTACATAGCTACCCTTGTCTTTCAGGATGGTGAACTCATACATGCGCAGAAATAAATTTCCTCTTGTAGTTGTGGTTTTGTCACAATGGGGTTGCATAAAGTTATGATTTCGAACATAATAATTCATAATCATATACATTGTTTTTCTGTGTTTTTTTTGTACCATATTAACCACCCACAAGCTCCACCTCTCAGTGAAAAGTTGTTCTGATTTTTATAAAATGAAGTTTTCCTCTTGCAAAAAGAAAGGAACTTAAATACGTGCCCCTATAGCATAAAAGGGTAATAATTCCACACAGGGAATGATAAGTCAATGACAAGCCTTTTATTATTAAATCATATCATTTCATCGCGTGTTCAAAATGGTGAATTTTGTACCAGAAATTGATAGTTTGCGGAAAGCATAGAAAGTGCTTTAAAGTCGCATCGAATGCTTGTTGAGGCATATGCAGCATGCAGAATATGCAGCATGCGACAAGCCTGAATATCTTACAGTTGGATGTGTAGTCCTTATGCGACGGCTGTACACCGTGCATGATGTTTTTTTTTTGTCTTGAGACCATCACTCAGTTGATGACCCCTATTCATGCAGTGCATTGTGTTGGAATACAGAAAAGGCAGTAATATTAGAAAGGTAGGAGGGAATAGTGTGTGACATTTTTTAATGACCATTATACTTCACTTTTTTTCGAAAATTCCTTTTTTGGTTATAATTCTCACTCTCATTTTTCTATCGTGAGTAATCACATATACTGTCAGAGAAATCGCACAAGACACCCAGAGTATCTAGTAACAATCGAATCTGTGGCCCCAGCGTTTGAATTTAGCATACTACCAATCAGAGAGCAGCAGTGAATCGTTTTTTCGCTACTCATAAGTACTCATGAAATTTTGAGTATGAGTGAGTCAACAGTATTGAAATTCAACTAATCTGATTCTTTCGAACTCACTCCAGCATTGATTTATAAGTACAGGTTGCAATGGGTATGAGTACAACGTTGACATCAAACTTATAACATTCGAAATATGTTTGATTCATACGCCTAATCATTCAGATTAATAAATTTAGAAAAATACTTATAATACTCATATATGATTCGAGTGACTCGTCGAATCATTCATCAAAATTTACAGTCTTAGTTGTTGTGGCATTTACAAAAAAAAAGAAGAAAAAAAAAGACAAAGACAGAAAGCAAAGCAAACATACAACCTTCTAGTGAGTATTATAGTATTCGTATGCGAATCATACTTATTTTGTGATTCTTGTAAATGTTGAGTAAAGTAGAGTCGAAATCAACAACATCATGAGTATTGTTAAGTATGAGTACGATGAGTACTTCAAACTTTGAATATGAGTAGTATGAGTATGATATTAAAATAAGTAATGAATAATATTTCGTAATTTTTTTTTATACAATTCACCTTTCGATATGAAGTATTTTCTATTTCTATTCGTTTGATCAAAAATTTATTTATTTTCCCGTATTTAATTTGATGTCACCTGGAAAATTAAAATTTAACTTCAAAACTACCATCATTTACGGTCTCTCTACCATACCAACAACAACTCATATTTGAAATGCTTGTTGAGGCACTGAACTCTTCTTGTTGTTGATTGTTCGGAGAGCACAATATAAAGGAGTGTAAAAAAAATGAAATAATTTTTATGTCAAAATAAGAAGAAAGAAGAAGAAAAAAGAAATGCTAAACCGAACTCAAAACCACAAAAGATTTTAAAAAATCTCTGTCTGTTCTGAACAAACATTGCCAATTGAATCCCTTGAGTGTATCACAGGAATACCCGTATGCAAGAGAAGTGTGCTGCACACACATACTTTAACATTTTTATCTAATTTTTCTTGAAATATTTAAAGTGTATACAAAAACAACATGTGTATGGTATATACATATGTTTTCGTACCATTAGGGTGTGATGTAAAATTTCAAGATTTTAATACATAACGGTGAAATGTATTAAAATTTAAAAAAATGTCAATTGAAAAAATTTTCTATTGCGGTTAGGTTCACTTTATGGCAAAGTGTTATCATTGCCAATGAGTTTTCGAAACAGCTACCGAAATATTATAATTCTACTCTGAATCAAAATAATCAATTTTAAACCGATAGCGTACCAGACCATCTCTAAATTTTATTTACTCTTAGGGCCATTATTACAACTTGCCTATAAAGTTGGGTTTAGTTAAAGGTAACTTTAGCTAAAGTGAACTTTAATATATATAAATAATATATAATATGGCAACTTCAAACATAAACTTAACTTTAAAAGTTGCCGGCAGGATGATCCTCTCTTTAGCTAAACGCTCACTTCTATCTTATTGGGTACTCATAATAACGAAAAACAATTCATATGTCCGTTAAAATCCTCCGTTTAGTTAACGGCAAGTTGTAATAATGGCCCGTCTGACGCGTCTAAGAAGCCAATGTACTACTACACTACGGCAAATTTTTGTTTCCAAGCTTCGGTTTTATTCGCACTATCTCTGGTAGACCACTTTATTAGATTATTATCATATATAGTAGGTTGCCTACAAACAGGCACAATTATTAGTGCAACCTCTAGAGTAGATAATACGCAATCATGTACCGATATCATTCCACTCAAAGGGTAAACTCATGTGAAAGTAGCAACTTCTTGGCTATACAGATCCAAAATAAAGCACAATATAATGGCACAAAACGTACTGTATTGCTTCATCGTATTTCAAACAGAACCTGCACTTCATATCATCCTTACTTACGAAACAATCTATTGAGAATATATCTCAGATTGTAATGTCCCATTTGAAAGCATTCCAATGTTTATCTTTTGTAATTTATAAGCTACTACTCTGAAGAAGAAAGGCCTTATTTATCATCTGACCTCGTGAATTCCTCGGGAGGTTTTCCAATATGCGACATGGAGAGAGCTATGGAACAATAAAGTTCTTTCGCAAATCCATCCCGAGCGGGATGTTCATCAACAAATTTATTTCCAGCTATTCCGGAGTAAGCCGAGACCTGGAGAAGCACAAATTTATTTTATGAGTCGCTGGAATTTATTAAACCAGTCCGAGATCCGCGACGATTTCACCGAATACAAAGCCAGTAACCTCAGTGCGGTTTGACTATTCAAAAATATAATAAATGATGCAGAAGTCCGGAATCCACTCAGCACGGGACTGACTTGAAACCCATTTAGAATTTATATGATGTTTCGTAACTACTCATGTAACTTTGTTTCCTAAATTTAGCACGATAGCACGAATCCCGTCCACAAAGCACTTTTTATAACACACTTATTTACAGAAATGTGCTGAGGAAAAGCCATTTTAAGCTGTGATCTGTTAGCTGCGAATAATACAATGGACTTTACATGCAACCAACCAAATCGAAGTGCATATTTGGCAGCAATAATGATACGAGTATAATGAAGTCGATGTAATCTAGTAGGTAGTGTGTTGGCTTATTAGACATACATAGCCTAGCTGCAAACCGCAGGTCAGACATCTCCATAAGACAAATGAAAAAATATTTCTCGGCGACTTAATCTCAGCAGATTTCTGGCAAAAACTCTGTGAGTGAAAAAAAAATTGCCATGAAAGTCTCTAAAATCTGTTGTTTGAAATCAACTTTAGACCACTCATGTGTAAAATTAACACACACGATATTAGTGGTGTGAAAGGATAGGTCTTTTTTGTCTCACACTATGGGTGACCCTAATGTAACACAGAAATCATAGAAAAGACTTCTAGTAATCTTTGTTTTATTTGAATAATTTAAAATTTAAAATGAAAGAGCATTTAAAACACACATACACTTGTAAATACATACATATTATTATTAAATTTAATTTTGTAGTCGCCATAGTCTAGTGTAGCTAGTGCCTGTGGCTTAAACCACAGCTCAGATATCACGAATACAGCGAAATATGAAAAATATTTTTCGCTAGCTTTCTTTCATCAATCTTCTGGCAAAAACTCTGAAAGTAAATAAAGCACAGGTTTCGACGGCGTAAACTTTCTCTGGAAAGAAACGCACGAATTCCCGCTTGGGCTCTGAATTTCACTATGACACCGAACGCCCCTTTCCGCTCCACTATGAGTGCACAATCTATCTGTATACCACAAAATGCTCCCTCTCTGAAAGTAGAATAATAAGCATATCCCAAAATCAATAAGTTTTCTGGTTCTGCTAAGGGAACAGTTAAGTAGGGAACTTCAGCCATTTGATTTCTCAGGTCACGATGCCTCTGGTGACTCGTTAGATTTGTCTTTCACAATCCCAGTCACAGTTTCTATGGTTCTGGTCTTCACTAGTTCAGCCTACAGTGACTCTCATTCCGTTATACTAATATAAACTTAGCTCTCTATCGTATTTTATATATAATTTTATACTTATACTTTTGCCATAACATAACAAAAGAAATTATGAAGAAAATTCATCAAATATTTCATTCATTCTACAACACTACGAGATTGACGATTGTCAACAATTTGGGCAAGAGATTATAAGCTGGCGATGCACTTTCTTTGTTTAAACCATAACATATTTTAACTGTAAGCGATAGTGTGGCATTTCTCATGATATTCTAACATATGGACTGGTAAAGAATGGTAATTTATGTTCATATACAGTGCTTGAGCTTGAACAATAGCAAAAATAGCAACGACAACAAAAAAAAAGAGAAGCAGAATCTTTAATAATGAAAACTTCATTATCATTAAAAGCATCAACCAAAAAGGGATAATGACACCCACTAAATTGTCAAAGCAGACAATAGAGAACAACGGAAGCATCAGCCAACTTTTAAATAACCACCCAACATTTACGAATATTTACCAGACAGCAACCAGAATGACAAGCACGCTGGCAGACACAGGAGATACGAAAGTACAACAAATCATTTTTTCGCATGACTGAAATGATCCGTCTTTGAGCAATTGCCTGATTGTCTTCGGGCTTTCGCCTGATGCTCTTAATGACGGATTATTTTCTTGTGGGGTGTTTTATTTTTATTCTGCATGGTATTAATGATGATGGTGGTGGTGGTGGCAATGGACGTTTTTCAAATGCTTGTTGCATTTATACGGCGGGGGGAGGGGTATGATGTTGTATTATTTGATTAATCAAAATTAATCTGTTAAATTGATAACTTTTTGTCATGTTAAATTGATAAATTATTCAGCCGTTCGAAATTTGTACAATGAAGGCTACTAGTACTATACCTTTAAAACCGTGTCTTAGCAAATCACTTTCACTTTTTATTACAAAAAATATTTTTAAATCCACATAATGGTTTTAAAACATCCGGTTTGGCAAGACTATTGGCCAATTCACACAAGCGTTGTATTGACTGTTGTATTGGGGCAATTCACACAACTTTGTATCGTGTATGTTGTATTGAATACATTTGTTTCTTTTTGAACGCTCAATGCTATGCTGTATTGTGTATTTCGTGGCATTCAAACAGTTTGATAGCCCGAAACCAACACAACATATAAAAACATGTACACATTTTTTTTATTCACACAATTTGATAGCACGAACCAATACGACTTTTAAAAGCATATGGAAAAAATGGGTATAAGTGTATTGGATTTTTATATGAAAATTATCAACAACAATCATACACTGTTGTATGTTCTTCCAACAATACAATGAATACAACGATACAAAGGCTTGTGTGAATTGACCAATTGCTGGACGAATATACAACAGTGTATGCTTGTTGTTGATAAGTTTTATGTAAAAATCCAATGCTTTTATACACATTTTTTTTTTCATATGTTTTTAAAAGTTGTATAGGTTTCGTGTTATCAAATAGTTTGAATGCCAAAAATTATGAAGAAGAATAAGAAGTAGACATTTGGAATACGAAATACGCGCGTTAAGAAACCTAAAATTTACTACAAAATTTATGTTTCAAACATTACCACACTTTTCACACATTACCGGCGATTTCGGGACTTTCTCAGCAATTGAGCTTTTCTTACGTCTCATTGTGACATATTTTCCAATAGGATTTTTTCCCATTGCCTCTCTAGGGAGCATATGGCTTCCACAAAGCATCTCCATCTGACACGATTCTCCGCTGATGTTTTTGCGCCTTCCCATGTCAGGTCATTAAGCCGTAGTCCTTGAAGGACCGAGGGTCTCCAGGTGTTTTTGGCCTGCCACGGTTTCTTGAGCCCTGGGGATTCCACTCTAGAGCCAATCTTGTAATACTGTCTGACTTCTTCCTCAATGTATGGCCGATCCACCCCCATTTTTTTCCTTTTGATCTGCTTCTGTATGGGTTCCTCCTCCTCGCAAGGGCATGCCGAGGCAGGGAATGCCGGGCTTAACGAATCCGCGGACCCCATATGAATCCTGGTAGCGTCTGCCTCGGAGCGAGCGGCTAACGGGTCAACATCTGTACCCCATGTTAAAGGCGGCTGTTTATAAGTGCCATTTGTTTGCAGACGGAAAAAAATAGGATTTTTACTTCCATTGAAATAATTTCCAGCTATTGCAAGAATTAAAGCCGGCTGAACATTCACATCACATTTGGTGCACTTTTTTTTCTTTGTGTCATTTTACTGTGAAGTCGCCGTGGTCTAATAGGTAGTGTGGTGGCTTATTAGACGTAAAGCCCGAGTTCAAACCCCAGGTCAGACATCAAACTGAAAAAACATATTTCTTCGGCGACATCCTCTCAGCAGATTTCTGGCAAAAACTCTGAGAGTGAGTGCTGAAAGGGGGTCGCCGAAGAAATATTTTTCATACGGCGTGGTATCCCTTAATAGTGTGGTTATGTTGAATTTCACCTTCTGTAATTATTTTATTACTTTTTGTCCTATATTGAGTACAAATAGAATTCGAATCTAATTGAAGAAATTTCTATCAAATTTGATACTGCAAAGACATGTAACTCAGATACCGAATTTCACAAGATTTCTGGGTTAATTCTATGCAGGTATATTTATTAAGAATTGCTTATGCAGTAACAAATATTTATCTACACTCTCTATACTGTGTTCTAAATTTAAATTCATATTTTATTTTCGTACACTGTGGTTCTGAAAAATCTAATTTTCACTTTTCGTTTCTTTACTTTTTTTAAGTTATTAATCAACAGCAGAGAGTTGGTTTTCATTAATATATCATCGTGAAAATTTATTTAAACGTAGCAAAACACATTAAGTGTACATATCAAAAAAAAAAATATTGCATTTATCAGACAATTTTGAAATTTTGAAATTTACTCTCATCTTTAATGATTAAGTTTTTTCAAAAGCAAAGCATGTTTCACACTTGATGAGCAATTGCCGCCACATGAGACACTCCTCAAGAGATCTATGCATTGTGTACTGCAACGAGTAAAAATGCTTGGCATGATGAAAACAAAATCATATTGATGCGGACTAGAGAGTTAAGCGAAATAATTTTTATACAATCGTTCATCGTTTATAGTATAGCATGCCATGCAGCAAGCAATATTCTCTAGATAAGCCCAGATTGTGTTGGTAAATTCAATTTCACCCAGTGGGCCACTGCACCAAATGTGCACTCGTTAATTGTAATATTAATAACAAATACCCTACATTAAGCAATGTTTTATTAAATACAAATAGGATTAATTAGATTTTTTATATCTAAGCTCTCATATATGTATGTATACTACACATATATATATATATAGGGTGGCCCATTTAAAAGTCTAAATTTAAAAATGCAATAAAACAAAAACGTCCATGTTTTTCCAAATTTATGTTTTTTGTTGTGAAGTACAATTGTTAAAGTTAGAAATGGAATGTTATTTTATTTATACGGCTGCTGCGGCTAACTTCACTGTGCCAATTGACATCACCGTTTTGGCTAAGTGAACCATCATCAAACGTTTGAAGCAATAAATGGATTGTGGCATGAGGTCCGGTTAAAATCCAACATCTTTCACGTCAATACCATGAAGAACGGCTACAAAAATCGGTTATCATGGCGCGATAGGCGTAATGGTTATGTCATCTCCATTTTCAGGGAAATATGAGCCAATGATGCCTCCTCTTCACAAGCCGCACCAAACAGCCACTCGTAATGGTTGCATTGGATTGTGGCATAAGTTCCGGTTAACATCCAACATCTTTCACGTCAATACCATGAAGAACGGGTACAATAATCGGTTATCATGGCGCGATAGGCGTGATAGTTATGCCATCTCCATTTTCAGGGAAATATGAGCCAATGATGCCTCCCCTTCACAAGCCGCACCAAACAGCTCGTAATGGTTGCTTTGGCTTCTGTAAGACCACGTGTGGGTTTTCTGAGCCCCAAATACGGCAATTTTGCTTATTAACGTACCCACCAAGATGAATATGAGCTTCATTCGAAAAGATTTTTGGCAAAATCGACGTCATCATGCAGTTTCTCGTTGGCCCAATAAATCCCAACATTGCTCACTCATAAATCTATTCATTATACGGTGTTCAGATACGCACATTTATTGTGTAAATCGCAATAAACGCCACTATTTAACTCAATATTTCATATAAAGTTTCAATTAGTTGTTGCGCAATAAATACGCAAATAATATTGAGTAAAACTTAAAATGCATCACTGCCATAAGTATGCTCAGTGCGCAGCTGTTGTTGAAACAACCAGTTGTTTTATTCACCAGCTGTCAAAAGCATCTGAACTGCCTATATTGTTATGTCTGAACATTTAAAATATTGTACTCAATATACCGAATATTGACTCAATAAAAGTGCATATCTGAAAATAGTATTACGTTCAGTGGAGATAATATACTGAATTTTGCGACAGAATAGAATGGCATAAGTATTGCTAGATACGAAATAACCGATGGTTCAAATTTAAGTCGATAGATGGCTTTTTGTCAGCTTTACGGCTTTACTACACATCCATTGTGTAACTTTTATCCGCAAGCGGCGTTTTCGTACAAAAAAAACAAAATATTTTGGAATACCCCAAATGGTTACTACATTTTCATCAGATGTTAGAGATCTTAGAACTCTTTATTTGAAGGTACTCCTTAAAATTTTTTAAATCTTTAATCGTTATCGTATTTACTTAACACAACAACAATAGCTTTAGATATGCACTTTTATTGAGTCAATATTCGGTTTATTGAGTACAATATTTTAAGTGTTCAGACAAAATAATATACGCAGTAGAGCTGATTATTCAATATTCATTTGACAGCTGGTAAACAAAACAGCTGGTTTTTACTTTAGTTGTTTTTGTCGTTGTAGAAATTTGATTTGTCAAATATCAACAGAAGGTGTTCGGATAATTGTAATATGCGCACTGAACATACTTATGCTGTATTTTAAGTTTTACTCAATATTATAACAATTTGCGTATTTATTGCGCAATAATTAATTGAAACTTTATATGAAATATTGAACTTAATAATCATGTACGCAATAAAGGTGCATATCTGAACACCGTATTATATATAGTAAATGTAGCTCACCATACAGTTTGTATGCAACTTCAACTTTAGTTTCTCATTTCATTTTGTTTTTAAAATTAAAATATTTTTTAGCACGCATTACGTGTAATGCCTTCTTGATTTTTGTTTTTTTTTTTGGTTTTTCTTTGTTTTTTCCAGCCAAGTTAATAAACTCTCGTTAAAAGTAATCAAAGTAACAAAAACATGATTATTTTTGAAAAATTCATTGACCGCAAGTTCGATCATGTCTATCTACATATAGCCAAGCAAGTATTTATATGATAATTTCTGTATTTAATTTAATTAAACATAATTTCTTCCAAAAATTATTTATCGTTTGGGGTGGTGTATCGATAATTGTTAATAAAGAAAGAGTGTGTTGAACTGAATGAAAAGACACGAGTATGCATATATTAAACAATTATTAAGTTTTAGATTTAAAGGAAAATAAAAATAATATTCAAAGTTTCAGGCGAAGTCACATTACCAAAAAGTCGCAAAGTCCATCCTCAAGTTATCAATGAGATAGTCTGCAGGTGGTTCCTTCTCCTATGGCATAACGCTGTAAATGTAGCCAATAAGAATAAGAAGTTGCGGTGTCGAAAATAATTATTCCCAATACAGAGAATTAACCTCAAGTTCGACGGTTGCCCCAGATCAGGTCAACTCATCCGCTTACAGTTTCTTTCAATACGGCTTTGTTCCTGTATTTATACGAATGTTGTATTCCTCCGCCATTGCGCCCTGTCCCTACCGTACGCCTGGCTATCGCAAAGTATATATAATTTCTGTCTAAACAATATTCTCGTCCTTAATATTATTCTTACCTCATCTCTTAGAGCCGACACTTCTGCCTGGAAAACGCTTATCGAATGAGTATTACCTACCATTTTTCATTTTCAAGGAGTGTCTTTTCTCTATTTCCATTCTCTTTATACTGAATAGATGTCTTGAACTTCCTTGAGAAGTTATAGTGTAATCTCACGTAATTAATCTTCGTGAATTTTTATTTCCAACAGGATCATCAAGTGACCAATATTCGTTCGATGCCATTTATCAGCTGAACTCCTACAAAAAATGTTCATTGATTTGGAACGGAGGATTGACTATAATCTCGACGAAGGAGTAGTACGAAATGCACAGATAATAATAGTGGGAGTGAAGCCTGACGTAGACTCATATAATTGGAGAGCAAAATGGAGAAAGTCTGGTGGATCTATAATGCTCTGATGCAGTGTATGAGCTATTGCTCACTTAATTGTCTTTATAGACACGATTGTGGTGTTGTTCTAACATGGACTTCTAATCTCGATGAGAAGTGGATATCCACGTGAAACTCAAGAATTTCCCTCTACGAGTCGGTCCGTCAGCCAACTGGTCATGAAGAATGTTAATGCCAGAATGCCAACCTTCAAATTTGTTATGAACCAACTTATAATTTTTATCTCTCAATCGATAAATCCTATTGTTCACGGACCATTTTTCTTGCTTAAGGGCAATGACTTTCCCTGGAAAGGGGGAAAAAGAACAGCTGGTGCGGCTTAAACTGATGGAGATTTATGTTATAATATATGCTTGGTTCAGTTTGAATTCTTCGTCCATTACTTTTATAACTACTTCAAACGTCAGTTCTTCTTGATATTAATGTGATTCGCTCTTTTTTATTATGAACATGTAGATTTAGGTTGCTCACTAGTTTTTCAACAGTCGCATTAACACCGCCAGTTTCACGAAATAATAGAATCATCAATCGTGACTGTGGTTTGGCAAAAGTTTTAAACTGATTCAGTCTCTTGTTCTTTTGTATGCGAATTTTTCCGATCTGAATTATCGTAGCGCTTTTTGGAGGTTTTCTCCTTTCTTCGTTAATTTTCGTTTCCTTGTTTGTTCTATTTTTTACCTAGACAGTCTTGAAAGTCGACAACGGTTCGTATGACATATTACACCAAGCCGTACTTCTTTCCAAGTGAGCAGGTCACAACTAATGAATAGCGAAACCCTTCTTGGCTGATGTTGCGTAGAGGTATTAGGGTACAGTGATGCCTCGCGGTAGTCGCCGTGGTCTAGTTGGTAGTGTGTTGGCTTATTAGACGAAAGGCCCCAGTTCGAATCCCAGGTCAGACATCAAAATGAAAATATGAAAATATTTCTTTGGCGACTTCCTCTCAGCAGATTTCTGGCAAAAACTCTGAGAGTAAAAATTGCCATGAAAAAGCTTCTCAAAAAATCTGTAGTTCGGAGTCGACGTTAAACTGTAGGTCCCGCCACTCATGTATAAAATTAACGCACACAACATGAGTGGTGTTGAGAAGCTAGGCCCTAATCCTAACTGAAGGGTTGTAATGGCCAATTATGTATGTATGATGCCTCGCGCAATCCTGTTACCCTAGCAAACTTCAGGTTCCTATTCCACTTGAGTAAATATAACTCCCAGCCTTTTACGCGGTAAACATCCTGTGGTTTGTTTCTGAGATGCATTAACACCGCGCAGCATGTAATATAAGTTTTGGTGACACGTACGCCTTATTACGGAGTCTATATTTGGGGCTTGATTCGATTCCTATTCTAAAACAACTGTGTTTGTGTACCGGTTACTTTCCTCGGACTACTACTCTCAATAGTCTTACGCATAACTCAAATCACTTCTAATTGTAATTATCCAATTATACCCGTCTGATTTGGCCTTGTCAGCGTCGTGGAAGGTATACCCCATTATGCCTGCTCCTTACCACGTCTCCCAGTCTCAATCTTTTAAGAGTTGAGTCGTCGAATTGTAGAGTAACATTCAGATAGAATTGTTATGTACTCTGTGCTCTCTGTTCAATATCATTTGAGCACATCTTTCGATGGCGTAAATTTTTGCTTGGAAGCAACATGAACTCTGAATAATTCACTTTGGGACAGAACACCACACTTCTGTCCCATTATATGTTTATCATCCAACTAAATTATTTCTTTCACTCTTATTACTCATTGTCGTGGCAAAGACTTTTTCTAAAATCATAGATTTTACTGTGATCAGGTCCTCTCTATTTCATATTACAGGCTTAAATAAGTCCTCATAGAGCTTATTGAGACTGTCTGCCAGACAGCTGAGAAAGGTACTGTCAGTCATTTGATTTGACAGGTATCAATACCTCTCGATAAACTTCGCGTTAGATTTGTCTTCAACTAACCTAAACCCAGTCTCGGTAGCTCTGGTCCTCTCTACCTAATACAACAGGCTTAAATAGATACCACAGTCATACCAATGCAAGTCACCTTCTGTTACTTATCCAGAATCTTTCGTTCTTTTTTACATTTATGGGCCGACTGTGTATGTTATCTTGTATTTGCATAAATATTTGTAATATTAAGTTTTTAATTTCTGTACATCAAATAAAAAACATCGAATTGTTTCGATGTATCGATAAGTTACATCGAGTGGTGTTAAAACATGGATATATACCACCAGTCCAGAGGATTAAGGTTTTTTTATTGTGAATTTCTTTAATTGCTTCAGACTGGATTCCCACTATCTTCTCTACTTTATACTATATATTTATATTTAGCTCAGCTCACGATAACTGTAATCCTTCTTCCTTCCTTTTCATTTCGATAATTTATCATGGCATGTGTTGGTATCAATACGATTACAAAACGGCTATCTGGCGACGGTTAGAAGTATAATTTTTTTCAATTAAATTAATACCAGAATTCTAATTTCCAATGTTATCGAATGAATATGAATTCGTTCTACATTCGAAAGGTGTTGTAAAATATTCCAAACGAAGATTTTAAATTTCTTAGAAATGAAGGAAAAAAACTTTGTAATATTCATAGTAAATTATGCCTTTGGTAAGAACTTTCTACAATTATTGTTTAAAGCAATATAAACTTTTTTTATTATTTTATTTTACCTTGTTATGTTGTTGTTTTTATTATTAATTTCTAAGCAATAAATTAAAACAGGCAACAAGAAAAATTTTATAGAAAGTGCAATCGCTGCACAGCTAATTTAGAAACTCTTCTCCTTTATTGTTAACTTCAGAAAACACTTTTTTTTTGTTTTGTTTATATTGTTTGGTTAACGATAATGATGATAATGATGATGATGAAAATGAGAGAAGAAAATCCATCGTAGTTGTGAAAAATTACAAATGCATCGATGGATAACAAAAACATGTCAGTTAAATAAAAAAAAATTTTATTGTGCAATGGAAACCATCGGCCCCTCTAAATGAAACTATTTTAAAGAGCAAGTGAAGCACAATTGTTTTAAATTTTCAATCTAATACTGTGTTCAGATATGCACCTTTATTGCGTAAATCACAATAAACGCCATTATTGAGCGCAATATTTCATATAAAATTTCAATTAATTATTGCGCAATAAATACGCAAATTAATAATATTGAGTAAAACTTAAAATGCAGCACTGTCAAATGTCAACAACGACAAACAAAAAAAAAACAAAATAAAAACAATGTTGCCGAAACAACCAGCTGTTTTGTTTACCAGCTTTCAAATGAATATTGAATAATCAGCTGAACTCCATATATTATTATGTCTGAACACTTTAAATATTGTACTCAATAAACCAAATATTGACTCTATGAAAGTGCATATCTGAACATATATATATTCGATGTATTTTCTAATACAAGTCGTAAACGCAAATAGCAGTTTTATAATGTTATATTCAAGAAATTCTGATAAAAAAAATCTTAAATGAGTAATTTTTCCGTCACGGTAGGTTTAGTATTAAATTTATAAATTGTTATAGAAAAAAATAAAAAAAAATTGTTTGCTGTTTTCCAGCTGTCAAATTATTATTGAATAAGCTGATTTGCGTATGCCTGAATACTTAACATAATTTTGTCAATTAAACGAATATTGACTCAATTAAAATTCATGCCTGAACATAGTATTAAAGTGAAATCTTGACTGATATGAAGTGAGCGTCAAAATCCAAATGTCTCCATAGGGAACATTTACCCAGATTTTTCCAAATTTTTTGAGATGCGAAACGGTTTTCGTTAAAATTGTTTTTCAACAAATTTCAATTTTTAATGCTTTTCAAATAAATTTAATAATAATACCACGAAATATTTAAATTTTCATTAAAAAAATGTATATTTTATTAGTTCCGTCAAAGAAATACCAACAGAGGCACCGAGCTCCTTTTAAAATTTTTATACTTTTATAGAAAACAAGATTTTATTTGTAAAAAAAGTTCGATGCGACTCTCCACATCGAATGCTTATCGAGGCATATGTATGGTGATCCTACTCTATCAGAAGCAACATGCAGAGGATGGTTTCATCGGCTCAGAGATAACGAGTTTGAAGGGAGAAGTGAAACAAACCTCCAAAAACGTTTGAAGACTCAAAATGGCAGAGATAAACAATTTCTGGTGATTTAAAGGCGTGGTAAAAGGGAGGATCATCCTACCTTTGTCTTTTAAAATAAAATTTATGTTTGAACTTGCCACATTATATGTATATTATTTTCAATATGGCAACTTCAAATATAAACAAAATGAGCATATAAAATAAAAAACGAAACCCGTCGTTGCCACTACGTTAAAAAATTGTTTAATTGCCCAGTTTTATCAACATTGCTCCCGCAGTGCCATATTTTTGAAAACAGTTAACTTTATTTGATCTGTAAGTTGTAATAACGAAAATAAGTTAAAGGTGACTTTACAGTTCCCTTTAGCTAAAGGTGTCTTTAACTAAACCCAAGTTTAACGGCAAGTTGTAATAATCACCCTAGGAATTTAGGAAACTGGTTGTATTTGCTTGATGATCTACTTACTGTAACAAAATATTTTTTATTGTTTCAGTTATTGGGTAAGATGAGCAAAGCTTGGACATACCGGATTATTATTTTTTATTTTATTTTTTTGTGAATTTTGCAAATTAAAAATAAAATCAAAATAATTGAACGTCCGAGGAAGATCTTCAATATGCCTTAAAACTTTAGGCCATTTTTTAAAAATTGTTTCAAACCAAAAGAAATTATAAATAAATTACCAGAGAATTATAAGAAGTTTTTTTTTTTTGTTTTTGTTTTTTCTTCAGCAACATATTTAAGATGCTTTTGGAACACGAGATAAGTTTCCATATCAATGATTTGCGCAAAATGAAAATTAATTTATAAAAGCCGGTAGCATTACAACAGAAGGCAGCAGTTGCATTTAAGAAACTTTAATAACGATACCGTACACACAAGGCCCCAAACGTGCTGCCTGCATAATCGAATAGAGATCAAGCAAGTGAATCAGAATTATTTGAAAAACACTTTGAATGTGTATACACACTCTCAAGTGGCACAGTGAGTGAGTGAGTCAGTGAGTGAGTGACTGAGACAAGTGCAAAGGACTAAGACTTAAAAAGTGATTTCACTCAGATCTGTTTTAAGATCATCTATTAGTGCAGCCAGATACAGCACTACAGAAATAATATTAAAAAAACCCCCGTTTAGAATAAAAGCTACAACAGAATGTCTAGTGATAAGCGATTAAAATGTTTATTATTCGTGGTATTTTATACGATGGCAACGATTCTACCTGTTACTCTGGCTCACAAAAGATCCCACAGGAGTACGAACTTAAATACATCGTCAAGACACTCCCCAGCCAAAACAAGTGGCTCCACTGACCATTCGAAATCAACCACCACCGCCACTTATGCGTCCACCTCTTGGTTGGGACTGGGGCCGGAATTTCAAATTATTCGGCATGTATATGACGATTGTCAGGCAAAGAATGATTTTATGGGTTGCATAAAGCACAAGGCCCTGAATGGTCTCAATAGAGCAATCGAACAGGATTCTATTAAAATTGTTGATGGCATTGTACTGGAGAAACAAAATCACACTGAGGAAGAGAGTATCATCGGCGTATTGACCGATGCCAGAGCATTTAATAGCTTAGCGCCCCTGGATCGTGCACTTCTATCGAAAATTGATAAATTAGTACGCACCCATTCGCTGAAGGTGGACATGAGCACCGCTCGTGGGCATGGAGATGATGGTGGTGAAAGCCATCATGAGAAAAAGGAAAAAAAGAAAGATGGTGGTCATGTCAAGTATGTCATTGCCGCTCTGCTAACGGCCATGGGCATTGCAGGGCCTATTGGCTTGAAAGCCTTAGCGGCTATTGCCGGCAAAGCTTTGGTTATAAGTAAAGTTGCTCTAACCATAGCGGGCATTATTGCATTGAAGAAGCTTTTTTCTCAGGACCACCATGAGGAAACCAGTTTTCAAGTACACGCTGGCGAACACAACAGGTAAATATCATCAGCCTTTTAATAACTCTTACTGTCAATTTGATATCCTTGATGTGTTATTCTATTTTCAGACGCAATACTTATGTCATTCGTCCTGTTCCAAAAACAGTGGGCATGCCGGCAGCACCCGGAGAAACTCCTGCTGTAGATCCATATCGTTACTATTACGAATACCACTGAATAATATATTCATACACATTCGGCATAGCGCAGTCATTTATTTAGTTTTAAGTTGTAATGTATTTGTAAAATTCAAAATATTCAGACAGCTAGCTTACCAAAGATTAAAGAACTCCAAACAGAATTTAACCCTACATTTATAGACGAAGATCATATTGTACCTACCTATTCAAAATAAAATAAAATTATGAATGAGACTCTCAATTCAATCGATTATTGAACATTTTCTCCTAATTATTCCATTCGGATTAATTAAATAATCCATGAAGATTGAAGATTTTCAGAAGTTGGTTCTTTGTATTTATTTATTTCGATCCATCCCTGGTAAGGAATATAGTTTCGCGAATATTCTACATTCGTCTTCAAAGGTGTATATTTTCGATTTAGATGTTAAGAAATATTTATTAACCCTTTAACTGTATATGTCGAGTACACTTGTCACGGGTAAAACTAACATTTTTTCGCATTATTATTCAACAAATCTACTGGAATTTTTTCACTGAGAAAGGTCTAATAAAGGTTAGGTTAGGTTAGAGGACGTGTACTTGTCAACTGTGACAAGTACAGTACCCGGAAGTCGAATTGACCCATAAAGTTCTAATAAAGTTCTTTTATAAAACGTACATTTTAGAACAATAGCTTGTATTAATTTTGTATGAATTAATGAATGTATGAATTAATGAAATAAATTTTGTTTTTAACAACAAATAAAAAATATATTTTCTAAATAACCAACAGGCAACGCTTGTTTTTTTGTCATAATTGCCTACTTTTACAGGCAGAAACATTTTATTTTGTTTATGTCGAGTATACTCGTCTTCGCTGGTAAATAATTAAACAGAAGATTTTTGAAACCAAATTAAACATTTAATGGGTTATTAATGTCTGTATGTAATCTCGAGAATATAAAGGGTCCGCCAAATAACTTTTTTTTTTGAAAATGCTTTAAAAAAAAAACTACTGAATATTTTCTCAAATTTCTTTTTTTTGTTTGAAAGTACAAATCCTTTCGGTTAATAATGGAAAATAATTTCATTCAAATGGCTGCCTCAGCTGGCCATGCAGTAGCCTACACGATTGGTCTAACTTTTAAGCACATCATCGATTGTGTGCAGCTGTATTTCACCAATGGTTTCACGAATATTGTCCTTTAAAGCGTCAATTGTCTCTGGCTTGTCGGCGTAACACTTATCTTTGACGGCACCCCACAAATAATAGTCCAACGGTGTCAAATCGCAGCTCCGAGGTGGCCGAACGACATCAGCTCTACGGTTGATAACATCGAGTGTAGCTTCGGCTGTATGGCACGTAGCGCCGTCCTGTTGAAACCAAATGTTGCCAATATCCTCCTCTTCAATTTTTGTGAAAAAAAACTCGTTCAACATGGCCCGATAACGAACGCCATTGACTGTAACGGCCACTCCTTGCTCATTTTCGAAGAAAAATGACCCAATTATGCCTCTGGACCAAAATCCGCACCAAACAGTGACTCGTTTTGGATGCGTTGGTTTTTCTGTGCGTGCGGGTTTTCTGTGCCCCAAATGCGACAATTTTGCTTGTTTACATACCCGCCAAGATCAAAATGAGCTTCATCTGAAAAGATTATTTTTTTTGCCAAAATCGGCATCTTCTGTAAGTCAATCGCAGGCCCACTTAGCGAAGCGAAAACGCATTAGATGGTCAATTGGCTTCAACTCCTGAACCCATTGGACTTTGTATGGCTCTCATACCAAGGTCTTTATGCAAAATTCGTCTCAATGATGTCTCCGAAATGTTCAATTGTTGAGAACGACGGTGAATTGATGTTGATGGCGCTTCACGCACACTTTCTGCCACAGCAGCAATATTCTTCAGGTGCACGCACTGTTTTTGACTATTCACGCTCCGTACATCCGTACGCAATTTGCGCACACATTCTGCAACATTACCATGATTTTCAAAGTGACTGAACTCCTACTGTTTCAGTTTGACACCTTTTATGCAAGTGCCCTGCTCTTCAGAACAGATGTTATCGGTTTTCTAGTGACAGAAGGTTTGAAGACCTGGCCATGGTTGTGAACATGCTACTAAGGGTGTAAAAAATTATTGATAATTTAAAGAAAACACTCCGATTCATTGACAGTTTCTGCGGAAGTTTATTTATAACTAACTAATAAAAGGAAAAGTGGAATATTTAATAATAAAAAATTACTTCAAAATTAGTATGTACATAACTGTAATAATTCATTTACATAAAGAGAGTAGGAGAAAGAGTAATTATAAAAAGATTTATGTTGGCAATAGTCGACTTGTTATATTTTTCACAAAGGGAACTGCCCGGTATTTATTGCAATAATCGATGCCTCTTCGAATAAAAGCACTTTTTAGTAAAGCCTTTAATAATCTACCGAGTCATTGCAAAATCAATGTATACTTCTGTTTGATCTACAAACTTGTGATACACTACACATCACACACAAGTACCTCTGACTAGTGATCAGTTGCTTTGTTGTGATGGAGCCATAAACTGTTTTACAATAACTTCAAAACATTTTTCACTGTATACTCCGATTTGATTTACAATCTTGTGATACATTACGTCTCTGTAATCCAAGATAACAGTGAAGCTTGACACTCGTCCACTTTCTACCTGTATCATAATAGTGAGATTCCTATGATTCGGCAAATCTACATTTACGCAGAATTACTAGAATAACCAAAGGGCCATTACAAGTTTATTTCATTTCATCTACATACAAAGTTCTGCGACTACCTTACCCCTGTACCAGTGAGACTAAATCGGATAAAAAATGGACTTGTGGGGGAAATGGAGCTAGTGGACTGGATAGCCGTGGGATCAAGAATTCCATAACGGGTCTTGTTACTGCCTGGCCTTACTTGTGAGCGGAGATATACACGACGAAGCTAAATGTTTTCTTTAAATGAGTAAAATGGTGCTCAATCGGATAAAAAATGGACTTGTGGGGAAAATGGACCTAGTGGCCGGATAGACATGGTACCAAGGATTCCAAAACACTTTTCCTTAGGATCCAGCTTTACTTGGAATCAGAAATATAGCCAACGAAACTAGCTCTTTTTATATAAAATGAAATTTTGGGGAAACGAACTTAAAATTTTTAATAATTCTCATTGAGTTAATATGTATTTATATGTATATATACAACAAAATGTCGTATTTTTCGCAAGTTACATTTTTTTTGGTAGATGACTTGCATTTTTTAGGTCGATGAGTTGCATGATTTTCGTTGATGACTTGCATGATTTTGGTTGTTGACCTGCACTTTTGGACGATGACTTGCAGTTTTTGGACGATGACTTGCAGTTTTTGGCTATTGACTTGGAATTTTTAGGTCGATGAATTGCAGTTTTTGGATGATGACATGCATTTTTTGGATGATGACCTGCACTTTTTGGACAATGACTTGCAGTTTTTAGTTGTTGACTTTCATATTCTTAGGTCGATTGCTTACAGTTTTTGGATGATGACCTGCACTTTTGGACTATGACTTGCAGTTTTTGGTTCTTGACTTGCATTTTTTTGGTCAATGACTTGAATTTTTTAAGTCGATTACGTGCATTTTTGGATGATGACCTGCACTTTTTGAACTATGACTTGCAGTTTTTGGATGATGACTTGCATTTTTTGGATGATAACCTGCACTTTTTTGGATGATTACTTGCAGTTTTTGGTTGTTGACTTGCATTTTTTGGTCAATTACTTGCATTTTTTAGGTCGACGACTTGCATTTTTTTGGACAAAGACTTGCAGCTTTATTGGTCGATGACTTGCATTTTTTGGATGATGACTTGCATTTTTTGGTCGATGACTTGCATTTTTAGGTCGATGACTTATACATAACTTACGTCATCGCTGCCTTAAATATAAGTATATATGTATATATAAATAATATAAATACATAAATAAAAAAAATTTAAGCCGCCATCGGGATTTAGTGCAAAATTTTTTCTTAGGATTCTCAAACAGAGCTTACCTTTAGGCTTGAGCCAAAAAATGCAAAATCTACATGCAGCAAAAAGATGTTGCTTTCATCTTTCGTGCAGCATTTCTATTTCGTTTATTCGCCTGCAAAATTGTCAAATACTTTCAGGCATCTATAAGTTTAACATGAACATATCACCCTGTGTTGCTTTCAAATACAGGAATATGGTGATTCTTTTGAAACCCCTAAGGTATGTTTAACAAATTCAAATTTATTCATTATAAAACTGCAAACACTGAAGTTAGGAAGGAAAAAACAAATTTAATCGTAATTTTTTTTATTCAAATTGTAAGATTTAAAAATCACTCACCTCATCTGAAAAAAATAAATATATATATAATATAAAAATTAGAGCATACTTTTAGAAAAAAAGAATTTGTATGAAATACATTCAATCTTTGTATTGCATTGAAAATAGCGCCACCTGATGGTGGTAATGTAATCTATTATGGTTGGAAAAATTCGTTTTGTTCGTTCAAAAAAACAACATTATTTTTTCGAATTCGATTTGTATAAATGAAATTGAAGGCCCATGTCGTTAAGCAAAATTTTCTTATGGTGCATGCGTGTGTTTGTAGATGTGTGCGGATTTATTTGTGATGTGTGTGCGTCGGGTGAGAAAGAGTAAAACTACGGGGTGGTTGAAAGGGTAGGGTGATCCGTAGAGGGTTTTTAGTGCTGTGTGTGTGCGGAGTTTCTGTGATTTGAACATGGTAAAGTTTTTTTTTAGTGTGGTAAATTTATTCGGTTTGGCGAGTTTCCAGTGTGGTGAGTTTTTACAAAGTGTGGTGAATTTGTAAAATGTGGTGATTAAAATTGAAATTCACCAAAGTGCGGTTATTCGAAATAGGTACTGTGCTACTATAAATCTCTGTACTGTCTGTAGTAAATTAACCTGTGTGTGTCTAGAATAAGTAATTTTCGTCAGCATTAGCCGAGTCATTCATTTGGTTACCGACAGGTACTATTTCGGTTTCTTATAATCATGCCACAAATTTTTTATATTTAGGCGTGTTTTTAAGGTTGAAGTAAAATCGCTTAGACTATTCAGTATAGCATCTCCGATGACTTTACTAACACAGAGATGTTGTGTTAATTAAGACAAAAGTTAACATTCTTAACAAACGCGTTTATTATTTGACGCACCGATTGTGGTTGTGTGTTTGGTTGGTTTGTTTACATTTTTGTTTTATAAATTGTTGAATTGGCTCGAATTGTTAATAAATATGGAATTTCGGCAAAAGGATCCTGGAGCTGTACAATTTGGTAATTTCATTAATTACTACCAATTCAATTCGGCTGAAGAACGCCTTAAACTATTGCCAACAAATCACTGGCAGCCAGATGATGATGATGTGGAATGCCTAGATCCGTATTTAGTTCTCGATGTTGGCTGCAACACGGGAGTGTTTACAAAACTTCTACGAAAATATTTAAAGGATTTACTGCCACAACAACGTGAAGTTCACATTTATGGTGTCGATATCGATCCGGCATTAATTTTGCGAGCCAAATCGGATGAATCTAATAATTGCGAAGGAGTTTCGTTCGATTGCATTGACATCATGGATAATGAGGCATACGAAAAAGTTCAAAAGTACTTAACAAACCATAACCGAACACAGTTCGATGCTGTATGTTGTTTCTCCATAACGATGTGGATACATTTAAATCATCATGACGTGGGACTGCAGGAATTCCTTAGAAAGTTATCCGTCATTGCAAAGCTGTTTATAGTCGAACCACAACCTTGGAAATGCTATCAAACAGCTGAACGAAGACTGAAAAGATCAGGCGAAGTATTTCCCCTATTCCTGCAATTGAAATGGAGGTCCAATGTGGAAAATGAAATCCAAAATTATTTGGAAACAACGTTGCAAAGAACAAAAGTCTACGAGTCAGTGCCAACCAAATGGCAAAGAAATATTTGTTTCTATAGATAGCCAAGGAAACAGTGAAATAAAAAAGATATTGGCACACACCTGAAACACATGAAAAGTATTTATTGTACTTCATTCTTAAATACTAACAGCACCACACTGGAAAATAGTTTTCAAGTATAAAATGTTTCATTTATTGATGAGTTATTTTAACACGTTAACGCCGGTACGTACTGCCGGTGGCCTGCACTAGACTGCCTCATGGGCCTCACTCGACTACAACATTGGGCTGTGTGTAGCATAGTTGGTAAGAATTTGAGAGGACGTATACCGTCTGATAGACACCTACATAATAGGCCATTACAACCCTTCTGTCAGGATTAAGGCCTAGCTTCTCACGCCAGTCATGTTGTGTGTGTTAATTTTATACGTGAGTGGCGGGACCTACAGTTTAACGTCGACTCCGAACGACAGATTTTGAGAAACTTTTTCATGGCAGGATTATTTACTCTCAGAATTTTTGCTAGAAATCTTCATATTTTCGTTTTGATGTCTGACCTGGGATACGAACCCGGGCCTTACGTCTAACAAACCAACACACTACCTACTAGACTACGGCGACTTCGAGTATACGTATATAGTTTCTACTATTACCATCGGGAGAACAAAGGCAAGCGCCTTTATTTTTGTCGTACGACCAACACTTAGGGGATTTTTTCTTTTTTTTGTTAGGGGATGGATGGCATTGTGTTTGGAACTATGAAAATATGTTACGGGAAGAAGGAAAGAGAGAACAATGCTTATGGACACTAGGCTTGTATATTTTTATATCATAAGTAACAGGAAAGACCTCTGCAGGAATTGAGTTCCACATACGAATAGTCCGACAAAAAAACGTATTTTTTCTGTAATGCGGTGAGCGATCCACTGGCCAATCGACCACATACCGATGTGATGGCCGAGAAAGAATACGTAGGAATATATGATTTTCGGGAACAAGTGCCCTTATTTCGTTCGAGAAAAATCATTTTGTAGTAGCGATGGCACAGTGAAACACAAACCACATTGCAACGATGCTCCAATGATTCAATTAAGTTGGATACACTACGTCATTAACGAGCCACTACGGTCTCTCCTGTACACGGTCGAGAAACCTTAAAATAGACGTTGAGCCACTGACCCATACATGAGAGTTGTATTCCATTCTCGGTCGGTCATAAACGGTGTAAATAGTAAGATCAGATGATAGGATCTTAAGAAGGAACTGAAAAATGTGTCGATTCCAGCGAACATTTCATTGAATTTTCATGCTCAGAACATTAAGAGCTTCTGACTCCTTAATATTTACACCGCCCATAGATTCAGATGATGCAATATTATTGCTGCGCTTATGTGTCAATAAACAACACTGGGATAGATTGTTTATACCTTAAACAATTTTTTCCTGAAAATGGTATAAAATTTCTCCATCTTTTGGAAAAAAAATTAATAAATGAAGATGAGGGACGCTAGCCTTTAATTTCTAACAAATTTTTTTTTTAATTGCTTTATTTTTGAACTCAGATTAAACCATCGATATCTGTGTTTTTTTTTTATTAAAGTCCATTGCGAATATGTTATTGATGTGCTGATCCCATCAAATCTTAAATATTTTTTATCAAAGACTGTAATGGGCAAAGCTTTGATTTTCGCAGGATATGAAATTGTCACAGGGATTTGTTGTATCCTCCCGGAAAGCTTTTAGATTTCATACGAAATCTGAACCATATCCAAATCAAAGTTTTTTGCAGATAAATTTTCTATTTGAAAAGAAAAGAAAACCGATTCCTGATATTGGAATCGTAAACTGTGCTAATAATGTGCCTTGGGGAATTAATTCAAATGCCTTAAATAAACAATTTTTTAATATTCCTGTAATAACGTCCATTTTCAATTCTAACTGCTTCACCAATGATTCTTTAGGCAATAATTTAAAATTTTTACTATTGATGATCTTCTCTCTAGACTGGCTGTTGTTAGTAAAGTCCAATAGGACGGATGACGGTTACTTTTGACAAAACTTCTTTCCATTCTTATTATAAAATATGGAAAAAAATCAAATTCTGAATACCGATGGTAATTGTACAATTCTTCTGAAAAGTTTTAGAAAGCTTAGTTTATACTCATTTGATTTGATAATTTGAAAATAAAAACTTTCTTTCGGATAGCCATTGTGCATTTTCTAAAAAATGCAGCTGCATAATGGAACCTAGTTGCTGTTAGATAAATAGATTGCGTCAATGAAATATACTGTTACGAAAATGGGAACGGTGTACATCGTTTAACATTAAAATGAGCAAAAGCTGCACAAACAAATACAACGAACTTGTTTACAAGTAAACCAACAACATCAGTATGAAAGAAAAGGGCATAGACAAGCAAGCGAGAAAGCAACAACAAGCAACGTGAACAAAATACACAAATGACAATGAATTTGCAATAGAGTTCTCGAGAAGGCGAAACCACGAACATTCGACTTCAAGAACATACATCAGACTGTTTACTTGGGCATATAAAAAGGCAAGACAAAACCGGCAACCGGTAGTAAAAATTCAGCCAGTCTGCATTGTAAGCAAAGAAGAATAGCAAACAAGCAATTATTGTTGTATTCGTCAAGTTGTAAACGGTGGCACACAAAAGTAGTACGAACAATAAAGAGTTTAATTGAAATTAAACACATATTTATTTTTATTTTGTTTGCAATCAACGAACTCATATTCTACACGTTTTTAAAAAGGTAAAAACATAACAACACTTAACATTCCTGATCATTCAAAGCCTTTTGACACTGTCGAGCACAACATTTTACGTACATACATACATAATTGGTCATTACAACCCTTCAGTCAGGATTACGGCCTAGCTTGTCACACCACTCATGCTGTGTGTCTTAATTTTTATACTTGAGTGGCGAGACCTACAGTTTAACGTAGACTCCGAACGACACATTTTGAGAAACTTTTTCATGGCAGGTTCATTTACTCTCAGAGTTTTTGCCAGAAATCTGCTGAGAGGAATTCGCCGAAGAAATATTTTTTTTTATATTTCGTTTTGATGTCTGGCCTGGGGCTCGAACCCGGGCTTTCCGTCTAATAAGCGAACACACTACCTACTAGACTACGGCGACTACTCGTAATAGTATATGTACTCAGTTTTATTTTGAAGGTAATTTATTTCAGTTAGGTAATTCTAACGAAAAAAAACAGGCGACTACAAACGATACTCCAAGATAAGCCATGTTTTCTAGTAGGTCGTTATGACAACGCCAGACGGGCTCTGATGAACCTAGCGGTCACTGGTCACGTCCGATTAAATGGAAATAAAAAAAATCGTCTTGTTTGGTGATAATTGATATCATTGGACTGTACAACTACAGTTGCTCAAGATCATCAAGTCATATTTGTTTCATTGTGATATTCTTTTATCTTTGGAGTCAAATGTGAAGAAAGTGACATTCGAAACTAAATTCAACGAAGTGAGTGAAAAAGTGTTGAGAAGCTAGGCCGTAATCCTGACTGAAGGGTTGTAATGGCCAATTATGTCTGTATGTGAGTGAAAAGGGAAGAAATTCGTTGTTGAAATATTGTGTGTTTGAAATCAAATTTCATATTTTGATCGTTGATACAAACACATACTCGTATTTTTTTTGAATTTCTTTAAACGAGAACAATTTATTTCGTTTTAATGTTTTTAATTATCTTTTTTTTTGTTTTTTTTTATTAATTTGTACATTTTATACACTAATTAAAGATTAATAGATTAATATCTACTTCCTCATCTTCTACTGATGCTGCAACTGATGCTGTCGGGTTGTGTGTTACATTTTCAAATTCTAAATTAGCTCTTTTACTTGTTGTTAGACGATGTGTTAGTTGTGGTTTGTATCGATGATGCTGGAGGTGAAATTGGTGGTGAGGTGGAGATGATATAATTGCTGCTCGCGTTGGTGACGTTGTAAGGGTTAACACTCTACTGGATTCGGAACTAAAATTTCATCCGGCAACTTCTTCAGGAAAATCCAATTTTACAACATCTGCGGGCAAACATTCCTCAACATCTACTTCATGTTCGGTCGTATTAATGCGATTCAACGTCATTGTAACGTCGGGACCCGATTTTAGCGCCACTGTGGTTGCTGGTAAATTAGATACTGTGCCGGCAGAAATAGCTGTTGATATCACAGCGTTCGTATTGGAGACGTTTGTTACCAAATTATTGTTAATTGTTGTATTACCAATGTTATTGTTATTGTTGTTGTTGTTATTGTTAGTCGCCGCAACTAAAGTTGTTGCGTTCGTTGAAGAGCCGCTGACAATATGATGATGTTGTTGTGTCGGTTGCTGTAAGACAATATTTTCGGTAACTGTAGCAGTGGCAGGTGTGGTTGGTGTTGTGGATAAGGTATTCGTTGTTGCTGCAGCGCTCGACGATGTATTATTCGCAGATGCTGCTGCAGCAGCAGCAGCTAACAGAGCCTTTTGAGCTTGCATTTGTTGAAATTGCTGTATTGTTACGGTTGTCGTCGTAGTTGTAGTATGGGAGGGTTGGATAACTTGCGACTGCTGCTGTTGTTGCTGCTGTTGCAGCTGTTGTTGCTGCTGTACATGTTGCAATTGTTGCAACTGTTGTGGCTGCAAATGAACTATTTGAGGCTGAGTTAATTGAGGCGATCCAGTTGTAACAATATTAGCCGTTGTAGAGACATTATTGAGTGTCACTTGATTACCAATCAAACTGTTTCCAGTGCCAGAGGTCGTTGTGACATGTGGCGATGCTTGTATTATTATTTGTTTTGGAGTAGTTTGCAGAATTTGTGTTGACGTAGTACCTGATGATGATGCTGTTGCAGATGAAGACGTCGACTGTTGTAATACCTGTTGCAAAGGTACAATATGTTGTACGTTTTGTATATGCACAGTTTGATGTTGTTGCTGCTGCTGTTGTTGCAATTGTTGTTGCTGCTGATGAATATGATGCTGCTGTTGTGATTGCTGAGCATTTATTACGCCGCCAGTTGTAATAACTGTTGATTGTTGTTGAGGCTGTTGCACATGATGCTGCTTTAAAATTTGATGAGCCGTTGTTTGCTGTACCTGTTGAGGTATCAACTGCTGCTGTTGCTGCTGAGACTGGTGAACTGATTGCTGCGGTTGTTGCACAGTCTGTATGACATGATGTACTTGCTGCACTGGTACCTGTTTCGCTGGTATTCCAGCATCTTCGAATGCTTTTTTCTTTAAGGCTTGTCTTATTTGAGATCTAAATGTTGAAAAATAGAAAAAAGAAAAATAACAATTTGTCTCTGATTATATGTGGTATTAATTAAAAGGCATGCCCTCTCGCTATATCCTGTTGAGAGGTGTTTAAACAAAAGAAATGAAACAAAGTTTTGAACTTACACTGTCCTATTTTTTATGCTTAAACTGATTTTATTTAAATCGTCCGAGAAACGAATTATAGATGCATGTAACATGTCTATTTCTTCATCAGTCCATTTACTGCTTTCAATATACATATGACGTTGGTCATTATTATTAAAGATGGACGGACATAGCGAGAGAACAGAAAAATTATTATAAATTAGTACAACTGCATTAAAAAAGGAAGTATTTTTTTTTAAATTTATAAAAAAATATTTGTTAAAAACTATAAATAATTATTCTTTAGATTATTTAATAATATGTCGAAAGTATTGGCAATCGAATAGTACAAATGGAAGTATGAATTTGTTCATTTTTGACTCTACTAGAGTACCATTATACATATATTTATTTATTTTTTTAACTGCTTAGAAATAATGAAATTTTTTTAAAAATTTAATTTCGAAATAATTATCATGTAGAGAATTGAAAGATTAATCTTGAAAATGCCTAGAGCCAGTTATGCCTAGCTGAATAATAGAAAACTGCCAACGTGAATTTTATAATTTGAGTTAAATTTATAATACCCAGGATTGTAACAAGAACTAAACAAGTCTATTCCCATCGTTGCTAAAAAATGTAACTGACGGGAACACTCTCAAATTAATAACGTCAGAAATATCCACACGGGCAATAAGAAGGCGTTTACAGGAGTCGGGACTTCGTGGGTGCATTGCGCAGAAAAAACCGCATGTCTCAAAAAAATATTAAAAAGCCGTTACAGTTTACAACGGAAATGATAAAAAAAAGATCCACGTTTCGGAAACAGAGTTCTCTGTAGTGAGGAATCCAAGTTTAATTTGTTCCAATCTGATTGAAAAACTTATGTAAGATGTCCTCCAAACAAAAACCTTGATCCCAGGTACACAGTGAAAACTGTTAAACACGGTGGCGGCGCTATTATGGTCCAGGGTGCTTTTTCTTGGCGTGGGGTGGGTCCAATTGTAAGAATTAAAGGAATAATGGACCAATATCAATATAAAAAGCATTTTGGAAAGTATAATGGAACCGTAAGTGAAGAAGTGTTGGCTTTCGGGTCAAAATATTGATGTCCTGGACTGGCCACCCTAAAGTCCTGATCTCAACCCAATTGAAAATTTATGGGGAATAGTTAAAAGAGATCTTAAGGATAAAACCCTCAAAATAACGATGAATTGTTTCAGCTGGTGCAACCAAGCTGGCAAAACATCAGTACAAACATGCCAACGTTTGTACTGACTTGCAGATGTTGTTCAAAACAAGGGCTATCCGACAAAATATTAAAGGACATGTCCATTAAATGTGAATATATTAAGATATTTTTAAGCTGTTTGTAAGAATATTTTTTGTTTCTAATTATATGACCAACCTGAGATTGGTATTTTTTGTTTTTTGCTGACTTTTTTTATTTTAAACTGAAAGCTAATTTGTTGTAGTGTTTTTTTAGCTAGTAGTTTTAAAATGAGTAACAAAGTTTTGAAAATAAATTAACAAACATACATACATGTTGCTAAATTATAAGGCCACCACTGTATAAAATTAACACACACAACATAATTGGTGTGAGAAGCTAGATCGTAATCTGATGGGTGGTAATGACCAATTATGATTGTATGTATGTATGTATGATATGTTATAATAACTTATTTAAAAATGAGAATTTAAAAAGAAATGAAGTCGAAAATGACTAGAAGTGAAATGATTTAAATTATTTCATGGTAAATTAGCAGATTGCCAAATATTTTTCTTGAAATTATATACTTGAAAAAGGAAGAACGAGACAGATCTCTAAATTAACAATAATTCGAAACCAAACTCTTTTTTGTGGTTAAAAATTTATGAAGCGTGTATGATTTTTACATTAAGGGGTTTTGAATTAAAAAAAAAAGTTTAAAGTTTTGAATTTATCTATATATACATATATAAAAATGAATGTTTGTTTGTATATAACTTATAGAATCGTAAACTGTGCATTTGACCATGTCATGATCTTTAGCAAAGTTGTTGCGCATGAGCCGACGAAGTTTTATAAGTTGGTATGACCGATTTCCGATAGATGGCGCCACTGAAAATTATTCAAAATGAACGACAAGCAATTGGTCGACCTACACCTCAAGCACGGAAAGAAAGAGCATTAAGAGCCTCAGAATCAGACGAGCAACGAGCATTGAGACTGGAAAATCTACGAACACATGCCGCTGACACCCGTTCGCATGAATCACTTGAACAACGAGAAGTGAAATTAGAAACTGATCGAATGCTTACTACTCAGGCCTGTTCTTCTGAATCATCTGGGCAACAGGAAACAAAATCAATTAAATGATTCAAAATTAATTGGATATTTGTGTAATGTCTTTCCTTAAAATTTATTTTAGTTGGTGGCGTAGCAACGCGCGCAGTAAAAATAATAAAAAGTAAAAGTAAGTAGTAAAAACAATAATTTATAAAAAAAAAATTATAGATTTTGGATTTTAGTGAAATCTATTACAAAAAAAGCAACGCTTTTAAGAGAGTCAAATTATTAATTTTATTTTTTTTTTTTTGTTTTTCAATTTAGTAATGTTTTAAAGGTATAGAAACGGTTTATCAAGAAAAAACCAAAACTTTGTTATGAAATGTAAAAATTATTTAAAACAATTTATATTTATTATACTATAATTAAATGATTATTATTTTTTATTCATATTTATACATACCCTGCTGGTGAATCCGAATTCGGATGTAATTGCATAGTTAAATCTCCTAAACGACTAAATGCCTGGCCAGCAGCTGTGAATATTTCACCCACCTAAAACAACAAAAACAAATTCTTTAAGCATAAACAAATATCAAAATAAACAAAATATTTGTTTTTTTTATTCTTTTCTTTCCAAAAACAAATCAACAGTTTCCCAATTCCGTACAGTTTTGTATTGACGACTGTCCATAATTGACCTGTAATTGGCCCAAAAGTATTTGCATTATGTGTGCTGATGGATATTTCCCCCCCAAACACCATTCCGTTAATTTTTAAACAATTATTGTGCTTGCAAATAAACCCGTATACAACGTTTTATTTTAGTTTTCTTTCCTCTTGACCGCCCTAAGGAATTCTATGATCTGACACTTGCCGACCGAGAGTTGTTGTTTGGCACACAGTGACTGACATTGACGACGACGTTCAGCTTTTTCCCGCACAAATTTTTAAATCAAGTTTTACACATTTTTCGCATCAAACGAATACGTTTGGTATTCTTTTAAAAGTTTAAACTTACTTTTGTGGCTGAATTCATGATACTTTTTAAGAAAATTGTTTTAGATTCTCTAAAAATATTCTGTGGAAAATATAATATTGTACAGTTGTCAAAAACAGCGCGTAGATAACGCAATTGTAAAATCTTTGACAGCCAACGTAAATGCTTTATATGCCAGCAACAGGGTGATTCGAAAACTAAAAAATTGTAAACGTTCGTAAAGTTAAATAAATATTCTTAATAATAAAAGTTACTTGCTTACGAGTCAAAACAAATGCTATAAACACATTTAACGTGGCAGATGCTGCGCATCAACCTATGAAAAATAAAATACTCGCGTGTATATGAAAATAATTGTTTTATAGGCTTAGCATATGCAAGTGTCGATGCGAATGCTGTGATAATTTCTGTTTTTCAGCTCGTGGCAATGAACTTATTACTTGGTCATATTCCGATAGATGGCGCCACTGAAAATTATTTAAAATGAACGACAAGCAATTGGTCGACCTACACTTCAAGCACAGAAGTAGACGGGCAACGAGCATTGAGACTGGAAAATCTACGAGCACATGCCGCTGAATGCCGTGATAATTTCTGTTTTTCAGCTCGTGACAATGAACTGATTAGTACTGTATTAGTACGATAAGATGCATGATTTAACACGTTGACTGCCGCGGCAATTTTCAGAAAACTGGGCACGCAAGCCAACATTGATTATTTGTTCTTTTCCCAGAAGCTATTTATAGATACTAGCACACTGATATAATACGATTTTATTCGCAGCTACACAAATACGGCAGGTTTAGTGAGTACGAAATAACTCGTAGTTGGCACCCTAGAAGGGAACGCAATCTACGAGTTATCTCGCAGTCGGCAGTCAACGTGTTAAATATCGCAATTGTAGTTGATGCCTTAGCTAAGTACCATTGGCTTTAATCGATGAATAAATAAAAGAAATAAACAGTAAATGGCGATTTACACGATCACACATGCCGTACGATATGTCAGGTTTTTGTGTAGATAGTATTGTTTAAACTCAATATGTAATGAGAGCCTCTTACATTGGGAGCAACTACGGATGGCTGTAATATTTTTTAAAATTTTTCGATAGCCATCACAATTTATTAAATCAGGGATGCATTCACTTTATTTTGGTATTTAACTAATCGTGTAAACGCCAAATATTTAGTCGTAGGTATTGTACAATCTTGGCAGGATAAGTGCACCCCCAGTTAAAACGGCCTAATTGTTCGGCAAAATACCCAGATTCAGCTCATTATTCATAATACATACATAATTGGCCATTACAACCCTTCAATCAGGATTACGGCCTAGCTTCTCACGATAGCACATGTTTAGATTATTTACCACATTTTTCCTACAAACTCAGATGAGTGCATTGCGCTGGATCTAGGAACATAGATTGTGGATTATAAAAATTTAGGAAAGAGAGAGTAGTTTTTAATCCGTAGTCATAAAGACAGAACAGTGAACTATAAGACAATTGCGACGGCGTTTCGATGCATTAAAAGAGTTCGATAATCTACGCTCAATAATGCGCACCTTCGCACTTTCCTAATGTGTGGATTTCAACACAGAGGCAAATTGTGAGAGCTCATAGAGAATGAAGTATTTCTTGCACGGCTATAATAACCCCAAGCATTATTTGCTAATAAAAACAGGACTGCTTCGACACTTGTGAAATATGTAGGTTCCAGCAAACTTTGCACTGAATTTTCACAACCAGAACTTCAAGAGCTTCTGACTCCCGAATACTCCCGTCGGAGCCGTTCGATCAGTCAGCTAGTACCCTAGCAAATGACATGATAAGCATCATGCATAAGTATCAGTCTTTCTCAACTTTAGTCGCGCGTTGACCATACTGAGGTAAATTTGTAACATTAAAACTTATTTAATCGATTAGGTTAGGCCAAATAGGCTAGCCGCCTTAAAAAACATAAATTAATTGAGTTCTATACGGTTTAGTTACAGCATCTTCCTTTGCAAGTTGGTCAAGTTTGCGTGAAATCATTTGTCTCCTCTGCAACGGAATGCCAACCTCAGATAAGAATTCATTCGAATTTTCTGTTTCGCTATTGTCTTTGCTTTATTGTGCTCACCAATGTCCCCATCTCTTAAACAATCTTACAGGAGGTGTACACTGTACACCCTCTCTTTAGGAATCTAACGTAAGTGTAAGCAGAACGAAAGCGAGCAGATTATTTTGCTGCTAAAGTCCCTCTCTCGAAGTCGCCGTAGTCTAGTAGATAGTGTGTTGGCTTATTAGACCTAAAAACCGGGTTCGTACCCCAGGTCAGACATCAAAACGAAGTATGAAGAAGATTTCTGGCAAAAAAAAAACCTGAGAGTAAATAAAACTGTCACGAAAAGTTTCTCAAAAAAATCTGTCGTTCGGAGTCGATTTTAAACTGAAGGTCCCGCCACTCAAGTATAAAATTAAGGCACACAACATGAGTGGTGTGAGAAGCTAGGCCGTAATCCTGGCTGAAGGGTTGTAATGGCCAATTATGTATGTGTGTATGTATGTATGTCTCTCTCTCTCTCTCAGAAAAATTGTTCTAGAATTGTCTGCAGTTTATATCGCAGCAGTTATCTCTCAGTGAAATTGTCAGATAATATTGACAATATTGCCGATAACTTTTATGACTAGTCTGCTGACAATTTTCTTGACTATTTTTATGGCAATTTTGCTGAGAGCAATGGTTGACTTAAGATCAGAACCGATTTGGCGGTATAGAGCAGGCATATCCGATTGTACGGATGATATAGTTTTCATGCCGCAGATGAAGCCATGACCTTTCAGTGAAATAGGAAGAAGTAGAATAGCGAAAGGAAGAGAGGGGAGCATTCTTTTCAAGTTGAATGGTGGAGTTTGCATAAGGCAATTGAGAACTTGGGTTACTAATTGAAATTTAATGAGAGTCGTGAACTCAAAGGACAGCTGTTTTAGAGTAGGCATCGATTCAACCCAAAATGTAGACATAGTAATGAGGAGAACGATTCATCAAAACTCATATTTAATGTCAAAGAGGAACACCTGGGTGTTTACCAAATGAGAAGTGTATATTTATTCTTACTGGGTTCGGACAGCATCCTGAAGTTTACCAGGACGACAGGATTGCAAGAGACATTACAGGGAGATATATGTAAAGCTATCTATGAATTCAAGTACATACATATTTATGTATGTGAAAGGAAAGATTTCAAATTCTTTTAAATTTCTTTCTTAATTGGCCATAACAACCCATTTACGGATTACGGCCTGCTGCAATACATCCTTCCAGGCGCCTATGCAACTTGCGAGCCTACGCCAGTTGGTCGCACCAATCGATGACAGGGCTTCCTCGATACAAAGTCGTCCTCTTTGCCGACTTCCGCAGATTCACGTATCAAATACCGTCTTGCCGGAGCATCCTCCTCCTTTCTAACGACATGGCCGAGCCAGCGCAGCCGCTGGATATTAATACGCTGCACAACGTTTATGTCGTTGAGAAGCTCATACAGCTCACTGTTGAATCGGATACGGAAATCATCGCCAACTCGTACTGGACCGAAGATCTTACGTAGGACTTCTTTCGAGGCCACTGCATCAGTGCTTAATAGTGTCAATGCCTTTGCGCCATAAAGAAGCACGGATAGAATGAGCGTCTTGTAGAGTGTTAATTTTGTCGCACGAGAGAGGTCTCTGCTACTCAATTGCCTCTTGAGACCATAGTAACACCTGTTGGCAAGAGTGATCCTCCAGACTGACATAATTTTTGGTGGTAACCGCGGAGCCAAGATAAGTAAATTCCTTGACTGTATCAAAAGTATAGTTATCTGAGAATACATGTCGATAACATATACTTTGTTTTGCCCTCATTTAACGCCATACCCTCATCTTAGTTGACTCCCGTTCAATAACACTAAAGCCGGCAGTAACATCTCGCTTGGCACGCCCTATGATGTCGTTAGCGTACGCAAGCAAATGGACACTTTTTTGAAAAATAGTGCCGTTGCAATGCACTGCCGCCTTTGTCGAAGTTGAAGAGGTCGTATGATAAGGGGTCGCCTTGTCTGAAACCTCACGGTATCAAAAGTTTGGGAGAGGTACATTCCTACCTTGACGGAGCTGCAGGAATTGCTCAACGTCTTTCTGCATAGCCTTATCAGCTTGGCAGGTATACCGTGCTCAGACATTGCGGCAAAAACACGATCCTCTATGCAGCTATCGAAAAAAAGATTGTGTGTCTCGACCTGTTTTTCGTGGGTCTTTTCCAGGACTGGTGGACTTGCCAGGTCTGAAGCCTCACTGATAAGGTCCAATCAGTGTTTTGACGAGTGGCTTCAGTCTTTCACACAATACGCCTTTAAGAACCTTATATGCGATAAGGAGAAGGCTTATATAGTATATGTATACTTACTTCTGACAACTTTAAGAAACATGGTGGTAATGAAACAATTTTTGTCATTTTTATTTTTATAGCAACAAGTTTATTTTAAAGTTAATTTAATTTTTTAGTGGTTTACTGTTTTCTTTCTTTCTTTCTTTGTCTTTCTTTTTATTAATTAATTAATCCATTCAATACCATTTATTTTCATGTAATTTTTTAGTTGTAATTCATATATTTTCCCATACATTCATTATGTGGTGAGTTTTTGGAAAGAGTGTTGGGTTTTTTTTATATAAATTTTGTTGGAGTTTTGTTAGGGTTTTGTTGTATTTTTTAATACATTTTTTTATTTTGTTATTGTTTTTATTTTACATAGAATACCAAATACATAAATCGAGTGTGTGTTTGTTTTCATGGGGACAAAATTGTTGTTTAAATACATTATTTTGTTTTGTTTTTGTTTTTTATTTAATAATATTTTAAGTTTAAATCGTTATTATAATTTTTTACGACAATAAAAAAAGAATCTGATAAATTCAAATTTTATTCATTAAAAATAAAATACTTTCAAAATGTTTTAATATTTTTTTTTTTAATAAAATATTTATGAATTAATTTATTTACTTTTTTCACAATCAGACTTTAAATTTTAAAAAGGAGAAAAAATAAATAAAAAATTGTTTCGTACTTTTTATTATAAAATAATCGTATATTTCTTCTTTTAATTTTTTATTTATTTATTTTTTAATTTTTTCCTCAAATGTGTTTGAGAGATTTGTGTTTGTGTGTGTGTGTATAAATTTTTGTTAGAGTGTTTTGTGGCTTTTGAATAAAAATAATAATAATAATATTAAATAAAACGTTTTTTTTTACTATTTCAATTTGTTTTATTTTTCTTTTTAAATCACAGCTTAATATAAGTATTTTTTTTATTTATTTATTTATTTTTAATTAAGATTACACTTTAATTAAATATGAAATTAAAAACAAAAACTCACTACCATGCGACTCACATTTAAATTTTCATTTTCTTATTTTATTTTTTTACTTTTCCTTTCGTTTTTCATTCTTTTAATTTCCATATGAACTTTCTTCCATTTTTCTTAATTTTTTATTTTTTTATTTAATTTCGAAATTTTTATTATAAACTTTAGTTGCTATTACGTATATATTTTTTTGTTTTTATTTTATTTTTTTGTTTGTTTTTATTTATGTATATTGCACAATTATCGAATTATTTTTTTTATTTTTATTTTTGTTATGTTATAGAAATTTTATTTCTTTATTTTATTTTTTAAAGTGTTTTTTTTCTCTATTATTAGTACCTGAGAAGTTCATATTCGTTTTAAGTTTAAAAATAATAATAAAAATTTTCGTTAAAAGTAAAACACAAAAAATTAATAATAAAAAAAAATTAAAATTTTGTATTAAAAATATGTTTGTTTTTAAATTTTAATTAATTATTATAAATGCATGTGTATACGTTTTTTATTATTATATTATTTTTAATTACATTTTTATTATGAGTCTTTATTATGCCCTGAGTTTTCAATACATTTTTTTCTTGTGTGTTAAATTTACTATTTATTATTATTTTAATGTTTTCTTTAATTATTATTTAAAAAAAAACAATATAAATACATAAAACGTTAAGAAAAAATCAAAAAAATATGTGAAATAAAATACCACTTTTTAATTCTTTTATTTTATCATATCATATCATGCCCTAAATTTAAACGACTCTATTTCAATAATTTTGTTTACTTAGCAGTTCAGAACATTCTTTCATTAATTTTCGTATATTTTTTCTTTAAGACGCAACATTTCTTCCGGAGACATAAAAATGTGTAACTCAAGCTTGTAGTCTAGAAATAAAATAAAAAAACACGAAAAAAGAAAATTTATTATAAAATAAAGAAATAAAAGAAAATAATGATACAACATATGTAAATTAAATTTTAAACAAAATAATGTTACCAAATAAATTAAATGCATAAGAAACACTTTAAAACTTTATCGTATATTATTGAAATAATATTAAATATTTAATCCCATTATTCTTAAATATTATATTTGATTTATGAAGGCTTTATGAAACAAATATTCATACAAATTATTTTCTATATGTATATGTATATAAAAATGAATGTTTGTTTGTATGTAATTAATAGAATCGTAAACTATGCATTTTATCATGCTATGATCTTCAGCAAAGTTGTTGCGCATGAGCCGGAGAAGGTTTCTAAGTTGGTATGACCTATTTCCGAAAGGTGGCGCCACTGAAAATTACTAAAAATGAATTAAATCGTAAACGGTGTATTTGATCATGTTATGACCTTCAGCAAAGTTGTTGCGCATGAGCGGGGCAAGGTTTCTAAGTTGGCATGACTGATTTCCGATAGATGGCGCCACTGAAAATTATTCAAAATGAATGACAAGCAATTGGTCAATCTACACCTCAAGCACGGAAGAAAAGAACATGACGAGCCTCAGAATCAGACGAGCAACGAGCATTGAGACTGGAAAATCTACGAGCACATGCCGCTGAGACCCGTTCGCATGAATCACTTGAACAACGAGAAGTGAGATTAGAAACTGATCGAATGCTTACTACTCAGGCCCGTTCGTCTGCATTGTCTGGATAGCGGAAAACAAAATCAATAAAATTATTCAAAATTAATTGGATATTTGTGTAATGTCATTCCTTCAAATTTATTTTAGTTGGTGGCATAGCAACGCTCCCAGGGTACAGCTACATAGTATTTTATAAAATATTTATAAATCGAATTTAATGCTAATTTATAAAATAAAATAATTCTTATTGCATTATTAAAAATAATGAATGCAATAAAAAAAATTAATTTTATTTAATAATTTCAAGTCTTCAGAAATCACTTTGAGATCGGATAACAGCGATATGAAACGTAATGGCCTATAAAACACTCCGATTACATTGTTCGTACATTGGTATGGGGGACAATGTTTTATAATGAATAGATTATGGACATATGTAACGGCAGATCAAACTTTTCTATAGGAACTGACAGCAGTTAGCCGATTCTATAAAAATTCAAGTATAAAATTATTTATAAGGCTGTAAAAAAGGTCTTTTTTGTACAATGGGCCATCTTAACCTCCGGGTACTATACTTATCAAGTACACGTCCTCTTACCTAACCTAACCTAAGGCTTTAAAAAACAAAAATTATTTGTATTTAAATGTATTTCTTACAGAAGAGTTTACATTTATTTATAGCATTTTCAGTTTAAATTAAACCTTTTTCAAAATAAATGAAACCTTTTTCAAAATGAACGAAACCTTTTTCAGATTAAACGAAACTTTTTTTAAATTAAACGAAACCTTTTTCAAAATAAATGAAACTCTTTTCAGTATAAATAAAACTTTATTCAAATTCAATTAAACATTTTTCAAATTAAATTGAACCAGTTATAGAATTTAATAGAAAACAAACATATTAATTTTCATATAATACTTGTTAAAATTAATGAAGAATTTGTCCACTGACCGCTTTAGGAATTCTCATGATCATATCCATAACATAGTTCGCACAATCATTTTGATTAATTTGTGCGAGACTTTCCTCAATTACACTTACTATGTTATGCTCTGTGGTAATGCCACTTAATAATGATCGGGCGTGGAATTTTATCTTAGAAAATCGGGTTCAACTTAGGAGATAAAAGTGGTAAAAATTTAAGTGTACAGTCACTATTATTCACCATATTTCGAATTTCCTGGGTTTTATGGATTCTGACATTATCCATAATTAAAAATTAATTTTGTAACTCTGGGCTGCTTTCAATTTTATCCAGGAGCTCCCTCAGAAATATTTGGAAACGGGCTGAATTTACAGTGGAAAGGGAAAAACTTTATAGTAAACAACACCAGCATTATTTATCGCAGCAATTAAAGTAACGTTCCTTCCCCTTACGGTTGGCACAACAACATGAGCTCTTTCACCTACCTTAGCACGTGCTTGTGAACGCTGTAAATCTATAAAAATCATTTTTTCTTTTTGTTGAGGAGACCAAACTGCAAATTCTGAGGCATACTGTCGACGGTTTTCAATAGTAGATGCGCTATTCATACGGTCTTTTAATCCGTTGAAAATTGTAGACAATGCAAGCGTTACATTAAGTTGTTCAAATAACTTTTTGCGAATATTTCTCAAAAAAAAAAATACAACAGAATATGATAAACCTACAAATTCTATAACTGGTTTAATTTAATTTGAAAAATGTTTAATTGAATTTGAATAAAGTTTTATTTATTCTGAAAAGAGTTTCATTTATTTTGAAAAAGGTTTCGTTTAATTTAAAAAAAGTTTCGTTTAATCTGAAAAAGGTTTCGTTCATTTTGAAAAAGGTTTCATTTATTTTGAAAAAGGTTTAATTTAAACTGAAAATGCTATACATATGTATTCTTTTTTTTGTGTTGGCGATGACAGCTGTCAAACCTTAATGAATAAATGACAGAATATTTTTTAATCGTGTTAAAGATGGCGAATTTTTTGCCAGAAAATATAATTTTTTGTTTTCATGTCAAAAAAAAAAAATGCTAGAGCGACGCAACGTATGCTTGTCGAGGCATAGGACAATCATCATCAATAAAATGCAGACGATGGTTTCGGCGGTTCAGAGGTAACGATTTAATGTGAGAAATGAAGAACGTGAAAGGCGACCGAAAGGGTTTGAAAGACGTCGAATTGGATAAAAATGACAACTTGAGTCAGATACAAATGTCCAAAATCTTAAATGTTTCATAGAAACAATTTCTAGCAGTTAAAAAGGTATGGGAAAGATACAAAAGTCTAGAAAATGGGTACCACATGAATGCCAGACAAATGGAAAACCATAAAAACACGTGTGATATTTTGCTTCACTGACACGATACGAAATCAGTGTTGCATCGAATCATGGGTTAACCCCGGAAAACCATTAAATATGGCTGCAAAATTAGATCGATTCGTCAGGAAGACAATACTGAGTGTCCAAAAAGGTGTTGTAAACCATGAGCTCCTAAAATTGGTGAAAACGTAAATACAGATCACTACTGACAACAAACGATTAACTTCGACCATGTATTGATGGAAAAACAACCAAAATGTGTTACAAGACTTTTTGCAAGAGAATTTTGCTACACGACAATGCATCTGTATGCAAAGCAAAACCGATTTAGGATGCTATCCAGATCAGCAATGAATCGTTTTTTCGCTACTCATAAGTACTCATGAAATTTAAAGTATAAGTGAATCAACAGTATTGAAATTTAACTATGTACTCTGATTCATTCGTACTCACTACAACATTAATTTATAAGTACAGATTGCAATGACTATGAGTACAACGTTCACATCAAACTCATACCATTCGAAATATGTTTGATTCATAAGCCTACTCATTCAGATTGATAAAATTAGAAAAATACTTATAATACTCATAAATTATTCGAGTGATTCGTCGAATCATTCATCAAAATTTTCAACCTTCTAGTGAGTACTCTAGTGTTCGTATGCCAATCATATTTATTTTGTGATTCTTGTAAATGTTGAGTAAGGGAGAGTCGAAATCAACAATATCATGCGTATTGTTATGTATGAGTACGATCAGTACTTCAAACTTTAAATATGAGTAGTATGAGTATGATATTAAAATTAGTATGAATGTGTTTAAGTATCAGAAATTATGAGTATGATACGAATCTACACATCTTTTTGAATACTCATTGCTGATCTCTGATACAATCAAAGCATTAGGTTAGGAGCTGCTACCACGCCCGTTATATTTACCAGACTTGGTTTCTTCTTGGACAAACATTGGCTAATTGTTTCTAAGGACGTAAAATTTTATTGAATTGGAATTAACAAATTGCCTGAATCTGGTAAAATTGTGTAGCATGCAATGGCCAATACTTTGAATACATTTTGTTTATTTTCCCATTAAAAAGTTATTTTCACAAAAAAAAAACGATAATTTCATAGCGATACATGATCATGAGAATAACGCTTGTTTTGATGATCTATAATAATATTGAAGATGTCTATGAATAGTGAATAAGTGATAAATTCGCTTTAAAGTGTATCCACGAAGAAATAAGGACGCATAAAAATAAATCAAATTAAGAAGAAATTAAACATACAAATAACAAAAATAAAAAGATTATAAAACTTGTTTTTTTTAGTCACACTCATTAATTTACGATTTACAATTAAATTAAATTAAATAATAATTAATTCGTTTTTTTTTTTAATTTTAGAAATATATTTTTCAAATGGTTTTTTAATTTTTAGTTTTTAATCTATTCCTGAAATTTTGTACTCATTAGATCCGAAATGTTTCTTGTATATGATTTAATTTATTTATTAATTTAATTTACTTTGTTTTTTTTTCGTTTAATTTTAATTTTTTTTTTGTTTTAATAATAATAATTTTAATTGTAATTGTAATTAAACAATTAATAATGTGTGACATTATTTACTTTTAGGTTTTTTTGTTTCATAAATAGTACATACAATATTAATTTAAAAATAATAAATCATTAATTTAAATCCAATAAAAAATTAAAATAATTTTGTACTTTTTCCATAGAATGTTAAACGTGTTTGTTTAAAAAAAATTTTTATTTTTAATTTCGTTTCTCTATATTACATTACATTACATATGTATGTATGTATGTATTTGCATAACTTGATTTACACATTTGCTTCAAGTATACAATAAATAAGTACATATCTCTAGAGTTTGTGTTTGTAATTTTATAAAATTATAAAATTACATTCAATTTGTTTGTTTAATTTTATTAAATACTTATTAATTAATCGGTAATACTAATTGTTCTGAACTGTTCGTAATAATTAAATGCCAAAAATGTTTTTGTTTTTTCTTTTCATTTTTATGTTTGTTATTCATTAATTTAATGTTTAATTAATGTATGTATTTAATATCGTATTGTATGTTATTTTTTTTTGTTTTTGTATACAGTAGTAGTGGTTTATTATTTTGTTATTTTTTTGAATTATTTTTTCTTTTTTATTAAAATAATTTCTGTCAAAAAAATTAAAAAAAAAACTACAACATAATCGAAGAGGTCTGAAGCCGGAGATTGATAAAAACTAAAACAAAATGAAAATGAAAAATGAATCATGAGTAGTAAAAACATATAAAAAAATGGAGAAATAAACCTCAATTGGAAAATATGAAGAATTTTGATAAGTCTCGTGTAAACATTTCTAAACTCCCAATATTCTTTATCTACCAACAGTGTTGCAAAATTGAAATTTTTAAATGGTACTGAACTATAACTGAAAAAAGTACTTTTTTGCATCAAAGGGTACTTTTGTGAAAAATATTTATTTATACTCAATACACGTACGGAATGGAATAGAAATAGAAGTGGAAATGGAATAGAGAAACGACTGATTCGGAACGTAACAGAACGTAAAAGCACCGTTTAGTCAAATGTAGACGGATCGTAACGGAATGTACGTTTATTTTAGCACATGAAGAGCAAATTAAATACCTACGGAAATTACATTACAGTTCTACTACTAATTCTACCTAAAAGACTAATTCTACACAGAGGGAAAAAAGACGTTTTAAAATTATACACGTTTGGTACCAAATTGACACAAAAGTGTTTATAATTTTTCAACAACATTTGTTGTTGATTTGATACACGACGTTATCAAATCAACAAAAAACGTAAATAATACACGACGTTGTCAAATCATAAACTCAGATTCAATCTACGACTGGCGTCGGGTAACTACGAAAATTTTAAAATTATTTTTATAATATTTATTTATTTATTTATATATTTTATTTTTTATGTACGACATTGGAAAATGTATGAAATTGGCAACCAAAGTATAATAATCAATCCGACTCTCACATATGGACAATTTTTCTCTCACATCTACAAGTGCCGTGTGAAACTTTTTTGAACACTTTGAAGGATCGTACGCAAAATTGCCGTTATCCACTAGAAACTGTAATTTTTTAACTAAGTTGTCAAACACACTACGTTGCGTTATCGAAATGACAACGATGCGTTGTCGAAATAACAACAATACGTTGTTTCAATGACAATGATACGTTGTCAAAATTACCACGGTGGTTGTCAAAATGATAGCTGGGTGTTATTAAAATTTTATACACATCCGTTGTCGAAATGTTAACAAACGTGGTAAGCTCACTTTTGACAACAGATTATATCAATTTCGTTACTTTTCGACCGGTTTTTTCCCTCTGTGTACCATTACGTTGAACATGTTGCTAACACATTAATAATTGAAAAGCGCAAACCATAAATTATGTCTTTATAAAAAAGTACTAAAAGTGTGGTGGGGGTACCGTGGTGCTTTTGAAATGAAAAAGTACTGAAAAAAGTACTAAAGTACTGAAGTTTTCAACACTGCAATTGAAGCTGTACCTTAGAGCTCTACAAACTTAAATCACAAATTTAAGAAATAAAAAACATTCATTAGACACTCTGCTGCTAAAGAAATTTTTATTTTATAAATTTTAAAACTCGACGATACAATTACTTTTCAATAATAATTCGACTACACATTACGTTCCAATTATTTCAAGCAGAATGACTTTGATCATAAGCTCGGTGTGCTATAAAGGATCCTTCGCAGGATTGACTCTACGATCTACATTTCCCACTAGACTTTTGTTTCACATTGTGGTTTATTATTGATTTGAAACGATCTTATTATTATATTTATTCGTCCATTTTTAGGTCTTTCAATACAACCAATTTTGAAAAGAAAAATATAAGGAATTTATTATAAAATTATTTTCTCTTGCAATCATAGGAATTATGGTCCATGGAACTATATTCTGCTCGTCGAATTTAATTGTAAACAAACAAAAAATTCCTATTTAATTAATAACCTTAAAGCGCTATATTTTATTAATTCACTATACGGTAGAAATTGGAAAATAATACAACGATTCTAAAATCACTATTCTAGAGCTCAAGAGTTATGTTCTAAACATATTACGCTATAAACACAATAGACGCAACACAGCAAGCATTGCAATCTCTCAGAAATAGAATACATATGTGCATTTGAAAATGATTATGTTAAGGCGACAACAAGCATCAATGCTGCTACTTCGTATTAAGGCTAATGCTATAAACACAATAGACGCAACACCGCAAACACAGTAATTTTGCAATTGCAGTCTCAGGTAAGCTGCTTGCGTATTAATTATAATAAAAGCAGCATCGGCAAAGCAGTTCATTTATTCTGCAATGGCGCTACTGAAACGTTTTTGCGAATCGTATTTGTTAAAACGCTCAACTTCATTGACATAATAGTCGTAGAATATTCCGCAAGCACAGATTATAATATAATATTCCTCTGGGAAAGTTTTTTATGTCTACTCGACTGGATTTGAAACGATGCGAATTAAGAAATATGTATGTATGTATATAATAAAAAGTAAGACCATGAATTACCCTCAGTGGAAAAGTTTCCGGATGCTTCAAGATTAATCGTGTGTAGTATAGAAATCTGAAACGTGAGGCCGTAGTTCGAACCTCAATGCGTTAAAATTGTCATGAAAAGGTTTCTCAAAAATCTGTTGTTCAAAGCAGACTTTAAACTGTACGTCTCGCCATTCGTGGATAAAACTAACACACAGAACATCGCCGTTTAATAAGAAAACTTGAAGTACTTCCAATTTATTGAACGACCGTTTCCAGAATAGCTTGAACCTAAATGACCTGAACAACCACATACACAACTGTGGATAGAAGTGCCTGAAATTATATTATTATCGGATACAGAAAATTGTAGACCTCTTGCCTGTAAGTTATCAGCAAAGGATAAGGAAGGAGTTAAGTCGGCAAAGAGAACAGTAAACTCTAGTCTCAAATAATACCGAAATGTATGCAAAGAGAACGATGTTAGCCTTATTACAGAAGAGAATACCTTTTTTGTAGCCTTTAATACCTTTAATACGTCGATTGAAGCGAGATAAGAAATATCGATGATGGCACAGAAAATTTTTAAAACAATACATAAGAGCAACTTTCGTTTTCGTTTTACGTCGCCAATCGAAGGATTTCTGTACTTTACTTATACTTTGGCGATGCCGCCTTCAAAATAATTAAGGCGTATGCTGCTTGCTTAAGGCAACAATTCCAAAATTGTGGCGCAGCACTTGATGTCTCGAATGTGTTTACAATATTAGTACGAACAGAAATTAAATGTGCTGAGAAGATATTTTTAACTAAAATAATATTTATTTTGGAATCACTTTAGAATTGAAAAATTAAACTTAACACGTTGACTGCCAACTACAAGATAACTCGTTGATTGCGTTCCCTTCTAGGCTGCCAACTACGAGTTTTCTCGTACTCACTAAACGTGCCATTTTTGTGTAGTTACGAATAAAATCGTATTATATCAGTGCTAGTATCGATAAATGGCCTCTGGGACAAGAACAAAAAGTCAATTTTGGCGTGCGTGGCCAGTTTTCTGAAAATTGCCGCTGCAGTCAACGTGTTAATTGTGTTTTAATGTATTGTAGTTTTTATTGTAATTCAGCAGGGCAAATGATTTAATTGAATCAAAAAAATTTCCTTTCAGAGGAAAGTCTCCTTTTGAATTAAAATTATAAAAGAAATGGAAAATTTTTTAAGTTTTCCAAAATGAAAATGAAAATGTTTAAATTAATGGAAAATTAAAACAATTATTTAAATTTATTGGTATAAAAGAAATAACGCCTTCCATTATGTGTTCTTAAATTAATTCTGTATTTTTTATATTTTATTTTAATCTTATTTTATGGAATACCTGAGTAGTTGTTGTTGTTGCTGTTTCTTTATAAATATTTCTATTTATAATTATTATTTATTTATATTTTATTATGTTGGGGTTTTTTTTTACATAATAATACTAAGATGTATGTATAAATGTATGTATGTCGTAAATGGATGTGATATATGTGTGTATGAATATGTATGTATATATGGTATGTGCATATATGGTGTACGTTATTTAATAAACGTATGTATATATGTTTTATGATGGAAAAATAAAAACAAATTGTAGAAATTATTTGCAATAGAAAATGTTGCATAAGCTACTATCTGCTCATGCATAAAACAAATACATACATATATATAAATTTTTTGAAAATGTAAATATTTCAAAATCAACTTAATTTTAAAGTAAAATGAAGATTTAATGAACGATATTCTCAAAGTTTAAAGGCGAGATGCTAAAAATTAAAACATCATTTCGACTTCAATCGATTGAAAAACAGAATTCACTCTGATTCACTCTGATGTAGGACCTAATTTTCGGAAATCCATTTAATACTCGAACAGATGTCCGCAATTGGATCGTTTTAAACCTAAAACAGTTTAATTAATTTCTCTAAAGTAGCATATTGATAAATATCCCTTAGTGCGGGTGAAGTGGAATATTCACATGATACCAGTAAACGTACGGGGAGCCTCAAAAGAATCTATACACTAAGGATAAAATTCTAACAATCACTAAAATCAATTTCACAATATTTTGAAATTTTTTTTTTTTCGTTTCAATTTTAAAAACTGGCAATGAAACAATTTTAAAATAAAAATAACGGTAATTTATTAATGTATTATTTTTTTTTTTAATGTACAGTTTCTTTTGACGCTCACTGTATATATTTCCCAAAAGTCTAAATGATTTAAAATATAATTCATCCATCAATCAATCAATTTCATATTGTCTAACATTAGTTTTAAGCGAATACAGTCAACCCTCCTATAACGCGGTGAGTGCGTACGGCGTTGTATTGAAACCGCGCTATAAGAAACTCGAAATTAATAGTACAAACTAGGCTACTTCGTAGCGCGTTGTATGGAAACAGCGCTATAAGAAACTCGAAATTAGTATAAATCACATCATTCGTACCGCGTTATATGGAGACCAAGACAAGATAAATTATAAATTATTTGATAAAAAGAATGAAACAAAAACCAAACTAATAGACTGTTTCCCAACAAAAATAAGAAAGACTTTTGTAAAATTATGTAATTTTTAAACATTCATCTTCATTGTCAGATATGAGTTGCAGAAAAATGTTTAGAAAGACTTGGTCACCAATAAAACGTATGTACTGTGAAGTGCTCTGAGATGACTGAAACCGATGTAGACGGACTATGAGATAATCTGGCATGTTTATATAATCATGTTGTTTATATATCTCGGCTGTGCTTTTGCGTCGAAAATAACACTGATATTAAACCCTCTTACAATAGCTAGTTACTAGAGTCATTCATAGGTTGGGCGGAAGGAACTTATGGGATGTTGTTGAAAGGAAACTGTGCTGTAAGAGTACCACATTATAAGACGGCTGTCGCAATTTCAGCTCAGCGTTATGTGAAAACCGCATTACACGGAAACCGCGTTCTGAGGGTACCGCGTTATAGGAGGGCTATCGCAATTTCAGCTCCGTGTTATATGGAAACCGCGTTCTGAGAGTACCGAGTTATAGGAGGGTTGACTGTACAGCGGAACATAACGTTGATAGAAGTTGTAGTGAAAACATTACATTGTTTTCTGCATAGCATCAAAAAAGTTCAATGTTAGCATGTCTAGACTACATTCTCGAATAAAAAGAAAATCATGTGAATATTGAATGCAAAGGAAATCCATTGAAAATCTATTTTCATAAAGCATCATAGATTTCAAAACATTGTTTGGAGAATATTTCTAAGCTTGGCGTTTTAAGAAAAACGTAAAAAACGTTCATATTGTTTTACGGAATTATTCGTTTTCTTCAACAAAATGAAAGAAAGAAAATTAAAAATGCATTTAGAAAATAATTGTGAAAAAAATTGGTATGTTTTGTTTCTTTTTTTTTTTAATTGAATTTAAATTTTATTTGCTTTTTTCAATAGTTTTGTTTTTTATTTCAGTTTTTTTTTGTACGTATTTATGATTAATATTTTTTTTTTAACAAAATTCGCTTAAAAATTATAAAAAAAATAAAATAATATTAAAAACTAATTTTTACAACATATAAACAAATTTTATTTTATTTTTTATTTTTTTAAATAAAAAAGCCTGAGGAAATTATACAATTTACAATAATAAAAAAAAAACAATAAAGAAAAACTAATATAGTATGTATATATGTATGTATGTATGCATATGTTTTAATTGTTTAATAATAAAAAGAAAATTTATTTGTTTTTATAAATTAAATTTGTCAGATCGTATAAAGTTAAAATTTAGTATCTTTTTTTTATTAATTTATTGAAAAAAAAAATTAATAAATGGATGGTGGGTTTTTTGTTTTTGTTGTTGAATTTGGAAATAAAAATAAAAAGAAATTATTTCTGTAGAATAACGGCAAACACGACAGTGTATTTATTTTATTTATTCTGTTTTTTTTATGCAAAATGGCGACATTTTATTTTTTGTTTTTTTTTTTATGAAATTTGGAATATTTTTTTTTTATTGTTTCTCTTGCTTATTATATTAGTTTTACAAAGAAATTATTTTTAAGCTTTTTTTTACAATTCCAGAAAAGCTTCTTCTTTTTTTTCTTTATGGGACAGTGGAGATTGTTATTTTTTTTTTAATATTTTTTTCTTTTCTCTTAAATTTTAAATTTTACATTAAATGCCTAAATTTATAAATTTTTAATAATTTTTGTTTTTGTTTTGTAAGGATTATACGTATATTTTATGTAATTTTATTTTATGTTTTTTTGTTTTATAATTTTTGAATTAATAATTACTTTTATATAAAGATTTTATTATAAATTTTTAGATTTGTTTTTTTTTTTTTTAACCATGATGGTTTCATGTATGTTTTCTAAGGTTTAGAGCCTAAACAATTAAATTATTTTAAGAATATTTTTTTAACTATTTTCTATTTTACGTCTCCTTTGTAATTTTGTTTATAAACTTCTTCTTTAGAGTTTGTTCGAAGGAAACAAAACCAAAAAAAAATAAAAAGAAGTTCATAATATTCATAAAGCCAAAAGTTTTGGGATACATTTTAAAATTGTTTTTATTTTTCTTTTGTTAAAAAAAAAATGAAATTGTTCTATGGTTGTAGATTTTTAACCTCAATTAATATATACGTATTATTATGTATTTTTTTTTTTTTTTTGTTTAAATTTATTTTGCCAAAATGTGGTTTTTATATATAAAATGTTTTTTTTTTTTAATATAATAATTTTGAATTTTGTTTTTCATGTAGTATACTTGTTTTTAAATAATGATTATTTATAATTTTTTCTTTAATGTTTTAACATAAAATATTTTACATTCCATTCCATTTATGCTTTACATAATTTCTTTGTATTTTTTTTTTTATTATTTTTGAAAACGTAAAAGTTTTCTTACTTTTTGTTTTTTTTATTTTGTTTTATTTAAAATGTTGTTGTTTTTTTTTAATATATTTTTAATAATAGAATATTTTATATGCTTAAGAATATGTGTGAAAATAATGTTAAAAAAGAAAAATTTATTAATTTTGCCAAAAATATTTACAAAAACCTATCTAAATCAAACGCTTATTATGTTTTCTTTTTTTTTTTCTTGTTTTTTTTTTTTTGTTTTTAATTTATTATTTTCGCCAAAAATTGTAATTTTTTTTTTACTTTCTTTCGTTTTTTTTTTTTAATTTTGTTTTAAATTTTACATCCAAATCGTTAATTTTTTTCTTCTAGTATTTAATTTTTTTGTTTTTTCATTTTGTGTTTAAGTAATGCCAAAATATTTTTTTTGTTTTTTTTTTGTTTTCCAAAAATTTGTTCTCTTTTCGTCAGTTATAGCCAAAATGTTTTCATTTTTCGTTAATAATTTTGTATAGAAATCCAAAAGTTCTGTTTTCTAAGCGATTTTTTACACAAGTTCTTTGTAAATATTGTTGTTGTTTTCAAGCCTAAAAGTTTTTTTTTTCGTTTTATTTTCTTTTTTTCATTATTTCGTAATTCAAAATTTGCATTTTCGTATTAAAAAAGGGCCAAAAAATATTGTTTAATAATGAATGAATGAATGATGGATTGATTGATTGTTTTTTCATCGTCACCACTTTACGTAGAATTAATTTCTGTATTTTTTTGTTTTGTGTATAAATTTTAAACTTATTTTAAAATTTAAAAAATAAAACCTTAAAAAAAAAATTTAAAATTAAAAAAAAAATAAAAATAAAATAAAAAAAATAAAAAATATAACTCTTATTTAATGTTGTATGTAATACGATATTTATTTATTAATTAATTTTATTGTTTTTGTTAATTAGTCTCATCTATTGCAGTTTTATTGAGGTAGTTCAGTTACTATTGCAGTATTTTTGATTTTTAATTCTGTCTTTTGGTTTCGATTATTTGTATTTGTAAATTAATTTCTATTTTTTTAATTGTTTTTTTATTAAATTATATTCATTGTTTTAATTTTCTATTTCCTTTTCTTATTGTTTGTTTTTATTTTTTTTGAAAATTTTACAAAATTCTTAAGAAACAAAAAAGCTGGCATTAGCAAATTATTTTCCAATGATTGTATATGTAGTTAAATATTTTAATTTTGCTAGTATGTAGCTGTACGGCTATAATTGATATTCAATTTAAAATCGAAATACCACATGTAATGCAGACGTTTAAAATAGTAATTTCTTAAAAATAGCCTCTATGTGTATAAAAGAAGAAACATTTACAAAATTGAAAGGCTGGAATTGAAGATAATTCGTAATGCCAACTTTAATTATGACAAATTATTGAAAAGAAAACACTCACCCAACAACCACTATATTTTAATGAATGCATACATTTACATTATGAGCAATTGGTAAAATGCAGTACTTTAAAATTCAAAGAATTTAAATTTTGTTTTTTGTTTTAAAGGAATTAAAATTTAATTATTTTCTATGCATATATGTATATGGTACATATAGTGGTTAAAATGTAGCATTTCTGAATATGTTGTCAAAGGTGAGTTTAAAAATATTTTCAAATAATTGATAGTTTTGACAAGTTTTGAAGTTGTTAATTAAACACAAAGAAAATTAAAATTAAAAATTTAAATTTACATTAAAACTAAAATTTACAACAATTCTGAGGTATATGAGTTCCTGTGCGTTTTGTTTTATAAACAAACCAGAGAGTAAAACTAAATTTAGCTTAAAAACTAAAAAAAAAAATCAAGAATTAACAAATAATAAAAATCTATAAATTTATTTTATAAATTTTAAAATATTTAATTAAAAAGAAAAAAAAACAAATAATTAAAATTAAATCGCCTGCTAATAATCTTATAAGATTACTTAGGAAAATGTGTAGCACTCTGGCACAGAATATTTAAACGCCACTCTAACGTATCCTTAAATATAATAAAAAATTCAGACTCCTTGAGAACGTTAAAAATGATTTTTATAATATTCTATAAGGCCCATGAATTTTGTAAGTAATTTTAAAAGTTACTATGTAGGCGTATTAAAAATAAAAAATAATTTTTTGTTTATAATAAAAATTTAATAATAATAATTAATTAATTAATTAACTTAAATATTGAGGTAATTTAACGGTTTTTTTCTTATGTTTGTTTCTTATTTGTTTTTTTTTTTTGTTTATTGTTGTTATTTTTATATTTTATTTCATATTTTTTTTTTTTTTGTTTTAAACAATGAATACAAACAAACAATTTTATTATTATTGCATGTATGATTTTATATTGAATTATTGCCTTATTTGTTTAATAATTTTATTTTTTATTTTATTTTTTTTTAACTGCTTTTAGTTTATTATTGATTAATTCGAGCAAATTATAGCGTTAATTAATAAAAAATAAAAACGAAATATAATTCAAAAACACATTAAAGTTTAATATTAAAGGATTTAAAATAATAATATAATAATAATAATAATAATAATAATATGCAAATTCTGTTCAATAATAAAAATTATAGTCCCGGCTCTCATTCGTTCCAAATGGACTACAATTTTCATTATCAAAGATTTTTGCTGATCACAGAACAAATGGTTTATAGTTTTTCTTAATTTTTTTCTTCTTCTTTGTTTTTCTTTTTTTTATTTTATTTATATATTTTTTATAATATAATATATAAAAAAAAAATTGTTTATTTTTTTTTCATTAATTAATTAATTAATTAAAAATAATATTTTAAAATAAACAAGAACTTTATTTAAGATGATTATACGATATTTTCCTATTAAAAAAAAAATGCTACTCGTTAAAAATATATTTTTTTAGAGGATAATTTCACATTCAATTTCAATTTTATTTAATTTATTTTCTTAACTTTTTTTTATTACTGGGGAAGATTTGTGATTCAAAATTATATTTTTCTTTTGTTTTCTTGACTGTTGTGAAAGGTTTAGGTTTTCTATACTGTTGGTAATTAATTTAATTAAAAAAAAAAAACATTTTTTTTATCTTTGCGCTAATACCCTGTATAGTAAGTAAGTATTGTTGTGAATAAAATGAAATGAAATATTTTGTTTGATTGAAGATAAGAGAACGAATATCGATTCTAAATAGCAAGAACTTTTACTACTTTTTTGTATGTATTTTAAAGGATTTTTGAAATCCTTTGTAAATTAAGGAAGATTTCAATTTTTTTTCTTTATTTTTTTTGAAATAAAATAAAAACATTCGTTATTTGGCTATTTGCTTGTTATTTATGTTATTTTTGTTGCAATTTAGTTAGTGTAGTTAATTATTGTAGTTGTTGCTATTTTGCTTTGCTACTTTATATAGTAATACATATGTATGTATTTTTGTTTTTGTTTTAAAAGGCTTCTTTAAGGTTCACAGAAACATAACGTCGGATATAATATGTATGAATTGTATAATATTTTTTAATATTTGTTTGTTTGTTTGTTTTAATAATAATAATAATATTTCTTTATATTGTATGTATGTATGTTTGTTGTTAGTATTTATAAAATTTTTATAAATTATTTTAATTACTCCATTTTATTATTACAATAATAAACATTTTAGTTTTTCTTTCTTTTTTTGCGATTTATTATTATTCCTTTTAATCCAAGCATATAATGAAAATCAATTTTGATACCAAAAAAACAAATTAAAAATTTTAAAATAAAATTTAAAAATTCATAAAAATTCGATTTCGATTTATAAATAGTTTATGAAACAAAATTTTCATACAAATTGTGTTTAATAAGCCGTTTCATAAATCGAAATAAATTTTTAAATAATAAGAGTTAAAGTTTAATTTTATTATTATCCTTTACTTCTACTTTAAGTTCTTAAATTCATTTTTAGATTTGAATTTATTTATTGATTGTTTCTTGCTTATCAATATTGATTTTCATTATACATTCGTTTAAAAGCAAAGAAAGTTTTCATTTTTTTTTTTTAATTTTAATTTTAATTAATATTTAATATTTCTTAGGAAATAAAATAAAAATTAATTGAAGCGTAATTTACATTTTTTTTTTTTATTATTATTTTTTAATTTATTTTTATATATTGTTTTTAAGCAATAATTTTCAATATATTGAAATAAAATTAAAAAAAAAAAAATTATTTTTTAGCCGAAAAATGCAATTTTGAATTTTGTATTTATTTTGTATTTGTTTGTTTAATTTTCTTGAAAATGTTTTTGTTTTTGAAAAATGTTTTCCAAAGGGTGTGCCAAAAGGGATTTTTTTTTGTTTTTTGGGGATAAAAGAAAATAATAAAAAAAAAAAACTAAATATTCATTGTTAATATCATATTTCAATTTAATTTTGTTTTATAATTAATCTTTCCGTTTTTAACAAGTTTCAGTGAACGTTTTTGAATTGTATTCTCTTGAGTTTTTTCTCTTTCTTTATTTCTTTTAGTTTATCGTTTCCTTTTGTTTTTTTTTTTTTTGTTTGTTTGTTTGTTAATGTTAAATGGTGGTTTTCTTTATTTAAATATTTTTACTTTTCTTTATTATTATGTATTATTTTTTAATATTTTATTTAATAAAAAAATTTAACTACTTTATTAATATTTTTTTTATATATAATTATAGAGGCACCCAATTTACCAATTCTTGTTTTTTTATAATAGTTTGTTGTAGTTGTTGTTGTAGATGTTGTGTGTATATGTTTGAAAAGAATAAAAGAAAAATAATTTTTCAAAAAATTCTTTTTCTATTGTTTTATTTGAGTTGTTTGATCGGTTTTATTGCATGAATTTTGAATGCCAAAAGTTATTTAAAGGTTGTGTATTAGTAGAGCAGGCACACAATCTCATAATATTAAAGATTGTATAGTTTTACAGCTCTGTCAACGATTGTAGTATTCATAAAAGCAATTGATAAATGGAAAATAAAATGACAAAAAAAACATAAAAATTGTTTTAGTTTTTTGCACTTATGTTTTTTTATTATTTTTTTGCTGGCCAAAAAGGTTGTTTTTGTGTGAGTGAGAGAATGCCTTTATGTTTGCAAGGATGGATAGAAGAGTAAATCATATAAACGTAAACACACAGAGCTGGGAATTTGTTGCAATTAATCGCAATTAATCGAATTTTACAAAAAAAAAAAAAAAAAAAGAACCCATAGAAGTGTTATTTAGAAAATTTCTAAGCTCTGCGTCGAAGGAAAACAAAAAAATATTATATTTTTTTTATAAATGTATGCATGTACGTATACATGCACTTGTGTGTATGTATTTAGTATGTCTAATGAAAATGAAATTAAGTGTAATTAATTAATTAATTAATAATTATTGCAGGTACTTGTGGTTACTATTATTTTTTCTTTTTTTCAATTATTTCAAATGTTGTTGTTGTCATTGTATAAGTAATAATTAATAATAATTAAAAATTCTATTGTAAATAATTCTTTGTGTTGTCTATTTATGTAAGTATGTATGTATGTATGTATGTACGTATGTATGTAATAATGACACTTGTGGTGAAGTGAGATTTGAGAATTTCTTTTTCTTTTTATTAAATTGAAAAGAATTTTAAGGTAAAAATTTAAATTTAAATAAAAAAAAAATACTTTAAATATTGTTTTGTTTGTTTTGTCTGGTTTTGTTAAACTAAAAAAAAAAAGTTTAACATTCTTTGTAAGAAGAAACTGAACGGAACGGAACTGAGGGAAACAAAAACACAGATTGGATCTGTAAATTGTACTGTAATAACTGTATGTATAATGTAATGTTGTTATTGCAAATGTTTTACTTAATTAAAAATTATTATTTTTTGTTAATATTTTTCTATGTTTAGTTTGTTTTTCATGTATTATTGTTACTATTATTGTTAATTATTGTTACTATGGTAAGACTATTTATTTATTGGCTATGGTAGTTAGTTAGGCTATTGCAAATTTGCCGTTACGGTTTCGGTTGCTGTTTCATGGTTTCAGTTAATATACATACTTATGTATGCATATATGTATGTATGTGTATTTATGTTGATTTGATTATTTTTAGTTGCATTTTTAAGGTACTTTTGTAATATTTTGATGTTGCTGTTGCTGTTGCAATGTTTCGGTTTATATTTATTTGTCTCTTTTACGGTTTTTCTTTTGCTTTTTCAATGAATTTTTTTTGCTTTGTTTTATATGTTTTATTTTATTTAGTTATTGCATCTTTGTTTCGTTTTTTTTTTTAATTTAATAACTAAACTGAACTAAATTAATAGATAATTGAAATTAAAAGTCGTATTCAATCCAAAAACGTTCAAACTTTGTTGTTAATTTTTTTTTTTAATATTTTTTTTTGTTTGCTCAATTTGTTACTTCAATTTGTTACTATTTTTGTTTGTTTGTAATTATTTAATTTAATTTGTGTTTTTGTTTTTTTTTTTTTGTTATCTCGTAAGGCTTTTTTTGTCTACTTGTTTTAATATGTAAATTCTTGTTTTGCTTATACAAAAAAAAAAGTTCACTTTTTTCATATTTTATTTGCATTTGCATTCGTTTTGTTTTTGTTTTAGCATATCCTTTCAATTTTATTATAAAAAAAAAAAACGAAAAAAATAAATAAAAAGTTTAGCACCCTGAAAACGATTTTTCAGTCGGTTTCACTTATTTTTCTTCTTCATCTTCATCTTCTTCTCATATTTGTTTCTTGTTTCTTTGACTATAATTGTTTTAACGATTTCATATTATTTTTCTTTCTTTCTTTCTTTAAATTATTATTTAATTTAAATTTTTTTTTTGTTTTGGGGGAACAACAATAAACATAAAAATTGTTTTTAGAAAACAAAAAACAATAAAGATTTCTTTTCTTTTTTTTTTTATAATACAATAAACATAAATAATAATAATAATAAAGAGCAAGAAATTACTAATTTTACATGAACTAAAAAAAAAAAAATTACAAAAAAATTAAATTAAATTAAAAGCTATACAATATGCTTTCTTTTAGGCTTTCTTTAGTGTTTAGAACATTATTTTTTTTGTTTTGTTTTGTTTTTATATCATTTAACTTTTGGCGCTTTTTTTTTCAAATGGTTTTCCATTTTATGTCATTTTCTTTTAATTTTTATTTTTTATTTTTAAGTAAACGCCTTATTATATATGTATGTATATATGTACGTGTGTGTATAGCGTTCTTTTTTCCTTTAATGCAAATGCATTTATTTTGTAAATAATCCAGCAACAGCAGTTGCAACAGTAGTTCGTTTTATGGTATCTTTCTTGAGGAAAATTCATTTTCCATTTTCCCTCCTCTCTCTCTCCAACCATAGATTCTTAAGTGCATTTAGTTTTCTTTCAAAGAGGCAGACGTTTCTTGTAATTCGGCATTTTTATCACTGTCACTGTCCTTGACCTTTTCCTTCTCCTTATCCAGCATTTTCTTTTCAATTTCTACTAACTTGTCATCGTTATTGCCACAATCCAACACTTTAGCCGTTTCCTTAATAACAGCTGTAGATTTTAAATACGCTTCCACATCTTTAGCTTCGTTCTCGTTATCGTTGTTGGCTTCGGATTTTTTCGTCGGCGTTGTTGTGAAATCTAGAGGCTTGTCGTCATATTCGACTTCCATGCTTTTGACTTCTTCCTGCTGTGACCGATACGACGGCAGTGTGTTTGTGTCTTTGAAAGCATTACTTTTAATGGAAGTCTCTGATTCCACATCTTCTTCTTCTCTAGACTCACACATATCGGAAGCGTTTACCTCAGCCGAGGTATCCATAGAAGTTTCAGTTTCGGTAGTTTCATGTGCCTCCATATCATGGCCAACATTAGCTTTCACCCGTTTCTGCAGTGAAGCAGCAGCATGTGTTGTTATAGCCTCTGTAGCTGCCGATATAGACGAAGTAGATGTTGGATTTGTGTTGATTGTGGTCGTCGATGTCAATAGAGATGTGTTTGTATTTGTATTAGTGCTGTTTGTGGTGGTGGTGGTGGTAGTAGAAATTGTTGTGGATGCTGCTTCTCGCCTTTGCATACACTTCTCCAATGCCATTTTCAGTGATTTACGTTTCCGTTGTTTAGCCTCTTCTTTTTGTGCACTCATAACTACTGCTGCCGCCGCTGTTGCGGCCGCATCCTATTGTGAATGATTGGCGGCCGCTGCTGCAGCTGCAGCTACCGATGCTGGGGCAATAGTGGCACCAGCGCTTAGACCAATTTCTTGCTTGTGCTCTCGGGCAATGTGGCGGCGAACGGTGTTGTTACGTGTAAAGGTGCGCGAACAGAATGGGCATGGTACTCGTATACCTTGATGGCGCTGCCGTATATGAGCTCGTAGATTCGTTTCGTAGCCGTACAAACGATCACAATATAAGCATTTGAGTTTTTTGCCTTCAAGATTTGACATTTTAAAAATGAAAAAAAGAAAATAGAAATTTTGAAATATTTTTTTGCCAATTGGTTCTTATTTTTATAATTTTATTCACCCTTCAGAGGCTACTACCGAAAACTACTGAAAACCGAACAAATTTAAAATTAAAACTTACCGTCTGCAGTGTTAACCATGCCGCTGTTTTTATTGTTCAATTTTGTCGCATTCCAAACGTTTAACATATCGGCAGGAGCTATGGAAGCCGCTAGGCTGCCGGGCAAAGTGCCATCCGAGTTCTTGAGACTCTCCAGTAATGCGGTAGGTGTGGTGGGTGAGGTATTTGAGGTGGGAGGTGGTGGAGGTGAATAATTAGAATTTTCCAATTTGACTCGTAAATCTTCAGCACAATTCTAAGAGGAAAATTAAAAAAAAAAAAAAGAATAAAACACTTTCACGTTTCATTTTGAAGAATTTAAAAATTTACTTCTCTGGATTCATCTAAATCATCATGATCATCTTCGTTATTAGCCTCTTTTGTACTGCCATTATTACGTTCCGATTTAACGGATCGATCCAAACTGCTGGCTGCATTATTATTGCCGCCCGTAGTGCTGGGACTGTGATTATCGAAACGACTGTAAATGTAACCGAAAACATTGATTTTGCTTAAAATTACAATTCTTTTATTTTCTTAACAAATGTCAAACAAAAAGTCACCTTGATTGTGGTGAAGCCCTTTCCGAGTGCATGGTATCCGCTTCGGTTGGAGCCGTCGACGAAGCACTAGACGATGGCCTATGATAGGGAGGTTTACTTATGGGACTGGGACATTCTGAAGGATTTTTGGAGCCATCACGTAAGACACTACCGCGAACTTCTTGTTCGGCATATGGGCTACGGAGGGCACGCTTGCGTAACGGTTCATAGGACATGGGACGATGATACATGGGCGGTACGTATGAAGACATTGCCCCTAACGTAGAGCTACTTGGATGCATTAGGGAATCGCATTCTTGTTTCAAGCTATTGGTAGAACCACCGAGATGATGAACGGCGCCAGCACCGCTACCAAGACCAGCGGCAGAACCACCTACACCTCCATTACCACCGCTTATACTGTTGTTATTGCTGTTATTACCCATACCAACTGATCCTGGGGGACCAGCAATAATGCCACCAGTACTAGGACAGCGATCTGGCAATCCGATACCGCCACCACTAGTCGGAGCATTTACGCCACTAGCCGGACTGCCCATTGTGCCACTGCCAAGGCCAGTACCGCTCAAATTACCATTACCACTGCTTATGCTATTGCGTATGCTGCGACGACCAGTGGGCGAATCCAAAGTGGAAGAGGATTCTATGTGTTGTTGGGCCTGTTGGGCAGCTAAGCGCCCTGTTTCTGTTGATAAACCCTTAACCTAAAAGCAAAGTACATAGAGTGTTAATTATACACATATATAAAGAAAACGAATTCAAAATTAAATAATTTTCTATAACGGTTAACTAACCTGCAAATTTTCAGCAGATTTTAGAAAACTGTTGAGAGCCTCTTGTGATACATGTACCTCGCCCTTGTACATAAACTCTAGCAATGCGGCCATATTATCGGATGATGTAGCCTCTAATATAACTACGCACTGGCCATTTGTGGGTGTGGTCTCAAAAAGATCGGCAAACTTTTTCGAACATGCTGCCAATATTAATTTATGAGCCTTGAAAACTGTGCCTAAAATGAAAAGTTAAAAAAATTATATGAGTCAGATAAATCATGTTAAAAAATAAAATCTCTCTTAACAATAATATTTAAAATAATAACAAAAAAAAAAACTCTCTTAAGTACATGGAGTTTTTTTCTTTCAGTGTACTTGACATCTTTATACCACCCTGTGTTATCATGACAAATTCAAAAACAATTACTTTAACAGCAGGTTATTTCATTGTACGCGTGTGTATGTGTGTGTGTGCTTACAGTTGACAGCTGTTTAATTTTCCCACATTTTTCCCAAAGGATTTTTTATTTTTTGCTCCAAAAAAATGAATTTTTTTTTCGTTTCTTCGGTTTTTTGTTTTGTTTTTTGAAATTTACTTTCATTTTTTATTTTCTCATCATGCAATATTTCTTACAACGTCGTTCTATAGAATTTCAAAATCATACACGGCAGTCGTAGTAGTACACACGCATACGCCAACACACTTGCATACACCAGTAATATCGAATTTGTTGACAACTGTCGTGCTGTCATTTCAAATTTTCTTAAGTAAAAAGTTTGGAATCAAAATACACACAACAAGTGCCCCATAAAGAACAAAAGAAAGAAAGAAAAGTTTATAAAAGAAGCATTTATTGTTGGTGGCAAAAAAAAACAAAAAACAAAACAAAAAAATTATTATACACGTTAAGAATGAAAATCTATTTACACACACACAGCCACACACAAGAGCACTCATATTCGTACAACATCCCTGCTTTCTCGTTTCCTTTTTCAAAGATTGTGTTCTTTTTTTTGATATTGATATTGTATGTGTGTGTTGCTCTTAATAAAATACATTCTTTATATACAATGTATATATGTATGCTATATACATATGTGTGCATGTGTATATTACATTTTATTTGCCGGTTGTTGGTTACATATTTTATACGTGCTTTACTTGTATTAGTATATGAATGTATATATATCGTACATATATAAATAACATCCACTTTTAAATACTACCATAAATATCTGAGAATGTATTATGTATGTGTCGTATACAAAACAAAGAAGAAGACGAACAAAATAAATCACCCACCAGCTGTGTGTGTGTTCCTTAAGATGTTTATGCGCCAAAAGTTCAAAAAAGCAAAAACCTTTTAAGAAAAAGGAAAATGTCGACAATTTCACTTTCTTCTTTTTTTTGTTTGAACACACAAGCTGATTTGCTGTTGTTGCATTTGTTTAAGTGTATGTAAATAATACAAACATACAAACAAACACGGATTTTAAACAAGGATGTGTAGGTGAGCTTTTCGTAGATTTCATGAAATGTCTTTAAACAAATTGGCGCGATGTTTGTTTTGTTTTGTTTTTATTTTATTATTTTTGTTGTTATTGTTGTATTAGATTTTGTAGTAGAAAAGGAAATTATTATTTTTGTTTGTTACTGTTTTTCATTATGTACATATGTATGTATTTGCGAATTTTTCTATGTGATTATGTGTATAAGGTTGGTCTTATTATTATTATTCCTGTTTTTCTATGTTATTTTCGCTTTCAATTTTTCTTCATTTTTGTGTCAGTGTGTTAAAATATTGCGTTTTCTATGCTTTTACCAGCATAATTTACATACAAATTCTTTTTCTTTTGTTGTATATATTTTTAAATATGTATATGGCCATACATATAATTTTATGAATGTATATCGTTGGTCTCACGTAGAAAGGCCCTAACTCACATTTTTTTCGAAATTGATTTTATTGTGATTCCAATGTGTATTTGTGTTAAATGCATTGGAATCACAATAAAAGCAATTTCGAAAAAAGTGTGAGTTAGGGCCTTTCTACATGAGACCAACGATATGTAGTATGCATATTATATACACACATGGCCATATGTATGTATGTTAAATGATATATTTTCCTTGGGTTCAAGGTCTTTTTCTAAGCATAACTTTCAATTCTTTTGCTTACTTTAATTCACTATTTTTCCTTTCACCAACTGCACTTGTACAGTGAGCATCAAAATAATGTGTACACTGTACACCACGTATTTTAAATAATTAAAACGGTATTGAAAACTTTACAATAATTGTAAAAATGTGAATATAATACGTTAAAATACCGTTATCTCTTGTTATTTACAATAATTTTGTATTAATAATGTGATTTATTTTAATTTCGAATACACTTTAAGACAAAAAAAAAATACATGATGAAGTGCCGTTGAAGTTTGTGAACTCGTTGTCAAATTCCACAATGAAAGTAAAAGTCTGATTGTAATCGTTTCTATTATCTACTGTATGAATACAATACATACATACATACATAATTGGCGATTACAACCCTTCAGTCAGGATTACGGCCTAGCTTCTCACACCTTTCATGATGCGTGCGTTAATTTTATACTTGAGTGGCGGGACCTACAGTTTAACGTCGACTCCCAACGATAGATTTTCGAGAAACTTTTTCATAGCAGGTTTATTTACTCTCAAGAGTTTTTGCCTGGAATCTGCTGCGAGGAAGTCGCCGATGGAAAATTGTCCTGGTGCTCAAGTCTGATCTGCAGTGCGTGAGGTACATACATAATAACCAAGAAGATGTGCAGTTGAAATATCAGAAGAAATTTCACGCCTAAATGCTCGCCTTATTAAATGGTCGAATTTCAAGAAAGAAGCCTAGCAGATCAGACTAATCAAAAGCCACGTCTATGTTTTCAGAAATAATTAACGACACAGACGAGTCTTTCTAAAATCTAATATATAAAATTCTCGTGTCACGGTGTTACTGGTTAAACTCCTCCGAAATGGATCGAAAGATTTTCATGAAATTTTGTGTGCATATCGGGTAGGTCTGAGAATCGGACAACATCTATTTTTCATATCCCTAAATGTTAAGAGGGCGTGGCAAATCGTTAAAATTGAATATTTAGGTAGAAGTGATACTAATAACTCTTAAACTACTGAAACGATTTTAACCATTCTTCTTTTGTTCGAAAGCCTATCAGGTTTAGATGGTTTTAAAAGAAAATTCGATATAGCAAAAAGTAGGCGTGGCAAACCTTTAAAATTGATTATTTAGGGACATAGTAATCGTAGACGAATGCAATTTGGTGGGTAAGTTCGTAGAGTCGATATCGACAAACTCACCAAAACATGGGCGTGGCAACCCTCCCCTTTAAGAGATTCCTATAAGTCGACTAATTCGATGGTTTATAACTACATATGTACATATATAACTTCGTCAGCGCTATTACAATAAATTATTACAATAAATATATAATTTGACCTCTTTTGAGCAATAAAAAAATCAATTTTGGGCGGGACGAAGTTCGCCGGGTCAGCTAGTTTCCTATAAAACCGATAAAAACTTGTAAAAGTAAAACACAAGAACTTGATGAACAAAGTTAGTCAAAATATGAAAATGATAGGGGCTCGCTAATCGTATGGGAGAGTTACTAGGGTTCAAAGTTTAATGTTTTTATCGTTTTTTTATGCATGTTATGTACACTGTTTACACTCATACCATATACAGAGAGCGTCAAAAGAAACTGTACACTAAAGATAACTTTTACCACTTAAGGAGAAGGTGCCCGAAAATATTTCGCAGTATTTTGCAATTTCTTGTAATTTTTTCTGTTTGTTTCAATTCTAAAATAAAAATAACGGTAATTTATTAATGTATATTTTTTAATGTACCGTCTCTTCTGATGCTCACTGTATTTAGTACAAATCATATGAATGGTTCCGGCTAGTAGCATATACTAATCGTATGTGATTATTTTTCTTGTGTAGAAATTAAACTGCATTTAGTTTATATTTTTTAAATTTTCATTCATCATCTTCAAGTAAGTCATCCATGTTTAGCATTAAGATTAGCAATGAATTGCTTAAAGTAACGTAAAACGTTCTACAATTTAATTCATATATTTTATTTGTATTCATTCATAAAACTGATAAGAGAATGGAGACTTGAGCACGAGTTGCAAACAAAAACAAATTGACATAAATTTTTTAATTTTAAAACAACATTTACGATGACAACAGATACATTACATACATAGATATGCATATAATTGGCCAGGATTACGATTTAGTTTTTCATACCACTTATGTTGTGTGTGCTAATTTTATAAATGAGTGGAGTGGTAAAGTCGGAGTTGAATGACATATTCTTGAGTAACTTTTCATGTGGGTTTTTATTTAATCCCAGAGTTTTTGGCAGACATCTGCTGAGAGGAAGTCTCCGAAGAAATAATATTTTTCATATGTTCTTTTGTTAGAGGAAGTCGCCTAAGAAATTATTTTTACCACATTTCCTTTTGTTAGAGATGTTTGACCAGGGGTTTGAACGATGGCCTCAAGTCTAATAAATCAAAACACTACCTACTAGGCTACGGCGACTTCAAGGTACATTATAATAATATAAAAATTTCAAGCAATTACAGCAAAGACCAACGATCTGTCTTTTGAAATTTGACGACCTATTTTGTTCTCAAATAAAACAAATCTCATGTAAACAAACAAATTGAATTGCAAGTTCAATATTTCAATATACAGATCATTTCGTAGTCCCTACGGAATGGCTATTGACCATTCAGATTCAGGTCTTTAAATGTAAAAAAAAATTAACAAAATAAACCTACGTCGTTTCGTTTATGAACCATTGTTATCAAGACAATCTGAGTGAGGCAAGCACTTTGAGTGTAAAAAAAAGACTTAAATCTGTACGTTCCGTCATTCACGAATTACTTAATTAAGTAGGTAAGTAAGTAAGCGAACGGAAAAACATTGGGAGACCATTATAACATGACCTCCAGGTTCCACTGTACCTTTGCTGTGTGTTGGATTAACACTATGTTCAGACGTCTACTTTTATTGAGTCAATATTCGGTTATTTGAGCACTTTATTTTAAGTGTTCAGACATAATAGAAGCGATATTCATTTGACAGCTGGTAAACAAAACAGCTGCTTATTTCAACAACATAATTTTTATTTTGTTTTTTGTTTGTCATTTTTGACATTTGAGTTGTCAAATATGAACAGAAAGTGTTCGGATAATTGTAATATGCGCACTGAACATACTTATGACAGTGCTGCATTTTAAGTTTTACTCAATATTATAACAATTTGCGTATTTATTGCGCAATAATTAATTAAAACTTTATATAAAATATTGAGCTCAATAATGGCGTTTATTACGATTTACACAATAAAGGTGCATATATAATAATATACTCAGTTCAACTGTTTATTCAATATTCATTTGACAGCTGGTAAACAAACAACAGCTGGTTGTTTCAACAACATTATTTTTATTTTGTTTTTTGTTTGTCATTTTTGACATTTGAGTTGTCAAATATCAACAGAAAGTGTTCGGATAATTGGAATATGCGCACTGAACATACTTATGACAGTGCTGCATTTTAAGTTTTACTCAATATTATAACAATTTGCGTATTTATTGCGCAATAATTAATTGAAACTTTATATAAAATATTGAGCTCAATAATGGCGTTTATTGCGATTTACGCAATAAAAGTGCATGTCTGAACATAGTATAAGGCGCCTTGGTAACAGCGAATTCAATATTGAATTTTTTATATTTGTGTGTTAAATATAACATTTGCCTGGAGATGGATATTTAAACGCATTAAAAAGCACTGCAGGCGACACAAAAGTGTCCTGTACTGGTGTTTAATGTAGTGTTTAATTGATCTCAAAAGAGTACAATAAAAATAACGGTATTTATTTTTGATCAATTTTTGTAATTAACTGGCAGAGTTCTTTTACTGTTTATGTACTTATTTTTGTCTATTATTTAATTTTTTAAACAAATACATGTACAGTAGTTTTCCGATTTAACGAACCTATATGTTGTCAGGCCTGTTCGTAAAACCGAAAAGTTCGTTATATGCAGTACTAACTTAAATGTGGGTTTTTGGTATGAGAATAAGTTAAAAGTACATAAAATATTTTTTTTAAATGTATTTTATAAAAATTAATTATTTTTTTATAAAAATAATACAAAAAAGGAAACAATTCATATCACAAATTAATTGTTATTTTATAAAAATAATAAAAAATAATAATTCATATTATATTAGTACACATAAAGAACAAAAATATACAAAAAAATTCTTTGAAACAAATCTATTTAAAAAACAGATTTAGCAATGTTTGTTTTTTTGGTCTAGAAATTTTCATTTTTATTGCTTCTTTTTGAAGCTCTCTTAAAATCATTGATTTTGAAAAATCAAGATTATTTTGCTGCGTCTAAACTAAACATCAAAAACAAAAACTTCAGAAGAAAACAAAAAACACCGCTTAAAACAACGGTATATTTTTTTTTACTACGCATTAGGTTTTTTGTTATATTTGTCAAACATCATTTTATCTTCATTCAAATAATATTTTCATTTGTTCGTTAAACTGAGTACAAAAAATAATTTTTGTTCGCTATTTAAGGTACTCAATAGGAAAAACTTGCCTGTTCGTTAAATGCGATGTTCGTAGAATTGAATGGTCGTTAAATCGGAAAACTACTGTATATGTACATACATATGTATGTATGCAAACATATGAAAATACTACGTCTTTATGCAAGTAAATTATTTACGGAAATTTCAGATTTCTAATCAAAAAAAATTCCCGACCACCAGGCAGTGCAGCAGTGTGAAGAGAGAGGGTATTTCTAACAACATTTTAGGCTCTTTTTCTTTGATATTTTGTGTTATTGTTTGTGGTTTTTTTTTAACAGTGACCTACTTTTATTAAAACAATAATTTTTATACATACATATTTTATCAAGTGTTTCTCTCTTATTTTTATACCGCACATGCATGCATACATACATACATATCTACATACAATTAGGCATGCATACTTATAAGTATGCATATATGTACGTACAAAATAATATAAAAATTGAATTGCACTTCGTTTAAATAGTTTTCGGTTTTTATAAGCACATTCATAATACATGCTTACTTACTTAGTCTGTGTGCATGTGTGTATTTACTTCATACCAAAAAAAGAAAAAACACTGTAAAAAGCAACAACAGTAATACACGCACGCCCCGACCTATTTTTATTTTTTTGAAAATATTTTTCCCCGTTTTAATATTTGCAATATCAACATTAGAATCTTGTGCTTTCGCGCTTATGGTCTAATCTGCGGGCAAAACACAAGGGGTTGACATACACGCGCATACTTCCAAATAAAAATTTCATTTCAATTTTATAAACAACAACACAACACATTTAAAACAAAAACACTGAGAGTCAGACAGAGCAATTGGAGAGAGATTGAGCTAAAGAGAGATACTGTTGTTGTTATTATTATTATTTCTGCTCATTTCATTTTGCAATCGCAGCAAACGTAAACGTCATTTATTATTGTTTATTAAGAAAGAAGGACGACGACAACGAACAAGACGATCAAAATGAGTAAGAAAAAAAGTAAATATTTTTGCCAAAATTCCAGGAATACGAGAATTTCTGCAAATGTGCACGATGTATGCGAATTAAAAATTTTGTTGAGTAAATACACAAAAAAATATATTTTTTCAACGCATATGCGTTTTTTCTTTATTAATATAATTTTTGCTTAAATGCTACGTGTATTTAGATGGTAAATTCTAGACTGCTGTTCTGATGATATTTCGTTCTCTTAAGTACTAAAATATTCTCTTTGTTCTTAATATTTAGGTAGGTAACCACATAGATAACATATGTAAGTTGTTTATCGCTACTTATTGTTTACATAAAATATTTTCTTTGTTCTTAATATTTAGGTAGGTAACAACATTTTGCATTTATAGATAACATATGTAAGTTGTAAATACATTTTATTCTTTTTTATTGTAATCTATATTTTTATGAGAATGCTTAAAGAAAATATGTTTACGATAAGGAAATTATGTTTATGATAAGGGAATATGTTTATGATAAAGAATAATGGATACTTTTTCTTAATTATTCTAAGAATACATTTATGATAAAGGATAAGGAATACATTTCCTTAATTATTCTAAATAAAATATTAAATTTCTTAAATGATTATATTGGTGATGTTAACTCTCCCCCTCGTTAAAGAATGAATCGTCCCGATTCAAGGAGTGGTTAATCTTGCCAATTCCCTACTATAAATAACTTCAAAATTTTCTGCTGCTCTGATTCGTCTTAGTGCTACGTAATACTTTATTAATTTCGAAATTGCAATTGTTATTATTATTATAAAAATAATTGTGAAGAATGAATAGGTAAAAGATTTTACTGGGTGCTCCTCAATAGGAATCAGGAGCTTCTTTAATGAGTCTAAATTATTAAATGTCAAGTTTGACGTAGATACTAAAATTTCGAGTATTTTTAAATTTTCGTCATGTTTATTATGAATCGCTTCTAGTGCCCTATCGTGTATGTTCCTGAAAGTAATATTGTTTATATTTACCTTATCACTATAACTAACTAGCTTAGTTCCTGATACTGTCTGGTTATTCACAATATTCACTCCATCCAGGAAAATGAAACCTTCTTCTATTTGCATTAGTTGAGGGTTATATTCCTGTATTATTTTACATTCAGCCTTTCTATTTTCCAATATTGGTTTAATACAATTATCCTGTTCATTATTCATCATACATATATTTTTGCTTAAGTAATTTTTGCAATTTTTTATTCTGGTATATTCTTTGTCACAGAGTGCAATATTTTTATCAGTTGAAATCTTACCATGTCCAATGTTGAGCGGCGTGAATTTAAATAACTTGCAAAATTTATTTATAACTGGGTAATTGTAAATTGTAATGAATAGTTCGTTAGTTCTTGCTATGTAGACGTTGGAATATTCTAACACATTAATAATTGGTACAGAGTTTATTTCATGGCGAACTATTTCTTTAACATCATCTAGATCTAGTGATTCCGTTAAGTATTCATTATTTTTGGCTGCATTTATTGTCCTGACTAGAAGTAGCAATTGATCATGTATTTCTGTTAGCAAAACGTGGTTTATAATTTCTTGACCGTTTATGTGGTCTAATAGTTTTTCAAATCTTGAGTTTATTATTTTTTGTTTTTCATTATTTCTGATCAATTTATTTATTGTTGATTCAATTCGAACTGCTTCGTCATGATCGGGTATACCAGTGATAAATTTTAGTGCCGATCCTAGGAAATTTAATCCTCGTTTATGTCGATGTTCTGTGAGTTGTTCGAATAGTGTTTTAATCCTTTTCATCAGAATTTGTTCTTCTGTAGTTGCGTTATAATAATTATAAAATCTTTCTTTATATGGCAGGTATATTTTCGTTAAATTTGTTACATGGAATAAGAATTCGTATTCATTAAATAAAAACACATCATCTGTTCTTGTTAGAATGTATTTTTTTCCTTCTACGTTCTCGATTTGAGTTGTTGCTTCTGGTGTCTGAGGTGACGTTACCAGCACGGCTAATATCAGGTATTTCAATATCATTTTCTTTGATAGTGATGTTCTTGATATTGTTCTTGTGAACAGTTTTTCCTCCTCGGGTTAAGATCGTGTCCCCACGGTCTTCTTCTACAACTTCTTTTTTAAATCTGGGTTGGTTTTTCTTTCTAACACCTGCGATTCTTACTAAAATTTGAGTACCTTTCTCAAATGTTCGATGTTTTGCGTGTGTGTTTAGCCTTTTTAGTACCTTGGATGATGCTTTACGTAATTTTTCTGTAACTGCTTCTTTATTGTAACTTATTGTACCAAAATGTATTTCCCTTGGCCTGTATCCTGTTACGGTATGTATTGAGTTGTTTAATTCTTTTACAGCTCTAAATATTTCTTCTTTTACTGTAGAGGAGTTTTGTATTTTAAAAATGCGTGTTAATTCACTAATAGAGTTATGAGCTCTCTCTACTTGTCCGTTTGCTTTCGATCGATGCACTGGTGTTTCTATCTTTTGTATGCCATGTTTTATGCACATTTGTTTAAATGCTGGTGTAACAAAACTTGCTTCATTATCAGTCATGAGTCGTTTGCATTCGGGAAAATTACTGATAATTATTTGTTCCATTTTATCTTCTATTTTTGCTTTTGTACTTATCTCTTGGGCCACTATGTATTTAGAGAATTTATCTATAGTTACCAAGTATGTGTTGTTATCGTTAAAGTAAATATCCGCATGTATATATTCTCTTGGTTGTGTTGGTATATCTGATTCTCGGAGAGGTTCATTAATTGGATTTCTCTCATAACGTCCAAATAAACATGCATGACAATGATTATTGAATTGTTTGCTATCTTTCTTTATGTTTGGCCAATAATATTTTTCTAAAATTTCTTTTGTTGTATTAATGTAACTTCTATGAGCTCTTAAATGTGTTTCTTTCACAATTTGAAGTTGGTCACTTCTATCAATTACATCTTTTAATTTTCTTGGTGTATGTACAAAACTAGTGCCTATAAATGTTTCCTTCATTAGTACTGCGTATCGGTACAAATCTTCTATATTCATATGTATAGCTACGGTTCGATTTGGGACCAATATCTTTTTTAATTCACTTATCAGGTCATTGTTATTTGAAAAATTAATAGTGTGGCGTACTTTATTAGGAAAGATCGTGCGTGTTCGTGTTTCGGTAAGATTTGGAGTAGGTACGAGTTCCAATTGTATGCCATATGCGTTAAATGGTTGTGAAACGGTTTTTATTATATTACTTGCGGAACTTTCGGCTGAGTGTTCCGTATCTATTGAGGATGTATTAATAATTTGTCGTGATAGCGCATCTGCTACAACATTTTCAGTACCGGGTTTGTATTTAATTTTTGCACCATAATCCTCTATTATGGCTTTCCAACGTTTCAATTTAGGGTTGGGATTCTTTTCGGAAATAGCATATATCAGTGATTGATGATCTGTAAAAATGGTTAGATCTACTATTCCATATATGTAATTTCGGAGCTTTTGTAGAGCCCAGATTATGGCTAACAGCTCTTTTTCATTCGTGCTGTAATTTTGCTCAGTCGTACTAAGTGTGCGGGATAGGAAGTAAATTGGTTTTTTATTTTGACTTAACACTGCTCCAATAGCTATGTTGGATGCATCTGTGGTAAGTTCAAAAGGTTTGTCAAAATTGGGTTGAAATAATTCAACCTGTTCTTTCAATTTAAGCTTCAATAGGTTTACAGCTTCTATGGCTGCTTTGTCTAAGGTAATTTTCGTATTATTACTCTTGTTTTTTCCTATATGAGCGTTTTCTCCTTTTAAATGGACTGTTAATGGTTTCGTGATTTGGGCATAATTTTGTACGAAACGTCTGTAATAGCCAGTTAATCCCAAAAAACCGCGCAAGTCTTTGAGTGTGGCAGGAATTGGAAAATTTTCAATAGCCTTTATTTTTTCTGGGTCCGTTGTTATTTTATTATGTTTAACAATATGACCCAAGTATTCAACTTCGGTCATAAAGAATTTGGACTTTTCATCTGAAACTTTTAAGGTAGCTTTATTTAAGGCTTCAAACACTCTGTGTATGTGTTCCAAATGTTCCTCAGGAGAAGATGAAAAAATTAAAACATCATCTATGTAGACGTATACGAATTTGCCTATGAATTCCCGAAGTATGTCGTCTACACACCTTTGAAAGATCGACGGGGCATTTTTTAGTCCAAAAGGCATACGTTTAAATTCATACTTGCCTCCATTAACACAAAATGCGGTTTTCTCTCTATCTTCCTTTTTTATTCTTATCTGGTGAAACCCGGATTCTAAATCTAATGTTGTGAAGTATTTAGCCTTTCCTAAATTCTGTAGTGTAATGTTAATATCAGGTATAATGTACCTATCAGTTATGGTATGTTCATTAAGCTTCCTGAAGTCTATGACCATTCGTCGTTTCGCTTTCCCATTTTCATCCAATCCCTTTTTTCGTACCGTTAACATTGGGGAATTATAAGGACTATAACTTTTCTGTATGATATCCTGTTCCAATAATTTTTCTATCTCCTTATTTACAAATTCTACATCATTTAAATTACCTGGATATTGCTTTGTCCAGATTGGATCATTTGTTGTAGTTCTAATACTAGCTTCAATGGTTGTAAATGGTAATGGGCCTATTTTATTATTCTCATTCATTAGTTGATCTATTTCTGATGCATATTTCCTATCACCTATAGAATAGTTTATTTTTTGTATATTTTCGGGGACAATAAACAATTTCTCCTTAATGTCTATGACGGATCTTAATTTTACTAAGCCTTCTATTCCTAACATCAAATCATAATCATTATCACTCTTAAGTTCATAAAATTCTAATTCTTTTCCAAATAGTTTTATTGTCTGTCTGAAATTTAAAATTGATTCACCATGTATGGAAATCATTCTCAAAGGTTTTGTTTTAATTCTTTTACCCATTACTAAATTTTTGTTAATGTAATTATGGGTTGCACCACAATCTATAAAAATTTTATATTCTTTACCCTCTTCATCCTTCATAAAAATATAGTACAACCCATCTATTAGTTTAAATTCTTAATAATAGACTTATTTCTATAACACTTACTACTTTTCTCTGTGGTGGTACTAATGTTGTCCTCTTGTTCAGTTGTTATTTTGTTGTTTCTCTGAATTTTGTGTGTCTGTTGAAAGTTTCCACTTTGGTCACGCATTCTTTTCCAGGGTTGACTGTGAAATCCTTGAGGGTTGAATTGCTGTCTAGCATTGTTGAAGTTCCTGGTGTTCCCTGAGGAGGTGTCCATTGGTTCTGGTTTTGGAAAGTTGTTTTGTTGTTGGCGTTGTTGAAGTTGTTGATGTTGCTGATGTTGCTGATGTTGATGGTATAAAGGTCTTCTACTATGTTGATTTTTATAGCTCGGATGGGTATATTCTTTTCTGTCTATAGTATTTCCATAATGTAACTTCCTATGGTTGTTATCATGCTCTATGGTTTGAGCTATTGCATATGCATGTTCCAAGTCCTTGACGGGGTTTCCATATAATGTGGAGCGAATAAATTCATTATTTATTCCATTTTTAAAAGTTCTCACTGCGTCTTCCATTGCATGTGCAGTCATGCATTTTATTGAGTCTGGTGTGTCTCCAGACATAGATAGTTTTGAAGTTATCACTGTTAACGCCTTACTAACCTCATCGTGGAATTCCGACAATGATAGTTTTCCCTGGGTTAGTTTAGTTAATTCGTCCTTCAGGACGTATAATGGGCGTTGGTCACAATAAGTGTAATCCAGTCGATTAAGGATTGCCTCGAAATTAAATATTGTATTATGATTTAACAATATATTGGCTGCTGCACCCGTTATTTTAGATTTTACAATAGTAAGAGCTTCGACATACTTATTTGTATTTGCGTGTTGGCTTATGCTATTCATTAGACGAGTGGCGTCTTCTCGCCAAAGTCTGTAGTTATTCTTTACTCCATCGAATGTAGGGAGTGATTTAAAGATTTCCAAATTTATTTCATTTGGGTTGTTGTATACTGCAACCCTTTCCTCTAGATTTTCTACTTGGGGATTTACCAAGGGATTTATTGGTAGTTGTTCTAATTTAGTTTTTAATTGTTGATTCTCTTGTTGAACCGCCTGCAAAGCTATTTGTAGACTTGCCATTTGATGGATGAGCTGTTCCATATTTATTTGAGCCATTTCTCTGTTGTTGTTGAATTTTCTCTGTCTATTATTATGGCGTTGTTTTGTTAACTCACTTTTCACTTTTTTAAACATAAAATAAAAAAAAAAATTTTTCTCTACTTTTTCTTATGAAAAAGTTTTGTTGAATCCTTGCTGCGACAAGGATATATCGGTCCGCTTCTAGAGTAACAAGATATATGTTACTCCTGGCAGGATCGCCAATTAAAAATTTTGTTGAGTAAATACACAAAAAAATATATTTTTTCAACGCATATGCGTTTTTTCTTTATTAATATAATTTTTGCTTAAATGCTACGTGTATTTAGATGGTAAATTCTAGACTGCTGTTCTGATGATATTTCGTTCTCTTAAGTACTAAAATATTCTCTTTGTTCTTAATATTTAGGTAGGTAACCACATAGATAACATATGTAAGTTGTTTATCGCTACTTATTGTTTACATAAAATATTTTCTTTGTTCTTAATATTTAGGTAGGTAACAACATTTTGCATTTATAGATAACATATGTAAGTTGTAAATACATTTTATTCTTTTTTATTGTAATCTATATTTTTATGAGAATGCTTAAAGAAAATATGTTTACGATAAGGAAATTATGTTTATGATAAGGGAATATGTTTATGATAAAGAATAATGGATACTTTTTCTTAATTATTCTAAGAATACATTTATGATAAAGGATAAGGAATACATTTCCTTAATTATTCTAAATAAAATATTAAATTTCTTAAATGATTATATTGGTGATGTTAACTTGCGTGTATGCGTTTTCTTATATGAATTGTATAGACATACATACATACGTACGTAAATATTATCTAATAAAAAAATGAGAATCTTATTAATAATGGTATGTAGGCAAGTGTGTTGATGCATAAGTATGAATGTCAACACCATTAATAACAACAACAGTGGCGTTTAATTTATTTTGTATTTGTGTGTTGTATTTGTTGTACTTGTTGTTTAATTTTTTTTTTGTTATCGTGTATTTATTTATTATATTTATTGCGTTTTTGATTTTCTTTTTGCGACAGCATTTCCGCATTAAATGCAAAAGAACACAAACCCAATAAATTCGTGAGTGAGACACAGACAGAGAGAGAGAGATCTGGAAGAGAGTATATTAAATACAATATGATTTGCTTTTTTTTTTATTCAACGTTTTCTTGGTATTAAAACAAAAGTCCGTTATTTTTTTGTGATGAAATTATTCCAAAAAAATTTTAAATATTTTATTTGTTTTAAAAACAAGTTTAATTAGAAAAAAAAAAATAAATAAAAAGAAAAACTCATGCAAAGAACTTGTGTATTTATGAGAACATGAATAGTTTTTAATAAATTTCATTTTAAGTGACTTTCGTCAAGACTTTACTACGAAAAAAATCAAATAAAATAAAAAATGTGTTCAATACCGCTAAGTTGTAATAGAGAAAAACAATGTTCATTTGCTCTATGTATAGGGTGGGCCATTTAACAGTTTAAAACAAAAACAGTTTGAAGTGAAGTCTAAAGTGGCTGACGCGCCTGGAGTCTCAGTGCCTCATTCGATCGATGCAATTTTCGTGCACTTTTTCGAGTGTTTGTGGCCGCATCTCGGCTATGGCATCCCGAATGTTGGCCTTCAAATGCCCAATTGTCTCTGGCTTGTCGGCGTAACACTTTTCTTTAACAGCGCCCCACAGGAATTAGTCCAATGGTGTCAAATCGTAGTTTCTTGGCGGCCATTTGTCATCACCATTTGGGCTAATTAAACGGCCACCAAACGTTTGACGCACCATCCCGTTGAAACCAAACATCGTTCACATCATGAGGAGCGAGTACAAAAAAATCGGTTATCATGGTACCAGAGGTGTCTCCATCAGAGATCAGCAATGAGTATTCAAAAAGATGAGTAAATTCGAATCATACTCATAATTTCTGATACTTATACGCATTCATACTTAATTTAATATCATACTCATACTACTCATATTCAAAGTTTGAAGTACTCATCGTACTCATACTTAACAACACGCAAGATGTTGTTGATTTCGACTTTCCTTTACTCAACATTTACAAGAATCACAAAATAAGTATGATTGGCATACGAACACTACAATACTCACCAGAAGGTTTAGTGTTTGATTTGCTTGCTGTCTTTGTTTTTTTCTTTCTTCTTTTTTTGTAAATGCAACAACAACTAAGACTGAAAATTTTGATGAATGATTCAACGAGTTGCTCGAATCATTTATGAGTACATATTATAAGTATTTTTCTGTATTTATGAATCGAAATGAGTAGGCTTATGAATCAAACATATTTCGAATGTTATGAGTTAGATGTCAACGTTGTACTCATACCCATTGTAACCTGTACTCATAAATCAATGTTGAAGTGAGTAATTAATCAGAGTACATAGTTGAATTTCAATACTGTTGACTTACTCATACACAAAATTTCATGACTACTTATGAGTAGCGAAAACACGATTCATTGCTGATCTCTGGTCTCTATTGACCGTAATGGTTGCAAAGTCCTTAGTTTCAAAGAAATATGGACCAAATTTAGAAGATACTTACTACTCAAAATTTACAGTCTTAGTTGTTGTTACATTTACAAGCAAACACACAACCTTCTGGTGAGCATTGTAGTGTTCATACGCGAATCATACTTATTTTGTGATTCTTGTAAATGTTGAGTATAGAAGAGTCGAAGACAACAACATTATGCGTATTGTTCAGTATGAGTACGATGAGTACTTCAAACTATGAATATAAGTAGTCAGTATAAGTCTATGTATCACAAATTATGAGTATGATTCGAATCTACTCTTCTTTTTGAATACTCATTGCTGATCTCTGGTTGGTATCAAACAATAAGCAATTTAGTTTGTCTCAATATTTAGAATGATCTTATAAACCTGTGACAATCATGTTGTAAGTTAGTTAGTCTGTAATCTACCAATGCTGCCGTACAATCAATACTAAAACAAGCAACGTTTAATAGAACGTCTTTGAATAATATCTCAGAAATGTTTAAAACTTACAACCATTTACGCTTAAAGACTTATAGGCCTTAGTATTCTAAAGGCTATAAGAGTCTCAAGAAATCTTAAAACAAATCAGAAGCAACGAACTCAAAATTTAGTACTCTTGTACACTTATGGTCACTTTAAAATTCATAGTTGTAGACACGATAGGGAAAGGGTTTAAGCTGGAGGTCCACACCACGCGTTTTCGCGTCAAAGCGTTGCATGCATTTCATACCTTCTTCGAATTCTACGCTTCAAGTTACATGCAACACTTTCTACGCGCCAATGTTTGTTTTGGTCAGCTGTTAGCAAAATAAAAACATTTGATTGAAAATACTTGAATAAACATTTCGTACAAAAATGGCAAATGAAATTGAAAATTTTAAAGAATTTATAGAATTAATTGAGTTTGTGAATATAATATTTTGTGCCACAAGTGTGTACAATAAGCTCCAAAAGCACAAACGCCGATTTTGGGCGCGTCCTTTGTACTTGGAACGATATCATCAAAAAATGTAAACAAATTATAACAAAACAACTTGCCAAAATCAGCTGTTTTGTACGCGCGCCCCTTGTGATGCTTGCAAAAGTAGAAAGTAAATCTACTTTTCGCGTTCTATGCGTCAAGGCATTCTACGCTTTTGTGCGTGTAACTTGCACCAAATAAATACATTAATTCTACTTTTTTGACAGCCGCGTAGAATGCGAAAACGCGTTGAACGCGTGGTGTGGACCTCCAGCTTTAAACACGGGCATAGACAACAAACAAAAAAATTAAAATGAAAACAAAAAAAATTTTTGTTTTTGCCCGGAACTAAATAAAAAAAAATTTGTACGTAAAAAGCATTGAATATTTAAAAAAAGTGGACAATGAAATTTTAAATAAAATAATATACAATGAAAAAGGGAAAGAAATATCATCGATGTTGAGTTGTAAAAAAAAAAATTGAATTTAAAACCGGAGCTTAGTACTAATGTGTATAAAAAAAATATCATCGAGGAAAACATTTTATACTCGAAAGTTTGATGAATGTAAAGTACCCATATTTACCATTTGTTAACGTTTTTTTTTGTTTTTTTTTTTGGTATTTGGCCATGAGCCAGTAAACAAAAAACAAAACAAAAAATGTAAAGAAAGGATAATAGAATTGAAATCCTTACAATGAACAGTATGATTTTCAATATCATAACAAACACGCAAATATGAAAAAATTACGTGTACTATGTACACATAACGACGTTACCTTCTATTTGCTTACACAAGGAGCATATCCAACCAACCCATCTCATATTTGGGTATACATATGTACATATGGCTGATTGGTTGGCTTTAGACTTGTCTATACTCTCCTACTATATCGTGGTAAATTTTATATATCAAAGGTAACACACGCATTGTGTGTATTTTTTTTTTTGCTTTTGTTTGTGTTCAATTGAAAATTTTAAAAATTTTTTGAATTTTTTCCCTAAAACATACTTTAAGGCGAATTGGCCGGGTATTCTTTTAAGAAAAGCGAATATTTAAGGTAGTAAACTATGTGTTGTAATTAAATAAATCGAAATTCCTGAAGACATTTCAATTTGTTTTCACAATATCATTGAAAATTACATTTCAAATTCCATTAACAATTAAATTAATAATTTTGCCAAACACCTTTCCGCACAATGTGGGAAATATGGAAATAAAAAATCAAAAGGATTTTTGAATTGAAATGGTCACAGCAGACAGATATATTATCATGTGTTCATACATATTTGTTGGAATCAATCAACAAAAAAAAAACACGAAAGGGATAAAAGACAAAAAAAAACGTATTATTTTTGATTAAAATTTGTTGGCCAACGAAATATAAAAACAATAAAAAAAACTGAAACAAAAAGAATGATATGTGGGCTCCCTTCTTGGAAATCCTGCATGAAAATCCATTTCGATAAACGAAATATGTATTGTGCAGTGGGGGCATGTAATATTTACTCTTCCCTTTTAAACCAGCAAACGCATACACTCGCGTACTTGTGTTCTCGTAATAGATTTTAAATAAATTCTCATTTTTTTGTTGTTTTTGTTTTCATGGGGAACACAGTGTAGACAAATTGCGATTTTTTAATATTCATTCAGTAGCATAAATAAAATTGAAGAGAATGGATATTAACAAAAACAATACAAAAACAAAAACAAATCAAATGTATTCATAACGTTGTCAACCGTTCGTTCATTCATTCGTTTGATGCTGTTCATGTTCATCTTCATGTTCATGTCATTGAAGTCCTGCTTCAGTAGGCTTCCTTTTGATTTTGAGACCTCAATGAAGCGTTAAAATAAAAACCCGGGGGGAGAACTGCATTATTTCACACACTCTTTTAAATTTTCATTTTTAATTTTTTTTTGTTTGTTTATGAATATTCATATAAATATTGTATTTGTTTTACAATACAAACTCATGTACATACATGTATGTACATCTTCTCAAATATGTAATGGCTTAAAAGTGCCACACTGTATTTTGTGTTGTTATGAAAGTGTAATTTTTTTTATTATTTCCGTTATAGTATTGCTTTTGTTTTCGGTTTGTTTTTGGTGTTGTAGTTTTAATTTGTTTTCCAAAAATTATTTCTTCATAATTTTACATTTATTTTGCAGTTTCCTTAGGGCAATTAACATATGAGTTGTCGTATACGTATTATAAAAATGATTTAAGTACATCCTCTCACCACCCCTTGCATTCGTAAAAGGCTATAAATGACGATTTATTCAAAAAAAAAAAACAACCTTAAGGATAAGATTCTGAAACAAAGTCATTGAAATAAATGTCCACACCAGAGATCAGCAATGAGTATTCAAAAAGATGAGTAAATTCGAATCATTCTCATAATTTCTGATACTTGTACGTATTCATACTTATTTTAATATCATACTCATACCACTCATATTCCAAGTTGGAAGTACTCATCGTACTCATACATAACAATACGCATGATGTTTTTGTTAATTCGACTCTCCATAACTCAACATTTACTCGAAGCACAAAATAGGTACGATTCGCATACGAGCACTACAATACTCACTAGAAGGTAGAAGGTTAAAGAAAATTTTAAAGAATGATTCGACAAGTCACTCGAATCATTTATGAGTATTATTATGACGCTTTTGAATCAAATATATTTCGAATGGTTTGAGTTTAATGTCAACATTGTACTCATACTAATTGCAACCTGCACTTAATGTTGTATTGAGTACGAATGAATCAGAATACATAGTTAAATTTCAATATTATTGATTCATTTATATTCAAAATTTCATGAGTACTTTTGAGTAGCGAAAAAACGATTCATTGCTGATCTCTTGTCCACATATAAAGTTCGCTCATTTACTTTAGTCAGGTGGAGTCCTAAACCCGAAAATTATTATAAAATTATCTGAATACAGGACAGCACCTCTATGGCTGAGGTACGCACTGTATCTGCATAAGTTAGCCTGAAAATACATCTAATGGTTCGCATAGATCTTCCAAGATCTGAATTATTTTCATCGCATGGTCAAATACGACCTGGTATAAAATATATACGACCTGGTATAAAACAGAAAGTCTTTCAAAAGTTGAATAAATATCATGGCGGGTGGTCATATAATCCCATTGCCAACTTACTAAGAGTAGAAAAACAAAAGTACTCTATAGCCCAGAAGATACTTGATCATGGATATACATATATCGCATGGGCAAGTGCTAACGCCGTAAACTCTTCTTTCGTTTACTGTCGTTGAAAGTCATCAGGAAATTAAGACAGACATCGATCCTATATGTGACACCAACATTTGATACGTGCTGTGAATATACTACGGATTGAATGCAGAAGATTTGTGGATCATAACCACCACAAGAAAACATTGTTCTAGAACGCAATGGCTTAATAAGCAAAATACCATATGAGGTCAATATAAATTGCAAATCTTTCCGAGATATTTTCGATGACGCACTCTATTACATTGAAAAGACAAAGATATAATTTTGAAAGCCTCATTTATTCCTTGTATGGACCGGAAGTCCTAGTCGCCGTAGTCTAGTAGATAGTGTGTTCGTTTATTAGACGTAAAGCCCGGGTTCGAGCCCCAGGCCAGACATCAAAACGAAAAAATATTTCTTCGGCAACTTCCTCTCAGTAGATTTCTGGCAAAAACTCTGAGTGTAAATAAACCTTCCAAAAAAAACCTGCCTCAAAAATCTGTCATTCGGAGTCGACGTTAAACTGTAGGTTCCACCACTCAAGTATAAAATTAAGGCACACAACAGAAGTGGTGTGAGAAGCTAGGTTGTAATCCTGACTGAAGGGTTGTAATGGCCAATTATGTATGTATGTATGTATGTATGGATTGGAAGTAAATAATTTTTATTTTAAAGTTAAGATATGAAAACGAGTTAGTTCAAGACATTTTAAAAGAAATTTTCTTCCTTAATTTAGGTAAATGAACTGCTTCAATAGGTTTATTGTTGTCTTAAGTCCTTTTCATATTCTTTTCATATTTTATTTTTAAATTTTTATTCTAATTTTTGTATTGATTTTGTTTTCTTGTGGGTTTTCTGATTGGGTATCATCTACGCATCATTATCAATTGTTGTTTGTGGCTTATTTTTTTGAATTCAGAAAAAAAAATAAGAAATAAATATATAATAACAAATATACATACATACATACATGTATCTAAGCATATACAGGTTGAAATCTCAGTCGTAAATTATTTGCCGGTTGATATCACATTTGTATACGTATGTATGTATGTATATTTTCAGTAAACCATTTCCATTTTTTACATATTTAAACATTTGTACATACAAGATAAATACTTCATACAATATGTATGTATGTACAAATGTACATATATTTATGGTAAATTAACTAAGGTCAGGTATATTTATTGTATGGTATATGTACATATGTATGTATGTCTGTACATACTCTTATATTCCTTTTAATATTTTTATTGTTTTTAAGACTTCCTACAGATATTTTAAAGGCATTTCAACATTCTTAAAGGAATTTTAAAGGAAGTCAAAATAATATTTTAAACGTGAATTAAAGAATAAAAAGTTTTAATAATGTTATATTAATTTTTTTAAATACATATGTATGTATATATCGTTGGTCTCATGGGCCAACTCGCACTTTTTTCGAAATTGATTTTTTTTGTGATTCCAATGCATTTAACACAAATACACATTGGAATCACAAACAAAATCAATTTCGAAAAAAGTGTGAGTTAGGGCCTTTCTACATGAGACCAACGCCATGTACATACGTAATTACGACATTTATAGTTGTCAGATAAAATACAACTATTGGTATTACAAAAATCGTATATCGTAAAAATGTTGATGTATTTACGTTTTCATTTTTGTCTAAAATGCATATTTCCCAAAGATTTGTTGATTAGAATTTTTTTATTTTACAATTTTAATACCTCACAGTGTATATTCATGTATATGCTTAATTTTTTACCACAACTCACTGGCAACATTGAATTCCTGAATTCTGACAACTTCTAGAACCCTACTGTTGTTATTCTTTTCTGTCTCTGTCTCTTTCTACGCAACTTTGTTATTGTAATTTTATTTTTTATGGCGTATATACCATATACGCGTAATTTCTTCTTTACATTGTTGTTCTTGCCCTTTTTCTAGAAGAAATCCTAAGAGTTTTATGAGAAAAATTTAATCGATTCGGTACAACACATAGAAGTTCAACTGAAAGTATAGTCACCGAAAAGATTGTTTCACATTTTTTTATATGACATTCGTCTTCTTGAAGAGAAAATGTAAAAAATTTTTCTTACGAACAACTCTCAACTCGATTTTGTTTGATCAAACTTGAACTGAGATGGCAACTAGTTAAAGTTTTAACAAGAAGATTCATTAGAGTCGCTTCATGCTATAAAATCTCAAGTCATTTCAAGACAACTCAACCACAGTTGCGTAGCCAGTTGCCAAAACTGGTAATACAAGCGGCAACTGCTGACAAAAAACATTTAAGCATTTTACGTAAAAAAAAAATCGGCAACTACAAATTTTTAGTCGTCAACTGGCAATGCAACTGAGACTCAGCTGCGTCCATAATCGCCCATAAATTATAACCATTCTTGGCTCCCGCCTGGCATTGCTTGTAAGCTAAACTTTGAAATATTAAGTCCATTCGATGAAGACAGTAAAGTAATGCTCCATGTGCCATACTTCAATCGCCATTATACAACCCTTCAGTTATTAATACGACCTAGCTTCTAACTCCACTTATGTTGTGCGTGTTAACTTCATACATGAGTGAGAAACTTTTCATGGCAATTTTGTTTTACTCTCAAAGTTTTCGCCTGAAATCTGCTGAGAGGCAGTCATTTTGTCCTAGATTTTGGACATGGCGTTTGAATTGCAGTCTCACGTCCAATAAGGCAACATAATACCTACTGGACTACGGTGACTACTTCAATCGCCAACGGCTTAAGTAAAATGCATTAAATTTAAATCTAACTTTTGAGAGGAAAATGTGATTCCTTTTGGTACGTCTGAATTGGTACGTAACCAAACAAATTTGCCACAGTTTGGACAAAACGCCACACTTTAGTGTTTTGGATGTACGATGTCATTGGAGGATTTTTTATCAAAGGATTTCGCCCATTTACTGGGTATACAGATATTAACCCTTTGTGGCTTTACATTTAACGGAACAATGGACGAAAGATAGGATGGAAATGTCAGCAAAGAATAATTACATGAAAATCTGAAACATATTTTTACGAAAATGGAAATGGTGTTATTAAAATGATAAACAAAATCTACAAAACCAAAAACAATGGACTTGTTTACAAAATATACAAACAACAATAACGAAAACAGCGTGTTTACGTGGAAAGCATTCATCAGACTGTTCACCCAGCTATGTAAAAGGCAAGACAAAGCAGGTAACGGGATTAAAAAGAATTCAGTCAGTTTCGTGTGAAGATGCGTTGCATGTGAAGAGTATAATTGTGGTTTGAAGAACTGCGTTGTAAAGATCTAACGAAGAATTGTTAGTGTGTACGCGGTAGAGTGTAAAAAAGAATAACAAATAAAGCAAATTGTTGTTGTTTAAATCAAGTTGCCAAAGGTGGTACACGGAATTGTGCGAACAATAAAGAATTGATTTAAAACTAAACACAAATTTATTTTTATTTGCAATTTATGAACTCATATTTTAAACGTTTTTAAAAAGGTAAAAACGTAACAATATTATTCATCAAGGTGGCCTTATTCAATGACTGTGGATTCTCTAATAAAGATAGAATTCCTTAATTAAAACAGAAGCAACTGAAAGACATTGAAAAACATTTTTGAGATATTGTCGACATGAGATTTTGTAAATTTTTCATTTAGATGATCCATTAACTTGAATTATACGTACGAGTATTTGGGATACTTGTAGTATACCGATTATTATTGCAATTTCCAAGGACAGTATTAACGTCACTAATAGTGTTAAAAATTAAATACCCTCTCTTCTACATTTGCAGTTCATAAAATGTGCTTGATTCTGTTTCATTATCTTAGGCCCCGATTATGGTTCACAACACATAAATGTTGTGTTGTAACAGAGACAACACAACATTTATTACTTTCTTGATTATGGTTTACAACATCTAGATGTTGTGTATGTCACAGTGTTGCTCTTCAATGTTAGTATACTTTTCCTTCAAAATACAACCCTGAGCGTATAAAACTGCCAATTGAAAACAAAAATTATTACGTTAAAAAAACAAAAAGCCTACATAAAACACAAATTTTAACTCTTGTTAAAACATGACAATTAAAAATAAAGGCTAGTTTTATTAGCGTTTATATTTTATGTATGTATTGCAATAAATTCATTTCAAAAGTACTTCAAATTAAAATATATAAATATAAAAAAAACCTTCTTATCACATTAAAATTTATTTAGATCACATAGTTACTTAAAGCTAAAATACAAATTCATAAATAGTTTACATTTCAAGTTTTTTTTTTGGTTAAAAGGAGTTTGTCTTTTAATAATTCATTTTGTAATTCAGCCTTTTCCCTATTTATTTCTAGCATATTTTATTTATTTGATAATTTTTATATGAGCCCTTCTCAAGACATTTTAACGTAAGCAATATCTCCTGTAGGTTCTTTTCTTGCCTTTTTAAGGTTTTTAGACGCTCATCCCCCATCTTATTTTTTGTATTTTGTAGCTTTTCGGCAACTGCTGTTTCCACTGGTTAGTGCTAGTTGAAGGCCCTTCAATATCGTATGACTATTCGTCTTGAATTTGCAATCCCATTGCAGATCCATTTGGATTTACTTCCCATTGCATAAACACCAACTCTATGGTGCTCTGCTCCAATTTCCTGCTAATTTCCGTCGACGGACCACCACCAGTAACAGTTTTTTTCTATTGGCAGAGAATTTTCTTTTCAAATTGCCTTTATAATGAGTCCATGCATTATAAATGCTACAATTCATCTACTAACCCTTTGCCATTCTTTTGCAACTCTAATGGGTGGACCCAAGCCATTTAGCTCCAATGAAAATTTCTACGTCCCTTTATGCTGAGTCTTATTTGCTCCAAATGATAACTTGCCAATGTCAGGATTTGCTGGCATGAACTCGACCAGCTTTTCCTTCTGCTTCTTAGTAATTATTTTTCTATAAAATATTTCCAGTTATTTATAATTTTTAAAATTTTCACAAAAAATTGTATTCAATGTTATATATGCTTACAAAATTTTCTCCATTTATTTTTTTAATCATACCGCGGCAACAATACAACAGCTAATGAGCTGTTGTAAGTTTTTGACAGTTCTGACAACACTTAAATACAACTGTTGTGAATCATAATCGCAATTTAAAAAATACAACATTAAATTTACAACTGTTGTGAACCATAATCGGGGCCTTAATAAAATGCTGTCAACATACGTATGTACGTGCATACAAGAATTTAATTCAATTCGAATTGTTGCAAAATTTTTAAAATTCTAGTTGAATTGCAAAAAAAAGAAAAATATTTTTAAAAATTGTTCGGAAAAGCACTTCTTAATTGAATAGACCGTATGTATGTATTATATTATGATTATCATGATTATATTATGATTGTCATGATTATATTATGATTATCACTTACCATCGCATGATAGTGTTACATCTGCTAACAGATCGGATTTGAAAAGATTTGAAAATGTTATCGCCAAATTTGATGAATACGAGTTCCATTTTAAGCAAAACTGTTGTTGTGGATCCATGTTGATCGATGTGTGTGTGTGTTCTTTCCGGCTGTTGTTGTCGTAAAGTTACACTGAAGTCGTTAGAAAGACGGCACTCGATGCAAATAGTGTGTGTGATGATATGCCAAAAATATGTTTCGCTTTTCTTATACGTTGAAATCTTGTTCTTGTTCTTGTTTTTTTTTAGCCAAATATTAAGGGGGCGGGGAGTAGTTTGGTTGTTAAAAAACAAAACGAATTTTGAATTTTGAATGGAAAGAAAACTTTTCTTGGATTTTTCTTTTACCAACAAATCAAAAATGCCATACGAAATATATTAAAGGATGCTCTTGATGATTTCTTTTCAATTTTGTTCAAGATGTTTTAGTTGTTGTTTCAGTTGTTGTTGTTGCAATTGTGGGGGGATTATATATTTTGATTAGAGCCAAACCATAAATTTTGAATTTTTGTTAAATCATGAAATTTTCGTCTTTTCCTCAAGCAGCGACGACAACAAATTTTCCAAATTCTTAATGTTGCTCGTTGTTGACGCGTTGTTGTCTTTTTATGATGACCGTCTATGCGTTGCTGCTGATAACGTTGTTGTTGATGATGGTATTGTTGATAATGAAGATGATGCCAAACAGAATTTTTATAAATTTTTTTAATCCCACTTAAATGCGTTTTTAGCATTTATTTTAATTTTTTTTTATTTGTTTTTGTTAGTTTTCCTTTTAATATATCGTTTTTTTGTTTTGTTTTGTTGTTCTTATGTCGTCTTTGAAATCGTTTTTTTTATTATTATTATTACGGCCTTAATAAAGTTCTCTTTCTCTCGAATGATTACGACGTGGTAATAAATGCTGCAACGAAAATGGAATAAAAATTCAAAATTTTAAATTAGAATATGATTTCAATGCACATCAGTTAGAAAAAAAAAATTATTATTAAAAATCAATGAAAAAAAAATATACATGTTGTTGTTGTTGTTTTGAAAAATTATTACTTTTTTTTGTCGAAATGTGTATGTATGTATGTATGTATTCAAGTGGTTTCAAATTACATTCGGCCAAAAGAAAACATCAAGCCACTCACAGTGCACTGAAGAAAAATAATCAGTTTTTCCTAGAATTTTATACACTGGAATGGTTATCAATTAAAATTATCCGGTTGTGCCTGCCAAGGCACGCCATTTAGATTTTCATAAAGTCTACAAACAATAACAAAAATTTTACTCGGATTATGCAAAAAAAAAATGACTTCAAATGGGTATTGAATACTGAAAATCTACTAAAAAAAAAAGAGTTCAGCAAACAGTTTAAGTAATTGTCAGATGGTTTATACATACCGAAGTTTAATTTTAAAGATTATTAAGTGTTGAATAATATTAAATATGAGTGAACAACAACCAGCCTTACAAAACAATATAGATCGATTGTATAAGAACGATTTTGTTTTTTAATAAAATAAAATAAAATTTGTTATACAATGTATAACACATACAATATATGTGTTATACAATGTATAACACATTTGTGTACAAATACAGTGAAACCTCCGATCTAGTTATGCCCGCTATCGGGAGGATTCAGCTTAACCGTTATAATATATTCAGATATTCACTTTTATTGAGTCAATATTCGGTTTATTGAGTACAATACTTGAAGTGTTCATACCTAATAATATACACAGTTCAGCTGCTTATTCAATATTCATTTGGATTCAGCTTAATCGTTATACTATATTCAGATATGCACTTTTATTGAGTCCATATTCGGTTTATTGAGTACAATATTTTAAGTGTTCATACATAATAATATACGCAGTTCAGATGCTTATGCAATATTCATTTGAGAGCTGGTAAACAAAACAGCTGGTTGTTTCAACAATATTATTGTTTTTATTATTTTTTGTCGTTGTTGACATTTGTGTTGTCAAATATCAACAGAAATTGTTCGGTTAATTGTAATATGCTCACTAAAGACTCACTTATGACAGTGCTGCATTTTAAGTTTTACAGAATATTATAACAATTGGCGTATTTATTGCGCAATAAATAATTGAAACTTTATAAGAAATATTGAGTTCAATAATGGCATTTATTGTGATTTACGCAATAAAAGTGCACATCTGAACATGGTATTAGACTGCTTTGTCTCTAAAACCGCAACGTGGCTCTTTTGCTTTGCGAGATTCAGTGTATCTTTGCAAAACATGTAAGAGTCAGTGATGTTCCCTTAATCAAAATGATTATTTACGTGCTGATCATACGAGAAAATCAATAAGCTTTAAGTTATCTTTTTACAAAATTTAGAGTAGTCGCCGTAGTCTAGTAGATAGTGTGTTCGTATATTAGACGTAAAGACCGGGTTTGTACTTCACGTCAGACATCAAAATGAAATATGAAAAAAAAGTAGATTTCTGGCAAAAACTTTGAGAGTAAATAAACTTGCCATGAAAAGCTTCTCAAAAAAAACTGTCGTTCGGAATCGACGTTAAACTGTAGGTCCCGCCACTCAAGTATAAAATTAAGGCACACAACATGAGTGGTGTTGAGAAGCTAGGCCGTAATCCTGACTGAAGTGTTGTAATGGCCAATTATGTATGTATGTATGTGATTGATGTTTGCGCGAAATGAAAGTGTCTTATTTGACAGCATCCAGTCAAAATATGTCCCGCAGTTTTTGTGCAGTCAAACGGTTAAGGGGATGTTACGTTTAATTTATTCAAGCATTTGCTAATAACTCCATCAATGTTTGAGATAACAATTCACTTTTATTATATGCATTTTGATTATGTATGTACATAAATATATGACTAATAAAATTATGCTGAACTGAGTATTTTTCCCAACAGTTGAATGTGCCAAGAGATTTAAAAATATATGCATATACCGTTAAATATTGCAATTGACATCTTAGTTGTCAATAATGGCATGATGAAAAATGGGAATTCCCTAACTGCTTATATACGCTAATATGTATTGATGATTTCAAAATTGCAAGTGCAAACATAAATACATATGTACTTATATACAGTAAAAAACATAGATATACTAAAGGCAGTTAATCAAAAAAAAAAAAAAATCAAAAGAAAATCTGCGTATTAGACAATTCATACATACATATTTGGTTTACATTTTAATTTTTTTGATTTTTTTTCCGTTTACGGGAGATATTTTAGAAATAATTAATAGGCGTTTAGCAAAAAAATTACACAACATAAAGTCTATGAAGTAAATACAGTTAAATATTTAGGCATAAATTTGCAAATTAAACTAGTCTGGGACCTACCTATTCAATACCTTATTATATTGTACCTTAAATTGTACAAGTTTAAAAATAAATTCGTTGTAAATACGAAGTTTTTGATATATGTATGTATAATGCACTAGTTCAAAGTCTCTTAAATTATTTAGCAATCACATATGGTTGTAAAAAAAAAACTACTGAGCTAAAAACACTGCAACGAATGCAAAATAAAGCTCTAAAAGTCTTGATCTTCCTATAACGTATTCTAGTATATCCTTATACGAAAACGTATGTAAATCGGTGCTAACAATTTATGGTATATACAAACTTCAACTTTTAGTTTATGTCTTCAAATCCTTGCACAATATAGGAGACATCACAGAATAAAATTTTCACAGAATCAAAATATAATCAGCACTAGAATTAACATGAATTTAGCAGTAGCACACTGTAGGCTCAAACGACTAAGCAGCGCATGGAATTAGAGATGAGCGATCCAGTGATTTTTGAAGAACGTTGTTCTCAGTGAACGTGATTTGTTAATCACTGTTCTTTAAAACAGTGATTGTGATCACAGTATTCCAAAAGAAAACAATAACAGTTTTGAAAATATCGCTCATCTCTACATGGAATACATGGGTAGTCGAGAATTTAATAACTTGCTTGATAGTTTGAAATCTGGCAATAGAATCTCGATGCTTAAATCCAATTTAAAAAAATGTTTACTAGAAAATTTGGAAGAACTTTTATCTTAATATTTAAAACACTTTTACTTTATATGTACTTCACTTTCCCTTTCTCTGTACTTTTAATGTGCAGTGAGCGCCATAAGTGCGTCAACACTCACTATAATTTTAAATTTTCTATTATGTTCTTAAGTATAAAAAAAGTTCCTTTATCATGAATTGTTGTTTTTGTTTTAACATTTTATCTATCTATGTATAAAACAAAAGTGAATGTTTGTTTGTATGTAATTAATAGAATCTTAAACTATGCATTTGATCATGTTATGATCTTTAGAAAAGTTGTTGGTCATGAGCCCGGGAAGGTTTCTAAGTTGGTATGACCAATATCCGACAGGTGGCGCCACTGAAAATGACTAAAAATGAATTAAATCGTAAACTGTGGATTTGATCATGATTTGCTCTTTAGCAAAGTTGTTGCACATGAATCGACGGAGGTTTCTAATTTCTGGTAAATGGCGCCACTGAAAATTATTCAAAATGAATGACAAGACATTGGTCGACCTACACCTCAAGCGCGAAAGAAACGAGAATAAGACGAGCATTGAGGCTTGACAATTGTCGAGTACATGCCGCTGAGACCCGTTCGCATGAATCACTTGAACAACGAGAAGTGAGATTAGAAACTGATCGAATGCGTAGTACTCAGGCCTGTTCGTGTGAATCATCTAAACAACGGGAAATAAAATCAATAAAATGATTCAAAATTAATTGGATATGTATTTGTGTAATGTCTTTCCTTCAAATTTACTTTAGTTGGTGGCGCAACAACGCGCGCGGGTTACAGCTAGTAAGTAATAAATAAACGTTTTTATTTTTATAAATTTATTCGACTATTCTCATTTGCTTTTCTCGCTATCCTAAGAAAATGAATTATTTCAGTGGTGTTTACTCACTTTTGGCGCTCACTGTATATTTTATTATAATTAATAGCAATTTGTTAATTTTTGCCAGATTGCCTCTTTAATGCTTACATATAACTCGCTGCGGACCTATAGTATAGCAATTGAAATGGACTCACTTTCATATATGTACATATAAACTGTTATAACACATTTGTGTGTATGTAAATTTTTTTTATTTAAAAAAATGTAATTCAGGAAATTCAAAGCAAAATTATTGAACTTTTGGCGGAAAATTTTAAAAGACTTTTAAAAACTTTATTTGCATTTGAAGCTATTAAATGACAACTATTTTGTTTAATTTTTTTTATTGCATTTTAATTATTTACATTTTAATTATTTACGCATATTTCTCTACGAGTATCTTTTAGTTTCTCCTTACCCATGCATTCATAACCCTCACACACGCAGTTAGTCTGTATGTATGAACGCATGTATAAGGGGGCGAAATTATAACGGTACTTTAAATGCGTTAACAGTTAGGAAACCTTTAAAATTCTTTTGAAAACAAATCCCAAAATTTCTTTTTTTTTTTTTTGCATTTTTGGCAACATTTTTAACATCAAACAGACACATAATCAAAGACGAAAATAGCAACAAGAATAAGAAATACATACAGCCCTAAAGGTATTTATTGTTAGACTGCCACTAAATCAAGAAGGAATGTCTGTTAGAAAACTTAAATTCTTAAGAATTTCAAATATACACACACATACATATACACACCTACACATACAATGCATAAGCAACTAAGCTTCCCGAAAAAAATTAACCGTTTTTATGAAAAAAAAAAACACACAACAAAACAAGAAATGCATATTGAATAACAAAAATCTCTTTCCTTTAAAAATTACTGTTTAGCTAACCAAAGGTACATGCATACATATATACATACATATATCTCTCTCTCTCTGTGTGTACATGAGTGTGTGTATAATAAAAACGATTCATTGATTCATTTTATTGGTAAAAATGTTGCTTATTTCTAGCGATTAAACAAATTCGCGGAAAGACCCAAACGCACTGTCTTGCACACACACACACTGTATACATAGTCCATATTGTTGCTGTTATTGTCGTTATTTTCTAAAACGAAGAGAGAGCATTGCAAACAGAGAAACAACAACAACAACAGCCAGTAAGTAAAAAAAATCACCTGCAGTTTCTTGGAAATGAGGCCAAGAAATCAAACACGCTTATGCATGAGCTCACAAACATGTACGTATGTATGTACATATGTATGTATTGTATGTAAGATGTATGCGTATGTTTGTTGTCATTATCAAGGTTAGTAGGAGCAACAACAGACACACACACACACACTTAAAAAAGTTGCATTTGATACAATAATATTCTCTTCAAAGTTTTAATACTTGTTGTTATTGGTTACTGTGTGCTTCATCTGACTCTCTGTTGTTGTTTGTGTTTTTGTTTATTTCTTTGATTTTGTTTGTTACTCTCATTCAAGGTTAAGACGGTCGGACGGTCGGCAAAGTATTTGATTTGATTTTTCAGTTTCAGTTGTGTTGCGTTTTATAAAAAAAAATTCCTGGAATTAAATTGTATACCTTTTTTTTAAAAGAAGAAGTTGAACTTTTCTCTTATTTCCATGTTGTTGTTGTTGTTCACTTAATGAAATGGAGCTGCTTGCCTTATTCTCCAATTTAAATTTTGTGTGGTACTTTATTTATTGCATTTAAAACTGTTGCTTAATTCTTTACTGTGAGTTTTTTTTTGTTTTTGTTTTGTTTTTTTTTCATTAAAAAAGGCAAGAGAAAATAGGGAACATTATGATTTAAATACGATATAAAATTACCACAAAAATGCACACAAAACTAACGAACATACGAACGAACGACACTTTAGTTATCAAAAAATTTGTACGAAATTTAAAAATAAAACCGTTTTTGCGCCCCTAAACATACATACATACATATATTGTATATGTGTATATATGCATGTAAGCTTATATGTAGTAATTAAACCGATATACACTAACTAATATAGGGCACACAATAATACCACAATATTATACTCAAGAAAGAAAACCACGATTCGAAAACAATTAAAAACCGGCAACTTTATCGCGAGTGATAAAACTGAACTGCTTGCCACACGTTGTAAGAAGACAATAGAATGAATATCCTTCAATACATGCCATTCATCGTATATTATTTGTCTGCAGAATCAAACAAATCTACAATACAATGATGAAATAACGATTACAATACAATAATAATAATAATAATAACAACTCATATGCATTCATTCCCATTATGCTGAAAACAATAATAATAATAATAACAACAACAACAGCAGCAAATAACATTTGTTTACATTGTTATATGATCGATCAACTGGTATACTAATAACAACAAGATGTTCGTTCGCTCGGTCATGTTATAACATTTCGTTTGGCAAAAACAAAAAAACAAACAAAAAAAAAACTAAACAGTGAGTGATGGAAAGGATTTCAAGTATTTTTAGTTCATATTCAGGCGAGTGCATTCAGGCGCTTCTTAATGTAAAGTTCATAATCAAAACAAAAACAACGATTGAGTATGTATTAATGTTATTTAATTTATTATTGTTATTGTTTTTAAACATTTGGCTTATTTTTCTTTCTCTCTCTCTCTCTCTCTGCCTCTCTCACTTTGTTGCTTATTTTATGCAAGGAAGGTTGGTTGGATTATTTCTTGGCATTGTATTGCTGGTTTTTTCTTTCGATTACTGCGATAACCCGCTGTTTCGATTATTAATGTTAGAAAATAGCATATTTTTAGAATGTTACCAACGGGATTATTATGTTACAATATTATTAAATACACTGCGTAGCATATACACACACTCACACTTGTTTAGCATCGATATTACAATATAAAAATCTGTCGGACTGTTACAAGCAAAACCAGCTGTAGCACATGAAAGTGAAGATACAGGACAGATGCTCCTGAGCTCCAAATGTCAATTGCATTCATAATCCATTCAGTATAATGTGTGTGTAACAATCAGATGTAGAAATCTTCTAATATTACCAACACACTGATATGGCCTTTGGAGGATTCTAATAAAAAAAAAATAAAAATAAAATTCATATGGAAACCTTATTCAATCACATACTAAGTACATATTATTACATATTTTTTTTCAAATATTTTTATAAAAAGGCTTTCATTTATTCTTGTATTTATTTTCTAGAAATAGAATAAGAAGAAATAGAAATGAAATGATTATTTCGGGACTTAGTTTCATTTTTTTTTCTTATGTAAACAATATATATATATATATATATACATATGTATATATAAATAGAAGAGGAAAATATGTTAAAATTTGCCAGAATATTTGTGAGAAATATGTAGATAAAATGGATTTCTTAAGCTTAAGTTTAATTAAGAATGAGTATTTTTGGTTGTTGTAAATATTTAATTAATTTAATTAATTAATTAATTAAAAGTATTAATTAATTTGTTAATTAATTAAATTAATTAATTAATGTATGTATATACAAATTCAATAATTTTATTTAATTATGTTTATATATTAATTTAATTAATTTATATAAATACTTAATTAATTTAATTAAATAATTAATTTAATTAATAATTAATTTAATTAATATAATTTATATAAATTAATTAAATTAATTAATTAAATTAATATAATTTATATAAATTAATTAAATTAATGTATAAATACAATTAAATCAAATTAATTAATTCATTAAAGTAATTATTAATTAAAAATTTTTTTAATTAATAAAAAATTAAAAAAATTAATTAATAAAAAATTAAAAAAAATTTAAAAAAATTTCAATTAATAATTAATAAATAATTAATTACCAAAAATAATTAAAAAATGATTAATTACTAAAAATAATTAAAAAATAATTAATTAATAATTAATTTTATTAATTTAATAATAATTAATTTTATTAATTTAATAATAATAATTAAATTAATAATAATAATTAAATTAATAAAATTAATTATTATTAAATTAATAAAATTAATTATTAATTAATTATTTTTTAATTATTTTTAGTAATTAATTATTTATTAATTGAAATATTTTTAATTTTTTATTAATTTTTTTATTAATTATTTATTAATTATTTTTTTTAATTTTTTATTAATTAAAAAAAATTTTTAATTAATAATTAATTATAAAATTAAAATTTTATTTAAATATAAAAATTATTAATTTGTATAATTAATTATTAATAATTAATTTAATGAATTAATTAATTCGATTTAATTGTATTTATATATTAATTTAATTATGTAATTAATAATTCATTTAATTAATTAATAATTAATTTAAGATATCGTGTTGACCATATAAATACCGTTCGCTTAATAATTTAATAAGCGATGGAGATACAATCTCCTCTATGTATCCTACTAGTAGATTACAATAAAGTTTTTGAGTCTATGCATAGGAGCCTGAAAATAAATTTGATTGCATATAGCAGCTATGAGAGGCTCCAAGCATGATATTACATTGTGGAAAATTTTCGTAATCTTACCACAACATTTCAGGCGTACAACAATAGTGTTGTTATCTATAGTAATGGAAGTAGTCTGTTGCCGAGCGAATAAAACCGAGCACTTGGAATTGTATGAAAACCCATAAGGCTGGACATTCGATTAGAGACGCTTGATTGTGCAGATGATACAATCAGAAATCAGACATGAGTATTCAAAGACATGACAAGATTCCAATCATACTCATAATTTCTGATACTTATAAGCTTTCATACTTATTTTAATATCATGGAACCTCTACTCATATTCAAAGTTTGAAGCACTCATCGTACTCATACTTAACAATACGCATGATGTTGTCGATTTCGACTCTCCTTTACTCAACATTTACAAGAATCACAAAATAAGTATGATTCGCATACGAACACTACAATACTGACTAGAAGGTTGTTTGTTTGCTTTGCTTGCTGTCTTTGTCTTTTTCTTTCTAATTTTTCTGTAAATGCAACAGCAACTAAGGCTATAAATTCGAGTCATTTATAAGTATTATAAGTATTTTTCTATAGTTATGAATCTGAATGTGTACGTGTCTGAATCAAACATATTTCGAATGTTATGAGTTTGATGTCAACGTTGTACTCATACTCATTGCAATCTGTAGTTATAAATCAATGTTGTAATGAGTACGAATGAATCAGAGTAGTTGAATTTCAATACTCATACTCAAAATTTATAAGTACTGAAAAAACGATTCATTGCTGATCTCTGATGCAGATTAATTTCCAAATTAAATTTCAAAATTTTTTAATATCCAAAATTAGCACAAGTTACTTAGATTTTAAGAAGAAGATAATTTCTTTTCCCTACTCATTTTCATCATACATTCCCAGAGTGCAAATATAGAATGTAAATCGTTCATCATCAATCAGAGTAAAATGTTGATTTTTGTTGTTATTAAAGTTGGCTTGGTTTTCATTTTTATTTGTTTTTGGTTTGTAATATTTGTGTTTCTTTGCTGCTATAATTCGATTGTCCCATTACCTAAAACGTTTTTATTCAATTAAAAATTGAACTGCAAAAATGCCACTATTAAACTGCCCAACCGATGACTGCTGCCAAACGCTCTCATACTGCAGTTCTTCTTCTTTTTCTTCTTTCTACCTGGCAACAGATACGGCTGACGAAGTGGTGTGGGTTGCTGCCTTTGCCTTTCCTTGCTTAAAATAGAATGGAATGGAATGGAATGGAGAAAAAGAAATGACATGAAATTGAGTCTGCTTTAGTCAATTTTCAATGTTCAAATGCCAGAGTCTGGTACATCAGTATCAGTAGAGAAATAAGTGAATAAAACAGGAATTATTATAGCGAGTGTTTCTATTTCTTATCAGTTGAAAATTCAATACAAAACAGAAAACAAAAACAGGAAAAATAACCGATTTGGCATAGAATTGCTTGTACGAGTAGTCCGGCGTTTGCAGTCAGTAGTCACTCGTTCTAAGAGAATTTTTAAATTCTTTTATAAATTTTGTTGTTTTTGTTTTTCTTTTTTTTTCTAGTCAATGAGATTTGCTTTTTGTCGAAATGGGGAAACAATTGCGTTCGCATCGAAATGTAATGTTTTTGTAAAAGAGCAACAACAACAACAACAACAATGAACACAACAAAAAATAATGTCATTCAAATGTGGCGTTTTATTTTTTCATTTCATTTCATTTCTTTTAAATACGAAATTATTGTGTTTTGTTTTCATTTTGCAATTGTTATTTCGTTTTGGACCAGTAGAGTGTAAAGCTATAGATTACAACAACAGATGTTAAAAGTAACAAACGTGTGTATGCAGGCCTATTTGGTTCATGTTGTTTCTTTTTTCTAGACAGGAAATATAAAATTAGAAAAAATTCACATTTGAAATCATGTACTCGTACAATAACTTTCCCAGCCATATTTTAGTTGTTTGTGCCCGTCTGTCCATCAGTTAAATATCATCTATACTCACACTCACATTGAGTATGTGTGTGTGTGCGTGTGTGTGTGCGTTTTGTCTTGGCTTATTGTTGTATCCATCTCCAGCAGCCAGCCACATACTTTAATGCACACACACATGCAAGAGTATCAATGATGAATACGCGCCGATAACAAATCTCAATCAAATGTCAAAAAGGTAACAGACATGTTGTAAAATGTTACACACATGCATAAAACAAAACATTACCCCTCCCCCTCCCCCTCCACACACTTCACAACTCCATCTACCATATGTATTTGCTAAGTTTCTTTACACGCAGTCTGGCCTTTTGTTGCGAATTTCATATCGTATTGCCAGTAATAGAACACAGAAAACAGAAAACATTGTCAATATTTATTGGAAAACCTTGTTGGTTCTCTCTCTCTCTCTCTCTCTCTCTCTCTCTCTTCTCATCTTCTTTTCTTTTCTCTTGTTACTGTCGCCGCTGCTATACAATGTGGAGTTGTGGTTAAACGTGCAATGTTTTTAAGTTAAGAACGGTTGAGTGATTGGCAATGATGTTGCAATTGCTGCTGCTGCCGCCACGCTATCGTTCTGGTTTCATCATTTGTTGACAATTAAAGCTGTCAGTTTTAATTATTTACAAGTGCTAAATGTCAAAATGTTTATGAGCACGAAATTAAACTTAAAAATTGAAAATTTTCTCAATTAAACTCCAACACAGTGTGGAAGTAAACAGAAGCAAATGAAAACTGTGTGGCGTATGAGTAATAAAAATTAAATTCCATTTAAAAAAATCGTTTTCGTAATACAGTGATTAAAGGTAACACAACTTATTTCACCACCTGTAAATGTGTATTAGAACTGCATTAGACCAGTATGAAGTGAATGTAAAGATACAAGCGTCTCCGTAAAGAATATTGTGAACGAGCCTTAATTTAATTTTTTTATTTATTCCTTTGTGTCAGTGATGACATCTGTCATCCATATTCAGTATACATACATACATCAAATCAATGAATAAACCAACATCATATTGTTTCATCACGATAAAGATGGCGAAATTTGAATCAGCGAATGATGATTTGTGTTCATTATTTATTAAAAGTTTTGGAGCGTTTAAAAGCTTTGGGAAAGATCCAAAAACCGATCCTAAAACCGAAATCTCAATTGTGAAATTTTGTTTCAAAGACACGATATACAGTCAGTGCTGCGTAGAATTGTTATTGGCAATGAAAATTGGATTTGTTTTCAGATACCTCAATGAAAAAAATCATGAGCTAATCCCGGACAATTAGCACCTTCGGCTGCAAAACCAGATCAACTCGGCAGGAAGGCAATGTTGTGTGTGTGTGTGATGGGACCAGAACAGTGTGGTGTATCACAAGCTCCTAGAACCTGGTGTAACTGTTAATACAGATAGATACCGACAAGAAATTATAAATTCTTCCCTCTAAATTATTCAGTATTTGTTTGATCAATACAGTTTCAAAATTAGCGTGTTGAACCTCACAGAGTTTGCTACGTATTACAGTATATTGTAACCGTTATAATTTATAGGCGTTGAAGAAAATTATTCTCCGATAAATGTAGTGGACTTCGAATGTTAATCTCTTTTAAAAATATTGAAATACGAAACATTTCATCATTTTAAAGTAGAGCGTAACCCGAATCAAAAATGTTTGTCCAAATTATTGCGCTCAAAATGTAACGTACGTGGCGTATGATTGATACGCATCACATAGCAGAGATCAGCAATGAGTATTCAAAAAGGTGAGTAGATTCGAATGATACTCATAATTTCTGATACTTATTTCATACTTATTTTAACATCATGGAACCTCTACTCATATTCAAAGTTTGAAGTACTCATCATATTCATACTTAACAATACTAATGTCGACTCTCTTTTACTCAACATTTACAAGAATCACAAAATAAGTATGATTCGCATACGAACACTACAATACTTACTAGAAGGTTGTGTGTTTGCTTTGTTTGCTGTCTTTGTCTGTTTCTTTCTGCTTTTTATATAAATGCAACAACAACTAAGACTGTAAATTTTGATTAATGATTCAACGAGTCGCTCGAATCATTTATGAGTACATATTATAAGTATTTTTCTAAATTTATGAATCTGAATGAGTAGACGTATGAATCAAACATATTTCGCATGTTATGAGTTTGATGCGAACGTTGTACTCATACTCATTGCAACCTGTACTTACAGCCATGGACATTAAATTAGCACAAAATGCATATATACTTTGATGGTGATTTTTTTCTCATTTGTATCGTAATTAGGCCAATTGTTTTAGTCTGCAATGTTGCACGATGACATCTAGCTGTTGTTAACCAAAAAATATTACCATTATCGTATATATTTTTTGTTTTGACTGCTAATTTGTATCGGTACCTAAATTCGAGCTGGACAGTAAATTAGCACAACGTGCCTAAAACTGTTTTAGGTACAAGTTTTGTTCGAGTATTTTTATTTTTACGGTATATTCTTTCAATTTTGTGGCACTTAAAGTAATTTTTGAAAAAAATGGTACGTGGAAAAGATTACTCACCAGAGGGGAAGCGCATTATCGTTAACTTGTGTCATGATGGGAAAAAGCTGGCTAAAATTGCCGAAATTTCGAATTGATAGCGAAGAATGATTTATAACGTCATCACTTCCTTTAAACCAAACAGAATAATGTCGCAGAAAACAAAAATTGAAGGCCACGTGTCAAGAAAACAAACCGAAATCGTTGGTCGTGCTATTGTCCGGAAGTCAAAGAAGGAGCTTCTCATGTCGTCACGCGATATTTTGAACGAAATTAACTCCCAATTCAGATTAAATTTATACTACAGGCTCCTATAAAGACGTCTTAATCACAAAAAGCTCTTGGGACGCACTTGCCGAAAGAAGCCACTTCTACCAAAAGAAAAATATACTCAAGCGTTTAACGTTTGCTCGCACCCACAATGCTAAAGATCTCCCATTCTGGAAAAAATATTTTGGAGTGATGAAACAAAGGTAAATCGTATGGGACCGGATGGTAGAGTGGTTGTTCATTGGCCAAAATGTCAGACATTCAATCCACGCTATGCTCAAATGACCATAATGCATGTTCGAGGAAACACAATGGTGCGGGGAGCGTTTTCAAGACACGGTGTAAGTCGCATTGTAAAAATTAATGGAAATATGGACTGTTATCACTATTTGGACAATATAAAGAACAAAATGGAACCATAATCTTTTAAATACATGCCAGTTTTATTCATATTTATGCAAGATAGTGGCCCCAAACACACTTCTAAGCAGGCAAAGGATTGATTTTATGAAGAGCATATTCCCGTTTTAGACTGGCCATCGCAAAGTTTTGACTTAAACTCGATTGAAAACCCCCTAGAACGATGTGAAATGTACAATTGCTCAACAAAAGTACAAAAATTTGGACGATTTGAGCATTGGAATACAGAACGCTTGGTACTCGATTCCCAAAGAACTTTCCCGAAGAACATTGTCCCGTAGATGCCACGCGGCGCTTGAAAATAGGGGCTACTCTACTAAATATTAATCAAATAAGCTGAAAACATTAATATTTTTACTATTTATTACAGCACATCATTTTTATTCCAGAAATTTTAATTTGTGCTATTTTACTGTCCAGCTAAAATCTGGCGTTTGGTACGTTTCAGGTCATAATGAGCAGACGCCTGGCAATATCGTCAAAATTTTTGTTTCTTTTTAAAGAATAATATGTATTTTAAGTTCCTATGTTAAAATTTTTTTATGAGTAGACCTAAAATACTATAAAAAATATGATTATTTTTATGACGAAGTTTTGTGCTAATTTAATGTCCATAGCTGTATAAATCAATGTTGTAGTGAGTATGAATGAATCAGAGTACATAGATAAATTTCAATATTGTTGACTCACTCATACTTTAAATTTCATGAGTACTAATGAGTAGCGAAAAAACGATTCATTGCTGATCTCTGTTACATACCATACTTTCTAATAAAATTATTACGATTTCAATATATTACTTGCATGTTGAATTTCCATCTAGGATCGGCAAATCACAATCAATATGACGGATGATAATCTAAGGATAAAAGGATAACACAAGTCGATAATGCAGTATTTCATTGAAATCTCTGAATATATGAGAAAAAGCACGTTTCTATTAGAAATCTTCGAAGAAGAAATTCCAAGACTTAAGCCTACATTACGCATATGATTGATACGAGCATTTGAAAAGCACCAATTTCATTTGAGAACATTTATTCCCTACCCAAAAGTGAAATATTTTTGTATTTTCTTCCTTTCTTTTTTTGATTTTTGTGCATTTGTTTAAAAGATTCATGTTTATTTAACAATCATAAATTCTTGTTTGTATTTGAACGGAAAGTAAATATTTTAGTCTCACTTTACAATTCTCATCTCAAACTTCGCTACATATCCATACGCTCCATACGCCTGCACTAAACCTAACCCCACTAATTCAAAGTAAAGTAAAAACAGAGAGAAAAAAATGATTTTTTTTTAAATATTCTCTTCGTTTTGCTATTTTCTGGTTTTTTTTGTTGTTGTTATTTTTTGTTCCATTTCTTGCCAGCCATCCATCGTAAAAGCAAAAATAAATGTTATTTCAGAAACTAAATTAAGATTGAAATGTAAAACTCTGCTAAAAAAAACGTTTTAGCATTGCAACAGCAACAACAACAACTATACTACTACTACTACAGTAACAATAGCAATAGCAATAGCATCCAGTAATAAAATCAGCCAATAACGAGAGTAACAGCAACAAAAAAAAAATCGATAACAGCAATAACGTTTTGTAATCGATAGAAAAATACAGAAAAGAAATGGTATGAAGTGGATTGGATTCGATTCGATTGGATTGGATTGATGTGGTTTGATGTTGATTTGAATTTATATACGCATGTATATGTGTGGATACATGTATTTTGCGAGAATATGAATGACAAGCGACAAGGCAACGCTTTAAAATTGCGTGCTTTTTACGAGTCGTGAAACGTTTGATTTGATGGGCTGTCTAGAAACGAACGAAAAATCAGTCAAGTGCATAACTTACAATCACAATTCTGAAAATATAAATCTTGTCCAACCACCTACCTACACAATTATCGGCCATAAGCCTATGCCTAGGAGGCAAGAGTAATATTTAAATAAAAATGTCACTATTTGTGTATATTAGTAAACATATGCATACATACATGCCTGTGTTTGTATATATGTTCTTATGCAATTTACATACAGTAAGATACGTTCCAGCGCTAAACGAAACAGCGTTAAACGAGACAACTTAACACGTAAATAAATTATTTTTATTATTATTATTATTATGTTTATATCTTTATACACCAAGTAACGTTAATTACAACTAATAAATTAACTGTGACGCAGGAAAGATGCGTTCGTACTGCGATTACAACTTCGGAAAATACAGTTGGAATCTTTATTCTGGACAGACTAACAAAAGAGCGTTGTCAAAGATACATAGTACACAGCCTCTTTTGATTGGTGCATGGCCGTTTCATTTGTACACATACACAGCAAGTATCAATACAGTGTACGATTAAGGGGAATCCCAATACTACCGCATAATACTGAAACAGCGCAGCGGACCAACGTTAAGCGGACCAGCTTTGAGCGGTGTCTTACTGTATATGTATGTATATACGCATGAAGAGCTAAATATATTCCCATTGTAATTATATGGTAGTCGCCGTAGTATACCTGGTAGGGTGTTGGTTTATTAGAAGTGAGGCCTCGGTTCAAGCCCCAGGTCAGACATCAAAATGAAAATATCGAAAAATATTTCGTCGGCGGCTTCCTCTCAGCAGATTTCTGGCAAAAACTCTGACAGTGCCATGAAAAGTTTCTCAAAATAGCTGTCGTTCGGAGTCGACAATAAACTGTAGGTCCCACCACTTATGTATAAACACACACAACATTAGAGAGAAGCTAGTTCGTTATCCTGACCTGAGGGTTGTAAAGACCAATTAAGTATGTATGTAATTATATTTATGTATACGTTCGTATCATTATACATGTACATACATACAACATAAGTGTAATGGCCTTAAAACAATCATTTTTAGTGGGAAAGTGGGAAAAACACACCAAATTTTTCCATCTTTCAGGCATTTTGTGGATTCCACTCCAATGAAACTCCAATTTTCTTGTAGAAATCGAAGAGCTGCTTAGCCAATGTGAAACCAAATAGTAGTCGGAAGGTGCCTAGTCCGGTAATGCGGCACATATGCGGTGACATACCTTTGCTCACGGGCGTAACAACCCCCAGCTTAATGTTTTGATTATATCCTGAACCCGTTTTGCTTCGTGCGCAGGTGCATTGTCACATTGCAAAATTACATGCCAATGGCTTGTGGCTCATTTTTGTCATTTTGCTGGTTCATATTGATCATTTCTTGTCTGTAACAATGTGTATAATCGGTTTCAACAAAAAGTGAATTATTTTGAATTGAATTTGAATTTTCGAAATCCCTGATTAAATTACCGAACTTTCATTGTTTACGAGCATTTTCTTATTCTTTAAGGTCTTTCAGAGAATAGGAAGCCACAACGCAGTGTGGTTGTTAATGTGTTCCACTACCATCCCGAGTAGCCGCATTCAAATGCCAAAACAAAAAATGTTCCATGTAGTATTCGAATTAGTGAAAAAAAATTAACATGCTACGATCGCCTCTACTTAATGCATATCGGGAAGGTCTTCTGCCTTCTGTTCTCTCTTAGGAAAGCTGAGGACTTAATCACAAAAATAAAAGAACAGTTCCTTACCACTAAACTCAATACTTGTCAATATGTGTACGCAATCACAGGTGGTATGATGGTAGGCATCATCTTAAGACCTCCTACAGTAATAATCACCAGCTTAACTGGAAAATGAAGCTGATTAATGAAAATTGAGTAATGCAAAGAAAAGAATAATAATACGCACAGTGAAGGGGGAAGATGTATTGTGACAGCACTATGTTGTTTCAGGAATTAAAGTGAATAATAAAATAAATGAGCTGCCATCACGCATCTTCATTTTCTTATTCGAGTTCGGTTTCAATATTTTTAAATTAACCCAATCACTGGCCCAGTTGCCTAGACAGTCGTACAGAGTCGTAGACATTGCATTTTTCCTTCACATTGCTCTGACATTAGAGGAAAGCGAAAGGGTTTAAGGTCGTCATATATCATTACATGGTTTAACCCAGAGATCAGCAATGAATCGTTTTTTCGCTACTCATAAGTACTCATGAAATTTTGAGCATAAGTGAGTCAACAACATTGAAATTTAACTATATACTCTGATTCATTCGTACTCACTACAACATTGATTTATATGTTGCATTATATAGGTTGCAATGAGTATGCGTACAACGTTGACATCAAACTCATGCCACTCGAAATATGTTTGATTCATAAGACTTCTCATTTAGATTCATAACTTTAGAAAAATTGTATGTACTCATAAATGATTCAAGCGACTCGTTATCAAAATTTACGATCTTGGTTGTTGTTGCATTTACAAAAAAGAGAAAAAAGCAAGCAGGCCAACAACACAACCTTCTAGTGAGTATTTTAGTGTTCGTACGCGATTCATTTTTATTTTGTGTTTCGTGTATATGTTGTGTTATGGAGAGGCGAAATCAACAGCATCATACGTGTTGTTAAGTATGAATATGATGAGCACTTCAAACTTTGAATATGAGTAGAGGTTCCATGATATTCAAATAAGTATGAATGCGTATAAGTGAGAAGCTAGGCCGTAATCCTAACTGAAGGGTTGTAATGGCCAATTATATATGTATGTATGCGTATAAGTATCAGTATCATAATTATGAGTATGATTCGAATCTACTCATCTTTTTGAATACTCAGTGCTGATCTCTGATTCGCAAAAGAAGCTGAGAAGCAGAAGAATTTCCAAAGTTTTGAAAGGATTTTTTACCATCTTGTGACGTGATTTTTGATGTGAATCCAGTTAGTAATTGGCGTGGCATGGCATTGTAAAATGTGATTGGCAAAGTGTTTGCTGACATAATTCTGGTCCTAAGTAATAAACAGGCAGGTCAGATTTACTTGAGCGGTCAACTCGATGTTATGTTTATAGATTTGCAGAAGTATTTGATAATGCGCCCATACATCTGTATGGTGTACAAGCATAAGCTAAAAAGAGAACACCGGAAAAAGTAATCGACCATATCGGAGAACTCTATCCTAAAACTGATATCGGAATTAAATTAAATGGTAGTCGCCATAGTCTAGTAGGTAGTGTGTTCGCTTATTAGACGTAAAAGCCAGGGTTCGTATCCCAGGTCAGATATCAAAAAGAAATATGAAAAAAAAAATATTTCTTCGGCGACTACCTCTCAGCAGATTTCTGGCAAAAACTCTGAGAGTAAATAAACCCGCCATGAAAAAGTTTCTCAAAAACTGTCTTTCGGAGTCGACGTTAAACTGTAGGTCCCGCCACTCAAGTATAAAATTAAGGCACACTACTTGAGTGGTGTGAGAAGCTAGGCCGTAATCCTGACTGAAGGGTTGTAATGGCCAATTATGTATGTATGTGTATGTGGTATACGCTGATCCATCATTTCCGGTGCTTATTGGTATTTGGCTACAACACTGTGGAATACTTGGTCCATCTGATGGAATTAAGTAGTTGTTAAAAAACCAGCTGCTACATAATGTAGACTACATACTCTGATGAAGTAAAAGTACTGTGATGCAGACTTTTCCGATATAAACTTAAAGCTTGAAACTTAAATTTTGCGAAAAATGCTTGGAGAGCAAGTATGGGCCTAAAATTCAAAATCGAAAAATTCAAAATGTATACGCATGATGACTACGCTCATAATCCTGAATACATTGCTAACAAACTGAGCATCTACGGACGTTCTGCCAGCTATGACTGACTGGTGATATAGTGAAGCCTCTTCAGTTCTTCTAATAACAATGTTATGTTAAAAATATCCTTCCTGCTTGCGAAAGAAAGTTTCGATAACTTTTAAAAAGAAATTATCGATTTTATTACGTTCTTCTAATTGGTTTGGCTAATAAATTTAAATTCTTGCAAGAAATTAAATGTTTTCGCCAATTTCTAGGCTAGACACACTCCACATCCTTCACTCTTTCGATATGTCATTGAATCAATGATGTCCACTATAAATGGCGGGGGGGATGGGGAATATTATTTTTACGCATCCCCGGATAAAAAATAAGAAAAAAAAACAATAAAAAGGAAGCACAAGACTTCAAAACTTAATTTTAGTTACAAATACCGACGGCTGTCGCTGTGTCTATCCGTATGTCCATGCGTTTGCCTTTTTAACAATCAAAACCAGCAGAACAGTGAAAACCTCAAACGGAAGTGAGACCATAAGGACAATTCAATACATGTGACGATGATGATATTCAAACATGGAAACACTCATCTGTCCCTCCCTTCGTTCGTCTGTCTTTTTATCCATTCAGTGTGATCACAACAAGCATTGAAAAGGAGAGTTCAACAAACGTACACTCGGTTATGGCAAGAGTCAGTAGCGTTTGCTGTTGTTACCATTTGCATATGGCGGCCGTGCCATCAGTGCATTGTTGTTATTTTGGAACGATGAATACGGAGATGATGATGATGGAGTTCAATATCCACATTGATCCCTTAATAGAGTAGGTGGAGGGAATAGAAGTTGATGTGTTATGGCAACATTATGACCATTGTATGACGGCTACAAACGGAATGGGTTTCTGATGATTGACGTGCCTTTTATTGATGGTCTTGATTGGTTTTGTTTCGTCATTCTATTTCTTTTTTTTCTCTTCTTCTTTTTTTTTTAATTTAACTTTTTATCCACCTGTATAGTGAAAGAAAAAAAAAAAAGAATGGTAACGCACAACACAGAACTTGTTTCGTTTTTTTGTTTTTGTGTTCATCACAAACACCCACTCACTGTACACTAGTGGTATGCAGAGCGTCTGAAAAGGTTTATGGCCAACGTTTTAGTCGTTAGTTCAATATGTGCGTACCGGGAATGCAAAAACAAAAAAGTGATAAAAGGAGAGAGAAACATTTGAAAATAAAAACATTATAAATCAGTTATGATTTCATTAGATTTGAAAATACATACAACACAAACGATTGTTTGTAGAGGAAGAGTCCAGTCAGTCAATGCTTGAATGGCATTTTGAGGTGGAATAGGAAGTCTAGCGTAAATCCTTATCCTTAAAGCTGCCGCCATAAAACTTTTAAATTTCTCTGACATGTAACATGAATTGTTTTTAAATGTAATTGCAATTCAAAATAACGGGAAATATTGCATTAACGGAATCATCATCATCAGCATCAAGTGTCTTCTGTTTAAAATTTTAAAATGCCAATACCCTCCCCTCCTGCATTCCTGCTGTTAATTGTTTACAAATTTGACTTTTTCGTTTTCTTCTTCTTTTCATACAAGTTTTTAAATATTTTATAACAAAATTTTGTTGATGGATTACTTATAAGTCACCTATCTACCTACCCATCACCTGTCTTTCACTTTCCCCTTTCCATCACAAATTACGGTATTGTATCGTATCGCATCGCAAAACGTAATTTTTCTCAAATAAAATTTTTTACAAATGTAAACAACAACACAGTCATCAATAACACTTGCTATACAGCCCCAAACCATAATGCTATGCGCTATGCGATCATATCAGTCAGGCTCATCATATCATCAACGTATAGTCCGTCAAGCTTCAGTGACTTGTTTCATCCATTGCGTCCGCACGCGTTAATACTTTAATCCCTTTGCCTTTGCCTTTGCCACAATAGGGTCGGTTGTTCGTATGTACATGTGTGTATGGACAACTTCTTTACGAATATATACAGACAAACATACATATAAACAGTAGAATTTTTATTTAAATTGATGAAGAAGGTAAAAAATACACACAAAAAAAGAGGAAGAAAAAAATGATTTTTTTTTTGTTTGTTTTTCATTCCTTCGGGTTTTGCTGTTGCTGTTGCTCTAGCTGTTGCTGTTGTTGTTGCTTTTTCTAGAGGTATTAAATCGATGAAGTATTAACGACTTAATTGCATGCTTGTTAGGCATTTTGCAATAACATCTACCATCCCAGCCCTTCCCCCAACTCCAATCCACTCCACTAACTATGGCATTCCATTTCTATTTACAATTCCTTTTTCTGTTTTTTTTCTGTTTTAATTTTATTTTTACAATCGAAAACAGCTTTCCATAGCGTTTTTCTTTACGTTTTCGTTTTTGTTTTTGTTTTTTTCACAAATATTTTGTTTTCGATCAAGTTCATTAGCAGAGCTTAACTGGACTGGCAATTTATTAAGGGAGCCAGGAGTCAGTTTATTTAACAAAAATAAACCAAAAACCAAGCTGAAGTTATTTTAAATTCATTCTATTCATTCATTTTCATTCTATTCATTTTATTCAATATTTAAAAAACAATTTTTCTCTCAACCTACGTACCCCGCATATTACAATTCATTGGAGGTTTTCTTTTTTTTAAATTTGATTTACTTTTCAAAAGTTCGAAATTAATTCATAATGAAATGTTTTCCTATTTTTCGAGGCGAAAACATGCTGAAGATGGCCTGTGGGCCCCCGTTAAAGAAAACTGTTATGCAGAGAAACCAGAGGCAATTGTGCATTTAAAGGCCAACATTCGTGATGCCATTTGTGACGACAAAAGTCGGAAACCTTGTTTTTGTCCACACCATATCACTGGATAATATTTAGGATTTAATGTATTGTTTATTTTCTTTTATATGTTGGCTGTATGAATTATTGTAAATAACATTATTGTAATTATTTTTTATAACAGGCCCCACTGTGCCTAAAATATTTAAAGTAATTTTGCTAAGCACTTATAAGCTATTTTTAGAATTAGTATTATTCTTTATAACGGTTGTCGTACGACTCACATTTGACCTACAAGACATTTGAATTCAACTGATGCTTGCTCTCACATTGGTAAGTCGGAGAGTGGGATACAACATGTTTGATGTTCGATCATGTTTGATCCGTTACTCGTTACTTTTGTGTATAAAAGCGAGCGTGACTTCAGCAGTCGGGGCAGTTGGTGATGAGTTGCTGGTAAGGCAGGTCGATCTAGACATCGGCTGTGCTGGAAATATGATGAATCCCAAGTAGTGTGGTCGTCCCCACTTGTGATTTATTTACAACCGGCAAAACATTGGCAACTGTGACTGGACGGACTCCGGAGGCCTCAGAACCAGAATCATCCTGTGCGTATGCCGTTTGATTACGTTCTGACAACCTCCTCCGGGAAATTTGACTGACCAGACGAACAAAGGGGGATCTTGGAGCCGCAATCATCCTGTGCGTATGCCTTTTGATTGTTGCTCTGACATCCTCCTTTTGTTGACTTGACTGACTGTGCCGGGGTAACCGAAAGGACCAGTAGAAACTGCAGTCATCCAGAGCGTATGCCGTTTGACTGTCATTCTGACTCCAACCCCCTTGACGTCCTCGGCACTGTCACTTGACGAACCGGGGCAACAACAAGGACCAGTAGGACCGCAGTCAAATTGGGCGCATGCCGTTTGATTGTTGTTCTGACTCAACCCCCTTGACGCCTTCGGTACTATGACGTGACGAACCGTTGTTAGGCCGGTCTAGGATATTTTAATTCATATCCAATTTAATTATTTTTGCTTTGTATTTAGTTTTACTTAGTTTAGTGTGTAAGCTATTGCAGTATTGTTAATAAATAGCTTTAAACTTAAACTAAGTGTTTTTTTATGTAACCACTGGACGCCGCTGACCTACCCCAGCACCCGAGCGGAAACGTGACGTTACACATTGCCGAGATACGACCACAAACATTCGAGAAAGAGCACGAAAATTGGTCCGATCGAATGAGGTACTGTAAGGTTAGCTGCCGTAGCCAGCCATATGAATGAAATAATCTTCCATTTCTAACTGAAACAATTTCCGTCACTTGAAGCTGTTGCAATTGCAAAATTAATAAGAGAGGGGAACTGAAGACAATACAGAGTCGTTCATGTTACGTTCTACAGATGTTTGGTATTCTGTCCCGCTGGTATTCGCTTTAGAGCTACTTAAATTAAGAATAATTATAAGGAACTATAGAAAAGGGAATAGACAAGTAAGCGAGAACGCAACAAAAAACAATGTGAACAAATTACACAAACAACAATGAAGTCTCAATAGAGTTCTCGAGAAAGCGAAACCATGAACATTCGACTTCAAGACCCATCATCAGACTGTTTACGTGAGCATATAAAAAGGCGGCACAAAGCATGCGACGAGTAGTAAGAATTCAGTCAGTCTTGTGTGAAGACGCGTTGCGTGTGAAGAGAACAGTCGTGGTTTGAAGAACGCCGCTGTAAAGACCTGCCGAACAATTGTTAGTGTTTACGCAAGCAAGTGTAGAATGTAAAGAAGAATAACGAACTAAGCAAATTGTTGTTGTATCATCAAGTTATAAACAGTGGCACATAAAATTGTGCGAACAATAAATAATTTATCTAAAACTAAATACATATTTATTTTTTATTTTGTTTGCAATCAATGAACTCATATTTTAAACATTTTTAAAAAGGTAAAAACATAACAATATTTCTTCGGTGACTTCCTTCTAAGAAACTTAGACACACACAACATGGGTGTAGAGAGAATCTAGGTTGTAGTCCTGACTAAAGGATTGCATTTAACTCTTTAGATGAGTATGTAGTAGGATTGCAACAAGACTCTTTTGATTCTGACATCAACTTATTTAAAGTAATGAAAAATTTTCCGCTTTTTTGTTCGGCTCTCTCAGTTAATTAACATTTTTAAAATAATTTCCAAACAATTGTTATAAAACCCAGTTTTACTACGACTTTAGATAATCAATTCATTTACCTTCTCAAACGTTCATAATCGTTGCAAAAGTGTTTTCAACAAATTTAAGTGTAATACTCGTACGTACCTGCAAAGAGAAAAAGGAAATGAAAACAAATTAGAAAAATAATAAAAAAAACTTGCAATGATTATACGAAGTAATAAACTGACAAATGAATTTCAACGTGTGAATATTTTCTTCATTTTAGGCCTCGAATTAAAACCAATTTTTCAAAAAGAGAGAGAATTTTACGTAATGCACGTATAATTCCCTGAAAGAAATTAAAATTTCTCCAAAGAAGACCTTAAAGAGTGGCCGAAATCAAAAAGGAAAAACAATTTTCCCAAAAAAAGAAAAACTGTCGTTTCATAAAAGCCATTCAATTTGAAAGAGAATGAAGAATACACACACACATGTGGTATGTACATGTGCATACAGAAAGAAAATCGATCCTGCTACCACCCTGGCTGGCACAACTGGTCACACAACTCATGTACAAAAATAGTGAAAATGATGACATTTTTGCACATGAAACGCCATCGTACACGCACTGCGTAGGGCAATGAAACACAAACTCTCTCTCTCTCATCAGTTGGTGAATCATCATCCCTCTCCGATGGAAATCAACTAAAAATGCAAAGGAAATACACACACTCATGTACATACATACATAGTAAAAGGAAAATCTTATATATAAAAATGAATGTGTGTTTGATTGTATGTTTGTATGTTTGAAGTTTATAGACGATTAAACGGCTGAACCGATTTTCTTGAAATTTTCACAGTATCTTCCTGTATGTCTGGAAGGAGTTATAGGCTACTTTTTATGTTGATATTCCAAATAAGCGAGGGGCCATGCCCACGTATGCTACATACTACATACTTAATATTTAATTGCATTTGAAATATATTACTCATACGCATAGTAGTTACCCTTACAAGTATGCTATCTGTGATTCTTGATGTATAAAACCAAAGAAAATAAAGTGTAAAGAACGACGCGGGGGGAAAGATAGAAGGGAAAGAAAAAAATTTTGTAACCAACATTTGTGAAAAAATTCACCAAATAAGAAAAAATATAACCAAAATTAAATTCGTAGACTTTTGTTTTATTTATTTTTTTTTTTCAAGTTTAAATTATCTATATATATAAAAATGAATGTACTTTATGGAATCGTAAACTATGCATTTAATCTTTAGCAAAGTTGTTGCGCATGAGCCGACGAAGGTTTCTAAGTTGGTATAACCAATTTCCGACAGGTGGCGCCACTGAAAATTCTTCGAAATTAATTAAATCGTAAACTGTGCATTTGATCCTGTGTTGAAAAGAAAAGAAAAGAGTATTACTAGCCTCAGAATCAGCATTGAGACTGAAAAATCTTCGAGTACATGCCGCACAGATCCGTTCGCATGAATCACTTGAACAATGAATCACTTGATCGAATGCGTACTACTCAGGCCCGTTCGTCTGAATCATCTGGACAACGGGAAACAAAACCAATAAAATGATTCAAACTTAATTGGATATTTGTCTAATGTCTTTCCTTCAAATTTATTTTAGTTTGTAGTGCAGCAAAGCGCGCAGGGTACAGCTAGTACATAATAATATAACAGCAACAACAACAACAATAACAAGCAGGAAAAATCAATTTTTCTTCTTCTTTTTCTTTTCCGTTTTTTTTTTTGGGGTGTCTCTCTCTGAAACGCACTTTTTGTAGACATACACATACTTAAGTGTGTATGTATTTATGTGTGGATGCATGTTATACTCATTTCCACATACACATACAAATTTAATTTCGGGGATTTTACAGTTCTTCCTCCTTTTGTAATGAAACATTTCGGATGGGTGGGAGATTGCCTGTGTATGTGTATGTATGCTTACGAGAGTGGGAGAGTAGTAAGTGCGTGCATTAAAAATGCCGTTTTTTAATTCTCGTTCTCTTTGTGTGGATGTGTGTAAATAAAGCTTTTTCAGTTTCCTTGTGGTTGTTGTTGTTGCTGCTGCTGTTTTGTTTTGTTATTTGTGGCATGATGACAGTGCAGGGAAGAGGAATAAAGAAAATTTAGGTTAAAAGTAGTGTGAGTAATTCGAAAAAGTAAACATATAAATGCACACATGCAAACATCACATATACATACATACATCTGTGTATAGGGTGTAGCACATATCTAATGAAAGGAATGCATAAGAAAACAATATTTTTTTCTCTTTCAACTAGAATGAGTAGAAGGAAAAAAACTTAAGTTTTCCAAATTAAATTGAATTCAAGAGAAAGGAAGAAAAACGAATAGAAATGAAAACCGAAAATAAAGCAAATTCATGGCTGCGTAAAATGTTCATTTGATTCATTGATTTCACAACGAACAGCACGAAGTAAAAGGTTCTTTTGAATAAAATGTTTAAAGGGTCCTTTGAAAATCCTGTAGAATCTTCGTCCTATTGATTATTAAAAGCTTGGTATACGCTTTATAGCTGAACGAAATCTCCTCATTTAGATTTGAAATCTTGCTCGAAATCTAGAGCATTTACCTGGATTTAGTTTTAACAACAGAAACAAATTGTACTGTTTTGTTACAGTTTTGATTGTCAATTATCATTTTCCTCGTACAGAGTTGTATTTTTAGTACAAACAACTGACAATCGACTAGATTTCGACAAAGTCTCACAGACGTAAAACGGCAAGTTGGTTAAATTCTTTTTCCTTGCGGATCGAGACCTTTATTGGAATGTAAAAATTCCCTATTTATCTTAAAAAGATCAAATTACATATGAAATTAGCTTGGCAATGCTTTTCTTTCTTTCTGCTGTTGCTGCTGTCGTTATTATAATTCATGCGCATACAGCTAGCTTATCGAAGGCTGCAATTGCAGAATTCATGTGCTTGCTGTGTTGCGTCTATTGTGTTTATAACACAAGTATTTTGACCATAGATGGGCACTTTGCAGTACCAGTAAAATTTCAGTAAAAATTGATTTTTACTGATTACTGAAAAAAATTTCAGTATTCAGTAAAATTTTACTGGTAATGCAATCTAAATTTCATTTAAATTTCATTTAAATGTCATTTAAATTTAGATTGCATTAACAGTAAAATTTTACTTTTTTTCATTTAAATTTTATTTAAATTTCATTCAAATTTAGATTGCATTAACAGTCAAATTTTACTGAATACTGAAATTTTTTTCAGTAATCAGTAAAAATCAATTTTTACTGAAATTTTACTGGTACCGCAAAGTGCCCATCTATGATTTTGACTGCAATAAAATGAATTCATACATATTGTTACGAAAATCGAAACATCGTTTAACATTAACGTGATTAACAAACGCTACACTAAACCAATACAACAAACTTGTTCAAAGTAAACCAACAACATCGGTATGAAAGAAAAGGGGATAGACAAGTAAGTGAGAACGCAACAACAAGCAATGTGAACAAAATACACAAACAACAATGAATTTGCAATAGAGTTTTCGAGAAAACGAAACCCCGAACTTTCTAATTCAAGAAACTTCATCAGACTGTTTGCGTGGGCATATAAAAAGGCAAGACAAAGCAGGCAACTATTAGTAAGAATACAGTCAGTCTTGTGTGAAGACGTGTTCTGTGTGGAGAAAACAGTCGTGGTTTGAAAATCTCCGTTGAAAAGATCTGCGCTGTAAGCACAGAGGAATAGCGCACAAGCAATTATAGTTGTGTACGCCAAGTTGTAAACAGTGGCACACAAAAATAGTGCGAACAATAAAGAGTTTAATTGAAACTAAACACAAATTTATTTTTATTTTGCTTGCAATCAACGAACTCATATTCCAAACGTTTTTAAAAAAGTAAAAACGTTACAATATGTTACGATATCAGACAATGATTTACATTTACATTTTATGTTTTTTTCTAGCCTTTAAATGCTCTATACTTTAATTTTGTCTGATACTGTAATGCCATTTTTAAAAATTCAATGCATTTTCACTTTGTTTTTAATTCGATATTCCAAACTACATGCCACATGCAAGTGCAGCATTTAAGTGCCATTCAATACTCAATGCCAACACAACGAAAAAAGCTTTTCATTTAAATACATATGGATGTATGCGTGCGTATACGTTCCCATCGCTAGTTCTTACTCTCTCTGTGACTCTATCTTTGTCCAACATTACGAGTGCATTCGCTTAATTAGCGATTAAGGTTGGCACTAAAATTTTGCAACCAAACCAATGACGATCATGTCTCTCGCAGGCAGTCAGTCGGTTTTTACTGCAATACTATACGAAACGAAACGAACTTTTTGCACAGACTTCGTTTAGTCACACGACGATAATAATGGGCTTTTCGTTGGCGAATCAGTTTACTGCTGCTACTGACGATGTTTTTGTTGTTGTTGTTGTTTTCTGTTATCGCTTAAATGCACAGAAATGTGTGCATTTTTAGTAGCAGAGGACGCAATGATCTGGCCAATCAAATTGTAAAAACTAAACAGCATTGGCTGGTTGATATAAGAACACATGAAGAGAATTTAAAGTTTTAGTTTTTACACACACTGTTCTGATCAGTAAACACATGCCAGCACTTTACGATTTATTTGGGAGAATGGCAGTGCGTTGATCTTCTGCCACGTCTGTTTTGTTTGCATTGGGAAAGTGATCCTCGTAACACAAACGACACACAGAATGCGTCTTAAGAAGTCGTTGAAGATTGTTTGTGTGTGTTTGTTTAGATACGATATTCTAATCACTGAGGAAACTGTATTTAGTGGGTGTTCCAAGTCAAAGTAAGTCAAACAACTGAGAAAATTTCTTCTAATTTTTAGTGCTTTGGGCCCTCATTCAACTGACCTGGCCTTAGCGTTGCATAGCATCTAAACCGAGGCCTAAATGGCAGTTCAAGAAAGCTTGAAAACGAACATGTATTGCTGCATTATAAACTGCAGTTTTAAATGAATGAATGACAGACTGAAAGTCACGTGTGGTGCATTTTATTATTTCATAATCGGCATTGTGTTCCACTATATCAAAGGCCGAGATTTGGTAACAAATTTCTGTTTTGTTTTCTATCTCTTTAAGGGTTGATTACTGTAGGTTTTCTTTTCCTCGGCTTTGTGTTGTGGTCGTCTTTTTAAGAAAAAGGGGGGGGTGTTAAAGACAACTTACAATGCCAATCCACCTACCAAGTCCATGTTAAAAATCTAAAGGACACCCATCCATTCAATCGTTTGTAACTGTAATCACTTTCGCTCATCCAAAAAAATAAAATAAATCTCTACTCTACCCTCTCTTCCTTAGTGTTGTTATTGTCGTTTGAAGTTTAAAATGCATCATCATGTGATGTCGAAAGACTGATTAAAATTCTTTTTACAACAACAATACCCATGCCTATGCCCATGCCCATGCCAATGACAATGCCATGTGTTACATTGTGTAACCAAAGGGGGAGGGTATTTTAAAATAAAGCAGTAATCTGGCCTGTTTTTTAAGGGAGAGAATTTTTATGAAGTTTCTTAATTTGTATTTGCTAGAAATTCTAGAAGATTTCAGAGCAAAAATTCTAGTTGGTCAAAAGCAATTATGGATTACTGCACATTGATTTGTAACATTTTAATGGTATTACTTATGGTAATGGGTTGGAGTACAGGCGGGAACCAATTCTTTCTATAATATTCGTCATGTTAGTGTATGCGTTAAATGACAGGAAACAAAAAAGGAAGGAGTTTTCGTTAAAATAGGATGACGTTTTATGTGCAATTCTTCATAATTAAAGATGGAAAATCATTTGTTATCGCTCAATATACGCTAAAGTCTACGTCATTTTGTTTCTTCGTCCATCGAACTAAATTTCGTTGGATAGAATATTCCTTTTACAGATTTCTAATGTACTAGACAGTCTTTATACCGCTTTATTGAGCACTACGGCATAGCTTCTCACCAGAGATCAACAATGAGTATTCATAAAGATGAATAGAATCGAATCATACTCATAATTTCTGATACTTAAACGCATTCATACTTATTTTAATATCATGGAACCTCTACTCATATTTAGAGTTTGAAGTACTCATCGTATTCATTACTTAACAACACTTATGATGTTGTTGATTTCGACTCTCCTTTACTCAACATTTACAAGAATCACATAATAAGTATGAATCGCGTACGAACACTAAAATTCTCCCTAGAAGGTTGTGTGTTTGCTTTGCTTGATGTCTTTGTCTTTTTTGTTTTTTTCACACATACATACATAATTGGCCATTACAAGCCTTTAATCAGGATTACAGCCTAGTTTCTCACACCACTTATGTTGTATGCGTTAATTTTTATACATGAATGGCGGGACCTACAGAACGACAGATTTTTGAGAAACTTTTTCATGGCAAGATTATTTACGCTCAGAGTTTTTGCCAGAAATATGTTGAGAGGAAGTCGCCGAAGAAATATTTTCATATTTTCGTTTCGATGTCTGACCTGGGACTCGCACCCGGACTGTACGTCTAATAAGCGAACACACTACCTACTAGACTATGGCGACTTCAATTTATTGTTATTATTTATTATTAGTATTCGTACGCATTCATACTTATTTTAATATCATACTCATACTACTCATATTCAAAGCTTGAAGTACTCATCATATTCATTCGTAGGAACAGGTATGATGTTGTTGATTTCGACTCCTCATAACACAACATATACACGAAGCACAAGCGTTTGCTCTGATTGCTCACTTTGTCTTGTTTGCTTATGTGTCTCTTTTCTCTTTTTGTAAATTTTAATGAATGATTCGGCGAGTCACTCAAATCACACTTAGAAGTATTATAAGAATTTTTCTAAAGTTATGAATCTAAATGAGTATGAATATTATGAATCAAACATATTTCGAATTGTATGAGTTTGATGTCAACATTGTACTCATACTCATTGCAACCTGTACTTATAAATCAGTGTTGTAGTGAGTAAGAATGTAGTTGTTGACTCACTCATACTCGAAATTTCATGAATACTTATGAGTAGCGAAAAAAAACGATTCATTGCTGATCTCTGGTATCTTATTAAGACCTTTAGATTTTCGTCCGAAAGGATCATAGAAAAGCAATAAATTATCGAAATACATAATTTCAATTTTCAATATTATCAAGCACCCCACACACAGTGTGTGGTTTAAATTTTCTGTTAAATAAGATGCGAAAAATATACATTGTTTGCCATCGTATCCTGATTTCATAAATTAAATTCAATTTTTTTTTTTTTCAGATTCTTACCAATAATTCTGATCCGTTTAAATTTGAATTCGGTTCCCAATCATTAATTTTTTTATTTTTTTCTCTCTGTATTAATGCACTTATTTGATTGAATTTCTTTACGTTTGCAAATATTTTTTAATTATGAAATCACTTTTAAGCAGACTTTGTTTTTTTTTATCTTCTAAATCCGTACACGTTTCAAGCAATTTTATGTAATTTTGTGATTTTTTTTTTGTTCCGCAAATAATTCTTTTCTTTTTCTCCACCTCCTCCTCTTGATTAATTAAATAAAAACCGCTAAAAACAAATTCAAATAAAAATGACATTGAAATGCAAAAACCCCAAAAACAATTTCATTAAAAAACAACAAAAATGGCAATCACAATCATAGTCGCAGTCGCAGTAAAGAAAAAAAATTCAAATCAAATGCACAAAATATTCACAATTCAAAAGCAACCAACCAACAGACAGGCAGACCCGATGGACAAACGGACGGACGGACGTACAAATGCAAAGTCAAAATTCAATACAAAACTTATTACCGCGTATGTAGATATTTTCGTTCGTACTGTTATTATTCATATTCATTATTAATATGCAAACAACAAATTCAAACACAAGAAAAAAACGCCAAACACGCATACGATATTATAAAAACAATATTTTGTTGACTGTGACACATTTAAAAAACAACAAAAAAAAATTTTGAAAACGCGATGAAGAAATTAACAGCGCAACACGAGCCGCTAGTGCATTCGTCAAGCTACACAAGCAGTAAATGCGTTCTCAACAAAACAAAATTCATTATACGAGCAGCAGCAGCAATAGAGCACCACTTCCACACAACAACAACAACAAAACAATTTTTAATTATTAAGTACTACATGCCAAGCAGTGTGTGTGTTGATATGTGTGTTTCTATTTCGGTTTCTTCTATTTGTTAATATCGTATCGTATCGTATCGTATCGTTATTTATTTATATTTTTAACGTGTACGTATATTATTTGTTTTGTTTCGCTTTTTTCTTTTTTTTTTGTTTTTTTTTTAACTGCACACAAGTGTCCCAATTCTGCAATTCTGTCATTCCACTTTAATTCGTTGCGATAAAAAAAAACAAAAACAAAAAATTCATTTCTTTTTTTCCCCATTTTGAAAGTGTTAATTATTATTAAAGTTTTTCTCAAATTTTTTTTTACGTTATATTTGATAAGAACGTATGCATGTAAGCGTAGAAACGTAGGCAATCAACTTAAATTGAGAGAAAAAAACTGTTTGTTTCGCTAATAAAGGATGGCAGTAATGGGAACTGTACGAACACTGACCACGAGCAACAAAATCTTTTTCAACACACAGCATCCACCGTAATACGAATGAAATGGAAGAAATATTTCGTCGATTGTCGGCCAACGAAATGTAACGAAACGAAATGCAAATCTAAAAAAATTTCGATTGAAAAAATATGACAAAAAAAAAATACAAAAATAACAACAAATTGAATTTATTTCAGTTATAAAAATAATCGATCGACTCAAGCGAAACAAAAAACACTTGTGCTGCTGCATTCGATAACGTCATGTCCAGTGAGTGATACGATCATCTTGAATGTCATCGTCATAGTCATCACCATCACCCTGTCATTATTTTCATTATAATGATTTGCATAGAAACGAATCGAATTCAAATGTTAAGACAAGGCGTTGTTAAGTCATACCCTACCAGTGGTACATATCGACGCCTCCATTCTATAACGTTCTAAGTGTACTTAAAACGTTTTTAATGTTCTTGCATTTTTAAGTTCTACGTTCTCTAACTTAAATACTGTCAAAATTTGGTTAAGATGCGCCGATCCGTTTCGAAGTTATAGGAAAAAATCTACTTAGAATACACATACAGTCATATGGCGCGTGAAAACTTTGAGAGCTTATAACTCAAAACACACTTTTTCGACTTAGAATGTTATAGAATGGAGGCGTCGATATGTACATTGTAAATTTGTTGTCCATAGTAGTCGCCCTAGTCTAGTAGGTGGTGTATTCGCTTATTAGACGCAAAGCCCGGGTTCAAACCCCAGGTTAGACATCTAAAAGAAAAATGAAAATAAAAATATTTCTTCGGCGACTTCCTCTCGGCAGATTTCTGGCAAAAACTCTGAGAGTAAATAAAAACCAGCCATGAAAAAGTTTCGACGTTAAACTGTCGTTCGGAGTCGACGTTAAACTGTAGGTCACGCCACTCAAGTATAAAATTACGGCACACAATATGAGTGATGTGAGAAGCTAGGCCGTAATCCTGACTGAAGGGTTCTAATGGCCAATTATGTTGGTATATAGTCCAGTAGCTAGTGCGTTTGGATTATTAGAAGAGAGTCCTTGGTTCAAACCTTGAGTCTGGCATTCCCAACACAATGTAGTATGAACAAATATTCCCAAACAAAACAGACAAAAACTCTGAGGGCCATTATTACAACTTGGCGTTAACTAACGGGAGGATTTTAACAGGCAGATAAATTGTTTTTCATTATTATGAGTACCCAAAAGATAGAATTGAGCGTTAAGCTAAAGAGAGGATCATCCTACCTTTAACATTTAAAGTTCACTTTATCTTTGAACTTGCCATATTATATATTATTTACAATATGGCAACTTCAAATGTAAACAAAATGAGCAAATACAACAACAACAAAAAGAGAGGCCCTACGTTGCCACTGTGTTTTAAAGAAAACTTGTTTAATTGCACAGTTTTATCGACATTGTCTTGGCACTGCCATATTTTTAAAAAAGTTAACTTTATTTTATCATTAGGTTATAATAACGAAAATAAGTTAAAGTTGACTTTAAAGTTCACTTTAGCTAAAGTTACAATTATGTATGTATGTATGTAACTTTATTTTATCAATAAGTTGTAACAACGTAAAGAAGTTAAAGGTGGCTTTAAAGTTCACTTTAGCTAAAGTTACCTTTAACTAAACCAAACTTTAACGGCAAGTTATAATAAAGGGCCCAGAGTGTAAAATAAAAAGTTGCCGTGAAAAATTTTCTTAAAAATCTGTCGTTTGTAGTCGACTTTAAACTGTTACTGTATAAAATTAACACACACAATATGGATGGTGTGAGAAGCTAAGGTCTGGTAAAACAATTTGGATCCGTTTGTTGTATACAGCTAATCATCTAAGCGATGTGCACTTAAATGATTTTAAATTTCCCCTGCAACATGTGAGCCAAAAAATGAATTTTACCGCATCAAATGGACTCAACCGAGTTCAGCAATCTGCAGATTAGATGGGCGTTTGCCTGCCATTTACGTCAATGATTCATTTGATTTGCATGCGAATTGAATAATTCGTATCAGCAGAGCTATTTACTATGATTTATAGTTGAAGCATAAAACCTGCTGCAAATACTGCTTTCAGAAACTCGGAAGAAATAATTGAGTTACGGTTTCTTCGTTGTAGAATATCATGTGTAGGTATCGTTATCAAATCGTTAATGATCGTCATTAATTTCTCAATTTCCTTCTCTTTCTCTTTTTAATTTTGTGGTTTTTGTTTTGAGTCTGCATTTGCTGCTACTGCTCTCACTCACATGACGCACGTTTTTTTTTCGTTTTTGTATTTTACTGTTCATTTCTTTCATTTCATTTCATTATTATTATTGCTGTTGTTGTTGTTGTTATTGCTGCTGTTGTTATTGTTTGTTTGTGCAAATTCTTGAAAATAAAAAACAAAACAAGGTCAAATGCAGTTGTATGAATTTGTTGTTGGCGTTATACGAATCCTATTGTTGTTGTTATTTGTGTTTTTGACATACCCTACTACACCTAATGTAGGCATTTTAAATACAGCGAGTGTTTTAGCCTTTTTAGACTACAAGTCGTAGAGTAATACTATGTTCACACATGCACTTTTATTGCGTTAATCGCAATAAATGCCATTATTTAGCGCAATATTTCATATAAAATTTCTATTAATTATTGTGCAATAAATACGCAAATTGTTATAATATTGAGTTAAACTTGAAATGCAGCACTGTCATAAGTACGTTCAGTGAGCATATTACAATTATTCGAACACTTTCTATTGATATTTGACAACTCAAATGTCCACAACGACAAACAAAAAACATAACAAAAACAGTGTTGTTGAAACAACCAGCTGTTTTGTTTATCAGCTGTCAAATGAATATTGCTTATATTATATCTGAACACTTAAAATATTGTACTCAAATAACCGAATATTGGCTCAGTAAAAGTGCATGCCTGAACATAGCATTATTATTAACTGACTTGGTAACCAGACCCTAATTTATATAGTTTTAACGGTTTTGACAAAAACTATGTTTTGACGTCTTTATCGCTAAGATCAGTTCAGATATGTATCTGGCACCCTTTGGAAGGTTTGTTGGTAATTTTAAGCAACTGACTAATGGTCGATATTGAGTATAATACTCAGTCATCTTGACAAGTGCTTTTGATTATAAATATTATGATTGAATTGTATGGTAGTGCATGAATATGTCAAGCTTGACTGTCTATAATTTCTTTCCTTTTTTTCTCCTCATGTTTTTTATTTTGTATTGTTATTGCTATTGTTATTGTTTTTTTCTTTTAATTTTTTTGCACATGTTTTGTTTTATTTGTATTTTATTTGTGTATTTATGATTTATCTTTTCCGTTTACTCTCAGCTAAATTGCTCAAATGATCACACAGTAAATACCGTATCGTAAACAATAATAACAATAACAACAACAAGTTTAACTTCATAAAAGTGTTAGTATTTGCACTCAATTTTACTGCCAGAGTACATTCTCATTTGATTTGCTCCATTGCTCAGTGCTTTTACTGAAGTTCTCTTACCAATACTACAACAATTGTCTTTTTCAAGGATATTTGTGTATGTGTATGTACATATATGATTTGTTTTTGTTTTTTTTTTTGTTCTTATTCTGGCAGAAAAAGGTTTAGTTTTCGGTTGATCCTTCTTCTTTAGTTCTTGTTCTTACTGGCGTTTCTTCTGTTGGTTGTTGCTTTTGGTTGTTGTTGTTATTGTAGTGTGTGAAAGGAATGTTTTTTCATGTGTGCAAACAGGAAAACAAGAATTTCAAAAAAATTCTTGGAATTTGATAGTCGTAAGGTAAGCGTTTGGTTTGTTGTCGTCTCCCTTACTCGCCGTTTTGTTGAATAAAATTATGTCATGAAATGTGTGAAATAATGCAGAAGTTAGGAGCTACGAATTTTTATGACATTCATTACAAGATCATGCCCACCACGATCATTCTTACACCCAATAATAATTTTGACAAAATTTACTTTTTTTACTTTTGTCAACGACTAATATAGTTGACGCCATACGTTTACAATATTGTGTCACCCTTATAGCAGAAACACAATAAACGCAACGCAGCGAAAACTGCAATTTTTCAACAACTATTTGTTTTTTGTAGCGTTGCCCATTTAAATTAATCATTTCTATATATACACCCATGTATGTACATATTATTTTTTGAGAGATTGCTGTGTGTTACATATTGTTAGGTTAGGTTAGAGGACATGTACTTGTCAACTATGACAAGTACAGTACCCGGTGGTCGAATTGACCCATTGTACAACGTCCTAGCTTCTCACACTACTCGTGTTGTGTGCGTTAATTTTATACATGAGTAGCGGGACCTACAGTTTAAAGTTGCTTTTCATGGCAATTTTTACTCGCAGAGTTTTTGCCAGAAATCTGCTGAGAGGAAGTCGCCGAAGAAATATTTTTATATTTTCGTTTCGATATCTGACCTGGTATTTAAACTCGGGCCTTTCGTCTAATAAGCCAACACACTACCTACTAGACCACGGCGACTTCTAATATTGTTACGTTTTTACTTTTTTAAAAACGTTTAAAATATGAGTTCGTTGATTGCAAACAAAATAAAAATAAATTGGCGTTTAGTTTGAATTAAACTCTTTATTGTTCGCACTACTTTTGTGTGCCACTATTTACAGCTTGATGTATACAACAATAATTGCTTGTTCGCTATTCTTCTCTGCTTACACAACGGCGATCTTCAACCCTAGACTGTTCTCTTCACACGCAATGCGTCTTCACACAAGACTGACTGAATTCTTACTATTCGTTGTCATGCCTTTTTATATGCCCTCGTAAACAGTCTGATGAAGGTTCTTAAAGTGGAGTGTTCGTCTGTTCGCCTTCTCGAGATCTCTATCGCGACTTCATTGTCGTTGTTTGTGTATTTTGTTCACATTGGTTGTTGTCGCGTTCTCGTTTACTTGTCTATCCCCTTTTCTTTCATACTGATGGTGTTGGTTTACTTCTAAAAAGTTCGTTGTATTTGTTTGTGTAGCTTTTGCTCATTTTAATGTTAAACGATGTATACCGTTTCCATTTTCATAACAATATTCATGTACAACATATATCCACACATACATACCTAGGTGTGTACATATAATGAAGTAATCGGGATATTTTCTGTTTATGAGAAATGTTTGCTAATTTCTTCAATACTCACAGTCTTAATGCAAACGCGTTAAGAGTGAGTGAGTGAGTGTTAAGAGTGAGAGCACTTTTTCAGAGCACTTTTGAACTCGCACTGTAAATATAATAAACTGTAGCTTTAAAGCAGAATTCACCAGTGGTGTTCGAATAAAATATTGGTTTGGACAGCATGGCTGAATTCAGGATTAAGTCGGTAACTAAACGTTTCTTATGAAAATTTTGACATCATTTTTGAAACACGATTAAAAACTGTTCATAGTCTCTTGTCAACTTTCATGCAATCAGTTTCCCTTTGAACTATAAATTTAACAAATTAACACAATCTTTTACTGAATTTTCACTTCTGAAACAATAGTGTTACGTTTTTACCTTTCTAAAAACGTTTAAAATATGAGTTCGTTGTTTACAAACAAAATAAAAATAAATTTGTGTTTAGTTTTAGATAAATCGTTTATTACTCGCACAATTTTATGTGCCACTGTTCACAACTTGATGTTAACAACAACAATTTGCTTAGTTCGTTATTCTTCTTTACACTTCTGCTAGCGTAAACACTAACAATTGTTCGGCAGGTCTTTACAACGGCGATCTTCAAACCACGACTGCTTTCTTCACACGAAACGTGTCTGCACACAAGACTGACTGAATTCTTACTACTCGTTGCCTACTTTGTCTTGCCTTTTTATATGCTTGCGTAACCAGTCTGATGAAGATTCTTGAAGTCGAATGTTCGTAGTTTCGCATTCTCGAGAACTCTATCGCGGTTTCATTGTTGTTTGTGTATTTTGTTCACGTTGTTTGTTGTTGCGTTCTCGCTTACTCGTCTATCACCTTTTCTTTTATACACATGGTTTTTGTAGCTTTTGTTTATCATTTTAATATTAAACGATGTTACACCGTTTCCATTTACGTAACAATAGTGTGTATAGTGCTGGTGAGTACAAGGTTATAGAGATACGCCAACAAAACAGATTTATATTTCATTTCAATATCCTTGATAATACCATACACTTTTCAAAGCTTGTATATTTGATTTCTTCGGGCAGCATTAAATGTGAAGGTGGTCAAACTACATCTAATTCGTTAGCAGAGTTTTTTTCCTAATTACATTACATTTTTCCTAATGGGCATTACAACCATTTAGTCTGGATTACAATCTAGCTTCTCACACCATCTACGTTGAGTGTGTTAATTTTATTCATGAATGGAGGGACTTACAGTTTAAAGTCGTCTTCAAACGACAGATTTTTGAGAAACTTTTCATGGAATTTTAATTTACTTTCGAAGTTTTCACCTTCTCCCTACATAAGGAGAAGGAACAATACTCATGCGGCTGAGTTTATATATTTTAGGAAGAGATTAGGCAATTAGAAGAATTTCGAAAAATCCTATTTTAACAAAATCAATCATATTGAATGTATTAAGTTTTTTTTTATTATTTCATTTACATATGTATTCTAGAAAACAAAAATGCATGATTTTAACAATTTATTTAAGCGATTATCTCATTCAATATTGTTATATTCATTACTCAGCATTTGTTTCTTTTTATTTTATTTTTAGTTTTTTTTGTTATTTTTCTTTTCAAAATCTTATGCATTCAATCGAATACATTTTGTTTGTATTTGCCTGCATTTAAGATAAAATGAAATACAAAAATATGTATACCCTACACACCTACATACAGACAACGCATTCTCCATCCGCAGCAGTGTATTCGAACACTTTTTAGCATGTTTTCAGTTATTTGTAGAAACAATTGTTAATGACGTGACGATATGTCTGTTCAACTTGTTTGACGCCACAGTTTTGCATGTCAAACGAATTCTGTTTCATTTTCTAATTGTGTGGAGCATTAAACAGCGATATTGCACAGTGGAGCAAAAGTGATCATCGTTGTAAATAACGATCTAATACGATACGAATAAAGTGTTATTGCTGCGTACTATTTCAGAGAATTTTATACCACGTTTGCATACGTTTATAAGTTACAAACTTTTTTTTTGTTGTACTTTTCGTATTCCAGCTTAACCCGGTGAATAGTGGCAGAAACCCTACTTACATACAAAATCTTGGCACTATTTTTTTTGTTCTCTGCTTTCAAAGGCACTAAAAAAATTCTTTTCAATACAACGATGCACAATTGAATTGAATTTAGTCAACCAGTATTGCTCGATGACAGCCCCTTTAATTTTGATCGCATTGCATTTTAAAATGACACACTGTGTTGTGTTGTCTGTCTGTTCATTATTATTGTTTATTGTTGTTGTTTTTATTCTCAATTCAATGCAAACGAAAAAACAATGAAAAGAAACAAAAATCGTCGTCGCAAATTTATTCCAAAATGTAATTTTGTTTCAGTTTCTATTGCGTTTCAGAAAATTTTTAATACGATAATTATCGATAATTTCCATAATGGTGTGGATGCAAGGTCGGGGTGAATCACATACTGCATTTTGAAGAGCTAATATACACACAATGTTGTACATGATTGTATATGATCTTACCTAAAGGGGAAATTCAATATGAATTAAATTGAATAGCATGTGAACGATGACACTCGTTTAAGCCCGAACATATCATTTCATAGACTATAAGGACGAGTCATAAATTTTTCCTAAACAAAGTTCCTCAATTAGTAGCCAAATTGTTGCGAACAAATTTTTACAACTAAAATTTTGTACGTTTCTCAAGGCCCAGACATTTTTGAGAAGGAAAGAATTCAACATACTATTACGAAAATGGAAACGGTGTAACATCATTTAACATTAAAATGAGCAAAAGCTACACAAATATATACAACGAACTTATTACAAGTAAACCAACAACATCAGTATGAAAGAAAAGGGGATAGACAAGTAAGCAAGAATGCAACAACAAGCAATGTGAACAATATACACAAACAACACTGAAATCGCTATTGAGTTCTCGAGAAGGCAAAACCACGAACATTCGACTTCAAGATCATTCATCAGACTGTTAACGTAAGCATATAAAAAGGCAAGACAAAGCAGGCAACGAGTAGTAAGAATTCAGTCAGTCTTGTGTGAAGACATGTTGCGTGTGAAGATAACAGTCGTAGTTTGAAGATATCCGTTGTAAAGATCTGCATTGCAAGCAAAGAAGAATAGCGATCAAAGCAAATTATTGTTGGATACGTCAAGTTGTATACGGTGGCACACAAAAATAATGCGAACAATAAAGAATTTAATTGAAACTAAACACAAATTTATTTTTATTTTGTTTGCAATCAACGAACTCATATTTTAAACGATTTTAAAAAGGCAAAAACGTAACAATATATTACAAAATTTTTTTACCTTATACTAGTAATGTCACTGACCACAGTCTCTGATAGGAATCGAACCAACGATCCTCACTCTAATTGTTTAGCACACTGCCCATTAGACTACCCATATATAACACCCATATATTACAAAAATATTCTCGAACTATCATATATTTGAGGTCAAGACATTTTCGACTTACAACAGGGACAGAATAACGTCTTTATGCAGTATAACCCTCCTAATCGTACAACGAAAATAGCAAAACATCACCATATTTAATTTTCGTCCATATTAAGACTAGTCACCGTTGTCTAGTAGATAGTGTGTTGGCTTATTAGACGCAAGGCGAGGGTTCAAATCCCAAGTCAGACATCAAAACGAAATATGAAAAAATATTTCTTCGGCGACTTCCTCTCAGCAGATTTCTGGCAAAAACTGTGAGAGTAAATAAAATTGCCATGAAAAGGTTCTTACAAAAAAAATCTGTCGTTCGAAGTCGACTTTAAACTGTCGGTCCCACCAGTCATGTATAAAATTAACGCACACAACATGAGTGGTGTGAGTAGCTAGGCCGTAATCCTGACTGAAGGGTTGTAATGGCCAATTATGTATGTATTAAGACGAAAGTTTATCGTTTCTAGAAAAAATTGATTCGAAAAAGAGAAAAGTTTCTTGAAAAACCTTAGAATGGACACACCAAGTATGTAGTAGGAACCAGAGATCAGCAATTAATCGATTTTTCGCTACTCATAAGTACTCATGAAATTTTGTGTATGAGTGAGTCAACAGTATTGAAATGAAACTATGTATTCTGATTCATTCGTACTCACTACAACATTGATTTATAAGTACAGGTTTCAATGAGTATGAGTACAACGTTGACATCAAACTCATAACATTAGAAATACGTTTCATTCATACGCCAACTCATTCAGATTCATAAATTTAGAAAAATACTTATAATACTCATAAATGATTCGAGTGATTCGAATCATTCATCCAAATTTACAGTCTTAGTTGTTGTTGCATTTACAAAAAAAGACAAATACGGTAAACACACAACCTTCTAGTGAGTGTTGTAGTGTTCGTACGGGAATCATACTTATTTTGTGATTCTTGTAAATGTTGAGTTAAGGAAAGTCGAAATCAACAACATCATGCGTATTGTTAAGTATGAGTACGATGAGTACTTCAAACTTTTAATATGAGTACTCTGAATGTGATATTAAAATAAGTATGAATGTGTATAAGTATCAGAAATTATGAGTATGATTCGAATATACTCATCTTTTTAAATACTCATTGCTGATCTCTGCTAGGAACCAATGACCAATCTAACTGCGTTCATAAATCATTAGATCAGATTTTGTCAATATTTATAATTTTGTAAACAATTTTATCCTCCACTGTAGAGATACATTAATTATGAATGTTTAGTATCTAAAACAACCAAATTTTTTTTTAATTTAGAACATGATTCTTTGATGGAAACGTTTAATTTTATTATTTTATACGAAAAGACTCTTTCCTTTTAAAATAAATAAAGCAGACAGAAGAAGTTCCTTGAAACAAGGTACACAGTTAAAGGATTTATAAAAAAATCTTAAGTTATTCTCGTCCACCTACAACAAGGAAACATTTAAAAATAAAAACAAACATTTTTTTGTAATATTCTTCATAGTAATAATTTTAAAGATGCATAAATTCATTCCTTAAAATTAAACCAAAAAAAAAAAATGAAAAAAAGATTTAATCACACACACATTTTCACCTAAACTTTCGTCGTACACGTACATGTGGTCCTTTTCCTGTTGAAACACGAACAGTAAAATAGAACCAACACCACCACCATCACCACCAATACCACCACCACCACCATCACTACCATTAACACTAACACAGTCTGTTGTGTCGCAGTGTGCGAATGGATTTTTAGCCTGCGGGAAAATGTGTTTCAGTTTTTCTTTTTTGTTTTGTTTTGCTTCTCTCTCTCTGTATGCGTTCCCCATGTAATGTTTTCATAAAATATTCTTTCCAATTTTAAAAATTATTTTTCGTTTGTTTTCATTTCTTATTTTGGCGCAAAACTTTTTTAAAGGGTTGGATTCGTATTCGTTTTTTTTCTTTTTCTTCTTTGCCGCCTAGCCAAGTTCTTGCCTCGTGGAGTGTGACTACTGACTCATTCAATATGCAACTTTTGTTGCAAAATTCTCAAAAATATTTTTATTTTTAGTTTCCTTCTTAGAGAAAATTCCTTTTTTCTCTTTTGGTTACAGAAAAGTTTGCAGCAGGCAGCAGCAGCAGAGCATAAAAGAAAAACGAAAGTTACTTTTCAATTTCATTTCGGATATGAAAACGAAGACAATTTCTTCAGCAGTCATCTTAAGAACTTTTTACATCGTCATATGTATGTACATATGTGTGTATGTACAGATACAGGATACAGATATACTAACATATTTTTATAGATATTTTTATTGTAATAAAATGTAGGAAAAGTAGTGTTAGTGGTAGTGTTTGTAATATTTTCCTAAAATTTTCCTTTGAAAAGATTTCAAAAAATTCTGTCTGTGCATGTAAGTCAGGATATTTTGAGTAAAATTGTGTAAACACCTAATCACTGAAGAACTTTCTGAAATATTTTATTGTCTTTAGAATGGGTTATAAGCTATTTTAGCGTACAATTATCAAAATAGCCCATAAGTAATGTGACCTTCCATAGAAGAATTTATATTTTTTTCTTTGTGTAAAACTTGTTTAATTTCGTTAATATTTCTGCGGGTTATTTGGGCAATGGCCAGTCAATTCATATTCAATATTTCTTTTTTACAATTGTGTCTTCTCCAGAAGATGATTTAATAGTTTGGTTATCAAATCTTAGTTCTAGAAATAACATTGCCTAAGGGTTGACTGCTATGGCAGAAGAGATAAGTTGCTCTCGTTTTCACAAAAATGTCCGCAGAGTCTCTTCTTCGTAGTCAGTGCCAAAATTATGAAAGATTTTACAGAATAAGTTAGCAGGTTTTAGGCATTTTGTGACAATTTGTGTCTCTTTCTTCGTATCAAGCCTTCCTGTCATACTTAATCGAATACCTAAAAAAAAAGCCGAAAAATTAGTTCTCCCTGCAAATGTCCACCTTATGACACGCACAAGTACAGTGTACACGATTGTACTGTGTTTGCTTCAGAGAATCGAATCATACTCATAATTTCTGATACTTATACGCATTCATACTTATTTTAATATCATTTATAAGTATTATAAGTATTTTTCTAAAGTTAAGAATCTGATTGAGTAGGCTTATGCATCAAACATATTTCAAATGGTATGAGTTTGATGCGAACATTATACGCTTACTCATTGCAACATCTACTTATAAATCCACGTTGTAGTGGATAGGAATGAATCAGAGTACATAGTTAAATTCAATAGTGTTGACTCACTTCTAGTCAAAAATCAACGTTGTAGTGAGTACGAAGGAATCAGAGAGTACATAGTTAAATTTCAATATGGTTGACTCACTTCTATTCAAAATTTCATGAGTGCTTATGAGTAGCGGAAAAACGATTCATTGCTAATCTCAGGTTGCTTCCAAATCGATATTTCGGAGTACACTCGTCTTCAATCTGTAGTGAAATTAGACTGAGAAAAGTGCTTTCCTTTACGTTAATCTTGGTTATTTTGAACAACAGCAACAATATAAAGAGATTTAATCGTCTCGAAAAAAGAGGAGACTCCATAATCATTTCGACTTCTGAAGAAAAATTAAAGATATGCGGTGCCCTGACTAAGTATTTATGGAAACGTATTTAGATCAACTGCTATTTCATAGAGATACGGAATATGATCCATGACAACTAACAATTAATAGCAAAAAAGAAAAATAAAGGTCTTCGCAACATGTTTAGCCGTCCCAAAGGGTGAAATTGGGAAATTTATAGACGACAAAATGGAAAAACTTCGTTAAAGGCGACATAAGTCGATACTAGCAAGAGACAGCCGATTAGGTTAGGGAACAAGGGATTGATAATGGCTGGGTAGTAAAAACCATTGGATTGAGGGCATAATACCTAATGATTTTTGTATAACTATTTAAATAAATGTAAGTTTTATTTTTGGAAAAGAAAACAAAAAAAAAAAACACATTTTTATTGGTGCGGATTTCAATCTCCAATGATTGTTGTTAACAAAATTTCAATTTCAATACGAGTAGTTTGGTGCACGCACATTATATCATTGTAACTCAAATTTTACATTGGCAAGGATTATGTTCAGAAGCCATTCTTTGTTGGCCATAGACAAAATATGTAACTCCCAATTGAGTCAGGAGGCCATAAAATTATGTTTCAAAACTCCTTTGGTCGTAATAGCATAAGTGTCGACTCACTTTTCGTATTCGAAGGAGCTAATCGATAAAGACTAGAAATCAGCAATGAATAGTGTTTTCGATACTCAAAAGTACTCATGAAATTTTGAATAGAAGTGAGGCAACAATATTGAAATTTAACTGTGTACTCTGATTCATTCGTACTCACTACAACATTGATTTATAAGTACAGGTTGCAATGATTATGAGTACAGCGTTCACATCAAACGGATACCATTCGAAATGTGGTTGATTCATAATATTCATAACATCATAACTTTAGAAAAATACTTATAATACTCATAAATGATTCAAGTAATTCGAATAATATTAAAATAAGTATGAATGCGTATAAGTATCAGAAATTATGAGTATGATTCGAAACTACTCATCTCTTTGCTGATCTCTGGACCAGGTTTGCTTAATTAATTTGCGAAGTGAGTATGAAATTACAGTCACTCAAACTAAGGAATATTTGGAATTGTTTTAAGACACAAAAGGCCTCGGAATGACTTTATTTTTGAAAAATTATTTGTGACTTAAACAATGTCTGCTGAATGTAATTTAAATCCAATGCAAATTAGATTTCATATGCATTTTGAAAGAAAAAAAAAACAATAAAAAACTGCAACTATAGACAGACTGACTGACAATGGCTGACTTAATTATTAAATCGAAAATGAAATGAAAAAATAAAATCAGGTTCAAAAAGCAACAACAAAAAATTTAAATTTACATACATATGCATAATGGTTAAGTGTATGTAACCTTAAGATATAGACAGACACACATCCATACATACATATGTAAAATACAATAAAAAAAAACGAAAACTGTTTCTTGAACTTGAACTTGAATATCAAAGCTACTCTGCGACACACAGCCATGCATACATCATAGCAGCAGCAGCAGCAGTATTAAAAATCGTATACGATGATAATAAAAGAAATGAAACGTAACGAAAATGGAAAAGAAAATGAAAATGTGAAAGAAAAAGAGAAAGAGAAAGAAAAAACAACAACAACTACAAATTACAAAAGCATTTTCAATATGATACGAATAATATTTTATTCATTCATTATTTCAGTCTTAACGTCTTACAATCTTGATAAATATTGTTGTCATCATTATCATCATCATTATCATTATCATCTTGGTGGATACATGATAATGTTATGTGTGTGTTTTTTTTCTTGAGTGTTGCTTTACATTCTCTCCAGCAAACATTATGAAACGGGAATAGAATTTTTCTCTTCCTCTCATTTTTTATTATTCACAGGGTGTACACGTTTGTAAACGAGTGCCAAGACGGTTATTTCTTTGAAGTTATTTCAGTTGATGTCGTCGGTTTTACTTTCTTTTGTGGATTTTTTTCCGTTTTTTTTTTATAGCAAAACGACTGGATTTGCTTTCGTTTTCACAAAAATAATTACTTTAAGGCTTACATTTCTTTTCAAGTTTTTTTTAAAGCTCCTTCAGATGTCTCCATGTTCCAATCGAAAATTTTAAAATCGCTATTCTAGTTGGCGTATCTTTTGTAGATGTTTAAGAACGTTCTGCAAAACAAATTTTGAAAATTCACAGGTGAAGTTGATACTAACATGCGAATTATGGACGCCTTATGAAATCTTTATTGCTCGTTAGGATTTATTATTTATTGACCCGTTCTACACATAAATGCAGAAATTATTGGCTAGAACAACCTTTTAGACAGGATCACGACCAAGACGAGAGAGAGAGAAAGCATTGACCAGAAGATTAATGTGAGAAGATCAACATAAGCTACTTTTTTCAGTACTTTTTCATTTCAAAAGTACCACGGTATCCCCGCCACATTTTTAGTACTTTGTTATTATGACATATTTTATGGTGTGCGCTTTTTATTTATTAATATGTTAGCAACATGTTCAACGTAATGATAAAGGTCGAATTAGTCTTTTGTCCCGTAAGTCTAACGGCCACGAAACGTACGTTCGTTTTTAGAGTACGAAAAGCAATGAGAACGCTTGTCGAACTATAATGTAATTTCCGCAAGTATTTAATTTGCTCTTCAAGTATTAAAATAAACATACATTCCGTTACGTTCCGTCAACATTTGACTAAACGGTGCTTTTACGTACTGTTACGTTCCGAATCAGTCGTTATATAACATTCGTTTCTCTATTACATTTCTATTCCTATTCCATTCCGTAAGTGTATTGAGTATAAATAAATATTTTTACGAAAGTACCATTTGTTGCAAAAAAGTACTCTTCCTGTCATTGTTCAGTACCATTTCAAAATTTCGATTTTGCACACTGGCTATACCTCTTCTGATTTAACTTTTTTTTGTCTTCTTTCTAGATGCTAACGTGCTCAATATCGACCTCAGCTCTCTCCTGTAGTAAACCAACCATCAAGCCCCATTTCTCATTAACTTTCTTATGATGACATCGCCATGTTCTATTACGTAGGGTGTTAGTTTATCAGGCGCGAGACCACGGTTCAAATCCCCGATCATATATCTCCAACAAAACGAAATATGAAAAAACTATTGCTTCGGCGACTGCCTCTCTGCAGATTTCTGGCAAAAACTCTGAGAGTTAATAAAATAGCCGTGATAGGCATCTCAAAAATCTAACGTTCGGAAACGAGTTTAAACAGTAGGTCCCGCCACTCATCTATAAAATGAACGCACACAACATAAGTAATGTGGGAAGCTAGGTTGTAATCTTAGCTGAAGGGTTGTAATGGCTAATCATGTATGTATGTGTTCTTATAATACCATTCTTATGAGGCCAGGTTATGGCTTATTTGAAGGGGATTAAAGCCTGTGTACTTTAAAAATTCGATAATCACAAGTTAGGCCGTAGTCTTGACTGAAATGTTGTAATGGCCAATTATGTATGTAAATGAATGAAAATTTTTTTCAAGGTGCTGCCGAACTATACAAATATTTGCCAATAAAATGAAATTGTCTCCGAACAGTAATATAAAACACTGAGAAATTATTTGAGCCTGTTTGCTTTAGGGAACTCTGATTTATAAAATATTTGCATACTGTGACAGGCTTTAAGACTGCTTTCAATATACAATCCGTAATAAACTCTTGAAAAATATATGCCAGCTTCAATTGCCAAAATCATTTTTCTGTTAAATTAACTTAAATTGTTAAGACTTTATCCTCCAACTCTCTTCCTTGGCAAGAGAATTCCTTAAAAAAAAAAAACAAAATTGAATCGAAACTCAACATTTTTGAATAGAGTGGCTTAAAATAAAATAAAAATCAAACAAAACGGTTGAAAAGAGAATAAGAGAAAAACAAAAACAGAGAAAAAACTTAATGAAATAAAAATTGTTGAGGCAACTTTTTTAATTGCAATCTAAAGGATAAAGAACAACACAATATTTCAAGTGCATACAATAGAGCAGTTTAGCTGCTGTTGCTGTTGCTTTTGCTGCCAACTTATTTTGGTTGCAAAAAATAAAAACAGAAAATACGGTTAAACAAACAAAATTTGTTTTAAAAACAAAAACGAAATGGAAATAAACCAACAAAAACGAACAAAACAAAATTAAATAAAAATAAAAAATACTCCACATCCTCCTTTTTGTGCAACCAACAGCAACAACAACAATAATATGCCAACAAACATAAATAAGTTAAAATTTCTATGCAGAGCAACAGAAAATATCACATTCAGGCAAAGGAGCAGGAAGAGAGAGAGAAAAAAAAACGACAAAATTAAATAGAAAATGCAAGCAAATTACCAACACTGCTGGCACCAACACTAACACCACCACCACCGCCACACTATCAGCCTTACCAAAACTCTCTGCTCTTGTAATGGTTTATTGGGTGTCAGGCAATATGCATACAGAATACAAACATGGAAACAACAATAACAACAACAACAACAGTTACTTATATTTTATAAAGAAATACTAAAACAAATACACATACACTGACACACACACACTCTCTTTACCACGCTCTTAGAGTTTAAAAAACAAAAAAAAAAATAGCAAAAGAGAACAGAAAAAATAGAAGGTAAAGAGAAAGTCTAAAGGATACGAGACTATTTTGTATGCATTTTATTTGATTGGGAAAGCAGGGGTGGGCTTTTCACCATCACCACCACTACCACCACTGTGGCTGGTTATTTTTACAAAACTGCAGAGTGTTCATTATTCACAGAAGAAGCCAAACAGAGAAAGAGAGAGAGAGAGAAGAGAGACATGAGAAAAATATCGTATAAAACCCAACAACCCAGTTGACAAAAACATTGCAATTTCATGTTTTTGTATGTGAGTTTGTTGGAAAATGTTTTCTTGTTGGATTTGCTTTAACACATACATACATACACATGCATTGGTGCACACATTTTATGGAAACATAACATTTTTCCCCATTTCCTTTTTGTCTGAGTTTTTCATTTAATTTTTACCCTTTTTCTTTGCACAAGTGGTTGAGAGATCCACATACATACTCATACCCATACAAACATAGGCACATACATGCATGTATGTATACCTAAATTGCTGTTTAAAGATAAACTTGATGAGAATGTTGCTGCATCATGTGGAATTGCAAAGTAAACGAGAAAATATTGGACGAAAACAAAAATTATTCATTGAAAAATTTTATGTTTAAGAACTAGTCTGTACAGGTGTTTGCTTCAGTTGGCACTGAGTAGGAAATTTTTCTTGAATAATTTTGAATTGAAAAGGAAGAATAACTCGGGTTGCATTCAAGATTTCTGTTCTCAATAGAAATTCGTAAAGTTTTGGTCCTCAGTAAACCTTTAATTAAAGTGCAAGGCTTCGATTTTAATCGTCTATAGTAACTCGGGTATAACCGGTGACAGCATGAAAACTAGTTTTTATTCGAATACCTTTAGGTTAAAGGACGTGTACTTTTTAAATGAGACACATAATATGTGTTTGGAAAAAAGTGGACTTAGCGTCTTTGCGAATTATACTAACGATATAGTAACCGGAAGACAAGTTGACCCATTGTACAAACGTCCTTAAGATGAGAGGATCATAAAGGGGATAGGAAAAATGCGAGGAAGTAGGAAAGGGAGAATAAGAATAAAATCGTGAAGAAAGAATTTTCGTGAAGTCGCCGCGGTCGAGTAGGTAGTGTGTTGGTTTATTAGGCGAAAGGCCTGAGTTCAAATCCCAGGTCAGACATCAAAACGAAAATATGAAAATATTTCTTCGGCGACTTCCTCTCAGTAGATTTCTGGCAAAAACTCTGAGAGTAAATAAAATTGCCATGAAAAGCTTTAAACTGTAGGTCCCGCCACTCATGTATAAAAGTTAACGCACACAACATGAGTGGTGTTGAGAGGCTAGGACGTTGTACAATGGGTCAATTCGACCTCCGGGTACTGTACTTGTCACAGTTGACAAGTAACCTAACCTAACCTAACATTTTCATTAAAAAATCTGTAGAAAGCAACTTAATGAGACTGAAATTGACATAAACTGCCAGATTGTCAATCAAAAACCGATTAGGGGCGCACAATTTTCTTGCCTCAAAGAACTTTAAAGGAGATCAAATAGGAAAGTTTTGGAAACAAAATATGATGTATGCCTACGCCGTAGTCTAGTAGCTAGTATGTTCGTTCTAGGGTTCGAGCCCTAGGCTAGACATCAAAACGAAATATGAGAAAAAAAAATATTTATTCGGCGACTTCCTCTCAGCAGATTTCTGGTAAAAACTCTGAGAGTAAATAAACCTGCTATGAAAAAGTTTCTCAAAAATCTGTCGTTCGGAGTCGACATTAAACTGTAGGTCCCGCAACTCAAGTATAAGTGGTGTGAGAAGCTAGGCCGTAATCCTGACTGAAGGGTTGTAATGGCCAATTATGTACATATGTATGTACGTATGACTATCAAGTTTTATAAAAATCACTCGTTTTTAAATTATAAATTTGCAATCTTAGAGAACGTAAAATTCATATCAATAAGATAACTTGGATTAGCCGCAGTCCAGTAGGTAATGAGATAGCTTCTTAGGCGTGAGGCCACGTTTCAAGTCACAGGATAGGCATCTCCAGCGAAACGAAATATAAAAAAAAAATATTTCCTAAGGCGACGCCCTCTCTGTAGAACTCTGGCAAAAACTCAGAGTGTAAAATTAATTTTTAGGGAAAAGCTTTATGCCCCTTCATTCATGTATAAAATTAACTCACCTGACTAATGGGTTGTAATATACAATTATGTATGTATGTATGTGTGTATGTAAGATAACTTTGTATAAAATAACTAATTTTCATTCATTAAAATGGGATAATGCCCTCAGAACTGTTTGAAGAAAAATTTAAAATTTAACGGAGGGTATGGCCCCTCCTTCAAAACTTAAACTTATAGCCAATTTATAGCCAATTTCCCATTATTTCTATAATAATTTAAACGACGAACACTCTTGCTTATCTTCTGCTTAGAAATTAGAATTCGAAACTCAACTTTACAAATTCAGTGTTCCCTGCATATGAGTACAGATTATGAGTCAAGAAAACTTTTTAGTTTCTATGCACTTGAATACTAACAACTCTCGAAACAATAGCATCGAAATGAAACCCTCACCCACCCTTTGTGCAGATACGGTTTTAGGACAAACAAATACTGTCACTCGTTTGTGTATGAATTGTGAAAGGATTTGCAAAAAAGCAAAAATCAATGTTAAAACAACAACAATAACAACAACAATGAAATGTTGGCAAAAGAAATCAAGAAAAACAGTCCAATTGTCTATCTATAACTGGATATGGAATTTATTTATAGAGAGCATAGAACAAAAAAAAAAACTTATTCTATAACGAATAAAAAAAAAGAAGAAAAAAAGGATTTCTACGAAGCAAAAAAAAACAATGTAGAACTACGAGTCAATATAAGCGCATCTCAACCAACCCAGCCAACCGATAAAATAGAAAAACACATTCAAATGATGTATGCAGCAGTTTACAACAACAGAAAAGTAGAAGAAAAACAAAAAAAAAACAAAAATAATAAAAAAAATAAAGAAAAGGGAAAATAAAACGTCATTATTATCGTCATATCTATGTACCACCACCATCGCCAAACAACATCGCGTCATCACACAGTCAGTCAGTTGTAGTTGCAGGAAAACCTTATACCCACACACACACACACACACCACAGACGAAACCAGACCAGACTAGACCCTTGAAGCACGTGAATTTTACAATCAAATGTTGTTGGATACCCAGTGGAAATGTTTCGTTGCTGCCTTGTCTAGTGGCAATATACATCGGTGGTGGCTTTTTTCGTTGTGTGCTCTTTTCGCAAAAGAAAGTTTGCCTTACTATGCATGCAGCAGCACATTTGTTAATCAAACGAATGGAACGAAAGGCGAATAAACCTCCCAATACTTGGCTGACACCTTATCGTAGAGGAAAAACTGCAGACTTACTAAAATGCGCCATCAACATCATTAAGCGACAACGACAGCGAAAGCAAGCATTATCATCATCATTGCAAAACCAGGAAACGCAATCGTTACAGCAACATCAACAACAACAACAAGAACAACAACAGAAAACTTTCACTTTTTCCTTTGCTCACTCCGTGTGTCGGCTAACAGGCGTTTGCATGTGTTCGTGTGTTCGTTCACAGAAACAAAAATGCAGGCAGTAGTTACACTGTCAGTTGTGTTCTAACAGGATAACAGCCATTCAGACAAGTAAACAATCAATCGTACAAACAAACAAACAAAACTCTCTGCACATACGTATTTTTATTTATAAATTACTCTCTAGTCTAAATACATACTTACATATGTACACATACGTACGTACGTAAATTCAAAGAGACTGAGAGAGAGAGAGATAAACAGAGACGGAGTCTAATGCAGAGACGGAAGTATAGAGTATAAGGTGCAGGAAGACCAGCAGAAAGTTTGCTAGACGGGCACAACGCCATACAACCCATCGCCCGTCGTCCATTTGTGTGTTAAACTATAAAAGACTTGAGCAAAACCTTTAAAGGAATGCAATCACAATACAACTGCATGCATGCAATGCCAAGACATCCGTGATTTCTATTCCAAAAACGGATGTCGTCAACTGTGAGCGTGAGTCACATGCAAAATAATTTTTACTTTACATTTGAAGATAAGTAATCGAGTTTTAAATGCATTCATACATCGCCTATTCAGTGCAGTGCATTGATAATTTTTTTTTTTAATTTCTTAATTGACAGTGAAAGTAAAGGGTTGATCGAATATGTATGGCTGAATAGCCGGAAATTTGCACATCACGCCATCCATTTTGAAATATAGCAACTGGAGGCGGATCGGCCGTACTATGAGGAGGTAACCCGATAATAGAATGTAAACCTGAAGATTCAAGAAGCCCAGGCCGACAGTAGAGCACTTGAAGAAGCTAGGAAAATGTAAAGACCAATCTTATTCAATTATTTAAAAGCTATGATTACAAATTCAAAGTCGCCGTAGTCTAGTAGGCAGTGTGTTGGCTTATTAGACGTAGGGCCCGAGTTCAAACCCCAGGTTAGACATCAAAATGAAAATATGAAAAAAAAATATTTTTTCGGCGACTTCCTCTCAGCAGATTTCTGGCAAAGACTCTGAGAGTATATAAAATTGCCATGAAAAGTTTCTCGAAAATCTGTTGTTCGGAGTCGACATTAAACTGTAGGTCCCGCCACTCAAATATGAAATTAACGCACACAACATTAGTGGTGTGAGAAGCTAGGCCGTAATTCTGACAGAAGGGTTGTAATGGCCAATTATGTATTTATGATTACAAGTTAATACGGTTTTACGAACATTTTTTTTTTCGACTTCATCCAGAAATTGTTTACCATCCTTAACCGACCATCACCAGACATGATCTTGGTTGGTCTGAATGTACTTACAACATACCTGAACCCAGTGGTGTTGTGCTAATTTTTTTTTTTTACCGGAACGCGTATATATAATTATATAGACAGGGCCGATCCTGGGTAGGCGGCCGCTCTGTGCGATTTCATGTCCCAAATTTAACGACGGGGGTAATTTTCAATGATAATCCTGGCGGCGGCGTTTTTTTTTGTGGTCTCATGTCCTAAATTTGACGACGGGGGGAGGAAGATTTCCCCCAATTTTCAACCGTCGCCAGGATCGGCCCTGTATATAGCATAAAAAGGAAACGAAACGAAAATCATTACCAAACCCATATGTATATTTATTACAATAATAGGAACGTTTCGGTTCGTTACGGTTCGGGTTCGGTTCAAACGCTTGTTTATAAAAATACATATAAAAATTCGTCAAAAATTAGAAAAAAAAAATCAGCAATTCTTTTTAATTTTTTTTTAAAACGTCAGCCAATTCTCGTTATCAGAAATCATCTTTAGTTCCGGAACGCGTTCCTGTCCAAGAAGGAAGTACCGGAACGACGTTCCGGAGCGTTCCGGCTCGACAACACCACTGCCTGAACCTGCTTTGATCCTTGACTTAGATACCGGACAGCTCCTTTTATGATAATGGTCTACGCTTCTAAGGAAACGTCATTCAGCCGCATGTGTAATATTTTCACAACAACTGAACACTAGATCGTCCATTTTAGTATTTAACAGGCTGACAGGATGGCGATTACAATTAATGCAGCGCGAATTCGGCATCAGAGTATATCGTGTGGTGATATACGCATATTTACCGACAGTAAAGCGTCCATAAATCCTTAGACAATGTGTTCACCACATTCCAAGATTTCCCAGAATGTCGGGTGTCTCTGGAGGACATAGCGAGACATTCAACGATTACACTCATTTGGATTTGCTGGAAATGGGGACATCGAAGGTGACAACAATAACGACGCACGTGCTAAAGCTGGCACCACGAAAAATTCAAATCAATTCCAACATGAGATAGGCGCTCCTCGGTTGAGTGGCAAACAAATGGTCTCACGAAATAACCATTCACAGGATATATGGGTGGATGAACCCATTTGTAGAGACACCAGGCAGATCTGATGTGACATGAATTATGCAGAATTGAATTTGTATTGAACCTAACAAGATTCCATCTGAAGAACTTCAGAACAGTGATAACAAGACACTCGCCTCTGGCCCATCAGAGACGCTACTCTGTTACGCAACACTGAGCATTTGGTTTATTTCACTGCGCTTGTAATAATTAAATAGAATTTATAATTTTGTTGTAATTAATAAATAAATAAATTTCTTTAGAAATGATTGCATACATTGACGGTACTGCCTTTAAGAAATTTTAACTGGCTGCACTTATACAAACTCATAAAGGCTGGTTGGATGGAAGGATAGAGGGCTGGCTGGTTTGTAGACACACTTTCACAAAGGCTTTATGGCTACTCGAATGCAAAATGGGGGTTGTGAATGAGTACTACATGGAATGGCAACAACTACAACAACAACAACAACAGCAATAATAATAATTACATTCTATAACAACAATAATAATAACAATACATTGTATTAATAATGGTTATCTGTGAGTAGTAGTGCATGTATACTCTCATGTATACATATATTGTATATTTGAGTGTGAGTATTTCTACTTTACAACTCGCATACGTTACCCCATGGCATGGAGATGCAAAAACGATGTGTGCAATGCGCCAAAGTTGTAGTTCAAAACAAAACAAAACAATACAAAACAGAAAAAAAATCGTTCCCTGTCGGCTGTTTGTGAAAAAAAAAAATTACTTTCAAGTCACATGGCGGTTATTGTGGCATTTCGTTTAAAGTCTTGGGTGAAATGCAAGATTGTTTGTTTGCTTGCAGCAGCAATAATAGCAATAAAACTGAATAAAGTTATGTACTGTGTGTGTGGTAGTAGTTTGTAACACCGTAAACTAAGGACTCGAATTTAAGCCATAGCTATACAACCCGCTAGTTTAAACCGTTTATGTGGAAATTTTCTAGAAACACAAAGAATAAGATTCTGATTCGATAATCTATGCGCTGGCTATGCGCCCTGGGTATATGCTCTGGTTATTAGATAAGAAATTGATTCCACTGAAATATTTTATTTAGGTAATGTAGGGTACTGAACAGTTGTGCTGCCCTGCACTGAGAGAAAGTTTGAAACTTTTTTTTTTAGCATTGGCGCCCTGACGCGCTGAATTTCATTTTCTACTGCATTATAACAACGCCTGCAATAATAAGAACAACAACTACAACAACAGCAACAACAAGACATTACTTTTATTATGTAACAAACAAGGTGGTTGCAAACGAAATTTTGTTTTTTTTTTGTTTGCCACAGCTAATGATGACGATAATGATGAGGATTATGACGATGACGTTGCCTGTGTGCATGTGTTTCCTGCAGAAATAAAAAAAAAAACGAAAATTGAATGCATTTAAGTGTTTATGTTATTGTTGTTGTCATGAGTACAAGTACAGTGCATGTCAGTCAATTGAATGATTTTTTTTATCGTACTTCATACGTATCAGAGAGGTACAGAATTCAATTTACTAATCCCTGCATATGCATTCACACATAAATTGTGCTTCGAAATTTGTTTAAAAAGTGATGTATTGTCGGAAGACAAATAAATTTCGAAATGCAGTGAAGAATTCTTCATGGCTTATCATATGCAGTGGTAATTGCAGACAACTCAACATTCAATTTTTAAATCCATACTTAGAAAGAAAGTCTTAGTGAAATACGTTCAAGACAGATCATAAGTTTTTAGAGCAATCATATCGAAGGCATGTCTACTCCGATTTATTCCTATGGAGTTTATCTCCCCAAAGGGAATTTTCATTAATGTTCATCAAATTCTTAACCAGCGTCATGGTTTATTCCCTACGCCTTGACAGATGGATTCTATTTATGTTGAGAGCATTTTGTATGCCGCCTTGTATGCCTCCAGGTGTATTTAACATCTCAGTGTAATATTATTATCATAGTTTTATGAAATTTAATGAGCTTTGTAAACGAAGTCATGCGTTTTTCATGTATTCACAAACAAATCAAATTCTTGTTGCTTGTGCAGTGCTGTAAACAATGACGCTGGAGTTATGTTTTAACTAAAGTTGTCCGGCCTCGGATCAAATAATGGATCAAGCTGACATTTTTTGTTAATGTGTTGGTAAAACTGTACTCCCACGTATAGACTGAGAAGAGTTTGAAGAATATCAAAATAATTTTGATTTTCGCTGCCTGCGTTGCATAAATCATATGTTCCTTTCTTCTTCACAACAACAAACAATACAATGCAGTTTGAAGGTTCAATATTGATGTGTTGCTGTGCTAAGCAAAACAAATATTACCAACACATATGCAAAATTTGATCAGTTAAATTTGATGTGTCGCCATGCGCCATAAGATATGAAAAGAACTTATGAATGATTGCTTTTCATCAATACGACTTAACTTTCTTAATTAGTCATTACATTTAGCTAAGACTACGACCTAGCGTATCGCACCACCCATGTTGTGTGGCGGGACATACAGTTTAAATTCCCTTTCAAATGACACATTTTTGAGAAACTTTACATGACGTGTCGGCAAAAGAAACAAATTTTTTCATATTTTGTTCTGTTTGAGGTATCTACGGCAGAGATTGAAACACAGACTATTGTCTAAGAAGCTAACACACAATCTGCAAGACTACATACATACATAATTGATCATTACAACACTTCAGTTAGGATTACGACCCAGCTTCTCACACCACTCATGTTGTCTGTGGCGGGACTTGCAGTTTAAATTCGACCACGAGTGAAAGATTTTTGAGAAACTTTTTCACGACAATTTCATTTTTACTCTCAGAGTTTTTACCAGAAACCTGCTGAGCGGAAGTCGCCAAAGAAATATGTTTTCATATTCCGTTTCGTTGGCGTGTCTGACCTAGGAGACGTGACGTCACGTCTTATAAGTGAACATACTATCTATTAAACTGCGAGTACTTCAATCTGGCCTAACATACATACACACATAATTGGTCATTACAACCTTCGGTGATGATTACGGCCTAGCTTCTCACACCACTTATGTTGTGTGCGTTAATTTTATACTTGTAAGGCGAAACCTACAGTTTAACGTCGACTCCGAACGACAGATTTTAGAGACACTTTTTCATGGCAAGTTTGTTTACTCGCAGAGTTTTTGCAAGAAATCTACAGAGAAGAAGTCACAGAAAGAAATATTTTTTCATATTCCGTTGCCTTGGGGATGTCTGACCTAGGAGACGTGACGTCACGCCTAATAAGCCATTATACTATCTACTAGGCTGCAGGTACTTCCGTCCGGTCTAACACCATATTAAATGAACCACGACGACTATTAGCACCAACAACGTATACTCTGGGGACAATATTTACATGGATCAGCGTACGTTTGAAAAAAAACTGCACATACTCAGTGTCTATGACAATATGGCAGTAACAAAAACGTTAAAGTTTGTGAAGCCAGGACATTACCGAAATTTCTAACAAAAAAAATTGTATAAAGCTTCTCTTCAATCTCTTCCTGCATCTTTCGATTGCTTTTAAATTAAATCAAATTAAACTTTAAAAGAAAAATTTTTCAAATGTATTCTTGCGATTACCCATTCACATTAAAATCATCGCTCACCATATTTACATGCACATATCCTTGCATATATATTTTTAATACAAAAATGGCGTCCATTTTGTGTAAATGTTAAATAAAAAGAAGAAGAAAAATAATCGAGAATAGAAAATAGAAATAGAAATAATTTTTCAATTAAAATTTTAATGGAATTTATTTTTTATTTTTTTAAATTCAAAAAAATGCATTTCCGTTGAAATTAGAAACTTAAAAGCACACATATATACAAATGCATATATGCATATACATATATATATTTTTGTGAAATGCCGGTTTGGCATGTATGTACTTACATATGTATGTATGGCATTTGTATACTGACAATTTGTTGCTGCAATTCTACGAGTTGCAACATTTAAAATGAGAAAAATAAAAGAAGACGTAAAGCAAAGCACAGTAAAATAAAGTAAAGTACTCATCAAAACCCATTTCATATAAACTTCAATTAACAACTAAAAAAAAAGGGGTGATGTGATTTAATATTTAAAACCCACACATGCACACATGCACACACGTATACACATACAACAAAATGAAAAAAAATAAAAATTAAAAGTATAGATGTGGATAGATAGGGTAGATAGGTTTGAAAAAAAAAACAAATTTTTTTCTATTTTCACTGGCATAATCTATGCAAACAATATATTGTAAATGGGGAAGAGAAGAGAAAAAACAACCGAATAAAATTTAAAACAAACAAAAAAAAAATTAGAAAAACTTTTTCTATATATTTTTGTACCCATCAAAATGATATGAAATAAAATATGGTAGGAAGAAGAAGAAGAAAAAACACACAGTAAAACAAAGCAAAAATAGCAACAACTTGTGTTTTTTTTGGTTCTTGCAATGGACTGCAATTTAAATAGAAAAACTGCAAACACGCCCAATATATTGCAGTAAAAAGTGACTAAAACTGCTAACTGAACTGGTTGAAATAGCAACAACAACAGCAACAACAACAATATCCTTTTCATTTTGTTACCATTTTATACAATAAAATCAAATAAAATAAAATACATATAAGAAAACTAATCATACAACAATATATGTATGTATGTTCATGTATGTATCCATACAAACATGCATATATAAGCAGAGAGTATATGCATTACACATACATACATGCATGCATACATTTCATAAATTGTATCCAGGGCCTGTATGCATTTCTATGGTTATGAGCCATGCATGTACATATGAATGTATGTATGTATGAAACCCTATGCATGTGTGCATACATACATACATATGTGCTTGTGTATATGCTTAAACATTGTATGGAAAACTATTCCATTACCAGCGAAGGAAAGGGAATATGAAATAAAATGAAATCGCCAGGACGATACTGCAGCATAACTTTTTATTGTTTTTTTGTTTTGCTTTGTATTCTTTGTCTTTATGTTGCATGATGTACTACAGTGTGCGAAATTAAAATAGTCGCATTTAATATTTCGGTGTATTATTCAAATCAAAAGAACTTTATTTGTTTTTTTTGCCACATTAATAAAATTTTTCAAACTTAAATTAAAATATATGTTTAAATTATAAAAACAACGATAAATTAAAATGTTATAGGAAAATAAAGTAAAATGTATGCGAAATTTAAAATAGATGCAATTGAAGCAATATAAAAATTATGAATTCCATTTAGATTAAAAAATAAATTAATAACTGATTAATATTTAGTAATCCCTCCTCTATTTTGTATAATACCAAACATACGACTGGGCATTGATTTTACTAGATTTTTTAATATTCTAAGCTCAAAATTTAGCCAGGACTGGAGAATTGCCGTTTTCAACTCACTCACTGTGTTGTATTGCTTTCCGTTGCTATAAACATCTCTTGACATGATTCCCCAAAGATTTTCTATCGGATTCAAGTCCGGACTTCTAGCAGGCAAGCCTAGAATTGGGATAGAAGCCGACGATAATAATGCTTTTAAGACTTTCGAGACGTGGATGCTAGCGTTATCCTGCTGAAAAGTCATGTTTTTATCCAAATTATCTTCTAGATAATTTACTAAAACATCTTCCAACATTCTTACGTAGGTTTCGGAGTTCATTTTAGTAGAAATGAAACACAACTGAAGCTTCCCATAGTAACTGAAACCGCCCCATACCATTACAGTACTTCCGCCAAAGCTTCTGCTCATTCTGGCTGCGTTCGGTTTTTGCAAATCATGCCAATAATGACTGTGTCCATCCGGGCCATCCAATTTGAATTGTTTTTCGTCGGAAAAAATAATGTTTCTCCATTCCTCTGTCCATGACATGGTATATTTGGCAAATTCCAATGTCCGCGATTTATGAGAACATGATAACGGTGGGATTTTGGCTGATTTTTTCCATTTAATGTTACAGTCAGATGATAAAATTTGTTGAACTCGAAGTTTTCCTACAGGTAAGCCTAATTTCAGGACAATTTGGGAAGAATGAAGCTTATTTTTAGTGGCCTCTTGTTTAAGTTGACCAATTTGGCGTTTGCTTAGTTTTGTGTTTCTCTTATTTCTTTTTGCTGATTTATTATTTTTTGTAGTTTTTTGCAAACACGTACGAACTAGATGCTCTGATCTTCCAATTCTTCTACCTATTTCCCTTTTTGAATAGCCTTCTTCATTTAAAACTCTTATTAAAGATCGCTCCTCTTGTGTTACGTGTTTTCCTCTACCCATTCCGCCTCCATTGCGCCTAAGAATTCTCGATATGGACTCATACTGATGCTCAATGATGCAAACACGAAAAAATACATGTTTTATTTTACAAAAAATCTGCATTTTGTAACTGTAAAAATTAAATAAAAGTACTTGCGCCTATTTAAATTTCGCTCTTTATTTGGTATTTTTTTGAGTAAATGCCCCATTAGTATTATATCGAGAGGAAATTCCAACAACAATGTATACAAAAATATTTCCTAGCTACCAACTACTGAATATTGGGAAATATTGGTAAATTGGAAACAAGGTGAACCAACTACATAAAAGTATTATTAAATCTGCTATTGCGACTATTAAAATTTCGTCCACTATACTACAAGCATGTAGTTTTTCCTTGCTGCACAAACCAAAACCATGTGAAAAAAAAATTAAAAGAAAATCCTTCCATTTTTGTTGTTGTTGTTTTTGTGTTAATTTCTACTGCAATACCACAGCTGAAATCGAACGAATATATAGAAAAGAAAACATCATAAAGAAGAGAGCAAAACAGCAAATGGATTACCCCATACCCACCCTCCTTATTTCCATAGAAAAAAATTTGAAAATTCAAAAAGGACTCGACTTTCTTCGAACATTTGAACAAAATTTAATTGGAATTTAAATTGAAAATTTCATACAATAACTGTACAACGAAATACGTTAATTTACTAAATTAAAACATACATTTTTCATGTAAGATATGTACATACATACATATGTATATCATTCTCAGTGAATATACATCAAATATCAATACGGAAGTCGCCGTGGTCTAGTAGGTAGTGTGTTGGCTTATTAGACGAAAGGCCCGAGTTCGAATCCCAGGCCAGACATCAAAAACAAAATACAAAAAGTATTTCTTCGGCGACTTCCTCTCAGCAGATTTCTGGCAAAAACTCTGAGAGTAAAAATTGCCATGAAAAGCTTCTCAAAAAATCTGTCGTTCGGAGTCGACTTTAAACTGTAGGTCCCGCCACTCATGTATAAAATTAACGCACACAACATGAGTGGTGTTGAGAAGCTAGGCCGTAATCCTGACGAAGGGTTGTAATGGCCAATTATGTATGTATGTATCAATACGGATTGGAGTAAAATAAATCAACTCTGAAATCGTTTTAAGTGTTGGCAGCTCCATTAAATCCTCATTCAAAGAAAAAAAAGTAAAAAAATCGATAACATGCCTTTCAGGACCGATAACTGGTTAACACCTGAAACGATATTTCTAACCAAAGGCAACGTTTGTTATTTAAAAATTTATTGAATTGAAAATTTTCTGAATTTATCATCCATTCAAATCGCTGTAAACATGAAGCCGCCATATTTTAGTAACTAAGTGTGTTGGCTTAATAGGCGAGAGCCCATGATTTATCCCCCGGTCCAGACATCTCGAACAAAACAGAATATGAAAATAATAATTCGGTGACTTCCTGTCAGCAATCTTTTTGCAAAAACTCTTAGAGTAAATGAAATTGCCATGAAAAGCTTCTTAAAAGACTTTCCATCTGACGTTTGAAGTTGACTTTAAACTGTAGGTCGCCGCGCCAATCATGGATAAAATTTAACACACACACAGCATGAGTAGTGTGAGAAGTTAGATCGTAATCAGAGATCAGCAATGACCTACTTTTCGCTACTCATAAGCACTCATGAAATTTTGAATATAAGTGAGTTAACAAAGTTGAAATTTAACTATGTTACTCGGATTCATTCGTACTCACTACAACGTTGATTTATAAGTACAGGTTGCAACGTTGACATCAAACTCATACCATCCGAAATATGTTCGATTTATAAGCCTACTCATAAGTGATTCGAGTGAGGAGGTTCCATGATATTAAAATAAGTATGAATGAGTATAGGTTAGGTTAGGTTAGAGGACGTGCACTTGTCAACTGTGACAAGAGAAGTACCCGGTGGTCGAATTGACCCATTGTACAACGTCCTGGCTTCTCACACCACTCGTGTTGTGTGCGCTAATTTTATACATGAGTAGCGGGACCTACAGTTTAAAGTCGACTCCGAGCGACAGATTTTTTGAAAAGTTTTTCATGGCAATTTTTACTCTCAGAGTTTTTGTCAGAAATCTGCTGAGAGGAAGTCGCCGAAGAAATATTTTCATATTTTCGTTTTGATGTCTGACCTGGGATTCGAACTCGGGCCTTTTGAGTAATAAGCCGACACACTACCTACTAGACCACGGCGACTTCATGAATGAGTATAAGTATCAGAAATTATGAGTATGATTTGATCTCTGGTAAGTACATGAGCAAGAATACATATGTATGTATGTATGTGGCGTTATAGTACCGTTACCTGAGGATATACAAGCTATAGGCATGCCTAGGTTGGCAAAAGAGTGTATCTACGTTATATCTGATCCTTCATACGTTATATCTGAAATCCAGTCTTTCGCACAAGAATATCACTCAAATCAGAATCAACTTTTGTACGATTGTTAGATCTTATGAAGACTGTTCCTAAACTTTTAACTTAACACTCCAAAGGAAATGTCTGAGAATGGAATTTATGCCTTCAAACCATAGCGAACCATACATGCGAGATGCGAGAGAGCAAGTACTGTCGAATCTAACCTATAAAGGCCTTTCGACGTACCCAATAAGAGCTCGTAACATGATTTTCGTTCAATAACTTTCGTTAAAGCTGCCGTAACTAGTAAAATAGTAGTTGGTGTTGTAAACTTCAATATAACCATCGACGATAATTAACTATCGATAACTCTCTTTTCGAATCTCTTTTAAAAACAGGACTACAGATGGTATAGAAACAAATTATCTCTAGGACTTTTGTAAGGCACTGTATGTTGTCACCCTCTTCCAATTAAAGCCAGGCAATCTTTATAAAAAAAACACACACACACACACACAACAACAACAGCAACAGCAACAATGTTAGGGAAATTTTAAAAGAATGCCTATATAGGAGAGTGAAAATAATTTTATTTTTGCATACATTCTTCTTCTTCTGCTACTTCAACTTCTGCATCTATTTTGTAGTTGTTGTTGTTTTTTTTTGCCATTTTATGCAAACAGCAAAAAAAAAGAGAAAAAAAGTAGAAATAGAAATACAAACACAAACACACTTTATTAGCCATACAAACAAAGAATGGAAAACTGCTTTAAACTGAACTGGGGAAAATCAGGGAAAAAAGAAAACGAACGACCGACTATACGATGGATATACCAACTATACAGGGAAAACAAATAGAGAAACCGGAGCAAGAAAAAAAATTCTACCAGTGAACGGAAGTTGACTTTTGTTAAACAGGAAATCACAAAAATTCATACACAGAGAAAAAAGAAACGTCATCCAAGAAATATGAATGAATGGTATGACAAAGGAGAAAAAGCAGAAGAAGATGAAAAATTTACCAAGTAGGGTAGATTGGCAAGGCTTTTATTTTGTATGGCTCCCAGAATAAAGGAAGAAACCTACTGAAAGTTTTTAAAGATTTTGATTTTAATTGGAATTGGTCTTCATGTGTAATAATATTAGAAAGGCTTTAGAGAGCTTCAGAAGGCTTATAGGCATAGTCTAGACTGGATTAGGTGGTCCAGGATGAAGTTTAAAAGGGTTTACACCTGAGATCATTATCCACAACTAACACAGAGTAACTGATGATATCATTGAAGTTGTCGTCGTCTAGTAGGTAGGGTGTTGGCTTATTAGACGCGATGCCAGGGTTCAAATCCCTGGTCTGACATCAAAACGAAATATGAAAAAAATATTTTTTAGGCGACTTTCTGCTGATGCTGAGATTTCTGGCAAAAAATCTGAAAGTAAATAAAATTGCCATGAAAAGTTTCTCAAAAAAAAAAAAACCTGCCGTTCGGAATCGACTTTAACCCAGATATGCCGACCGTACTACATGTAGTACACCTGTTAAGTTCAGGTTTCTGAGTTTACTGTGTTTTAAATTTTCAAAACTACTTGTTGTTGTGCTACAGAATATAACAGTCAACAAATCATGCCTAGATAAATTTTGTCTAGGGTAATTGCTTATGAGTATTTTTTTGAACCAGAGATTTCAGTTTTATGAAATTGGCAAAAGTCCGAAGATGTCACGTAATTTGTAAGAAAAAGTTGCATATGCATATTTTATTGTTATCGCGTTTCTATGTTTTTTTAATTAGAATAGATGTAAAAACAAATACGTAAGAAAATTATATGTAAAAAATATATATATATGTGATTTTAGCTGATGTATTTGATGACGTACTACATGTAGTACGTTCGGCATTAGTGTGTAAAAATGGTGGAAGCGAAAATTTTTTTTAATCAGATTTTTAACATAAAATGAGGTAATAAATGGCTTAGAGGAAAGTAATGAAGAGTTTTCGCAAAATTATTGTGACATTTTTATTGGAATTATGGTACTGAGTGTCTACAATACTCTTTCGAGACGCCGAACGTATTGCCAAATGATAGGGTTATTCATCATTCTTTTGTGTCGAACGCAATGAGAAGGGATGCACTTTGTGAATAACAACAGTTTTGATAAAACAGAAAAGTTCTAAAAAGTTAGGGTTACAGTAAACGTTGTCTCAAACGTCCATCCAGTTGAACCAGGCAAAAATATTTCAGATCAAAATATCAGCTTGTACCGCGTATCTATAGGTTTAGGTTTAGGTTAGAGGACGTGTACTTGACATGTACAGTACCCGGAGGTCAAGTTGACCCATTGTACAAAAACGTCCTTTGAGTGAGAGGATAATAAGGGAATGAGGAAAAAGGAGAGGAAGTAGGAAAGGGGAAGCTTGTATCTATACGGGGTGAAAAATGGTATTTCCCAATATTCACACACCTCATTGATCTTATAGAGCACAATGGCACGTGGCAACTGCATAGACATATGGGAGGTAAAATCGACCATTTACCTTTTCGTCGGCGCATTGCCTCATTGCTAATATCTATTTATGGGAAACGCTCAGCTACGCTTCCACATGGATTATCATGCGACATCAGATTTGTTCGAAAATATCATTTATTTACTGAGAACACACGTCAAGGCGATGGAAAATGTAAACAGCTACGTTGTAATCATTGCCATAAAATTTAATTAAATCGGAAGAAAATACTGAATTTTGCTACCATATGTGCCGAGCGTACTACATGTAGTACGGGCTCAAAATCCAATTTACAAAATATTTTTTTTTAATTTCTCTTCAGTTTTGTAATATAATCTGTCCGAATAAATCTATTTTGGAAAACTACGAAGATTGGTCCACTAGTTTGCCCGTCGGCATATCTGGGTTAAACTGTAGGCCCCGCCACTCATGTATAAAATTAACACACACAACATAGGTGGTATTGAGAAGCTAGGCCGTAATCCTGACTGAAGGGTTGTAATGGTCAATTATGTATGTATGTATGTATGTATCATTCAAAAATCCCAGCAAACGTGAGAGAAACTGAAAAATTTTATTAATCAAGTATTCTTATCTAGTTGCTGTCAGAGCTGGACAGCTGCAAATAAGATGTTGGTACAGTGTTTTCTATTCAAAGCAATTGCAGCAAACATTATATCCCTGTACTCAGTCATACAAACGTTCGATGAAAAAGTTATTTCCGTGCACAATTTCTTGCAGTATGTATCTCTAGAAAATGTTTGTTCTAGAAAATAACAACAACAAAGAAAACAGTAACAAAACAACATAGAAATTACGAGAATCTAGAAGTTGCCATACGAAATATACTGTGGGCATAAAGGAGAAATAGAGAGAAGGCTAACGTTGTCGTTTAGTTGTAGTAAAAAGTGCGACGTACATATGTACATACATACATATTTTGAAAACTGAATAAAATTAAGGATTGACTATGTATGTACATAATTTTAAAATATCACTGCTCGAATCCACAAGAAAAACTCATTTTTAAAAGTTTATCTGAAGACGATGTAACGAAATTAGAATTTCCAATAACATCACATGGTTTTATACAACAGTCGAATGGGACTGATATGACAGGCTCGATACGCCAATTTCAAATATTATGGACTCTGACAGAAGGCCCTCAACTTAGAGAATTTTTAATAAATTTCATCAACTATGTCGTACTCACACATGCACACACAAACGGTGTTTTTAATAAAACACTGGCAAACATGCTCTCGTATGCTAAAACTTAGTCATAAAGGCTCTCCATTATTCCACTTCCACTCTCTAGCTCTCTCTCTCTTTCTCCCTCTAGTAATTCATAAACTCTATACACTAACTAGTGTTAGTTTGTTGTTATAGTAGCAGTAATAGTTGTTGCTGTTGTTGTTGCACTTTTACTAAATGGAAATTGCACATAAAAAAAACAACAAAAGCAAAAACTTTAAATGCATAAAATTCATCAGAGTTAGTTGCTTGGTTGGCTGGCTAGATGGCTGTTTGTTTTGTTGTTTTTGTTTTATACTCCCATTTTTTTTCTAACTGCTGTGGTACTCTTTTTTAATTCATGTTGTTGACCATTTACCCATTACCTTTTCATGGGTATTTGTTTCGTTTTATTCTCCCCATGCCTCTTTACAATATTTTTTCATTTCTTTTTGTTTTTTCTCTGCATAAGCGGGAGCATTTTATATCGTATATAAAATATAAAATACATCCGTGTTGTCAGATTAGGGGATTTTTTTTGCCCCAAACTGGGGATTTATTTTTTGAAATGGTACGATATTTTCTTATTTCTTCGAAAGTTACTTTTGTAGTCAATATCTGTGTTCCTGTGGAGGAAGCTACAGCTGAGAAATTATTTTAAATCCCAATTTAATTCTGATGACCTTCTGATGAAACTGCCCTTCTTTATACCTTTGTTGTTCGGAGCTATCGAAACTGTTTTCTTCTGACAAAGAGCCTTCTGCGAACTTTTGATCTGATAAATGCGGCAAAATTAGTGGAAACCTTAGCAACTGCAGTTTAGTTAGAGAGCAGACTGTAATACGTACATACATACATAAATGGTCATAACAACCCTTTAGTCAGGATTACAACCTAGTCCCTCAAACCACTTATGTTGTGTGCGTTAATTTTTATACATGAATGGAGGGGCCCACAGTTTAAAGTCGACTCCGAATGACAGATTTTTTAAGAAGCTTTTCATAGCGATTTTATTTACTCTCAGACCTTTTGCCAGAAATCTGTTGAGCGCAAGTCGCCGAGGAAATATTTTTTCATATTTCGTTTTGATGGCTGACCGGGGATTTTAACCGTGGCTCCGGGTCTAATAAGCCAACACACTATTTAGTAAACTACGGCTATTTCAAGCGATTTTATTTACTTTCAGACCTTTTGCCAGAAATCTGCTGAGAGGAAGTCGCCGAAGAAATATTTTTTCATATTTCGTTTTGATGTCCGGCCTGGGGCTCGAACCCAGGCTTTACATCTATTAAGCCGAGACACTACCTACTAGACCACAGCGACTTAATTTCTCTTTAATAGCTCCACCAGAATCTGAGAAAACTGCTCAGTAAACCTACCACCCTGTGAGTAATGAGAAAATACGCAGAGGAGGAGTTGGGAAGTCTTGGATGTTTGAAAATTTCGAAATCGAGTATAAAAATTCAAATCAATTTGGCACCACTTAAAACAATATTTGCTGTTGCTGTACATCTAGTGAGTGAGTGTGTGTGTGTTAGTTGCATGTGGATATGGTGAGTGAGTGCAAGGTTTAGAAAATTCTGTTGCATAGTTTAGTTTGTTAAATGAGTATGGGAGGGTGTTTTTTTTTGTAGTTTTAATGTTATTTTATTCATATACTACAGTTAAGAGTGCACATGTGTATGTGCATGTATTCTGCATTTGTCCAGGGCTGGCAAAAACTCCATGTGTGAATTTAACCCCTTTAGAGGCGTTGCCTACCCTGGGGGGGAGGGATGTACAAAAATGCAATAAAATATTTGTTATTAACGAACAAAAACAAAAACGACAAAAAAAAAGTAGAAAAAAAGGAAGAATTAAAAGAGGAAGGAAAAACTCGTTTTCAATTCATATAGAAAAATAAAATTCTGCACAGTTTTTGTAAAAACATTGGAGATAAAAACTAAATGCATACACACATCACATCAGTTATTAATGGAAAAGGAATAGGAATTGGTATTAGGAACAGCTATAGAAATAGAAACAGCAATAGAAATAGAAATAAAATAAAAAGTGAATGAAACTAAAAGGAACATAAAACAATTCCAATGCAATTTTACAATTTTTGTCTTTCTTTTGGCATAAAGCATGGAATACAAAAATAATTGTATTATTTTTTTGTTTTTGGTTTTCGTTTTAGGTATTCTATTGTAAAAATGAAAAATGTCTGCAGTAAAGATTTTTGTATAAAAAATATTTAAGGAGGTAGAGGATTAGAATATGAAATTCGTTTAATTCAAATGAAAAGTAAATTTTAAAATATTTTCTAAACTTTATGCGTTTACTGCTAGTATTCTAATCTCTCTAATAGGAAAGATAGTTACAGTATACAAGAATGTTAGCTTTAAAAATTTGTTTTAAAAAATTCAAAATGCATCAAAACTTCGCAGCCAAGTCTATTTCAGTTTCAATTTCATTTATTGTTGACATAAGTAATCAGATTCAATCGTCAGATTTTCAGATCAGCTTTTAGAAGCTCATTAACAATAATACCCTAATAACACTACCAGACGCACAACATCACCTCTCTTAGCGTCAATTCACATGACACCTCAATATAGAGCTTCTATGTGTGGATGTATACAAATACCTGATGAATACCCAATTCTCTATTCAGTAATGCCAATGATGCTTATCGCGTGCGGCTCTTTCTTTCTAAATCAAATCGAAAACAAGAAAACCAATTTGGAGCTGTTTTTCCAGTTACCATATCGTCTCTGTAAATTTCACAAATTCTTTCAGCGTTGCATTCTTTTCTACGGGATCTTTCATTTCTATTTTTCTATTTTTAAAATTAAATAAAAAAAAAGTTGTTTGACACTTTGACGCCACTTTGTGTCTAATTTAACATCATTCAAATGTCCCCATTGGCTTCTATGGGTGTAGCGCATCTGAAATATTAAATTTTTCATGACTTTAGCACATACAAAATCACGCTAAATTTGATCAATGGCATGAGTTATGTCGGTTTTGAAAACCGCTGTTGTTCCTGGCTTATTCGCATACACATGTGACTTAAGAAAATCGCACTTGAAAAGTCCAACAGAGTCCAATTGCATGATTTCAGTGGCTAGTTTACATCACCTCCACGTGAGATAACCGTGGCCGCAAATCGCTTAGCAGAATATGCAATATGGCATTAGCTGAGTGAAGCCACATGTCTTTGGTGTCTAGCTCATGCTATTCATGAATTTTGGTAATCATCCACCAATAGTGCTTGCTGTCGACAGTGATGACCTGGCCAATATAATTCTCAAGGACATATGAACCAAAATAAACCCGCCAACCCAAAATCCACACTAAACAGTGCATTTTTCGGAATGCATTAGACGTTCTTGGATATCATGTGGATTGCTATCGTCCGAAAGTCTACAAGTTTGTTTGTTCACGTACCCATACATCCAGAAATGAGCCTCATCACTGAAGATCATGAATTTTAGGGTGAGTTGCCTAACAGTTCCTGAGCCCACAATATATACATTATGTATGTTCATGTTTATGTTTATTTTAAGAAGTCGGCGTGGTCTAGTAGGTAGTGTGTTCGAATCACAGGTCAGACATCAAAACGAATATATGAAAATATTTCTTCGGCGACTTCCTCTCAGCAGATTTCTGGCAAAAACTCTGAGAGTAAAAATTGCCATGAAAAGCTTCTCAAAAAATCTGTCGTTCGGAGTCGACTTTAAACTGTAGGTCCCGCCACTCATGTATAAAAATTAATGCACACAACACGAGTGGTGTGAGAAGCTAGGAGGTTGTACAATGGGTCAATTCGACCACCGGGTACTGTACTTGTCACAGTGGACAAGTACACGTCTCCTCTAACCTAACCTAATCTACGTTCATCCACGAGGATTTTGCAAAACAAACTGAATAAGTAACTAATTTGACAGATGTTGCTTCAACAAGATTTCTGTTATTAACTATCGAAATTCGGAAGCCTCTGTTGGAAGACCTTTCATAAGCGAATAGCAAAATATGACCGGTAATGTTTTGGATTTTCATTCATTTGTTCGATAAGTTCTTCATAAATGTGATTAATAAAGACTTCAAGCAAATTGAGGCTTAAAGTGCCATCAAGTTACAGTGCTGCCTGATGAAATTAATGTTACCAGATTGATTAATTTTAGAGTCATCAAACTACAAACAAAGTCTTGTTTTTTTTAATAATAATAGGGGAAGAGTAATGAAATTAGAGATCAGCAATGAGTATTCAAAAAGATGAGTAGATTCGAATCATACTCATAATTTCTAATACTTATACGTATTCATACTTACTCATATTCAAAGTTTGTAGTATTCTTCGTACTCATACTTAACAACACGTATGATGTTGTTGATTCTAATCACTCGAATCATTTATGAGTATTCTGAGTATTTTTCTAAAGTTATAAATCTAAATGAGTAGGCGTATGAATCAAACATGTATCGATTGGTATGAGTTTGATGTCAATGTTGTACTCATCATACTCATTGCAACCTGTACTTATAAATCAGTGTTGTAGTGAGTACGAATAAATCAGAATACGTAGTTGAATTTCAATACTGTTGACTCATTCATACTCAAAATTTCAAGTGTACTTATGAGTAGCGAAAAGACGATTCATTGCTGATCTCTGATTGCCTAGACTAAAGCATGAAAAAGTATAACTTTTAAGTGATTTTATTAAAGGGAAGTATTTATTCCCTTTCAACAAATTTCTTTCTAAATATTTTACTAGCTTTCGTAAGCACTGTGTTTTTCTATTGAATTTGGAATTTTTTTTTCTCTTTCATGTCTTATAGTTTTTGATTTACAAAAGTTTTCTCTTGAGAATGAAACGTATTTTAAGCGTAACTTCGAATACAAATTCAAAAATTTTAATGAATTTTTTTTCTTGAGAATTAATTGTTATGAAAAGAATAAAAAAAAATGCACAAGAATATGAGAACACATGACAAGTGTAATAATAGTTTATGGTTCCAGATTGTGATTTTCGGCATGTAAATTAAATTATAACTTACGTTTTACAGTTTACAACAAAAGCTATGGCACGCATAGCTCTATGTACGGTGGGGATAGCATATCAAGATGAATTACCTGAAAAGAATAGAAAAATAGAACGTATTTTAGTTTTTTGGAAAAAAAAAATGTGTTCACACATACAAATGACGATATACGAGTACATATTCAAGTAAAATTGTAATTTAAATAAATAGAGAAGAAGAAAAAACCCGTAATTATAGTTTAAAAGAAACAACAACAACAACAATAAGAACAATAAAAGAGAATACTTGTTCCCATTTGAATTTCACTTCACTTGCAACGATGATTACAATTGCATTTGATTAACGAAGGGAAAAACTGACTTGACTGCCTCTCCTCCCCCATATTTGAGAAGACTATGGGAATACATTATGAAATCATGTAGCGGTAAAATTTAATACGCCTCGTTAAGCCACAAATTTGGAAATGCGGCGCAGAGAAAAGAAAAAACAACGTCTTAGAATAGCACATATAGACAGTGTTAGATAGTTTATGTTCTGCTTTCGAATATTATTTCAGAAACAGAAAATTTTTGCTTAAATTTCTAAATTTTACTCCTCCAATATTTTGGCTTTAAACAATATTGCCATCATTTACAACAACAACAAAAAAAGAAGAAGAAAAATTAAGAAAAGAAGGCATCAACCGAAAGCAAAAAGTACCCAACCAAACATTTGTAAACCATGAAATTGAATTGTTACTTTGAAGTGCACTCAACTTGTAAAATCTCAACGACCAACAAAAAAAAAAGAAAAAAACAACAACGGCAGGAAATAAAAAGACATTCATCCCCTCCATATATCCAACTAACCATCCACCCATTCACTCTCTTTCTACCCACTATGCAATGTACCAAAAAGGCGACATTTTGAGTTCATAGCGCTTTTTTCTAATTACAAATGCATCAGACGCCGTATCGTAACGTATGTGGCAGCCAGCAACAAGGCGGCCAGGGGGTGGGGAATGGTTAAAGAATTGAACTTTATTAAGTGAACTCAGGTTGAAATTTTGTTGCAACAAACTTGCAAAGCGAGAAAGGCATGTACTCGTACACGGGCTTAAATTCATTAAAGATAACTGTGACTGTGTGTCTGTGTGTTGGTCTGCTGGGTTTAACCAGGTTTTAGACGGTTGGCTGATATTTTAGCGTTAATTTTGGTTTCCGTATCTCAAAGAATGAAAAATTTTTCTCTCTCTCTCTATCACGCGTGTCTTTTATCGTTTTCTCTTTCTTTTTTTTTTCTTTTTGTAATTGAAAGATGTGGAAGTAAGGGAGTGCAAGTGCCTAATGCCGCATGCATGTTGCAAGCCACTGATTAGATTGAGCTGGTTAGGCAGTGAAATAGACGTTTTCTTCGTGTTTTCTTTCTTTACATTTTCTAACCCTTTTTTAAGCGTTTTTCGTTGTTGTTTTTGTTGTTTCTTTAACATTTTTCATGATGATTTTCTGTTGAGTGCACTTGAAATTATTTGACTTGTAATGAAGTGCCTGCATTAATATTACCGTTGCCGTTACCGTTGTCGTTGTCGCTGTTGTTTTTTTTTTTTCTTTCCTTATTTTGGTGGCCGCATTTATTTCCCATATTGTGACAATTAACAACATCCAACTTTGCTCTTAAATACATACAAACATACATACATTCATACATACATGCATACAGAGCCGTTGTAATTTCATTTGAAGTATTATTTGTTATTGTTTTAATGCATTCACCAAGAACGAAAGTAAAAGAAATTAAGTTAACAACGATGATGAATGATGGTGGATGGTTAGCGGAAAAAGAAGGCCAATTAAATGCTGAGATTCAATTTCAATTGCATTATGTATTGTTGTTTGTCATTATTTTCTTTTGTTTTGTTTGCTTTTTGTTTGTTTTCTTTTCTTTTTCAGTTTCTTTTATTTTTACTTTTTGTCTTTTCTTTTTGAAATAGAAATTAACTTCCGTGTTATATTTATTTATCCCATGCCCTCCCGCTCCAACTTTGCTACTTGGTTTCTTTTCTGTTGAGTTTCCATTCTCATTATTTTCAAAATGAATTCAAATGCAATGAAAATTCATTACATTAATGAAAACATAAAGAAAATCTGGGAAAAATTTGTAATTCTTGGTCAAATACGCTTAAGAGTTACGAACATTTTGAATTATTTTCTTAAATTTTTAAAATTTTTACTACGAAAGTCATTGCAAACATTTTGACTGTGATCAACAGACTAAGGGCCAGTTAAAGGTACCTTTAGCTAAAGGTGACTGGAAAGTTACCTTTAACTTATTTTCGGTACTACAACTTACAGATAAAATTTTTCAAAAATATGGCAGTGCTGGAGCAATGTCGATAAAACTGCTCAATTATACAAGTTTTCTTTAACGCAGTGGCAACCGCGGGCAACATTTATGATGTTGTATATGTTTGTTCATTTTGTTTAAATTTGAAGTTATCGTATTGAAAATAATATATAATATGGCAACTTCAAACGTAAAGTGACCTTTAAATGTTAAAGGTAGGATGATCCTCCCTTTAGCTTAACGATCACTTCTATCTTATTGGGTACTCATAATAATGAAAAACAATTTATCTGCCAGGTAAAATCCTCCCTTTAGTTAACGGCAAGTTGTAATAATGGCCCTAAGCCATATATCGGCACCGAACGGTACTGCGTCTGGTGTGCATCAGCGACCAGCAATGTTAGTCGAAATTTTGTATCTTTGTGTCTTAGTCAATCGAACTTAATTTCGTTGGATAGATTATTCTTTTGACATAGCTTCTCACCAGAGATCAGCAATGAATATTCAAAAAGATGAGTAGAATCATACTCATAATTTCTGATACTTATACGCATTCATACTTATTGTAATAACATGGAAGGAACCTCTACTCATATCCAAAGTTTGAAGTATTCATCGTACTCATACTTAGCAAAACGCATGACGTTGATGTTGATTTCGACTCTCTATAACTACGCATATACACGAAACACAAAATAAGTATGATTCGCATACGAACACTAAAATACTTACTAGAAGGTTGTTTGTTTGTTCTGAAATAATGGATCAAACTCACCTTTTTTGTTGTTGTACTAGTAAATAATATGAGAATATGAGTCAACAATATTGAAATTTAACTATGTACTCTGATTCAGTCGTAATCACTGCAACATTGATTTATAAGTACAGGTTGCAATGAGTATGCGTACAACGTTGATATCAAACTCATACCATTCGAAATATGTTTTGATTCATACGCCTACTCATTCAGATTCATTACTTTAGAATATTATTTATAATACTCATAAATGATTCGAGTGATTCGAATCACTCATCAAAATTTACAACTTTAGTTGTTGTTGTTGCATTTACAAAAAACGAAAAAAAAGCAGAGCAGCAAGCAGAGCAAACACACAACCTTCTATTGAGTATTGCAGTGTTCATACTTATTTTGTGATTCGTGTGAATGTTGAGTAAAGAAGAGTCGAAATCAACAACATCATGTGTATTGTTATGTTTGAGTACGATGAGTACTTCAAACTTTGAATATGAGTAGTATGAGTATGATATTAAAATAAGTATGAATGCGTATAAGTATCAGAAATGAGTATGATTCGAATCTACTCATCTTTTTGAATACTCATTGGTGATCTCTGATACATATATACATACCACACACTTTCGCCATAGCTTGTGTTTGTTATCGAAGAATAATCACGCAAGTAACTGTATTTCGATTAAGAAAATTCGCCAGCATAGAGTAGAAGAGCAATAAAACAAAAGTAAAATGTTCTCGCGAGATTCATTTTTAATATTTTCACGTATATGTATTTGTGGTCAAAGGATTCGGGTCATTAACATGCATGCATCCGCAGAAATAGTATACCCGGCTTCTACTTGCACGTTGTTTTGTGTTATTACACTTGCATTGTATTGAGAAATCCTGTGAGTGGCCGCTTAATAAGTGTAGTTTTTGAAGGTGGTGGTGGTGGTAGTGTTGTTGCTGTTGTTAGAGTGTTAAGAAATTTAGGGACAAAAAGAAATTACTTCAGCAAAAATATTTTTTTTTTATTTACTTTAGCTATATAAACTGAAAAACTATTCATATTTTTAATACACGCACACACACACACTGGCGCATGTATTGTACGTATAGACATGTGTTAATTGTATTTATAAAAATAATATTTTATTTAGACAATAACAACAACAATAATAATAATAATAGAAAAAGAAGAAGCAGAAGAAGAAGAAGAATACAAATTAACAATTACAACAACCTTGCAATAGATTTACGACTCGTTCGCTTTATTCGTTAGTTTGAGCGTTTTAGTGGAGCTTTTTTTGTCATTTTTTGTTTGTTTTTTCGTTCGTTGGAAATTAAACGAAAAAAAAAGTAAAACCGACTGCGTTGATGCGTAAACGCACTAAAATGTGTGCGAGTGTTTAAGAAGAGAACGAAAGCTTTTTTGTTTTTTTTTTATTATTTCTTTATATTTTTGCCATTGTAAACATATACTCATCCATACACTGTATGTATGTGTGAGTTGTGTTAATAGGCCTCTAAATTTGTTTTCTATTGTTATTGTTGTTGTTTTTATTGTTGCCGAATACAACACATTTGGAATTGTGTTGTGCCAGCTCAAGGTTTTCTGTTTTCATTTAACAATAGATTTGTTGTTATTGTTGTTAATATTATTTTGAAAAATATTCTTTTTGTTGTTGTTGTCGCTCTGACTGTTGCTGCCTGCTAATTTTCGATTTGTTGTAATCGTTGTTTATTTTCGGTTTTCGTTTTTTTCTCGTCTTGCTTTTTCGTTTTCGCTGATATAATAATATTGTTGTTGTTGTTGTTGTTGTTGCTGTTGTTGTTGCTGTTATGGTTATATACGCACATTTTTTATTTTTTTTTCTATTTCTATTCGGTTCCGCATTTTTAACTGCCTATGCGAGTGTGTTTGAGAGTGTGTGTGTAGCCTATGTGTATGCATGTGTAAGAGTGCGTGTGTTTATTTTTATGTTTTCATTTGATAGATCAACAGCAGCAGCAGCAGCAACAGCAACAGCAGCGTTCTAGTTAATTTGCCCCTTCTGGCTCCTCTGACCCATTTAGATTGTTTTGTCGTCCTAAACTTGCTTACAAATATCCCATCGATAGCCCTCGTTTTAGTTCTCTTCACATCTATGCGTGTGTGTGTATGTGTGTATGTATGTGTAAGCAGTCAGTCAAATGCGTATGAACACTTGTGTATGCGTATGAATGTATATGAATAAAACATATATTTTTTTTAAAATTCATCTCTTTTCATTTGTTGTTGTTGTTGTAGGCCTTGAGTATATATTTAGTTGTTGTTGCCGCTGTTTTATGCGTTACTGCGTGTATTGTGTCCCAATCGCTTTGCTTATGCGTGTTGGGCCTAGTTTTTTTTTATTTCTTTTTTTTCGCTGATAAAATTTTGTTTTTTTTTTCGGGTGTTTCTGCCAATTTTTCTATTTCTATGCGATTTCGTATGTGTTTCGTAAGTTAGGCGTTTTAAAAGAGGCATTTTTTTTATTGCTCTTGCAATTATTTTAAAATATTTTTTTTTGTTAACATTTAAAGCAACATGAATTTAATTTGGAAAAAAAAAAGTTTTTCATACAAATTACGTTTAAGACTTCAGTGATTTTCCTATGCGCTTAGGCTGTTTGATTTTTTTTTTTTTTGAATTTTAACTGTAAATCGCTACCATTTTTTTTCTTAAAATGGCGAATTTTTTACATCACAAGTACAGATTTAAGAGATTGTAAGAAAACTTGTATAATTTTTCTAAACGGATTTATAAGAATTCAATGCATATGTATGTGCAGTGAGACTTGATAGCTTGGTAGATAGGGCACACAGGTTGACTAGGGAATTCCAAACTGATCAGAAGCTTATCCGTATCGGTGGATCACCGTAAATTTATAGAATTGTTCCTTGTTTCTAAATTAAGGGAGGGAAGAAACTCTTTACATACATACATACATAATTGGCCATTACAACCCTTCGTCAGGATTACGGCCTAGCTTCTCAACACCACTCATGTTGTGTGCGTTAATTTTATACATGAGTGGCGGGACCTACAGTTTAAAGTCGACTCCGAACGACAGATTTTTTGAGAAGCTTTTCATGGCAATTTTCACTCTCAGAGTTTTTGCCAGAAATCTGCTGAGAGGAAGTCGCCGAAGAAATACTTTTTGTATTTTGTTTTTGATGTCTGGCCTGGGATTCGAACTCGGGCCTTTCGTCTAATAAGCCAACACACTACCTACTAGACCACGGCGACTTCAAGAAACTCTTTATATGACTTAAAATTCAGCCCAAGCACCTTAAAAGAGAGTGCAAAGAGGTCACTGCTTAACTGGAACTCTAGGAATAGGAATGCAACATACATTTAACTTGTTCTGGAGTAGCCGATATATTTTATTACGGTTCGAACGGAAGAACCAACCTTTCTGCCATATTCCTACCTTATGAAAAGTTCAGAAGTTCAAAATTTCAGGAGATCAAAAGTTATTGTGATCATTTGCTTAAAGTTTGAGCTTTTTCTCATTTGCTTCAAATAAAGGGTGATTTTTTAGCTATTATCTTTTTGGCAACACTGGCTTAAACAGCTGACGCACGTTTCGTGTTTTGTTTCACTGTCAAACATCTTCAGTTTGGTCTGTAATTTAAGAATTGAAGCCGAACGACCTACCGCAACGCAGAATTTTTGGTGAATGGGCTCTTGGAAAGTTGGCCGAAGATCCACTTCTTTATCGAAAAATTGTGTTCAGCGACGAAGCTCATTTTTGGCTCAATGGATACGTAAATAAGTACAATTGTCGCTTTTGGAGTGAAGATTAGCCAGAAGCATTGCAAAAGCTACCAATGCATCCAGAAAAAGTCACAGTTTGGTGCGGTTTATGGGCTGGTGGCATCATTGGAACGTACTTCTTCAAAGATGCTGCGAATCGTAACGTAACTGTGAATGGTGAGCGCTACCGTGAGACGATATCCAACTTTTTTTTGCCCAAAATGCAAGAGCTTGACATGTGGTTTCAACAAGACAGTGCCACATGCCACACAGCACGCGTAACAATGGACTTATTGAGAGGCGAGTTCGGTGAACATTTTATTTCACGTTCGGGACCAGTCAATTGGCCGCCTAGATCGTGCGTACGCCTTTAGACTATTTTTTGTGGGGGCTATGTTAAAGCTCATGTCTATACAGACAAGCCCGCTTCAATTGACGCATTGGAAGACAACATTGAAGCATTTATTCGTGAGATACCGGCCGAAATGTTGGAAAGAGTATGCCAAAATTGGACTAAGCGGATGGACCATTTGAGGCGCAGTCGCGGTCAACATTTGCATGAAATAATCTTCAAACATTAAATTTTATGGACCGTAATATCGATTCAAATAAAGATTTCATGCAGTTTTCTGAATTTTATAATTTTTCTTTTTAAATGTTCCTATAGCTCTTAAAAAATCACCCCTTATAACCAAGAACCACTGAGAATATGTATTGTGCATACAGTGATGAGGAAATGTTGCCAATTTAGTTCTCCACCTTCTTAAGAGATGGGTAAATGTATTCCCTGGAGTTTAACATACATACATAAATACGTACATACATACATAATTGGTCATTGCAACCCTTCAGTCGTAATCCTGTTCTGTTCTGTCAGATTTTTTTCCAGAAATCCACTGATAGGAAGTCGCCCTAGAAATATTTTTTCACATTTCATTTTGTTGAGGATTTCTGACCTTGAGCTTGAACCGACGCCTCACGTCTAATAAGCCAACACACTACCTACTAAACTAGGGCGACTTTAAACGCGGGATTAATCGCGTTTGTAAACCATCACTTTAGTCTCTACACACACCCCAGAAAAAGTTCAAAGTTCACATGATGAAATTTCAAGGTACATAGTTGTAAAAAGAGGACAGAACAAACAAACTTTTGCAATACGAATGAAGCAAAAAAAAATGAAACAAAATTTCGAGGTATTTCGGCTAGTCAAGCCCCCCTTTTTAAAATCAATCTCCAACGAGAAGTGAGTGATCTTATAATATGCCCTGCACTGTAATACACACTTCGTACATACATTTATATAGTGCGTGTGTAAATATGTATGTATGCATGTGTATACATAAAAGCACATTATTAATAAACATACATATGAAATGTTTGCCTTGGCTATTAATAATAAAAATAAAAAAAAAATTATGACTTGGAGTGTTTAAAATAAAAATAATAAAGCAAACAGCAACAGCAACAACAATACATATATGTTTTTATTGTGGTTGTACACATGTTTGCAGATAACGACAGCAACGCACAGCCACGCACTCATTTCGAATCAAAATTCGAAGCCATTAGAAGAGCAACCAACACTTCAACATGCGTTAACGTGTAGGCCGGTAGGGCAGTTCGTGTGCGTTCGCAAACGCACATTGGATGCCGAAAATAAAAGCTTTTTTTTACACGACGACAGTGCGTTTTGCGTGCGTATTCTTTTGCACTTCATACAGAAGCTTTTTTTTAATTTTATTTCATTATAGTTGTTGTTCTTGCTGTTGTTGTTGTTATTGTTTTCTATAGGCCTGCCTTTTGCACGACGATCTCTTTCTCTCTCGCATTATTCATTTAGTGAGTGAATTGTGTATGTGTGTGTGTATTGTGAATGGATCATCAATTGTTGATAATATTTGTGTGTAAAACAAGTATGAAAAAAACTCTTTTATTTCTGCGATTGGTTAGGAATTTGTTATTGTAATATTTGTAAGTTTTATTTCTCTTGTTGAGTCTTATGGTTCTCTTTAATATTTGAATCTGTGAGAGGCATTTTAACAATACATATTTTGTAATTTTAGCAGCAACAGAATTAAACGCAACAGAATTAAACATACACATTCATACATACTTATGTACATATTTACATATGTATATATACATATGTACATATGTATGTATTGTATATGAAATAAAAATTAAAAGAAAAAATTAAATTTTGTTGCTGTAGGTTAGATTTTTTCACATTTTTATTTTTATTGTTTATTTTTTGTTGTTGTAATTTGAATTTTTAAAGTGTTTTTTTTCGATTTTGTTTTTGTATTCAAAACTTCCGCATACGTCATTGAAATTGTAAAAAAAAAAAATAATTTTTATAGTAAATAAATAATGAAAACAATAACAACAATTTTGTAATATTTTAAAAACCTAGAGAAATTAAAAAAAAAATGTTAAAAAAAAATTTTAAAAAATTAAAAAAAAATTAAAAAAAAATAAAAAAATTTAATGAAAATATTTTTAGAAAATAAAGTTTTTATATATATACATACATACATACAAATGTGAATGTTTGAACAATAATTGTGTAATAAATTGAAATCTTTAGAGACCCTATTAAAATTAAACATGACATTTGTTTACAAACTAGCTAACTAGCCTATTCAATAACAGGTGCTTGAGCGTATTTTGATATATTTTCCCATCCTTAGTTTTCAATTAGCAAAGTCGATGTATGCGTCGTGCAGAATACATATCCACTTTTGTAAAATTTGTAGAACAACTTGATCTATTTAGTCTACAGTTAGTGATAAAAATCATTTTTTTCTTGTTTTTACATCAGTAAACATCCTAAATTTGGTCCCTTTTTGGTTGTAATTTTGATTCAGTTAAGGGTTTAATAATAACTCAGCTTAGTATGATCGACTGAGGTGCAGGTTTCAAGATCATTAAATTCGGTTCAAGATCTTTAAATTGTGATAAAAATAATTTCATATCAACTCCTGGTTTAATTCTTAATCATTATAACTCACTATATCTTTTTAAAGATCCAAGTGAGAAAATTAATTTCGGGCAATTGCGGGATTAACCTACAATTCATGCATGTATTATAAGGAGGACTGCGAACATACTCGTTGCTTATACGCCACAGATCAGCAATGAATCGTTTTTTCGCTACTCATAAGTACTCATGAAATTTTGAATATAAGTAAGTCAACAATATTGAAATTTAACTATGTACTCCGATTCATTCCTACTCACTACAACATTAATTTATAAGTACATGTTGCAATGAGTATGCGTACAACGTTGATATCAAACTCATAAAATTCGAAATATGTTTGATTCATATGCCTACTCATTCAGTTTCATAAATTTAGAAAAATACTTATAATACTCATAAATGATTCGAGTGATTCGAATCATTCCTCAAAATTTACAGTCTTAGTTGTTGTTGCATTTACAAGAAAAAAAAAGAAAAAGGACAGAGCAGCAAGCATACAACCTTCTGGTAAGTATTTTAGTGTTCGTACTCGAATCGTACTTATTTTGTGATTCGTGTCAATTTTGATTAAAGGAGAGTCGAAATCAACAACATAATGCGTATTGTTAATTATGAGTATGATGAGTACTTCAAACTTTAAATATGAGTAGTATTAGTAGGATATTAAAATAAGTATGAATGCGTATAAGTATCAGAAATTATGAGTATGATTCGAATCTACTCATATTTTCGAGTACTCATTGCTGATCTCTGTTACACGCACAACAATAAAATACTAATCAATCATGATATTCGTAAATTCCCATTCATAATGTTTCTTTTAATTAAAATTATTACAGTTTATTGCTGTTGTTGTTGTAGATTACAATTAGCAAAAAAAAAACAACAAAAAAATGTCACATCACTTGTGCAATTTACTGTGCACTTAACTTTATTATACCAACTGTAGGGCGATTTACGCACAATTTTTTAAATGTTTTGAAGGTCTACAAACAAATTCATTGTTTCTGTGCTAAAGCCGTCAACAAACAAACAAACAAACAAACACATACGCTTTGAGTGGGAGAGGGTAGGCTAGATAAGACACAGAATGCACAGCAAAACACATTTATGCTTTGCGTTTTTGAAATTTTACATGAACAACGATCATGTCTAATGCGTAATTGATGCTGTTAAACAGCAGCAGCAGCAGCAGCAGCAACACTACGACAGTTCTGCACTTAATTACATATACAGTTTGTATATGCCGTTAAGCGGCACACAAAAAAAACCGAAAATCTATTACAACAATGCATAAAAAACAACAACAAAAACAATTAAATGAAAAGTGTGTATATGTATGTATTCATGGGCCTAATTTTTCTACAAAAAAAAAAATAAAATTTAGGTCACCACAACGCAACACAACACAAAGCAACGCAATGAGCTCATTTACAACACGAATACATGATTATGCGGCGTATAACGTCATACAACAATTGCTCGCATTACAGTAAAACAACATTCACACACACACACACACACAGAGAGAGGCATGCACGAACAAAAAGAAATCATGATTTTTATTGTTGTACAGACACTATAAGAGAATAACTGTAAAAACAAACAACAACAAAAAAATGCTTTTGAATGAAAACGAAGAAGAAAAAAACGCGCTGATACACTATGGACATTATGAGTACAGAAAATGGGGAAAAAGAACGTAATTTTAATTTGGTTGCAAACACGTATACATACATAGAAGAAATCTTGTAAAATTTATTTAAAAAAAAACTTAAAACAAAGACAAAAACAAAATGAAAGAACTTCTTTTCAATTGAATTGAATTTTTGTTCATTCATTTCTGCAACCAGAATGTAAGCGTTTTTTGATTAGAAAATCTCGTACGCCGAGTGTAGTTTTTGTTTTTATTGTGTTTCTTTATTAATTAATGATTATTAGGCCGTAAATGTTTGAAAAATTTCTCTTTCTTTTGGCAATTTCTATTTTCGTTTTTTCTTTATTGTTCTCTCGTTCTGCTGATCTTGACTTAAAACGTGTACGAATGTTAACTTAAGTCTGTTCTATGAATATGAAATATTAAAGCGTGTATGTAATTATGAAATAAAATATTCAAAAAAAGGTAACATTACATGCTGACTGCTCCTATACACTCTCCAATTAAACCCATACAACATTATTACATTATTAAAAATGTGTGCATGTGTAGTGTAGTAGTCGCCGTAGTCTAGTAGGTAGTGTGTTCGCTTATTAGACGTAAAGCCCGGGTTCGTATCCCAGGTCAGACATCGAAAACGAAACATATTTCTTCGGCGACTTCCTCTCAGCGGATTTCTGGCAAAATCTCTGAGAGTAAATAAACCTGCCACGAAAAAAGTTTCTTAAAATCTGTCGTTCGGAGTCGACGTTAAACTGTAGATCATCATCACCACAACATGAGTGGTGTGAGAAGCTTGGCCGTAATCTTGACTGAAGGGTTGTAATGGCCAATTATGTATGTATGTATGTATGTATGTGAGTTAGTTTTGAACAACAACAATAGAAAAACAAAATAAAGAAATCAATGTAAATAAATAATAAAGGAACGAAAGAAAAAGAGATCGTGTATCGTACAAGGAATAGCATTTTTTGCGTTTTAGCACATCATATACGATGTCCAGGCCTTTCTTTTTTCTTCTTATCAGTGTAAAGTACCATTCCGCAGTGTAAGTGAAATGCTTAATGCTTGGCTTAAAACGGTTTTAGAGGCTGCCTAACGCCAACAAAATTTTACTTCTCCGCTGTCTGTATGAAATGACATGAAATTTTTGTAACACTTCCTCTTCCTCTTTGTCTTCGTCTTCTTCTTCTTGTTGTTGTTGTTGTACCAATGCTAAGCTTAATGTTAATGCTGTTATTCAAGAAGACAATTTCCCAGAACTTGACACAACAACAACAATGAGGCAACAAATGAGGAAAAAATACAATAAAAAGCATTTCTCAAAGTGATTACATTGAAAACGGAAACCACAAGAGCATGTTAATCATTAAATTAAAGACGATTCTAGTCTTCTTTAGCTTCTTCTAATGTTTTACAAACTCTGTGTTGTGTTGTGTTGTGTATCGGCTTTACGAAATCTAAATTACAATAGAAACGACAACAACAACAACAGCTACAACAACAGTGATTATTGTAATAAAACAAAAGCTTGTTTGCACGAAAAGCAACAAAAGAAAGAAACGAAAACTAGAAAAAATTACGCACTTCCTTTAGTTCTCGTGTAATAGAAAAAAACAAAAAAAAAACAAAGAGAGAAAAATAAAATTAAAATAAACACGACCATAAAAAGACAACAACAAAACGCATTTAAAAAAGCCATCGCTATTATTCATAAATGCGTTGTAATTGCGTTTTAACTAACCATCCCCCCCTTCTTTAGTGCCCAACAGCAATAGTTTTATTTAAAGTTGATGCTTGAATGTGTATTTAGTTTAGCAGCCTATATGTACGTAAGGTGCTATTCGAAATGCATGAACACAGTTACAGTTAGTCGACAAGACTTCCCCCCTCTCAGTAAATAATTCATTCTCCTGTCAGAATGAATTTGTTGAGTGACATTTCATTGCTGTGTCGTGCCTATAAAATAGGGATCCATAATTTAATTGCAACTTTTCAATTGGCGATCGAACACGATCGAACTTCATTTGCAAACATTACTTGATGCCGACCATTTATCTCGTTTAATATGACAATATTCGTGTTTGCAAACTTTACCTCATCGAGTAGTTTTTGGCAAAGATAGATCGTGTAACAAGCATTTTACACGAAACTGATTCCGAAGTCTTCCAAAGCCATTATACAGCGACTACACTAAAACCACACCCAATTAGTGAGGGGATCGCTTCAAACAAAATGCACATGTGTGCGTGAGTGTAAAAAAAAACTATTTTACATGAGAAATAATTGCGTAGACATTGGCTAAACCAATGCAAAGAAAGCTTTAATGAGTACATAATAAGAATTGTGAGCAAAAAAATAATAAAAAAATATGATTTTATGCACTGAAAGAAATTCTAGAGATAATTTTAATTAAATAAGGAATTGTTCTGAGACATGGTTTTAATGAATTTTAATGCAAATTTAAACTGTTTTTGTTGTTACAATATATCCTTAAAAGCGAAAACTGATACATTATATTTTTTTTCTAATTTTTTAAAATTTATATTCGAATAATATTTCATTACTTGAATACTTTTGATGGAAAGAGTTTGAAGTGTGAGAGAGAGAGAGAGAGAGATCGATTGTCTATAACCGCAAATGGAAATTGTATTGCACATTCAATGTTAGATTATTAATTATAAGTAATATGTACATAAATATCTACAAATTCTTATAGACTTTAAATAGAAAAATTTTAAATGAATAATAAAAAAAAAATTTTAAAATTATAATTAAATTTATAGTTAAATTTAAAATAAATTATTAAATTATAATAATTATAATTAAATTTAAAATAATAAATTAAATTTAAAAAAATTATTAAATTATAATTAAATTTAAAATAAAAGTTTATTATTATTTGAAAATTAATTAATTAATAAATTAAATTAATAAAATTAATTTAATAATAAAATTTAAATATTAAATTTAACATATTTTTAATTTTTTAATTTTCTTTTTATCATTTATTTAAAATATTTCTATTTAAAGTCGATAAGAATTTGTTAATAAAATTAATTTAATAATAAAATTTTATTTTATTAATTAATAAAATTAATTAAATTAAAAATTAAAAAATTAAAAATATGTAAAATCTAATAATAAAATTTTATTATTAAATTAATTTTATTAATTTAATTTATTAATTTTAAAATTATTAATTTTTATTTTATTTATTAATTTTAAAATTAATAAAATAAACAAAATTAATTTTAAAATTAATAAATTAAATAAATTTTAAAATTAATAAAATTAATTTTAATTAATAAAATAAATTTTAAAATTAATTTTATTAATTTAATAATAAAATTTTATTTTAAATTTAATTATAATTTAATAATTTATTTTAAATTTAATTATAATTCAATAATAAAATTTTATTAATTAATAAAATTAATTTATTTATTTATTTTAAATTTTTTCTATGAACTTGTAATAGATTTTATTGTAAACTCACCTTTTTTTTTTGTAAACAAATGCAAAGTATTGAAAAATCTTGAAAGTTTTTTCAGTGGTTGCTTCTGATGAATTATTTTCGTTTACTTTCGTCTTTAATTTTATTCACTTTATTTTATAGTTCCTTTTTTCCTTCTTTCTTGTCTTTCTTTTAAATTTTTATAAAATCTTTGTTTTTTTCTTTAATTTAATTTAATTTTTTTATTTTATTTTGTATTATTTTTCTTTAAAAATATTTATTTATCGAAACGAAATTTTTGCGCAAACTTCCTTAGTTTTTGTATTTATTTTAATTTTTACTGACTTTTGTTGTTGTTGTAGTCGTTTTTTATTTTATTTTTTGGAAGTTTGCTTGAGTATGTCCAAACCAATAATTTTGAAAATGGGTCCCAATTTGTAAGAAAAGTTGTTGTTGTTGTTGTTTTAGATTTTATTCGGTTAAGTTGTTTTGGTGTTTAAAATTTTTTACAAAAAAAATTAAATTTTTACACTTTGTTTTTTTGTTTTGTTTTGTTTTTTGTTTTTTTTTTTAATTAAATGCGTTTATCTGATTGCGTTTTAAAAGTTACATTTAAAAATATTAAATTTTTTTCTTGTTGTAAATGTAGAATATTTTATAAATTTTTGCGTTTTTTTCTTTCTTTTATAATTTTTATTTTATTTTTTAAGTTATAAAAAATGCATTGTTAATATGTATGTATGTATGTATGTAATAATAATAATAATATATTAATTAATATTTATAATATATGAAGTAGAATATGAAAAGTGATTAATTTTACGTATCATTACAAATCATTTTTTTCTTTTTTGTTTTTTTGTTGTTAAAATATTATTTTTTGCATAATTTTTATTTTCTTCTTCTTATTTTTAATTAAAATGGGATTTTATTTTTCTTAATTTTTAAGCCAGAAATAGTTTTATTTTTTTATAAACTTTTTACACTTTTTATAGCCGAAAGAGCTTTTTTTTAAATTTATTTTTTTTAATTTAAATTTTTTTATTTAGCCAAACTGTTTTTTTATTATTTTTTTGGTTGAGCCAATTATTATTTAAAATTCATAATTTAAAAAAATTTTGTTGTTTTGTTGTTGTTGTAAATTTTGTATTAATTTTTATGCCAAAAATGTTTCATGGTTTTTTAATTTTTAAAATTTTCTTTTAATTTTCACATCACATCACAACTTTTTCGTTTTTCTGCAGAAGATTAATTTCTTTTTGTTGTTGCTTTTTAGCATATTTCGCATTACAGTTATTATTATTGCTTGATGCCCTTGTTGTTGTTGTTGTTGTTGTTGCTATTGCTTCTGCTAAATATTGCATTTCCAACGTTGACATTTTTTATGTTAAAAAAAACAGGAAGAGAATCTTCTGTAAATACAATTTAAATTAATCAACTTCATTCTCATCCTTGATTATCCTTTTTCATTTTCTGAGTGTATTTTAAGCAAAAACCAAATATAGAAACTCGCTTTAAAAACCAATTTTTAATATTTTCCTCATTCCGAAACCAATTCTCTCCTTTTTATTGCGTTTTATTCAAGAATTAATTGATTTTAACGAATACTTAGGTTCTCGTCCTCCGTGGTGAAGATACATATATACATATCCACATACGCATACGTACATAAGTGCATGCACTCATGGTGTTAATAGTGGTGAGTGTGCAATAGAAAATGACAACAAATGAAAATGATAAAGAATTGTAGACGACGGAATGATAATTATATTGGATGCCCTTTTGACCCCAGGAGGAAGAAGATTTCATTTCATCTCAACTTCGCATTGAAATTTTGAATTCCGAAATTGCATAAAGCGAGGCCAATAATCGTATGACTCATGTAATGCTGGAACTTGGAAGGCTGCAGAGACAAAGTCATAGTTTGAGATGAAATAACATTCGCCAATCCGTTGGGAAATTGTATCTACTGAGAGTGACGCGGAAAGAGAGTAACTAGCCACCATAGGGGGTTTACGTCTTACTTAAGCGCCAACGATAGTGAAAACTTATGTATGTCGGTAAACGTAAGCAGAGACTTTTGAAGATTATCAGCCTCGAAAGAAAGAGAAAAAAAACAAGGATGCAAACACTTTTAATCTAAAGATTAAGCAATAAATATTATCATCATCATTATCAGCATCATTATCTTCATTATTATAATCATTATATTCTCTCATTATAGTGTTGCTGAAGACTTTACTATTCATGTCGTACACTTGGCAGGCTGTTTGTTTGTTTTTTTTATCGTTTTTATTCGAGTGTGAGTGTTTGTAAGTGAAATGAAAGTTTTTCTCGGTGTATGTAGAGAGAGTATATTATAGTGAGAGCAGGGGGTTGATTATGTTGTTGTGCATACTTGTTTGGTGGTGGTAAACGAAACAAACAAACAAACAAGAAAAAAACTGTTGTTCGTCAAACATGTTCAATGCAGTTTTTTATTTCTTTCGTTACGCTTTTACTAGCAAATTGTTGTTGTTCTGGTTGGCTTTATTTCGTTTTCGGTTTTTCAAACAGGATTTGAATTGCATGATGAGTCAAAATCGAAAACAAATAGAAAAAAATACACACACACACACCGTCAAAGAGAATTAAAATAATAATAAACAACAACAACAACAACAATAGCTACAAGAAAAAGAAAAAAACAGGCAATAATGCTTCAATAAGCACATGAAACTTCATTTTAAGTAAGCAGAGGAAAAATGCAAAGTAAAAAAGAAATCAAGTAAAATGAGTCAAAAGAAACGAAAGAGAGTACTTCACTGAGTTGTTTGTATGAAAAAAACTAAAAAAAATGCGAAACAAATACAAAAACAAACAAATAAACAATGTAAACGAATCAAATACCATACACTCACAGGGAAATGTTCATACGAATCCATACAAAGATTGCCACACACAGAATTCATTCTGTAATGCACTTAACCCTTTAGGTTACATACTAAGAATGATCCGAATTTTAACAATTTTGAGTAGAAATTCGAACAACTGTTGGGCTTAATTACTCCAAATTCAGTGGATTTATAGGAAATATTTTTGAACGGCACGCTGCCAGCCAAATAAATAAATTTGTCATGAAAAATTTTAAGCAATTTGAGTGCGCCCCTGCAATGGACTTTTTTTAAAAAATAGGTAACTCTTTTCCAAATGAGCTAATATTTGTTCTACAGATACATACATACATAATTGGCCATTACAACCCTTCAGTTAGGATTACGGCCTAGCTTCTCACATCACTCATGTTGTGTACGTTAATTTTATACTTGAGTATCGGGACCTATACTTGATAACGTCGACTCCGAACGACAGATTTGTTTTTCAGAAACTTTTTCATGGCAGGTTTTTTTACTGTCAGAGTTTTTTGCCAGTTTTTTTATATTTCGTTTTAATGTCTGACCTGAGTTACGAACCCGGGTTTTACGTCTAATAAGCGAACACACTACCTACTAGACTACGGCGACTTCCTTTTGATCTTGAGTTCAATTAAAGCTTTTTATTTCTATCCTTCCAAATGGTAGATAGATTAGAGTGGTAGCTTTAATATAAAAAATTGCAGTTCTACACGTTTGTTGTACAGGAAATTTTTTCTAATAACTACTACGATAATAGACAAATTATTAACTAAACATATGAAGCATGACAAAGCTTGCAGAACCCATTTAACCGTAACAAAAAACTGGAGTCCTTTATTTGTTTATTTTGAAATCATAATTTAATCCGTTTGTTTTTTTTTAATTCTTTCCCGTTCCCCTCTTCAATTGATGGAGGAAATTGAATTTAATCTCAGTAAATGTCTTTCCAGGCACTGACATAAAAGCGCGGAGTAATTTAAAATGTGTGTTTGGCAAAATTTACTAATCCATTGCCCAAATCTTATTGGAATCGGAAGAAATTCTGATTTGAGGCACTTTCATGAACAGAAACAAGAAAAAATCGAATGTCGAACATTTTTCGCAGATCTTAGTAAATTCTCTGAAATAAGTTCAATTTGCATTGCAAATTTGTTCCCTTCACTTCTTTAAGGGAATATTTTGTATACATATTTTTGTATAATTTTAAATGCATATTCTTTAAATGCATATTTAAGTTTTATTTTTCATTATACATACATATGTATGTATATGGTCCGGTTTAAGTACTTAAACTTTTCTCATTGCAAAGCATTTCCGTTTACTAAAATATGTATGTACATACACAGTCTTTCTATTATTATTTCTGACACTTCGATTTCTATCATAATATTCTTTCGGCGTTTTAAGACTGCAGTTGCCGAAGAATCAAAAAAAAATTTTTTTTTTTGAATTTGAAAAAAAATTTGAATGCAACAGTTTTTTAAGTGTCGCTCATAATTATTTTACAATTTCTGTGAGTGTATGTTTTATTTTCTTCACCATTCTCTTCACTTTTTTCACACTGAGTCGCCAATATTAATTTTCTTTCTTTTTTGTTGTTGTTTCTTCATTTCTTATTTGTTTTTATTTTTTACTTTCAAAAGAAAATTGCGCTAATTTTTCTTCTTCGTTTTCTTTGCTTCTCCGTTGTTCTTGCATTACTTTTGTTGTTGCACTTATAAGCTCTTCTCTGTGTTTTTATTTATTTTGTTTTCATGAAAAAATTTTTTTTGTGAAATTTTCTTTAACTTTTCACTCACAAAGTGGTGGGAAACTTTTCAAGTCCCGGAAATGTTTCTGTATTTGTATAACTGCTATGCATGTATGTATGCATGCATGTATGTATGTTTATTACCACACAATATATTCAATTTTGAGAAGAAGACAAAAAAAGAAGAAAATGAACAGGAGCGGAGTAGTTTCGACACGAAAATATTCCAAAAAAAAAAGAAGGAAAAGGAAAAGAAAGGAATTTGTTCACCATAATTTTTAATCTTTCATTTTTTTACATTTTCTTATTAAAAGTTAAAATAATTTTAACATTGTTTAAGATTTTATAATCCATTGATTAAGGTTGGCTATGATTTTTGCTTAAAAAACACTCAGAAAATTATGTTTTTTTTTTTTGTAATTGTTTACAACAATTTCTTCTTTTTATTTATAATAATTTGAATTAAATTTTATTTCTATTTTTGTTTATAAAATATTACCGCTTTTTGTTTAAATCAAAACACTATTTTTTAATATTTTAGTGGCATTTTATTTATTTATTTTTTTTTTAAATTTTTTTCTTCGCTGAATGCACTCTCTTTTTGAACAATTATTTCTGTTGTTGTTGTTTTCTTAGTTGAATGTGTGAAAAATGCCAAACGATTTTTTATTTATTTTTTTTTCTTGTTGTTAATTTGTATTCTTTTGTTTTCTTTTTGTTGTTTTGAATTAGAAAAAATACTCCTTATTTTTTTTGGTGTTTTTGTTTTTCGTTTATAGAAAAATTTATTAAAATTTAGATTTTATTTATTTTTTTGTTTGTTTTTAATTTGAAATTTGATTGATTTTTTTTGAAACACAAAAACTTAAGAAAAAACGTTACGAGACATTTAGTGCACACACTGCGACAAGCGAGCGAGCACCTCCGAAACCTGGGTCCGAATAGACGAACATGAATTTTGTGAATTGCGTTTCTGGCCCACCAACCACCAAAAAAAAAAAAACCACCATATGAATGCCAGCAAATACACATACAACAACGAACGAAAACACACTCTCTAAACGCAGTAGCAGTTGCTCGAAACTGAAACTGAAACAGCAACAGCAGCAAACAGCAGTCAGCGCTACAAAGCATAAAAGCAGCGCATTAGAGAATTCAATTTGGAGTGTGTATGCGTGTTTTTCTCATCACAAAAAATACACGCAGAATCACATAAACACTCTGTCACATAAGTACACACAAACATACATACAGTTTTATTGAAAGAATTCTTTATCAAAAACACAACACAACACAACAGAAAACAAAACAAAAACATGAATAAACTTTGCAGAGAAACTTGGCAAAAACAATATGTATTTGGAATTCATTTTTTACCCACACTCACGCACACATCGCATACACACATTTAGCTCTTGCACAGCCACCACCACTGTTAAACTCTTCATGGAGCACACAAAGTGCAAATACTCGTAATTTGAAGAAACAAAAATCAAGAAAAAAAAGAAAAAAGCCCACTCTCAAGAACGCATTAATATTGCAAAGCATTTCAAAACATTCTCTCTCAAACAAGTTCTAATGTGTTCTCTTAGAAGGTTTGCTACAAAAAAAATGAGGCTTAAAGAGGTGGTTTATTTTTATGCTACACACTCTCTACACAAAAAGTTGTTTTTCTGCGCTCCGTTAATGTTGTATATACGAGTTCTTGTGTGTGTTTGTTTTGTAATGCAAATGCAAAATATAGAGAAAACGAAACACAAGAAACATACTTGTTTTCATTTGTGTTTTTGTTTTATTTTGTTTTGTTAAATTTGTGTTTTTGCATTTCCCTTTTTCTCACTCACTGTGTATGAATTTCTCTTACTCGCTGTCTCTCAGTTACAATTAAATTAAGTCAATCACTCTCTTTCTCTCTCTCTCTCGCGCTGTCATTTTTTGGTACTCATTATTATTAGAATTTTGTATTACCATTGAAAATAACTGTTTTGTCGTGTATGCATGCAAACATAGAAATGGATGAGAGTGTGTGCGTGTGTGTGTGAGTGTATTTAAATTTTTGTATTTGTGCCCTTTAAAGCATTTGCAATATGCAGCATTTTTACTCAATCCCTTTTCATTTTCAATTGGATTCTTTCTTAACCAGTTCATTTACAGTGCAGAACGAAATAATAGCAGCACTAATTACATACATACATCGGTATATACATATTATAAGCACTTAAAATACTCTGTTGATGTATATTTGCAAATGATTTAAAGGAAAAAATTTATTTTGAAAATCAATTTTGGAAATTATTTTTTTTTCGCACATATTCGAGGGTTAAGAGCTCATTTCTCGAACTTCCAACGCTGTGGGTAAGAAGTTGCTTATTATTAGCATAGAATTACAAATTATGTTACAATTATAACGAACTGGCACCTTTGGCTCAGTGTGGTGTAAAGATCACAGTCTCTCGCGGGGGAATCGAACTTACATCCTTCACACTGATAGCCTACCAGGGTGCCCAAATAGTTAAATTAAAAAGCTGTCTCCGTTATCAATGTTTAAAAAATGTGGTAGAGTAAGAATTGAAGAAAGTCGCCGTGGTCTAGTAGGTAGTGTGTTGGCTTATTAGACGAAAGGCCCGAGTTCGAATCCCAGGTCAGACATCAAAACGAAAATATGAAAATATTTCTTCGGCGACTTCCTCTCAGCAGACTTCTGGTAAAAACTCTGAGATTAAAAATTGCCATGAAAAGCTTCTCAAAAAATCTGTCGTTCGGAGTCGACTTTAAACTGTAGGTCCCGCTATAACACGAGTGGTGTGAGAAGCTAGGACGTTGTACAATGGATCAATTAGACCTCCGGGTACTGTACTTGTCACAGTTGACAAGTACACGTCCTCTAACCTAACCTAAGAATTCAAGAAGTCATTCTTCAATTGGATATTTTTTATGCCTCTCTATACCCACAGTAAACTTTTTATGACAAGGTTCAGAACATCAGAATTATTTAAGACTGCTTCTTGGGATTTGAAACTTTAAAGAAAAAAAATTGTTAATGAAGTTACGACCACTCTAGGGGTTTTGGTGATTTTGGTGATACGACGTATTTAAATTAATTTCCGGACTAAGAATGTCAACGAATTTCGATGATTTGATACGTCTATACATACATATATACTTAGATCAGACTGTTTACACAACTATCCCAAACTAAGGACGTGTTTCTGTAACACAAACGATTTTAGATGGACGTTCTGCAATTGTGAAACTGAATGTTTTTGCTTGTGTTTGTCGTACAAATTAACGTTCGTCTGATATCGTTTGTGTTATATCTTGTGTCTTGAGTTGGATGACCCTAGTAGTATGGTGTGTAGGATATTTGTTTATCAGTGTGAATTCTAGTTGTTTTGCTCCATCCAAAAAATATTCTATTGAATCATATTTATCAAATCACAAGTATTATTAGGTTCTCTAAGGACAAGGGAATAAGAAAAAGGATTTTTACAGTATGGAGCAAAGGTTTCAAAACATGGTATGTTATAATTGATCTTTAAGGGTGTTGAGTAATTTCGCAACTGCAACCTCGATTGCAATAAAGGCCTGGCACAGTAATATCCCGTTGTTTCAGAATATCTAACAGTATTGGAAGTATTGCTTGTAATGCCATTATATCTCACACTAAATATTGCGTTAAGCTTTGTGGATTGTAAATTTGGGGTAAAAAACAAAATTGCCTTTCGCTTGGTAACTTCTAGAGATGTTCTCAAAGTTGAATTGTTAAATGTATTTTTGTTTTTTCACTTCTATTTTCGTGGTCTTTCTGTGTACTCTCATTATTGTCCATTCTTATTTGATTTTTGTTTGATTTGTTCGTGTTTCCTGAATAAAAATCTAGCATTTATTGTCCCCTCACGACAATATATACGTTCTTTTTCATTCTCTATTTTGCACGGTTTGCTAAGCAGGTGGTTGACCTACTGTTTTGGGTTCGAAGATGGCGACCACGACCTATTGTCATGGTAAGAAGCTTTTTGCTTCTTTTTTACTATTTCTGCAGACGGGGGCGCTGCCATGTCTTCTTACAATGTCCATCATGAGTGTTATAAGATAGAAGTTTCTAAAGTTTTGAAAATCCAAAAACCTGTTGAAAATTGTTCGCATTTGCTGCTGTTTATACCCGATTTACACGGTCTTATAGCGAAGCACTTTAATCACTACAATACGTCATATATTATCGCCTAGACTATCAATTTCTTTTCAAACTGTATAGAATTAATTAATTTATGAATCCTTCAGAGAGAGAGAGAGGAATATGTGTTTTTTTTTGTCTTGAGCTGGAGGTGGGAATCTTCTAAAGACACTTTTGTTCCAACAAAAGAGTGCACGATTCACCAACACTGGTGCCTACGTACTAAACCCACCCCCTACACACTTCAACCACTCTCCCCCCGAGAGAGAAATATGTGCTAAGCTATGTATGTATGTACATATGTGTTCATCTTGAACCAATTGTATGCGGAAGTCTTTCTTGGAATACTTTTGTTCGTATGACAAACATACACATTGGAATGGAAAAGTTTGCTGTGCATTCTACAAAGGAAAATAAAATTTCATAAACGACTCGAAGTTAAATGAACAACTTTATTTTATAATTCTATTGTTTTGATTGCAACTGTATGTATGCATGCATGTATGTATGTATTTATGTACATTTGTTTTTTTTGTCTTTTTTTTTGATTAGTTTTTCCAATTTGTGACATTTTTTCTTGTGATCTCTCTTGAAGGGGTTAAATTGCATGTTTTACGTATGTATGTATATGTCCTTTTTCCTGTGTGTATTCATAGTGCATTATTGTTTTAGGCCTGTTAGCAGCACAAAAGCCTATTTTGGGGTGGGTTTAACTAGACAAATGGAATGGAAAAACACAAAATGTTCTTTTCTTCTCATATGCAAATGACTGAATTTCTAGGATTTAAAAAACATGTTTTCCAAAGGAAGAATAATGCAAGCCAGGCAATACATTCGAGCAACAATTCAGGACACAATGCGACGTTCGATTTTCATGTTTTTTTTTTTTTTGCTTTTTTTCTTCTAAGAAACAATAATGAATTCTAGGGAAATGAGAAGAATTTAATTCAAAATTAATTGCAATTCTTAAAATAAAATCTTGTGAAAATATTTCATTTAATTGGCTGCGAAAGCCTGACAATTACTTTAAAACTGTTTTCTATTCATTTAAGTTGCTTGCAACACTTTTAGTTTCATCTGCTTAACACATAGTGTGTGTATCTATCTGTATTTGTTAAATTAAATTATTTTTAAAATTTTACATGCTTTTCGAAATCAAAAACTTTTTTAGAAATTTTTGGCGTACCCCCCTTTCAAATATTTCTTCTTTCATTTTCTGTTTTTTGAAAAATTATTCGTTAAAATGTAATTAATTTGGTTGTTGCCTACATTTTTCTAAATTCCTTTCCCTTAATTGTTTGGGCTTTTCTTTTGTTTTTCTTCTGTTTTTCCCAAAAAAAATATTTTTCAATTTCTAACACAATATTTCTCTATAACCAGTGATGCCAACTTAGCCCTTTTCGGGCTAGATTTAGCCCTTTTTGAAGTACCTTTAACGCGAAAAATTTTTTGATTTTTTAACGCTTTTCAGTATTTTTGTTTAGCCCTTTTTGCCCGTTTTTCCTTTAACTCTGTATGGCAATATTATCTTATGTTTCTCTGGCAATGTCGAATTGTAAGCTAAAGTGACAGCACTTTTTTTTCTATTTCTTGTTTTCTTCTTTGTCATTTACATAGAATTAACAAAAGTACCGAGAAACACAAGCTTTGCTGAAAGTTTAAAATTGTATTTACCTAGTAATTAGGCGATATAAAACATATTAATAAGTATATGAGTGTATAACTTTAATTAAGTCATAATTTACTATTCTTCGATGTGTCTTTAATCTAAATGTTATGCTATGTTTAGATGTAGCGCTACACGCAAAGATATCGTAAAGTTTGGGAGACAGATCCCCTTTTAAAGAAATTGATAAAGCCTTGTAAAGATGAATCTAAAGCAGTATGTATTTACTGCAACACGCAAATCGCCGCTAAACACTATGACCTGGTCAGACATTCAGAAACGAAAACGCATAAAAAGTGTCCAAACCTTTAAACAGCATTAATATGGTACAAGCACAAATTTGTTTTACACCTGCAGTGGTACCCTATTGTGGTACTACATATTTTAATTTTAGCCCCCTTTTTACGCTTTTTTGAAAAAAATGAAATTGTATTGTACTAAAAACGTAATTTTTTCAATTTAGCCCGTTTTAGCCCGTTTTTCATTTTTGTTCACGCGTTTGGTGTCCTAAGAGTTGGCATCACTGTCTATAACAGCCTTTCCTGGTTTTTTTGTCATTTTTTTCTTTTTTGCTACAACATTTTCTATGCGGCCACTGCTGCTTTTGCTGTTGCTGCATGAGACAAGCAAATAAAAACAACAACAAGAAGCGATAGTTATTGCAAAAAACAACACATCGCAACATTTGCTCTGCTGCAAAAAATACTTGAAACAGCAAAATACAACACCACACACACACCCATACATCCATACATGCATACCCAAATGAAATAAATAACCAAGAAAGCAAAGTAAAAACACACTGAAAAGCTTTTGCATTTGAAGAGATTGACTGTGTAAGAGAGAGAGAGAGAGAAATTGATTTGGTGTTTGTACAAAATGTACGAAAAGCTTTTTTAAATTCTCTTAAAGGGGAATTGTAAATACCAATAAAGAGATATAATGAAAGACAAGAAACTCTTTTAAATAATGTGCATACAAACATACACATAACCACACACACACACATACATATATATATATATATGCATTGAAAATGAAATCTAAAATTGAGTAACAATTCTCTGAAAGTGATGGAAAAATTTACGCAATTTTTGTAAACACGTGTAGCCTAGAAAAACCCAACAACAACAACAACAGCTAAAAAGCACATAATACAATAACAACAACACATACACACAAAAATCAAATAATCATTATTTGTTATTATAAATGAAATAAACATGGTGGTCTCAGCGCAAGAGAGTGAGCGAGAGAGAGAGAGAGAGAGTGAATGTGTTAAAAAGATAAAACAAAATCAGCAAGTGTTCTCCAAGTGGCGGAAGCAAAAACAAAAACAAACAACAATTTCTATGTTTCTTCATTATGTGTTCGCTCGCATTTAACCAGAACAGGACAAAACAGAACAGAACTGAACAGCACAGAACTGAACTGAACTCCATAATGACGATGTGCATGTTGTTTGATTGCTTGTGTACACTATACAGTGTCCGTATGTATGTACATATGTATGTATGTTACGTTGTTATACGATGTTATGTTGATTTGGAAAGAACCGAAATGTTTTCTTTCATTTTGCAAAGCCTGAAGAGTGTCAGAGAGAGAGAGAGAGAGAGAAGATGTGTGTGCACAAACGCAAGCACAAAAAAAAAAGCTTTCAGCAAAAGATGTTGCTGCACGCACACTAATAAAATTGCATGTCTTCTATTGACAAAAACAAACACAACAACTACAAAACGTAACGACGAATGGTCTGTTATACACTGGGACACTCGGACTGTCTCCAACTGTTGTAAACGCTTACAAACACAGGCATACATGCATTCAGTATGTACTTATAAATGCGTGTGCCCAACTATACACCATACTGGTTGGTGTGCGTTTATATTGTGTAAATATTTTATATGCGTGAGTGTGTTTGTGTTTTTTGTGTGTGCTTTTTTCTGTTTTTTTTTTTTTTTTTTGCAAGGCAGGCATTTGATGTAAGAGCTTGAATTTTGTAAGCACCATAATTAATAAATAAAAAAGCAGAAAAAGAAAAGAAAAAATATGGGTTTGTAGGGATAAATCATAGTGTGTGTGTGTGTCTGTTATATAAAATGAGTGTGGCCTATTGACAATGTTGCCAAGTTTAAATTTCGTTCTTGATACTTGATTCAAACAAAAATTGGAGATATTTTTATCGGACGTAGTTTTTCTTCTGAGAAGAGCTTCACAATACCGGAACAAAAAAATTCATTACAGTGCCAAAGATAATGCGTGAGTAGCATGGTAGCGCCTATCCGCTGTAACTGTAATAATGTTAGCATAAGTAGTAGAACATTTTTAAACGTCTTTTTGGGTATTAAGTCGCTGTTCCCGCTATAAATCTATTTTAAATGCTTGGTAACGGCAAATTAAAATCATACACATACATACCTTCAGTCAAAATTACGACCTAGCTTCTTACACCACTCATGTTGTGTGCCTTAATTTTGTACTTGAGTGGCGGGACCTACAGTTTAACGTCGACTCCGAACGACAGATTTTTGAGAAAATTTTTCATGGCAGGTTTAGGTTAGGTTAGGTTAGAGAACGTGTACTCGTCATCTGTGACAATTACAGTACCCGGAGGTCGAATAGACCCATTGTACAACGTCTTAACTTCTCACACCACTCGTGTTGTATGCGTTAATTTTATACATGAGTAGCGGGACCTACAGTTTAAAGTCGACTCCGAACGACAGATTTTTGAGAAGCTTTTCATGCCAATTTTAGCCCCCAGGCCTCGGGCTCGAACCCGGACTTTACTCTAATAAGCGAACACACTACCTACTAGACTACGGCGACTACGACCCCTTTTTAAAGCAACAAAAAATTAAACTCATTTGTTTTTTTTTCAAGTGCTTACTGCTTTAAAGATTAATTTATATGTGAAAATTACGCGCACAAAAAAAAATAAGACAACACTGTTCGTTTGCCGTTCAGATGTGCACTCTTTTTCGGTTTTTTTCTTTTCGTTTTCATTTTCCTTTTTCGTAGTAAATGCTGCCGATAGCTGAGGGTCGTTTTTGCTGCCACTCAGTATATACGAATAGTGCGTATGTTGCGTGTGCTACGCGTTTTATAATATGTCGAGTAAATGTGCGTTGATTGCAGAATTCAGTCGGCTGTTTGCTTGTTTGATTTCTTTTTTTTATTTTATTTTTTTGTTTTTCTTCTGCTTATATGAGGTCTGCGCTTAGATTTCACTTTGCTTTGTCTTTGTTTTCGGTTTTTTTTTTCGTTTTAGGTTGTGCAAAAACATTGCATTACAAAATTATAAGAGCACGTTTTTATTTCTACAATCATGTTAAGCCTATCTGTCCCTAATTGAGTGTAAAGATTGCACGTTTAATTGATTATCTTGTTAATTGAACGCAATTAATCAGAATATCGCAATTTAATAATATCAGTAGTGGCAAAAGCACTGTATTTTATAATATCCAAGCTTTTATTTAATATTGATGGGACTTACACACAGCCACAAAAGTATACATACGGTTAACAAATTTCAGAAATTTACAAAAGACCGACTTAAAATCGAGGAAAGTTGTCAGACAATTATAAAGATTTTCAACGAAAACGGATTGGTTAAAAAATATCTGAAACTCAACTAATAGGAAACTTGAAGTCAAAACTGGGGTCATTGAATACTACCTGTGATGTGTGTAAACTGTAGGTCATAATCAGACGTCGGCACAAAGAGAACATGATAAAAATGTGACTGTATTAGTGAGAGGCATGTGTTAACCAAGAGGAAAATTGTTAGTAATATTTTCAAGTCTATTTATTAATCCAATAATATGTATATGTGAGCGAAAAATATAGAAAAATTGTACTGCGCTAAAAACCTAAAAACACCGTATTTAACTTGACAAGTATTCTTCCAAAAATCGAAATCATTTCTCATTGATATTAGTGCTTGCTACTGTAATATTTCTTTGGGTGTATAAATGAAGTCTGAAAAAAAGCGACATAAACCTTCTTCTTTAAAAGCTGACAAGCTTTTTACCCTCTTTTTAACGAACATTGCTGATGTTCGGGTCCTGTGTGTGTAAAATGCCGAAGATGTTCTTCCTCTGAGGGACATTGGTGCCGACGTCTGATCACAATGCTGAATTTGTGCATCTCACATTGGTTTTCGATTGAGATTCGAAGAGGACTTAAGTAAGAGCTGTAGCAGTCAAAACAGTTCGAATTATTAGACATTTTGAACCCTATTATATTGCATTCTAATTGGAGCCAACCGTTGTCAATTACAAAGTTAGGGGAATAAAGTATCACTGACGGCTGCCACGTACAGTGATGTCAAAAATAATAAGGATATCAAGGTGACATGTAGAAATTTGATAAGAAAGTTAGTTAACTAAGGAAATTGTTGATTAGTACATACATACATATAAAATTTATTATTACAACCATTCAGTCAGGATTACAACCTAGTTTCTCGCACCACTTATGTTATACATGAGTGTCGGGACTTACAGTTGAAAGTCGGAGTCGAATGACTATTTTTGCGAAACTTTTCTTGACCATTTTATTTCCCCTGAGAGCTTTAGTCAGAATTCTGCTGAGAGGAAGTTGCTGGGGACATATTTTTCGTATATCGGTTTGTTGGAAATATCTTAGCTCGGGGTGTGAAACGAGGCCTCACATCTAAGACGCCAACATGCTGTCTACTAGACTTATACATCAGAGAAACAAATTTCATTGTGCTTTTCAAGTGGTCTTCTGGCAAAAACATTGTAAATAAAAAATTTCTAGGAAACATACATAATTGGTCATTACAACCCTTTATTCAGGATTACGACCTAGTTTCTCACACCACTTATGTTGTGTGCTTTAATTTTTATACATGAGTGGTGGGGCCTACAGTTTAAAGTCGACTCCGAACGACAGATTTTTGAGACACTTTTCATAGCAATTTTATTTACTTTCAGAGTTTTTGCCAGAAATCTGCCGAGAGGAAGTCGCCGAAGAAATATTATTTTTTTTTTTCATATTTCGTTTTAATGTCCGACCTGGGGTTTGAACTCGGGCCTTACGTCTAATAAGCCGACACACTTCCTACTAGACCACGGCGACTTCAATTTCCAGGAAAAGTTTCTCAAAAATTTGTCGTTCAAAGTCGACTTTAAACTATAAATCCCGCCACACATGAATCTAATTAACATGGGTGGTGTGAAATGATAGGTTGTAGTCCATGCTAAGGGGTTGTAGTGATCGCTTAAGTAAATCAATAAGTAATACACTTTAACCAATTTAAGTTCTAAGTTAAGTTCTAAAGTGGTTAATTTATTTTATAGACAGTCGAGTGTTGTTTAGGTAGACACCTTCTAAGCATATGGTACACCGAGAGTTTGGCACACCAAATCCGGTCTTTTATATATCTTTTGGTCTAAATTACTTCCCACAGATTAACATAATTCTTTACCAAACCACAGCCTGTTTAGAGGAGAAAAAGATTAAATTGTTGCTCCGCCGTGTTCTAGGACTATTAGGCTTTGTAGTCAATTCAAGTCATTAAAAGAAAAAGAAGAAGAGGAAGTAGCTTAGATTTCTTATACAAACTTAAAGTAGTTCCAGGAAAGCCATGTTTTCTTGTTCTATTGCAGTGTATGTGTGCATGCACATGTACGAGTATGTGTTCGTTATTATTGTTATCAATGGATGAATTTTAGGCTCCAATTTTAAGCGCCATATTTTTCTCAGTTTCTTTTTGTGTTGTTGTTCTTTAGTCCATTGTAATCAACATCATCGTTATGTTCGACTCCGTTGTTTTTGCAATCGACATCAAAATTCATTCTCATACATACAGAAAGAAATACACGAACAAGAACAAGAAGAAGAAGCTTTTATTTATACAAACTCTACTACCATTTTTGTTGTTATTTTTTTAATTTTTTTTGTTCTTCTTTTCTTCCATTTTCTTTTTCTTTTTCAAGTTTATTTCTTTTTTTTTTCTTCTCTTTTTCTGCTTCGTTTATTTTCGTTGCTCTATGGGTGTATGCGTTTGTGTTGGCGAATAGGACTTTTTTTTTGCTTTAAAGTGTGTGTGTGTGCATGTATGTGTGTTTGGATTTTTATTTTTTGCTTTTGGTTTTTCTAGTTTTAGCTGAGCAGAGCTGAGTAATTTATAATGCGTATTCGAAACGCACTTTTGCAGAGTTGTATACACGCATACATATGCATGTGTATATACATACATATGTATGTATGTATGGATACATTTAAGGTTTTTACTTGAGTAGCGAATTGTATTTGTTTTGTATGGATATGAACGTTTAATATGACTCCCCTTTTGCATCGCTATTCGTGTGTTGGCTCCGTGGCATTGCTTTTGATTTGTATTTCCTTTTTGCAGTTTTGATTGTAGTTGTTGTTTTATTTTTTGCTCTTTTAACACGTACTATTTTTGTATGAGTGTGTATGTAAATACATACATTGACACACAATGCGTGCGTCTATGTGGGTATGGGTGTGGGTAAAAAATGTACGGAGCTCCTACAATATTTAAAGTTTCCTTCATTCCGTTTTACTTTATTATTGTTGTTGTTGTTCTAACAGTTCATTTTCCTATGGCTTGTTTATCTTTTTCTAGTGCGTTTTTTGTTTTCTTTTTCTGATTCAATTTCGTTTCATTTGGCTTGTACTTTTTTCCCCCATTGCTGCTGCTTCATAAGCTGCATTTTATGTTTCATGTCTGAAGTTATTTCTCTTTCTCTTTTGCTTCTTGTTCAGTACGTTTTACTTTCTTATTTGCCTTTTATGCCTTCTCTAATTCAGTTTTTCTTTTGTATTCTCATCATTTTTAATGAATTGCACACATTTGACTGTGAATATATACATATATGTATGTATGTATGTATGGCATACACATATTTGTTGTATGTGTGTGTGTGTGCATATTTTTATGTACTGTTATATAAATGACCATAACTTCATAGTTACTCACTGGAAAATATTTTTTTTTCTTTTTGAAAATAAGTTTTGGGCCGCGAAAATGTTTGGTTGGTTGCGGGCCTATATTTTGTTTGTGCAAGCGTTAGTCACAGTTTTAGAATTTTTTTTTTAAAGTCTGATTGTCACTCTACTTCCCGAAAGAAGTTAATTTTCTGAGTCAAACTCTTCTTTAGGACAGAAATAATCAGTGATCATTAGCAAAAAAAGCTTCTATTTAAAGAGGTTTTGGAGTGCTGCTTGGCTTCATCAGTTTTACTACTCACTTTCAAGTCTTTTTATCCACTATGATCCAATTTCTCAGTGACGTTTCATTATTCATAGGTACTGATCAAATTGATTGTTTTTGTAAAATTTAGAGGCATTGAATGTCTATCACATCACTCAACCATATCATAGATCAGCAATGAGTATTCAAAAAGATGAGTAGATTCGAATAATACTCATAATTTCCGATACTTATACGCATTCAAACTTATTTTAATATCATACTCATACTACTCATATTCAAAGTTTGAAGTACTCATCGTACTCATACTTAACAATACGCATGATGTTTTTGATTTCGACTCTCCTTTACTCAACATTTACAAGAATCACAAAATAAGTATGATTCGCGTACGAACCCTACAATACTCACAAGAAGGTTGTGTGTTTGCTTTGTTTGCTGTCTTTGTCTTACTTCTTTCTTCTTGTTTTTGTAAATGCAACAACAACTAAGACTGTGAATATTGATGTATGATTCAATTCACTCGAATCATTTATGAGTATTATAAGTATTTTTCTAAATTTATGAATCTGAATGAGTAGGTGTATGAATCATACATACTTATTTCGAATGTTATCAGTTTGATGTCAACGTTGTACTCATACTCATTGCAACCTGCACTTATAAATCAATGTTGTAGTGAGTACGAATGAATCAGTTACTTACATACATACATAATTGGCCATTACAACCCTTCAGTCAGGATTACTGCATAGCTTCTCACGCCACTCATGTTGTGTGCCTTAATTTTTATACATGAGTGGCGGGGCCTACAGTTTAACATCGACTCCGAACGATAGATTTTGAGAAACTTTTTCATGGCTGGAAGTCGCTGAAGAAATATATTTTTTTTCATATTTCGTTTTGATGCCTGGCCTGGGGCTCGAACCCGGGTTTTACGTCTAATAAGCAAAACACTCTACCTAATAGACTACGGCGTCTACGAATCAGTTACTTAGTTAAATTTAAATATTGCTGACTCACTCACTTATACTCCAAATTTCCTGAGTATTTATGAGTAGCAAAAAAAATATTCATTGATGATCTGTGTACCATATCAAGCGCCTGCCATTACTGCTTATTTACTTACTATGTTGATCATTGCAACTAAATGTTGTGTGTGTTGGTTGTAGTTATGACTATGGGCGGAACCCACAGTTTAACGTCCGAACGACAGATTTGAGAAATTGCAATTCAATCATGGCAATTTTATTTTACTCTCAGAGGTATCGCCAGAAATCTGTTGCGACTTCCTCGCCGAAAAACAAAAAAAAATCTCTCTTGTTTCGTTTTGTTCGAGATGTCTGAACCAGATATCAGTAATGAATCGTTTTTTCGCTACTCATAAGTACTCATGAAATTTTGAGTATGAGTGAGCCAACAATATTGACATTTAGCTATGTATTCTGATTCATTCGTACTCACTACAACATTGATTTATAAGTACATGTTGCAATGAGTATGAATACAACGTTGACATCAAACTCATACCATTCGAAATATGTTTGATTCATAAGCCTACTCAATCAGATTCATAAATTTAGAAAAATACTTATAATACTGATAAATGATTCGAGTGAATTGAATCATACATCAATATTTACAGAATTAGTTGTTGTTGCATTTACAAACACAAGAAGAAAGACAAAGACAGTAAGCAAAGCAAATTTACAACCTTCTAGTGAGTATTATAGTGTTCGTATGCGAATCATACTTATTTTGTGATTCTTGTAAATGTTGAGTAAGGGAGAGTCGAAATCAACAACGTCATGCGTGTTGTTAAGTATGAGTACTTCAAACTTTGAATATGCGTAGTATGAGTATGATATTAAAATATGTATGAATGTGTATAAGTATCAGAAATTATGTGTGTGATTCGAATATACTCATCTTTTTAAATACTCATTGCTGATCTCTGGTCTGAGCTGGGGTTTGAATAACGGGCTCGCACGTAATAAGCCAACACACTATCGAGTAGACAAAGTCCTCTTTACCTTATGAATAAACTCGATGAGTCTAATTTCGCTAAATTATTGAAATTTTATTGCTAGGCAAGTTGAATATAAACCAGATGGATCCAATAGATCATTTCATCTGTGACTGTATATCCTAGTCACGTACAGCTGTAACGTTTAATTCAATACCATTAGATACGAAAATTCTCTTAATGTCGTAAAATAAATATCACTTGGACGGACTTACTATACATAGGACTTATTATTTAGGATTTTACAAACATCGACATCAGTAAACACAGTACATCTCCACTGCTGAGGCATAGGAGCCACCATGTTTCAGTTGCCTTTTCAAAAGTGTTTCAAATAAAATTCTTAGAAAGCTAAGTTGCATAATTTCTCAATTGATTCCAATTGAAATGAAAGCCTGAAATCGAAATAAATAAACAAACGTTGTTGTATGTATGTATGGATTCATACAAACAGAGACATGGCACTCGAAATGTGCACCAAACCAACCAACCAACCACACACAACACACACACAAACAACGAACGCGTGAATGAATGAATGAACAGATAAATGACGCCGCTACTAATTGTATGTTGTTTTGTATGGACACCAGTATTCTACAATAGAATGAACGCACAACGCGAATCAATCGCTTGCATGTAAAAATTGTTTTCTTTTGTTGTTGTTTTTTGTTTTTTTTTTCTTCAAACACGCGCAGAACAAACGAAATTTTATGGCGGATTGCATTTCATGAAACTTTTTTTTTTTCAGTAAGAAAAATTGTGTCATTCAAACATACATATACATATACACATACACACGCACACTCTCACATAATCACGCACAAACAAATGAAATTGAATTCAAACGAAAATTAAAGTGAATTGGAGCAAAGCATGTTGGGGGTTAAAAAATTAGGTCACGCAACTACAACAACAACAACAACAACATTTATGGCGGTGGCAGTGGCAGTGGCAGCGGTAAATGCTTTTAAACGCATTTTTTCTTCCTCTTTGTTTTCTTTTTTCTGTCCAAATTAAATTCAAAGTCAAAAGACAATCAGACGCACAAACAAACAAACAAACAAACAAACAAACAAACATACAGACTAACACACATACCCCCAATAATAGACAATGAAATCATTACGCTTAGAGAGTAAATGATTACAGTTTTAGAGACGCACGGAGAGACGCACAGAGAGAGAGAAAGATACAACAAAAATTATGCGTACGACTATGCTTATGTATGTATGTATCTGCTACTCATACGCAATTACATCGCCGTATACCATACTCGCTCGTTTCGACTGTGTAATGTAAAGTTTGTACTTTTTTATTGTGTGTCTGTCTCGCTATTTATCAAACCGTTCGTTCGGTCGTCCGTCCGTCCGTCTGTCTATCTATCCGCCTGTCTGTCTGTATGACTTTATTAAAGAGAAAATATTTTGTGTGTGTGTAAAATGAGTGTTGCGTATGCAAAATCGACTGTAATCTTTCGACCGAAAAAAAATTATAAATTACGCAGTGAATGACAGAATGACTGTGTGAATGGATGAATGAATGAATGAACAACTGAACTGAACTGAATGAATTAAATAATGAAGTAATGAATACTTTATGAATTATTTTCTATGAATTTTTATATTCTATTGAATGTTTTAATTTGAAATGTGATTCCCTTCTTTAATACATTGTAATCGAATTTTTACTTGAAATTCTGACAACGTTCCCAGTGCATCCTTAGTGCATCTCAGCTCAGTTGCAATAGTTTCGTACAGTAATTTGGAAAAACGATTGAAACGACTTTTATTTCGCCACTATAGTATGCAATATTGTGAAGGAAATATTTTATAAAATAAGCTGCTGTAGTGCACTCGTGCTCGTTAAAGTAAAATCAGTTGCTAATCAGCGAAAACTAAATTTTTAGTCCAACGGAATATAGAAAGTTTATCCAAGATTTGAGTTAAATGGCTCGATAGGAGACATCGAAACACTTGTGGATGCGATTTGATCCGATTTTATAATTGAGGCCCCATATGCAACATACACTTGGTGTATATATCATTGGGATTTGTGTCATTTCTGGTACATGGGTAATTAAACTGTTGTGTTGTGTTCGGACATTGGAATAACCACGAGAAACAGTTTGGGTTTGGCGATATAGAGACTACTCCTGAAACCATGCATTCCTTTCGACTTGATATGGATATGAATAATTTGGATCAGAGATCAGCAATGAATCGTTTTTTCGCTACTCATAAGTACTCATGAAATTTCGAGTATGAATGAGTCAACAATATTAAAATTTTGATTATGTAAGGGGTGATTTTTTAAGAGCTATAGGAAAATTAAAAAAAAAAAACACATAAAATTCAGAAAAATTTATGAAATCTTTATTTGAATCGATAGTACGGTCCATATAATTTAATGTTTGGAGATTATTTCATGCAAATGTTGACCACGACTGCGCCTCAAATGGTCCATCCGCTTAGTACAATTTTGGCATACTCTTTCCAACATTTCGGCCGGTATCTCACGAATAAATACTTCAATGTTGTCTTCCAATGCGTCAATTGAAGCGGGCTTGTCTATATAGACATGGGCTTTAACATAGCCCCACAAAAAATAGTCTAAAGGCGTTAAATCGCACGATCTAGGAGGCCAATTGACCGGTCCCGAACGTGAAATAAAATGTTCACCGAACTCGCCTCTCAATAAGTCCATTGTTACGCGTGCTGTGTGGCATTTGGCACCGTCTTGTTGAAACCACATGTCAAGCTCTTGCATTTTCGGCAAAAAAAAGTTGGATATCGTCTCACGGTAGCGCTCACCATTCACAGTTACGTTACGATTGGCAGCATTTTTGAAGAAGTACGTTCCAATGATGCCACCAGCCCTTAAACCGCACCAAACTGTGACTTTTTCTGGATGCATTGGTAGCTTTTGCAATGCTTCTGGCTGATCTTCACTCCAAAATCGACAATTCTGCTTATTTGCATATCCCGAATAGCCGCTTCAGTGGGTCGATTAAACTGACCATAAAATGGAGAAAGCGCGCGGTGAACTTTCTTAACAGAGCACGCATTTTGATAATAAAATTCAATGATTTGCAAGCGTTGTTCGTTTGTAAGACGATTCATGGTTAAAGTATAGACCAAACTGAAGATGTTTGACAGTGAAACAAAACACGAAACGTGCGTGAGCTGTTTAAACCAGTGTTGCCAAAAAGATAATAGCTAAAAAATCACCCATTATGTACTCTGATTCATTCATATTCACTGCAATGTTGATTCATAAGTACAGATTGCAATGAGTATGAGTACAACATTGACTTCAAACTCAAACCATTCGAAATATGTTTGATTCATTCAGATTCATTCTCATTTAGATTCATAAATTTAGAAAAATACTTATAATACTCATAAATGATTGTGACTCGTCGAATCATTCATTAAAGTTTACAGTCTTAGTTGTTGTTGCATTTACAAAAAAAAACAGACACATAAGCAAAAAAGACAGTGCAGCAAGCAGAGCAAATAAATATATAAATATATATTTATAGCCTTTGCTTCTAGTAAGTATTTTAGATTTCGTACATGAAATATACTTATTTTGTGATTCGTGTATATGTTGAGTTATGGAGAGTCGAAATCAACAACAACATACGTATTCTTACATACGAATATGATGAGCACTTCAAGCTTAGAATATGAGTAGAGGTTCCGTGATATTAAAATAAGTATGAATGTGTATAAGTATCAGAAATTATGAGTATGATTAGATTCTACTCATCTTTTTGAATACTCATTGCTGATCTCTGATATGAATATTGATTTCAAGTGATACAAAAAAGGAAAAACAAAAATTTTAAAAATAATCTGAAGCCATTGCCAGATTTAAAGCCTTTGTATTTGAGAAGCCTCAAACAAGTGTAACCAAGAGACGACCAACGAGAGACGACGAATAGCAGAGTGCCAAATGAACTGAAATTTAATATCGAAATATCGACACACATTCACATTTAACAGTCATTAATATTAGATCCTCTAGTATATGCATATTTCCATTCAAAATGTGTGCTTAATTATCACACCGAACTTGAAATCACTCTAATCTAATAGCCAACATCGAACAGGACTTTAAGTCAATCTCGATATACGATTAGTTCCTGGTATTCTATTTAGATGTGTACCCATGCTAAAGTGTTTAGGTTGAAGGTACAAGTATACTTTACTAACACCTTTTCGTGAGTATGGTTAGTGACTGAGATAACACATCCATACATTATTTGTCGTTACAACTGTTCAGTCAGGATTACGACCTAGCTTCTCATACCACTTATGTTGTGTCTGTGTTAATTTTATCAATGAGTGGTAGGACCTACAGTTTAAAGTAGACTCTGAATGTTTCTTGAGGAACTTTTTATGGGAATTTTATTTACCTTCGGAGTTTTTGCCAGAAATCTGCTGAGAAGAAGTCACCGGAGAAATATTATTTTTATTTTCGTTTTGTTAGATATTTCTGCCTTGGGGTTTGAACCATGGCCTGACGTCGAATAAGGCAACACACTATCTACTAGACTACCCCCGTTGACTGTAACTGACAGCACTTCATGTAAATTAGCCGAGTAGATAGTTTTTTCTATAAATTTATTACTTTCTTTGCTTGTAAGACACCTCCTAATGGAAGACTACAATGGTGCACACAATTGTATCCACCATTAAAGTTTTCTTTCTTTCGTTTAATAATTTTAAAACTTAAAAAAGAGCATTTCTTATGACTTCATAAATATGATTTATAATCTAAGTTCGAGTTCTGTTATTAAATCAACATTTTTCACGCCGTAATAGTCTCGAGCATCCATTTAAGGATATTCATTCGTCTGTTTTTTTCATTTTTCTGTTTCCCATTGTTGTTGTCGATTATCACTTACATTCTGTGAAAAACATTCATTATCCTTTGAATTTTGATGCTTAAGATTCATTTCTTTTTTCCTTATTATATGTCCTTTACATTACGTTCCTTGTTTTCTTACACGCAAAATTAGGTCGTTTACCTAATAATTGTTATTGTGACACAAGAAAAAAAATGTTTTTCTTTTTGTTGTTGATTTTGTTCTTGTTCCTTATACCTTTGCAACAATTCTTCCTTTCTTTATTGTTGATGTCGAAGACACAGAAAAAAACGAAAACAAACGAAATTATGATGTGATGGTTCTCTGTTCATCCACGTGTTATTTATTGTAATTTTCTATGGTTTTCCATTACTCTCCCTCTCTCTTTCTATCTCGTTTAGTCCTTGAATGTCAAATTGCACTATCTGTGTGTCTGTGTATGTCCTTCTAATGGTTTTCAATGCTTTTTTTGTTTTGTGCTTTTTCTTACCACAGCCACTCTGTTGGCTCTGTTGGTCTTGCACTTGGCTTAAGAAGTTGTTGCGTAAGGGATGGAAGATTAATGCTGGCGCAGTTGATGGTCTAGAAATTAATATAAACGGGGATCTGTTTGGCACTCTCTGTTTATGTCTTACTTCCAGATGAAGAAAACTTGGAATCGAACAGAGTAGGGCAGAGGAGAGAACTCTATACTACGTATGTATGTATGTATTTACAATATTTCGCTTGTTTTGTATGTGTGTGTGTATGTGTGTCTTATTAAGGCTTTTTGTTTTTCGTCCATTACCGTCTTTCATATTTCTTCGTTCTATTTTAACCTTTTTTAAGGAATTTCTTTGTTTTCTTGTTTTGCTCTTTTTTTTCATTGATGTTGTTGTTGTTGTTGTTTCACTGTTTTCTGTTCTATTGTCTTCCATTGTGCTTATTTTTATTTGTTTTATTTACTCTTCTTACAAGGTAGTAAAAATTATTTCTATTTGAGGAGTATTTTTTTTCGAGTGTCCTTGAACCCTTTTTTTTATTAACAGAAAACAACAACAAAAATAAGAAAGAAAACAAACAAAATCTCTTGCATAACTTTTGGGGCCAGCAAAGAAGAAAGTTTTCAAACGATTGTTGACATTTCCGTTTAATTTCGTTCCATATTAACAACAAATATCTTGTTGTTGTTGGTGAATTTATTAAAAGGAAAAAAAAAACAAATAAAAAAGAAAAGTAAAATTGGGTCAAGTCGTTTTCAAACAATTCAAGAAACATTTTCGAACATGAAAAACTCCAAAAAGGTAGAAAATGTTCAACACCGATCTCAAACCACAATATTCGCTTGTACAGTGTGGTACATACAGATCCTTTTTAAGACGTGTATACCTGTGATATTTACATATTATTGACCAACAAATTTGGCACATTAATAAGAGAATGCAACAAGTTTATTCTCAAAATAATTTATATTTAATATAACTAAGGAATGTATGGAGTTATCATCATATTGATAAGTATCATCATAGTCTAGTCGGACCAGACTTAGACGTTACTACCCGAAGCGCATTGTTGTTCTAGCCACGCTCGATGTGCGTAATGCTTTTAACAGTCTACGTTGGGAAGATATCATTAGAGCACTACGGGAAAGATTTCGAATTCCTATGTACCTTCCGACAATAATACGCAGCTATTTGAAGGATCGCAGGCTTCTCTATGACACACCCGATGGCCAAAAAACCGTAGAAATCACGTCTGGTGCAGCTCAGGGGTCTATTCTTGGACCTGACCTTTGGAACCTGAGCTATGACGATATCTTGGGTATAGAAATGCCAGAAGACACATACCTCGTGGGATACGTGGACGACATAGTGTCGGTCATTTCAGCGCGCGATATGGAGGATGCCAGGAGAAAACTAAATCAAGTCGTGATAAGAACACGGATATGGCTCGAGGACCACGGTCTAGAGCTCGCGGGAAACAAGACCAAAGTCATTACTGATGACATTGGCTCACATTCCACTCGAGATAAGTATGCAGATAGGTGATGTGTCCCTGACAACGAAAAAAACGGTGAGATATTTGGGTCTCAGACTCGACTCTAGACTTAATTACTGGGCCCAAATACAGCATGTGGCTACCAAGGGAGCAAAACTAACAGGCATGTTGAGCAGACTGATGGCAAATATCGGCGGACCAACGCAGTCGAAAAGGAAATTGATTATGGCGACGACAAACTCGATACTACTCTATGGCAGCGAGATATGGGGAGATGCGCTGGAGTTTAAATCTAAGCGGAAAGTAGTAGCAGCGGTGCAACGAACAGCGGCACTAAGAGTTGCATCGGCTTATCGCACGGTCTCAGGTGCAGCAGTCCTCGTTATCACCGGTGAGATACCTATCGCCTTGCTGGCATTTGAGCGAAGACGATTATGGAAAGCGAAGAGGGAAAACCATGCCATTAGTACGACAGATGTCAGGTCGCAAACGATACGACAATGGCAAAGCAGATGGAGCGACGAAAGAAGTGGAAGATGGACTGCTAGACTTATTCCATCTATAGAAGCGTGGATACAGAGAAATTTTGGGGAAACTAACTACGTCCTGACACAGTTTCTTTCGGGTCACGGTTATTTCCGGCAATATCTACACTGCATGGGCAAAGTGATTGACCCTGGTTGCATTTACTGCGAGGAAATAAATGACGACGCTGACCATACTTTCTTCCATTGCTTCAAGTGGCAAGACGAGAAGAATATGCTAATGGTGCAGATTGGTGAATTCACACCCGACAACATTGTGGATGCAATGCTCGAGAGCGAGGCGAAAGTATACTCCGCAGGAAGAAGGTCGACCTTGACACAGTGCGACGAAATGATACACGAGAAGGCGAGCCAATAGCTTGAGGCTGGCTTCAAATATGGCGTGCCCAGACGTGGGGGAGTAGATAGCGGTCCTTTACGGGACGTCGTTCTGGGCCCTTCCCGAAGTAATGCAGATAGCCGTCCCGGGAAGGTAGTATCCCCAGAAGAGGAGGAGCGATTGTTTTAGTGGAAGCACCACTCGGCGCAGCTGACGACGGTCACTGTAAGTGCGAAAGCATTTTGAACCCTACCTCCACGCAAAAAAAAAAAAAATCATAGTCTAGTTACTAGATAATCATGATAACAGGTGCCCTTAGGACTACATCATCCAAGGCATTGTTTACTACCCTTAATTGGCTACCATCAGACATATTAGCGAAACAAGTTGTTGCGAACTTAGCAATGAGATTGAGCGCCATGAGAGCATGAATATGCTTGAATATGCTTGCGCTGAATATACTTTACGGCTACACAATGCTGAAATTACTTTCGATCTTTGTTTGGCGATACCGGATACCGGACAGATAATGATTTTTACCTCTCAGGAAACGTCATTCATGTATTCACTTAACAGAGTCGGATGTGGAATCTTTTCAGAACTACTGAACTGAAACTCCCAGCTTATTGTAGACTTTTCAGGCTGAAATAACTGCTAGTAAAATTGTTGTTGTTGTTGTTGACTTCGGTATCAGAGTAAATCGTTTACCGACAGTAAAGAGGCCATTAGAGCCCAAGAGATTGCGTACACCACATCTAAAATTATTCAAGAATACCGCGTGTCTCTAGGGGAGAGCTCGACATCATTTAGTTTCTTAGAAATGGTAGCACCAGGTACCACAGAAAATTCCTTCGTAGTGAGGCAAACAAATGGTCTCACAAAAACTCCATTCATTGGCGAAGGCAAGATGGTAAAGGGTGTTTTTTATAGAGGTATAGAACTTTAAGTTGGCATTACTTTTCAAGATGGCGACCGATTTAACAGCTGTCAAGTGATTTATTCTCAGTTTGGTTTGGCAATTCATCATGAATAGACTGACGCCTGAACAACGCTTGAAAATAGTGCAATTTTATTTCGAATTGTTCCCGATTTTCATAAGCGAATTTTGTTTAGCGATGAAGCGCACTTCTGGTTGAATGGCTACGCCAACAAACAAAACTGCCACATTTGGAGTGAAGGTAATCCTCAAGTGTATGTGGAAACACCGTTACATCCAGAAAAACTGACTGTTTGGTGCGCTTTATGGGCTGGTGGAATCATTGGTCCGTACTTTTTCAAAAACGATGGTGGCCAGAACGTTACAGTCAATGGTGATCGGTATAGAGCCATGATTACTAACTTTTTAATTCCTGAATTGAATAACCATGATGTCCAGGGGATGTGGTTTCAACAAGACGGCGCAACATGTCACACAGCTCGTGCCACAATAGATTTATTGAAAGACACGTTTGGTGACCGCCTAACTTCACGTTTTGGAGCTGTGAATTGGCCTCCAAGATCTTGTGATTTAACACCGCTAGACTACTTTCTGTGGGGCTATGTAAAGTCATTGGTCTATGCGGTAAAGCCACAAACGCTTGACCATTTGGAAGACAACATTCGCCGTGTTATTGCCGATATACGGCCACAAATGTTGGTCATATGCCAGAAATTATATTTAAAATGTAATGCCACAAGATTATCATTCGGATAAATAAAATTCATGTCAATCGAATAATCCATCGTTGTTTTATTGCAACTTAAAGTTCTATACCTCTATAAAAAACACCCTTTATAATGAAGCCACAGAAGAGAATTTGCATTGAACTTATCAAGATTCCATCTAAGGAACCTCTTAGCAGTGATAACGAAAAATAATTTTCTTGATGCTCACGCCAAGAAAATGGGAACACTTCATAACGACTTTTTCAGAAGTTGCAAAGACAAGGAAGAAAAGGAGGCCACAGAACATCTTCTCGGTCATTACAAGAAGAATTCTTGGACAACCAGAATGTTTGAGATTTGAGATAAATTCGCATCTTCATAAAGCTTCTTGGGTGGTAAGAGATACCAACCAGGAGCTATACGTTATAGCGGGACTGTATAGGACCTATGTATATAAGCTGCGCTCTTTGGCGACTGCCAATTTAACCTACCCTAACCGATACAGAGATTGAACTAACAAATACGGCCAAAAATCTAATTCAACCGATTGATTATAGGTTATAGGTTTTCGTAGACATATATTAGTTTTATTGAAATTATGCAGCAGTTTTTAGTTTTATTTAGGTGCCCTTCGTATAATTTAAATTACAAGAGATACGGGAGAATCGAATCGATTAGGAAGTATCGAATCGATGGATAATTTTCTTTCTAGCCCGATCAATGTGGAACCTATAAAAGATGCTGCTACAAGTAGCAATATATGTGCAAAAGTTGAAGCAGATCTCGCAAATTACAATTTATATATATCAAGAAAATAATTTGTTCAATAAGTCCTTATAAACTTTTATAAGCTTTTTCCATTTTAATATTTAAATATTTGTAGCCATAAAATGCTACAAGTTCCATAAGTTATGTACTTATATGATAAAATATTGAAAGCATCACGAGTATATTCGTGCTGAAAATGTGCAACACCCCGACATACACGAATATATTCGTGATTTTCATCGACAGTTCAAAAAGAAGAACGAGAAAAAGTTTACAAAAGGATTTTTATTTTATTTTTTTTTTTATTTTTATTTATTTATTTATATAATTAACATAACACAACAAGATTTTAATCTTATAAGTTATAGTGTTATGCATAAGAACACTAAGATATAAAATTTAAAAAAAAACTAATATTAATTAAGTATTGGAAATTAAAAATAAAGAAGTAAAAAAGTAAATTTTAAATATAAAAAAGAATTTAAATATAAGTGAAAATATAACAGGACAATAACAATACTGCAGAAGTAAATAAAAAATTAAAAAAATTGAGAATTATAGAAATATAAAGATGACATATTTTAAAAATCGGTTTAAGAAAGTAAAAATATATTAAACGATATAAAATCAACCTAATATCATAAAAATCTATTATTAAGAGAATAATTTAAATAACTCCTTTTTGAACGCACTTGCATTGCCTAACTTTTGAATTTGGTTTGGTAGGGAATTCCAAAGACTTGTGGTGTGTATAAAGAACTGTCGCTGTGACAGAAGGGTTCTGTACCGTTGTTGAATAACCTTCAAGCCCCGGAAAGATCTTGCAAATCTAATTCGGTTCAACAAATATTCTGGCTGCCTCGAGTTAATAATTCTATGGAATAGAATGAGGCATTTAATTTTCAAAAGATTATCAAAGCTCACACTAAATATCTGGTAGGCCAAATGAGAAATATGATCCCGGCGACCTCTAAGGAATACATATCTCGCTATATTATTATATGCCAAGTTGAGTTTCCGCTTGTCATTACTATCGCAGTTTGAAAAGATTTCACACCCATATAAAAGCACAGGAATTAGATATGTTTTAGCAAGTTGCATACGAATGGCGAAAGGAGTTGAATCTATGACAGCCCATAAATTCCGAAGCATGCTGTAAATTCTGCCAACAACAACACTTATATGGCTAGACCACGATAATCTGTCATTAAAGACAATGCCCAGATTGGTTGCAGACTCGACAAAGTCAATTCTATTACCCCTGATACTCAATTCCGGTATGACAAGCGACCTATTGGTTTTTGAAAGCATAATACATTTGGACTTTGAGGGATTGATACATAGTCCATTTGCCGAGGCCCAACTAGCAATTCGCTCCAAATCACAGTTAATGGAGTGTAAACAGGAATCAATATTCTCCTTACGTGTACTGGTATAAAGCTGCACATCATCAGCATACATATGAACATGACAATCAACCAAAACATCTGGTAGATCATTAATGTACATGCAGAACAGCAGAGGCCCCAGTATTGATCCCTGGGGGACACCTCTACTTATATTAAGCGGATCCGAAATTTTTCCATTCAAATGAACCTTTTGACATCTGCCCAACAGATAAGATGAAATTAAATTACCGGCAGAATTAGAAAAATTAAACAGTTTCCGGAGCTTATTCAATAATACTTTGTGATCAACCGTATCGAAAGCCTTGGTGTGATCGAGAAGAACTAAAAACGCTACATTATTCTCATCTAGCTCCAACCTTAGATCCTCAACTACATTCAATAGAGCGGTAGTACAACTCCTACCTTTTATGAAACCCGACTGACTAACAGTTAAGAAATCGTGACTCGCCAGATAACTGTTGATTTGTCTAGCTATAATGTTTTCCATTACCTTTGACAAAAAAGGAAGTATAGCAATTGGCCTGAACTCATTGTTCGTTTTGGGAATGGGAAGGATTTTGGCCAGCTTCCATTCATCCGGGAAGGTAGATTTAGTCAGCACTGTATTGAATAAGTAGGTATAATATGGCAAAAGTCTAGGTGTCAAAACTTTTAAAAACAGAGGATCTAAATCATCAGAACCAATTGCATTCGATCCTACCGCTGAAATACATTTCAAAACTTCGAACTGATCTACGCAACGAAAACTAAATGAGTATTGTGGAGGGACATAACAAAGGTCATCATACAGATTACCGATAGACGTGGGAACCCTAAGGTGTACAAACTGTTCATTAAGTTCATTCACATCTACGTCAGAGTCTGTTTTAGGACATTTTCCACCAATTCCTATTTCACGAATCACATTCCATTTAGACTTATTGTCCATTGCGTTGGAAAATTTCCTACCATAGTACAGTGTTTTTGCAACCCTAATGTTCCTGGTAACCTCCGACCGTGCGGATTTATGAAGAGCTTTCAAGTCATCAGTCCTGAACCTCTTCCACCGCTTGTAGGCACTATCTCTCTTCTCAATTAGTGCTTTTATCTCAGTAGTAAACCACGGTTGTTGTTTAGATTTAACGAGCCTGGTTTTGACAGGAACGCATCTGTCATAAAGCCAACGCACATTTTCCTGAATAAACGATAATTGGTCGTCAACATCACCCAGTGTATAAACCTGGTCCCAATATATGTTACCCAATTCAATATCCAAAGTCACATAATCTATATTCCTGAAATCACGATAGGTGATTTGTTTGTCCTCGGTACAAGTTACAGACATGTTATAATTAAGGAAGAGAAGATCATGGTTAGAGAAACCTGAAGCAGAAAGTTGGTCATATAATAGTACCCTTTCAATGTGATTTACAAATACCAGGTCAATAAGGCTACTGGACGTTGAATGGAAGTGTGTAGGTGTAGAAACATTCACAGGATTGAGATGAAGTGTCTGCATTGGCCCAATTAGCGGATTATCAAATAGAAGATTATTATTGAAGTCACCTACGATAACTATGTCGTCGTATTGAATGGTAATATCCTCAAGAATGGAAATAAAAGGTTCAAGATTCAAACTACAATTCGGTCTATAAACACTACCTAGAAGAAGCTTCTGCCTATCGCCAGTTGAAATATCTAGAAATAAGTATTCAATTTCACTCCCTATGTGGGTTGATAATTTTTCCCTACATTGTATACCGTTACGAACATAGATCGCAACTCCACCTCCTCTAGCCCTGATTTCAGTTCCGTTCATTATGATTCTTCTATCCGACCGAAAAAGCTTAAAACCCCTTAAATTAAAAACTGAATCCTGAACGTCTACAGGAAACCAAGTCTCGGAAACGCAAATAACATCAATACCCGCGGACATAAATAAATACCTGAATTCATCAATCTTATTATTCAAGCTCTGAGCATTTATGTGGACAATATTGAGACCTACTCTTTGCCTTGCAAGAATTCTTATCATGTTATACACACTGTCCCTGGAATTACAACCACTAGAAGTCATCAAATCGTAAGAAAGTTTTGGCAATGCTTTCAAGAATTAGGTGTAAATTAGAGATTATAATAATTAAGCGTTCTAACACAAAGGAGTTATACATACGTGTTAAAAAGGTATAGTATGAGTACATATCGTTTAAATTGATGATAAAGATGGTGAGGTTTGTAAAAATCAGCAGATATCTCCGATGTTTAACCAACATGGCTAGGAAATAAATTATATAGGCTGTCCATTTCATCTATTTGAATAAGGTCATCATTTACATCTTTTTTTATGTATACACAACCCCTCATAGTAAACGCCGAACATAGCGCCTTTTTTTTTTTGAGGCGAATTGCTGCACTCAGTATCTTAAAATTGGTCTGAGTTAAGTTCTCGTTAACATAGAACTTTTCATCTGAGGTCAGACCAATATTCCTCAGGCGGAAGGCGAAACCATTATTAAGTTTCCTGTGGTTTGCCAAGGACTTCATAAAAAAGTTCTTGTCATATGCAGACCACAGTTTCACGATAATGGCAGCATCCTTAGAGTTCTCACTACGTTTGTTGTTATGATTCCTAAGGCGGTATATAGTTTGAATATTCGGCACAGGGGTTTTTATGGTGTCACATATTTTCAGGAATATTTCCTGTAGGTTTTCATCTTGGGAATAAGGAATGTCGTTGATCCTAAGTTCAGATGAGACCGGGTAATTCTCCTGTTGCCTTAATTTTATTTTTAGGTCGCTTATTTCCTCGCGCATCTTATCAGCTTCTCCAGATTTCTTCTCAAGAATGGTTATTCTCTCATTAATATTATTCAATTTATTTTCCATTATATTGTATTTTTCGCGTAGATCGCTGAATAGCTCTTCTTTAAATTCCCTAAATTTGATATCAATGGTGCGCAGAATTTGCTCCGTAAATTTTTCAAACCGGCTGTCCATACAGTTTAACAGTTTGAACGGTGAATCTAATAAAGAAGACCGAGAGGAACTTGCCCTATGCATTTGGGAAATGTCTTTTAGGTGTTTATTGACGGGGGTGTTGGGCAATTCAGGCCTGGGTGATGCTCGTTCTTCAAAATTTTCAACTGCTTGCATTTTGATTTTATTACTGTTATTTTTGGTTTTTGATTTGTTATTATTGTTTTTTCCGATTATTTTTTTGTCTTTTCTCAAGTTGTACATCGGAACGATAATGTCAATTTGAAAGTCGTATTTAAAATTAACGGCCAATTGATATCAATCAATTAAATGCAAAAAACTTGGCAGCACTTATATAAGCAATCAAAACAGCTGATATGTCATTAATTGTTTACTTTCGTTTTTTCTTTTGTCGTCTATTGTTTTTGTATGGTGTAATGTTGTTATGTATTTACAGGATAAGCAAGGTCACTGAAGTGCAGCTTATTAGTGTATATTTTATGTGTATATTTATCTCAAAAAAAAAAGTTTTGTTACTAGGTGAAATTTTGTAGTTGTTTATTCACAGTTTTTACTTCATTTATTTGAAATAAACTTTTTGTAAGATTATTGCCTCGTTGAATGTAAAATTTATTAGTGTATTTTAACTGTTCAACTTTAGGTAGATTTTAAATTTAAGATTTATAATTTGTTGTTGTACACTGTGAATTGAATTGATCGTTATATTTTGATATTATTATTCGTTTTTTTTTTTTTTTTTTTTTTTTTTTTTTTTTTTTTTTGTGTTCATAGATTTTATTAGATTTGTTTATTAGATTTTTAATGTAAAAACGATAGTTTAATAATAATAAATTAATTATAATTTTCAAAGAATTCACAACATTTATTCCAGAAAAGCAAAAGTAAACAAAATAACTAATGAATCTATTAAAAAATGACTCATAAATTCACAAATTAAACAGAGCACAGTTCAGAACACGTCTTTACTCCCAGAGTATTCGTATTCAAATTATTCTATGATAAATATGGATGCTGTTAATATGAGCATGAGTTATGTTGGTTTTGAAGTCGCCGTAGTCTAGTAGGTAGTGTGTTGGCTTATTAGACGAAAAGCCACGCTTCAAATCCCAGGTCAGACATCAAAACGAAATACAAAAAAAAATTTCTTAGGCGACTTTCTCTCAACAGATTTCTGGCAAAAACTCCGCAGAGCAAATAAACTTGCCATGTAAAAATTTCTCAAAAAATCTGTCGTTCGGAGTCGACTTTAAACTCTAGGTCCCGCCACTCATGTGTAAAATTAACGCACACAACATGAGTGGTGTTGAGGAGCTAGGCCGTAATCCTAACTGAAGGGTTGTAATGGCCAATTATGTATGTTACATTTTTCTATGCAATTTGAGTGGTACCATGCGACAAACGTTGTTTATGCAAACAAACTCAACAAATTGTGCACAATAAATTGGCCATCCTCTTCGGGAATGCCTTTCATTTAAAAGGCACAGAAAGCTCACAAATGACGTACTAACATCTGTTAGAACGTATTATTTTCTTGTGAATTAGAACTTAAACAATCCAAATCCAATGACCAAATATTTGCTGTTCCTTTCATTTATTTCGAAAGAAGATCTTCCAATACATGATTGATAGATACGCTCGTGGGCGCGGACTTATAATAATTTACATACATTTTCTTTGATGAAAAATTAATAAAAATTAATGTATAGATAGATTTCTTTTTCTATATGAACTCTTTGACTGCTCAATTTTGTTTCAAACAACTTTTTCTACGTGTTTAATTAATTTTCAGCGAAGACGAGTATACTCGACATAAACAGAGTAAAATGCTTCTGACTGTAAAAGTTGGCAATTGTGACTAATTAATCAAATGTCATATGTTGGTTTATTAGAAAATATATGTGCATTTGTGTAATTATAAATTTTTGAGTAGAAATTGCTATAAAAAATATATATTTTGTAACAGTACTTCGCCAGAATTTGTTATTTCAATTTAATACATGCTATTGTTGCCAAGTCCTTTACTTGACCTTTCACAGTGATAACAGCCCTAGTAGATTAGTTGAATAGCAATTTAAATACGATTTTTTTCTTCGACTATACTCGACATTATTATTAAAAATTATCATTTCGCTCTGACGAGTATACTCGACATAAACAATTAAAGGATTAAGATAAGGATATTAACACTGTATAGTATGTCTGTGATAGCATTGAATTTATAAAGGACTTAAAACGCTTTCTAAAAACCTGTATAATACTGCCTCATGTTACAAACGGCTCAAGCCTCGGAAAATAAATATTTTCTTACTTTTTTTTTAACTGAAAAAACAACATTTGAAAACAATTTTAAAAATAATATTTTATTGTGAATATTTATTCATTAATTATAACATAAAATTCTATTTATCAAAATAATTATTTCCAATAACATTTCAAAACATGATAATGATGATGATGATCATTATCAATTATTGTTGATATCTTTATTATGATGATGATGATGATGATCACAGAATTTAAACATTTTTATGCGTATGACCTACGATACACAATTTTACATTCTATCGTTAAAATTCTGTCGATATTTCTCGTTTTCAGCTCATTACAGACTTCTTTTCTGTTTTTTTTCTTTTTCAAACATTTTCAATTTTACAAACAACGCACGATATCATTACCAAAAAAAAAAAAAATGTTGCCGTACCAGTTCGACTGCATTCCCCTTAATGCCTCTTGTTTCCCTCAATCATCGTGTCCTCTCTCTCTCCCTCAGATTTTGTACTTGAAAGCTTCAAAAAAATAATAAAACACACACACAGCAACAATTGAAATCTTTAAGAAATAGAAAACAATAGCAAAAGACAAATCAATTACAGTTAAAATAGAACGACTGTACGGTACCCTACTCTACGGCACAATATTGTCTTCGTAACCGATTGTGGTGCATTTTTTATGCATACTAAACTAACCAAGTAACCAAGGATTCATTATGTGAATTACAATCCACCAGTAACGGTAAGTCATACTGAGCTATTGCCAAGCCGATCGTCATCATGCAAGTTGCCAGATTTTAACAAGTTTCCAGCTTTCCAAATATGAATCGATTTGCGACAATGCCACGCTTACTTTAAAATAATTCTTGCTGGGAATATTATTTGAACATACATACATACATAATTGGTCATTACAACCCTTCAGTCAGGATTACGACCTAGCTTCTCACACCACTCATGTTGTGTGCGTCAATTTTATACGGGGGTGGTGTGACCTACAGTTTATCGTCGACTCTGAACGACAGATTTTTGAGAAAGTATTCATGGCAATTTTCAGAGTTTTTGCCAGAAATCTGCTGAGAGGTAGTCGCCGAAGAAATATTTTTTTTTCATATTTCGTTTTGATGTCTGACCTGGAGCTCGAACACTCTACCTACTAGACTACGGCGACTATTATTTGAACGTTTTCCGTAAAGCTGCACGAAACCCATGCGCAATGTGCCGATGTAGGGCATAAATATGCGTAGCAGAACAGCAAGACTGGAAAACAGAAGCAGCAACAGAAAAGGAATCAAGAATTACAAAAACACACACACACTCACACGTACAGTAAATACAAACAAATACTCATGCAAATGCATAAAATTTGTTTTTTTTTTTTCTATTTTTTTTAATAGAAAAAAATTGTTTTTGTTTCTGCTGCTCCTAATGCTGCTTCTGCTGGTCTTGTTATTCTTTACAAATTCCAACAATAACAAGGCAATATCAACTAGAAAAAGCTTCTTAAATAACAAGACGTCTTTACATACCTACAAACATAATGATTTTAATGATTTCTGATCGTCAAATCATTATACTGCTGCCACTAGTCAAAGAGTAAGAGAGAGAGATAGGGGCAGAGGGGCAGAGATTGTAAAACCCATTCGAACAACCGAAAAACAACAGCCATTCAAACCAAAACCGCACGCAGTTTTTCATGTTGCGCATGTTGTTATTATTGTTGTTTTGGTGCTTTAAAGTTTTTGAACAGTGCGTTTTGTTGTCTATTTGTGTGCGTCTCCATTGTACATATTTATGTATGTATGTTCGCATACAGCAAATGTTTTATCATTTTAATGCTGGATGGCTGGTTGGTTGGTTGGATGGATGAATGACTGTGTCTATGACTACGACTATGATGATAATGATCATGATCATCGTCATTAATGTTAATACAACTGTTGTTTGTTGGAAAATAAACAAAAATCTACAACAACAACAACAATAAATACAACAAAAATCCATTCTAGCGATGAGGTAATCAAGTTACGCATTTTATTTTATTTTTTTTATGTTTTTATGTTTTATTTTTGCTATTTCTAATAGCAACAGCAAATACATTAAGAATAGCAGTAACAGCAACAACAACAGCAGCAGACTTCAAACGCATGAAGTCATATTTAATAATTTTTTAATGAATTTTTTTTTTTTTTGAATTTTATTACAATCAAAATTAAATTTTAAATAAAATATAATGGAGTTCTAGAAGAAACAGACAAAATAAAAAAAGTAAAAACATTCGAAATTCTTATACTATGTTCAGATATGCACTTTTATTGAGTCAATATTCGTTTTATTGAGTACAATATTTTAAGTGTTCAGACATAACAATATACGCAGTTCAGCTGCTTATTCAATATTCATTTGACAGCTGGTAAACTGTCACGGCTGGTTGTTTCAACAATATTTTATTTTATTTTGTTTTGTATTTTTTTTTGTCGTTGTTGATATTTGAGTTCGGATAATTGTAATATGCGCACTGAACATACTTATGACAGTGCTGTATTTTCAGTTTTACTCAAATTTATAACAATTTGCTTATTTATTGCGCAATAATTAATTAAAACTTCATATGAAATATTGAGTTCAATAATGATGTTTATTGCGATTTACGTAATAAAGGTGCATATCTGAACACCGTATTACGTTAAATTCACCACCCGGCTGAGAATGGCATTCAATTTAATTCACAAATTTTGAGTCTCATCAACGCTGTTCCTTGCAGAGAAGATATTTTAACATGAAGAACAGTGTTCGTTCCATTGGGCCAATAGGCAGAAATATTTCCTTACAAATTTCTATCTTGCAAAAGCATTCACAATATCCAAATTGAGCAATGTCAAGAAAAGAATTAATTTTATATAAATTAACACTTTCGGCGACAGGCAGAAGAAAGTGTCAAAAGAAAAGACAAAAACAAAAACTATATAACGAATAATAAAAAATATTTTTGAAAAAGGCACTTGAACTTGAAAGACTGTGAAATTTTTTGCAATTATTTTTTGAAACTGCAAATGCAGAGAGTCGCCGTAGTCTAGTAGGTCTAGTGTGTTGGAAATCTCCAACACTCATGTATAAAATTAACGCACACTCAACATAACTTGTATGAGAAGCTAGGTCTTAATCCTAATCGTAATGTATGTATGCAACAGAGATCCGCAATGAATCGTTTTTTCTCTACTCATAAGTACTCATAAAGTTTTGAATATACATATATAAGTGATTCAACAATATTGAATTTTAACTATGTATTCTGATTCATTCGTACTCACCGCATCATTGATTTATAAATATAGATTACAATGAGTATGCGTGCAACGTTGATATCAAACTCATAACATTCGAAATATGTTTTGATTCATACGCCTACTCATTCAGATTCATAAATTTAGAAAAATTCTTATACTTATACATGATTCGAGTGACTCATCGAATCATTCATTCAAATTTACAGTCTTAGTGTCCTCTAGTGAGTATTGTAGTGTTCGTACGCGAATCATGCTTATTTTGTGGTTCTTGTAAATGTTTAGTAAAGGAGAATCGAAATCAACAACATCATGCGTATTGTTAAGTATGAGTACGATGAGTATTTCAAACTTTGAATATGATTGGTATGAGTATGATATTAAAATAAGTATGAATGCATATACATAAGTATCAGAAATTATGAGTATGATTCGAATCTACTCATCGTTTTGCATACTCATTGCTGATCTTTGGTATGAAAATGCCAGAAAGCAGTCAATTGTTGCTCAAATAGATATGAACGACATGCAAACTCATGCTCATCACGCTGACATGCGGCTCTGACTCACATTTTTCACGAAGTCCAACGAATGGATGAGATCAACCAATTCTGAAACAATTTCAAGTGATAGATTTTATCATTAACCTTTGAAGTTTGAATAAATCACTCCGATAGTATTTCAGGTTTTCTTTCGGTACTATTGACAAAATTGGTCTTTAAACTCCTCCGATGCGTAACAGAAACAGAAAGTGTAGTACTACTATTTATAATAAAACAGACCATTATAACCCTTCAGTCAGGATTACGGCCTAGCTTCTCAACATCAGTCATGGTGTGTGTGTTAATTTTGTACGTGAGGGGCGGGACCTACAGTTTAAAGTCGACTCCCAACGACAGATCTTTTGAGAAACTTTTCATGGCAATTTTATTTTACTCTCAGAGTATTTGCCAGAAATATGCTGAGAGGAAGTCGCCGAAGAAATATTTTTTCAAATTCTGTTTTGGTGTCTGACCGAGGATTTGAAACGCGGCTTCGCTTCTAATAAGCCAACACACTACCTATTAGACTACGATGATATACGACTGGTAATATGTATGCCCTCAAGAAAAATGGCCCGAGTAAATTTTTTTTTTTCATTTCCCAATGTGACTAAATAAGCAGTGTAATGGCAGTTTCGTTGGATTTATCCTTCGTGCGAGCGATAGAGGTCCCAATACGGATCATCTAATACTGACGTTAATGATTCTCTTCATACAAAGTTGAATTGATGTGTCCGTATAAATGACGTAGTCTTTTGAAGTTGGTTTAAGAATGTCGCAAGTCATCTTGGGTTTTGCAAATAAATTTTTCAAACTGAATGAACTGCGCTGCAGTAACAAATAATTTTGGTACGAACAAAAATTTTGTTCGTACAACATGGGTGCACCTTAATCTGAAAATAAATTGTGTTGAATTTTTGCATAAAAAAGAGAATAAAAAATTGAAATTAAATAAAAAAAATTTGGCAATAAGTATCGAATATAAAAATAATAATTTTCCGAACAACGTTCATGATTCATTCATTATTTGTTCATAATTTAACCAAAAAGCGTCTTTGTATCTCCGTATGTACATGTGTAAGTATGTATGTTTAGAAATATATACTATGTATGTATGTATGGTAGATGAATTGCCGCATACTCATATTATTGCTGCAGCATCCACACATTTTTGAATTGAGAAACAAGAGATTGTTATGCCGAATGTTGACATTCAATAATAAGATGCTCTCTGTATTACGCCGTGCATTAATGAAAATAATGTTAGGAACTCATATATACAGCAGTAGTGGTCTTCTAATTAGCACATCCACCTATTAAAGTGTTAACGTTGAATATTTTATTCTTAAATGTACTGATAAGTATTGAATCTCGTTAAAAAGTCTTTAGAAATGGAGAAACTTCTAATGAAGGAACACAACATAATAATTTTAACAAAGTCATCCGTCGCAGTCTTTAGGAAACCAATTTAATAGGGCGTGTAGCTCACCCCAAAGTATACGGTGTCAAAAAAATAGTCTTGCTGTTCGTATGTCATTCGCTGAAATTTTAAGAAAAATGGTTACATTACTCAGGAAAAATGGTTTTAGGAGTGGTGAATCAAATTTCAATCGATTTGACTTGAATTAAAGCAACAATATGAGACGTCCACCAAAGTAGGGTGTAAATCCATGAGAAGTTGCACAATGGAGTGGTAAGCTTTCATACCATCATTATAGTGTGGGTTCGATTGTAAAGAGTGATTCCTTGATGGATTAACATCTGATCAAACATATTTTGAAGATGCATTCGAGATTTCATGCCCTCATGAAAACTTGTATGTAAAATGGATTTTTTCTTTGCCACATAATAATGTTTAGCATACGGCACGATTTGTAAAAAGTATTTGGCAAGCATAAAAACAGATTTCAATTCCATTCAATTTTGAATTCATGAAAAAAAATGAATTAAAATATGTGAAAGATCTCATCCAGCGGCTGCGCCGGCTCGGCCATGTCGTTCGAATGGATGAGGATGCTCCGGCGAGATGAGTATTTGATGCGGGTATCTGCGGAAGTCGGCGAAGAGGACGACCTTATATCCGTTGGAAGGACCAAATCGAGGAAGCCCTGTCATCGATTGGTGTGACCAACTGGCGTAGGCGCAAGAATCAGAGGCGCCTGGAAGGATGTGTTGCGGCAGGCCGAAATCCGTTAAACGGGTTGTTATGACCAATTAAGTAAGCAAGAAAGATCTCTGGAAAGTAATGATTCGTGCAGCATGGAATGACATGCAACCTGGAAGGTGTCAGAGTCTTCTTTAAAGTTTTCCTAGAAGTTTACAATTGCTTATTAAGCAGAAGGTGGAGGCACACCAAAAACTTTAAAAAAATTAAACAAAAATGGGGGTGTTCTTATTATGTGTCCATGGAATTTCTTGCGTTTATGATTTAAAGAATAATTTTTTTGTTATATTCATTTACTGAACTTCCCATCTTTCTATACACCTCTACTGTCTATTCATCGATTAAGTGTACTCCATATAATATTTACATACATACATACATGCATAATTAGTCATTACAACGTTTCAGTCAGGATTACTAACAGAGATCAGCAAGGAATCGTTTTTTGCTACTCATAAATACTCATGAAATTTTGAGTCAAAAATATTGAAATTTAACTATGTACTCTTATTCATTCGTACTCACTACAACATTGATTTATAAGTCCAGGTTGCAATGAGTATGCGTACAACATTGACATCAAACTCATAACATTCCAAATATGTTCTGATTCATTAGCCTACTCAATCAGATTCATGAATTTAAAAAAATACTTACTTATAAATGATTCGAGTGACTCATCGAATTATTCATCAAAATTTGCATTCCTAGTTGTTGCATTTACAAAAACAAACAAAAATAGAGCAGCAAGCAGGGCAAGCACACAACCTTCTGGTAAGTATTTTAGTGTTCGTACTTTAAGCCTACTTATTTTTTGATTCTTGTAAATGTTGAGTTATGGAGAGTCGAAATCAACAACATCATACGTGTTGTTAAGCATGAATATGATGAGTACTTCAAACTTTGAATATGAGTAGAGGTTCCATGATATTAAAATCAGTAAGAATGCGTATAAGTATCAGAAATTATGAGTATGATTCGATTCTATTCATCTTTTTGAATACGCATTGCTGATCTCTGATTACGGCCTAGCTTCTCAAACCACTTATGTTGTGTGTTAGTTTTATACAAAAGTGGCGGACGTACAGTTTCAAATCAACTCCGAACGACAGATTTTTGAGAAACTTTTCATGACAATTTTATTTTGCTCTCAGAGTTTTTGCCAGAAATTTGCTGAGAGAAAGTCGCCGAAGAAATATTTCTTTTATATTTCGTGTGTGTGATGAAGATGTCTGATCTGGTATTTGAATCGTGGCCTTACGTCTAATAAGCCAAGGCAGTACCTACTAGATTACGGCGACATATAACATTTAACTGTTCTTAAATAAATTTGGAATAAATAAATTCATTTTTGTTGATTACTGAAAAAGGGTGTGCTAATTATAAGATCACTACTGTATATGCACATACACACACATATGTGTATGTGTATATATGTACATATTTATAAACTTGTACATATATATGTATATGTTTGTATATAAGTGTTAGTATATATTTATTCCCTTTAAATTTGGAAAATCGGCCAAAATATGTCTAAGTAATCTAGAAATCTATAAGTAAAGATAAAAAAATAAAAATAAAAAATTAAATAAATTTAAAAAACTGACATTTGGAGTGTTTAAAAAATTAGAATAACAAAATACAACAATCTACACCAGATCACTAGACAGGTGTATTGACACTGCTGCACGTTTTTTGTATCAGTTAATATACGTATGTACATACAGTGTCGTTCAAAAATAAATCGAAGAAACTCTACAAACTACTGAAATGGCAAAACTACGTCTTTATTGTTATTTGAATGCTCATTTTATTAACACATTGGAAAAGTAATACGCTATGGCAACTATACATAGTGTTAGGTTTTTCCCCTTTTTAAAAACGTTTAAAATATGAGTTCGTTGATTGCAAACAAAATAAAAATAAATTAATGTTTAGTTTGAATTAAACTCTTTATTGTTCGCACTGTTTTTGTGTGCCACTGTTTACAACTTGACGTACATATACTATAACAATAATTGCTTGTTCGCTATTCTTCTTTGCTTACAACGCAGGTCTTTACAACGGAGATCTTCAAACCACGACTATTCTCTTAACACACAACGCGTCTTTACACGAGACTGACTGAATTCTTACTACTCGTTGCTTGCTTTGTCTTGCCTTTTTATATGCTCGCGTAATGAACGTTCTTGAAGTTCGTTCGTTCGTGTCTTCGCCTTCTCGAGAACTCCATTGCGACTTCATTGTTGTTTGTGTATTTTGTTCACATTGCTTGCTGTTGCGTTCTCGCTTACTTGTCTTTTCTTTCATACTGATGTTGTTGGTTTACTTGTGACAAGTTCGTTGTATGTGTTTGTGTGGCTTTTGCTCATTTTAATGTTAAACCATGTTACACCGTTTCCATTTTCGTAACAATAGGTAAAATTAACAAAAAATACTTTAAAATATTCGGGGCACATACATATTCAGGCTGATCATAGAGTCCATAGAAGAAAATAGAAATCAAGTCCAACACAATCGTTCGACTCGAAACCCATTGAAGTACTCTTTGAAATATTGTGAAGAAAATATTTCAAAATCGTTGCGAGCTCTTTGAAAACCTACAGTCTGCATGGAAACGCATTTCGGTACCCATAATAAACGCACTGCGCAAATCCGTTTATGTTGGACAAAGTAGAGACTCTACACGAAATATTATATTCTTGATTTTATATTGTGTATCGTTATGATATATCTTCAGAAATATATGCTTGTGTTTTCCACGACACTGTATGTCTACGAATGGATGTGGAATATTTTTTTAAAATTTAAAATAAATTTATTTGTCACGCGATTTCTATCACGGACGGTACCCGCGTCATCGTAGAGCAATTGTGCAGAGAGGATTCATATGCGTTCTTATGCTCTTTCATTTTATTGTCACTTAGCCAACGATGAATGCACATGCGTGGTGGGTGTATGTTTATTTTCTTCAGGTCCACTGAAAGAAATTAAGCATCATATGCTCATTAATCTTAAGGCATTTGCATTAGCTTTTATGCTCTGTGGCACTTATTAATTATCAAACAATCCATTTTATGTGTTTATCAGAAATTGTTATTGAATAAATGAATAAATAATGGACAATGAAGAAATAAATTCAAATTTACTTCGATTTTCTCACAGTGCAATTGGTGTTCGCTCACCAATACATGCATAATATATTATTTCTTTTTGTTTATTATTGGTCACCCCTAAATTAATACGTAATTTGTGATCGTTCAAGATCATTGAAAGGGGTAGATCCCAGTTATACGTGTGGCGTTCAACTTTTAACAACACGGCTTTGAGTGCAAAGGAAAAATAAGCATGAAATTGAATTTGAAATTAAAAAAGTTGAACAGTGTAAATGATCTTGAACTGTTGCGAGATCTTTACCGCGATAACTCACCAAATTCAATTCATGCCTTCAATACACTCAGCAATTTTATTCAATGGTTTGAACAAAATCCAAAAGTCGATCAAGTTCACGTTTACGTACTCGACAATTGGCGTGAAAGTGGCTTATTTTTCATTTTGGTATGTACATTTTTTTTTTTATTACCGTTATTGTGTATACATATGTTTTCATTTACACTCGGGTTTTTTTTTCCTTATAGGAGCACTATCTGTTATTCATCAACGTTTTGAATTACAATGAAGAAGAATTCGCTCAAGCCTTAAGGCTATGGGACTGGAGTCGTCAGTATAAAATTTTTGCTTTGCCCTCTTTCTTATTTCCAGTTGTTGAGAACACTTTAAGAGAATTGAACATGAAATTTCGCATGAACACTCTTACGATCTATGAAAGATCGCCGAGTTTTATGATTGCCGAAGAGACTAACAAGTGAGTATTTCTCTTGATGTGACACGTTAGTAAATACATATGTATATACTCACACTTTAGACCTTGATCTTGATGTATATATGTATATGTATAGTTTTCTATATAAAAAAATAAATATTTTTCAAAACAATTTGAATTTGCCTCAACGTTGGATCAGTATCCACGTTCCTCCGTGGCTATTTTGATATTTTCTTTGTTTCGATCGACTGATTATAAAAAAAGTATTTTCTTGTTTTTCAGATGTCCCGATTCGTTAGTACTCCGATCACTTTCCCTGCAAGATGCCAAGACAATCGATGAACTGTGGCATTCTCGTCAAAAGGGCTCATTGGAATTTATTGAAGCCCTAATTGCATACAATTTCAGTTTGGGTCTCTACAGAAGGGATACCGATGAGCTAATAGCCTGGTGTACCAGGTAATTGAATATTTCTGTCATGTTACGCTTGCAAATCAATCAGTGCCAGTTATTAAATTCGATTTCAGATGCCAATGCGGCTTTCTCGGTACTTTACATGTAAAAGAAGAATATCGACGACTAGGCTTAGCTTCAATATTGGTTGATGAGTATTCGAAACGTATTCATGAGCTTGACGAAGATGTTCGAACAGTGATAGACGATTATAATACAGCATCCCGTAAAGTATTTGGCAAATTGGGTTTTGAAAATCAGCAAGATGTTGTTATAGTCTATAATGAGCCGTAATACACAGAAAAAAAATTAAAACAAGAAAATGTTTATAACTCATGGAAAAATTAAATTCAACGATTCTCACATTAATTAGGACTATTTTATTTACTATGTATGTATGTATATATGTTTGTATTTGAAGGCATTTATAATAAAAATTCTAAATAGCGTTTAAATAATTCTATTTATTATTATTGAGCCTTGCTCTCCTCCCTACTGGGCATAGACTTTTTATAATATGTCTCCAATTATGTTAAGGTCCCAATTAGGACAGCGTTTAGGCCCATGGTATGATACCAAAATCAATTCTACCCGGCGATTAAACATTCTCTAGAGGTAACCAACTAAAGTTCAAAATAAATCTTGCTATTGCAGCAGTCTATATACAGTGAGCGTCAAAAGAAACTGTACATTAAAAAATATATGCTAATAAATTACCGTTATTTTTATTTTAAAACTGTCTCCTTGCCAGTTTTTAAAGTTGTAACAAAAAAAAAATTAAAAAATATTGTCAAATTTTTTCGGGCACTCTCCTTAAGTGGTAAGAGATGAGTTTGGTGCTTGTTAGAATTTTATCTTTAGTGTACAACTTCTTTTGACGCTCACTGTATTAGAGAGCTCAGTTAAAGTTGTCGAACAGTCCGAGATCTAATTTCTACTGTAATGACAGTGTCAAATTTATGTTTCAGTTTTAAATTCAATTCGATTTTAAGAACAAAAGATATTGTTCAGGTACATACATTGTGGTGGTACAACAAGCTTTTCATAAATATAGCTCGAGCTTTCAACACATTTCTATTATATTTAAATATAATATTGTTACGTTTTTACCCTTTTTAAAAATGTTTAAAATATGACTTCGTTGATTGCAAACAAAATAAAACTAAATTTGTGTTTAGTTTCAATTAAACTCTTTATTGTTCGCACTACTTTTGTGTGCCACCGTTTACAGCTTGATGAATTCAACAATAATTTGCTTTATTCGTTATTCGTCTTTACACTTCTGTTCGCGTACACACTAACAAATGTTCGGTAGACCTTTACAAGGCCGATCTTCAAACCACGACTGTTTCCCTCACACGCAACGCGTCTTCACACAAGACTGACTGAATTCTTACTGACTCGTTGCCTGCTTTGTCTTGCCTTTTTATATGTCCACGTAATCAGTCTGATGAAGGTTCCTGAAGTTGAACGTTCGGAGTTTCGTCTTCTCGAGAACTATATCGCGACTTCATTGTTGTTTGTGTATTTTGTACACATTGCTTGTTGTTGCATTCTCGCTTACTTGTCTATCCCCTTTTCTTTCATACTGATGTTGTTGGTTTACTTGTAACAAGTTCGTTGTATTTGTTTGTGTAGCTTTTGCTTATTTTAATGTTAAACGATGTTACACCGTTTCCATTTTCGTAACAACATTTACTGTAGCAAATAAAATTGCCATGTAAAGTTTCTCAAAAAAATCTGTTGACGTTAAACTGTAGGTCCAGCCACAGAAGTATACAATTAAGGCACACAATATGAGTGGTGTGATAAGCTAGGCCGTAATCCCGACTGAAGGGCTGTATCGGCCAATTATGTATGTATGTATGTATGTATAAGTATTTTTTCTAAAGTTATGAATCTGAATGAGTATGAGTATTATGAATCAAACCTATTTCGAATGTTATTAGTTTGATGTCAACGTTGTAATCATAAATCGATGTTGTAGTGAGTACGAATGAATAGGAGTACATAGTTAAATTTCAATATTGTTGACTCACTTATATTCAAAATATTCATGAGTGCTTATGAGTAGCGAAGAAACGACTCATTGCTGCTTTCTGGTGGCAACGTCTTGTAGAAAGTATATGTCAACCTAGTTCAATTCTTCCATTTTTTGTTTGGTGCCTTGCTTCATTGTTTGTAAGGTTACGATTTTCATTGTTTTTGACAAAGTACGATTCAAAAAATGCCACAACCAGTCCACAAATCGAATTAAACGGAGCAACTTTTAGATTGCATTGGCAATTTTTGAACTGACTCTGGTAGCAATTTGGTTTACTGAAGTAACCCTTGAGGCATTATCTTCGTCGTTGAAGATAATTTTTCATTAGAGAAATACAACTTTCTTGAGGCTCATTCATTCATCAAGATTCTTCTACGTGCTTTGGCATATTGGACAAGTGGATTAACATCAAATAAGGTGAAACTGATACACAATTTTATCCCGTTTATTTGAATAGCGCACACGGTGGATTGACTACGACGACCATATCGACGCCTCCGTTCTATAACATTCTAAGTCGAAAAAGTGTGTTTTGAGTAATGAGCTCTCAAAGTTTTCACGCGACATACGACTATATTTGTATTCTAAGTAGATTTTTCCCTATAACTTTGGAACGGATCGGCGCATCTTAACCAAATTTTGACAGTATTTAAGTTAAAAATGAAAGAAGATTAAAAACGTTCTGAGTACACGTAGAACGTTATAGAATGGAGGCGTCGATATAGCATGATATTTTTCGTTTTGCGTTTGTTATTTTACTTATGGTGATATTGGCAAACTTTGTTAAGTATTTTTTGGCATTGTGTCATGTCACGAATCTATTTTTAATACTGCAAAACCAAACAGTAAAAATAATCACCCATTACATACGCATTCAGCACAAATGCTTATTAAAATGAAAAAAAAAACATATTTTTTCATAAAATTTATTAAAAAAATTAAAGACGATAATTAAGAATTAAAAGAAAAAAAAAAACAAAAACAAAAGAAGGCGAAAAACGACGACAATAATTAATTAACAATTATCGCCCTTTTTTTGACATCCCATTAATTTAATTAAAAAAAAAATATTTTCTGTCTGCGTTTGTGTTTATTTACATAAATTCGGAATTCTGTCCGTCTGTCACTTCTATCGACGATCTATTAAAAATTCAAAATTTTTCTTGATATAAAAAGAACCGCAAAGAATCGAAAGTAAAATTTTCTGACAAACGAGGAACGAGAACAGACTTGTTTTGTCGATCTGTAGTACTTTTTTTTTTGAAAATTTTAAAAATTTTTTTTAATATTTTAAAATAATATGACAGAGTAAACAACGTATATATTGTAGAATAATTTTTTCGTTAATCTTGAGAGATTACAACAAGGTCGCCTATATAATTATATTTTTTTTTCGTAAATTAATTAGTGCGAGCAGATTCTGCTCATTTTATTGATTCGTTATTATTTTTATTAGTTCTCGTATTCAAATGAATTTCATTCGATGTCGATTCGAGTAAAAACGAATTACGTTTTCTAAAAACAAATACTCTTACAACAAAAATATAACGAAAAGAGAACAATTCTAACAGTTTTCGAAAATCATGTTCTCCGGAATGAATGACACAATTCAAGGGCAAACAAATCGAGGAAATGTTGTAAAAAAAAATTAATTATTTTCATAATGATTTCTGAAATTTAAATGTTTTTTCATATTGTCAAAGCAAACACATTAGTTTTCAAACGGTTTAGAATTCAATTTCACATTCAAAGTTCATATGTACAGTGGCGGTAATAATTAAAGCACACTTCCTTATATATTTCATAGAACAGTAGTAAAAGCCCATTTATTTAGTCTACGATCAACAATAAGCCCTTCACATCAGCATGGAACAAGAATATTAGATTTGAAGTTTTACAAAGCCGTTATTGATTGAAATGTCCAGAAAAGGAAAACAGTTCTGTTTTCCGATGATTTGGTCTTTAATAATATTGTTACGAAAATGGAAATGGTGTAACATCGTTTAACATTAAAATGACAAACAAAGGCTATAAAACAAAAACCATATGCATACCAACAACAGCAGTAGTAAGAATTCAGTCAGTCTTGTGCGGAGACGCGTTGAGTGTGAAGAAAACAGTCGTGGTTTGAAGATCTCCGCTGTAATGATCTGCATTGTTAATGTTTACGCAAAGGGTGTAAGCAAAGAAGAATAACGCGCAAGCAAATTATTGTTGCATACATCAAGTTGTGAACAGTGGCACATAAAATTGTGGAAAAAATAAACATTTTAATTGAAACTAAACACAAATTTATTTTTATTTTTGCAATAAAAAGTAAAAACGTAACAACATAAATTCAGTCGTAATGAGATGGACACGAAGGCCATATGGTGAAAGGATACATTTAGACATGGTAATGAGCTTGGATTGATTCTCTGGCCAAAGAATTTGACTCATTGATTGGATTGATGGAAATGTGATGAAGTCGCCGTGGTCTAATAGGTAGTGTGTTGGCTTATTAGACGAAATGCCCGAGTTCGAATCCCAGGTCAGACATCAAAACGAAAATATGAAAATATTTCTTCGGCGACTTCCTCTCAGTAGATTTCTGGCAAAAAATCTGAGAGTAAATAAATCTGCCATAAAAAAGTTTCTCAAAGGCTGTCGTTCGGAGTCGACTTTAAACTTTAGGTTGCGCAATTCATGTATGTATTAAATTAACGCACACAACACAAGTGGTCTGAGAAGCTAGGACGTTGTACAATGGCTAAATTCGACCTCTGGGTACTGTACTTGTCACAGTTGATAAGTACACGTCCTCTAACCTAACCTAACCTAAGAAAATGTGAATTTCCAATAGGTATGAAGGAGTGATGCCACTACAATAAAGTTTCCAACACAATAACGATCCTTAACAAACCTGCAAAATTTGTATTGGATGGATACTGTAAGACAGGATCGAAGTTCTCGAGTGGCTTGCCCAATTACCTGATCTCCATCCTTTTGAGAACTTATGAAAGATTGTTAATATGAAGGTTAGGTTAGGTTAGGTTAGAGGACGTGTACTTGTCAATTAGGACAAGCACAGTACCCGGAGGTCGAGTTGACCCATTGTACAACGTCCTTAAAGAGGAAGGATAAAAGAAAGGAGAGGAGATAGGAAAGGGGAGAATGGGAAGCGGAGGGGTCCCACAGACCCAACAAAGAAGAGAGAGCGCGACTACCCTGATGAAGCCCTAGCGCCTCCCAACCAGCATAAGCCACTAATGAATCTGTGGAGAGCCTTGATGTCAGCTCTCGACACAGAGTTCAAACTCTCAAAGGAGGCCCTGCTAAGGGTTCTCAGCCTCAACCTACCAAGGGCTGGGCAGTTACAGAGGAGGTGTTCGATAGTCTCCAACTCCTCCTCATCGCAATACGCCCTGCAATAGTCCGGCTGGGATCTGTTCCAGATCCATCCCCGTCAGCGACCTAATCTCGCAGTGCCCCGTGATAAAACCGACAACCAACCGTAAGCTGGCCTTATCCAAGCCCAGCAGCCAACCTGTTCTCTTACTGTCCACAGCAGGCCATAGACATCTAGAAACAAAACATCCCGATCCGTTCCCCCAACGTCTCTGCTCTTCCTCCCCGACCCATCCATTGATGAGACCGTAGAGGTGGCAGACCGGGGGGTCAGGACCAACTATTAAATCGCCCCCAGAGAGCGACCCTAACCTAGCGAGGGCATCCGCCGTCTCATTGCCCAGTATTCCGCTATGACCCGGAACCCAGCAAAGACGGATACGGTCTAGTCCTAATATGAAAATAATTCGAAAAATATGCCAAAAAGATAGGAAGTGGAGACAGGGTACAAACCACAGGTCAGACATCTCCAACAAAATGAAATATGAAAAATTATTCCATCGGCGACTGCCTTTCAGCGGATATTCGGCAAGAACTCTGAGAGTAAATTAAAATTGCGATGAAAAAGTTTTTCAAAAATCTGTCGTTCTGAATCGGCTTTAATCTGTAGGTGCCCCGTCACTACATAAAATATAAAATCTCTCACAGAAGCTAGGTTGTAATGCTGATTGAAGGGTTGTAATTAAAATTCTGTATTATGTGTGTGTGTGGGTGTATCTGTGTATGTATCGTAGATTTGTAACATGTGTAAGTTGTTAAAAAGTCGTTTTAAACGAACCTTACTTGTTTCATTAGATACCCCTTTACATTTTCAATTAATTCAAGACAATTTTTACAAAAAATATAATTTTTCTTTTACTCAGCACTACATGCTGTATGTATGTGTGTGCATATTGGTATACATGGTAATGAAATGAACTGAAATGAAAGCATAATTAAATACTTTTAATAATAATAATAATAATAATAGAATACATATGTATGTATTTGTATAAATAAATCATTAAAGGTGTGTTTGAATTCCTTTTTTTATTAATTCAGTTTTCGGGTTTTTTTCTTGTTTCTTTTCTTTCGTTTTTTAATCAAAATAATGTAATAATTTTGCATTTTCTTTTATTTTTTTTTTGTTTTGTTTTGTTTTTTTGATTTTATTCTGTTTTATTTTACACGCACGCATTAAATATTATTAATATTCACACGGCTGTGATGCTTACATATGTACATACTTTCATACATACATACATACATACATCGATGGATAGCCAACTGTAGTCCGAATATTTGATTTGAATTTGTTACGCCAATACTTACTTAGCATAGGATTTTTAATAATGAAAACTATTTTTAATGCGATAATTAATCAAAAAATAAACGAATGAAATTTCGTGGAACCAACAAAACTTAAATGAAAAACGGCAATACTTTGACTCAACACGTGGTGGTCATAACACGCCCTTTTGTTTATTTATTTTCGTTCTTTGAATGGCACAGTGGGCTGCACAAATGTGAGGAGTTGTTTGGAGATTTTGTAAATGAATGTCCAATTGTACATTATCTCAGGCTCATAAATTAGGCTGAATGTGATCGATAATAACGGTAATTTTGGCATTGGAGGTGGCGATAGTTTGTGGCTTATTTGCATACATATACGACTTAAGAAAACGCCACAAGGAAAGGCCTAGCAAAGCCAAATCTCACGATCTCGGTGACCAGTTCACATCAGCTCGACGTAACATGAACTTGCCCTTAAATTTCTCTCGCAAAATATCCATGAGTTGTATAGCACCATCCTATTTAGGCCACATGTCGTTGGTGTCCTGATTGTCCAATTTTGGCCAAAAGAACGTTGTAATCATCGATCTATGGTACTGTTTGTATACCAATAAACCAACCACTTTGAATGGTTCGTTTCGAATGATGTCTAAAACTAATCCTAGCACCATCTTTAAGACTATTTCACGGATCGAACTGGCTCAATAGAAGAAGAAGAGTAGCAAACCTTCGCCAATCAATTCTTGTCAACTATGGGAAGGGAATGAAAGGAAATAATAGAATAAACCACATTTTTATTTCCACATTATAATTTAAATTCACTCAAGAAGATCGTCCCCTTATCATTGTTATGTAAAGCGTACAAAACTCAGAAACTCTGTGTAAGTACATACCAGCAAAAGTGCATACATGTACGCGGGTGGAATAAATTTGAATTTTTCTAGATAAACTCAAGTTTTTACTTCCTCTACAATATTGTTACGAAAATGGAAACATCGTTTAACATTGACATGATTAACAGATACAACGAACTTGTTACAAGTAAACCAACAGCATCGGTATGAAAGAAAAGGTGAATAGAAAAGTAAGCGAGAACGCAACAACAAGCAATGTGAACAGAATACACAAACAATAATGAAGTCGCAATAGAGTTCTCGAGAAGGGTAAAACACGAACATTCTACTTCGAGAGTCTTCATCGGACTGTGACTGTGTGTCTTGTTGAAGTAAACAGTCGTGGTTTGAAGAACTCCGCTATACAGATCTAACGTACAAATGTTGTTGCTGACGCAAAGGGTGTGAGCAGAGAAAAGTAGCGAACAAGCAATTATTGTTGTATACGTCAAGTTGTAAACCGTGGCACACAAAAGTAGTGCGAACAATAAAGAATTTAATTGAAACTAAACACCGTTTTATTTTTATTTTGTTTGCAATCAACGAACTCATATTTTAAACATTTTTAAAAAGGTAAAAACGTAACAATATTTTCTAGTTCGCTGCTGCAACTTTAAGTGGCATTGTAGGTGAACACAGTAAGTTCACACTAGCAAACCCACTTTGCCCTTCATTGGCAATAACTCGCCGGGAAAAACTTATGGGTTTCACTGTTTTTGGCCTATGGCGTTGTACTGCACGTTTCGTACACAATTCATAAAGGGTGAATAAACAACCATTACACGGCGAAATTGTCATGTGATTGCATTTGTAGTTGATGTAGAGCAAAAGCTGCAACGACCTTCCAGAAAGTTTTTTTATACTCCAGTGATTGGCTCAAATTTAAAACGCCGAGCCATGTGTGTCTCGAGAATCTTTCACAGTTTCAAGTTGCGATTGACTAAAACCTGTTTGTACTAACTGCTGCATGTTCAGTTGCAGCGTTCTCGCCTTTTCTTTCATACCGATGTTGTTGGTTTACTTGTAACAAGTTCGTTGTATTTGTCAGTGTAGCTTTTGTTTCTGTTTTCGTAACAATATGTTTACTTTCATCCGTTTGTGTTTTAAGTCCAGAGTTATTGTTAAATTTGCAATCGTTTCCATCACTCGTATCAACAATCTTCCATCAGATTCCCTGCTTTCTACTTAACAGAGCTGTCCTTTAGGAAACTGAGTTTTCTTACACGTACTTTTTCCCTTAGGCCCACTGTCATTTACCACAAAACCTCCAAAAGGATGGACTGCAAAATCGTTTAGGCATTTGCATGTGTACATATGTAAGTATGTGAATGAATATGAATAAATCAAACACATACAAACATAAATGTCAAGTTGAACAAGAAAACAACAAAAAATATGACATGTCAAGTTAACGAACATGAATGGACTATGACTGTAAAAATAAAAGGGGGCACTTGCTGATTAAACCATTCATCCACCCACCCAACATTGGAACCATTGAAATCCGTGAGTGAAAAATGGACATTTTACCACATTCATAATACATTTAAATTTAATAATATAAACTGTACATATATACATATTTGTATGTATCGTATGTATATACAATATAAACGTATACAAAAATAAAGAAAATCAGCCTTCCAGGTCTGGTCTTTCTATTCCAAACCGCAAATACGACGATTAAGAAGAAGTTTTTGCCAAACCGTACGAATTATTAAAAATGAAAACCAAAGAAGAATTGTAACGAAACTTTATTACAATTTAATGTAAATGTAACGACATGTATGCATAAATTTATTTTTTACATTTTCATTACATTGTACATTCACAATAGAAAACTTCACGCACACTCTTGACCCCTTTTTAACCCGGAATTTCGTTTGAATTCATTGATACCACCGACCACCACCGATCACTGCAGACCACCTCGAGTGCTAGAATGTGATTTTTATGTAATTTTCTTTGGTGGTTTTTCTTTCTTTCTTGTTTTTTTTTTGTTTTGAGTCCTATTTGTTGATGTAATTTTGTGGGTGAGTCCTTTCATTGTTACGATGTGTGTTCACTGTTTGTGTGTAATGTTGGGAGTGTTTCTTTGCAAAAGTACCACACCATCAAGGTATTCATTTTATTGGTAATTAAACGTTAATTATTTTTGATTACATTGACATTTCTATATATGTACATATGTATGTCACGTATATGTATGTATGTATGCATATGTATTTCATTTAATACATTATGAAATGAATTCATACCTAGATTAGAGCTTGTGTACCAAACAGGTTGTATTCTTGGGTGTAATTTGTTTTTCATTGTTCCTTCCTTTTTAAAATATTAAAAGACCATCTATTAACCAATATTACATTTGGGCGTTAATGATTTCATTAATCAATTCCTTTTTGGTTGCCAGTAAAAGTAATCAGTACAGTACAGTAATCCCCCGATTTGTGCGACCTCTTCAATTTCGTTATGGCGAATGCTTTTTGGAAGGCGGTGATTGCATACGCTAACGACATTGACATCATAGGGCGTACCAAGTGAGATGTTACTAACTGCTACCTTTAACGGGAGTCTAATAAGATACGTCTTGTAGTAAATGAGGGCAAAACAAAACACATGTTATCGACAAGTAGAAGGACATGCGGCCTGTTAGATCTCAGATTGCGGCCGGTAACTATTATTTATACGTTGTCGGTGAATTTCTTTATCTTGACTTCGCCGTTATACTACCAAAAATGATGTCAGTCTGGATATAAAGCGTAGGATTATCTTTGCCAATAGCTGCTGCTATGGTCTCAATAGGCAATTGAGCAGCAGATAACTAATACCGTATAACACGCTCATCTGCCTTGTGCTTCGTTATTGCGCAGAAGCATGTACACTATTATACACTGATGCAGCAGCCTTGAAGATATTCGAGAGAAATGTCCTACGTAACATATGTGGCGATGAGGCATTCTTAAGTGGCTGCTGTGGCTCGGACGTTGTGCATCATATTAACATTCAGCAGCTGCTCTGGTTTGGCCAATGTCGTTCGAATGGAACTTTGTCTGCGTTGGAAAGATTAAATCAAGAATGCCCTGTAATCAATTGGTGTGATCAACTGGCAAAGGTGAGCAAGAGAGGCGCCCAGAAGGATATGTTAAGGCAGGCCGAAATCCGTTAATCGGGTTGTTACTGTTCTCTTTGCCAACTCAACTCCGTCCTCATCTCTATCACATACATAGATCACAGTCTAGTTTATTCAATTACATGTTCAGTCAGAATCTTCTGTCCCAGAAATCCTATTGTGTGTGTGTGACAAATTTGTAATTTCCTTGCTTATATCCTTCAAAGTGTTCACACTTTCGTCTTTAGTTGTGCATGCAGGTCAGAAGTTTTTCCAAGCATTTCTATGTCGATGCAGATATGTACATATGTATGTATGTACCTTATTTTAATTCTGTTACTCTTACTGTCGCTCGTTGTTTTTTCAATCGTTTTTCATAACCCGTGGGTTTTCGAACTTCTATACTACGAAGCTGCTGCTCTATAAAGCTTGAAACAGCAGACAATTTTTTAAAAATCTTTACTTTCCGTCTGTCTTGGCATTCGTTTCTAGAATAACTCAGTCTAGTCAACATTAGAAACTTGCTCAGTTACGCTATGGGAGATGGATGGATGGATGTTTAGAAATATTCTCTACTGGCATTGTAACAATCGGCAAACCGGCTAAAAATCTAAGAAGACGACGCAAATCGAAGTTATAATGACGAAACATTTTACAACTTGAATTGAAGGATTTCTGTAGGTATGGAAATTTCAAATAGATTTCTGATGCGGAATACATGCTAGAAAAAGGCTACTATTCCATCTATATGCCAAAGATACACAATCTCGTAATTAAATTTTGTTCACGATCCTCATTAACGATGATAAAACTTTTCGGTATTCAATACCACTGTGCTCAATACGCACTGTTCAACACAAATCTCGGTTACAGACTCACGGTTTAAGACTGACATAATTGGTCATTACAACACTTCAGTAAGGATTTCGACCTAGTTTTTCACACCACTTATGCGCTGTGGTTTAATTTTATATATGACTGGCAGGACCTACAGTTAAAGTCGACTTCGAACGACAGATTTTTGAGAAACTCTTCACTGCAATTTTATTTATTCGCCAAGTTTTTGCCAGAAATCTGCTGAGAGGAAGTCTGCGAAGAGATATGTGTTCATATTTCGTTTTGTTGGAGATGTCAGACCCGGGGGTTAAATTACATGCTCTCGTCTAATAAGCCAACACCCTTCCTACTAGACTACGGCGGCTACATAACACATGCCATTTAAAAAGCACCTTATGCTCAATAATGAACTACGTATAGTGAATCTTTAGTTGATAGTCTTAGAATGGGCAGTTCAATCACCGATTCTCAACTCCATAAAGAAGGCATAAAGTGATATGGAGCAGCAGGCTACTCCTGTTGAATTCAAAAACTTGAAGGATCTGTCGACAGAAATTGAAAACCAAAAATATGAACAATGCATGGAACATTAATTTGATTCTAAGTTTTATTTTATTTTCTTTCCTTTTCTTGATAAAAAAAATATTGTTACGAAAATGGAAACGGTGTAACATCGTTTAACATTAAATTGATATACAAAAGCAAAAACTATCAGTATGAAAGAAAGTAAGCGAGAACGCAACAACAAAGAATGTAACCAAAATACACAAACAACAATGAAACCACGCTGGATTTCTCGAGAAGGCGAAACCACAAACATTCGACTTCAAGAACATTTATCAGACTGTTTACGTGAACATATAAAAAGGCAAGGCAAAGAAGACAACGAGTAGTAAGAATTCAGTCAGTCTTGTGTGAAGACGAGTTGCGTGTGAAGAGAAGAGTCGTGGTTTGAAGATCTCCGTCGTAAAAATTTGCGTTGTAAGCAAAGAAGAATAGCGAACGAGCAATTAATGTTGTATACAATAAAGAGTTTAATTGACACTAAACACAAATTTATTTTTATTTTGTGTGCAATGAACGAACTTTTATTTTAAAGGTCTTGAAAAAAGGTAAAAACGTAACAATATTGTTTTTAAATTATTGGAAAATAACTATTTAGATTTTGTTTTATTTTGAAAGAAGACTGCGAAGATGTGAAAGATAAGGTTAGAGGACATGTACTTGTCAACTGTGACAAGTACAGTACCCGGAGGTCGAATTGACCCATTGTACTGTGAAAGATAAATTTTGAAAACAATTAAATGACGGATAATTTCATATTCAAATACGAATTGCTACAAACAATTTTGAAAGCTAAAATAGCAACAAATAAGAAAACGGAATAAAGGCTATGGTTACGAGATATAAAATAAAACAGAACGACCCATGATCTATGTAATGTTGCCGAAATCATACCTGCTTCCATGCCATTCTGAAATATTTTGCCAAACTTAAATTAATAAATAAAAAAAATAGTCAAGTAATTATGATTCGTTGACATTTACTAAACGTAAATTGACAAATAATTTACAAATTATGAATTCATATTCATAAAAATATGTTAATTTTTTGGTAACGAAGAGTGGTGGTGCTAAACTAATGTTCACCACTGTATTATACTTTCAAAGACTTTCATATTTATTATTGGATTAAAAACTGTAATTATTGGAGCAAAATTTGTGAATTCTTTATATTTATTTATTTATTTATTAATTACAATACAATTACAAATTATATTCTAATTTTATACGAGCGGAGTAACAAGACCATGTTCTCGGTGTAGTGTCACAGACCAGAGTCTCTGGTGGGAATCGAACCCACGACCCTCACGCTAATAGTCTAGCACACTACCCACTAGACTACCAGGGCACCCTGAATTCTTTATAATTTCTTTATTTTACTTTCAAAATGCGGAAAAATGTCTCAATTAAAAAATCCGTTACATGGTAAGCTTTTTTATATTAGCAGCCATTTTGAAAACACAACGAAAAGATCTTGCAACGATCGATTAAAACATTCTGCAGCAGCAGATGAAGAGAGACAAATTATTGTTATTTTGCAATATTTCTATCTCTCTCTCTCTCTCTCTTTCACTTTCAGTCTTTGCCTGAGACAAATATACACATAAAAAGTTTTGTTGCCATTCTAGTTTTTATTAGTGTTGCTGATAACTTTTTTTTTACGACTGCATTGTTGCTGTTAGTATGGTTGTATATGGAGGCGTGTATTGTTGCTGTTTTTATTGTTGTTTATGGTGAACGTGCATATTAAACTGGCATAACCTGATTAATAAACTAAAAAAGAAAATTTAAAATGGCGTAACCGAAAGTGCAAATTAAAACTACAGGCAAAAATCTCATGTCTAAAACAAAAAAATACAATTAATTTTTAAAGAACCTTTAATTTTTGCAGAAATAAAACACTGAAATAATAAAAAATTGGAAAGGCTACTATTAGCCCATAGTTACGAACTGTGTACTAATTATGGTACAAATGCATTTGAGGTACCAGGTGCTGCGCAAAAATTTTCCAATCCTGCTGCAATTAAAAAGGGATCAGTCTTTATCAATGCTGCCACTAAAATTTTTTTCGCGTTTTTAATTGTTGCAGTTGCATGCAATGCATTAGAAAACCCTCATTTCATACATTTTACTCGTATTTGCAGAACTAAAGCGTTCATTATCGCGAGTAAAAATAGAAATGAATCCTGCTTATGCACTGTCTTTAGAAGAATTACTTCCATATACACACATGTATTCCATTTTTGATAGGTTGCTGCGCAGCACTTGGTGCCCTAAGTGTGTTTAAACCTTTACATTACAATGCTAGATTAAATGGAAATGGAAATGTAAACGTGAAATGTGATACAATTTCTTTAATGGCTTTTGAATTTATGAAATATTATTGACTAAAATTATCTATTCTAGAATCACCCTGAAAACTGCCGACTAGAGAGGATAACATGAACATCGAAATATCCAGCAGCGCTACATCTTGAAATAAATTAGGACTCAATAAGCAAAAATCCCTCACTACTACATCGATTACATGTCCACAGAGACATTGTTTCTTGGCAATGAAGAAAGGTATACTTAGGAGCCTAGGGCCTGTTGAGGTAGACCAATTGCCTTCTTAGCTGGAAGACTTAATATACTGAAACTGAACACAATGCAGTAAAACAAAGTATGTAATACGACAAAGGCAGAGATGTTTAGCGGCTCTCTCGTTCTCTTAGTGTTAGTACTAATTCTCCCATTGCAGCATGTAAAAATATAAAATGAGTCTAATTCCGAAACTGCAGCATTGTCGCTTGTTGTCGCATTGCCTTTACAATAATCATTTCCATACCACAAATGTGTTCTATTTTAGAGAGGTTGCTGTGTTGCGTCTATTGTGTTTACAGCATTATACTAACGTAGTGGATAGTTTTATCTGTAATTTCAAACGAAGGGGAGTTTACATAATGCAAATGTAGGTGAAATTTCAGTAATTTAATGCAACGTTTACCATGTTATGGCCTATATCAAATTAACAGAGTGAACATCCTCATATTAATGGTGGATTAAGTTATTAAGGGCATAATAATAGTCACAAGTTTTTTCAATTGAAAACATATCGACGCCTCCGTTCTATAGCATTCTAAGTCTAAAAAGTGTGTTTTGAATTATGAGCTCTCAAAGTTTTCACGTGCCATACGACTATATTTGTATTCTAAGTAGATTTTTCCCTATAACTTTGGAACGGATCGGCGCATCTTAACCAAATTTTGACAGTATTTAAGTTAGAGAACGTAAAATTTAGAATGGAGGCATCGATATATCCTAAGGAACAGGATAAAGACACAAGTAAAAATCTAATAGATTCACAGTGAGCAGTTTAAAGATTCGTATTTGTAACGAATCAATTTCAGGAAACCTAAATGAACTTGGACAGAGCATAGAAGGTATAGAAGAGTGGCATACGAAAAGAAAAAGTTTCTGACTCATTATTCGTACTCACTACAACGTTAAGTTATAAGTACAGGTTGCAATGAGTATGCGTACAACGTGGACATCAAACTCATACCATTCGAAATTTGTTTGACTTACACATCTACTCATTCAGATTCATAACTTCAGAATAATATTCATAAATGATTCAAGTGAACCGCCGAATCATTCATCAAAATTTACAGTCTTAGTTGTTGTTGCATTGAGTAGATGTTCCATGATATTAAAATGAGTATGAATGCATATAAGTATCAGCAATTATGAGTATGATTCGATTCTAATCATCTTTATGAATACGCATTGCTGATCTCTGATGGGGAGCATGTTTTCTTATATACAATTCGCATTTTACAGAGCATTGATGGTGGAAAATGCATATGTAGTTCTTTTGGTAATATTTTCAATTAATATCAATTTTTATTAAATCTTACACTGTGTTCTGCGCTCTTCGCACCACCCCCACGAAAGCCAATGCTAAACTGGCTTCCTACTGTGCTTCTCGCTAAGCAGGTAGCCAAGTTTGCTGCGACTAGACTTAATGCCCTCTCTCGTTGGCACATTGTACCCTCTGGTCACACCACTATTCTGGCGGTTGATCCAGTGGTCCCTGGGTGACGACAAAAGTCGGAGACCTTGTTTTTGCCCACACCATATCACTGGATGATATTCAGGATTTAATGTATTGTTTATTTTCTTTTATATTTTGGCTGTACGAATTATTGTAAATAAAATTATTGTAATTATTTTTGGAAGTTTTGTAACAGGCCCCACTGTGCCTAAAATATTTAAAGTAATTTTTGCTAAGCACTTATGATCTATTTTTAGAATTATTATTATTCTTTATAACGGTTGTCGTACGACTCACATTTGACCTACAAGACCTCTCTGCTGAATTCAATTGATGTTCTCACATTGGTAAATTGTAGAGTGGGACACAACATGTTTGATGTTCGATCATGTTTGATCCGTTACTCGCGAGCGTGACTTCAGCGGTCGGGGCAGTTGGTGATGAGTTGCTGGTAAGGCAGGTCGATCTTGACATCGGCTGTGCTGGAAATATGATAAATCCCAAGTGGTGTGGTTGTCCCCACTTGTGATTTATTAGCCAGCAAAACATTGGCAACTGTGACTGGACGGACTCCGGAGGCCTCAGAACCAGAATCATCCCGTGCGTTTGATTGACGTTCTGACAACCTCCTCCGGGGAATTTGACTGAACGGACGAACAAAGGGAGATCTTGGAGCCACAATCATCCTGTGCGTAGGCCGTTTAATTGTTGCTCTGACATCCTCCTTTGATTGACTTGACTGACTGTGCAGGGGTAACAGAAAGGACCAGTAGAAACTTCAGTCATCCAGAGCGTATGCCGTTTGACTGTTATTCTGACTCCAACCCCCTTGACGTCCTCGGCACTGTCACTTGACGAACCGGGGCAACAACAAGGACCAGTAGGACCGCAGTCATCCTGGGCGCATGCCGTTTGACTGTTGTTCTGACTCAACCCCCCTTGACGCCTTCGGTAATGTGACGTGACGAACCGTTGTTGGGCCGGCCTAGGGCTTATTAGATAATATTAGACTTACTTTTTCTTTCATGTAGCCCTAACTTAGTGTAGTACGTAAGCTATTTTACTTAATTGTCAATAAATAGTGTTAAAACTTCAACGAAGTATTTTTATTTATGTAGCCGCTGACCTACCCCAGCACCCGAGCGGAAACGTGTCGTTACACCTGTGAACATATACTATTTCTCTGCTGAATATTGTGTTGACAGATGTTTCCACTCTCTGATTCCAAGTAGGGATGACTGGTATCCTAATACGGTCGTCCCCCCCGGAAGTCCTGGATATATATACCGACGGCTCTAAACTCGATAATGGGGTTGAGAGCGGTGTCTACTCTGGGAAACTGGACCTGAATGGATCCTCGTCAACGATGCTCCTTTCACTCGCGTCTCGATCTTCTCTGATAGTCAGGCCGCGATAGGATCTCTATCGGGTTCCGTGATTAACTCTAGGATCGTTAGGGAATGTCGCCGCTGTCTCGACCTTCTCTCGAGGCGCTTCACCAGTATCTCTCTGGTGTGGGTTCCCGGCCACAGTGGAATTCCGGGAAACTGTAGGGCCGACGAGCTCGCCAGAGCTGGTGCGCTCCTTCCGGAATCCTATTTTGTTGAATTGGGTATGCCACTTGACCATTGCGCGGAGGTTATTTCGGGACGCCCACCTATCCTGGGTCAATGAGGAGTCCTGCTCCACCGCTAGACTCACCTGGCCCAGGATGGATAGAAGGCGTACCAACCGATTACTTGGTCTTGGTCGTGATGTCATCTCGACTACAGTGGCCGTGCTTACAGGTCATTGCGTCATGGGTAGACACGCGGAAAGAATGAGGCTCCCTTTCAACGACTTCTTCCAGGTCCACTGAGGAAGAGAAGACTGTTGTTCACTTTCTTTGCCAGTGCCCGTCTCTTGCTAGGTGTAGGGGGGTTATTTGGCTCCCCATTCCTTGTTAGCTTAACGGAGCTATCATCTATTGACATCAAGGATATGGCTTGGTTCATCAATTTTTCTGGCTGGTTTTCCAGTGCGTGGTAGACGTGCTTTTGCTGTAGAGCCCTCGCGCTGACCAACTTCTACCTTTTCCCTGATTTTGGTGGAACTTGGTTAGTACAGGGACTGCGTTTACCCGTGGCATCACAACGAGCCGCTATGCATGCTCAAGTGAGCTTTGTGATATCAGAGCTACCACTCCGACCTAAACCTAAACCTACACTGGGTTCTCGTTCAAACTTATTAAATACGTTATCATAAGTAACTTTAAAGTCCATGAAAACAAATTGTTACGCGTAGCCAAAATGTCACCATCATTTCGTTCTGATAAATTTGCAGAAGAAGAAGAAAAAAAATAAAATAAATTGTAATAAAAATGTTCACATTTATGAAAAATAAAAAAATAAAACAAAAATAGAAGAAGAAACAGAAACACAACAAATAAACAATATTTTGAAAATAATTTTTTTACGACTTTGTTTTGTTTTGTTTTTTTTTTGGGGGACCAAAACACTACAAATCCTAGCGAATGTCTTCTCTATGAAGAGTCAGAGTGTCCTTTGCTTTCTTTAAGAATTTCTTATTAGAAGCTGACATTAAATTGCATGTCATTTCGTAGGGAGGGGGAGCAATGGGGCTGTACGATATTTTCTATTAAAGAAATTAAATTGATAAACGAAAATAAAAGAAAGGAGAGGAGAGGAGAGCAGAGCAGAGAAAGTAAGTAGTAAAGGCAGTTAAAGTTTAACTGAACTTCAAAGTAGTGGCGTCATTTAACCATTAATATTGTATTGGCAGAGATGATGGCAGCAAAAATACAAAGAAGACAAAAAATAAAAACAAGAGAAGAAAATAGAGAAAATTTTAGCAATAGACCTACGAAAAACAACGGGGCAACACAAGAAACTTATCAATTTAATGGCCAAGTGGCTGGCGTCTTTTGATGATGACGTTTAACAAATGAAATCAAAGGAAGGCAACTAGAAAAACAAAAAAATCAAAAAAACAAACAAACAAACAATCGAAAAGGAACAGGGTCAGAAATAAAAAAAAAAGAAAAACAGAAATCATAAGAAATGTGACATGAACTTAAGAAGATGGCTCAACAAATAACGATACGTACGTACGTACTCGAAAAGTCGTAAGTACGTACTACATGTTCCTTACATACAATGTATGCTTGTAAAGACAGTATTTGCTAGCATAATAGGACTGAGTTATAATATGGATTCAGTAATATTTACATTAGAGATATACTCGTAGCAATGGACAATTAAGGAAAACCAGAGGCATGACACAGAAAACAAATGGGAGTTACTTTTCAGATAAACTTTAGATTAAACCGATAAGTAAAGCCACATTATTCGTTTCGTAGTCGAGAATAAGGAGAACAAAAAGTTCTGGAAGTAGTTCAATAAAAAATCTTGTTACACAGGTTCACACTTTCTAATATTTCTTCTTGAAATGCTGGCTAAATTATGAAAGAAGAAAATCTCCCGATTTACAACTTTAATTACTTAAATTATATGTATAATTACTTACAGTGAGCGTCAAAAGAAACCGTACACAAAAAAAAATATATACATTAATAAATTACCGTTATTTTTATTTTAAAATTATTTCATTGCCAGTTTTTAAAATTGAAATAAAAAAGTTGCAAAAAAAATTTCAAAATATTGTCACTTTCCTTACGTGGGTAAAGTTGAGTTTGGTGATTGCTAGAATTTTATCCATAGTGTACAGTTTCTTTTGACGCTCACGGTATATACCTACCAGAGATCAGCAATGAATCGTATTTTCGCTACTCACTCACTACTCATGAAACTTTGATTATAAGTGAGTCAACAATATTGACATTTAACTATGTACTCTGATTCATTCGTACTCACTACAACATTGATTTATAAATACAGGTTGCAATGAGTATGCGCATAACGTTGACATCAAACTCGAAACATGTTTGATTCATACACCTACTCATTTAGATTCATAAATTTAGAAAAATACTTATAATACTCATAAATGATTCGAGTGATTTGAATCATTCATCAAAATTTACAGTCTTAGTTATTGTTGCATTTACAAAAAAAGAAGAAAGAAAAAGACAAGGATAGCAATCGAAGCAACCACACAACCTTCTCGTGAGTATTGTAGTGATCGTACGCGAATCAAAATTATTCTGTGATTTTTGTAAATGTTGAGTCGTGGAGAGTCGAAACCAATAACATCATACGTGCTGTTAAGTATGAATACTTCAAACTTTGAATATGAGTAGTATAAGTATGATATTAAAATAGCATATAATGAACATAAGTATCAGAAATTATGAGTATATTCGAATCTACTCTTCTTTTTGAATACTCATTGCTGATCTCTGATAGCTACATACATATTACATAGTGTGATGAAACAAATCCCTTTTAAATTCATAATTTCCGATAGGCCTATTGCAGATTGTTGCAATTGTCTTCAATGTCAAATTTGGAAATGTATTTAAAAATTTATCTTAATCGACATTAGTGAGCTTCAGAAGGTAATTTCCAAAATATCGTTCTTACCTAATGTATTCGCCCTGAAGATAAACAATTTGTTCATTTTCAAAATTTCAATTTTTAGTTTTTTTCCTTCTATTATATCCTTTAATGTAGTCGTATATCCACGCCATAGTCTAGTAGGTAGTATGTTGGCTTATAAGGCAAGACCCCGCGATGCATCGTTGGGGTCCATATGAATGCTATGAAACGAAGTATCATCAGCAAGTATAAAATTGGTCCCAAAGAAGCACTCACAAAATCGTCTTCATTAATTACAAACTTTCGCCCACGATATAACTTTCCAATCTTAGTAGGAAAATTTTGTGTATGTATTACTCCTTTGTACCAAACTCTGTCGAATACTCAAGCAACGTCTATTCCTTGTATTCTTCGAATCCCCTTGTTATCTATCAGTCTATGGGTGTGTTCAATAGTGCTACATTTCCTTCTGACATCAAATTGAAAGTCTAGAATATATCTGTTAGGGTTTAAAATTGATATGAGTTCAGGTGTCAAAAAATTCTTAAAAAGCTTAGACATTAAAGGTAAAAAACTTGTAGGCCTCTATGAAATCGTAGAATTTTCTTTCCTTTTTAAAAGAATTAAATATGCGGTTGACTCTTTAACTATTAACAATTACTGAAAAGTTAATCAAGCAAAAATAATGTGAATTGTACATGCCACTTGATCCCTATAGAGTGCGCGCAATGCGTCTAATGCGGTTGTGCAAGAATTCCGGGTGCATTTAAGGAGAAGCATACCTAGACATTCACGAGGATGCGGGACGATAATAACTTATCTGATGCACTTGCAAATGTTGATGTGTATGTACATCAGATCATTCGATTGAATTCATACATGACAATTATATTTCTCTGCATAGTTTCTAGCAAACGAGAAATGAGGAAACGAGATCACTTGCAGTGAAATCAGATTCGATTTTCGTTGTTAAAGCCATTCATAAAGGGTCATTGGCTTCTTGGTATACGCACCCAAAAATTTAAAGCACCTCTCAACGACTTTTGTAGAAACTGTAACGACGAAAACGAAGAGAAGGCCACAGAACAGCCAGACTGCCTTCGTCTGGTATTTGGGTAACTAGACACCCAAAATTTATGAACGGAAGAGATGATTTGAATGTCATCATAATCCTCTTAGGTGATTATGCGTAGATAAAGTGCAGGGTGTAATCGGCGGTATTATAACGAGACTATTGATGATTCCAGTAAGTTGCCAATTTGACTTTATATGGCCTGAATTTGATTGTGTATCGCATTGTGTGTGTATGCCTTGGGAAACATATTGTTACGTTTTTACCTCTTTAAACTCGTTTAAAATATGAGTTCGTTGATTGCAAACAAAATAAAAATAAATCGGTATTTAGTTTCAATTAAATTCTTTATTGTTCGCACTATTTTTGTGTGTCACTTGACGTGTCCAACAATAATTGCTTGTTCGCTATTTTTCTTTGCTTACAACGCAGACCTTTACAATGGAAATCTTCAAACCACGACTGTTCTCTTCGCACGCAACGCGTCTTCACACAAGACTGACTGAATTCTTTCAGATCGAGTTGCCTGCTTTGTCTTGTCTTTTTATATGCCAACGTAAACAGTCTGATGAATGTTCTTGAAGTCGAATGTGTGTGGTTTCGCCTTATCGAGAAATCTATCGTGTTTTAATTGTTTTTGTAGCTTTTTTTTATCTTTTTAATGTTAAACCATGTTACACCGTTTCCATTTTCGTAACAATATTCTTGTTAACCTCTTTTTTTCAAATACAATGTTGTTGTTATTGTTTTAATTATTTTATATGCACCTACTGGACACATGGAATACTTCTCATACATACATATGTATTAAAGGAAATATTCTCCACATGGGTTGATATTTGTTTCATGAATTTTTTTCTTTCTATACGTACACACGTATGTATGTATGTATGTACATATGTATGTATGCCTTTGATGTAGGCCAACAATAATAATAAAAGAGTAATAAAAAAAAGTCAAATACTTGGCGACCATTTAAATCAATTTTAAAGAATTAATCAAAGGTAGGAAATCTATCTATCGCAACAACTCAAATAAAATGAAGTTACGACAACAACAAACAGCTCCTTCCCCATCACAGGATTTATTTTCAATTTTCCTTTAACGAAGGAAAATACGCACAACGAAGAAAGCAAGAGCATGTAATAAACGGAACCAGAAAGCTTTTTATGATGCTTAACTGAGTCCTACGATGGTTAAATAAATCGTTTCCGCACAAATACACACACACACACACATTGCAACATTGAAAACAATGAAAACGAAATCATTTTTAAACATAAAAAACAAAAACACCAACAAAAAAAAATAAGAAGAAGAAAGAGATGACAACCAGATAAAAATAAAAATAAAAACAAAATAAAAAAAGTGAAAGGAATTGATCTGAAGTAGTGAGGTGAAATGAAGTGAAGAAGAAATATGTGTGTCAACTTGACTCCACAAAGCAATAAAATCAACAACAAATAGGACACACACACACACACACAATAAACACCAAGAACGTAAACAAGTGGCAAAGCGAATAGGGAGGACAAAATAAAAAAAAAATAAAAATTAAGACAAATCGAAAGGAAGCAGAAGCAACAGCAATAACAAACGAGAACAATCGTATACTATAGGTACACATACACACTCTCAAATAACAACTGATAACATTGTTGTTGTTGTGTTGTCTACAATTGTGGTGACAGACTGCCATTTGAGAAAAATGGTTTTCTTTCCTTTCAGAACGGGCAGATACTTGTCTCTTCCAAACAAGTGAGAATTTGATAATCGCATTGGTGTTCATTCACTTTTATTCTCGATGAAGATGTAACCATTTCTCTAGCTGCGAAATGTGTTCCGCGACGCTTCATTGGCGTCCATACGAGTGCTAAGAAACGCAGTATCATCAGCAAGTATAAAATGAGTCTCAAAGAAGCACTCACAATTACGCCTTCATTAATTACAAACTTTCGCCAACGATATAACTTCCCAATCTTAGTAGGAAAATTTTGTGTATGTATCAGTCCCTCGTTCCAAACTCTAGCGATTGTTCAAGAAACACGTATTCTTTGAATCCCCTTCTTATCTATCAGTCTATTGGTTTGTTCAATAGTACCGCATTTCCTTCTGGAACCAAATTGAAGATGCGGAGTGTGATTGATAGGCTTTAAAACTGATATCAGTTTACATATCAAAAATTTCTCGAAAAGCTTAGGCGTTGAAGGTAACAAACTTGTAGGTTTGTATGATTTTGCTTAAGCATGATATTCGAGAGATTTAGGTATCAGTTTAACTAGAGCATACTTCCATTGTAGTCGCCGTAGTCTAGTAGGTAGTGTGTTCGCTTATTAGATGTAAAGCCCGGGTCCGAGCCCTAGGCCAGACATCAAAACGAAATATGAAAAAAAAATATTTCTTCGGCGACTTCCTCTCAGCAGATTTCTTGCAAAAACTCTGAGAGTAAATAAATCTGCCATGAAAAAGTTTCTCAAAGGCTGTCGTTCGGAGTCGACGTTAAAGTGTAGGTCCCGCCACTCAAGTGTAAAATTAAGGCAAAAAGCATGAGTGGTGCGAGAGGCTAGGCCGTAATCCTCACTGAAGGGTTGTAATGTACAATTATGTATGTATGTATCTATGAAAATTTGCTGTATTGGGCATCTATTCTAGTTCCTTAATTGTTTCGGATTGAGGCCGTCAATAGTATTTTGTATGAATTGAAACTCAAAACTCAGAGTTAATGGAGGTACAGCAACAACATGTGATAAATTGGCCGTGCCATGTCACATAATCGATTTGAAAATGGTGCTCATGTATCAGCACAAAATTTACCTCTTGCACCATCATTTCTTGTTCAATCATCAGAGAGCTTAAAGTTATTAAAAGTTATATGTAGCAGCCGTAGTATAGCAGGTAATGTATTGAATACGACTTCCTCTCAGAAATTTTCTTGCACAAATCTCTGAGTGTAAAATAAAATTACCATGAAAATGTTCTTAAAAAACTGTAGTTCGATGTCGACATTGCAAGTACATACATACATACATACATACATAATTGGCCATTACAGCCCTTCAGTCAGGATTATGGTCTAGCTTCTCACACCACTCATGTTGTGTGTGTTAATTCCATACATGAGTGGTGGGAACTACAGTTTAGAGTCGACACCGAACAACAGATTTTTGAAAAACTTTTCCATGGCAGGTTTATTTACTCTCAGAGTTTTTGCCACAAATCTACTGAGAGGAAGTCGACGAAGAAATACTTTTTTTCTTCATATTTCGTTTTGATGTCTGGCCTGGGGCTCGAACCCGGGCTTTATGTCTAATAAGCCAATACACTACCTACTAGACTACGGCGACTCTGTCGACCTTGCAAGTAATGTATAAAATTAACACACACAACATGGGTAGTCTGAGAAGCTGGATCGTAATCCGGACTAAGGGGTTATAATGACCAATTAACGTAAGTAAATTCTAACAAATCTTTTAAGATTAACAGATTTAGGGCCATTATTACAACTTGCCATTAACTAAAGGGAGGATTTTAACGGGCAGATAAATTGTTTTTCATTAATATAAGTGGACAATAACGTAGAAGTGTGCATTAAGCTAAAGGGAAGATCATCCTACCAGTAACTTTTAAAGTTAAGTTTATGTTTGAACTTGCCACATTATATATTATTTTCTATATGGCAACTTAAAATTTAAACAAAATGAGCAAATACAACAACAAAAAAGAAGCCCGTCATTGTCACTGCGTCACTGTCATCGACTTGCTCCGGCACTGCCATATTTTTGAAAACAGTTAACTTTATTAGTTTATCGGGTTGTTTTGTCTCTAGATGTCTATGGCCTGCAGTGGACAGTAAGAGAACAGGTTGGCTGCTGGGCTTGGATAAGGCCAGCTTAAGGTTAGTTGTCGGGTTTATCACAGGGCACTGCGAGATTAGGTCGCTGACGGGGATCTGGAACAGATCCCAGCCGGACTATTGCAGGGCGTGTTCCGATGAGGAGGAATTGAAGACTATCGAACACCTCCTCTGTAACTGCCCAGCCCTTGGTAGGTTGAGGCTGAGGACCCTTGGCAGGGACTTCTTTGAGAGTTTGAACTCTTTGCCGAGAGCCGACATCAAGGCTCTCCACAGATTCATTAGTGGCTTAGGCTGATTGAGAGGCGCTAGGGCTTCATCAGGGTAGTCGCGCTCTCCCTTCTTTGTTGGGTCTATGTGACCCCTCCGTTTCCCATTCTCCCTTTCCTATCTCCTCTCCTTTATATCCTATTCCCTCTCTTATCCTTCCTCTTCAAGGACGTTGTACAATGGGTCAACTCGATCTCCGGGTATTGTACTTGTCTTAATTGACAAGTACACGTCCTCTAACCTAACCTAACCTAACTTTATTAGGTTATAATAACGAAAAGAAGTTAAAGGTTACTTTAAAGTTCACTTTAGCTAAAGTTACCTTTAACTAAACCTAACTTTAACGGCAAGTTGTAATAATGGCCCTTTTAATCAGAAAGGATTTAACAAGTCTTTTAAGAGTCCTGGTCACATGATAACGTAAACAGCGCCTGGATTGAAGATGCGCTCGAAGCAGCCTGTTTAAAATTTCCAATAGAGCTGGGGGTAAAGTTTTCGTCAATTAATAATTTCACTCAATTCTATATTTTATGTGGATGCTACAAAATCCTAAGGTCTTGATATCATAACAGTGATAGGTAAACCAAGTTGGAAGTAAGTCGGAAGACAGGTCAAGTGTTGTCTCAATTTGAAACCAATATCTGGCATAATTTTAACCAATCCGGAAGATCCAATAATTTGATGTCCATTCGATTTTGATGATCTAAGCCCTCAATGATCGGGTTTACTCGGATTTAAATTTTCGAATTCTTCAATCGTTTATAAAATGGGCGTATATATGGCATACAGTGCATGTGAAATAGCTCATGTCTATGTGAAATTGTCACTTTAAAAACTATTCAGACGAGTGTCCCCGTTTTTTGCATTACCTATGAACACAAGATATGGATAGCGGGATACACTGTCCCTTCTAAAGTTGAAGAATATTTTTTCTTCGATTTTCTAATGACAAATTTTGCGAATGTTTTCTCAACATCGCTTTTCTTTTATTTGTGGTGTATTTTAGGGCCTATAAGTGCGCGTGTGTGAGTGCGTGCGTTAGTACGTATGTATGTATGTGTATAGAAGGAACTTATTTTTTTTTTTTGTAATTGTTTTTATTTTTATTGTGGTCTATTTTTATGTTTATTGTTGTTGTTTTAGTTCTTGTTGTCACTTTAGTTTCTTTGAGGAAAACTTTGCAGTTTTTTGCAAAAAAAAAAAGAAAGAAAATCTTTTGCCTTAGCAAAGTCAGTAGAGGAATAAAATTCGTAGAAAAAAAAGAAACAACAAAAAATTGAAAAGAAAGACTGAAACTGAAAGTGAAAGTCAATTTTAAGGAGACTGTTGGCGCCATTTGCCAAATCTTCCAAGTCAATAAAAATTTGTCATTCGCCTCTTATGGAGGCAAAAAACAGTATGAATTATTAACGAAACAATGAACAAATAAACGAAACGAAATGAAACGAACAAATAGATGAAAGAGAAACGAGTAAACAAACAGCAAACAATTGATTACACATTAATCCGTAGAAGGATTTGTAAACATTATTTTCTTAAAAAGGGGGGGAGGAAATACTGTAGTGGATACCAATACATTTTTAATCCTATTAAGTAGACAATAATGTTTATGATCCCTTAGACAAAAAGATACATTTTTAGACTAAGATCAGTAAGAAAATTACAGTTCTCAAGATACCTAAAAGTTCCAGATACATGATTACCAACGCACTGGAACATACATATATATAGTGGTATAATACCAGCAACAATGTTAAACAGCGCCCTAGGGACCCACGGAGCTGGAGTAAAATTAAAAATTATGTTAATTCGGATTTTGGTATTATTATAGTGTCCAGAACAATAAAAAAAGTAGGAATAAGAAGGTGTATTGCACAACGTAAATCACTTGCGTCCAAAAAAAAAAATTATCCTATAATGCAATGCCCCGTAATAACCCCGATAACAGTTTTAGCAGAGTCGCCGTGCGCTTCCTATCCAGCCTTGGCCAGATCTTTTGCGCCGCTCTGCCTTGTCCGAAGTTGCCCACATTCTGTTGACGAGATCTACGGTTGCATTGTCAATTATAAGTTTGCAGGTACCCAAAGGGATCCCCAATATAGAGAATTCATCAGAGAGTTCGATAGGCATGCCCCTCCTGGCCAGTTCATCCGCTTTGCAGTTTCCAGGAATATCATTATGTCCTGGTACCCATGTGATACAGACATCATATCGGTTCGCCAACTCATTGAGATATCTGCGACAGTCGTACACCGTTTTGGAGTTTGTTACACTGGAATCCAATGCCTTGATAGCCCCTTGGCTATCGGAAAGTATGATGATTTTCAGCCCGTGAACATTTTTGCCCACAATAATTTTCACCGCAGCCTGAATTGCCGACACTTCCGCTTGAAAGACGCTGCAGTGATTCGGTAGCCTTATTACTTACTTAATTGGCCATAACAACCCGTTTAACGGATTTCGGCCTGCCGTAACACATCCTTCCAGGCGCCTCTGCTTCTTGCGCGCCTACGCCAATTGGTCACACCAATCGATGACAGGGCTTCCTCGATTTGGTCCTTCCAACGGATACAAGGTCGTCCTCTTCGCCGAATTCCGCAGATTCCCGCATCAAATACCCGTCTCGCCGGAGCATCCTCCTCCATTCGAACGACATGGCCGAGCCAGCGCAGCCGCTGGATATTAATGCGCTGTACAACGTCTACGTCGTTGAGGAGCTCATACAGCTCACTGTTGGATCGGATACGGAAATCATCGCCAACTCGCACTGGACCGAAGATCTTGCGTAGGACTTTTCTCTCGAACACTCTCAAGGCTGCTGCATCTGTTCTTAATAGGGTCCATGCCTCTGCGCCATAAAGAAGCACGGGAAGGATGAGCGTCTTGTAGAGTGTTAGTTTTGTCGCACGAGAGAGGTCTCTGCTACTCAATTGCCTACTGAGACCATAATAACACCTGTTGGCAAGAGTGATCCTACGCTTGATCTCCAGACTGACATCATTTCTGGTGGTAACGGCGGAGCCAAGATAAATAAATTCCTTGACCGTATCAAAAGTATAGTTATCGGCCGTAATCTGAGAATCAATACGCCGCGCGTCTCTACTTTTCGATAACATATACTTTTGAAATCGGTAACCTTATATACTTGGATATTCCGATTGAATTCGAATAATACCGATTCCAACGGCTCCTCCCAGTTTGGAGCCATCGGTGTAAATTTGTGCGGAGATTTGCTGCACCGCATTCCTCCAGTCCTCCCTTTTCGGAATGGATGTCCTAAAGTTCCTTCAGAAGTCATATCGCGGTGTCATGTAATCACTGCTTCCCACAATATCAGTATCTTCAAGTATTCTTGTATGGCTAATGCGCGATGCATGCCATTGTCCAGTAGCCCAGAGACGCCTACTAACTTTAGCCGCCACGCTCCGCCACTTTGCAATAAACCGATGATGTTGTAGTAAAACATCCTTTGAAGCGAGAAGTCGAAGTTTTGCCACTTCAGTTCTGAAAATATTATGCATGGACCATCAGCCAAAGAACACGTTTATACCGGTTAAGTATGATGGTGACAACTTGCCTGGCATGGTCTAGGTCCAATTCATAAAATTACAACTAAAATGGATGAGTATATTTACAAAAAGATGCTAACAAGCATCATGATACAATTAGCTGAAGGCATCATGCTTCTAGTGCGAAAAATATGTATATGCGTGTTAGTATATGTATATGTATATGCCTCAGTCTCTTCTCCTCCACAGACCGGAGTACCAAACCTCTCGGCATGCGATTTAAGAATTGAGTCGGTCAATTTAGAATTGAGTCAGTCCTCTGTCCACCAGAGTCTAACGATATTGCACATACTCTCCTGCAGCCAACGAGATTGATCTTTACTGCCCTATAACATACCGAAGAGGGCAAAATCTGTACCAGCCCTGGCCATATCATCAGCAATACAATTTCCAACGATATCGCTATGTCCTGGAGCCCATATAATGATATGAAATTTACCTGAGAAATCCTTAGCATTCATGCACAAAGGTGGACATTTTTTGAAGCTGATTTCGGAACCAACGCTGAAGTTTTATAGCCTGACATCACATAGTCTCGACAGTATCTGACAAAGTAGGGTTTGAAAATATTTGAATTTCATAACGCTTTATATACACACATAACATAACACAGCCTGAAATACAACCTACATAGCTTCTCACACCACTTAAGTTATGTGTGTTAATTTTATGCATGAGTGGCGGGACCTACAGTTTAAAGTCCAGTCTGAGCGATAGATTTTTTGAGAAACTTTACTTGGTAAGTTTATTTGCTCTGCTGAGTTTTTGCCAGGAATTTGCTGAGAGCAAGTCGCCTAAGAAATATTTTTACTATTTCATTTCATTGGAGAATTCCGACGTGGGGTTTGAATCGCGGCCTTACGTCTAATAAGCCAACACACTACCTACTAGACTACGGCGACTTCCTTAGCAAGTATATGCAATTAATACTCGCCCCGTTCGAAAACCCACTTGTGTGTGCCTACAGTTTAAAATCAACTGCGAGCGACAGACTTGGTAAGCTTTTCATGTCGATTTTAATTACTCTCAGAGTTTTTGCCAGAAGTTTTCATATTGTATTTTATTCAGTATGCCTGACCTGCAGTATGAACCGTGGCTTCACCAACACCCTACTAGACTACGGCAACTACATAACTCTATACTTAAACTCATAAAATAATTTATGTCTTGAATTACAATCATACATCAGCCTCAAAGCATTTATAAAGGCCCACTGGCCCGTAGGTATACTCATCCAAAATATATATACAAATATCACTCAAGGACTTCTGCAAAAACTGTAAGGACGAGGAAAAAAGGAGACCGCAGCACATTTTGTCTGCTTTTGTCAGGGATTTAGGCAACTGGGCACCCAGAATTTATTTCGAACCCAAGTGTACAAATGGATGTATAAGGTACCCGTATATACAGGTGCATATTTAAGACACTTAGGTAGGGACAGATAGTTAAAGTAGTTAAGATTAACTGTTAGATTGAAAACATATTCTAGTTATCCGTTATTTCAAATACGTTGCTGCTATTATTGTTTTATTTGCTGCCACAGGACAGATGGCAACCATTTAAGCATTTGAAATGTGCATTAGAGATCAGCAATTAATCGTTTTTTCGCTACTCATATGTACTCATGAAATGTTGAGTATGAGTGAGTCAACAGTATTGTAATTAAACTACTCTGATTCATTAGTACTCACTACAACATTGATTTATAAGTACAGGGTGCAATGAGTATGAGTACAACGTTGACATTAAACTCGTAACATATGAAATATGTTTTGATTCATACGACTACTCATTCAGATTCATAAATTTAGAAAAATATTTACAATACTCATAAATGATTCGAGTGGCTCGTCGAATCATTCATCAAAATTTACAGTGTTTGTTGTTGTTGCATTTACATATATAAAAAGAAGAAAGAAACAAAGACAGCAAACACACAACCTTCTAGTGAGTATTTTAGTATTCCTACGCGAATCATACTTAGTTTGAGATTCGTGTAAATGTTGAGTAAAGGAGAGTCGAAATGAACAACATCATGCGTATTGTTAACTATGAGTACGATGAGTACTTCAAACGTTGAATATGAGTAGTATGAGTAAGATATTAAAATAAGTATGAATACGTATAAGTATCAGAAATTATGAGCATGATTGTGACGTGCATTCATATGTTTTTTAAGCTGCAGAATTATGCAAACTAAATACGAAATCCTAAGAAATAAAAAGAGAAAATTTAAAAATTATTGTGGCAGTCCTATACAAACAAACAAACAAACAAAAGCTATAGCGATACTTATGTACATACGCACTATTAATTGCTTTGGCTCTGTTTTAATGGATATTTTAGAAGAATTCTATGAATTATTGGATTATATTGTATGTACAGCTATGGACATTAAATTAGCACAAAACTTCGTCATAAAAATAATCATATTTTTTATAGTATTTTAGGTCTACTCATAAAAAAATTTAAACATAGGAACTTAAAATACATATTCTTCTTTAAAAAGAAACAAAAATTTTGACGATATTGCCAGTCGTCTGCTCATTAAGACCTGAAACGTACCAAACGCCAGACTTTAGCTGGACAGTAAAATAGCACAAATTAAAATTTCTGGAATAAAAATTATGTGCTGTAATAAATAGTAAAAATATTAATGTTTTCAGCTTATTTGATTAATATTTAGTAGAGTAGCCCCTATTTTCAAGCGCCGCGTAGCATCTACGGGACAATGTTCTTCTGGAAAGTTCTTTGGGAATCGAGTACCAAGCGTTACGTATTCCAATGCTCAAATCGTCCAAATTTTTGTACTTTTGGCGAGCAATTGTACATTTCACATCGTTCTAGGGGGTTTTCAATCGAGTTTAAGTCAAAACTTTGCGATGGCCAGTCTAAAACGGGAATGTGCTCTTCATAAAATCAATCCTTTGCCTGCTTAGATGTGTGTTTGGGGCCACTATCTTGCATAAATATGAATAAAACTGGCATGTATTTAATAGCTTATGGTTCCATTTTGTTCTTTATATTGTCCAAATACTGATAACAGTCCATTTTTTCATTAATTTTTACAATGGGACTTACACCGTGCCTTGTAAACACTCCCCGCACCATTGTGTTTCCTCGAACATGCGTTATGGTCCTTTGAGCATAGCGTGGATTGAATGTCTGACATTTTGGCCAATAACCAACCACTCTACCATCCGGTCCCATACGATATACCTTTGTTTCATCACTCCAAAATATTTTTTCCAGAATGGGAGGTCTTTAGCATTGTGGGTGCGAGCAAACGTTAAACGCTTGAGTATATTTTTCTTTTGGCAGAAGTGGCTTCTTTCGGCAAGAGCGTCCAAAGAGCTTTTTGTGATTAAAACGTCTTTATAGGAGCCTGTCCTATAAATTTAATCTGAATTGGTAGTTAATTTCGTTCAAAATATCGCGTGACGACATGAGAAGCTCCTTCTTTGACTTCTGGACAATAGCACGACCAACGATTTCGGTTTGTTTTCTTGACACGTGGCCTTCAATTTTTGTTTTCTGCGACATTATTCTGTTTGGTTTAAAGGAAATGATGACGTTATAAATCATTTTTCGCTAGCAATTCGAAATTTCGGCAATTTCAGCCAGCTTTTTCCCATCATGCCACAAGTTGACGATAATGCGCTTCTACACTGGAGAGCAATCTTTTCCACGTACCATTTTTTTCAAAAATTACTTTAAATGCCACAAAATTGAAAGAATATACCGTAAGAATAAAAATACTCGAACAATACTTGTACCTAAAACACTTTTAGGCACGTTGTGCTAATTTACTGTCCAGCTCGAAATTAGGTACCGATACAAATTAGCGGTCAAAACAAAAAATATATACGATAATGGTAATATTTTTTGGTCAACAACAGCTAGATGTCATCGTGCAACATTGCAGACCAAAACAATTGGCCTAATTACGATACAAATGAGAAAAAAATCACAATCAAAGTATATATGGATTTTGTGCTAATCTAATGTCCATGGCTGTATGTATGTATGTATGTATGTATTATAAAAATATTATATGCTATTTATAAGAATACTAAAATGAAGCATTTATTAGCATTGATGACACAGACTAGCTGGGAGTGGTGCTGGTGGTCAGACATGAATAATTTGCCACTTTCAGTTTTTGTTTCGAAAAATTAGTTTGTTTTTTTTAATTGTTTTAATGTCGGTTTTCATTTCATTTCGGTTTTTATTGTCTGTTGGAATCGAACGCAATAATTAAAATTTTTTCTCTTATTCTCCCCTCTCGCCGCCCCACTGTTAATAATATTTTGACAATCTTCGTTTGGTTTGCTTTGGTAAATTAAACTCGCACGCATTATTTAAAGAGAAAAAAATGTTTTTTTTTTTAAATTTATTGTTTATATTTCTATTTTGTTTTTTATGGTATACATAGTTATTACATGTTTTTGTTGTTGTCTAGAATTATAGAAAATTTAAAAAAAATTACTGCCAGCATATTTTGTTTGTTTGTTCTGGACTGATTAAAATGCTATTGTATTGGAGTGTTTCGATTTTATTTGAAGCTTTGTAGGTCCTCTCTCTCCCTCTCTCTGCATGTACATATGTATGTATGTACATACATATATATGGTTTCTATATGTACATAAATTTAGTAATTATTTTTTTTAAATGTTTTTGCTTTTGTTGTTTAATAATGAGTAATAAAAATAACGAATTATTTATTGTATTCAAAATTTTAAAAAATTTCTAAATTTCTTAGTAAATGAATTACAGAAAGAAACTTGAAATAAAGGGTGTTTTTTTATAGAGGTATAGAACTTTAAGTTGCAATAAAACAACGATGGATTATTCGATTGACATGAATTTCATTTATCCGAAAGATAATCTTGTGGCATTACATTTTAAATATAATTTCTGGCATATGAACGCCACGGCTGGCGCGGATGTAGTCCAATTTGGACGTCCAATTTTCGATGACTTTTTCCAACATTTGTGGCCCTCGTATCGCCAATAACACGGCGAATATTGTCTTCTAAATGGTCAAGCGTTTGTGGCTTTACCGCATAGACCAATGACTTTACATAGCCCCACAGAAAGTAGTCTAGCGGTGTTAAATCACAAGATCTTGGAGGCCAATTCACAGGTTCAAAACGTGGAATTAGGCGGCCACCAAACGTGTCTTTCAATAAATCTATTGTGGCACGAGCTGTGTGACATGTTGCGCCGTCTTGTTGAAACCACATCTCCTGGACATCATAGTTATTCGATTCAGGAATAGCTTTGTGCTGTGCTCGATGGCGGATGGACTCATTCGGGTATTCCTCAATGCTACGCTCTACAGCAGCAATAGCTTCTTCTGTACGCACCGTACAGCGTCTCTGGGGATGCGAGTTATCAATAAGACTAAACGTGACTAAACTAAACTGAGAATAAATCACTTGACAGCTGTTAAATCGGTCGCCATCTTGAAGACTAATGCCTAAAGTTCTGTGCCTCTATAAAAAACACCCTTTATTTGACTGTTTGAACGGCTTTTAATTGCATCTGCGGAAAATATTAAGTCCCTTTTTAAGTTCTGCATCCTAAGGCAAATGAAGTCGCCGTGGTCTAGTAGGTAGTGTGTTGGCTTATTAGACGAAAGGCCCGAGTTCGAATCCCAGGCCAGACATCAAAAACGAAATACAAAAAGTATTTCTTCGGCGACTTCCTCTTAGCAGATTTCTGGCAAAAACTCTGAGAGTAAAAAATTGCCATGAAAAGCTTCTCAAAAAATCTGTCGTTCGGAGTCGACTTTAAACTGTAGGTCCCGCCACTCATGTATAAAATTAACGCACACAACATGAGTGGTGTTGAGAAGCTAGGCCGTAATCCTGACGAAGGGTTGGAATGGCCAATTATGTATGTATCCTAAGGCAATAGAACAGATGATAGTGATCTAAAAGAGAGGGCCATTATTAGAACTTGCCGTTAAAGTTGGGTTTAGTTAAAGGTAACTTTAGCTAAAGTGAACTTTAAAGTCACCTTTAACTTACATATTTCGTTATTATAACTTAATGATAAAATAAAGTTAACTGTTTTCAAAAATATGGCAGTGCCGGAGCAATGTCGATAAAACTGCTCAATTAAACAAGTTTTTTTAAGCGCAGTGGCAACGACGGGCTTCGTTTTTTTTTTGTATGCTCATTTTGTTTAAATTTAAAGTTGCCATATGGAAAATATTATATAATAATATTAATTATATTATTTATCTTAACGATCACTTCTATCTTATTGGGTACTCATAATAATGAAAAACAATTTATCTGCCCGTTAAAATCATCCCTTCAGTTAACGGCAAGTTGTAATAAAGGCCCTTAATGGTCTAAAGTTCTTCAGTTTGTAGTGGGATACGGCTAAAAGACCGCTTATGTTTTCAGTATCGCTCATTAGCCAGCTATTTCGCACAGAAGATCATAAAAGGAGCAGCACATAAAACCTTACAGAGCCTGCCAAACATTGCAAGCTTATCTGTTTACAGTACAGTGACTGCCCAGGTTTTTTTTTTTTTTAATCAGTTGTCTTGTAAGGCTTATACGGTTTCTTACAATTCAACTTTGATTTGTAATTTGTATAACCAGCTGATCTTTAGTTTCTGTATGCTGCTAATTTGCAAACTGGTTGCGATTACATTTCTTTCTATCACACTCACACTCACTCTCTGTCTCTCTTTCTCTTTGTAGATTTAGATTGTTGTGCGTACGTGCCATGTAATAGGTAGACGAGCCCTTCGTAATCAAAACTGCGACGCATTTATTTTACGACTTAAAACATTTTATAAAATATTCGTAAAAAAGAGAAGGAAATGAAAAAATAAATAAAAATCAAATAAAAAGCTAAACAAGGTGTCATACCTTGTTTAAAACAGCATACATATTAACTTGTAAGCTTATCTGTAAGTGAAACTCAATTAGAAGCTTGAATAGTTGAAGTTCGGTAAAGTAATACCTGTAAAGCCTGGTGCGTCATACATTATGGAACCTGAAGAAAGCAAATCTTGCAACTAAATTTAGGTTGACATCATGCTTTTTGCAGCATTGCCTAACTGAAATCTTTTTCATACTTTTCATTGTTTAAATAAAAGCCATGAAGTTTCGATAATTATATCATGTAATATCGTATCGTATAAAGTTTCTTTAGTAGAAATATACTCAGTAATCGGATATGATTTCTGCTTACTTTTAAAAGTATTGGTTTTAAAGTCATTCTATTTTAAGTCTTATTTTTTAGAAGCTACTGCGAATATCACGCATTAAACGCATTCAAAACTGTTGGCCACCAACTACACGATTAAAAATTGTCGCCATGTAGTGAGCTACTTAAATATATTTTCAAGTTGGCAACAAAAAAATAATCAGCTGATCTATATGGCAAACAATTTGTAAATGAATGCGATTTCTTATGTGTCAATGGTGTGATGAAATTTTTTTTATGGCGAATATTTACATTTTTAATGATTACATTTCATGCATAGAGCTTTTAAAACCTTTATGTGATTCATTGTCAACATGCTTTCGAAAAAAAGTAATAATTAAACCAAAGTGGAAAATAGGAATACATGGTCGTACCACGTCTAACGAAACGAGGATTAAAGACCGAGTTACATAGAATACCCATATATACTAAGATATTTTTAACTGATAGTAGAGTTGAAATACCAGTTTCCCTATGTGCTTGCTATATGAAACTAAAAGGGAACCTTGGTAGCCTAGTGAGTAGGATGTTAATCTATTAGTGTGAGAGTGTATTTTGTTTTTAGAAGGAATAACAGTTTGCGTGCGTAAAAATTTCAATTTCATTTAATATTCATGGAGAGAACACGGGCCTTTACAGAAAGAAGCATTTAGATAGATAGAATTAGGTTTACAACAGATTCCTAAATCAGTGAAAACAAAATAAAAAAATTAAATACACACAGCTAATGACATAGTTAGTGTATGTTGCGAGTTTTGTTGAGTAGAACTCAAAAATATTTTTTTTATATTTCTTGAACCCTCCAAACTTGTTTTATTTGACAAAAACTGTTTTTTTTTTTTGGACTTTACGCACAAATTTATTGATTACACAAACATTTCTCAACCCATGTCCAAAGTTTAAACCTTTAAAATGATATACAGTGGTGGCCACGAATTTAAGACACGACATATGACTGAGTTATTTGAGATAATTTTTACATTTTATCGAAAAAATTATGGGTCCATGATATTGTTTTAGGATTTTAGTAATGTTATGAAGAAAAATTACACCAATACCCCGATTTGCGTCGCTTCGAAGTTGCATCTTTTTTTAAGTTTCTGGAATTTCAATGTTGCGTCGTTTTTGTTTCAGTTTGCGTCGCATGACTTCGAAGTTGCGTCGTAAATGCTTCGATTTGTGTCGTTGATATGAAAATGTTTTTACAAAGCTAAAGCAGAAAAAGGGGATTTCCCGTTTAGTAGAAAGCAAATTTGCAGGTGTGCGTTGTTTACAGTTATTAGTTTCGAATTATATGTCGTGGAGTGAAGTTCAGTCTGAAAGTTGAAATTGAAAATTCTGCTTCAGTTTGCGTCGTTTCGGTTTGCGTCTCATTTTTTCAGTCCCAATTAGCGACGCAACCCGGGGTATTGGTGTAATAATATTTTCTTACCTATATTCGGTTAAGAATTTTTATTTACATATTATATACATAAACACAAATTTTATCCTGGTCACGAATTTAAGACATAGGCATAATATAACACTATTCTCTAAATTAAGCTCAGCTTCATAAAAAAACCTATTATTTAGTGGGAAATCCTTTATTTTTGATCACAGCAGCACATCTTCTGGGTAAACTTTCGACTAATGCCACATAACGTTGCTTTGGAATTGCATACCAAACCCTTTGGATTTCTTCCCACAAATCGCTTGAATTTTTTGGTTTAACTGTTCGTACATATTGCTCAACATCATTTCACAAGTTCTCTATTGGATTGAGGTCCGGGGATTGAGCTGGCCACTTAAGAACAATGATATCGTTTTCCTCTAAGCAACTCTTCACTAGACGTGAAGTGTGCTTAGGGTCATTATCATGCATAAATTTCTATATTAGAGGGTTGTTGTCTTCAGCGAATGGTATCATTGTGTCTGTTATAATATTTTTGTAAACATGGTGGTCCATTTTAGAATTTATATTGTAAATGGGACCAACACCATGCCAGGAAAATGTTGCCCACACCGTCACATTTCCACCACATTGTTTTTAGGATGTACTTCGATGATGCTCCAGATTTGGAGGGCGCCATACGTACTGCTTTTCATCAGAGCCGAAGCGGCAAAACTTCGACTAGTCGCTCCAAAGTATATTTTTCCAAAATATCATGGATTTCTTGAGATTTCTCAATTATCACAAATAAGTCTGTCATATGTCGTGTCTTAAATTCGTGGCCACCACTATATATAAAAAATATAACACGACTGTTATACTATTTAAATAATAACTGCGGTAATTTTTGTCTGATTTGATCAAAGGAAATGTCAATCTTTTCACAAGATAAATCGCTTTCAGAATGTTATCACTTATTTTATATTTTTAAGTAAATTTTACAATTAAGAATAGCCAAACTTGAAAAACTTGAAAAATTTTGTATGAAAAGAACAAAAAAAAAACAGTTTTTTCAAATAAAACAGGTTTGGAGGGTTCGAGAAACATAAAAAATATTTTCGAGTTCTACTCAACAGAACTCTCAACCTACGCTATGTCATTAGTCGGGTGTATTTTAACTGTCGCACCGTGTTATTAAACAGCAAGCAAACAATATACTTCTTAAGTGACTGCTACACCAGTAAACTTTGCCTGCAAACCCTAGATGATGGCGGACTTCCAATATTCGTGTTTGAAAACTCTCCCTCTCTCTCTCTCTCTCTAATCAGGAAAGGAATTTTGGATTCCTAAGCAACTGCATTATCCTTTGCAATCATCAGATTTAAACTCCATTGCCCACTTGAGGGTATCATGTAGGTAATAAGGATATACTGAAATTCGTTTTGGCAAAAGAATGAAAGAAATCTTAGACTTAGTTTTGTAAAAATTTTTTTGATATATTCGATGAACCGGCCAAAATTTGTATTTGTGAAGTGATGAAATTATACTTTCAACGTATGAAATGGCACTCTTCCATATATGGCTTTCAGTTACACTCTAATGATCGTGTGAAACCACGAATTAATTCTTTCTTTCATTTTGTTTTAATTTATGGTTTCAATTTAGCAAGAGTTATCTCATTTAATTGCGTTTAAAATTTGTTTCGAAGACAAAAGTTTATACAGAAATCGCATAAAAATGTTTTTAATAATACAGCGTAACTAAAATAATTTCAATTATTGTGTCAACATTTTCATTCAATTTTCAGATAGTTTTTAATCAAACAAAATTGAACACATAAAATGCATAGAAATACAAAACAAACAACTTCTATAAATTTTGTTCTTCATTTAATATGAAATATGAAATACACCTCCCTCTCCTATCCAACCATACACAATCTATAACCACCACTCTTCTTTCATAATGCATATGATAATGATTTGGCAGTACTGTTGCTGGCTGAAATGAAATGAATTTTTTGAAGAGAAGAGAATGCAAACACATGCAAGCAAACACAAAGTGATCACATTGTGTATGAATGAACACAGAGAATGCGATTTCAACAAACACACACGCACACACACCATGGAAAAGAACAAACAAACTCTATGCACAACGAAATCGAATCGAAACGAATTGAATCTTTTCTTTCGTTAAGTTTAGACACACGAGACAAAGTTTCGTTATAAAAAAAAAGTATTTTCAGTGTGGTTGCATGCCAACAACGCCAACCGATTGTCGATTGTGCAAGAAGGTTTGCAGCTTCAATTGAGGTCACTTGACGTTGTGCATAAACCATAGAGACTGAGATTTGCCAGTTTAGTTAAGCAAAAAACAAAATGTATTGAAAGACATACAAAATGGTTGCCAGATTTGCGAATTTTAAATGAAGTTGTTAATTAATTTAATTACTAAGAAGAGGAAATAAGTGAATTAAATTAATTAATAATAATATTTACGACTATATATATGTATGTATAATATAATCAAACATATTTTTATAAATAATTGAAAAACAAAAAGAAATAAGGAAGTTGAAAAAGAAACTGTATTTATTAAAAAAAAAAATACACACGAATGTGAATTGTGAATTAAAGTTGAATGTTTTACCTTCTGCAGCGTCATTTAATACTTTAATTACCGGTTGCTCTACGCATACTAATGCGATCGACCTTACGCATTTTGTTTAAATCATTATCATCGTCATTATTAATGCTATTATTTTAGAGAAACACACACACACACACAAACACACTCTATGATTATGTATTTCGTTTCAAGCTTTTGTTGTACTTCAAATATTTTGGAAGACCAAAAAAAACAAAAAAAAAAGCAGAGAAAAAGTCTAAAAAAACTTCTTCTTTATAGTTTAACAAACATTGAAGTCAGCAACAAAGTAAATATTTTTTTTTTTTAAATGCTTAACAAAATGCTGAAATCATAACAACAACAACAACAAATTTTTTTTTTTCAACAACCGGGCCTATAAACGATTTAAAAACGCACAAAACTATGCGTTAAGATTGCAAAGTCTAAAGTTTTGTAGTTGTTGTTGCTTGGTGTTGGCATTTATTACCAGCTTTTTACAACAACAAAAACAAACCAACATTAAAATGCTAAAAAAAAACAAAAACAACAAACAACAAATAAACGTTGAATTGTTTAAATAACCCATACAGAGTTAGCCAGTAGTAACTTAAATACACGCATAAATCAAATTCAAATTCAAATAGAAAATGAAAAAACCAGCAACAACAACAACAACAAGCGTCTAAGAAAAATAAAAGTGTTTCTTTTTTTTAATTTTATCTCTCTACCTGAAATAAATTGTTAGAAAACGCATGAAAAACAAAAACAACAAAGAAAAAAAAACAAAAAAAAAAGAAACGATTTTAAAATGGAAATAAAAAATAAAATTCGACTTACTCGCTGCATACGATTACTATTTTAAAAGCGTTTTGTGTTTAACGCAGTTTTTGTGTTGTTGTTTTTTGTGCGTTAATTTTTCTATGAATTCGTCTACTAAGCTTACACACGCACACACACCGATAGAAAGTTTCTGTTTTTCGTTGTTTGATAGCCAAACAAACACTCATAAACATTGCTGGTATGTATGAATAAAATATTATGGAAACAATAACATACAAAAACAACAATAACAACAAAGTAATAGATTCGTCTATCTACCGGTATACACATAATCATGCATATGAATGTAGGTATGTATGTACGTATGAATGTATGGAAGTATTTTAAACGAGTTAAAAGCATAGCCAACTATCTTGTTGGCCATAAGCGACCTCATTAATGCTGTACAATTAATATCTGTAGAGGTCATTCAGGCTTCAGGAAAAATTACAATCCACGGCTATCTTACTTACTTAATTGGTCATGGACAATCCTTTAGCAAGGATTACAACCTAGCTTCTCACACCAGCCATGTTCTGTGTGTTAATTTTATCCTTGAGTGGGGTAAAGTCCAGTTTACTCTCAGAGCATTTTCTAGGAGACCGCTTTCATAATTTCGTTTTGTCTGGGCTGGGATGCGAACCACAGCCTATAACTTAACCATATCAAACAAAACGAAACACGAAAAAATAGTTCTGTAGTCGACTTGCTCTCAGCAGTCTTCTGTCAAAAACTCTGAGAGTAATAATAATTGCCATGAAAAAGTTTCTCAAAAATCTATCGTTCTGAGTCGACATTATACTATGTTCAGATATGCACATTTATTTTGTCAATATTCGGTTTATTGAGTACAATATTTTAAGTGTTCAGACATAACAATATACGCAGTTCAGCTGCCTATTCAATATTCATTTGACAGCTGGTAAACAAAACAGCTGGTTGTTTCAATAACATTGTTTTTTTTTTGTTGACATTTTAATTGTCAAATATCAACAGAAAGTGTTCGGATAATTGTAATATGCGCACTGAACATACTGAACGTACTTACGATAGTGCTGCGTTTTAAGTTTTACTCAATATTATAACAATTTGCATATTTATTGCGTAATAATTAATTGAAACTTTATATAAAATATTGAGCTCAATAATGGCGTTTATTGCGATTTACGCAATAAAGGTGCATATCTGAACACCGTATTAAATTATACGCCCCGCCACTCGTAGATAAAAATTAACACACACAACAAGGGTGATGTGAGAGGTTATGTTGTAATCCAGACTAAAGGGTTGTAATGACGGACGAATTAAGAAGAACAAAGAAATTCATTATTTTGCGTAATAGAGATTGAATAGTTGATTTTCAGACGTTTCTATTGATGCGATTTTTTCGTACATAAAATTATTCGCCATGAACAGCAACAGCAAGTGTTTATCACCGAGTATTCTATTGCTTAGACAAACCGTTGTTTATTCCGAGGCCACTTTTGCTCGTCTTAAATTGTGTGTATTCTATGCAACGAACTTTTTCTGTTTCAGTCTTATTCAAGCGGCTAAAAACAGAGCTTCCATGGCTTTTCGGCTTTATTGAACATGTTAAAATAGTGGGTAGTTTTTGTTTTATGGTTTCAGCGCATAAAACACTTTACCACTCTCAAGCAACACTGGACCATAGAAATGTTTAGAGAACACAGCCTTAAAGTGCCTATTACATGCTCGAACTTCGCACTTGGTATCGAACAGAGATCAGCAATGAATAGTTTTGCGCTACTCATAAGTACTCATGAAATTTTGAATATAAGTGAGTCAGCAATATTGAAATTTAACTATGAATTCTGATTGCTTCGTACTCACTACAACATTGATTTATAAGTACAGGTTGCAATGAGTATGAGTATAACGTTGACATCTAACTCATAACATTCGAAATATGTTTGATTCATAATATTTATACTCATTTAGATTCATAACTTTAGAAAAATACTTATAATACTCATAAATGATTCGAATCATTCCTTAAAATTTACAGTCTTAGATGTTGTTGTATTTACAAAAAAATAAGAAAGAAATTGACAAAGACAGCAAGCAAATAAAACACACAACTTTCTAGTGAGTATTGTAGTGTTCGTACGCAAATCATACTTATTTTGTGATTCTTGTATATGTTGAGTAAAGGAAAGTCGAAATCAACAACATCATGAGTATTGTTAAGTATGAGTACGATGAGTACTTGAAACTTTGAATATGAATAGTATGGGTATGATATTAAAATAAGTATGAATGCGTATAAGTACTAGAGATTATGAGTATGATTCGATTTTACTCATCTTTTTGAATACTCATTGCTGATCGCTGATATCGACCATCCATCTGATGTATTCATGTTTGCAAACTTGGTTTGATGAATATCATAAACTTTGTATATTTGGATGGAAAGTGGAATAATACAACACACCCCCTCTCGCATCAGATAGGTTTTACAGGCGAAGTTCGATCGTGTATTAGTCGCCTAACTTTCTCCTGTGACTCAGAGAGAAACCGAACTATTTGTTGAGGATATAGAGAAAGCTATTGAAGTCGCCGTGGTCTAGTAGGTAGTGTGTTGGCTTATTAGACGAAAAGCCCGAGTTCGAATCCCAGGTCAGACATCAAAACGAAAATATGAAAATATTTCTTCGGCGACTTCCTCTCAGCAGATTTCTGGCAAAAACTTTGAGAGTAAAATAAAATTGCCATGAAAAGCTTCTCAAAAAATCTGTCGTTCGGAGTCGATTTTAAACTGTAGGTCCCGCCACTCATGTATAAAATTAACGCACACAACATGAATAGTGTTGAGAAGCTAGGCCGTAACCCTGACTGAAGGGTTGTAATGGCCAATTATGTCATATAGAGAAGACTACTTAGCGGATTCCTTCTTTCGAAAAGCCAATTGTAGAGTGTAGTAATAGAAAAAGCAAAATTCAATTGAGTTGACTTGATTTGATTTGATTTGATTTGAGAGCCTCTTAACGAAAAGTCAGAGAAACATGAAGAGCAGAAACGCCATATTCAAGGTTATGTTCAGGGCCATACGCATCGAAATTAATCAGTGCGTTGTCGTTGTCGTTGAATTTTTATTTTTTTCGTCTTTTAAAAAACTTTTTTTTTATTCGTATACTATATATATGTGCGTATGTGTATGTTAGTGCGTTAATTTTTTTATTTTAAAATTTTATAATAATGTATGTGGTGAGTCTATGTTGTTTATTTGTATTGTAGTGTGTTTGTTTGTATGGAATAGAGTCATAATTTTAGGCCTCCAGTTTTTTTGCAGTTATAAATCAAATTAAAGAAACAACAAAAAAAAAAACAACAAAAACAAACTTTTGTTAATAATACATTGGATTTTTAATTTGGCTTCATTGTTTAGTATACAATTTATAAGAGTGTTGTTTTATGTTAGGCCGTTTTTATTATTATTTTTTTAATGGCTTTGCATAAATAATTGTTACGCATTGTTTGGGCAATTCGAGAAAAAAAAACGAGAAAAATAATTATTAAATTAACATTTTCATTTTATTTCACTATATTTGTGCACATATTTTCGTTTTTTTTTATGATTATACTTGACTGCTGTTTTAAACAATTGAATGCGACAGCTTTCACTAAAATTACGAAAAAAAAATTTGCAATTTTGCAAATCAACGCACTTTCAAGGACTTGAAATTATTTTCTCAATAGACCATAAAAAGCTTGGCCATAATCTTGACTAAGGGGTCATTAATTTATGTATATATCAGAGATCAGCAATGAATCGTTTTTTCGCTACTCATAAGTACTCATGAAATTTTGAGTATGAATGAGTCAATAATATTGAAATTTAACTATGTATTCGCATTCATTCATACTCACTACAACATTGATTTATAAGTACAGATTGCAATGAGTATGAGTACAACGTTGACATCAAACTCATACCATTCGAAATATGTTTGATTCATACGCCTACACATTCAGATTCATAAATTTAGAAAAATACTTATAATACTCATAAATGATTCGAGTGATTCGTCGAATCATTCATCAAAATTTACAGTCTTAGTTGTTGTTGCATTTAGAGAAAAAAGAAGAAAAAAAATATAAAGACAGCAAGCAAAGCAACCACACAACCTTCTAGTGAGTATTGCAGTGTTCATACTTATTTTGCGATTTGTGTAAATGTTGAGTAAATGAGAGTCGAAATCAACAAAATAATGCGTATTGTTAAGTATGAGTACGATGAGTATTTCAAACTTTGAGTATGAGTAGTATGAACATGATATTAAAATGAGTGTGAATGCGTATAAGTATCGGAAAGAATGAGTATATTACGAATCTACTCATCTTTTTAAATACTCATTGCTGATCTCTGGTCCTTATGGTACCGATAATATACTTTGCATTGGAAGCTCATAGGTAAAGATACGCATCTTATATATAAAAATGAATGTGTGTTTGATTGTATGTTTGTATGTTTGAAGTTTTTAGACGATTTAACGGCTGAACCGATTTTCTTGAAATTTTCACAGTATCTTCCTGTATGTCTGGAAGGAGTTATAGGCTACTTTTTATGTTGATATTCCAAATGAGCGAGGGGCCATGCCCACGTATGCTGCATACTACATACTTAATATTTAATTGCATTTGAAATATATTACTCATACGCATAGTAGTTACCCCTACAAGTATGCTATCTGTGATTCTTGATGTATAAAACCAAAGAAAATAAAGTGTAAAGAACGACGCGGGGGGAAAGATAGAAGGTAAAGAAAAAAATTTTGTAACCAACATTTGTGAAAAAATTCACCAAATAAGAAAAAATATAACCAAAATTAAATTCGTAGACTTTTGTTTTATTTATTTTTTTTTCAAGTTTAAATTATCTATATATATAAAAATGAATGTACTTTATGGAATCGTAAACTATGCATTTAATCTTTAGCAAAGTTGTTGCGCATGAGCCGACGAAGGTTTCTAAGTTGGTATAACCAATTTCCGACAGGTGGCGCCACTGAAAATTCTTCGAAATTAATTAAATCGTAAACTGTGCATTTGATCCTGTGTTGAAAAGAAAAGAAAAGAGCATTACTAGCCTCAGAATCAGCATTGAGACTGAAAAATCTTCGAGTACATGCCGCACAGATCCGTTCGCATGAATCTCTTGAACAATGAATCACTTGATCGAATGCGTACTACTCAGGCCCGTTCGTCTGAATCATCTGGACAACGGGAAACAAAATCAATAAAATGATTCAAACTTAATTGGATATTTGTCTAATGTCTTTCCTTCAAATTTATTTTAGTTTGTAGTGCAGCAAAGCGCGCAGGGTACAGCTAGTTGTTTATATAAAAAACTTTAATTTTGTAAACCCTCTTGTCGAAAATATATTCGATAGTCCATAATATATTGATTAGCTGTCGAACACAATATGATGATGAATTTTGACTAGGATAAGCAACGCAATGCCTTTTACCACTGTGTATGATTCGAATCTTTTTGAATACTTATTGCTGATCTCTGGCATATATGTAGGTATATAGAATATAACATTTCCATAACACTGATCGCAGTCTTGGGAAATAGTACTTGAGATTAACTGAATGAGCGAATAAATTGAGAACATGTATTTTGAACACATCTCAGTGAACATCCAAAATTTATTGCGTAATTTACTTTAAAACTTATCCTTTTAAAATTCGTTCAATGTTTGGAGAAGATCGAGTTATTGGTCCCAATTGTTAAATAAGTTTTTACCGGAAATTAATAAATTTTTGATTTTTTCATCATCCGACATTATACTGCTAAGATCGGTGAAAAAACACAGTTCAATAAACTTCTATATTAGGTTAAGTTACACTGGCAGCCGCCCCAATGGACTCAGCTTACTTGAGTCCTCTAAGGTAACGTTATAACACTGATATTATCTTTTCCGGCATATAAATATAGTTCTTGGTAAGTATCTCTTAACTATTCCGAGTGTCCTATGAAGATGTGAATTTTTCTCAATCGGCTTCATACATACATATGTACATATGTACATACATAATTGGCCATTACAACTCTTAAGTCAGGATTACGGCCTAGCTTCTCACACCACTCGAGTTGTGTGCCTTAATTTTATACTTGAGTCGCGGGACCTACAGTTTAACGTCGATTCCGAACGACAGATTTTTGAGAAATTATTTCATGGCAGGTTTATTTACTCTCAGAGTTTTTACAATAAATCTGTTGAGAGGAAGTCGCGGAAGAAATATTTTTTTTTCACATTTCATTTTGATGTCTGACCTGGGATACGAACCCGGACTAAGCCAACACACTACCTACCACAGAATACCCTGTGCTACCTACTATACTAAGGCGTCTTCGAGAAATCGCCTTCAGTTAGAAATATTTTGTCACTAAATTCTGAATGTCCATGTCTCCGTTCTTCCTCATCGTTGCAACTACTACAGAAGCCGTTATAAGATATTCTAAGTCTCCTGTCGTGAATAATCAGAGGCCAGTGTCCCATTAACAATGCTGTGTGGCGAATGCAATGGAAAATCTGCTCTGCATATACATATGTCCATGTCGGGTCAAATCTGCATTGTGTCTCTGCAAGAGAGTTTATTATACCATCTTACCTTTGTTAAATGAATGGGGATTTTGTGAGACGATTTGTTTCCCTAATTCATGTAAGAATACATTTAGATTTTTCATGGTACCAGCTATAGTTGTTATTTTCGAATTCCCTGTTTCCAGCAGCCCAAACGAGTGTAATCGTCGATTATTTCGCTATCTCCTCCAGAGACACTCGACATTCTTGGATACTCTTAGATGTGGTGTACACATTCTTTAGGAATCTAATGACCGGTTTACTGTCAGTAAGTATGCGTAGGTCACCATACGATATACTCTTATATCGAATTCGCACGGCAGTATTATTTCAGGCTGGAAGAAAACCTTTGAGAAGGAAAGAAGGCTTGTCAGACTAAAGTTTTTTTTAATTGATTATTGCGTAGCTAACTTGGTTCGACCACAGGTCAGACATCAAAACGAAAGCAGATTTCTGGAAAGACCTCTGAGAGTAAATAAAATTGACATGAAAAGTTTCTCGTTCGGAATCGACTTTAAACTGTAAGTCCATCCGCGCATGTGTGAAATTAACGTACACAACATAAGTGGTGTGAGAAGCTAGGACGCAATCCTGACTGAAGGGTTGTAATGACCAATTATGTACATAGTATGTATGTAACTTGGTTGAAAACAAGAAATTCAATTGATATGGGTACAACCTTTTCAAATTTAATTCTAAAAGTTAAAGTAAAGTATGAGAATCAACCACTTCTGTCCGTTCGAAAATTCTGGTGCTAGAAATTCAACACGGTTTTCGAATGATCGATATATTGTAATACTTTCTAATGCAAACACCTAGACACCAAACAACATCCCGAAGTTCGTCAAGAAATTGGATTGGGAAAGCTAGAAAGCGTCTCTCTCCATATATTATCGCAGTACGTTAAAATCTCTACACGACAAAATCCTGGTACTCGTAAATAGGCCTTCAGACAAGAAAAATTAAAATAAATTTTGATTTTGATTTTGATTTTAAAATGTTTACAAATATTTTACGTTGAAATATTAAAAATAAGGAGTATATGAGCAAAAGTTTTTTTTAAATCACAATATATTTTGAAATTCAAACATATTTTATTAAGAAAAAACTGAAATGTTTGATTTTTTTATCTGCAAAAATATTGTATTTGTTTAAACAATAAAAGTTAATAATTTTCTATATACATACATACATATGCGAAAAGCAAACACAAATACAAATACAAACACCAAGAATACAAACATGATCTCTATTCCATATCATCCAAAAATACGATTTTTTTTTTGATTCTGAATATATTCTTACATACATACATAGGCGTAGAAAAATAAAAAAACTTGTTTTTGTTTTAATAATTTACACTTGAAATTACAAACAAAAAAAAAATTACATAAAAAATGTGATTTGAAAATATAAAACAACAACAACAACAACCACAAAATATTATTGTGTATATTTTAAACAATTACAAATACAATCATAATAAATAAATATTTTTGTTTTTTTTTTGTATGGCAATTTGTTGTTATAGGCCCAATAAAGGTGACCTTCAGTTGAAAGCCCTTCAAAGAAACTTCAATATGTATTTGAAAATGTTGAACAACGTTTCTAAAGTAATGGAAGTGAGTGAAAAAACAAATTGTAATAAAATCAAATACACATAAAACGTAATGAATAAAGAAGAGAGAAAAAAATAAAATAAAAATGAAAAACAAAAACAAAAAAAATGATAAAAATATATTTTTTTTTTTAAATAAAAAATGCGTTCATTTATACGTGAATACAGACTGTATGTATGGCATGGTATGGTATGTACATGCACAATAAATAAATAAATAAAACTAAAAAATAGTAACGAAAACTATGTGCACAAATACCTACACACATACATAGGAACGCACGCACGCACTGTTAATATCCCAGTGAATTGTTATGTTTCAATTCACAATGATAGAGGAATTGTGTCCAAAAGTTTTTAATCACATGCATTTGATTACTCGTATCTAGTTGAGCAGGGAACAACATACTCTTCTATTGATATTATGAGGCATCGGCAGTCTAGTAGGTAGTGTATTGGCTTATTAGACCGTAAGGCCACGTTTCTAACCAGAGATCAGCAATGAATCGTTCTTTCACTACTCATAAGTACTCATGAAATTTTGAGTATGAGTGAGTCAACAGCATTCAAATTCAAATATGTACTCTGATTCATTCGTACTCACTACAACATTGATTTATAAGTACAGCTCATAACATTCGAAATATGTTTGATTCATACGCCTACTCACTCATTCAGATTCATAAATTTAGAAAAATACTTATAATTCTTATAAATGATTCGAGTGATTCGAATCATTTATCAAAATTTACAATCATAGTTGTTGTTGCATTTGCAAAAAAAAAAAAGATAAAGACAAAGACAACAAACAAAGCAAACACACAACCTTTTACTGAGTATTGTAGTGTTCGTACGCGAAAGGAGTGTCGAAATCAACAACATCATGCTTATTGTTAAGTATGAGTACGATGAGTACTTCAAACTTTAAATATGAGTAGTATGAGTATGATATGGAAATAAGTATGAATGCGTATCAGAAATTATGAGTATGATTCGAATATACTCATCTTTTTGAATACTCATTGCTGATCTCTGGTTCTAACCCCAAACCAGACATGGGAAAGTACTTTATTACTTCAATATTTTACAATGCAACGAATTTCAATTGAAACGAATTTTTCGTACTCTCAGTTCGGGTACTAACTCTACTTATAAGACTACATCCACTGATTAAGGAAGTTCAGGGAGCATATGGCATGTTGAAACTAAAACAGCGAATCTTTGTACTCAGTACACCGGTTACGTTTCGCTGTATTAGTGGTTTACATCAGCTAGCTAAGCTCGAAAAGCTTACACTAACAAAGTGGTTAAAATATTATAAACCACAATTTATAATTTTTTAAGGTCGCCGTAGTTTTGTAGATAGTGTGTTGGCTTGCTAGATAGAAGCCCGTGGTTCAACACCTGTGTCAGACTTAGGCTACTTCCTGTGTACAGTCTTCTGGCAAAAATTCTAAGAAAAGTTTCTCAAATCTATCGTTCGGAATTGACACTAAATAGTAGGTCCCGTCTCTCATCGATAAAATTAAAACGCACAACATGAATGGTGTGAGACTGTGGGGTTGTAATGACTAATAAAGTAAGTAAGTATGTTTCCGATCATATTATTAGCCTCCATACTAGAGACAATACTTGATCAAATAGCGAGCGCTAAGACTAACATAAGCGAGCGAGTCAATCAATATATCGATTACACCGACAATCATAGATCGATCCAATCGAAAACATTGACAAACTTTCTTATGTGGGCAGTATCGTAATACCTCACAGTGGTCAGAAATGTTTTTCAAACAATTTCTCGAATTTAATGGAATTCTCTTCAATGAAGAAAATTCTCTAATGAACCTGTAAAAACCTATCTTGCTTAAACACTTGCTTCAAACCTTTTTTAATAAATCGTTGCGGAATACTTTCAGCTTCGAACAATTAAAAACGAAGGACTAATAAAATTTCTCATGTCACGATCAACGCTGAAGCCATGGGCTCACGACCACGCAAGCTACCAAAAACGGCCAATTTAAAACGACATTCCTTCTATGAATTCTCGTTGTTAGGAAATTATAGTCAACAATGGAGATTGTTATGTAAACAATTCATGTTTCGGATGAAATATGACAATGAATGCATTATGAAATGTTTGCTGGGTTATAATGGACTATGCGTAAGATAGTGTGCGTGCATGTGTGTTCGAGCATAGACAAGTGCGTAAAAAAAATCAACGGGGGAGCGCAGTAAAGTAAGACAAACAACAATAAATATGAAATGACAAAATGAGAAACGAAAAACGAAAGGGAAACAACGATTAGTTGACCTTGATTATAGAAAATCCAAAAATAACAAGAAAATACAGAGAAGAGATAACAAACAATAGAAAAGAATTATTAGAGTAAACAAATACACGAATGAGAAGAACATTTTAAAATGTCGATCTCTACGCTCATCCATATGATATCGCACTAGACTAGACTACTTTAATGAAATTTTCTTGTATTACAGTTAGGCGCGACTATGGATTTAGCGAATTCACAACTCCGCATAGGTTATGATCTGCAATAACTGAAATATATTTCGATAGCATTAGGTTATCAGTGTGCCAAACATAGCACAAAGATACGAAACACGTTTTTGTCTCGTCGTCTGTGATAGATTCTAAAAGATAGTTCTGATGGTAAGAGATAGGTTAATACAATACGACACGATAAGTCTAATTTACTTGAGGAATTACTCTTGAAATACGGAGCTAACATTAAACTTATCCTATTAATCAAGTCGCCGTGGTCTAGTAGGTAGTGTGTTGGCTTATTAGACGAAAGGCCCGAGTTCGAATCCCAGGTCAGACATCAAAACGAAAATATGAAAATATTTCTTCGGCGACTTCCTCTCAGCAGATTTCTGGCTAAAACTCTGAGAGTAAAAATTGCCATGAAAAGCTTCTCAAAAAATCTGCCGTTCGGAGTCTACTTTAAACTGTAGGTCCCGCCACTCATGTATAAAATTAACGCACACAACATGAGTGGTGTTGAGGAACTGGACCGTAATCCTGACTGAAAGGTTGTAATGGCCAATTATGTATGTATGTATGTATTAATCAATGTTTATTTTATACAATTCTGCTTTACGGTGCCTAAAACTTATCAGTCATGCTCCCCGTATAGTTGATAGTTCACAGTAGAGGCGTTTGCAGAGCATTTAAGCAACTCAACTGATATACTAAGTGTATCAGTGTCTGATAAACATGTGCCAAAAACAACACAGTGTTACGAGAGAATTATTTCGTTTATTTTTCTTGTTTTTGAGGACAATCCCCCCAAAGTATTACCCGACATATTTTTTTTTTTTTTGTTATGTGTTGACTTTGCCCAATTATTATTACTTATAATAGGGCGTTATTTAATAGGTCTCGAGTTTAATCAATGCATATGAAAGTCTTGTATGTACCACATGGGATGAAAAGGTTACCATCGATCTGTGATGGAAAAATTCATCTCATTTTGTGGACACAGATCTTGTGATATCCCAAAAGTTGTAATAAAACGCCTTTCCTTTTATATCATAAATTTCAAGAAGATCAAGCAATAAGAGGCTCTATAGCTCCTATAGGAATGGCTCTGCCAGTGACTTCCCAGATGACAGCTTATGTCTTATAATACAAACGTACTTAAAACTACAAAATATATAATCTTGTGGCTGTCTAGAAAGTCACCGTAGTCTATTAGGTAGTGTGTTGGCTTATTAGACATAAAACCAGGGTTCAAACCTAGGTCAGACATCGAAAACGAAATATAAAAAAATATTATTTCGGCGACCTCTTCTCAGCAGATTTGTGGCAAAAACTCTGAGAGTAAATAAAAAATGTTCAAAAAATCTGTCGTTCGGAGTCGAAGTTAAACTGTGTAAAATTAACACACACTACATAAGTTGTGTGAGAAGCTAGGTCGTAATCCTGACTGAAAGGTTGTAATGGCCAATTATGTATGTATGTGGCATCTATTCTTCTATTATTTACTTTACGATCGCAAATGATCGCAATAGGAGCCCAATTAGACGCATTTCCTTACCTTACAACTCGTTGGAATTTTGATTTAACTCAGCGCTAAATTCAATCAGTTCCACTGTGCGCCCTTGAAAACGAAAAATATTCTTACAAATACAGTGTAATATTCTTAGATTAAAAACACTTACATACACCCTGTATACATTGATAATGAATTCCATTTTTAAGCGAATAGAAAGACAGACAGACAGACACTTGAATTGAAAGTCTCTCGATACGTGTTTGTCGGTGTGTCTGCGTGTGTGTGTATGTATGACACGAAATAGTGGTAATTTGTTTGATTTGAAATTATTTCCTGGTTACAGAATATTTTTTTTTACAAAATTTCATATTCTAACCAAAAAACTAAAGGGAGAGCTTTATTTTTTAAGAATTCTAAGCGTATTTCAATTGAATTCATTGTGGCTCACTCATATGGATTAAATAATTAATTAACACAACAACACTACTACAGCTTAACTTTATGAAGAATTTTTAAGTTTCGATTTCAAGTTCTTAATATTACGGGTTCATTTCATTTTAAGCAATCCTATCTATAAACTACAACTGTACATACATATTCATTTTGTGTATGTGTGTATGTATGTACATATGTATGTATGCATAAAATTAAATTCTAATTAAATAAATATGTCTACTAATCGTATCTGAGTAGAGTTTGACTATAAAGAGCGGAAGGGCATTGGAAAGAAATTGAAAGCATTTTGAAATCTCAAATGAACATGACAAATTTTCTAATTAAATTATCCCTTAATCCTAAGGATAATCTTTATTTAAATACGATTTAATTTTTTTCTATTTTTAGATTTTTCCATTCTATTTTTTCTATCTATTTCCTGTAAGATCGGACATCCGCCTGATATCATGACCAATCCACTTCCATTATTTACGTTTCATTTGTTTCAGTGTGGACTACTCGCTGGCTAAGTTCGAGAGATTCGTTGTGCTGCTGGTGTTAAGACAGAATATCCCACAAAAAAAAAAGAAACTGAAGCACCTTATTGACGCATACTCTTAGTTCTTGTGCAATTGCATACCGAACTAAGCCCTTCTGTACCCTGTAAGTGTTCTGAATCTTTGTCTCTAACGCTGATGATTTGAAATATTTTCTGTGATATGCCTTTCCTTCTAAATGCTTGCCATAATGCAGCTCGTCTGCTGGTATCGAATATTTTTTTGAAATCGATGAACAGTGGAGACAAGATAGTACGTCATTCTATATATCCTGATCTACGCATTTTGACTGCGAGTAGCTTGTATTTGGTGTTAAGCAATAGTTACAATCTATCAAGTTGTCATCTTTCCGTAATTTTATAACGATGCCTTTATACTCCGATGAATTTATTCTTTTTTATATCACATGCTATTCTATATAAAATGGTTTATATCACATGTTATTCTAAATAAAGTAGTTTATATCACATGCTATTCTATATAAAGTAGTTTATATCACATGCTATTCTATATAAAGTAGTTTATATCACATGCTATTCTATATAAAGTAGTTTATATCACATGCTATTCTATATAAAGTAGTTTATATCACATGCTATTCTATATAAACTGGTTTATATCACATGCTATTCTATATAAACTGGTTTGTATCACATGCTATTCTATATAAACTGGTTTGTATCACATGCTATTCTATATAAACTGGTTTATATCACATGCCATTCTATATAAACTGGTTTATATCACATGCTATTCTATATAAACTGGTTTATATCACATGTTATTCTAAATAAACTGGTTTATATCACATGCTATTCTATATAAACTAGTTTATATCACATGCTATTCTATATAAATTGGTTTATATCACATGCTATTCTATATAAATTGGTTTATATCACATGCTATTCTATATAAATTGGTTTATATCACATGCTATTCTATATACACTAGTTTATATCACATATCTGTTTACCATAAAATATTCGGTCTTTTAAAAGACTATGCTGCTTCCAGATTACTCCATTCATGTTTGCTACCAAGTCTCGATGGGAAGCATTTCTCAAAATCTAAGTGCCTATTGACAATTGGACAATTGGTTGGACAATCTCATAATGAATTTCATGTAAGATTTGTTGCCGTTAATCTAACCGGAGTCTAAAGGTATGATGTTCATTAAAGTAGGTTGCGGACTTAAATCCTACTGAGCTTGCAGTGCCGTATTTGTATCTTGAACAACACTATTTGAGCTGTTTTCAAATTTGTCTGCCATGACAATTGTTTCATTGGTCAATATTGGTCTGATCATCATGGTATACATCCAATGCATTCTGCTTACCATTATGGCATGTGTGGCTTTTTCTGGAATGCCCTCCTACCCTATTATTATCCAGTATTATTCCAAGGAGTCTAATATTTCTTCTACTACTGCAAACTGAACAGTAAAGAGCCAAAAACTCTATAATAGGTAGTAACGACAATGTTTTTTCAACATTTCTTTCTTCCTGCTAATAAAATTCTAAAATATTAAAATTTAATTTTTGTGGATTTGACATGATTTTTCAAACAAGATTCGATTCGTTCAAATAACGGTTTACATATCATATCATATCAGTTAAAGGCTTACATTCGGATTTTTTAATTAAAATTAAGATCAGTTACGCCATCTTGTGTGCATTGATGGTATTTTTTTTTTTGATTAAAAATGTTCGCACTTTAACACGAACACACTTATAAACTTTACGCACATTTGTCGTAAAAAAAAGAAAAATAAATAAACACACACACATGCATCCATACATGAACTTATGCAAAGAGAATTTAAAAAAAGAAATTCTCTTATTCCAAGCAGACAATACTGTAACAAATATTGTTTTGCTGATCGTTTTCTTTCGTTGTGAATGTGAGACACAATTATATTCTCTCGTAATGAGATTTCTAATACATATACACACTCAGGTTTCACTAACGCAACTTGCAAAGAAAGCTTTTTTGCAACAACAACAACAACGACAACAACAAGAAGAACAATTGCAGACTAAAAAATGCGCTGGTTACGTACGCACTTGTTTTTAAATTGTTTATGACAGGTTTTCTTTACTCACACACACACACACACCCTAACGCACAGCCATGCATACATACATCATTGTGTAGATAAAATAGTTGTTAATTGTTAGAGAAGAAAAAACAAAGCTTTTCTGATTATTTCATAAGCTTTTTCCTTCATTTCTTGTACCCTACACCACGGTATGTGGTTAAAGTATGCGTATAAGCGTGGCCATCGATGTTTTTAAATTAATTGATCAAGATTCATCGAATAATTCAATACAAAGTATCAAAAATAGATGGTCCTTATCAGAGATCAGCAATGAATCGTTTTTTCGCTAATCATAAATACTCATGAAATTTTGGGTATGAGTGACTCAATAATATTGAAATTGAACTATGTACTCTGATTCATTCGTACTCACTACAACATTGATTTATAAGTACAGGTTCAAATGAGTATGAGTACAACGTTGACATCAAACTCATGACATTCGAAATATGTTTGATTCATACGCCTACTCATTTAGATTCATAAATTTAGAAAAATGCTCATAAATGATTCGAGTAATTCGTTGAATCATTCATCAAAATTTACACTCATAGTTGTTGTTGCATTTACAAAAAAAGAAGGAAGAAAATGAAAAAGACAGCAAGCAAAGATAAACACACAACATTCTAATGAGTATTTTAATGTTCGTACGTGAATCATACTTATTTTATGATTCTTGTAAATGTTGAGTAAAGGAGATCCGAAATCATCAACATCATGCGTATTGTTAAGTATGAGTACAATGAGTACTTCAAACTTTGAATATGAGTAGTATGAGTATAAGATTAAAATAAGTATGAATGCGTATAAGTATTAGAAATTATGAGTATGATTCGAATCTACTCATCTTTTTAAATACTCATTGCTGATCTCTGGTCCTTCTCAAAAAAATCTGTCGTTCGGAGTCGACGTTAAACTGTAGGTCCCGTCACTCATGTGTAAAATTAACGCAGACAATATGAGTGGTGTTGAGGAGCTAGGCCGTAATCCTGACTGAAGGCTTGTAATGGCCAATTATATATGTATGTATGATCTCTGGTCCTTATGCTACCGATAATATACTTTGCATTAGAAGCTCATAGGTAAAGATACACATTGTTTATAAAATAAAACTTTGATTTTGTAAATGCTCTTGTCGAAAACAGTTCGCAACAGTGCGTAATACATTGATGAGCAGTTGAGAACAATATGGTGATGAATTTTGGACTAGGATAAGCAGCGCAATGCCTTTTACCACAGTAGAACTAGTTTCAGACAAGTAACTGACTGCAGACTGTAGTCAGCGCAGTCTATTAGGTAGTGCGTTCGCTTATTAGACGTAAAGCTAGGGTTCGAACCCCAGATCAGACATCAAAACGGAGTATGATGATATTCCTCTCAGAAGATTTCTGGCAAAAAGTCTGAGAGTAAATAAACCTGCCATGAAAAAGTTTCTCAAAAATATGTCGTTCGGAGTCGACTTTAAACTGTAGGTCCTGCCACTCAAGTATAAAATTAAGGCACACAACATGAGTGGTGTGAGAAGCTAGGCCGTAATCCTGACTAAAGCGTTGTAATGGCCAAATATGTATCTGTGTAGTGATATCGTTTCCTACTGAATGTCATGGAAAACTCAATATTATTCGCTAAAACAGATTGTTGTGCAGATCATTAACGAGCCAGATTGACCGGCTATAAGTCTCGAACTTATTTATTATTAGAATTTTTATATTTTTTATGGTATAGTTATAGATGAAGAGAGAGAGAGAGAGAGGAAGAGCGAGAGAGGCTAATGGCTATGAGTAAATAATGTTTCTGTTTTTATTTTGAAATGCGTGTATGGATGGATCAGAAGCAGAGGCGCTTGTATGCGTGCATTACTTATGCGTACGTACGTATATATGTATGTATGTACATGTGACTGAGAGATGTATTTCTATTCTTTTTACTGCGTAGCTGATAATTTTTAGTTTTTTTCACTATTACTATAGTTATAGTGTGAATAGTATGGCCGTTATTTGTTGTTGTTTTATAGTGAATTATAAACATATTTTTAGTGTGTTTTTTTCGTTTTTTCAGTTTTTTTTGTTTGTTTGTTATATTTTTAGTTGATTATACCTTGAACTTCACAGTAGTTTTTTATTTGATTATTTTTTCTAATTTTCTTTTGCAAGACCTACAAAAATTTGTTTTTATTTTTTTTTTCGTCAATATTTTAGTTTATGGGGAGTCTTTCTATTTCCATTCTATGCTGATAAACAGACGCTAATACAATATGTATTTATTTATGTACATACGTACATGCATACATACATACATATGTATGTATGTTATGTGTGTGTGTGGCTTATTTTATTTATTTTTTATTATTTTTTTATTGTATTTTTTTTTTTAATTTATTGTGTGTGAAACTAAAAGTTCTGCACAAAATGATTTAAAATTTTAGAATAATTTCGTTTTTTTTTTCATTTCAGAAAATTAGAAAATACATGAGTGACTAATAATGTAACACTTTTAAAACCGTTTTCATGTTCAATTCGATTTTTAATTTAAACAAATCACTCGTTAAGTGTGTTTTTTTTTACAAATTAATTCAATGTATTCCATACCTAATACCCATATCTAATCAATTGAATAATTATCCAAATTATTTAGAATTTTGTAAGTTTGATAAAAATAAGAAGATACCCGCATATCACTTAACTTAGCATTTAATAACATACATAGCTAGATATGTCTATCGTAAAGGGCGTCGTGATCATATTTCTCATTTAGCTTATCAGATTCTTGGTATAATAGTTGATAATCTCTTGAAACTAAAATGCCTTATTCTACTTCATAAAATAATTTACACAAACATACATACATAATTGGCCATTACAACCCTTTAGTCAGGATTACGGCCTAGCTTCTCACACTACTCATGTTGTGTATGTTAATTTTATACATGAGTGGCAAGACCTACAGTTTAAAGTCGACTCCGTATAACAGATTTTTGGAAAACTTTTCATGGCAATTTTATTTAATCTCAGAGTTTTTGCCAGAAATCTGCTGAGAAGAAGTCGCCGAAGAAATATTTTTTTATATTTCGGTTTGATGTCTGGCGACACATATAGCGCCATGATAACCGATTTTTTCGTACCCGCTCTTCATGGTATTGATGTGAACGATCTGTGGTTCCAATAGGATGGAGCAACTTGGCACACGTCTCATGCCACAATCGATTTATTGCGTCAAACCCTGGATTGCCGTTTAATTGGCCGAAATAATGATGTCAATTGGCTACCAATAAGCTACGATTTGACACCGTGGGACTATTTTTATAATATTATGCCGACAAACCAGAGACAATTTAGCATTTGAAGACTACTACTTATGATGTCATTGCCAAGATACGACCCCATACACTCGAAAATTTGCACGAAAATTGGTCCGATCAAATTGGTCGCGGCAGCATATGAATTAAATAATATTCCATTTTTTATCGGAACAATTGGACTTCACCGTCGCCGTAGTATAGTAGGTAGTGTGTTCGCTTATTAGACGTAAAGCCCGGGTTCGAGCCCCAGGCCAGACATCAAAAACGACATATATAAAAAAAATGTCTTCGGCGACTTCCTCTCAGCAGATTTCTGGTAAAAACTCTGATAGTAAATAAACCTGTCATGAAAAAGTTTCTCAAAATCTGTCGTTCGGAGTCGACGTTTAACTGTAGGTCCCACCACTCAAGTATAAAACTAAGACACCCAGCATGAGTGGTGTGAGAAGCTAGGCCGTAATCCTGACTGAAGGGTTGTAATGGCCAATTATGTATGTGTAATTGTACTTCTCAACATCAAAAAAAAAAAATTTGACAAAATTTCAAACGGTTTTTGTTTCAATGCACTTTTAAATTTAAACTTTTAAATGGCCCACCCTATGTATTCTATTATTTTAATAGAAAATTGCTTAAGCCTAGCCTCGCTAAGCCAAACAGTCAGTTAAAAATATTCCAATTAAATATGAATACATCCCCAAAACAGTTTTCTTTCCATTTTAAGAAGAAACTTTCATGGAAATTCTATTTAAATTAATTACTTTTTTTTTCTTTCTTTTAAAAACTATACACATACATACATATTTTGTTTTATTGAAACAATTATTGAGATTTTTAAAATGTCAAAATAAATCATCCATCAGATGTCAGCATGTCTGAGATTTTTTCTGTTTAAAGTTTTTCAAACAAAAACAAAAAGAAATCGCATTTAAAATGTAAAAGAAAAAGAAAAACTATTAAAATTATTATAGGAAATGAAAAAAGAAAAACATTTAAAATATTGGTGGAAAAGTATTCATAATTATGAATTAATTTGTTTGTTTATTGGCCGAATGGATATCAACACCAAAAATAGACACAGAATTAGAATAAAAATAAAGAAAATAAAAGATGAAAGTGAATATTTTGAAAATAATTTTTGGTAGGCATTTGTTTGACCTTGAAAAAGGTTCTGAATTTACACAAACAACTTTAGAATATTTAATTATGTTCATAATTGGCCATATCGTTGGATAATTTATATGGCAACCCAGCAAACAATTCAAAAGAAATGATATTTTAAGAGCTTCCGATCTTGTAATTTAAAAAAAATAAAATATGTGTGAGACATCATCAACATTTCGTCATTCAAATTCCCTCTGGGTGGAGCACATCCGAAATGTCTGATTTTCGATGGCTTTGCCACATAAATTGGGCTGAATTTGATCGATAGATCATGAATGAGTATTCAAAAAGATAAGTAGATTCGAAAAATACTCATAAATTCTCATACTTATACGCATTCATACTTATTTTAATATCATACTCATACTACTCATATTCAAAGTTTGAAGTGCTCATCGTAATCATACTTAACAATACGCATGATGTTGTTGATTTCGACTCTCCTTTACTCAACATTTACAAGAATCACAAAATAAGCATGATTTGCGTACGAACACTAAAATACTCACTAGAAAGTTGTGTGTTTGCTTTGCTTGCTGTCTTTGCCTTTTTCTTTCTTCCATTTTTGTCTCGACGAGTCACTCGAATCATTTATAAGTATTATACGTATTTTTCTTAAGCTATGAATCTGAATGAGTTGGCGTATGAATCAAACTTATTTCGAATGTTATAAGTTTGATGTCAACGTTGTACTCATATGTATTGCAAGCTGTACTTATAAATCAATGTTGTAGTGAGTACGAACGAGTCAAAGTACATAATTAAATTTAATTATTGTTGACTCACTCATACTCAAAATTTCATGAGTGCTTATGAATAGCGAAAAAACGATTCATTGCTGATCTCTGTTTTAAATGCAATAAAATGTCGTTCAAATGCCCCCTGCGTGGAGCACATCCGATATGTCTGATTTTCCATGGCATTCCCACATAAATCAAGACAAGAAAAAATCTACCAGGGTGAAATTAAACAATATCGATGTCCAGTTCAGATCACCTCCTCGTAAAATGATCACGACCTCAAATCGCTCTTTCAAATATTCAAAGTAACATGCGCTGCGTGGCACGTAGCGCCATTTTATTGAAACCACATGTCGTTGGAGTCCTCATCATCTAATTCGAGTCATAAGAAATAGGCAATCATCGACGTAAACTGCTCGCTGTTAACAGTTATGGCCTGGCCAATGTCGTTCTCAAAGAAAATCCACAGCAAATGATGACTTTTTCGGATTCATTAGACGCTTTTGGATCTCATGTGCACTAACATTGTCCAAAATTCTACAATTTCGTTTGTTTACGTAGACATTCATCAGTAAATAAGATGACTTTTCGGTGAAAATTAGCTTCAATTGCCAAATTCTGCATAGCCCATTGAGCGAGCACAAATAGATTGAATGAATTATAACTAACAGATGGACAAGCTTTAAAAGGATGGCCGTTGTCAACTGTCAAAGTTGGAAAGTCCTGTTGGAAGGACCTTATAACCCTGGTTTTAGTTAAACAAAATTTGATTGGAATAATTTACTGAAGACTCTGATTGATTACTTTAAATGATGAGTTTAAATTATGTTGAAACCCATACGAACGATAATTTCTATCAAAAATTAAAAAAATAAATTAAAACAACTATTGAATTACTCTCCTCTTATTTCTATGAATAATTACTTTGGAGTTATTAAATTTGATTCGATATACGATATACGGAAAGACGAGTTACATAAATAACTTTCGCTGGGTTAAAAGGTACCATAGCTTCGACAAACGTTAAGCCGCCAATAAATGTTACTTTTATTTTTTAATTTTAATTTAAAATTTTAATTTTCCTTATGTCTTCTTCCAATTCCTGTTTTGAATAATAATAGAAGACAAACAAACAAGAACGATTTATGAGTCATATATAGATACAGAATAAAATCAGAATCAAACAGAAGAAACTTTAAATAGAATAAAAACAAAAATAAAATGAAAATAAAAATAGAAAAATAAAAACAAAAGTAATAGAGTTTTAGAAGCAAGAGTTCTAGAGCAAAGTGTTCCTCAAAAATATTACATAATGAAACAAGCAAGCTTTTACTCCATTATTCTCGAGTAATGACACAATTGAAAGCTTCAATCCTCTTTAAATCATTCATCTGGGAATATACTGACCACAAATCAGCAGTGAATCAAATCATTCATCCGGGAATATACTGACCAGAGATCAGCAATGAATCGTTTTTTCGCTACTCATAAGTACTCATGAAAATTTGTTGGTAGGAATGAGTATGAGTACAACGATATCATAACATAACATTCGAAATATGTTTGATTCATACGCCTACTCATTCAGATTTATAAATTTAGAAAAATACTTATAATACTCATAAATGATTCGAGCGATTCGTCGAATCATTCATTAAAATTTACAGTCTTAGTTGTTGTTGCATTCGCAAAAAAAGAAGAAAGACAAAGACAGCTAGCAAAGCAAACATAAAACCTTCTAATGAGTATTGTAGTGTTCGTACTCGAATCATACTTATTTTGTGATTCTTGTAAATGTTGAGTAAAAGAGAGTCGAAATCAATAACATCATGAATATTGTTAAGTATGAGTAATGTATGGGTATAATTACCCATTAAGTCATCAATAAAACTACAAGGTTAAAATACAATTTAAAAAAAAAATAAGTATGAGTACGATGAGTACTTCAAACTTTGAATATGAGTAGTATGAGAGTGATATTAAAATAAGTATGAACGCGAATAAGTGTCAGAAATTATGATTTTACTCATTTTTTTGAATACTCATTTGCTGATCTCTGATCCTGACCCTATTCTAGCTTCCCACAGAAAACAATATCATCAAAAAATATACGACAGCACCCATAGACGAACAACGGATGTCATTCTAGGACCTGTCATCGCAGATAATTTGACTAACATACAACGCAAGGGTAAAACTGTGTATATAATACATAATATTACACGACAACATACATACATATTTTAATCAACTTTAAACGAAGTTGTTGACAAACAGATTTCCCTAGAGTCAGTAAATTTTTTTGATCGGGTGTTGTAGTCTACAAAGTCAAGAGGATCTATTTCTTGGATTTCTTCTTTCATATTTTTTCCATTCCAGTCTTTTAAGTACAAGAGTCTGTAATTCAATTTAACAAGTGTTTAGGATATAAAACAACTAAACAGATCGGTCCGGCAATGATATTTTAATTGGGTAACTCGAGCTGCCAATTAACTGACTTTCTAAACCTTTGGTTTTGTGTATCTGGGGAGATTAAGAAGGAAATAATCCAAGAAATTTATTTATTTATTTATTAATTACAATACAATTACAAATTATATTCTAATTTTATACGAACGGAGTAACTTGACCATATGCTCGGTGTAGTGTCACAGACCAGAGTCTCTGGTGGGAATCGAACCCACGACCCTCACACTAATAGTCTAGCACACTACCCACTAGACTACCAGGGCACCCAAAAATCTAAGAAATGTTTTTCAATTTAACTCCTCTGGAGTGATACCTTCACTAATTAAGAATTCGCTTCAGCAGGTCAAAAATGCCACGCCCCCTTTTTGCCTTTATTTGTCGATTAGAATTGAAATCAAGTTCTGTGGCTTCTATTTTTTTTTTAACGATAAGAGATTCGAATATTTTTTTACCGTCTCATTAGCTGACGCAATAAATCCGTGATTAAAATCTCTTAAGTGGGCATTATTTTACGGAAGAAAATCAATGCCTTCCGATTAAAACGAATTGAGGCCAGTGGTCGTTTACTGATAGACGGCACTGTTAGTCAATTTATGATGGCATACCAAAGCGATTAATTTTTCTAATAACTCAGCCACGAGGGCACAATTTGCAAGAAAATTGGGACAAATTTGCTTCAAATAAAATCAAATATACTCACTAACATACATACATACATACATAGATATGTGCATACAAGTAGAAGCGATACGATTTTGCGATTGTTTTTTTTTTGTTTTTTCTTGCTTGTGAAACATTAGTCCATCCTATCGTTGCCCCCCTTTTTATTGTTGTTTACGGTCCCACACAATATCATTTTTGTTAGACGTTTCAAGGGGGTAACGAGGGACATTTACGCCAGCATATGTATTTAGAATTAGAAAATGTTCAATTTGTTGCTGTTGCTGTTACTGTTACGGTGGTTTTTTTTTGAATTTTTGAATGTATTCCGGCAACGAGCTGCGTCAGTCATTGCACTCACACTTTGCGATTAAGTTCCGTTTGCAGGTGTGTGTGTGTGTGTGAGTGCTTCACGAAATTGAATAACAATTCTATTCGTATTCAAACGCTAAAACGCTTAAGAGTTCATTGACTTTAGTCTATGACAAGCGCAAATAAAAGCGCATGTTTTTTAAGATTTCGCAATTCATATGAATTTTCTAGTACCGCTGCTGCTGCTGCTAATGCTTATGCTGTTGTTCTTGTTACTGTTCCTATTGTTATTGTTCATTTGTCGTTTTTGTTTTTTTTTTTTTATTAATTTTTTATTATTTTTTTCTCTGTGTTATGATCGTCAATAAACTTGGAAATTTTGTTGTTATATTTGCAAGAGCCCACATTGCACGCGCAACGCATACAGAGATACTAACACGCTTACGCACACTGTTATGGATTTGATAAAATAGGAACAAAAAGGGAATAAAATCGCTGAAAAGTCATCCAGATACGATTATAAAATTGAAAAAGAAAAATTAAATAAAAAATTCCATTTTTTTTCGTGTTTGCATTTGTCAAACTTAAAAAAAAAAACTCATCACTTTTAAATACATATTCTCTTAATAGATGAATAATACTTACTGACTTACTTCACCACCTAGCTTGTCACACCACTCACATATGTTGCGTTTGTTAATTTTATCCGTGAGTAGCGGGACCTACAGTTTAATGTTGACTCTGAACGCGAAAGTTTTTTTTGAGATATTATTCATGGTAAATTTCCATGTTCCCCAGAGGCCTCTGTTATTTTGTACATATATAAATGATCTACCAGATGTTTTAGTTAACTGTAATGTTCATATGTATGCTGATGATGTGGAGCTTTATACTAGTACTAATAAAAAGGATATTAATTCTTGTTTGGATTATATTAATCGTGATTTAGTAAAAATGGACAGCTGGGCCTCAACTTATGAACTATGCATCTATCCTTCTAAGTTGTTAGTAGAATTTATAGTATGCTTAGGAACTTGTAGACTGTCATTGATTCAACTCATTTTGTCATTCGTATGCAACTAGCTAAAACGTACATAATTCTGGTACTTTTATATGGGTGTGAAATCTTCGCAAACTGCAATTGCGATGGCAACCGAAAACTTAACTTGGCATTTAATAACATAGCTAGATATGTTTTCCTTAAAGAGCATCGTGATCACATTTTTCATTTAGCTTACCAGATTCTTGGTATAATAGTTGATAATCTCTTGAAAATAAAATGCCTTATTCTACTTCATAGAATAATTTACACGAAACAGCCGAAATATTTAATTTGCAGAATTAATACTATGTTCACACATAAGTACATTTTTATTGAGCCAATATTCGGTTATTTGAGTACAATATTTTAAGTGTTCACATATATAATATAAGCAATATTCATTTGACAGCTGGTAAACAAAACAGCTGATTGCTTCAACAACATTGCTTTTAATTTAGTCGCGAAAATTAGTGCCAAAAACATTTTAGAAAAAATGGAAAACAATTGAACATTGCAAAAGGTCTTGCTAATGATTGACCGAAACGCCCAGCTGTTGCGGTTAGTATGGACTACTTTTGTCTCCAAAGTGGATTCTCTCAGAAGGATGAGAAATAAAAATTTGATAATAGTGGACTTGCTGACCTTCCATTTTTTGTTTTTCTTTGTTTACATTTGAGTTGTCAAACATTAACAGAAAGTGTTCGGAAAATTGTAATATGCTCACTAAACATACTAATGGCAGTGTTGTATTTTAAGTTTTAATCAATATTATAACAATTTATGAATTTATTGGGCAACAATTAATTGAAATTTTATATGAAATATTGAGATCAATAATGGCGTTAATTGCGATTTACGCAATAAAAGTGCATGTGTGAACATAGTATAAGTCTACTAGATCCCACCGGGGTTTGAAGATTATTCAGCAAACGATTCAGGACTCTTCTGTCTCAGCGACAGTTTTTTATACATACCACTAGTCTTAGGAATTCCCTATCATAATTAAAATTTTTACGACATTAGATCCCTCTAACTTCATACATATTTATAAATTCCGTGATTTTATTTTTAGGTTTATATCTATATTATATTTTTATTCCTACTTTTTTTTGTATTCCTATTTTTCTAAATAGTACCATTTTTATATTTTTCTAATTTATTATCTTTCAACTATTTTATTTATTTCTACAGTATTGTTAGTTTTTTTTAAAATTCCTATGTGTTATATTTTTCTTTATATTTAAATTTAATATTTATATTAATTTTGTATTTTTTACTTAATTCCTTTTATTTTTAATTAATGTTTATTTTTTTATATATTTTTTATGTTATTGATTCTAAACATATCACTGTCACTTATAAGATTTATATCTTGTTGTGCTATGTTAATTATAATAAATAAATAAAAAAATTAATTTACTCTCCGAGTTTTTGCCAGTTTTTTGAAATCTGCCTAGATTTTTCATATTTTGTTTCATTGGAGATGTCTGACGTGGGATTTGATTAATTTTTTTTTTGATTTTGATTAATAATTTTGTTAATACTTCTTTTTTTTTTGTTTTGTTTAACAAGCTTTAGTTAGAATCCATTATAACAAAAGTAAAAAGTAAATTCAACAAAGTATTTAAAAACTTTGCATTTTTGTGTCTTCGCCTAGGTTTTGTTAGCTCGAGATCGCAGTATTTTGTGGACGACACTATACCAGACATAACTGATATCAGGGAAGGGGACTGGAAGGTTGTACAATATACAGACTTTCTATGGAAAGTAAGATTTTATTCCTTCATGGTGAGCGCACAACAAGCCTACTTGATAGCTGAGATGTATGTCGATGGTTTTTTCTCTCCGTCAACCTGCCTACTCAAAAAATACTCTGTTGGTGGGCTCTATTAAAAATCAAATGTATATTATTTTACCAAACAAATTCACTCGAGAACCGAATACATACCTACATACATAATTAGCCATTATAACCCTTCAGTCTGGATTACGGCCTAGCTTCTCACACCCCTCATGTTGTGTGCCTTAATTTTATACTTGAGTGGCGGGACCTACAGTTTAATGTCGACTCCGAACGACAGATTTTGAGAAACTTTTTCATGGTAGGTTTATTTACTCTCAGAGTTTTTGCCAGAAATCTGCGGAGAGGAAGTCGCAGAAGAAATATTTTTTTTTCTTATTTCGTTTTGATGTCTAGCCTAGGGCTCGAACCCGGTCTTTACTTCTAATAAACAAACATACTAGCTACTAGACTACGGCAACTACAAGAGAACCGAATAGAAACAATGAAAATCCTTTACAAAGCTGTTGGATTTGTAAAAACCAAATTTCCTTTCCAATTGAGATGATACTTATATTTGGGCATTCAAGAATCCATGTTCCTCTTGATTTAATGTTTGCGGCGACTGGGAATGAACGTACAATACATTAGGGATTAAGGACTTACATCGATTTATTGATACAAGTATACAATGTTCTTTTATTGATCAACATCGAAATGCTACGCAACGCGATTGGATAATAAACGTGAAAGGAGTAACTTGACTGGGTGACTGCTGGGTCAATAATGTGCACTAGGACAGTCGTAAAGGGAAATATTCAGATCACATTTGGAAATTTTCGAGTTGCTTCCAACGAAAGTGGTGCTCAACTCAATTTCAACAGAAAATAGGACGGGAAATAGCAATACACACTCAGCTCAATGGAAAATTGAATCAGCTAGGTAGGAATGGATCTCCAGCCACGTAGCAATTCGCTGCAATAGCAGGCAGAATTTCCTGTCAGCTTCCATGCCTCTGATGAGCTCAGAACATATGTATCTATAGACTAAGAAGAGAGATTTACAAGGGTATTCTCGGCGAAAGGAAAGATGAAGAGATGCGGACACTCTTCTCGACTCGAAATTTGAGACTATCTCAACTTTTTACAATGGCAAGTGATAGAAAGCACCGTAGTCTAGTCGGTAGTGTGTTGGCTTATTAGATGTGAAAATATGAAAAATATTTCTTCGGCGACTTCCTCTCAGCAAATTTCTGGCAAAAGCTCTAAGAGTAAATAAAAATTGCCATGAAAAGTATCTCAAAGAAGTCTGTGGTTTGGAGTCGACTTTAAGCTGTACATAGGTCCCTCCAGTAATGGATAAAATTAACACACATAACATGGATGGTATGAGAAGCTAGTTTGTTATTCTGAATGAAGGGTTGTAATGATATGTAAGTGAACTGAGTTATGCATCAGACTATCGAAAAATGGCCTGATACCTTAGGCTTAATAGACTCAAAGAACACTTGTTTTAAAATATGTATCAAAACAAGCCGAATTTTCAGACCCCCTGATGAAAAAAACGAATTGCCAAACAAATGTTTGGACGTTTAGAAAATAAAAGGCAAGGAGTTATGCTTACTGACAATGAACAATACCCTGAACAGGATGCGTGACACAACTAGGCTGAGGGCATTACAATAAAACGTCTGGACACGGTACTCCACTAATATTGATACTTTAGTGCGATGTATTGTATAAAAAATTTTGACAAAATTCGATCACAGTAATTGAACTATGGTTAGAATTGAGAAGTGCGCATATGTTCATTGAAATCTATTATGTGTGTTTGTGTGACACAACATTTGATTAGAAAATCTTATCATGAAAGAAAGCATTGAAATTCGAAAAAATAAAATGTAAACTGCGTTGTAATGGCCGATACACTAGTTGTGGTTGTATTCTGTTTGTGCATGATTATGAAACTATTGTATTGCGTAAGACGCACATATTGGTTTTGCGTTGCTATTGCAATAACTTCGTCAGTGTGTTTGAAGTGTATTTGAAGGTATTTTTACATTTTAAAAATATTTGATTTGAATTTAAAGGAAAAAAAGTTTTCCATCAAAATGATAAAAAAAACCAAATTCATTTTTTTATTCTTGTTCTTGTTGTTGTTTTTATTTAACCTGCACGCAACTTTTGTCAACACATATGTATAATTTATGAAGTTTTACATATCAATGTATTTATGTATGTGTATACATACATACATATATATGTATGCGTTTTGCATGTTGATTTTTGAATAAAATTTTTTGTATTGGTAGATTTGATTATAATAATGATTAATTTTTTTTGTTTTTGTTTTTTCAACGGTTCCCATAATATTCTTTAACAAAATGCACGCATACGCACACATACATACACATAAAAAAAAAAGAATTTTTATTCTTCTCTCTTAACTTCTGGGACTGTTTATTATTTCCCTATTGTTGTTGGTGTTGTTCCTGCTGTTTTGCCTGTCGTTTGTTGATAAATGCTTTTCTCTCTCTCTCTCTCACACTCTCGCACACACACATTCTCTTTATGTTTTGTTTTGTTCTATGATTCTTTTACAAAATAAATACTGGTGGGCATATCACTAGAATTTTGGAGCTGTGTAGGGGCACAAAAGGGGTACATGTGTGTGTGTGTGTGTGTATGAAAAGCTTTAATGTGCGTCGACTTTTTGTACGCTGCTGTTGTTGTTGTTGTGGTTCATACGAACATGCGTTTCTTTTACGAGTTGACGTGAATGAACTTTTCAAGGTGAAATAAACAAAATACCAAAAGCAATAGCAAAAACAACAACAACAATAACAACAGTAACAATAATAGAAAAGCCCAAGAAATACAAGAACAGCAATGGCATTAGACATAGTAACGCACACAAACAAACAAATGAAATAGAATGTGTGTGAGTAAAGTTAAAACTACAACAACATCAAAACAAAATAACATAGAAAAAGTACGAAAACAGAAAAGAATAACAAAAATAATCCGAAATTGAAAGAAAAAAAAAAGAAAAATATATAATAAAACCAACAACAACAAAAGCGAAATTCATCATCACTGATTACATACTATTGCTGCTGGTGCTGCTGCTGCTGCTGCTTTTGGTTCTTCTTGTTCTTCTTCCACTAGTTGCCAACGATATTTTGTATACGAAATCACATTGGATTCCTTATTTGTCGTTGCCATTCACTAACAGAAGAATTCAATACGAAAACACTGCCAAACAACTTTAAAAACAAATAAAAAATAAAAAAAAATAAAAAAACACACATGAAATGCCATTAGAATTAGACGCGTTACAAGTATTAGTCGAAGAGAAAAAAAAACAAAATTATTTGCAATATATGTATGTACATATATATATATATATATACATACGTATGTATGGGAGCAACTATGAACAGGAATCGAACCCAATGTAATATTGATAAAGTTCCCAAACGTATCTGAACAGCCACACATCCATTTTGAAAAGATCGTGATCAATTAAAGGCTTATAAAGCCGTTTTTAAAGCCGATTTTATAGCATTTACTATATGCGATAACCATTAATTCACTTCCATATATTTCACTGTATATCAGAAGAATAATAATATACTACATCGAGCAGATGCATTATGGACCATCAATTTAGATTTACAAGAGCAGCACTATAGCGTAGACTCACAAACCAATTTCAGAGGTAAGAAGAGGATCCACCACTATTTTTATAGACATTTCTCAATCATTCTATGTTCTGATTCTCAAATAAATATTAAACATTCTTATTAAAATTAAGAACTTAACTTGGAAAATTATTTCATCGACCTAACGCTTGGAGTTCGTGCCGGTGACTTTTTGTGTCCTTCCAGGAATGAATACTTAGACTTGTTTTATAGTTCATTCTCACACTTCAATCTTTTTTGCTGATGGTACTGTTTTCATTAGAGCAACTAGAAACCACCACGAAGTGTGTCTAGACATACGTATCAGAGATCAGTAACGAGTATGTATTCCAAAAGATGAGTAGATTCGAACCACACTCATAATTGCTGATACTTTTTCGCATTCATACATACATACATACATAATTGGCCATTACAACGCTTCAGTCAGGATTACGGCCTAGCTTCTCACACAACTCATGTTGTGTGCCTTAATTTAATACTAGAGTGGCGAGATCTACAGTTTAACGTCGATTCCGAACGACAGATTTTTGAGAAAGTTCTTCATGGCACGTTTATTTACTCTCAGAGTTTTTGCCAGAAATCTGCTGAGAGGGAGTCGATGAAGAAATATTTATTTTTCATATTTCGTTTTGATGTCTGGCTTGGAGCTCGAACCCGTTCTTTACATCTAATAAGCGAACACACTACCTACTAGACTACGGCTACTCGTAAGTACTCATGAAATTTTGAATATAAGTGTGCCAACAATATTGAAATTTAACTATGTACTCTGATTCATTCGTACTCACTACAATGTTGATTTATAAGAAATATATTTAATTCATACGCCTACTCATTTAGATTTTTAACTTTAGAAAAATACTTAGAATACCCATAAATAATTCGAGTGACTCGTCGAATCATCATCAAAATTTACACGCTTAGTTGTTGTTGCATTTACAAAAAAAGAATAAAGACAAAGATAAAGACAGCAAACAAAGCAAACACACAACCTTCTAATGAGTATTGTAGTGTTTGTACGCGAATCATATTTATTTTGTGATTCTTGTAAATGTTGAGTAAAGGAGAGTCGAAATCAACAACATCATCCGTATTGTTAAGTATGAGTACGATGAGTACTTCACACTTTGAATGTGACTAATATGAGTATGATCTTAAAATAAGTATGAATGCGTATAAGTATCAGAAATTATGAGTATGCTTCGAATCTAATCATCTTTTTGAATACTTACTGCTGATCTCTGGTATGTAAATCAAATCCAGTTGATTGAAAAACAAGCATGAAGTACTCATATAATTGCGAATTTTTAGAACATTTAGTATCCTTCATTTTTATTATTATTTTGTACTAAAAAAGAAGTTATTGGATAACACTTATAATGCTGGCTGTAGTCGAAAATGGAATACAGTCAACCCTCCTATAACGCGGTGAGGGCGTACCGCGTTGTATGAAAACCGCGCTATAAGAAATTCGGATTTAACCGTACAAACCAGGCAAATTCGTAGCGCGTTCTATTGAAACCGCGCTATAAGAAACTCGGAATTAGTACAAATCACATCATTCGAACCGCGTTATATGGAGACCAAGACAAGATCAATTATAAATTATTTTTATTGACTTAAAGAGTTCATATAAGGATTAATAAAAAAAGAAACAAAGACACTAAACTAAAATACTGTTTTCCAACAAAAATAAGAAATACTTGTAAAATTATGTCATTTTTCAACATTCATCCTCACTGTCAGATATGAGTTCCAGAAAATTTTTTAGAATGTCGTAGACGGCTATGAGAGTGCTTTTGCGTCGAAAATAAAACTGATCGCAATTTCAGCGTCGCGTTATATGGAAACCGCGTTATGAGAGTACCGCGTTATATGAGGGTTGACTGTACTGATCTGAACCAAATTTGATGCTGATTAATCAACGAATTACGGCAAAGTAATAACTGCAGCAGTTGTAGCAATTGGTCGATTAGGAAATAATTCCATTTCGATTCCAGCCATAAAAACCCTATTCCAAGAAATGCTCCAACCCAAAATCCATGTATTTTAGAAATGCGGAAATGAATATTAAATGTTAAATGAGAAAAGTAAATTGAGAATATTATGATGAGCTTTAGTACTAAACAGAGTATCGTAGTCACAAATGTTTACAGAAAATTCTTTGCTCTGTGTTTTGATAGGTTTTTTAGAATCAAATTTAAACAGAATTATGCTGTAGTGCACCCTAATAGATGTTCTGAGTATGACCGACCGATTGGTTACTTCTGTTTTTTCCTCTTATGTTTCTCTATGATGACGACGTATTATTATTTGCAATAATATTTGTTGCTCTAATTTTGTTGCTGTTTTCTAAACATTCATACTTCGACCAGTTGTCAGTCATTCATTCCAATCGACTGAAACTGAATGTTTTCAATTTATTTTTTCTTCTTTCATTTTTTGTTTTTTTTTTTTGTTTTGTTCTCATGTTGTTTTGGTAACCATTTTTGGTAACTATATGGATCCGATAACAACAACAATCATACATATGTACGTATCAACAACATCTTAAGATTTCCAATGTAAACGCACTTTGAAAATACAGTAGTCGCTGGTTATATGAACTAATTCAAACAGAGCCTGTTCACTAAATGGAGAAGTTCACATAATCGAGTGAATATAAAATAAGTAATTCAAATGATTTTTATTACATTAAGTTTTTATTTTTAATAAGCCTTTTAATAATTAATGTACATGAAAGTAGTCGGTTATATTTTTTTTTACTTTTTTTGCTTCAAGGGATTTCTATAGTGCTTTCTCCCTGCATTTTCGCAATGCCAAAATATCATTTATATCAGATATATTGTTTTCACTCCAACAATAACTTTATTGAATGCTTCGATTGCCTCCGTTGTGCTAATTTCAGCTCTTGTTACGATGCACTGCTCTTGATCATCATCTTCAACTTCGCTATCTATGTATATCTTCGCTACCAAAGTCTTGATTCCACGTCTGAATCCATTCCTTAATTCATTGACTAGATCTATCCATCCATGTCGTTTTGATATTTTTGCTTTTAAAATACTGAGTGGAATATCTTCTTCTGGGTAATTTTCTTCCTCAAAACTCAAAATATTCTTCCACTTTTGTTTTGTGGATGCATCAACCTTAGCGCAGATCACAATCTTGGGCAAATGGTTTTTACCATACACTAACAAAATACACAGAAATACCCTTGCCGTGGTTTAGCAAATATCCCACACTCAAAACCGTAGTTTATATTTGCCATACTTAAGCAAATGAACAGCTGACGTGGGCAAATATTTACAATGGTATAAATTTACCATCTAAATACCCAAGATTCTGAACTGGGCTATTGTATTCGTATGCACACACTTGCTTATCTCGGGGAAGAACCGATTTTTAATACGTAAAACAATCAGACTCAAAACTCAACACTCAAAACATTAAAAAAAATCAACGGTTGAAAGCTGTTCACATAACAGAGATAGGCTGTGTTCACTCTTTAGAACCTGCTGTTTTTAAATTTTGTTGTTCACTATTCTGGAAGTTTATATGCATAACTGGATATTCATATAACCGAGCGGCTACTGTATCCAGAAATCAGATGCGTGTGAGAAACATGGAATTAAATTCTGTATGAAGTAGAATACAATGAAAATGAATAGAAAAGAAAAACAATAATAAAAGAAAACAAAGACAAATACAAGCACAAAATATAAAAAAAAAAATTAAATAATATAAAAATGATGAAGGAGAAGAAGAGGGAGAAGCAGTAATTCAATAATAATGACGCCGTTGCTACCTGCTGGGCCTAATTTATACGTGAGCGTATGGTTTGTTTATGATTTTTTTCTTTTTTTTTGAGTGGTTACGGAAATGTTTTGTCTGAATTCTGTTGTTCTTTTTTTTTTTGCAAGTTTTTTAAACAAAAAAAATTGAATTTAAATTTATCTCTTAAGAAATTTCTGACTCTACAGAGATCTACACACAATTAAATCAAATTAATTAACATTGGCGGAGATTCTGTACAACATTAAATTGATCATTTTCAATAACTGCGAGTGCAAAGTAACAAAATAATATTGTTGACCCATACAAGTCAAAGTTTTGACTCAAAGAAATCTATTGGGACATAAAAACTACTCATTAGGTTGTTACCAACAAACAAAACCAATACCAGGCTCTTCTATCTACTAAACTCTGTAAGGCGTAAGAGTCAAATGTTCACGTATACTAATTCTCTATGTGGTGTTTCCAAATAGAATAAATTGCTGTGAACGGTCTCCAATTGCAGGAAATGTAATTGTGTATACAATATTTATCCTTACATCGGATAAACACTGGATCGTGCATATTTGGCTCTTTAAGATGTTTGAAATAAGCTACGCCATACATTTAAATCAATCATAGAAGTTAAACAAACAAAAGATTGTGACGATACTATCACGAAAAAAGTAACTGTTTGATATGGATTTTGGACTGGTCAGTATTAGCCAGGCCTCAGGCATACACACGAGCACTTCAGTTGATGATTACCAACTTCTTTTGACCTGAATTAGACGATCGCTACAACAACGACATGTGGTTTCAACAAGACGTCGCTACCACACATACAGCTTACACAGCTGCATTTGATATCCTGCACTAGCGATTTCAGGACAGGCTGCCCTTACGTGGAAGTAGTGTGAGCTGGCTACAGAATATGTTAGATTTGATTCCATTAGACTTTTCCTTGTTAGATTTTCTTTTCTTAACCACAACGTCTCAAAGCCAACATAACCCATTATATCCGTCAAATTCAGCATGATTTACTCGCCAATGTCACGGAAAATTTGACCTGAGATGCTATGACAGCCATTTGAATGATGAAAAGTTCCACGTACTGCAATGGCATCAATAGATCATCCAAACGTATAAGAGTTTTCAATGATATCTCACACATGCTTTCATATCCTTTCATTTAAATTTAAAGACATGAAGCGTTTAATGAAGGACCCTATATAATGCTATTAGTAGACTAAAAATTTTGTATGAAACTGCATAGGAGATACAGCCATGGAAATTAAATTAGCACAAAATCCATATATACTTTGATTGTGATTTTTTTCTCATTTGTATCGTAATTAGGCCAATTGTTTTGGTCTGCAATGTTGCGCGATGATATCTAGCTGTTGTTAACCAAAAAATATTACCATTATCGTATATATTTTTTGTTTTGACTGCTAATTTGTATCGGTACCTAAATTCGAGCTGGACAGTAAATTAGCACAACGTACCTAAAAGTGTTTTAGGTACAAGTTTTGTTCGAGTATTTTTATTTTTACGGTATATTCTTTCAATTTTGTGGCATTTAAAGTAATTTTTGAAAAAAAAAAATGGTACGTGGAAAAGATTACTCACCAGAGGAGAAGCGCATTATCGTTAACTTGTGGCATGATGGGAAAAAGCTGGCTGAAATTCCCGAAATTTCGAATTGCTAGCGAAAAATGATTTATAACATCATCATTTCCTTTAAACCAAACAGAATAATGTCGCAGAAAACAAAAATTGAAGGCCACGTGTCAAGAAAACAAACCGAAATCGTTGGTCGTGCTATTGTCCGGAAGTCAAAGAAGGAGCTTCTCATGTCGTCACGCGATATTTTGAACGAAATTAACTCCCAATTCAGATTAAATTTATAGGACAGGCTCCTATAAAGACGTCTTAATCACAAAAAGCTCTTTGGACGCTCTTGCCGAAAGAAGCCACTTCTATTAAAAGAAAAATATACTCAAGCGTTTAACGTTTGCTCGCACCCACAATGCTAAAGACCTCCCATTCTGGAAAAAATATTTTGGAGTGATGAAACAAAGGTAAATCGTATGGGACCGGATGGTAGAGTGGTTGTTCACTGGCCAAAATGTCAGACATTCAATCCACTCTATGCTCAAAGTACCATAGCGCATGTTCGAGGAAACACAATGGTGCGGAGAGCGTTTTCAAGGCACGGTGTAAGTCCCATTGTAAAAATTAATGAAAAAATTGACTGTTATCAGTATTTGGACAATATAAAGAACAAAATGGAACCATAAGCTTTTAAATACATGCCAGTTTTATTCATATTTATGCAAGATAGTGTCCCCAAACACACATCTAAGCAGGCAAAGGATTGATTTTATGAAGAGCACATTCCCGTTTTAGACTGGCCATCGCAGAGTTTTGACTTAAACTCGATTGAAAACCCCCTAGAACGATGTGAAATGTACAATTGCTCAACAAAAGTACAAAAATTTGGATAATTTGAGCATTGGAATACGGAACGCTTGGTACTCGATTCCCGAAGGACATTGTCCCGTAGATGCCACGCGGCGCTTGAAAATAGGGGCTACTCTACTAAATATTAATCAAATCAGCTGAAAACATTAATATTTTTACTATTTATTAAACCACATCATTTTTATTCCAGAAATTTTAATTTGTGCTATTTTACTGTCCAGCTAAAATCTGGCGTTTGATACGTTTCAGGTCTTAATGAGCAGACGACTGGCAATATCGTCAAAACTTTTGTCTCTTTTTAAAGAAGAAGCTGTATTTTAAGTTCCTATGTTAAATTTTTTTATGAGTAGACCTAAAATACTATAAAAAGTATGATTATTTTTATGACGACGTTTTGTGCTAATTTAATGTCCATAGCTGTATGTACATATATCTCCTACTAAATGGTGGAAAAGTATTGTTACGAAAATGGAAATGGTGATACATCGTTTAACATTAAAATGATAAACAAATGCTACAAAAACAAAAACAATGGACTTGTTTACATGATCAACAAATAAACAAAAATATAGCAGCAACATCAGTCAAAAATTCAGTCAGTCATGTGTGAAGACGCGTTGTGTGTGAAGAAAGCAGTCGTGGTTTAAAGATCTCCATTATAAAGATCTGCCGAACAATTGTTGGTGTTTACGCAGAAGAGTGTAAAGAAGAATAACAAACATAGTAAATTGTTGTTGTTAATATCAAGTTGTGTACAGTGGCACACAAAATTGTGTGAACAATAAAGAATTTATCTGAAACTAAACACAAATTTATTTTTATTTTGTTTTCAATCAACGAACTCATATTTTAAAAAGATTTTTAAAAAGATAAAATTGTAACAATTGGTGTCAGAAGTGGGATCGTAAAATCCAAAAGTAAAAATACATACATACATACATAATTGGCCATTACAATCCTTCAGTTAGGATTACGACCTAGCTTCCCACACCACTCATGTTGTGTGCCTTAATTTTATACTTGAGTGGCGGGTCATACAGTTTAATGTCGACTCCGAACGACAGATTTTTGAGAAACTATTCATGGCAATTCTATTTACTTTCAGAGTTTTTGCCAGAAATCTGCTGAGAGGAAGTCGCCGATTTTTTTCATATTTCGTTTTGATGTCTGGCCTGGCCTCGAACCCGGGCTTTACGTCTAATAAGCGAACACAGTACCGACGAAACTAAGGCGATCACAAAAGTAAAAATAAATAATTGAAAAAAAAAATTAAAATGAAACTCTCCGAACTAAAAGTGGAACGGCTTAAATGAAAGTTGTGTAAACTAGAGCTGCCAACAACGGGCACGAAGAATGAACTGTAAAGGCGGTTAAGGTAACAACTGCAGCTTCAGGGCATTGACATTGATTCCTTCGAGTTCGAAGACGATGAGGAAAGAGAGTTACTGTCCCCTGTAACCCCCAGCGGTTAAGGTAACAACTGCAACTGCAGGGCATTGACATTGATTCCTACGAGTTCGAAGACGATGAGAAACGAGAGTTACAGTCCCCTGTAACCCCCAGCGGTGTCGACATAAATTCATTGCTAGCCCCTATGATGGAAAAAATGCAAGTAGCAAACCAAAAGCTATTCGACGATATACAAGAAGCTGCTATAGGCGAACATCAAAAACTTCTGGCTGAGTCTGGAAAAGATAGTGAGCAAAGGATTTAAACAATCCAACAAAAGTCTTTGCCAAAAATTGAGAAGAAATTTGAAGCGACAACAGAGAAGTTGCAATGAAAGTACATAAATCGGTCAGCAAAAGAATTACTAGCGTTGAGGAGAGGTTGTCAAGTTTAGAGAAGCGGATATCAATTTATATTTTTGTATTGATTGCTTCACTGAATTTTATTCAAAACCAATAATTTTAGGGGAAATTCTTATATAAAAAGTTATAACTGAAGAAAATTATGGAAATAATCGTTTAAATGAATAGTCAAGAGCGATTGCAATTGATGACCACAACATACAAATTATTTTAATTTTTTGTTTTTTTTTTCTGAATCATAATTTAAGTTTACATAAGCACTGCGTAGAAAACATACATAAAAGTTATCAATTCGCTACACCAGCAACAAAAAAAAAATATACTTCAATTATGAATTCTTGTTTTTTGTTTTTTCAGGTTATTGCACCGCATCGACTAGAATTCATAGACTCATCATATGATATCACAACATAAAATAGGAAAACAACAGAATTACTTACAATAACAATAATAAGAGGGGAAATCAAAAAAGTTTTAAAGAAACAAAACAACTGCCGTCATACAAAATACAAAAACAACAACAATAATAACGAAATAAAATATAAAAAAAATACAATTAAAACGACTACAAAACATTAAAACAACACATCCATAAACATATGCACATATACATACATGCATACATACACATTTCGAGCAAAGCATAGAATAAAACAATAAATTTTAAAAGCTCCAACAATAGCATACAAAAACAAAATTTAATTCTTACAACAACAAAAAAAAAACAACAAAAAAATACGCATCGACGTTGAGGCATTGGCAACCTGTATGCGAGAGAGAAAAATGAAAAAAAAGAACAAGAACAACAATACTTATTATAAACAAGAAATATATACATTTAACATACACAACAACAACAATAATAATAACTACAACAATAACAAAAAACAAATTAGTTCTTGCCTTTTATTTTCTAGTTCTTTAAATACAAAACAAAGTCTAGAAATGAAAACTTTTGATCCGGCCAACGCATTCAAACACATTAAAAATGAGTTCCCCACGACAATAATAAAAAAAAAAGCAAGAAATGAAACGCAACAACAAACAACATAAAGCAGCAGTCCATCAAAGAAACAAACGAGAGAGAAAAAAAAACGCAAAGAATAACAACAATCATCATTCACTTACTCACTCATACATGAAAAACAAACATTTTTTTTGGAAAGTCCCCTCTGCGTTTTGTTTTGTTTTGTTTTTTTTTTTGGATTTTGTGGAGCCGTCAGTGGTAAACGTGCAAAAAAGTCGTTGTTGGTTGTGTTTTGAAAAAAAAAAAAAAAAAAAAAAACACAAAATGAAAGCAATGAAAGCAATAACAACATTTGAAAACAAAAAAGCTCATATAGAAGTTCACCATTTTGATGATGCAATAGCAACCATAGCATAAACACACACACATACACACGCGAACGCATAATACAACAGATGGGAGGAAGGCTTTGTGAAATGTACTGTTAAAGGAGAATATTTCTGCAGCCTTAGGGTGCGTACAGAGTGAGCGCTGAAAGCGGAGCCGAGATTGTCAGTGCGATAAAGATTGTCAGTGCGATAAAACTGATTACATACGAGTCAATACAAATAAGCTTGTGTATAACACAGTGAACGCCGACAAAAGCAGAGATCAAAGCGGATGAGTGCGAGAAAACAGTTTCAAAGCGTTTTGTGCGCTTTTTTGCATTGTTTATGTTTACTTTTTTAGTGTGCATTCGGGTATATTGTTGAAATTTAGCTGGATATTTTCTTAAATCATTATATAAATGATGAAATTCATCAAATTCTTTCCTTTTTAGTGTAATTGGATGTTTTGCAAATTCTTTTGTGTTAATAATTGCACTAATCACACTAGGAGAAGCAAAATATTCTTCATCAGAGGAATCCATTACAGTGTACAGCAATTTTATAAACACAAATGAACAACAAGACTAAATGACATAAAAGCAAAACACATGCAATAAACAGAATTTCAGCGCTGATTCTCGCATTCACTGTGTTATATACAAATTTTCTTCTCGCATGAAAATAAGCGCCAATAAGCTCGGCTCGGCATCAGCGCTCACTCTGTTCGCACCCTTAGAAGATCTTCAATTTCAGCCAGTTCGCCTAATATGTAACAATCTTTTGTGGCAAGATTTGACCTTTGACAGGGAAACCTTTGTTCTCGCAATGCGAAACATTCGATTAATTGGGAACGCTACGATAGGCGAGTTGGATAACTGCGGCTTATAACACATTTAAGACAAGGAAATGTAAGTCTGAGAGTCTAAACACTCCCAGAAGTCAGTAGACAAACTTTGAAGTGGTTTGTTGGGAAATGCAGCTGAACTAGGAATCGTTGATATCCCAAACATTGGCTCAAGGCAACTATTAGGAGAATAGAAACGGAACCAGAACCCTCTTCCAAATGAAAATGCCAACCTACCTTTACGATTAAAACAGCCGGCAAATTCCTGAAAGGACAAATCTGTATGAGACTGAAAATAGCATTGGACGTGGAAAGGCTTGTCCGATTATCAATTTTGACTACCGAAAAGCTTACTTTACGGCAGATGCCATAAAAGCTTAATCTTGACCATCGAGGAAGATACCACTAAAAGCTATCGCTGGCATATTGTATGTCAAAAACGCATTTAACTCGGCAATCTGGAAGAATGGCAATAAGAACCGGGGAAACTGCAGGGAACTGCAATACTATACCATATAATCCCGACAATATTATTGATCAGCAGAATTCAAAGTCTACATTCGCTGAGTCCTCGCCTTTAAAGTAATATTAAATTGTATTCCCAATTGTCTATCGAACTTAAGAATTGAGAGAAAATCGCCAGGCGGTAGGACATATACATAGGCCCATACACATCACAGAAATCAACGCCCTAAAGATCAATAGACCTCCTACGCTTAAGACTGACGCGACAGAAATAGCGCAACTATTGCTATTGGCACCCTTTCTCCATCTTTCGGTATTTTGTGTCTTGTGTGGAACTCGTCTTGCCTATGAATGTAGGTTGGAGTGGTAGTTTTGATACCAAAGCTCACTTGAGCACGCATAGTGGCCCGTTGTACACAGTCAGTACCTGTAGTGGCCGAATTCCACCAAACTTATCGAAGAAGTTGGTTAGCGCAGGGACTCCGCTCCAAAAGTATGACTCTCCTATGCTAGAAACCAGCCGGAAAGTTTAATAAACAGAGTTAAGTCCTTGATATCAATGAATGATAAATAGCTGACAAAGAATGGAGAGTCAAATAATCTAAAACTGTATCTTGCAAAAGATGGCCATTGACAAAGAAACTGGATAACAGTTTCCTCCTCTTCAACCGATTCACAATTACGGCAAAAGTAGTTTGATGGGAGCTGCAGTCTTTCCGCGTGTCTTACTACGACACAATGATCTGTAAGCATGGCCACTGTGATCGAAATGACATGGCGATTAAGAGTATTTGATTGGTACGCATCCTATCCACCATGGGCCAAGTGAGTCTGGCAGTAGAGCAAGACTACTTATTGATCCAGAACCCAGACAAGGGAGACGCTGAAGCACCCAGCGGCGACACTCTCTAACGAATTTGAAGCTGACCGTAACACTTGAGTGGGATCTAATAACAGATTGGCTACCAGAAACTATTGAGATACGAGAGAAAGGATCACCGTTAATGAGGATCCATTGATCGGCTTGCTAATTGGCCAATACCTCAGCGTGAAACACGTTGCAGTTGTCCGGCAATCGGAGGAAAATGTGCAGATCAAGTTTTCCATGAATGTAAATCCGCGGTAAATGGTTTGTTTTGAAATCACAACCCGATCATCGCATATAACAACTGCGTGTCTGGAACTAATAAAATGGATCAAATACCGTCCTACTATTCGCTAGTGCGAAAAACTATTCGTTGAACAAAAAAAATATATTTCATATACATGTAGTAAAAAGTCGCCGTAGTCTAGTAGGTGGTGTGTTGGCTTATTAGACGTAAAGCCAGAGGTCAAACCCCAGGTCGGACATCAAAACGATATAAAAAAAGTATTTCTTCGGCGACTTCCTCTCAGCAGATTTCTGGCAACAACTCAGAGGATTTATAAAAAATTGCCATGTAAAGTCTGTCAAAAATCTATCGTTCAAAGTCAACTTTAGGACTTTAGGTCCCGCCACTCAAGTATAAAATTGACGCACACAACATAAGTTTTGTGAGAAACTAGGTCGTAATCCTGACTGAAGGATTGTAATAATACATATAGTAGTAGCTTTTTATCTTTGCCTAAATGCATTTACGGTTTGGCGATTTTCCCACTCTGTCGTACCATGAATATCAAAGTAAGACATGGCCATAAAAACCTTTAAGATGAGGCTCTTCTGTAGCCCTGAACTCAAAGATACATTCTATACTCCTTTAAAAACGGACAAAGACAAAGTTATTGCAATTGTAATAAGCTTACACCATCATTATTACCCATGCTTTCATAAATGAATTGCGAACGTGTTATTCAAATCGCAAGATATCATATCAGATTCTGAAAGCAGAAATAATATTTCTGTTGTAACTGTAATAAATTGCCATTCATTTGAAGGTATTTTTATTGTTGCTTTTGGATTTTAATAACACACTTATCAGCTCCATGAAAACTCCTCACCTTCTTATCAACAGATTAAAAACACGCAATTTATGAAACAACACTAACAACAACAATAACAAGAATAATAATAATAAACACCCTTCAAAAATATACAATAAAAATACTTGAAATAAAATGAAGAAAAATAATGAAAAACGTGTAAAAAGTACAAACAATACATGGCATATGCAGTGAACGTACTAATTATCTGGAATATTTGTTGGCCCAATCTCGGAATGAAACATTAATAAATATGTCAACAACTGGAACGAAACACATGCACACACATATGTACACAAGCGAACTAATAAATTGGCATACAATCCAGTAAGTATGGATGGGGAAAGTCCAACTACATATGTGATACTCTCTACGTTTCAATGTATTTTACAGTTAATCCTTAACGTGGTTAGATTGCATACATAGGAGAAGTATATTGTTACGAAAATGGAAATGGTGTTATTAAAATGATAAACAAAAGCAACAAAAACAAAACAATGGACTTGTTTACATGATCAACGAATAAACAAAAATATAGCAACAACATCGGTATAAAAAAAGCGGATAAACAAAGTAAACAAATAGGCAACAACAGCACTGCATGGACAAACGTAAACAAAATACACAAACAACAATAACGAAAACAATATGTTTACATTTCTAGAGATTTCACGAAGGCAAAGTCATTAGCATTCGAGAGCATTCATCAGACTGTTTACCCAGCTATATAAAAGCCAAGACAAAGCAGTGTGAAGACGCGTTGCGTTTGAAGAGAATAATTGTGGTTTGAAGAACTCCGCGTAAAATATCTAACAAACAATTGTTAAAAGGGTGAAAACGTAACAATATTGATATTAACGGTATAAGGCTTTCAATGGAAATGTGTGTGTCTGGTAGTAACAGGATGGTAAAGTTGTTTTAAAAATTTTAACAAGGCTAAACTTCTTTTCTGAAGTCGCCGTGGTCTAGTAGGTAGTGTGTTGGCTTATTAGACGAAAGGCCCGAGTTCGAATCCCAGGTCAGACATCAAAATGAAATATGAAAAAATATTTCTTCGGCGACTTCCTCTCAGCAGATTTCTGGCAAAAACTCTGGGAGTAAAAATTGCCATGAAAAGCTTCTCAAAAAATCTGTCGTTCGGAGTCGACTTTAAACTGTAGGTCCCGCCACTCATGTATAAAATTAACGCACACAACATGAGTGGTGTTGAGAAGCTAGGCCGTAATCCTGACTGAAGGATTGTAATGGTCAATAATGTATGTATGTATGAACTTCTTTTCTTCCGACAGTAACTCTAGTAAAATGTGAGACAAAAGCTTGATCACACCGTTTTACGAATAGAGATTTTATGAGTAATTCTCTGATTCGGAAGAGAGAAAGTAAAGAGTCGATCAATATACTGCTTATATTGTATTATGAAACGAATATCATTTCAAAAATGCGATGTATTAGGTTGTTCGAAAAGTAATTTTGTTTTCTCCCAAAAGAGGATTTAATTGTATTTTTTGGACCCAACTTCACACTTAAGCCGTATAATGAGCTTTGAGAACTCATATAGCAAGGCTTGTGTGTGAAACATTTCAATTAGTTCTACGCAATAGTTTTTGGTTGGTGCTCTTTTAAATATGGAGAGCGATAAGCAACATTTTCGCAATGCTGTCCAAGCAAGAAAGAAATTGGCTGATGTATGTGGAGAAGGTGTGTTGACAATACGCCAGTGCCAGAACTGTTTTGAAGAATTTCGATTCAGCAATTTTGATGTCAAAGATGAACCACATTCGGGAAGGCCGGTTGATGCTGATAAAGACGCAAATAAGGCACTAGTTGATGCGAACCGACGAATAACAAAACGTGAGATCGGATTGAGGTTAAATTTATCAAATTCAACAGTTTATGACCACTCGATTCATATTATACGAAAACTGTCTTTCATTTTCACAAAAAAAAAAAAAATACTTTCCGAACAACCCAATACTCTCAACTATGCTGGTGGAGGGTATACAAGAATAAAGTATGTATTGTATGATTCCAATTTTCTCTGTTGATAGGTACTATAACACCCAATAGTTTAGTGCAAGTCCTAAAATGAGGATTGAAAAGAAAAATTCTTGATTCTTCTGAAACTTATCTATTGCGTAAAAAGAGAATTAGGTGTACTATACTTACTCATAAAGAAGTGAGAGTACTCTGTATCTACACTTAGGTGCTGCTAATAAATTCTTTAAAATAGTGTCGTTTATTTTTATTTTTTGTTGAATTCTAAAATATTTTATTTTCTACAAATATGTCATCGTATTACAAATTAATGACTCTTAATTTATAAAAGTCAAGTTGAAATCTAAAATTGATAATGCGATGATATACTCACATACATATATACACATGAGGTGTAAGGAAAGTGACAAAAATTTTGAATTTTTATTCATAACAGTGACAGATGGCCTGACGTGAGTAAATGACCGCACGCACTTCTTTTTATCTTCTTGTCGGGTGTAAAATAATTCAGTGCTCATGTAATTTTTAGTTTAGTTTTAATCAAATTTAACAATACAATAAATACAGTGCTGATAATTATATTAATTGCTTTTCAGTGTTTCAAATTGTATTTAGTTTTTAAGCTACCATTATTAACTAACTGTATAGTTTGCCTAGCCTTCTTCACACACCAACTCATTTCCATTGCGGTTTAAATTCCTTGTCGTACATCCTGGCAACATTTGAATGAAAAATTTGATTTGATTTGACTTGATAAAACTTTACAATTTCACTAACGGTGAACACACCCTCATACAGTGTGTTGAAAAGGTGATAAATTCATAATTTTATTATTTGACAAAGTGAAGTGGCCAACGTAATTCAAATTTTGATTTCTTTACAAACAAATTCAGATTTTTAATGAATTATTGTACACATGCTTCTGCTAACATTGAAATTTCATAAGATTTGAGAATATTTTCACAACGAAAGGTAATAATATGTTAAATTAATTAAACAAATCAATTAAAAGTCTAATAGGTAGTGTGTTGGCTTATTAGACAACTAGACAAGGTCAGACATCTCCTACAAAACGAAATATGAAAAAATATTTCTTAGGCGACTTCATCTGTAACAAGGGTGGTCGTATGTGCATGAATTGTTAATGGCAATACAATATACAACTCTGTGCCACATGGCCAGAGATAATTAACGCTTTAAAGGACAATATTCGTGAAGCCATTGGTAAAATACAGCTGCACACAATCGATAATGTGCTTAAAAATTGGACCGATCGCGTGGGCTACTGCATGGCCAGCCGAGGCAGCCATTTGAATGAAATTATTTTCCGTTATTAACCGGAAGGATTGTACTTTCAAATAAAAAAACAAATTTGAGAAAATATTCAGTAGTTTTTTGTTTAAAGCATTTTCAAAAAAAAAAGTTATTTGGCGGATCCTGTATTATAAGAAATATAATGCTTAGTATATGCTTCGAAAAATCTCCCTATTGAGTCCATGAGATTTAGGAAAAATGCTTAAAAATATTGAAAATCGATTTAAATCAGAAATAATCATGGGAAAAAAAAGATTTCTTTTTCCTTTTAACTCGTGTTAAATCAAATCGTGTAAAAAGAGAATTACGTGTATGTACATACAGTGGACAGCAAAAGTCTTATTACTCCAATATATTTTGACAAAAAAAAACTCCCACAAGCTTAATACTCTTGCACAAAGTCCCGATATAACTTCAAGAGAGTATTTAGGAGATCATTTGAAAGAACGGTTACGTACGTAATCGCTAAACCTCAAACAAAAGTCAACCGAAAAGCTTGCTCATGGTCCCAACAGAAAACACTAAACAAACCTAGTACATATACATACATACAGCTTCTCACACCACTCATGTGAGAAGTTAGGCCGTAACCTGGTACATTCAATTCCAAATTCTACTACGTACAAGGGATAACATTTTCATATATTAGGCCTTTGAATTTTAAATTTACTCAGGGTTCTCCTTGGGGGTACCTATGGAGTCATCTGAAACTTTTCCGTATTTTTCTCTTGTTTTATGAAAAACATTAAAAAATTTGTTGTTTTACATCAAAACAGAGATAAATTAATAAAATAAATGTAAAAACCTTAATTTCTTGTACAAACTGTTAGTTAAAATTCATGAAATTGCGAAAAAAAAATATATTGGAGTACCAAGACTTTTGCTGTCCACTGTATGTAGAAAATTATCAAACATGTGTAATACTGAGAACACTTGAGTCTCCTAAGGGAATGTATATTTGTTCAATAGTTTGAAGTTTTTTTTTATTATTTTTTATTTAAAAGATTATTAATCATTTGTTTATTTCGTTTTAATTTTTAAAATATTACTTGTCGCATAGACAACAATCTTTAAGTTTTAATATTTACAATAACTTAACGCTTGGAATTATACGCTCTTTTATTTGTTCATTTTAAATTTCGTTTTATTAATATTTGCCACAACGTTTAAATTATTATTCAAAATTATTGCCGTATCTATTTTATTGTCTTATTTTAATCCTTCTATTTTTTTTAATTGTCCGCTTTCAGCAAATCTTACCGAATTGTAAAGAATCTGGTTTGAATTTTAATATTCACTCGTCAACCTGACAACCAAAACAGTTGACCTGTTTTTACATTAAGGGCCATTATTACAACTTGCCGTTAAACTTGGGTTTAGTTAAAGATACCTTTAGCTAAAGGGAACTGTAAAATTACCTTTAATTTATTTTCGTTATTACAACTTACAGATAAAATAAAGTTAATTGTTTTCAAAAATATGGCAGTGCCGGAGCAAAGTCGATAACACTGCTCAATTAAACAAGTTTTTTTAAGCGCAGTGGCAACGACGGGCTTCGTTTTTTTCTTTTTTTTTTTTTTGGTATGCTCATTTTGTCGAAATTTGAAGTTGCCATATTGAAAATACCATATAATATGGCAAGTTCAAACATAAACTTAACTTTAAAAGTTACAGGCAGGATGATCCTCCCTTTAGCTCAACGCTCACTTCTATCTTATTGTCCATTTATAATAATGAAAAACAATTTTTCTTCACGTTAAAATCCTCCCTTTAGTTAACGGCAAGTTGTAATAATGACCCTAAGTTGGCTAAGAAAAAGGGATCTAATTGCCCTTGTATTGAAATTTAACTCAACAATTCATGCTGATTGCAGATAGTACCAAAATTTTTCGATTACATGTTTGTAAATTTTTATTAGTGATAGAGATATGCATATGAACATCGATATTTTCAAACAATCAATGTATGTTATCGATACATCGAAACAATTCAATGTTTTTCCCATTGTTCAACACAATGAAACATCGATGCAGTTTTATTTGATGAATTGAAGCAAGATCTTAATACGAAAACTTTATAGTCTGAGTCTAACGTCATCATCAAATTTGGTATGAATGAATTTTCCGTCTATAATTTTTGGATAAGTATATACTACCGTGGTAATTGGGTAATACAACGGTGATCTGATGTATTTAATCTAGTTGTATATGATAGTGAGGACTAGACCCATTAAGACTGTGGTTTGAATAATTATAGACATAGCCATTGTAAGCTGCCAACAGCTTCCTTAATTGTTCTCTGGACAAATCCAAAAAATGCTTTGAAAGGTGACCAACAAAACATACTGTTTTAAAAAATGGACCGTTCTGTAGTGTGTAGATAGATCGATTTTCCTAGGAGTTTATGATATCGAAAGACGTGATCAATTCAAGCTAGACAGGCAAATAGTAGTAGTATGTGACAGTTATACCGTCATCCGAACAAGAAAATAGAGTCACTATCTTCTTGATCGCAGGTCAAGTTGTAATTCACAGGAATACGTAGGTAGATGAGCTCGCAATGAGATTAGCTTCCATGCCGTCAATGGTGCCGGATCCTCCGTGTAGAATAGTAAGAAAAGTTCTAAAGCTTTGCTCTACGTAAGATAGGATATTGAGAGGCACAGGCTTTTCTCAAACCAGACAAGTTTGAAACCATCTAAACTTTTGCTTGGTAATTATGGTAAAAAGATGTTTGTGTAAGGCATTAGACTATCCAGAAGTAGCCTTAAAATATTATCGAGCATTAGAGACACTAAGAACATTGTACATAATAGAAATCAGTTCAGTAAATTCTATGATGAGGTGAACGAATCACAAAAAACATACCTGAAACCTGGGCGGCTATAATGCCTTTACTCATGTTACGTTACTATGCGGGCAGTTATTCTTACTGGTCTGAGCATCATTCTGAAGTTTGGTTGCCAACATGATTGTGACGGACTTTATAGGTATACCCAATATAGATTGAGGGCAGTAGACTAAATCATCAGATCGTAGTACTATAGTACCTTTACGTAAGTACAATTCAGTTCCATTTTGTTATAAAAATCAATCGGTGTATAGAAAACATCGATGCATTTTGTGATAAATCGATTTAGCATTGATGCGTCTTTGCGATGCATTGCATAGAAAATAAAATTGTATGTTTTTGCTAACTAATTTATATTTAAATAATTGGTAGGATAATAGCACGATAGTTTGGTAAATTTTTCAAAAAACAACCATTTTATATTTGTATTTGTATGTCCAATCCGGAGGATCATATCAAAATTTTAAACAAATTAAAACTTGTTTCTTTCGGCCTTGAGTCAGCTTTCCTAAATTACAGCAACTTTTTAAAATTGCATGCCAAAGTTTTAGAGAATTTTTAAGACTCTTGAATTTTTGCAACAATTGAAAAACATTAGAAACGTTGCTCAAAAATATGAACAAAAAAAGAAAGAAAAAAGAATTAAAAACGCAACCTCTTGCCTTAACCACAATTGATGCCGTGATTTATGATTTTAAAAATTTTTTTGTTTCGATGTCGTTTGTGTTGTGACCATTAAATTAATTGCAATTTATCGATTTTCAAATTGCACAACAAGCCTCATACATTTTATGTTCATGTATGTACATACGAGTACGCATTCATACATACATACAATACGATACACAGTATATACCCACCCGCACACAACACACTCACACTAAGACGCCATCATCAAACATAAAAATTCATTAAAAAAGAAAGAAGAGAGAAAACGACACAACAATGATGACTATGAGGATGACGATGACGATGATGAGGGTCATAAATGTTGTTAGAAATGCATAAAAATACGCTCTTCCCACTATCATTCAGTACATTCGTTCGTTCATTCATTCATTCATTCACTCACTTGTTTTATTCTCACTTAAAACGAAAGCAAAATTTCAATTGTAACCATTCGTTAAAAAGGAGTACAAATACGAATTTTCCATTCGTTATGAGACGCTACACAGGTTATACTCTTCAATTCATTCAGTTGAATAAAGGAAAACCTGGACGTTGGTAAACAATGAAATCAAACGAAGTGGGGGGCAAATGTCTTTAAATGAATGAAACGATTATAATATTGAAGGCAGGAGCGAATGATATATCTTGATTTATTTTTACTAGAACTCCATAGTCTTATTGATTATGAAGGCACAGCAATACCACATGTAACAACAAATAAAGTTTTTGAAGCACATCGAGGAGCAGATGAATTTTGGGCATTCCTCTGACAACCTGCAAGCTTATAATTGACAATGCGGTCGTCTATTCCCCCAACAATAGATGGGTGGCTTCGGATAGAAGTAGAACATACATATGTACCAGAGATCAGCAATGAGTATTCAAAAAGATGAGTAGATTCGAATCATACTCATAATTTCTGATACTTTTACGCATTCATACTTATTTTAATATCATACTCATACTACTCATATTCAAAGTTTGAAGTACTAATCGTAATCATATTTAACAATACGAATGATGTTGTTGATTTCGACTCTCTTTTACTCAACATTTACAAGAATCACAAAATAAGTATGATTCGAGTACGAACACTACAATACTCATTAGAAGGTTTTATGTTTGCTTTGCTAGCTGTCTTTGTCTTCTTCTTTTTTTGTAAATGCTACAACAACTAAGACTGTAAATTTTGATGAATGATTCGACGAATCACTCGAATTATTTATGAGTATTATAAGTATTTTTCTAAATTTATGAATCTGAATGAGTCGGCGTATGAATCAAAACATATTTCGAATGTTATGAGTTTGATGTCAACGATCAATGTTATAGTGAGTACGAATGAATTAGAGTACATAGTTAAATTTAATTATCGTTGACTCACTCATACTCAAAATTTCATGAGTAATTATGAGTAGCGAAAAAACAATTCATTGCTGACCGCTGATACGTACATAATTTGATCATTACAACCCTCCAGTTAGGATTTCGACCTAGATTCTCACACCACTTATGCTGTGTGTTTTAGTTCAACTCTGAACGACAGACTTTTGAGAAACTTTTCATGACAATTTTAATTTACTCTCAGAGCTTTTGCCAGAAATCTGCTGAGAGGAAGTCGCCGAAGAAATATTTTTATTTTTCATATTTCGTTTTGTTTTAGATGTCTGACCTGGAGTTTATACCGTCTAATAAGCCAACACACCGCCTACCAGGCTACTACGACTTCATAAGTAGAACAGCTCTGTACAACATGCCAAGGCTGTATGATGGGCGTACGTCCATCCTGGGTAACGTCCAAAGAAGTACGCTCAGTATGGTTGTCGGAGCCATTACAGGGCATTTCATTATGGGGGCTAACGTGAGGCGCATTGGTTTTGGGCACTTTGCTAAGTTTTTCTGCGGAAGCTGCAGAGATGAAGAAGAGGAGGAAATTGTTCTTCATCTACTGGTACTTGTCCGGCACTATGTAAAAGGAGAAAAAGGCACCTAGGTGCCTACTGCAGACATGATCGAGAAAAACTGTCACACATTGATATTAACGGCCAAAACCCCACCAATGAAAGAGAATTAAAACATTTTCTTGAAATAGGCTTGATTAAAATGAGTCGGTTTGAACTGAGAAAACATTTCGATTCTGTCAGATTTTTAAAGAACTGAATGAGATCAAATGGGGTATACAGCTCATGGTAATATTGCTACGTTTTTACCTTTTTAAAAACGTTTAAAATATGAGTTCGTTGATTGCAAACAAATTAAAAATAAATTTGTGTTTAGTTTTAGCTAAATTCTTCATTGAGCGCACTGTTTTATGTGCCACTGTTTACAACTTGATTTTACAACAATACAACTTGTTTAGTTCGTTATTCTGCTTTACACTTCTGTTCGGTAGATCTTTACAACGGCGATCTTCAAACCACGACTGTTTTCTTCATATACAACGCGTCTTCACACAAAACTGACTGAATTCTTACTACTCGTAGCCTGCTTTGTCTTGCCGTTTTATATGCCCACGCAAACTGTCTGATGAAGGTTCTTGAAGTCGACGTTGGTGGTTTTGCCTTCTCGAGAACTCTATCACGACTGCATTGTTCATGGTTTTTGCTTTTATAGCTTTTATTTATCATTTTAATGTTAAACGATGTTACACCGTTTCCATTTTCGTAACAATATTTTTCGCTATGTTACCAATTAAATTTCGTATTAAACATACTCTCTATACCCAGTAATCCATGCAGAATACAAAAAATAGTAAAAACGATGCCAATGACAAAAACAACAAAAAAAAAAATTCAAAATTTTTGTTTTACATGCCGCGTCACGAATCACGATAATTCAAACTTTATATAAGATGAGAATGCTCGCATTTTGTTTTATTGCAAACAACAACAGAATTTTTTTCCCCTCTTGGCTAAATGGATTGCAGTTAGTCTCTCTGAATTGAGTACCAACTCCAGCTCCATGATGCTCTATGGCTACTATACGGACTGGCCTGTTTAGTTTTTTTATTTAAAGCAAGTCTTCTAGTATTTTTACCTCAAATTAAACAAAATAAATTTTAAAACATACACTACCATACATACATATGTACATACATACATAGATCGATTACAATGTTTGCCGTATAACTTTTGGTCTTTTACTGTCATTTTGATGATGCCCAACCACCACGAACATTTAAAAATGCTGCTCTACTCCTAGTAATCGTATGCACAAATATGTGTGGGAACAGGAATACCTTTAGGGCCATGGAATGGGTTCGTATGGGAAATCGTATCGTTATACTTTAACACACTCAACCATACAATATTTATTTGTGTTTTTCGCAAAAAAAAATTGCAAATGTTCACGTGGAATACGGCTACACTGCAAAAATAATTGAGAGGGAAATGTTTTCATTGGAAATAATTAATCAATCGGAATATATTTCCATGCTTGATGGGCATTAGAAACAATAATTTCGGATGTTCATATAAAATTATGCCTAGGTGGAACTGCCAATTGTAAAGCCAACTCCCTTGTTTCTATTTTACCACTTTACAGTACTAAAATGCTATTGGAATCGAAGAAATCCAGTTGAAAGAAAATGTGAATAGAAACATACATACATACATATGTATATTAAAATGGATTTCAATTTGTTTTTATATTTTGTTTTAAATATTAAACCTTTAACATTTTAATTTTCTTTTTTTTAATTTTTTTCTGTCTGCTTAATTATTTTCCAGAGAAGACGAGTATACTCGACATAAACAGGGTAAAATGTTTCTGCCTGTAAAAGTAGGCAATTATCACTAAAATCAAACGTTGAGTGTTGGTCCAATTATTTTCCAGCGAAGACGAGTATACTCGACATAAACAGGGTAAAATGTTTCTGCCTTTAAAAGTAGGCAATTATCACTAAAATTCAAATGTTGAGTGTTAGTTCAATTATATATTCTTTTAAATATAAGTTTTTAAATAAAAATTTTTATAACAAACACAGTGGTGGCCACGAATTTAAGACACGACATATGATAATTTTGTGATAATTTTTACATTTTATCGAAAAAATTATGGGTCCATGATATTTTTTTTAAGATGTTTGTAATGTTATGAAGAAAAATTAATAATATTTTCTTACCTATATTCGGTTAAGAATTTTTATTTACATATTATATACATAAACACTAATTTTATCCTGGTCACGAATTTAAGACATAGGCATAATATAACACTATTCTCTAAATTAAGCTCAGCTTCATAAAAAAAATCCTAGTATGTAGTGGGAAATCCTTTATTTTTGATCACAGCAGTACATCTCCTGGGTAAACTTTCGACTAATGTCACATAACGTTGCTTTGGAATTGCATACCAAGCCTTTTGGATATCTTCCCACAAATCGCTTGAATTTTTTGGTTTAACTATTCGTACATGTTCCTCAACATCATTCCACAAGTTCTCAATTGGATTGAGGTCCGGGGATTGAGCTGGCCACTTAAGAACAATGATATCGTTTTCTTCTAAGCAACTCTTCACTAGACGTGAAATGTGCTTAGGGTCATTATCATGCATAAGTTGCTATATTAGAGGCATGTTGTCTCCAGCGAATGGTATCATTGTGCCTGTTATAATATTTTTGTAAATATGCTGGTCCATTTTAGAATTTATATTGTAAATGGGACCTACACCATGCCAGGAAAATGCTGCCCACACCGTCACATTTCCACCACCATGTTGTTTTTAGGGTGTACTTTGGATGATGCTCCAGGTTTGGAGGGCGTCATACGTACTGCTTTCCATCAGCGGAAAAACTTTGACTCGTCGCTCCAAAGTATATTTTTCCAAAATATCATTGGTTTCTTGAGATTTCTCAATTATCACAAAATTATCACAAATAAGTCTGTCATATGTCGTGTCTTAAGTTCGTGGCCACCACTGTATATATTCTCTAATGATACTTCCCCAGATTTTGTTATTTCAGCTTAATAAAGGGTGGACCATTTAAATTTAAAAATGCATTGAAACAAAAACGATTTGAAATTTAGCTAAATTTATTTTTTTGTTGTGAAGTGCAATTATTCTGGTAAGAAATGGAATATTATTTCATTCATATGGCTGTCGTGGCTGGCCTCACAGTATCTCATACGATCGGAAAATTTGTTTTTGAATTTTTTCGAGTGTAATCGATCGTATTTCGCCAATGGCATCAAGAATGTTGGCCTTTAAATGCTCAATTGTCTCTGGCTTGGTGGCATAACACTTTTCCTTAACGAAGTTTCACAGAAAATAGTCCAACGTTGTCACATCGCAGCTTCATGGCATATATCAAACTTTTTAATATATTTACCTTCATTTGACCTTTTCAAAGGGAAACCAATTTCACTAGACTCGTGAAATAATAATACGATTTTTTCTTTAAGACGAGTATACTCGGCATTATGCAAAAAACATTTGTTTCGCTCTGACGAGTATACTCGACATAAACAGTTAAAGGGTTAATAAATGATTTACTACTCATTGTAATTGTAAAACTATTATTTTTATTGTTATTGTAGAGCTATTCAATAGATTTTCTGCACTTAATACATGTGAAATTCTTTATGAATACGGATTTTGTGAGCACAATGCTTTAGAAATGTTGCAAATTATGAAACTTAAAAGTGAGGTCATGTGTTGGCAATAATGAAATACATGGACGACAGTGGCGTAGCCACACAATTGTTAAAGGTCGGGAATCTAAGTCTTTGATATGAAATTGTTTTAAAACATGGATTGCGTTACTATGAATATAAACGGTTATGCAAGCTCAAATCCAATCTTTTTAAATAGAAAACAAATCGAATGAAAGATTATTAATCTGGAAGTCGCCGTGGTCTAGTAGGTAGTGTGTTGGCTTATTAGACGAAAGGCCCGGGTTCAAATCCCAGGTCAGACATCAAAACGAAAATATGAAAATATTTCTTCGGCGACTTCCTCTCAGCAGATTTCTGTCAAGAACTCTGAGAGTAAAAATTGCCATGAAAAAGCTTTTCAAAAAATCTGTCTGTAGACTTTAAACTGTAGGTCCCGCTACTCATGTATAAAATTAACGCACACAACACGAGTAGTGTGAGAAGCTAGGGCGTTGTACAATGGGTAAATTCGACCTCCGGGTACTGTACTTGTCACAGTTGACAACTACACGTCCTCTAACCTAACCTAACCTTATCAACCTGCAAAAACCAAAAAAAAATAAGTATCGCTGCGCCTCTGTGTCCTCTACCATAAAGTATGAATTTACAAGTGGAAATAAGTTTCTCTACCAAAGCACCTTTGTATACAAGCCATTATAACATACACCACCAGTGATAGTCATTCGTTTCAGAGTTAAAAAGAAAGAAAAAAATCGGAAAAAATATGAGAAACTGAAATCACTAGTCGAGAGTATACACCATACACTAGAAATATTGCAACAATAATGGAAAACGATTCATATTTTGAAAAGAAAACCAAAATTCAGAACAGACACTCGACGACCTTTTCTTTTGTGACATTTTTCTCGGCTGTGATATACAAACTTTTTTCCTTGAGCCTAAGCTGAGAATGTGTGTCCACGTCTGTCTGAATGGCTATTTTATAAAAATATTTTCACCAAAAAGGACTTGCTTTTGCGTTTGCAAGCATATTTCCTTCAATGTTCATAAATGTATTCGTATTCGTTATTTAATTGCAAAAGAGCACTTTCGAATGGGAAAAATGAAACAAAAAAAATGAAGAAGAAATACTGGATTGGGCTCACAGTGACTATGGCAATCAAGTGACTGCGTATATTTGTGCGTATGTATGTGTTTGTGTGTGTGTGTGTTGGTGAATTGGTATCGTTTTGTGCGTTATCTTTACTGTCACAGCAGTTTTTGGAAGAAAACATTGATGAGGTTCCATGTCATTTGTTTGTTACCCCACATGTGGAGTCGACACATGAGTAAACGCCACAACACATAAAATGAATGACCAACACAACTATTTTAAATTTTAAAGGGGGTCTACATATACTCAAATTAATACCATAAATTATTAGAATTTAAATGAAATTAAATTAATTCTCGTAATATTTTAAATTAGAGAAAGGCTTAGAGAATTTCCTTTTCATATGTGATTCTATTTGTCAGCATATTTTTTACGGGTCGTTATAGTATTGCTGTTATTTTTGTTGTTGTCCTGAAGAAGCGTCTATACGATCTATTGTACTGACCTCAATTAATATAGGACATCCCTAATATGTCTCTTTCAGGCCTGCTGTCTAGCATGAATTTCTATAATTTTCTGAAATGTAAAACGATTTTTCCAAATATTTTCATTTAAAAAGGGTTTTCATCTCTTGTTCCCTCTCCTTAGGTTCATTGAGTGATTCTGGCATTAAAATGTCACTTGAGAACCAACAGACATTCTTCTGTAGAGTTGGACCATGATGCGGTTATTCTGCCACCAATGGCTACTACGCGTCATACTCCGCTCAACTCAATCCTATTAAGGCTCATGATATTGATAAACTCTAGCACATGAAAACAATACAAAATTAAATTCCAATTACTCATTGCTTTTCACTAAAAAAAACCAGATGAAACGTCAACGCGAAATGTCAAAAGCGAAAGGCTTCCGAAATTTAACTGTTGATAATAGATGTCTCGTTGAAGCTAAGTCGGTCAAATCAGTTGTTTTGCCAAATCACCGTGGCGAATGAAACATTCAAAAACAATCGCGCAAATAATAAAAATGTTTTTATAAAAATGTATGTTCTACTTGACAAACAAAATTGTCGAATTTGGGACGAAAGCAATCTACATGAGAAAACATCCTGAAAAAGTCACTGATGGTGATGATTTGAGACTGGAGGCATAATCGGTTCCCATTTCTTCGCGAACGACGCTAATCAAGCCACTAATGTCAATGGCGAGCGCTATAGTTCGACGATTACCAACTTATTTTGGACTGCATTAGATCAATTGCATACAAACAACAAGTAGTTTCTAGACGACGACGCTCACAAAAGAAAACCACAGCGGTCCTCGAAGCCAATATAGCCCATGCCTTTCGGTCAAATACAGCCTGCTTTATACGACAGAATTATTGAATATTTGACATTTCGAATACGCTTATATGTATGCGGGTATTTAGCATGATAGCATCAATACATAGGTCTTTTAAACGAAAAAAATGTTGATGATATATCGCACGCACTTTATTTAATTTAAATTTAAACATAGAAAGTGTTTAAGGAAATACACTGTACTATTGACACTTTACGACAAAGTTTATCTTCTGCTGTTTATGCTGCAAAAACAACAAAAATAAGACAATAATGAATTGCAAATACATCGAATAGAAGTCGCCCCAGTCTAGTAGGTAGTGTGTTGACTTATTAGACGTAAGGAACGAGTTCAAACCCCAGGTCAAACATCAAAACGAAAATAAAATATTTCTTAGGCGATTTCACCCCACAGATTTCTGGCAAAGACTCTGAGCGTAAAATAAAATTGCTGTGAATAGTTTCTCAACAATTTGTCGTTTGGAGTCGACGTTAAACTGAAGGTCCCACCACTCAAGTACAAAATTAACAAACACAACATGAGTAATATGAGAAGCTAGGCCGTAATCCTGACTGAAGGGTTGTTATGGCCAATTATGTATGTATATATCGTTGGTCTCATGTAGAAAGGTCCTAACTCAAACTTTTTTCGAAATTGATTTTTTTGTGATTCCCATGCATTTAACACAAATACACATTGGAATCACAAAAAAATAATTTCGAAAAATATGTGAGTTAGGGCCTTTCTACATGAGACCAACGATATGTACAACTAAAATTGTTAATTTTTAAAATTTATTTTAAAATTTTTTGTATTGGAAAACAATCTTTCAATTTTACATGCCACAACCGATACTCTAAGTAACGTATACCACAGTAGAAGTCATATTACATCTTACACTCTATATTTGCTCTATAAACTATTGCTCCGTTGCCATGTTAAAGCACTCAATTAGGAAATTTAAAGGGTTTCCTATTGTTAGTTTCGTTGTTAGTGGGTCATTGTTGCCTTTGGTATACATACGCATGGAATGGAATGAACGTCAGTTCTAATCATTAATTAACAGACAGCGACATCATCGTCAACGTCGTTACAGGAAATTCACTAAAAATTTCTCTTCTACTTCTTTTTGTATTTGGCGGAAGACACTCATAATGTTTTAGAATTCATCATCACGCTTCATACAGCAATTGTTTTCTCCCTTTTTCTTCCTTCATAGCTAATACCTTATCAGTGGAGTGATTTCAAGACCATTTGTTATGCTTGCCTATACGCAATCACATCTTTTGAAATCCTCGTAAGTAAGCCTCAGTTATTTTGGCCTAAATTCTATATTTCTCTCTCTCTCTCTCTCTCTCACTCTCTCATCTATTGTTCAGTCTAATTTCCATTTAATAGAAGTGAATATATGTGTGTGTGTGTGTACGATACGCATAAAGTAAAGGAGGTGGCACAAAAATGTACGCGTAATTTAATGTGCATGACATGACATCATGCCTCATGTGACAGGTTTCTTTACAAATTCTAATATGGGATATTGTGCGCCTGTATTGTATATCAAAGCATAATTGCAATAATCATTTCAATTCATATTTATTTTCTCTCGATTCTCTCTCTTCTTGATAGTTAATGAAGGCGTAGGCATGCAAAACTGTGCTGTGACATGACTGCTTAAAATCTGTGTGAATTTATTTTCTTCCTATCCTCTTTGCACGCAATCAATCTATCACAACAACAACAACAATAATAATAGCAACAACAACAACAATGCGTAGCAATGATAACAAAACGTCGGAACGAAAAATTATTTGAAATTATTTGTTGAGTTTCAGTGTTTCATCTTATAGTTGTTGTTGTTTATTATTGTGTTGTTGTTTATAGAAAAACTAATTGAAAAATCATCAAATTGAAGACCTGCGTAGTAATTAAAATTCATTTTTTAAGTATTTTTACGCCATACACACGTACTCACTTGCCTAACGAAACAGAAAAACAGAGTGTCTCATGCACTCATGCACAACTGAACTGAGAATCACTCATAAATACACTCGATACTCAGAATGAAGATTGGTTGTAGCATTCTTCATAGATTCATCATCATAATGATGAATGGTGGTGATGATGCTTAATGTTTTCGAAGCGTGGAATTTAAACCAGTTTTCATAGCTACAGGAGTAGTTTTTTAGGAAAAGGTGAATTGGTAGCTGGTAGTTTAGTGTCAGTATCCATGGGAAATAGCAAGTGTGTAATCAATTCGTCTAATTTAGAAGACTCAGGAGTCTCTCATACAATTATTTTAATTATATTTATATGTACACACATATGGTATGTCTGCATGTAAGTGTGTACAAAACCGATTCTATTTAGTGAAATTGAAACAAATATCAGCGTTAAACTATTTCTTTAAACTTGTTAGAAAGTTTTTTTTTAGAAATTCTCTTCATAACTCCATCCATCATAGACATCTGCAAATATAGTCACCGTAGTCTAGTAGGTAGAGTGTTCACTTATTAGACGTAAAGCCCGGGTTCGAGCCCCAGGTCAGACGTCAAAACAAAATATGAAAAAAAAATATTTCTTCGGCGACTTCCTCTCATCAGATTTCTGACAATAACTCTGAGAGTAAATAAACCTGCCATGAAAAGTTTCTCAAAAATCTGTCGTTCGGAGTCGACTTTAAACTGTAGGTCCCGCTACTCATGTATAAAATTAACACACACAACATGAGTGGTGAGAAGCTAAGCCGTAATCCTAACTGAAGGGTTGTAATAGCCAATTATGTATGTATGTAAGACAGGGATGATTTTTTTAAGTACTGAACCAATTGCAAGATTTTATTTTTCGATTTAGTAAAAGTTTAAATTCTTCTTCTGTTCCTTTTATACAATCAAATTGCATGCACCAGTACTTAGGATCTGAAGAAAATTAATACACAAGGTCCCCGTAGCATTAATAGGTTCGTTAAAATGTTGATTATGATGGCAAACTCATTAGTACTTAGGTATTTACACAATAAAATTCAATATCAAACATACATACATAATTGGCCATTACAACCCTTCAGTCAGGATTACGGCCTAGCTTCTCACACCACTTAAGTTGTGTGCCTTAATTTTATACATGAGTGGCGGAACCTACAGTTTAACGTCGACTCCGAACGACAGATTTTTGAGAAACTATTTCATGGCAGGTTTATTTACATTCAATTTATATTCACATATATTAACACGTTGACTGCCGACTACGAGATAACTCGTAGATTACGTTCCCTTCTAGGGTGCCAACTACGAGTTATCTCGTACTCACTAAACCTGTCATTTTTATGTAGCAACGAATAAAATCGTATTATATCAGTGTGCTAGTATCGATAAATGGCTTCTGGGAAAAGAACAAAAAGTCAATGTTGGCTTGCGTGGCCAGTTTTCTGAAAATTGCAGCGGCAGTTAACGTGTTAAGCATTTTTATCTCTTTAACTTCTTGAATTTAATCAAAGCGTACCAAGTATGAAAAAAAATATTTCTTCGGTCCCGCCACTCACGTATAAAATTAAGGCACACAACTTAAGTGGTGTGAGAAGCTAGGCCGTAATCCTGACTGAAGGGTTGTAATGGCCAATTATGTATGTATATATGTATACCAAGTAGTCGACGTAGTCTAGTAGGTAGTGTGTTGGCTTATTGTACGAGAGGCCGTGGTTCAACCCCCGGCTCAGGCATCTCGAACATAACGAAATATGAACGACTTCCTCTCAGTAGTCTTCTACTAAGAATTCTGAAATTAAAATAAAATTGCCAGGAAAAGTTTCGCAAAAATCTGTCATTCCCGATCGACTATAAACTGTAGATCCCGCCACTTCTGGAGAAATTAACACACATGTAACCTGGGTGATGTGAGAACCTAGATTGTAATCCTTACTAAAGGATTGTAATCACCAAGTGAGTAAGTGAGTAAATACTAATAAAGCATAATTATTTTAAATTGTGCTCATTCCCCGAATGTCGAATTCAGTTGCTTTAGAAGTTTTCGAAGTTAATGTGATTAATCTGCACTTGTACTCGAAGAGATCAAAAAATAAATGAGAATTACTGTCATGATCATTCTGTTGGTTAGTCCTATACATACATACATACATAATTGGCCATTACAACCCTTCAGTCAGGATTACGGCCTGGCTTCTCACACCATTCATGTTGTATGTGTTAATTTTATACTTGAGTGGCGGGACCTACAGTCGACTCCGAATAACAGATATTGAGAAACTTTTTCATGACGGGTTATTTACTCTCCAATTTTTTGCCAGAAATCTGCTGAGAAGAAGTCGCCGAAGAAATATTTTTTTTTTTCATATTTCGCTTTGATGTCTGGCCTGGCGCTCGAACCCGGTCTTTACACTACCTACTAGACTACGGCGTCTACATAGGTTAGTCCTATATGCCTTTTGAATTGCAGTGTGATAGTGCCACACACTTTACTTCGAATGAGGCATTTTGACCGACATAATGTATTTCAGCTTCAATATTAGTTTTTTTCAGAAAACCATGCAGATTTAGGTTATTCGAGCCTCCATCCCTTGTCAGCTTAACTGAGTTATCAGCCACTAACATCAAGGCTATATGTATCTTCGTTTATTAAATTCTTACGCGAGTTTCCCACATATGGTAGTTGCGCTTGTTATGTGCAACCTCTGCGCCTTCCAACTTTTTCAATGAGTATTGGTGGAATTCGGTCAGTACAGGGACTGCGCTTACTTGCTGTGTTACAATGGGCAGCTATGGGCGTGCTCATTTGTGCTTTGATGATCAAAGCTACCACATTAACCTAAGTTTTTGAAATATTCAAGTGTTTATAAATATCTTTAAAACTTTCTAACACATCCATCTGTGAACTCTACTATATTTTACTATACTAATACTTTATCCCAAAACTAAAACAACAAATCAGCAAAAACTAAACGGTAAAACAGGGTAAAGAGATGAAAATTATCCAGCATGAAGAGCATTGAAGAAAATTACTTGCACGCACTTTCATAGTCGATCCACATAGCAAAAAAAAACGAAAAAAACAAAAAAAACTACACAATGAAAAACCCAAGTAAAGCTCAACCAGGCACATTTCAAACTCATACAACAAACGAAAATCTGCTTGTCGTTGTGTGTGTTGTGTGTGTGTAGTCTATTTTTACCTCCGCCACTAGAGAAAATTGCCAGTTACGAGTTGTTATACGTGTGGTTGAATGTATGGCATGGCAAGGCAGAAGTAAAACATCTGCAGTATGCTTCATGCCACACGCATACTCACGCACTTACACTCATATACATACATACATGTTATATTTAGTGACATACAAACAAACGTTATTACTACTTGACTACCAGGAGACGAGGCACAACAACGGCTCAGCATAAATGATAGAATGGATTCACAACAACAGCAACAACAACAATAGCATAAATAGCAAGTGCAAGTGTACCATCATCATAATCATTATCATCATGTTCATCTTGTTCATCTTGTTTATTGCCAGTAGAAAATAAAACTTCATTATTATCAACGAAAGCATCAACATCAACATCAGCATCAGTATTCAGCATCGTCGTCATCAACATTTTCATTATTGTTGCTGTTTGCTGGCAATGGCAGTGGCAGTAGCAGTGGTAGTGGCAGTAGCATAAGAAGTATAACACGCGCCATATCCAAAAAGCTACCCAATTTCTCATACTTTCCGTTACACTTTTAATTCAACAACATTTTTCTAACAACAACAAAACAAAAACATCAATAGCAGCAGCAACAACAACAACAAGACAAAGAATAATAATAATAATAATAATACTACTACAAAAGCATTTCGGATAAGATACACACATAAAAACAAGGACTCGTATACAAATACAAAAATCTAAACAAGGAAAACAACTTACAATTGCACAAATAAACATACACATACATACATACATACGCACTTACAAACACACATTCACAGAGAGAGAGCACTACTCTCAGAGAATTTCGTTTGATGGAGTAATAATTAAGAGATGCGTGCATAGATTCGTTTGTAACCGAAAGAACAGAACAATTTACGTCATTATGGTGCCAACGAATTTATTGTTGTAGTAATGAAATACGAATGCATAGACGTGTAAGAATATGATATCGGAAGTAGCTTCGTTTACAAGGTATTCAAGCGTAACGACTCGAAATACAATTTTTCATTTCTCGAAAGCTTGGCTCCGCCATTATCAGCAAATATGATATCAGTCTGGCGATCAAGCGTAGGATCACTCTAGCCAACAAGTGCTAATATGGCCTCAATAGTCATTTGAATAGCAGAGAACTCTCTCGAATGACGCAACCAATACTCTACAAGTCTTTCATTGTCCCCGTGCTTTTTTTAGCGTAGAAGTATAGTAACTATTAAACACCGATGAAGCAGCCTTTTGACTATCTAGAGAAAAGTCCTACGTAGCATTTTCGTTCCAGTGCGAATTGGCGATGATGCCGCATCCTATCAAACAATAAGCAATTTGTGCTTCTCAATGATATGGACGTTGTGCACCGCATTCGCATCTAGCGACTGTGCTGACTCGGTCAATTCGTTGGAATGGAGGAGGATGCTTTGGAGAGAAGGATATTTAATACGGAGATTAGCGGAACTCGGCGTGTTGGAAGGAACAAGTCGAGGAAACCCAGTCACCAACTGTCGAAGGCGCACAAGAATTATGTGTTAAAGCAAGCCGAAATCCGTTAATCGGATTATTAATGGCCAATTAACAATACAACGCCTATTACTTAATACGTACTTACTTGGTAAGTACCAGAGATCAGCAATGAATCGTTTTTTCGCTACTCATAAGTACTCATGAAGGTTTGAGTATGAATGAGTCAACAGTATTTAAACTTAACTATGTACTCTGATTCATTCGTACTCACTACAACATGGATTTATAAGTAAGTATAGGTTGCAATGAGTATGAGTACAACGTTAACATCAAACTCATAACATTCGAAATATGTTTGATTCATACACCTACTCATTCAGATTCATAAATTTAGAAAAATACTTATAATACTCATAAATGATTCGAGTGATTCGTCGAATCATTCATCAAAATTTACAGTCTTAGTTGTTGTTGCATTCACACAAAAACTGAAGAAAGAAAAGGACAAAGACACAACATTCTAGTGAGTATTGTAGTGTTCGTACGCGAATCATATTTATTTTGTGATTCTTGTAAATGTTGAGTAAAGGAGAGTCGAAATCAACAACATAATGCGTATTGTTAAGTATGATTACGATGAGCACTTCAAACTTTGAATATGAGTAATATGAGTGTGATATTAAAATAAGTATGAATGCGTATAAGTATCAGAAATTATGAGTATGATTCGAATCTACTAATCTTTTTAAATACTCATTGCTGATCTCTGGTAGGTAATGACTTCCTTACTTAATTCGGGTTGTATTATGTAAGTACTATTTAAGTACTTAATTTGTCATTACATACTTACTTAAGTAAGTTCTTACTTACTTACGTAATTTTTCATTAAAACACCCATTAGTCAGGATTACAATCTAGCTTCTCACATCGCCCATGTTATGTGTGTGAATTTGTATCTATGAGTAGCGAGACCTACAGCCGACTCCAGACAACAGATTTTTGAGCAACTTTTCACAGCAACTTTATTTACAGAGTTTTTGCCAGATGACCGCCGAAAAAAATATTTCTTGCACATTTTGTTTTGTTCGAGATGTCTTGGCTGTGGTTTGAACCATGACCTCATGTCTAATTAGCAAGTACACAACCAATTAGACTACGGCGACTACAACTATTGGCAAATTCACACGACTTTGTATTGTGTAAGTTGTATTGAATACACTTGGTTGTTTGTGAACGCTCAATGCTATGCTGTATTGTGTATTTCGCATTCCAAATGTATTCTTCTTATTCTTCTTCATAATTTTTGGCATTCAAACAATTTGATAGCACGAAATATTTGGAATACGAAATACACAACATACAGCATTGCATTGAGCGTTCAGAAACAAACAAGTGTATTCAGATATTACCTGCTGGATTGAGGGGAAATTTGGCGAGGTTAGTAACTATTTAACACAGATGTTATCCGGAAACGGTTGTTTTTGTAAATATCTGTTTAAAATGGGGAAGATAACACTAACCAAATTGCATCTATGATGATGCATCGATTGATGACGCGAAACACACTTTCTTTCATTGTGAGTTATGGAGTTTAGAAAGAAGGAATCTTCAGGCCAAAGTCGGCACCTGTACTGTCGAAAACTTCTGCGATATACTTCTGCATAGCGAAAAAATTTGGAATAGCATAGCCAGTTACACTGAAGCCTTGTTGAAATCTAAGAAGCTTGACTTGGATGAGAGAATTAGAATGGATGTTTAAAAACCTTCTCAGATTTTTTGCGCAATCCGGACGCGAATATGGCTATAAAGGGCCAAATGGCCAGAGGGACTCCACTTCGAAGTAATACTACAATAGTCCCATAGTGGGCACAAAGAATCCAAAAGAGGAGGGGAGATTTAGAGGGTGAGGGCCCCACACACAGGGGATTGTGAGGACTTCCCCTATGGTGCGGTTAGGTACATTTACTCCCCCTTAGCGAAAAACAAATGAGTGGTATGATCACAGTATTCATATGTTAAAGTATTAAGTACAATTCAAATTAATTACGAACAAATTTCTTTGAGCGTAAGACAAAATGCGACTTTTATCGCAAGGCATGAATTTTCTCTCTTTTTTTGTTGTGAAAAAAAGGCGACAATGGGTTGTAGGACGTGGATGGGTTGGGTGGATTTAATTTTATTTTTGCTGTTGCTGTTGCTTTAACCATTGTTTTTGTTATTTCTGCTGATGTTCGTGTTAGTGTTCGAGTTGTTGTTGTTGATGTTGTTGTTATTATTGTATAGCATTTTAGTTGTAGCCTGTTAAGGTGGCAACGTCAGTTGTAATAGCTTTGGCATATAAATCAATAAAATGTTTGTACATACGCACCTTGGCTGTCTTTTGAGCCCCAAAATATTAGATTTTGTACGCGTAAGTGTATGTGTAGGAGATGTGGAATGGATGTATGGTATACGTTCAGGTGTACGTGCGTTTGGGTACGTGTGCACTCTCGCAGTGCGTGTAGCAAGCAGTAAAACAACTACGAACCAAATTCCCCCGTTTCTATTGCCATTCCTTAACACATTTTTTCTGGACGTTCTTTCTTTTTTTTTCTTTTCTTTTCTTTTGTTGCTATTGCTGCTATTCCTGCTGTTTTGTTTATTTCGTTTTGCTGATGCTGCTGAAACAACAAAAAACCATTTCAAATCGAAACGAATCAAACGAAATGGAATTTCGTTATGTATTGTAAGGTATGTTTCGATCAGAACGGAATACGAACAGGTTACAAATGCGGGTCTGTTTGAAGGTGGCGGCTGCGATGAGGGGTTTGAGTTTTATTGTGATAAAAATTTTTCGAATTTTGATTTATACGTGGCCAGAATATGACTCTTTATTGGAAATGCATTCCATGCCTTGTCATTTTTATTTGTTTAACGTTTCGTTCGTATCGTTTCTCTTTCTTTTATTTTTCTCATCCGTTATTATTTGTTCAGCATTTTAAATTTTTCTTCCTTTCGCCATTCCAAAATTCCATTTTTTTTTTGCATTCAAACGGTATTTTCTGTTGTTGTACAATATTTCGAATGAGAATTGAAAGTCTTAAGAGTAGATGTTTCAATTAAATTGGAACACGATGATGTACGAGTCCTTTTAAAGCTCCCAAATGAATGTGTGCACATCTACATACATATGTGTGCATTAATCGTATGAAATTGTATGAAAATTAATTTTTTATATTCGATATTTCGATCATAATTTGCAGTGCAATTAATCGAATGGCAAACTAATATCAAAGATTTTAAATTAAATGACTTGAAGATGTTAATTTTTTTGAAAATATGTAGTAACTGAAATCAAATCAAGGATTTCGGCTAAGCGTTGTATACCAAATAGCGATGGACAAATACATACATATGAATGCATATCGAAGTTTTAAATACATTCGATAAAATATGATACGTCAGAAAAATTTTTATTTAATGCACCGAAATTAAGTTCATAAATGCAATCCTGAAAGCAACTCAGGTGGAGTTGGATGAGTTTCACACACTGGCTTGCAGTGGTATAACTGTGGTAACTCTGGTGAACTGCTCTGGATAAGCTGCACAATGTCAGATTCCTGGACGGAGTCAAAAGTTCCGCAGCTATTCGTATCACTGATGCTCTACGCACCAACCCCACAAAGGCCTTGTTCGCAATGCTTAACTGGCTTCCTACAGAGCTCATCGCTAAGCAGGTGACTAAGTTCACCGCGACAAGACTCAATGCCCTGTCTAGTTGGCGCGTCGTCCCCTCTGATCACTCCTCTATTTTGGAGATTGATCCTATGGTCCCATTGGATACCGATTATCTTCCTGTGGAATACTGTTTTGACAGGGGTTTCAACTTCCTGATCCCGAGCAAGAGCGATTGGACCAATGACACGACCATCCCCCTGGAACTCCTGGATGTATATACAGACGGCTCCTAACTCTACGGCGGGGTGGGTAGCGGAGTATACTCTGCGAAATTGGACTTGAACATTTCACTCCGACTGCCGGACTATTGCAGTGTGTTCCAGGTGGAAGTAATGGCCATCTACCAAACCGCACAATGGTTCCTCGCATACGGTGTTCCTTTCACCTGCATCTCGATCTTTTCTGATAGCCAAGCTGCCGTAAAGTCTCTGACGAACGTTGTGAATAATTCCAGGATCGTCAGGGAATGTCGCCGCTGCCTCAACCTTTTTTCTGGGCGCTTCAGTGCTACACTTATCTGGGTCGCCGGACACTGTGACATTCCGAGAATGAGGAGTCCTGCTCCACCGCTAGGCACACTTGGCCCAAATTGAATAGAAGGCGCACCAACCAGTTACTTGGACTTGGTCGTAAAATCATCTCGATCACAGTGGCCATGCTTACAGGTCATTACGTTAAGTGTAGACACGCGGAAAGAATGTGGCTCCCATTTAACGATTTCTGCCATGGGCGGAGATCCGCTGAGGAAGAGGAGACTGTTATCCACTTTCTTTGTCAATGTTCATCTCTTGCGAGGTGCAGATATAGGTTATTTGGCTCTTCAACCCTTGTCAGTTTGACGGAGCTATCGTTCATTGACGTCAAGCATATAGCCTCGTTTATCAAGCTTTTTGGCTAGTTTTCCAGCATGGGGTAGTCGTGCTTTGAATGTGCAGCCTTTGCGCTGACCAACTTCTCCCTCCTTAGTTCAGAGGAACTTGATAAGTACAGGGACTGCGTTCACCTGTAGCGTCACTACAGGCCGCTATGCGTGCTCAAGTGAGCTTTTTGTATGAAGTTAGCACACTAACCTAACCTAACCTAATGTTCTTTAATTCATTTCAGTTCATTACATGGCCAGAGTCATGGAGACTGTAGTTAGGCGAACGCAATATGAAACAGGTGGCATCGTGACCTAACAAATCGAATATCTGGAAGTTCCTTCCATAACTGTAACCTATGCAGTACCGTATAAATTCTATAATTTTGAAAAATGCCTCGCAATGAAATCAAGTAAGGGAATTATTTGATTACTACATACTCTTTCAAGGGAGACCATTTTGTGGGTCAAGGACATACAGTGCAGCAGTCCCAGAAAGAAAGATTCAGAGCACAAGGTGACACTTTCTAATTGCTTTTTGGCGAATGATGTGTTCAATTCCACCTGGGCAGGAAGTACAGAGGACGGAATATAACAATACTTTTTGACAGTCAGGACACCCGTCCCCCCATACACACAACGAAGTTGTTCCGAAATGGAAAGCAAAATGACTTAGGCAACACTCGAAGGCAATTAGCAAGTAATATCAGCTTGTGGAAACGGTAGTTTCCACGCTGCTGATGAAGCCAGAAACTTTCTGTGGTGTAGGTAGAGGAGCATAGAAGAGTATTATCGGCAAATAGGTAGATAAAGAAAGGCGAAAACTTTTCTAAACTCGAATTGACTTGACAGACTATGACAAGTGGTTTGAGTTATGCATCAGACTACTCTTAAGTAGTCTGAGTATTGTAACCAGCACTTTACCGGACATTTAAGGGCAATATGCAGACCACGTGATGAGGACAACGATTTATCGAAAACATATTTGCAAGTCGCCTTAGTCTAGTAGGTAGTGTGTTGGCTTATTAGACGTAAAGTCCGGGTTCGTACCCCAGGTCAGGCATCAAAACGAAATATTAAAAAATATCTCTTCGGCGACTAAGATGCAGTCATCTTAGCAGATTTCTGGCTATAAATTTGAGAGTAAATAAAATTGCCACGAAGAAGTTTCTGAAAAATCTGTCGTTCCGAGTCGACTTTAAACCGTAGGTCCCGCCACTCACGTATAAAATTAACACACACAACATAAGTGCTCTTAGAAGCTATTTGGTAATCCTGACTGAAGGGATGTAATGACCAATTGTCTATGTATGTATGTATGTATGTAATTTAATTACAAAAAAAAATATTTTTAAAAATATTTAAAAACTATCAAACATTTTAACAGAACTTTTCCAAATCCTGATTCGAATATATGTATGGTTTGAGAGAAAAAGTGCTAAGGCTCCCCAAAAAAGATGACCAAATGGATTAAAGCCAAATTGACCCAAAACTTGTCACAGAAATAAATATTTTGAGGCCTAGAAATTTAAAAAATGAAGTCACATACGAAAAAAGTGTCATAAACTTCAGACCCATATGAATAAAAACAAAAACAAGAAATAATGACCTAAAAAAGCTACAACAAAAAAAAATTATGTTTTGTAATTAACGTTAGTTGGTTAAAAAAAAAACAGAAAAAAAAGAAAAGTTTTTAGAAAAAAACCAACACATTCACATCCACACACACACACATACATGCTAATAACCCAGATAACAAGCCTGAAATCCAAATTAAAACCAAATGAAAAACAGAAAACGAATCAAAGGATCAAAAAAGGTTTAAAAGGACGATTTAACGCAATGAAAATAAGAAGAAGAAGATGAAAAAATTCTACAATAGATGACAAAAATAAAACAATCTTTTGTTGTGAAAGGAAATATTTTTAAAGTGAAACCCCAACTGAAACCACACACACACACATACACACACACGCGCACTAAGTGTCGAACTTATTTGTAGTGAAAGTAATAGAAGTGAAACTTTTTTCATAAATTTTGTTTCAACTTTTCCTCTCTTTTGAATTGAACCAACAACAACACATACAACAACACAGAAAAACTTTAAAATGAAACAAATAGTCATCGTAAGGGACACAAACAGTAGTAACAACAATGAGGCAACAATATTAACAACAACAACAACAGCGATAACAGTAACAGCAACAGCAACAATAACAAACGGTCATAATCATTTCTTTTGGCTAAAAAAAAGGGAAAAATGCTGGAAAAATAAAGTCATAATGATGCTTTAAACGAAAAAAGGAAAACAAAAAAAAACGCACAACAACCAACAACAACAACTACAGCAACAGTAACAACAATAATAGAAATAAAAGAATACATGGAAAAATTAGGACAGTGTAACGCAGCAACGCAAAGCATAAAATACAGAAACAGCATTATAACAAACACACACACACACACACGCTCCCTCTCTTCCATTCTTCCACTCTTCCGCTCTCGGTACATTTCGGTCATGCACAAGAAAAGGAAACAAGAAAAAAAGAAAAGAAAACGAAAACTGAAACTGAAACTGAAAAGCATTATATTGTGTATGTGTGTGTATATGTATGTATGTGTGTACATAATAAAATTCAAGTGGTTAATATCGTTTGATTGTATTAGTTTCTCCACTGAATGTATGTATGTATTTGTGTTTATGTTTTCTTATGCATGCCTATATATGTAAGAAAGAGATTTTAAAAGTTTCCCAGTTAACAGCACTCGATATACACATAATATGTGGTACTATTTAGTTTTGACCACCATAGAATTGATGCTAAGTCCAATATTCAATTGTGACCACATATTATGTATTGACCAAGAAGTATTATTGTTAACAGACAATTGTTAAGAGTTGTTAAAGTTTGAATTCTTTTTTTTTATGAAAAAATAAACTGACAGTACGTAGTACGCAGTCTCAATTGGTATAAAGATAAGCGCCGTTTAATACTTCTAAGCTAATGCATTAAAAATCATAACCTATTGGCGAAGGTTAGATTAGGTTAGGTCGGAGTGGTAGCTCTGATATCAAAAGCTCACTTGAGCACACATAGCATCCCGTTGTGATGCCACGAGGTGAACGCAGTCCCTGTACTGACCAAGTTCCACCAAAAATTAGGGAAAAGGAAGAAGTTGGTCAGCACAAGGGCTGCACATCAAAAGTACGACTACCCTATACTGGAAAACCAGCCAGAAAGTTTGATGAACGAAACTATATCCTTGATGTCAATAGATGATAGCTCCGTTAAGCTAGCAAGGAATGGGGAGCCAAATAACCTACATATATCTGCACCTCGTAAGAGACGGGCACTGACAAAGAAAGTGGATAACAGTCTCCTCTTCTTCAGCGGATCTGCATCCATGGCAGAAGTCGGCAAAGGATACTGCTGTGAAATGCATAGACAAGAAGAAAACAAATACATGCGCGTACTAATGAATCGACATCCAACTCAATTCAGAGAAAATTTTGATTTATTATATTTCTTAATATTCTATTCAGTTCCAAAGAAAATTCTCATTTTTTTCAATATTTTGCAAGCCTATTACATACATGCATACATAATTGGCCATTACAACCCTTCAGTCAGGATTACGACCTAGTATCTCACACCACTTATGTTGTGTGTGTTAATTTTATACATGAGTGGCGGGACCTACAGTTTAACGTCGACTTCGGAGGACAGATTTTTGAGAAAATTTTTCATGGCAATTTTAGTTACTCTCAGAGTTTTACCAGAAAGGAGGAAGTCGCGGAAGAAATATTTTTTTTTGTATATTTAGTTTGATGTCTGACCTGCGGTTTGAACCCGGGCTTTACGAACACACTACCTACTAGATTATGGCGTCTAGCCTATTGGCAATCTTTAATGAATATGGTATGAACTTTCGGATTTCCAACAACTTCGATTTTTACAGGCTGTACAAGAGTTAAAATTTCTTCAATTTCCGGTTCAGCTAGTCTACTTTGTCAATATAGTCTGCCAAGCCTTAAAAAAAAAAAAAGCAAACATCTTCACAATATTTTTACCAAACGACGTGACTACTCAACGTGACTGTCAACATTACTATTGCTACTAATAGAACTGGAAAGTACCTTAAAGGTCTAGTATGCCAAACACTACAAGATCATCCTGATTTTTGAATGAGCTACAATTAGAGACAATCACTCAGAAGAAAGCCAATTCAATATTTGATAGAGTCCATGGTTTTCCCAAATGAATGCATTCATCATAACAATCTCCATGTTGGCCAGTTAACAAAACTGATGAGTCGTAGTAAAGGGCTCTACGTTTGTTAATTACATGCTCTGAAATCTGCTGTTCGGTCATTATATGCTAGTAGTTACTGTTTTGAGGTAGAAAAGGAGATATATTAGTTAAAAGTGGCATGTTCAAAAACTAATAAGCTTCCTTATAAAGGGGGGAGGCCGATAAGTAAAGTGTCTGTTTTAAAGCAGAACACTGTATCCAATACTCCCATGGCCCTGGACAAGTTAGTAATATTCCGGTAATATATAAAGACTTTAATTATTATATTCTAACTCCACGCATCAAACTTCCTAGTTAATAATACAGCAGTATTAGCTTCATTTTTTTATAGCTTCGTTCTTTTTATACTCCGTTTATTTTCGATCTGGCAACTTCTTCTGCAACTTATTGTTGATTTGTTATTGTTGTTCTTATATGGTTTTTTCATTAAGTTTTAATGTTGTTTAAAAGTTCTAATGTTGTTTAACCATGAATCGTCTTACAAACGAACAACGCTTGCAAATCATTGAATTTTATTATAAAAATGGGCTTTTGGAAAGTTGGCCGAAGATCCACTTCTTTATCGAAAAATTGTGTTCAGCGACGAAGCTCATTTTTGGCTCAATGGATACGTAAATAAGCTGAATTGTCCATTTTGGAGTGAAGATCAGCCAGAAGCATTGCAAAAGCTACCAATGCATCCAGAAAAAGTCACAGTTTGATGCGGTTTATGGGCTGGTGGCATCATTGGACCGTACTTCTTCAAAGAAGCTGCGAATCGTCACGTAACTGTGAATGGTGAGCGCTACCGTGAGATGATATCCAACTTTTTTTGTCCAAAATGCAAGAGCTTGACTTACATGACATGTGGTTTCAACAAGACGGTGCCACATGCTACACAGCACGCGTAACAATGGACTTATTGAGAGGCGAGATCGGTGAACGTTTTATTTCACGTTCGGGACCGGTCAATCGTCGCCTTTAGACTATTTTTTGTCTGGCTATGTTAAAGCTCATGTCTATACAGACAAGCCCGCTTCAATTGACGCATTGGAAGACAACATTGAAGCATTTATTCGTGAGAAACCGGCCGAAATGTTGGAAAGAGTATGCCAAAATTGGACTAAGCGGATGGATCACTTGAGGCGCAGACGCGGTCAACATTTGCATGAAATAATCTTCAAACATTAAATTATATGGACCGTACTATCGATTCAAATAAAGATTTCATGCATTTTTCTGAATTTTATGTGTTTTTTTTTAAATTTTCCTATAGCTCTTAAAAAATCACCCAATATATGAATTCAGTATTTATTCTCTCTTCACAACAATACATTTTTTTCTGTTTATTTATTAATAACAATGCAATTACAAATTATATTTAATCTACTCCGACATTCTCCTAGGTGTAGTGTAACAGACCAGAGTCTCTAGCGGGAATCGAACTCAAAAGCCTCACGCTAATAGTCTAGCTCAGTACCCACTAGACTATCAGGGCACTCAATAATATTTCAATTTTTACGAATTGTAGAGGGATTAAGACCCGTAATCTTTATCATAGATGGGCACTTTGCAGTACCAGTAAAATTTCAGTAAAAATTGATTTTTACTGATTACTGAAAAAAATTTCAGTATTCAGTAAAATTTTACTGTTAATGCAATCTAAATTTGAATGAAATTTAAATAAAATTTAAATGAAAAAAGTAAAATTTTGCTGTTAATGCAATCTAAATTTAAATGGCATTTAAATGAAATTTAAATGAAATTTAGATTGCATTACCAGTAAAATTTTACTGAATACTGAAATTTTTTTCAGTAATCAGTAAAAATCAATTTTTACTGAAATTTTACTGGTACTGCAAAGTGCCCATCTATGATCTTTATACCTCATTTTTTTTTTTTTTTTTTAATTAACTCTTCATTATTTCTTCATGATAAATTATTACACGATAATACTTATTCCGAAATTACTTTTAAATGTTTGCGGTGTTATTGGTTACTTCTGTTGATATTGTTTCTTTGTATTTGTATTTGTGTTTGATATTCAACACAATATTTACAGAATAATCAAGTAATTCTCAACAGATTCTGTCTGTGTGCTTGTGTGTGTGTTAGTGAGTGGATGTGTGACAGTACATCGTATCCGAAATGTATGCAGAAAATTTGAAAAACAATACACACACACATACACATTGAAAACCACTACAAACGCATTTCATTTCATCAGATTCATAGCAACCGGTTTATTTCCTTTATGTCCAGCAAGTGTACATGGTACCAACACATATACATGCACACACACTTACACTCGTTTAATTCGCATTTACTCTTACAAATGTCGACTATTGTGTTTCATCATTTTCAAATAACTGTGATATTTTGAGTGATAACAGATAAACAGGAATTGGGTCAATAGTCTGCTATTTACACCCCCCCCCCTTAATTATTATAATTTTTATTGTCTTTCGAAACTGGAAACATTTTATTTCGCTGCATGGAATGCTACGGAATACAATGAATAACTTCTTTCGGGGGAAAAAAATGTTTAAATAAAAACAGATGCAGATTTAAAGAATTTTATTGAATGAATGAATGGTGGATAGTTTTAAAGACAATTTGGGGTACATAAGATGGGGTACAGAAATGAAATTGAAATGAAATTTTAATAAAAAAAAATAGAAAATTAAAAACCTTTTAAATTCAAATTTAATATTTTTATAACTAAAAGACGACAAACATGCTCTCGTTGACATTTTGAGTATCTATCTGAGGTATTGAGAAATAAAGAGCTAGTTAACAAGGCATTACTAGGATACTTATTTTTATTAAAAACACAGCCCTGCAAATTTGGAATTTTTTTGTGCAAATAAGATGGCTGCAGGGTTTTCCGAAGGCATTTTGCGTGCTGAACACGAATCTGGATTCAAAAACAAAAATGGCGGAGCCAATATGGCGATCGAGGTTTATAAAAATTAATCAGATTTACTTGAAAACTGTTACTGCCATATTGGATCCGCCATTTTGAATTTTTTAAATCTGAATGAAGATCTGTAATCAGCTATCCCAAAAACACCTGAATAACAATTTTCAAGTAAATCTGATTCATTTTTAAGGACCTTGTAATGTGTTTCTTTTTCTCTTGCACCCCTTGACATAAACCCATCCCCTACTTTAAGGGTACATGCAAACAATTTGGCTTTGGGCTCATTTTAATGAGCAAAGATCAATTGTCAATTTCTGTCAGTGTCTAGCTCTACAATTTTTCAAAAATTGCCAAAATCGCCTTTTCCTCGAAAACCTGACGTGATGGAAAGATTCGTGTTCAGCGCGCAAAATGCCTTTGGAAACACCTGCAGCCATCTTATTTGCAAAACCCATGCAGGGCTGTAACATTAATCGTTGCCAGTACCACGAATAATTGAAAAGATTCGCAAAATTTTATTCAACACTTTTTAACTGTGTATGTGTCGAAAGTCGCAGTAATCTAGTAGGTAGTGTGTTGGCTTATTAGACGAAAGGCCCGAGTTCGAATCCCAGGTCAGACATCAAAACGAAAATATGAAAATATTTCTTCGGCAACTTCCTCTCAGTAGATTTCTGGCAAAAACTCTGAGAGTAGAAATTGCCATGAAAAGTTTCTCAAAAAATCTGTCGTTCGGAGTCGACTTTAAACTGTAGGTCCCGCCACTCATGTATAAAATTAACGCACACAACATGAGTGGTGTTGAGAAGCTAGGCCGTAATCCTGACTGAAGGGTTGTAATGGCCAATTATGTATGTATATCTGGCCTGGGGCTCAAACCCGGGCTTTACGTCTAATAAGTGAACACTCTACCTACTATACTACGACGACTACATGTATGCATGTATCCATTGATAACAGGGTTTGCAGTTGACATAGAGAAACCAATTAATCTCTCCATAAAACAGACAAAATTTTTGCTCGAAATCACTTTTTATGTGATCCTACTTCCCTACAAAGCAGAAATAAACGAATCACCTCCAAGCTTTTACCATAACTCGATGATTAACTTGTATTTCTAAATCGAAAATTGAATTTCTTTAATCTCTTTAGATACTCATATTTTTACGATACGATATTATACTGTGGTAGTGTGAGGTACAAGGATACAGATACACACACAGTTACAGATAGAGAAGTGAATTAAAATAACTATTCCTTAAAAAGTATTCTATGAAATGTAGTGCGTGGTAGAAGAGCACATAAAAATATTATAATTTTAATTAATTAGGCCAATAGAACAAACGCTTTGCTTTTGCGTCCTCCACCGTTAAGCAAGAGAGAGAAAGAGAGAGAGCGATAGAGAGAGAGAGTGGTGTTGTCAAGCAGTGTAAGGGTGGATGGTTTTGAAATATACTCGAGTAATTTGGAGTCTTTAAAGTTTTGTATGCTTTGCCAGTAAAATACTCATACATTGTGCTTTGAAACAAACAATCTCTGCTATTTAAATTAATTAATTCATTTTCGTGGCATGTTTACGTTTTAATTACAATTTAAAAGAGAGACGACAAACAAGTGATAGAGAAAGAGAATATGTACGTATGGTGAGGTTCCTTTACATAATTAATGTAATATGTATGTCGTCTCGTTTGTAATGTCGCATTTGGATGCTCATATTTGTTATGTGCAGCCATGGCAACGCTCTGAAAACTGTAATTCTGTCACTCTGTTACACTTTCACTGACAGATTAACTACATAAACAACTAAAGTGCTGTGAAGTAAGAAACGAAACATTTTAAAGACTTTTTATTGTTGTTCTTATTGCAAATGTTTCTCATGAAGACATAGAATTGGTATTTAAATTAATTAAAGATTTGTAATTCATGGCTCATATCATTACAATACATATCATGGCACAAATATATTCCACTTCAGACAAATTTTGAGAAAAACCAAAACAAGTTAATGTGTTTTGTGCTAAATTTGAGCACACGACAAACAAACCATTGACATGTATTATTTAGTATACGTAGTTGGTATAATGAATTTGATAAGAAACTATATTGGTTATCATGTAGAAATTAAACCTATAAATTTGCAGAGGCATGGACCCTACTAAGCATCGATGCAGTAGTCTTGAGAGTATTCGAGAGAAAAGTCCTACGTAATATGTTCGAGCTCCTCAACGACATAGACGTTGTGCAGCGTATTAATATCCAGCGGTGCGCTGGCTCGGCTATGTCGTTCGAATGGAGGAGGATGCTCCGGTGAGACGGGTATCTGATGAAGGGATCAGTGGAAATCGACGAATAAGAGGACCTTCTATGCGTTGGAAGGACCAAATCGAGGAAGCCCTGTTATCGATTAGTGGACCAACTGGCGTAGGCGCGCAAGAAGCAGAAGCCCCTGGAAGGACATGTTGCGGCAGGTCGAAATCCGTTAATCGGGTTGTAAATTGCCAATTAAGTAAGTAACTAAGAAATATTAGCTCTTGAAGAAATTGAAATAATAAATAGTGAAATGGATCATTCACTGATTATTTTATATTACTCTAGGTTAGAAGGTTAGATTTCCAAATCACCTCCTTATAACAATACCAACGGCAAACTTAATTTGCATTAACAGTCTTAATTCAAATTGAATTGGAAATTATTTCCTTTACAGTGTGCATTAACTTTAACGTTAATGCGCGAAATTAAACTGTAGTTATACTGCATTCAGATATTTCAGTATGGCAACACTGTCGAGAGGGCGAATAATTTTGTAGCATAATATGGTGTTCAGATATGCACCTTTATTGCGTAAATCGCAATAAAAGCCATTATTGAGCTCAATATTTCATATAAAGTTTCAAATAATTATTATGCAATAAATACGCAAACTATTATAATATTGAGCAAAACTTAAAATGCAGTCCTGTCATAAGTATGTTCAGTGAGTATATTACAACTTACCGAACACTTCCTGTTGATGTTTGACAGCTCAAAAATCAACAACGACAAAAAAATAAATAAACAAAAAACAAAATAAGAACAATGTCAAAGCGAATTCATAACAAGTGGCCTTATGTCAACAGCTGACGAGTTTTGGGCTGTCTAAATTTGTGTGTGTTTGTTGCGCGTTTGTGTGTTGTTGTTCATTTTTTTTCTTCTCCATTACTTTTCTTCCTATTTTGACATCCCAAAGGCGGTTTAACAAAAACAAAATGCCTGTTGTTTTTTCATTGTTGTATTTGTTGTAGAGATAAGGCTACCTTATTGAATTTGCCTTGAACAATGTTGTTGAAACAACCAGCTGTTTTGTTTACCAGCCGTCAAATGAATATTGAATAAGCAGCTGAACTGCGTATATTACTATGTCTGAACACTTAAAATATTGTACTCAATAAACCGAATATTGACTCAATAAATGTGCATATCTGAACATAGTAATATTGAATTTAGATATTTCAGTATGGCAACACTGTCGAAAAAGCGGATAATTGGGGTTATCGTAGTTTATGTCTTCGTTCCATTTGATCTCGAAATAAATGCCAAAAAATAAATGCAAAAATTAATTGACTAACAAGTGATATTTACTGAATGGAGAAATTGTCTTCTGTCAGGGTAATGCGCATTAGTGAGTTTTTGAAAGTGTGGCGAACGAGGTTGGGTTTAGTACGCAGGGGCTCAGCAAGCCGAGAGTAAGTCTTGCGGCGAATCGTGCACATTGGAAGGCCGGGCTACCAATGTCTTTTGAAGACTCCCAGCCTTTAGCTCGTAAAGCTATAAAAAAAATTAAATAAAAAAACATGCACATACATACATACATAAATATATTCATACACATAAATATTGATGACTATACTAAATAGGAAAAATTTATTTGATAGAAAATATTTAAGATTTCTAAATTGATTACATTTTAATAATTTTAGTTCTAAAGAATATTCACTTGACATGACACACCTCTACTCTTCTCTCTCTCCCTCTCTGTCACTGTCTTTCTCTCTCTCTTTTTTACGTAATATTTTAACACTATCGTATACCGTTATAGGGTCTCTTATTTATCTATTTATTACAATACAAATAATATTTAATTATATACTAGCTAACTATCTATGATCGAATAATGCTCGGTGAAGTGTCACAGACCAGAGTTTCTGGTAGGAATCGAAATCACGAGCCTTATGCTAACGGTCTAGTACACTATCCAAAGACTACCACAGCACTCAGGTTTGTTATTTTGTCTTCAGTTTTACTAACATACATACTTGTTACAGATCAGTTCTATCGGCAATCTAGTATCAATAATCTACCAGCTTATAGTAGAATATTTCTAATTTAAAAGCATTTTCCTTCAAAATCTATCACTCACAAATAATGTTTTCGACAGTTTTCTATTTTCATAAATTTCATAAATTATTGCGTATGTATTTTAAACTTTCATACATACATATGTATGTACATATGTACTTCAATTACTTTGAATCAAAATTTCCTTCAAAAACTGAAGCCTATCGAAAGGCAATGTAAGCATGTCTTAAACAATTCCCATCGTTTTCCATTTTTTTCTCAAAATTTTGTTGTTTTTTTTTGTTTTTGTTTTTGTTCTTCACTTTTGACATTTAAACCTAAAAAACCAATTTTGATGAGAAAAAGAGAAGGAGAACAAAACAAAGCAACAACAAAAATTGAAAATAAAATGAAAAACTTAAACAAAATTTGTTAACAACAACAACAAGAACAGAACCTACATAATGTTTCCCCCAAAAGCCCCATCAAACTATGAAAGTATGTACATATGTATGTATAGAAAAATATATGTATGTATGTATGTATAGATAAATAAAATTTAATGGTATGTATGTATATGTGTACGTTCCCTGCAGATAATGGGAGTACTCCATACACGCGTGTAAAGAGTACTCTACAGGGGAGTAGGACTAGTCTTCGGCCTACCCCACATGTATTGAAAAATATGGTCCATTTACCATTGCGATGTCCTAGGAGTGGACCACGTAACCCATAGGACTAGTCCAAAAACTACTCTATGGAGCACATCAAAAGAGTAGTTTGAAAACTACTCCATGCCATACTCCATGGAGCACATCAAAAGAGTAGTTTGAAAACTACTCCATGGAGCAAATTAAACCATGTAACAGCTTGATGAAAGAAATACACAATCATTGATTTATGCTGTAAATTTTTATTTATTAATAACAAACATGTTTGAAATAAATAAATCTTAAATACTAATTTTTAAAAAAGGAACTTTAAAGTAAATTGAATTCACACATATAATAATGATTACATTTAAAAGAATTATGGTTTACCAAAAATTTTGAAGATGTTCTTCAGTAGTAATTGGAAATGCTTTTGTGAATGTGGTAACGCCGTGACAACTTTTGTTCAGCATTTGTAGCTCAATTTTTAATTCGGCCAACATTTCCACTATTACTTTGTTTTGCTGTTCGCTTGTTGCTAAAAAAGAAAAGATAGAAATAAATAGAGAGTCATGATAGGTAATAACTCAAAAAATTATTCTGATAGTAAAATCAAACACTACCTTGCAATTTAGAAAATTGGTCTTTTAAGACTTTTTGATCGGCTATTATATCAGTGAGAAGCTGATTTTGTTTGTCAATCCTTTCTATAAAACAAATAATTTCATTAGCATGAAAACTTTTTAAATTATTTTCTTTACTACCCACCTTTCAGTTCGGTGCACATGTCGCATGGAGGCTTTTTTGTATGGTCTGTAATAACAAATACAAAAAACAGATACGTTTATGAGTATAACACAAATTTGTATAAAAAAATGTATACTTACAATTTAAAAGTTCACTGCAAGCATTAAATCTCTTTAAGTTTCCTGGTTCCATTTTACTACTATTCAGATATTACACTGCATTTTTTGTTTTTTAAAAAACTTTAATATTATTGACGAGTATAAGCTTACCAGTTTTTTCTACCATAAATTAGTAAATTTTTATTTATTTTAGGTTTTTATTTTACCGCAGCTTACTTTGTTATACACACACGAAATTCACAAATAAAGTAAGCAAATGGCTAACGGAGCTGCCATACCGTAATATTTCAGTGAAGAAATAATACAGATACTGGCAACACTGTATGCAAACATGGTACACGAATACTTGTCGTAAAGCAATAAGTTGTTGTTTATTAACAACATACTCCACATCCGCATTACATTGGACCATATTTGTAACTACTCCACTTCACAAAAAATGGACCATGTAACCCAATATTATTTGCAGGGTTATTTACTATGTAATACATAATAATGTTGTTATTGTTGTAGTTGTAATTGTAGTTGTTGATAATGATTTTCTACAATACAACTTAACTGAACTGAACTGAATTGAACTATACATACACATACAGCCCCCAACTGATAAAAGAAATTAAATTCCTTTATCAAATGAAAAATATATATACGTATATATGTATGTATGTATGTATGTATATGTATATGAACTCAGTAGAAAAGTTATAGCCGGTCAAGCCTGACGATCCTATATCGTCCAGGCAAAATTGCAGTTTACTTAGTTCACTTAGGCCCAAGATGGATAGAAGGCGTACCAACCGAAACCAAACCAAACTTTCTGGCTGGTTTTCCAGTGCGGGGTAGTCGTGCTTTTGTTGTGCAGACCTTGCGCTGACCAACTTCCTCCTTTTCCCTGATTTTGGTGGAACTTGCTTAGTACAGGGGCTGCGTGGCATCACAACGGGCCGCTATGCGTGCTCAAGTGAGCTTTGTGATATCAGAGCTACCACTCCGACCTAACCTAACCTAGTTCACTTGAATTACAAAGAATTTGTAAATCTTCACCGAATGTTTCGAACAAAATTCGGAAGATTTACAACAATTTTGTCGGAAACTAAATTCCCAATCTAAAAATGTCTCATAGTAAAAGTTCATGTCATACCATCGAAAAAGTTTCCTTCTGGTAGGAAATAAAATTTAAAAATTAATACCTGACATCAAGGTGTTCATGAACGAAAGGAATAACAGGCCATATACGGCTCAAAAAGTTTTGTCTAGGGTGGAGGAGACCATAATAGTAAACCAATACTCATATAAATTTACACAAATTCACTCTCAAACACATGAGAAATACCAGCATAAACCAACACACCAACACTCCTAAAAATACTTGACAATATTTGAAAACGAAGACGAAAAAAATAAAAAAATAACGGTATAGAGCATTTCAACTAAATTTAGTTGGCAGATGGCAGGCAGTATGAGTATGTGCAATATCATATGGCCAGTGCTGTAAGAGAATGCATTCATTAAATAGAAAAACATACTCTTAGTTTATCAAGAGATTCTAAATGAAAACTTATTGCAATACAAAGAAATCGAATCAATAAAAAATGCCCAAAACTCAACCAATATTGGAATTATTTTGAACACACATCGAATTTTGGCGCATATTATTGAAAGGTCTTTCCAAATGAGCACAACGCACAGGCCTAGCAATTGGTGTTGAATTGACTGATTGATTCTTCAATAGAAACTTAGTTAACATACTTACTTAATTAGTCATTACAATCTTTGAGTCAGGATTACGACCTAGTTTGTCACACCACATATGCATATTGTGTGTGTTAATTTTACCCATGAGTGCCGGGACCTACAATTTAATGCCTACTCTGAACGATACATTTCTGAGAAAGTTTTCACAGCATTTTTATTTGATTTTCAAAGTTTTTGCCAGTGGACCACTGAGAGGAAGTCGCGAAGAAATATTATTTCATATTTCGTTTCTCTTGAGATATCTGGAGTTTGAATCACGGCCTCATGTCTATCTAATAAGCCAACTCACTGCCTACTACACTACGGCGACTTCTCAATGGAAAACTTGACCAGCTGATGGGCATATTCGAACAATTATTAGAGTTGCAATCGAATTGCCAACAGCGTTGAGTTAAAATATAAAAGCATTGCTTTACTTTTGTAGAACAAATTTAATGTTGCGCTTAGCAGTGTACTGTTCAGATCTTCAGGCCAAAAAAAGTTGGTTATTATCTACCCGTAGTGTTTGACATTGGCAGGGCCATCAAAGAAGGATTGACAGATAACGTCGCAAAATTCGACAACTTTGTTTGTTCACCTACCCATTCATCCAGAGATGGGTCTCTATGGTTGTCTATGGTCGTCTATTGTAATTTAACAAAACAGACGGAATAAATGTCAGCTAATTTAACAGATATATCTTCAACGTTCGGAAGTCTCTGTTGGAAGACCTTATGTCACGTATTTTATAGTTCTTTATTGATGCAATGCAAATGTAGTCGCCGTAGTCTAATAGGCAATAGGTGTGTTCGCTTATTAAACGTAAAGCCCGGGTTCGAGCCCCAGGCCAGACATCAAAAACGAAATATGAAAAAAAAAAATATTTCTGCGGCGACTTCCTCTCAGCAGATTTCTGGCAAAAACTCTGAGAGTAAATAAAAACTGCCATGAAAAAGTTTCTCAAAATCTGTCGTTCGGAGTCGACTTTAGGACTGTAGGTCCCGCCACTCAAGTATAAAATTACGGCACACAACATGAGTGGTGTTGAGAAGCTAGGCCGTAATCCTGACTGAAGGGTTGTAATGGCCAATTATGTGTGTATGTATGTGATACAATGGAATTTCATTGGTGATCTTTATTAATTCAGTCCATTTGGTGAAGCAGTTGCTCTCTCAAGTTTCACGAGATTCTTTTTCTTGCAAAACCTTTAAAATTAAACGACTATTTTAAGTTCAGTCTTCTCTGTATGTATTTTCACTACTTCATGTACACGCACTACGCAATGCGCAAAAACAAAAAATTGAATTTTTTTCTTCGCTTTTTTTTTGTTCTTTTTTTTTTGTTGTTGGAAAAACTACAACATTTTCATGGCTGTGCAACATTCAACAAAGTGAAGAGCCCTAACGAAAAAGTATTGCTATCAACGTATCAAAGTATATCGTATATCGTATAACGTATATCAAAGTATCGCTAGTCAACCATCCAAACAGGGCCTGTGCTGCCTGCCATTCATTGTCATTCAATGCAGACTACCAACAACCCCAAACCAAATATCTACTAAAAGCCCAAAGGGAGTGTAAAAATGAAAATGAAAATAAAAACAAGAAAAACATGCAGAACAAGAATTTTTTGACAACGAAACGCACGAAGTTGCAAAAACAAACAAAAAAAAAATGAAGAAAAAACTACATGAGGTAGAAAGAAACCAGGAACGGAAGAGTGCAAATACTCATACTCCCGCATACATACACGCATACAATGACGACGTTCACAACTTATTCATGCAAAGAACACTCATAGGCTTTCTAGGGATGTTCGTAAAGGAAAACGAGTAATATAGGGGAACAGGAAGAAATAAAATAGAAAAAAAAAAGAAATGAAATTGTAGAGCCTCAACAACTACGCCTACCAACAGAAAACAGAAATAAAATTTATTTAATATATAAATACACACATACATACACACATACATACATACTGTTATAATACTTGCATTAAGTGAAAAGCCGACTCCAACACCACATCGTCTTATTCCTTTTCCTTTTTGCCATTTCTCTCTACTTCCACTGACATTGTCATCATTAACATTGAAAACTTTTATCAACGGGCTCACGCAATACAGTATAAAAAACGCAACCGACCCATTAAATTCATCAGATTCAACTTCAACATTCCTCTCCCTACCCCTCCCTCTCCCTCTCTCTCTCTATCGCTCGTTCTCCCCAATTTTGGCTTTAAAAATATTTGAACGCATAACTTTTGAAAGCAGTTTTTCTATAAATGTATGTATATGTATTTATTTATATGTATGTATGCCATAGTATATAAATGAGTGTGTTTTTGTTTACCTAACAACTTACCAACCCTCCTCGGAATGCTTTGTATTTATTTTTATACTTTTAGTTCTTCTTTTCCTTCTTTCCATTTTCATTTGAATTTTCATCGTTGCCAATGCGCCTAACCAACACCCCATTATCCTGTTCAAAATCCAAATGTCCCACCGTATGACACAAGCTGGCACTGTGTTGGATTTTCACTTCTGGCAATGGCCGAAAAAAAGTGCGTTTCTAAACGTCCTTGATTCTTGCATTACAACTGCGTTGTGTCACACACACACACAAGCACGCACAAAAACAGTCACTAACAGAGTCATGTTTGTATGTACTTATCACACACACACACATTCATTTCATTATTATTCTCCCGCACAAAGACTTTAAGAGAAGCTCTCGTAATGTCGAGTCTTAAAAAGAGCTTTAAAAGTTAAAGTAGAGTGTGTGAGTGATAGAGAAAGAGACTTTGAATGAGAACAAGAGAGAGAGAGAGAGAGAGAGAGAGAGAGGATGAAAACGAAAAGAGAATAACAACGGATGAGTAAACATTACTCGTTCTAATCTATATCGAGTGCGTGAGTAAGAAATAAAAATCCACATTCTCCACTATTTCCCCCTCTCAACATTCCCTTCATTTACTTACAACTAATAAGGGTTGCCATGCACACGCACTAGTTTTGTGTGCCACTGTTTATAACTTGACGTAGACAACAACAATTGTTTGTTCGCTATTCTTCTTTGCATAAACGCAAATCTTTACAACGGAGATCTTCAAACCACGACTGTTCTCCTGACACACAACGCGTCTTCACACAAGACTGACTAAATTTTTACTACTCGTTGCCTGCTTTATTTTGTGTTTGTATATGTCCACGTAAACAGTTTGATGAATGTTCTTGAAGTCGAATGTTAGTCGTTTCAGCTTCTCGAGGTCTCTATCGTTGTTTCGTTGTTGTTTGTGTATTTTGTTTATGTTGTTTGTTTTTGCCTTCTTGCTTACTTGTCTATCCCCTTTTCTTTCATACTGATGTTGTTGGTTTACTTGCAACACTTTTTAACTTTTACTTAAGCATGGTAACTCTGCCCATTATTTGTAAACATTCAGCGGCAAAAATTACAAACAAAACAAAACATCGAATAAACAAAAACAAAACCGGAAGCTTTAATACAAGGAAGTCTAAAACGAATATAAAAATAAATTATTTTCATGGTTAAGAACAAACAAAAAAAGAAAACCCGTTCAAAAGAGAAATAATGGGGTGGGCGATAATCAAAAATACTCGCAGAGACCAAGTGGAGTTCGTGAAGCATGTTTATGTATGGTAAATGCTAAGTGTGTACATATGTATGCGTAAGTTAGGAGAGAGTAAAAAAAATGCACAAGAAATAAAAGAACCAGCCGAACAGCAGTATTCATAAACGCGCAACGTAATAAACAACGACGTAAACAAATACAACTACAAGAATAATGAGATTCACAAGATTAGCTTGCAATGCGTCATAAGGAAAAGTGAAAGTGAATAGTTTACGTTATAAAAATAAAGCTTTCGTATAAATGCCGACAGAGAGCAAATAATTATAATGTATGGGAGAGCATTGTAGATGACGCAATTTGTAAGCAGGCGCAATACAAGTCAAATAGGCGGCTCTCCAACAATAGTACTGCAACAGTACTGAGGATGTATGAGGGAAAAGGAAGGGTTAAACCATAAGGCCAATTATATATTGAGATACTCTCTCTTTATGTCTCCGTAATTTTGAGAGAGAGAGAGATTTACTTACCATTTGCATTTGTAACAAGGTCTCCATCTACTAAAACATTTTAAAAAATTGCAATCTCTAGTAATTCTGAGAAAGAGAGAAGAGTGAAATGGAGAGAGAGATGAAATATAATTTTCGCTTCAAGAAAATTGTCTCGCAATGCTCTTTCTTTAACTCATGAAAAGCTTTTTTTTTATATTTTTGCATAGTTTAATGGCTTAAATGTCCTTGGCAAAGCATTAAACTGAAGGATAGATTTTTATGCAGCTGCGCAGCAAACGTCATTTCGTTAACGCTGCTGCCTAAAAGTATGTTACATATTCTTTTTTCACTGCCATTGTATAGAATTCGTCTTAAGTTTCTTGCTGTTTTTCTTAAAGACGTTGTTGTTGCTGCTGCCTGCCATTGCTATGGTATTTGTTTTTGTTTGTTTGTTTTGTTATTGTTTTTGTATTTCTTAAAAGATGTTATCTTTTAACATTTCCATAAAATATTGTTGTTGCAACACTCACTCTCTTTGGCAAGCCGAATGCTTAAGCCACCACACAGCTGGCAAAAATGGGAAAAAACATGCAACTTTAGAAGTTTATATGCGCGCCACACATACACACATACACTGTATAGTTAAGGGAGTGTGGGTGTGCGTAAGAAAATATTGAAAGTGAAAGTTATTCGTTATTATAGTATATATGTAGAGTAGAGTACAATAGTATAAAAACTTATTTATATTATATACATACATACACACATATATATATCTATATACGTATAGAATATAATATAATATATATGGTATGTACTTGAACGAGTAAATATACTTTCTTTAAATGTGTTCAAGGAAACGACATCATTTTCTGAACTTTTACTTTCAATTTTCATTCTTTGCTTATGGTTTTTGGATTTTGGAGTTTACGTATTTCGTTTTCGTGCGAATAACTTGCATGCTGCTGGTAACGATATCTTCCTTCAAACACTTTAAATAGAAAACGAAGATTGTGTAAACTTTAAAGGATTTCTAGGACACTTAGCACAATTTCATAGGAAAAAAACGGAAACAAAAAATGAAAACAATTGTTAACAATTGATTAAGAAATCTTGAATGAGAATTCAAAATTAGCAAAAGATTTAGTGAAACAAAACCTTCTTAAAAAGATAAACATTAGAACATAGAATTAAAGGATTTCTAAAATCCTTCCAAAATCCTTCTTAGCGTACTGAACGTACTGAACATCCTGTGACATGCTTTATTGCCCATTGAATAAATTATTTTAAAGCCATAAATGCTACTGGTAGCAATGTTATTGTTATTGTGGCCTACATATGTGCTGGTATGGTTTAAATTAGAGATGTGAATTGATATTTAGATATGGAAGTAGTTAACACGATAAAATTTATACATGTTATGTTTCCGTAAAAAAAGGAAACAAATTTTCCAACAGAACTATTTACTTAAGATCGTCAGGTTTATTTATAATATAGTTGAGAGATTAATTGATTAATTTACAATATAATTGTATAAGAGTTTACAACTAAGATGACCGCAAAAGCTTTTAAGTTTTAAAGCCAATAATTGATGCCGCGTTTCTTAATATTGTTACGTTTTTACCTTTATAAAAGCGTCTAGAATATGAATTCGTTGATTGCAAACAAAATAAAAATAAATTTGTGTTTAGTTTTAGATAAATTCTTTATTGTTCGCACTAGTTTTGTGCCACTGTTCACACTTGATGAATACAACAATAATTGCTTGCTTACAACGCAGACTGCTTCAAACCACGACTGTTCTCTTCACATGCAACACGTCTTCACACAAGACTGATTGAATTCTTACTACTCCTTACCCGCTTTGTCGTGCCTTTTTATATGTTTGCGTAAATTGTCTGATGAGGGTTCTTGAAGTATAACGTTCGGGGTTTCGCTTTCTCGAGAACACTATTGCGACTTCATTGCTGTTTGTGTACATTGCTTACGTTGTTTGTTGTTGCTTTCTTTTTTACTTTTCTGTCTCCTTTCCATCCATACTGATGTTGTTGGTATATGCAAACAAGTTCGTTGTATTTGTGTAGCTTTTGTTTATCGTTTTAATGTTAAACGATGGTACATCGTTTCCATTTTCGTAACAATATTAATTTATATGAGTGTTGAGTTTTGTTTCGATGTTTCGTTATAAACTCAATTAAAACTTATAATGGAAGCAATTCATACAAAATACATTGAAATCTTCCCTTACGGAGACTTCCAATAAACGGATACTCCCCGATAGTTAACGAATGGTTTTTTTTTACAAAATAACCTCCGTCAAACGAACTCTCTCTTAGCCGAACGCAGACAGAACATTTTTCTTCAGATTTCAGGGTTTTTAGGTATTTTGGGATAATTATATAAAATCTATTTATAGTATCTGTTGTTTAAAAAACAATGTTAATTCGACACTTAAATTTTTGGCAATTTCTTTCTCGCACTCCATTTTGCCGTCCGCATAACACAGGGGTCTCCCTGTAGCCCTCCACAGTATTCGAATGAAGATAAAAGATTTTGATAAAAATAAAAGACTGCCATTGGAGCAATTAATACTGAAAAAAATTGAAAGAAATTTTCCTTTTCCAGGGGTCCATGGTCCTTCATTTAAGTTACTACTTTAGTTATCAATAGTACAACAACGATTACGAAAAGGAATAATATTTCCTTGTGCAAAATCTGACGACCTTTTTGTATGTACAGATAAGAGACTCATAAAATCTCGAATTTGAGCTCAGGAACTGTTTCTGGGTTATTCAAATAAACTCGAAATTTCAAAAAGCCGCAAAGAATAAAATCGCACGGCGTTAAATTACATGATATTGATGACCAATTTCTTAGATAATTTGTTCTGGAAATCGTTTCTCCAATAAACTGATTGCCCTACGCACGGTGTTGCAGATGGCACCATCTTTCTGAAACCAGATATCATCCAGATCTAAGCTCTGTTATCATAATCCTGTAACGAATGCCACTCGCAGTCATTGCAATTTCGGGCTCATATTCAAAATAGTAAGGAGGATTTTCTGAACCCCTAGTTTAACAATTCTGTTAGCGAATACAGGGAAGATGCCATTTTCGAAAAATTGCCAATAACTTTACTTTGCTCCATTACCCATTGAACGCATTATATGTGTTTTCCGTGATAGTCTGTTGATTTGAGCTCCTGAGTAAGCTGAATTTTTAGCTGAAGTTTGCACAAAACAATGACATTAAATTTAAATTTACTGAGTCACCCTTTATTTAAAAAACAAAAACTATTTATCTTTTAGAAATGTTTCAGTTCTGCTAATGAAGTCAGATAAGATATACCACTTAAAGCCTAGATTTTGTATTCATTTTTTTATACATATGCATACACACTAGGGTCAATTAAAAACTTCATCCATCTAAAAATCTTCAACTAAAAATACAATGAAAACGCACTTAATAACCATCCCCATATTCATACATTTATACGTATGTACTTACATAACGGCTAAGAGTATGAATCAAAATAATTGTTTTTTTTGTTTGTTTATTTGTTCGTTTGTTTGTAGTCAAAATCATCCAATAAAGGCCCATGTGAAAATGAGCCCCAAAAGGTTCTTAGACTATAACAGAGATCGAAAAAAGTAGTGCTACAACATTCGCTATCAATTATCTCAGTTATCTGCATGTATGTATGTGGGTTTGTTATATTTTAAACAAATTTTTTTTATATCATGTTGCACAAAAAGCGCACAAATAAAAAACTCACACACATTAACAAAAAAAACAAAAACTCTTCTCTTGTAAGAATCAGTAGGCACATGAACTAACATGTTCAAGCTACATAAAAGGACTAACTAGAACCGAGGAGAAATCACCTTTGGAAACAATATATCAAAAAGAGAGAATAAATGAGTAGGTGACTGGCAATCCAAGCAAGTCACAGATACGAGTACCTTTAAACTTTTTTTGTTTTCATTAAAAAACGAAATTTGACATAAAAAATGTTTACTCAAACAGGATGAATTACAATTACATACTCAAACAAAGTAAATTTGTTTATATGTGCGCCTATGTACAATTCTCTATGAGTGTGTATGTTTGTGTATGTGTGCGTTTGGAAAGCTGCACAACTTGGCTTTTATTTTAAGACCTAACAAAAGTGGTAAACAAACACGATTAATAATAGTTTGTACTACATTTACATTTAAACAATGGAACGAACAATGGTTTTTGTACGAATACATATATCCAGAGAATAACGAGGGGCGTGTAAGAAATTTAAAAAAAAATTAAACGTTTAGATAAAACATTCAAATTCAAATTAGGAAAAAATACGTATGTACATAAATTAACAGCAGCGATGAATGTTGTTTTAAAAAAATTTGCAGTAACATACATACATACATACGTAATTGGCCATTATAACCCTTCAGTCAGAATTACGGCCTAGCTTCTATCCTTCACCCTTGAACTCAAATAACCTTATGATGCGGGCTTCTTGAGGACGATTGCTGTAGACTGTCTAATGGTGAAGGAATAACACTGGCCATTTTATAGTCACCTAGCAGCAACTCGTTTTCTCGCTGTTCGCATCTTGAGGTAGGGCGTTTGATTTTCAATTGTTCCTTATCGTGATGACGGGTCGCTTTCGCATCGATTTTTGTAACGTGCGTGGGCTGACAACTACTACTCCTTCTTTTCACCTTCCTATTTTTCTAAACCTGCACAATGCACTGCATGAGTAGGGGCCATCCCCTGAGTGCTGTTTTTACAAAAAAAAAAAATATGATTTTATTTCGGTGGATTAGGTGAGGTAAGTTGACAGATCCCATTTAAAGGAAGAGGTCCCACTTAGGCCAGTATTTAGTTGCATTGTGATACCACAATCAATTCTAACCGGGGATCAAACATTCGCAGGAGGAAACTAATCCCTTTTCAAAATAATTCATGCTATTGTAGGAAGCTTTATACTAGACAGCTAGGATGTCACAAAGTAAGAGGTCAAAAATATCCGTCTCTTTACGACAAGAGCAGGACACTGTCACAAGGGTTAAAAACAGTTGTTTCTTCCTCTTCAGATCCAAAGTTCCCGCTTTGCCACTGGACACTGGCCCGTAAGAATCGCTATTGTGCGATGATTTAATGAAAGAAGTGAGTCAGTTCTCTGCTTGTTCATTTGTATCCAGCAGAGTCTAGCAATATTGCGCGTAATCTCCTGCTGCTAATGAAACTGAGCCTCTCTCTGTAAAACGAATGGACAATATCCAATTTGACTGAGGACTACCTATACAACATTTCAACGATTGTGAGCTTCATACCGCCTTGAAATTCTCGGCATTCATGGACAAGGACGGACGTTGAAACTACGTTCGTTCGGTACTTGATCGCAGATTGGCTATCCGATTACATGAAGTGATTTTAAGGGAAAATCTATTCACTCAACAAGTATCGCGTCGCTTTCAAAATTGCCATGACCTCTGCTTGAAAAACACTGCGGTAATCAGGAGCCTTTTAAAAAGTTTAATGTCAGAACCCTTAATAAATATACCACAGCCCTCCCTCACCACATCACTCATTTTTGAATCATTAATGTCAACTTTAAGGGTCCAATTTGGAATCTCCGTATCTTCAGACCAGAAGTCCCTAGTTGGAATTCTAAAATCGAATGTTCTATTCAGAAAGTTGTAAGGAAACATATAATCGATTCTAATGTTTTGATATGGACATTGAAAGTAAAGTCACAAATGAAAGACCTTTTTTCCTTAACTTAAAACAAGCTGTCTTAAATCAAATCTGTGCCGTTTTTAATGATAACATTTTAACTTTTTTTATTCTTTCTGTGCGAAAAACTGATCCAATAATGTCTTGCAGGTCTCTACGGAATTTCAATTTACACCAGGAAGAGAGTTCTTCCGAGCTCGAAACAAAAGATAGTCTGAAGATGTGAATTTTAAAATATGTGGTGGCAGACTTCCTTCACTTTTTGTCAGATCAACAAAGATGTGTGCTCTCATTAGTGTAAAACCCATAATGAATTATTCCCTTCCAATCATACAGATGCTCAGCACGGCGTTTCTTGATGCCAATATCGGCTGAAAAATTTCATCTTCGCACATTATTGTCTAAATTGTAAATGAATTTTTAATCTTCAAAATTTTTCATTCTTAATACATGTGTAGCTTGTTTGTGCAGCCAGCTTTCTACTGTATTTCCAGTTGCAGCATTCTTGCAAAATATTACGATAATATTCTGAATTTTAATTCGTTTTTAAATGTCGATAGTTTTTCACAGAATACTTGGGTTTTAACACGTTGACTGCCAACTACGAGATAACTCGTAGATTATGTTCCCTTCTAGGGTGCCAATTACGAGTTATCTCGTACTCGCTAAACCTGCCATTTTTGTGTAGCTGCGAATAAAATCGTATTATATCAGTGCTAGTATCGATAAATGGCTTCTGGGAAAAGAACAAAAAATTAAAGTTGACTTGCGTGGCCAGTTTCCTGAAAATTGCCGTGACAATCAATGTGTTAATAATGTATTGTAGCAATCCTTATAGTTGACGTAGTCAAGTAGGTCGTGTATTGGGTTATTACACGGAAACCGTATGACTGGATCAAACGAAATATGAATAAATACTTCTTTCGGTGTTTGCATTTCGGCAGTCTTTTCGCAAAAAGGCTGAGAATAAAATGAAATTGACATGAAAAGTTTCTTAAAAATCTGTCGTTCGGAGTCGACATTAAGCAGTGGGTCCATCCACTTATGGATAAAAATTAATGCACACAATATGGATGGTAACGGGTGATTTTTTAGCTATTATCTTTTTGGCAACACTGGTTTAAACAGCTCACGCACGTTTGGTGTTTTGTTTCACGGTCAAACATCTTCAGTTTGGTCTATAATTTAACCATGAATCGTCTTACAAACGAAAAACGCTTGCAAATCATTGAATTTTATTATCAAAATGCGTGCTCTGTTAAGAAAGTTCATCGCGTGCTTCTTCCATTTTATGTTCAGTTTAAGCGACCCACTGAAGCGGCTATTCGGGATACGTAAATAAGCAGAATTGTCGATTTTGGAGTGAAGATCAGCTAGAAGCATTGCAAAAGCTACCAATGCATCCAGAAAAAGTCACAGTTTCGTGCGGTTTATGGGCTGGTGGCACCATTGCACCGTACTTCTTCAAAGATGCTGCGAATCGTAACGTAACTGTGAATGGTGAGCGCTACCGTGAGATGATATCCAACTTTTTTTGCCCAAAATGCAATAGCTTGACTTGCATGACATGTGGTTTCAACAAGACGGTGCCACATGCTACACAGCACGCGTAACAATGGACTTATTGAGAGGCGAGTTCGTTGAACATTTTATTTCACGTTCGGGTCCGGTCAATTGGCCGCCTAGATCGTGCGATTTAACGCCTTTAGACTAATTTTTGTGGGGCTATGTTAAAGCTCATATCTATACAGACAAGCCCGCTTCAATTGACGCATTGTAAGACAACATTGAAGCATTTATTCGTGAGATACCGGCCGAAATGTTGGAAAGAGTATGCCAAAATTAGACTAAGCGGATGAACCATTTGAGGCGCAGTCGCGGTCAACATTTGCATGAAGCCGCCGTGGTCTAGTAGGTAGTGTGTTGGCTTATTAGACGAAAGGCCCGAGTTCGAATCCCAGGCCAGACATCAAAAACAAAATACAAAAAGTATTTCTTCGGCGACTTCCTCTCAGCAGATTTCTGGCAAAAACTCTGAGAGTAAAAATTGCCATGAAAAGTTTCTCAAAAAAAATCTGTCGTTCGGAGTCGACTTTAAACTGTAGGTCCCGCCACTCATGTATAAAATTAACGCACACAACATGAGTGGTGTTGAGAAGCTAGGCCGTAATCCTGACTGAAGGGTTGTAATGAGCCAATTATGTATGTATGTATGTAATCTTCAAACAATAAATTATATGGACCGTACTATCGATTCAAATAAAGATTTCATACATTTTTCTGAATTTTATGTGTTTTTTTTTTAATTTTCCTATAGCTCTTAAAAATCACCCGATATAAAGAACTGGGTTGTAACCCTGACTAAAGGCTTGTAACGATCAAGTAAGTAAGTTTTGTAATCGAACGTTTTCAAAAACACCTAATATTTTAGTAAAAAAAAATATGGCATATGCCCTTTTGAATTTCCATTTCCCTATATTCTGCTCCTCTTCCCTTTCTGATATGCATTTAAGAAATGTTAATGCAGGACAGAGATATTAGATATTATAATCCAAGGGAATATTTTTTATCACAGTCACTTTCAGCTATTCCAACATGAAATATTTGAAAGAAATTTGCACTTATCGCACGAACTCTAATCAGAATATACGCACACACACAAACAGGCATTTACTATAAGTTTTAAATTTATATAAAGTCGTTAAAGGCAGTTTTTATTCTTTTTGTTGCCATAGTATCACATCACTATGCTCTACTGTGGTTGGGGTGCCGATAAGAGTGCTCCCAACAGTGGTTGGATCCTCTGATACTATGTGAGTGTATTCGCAAATGGAACACACATGAATTGTGTGCACAAACACATACCAAAGCATCCAAGTTCAAAAGTAGAAAATTTTTCAAAAATAGAGAAATTTCTCGACAACTTTTTTTAAAGATTCAATGCAAAGGCGTAGGTCTTTAGGTGTAATAGAACTATTGAGAGTGAAAACTAATGCTCGTTTTAAATATGTGTCACCGCAAAAACCAATTATGATATTTTTTTTTTGTTTTCTTTTTTGCCAATTGGGTTGCACCCTTTCGTGTGGCGCCACTGTTCAACTAGAAAATGAATACAAAAAAAATTTCGTTTCGTTAAACTGATGATAATGTAGGCAAAGGGCAATTTTTCGTTTTGAAAATGGCATTCAGGCGCCAAACTGATGCTTAACTTTTACTTAAACGTTATAGAACTGGATTCGTTTTAACAGTTGTCTCGTATATGTACGTTTGTTTGTATGTGTAAGAGAGTGTTCACAATAAACCAACTACTCGTACATAGTCGAGTGTTTGCGTTTTATGTACATGCAACTCACCAAAAACACACATGTTTATATACATACATACATACATACCCAAATACATTTATCAGTCTTTATCCTCACATACACACGTACGCACACACACACATACATACAATTCACATAAATTTTTATGTACTATACATGCATGCGTATGTTGATTTTAATGTATTTTATTTTTGTTTTGTTTTCTTTATTTGTTTTTATTTTTCACTAAAAAAAAGAGGAAAAACAAAAACAAGGGACAACAACAAAATAGATGTGTGCCTATGGCGCCTACACGACATACTTTGAGTTGTTTTTCAAAATTCACGCAATTTTATGTTCATGTTCTATTTTAGTTGTTGTTGTTGTTATTGTTGTTATTTAACTTTTCCCCAGAATATCAAATACACCACCCCTTCCCCCAAAAAAAAAACTAAAAAACATACACACTCTCTTGCACTCATACATACATACATACATACATCTGCTTAGAAAGTAGAGAATTGGGCCGCCTATAGTGGGAGAACCATATTTTTAAGCCTACTACTGTATATGCACCACTACTATTTTGGCGTAACCATAGGATGTGAACTTGTGTTTGCCTGTGTGAGTGTGTGTGTTTTATATATGAATGTGTAGTATTGTGTTGTGTTGTTCTGTATTATGCGGGAAGGGTGAGTTTTTAAATCCACCGCCAACGCATATTTTTTAGCACAAAAAAAGCCTTAAAAATAAACTTTCACTGAGGAAAACTTTGTGAAAAACTAGGCTCATGTTTTTCACTTCGTATAAAATGTGCGTTTTTCATATGCTACTGCCTTCCCTTTTATAATTTTTACTGTGTGTGTTTGTGTGAAACTAGTATTGTTAACGTTGCTGCTTGCTGCACTCTGTTCTGTTCTGTTCTGCTCTTCTTTTTCTCCTTCTTCCTGTGTGGTGTCTTATTCATTACTATGGAGATTGGAGTGCCTGTTTATAATGATGCTGGTTATTCAGCTGTTTTTTTAATGTTGTTTTTGTTTTTACAGTTTTCCCTCTTTTTTGTGCTAAATTCGCATTTTTTGTTTTTGGCTTTTTGTTTTTTTTTGTATTCATCTTCGTAATGTTTTCGTATTTGCCCGGCATCGTTTTCTAATAAAAAATACTTCTTCAACCATTCTCTACTTCTACAGCTAACTTTGGCTTCCACTTAGTGTACTTCAATATTCGATTTAATTATTCGTCAACCGATTACTGAAATAAAATATGAAAATAAATGAAAACTTTTTAATAAATTTTCGTTGTTGGTTTTCACTTTAATTTCAAATTTCATGTAATTTTGTGAAAAAAAAATTTTTTTTTTTGAATTTCGGAACACTTTTTGGCAGACTTATCATCCCTATGTGGTGCAACATTAGTCGTACTTGCCGCTCGAGTAAAAGTTTATAAAGACTAGGTTAGGTTAGGTCGGAGTGGTAGCTCTGACATCACAAAGCTCACTTGAGCACGCATGGCGACCGGTTGTGACGCCACAGGCGAACGTGTCCCTGTACTGACCAAGCTCTACCAACACCTGGGAAGAGGAAGAAGTTGGGCAGCACAAGGGCTGCCCTTATAATGACCAGAAAATTATTGAAATGTACAGATAAGGATTCAAAAAAAATATGTTCATGTTTGTCGAAAAGTTCCTGAAAATATAAGAGAATATCGAATCGAAAAATTTATTGCGCGATTCTGTTTCGGTAATTTTAATATCAACGATGTATCCCGCTTGATAATCCACATAACATACATATATAATTGGCCATTATAACCCTTCAGTCAGGATTACGGCCTAGCTTCTCAACACCACTCATGTTGTGAGTGTTAATTTTATACATGAGTGGTGGGGACCTACAGTTTAAAGTCGACTCCGAACGACAAATTTTTGAGAAACTTTTCATGCCAATTTTATTTACTCTCAGAGTTTTTGTCAGAAATCTGCTGAGAGGAAGTCGCCGAGGAAATATTTTGTCATATTTCGTTTTGATATTTGACCGGGGATTTTAACAGTGGCTTCGCGTCTAAAAAGCCAACACACTACCTACTAGACTACGGCGACTACTAATTATCATATTATCGAAAAAGTGACTGTAATTTTGCAAGTTATCCGCAGACATCGGAGTCCTAACACATTTACTCTATGACAGTTTGGCAGCTAGCTAGTAGGGATTGGAAAATGAATAAAGTAAAGGAAAATGTGATTAGACTCTCAGTAATCGATTTTCCACTCTTTGAACGCAACATTACTTAGGATTATTGTTTTTCGGGCCATTATTACAACTTGCCGTTAACTAAAGGGAGGATTTTAACGGGCAAATAAATTGTTTGTCATTATTATGAGTACCCAATAAGATAGAAGTCATCGTTAAGCTAAAGGGAGGATCATCCTACCTTTAACATTTAAAGGTCACTTTATGTTTGAACTTGCCATATTATATATTGTTTTCAATATGGCAACTTCAAATATATACAAAATGAGGAAACACAATAACAAAGAAATAGGCACGTCGTTGCCACTGCGTTTAAAATAAAACTTGTTTAATTGAGCATTTTTATCGACATTGTGCCGGCATCGTTTTATCTGTAAGTTGTAATAACGAAAATAAGTTAAAGGTAAAGTTAACTTTAACTAAACACAAGTTTAACGGCAACTTGTAATAACGGCCCTTAGTCTGTAGCTTGTAACACGTTTAGAAAACTTTTGTGGACCAACTGCATTTATACGAAATTTTAGACAAAGAATTATTGCAAATACTCTAATGTGTGCATGAAATTTGACATAATCTAGTCTCTTAGTGACTATAATTGTTCATATTTTCCGAAAAATCTTAAACACGTTTAACACTCAATAAATTAACGCCTACATTCAGTGGAATCAAAGTGCAACAAGGACAGAACATATGTCATCATTTAGAAACCATTATCGGATGAACAAAGATTGGCAGAAGGAACACAAATCCATAAAAATTGTCTAAGCAGTGTAGCACATTTATCCGGTCTCTTAATTCCTCGGTTTTAGCGTACCAGGAATAATTGTTAGAAGAAAAAGTTGTCGACTGCGGTGTAAGCCGTTTTTTTCTAATTTTCCATTCCTTAATCAAACGGTTTTGACTGAAGGATTCTTTTATACAAAACGATTATATTATTAGGATTTTATTGCTTTCAACCGAATAATCGAATACAATTTAAGCGATTTTATTTATCACTAACTATTTGACAATGTTCACTCTACATTTATGTGGGCTTTAGATGCGATGAGTTCAGATGAAGTGAGCCGAATGGAAACTGCCTGCCACCATTTTATTATTAGAACGATGACTACGATATTCGTTCGTAACTACTTTTGATAAAAATTTACTGTGGCGCCACAATGAACATTTAATGATACTTCTGTGGAATGTATCTTTAGTAGGCCCAATTTTCAAAACAGAATCCTGTGTTTCCTTTCGTTTCGTTTAGTTTTCAAAAACATAAATTTCATTTTCATTTTGAAAATGAAAAGAATATTTTTCTTGTTGTTTTTTTTCGTTTTTTTTTTCAATTCAGTTTCCTTAGAACTATGACAGCAGAAACAGTAGCAGTAGTAGTAGATACGGAAGCTAATAAAAATTAATGCTTCATTCATATTGATGTGTTTCGATGGTTTGTAATACGCTTTTTGGTTCGTTGGTTGTATGTTGGTTTAGTCGGTTATTTGTTTGATGTTTCAAGTCTGATTAAACGCAAAAAGTCTTGCATAACATGTGCTCGTTCCATCAGCTGGTCGGCTGCCTGACTGACTGACATAAATTGACAAATTTTTATGACTTTGAAAAGTAGTTCAAATATCCAAAGATGATGATACAATCGTGTAAAAAGTTGTACAATAGTTTGGCTATGCAAATAAAAACTATTTATAAAGACTACATACAGACATATGTATGTAACTATTGATTGTTTAATTATTTTAACAGAATTTGAATGAAATTCAAATAAATATATGGAAACCGATACTGCAAGCCAAGAGATTTCTTTTAACAGTTCACAAATAGATAATCACCTACTACTACTTAATAATAGTAATTAAAGTTATTTGGCCAATTCACACGACTTTGTATTGTGTATGTTGTATTGAATACACTTTTTGTTTGTGAACGCTAAATATTATGTTGTATTGTGTATTTCGTATTCCAAACGCCAAAAAGCGATAAGAAGAAGAATTCCAGTATTCTTAATTTGATTATCAAGCAACAAAATGAAAAATATTACGGAAAAAAGTAAATTAATTAATTATCTGTGCGAACAATTATAATTTTAAGATCTTAATGTTTGACTCAAGTTGCATAGAAAATATTTTGTATTTTTATTCTTCTTCTTGATTACTAGCATTTACATAAACTGATAGCACGAAGTCGCCGTGCAACAACAAGCATAAACTTGGTCAATTCACACAAGCCGTTGTATCGTTGTATTCATTGTATTGTTGGAAGAACATACAAGAGTGTATGATTGTTGTTGATAATTTTCATATAAAAATCCGATACATTCATACACATTTTTTTCCTATGTTTTTGGAAGTTGTATAGGTTTCGTGCTATCAAATTGTGTGAGTGAAAAAAATGTGTATATGTTTCATATGTTGTGTTGGTTTCGGGTTATCAAATTGTTTGAATGCCACGAAATACACAATACAGCATAGCATTGAGCGTTCACAAACAAACAAATGTATTCAATACAACATACACGATATAAAGTTGTGTGAATTGCCCACATATGTTTTTGGAAGTTGTATTGATTACGTGCTATCAAATTGTGTGAATGAAAAAAATGTGTATATGTTTTCATATGTTTTTAAAACGTTGTGTTGGTTTCGTGCTATCAAATTGCTTGAATGCCACGAAATACACAATTCAGCATAGCATTGAGTGTTCACAAACAAACAAATGTATTTAATACAAGATACACGATACAAAGTTGTGTGAATTGCGCAACTGTTGTATTTTCGTCCAACAATACACGCCATACAACGATACAAGGGCTTGTGTGAATTGCCCAATTATGTTAAGTAATTAGTTACAATAATTCTTCAATCAAATATCTGTTTGTCGGTTTTCCAAAGAAAGGCGATACATACATATTGCCACCATTTCAACGATACTACAGTCCTTTACACAATTATTCCTTAATTTTTCCTTAAGTGATCAACGAAATTATGCACACACCATAGCCAGCACATACTCACATTTTCTCGTAGAAAATCGTACGGCCTCATACCGGAGCCTTTGCTTTATTCTCATAGAATTGTGTTACGTACTGTTTCGAATTCAAAGAGATTCCTCAATCTTTTGCCATTTTTTTTTTGGACAGTCAGTCAGTGTGACATTAATGGATGCGAAATAAAAATAAAAGAAGATTTTATATCGCAGCGCAATATCGTTATTGAGTATTCCCTAATGCGGTAAATGAGTGCTTTGAGCTAAAAAAAATTCGTTTGACGATAAATCGTTACTGTATTCGATACATGCACATACAATGTATGAGTATTGTTGCGTTTGCCGGCATAAATCTTATCTAATGGTGTTTGGTTTGGTTTGGTTGTTGGTTTTGGGCAACACAGACTGCTGAGAGTTCAAATGAAATGCAATTTTTCCTCTCTTTTTTCCTAAACGCTGCGATTCTGTGTAACATTGTATTCATTGAGGTTTGATGATGAAGATGGCAGGCATTTTCAGTCGAATGTTTTAAATCATGTTAGAAACTCTGTGAGGATTTAAATTGGGATCTTTTAACAGTCATTGCAAGATTAAGAATTTAATTTAATTTTGGGTGCTCCTCGCTAGTCTAATGGGTAGTGTGCTAGACTATTAGCGTAAGGGTCGTAGGTTTCGATTTCCACCAGAACACCAGAGTCTGTTACACTACACTGCTCTACATAATGTTTAAGTGACTCAGTTCGTAATAATTAAATATAATTGGAATTAATAAATAAATTTAAAAATAATTAAATTTAATTCTTTACAAATTTTGTCAAACAAATCCCCAAAAATGTTTGATCTTGTTTGCTTCTTCTTTAAATGTTTGATGGTCATCACTACATGCATACAATGTGGTTTATGAGTTTGAGTCTGATCTTACAGCAACCTAGCCAAACAGTGTGCTTTAATAAGCTATTTCATCTAAATTTCTGTTTACAACAAATCAGTCAGACCTTAAACTAGGACATCTAAACAGAGCATGAACAAAGAACTATTCTCTCATATACTACTAGTACCTGTTTGCCAAGTTTTGGGCAGCTTACAGACACCAATTGCTACCTCTATTGTAGATGTAACCGTTGAACCTCCTATTCGATAATTAGCGGGTTGCACATGCAAGCTCGCTCGGTAGTCATATGGCCCGCAAGTGGTGGATTCGAACCACCCCGCGCTCCGGATGAAACCGGATAGTTCCCTTAGTGGCACGTTCGCCGCCTTGTTCAGCTCATCAAACGTTCTGTCACCTAATACCTCGCATAAATGGTGTTGCACCGATTCCGCTTTCTCCGCATCATGGCAGCTTCTGCAGCAATCCGGGTGGGGCAAAACGGGCTTGTCAACGAAATTGCCAATAGCGGAGTGTCCTGTTAGAATTTCCGTAAGAATGCGAACCGTTTTCTTGTCAAACTCTAATAGTTTCCTGGTTTTCCCGCTGTCTACTGCTGGACACAGCTGTTTTGATATTCGGCAACCATATATGTCGTCGGACCACCCACGGTTTGTTGAATTCCATGCTGCTTTTTCAATTTGGAAAAGTATTCCTGTAATATAGGGGATGCCTTCCGTGTCGTGTGGTCGGCCTTTTCGTTTCCCTCTATGCCGGAACTCAATAGAGGCGGGTGTTGTGTCGACGTGTAGGGTGACGAGAGTACACGCAACTCCTGAAACTTTTTGATTTGAACAATTCGACGTTTTTATTTAAGAGTAGGACGATTTTTAAGAAGTCACAACATTTAGAGAATGCTGATCATGAAGAGCTTACCCTCGATCTGACCATGTTAGATTTGTATGTCCGTTACTATAAGGCAGCTACGATTGCCCTTCTTTTTCAACTAACAAACAGAGGAGAGGACATCGTCCTCGTCTAAGATCTATTGTCTGTGTCCAATATGACTTGTGGATTTAAATTCAAAAAGTTCAACCTGGTTCATGCAGACTAGAAAGTAAGGCCAGGAGATATTGAATATAATAAGCCTTGTCTCGAAAATAATATCGTAGTTTCGGCATTATTAAAATACTTATAAAAACGGCTCAAAAGAGGGGAAGGTAAACGTCCCTAACGCAGATAATCTACGCTATCGAAGTAAGGCGATGCGGAAGATTGGAAATGTTAAAAAACTTTTGTTAGTTCAAATAGCCGAAGCATGACGGGTTGTATCTAATTCATTATAAAAATTAATAGAACCCTTGGCCCACTACGTAAGCTTGCCAGAAATTAAAAAATTACAAAAAAATCTATTAAAGAATTTTCAAAAGCCAAAATCCTGCTCAAGATTTAAGCGCAATTAATATTAACATGTGCGTGAAAACAGTTTATAAAAGGCAGCATAAAAAAATATTGAAAACAACCCTTTTAAGAAATGCTAAAGAAAGAATTTAAAGAGTTGGGGGTCATTGTTTACAATGAAACGCATCGAACGCATTATATATGTATGTATGTATTTAAAAAAAAAATCTTTCATCTTATTCATTTCTCCACAAGTCTCGAGAGCACTTGAATTTTATATTTTATATCAACAGAGTAATTAATTAAAAATCATTCTAAAACAAATCAGGCTTTGGAAACATTCTGAAGGAATGGATGTGAGAGGGAAATCTTCAATCGAAAGTACGAATTGTAAAACTTTCTAAATGAACTCATTCCCATACATACTTACATATTCTAGCGTAATACAATCAAATCGCAATGTAATAAAAAATTAAATTTTAATTTTAATAAAGTAGTAAGTATGGTCCTACAACCTACCAATCACTCGCAAGTTGGATATCGATCGTCCTTTCTGTTGAAAGTTCAAGAAATTCAAAGCATGAGTCGGTCCCACAAAAGTTAACTCGATTAACCTTATAAATCGCATTTTCACACAATTGACTCATTAGGAATTTATTAGATGCTGACAAAAAGCAGGCCAAGCTGTGATTTGGATAGGCTGAAGCTTATCTTTTTTTGTATGATTTATGGCATTAGCAAGATATTATTATCCACTATGAGCTTAGTGCGGACCTCCACATTTCGTTTACTTGTAAGTTATGTTCTCCTGGGTAACAATCTCGGCGCGATGTGGGGGTTAAGTGTATTTCGATTCACTCTGTGACCCAGTATGAGTTGGAGTGCATGACTAAATGTTACCCTAATATCATGGGAAGACTCTGTCGTGCTTGATCTTTTCGGACCGTCGGATCACATATACTTTCTTCTATACCCCTAATCTGGAGTGTTAAGCGACCCGTGCTCATTGGATAGTTTGCCGTCAGGGGTCTAATCCGACTGTATTATAAAGGAGCCTCACTGATACCTGGGCGCCTCAGTGAGTATTAGGTTTTCTACCAAGTCCTTGTCAGGCTAGCAGGAGCTATGACATAATGGACCTCCCTTCCCCCTCACTCGTGGGACTTGTATGGACGGAAAGATGAACAAGATATTGAACATGACGGATTGTGGTGACGACCTGGATTTTGTGACGACCATTTCATTGTGCAAATTCAGGTGAGCATTGTTGAAAACAACGATGAGATCGTCATGAATTTCGCCCCAGGTAGTATGAGGATGCTGACAGTGGAGGAGTCCTTTAGTGGGGATAGTGCTTTGGCGATACCCACTTTGACGGAGGATATGTGTGAAGAGTCAGACTCTGTCGCCCCACAATCGAAAGAAGACTGTGGTAACACAATTACCGAAAGACTCTCCTTCACTTGTATCCAGATTGCTACTGGGAGTAACTTGTTAGAAAGTATGTTTCAAATCAAATAGTACAATCAGCTACTGATTCGGACTGCATGGGCAAAAGTGTATCGTCTGACAAGGTGGGTAAACCTGGGCTGAAACGTTCCGCTTTGCATAAGGAGAAGAATTCGAGTCGTAGGGCATGAGGAGGGCAAGCTGTAATGTGGATTCCCCATCTGTTAAGGAGTAGAAGATGCTGACTCGACACAGAGGCAGTGTTTCGCGGTATGAAACTAAACACTCAGGCTGTGTGCTTTCACGAGTCGCTGACTCTGGCTTGAGTGCAGACGGGAGTGTGGAGCCAATTGCTTCCATTCTAAAGCCGCATGCAAGGGTCTGGGAGGTTCTGCACCCTTACTCCCAACTGGAGTAAAGAAGACTTCTCGAGTCTTCAAACCTCCCGTGAAGGGTAAGATTCTTGGTGTTCCTTCTTCAATGAATAAAGGAAAGGGGGTAGAAACTACCACTAATCCTGTATACCAGAAGTTGTGAGGACAGAAATGCCCGCATATCCTCCATCGGTTGGGCCAAAGGCATCAAGGTAGGGAACTGCCAAGTTCCTTATAGAGGCAGTGAAGCGCCTTGGAGAACTCTGGCACGGCGCTCGATTAGAGGAAATCCGTCATCCCTCTGCGCCCAATAGTAACGGTATGGGTCCAGCCTACTTTTAGACAGGTGAATGGCATACCTAAACTTATTGGGAAACAAAATGACAGATTGAACACCATTTCGTGGGTTGTTCTCAACTTCCTGACTGGTGAAGGTAAAAGAAAAGGCTGCGATCTTCGGTGTTAGGTGAGATTAACCTGCATCACTGCGAAGCCGTCTCACACAACCTGCTAACCACCCTGCGCCGCTCTTATCCAGGAACCGTGGCTTTCATAACCCTTTGGGAATCCAAGAAGAACCGACTGTATCACATTTGAGAAGGCTGTGGAGGAGGAACTTAGGGCCCTTAGGGGTCATTTCACTCCTGGTATCAATGATCGAGTTGGATCTTTGACGAATATTTTGTTGTCTTGTTATAGAGATGCTTGTCCACTTACTTACCCGGGTAAGAGGAGCCAGCCAGCCTGGTGGAATGCGGAACTCCAAGGACTTCGCCGTTGTACTAGGTAGGAGACTCTTTAATAAGGCTAGGAGATTGACTGCTCTGCATATAGATTCAGTTTTAATGATTACAAAATGGAAATAAAGCTCTCAAAAAGAACTACCTAGATGAGTTTCTGCGCAAGTATCAAGAGTGTTGCCGCAGGATGCAGTGTAAGGACCTCAAAATCCTAGGGTTAGTCCAAAAGAACGATGGCAAGTGGACAGCTTCGAGAAAGAAACTCTAGAGGTTCTATTGAACACTCATTTTCCCAATTGTCTGAACGTTGACTTTCCTTAGGAGGGGTATGGACTTTCGGAAAAAACCACAGACTATATAAGGCCATGTTCTTGCCAGGTTTGAGGATACATATGCCGGATAGGGCACAATGGAATGGTGGGGTACTCCAGGGGCGCAGGAAGGGTCTAAATTAGGTGGAGGAACAGGTGCTGGGGTTTTCTGTATGGAACTCGATCTTGAACTTCACTTCAGGTTGAATGATGACTGCAGCGTGTTTCAGGCGGAAATTTTCGCAATCTTGCAGGCTATTGAGGCCATAGCTGGTGGCCCCGGATTCGGAATCTTACATCATCTTCATTGACAGTCAGGCTGCCTTTTAAGGACTTTTGGACCAGACCGTATCCGTCTATGCTGGGTTCCGCGTCATAGCGGAATACTGGGTAATGAGACGGCGGATGCTCTCGCGAGGTTAGGTTCGCTTTCTGAGGGCGATTTAATATTTCGTCCTGGTCATCAATGGATGGGCCAGGGGGAAGAGCAGAGGCGTTGGGGGAACGGATCGAGTTATTATGTTTCTATATGTCTATGGCCTGCTGTAGACATTGTGAGATCAGGTATGCTACTGGGCTTGGATAAGGCCAGTTTAGGGTTAGTTATTGGATTTATTACGGGGCACTGCGAGATTAGGTCTCTGACAGGGATCTGTCCCCCAACCGGACTATTGCAGTATATGTTGCGATGAAGAGGAGTCGGAGACTATCGCACCCATAATCTGTAACTGTCCAGCCCTTAGTAGGTTGAGGTTGAAGACTTTTGGCAGAGTCTTCTTTGAGTGTTTGAATTCTGTGTCGAGAGCCGACATCAAGACTCTCCATAGATTCATTAGTAGCTTGAGCTGGATGAGAAGTGCAGGGGCTTTATTAATGTAGTCGCATTCTCTCTTGCGTGTTTGTGTTGGTGTTTGTTATTGGTGATGGGCACTGCGAGATTAGGTCGCTGACGGGGATCTGGAACAGATCCCAGCCGGACTATTGCAGGGCATGTTGCGATGAGGAGGAGTTGGAGATTATCGAACACCTCCTCTGTAACTGCCCAGCCCTTGGTAGGTTGAGGCTGAGGACCCTTGGCAGGACCTTCTTTGAGAGTTTGAACTCTGTGTCAAGAGCCGACATCAAGGCTCTCCACAGATTCATTAGTGGCTTAGGCTGGTGTAGAGGCGCTAGGGCTTCATCAGGGTAGTCGCGCTCTCCCTTCTTTGTTGGGTCTATGTGACCCCTCCTCTTCCTTATTCTCCCTTTCCTACTTCCTCTCCTTTTTCCCATCCCCTCCTTTATCCTCTCACTGAAAGGGCGTTCTGTAGAATGAGTCAACTTAACATCTGGATAGTGGTAATTGTCTCATTTGAGAAGTATACGTCCTCTAACGTAAACCTAAACCTGAGCTCTGTTTTCTCAGATCAGCTCTAGGTCTAGTTTATCTGGCATGTTCAGACCAATTTATAGTTCAGAACAGGCAAAATGTGAGATTGCCAACCTGTTGCTATATCTATGACCATTAATTTTTATCGACGAAAATACTAAAGCGAAAGTATTGTGGGTCTGAAAATGTTCCTTCTTAAACAAATTAAGAAATATGGCATCCCTCTTACAAATTGTATCGAATTCGAACACCACATCTCTAACGTTGATATGGAAATGTAGATGGCTCTGTATGTATGCATGTTTTAAAATTAAATTCGTTTTTGGCAACCAGGAAATAAAAAATTATGTGACCAGCTTCTGAAAAAGAAATCACCTAAAGAAATTTTTTATTAATTTTTCCTGATTAAATTTAGTCCAAATAGCCCAACCAACCAACACCCACTCCCAAAACACATAAAATTATAAATTTTATTTCGACAAAGAAATTCCAATTTGTAGAGTTAAGATAGTCGAAAATTAAATTTTTGTTTTCATTCCCTATAAAATAATAATTTTTTTAATACTTATTATTTGCATAAAAAAATTTAATTACAAAACAATAAAAAAAACATGCGTAAAAGATAATTTAGTGACACAATGGCAACTCTACGTGTCCTGTCTTGCACCCCATTTTATTATTGTGTATGTATGTGTGTTTTGGTGGGGTTGGTTTGTTGTTATGACACTCAAATATGGCTCCGCTAACGTAGGTGAAAACTAATTATCCTAGACATACACCAGTTGGTTGATTCAACGCGAACAGTACATTGATTTATAGTAATACACTATCTATTTCGAATAACGGCACTTTGGTGAATTTTGATTTTATTCACCACACCGGATACATTCACCACACTTAGAAAAACTCACCAGCCTTGAAACTCACCACACCTGTCAAATTCACCACAACTCATAAAAATTAAAAAATTAATTTTGGTGTGTGTCTCTTGTCTGTCGTCCGCCCCCGGGCCTTAGTCAATTCGATCCAAATTTTCAACACCGATCGACAATACTTACTACGCACACTCCACAAATGCAATGGGCAAATAAATACACACACACTCTGAAACAAGAAACACCCAACGCACAAAAACAGCAACACACACACACACATGCACCATCATTCTTAGTCTTAAACGACATGGGGCTTAATTTTCATTTAAACAAATCGAACACGAAAAAAGAATGTGCGAATTTTTAAATTCAACGTTTTTGTTTTGAACAAACAAACGAATTTTTCTAGTGTTGCCAGGATGGAAAAAAAATTTTAATCAACACTGAAAAAAACAATCGCTAAAATAGGAAAAATTTAATTATCTATTTTTCAAAACTATAAAATATATTTATTAGTTTACAAAAAATAATTAATTAAATTACATCTGACAAAAAGGAAGAACTAACAACAACAAAACCAGAAAACACAAAATTAAACAAACAAATAAATAAATTATGGTTAGAAGAAATAACAAAAATTAGGCAACACTGTTTGTTTGTTGAGCAACGTTATCGAATAAAAAGCATCCATAGATCGATGTTAATCGTACCATCGTCACCCTGTGGTAGCATCAGTTTCATCTAAAAACATTTAAAAACGCTCGTGTTATTTTTTTTTATAATGGCGAAAAAACAAATAGTCTTATATTTTTAAAGAACTAGATTAGTGATGTAGTGAAAAACAAAAATAATTTAATAAATTCAATTCATTCATTATAAAAAACTGGAGCCAACTTTACTTACAGACAAAATTGAGCACATTAAGAATAAACTGTGAGAGGCTGCTGTATATCAGCCACCAAGTAAGTATTTATTTATTCTTGGTATGTATGCAGAGTATAATTTTTATAAACGAACGTGGAATTCTTTACCCTTAGAGTGTCGAACATTCCGGGTATAGTCGCTTCCAAATAAATTAATTTTTGTTTCATCGCTCCACAAAATGATTCGCCATTTTTTTTCACCGTGTGCTCCGGACCAATTGGAATGACTGCAAACGCCAATCTAGCTTTTAAATTTTTTTTTTGTCTAAACAAACTTTTCTGGCTTTCCGTCCTGGTAAACGGTCTACGACGAACCGTTCGCGAAGAAATTACATTTCCAATGAAAATTTTGCTCTTGATACGGTACTTGGCCTATGACTGAAGTTGTTCGGAACAAAAACAGATTTTGTAAACCCTTAAAATTTTCTGGTCAACAAAAATTACATACATATATAAATACATAATTGACCATTACAACCCTTCAGTCAGGATTAAGGCTTAGCTTCTCACACCACTCATGTTGTGTGCCTTAATTTTATATTTGAGTGGCGGGACGGACCTACAGTTTAACTCCGACTCCGAACGATAGATTTTGAGAAACTTTTTCATGGCAGATTTATTTACTCTCAGAGTTTTTGCCAAAAATCAGCTGAGTGGAAGTCTCCGAAGAATTATTTTTTTTTTCATATTTCGTTTTGATGTCTGGCTTGGGGCTCGAACCCGGGCTTTACGTCTAATAAGCGAACACACTACCTACTAGAGACTACGCGACTACTTAACAAAAATTACCGTGTACAAAAACTGCAGAAGGAGGGATTCATTCATAAATGTAAATTCGAATGGATTCACCGCCCTTCGACATACAGAAAACTAAGACGATCTAAAAGCAATTGACGGAAAGCTTAGCGTTACAAGAAGTTTACTCCATATGTTTGTTGCATACAGAAAGTTCTCTCGACAATAATAAGGGAATTAGTCAAGGAATTTAGACACAAGTTATGAAAGTTTAGTTGTCCAGCGAGAGCTCATAAAATACTTGGATAAAGGAGCCAGACACAATAGTAATAATAATTGATTAAAAAGGCTTATAAAATTTTTATTATAACAAACACAACACATGTGCATAGTTTTATGCAAGATCTTTTAATTTTATTTTTTAATCATTTAAATTCGTGTTTTATGGCTCATTATACATTATAACAACGTCCTCCTGATATTCAAAACCCAATTTGATAAAAACTTTTTGAGATACCAAATTGTTATCATTTATTAACGTTCGAACATCTTCGCCACGTTCAAGTATTCGTCTTGAATATTCTTCAATCAGTATTGTAGCTAAACCTTGTCCACGATACTCTTCCTTTACATGCAAAGTGCCAAGAAATCCCGATTGACATCTGAAATCGAATTTAATAAATATACCAGACATATATGTATGTAATAAATATGCAAGTGTTAAGACTGCATAAATAATATTCAATTACCTGGTGCACCAAGCTATTAGCTCATCTGTATCCTTTTTGTAAAGACCCAAACTAATGTTATATGTGATTAATGTTTCAATAAATTCTAAGGAGCCATTTTGGCGAGAGTACCACACATCATTGATTATTTTTGCATCTTCCACTGAAAGTGACCGAAGTACTAAAGAATCGGGACATCTAGAAAATTGAATTTAATTTATTTGAAGAATTTATGCTTAGGACTATGCAACTTCCCTTTGAAGTTGAGTTTAGTTAAATTTAACTTTAGCTGAAGTGAACTTTAAAGTCACCACACTTATTTTCGTTATTACAACTTACAGATAAAATAAAGTTAACTTTTTAAAAAATATGGCAGTGCCGGAGAAATGCCGATAAAACTGCTCAAATTCAACAAATTTTTTAAGCACAATGGCAACGACGGGTTTCTTTTTTTGTTGTATTTGCTCACTTTGTTTATATTTGAAGTTGCCGTATTGATAATAATATATAATATGCCAAATTCATACATAAACTTAACTTTAAAAATTACCAGTAGGATGATCTTCACTTTAGCTTAACGCTCACTTCTACCTTATCGTCCACTTATAATAATGAAAAACAATTTATGAATACTCTTGAATATATAAGCGTTTTTTAAAACCGACAAATATTCTCATTTTGAGTCAAATTGAAAATAATTACACACAAACTCAGAAATCCATATACAGTACTTACTGTTAAATATTCATAATTTATGAAAAATTCAAGATCAAGATCAGAAACATGAGTACATATGTATGTAAAGAAAAGAAAGAGAGAAATACTCACTTAATAGTGTCTTTAGCATTCATAAAACTCGTTTGTCTTTCGTAGATCTTAAGAGTAGTCATTCTGATATTCATGTTCGATTCTCTAAGAGTTTTCTCAACGACAGGAAATAAAAATGAAGGCAAAGCAAAAATTTTATATTTACGACTCCAATCCCATTGCTTTAAGGCTTGAGCAACTTCTTCTTCATTGTAGTTCAAGACATTGATAAATAACTGATAGCGATCCTTTTTGCAATTTTATAAAACAAAGCAAAACAAAAAAGATTTGTAAATAAATTTAAATGCAAACCAGTGATCCATAGTAAAGACACATCCTCTTACCAAAATGATAAAAAAGCCACTTTCACGCCAGTTATCTAAAACGTAAACTTGAACATGATCGAGTTGTGGATTTTGTTCAAACCAATGAATAAAATTGCTTAGTGTATAGAAAGCATGAGTAGAATTTGGTGAGTTTTCGCGGTATAGATCGCGCAAAAATTTAAGATCGTTTACATTGACTAACTTTCGTAATTTCGACATACTGTTTGTTTACTAGTGTGTGTATACCACTATAAACGCTAAGCCGTGTGTTGTTAAAGGTGAACGTCTCGTTTATAACTGGAATCTACTCGTTTAGTGGATACTCGTATTTAAACAATTGTAAATTACATTTTAATTTATTATCAGTTTGTGTTTATGAGATTTGTTGCTAAAATTTAAGAGTGAGCGAAAGCATATCTTTCTTTGTGATGTAATAATTTTATAATATTGCCAGACACTTGTAATTGGCAAATAATCTGGGAAAGAAGCGTGTGCCAAATTTAAGCTTCAATACTAATATGCCTCTACGTTTACATTGGAAGTGAAGTATGTATATAAAATTGGTCGTTTAACAACTATATTATCCTACTTAAAATGTAAACCTAATTAGTGATTATATCTAATAAGGACTAGATATGTTTGTCAAAAGTGAAAATATTGCTGTAGTCTAGTAGGAAATGTGTTGGCTTATTAGAAACGTTGACTTCCTCTCAGCAATTTTCTAACAATAACTCTGACAGTAAATAAAATTGCCATAAAAAGTTTCTCAAAAATCTATCGTTCAACGTCGATTTTAAACTGTAGGTTCCGCCACTCATGTATATAATTAACACACACAACGTGGGTGGTGTGAGAATACAAACTTCTTCCTCTTGGGCTACGAACTGTGGTCTGGGTGTAAATCCGAATAAGACAGTAAGTTGTTCTCGCTTAGGTAATAAATTGAAACCTTCAGGTTGCCGAGGTTAGTTGGTAGGGAAATTCCGTTGTCTTCTGAGGTCAAGTACTTGGGTGTTGTCCTCGACAACAAGCTGAACTGGAAACGAAAGAATGGAGAAGGGACTGAATGCTTTCTACTAGTGTAGGAACTCCATAGGTAAGAGCTGTGGTCTTCCGCCTAGAACCATTCTCTGGATATATCTGGCGATTGTTAGACCGGTTTTTACTTATGGTTGCGTTGCTTGGTGGCGTGCCTTAGATGTGTGGGAGTTTTCAACGGAAAATCTTAGATAAGGTTCAGCGGATTGCTTCCTTGAGTATCACTGGAGTGAGGAAGAGTTGCTCTCAGCCTGTTCTTGACACTATGCTCTGCCTCACTCCTCTTGATTTGTATGTCAAGCGGTTCGTAGTGCCATACGTCTGAGGGAATCGGACTGCTGGAAACAGCGCTCGATAGGTCAATCCAGAGTTCTGAATGTCGTCTTTCCTGACGGGAGGACTTTCGGGAAAAGCCACCGATTATATTGTGCCTGAGCAAAGACTATAAATATATAAAGATGTTGCACGCAGTGTATTCAAAATTGGCAAAATTTTGTGCTTCTTTATGATGAGGGGGGTAGGTAACAGGGAAAGCTAAATCTTCGTGGTTACTCTCATTTTAACTGAGAGAAAAAGAACAAAAGAGAATAAAAGAGAGCAAAAAGTAAAATATACATGTATATGGTACATTCACATAAACATATTTTTTTGTTTTTATTTTCTTCGTGAAGAAACATTCAGATTAAATAATTTTAAGAACTAAAAGAAGTTTTGTTTCCATACAATTTATGTGCAAATATCCTGCGAAAAAGCAAATGTTACCGATTGTGTAATTGTAGGGTAAGAATACGTGTTTTATTGTTGTAGAAATGAAACTATATCGATTCGCACCGAATTATAATGTTATTCTTTACACTATTCAATTATGTATGTATATAATTTTAATTTTATAGACAGTTCAATTATGAACTTCTGTCTCTATTTTTGTGTGGAATTAAGTTGTAATAAAACGAATGGTTTTTTGTTTAGTATTTTTTAAATTTATTTATTATTTTAATGTTTCAAAATTTTAACTTTTTCCATACTGGATAATTTAAATTTGTATGTTTCCCATGTGGAATGCTTACGTAGTAAAATAGTAACTAGTAAATTAAGCATCTCTATTCTGTGTTTATAACATTCGTTATCCTCATAGAACCAGAAGGAATACATGGTATTTTTGGTGCAACTTACGCATTGCTCAACAATAAATGTTTTTATGTTTTTAGTAGCTTTATTTCTTAAAAATATTTTTTCGAAGACTTTTATGTGAATTTTACAAACTTCAAAAAATAAGTCAGATGGAGCGCACAAACTTCCAAAGTCGGAATCTTTTGTATAATTTTTTGCGTGTACAAACATTTCTGAAGGATATGACAAAATTTGCGCTGGTTTAATTATATCCACACGACATTTAACGCAAGATATTCGTTGAGCTATGTAACCAACAAAATAACGACTTGATGTTAATTCTATTGGCACATTGTTGGACGTAAAACATTCGGCGTCTTCATTAAAATATTCTTTATTTTCATTGTATATATCTGCGACATCTATTTCAGAGGCATGGGTACTTTCTGATATATTTCCAGTCCTTTCAGTATCTTCTAAAATTGTTTCCAATTCAATAGGTAAAAACACTGCATCGTCGTGTGCACAATTAGATGAGGTGCTAAACTGAGTCATTTTTAAAGATAACAACTTAGCTACAGCAATATTAAATTCATGAACCGGTGGATTTTTGCAGTGTCCACCTTTGGCACGTATATATGAAAACAAGTTTTCTATAGGATCTTGGTTAAAATGGCTCGTTAAAATGCAGAGCAAATTTAAATTTTCTTCAAACAGTTCTTCCGACAAAGATAAAATAGCAATCGTTGTTTGAACTAGCCCGTTGATTGAAAATATTTTATTACCGTCATATTCAACCTGTTTCATGTAGGAAATCAGCTCTTGAAGTACTTCCCAAGTTGTACTATTAAACTTTAAGCCACGTTTCAGGGGGTTAGAGTCGTTAAAGTGCCTGCTGTTTAAACAGTCAAAATAACTGTTGAGCTTTAATGCTTAAAAATTACTACTAAAGTTTAATTTTTAATGTAATAATTAAAAGGTTATTTTCATAATTTGCTAGTTTTGTTTCTCTCTAAATATTTAGTTCTAAAAATTTATAATAAAGGTTTTTTATTTCGGTGCGAATCGATATAGTTTCATTTCTACAACAATAAAACACGTATTCTTACCCTACAATAAAACAAACGGTAACATTTTTTTCACAGGTTATTTGCACATACATTTTGTAAAAACAAGACTTCTTTTAGTTTGTTTTTTTATTTGACAATGTATGCATACATCAGACGTCGGCACCAATGCCTTTCAGGGGAAGAATATCTTCGGCTTTTTACACACATAGGATACGAACAGCAACAATGTTCGTTAAAAAGAGCGTAAAAATGCATACAATTGCTTGACAGCTTCTAACGAAAAAAGTTTATGTAGCTTTTTTTCATGTTTGAATTATACACCCAAAAAAATATTTCGGTAGGATTTACTGATATTCATTGAAATTTACTAATAACAATGAGAAATGATCTCGATTTTTTGAAGAATATTTCTCAAGTTAAAAACACAGTCTTTGGGGATTTAAAGCTGTACATTCTTTCTTTATTTTCCACTACATATTATTTTTTATTGAAAGAACATAAAGCTATCCATCTTTGGCTTAAAAATTAGGTCATGTTTTTTAGATAAATAAAAAGAATAAAAACCCATTTTTTATTAAAGGAAGAAATCGAGAATTTCTAAGCATTTAAAAAAAATTATACTATTCGACAAAATAAAAAAATATGAAATACGCCAAGCTAATGACATAGATTTTTAACATAAAATATTTTTTGAGTGTCATCCTGAAATAAAATGATTAAGCATCCGCCACACATGTATTCTTGTCGCAATCTGATCGACAACTAAATGAAAAAACACAAGAATGCGTGTGAGTTCTCTCTGCACAATTGTGCTATGAAATGGAATGAATATACACACACGTATACACGCATATGAGAATAAATTGCTTATAGAAGAGAACAATACGTTCTCTGAGTATAATAATTCTCTGAGTACAAAAAGTGGCAGTAGCCGTACTGCCATCGACAAATTTGGCACTGGCAGTACAATGTATGGCAGTGCAACATCTTTATATATTTATAGTCTTTGGCCTGAGGCTATGTTCCTGCCTGGTCTAAGAATACTTGTACCGGAAAGGGCACAATGGAATGATGGGATACTCTAGGGACAGAGAGGTATACCCATCTTCACAGGTGGGTCTAAATTAGGTGGAAGTACAGGTGCTGAGGTTTTTTGTGGGGAACTCAATCTTAAACTTCACTTCAGGTTGAATGATGACTGCAGCGTGTTTCAGGCGGAGATTTTCGCAATCTTGAAGGCTATTGAGGCCATAGCTGGTGGCCCAGCTTTAGGTTCGGAATCTTACGTGATCTTCGTTGACAGTCAGGCTGCCCTTAGGGCCATTGAGTCGGCCTGGTGCAAATCACGGCTCGTTCGCAAGTGCAAGGAGTCGTTGAGGACCTTTGGACTAGACCGTAACCGTCTATGCTTGGTTCCGGGTCATAGCGGAATACTGGGCAATGAGACGGCGAATGCTCTCGCTAGGTTAGGTTCGCTTTCTGAGGGCGATTTAATAGTTGGTCCTGACTCCCCAATCTGCCACCTCTACGGCCTCATCAATGGATGGGCCAGGGGGGAAGAGCAGAGGCGTTGAGGGAACGGATTGAGTTGTTACGTTTCTATATGTCTATGGCCTGCTGTAGACAGTGTGAGATCAGGTTGGCATGGATAGGGCCAGTTTAAGGTTAGTTATCGGATTTATCATGGGGCACTCCAAGATTAGGTTGCTGACGGGGATCTGGAACAGAATTCAGCCAGACTATTGCAGGGTATATTGCGATGAGGAGGAGTTGGAGACTGTCGAGCACTTCCTATGTAACTGCCCAGCCCTTGGTAGCTTGAGGTTGAGGACCCTTGACAGGGGCTTCTTTGAGGGTTTGAATTCTGGGTCGAGAGCCGATATCAAGGCTCTCCACATATTCATTAGTAGCTTGAGCTGGTTGAGGAGTGCTAGAGCTTCATCAGTGTAGTCACGCTCTTCCTTTTTGTTTTGTTTGGTCTGTGTAATTCCTCCGCTTCCCATATTCCGCTTTCCTACTTTCACTCCTTTTACCTATTCCCTCTTTTTTAAGGACGTTACGTACAATGGGTCAATTCGACCTCCGGGTACTGTACTTGTCTTAATTGGCAAATACCTAAAATGCAAACAATCTCCTTTTTAAGTTGACAAACTTGTTTTGATATATTATTGTATAAATGCTGAAGATATGTACAATAAATACATAATTAAATACCATGTTTGTTTATAACAATAACGTATTTGAGACATTATCCAATAACGGATAGCATTGTACGACGGCAAACACAATCTGGCAGCATATTGTTATTATTTTTCATTATTATCGTTAATTTTTTAATATTATTATTGTTCTTGAGTTATTATCTTGCGAAACGTTTATCTCTTTACGTGTTTCGTATTATTCGTTCTCCGGCCTCATGTAATTTTCAAGCGTAGCACATGTTTGTATCCAATAACAGGTATCGGTCACCTTAAACTTTAATTTCTCAAATACTCCCCTGGATGGTAAATTGTTTTTATTCACTAAAGCCATAACATCATGTCCTTGATCGGCGATACGGCGGGAGATGGCACTAGTTACGGCAGTACCTAAACCCAAACGCTTGTATTTATCCTTGACCTGTAAAGCTCCCAGAAAACCTCCTTGTAACCTTAATAAGAAATATTTTTGTTGGTGTTGTTTAAGTTTAAGTCTAGTATTAATAATTCAATACAATTTACCTCAGACACCAAGCTGCTAATTCATTATTTGTCTCATCATAGATGCCCATATTGATATTCCAGTCGATTAAGCGTTTAATAAAAAATAATGAACCTCGATGTCGATTAGGCCACAATGAGTTTATTATCTCTGCATCAGTTTCAGAGCAAAGAGGTTTGAAGACAAATCCCTTTGGGCAACTAAAAGTATAAAATGATAAATTCCAAAATGATAAAAGTTTCTCCTCAGTTTCGCTCTCCAGCAATATACTGTAATAATATATTTCAGTTTGAAAATTAAAGCAGTTCCACCCATCGACATTTATTACGTGAAAAGAGCGGGATAGGTAATTACAAAGTATTTAAAAGTGTCTAAGTAGAATGGGTAATATATTTAACTGATTAAAAAGTGTAAACATCACGTCATTTGCAATATGCGAATTGTAAGAATTTAATCATTATAAATGTATATTATTTATATCGTCATTTATTACCTTACATGTAACTTTTTTGCCTCAACATTGGGCATATAATACATTAAAGTCAAACTATCGTACTCCAAACTAAGATGCTTACTTTCTATCGTACTAACTACGGCCGGTCTATGGCATTCCAAAAATGAACTCACTTTAAAGCCCTTCGACCAATCCAAACTCATTAGGGCTTTGGTTAAAATTTCACAGTTTGCTTTATTAAGCGAACCAACAAATAACTGATAACGATCTATGATCACATAGAGACCTTTTTCCGCTCTGGATGAATAGATTCGTAAATTTTTAATATTTTCATCTTTGCGTTTCCATTTCAAGAAATTATCCAAACAATAGAAACCCACACAATATTCGGGCCAATTTTGCTGATATAAATCACGCAATTCTTCCAATTCATTAACTGTTGTTAACTCGTAAAGTAATGGGTTTTGTAAATCGGTCATTGAAAATAATTAACAATAAAACACTTTTTCTTTTTATTTATTTCCTTTTTTATGCGAATTCTGAACACACTTGTTCAATTCGAATTAAGTGACTAACGCCAGTCACAATATATTCCAAGAGAATGTTTTTTTGAGAATCAATAAAATGTGCTCCTACACTCTACACCATTATGAGGTATTGTGAGTTTGTAATATAATTTGTAACAGACTGCCATGCTACACATGTTTACATATAAACAATAACGATCTGATTACATATTTGTTAAGTATTTCATTCACACATTTATCGTTTCGTGCACTAAAAACACATTCAAGACTACAAGCTACCGACTACTTTCCAAAACCCCAAAGAAAATAAATATGAATTCATCTGTCCCGGCAATTTATTTGTAACTATTAGGGCCATTATTACAACTTGCCGTTAACTAAAGGGAGGATTTTAACGGTCAGATAAATTGTTTTTCATTATTATGAGGTACCCAATAAGATAGAAGTGAGCGTTAAGCTAAAGGGAGAATCATCCTCCCAGTAATTTTTAAAGTTAAGTTTATGTTTGAACTTGCGATATTGTATATTATTTTCAATATGGCAACTTCAAATGTAAACAGAATGAGGAAACACAACAATAAAAAAGAGGCCTTTTGTTGCCACTGCGTTTAAAAAACTTGTTTAATTGAACAGTTTTATCGACATTGCTTCGGCACTGCCATATTTTTGAAAACATTTAACTTTATTTTATCTATAAGTTGTAATAACGAAATTAAGTTAATGGTAACTTTTCAGTTCCCTTTAGCTAAAGGTATCTTTAACTAAACCCAAGTTTAACGGCAGGTTGTAATAATGACCCTCAAAAAGAGTACGGTATCATGATATTCGCATTAAGTGACCGACAAAATCTCTTTTTATTTATATGTGAGATACAATCTCATTTACTACATTTTTTTAGAGTTGCCAAGATATAAAATTTTTTAATTTATTTATCTGCAATCACTAACATTTAAGTGGAGTGAATATTAAGAATATATTTTGCCCATAATTCTCATATTCTGTCATGTTTTGCCCACAATTATCACTTAAGTACAATGACTTCCTAATATTTTATGGATTGTACACAGATTAGTGTTTTAAATCTTATCTAATACGTGAGCAAAAGAGTTGAATATTGAGATAATATACTGATATATATGTATACTTTTATATATCAGTATACATATACATATAATGTACTTATGCGTCAGTAAATGATGTAGATAAATATGAATACCTAATTAATGCCCATTTTAACTTATATTTTTGTACTTTTAACTCATAAAATAATTTAAATTTAAAGCTTGTTTTTTAATTTGATTAAGGGATTTCATTATAAATATATGAGTCCCAAGTGTGTTAACAAAAGATTTCATAACTTTGAAGTCGCCATAGTCTAGTAGGTAGTGTGTTAGCTTATTAGACGTAAGGCCCGAGTTCAAACCCCAGGTCAGACATCAAGACGAAAATATGAAAAAAAATATTTCTTAGGCGACTTCCTCTCAGCAGATTTTTGGCAAAAAATCTGAGAGTAAATAAAATTGCCATGAATGGTTTCTCAAAAACCTGTCGTTCGGAGTCGACTTTAAACTGCAGGTCTCGCCACTCATGTATAAAAATTAACGCACACAGCATGAGTGGTGTGAGAAGCAGGGCCGTAATCCTTATTGAAGGGTTGTAATGGCCAATTATGTATGTATGTTAATAACTTTAAAGTTGTTCGCGGCTTGGATATTTCAGTGAATTTACACTCGCATAACTCTGTACTGTAGTCACACAATGCATTAGTTCAGAAGTATAAAAAAATAAGCCAAATAATATTGTGGCAAACTTTAGGTTTCAAATTACAATTGAAAAAACGAAACAAATTTTAGGTAAATAAATATGTGAGAGCTCTTTTAATTCAACATTCTTCACTCGCGTTTAAGGTCCTCTCGCATGAAAACTTTTATTATGTAACCGGGTACTCGCTTTATTCAAACAAGTACTTTGTCGGGTAATAAATCCAATATTTCCAATTACAGGGGTATTGCCAAACTCAGTGCTATTCCCAAGTTGATGAAGAAACTGGTGACGGATTATCTCTTTTTTAATACGAATTCTTTAATATCCCCTTTCCAGCATGGTTTTTAAAAGGTAGGTCGACTGTCACTAATCTTCTTGAATTTAGTACACGTGTTTTATTTATACTGATTTCAGTAAGGCGTTTGATAGGGTTGACCATAGAATTTTACTTCTTAAACTGTCATTAATCGGTATTCCTGATATTATTCATCGTTGGCTAGACTCCTACCTCTCCCTAAGGACTCAGAGGGTATTGTTTAGGAATGTATTGTCTAAGACTGTATATGTTACTTCTGGTGTTCCGCAGGGTAGCCATTTGGGTCCTTTACTGTTTTTATTGTTTCTTAATGATCTTCCTTGTGCTATTTCTGATTGTAATATTCTAATGTATGCTGATGACGTTAAATTATTTTATACTTTTGATGATGATCATGGTCAGGCTGTTCTTCAGCGGAATATTAATTTGTTTGTAACTTGGTGCAGAGTTAATTTAATGGATCTTAACTTAAAAAAATGTAAATGCATAGTTTTATCTCGCGGGTGCGTGATTTCGCCCACTTATGTGATTAATTCTTGCCCTTTGGAGACTGTATTTACATTTTTTGATTTGGGAGTATTATTGGATATGAAACTGTCTTTTATTGATCATATTAGTATGATGATTGGCAAGGCTCGGGCTGTTCTTGGTTTTGTGAAAAGATGGGCTAGGGAATTCATTGATCCTTATATACTTAGACTGCTATGCATTTCACTTGTTAGACCTATTTTGGAGTATGCGTCTATTATTTGGAATCCATACTATCGTTGTTATAGTGATTCAATAGAGTCTGTGGTGCAGAGGCAGTTTTTATTATTCTGTTTACGTGGCTTAGGATGGGATTATGCCAATGGATTTCCATCATATGAGGATAGATTACGTTTAATAAAACTTCCAACTTTGGAACGTAGAAGGGCTGTTTTAGGTGTTTGTTTTGTTTTTAATCTGGTTAGAGGTGATATCGATTCTGAGTTTTTGCTTTGTAACCTGAATTTCAGTATTCCTGCAAGATTTTCACGGCACTATCGCCCTCTTTCTTTAGATTTCTATAGAACGAACTATGGATGTAATTTTCCTTTTCGTAGATTATGTAATAATCTTAACTTATATTATGATTTTATTGATTTTAATTGTAGTGTTTGTAATATAAAACGTAGCTTATATGCTGGCATTAATTTGTAAATTATTATATAAAAATGTATTTTCGTTCTTGTCATAGATAGTTCCTGTTAATTGTTAGTTTATTCAGCTTGTGATTAAGTTCTTGTTGCCATTACTTTTCCCTTACCCGCTACAGTCCGGACTGTAGTGTGTACGTGTCCCTACGTAATGGGGACGAGCCCACCGCGGTCGGGTGAGGGTGGGTTAGTGTGTGACCGGGGACGTTCAATAAAAAAAAAAATATTTCTACAAATTTATGTCAAACTATTCACTTACATATCCCTCCCACTTTTTTGTTCATATTGAAAAATTAATATTATTTTCCAATTCTATCGCAATTCCGTTAAATTTTTTTCGATTTTTAACGAAAAGGTTACTCTATTATTCCCAAAACGACATAAAATTAAACAGAAAATGAGAAGTACATACAACTATTTTCTAATAAATAAATACATATTCAGATATTATATTTCAATACATTTGTTTATGCCACATAATACGTAAGTAGCCTGCGAAATCAATTAAAAAAGGTTTAATATTTCATTAAAAAAAATACACTCACCACTAGTTTCGTAGAATTCAACTCATTTTTATATCGAAAACGCCTTTCATCACGTGAAATAAAAACTTAGAAATCAAATATTTAACGTTTGTGTATTATTTTAATCGCATTCATTAATTTTAGACACTTTTCGAAAACTATACACCAATTCATATTGAACTATACTTTGAATATTTTGGGTTTGATTTTACATAAAATATTTGGGGCTGAATTAGTATCACAACAATGGTAACTCTAACAAATTATATTTGTGTATTTAACCTCTAAACGTGACAAATAGTTATCTCGATAAATAATAAAAAAATGTATGTTTATTTGCTTCACATTATACGAATATCAACAGGGTGGAGTACTCTCCCCTTTCCTATGGAACCTTTTGATGAATGAGCTGCTAGTGACGTTGGAACATGTGGGATGTGGGGCAATTGCCTATGCGGATAACGCTCTTCTCACTATTTCGGGCAGATTTGTCGACACTATAAGAGACAGAATGCAACTTGCTCTTGAAAAGGTTAAGGAGTGGGCATCTAGTCGTCGTTTGGGTGTTAATCCTGGAAAAACGGAGGTCATACTCTTCACGAGAAGGTACATGCCTCCATCTGAGATTGTATGGGGCGTAACTTGAACTCAAGGAGGAAGCGCGCTTCTTGGGCCTTATCCTGGATAGGAAGCTATCGTGGAAACCAAATATCACTGACAGACTGAGGAAAGCCTCTATCGTCCTCTACGCCTGTAATAAGGTGTTGGGGAAAAAGTGGGGCCTGAGACCTAGGATGACTGAATGGATCTACACAGTGGTGGCCAGACCTATCCTTATCTACGGATACCTAGTGTGGTGGGAATCCTTAAATAGGACAACGAACTTGAACATTATACGCAGGTTACAACGATATGCTTGTATAATTATCAGTGGTGCCCTGCGCACTAAACCTACGATCGCTCAGGAGATAATCTTAGACCTTCTACCGCTTGACCTCTACTACAAGGGCGTGGTTGCTAAGGCGTCTCTGGGCTACTGGACAATGGCATGCATCGGGCATTGGTCATACAAGGATACTTGGAGAAATTGATATTGTCGGAAGCATTAACTGCATGACACCGCGATATGACTTCTCAATGAATTTTAGGACATCCATTCCGGAATGGGAGGACTGGAGGGATGGTGCAGAAAACCTCCCAAGGGACTCCGCACAAATTTACACCGATGGTTCCAAACTCGAAGGAGCCGTTGGAATTGGTATTTATTCGAAATCAATCGGAAAATTCAAGTCTATAAGGCTACCGAATCACTGCAGCGTCTTTCAGGCGGAAGTGTCAGCAATTCAGGCTGCGGTGAAAATTATTGTGGACAAAAATTTTCACAGGCGTAAAATCATCATACTTTCCGCTAGCCGCCTGGCTATCAAGGCATTGGATTGTAGTGTAATAAACTCCAAAACGGTGTACGACTGTCGCAGATATCTCAATGAGGTGGCGAACCGATATGATGTTTGTATCACATGGGTACCGGGACATAAGGATATTCTCGGCAACTGCAGAGCGGCACGACCATCGAACTCTCCGATGAATTCCTACATCGGGGATCCCTGCAAACTTGTAATTGAAAATGCAATCGCTGATCTTGTCAAGGGCAGAGCAGCGCAAAAGATCTGGCCAAGGCTGAATAGAAGGCGCACGGCAACTCTGCTTAAACTCCAAAGAAGTAGGCTCAACACTGTTATCGGGGTTATTAACGGGGCATTGTATTATAGGAACGCATGAGAGGCGTATTGGTCTTGGACACCTTGCAAATGATTTCCGCAGAAGCTATGGAGACGGATGAGACTATTCTTCACTTATTGTGCACATATCTGGCACTTGGTCGGAGGAGAAAGATGCACCTGGGTGCCTACTACATGTAGGATATAGATGAAATGTCATGCATGGATATTGGCAGTCTGAGTCGCTTCATCGGAAGCTCCGAGTGATTCCTAGAATAGGGATGAATGAATAACTGTGGCATCACAATGGGCCCTGTGTGCGGCCTAAGTGTGTCCGCTCATGACTCCATCGAGGGGACAGCCACTTCCCCTTTGCTTATTTATTTATTTTTCATATTAGCCATGCCCTAAATTTAAAATCGTGAGTACGTTTAAGGTTTAAACTGACGGTGATTTTTATCGTTGAGATTAAAAGAAAAGTAAAAAAAACAAACTGAATGTTGTAGTCGAATTATTAACATCATAAATTAAATGACATTAAAATCTTTTAAACTGTTAACTGTAAATAAGTACGTATGTATGCTGACCCAATTATGTATATCTGAATTCCGTTAATCTTATCTTAATTATCATACCGTACTTATACCAAGTAAATATTTCTTCATTCAACTATCTTATATACTGTTCTATTTACGTGAAGAATCTTAAGAAATATTGTTACATTTTAAGGAGCTGGCACTCAAACAAAATCGATTTTCTTAACATTTTCAAACTGTAGATACGAAATGAATACCAATTCCTCGTTGAATTTATTGTTTTTTTTATTTTATTGTAACGTTTAATAAGTCGCCATAGACTAGAAGGAATTGTGTTAGATTATTATATGAGAGCCTATGGTTCAAACCCTATCTCATGGCTGCCTCTTACAACGATTTTAAATAACAATTGGGCAATTCACACGACTTTGTATTGTGTATGTTGTATTGAATACACTTTTTTTTTTGTAAGCGCTCAATGCTCTGCTGTATTGTGTATTTCATGTTCCAAACGTCAAAAAACGATAAGAAGAAGATCAGTATTCATAATTTGATTTTCAAGCAACAAAATGAAAAATATTACGGAAAAAAGTTAATTAATTAATTATTTGTGCGAACAATTATAATTTGAAATGTTAATTGTTGACTCAATTTGCATAGAAAATATTTTGTACATATTTTTATTCTTCTTCTTGATTACTGGCATTTACATAAACTGATAGCACGAAACCAATACAACTTCCAAAATCATATGAGAAAAATGTGTATGAATGTATCAGATTTTTATATGAAAATTATCAACAACAAGCATACACTATTGTATTTTCGTCCAACAATACAACGCCATACAACGATACAAGTGCTTGTATGAAGTGCCCAAATGTGTTAAAAAAAAAGCTTACCACGACATGTGCGATGGTATCAAATCACAGCATAACTTTTATTTCCATTTAAATTGACATTCAATGTTAGGATCGTATACCCATTTATTATTAACGCAACAAACGAAATAAATAACGAAGTATATTTATATCTTCTGTGTAGCAGAGTGCAATCACGCAAGCAATACGTACACATCTATTTCCTATATAATACAATATTATCTCAATAAAGAGTTGTCGTGAGTAAATGTTTTATAATATTTTAAACATCTGTGCAAAATTATACAATTCTGATTAAATTTGAACCTTAAAATTGTTTACGCATTTACACAAACATATTAAATTATACTATTTGTTATCAATTTTAGACTGAATTTTCAGTGTTACCATAACTCTCGTTAAAGTTTCAGAATAAACGGAAAACAAAAGATCAACGTTTTATAAACCTGATGCCAGAGATTAATAAGACCATTAAAGAATAATTTTCTGAATGTAGTAATAAAGTCGGAAGTGGCTTATGTGCCGAATGGACGTTTTCAACCGTCTTTGACAATTTTAGTGGAAAACATAAAGTTTTTTTTAAATAGTTTCAAAGTATTATTTGACCCTTTAATTTAACTTAAAGAGAAACATTTTAACGAAATGGAAAAAGGCGAAGTAACTATAGCGGCAACACTGTAGGCAGTTTAAAAGAGCAGTTTTTAAAGAGCATAGTCGTGTCTAAGAGATATTTCTAGTATTTTATAACAGATCATTTCCATAACAAAACTAATTTCTATCAGAGACGGATAGCGTCAGTCAGATTGCAGTCTCGGTTTACGCTAGGTGTGCGTTAAAAACAATTTTTTCTGTACGTTTTTTTTTTCTTTTAATATTTTCAAGGCAAGAATGTGTAACAAACTGGTGGAAATACCTCCAATTCAATGGCCCGAATTGCGTGACATGTATACGGAACGTAAAAATCGTGCATCCTGCTATAATACACTACAGACATTCATCAATTGGAAGAATAAAGAACCAGAAATGTCGTTATCGATTTATTCACTCAACGACAATTGGAAAGATGGTACTTTTATTGCTAAGGTACGTACTTTTATGATATTTAATTTATACGATATCATCTAACAGTGACAAATAATTTATTATAGTTTCAAAAGCAAGTGTTTTTCAACACATGTGATAATAATCTACAACGTTTACTGGAGGCATTGAACTGTTTGGATTCATCTGAACCATATCTGCTGGCTGGATATCAAGATTTTGTGGTGTCTGCTGTTGAACAACATTTTATTGACTCTGGTCTTCGAAAAGATGACTATCAACCAACTACCACTATGTGGTATCATATCCCAAAAGAGCAAGCCTTACAATTTTCTACTGTGTAAGTGTAACAATAATATTCGAAATGTGGAATCGAAAACGAAGATGGTAGATGGTGAACGCGCATTTTAGCAGGCTCTATAGCAGCTAACGTTAACTTTTGTTTGGGAAAATCAAATAAAAAGCTTCCATTTACCGAATTTCATGGCAAGCAATGACGTTATAACAATAATTAAATTACTGTCTCCTTATTCCGCGCCTTATTTTATTTAATTAATCACGATTATAATTCGTCAACAATTTAAATAGATGCTAAATGCCACTGCAATTCAGTAATTTTTTAAATATTTTTTCTTACATTGCAGGACTGCCGATAATATTGTATTAAAACCACTAACAGAGTCTTACGCAGAGCAGATAAATAGCGTTTGGCCCCATAGATCACCCGGTTCTATTGAATTTGTTAAACTGTTAATTCGACAGAACGATTCGGTTGGCATATTTGAAGACAATAAATTAGTATGCTGGTGTTTAATGTGAGTACATTAGTAAAGTTTTATGTACATATGTATATGTATTAACATAATATTTTAACCGCTATATGTATGTATTTTAGACTACCTTTGGGAGCACTTGGTCTGCTTCAGGTTATGGAAACACATAAACGCAGAGGATTTGGTAGTTTAGCTGTAAGATACATGTCCAAATTATTAGCTGAGAAGAATATTGAAGTAACTGCTCCGGTAGTAGATAAAAATATAGCATCTCGTTCCATGTTTGAGAAATTGGGTTTCAGTGTTATAGATAAAGTTTATTGGGTCGATAAGCCAGCCAGCAACAACATAAGCACACAAAAATAATTTTATTGCAAACGATTTTTTTCTTTCTTTCTTCATACATATAATAAAAACAAGAGAATTATTTAATAGAACAACAACAAGAGAATTTTAAGACAACAGAGAATGTCGTAAATAAAGTATTAGAATAAATTTATATTTATACCATGTACATATGTAACTTTGGATAAACATTTTAATTTTTATATACTTTGTAATTAAAAATAGGTCGATCTTACTGTTGTTTATATAATGAACCATGATGAGATTTTTTATCTTAATATGTTAGCCATTGTTGTGATTAATAAAATATTAAATGATGCTGTTAATGTACTATAATACAAAGTTGTTTGACCTGACGATTTATTGGGATATTGAACTTTGTATTTCAATAGCGTATTCCTATATACCATATATGCCTGGCTTAATTCAATCTTTTTACCCAACTCCATTTGAATGTGATTCATAACTACGACTCCATTGTTGAGCTGTACATGTTCAATCAAATGATTTTGCAAATATAAAGGCAATCCCATTTTTTCAAATTGCTCTATTTGAGTTTCACTTATGTGTTCGGTTCTATTTGCTCTCAATTCGTTACATATTTTGTAAATATCAAAATATTGTTCGATATCTGATTTAGAATCGTTTAAGCGAGTTTCTTTTAGATAACAGCTGAAAATTTCTTTGGCCGGAGATGTTTTCGAAACCTGATCAATCGTAAGCGAATGTATTCTATCGATTTGGCCAGGCGCAAATTTTTCCAAGACATCAAAACAGTGTTTAAAACCAGCAGCTAAAAATTAGAAACGTATGATTTGCATTTAAATGTACATGAATTTCCACTTTAAATTATTTTACCGGATACTGCCGCAACAACTGATAAATATATGAAAATATTAAATAGCGAATGATTTTTCATCATGCTTTTAAACTGGTTGAAATCTTAAAAGGAACTAATTGCTTAAAGCAATATCGAGTGGTTTTTAAACTTATCCAACGGATCTAAAACCAGTACACGATTATTATTCGATAGTGTTGAAAAATTCAGTACTTTGGTACTTTTTTTTAGTACTTTTCCATTTCAAAAATACCGCAGTATCCCCTCGACGATTACAGGACTTTTTTTATTATTACATATTTTATGTCTTGCGCCTTTAAACTATTAGCAACATGCTCAACGTAATTCTAAATGCAGAAGTAGTCTTTAGCCCCGGTTAGCCAAACGTCCACGGAACGTATGTTCGTTTTTAGAATACGAAAAGCAATGAGAACGCTTGCCGAATCGTAATGTAATTTCGATAAGCATTTACATTGCTCTTGGTATGCTCAAAACGAACGTATGTATGTATGTTCCATTATGTTCCGTCGACGTTTGACTAAACGGAACTTTTACGTTTCGTATCGATAGTTTTTTTATATGTGAGGAACACGTATAAGTCGTTATTTTTTCTGTTCCGTTACGTACGTGTATTAAATATAGATAAATAAATAATCTAGTAGGTAGTGCGCTGGCTTACTAGACGTTGGCCCGCGTATCAAATCCCATGTCAGACATCTCCAAGAAAACGAAAAATAAAAAAAATATGTTTTCGTCGACCAACTGTGAGATTATTTATTAATTAATGGCCATGAAAAATGTTCTCAAAAATCTATCGTTCGGAGTCGACTTTAAACTGTAGGTCCCGTCACTCATGTACAGTACCGTGCAAAATAATAGCAGTGAAGAGTTTTAAGTCAGACATTGCCTATTATTATAAAAATTATTAAAGAATTGTTTTAAACTATTTTGTAAATTCATTATTTAGTATGTTGTGTATTCATTGAGGATACTATTTTTTTTGGACAACATTTTTACAAAATGTGAAAATAGAAAATTTAAAACTTATAGAAAAATTTGATTGCAAAAAAATAGCAGTGTTTTTAAAATTTCAAACATTTTGGGTAAAAAAATAAAAACTATTGTTTAAAATTAATATTTATTGGAATATTCTCTATTCTTAATTACTGCATTACATCGATGACCCATGGAGTTAACCAGTTTTTGGCATCTTTCTACCGGAATAGACCCGCCACAATGATTCCACCACATTCCATAACTCCTGCTCATTTTTCGGTTTTGCTGTAAAAACTGCTTCCTTGATGTCGGTCCACAAATTTTCAACGGGATTAAGATCCGCTGACTGAGCAGGTCAATCCATAACATCAATGCCATTGTTAGTAAACCACGATTTAGCTGCTCTGCTTGTGTGTTTCGGGTCATTATCATTTTGGAAAACCCATTTTAAGGGCATATTCTAATCGGCGCATGGTTTCATAACATTTTCCAAAATATGTACGTATAGATGGGCATCCATGTTTCCCTTTATCCAAAATAAAGGACCAGTGCCGTAATAGGAAAAGCAACCCTATACATTTATTTTCGCACCTCCATGTTTTACAGTAGTTAAAACATTGCGTGGTTCAAATGCTGTATTAGGCTTACATCTAACGTACACACGGCGACCTTTTGAGCCAAACATAACAACCTTAGTCTCATCAGACCATAAAATATTACGCCATTTAGATAGAGGCCAATCACGATGCTCTCGGGCAAATTTTAATTTTTTTACAACACGTCGTTTTTTCAAAAGCGGGACTTTGCGGGGAGTTCTTGCTGGTAGATTATTATTAAGTAGAACCATTCCTATCGAACACGGATGAACATCAAGATTTAGATTTTGTTTCAACTCTGTGGCTGAAGTTTTGGGCTCATCTCTTACAGTTCGCAAGAATTTTTTAACTTCAAATTGGCTAATTTTGCTCTTTCTTCCCCGTGTTTCTGCTTTGTATGACCATTTTTTGGCATTGGATATCATTTTAGCTGAGCAACCAACAAGATCTTGAATAAATTTTTAAGTTTTCCGAAACCGAAAAACGAGGCGTTATGGAATGTGGTGGAATCATCGTGGCGGGCTATTCCGGTAGAAAGATGCCAAAAACTGGTTAACTCCATGGGTCGTCGATGTAATGCAGTAATTAAGAATAGAGAATATTCCAATAAATATTAATTTTAAACAATAGTTTTTATTTTTTTTACCCAAAATGTTTGAAATTTTAAAAACACTGCTATTTTTTTGCAATCAAATTTTTCTATAAGTTTTAAATTTTCTATTTTCACATTTTGTAAAAATGTTGTCCAAAAAAAATAATATCCTCAATGAATACACAACATACTAAATAATGAATTTACAAAATAGTTTAAAACAATTCTTTAATAATTTTTATAATAATAGGCAATGTCTGACTTAAAACTCTTCACTGCTATTATTTTGCACGGTACTGTATAAAATTAAGGCACACAAACTAAGTAGTGTGAGAAGCTAGGTCATAATCCTGATTGAAGGGTTGTAATGGCCAAGTACCATTTGATGCAAAAAAGCACTCTTTTAGTTATAGTTGAGTACCATTTCATAATTTCAATTTTGCAACACTGTTATTCAATAGCATGTATGACGAATCTAAAAAAGGAATTTCAGTAATGATGATATACATCTTATCCTACACTATCCATTACAAATGTATTATGCGATTATGGCAAAACGTCTGACTGGATTAAAATTATAGGTATAGGGACTACAAAGTATACTGACTGGAAAGGAATAGGTATTCGTATCATATTAAAAATATTCACTAATACTCACGTTTCCTTCTTTTTTGGAATGGCTTTTTTCCATATTTAATAATTATTCTTACGGGACGTCAACAGTATGAACACAATTTACATTTTCGGACATGGGTGACAGCATTTCCAGACATTTTATAATACAAAATCGTATAACGCTCCTTAAAGTAGTCCAATTCACGCAAGTTTCAGCCTACTAAAGTCGTCTATTGACGAAATAATGGATTTGCAACTCTCATCTACACTTTTGAAATATTAACCACAACATAAGAATTATTTTTATTAATAACTCAACGCAATAATTAATTTAAGATTAAAAAAGCACACTAGCAATCACAGAGTAACTCGCTAGCATAGCAATTGTGGCTTTCGACCTAAAATTAGAACTATGTATTGTATTATTTATTTATTTATTTATTAATTGTGACTTTTTAAGTAGTACACCGTGAAAAATAATCAGCTAAAATAGTACTACTGAACACATTATTTTTTTAAAGTGTATATTAAATATTCGAGAATGGTTCAAATTAACTGTTTGCTTTAAATATCCCTTTGGCTTTTTGAGGTTATGCATTAATTTGACTGTATGACTCCATACATTGAGTAGTCATACAGAGAATATTATTAATATTTTTTAACCTTTGAAGATTACAGAAAATTTTTATATTTCTAGTCAGATGATTGATCTAATAATTGCTGAACAGTTTCTTTGGAAGTGGTTGTTGCAATTGAACTAATATTTTACATAGTATGTAAATAAGTACTTCATTTACATAGCATGTAAAATATATTGGTAAATGGTTACTTCGAAAAAATTATTCTACAGTTTATAGAGCTAACAAATATTAATTGTTCATTTAATTTTGAGTGGAAAGATTACAAAATTAGAGAATAATTCAATATGTATCTCCATTTATGCTTTGATTTTCTTTAAAAAAAAAACATACATCTGGCAATATCAAACTTATGTTCTTCTAACAACGACGACGAATGTGTATGAAAACAAACGTCAAACAATTATAAAATTCAATTGTCAATACAAGTGTCAGAAACTTTTTTTGCCTTTGAGAACAAATTCTCTTCTCGTCAGTCGCCAATCAGAATTGAAATCTTCCAGCTAAGAAGGCTGAAGATTCGTTGTGCCCTAAGCTTTTTTTTCTCGGTTGTTATTAAAACGAAACTTATTAACAAATTTTCCAGTGTCTTGTGTTTTTAAATTGTCAACATGGCCATAATAAGAGTATTGCAATCCCAGGTGAGTTGGCCTTTCCAAACAACTATGAATATCTTGGCCAAAAATGCGTACATGCATATGTGAAGTTTATTATTATTGAAGTTTTCCTGTGATTATGTGAAATTTTTGGAACAAAGTACAATTTTCGGAATATATTTTGATAATTGGATTAAAGAAATTCGAGGATAATATTTTAAAATTGTTGTGCAATTTAAATCCAAAAAGGAAAAATTTTGTTTGCATAAAAACGATTCTAACCTCAAACGGATGTTATCTAACCATAATACAGAATATTCGGTTGTTCATTAATGCAAAAACAATCGACATTTCGTTTCATCTGCCGTGAACGTTTCGTTACCATTTTAGTTCTGTTGTGACATTGTGGGGGAGTTGTGGGTGCAAAGTTTAATTTATTTACAACCAGAAGTCTCTTATCTTATTAATATGATTGTTATGCACATTCCCGGTGACAGGTTAATAAATAAAGTTATAAATCAGAATATAATACAGAGTTATAAATCTAAATATATATGTCTGTATAGTATATGATAGTAGAGTTTTATAAGCAGTCAAGAACAAAAAAAGCTTGAGAAATTTTTTGTCCCCAAAACAGTATCAAAATTTTTTGATAAAAGATTGCTTTAAATAAGCATTTCTGTTTGGGCTTTTTTTTGGCAAATATAACTTTTTCTCTTTTTTTGTTTTAATTTGAGAAAACGAAAGTGTTTATTTATTTTATTTATATGCCATACAATTACATATAAGAAAATTTAATTGGACACAATTCAATTTAAATTTCGTCGTTCGTTAAATTGTATTGCCGGTTATTAAATTGTTTACAATAAATACTCTGATACGTACAATTGATCGTAAGAAAGTTCTCCTAATGTTCAGTATGTGCATCAAATCATTTGACGAAAAAGTGCACAAATGCAAACACTTTTTGTAGGCTGTTATTATTGCCAATGTAAACGATATTCATATTAGCAATGTTCATCAAACAAGTAAACTAACTTTTGTGTTCAAACCAAGGCGAATTCATATATAAGGTGGCCCTAAGATTCCAGCTATTGGGTATCGTCGTTGTCAAAAAAATTTTTGTTTTTTGTGTATTTTGTTTCGATAATCAATTTCGTATTTATATGAGTCATAAACCCACATATGTACCGCATGTATCCTTAACGATACGCATCCTAGGAATTCGTTAGGATTACAATTTTAAAGCCAATTTTTTAAAATTTTTGCAAGATGATTAACAATATTTAAGCCTTTAGCACTAAATACCTAATATATCTTTTAGGATACAACCTAGGTTTACTATATTTATATTTATTTAGACGGTCTCTCCAACTAGGTGCCTAAACTATGACAGATAAAAACATGAAATAATTTTTTTTAATTTATAGGATCTGCACTATTGTGCAATTTAGCATGATATAAAAATTGTATTTAGTTAATAAAATAAATTCACCTTGGTTCAAACATTAAATAATTAGTTTTCTAAACTTATAAATAAATATCAGACTACTTTATAATGTAAAAGATATATATATATATATATATATATATCACTTTAAAATATGTAGCGCTTAAGGATTATTAAAATCTTTTCAAGAAAAAGGTTGAATGTCTTCATACGATAAATTTCAAAAGTGAAATTTAATGTTTGTTTTCAAAAAGATATCCTAAGGAATATCTGCTGATTCGTCTAAAATACATGTACATACATACATTAAAATTGAAATTCAAACATTCAGAACAAAATTACTGTATGTTTTAATATCGATAAGTTATTGCTTAAATAACAGAAATAATTATAATAAATAATAATTTCTCTTGAGGAAATTTAAAGTTTATTGTTTGTTTCAGATTAAAATGTAAAGGGCTGTTGCATATGAGAGTATTCAAGACCAATTCTCCTAAAATTATAAAGTTTTAAAGTGTTTACTATTATGTTCCATTTTATATGAAACATTTCAAACCCTTACAACTGTTACCTACTGGTATTAAATTTATTCATTACATTAGTTTGCTATAATAATAAATATATTCTTTAATTCATATGTCTTCGTTCTAAATATTCGTTTATTATAGTAAATTTATATTCATATATAATTGAACCAATTAATTAAAATAAACATTTTCGCACATAAGCCACTTGATATAAACAATATGCATGTACGTAGAAACGAAGCATGTGATAACTTAGTTATCAATTGACACAGACGTGTGTGTACCCTTTCCCTCAATGCAAACAATTTCACTTATAATTGCAATTTTTGCATTTACGAATATGTGTGTACATATGTGCATATGCATATATTTTATTATTGATAATATGTCGACACTATAAAGAAATAATGTTAATGTTTGATATGTCCAAACTTTATAATGTAAAAAATATATACATACATACATATGTATAGTTATTATTAATAATTTTTAAAATTTTAAATTTCATATTTTAAAGTTGCAATTATATTCAGTTAGTTAGTTATTCACAAGTGTTATTTTGTATTTAAAATTTTTCAATTGTTACTAGTCTACGTGTGATGTATTTTATCTATTGGTCTTACCATATCAAATAAAGCCACGCGTCTCAATTTTAATCCCGATAAGATTTTTTACAATTAACATTGTTTATTATATTCTCTTACCCGACTTTATCTGTATTTTTATTTAGTGTAAAATGCTAAAACTGTCAAACTATTATATCAACTGGTTTTCGTTTATGAAAATAAAATACCAACAAATGCAGATAAATAGAAAAAAACTTGACACAGAGCTTTAAATTAAATATGTTCCATTGCACTTAGGTAACTGTTGGACATATACATATGTATGTATGTATTTTCGGCCTCGACAAGGTATATTTACTTTTAGGTTCTTTTTTTTATTGGATCCTAATCTTAGATCTATCTGGGCTGGCAAAATAAAAGAGTTCAAATAATTAAATTAATTAAATAGTAGTCGCCGTAGTTTAGGAGGCAGTATGACCTTATTAGACGTGAGGCCATGGTTCAACTCCAGGTCAGACGTCTTCAACAAAAACGAAATATAAAAAATATTTCTGCGGCGACTGTCTTTCAGCAGATTTCTGACAAAAACTCTGAGAGTAAATAAAATTGCGATTAAAAAGTTTCTCAAAAATCTATCGTTTGGAGTCGACTTTAAACTGTAGGTCCTGCCACTCATTTGGCAGGATCGTAATCATGACCAAAGTGTGTAATCACAATTATGTATGTACATATGTTACAATTTATAGAAAGTTTATAAATTAAATGTTCTTTAGTTTTGGAAATCATTTGACGACTATTGTTTTTGTATTGTTGTAGAACGAAACATATTTGGCTTAACATTTGTTTTCTACGCTCCTGAAAAATTTCCGACTATTTTTGATTTGTTGCAATTCATGAATTTGCAATGGGGCACCTTCTTTTCAATTAACTATTTATATAATATCGTCGTCGAAAATCCAAAAGTACGTAACATCACTTTTTCTAATATTACCGAAGAAGCAAAAAACGTTATACATGTTACATGTTGGTACGTCACTTTGAATTATTAATATAAAAACGTTATTTTTGGTCGAAAAAACCCGAAAAATTGGTAGAGATATGTTAGATAACCTTACGAATCATAATCAATCAAAAACTCGATTTTGATTTTTTTTTAATGATACGTACTTTTGGATTTTCGACGACGATATGTACTTACTTTTGATTATATCATAAAAAAACATACATTGAAGTACTCAAAAATATTATTATACTAGCTGTACCCTGCGCGCTTTGCTGCACTACAAACTAAAATAAATTTGAAGGAAAGACATTAGACAAATATCCAATTAAGTTTGAATCATTTTATTGATTTTGTTTCCCGTTGTCCAGATGATTCAGACGAACGGGCCTGAGTAGTACGCATTCGATCAAGTGATTCATTGTTCAAGTGATTCATGCGAACGGATCTGTGCGGCATGTACTCGAAGATTTTTCAGTCTCAATGCTGATTCTGAGGCTAGTAATGCTCTTTTCTTTTCTTTTCAACACAGGATCAAATGCACAGTTTACGATTTAATTAATTTCGAAGAATTTTCAGTGGCGCCACCTGTCGGAAATTGGTTATACCAACTTAGAAACCTTCGTCGGCTCATGCGCAACAACTTTGCTAAAGATTAAATGCATAGTTTACGATTCCATAAAGTACATTCATTTTTGTATATATAGATAATTTAAACTCGAAAAAAAAATAAATAAAACAAAAGTCTACGAATTTAATTTTGGTTATATTTTTTCTTATTTGGTGAATTTTTTCACAAATGTTGGTTACAAAATTTTTTTCTTTCCCTTCTATCTTTCCCCCGCGTCGTTTTTTACACTTTATTTTCTTTGGTTTTATACATCAAGAATCACAGATAGCATACTTGTAGGGGTAACTACTATGCGTATGAGTAATATATTTCAAATGCAATTAAATATTAAGTATGTAGTATGTAGCATACGTGGGCATGGCCCCTCGCTCATTTGGAATATCAACATAAAAAGTAGCCTATAACTCCTTCCAGACATACAGGAAGATACTGTGAAAATTTCAAGAAAATCGGTTCAGCCGTTTAATCGTCTATAAACTTCAAACATACAAACATACAATCAAACACACATTCATTTTTATATATAAGATAACGATGACCTTTTATTTCTACCTTTAAGTCGAAACATAAAAGTTGTAAATATAAATTTATGAATTTATTCCTTGTATGAAACAATAATCGAAATACCGAAATCGAGTTTCAGTAATCATAGTGATTACGCGTTAACCAATATATTGTAGGTACATACATACATATTTATTTAGTTTTATTATAACTTTTATAACAGGCTTTAATTTAGAGAAGTAGACCATCAACCTTTAAACCATGTTTGTCGTCAAAAGAAAGATATTCGAGGTAGGTTTTTAGTGGAAATTCCACTGCTGTTGATAAGTACTAACATTCATAAATTATTTTATGAAATATTCCGCAAATGACGTAGTATAAATAATATTTGGTGATAATAAAAATTTCAATGGTTCACAAATAATCACATTTCTATCATTTTATAGATATTATTACTAGAGCAACGTATTATTCGGTCACCCATGTGACTCTAGTATATTTGTTTTTTATAAACAAATATTCAAATAAAGAATTTCACCATCAGCCGTACGTACATATATACAATTTCGGGTATCAGCGGTATAGTATATTTATTTAATCTGATAAGAACGAATTAATTTTGCACACCAACAAAGTATAAGCAAAGACTATAAATATATATATATATTTATTTATATATATATATATTTATATATATATATATTTATATATAGATTTTGATATGAAATTGTCGCAGACTAGTCTATTTAAAAGTGCTTCTTTAGAAATCAAGGCCGCCTTTGAGTGTATAAACCTAAGTATTTATACAATTTATTAATTTAAGCACGCTGCCTAAATTGAATCGTCACTTTATTAAAGTGATTAGCAATTCTTGTTAGCTGCTATCTGTTTACATATTCAATTGAATATTGCTTGAAATAATTTAAAGTGTATTTATTTCAATTTTTTCTTCTTTTCTTTTTGTAGATTCGCAAAGCCGGTCAATATGGTTTTGATGTGCAAGCACGTCAGTTCCATGCATCGTGTTACACTGCTGCCAAGGTGGCATTATCGAAATTCGATACGGATGTGTATTTGCCTTATGAGAAATTATCGAAAACCTTGGAGGTTGTTAAGGGTCGTTTAAATCGCCCTTTGACCTTGTCCGAAAAGATTTTGTACTCACATTTGGATGATCCTAAAAATCAGGAGATCGTTCGTGGTACTTCCTACTTGCGATTGCGCCCCGATCGTGTTGCTATGCAAGACGCCACCGCTCAAATGGCGTTGTTGCAGTTTATTTCCTCCGGCTTAAAGAAGGTTGCTGTACCATCTACCGTCCATTGTGATCACTTGATCGAGGCTCAAGTTGGTGGTGTTCAGGATTTGGCTCGCGCTAAGGACTTGAACAAAGAAGTATACAACTTTTTAGCCAGTGCTTGTGCTAAATACGGCTTGGGATTCTGGAAACCAGGCAGTGGCATCATTCATCAAATTATTTTGGAAAATTATGCCTTCCCCGGTTTGTTGATGATCGGTACTGATTCTCACACTCCCAATGGCGGTGGTCTTGGCGGTTTGTGCATTGGTGTCGGTGGTGCTGATGCCGTTGATGTAATGGCCAACATCCCATGGGAATTGAAGTGTCCCAAAGTTATTGGTGTCAATTTGTGTGGTAAAATTAGCGGCTGGACTTCGCCTAAGGATGTCATCTTGAAGGTAGCCGATATTCTGACCGTCAAAGGTGGTACTGGTGCAATCATTGAATACCACGGCAACGGTGTTGATTCCATTTCTTGCACTGGTATGGCTACCATTTGCAACATGGGTGCTGAAATCGGTGCCACGACTTCTGTGTTCCCATTCAATGAGCGTATGGCTGCTTACTTGAAATCCACTGGTCGCTCGGCCATTGCCGATGAAGCCAGGAAATACCAATCGAAGATCTTGTCTGCCGATAGCAACTGTCAATACGATGAACTCATCGAAATTGATTTGAACACATTGGAACCCCATGTTAACGGTCCATTCACCCCTGATTTGGCTCATCCCATCAGCAAATTGGGTGAGAATTCAAAGAAGAACGGTTATCCAATGGACATTAAGGTTGGTTTGATCGGCTCCTGCACCAACTCCTCATACGAGGATATGGGACGTTGTGCCAGTATTGCTAACAACGCCATGAAACATGGTCTCAAGTCAAAGATTCCATTTAATGTAACCCCCGGCTCTGAGCAAATCCGCGCTACCATTGAACGTGACGGCATCTCTGAAGTATTCCAAAAATTCGGCGGCACTGTTTTGGCTAACGCTTGCGGTCCTTGCATTGGTCAATGGGATCGTAAGGACATTAAGAAGGGCGACAAGAACACCATTGTCACATCCTACAATCGTAACTTCACTGGCCGTAATGACGCCAACCCTGCCACTCATGCCTTCGTAACCAGGTAAAAAATAAAATTGAATTATTCCTTCCTAAAAAAAACAGGGGAAATATTATTGAGGGCATCCCGAATATGCTAAAAATTTGTTTTTCTTTTAGTCCCGAATTGGTAACAGCTCTTTCCATTGCTGGTCGTTTGGACTTCAATCCTCTTACCGATGAGTTGACTGGTTCTGATGGCAAAAAATTCAAATTGGATGCTCCATTTGGTGATGAATTACCCTCAAAGGGCTTCGATCCCGGCATGGACACCTATGACGCTCCTCCAGCTGTAAGTTATCGATTACGATTGTTTCACTTTGGTGAAATTTCATAAATTTTGATTGTGATTGTTGTAGAGTGGTGAGAATGTTAAAGTTAATGTTGACCCCAAGAGCCAACGTTTACAACTATTGTCTCCCTTCGACAAATGGGATGGTAAGGACTACATTGATTTGACTGTCCTCATCAAGGTCAAGGGCAAGTGCACTACAGATCACATTTCCGCTGCTGGTCCCTGGTTGAAATACCGTGGTCATTTGGACAACATCTCCAACAATATGTTCATTGGAGCCACCAACTACGAAAACAATGAAATGAACAACATTAAGAACCAACGTACTGGCAAATGGGGTGGTGTACCCGATGTTGCCCGTGACTACAAGGCTAACAACATCAGATGGGTTGCTGTTGGTGATGAAAACTACGGTGAAGGCTCATCTCGCGAACATGCCGCCTTGGAACCCCGTCACTTGGGCGGACGTGCAATTATTGTGAAATCTTTCGCCCGTATTCACGAAACCAACTTGAAGAAACAAGGTCTTCTGCCCTTGACTTTCGCCAATCCCGCTGATTACGATAAGGTAATAAAGAAATTTTAAAAGTAATGCTCGAAAACGTCTGACGTTCGCAATTGTTTTTGATGTTATTTTTCTAGGTCCAACCCACAAGCAAAATCTCTTTGTTGGGCCTTGCTAACTTGGCTCCTGGCAAACAAGTCGACTGTGAAATCAAAAACGGAGACAAAGTTGATAAGATCAAATTGAATCACACAATGAACGAACAACAAATTGAATGGTTCAGAGCAGGCAGCGCACTTAATCGCATGAAGGAAATTTCTGGCAACTAAATCGGAAAATCTACTGTGCATGCGTTTGATTTAGTTCTCACTTATCGTTTCTTATAATGTTCAGTTTGTCCTGCCTTACCCGCCAATTTTAACAATTTTTCTTTCTTTATAATTATTATTATTGTTATTATTATTGTAGGTCTCTATAAACAAATTTAGTTATTTTTCTGATTATGTACTCTGTAATTTTGATGTTCCAATGTAAGTTTAACTCAAATCGAAATTTAATAACAATATACGGAAACAAGATTTATATTTCGATGTTAATAACGATATTATTTTACTTTTATTTTAAATGCTATACATACATGTTTGTAATTTATAAATACGAAATGTTACAATCAAACCAGATAGAAGAACTTTGAAGATCGATTGCGATAAACACTCATTACACAATATACCATACATACATACATATGTATATAAATATATATACTTAATTAAAATTTTTATTTAATAAAGCAAAAGCTGAATTTATTTCAATTTAAAAATTAAGAGTAAAAACAAAAAGAAAAAAATACACAAAAATTTAAATATTAACACGTTTTTAATTTAACGACATATTTTAAAGCAAAGTGTTGCTGGGACATTAAGCGGCAAATGAAACAAAACTCTTCCATATAAGAAAGATAACATAATTTATGTTGATTTTGGTAATTTGCTGATTTATTGATTGTTACTCCTTCAAAAAAAAAAAAAAAAAAAAAAGAAAAGAAAAAAAAAAAGAAGACGTATATTTATTATATAAATAGTTCAGGCGAATTAAATCAGCAATAAATTGTTTAGAAAATAAATTGAAAAATTTTCAATTAACAGAAGATATTGGTGGTTACGTAAGTACATATATATAATCGTTGTGTGCTCAAGACTACACACGTATAGAATACCTGTATGTTTGTCCCATTCTTTGTGAATACAATGGAAATTAACGTTTTTATTTTATTTAAATTTAAAATTACAGCGTGACACAAAGGTCAATAAATAAATGAGATTAAAATAACATTTAAAAAGATAGTAACGAATAGTTTGATTAAAAACAAAACCAATGCTGTGCAAAATCAAAAAACGAAACAAAACTGGCGTTTGGTTTATGCCACAAAATATATTAATGAGTCAAATGATTTCCAATAAATTGTTATATTTATAAACCAGAGCATATCGATGGCTTAATATAGAAAGGTCGTATCTTAAATTTTCAGTACTTTGCAGGAGAAGGAAAAAACTCAATAAAATCTAAAACAAAACTATTTTAAAATGCAATTTTTATTAAAAATAAATGAGGAAATCAATCATAAAATAATTGTTTGAATTTTGGTTGATTTCAAGGAGTAATTTAAATTAGGGCTTTTTGGTATTCAAATTGTTAAAAATTAATGTAGAGATAGGGCTTTTTTTATTGATTTAAAGTGAGAAGAAACAAAGATAATAATGCAAAATTCTAAATTTGTGTAATAAACAAACATCAGGTAATTGAATTAGTGTAAGTTTTAATTAAAATTGATCTTTTTGTGGCAAATTATCATAAAAATACAGGCAATGAGTGACTTAGTAAGTCTGCAACCATATTTGAAACGTATTTGAGTTAAGATTCTACATGAGGAATTTATATTTGAAATACGAACATTGATTGCAATGTTAATTAAACCCAATTGAGACGCCGCTATGGTCACTAAGACGATACTAAGGCCACATTCGCCAGTACGTACCGATAGAAATTACAATGTCCACGAATCCAAACATAAATAGGCCTAGACAAGAGGCATGATATGCTTGATTAATTCATGTTTTTTCCTATCAACTGAGAGCTAGACTCACGTAGTTTAAGCTTATGGATGACTGCCACGCAAATGTAGATGCAAAAAACTCTAAAGCCAGAAGGGGAGACAGTATTGGTGACTATAATTACAGTCTATTGATTAAGCTCCCGACAAAACCCAATTTATCTTGGTTCTATCAGCTTGCGCCTCAATGTCGCAAGCGTTTCTTCGAGTTCTTGTGAACAACTCAGTGGGCCTAACAAAGTTGGGTTTTGCTGATTGTAAGGCAATATAATTGCAGGCGGACTAGGGAGATAAGAGTCCCTTAAAAGACAATATTAATCCAGAGCGCCCTTTTGTGGTATTAACATGAACTGTGAAACCTAATTTGTATCATTGACAAGCTTCCTACGTACTAAACCCATTTAGCTAATTGGGTTTTACTCCCATTATGGAGTATTTTTAGTAATCGAAGTAGGAGGGCGTTTTTGTTGTAGAGTTTCACAGACCTTATAACCAGGCTTTTGGTTTTCATTAGATTTTTCTCTAATGAAAAAAATGAGATACGACCATTCTATATTAAGCCATCGATATATAATATTTTTGGAGCAAATGGTATATAAATAAATTGTATATAACTTGTATTAATGACGACAAAGGCCGCTTTTAAACTTATTAAACGATGGCCACTAATCGGATCTTTCTAAAAATTGATAACATGGTTCTGTTCTTTGTAGTTAGTTAAACTCTTATTTTCTTTGGCGACGACTGAGTATTCTCACATTCACTTTCTCACTAGAGTCCTGTTTCACCTATTCGGCTTTCTTGTTGCTTACTTAATTGTACATTCATTTAGATACTATCTCGTCATTTATTAATAGAAATTGTTGAGTACACAAACGTAATCCATGAATTTGTTAATCGTTGTCCTCAACGCATCAAATTTACCATCTGCAAGTTGGGCTGTCGTTAAGCGTTCCGCCACCAGTCTGACTTCATTAAAAACTGTAATTTGCACACCTATTGATGGTACTCCGACAACATTTTGAATATTTTTAGATTTGGTATTGCAAATATCTTAAATAGTTCAAATTTTAATCGCATAATACTCAAATAAATAAACTTTAATCGCATGGGTATGTCGAAACAATTATGGTACACAACATATAAATTTTTTTATTTAAACTTTAGAGTGCTAAACATTAAAACATTGGAAACATTGAACACTGAAAAACGTAAAACAGACAACAATTTGTGTTAATAGATGGCATTTTACATAAAATTCATAATAAAACATATTGAAATTAAAATGTAATTAATATCTGTTCTAAAGAAGAATTTTTAATAATTATAATCGAAATATTTATTATAATAAGATATAATAAGAGAGGGATGGACACGAAGAATGTCTGGTAAGGAGATGCGTTGTTGTATGTTTGGCACAATCATTTGCTCGCATAAGCTTCCCCATGTTGTACCATACTTATTACGTATATTCATGCAGTTTAATTTAGGACGCGTTAGGACCTTTAGTAAATAAAGTAGATCGTCAATATTGAGAGCCTGTGAGAATGGGCTATATCCCATGCACATTTCATATAAAACGCATCCCAATGACCAAATGTCCGATTTATAATCGTACTTTTCGCCACGCAAAACTTCAGGTGCCGAATAGAATGCTGTACCAGCTGGGCTACTTTTCGACTTATTTGGTGCGTTTACTAGAGAAATACCGAAATCGGCGATTTTAATGTGATTGTTTTGATCGACCAATAGATTTGCTGGTTTAAGGTCTCGATGGAAGACATGTCGTATGTGCAAATACTCCAGTCCCATTAAAATGTCACAAAAATAACGTAAAATAATTGCATTTGAAAAACCATCTGGCCGTGCTTTGCCAATAATATCCAAAAGTGTTCCATGAGGAGCATATTCCATGATTATATTAACTGTGCCAGCATGAACAAATGATCCAATAAATTGTATAATATTGGGATGACGAAGCTGTGATATTATATAGACCTGAAATAATTAATAACAATGGCATTACCAATTTCATGTGACTATAAACACATTGGACAACGTACCTCTTCCATTATCATTTTCATATCCTGTCTGGGATTGTGCACAATTATGCGTTTTACACAAACTAATTCAGTATTACGATGCTTGCAAAGGAATACTCGCCCAAAGGAGCCAGCTCCCAATACTTTTAAAGGCTTCAACGACGGTTCCCCTAAATCCATTTTATTTCGCTCTTTATATCAACAATATCGTGCAAAGAAAAACTCCAAAATACTATCACTTTTTTAACCTTTTCTTTGAAATCCCTTTACAATTTAATTTTATTTATCCTGTCTTTTGGCTCAAGCAATAGGAAATTGACAATGTGTGGAAGATATACTTATCTAACGGTTGTTTCCAGTATTGCTAAATTGCAGATGAATATTTGTCTAAAATCACAAAGTCTGGTTACACACACGTCATAACTGAATAAAAATTTATAAGATAGACTTGATGTAATTACATATATGTACTACTCGAATAAACAACTAAGATTAGATTATAGAGGAAGATTTTTTCTTTTCATTATTGCACTTTCCAATAACTACGATCTGATTGGCTCTAATCACACGAGAACAATTTTTAGTCGCACAATTTTTGTTCTTTTCAAGTCACACGGGATGAATATTAGTTTGGCATGAAATGTATACGTATACACAGCTTTGTATGTATTAGTGTTTTTGCATTCATTTGATATTTGGCTGATTTTTAAAAATGTGCATGTATTAGTTTTGTGCTGGTAATGCGGGGTTGTAGCTGGTTGAAACTACGCCACCGAAAAACCATTCTCTTCACCTCTCTTGCCAATAAACTATCATTTTACGTCAGCACAATTGTTCTCGTGTGATTAGAGCCATTTGCAGTGGCTTCTTTGCATAAGCGGCCATAACTTTATCAAAAGCAAGTATGTATTCTCTAACAACAACTTTTATGCAACACCGTGTGTTACAGTTAAATATACAAGTTGGTCGTTTTCTACAACTGTGTTATATGTTGTCATCGTTATGTCGGTGGTCGGCAGTCCTAGAAAGTCCGCTGTTGTCGTTGGGTTCAGCCATAGGTATATGGGTCGCTGGGTAGTCGGTTTAGCTGGGCATCGAAAGATATGCACTGTGTCGGGTGATGCCTGGTTGCATAACGGGCAGCTATCCTGGGTTCCCGAGATGATCCTAGCCCTGTAGCTAGTCAGGAAGTTCGACCATTGCTATTCGTAGGGCGTTATTCTGTGTCGTCTGTAGTGCCCGCCATTGTGTCTCACTCAAGAATGAAGTCCAAATTGGAGCAGCATAATTGAGGAGTGACCGTCCGATAGCCTTATAAGTGGTGATGATGGTTTTCTTGTCCATTCCCCATGTGGTACCTGCTAGTGCCTTTAGGCCCTTGTTTCTCTTCTTCACTTTGGCGTTGATGTTGGTCGCATGTGCGGCGAAGTGAAGTAAGTTATCGAAGGTGACCCAGAGAATCTTTGGGTACCGAATCGTGGTAATGATGTTGCCTTCTACTTCGACGTTTAACGTTCTTCTTACTTCCTTCGTCCATGTGGTGAAGAGAGAGAAGAAGAGAAGTAGTGAAAATCTCCTAGTAGTGGAACGAAATCAAGTCTATTATCAGTTTTTGTTCTAAGTGTACAACATGCATTTTTATATACTGAGCTGTTATATAAACAAAAGCAAATTAATTCGGCTGCAAACGATAATAGTAATTAGTAATTATTAAAGCCATAAATTGTCATAATAATGGGATAAGACAACATTTCGATGTGAGTTATTACTACATATTTTGAAATAAAATTGAAATTGTTTGTAAACGGAAACTTTATGGATATTTTATATTTATTAGTTTTTCATTCATTATTATTATATTTAAAAATATTTTTATTATAGGCTTTAAATATGTATATATTTATATATATTTAATCTTTCTTTTTTTTTTTTGTTTAAAATGCAGCACATTATCATTATATACTTTCATTATTATTATTTCATTTTTCTTTTTAACAACTTCCTCCTAATCATTGTCTTCATTTACATCTTTTTTAATTTTTAATTTTTTTTCAAATACATATTTTCAAATGTCTTATATATACTCATATGCACACATATATCATATATATCTATATTTTTTTTCTCTTTTGAATATATTTATTTTTATATTTTTTGTTTTTAGTAAAAGTATTTAATTTTTTATAATTTTATTTATATAATAAACTTTAAGACGTTTTATAACAATTTCATTTTGTTAATTTCCCATTTAAGTAATAGTTTTAATATAATTTTTATTTAAAAGTGTTCTTTTATGTATATATTCTCTTGCTTTATTTTATATGTATTTTTTACTTTAGGGTGTGTTATGGTGTTGGTTTTTATTGTTATAAATTATTTCGTTATACAATTATTGATTAGAATTAGAATTTTGTTTATTACCAGACTTTCTTATTTTTTGTATTTAGTTTTTACAAAATATTCATAAACTACAAAGAAAAAATAATTAATTGGCCATTAAAAAACTAAATTTAAAGTACAATCACACAAACAACTTAATTTTTTTTGTTTGTTTTATTTTTTTTAGCTCGAATAAAGGCAAAAGGACGTATGCAAAAAGTTTCATTAAAATTTGCGATAAATTTTTATTTCATGTGAACAGGGACTAATAAACAAACTGTAATGATTAATTCGTTATGGGCAGCAGAAGTTGAATCTTTACAATATTGCATATTATTATTATTATGTTGTTGTCGTTATTGAATGAGTACATAGAAATACATACATTGCATTTAACTGAAAAATAATAAACTTGAATGCGTGCTTGTAAATAAAGAAAAAAGAGAGCGTCTCAATGTTAATGAAAATTATTTTAAACGGATGTTTGTTTATTTATGTTCATTATTTTCCTTAATGATGAAAACAAATGCTTAAAATAAGAAAACATTTGATTGAATCTGTTGATTTGTTGTTAGTTTTGTTGATTTGGTAATTATTTTTCTCTACAAATTCATTTTTCAACACTTTTCTTCATTTTAGATTGGTTTAAATTGGTATAGGATTGCATTGAATTATTTATGTATTTATTTAATAAGATTATTGTAATTATGTTAACAACATCTGATGTTCTTGAATGGTTGAAAATGTTGAGGCGGTGGTAGCGGCAACGGCTGTAGCTGCAGCGAGGGTGTAGAGCATATGCATTTGATGTAATCATTCCCATTCAGTGGTACCCGGTGGTTTTGATGTTAAATCATAAAGAACTCTCGAGATTCCATCCAATTTAGAAATTTGTTGAACCATATTACGCAGAACCTGTTATAAATTAAAGGTTTTTGTTTTTTTAATTTTAAATAATATTAATAAGAATTATAAAAAGCTTACGTTTAATGGCAACTGTTCGGATCCTGGAATTGCCGGCACTCCAGTCATAAAGTCACTAGTTAAGAATGGTCGCAAAACAATCGATCGACTACATGAGGGTGCACGATTTGTGGGATCTCTATCGAAGTGAACGGGTATTAACACAACAGGCATTTGCGAAATTTTGCGATAAAGTCCAGCTTGCATTATAACCTGAAATATTTTCCAAATTAAAATTTTAAAATTTTATAACAAACATTAGCGTTTAATTCCACAAGAATACGTTAATGTTCAACTACCAGAAGTTAAAACTTGATCGTATTAGCTCTGGAATTATTATAACAAATTTAAATAAATGTAGTATTTATTGTAGTACAAATGAATACAAGTTTAAGAACAACAAACTACTACTTTCTAAAATATGAATTAAAATATGTAGTAATTTGTGTTAAACTTATTTCAAGTCAGAGTGGTTATATCGGAAAAATATGAAGGGACATATGTACGTCGGTATGTTTTTATATCATGGAATGGAAAAACATCATAGTTAATGAAATTCTATTACTAATATAGTATATAGTAATAAAGACTTATTTGAAACGGAGAGTAAATAATTCACAGTATCAATTTCAATATCAATGAAACTCACCTCATTTGCAATAGCATCTGCTTGTCTCAATTGTTTTATAACATAATTATTAAGGGTCGTATGGGTGATATCGGTTATTTGATATTGAACCGGTTCACCAAACACGTAGCAAATACGATTAACATTGTGTAAAATACGAGGAATCAATTTGGCTAAGAATAACATGTCATCCCAATTTGGTTCATGGGAACTAGAAAGACCGACAACATAACTATAGGTGCGCGCATCACCTAAAAATAAATTATATGCAAATAATAGGAAATGAAAAAGTATGGCAATATGTTATGTACCTTGAACACCAACAGATCGTATAGGCAGCACAGTAGCCTGGATTTGAGAATTCGAAGAAATGCGTATAAGCTCTTTTTGTTCGGTTTCTGAAGTTGCACCTGTCACTCGATTGATTAAAGCATGATTTTTTTCCAATTTATTCTTATAGTCGACTATGACACGTGCAATCACCTGTGAAACAAAATGTAAACATCAATCATTGTAAATTGATCACAAGAGCTGTGAAGAAATGTACTTGTGTTTCCGAATAGTCCTTTTCGATAAAAGGTTCCTCTGCACATAATATGCGAATGGCTAAACCTGGACCTGGAAATGGTTGTCTTTCTACTAATTCAGCAGGTAAACCCAAATCATTACCCAACTCTCTAACTTCATCCTTATGAAAATCACTTAAAGGTTCAACTACTCTACCGGCATTACGGAGTTCTCTATAAAAAAAAAATTTTATCAAAATATAAAATTGCAAACTATATCGTTTATAAAATCTTTCAATTTATGAACCTTATCAAATCCGTATCGTTATGGTGTGTCTTAATGGTGTCTGCTTTCTTGCTGACAGAACTTGAAGCGGACTCAATTAAATCAGGTCTTAAAGTACCCTGCGCCAGCATTACTTCCTCCGGCTTCAGTTTCATTTCGGCCACAATATCATTTGTAATCTTCACAAAAATATCACCAATTATTTTTCGTTTTTCCTCAGGATTTATAGTCTGGCAGAGCATTGGCGTTTCAACTATGGAGAATTGACCAGGCCTTTTGATTTGTGTCGTTCCTTTAAGGAAGGTGTACGCCTCTTTGCGTACTATCAAATCAATGCCGATGTCACGCAATGATTTCTCTACCTTTTCACTTTCATCTTTACGCATGAAACCATTGTCAACGTGAACGGCGATAATTTGACTGGGATGTAAAGCATGACGCAATAAGGCAGCGCATACAGTTGAATCAACTCCACCACTCACAAGTAACTGCAATTCAAAGCAGGAAAGATCGTTATTACACTATGTAAAATGTATGTAAATAATATACAACTTACCAATACTTTGTTGTTGCCTACTTTTTCTTTAATATACTTAACACAATCCTCTTTACGGCTACCCATAGTAAAGTTTGGCGTTATGCTGCAAATATCGAATAGGAAATTTTGCAACATTTGTTTGCCGCATACGGTTAGATCAACTTCCGGATGAAATTGTACTCCATATATTTGCAAGCTCTCATTATAAATGGCAGTTATAATATTACTGGAAGATCTTCCGCCAACTTTTAATTTATCACCAATGCGTTCCACACTATCGCCATGTGTTAAAAGCACAGTCTGGGTACGATTTAAACGACTACAAATATATGGCATTTATACAAATTAACTTTATTTATCGATACATACATATCTATTTAATTAGAATTAATGGAATATTTAATTGCGATACTACTGTCAAACCACGTGTAGTCCAATTTGATCAACTTAACAATATTGGAATGTTCATAGTTTTCTTTATTACTCTTGAAGGATTGTATCGACGTTTATTGAAACTGAACTAAATAAACGCTTTCTTTTCCTTCGTATATTAGGTTTTGCAACTAAAATATGCATTCAATTGAATGTATTTTAATTATTTTTTTTTAAGAATAAAAACATTCGATAACGTTGAAATCAACGAAACAAAATATTGTAATAAAACTCAACGATAGTTTAAATATTCTTACTTCCACATGTAGTAGATTAGTTATAGGCCACTTTAACTAATCTACTACACACTTTAACTAACGCAAATGGTAGAAGGCCATTACGACCCTTCAGTCAAGATTACGGCCTAGCTCCTCAACACCACTCATGCTGTGTGCGTTAATTTTATACACGAATGGTGGGACCTACAGTTTAACGTCGACTCAGAACGACAGATTTTTGAGAAACTTTTTCATTGCAGGTTTTACTCTCAGAGTTTTTCTGCTGAGAGGAAGTCTCCGAAGAAATATTTTTTTTTTTCATATTTCGTTTTGATGTCTGGCCTGCGGCTCGAACCCGGGCTTTACGTCTAATAAGTGAACACATTACCTACTAGACTTCGGCGACTACCAATTAGATTACAATTAGATTTACAATTATAAATATGATTATTCTAGGGAACCATTATCATATAGATTCTCATTATCATATCGATTGAAAAAATCTTATTAAGCTACAGTGCTATTTCGAGTATACCGTTTTAGTTGATTAGAGACGTAGATTCCATTATGCAGCTCTGACTGGGAACCGATTAATTAAAGTTAATTCGTATTTAAATCAACAATTATTTCTATCCAAGTCAGAATAGCTATTTTTTGATTTGAAAAAAGTACCTCCTCTGGAGTACAGAAGAATTTAAAAATTGTATAATTTGCATTTATCACAATTTTCTTTTAAATAATTTTAAAAGAGCAAATTAACTGTTTAACAAACGTAACGTAATCACATTGAGTTTTCTTTTATACTAATTTAATTGCAATTGTAAAGCATTCTTTGAGTATTTCGTTCACTTATTGTAATTCTATTGAGTTTTTTTTTTCTTAATTGAACTAGAAATTTATATAATTTCATATTTTCTAAAATCCTAACAAGATTGAGAAGGTACTCACTTAAACAACGGACAAGATGTCTCAACTTCAATAACTGTTTGACCATCCTCTCGTACACTTTTCCTCTGAACGGAACCTCCAAATTCTTTGTTAATCATTTGCATGCCATAGCAAATACCCAAGACAGGAATTTTTAATTTGAATATATCTGGATCGTAACTAGGAGCATCTTCGGCATACACGGAATTGGGACCACCAGAAATTATTATGCCACGATAACCATTAGAACGTAAAGCACCTGCTGAAGTTTCCAATGGTAAAATATCTGATTCAACCAAAAGTTCACGTACTTTTCGATCGATTACCTGAAGTAGAAGAATAAAATATAGAAATATAGAATTTGAAATTTATTATATTTCGAATAAAAATGTATGTAAATACCTTTCCATATTGGGATCCAGCATCTAAAATAGCAACTTTGTCATGGCGCAAACCATTTTCCGCGTTGAGAAATTTATTTGATGCACTCATGTTGTCTTTATTGTTGCAGCACTAAAACAAAAGCAATCAAAAGTAATATTGTTAATTCAATTTGAACTATTTATGTATGTTAGTCAATCTATTAAAAGAAATATGTACATTCGCTTTAGATGGTTTCACTAAAACTTTTCGTTGTAGTAAATAATGAAATTAAAAATGTTTCAAATGCGTTAGATGTATATTCTCCTGTGTTCATTGTTAAAAATGTATTTATTTTCTAGTATAGGAAGGAAGGCTTATACAACCTATCATAAATTTTCGAAAAAAATCAATAAGAATGTTAATTTAAGTTTGGAAGTCATTAAACAAAACTCCTTGCTGGTGATAAGCAAAAGAAATAAAAAGAGCATGAATGCACACAGATAAACTTTTTGTAATGAAAGCAAATACAAACCGGCAATACTTTGAGGAACACCCTAAGGAACATTCAACATACAAACAGCAAATAATAAGGCATTCAAATGGGGTCACAGGTCAACAGAGATAACTAAACATCGAAAGAGTCAATTATTATACTCTTCTTAATCAAATCCACATAATAACACTGCTTTAAAACGTTCAATTCAATTGATGACAGCCTTAAAAGTGAAAAATAAATTTAATCGCGGTAATATTTTTTTAATTATTAAATAGTTTTACTTCCACAAATAATTTCGTTTTGTTATTATATTATTATTTATATTTCATATAGTATAACATATGTATGTACATATATGGCACATATACAATATGCAATATGTTTTCACTTCATTTGGTATCACTGTATATGTATGCCTATGACTTAACGTTATTAAATTGCAATTATGTAGGTATTGTTTTTCCACAATTATAAAAAGATTACTTATCGAATAAGAGATTTTTGTTTAAATGACTATTATTGGATAGATTTAATGAACAAAAATATTCTTGTTCGCTTTCAAAGAAAAACAAAAATAAATGTCATCAGTAGACACACAATATAATCAATTTGTTAGCGAGTGTGTGCAAATATAAAAGAAAAATTGGAATAACTTTTTGTGTTTGTTGTTTTTGTCTTTTGTTTTCCTTTCTTTTTTTTATTTATTATTTTTGGTTTTTATTGTGCTCAACATTCAGCCGTAATATTGAATGAAAATATTGTACCAAGAAAATTCGTACAAATCATATGAGTGGCTCATCTCAGCAAATATGCAATATTTGGACAAACAGACGGAAGAGCAGACAGACATATTGACAAATCGTAGTAAAGTATATAACATTATGGGTGTTGTAGCAGCAGCAGCAGCAGCTGCAGTAGAAATAGAGCAACGCAATTGAATGACGTGAGTTAAGAGAAGGAATCACAACAAAATAAACAATGGAACGAAGCATAAAGCAAACTTCATTGCAAAAGTAGAAAATGGTTAAACACAGCGGCGAAATGTGAACCAAAAAATAAAAATTAAAGAACTTAAGGAGAAAGCAAACTTCGATAGAAAGTAAGGAAAACAACAAACCGTAAATGTGATGTATATTGAATCAAAACAACGTGAATAATCATAAATAACATCTAAAGGGTTAATTCCATAATTCTACTATATTTTTGCGTAGACTACGATACTAACTGAAAAGCGTACAAAAGGGAATTATTATTTGATAAATTAAGTTGGACAATTGTCTAGTTACGTTACGAAATGGAATAAAACTAATTGGATTAATAAACATTGTTTGTATTATTTCTAACACAAATATTTTCTTTTGCAAATATAATTATTTTCCGAATTCCATTATTTCATATTAATTTATTACACCACCATCCCCATCCACAACTACTCTAAACATACTGAACAGCTATAGGGCGAGGATCATCCCGGGGACCTTGGATTGCTGCCCTCACCACAAGCCACGGTGCACCTCTTTAGTTGCCCAGCGAAACCGACAGCCATGCGATCCATAGACCTATGGCTGAACCCAACGACAACAGCGAACTTCCTAGGATTGCCGACCACATGACGCTGATAACATATACACACAACCAGCAACAAACAATCCCCATCTCTTACCCATCCCATCCTCACCGAATAACATGGCACACACACAACCAGACCAAATGCATAAACTAAACTAACCATCTTATATCCTATATACAGGGAGATACTTCCGGAGGCAACAGCAGAACTGTTACAACAACAACAACTATTCTAAAGTTTAAAGAGATCTAACATAACTAGTTTTGAATCTATTTTGTTTTGTAAAACATTTTATTTTTCTAATAACTTAACAGTTCGTTTTATCAAATACATCTGGAAACCAGAAGTGTACCGATATCAAAAAGTTAAACTTGATTATGGGCGAAAATTTACTGCTTTATATAAATTTTGTAACAAAATAATAAAATAGCTAAGAATATATATTTATTTTATTATGCTGTTTTAAACATAAAGAACTAGCTTTGTTCGGCAGCACCGTTTAAACTTACTATAATTTTATTGTTTTAATTGTGACTATTAAGGTAATCAAGATTAGCACTTTCGGTACCGAAGATATAGTTTAACAGTAAACGTAAAAGGAAGTCTGCAACCTTCTTATTAGAAAATCCTTATAGTATTATCGCTTTTTCTCATTTAACTTTAAGATTTTTTTCTTCTATTATATATAAATAACTTATTTTATATTATTTGTATATACATATCTTTATTCACTATATCTTACAATCATGTCTAAACTAGCCGTTATTTACCAAAGTAAAATCCTTTTCTAAAAACCGGTCGGTCACTTGACCGGTTGCGGTACAAGTAGGCAGCCATTAATTCTCGGTATATTTAGTGTTAAAGTGAATGTAATAAGAGCAATAAACTCGTCTAATAATTACTATATATAAGATTGTTTGAATAAGAATATAAAACAATAATATGAATCACGTTAATTGCTTTAAGATATAAAGAAAAAGAGATAAGTATTTTATAAACAAAAAATATATACTTACTTATACGTTAACAACTTATACTAGCAATCAACTGTTACATCCTTTGATCTAATACGATTTGGAGGTTTGATTTACTTTGTTAACTTGTAGTCATGATTCGCTCCAACTGGAGATAAAACCGATTACACGTTTATTGAGACATTTAGCTTCGAACAGGAAATATATACTCACAAATTGTTGTAAAGATTTGTAACTACTTACTATAGAATGCAAACAAGACATTCTTCCAAAGAAAGGAAGGAAAAATTAACCAAATTTACAGGCAAATTGAATAGATGAATGACTACTCCTTTGAACTATCCATACGTATGCATATATAGTTGTACATATATTTTTCCGAATAACATTTTGTAAAAGAAAACTGAAAAAGCTGTAAAATTCTTCAATTTTTAACAGAAACTATTCAACATGCTTTTCAATACTGCTATTAACTAAATAAATTGTGCCAAAACAGCTGTCTCTTATACACAAAACACGTGTGGGAATTGTGTTGTCAATTACCTACTACCATATCCGTATCATTTTTGTTAAGCATAAAAATTAAAGTTTCTTAAACACTAGAAGTAGTTTTCCATGTCCACGTTATACTATGGTCCAGGAACAACAATTATGTCCTACCTGTTTAGAATAATATTGCACATACAATAATCGTCGAGTCAAGCCATGTGTATCATTGGCTAATATTTATAACCAATAATTTAATTTGCGAATAATTTTAATAACGTTTTCACTCAGACTAACCTTTTATCTCGGGAGTTTGTTGTGCTGTTGGTTTTATTGTATTGTTTTGCTTAATCTTTTCTTTTTTTCACACACACTTCTGGTTTTATTGGAGTCCACAAAAAAAATTGACAAAAATTTTATTGGCTGGTCTACAGCTTTTCTTTTATGTTAGTATTAATTCACGGGGCAAAATAAACACTTTTGGATAAATTTTCTAACTTCCCATTAAATTCTTTGATTTGCTTTAGGTTTTTTAAACGCCGTATTCTGTAAAATTAATTCTTTTTAATATTTTTCCAACTTTTTGTTCATCCAAATGACATATCGGAAAAAATTGCCTGAAAATCACAAAATAAAATCGGCAATTGATAGAAAATATATCAAAAGAGACAAAATGCCGATGAATAGCAATGTTAAAGCGAAATGTTGAGTTAAACGTGTGGCCAAAGTAAAATATGGAAATATTTTAAATTTTCGTTATTTATATGAGTTAGAAGAGAGCGGATAGTGTATACAAATAATGGCGCCTATTGTTAATTGTCAAATTAAAACATAACATTTTACTGAAAAAAACAGAGTTGTTAAAAAATTCTATTCAAAGTTTCTTTAATTTGACTTCAGAAATCTAACTTATCGAAGACATCAACCATTTATGTTCTCATTAATTGGCCACACCATTATTTCTTTCTTTAATTTTAAAACACAACCATGCCATTCCAAATATCTGTGTTTCGATATCTTAACATCGAGAGAACTGTTATCGTATATTTGTGATATTTAACAAAAATAGCGCGAAGATCTTTTTATTGTTTTTATTCAGATTTTTTGTTAGCCAAAGTTGTCGTATTTAATTTAATTGTATAGTGAACATCTAAAACATCATAATAAATAAAATAAGAAATATGAGTCCTCAGGAGAAAAATGAACTTGAAGAATCAATTGACGATGACGAGGAAATTATGGCTTTAGAGAAGATTCTTGCCGCGGCTGAAGAACAGGGTAAAGAAACTGAACAGGAAAGTAAAAAAGTCTCAACAAGGTGCATAGAAAATGAAAGACCACAACTAAAGGAAGATAGTACATTTGCTGAAGCATTCAGTGTAGAAGTGGACCAAAAATTGGCCAATGAAATTGAAAAACAAGTGAAGAGTCAAACCGAAGAGTTGGACTCATCCGACGATGAGGAAATAAAAAATTTCTTAGAACGCAAATATAACGAATATGGCTGCGATATAAATAAAAAGCTAAAACAACAAAAACAAGAAGCTAAGGAATCAAGGGCCGATTACGAAATAGAAAAGTTTCTGCAAGAGGAGAAAGTGAAAGAAACTTCAGTGGCGGCTGGTTCATCCCAATCAACAATGCACGTGAAAAATATTCACAATCCCGTTAAGCGTCAATCCTTGATAAGTGATTCATTTAAAAAATTGTCCGAGACAAAGAATTTAGGGAGTGAACAGAAACAGGATGGAAACCCACTGTCCTCTATTGGAGCACAGAGTTCCATATACTGTGATCCTGTGTTTGGGCTGCGCATTGTAAATCCATTAGTGTCCAGTACGATGCTTAAGGAACGCATGAATGACCGTAAGGCTGTGCCGTTCTCAGCAATTGCTTTTCATACGCAAAGAGGGGATCTGTCTCAGGATTGGGTTATTGCCGGTGTCGTAGTTCATAAAAGTCCGGTACAGATGAGTAAAAAGAATCAACCCTATTCCATTTGGCGTTTATCTGATTTAAAAGGAGAAATTAAGACTGTATCATTGTTTCTTTTTAAAGGAGCGCATAAAGACTTGTGGAAAACTGCCCAGGGTATGTGCGTAGCAGTGCTAAATCCCACTATATTTGAAAAACGTGCAGAAAGTAAAGATGTGGCATGCCTCTCTATAGATACGGCTCAAAAGGTTATGGTCCTGGGACAGTCTAAAGATTTAGGTGCCTGCAAATCGTTAAAACGCAATGGTGAAGTTTGTAATGCAATTATTAATCTAAGCGAATGCGATACCTGTATATTTCATATGAAGCAAGAGTTTGGCAAAATGTCCAAAAGAGCAGAACTGCAATCAGCCAATGCTGGCAGGGGTTTAAATGAGTTACGCAATAAGGTTTTGGGGAAAAGTGAAGTTTTCTATGGTGGCCAATCATTTTCAGCTGTGCCAGCTAGAAAAAGCGCAAAATTAACACAAAAGGACAATCAGAGAATAAGTTCACTTTCAGAGTACGCAGTATCACCTTTTGCCAGTTCTATAAATCATGCTTCCAAAACGAAATCTATGCATGTCGCCACCGTACCATATTCTCCAAGAGAAGGCCCTGTTTCGAAGATAGCTTCTAATGTTGAGGCATCTACTAAGCAAAGATTAAAAGACTTGGAAAGATTAAAAATTCTGCAGGCTGAAACAGAGAAAAATTCACAAAAAACGGAAAACAAATGTTCTGCGAATGAGATAACGTCATCCTCTATAACACAAGCAAAAAAAATTGAAGAATCTTGCTTTGCAAAAACCCACGCACCTGCTCTGAGCACGCAGACAACAAATTCTGCGCTCAATGCATCTAAGCCCTCTTCTGTATCTAAAATTCCTGAAAAATTTAAGAGCCGAGAATTTTCATTTATTTCCACAACGGAATCACCTAAATTGTCCAAAGACAATTTCTGTATTGAAATAAACCTTGGCGAACAAAGAGCTCAATTGGCAAAAACAAAAGCTTTGGAAATTCTTAAGAACAAGCCCATTGCAAAAGTAAATCCGAATTCTACACGCGGTACACGAGATGGCAAACGACGAGCTATTGATGATCTCAATGAACAATTTATGGCGCCCGCATTCAAAAGACAAAAAGTCGAAGAAGAAAAAAGGGAACAAGAACGAAAAACTCGCATTGAACGTATTATTAATGCCTCGTCGTCTCACACTAATTTGGTGAATCTGCGCGAACGTGAAGAGGAAGAGAAATATTTTAGTAAACTAGAAAAGAAGGAAGCTTTAGAAGAGAAGATGTTAAATACTTTCAAAATGCCTTGTAAAGCTGTCATTTGTAAAATTTGCAAATACACAGCATTTTCAGCTGCAGAACGTTGCAAAGAGGAACGCCATCCATTAAAGGTGATTGATGCTGAGAAACGTTTCTTCCAGTGCAAAGACTGTGGCAATCGAACGGTGTCAGTCTTCAAGCTGCCTAAAGTTAGTTGTAAAAATTGCCAAGGTTCTCGCTGGGAACGTTGCGCTATGATACGTGAACGCAAAATATGCGGCGGTTCAGAAGATCTATCGCTGCGCGGCGATGAAGAAATGTTTATAGGAACAATTTCGGGTAAAGCTAATTTAAATTTAGCAATTGCCGATGATTAATTTTGGTATTTATTTTAATTTATTGTTATTAATATTTTATTTTGTAAAATTATCTCTAAATTTAGTACCATGTACGTACCATAGTTTTTATACAATTAAATATTTTATTGTTTTACAGTGTTTTAATTCTACTAAAAAAATAGTGTTCTACTCATTGTTTTAATATTTTAATAATTAAAATTATATCGAAATGTGTGTAGATTTAATTAATAAAATTAAATCCATTGAAACAAAAAAAATTTAAGAACGTACTTTATGTACTAGTTTTGTGCTTTAATTAGTTATATCGAAATGAAAAAAAAACTTATAATGCGTGATGCATGAAATTTAATGTAGCAACTAGCTTGTGACACTAGCTTCACACTACTTACCGAATGATTGATTCAAGTCAATCTAATTAAATGTTGAGCAAAGAAATTCTGAAATACTGTAATAATGCGAATCTATTTTTACATTTCAACACATTTCAATCGTTGGAACTCTAAAATAATTATCCAAACGAAAAGACTCGTTAATATGTAAGTATATATTTACATAATTTTTATTAAAGCATATTCATTTATAATATGTGTGTATGTATGTATGTATGATTTATTAAAATATATTTACAAAATTCAACTTAAATCTAAAACAACAAAAAGAAAACAATTTTTTTTGGCAAGTAAGATTATGCAAAACGTGAATATTTTGCTTAAGTTTAATAATTTAAAAATAAAATTAAAAAAAAAGAATTTTCATAAAATAAAACAATATTCCTATAAAAGCAATCATGAATATATATTTTTATTTTATTTCATATTTTTGTTTATTTATTACTTTTTATTTGCAATAACTTAATAATATTTCTATTTTATTTGGCAAACTTTATGCTAAACATACCAAATGTATGTCATATACGCAATACGTACATAGTGTACATACAGTGCTGTACAAAAAAAACAGATCCACCTGCTCTCCGAAAAGTTTACGATATCTAAATCTCTTATACAAAGGAGTATATGTAAAAAAGTAACTGTACTTTGTTTATTGACTTCTTATGAATATAATTCCGTTACATTTAAAAAATTTGAAGCGTCACTCTTCTTTAATTAATTGCAAGTATAGATTTGGTTGCGATGTGAGATCATGACGAATCTATTTTATTGAACAGCAGTGTACATATGTATATTATTATTAAACTAAAGAGTATTTGATCTACTACTATATATATGCACATAAGAAATTATTAAAATTAAATAATAACCATAAACTAATACTAATCAACAGTTAAAGAAGAAAATGAATAAAAAAAAAAATGATTCAAATAAATAAATACAATGTATCTTATAAAATAGAAAATTCTGTGGTGTGTGCAATATTACATACACATTTAACTAAGAATTATAAATTATGAATAATCAAAATACAACAACAATATTTGCATATCCAATGTAATGTTATCCTATCATAGCCTCCTTAATTAATTACACAATATTCATGTTGAATCTGAGAGAGAGAGAAAGAGAGAGAAAAAAACAAAGCAGGAAAAATCGATTTAATTGTGAATTCTAGAGAAAGCAGGCTAAGCCAAGGTATCCTCTTGTTCGTTAAGATTCAAAAGACTTGCGAATCGAAAAGATATCGTTTTTGAAATGTGCTTTTCAAAGTCATCATTGTCTAAATTATCACACAGCAATGTTTTATTCGTCATATCCATGTATGAGCGACCACGCTTTACAGGCATTGTATATGAAGCGTGTACGTTGTTTAAGGATGTTTCAGCAATTGAAGTTTTACGTAAATTAAGTGGAAATCTGAGATCGTTTTCATAACGTAAGCGTTGTTCGGTTGTATGTGTCTCTAGTAAAGGCCTTGGCATATCATAACCGGGAGGTGGTTGAAAACTGCCAGAGAATGTAGCCGTTTCGCAGCTATTGCAGCAGTCTTGTAAATCGTAAGTAATTTTCGGTGGCCTCCACAGATGATCCAGCGGATCGGGCTCTCCCCATTGCAAATTAGACTGTTTAGTTAAATCAATGTTCTCCTTGTTGATTGTAGCCTCATTAATTGCATCATCTTCGAAACAGTAATTGGGATTGGAGAAGGCATTTGTTTCTAATTCGATATATTTTGCATTATTTCCCAAAAGTTTTTCAAATTCCGAGGCTAAATACTTGAAAGATGGCCGGGCATTTGGATCATCTGTCCAACAGGATTTCACAATATTGTAACTGTGAATGATATTGTAAATTATAACCCTATAATGGTATTTTTTCTTTGCAATTAATGTCAACTTACATTTCATCGGAACAATTTTCCGGCTTTTCCATTCGATAGTTGTTCTTGAGTAAATGATATAAATTTTGTGGCGGAATGCCAGGATATGGCGATGCTCCCAGTGTTATTAGTTCCCAACAGAGTACACCAAAGGCCCAAACATCTGATTTGGTGGTGTAAACATGATCGGCCAGTGATTCTGGTGCCATCCATTTAACTGGAACTCTATCTCTTGAGCGCTTCAAGTAAGCATCATCCTCATAGACGTCTCTGGTCAATCCAAAATCTGATATTTTGCATATTTTGCCTTCAGCTAAGAGAACATTACGTGCCGCTAAATCACGATGTACCAACTATAATTGGTATAGGAGATACAACTTATTATTTAATTCAAATGTAGGGTTAATAATGAGTAAAAATATACCTTTATTTCTGTTAAATATGCCATTCCTTTACATATCTGCAAAACGAATGATAAAATATTACGCACTGTTACCGGTTCTACGCCATCGGCAAATTCGCAACCGGCACTTTCGATTTTACGACTCAAACGTAAGTAGCTTCGCAATGAACCATAGCGTGCATATTCGATTATGATCAGCGGAGTGTCACCCTTTGTGCAGGCCCCCAACAATTTTATAACATTAGGATGTGATACTTCTTGTAATAGCTGGAACTCGGAAACTAAAGCCATGTATTCCACGGAGTTGGCTCCTTTCTTAAGCATTTTTACAGCCACAGTGGTAACACCGGGACGCTGGGCTATATCGGTGGCATAACCCTTCATTACTTTGCCGAATTCACCTTCACCCAAAACACAATCCAAAACTAAAGATTCCCGGGGAAATTCCCATTTCGAATCGGTAATAGAACTGTCAAATTTAAAACCGTTTTCCAACTGCATAAGAGGCAAATCGCCATTTTTAATATCACATTCCGATAAGTGATCTTTTTTCTTGCATGTTGCACTTTCTTTGCTAAAGGAGTCCTTATTAAAACTTCTCTTGGTGAATATTAAGCATATGATTAGTAAAATGAAAATCATGGGGCAAGTAATCGCTATGATTACACAAGTGCTATCGCATTCCCATCCAGTAAAATTAAGCATTTCATCTATAGAGGCCTTTTCCGTTTTCTCCAAATTCAAATTATAACTGTTGATGTCGCTCTCGAGTTTATCGGCATTTTCGGTTTTAGTTTCGTTTTTACGCTTCCGTTTCACTTTTGGTTCTTCGTCGTCTAAAGGAGCACACGAGCACTTGCCATAGTCTTCGCATGTACAGGTACCCGAGGCAGCAAGAATGCCTCTATGATTTTCATTTGTTGAATGCGGACCCATAATTTTATTGTTGGGTGTACAGTCTTGGGGACAAACAGCGCCATTAAGTTCTTCTAAGGGATCACAAATATTATCGGGACAAAATTCTGGATTTGGTACACAGGACTTGTAATTACGACTGAAAAATCCAGCACTCGATCCACGCCAAATGCAGGCTCCACCATTTGTAGCAAAACCACAAAATTTTCCACATTGTGAGGAATATTTTATTTGGGCACAGGTCTGTGATCTTGATTTGACTTTATGTTCACATGTTGCATTCGTTGGACGACCATTTTCCAAGTGAACGTTTATGACAAATGAGCGTTGAAGGATATCCTGCCAGGTGACATTAAGACTATATAGAACGAGAGATTAATTTACAATTTAAGCCGATATTAAAGACTACAAATGTACTACAGTATGTACTTACAAGTATACGGTTTCAGGGGCATTTAATAAGGCTGTAGAATCCCTAACATATATAATGCCAGCTGTTGGAGTTATAGCAAAAGCATTGCTACGATCTTCGGCAATTGTGAATTTCAGTTCGGGTATTTTCATATGATCCTGAAACTCCTTAGGCTGTGTTACACGATACATCGTTTGGGCCGTGCGATAAACGTACACATCCCTCGGATAGGTACTCGGTATACTGTAAGTGATGGTACGACTGAAACCAACCGCATTCACAAGTGATTCTTCAGAATTTATAACATTCGATTTGCGATTTTGTCGAGCGCGTAGCGGTAAAGCCTTCGGCCTATCGGCTTCATGGATTTTACTGGGATCGCTTCTGATGCAAATGTGTGCTTTAGCCTACAAGGGATATAAAACATGACTAATCAGTTTGATATACATACATATGTATTGGAGGCATTTTGAATTTTACCATATTAGGGACATGAACATCGGTCGTTGTATCAATTGCTTCCAAAGTGAAACAATACGAGGATTGGCTAAATAGGCCATTGCGAGCAAAAACAATTTCTAAAATTAATTCCAATGAAATGAAAGTAAATTATGGTTTCGAATGCTGAAGTCTGTCTGTATTACAGATTATTTTCACTTACGGCAACTTATTATTGAATTTCTTTTTCCAGTGTGATCCGCTTCATAGGCGTTACAATATGGTCGTACCAGATCATTTGTATCATTTAAAATTGTATACGTTTGATGGACATTCGTTTCCATTGAATCCTTGTCTACAAATATTATCTTCTCACCGATAGTGTCATTCTAAAATTACACACAAAAAAAAAATGAATACAAATTAGGTTAACAAATACAAACACACATATGTATGTATATGTAAAAATGTGTATACAAACCATTAAATTATAGGTTTAAATAGAACATTTTAATTATACATGTGTATGCCGCTCTTACTAATTAAGTGTTTGAAAAATTCCTTTCGGTTTTAATCAAGAAAATTAAATTTAAAAAAAACAGAAACAAAGAGGAAACAAATCCCAGAGGGCAATATCTATTCCCGAAAGTGTTGTTTGACACCGAAATTATATTATGACTATATTTTCAGGTACATATGGTATGTGACACACTCATTACAAGGTCAACTTTATTTAAATTTTGTATAATAATTTACATACACTTACATACATATATATGTATGTATGGTATGTATGTATGTACGTACTACATAAATATAGTATTATTGTAATATGGTATTATGTATGAGCATACGTGGTGTGTCTTGTTATTAAGTGGGTTAAATTCAGTTTCCCCAAGTGAGTCCATGTTAAAATTACATATGTATGTACACGTTTTTAAATATTTCAACAATTAAGTAATTAAAGGAATTTATTTCAACACAGTTTTTCACACTTTTTAAAGAAAATTAGGTTTCAAACGTTATTGCAATAAAGAAAATTTAAAAAATTACAATTTTTTTTACAAACTTTTCTACGACTTCATTGGAAGAGACTGAATAAACAGAAAAAAAATCAAAATTGAATTTGGCAATCACTAGTAAGAACTGGTAAGACATTAAATTAAAAACTGGAAGGGCTCGGGTATTATGAGCCCTTAATCCCGTTCAAAATTAGTAGTATTAGCTACCGACGCTCTTTTGTTACGAATATACATATGCTATGAAATCATCTCCATCTCTTTCGACGATGTTATTTCCCTATATATGTATGTACATTATTCACTCGAAAATGGTTAAGAATACATTCGCCGTAGCAGTTTATTTATTTGCATCTTTAAATTATATTACATATGTACATACATACATAATTGGCCATTACAACCCTTCAGTCAGAATTACGGCCTAGCTTTTCATACCACTCATATCGTGTGCCTTAATTTTATACTTGAGTGGCGGGACCTACAATTTAACGTCGACTCCGAACGACAGATTTTTGAGAAACTTGTTTTCATGGCAGGTTTATTTACTCTCAGAGTTTTTGCCAGAAATCAGCTGAGAAGAAGTCGCCAGAGAAATATTTTTTTTTTATTTCGTTTGATGTCTGACCTGGGGTTCGAACCAGGGCTTAACGTCTAATAAGCGAACACACTACCTACTAGACTACGGCGACTACGATTATATTTCATTTATATTAGATTAGATTGTTTAAAAGAGCACGTTTTTATACAGTCAAGTATTACAAGTACAATACTAGTACATATAAACTAGAAATTATTTTGAAGCTTAGGTTAGGTTGGATTAAACTGGCAGCCACCCTTAAATATGCACAGCTTACTTGGGTCATCTAAGGTCTCGTTATAACACCGCTATTACCTATTCCGTCATTTAATTACAGCTCCTGATTGGTATCTCTCAACTATTCCGAGAGTAAACAAAAATTATTCTTTATAGGTACCCAAACGCAGAACAAGAAAACTTCAGGTATTCATCAATAAATGCCTGAGAATCATATGCAGAATATACTGGCCCAACACCATCAGAGTCTCTGGACTCTTAAAGAGGAGGAACCCATAAAGAAGCAGATCAAAAAGAAAAAATGGGGGCGGATTGGACATACATTGAGAAAGAAGCTCGACAGTATTACAAGAATGGCGCTAGAGTCGAATCCCCATGGCTCAAGAAACCGTGGCAGACCAAAAAACACCTGGAGACGCACGGTCCTTTAAGAACTAAGGCTAAATAACCTGACATGGGAAGGCGCAAAAACATCAGCGTTGAATCGTGTCAGATGGAGATGCTTTGTCGAAGCCTATATGCTCCCTAGAAGGGTAATGGAAAAAAAACGCAGAACAATGACAGAGAAGGTATTCCTAGTCACCTGACGTGAACACCCAGAGGCCAGTGTCCCGTTATCCCTGCTGAGGTTTTTTAGTCGGAATCTTATTAGGTTCAAAGCAAATTCTATCTTACATACATCCATGTCTGCCAAGATCTTTTTGATGTCCCCACAAGTGGGTTCATTATTCAACTTCACCTTTGACAATAAATGGAGATTTTGTGACACAACTTATTAGTCTGTCTGCAGAGGAACGTCAATCTCATTGTAAGAATACTTTTGAGTTTTCCATGGAGCCAGTTTTAACATGTTCGTTGCCCTTGTGTGACACAGGGCATTCTTGGATAATCTTAGATGTTCGCTGTACATTCGATAAATATGCTTATACTACTATACGATGTATTCTGATACCGAATTCGCATGGCAGCACTGTAATATCCATTATTTTAGCATAAAACGTACTACAATAATGTGGTAGTGCATGGGACGATCCAATGATCAGTTGTCCTAAAATGACATTCAGACCAATCATATCCAAGATTTTGATGTGACCATAGATTCTGTACTTCTATGCTTTTTTTGCCCCCACTCTCGTTGCCACATTAGCAGCCACTTGTTTCGTCAACATGTCTGGTGGTAACCAGTTGAGAATAGTAAACAATGTCTTTGGTGATGTAATTTTCAATTATAATCGTAGATACATAATTGACCATACAACCCTTCAGTCAGGATTACGGTCTAGCTTCTCACGCCACTCATGTTGTGTGCCTTAATTTTATATTTGAGTGGCGAGACCTACAGTTTAACGTCTACTCCGAACGACAGATTTTTGAAAAGCTTTTCCATGGCAGGTTTATTTCCTCTCAGAGTTTTTGCCAGAAATCTGCTGAGAAGAAGTCGCCGAAGAAATATTTTTTTTTCATATTTCGTTTTGATGTCAGACCTGGGGTTTGAACTCATTCCTTAAGGTCACGAAATATGAAAAAAAAATATTTCTTCGGCGGCTTCCTCTCAGCAGATTTCTGGAAAAAAACTCTGAGAGTAAATAAAACTGCCATGAATACACAGTTTCTCAAAAATCTGTCGTTCGTAGTCAACGTTAAACGCCACTCAAGTATAAAATTAAGGCATTCAACATAAGTGGTGCGAGAAGCTAGGCCAAAATCCTGACTGAAGGGTTGTAATGGCCAATTATGTATGTATGTATGTCTGACCTGGGTTTTGCACTCGTTCCTTAAACTACCTACTAGACTACGGCGACTTCAATTAAGCGACCATAAAGTATTGTTAAGTGTTGCGTGGCCTGCTAATAAAACATGAGAATGGTGGTGGAATAAATACTGTTACTTACAAGAAAGATGGGATGGGAAAAAGACAATAATTTAGATTATTATTCCTTTTGCCGTGAACCAAAAAAACTATTTTTTTTATTCCAAGACATTCATCCAATATGTTGCATCTTTATTCGAAGTCTTCTGATGTTGAATTTCATCGTCTTTTGACAAAAACAATTCTTTTTTACGTTTTTATGATTTTGTATTTTTTGCATATTCTAATTATGTTAAGAGATATGCACATATCACACATACATACCTATATGTGTATGTATTGAAACAAATCCAAATTTTATTGTTGTAACGACTTTGAATTTTGTTTTTGTTTTCTTTATCGTTTTTTTCTTTTTTTTAATAATTATTCTTTCCATTTTGAAATTTTCTTTGTCAAAGTCATCACGAAAATTTCAAGGATTCATTCGTTCGTTTATTATTGTATTATTTTGTTGTTGTCCTGACTGTAGCGCAGTCTGTTGATTCGAAAAATATTATTTTGATGTTGTTGTTGTTGTTATTACATTTACTATTCCTTGTTCTTTTTTTTATTGATATCATGTCTAGAATGTTGTCTAGCAAGTTTTTTTTACCCACCGTTTGGGTTTTTTTTCTTCTGTCTAGTTGGCTACCATTTGTCTGCCAAATGTGTTTTCCATTTCCATTGATATTTTAACAACAACAACAACATAAAATCATATTATATTAAATGTTGTGTATTAACGTTAGTACAACAAACAATTCTAGTACGAAAATACTTTCATAACTTGAACTGCAAGCACAACACTGCGGTGAGTAATAATAAATGTTTCAGCGTCACGCTATCGGTGTTTTCTTTGCCACTTTCCACTTTCAACTTTTCCATTCTTAATTTTCCTTTTTGGTACCCACCACTCTCCATTGCTTTTTTGTTAGTTTGCTTACATTAATGACAATAATCGCAACAGAAAAGATTTTTTTGTATTTTTAAAAGTACAACAAATTTAGTACTTGGGATCTATTTCGGCTCATTTATCAGTCTTTGGTAGAAATTAAAAAGCGCAATGCATGGGGGCGGTGAATACATATTTTTGGGGGATAAGTTTTTATTTTATTTTAAAACAGATTTCTTATGAAATTGGGTTAAGTTAAATTAGGGCTTGGGCATATTTTCCTTAGATAGAGCATGAAAAGTATTGTATTACAACTTTTTTAATGACACATTTTGTACCTTATGATTGTGGTATGAGATTACACGGTAAAGGTTTCATTATGGTGCCAAACTATATGGAATTTTAAAATTTTAAAATTTCACAATTGGTAACAAAGTATACCTAGGGATACAAAACGGGATTGGTTTCAAAAATTCCGAATCCGGGTTCAAAAAATATGGAAATATCCCACTATTTCGGGATTTTCTCTCTATATATATATACATTCGCAAAGGATCTAAACTTCTAATATTTCATCGAAGAATCTTGAATGGATTTTATTAAAAAGATACGCAGCCGTTGAAAAACATCGTTCGCTATCTACACGTATCGGTAAAATGATTTCAAGATAGCTACATGCAGCCTGTAAATATTCACCTCTACCACCTCCTGATACAAAAAAAATCTATTTATTTAAAAAGTTTAATATCTAAATCATCAACTCTATTAACAGAATTTATTGGACTTGTACTTTTTTCGATGGCAGCTTTTAATTTTTTAACAATGAAAGTATGGCTTTCGTTCAATTCCTCATTCGATGTCCAGTGGTATAGTATCACTTAATTATTTCAAAATACACTTGGAAAACTGCATGAGTGTTATTTAATGTAATACTAAATTAAAAACAAAGCCGTAACTTAATTTGAATTTACAATTTCGAAAACCACGGGAAATATCGAAACAAGTTTTAAGAAATCTAAAAAAAGGGAGACCCTAATATATGCGCCAACTACAGGGGTATAAGCCTTCTCCCTATCGCATATAAGGTTCTTACAGGCGTATTGTGTGAACGACTGAAGCCACTCGTCAAAACACTGATTGGACCTTATCAGTACGGCTTCAGACCTGGCAAGTCCACCATCGACCAGATCTTCACACGTCAAATCCTGGAAAAGACCTACGAAAAACAAGTCGAAACACACCATCTTTTTGTCGACTATATGGCAGCCTTCGATAGCCACATAAGGGATCATGTTTTTGCCGCAATGTCTGAGCTCGGTATACCTGCGAAGCTGATAAAGCTATGCAGAATGACCTCTCCGAACCTTTTGATACCGTGCGAGGTTTCAGACAACCCCTTATTATGCGACCTCTTCAACTTCGTCATGGAGAGTGTTATACAAAAGGCGGGAGTGCATCGCAATGGCACTATTTTTCAAACGACACGCTTTACGCTGACGACATTGACATCATAGAGCTAGATGTTACTGCTGCCTTTAGTGTTAAATAGCAGTCCACTAAGATGGGTTTGGTAGTAAATGAGGGCAAAACAAAGTATATGTTACCGATATATAGAGACGTGCGGCGTATTGACTCTCAGATTAAGGCCGATAACAATACTTTTGATACAGTCAAGGAATTTATTTATCTTGGCTCCGCCGTTACCACCAAAAATGATGTATGTCTGGAGATCAAGCGTATCACCTTGCCAATAGGTGCTACTATGGTCTCAATAGGCAATTGAGTATGGCAATGAGCTCCTCAACGACATAGACGTTGTGCAGCGTATTAATATCCAGCGGCTGCGCTGGCTCGGCCGTGTCGTTCGAATGGAAGAGGATGATCCGGCGAGACGGGTATTTGATGCGGGGATCTGAGGAAGTCGGCGAAAAGGATGACATTGTATCCGTTGCACGGACCAAATCGAGGAAGCCCTGTCATCGATTGGTGTGACCAACTGGCGTAGGCGTGCAAGAAGCAGAGGCGCCTGGAAGGATGTGTTGCGGCAGGCCGAAATCCGGGTTGTTATGGCCAATTAAGTAAGTAAGTAAAAAATCCCGGAATATCATTAAGGGTCGCTGTAATGCTAACCTGACGCCAAACTTAGAAGAAAACATCACCAAGGATAAGGTCAAATGGCCATTAAGTACCTTTAAACCTTTTAAATTGTCTGTACCGGATGGTATCTTCCCGACTCTGCTTCAGCATGCTGGCGACGGACTTTTATATGCAGGCACAGGGTTCAGGTTTCCTGTTAAGATCTCAGACTTGACTGCCTTTAAGGTTAGGTGATAACTATAGCGTATTTCAGGTAGAGATTTTTCCTATCTAGAAATCCAAGGAGGCCATATGTCCTCTTCAGATTCGGAATCTTATACGATCTTCGTTGGCCATTGTGTCAATCCGGTGTGAATCATAACTTGTTCGTGATTGTAAGGAGTTTATATTTTAAGAGTTGATCCTGAAACCCAAATCTGTCACTTCTCTGGCCTCGTCACTAGATGGGTCAACGAGAAAATAAGCAGAAGCGTTAGGGAGATGAATCGAGTTGTTCTGTGTCTAGGAGTCCATGGTCTGCTGTAGATAGTGCTGAGGTTAGTTGTTGGGTTTATTACAGGGCTCCGCGAGGTTTGATCGCTGGCAACGATCTGAAACAGATCCCAACCGAACTATTGTAGGGTATGTTGTGACGAAGAGGAGTTGGGGACTATCGAATACCTCCTCTACAATAGATTAGCCCTTAGTAGGATGAGTTTGAGGACCCTGAACAGAGCTGACTTTAGGGTTATCCAGGGATTTATAAGTAGTTTGAGGTAGTGCGAGAACTTCAAACCTGTAGTCGTGCTCTCTTGTGTGTTTCTGGTTGTCATGTTCATCTTTTTTTTCCTGTGTTTCCCATCTCGTCCTTTTTAGGAGCACTTAAAATTCGTCATTTCGACCATCGGGTATTGTCCTTTAACCTAACCTAACTTAACCTAACTTAAAGAGAATCAACAGAATGCGTTTATAATGTTAATATATAAAATCAATGTTATAGACTTACCGCTTTAAAGTGAGGGTCATCCAAATAAAAATTGTAGATTTTCTTATCCTGTAACTCTGGTCCATTATCGTTGCGATCTACTATTTGTACATTGATATTCTTATGGAATTCCTTCAATTCATTTGTTTCCACTTCTACGCGGCAACTGACGGCTACTGTTAAATTCGTTTGATGCGATGAATTCAACGACTCATAATCGAAGGGAGTGCGGGTAAACAGGATATTATTCTTTAAAACGAACATATCAGTGGCATTCAAAAGTGCATACGATATATTCATGTATGGGCATAAATATTTTGCGGCCCTTGGATTAAGGGAACCAATCTGAACAGGCTTGAAATTTTCTTCTTCTTCCTTTTTTATGCTCACATTCGCATCTTCCAAGATGGTGTAGTGGGCAGAAGACCAAAAGCAGATATTTTCTAAATTGCCACAATATTGCTGTTCACTCAATGGTCTCAATTCCAAAGACATGTGCGGTATTTTGCCAACATCCTCCATACTACGACTGATGGCTGTCAAAATAAATTTTGCTTTGGAGTCTATCGGCTTGTAATCGTTGCGTATAAATACTTCGCCTGTAGTACCATTTATAGTTAACAGATCATTCTTTTCCAAACTATAAATATAATCGGTTGCAACGCTATTATTGCTCGCCGATAGAACTTGAAATTTCCCAATCGGTATTTTGGAGAATATACTCTGAGATTTCTCATTCAATGGCAGATTTAATTGGATTGCAGACATGGGAAAGTAGACTTCAAAAGCTGAAAAGAATAAAGAAATGTATTCTTTTGTAAGTGTGTGTGTTTCTACTCTAGATTTATTTGCAGCAAAAATTGAAATTAATTTTGCATCCATTGAGGACGGGAGGAAAATGAAAATATTATAATCAAATATTATAACACACTAGCTAATACCCGGTGTGCTTCGCTACTCCCCATCGAAATTAAATACATAATAATTAAAAAATTTATTTATTTAGTATTTAAATTATGCAATTTTTCTTAAAGGTTTATTCTAATTTCATTTGATGACAATATATTTCATTTAAATTCTAAAATAATACATTAATGTATTATTAATGTATGTATATGGCTATTTATTTCTTACTTGCTAAACTTTAATATAAAATAAAATTAAAATAAAATTTAATATATACTTTTTTTCTTAAATAAATAATTCTTATTCTAATGCCTTGGGATATACAATATTTTTTTTGTTTTTCCCTCTGGTGCGTATACATATAAATCTGCTGGTTTTCCTACTCGTGAACATGCGACGTAAAGCTGCATATGTGAGAAGCATGGATTTTCTAGATTAAGTCCACAAACTTGCAAGGTCTGACCTTTAGCTTTATTAATCGTCATTGCGAATGCTAGACGAATAGGAAATTGCAGATAGATATTCGTACAAAATTTGAGCAGTCAAACTGTTCTGGTGTTCTAGATAGGCAGATTTTAAAATTTACTTCGTATGGGAGGTGCTACGCCCGCTTTTGCTGAACTCCCTATTTATGTCAACAATATTTATATTTAAACAAAAGTTACTTGTACGAAATTTAGGGACTCCAACTGTTAAAGTTTTCCAGTTATGCAGATTTTAGTATTTACTTTATATGGAAGATGCCATGCCTCCTAATGATAGGTCGCCCATTTTTGCCAAAAAAAATCATATTGAACCTAAAGATGTTCGTACAAAATTTGAGTAGTTTAACTGTTCTGGTGTTCTAGATATGTAGATTTTATAATTTACTTTATATGGGAGGAGTTACGCCCACTTTTGCTAGATCGCCTATTTTTGTCCAAAATATTTATATTTAAATTAAAGTTACTTGTACACAAATTGGGGACTGTAGCTGTTACAGTTTTTCAGATATACAGATTTTCGTCTTTACTTTATATGGAAGGTGCCACACCCACTATTGCTAGTTCGCCCATTTTTCTCCAAAATATTTATATTAAAACTGTAGTCACTTGTACAAAATTTGAGGTATCTTGCTGATAAGTTTTTCCAATATACCTATTTTGTTATTAGCTTACAATAGCAGGTAATGTAGTATATTTGGGCGTGTCACCTCGCTCATTTGAAATTTCAACATAAAAAGTAGCCTATAACTCCTTCCAGACATACAGGAAGATACTGTGAAAATTTCAAGAAAATCGATTCAGCCGTTTAGTCGTCTATAAACTTCAAACATACAAACAAACATACATTCATTTATATATATACATATATAGATAAGCAATATCAATATTGAATGCTAAATTCGAATCATTCCCCTTTTTTCCTCACTTTTTTGGCATCTAGCAGTCATTGACTGGCTCATATTCAAACAGTTATCATCAAACAGTGATAAAATCTCATAAATGAATATTTTTGTTCTTGTTGTTGTTTATTTTCATCAACCACACATCTATTTCTATTTGATTTGATTTTATTAATAATACGAGTAATAAAGTTTTTGTGTGGATTAACTACGTATGTATGTGTATGGTATGAAGGAGTACGTGCTATTATACGCAGTTAGATAGAGAGGATGAATGAGTTGTTGTGAGTTGTGAGAGCCTGTGTTTATTTTGTTATTGACAATCATTTGATATTATTGTTTACAAATATTCTTATAAGGCACTTACACATACTTACATACATATGTATACTCAAATACATGTATACTCTTATCCTGTCCATGATTATCTAACGCATATACTCACATACATAGTTTAATCAAAATTTGGGTTAATCATCAACACACGTACTTTCCCCAGTTTTATTATCATTTTTTTTGCTCTTCATAATTTTGCATTTAATATTGTATTTATCGAATAATATAATGACTTTCAATGTCATTAACATTAAAGACTATACGCGAAAAAGTTTTTATGGTATAACAGAAAAATATTTTAAAAGGCCTGAGAAGAAAATATGTATATTAAAACATGTACTTCAATAAAAAATAAGGGGAATTGTTATATTATTTAGATGATATAACACACACATCATCTATTGTGTGTGTCTAATGTATGAAAAACTTTGTTGCGAGTCATTTCTTTAATTCTTGTGAAATTAATATTTTCTTTTTCGAAAGTATGGTAAATGTGTGTTATTTGCATGGATCAAAAGCAGTAAATTAGAGAATTATTTTAATCAATATTTATATGATATTTTTTTATCTTTCTGTGAAATATTGTAATGTATTATGAAAATTTATAAAACTAAGCGTAATAACAATATACATACATATGTACGTACGTATTCTACACTAAATCATAGAATTGTACGAACACAAAAAAAAAAATACCATCCCGATTTGCGTCAACTAAAGTTTTTTAAGAAACAAAAAAACTATGAATAACTGATACAAACAAAATTTTGAACAAATACTACAATAACAAATAAAATAAAAAAAATAAAAAAATTCGAGAAATTAACTCAAACAATTGTTCGTACAACTTAGTTAGTGGGAAATGTTCTCCTCTCTAATGTAACGTTTTTAGCGAATTTGTATTGTTTTTGCAAAATCTAAAATTTCTACATGTAATATTGGTCGCCGTAGTCTAGTAGGTAGTGTGTTAGTTTATTAGACGAAAGGCCCGAGTTCGAATCCCAGGTCAGACATCAAAATGAAATATGGAAAAAATATTTCTTCGGCGACTTCCTCTCAGCTGATTTTTGGCAAAAACTCTGAGAGTAAATAAACGTGCCATGATAAAGTTTCTCTAAAATCTGTCGTTCCGAGCCGACGTTAAACTGTAGGTCCCGCCACTCATGTATAAAATTAACACACACAACATGAGTGGTGTGAGAACCTAGGCTGTAATCCTGACTGAAGGGTTGTAATGGCCAATTATGTTATGTATTGTTTTTGCAAAATCTAAAATTTCTACATGTAGTATTGGGTTTGATGGAACATAAAAATGAGAATCAAAATGAGTAACAAAAATCATAAAATTATTCGTATTGACAGTAATGAGTTAATTGTTAAGCTGCATAATGATGGTAAAAGTTTACGGTAAATTGATACAAAAACATTGGACCAAGATTCTCAATTAAATATGTGACAGAATGGTAACACTTTTTATCTTGCCAGCAAAAGATCACTCAAAAATGAAGGATGCTCTATGGGGCAGCAAAATCGAATGGATGTCTGATAAAAAACGAAGAAAATCGTATTTATGAAAAAGTTTTATTAAATAAACAAATCACTCATCCAAGATTGTGAAATAATAATTTGTATACAATATTACAGAAGTGATAGCTAACCAACTCAGATCACACATTTTAACACAATAAAATTATATTGACAACACGTAATAACTAATAAGCAAATGACTCAAAATACCATAGCAGCAGAAGTCTGAAGTTATGGGGCAGAACTCACACAAAATCTGGCCCTTTCTACGAAAGACCCGTTATTAAATATAAATTTCGAATAAATTGGCTTAAATGTCCATTGCTGTATCGGAAAATTTTTTGATTTACCATTTTGTATGGTTTTCTGAAATTTTTTAAATTTAATTATTATCAGCACAAATTGATCTTTTGAAACAACTTTATTTTATTTAAATAATGTTATTAAATAGCAGATTGTACATTTGCCACCTCAAAAGATATTTTTGAACAAAGACCATCCATGAACCTATTTCAACCGAATACGTTAGCTAGGAAATATTCTTCAATTTGCATATTCAATGGTATATCAAAATAGATGAGAATAATGCACAGTTAAAAGGAAGTGTATCTAATTTCGGTGTACAAGTTCTTTTTTGTTATCTGTATATACTGACTTCCTCTCAGCAGATTTCTGGCAAAAACTCTGAGAGTAAATAAAAATTGCCATAAAAAAGTTTCTCAAAAATCTGTCGTTCGGAGTCAACGTTAAACTGTAGGTCCCGCCACTCAAGTATAAAATTAAGGCACACAACATGAATGATGTGAGAAGCTGGGCCGTAATCCTGACTGAAGGTTTGTAATGGCCAATTATGTATATGTATGTCTATACTGACCACTTTAAATCGGCATCTCATTGACGAACACCTCCTATCTGCGTCAACATAATTTTGAACACGTCTTTTCTACATCGTGTCGATTTTTAAAATTTTTATGATCAAAATTTGCAAAAATGCTACTTTGTGTGATCGAATTGAAATTTATCATTTACAATTGATTTCATGAGTTAATACGTTGCATTTATCTTACATAGATATCGAAATAAAAAGAGCAGTACTACAGCAGGATAGCAGCAAACAGCAAGAATATATGTCAGTTGATTGTGTCAATATAAAGAAAGTGGTTGCGGCTAATATCTGTACCGGAGAGAATATAAAATGAGAATTGTGTACATTTCTACCGCTTAAACCTTAATGAATAGATTAAATATGTATCTCCTGCTCCGTTGCAAAGGGATATAAAGAGACTTTTGTCATAGACAGTTAATATATACCATATGTGGACAACTATTTATATAACTATGCAATACTCATAAGGGCGGCAAATCTATTGACGCGGCTCTTGTAGATTTAGTGGTAGCCATTCAGGAGTCTTTCAGCGTAAGGAATGTGACTACCTGTGACTAAATTCTTGATACTGAGGACACATTTTATAGCACTCATAACGTAGGCATCGATAGGGTATTATATACAAGTGCTATGTATGATAACTAGATGAGTGGCAGAAATGTGTGCACACTACCACAAGATCTGCGATAACATACGCAGAGAACAAAACAATAAAAGTCTTCACAACCAAAAATATTTTTCACAGGTTGGGATTTTTCACTAATAGTGTGGAGTACCATTTACGAGAAAAAATTCGGAACATGGGTGGAATAATATCACGGAACCTGAATTTAAAAAACTTGAAAATATCTGTGGATAATAACATGTCGTGGATGGTTCATATAGAGTACTCTTTTAAGAATGGCTAGTCGTGTTATATTGATTTGCAGAAGATTTACAGGAAAATCTTGAGGATGTGACCGATAGTAACCTATGGAGTCATTATGTTGGTAGGCAGAGATAGAAAAACAGCTCAGATGGGGCTGGACAATATACAGAGAATAGTGAACCTGTTCTACAGCGATGATTGAAAAACGACCAAAATGAGCCACAAGACACGGCAACGTAATTTTTAAACTTGAAAATGAAAAATGAAATGAAAAAATGTGTAGCCAACAATGCTCAATACTTTGTTTTTTACTTTGCATTTGGTTTTTACTCTACATTTGCGTACGCTGACGACATTGACATCATAGGGCGTACCAAGTCAAGCAATTTATTTACTTGGCTTCGCCGTTACCACCAAAAATGATGTCAGTCTAGAGATCAAGCGCAGGATCACTCTTGACAACAGGTGCTACTATGGTCTCAGTAGGCAAGTGAGTAGCACAGACCTCTCTCGCATGACAAAACTAATACTCATCCTCCCCGTGCTTCTTTATGGCGCCTATTAAGCACTAATGCAGCAGCCTTGAGAGTATTCGAGAGAAAAGTACTACGTAAGACCTTCGGTCCAGTACAAGTTGGCGATGATTTCCGCATCCGATCCAACAGAGAGCAGTATGAGCTCCTCAACGACCGTCAACCGTTAATCGGGTTGTTAAGGCCAATTAAGTAAGTAAGTAAGCATTAAAAATTTGTGTTCATTTTCACAAAAAGGTGCTCATTTTATATCAGTACACCTTGTAGTCCTCTACCAAAAAAACAAAGTACATTCTATTCTCTAAAATTAGAATATGCGTACTCCAATAGCTCAATATCATATACAAGTTGATAATGAATATAAAAGGCAATCCTTTTCGCAGTAACTTTCTAACTTTCTCCATTTAATACACAAATACTAGGTTTTTGCAGTCTCATGTAATTCTAAACTTTTTCTTTGTGGGTGTGTATGTTGTGTGTGTATGTGTGTTTAATAATTATTTTGTCCTTTATGGTAATACATATTTACTTTTCTTAACCCATTATTAATGAGAAATTTACTAAATTGCTAAACGCCTATTTAATATGAAATTGTTTTCTGTGAAAAATTTAATTAATAACAAACATTAACAACAACAACAACAAATTCCCTAAACGTTTGATGTACAATGTTGTATGATGATGTCTCCTCATATTATAATTTAAACGTACATAAATGTTAAACAACAACATGCATCAGAATATGTTCATCATAGTTAATGTGAAAGTTTGAAAGGGATATGTCAGTCGAATAATTATGATGAAAGAAATGTAGGCCTGACGTAATTGTTTAAATAAGAATCGTCCAACCGACAGATAGACGATGTAAATTGTTTGCTTTCCAAAGCAAATAACGTGAAAAATTTTATAAATTATTTGTCATTTCGCTTTTGCCTTCGTTCACTCGTCATTTAAAATTTCATTGTCATTGTCGATGGGGGGAAAAAAATAGGATCATACAACAGGAATGCAGAAAATATTCTCCTACCATTGGTACGACTTACTGTCAACCAAATTCTTAAATGAATTTAAAAAATGCCGACTTAAATGTGTAATAAAATGCTTTCATCCAAAGTAGAAACTTGCTTAACGAAGTTCATCGTCTATTTTTGTTAGCCTATATATGAAGTTTGATTCAATATTCAAGTAATAGAGAAGGATCCTTAAAAAATTCTTAAAATAAAATAAAAATAAAATGAAAATAAAATTGTACACAATTTATTGATAAACTTGTAGTTTTTTCATATAATTTGCGAACTTGATTGATTGACCTAATGTATGAGCATAGGGAAATGAGGATATGTATGAATGTACCAGAGATCAGCAATGTGTCTTCAAAAAGTTGAGTAGTTTCGAATCATACTAATAATTTGTAATACTTATATGCATTCATACTTATTTTAATATCATACTCATACTACTCATATTCAAAGTTTGAAGTACTCATCGTAATCATACTTAACAATACGCCTGATGTTGTTGATTTCAACTCTCCTCTACTCAATATTTACAAGAATCACAAAATAAGTATGATTTGCGTACGAACACTACAATACTCACTAGAAGGTTGTGTGTTTGCTTTGCATGCTGTTCTTGTGTCGTTTTCTGTCTTCTGTTTTGTAAATGCAACAACAACTAAGACTGTAAATTTTGATGAATGATTCGACTAGCCACTCGAATCCTTTATGAGTATTATAAGTATTTTTCAAAATTTATGAAACTGAATGAGTAGGCGTATGAATCAAACATATTTCGAATGTTATGAGTTTGATGTCAACGTTGTACTCATACTCATTGCAACCAGTACTTATAAATTAATGTTGTAGTGAGTACGAATGAATCAGAGTAGTTGATTTTCAATACTGTTAACTCACTCATACTCCAAATTTCATGAGTATTTATGAGTAGGGAAAAAACGATTCATTGCTGATCTCTGCTACAGATGAAGCAATATCGTTGCTGCGTTCGTGTGTGGATCGCATACTGCCTTACAGACAAATTCGTTCTTTAACCGTACTATTCGTATGCGGAACTCTCTTCCTATAGAGTTTGTTCCAGTCACTTGTAATATAAAGAGATTCATATCTATTGCTCACTGTCCTGCTTCCCGTGTTCTATATTCCAACGCACTGCACCGCATGGGTAGGTGCCATCCCCTGAGTTTTGATTGTGTGAAAAGTTAACAAAAACAGTCAAATAAAGCAAGTTCGAGATATACATATAAAAAAAATATTTTTATTGTAGGGATAAGTAAGAGAGTAGGACACATTAGTTCAAAGGTCTACGATCATTAACGTTTCATTTCTAATTTCATCTTCGATACTCGTTCATGAATTCAAGTCCTTTTAAAAGACGTTAAAGCGAGTTTCAAAAATTCTACTCCGCACTTTGGGTTTATTTTTGGACCGCGAATAACCTATTTTATTCGTAAGGACAACATGGTTAATCTATGTATATTAAGAATGTTAATCCATTGTCCTTGTGCCCATTTTCTAAACTAGCGATCTTACAGAAGAAGGTTTGGCGATTATTATCATACATAAATTGCCACCTCAATACAATTTTGTCTACAGTAAATACTAAATTTATGTCTAAGGCTTAAAATTAGGGTGGCCAGCGTGAACAGCAAGCATATGGTTATTATTAGAATATCCATTCCAACGTGTTTAATCCTGTTTTTTGGGGTTTGCTCGGAAAATTCTCATAATTTTTTTTTTGTATTTTTCGTTTATTAAGATTTGGCTGACTTGAAACAGAAGTTAGACTTCAAGGGATTAACCATAGAGATCCGGATTAAAAAATTAACAGCACATCCACGCTCTCAGTCTCTTGCCACTGCAGTTTTCTTTAAGCGCTTTGAATACTGCTGAAATGCATCATGGTCTCGGATATTTTCCTTACAGATTTATTCTTTCTTTTTAAGTTTCAGCAACTTTTGATTGTAATGTACTATGTATGCACTTAATTGTATATGCACCAGAAGAATATTTAATTATTATCTTTTTAGAATCTTTTAATTAATGCAACTTCTATAAAAATTCTTCGAAAGAAACCTTCTAAAGTTTTGTCGCGTAGGTCTCATTTTTAGAAAAACAATGGTAGTCGCCGTGGTCTAGTAGGTAGTGTGTTGGCTTATTAGACGAAAGGCCCGAGTTCGAATCCCAGGTCAGACATCAAAACGAAAATATTAAAATATTTCTTCGGCGACTTCCTCTCAGCAAATTTCTGGCAAAAACTCTGAGAGTAAAAATTGCCATGAAAAGCTTCTCAAAAAATTTGTCGTTCAGAGTCGACTTTAAACTGTAGGTCCCGCCACTCATGTATAAAATTAACGCACACAACATGAGTGGTGTTGAGGAGCTAGGCCGTAATCCTGACTGAAGGGTTGTAATGGCCAATTATGTTATGTATGTGTATGTGCAATCCTAATGGAATAAAAATTTAATGTTTCTTTGATATCACTGAATGCAAGTTACCAATGCTTCTCCATTTTCACCTCGAATTCGAAACTAGAACAGTCATCAGTTTAACATTAAAATGCTTTTAAGAAATACTAACACATAAGCATGTATGTATAAATCATTCTTGTATTATTTTAATTATTCAACATTTTAAATAATAAATCTTTTATTTCCGTTTCCTTTGTGCACACACCCCCCCCCATTATTTACGTTTTTCTACTTGAGAAATAAGAGAAAAAAATTTGAAAAAAAAGAGAAAATAAGTTGTTGCAATCTAATGGCGTCATTTTGCCGCCATAAGTTTTTCTATTAAGTCCTTCTCTTGTTGTTGTTGTTTTTATTGTTGCTTAAGATGTCATCAAGGATCAAAACTATCGCAGTTTGGTTATAGTCAAGTCTTTGCTCTATTTTGTGGCCAAGTAAAATATTTAGAAATACTTTAAAAGCAATGAAGAAAAAATTGAAAAAAGAATTGAATGAACATAACTACACGTATATCACTCAAAATAACAACATAAATGCTCGTATTTGTGTTTATATTCCAACTCAACATCATTACTAGAGTTTTAGGTTTAACCCAGCGAATAATTTTGGCAGTTCACACAAGCCCTTGTATAGTTGTATTCATTGTATTGTTGGACGAATATACAACAGTGTATGTATGCTTGTTGTTGATAATTTTCATATAAAAATCCGATACACTCATGCACATTTTTTTCATTGGGCAATTCACACAAGCACTTGTATCGTTGTATTCATTCTATTGTTGGACGAATATACAACAGTGTATGCTTGTTGTCGATAATTTTCATATAAAAATCCGATACACTTATACACATTTTTTTATATGTTTTTGGAAGTTGTATTGGTTTCGTGCTATCAGTTTATATAAATGCCAGTAATTAAGGAGAAGAATAAATATACGAAATACTATATTTTCTATGTAACTTGAGTCAACAATTAACATTTCAAAGTTGTAATTGTTCGCACAGATTAATTTAATTAATTTACTTTTTTCTGTAATATTTTTCATTTTATTACTTGAAAATCAAATTATGAATAGTGGTCTTCTTCTTCTTCTTAGCGCTTTTTGACGTTTGGAAAAAAGTGAATTCAATACAACATACGCGATACAAAGTCGTATGATTGAATTCTTCGGACAATATTCGCTTTGTTTCGTATGTAAGTTGTACGAATACACAGAATCCGAATACAACATATTAATCGGTTATCTTACTGAATAACCTAACCGTTAGTCATATATTCCACTCCTGCACTCCTCTGTACACCCTGGCCACGTTCGTATTACCATACCAATTTACATTGTCAATAATAAAAATTATGAAAAGAAGAAAATCTAAAAGATAAAATGAAAAATAAAAAGATGAAATGAAATAATTGAATATTTACCAACTTTTTAACCACTTGAATTGAGGGGTTGGCACTATTATTATGTCACATTCCAACATAAACACTTATGAGACACATTTACACCCTCCGTGAACATACATACATATACATATAGGTATATAGAGTATATATGTAGGTATATACATATATACATATACTTTATGTGCACTTATTCAACACTTACAGCCAACAGTAAAGAGCAAAATCGTCTGAAGTTAATAGCGAAATTGATTGTTTTTAAAATCAATGAATATTTCGGATACTCACTTTAGTATCTATCATTCTTCTATTTTCACGGTTAAAAAAAACAAAAATTTTTAATTAGAAAATGTATTTAAAGGAAGTGTTGGCTTATTAGACGTAAGGCCACGGTTCAAACCCCAGGTTAGACATCTAAACGAAAATAATATTTCTTCGTCGACTTCCTCTCAGCAGATTTCTGGCAAAAACTCTGAGAGTAAATAAAATTGCTACGAAAAGTTTCCCAAAAATCTGTAGGTCCCGCCACTCACGTATAAAATTAACACACACAACCAGTGCTGTCAGATGTGGCGATTTCTCGCCAAACGTGGCGATTTTTCATTGCCTTTGGCGATCAAAATTTTCAATTGGCGACGTGGCGATTTTTTGGCGATTTACCGACTAGTTGGCGATTTATTTGGCTATTTTCAACAAATTATTTTAATTTTCTTGAAATAGTTTTTTAACACTTTAATTTAATCTCTTACATTATATATCTCTGGTATCCCTCATTTATTACGTTATTATTACAAAGTGCATGACCCAATTAATGTCAACAAGTAAAATAGTTCACATTTATGGGTTATACCAATGTCTTTGTCATTTCGTACACTTGTAAAACAATACAAAAACAACAACCTGATTGTTGTTGTTAAAAGTACTTTTCTGTCAAAATTAATATTGAAAAATGTTAAGTGTGACACCTCTTTAAATGTGCAGTATTGATGCCAAACAAGTGCCAAATTAGTTAACGGTAAATAGAAAAATTAAGACTTCAAAAGAAAAGAAAAACATTTAGGAAAAATAAAAATTAAAGAAATACTATTAAAGCATTATTTAACCCTAGACGGTTACTCTACTATTTTGTACATTAAGGTTACTCTTCGTTGAATCGACGAACACATTCACCCTAATTGGTTACTGTTCGTCGAATCGACGAAGCTAATTTACTCTTTATCCTATAATTCTTTTATGTTTGACCAAATTTCGCTCTTTTTATACATAATGTTGATTGATTAGGAAAGCTTGTAGTGAGTAAACGTATCTGGGCCACGCCTCTTTTAATCCTGAATGGTAATTTTTATTCAGTAAGGTTACTCTTACATTTTGTTTGATTAAATTTTGTTTCGTCTACTAACTGCAAGCTTTTATTACCAAATAACGTTGTTGAAAAAAAGAGTGAAATTTGGTCCAACATAAAAGAGTTATATGAAAAAGGGTAAATGAGCTTCGTCGATTCGACGAAGAGTAACCGTCCAGGGATAAAAAACGAAAACGTTATAATGGCATATTCTTCAAAAAAAATTAAAGTAGATCGTAGACATCTAAAGGAGTGGGAAAATGAAAGTTGGGCCATAGGTAAATACACAAATGTAATATTTTAAACCTTTTAATGACTTAAATTTGTAGGTTGGCTAAAATCTATTGCAGATGCCCCTTTGTCGTACCAATCTGCATCTAATGACCAATATATGTACATCGTGGTGTTTTGGATGCAAAATAGATTTATGCAATTAATTTTTGTAATAAATATTTTGACAACTAATAACTGATGCACTAAAAGTACAAATGTAATGTAAAATTATGATATTTTTTTATTACAGACTTTTATTAGATTTATATGGACTTTATAATACATGAAATAAATAAGTTATAAATGATTTTTTAAATTTTTGGCGATTTTTATTTTCGGAAAAATTAATAATATTTTATTTTGGCGATTTTTGGCGATTTTGCGTACAGCTTTTGGCGATGGAGGTAAAAAAAAATCTGACAACACTGCACACAACATGAGTGGTGTTGAGAAGCTAGGCCGTAATCCTGACTGAAGGGTTGTAATGGCCAATTATGTATGTATGTATTTAAAGTATTAAATTCGAATTACTGAACATATTTACATAATAAATTATTAATTTAATATCCTGCTTTTATCAATGTGGAAGAGTAATTAAACGTAAATTTAACACATTGGATTGTCGTCTAATCGCAATGCTAGCCATAATGTACCTACTAAAAGGGCAATCCATTCCGGTAAATCTGGAACAATGTAGTTAAGGACAATCGAAATGGGCAATCTGAATGGCAAGTTAATGCAGTTGTGTTTTATGTAAGTATAGCGAATGAGCCCCTGAGGGAACTGGCCGGTTTTATCCGGAGCTCGGATTGGTTCAAACCCACCTCTAACGGATCATGACAAGGAGGCTTAACTCACACTGAGTAACAGTGTCCACCGAGGCAATGTGTCTGTGAACGATAAGCTACGCGCTAACCTAAACTAACCTAGGGAAGTAAATGATAACAGAATTAAAAATAGGTACACTTGAACTTACAAACGAGAGGATACAACTTTCAGAAGTCAATGTAAAACACTAAAATGCAAAATTGCAAGCAAATTATAACAGATACTCGGCCCTCAATCTCCGGTAACATGAGGCATAAGAATCAATAGAAGTTAAACTAAAACAACACATAAAATTCATCCAGGATATTCTCAATGTTAGCGGTATTTGATAATTTCAATCTAATGATAGTAAAATGTACTACGGGAAACAACAGAAGCCAATACAGATGTTTTGTGCTAGTAATGTTAGCAAAACTATATGAAAATTGTATTAGTTCTGTGTTTTAATAAATCGGAATTCGCCTGCTTTGTCTTGCCTTTTTATATGTATGTCCACACAAACAGTCTGATGAACGTTCTTGAAGTAGAACGTTCGCGGTTTTACCTTCTCGAGAACTCTATCGCGACTTCATTGTTGTTTGTGTATTTGGTTCACATTGCTTGTTGTTGCATTCTCACTTACTTGTCTATCTCCTTTTCTTTCACACTGATGTTGTTGGTTTACTTGCAACAAGTTCGTTGTATTTGTTAGTGTAACATTTTAATGTTAAACGATGGTACACCGTTTCCGTTTTCGTAACAACATTGTTATGATTTGTAGTTAATTTTTCAAGAGTTGTGTTTAGTTAAGTTGGTCATAATGAGTAGCTAAGATGAGTCTAATTCTATCGAATCTAATCCAACTGCACAGTAATTATGCTCTTCACTGTTTTGAAACAAGTGTTTGTGAAAGAGACGTTGTTTATGTTGATTTTATTGTTGTTGTTGTTGTTGTAGACAATAGAAGGATAAGTTGTGATGGCATTTATATTGTATGAAAATACTACAGTTATTTATCGTACATACATGTACCGTTATTATCTCATTCTCTAAACTTTAGAATTTCAATTGCTTAGTGTCTTTCCTTTCATAGCAAGTGAGTAGTAGAAGCGAAAGAGAGAAAGAAATGATTCAGTTTTTCATAAATTTTATAATTTTCTAGAGCATTAAAGTAGAATACAAATGTGTGATCAAAGAGATGGTATATATGTATCTTGAAAGCATCGCTTGCATTTTGTCTTTAACGTTTCTTTCATTTATTTGTTAAAAATGTCATCTAAAGGACGACATAGGAGATTGCAAAAAGAGTTATTGAATTAAAGCAAATAATATATCAGTTTACATATTAAAGTTACGCAGTACTTCCCTACCATTATTATTACAATTTCAGCCGCTTTTATATAATTTTGTAGCTGCCCCTTCAGATATGAGAATAGAATGTTATTTGGCAACGATTTTAAAAATAATTTACCTCCTTGTATAGAAAATATACGACTGAGAACACCAAAAAATATAGATATTCTATCTCTTCGATAACTTCAGACAAGTTATTTATCTTCCAACTTCCATCAGACAGTCGATTGAATAAAATATAATATTCTCAGTAAATGTGAAAAATAAAAAGTTTCTGAAAAAGAAAAGCTTGAAGAGTGTGGCGGAACCATAGATCCGCTTAACGTATAATCGTTAGAGAACGCACAGAATGGTTACTAGAATCTCTTTTTTGTAGCATGCGACATGCCACATCTTTAATGTTATTCCTTATTTATGCTACTTTTACGAAACTCCTCTAATGGTTGTGTGATAAATCAAACTGTGAAGGATAAAGTGCTTGTAGACCATTTGACAACCATTTTTACCTCGAATATGTGGAATGTCATGACCGATGATGTTGCTGTTCTATCAGTACCTCTAAATTTTGAGTTTCGAAAGATCAATAAAACATCAAAAAGATGTTTTCAGAACTTTTCTCTTTTTAATTTGCAAGATTTTTTAACATCTTAAGTTTTATCCTACTCTATTAATGAGTATCTTAAACAATCAGATCATTTGCTCTAAAAAAAAATTCAGCTTTGTGAAGTGCTTTCACTAACGTTATCGATAATATGAGATCTGCGGATAATGATGATGATGATTTTTAATTCTTCTGAATCACAGCCTTTAATACAGTTAGCCAGACAATTTTAAATTAAAATTGAATAAACATATAACAACCTCATTGGACCATTTCAAGCATTTCCGTTAAGTGACTAATATGCAGAAGCCCTCATTTCGGACAGACATGTTTCACAGGGATCAATATTTAGAAAAATACTTATAATACTCATAAATGATTTGAGTGACTCGTCGAATCATTCATCAAAATTTACAGGCTTAGTTGTTGTTGCATTTACAAAAAAAAAAAAAAAGAAGACAAAAAAAGACAATGACAGCAAGCAAAGCAAACACACAACCTTCTAGTGAGTATTGTAATGTTCGTACGCGAATCATACTTATTTTGTTATTCTTCTAAATGTTGAGTAGAGGAGAGTCGAAATGAACAACATCATGCGTATTGTTAAGTATGAGTACAATAAGTACTCATCAAATTTTGAATATGAGTAGTATGAGAATGATATTAAAATAAATATGAATGCGTATAAGTATCGGAAATTAAGCCTGATGAGATAGAATACTGACTGTGGGATACAAGAGTGGTATGATAAGTGATATTCATTAGGCAATTGAATAATTGACAATTGGCAATTAGGCTGTGAATAATTGACTAAGCAACAATCGTTCCAGATCTGAATGTATTTTCTTTTGTAACAACAATTAATTTAAAATTACAATAAGAATTAATAACAGGTTCCTTTATCAACTTAGAAACTAAGGGATTCAACAAAATGCTTTTGTAATTAAATCATATATCGACTGAACTTGGTTGAAAATTCGAGGTGCCTAGCATCCTTTAGGTCTGCTTACTAAAACTTATTTCTTTTGTGTACTGTTGTACGCTGTTCCAGTATCGACTTCAATCAACTAAAAGTTGGGTACAACAACATAGCAATGAATATTTGGGCAATTCACACAAACTCTTGTATAGTTGTATTCATTGTATTGTTGGACGAATATACAACAGTGTATGCTTGTTGTTGATAATTTTCATATACAAATTCGATACACTTATACATATTTGTGTCATATGTTTTTGGAAGTTGTATTGGTTTCGTGCTATCAGTTTATGTAAATGCCAGTAATCAAGAAGAAGAATAAAAATACAAAATATTTTCTATGTAACTTGAGTCAACAATTAATATTTTAAAATTATAATTCAAAATGTGCGAACAATTTTTTATTTTGTTGCTTGAAAATCAAATTATGAATGCTGGTCTTCTTCTTCTTATCGCTTTTTGACGTTTGGAATACGAAATAAACAATACAGTACAGCATTGAGCGTTCACAAACAAAAAGTGTATTCAATACAACATACACGATACAAAGTCGTGTGAATTGGCCAATTTTTACGTTTGTAAAGTCTCAAAAAGCATTTATTTATCGCGGATTCATACATTGCAATTAAAATAAAGAAATTATTTTCTCTGATCATTAATAGTTTCTTTATTTTTTATATAAATCCTTAATTTATTTAAATAATTAATTTATTAATTAATTACTTTAATTTATTAATAATTAATTTAATTATAATAAATTCCTACTTATGTCATTAATTTAAATAATTAATTTAAATAAATTATTTATTTATTTATTTATTAATTAATTACAATACAATTACAAATTATATTCTAATTATATACGAGCGGAGTAACTTGACCATATGCTAGGTGTAGTGTCACAGACCAGAGTCTTAGGTGGGAATCGAACCCACGACCCTCACGCTAATAGTCAAGCACACTACTCACTAGACTACCAGGGCACCCTTAAATAAATTAAATTTAAATAAATAAATTAAATTTAAATAAACAAATTAAATTTAAATCATTTATTTATTCCGACATATTTCTTTGTGTAATTTTCTCTACCGTATGATATGTGTCTTTTGTTGTTGTCTATTTGTATTGCTTGCTTTTTATTTATTTATTTATGTTTACCAGTTTAACAATATTTATAATAAAGATTAACGTGAATCTGATTAATTCAACAGAATAAAATATACTTTTTTTTCGCATAAGGTAGTCCTTCGTTATGGCATTTGTCTTTGGCCATGCTGCCAAATGAGATTCAAAATATTAGCAAAACAATCTCGTTTAGATATGAACTTATTAAATACAATATTTTGGTTAACATTCATAGGAAATATATTAAATATTATCTTTGCCCTTAATTTTAATAATTTTTTGTTTAACTATTTAACTCAATTTTAATAACACTACCTATTGATATTGTAGTAATAATTACAAAATTTTACTTTAAACGCATTGAAATAGATTTTCAGGAATTCGGACCCAAAAAACCTTTCACATTAGAAAATGAAATCCAAGCATGTATCAATAAAAAATTATTACAGAATAACGTTCTTAATATTAATAGAAATATATGTACACAAAATAATATACACATGATTTATACAATACAATACAAACAATTCTTTGCTACTCATAATAGATACTTCTTTGTAAAGTGAACTTTATCCCCTTTATGGTACCATCCGGATTAAGAAAGTTCTACTTATCCAAACGCAAAATGGTCGCGACGAAAAGAAAAACTTTCGTTTTTGCAACACAAATCATTTGTCAAAAAAAAGAAATCAAACAAACAAACGAGAAAAATCTAAAAAAAAAGTCAAAAGAAACTTCTTAATTTCCGTATAAAATTAAATATTATTTGCAGACAATGGAACAAAAGAATATGTATATGTAAAGGAGCAGCAGCAGTTGTACAGTGTAGTCAGTACAGAGAATAGGAAAACAATTGTTTCGGAAATCCCATACAAGTCGTTTTAAATGCATTACAAACAAAAACAATGTAAAATAGCATATAAGGGCAGGGTATTAAAAGAAAGAAGACAATTTATTTGTCTTTTGATTTGATTTGAAAAAAAAAAATATCAACAAAAAAAAAAAGTAGGAAATAAGAGTCTGATAAATAGTATATGACGCCTGTATGAAGAGTTTACCGCCGATATTAATTTTTAATATCAAATGCAATCAGTGTTGAAAAATTCAGTACTTTAGTATTTTTTTCAATACTTTTCCATATCAAAAATACCGCGCTGCTTTTAGTACTTTTTTCATCTCTTAATGCATTAGCAACATGTTCAACGTAATGCTAAAGGTAGAATTAGTCTTTAGTCCCGGTTAGCCAAACATCCACGGAACGTACTTTCGTTTTTAGAATACGAAAAGCAATGAGAACGCTTGCCTAACCGTAATATAGCATTTACATTGCTTTTCATATGCTAAAAACGAACATATGTTCCATTACGTTTCGACCACGTTTGAATTACGCTTTCTTACGTTCCGCATGAGCTGTTTTTGTGTTGTATATGAGGAACACGTATAAGTAGTTATTTTTTCTGTTCCGTTCCGTACGTGTATTAAATATAAAGACATAATCTAGTTGGTAGTGTATTGGCTTACTAGGCGTGAAACCACGGTTCAAACGCCATGTCAGACATCTTTAACGAAACTAAAAATGACAAAAATATTTCTTCTTCGACCTTCTTCTGGAGTTAATAAAATTTCCTTGAAAACTTTCTCTAAAAACTGTCGTTGGGAGTCACTATTAAACTGTAGGTTCCGCCATTGAAGTATCAAATTAAGGCACACAACATGAGTGGTGTGAGAAGCTAGGTCCTTATGCTGACTGAAGCGTTATATTGACTAATTATATATGTATGTATGTATCTTTTTTACAAAAGTATCATTTGATATAAAAAAGTACTTTTTCAGTTACAGTTCAGTACCATTTTAAAATTTCAATTTTGCAACACTGATTGCAATCATGTTTAAAGGATCTGGATTGGGAGAAAACTTTGGATAATAAGTGTAAGGTTAGCTAAGAAATATGACGATATTTTAACAGGAACAGGAATGTAAACATTTTGCGACTTTTAAAAATTAATAACCAATAACCGTGCTTTCTATTTATGAATTTATTTTAACTGCCTTTTTGGCATTAACCAAAGAAAAACTAAAATTATTATTCTTATTATTATTTTTATCTTGTAGTAATATTCCGAATAACTTCTTTTTATTTGAAATCCACTAAAATCGAACTCCATCCAACACCATCAACTGAATATGTACCCTGTTCAATTTGCATGTTCTTTGTACACTTGGTTGCATACAAGCTGAACAACAAAGGTCAAGACTGGCAATTTATTTCTTTCTTTTTGTTTTTTTGCATTTTATTTTCATATTCTGAATTGTTTTTGGCTGTAAACGGATAGTAGAAGTAAAAGTTGTAGACAAACATTTTAATAAATTCAATTGAATAAAAAAAAACTACGACTAAAAGGAATTTCACAAAAAAGTATGCACAATCGATAAAGACAGATTTTTTTCAATATTCCCTATAGTCGGTATATAAAGATTATTCAATTGGTTGTCATCGTTAAGCTGAAAGAAAATGAAAAAGTCTAAGGGCCACTAAGTATTACAACTTGCCGTTAAACTTGGGTTTAGTTAAAGGTACCTTTAGCTAAAGGGAACTGTAAAGTTGCCTGTTCATATGGTAGTGCCGAACCAATGTCGATAAAACTGCTCAATTAAACAAGTTTTTTTTTTTAACGCATTGGCAACGAAGGGCCTCTTTTTTACATACTTACATACATAATTGGCCATTACAACCCTTCAGTCAGGATTACGGCCTAGCTTCTCAACACCACTCATATTGTGTGTGTTAATTTTATGAGCGGCGGGACGTACATTTTAAAGTCGACTCCAAACAACAGATTTTTGAGAAACTTTTTCATGGCATGTTTATTTACTCTCAGAGTTTTTGCCAGAAATCTGCAGAGAGGAAGTCACCGAAGAAATATTTTTTCTTATTTCGTTTTGATGTCTGGCCTGGGGCTCGAACCTGGGCTTTACGTCTGATAAGCGAACACACTACTATATATACTAGATTACGGCGACTTCAATGTCGATAACATCGCCAGGCCAAAATCTACACCAAACAGCGTCTTTTTCTGAATGCATTGAAAGAATGGCCTGCGCATTTTAGGCGGGGATTTTTGATATTGAACAAGTTGCAAACATGGTTGAAACTGGGGACCTACCTTTTTCGAACTTGACCAAATCAATCAAAGCAATTAGCAACCAAAGCGCTGGGATCTTATTTAATCAGAGAACGTCGGGAGCTGCATGGACTCCCTACGCCGTATACGTCGTCACAACATTCGCTTCTACTGGGTTCCACTTCACTGTGGCATAGAGAAAAACAAAAAGTCGGACGAACTATGCTGGCGAACGTGCCACCAAGGGAACTAGCCGGTTTCATCCGGAGTGGTCCAACCTACCAGTAACGGATCATGACAATGGGTTTTACCTCACACTGGGTGACACAATGGGCCATATGGGCCAACGAACGGCAAGCTACCCGCTAACTTAAGCTAACCGGTATTTGGTTTATGCTGTCAATAAAATATGTATATCCTTTGTTTACAACTTGATCCTGCGATCGCTGAAAAACTGTAAAGATACAGGCTTATCGAATTTACTTTGAATGCCTTAAATGTTCTGAAAGTAGCGGTTCGAGAGACACCACAGGAAGGTGTTCTCTCACATTTACTATGGAACTTTAAACTTAAGATTTTTTTAAAAGCCATGAAATGGTGAAGAATTAAGAGGCATCAAAGAATAATATACGTTGTCATTGGCCAGCATTTGAAAACCTGAGACGAAAAGATTCTTGTGTATCCAGAATTTATTGATAGAACGTCTCAAACCAAAAATTATTTTAATAGAATTAATACGTTGGTAAAACTATCGGGAGGAAACTGAGAAATGTCAACCAGGAGATATTATTGAATGACTGAGAAGGTAATATTGGTAAAACAATGGGACCTAATAGGATCCAAGTGTTATACGCTCTTTGATTCAGCTGTCAGTTTAAACTAAGCCAACCTAGTCGATTATTAGTTTGGTAGGTAGACCAGGGTTCAAATCCCAGGTGAGACATCAAAACCAAATATGAAAAAAAAAATATTTCTTCGGCTACTTCCTCTCAGCAGACTTCTGGCAAAAACTCTTGGGTGTAAATAAACATGCCATGAAAAAGTTTCTCAAAAATCTGTCGTTCGGAGTCGACTTTAAACTGTAGGTCCCCGCCACTCATGTATAAAATTAACACACACAACATGAGCGGTGTTGAGAAGCTAGGCCGTAATCCTGACTGAAGGGTTGTACTGGCCAATTATGTATGTATGTATGTAGGTTTGGCATTGTATTACACAGGGATACATACACTTGAATATTTAAATTATTGAAGTTATTGTATGAAAAATTATTCTTCTAAAATTAAATAATCTCCTAATTTGCAAACACAATAAATTTCCGGATAAATAGAAAACTAGATCAGTCAATTTTAAATATAAATTTCTAACAATATTTTCACTTATTTCTGACATAAAAATTGTTTTCTTTGCAATTTTTGTTTTTAAATATTTTTCATTTCGTTTTCTTCGAACATGACAATCCATTTAAATGACTCATATGGATGCCAGAGAAAAAGTTGTAAATGACCACAGAGATTAAAAACAATTTTGTTTTTTTTGTCGGATTTTTCGCAATTTCCGCAAATAACAGTCATCTGAAATCCTCAAAGCCACAGCCAACACAAACACATTGAAATAGAAAGAGAGATAGAAAGAAAACATTCAAACATTCATCTAATGATGCAATCGTTATAAAAACGTGTAATTAGTGGCAATTTTTATGAGATCTTTACAGGTCAACCTTCATAATGGGTTTGAGGAGGATATACATAAGTAAGTTGCTTGTCAAAGTGAAAATCTTGAAATTTAAAACTAATGAAGATTAATTAAATGACATTAATTAGTACTATTTTAATAATATCATACGAATAGCACATGTATACATTCATACATGAACATATAATACCTTTTGCTATACCGCACCTGTTCGGTGATGTAGTAAAATAATCAACCTGTTTACTTATACGGAAATTTACTCCTTTTTTTTTTTCTTAGACATTTTCATATGCTGTTGTTGCCTTGTAGATAGATTTTGTTGATTTAAGACGAGGTTAGAGCAACTAAAAAAATGCCTTAAAGGCAAATAAAAACCTCCGTCCAATGACCGAATAAACATTTCCTTATCCTTGCCCTAATGCATCAAGTTCAGGTACAAGCGAAACTATAAAGCAAGGCATTAAAGAACATCCAATACTATATTAGGGTAGTTCATAGTCCTCATGTGTACAGCATATGATGTACATATGTGAACAATAAAATTCAAATACTCAACGAAAAACTAAAACATCGACTGTCATCAATGTCCCTGCATTGCATGTCATTAATTAACAAATACCACCTTAATGGGCATGTTGATGTGAACAGTTATGTCCCTAATGACTCTGTAATATGGTCACAATTTTTCTTATGTCATCAGACTTGTTTACTTTACGCCCAAACCCTTTCCTTTGAAATGATTTCTTTTTTTCCTTTATTGTGTTTTCCTAATGTCATTCTCTCTCTCTTTTAGCAAAATGTACAAAAACAAAGTAATTCATTGTGTATGTAAACATATACATACGTATGTACATACATACATACATATGTATCTGTGTATATTTGTTTGTTTTGCATTTAAATAATATTCAATATTATTATTTTATAATGACATTGTTCGTAGCAACAAAATGACAATGTTGCCATGACAATAGATGTTGTTGCTGGATGTTGTGTGGGGGGCGGGGGTAGTGTAGTAAGTGACATTGTTTTTTTTAGTTACATTTTAACCGAACGTCTCCCGTTCTTTTATGCTACCAACAGTGTTGACTGTCTCACTGCTTGCTAATGGACATTGTAGAATTTCTTGCTTATTTTAAATGACATGTTGTTGGTTGAAAAGGAAGGACGTAAAACTTTGTTGATGGATCGCCTCAAAAGTTTTTAGGCTTTGCTGCAGACAATCAATGTACAGGTAAACAGTATAAAAATTAGCATTTTTGGAAAGGCAATGTAAAACGCTTCTTTTTTACAGATTTTAAGTTTTTGTTTTTTTTAATAAAACCAGCGCTCAGGGGATGGCCCCTACTCATGCAGTGCATTGTGCAGGTTTAGGAAAATAGGTTATAGGAAGGTGGAAAGAAGCAGTAGTGTTTGTGTTAAAAATTATAGATTTTAAGACGACATATGTATGAATCAGAGATCAGCAATGAATAATTTTTTCGGTACTCATGAGTACTCATGACATTTTGAGTATGAGTGAGTCAACAGTGTTGCAATTCAACTATGTACTCTGATTCATTCGTACTCACTACAACGTTGATTTATACAAGTACAGGTTGCAATGAGTATGAGTACAACGTTGACATCAAACTCATAACATTCGAAATATGTTTGATTCATACGCCTACTCATTCAGTTTCATAAATTTTGAAAAATACTTATAATACTCATAAAGGATTCGAGTGGCTAGTCGAATCATTCATCAAAATTTACAGTCTTAGTTGTTGTTGCATTCGCAAAAAAAGAATAAAGAAAAAGACAAAGACAGCAAGCAAAGCAAACACACAACCTACTAGTGAGTATTGTAGAGATCGTACGCGAATCATACGTATTTTGTGATCCTTGTAAATGTTGAGTAAGGGAAAGTCGAAATCAACAACATCATGCGTATTGTTAAGTATGAGTACGATGAATAGTTCAAACTTTAAATATGAGTAGTATGAATATAATATTAAAATAAGTATGAATGCGTATAAGTATCAGACATTTTGAGTACGATTCGAATCTACTCATCTTTTTGAATACTCATTGATGATCTCGGATATGAATGATTCACTTAAAAAGATAGTTGTACTATGTTCCATAATCGATATGACAGTTAATTTTGTTATGACCATGATTGATCAATTGGAAACCTTTCATGGCCATATGCAATGAAGACGAGACTGGAAAAGAGTCCCATACCTTTTGTCTTTTTATGTCAACCTTCGTAAAAAAAGAAAAAAAGAAATGACATTCTTTATCTTATTACACTGCAATATTTACAATGTCATTTACTCAACCCATTCATTGCCTCTCTTATCATTGTTTCAACTCGTTTAATGTCATTTAATGAGTGATTTTTTTCCATAATTGACATTTTGCTTCCCCTGATGTTTAAACAGTGAATCCTGTTAATCTATTTGTATTTGTATTCGTATTGTTATTTTTTTTGTTTTTGTTTTCTTTTAGGATTTTAATGAATTCATTCTATGAATAGATAAATTGCACATAAAAAATACAAAAGTCTGTCTGAATGATATAAAAACAAATAAAATATATAATTAAATACATACATATTTATGTATGTATGTATGTATTTACAGAATTTGTTGGTAAATACTTTGTTAATAGCTGTGGTGGAGTTGAGAAGCATTGAAGATATTAATAACATTTTAAGTTACATTATCGTTTAAAGAATGTTAATAAAAGAGGAAAAGAAACCAAAATTATTGTATATTTTTTTATTTATTTTTGACAATATGAAATTAAAGGAAAAACCAAAAGCATACAATAATGACGAATAGGCATAGGCATTATAAAATAATTAAAAGTGACAGCAATTAAATTAATAATCTCTGTGAGTAAAGACAATTCATTTTATTGACCGTCAAATGATTAGTTCTGGAGTAAATAAATAATTAAAAATTAACCAGTCATTGACTTTAGAAGTGATCGTTAACAAATAGAAAAAAAAACAGACGAATAAATCGTAATCGATAAGTTACAATTAGATTTTCTTGTTTATTTGAGGGTTTTATATATAGTGGCGAGCAAAAGTGTATGAATGTTGCTCAGTTAATCAATTTTTGCTTAATAAAATTTTCGCTGTAAAACCAAATGGAAATTTTTTTTAAAGTTTTATTACCTTTTAACTAAACTTTATTCCAAAATAAAAAAAAAGTTGAGAAAAAGCGCAATATTGTAGATTTATTTAATGTTAACTCTATGAAAGGCTATTCGAACACTTTTGCACGTTATAGTTGGCATTACTTTTTTGGTTTACCGTTATTTTTCATTCCGTTCTTCTTCGATATTTTTGTGATCATTTAATAGAAACCTTTGTGCAGTTTAATACATGTGGCTGTTGATTTGTGTTAATTAATTTAATCGAACAAGGTTATTCTTGTAGACAAATAGCTAAATCTTTAAGTTTGGCCCATAATACTGTCTAATGCGTTCGCAAAAGACTAAATTTGTCCTCCAAATGTACAGCTAATGGACGTCCCAGATTGCTCACCGGCACCGATGCATCGATCGAAAGAAAGATGAGAAATAGAGACAGAAAAACACCAAATCTATCAGCTAGAGCAATAAATAAAAATGTAAGTGAATGGACTGTTAGAAGAGCATTGCGTAGAATTGGACTAGTTTCGGCAGTCAAGCAGAAAGGACCAGCTTTGTCAAACAAGAATGTAAAGGCATGTCTACAATTTTTTAAATAAAAATTATAGAGGCTGAAATGTGGGAGACTGGAAAAATGTTCTTTGGTCCGACGAAACGAAAATTAATCGCTTTCAATCAGATGGAAAAGAATATTTTTGGTATCGTCCATCGACCAAAAACTTCAACGTCATCAAGTTAAACAAACCGTGAAGCATGTTGGTGAGGGGTTGCTTCACATGGTGGAACGTTGCTTCTTTGGTCAAAGTAGAAAAAGCAGTGGTGTTGTGATAATTTTTTTTTACCGGAACGCGTATATGTAATTATATAGACAGGGCCGATCCTGGATAGGCGGCCGCTCTGTGCGGTCTCATGTCCTTTAATTCATGTCATTTAACGAAGGGTGTGATTTTCCATGATAATCCTGGCGGCGGCGTTTTATTTTAGGTCTCATGTCCCAAATTTGACGATGGGATGAGGGAGATTCCCCCCAATTTTCGTCCGTCGCCAGGATCGGCCCTGTATATAGCATAAAAGGGAAAGGAAACGAAAATCATTACGAAACCCATTTTGTGTATATTATATATAATTTTTTTTTTTTTCAAAACGTCAGCCAATTCTCATTATCAGAAATCGTCCGGCTCGACAACACCACTGAGAAAAAGTAATGAGAGAAGAAGATTACCTGAATGTTCTTCAGACGAATTTGCCAGCTTATCTGGAGAAAAGCCCATATGCAGAGGAAAATACATGGCTTCAGCAGGATGGACATCCAAAAATTTTTAAAAATTGGCTTTTGAATCAAAATTTTCAACTGAAGTGGCTTCCACAAAGCCCACATCTAAATCCATTTGAAAATTTGTGGGCAGTTTTGAAGAGAAGATGGGCAGTATACGATAAATTTTCAAAAAATATGGAAGAACTTTGGGAAAGGATCCACGAAGAATGGAAAAATATCCTGGACGAAACTATTTATAATCTTGTAGAAAGTATGCCAAAGCATATCAAATGTGATAAAACAAAGAATTAGGGATTGTGGGCAAAATATTAGAAATATAATAATGTTTTTAGTTACGTGCAAAACTATTCGAATGAAGTTATTTTATGTAACAAATATTGAGCAATAATTAGTGAACCGAGCAACATTCATCCACTTTTGCTCGCCACTGTATAATAAGTCGTCGTAGTTTAATAGGTAGTATGTTGGCATATTAGACGTGAGGTGACGGTTCAACTACTGGATGTGGCAGCTCCAGCAAAACGGAATATGAGAAAAATTTCTCGGTGACTTTCTGTCAGCAGAATTGTGGCAAAATCTTCGAGAGTAAATAAAATAAAATTCCCATAAAAAAGTTTTTAAAAAAATCTGTCGCTCGGAGTCGACAGTAGATTCCGCCACTTACGTATTAAAATTAACACACACAACATAAGAAGTGTGAGAAGCTAGCTTGTAATCCTGTCTTAAGGATTGTAATGATCAATTATGTATGTATGTATGTATATATACATATTTAGAACAACTTGCCTAATAATGGAAATATTTCAAAAGGATCAAAAATTTTAAAACAAAACAGATGTTTTTCGTGTAAAATGTCACTCACTTAGAAACACTTTCACACTGAATTATGGGAAAAACACTTTCAATTAAAATAATACAATAGAAAGCATTGTGTTATTACAAATAAATCAATAGATTTTATCTTTAATTTTTTATCTCCAAATTGGCATAATGAATGAATGACTTTTCTTTATTAGAAAAAAGAAAATAAAAAAAATTGGATTTCCAAAATAAATTCACCAAAAAATCCACAGTCATTGTTGGTGTTGTAAAAAGTACGCAACCCAACGTGTACGCGTTCGATTATCTTGTGTATCTTATGAATTCATGAATTCGTTCACTGATTAACAGATGTTTTGCCATTAAATGCGTTTCCAAATTAAAATTTTATATCCGCGAATGGTTAACAGCTGTTTAAATCAGCCCATTGATATCAGGTCATAACAAATAGTCAAAGACTCAATTGTACCCGTGGCACACTTAATCATAAATTTATTCACTCGTGCGTATGTATGTATGTATGTATGATTTTATGTTTATTTTAATATGGGAAACATAATTGATTTACGAATGCTAATATACATACAAACATATGTATGTATGTGTGTTATACACGTATGTACAATTTTATTAATTTCATATGGCATGTCAGTCATTCAGTCAAGAAAAAAAAAACGAATTGAAATTTACTGCCAAAACAACGTTTATTTGAATGTGTGATTTGAAAGAAAGAAATTTTTACAATTTTTAAACAAATTTCTTCCAATACAAACACTAAAATTTACACTTGAGACTTTTAATACGCGCCAATATTAACATGTTCACTCAAGAGTTCAGGGAAAAATTGAAGATTTATAAGTTAATTTCGAACGACAGAAATTTGAGAAACTTTCCGTGGTAATTTTATTTTACGGTCAGAGTTTTTGCCAGAAATCTGCTGAGAGAAAGTCGCCTCAAAAATATTTTTTCATATTTCGTTTTGTTGCAGATGTCTGACCTGGAATCTGAACCGTAGCCTACACGTCTATTAAGTCAACACACTGCCTATTAGACTATGGCGACTTAACAAAATTGAGAACGTGTACGAAATGATAGAGGATAACCTTAATTGATCCGTACTAAAATGAACACAAAACGTGTCCCCTAAAATTTATTGATGTTAATGAATCAATTTATCCAGAAATAACACTCTCTAGCAGTGTTGAAAAATTTCAATACTCTAGTACTTTTTTCAGTCCTTTCCATTTCAAAAACACCACAGTACCTCCGCTATACTTTCAGTACTTTTTTATTATTACATATATATTTTAGGGCCTGCGTTTTTCAACTATTAATGGTTTAGAAACATGTTCTACTACATAATGCTAAAGATAGAATTAATCTTTAGCCCCGGTTAGCCAAACGTCCATGCAAAGTACCTTCGTTTTTAGAATACGAAAAGCAATGAGAACGCTTGCCGCACTGTAATGTAATTTCGGTAAGTATTTAATTTGCTTCCGTCGACATTTGACTAAACGGGGCTTTTACGTTTCGAATCAACAGTTTTTGTTTTGTATGTATATGAGAAACATGTATCATTCGTTAGTTTTTCTATTCCATTCCGTACGTGTATTAAGTATAAATAAATATTTTTTTATAAAAGTACCATTTGATGCAAAAAAGTACTCTTTGAGACATAATTCAGTATCATTTAAAAATTTCTATTTTGCAACGTTGCTCTCTAGATATGTTTTTCAATAAGAATCCGTCCATTTTGAAATTCTGTTGAGTTCACAGATGTCACTCATTTCTGTTCATGTCATGTAATATATACCGTGTAGTCGTTTTCTATTACTCCACGGTGCAGGACAATACATACATACATTATTGGTCATTACAACCCTGCAGTCAGGATTACGGCCTAGCTTCTCATACCACTCATGTTGTGTGCGTTAATTTTAAACGTGAGTGGCGGAATCTACAGTTCAACGTCGACTCCGAACGACAAATTTTGAGAAACTCTTTCATGGCAGGTTTATTTACTCAGTGTGTTTGCCAGAAATCTGCTGAGAGGAAGTCGCCGAAAAAATATTTTTTTTTTTCATATTTTCTTTTGATGTCTGACCTGGGCTTAGAACCAGGGCTCTATGTCTAATAAGTGAAGACACTACCTACTGAACTACGGCGACTAGACTTAAATTGTTTAATTTCGTAGAAATGGTATCAAGTGTTCTTCTCATGTTCATGCAAAAATGAATAAACATACAACGTAAATGAATTACGTTGTTGTTGTTGTTTTTGTCTAAAACCCATATTCGCTTTAATGGAAGGTCGGTCAGTCATGTCAAATGGTCAAAGCCCCCCCCCCTCGGCTAATAAATAAAAACCAAAATAACATGCGCACTTGCACATTTAATTGGTGTGAACGTAGAAGGGGTACGCGCCATGTACCTCAAAAGTACCAAATTGTGGCTACAATGATAAGCAAAAATGAAGAAAAGAACATAAACTTCAAAACAAAAAAATGTTAACGGGGGATAAAATAGACCTACTCAAGGAAAAAAGAAAAAAAAACTGAACTGAAAACAAATAAAATAAAATACAACTTTAAGGTGTGTTAAACGACGTGTGATTGTGTGTATGTTTGTTTGTTTATTTGTTTGCTTGTTCGGCTGTTAGATAAATAAGTACCGGGCGTAGTTGTTATTGTTGCCCATCATTTGATGGGAGAATATGAATATGAATGACTAAACGTTTTTCGTTTTTTTTTTCATATAATTTTTGAGCGCGCCTCCTTTATATCTTTTGGTTTTTGGTTTAGTCAAACACATACACAAACACACACGTACACACATAATTAGTATTGACGATTTTTGTGAGTTTGTATGCGAATGCGCCGATATATTTACTTTGTATATGTATACGTCTGCACCTTAACATGTCAACATAGATTTTATACATCTCAACATACACATTCAAAAACAAATGGAATCATCGACTAAAGTCGTTTACATGATACCCTAAACTGTAGTGAATTGTTAATTTCTTGTTATATTATAATTAACGTATTGATTGTTAGATTTAAATTTCTTTGTAGCGGCAAAATGTTTGCATATTCATATGAGTTTTGCATAAAATAGAAGAAGAAAATTAAACAACCTACTAAACTCTGTCTTGGACCATAGAAGCCAATGTACATATAACTTATAACATTGATGTAGAGTCTAAGCAGATAATAATATTATACAAAATATTACCAACGTTTTATTAGAAAAATAATAACAACTACGGAAGTTACAGTGCGACATAATTCATCTTACAATATAGTGAGTAACAAAAGTCTATGAACAAAACCAATAGCTAATTATCAATTATATACATATGTATACGCGTATGGAAGGAATTTCCAAACCGAGATAATTTCAATGTCGAATGTACATATGTTTTACCGTTGTAAACATCTGAACTACGATTTACTGTTATTCATTCATTCATTTTTAATATCGTTGTTTTCATATGACATAATTACATGGTGTTGAGCTAAAACACAAGAGTTGTGTAAATAATGAATTTAATTTGAATTTAAACAAATAGTTGGTGGCAAGTACATAATACATATATAAATATAAATCAATTATCTTACAATGTATTTAGTTAAAAAAATTTTATGGTAAAAAGTGTCACGTGGAACTCAATAAACACTTGAGGAGCGTGCAAAAATAAGCGTGTATCATGAATGTGAACTTTCAATAAAAAAAAAATCCAATCAGAGTTAATAAATTGTCGACAATAATACGGAAATAACCAAAATTAACCCTTTGCACTCGGCACCGTTTCGGACGTTATCTACCAGCAACTTGATGCCACTTTTTAACGAAAACGTACATCCTGGAAACGTGATATTATAGAGTATAATTTTAGAACCATAATTTTTTGTAATGAAATTCGTTTTATATGAATTTGTCGATATTGAAGAACACATATTTACAAAAAAATATCAAAAAAGTTGTTATAATTACTTAGCAATGTGACAGTTCTTTTACCCTTCCACGCAAGAAGTGTAATATTATTTCTTCTATATGCCACTATTTCCACTATTTTTTTGATGAACGTAAAATTTTGATTTTTTTTACGTTACGGGTAAAAAATACTTTGGGAATAACTAACGGTAAATTAGGAAAATACAACACTGTCTTGTTACTGCAGAGATCTTTTCTGTTCAGTACGCTCCAGTACGAACTGAGGTCTTGTACATTTCTTCTCCCGGTTATCGGATTTCTTAATTATCGTAACAGTAAACTACTGGAGAACACTTGTTTCTTAAAAAAAATCTATCCTGTCCCCTATGAGGTAATATGCTAGACTTACGTTGTCTCCTCAGAGGGGCAAGCCGAGTGCAAAGGGTTAAATGTTGCTAATAGGAGATCTGGAAGTCGATGTATTGTGCTAGAACGTGACAATAAATCGTTTAAACGCCTTTCAGTAACCAATAACTTTAGCTGAGAGCAGGTAAAAATTAAAATTAAATTTAAATCTTACAACTAAACAATTTAACCAAATTTTAAATAAAGATTTCAATGCTAAAAGGAAAAAAAACTGTAGTGAAATCGAATTTTACAGCAAAAAAGTTTTGTGAGGAAGAATGGCGCAATACATATTAATTTCAGTAGCGAACAAACGTTTAATTGAGTGGCTCTGATGGTTTACAAGACCCAAAAGTCGGGAACAGTAAACAGTAAATTGTAATGTCCGATATTTTAAAGTTGGTTCTCCGGGGTGTTTTCGGCAAACAAAGATCATTATCCAATTCGCTTTAAAGCTCATAAAAAAATGTGGGGATATCTTTATAGAATAGCCGTAGTCTAGTAGGTTGTGTGTTGGCTTATTAGACGCGAAGCCCGGGTTCGAGCCCAGGCCAGACATCAAAACGAAATATGAAAAAATATTTCTTCGGCAACTTCCTCTCAGCAGTTTTCTGGCAAAAACTCTGAGAGTAAATAAACCTGCCATGAAAGAGTTTATCAAAAAATCTGTCGTTCGGAGTCGACGTTAAACTGTAGTTCCGTCCCTCCACACTAGTATAACATTTAAGGCACACAACATGAGTGGTGTGAGAAGCTAGGCCGTAATCATGACTGAAGGGTTGTAATGGCCAATTATGTATGTATGTATATATGTATTGTTCTGTTAACTTTAACATTGGCTCTGTTAAAATTATTGGTTTTTGCAAATACATACATGTGTATATAACATATGTAAAATGTGTTTGTAAGACGAGCGATTTCACACGTTCGTCTATTTGTTTGGAAAACAGGCCCTAAATATACAAAGATAAGCCAATGTATTCAAATAAATAAAGTCCATAAAAATCTTTTACTTTGAAAATTCAAAGAAGAGCTGAATAAGGTTAAATTCAGCATAGGTTTTTATCATTTCATCTTAAATTGGTTCAAAAAAAGAAGAAAAATTAAAAAATAAAATTAAAAATTTAAATTACAGGATGAAAAGAATAATGGGACACACTTTTTTCTAGATGTATATGTACTTTTATCCAATACTGTAAGGCAAACTTAACAAAATTAAACTTGTGTCAAGGCAAGAGATAAAATCAGAAATGTTTCGCAATATTTTCTTTGTTTTTTTTACTATTTAAGCTATTAATGTCGTCTTACCTGAAGTACAATTAATAGTATACGATAAGTAAGAACGAATAAGTTTGTCTACTACGACTTGTAGATAAAATCCAAAAACCGTTTCTAATGTTGGTTGATTTGTTGTAAAAATATAATATTTTTTGTTTTTATTTTTATTATTATTTTAAATTATGAATAGATACTCATCCTGCTTCCACCCACAAGCAATAATTTATGCATTAATGTTACACTCACATGCATTATAAACATAAAAGTGTTGTGTTATTCTTGACTTTACTTTTAATTTGTTAAACATTTATTGTTCATAAATTAGTTGTTGCTTCTGGCGGTTTTTTTTGGTTGGTACATATGTACATATGTAAGAATATACGTACATAGGTAAGTGGACATCTTAAGAAGGAAAATATAAAAATGTTTTGTTGTTGTTGGTATTTTTGTATTACTTACCATTACAGGTGTTTTTGTTCTTATTGTTGCCACTTCCATACGTGATAAACACAATGATGGCAATTAACAATTTTAATCCGCAACATATGGTTGTCATCTTGGTTGTTATTCTTCTACTTTTTCTTTCACAGTCTTCACTATTTGTTTATTATCGTAGTTGGCATGTATGTATGTGTGTATGTAAATGATGCTGTAGCGGTCTAAAGAGGGCAATTGTTTGTTATTTATGTTTATTATGTTCTTTTTTATGCTGCACTTTCAACTCTTTGTTTGCCTTTCTGTTTATTTTACTTTGAGGTACTTATTGTACATACAATATTAAGTAGAGTGAATAAGAGCAAATTTGTTTATTTGTTGTTGTTTTTATCTGAAGTTTAACATTTACAATAAATGTTTGTACATTCATACATATGTAAGTATTATGTAAACAGACATACACACACAGTTGTTGTTGTTGTTGTTACACTAATCAGCATTAAAGTTGAATGTTCTAAATGTGAGTGTCATTTTTGTTTTTATTATTGTTGTTTATTTATTTATTTACGTTTGGTTTTATGTTTATTTGCCTATTTGTAATTGTTATTTGTCAATTATAATTTGTTTATATTTAACTTGTCACTCTTATAAATACAAACATACATACATATGTAGTTAGTTTTTATTGTTGCTCTCTCACAAAAATGCTGTTAATCATAACATGGTGTAGTTGGCTATTCTCTTTTGTTGTTGTTGTTGTTGGCGTGTTGTTAAACATTTCTTCTAGGACTCTAAAGTGTTCATTACAATTTCATAAATTTTCTTTTTATTTTTTTTCTTTTTGTTTAAGTATATTTTTATTGTTGTTAGACGCCTCCACACTTTAATATTGTTTTTCTGTTATCGTTCACATTTGTTTTTTTTTCGTTACTTTATATCCATAAAAATAGAAAAATTAAGAAACAATTAGCAATGAATTGAAAAACCTAAATAATGTTATTCTTATTGTTATTGTTGTTGTTGTAATATTTACAATTCATTGAATTGTAAGTTTTCATTTCATTGTGTATGTCATGGACACAGAAACTATTAATTCTAGCACGTGATTGTTTTTTTATTTTTTATTTTTTTAATGAAATGTTATGAGAACATCAATACACATACATATGTATGTATGTATGTAGGTTCACTTATTACAAAGAACGATAATCCAGAATATCACGCTCATCATTGGCAACCTGCTGCTTTTCGAAAGACTGAACTTGGTTATCTTTTTATTATGTGTAACGACATGAGAAAAACTTTATGCGAATAATTGTTAAATAATTCATAACTTATAACAGCATAAATAGTGGCAAAGTTATTAAACTCAAAGAAGAAGAAGAAGTAGAAAAAAACCTATTAAAACTTTATTATACAATCGAATAAGAATTCTATGCACTCTACCAATAACATGAGAAACTTTTTTCCGTGATGTAATTTCAATTGTGGGAAATTAAAATGGAAATGTTAAAAGGAAATGCGGATAACAATATTTCAACGGATATATTAGCAATTATTAAATTTCAAAATTTCTTATTTCTTAAACAAAAGTTATTGAAAAACTTTTAGCCGGGAAAAAAGGAACTGAACGTTCTGGTAATTTTTTAATAACGTCCACACGTCACTACTTGAAAACATGCCTGCTTACATTTTTATGTTAAATGTTTTTTTTTTATATTATAAATTCAACGTATATATATAGTTTTGTGGGATAAAAGTATAAAATTTACTTGGGTATCCTTTCTGCTAACTAAACTTAAGTATTTTAATGCAAATGTATATTTTGGATTCAAATATATGTATATATGTATGTGAAACCTATCATAATTTAAACGTGTATATAAATAAACAATTTGGCGGTTTGGAACTTTAATTTCTTATAGAAACAAATAAAAGTATTTTCAAAGGCAGAACAAATATTCAAACGTATTGATTGGAGTAAACCGACAAAAATTATACAATAGATGGGTTTAATACACTGAAAGATAAGTAGAGAGAAACATTAATTTAAAATTATTAAAAGAAAAAGCAATTTTAACCTCGCACTTGGCCACATATGTGGACGTTTAATTTTTTTTGTAATTATAATAATAATAATAAGAACAAAAATTTTATAACAATTTATTGACTACCGAATCCTCCAATAAGAGAAGTAAAAATTTTAACGTTTGTCTGCACTGATGATATTATTTCCGATGCATAGTTAGATACATAAAAGAAATGTAATAATTCTTCGGCAATCTTTTTTATTGGATTATATCGAGAAATCGTTAAAAAATGAAAAAAATAATATCAGATATATTTAATATAATAAGTTTTACCACCACCACTAAAAAAAATCTAAAAGCTGGACTAAAGTTAATCCTGGCATTAGACTGGACGGTATAGGTCATTATCCAAAATACTAGAAACTGGGAATTCCCCCCAGATGCCACGACAAAAATTGTGTAAGACCAACTCGCGACATTTATGAGAAATGTGAAGAAAATATATGCCTGATATGCCCGTAATGTATGAAATCATTTCACACATAATTTACCATTAACGCTCAGTGGCCACAAATGTGGACGTTATTCCTCTTTTAAAATTTCATTGTTTTCCATTTTTTTTTTTGTGCTCTGAATTCCTATTAAAATAAAATTAATTAATTTACAAAGAAAACAAAATTTAATCCTTTTTTTGTCACCATTAAAAAATCGTCCCTGAAGAGGTTAAATCGCATTAAATTATTTTTCAATATATTTATATATTCTACAAGTAGTCAGCCAAGTGCATATTTAGTTAGTTTTAGTGACTCCACTGGATAAGAGAAAAAGGATAGAGAAATTATTTTGTCACTTTTTGAAAATCAATGTATTCGTTCTAAAATATTTTAAAATACAATAAAAATAAAGTATTTTCAACTTTTGGCTAAAAATTATTTAAAATGTCTTTCTGATATTTTTAATATCTATTCTTGGGATTCTTGATTAAAATGGTTGCTGTTTGTTTCAGAATTTTATTATCACTATTACCAATTAACGTCTGAAAGTGCTCAAGTTTTTATGAGGATATACGTATACGTATACGTTGATTCTATTAGGACCACTAAAAATTTCTTTATCAATCAATCAATATTATTATGAAAAAAGAAGATTATTTGAGAATTTTGCAGACACATCTTCCCTATCCTGCGCAGGTAGTACTTTTCCAACAGGATGGTGAACCCAAATACACCTCCAAAATCATTAGAGAATGGCTTACTGAGCAAAATTTTCAATTAGTGCAGTGTCCAGCACAAAGTCCCGACCACAATCCGATTGAGAATCTGTGGTAAATCGTGAAGAGACGGTTGGGACAGTACCGATCAGCCCCAACCAAATTAGATGAGCTTTGGCAACGGATTCATCAAGAATGGACGAAAGAAATTATAAAGAATTTGGTGGAGAGTATGCCAAGTCGTGTAAATGAGGTTTTAAATAACAAAGATCTTTGGACTAAATATTAAAAATACTCGTATTCTCTAAAATTTTGGAATGGTGCAAAATTGAGTACATTCAAGTTATTTTCCTCTTGATTGTTTTTTTCTTAGAATTTGATAATTTTAGTTTTGAATTTTATATTATTTTGTTAAGTACTAAATAAACTAAATAAAAATCGAAAAAAATGTTTGTAGTTGCTTTATTACTTCCATTTTTATGAAATTAAAATTGCTCCGAGTACAAACATGTACTCATTTGTGCACTCCACTGTACGTATACGTTGATTCAATTAGGACCATTAAAAATTTCTTTACATTCGAACTATCAGGTGCTAGTAAGCAACTTTATTTTTTTATTTTGTGTGCTGGTTTCCTTCCCTACTTGAAATCGCCACCTGCTTCGCGTGGTATCCTATGGATTTTCACTCAATTGTAAGTTTTCTTCGATTTCAGTTTTAATAGAAATTTGAATTGAGACATTGTTTAGAGTACTTTTAAAAAGCTTTTCCATGACTAAATGTCAACTGCACATATAAGGTAAAGATATTCAGTTTGAGAAGTGTAAAGAAGATTGGTAATTGATATTTAATAAAGACAATATTTGCTTGTAAAGGTAAAAGATAAAATTTAAGAAAATATTTGTTCTGCCTTTCCTAAACGTTAAATAAAATCAATGTAACGATAAAAATGTTCCTGATATGCAGACAGACCACTTAAGATAATGGAAAACATTTATGTATTACTCGCATATGCATTAAAGTCTTATATGTATTGCAAAATATGTACTGAAATCAGCACATATTCATATTTTTCTTTTTTTTTTATATCTTTTGGATAAAATCATTTGCAAAAGAAAAAATTTTAGTTAGTTTTTGTCACACCTAAAGTAGACACTTTTCCATGGTTTTTATAATTTAAAAATGTTGGCTTTACATGGATATTCATTGGTTACAGAAACGGATTTTTGAATCGTTAAAAAACACAAACAGCATGAAGTAGAAATAAAAAAAACTCATGTAAAAACTAAAAAAAAAGACTGAATAATAATAATATAAACGTGAAGACAAACAAATGAAAAAACTGAATATGTTTTTTCTTTTTACACATTTATAAGCAATAACAATAATAAAATGCATGTAAAGTATCAGCGCAAACGGTGTTCCTTTCATAAGAGCTGTTCACATAGAAAAAAAAAGGTGACAAAGACATCAGCGAAACTAGTACTTTGAGGCAACAACTGCTGCGAAGAACTGAATGAACAACCAAATGCATGAATGACTGACTGAATGCACTTGTAACACAACAACAACACTGTCACAAAAAATAAATCTTTACAATTGACACAAAACACTATTCGTATGGAGAGGAGCATAACACAGAAATTCTGCTTAAACCGAACGTGCTGCATGTAGCAACTGTGGCAGACAGCATCGCTGTTATGACGATACCGTTAGTCTGTTAATTCCCATAGAGTTAAATATTTAAACATTTTTAGTTAATTCAAACCAATTTACAACAAGAGCATTTATCCCCATGCATTTACTTATGTATGTTTGTAATATTTTCACTAACTCACATCTTTTGTTGTTTTTGGCTTTTTGACTTCTTATAAATTAAGCACAAAACTACATAATAACAAACAAAAACGACAACGACAACAGCAAAGAAACTCTTATGTTGACAAAAAACGCGGAAATAACATATCATACGTACATATACCTTTTTTGTTTCAAATTGTATGTAAGTGTAGCATTTTTATTTTCTTAATTAGCAACATTAATTATAACGGATATTATTTATGTTTTTTTTTTGTTGTTGCAATTTTCTCTTAAGATTTCACTAATAAAAGCCTTTATTCATATTCATTCATTTTTAATATTTTACAGGTTGCTTATTTCTTCCGCTCTCTTTCTCACTCACGCTCTCTTTCTGTTTGTGTTTAACACTTAAACAAGTTTATCATTTTTATATCCGTTTTCATTTAACATCATTTAAAATCATAAGTTTAGTGTTTAATTTTCTATTTCAGACTGTAGCGTACGTAACCGTTATTTATTTTCTTTTTTACCGGCGCTTTACGTCCGTTTTATGCGAAAGTCCAAGTTAAACTGAATGCTTGAGGGAAATTTTGAGATAAACTTGCTTTAACCACGTTTACTACACTGTTTGTTGTTCTATGTTTAATGCAAACATACACACACACATATTCAGAAAATCAACAGGATGGCTTCGTTAATTTAACGAAGTTATCATGGATGTGTGCATGAGAGCGATTGACAGAGTGTCATCGTTATACTAAAACAATATCTATGAGTGTTTGCGAGCGAACGAACGAGCACTCGTTGCCTGTGTACGCATGTTTTTATTGTGCTTTTTATCAAATGGTATGATAGTGCGTATAAGTGATACAGTTTTACAGTTGACTTTTGCTCCTTTATCCCTAAAATGACGCATTCTTTTTGGAAAATCAAATGGTTTTCCGTTGCAGGAAAATTTTATTTTATTCTTGGTGTTGTTGTTGTTTTAATGTTTAGTCATAATTTGTAAGAAATTATAAAATTTACTACATAATACTACAATTTAATTACATTATTGTGGGGAGAGTGAAACCTCCACTATGAAATAGGAAATTTACATCCCTTATAGTGCGTGCAGTCACTATTGCAGATTCGAAAACAAATTTTTTTAAATTTTCTTACAAATAAGGTGATATTACTTCTAACAACCAATAAAATAAATTATAATGTCAAATACTTTAACAATTTTTCAGAAAATGCAAAAAGTTATAGAACGTTTTTGGAATAGTAAATTGTGGAAAATTATTTGAGAAATATTTCTCATGTTTTTGAAACTTAGTTAGAAAAATTTTCGAAAAATTTTCGGATTCTATAAACAATGAATTTTTGTATCCAAAAGCAATTCGATTTTTTTTTCAATCGAAATGTAAACTAATGTTACTAATATTTTTATCTATTCAATGGCAATTTTCTGCAATACACAGTCCTCTAGAATATACAAATTAATCTCAATATAGATACATATGTATGTGAAGGAAACAATGATATTCTTGTCCTAAGTGTAATTTTATATAAAATCATTGATGATGAAATCAATCGTTTTCTTCTGGAATTGTTAATGTACGTACGTTTCAGAACTTTCGAGGGAAACGAAATTATACTTTTTTAGTTAAGAGGTTATTTTAAGGTAAAATTATAGTTAATATTGTACAGTAGAAGTTCATTAGTCCGGCATCTAACACTCCGGAATGCCTGATAGTCTGGCATCGCTCCGGAAAATTGTAAAAATTTTGATTTTCTCCAAAAGTACGTCTTTAAAGCAATTATAAACGCTCGAGAGCTATTCGGAAGATTTCGGGGTAGTTCGGGATCATCCGGAAGCGCTCGGTATTGTTCAGAAACAATTAGCGGCCCGCTAGTCTCAGCTGTCACAACAAGATCAGGTGCAGTGCAGCTCCGTTAATCAATCACCAAGAAGAACCAATCGATGAGGACATTATAAGCATTGTAGTAAACCCTCAGCCTACTCAAAATCTTCATGAAAGTGACTCAGATTCCGAAACGGGAGAAAAGGAGAAAATCAGCTGAGCAGAAGCTGCAAAATCACAAAATAAGTTTATCTCTTTTGCTGAGGCTAGTACTAGCTACAGTGCTTCCGAAATTATTGATTTCCATACCACTAGAAATAAATTGTGACTTTTTAAAATCTAACTGAAATATGTTTTACATTATATGAAATGTAAAATAAAGTTTGATGTATGTATTTGCATACTGTAATTGTAGTTTAATTATTAACCTAATTGTTCTTATAATTACCGCCCGATAGAACAGAATTTTCGGTAGTCCGGCACCGAGCCGATCCCGAACTTGCCGGATTATCGGTCTTCTACTGTATAAACAATTGCTGCATTTCTAACATAGAACGCTGAGACTATAGTTATTTTAAACAATAAAAATTAATTCCACTTTGAAGACAAAACGGACTTACATAATTAATATGTTTTAATTTGAAATTATTTGGTTTATTTCGAATATATATAGAAAGTTTAAATAGATTGTTTCGAATTTTTATACACTTGACGTAAAAACCTACAGTAGCACTAAATTAAAAATTCATACACTTATGTTTAGATATCCAGACTGTAAATTTTTTATCATTATTCTTCAATAAATTGAATAACACAAACTGATTTATTTTGTAATTTTATATCTACGAAAAGAATTGATAAAAATTCTTGAAGGTTTTCACAAGTTTTTTACATTTTTTTCCATTAATTTTTACATTTTTTTAAAAATTGATTTTTATTTAAAATTCCTTATATTGTATTATCTATATTTTATATTACACAATATTATTAATAATTATGGTTCTTTAATTTATAATTTTAAATTTATCACCACTAAAGAATATCGTCATTTGTTTCTAACTCTGAAGCTGAATTGTAATCTAACTGAACTCAACCAAAGTAAATGATAATGAAGTCAGAAATATGTAAATTTTTATTTATTCTAAACACATACATACAAAAGATATATAGACGCACTTACATACTCAATTTCATTATTATTTATTATTTGTTTAGCAAAGAGAGAGAATCGTAAAAAAAATTTGCCGGTGCTAGAAATAATGTTGTCAACAAAAGCAAAATAGACAGCAACAAAACAGTGATAAGAGAAATGTGTACAGACAACACCAACAAAACAATTTTGGTTGGTTTTAATTTATTTTATTTTTGTTTTTTTTGTTTTTAATTTTCTAACCCTAATTGACTTAATACTACTAATACATGCATGCTTTTTTATACCCTTACATACACAAGTGCGTGTGTATATTCAACAACGTTAAATGTAATTTAACACCTCCGTTATCGTAGGATATGTAACAAAGATGCCAGATTTATAAGTTTTATTGACAAATCTAATGCCTTAACACATTGACTGCCGACGTTGGCACCCTAGAAGGGAACGTATTATATCAGTGCTAGTATCGAAAAATGGCTTCTGCGAAAAGAACAAAAAGTCAATGTTAGTCAACGTGTTAAAAGCCAGTCTTAGATCCACCGTAGAGTAATAGCCTAAAACACGGTCCGATCAGTGATATTTTATAATGCTTGAGATCAGAATGGATCATGGAAAAATTTTTATGGAACACTGATCAATTATCCTAAATAAATACGGATTTTAAGACGCTCAGAATTTTTGTATGAAATTTGAATATAAGTCGATCGTAAAACTTACATAATTGGTTATTACAACCCTTCAGTCAGGATCACATTTATACATGAGCGCCGGAATTTGCAGTTTAAAGTCGACTTTGAACGGCATATTTTTAAGAAAACTATTTATTCAAAGTTATAGCCTAGCTTATTACGCCACCCATGCTGCGTATGCTGATTTTATCCATAAGTAAAAGATATATTTTTCTCATATTTCGTATTCTGTGCGTATCTGAGCTAGTGTTTTAACCATGGCCTTCATCTAATAAGCCAATTCACTACCCACTAGACTACGATTACTTCAAGAAACTTGGAATCTAATGAATTCGGATTTTGTCAAATCTAATTAAAAATTACAATCTATGCTTGGAGTCCAAGATACCATCGTATCACCATTATACAAACTTACGAATTTTAGCTTTGTTAAACTAGAAACACTTGGCCAATTTACACGACATTGTATCGTGTATGTTGTATTGAATACAATTTTTGTTTGTGAACGCTAAATGCTGTACAGTATTGTGTATTTTGTATTCCAAATGTCAAAAAACGATAAGAAGAAGAAGACTAGTATTCAGAATTTGATTTTCAAACAACAAAATGAAAAATATTACGGAAAAAAGTAAATTAATTAATTATTTTTGCGAACAATTATAATTTTCAAATGTTGATTGTTGACTCAAGTTATATAGAAAATATTTTGTATTTTTATTCTTCTTCTTGATTACTGGCATTTACATAAACTGATAGCACGAAACTAATACAACTTCCAAAAACATATGAAAACAATGTGTATAAGTGTATCGGATTTTTATATGAAAATTATCAACAACAAGCATGCACTGTTGTATATTCGCCCAACGATACAATGAATACAACGATAAGAGGGCTTGTGTGAATTGCCCAACTATTGTCACGAACAACAAAACATATTTTGTATGGTATTTAAGAGATTTATCTACGTTTACACTATATATACATGTGGCAACCTTTGTTACCGGTTGCTTCCTTTTCATAATTGTCTTTATACTGCTCGCTGTCGTTTTACTGTTATCGTCTGCCATAGTATTTTGTTATTTTCCATAAATGCCTTAATGACGATGTTGTTAACGGTGTTTGTCGTGTGTACATATATGTATAACCTGTTGTTGTTTTGATTTTCAACCTGAAATCGATCTGGTAGAAAAAATAACATTTTAACGGCGTTTTGTTTCTTTTTTTTTTGTATTTTATTTTGATGTCAGAATATTTTTTCCTATTTCCTTTGACTCAGTATAAATTTCCTTAGACGATTTTGTATCTTACAATTATTTTTCTGTTCGATTTTTATAATAGAAAAGGATTAATTTTATTATACATATTTATTATAAAAATATATGCAGTACGTATACGTATGTATGTATGTATGTAGGCATGTGTATGTACATATCCATATAAGCATCTTTTTATAAGTATCATTTCTTATCACCAGATATCTATGTAGTATGTTTGGTCGTGAGAAATGTTTAAGATTTGATATTCTGAAATTGTTTCTTTATCTTATTGGGTTTCATATGTCTGTATGTTTATGTCATTGACATTATTTCTATTATTTAAATAGAAGTTTAAAATGGTAGCATCAAAAAGTAAAATCAATAGAATTTATCAATATTAGTTTTTACGACTATGAAGAAATTTTCCGCATAAAAATTATAATAATTATATATTTTACTTTAATATGTAATATATTCATCACTAATATATGTGCTACCTTTGCACAGTTAGTATACCACCGAAATTTAAATTATCCAGTGGGCAGGTTAGACTTAAAAATAATTCAGAAAGACATACATACATACATATGTACATAATTGGTCATTAGAACCCTTCAGTCAGGATTACGGCCCAGCTTCTCAACACCACTCATGTTGTGTGCCTTAATTTTAACTTGAGTGGCGGGATCTACAGTTTAACGTCGACTCCGAATGACAAATTTTTGAGAAACTTTTTCATGGCAATTTTTATTTACTCTCAGAGTTTTTGCCAGAAATCTGCTGAGAGCAAGTCGCCGAAGAAATATTTTTTTTTCATATTTCGTTTTGATGTCTGATCTGGGATACGAACCCAGGCTTTACGTCTAATAACCTAATACACTACCTGCTAGACTACGGCGTTTATAAAAATTTATTAACTAATTAGTTATCAACTTATCAGTAGTATCAGCTAGCTAGAGTATTGACTATAAAAATATCATTCCATTGTACCTCAAATAGATCACTTAAAATATTTAAAAATCCATTTAAACCGTAGTCTAACTAATTTCTGATTCAGCATTTAAATTCAAAAATAGCCCGAATAAATTTCAAACTGTTGTATAGAAATGACATTCTAACATCTCTCTCGCTCTCTCTCTCTCAGCCATTTCAGAGGTTTCATGGAGGTGTGAATTTCATTCAAATCGCCTTTAGCTAGAAACGTTCAGTCAATAAGTGCTGGGTGCGCGAGAATTCTTTTTAGGTTCCCAATCGCCGGTGCTTCTATACAAGCCTTTATGAGATATTTCCAGTCTTCGGTCATGAGCAACCAACTCTAATTTTTTTTTGCATATATCCAGAAGCTCTGCCTGGCCACTCTTTAAGTGGGTTCAATATCCCCATCCCATCTTTCTTTTGTATATGAATTCCTCAGCAGAGGAGTGGCCATCTAATGTTTGAATTGATTCGTCTGTTGCATCAAACTGTGCCGAAATCGTCGTCTTTGTTCTTATATTCAATAGCCCCGTTTCCAAGAACGCATATAAAGGTAACTCTCCTATCGCTATCTCCTCTAGAGACACGCGACATTCTTGCATAATATTTTTCGAAAACCTAAGCAGTTCTCAGAAAAGGCGGAAGACGCGAACAATATGAAGCAATTCCGTAAGATTATTAGCATTTAATCGAATAAAAAAAAGTGGAAGTAGAAGCATACCTCTTCGTGAGAAAACCTGAGATCTAGTCACCAGTTAGCATTATGTGCTATGTACATGGCGTGGCTTCAATAAACATGTGGTCAGAAAAGAAAAAGTTGTCAATAATGACTGACCGAGCCTCTATAAATGTCACTACACAGAGCGAAAACTGCCTAATAAAATCAAGAAGATTTTCTCTACGAAACGTTTTTGGAGTGAGGGGTATTACAGCAGAAAGAAACGAAGATTTTTTCGTAGAGATTTCTTATTATTTTTATGTGATAAATCTTTTTAATTTTTTCAAAACGTAAAACACATACATTTAAGAAGAAAACTTGTTATTTACCATTTTTTTATTCAAATTCCATCACTTTTGCCACAAAAAATACAATCCATAGAGAAAAACTTATTGATTCTATTGTGTTTTCTTCTAAATTGTATAAAACAAGAATTTCTTATTAATTTCATTGGGCTACCTAATCAATTTTTTCAAAAAGGTTTTTCTTATAGATTTCATTAGGCTACTTAATAATTTTTTTTAAGGAGTATGCCTTATTGATTTCATTAGGTTTCTATTTGATCGTGTGTAAATTATCTTGTTAATGTTTTAATAAGTGGCAAGTAAAGAAGGGGAAAAAAGTAATAAAAATATTTCTTCTTAAAAAAACAAAGTAACAAAGTAAACAAAGTTCAAATAAAAATATTGAATTGTTTTAATTTTAACGAAAAAAGTGGTATAAAAGACGGGAAGGAAAGTTATTTTCTCGTTGGACTAATGTTGAAAAAGAAAAATCGATGATTATCCTGTCACTGCGGACGAATCTTTTAAAGATGTGCATAATGGTAAAACTCCTTAAATTAATATATGTACATCTTTATACGTCTATCTTTCTCTTTCAAAGATAAATATTTCGAGCAAAAGTGCTGGTTGCAGCACAATTGCAGTTCATGGGAACAGGTGCTTTCTTTCTGGAGGGAAACAAAGAAAATGATGAGATACAAAATGCCAAATCTTTGACGAATATTTTTCAAGAGTGCCAACGATATAATGATTTCTTAGGTTATGTAAAAAGCAAAATCAATAAGTATTATTTGAAAAAATAAAGGGATAGTCTTATAAAATCAAGAAGAAAATCGTTTTAAAAAAACAAAAAGAAAGCCTAATAAAATTAAGGAGAAAACCTTTTTAAAAAAATCAAGAAGACTATCTAGTAAAATCCCTAAGTTTTCTTCTTGATTTTTTTAAAAAGGTTTTCCTTATAAAAACAATAAGAATCTCTTCTTGAAAAAAAACCATAGAGAAATCTTATAAACTTTGTTCTAATTTACTATGTATTTATTAGGTTCAGTTTTCTCTGTGTAATAGGGAAAATATCAATACCTTCTCTTCTGTTAGTAACAACCAAGTCGGGTCCATTATCTCTGTTAACAACTCACCTGTTATATTATGCAGAGTGCGTTGGCATCTGTATACATATATAATAAAAGAGATATTTCTATTGTTTGGATAGGATCGGTGAGCGGTTTCCTTCATCATACATTATGTAGCAGCTACCAGTGTCTTTATCGCTAAAATAGATAAAATAGGATAAAGACTTTAATATTATCTTTCACCGAGATACAAGATTTGATCATATATCTGCGCCGGCTGCTTACAGAATATGATAGCCGTCGACTACTGTCTTTGTTCAAGAAAGGTTATTGAATGTTTAAAAGTGGTGAAATTTAATTTGAGTAAACGTCGCTATTATTGATCGTGGTTGACGACTGCAACATTGACATCCTTTAAATCATCGTCTTATTTCAGAAGATCGTCCACATCATTCGTCACTTCCAGTCCTACTAAGTAGTCGCTCGCAAGTCAAGATACGGATTGGCTGTCTTTATTTTCAGATTGAAGAGCCGCATAACTTATTCCGGTTATATGTTTTTCGTACTTTCCAGAGTATCTCTCAGAGTATCAATCTCTGTAGATAATCGTTGAAATGAAGTACCCCGAGTTTTTCGGCAGCCAAACTTCTTCGAAGGTTTATATTGCCATTTTGAATAGAATGACGGCCTCTACAGCACTAGACATCTGGCCCACTGTAGACAGTTATTTTTAAAACCATAGAGGCCGAAGGAGATGATTCAGAGATCTTCCAATTATTTTTCAACTGCGGTGTGAGGGACGGTGTGAGTGACAGTGTGAAGGACGGTGTGAGGGACGATGTGAGGAACGGTGTGAGGGACAGTGTGAGGGACGGTGTGAGTGACGGTGTGATTGACAGTGTGAGGGACGGTGAGAGGGATGTTTTTTTTTTTTTTTTTGTCTTGAGCCGGAGGTGGGAATCTTCTAAAGACACTTTTGTTCCAACAAAAGAGTGCACGATTCACCATCACTGGTGCCTACGTACTAAACCCACCCCCTACACACTTCAACCACTCTCCCCCCGCGGGACTGCCGTAAGGTATTACTTCGCGGAGGGCTGGTTAGCTCGAAAGCTTCATCACGTTAAGTCAGATTTCGCCTCCGTTTCTCTAGTCTACGGAGTTCTATCATAACTTCAGCCATTCTCTGGCTATATTGGCTCCATAGGTTCCTACAGTTCATCAGCTCTTCCATTAGCCGGTTTGGTCCTAAACTCGTTTCTCCGGGCCATCTAAATCTGGGGCAGCATGTTAGAATATGCTCCGCATCTTCCTCCTCATCTACACAGTTTGGGCATATAGGGGAAGTGTCATGACCAAATCTGTGCAGGTACTTCCTGAAGCACCCATGACCAGTTAGGAACTGGGTCACGTAATAGTTCAGCTCGCAATGTTTGTCTTTCATCCAAAGGGCTACGTCAGGGACAAGGCGAAATGTCCATCTTCCCTTTAAACTGCTCTCCCATCGTGACTGCCATCTGTGCATGGAAGTCCTTCGTTCCTCCGCTTTTATAGTTGTTATTTCTTCTGGATACTCGAGACGGCGAAAGTATATCCTCCTCATCTCATCCGCCAATATGTCTATCGGTATTGTCTTTGCCAATACCAACACCGCTTCATCAGATACTGTCCTGAAGCCACTTATCCGTCTAATCGCGCTTACGATACACCGAGGACAGTATTCTCCTTGTCGTGCCCACGGAGAGTGCCTCCGACCATATTGGGCATGTATATAGCATTATCGACGTTACAACCGCCGAAATTATTCTCCTTTTGAATGGACCTGGTCCTCCAATATTTGGCATCATCCTCGCCAGTGCTCCCTGTGTTACAGACGCCTTTTCGCCGATGTATTTCACGTGCTCCTTGAAATTCAACCTGTCGTCGATAATCACTCCCAGGTATTTTATCGCTCTCTTTGATTCGATCCTAGTGCCTCCAACGGTCACTTCCATTTTCTCCACTATCTTCCGGCCGCTTATCAAGACGGCCTCCGTTTTATGTGCAGCAAGTGTCAAACCTGCCACATCCAGCCATGCTCCAACATTTCGAATCGCTGTGTTCGTTTTCTCCTCTATTTCCGCTACCGTCTTAGCCACCGAGACTATGGCAATGTCATCTGCAAAGCCCACAATTGTAGTCCCGTTTGGCAATCGCAGTCGAAGTACACCATCGTACATAATGTTCCACAGTAGTGGCCCAAGTACAGAGCCCTGCGGGACACCCGCCGTCACTACGTATTCCTTCTCTCCTTCATCCGTTAGGTATATTACTTTCCTGTCCTGAAAGTAATTGTTCAGAATCTCCATTATTATATTATGGCGGCGTAGCCATGTTAAAGAGGGCTCTCATAATCCGCCCCCAATTCGCTGAGTTAAACGCGTTCCTAACGTCAAGTGTGACGACCGCGCAGTATTTCTTGTTGCCAAATCTCCATCTTTCGCCTTCTATTGCGTCTTTTGCAATGTCGACCACTCTCCTTATGGCGTCAACAGTGGACCGTCCCTTCCTAAATCCGTATTGCAGGTCCGAGAGAGCTCCTTTTGCCTCGGCACATGTCAGTAGTCGATTGTATATTATCCTCTCCAGTATTTTTCCCATCGTGTCAAGTAGGCAGATGGGACGATACGATGATGGTTCCCCTGGTGGTTTGCTAGGTTTTGGAATGAGAACCAATTTCTGCTCCTTCCATCTACGTGGAAAAACACCCTCGACGAAGAACCTGTGGCACACCTTGGCGGACATATTCGGTCTAAGCCGGATAGCCGCCTTAAGTGCCCTGTTCGGGATTCCGTCTGGCCCCGGTGTTTTCCTATCTCCTATTCCAGTGCATGCTGCAAGTACCTCCTCTGCCGTTACCTCGGGTATGGTATGAGCGGCCGCCGGCTCCCTACTTATAAAAGTGTAGGACTGGCCCCGTGGGAATAATGTACCAATAATCTCCCGTAGCAAAACTGGACAACCCAGCTTAGGCTGTTCCCGAGCTCCGATTCTCTTGCAGACGACTCGGTACGCCGTCCCAAAAGGATTGACGTCAGCCTCCTGGCATATCCGCTGAAAGGATAGTTTCTTGCTCCTTTTAATGACTCTTCTAAGTTGATGCCTTAGATCCTCATATGCAGCACGTTCAGCTTCCAATGTCGGTCTTCCTCTCGTGCGCTGGGCCCTTCTTCTCGCCCCAAAACATGCCGACCGCAGATTTCGAATCTCGTCATTCCACCAGTAGCAGGGGGTACGTCCCCTACATGCTGTCCTCCTTGGCATAGCAGCATCACATGCAGTGTTGAGCATACCGTACACGCCGTTCACCATTTCCTCGACCGTGCTGTTGCGCCCAGTAACCGTCATCACGATTGCCTTCTGTTAGCCTCCACGCGGTCCGCGAAACAAGGCCATCGCTCACAAACGACAAATCTATTATCGAGCTCGATCCAGCTCTCCTAAATGTGCTTCCTCTTCCGTCATTCATCAGGGCCACAAGATGGGAAGCAAATGTTTCCAAGAGGCAGCGACCCCTGGCGTTAGTATACCTCCTACCCCATTCGGTCGCCCAAGCGTTAAAGTCTCCTCCAATAATAACGGGGGTGTTCAGGCGCACGTGTGACGCCAGTCTTTCCAGCATATGCTGGAACTCATCCATTGACCACCTCGGGGGGCGTAACAGCTATAGATGAAAACTCCCTTTATCTTGGCCATAACGAAACCAGTGTCCCGCGCATAGGTTTGCTGGAAGGGTAATGAACCACAAATCCATATAGTCGCAGTGGTAGATCCGTCCGTGATCCAAGTATTATTCCTCGGCACCCTATACGGTTCGCTTATGATTGCGACATCGATATTCTCCTCCTTTACTCTCTGGACCAATAGGTCCTGGGCTGCTTCGCAATGGTTCAGATTAATTTGTATTAACCTCAACTCCTGGAACGTGATTTAAGAGCTCTCAGAAATTGCGGACACTTTCCGCTCCCCGCGATATGGTTGGCGGATTTCGGGTTATCCACTTTGCAGAACATGCATAGTGGTTCCCGTTCGCAATTCCGAGCAACGTGACCGTCCTGTCCACACTTGCGGCATGCTCCCGAGCGGTCAACTTTACTTCCACACTGACGGGCTATATGTCCAAATTGCAAGCATCGGAAGCATTTCATGGGAATGTTCCTCTCGCGAATCCTGCATATGACCCAGCCCATTCTAATTCTACCTTCCTTCAGGAGAATAGCTGCAGCGTCTGCATTAAGGCTTACTGTGGCCGTCTGCGTCCCACCATATGCCTTCCTGAGACCAACTATGTCGGTCTTACTGAAGCCCTCAAGGCCTGGAATGTTCTGTATTGCGTTATACACAGCCTCCCTCTCCGTGATCTCATCAATGTCCTTTATCTCAATTGTCCTCCTCTCCTTTAGAGTGCGGACAGACGCGGATTCGCCTAGGAGCTCTCCAATGGCCCCTCTGAAGTCCTCCGTTTGCTCACCGTTCTTGCCGAGCTGGAGTAACAGCTCTCCTTTGACGGTTCTCCGAATTTTTATTACGTTTTCCCCTAATTTGCAAAGCTTAGGGTCGGTTTTAACTCTCCTCAAAATGTCGGCATACGATGTATCATCCCTCGTTGCTATCATTATCGCGTCAGGCTTTGTTTTCCTCTCCTGAGGCTTCTTGGCCTTCCTTTTCTTTTTAGTGACTTTTTGCCACTCTGGTTCTCCAGTTGATTTCTGAGCGTTTACCTGCCGACCCGGAGTCGTCTCAGTAGTCCTTCTCGCCAGAACTTTCGGTGCAGGATTTGGAGTTTTCCTCTTTGCTTCGGGAATCTCGACAGCTTCCTCCTGTCTCCTCTTCCCCTCCTTATTTCTCATCCAAGGCGAAGTTTGTGTAAAGTATTCATCTCTGATGAATTCGTCGGCTTATTCGTAGTTTTATTCTTATTATTCATTTCAATTTATTTGGGCCCCAACTGTCGGCCGCTATCCTGATCCATCGTTGTAGTCGTCACGAAAGACCCCGTGGTTGTCTATGCATAAGCAGGGAGGCCACGCGAGGGTTGACACATAACCTCATGGGAATACGTGTTCAGAGCCAGGTCGACGTAAGCCAGGGATTAACACCTGGTCCTACAACACCAACTTAACGGTGATAAATCAAGAACGTACCGACAGACTTGCCATAATTTTAACGGGGCGGGGGCAATGACAGCATTAGCCCGACAGCCATTTCGGCCAGCTTTCACACCGCCTACTAAAGTGCCGGAATACTGCCATCGTCAGCCTATATCGCCAAATCACATACGTCTTCCGGTATACCATAATTAGAACCTTACCGGGCTCGGTTCTAATGCCCAATCAAGGGCGTCGCTTCGGTGAAACTGAGGGGACCACGGAGGCGTTACTCTCCTATTTTCCCATCTCTTGAGGGAACCCTCTGTGGGGTGATGCCTAGTTAATGGCGGCATCAGTTCGCCATGTCGCAGATAGCGTCTTCGGTCACTTGTACCCTTTTGTAGTACGCCTCAGCATCTGCCGCTCTTGGTCGGGGACTGCTTATTGATTATTCACAGCTAACCTACTTAGGGTAGGCCGTTCAGTTATCCGCCAGCTACTGACCCCCATGGTAGCCTGAAGCTCAGCCCCATGGGTGTGAGGGATGGTGTGAGGGACGGTGTGAGGGAGAGTGTGTGCAGACAATGAAAGTTGTGTTTTAAAGCATTTTACGTCCCTTTAACTAACCCAATCGTCAGAACCTTTAACAGGGGTGTATGGTACGGCAGCGAATATTTTAACAGACTACGTTCTTTATAAGAACTTTCGAATGTCTTGAATGTATACACTTAAGGAGAATGTAGACAATTATATAATCATCAAGTTACTATGGCCTAAATAGCAAAAGGAAAACGATAAAATTGCAAAACTTTTTCCATAAAAAATTATTGCCGTTCAATGGATGATATCACTTGAGCCATCAAGAGAAGAAAAAGTACCCATCAAGAGGTATGGTTCAGAAAGCATATTCAAATCTTAGTTCCCTAACTATAATTGAACTTGTCTGATCGCATAGTTATTTCTAATAACGACATAAGGTCTTAAAGACAAGTATCGCCATATTAAACAGCATCAGAAGTGGATAGAATTACTAACTGGATTTACCAAATGTCAAACGTAGGGTGCAGTTGTACCATAAATGATTTACATCATTTACGTTTACATTAAAATAAAACATTTAAACTTAAAATGTTCTGCGTAAGATTTGCCACTTGCGAGACTGGTTTGGTGACTTATTCGCTACCAACCTATCAGTAGCCGAAACGTGAAGTTGGATAGAATTGGATCCCATCTGGACCTTAGTTACCTTAGAATTACCTGGTTACAAAGAACCTGTTTTTGAAGAACTAGGTATTAGGCTATCTTTTCTGTCACCTATCGGCTTCGCGTTTTTAGTAGCAATTTGATTTGTCCATAATATTTTTCATATTATTTGCAAGCGTACGGTTGCTGAATTGTATTTTTATTACGAAGTTAACAACCATTTAAATTTTAATCATACTTTTTACTTCTTTGAGAGACTCTATTGGAAGTGCACTGTCTATGGTCTTGCACATCTTCATATTTCAAGACGTTTGATTAAACGTTTTAAAAAATATGAAAGCATGCATATGGGACCTGAGTATATATAGTACAGTGGTATATAATAGTACAGCTTAAAACGAAGAGTAAATCTTAGCGGAGATTAAGATTTGGCCTCATTAAGTAAGGTTTTGATTTTGGCATAGCAGGTCGGCTTTATAGAGAGATTCTTTAATAAATTGAGTTATAAGAGATTATTAAAAGTCTAAGTTTCGAAAAATGTATGTTGTTGACAATTTCACGCAATTACTTTTACGCTAAACAAGAAAACATAAGGATTTTATAAATTTGGGTATGGAAGTTAAAAACACACCCTCCTCTGATACATTTGTTATCTCAATTTCATTGAAAATTATAAAATCAATAATAATATGAATAATAATCATTGCAAACACTTACACACTTCCAGAATTCATACATTCTTAAATGACATCATTTATGTTTGGTTTTAAATGCAAGTGACTTCGTAGGGTTGAATTTGAATCAGAAGCAATGAATTATGATTTGAGCAAATACATAAACGAATTGGGTGTATTCCTTATAGAATTACGAAAATTTAGCATAAATTATTAAAATAGCATTTTACTTTGCCAGAGAAAACGCGAATTATGTTCCGAAGAATTTACTTCAAACTTATCATGTAATTTTAATTGTTTATCCATTGATTGATTTAAATTTTAAAATTTCAAGTGAAATTCTTAATCGTAACTTCTTACGTATATATGTCTGTTAACTAGCGGAGTTGTAGCCCCTAATTGATTAACTTGTAACTCAATCGATGCTTACTTGTTTATTTTTAACATCTGATATAGAAGTCCGTCACCTTTTCAATGAAACGCAGGTTCTTGAATAAAAATTAATTTTAGTTTTCAGTACGGTGTTCTATAAGTTCTAAACACGTTGTCCAACGTATAATACATAAAAATAAAAAATTTCTCAACTTTAGCACAATAAATAATGTTTGTGAGAGGATTTAAGAAGATTAGGTTTAGAAACAGAAACAGTTTCTGGGGACTAAATCCAGAGGTTGTCAGAAAAACAACTCTTTTCTTAGACAAATACGATCGTTTTTTTCAAATTTTCATTAAATTGACGCAATAATATAGTAAGTTAATGTTTCTTTCCGCTACAAAAATGATCAATGAGCTCTATCAATTACAAAGTAAATTACAAATTGTGACAGATGCCTGTCAACTGATGTTGCGCCTTCAGATAAGAGGCGAGAAATTAAAAAAGTCACAAACTTATTGACCAGTCCTCATTTATTTACAATATTACATTTCAATGAATTCAGATTTGACACTTCATTTTTCGAATAACGTATAGAAAAATAATTTTTGAGTGAAAATCTTCCTGGGATCGTAGAACGGTAATACTTATGTAATTAGGTAAATGATCTACTACTATCCATAATTGTATTTTTATTTCTTACCAGTAATACAATTATAATGACGATGTCCCGAGATGTTTTTCTTGTTTTATATACTCGTACATACATACACACTAATGGCAGAACCTAAAGCAACTGAATTAATATTTTGACATTTCCATATGTATCCGGTAAAAATAGCTATTTATAATTTTTGAGGTCGTATTAATTTATTAAAAAAAAATAAAAATTATTGAATTATCAAAGAAAATGAACGAAATACAAAAATGTTTTAAATTTTGGTGGCAAAACCTAAAGCAACTCCTTTAAAAGTATTTTATTTTCTTACATATGTTAACAATTAATGGAATATCCTATGTTTTAAAAAACATCATCTCATCTGCGATGTATTGAAGGTATTAATTTATCAATTTCGCCTTCTGAAATGTTTTCCAAATCTTCTTATATTTGGAAGAAAAATATTTCTAGGGACCGAGTCAGGATTTTTTTCTTGTCCCACTAGACCTCTGTAGGATTGTGGACGGGTGATTGAGATTCAACATACCCAAAATAAAAATTTCTTATCAAGTAGTTAGTTCAAACCATTCACAGTGATGGAAGATCTCGTAAAACTCCAGCTCGTGGGGACAAACGATAATTTAAAAAGACCAAAAAGGATCCGTTGGTTTTATAGCGCAAAATATTGCTAACAAATTAGATTTAAATATTGCAGAAAGAAAAGTGTAAGGCAGAGCATTAAACACAGAACTAGGGTCCAGTAAAGTAGCAAAGAGAAACCATTTATTTCACATAGGAATCGTAAAGAGAGAACAGAATTTGCAAAGACGCTGTTGAGTGTTGGAGAATGCATAAAAAAGTTGTTATCCGATGAGTCCAAATTTAACTTGAAAAGATCTACACATACATACATAATTGGCCATTACAACCCTTCAGTCAGGATTTCGGCCTAGCTTCTCACACCACTCAAGTTGTGTGCCTTAATTTTATAGTTGAGTGGCGGGACCTACAGTTTAACGTCGACTCCGAACGACAGAAACTTTTCATGGAGGTTTACTCTCAGAGTTTTTGCCAGAAATCTGCTGAGAGGAAGTCGCCGAAGAAATATTTTTTTTTTCATATTTCATTTTGATGTCTAGCCTGGGGCTCGAACCCGGGCTTTTTGTCTAATAAGCGAACACACTAGCTACTAGACTACGGCGAAAAGACCTGATTAAAAAAATTATATACGATTATATGAAGTCGTCGTAGTCTTGTACGTAGATGAGTTCGCTTATTAAACGTGAGGCCACTGTTCAAACCACAGAATACGCCTTTTGAACGCCAAAGATTTCGCCTCTGTGTACCCTGTGGTTCAAACCCCAGGTCAGACATCTCCAACGGAATGAAATATGAAAAAATATTTCAGTTTCTCAAAAATCTGCCGTTCGGAATCGATTTTAAACCGTAGATCGCACAAGTCATGTACAAAATAAGCATACACAGCATAAATGGTATGAGCAGCTGGGTCGTAATCCTGACTGAAGGACTGTAATGACCAATTATGTATGTGTATATACGATTATATACAATATTTGGCGGAGCTGTAAATATGTACATACATATATACCGAGTTTAATTTTTTAAATATCATGCTCGAATAGAAATCATTTTTGACGCTTTCAAATTTTTCTAAAGATTGATTAGAACACTTTCCTTGGTTTTTTGTTTTTGGAATACATACATTATTTAGCAGCAATCGCTTTATTTTAAAATTTGCGTGTATCTTTCTATATACTTGAATCGTATTAAGCGATTTAATTAATTTAGATATTTTGGAATATTATTTTAGATTTCGATTTCAATTTCAATTGTGCATATTACGATTTTGGTGTAATAGTTCAATATTTTTCTAATATAACTCACATATGTATAAGGGTATCCCACAAGGTTCGTTTCAAAATACAAATACATATGTGTGTGTGTGGACATGTATAAATCTTTTCAAATACTCTTATTGAGTTCTTCTTTAATGTGATGATAAAATTAAAAAAGATTGTATATCAAATATGTAAACAATCATAGAAAATTATTCGAAACATTCGTTACAAGTCACATTCATACAATCATAAATGAGTCTCATATTACCATTTCACGCATAGCAACATACGAGTATTGTTCCAGATATTTAAACGTTTTTAAATGGCATTTGTTCGCTTAAGTAATTGTAATACTTAATTGTATCGATAAGAAATTTGTCAATGATCTCTTTCGTTTTTAGATGATGATGATGATGGTGATGAAGATGAAAATGCTTTTTTTTGTCTTGTGTACTTGTACTATTAAATAAAATTTCTTTTATTAAGAATTCATTCTTACAAATTATTTCAGAAAGTATGATTGGCATTCTTGTTCTTCAAGGCATTCACCTACAAATGCCCAATAACGCTTTTATGAAATGTTACAGAATCATCAGGATTGTAAAGCTGACGATTTTAGCTTCCTTGGAAAATATGTAGTTGTCGCGTTATTCGATAGTCTATTTAATTCTAGTATTATACTCTAGCCAATACACTTGTTGTTCAATGTACGTAAATGAAATTTACCATACATATTATTTTTTCACAATTAGATTACATATCACATTAAAATGAATGTAATACGGTGTTCAAATATGCACCTTTATTGCGTAAATCGCAATAAACGCCATTATTGAGCTCAATATTTCATGTAAGTTTTAATTAATTATTGCGCAATAAATACGCAAATTGTTATAATATTTAGTAAAAATTAAAATGCAGCACTGTCATAAGTATGTTCAGTAAGCATCAAATATCAACAACGACAAACAAAAAAAACAACAAAACAAAAAAATAAAAACAATTTTGTTGAAAAAACCAGCTGTTTTACCGAATATTGACTCAATAAAAGTGCATGTCTGAACATAGTATAAGTATCAATTTTTCATTTTTATTTATTTTACCAAATGCTTGCAAGGAGTATACCATAATCGCTAAGTAACAATACAACCGAAATTTTTTTATTTGACCTTGCTTGTCATTACGTCTGTTGACAGGTGTTGATATGCCTCCACAATTTTTTTTCACATTGAGTATCAGAAATCAGAAACCAAATCCCATTTTTCTCCACAGTTATGACCTGATTTACATTTATAAAAGAAAAAATTACTTAAAATATATCGTAGATTAATTTCTTTAATATTTTTATTTCGAATGTTCCATAATATGTTTGAAAGTATTCACGTTTATTATCCAACTTGAATCGAAATTAGATCAAATGCTTTAAAGTGCGAGAAAACACAAGATTTTAATTTAATTTTGTTTTTGTCCTTCTGCATTGACAATATAAAAACATGTATGTACTACACAATGGGACAAGAACATTAAAATCCAAAGAGACCTATTATCAAACTCATTGGAACTTAGATACGCGTTGCAATGATTTCCAAAAACAGGTTAATACTTAGGTCAAAAAGTCCCATCGCCATGACTTTGTGAAATACCATCCATTTGGTTATTATTTATAATGCAAGAAACTGGACTTGGACTTGGACTAATGTTATACTTCAACTACATATCCTAGTGCACAAGACAGTGTACATTTTATCTCAAAATATGTTCATATAGCCATAAATACATACATACCTAATTACTCATTATAACCCTGCAATCAGGATTACGTCCTTGCTTCTCATACCACTTATGTTGGTTGTGTTAATTTTATACATGAGTTGCGGGACCTACAGTTTTTGCCAGAAATCTGTTCAGAGAAAGTCGCCGAAGAAATATTTTTTCATATTTCGTTTTGTTCGAGATGTCTAGGCTGGGCTTTGAACAGTGGACTCACGTCTAATAAGCCTACACAATACCTACTAGACTACTGCGACTTCAAACTAAAGGGCTATCCATTTAGTGGTTTCAAAAGTATGGGACTGGAATTCGACATCTGTCAAACTAAGTTGTGAAACCAATTTTTTTCTTTTCAGTTGAAAGTCTGACATTGACGAAAATGGATCGCTTAACTATCACACAACACACAAAAATTATCAAAACCTACTACAAAAATGGTGATTCTGTCACAGCTACGTATCGTGCTTTAATAGGAGATTATGGTTTACATAATCGTCCAACTACGCAAGCAATTGGCAAAATTGTGAAGAAATTTGAAGAGACCGGAGTGGTTACAAATATTGAAAGGCCTGTGCATCATCGTTTCGCTCGTTCCGCTGAAAATATCGCTATTGCAAGTGAAAGTGTTGCCGAAGACCCGAATGTTTCGATTCCTCGTCGTTCTCAGGAATTAGGACTGTCTAATGGCACATTATGGCGTATTTTGCATTTCGATCTACACCTTCATCGATATAAAGTCCAGCTCACGCAACAACTGAAGCCAGCTGACCATTCACAACGTCGTAGATACGTGGAATGGGTGCTTGAACAACAGGCGGTGGACGGCAATTTTTCGAATAAATTTTCTTCAGCGATGAAGCACATTTCACATTCGGTGTGTATGTTTATAAACAAAATTGTCGTATTTGGGTTCTGAGAATCCTCAAGTAATTGAAGAGAGGCCATTACATCCAGAAAAAGTCACTGTTTGGTGTGCTCTTTGGTCCGTCAATTCGGAGCGTTATGGTCATGTGATAACCGACTTTTTTTTGCCTGCTATTGACGGATACGACTTGGAGAATATGTGGTTTCAACAAGACGGTGCCACATGCCACACAACTCGAGCGAATATGGCTTTATTGCAAGAGACATTTCCTGGCCGCGTAATTTCTCGTCGTGGCGATATCAACTGGCCACCAAGATCATTCGTTTTGACACCATTAGACCTTCTTTGTGGAGCTACGCGAAAGACCGTGTTTATGCAGATAAACCTTCAACTCTTGAGCACTTAAAAACCAACATTCGTCAAGTTATGGCTGAGATACCGCCCAATATGTGTCAAGAAGTGGTCGAAAATTACCTCAAAAGAATCAATGCTTGCAACACTTCGCGTGGAGGTCATTTAAATGATGTAATGTTTCACACATAATGTCAACGTTCAAACTTTACAATAAACAAGAAATATCATGAAAAAAATATTTTATGTGTGTTTTATTTACGTTTACTTTTGAAACCACGAAATGGATAACTCGACACTTTATCAAAGTTAAATTAAATAATCGAACAGGTGATTCCGTATGTTATACAAATATTCGAAGCTGATCTCTTTATAGTAGAAATATATGTGCCATGGTGCAAAACACAACATACACCCTCATTTGTAAAGACAATTATGATTTCTGTCATTTGGATGGATGGTTGGATTGTTCGTTCGTTGGAACGTTTTAAAATATTCTCATAAACGCGTACAAGTGCCATTTATGCCACAAATACTTATTCGCATAAGTGTGACTGTGTTGTTTTGAGTACGTTTAAAGGACATTTATGCCCCAATCTCCTCGATATTGGTTTCACCAAGCATTGTTAATAGACAGGATTTTGATAGTAAGACGTTATATTATATGGGTACAGAGAAGCACTTTAACTGGTATGCGCATGAAAGAGAATTCCTGTCACCACCATCATCATGCCAACACCATCTATGAATACGCCGTACGTACATACATCGTATATTTAAAGTAACAACGCAACGACAATAAGATATGTATGTGCACTCGTATATTAAATAACTGTTTTTTTTGTTTTGTTTTTGGTATTCCTAATAAGGACGAAAAATTTTTTCTTTAAATACAAGGAATGTTGGTGGCATTTGACTCAAGTGTTGTAATTGTAAAATATTTCAATTTTTTTCATTTTTTTATTTCATTTCTTTTTTATGAAAGTATGTTTATGCATGTGGTTAAAAGAAAAAGTTGAAAATGCATTAAAACGTATGTATGTATATGCTCCATAGTAAAACAGAATATGAAAAGAGTTTTATTCGTATTATGATTTGCACATTCTTAGATGGAATGTGGCACAAAAGAGGTAACAAAGTCAATGCGGACTCTAATTAATTGATCAATATATGGTGTATACATTATGTATTTGTCCAAAGATTAAAAAAATAATTGTTATAAGAATGTCAAATGAAAAGAAAATAAACACCTACTGAAGGAAGATGCTATTGACAGAACATGTGCACATAGGATCTAATACGTAGTTAGTAATATGAGTCTGTTAAACTACTACTGTTTCTAAAAGGAAAACGAGATGTATGGCATTGTTCTTCTCTTTATTATATTGAAATCTTGATGTTTAAATTCAGCAATGGTCCAATATAGCCCCAATATTGTTTCTGTACATACAGTTGGTCACACCAATCGATGACAGTGCTTCCTCGATTTGGTCCTTCCAACGCAGACAAGGTCGACCTCTCCGCCGCCTTTCGCAGATCTCCTCATCAAATACCCATCTCCATTCTAACGACATGGCCGAGCCAGCGCCGCCTATGTCGTTGAAGAGCTCATACAGCTCATTGTTGGATCGGATGCGGAAATCATCGCCAACTCGCACTGGACCTAAGATCTTGCATAGGACTTTTCTCTCGAATACTATCAAGGATGCATCTGTACTTAATAGGGTCCATGCCTCTGCGCCATAAAGAAGCACGGGGAGTAGAGTATTAGTTTTGTTGCACGAGAGAGAGTTCTCTACTACTCTATTGCCTACTGAGACTATAATAACACCTGTTGACAAGAGTTATCCTGCGCTTGATCTCCAGACTGACATTGTTTTTGGTGGTAACAGCGGAGCCAAGATAAATAAATTCTTTGACTGTGTCGAAAGTATAGTTATCGGCCGTAGTCTGAGAATCAATACGTCGCATGTCTCTATTTGTCGATAACATATACTTCGTTTTGCCCTCATTTACTGCCATACCCATCTTGGTAGACTCCCATTCAATAGCACTAAAGGCAGCAGTAACATTTCGCTTGGTACGCCCTATGATGTCAATGTCGTCAGCGTACGTAAGCAACTGGACGCTTTTTTGGAAATTAGTGCCATTACGATTCACTCCTGCCTTTCGCAGAACACTCTCCATAACGAAGTTGAAGAGGTCGCATGATAATGGATCGCCTGGTCTGAAACCTCGCACGGTATCAAAAGGTTTGGAGAGGTCCATTCCTACCTTGACGGAGCTGCAGGAATTGCTCAACGCCATTCTGCATAGCCTTATTAGCTTCGCAGGTATACCGAGCTCAGACATTGCGGCATTCATGTTATAAAATGTTCTCAATATCTGCGAATGCATACTTTACAGTACTGGCTGATCCACAGATGAACAAATATTTTCGTAAAATGCACTTCAAACATGAAAAAGCTGTTGCTATCAACAGGAGCCCTCTGGCATGAATCGCTAAAAAGAATGCAATGCCAATGCAGAAAAACCACCCCAAGAAGAACAATTAATACACAATTAGTACTTTTTCTTACTCTTTTGTATTTTACAAAGTGCCATAGCAATTATTTTCATAATGTCATAAAAGCTTAAAAAATGTCGTAATAGAAGGAAATTAATCATAACCGATGTTAATTACACAAAGACAAGACACTGACACTGTCGAAAAGCAACTCATATTTATTCGTAACGAAATAGTTTCATTTTAATTTCAATTTTAATTTTTTCTTCTTCATATCCTTTTAGTCATGAAAAGCATTTTGTATGAGATATGATGCGAGAATGTGTTACAATTAATACAATCTAGCTGAATTATGCTATTATAATGGGAAATTTGTAATATTTACTATACAGATAATAAAACTGTTTACAACTGTTGAAATATAAGAATTATATAATTGAAAACTATTTTAAAATGGAAATCGAATTGATGAAAAATAAATTTTTACAATTGAAAGCATATATACCAGAGATCTGCAATGAATCGTTTTTTCCGTACTCATAAGTACACATGAAATTTTGAGTATGAGTATTCAAATTCAACTCCTCTGATTCATTCGTACTCACTACAATATTGATTTATAAGTACAGGTTGCAATGAGTATCATAACATTCGAAATATGTTTGATTCATACGACTACTCATTCAGATTCATAAATTTAGAAAAATACTTATAATACTCATAAATGATTCCAGTGATTCGTCGAATCATTCATCAAAACTTACAGTCTTAGTTGTTGTTGCATTTGCAAAAAAAGAAGAAAGACAAAGACAGCAAGCAAAGCAAACACACAACATTCTAGTGAGTATTGTAGTGTTCGTATGCGAATCATAGTTATTTTGTGATTCTTGTAAATGTTGAGTAAAGGAGAGTCGAAATCAACAACATCATGCGTATTGTTAAGTATGAATACGATTAGTACTTCAAACTTTGAATATGAGTAGTATGAGTATGTTATTAAAATAAGTATTAATGCGTATAAATATCAGAAATTATGAGTATGATTCGAATCTATTCATCTTTTTGAATACTCATTGCTGATCTCTGATACATACACACCATGAATGCAATAGACATACAGAATTTGCTTTATTAAACGTAATACACTTATAATACAGCGGCAAACAAAATAATAGGGACCCGCAAACAAATTTTAACACTTTGCTAAATTTTTATTTACCCCCCTATATAATTACAACAAACAATCCTTTTGAAGTCGCCGTAGTCTAATAGGTAGTGTGTTGGCTTATTAGACGTGAGGCCCGAGTTCAAATCCCAGATCAGACGTCAAAACGAAATATGAAAAATATTTCACAGAGAGTAAATAAAATTGCTATGAAAAGTTTCTCAAAAAAGTTTCATGCGGAGTCGACATTTAAAACCGTATGCCCCGCCACTCATGTATGAAATTAACACACACAACATACGTAATGTGCGAAGCTAGATCGTAATCCTGACTGAACTGTTATAATGACCAATTATGTGTGTATTTATGTATGCATGTATGTATCCTTTTTTTCCTTTGTTCGATGTGTGTGGAGGCAAATTCCAATTTTTGGCTTTACATACATACATACATACATAATTACATACATACACCACTCATGTTGTGTGCCTTAATTTTATATTAGAGTGGCGGGACCTACAGTTTAACGTCGACTCCGAACGACAGATTTTTGAGAAAGTTTTTCATGACAGGTTTATTTACGCTCAGAGTTTTTGCCAGAAATCTGCTGAGAGGAAGTCGCGGCGACTTGGCTTTAACAGAACGAAAATTGACACTGTTAACCGAACCAATTTGAAGTTTGGAAAAATTCTTTTTTTGAATTTCTGGGAAGGATTAGGCGTCAGTTCTTAAAAAATGTCTATATACAGTGGACAACAAAAGTCTTAGTACGGCAATATATGTTTTGACAAAAAAAGTCCCCACAGGCTTAATACTCTTGCACAACGTCCCGATATGACTTCAAGAGAGTATTTAGGAGATCATTTAGAAGTAAGGTTATGTAGTGTACCTCAAACAAAAGTTAACCGAAATACTTGCTCATGGTGCCACCAGAAAACTCTTAACAAAACGTGTACATTTAATTCCAAATGGGTTAAATTTAGTGCTTGACCTCAAGGGATATTCTACTAAATATAATGGATAACATTTTCATATATTAGACCTTTGAATTTTAAATTTACTCAGGGTTCTCCTTGGGGGTACCTATGGAGTCATCTGAAACTTTTCCTTATTTTTCTCTTGTTTTATGAAAAACATTAAAAATTTGTTTGTTTTATAATAAAACAGAAATAAATTAATAAAATAAATATAAAAACCTTAATTTTTTATGCAAACTGTTGGTTAAAATTCACGAAATTGTTTAAATATATTGGAGTACTAAGACTTTTGCTGTCCACTGTATATATACATATTTTACTACCCTATAATCAGTTTGAGTGGTCAATACAGGATCGAAACGCTTAAGCACTTAATCTATGGAGTCGATAATTTTGTGCAGCAGGCTCTAGTAAATATTTTGCTGACTGTCGAAGGCAGTACAATGCCACCACAGTTGCAACATTTTTTCCGGTCTGCTTTCTTCGGAATTGTTATAATAAGATTTTCTTTCTATTTCGGGAGAATGCTATGAAATTGGAGTACCCTTCTGAAGTAGTGAAGTTCTTTCCTTAGTTTAGTTTTTCTTGTTTGAGAGCCGTTTTATAATATTGATAACATTTTTCATGCTGTACAAAGCTTCGTTATTAATTACTGCCTGTCTGCTGCTTTAAGATTCACTTAAAATTCATCTTATATTTACTGCTTGTCCAACTTCGACCAATTTTCCAGAATTGGATAACCAGAACAGATCGTTAATAAAAATTAAAAAAAAAATTAGAAAAAGAATTGGGGACAGAATGGAGCCTTGAGGTACCTCTAAATTTAACCTGAATTCGTCTGATGTGATACCACATATAACAACCAGTATAGAGCGATTCCTGATAAAGTTCGGTGTAAATAGAGAGAAGCAACTACCTGCACCAAATTCAACAAGGTTCGGTACGAGCACATCATGCCACACTCTGTCAAAAGCTCTGGAAATATCTAGAGCTCCAACCTTACATACATACATATCCTTTCAGTCAGGATTATGACGTAGCTTCTCACAACACTAATGTTGTGTGTTAATTTTATACATGAGTGGCGGGACCCACAGTTTAAAGTCAACTCCGAACGACAGATTATTGAGAAACTATTCATGGCAATTTTATTTACTCTCAGAGTTTTTGCCAGAAATTGCTGAGAGGAAGTCACCGAAGAAATATTTTTTTTTCATATTTCGTTTTGATGTCTGGCCTATGGCTCGAACCCGGGTTTTACGTCTAATAAGCGAACACACTAACTACTAGACTGCGGCGACTACAATTTACACTTATGTCTCTAAAATCTTGGTACCTTGCGATGATTTACATACAAACTTATTAGTCATCTTACCTAACTTCTAACACATCTTAAATTACCATAAACTAAATTCATATATAACTGGTTCGGCTGTCTTTGGAAGTAAATGGTTTCTAAAACATACTTATTGTGATTATTACACTATCGCGATAACGAAAAGATATTAAAGGATATTTTTCTATTTTTTATGTCGTCTAACAAAATCATCATTGGTTAATAAAACCCTCATCATTACCTTCAGTATCATCAAGCTTCATATACAAACCAACAACACTTTTTCGTTTCTCTGTCTCTTCGATTTGCCATCAATGTTTACAAAATAGTTCAATGTTCCCACCAGATAAATGAGTCAATAATGTCAGTCAGTATGGCTAAAAATTGTTTTCCCCGTTTCCACCTGATTGAAGTTAAAACAGAAAGAGGCAAGCAAACATCATCCTTTACTACATTTTTACTGTTACATTTACAGTTACTCAATAAACGCTCCGGAGACATCAATAATTAAATACCCCTATCGAATGGTAAAGTTTAATGAATTTCCATCAAACACAGTCATGATTCATTTAATTTCGTGGTCGTTCTTCCTTATTTTTTTTCACTCAGTTTTCATACTCTTTTATTTGCGTTTTATGTAATGTCATTGACCGATAAGAGATGTACTGACCCAGTGGCTGATATTGTTGGATGTGTGTATAGGAAAGCGGCATAAGGAGAAAGCAAACAAAACACGATTTACCTTTTAGTTGTGACTATAGATAGTGTCCTAAGGAGATGGTGACTATTGTTAACACCGATGATTGATATGTTTTGTCTGTAATGCCAACATTAAATATTTTTTTAATTTTCTAAACGAAAGAGCTTTTTCGAAAGAGAATCGAAAATTGCAATGTAATTTACTTATGCTCTTTTTGTCCTTTTTCTATATATTGTACGTATAGAACATACAGTTAAGTTCGTGAAAACGGATATAAACTCAACACTTTTTCTGTGTAAAATATTGTTAAGATAATGGAAATGGTGCAATTAAAATAATAAACAAAAGATCCAAAAACAACACAATGGACTTGTTTACATGATCAACGAATAAGTAAAAATATAGCAACAAAAACAATGGGCTTGTTTACATGATCAAAGAATAAACAAGAATATATCAACAACATCAGTGTATAAAAAAAGGGGATAGACAAAGTAAACAAGCAACAACAACACTACAAGGACAAACGTAAACAAGATACACAAACAACAATAATAAAAACAACTTATTTACATTTTTAGATATTTCCCGAAGGCATTCATCCTCCTTCGAGGGTATTCATCACAGCTAACTAACTGGCCTGCGTTTTTATGTTATGAGCGTTTTTCAACTGTCAAAGTTTTCGTTACTGGTTAGCTGTGGTATTCATCAGACTGTGGATCCAGTGATATAAAAGGCAAGACAAAGCGAGCAACGAGGAGAAAGAATTCAGTCAGTCTTGTGTGAAGACACGTTACGTTGCGTGTGAAGAGAATCGCAGCTTGAAGTTCTAAAGAACAGAAAGAATAACAATTTAAGTAAATTGTTGTTGTGTAAATCAATTTTACCAAAGGTGGTACACGCAATTGAGCGAACAATAAAGAATTGATTTAAAATTAAACACAAATTTATTTTTATTTTATTTGCAATTTACGAACTCATATTTTTAACCTTTTTAAAAGGGTAAAACGCAACAATAAAATTAAAAATTAACTCCAGAAATTTAGGATAAGATTAAAATTTTGACAAATTTCAAACAAATTCTCATTAGTAAGATTTTCTATACAGATGAAATTAAATCGGCGAGACATAACACAGACCAGTGGCTCATAGAGTATTTGGGGTACATAGATGTACGTACATACGAATGTCTCTGAAAACTGTAAAGTAACTGCCGATCAGCGTTGCCAGTAATTTTTTTAAAAACTGCAAACAGGAATGAAAAAAATGTAATCGTAATTTTTTTTATTAACGCATTTCAAAAATTTGCAAATTTTTTCCATGCTACAAATGCTGCATGAAAAATGAATACTACATTTTTACTGCGCCACTGCACAATATTTTGCTGCATGTAAATTTTGGTTTTTTTTTTTTTGCTTAAGCCTAAAAGTGCGCTTTATCTATCAGATTTTTTAACCTTCATCCAATAAGAAAGAAATTCAAAAAACAATAAAGAGTGACAATGTTGTTGTTGTTACTTTGAAAACTAATAAAACTCTAATTGTTTGTTGATTATCTTATAGCATATTCTTTGGCGCGACTGAAATAAATTTTGTTTTGTGTTGATTACACATCCCTGCATGGGTTTCCAAATAAGATGGCTCCAGGTGTTTCCGAAGGCATTTTGCGCGCTGAACACGAATCTGGGTTCAAAAACTTTCCATCACGTCAGGTTTTCGAGAAAAAGGCCCTAAAAATGGCATTTTTTGCCATTTTTGAAAAATTGTAGAGCTAAACACTGACGTGCTGGAACCATCGCTTTTGTCAGAAATTGACAATTGATCTTTGCTCAAAGCCAAATTGATTGCATGCACCCTTAAAGTAGGAGGTGGGTTTACGTCATGAGGTGCAAGAGAAAAAGAAACACATTATGGAGGATCTTAAAAATTAATCAGATTTACTTGAAAATTGTTACTCAGGGGTTTTTGGGGTCGCTGATTACAGAAGTCGCCGTGGTCTAGTAGGTAGTGTGTTGGCTTATTGTACGAAAGGCCCGAGTTCGAATCCCAGGTCAGACATCAAAACGAAAATATGAAAAATATTTCTTCGGCGACTTCCTCTCAGCAGATTTCTGGCAAAAACTCTGAGAGTAAAAATTGCCATGAAAAGCTTCTCAAAAAATCTGTCGTTCGGAGTCGACTTTAAACTGTAGGTCCCGCCACTCATGTATAAAATTAACGCACACAACATGAGTGGTGTTGAGAAGCTAGGCCGTAATCCTGACTGAAGGGTTGTAATGGCCAATTATGTATGTATGATTACAGATCTTTTAAAATTCAAAATGGCGGAACCAATATGGCGGTCGAGGTTTATAAACATTAATCAAACCATATGACGGTCGGGGTTTATAAAAATATAAAAATTAATAGCCGAGAAATAATTCTTTTTTCATATTTCGTTTTGATGTCTGACCGTGGCTTTGTGTCTAATAAGCCAACACACTACCTACTAGACTACGGCGACTTTGTCGCTTAAATAGAATAAAGAATTTTCCAACATTTTCCGATTCCAAGAAATTTTCCTTGAAAATAACTCTTTGTTATGTTAATCGGCTCCGTTCTTAGACGCCATAAGCAACCAACATTTCCACTTCTGTAAACTCTATTGAACCCAGACAGCCCACTGAACAGCTTTATTGACATCTTCCCCAATTTTAGAGATAGAAACTTATACATCATTTTTAAGTTCTCAAGTATAGATCATCAGAAGTTTATTGTAGCCGCCTGTTTCCGAAAAAAAACTTGGCCTAAGTTATTTATAGAAGTTGGGACTACGATATAACTCGTAGATTGCTTTCCCTTCTAGGGTGCCAACTACGAGTTATCTCGTACTCACTAAACCTGGCATTTTTGTGTAGCTACGAATAAAATCGTATTATATCAATGCTTGTATCGATAAATGGCTTCTGGGAAAATAACAAACTGTCAATGTTGGCTTGAGTGGCCAGTTTTCTGAAAATTGCTGAGGCAGTCAACGTGTTAAATTTAAAACATATACACGTATGTATATGTATAAATCATTATTAACCATTGCATTGATACCATAAAAGGCATAAACAGACATCAATACTCAATATTCTATAATCAGTAGTAGATAAATATCTCATCAGGTTTTTCTGAAATTGTTTAAATTGTTGTAGACAAAAACGACTTCCGTTTTTGTTAGTTTGCAAATGCTTTAGTTTTTTACAATTATTTCAAAAACGAAAATTCATCTAAAATTAATGTTAATACTAGTTTCGAGCTACAAGTTTAATCTAATGGCACAGTTAAAAATCAATTCTATTTGGAATTTTTCCTTACTTTAAAGACTTACGATTTTCCCGTTACCATATAATATCCTACTTACCATAGATGTATACATATGTACCTATGTGTATTAAATGTTACAATACTTACATACAATGTAACAATTAAATTCAAGCACACCAAAAACTTCTAAGAAAAAAAAACATATCGAATCGAAAAACACTGTTTTTGAGTTTAAAATAGTTGCAAGCACAAACTTGAGACCATTTTTAACAACAATTAACAACAACAAAATACAGTGATATTTTCTTTTTATAAATAAACAAAATTTTGAGTTGAATGACTCTTAAACTGGGTGTGCTATATACTGCAAACGATACAAACATATTTGAAATCTTAATTATATTACACAGCCATTGAAGGAATTAAAAATGATCAAGCAAAAATAAATGATTTGAGTAAGAGATATAATGACAATTGTAAGAGTTATTGAGAAATTATTGGATGTACTTGAATTTAATTGGTTCACTGTATATATGTACATATGAATATAACATTAGAAAACAATTAATAAATTTATTATACATAAAAAACTTGTAGAAAAATTAGAGTTTTCTTTTTTCATTGTAGAAATTATTATATTTGTTTGAGGGTTAAATTCCATCAATAAGTTTCATATGGACATCCATTAGGCACTGAAATAGAAAAAAAAAATTTTTGTTTATATAATAAATTTATAAAAATGAAATAATTTAATTTAGCCTGTTAAAAATTTCAGCTGACAATTACTAATTATCTTACATCCAGCCTAATAAATACGAATGAAAAGGTTTTCGAATTATATACGTACCACATAGAGTGGTTTGTTTTAAACTCTTGTATCAATATTCCCTTTTCCTTGCTTTTTATTACAATGGATTCTGTTGGGCGCGTAGACATAAGTTCATAATTGAGAGGACCTAGCCTGCACAAACTTCCATACGTAGGTACCCGTGTTACATCGAACGACATTAAAATTAGTTCGTTTATAGTCTGTTCGTGGAATTTTGTTTAAAATACGATAAGGTAAGATAAGTTTTGTCAAATTTAAATTAACATTAAAGATAAATTACACAGACTGACAAAATTTCAATAAATTTCTAACACGGGAACCGTACTTTTCAAAGGTTTTCGGTGCGCTCAATCTAAATCCGACTGTTAACTCAGAATTGCTCAGAATTCTCGAGATATCCTAACCTAAAACATGTAACGCGGCATATGTATTCTGATTACCTCAGTTAAACTCCACTCGGTTAACAGGAAAACTCAATTTCGTTGGAAAAACGATATTAAGTGCAATATTGCTTGACTTTTCTTGTTTGGATAGCAAAAGGACTGACTCACTTCTATCTCTAAATCGCATGACCAATAGCTATTCTCACGTACCGCTGAAGATATACTGAAAAAGTAGGCATTTCGTCGAATGACTTCTGTAGGGGATGTGGGTCTAGGAGGAAGAAGACACTACCTTTCAATTCATGTGTCAATGCACAGTTCCTGTTATACGAAGACGAAGACGATTACAAACTAGCTTCTTACACCAAATATCTTAATAACTTTTCTTGGCAAATTTATTTTCTCTTAGACTTCTATTTCAGATGTTTGAGCTCGAGTTTGAACCGCAAACGTTTGTCTAATAAGCCAGCGCACCACCTACAGCGACTTTCTTCGCAGGTTGAATGGAATATGCCCCTTCGATATATGTTTTAGCATAAAAACTATCCTAAACATACGTGGAATTCGGTAAACAAATTCATATTTAAGTACAATTAGAAAAACTTTTAAGTCACTTAAAAAACGCCTCATCTGCCACCATCTGCAAATATCACCGCAATATTGCATTCATGTTTTCTCGATGATATTCGCACGTTATTAGAAGTAAAGATTCTTACACAAAGTTGATACTTATTGATTTTGAAAAAAAAAATAATTGTTTGCAATTAATTAATGAATTGTGATGAAAAATATTAATTAAAGTTGGATGTTGACATATACATAGTTTGATAAGTATAAGTATATAGTATGAAGTCGCCGTAGTCTAGTAGGTAGTGTGTTGGCTTAATAGACGTAAGGCTACTGTCACCCCAGGTCAGACATCAAAACGAAATATAAAAAAAAAATTTCTTCGGCGACTTCCTCTCAGCATTTTTTTTTTTTTTCAAAAACTCTGAGAGTAAATAAACCTGCCGAAAAAGGTTGCGAGAAACTAGGTCCATAATCATGACTGAAGGGTCGTAATGACCAATTATGTACGTATGTGTTGATAAGTATAAAAATCTATGGCTAATGAAACAAATTGATTTTCAAAAAAATTGATTCCATGCTATTACTTTTGTGTTACACAGTACTGACTTACATAATTATATACAGTAGAACCACTGTATGTATACTTGGAAAATATATATTAGAAACAATAGTAATGAAAATATCTAAAATATTTTTTAGGTTTTCAAAAAAGTATTTTAAATGCTATTTTATAACCAAACTAATAAAAATATCATCTGTTTGTAATAACCAGGGCAAGGAATTTCATGCACTAAAAAATTAAAAATATGCGTATATAATATGCACTATAAGAGAGAAAATATACACTAAAAATGTTAAAAATATGCAATAAAAAAATTTCTTCTGCACCGCTATGTAAAGTAAGTAAAGAAGTTTGGAATAAAATACCTTTAAACTATTTGCTGCCTTTATCATATATGGAGCCGCATCTGTTAAAAGCAGGAGGATTTTGTTTTTATCAAAATCTTCTCCTAATAAATTAATAGAGTCGTTAAATGTTCGGGCAATTGTCGCATGGTTCACCTTCTCCAATTCTATAATGTTAAGTCAATTTTTTTCTTGCTTGTTTCTTCATCGTTGCTTAGAACGCCAACAATTACATTGGCCAAATAACGGCCTTCAATATCTGTGGTTTCATCTATAGATGCCCAAAGTAACTTATTTTTTAAAAAGTTTTTAATTTTATTCAATTCACTATCGTGTATTTTATCCAAACATCGTTTTCTGAGCGTAGTTTCATTCGGAATTATCCCATTTGAATAATTTCTAAATAGATTTCTTATATCAACATTATTTAATTTATATAATGGAATGTCGGCAAAAATAAACGCTTCACACAAGGCCATTCCAAAGTTGTTGCTGCTATCTACTTTGCTCAAAAACGTCTGTAATTTTTTTCTTTAAAATTATCGTGCAACTCCTTGTGTTTTTGGCTATTTAGATGCTGCTCTACTAAAAATTTTCTTTCGTAATCACGTTTTTATTGCAAATCGATGCCATTTTGTTGCAAATTCTTCGATTCGAAAAGATATATTGTCAAAAGTGATTTTGAGTTACCGACTACAAACATGCATTTGCATTAAAATCCTTGCCCTGGTAATAACTTATAACTATTTTATGATAAACAAAAAACATGATTACATACTGACACAAACAAGAAATTATTTATTATCGATGATATAACCGGAACAAAATAATATTGTATAATAAATTATTCCGTTTTTTCTTCATATTCAGCAGCATAGAGATCTCGTTGAATTCCCTAAATTTTAATTAAATAAAATACATTGATTAACTGTTTAATACTTCACACACCACAACACATCGTGTCTATATACATACATACATATGCTATAAGTAATGTATTAAACATTTTCCATTTGGTTAGTAAATCTAATTTATTTTTAATATTAAATGTAATGAAGCAATTGATTGTAGGCCAAATGAGCTTTAACCTTAATCCCGTATTAAGCGAAAAATATCAAATACAGATAGAAAATAGAAATTATGCTCACAAGAGGAATAGAGTATTGCATAGTATGTCAAAATACTCACAGTTTAGATATTAAAAAAAATATATAAGTAAATGATATATAATATTATACATGTTGTATGTGATTAAAACGCTGTTTTCCATCATAAATTTGTACAGCATAGGATGCAAATTATATTTTACATAGCGATTATTAATAATTTATTTTTACATTAATTTACTTTACGCATTGTAAGGATTAACTAACTTTAAAGATAAAAATTGAGCGACATTTTCCATTAATATTGTGGTTTTTTTCCATAATGATGTTCTATGTTTGTTTTTATAAATCTTCAATAGCTATCAGATTTTTTTTTTATCTTTCCTCAGCTGTAAAGAAATCACATTCAGAGCACAGTTATCTCGATTAATTTGCATTGTGTTATGTTAATCATGGCGATAGCAAAGCACTGCTAATTAACTCTATAAAAATGAATTTTCCTTCCCATTTACCTACGTAATTGGCCATTACAACCCTTTAGCCTGGATTGCGATCTACCTTCTCAAACCACCTATGTTGCGTGTGTTAATTTTATCGATAACATACAGTTTAAGGTCAACTTCGAACGACTGATGTTTCTCAAAAATCTTTCATAGCAATTTTATTTACTCGCAGAGTTTTTACCAGGCGAGTGCTGAGAGGAAGTTGTCGAAGAAATATTTTTTTTATCTCGATTTTTTTCGAGATGTCTAAGCTGGGGCTTAAGCCAAGGACTCGGGTGTAATAAGCCAACGCACTACCTGCAAGACAATGGCGACTTCATTCCCATTTACTTGAAATAAAATGAAAAATCTTTATCAATGTTTTCAATTTAAAAGTTGATCTCGATAACGATATTCGCTAGAAATTTTAGGGACAATACAACAGATCTACACTAATAGTCTATCCGATAGGAATCATTCATATACTTTCCCGTATTTGCTTCCGGTAGTATCTTAACTGTAATAAAGTTCAACGGAATAAAGCTTTGTTTTCTTATGAATGTAGTCAACGCTTGAAACATCGATTATATGCTATTATGCTATTAATAATGAAAGTGGCCATGTACTGATAGGGGTTTACTTTTTAGGACAAAGCTAATGACTCCTACATAAAATTGATAGAGTTATGAACATTAATATGTACAATGACATATTACAGAATATCTTGTTATACGCCAGAGTAGCCTGCAGTAGCCTCCCGTGAGCAGAATATTCCATCGAATCTTTACTTCCATCGAGATTTCATGGCCGAAAGTGTGCACCAGTGAAAGTTATTAGCCGTGCTATCGATGTAACATCTATGAGAATCGATGAGAATAAAAGTAAATAAAAGGAGGTGCACCCATATTGCATTAACTTTACCTAAAGAAACATCATTTACTTCTATTAAATGATGGAGATAAAAATTTTCAACAACTGGAAAAGCCATTTAAAGGCAGAGATGAATCAAATTGATTTAAAAACACTTCAATCATGTTGGCTATTGGTAAAATTCACACTTAGGATGGGATTGACTGTTATTGTTGTTACAATTTGAAAATCTATTTGAGTTTATGAAATTCAACTATGGAGTGCTGTAACAGTTTCTAATACTAATAAAATCCAAAGATATCAAAACAACATTTTGCGACTGGTCATTGCCGTTTCTTGGGTCAAAGGATAGAATGTGACCTTAGTAAATATTATTAATTGCAAACTATATTAAGCAGATGCCTCATTAAAATCTGATAGTAAATAAGTATGTATAAGCATTCTAAACTAAGAAGAAGCAATACCCTTGATTTTAATTAATCGTGCCAAGTTTTTATCAGATTGTATTCAATAAATGGTTACTGCTAAAATTAAATATTTTAACTTTTTGCGTGTGTTATTTGTGTTATATTCTAGGCATTGTACGACAGTTGTCACCTTCACAAACAAGTTGGAATTATGAAAAAAAAAATAAAGAAATAAAACCCAAATATGTATTGAAAATATGTATGCCACAAACCATAAATAACCATCACCTTCGCTACCACTTAATAAAGAAACCCCATTAAATTTAAATTGTTTTAACTATTTTCCAATCAAAATAATATTCGTACTTTGTGAATAATACAACCTACCTTGAAATATTTTACAGTCTTTACTCGTAATTCTAAGGTGGCATCTTCGTCGCAAATCATCAGCGTACTTCGATGTTGTTGAAAAGCACTTACAGTCCACATATGATTAATGCCTTCTTCAATAGCTTTATATAATGCAAAAGCTTTATGGGCGCCCGTTATAAGAATCATAACTTCTTTCGAATCCATTACAGTGCCTACGCCAACTGTCAAAGCTTTATTTGGAACTTTGCTTATATCATTTTCGAAAAATCTGGCATTGGCTTCTAAGGTGTCTTGAGCTAATGTCTTTACACGAGTGCGCGACACTAGAGAAGAACCGGGCTCATTAAAAGCAATATGACCATCAGGGCCAATGCCACCAATGAACAGTTCCACGCCACCGGCTTCTTTAATCATATCTTCGTAATTATTGCACTCCGCCGTTAAGTCGGGAGCATTGCCATCGAGTATATGGACATTAGCTGGATTAATGTTTATATGCTTGAAAAAGTTGTGCCACATAAAGTAATGATAACTTTCCGGATGATCACGTGGTAAGCCTGCAATTAACATAATTTTAGTATACATAGAAGACGAATCTTATATTGATTACACTTACCCACATATTCATCCATATTAAAAGTTTTTACATATTCGAATGATATTTTGCCTTCTTTGTGAAATTTTATTAGATTCTTGTACATACTCAAAGGCGTGCTGCCAGTTGGTAAACCCAAAACAAAATATCTGCAAAGAATTTATTGTGAAATGAACAAAAAAAAAGTTTGATTTAAAGGTAGTTCCATACTTGTTTGGGCCTGGTTTAAAGTCATTAATTCTCTTGGTTACATATTTAGCAGCCCACAGTCCGACGGATTCGGAAGTATCCAGAATAACCAATCTCATTTTTAATCACTGCAATGGATAATTAAACATTAAATCGTAAACATATTAAACATAAAATACACAACACTGTATTGAAATATGATTTCCTTAAAGGTAAGGTAAGAAAGGATCAAATCTACTATAAAAATTCTTATATAAACTGTGCTAGATCTTTTTTTGAGAAATGCCTTGTGGAGGGACCTGCAGTTTAACGTCGACTCCGAACGGCAGATTTTCAGAAACTTTTTCACGGCAGGTTTATTTACTCTGAGTTTTTTGGCAGAAATCTGCTGAGAGGAAGTCGCCGAGGAAATATTTTTCTTTTCATATTTCGTTTTTGACGCCTGGCCTGGGGCTCGAACTGGGCTTCACGTCTAATAAGCGAACACACTACCTACTAGACTACGGCGACTATTGTTCAGTTATGATGAATAAAAGAAAAAAATTGCGTTCAGGTGATAGCAAAATTTTTCGCATTTTGCGAATTGTATAGCATTACCACTTTACGAAAAAAAGGAAGCCTTTAATATGGTCACCGAATTCTGAAATTTTGTTGAGAGCTATTATATACGAATACATATGTAGATATGTCTAAAACACTGTGGAGTCTACAATGTTTATATTTTTTCGGACGTCGGAAAGAAGAATACCTCGTTTATTAAATTGGTGAGAGGTTAGGTTAAAAAAGAAATCATCTACCAAAATTGGCAAAAAAAATTTCGCAAATGGGAAAGCGGTAGTTTCGACCACAGCCATCTTATTATTTCAGATATCTTAATTACACAATAAAGGCCGAGTTACTTTCGGCCACAGCTAACCAGTAACGCAACGGTTTGACAGTTCATAGACCAGTCGTGAAAGAGACAGCAAATATTACCAAAAAGTATTTCTGTCTCTCTCTGATTGCAACTTTGTTTTGTTTATGTTTTATTTTCGGGGTGGATTTTTATTATTGGCGAGAGTTAATAAAAAATTTAATTTTTGTCTAAAACTATTAATAAATAATAAAAACAACTAATAACATTAATAATTTTTAACTTTTTCTTTCAAGAAATTAAAAAATATTGGCAACTTTCAACAAGAAAACTTTTTTATGAGCAGTACCGTCTTATTTTGATCTTGTAATATTTAGCTTGTTAATAACCTTTTGCACATGAAACTATATTCATTGTGACCGAAAATCAACCACATTTCGATTAATATTTAAATATTTAAAAATCTTTAAAATTTTCATTGAAGAAATTAAAAAATATTCCAAATTTTCCCTTTTTTAACACAAAATAAATGTTTGTTTACATTTAATTTTTCTGCTTTATCCGCCAGTTTTTCACTCTGTATATCTGTTGCTTCTAACACATTTGCTTTGCAATACATTGTAAGATTTTTTTTCTCCCTCTAAGCCGTCCTGCGTTTATATGTTATGAACGTTTTTCAACTGTCAAAGGTTGCACTACTTGTTATACTTTGCTTTCGGCATAGGACATTACCAACTAACAGCGGAGTTAAAATATGTACATGTTTTCCTATGGACTTTGTTTCATACGGTTCTTTTCCGTTAACGCAATACAGTACATAATGCGTTAAATTTTTTGTATAGCCTATCTTCAGTGCAAAAAAATTGAAAATAAATTTTCTTTAAGACTGGAATAAAAAGTTTTTTACTTTAAAATCATTCTTCTTTCCTTTTATATTAGATATATTGTTTTTTAATTCAAAGTTTTGAAAATAATAAATAAATTGTTATATTTAGCATGCTTTAGAGATTGTTAGCTTTAAAAATATAAAAAAATGAAATTATTTTTGAAAAAAAAAATTATTTATGAAATAAACATAGGTTGGCATCCCTGATACTCTTTTAAACTGCTTAAAAATTCTTCTCTTCAAAAATCAAATTTGATCTAAACATGTTAAGAGAATTTAAAGCTATTCAACTAATTTGGTGCGAGCTTACATTAATATTCAGAGCATAACAACATTCTGACATTCATTTACCCTGCAAACAATGTTTAGCTACATGGCCACTCATTAAATTAACGAATCAAACTCACCTTGTAATGATTATGTTGGTAAAAAAAACAAAGCTCACACGTACAGGACGAGGTGAGTTTGAGGATATCAAAATACCTTCGATATTCAATATCTGCGAAATCATTTGTTTTATTCTGCTTAACAACAACTATAAAATAAAGCTTGAAGGCATAATATTGACGAGTTGTGCTGTGCTAAGCAAAATAAATATGATCAACACTTTCATAAATTTGATTCGTTTAATTTGATGTGTGGGGATATGCAGCTTTAATCAACCACGTCAAAAGTGGCGTAATTCAATTAGTTTCCATAAACACAAGACGTTGTTTAAACTACTAACCCAATTGGGAAAAATAGTGTTTTAATAACGATTACTTCAGTATAAAACTCACCTTAATAAGCTAAACTGAAGTGGACAAACGATATACGGACGTATGTTTATGAAGACGATTTTTTTAATATTAATCTTCCTTTTGTTTGACAGAAGATGGAAAATATAAATTTTTTTTTTGTTCTTTAGAGTAATTGAATTTTATTTAAACAATATGTTCGATTATATTAACTGTTAATTTGGTATATGAACATGTATTTGCTGCTATAAAATCTCAACTTGCACTTGATAAAAAAAATAAAGTAAACGATAATTGCCAATTGCTACAATAACAACTTTAAAACATTAGTGTATAAAAACAAAGTAAAGATTGAAAGTCAATGAACGGACAACCACAACCGACCGCCAAATTACCCCGAATGGAAATGATAACGAATAATAGCAGACACCACCGTTAATAACACTCAACAACAATTCAGCACAAAAATTGCTCTGAGACTGTTTGGAATCCTGCACATTATATTTATTATTATTATGTGAATCTGTTTGTTTGAAAGTTCTAGAGATGCCAGACAATTCAATTTACAATGTTTTCATAATAATAATATCTGATATTTTATAAATGTTAAGCTGTTCATTGGATAAAAATAATTTTGATAAAGTTATGTTTAGATCGCTGAATTATTTAAACTTAATGCGTAAAATTTGAATAATATATGTACATGTAATCATTTCTTCAAATTCGGTTTTCAAATTTTCTTTGAAAAGATTCTTATATTTTCCCTATAAGGAGGCGATATATTAATATTAAAATTGACAATCACACCATTACATAACTTTAGATCTAACTTCCTAGTCTGTTGGTATAAAGAAGGATATTCATTATCTAGTGGGATTTTCTGTAATTGTTATTGAATTAGTTGTTTCCCAAACAGTGGCAATATTATTTTTTTCTCATATATGTACTTTAAAGAGATAATGAGGTAACAACAAACCAGGGATGGATTTTTAAATTACTTAATTTATATCACAGTACTAGTAAATTATATGGTTTTCTGATAATGTTTTATTAATTATTTTTATTATTTTGCTTTATTTATTTAACATGTATGATTATTTAAAGATAATCGCTAACATTCGTTGTGTAAAGTTAAATTCAAAAACCACTAAAGTAATGATTGTGTCAACCTTGTATGTTGTTACTTTACCGCCAGTTAAAAACGTCAAAGTACAACGTATGGCGGATTCTAAGTGACTAGTTTTTAGCCCAATTAACGCAGGAAGTATTAATGTATTTATGCCATCCCTGATGGGAAGGTTTTTAAGAGTTTATAAAGAGAGCCGTTGTACAGAAAAGAGAACGATATTAATTTATTTATGTATGTAAACCAGTGTTGAAAAATTCAGTACAATAGTACATTTTTCAGTACTTTGTCATTTCAAAAATACCGCAGTACCCCGCGAAGCTTTCAGTACTTTTTTATTATTACATATTTTGTATCTTGCGCTTTTCAGCTATTAATGCATTATCAACATGTTCAACGTAATACTAAATGTAGAATTAGGCTTTAGGCCCGGTTAGCCAAACGTCCACGGAACATACGTTCGTTTTTAGAATACGAAAAGCAATGAGAACGCTTGCCGAATCGTAATGTAATTTCGGTAAGCATTTGCATTGCTCTTCATATGCTGAAAACAAACGTATGTTACATTACGTTCCATCGACGTTTGATTGGGATTATACGTTTTGTTACGTTCCGAATCAGGTGTTTTTGTCTTGTATGTGAGGTATACGAATAAGTCGTTAGGTTTTCTGTTCCGTGCCGTATGTGTATTAAATATAAATAAATAAATAGTCTAGTAGGTAGTGTGCTGGCTTACTAGACGTGAGCCCAAGGTTGAAACCCCAGCTCAGATATCTCCATCAAAATAAAATATAAAAAATATATCACCGGCGACTTCTTTTTGGCAAAAACTCTGAGAGTAAATAAAATTACCACGATAAAGTTCCGCAAAAATCTTTTATTCGAAGTCGACTTTAAACAGGTCTGTATTTCCTGTATGTATGTATGTATTTTTTTTTTTAGCAAAAGTACCTTTCCCTCAAAAAAGTACTCTTTCAGTTACATTTCAGTACCATTTCAAAATTTCAGTTTTGCAACACTGGTATGTAAACAAATGAATATTTTTCCGAAAGCTTAAAATATAAATATAGGTTAAAACTATTGAGCGTGATTTTTTGAAACAGTTTTCTTGATCAAATATTTGCTACTTTTTTCAGTATCATTATCGTTAAATTAGTATTTTATTTGTTTACAATTTTTTATTTTTTTTTGGCAAAATAATAATTTGTTGTTTCCTAAAGTTTTGTACAAAATAAGATGGCTTTTGCTTGTTCAAAGTTTAATTCGACAAATTCTTTTAAAGTTTTTTGTTTGTTTTTGCATTCTTAATGTTTACTTTGAGAAACTTGTAAAAAACTGTATATACAGTTGTATATACAACAAGCTCGTACAACTGTAACTAAACGAACAAAACAACTTTGCGAGCACGACCATCTGCGTAATCACCCCCTTTATTGGTTCCTACAAACTCGAGTTGGTTAAAAGCAAACTTTGAAGTTGCAAGAGGCGTCTAATTCAGACTGATTATTTACATATGTTGTCTTGCATTCCACAATTTTTTTAGACAATCAAAAACGCTTTAAAACGATATATTTCATAGCGTGTTTTATTCAATAATATTTTTATTGTTATTAAAATTAAAAAAGGTTATATTGAGCTCACTCTTCTCATCCTCTTTTTCTTTCAATTCGATCGTAAGTTGGAATACGCATTTTCGATCAGTGCTAAACTGAATGCATTTTTAAAATAATTTTTTTAGTTTGTTTTTGTACTCATCGATAACGATAATGAAGTGTTCTACTTTTATAATCAATGTAATCCGCAACAATTGAGTTGTGTAAACACAAAAAAGTCTAATTATTGATGATAGTATTGATCTCCTACAATAGTAGGAAAGAGAATAGTATTCTTGTTGCAATCACACTACTTGCTATATTTTTAAAATTTTCGATTTTCAGATGTTTTGGAAACTGATAGTTTATTTCGTTGAACAAGGACGTAACAACTGTGGCTTACAAAGATGGCCTTGGGATCGAGCTGATGTCATCATTCGTGTACAGGCCATACGAGGGCCTTCCACTTCTAGAATTAATGATCTAGGTGATTCTTTGACGGACATTCTGTCGGAAACTTGTCCTTTTACTTACCCGGATAAGAGAAACCAGTCAGCCGCGGACTTCAAGAATTCCGCTGTTGCACTAGAAGACTCTTTAGCAGAGGTCGGGTGAAGATGTCGACTGATCTGCTTACAGAATATGGTTTAACAATTACAAAAGGGAAAAGCTCCCAAAAAGAACCACCTGGCGAATGAATATATATTGTGGCTCTTTTTCGCAAGATCCCAAAATCTAAGCTTTTATTCAAAAGAACGATGACGCATGTACTACCTTGAGACTAGCAACCCTAGAGGTTCTATTGAACACTCATTTTTCCAATTGTGTGGTTCCTGATAACTTAACGTTAGTGGTACCAGATAACGTCTGCAATGCTGGCATGTCGCCGAACTTGGAAGAAGTCATCACCAATGATAAGGTAAAATGGTCTTTTAAATCGCCTGGCCGGGATAGTATCTTCCCGTCTCTACTTAAGCATGATATATTATATAGAGATTGTCTCCGGTGGTATAATATGGCAGACGGTTGGAAAGATGTGCTGGTGGAGTTTATATGGAAGCAGTCACATCGGCCCTGGTTGAGAAGTGATAGGGCTTCATCAGTGTAGCCGTGTTCTCCCTTTTTGTTTTGTTTGGTCTGTGTAATTCCTTCGCTTCCCATTCTCCCCCTTTCCTACATCCTCTCCTTTTATCCTATTCCCTCTTTAAGGACGTTGTACAATGGTTCGTTTCGACCTCCGGGTACTGTACTTGTCTTAATTGACAAGTACACGTCCTCTAACCTAACCAAGTATGGAGAAAGAAAAATACTGAGCTCAATACAAAGAACTTGCGTGAAATAGTTAAGCATGTCCTCGGTAGTACAATACTGTGGGGATGTGTGTCTGCACCAGGTGTGGGCAGTTTTAAATTTATTGAGGAAACAATCAATTATAAAGAGTATTTAAACTTTCTTAAGAACAAATTCACCTAAAGTACGGAAAAATTAAGAATTTGTAATGGTTATTATATGTGAAGATGTGATTTGCTTACCAAAGTCCCCACAGACTTAATTAATACTCTTACACAAAGTTCCGATATGACTCCAAGACAGTATTTAATATATCATTTGGAACAACGGTTAAGTAGCCGATAAACCTTAAAAAAAGTCAATTCACATTCAATGTCAAATGGGTTAAATCATGTTCTTGTCCTTTAGGGATATCCTACTAAGTATAAGGGATAACATTTTATTACATGAGGCCTTTGAATTTTAAATTTACTCTTTTTTCTCCTTAGGTGTACCTTCACTTTTGCGATGCCAAAATATGGAATTACCAGAATGTTTTACTTATTTTTCTTTTCTTTTATGCAAAATTTATTATAAATTTTTTGTTTTATAATGAAACAGAAATAACTTAATAACATAAATATTAAAAATTAAATTTTTTCTACAAAATTTTGGGGTAATAAGACTTTAGCTGTCCACTGTGTATGTATGTACATACATATAAAGTGTACGATAGCTCAATTTTTAATAAAAATTAATAAAACGCGTATTATAAAACAATCATAAATTGATGGCGCTGTTTTAATTAATTTTCCCCAAAACTTAAAGACTGTTGTGCTTGAAATTTTAATTAATAATTATGATCTCAAAAGCTTTATGTTTACATATGTATTTAAAATAACATACAAAGTAGTTTTAGGGTTAAACAAAGTTATGTTCTGTAAGGAGAAGGGAGTGTCCGATACACAAACTTTAAATATTAAAATTTTTATTTTTAATTCCATGTGTTTGCCAGATACATACACATATTTAAACACATACACAAGATCATAAACGATAAAACTTTCTGAGTAATAAGCTTAAATGCAGGCAATTGTTTCTCAAAAAAAAAAAATGCCGGGTTTCGCAAAACCAGTTTGTATAACGACGGTTGTCAGCTTCGCAGAAAAGTATGGAGAAAGTCTTGGAATTTATTGTTATATTTTTATTTAGACAAGTACATGCACATTTGAATCGATGATAAATTCTTGAAAGAAAGAAAACAGAATGTTCTGTACATTTATATGTTTTTTTTTTATTAATCCAAGTATACGAGTACGTGCATGTAAATCGAAGAAGAATACTCGAAAGATTTATCGAGTTATAGATTTAAAACAAATACTGTCTGTATTATTGATATGATATTAATTCATTAGAATTCAATAATCATAGAATTTTGCTTGTCATACAAGTACATATTCCAAATGAAAATAATGTTTTTGTAAAAGTATTATGTAATGTATTTATATGTATATTTGCAGCTGTTTCTGAATATCTGAAATATTACAAAACAATTTTTAAGAGTTTTATGTAAGAAAATTAAAAGAACAAAAAAAACTTAAATTATGTAAAAAACCATAAAATTAAATATTTAGATTCTGTAATTTAATTAATTTGTTATTTTTATTTAAAAATCATTTGTTTTTTTTTTAATATATATTAGACAATAGATGCTAGCGAAACATAAAATTTTGAACAAAGTGTTAATAAAACATAAATTTGTACATTTTTTAATTGTATTTTCATCTCTTTTGTATTCATTTCTATTTGAAACTCTTTTTTGTATTTTAAAACCTAACCGTGTCCAAAATATGAATATATTTTCACGTTATAATTAATTTTGAAGATTAGTTTAGAATAGTTATAGGATTTTGAAAAAAAGGGGAAATGTGAAAAAAAAACTTAAAAAATTGATTTTTTTTTTGTTGAAAATGTTATAAAAAAAATGCTCTTCTTGTTTATTGCATTTGCTTTTATAAAATAATCTGAAGAAGTACTTTAGGTTGCATCTAATTTTAAGAAATTGCATGTTTGTCTGACATAAATAAGAAAAAGTTTTAAAGAACCCCACTGTAAAGAAATTGAAGTCTACCTTTAGAAACTTAATACTAAATATTGGGGTGATAAATTGAATGGTGGAATTAGTTTATTATTATTAGCAGAGTTATAAATGGTGGATTATATTGATCGATAAATTATTGAAATTAATTATAATATAAATGAATTATATAACATTAAAAAGACATAGGAAGAGACAAATATAATTCTATAGTTTTCAAATGGGAGTTGTATGTTGTTATGTTGCGTTTTTCATAGACTTTTTTCTTGTTTATTTTATGGACATAACGTCCCTTGATATATATATCTGTATTATTTCATTTCTTTTAATCTATACGCTAAAAAAAACGGCAGTTGGCTTACATCAGACGACACTTTTCTTCACCTTGTTGTTGATCTGGGTCACCTTGCTGATGGTACAGTTCCTCATTACCCACACCATCAAGTACTGAAACGCTAGCACGTCCACTTGCGCCGGCGCCCGATCGGTGGCGTGATACATGGCGTACAATAGTACGTTTGATGCGTTCTGAACCGGCTACTTCTTCGCCATCACTGTTAAAAAGAGATGTTTTTATGCTATCGCCAGCGAACCATTTTTGTGTCTTCATAACGAAACTTGTTGGTGGTTCATGGGTGGCTCCAGCAGCATCTGAAGACCAAACGGTGATTGTGGCGCCAGATTCAATTTTTACACTTCTATGGAACTTAAATGTGCTCTCCTTGCCATCGGCAGTACGTTTCAACTGCCAACCACCAATTTGCACTTCATTTTGACCCTTGTTATGGATCTTAACGTACTTTCCCTCCGGATCAAATTCCGATATTTCAATATCTCCTTTAGCGCTACTCGTAACAAAAAACTCGGATTGACTTAAATCTTCAGATTCATCGACAACCGTACGTTTACGTTTGTAAGCTCCAGGAGCAGTAGACGGTGCACGCATTGGGGTTTTGCGGTGAGGTGTAGCGCGAGATGAGCGTAACGATTGGCTGAGAGATGACACAGTTGCACCACTACTAGAGGGTGTGATGTTGAGACGTGATTCTTCGCCACATAACAATTTATCATAGGCAGCAATTTCCAAATCTAAGGAAACCTAATAAACAGAAAAACAAATTTAATACATTCTCAACAAAACAAAAAATTAAAAGAAAGCAAAACTATGCTTTCCATTTGTCACTATTTAAAAATAGAAATAACTTCACAACCTATATCACCATATGTTTCATATGAGTTATGACATACACATTCTTAGCGGGGAACTTAAATTCGAACAACGTTAAAAATACTGGATTTATGAGCTAACCTTGTAATATTATAATCCAAAATAAGAATTATAAGAAATTTGTTTATTTCGTTCAGTTTAAATTCCAAAAACTTAAATTACGTAAAAATAGTTCTCTGTAAACTATTTGAAACTCTTTAACTAAGAGTTAAACAATTTTAGTACTTAAAATATGACAAATGTTTTAAAGAAAATGATTTACTCTAATTATTCGTTATTGGATACAATCGTTTTTGTCAAGTCTAGACTGGAATTCACTTCTACTCAAGCTCATGTTAAGACTATGAAGGGAATTTAAGTCCAACGACTGCGTAGGCAGTTTTAAGATCGTTACCTTTGTATTCGTAACAATCTTTTGTAAATAAATTTCTTTAATCTACAGAGCTCGTTTACCAATGCTTTCTAGTGCATGAAATTACGGCAATATTTCCGCCTCAATATTGGTTGTTGTTCAATATATTTCCCATAATAGGGATTAAATAGTTATAAATATAGCATGTGATAAATAAATTTAACAGGACTATAGGAAAATATTTTCAGAAAACTTATTTCAGTGTATTAAAACCTTAAATTAATCATTATATTTTGTCAAAATTTAAGTTACTTCTTTACATCTCAAAATCTCTATAGTATTGCTGCTTTACAACAGACTTATTCGGAAATTATCTAAATGTTTAACATAAAAATATAACATCTAATATTATATAAGACAAAATATTCAAAATCCTATGCAAGATCACTTCTCTATGTCACTAGATATAGAGAATATTTTCAAATTATTTTGAATTATTATCCCTCTTGTCAGTAAACGTCAGCAATTTCTATGGAAATATGATTTTGTATTAACAACTGTTCTAAATTCTCAGAATCGATATTGTAAGGATCGAAAAGAGAATTCTTAAATGTATTAAAAATTTTTATTTCATTAGTAAGTACCTTAATATCCATTAGATCTTGATATTCTTGCAATTGATGAGCCATCTCATCGCGTAAACGCTGTAATTCAGCTTCCAAAGCTGACATATCTGCATTATGTCGTGCTCTTTCGTTGTCCAACAGCTGCTCAAGATCTCTGATGCGAGCATTAAGAGCAGAATTAGTAGATTCCAATTCATTAATGCGGCTATTCAACGCATCAATACGAGTACGCGTTGTGCGCAATTCTTCGATGGCATTAGCAGCAGCACCGGAATTGCGATTAGCAGCAGCTTGAAGATTTTTAATTTTCTGTTCATACAGCATTTCAATTTCATCACGATTGGCACGCATTTGACCTTCATATTGATCGCGCAATTCCTGTAGAGACTGTTGTAACTTGGCCTCATATTGTTCCATAAGGCGACCATCAATTTCACTGATTTCAACTTGACGGCGCGAACGAGTCTCGTTGATTTCCTGTGAGTGAATTTGATCCTTGAAGGTTAGTTCCTCCCGTAGACTCTGGATGTTATTCTCTAAATCAACACGTGCCAAAGTTTCATCTTCAAGATGTTTACGGGCTTCCTCCAATTGTTTGCGTAAACGCTCACATTCATTTTGTAAGTCTTTTAGCTCGTCTAGAGCCTTTTTGCGGTCGGCGTTGGCAGCATTTAATTTTGCGCTCAGATCAGAGGCACGTGATTCATACATACGGGCATTTCCTATATAAAAATATTCAATTATTTAATTATTAATGTTATTGTACATAAAAACAATCTATACACAGTGAAATGTTCCCAGTTGTATGTACAAAGCATGGTATAAGAAAAGAAGGTAGTTTCATTCTCTCTTTATTTTTTAAAATTCACTATCTGACATGCTTAAGGATTCTGACGTTTTCGTTAAAATAATGCTACCATATTAATTTTAAATTTCCCACATTTTCTTTGAAGTCATATGAAAATAATAAACTCAATTCAATTGAAAAATATTTTGTAACAAATTTATATTAAAATATTTGGGTCTTACAGAATTTGCCTTCAAAACTTCCGCACAAAAGGATGAAAATTATACATATATTAATTTATTGTCCGAGGGAGGTTTACATAAGCCTAATACCAATTTTTTAAAACTTTTGGAACATGTAAACTCAATTTTTTTAAAAATTAATGGTAATTCTTTAAATACTAGCCCAAGTTACATGTTAAACTTGTTAGACCTAACTAATATAAATTTAGATATAAAAATTGTTAAAAGGTTTTATCTTGGACGAACATTTTTTCGAATTCGCTTTCTAAATCGTCATATAAAAGAAACTAAATATTTGTATACTAATAAAAAAAAGGAAAAAAATTATTACTTAATTAACCTTAAAAACTAGTCAATGTTGTAATGTGTGATTAATTATGACCGGAAATTTAGTTATTCAATCTGCCACTTTTAGCACAACATAATACAGCAAATATCATACTTAAATATACTTAATTATAAATTACACATTTGTCATAAATAATTTATTGGGAATATACAACAAAATTATAAATGTGGCAATGCTACATATATAGTTTATGAGAAAATAAAACTTCAAAAAACCTTATTTTTAAAAAAAAATTTTTATTGAAACTACCTTCTAAATTTCTTATACCATGGTACAAAGTTAAGTTATGAGGAGTTGTTTACAAGTTATTTCTTTATTTACTAAAGTTACGGCAACTCTGTGCGGATTAATGTCACCCTGATATTTGTCAAAACAACTACCTTCTGACAGACAACTATAAAACAGAGGTACGCACATGTATAGAACAAGAAAAAAAACAAATAAAAAAGAACGATAATACTAGTGACGTTCTCAACAAAATAAAAAAAATTATAAAAAAAACAAATACACACGAAAGCACATAATCGAAAATAGAAATGTTATGAAAATAAAAATACAAAACTCTCACCTTCAGCAAACGAACAGTCTTTGGTCTTCTTGTCCAATTTGGTCTTCAATTCTTCGTTTTCTTCCCAAAGCCTCTTAATGTCAATCTCCAATTTGGCTTTTTCACGTGCTGTATCGTCTAACAAACGCCGGGCATCACCCAATTCATTTTCATACATGGATTTAATGTTGGTGGCCTCACGCGTAACGGTGTCGCGTGTTGTTTGAACTTCGATGGAGAGGCGGGCATTTTCAGTTTCCAAATTACGGACACGGTCAATATAAGCTGCCAAGCGATCGTTTAAATTCTGTAATTCAGCCTTCTCCTGCAGGCGAGAATGACGAGTAGGACTCAAAGGACTGGCGGGACGATTAGAACCCGTCATCAACGGTGTGCTAGTGCCACCGGGTTGAGGCTGGGGCGTGGCAGTACCCGCTCTTTTTGATTTTGTTGACATTTTGCACCACTTTTCTTTATTTATCGAATTGATTAATTAAATATTTATCTTATTCTTGAATATATTTTACACTTGACAAATATATTGAATATTATAGTCTTGCACAAATCCCAACGACCGCGAACTGATTAAATTCCACAGCGACTGACTAAACAACAAACACACACTCGTAATGAACGAAAAATATAAAAAAAAATAAAACAAATTCACTCACTCGCACTCACACTACTATGGTGGCCAGTATTAGTTTAAAAAAAATCAACTGTCAAGAGTAGAGGACAAAACACTGAACAGCCAATGTGTTGAAATACAAGAAAATGAAACGAATTTGTTATTAAAATTAACAAATGGGGAGATAAATAAAGTCACACCGAACTTGCAAACAGAAAAATCACCACCACCACAACAGAGCGCATTAACAGCCAGACAAGTGCTCTTATACGGCAACTGTACTAAACTCAACTGAACAGAACAGAAACGTTCAAAATGTAAACATAGGCAGCGAATAAACTAGTAAACGCCGATGTCGGACTTCAAAGATTTGGAAAGAATAATTTCACCAAAAAGAAATGCATGCACTTTAGAAAAAAAAAAAAAAAAAATAAATAAAACTTAACGAATAATGACTGACGTTCCTGTTTTTTTTATGCTATTTTGACTCCTTTTTTGTTTTATTTGTAGTAGTATATTTTCGTTGGAGAATTTGTTTTATTTTTATATATTTTTCTTCTTATTAATTCACTGCCACAAACACTCGGTGACAAATTATTGAAAAATAGTTAGAGAATTGTAATAGATATGAATAAAATAAAATTACACAAGTTAACGCAATTATTTAAGCGTAATCCACGCGTTTTTATGTTTCTAATACAGCAATTATTGAGAAAAGCAAATTTATTTTTAAATTATACACCACTAGGAAAATCTATCGTCAAAAAGTGAAAAATAGACGCAGCCGGGCCGGTTCTTTAAAATTATTAAACAAGCGTCGAAAAAATTATGTGATGCCAGACTTCGTTTGCAACTGACAGAGAATACAGATGGAAAATTAATGCGTAAAGCTCCCAGATCGCAAGGAAATACCTACAGAATCCGTTAATAAATTCAAATTATAATTTTTATATTTGAAATAATTTTTTAGTTGTAAAACAAAAGTTAAAAATTTGTTAATTTATTTTAATACACCACGTACGACGTACCCCACAGAAAGCAATTTAATTCAAATTAATTTATTTTTTATTCAGATTGGTATTATTTTCGGCAATACTAATTTGATATTAAAAATTGTTAAACAGTTTTATGGTTTTGCAGTCGATATATAAACCGTCTTAATATAAAATATCGTTAAAATGTATTTTCTGATATCATAGACGCGTCCTATATGTTCAAAGTACTTTGCAAAGTAATTTTACAAACTCTTTTTACATTTTCTTCTAAACTTTGTTTCCCTTTCGTACGTTCAAAGTTTACAACACAATGATATGAATACCTCAGAGTATGAATTCAATTCTCCTCTCTCAAGATTTTGTAATGCACTTTGCAAAGTACTTTGCAATCAGATTGTTTTATGCCCATTTTAGAATTTCGCAATGCCAAAATCGCCGTTTTCAATTTTTTTCAGTTTTATTTAACTAAATAAATAAAGAATTTAAATTTGTATATTTTTTCCTTTTTTGGTGAATATTTTTTCAGGAGTGGATTACAAAATTTTTTCCTTCCTGGCAGCACTAGTGGGTGGAAAAATTCATTTCTTTGTTTAAAAAATAAACGTTTGCGTTAATTCCCACATTCTTGGCTGGTGGTGGTTTCTTTCTGATTGATATTGGATTTGTATGTGTCTCTGATGGTGGTGAGAACGGGTTTTGTTGGAATTTAGTTGGATTTGGCGGACCCCAAAAATTGTAATTGTGTTTTAGTGTGTTGTGTTTATAGCGTGGTAATTTTTGGGAAGTGGTGGGTATAAATACACCCTAGACACCCACCTTTTGTACTGAAAAAGAAATCACCAAAAAGGTGAAAAATAACCAAATTTTTTTAATTAATTTCCCCGGATGTTGAATTTAAATTCGAACTAAACAAAAAAAAAGTTATAAATATTTCGACAGATTTGTAACTTTTTTGCAAGCACAACTCGGATGCATATGTATTTAGAACAAGTGCATATTCTCTAACGCACCTACATACGTAACCCATATCGTCTAACAAATGAACTCGAGTTGAAAGATGATAACCAATGTGAAATTTTTTTGTCTATATTTCTAATTTGTATTTACTTTATAATTTGGTTTACAATAACAATTGCAATAAGTAAATCCTTCAAAAACATATATGTATGTATCACTTGAATATTTGTTTTTGCACAAACTGGCTGTCTATTCTCTTGATTCGTTTAAAATAATACGACTTAAAATTATCTTAATTAAAACTTAAATAATTAAGCCTCACACTTGTTCGCATTCTATTTGTTTAATTATGTTTTTAGTATAAACTCATTGATTATCGGCGCAACACGTTCCGGAGTGCAGAGATGCAAGTGATGTGTGCCAGGTACTTCTTTATATATCACAAGTTTAGCATTTTCTTTTAATGTTTCAATGACTTGATGATAGACATCTGGATTCTCAAATTTCATGCCGGGATCACCACGAATATTTAAAACTTTACAACGTATACGCTTTGCATATGCTAACACTTGATCAGCTGTAAACATTCCCAATAAGGATATTTTCAAGCGTAGATCTCTAGAAAAATGATAGCCATTCTTGTGCAAATGTAGAGGAGCAGTTTCCATACCGCGCTTCATTAGAATCTTTACGGACGACTCATTAACTGAGCCTTCGTAGGCATCTAAAACAAGTTTTACCATTTCGTCGTATGTATAACAAGGGACTTTTGTTTCTGGTAAAGTTTCATAGTCCAAAAATTTATCCAACGCCCAACCTGTTGCATCAGCTTGACGTTCAAGGCTTCGCACAGTCGGTCCAGCAATGTCAATGTTTATTAATTTCGATACTTCAGTGGGAAAACAAGCGGAATACATAAACGTCAAAGCTCCACCTAGTGAATGTCCCATTAGAATTACATTTTTCCAGCCGAATTTACGTACAATACGTCTGATTAGACAGATGCCATCCCAAAACAAGAAATACTGCATGCCTTTAGGGTAATGTGAAGATTTGCCATGTCCGGGTAAGTCAATGCATAGTACTGGTACTTCTGCAGGCATTAGTGGACAAAGATTATCAAAACTACCGCAGTTGTCTTGCCATCCATGCAATGCTAGTATAGGTTGCTTGTTTCTACTACCCCACCATTTTCCTGTAATTAAACGAAACAGATTGTATTTGTAAAAATTTCAAGTGAACCTAATACAAAAATTTTTCGTGTAGATGATAATTTTTTTAATTTTAATTGCAACAGAAAAAAAAAAATAAAAGTATTTGTAATGTCGTGATGTTAGTTTAGATAAACGGTTATATTTAATGTTAATATTTTTAAACTGAGTTTTTAGCCATCTTTTTATTACATACATATGTATGTATTTTACACTGTATTCTTGTGTCGGAATAAAAAAAAATCGACTTTTGATGAAAGGAAAACCAACAAGCACTATAAGGAATATAAATGATATTAAAAAATAAAGTTTTCTTGTTCTGTAAAACTCATACCGGAAGTTTTATTCTTCCCTCAGAATATAATGGTTATTTTAAGGTTTCTTGGTAAAACGGATCCATGCCACAGTTGCTACATAGATGGCTCCAAGCATGGAGGTAGGACGGGACTGGGCGTCTATATAGAAGAACTAGAAACCAAAATTTGATTCTGGCTATCGGATCATAATATGGATTTTCAAGCGGAGGTTCGCGCGATTAAAGAATGTTTGATCTGGTCTAGTAATCGTTTGGTAAGCTTGACGTATAGGGGTATAAACAGCTTTATAGATAGTCAAATGACAGTTAGGCCAATAACATCCAGGAATATGGAATCAAATACTGTCCAGGAGTGTAAAATTGAGATTAAAAATTACTCCAGGCATGGAACGGTACACACTTAATGGGTACTCACGCATCATTTGAAATGAGGAAGCGAATATTCTTACTAAGAGATGAAGTGTATTACTTATCAAAAACTTAATGCCGTTCAGTGCATTATAGACCAATCTGAAAAAGTCGGCGAAGACGTTACATCAACTAATGTGGAAAAATGTGTAGTAAGAATTACAAAAATACTTTTGGGCGATCCTAATAAGGAGAACACTATGAGTATTTTAAAACTACATAAGGGCGTACTAACTACAGCATGCTTTACATGTACACCTGAACCGTATTGGCGAGATGGAAAATTATGAATGCAAGACATTCCTAATGGTGAGCGCACAACAAGCCTACATAATGGCTTAGGTGTATGCCAATAGACCCTTGATTGGCCTCTCTCCTTTATACTACCTACCTAACACTTTTTTCCATTTTTAACACCCTGTATTTTTTAAGTTAAAAAGAAAAAAGTGTGACAAGTGACACAAGTCCTACGATACCTCAAGTAAATATGTAATAAGACGCAATGAAAATGGCAGATAAACTAACAAGATCGCGATCAGCTTTGAAACTAACGATCAGTGAAACCACCAGAAAGTTTCTTCTTTATAATTATTGAGGTAAGGATGGATTCACTAAGCAATCGTGCATGCATCTATAGATCGGAGTGTAGGGTTGCAAGAACTTTATGGCCAAAGCGAAGAAACAGAGAAATTTTTGTTTTCTGTAGATTATATGAAAAGGCAGAAGAAATAGTAGAACATATTTTATGTCACTGTCCTTGTCTGTAGGTATTTAGGTAGAAATAACAAGATTGTCGATTTGTTATCGAACTGGTCGATCTGAAGGGTTGTAATCTTGAAGATATAATGTAAACAGAATTAAAAAGCTGGGGGATATCTTTAACATTATACTTGGGATATTATGTCACCTTGGGGCATAATATTTTAGGATAACTCACATTAATTTTGTTTTTTTTTTTCTTCGATCTTTTATTTCTTTAAATTTTTTCTTACATTTCCATTATTTTCCTTTTTCTTATACCTCCTTTTTTACTTTTCCTTTCTTTATTTTTCCCTGTTTCTATCAAACGAAATTTTCTGTGTCCAGTCTATTAATTTTTTATTTCCGGAAGAAATTTTTTCACAATGAACTAATGGTGGGTCTCTGAGCGCAGGCGTGCCACTGCCAATACATTGGTAAGTCGTCCTTCCACCCTAACATAACCTAACATAATTCAGTTGAGTGTATGAAAAGAATATGATTTCTATAAGTATAGTAAATACTATTATTAGAATAAAAAAATTAAAAGTACACGTGAGGATAGATATTGTAAATTCAGTCGGTAAGCTACATGATGGGAGAAAGTTTAAAAAGTCAGAAAGTGTTCTTAAAATAAAGAAAATTATCTAAAGCAGATGTCGAGATGCCCGCCATCCAGCACATTTAGTGTCTGGTAGTGATAGAATAACTACCGTAGTAGCGCTTATGTATTTAAATATTGACACCAGAAGTGAACACCTAGAAAATCTCACAAAATTGTTCGTCTAGGCTTCAGAACGGAAGCGACATGAATTTGATGAAATAAAATGTTAAAATGCGTAAAATCAACACACGCTATTTCACGTTAATTCGGGTCCTAATTGCAGGTCTAGTTAGCCACGTCAAAATAAAAATCCGTTTTATTTTGACATTTTTTACTTTATTTCTCTAACGACTTGCCCATTCCGCGTGATAGAAAAGTCCATATGTTATTCTATTTCTATCTATTAGCGGCACTTACACAGAAAGATTTTAAATTTGTTTGAATTATTTCTTTATGTATGTTTGCATTCATTTCTACATTCCCAAATTGTTAGTTGAGCCAAAAAAAGTTCAAAGTTAATAGTTGGTCTTGGGAGAAACACTACCAGGGAAATTTCATTAATAACGATTTCGAAATAAACCCAAAAAATCCAATAATAACGGGTAGAATTAATGAATCATGTGTTTGCGAAATGACGTATTGAGGAAAGCAATACTTATACATTAAAAATATATTAAAAACTAATATTTTCAAAGTTCATTAATAAACAGACGGACAATGCAAATATTCTCTATATACAACATACATACATATGTGCGTACATAAAAAAATATTAACTATGTAAAAGTGTAAAGTCATCATCATACCGATACTAAGAAGATAAGAAGAAGTTAAAGACTGTAGACTAATCAAATTGGCATAGGTGTAAAAGATAAGTAATATTAGAATTTGATTTACCTTGCACTGTTCCCCACGGCACCTCAATGGTAACTTCTTCCCAAGAATCAGCATTTCGTATGTCGCCATCTGAAATACGTTACACAAAATTGTTGTATTATTATTCAAATTTTATTTATTACAGTATAGACAACGTTAATATTATGCAAAATTCCACCTAATGGACTTTAAACTCGAACTTAAAGTCTTTTGACTTCATGAAAAAAAATCTAAATATTTTACCAACAATTTTGTTGTTGTTATAGTTCCGCGAAGATTGTTTAAAGAAAGATAATTAATGAAAAGACTTACTTGATATTTGGTTGGTAGCTAATGATGACCCATTCATTTTACTACCGTTAGATGCGGTACCATTGCCATCAACTCTGCTTTCACCGTTCATATTGGGTTTTTTATATTTTTGTTACACGGAAATGCTTTTGTTTATTTCTGAATTTGTTTTAATTAAATAAAATTATTTTTTGTCACTTCAGCAAACTATTAAATCAATAATTAAATACTATTATATTAAAACTGCGTTTATTAATCGACCAATAGTAAAAGCAATAGACGGCCGAACAAGAGAACGGAATCAACCAAACCAACGCAAATATCGAACCACTCGACTCGATAATGTGCAAAATATTGTTGTTGCGAAACAATGAATGAATTTTTAACACAAAAATAATAAAAAAAAAACACATACAGCTGATGCTATTAAAATGTCAAAACAAGCAGGAAAAACAGTGTTCCCAACAAGTTAAAACTAGACACGCTAAATTTGCGTAACAGGTACTAATTACTATTACATCAATTAGTTGACTTTTATATATCAATCCAGTCTTGTACTATATACACGATAAAAAGTGGATCAGACCTGTATAGATGGTCTCTGCGATTTAACAATTGTAGTTGGATACACTAAATGAACAGGAAACTAAAATCGTTTAAAATATAATGGTATTTATGCCAGTGCCATTAAAATATGAGGAAAGAATATAAACGCCCTTCGTACTTGCCAGTTATTACAGACATATCTATTAAATTGTGGTGGAAACTTTATGTAGATCAGTGTTTCACAGTAGAATAGTAAAGAATCTATTTTCAAACGACAACCCGATAAATTAAGTAAATTGACAACACAGTTATCATTTGCCACCGTATCGATAGATTTCTAAATTTTTGTTTTTTTTTTCAGTGTATTATTTAAACATGCAGTTCTTAAATCTGGCCACTCTAACAGCTGGGCACAACAATAAGAAAATAATTTGCCTTAGTAAGCTCTATAAATTCGCATTTCTTCAATTAGAATACTAATTTCACAAATATTAAACGTTTAAAATGATGCGTGAACCTGAAAACTGTCCAGGCGTGGAAAGCGTCAATGCAGGCTTGGGAAGTGCCTGCCAAGGATGTCCCAATCAAAAAATATGCAGTGATCCTAATAAAAAACTAGAAGACCCCGGCAAGGAACTAGTTGCCGTTGCAATGAAAGACGTAAAGAATAAGTTGTTAATACTGTCTGGCAAAGGAGGTGTTGGAAAAAGTACTGTAACCATGTTATTATCGCGTTATTTGGCCAAAAGTTATAATGAGAAAAATTTTGGTGTTTTGGATATTGATATATGTGGACCATCCCAACCTCGCCTGTTGGGTGTGGAGGGAGAGAATGTTCATCAATCTGGTTCAGGATGGTCTCCAGTGGGCGTAGATGATAATATTTGCCTAATGTCTATTGGATTTCTGTTGGGTTCACCGGACGATGCAATTATATGGAGAGGTCCCAAAAAGAATGGCATGATTCGGCAGTTTTTAAGTGAAGTTGATTGGGGCAATCTAGACTTACTTTTGCTTGACACGCCACCTGGCACCTCTGATGAACATTTGTCAGTCGTATCGTATTTAAAAGACGAGAACAAGCCGGACTCACTTAAGGCAATTATTGTGACAACACCTCAGGAGGTATCACTATTAGACGTTCGAAAAGAAATAAACTTTTGTAAACGGCAGGGCATACCGATCTTGGGAGTCATAGAAAACATGAGCAGTTTTCGGTGTGGTCATTGTGGTAATACATCCGAAATATTTCCAGCAAAAACTGGAGGTGCCAAGACCATGTGTGAAGAAATGAATGTTGCATTCCTAGGTTCTTTGCCATTAGATCCTGAACTGACAAAGGCTTGCGACAAGGGAGAAGATATTACTTCGTTAAGGAATACCACAACTGAAGCACTGGGGGAAATATGCACGCACATTGCCAAAATTTTGTAATACAATTAAGAAACGAGTAGTTTTAAGACATCCTGAGAATGTAGTGATTTGTAAATAAATTTTTATAAACTACGACGATGTAATGACAGTACATATTTATAATTCTCTAGAATATTATTTTTTGTTTAGCGATGAAGCGCACTTCTGGTTGAATGGCTACGTCAACAAACAAAACTGCCGCATTTGGAGTGAAGGTAATCCTCAAGTGTATGTGGAAACACCGTTACATCCAGAAAAACTGACTGTTTGGTGCGCTTTATGGGCTGGTGGAATCATTGGTCCGTAGTTTTTCAAAAACGATGGTGGCCAGAACGTTACAGTCAATGGCGATCGGTATAGAGCCATGATTACTAACTTTTTCATTCCTGAATTGAATAACCATGATGGATGTGGTTTCAACAAGACGGCGCAACATGTCACACAGCTCGTGCCACAATAGATTTATTGAAAGACACGTTTGGTGACCGCCTAATTTCACGTTTTGGACCTGTGAATTGGCCTCCAAGATCTTGTGATTTAACACCGCTAGACTACTTTCTGTGGGGCTATGTACATTCATTGGTCTATGCGGTAAGGCCACAAACGCTTGACCATTTGGAAGACAACATTTGCCCTGTTATTGCCGATATACGGCCACAAATGTTGGAAAAAGTCATCGAAAATTAGATGTCCAGTTTGGACTATATCCGCGCCAGCCGTGGCGGTCATATGCCAGAAATCATATATAAAATGTAATGCCACAAGATTATCTTTCGGATAAATGAAATTCATGTCAATCGAATAATCCATCGTTGTTTTATTGCAACTTAAAGTTCTATACCTCTATAAAAAACACCCTTTATTTATTATTTTATAAACTGGATGTTTTATCATAATTAATCGGAAAATTAATTGATGGGGGAAATATATCGTCAAAACGTCGAAAATAGTAATCAGTTGTATTTGTAAAAGACGTTATTGGTTAATTTTTATGTGTAACTTAGTAAATTTTTATTTTCCTTTATTTATCTTCTTATCAAACATACAAGATTTAACAAAAAGTAAATTTAATTATGATAGATGATGATGAACATGCATAAATAAAAAAATTCCTTATACAATTACATTTTTGAAAAAAATTTAACGATTGTCTTGCCTTAGTGTAAAAAATGATTATGATATGGAGTTTCTTGTACAGTGTACATTATGGTTCGCTTACAGAGAACATTTGTGGGGAACAAAAACAATCAGTTTGGAGGGACAGGTGGGAATGGTTTTTTAAACTGATTATCTGCCAATGTTGTATTTTGAGTAACACACACATTAGAAGTTCGAGTTATATCCATTTGAATCGTCTGAGGTAAGGCAGTGCTTTCACCTTGAGGCATAAATGTGATATTGCTATGGGGTTGCACGTCAACTGCTAGTTGTGACTGTAAACTGGTACTTTCTCCTTGAGGAGCAAATGTTGAATTGTGGCTTGGTCTTGCTTCTTGCTGCACGGTTAGACGGTTTTCATCGCTTTCATGTTCCTTGTTTGAGGAAGCATCTTTTGCAGCTGTTAAATTATGATTTGTTCCTACTTCATTAGGCAAATGAGTTGTATCGATTGAAGGATTTGTATTGTTTTCCTGTTCATTGTTGGGCAGAGAATCTTTTGCCGCTGAAGTTGGTGGAGATATTACTAAGGAATCATTAAGGCTTACCGATTTACTAGCCAAGACTTGTGATGCTATGGAAGTTGTTATGTCGGAAACTTCCGCTGTTGGAAAATGTATATGGGCTGGTTGGGAATGCGGCATTTGTGTCTGAGTCTGATTTTGATGTTGTTGGGTTTCCATTAAAGGCATTTTAGGAGGTTCATTTTGAATGCAAACTGAATCGGTGCAATCTTTAACTTTATATATGCCCACGAGAAAGTCGGAAAGTTCAAACATATTTGATCTTAGCGAAATAATAATGAATTGGGCATTTTTTGTTCGCTCTTTGATGTAATGGGCAACAATCGATATATTTTTGAAGTCTAAGGCTGCATCGATCTCATCCATAAAGTACAAGGGGGAGGGTTTATAATAATGCAATGCAAATACTAAGGCTAAGGAGGATAAAGTTTTTTCACCGCCAGATAAATTCGATATATTTTTCCAAGTTTTCTTCGGTGGTCTTACACTAAACGAAACGCCCTCCGTAAAGGGATCCATGGAATCGACCAGTTCGAGTTCGGCATCGCCTCCTTGGGTTATCATCTGATACATTTCCTTAAGTTTTCTCGTAATAATATGGAAACCTTGCATAAATTCGTTGTATCTTTTCTTACGCACATCATCATAAAGCTGACGCATTTCATTACGTTTACATGTTACATCTTCCAGAACTTTGACTCTTTCGAGATATACATCTCTTTTCTCAATGTACTCGGCTATGCATGAAAGATTTGGTTTCTTCTTCAGCAATTCTTCTTGTACACTCTCTTTATATTGAATATCCTGTAGGGTATGTGTGGCTAACTCTTCTTCTGTATAGGTTTTAAGCGGTTGTTGGGGCTCAGTATCACCCGGAATTTCATGTAAACGTAGTGGCTTTAATTGTTCACGCCAATGGGGGATTTGTGCCTTAACGTCGGACAATTTTGACAAAACCGTTTGCAGCTTTTGATCTATTTCAACACGTTTAAGCTTCAAATCACTTTCTTTCTTTTGTATGGCGGTTATTTCTTTGTGTACTTCTGAATATTCAGATTTAGCTTTTTCAATGGCCTCTTTGCATTCTTCCAATTCTTTTGTTAACTGGCTTATGCCATCATCACATTCCTGACGTTGATCACTGAGTGATTTTAGCTCATCTTGTGATTTAAGTACTTCTGCATTAAGACGTTCAATTTGTTTTTCGAGTTTCACTACATTGCGTTCGTTATTCGATGTTTCTACGTTTAATTTTGAAACGTTGGCTTTCAGTTTCTTGATTTGATTTTCAATACTGTTAATTTTCGATTGCACTGCCTTTACTTTATCGCCGTGAATTCCATCGATTTTGCTTTTAATTTTCGATATCTTGTTGTTCACTTCTAGCGCTACCTCTTCGGCGTCTTTTAATTTTTCTTTCTTCTCCACTATCGAAGCTTCTAGATCTTTAACTTTGTTCTGATCGGTGGTTGTTTGTTGCATACGTTTCTTTTGCGCTTCTAGTTGCTTAAAAATACGAGGTAACTGTTCTTCTAAACTTTTAATTGAAATATAATGCTTTTGTACTTCGGACTCATTACGCTGAAGATTAGTGTTCAATTGATAAATTAGCCGTTCTAGTCGACCTTGCTCCTCTTGGTTAAAATTTATTTGCGATTGTAATTCTTCAGCTTTTATTTGCATATCTTCAAGAGCTTTTTGCGATATCATTGAAGTGTTGGCAGATTGGCTTGTGTTTGTACGAACTTTTGTTCCCATTTTTCCACGGATCTGCGTACGGCCGCCACCAGACATAGTACCAGAGGTTTCAATGAGGTCACCCTTAAGCGTTACAACGCGATAACGTCTTGCTCCGTAAGCAATACGTGTGCCTTGCTCCAAGTCGTTAGCTACCAATGTATTACGTAGAGCAAAGTAGAAAGCTGGTGTTATTCTCTCGTCCTCCACACGAACTAAATCAAAAAGTCGTGGAGCATTTTCAGGTCTATAATAACAAAAAAAGAAAAAAATTGGATTATTGCCATTTGCAATAAATGATTAAATCTTACGTTTGAATTCGTCCACATTGCTTTAATAAATGTTGAACTTTTTCCAAGGCAATAAATGATGCTCTACCCACGTCATAACGTTTTAAATACTCAATACATTCTTGTGCCGTATTCACTGTATCTACAACAATATTGTCAAGGCGGCCACATGCAGTAGATATTGCAACATCATATTTGCTGTCTATCGCACCCAAATCACCCTGTTTAACAAAATATATTTTTTAATTGGGAATGAAAAGGAAACACTGCAAACAGACATACCAAACGACCTAATATACCCGGAATTTTGCCCTCTGCCTTTTGTCGCATTAGAAAATCTAATACTTTGTTATTAGAACGCATAGCCTGCATGCTTACTGTTTTCTCATTAATCTATAATTAAAAAAATCTAATTGTTCTGAGTACATTTGTAGGGGAGAAAACAATCCAAATTCAATTTATTTTACCTCTCCTTTGATTATCATTAATTGCGACCTTAATTGCTCTTCTTCAGTTTGAAGTTTTTTCAACTGTTGAGATTTCTCAGACACATCTTGTTTAATCTGGGGTATGCTCTCTTTCAATTCATTCACCTTCAATTTCTTTTCTTTTAGGCTTTGCTCGGATTCTTCATATGAACCTTTCATTGATTCGTATTTGCGCACTTCGGCAATTTCGTCGTGTTTTAAAATCTTTAGTTCCGATTCTGATAGAGCTAATTCGGCTTTAGCCTCGTCGACGTTTACTTTTAAATCCATTAATTCATTTTCCAGTTTTTCACGTTCTTCTATTAGCGGTTTTGTTTGCTGCTCTACAGTTGCATAGTTTCGCTGCAATTCCTCCTCCTGTTCACCTTTCTGTTTAACAAGCCGCTCAAGTTTTTTCTCGCATTCCTCAATTTCTTTTTGATTCTTTTCAGGTAACTTTCGCAATTCTTCCAATTTATTTTCGCTTTCAGTAATTTGATTCTTATTCTGATGACGTCTTTTATTTAAAATTGTCATTGTTTCTTGAATTTCAGCGAATTTACTGTTGGTTTTTTCAAGTTTCTTTTCAAGATTTTCTTTTTTCTTGCGCATGTTGTCGTGATTTCTTAAAACATAAAGATAATATTATGATATTAACTCGATAATTATACAGAGTTAACGACTAAGAACATCGTATGGAATTATTTTTAAACTATATACTTACTGCATTTCTTTTTTGACAGCGCACTCCTTTTCCTCCCTCTCTTTTTTTAAAGATTCCATTTTCTCTGCATGTTCCTTCAATTCTAGTTTTATTTCATCGTGTTGTTTTGTGTATTCTTGAAGTTTTTTATTCTTTTCACTCAGATATTTTTGTATACGAAGATTCTTTGTACGTGTATTTTCGTTTTCTTGTCTTAAATACTCGACAGCCTCATTATATGGTTGTTCCAAATCATTCATCTCCCTTTCAGCTAACTTACAACGATTATGTTTTTCGGTACGCTCTTCAGTTAACTGCTCAACACGTTCATTAATTTTAACTAAAGGTTCTTTGTAGCGCGTCGTACCAACTATGTCTTCTAAATATTCCAGCATACCACATTCAGTTTCAGTTTGACCTTTGGGCTTCATCATGGCTATAGATTCAACTTCGCCCTGTTCGTGTAATCAAAGTTACATGAAATGCATACATACATATTATATTAAAAATAAAGAAAAATATGCTTTTACTTGTAAAATTAAAAAACGATTGTGATCCAAATCAACTTGATGTTTCTTCAACAATTTAGCCACCTCTTTAAATTGTACCCTTTTGCCATTTATGGTATAGTACGATGAATTATCTCTAAAGGCTGTTCGTTCCACAATTATGTCGCTATTAGGAACTTCTTCACATGTAGTGTCCTCTTTGTCTATAATTTGTCGAAAATGTACCGCCACAGAACACATATTGACGTTTGGATATCTAGCGGAATTATGAAGTAGCGTGGAAATTTTCTTACAACGAATTTTATTTGCTCGATAGCCAAATACAAATAACATGGAATCGATAACATTACTTTTACCACTACCATTTGGACCAATAATGGCTGTGAAACACTATAAAATTAGAAAGCAATGCATATTTTATTAAACATTTCAGAATACATATGTATCTCTTTACTTACGTGATGAAACGGTCCGAGCACAACTTTACCGGCATAACTTTTGAAATTGTTGTTTTCAATTTTTCTAATTATTAGACGGGGTCCTTTACTCTCGGTAGAGCAATACGGCGGAATAGGTGGTGGTATATAAATATCCCCAACCCGGGTTCCACCCTCTTCATCATCTGAAATATTGACATCATCAAAGGTATTCTCTCCTGACATTGGTCGCCCAGATATATTCTCATTTTGGCTATTTGCTGTTTTAGCCTTCTCAGAGACTAATAATTGTTTGGACGCATTAGCACCCAATGATTTACGTTCGAGCGCATCATTTCCTGTAGTTTGTTTAACAACTGGTCTACGCCGAGTTGTCATATTGGCGCCTTTTATAGTTATTAATTTGTTTGGTTTTTAAACTTAAGGGCTTGTCTCTGCACAAATACTGTTTCTTATGTTGTTTATTGCAGCTGAAATACACTAATAATTAAAAGAATTCGCCAAATCTCACATTTAGTTAAAGGAAAGAACTAATTAAACAATTATTTGCACAAACAAACACTAAAATTCATGCACCAAGTATAAACAATTGACAGCAGCGAATAATAACGCTTGTGCTTCATTTTTTAAATATGATTTACAGTGCTGCCAATATGTGCGCGTTTGTAACAACGAATACAAATAATTTGTGAATAAGTGCTGTCAGTTTTAATGTAGCTACCGGTTACTTAAAATTGAATTTAAAATATTTAATTGATGAGAAAGTGTGGATGCAAGGTTTTGCGATTAAATTTTCCCATTGAAATTTAAATACTTTCATAAGTTTTAGCTAACACACTCACAAATTCAAAAGTTAAAACGATTCCGGTGGAGATGGAATCGGTAAGAGATGGAATTATGAATTATTAATTGTGTATGTATGTAGTCATCGTTATGTGACTGGTAGTCCTAAAAAGTCCGCTGCTGTCGTTGGATTCAGCCACAAGTCTATATATAGGTCGCAGGGTTATCGGATTTGCGGAGCAACCAAAGAGGTGCACTGTATTATGTGGTCCTTGATTGCATGAGGGGAGCAATTCAAGGTCCCCGGGATGATCCTTGCCCAATAGCTGTTCAGGATGTTCACCCATCGTGTTCTTAGCTTAGCCAGAATGGTTCTCGTAACCCTGGGTAGCTGCCTTCATTATCCGAGATTGGCGGTGGCTGCCGATTTATAACCCTGTTGTGGCTAAGTTCCTCCATAGCTGTCGTTTGGTGTTGGAATCGCTGTGCTTCCCATACTGACTGGAGGTCCACTATTGTAGTTATAAGGTGGATGATGTCCGAGTTGTAGGTTCTGAAGTCGTGTCTAATACGCCTAGGAGTAGGGTGGCCCATGATTATATGATGGTTGGGATGGGATGGTAAATAGTAAGCTATTGGGAATTGTTTCGTCGGTACCTTGTTGTGTTTCCTCACTGACAGCATTTGGGACTCTTCGTGGAGGTGGTCAATACTTGTCATCTTTACACATCCTGTGGCTGCTATACGTAAGGCGTTATCCTGCATCGTCTGCAGTACCCGCCATTGTATGTCACTCAAGAATGAGGTCCAGATTGGAGCAGCATAATTGATGATAGTTTGCTTGTCCATTCCCCATGTAGTAGCTTCTAGTGCCTTTAGGACCCTGTTTCTCATTCTCACTTTGGCGTTGATGTTGGTCGCATGTGCGACGAAGTGTAGTAAATTGTCGAAATTAACCCCGAGGATCTTGGGGTTATTAACCGTGGATATGCGGTTACCTTCCCTGCAATGTTTAGTGTTCTTCTCACTTCTTTCGTCCACGTCGTGAGGCGAGAAACAGATGATTTGGGAGCAGATAGACGTAGGTTCCTATTCAATGTTCAAAATGATTGCGGAAGTTTAATATTTTTGTATTTTTATAAAGATAATTAGTCGCAGTGAAATAAAGTAAATAGTCGCATTACAAATTTCAAATTATTCTTTTTATGGGGTATAATGTGTCACGTCTGTTATAATTTATATGTTATAGAAAATTTAAAACGTGCATAAAAATTATTACGGACTTATTTATATTAATTTTATAAACAAGGTTGTGTTTAATTTTTATAAAATTTGTTCCACATTATATTTATTTTTAATTTTTTGAGTGTATTTATAAATGTCATCACTAATTCAGCGATAAATCTCTATTTAATTATAAATTTTATTCCGAGCTGTCACTTGTACTACATAAAAGTGTGCTTTTTGTATACGATATTTATAATAATTTTAGGTTAAATATTTGTCTTTAACTTGGAATTAATTAGCTTAAATTATTTAGAAAATTCATTGATAAAATTAAAAATATTTCAGTCATATTTTATACATCTGGCATCTCCAGATCAGAGAAAAATATAAGCCATTTTGTATTGTGTGCTGAATAGAAAGAAAAGTATTTTCGCTGTTGCCATTGGACCCTATCGAAGAAGAATCGCATATTCTTCTAATAGGAAATAAAATTTACAGAACAATTACGTTAATAGTTTTAATTAAATATAGAATATTATAAATAAATCTACAAAAAATGGGTCGTAAAAAGAAGAAGGCTTCAAAACCATGGTGCTGGTATCCTTTTCAATAAAACCAAAACAGAATTCGTGAAGAAACTAACGCAGCAAACACAAAAGGCGTTGTAGTTAAACGTAGTGAAGAAAAGTGTTGTGTATACTTATATTTATATAACCTAAACTAAAAAAAATATGATCCACTCGAGGTGTTGTGTATTGTTTTTAAAGTGGAAACAAAATTGCGGGAAACTTTTTAGTTATAATTATGATTTCAATCTTAAATTCTGTCCTTTTTTGTGTTTTCCTTAAATAATTCTATTAAACAGGTATTGCAATCGTGAATTTGATGATGAGAAAATCTTGGTGCAACATCAAAAGGCAAAACATTTCAAATGTCATATATGTCATAAGAAATTGTATACGGGTCCCGGCTTATCTATACACTGCATGCAGGTACATAAGGAAACTGTAGACAAAGTGCCAAATTCTTTGCCAAACCGGTCAAATATTGAAATAGAAATATTTGGTATGGACGGTATACCCGTTGATGATTTACGGGAACACGAAAGGCAGAAGAATGGCGGCAAATCCGATTCAGACGATGATGAACCACAAGCAAAAAAGAAAGTTGAAAGTAAGTGTTCAAATTAATGGCCTACAATATGGTGGCGTTTAGCTTAACTAGTGTAGAAAAGCACAATGTAATATCTTGGCGTTTTTTAAAGAGTGGAAAGAAAACAGGCTACAGAATTCATCTTCTAAATGTAGATGTTTTGAAATGAAAAGGTTAGGTTACAACGATGACCTATCCATACCCAATAAATGGTTCTTTGCTAGACGTAACTGATATCTCAAGATAAACACATCTTTACACCCTATCCGGCAGCATCATTCAACTCAGCTTCTTCAAAGATCTCAAACACACTATTTGGGCAAAAGCGAAAACCGGAAAGTCTATGCGAGGAGACATCTGTAACCTTTAGAACTTTTAAACCCATAATAGACTCCCTACGATACATTTTAAGTGCACCTCGAATCCGACTCTTGAGCTGGTATGCCAGTGCCATTCAGTTTACTGTCGGTACTCAATGACATATCTTCAAGAGCCTGAGCTGAGCTTGAATTTTTGAGCGGAGCGGAGTTCATTCATTATGGTTTCACATCTCGCAATGACGACGTAAATAAACTATGAAAGAATTACAATCAGACCTGCACAGACACCCTCCACGGCCACTTTTGACATAACAAAATCTCAGAAAACAGATTTTAAGCGATTATACATCACACATTTTTAATGAATTGTCAAATAAGGTTTCTAGGGAGCTATATCTGGTGAACCAGTTTCACGGAACTAACATTTGGACCATTGCAACGAAATGTTCCAATAGACAATGCATTTTATTTGTTAGAATTTCTCAAATTTAAAGCCGATGGATTCTTCGGCAAGTGCAGTTATGTGGAAAACTACTTTATACAGTGAAATCTTCTGTTGTTGCTCATGTTTGGAGATCGAAGGAGAGCGTTTATGCAACATATTGTAACGTGAAAAAATAAGGACTCTAATATGACACTTGGGGATGAGAAAGTAGGCAAAATGAGAAAATTGTTGATAGGTTAGAGGACGTGCACTTGTCAATTAAGAGAAGTACAGTACCCGGAGGTACAACGTCCTTAAAAAGGAAGGATAATAGAGGGAATAGGATAAAAAGGAGAGGATGTAGGAAAGGGAGAATGGGAAGCGGAGGGATCACACAGACCTGACACAACCAAAAAGAGAGAGAGCGACTACCCTGATGAAGCCCTAACGCCTCTCAACCAGCCTAAGCCATTGTTGATAAATGACGGCACTTATTTTCAGTTTATATCCCAAAAACAAATTTCATTTTAGTTTTATAAAATAATTTTAAGTTTTTGCGGAAAACTTTTCTCTGATTGTCATGTCAACGAGTTCCCGATCGAATTTGGATCTGAAGATAGTGCTGGCTAGTACATTTAGGGTCATTGTACTGCTGAAGCATGCATCGAAGTGAGGTATTTTTTTAGTCGACATAATGTATCATGAAATTTACTACATACTAATTACTCGTTACTCTCCAAATACCTTGTATACGATATAGTGACCTAACACCATCTTAACAGTGGACTGAGGTTTGTACACTGTACCCTTTTGTCTGCTTACAATATGAAAACCTCGATTTGAATTAAATAAATTGATTTTTGCCAGTAACCACTGCGTAGATCCACTCTTAACACGGCTAAGCATTGTGTCGATAATATACTGCAAAGTACATTAAAGCATGGTCCAAGGACAATAATATTAATGCGTTTTAATGACCAGCACTTTCTTAATTCAAGGAGGTTGGTATGATTTACTGGATTCGGTGTGTTAAAATCTTATTGACCACATGCTTAGACAACGTCTACCTGTTTTAAAGAACACCGGTTAGTGCAAATCTTTTATTATTTTTATTTATAATTATTTGTCCTTATTTTTTCACCTCACGGTGTATTTTTTAACTCCTGGAGAGTGTAAGGCGATTTTAAAAGATCTAAAGTTGTTCTAGTATGTCCAGTTCGCTTCAGGATTCATCCATCTGATTTACTTCCGTATTAGTTTTCCGCCACCATAATTTTTCAGATTTTACTTATCTTCAAGATTTCCATATATGTACGTGATTATCGACTACAATCTCTTTTTAACTTTTGCATAGGTTTTGCTATGTACGCGATGTTGTGCATTAGTGTGAGCAACCATTAGACATGAAAGATGGGTTAAATTCAAAATCAGTGCACATTTCTTTATAGAAACTAAAACGCAGAAGTAGAAATTTTCATTTCTGGCTTCGACTCTCTTTCCGAGTCCGTATTTATTGTTGGTGGAATTTTTAATTTGTTGAATTATTAATATCCATATCGTGTGCTGAAGGGTAACACAATAACATCCAAGATCTTTGCTTTACTTCACACCCTGAATAGAAGATTCTTTCACCAATCGGGAATTCGTATTAATTGTGCATCCTTTTAGTCTTTTGAGCTATAACTAAAATAACACTGTTTCCGTAAGGCCGTTATCCTGGTGGCCTCCGAAATACGGAACCAGTCCATCAAAAGATTTGGTGGGAGTAAGATTGTAGCACTAAACATTTCCAAAGTTTTTGACAGTGTTGCACGGCGCTCTTGTATCGAGAGTTTGGCTTTTGGCGTCGGTAGTTGCTTCTCTTGATTTATATCAAGCTTTCTAAATTCATATAGTTCGGGTTATTAAAAATGGGATACCAGTTCAGTTCTAACTTTTTCAATTTTTATTAACCATCTCTTTCCAAATTTTATTATATTCGTCATTCATGTTCTTTCAATCACAAGCTAAGCCCTTTGAAGATTAAGGCGAAAAGGTTTAATGTTAATGACTCATTCACAACTGACCTACTGTCAATCTGCGAGTAAGGTCAGGTGAATAGAGACGATTTTAATGCGCGATAGACCCAATGTTGTTTATTTAAACACAAGAGGCACAATGATATTACGTCTTCTGTGACTTTGGTGTAAATATTGAGAAGTCAGAAGATTTTGATGTTTGAGGCATGAAAATTCAATATTCGCTAGATTTTCTCAGTGTCGTGCATTCAAGTGCTTCGGTTGTATACAATACGAATACATAATACATAATAAATGCACACGAAGATGGGCTGGTACTATTTTGAGGGTTGTCGACCGCGTACAGGAACGGGCTCATTATTGATGGTATGGTATCCAAATCTAATGATTCTTTGGAGCATCGTCAAAAGAAGGATTTTCTTTCACTATTTTAACGCTCCTACTACGTTGCGTTCTGGCGATGTATAGGGATCATATATCCCTATCATATATAAAGGGTCATATATCCTTTGTAGTAATCGTTTTCCTCGCAATGTACATTCGTTTGTGGTCCAATGACCAGTGAAATGCTCTGTTCATTACATAGAAATTTCTTTCTTCAGTTGCACTATACATACATACATAATTGGCCATTACTGCCATTCAGTCAGGCTTACGGCCTAGCTTCTCACACCGCTCATGTTGTGTGCCTTAATTTTATATTTGCGTTGCGGGACCTACAGATTAACGTCGACTCCGAACGATAGATTTTGAGAAACTTTTTCATGGCAGGCTTATTTACTCTCAGAGTTTTTGCCAGAAATCTGCTGAGAGGAAGTCGCCGAAGAAATATTTTCTTTCATATTTCATTTTGATGTCTGGCCTGGGGCTCGAACCCGGGCTTTACGTCTAATAAGCGAACACACTACCTACTAGACTACGGCCACTATACTGAGGTGAAAAAATAATTAAGACACCAATGTGACAGGCAGTACACTTTGCAGCATATTTGGAGTTATTCTACTGCTGGAACGCCAATCGAACTGGTATATTTGCTATAATATAATCTAGGAAGATACTACGAAGGATTACGTAGCTTTTAGAATGGGTCCCCATCCTATGGAAATTAGTGGATCGAATTCATTTAGAAATATTGGCATTTATTATTTATTTATTTAAATAATATCAACATTCTTCTTTTGATAACATTGCCTTATCAGCCTTATACACGATCCTGTAATTATAAAGTGTCCAAAACCACTGTATTTAACGTCGCACTTTTAACTTTTATGTCATAAGACATATTCCTTACGTCCACAGCAAGCATACCAAGGTATGTAAAAGCATTTTATATGGAAATTCAAACGTTTCCAAGTATACAGTGCAATTGCGGTAACGTGAACTAATTAAAACCAAGGGAGTTTATGTTAGCGAAATTGTTCACGTTAACGATTGCCGAATTTCATAAAAAAATATATGCGTTTTATACGTTTGAACGTGAAATTCTTTTATTATTATTTACATTATTAAAATATAAAGATGAAATTCTTAATTAATATTCATTACCTTACATTACATTACAAAACAAAAGGTGACCACGAAAAAATATCCATTGAAATAAAATTACATAGCAAATAAAATTACTCATATCATTTACGCATTAAAGAAATCCTGCTTTCTCCCTTAAGCGTCTTAATAGACTCATGTCACTTTGATCCTCCATTGCATCTCCTGCCCGTAGCACTACCTCGTTAAAAATTTCAATTGCCTCATTTGCGACAATTTTTTTTAAAAGGATTATCGGCAATACAGTCATCGTCGTAACTTCTTGAGAATTAAGAAATTTATTTTTGGTATCGCTCCACATTACATCACAGCTTATAAGACGTATTCTAAGTGAAATATCGGTCCATAATGCACAAAGTGATATGCTGCTCAATAGAATATAAAACTATAGGACGTTTGGCAGCCAATTTGTCAGATATCGTTTTACAGACGACATAAGCGTAAATCTAGGTTTTTGTAGAACGGTTGAATTGGCCAGAAGTAACACATTCATCGTACTCTTCGGTGTTACACAGAAGTCGAACGGAAAGTTTGCTCTCAATCCAAAACAGTTGAAGTACTTGTTCAGCGGAATGACCTCGCTAAGAATTAATTTGAAAGTATTTTTTAATTAATGGGTTACACGCACCTCCTAGATAAATTCGCTGTTTATCATCGCAATTTCAAGTTAATGAGAGTCGTATTTTAACATAAATTTTTTTTCTGATTTACGATAGCTACGGTTATCAATCGTAATATTAGTGAACAAAATATGATGTATGCATGTATTTATGAAATTCAATAATTGTTTTCAATTGCAAGCCTTAGAATAGCTTGAAAATTGAAATGAACATTTAAAAATATTTTGAAAATTAACAAAATCTATATGTAACTTTCTTAGTACCTCTGACGGCTCCTCCGCCTCCAATGATGATGCCACCTAACATGATGCCTCCACATATGATGGGACAATATGCTCAATATGGGATGATGCCCCATATGGCTATGCCACCATTTATGGGACCTGGTGGTATACACATGATGCCTCCGCATATGATGCCTCCACGACCACTGTTTCCTGCAGCCATGGCAACTACTTCAGCTGCCGCAGCAGCGGCGGCACATGTGGCGGCCTCTGCACATGCGGCTGCAGCTCAGCAGAAACCTACGTTTCCTGCTTATAGGTAATTTCAAACCTCACAATTGTTACATTCTGATAGTAATCAATGTATATATTTTTCATTTTAGCAATGCTACGATTAGTGCACCACCCACAACAAATAATCCAAATTCTGCTGCACCATCGACAGCATCATCAGCAAGCACAACATCATCAACGACGGAGGCGACCAGTAGCGTGAACAAAAATCAGTATACGAATGCTGGTGGGGTGACATCGAAAATTATGCATCCTCCCGAAGATTTGAGCTTAGAAGAGTTAAAGGCCCGCAAAATACAACATAGGTTAAGTTCAAGTGGTGGTAACTCCGTGTCGAGGTCATCTTCTACCTCAACGCCCAATAGCAGCAGCCATGTTACGAGTATATACTCATCAGCACCTACCACAGCCTCAACCTCTTCCACGACGTCATCGCACGCCGCATCAGCTGCTGCCACTGCAGCGGCCATATCCAAGGCACAGGAAGTGAGTTCTTATTATAGATATAAAAACTATAGTCAATAAAAACAAAATTAACTAAGAATCAGAAACATACTGTAAAGATTTAACAACGTAAACAAAATAATAATTTTTGAAAAAAAAAAACCGTTTAAACATTCGCATCGGCAAAAATGATCGAAATATCAAGTTGGCAACAAAGGGGGGGACTTTAAACAGAGATTTGTTCTCGGTTTTTAGCTCAAATTTAAGGGCTTAAAGCAAATCATCACCATCAGAAAATGGTGGAAGAGGTATAGATTTCTCAACCAAAAGAAATCTATATTTTCATGTAAACTTCTAAGATTATTAAAGTTTTTTTTTTCTGTTATTTTACAATTCCTCCTAAATTAGGAATTTCATTTCATAAGAGTATATTAAATAATTTTTTTTTATTTGTAATGTTATATACGAAGTCTCATTTTAAAATTCAAGATGTGCGAATTGCTTTCCTATGCTTTCTAATTAAAGAACAAAATATTTTTCTGACTATTAGAATGCTATTGAGAAAAGGCTCTGCTTTGAGTACTTAAAATTCAATACCTTAAGGCAATCTGTGCAAAGAGTCAGTCATTGTGCAAAGCATTTAACACAATAACTGAAGATGATTTTTACGAAAATCTTTAGATTTCTTCAAATAAAGTTAAATATAATAAGCAAGTATTTCTTCTTTTGAAGTAAGAATACAATTTATTTTTAACTTTAAAATTAATTTATGTTCTATTAAGTTTTCAAGTTGTACAAGGTTTTGAAGGTTTTTGCCGACATTAAAAGAAAAAAATAAAAAAATTTAAAAATCTTAATTTTTTATAATATGTTTCTTAAAACTAAAAAAATAAAACAATATTATTAATAATAACTACAACTAAAAACCAACAACAACAACAAACAAAAATATGTGTGTGTATTTTTTATATTTTACGAAAAAGGCAAAATTAAATTTTTATTGTGAAAATTTTTGAAATTTAAACTCAAATAATGAAAAGAAAGTAAAAACAATAAACTTAAACTCATAATAAAAACCAAAAACAAATTCATGTTTCTTTTTCGTAATTTAAGATTTCAAAATAGAACCATTTGAAATGATTGATATATCCCTGGTAAAGATAAAAAAATGAATAAAAAATACCCACCATAGCTCTGAAATATTTTTATAATTTCAATAGTTTTTGGTTTCTTGTTAAAAACAAATCTTTACCGTAATAGAATTTATTAGGAAAACTAAATTAAAAAAAAAAAAAAATCAAACCAAACAACAAATTATAATAATTTCTGTACTTTCTTCTTTTCTCTTTTCCTGTTTATTTTTTTTTCATATCATTTTATCAAAAATTTCTACCTCCACACTAAAACAATGTGTGATAAAAATGGTCGTTTGCTACCAATTAAAAAATATCGAAAATAAAATAAAATATGAAAGACGGCTACAATGGTTGCTGTGGCTCAAGCTCAGGCTCAGGCCCACGCCCAAGCTCAGGCTCAGGCGCAAGCTCAAGCCCAGGCGCAGGCCCAGGCTCAAGCACAAGCACAGGCTCAAGTTCAAGCACAAGTACAGGCTGCTCAGGTTCAGGCACAAGTTGCTCATGCGCAAGCCCAAGTTGTTCAAGCGGTTGCCGCCCAACAACAGCAACAAAAACAACTACAAGATCTCAATCGAGCCGTTATGATCCAACGTATGCAGGCCCAAGCAGCAGTTGATGCTGCCGTTGCAGCCCACGTTGGTCGTCCTGCTGGCCCAGGTGCTGGAGCAGTCGGTATGGTAAGTTTGGATTTCATTTTCAATTGTATAATGAAAGTTTTCTTCCAAAGCAAAAAAAAAAACAAATATAAATATACATACAATATTTTACTTTTCTTTCGGACAATTCTAATTATAAAAAAAAAATAGCTATGATTTTGCAACTTGATCTACAATTCATACGCATTTTTTTTGCAAATAATTTACAAAATTTCAGTGTAAATTCAATCTTTAATTTTTTAACTTATTTCGTGTTAAGGTTCTCAACAGAAATTTAATTATTTCATCGTAATTTTATAATTTCGGTCGACTAATTTGAGCGGATGATCATACTAAACCTTATCGACTTTAGTAGCGGTTTTACTTTCTTAATGCATTTGCGTCATTAGACGGAATATTCCTCAAACAAATGCTTTCGCTTATTACCAAAAGCGGAAACTCCACGAACAATGGCAGTAGTTAGTTGATTAGAAGTTACCAGAATTACTTTCAGTTAACCGTATCGAAATTTTGAAGTGCATTGTTGTTTTAGAGCGAAGATGCAATTGGGTTATCCATATCATAGGGAGCCATGATTCAATAAATTATTAAGTAAATATATAAAAATTATTAAGTATACCTGCACCATATAATAACCAAATGTTTCCTATAACGCGATTTCTTACAGCGCGACATTTTTAGGAACCTATCTACCGCGTCGAAAGAGGATATTATTTCGAATTTTCACTCATTTTGAAACGTGAAGTACTATTACAGAATAATGCGATTTTAATAAAGTCCTCCCATAATGTGATGCTTAAAATACCACTTTTCACTTAAAAGTTACAATTTAGATCCATTTACAGACAATTTGTAACTGGACTTTCGCAGGAACCCAGTGACTACCTTTTCGTTTCTTGAAAGGCACTCACGGCTGTCACTCATCGTTTCAGGCTTTAGGAAGCTAGTATTGTCCTTTGTCTCTGTCTAGAGACACCCTTACATCATAATTCTGTATTTTTTTTTCGTCACATACACACATACATTGCCCATTACAACCCTTCAGTCAGGATTACGGCCTAGCTTCTCACACTTATGTTGTGTGCCTTAATTTTATACTTAAGTGGCGGGACCTATAGTTTAACGTCGACGTCGAACGACAGATTTTTGAGAAACTTTTTCATGGCAGGTTTATTTACTCTCATAGTTTTTGCCAGAAATCTGCTGAGAGGAAGTCGCCTAAGAAAAAATTTTTTTTTTTATATTTCGTTTTGATGTCTGGCCTGAGGCTCGAATCTGGGCTTTACGTCTACTAAGCGAACACCCTACCAACTACTAGCGACTACCTTATCAGCATCTTCCCACTTATTTCAGCTATTGTATGAACTGGATATTCTTAATTCAGACTACCTAGGGAACAGTGTTATCTGCTGCAAACAGTGGATTTTCGCATATTTCCATATTGCTGCTATGTAGAGTAGCACAGTTATTGACAGAAGCAAGCTTTTTTCACCCCGTGGCCCACCAATATTCAGTATAAAACACTGAAAGATCTACAAATTATTTTCATACTACCCGACTATATACCTTGTTCCTTAAACTATTTTGATGACTCTTTCAATTTCGTTCTAGTCCAAACTGTCTTTCTTTTCCCAGTTTCTTAATGAGACTCTAATGTCTCTATAGCTCTCTTATCATCCGCATTTAGATCAGTAGTAAGCTATGAGCAAATTTCATATAGCTTTGGAGTTAGGTTAAGGATCGTTATCCAGTTGGAACCTCCACTCTAGTGGCATCTCTTCATCTGCTTATGGGTGTGAAGATAGATTTTAAAATCTATCTCCTCAGACGCAAACCAAATCAGTTAACAGAACTCTGTTAAGCAATTAATTTAAGGAAAATTTCAAAATCTACTATGAAAACTCGCGCTGTTAAGGGTTCTGGCGATTGATTTAGTTGAAGGGACGTAAAATGCTTTAAAAACAATTTATTATGTTTTCCCACAATATTTTTTTTTTCAGATTACAATACCTTTCGGAAATGTATGATTATCTGTTTATTCTAGTTCTTATTTCGCAATATTTTGTAACAGTGATTAACTATTGGACTTGTTTTTATCAGTTTTTCATTTTATTTTCTTATTTTACCCAGGAATTTAATTAATTTTTCCTGTTTTTCCTTCCCTGCCTCAAATTAATTTTTTAACAGAAGTCTGTTAGTTACATAACAGAGCTCTGTTGACTGACTTGGTTTGCGTCTGGGGAGATAGATTTTAAAATCTATCTTCACACATATCGTCTGCTTATGGCGTCATAAAATTTTGTAACGTGTCACGTTACATGAATTGACCATTCTTCCATCAACCTTATAAATTGGTTCAATTCCCAGGCTATTACACTGCCCCCAACATTCTTAACAGTTCCATTGCAATACTTAGGAATCATCGAAAAGAAGAAATAACTGTTTTCGAATATGAACTTCGGCGAACTCAAGTGTAGTATTTTTGTACTTTGCTGATATGAGAGCTTCCATTGCTCTTCTACTAACCGTTTTTTGCAAACTTACAAATTGAAATTATTTTGTTTTTGACACGACGGTGTTATAGGGGATCCCTATTAAGTGGTTATTTTAATCAAGCAATGTTCACGCCGTCGACGATGTGCAACAGCAAAAACGAAGAATAAGGCTGAAAATTATACATCTCTTGATGGAATATTTTTTACTTAGTTTAGGTCGTAATATGATATCGTTATGTGTAAAATATAACATTGTTCAAAAGTCTAGCACTGCTTATCTAGTTAAAGCGTATCGAAAATATTCAATTTTCAATGAGTCTGGCTCATAAATCAGGCTGAAATTGATCGATGGCATGCGTTGTGTTGGCTTTAAAAACTGCTGTGGTTTATGACTTATTCGCATACAACTGTGATTTAAGAAAACACCAAAAGTAAAATCTATACAGATTAAATCTTACGTTCTCGGTAGCCAGTCCACATAATTTCCATGGGCGATGACCATGCCTTCAAATTGTTGTTTGGAGTTCGTAAAGAAGGCATTTAGAAGGTTATGGATTATATTGTAATCCTTCGATGTTTCATGCTACATTACAGCGAATAAAAAAATTTGCCACTTCGATGAATGTTTCAGCAGGGTAATGACCCTAAATATACTGCAAAGTGCACTTAGAAATGTTTCGAAAATAATTTTATACTTTTCTGCACTCTCTTTGTATCTAAATCCGATCAAGAACTTAAGGAACATGGCGAAAAAAACAATCTGAGGAAAACTTCACAGAAATTGTGACAAACTTTGACAGTTAATTCAAGCTGCATGGCATGATATACCGGATTCGGTATGTTAAAATATTGTTGGTCATATGCTTAGACGATGTATAGCAGTCTTACACAAAACCGAAATCCCTACAAAATATTAACCACTCTAGATTTCAATCTAATACATACATACATACGTACATACATAATTGGCACTTCAGTCAGGATTACGGCCTAGTTTCTCACACCACTCATGTTGTGTGCCTTAATTTTATACTTGAGTGGCGGGACCTACAGTTTAACATCGACTCCGAACGACAGATTTTTGAGAAACTTTTTCATGGCAGCATTATTTACTCTGGCCTGGGGCTCGAACCCGGGCTTTATGTCTAATAAGCGAACACACTTGCTACTAGACTACGGCGACTGCTAATAACTTATCTTATCAAAGTGCAGCTTTATTAACAATTTTCTCACAATTGAGAGTAGGCTTTGAATAGAATGTGGAAGCGAAATAGAACATTTCAGTTCCAATTCAGTATCTGTTTAAAAAATTTAAATTAAATCATTTCGGTCTAAAAAGAATTAAGAAATATTAAAAGTTTGGATGTATAAAAGATCCAAAACAACAAACAAAAAGAGATTGTCAGTACAGTTATATTTTGGAATTAATACAGTGACTCACTCTGATTATTTGTTCCATTCAGGCATTTCACATTTACATACGATTTATGAATTTGCGGCAATTAGAATTAATACCAAATTAGGTAAAGAAGTCTACAAATTGAAACTTACATGGATGGGTTGTATGTTACATATTTTTAAAATTTTACATAATAATTGTAAAATTATATTAAAAATTAATCTCGTTTAGATTTTAACGAATATTATTCCTTTTATTGCTATACTATTTATGATTAAATAATGAAATATTATTTTTGTTTTTGTACTAAATGATTGGTAACAATTGCAGAACTAATTAACTACACAAGACCACAGTTATTATAAAAACAAAAGGGCTCAATAATGTAATATTGTACGTACACTAATTTTATTATAGGATTCTAAACGAAATGTAAAACCAAACGATAAGAGCTTACAAGTAAAAGAATTATAAGAACAGTAAGTTTTAGTAGTGAATTTAAACAAAATAATAATCCCACACACATGTTACATACAAATATTATATAAAAAAAAAAGATAAAGTTGCAAATGCTTCATTAGCAAACCAAAGTAAGTACAAATTTTTTCAAATTATTACTATTATTGAATTGTCGTAATGGTTGCTGAGTTGGTTGATTGGTTGATTGATTGATGGATTGAAATGTCTTAAAAATATAATACATACATACATATATCTAAATGTTTTTGTAAATTGTAAACTTTAAGAAACAAGATTTGTATATGGGACAGTGACAGCGTAAATCTTATATTTTTTTTCTTTAAACGCATCAATAAAATCAATATTTCGAAATTATAATTTCTAAGGTTATTACCAAACCACATAAATTATGCTTATTTTTTTTTTAAATAGTTTATATTCCATATAACAACAAATAGTGAAAAAAGCAAACATCAAAAATATACAAGCAAGCCGTGTGGTTACAGGTTTATTTGTTCTTTAATTGCTATTATTTTCAAAATTTTTTTTTTAATTTTTTATTTAACATACACTCGCGAGATAATAAATAATACATGCCGACAATGCAGATATGAATAAAAAAATTCAAAAATAGTTAATATATTCCAATTACATGTGTACATACGTATGTGTGTATGTATGTTTACATAAATAGATTTTAAACGTAATAAAATCGACAAATCGAGTTAAGTGAGCGTTATTATATTAATTTGAATTTTTAGTCGATTTCAATTTCTTTCGATATTTGTCAATAGTTTTTCAGCAGCCCTATTGAGTCTAATGTGGCCTTTTCAGTCTAAACGCAATGAATTGGTATCGAACTTTTCTTCATAAATAATCTGTCAAAAGATATAATCAAAACAAGTCTCTTAGTGCTAAATCAGAATTAAATGACAAATAAAATAATATTCATGTCTGTTCTGGAAACCGAATCCGAGTAAATTTCTCGTTTAAAAACCAATTCACATTTTTTAGTGTTCTGTAAACCGAATTCACATAATTTTTCTCGTTTTAAAACCGAGTAAATAAACCCTGTCGAAAGTAAAACGAATGTAATATTATTCTAATAAATTGCATAAAAATTTGAAAAAAGAAGTTTGCATATAAAAAGTGAAGTCTTTTTTTTTTTATTAATTTTTGTCAAAATACACACACTTCCAAATATTTAAATTAAAAATAAATTAATTTAAAAAATTTTGTAAAAAAATGTAATTTGGATTTACTGATTTCATCTCCAGTGAGTTCAAAATTAATCCATAATGGACACAAATTGCTTTCCAAAGCTTCAATTGTTTTCCACAACACTTTTGAAATTGTACTACGCCCAAGACTAAGGTGTGTTTCATTTCCAAGAGCACCTTGAAATGAACCAACAGCTAAAAAACGAAGAGTTGCTGCAAGCTGACTTTTAGCAGGAATAGATCCTTCTTGTATTAAGTGACCACTACTGTCCTGTCCAATATCATTACAAAGGCTTCCTTATTAACGCGGCAAAGTTCAATGAATCTAAAAAAGGAAAAATAACTTACATCTGGACAAATTGCATTTCTACTGTATGTACATACTTCACATTTGTAACTCTCATAGGATTAGATGCATCCCTCTTTGTATATTTAATTGGCGTATTTTTTTGTTTTCAATACAATTTATATAACTTAACACAAACGCTCCAGGCATTTTAAATACTTTTTAATGTTTTTAGAGCCTTTTTAATTGAAAATATTTTTATTTTTCAATCAACAATTGATTTTGAAGTTTAAACTAAAATTCGTAGTTGCGTTCGAATTATACCAAAACGAGAGATTTGTAGAACACCAAATAGCAATTTATTCGGTTTAAAAAATCCCTCATTTTTCAAAACGAGTCGATTTATAGAACAAACATGATTGTTATTATTTATTTAATTTTATACTGACCATCAAACAACTAACTAATATTCAATATTTAAATAATTCTATATTTTTAAACAGGGACCGAAAATAACTGTTATTTTTGAATTTTTGATTAAAAAAAGCAACCACAAGGAAATGTCGGAGAACAAAACCAAGTATACCATTTTGATTGTCTTGGACCAAATTTTTATAAAAGGCGATGCTTTTTAAAAACATGATTTTTATTTTTTAGAAAAAAAAAATAACAGTTATTTTTTGATTTTTATTTTTTCGAGCAAAATTAACACTTATTTTTGACTTTTATTTTTTCGAGCAGATATAAAAGTTATTTTTTGACTTTTATTTTTTCGAGCAAAAATAAAAGTTATTTTTTGACTTTTATTTTTTCGAGCAAAAATAACAGTTATTTTTGATTTTTATTTTTTCGAGCAGAAATAAAAGTTATTTTTTAACTTTTATTTTTTCGAGCAGAAATAAAAGTTATTTTTCAACTTTTATTTTTTCGAGCAGAAATAAAAGTTATTTTTGTTTCAATTCATGATGAATTCATAATATTTATTAAAAAATTCTTTAAAAAAATTAAAGTTATTTATGTCAGAAAATTATTAGAATTAAGTTTTGGGTATATTAAGCACTAATCTTTGGTTTGAAAAAACCAAAATAACTTTTATTTCTGCTCGAAAAAATAAAAGTCAAAAAATAACTTTTATATCTGCTCGAAAAAATAAAAGTCAAAAATAAGTGTTAATTTTGCTCGAAAAAATAAAAATCAAAAATAACTGTTATTTTTGCTCGAAAAAATAAAAGTCAAAAAATAACTTTTATTTTTGCTCGAAAAAATAAAAGTCAAAAAATAACTTTTATTACTGCTCTTAAAAATAAAAGTCAAAAATAACTTTTATTACTGCTCTTAAAAATAAAAGTCAAAAATAACTGCTATTTTTGCTCGAAAAAATAAAAGTCAAAAAATAACTTTTATTTTCTGACTTTTACGATAACAGTTATAACAGTTACGGTCCCTGTTTTTAAATATTTTCCATTCATTAGTATACATATAATTGAAATGTTAAGTGATTCTCCATGCCGTTTTAAAAGAGTTCTCTGTAATGTATTGATTTTATTGAACAAATTGAAATATATCCCCCCATAAGTTGAATTTAAATACAATTTTAATTACGTTTGACATTTTGTTTTTTCATAATAAAAATTGTATAATAATCGATTATATTCATATCTGCATTTAAAGTCATTATATTGAAATTAATATTATATAAACGCGCCAAGATAAATCATAATACCGGTTAGTACACATTTATTTTTCTTTTTAATTTTTTTTTAATTTTTTTTAATTTTATTACTTATAAGTCCTGTTGTGTTTTAAGTTAAGTTAAAACTCCACTACATACTTATAAAATCATTTCATTTTTCATTTATCACAATATTTGTATGTAGAAACGTTATGTCTAACCGACAGTGAGTACAACTTATGTTTTTTAATTTTTTTTTGTTAAACAAATCACTATGTGTCGCTTTCACAAGAAAAACGACGAATAGTAAGTACGTTTCATATTTGTTTTTTATTAAAATTTACATACTATTGAAAACTTTTTGATTATACTTCTACTTTTACTTCTACTATTATCAAAAATTTATGAACAAACTGCCTTTTTTAAATATATATTCATTTGTAATGCGAAGCAAATTATTCAGTTATAAAAACTATGTACACTTCACTACTCTATTGAACTATAAACAAAATAATAATTACATGAATTGATTTACTATTGAATTAATATTATCATTATTGCAATTACTTTTATTATTATTATTATTATTGTTCTTAATATAATTATTACTCATTTAAATATTTAAGATAAAACAACAATAAAAAAAAACAGACAAAAAATCCTAATAACATTAGAAATTACATACATATATTTTTGTGTATAACTTAAATTACTAGACTCCAAATTGCGTGGGTCCTTACTTTTACTTAATTAATTTGGCCTCATTTTGTTTTATTATACGTATTTGTATTAATAAATATAATTTTTATATTTTCGTTTCTTCGTTTTCGTTATGCTTTGTTTTGGATGGTTGAAATAATAGATGCAATTACCCAATGGTCAAATGCAATTACTACAACCCATGATGCGACCAGCAATGGCAATTGCGGCCCCACATCCCCATCCTGCTTTAATGGGTGGTAATTTAATAAGAACACCCGGTGGAATACCTGGAATGCCCGCAGGTAAGTTAGTTCCTTATGTATTTCTGCGTTGTATATATTCGTTTTTAAAAATGAAAGATGTAAGTTACATATATGGGAAATTTTTAACAGGTATTTTGGGGCCAATGCAAGCAATACCCATGCCTGGCATGCCTGGTGGTATACCAGGTATGGGAATGATGCTACCAGGAAATCCAGTTTTACAAATGATGCCACGCTTTCGGTGATCATATCCTCACAGGCATGTGTGCATAGGACCCGTTGCAAAATTGCCTTTACCATCCATAATATATCCCGATTACAAAAACTGATTAACGTAAAGAGAACAATCAGTTTCTTACAAACAACTACTAATGTTATACAGCAAAATTTTACCCCCTACTGTAAGGATTACAGAGCAACCGTTGGAAATGTTGGAAGCAACGCAAGTAATAAAGTAGTTCAATTCTAACTTTATTTAGTAAAACTAATGCGCACTCTTCTAATGATAAGCTGGGTAATTGAATTGTATTTTTTTTGGCAGTCTAGATCAGACCAGAACAAATCGAATAATCAGTTCAAAACTAAATCAAACCGTACCGAACAGTACAGAAATTCTACACCAAGCAAGTTAAAAACAAAAATACTTTCTTTAATTATAGAATTGTTTACTTTTCTTCTTTATTAATGTTATTTATTACTATTTTTAAAGTATAACAAACATATAATCATATATATATATATATTTTTTTTTAATTTGATCTTCTTAATGGCAATATTCTTTAAAGAATAAGCCATACTTGACCAGTTCAACAATTAGAAAATCCCGACACAATGCATATTAGCAACACTTTCAAGTTAAAATAATTAAAACAATGAAAACAATTAAAGCGTTAGTATTACAATTAAAATAAATACAAAAAAAAGAAAAACTAATCAAACAAAAACCACATAAAATTACATATATGGCAAATATTAATTTATTAATAGTTTAAATGTGTGCAACATATGGTATATAATAATAAAAAAAAGAAAAATAATTAGGATAAGGGTGATTGATATACTCGTATGCCAAATTTAATATGAATATCTCTTCATTATTTATGTATGTTTGATACTTGTTTATTTCTTCATTCTTCTTTTTTTTGTTTCAATTTAACTACACTAAGATTATGAATGAAAGTTAATGTCCGTACACACACCCACACCCACACACACACATTAGGACACTAAATTAATTATATTCATTTGCATTTTCAGCCATAATGTATACTAAACAGCACTATTCATTTACTATATATATTTATATATTATATTCAACAACTGATTCTCTACCGTATTAACTGATTACATATTTGAATAAATTAACGTACATTTAATGCTGTACAGTTCATACTAAAACTAATAACTAAAATGCGATAATTTGTCATTGGAGTTGTTTGAGTTCTTCTATATTTTTCTATTTGTAGATCATTGAATTCATACTTTTGCTTTATGCCTTTATTTCATTTATACTTTTCTTATGCTTTGTATAAATGTCTTTTTCTATTTTTAGCTTTTGTATTGTAAAATTATTTTCCATACAAAAATAATTACACTGCATATAGTATATTTTCTTTTTATTAATTTCAAACTTCAACACAATTTGATTTTTCAATATGCGAAAAACAGTAACTACAGTTAAACTATTAAGTACTTTTTTTCCTGGATTAGATTATTACAGATTTTGAAAATTTCAGTTTTAACATTACTGTACTTAGTTTAAAAGTTTGTGTAGAAAATCAGTGTAACATCAGATTTTCAGTGTAACATTTAATTTTTTAGTTTCGGTTTCATTGTTTAGCATGAATTTTTAATAATTTTTATTGAGGCAAAGTTGGAATATCGACAAAATATGTCTAGATATTCAAGATTCAAAGATTACTGAAATTCGCCTTTGCTTTCAAACGAAAGCTAAAAGATTAAATCAGAATAATTTGTCTAGTATCATGGTTTTATATTCCTTTTTAAAGCGAAACTAAAAATAATAAAAAGTCAATAATATGTTCCTACGCTTTTCCTCCCTTTGGTTATGACGATAACTTTTTAAAAACGTAAGTCATATCGGGTTATCCATTTCGTGGTTTCAAAAGTAAACGTAAATAAAACACATATAAAATATTTTTTTCATGATATTTCTTGTTTATTGTAAAGTTTGAACGTTGACTTTATGTGTAAAACACTACATCATTTAAATGACCTCCACGCGAAGTGTTGCAAGCATTGATTATTTTGAGGTAATTTTCGACCACTTTTTGACACATATTGGGCGGTATCTCAGCCATAACTTAACGAATGTTGGTTTTTAAGTGCTCAAGAGTTGAAGGTTTATCTGCATAAACACGGTCTTTCGCGTAGCCCCACAAAAAAAGTCTAATGATGTCAAATCGCATGATCTTGGTGGCCAGTTGATATCGCCACGACGAGAAATTACGCCATATTCGCTCGAGTTGTGTGGCATTTGGCACCGTCTTGTTGAAACCACATATTCTCCAAGTCGTATCCGCCAATAGCAGGCAAAAAAAAGTCGTTTATCATATGACCATAGCGCTCCGAATTTACGGTGACAGTCGTTCCATCGTCGTTTTCGAAGAAGTAAGGTAAAATCACACCTTCAGACCAAAGAGCGCACCAAACAATGACTTTTTCTGGATGTAATGGCCTCTCTTCAATTACTTGAGGATACTCAGAACCCCAAATACGACAATTTTGTTTATAAACATACCCACCGAGTGTGAAATGTGCTTTATCGCTGAAGAAAATTTTGTTCGAAAAATTGCCGTCCACCGGCTGTTGTTCAAGCACCCATTCCATGTATCTACGACGTTGTGAATGGTCAGCTGGCTTCAGTTGATGCGTGAGCTGGACTTTATATGGATGTAGGTGTAGATCTAAATGCAAAATACGCCATAATGTGCCGTAAGACAGTCCTAATTCCTGAGAACGACGAGGAATCGACACATTCGGGTCTTCGGCAACACTTTCACTTACAATAGTGATATTTTCAGCGGAACGAGCGAAACGATGATGCACAGGCCTTTCAATATTTGTAACCACTCCAGTCTCTTCAAATTTCTTCACAATTTTGCAAATTGCTTGCGTAGTTGGACGATTATGTAAACTATAATCTCCTCTTAAAGCACGATACGTGGCTGTGGCAGAATCACCATTTTTGTAGTAGGTTTTGATAATTTTTATGCGTTGTGTGATAGTTAAGCGATCCATTTTCGTCAATGTCAGACTTTCAACTGAAAAGAAAAAAATTGGTTTCACAACTTAGTTTGACAGATGTCGAATTCCAGTCCCATACTTTTGCAACCACGAAATGGATAGCCCTTTACGTTTCACCTTGACATTCATCTTAATCACAACTTTATTTATGTTCAAATGTTGATTCTTATATCCTGGTAATTTCATGCTTCATCTGTTGACTCATTGAAAATTCGTTTCACTTGTTTGGTAAATGATCGAAAATCTGATATAAAAAAAAATCATATAATCGTTGTATACCGACTTTTGAAAGGTTTAATAGTAAACTATCTTAAGATTCAAAATTGTCTCCAACAATACCCGTATCTTCCACAAACGTTTTTCTTTATTAAATATGTTTTAAAGTGCGATTAAACACTGGCGGGACTTTACACCTTTGCCCAAAGATGATATGTGTTTAAGAAAGTTATCCTAAAAGCTGGATTACACTGTACACTTTTTAGCATCCATTTTATTCGCATTTTCTATTTGTTATGTATATTTAAATTGTGTTGATGTAAGTTTCGTCATTAATGTTGTTACTAACCGGTTAAATCTTTTCAGAATAATAGCAATCAACTACATTTTTATTTAAAAATTAAATAAGTTGAATAGTCTAATAATATATTAAAATTTTATTAATTATAATAAAAATTTAAAGATAATTATTTAATTTGTTACTTAATGTTTTCTTTGTTTTTGTTTTGTTTTTTTTTCTCTCTCTCTCTCCAGTAAATAGGAAAATTTACTCACACACCCACCCAACAGGTTCCTACAAATGTGTGCGTTTAAAACGATTTTCTAACATTGAATTACAAATTCTTCTCTTACTCAATTCCAACCAAAACCATAAAAAAAAGAACAGAACAGAATAGCAATTATTATGATTTATGCCATGGTTGAGTATATATTTAAATTTTCTTCTTTTTTTATTTTTAATTACTAGTTGTGTCGTGTATGTTTAAATTGAAATCTTAGTAAATTTGCATATTTTTATATATATTTTTAAAATAGTAAAAAAAAAAAAAAAAAAATAGAAAAATCAACAAACATTTAAATTCTATAAAAGAAAGTTAAAACGATATCCTTGCGTGTAATTTTCCTTTATAGCACTTAACCCTATACACTATATTTGTCTTTATTATTATTCTTGAAATCCTTTTGGTTCGGTATGTTGCAAAAATCGAAATTATTTTTTTTTAAATTTGAAATCCCTTATATTATGTTTCATTTCTAATGTTTTGTTTTTTTCGTTTTCAATATTATTTCATTTGTTATTTGTATATTCTGTTTTTATTTTAAATTTATAATGAAAACAAAAAATTTCATTTCATTAAGTTACTTCATACATATCCGAAATTTTACTACTTTATTCGTGTATTAATGCTATTTCGTTTTATTTAAAACCTGTTTCGTGTGTTTAACGTTTTGTTAGTGATTTTTGCCTGGAGTGTTTCAATTTCTTTTCCAATTTCCAGTAAGTTTTTATTTTTTTTTTCTTGTCATATAAAATTTATAATTTAATTAAAATTATTTTTTTTTATTATTATTATTATATTGTATTATACTAAGAATAATTTTATTTTTATCATAGTACACACACGTACATTCTCGTAAAAAAAAGGTAATGATTTCATTTTTAACTATAATTCATTTGATCAAATAATTTGGTTGTATTTCATAATTTAATCGGTTTTGGTATAATTCTACATATATAGTACAACTTCTGATGCTGACTATAAATAAAATAAAAAAAAGAAAAAAAGAAACATTTACAAGGTAATACCAAAATTTTTCAATCTAAATGGTTTCCCTCTAGTTATTAAATAAAATACTTTATTTGAAAGTACCTTTGACTATACATAGATATTTGATTCTTATAATTTAATTTTGAATATTTTTGCATCGAAAGCTTTTATTGACTAGAGTTATATTTTACGCGCTTTAAAACTTAAACGAGATTGCAGTTAGCAATACAAAAAAATGTATGTGACAGTCGATCGATTAAAGTGTTTAACATAAATTTTATTTTCAAAACGAGTCCTACATAAGTCGTCCTACCTTCATTTGTAAGTACCATACAAAGAAAAACAAAATTTTTATATTATGTACGTGTTGAACACAGCTTAACGACATCTTACATTAATTATTATAATAAACACTTGGTTATTGTTCTGTTCTTAATAAATTTAAATTTGATTTCAACCGCTCTTTCGTCCTTTGCACAATTGTTGTTTTAAAGTACCATATATGTATATACATAAACCCTTATCAAATCCTTTACATGTGTGTACTCATAATAGTTAGACACTCACTATACATAATCATACTTGTATTGTAGTTCATTATTGTTCACAATTTGTATTAGATTAGATAATCAATTAAAAGGAAATTCTTAAAAATAATAGTTGATTTACATAGAAACGATCGAACAAACAGGAAATATATACATTAAAAACATACCTGTTAAATTTCGATTACGATTTGTAATCGATTACATTACTTTTTAAAAAGAATCGTAATGATTATATAATTCTATGAACAATTTTTTCGAATTACTAATTGATTACGATTATAAATAATCAAAAAAATTAGGATTACTGGCAATTAGTACAGAATAATTAAAAAGTAATCAAAAGTAATCTGAAATTATTTTCAATAATTATTTTGAATTTTTTTTTGGAATATTTTCAATAATTGTCATACTTTCTAAAATAGTTTTTTTGAAGATATTTTAAAAATTCTTCGGAATTCTTTGAGTTTTGTACTCAATTGTGTAATACCAGTTTGTACTCTGTTACTAATAAATACTATTTTTAGATTGTTAAAGGTTCTTATAAATAAAATTTTAATTTAAGATTTAGAAATGTGAGAAAATGTTTTCGAAAGCGAAATACATGATAATTCTAAGGATCCAGACCAGATCCAGATAGCTGGAATTTACAGACCAATGGTCAAACAACAATTTTTAAAAACGAATTTTAATGCAGAAGAAGAAAAATTGAGATTTTTAGCTACTCAATTCAAGTTAAGTGTACAGATTACAGATCACATGCGTTAGGGGTGTCTCATGCCACCTCAAACCTCATTAAACATTAAATTTTACTGTTTCGAATATATTATAGAACTCATAAATTCTCAATTATTGAAAATAATCAAAAAGAATCATTGAAAAACATTTTATTACTTTTGATTCTTTTTGATTATTTTGAATTAATCGCCAGTAATTCTGATTAATTTTTGATTATTTGTAGTTGTAAACAATTATTAACTATTAAAACCAAAAATAATTGTAATTAAATCATTATTTCACCATTTAAAAAAAAATGTAATCAAATTACTAATCATTACTTAACAGGTATGATTAAAAATAATATTAAATTAAAAATCCAGTTGAAATTATTAGAAAAACTCCTAGGTACGTAGTTATTAAATATTTCTTTCCATAACATTGACACTAAAAGCTTGCTACCGTTCTGCCTATTACACTATATTATTAAAAATATATAGTACATACATAATGTACGTCGCCTTTCTCCATTATACATATACATATGTACATTAATACTCGTAATAAGTAGTAAAATTAAAATGAAAACTTTGATTTTTATTAACAAATGTGTATACAGATCACAACAATTAACGAATATAATATTAAATCCTAAACGAAATTAGCTTATTGAAGTATTTTTGTGTTGTTAATAGTTTTGATTTCTTTTTTTAGTGATAAATAAAAACAAAAATTGAAAGTAGAAAGTTGTGAGTTTATAGTACTAATAAAATAATTATTTGAAATAAAATTCAAAAAACATTAGATCGATATTAACTAAACACACCAAAAACCATAATTACATAGAAAATGCTTTTTATTGTCTTGCAATGAGTAAAGGGATTAGTATAACACTTTGTTATTCCACATTTCTCATTTGATACTATGTATGTTACATTTAGCTTAGTTAACAGGTATAAAATGTATAATTCCTGGCCATTGTTGTAAACAGCAAATTGAAATTAAAAATTACAGAATATTTTGATTATTATATTAAAAATTGGCACATATTAAATTTACATTTTCCCAATCTTCTCTTTTTTTTCTTCTTACTTATCAACATTTGAATTAAATCTACATATTCCTGCACTTGTCTTTCTTCCTGTATCTCTCCTACACATACATATAACTACATAACACATGTTTATTAAATCAATTTTCAATACATACTACATTTATACACAAATATAAAAATATATTTGTATAATGATATACATTTATATAACTACTATACATACATATATATATATATCCATGCCTAATTATTTGTATTGTTTAATTAAAGTAAGAAATATGTGACAAGTGATTGCCATGGGACATTTCATTTTTTATAGTAATATTTTCTATATTCTTTATCTACAATATAATTTCAATGTGTATTGTTTTTATTACATATTATTTCATTTAAGTAATTTTTATTATTTTAAAATAATGAAAATGAGTGTAATCTATGGCTTTGCGTAAAATCAATGTTGGATTCGATACAAAATATGTTTAAAATCATATTTCTTTTGTTGAGAGTACCTCAAGCGTATTCAGATTGTTTGAAAACGACTAGTTTAATTTAATATTTGATTTGTTTTATTTTAAGAATTATCTTATCTTTCTATAAACTATAATTATAATTATATACGAATTAGAAGGTAATAAGGTGGTGGCTACTTTTATTAAAATATTGTATTGATTTGTACAATTTTATTAAAATTTGTTGCTTTTCTCTAAAGCAAAATTCTATGGGAAGAAGGTCTATCTATCTATCCATGTTCCATGTTTTATAAAATATGTACTTTTATTTCATTTTCATTTGATGTTAGTAGTTGTTGTATAAATTTTAATTTTTATTTTTCAACTCACTTTGGTAGCTTTTGATTAATTTTAGCTTGAAACTTTGTAAAATAAATTGAGAATGGGTTCCAAGCAGACCGTAATAATTCCCATTTATTTTTTTTACTAAATCTAATTCTGCAAATTAGAATATACATACATATGTAATGTATATAGTGGAATGTACCACATGCAAAGCATTATTAAATCTATAGTGGAAGCCAATTTTACATTTTCATTGGCTTTAATTAAAATTATTGTTTATAATGCTGAATTATTCAAATTTAATATGTATCATATATTGAGTTCAATAATTTGAAAGGATATGTTCATATTCATATGCAACAACAAAATACATATATTGATAAATATTTGAACAGGATAGTTTGTTTGTATAGGAAATCCTTTTAAACTATTTGAACGACATTTGTAATCATTTCATGCTCTCAATTAAGTTGACTGTATTTTGGTGCATTCGATATACTTAAATACTCGTATATATTGGTTTCAATTTTGTTAAATGAAAACCTATCTTCTAATAGCTTTCTACTGAGTAAAATGAAATTAAATTTAGTGCAATGAAACGTTTGATTTTCTTTATTAATAAGTTTGAACATGGAATGATTAAAATTATGATTTTTCTTTGTTTTAATTGGTACATTTTATACTTGGTTTTCTGTTTCACTATATTTAATAATTTTCATTCTCTTTCTGTCTACTTTTCATTAAATCCTTTAAAATAGAGGTAACGTTAACAGTATAATTTATTTATGAAAACATGTCCTTAAGAAATATCTGAATACGCTCTGGGCGACACTTGAGTAAATGGTCAAGTCTTAATTGAAACCATGACAGAATAAATACAAAACTTGTGAGTTTTATTTTTTTTTTATTAATTTTTATTTTACACATTGCATTATTTCGCTGTATAAATCTTTAAGAGTCTGCTAAGTCTTGATTTCTTTGAACTTGTATTTGTTATATCACGTGTATCACTTTTCTACGGCTTATTTCAAAAACGATGATAAAAGGTAGGACCAAAAATAATATTTTTTTTATTTAATAAATAAACTCTAGCTTTGTATGTACATACATATCTATGTATGTATGTTTGTAGTCATAATGGATTGTTATGTGCTTGTACCATATGAAAAAGTGTCACATTAATTTTACTGATCGAAAAGTTCCTTGCCCCTCAAACTATTGAAAATAATTTTCAATATTTGAAGCAAGCGATGTGTTTCAAAACACATCACAGTTTGCTTATTTTCTTGAATACATATTTATAAGAGAATTAAGTAAAACTGTTGGATTTTTCGGTCCTTGTCACATATTTGTTTTTTTTTTTTACAGAAAAGGTACATAATAATGTTGTTAATTTATATACATACTACTTGACTTTTACTTGAAGAAAACAAAAAAGTTTATTTTACAGGTTTGATTGAAAGACGCTTAAAAACGAAATATAATTTGTAATTGTAATGTAAGAAATATGTATTTAAGAATAATAATTATTTTAATGATATGCAATATTGTTAAAGATTGTTAAAAGAAAAACAGCCTGATTCTTAACCTTACTTTACTTTAAGTTTTGAAATTTATAAATATTTAATTTGTATACTTTTATTGAATTTTGTTTGCATTTATTATAAGCTTTATAAATATCATATTAATTAATAAGATTTTTATTATTTTATTTTAACTATTAAACTGTTTCGTATTTTGATTGAATTGAAAAAATTTTGAGATGTTATAAAAATTATTTATTCTTATGAATGTGCCATCACACACGAGACTATATTTTAAGCAGCACACACGAGACTATTTCATCTGGCATAAAATTTTATACATGTATACATAGTACATGCATGTACTCTGCTTTGTGTGTATTAGTTTTTCAATGCACAACGAAAGACTAAATATGCTCTATACAAAAATTTTTTCTGAACCTGCTATTTTATAAATGTATGTGTATTGGTTTGTGCGGGGTAGAAGCTGGTTGAAAAATTATGCCAGCAAAAAACCACTCTCCTCACCTCTCTTGTGCCTACAAGCTGCCATTTTGTGCCAGCATAATTGTTCTCGTGTGTGATTGCCCAATAGCAACGTCACCAATCAGTTATGGAAGCTAGTTGATAGTCGAGTGATGGGGATAGCTTCTGTTTTTGTCTGCTTTGTCAATTTTATATTCATAGACTCTAGAAATATTTTTATGACCACAATGGCTTCAATCAGACATTCGGGTTTTTCCTTCACAGAAATCATAACCATTTATTTAGTTATCATTGGGGCGCCGCATTTGTGTAGTACCATAAAGTGTGGTAAGTAAGAAAGAAAGTCATGTCTAAATCTGGTCCTTCGTTATCGATAGTAAGCCTCATGCATCTTGTCCTGAGTTTAGGTGTATTGTCCTTACGTTCGTCTTCGACAGTGTTCGATGCCGTATCATTTTCCATTGGCAATTTTAGCCTTTCTCTCCAAATTTTCTGCATTTGTTAACTTTCCAAATATGAGGGGTGTGGAAACAAAGGCAGCAATCTCCACTTTTGTAGTTTTCGAAATTAATAAGAAAAACTTGTATCTTATAATGAATTTTTTTTGTTAATTAGTATAGAAGAAAAAGATAAATATGCCGACCAAGTTTGATCCATATCCTCACTGGAGTTTTTGGGAAAATACGAACAGAAATTTGGAGATTGAGTTTGTTTCAACAAAGTGGAGATTGCTGCCTTTGTTTCCACACCCCTCATATATAACATGATTTGATTCTTCCAGTGCAGAGACAGCAATATATTATACTACCTAAATATCTTTAGTTCTTCCAGAATGGTTTTTGTACGAGAGTACAGCCATTCATAAATTTTATAATTTTTTCTTTTACACTTCTGTTATCAAAACAACGATTTCTTCCAAGTTTTCCAGATTTAATTGTCTTCACTCATGGGTCATTCAAGAATTAGCATTATATTTTCCGGAGGATATTCTACTCGGTTTGGGTTTGTTCATTATTTTTTTTTTGGTATTTTCCACTTGTGTTCCGACTGTTGAACTTCCCCAAATGTTGCTGATTTTACTATTTATGTTGCTTACTCCTCTTTACCTTCGTATTTCTTTTTATTCGATTGTACTCCCTCTTATAGAAACATAGTACGTTTGGTGAAATCTTATCCTGCAAGCAACGTCCTTCGTTGTATGCAACTTTTATTCGTTGTATTTTTAATACTGTTCCGCGTCATTATAGTCCATGAGGTAATTTCGAACTAAAGGGTCCGCCAAATAACTTTTTTTTGAAAATGCTTTAAAAAAAACTACTGAATATTTTCTCAAATTTATTTTTTTATTTGAAAGTACAATCCTTCCGGTTAATAATGGAAAATAACTTCATTCAAATGGCTGCCTCGGCTGGCCATGTAGTAGCCTACACGATCGGTTTAATTTTTAAGCACATTATCGATTGTGTGCAGCTGTATTTCACCAATGGCTTCACGAATATTGTCCTTTAAAGCGTCAATTGTCTCTGGCTTGTCGGCGTAACACTTATCTTTGACGGCACCCCACAAATAATAGTCCAACGGTGTCAAATCGCAGCTCCGAGGTGGCCAAACGACATCAGCTCTGCGGCTGATAATGCGATATTCAAAAACAGGGCGCAAAACATCGAGTGAAGCTTCGGCTGTGTGGCACGTAGCGCCGTCCTGTTGAAACCAAATGTTGCCAATATCCTCCTCTTCAATTTTTGTGAAAAAAAATTCGTTCAACATGGCCCGATAACGATCGCCAGATCAGTGACTCGTTTTGGGTGCGTCGGCTTTTCAATGTATGCGTGCGGGTTTTCTGTGCCCCAAATGCGACAATTTTGCTTGTTTACATATCCGCCAAGATCAAAATGAGCTTCATCTGAAAAGATGATTTTTTTTTTGCCAAAATCGGCATCTTCCGTAGGCTACTCGTGTAGGCTACTGCATGGCCAGTTCTTAATGCTTTAAATACTCTTAACAGTTCTTTTGTATCCGAAGTTTTTATCAGGAAGGCTAATGTGTGGCAATTGCTTTTTATTAGCATCATTCATCAATTACGTCATGTACGTAAACTGTGCGCATATTCAAGAGGTAAACATGACTTTTTGATCTCTCCATATAAACATTCTCTATTAATTTGTGTAATACGGGAGTGTGAAGATCTCTTAACGCGTCCGCTAAACGCTAAAAGTTGCAGAGGGCTAAAATCAGAAATCTGAACAGACATATACAGACCTACTGAATTAAGTGGTCATATGAAGTTGCAGCAAACTCTGTTGTGGATCTATTGCGGGATCCTAACTGTAGTGCTTGAATCCCAAACCGTCAGTTGTTACATCCGCACTCTCCCAATAAATTGAAGTCAATTCTTAGATTTTCTGTATTTATCTTTCAATTACATCTCTTTAGAAGTTAAGCCAACCGATGTGGATGGTTGCTTCATTATTTCGCGATTCTTCTAATTACCTCGTCACAAAATTGTCAATAACCTATTGTACTCATGTTTTCAGGAAATAAAATCTGTTTGATAGTTTCAAGATTTTAAAGAAGGTAAACTTTTAACAAATTATTACGAATTATTCTTAAATCAAAATACAGAACAGTTTCGGGAAAAGCTGTGTATATTTAATAAATATTTTATTATTATAATTATTATTGTTATAATTAATTGCCAATTAAACATTATTGAGTAAATAAATATTATTTAAAATAAAAAAGAAAAAAAACTGAATGTACTGAAAACTGAAGCAATAATAAATATTAATTTTATTAAAATTAATTCAATTTTTAAGCTGACTAGAGAAGAACAATTTAATTAAAGTCAATCAAGTTGTTAATGTAAGCAATTCTTTAATAATAGATTACATATTACATACATACATATTTTTATTCATAGCGTATCAGTATAAATACAATTTTAATATATTTATTTTTCTAAATCGTTTTGTTAAAATATACATACAAAGTTACCCATACATGCATACGTTATAAATAATCTTACTAATCCTTTAGATAGATTCAAATTAAATATTTGTTATTTTTATTTTCAATTTTATTTATTTAATTCTTAATTAATTTAGTTAAACAAATAAAAAAAAATAACATACATATTTATTTATTTGTAAAAGTTATATTACAATAAAGAAAAATTTATTTATAAATTTATTACCACAATAAAGATATAAAGTTTTAAAATTACATTACTTGTGTAAATTTATTGTAGTTTAATCAATTCATATTTGATTTCTGTAATACATAGATACATACATAATTGGTCATTACAACCCTTTAGTCAGGATTACGACCTAGCTTCTCAACACCACTTATGGTGTGTATGTTAATTTTATAAATGAGTGGTGGGAAGTCGAGTCCAAACGACAGATTTTGGAGAAACTTTTCCTGACAATTTTATTTACTATCAGACTTTTTGTCCTGCGTAGCTGATAGGGCTATGCAGAATGACGTTGAGCAATTCCTGCAGCTCCGTCAAGGTAGGAATGGACCTCTCCGAACCATTTTGATACCGTGCGAGGTTTCAGACAAGGCGAAACCTTATCATGCGACCTCTTCAACTTCGTCATGTTCTGTGAAAGGCAGGAGTGCATCGCAATAGCACTATATTTCAAAAAGTGCCCATTGGCTTGAGTACGCTGACGGCATTGACATCATAGGGCGTACCAAGCGAGATGTTACTGCTGCCTTTAGTGCTATTGAGCGGGAGTCAACAAGATGGGTATGGCAGTAAATGAGGGCAAACAAAGTATGTGTTATCGACAAGTAGAGACGTGCGGCATATTGATTCTCAGATTACGATCGGTCAAGTAATTTATTTATTTTGGCTCGCCGTTACCACCAAAAATAATGCCAGTCTGGAGATCAAGCGCAGGATTACTCTTGCCAACAAGTGCTACTAATGTCTCAATAGGCAATTGAGTAGCAGAGACCTCCCTCGTGCGACAAAACTAACGCTCTACAAGACACTCATCCTACCCGTGCTTCTTTATGGCGCAGAGTCATGGACCCTATTAAGTACTGATGCAGCGGTCTTGAGAGTGTTGGAGAGAAAAGTCCAACGTAAGATCTTCGGTCCAGTCCGCGTTGGCAATGATTTCCGTATCCGATTCAACAGTGAGCTGTATGAGCTCCTCAACGACATAGACGTTGTACAGCGTATTAATATCGAGCGGCTGCACTGGCTCGGCTATGTCATTCGAATGGAGAAGGATGCTCCGTCGAGACGAGTATTTCGAGGAAGTTCTGTCATCGATTGGTGTGACCAACTGGCGTAGGCGCGCAAGATTCAGAGGCGCCTGGAAGGATGTGTTGCGGCAGGCCGAAATCCGTTAAACGGGTTGTTATGTGGCCAATTAAGTAAGTAAGTAAGTATCAGGCTTTTTGTCAGCAATCTGCTGAGAGAAACTCACAGAAGAAGAATATTTTTTCATATTTCGTTTTGTTGGAGATGTCTGAACTGGGGTTTGAATCTAGGCTCACGTTTAATAAGTCAACACACTGCCTACTATACTACAGTCCCGGTCTGTACTACGAAAGTCTAATATACACTGTTGGAAAAAATAATAAAAACAACTATGATTTCTACATATATTTTGTTGATATTTATGAGAACCAGAGATCAGCAATGAGTATATATTCAAAAAGATGAGTAGATTCGAATCATATTCATAATTTTTGATACTTATACGTATTCATACTTATTTTAATATCATACTCATACTACTCATATTCAAAGTTTGAAATACTCATCGTACTTATACTTAACAATACGCATGATGTTGTTGATTTCGACTCTCCATCACTCAACATTTACAAGAAAGTATGATTCGCATACGAATACTCCTATACTCACTAGAAGGTTGTGTATTTGCTTTGCTTGCTGCTTCATCAGCAATCAATCAGAGTAGTTGAATTTCGCTACTGTTGACTCACTCATACTCAAGATTTCATGAGTACTTATGAGTAGCGAAAAAACGATTCATTGCTGATCTCTGATGAGAACTTAAAAACAATAGACGCAAAGCAGCGAGCACAGCAATCTTTCAAAAATAATGGAAATGATTATTTTAAAGGCAACTTGACAACAAGCAACGACATTTCAGAATATTTAATGTTTTGTATAACAATGATTTGCAGGAAAACTCGAAAAGAACCCATAACTGGGCTCTAAACTCTTAGTGCATGATTTGATAATATGACGTTATGGTATGCTTTTTTACAGTCATGGGGAACTGTCAAAAACTCTGAACCAGCGATTGCATACATACATAATTGGCCATTACAACCCTTCAGTCAGGATTAGATCCCAGCTTCTGACACCACTCATGTTGTGTTCCTTAATTTTATACTTGAGTGGCGGGAACTACAGTTTAACGTCGACTCCGAGCGACAGATTTTGAGAAACTTTTTCATGGCAGGTTTATTTACTCTCAGAGTTTTTGGCAGAAATCTGCTGAGAGGAAGTCGCCGATGATATATTTTTTTCATATTTCGTTTTGTCTGGCCTGAGGCTCGAACTCGGGCTTTACCTCTAAGAAGCGAACAGACTACCTACTAACTAGATAAATTATAATTTATTAAAATACAATTGTAATTAATTGATTTGCATTTAAGCATCTTTAAAATAAATATGTCTGAATTCTGAGGTCTAAACAAATTATGGGACGTTGCATCGTTAGCATTTCAAAACAATTTTTTTTATTCTGAATTTAAATATTGCTCTCTGTTATGATTTAATGACTTCATTTACAATCCATTGTATTGCATCTAAGTATCTTCAAAAGGTTTAGCTTCAGTTAACGACTCTACCTGGCTATAAATTATAATTTCTAATTAAAACATCTAAAAGAAGAAAACTAAAACTTTTTCCACGATAACATCGTAAAACATAAGATAAAAATAAAGAAAAAACATAAAACATAATATACAAACAATAAAATAATTTTCAAGATTAATTTAATTTAATTTAATTTGAGGTTATTTCGTGCCTTTGTACCATATTTAGGCCATTGGCAAGTAGCAAAGCGTTGCTCATAAACAAATCCCACGTAAATTATGGAAACTATATTGTACTCGTACATAATAGTAAAACTTAATTTAATTTTATTTAATTTAGTTTAATTAAATAGTAGAAGGCTTTTTAAGGGCGTTTAAACCTTGTTGTTGACTGTTAATCGCAATCGTTTGCTCAAAAGTGTTTGAGACATTGGTATGAACATTTTATTAATGCGTGTGTCTATAATCATTCTTTTTTTATTACAAACAATAAAAATACTATTTATGATCGCTCATCCCCAGAGTTTTTTTCCCTGCTTACGCAAATGTGAACATACACTTGAAGTAAATCAAAAATCATTTCAGATGGAGAGTGAGTACGTTTGACTAACGTACAACGTCGCTAATAACTCTAGTTCATATGCAGTTTAAGGTCTGGACATTAATCAAAGGTAAGACGATTTCAGATTAAGAGACTACTGATAAGAGTACAGAAAATACAGTTGGAATCTTTATTCTGGACAGACTAACAAAAGAGCGTTGAAAAAGATACATAGTATACACCGTCGCTATATAGTGCACCGCTTTTGTACTACCGCGTAATACTGAAACAGCGTTAAGCGGAGCAGCGTTAAGCGGGGTCTTACTGTACTATAAGAAGCTAATAAAAAAGAGAAGACCAGATTTTTTCCAAATTCTTACTATTCTTCGATTCCACTTGGAGTTTTTGAAATTAATGAGTATCATCATCCTTATAATTTTAACATGATTAGAATGTATTCGATGACACTGTCAGATATTTATTTTTTTAATTTTACTTTACTTATCTGATTGCTAATGACTAAAAAGGGCCTTAAATATATTTTTATAAAAATAATAATAAATCGAGTTGAGAAGCAATAGACACAGCTAATAGAACTACTTTATACCTAACGATTTACATGATCTGAATATGAATAGAATAAATAAAAACAAACATATCGGGTTATCCATTTCGTGGTTTCAAAAGTAAACGTAAATAAAACACATATAAAATATTTTTTTCATGATATTTCTTGTTTATTGTAAAGTTTGAACGTTGACATTATATGTGAAAGATTACATCATTTAAATGACCTCCACGCGAAGAGTTGCAAGCATTGATTCATTTGAAGTAATTTTCGACCACTTTTTGACACATATTGGGCGGTATCTCAGCCATAACTTAACGAATGTTGGTTTTTAAGTGCTCAAGAGTTGAAGGTTTATCTGCATAAACACGGTCTTTCGCGTAGCCCCACAAAAAAAGTCTAATGATGTCAAATCGCATTATCTTGGTGGCCAGTTGATATCGCCACGACGAGAAATTACGCGGCCAGGAAATGTCTCTTGCAATAAAGCCATATTCGCTCGAGTTGTGTGGCATGTGACACCGTCTTGTTGAAACCACATATTCTCCAAGTCGTATTCTTCAATAGCAGGCAAAAAAAGGTCGGTTATCATATGACCATAACGCTCCGAATTGACGGTGACAGTCGTTCTATCGTCGTTCTCGAAGAAGTAAGGTCCAATCACACCTTCGGACCAAAGAGCGCACCAAACAGAGACTTTTTCTGGATGTAATGGCCTCTCTTCAATTACTTGAGAATTCTCAGAACCCCAAATACGACAATTTTGTTTATTAACATACCCACCGAGTGTGAAATGTGCTTCATCCCTGAAGAAAATTTTGTTCGAAAAATTGCCGTCCACCGGCTGTTGTTCAAGCACCCATTCCACGTATCTACGACGTTGTGAATGGTCAGCTGGCTTCAGTCGTTGCGCGAGCTGGACTTTATATGGATGTAGGTGTAGATCTAAATGCAAAATACGCCATAATATGCCGTAAGACAGTCCAAATTCCTGAGAACGACGATATACAATAGCGATATTTTCAGCGGAACGAGCGAAACGATGATGCACAGGCCTTTCAACATTTGTAACCACTCCGGTCTCTTCACAATTTCTTCACAATTTTGCCAATTACTTGCGTAGTTGGACGATTATGTAAACTATAATCTCCTCTTAACGTGGCTGTGGCAGAATCACCATTTTTGTAGTAGGTTTTGATAATTTTTATGCGTTGTGTGATAGTTAAGCGATCCATTTTCGTCAATGTCAGACTTTCAACTGAAAAGAAAAAAATTGGTTTCACAACTTAAATTGACAGATGTCGAATTCCAGTCCCATACTTTTGAAACCACGAAATGGATAGCCCTTTACAATTTTGAGTTGAATTTCCATTAAGAAATAATTTCCGTTAATACTTACATACATAACATACATAATTGGCCATTGCAACTCATCAGTTAGGATTACGGCCAAGCTTCTCACACCACTCATGTTGTGTGCGTTAATTTTATACGTGAGTGGCGGAACCTACAGTTTACCGTCTACTCCGAACGACAGATTTTTGAGAAACTTTTTCATTGCAGGTTTATTTACTCTCAGAGTTAGACTTGAGGCCTCGGTTCAAACCCCAGGTCAAAGATCTCCCATTAAACGAAAAATTAAAAAGTATTTCGATTCCCCTCGCAGACTTCTGGCAAAAACTCTGAGAGTAAATAAAGTATCCATGAAAAGTTTCTCAAAAATCTGTCGTTCGGAGTCGAATTTAAGCTGTAGGTCGCGCCACTCATGAATAAAATTACGGCACACAACATGAGTGGTGTTGAGAAGCTAGGCCGTAATCCTGATTCAAGGTTGGTATGTATGTATGTATGTATGTAATACAAATTTTACTACTAAACGTATTTTCTTCTTCTACCATTATGGAACCAATTTGTACATAAAGCATCTGTAATAATCAAAAATATAAAAATATCACATTTATTTACTTGTTTGAATTAGTCGTAAAAATTTCCACGTATTTTATCTAAATCCATTGGTTTTTACAGAACCTGTTAAAATAATAAATACTAAAATTAATTTGAATTAAAAAAATATGTATTTCTATTTAAAATATCATGTGTTTGTATTCATCATTGATCGTACTTAAATAAATTTGATAATATGTATGTAATTCAATATAACTTCGTATGACTGATTAATTTTTAATTAATTCATTGAGAGTGCATAATGAGTCATACCCGCTATAACGTTCAATAGTTTGAGTGGCTATTTGTACGTCACAAATTGGTTGGGACATTCCGTTGTTTTCTACAATATTGTGGTTGCAAATACATACTTATACCATAAAACAAAACACCGGAAGAAAAAGAGCGAGAGATAGAGAGAGATAGTGAGAGTGAATATTTTAAAAAAAATAAAGAGAGAGAGAGAGTGAGTTGAAGAAAAAATATTTTAAACGAAGCTTAAATTATTATGTTATAGATTCGAAACGAAAGGCAGTTGAAAAATAACTCTTAGTTTTGTTTTGATTATTGAGAAGGTTGGTAGTGTTTGATTGGATTGGTTTACGGTATTTATATTGTTATAAAACGAGTTGTTGTTTTTGTGATCCTATATAAAATTTCATAAAATGTTTAAAAAAAAAATTAAGTAAGACTTAAAAGAAAGAAGAAATAAAAACAAAAACAAAACATATAAAAGTTTTTGGAAAGTGTAAATGAAATAAAAGTTTTTGAAATCGTGCGTAAATAAACTTTATATAAATATATGTATATACTTACATATGTATATATATTTAAAAGTTTGTTATTATAGCTATTGGACAATAGCCAATATTTGAAATTAAATATACATACATACATATATGGAAATAATATTTATGTAATACAAGAAACACAAAAGTGAAATGTAACTGTGTAATGCAAATGTAAATGATTTATGTTTTTAAGAGAAAAATAAAACAAATAAATATTAAAATTAATAAAATAATGCGGTTTACAAATATGTACATATGTACGTATGTACATATGGTATATGCCAAATAAAACCTTAAGAAAATGTTCAGAAAAAAAAACAAAAAACAAAAATAAAAAGATCGTTAACACCTTTAAGTGAGTGGTCTTTGCATAGACAGACATGCATGTTAATTGAACTGCTTTTAAAAGTTAAACAAGTTGTATGTAGTTGTTGTACCTTAGGACAGGCTATTAACAAGTGTTTAATAAAATGTTAGAAAACTTAATCTAAATTAATTAGAGGTATTTTCTTTTTATATGACTCTATTTCTCTCTTTTAATGAAAATAAAAAACAAGCAAATTGCAGTTAATATTGAGATGAAACGATTGTGTTATGTTTGATATTTTGTTGGGAGTGAATTTTCAAATGGCCTGTATGTGTATGGGTCTGTATAAATTAAAATGCATTGATTGTCTCATCATAATGTGTATAAATACTCGTACGTGGGTATGCTAGTGTGCTTAGTCGGTTGTCACATTGTTTGTTCAAATCAAAAGACTTAAGTAACATACTCGAAAAAAACAAATTTCATGCAATTGGCAACTAACAGCAACAAAAACAAAAACCAAAGAAAAATGAAAATACACAACAACAGCAACATGCTTTACAACAATAACAAATTAACATAACATTATTATTTATTTGCAATCAAAAATTTCAAATTGTTGATTTTTATATTGTATGTATTTCATATGCATTTCTTTTTGTTATTGGCACATCTACATACATACAGTGAGCGCCATAAGTGAGTCAACACCCACTATAATTTTAAATTTTCTATTATGTTCTTAAGTAAAAAAAAGTTCCTTTATCATGAATTGTTGTTTTTGTTTTAACGTTTTATAAGTACATAATAAATAAATGTTTTTATTTTTGGAAATTTATTCGACTGTTCTCATTTACTTTTCTCTCTATCCTAAGAAAATGAATTATTTCAGTGATGTTTACTCTTTTTTGGCGCTCACTGTACATATGTATGTATGTATAGTACATCAAATAATATGATATTTATTATGTACATATTTACTTTTATAGCGCATGCACATACAATGTTTTTATATTCATATTTGAAATGAAAGTGTTTAAAACTTTAAAATATGAAATGAATGATTGTATTTTCCCAATTATTTTTCAAACGTGTTTTCACATGATATATACATCTTAACGAATCTATTAATATTCATTTATTATGTTAATTTCTTGTTTGTTGTTTTGTAAAACGTTTGTAATCAGTGATGAATTCTATTTGAAGAAATTGGTTTTTTTTTCTTTTGTTCATTAGAAAAAGGTTACATTGAATATATGTATTCGTAAAATCCAAATCCAGTTTTTTTTTTATAAAATTTACAACCTGAAGTGTGTAATATTATTGTTATTAGCAGTTAATTCTTGATTATTATTTAAATGTACCGACTTAAATAAATTTGTGTGTGGTTAACAAATTTATGTGGTTAAATAGAACGTATTTTCCTTTAAATTTCAATTTTACGCCTCTTTTAAGAATTTTAGGAATATCAATCTAAATTACAGTGAGCGCCAAAAGTGAGTAAACACCACTGAAATAATTCATAGTCTTAGGATAGCGAGAAAAGTAAATGAGAATAGTCGAATAAATTTCCAAAAATAAAAACGTTTATTTATTACTTATAAAATGTTAAAACAAAAACAACAATTCATGATAAAGGAACTTTTTTTATACTTAAGAACATACTAGAAAATCTAAAATTATAGTGGGTGTTGACTCACTTATGGTGCTCACTGTAAATAATTAATTAAATACAATAGTTAGGTGATACAAAAAATAATTTATAATTAATATATTATAGTTGGATATAGGAAGTCGCCGTAGTCTAGTAGGTAGTGTGTTGGCTCCAGGTCAGACATCAGAACGAAAGATGAAAAAAAAATATTTCTTCGGCGACTTCCTCTCAGCATATTTTTGGCAAAAACTCTGATAATAAATAACATTGGCATGAAAAAGTTTCTCAAAAAAATCTGTCATTCGGAGTCGACTTCAACAACATCATGCGTATTATTAAGTATGAGTACGATGAGTACTTCAAACTTTGAATATGAGTAGTATGAGTATAATATTAAAATAAGTATGAATGTGTATAAGTATCAGAAATTATGAGTATGATTCGAATCTACTCAACTTTTTGAATACTCATTGCTGATCTCTGACCTCAACCAACATCGAATATTAATGACACTCATTGCCGCCTAATTCTACAAGAGATTGGTTATATGGTTTCTACGCTGCAAATGATTACCAAATGTATTGTAGTCGCCGTAGTCTAGTAGGTAATGTGTTCGCTTGTTAGACGTAAAGCCCGGGTTCAAAATATTTCCTCGGCGACTTCCTCTCAGCAGATTTCTGATAAAAACTCTGAGAATGAATAAACCTGCCATGAAAAAGTTTCTCAAAAAAATCTGTCGTTCGGAGTCGACATTAAACTGTAGGTACCGCCACTCACATATAAAATTAACGCACACAATGTGAGTGGTTTGAGAAGTTAGGCCGAAGGGTTGTTATGTGTGTGTGTATATTATAGTAATGGTAAGATGTCTATTAGAATTGGTTTAAATCAGACTTCTTTTTTATCAATTTAAACTTAAAAATTCAAAACTCATTTGAATACACATAGCGGTTGATTAATATACTATATGAAGTGATGCCCAAGAGCATTGCGTCAATCTCGGCAATTAGCAGCTTGGCTTTACATTAAAGTATAACTGAAGCAGAAAACCTTTCTATCACATTGATGTCAAGTAACGAGGATTTTGTGTCGTGCCAGAGGCAGACATAGGCAAATAAAGTCTGTAATACTCTATTTTTTCTTGACCGACCTGCAACCTCTGTAACTCATTACTAGGCAAGTGAAGTGTCTTCGTAAGCCTAACATTACGCCTGACGAGACTGACATTAGGAAATAAAATGTCTCTTTCTTCCTTTTCGCCAGATCTACGCATTCTGTAAAAGTTATTATCAGTTAAGTGAAATCTTTTATATTGTCTATCCATTATGCAATGACAATTAAAAGTAGATAGACTAGATACGGTCCTATTTTAAATAGATGATTAGTATGCTTCGTATGCAATGAAGCAATATTCCTCTTCAGTTGAAGATTTGTCAGCGCTCAATCAATAAATATCTTTGGCCAATTAACCCTTAAACGGGGATAAGAGATAAATCTATTAATCAGGATCAATGTCACTACAGTAGATGTCTTAAGACTAAGCCTCTTGGACTAAATTTCACAGTCTATCTAATTTTCTAGTTCAAACTGTGTGGATGTCTATCGATCATCATGTGAGCAGGCCTATTGTCTTTCCTACGTTGAATTGCATTAACTATGATGAGGCAAAGTCAATAACACAGAGCTTAGCAATTACGCAACACAAAAAAGGTTTTTGCAGGAGTAGCAATTACTTACCCATATCCAGTATTGCAACGAATCTCTTCACTTTGTCAAAAAATTTCGCATCGCAATTTTTGTTGCAAAGACTACGTCCGATACGTTCAAAAGGACGCGCATAACTCCCAAACAAAAATATGGCCAATAGAGATAAGCTTTTTTGGGAACAATACCCATGGGCACTGAAAATATTAATAAAAATGCAAAAATTAATTCTGAAAACGGGCATTAACGCTCATGTGGGCGACTATACCATACAGAAAAATAATACCACACAAAGTAACCGGAGAATGTAGAATTCTGTGAACATAATAAAATATTGTAAATAATTTTGTATTTTTTCTTTTTAAGAATCACAAAGAATTCATAAATTAAAATATAAAAAAAGAATGTGGTAACAATTACTAACCTAGTTGAGGTTATGTAATGCTTTGTTATTTTGTGGTTCAGAATATTGCGAATTTAATTACTGGAAATATCTTTTAATATAAAATAAAAAAATAATAATAAATGAAATTTATTCATCAGTTAATCACATGCAATATCAACAGATAAGTGTGACTCATAAAAAAAATTTAGAAAATTATTAATTAAAATAAATACTATGTATTCGTATTTATAGGATGATAAATAACTAAAAGTAATGAAAAACTAATTCGTCAAGATCAAAACAAAAAAAAAAAAAATAATAAAAGTGAATTGCAAGCAACCTCATTATTTTTGTTATGATCATCACAACAGGGTAATTGACATCATTATTATTATCAAAGTTAATGACAATATCAACAACTACAACTGCAGGCAACAAGAAATCGTTTAAAGACTTGCCTCTGTGTCGACCAGTTAAAATAAAAAGTCTGAAAACGAAAAAACTTTTTGTAAAAAACCAGGTACATTTTAATAATGGTCTTGGCAATGACTAAATTGCTATGACGAAAAGGTTGCATTGAGTTTACTTTTTTCGTACAATATTTTTAATTTAATTTTTTTTTTGTTGCAAATTATGCCAAAAATCAAGTTTTTCAAAATTCAGTGTTTTTGGATTCGATACACCCGAAAATAAAATTTCGATGTGTTAAATAAAGTCATCGTATTATTTTTTATAAAAAAACAAAACAGATTTTAGTTTCTCATACTTTTTTACTTTGTCGGTACGATAACGCCTATCAAATCAGTCTTTTTGGATTCGATACACCCAAAAATAAAATTTCGTAGTGTTAAATAAAACCACCGTATTATTTTTTAAGAGAAAAAACAGATTTTAGTTCTCTTACTTTTCTACTTCGTCGGTACGATAGGCGTACACGCCCACAAATTTATATAGAATATCGAAAATAACGGATTATATTGTAAACCTTTGAAATTTCATGCTGGACTATGTATGTCGCATAAAAATAACCGTGCATATTCCAGCAGGATAATGTCTCATAAATATACTGTCAAGTGCACTAAGAAATGGTTCGAAGCTAACATTATGAATGTATTATACTGGCCCGTACTGCCTTTAGATCCAACTGATGTGAATACAGCAAAAACAACAATTAGAAAAAATGTTCTACAAATTGTGGAAATAATTCAGGCTGTAAGGTATGATATAACGGATTCGGTATATGGAACTATTGTTGACCACCTGCCTGGCACAACAACGGAAACTCTACAAATTATTCACCGTTATAGGACAACATTACAACTTAAATTAGTGCAAATGGATTATTATTATAGTCGCCGTAGTAGTAGTAGTAGAAATGAAATATTTATTTCTTTCGACTTCCTCTCAGCAGATTTCTGGCAAAAACTCTGGCAGAAAAGAAGTTTAAGAATAAAAGTTAATCAACCTGTCGTTCGTAGTCGACTTTAAAATTAACGCACACAACATAAGTGGTGTTAGAAGCTAAGTCATAATCCTGAATGCATGGTTGTAAGAATTATGTGTTCTGATAGAAATGAAATATGTATGTATACGAGTCATCATTCGAGTGCTCATCTAGAACACTAGAACACTAATTGAGATTCGGTGACTCTTTATTCATACATACATACATACATAATTGGCCATTACAACCCTTCAGTCAGGATTACGGCCTAGTTTCTCACACAACTCAAGTTGTGTGCCTTAATTTTATACTTGAGTGGCGGAACCTACAGTTTAACGTCGACTCCGAACGACAGATTTTGAGAAACTTTTTCATGGCAGGTTGATTTACTCTTAAAGTTTTTGCCAGAAATCTGCTGAGAGGAAGTCGCCGAAGAAATATTTTTTTTTTATATTTCGTTTTGATGTCTGGCCTGGGGTTCGAACCCGGGCTTTACGTCTAATAAGCGAACACACTACCTACTAGACTACGGCGACTCTTTATTCACTTCTATGAAAGACTCTTTAGCTAGGTTCACCAAACATAATATTATGGCCGAACAACATTATTTTATATTTTCAAATGTCTTGAGCATGGTGCCAAAAATATTCGAATTTTTTTCTGACATTTCTGAGTGAATCGTTTTTGAAAATATGAGAATGTGAGAGGACCTTTTTTTGGTGTTTTTTCTATGCATTCCTGAGAAAGTCTACACAAGAGTTGCATTCGCTGCTTTTGAGGGCCACGAAAGCGAACCGAATGTTTTGGTGTTTCTTTATGCATTCCCGAGAAAGTCTGCACAAGAGTTGTCGCCGTAGTCTAGTAGGTAGTGTGGTCGCTTATTAGACGTAAAGCCCGGGTTCGAGCCCCAGGCCAGACATCAAAACGAAATATGAAAAAAAGCATTTCTGACAAAAACTCTGAGAGTAAATGAACCTGCCATGAAAAAGCTTCTCAAAATCTGTTGCTCGGAGTCGATGTTAAACTGTAGGTCCCGCCACTCAAGCACAAAATAAAGGCACACAACATGAGTGGTGTGAGAAGCTAGGTCGTAATTCTGACTAAAGAGTTGTAATGGCCAATTATGTATGTATGTATGAGAGGCACTTGGACGTAACGTAGGGTTTTAAACTGCGATGGAATTACATGAACGACTTTAAAGTTTCGAGGACATCGCTGCTGGTGAAGAAACTAAGGCATATGGTTTCGCACTTTGTCCATAAGCATACAAAGTTTAATTGTCCGTTCTTCTATGGCAAAGTTTATCAATGGTCAATTCACACAATCCTTTGTATCGTTGCATTCATTGTATTGTTGGAATAACATACAACAATGTATTATTGTTGTTGATAATTTTCATATAAAAATCCGATACACTTTCACAAACAAACAAATGTATTCAATACAACATACACAATACAAAGTTGTGTGAATTGTTCAAATGTGGTTAGAGTATTGTAGTACGCAGTAATGATGAGTAATGAAACATGTTTACTCTGTTTTTCGCTATCAACTCAATGATGATTTAATTGTTCAATAAGTATGTCATCATATATTATTAGATTGGGTCTTCGGTAGGAATATCTAAATTAATATTATCTCTATCTACTATACTATCTTAATATCTGCTCAATGGTAAATATTTTGTTTTTATCAGAAAGCGAGTGCCATATTTAGAAAACGGCCCCAATATTGGTTTTGAAGAAGCATATTTTGTGCAGACTATATATAAAAATTTCAATCGAATAACTGCTGTAGGATAAGTGATCTTTGAGCAGTTCTAGTGCGTTTGATAGCTTTGGCTTTTGTTCTTGCTATAATTCTAAAGTTCTTGTGCACTCCATCAAATGGATTTGATGTTAATACGTATTTTTATTTGAAACTTTTATTTTAGTTGCGATTTGTTCAATTTATACCAGATTGGCCTTCCCGAAAGCAACATTCAAGATCTAGACTAAAAAACATATGTACATATGTTGAAGCAAATTTTTGCCGTCATTACTTAATTACAATTAAGAGAAGAATTTTATGAAACTCAAGCGGAAATTTCAAAACATAGGCTTCTCCGCCACAACCATGAGGATGGTACATGTCTGCTGTTTGTCTTTTTTATTTTTTTTTCGAGTGTAAACTTGATATTTTTTGGCCATAAAAATCAAAATATTTGTAAATAAAGTGTTTGTGTTGTGTTCATTCATTTTATATTCGCTGAACAACGTCTCGTCAAGTTTATTTTTATTAGAAGTTGTGGTTTTTCGTGATTTCTTTTAACTTGGCTTACATTTTGTATTTTTTTGTTTTGTTTGTTTTGTTTGTTTTGTTACGGCTATGGAAATACTGAGAATTTTTACTTTCGTATGGTAGTACATATTCATACAATATGATACTTGTTCTTTATAAGAAACAAAAAAAAAGATATTTACCTTTAAAGGTCACAAAACTTGAGAATCATTTTCAATTTAAGATTTAAAAGTCTAACTACGTAATTACAGTGTTTTTTTTTTCTTGATTTTTTTTTTTTTTGTTTTGAGTTATATACTTTGCTTTGGAGGTAGATTTTTTTTCAAATACTGGTTTATTCAATAACTAGACATTGACGGGAGACCATGTGCTCATGCATATAATTTTCTCGAATTCTGACATTGACAGCTTGAAAGGTGCTTAGCTTTTATTGTTTTTTTTTCAATAATTGATTGTAAACATACCATATCTAGAACTGCAATTGAAATAAACATTTTAATTGTAGATATTTCACCATAAAACGTAATGGAAAGGGGAATGGAAAATTCTAAGAATCTTTGAGGCTTAATGATAACAATGTCTTTATTTTACTATAATTGTCTATTAATTGTTAACACTTTTTCTGTATTTATTGTATGAAAATGCATTTGCAGTATGAGTAATTCATATAATCATGAGACGGGCCTCAAATATTTTATTTAAATGCAAACAAGATTTATTAATTTGTAGAATGTCATTTAATATGTAGTTTAGGAATATAGTAATACCACATTCATACATATGTACATACATAATTGGCCATTACAACCCTTCAGTCAGGATTGCGGCCTAGCTTCTAGCACCGCTCATGTTGTCTGCCTTAATTTTATATTTTATTGAGTGGCGGGACCTACAGTTTAACGTCGACTCCGAACGACAGATTTTTGAGAAACTTTTTCATGGCAGGTTTATTTACTCTCACAGTTTTTTGCCAGAAATCTGGTGAGAGGAAGACGTCGAAGAAATATTTTTTTCATCTTTCGTTTTGATGTCTGGCCTGGGGCTCGAATCCGGGCTTTACGTCTAATAAGCGAACACACTACCTACTAGACTACGGCGACTACAATTGTAATACTAACTTAGAAAATTCTTATTTAAGCAAATTCCATTCATCTTAACTCTATAAAAAGTTTGATAGATTTTTTGAGGTACATTTTTCGAGAATGATATGATACAAAAACGAATATTTCTAGATGTATTTCTAGATCTCACGCCACCAATTTTGTCTGTGTTAATTTCACACATGAGTGGCTGGACCTACAGTTTAAAGTTGACTCCGAACGACAGATTTTTGAGAAACTTTTCATGGCAAATGTGTTTGCTGTCAGAGTTTAGACCATAAATCCACTGGGAGGAAGTCGCCGAAGGAATATATTTTTCGTTTTGTTGGAGTTATCTGCCCTAGGGTTTAAACAGTGGACTCACACACATATCTACTAGACTACGGCGACTTCTGTTGGGAATGAATGTTACATTTAAATTATATGTGCAGAAACGTACTGATCCACGTATTCAACGGCAGAATTATCATTATGTGTGAATAACGTAATTATGCGAATTACACATACATACATAATTGGTCACTACAACCCTTCACTCGGGATTACAACCTAGCTTCTCATGCCACCAATGTCGTCTGTGTGAATTTCACACATGAATGGCGGGACCTACAGTATAAAGTCGACTCCGAACGACAAATTTTTTGAGAAACTTTTCATGGCAATTTTATTCGCTCTCACAGTTTTTACCAGAAATCTGCTGAGAGAAAGTCGGCGAAGAAATATTTTTTCATATTTCGTTTTTGATATCTGACGTGGGGTTTGAATCGTGGCCTTTACGTCTAATAAGCCAACACACTATCTACTAGACTACGGCAACTTCGCAAATTACTTAACTAAAATTCAAGTTATATTTTATATCTATAATCTTAAGCAGTCGCCGTAGTCCAGTAAGTACTGTGTTCGCTTATTAAAATTAAAGCTCGGGTTTGAGTCCCAGACATCAAAACGAAATATGAAAAAAGAAATATTTCTTCGGCGACTTCCTCTCAGCAGATTTCTGGCAAAAACTCTGAGAGTAAATAAACCTGTCATGAAACAGTTTCTTGAAATCTGTCGTTCGGAGTCGACGTTAAACTGTAGGTCCCGCCACTCAAGTATAAAATTAAGGCACATAGCATGAGTGGCTTGAGAAGCTAGGCCGTAATCCTGACTGAAGGATTGTAATGGCCAATTATGTATGTAATGTCAAAATAACTTGATTCGTTTTAGTAATTCGTAACTGTTGACTTGTTACTAAAATATTGCATTTCTTATCTTGTTCCGACTTAGTGTGACTTTTTAAAATTTTAATGACACTAGTAGTAAAGTATTGTGACAAAGAATAATGCAAATTAATAGTATGCGATTGTCTCTTTATTTGTTATACCATCTGAATATATCGTTAGAAAGTTCCGGAAACTAATTTTAATAAAATTTGTTTTTATATCTTAGCCTTGAGATTTAAAGATAAGAATATAAATATTAACTTTAATCTTAGATTAGCTTAGCACTTGACATTTGATAACTATTGTTTTTATTTCAAATTCAAACTCATAGTGACCGTAAGTTTATGCTTTCGAATGTTGTTTAGGGCATCAAAATAGTCGAACATGATCGTTTACTTTTTAAGTTACCATACAATCACCTTTGATCACATCTGTGTACGCTCTCATAATTAGACGCTGGCTCAGCCTATCTATTTGTCTGTCTACCCTTTACCACTGCCTGTGTACGGTTTTCGATCGTGGTTTTGCTTTATGAAGTGATTGTCATGAGCAAAAACTCAAGTGAAACAGAGTAGAGTAGTTAAATTCAGTTTGAATAGTTGTAGTTTTTTTGTTGAATTTAGTGTTTGCCAGATTTCTAAAAAAAAAAAAATATTAAAAATTAAAATTTAAGAAAACTTGATCCGGTATTTGAAGGTCAATAAGATTTTGCTTTGTGTATCTATTAAATAATAGCAAAAAATTAACTGCTACGTGCATGCATTAATTAAAGATTGAAAGTGAATAGAGTGCAAAAAAAAAAAAAAACAAAAAATCTGAAACTAAATTAAAACTATTTTAAATTATTATGAATAAAACATAAACACATAATTTGATCAGTTTTTATAATCTTATTTTATTTTTATTTTTTTCTTTTATTGCAGAACTAAAATAGTTTGAAAAAAAAAATAAGAAAACTAAGAACAAAGAAGCCAAAGAACAAAGAGCAACAGCAGCCAAATTCTAAGCAAGAAATACAGACAAATAATTAATTAATAATTATTTTGCTAAAGTTAAACAAAAAAAAAAAAAGAAAAAGCAAAAATTAAATTTAAGAAATCAGAAAGAAATATTATTCATTTCATGTGTTAATTGATTTATGATCAGCTTTACATTTTCGCCATTCAAAAATGACTAATTTGTGGACAACACCAGCCGTTGTTGCAGCAGTTGCCATTTTGGCAACACTCTTAATCGGTCATGTGCATTCAAATGACAATTTGCGTGTTGCATACGAATGGAAAGAAATCGATTTTAAATATGCCAACGCTGACAAACGTTGGTCGGCCATTGAACGTTACGAATTCAAGCCTGAAAATGTCATTCCATTTGGCATTGAAGTTTATCAATCAAGACTATTTGTATCTTTACCCCGTTGGCGTGATGGTGTGCCGGCTTCGTTGGCCTACCTTGATCTAAATGGTAAGTTAACGCAATTCAATATCGATTCGATAGTAATTCCAGATATGTAATTCCATTAGAATTACAATACAAAATAAGTCAATATTTTTTTAAGTTTTATTTTCTGGTAGTCTGGTATATTTTTGTTGTTCTTGTCATTCTTATATGATGAATAACACATTTTTGATCGATTATAAATAAAAAAAATATATATAAATATTCGATTTAAATGTAACTAAATTGAATGATTATGATAACATTGATGAAGAAACAATTATTCGAATACAAGAAAAATCTGGCTAAATATATATGTATGTATGTATGTCATTAAGATTAAGTAAGTATTCTTAATCGACATTGTTTTTGTTGGCTTATTAGACGAGGTTCAAGCCTCGCTCGGATATCTCGAACGAACCATGAAAAAATATTACAACTCTTTATTCAAGATTACGACCTAGTTTTTTACACCACTCATGTTGTGTGTGTTAATTTTATCTATGCGCGGTTGGATCTACTATTTAATTTCGTCTCCGAACAACAGATTTGAGAAACTTTTCCTATCAATTTTGCCAGAAAACTGTTGAGAGAAAGTCATCGAAGAAATGTTGTTTCCATATTTTATTTTGTTCAAGCTGTCTGGGCTGGGGTTTGAACCGTGGCCTCACATCTAATAAGCCAACACACTACCTACTAGACTACGGCGATTTCTTTATATTAAACATTTATGAAAATTGATACCGACGTTAGCAGTGAAAATTTTTCGAGTGTCTAGCTTTCTTCCAATGACAAAGAGAAATGTTTAGTGATGAATGCCTAGCTTATGTGCCGCTGTTGGTAGACATTTTTTGTGATTATTTCTTCAGAGTGGATAGCGTCTCCAACATTAAAATTATTGATGACAAGTAAATAATTGCACTGTTGTTTGTGTTTTTCTATGTATACAACAACGTCTTAAAATTTTTTTTCTTATATGTCTTATACATACATACATACACGGCCTAGCTTCTCACCCCCCTCATGTTGTGTGCCTTAATTTAATACTTGAGTGGCGGGACCTACAGTTTAACGTCGACTCCGAACGATAGATTTTGAAAAACTTTTTCATGGCAGGTTTATTTACTCTCAGAGTTTTTGCCAGAGATCTGCTGAGAGGAAGTCGCCGAGGAAATATTTTTTTCCTATTTCGTTTTGATGTCTGGGGCTTGGGGCTCGAACCCGGACTTTACGTCTAATAAGCGAACACACTACCTAATAGACTACGGCGACAAGCAGATGTCTTATAATCATTTGAATTCTGAAAAGTACTAACAATTTATTTCCAATAAATATTGCAAATTTACCATACTGCTGAAACGTATTAAACGAGTGTACCGAATGCCGAGATATTTTAAATGTTAAAAGTTTTGGGAAGGAGTCCTAAATTAGGTTGTATGCCATTGAACAATTAGTTTTGAGACGGTGGTCATAGATAGTGCCATAATGATTTTCATTTTATTTCAATCTCTGCGATGTTAAAATAAGCACCCAGTATGAATCAGACTTTGGTTGAAATAATTTAAAAAAATAATAAAAAAAAATATAAAAGTTATACTCACAGTAAAAGTGTGATATAATTTTTATAATTAAAAATCTGTATGGGAGCGATAAAAATTCTTGATAAATTTTTATACACTGAGAGTTTAAAGAAACAAATCATAAAGTGTTTGGCTTTGTGGCTCATTGTTGGATTAGGTTCGACTATTTATTTCTAACTGCTTTAATGTGAATTCTTATAGTTGAATCTGACCTTTGACCTTTGCCAAAAAGCCATAAGTAATATGAATTAAAATGGTTAATTTGTGTTTAGGTTTTGTTTTAATCAAGATCAATATGAAACAATAAAAAGTGACATTTTGCAGGAGCTTATCGAATCTCAATGAAGAATAGCCCCGATGATGCTACTAATTGCTGAAATGAAGCGGTTCAGCAATTTTTGCAAGATACATATAGCAGAACCAGAGCATAATGAAAAAATCAAACTTGTGAACTTATGAGCCTAATCACACGAGAACAATGCAATTGTGCTGGTGTAAAATGATAGTTTATAGGCAAGAGAGGTGAAGAGAATGGCTTTTCGGTGGCGTAAAGTTTCAACCAGCTACAACCCTGCATTACCAGCACAAAACTAATACAAATTAACACTAATGCATAGTGTCAGTTCAGGTCGGAGTGGTAGCTCTGATATCACGAAACTCACTTGAGCAAGCATAGCGGCCCGTTGTGACGCCACGGGTGAACGCAGTCCCTGTACTGACCAAGTTCCATCAAAATCAGAGGAAGAAGTTGGTCAGCGCAAGGGCTGCACAATACAAAGCTGTGTATATGCATACATTTCATGCCAAACTAATATTCATTCCGTATGATTTGAAAAGAACAAAAATTGTGCGACTAGAAATTGTTCTCGTGTGATTAAGCCGTATAAGAACAGTTTTATATTCTAAGGGCAACCGTTGGCACTTAGGGTATTTATGGATTATTTTTTACAATTTTACAATGAATTTCGCACGGTGTATTGAAAATAAATGCTTCAGAACAGAATTTTCGTTGTCATAATTTGAAATTTTGATTTTAAAATTCCGCCTACGTAAGTTTTATTGTAAAATTATAAAAATTCAAAAGAAAACATGTTTTTTCTCTTTGAAATGATTGTACAAGAAAGAATTTCTTCAGTGTATTCATAATTCATTTCTAAAATTAAATTGAAAATAATAAAGACGGAAAAAAAAATTTAGCAAAAATGTTTATGGACGTTCTTTGTTTTTTTTTTTGATTTTTGATTCACACTTGGAATAGATTTGGTTGCTGCCTTGAACTAAAAATTGTTTATCTGTAACGCAAAATTGTTTTGCTTGATGCAAATTTTATAAATTTTCTCTTAAGTTTTTTATAACGAGTAATTTCATACAATTACGAAGTACGATGTATTCTTACAAATGATCAGAATATTCGTTTTAATGATAAATGATTTACTTAATGGTGAATATTTCAAAAACAATTTGTCATTTGATTAAATCCTAATTAAATATGAGCAAAAATTTAAGTATTTTTATACTCATTTTGTATTTACATATTATACAAATTTTATTTAATTACAAAATATTTTGCCCAGATTTATTTTAATTTTTAATTTAAATAAAAAAAATTTTTTTTCCTCTTCAATCAATGTCTTGCTAATTAGGCGTATTATGTTAATAATTAAAAAAAAATTGTTTCTCTTGTATCAATTCATTTAAAGATCAATCACCTCTTTTTTTATAGCGAAAAAAAAATTAAGAAAATAAATCCATATGTGATAAATTTTAACTGTTTACACTGAGGCTCACTTGCTATGAATTTTGTGTGTATTTTAGGTGTTATTTAGTTATTAGCTAATTGAGTGGCTAAATACTTGTAAATGTGAAATTATTTTTGTTAATCAATTGTTTAAATATGTACATATGTACATAACACAATTGTTATTGTTATTTGTTTTTGTTATTATATTGTTAATACATTTTTATTTTATTTTTTTTTATTTACTTTCATAATTATGATAATTTCATATATTTTTCCTAATTGTTTAATTTTATTGTCAGTCTGTCTGTACTACACTGGCAATAACCAAGTCAGCAGGTACAAGTGCAGTAAAAATTCAGAAGCGTATCGAAACAGAGAAAATGTTTGATTTGTTAATAAATTTTATAAATAATCTGGTTTGTTTAAATTAAAACTGGATTGGTGTCAAAAAGTCTGGGCAAAATATTCGAAAAAAAGAAATTAATTTCGGTATGTGGTCGCCGTAGTCTAATAGATAGTGTGTTTGCTTATTAGACGTAAAAGCCCGGGTTCGTAACCCAGGCCAGATATCAAAACGAAATACGAAAAAAATATTTCTTCGGCAGCTTTCTTTCAGCAGATTTCTGGCAAAAACTCTGAGAGTAAATAAACCTGCCATGGAAAAGTTTCTCAAAAATCTGTCGTTCGGAGTCGACTTTAAACTGTAGGTCCCGCCACTCAATAAAATATAAAATTAAGGCAGACAACATGAGTGATGTGAGAAGCTAGGCCGTTATCCTGACTGAAGGGTTGTAATGGCCATTATGTATGTATGTATGAAGTCAGCGTAGTTTAGTAGGTAGCGTGTTAGCTTATTTGATGTGAGGACACGGTTCAAACCCCAGGTAAAACTTTTGGCGACTTCCTCTCAGCAGATTTCTGGGTAAAAATCTGGCAGTAAATAAAATTGCCATGAAAAGTTTCTCAAAAAAAATTGTTCATTCGGAGTCGACTTTAAACTGTAGGCCCCGCCACTCATACATAAAATTACCACAGAACATAAGTGGTATGAGAAGCTAGGTTATAATCCTGACTGAATGACTAACTATGTATGTATGTAATTTCGGAATTATTATTAGTTGAAGCGGATAACTCGCCGTAGTCTAGTAGGTAGTGTGTTGGCTTATTAGACTTAAAGCCCGGGTTCGTTTCCCAGGTCAGACATCCAAACGAAATATGAAAAAAAAACAAATATTTCTTCGGCGACTATCTCTCAGCAGATTTCTGGCAAAAACTCTGAGAGTAAATAAACCTGCCATGAAAAAGTTTCTCAAAAATCTGTCGTTCGGTGTCGACGTTAAACTGTAGGTCCCGCCACTCAAGTATAAAATTAACGCACACAACATGAGTGATGTGAGGAGCTAGACCGTAATCCTGACTGATGGGTTGTAATGGCCAATTATGTATATATGTATGGGTAACCCTAATCATTTTGTTTTTTTGTATATTACTCTACGCATTAATAGAGAATTTCGCTATATTGTTTTTAAGAGAACGATATCCCGTAGTTTTTCAAGAATTTTAAATAACATTTTGGCAATTTAAAGCCATATTGTTGGAAGACAACAAAGATTTATTTATTTATTTATTAATTAATTACAATACAATTACAAATTATATTCTAATTATATACGAGCGGAGTAACTTGACCATATGCTCTGTGTAGTATCACAGACCAGAGTCTCTGGTGGGAATCGAACCCACGACACCTCACGCTAATAGTCTAGCACGCTACTAGACTACCAGGGCACCCCAAACAAAGATTTGTTCAGTTAGTTAGTTGTGAACAAAGGTGCTTAAAGCATAAGGGCCGCGTTATAAGGAATCCCTTATACATTAAAATTTAATGTTTTCAATTGACAGCAAAATTTGAAAGCATGTTTGCCTTGTTTCATTTACGTTAACGCAACGCAAGCGAATTTTTAACTTCTGACTTGCGTTGAGTACTTTGACAGTTTTTTTTCTTTAGATTCAAAGCTGCGATTAATACTTTGTTGTCAGTTGAAAATGTAAAAGTACAATTTATGAGGGGGTGTATGTAGCTCTCGGCCTTAATGGAGATATTTAGGGTTTTTATTTAGTCATATAAATCGTGACAATGCAAACATTTCTACGTACAATATTAAATATACATTAATTTTATCACAATTTAATTTCTTTACAGATAATTCAACGAAATCACCAGCTCTAATTCCCTATCCCAGTTGGGAAGCTCACAATATGAATGAAATGAATCCGGAATTAGTTTCACCGTTTCGCACTCGAGCCGATCGATGCGGTCGTTTATGGGTTCTAGATTCACGTATTTCTAGTGTCTTAGAAGACACCACCGTTTACGGGCCAGCACAGCTATTGGTGTATGATCTGCACAACGACAATCTCTTGAGACGCCACATTTTTCCCGAAAATCAAACGAAGCAAAGTTCCTTCTTTGCCAATTTAGCCATTGAAGATGGTGACTGTGAGAATACGTTTGCATATGCCGGTGACTTGGGCAGTCCTGGCTTAGTGGTTTATTCCTGGAAGCAAAATGAATCGTGGAGGGTACAACATAACTATTTTCATCCTGATCCATTGGCTGGAAATTTTAGCATCGGTGAACGTGAATTCCAATGGGATGATGGACTCTATGGATTGGCTTTGAGTAAAATGCAACCTGATGGCTTCTCTACGCTATACTTTCATCCTTTGAGTTCAACAATGGAATTTTCGGTCAATACATCTATTTTACGCAATAAAACTTTAGCTACTGAAGGCCCTATATACAAGGAATTTAAGATATTGGGTTCTAGAGGACCTAATGCACAGGCGGGAGCTTCATTTTTGGATCAGTTGACGGGTGTTTTGTTTTATGCATTACCCAATTTAAATGCTGTTGCCTGTTGGAAAACCTCCAACCGCGCTTATACCATCAAGTCGCAGGGCCGTGTCTATATGAATCCTGTTGAAATGATATTTCCCAGTGATGTTAAGGTTGACGATCAAGATCGTTTATGGGTTCTATCGAATCGTTTACAAGAATTTCTCTATGGTGAACTCTTTGTCAACTCGGTCAATTTTCGCATTCTGACGGCCCACGTTAAAGATGCCATCGAGAATACGGCCTGTGACATTAACACGAAACCACTACCGGAAATCATTACTAAATTGGGTGATATTTTGAATAATGCTACAAATAATAAAAACAATAACAACAATCGGCCAACATCGACAGGATCTCAAGTAGTTGTAGCAAATTTGCTTGCATTAACAATGGCCATAATTATTTGGTTATTCAGGTGATATGCTTAAGTTTTGAACATGTTATACGAACGCAAATATGTAGTGTAAGAATATTTAGTTGTTAAGGCCATATTACTACTTTTAATAATAATAATATTTAAAACATTTGTATAGTATTTGTTGCATATTGTATTTAAAAAAAGAAAAAAAAGAGAACAGAAAACTCGTAAATATCTTATAAATTTTCATTAAAATTATTACCTCAATAGTTATTTAGTTATTCTATTTGATATTAAATATTAAGTTTTTAATAACATATATTGTATAGTAATAAAATTTATTAATTTTTTCTATTTATTTATTGTATCTTCACTTAAATACAAATACAAACAACAATGATTAGAAAAAAGAAAATTATATTGAATGGTTTAATTTCTAGGTTCTACTCGCAATCGATTGATACAATCTATAATCAGATATTTTTTTCTAGTATTAGCTTCAAATTCTGTGTCTACGTTCTTTTTAATAGTTTTCTATTTGGTTTACATAGCTAAGTTCCATATATGTATGTACATACCATCTAATATATAAAATTCTCGTGTCACGGTGTTAGTGGTTAAACTCCTCCGAAATGGATCGACCGACTTTCATGAAATTTTGTGTGCAAATTGGGTAGGTCTGAGAATCGGACAACATCTATTTTTCATATCCCTAAATGTTAAGAGGTCGTGGCAGATCGTTAAAATTGAATATTTTGGTACATATTGATCGTAGACGAATAAATTTTGGTGGATAAGTTCGTGGAGTCGATGTCGACAATCCCACCAAAAATAGTCGAAAGCTTATCAGGTTTAGATGGTTTAAAAAAAAGATTCGATATAGCAAAAAGTAGGCGTGGCAAACCTTTAAAATTGAATATTTAGCGACATAGTAATCGTAGACGAATGCAATTTGGTGGGTAAGTTCGTAGAGTCGATATCGACAAAATCACCAAAAATGGGCGTGGCAACCCCTCCCCCCCTTTTAAGAGATACCTATAAGTCGGCTAATTCGATGGTTTATAACTACATACATATGTACAAATGTATATAACTTCGTCAGCGCTGTTACAATAAATTATTACAATAAATATATAATGCGACCTGTTTTGGGCAATACAAAAATTAATTTTGGGCAGGACGAAGTTCGCTGGGTCAGCTAGTATGTATATAAGATGATAGTAAATAATTAAGAATCCGAAATTAAAATAAAATATATCGATAACTGTATGGTAGAAAAAATTCCCGATCAAGTACTATAGTAAGTAGTAAGTCTGTATGTACACGTGTTACCATTTGTTGGAAAGATTATTATGCTTTCCTCTAAATCCAAGGGAATAATGGTAAGTACAAGAACATAATAAAAAAACAAAGAGTAATACAATGGCTTATTAGACGTAAGGCCACGGTTCAAACAACGGTTCTCCAACGAAACGAAATATGAAAAAAAATATTTCTTCGGCGACTTCCTTTCTCTGAGAGTAAATAAAATTGCCATGAAATAGTTTCTCAAAAATCTGTCGTTCGAAGTCGACTTTAAACTGGAGGTCCCTCCACTCATGTATAAAATTAACACACACAACATAAGTGATATGAGAAACTAGGTCATAATACTGACTAAAGGGTTGTAATTACCCATTTTTTTTTGTCTTGGGCCGGAGTTGGAAATCTTCGAAAGATACTTTTGTTCCAATAAAAGAATGCACGATTCACCATCACTTGTGCCTACGTACTAAACCCACCCCCTACACACTTCAATCACACTCCCCTCGCGGGACTGCCGTAAGCTATTACTTCGCGGAGGGCTCGTTAGCATTGAAGCTTTATCACTTCAAATGAAATTTCACCTTCGTTCCTCCAACCTTCGGAGTTCCAGCATAATTTCAGCCATTTTGTAGCTGTATTGGGTCCATAGAATCCTAGAATTCATCACCTTTTCCTAAAGCCGGTTTGGTCCTAAACTCGTTTCCCCGTCTAAATCTGGGGCAGCATATTAAAATATACTCCTCATCTACACAGTTTGGGCATATGGGGGAAGTATCATGCCCAAATCTGTGCAGTTACTTCCTGAAACATCCATGACCAGTTGGGAAATGGGTCACGTAGTAGTTCAGCTCGCAATGTTTGTTCTCCATCCAAGGGGTTATAACAGGGACAAGGTGATTTGATTAATGATTTTAAGGCAGCATCTGCTCTTTGTTGAGAGAGCAGTAGGCTGGAACTGGAATATGAACCCTAAAAACGGATAATTTTGGTATACGTGGGTTGCAGATTGGCTATGGAAAAAATGTATTAGCAAACCCGTTTTAAGCGTGGCTATCATATGAAGCATTGTTTGCTATCCTTAACTGGCTGCAAACAAGTGTCTGTGTACTTGGCAATGAGACTGCGTGCCACAAGAGCGTGTTGGCATAGAAGATATGTTAGTATATGTTGATCTGGATCTTCTTGATAATTACACTTACAATTAAGCCAGCCTTCGGTTCCGAGAGAGGAGGGATCCTGTTGTGAAAATGTTTTCTTCCATACAGAGAACGCCATCCAAGCATTCACTGAAGTACCCGACAAAATCGGATGTGAATTCGTTCCAGATATTCTCCAAACTTTTGATGGTGAAAACACCTGACGGATATGATGTCCTGAGGCATTACCACTGAACGTATTAAAAGGTCAAACGTATTAATATATATGGCAGGCTGGACCTGTTGTTTACCCACATGATAATGATTATGAAGCTTACGATATAAATTATAAGCATCTACGTTTTGATATCTGACGCCTGTGTTCATCTCAGAGATCACCAATGAGTATTCAAAAAGATGAGTAGATTCGAATCATACTCATAATTTCTGATACTTATACGCATTCATACTTATTTTAATATCATACTCATACTACTCATATTCAAAGTTTGAAGTACTCATTGTACACATACTTAACAATACGCATGATGTTGTTGATTTCGACTCTCCATGACTCAACATTTACAAGAATCACAAAATAAGTGTGATTCGCGTACGAACACTACAATACTCATCATAAAGTTGTTGCTTTACTTGCTGTCTTTCTTATTTCTTGGTAAATGCAACAACAACCAAGACTGTAAATTTTGATGATTGATTCGAATCACTCAAAACATTTATGAGTATTACATATAAAAAATTTTCTAAAGTTATGAATCTAAATAAGTATTCTTATGAATCAAACATATTTCGAATGTTATGAGTTTGATGTCGACGTTGTACTCGTACTCATTGCAACCTGTACTTATAAATCAACATTTCAGTGAGTACGAATGAATCAGAGTACATATGTAGTAGAATTTCAATACTGTTGACTCACTCATACTAAAAATTTTATGAGTACTTATGAGTAGCGAAAAAACGATTCATTGCTGATCTCTGGTTGCTAAATAGAATAGAGAATCTTGTGACGAATAAACACTTTAACTTCACTAAAACCAGCAACACATCACACTAAAACTATATTTTAATCTGAACGGTTTCATAATCTGTTTTCTAAAACTAAAACTCATCGGCGTTTGGAAAGAAGTTGTATGTTAATACAGGTTTTTAATTTCTGTGGGTTATTAATGCAGCTGCCTGTGATATTGAAGCCAGTGTATCAGAAGTGTTAGTAAGTAGTCACTCTTCTAGTTTCTCAGTTCTACCTCTCTCTTATCCGAATTTGGGAATGGCAGATTAAACAGACTATAAGTAGGCCGAGTTACCAAATTACTGACTCAAATGACAAAGTATCTAATTAACCAGGAGAAATATTACAATAATTTAAATTATTTATTTCATTGAAATTGTTTAAACATATTTTTGTTTTGTACATATATATCTCCTTTTCATAGCTTTTTTATGTAATTTTTCGCTTTTTTTTATTTCAAACTTAAAATAGAAATATTTAAAGAAAGGAATGCTTTTTGTTTAGAAAACTATTCATATTAATTTAGTTTCCGTTTTTTTAATATTTTGTTTTATATATTGTTGCTATATCGACAGTCTCATTGCTTACTTCCGACTCTTTGTCAGGTTCTTGGTGGTTAGTCTGCAATCTTTTCTCATTTTTATGTTGCATCTTCTTAATAACGCCACCGCAAAAAAGCAAAGTCATCTAAAAGTGTAATATGAAGCATTAGCATACTATATACCTACACTTTAATACAATTAAGAATGTAGTTTACATGTTCCAAGATTCCAATTAAGCCCAATACTGATAGGCCCAACAGGAAACCCAAAGAACCACCAACATCGGCTATAAACTGAGTAGTATCATAGCTGGGTCGCTCTTCTATCATCTGCTAAATTAAATTTTACATTATTTTATATGCTAAGCGATGAGAATCTTTGTTTCCACAAATACCACTTACAGATATTAATTTTGTTGTGTAATACACCCAGACTTGGGTGTTTGGTTCCGGGTATACAAAGCTTTTACGATTCTGTATATATGCAGAAAATATTCTTGATACACAGGGTTGTATGCAGTCACAGTCGATATCATCGTCACTATCGTAAACCCTACAAGTGATTTTATTTGAATATGAACAAAAAAAGTAAGACCATCAACTCAATTTACTTTCCGTATTCTCCGATAAGTTTAAGCATGGATTTGTATGACGAACAAAATGGCTGGTGTACATAATCCATCCAGGGTCCAGAACAATTCGTTCTCTTTGCTAAATCCTGCCATATGCAAACTTCACCACACTGCAAGGAAAATTTAAATGGCAAATCTCCATGAATAAAAATAAAATAAAATACTTTCCTTAAGATCACTGTAGCCTTCTTTTCTCGAACAGGACACATATTTGGTTTCGACATTCGAAAAGTATTGACTCTGCAACTTAATTTCGATTTCTTCATTAATATCCGCAAAAACATATTCCACACGTCCCGATGCTTTCATGTTGATTTCTAAATAATAATTTTTTTTTATAAATGCGTTATGGACTTGTGTTATGGACTCATGACATTTACAGTTATTACCTGTAAAATTTTCCCTCATATCATGAATAAATATATGCCAACCTGGAGGATTTTCAAAATATCTCGTTTCAATTTCCTCTTGCGTAAGATGATGTTTCAACATAATCGAATAACCAGACGCACGATTTGCACGTTTCAGTGATATTTTCGGTCGTATCGTATGGCAACGGCCCATGTTAAAATGTATGTCACTGGTTATCTCCAAATCTATTTGTCCCAAATTAATACCAATTTATTTATTATGTTTTCTTTTCGCTGCAATATTACTTACTATCAATTAAACCATTTAAACCATATAGATTTTCAGCAAAGGTTTCCGATTCATTGAAGGTGGAATTCATAAAAAATTCGGTTAAATCTACTTCTCCATAGGGGTAATTCGTCCAACAACTACTATATTTGGGATGTTCACATGTATTTCCGGAAATATTCTGAATATGAAAATGACTTTTTTTAATTTATAGCTGAGAATGCATAAAGGCTAAATAACAGTACTTTAGAACTTTTTTAGTACTTTTTCATTTCAAAAATACCGCAGTACCCCCGCCCGGCTTTCAGTACTTTTTTATTATTACATATTTTATGCCTTAGGCTTTTAAACTTTTAATGCATTAGCAACGTATTGTTAAAGGTAGAATTAGTCTTAAGCCCCGATTAGCCAAACGGACACGGAACATATGTCCGTTTTTAGAATACGAAAAGCAATGAGAAGACTTGCCGAACTGTAATGTAATTTCGATAAGCATTTACGTTGCTCTTCATGTGCTACAAGCGAACGTCGACTTTTGAATAAATGGGACGTTTACGTTTTGTTACGTTCAGAATCAATAGTTTTTGTTGTTCACGTGAGGAACACGTTTAAGTCGTTAGTTTTTCTGTTCCGTAAAATATAATTAAATAAATAGTCTAGTAATTAGTGTGCTGGCTTACTAGATTTGAGGTTGTGGTTCATACCCTATGTCAGACATGTCCAACATAATGAAAAATTAAGAAAGTATTTCTACGGCAATCTCATTCTGTCAAAATCTCTCAGAGTAAATAAAATTGCCATGAGAAAGTTTCTCAAAAATCTATCGTGCAGGGTCACCGTTAAACTGTCGGTCCCGCGACTCATGTATAAAATTTACGCACTCAAAATAAGTGGCTGAGAAACTAGGTCATAATCATAATCATAGGTTGTAATGTAAAGTACCATTTGATGCGAAAGAGTACTCTTTCAGTTATAGTTCAGTACCCTTTTAAAATTTAAATTTTGCAACATTGCTAAATAAATAAATATTTCGTTTTAAAATTTAAAAATAAGATTATCCGATATGAGTGGAAAAAATGAGGGAAAGGATGAAGCAAGATTGATTTGTGTAAGTGAAACACAATCCGCATTTTAACTCTATTTGTAATTAATTAACATAATTCGACATAATCATCTTAATTAAGTGCAGTTGAAAGGCTTTTAAATAAAATTTGTTACGTTCGAGAATGGTTCATTCCACTCAGTGGCTTAATCATTTTGTATATTCATAATATAAAACGTTTTTGTCACTCTAGTCCATAAAAACAGACGACTGTCAAGGGAGGGTCAGTAAGTTTGTGACACAAGTTTTTGCGTAAAACAAATTTGTTTTAAATTCTTTAATTTAAATCGCCTTGAAAAATCTTACTGTTTGGGAAATCCTGATACAAATGAGGCAAAAGAAAATGTAAAATTAGTCATTTCATGGTAATGCCACATCCATGTGTCATGGATGACTTATACTCACAGTCAATTCTTCACTTTTATATGGAGGATCACGGCATACTGTAATGGCTGGCATTTCTATAGTTTCATTTAAATTATAATACGAATGCGTAGATATCGGCGGATTATCTAATTTCGAAAAACATTCGTACAACTTTTGAAGATTTAAAGACAAAATAGAATAAAAAAAGAAATGAAAAATTATTTCTAATAATCAATTCACAGCAAGCTGAACATACCTGAACGATGACAATAATACAGCAGACGAATAAAACTAAATAACGTATTAGCTTAGCTGGATCTTTTAACATCCAGGCTTTCAATTCCGACCAATAGCCCATATTGAAATGGTCAATGTACCAAAGTTAATTTAGCGAATCGAAACTGACTGATTGAATTGAGTTTAAGAACTAAGTACTTTCGTACGCCTATTTAGATTCACCAATTTTAACATTTTGTCGAAATTCCCACGCATAGTTAACTGTAACCAAAGATAATATTCTGATAACGACTTGTTTTGGATACCTAATCATGTTGTTTTCTTTTTTATAGCGTCACATATAAAATTACACGCATACTTGTCTCGTACAGAATTTATTACTGGAACCGAAAGCTGATTACAGAAATTACATGTTTTTATATATGGAATCGTGAAACGGTTTTGTTTTGCTAGAAATTAGAATGAAAGTGATTCACAAGAATTATGATGATGATCTTACTTGAAAATTGAATTGATGGATATGATATACAGAACACGTTAATTATGCACTGCCGTTGTAGACGTTAGTTATACATACATAATTTGCCATTGAAGTCGCCGTGGTCGAGTAGGTAGGTGTTGGCTTATTAGACGAAAGGCCCGAGTTCGAATCCCAGGCCAGACATCAGAAACAAAATACAAAAAGTATTTCTTCGGCGACTTCCTCTCAGCAGATTTCTGGCAAAAACTCTGAGAGTAAAAATTGCCATGAAAAGCTTCTCAAAAAAAAAAAATCTGTCGTTCGGAGTCGACTTTAAACTGTAGGTCCCGCCACTCATGTATAAAATTAACGCACACAACATGAGTGGTGTTGCGAAGCTAGGCCGTAATCCTGACGAAGGGTTGTAATGGCCAATTATGTATGTATGTATGTAATTTGCCATTACAACCCTACAGTCAGGATTACGGCCGAGCTTCTTAACACCAATCATGTTGTGCTCCTTAATTTTATGCTTGAGTGGCTGGACCTACAGTTTAACGTCGACTCCGAACGACAGATTTTGAGAAACTTTTTCATTGCAGGTTTATTTACTCTCAGAGTTTTTGCCAGAAATCTGCTGTGAGGAAGTCGCCGAAGAAATATTATTTTTTCATACTTCTTTTTTGATGTCTGGCCTGGGACTCGAACCCGGGCTTTATGTCTAATAGGCGGATATACTACCTACTAGACTACGGCGACCTACTAGACCATCAATTATATACCACACTTTAAATATTATTGATTCACAAAGTTTCATCAAAACTTCTAATATAAGGGAAATAAAAAGGCGAACGAACTAGCACAGAAGGGCTCGGAGATGTCTGAAGAGGAGGCGATAGAGGGGATATATGCGCCTCTACGGAAGTATTTTTCAAAATTAGAAAAAGCAACACGGAATTCACAACAATTCGTGGGTGGTGCGACATACCTAACTGCCGAATTTCAAAACTGATATGTCCAGCAGTACACAGCGGGAGAATCAGGGAACTACTTGTGTTCTGCAAGAGAACGCTTCGCATTCTAATAGGAATTCTAACAGGACACTGCTATATTGACAGTTTCGTTGACAAGTTCGGTCTGCCCCACTCTGATTACTGCAGAAGCTGCCAGGTGAAACATGTGTTATCCGAGTGCCCTGCACATCAGAACAGACGCCATCGGTTTTTGGGTAACAGATCTGAAACACATGTTATGCGAGTGCCCTGCACTGCAGAACAGACGCCATCGGTTTTTGGATAACAGAACGTTTGAAGATCTGGCCATGGTGGCGAACATGCCACTAAGGGAACTGGTCGGTTTTTATAATATTTGTATCGCTTCCAAACAGTACGATTTATCGGGGTCATGAAAACATTTAGTTTTGTTAGAGAAAGTAGTCGCCGTAGTCTAGTAGGTAGTGTGTTCGCTTATTAGGCGTAAAGCCCGGGTTCGAGCCCCAGGCCAGACATCAAAAAACGAAATATGAAAAAAATATATTTCTTCGGCGACTATTTCAGATGGCAGATGGTAAAAGAACATGATGGCAAAAACTCTGAGAGTAAATAAACATGCCATGAAAAGTTTCTCAAAAATCTGTCGTTTGGAGTCGACGTTAAACTGTAGGTCCTGCCACTCAAGTATAAAATTAAGGCACACAACATGAGTGGTGTGAGAAACTAGGTCGTAATCCTGACTGAAGGGTTGTAATGGCCAATTATGTACATATGTATGTAGAGAAATTATTTTATTTTTCGAATCATATTTCTTATATTTTTCCCATCTTCAGCTGAAAAACAAATTTTTTTAATTTCGATTAGAACACTATTAGATGCTTGTTAACAGGAGCAGTGTGCCTTTTCAGTTGAGACACGAAAAATTCAAAAACTGATGAATCGGATTTATGGGTGCACCCTCGTACAAATATTTATGTACATGTCATCGATTGACAATAATCTTTGGCCAAATAATATTCGCATTTATTGTTTTATGATCATATTTGTATTTGCTTATCAATTTTCCAAAAAAAAAAAGAAAAATTGATTGTAAACACATGTTAAATTTATACACTTCAAAACAATGGATCCCTCACGTGTAATTCCTTTATTTACGTTCAATAGGATTCATACATACATACGCGAAAATTGTTTAACAAATAATATTTGGATTATTTACTTTGACTTTGTTACTCACACAACTGAAGATTCTAAAGACGTACGTAAATTGCTAACCACTATCACTAACTAATACATCAACTAATCCGTACCTACAAAATAGTTCTATAAGTTTACATACATAATTGGCCATTACAACCCTTCAGTCAGTTGGTAATGACCAATTATGTACGTATGTATGTATATGATGAAGAACACGGTAAATTTACTACAAACAATGCGCTTTATAATTCGCACTATTGGGTACATTAGATTACAATACAAAACTCTATAGAGTAAACACTGTTTTTTTGCATAGCAAACGACAAAATAAGCAGACGCCGCTATTTCTTTTGTGTATATATCTGGTGAAGATGAAGACATATTTAAAATAAAAGGACCTACAAATAAAATCAATGTTGCTTCTTGATGGCTCACCTTGTCGTCCTCCCCAGTGGGAAATAATTACCAATAACCAATGGACCTGAATGTTAAAGCAGAAATTATTCCAGCCATTCAAGGTGTTTAAATTTTTGAAAGGTAATTAAGTGGACTGAAAATAGTGCATGAATAACGTGAGAAGCTAGGCCGTAATCCTGACTGAATGGTTGTAATGGCCAATTATGTACATATGTATGTACGAAATCTCTGAAATCTGAAAAGATTTTAGCTTTACATAAATTTAGTAACTTAGCTTTACAGAAAGTTAAAACATCTCGTAAAAAGTAAAAAGGTTTAAGTTTCTTTTTTTGTTACGCAATAGTTATTTGTGTGGTATCTATTAGTGACATGTAGATGTTACGTAGTCATACATATGAGTACCAATATTTTATTTAAAAGTATGAGGGCCATTATTACAACTTGCCGTTAACTAAAGGGAGGATTATAACAGACAGATAAATTGTTTTTCATTATTACGAGTACCCAATAAAATAGAAGTGAGCGCTAAGGGAGGATCATCCTGCCGGTAACTTTTAAAGTTAATTTTATGTTGGAACTTGCTATATTATAAATTTCTTTCAATATGGCAACTTCAAATGTAAACAAAATGAGGAAACACAAGAACAACAAAAGAGGCCCTTCGTTGCTACTGCGTTTAAAAAAAAACTTGTTTAATTGAGCAGTTTTATCGAGATTGCTCAGGTACTGCCATATTTTTGAAAACAGTTAACTTTATGTTATCTATAAGTTGTAATAACGAAAATAAGTTAAAGATAACTTTACAGTTCCCTTTATCTAAAGGTATGTACTTTTAATTAAACCTAAGTTAATGGCAAGTTTAATGACCCTAAGTATGAATATTTTTTCTTTTTTACATTGAATGAATAAAATTTGTTTAATTTTCTTAAACTGTACGTAGTGAGTTTCTTAACACGTTGACTGCCGCGGCAATTTTCAGAAAACTGGCCACGTAAGCAAATATTGACTTTTTATTCTTTTACCAGAAGCCATTCATCGATACTAGTACTGATATAATACGATTTTATTCGTAGTACACAAAAATGGCAGGTTTAGTGAGTACGAGATAACTCGTAGTTGGCACCCTAGAAGGGAACGCAATCTACGAGCTATTGGCACCCTAGAAGGGAACGCAATCTACGAGTTATGTCGTAGTCGGCTGTCAACGTGTTAATAATGTAAACAGGCCTGTGAATCAATTATTCACTATACCCCGAGTCCACTGTACTTATGCATTTGTAATTTGTTTTAGAAAAAAAAGCTAAAGTAATATATTCTCTTCCAGCAAAATTACTGATCGATTAACAATTAAACATGAATTATTATGTTTGACATTTATTTTATTGCAATATGAATCATTCCGAATCCCTTTAACAAACCCTGCCCATGTTTTGTTGAAGCATGACCTGTACAGCATTTACATAATTATTTTATAACAAGATAGCAACCAACATTAAAGCCATTTACAGAAGTACTTGTACATGATTAAGAGCCATTATTACAACTTGCCGTTAAACTTGGTTGTAGTTAAAGCTACCTTTAGCTAAAGGGAACTGTAAAGTTACCTTTAACTTATTTTCGTTATTATAACTTACAGATAAAATAAAGTTAACTGTTTTTAAAAATATGGCAGTGCCGGAGTGCAGTGGCAACGACGGGCTTCGTTTTTTGTTGTTGTGTTTCCTAATTTCGTTTAAATTTGAAGTTGCCATATTGCAAATAATATATAATATGGCAAGTTCTAACATAAACTTAACTTTAAAAGTTTCAGGTAGGATGATCCTCCCTTTAGCTTAACGCTCACTTCTATCTTATTGGGTACTCATAATAATGAAAAACAATTTATCTGTCTGTTAAAATGCTCCCTTTAGTTAAAGGCAGGTTGTAATAATGGCCCTAAAAGTTGAAATTTATGTTTTATTTTATAAATAGATGACCCATATATGTATCATTTTTCCTTAAGTTTTCATATTCCAACAGAAATTCTATATTTGGAATTCAGACAAAAATAAAATAAAAAATAAAACAAAAATTTTTATTTCAAGACATGCAAAAGGGTTCCAAACATAATTTTGTGTGTGAAAAATGAAAAACAAGTCAATATACCCGACACAAAAAGACTAAAAAATTAAAAAAAACACACAATCAGAAATGAACACTCTATAGGAATTTCACATACATATGTATGTATGTATTGCATGAAATGCTATGCCTTAATTCCTCTGTTTCATTTTTGTTTTTTTGCTTTTCTTTTTGTTTTTGTTATTAGAATTTCAAATTTATAAACAAAAATTTTCAGAAAGAAAGAAAAAAGAAAATTTTCTCTTGAGTAGGCATCAGATTGAAAAATAATGGGCGATCATTTAGAATGTGTGAAATTGTATCTACAGTTCACAAAGGTGTGTATGCATGCATGTTTGTTTACCAGATTAGTATGTACACGCATACATACATACATTACACTTTGTTAATGTTTGTTGAAACAAATTTTATGTTTCGAAATTTCTAAATTAAAAAACCTCATATGTATGTACATATTATTTATGCCTATGTGTAGGTATGAATGTATGTACATCCGTATTTATGTACACCAATACCCCGGTTTGCGTCGCTAATTGGGACTGAAAAAATGAGACGCAAAGCGAAACGACGCAAACTGAAGCAGAATTTTCAATTTCAACTTTCAGACTGAACTTCACTCCACGACATATAATTCGAAACTAATAACTGTAAACAACCACACCCGCAAATTTGCTTTCTACTAAACGGGAAATCCCCTTTTTCTGCTTTAGCTTTGTAAAAACATTTTTATATGAATGACGCAAATCGAAGCATTTACGACGCAACTTCGAAGCCATGCGACGCAAACTGAAACAAAAACGACGCAACATTGAAATTCCAGAAACTTAAAAAAAGACGCAACTTCAAAGCGACGCAAACTGAAGCGACGCAAATCGGGGTATTGGTGTATAAATAATTGTACTTAAAGCCACCTGCAGTACGTGGCACTTTTGGAAAATTTGCTACTCTTGTGTATGGCAATTGCGGTTACTCACTTAAGTGGTTGTTGACCTTTTCCGATTTTAGTACATTCGTATCGAGAAACGAGAATTCTCGTTTTTAAAAAACTATGGTAAGCAACGGGAAACGAGTTTTCTCGTTTTCAAAAAAATTAGACATCGGGAAACGAGGTATCTCGGGTTTACACTTTGTTGATAATTTCTTTTTATTTTGTTCAAATTCGTTTTCAAATTTCAAATTTCTTCTAAAATTTTAAGGACTTTATCAACAGAACGTTAAATGCCTAATTGAGAAAGACTAACATTTACAACCCATAATCTGGCTAGTTAGCTTGGGGGCGAGGAGTGGATCAAGCGTATGTAATATTTCTTCCTCTCAGCAGATTTCTGGCAAAAACTCTGAGAGTAAATAAACCTGCCATGAAAATGTTTCTCAAAAAGCTGTCAGCCTTATGTGTATGCTATCACCTTATAAAGTTCGCCCTGGATATAACATTACAAAATTTCTTTTAGAAAATTTTATGTCTGCTGAAATTGAATCGTTTCTACTTACGATCAAAACTAATCCTACCAATATTTTTTAACACTTCAAAAATTGTACGTACATATTTAGATTCTAATTTCATAAATAATATAACATGGATATTGAAATCTGTAATGTATACGAGACAAACAGAATTGAGCCAAATCTGACGAATGTGACAGCAAAACATGATTAACCGTAAACGCATTAGAGTGAACCCTAATACAGTCAACCCTCCTATAACGCGGTGAGTGCGTACCGCGTTGTATGGAAACCGCGCTATAAGAAACTCAGATTTAACCGTACAAACCAGGCAAAAACGTAGCGCGTTCTATAGAAACCGTCTACCGCGTTGTATGGAAACCGCGCTGTAAGAAACTCGGAATTAGTACAAATCACATCATCCGTACCGCGTTATATGGAGACCAAGACAAGATAAATTATAAATTATTTTTATGGACTGAAAGAGTTCATATAAGGATTAATAAAAAAATTAAACAAAAACTAAACTGAAGGAAGGAACTTATGGCATGTTGTTGAACGGAAACCACGCTGTACGAATACCGCGTTATAGGAAGGCTGTCGCAATTTCAGCTCTACGTTATGTGAAAACCGCGTTATATGGAAACTGCGCTCTGAGAGTCCCGCGTTATAGGAGGGCTGTCGCAATTTCAGCGCCGCGTCATATGGAAACCGCGTTCTGAGAGTACCGCGTTATAGGAGGGTTGACTGTATTTATATTGGAGTAGATATTAATTTATTCTCCGAATATTGTTCTTGTATGTACTCGAGGGATATATATTTACACATATGGTCAAAATAATAGGTGTAAAAAATTTTTTTTCTTTCAACTTATTAAAAAATGCAAAAAATTATAACCATGCTAAAATTATTTTATATAAATTATAGTATTATTGTTGCAGAAAGAAAAAAAGTGCAATTTCACTAAAAATAAGCTTGTCTCAGATAAATAGTGTGGCATTTTTCTTTTAAGTGCGAATTTTACATGGACAAAATAATAGGTGTGTGATTTTTAATTTAGTTAAAATTTGATTTATTGTAAAAAAATTTAAAAAAAAGGGCGAAAGTAAGTGAAATAATATTAATTAAAACTAAATTAAACATTATATCAGACATAATCAATTTTTAAGACGGGTCGTGGGCTCCATTGCAGTAATTAAGAAAGACTCGTTCTCGACCTCGTTCTTAAACTTCGCGAGCAAGCTAAAACCTACAAATTCATTTAAATCGGTCTAAGAATTTTGTAGCCAACGCTTTAAAAGAAAAAAATAACGTTGAAACACGAGGTAGTCATAGAAAAACTTCATTAACTACAGAGAAACGCATAGTCACACTATCCAAACGGGACCCTTTTAAGTCATCTAAAGCGATTGATAGAGAAATTGAAAATACAGTGTCATCACGAACTGTGCGAAGACGATTACAGAAGGCAGGCCTACAAGGTAGGACAGCTTCCAAAGTCCCTCTGCTTAGAACAAACAATTTAAAGAAGAGGAAAAATTTTGCATTGGCTCACAAAGATTGGTGTGGAGCAGAGGGAGAAAAAAAGTGGCGAAATATCCTTTGAAGCGACGAAACCAAAATCAATTTATTTAAAAACGATGCAGAAAGAAATGTTCGTCGGCCAAAATGTAAAAAATTCGACAGTAGGTACACAAAAAAGACCATCAAACATGAAGGAGGCAATATCATGGTATGGGGTTGCTTTTCCTGGTATGGAGTAGGTCCAATTCACCGAATAGAGCAAACAAATGGACAGATTTGTGTTCAAAAATTTGTTAGAGAATGTCATGCTACCCTTTGCCAAAGAAAATATGCCTCTGATGTGGAAGTTTCAACACGATAACGGTCCAATACACTCATCAAAGTTAGTAAGTGCATGGTTTCGTCAAAGGAAGATAGACGTTATGGAATGGCCTAGTCAGTCCCCCGACTGAACCCGATAGAAAACCTTTGGGGAGAATTAAAATAAGAGTTTCCAAGCTTCCTTGTTGTAATAAAGACCAATTATGGGCAAACGTTCATCATGTTTGGTACAATATTGGGGTAGAGGCTTGCCGTAATTTAATTTCGTCTATGCCTCGAAGAATGGAAGCTGTCCTCAAAAACAATTATTTTTAATTAATATTATTCCACTTACTTTCGTCCTTTTTTAAATTTTTTTACAATAAATCAAATTTTAACTAAATTAAAAATCACACACCTATTATTTTGTCCATGTAAAATTCGCACTTAAAAGAAAAATGCCACACTATTTATCTGAGACAAGCTTATTTTTAGTGAAATTGCACTTTTTTCTTTCTGCAACAATAATACTATAATTTATATAAAATAATTTTAGCATGGTTATAATTTTTTGCATTTTTTAATAAGTTGAAAGAAAAAAAATTTTTTACACCTATTATTTTGACCACATGTGTATATCAAAACGAAATATGAAAAAAAATATTTCTTCGGCGACTTCATCTCAGCAGATTTCTGGCAAAAACTCTGATAATAAATAACATTGGCATGTAAAGGCTTCACAAAAAATCTATCGTTCGGAGTCGACTTTAGACTGTAGGTCTCCCCACTCAAGCACAAAATTAAGGCACACAACATGAGCGGTGTGAAAAGCTAGGCCGTAATCCTGACTAAAGGGTTGTAATGGCCAATTATGCATGTAATTTCTACAGGTAACTTAACATTATAAGTGTTGAAGGAAGGTATTCAATGTAAACAGAATACACTGCAAGTATTGAAAAAGTATCCAATCGAATTTTTTTTTTTGGAAAAATTCTTAAATTAATTCAAAGAATATATTCCCTCATTATATGAATGACTTATTGATTCATATATAACGAATGTGTTCGCTGAAAGTGCCCTGGAGTAGTGGTCAACTGACCCTAATTTTCTTCGAAAAATCATCTTCAGCTATGAGGCCCTTTTCTGGATGATCTAATAGTCCGAATTGGGACAATAACAATCCACATGTGATCCAACAGCGTCTTACGCATTCCGAAAAATAAACTGTTTAGAGTGTATTTTGGGTTAAAGGATTCATGCGTTTACATTTCTAAGAAAACGACGTTGGCTAGGTCACCACTGTTTAGAGCGAACACTGTAGGTCGATGATTACCGACTGCTTTTGGTCTAAATTTGATGATTTGAGATGGCAATTTGAGGGCATGGTCATCTCACGTGTAGAAGATGTGAACTGGTCACTGAGAAAAAAATTTTCCAAACAACCTCCAGTAGCAGCAGCTGATATTATTGCATAGCTAATTAACACACATTCTTAATGTGGAATCATCAAAATTTATTAAAAAATATAGAAAAAAATTATTTAAACCTCAAACATAACCATTTCAATATTTATATCCTTAAAGCCCTTGTTAAAGAAAAAGAAAATTATTATAGCCTTTCACACTTATTCATACACTATGTTCGATCTGTGGCTGTTGGTGTTTTTATTTCATTTTCATTCCATTCACACTTGTTGAGGAGAATTGTTTTTCGATGAGACAATGGAAGAGAATAGCTAGAAAAGCCAGCGAAATAAATGAACAAGAGTGGAGAGGAAATGTCATATTCGGCTACTGTTTGAAAACTGGATATGGAGATGAAAAACCGAAAATTTTTTAAATTTCTATGAGTTTATTGAATTGATATTTGAACGAATTTTCATTTTACTCTCACAGTAAATCTTTTAAATTTATTTTTTTTTATGTTTGCCTCTACGTATACATACGAGTAAGTAGTGGTGATCGATCGCCTTATTTCTTTTCTGAGTTATTTTTAGTTTCAAATTCTTTTCGATTTTGTAAATAATTTTTCATTTTCTTAGAATTCTTGAGAAGATCAAAAACGATAAACAAACAGATAACAAACAACGACAATAACAGCAACAAAACGAATACAGATTTTCTGCGTCATCAACAAGAAAATTTAATAACTTGCCTACTGTTTGAATGCCGTTAAAGGAAAAAATAAATGAATTTTCCAATAAGTATTGGAAAAACACATAAAATCTGATTTTAAATACGATTTCCAATACATTCAAATGGAAACCTATACATACTCTTATAAAAAGCGTAACATTTAATGACGACCTTAACATTTATATGCATTACATACATACATAATAAAAAAAATATACATAATAATAATAATAAAATACATACGTGCATATATCATATCGTATATATGTATTTCTGTTATTTTGTAAAAATAATTCCAAAGTCTACATATGTATGTACATATCATATTTTTTAAAAAAATTAATTAATTAAAAATATTCCATGTTAATGCGATGAGTAAGACATGATTGATTGTAACGGGTGATTTTTTAGCTATTATCTTTTTGGCAACACTGGTTTAAACAGCTCACGCACTTTTTGTGTTTTGTTTCACTGTCAAACATCTTCAGTTTAGTCTATAATTTAACCATGAATCGTCTTACAAACGAACAACGCTTGCAAATCATTGAATTTTATTATCAAAATGCCTGCTCTGTTAAGAAAGTTCATCGCGTGCTTCTTCCATTTTATGGTCAGTTTAATCGACCCACTGAAGCGGCTATTCGGGATACGTAAATAAGCAGAATTGTCAGAAGCATTGCAAAAGCTACCAATGCAACCAGAAAAAGTCACAGTTTGGTGCCGTTTATGGGCTGATGGCATCATTGGACCGTACTTCTTCAAAGATGCTGTGAATCGTCCCGTAACTGTGAACGGTGAGCGCTACCGTGAGATGATATGCAACTTTTTTTTGCCCAAAATGCGAGAACTTGACTTGCATGACATGTGGTTTCAACAAGATGGTGCCACATGCCACACAGCAAGCGTAACAATGGACTTATTGAGAGGCGAGTTCGGTGAACATTTTATTTCACGTTCGGGACCGGTCAAGATCGTGCGATTTAACGCCTTTAGACTATTTTTTGTGGCGCTATGTTAAAGCTCATGTCTATACAGACAAGCCCGCTTCAATTGACGCATTGGAAAACAACATTGAAGCATTTATTAGTAAGTATTATTTAGGGACTGAAACATAAAAGATTAAAGAGAAAATTTGAAATACAGTTTTTGGTTTCACTTTCAAATAAAAATTAAAAATAAACTGAATGTAACAAACAACCTCTTGGGTTAATGGTTCGATCCAGAACACGTTTACAAGCGTATTGACCGTATGTGTTTTTCCTCTAGCTTCAAACACAGATCTCGTAGTCCTTCAGCCGAAGTTCTTAGTGCTTTAGGTTTACTCTTCGAATCAAAGTCAAATTAATTTATCTCCTCTCTCCTCCTTACTCCCCTCTCTCTCCTTACAGATAAGCATCTTTTTCTCAAACTATTTAAGAAAGATTTCATCTGGTAGTCATGATTTAGAATTATGTATATAGTACTACAGGTAGTATAAGCGTTTTGAGGTCATTACATACATACATTAGCACGTTAATCACCAGGTCAGTTATATGTGTCTGACGCTAAGAAGTTCTACATGAGCCATGTCAGACATACATGTATGACGATTTGGTAGAAGGCCACGTCAATCACAGATGTCCGACGCAAACGATGCTGTGTTTAAAACAATAGGTTAATACTTGTTTTATCTTGTTTGGATGCGTCAGACATATAAGACTGACACGGCTTGTCGAGAAAAAAGTTTTAATATAGGGGCCGTATGAGTCATATATGTGTGACATAAAAAATAGTGTTTTTCTGGGAATTTTGGCAAAAAAAATTTTTTTCTGATATTATTGTGGCGATTAACGTGTTAAAGTCGACTCCGAACGACAGATTTTTGAGAAACTTTTCTTGGCAATTTTATTTATGGCTGAGAGGAAGTCGTCGAAGAAATATTTTTTCATATTTCGTTTTGTTGGAGATGTCTGAGCTGGGGTTTAACCCGTGGCCTCACGTCTAATAGGTCAAAACACGTCCTACTAGACTATGCCTGTTAGCCCATCACACTTTAAGCACTAATTAGATGAAAAGTTATACTTTTTGGATCCATACATAAGCATTGCAATTTATAAAAATATATACCATACATACCTACTTACTTACTTTACTTAATTGGCCATAACAATTCGTTTAACGGATTTCGGCCTGCCGCAACACATCCTTCCAGGCGCCTCTGCTTCTTGCGTGCCTACGCCAGTTGGTCACACCAATCGATGACAGGGCTTCCTCGATTTGGTCCTTACAACGCATACAAGGTCGTCCTCTTCGCCGACTTCCGCAGATTCCCTTTTCAAATACCCGTCTCGCCGGAGCATCCTCCTCTATTCGAACGACATGGCCGAGCCAGCGCATCCGCAGCTCACTATTGGATCGCATACGGAAATCATCGGCAACTCGCACTACCATACATACCTATGGTATTTAATTTTTATCACTCGATTATTTTTTAATGAAAATATTTTTCTTCTGTGTCATCTACATAAGTATTTCACTGTAATAATTCTAAAATTATGTGTTGTGAAGTGAATTTTTCCGTCAAAGTAAAATTTCCTGTTATGGATCACCTTCATCGTCGTCTGTGCTTGTACAGATATATAGATGATGTGTAAGACGTTCAGTCACGGTGTAACTGTAATAATTAATAATAAATTAAAATGTTTAATTAATTATTTGAAATAATTTAAATGCTTTATACTATATTTTGATTAATAAAAATTAACAGACTAATTAAAACGATGACGATATTCTTTTCAGTGCAATTAGTAATTCGTTCATCAGATTTTTTTCAGTTTGTCTGGGATTGGATATTTTTATATGAACTATTTAGTGGTCATTGAATAAAATATACCCTGCTGTTCAATGTAAGTATATAACTTCATTATATTATTATTCTTCATTATATTCATTGTATTATTATTGAAACCGCCGTAGTCTAGTAGGTAGTGTGTTGGCTTATTAGATGTAAGGCCGCTGTTCAAACCCCAGTTCAGTCATTAAAACGAAATATGAAAAAATATTTCTTCGGCGTCTTCCTCTCAACAGATTTCTGGTAAAAACCCTGAGAGTAAATAAAATTGCCATGGAAAGGTTCTGATTGAAGGGTAGTAATGGCCAATTATGCATGTATGTATGTATGTGTGTATGTATGGATTATTTTTATATAATTTCAATGATATCACATATAACTATGATAACTATTACATGTGAAGGCTAGATCGTAATCCTGACTAAAACTTTTAAATGGCTAGGTGAGTTCAACAAATGGATTATCCGAATTAATTGCTGTAGAGCATGTACAGCATGAACAAATTTAGTATTTTGTAATATTTATTTTGAATACCTTTCTTTACTATATCCTGAGTCATACAGCATATGAACAACACGGACATTCATATTCTGAGTTCATAAATTGTGGTTCTTTATTTCGTTTTGTTTTTTTCTTCGTTTGAATAAAACGAAATTTACTGAAACACATGTCGTCGCTAAATAAGAAATTTCAAAATGCGAAAACTGTGAAATATTTTGTAAATAATTAATAATCATGACAAACGTATACACATACTTACGTACATACAGTGGGTCACAAATCTCATGGTACTCGCCAACTTCAAAAACTTTTTGCTTGATTTATTATTATTATTTCCTCGTATGCTCTTTATTATATTATACACTCAAAAAAATACAAATAAATTTAAAAACTTTAGGAATTATTTAAAATAAATTAAAATAAACGCTTAATGATTGCCACAAAACTCTTGGTATCTTTTACCAATAGATACATTCCTGACAAAAATGCATTTCTAGTACGTATATGCCATAATGATTCATACTTGAATATTAACTATATGGCTTGGTTAGGTACTCAATAAGTATTGTCATACACTTATTGGACTTCAGTGAAGCTGACCTGAAATTACAAACTGGTTTTTTGTATTCGCCTTGGTCCAGTTGGTAGTGTGTTGGCCTATTAGACGTAAGGCCATGATTCAAACCTCAGGTCAGACATCTCCAACAAAATGAAATATGAAAAAAAAAAATATTTCTTTGGCGACTTCCTCTCAGCAGATTTCTGGCAAAAACTCTGAGAGTAATTAAAATTGCTATGAAAAAGTTTCTTAAGTTGTTCTTTGTCGATTTGAAACTATAGGTCCAGCCACTCATATATGAAATTAACACACACAACGTATGTAAGTAGCGTGAGAAGCTAGGACGTAGCCCTGACTGAAGGGTTATAATGACCAATTATGTATGTATGTATGTATCAGAGATCAGCAATGAATCGTTTTTTTCGCTACTCATAAGTACTTATGAAATTTTGATTATGAGTAAGTCAACAGTATTGAAATTCAACAATTCATTCGTACTCACTACAACGTTGATTTTGAAGTACAGGTTGCAATGAGTATGAGTACAACGTTGACATCAAACTCATACCATTCAAAATATGTTTGCTACATAAGCCTACTCATTTAGAACCATAACTTTAGAAAAATACTTATAATACTCATAAATGATTCGAGTGACTCGTCGAATCATTCATCAAAATTTACAGGCTTAGTTGTTGTTGCATTTTGAAGTACAGGTTGCAATGAGTATGAGTACAACGTTGACATCAAACTCATACCATTCAAAATATGTTTGCTACATAAGCCTACTCATTTAGAACCATAACTTTAGAAAAATACTTATAATACTCATAAATGATTTGAGTGATTCGAATCAATCATCAAAAGTCTTAGTTGTTGTTGTATTTACAAAAAAAGAAAAAAGACACATAAGCAAAAAAGACACATAAGCAAAAAAGACAAAGACAGCAAGTAAAGCGAAAATTCTAGTGAGTAATTTAGTGTTCGTACGCGAATCATACTTATTTTGTGATTCTTGTATATGTTGAGTTATGGAGAGTCGAAATCAACGACATCATACGGGCTGTTAAGTATGAATATGATGAGTACTTAAAACTTTGAATATGAGTAGAGGTTCCATGATATTAAAATAAGTATGAATGCGTTTAAGTATCAGAAATTATGAGAATGATTCGATTCTACTCATCTTTTTGAATACTCATTGCTGATTCCCAGTGTGTATGTATGTATGATGTAAACCTAAATCTACCATAACAAATATAAAAATATTTTTTTGTTTTTAGTGAATAGTTCTTCGACAAGTTTTGTTACTGTTGATCGTAAGATCAAGCTTAGCAAATTACGGATTCATTTTAAACAATACAACCTTCTTCCAGACTTGAATCCAATGTTCACGTTGTAAAATAGCGTTATTGGCTATCTTGTTATTGATTTTATTTATACCAGAAGATTTTTTCACACTGAGCCTGGGTGTGGTTGAAGCTGTTTCTCCAAACTCAAAATTTATAGGCAGTAGAGGTAAATCAACAACAAACAAGAAATCGATCATGTCGTTGCACTGATCGGTGCTCAAGAGTGTAACTTTCATCATTTCTGATGAGTTTTGCAAAGTTACTTTAAACATAACATTACGTACGCCATAATGAATAGTATTCTAGCAGCTATATTCTATATTCTATATTTTACAAGAATTGTCTTTTTCTTAAATCAGTTCATATATTAATTTTTATATTAAACTTTCCACTTCTGCTCATAAGATTCTGGTAAATCTAGCCTTCGAATATTCTAAAGTTTCATGTTGGACAGCCTTCCTGAAAACTTTGCAAATTGGGGTGGATAACGTGCCCCATATTTATAAGATAACTTCAATTTTGTAAATGTCTTCTAGAAATACTGCTATAATCGATTAGATTGCCTTTAAAAGTTTACTTACCAGGCAGCAGATGAAACTGTGCGGTGGTGGCTGCGTGATAATTCCATAGGAGGCAATAAAGTACGTTGATGTAATGTCTGATGCGAGACTGAGCTTCACCCAGGGCATGTTTTTTTTTTAAAGGTAAGAAGGAAAACTCATTGTCACCTCCGCATATAGCGCAGGGATGCAAGAGGCAATTGCTGTAAGGCATTGGGGAATGACAGCAAAGATAGAAAACACATCACAACGGCAGAAGGACAAAGGATTTTATATCCATTTAAATTTATTACCATTTAAATTTATTTATTATTAGACCCTGTCCAGTCACAGGTGCTTTTGGCAATACTAATTTAAAAATTCGAAACAGCGCAACACATGACATTCCAGGGCTACGTGTTTAGCGAAGATAAACCGAGATATGCCAATTGAGTACCGACTGGAATGGCGGCCAACTATTCCCCAGTCCATTTTTACGCAAACATGGCATAATCCAGAGTATACTAAGACCTCGCTTTACGCTGCTCCGCTTAACGCTATTTCAGAATTATGCGGTAGTACAAAAGCGGTGCACTATATAGCGACGGTGTATACTATGTATGTTTTTCAACGCTCTTTTGTTAGTCTGTCCAGGATAAAGATTCCAACTGTATTTTCCGAAGTTGCAATCACAGTACGAACGCATCTTTTCCCCGCGTTAAGCGGGGTCTTACTGTACTGAAGCAAACAGTAGCTTTGATGATATTGACTGGTGATCGAGTACATATCTAAGGATACGAAACCCGTACATGAATAATGTAACTATAAGAAACATTGCGTTTGGTCTATGCATTTCCTAATATACAGTTACAGTTACAGATGTTTTACAGAAAGACAGTAAACTACAAGGCAACTATATCGACTAGGTAAGTTAATAAGGCAGTTGTGCTCGACAGAACGGGAGTCTAAAACGTTATTGTAGAGTCGATGAGATGTTTGAAAAAATATACTCAGTGAGAAGATAAAGAGAGGCAAGTACTCTTCTAAAAATAAGTGGGTTTGAGGCAATCTAAGCTTTTTGTTAGCAAATTACGGCTGAAGGAAATTTAACATATACATCCAGGAGTAATATGAAATTAGTACCCGTCCTTTTGAGACGAGTTTATTTTTCAATTAAGTCTATTTCAGGGGTGTTGTCGAGCCGGAACGCTCCGGAACATCGTTCCGGTACTTCCTTTTTGGACAGGAACGCGTTCCGGAACGAAAGATAATTTCTGATAACGAGAATTGGCTGACGTCTTGAAAAAAAGAAATTAAAAAGAATTGCTGATTTTTTTTTCTAATTTTTGACGAATTTGTATATGTATTTTTATAAACAAGGGTTTGAACCCGAACCGGAACAAAAACCTGAACGAACCGGCTTGTTTTTCCTAACCGTGAACCGGAGTCCGGAACGTTTTTTTCTGCTGAACCGGAACACGTTCCGGTAAAAAAATTAGCACAACACCACTGGTCTATTTCATATGGAAAAGTCCCAACCAATACTCATCTCTAAAAATAGAGAGATTTCTAATTTACGTACAACCTATTTTGATAATTGCATAAGGAATACCGCAATATTGAATTAAATTATTCAAATTCAAGAAGTAAATACTTTTTGTTAATTTTATCATCAAAACATACAAATATCTCGTAGGGATTTAAATATTTATAAATAAACTGCGTTACAGTTCCCTTTTTTTTGCATTTAAATTTTCCAATTTTTTTTTTGTTTCCCGTTTTTGGATATATTCAGGTGAAATTCTCTAACGTTTAGCGGCGAATCGATCTACAAAAGGGAACAGCACAGATTAAAAGCCTTATTATGTGAATAAATGTTTAATAGAGCCTGTAGCTGAAAATCGAATTTTTCTTAATTAAAACAATTTTTTTTTTGTTTGTTTTCTTTTTTTTCTGAGTTAATGATGTACATACATATGTAAATACATACATACATTAGAAACATTAAAATCAATATTAATACGACTGAATGCTAGTGCGACCGATTACATATAGAAAACAATTAATGCATTGAACGGTCTATTTAGAATGATTGTGAATGGCATGTAGAACAGAATGTATGATGTCGTGCTCGTGCTCTCAAACCTCCGCCTTTTACCATCATACTCGTACACTACTACTCACTTTGCTTATCCATTATCAAGTGTAATGTTTGAATGTTTACATGTCCATTTGTATGTAAATGTTGCATATAATGTCGTGTCTGTTTGATGCACATTGCACAGGCCTATCATTCCTTAAGATATATGTGCAATTTTAAGGTATATGTATGTACATACATATGTACACTACACTGCACTGCTTTATTAGTTGTAAAGAATCTGTTTTTCTTTTATCTTTGGCGTTTGCAATGCAAAGTGATAAATTCATATGTATGGTGTATGGACGGCCAAATAAACAAAACGAAGAAATACGCTACATTTCAATGACCACAATGCAGCAGCAGCAGCAACAAACTGAGTGTTCGTCGTGTGTGTGTATGTGTGCAGACTTAAGTGTGTTTTGCGAATAGAATAGCAAAATTGCAGCACATTGAAATCAAATAAAGAAAAAAACGAAAAAAAGGATAGAAAACAAGAATATGATCAATAAAAATGCAAACATGTAAATGGACCTGTGGCTACTAATGAATGCATTTACACTTAGAGAAAATAATTTCTCGAAACAATACACGCTTATTTCTATTCTCAATTTCGTAATGAAATGAAAGATATTTATCTTTCGTGTTATAATATTCATATTAAGTTTTCTAGAATGTACGAGTACTCCTGTTGCATAAGTTCATGTTATTGAATGTGAATTTTTTTGAATTTTTTCTTCAAGTGTAACTATTTGGTAGATAGTTAAGAGTTTAGCTAATGCATTGGATGCCATCCAAATTGTTATTTTAAAAATACTCATGATCAGAATTGTCGTCGATCGGACAGCATCGTACAGTTTTCCCTTCTATTTTCCAATCGTTGTGCAGCCATACATTATACCCTCCTATAACTGAATACCTATCTCGTCTGATATCTTATTAGTTTTTATTATTATCGTAGTTGCCAGTCGTTTTATTATGTTTTTTTTCTTCTACTAAATTAAAAATAAATTAAATGCTTTAATTAAACACAATAGAAAAAGGCAACGAAAAATAAATTCAATACGAAATTTGTTACCAAGGCAAACGCATTATTGCATCTGTCTTGCCTTTTAATTTAATTTTATTTTTGCTTTTGTTTTTGCTTTTCCTATTCATATAGGAACTAAAATTAAAATCTCTACAACATAAATAAGAAACAACAACAAAATTGACACTTCCTTATAGTACTGCGACTTTATTGTTCCGCGTTCAGATGCTTTCTTGAAGACATTGGAAAATTTCTCAATCAATCAATCAATCTGAATTAGTTTGAAATTCAAATTTAATGCAAATAAATCTTTTTGTATTGTAATTGAAAATCCATTAGGCATTAAAGGAAAATAATGAAAATATTAGAAAGAGGTTTTCCCAAAATAATCGCTCAAACTTCGATTTTGAATTAATAAATTTAAAAAAAAAAATTAATAAATTAATTGTAGGAAAGCTTTCCTACAAAGTTCGTTGAATTATTTAGAAGGGATTGAAACCTATTTTAGTGAATGCAAAAATCATAGGGAAGTATATTTCAACTTTTCAGTGAAAAGAAATAGAATTTGGTGGACGGGCACCTTAGCTACAACACCACGTCAATAGTTGCCCTCAGTAAGAAGAGTTTTCAAAATGAATTTGTATTATATAAAAATGTATAAATAAAGAATTAATCCTGTTAGAAGACATATTAAATATGTGTATGTGTATTAAATGTGTGTAGTTATCCCAGCCAGAAATTTTTAATCAAATTCGAGTTTTTTTTTATTCCTCTACGCGGTTAAAAAGCTAGAATATGTGCTCATTTTCTTATCATAAAATATACTTTTGTTGGGTGAAAAAAAGTGACTACCCGCGACTCTTCTTAAAAAGTCATTTATGAGTCATTTTCTATATTAGTTTAGAGTAATTTTCGAGCCCTTTTTCTAATAGTTTTATGATAATTTTCGAATCGCTTTCTGATCATTTATTAGTCTTATTTAGCTTCATTTATGATTCTTTTTCAAGTCGTCTTTCAGTCATCGTTTAATCGCATACGCGTCTTTTATGAGTAATTTATCAATATGTATAGGAAGGAGTCCTTTTATTGTCATTTATCAGTCATGTTTGCATTGATTTGGACTCCTTTTTACGTCATTTATGATTATAACTTGAGTCATTTATTAGTCGTATTTCCAATTGTAGTTTACTCTCTTCAAGTGTTTTTAAGTCGGTTTTCTGAGTCCTACGTTGAAACTGGTGCGATTTCAAAAATCACGTTCGTATGAACGTTATAGTGTTTTCACACCGAGTGGTTTTAACGCAAAAGTTGGTTTTAACGTTAAAACCAAAAATAAAACCTGCTTTTACCATACAAAATTATTGTGTTAAAACCAACTTAAAACCTTTTTTGAATTCGTTTTAAGTAGATTTTATGAAATACAACCTTGTCTTATGTACTAAATCAGAGCTACCAGCTCTGAAATGTTGAAAACAGCTGATAAAAATAAAATAAAAGAAAACAAATGTAAAAATACAGAAAGCCGGTTGTATAAAAATGTAAAATTTTAAATAATGAATGCTGCGACAATAATAAATAATAATATTATAACAATACTATTAATATTAATAATATTATTTCTTAATTTTTCATATTACCAATTATTTTCTTAAACAAAAACAGCTGTTGTAAAGTCATAAATGTATGAAAGTTAAAACCACATTTAAGAAAATTTGCAGTGTGAACGCAAAATCAGCTGATTATGGTTTTAATGCTAAAATCAGGTTTTAACTTTTGGTGTGAAAACACTATTAGGTAACAAAGAAAGAATATTAAGTTTATATTACACAATACAATTTTTTATTGCATTTTAAATCGAACTCATTTTACTCATTGGCGCGAATCAAATTTGAGTCCTTTTTAATCGTTGATCGCCAACTGTGCTCTAAAATGGCTCAGCAAGGTGATTTTTCTAAAAACAATCTTCCAAATGCTAGCTGGCTATTAAATAAGCCAATATTTTAAATTTTTTTAATAATTCGTAAGGAAGTTTTCAGAGAGAAAGTCGCCGAAGAATTATTTTTCCATATTTCGTTTCGTTCAAGATGTCTGACTTGGGGTTTGAACCGTGGCCACACGTCTAATAAGTCAACACACTACCAAGTAGACTACGGCTACTACACGTAATTATATTATTAATATATGTCACTGTGATATGAATGTGGAAACTTTGGATTTAAATGTCGGCATTCAACGTGTTCTTTACGCTTCCGTACTACTATATGTATATGCTTGAAATGCAATAATTTTTTAAGTGCTTTAAAAAATAGCTTCTTTAAAGACCCAAAATTTTGAGGTACACATATATATATATATATGTTGCTTTTATTCCTCTAGGGAGCATAGGGCCGCTTATTATGCTATAGCGTCCAATCCTGGTGGTGGGGTTGCCAACATCGCCACCAGGCATGTAAAGTGCCGGGATTAGCCGTGCAAGTATTAAGGTTATACCGCCCATGGTCGGTTGTCAGAGCCTCGTTAGCGTGACAGGGGACACCAAACCCTTGAAGGACAGTGGGTGAGGTTGACTTTTGGAAAGGATTGGCTGTGTGAAAAAGTACGTGTCTTTTGTACGCCTCACTTTCCCATTAGTCCCCCGAGGTACACATACATACATATGTGCAATATTCTTTTCTATTACTTAAAATACACCAATACCCCGGTTTGCGTCGCTAATTGGGATTGAAAAAATGAGACGCAAACCGAAACGACGCAAACTGAAGCAGAATTTTCAATTTCAACTTTCAGACTGAACTTCACTCCACGACATATAATTCGAAACTAATAACTACGCTTAACATGTAAACAACCCACACCTGCAAATTTGCATTCTACTAAACGGGAAATCCCCTTTTTCTGCTTTAGCTTTGTAAAAACATTTTCATATCAACGACGCAAATCGAAGCATTTACGACGCAACTTCGAAGCCATGCGACGCAAACTGAAACAAAAACGGCGCAACATTGAAATTCCAGAAACTTGAAAAAAGACGCAACTTCGAAGCGACGCCAACTGAAGCGACGCAAATCGGGGTATTGGTGTAACAATTTAAAATAGAATAACAAATGATTATTTTTTTTGTATCTATAAATCTAAATTACAAGTAAATAATCCTAATTTAATACTTTCAAATCATTTCTAAAGTTATGTTATTTAAAGGCATTTTAAAAAATTAAAAAAAAAATGAATTCTCTGCTAGAAACTTGATATTACACAATTAAGGTAATTGGGTATTAGGACAATAAAAATCCAAGTTCCAAGAAGAATATGAATAATTTGTCTTTAGTTACGTTTCCCGACAAACAATAAACACCAACGATAATTTTATTAATTTCATGAATGATTAATACAATTTTTACCTTAAAATTTTAATCACACGTTTTAATTGTTTAATTCGTTATTGTTATTATTTCATCGTATTAATGAATTTATGAATAAAATATTGTATTTTAAATAACACATTCACCAACCCCATTTAAAGTACATATTCTACATATACGAGTATGTATTAGCATTCTTGATGCATGCATATGTATATGTATATATGTATGTAGGTACGTCTGTATTATATAGTATTTCTTGGACGGGATTTTCAAATATTTCATAAAGAATTTGAAGCAATTAAAACAATTGGCATTTAATACAAACAGACACTATACAGCTAGTCTAACCAAATGACATTTGGTTGTCGGCGAGAAAGGAATACAAATGATTCTAGCGCCAGGTTATGACTCACGAATTGATTTAAACAACTGAAAATGACCAATTTTGAACATATTTAAAATTCATATAATACAATATAAATATTTCAATATTTGTTTCAACATTCAGTTCAAATACTACGATACGATAACATGAACATTTTGAACATCTTTCGACAGCATATGACATAAATGTTGCATATTTTGTTGCATGTAAGCTGGCTGTTTCAATTGAAATTACATTTTGAAATATGATTACGTATATACAAATATACATACATATATATTATATTTATTTATACTGATTGTTAATGAAAAACATTAAAAAAAATAATATTTATGTTTGCAACAAAATTGCTAAATTCTAAAATTTTCAACATATGTATGTACATACGAACATATGTAACTGCATATGTAACTACATATGTATGTACATATGTGCATATTTAAATATTTTATTTTCTGTTTCGACTTTCATAAAATTTCAAAAAAAAAATGAGAAATATTTTGTTTTTCACTTAAATTCAAATAAAAATAAAGAAGATATAAGATATATATATTGTTTAAATATATGTATATATGTATATAATATATACATAAATGTATGGTAAATATATGTAGGCAAATACATACATACGTATGTAGTATATATTATAAGCAAAAGTGTCATAATAAAATTCACACATTATTTTCATTTTATAATATTCTTTTAGATTTTGTTTTCGTTTAATTTAATTTTATTTGTTTTTCTTTTCAAAGGCATATTTTTTTATCAAAGTATTATCGAAATATTGTTGGCATGTGCGAAAACAACCACAATTGTCAAGTTTTAGAAACAAAATATGCCACTCAATCAATGCTTGTACAACATACATACATATGTATTTACCATATGTACGAGTACATGTAATCTATTACAGTAAATATAAAAATAATAAATCCTTTTAAGGAAGGATCTTATAAAGTTGAAAAAGTTATCATCACCCCAAATATACTATAAGTGATGTGGATAAAATAAGTAAAGTAAATAAAAAATAAGAATTAATCGTATACATATGTACATACATATCGATGGCTTAATACAGAAATATCGTATCTGGTTTTTTTTTCAAAATTGGGGTTTTAACATATTCTGGTAGACAAAACACACACATCCTCTAAAAAATTCAGTTTCCTATGTTGACGAATAGTTGAGTTACTCATTTCAAAAAATTGTTGAAAGAAAAAGCCCTAACTCATACAAAGTTGAATAAATATGTTTGGCTTATATAAAAACAAACAACGTTTCTTAAGTTATTATTATTATTTTTTGTTGTTGTTGTTGTATTGTATTTTACATACGTTAACCTTGTATGAAGTCACCGTGGTCTAGTAGGTAGTGTGTTGGCTTATCAGACGAAAGGCCCGAGTTCGAATCTCAGGCCAGACATCAAAAACAAAATACAAAAAGTATTTCTTCGGCGACTTCCTCTCAGCAGATTTCTGGCAAAAACTCTGAGAGTAAAAATTGCCATGAAAAGCTTCTCAAAAAATCTGTCGTTCGGAGTCGACTTTAAACTGTAGGTCCCGCCACTCGTGTATAAAATTAACGCACACAACATGAGTGGTGTTGAGAAGCTAGGCCGTAATCCTGACGAAGGGTTGTAATGGCCAATTATGTATGTTGTTGTTGTATACATAGTTCAACACTTTTACAATTTTTCTATTTTTATAAGAGAAAAGTCCAATGAGAACCAAAAGCCAGGTTATAAGGTCTGTGAAACTTTACAACAAAAACGCTCTCCTACTTGGATTATTAAAAACACTCCGTAATGGGAGTAAAACCCAATCAGCTGAATGCTTAAAAAGCTTAAAGCTAACCAGCCCTTCGCGAATTAATACCTTACGGCTGTCCCGTGGGGGGGGGGAGAGTGTTGGAAGAACATAGGGCATGGGGTTAGTACGTAGACACCCGTGATGGTGAATCGTTCACTCTTTTCTTGGAACAAAAGTGTATTTTGAAGACACACTACCTCCGGCTCTAGACGAAAAACCTGTACCTCTGTACTCTCTTAATGTCTTTAAATTACTACCCACTTAACTCCTTTACTTTAGGTGACTTCATAGCTTGTCAATGATACAAATTAGGTTTCACAGTTATGTTAATACCACAAAAGGGCGCTCTGGATTAATATTATCTTTTAAGAGACTCTTACCTCCCTAGTGCGCCTGCAATTCCATTGCCTCACAATCAACCCAAAAACCCAACTTTGTTAGCCGCACTGGGTTGTTCAAGATGTTCAAAAGAGGCAACGCTTACAACATTGAGGCGCAAGCTGATAGAACCAAGGTGAACTGTGATGGATCGGGAGCTTTCTCTGTCGACTGTAATTATAGTCACCAAACCTGTCTCCCCGTCTGGCTCTAGAGTCTTTTGCATCTACATTTGCGTGGCAGTCATCCATAAGCTCAAATTTCGCGCGCCTTCTCTCAGTTGATAGGAAAGAACATGAGTTAATTAAGCATATCATGCTTAGTTTTAATAAAAACTGCATTTAAACTTTTTTAGAACATTTTGGATTTAGATTTTATTGAGGCTTTTCCTTCTCCTGTAAAGTACTAAAAATTTAGGATACGACCTTTCAATATTAAGCTATCGATAAGCTAAAATGTTCTTAAATTTAATTTTATTTTTAATTTTCTCTAATTTTTTATTTTATTTTTATTATTTAAACAAAAAATAAAAAAAATTTAAATTTAAATTGAATTCACTAAATTTGAAAATTGTACCAACAATTTAGTCAGATGCTGAAAAATAATTCAAAAAAAAATGTTCTTGAAATATTTAATTTTTCGTTTCTATAACTTTTCAAACGAAATATTTGTAGACTTTTTTTAAAATTTCTAAGAAAACTCTATTCATTACCTATACATAAGTATGTGTGCGTACGCCTATGCGTGTCCAATATACAATAATTGTTGAATAAATATGTTTGGCTTATATAAAAACAAACAACGTTTCTTAAGTTATTATTATTATTTTTTGTTGTTGTTGTTGTATTGTATTTTACATACGTTAACCTTGTATGAAGTCACCGTGGTCTAGTAGGTAGTGTGTTGGCTTATCAGACGAAAGGCCCGAGTTCGAATCTCAGGCCAGACATCAAAAACAAAATACAAAAAGTATTTCTTCGGCGACTTCCTCTCAGCAGATTTCTGGCAAAAACTCTGAGAGTAAAAATTGCCATGAAAAGCTTCTCAAAAAATCTGTCGTTCGGAGTCGACTTTAAACTGTAGGTCCCGCCACTCGTGTATAAAATTAACGCACACAACATGAGTGGTGTTGAGAAGCTAGGCCGTAATCCTGACGAAGGGTTGTAATGGCCAATTATGTATGTTGTTGTTGTATACATAGTTCAACACTTTTACAATTTTTCTATTTTTATAAGAGAAAAGTCCAATGAGAACCAAAAGCCAGGTTATAAGGTCTGTGAAACTTTACAACAAAAACGCTCTCCTACTTGGATTATTAAAAACACTCCGTAATGGGAGTAAAACCCAATCAGCTGAATGCTTAAAAAGCTTAAAGCTAACCAGCCCTTCGCGAATTAATACCTTACGGCTGTCCCGTGGGGGGGGGGAGAGTGTTGGAAGAACATAGGGCATGGGGTTAGTACGTAGACACCCGTGATGGTGAATCGTTCACTCTTTTCTTGGAACAAAAGTGTATTTTGAAGACACACTACCTCCGGCTCTAGACGAAAAACCTGTACCTCTGTACTCTCTTAATGTCTTTAAATTACTACCCACTTAACTCCTTTACTTTAGGTGACTTCATAGCTTGTCAATGATACAAATTAGGTTTCACAGTTATGTTAATACCACAAAAGGGCGCTCTGGATTAATATTATCTTTTAAGAGACTCTTACCTCCCTAGTGCGCCTGCAATTCCATTGCCTCACAATCAACCCAAAAACCCAACTTTGTTAGCCGCACTGGGTTGTTCAAGATGTTCAAAAGAGGCAACGCTTACAACATTGAGGCGCAAGCTGATAGAACCAAGGTGAACTGTGATGGATCGGGAGCTTTCTCTGTCGACTGTAATTATAGTCACCAAACCTGTCTCCCCGTCTGGCTCTAGAGTCTTTTGCATCTACATTTGCGTGGCAGTCATCCATAAGCTCAAATTTCGCGCGCCTTCTCTCAGTTGATAGGAAAGAACATGAGTTAATTAAGCATATCATGCTTAGTTTTAATAAAAACTGCATTTAAACTTTTTTAGAACATTTTGGATTTAGATTTTATTGAGGCTTTTCCTTCTCCTGTAAAGTACTAAAAATTTAGGATACGACCTTTCAATATTAAGCTATCGATATATATACTTGTGATAGGATTGGACGTAACCACTTGCGATAACTACTAACCTCACATTCATAGAAATATTTGAGAAAATATTGTAAAAACCATTAAAAACGATTTAAAACATGTGTAGATAATGTGGCATACCCACATGTGACGGCAATGGCTTACAGTCTATCATATTACGAGTGGAGGAAGCTGAACTGTTTAATTGGGAGAAAATTCTAACTGTCTATTGAAAATAAATTGTTGATATAATCAAATATCAAAAACCTATATGGACTTATGGAGCACAATTGTGGGGATGTCCAAGATATAAATATTATTCAACGTTTTCCAAATAAAGTGATTTACGATGTGATCTTGGTGTAAATCTGAGATCAACAATGAATCGTTTTTTCGCTACTCATAAGTACTCATGAAATTTTGAGTATGGGTGAGTCAACAGTATTGAAATTCAACTACTCTGATACATTCGTTCTCACTACAACATTGATTTATAAGTACAGGTTGCAATGAGTATGAGTACAACGTTGACATCAAACTCATACCACTCGAAATATGTTTGATTCATAAGCCTTCTCATTTAGATTCATAAATTTAGAAAAATACTTATAATACTCATAAATGATTCGAGTGATTCGTCGAATCATTCATCAAAATTTACAGTCTTAGTTGTTGTTGCATTTACAAAAAAAAAAAGAAGAAAGAAAAAGACAAAGACAGCAAGCAAAGCAAACATACAACCTTCTAGTGCGTATTGTAGTGTTCGTACCCGAATCACACTTATTTGTGATTCTTTTAAATGTTGAGTCATGGAGAGTCGAAATCAACAACATCATGCGTATTGTTAAGTATGAATTTGATTAGTACTTCAAACTTTGTATATGAGTAGTATGAGTATGATATTAAAATAAGTATGAATGCGTATAATTCGAATCTACTCATCTTTTTGAATACTCATTGCTGATCTCTGTTGTATATACATTTAAAAACGAGATTGAAAACATTGCAACGAAACATAACACCCGACTTAGAGACCACGTCAATTCAAAAGTATCATCTCTTGCTGATCCCTTTACTTTGGAACGTAAACTTAAAAGAAAGAAGCCACCCGATCTAATTAAAAACTCTTGATGACGAAATATCATCATAAATATATACATATATTACAGTATTAAAGTATATGTTTATTTATCTGATTGAAGTCGCCGTAGTCTAGTAGGCAGTGTGTTGGCTTATTAGACTTTAGGCCCGAGTTCAAACCCCAGGTCAGACATCCAAACGAAATATGAAAAGGGAAAAAAATAAAATTTCTTTCTCTGAGGGAAAATAAAATTGCCATGAATAGTTTCCCAAGAATCTGTCGTTCGGAGTCACTCGCGTATAAAATTAACGCACACAACATCAGTGGTGTTGAGAAGCTAGGCCGTAATCCTGACTGAAGGGTTGTAATGGCCAATTATGTATGTATGTATGTATGTATGTATATACCAGAGATGAACCCTTGGATTAATTAATTTTAATTGATGTAAAAAAAATCTTTATTGGATAATAAAGTTCTAAATTGAATTGAATGGAGTTTGAATATTCCAAAGCAATTATTAATTATAGTATAACATAAGGTTATAAATAATATTTTGCTTTTTATTATTTGTAAATTGATCTGTATATGTACATATATATTTGCTAAAAAAAAAACAAAAAATATTAACATTTCTATGTGTATATTTTCTTCTATTGTGTGGGCAAACTATAATTTGGGTTATGTATTGTATGCATATACATACATACATACATACATACAAATATGTATATGTACAGACTTATTTCTTATATTTATTTGAATATATTTCAAATGTAAAAATTCTAGACGATTCTGACCTTTTAAAATGAAATTAAAAGAAGTTTAATAACAAACAAAACACAAATATTTCATATCATATATACATAGGAAAAGAATTAAGTTTCATTTTATTTAAAAATATTAAATGTTTTTTTGTTGTTGTTTTCATATACATATGTAGTTAGTGGCAATTAAAAATAAAATTCCTCTTCTATTTATTAAAGAAAATAAAAAAAGAAAACAAAAAAAAAAGATTTTCTTTTTCATTCGTCTATAATTAGGAATTTATTTTAACACATACGCGGTTTTACACAGAGAGCTAATGACCTTGATGGCATCAATAGTTATAGATTTATGTATGTATGTACATACATACATATGTATGTATATAAATATACATATTTTCATTTTAATATTATTTTTGTTTTTGTTTTTCTTTAAGAAAATTTCAACCCTTTGGAATACATTCATACATTCCATCCATTATGTTATGCGGAATGAGACAAATAAATCGTTTGCCGTTGTAATCCATCAAATTTATTTATACTTCTTTTTTCCACGTAAAAATAACAACAACAATGCTAAAACAAATGTAAATAAAAATAAAAATATTTGATCTCTTGAGCAATTACGCGTATAAAAATAGAAACAATTTACCTTCTGCTCTCACGATTACTTTCACAATCACAAGCACAATCACACAATCCGATTATTTGTTTTGTGTGAGCTCTTCATTATGTGTGTGTGTGTGTGTGATTTGCACGTGCGTATATAAGATTTTAAGCATGTGTGTGAGAGTTTATGTTTTTCACGTCCATGAAAAACGACCAACAACTAAAATCTTAATAAAGAAAAGTTAATACATACAAGCACACAACTAATACTAATGCAAAAATATAAAAAAGAAAATAAAATGATTTTTCTATTTATTTTCAGAAAATAAAACAAAAAAAAGAAATACGCATATATATAAATACATATATGTATGTATGAATATGTACATATATGTATAGTGAATATTCTAGTCGACAACAATTGAAGTTGTTGTTCTAATAGAAACGATCAAATATTTTAGCTTTTATTCATAACAAAAATATTTTTTTTTTGTTTTTATTTTTGTGTTCTTTTATTAGTATTGTATATTGTTGTTGTTGTTCTTGTTGTGGATTTTAGTAAATAAATCGAATTTACAAGAAAATTAAAAACTAAAATGTTCTTAAATTTAATTTTATTTTTAATTTTCTCTAATTTTTTATTTTATTTTTATTATTTAAACAAAAAATAAAAAAAATTTAAATTTAAATTGAATTCACTAAATTTGAAAATTGTACCAACAATTTAGTCAGATGCTGAAAAATAATTCAAAAAAAAATGTTCTTGAAATATTTAATTTTTCGTTTCTATAACTTTTCAAACGAAATATTTGTAGACTTTTTTTAAAATTTCTAAGAAAACTCTATTCATTACCTATACATAAGTATGTGTGCGTACGCCTATGCGTGTCCAATATACAATAATTCATCAAAAATATGAAACAATAGGGAATTATTGCATGCGACAATTACAACAAGCTTGCACCGAATAAAAAACAACAACAACAACAAAAAAATGAAATGAAATGATTAAATTATTTCATAAATTCACATCAACGAATAATTAATAAACAAATTGGCAACAAATATTTCTAATGGCAATGCATGTACATATGTATGTATGTGATAGAGAATCTGCAAAATATTTATGAAAAATATTTTACAACAATTTACAATATTTACGTACGTTTTCCTTTTTTGACATTGGCATGGCACTCATGACTAGACAGGCCAACCGACACAGGCACGCTCATGTCAACATATACATATATACATATGTATATTTATTTTCATACATACATATGGTGTAGTACGTACGTATGAGAAATATGTTTTTATGTTGTTCATACGACATGGTTGTCAATATCAATAAAGATCATCGAGGCTGGCTTGTCTTTTTCGTCTTCATCTTTTTTGTTTATGTCACAAAAAAAAACATGTTTAAAAAACCTTTTTTTTTATTTGCTTTGGCAAAAAGCAAAAATATTTATATTCGAATTATAAAATATTTCAATATTAATATTGCATTTGTAAGAAACATACATACCTCTGTATGTACATACATACATACATACTAATGTACATGTTGATCGAAAAAGATTTGACCGGCCGGCAGCTTTCACATACAAAATATAAACCAATATGCTGTTGCAATCGAAAATAGAGAGAAAAAAGAGGAAATTTAAATCAACATTGAAAATTCTATGAAATATTTTTGAAGGACGTCAATGATAGAAATATTTGCTTTAAACCATACTAAAAGGGGTTACTGCAATTGATTTTTTTTTTGTTAATTTAAATTGAAACAGCATTAATAAATATCGAAAAAAAATTGTAAAAGATTCGATTACTTGTATGTTTGTAGACATAAAATATTTTTAAAAATTAATTTTTCATTTCACACGTGAATTCCTCGTTCCTTTTACTTTTCTCTTTATAAAAAATTAAAACCATTAAACATTAGTTGCCTTTTTTTAATTAAAAAATCTGAACAATTAATTTATGTATCTCGCATAACGAAACCTTAAAAAACGTACTACCAACGTGTTGTTGATAAATTATTGTAGTTTAAAAATGTAAATCAAAGTGTAGTGAAATATTTCAGTAATCATGATTCCAAAACTCAGAAAATAAATATTTTAACACACGTTGTACATTTTCACATTCGAAACGTATCGTCAATTGTTGAAAGGCAATAAGCAAACAAAAATGTCCAACATTTCGTAACCGTAAAACTCTACATATGAGTGTAGAGAGAGGAACTGAAAGATCTACATTAGTGTACTAGTATAAGAAGAGTTATTCTAGTAAGTCAAGTTCACACAGTTCAAGAATATTTTCATATTAAATCTTACTAAATAATGAAGGCGATAAAAGAAACAAAAAAATTTTAGTTTTTTATAAGCTCTAGTTACAATCCAATGACTAGTCCTGAAAGAATAAATCAAATACGTGTAAAAACCTGAAATTAATAGTTAAAGCATTAATTAACCAACATGTTGGCATCCAGTTGGATATAGAGAGTATCATTACACCAATGACAACTTTCCAATCCAATAAAAGAATTAACACATCAATGACACCTTGATTGCCTTTGGATTGGTGACATCGATAGGGTAACATGAAGGGGAAATTAAATAAAAAGAAAGTAGGTAGTGTGTTGGCCTGAAGTAAGCCTTCTTCGGCGACTTCCTCTCAGCTGATTTCTGGCAAAGTTCTCAGAGCAAATTGCCATGAAAAGTTTCTCAAAAATATGTCGTTCGGGGCGACTGCAAACTGTAGCCATTCATGTACAAAATTAGCACACTCAACATAAGTGGTATGAGAAGCTAGGTTATTATCCAGACTGAAGGATTGTAATGACCGATTATGTATGTAACAACAAATTGGAAATTCTTACATCATTTAAATATAATTTATTTATCATATACAATATTATTGATGATATTCAGCATTTTTTTATATGAAATATTAAATTATATTAAGAATCTTAAAACAAGTTATAGAGATGGCATGCATGTCGATTACAGGCATAGTCAGGCTATCATTCGCTATCAAATGGCTTTTAGAATGATTGATAGCAGATTTTAAACTCTATCATAACGGTTAAAATCTATTCAAGTTCAAATGCTCTGTCTGATCACTACTTACTGTTAAAATGAACATAAAGTTGTTAAACAATAGACCAACGAAGTAATGCATAGAAAAATTTAAAAACGTAGCCTCTAAAGCAATAGCATCCAAATGAGCAAATGAAGTCTTAATCATTGAACTCAACAAAATATTCTATAATTAAAGTTACAAATAATAAATGTAAAAATGTGTGGTAAATAGAGAAAACAAAGAAGGAACCATGCGAGGTCGAAGAAATTCTTAATCTAGTGGATGAGAGGATCACTTGTAGAAATCAAGATCTAGAAACTGTAACTATCTTCACAAAAATATAAGATGTCTTCTAATAGAGATTGAACAATATAATTTGAGGGAGAGAATGCCGTACTTACACAAATATGGAGAAAAATTAAACTCATTTCCTTGCAAAATTGGTCATTACAACTCTTCAGTCTGGATTACGACTTAGCTTCTCACAGCACCCATGTTGTGTGTATTAATTGTATCTGCAAGTAGATTTTAGAGAAACTTTTCATGGCAATTTTATTTACTCTCAGGATTTTTGCTAGAAATCTGCTGAGAGGAAGTCGATGAATTGGTAATTACAACCCTTCAGTCAGGATTACGGCCTAGCTTCTCAAAACCACTAATGTTGTGTATGTTAAGTTTATACATGAGTGGCGGGATCTACAGTTTAACGTCGACTCCGAACGACGGAGTTTTGAGAATCATTTCATGACAATTTTATTTACTATCAGAGTTTTTGCCAGAAATCTGCTGACAGGAAGTCGCCGAAGAAATATTTTTTCATATTTCGTTTTGATGTCTGTCCTGGAGCTCGAACCCGGGCTATGCGTATAATAAGCGAACACACTACCTACTAGACTACGGCGACTACCCGACTTTAGATGTAAAATAATCAAAATATCTGGCCCTTCAAAAGGCTCTAAATGTAAAGTGTTTCTAAATATCTGTATGTGACTGGATTAAGCGGTTGGGTTAGGACTACGGCGACTTCATAGAAACAATAAAATTTATTCAGTCATCTTAATTAAAAGAAAAAATCTAAATTTGTTGATACATTTTGGCAAGACCAAAGAGGTTCTGTCGTGAACAAAAATTTCCGGATAAAAAGCTGTTATATTTAAGAGCAAGGTCAAAAGGTCAATCACGTGTCTGTATGATAAACAATTCATATTAATTTTATGAATTATTTTAAAACACAAACAATTTTTAAAGTATGAAATTAAAATTAATTTCAAGGGAAAAAAATGGATGAAAAAAGTTTTTTTTTTAATATAACAAGTTTAAATTAGATAAAGGAATTGTGGGACAGGAAAAAAAATATTGTTTTAAGATTATCTATTTAACAAGTGAAATAAATTTTTTATTTAATAAATTGCTGAAATAATTTCTTGGCAATAACACGTCATGATTTTTTAGTATTTTTGTGGACTAGATAGGCCCCAGTGGGACGAAATTTGAATTGTTGGACGTATTCAAGAGGATGTAATAATGATTTCATCTTTGGACGGTTAAAATTTATAAAATAAATGTGCAGGATATGATAAGAATTTAATATTACTTATCATTAATTTGCAGGCTGATTAATTTTGTTTTTAGAAAATAATTTTTATTTGCATATTTATTATATTGACGCATACCTAGGTAGGTGTTCACATGAACTAAATGAATAAGTATTTGTTTCTGACTGTTTGGCAATGTGATGTGAGTGGATTTGGTTTTATTATTTTTTTTTATTATTTTCATTTTTATTATTTAATTTCTTCTTAACAAATACTAAGAAAATATATATTAAATAATTTAAATATTCTATTATATGTATTCTATAATTTTGTTTGTTGAAATTCAAACGCTAGAAAATAAAACATATTTTCGTTTTCTGCTCGTTGACGTTTAAAGACTTGAAATTTTGTCTATAGAGAGAGCACACATAGTAATTCATAGCGTATCATACTACATCACCAGAGACAATAAGATACAATACAATATATAGAGTGGAATTCATTTAAATGCCACGAACATTTAAATTAAAATACCGCATACTAACTATATAAAAGTAACACAATCCACTCACTGCCCACAGTCAGTTTTTAGACTCTGAACGAAACGCTTCACTAGATTGTATTAATTTTTCGCAATTGTTTAAACTAAAGTATCCGAACATTGAAAACTTGTACAAGGAACATCATGACGATGATGAAAAATATCATCATACCCTGTGCTATATTTTAGACAGAGGGAGTGAAAGAGAGAGAGAGAGAACAAGAGATTGTCCCTCACTTTCTTCCTTCACCATATTTCATCCACTTTTTTGAATGATTTTTATGTGGGTTGAGACCTGAAAACTTTTCATTTTATTTTTCTTTATAGTGTTTTATTTTTATACCATTTGTTGTTATTGTTAGTGTTGTTGTTTAATTTTCTTTTTTTTTTTATTAAACTTTTCAAATAAACAACTAACTAAATACATACATGCATACATACGTATGTATGTGAACATCTAAATAGATACTAAGGTATTTATTTTTTTTAGAAATTCTTTCCTTTCCTTTCGTTTTTTTTCTGTTTCTTTCTTTCTTTTGGTTCTAATATGAATACGCTCAAGACCCAGAAAATTTTCTTTCTCTACCCGATAGATCCATTGTGTGCGACTGAATTAATAGTATACGTGTACAAATGTATGTACATATGTATGTGTATATGGTACATATGTACATACAATAAACCGTATGGAGGTGGTCATACAAATATATATAATTTTTATTATAATAATTATATGAGCAACAAAATACGATAGAATAAATACATAAAAAAAAACAATAAGAAAAATATTTTAAATACAGAATATTTAGTATATTTAGCCAATATAGAGGAGATGCCTTCTGTATGGGATTTTTAACATTTATGGAAATTCATCGGGATTATGTGGCCACTGCCAAAAATAAACATTTTCGAAAAACAAATTCAAAAAGTGATTCTTATCTGATACATATTTTTCTACTTTCACCATTATATGCACAGGAATTCACTTCAGATTTTATCACTTATTCATTTAAATTGATTACATATGAAATTATAAATTGGATGTTATTTTTTCTGTGATACACATTAAAACTGTGTGATGAATGAAATGACAATAAAAGGAAATACCGCACAGAAGAGCACTTTTGGAAATCGAATGCATGCTAAGACATTATCTGTGCACATTTAAAATTATTTTAAAATTTTTATTTTACTTTAAATCGATTGTATTTTGTATCGATGATATGTTGTATAATAATAAAATTATACTCTGCTTTATGCCACTATACATCCATCAACTATTATAACTTCTTTTGAATCAAAATTATAGGAAATAGTGGGCAATAGCATACTCTGTTAATACTTTTGTACGATTTTTATAGCTACAGGTAAACATTTACAAAATCCTATTGTATGTGTGTATACAATCTAGGAAACCATTTCATATCAGATGCTTTACTACCAATGTATTCTCATATATGTATTCTCATAAAGCGATATGATTTTGTTTGTCAAGCAAAAAAATTTCACAATCTCATGATTTGCATAAATGACTTAAGAATTAATAAGAATTTATTCGATGTAAATTAAAAATCATTAGAAATCGAATTCAAAATTAGCCGATCTATACCTGATCCAAGATCAACCATATAAAACCTTAGTTTTATTATACTGATTTTACTTTGGTGTATTTTTCTTCCATTAGGGGCTTCTAATCGAAAATGCTGGTTTTAACCAGTGTTACCCTTGAGATTTATACCGATTGCTCAAAGATGAGTGACAAGCTGTGACATTAAACTTTCTAATAGGCTTCCTGACCACTGCAGTGTTTCTGGGCAGAGGTTATGCCAATTTTGTAAACGATACAATGCTTTTGGGTGGCAAGATTTCGTTCTTGTCAATGAATGCAAAGAATTTCTGTGAAAAATTTCAATTCATTCAAATGTAAATCTTATATTGGTTCTGAAACATATGGATTTCGTTGGAAATTACATTGCTGATGAGCTAGTCAGAGCCGCTAAGGGCCTTCCAATTACGCGGCATAGGTATTCCGATTGAATCAGTTAATTTGCGTATTATCCATTCGTTTTACAGGAAAGCTTAATCTCGCTGGAAGTACAAGGGTACGTGTAATAGAATATACTGTATAAAAAGAGATCCGACTTATTTCTGTTCCTAAATCGCATGGTCATCTATCGCAAAATAGCGATTCTTAAGGACCACTGTATCCTCCAACAAGAGATGTAAAAATTTTAACGTTTGTCTGCACTGATGATATTATTTCCGATGCATAGTTAGATACATAAAAAAAGTGAAATAATTCTTCGGCAATCTGTTTTATTGGATTATATCAAGAAATCGTTAAAATATGAAAAAATAATATCAGATATGTATATTTAATATAATAAGTTTTACCACCATCACCTAAAAATCTAAAAGCTTAAAATCTAAAGTTAATCCTGGCATTAGACTGGACGGTATAGGTCATTATCCCAAATACAAGGAACTGAGAAATCCCTCCAGATGTCACGACAAAAATTGTGTAAGACAAACTCGATACATTTATGAGAAATGTGAAGAATATATTTGCCTGATATGTCCGGAATGTATGAAATCATTTCACACCTAAATTACCATTAGTGGCCACAAATATGGACGTTATTCCTTTTTTGAATTTTCTTTGTTTTCCATTTTTTGTTTGTTTTCTGAATTCCGATTAAAATAAAATTAATTAATTTAAAAAGAAAATAAAAAAAATCGTCCCTGAAGAGGTTAATATCGCAATGGGCTTAAGTGCTAGCCTAAGTGCGACATCTTCCGTCTTTAAGTGGGATTCGCTATCCTATCTAACCTAGTTTACTCTAACCTAGTTTACTATCTAACCATTTTATTTATTTATTTTTTTTTTTATTAAAAAAATAAACGTTTGAATTGAATTAGTTTAAATTTTATTTACCTTTAGTTATATGGCAAAGCTTCCAAAAAAAAAATCAAAATTTGATGAAAAATGAATTGTTGTTTCATCAAGACAATACACCACTTTAATCACCCACCAATAAATTAAAGTTCAAGCACCATATTCCCCATATAAGGCATAAAATTAAATGTTTCTTTCGCTGCCTTTCTATTTGATAACATAACAATATTTATTTCATGATACCATATATACCGCATATGATATTGTGTGTGTGTATCGAAATAGGAAATAAAAACAACAAAACTGTTTAGTTATTTTACACATTACGGATGCAATATTGAAATAGGTATGTGTTTGGAAGCTAGAACGTAATCCTTTTATGAGTTTCAGCTTCAAATTGAAGGAGAAAAATAAATGAAATTAACATAGAAAATATAGAAATTGTATTTTATCAAATCTTATTTTTATATAAAATAACAGTTCTTTTGTAGATTTTAAACTGAATCTGTGTGCATCTGTGTTGTGACTCAGAATGATATTTTAGTGCGGAAAATAGTAATGTTTTGTCAGTCACTTAATAATGCAGTTTTGTAAAGAAATATTTTATTAAAAAAAATTCATAATTTGTTTTAACAAGAACTAAAATATTTGGCACATTAATATTGTTAAACGAAAATGTATGAAAATTGTCATTCAATTCAAAATCAAATATGTGTAAATTATCTGCAATGATAACATTTGAGCTAGGCCGTAATTCTGACTGAAGGGTTGTAATGGCTAATTATGTATGTATGTATGTATGATAACAGTTTAGAATCATTTTTATTGAAATAAATCAACAGCTTATTAATTTTAACAAATTTTGTTGCTTAAGGTTCTGTTTCTGTAAGACGAAAGGTTTCCGACAATCGTCTGAAACCACTTGTCATTCAGAAACAAGCTATAAATGTACAGTTTAATGCCTTTAAGCGGTTTAAGATGGCCTTATAAATTCATCGTTTGCAGTTTTAATAGAAAAAAAGTAGCTAGATCTGTATATATCCGCCTTTTTACTGTAAGAAATGGAGATTCTATTCTTTAAAATTACCCAAAAAAAACTCACAATTTTTACCGATCACAGAACAAACTTTCTTAAGATTTTTACTACGATTTTATGCGAAAAAAATCGATTTATTTTGTATAGGTCAGGGCAATGGGCATGGCCAATTTTAATGAAACTTAGCCATACATCTTTAGTTCATACTAAAAAGTTTAATTATCAAATTTTAAGATTTCTACTTGAATATGCAAATTTTATGCGAGACCCCCAATTTTGATTAATCTTAATACGCACCGTTAGGTTAGGTTAGTGTGGTAGCTTCATACCAGAAGCTCACTTGAGTACGCATAGCGGCCCATTGTGACGCCATAGGTGAACGCAGTTCCTGTACTGACCAAGTTCCCCCGAATCCAAGAGGGAGAGGTCGGTCAGCGCAAGATCTGCAAAATACGCACCTTTAGTTTTTACTGAAAATCGTCAAATCAAATGCTAGAGTGCTCACTTTGAATAATTTATCTACGCTACTTGTATTTTTTGCACACAAATGTATGATGCCGTATCACTGTGTCATGTTTTGCTCTACTTTTTTATAAGAATTTCAAAATTTAATGTTTAAAAATTTAAAGTTTTTATAAATCGTGGACTTGAGAAAATATTTGTTCCTTTATGTAGCATAGCATTATGGATCATTAGAATCCTTTAGTTACGACCGAGCTTCCCACACCGCTTTTGTACATACATACATACATAATTTGCCATTACAACCATTCAGCCAGGATTACGGTCTAGCTTCTCACACCACTCATGTTGACCGGGGATATGAACCGTAGCTTCGTGTCTAATAAGCCAACACACTACCCACTAGACTACGGCGACTTCAATCCATACATATATAAGAATATTTTGCTAAAGGTTTTATTAAGATTCAGAACACTAAAATTATAATTTTTGAGGACAAATTTTAATATTCTTTAACGATGATAATGATAGTGCAATGACAGTGCCAGATACAAACAGGTTATTGTTATAAAACATTAAGCATTTATTCAATTGATATTATATTTGAATTGAATTATTTTTGCTTAATGTTTTCTTTTTATAGGTAAGTAGTTTCAATTATACGTAGGCATGTAATCAGCAATATACATATGTACGATATTTTAAAATATTAATACACAAATCAATTTCAGTCAATGTCACTAGACCCGTGTGAGAACAAAATGTTTTTTTTTGTTTTTAAGTTCAATCAGCTGTTTCATAGAAATTGCGAGAACTATTTTAATATGTGGACTAACCGAGAGCTCTTAAAAAGAAAAGAATATTAAAATTAAATGAATTTGATGTCGTAAAACAAAAAAACAACAATTGAGTAAATATTTAAAAATGCATTAAGGAATGCTGCCAAGTTTCTGTTAGATAACTATTTACTGCGCCGACATAATCATACGAATCGATATGAGTGAGATGAAACAGTATCAGATGAGAATTAGAAAGATTAGATAAATCAAAAAAAAGAAAAAACAACAATGCGTTTAACAATAAATATAAGGAAAACAGGAAGGGAATTGTTGTTATTCTTTAGTTCCTTTAAATGCTAGATCATGTACTTATAGTACATATTTATTCATACATATACAAGTAGTATATATCATATGTATTATGTATCTGTACTATATGCATAAAGGATTAATTTTTCTAAAATGTAAATCTAAATCACCCACTAAATTATTTTCTGACCTTTTTTTGGTTCTTTATATTGAATTTTTCTAGTTTTTTTTCGGTATATTATTGTTATGACATAAACTTAATTTTCTCTTTTTTTATGATGTGGTAGAACATTTTTGTTGTTGTGGTGCCATTGTTATATTTTCTAATTTCTAGCTGTTGTTGTTGTTCGTTTGTCCGTCAGTGTATTGGTGTGGTGATAAGTTTGATCATAATAATGAATAGATAGATCAACGCATTCAATGCCAACAGCATATTACTTATTGTTGTTGTTGCTATTGGTTCACCAAAAACAGCTCTTCGACGAGCTGTTGTTGCTATGAAATTAGCAATATCAACAACCACTTTAGAGTCTATTTTAAAACAGCAATTTGTATGAAAAATAAAAAAAAAAATATAAAAAAAATTTTAAACTGAAGAGAGCGTGAGCATTTGTGACAATTTTTCTCTTTCATTAGTTTTTTGTTTTTGTTTCGATCGTATCCTTCAAAGGAATTTATTTAATATTTTTATTTCAGTTTCTATTGTTGTATTTTCATTCTTTCATTTACAATTTTTTGCGAGAGTAAGAGAATAAACCAAAAGAAAAAAAAAACTCCTCACCCACACCATAGCACGTTTTTTTTTTTTTTTTTTTGTATTTTCTGATACTGAGCATTATTTAATTCATGAGATTTGATAAATGCGTGAGAGCGTAATATGTGCGCATTATGCAATGCGCATATGAGAGATTAGAGATATGGAATGGATGATACAGAAAGCTTTTCTCTTTATTTATAAATGCTCTGGGAAAATCTCTTACAGAAAATATCCTTTTCCTTTTACTCTGTACTAACTTTATACTAAAGACAAGCGATTGCATCATAGTCATAGCTAGTGGTTAAGCAAACACATATTTTTACATACATACTCTCACATACAAGTACACACCTACTCAGCTACCAACTGACTCATGAAATGTGCATGTGTACAGAAATATACACGCATACATACATACATATACATAATAATAATACAATATTACAAAATCAGCTATTATGTCTGCCTCCAAAACAATGGTATAGTATGTCTGTCTTCTTGTACCTCTGGCGATTAGTTTTGTGTGTATGGGTATGTGAGTGAATGAATGTGTGTGTCGTTGTAGTGGGATACATACATAGCTAAAGATCATCTATAGCGTCCGACCGACGACCACTGCTTGAACGCGATGTGCATGTGTGAACCGAAAAAGGGAGCGAAACTAATTTTACCACCCCCTAAGGGGCTATAGCATAACGAACGGGACATAGAGGGGGAACACAGAAACAGAAACGAACAAACGATTGCTTTCGCAGAGATCGTGGCAAATAAACGGTATCAAATTGCCTCATATAAAAAGGAACATTACCGGCTGTGTGGGTCAGAACGGCTTTCGATCGCGTAAGTGCAACACCTGATGTTAAAAATTTGTGTCCTCATTTTCTTCATACATATTGGATACTGGTTTTATATTTTGGACTACTCACTTTAATGCCAGACACCGCCGTAAACGTACCATATTAAGGGCGACGAAAAACAACAAAAAAAAAATTTTTTAAATAAAAATAAATTGTGCTTAATTGTGTGAAAAAAAAAGACAAAAAAAAATTTTTTTTTCTTTTAATACTTAGTGGTGTTTGTGTCCTGTTGAAGGTCCTTAAAGCAACCTTCAAAATATTGCAAAAGAATTAAAAAATCCAATAAAAAGAAATTAAAAAAAGAAAAAACAAACAATAAAAAACAATTTTAATATACATAATTAAAGAGACTTGCAAATACTTAATTAAAGTGAAAAAAACTTAAAACACTACTGCAGCCTGCATTTACTACAATGGATTACTTAAACAAAGTTTCAAATATGGATTACCTAAAATGGATTATTATACTCAAATCATACATTTGTTTTTATTTTTATTTATTTCATTTAATTTAATTTAATTTTTTTTCTTATAAATTAAATTAAATTTTTGCATATATGCAAAACCAAATGAGATAGAGAAACAACATAACCTCAAATTATAACCCAAATATGAAGCAACGCATAATAAACTTGTGTAACATGTTTGGACAGGCGGAACGGAACGATCAGTCGAACAAATTCTCTCTTTTTTATTTGAATAAAATGTTTTGAAATTCATTTCATTTTCAAATAGAAAGAAAAGAATACGAAAAATAAAACTGAAATTTAAAATAATACGCACAACGGTTACGTAAATCAATTTGAATTGAAACTTTAATTTAAGAAATTTCAAAGATTGATTATTTTGTTTGCAACAATTATTACATAAACTTTGGAATTTCGAAGAAAAACTCTTCATCTCAAACGAATAATCACCATAAACCAACCAATTGAATATATAAAATGAAATAATTTTTTTTTTTCTAAATACAAACAAAATTTATTTTGCAAAAAATAAAATTAAATTTTTGAAAAATTCACATAAACGAAGAAATAGAATGAAATCCATTAAAATAGCGACATTAAGAAACAGTTTTGAAAAGGAAATGTCACACACATTCAAAAGAAATTCAAAATTATATACATTTTTCTTGGCCAACAGCCAACTAAGAAATCAATTATTTTTATTTAATAAAACCACAAAAATGAAGAGAAAGAAAGAAAAACTATTTCAATATTTTAGACACAATTCAAAAAATAAAAAAATATATAGTATATTAGATACGTGTGGGTATACTATGTATGTGAATATAATTGATGAAATTTTTGAATTTTTTTTTGAAAAGAAAACGTACAAAATGAAATGTCTAACAAATTGGAAATAGAAGCGTAAAGAAGCTTTTTTTTGCGTTGATTTTCCTTAAAATATGTTCCCAAAAAATGCACACATACACTCGCACACGCACACATATACATACGTAATAAAAATGTATTAATATTTCTGAATATATTGCACGTACATAGGAAAAAAATAGATGGGTCAACTATGTATATGTATATATATCACATACATATATATATTCACACGTATAGAGAGAAATATCTCACGTAATAGCCAGACTGAGAGGAAGAGAAAGAGCTTGTATAAAAAAAATAGAAACAGGAAAGCGTATAAACACACACACACACACACAGCTATTTCGTTATACTTAAAAGTTCATATACATACATATATTTGTACATATATATATATATATATATATATATATTGTATATATGTATGTGTGTGTAGATATCTAAAAAAAATTTCGAAATCTTTTCGAATCGTAAGAAATTTCAAAAAGCAACAACAAATACTGCATATGTACATACATAGATAGATAGATAGATATATGTACGTATGTTTAGATATTTAAAAAGAAACTCGTAGACAATTTGTTGAAATTCTTCGATGTTTTCAAATCATTGCGATCTCGCACTTCGGTCGTTTTAGATCAATTCCTTTGGCGGTTGTGTTTAACGAATTATAACGGATTTACAAACGAATTTTTTCTGAACTTTATAGACAAACGAAGCGATCATCAAAGGCTATTGTCCTTTAAAATTTTAAAAAAAAATTAACGAACCTTTTACAAACTACATACTTGAAATAAAAACAATTCGTTGTAAGTGTAGTGTAATTGTATGATAAAAAAAATAAATTACTTTCAATTCATTGTTTTTCAAATAGAATCAAGCGTGATTAAATAAGTACATATGCCAAGAAGGAAATAATAAAAAAATTTTTGAAATAAATTTTTAATAAAAAATTGATTGATAAATAAATAAATAAATAATAATTGAAAAATAATTCTTTACAAATAAATGATATTTTTAAATACTTATTTTGAAAATTATAAATAAAAAAATAAAATGTATGTGCAGTGGAAATTGAAATTAAAATGGAATAAAAATTTTTGATGAGTACTTTTTGAATAATAAAAAATAAAAACAAAAAACAATTGAAATAAAATAGAAATTAATTAATTAGTGTTTTGGAAACATAACGGTTTAAAGTTAATACAAAAGAAAATCTATGAAATAAAAATAAAATTAATTTTTCAATGCTTTGAAACAAAATATATTCTGAAAATATTTGATGAAAATATTTGATGTATTGTATGAATTGTTGGATTTTCAAAAAAAAAATTACTTTACGTAATGTCTGAGTGACATAGTTATACACATTTCCGCTTTGCACTCACTTTGATCGTTGATGGTGGTTCTATATTTTTATTTAAATTTCGTTTTTTTGTTCTTTTTTCTTGTGAACGAAAGAATCGCGTGCGCCTGCAAAAAAAATAATTTTCTTTTTTTTTTGAAAATTTTCAAATTTTCCTCGCCTCTATCACTCAGTCACTCTTGACCGATCTATATTTAGAAACAACCCACACCTTAAGTTTTCCAATTCTATATACATATGTATGTATGTATATAATGAATATAAAAATAGAAAAACAATTTAAATACCAGAGGTATAAAAATTGTGTGAATGTGTTAGTGTGTTAAACACGTACTGTACGCACAAGGAAAAATAAACAACATTGAAAAACTTATTTCGAAAAGTAAAATATATCGACACACAGTTTCACATACACTCATACACACATGCACGTATATGTATATAACGTAAGCTATCCAATTACGAGAGGCCAATACTATGCAGGCAAGAAAGTAAAAGCTTTCTAACTAAAAAATTTACTTATTAGGAATTTCGAAAATCAACGAAATTGATGAAAAAAAAAATTAGCAAAGAGTACAAATATCCATGGGTAATCCATATAAAATTGGGTCAACACAAGCACCACACAGTAGTACCAAAGAAAAAAAAATCTCAAAAACTATATCCAATATGAATAAAAAAGAAGAAGATTGAATGAATACTTTTTTAAATATTTTATTTTATTTGTTTCATTATTACTATGCAATATTAATTTAATATTTTTTTTCATTTTTTCTATTTTTTAGGGAAGCATTTGGGCTGAGACGACGATATATAAAAAATTTTGTTTAATTTATATTCAAAAACTATAGGAAATTTTGCGTTTTTTGCAAAAACTCTCAAAGCCCCATCTCAAACGAGTTTTTTTAGATTAATTTTATTTTAAAGCGAAAACTAATTCAAAATGCCGCGTCCAATTGCTAGCCAAGAAGATGAGGATCCAACCCCATACTTGTTCGTATCATTGGAACAAAGACGTATCGATCAATCGAAACCCTATGACTCTAAGAAGAACTGTTGGGTTCCCGATGAGAAGGAGGGTTATCTCCTTGGTGAAATTAAGGCCACCAAGGGTGATATTGTCACCGTAGGCTTGCCCGGCGGTGAGGTAATACAAATCAATACCAATTACACACACACACACACTCAACCATCTTAAGAAATTTATAATTTTTATTTCTCTTTAACAAATTCTGCAAATAACAATACAGTGGCATCATAAACAATACTGTTTATGATTTACCCCATTTACATACATGCGGTAATCAATGCCACTTTATTGTTATTGCATGAATTGTAATTAAAAAATGAAAATTATAAACACTTTTCACCACATTAACTTTAGGTAAAAGACTTTAAAGCCGATAAGGTGGAAAAAACCAATCCACCAAAATACGAAAAAATTGAAGATATGGCTGATATGACTGTGTTGAATACTCCTTGTGTTTTACACAATTTGAGACAACGTTATTATGCCAAACTTATCTACGTAAGTGTCCCTTAACAAACCATACTAATCTATGTTTTTTTTTCTCTCTCTCTCTCTCTCTCTCTCTATACTTATCACTCACACAATTTCTGTGATAACCTTTATCGAAAAAATATTCTTAATTCTGAAATGAAATGGGGTTTCGAAACAAAAAATAAAAAATAAAATACAAACGTAATGGGGTTTTTTAAAAACGTACAACGTACATAATAAAAAATGAAAAATGTTTATGAAAAAAGAGCAAAGATTTCAAGAAAGATCAGCTCCAACAAGTCAACCCTCCCAAATACGAAAAGGCTGAGGATATGTCTAACTTGACATACCTTAACGATGCCTCTGTACTCCATAACTTGAGACAGAGATACTACCATAAACTTATCTACGTAAGTATGCTCGGCAAAAGCTTGTAACAAGAGCTTTCAATGTTTTTTATCGTTTAACAAATGGTCCCCCCAATAGTCTATAAACTAATCACCTCATATTTTTTGGAATTTGACAAAACTCACGTAAAACTGCAGCCCTAAGAAACTCTAAATACGAATTAAGCATGCTTAATAAATTAAATGGCTTTTAGAAAACAATCAAACAAAAAAATAATAATAATTTAATTGGCATTAATTGTTTGACTATGAGCTAATATTGAGCTTTTTGATATTCATTTCAAAATTATATTTCCCTATTTTGTTTGTGTTTTGGTATAAAAATTGTACCTGACGCGTTAAAGATTCAATTTGTGTACCCTTGCATTAGCAAATGTTCGGGAAAATGATCAAAATTTAAAAAAAAAAATTTCCGTATTCCGTGTTCTCATTTGTCACTTGTCACTGTTTGTCATATTAATGCTTTACACACTGCTCGCTCTAACCGAAAACAAAAGAAAAGTTATGCACTATTTGCTCTCTTTTTGACACCAGTCTTGTGAACTTGAACTGGCCAACAACCACCACCGCCACAACCACACACACACACTCTTGCACACCCAACAAAACTCCAAAAGAAACTGGAAAAAGAATTAATCATACGAAGAACATCAAAATCATAATTCCCACAAAATAAAAAAATAAAAATTCAATCAATATTCATTAAGAATGGATGGATGAAAATTCAGCAAGTAAAACAGTAAATATATGACTTAACTGAGCTGAGCTGAAATTTTCTGTGAAATCCGAAACGAAAAAAAAAACAATCCCCCACACCTTCCCCCCAACATACTATATATATAGAAGAATAAATCATACAGAACATGATACTTTTCTAGTGTATTTTACATACATATTGTTTGGACCTCTTATTCTATTCTTTTCTTTTCATATATATTTTCCAATTGTGATTATATTTGTTAATTTGTTTCCTTTTCCTTAAGAAAACCAAAAAAGAACCGGAGACTGTGGAATTTGTGAGATGCTAACGATTTTGGAAAACTTAATAAGAAAAGCATATAAATCGTTAGCATTTAAATTTCATTGTATCCGTTATAGTGTTTATATGGTGAAACTAATGAAATTTTACTTTATTCGATTCATTTTTGTTTTTAATCGATTACATTGGAAAATGTAGACCTACTCTGGTCTTTTCTGCGTTGCCATCAATCCCTACAAGCGTTACCCCGTATATACTAACCGTTGCGCTAAGATGTACCGTGGTAAGCGCCGTAATGAAGTGCCACCCCATATTTTCGCCATTTCTGATGGTGCCTACGTCGACATGTTGACCAACCACGTCAATCAATCTATGTTGATTACCGGTGAGTCTGGTGCTGGTAAGACTGAAAACACCAAGAAGGTAATTGCTTACTTCGCCACTGTTGGTGCCTCCACCAAGAAGGATGAAAGCCAAAAGAACAAGGGTTCCTTGGAAGATCAAGTCGTACAAACCAATCCTGTTCTGGAAGCCTTCGGTAACGCCAAGACCGTCCGTAACGATAACTCTTCTCGTTTCGTAAGTATCTTGTTGCAGAAAATTTTCTTCCATTTCACATTCAATTGAGACTAAACGTACATTTTATTTCTCTTTCTCTCTCTTTCTGGATGCTTAGGGTAAATTCATCCGTATTCATTTCGGTCCCACTGGTAAATTGGCTGGTGCTGATATTGAAACCTGTAAGTATTCACAAACTGATCATTCAATAATTGTTGTACGAAATACTTATGTTTTGTTATCTTTCTTGTTTACCACAGACTTGTTGGAAAAGGCCCGTGTCATCTCCCAACAATCTTTGGAACGTTCTTACCACATTTTCTACCAGATCATGTCTGGTTCCGTAGCCGGTGTTAAAGGTATACACTCATGTTTACAATTCTCTCATTCTCTATCACTGTCATTGTCTCTCACTATCACTATCACTGTCACTCTCACTATATATCATACTATATATCTCGGTATCTCTGCGTGACATCTTTTCATCTTGTCGGTATTCATGTTTAGTGATTGGTTTAGGTCAACTGTATTTACACCTGGCCTTAGCTCATACACATTTACACACCATATTTACAAATAAACCAAAAATTTCTTGTTTTTTTTACAATTTTCTCCTTTCTCTTAATATCTCAAACTTTATTTATTTATTTCGTCGTAATAATTTATTTAAATTCAAATTTCAAATTTATATTTTTGAGAACTGCCATCAAACAAACAAACAAACAAACAAACACTTTCTCACATAACAATTTTTAAATTATTTTCTATAGACGCCTGTTTGTTGTCCAACAACGTTTACGATTACCACATTGTCTCACAGGGCAAGGTTACTGTTGCCAGTATCGATGATTCTGAAGAATTCATTCTTACCGATGTAATTGCCTTTACCTTTTTCTTACAATAATTTAACCTTTTTTTACATTTAATCAAAAAAAAAAATCTAACGCCTCTAATGCAAAATCTAAGCAGCAATATCTACTCAGTAGTTTAACAACAAAAAACAAACAAAACCAATGCCGTAGGATAAAAATTAATTGAAATAATTCTATTAAATACATACCATATAGGAGAGGTTTTAGGATAGCATAGGATAGGGGAGGTCTTATGTTTCTCTATCAAACAATCAACAGGTCTTTTAGTTCTCTTAGAATGAATCTCTCTAATGCCTCCTCCCTCACTGATTTGTCTTCGTTGTTCTGTTGTATTATACAATGAATTTCTATCTTTTGATCAATAATTTAATTTATTTTTGTTTCTCTTAAATTAAATTAATTTAAATCGATAATTGAAAATTATCTGTATTATCCTGTATGTATATTTTATGTTGAAAAAAAAAACAAAACTAAACACAAAAGAGATGACATTTCTAACACCACATATTGGTGATTATCCCGGAATATGTCAGGGTAAAACCAGGATACCCGGTGTCAACGATGGTGAAGAATTTGAATTAACCGATGTAAGTTGGATTTTGCCTAAAGACCAAGTTCCTAGAGCCCTTATGTTTTAGTAATGATATCTCCCTTCTCTTTTCTATCTCTACTCTTCTCTATCTTCCTCTCTCTCTCTCTGTCTCTCTCTCTCTGTTTTACATTTAAACGTAAACGTTTTATAAATATTTTCTCTTTTCAAAAAGCTCTCACTTCTCTTATTTCAACACAAGATTGTATTCGATTATACAATATGAAATGTATAAATATTATAAATTAGTAAATATGATCCTTTTTTATTATTATGACATTGTAATGTTCCTAATTTTTTTTTTTAATAATTTTTTTTTTATTAACTTTTTGTATATACATACCAACCATATAAATAATTTTCATTATTTATTCCGGAATTTCTATCTCTTGAAGTTTAAAAAAATAAAACACCGTTTAGTGTTCGATATCTGTCTCTCACTCTCTCTCTCTCTCTAAATTTCTTTCTTTCTTTCTCTCTCCCTCTCTCTCTCAATCTCTGTTTACCAATACACTTATAAGCCCCGCTTATAGAGAGAAAATCATATGTAAATAAATTTTATAAATTGGGTTAGGAGCAGGGCTCTCTCTGTTTGGATTCCTCTTGTGAACTTACAAAATTTAATTTAAAATTCTTCTTCCTCTTGACGACACTGGGATATTTGACGTTTTACTGGTGTTTTTTTGTATATCAATTGAATATGCCCGCTCCTGGCTTGGATTTATAGCCATTTTAGTACGATCGACACATATGTACATATATATACATACATATACTACGTATATACGATTACATATAAATGTAGATACACTCTGAATAATTTTATAAAAGCAACAAAATAATAAAGATCACCAATCACACGAAATCACTATCTTCTGAGCGTATGAGAAGTCAGGGTAATAGAAATTCATTCAGCATTCAAAAAAAAAAATTCAAAAAAAAAAATTCAAATCAACCAATTCGTTCTTGATCGTTTTCTTCAGTGTAAAACATGGACATGGCGTGTACAAATTGTTTTATTATTTTAAGATTAACGTTAAACGTATCGAACTTAAATATTCCGTTTCTTTAATGACTTAGACATGTGCTTATTGTCGGACAACATTTACGACTACTATAACGTTTCCCAGGGTAAAGTAACAGTACCCAACATGGATGACGGTGAAGAATTCCAGCTTGCTGATGTAAGTTCCACCTCAATGTCAGGGAGTAGTACACTCTATTCCACACCCTACTCCACTTTACATTACACTTCCAAACTTCAAAACACACCAACTTCCCAACCAGCCAAACCAATATTAAAGGCCAATCGATGGCCTCCTCATCCTCCTCCCAAACAAAAAAATACCGCCAATAATTGGAAAAGTAAACAAAAAAAAAAACACATCTTTTCTTACCCTCAATCTCACTCTCTCACTCTCTCTCACTTTCTCTCTCTCTCTATAATCCAACCTTTACTTCCCAACAAAACAATACACATTTAAGATTTTCAGTTCGTTTCTGTGTTTCCTTTGAATTTATTATTGAATACATTTTATTTTTTTTTTTAATTCTTTGAATGGCCTCTCTTTGTTCGTGGACTCTTCTTAAATTAAGAAAATTCTCTTTCTCTCTCTTGTTCTCAATCGCATCCTTTCCTGATTGAAAGATGAGTAAAAAGAAGAGAAAAAGGGAAAACAAACAAACAAAAAGTATAAAAAGAGTTCACTTTTAAGGAATTGGTACCCCAAAAACCTTGTATGTTTTGTGTTCGAGAGATTTGTAAGACTTGGTTGAGAACCCCTTTAAGATCTACAAATCGGTAACAAAAGCGGAATGTTTTTAATAAAAATAAATTAAAAAAAAAACAAAAACAAGAAAAGGCATGTTATACGAGTCAAAAAAAAATCCCTGTTACGTGAAAATCCGTGAATGGAAGCCAACGACTGACCATCAATCCAGTACTTGATCTTGTCGTTACTCATACTATCAATAGATTATCAGTGAATGCACGTTTTGTTATATATTTTTTTGTACATTTTATTCTAGTATTAAAATAATACATAATAATATTATTATTTAAATGTATTTCATTTATTTATTATTATTATTCGGCCCCAACCCCCACCAAAAAAATCTGCCACCATTTTCCTTATTTTTTTTTTCTGTTTATTTATTTAATTCCGGAATATTTTTACACTTATAATTCTTTTGTAATTAATTTCAAATACTTTTAAGAACTTCGAAGGAATGTTAGTTATTTGGTGAGATACCAAATTCAGGAATGTTACGATATTCGTCCAGGTTAAAAGTTTGATAAAAACTAAAAAAAAAGAAAAGCAAAAGTAAAAACTAACAAATCAAACAAATTTAAATTGAAATTGAATTTGAAAAAGTAATTAAAATAACTACATAGGTTGCTTGAAAATTGACTAACATCTAGGATAAGAATCGATAACAATTGCCAAATGTACAATAATATTAGCACACTAAGGCATAAGAATTTAAACATTATATTAAGCATGCATTAAAACAATTACACAAAAATAATAACAATAACAATAACTATAAAAAAAAATCCTTAAAAATACCTGCTTTACACCAAACTTTTGCTTATTTTACACAAAAAAAAAAAGAAAAAAAAAAACAATAATAATTTAAATCCACGTACGATAATATAGATATTTAATGTGTTTTTGTTTTTTTCGTTAATTTCCCATTATTTCGAATTATAGCAAGCCTTCGATATCTTGGGCTTCACCAAACAAGAAAAGGAAGATGTATACAAGATCACCGCCGCTGTCATGCACATGGGTGGCATGAAGTTCAAGCAACGTGGTCGCGAAGAACAGGCTGAACAAGATGGTGAAGAAGAAGGTGGTCGTGTTGCCAAATTGTTGGGTTGCGACACCGCTGAATTATACAAGAACTTGTTGAAGCCCCGTATTAAGGTCGGTAACGAATTCGTCACCCAGGGTCGTAACGTACAACAAGTCACCAACTCAATTGGTGCCCTCTGCAAGGGTGTCTTCGATCGTCTCTTCAAATGGTTGGTCAAGAAGTGTAACGAGACTTTGGATACCAAACAAAAACGTCAACACTTCATTGGTGTATTGGATATTGCTGGTTTTGAAATTTTCGACGTAAGTTTTCAGCATACCAAACTACATGATCACTCACACTCATACACAAACATCCACATATTTCAACATCAATTTTTTTTTTTTTTTTTATATTCAATCGATGCTATTATTGGTTGGATCTCAAAAAAAAAAAAAAAAATTTTGCCTCTAAACAAGAATATACTTGCATCATGGCAACATGATGGTATATTCTTGCTTTGGAGTCAAATGATATGACATCATCACTTAATACTCGTCGTCTATACTTACAATGATGGGCTTCTTATACAGTCCGTATAGTTAGAAAAAAGTACAAACACAAATTTTTTATATCGCGATGCTTTATGGCATATTTTTATTCACGTTATAATAATTCACTCACTCACTCACTCACTCACTATATATATAGTACAACGGCTTCGAACAATTGTGTATCAACTTCACCAATGAGAAGTTGCAACAATTCTTCAACCATCACATGTTCGTCTTGGAACAAGAAGAATACAAAAAAGAAGGTATTAACTGGGACTTTATCGATTTCGGTATGGACTTGTTGGCTTGTATCGATTTGATTGAAAAGGTGCTTAAACGATCAATTTGTACGATTTTTATTTGTACGGTTATTATTGCTGTGTGTAGTGTCAAATGTTCTTTCTACCTCCATTTCCAAATGAAACCTCACCAGACTGGCAACACCAGTCGTTGTGAGAATTATTTCGAAAGCTTTATAAAATGAAATTATTTTTCGTAATTTGATTTTATTTAAGCTTTTCGCAAACAATCCCATTCAGAACAAAGAACGGAACCTTTAACAGAGATTCTCGATTTCTCTGTCTCTGTCTCTGTCTCTCTCTCACTCTCACTTTTTATTTTTGTCACTCAGTATTGCAATGAATGAATGAATGTTTAGTGCACCACATGTTAGTTTTATGTTAAAATAGAAAAATCTTTGCCTTGCCAGCACACAAAAAAAGCTTTGGGGTTCGTAAAAAGTATATCGAATGAAATCTTATAAGGTGAACAGGTAAATTCAATATATATGTATGGTATGTGTATATAAATATATAGTATGTGTGTATATGTTATCATCGAGAAAAGCACATTCCAAAGCACAAGTCCAAACTCCAGAAGCACTTGTTTGTATCTGCACTATTATTGTATGATCACATTCCGACAATAAAGCATCCTATTATCCATAATACATTACATACACTACATACATCCATACATACATACATGTCTGTACAATATATGTATATGTAAGTTTGTATTGCAATTCCATTCCAAATGATATTGTAGTATAATGGCTTTGAGCAATTGTGTATCAACTTCACCAACGAGAAGTTGCAACAGTTCTTCAACCATCACATGTTTGTGCTGGAACAAGAAGAATACAAAAAAGAAGGCATTGATTGGGCTTTCATTGATTTCGGTATGGATTTGTTGGCCTGTATTGATCTTATTGAAAAGGTTTGTGTACCAAGTAAAAACAATAACAACAACGGGCCTCAAATTTATATTCTCTATACTCTGTCTCTCTCTCTCTCCCTCTGTCTGTCTGTCTCTTCTACTACTACAACAATTATTTGGTCTTCTTGAAAACTCTTCTTGTTATCACTTTGCTTGCCGCAGGACTCAAATGAGATTCTGTAAAGATTTGAAATGAAAATATTGCACGTATCTCCCCTATACACTTGCACGTCAATGCACACACAAACACACACATGAATGTATTTATCGATAATTTATTGTAAAATATTTAAAAATTCTTTTCCAACTTGATCTATTCTATTTCACTCTCACTCTCTGTCTCTGTCTCTGACTCTATCGATCTATGTATACTGTTGTAACTGTATGTCTGTATGTTGCACTTGTAACTTGAAACCGTAAAACAGTACAATGGTTTCGAGCAACTGTGTATCAACTTCACTAATGAGAAGTTGCAACAATTCTTCAACCATCACATGTTTGTGTTGGAACAAGAAGAATACAAAAGAGAAGGCATTGACTGGGCCTTCATTGATTTCGGTATGGATTTGTTGGCCTGTATTGATTTGATTGAAAAGGTTGGTTTGCAAACAAAAAAAAACAAAAAAGAAAAAAAAAACACTCCCGCACAATAGTATGGCCTCAAATAATTGAATGCAAAAATGTTGAATTGAATTGAATTAAATGGAATGAAAGCAAAAAAAAAAAAAACATGCTTAAGATACTCCAAAAAGGTCTCCAGTTTTTCTGTTATCACTTACAATTTAAGACGCTAAGTGATACATGTGTATGTCTGTCCAGCTTTATATCCTCCCCAAATGAACAAACTCCAAATTCATATGTCTTACGTGTATACGGAAAAGTGCTATAAAAGCACTAATCATACTCCTTAAAGACATGTTAATAAAACATTTACCATCATTAAACTAATAATCAATCATTCCCATCATTAAAAATCATGAAGAAAACAAAAAAAACATTAAAAAATATATACAGAAATATATTATTCCATTCCCTTGTATGTGTCTAATCCATTTTAAAATTTGTTCTAATCCCCAATTCCAAAACATACAAAACAAAACAAAAAACAAACGATTAAACAGTTCAACGGTTTCGAACAATTGTGTATCAATTTCACTAACGAAAAATTGCAACAATTCTTCAATCATCACATGTTCGTTTTGGAACAAGAAGAATACAAAAGAGAAGGCATTGACTGGGCCTTCATTGATTTCGGTATGGATTTGTTGGCCTGTATTGAATTGATTGAAAAGGTATTCACGAATAAAACACTGACTTCATTGATCAGTGCAGTAGTATTATATTATATTTGAAAAAAGTAGAACTAAAAAGTTTCTAAAAGCTCTAAAATTCTTTAATTACGCTAAATTTATTATTGTAGCACTGATCCCATATGATCAGTGATATTATTCTCTCTATTTTTAACGCACAATTTCTAAAAAGTATTACCGTTGAAAACCGTAGTATTTGAAAAGTAAACCTAACGCCTTACACTCTCTATACACTCACTCCCTATCATTCTTTTTGTAATATCCTTCCTTAGCAATATTTATGTATGTTATTAACACACCTCCTCTGTCTCTTAATATTAATTATTTTTTGCTAAATTATTATCTCGTTTTGTTAACGGTAAATATAAGAGTTATTTATATAAACTAAATCTAACGCTATGTATCTATGTATCTCTATCTCTATCAAAAAGTATCTTTCTGCTTTCGATAAAAGTAAAACGTACTAATTTTCTTATATCTTTGGCATCGGTAAGTACCGCATAATCTGTACTAAAAAAAAAAATAAAAAGAAATTTCTAATTAAACAAGTGGCTCGTTACGTTATGTTAACCGTTATGTAATATTTATCGCTAGAAAATATTTAAATGCGAACAAAAGCTAATATCGTGTATTTGTTTTTTTTTGTCTGTCTTTTCTCTCTTAAACATTTTTATGCAATATAGCCTATGGGTATCTTGTCCATCCTTGAAGAAGAATCTATGTTCCCCAAGGCTACTGATCAAACCTTTGCTGAAAAGTTGGTAAACACTCACTTGGGCAAATCTGCTCCCTTCCAGAAGCCCAAACCACCAAAGCCCGGTCAACAAGCTGCTCACTTTGCCATCGGCCATTATGCTGGTGTTGTAGCCTACAACATCACCGGTTGGTTGGAAAAGAACAAGGATCCTTTGAACGACACTGTTGTCGATCAATTTAAGAAGTCTCAGAACAAGTTGTTGATTGAAATCTTCGCTGATCATCCTGGTCAATCTGGTACCGCTGAACAAGCTAAGGGCGGTCGTGGTAAGAAGGGTGGTGGCTTCGCTACCGTATCTTCGGCCTACAAGGAACAATTGAACAGCTTGATGACCACCTTGCGTTCAACACAACCTCACTTTGTACGTTGTATCATTCCCAACGAAATGAAACAACCTGGTGTCGTTGATGCTCACTTGGTTATGCATCAATTGACCTGTAACGGTGTACTTGAAGGTATCCGTATTTGCCGTAAAGGTTTCCCCAACAGAATGGTATACGCTGATTTCAAGCAACGGTAAGTATTACACTTGACGATCTAAATTCAACATACAACAACAACAACATTCTTGTTTAGGGTCTACTATTATAGAATACTTATACGTACCATTAGATTGTGATATTAGGAACACTCTATAATTAAACATTTTTGAAAACTTAATTGATAAATTATGCATATATTTAAAATATTTTTTTTTTCTACGATTCTCTTCCCATATCTCTCTATCATCTCTCTTTAACTTTATGGTGACTTGCTCGATCGTATGAATAAACAGTTATATGATTTTGGCTCCAGCTATTATGGCTGCTGAAAAGTCACCAAAGAACGCCGCAGCCAAGTGTTTGGAATCTGTTGGCTTGGATTCCGAGATGTACCGTATTGGTCACACCAAGGCACGCAAGCTATACAATACAATATAGTATTCCCCCTTCCCTAATATATGTATATGTAGAGAATATCCCAGTAGTTGATACCATTTCCTCTATTCGTGTAGTTATATAACGTTATGTAGTCCTTGGTGCTGTACCTTCTGTGTACACATTCTCTATGTCTCTCTCTCTCTTCTGTGTAGCACTCGATAATGCGATATGGCGTTTTAAAATTTATTTGTTTCTTCATAAAGTACACAATGTTTTCAAGTAGATATTTGTACACACTGCAATAGAACAGAAGAGTTATTTAAATATTTCATTCCATGTTTTTTGTAGTTACACTGTAGTTATAGACACTTACACTCACTTTTTATCACCGTATTAATGTAGATTAGTTGATAATTATTTACTTTTGTTTTTGTATATTATTAAAGCACTCTTTATAATTAATTTCACCATTTCAAATGTATTTTTAAAATGTTTTTTTTTTGTTTTTTTCGAACATAAATATTTCGTAAAACGTGTGTCGTTGTCGTTTCACTCTTTTTAAAAGAGTTTTATGTGGTGCCATACCATATACAGTATGTCTGTACTTACTACACCAGACACTACTCACACTCAATGTTTGCAATATGTTACACACACACACACTGATTATATGTTTGTGTTGTTCCACAGGTATCAAATTATTAATCCAGGTGGCATTGTAGGCGTTGCTGATATCAAAAAGCAATCTCAACTTATTCTTGAAGCCACTCCACTCGATCCCGATATGTATCGTATCGGCCATACTAAGGCATGAATACTGATTATAAAATTTATTTCTTATTCTTGTGTGTTTAATGGAAATATTCCGTTATTATCCCCTTTTGGCAGCCGTTATATTTGAAATTACGGTTTTCGAATGCATATCTTCCTTTCGAATGCATATCCTTTCTCTGACATCAATATTCAGTATGTCTTGTGCATGTGAGACTATCGCCCACATAGTACACATACATACATACATACATCAACAAACATTTTCATTTGATTTTTGAAATTTGAATGAATACCATACGTTTTGATTTTCATAGAAAATTCCTATTATGACTGGCGTTTACCTCTTTCTTTCTTTCTTTCTTTCGTTATAATTATTATTAATATTTTGATTGATTATTTTTTTTTAATTATGATTATGATGATGAATTATTGTATTATTTTTATTAAATGAAATTATTTTTCCCCCCTCCTTCATCATACACGTACTATGTAGCTATCAGATTTTGAATCCTAAAGGTATTAAGGACCTTGACGATCCCAAAAAATGTACCAAGATTCTCATTGAATCCACTTCATTGGATGAAGATCAATACCGTCTTGGTAACACAAAGGCATGTTCTCATACCAACTCTATTTCTATACTTATTTAAAATAAAAAAAAAACGCTCAATCGCAAACAATTTGACACTTTTCCAACTATGTTTAGACATACATGCTCGTATCAAAACGGAAAGTCCTTCTTGAAAGCTCTAGAACAGTAAAGGATTCTTCCATTCACGCACGCACACACACACAAACGCACTCTAAAAGGGAGCCAGTAAAGCCATTCTGAACTGAGGCAGCTCCCTTTACCATCTGCTATAGGTCCATCAAAAAAACGTTTTAACAACGTGGACTTATAGACAAACAAACATCCCAAGGATCGTATGCCATATTGTACGATCCTCCTTAACGTAGACTTTTATTGTTATTTATTATACATTTGCATCCAAACAAGTAGAATTTGTTTTTGTTATTGTAGTACATATTATTTATTTAGTTTTTACATAATTTATTACACATACATACATACACACATACATACATACATACATAAACGAAATACAAGACATTTCTCAAATCATTAATCATTATTTGCAATGTTGCCATTATGTAGCTACCAAATCCTTAACCCCAGAGGTATCAAGGGCGTTGATGATGCCAAGAAATGCACCAAGATCTTGGTTGAATCCACTCAATTGAACGACGATCAATACCGTTTGGGTAACACTAAGGCATGCATCTACAATTTTTATTTTTGCTATTTCCTTACCTATACACATGCCGCACACACAAAAACACATTTCCCCCCGCCCCACTATTTATACAGTATAAACTGAATTAACTGCCCGTTATTGTTTATATTTCTTTACACATTTTTTTGCTGTATCCTTTGTAGAGTAGAAAACAAGTATGAACACTTGCCTACTGCCATGAATGATTACAATATTACAATATACAGCCACAGATAAAGCCTTTGAAAAACAGGTCCATCTGTGGTTTGTTTAATTCATTATCTTTTAGCCTGTAGTTGTTTTTTTCAGTAGGCTTTTTATTTTTAATTTTTTATTTTTATTATTACAATACAATTATTTGTTATTTGTTTAAATATAATTTTTATTTATTTTATAATCCATTTTATATATCACCAATATCCACATACAAACACTCACATGCACACATATTATTTACACCCTTACCTTATCAAATCTAAATACATATTCATTATATGTACCACACATGTACTTATGTATGGATGTGCGTGCATATTAATGTATGTATACAATTGATAAACATGATCGACAAAAAAAAATGCAATGCAGCTACCAGATCATGTGTCCCAAACTACTTAAGGGTGTTGATAAAGACGTCAAGGCTACTGAGATTATTATTAAATATATTGATCTTCCCGATGATCAATTCCGTCTCGGTCACACCAAGGTATATAATTGACAATATACTTGCAATCTGTACATCAAAACAGCAACAACAAACACAACAATAATATTAAAAAAAAAAACATAACAACATCTACATATGTATTGTAACAATAACACAACAACTCTTTTAAAATCATAATCATATGCTGTGTACAAAATATCATTCATCCATACATCCATGAATTTTAATCATTTGTCATAACTGTTATCTACCATTATTGTAACTGTTATTGTTAAACTCTATTAACCACCAGTCTTTTTAGTTTCCAGATATGAACTAAAAATGGAACAATTACTAACGTTTGTCTAAGAAATGAAAAGTGTTTTTGGAAAATAATGCTTTTGGCAAAACAAAAAAAAAAACCAAATAATGCCTCCAACATGTTTCAACAAATTATATATCTGTACATACTTATATGTATGCAAATATTCAAAAAAAATATATATATATAAAAAACGAGATCTGTTGAGACATGTTAATATATGTTGCTTATATTTCTCTTTGGCAAAACCCCACTTTAAGGCAAAAATTTTAACATAAAAATTCTTGTTTTTTTTTCACCTCCCGTACGTACATACGTACACTCGTATTTAATTTGTAAAATTGAAAACAAACACACACACTATAGGTATTCTTCCGTGCTGGTGTCTTGGGTCAAATGGAAGAATTCCGTGATGAACGTTTGGGCAAGATCATGTCCTGGATGCAAGCCTGGGCTCGCGGTTACTTGGCTCGCAAGGGCTTCAAGAAATTGCAAGAACAACGTATTGCCCTCAAGGTTGTGCAACGCAACTTGCGCAAATACTTGCAATTGCGCACCTGGCCCTGGTACAAATTGTGGCAAAAGGTCAAGCCTTTGCTCAATGTATCTCGTGTTGAAGATGAAATTGCTGTAAGTATATACAACACTTTGTAAAAGTATAGTACTCATTGGTATGCTGTTCTGTTGTAATGGTTGCTGTTTGCTGTGAGCTGGGGAGCTGGTTGCATTCGCAAATGACACTTCAATGTTGGAATATGCTCTTGAACACATCGTAATTGAATAGCTTGAGTGGTTTTCTAGTGGTTTTGTTGTCTTTTGCTCAAACGAAATTTAATAATAGAAATTTTACTACGCACTGTCATGTTTTCGAAACGAGAGTAGTATGTATGTATCTAAACAAGACCCCTAAAAAAATATTTCAAATATTTTCATGTTAAAGCAGCTGTTGCGTCAAATAACTAAAGCAGCCAATTATCAAATGTTTATTTCAATTACAATATTGGCTCTTACGCCAATATTCAGAAACAGACAGACAGAAAACAGAAAACAAAATTACGAAATTCTATTTAATAAATGATTGCTAAAAATGTGTGTGTGTGTATCGAGCTAAAATTATATCGAAATCGAAAAACTATTCTCGAAGGCGTTCCCAAACCGCCTACACAAATTCTCTGATTAAGATGAAGATCTGCAAAAATTGATGACTAAATTATTATTATTGATTTTGCACGGCGAGTTTTCTTACGTTTTCAAAAGAAATTATTCTATTTTTAGTGCACACACACACACACATGCAGATACTATTAAAGTTATTTAATGAAATTATTTTTCATTTTTCAAAAACAATTTTTTTTTCAAATTCAATATGGCCTACATATACGGGGCATGTACAGTGTACACATACATATATAGATTTTTATCTGGAGGCAACAAATGTTTACTTGTTGGCAATTAATGAGTTAAGGAAATGTTATTTTGGCCATAGATTGGCTCATTAATTTCTGAATTTTACCATGAATATATCATACGAATGCAAATTTTGAATTTGTTTTCCTCTTGTAAAAACCAAAGGAATTTAATTTTATGGTTTTTCTTCTTCTTCTTCTTCTGCTTCTTGGTCGTGTTGTTTTTCATTTCGACTTTCCTCTGGCTAATGCCAATATAATTCACTCTATTTGTTGCTTTTCAATTTATTTTGTTTTTGTTTTTTAACGGATAAATTAATTAACAAAGTGAACAAGTGCTGCTACTCAAAGTATATATATATACAGGCTGAAGATATTTCTGCTGTTGCTGCAGCACCCAATTATCAAATTCATGTTTCAAAAAAAAAAAAAAAATAGAAAAGAAAAATAATATTTCACTCAAAATGGTTGCAAGTACCAGTTTTATTATTAATACGATACAATTTATGTATACAAGATGAGTAATTAATAAATTCAAATACCAAGGTACACATGCATACACTTATGCACGCACACATAGAAAAATATGAAATTTATTTTCATATTATAACCAATACATAGGAGATATGCTTGTACATACATATGTATGTCATAAGTATTGTAGATACATATTTATATTCGGGCACTTTCTAATTAATTTCGATTGAATTCTCATAAATTTATATTTCCATCACGTTGTATTGGTGCAAGTGAGATAGAATGAACACACCTGTGTCATATCGATCCGATCGTTTAGCATGATCATTAAAAATAAAAAGAAAATGATTAAACATACCAAGTGTGCATTAATTATGAGTAACAACTCATTTCACACACGTACATATATGTATGGTACACTCATGGATATGAATGTGTGTGTGTTGTTACATCTATGTATACATACATTACGCCCATGCACATCCATCCGTATGTGATGATGGTATAAATGCCAAATAACAGATACTCACTCAGAACGTTGGATACATTTCATGTGATTCTGTGGGGCGTTGCTAATTTCAATTAATGCTTTCGATCATTTCGAAAGTTCATCGAGCACTTTACAATTGCAATCATATTCCAGTTGTTGACCAGTAGCTAAACGGATCTGTAGTTACCTGGGGCCCAATACGAAACATCTTTGCTATACTGAAGCGTATTTTAAAACGAACTAAACGATCAATCACATCAGAACGCATTTTAAAGTGCTAAAATAAAATTAAAAATTTTAAAACAAAAAAAACAACAAATTAAGAAAGAAAGTGTTCAAAATATTTTAAGAAGTTTAATTAAATTTAAACGATTTCAATAAGTTTCTTTAATAAATACCTGAACACACACCTGAACACATACGAGCAACAATAAATAAAATCAATAATTTAAATCGAAGTAAAAAAGATAACGAAGTAAATTTTTTAAAATGGCTGAAGATAAAAAAGTGAAAAAATCGAAAAAATCTGAAAAAAGCGAGAAAAGTGAAGAGGTTGGTTCAGCAACACCACCAGCTGAAGCAAAATCCTCTGGTGAAACACCGAGTGCAGAAGCAGTTAGTCAAGAGACAGCTGAAGTTAAACCAGAATCTGTTCCCTCGGAAGCAGAAACCGCACCAGCACCAGCACCAGAACCAGCTCCGGTAGCTGAACCAGAACCAGCAGCACCAGTGCCAGAGCCGGAAAGTGTTAAGCAAACGATTAATTCTTCTAATTCTGATTTTCAGCGTCTTGAAGAGAAGGCTAAGAAGGCTGAAGAAGCTCACGCTGCCGAAGTTAAGGTACGCAAGGAATTGGAAGCCCTTAATGCTAAGTTGTTAGCTGAAAAGACTGCCTTGTTGGATTCCTTGTCCGGCGAGAAGGGTGCCTTGCAAGATTACCAAGAAAGATGTAATAAACTCCAAGCCCAAAAGAACGACCTCGAGAACCAATTGCGCGTAAGTATTTTTGTACATGAATGAAAATGAATTGCCAATGAAATGTGGAAATCAGTCAAGCAAAACTCCATTCCTATAGATAGATATGCTCGTACAAAATTTCAATTTCAATTTTATTTATCAATTTCAATTTTATTTAAATTAATTTGACTTGATTTCCTCATTCGAATATGACAGCCATTTTCGTTGCTAAATATAGAAATTAGTCATTCGTATAGGGGTATTGATGTATGTAAACCGATTATGGTATTTTTAATAATTTTTATAGGATATCCAAGAGCGTTTGACTCAAGAGGAAGATGCCCGCAATCAATTATTCCAACAGAAAAAGAAGGCTGACCAAGAAATCTCTGGCCTCAAGAAGGACATTGAAGACTTGGAATTGAACGTCCAAAAGGCCGAACAGGATAAGGCCACCAAGGATCACCAAATCCGCAACTTGAACGATGAAATCGCCCACCAAGACGAACTCATCAACAAGTTGAACAAGGAGAAGAAGATGCAAGGTGAATCCAACCAGAAGACTGGTGAAGAGCTCCAAGCTGCCGAAGACAAGATCAACCACTTGAACAAGGTTAAGGCTAAGCTCGAACAAACCTTGGACGAATTGGAGGATTCCTTGGAACGTGAGAAGAAATTGCGTGGCGATATTGAGAAATCCAAGCGTAAGGTTGAAGGTGACTTGAAACTCACCCAAGAAGCCGTCTCCGATTTGGAACGCAACAAAAAGGAATTGGAACAAACCATCCAACGCAAGGACAAAGAATTGTCTTCCATCACCGCCAAATTGGAAGATGAACAAGTCGTTGTCAGCAAGCACCAACGCCAAATCAAGGAATTGCAAGCCCGCATCGAAGAATTGGAAGAAGAAGTCGAAGCCGAACGTCAAGCTCGCGCCAAGGCTGAGAAACAACGTGCTGATTTGGCTCGCGAATTGGAGGAATTGGGTGAACGTCTTGAAGAAGCTGGTGGTGCCACTTCTGCCCAAATTGAACTCAACAAGAAGCGTGAAGCCGAACTCAGCAAATTGCGTCGTGACTTGGAAGAAGCCAACATTCAACACGAATCCACCTTGGCTAACTTGCGCAAGAAGCACAACGATGCTATCGCTGAAATGGCCGAACAAGTTGATCAACTCAACAAATTGAAGGCTAAGTAAGTATTCCGATTAAATCGTTAAAAATCTTTTTCGTCTTTGTTTCTTTAGTACTTACTGTCTGTAACTGTGGAAAGACTTGACCTGCTCTGCCAGCAGATGTCACATTTTGCCGTCGTCCTCTCTGTTTTTGTTCTGAACGTTACTGAATGTCTTCAGTGTATTAGTTGCACCAAACAAAATAATCATTAAAATTAAATTTTCTTAAAATTTTTTTCCTCTTAACAAAAAACAAAACAGGGCTGAACACGATCGCCAGACTTGCCACAATGAGTTGAATCAAACTCGTTCTGCCTGCGATCAACTTGCTCGTGATAAGGTAATGAATCCTTTCGGGGATCATCCTATAAATTACACAGATCACACTGCAAATACTTTCCCCCTCTGTTTGTACAAAACCATTTCCCAAACAACAATAAAAAAATTAAAAAATCATGCTCACACATACATACATACATGTATACAGATTCAAATTAAATTTACTCCATATCAAGAGAAGAGAAAATGAATTTCTCAAAGTTTTAAATGCGGCATTGAATGTTTCGCTGTGCCAACGGCAACATGATGGATTTCCAAGCAGCAACTACTCAGAAAGAAGGCAAAGAAAAGAGAAAATATTTCAATATTCTTATTATAATCCCCCCCACATACACAGTTAACACAATCTAACTAAACGAAATACTTACTTTATTACCAATCTAGGGCCGAAAAGGAGAAGAACGAATACTACGGTCAATTGAACGATCTCCGCGCTGGCGTTGACCACATTACCAACGAGAAGGTATACATACAAATATTTGACTTCTATAAATAGAATCGATATGTGCCGCTGTACATTTTGCTGATTTGAAATTGTTTTTGTAGATTTGAGAGAGTCCATTGGGGAACTGTACTCTGGTATTGGTTCTCTAATGAAACTCTGGTAGCTCCGCTTTATATCTAAGGGATCCAATGGATTCCTTTATTGTAGAAAATTTGTGAATATATATATAACCACTGCCGCACTAACCCTTGCCAAATAAAATGTAAAGAATCCTTGTTAACACAAAACACTAACTAACTGTACATAGCACACACAATTGCCAAATACAAAATCAATGTTATCTGCTATTAAGATTGAAATATACTAATGATTTAAAATTTTCCCAATGCATAATAGGCTGCCCAAGAAAAGATTGCCAAGCAATTGCAACACACCCTCAACGAAGTCCAATCCAAATTGGATGAGACCAACAGAACCCTCAACGATTTCGATGCCGCCAAGAAGAAGCTTTCCATTGAAAACTCCGACCTCTTGCGCCAATTGGAAGAAGCTGAATCTCAAGTTTCCCAATTGTCCAAGATCAAGATCTCCCTCACCACCCAATTGGAAGATACTAAGCGCTTGGCTGATGAGGAAGCCCGTGAACGTGCTACTCTCTTGGGTAAATTCCGCAACTTGGAACACGACTTGGATAATCTCCGCGAACAAGTAGAAGAAGAGGCTGAAGGCAAGGCTGATTTGCAACGTCAACTCAGCAAGGCTAACGCTGAAGCTCAAATCTGGCGTAGCAAGTACGAATCCGATGGTGTTGCCCGCTCCGAAGAATTGGAAGAAGCCAAGAGGAAGTTGCAAGCTCGCTTGGCCGAAGCTGAAGAAACTATCGAATCCCTCAACCAAAAATGCATTGCCCTCGAAAAGACCAAGCAACGCTTGTCTACCGAAGTCGAAGACTTGCAATTGGAAGTCGACCGTGCCAACGCTATTGCCAACGCTGCCGAGAAGAAACAAAAGGCCTTCGACAAGATCATTGGCGAATGGAAACTCAAGGTTGACGATTTGGCTGCTGAACTTGATGCCTCCCAAAAGGAATGCCGCAACTACTCCACCGAATTGTTCCGTCTCAAGGGTGCCTACGAAGAAGGCCAAGAACAATTGGAAGCTGTCCGTCGTGAAAACAAGAACTTGGCTGATGAAGTCAAGGACTTGCTCGACCAAATCGGTGAAGGTGGCCGCAACATTCACGAAATCGAAAAGGCCCGCAAACGCTTGGAAGCCGAAAAGGATGAACTCCAAGCCGCCCTCGAAGAAGCTGAAGCTGCTTTGGAACAAGAAGAAAACAAGGTATTGCGCGCTCAATTGGAATTGTCTCAAGTACGTCAAGAAATCGATCGCCGCATCCAAGAGAAGGAAGAAGAATTCGAAAACACCCGCAAGAATCACCAACGTGCTCTCGACTCCATGCAAGCCTCCCTCGAAGCCGAAGCCAAGGGTAAGGCTGAGGCCCTTCGCATGAAGAAGAAGTTGGAAGCCGACATCAACGAATTGGAAATTGCTTTGGATCACGCCAACAAGGTAAGTGTCGATTACTACTCCTCCCTCCCTAAACTGTAATACCAGTGTAGCATTTATAAATACTAAATTTCTTCCTTTGCTTGTATTCTCTTCTTATATATAGGCTAACGCCGAGGCCCAAAAGAACATCAAACGCTACCAACAACAACTCAAGGACATCCAAACCGCCCTTGAAGAAGAACAAAGAGCCCGTGACGATGCCCGTGAACAATTGGGTATCTCTGAACGTCGTGCCAACGCTCTCCAAAACGAATTGGAAGAATCCCGCACCCTTCTCGAACAAGCCGACCGTGGCCGCCGTCAAGCCGAACAAGAATTGGCCGATGCCCACGAACAACTCAACGAAGTTTCCGCCCAAAACGCCTCCATCTCCGCTGCCAAGAGGAAATTGGAATCTGAACTCCAAACACTCCACTCCGATTTGGATGAATTGTTGAACGAAGCCAAGAACTCCGAAGAGAAAGCCAAGAAGGCTATGGTTGATGCCGCCCGCCTTGCTGATGAACTCCGCGCCGAACAAGATCACGCCCAAACCCAAGAGAAACTCAGAAAGGCCCTTGAACAACAAATCAAGGAATTGCAAGTCCGCTTGGACGAAGCCGAAGCCAACGCCCTCAAGGGTGGCAAGAAGGCTATCCAAAAATTGGAACAACGTGTACGCGAATTGGAGAACGAATTGGATGGTGAACAAAGAAGACACGCCGATGCCCAAAAGAACCTCCGCAAATCCGAACGCCGCATTAAGGAATTGAGCTTCCAATCCGAAGAAGACCGCAAGAACCACGAACGTATGCAAGACTTGGTTGACAAACTCCAACAAAAGATCAAGACATACAAGAGGCAAATCGAAGAAGCCGAAGAAATCGCCGCCCTCAACTTGGCCAAATTCCGCAAAGCCCAACAAGAACTTGAAGAAGCCGAAGAACGTGCCGATTTGGCCGAACAAGCCATCAGCAAATTCCGTGCCAAGGGACGTGCCGGTTCCGTTGGCCGTGGTGCCAGCCCCGCGGTAAGTGTCCAAACCAAAATCATACAACTCTAAAAAAAAACAAATTTAGAAAAATCAAAATCTAAAAATCAAAATACGCATTCGATTTGCTTTCAATCACAATCTGCCAATCAACCATTGCAATATTATAATTTTCTCTTTATTATCTTATTTCAAATTACAAAAAAAAAAATCTCTTGCAATCTCTCTTATCACATCCAGCTTTAAGTAACGCAAACTGGCACTGTAAATGATTCACATGGTCCACATATAGAGATTCAAATTAGCAAGAAACCAAAACAAACAAATAAAAGAGAAACTAGATCATAAGTAAAGCTTTATGCATCTCTTTATTTCAACAAAAAATATCAAAAAAAAAAAAAAAAGATATGCAACATTCAACATTCAATTTATTACTTTAAACCAAAACGAAATAAATGAAAAAAAAACCAAAAAAAAACAAAAACAACCAGCTTAAAAGAAAACCAAATTACAATTATTTCATCATCAAGAGCATCTATTTACTCATCACAGCAAAATCAAAATAAAAAGAGTCATTGAAAATTTAGTAGAAATCTCGAGCTGAATCAAAACTTCTCTGCTTTTTTATACCGATTACAAAAACAAAATAATTTTATTATTATTATTACTACTACTACTATTACTACTATTTCTACAACTACTTCTACAATTACTACAACTACGACTACTACTATAATAATTGTATATGTATGTGTGTGTGTACAACAACAGCCTGCAGCGTCTAAAGGTGGTCGCAAGAGTGTGCTGGACCAGTAAATCAATTATTTTCATAACATTTGTAAGTGCAAATACAAAAAAAAAAATCAAGAGAATCACGAACTTTAGTTGCTTCACTGTTATTCTCTTACCATTAGTAAGACAAGAAACCTGCACTTCCCCGAACCAAATTACGTGTTTCGTTGCGTTACGTTTCATTCCGTTTCATTAGTACCTTAAATACACACATACATGGTTACATACAATGAACTCGAATCACTTGCACTTGTCACGTGTTAAGTTTTGTGTTTGTTTCTCCTTTCACCAGAACCTTTCAGTTCTTTCAATTGCTCTCTCATTACAATTTGAATCGACTTCTTTTAAAGACCAGAAAAAAGAAAAATTTTAAAGCAATTCAATCATTCAGTCATTCAGTCATTCGATCATCTTCCACTTTGTAATCACTTCGTATAATGCTACTAAAGAGGGAAATGTAGTAGTACTCACTCTCTTAGCCATACTCCATTCATCTTGAATTTTGTATGGTTGCTGTACTCTCGTAGTGACATTTTACTTTGTTGCTCTTATCATTTTATCATTATTTAATGCATGCTAATACTGTTATTGTATCACTTATCGTTATCGTATTTACATATGTATATGCAAAATCCAATTAAATCAAATTTTCTCTCTTTCCCTTTAATACAGCCCCGTGCTATGTCCGTACGGCCACAATTGGACGGTTTCGCTTTCCCACCAAGATTCGACCTTGCTCCCGAAGATTTCTAAATGCCATTAAAACATTTTAATTTATTTTTTAATTAATAATATTTCATAATTATTTTATTTTACTTTAATTTATAAATAATTTACAACAATTTTTTGTTTTTCTAATTACAACAAACAAACAAAAAAAAAGGAGAAATAAAAATATATTGAAAAAATTTAAAAAAAAAAAAACACAAAATATTCGAACGACGGGAGGATAACAATGCACTTAGGCAATGATTATCTTAACAACAAATACAAAAACAAACAACTACAACTGTAACTATAACTGTATAACTGTAAACAACATAAGAAGCCTTTCAAGGAAGAAAGATGATGAAGACGAAATGTGAATTTTTATTATTGTATTAACATTTAAACAATTAACATATTATAGTATAGAATTATTTCGCCCGACATGTTCTCTGCGACATCGGAACACACAACCTATAACACACATATTGTCGTAAAGGCAAGGATTATTATTATAATTATTATTATGAATGATACATATGTATTTATTATAATAATGATAACGATGATTTTTGTATTATGGAATGAATATAGTATATGACTTAAGCCCCGTCATAGAGATTCTATATTTTTTTTATTAAGAAATACTCATACACAAACACAACCACAAATACATACATACATATGTACGTTTAGGTTTAATTCTAGTTGTCATTTGTGTCGAAAGCCGAAATGAACAAAAACAAAAAAAAAAATACAAAAAAAATGAATAAAAAATAACACTCTTATACACCTTGAAATGAATAGAAAAAGAAAAAAATAAAAATAAAATTGAAAATAAAAAATTCAAATTTTACCAGACAAAAACAAAAAAAACAACACAATGTTATTTATTTATGTATTTATTGTAAAATGCACACATTACATACGTTCACACCATCCAGCTATTCCTTAAACCTTTAACGCATTGACTGAGTGTTTTTAATCGGTCTCAAAGGTAATGGAAATACATACTTAGGTTGTCAATTAACAACAATGACAACACATCAACAACAACAACAACATCAATAGCAACAAGAACGATACATCTCCAATTTTTACATTTTACTACTAATTATTCTACTATTATTCTCTCTTCACATACACACATACGCATACCAGAAAAATTCACATATCCACACATACTACTTATACACCACACACACGCTCACACTCAGAAACAGAAAACAGTGACACAACGGACAATTTAAAACACTCTCATCCATATGGCGCTTATGTTTATGTTATTTTTTTAATTAATCAAACATTTAAATTTAAATTTAATTTAAATTTATATAAATAATAATAATAATAATATTATTAAAGATAATGATAATTAAAATAAAAATAAAAATTAAAATGAAAAAAAAGGAACAAGTATACAAAAAAGGAACAAAATAAATGTAAATCAATATAAAAAAAAAAATTATATCTCATGTCTTATTATTTACATCGGAGTAGCATACTATTCATATGTGTAGTCAACTCAATAAAGCGAATTGGAAGAGGATAGAAGTCAACTTATTTGTTGGGACAGCGTTGTAGAGTATCTGTATTTTTGCATTTTGCCCAATAGTTCCTCACTTTAGATTGCCTATTCACTATTACATACATACAGTGAGCGCCAAAAGTGAGTAAACACCACTGAAATAATTAATTTTCTTAGGATAGCGGGAAAAGTAAATGAGGATAATCGAATAAATTTCCAAAAATAAAGACGTTTATTTATTACTTATAAAATGTTAAAACAAAAACAACAATTCATAATAAAGGAACTTTTTTTATACTTAAGAACATAATAGAGAAATTAAAATTATAGTGGGTGTTGACTCACTTATGGCGCTCACTGTACATAATTGGCCATTACAACCCTTCAGTCAGGATTGCGGCCTAGCTTCTTACCCCACACTTGACTGACGGGGCCTACAGTTTAACGTCGACTCCGAACGACAGATTTTTGAGAAACTTTTTCATGGCAGGCTTATTTACACTCTCAGAGTTTTAGCCAGAAATCTGCTGAGAGGAAGTTGCAGAAGAAATATTTTGTTTGCATATTTTGTTTTGATGTCTGGCCTGGGGCTCGAATCCGAGCTTTACGTCTAATAAGCGATCACACTACCTACTAGACTAAGGCGACTACTTCGCAATATTATTGTGAAAGGCAAGTGAAAGGCTTTCATCCAATGTACTTTGTGTTTTAAAACAATGACTAAAATTGTTGTCACCATCATGATGTTCTCCTCCATGATTATTCTTTCATTCACCACTCCACAGCAACCGTAAATAATATTTTCTTATAACATATTGGCCACGGTATGAAATGTTTTCATTGGGAACATTTATTGCGATTTTTTTTTATTGGCGATGACATCTGTCATACATAGTCACACATACATCGAAATAAACAATATACAATTATTTTATGGAATGTGTTAAAGGTGGCGAATTTTGTGCCTGACTGTCTGACAGTCAGGATTACGGCCTAGTTTCTCACACCACTCATGTTGTGTGCCTTAATTTTATACTTGAGTGACGGAGCCTACAGTTTAACGTCGACTCCGAACGACAGATTTTGAGAAACATTTTCATGTCAGGTTTATTTACTCTCAGAGTTTTCGCCAGAAATCTGCTGAGAGGAAGTCGCCGAAGAAATACTTTTTTTTCATATTTCGTTTTTATGTCTGGCCTGGGCCCGGGTTCGAGCCCCCTTTACATATTTGCAAATAATATTGGATGAAAATGACATTTGAAAGAAATGTTAAATGTTGTACAACAAAAAATTTCTAAAAGAAAACCCTTAGAAAAAATCCAAAAGTTTGCAAGATAGGTGCTACATGAATTGAATGACACACAGATGGAACACCGAAACAAATCTTGTGAAATTTTGCTTCAAAAACACGATAGGGATAGGGTGTTGCATCGAATTTTTACTGGCAATTAAAAATGGATTCAATTTTCTGAATCGAAAAAAATCTATGGTTAATCGGAGGCAAACCTCAACTTCGGCTGCAAAACCAGATCGATACGGCAGGAAGCCAATGATATGTGTGTCTTGCTTTATCAAAAAGGTATGGTGTACCACGAGCTCCTAAAACCTGGTAATATAGTTAATATAGACCACAACCGACAGGAGATGATCAATTTGAACCATGCATTAATCGAAAAATGACTAGAAAGGGCGTGTCCTATTTGATAGCGAACCGACAAACAAGGCAAACCGGTTCAGAATACAATCAAAGCACTAGGCTGGAGCTGTTACCCCACATGCCGTATTCACCAGATTTAGCTCTATTACTAATTGATTTTATCGATGACATGGTCTTGTAGGATTATATCAAATTAAAATTGATTTCTAAAACAGAATTCAAACAGACAGATGTATGTTTTTTTAACTGTTAACAGTAGTTTCCAAAAAGAGGCATCACTTCATATATTGTTCTTGTGAAAGCTTTTTGGATTTTTATTAAAACTAATTGCGTTGGTAGTCGTTTATCAAAACTTTTTCAAAGATTACACATTGTTGTTAGTGGAGTTTCTTTAGACAATTTCAGTTTAAGTTTAGAGGAACCACAAGGTTCGTTTACATCTGCAACAATACTACTCGTTTTTCTTAATCATTTGTCACTTTTTTGTCTCCCTTAACTTTGGCTAAAGACTTAACTTTTAAAGATTGAAATGAAAATGCCTAAAATGAATGATTTCCTTACATCTAACCTACAGACAATTTTCGAATGAGCGCAGGCGAATACTAAACTATACTATACTCTCTTGATCTTATGCTTTCTATATGTATGTATGCACATTAATGATATATCATCTGTGGCTATTGATGTGATTGTGTGATGAGGACCTAATAGGATGTTCGTTCGAATCAGAATATATTTTATGTATAGAAAGAACCAACACGTATCAGAGATTCATAAAACGCTGCAATAAACACTTCACCACATCTGATCTCCTTACATTATTTAACTGTCATTTATATTCAATCGAGAATACTAAGCGACTTCCTTGTATGTTCCTCTATGCCAATTCAATTGTATTTATGAGAGGACAAATGTGTCCGTTAATGGCAGTAGGGAATCCAACTCTACTGACTCATTAAAACGCCATCTCAATAAGGTTTGTGTTTTACTGTTGTATAGCAAAACGAAATAAATGATCTTTCAATCAAAAATCATACATTTTTATATGAAAAATTTGTTCCTTGCACAACGTGCATATATTTTCAGATCTGCATCCAATCGAGAACTTGTGGATTATAGTAAAAACAACAATAAGAGAAATGTGTCCTAAAAATTGTGATAAGCTTTGAGAACACAGCCCTGCATGGGTTTTGCAAATAAGATGGCTCGAGGTGATTCCGAAGGCATTTTGCGCGCTGAACACGAATCTGGGGAATCCAATATGGCGGTAACAATTTTCAAGTAAATCTGATTAATTTTTATAAACCTCGACCGCCATATTGGATTCTCCATTTCGAATTTTTTAAATCTGAATGAAGATCTGTAATCAGCGACCCCAAAACCCCTGAGTAACAATTTTCAAGTAAGTCTGATTAATTTTTAAGCACCTCCGTAATGTGTTTCTTTTTCTCTTGCACCCCTTGACATGCACCCACCCCCAACTTTAAGGGTGGATGCAAACATTTTGGCTTTGGGCTCATTTTAAAGAGCAAAGATCAATTGTAAATTTCTGACAATATAGATGATTCTAGCACGTCAGTGTTTAGCTCTACAATTTGTCAAAAATGGCCAAAAACGTTATTTTTAGGGGTTTCAACCCCCTTTTTCTCGAAAACCCGATGTGATGAAGTTTTTGAACCCAGATTCGTATTCAGCGCGTAAAATGCCTTCGAAAACAACTGGAGCTATCTTATTTGCACAAAAAAGTCCAAATTTGAACGGCTGTGGAACTAATTCAGTTTGCATGGTATGATATCGCCGTAGTCTAGTAGGTAGTGTGTTCGCTTATTAGACGTAAAGCCCGGATACGAGCCCCAGGCCAGACATCAAAACGAAATATGAAAAAAAATATTTCTTCGGCGACTTCCTCTCAACAGATTTCTGGCAAAAACTCTGAGAGTATATAAACCTGCCATGAAAAAGTTTCTCAAAAATCTGTCGTTCGGAGTCGACGTTAAACTGTAGGTCCCTCCACTCAAGTATAAAATTAAGGCGCACAACATGAATGGTGTGAGAAGCTAGGCCTTAATCCTGACTGAAGGCTTGTAATGGCCAATTATGTATTTGGTATGCCTTATGCTTAAACAAGTTTAAAACAAAACCGGAACCTTCAGAAAGTATTAACCCTTAAAATATGTCCCTCAATTTTCGAACGTTCTCACCAGAATCTCTTAGCAGTCAAACGGTTAATGTTAATTAAAAAAAAATATGATACCCAATGAAATTTGTTTTTGTGATATATAAGCTGAAAATAAGTGTAGAAAATTATTGATAAGCAAAATAATTTTCTAATTTTATTTACTTTTCATCAAATATCTGAATGTGGCATTAGTGTCCTTATTATTTTTCATTTTATTGTTCATTTAAATTAGATCTGTTTCGATGCACAATATTCGTTTTCATTGAAATGACTCCATCTACATAATTTATACATAGTTTATTCAAAATTTAAACAATTTGCAATTTTGGTTTGAAACAACTTTATTAATGACATCAGTTTAGTGAATAAACGAAATCAGGTGATTTGAAATATTCACATTTGACTTAAAGTTCAAATTTTATTTTGAATATTCGATAAAATGGGGTTTGATTTGCTGATTATTTCAAATTTTATATTTGATTTTGAAGCAAGAATTAAAATTCTCAATTAAAATTACTTTGAGCCAGGAGGCTTTGGATTGATTTTAGTTCTCAATAATTGCTTGTGTTGTCCAATAAGATGTTCCAAATGTGTGCATTCTCTTAATTCGCCGTGGAACTCATCAAGCGTTTCATAGAGTATGGGATATAATTGAGGCAAAATGCCATGATCCAATGTAGGGAACAAATGATGCAAAGCATGATCTCCAAAGTGAGTCAAAACCAAAAACTGTGAACCTTTAAGATCACCGCGATCGATAATTGTATCAACTTGATAAAGGCCCCAGTCTCGATCTTCACGAACCACATCGCCTTCATGGTATATTTTGGGATCGTGATGTGCTGCATTGAGACCAATAATGCAGAAAGCGAAACTGGCCACAGCAGTAATACCGAGCCATTGGATCACAACCCATAATAGAGAATAACTCGAGCATAAATACATGGACAAGGGCAAACTCAAGCAGATGAAATCATGCCAGTACATGCAATTACTAACAAACAGAGTGTAAACGATTCTAAAAAAAAAAAGAAATTAAAATGATGCAACATAGTGAAAGTTATGCGAAATTTACTACTATACCTGGTAGTTATCTGTAGGAAAAACGCAATGGCATAGGATATTGGTTCTGTAACCCAACTAACATAACGCATCATCTTACTCTTTATATAGGGATTGGGTATCCAACATAAAAACGGCTCAAACATTGATAGTTCCATATCATTATAGGAATTTGGATAGATATGATGTGATAGAGCATGTGAAATACGCCACGCTGTAAAATTCATCATACTCAAGTTGAAGGTGTACATTCGCCAATTATCCCGTCTGTGAAAGTAATTGTGCGATATAATAGCCGTCCAGACTAGAGCCGTACCTGCCAAAGCCATGAACAACAAATTGTCGTATTTGGCATAGGCCATGGAGAAAATAAAAGTACTTAAAAGGAGACCCGTATGAATTGCCTGTGACGTGAAATGGGAAACATTAATATTTTACATTTTCCCGGGGGAATTACTATATGAAAACTTACATCGGATGTACGTTTTGGTTTGTTATCGATTGTTTTCATTTTTTCTGCTACACGTCTCTTTAAAGTCTTGTAGAAACCATCTTCGTTCAAAGTCAATGTATAAATTCTTGGCTTTGAGGCTTCGCGCACTTTATATTTCTGAATCATTTTGGCAGGCACAGATGTCAAATGATGAGCCTCAAATGCTTCGGTAATATCTAGACCTTTCGTTTCCCGTATCCAAAAGCTACCACCCGGATGTTTGTCAATAAAATCGGTAAAATCATACAACGAATCGTAGATACGCCAAAGACCTTCCGCCTCGTCATCCTGTCGCTTACCGGCTATCCAACTGTAACGAAAAAGAAATTCCCTTCAGGCTTCCGGTTTGTCTAATGTGCGAAATTATATAATTTTTACCTTTTCGTAGTTACCAAACTCCAATTTCTATAGGTTGGAAATTTTGTAGCGATTGTGCTATTTTTCCACTCCTCAATCACCATATTCGATTAAGCAAGCAGTCGGTCGATGCTCTATCTTCTAAATACGAATTAAAACTAAATCGTATTTTCATTTCAGTTTAATTATTTATTTCTGGTTCATTATCAATTTCAATAATCGTTCACTATGTAGTGGTAATGAAATCAAAAAAAATATTCTCATGTTTCTATTGAAGCAGAAAAAAAGGAAAGAAAATCATCGCAAATATTAGGTACATAAAGAGTAATTTCTTTAGGCATTCAAATCGTTGACAGCCAATTTGGCTGTTGACAATTCGTTTAGTTACAATTCAATGAACAGACTTACATGCCAAGTAGTGCTGACATATTGTTAAATTGTTGGTTTATATTGTATTAGAATATTGGTATTGCATTTGGAACCCACTGCGTTGTTAGATGAGGCGACGGATACCTTGTTCCCAGGCTTTGATCCAAATCTGAGTAGTCTAAGCACTGGCAATAGCTCATAGGTTTATCTTCCCAAAGACATCAGTATCATAGGTAAACGAAAAATTGATTTTATTGTTGTTGTTGTTGTTTTTAATTTAAAATTCTTAAACTCTTAAAAAAATACCCTTTACAATTCAGTATGGGCGATCGATCGATGGAGAACAAATCGAAAACGTAATTATTCATTACTAGTATTATGCATATAAAAATTGTGCAACATTTTACTTTTGACGTACAGTTTATTTAAGTTTTCGTGCGGTTATTTACACAAGATTTATATAAAGTTCAACGCAAAACAAATCAAAACAATTTTTAAATGCTTATCAATCACTAAAACCTACTCTAAACCAACACAAAATATCACTTATCAAACGTGTGAAAGGCAAAACTTTATTGTTATAATCATTAAAGCGTCTATAGAAACACTGATATTAAGAGACAGACAGACAGATGTTGGTTGTGTCAAAAATGTTAAATATTTTTTGGTGATTTCATTTGGATTGTGAAAATTGCAAGTCAAACTTTTATGGCTGGTTAGTAAGAAAAAATTAAGTTTTATCTGTAGCCGAATTTAATCTAATTTTTAATAGCTATGTTATATATATATATACCACACATACGTACATACACACATTCTAATCAAATCAGAAGGTACCACACAGCAATTGATATATTTTATAAATGATTAGAAACAACTTAAATACACACACCCTATAACAATGTACTAAATTATGTACGGGTAATGGGCGTGAACTCTTAAGAATGTTGTGTGACATACTATTATAATGGAACGACAATGATTTTAACATAATTGGTCAATTCACACAAGCCGTTGTATCGTTGTATTCATTGTATTGTTGGAAGAACATACAACAGTGTATGATTGTTGTTGATAATTTTCATATAAAAATCCGATACACTTATACACATTTTTTCCATATGTTTTTAAAAGTTGTATTGGTTTCGTGCTATCAAATTGTGTGAATGAAAAAAATATGTATATGTTTTCATATGTTGTGTTGGTTTCGGGCTATCAAATTGTTTGAATGCCACGAAATACACAATACAGCATAGCATTGAGCGTTCACAAACAAACAAATGTATTCAATACAACTTACACGATACAAAGTTGTGTGAATTGCCCACATATGTTTTTAAAAGTTGTATTGGTTTCGTGCTATCAAATTGTGTGAATGAAAAAAATGTGTATATGTTTTCATATGTTGTGTTGGTTTCGGGATATCAAATTGTTTGAATGCCACGATGTACACAATACAGCATAGCATTGAGCGTTCACAAAGAAACAAATGTATTCAATACAACATACACGATACAAAGTTGTGTGAATTGCTCCAATATCATGTTTGCTTTATATTACAATAGAAAGTTGCATTAAATTTCATAAAACATTTAATTGAACAGACTACGAACGCAGTGTTTTTTTTTCAAAGGTAATTAAAATTATAATACAAAGCGTAAGATCTTGTTTTGGCGTTTCCCAGAACTGAATGCCTTAGAACCATAACAATTTTACAATAAGAATTCAGGATTCAATCTCAAGAAATCGTCTCAAGTAAACCATCTATCAGGATGAATTTCACTGAACATATGAAAACAATGTGTATATACTCGTACGTATATTTCGTTTTTAATATTTATCTTTTTGTTTTTATTTTTTCCTTTTTCTCTGTAGTCGAACATAATTGCGCAATTAACACAAGCCCTTGTATCGTTGTATTCATTGTATTGTTTGACAAATATACAACAGTGTATGCTTGTTGTTGATAATTCTCATATAAAAATCCGATACACTTATACACACTTTTTTCATATGTTTTTGTAAGTTGTATACGTTTCCCGCTATCAGTTTATGTAAATGCCAGTAATCAAGAAGAAGATTAAATATACAAAATATTTTCTATGTAACTTGAGCCAATAATTAACATTTCAAAATTATTATTATTAATTTACTTTTTTCCCTAATATTTTTCATTTTGTTGCTTGAAAATCAAATTCTGAATACTAGTCTTCTTCTTCTTATCGTTTTTTGACGTTTGGAATACGAAATACACAATACAGCATAGCATTGAGCGTTCACAAACAAAAATTGTATTCAATACAACATACACGATACAAAGTCGTGTGAATTGGCCAAATGTGATTGGGTAATATATATATATTTTATAAAAGATGCTAAAAATGCCGATAAGCAATCTTTCGATCGCTCATATAGCGACATTAATATTTCTTTTTTTTCATCATTTAATGTCTTCTATTTAATTTTACTAAAAATTTTACTCTAAAAATCAAGAATTTATTGATTACATTAGTAAGAAGATTCCTGATAATTAACAATTTGTAAATATGTATGTTTTTTTAAAAATGCCATCACAATTAAATATTTTTGAAATGATGTATTTAACATTCATATTAAATTTATTTGTTTAGTGGAGGGTGTTTAGTATTAATTTTATATTTTAATTTTTTTTTTCATCCTCGTTTAAGTAATTTAATACTTATATAAAACACAAGTGTTTATTCATTTAACATTTAGACAAACCTAGGTCAACAGGGAAATGGGAATTTATTAGAATACGAAATAAATGATAACACTATTAGAAAATAGCATAGTCATTCAACCGTTATGTGTATATACTACCCTTCCATTTGCTATAACCAAACTGTTAATATAAGCGAGAAACTCATTAAATATCACAAATATGTATGTTTTTAAGAAGAATAACACACAGAGAAATACAAATAAACGATTCTTGAGCGAATCTCTTAAATTCTTTATCATTTAATGGGCCGAATGTTGAACTACAAATGCATAAAAATCAGCAAATTATTCCACAGACAATGGGGTTAAGTTGTAATATCAAAGATTTACAGTCAACCCTCCTATAACGCGGTGAGTGCGTACCGCGTTGCATGGAAACCGCGCTATAAGAAACTCGGATTTAACCGTACAAACCAGGCAAATTCGTAGCTCGTTCTATGGAAACCGTCTACCGCGTTGTATGGAAACCGCGCTATAAGAAACTCACATCATTCGTACCGCATTATATGGAGACCAAGACAAGATAAATTATTTTTATTGACTTAAAGAGTTCATATAAGGATTAATAAAAAAAATTAAACAAAAACTAAACTAAAAGACTGTTTTCACAACAAAAATAAGAAAGACTTGTAAAATTATGTAATTTTTCAACATTCATCCTCACTGTCAGATATGAGTTGCAGAAAAATTTTTAGAATGTTGTAGACGGCTATGAGATAAGCTGGCCTTTTTATATAAAAATGTGTTTGTATATCTAGGCTGTGCTTTTGCGTCGAAAATAAAACTGATATTAAACCCTCTTACAGTATCCACTTACTAGTTTCATTCAGATGCTGTGCGGAAGATACTTACGGCATGTTGCTGAACGTACATAAACCGCTCTGTACGAGTACCGCGTTATAGGAGGGCTGTCGCAATTTCAGCTCCGCGTTATGTGCAAACCGCGTTATATGGAAACAGCGTTCTGAGAGTACTGCGTTATAGGAGGGCTGTCGCAATTTCAGCGCCGCGTATTTGGAAACCGCGTTCTGAGAGTACCGCGTTATAGGAGGGCTGACTGTATTCGTTTATAACAAATTTATTTATAAATAAAACGAGCTGTAGTGAACATAGTCTGCATAACAAAATATTACTAAAATTAAGATTAAGATCAATAACTAATTAAATAAGCAAACTAAACAAAAAAAAAAACAAATTAAATTAAAACTTTAACCTGCAAACACTATGGACATCATTACTCTTCAAAAAAAAATCTGAAAACTTATCCAATAAACGTCTAGTGGTTTGGTTGCAGTGTAATGGAAATTGTAGTACCTTCTTCTCTTCATTTTGGTTGGGCGTTCAAAATACAATAGAAATTAAAATGAAAATTGTGACTACAATGCATATAATGAGCCAATTCAGACGAGCACATTCTTTAGTCGCACAATTTTTGATCTTTTTAATTTACACAGGATGAATATTCGTTTGCCAACAAATGTATACGTATGCAGAGCTTTGTATGCATTAGTGTATTTGCATTCATTTGATGTTTGGCTAATTTTTAAAAATATGCATGTATTAGTTTTGTGCTGGTGATGCGGGGTTGTAGCTGGTGGAAACTTTACGCCATCGAAAAACCATTCTCTTCATCCCTCTTGCCTATAAACTATCATTTTACGCCAGCACAATTGTGCTTGTGTGAATTGGCTCAATGAAATTCAAAATAATCCTGATGATTTTTTTTATATTTCAATTTAATTTTTGTTTTCAAGTTTTTATTCAAAAGTATTCAAAAATAACTGCATAATTTTAGGAGCAAATATTTAAATTTTAAATAATATTTAAACGCCAAATTTATAAATAATAAATTTTAATTTATGTTTACTCCTAAACATTTAAAAAATGTATGGCTAAAACAACCGAGTATACATTAAACAATTAAATTGCAGGTGATAAAAGGATAAATAATAATTTGTTTTTGTTATAGATTTAAAAAGATCTGACAAACCGTTGCCTTTAATTATTTACAAAAATAATAACAATGAATTGAAAATAATAAATTATAATATAGAAATCTCTGTACATATGTATATTAATTTATATTTTTTATAATTGAAAAAATGTCGCGTTGAGATTAATTAAATTATTAATTGTAAAATGTTAAAATCTGTAAAGATTTTATCAAAAAATTTTGATAACACTTATTGTCAATTCTCATTTAAATTTTAGCAAAATAATCGTTTGAGCTATTAAATACTATTTTTAATTGTTACTCACACAGAGTACATCTCTAACGATAACAGTTGAATAAATAAAAAATACTAATCAAAAATGAGAAATAATGCTGTGAAATAAAAAATAAAAAACTAAAAAATAAAGTTTTAGAACGGTCACTAGGAAAGAATTATTAATGACGGCGACTTTTCTTTTATTCTTAATACAATATCAGCTTTAATAAAAAAAAATTAAATGTTTAATCTATTATTTTAAATATTAGATGTATTTTTGAGGCTGATGTAGGCATTCAAATACACATACTAAGTAACACAAATGAGAAAACTGAAATTGATTATATCTGACTATATAAAGGGTCCGCCAAATAACTTTTTTTTTTAATGTAAAAAAACGACTGAATATTTTCTCAAAATATTATACTGCATGGCCAGACGAGGCAGCCATTTGAATGAAATTATTTTCCATTATTAACCGGAAGGATTGTACTTTCAAATAAAAAAAGAAATTTGAGAAAATATTCAGCAGTTTTTTTTAAAGCATTTTCAAAAAAAAAAAAGTTATTTGGAGGACCCTTTACTAATAAAATAATCAAAAATAATAAAAAAAAAGTAGCAATATATTTCGATCTTGTGTTTTCATTATTTATTCATTGAATCATCAAATATACAATGAAATAAGAATAAGTACATAATCCAGCCTTAGCCCCAAAAACATTTATGCCCGATCAACAATAGAAATAAATTGAGTTATCGTAATTGCTTATAGTTGGTAGCTATTACAAATGAAAGCTAAGGTGCCCCTCTTTTTTAGACGTACATATGTATGTGGCTAGGATAGGCGAAGAAGTTGAGAGCCAAAGATTGTAACAGAATTGAAGCTTTTTGAAGTATTTCTTACAATACTATTTAATTTCAGATTTCATTGATGGTTCTTTGAGGTCTCTATCTATGTTTGTGCTTTTAATGTACCAAGGTACAGCTGTAATAAGTCTCGCTGTTGCCGCGTTAGTGAGCGTTACGACATAGTTTCTCACACCACTTATATTGGATGCGTTAATTTTTATTGATGAGTACCAGGACCTACAGTTTCTCCGAACGACAGATTTTTAAGAAACTTTTCACGGCAATTTTATTTACTCTCAGAGTTTTTGCCAAAAATCTGCTGCGTTTAAGGCAAGATGTACTTTACTTGACGTAATTGGCCATTAACAACCCGATTAATGGATTTCGCGCCTTCAATTCAAGATATACACTAAAATATTTGAAGTTACACGCAGACTGGTGACAGTGATTTTAGTTATCACTGTTTCATTTATCAAGTGTAGGGTACCGACATCCGCACACATAACAAAAATGAACTTGAGACTGATATCGTATTATATTGTATTATTCCACACTTCAGTTATTATAACGATCATGAAGTATTTTATTTTATCAATGTTCTTTAGAATTCAGTATAATATTATATATTTAATATTTTATGTACGTAACATGTACGTATGTATATCAGTGTTGAAAAATTCAGCACTTTAGTACTTTTTTCAGTACTTTTCCATTTCAAAAGTACCTCAGTAACCCCGCGACGCTTTAAGTACTTTTTAATTATAAAATATTTTATGTTTTACGCTTTTCAACTATTAATGCATTAGCAACGTATTGCTAAAGGTAAAATTTGCCTTTAGCTCCGGTTAGCCAAACGTCCACGGAACATATGTACGTTCGTTTTTAGAATACGAAAAGCAATGAGAACACTTGCCGAACTGTAATATAATTTCGGTAAGTATTTATATTGATTTTCATATGCTACAAACGAACGTCAATGTTTGAGTAAATGGGACTTTTAAGTTTTATTACGTTCAGAATCAGCAATTTTTGTTTTGCATGTGAGGAACACGTATAAGTCGTTCCGTACATGTATTAAATATAAATATATAAATAAATAAATAAATAGTCCAGTCGGTAGTGTGCTGGCTTACTAGATGTAAGCCCACGGTTCAAACGCCTTGTCAGACATTTCTAATAAAACGAAAAATTAAGAAAATATTCCTTCAACCTCAACCTCATTCTGTCAAAAACTTGAGAGTTAAAAAAATTGCCATGAAAAGTTTCTCAAAAAATCTGTCGTTCGGAGTCGACTTTAAACTGTAGGCCCGCCCACCCATATATATATAAAGCTAAATCATAATCTTGATTAAAGGGTTGTAATGACCATTTATGTATGTGTGTACTTTTTTACAAAAGTACCATTTGATGCGCAAAAGTACTCTTTCAGTTATAGTTCAGTACCATTTTAAAATTTCAATTTTGCAACACTGATGTATATACATACATATGTATGTATATATGTAGATGTAAAAATCTGTGCTTAATGTTTATACTCTACACCTTATGAATCACTTTTAATGAAAATAATTTGTTTTGATACAATTTGTCAAAATTAATACACCAAATTGTCACGCTGTGGTCTAGTAGGTAGTGTGTTGATTTCTGGCAAAAACTCTGAGACTAAATAAAATTGCCATGAAAAGTTTCTCTAAAATCTGTCGTTCGGAATTGACTTTAAACTGTAGGTGCCACCACTTACGAATGGAATTAACACACACACAACATCAGTGGTGTGAGAAGTGAGATCGTAATCCTGACTAAAAGGTTGTAATGACCAATTATGTATATGTATGTAATTCAACAAAAATTGCTAACAACAATTGCTTTAAATGAATACGTGTGTGTGTTCTTTGTAATCGAATCCAATTGTGTTTTAGAGCATCAACTAGTCGTCCATGATCGACTATAATTTCTTATTTAAATATTTTGTTTATATTATTTTTTTTTTTTGTTGTTCAATTTGTTGTTGTTGTATTTTATTGTTTCAATATTCATTATCAATCTGTCTTAGTCTCCCAACAATAATACGAAGCTTTATCAGACTGAATTAATAAATCGTAAAAACAAACAAAAAACACACACACACGATCACATTTGACGATCATTTCGCTTCCATCATTAGAACTCTTCATTTTCAATGGGGCACAGCGTTCAGTACTTCGTGTGTAAACAAACCTATCACATTGCCGGCTATAAGCATTTGATTCCAAAACGCTGTTCACTCCGCAGTTCTGTTTAGCCGGCACTAAACCTGAAGCGAAAATAAATATAAAAGAATAACTAAAAAGTTAAGAATGAATGACCTGTGATCAGTGATCATTAAAAACTAAATAAATTGTTGCTGTGTCATTTAGAACAAAAACAAAGTTTCGAAAGATGAACAAAATGAATAATAAAAACTCAAATGAAAAGATCTCAAATGATGATAGGAAACGATCTAAAATTTCCAGGACAATTCCATCATATAGGAATAAGCCATTTATAACTAATCAAAGGTAAATTTTAATTAAAATACATATTGTTGAAAGTTTGTTCAAATTAAATTTAAAAGAATTTTAAAGTAAATTTTTTTATAACACTGTTAAGTTGTTAAGGCCTAAAATATTGAATTCCATATATGTAGTCGTCTAGTCTAGTAGGTCGTGTGTTCGCTTATTAGACGTAAAGCCCGGGTTTGAGACCCAGGCCAGACATCAAAACTAAATATGAAAAAAAAAAAATATTTCTTCGGCGACTTCATACATACATAATTTGCCATTACAACCCTTCAGTTAAGATTTCGGCCTAGCTTCTCACACCACTCATGTTGTGTATGTTAATTTTATACATAAGTGGCGGGACCTACAGTTTAAAGTCGACTCTGAACTACAGATTTTTGAGAAACATTTTCATGGCAGGTTTATTTACTCTCAGAGTTTATGCCAGAAATCTGCTGAGAGAAAGTCGCCGAAGAAATATTTTTTTTTCATATTTCGTTTTGATGTCTGGCCTGGGGCTCGAACCCGGGCTTTACGTCTAATAAGCGAACATACTACCTACTAGACTACAGTGTAATAGTGCAATAATTAAGAAACTAGATATGAATCTTCAGAACTTTCGTTAAGTTTCGTGATGAGGATATTTTTTAGAAGTTCAAAATATATTGATGAATTCATTCTGATGATAACAAAACAAACAAAAAAAAGTCTTATGATAATGCTACCCCACGCCATAACGCATTAGATCAATTGAATAACTTTTGCTTGATTCAGGTCATGTCAATAACAACTGTGGCAGCGGAAATCCAAACAGTGTGATCAAAAGCGTTTACATACATAACTGGTCATTACAATCCTTCATTCAGGATTAAGACCTAGCTATCACACCATTTATGTTGTGTGTTAATTTTATTCATAAGCGGCGGCACTTACAGTTTAAAATCGACTCCGAATGATAGATTTTTTGAGAAACCCTTCATGGCAATTTTATTTATTCTCAGAGTTTTTTCCAGTCACCGAAGAAATATTTTTTTCATATTTCGTTTTGTTTGGGGTTTGAACCCTCGCCTGACCTGTCTACTTTATTGTTTTTCAATATATAAAATTAGGAGGGTTTAAAAATTATTCAAAAATATATTTTTGTTTTCTACTAAATTAAATTTACAATCTACATTATATTGTTATATAGAACTAGATAGTTTTATATGTTTTGTTGCACAATGTTATTATCATTTTATTGCATAACACTTAATCACAGTCTAATTGGTATAGATGAATTTATATATAAAAAGATAATTTTGATTTTACGATGACAGATATACAGTGAGCGCCAAAAGTGAGTAAACACCACTGAAATAATTCATTTTCTTAGGATAGCGAGAAAAGTAAATGAGAATAGTTGAATAAATTTCCAAAAATAAAAAACAACAATTTATGATAAAGGAACTTTTTTTATACTTAAGAACATAATAGAAAATTTAAATTTTATAGTGGGTGTTGACTCACTTATTGCGCTCACTGTATAACGTGTTTTTAATATAAGCATTTGAAAAATTACTTTACCAGCAGATGTATAAATTTGTAAATGAGCAAGGCCTTCGGACTGAAAAACTATCTGGCTGCCCACTACAACGCAGTTAGACAACTGCTTTATTAGAAAGACAAACCGTAGCTACATTGAGGAGATATTACATTTTTGGTTCTTCTAAATGCTAAATTTTCCTGATACATCAGCATCCTCAAAGAACAGTTTTCTCGCCTTTAAGTATCTCAAAGGGAGTGCCACAGGGCTCTACTCTCGATCCACTTCTTTTCACAATATATGTATGTATATTAATACCAATTGTTAAGTTTTTACCATTTAAAAACGTTTAAAATATGAGCTCGTAGATTGCAAATAAAATAAAAATAAATTTGTGTTCCGTTTCACAATTCTGTGTGCCACTGTTCACAACTTGATGTAAACGACAACAATTGCTTTGTTTGTTATTCCTCTGTTTACACTCTTTGCATAAACTATAACAATTACTAGACAATTGTTCTACTGATCTTTGTAACGGAGATGTTCAAACCACGATTACTTTTTTCAAGTACACCGCGTCTTCATACAAGCCTGACTGAACTTTTACTAACCAATCAAAAATCTGACGTTTAGTAGGATACACTTATTCGCAGATAATGTACAAATTTACTGCAATCTTGGTCTTATGTAAATACCAAGCGTGTTTACACCGTCTTTTTGAATGATGGTCAGTGCAGACGATTTCTTATGATCATAAATAGGCTAAAACTGGGCTATCTTTCTTTTATTCCTGTATTGTTTTTAATGACTTTTATAACAAGTATTGCAAAATTTTTTTTTATTACTAAACAATTGAAAATTTCTTCCATTTCTGATATTCTCAGCTGGCTGGAGGGAAAAAACTCAGACGATGAAGCCGAAGGACTATGGCGTATTTATGACACTTTATATGATCTCACATCATTCATTGAAAAACATCCGGGTGGTTCATATTGGTTGAAGATAACTAAAGGAACCGATATTACAGAACCATTCGAAACACATCACATAAAAGGAATTTCGCCTGCATTATTAAAGAAATATGAAGTGCGTCAAGCATCAAAACCTCGTAACTACACATTGACAATGAATGAAAATGGTTTTTACAGAACGCTTAAAAGACGAGTTGCTGCAAAACTCAAAGACTTGGACTATGGTCCCGTAAAGAAAACAAATGTAAGTTAGACAATAACATCATACATATTGTCTCTAATGTAGTTATAATGTAAAATATTTTCTTTCTCTATAGTTTTTTCACTTGTGCCTTTTAATATCGACTTTGGTATGTTCCGTGTTGTCTGCTTGTAATGCTGGTGTAATATTCGAACTTTTGGCGGCATTATCGTTAAGTTGGCTAAGCATTTCCGCACACAATTATTTCCATCAGCGAGACAATTGGCAAATGTACACATTCAATTTAACTTTATTGAATTTTGCCGAATGGCGTATTTCACATGCCATCTCTCATCATGTGTACACGAATTCATTGTACGATTTGGAAATGAGTTTATTTGAGCCATTCTTGTGTTGGATACCGAATGAACATGTCTCCTCCAAAATCAAACGTATTATATCGGTAATAATCGAACCGGTTATACTTGTTTTCTTATATCCGTTTCAATTTCTACAAAGGTAAAGTTCTATAAACATTGTTCAGTTGTTGTTGTTGTTGTTGTTTATAAAACCAAAAATAATCTCTTTTCAGGGTTGTACGTTCTATTCTTGTAAAGAATGAGTTATTTTGGCATGATGTTATTGGCTTTTCGTTGCCAGCATTAATGATATTGGTTTCGTCCAATTCTGTTATCCAAGTATTGCTGCAATGGTCCCGTATCATCAGTGTAAGCAGCTTTATTTTCGGTTTAATTGGTATTAATGCTGCTCATCATACACCCAATATTTTCCACGACGGCGATGCCATACGCGAAGATCGTGATTGGGGCCTTTATCAGTTGGATGCTGTTATTGATCGCTCCGATATAAAAGGATCCCAGTTTATGGTTCTGACTCATTTCGGTGAACATGCACTCCATCACTTATTTCCCACCTTAGATCACGGTATACTTCCTCAGTTATATCCGGAACTTATGAAAACTATTGAAGAATTTAAGGGAGAATTACGGGAGACAATATTTTTGCATCATATAATTGGCCAAAATCAACAATTGTTACGCACGAAACCCAATCCGGTGCCACCATGCCAACGAAAACAAAAGCACTCATAGTTGCTATACGGACATTCAAATAGAATCAGATTCAGACGACGGAACCTTTTCATTGCGTTGCATTCCAATCATTTTAAAAATTGAATTTAATTTGATTTTATTTATAATACTCGTACATAGTTATATCTGAAATTGGTGGCAGTCGAGGGTATAATCACAATAAAAAAATTTATTGTTTTGTATGCGCATTCAATATAAAGCATTGAGATCTTGTGAGTACCCAACAGTGCTTTATTTTACGTGTTCGCTATTGACATGCTTTACACAACAACAAACCATCAGAAATTTCATTTGACCTTAGGAAACATCATCCTCATCATCGTCGTATGTTATGGTTTACTAGATGAAAGTGCAGAGTGCAAAAAAAAATTGTGCCGACGAAACTAATACTATGTTCAGATATGCACTTTTATTGAGTCAATATTCGGATTAATGAGTATAATATTTTAAGTGTTCAGACATAACCATATACGCAGTTCAGTTCAATTATTCTTAACTTATTCAATATTCATTTGACAGCTGATTGTTTCAACAACATTTTTTTATTTCGTTTTTTTGTTTGTAGTTGATGACATTTGAGTTGTCAAATATCAACAGAAAGTGTTCGGATAATTGTAATATGTGCACTGAACATACTTATGATAGTGCTGCATTTTAAGTTTTACTCAATATTATAACAATTTGCGTATTTATTGCGCAATAATTAATTGAAACTTTGTATAAAATATTAAGCTCAATAATGGCGTTTATTGCGCTTTACGCAATAAAGGTGCATATCTGAATACCGTATAATCCGCCAATCATGGCTGAAATTAACACACATAACTTGGGTGATGGGAGAAGAATGATTGTAATCCCGCCTAAGGATTGTAATGGGAAATAATGTATGAGTGTATGTATGTATGCGTGACTTATATAAAAATATATCATCAGTCTGCAGGTAGCATGACGCATGACCTCAGCCATGTTAATCCTTGGAGAATTATCAAGCTAGAAATCCCAGCCTGATTTCCATAAATTTCTCAATGACGAGTTTTTAGAGACTTACCTAGTCTTTATTCTAACAAGCCACTAGCGTCATTTTACGCTGGTATCACCTTACGGCGGGTGGTAAAGTCGACCTCCACTAACCTGGCAAGGTAAAAACTTATTCACCAAAGTGACCAAGTGTCGGTGAAGCTACGTTTGCAACTGGACTAGTTTTTGAAGCGGTTTGTAGTCAGACCGATACAAGGCATCGTTTGCATTACAAACCAACCCGAGCAAGCCCTCCATAATGTTGTTTACTTGAAATGTGAGCAGGAGCAGGTCTTAATGAAAGAAACGCGTCCCTTCAAAAGCATAAATTCAGATGTTGCATTTGACGATAGTTTGAAAGAAATCCAGACTTGAGGACGTTACCTGCTTTAGCACTGAAAGGTGTTAAGTTGTCAGGATCGCCTGATTAACTTTACCTTGTGGTTCCAAACCTGACTGCCAAGTTTCGGACAAAGGAAAAATAGATTTTTCTTCTGAATATTTAGGAAATTTAGCAGTTTTTAATACAAATCGTATATCCATAAAGGGACAAATTCGTCCGATCTTTTCATAAGTGGATTGGTACATTTTTCTCTCTCTTCTTTGCGAATGAGTCTGTGTGAGATTATTTGTTTACCCTTCTAAAGAGTAATACAAATCTCACTACTGAATTCAATGTCCCCTTATACAAGGACCTACATAATGATAACTGCTAAATATCTCGCTATCTCCTTCTAAATTCGTTTCTGAATTATGCTACCGTAAACGAGTTATTAGACGTGAGGCCATGGTTCAAACCGCAGCTAAAACATCTCCAGCAAAACAAAATGTAAAAAATATTTCTTCGGAGACTTCCTCTCAGCAAGTTTTTAGCACAACCTCTGAGAATAAATAAAATTGCCATGAAAAGTTTCTCAAAAATCTGTCGTTCGTAATAAAATTAACGCACACAACATAATTACTGGGAGAAGCTAGGTCGTAATCCTAACTAATTATGTATGTATGTATGCATATTTCAAGTAATATTTAATAATTATTTTGACAAAGGCGTATCAGTAAAAGATTCAGATTCAGATTTATTTCAATATACAATCAAGTTTTCGAAGTTAGCTGACACACATCTGTTGGATTCTTGTCAAATCAGAATTATTATATGTTTGCGGTACAGAGCTTTTCATGAAAATCTCCGGGACGGGAAGGTAATTCCCCAAATGTCTTGTCCCTCAATTAGGGGAATTTCTGGAAATTTTTCGCCGATATACAAAAATAAATTATGAAAAATTTGTATAATAATAAATTTAGAAAAAGAACTCAAAATTGTAATTCAATAAAAAAAAACAATTGCAGATTTTCGCTAATTATTAATCCAACATTTTAGAAACTACCAACTTAAGTGTATAAGCCATGTTCCGCAGTAATAATTTTGAACAGCTTTCACACTTTCATGAAAAAAAACAAAAACTTCTTTTGGGATAGGAATACAACAAATTGAAAGGACTCGAAAGAAGATACAATAGACAACAGTTTGAAAGAGCTGTACTAAATGGCTGTGGTTTGTGGCTTATTCGTATACAACTGCGACTAAGATTTTTCTATTGAGAATCCATGGGCAAAGTCTTAAAAAATCTACGAGAACATATTGTACTATTAACTTGCGTGAGAGAATATCTCAGAATCATATTTTACTTCTTATTTTAATCATTTTTTTGCATTATATATTCCTTTAATATTGAAACAATAAGAAAATAAATGCTAATAAAACTTCTATGCACTTTTTTAAAATCTATATTGAACAACACTGTATGTATTCAAATATCATAGGAGATTTACGACCATTATTACAACTTGCCGTTAACTAATGACAGGATTTTAATGGGCTGATAAATTGTTTTTCGTTATTATAAGTGGGACAAAAAGGTAGCAGTGAGCATTAAGCTAAAGTAAGGATCATCCTACCTCCAACTATTGAAGTTAAGTTTATGTCTGAACTTGCCATATTATATATTATTTTCAATATGGCAACTTCAAATGTAAGCAATATTAGCAAATACAACAAAAAAAGAAATATGTACTTAGTTGCCACTGCGCTTAAAAAAAACTAGTTTAATTGAGCAATGTTATCGACTTTGCTCCGGCATTGCTATAATTTTGAAAAAGTTAACTTTATTTTATCATTAGGTTGTAATAACGAAAAGAAGTTAAATGTGACTTTAAAGTTCAGTTTAGCTAAAGTTACCTTTAACTATCCTCAACTTTAACGGCAAGTTGTTATAATGGCCCTTACTGTGTTACCTTTAACTAGCCTTGCTAAGCAAAATAAAAGATTTTTTAAACAGATATACAACTTTAGACTCTAGTCTATATACATACTTACATAGATGTATGTATGAATATACATATACATGTGACATGTGACATGTGGATGTCAAACTTCAACTCCATATTAATGTACGTATTGTCGTACATGATTATGGTGTTATATTAGATTCATTGAAATACCCTTCCAGATTTAACTATTGAATAAGCTCGGAAGCTAATTTTTCTTCGGATCTTTTGGATGAAGATTCGTTCAGACTGTCAAGATATAAAATTTTATTTATCTTTCAAATTGTATATGCACAACGAAAGAAAATAATATTCGACCAAGTTGGCTCTCTTGATCTGCTTCAAAATTTACGAGAATTATTCTACAAAAAGTGTGATTCAAATAAATGCATTTCATTCAGCCATTTTTAAATAAATAAATAAACATCGGCATTAAACATGTTGACACTATTCCGTTCCGAATTGAAATCCGTTTGGTATAATTTTTTTATGACTTGCATTGTTCAGATATCACAATATTTCGATTACTTGTACTTAAATGTAAGCCGTTATCAGTATCATTTTTAACACACAAAAAATTTATATTATCACCATTACGTTTTCAGTTTTTTTACAAAACAAAATTGTAACCGATCGAACGTATGTACATATGTTTCATGAAAGGTTTGGTTTATTTAACATTCAAATTTTTACTTAAAATTTTCTAAGATTGAATTTTTTTAAATACAAATTGATCACACGGGTTTTTTGAACTTGACGTCGCCGTGGTCTAGTAGGTAGTGTGTTGGCTTATTAGACGAAAGGCCCGAGTTCGAATCCCAGGTCTCAGACATCAAAACGAAATATGAAAGAAAACATATTTCTTCGACGACTTCCTCTCAGCAGATTTCTGGCAACACATCTGAGAGTAAAAATTTCCATGAAAAGCTTCTCAAAAATCTGTCGTTCGGAGTCGACTTTAAACTGTAGGTCCCGCTACTCATGTATAAAATTAACGTACACAACACGAGTGGTGTGAGAAGCTAGGACGTTGTACAATGGGTCAATTCGACCTCCCGGTACTGTACTTGTCACAGTTGACAAGTACACGTCCTCTAACCTAACCTAACATACGAGATAGGAATGTTATTTGTTTTATGATAATTGAATCTGTGACATTGAAGCCTGGAATGTAGACAGGACCATCTGCCAACCAGAGCACTATTTGAGCACTCGGCTGCTGAATCAGTTAGGCAGACAAATAGGGTTTCGCTCTTTTCGATTCTAGATTACGTGGGAATTCACGACAATAGCATAATAGATGCGCTTGCGAGAAGGGGAGCTACTCTGCTGATAGAGACATAACCTCACTGAATAGTAGGAAAAGAGGGGAATACACGGTAAAAGGAAAGATAGCAAGAGGAGTTGATTCTTTCAAGCCAAATGAATTTGATACAATCTAAATCACAATGAGAAGATATCTGAGTCCGGGCATTATAGAACAATTGTTCAGAAAAGGGACCGCCTTAAACCCAAATGTATAGATTCTGTGATGTGGAGAATGAATCATCACAACACATACAACCTTAATGTATCCTAAAAAGAACACAAGGCTTTTTATCAAATAGGATGTCCTTACTGACATTGAAAAACATCCAGAAGTTTTTCGCAGCAACAGAATTGGAGAAGACATTTATAGAGAAATCCAATATAGATTGAGGGCAGTGAAATAAATCATATGCATGTCCACAGATCTTCTAGCACCTATAATGACAATTTTAATACATAAAATCCTTTCTTATTTCATAATAAAAATAATCTCATGAGTAATTTTATTTCGAATCCCAATACTATTTATAATTTCTAACAACCGTTAATAAGCCTGACTAATTTTCTAATATTCAAAGCAATTGTTATGACCGTTATAAATCTAATGATTAAAAAATAGAAATACTCTGCGATTATAGAGTTTTACATGATTTTATTAATAATAGAATAACACAATAATTATATTTAAAGTTGTTTGTACTACATATGTTAACTCATTGTTATTATCAACAGTAGTACTTAAACATGTACAGTGTATCACTAAAGTGAGTATGCAGCATGAAAATAATTAAATATCCCAATTTTTTTTTTCCAAAAATATGCAGAAAAATATATTTTTTTTACACTTACAATAATATATAATAATGCCTTACACAAAAACACAAACATACCTCAAAATAATTATTCCTTTATCATATCTCGTTATCATTTATTAAAAAATAGAAAAAATCACATCACAAAAGTAAGTATGCACTTTTTAAAGTTTTGAGCTGCACTTAAACTAAACGCATTTTAATCGCGGAAAAAGTGAATAATTGTTGTTATAAATAAATATAAATAGATAAATAAATATAAAAAGATTAAATAAATAGATTAAATACCGAATTTTTTTTTAACTTTTATTATGGCCCCTCATGGAAAAGAACTTTCACAAGATTTAAAAGATGTAATTATTAAACTTTATAAAGAGCAGAAAAGCCAACGTGAAATTGCAAAAATTATTAATAAAAGTAGCTCCACAGTGCAAAAAATAATAGAAAAGTATAATAAGAAGGGAAATATAAATAACAAGTCTCGACCTGGGCGTCCAAAAATCTTCAATGATAGGGAGAAACGAATTATCACCAGAAAAATAGAAGTAAATCCCAAGATGAGCGCTCCAAAAACTATGTCAGAAATAAAAAAATAGACTGGAAAAACCTGTAACCCACAAACCATTCGTCGAGTTCTGAATGCTTCTGGTTACCATGGCCGTAACATCCGCAAATAGCCATTTGTGAACAGCACCAATAGAAGAAAACGGTTGGACTTCGTAAAGGAGTACGAAACCAAGGATGAAAATTTCTGGAAATCAGTTATATTTTCTGATGAGAGTAAATATAATATTTCAGGCTCAGATGGGTGTCAAAAAGTGAACACTGAGCTCGATCCAAAAAATATGGCTGCCACAGTAAAACATGGTGGTGGAGCGGTTATGGTATGGGGGTGTATGACAGCATCAGGTGTTGGAAATCTCGTGTTTATCGAAGGAACAATGGATAAGACGGTGTATTTGAACATTTTAAAAAACAACTTGCATCAAAGTGCAGCCAAATTAGGACTAACAGGATCATTTGTGTTCCAACAGGACAATGACCCTAAACATACAGCCCATATCGTTAGAGATTATCTTTGTATAATACGCCAAAACAACTAAAAACTCCTTCCCAATCACCCGACCTTAATCCAATAGAACATCTGTGGGATTATCTCGAAAAAAAAATCAGAAGTCATGTCATTACAAGTAAAGACACCCTTAAAACTGCACTACTTGAGCAGTGAAATAAAATTCCACATTCGGTTACCCAAAATCTTATAACATCTATGCCATCGAGATTGAAGTCAGTCAAAAAGGTAAAGCGCTATCCAACAAAATATTAAATATCAGCCTGACTTCAAAAATTTAATCATAGTGTCAATTTTTGTGAACTGCATACTCACTTATGTGACCTGAATTCTAATCATTTTGTTAATTGTATTGTTATCAACCAGAAATGAATTAGAAACATTTTTGTTCCTTATTATTTTTTCTTAAGTTTATATGTAAAATAAATGAAAAAATAAATTTTTTGTGTTTTTATTTCAAATCTTAAGCAATTTTTCCAATCTTTTCAAATATGTATATCGCTGCATACTCACTTTCGTGATACACTGTATATTCCTACCCCTGAATAAATAACGTCATTCTAGTAAGGCTTTTTAAATAATTAAGTACTATTACTATTTATATGATATACATGTACACATACATATGTATGTACATACATGCCGATATACTGACTATATTTTCAAATAATATCGATGATATTGTATATTAAGAATGATCACTTAAGTTTTTGTATGAAACTTAACGTGACCATGAAAAAATGAAATTCAAAGATTGATTGAAAGAGGGATTTTTAGGAAAACTCTGAAAAATCTGATTTTCTCCTATTTAACGAGTTTCAAATCAAATTGATCTTAAAAATAAAAAATTATTTACGCGGTTTGCTAGTATTAATATTTAGTTAGGAGTAAACCTAACCAAAGACATAAGTAAACATCTGCGACACCTTATTAAAATAGTGTAGCGTAATAACTATATTCTTATAAAAAAACTAGCTGTACCCTGCGCGTATTGCTGCGCCGCCAACTAAAATAAATTTGAAGGAAAGACATTACATAAATATCCAATTAATTTTGAATTGTTTTATTGATTTTGTTTCCCGTTGTCCAGATCATTCAAACGAACAGGCCGGAGTAGTACGCATTCGATCAGAATGCGAGATCTCACTTCTCGTTGTTCAAGGCAACGTTGTTCATGGCAATGGGTCTCAGCGGCATGTACTCCAAGATTTTCCAGTCTCAATGCTCTTTGCTAGTCTGATTCTGAGGCTCGTAATGCTCTTTTTTCCGTGCTTGAGGTGTAGGTCGACCAATTGCTTGTCGCTTTGGAAGCATGATTGCACGGGAACGACGTGAAAAATGCATTTATATTTATTAGAATCTCACAATGTACCCAATCCAATTGAACCAAACAGCATTTTCAAAAATGTTCCAAAATTAAAATGTTTCAAATTTGTGATTGACATTTTACGGGAATGACTTATATTACAAATGTTATTAAAATCATAAATGATGAATCCTAAAATGTCTGGTATTTGTCCGATCAACACATGATCAAAGGCATAGTTTACAATTCAATTTATTTTGAATAATTCTCAGTGGCGCCATCTATCGGAAATTAATTGCACCAACTTAGAAACCTCCGTCGACTTATGCGCAACAACTTTGCTAAAGATCATATCATGATCAAATGCACAGTTACCGATTTAATTCATTATGAGTAATTTTCAATGGCGCCACCTGTCTTAAATTGGTCATGCTAACTTGGAAACCTTCCCCAGCTCATGCGCAACAACTTTTCTGAAGACCATAACATGATCATAGTTTACGATTCTATAAGTTACATACACACAAACATTCATTTTTATATATATGTAGATAGATAAGCATTCTCTCAACCAACAAAGTTACATATTTGTACACCCAAAACATATTCACAAAGTACATTTTCTCTAGACCACAACAAATAGCAAACCGATCATTTTATTTCATGCTATAATAGATCAATCTCCTACTTTACGAAAAAGAAAATCTGACTATTTTACATCTTATTCTTACACTCGCCCTTGCAGATTCAATACCGTTTTCTTTATTTTTCCAAACACAAACAATTTTTTGTAAAATCTAAATTCAATTCCGCCAATGCAGACGATGTCTGGTCACGTTAGACCTGTTGATTATTAAAGTATAGTATATGGGAGTAGAAATGCAATATGAATAAATAAAACAAACAAATTATTTATCATCAACTCAAGAGAACATTTACAGATTACGGTAGGTGTTGCCTAATACAATTCAAAAGAACTAAAATAAACGCAATTCTTAAAACAAAAGAAAATTGTCAAAACTTTCAACATATAGTCACAATACTAACACTCTCATTAGACTTATAAAGTCTCGTTCTAAATTTACCACCCTAGCCAAAGGGGAAATGGATCACCACAGATTTTAAGTTGAAAACTTTGAGCAAGTGATAAGTGACGACATAGATTACAAGTCGTTAAAGCTAAATTTACTATGTTTCTAGCCATTTACCATTGTAGCTATACTCGACATTACACAGTGTCGTCATCTGGACCTTTAGCATTTTTAATCATACTCGTACAATAAAATTAAATTGGTTACTCTGTTGCACTCTCATCTTTTCTCAGTTACTTTTCGCTTTCAAATATCTGTACCGACCACCTTTGTCTAACACTCACTGCTGATATTCGTAACCAAATTTGGCAAAAAGACTTTTTAATAATTATCGTATAGACGGACTGGGCAAAAAAAATTATAATAAAATTTAATAAAAAGAATTTATTTTTAAATATTGTTCAAAAAAATGTTTCATAAAGAATCTGTATATCATGGCAAAATAAGTTGATGCATAAAGTTTCAATCAATTAAAAGATAATTTAAATTTTCAATACATCGCAACACAGGGCGTAAATACAAAAACAATACGGCTGTATTCCGAAAGAATTTTTTGTCAACACTGTAAAAATTACTCTCTTGGAAAGAGAGAACAATGAATACAATTATCAAATAATTGATATAAACAATTTTAATTACATGTTAATAATAATGGACTTTTATTAACCTTAAACTAACTTATGCTTTCTAAGTGGATATTTTTTTTATTTATTTTGTTTTTTATTAGTTGCTTATCAAATCTTTTTTCCATAAGTATTGTTAATATTTATTTTTTTTTTAATTAATATGCAAAATTTAAACAGAACGTTTAAGATTATTCAAAGTTGTCTATCAAATGAAACAAACTTATTGCTCAACTAATATTACCACCACAAATATGCAACCGTCGGTAAACTGCTCTTGAAAATAATTAAAAATATACGGTATATACATGCATACATACATAAATATCTACCAGCGATTACGTCTGGACACTTGCCATAATTGTAGATACAACTTGCGTATGAATTACTAAATCGCATAAGTGTCAGTTTGTGCAAACTATTTGAAAATACAATACAACAGCGGACTGTAAATGGGTCGGAAAAAAATATCACTTTTAAATCTACTTGTGATTTGTCTAACATGGCAAATATTACAAGTGAATGCGGCGAATATTTTGGGAGTTTTCACAAGTCACAGCCCTTCACATTTAATTGTCCACATGTCAGTGGCCAAAATATTGGCAGAGGAAGGTCACAATGTTACCGTTGTTGCATCACTAGTACCCAAAGTGAATTCGGAGAAAATTAATTTGATTGTTATACCACCTACCAAGGAACAAGAAGAAATGCTTAACAAAGAAGTATCCGGAATGGCATTAAAAAAGAATAATTTCTTTACCATAATTGGAAACTTTTTTGGGTCTCTAGCGTTACTGATCAATATGCAATTCGATGTGGTAAAGGACACTCGTTTCACAGAGCTCTATGAAAACCCCGATACACAATTTGATTTAGTTATAGCCGGTTACTTTATGAATACTTTTCAATTGGGAGTAGCGGCTAAGTTTAACGCCCCACTGATCATCAGTTGGAGCGCTGCTCCCATGTTATTTAGTGATCTTTTGGTTGGTAATCCCAGCGGTGTCTCTTTTGCGCCTGACTATAATATTGTCCTTAAGCCTGGCGAAAAAATGAACGTTTTACAAAGACTGCAGAATTTATTTTCGAATGTATTCTTTAGAGGTATCAAAGAATTACTTGATATTCGTATGCGACATTTCTACAAGTAAGTTTAATCTTCAACTAAAGCTATGTGAATATTTGGCATGTGACTTTTTTTCTTGCCTTCCCCCAGTGAACTCTTTCCTAATGACGGTTCCTTTCCGACTTTGAGTGATATGGAAAAGAATGTATCGTTAGTATTTTGCAATGGCCACTTTAGTGAAGGTACTATTAGAGCACATGTCCCAGCTGTTGTTGAAATTGGTGGCATACAAATCAAGGATACACCGGATCCATTGCCAGCAGTAAGTTAACATACTTAAAATATTTTATACTTCAAATTACGTTTGCAATATTTTGTTAAATTGTTATCTGGAATACTCACTACTAATATTTTCTCCAAAACTTAAGACTATCGTAGAAATGGTTCATTCGAGTACAATTTTAATCTCATCACAAAGCGTTCGGCTGAATAAAAAATAGAATAAATTGTATTTTCTGCAAGTAAATATGAAATATTTTTCGGCGGTTTAAAGAATTTAACAAAGTGGCATAAGCAAATTAAAAAAAATTATTTTATAAAGTGCTTGAATACTGTTCCAGTTATTAATCACGGTATTCTTATTGATAACCAAAAAATTTCTATCATTTCTTCAGTTAAAAATCTGGAAAGAACTTGCAATAGCAATTCGATATGATGGGACCATGTTAAGTCCTGTGCCAAGCTTCGCTGTCTGTTGTTAACACAGTTATTTATATCACTGATGATAAGACTTGTACACAACTAGAGTAAACAACTCAGTGTTGCTGGGCAATAATTTACGTTTGCAAATTTGCGATAAAAAATGAAATCTAAAAAGAATTTTATATGTGAAAAACACTATCACATAACTGCGCGTATTACGCCTATCCGTAGAAAATTTTCAAAACACAGGGCAAAGATCTTTCCAACGAATATATTGCTTAGTAAATTGGTTGAATGTCATGCTAAGTTATGCTTTCAATAAAATCTAGTTTAGTGGATCTGGAAGATAAAGCAGATTAACAACGTATTTTTCTTCAAAGCATTTTAGTCTCTGAAACCCCACATAAACAGCCCCCCAAAAACCATAATCTTATTATATACCTGCCTAATTTATATTTTTAATTTAATTTGACATTTTCTACAGTTATATTAGTTTTAATTTAATTGTATGTTGCAATGCTGCTTTGTTTTAAAATTAACATATGCACTGTAAATAACAAGATTTTTATTTCTAATATTTTTCCATTTTAATAGGACATTGAAAAATTCCTGAACAGTGCCAACGAAACTGGAGCTATACTATTCAGTTTGGGTTCTAATTTTAAAGGATCCAGTGTTAAGCCCGAAACAGCAACTTTTATATTCAATGTTTTGTCAAAACTGAAGCAAAAAGTCATTTGGAAATGGGAAGATTTAAAAAACACTCCCGGCAGTTCACCCAATATCCTTTATAAGAAATGGATGCCACAGGATGACATTTTAGCTCACTCCAATATCAGACTATTCATTACCCATGCTGGTAAAGGGGGCTTAGCAGAAGCTCAATACCATGGTGTACCAATGGTAGCCTTGCCTGTTTTTGCTGATCAACATGGCAACGCTAAAAAGATGGCAGCCTCTGGTTATGGTCTCGAATTGGAATTGTTAACACTGACCGAAGAACCATTCAGAAGTGCTGTACATGAAGTCCTCAATAACCCACAATACAAAAGAAATGTTGAAATTTTTTCCAAACTGTATCGTGATCGTCCTCTTACGGCACGTGAAAATGTTATATTTTGGACTGAATATGTATTGAGACACCACGGTGCACGCCATATGCAAAGCCCCTTAGTACATATGAACATCATTGAGAGTTTAAATTTAGATGTTTACCTATTTATTGTTATTGTATTGTATGTTATTTATAAAATTTTAAAACTTGTTATAGGTTTCATTCGTTCCAAGTGCGGCAATAAGAAAAATGTCACAAAATTTAAATCACAATAAATCGAACGCATTTAAACTAGCCTTAAGGTTAAGATACATTTGGTATACATATGTATGTATGTAGTATGTAGCTTTAAATGTTGTTTTCATATAAAATTGTATATACGAACACTTTTCTATTAAACATAAATTTTTTGTAAAAAAAATTGTACGCAATAAACTCTTTTGTGCAGTATCAGACTTTTTGGTCTATTACGGTACAAATTATTTAATACTTCAATATATTTTCCTAGATAATTGAAATTATATGCCCTGTACAGTAATCTACTTTATGATAAATTTTTAAAAAATTTTCATTCAAAATACTGAACAGAAATCTCAAATTAAATTCACCCAATAGTGAATGAGTGTATGTGGAATTTATAATTTTCAAGTCATGCAACTCTGTTATGAATCTGACTCGTTTTGGAAATCGGTGGATTTTTAATAACGGGTTAAAGAGTATTTATTACTCTGCAAACATATCTTCTCATTGTAATTAATAAACAGACTTAGATTGTCACACATGACAAGAGTATACGCCTATCTTTATCTTTTCTTTTGTCGAGTACATCTTTGCAACCTGCTTTCTATGTAAGCTATCCTTCGGAAGAAAGCCACCCTATTTTCCCAGCCTAGCTTTCAGCCTGACTATCGGACAGTTTTGAAATTTCCCGTTATCTGCAGTTCTTGTTCCCCCTTTAAAGAAAGAAACAATAATTGAAGGTTATACCTCAAACCAGCTACACTTCCTAATATGCCTACTGGAAAGGTAGATCAAAGCAAACTTCTCTACTCATTTAGGGGGCCACATGACATCGGTTCCGGACAACGGGGCCTGGAAGGGTGGTTTGACCCACCTGTTAAGGGACTCCATACAAATCTACACCGATGGTTCTAAGCTGAACGGAGCTGTTGGCGGTGGAATTTTTTCGGAATCGGTTGGAATAGCTTAGCCTATAAGACTGCCAGACCACTGTAGTGTCTTTCAGGCGGAGGTGGTGGCAATACAGGCTGCGGCGAGTATTATTGGGAACGCAAGGATCTCCGAGCGGAACGTCACTATACTTTTTGATAGCCAGGCAGCTATCAAGGCTCTAAGTTCTAACGTGATAAACTCCAAGACGGTGTACGGCAGATATCTCGACGAGATAGCGGAACGTACCCATATCGTATGGGTACCGGGGCACAGTGGATTTCCGGGTAACTGCAGAGCTGATGAACTTGCCAGGCGGGGCACGACCATCGAACTCTCCGATGAGTTCTCGAATCTGGGCATACCTATGAGGACCTGCAAACTCATAATTGATAATGCGATCGTCGATTCCGTCAACGACAGGTGGGTGGCCTCGGACACGGGTAGAACGGCTCGTAAAATCTGGTCAAGGCTGGATGAGGGGCGCACAATGAGTCTACTTAAACTCCAAAGAGGCGCGCTCAGTGTAGTTGTCGGTGTTATTACGGGGCATTGCATTATGGGTACGCATGCGAGGCGCATTGGTCTTGGACACCTTGCTAACGACTTCTGCAGAAGCTGCAGGGATGAAGAGGAGACTGTCCCTCACCTGCTGGGTGCATGCCCGCCTCTTTGCCAAAGGAGAAGGAAGTACTTGGGTACCTAATACATGGATGATCTGGAGGAACTGTCATGGATTGACATAGTTAACCTAGAACTCCCTATTAACTAAATCATACCTGATCCAGATTTTATGGACAAAACACCAGAAATCTATACCTCCCACCGAACATCCTTAGATTATTTAATGACGGATCCATATTACGCGGATCGTCCCTTAATTTATCCGATTATTTAAGGGATATACACATATTTACAATTTTACATGTGGTGTACACACCAAGAATGCCGGAGAAGATAACTATACATTAAATGAAACGTTTACAATAATTTATGTTTCTGGACAGGAAGATATTTAAGGTAACAACATAGCTAACGTACTTATGCAACAGATAATTAGATCCAATTCAGATTGAGATGGATTTTATCAGTTTGAAATTAATGTGAAATCAACATATCACTGTTTTCGGTAGGTGATTATCATATTGACTGTGTAGTGATATCGATAAACGATAGAATAGAAAATCTCTTCCAAATGAAGTATGTATCAATGAATTATTTTGATGCAATTGATGGAATATATTTGCAACCGACAAAAAACACCTTTTAGGAACAACGTGTATGATTCTGTGGACTTTTTATGTCACACGACGTCCTGATTTTTTGATAAATCAAAGTCTAAATCCTAACCTATCCTATTAATTTAATTGTTGTGTCATATTTTCGTGAACATTACGTTTTTTTAATGTACTGAAATGTAAATAAATTGTATTCGCGGTAAAAATTTCTTTAAAAAGACGTAAACATTGTGAAAATTAAATTAAATTGTTGAAATTCATATTGTTCGACCAAGTTCACTGAAATTGACTTATGATAAGATAAAAGGTTTAAACATTTTACTTTGATTTTGTTCGTGTTTTTTAATTTAACTTGATTATTCTTTTTTTTTTTTTTGTAGTCGCTACATTTTTTAAGTGTTCACATAATGGTTTCGTTTAATATGATATGCTTTAATGTACATTAATAAGTTCATAAATTTAAGTTCTTAATTCAACCAAAACGTATCATAAAAACGGATTAAGACTTCAATGAATTACATAACGGCTGACAATTATCGCGCATTATTTTTTACATAATTTTTCTTAACATTAAAATGACAACAATTTAAAAAATTATTATTCTACGGGCACTAACTATATTAACTTTATACTCCATTTGGCACCTGTTAGTCTAATGTCTTCCACTATAAGCGATAAGAATTTACAGACCGGTTCACTGCAGGGTATTATACGATCGGTGATCCTTGCTTGCAATTACTCTTATATCTTTCAAAAAAAATCTATTCATCTGCAATTTCGATTAGTCACTGTTACAATTCTTATCGTGAACTGATAATTCCGCCTTAACAACGCACGTATTTGTGATAATTTTTTATTTTGAAAAATTCTTTATTAAAACCCGCCAAAATGATAGAAATTTTAGTAGTTTTTTTTAAGTCACTAGAAAAACAACATCGGCGCCATGAGGAGGAACAATTTATCAATTTTTAGCATTTTACTAATCGCGTGTGTAACATGGCAAGCAAATCAAACAAATGCAGCGAATATTTTAGGGCTCTTCACTAGCCACAGTCCTTCACATTTAATTGTTCACATGTCATTGGTAAAAGCCCTAGCGGAGAAGGGTCACAATGTAACTGTGGTAGTATCCCAAGTACCAAAAGTAAAACACGACAAAATCAACGTCATCATTATACCACCAACAAAACAACAGGAGGAGACGATCAGCAAAGGAGTATCAGCCATGGCTACGCAGAAGAGTAACTTATTTACAATGCTTGGAAACTTTTTTGGTTCTTTAAAGGATCTAATTGATGCACAAGCTCATATGTTGAAAGATCCGCGATTTACGGCTTTATATAAAAACCCAGATACAAAATTTGATTTGGTTATTTCCGGTTTCTTTATGAACTCTTTTAGTTTTGGCGTAGCTGCTAAATTTAATGCACCACTTGTCATCAGCTGGATGGGACCCCCAATGTTGTTCACTGACATGGCAATAGGCAATCCAAGTGAAGTTTCCTATGTACCCGACATGAATATAGTCGTTAAGGCTGGAGAGAAAATGACATTTTTACAACGTCTTCAGAACTTACTTTCGAATATCTTCTTTACATTCTTCAAACAAGTGCTGGACTTTAAAATGCGTAGCTTTTACAAGTAAGTTTATATTGAAATGTATATATATGGATGTACTACATACATATATAACACCTAAACTATTCAAATAAAATATGTTTTTGTACTTTTAGCGAATTGTATCCTAATGATGGCTCTTTCCCATCTCTAAGTGATATGGAGAAAAATGTTTCTTTAGTTTTCTGCAATAGTCATTTCAGTGAGGGATCCATCAGACCCAATGTCCCAGCTGTAATTGAAATCGGTGGTATTCAGGTTAAGGATGAACCAGATCCATTACCAAAGGTAATTAATTACTGATTTTTAAAATCCTCTTAGAATTATTAAAACGGCAACGAAAATTATATTATTATATGGCAGTCAAGCTATATGGCAGTTGCGATGGGTACAATCCGCACTAACTGCCTCGTTTATTGTAATCACTTAAGCAACTATTCATTTTTTTCTTTTAAATGCCATTGAACTTTGTTTCTTATCAAACTTCTAAATGATGATAAAGTCGCTTTTATTATTCAAACATTTTTCTAAACGCTTGTAATAATGTAGTCCAATATACTTTAAACTATATCGTTGAGATTACAAATTACAACACCTGTTAAAGATCATCAACGATTATACTAAATTTTTTTTCTCAAAATCTTGTTTGCAGCCCTAAAATATTTTATGACAACAGCTTAAGACTCACGTCAATAAAGTAAAAAATATCTTGAAAATTTTGTTTTGATGCGCCATGTGCTATTGTAAAATGTTATGCCAATTTGGTAAACTTTAGTACCCTTTTGCTCTGCCGATCTTATAATATATAACAAAATCTTACTTAACAATTTCTCAAATCATAATAATGATTGTCTAAAAACAAAATCAGATTATCCATGATACAATCACGTAACATTATTACGAAAGATGGCAAGCTATTATAAGTTCCTCTACTGCAAATTTTGCAGTTACCCCGGATAGAATAAATCAGATAGCTGGCTACTTAAATAAATCTTTTTTGTTTAGTTTAAAAATCTATTCTTAAATTGCATTATTTTTTAGGACATTGAAAAATTCTTGAATAGTGCCAACGAAACCGGAGCCATACTCTTCAGTTTGGGGTCTAACCTTAAAGGATCTAGTATAAAACCTGAAACAGCCACTTATATATTCAATGTTTTGTCAACGCTGAAGCAAAAAGTTATTTGGAAATGGGAAGATTTAGAAAACACTCCCGGCAAGTCGCCAAATATTCTTTACAAAAAATGGATGCCACAGGACGATATTTTAGCTCATCCTAATATCAAGCTGTTCATTACCCATGCTGGTAAAGGTGGCGTAGCCGAAGCTCAATATCACGGTATACCTATGGTGGCCTTACCTGTTTTTGCTGATCAACATGGAAATGCTAAGAAAATGGTGGCATCTGGTTATGGTCTTGAGTTGGATCTGTTGAGTCTCACCGAAGAACCATTTAGGAAAGCTATCCTTGAAGTTATCAATAATCCACAATATAAGAAAAATGTTGAAACGTTTTCCCAGCTCTATCGTGATCGTCCTTTTACAGCCCGTGAAAGTGTAGTTTTCTGGACAGAATATGTAATACGGCACCATGGAGCCCCGCATATGCAAAGCCCTTTGGTGCGCATGAATTTTATAGAAAGTTTAAATTTAGATGTTTATCTGCTAATATTGATCGTTTTATATTCCACTTATAGAATATTTAAATTCATTGTTTCGTTCATGAGATCGAAATTATGCAAAAAGTTGTCACCGAAAAAGAACAAAAAAACTAAAAAACAATAAAATAGATTAGTAATTAGCAAAATAAATTTTGAATTTTTTATAAATTACACACCCGAGTACATCGCCTTTTACAATCAATAAAAAATACCAGCTATTACACGAATTCTTTTCGTTCTTGTTTAAGTTTAGTTTCTTGCCTTTAAATTTTAAAATTAAAGAAATTCGATAAATTACAACGTTTCTGACAGAGTTATTTATGTGTTTCTGTTTTTTTTCATACTTTACCTATTCTCTTTTACCATGAACAACAACAACACAATTATTTTTGGTTTCCGTTATTCGACAAAAAAAAAATTAACAATCAAAAGTTCTGCAAGAAAAAGTTTTCAGAAATTTATTCTGATCAAAATTCGTAAACGAGGACAAGAGTAAGAAAAACTATATGGTTGATTTTCTGTGATTTATTTAAAATGTATTATTTTTGGACTTTTCATTATTAATCTTGTGCAGAAAATATCACAGTTTATCTTGAACGAACCTAATATACAGATGTCGAAACTAAAATACAGATACAACACTGTGTTTTTTACTATTGGCAACTCACAACGGCAATTGAACATGCCGCTAACAACAGCTGTCAAACAAAAAAAATAAAAAAAGCCACCGAAATAAACAAAACGTTTGGAATAATTTTGCCAAAATACTAATTTAATTTTAGTAACATAAATAGTAATCACATTTAAAATGGCTGACAATAAACAAAAAGTAAGTATTAATAAGCTGATGCTGTTGAAAGGTAATTAAATTGAGACTGTTCCCATACACAGGGTGGCGGGAACAACGATGGCAAAGAGAAACGCCGTAAGGAGTCTATTTTAGACTTGTCCAAGTATTTGGAGAAACAAATACGCGTGAAATTTGCTGGTGGGCGCGAAGCTTCTGGCATTCTAAAAGGCTACGATGCTTTACTTAATTTGGTATTGGACAACACTATTGAATATCTACGGGATCCCGATGAACCATTTAAACCCTCGGAGGATACAAGAAATTTGGGTCTTGTGGTGTGTAGAGGAACAGCTTTGGTGCTAATATGTCCGCAAGATGGTGTTGAAGCTATTCCAAATCCATTTGTAACACAATAATTGTGATGTAGAACTTTTTTGTTTCTTTTGAATTTCCGAAAGTCTTTTTACCATTTTATTTAGTAGATTTTTTTTTATTTTATCATAAAGTAATAATAAAAAGTGTTAATAAATAATTTAATCATTTGATAATACAATATAACGCCTAACTTTTTTTTTTAATGAAAATTATAAATAAATTTTATGAATCTCAAAAAATTAAAGTTTAAATTAAAAATGAAAACTTGATTCAATCCAGCCCAAATTCATTGCGTATCCAGGGATATTGAGCAGGGCATTCTTTGCAAGTATAGAAATAACGATCCTGTTGTAGAACACGACTTCTCAGTGTACATGTATTTGATATGGTGCACACGACTTCATGTTTCTCCAAATGTTTCGGTTTACAGCCCCAGTGATTAAATTGATGTATATCGCTATTAGATGTTGGTTGGCGCATCCATTGTATGGCCTGCTGATTGGTCACAAAATAAACATCAGGCAGCTTTTGCAAGTCGTTCAAAAATTTCTACAAAACCAATAACATTTAATTAAGTATTTTCCCGCTAAATGTGTTAAAATACGGCGAATAATTCCATAAGTGAACTTATTTCTTACTCTACTTAATCTTCTAAATATTAGTCCCCCCTTACCCTTTCAATATTTTAGAGTGGTTAATTGGACTTGTAAGTGTCGCTATGCGCAAGGTTAAATTTTGTAACTTAAAATAAATATATGTACGTTTTTATATATAAAGTATTAACGAATTATCGGGTGCATTGTTTACTAATTGTTTAGAAAAACAATATTTTAAGGATTAAAGTATTTAATTTTGTTAAATTTAATGGCTTTGCATTGTAAACTACTCTATTTCTACAAAAATGGTATTAATATAGGCGTTTAATGTGTATTATACTATGTATCGTTTTGAAATGGAAACACTAAATTTTTCCGCGATTATTAATTAACAATCGAAAAGCATAACACTTACCAAAAAAGCATTTAGATAATCAGCTCTTTTAAACCAAGTTGCATGGAAGTATAAACCCAATGGAGCACGATTCGAAAGATAGTGACGTTTAAAATTATGAGTCAACATGCGATAAATGTCATCTCCACTCAAATGTGTCGGACAACTGTCGATCATAGTGCAAGTATAATCTCCAGCTTCTAATTGATTAATAACCATTTCCCAAATGCCTGGATAACTACGTGAGGGACAATTTTGTTGACTACCCGTGCAAGCATGAGGCATTTTGTAGTCTAAAGTATAAGGCCATAGTGGAGGATTCGAGAATGGAGCAACCATTGACGAATCATAAACGAAACCAAATTCCTTCATCATTAAAAATTGACGATTCCAACCAACTCGTAAAAATGGAACCCGAATGCCTCGAATTTCCTCCATGCGTACACTTGCAAAACGATTAACAATATTCGCTTGACCTACCATTTCATCAAACCAATCTTCTATGGTTGCATTATGCGACCACCACATCTCGGGTCCACGATGTCTAAAAAGATTGAACATTGAAGAACGTTTTTTTTTTAAGAATTATGAATATAGTACGTACGTAACTGAATGCACTGCAATTTCATGGCCATCATTCCAAAACTTTTGTACATATTGATAATTCGTAAAGGGATGAGACACAAAAAATGTTGCTTTTATGGGACAACCATTAGGATTTCGCCTATTACCCTTGAACAAAACTTGCGAAAATAGCTCCCAATTTTCAAAGTTAATGGCGTCATCAAAACTCAACAATATCATTTGTGGTACCGATTGAGGTTCTAAATGTCCTGGTATTTGGGTACCGTCCTTTGAACAATGACAGTCCGGCAACTTACAGTGACGTTGGTCACAAGACGCTGCAGCATTCGGATCATTTTGAGAATCACACCAACCCTCATCCGATTCGTCAGGACAGTCAACAGAGCCATCACAAAAATATTCGTTTGGCAAACAAGTTCCATCTGCACATCCCCAATGATTTTCCTCTTTGCAATTGGCCTCATCTAATAATGGCTTTGGCACAGGAGTCTCTATCGTAGCAACAAAAAATAATTTCTATCATTCATCACTTCACCACAAGAACATACCGGCTGTTATGTCACAGTTATCGACGTTTTGCTTAAAGTCACATATTTGCCGCACCACATCGAACAGAAGACCCTCAGAACATTTAAAATTGAATACCTCCCCCTCCAAACACAGGTAATACTTTGAGCATTCTGAACTGGTCCATATCTTGTGAATGGGTCTATTCGGATCTCTATAAAAACGTAAATCCTCAAGGCACTCAATATTTGTTGAAAGACTTCTCTGTGTGTGATTTTTTCCACCTACATATAATAATTAATTACATAAAATTAGTATCATATTATGATTAGTAATTAAAACTAAATTATTCATTTAGGACAAATAGGAGAAATAGAAGGAATATTATATTGACAAAATTTACTTAAAATTATGATTATTACATAAATATATTGATGTACATATTTCTGATTTAATGAACACTATATCGTCTTAAAAAAATGGTATGGGATGATGCACATTTTTAGTTTAGTAGAAAATGTGATCCTTCGAAGTTCGATATTTAGCAGCATCAAGTTTAAGCGGTTTTTTTCGGTATAGCTGATTAAATTTTTAGTAGTAAAGAACCTTATATTTTTGATTTGATAATATCAATTTAAGGGAGCTTGTTCAGAGAGGACGTTAAGACGGCCATGAATAAGATTTGCTCTACAATAGTTGCCGCCAAAACCAAAACAATTGAGGAGGAAGTAGGTGTCAGAACTATAGCTATTAGTGCAACCAGTATTGAGGACAGACTAATAACCAAAACTGGCAACAGGAAAAAATTTCAAACTGACAAATCTATTATCTATCTCTTCTATGACAGAACTATGAAAAATATTTTAAGTTGTGCATCGATATACATCTATTCTTTATAGAATTTAAACTACAAGTTTTCTTCGACAATAACAACTGTAGTGGTATATAACCCAGTTTTACATTACGCCATTAAAGTCCGTCTCAAAATGTTCATCTAGCTTAGCAAGATCTAGATTCACCATCACTGGTGCCTACGTACTAAACTTACCACCTACACACTTCAACCACTATCCCCCCGCGGGACTGCTGTCAGGCATTACTTCGCGTTATCACGTTAACTTAAATTTCGCCTTCGTTCTTCCCACCGTCGGAGTTCTAGCATTACTTCAGCCATTTTCTGGCTGTATTGGCTTCATAGAATCATAGAATTCAACACCTCTTCCATAAGCCGAGTTGGTCCAAAACTCGTTTCCCCGGGCCATCTAAATCTGGGGCAGCATGTTAGAATATGCTCCGCATCCTCCTCCTCATCTACACAGTTTGGGCATATAGGGGAAGTATCATGTCAAAACCTGTGTAAGTACTTCCTGAAGCACCCATGACCAGCTGTAAGGTATGACCAGTTAGGAACTGGGTCACGTAGTAGTTCAACTCTCAGTGTTTGTTCTCCATCCAAAGGGTTACATCAGGGACAAGGTGAAATGTCCATCTTCCCCTTAAACTGTTCTCCCATCGCGACTGCCATTTATGCATGGAAGTCCTTCATTCCTCCGCTTTTATAGCTGCAGTTCGTCCTGAAACTCGAGTTGGCGAAAGTATATCCGCCTCATCTCATCCGGCAATATGTCTATTGGTATTGTCTTTGCCAATACCAATGCCGCTTCATCAAACACTGTCCTGAAGCCACTTATCCGTCTAATCGCGCTTAGACGATACACCGAGGATAGTATCCTCCTCGTCGTCCCCACGGAGAGTGCCTTCGCGGAAGTCGCCGAAGTAATATTTGTTTATATTTTCGTTTTGTTCGAGAACCAAGGGTCGAAGCCTTATAGACTACTATTCGACAAGACTACATTAGGATCAAAAAGAGTAACAAATATGTATTTAGAAAGAGACGACAACAAGGGCATGTTTGAATAAGACGAATGGTTTCATACGAACGTCTGTTAGTATGAAAAAAGATTCAATTTTATTTGGACGTTCGTCTAAATCCATTCGTCGTACAGAAACAGACGCCTAAACTTTCAAATGAAATTTACAAATAAATTGCAAGTGAGTGGTTCTCCGAATAGGATTAGAAAATTCACATTAAGTAGATAAAAATTATTTCGGTTAAAATCTTATTTTCACAAAATGGAAAACAGCCATTTTACCCGTAATAGAAACCGTGAGTAAAGCCTAGTAAAATGAAGAAACATTCATTAATCACTCTTTCACTAAGGTATTCAATTTCTCGAAAAGATCATGCATACAAAGATAATTTTATTGTATTAAATTAAATTAAATACATTTAGTTCCACTGTGTGTTATTTGGTCCATTCATTAGATATTTTTATTGTACCTATGTATTGCGTATAGGCTTAAAACGAATGTGTATATTTATGGTATTTTATAGATAACCAGTTGCAATGCAGTCAACTATGCAACGAAAACCAAAGAAAATAAATATTTACGTCACTACTTGCACTATTTCATCGAAGCAAATGGATATGAGGCAACAAGTACAATGGACAATGGAGCAACAAGACACCAATCCAAATCAATGACGATGCGTAAATACATGCATGTACATAGATAGGTGTACATACATTGAAAACCATCTCAAATAATAATTATAAAGATGAATTACGAATTAATAAATATACATAGGTACTGCTTTAATAGTTACATATATAGTTACTCATGTACATACATATGTATGCACATACGCACATAGTACATTATATACGCACCTGTTTCTATACACTGATAAAAATATATATAAAGTCAACTGATCCGTATGTGCTAGTTTATTAGACAAGAGTCTGCGTATCAAACCCTAGCACAGACATCTCGCCTGAAACAAAATATGAAAAAACAAATCTTTGGCGATTTCCTTCCAGCATTCCTCTTCTCTGATTTTGGTGGAACTTGGTCAGTACAGCGACTGCGTTCACCCGTGGCATCACAACGGGCCGCTATGCGTGCTCAAGTGAGCTTTGTGATATCAGAGCTACCAGTCCGATCTAACCTAACCTATCCTTCCAGCAGACTTCTGGCAAAAGCTCTGAGAATAAATAAAATTTCCATAAAGAGTTTCTTAGGAATCTGTCGTTCGGAGCCTGGCAGAAGAACTGAATATGATGAAGAACTCGCTGAAATACCTTATAAAAGGGGAACAGACTACATAAGTAAAGACGCAAAAGTTTAGTCTGTCGTACCACCACGTACTGCTAGATTTCGTGCTCATAATGTTTTAATTTTTTGAAATCTCTTAAATCTTATGGAATAAACATACAATTTAACTTTATTTTTATTTATTTACATACATACATACATAATTGGCCATTACAACACCTTAGTCAGGATTACGACCTAGCTTCTCACACCACTCATGTTGTGTGCCTTAATTTTATACTTGATTGGCGGGACATACAGTTTAAAGTCGACTCCGAACGACAGATTTTTTCTGAGAAACTCTTTCATGGCAATTTTATTTACTCTCAGAGTTTTTGCCAGAAATCTGCTGAGAGAAAGCCGCCGAAGATATATTTTTTTTATAATTTCGTTTTGATGTCTGACCTGGGGAACCGTGGCCTTATGTCTAATAAGTCAACACACTACCTACTAGACTACGGCGACTACATTTGTTTACATACCCAGGTATATAATGGCCCCATCTACTATTTGATTTGGCTAATTTTATTCAAACATCAGAATATGTTAGACGACACGTTAAGTTACGATATTATGATATTTTAGAGACATATGAAAACCACTTCTAGAGATGTAGGATTTTTAAAATTAAAAACATACCCGGGTATGTACATATGTAGCGTAGACATAAATGTTAAATCACGAATACAAATGTATGTATTGTTTGTTTATATATTTATTCTTGAAAATATATACATACATATGTTCGAAAATCTATCTTGTTTAGTCCTTTTTGGTTCAGCATATAAATTTAATTACATTTATTTTACAAGAAAAAAAAGATGATTCGTGTAATAAATTGTAAAACAATTGGAAAAAATTACGAAGGTTGGTATTTTTTAACTACAATGTTAATTTAATTTAATTGTTAGTGCAGTGAACTCGCGAAAACGTGAATATCCAGAATCATGAACAATCCAGAAACATGGGCGTTTGTTTTTTTACATTTATTGTTGTAAAATATGAGCCAAATTTGAATGCTCTAAAACATGTATTTAATTTTGAAAAGAATTTCCTTTTTTATTTGCATTAAATTTATATATTTTGGGAATTCGGCATAAAAATTATGTTTTCCTTAATACAATTGGAATTGTGACAATTTAAATGAAAGGATCTTTCTAAATGTATGTGTATAGTAAATACATATGTAAATAAGTCCCTATAAAGTAAACTTGAGAAAGATAATGAAAGAAAGAAAGAGCCTGGATCAGCTTTATAACGCCGACGAGTCAGTTACGTCCAACATTTATGCGATACCACACTCCAACAGATATGTATACACAAAGTTAGAACGCTTCTTATTTGTACTTTAATAAGTAGAAAAATTATAAAAAACCCAGTTGGAAATGTAAACAACAATATAACATATACACTCTGAAAAAAATAGTTCACATTTTTTCGAGTTCATTGTATTTGCATTTACATATGTATGTGTGTATTCGTATGGATGATGGATAGGTATGTATTAAAATGTATCGTTTGTAATACAATTTTAATATTCAGGATTTCATAACATTGGCTTTGTTTGTTTAAATTACATTTTGTCTCTATTTCTATTACCAACCGTTACGATGTAATACAAATTTACAAAAATTCATTCGATTTATTCGTTATGTAATGAACCATCTGGAATGAAAATTCACATTCATAAACTCTGTATTCATATTATGTAATTTGAATTGGGATGACCATTTCGAAAAAAAAGAAAACTTTCACACCCAATAGAGTTTATGTGCGTCGAATTTTGAAGCTTACCAAGAGAACGTTGGAAACATTTTAAAATTTCAGTCAACAATATTTAATTAAATACAAGACGAAACGTATAACATATAACAACAACAAAAAAAACTATATAATATTTGTATATATCCGTTAAATCGAAACAATCAGTCAGAAATGAATACATATTAATTCATTCAAAAAATTCACTTTTCTTTAAGTTTTGCCAGTAAAAAAAAAGAGTATGAGAAAAATATAACGACAACAATAACAATAAGTGTGATCAAAGAAAGAAATTACCAATTCCCATGACAGTGGTGAACATTAGCGAAAAAAGTAATAGCTCAAAAATATTAAGTGGTCTTCGTGAACAAGTTTGGTGCTGTCCCCATAAACGTGTTAGAAAAGTTGTCGTCATAGTTGCTGTTATAGTAGTTAATGATGTTGTGTGTGTACTCGTATGTGAGGGTATGATTTTCTTTGACTTTTTGTAGTGACCGGAACAACAAAGACAACGGCAACAAATGTCTTTTACATCACAGTGCACTTGACGGTAACCATGACCGACCTTGACTGTAAACTCGCGTCTGCTACTTGCACTTCTTATGTTGAACTCAGTATACATTTTTCAAATTTGTTAATTGCTTTTGCTCTTTGTCTTTGTTTTGGATGCACATAAAGTCTTTTAATCAACTTTTATAAATAATCAAACAACTTTTTTTGAAAAGAAGCAAAAAAAAAAAAACAAAACAATTTTAAATTCGTTTAAACTGTTACACTTTTTAAGCAACACACTTTCTTTTACCACTATTTTATTTTGTTTCTTTTATTTACTGGAACGACCACACGATTTAAACCACAAGGTATAACTGAAATGATTTGTTGTAACTGCAACTATTTTATATCAATCAGACAATTTAGTTGCTTCAATTCAGTAATTTTTCAAATTCCTCCAGCAGTTAAAGAGAAAACAGCAAAATATCTTTTAAATTTTCTGAAGAGAAAATGAAACGTTAAAGAGAATAATTTTTTTTTTGTTAATATGGAAAAGTAATGGTACTTTGTAATTTGAGACACAAACCCTTTATTTTTTTGTCACAATCAGTGTTGCCGTATTTGGTCATTTCTAACCAAAACTGGTTATTTTTTTTTTTGTTCGATGTGTAGAAGATATTTAGACTTTTCTGGTTTCTGTAGTTTAATTAATTATTGTAAACTAAACATAATTAAATTTTGAAAAAAACTCTGAATTTAAATGTGTATACTTTTTTCTATTTTAGTAGTAGTAGTTATTTTTTCAGGAGCTCATTAAAGAAATTATTCCTTCCTGGCAGCACTGTTGGTTAGAAAAATTAATTTGTTCGTTCAAAAAAACAAACGTTTGTAATTAATTCGCACATGTCCGATTTGTATAAATAAAAATGAAGTCCCAGAGTGGTGAGTTTTTGCAAAGTGTGATGAATTTGTCCGGTGTGATGAATAAAATTGAAATTCGCCAAAGGATCGTTATTCCAAATAGGTACTATATTACCATAGATTACTGTATTAACTGGTATGTGTCTCGAATAAGTGATTAAAGCAAATTAGTAATTGAAAAGCGCAAACCATAAAATCTGTCTGTAATAATAAAAAAGTATGAAAATGTAGTTTTGAAATGGAAAAATACTGAAAAAAGTACTAAGGTACTGAATTTTTCAACCTTGTTGCTTAAATCAAATCACCAAAGAGGAAAAAAATCAACTAACCAAAAAATTCCACTTTGTAGCTTTTTTTGCAAGCATTTTGGATAAAATATAAAAGAAATTTAGAACAACACTGCCTTTCTTACTTCCTTTTATTCGGTGTATCACTAATCGAGATTAACTACCCTTAATCAAAGCACAAACCACATGTTTTTGGTAATACAGTGCATATGGTAATCTGTCCTGTCGGTGAATACCTTCGCTAACAGAGGCGAAAAATTACTTATTCTAGACTCGCATAGCCCAAATCACAATATACAGTACATGTACCTATGGTAATGCTGTATACTCTCGAATAACGGCGCTTTGATGAGTTTCGATTTTATTCACCACATAATAATTTAATTTCTTCCTTCCGTCGACACACCACAATTACAACAATAAGCCAGCAGGATTTTTTTATTTACCTCAGAGTTTTTGTCACTTCATTTTGATTGTTCTAACATGGGGTTTGAACCGTGGCCTTTGTTGCGGTCTGTCTAATTAAGCTGGCTACCTACTAGACCACCAATATTCACTAAATGGAACAGGACTTAATTTTTACTTAAATAAACCAGAAATCGGAAAAGTATGTACGAATTATTAAGTTAAAGAACGTTTATTTTCTTGAATGAACAAAAACAAAAAAATTTTTCACCATTGTTGCTAAGAAGAAACAAGAAAACATTGCGTTGAACGTGTTTGCTAATAGTTAAAAAAAGTGCAAGTTGAAAATAAAAGAATACTACTGAAAGCGTCGTAGTGGGGGTACCTGCGGTATTTTTGAAATGAAAAAGTACTGAAAAAAGTACAAAAGTACTGAATTTTTCAACGCTGTTTGAAACTCTCAACGTCTTAGAAACTTGCAACAAGACCATATGTCCTTCCCACCAACACCAACAACAGCAATAGAATAGAACACACTTCATTTCAAACATAAAGCCAAGCTTACAAGCGTCAAATTTTTTAAATAATAATTTTTTGTGTAAGACCGGACATGAAAAACGGATTTGGGAATTAATTGTATATAAAAACTGAACGACTGAGCTACTTTTTGCAATCCATCATCTCACTCAGGCGGTGTTGTCAGATTGTTTTTAAGATTCTGAAAACCACCATGTCAAATAACTACTAAATTTATTTTCTCAAAAATTTAAACAGAGCAAACTAAAACCCAACCTCTCTTCCAATTCATTAAATATTCATCAATCAACCAACCGTATAGAATCCGTTCATTTTCTAACTACCATCACACAATCTGTTATATATACAACACTGTAATCCATTTTCGGAGTAGTAAAGTGGCAACTCTAACGAATTGTTCAAAGTAATCATTACTCGTGTAACGAGTACGTTTCAGTACGGCCGACGGCTGCTGGAAAACAAAAATCGCATAATTTTTTTTAGTTTTACGGCAATTGCGACTAATACATCATAATTTCATACATTAATTCTGATCACAACAATGGGAGCATAGATTCTAAAGGCCACATCACAACCGATTTAAACTATTTTGGCTGCGGTAAGCGAGTGAAATAGTGACAAGTTGTATTTTTTTTTTGTAGTCATAAAACATGGCTGGGATTTTTAGTTCTGCATGTCAAGGGTTTCGAGTAGATAGAAAACGTCAGTGAAATAAAACAAATTTGAACAATAATTGAATAGACAAAAGAAGACTAGAAAAAGAATTAAATGTTGTAAAGTGATCTAAATGAATTTTGTAGAAAAAGACAAACAATTCCGAAATACGAGAATCTCCACATATTGCAAAATCTTTATTTTCTTATATTATACGTGGGCACAATCAATATTTTGTATCTTCTATGGCGTTGAAAAGTGAGTACTCGTTAACAACTGCGCATTGTCAGCGAAAAACATTGGTATTTAAACACAAAGAATAGGCAAAAATCGACGAATATTTACGAAGCTTCATATCCAATAGCAAACAGTAAGTATATTCCAGTGGAAAACAGCTGTCAAAGTGCTGAATCAGCTGGTATGTTTGCATTTTATAATGGTAGCAATATTGCCACCGTCCATTTATTATATGCTAAGAATAATCGCAAGTTGGCAACTCAACATTTTGAACTTTTAAAATTACAATTGACTAGTATATCCCAGCCGTTATTTTGAATATTTAGAAATATTTTAAAATATAACTTAACTAACTGGATTATGGAATTATGTTTGTCACGACCGATGTAAATATCTTTTTGGAAAAATAAGATGGGTTATCTCTATTTTTCTATTAAAATTCAGTTCAAATTTGATTTGCAGTTCTTAGCTCTCCAGGAATTCTCTGACAACCGTTAAAACAATTTTGGTTAAATTTTTGCTGGCTTATTATACGTGAGGCAATGGTCATCTGTCAGGTCAAATGTCTCCAATAAAACGAAATATTTCTTCGGTGACTTCCTCTCACCGGATTTCTGGCAAAAACTCTGAATGGAAACGTCTTTCGAAGTCGTAATCCAGACTGAAGGGTTACGATGACTATTTATGTATGTATTCGATGTAGAATTTTAAAATATCGTACTTATCTGGGATTGAATCCTAATATTTGTGATATTGAGTGCATTGACACTGTACCATATAATTGCTTCCATACCTGTAGTTTTAACATTCTTAAGTTTTGCTCAATAAAAAAAACTTACATTGTGTTGACTGTTAATCTAAACTTTTAAATTAAAAAAATAAATAACTAACTAAAGACAGTTTAAGGTCTGATTATAATAATATGTTCGCAGTAATGCCAAAGAAAAAAGTCTTTAATAAAACAATTACCTTAAGCTGACTTTCAAATTTGTTAATTTTTTAATTTTTCTTCATGATGAAGTTATATTCTTTGGAAATTAATTACTGTTATTATTTTTAATGAACCTATAAAGCAAAATTATACATATTAAGACTTCTTTTTGTTTAAAATTTTAAATTAAATCTAAAATTTTAATATTTTCTTTGTCAATTTTCGACAGGCTCACACAAGTTTATGCATACTACATATTTAAATTAATTAGAAACCTGCCGGCCAGTTCACTCACAATAATTGTAATTGTCAATGAACAACTAATAATGCCATTGAATGGTATAAATAGTTATTGCGATAAAATGCCCAAATCATCGTCTGCGTCATCTGCTTCCAATGCAGTGAGTTCGAATAAACAAAATAACCATTCAAATACGGAAAATCAGGATTCATCTTTATCGGGTAATTCATCAGGTGCCGCACACAATCATGCTCTTGCAAAATATCAAGGTCAAAAATGGCATCAACTCTTCGATGTTGAAAAAGTACTCAAACAAATTCGTATGGCAGAGAAGATACACATTAAAGGCAAAGGTGGTTCAAGTGGAAATGATAATTCTTACAAAAGTTCCAGTAGCAATAGCAATTGCCCGCCCAATAAGGCAAGGAAAAATCAAATACGACAGGTTCAAAGACTGAGCGGCACCGACATGCATTACTATGGCATAGTGCCAAAACAAACGGCTATAGATGTAGTAGTGTGTAGTATTTGCATGGGTATATATACAAAAGTCGGCTTCAATAATCATATGATGCTTCAGCACCCTTCCGTTTGGACCAGTATATCTACAAAAGTATCGCCTGCGGTAAACGATACAACATTGGGTACAAACGACAACAGTCAGGACAGTGTGAAGGGGATAGATTCGTCGTCGTCAGCTATTGCCACCACCAGTATTCATAATGAAGTAATGGGTTCACCTTCGGATTTGTCTGGGACAATGTCAACATGCTCCAATGCTTCGTCAAGTTCAACATCAACAATTTCATCTGCTGCGCCAGCCATTAACTATACTGCGCCTCTGCCCACAAGTTCCCGCCAGAAAAGCAGCTCTAAAGGGAGTGGTTCGGGGAGTAGCAGCAGCGGCCGTTTCCGCAGCAAAAGCAAACATCACAGCTCTTCCGCCGCCTCAGCAGCCTCGTCGTCTAATGCCAATGCGGAAATGTCGCATTCGTCAGCCTCAGCAGCTGGAGCCTCTTCCGCATCCAGTAAAAAGAGCTCTTCTAAAAAGAGCTCTTCCAGCTCATCGTCTTCAAATACAAACAGTTCCTCAACAGCAACAGCATCAAGCGGAGGTGGAGCTGCAAACAACAGCAGCAACAACCCCACCTTGAATATAAAAGACATAGTTGACACAAAAATGGGAAGTAATGGTGTAATAACTGCATCATCTTCCACAGTGTCTACACCATTATTAACATCAACAGTAACTATGCCATTAACTGTTGCTAGCCCAACAACATCAACTACGGCAACCTCCACTGTATTGGATGTTACTCAAACTACAAATACAACAAATTCTAATCTGTTTGGTTCGTCATCATCATCGTCATCATCTTCTTCGTCGTCGTCTTCGTCTTCATCGTCCTCGTCATCATCGAACTCTTCATATTCTTTGCCCCCAACACCAAAAATGTTGGTTAACAATAGTCAGCAGGACACACAACTAAATTTAAATAATATTTCGGAAACACCATTCTGTGCATCATCTGGTATGGACAACAATGAAAAACTAAATGGCGAGATTTTGAACTCTAACAAGAAAAAGGTAAGACATGTACATAATGTATACATAATGCCACGATACATATTTATTGCAGTAGGAAATAATCGTTTGGATGCATTTTATTTATACTTACTTATTCTGCCCTTCAATTAATTAATTAATTTTATTAATTTTACCATATTTACATAAAAATATACTTAAAATTATAATTTTCCATGATATACGAGTATTTTTGAAACTTCTACTTGTATACGAGTACATTTATTGTAAATATTGAAGTACATACATATTACATTCATACCAAATGCTTGCTTTACATTACATCGGATTTATTGTATTTAAATGAAAATTGTTTGTGTTTTAAATCGTTACCAATAAACACTTTTGTTTTTGTTTTTTTTTTTTATTAAAAATAAAATTATTTGCAGATTAAAAGTCCTGCAAGCAAATTTTGTTTACCGGAGAATGTAGATTCAGTTAAAGCGGAAATGACTGAAATGCCACCCTTAAGGATGGTTCAGCAATCACTTAAACAATATGATGCGCAAATAAGTGAACTTGATCAAGCAGTTTCTTCAATCACCGGAGGCCCATCAAACGAAAATAAGCCGGAACTTACAACACGAAATCTGAATGGAGCAAGTTCTTCCGCCATGGGTATTAAAGTAGAGCAGTCAGATTGTCAAATGATGACAACGGCACAACAAGGCATGCAGCAACAACAATCACATCAACTAAATACTGATGATGGACAGATGGTACATAATACATCCGATGATAGCGCCATGCTGAATCATGTACTGGATGTAATGCTTGATAGCAAATTAATAAACGAAATCTTAAATGCTGAAAGCGAATTAAATTTCGATGAAAATGTCTTAAACGAGAGCTCTACAGCAACAGCTCAGCATAACAATCAACAACATCAACAGCAGACAGTATACTTAGAACAACCATTAACTAAACGTATGCGATTTGACGATTCATCGAATATTAGTCATCTTCAGCAACTTGCAAGCGGAAATCATGAAATTACAGCAGATTATTTTGTGTCGCCACAACAGCAAACTCAACTTCAGCAACAGTCGCAACAGCCACAAACCCAGTATGCACAGTACGATACCGCAATGTCTGGTAACATAAGTTTGGATGGACAGTATCAAACGTCTATTGATACCATGCAGTTGCAACAATTGTTATACCAACAGCAGCAACAACAGCAAACCCTCGATGCAACTGCTTATGGTGCTAACAATAGTTTAAATATTGCCAATCATCAGCAACAACAGCATCAGCAGATTTATGATCCGAACGGTGGAACAATTGTAGATACAAAACAGATTTTAGAATTATGTGGTGCTGGAGCTGTCGTTGGGGCTCAAGGAAATAACAACGAGCTTTTGAAAACAACAGAAGAATATGTGACATTACCTGAAGATGTGTCACATCAATTTCAAATTTTTAATGTCCCTTCGTTAACCGATGATATTGAACCTGAACAGCAGCAGCAGCAGCCCCATATTACACACCACATTGTAGAGCGTCAATATGTAATGCCAGGCAATGAGGATAGCGAAGAACAGTTAATATATGAAATAACAACAAACAATTCGGTTTCATCTATGAGCCAACAACATCAGCAGCAAGTTTTGGCCGAGTTTCTCAATCAAGCTGCATCGTCGTATGAACAGCAGCAACATCAGCAATTGCAGCAAATTTCACATCAGTCACAGCTTCAACAACACCAACAACAGTCTCATTATATAACGGATAATACAAATAAATTGAATAATTTTTATGATGAGCTTTTGGATTTTGATTACAGTATGATTGAAACTGTAAAATCGTTGAGCTCATCAAGCACCAGCGGCAGTGGCAGTGGCAGCAGCAATAGCAGTAATAGTAGTTCAAATAATAGCAGAGCTAATGCTGTAGTTAAATCGGAACGTGATAGTTCACTAACCTCGTCAGCTACTCCTACATCTTCATCGTCATTCAAGTATCATGACGACTTCTATTTTAACGTATTCTTTTACGCGGGTATTCCTCGACCGCTCGCCATCAATTGCTTTGGCCTGATTAAGCTACCTCAAGGGGTGGCCACCACATTTCGCAAGCATCTACTGACCACACGTAAAGCTAACAACAGTCTCATGTCGTTGGGTGGCGGCTCCTTAAACGGTGTGGTGGGACAGAGTTCTTCTGCAGGAACAGCCGGAACTGTAAGTACGCGTTTCAATAATTCCAAACAATTGCCCAGTTATTTCACCAACATTGTGAACAATGTCAGTGGCAGTGGAAACTCCAATATAAGTAATGAATTCTCCATTGGAAGCATAACAATTACAAATGCCTCAACCAATCTGCAACAGCAGCATGGCAGTAATAATGGGCAAAATAAACAAAGTAGTGGAATATCAACGAATCCTCTGGAAATCAACCTAAATAACATTAACGGAGGAATTTCGGCTACTTCGCCTGTATCAAGTTTGCCTAGAGGTCGTACTAAATCGGGTGGCTCCAATAATAGCAGTGGCTCCTTTAATAGTTCATCATCTAGCAATCTTAAACACAAATCATTAACAGGTCTAGGTAACTCTGCAAATGCTGCTCGAGTTACTGTTGGCACTATAGGACCATATAACGCTAAAACAATATTTGTGAGCAGTGCTACATCTTTAAATGTGGAGCGTAATAAATGCATAAAACGTAATCTCATAGCCAAGGTTCAGGACGTAGCACGTTTAAACCAAACGATCCAGACACAACAACAGTTTACCAGCAAAAAGCTAAGTGATTTACTAAATGGCAAAAAACCGGCTTCGCCCCTAAACAGCAATGATGCTGGCAATTCTATGTCCGGTATGGAAATGAGTGCAGAACTTGCTGCAGACAGACAAACAAAGTTAAATCGTGTTAACCGTTTTTACGAAAAACGAAGAAAGTTATTAAATATCGCTCAGCAGCAGCAGCAGCAAAACAACAGACATTCTTCACCCTATCAAATTAAACAAAATTTAAGAAACCAACATTTGGAACAACAACAACAACTTCATCCGCAACAACAACAACATCAACAAAAACTATTAAAACAGCAATTAATGCGCGGTTTTTCAGATTGCGGCATTAATTCGGCCACTAATACCAATGTTACTTCAACAGATTCCAATGTTATGCGCGTTTTTGTCTGAGCTCTCCACATTTCCCAGCCACTTGCTTTTGCAGTGGTGTCCAGTTGTGGATGCACGAGTATTCAAAATCTGTAACACCTACCTATCCAAACTCTAATATACAAATATTTGATTCGCTACAACTTTATCTAATTTTTCGCATTAGTAGTTTGTATAAATTTTTGAAATTCTCCTTAAAATATTACACTATTCTTTATTATTTACTCTATTACTATACTATCTAAATGAAATTGAAACTATTATTATTATTATTTATTTGTTTGGCGTTCTAAGTTTATATTTCAAATCTTTTTCTAGTTATGCGTTATGTAACTGATACGAATTCTGAAATATTTAAGGTAGAATTTATATACAATAGAAAAGGAAACATTTGGAAAAACCAAAATAAGTTTTGCAGTTTTTCAATAACTGTATCAATGTTCTGTTTTCCTTTTCGAATTAAACAATTTATTAATTATAAGTTTGTATTTATCGCCGGTCTTATTATATACATACATAGCCTCTAGCCTACATAGTAATAAAACAAATTTAATTTATTAATTATGCTTTAAGTTTATTAACACAATGTATACTATATATAGCATTACTGCAATTATATAAAAAAAATCAAAGCCATTTATATTCGACAATTGTGTTAGCCTTTTGCTTCCACTCGTTTCTCAGTATCATTTTCCATTGGGAAGTTAGTAAACCCATCTACCACTCAACAATAACATTTGTATTATATTACATTTACATACATTAACTACTTGGCATATGCTTTTTATAAAAAACAAAATATATATATATCAATAAATCTATCTATCGCGTAGTTTAGTTTTAAGTTTTCCTATTTTGTTTCAACAATTTTCAATAATTCATATTTATATTTTGTATCATTGGTTATTTTGTGATCAAAGATTTACTCTACTGTGTACGCTAAATTAATTTATATTATACATATTTAAACAGAAATTCAAAACAAAAAATAATAATACAAATAAAACGAACAACTTTATTATTTTACTACTGTTTGTTTGATATTTAAAATGTCAACAGCAAGTGTAATAATGATTTTCTTTGAGAATGATTTTCTTCAGTTGAGTAGCAAATGAATTATGAACGTTAATTTTAAAAGAAAATTATTTTCAATTTTATAATACCAATGGTCTACAGGTGACATTTTATTTAATTTTTTTTTATTTTAAAATGTTTATTATAAATCTGTTAAAAAAAAGAAAGACACCAATTTTCTTTTTCTTTAGTTATAAAAGAATAATAATAGATTTACACTAACTTAGTATTGTTGTTGAGTAGTTAATATTTTGATATTTATCGCCTAAGCATATGGTCAAGGTTTAGTCATAATGAATCTGGTACATCATGCTACACATTCTAAATTAATTCCAGTATCACAATTTGTGCGACAATTTTCTCTGAATGTTGCTTTTAGCATATTCTCGATCTGATTTGGATATGAAGACAAAGCATACATACCTGTGTAGTACACATATATTGTTATTTTCGAACCAATATATTTAGGTCGTTATTCTGCTGGAACACCATCAAAGTGACATATTTTCTTCGAGATAATGTATCATGAAATTTCGAATGATTACAATACAATCCGTTACTTCCTGATTCCTGACTCTACAATCCTTAGTTCATTCTTAACACTTTGACTGCCGCGTCAATTTTCGGAAACTGGCCACGCAAGCCAACATTGACTTTTTGTTCTTTTCCCAGAAGCCATTTATCGATACTAACACTGACAATACGATTTTATTCGAAGCTACACAAAAATGGCAGGTTTAGTAAGTACGAGATAACTCGTAATTGGCACCTTAGAAGGGAATGCAATCTACGAGCTATTGGCACGTTAGAAGGGAACGCAATCTACGAGTTATCTCGTAGTCGGCAGTCAAGGCGTTAAGAAAGTAAAGCATTGCAGAATTACAACACAATCCGTTACTTTCTAAATGCCTTGCAAGGTCGATTTACAGTGTAGTTATTGGCAAAAATTATTTTTTTAATTCAAATTGAAGTCTTCACACTGTAAGGGGACTGATAAACACACTCTGCAAACCTTAGTTGATTCTTAAGAGAGTAAAGCATTGCCGTATCCAGAGGCGATGAATTATTTAAGCTTATGAAATGAGAGCTAGCGGCTCAATTCGCTACAGCATTAATTTTTTCAGAACCTGTTTTCAATACTTCTCCATTTACATAAAGATCAAAAACTATTTCTCTATTGTCTTGGAGACCTCGTGATAATTTCCAAAACTTTAAAGCCCTGAGGCAAATTTTGACCATGCAACATCTCTATCTAGATGATAGAATTGAACCCTAGTATTAACATTCCTATATCTCTGAAATTTTATTCTATACTTATTTCATTGAACTAACATTAGAGCAGAGATTTTCCGTTACCAAGGTTTTTTGCGGCTGGGAGGTATTGTCCTCAAAGCTTCATCAGACTATCTATTTTATATATATACATATATAAAAATGAATGTTTGTTTGTATGTAACTTATAGAATCGTAAACTATGCATTTGGTCATGTTATGATCTTTAGCAAAGTTGTTGCGCGTTAGCCGACGAAGGTTTATAAGTTGGTATGACCAATGAGACAGGTGGCGCCACTGAAAATTACTCAAAATGTACATAAACTGTACATTTGATCATTCTATGATCTTTAGCAAAGTTGACGGAGGTTTCTAAGTTGCTGCGATTAATTTCCGATAGATGGCGTCACTGAACACTACACCTCAAGCACGGAAGAAAAGAACATTACGAGCCTCATCATCAAATCTTCGAGTACATGCCGCTGAGACCCGTTCGCATGAATCGCTTGAACAACGAGAAGTGAGATTAGAAACTGATGGAATGCGTACTATTCAGGCCCGTTCGTCTGATTCATCTGGACAACGGTAAACAAAATCAATAAAAAGATTCGAAATTAATTGGATATTTGTATAATGCCTTTCCTCCAAATGTATTTTGGTTGGTGGCGCAACAACGCGCGCAGGATACAGCTAGTTAGTAACAAAAATATTTTTATAACAAAGTTTTATAAATTTTAGAAAATACGATCTTTCTATTTTATGGCAAATATGGCAAGGCCCAGTAACACAATATAATTGTGCCCAGTAAAATGGCATTAGTAAACATATAAATTCCTCATTTTTAAAAACGCCTTTTCAAAAAAGTATTTTCAACGCTAAGACGCCTTTTGCACGTTCAAAGTAGTTTGTTCGAGAGAGGGGAAAAACGAGCGGGGGTGAGTTCTCACTCGCTTTATTCTTCGTTCGCCGTCTACCGATAGTTGTGTGCACAACAACAAAATATCAAGAGATTGTCAAAATTCTTTTCAAAATACTTTGAACATGCAAAAGCGAAACAAAGTTTAAAAGAAAATGTGAACGAGTTTGTCAAAGTACTTTGAACGTGCAAAAGGCGTCTAAATTGGCTCACGTAAAGCAGTAACACTGCATCTTTAACACATGGTCTTATAGAAAATAACAATAAAAACAGAAAGAAATGAAAAAGAAAAGCACAAAAGTATAGATTTTTGTTTACGAACGTGATTCAAAAGAAAAAAGAGAAGAAAAATAACAACTTCCTATACTTTTACGTGGACTTCTTAATGTAGAAGGTTAGAAGGTCAGAGAGTTAATGAAGTTTAAAAGTAAAACATTCCAATCGGGTATTGATTAATTTTTTATTGAAATAAGACAATGGTTAAACAAGAGTTTCTATCAATAAAATTAGTAATATGGACAATATACCTCGTTTGTATTTTAATCGACAATGCAAATTGCACCATATCACCGGGTGATAAATCACAAAAGCAGCCAAAACCGTTAAAGATAAAAACAGGTCCGCGAGATGAAAGTGTCTTTGATTTGGATTTAATTGATATTGAGCCATCCGCTAGAGAAATTCTTATTAATAGCGGTTCATATTACAAGAATACAGCTGAGCGTCGTTTCAATGGCACGGTCTTGGGTTTTGTTACGCCGGTAAGTTTAAATATAAAATCATTCACTACCTATGATAGAAATTGATCGTTTAAAAAAAATTCTAGTGGAATGGGCATGGTTATGAAGTAGCAAAAACATTTGCTAGAAAATTTGATGTTATATCGCCGGTATGGTTCCAAATTGTTAAAGATAAAGGGAAATACAAAATAAATGGACTTCATGATGTTGATGCCAGATGGATGAAAGATGTGCGTTCAAAACGAAAGACAGGGCAAACAACCATGCAATGTAAGTACAACTTGAAAACGTACATATGTACTCATTTCTTCAATCAATAACGACATTAAAAATTTTAAATACTATGATGTAAAGTATCTAGGCACAAAGTGTGAATAAACAGCAATCAAATCTTTCTTAAGACGTTGACTGCTACGGCAATTTTCAGACAACTAGCCAAGCAAGCCAACATTGACTTTTTATTCTTTTCCCAGAAGCCATTTATCGATACTAGCACTGATATAATACGGTTTTACTCTTAGCTACACGAAAATGTCAGGTTTAGTGAGTACGAGATAACTCGTAGTGGGCACCCTAGAAGGGAACGCAATCTACGAGTTATCTCGTAGTTGGCAGTCAACGTGTTGATTTCGCTCCTGAGGAACACAGATAGATAGTTTTCTATGCCAAAGATGTAGTTTAAGCTGCTAATAGGAATATGGTTGATTGGTGTTGTTCCATATGCAGAAACAGTGGCAGGGCCATTACCATATAGATACAAGCCATAATTTCTCTCATTGCTACAGTTTTTGTTAAGTAAATCAGCTCGTTGATTTACTTTTGAAGGTCTAATAGTGGTTTGTATTGGCTCTAGGCAGCACTTTTTTTATCTCAGTGCAAAGTTCTGCCAGTGATAATTACGAAAAACCCTTATTGCAAGGATGTTTAATTTGTTAATGTCGTGATTATCTGAATCACGAAATTGTTGTTTATAATTAATATGTGTATTACAATTTAATTATATTTATTATTGTTTATTGTTTTTTCTAGTTTTTCCCCGTTTCTTATTCGAAAATTTTAATGACAATGATTTCACTTTGCTATTATCATCTGATGAAGATGTGAAATATGTTTCTGAACTGTTAAGGAAAACGTGTTTGGAACAGAATTTCGATGGTATTGTATTGGAATACTGGTTGCAACTTGGAGGACGTGTAGCAAATAAATTTTTGCAAAAACTTGCCATCTCAATAAGTAAGGCTCTGGCTAAAGATGGCTTGAAAGTTATTTTGGTAATACCACCTTATCGTCCACAATTGATGAATATGTTCAATGACTCTCACTTGGATAAATTGTATAAACATATTTATGCATTTTCTCTAATGACCTACGACTATTCAACTGTTCAAAGACCCGGCGCAAATTCTCCACTACATTGGATAAAATCATCTATTGAGCACATTGCGCCAGACAATACAAATGATGTTGTGGAAAAACGTAAAAAGATATTAATGGGCTTGAACATGTATGGGAACGATTACACTCCAGATGGCGGTGGTCCTATTGTAGCCGGTCAATATTTAGACTTATTGCGTAACGTAAAGAAACGTTTAACATACGATGAGAATGACGTTGAAAATTTTTTTGAAATAAGGTATGTATGTTTCGACTAAGTGCTTTCTACACCCATATATATGTCTTATTCTTTCATATTTTTTAGAACCAGTTCTGGTCGTCATTACGTATTTTATCCGACGCTTTTTTCTATAAATGAACGCATTAAGCTTGCACAAGAAATGGGTGTGGGAATATCTATATGGGAATTAGGTCAAGGTTTAGACTATTTTTATGATTTATTTTAAAATATAAACATTGCTAAGAAGTCACTACACACCGCTAACGTAAAGCTTTGGTTTAATAATAATGTTTGCAATTGAACTATTGAAGAAGGAAAATCAAGAATTTATCAAATTAGATTTTTAAATCTTAATAATGCGCGTAAAAATTTTTACACTATTATTTTAATATAAATGAATTATAAAACACACATCTGTAGTTTTTTTTTCTACAAAATTCATTTTTTTGCAACAACGTTTTTAATACATTACATCGTTTAAAATCACTACAAAAAACTACCTGATACATTGGCTGCAGTTGGTTGCTGTGAACTTTCAAAGTCTCCTTCCTTAATAAAAAATGTTCTAATATCTCCACTATTCTATTAATTTAAAATTTAGTCCCGCGTATCAAACCTTGAAATCTATAAATAGGAAAGAATGACTTTTTTCTTGTTTACATTAATCTGTTCAATGGTGCTATGTTGCCTCCTAAAGTCAATTTGATCATCCAGTATGCACGTGTTTGTATTTATAATTGGCAAATGTTACGAGATCCAAGCTGTGCGCCTCAGTGAGTAAGATGTTTTCTTTTCCCAAGTGTTTGCAGTGCTAGTGGAGTTTCGTGGGAACGATATTAAACAATGACGAACTAGAAAACAAAGACAACGAACGATCGATTTGATGACAACCTGGGAAGGAGTCGAACAGTCCTTTAGTGAGGTGACTGCGTCAGCGGTCTCACTGAAGACGTCGACACGTTGGCTTTTCTTGGGTATCCTTTCACGAGCTGCTGCTGTACCCACGAAAGAGAGTTTCTCGCTTGTGGACGAGTGTGTGGAACTAATATCCTCTACATCTAAAGCCACAGGCAAGCGATCAGAAAGTTCAGCATCCTTAGTCCCGACTGGAGTAAAAAATACTTCTCAAAAAGTACTTCTGCAGCATCCTTAGTCCCGACTGGAGTAAAAAATACTTCTCAAGTCTTTAAACCTCCAGTGAACAGTGCTCCTTCTTCTATTAGTAGGGCAAAGAGGGTAGAAACTACCGCTGAGTCCATATCCAAGAAGAAGGATGTTAGGTTGGAAGTGAAAGAAAGATGGAGCTAATTGCAGAAGGGGCGAGCGAGTTTACGATGGAGAAAAGTTTCAATGGCAGTGATCTCCGCATCTCCTCCATCAGATGGTCCAAGGTCATTAAGGTTGTGGATTTTGAAAACAAGGGAACTGCAAAGTTCCTCTTGTAAGCGATGAAGCGCCTTGTTGAACTCTGGCCCGGAGCTCGTTTGGAGGTGATCCCTCCCTCTGCTCCCAGTGACGATATGGATCCCGCCAACAGTTAGCCGGGTGAAGGGCGTACTTGAACTAACTTGGAAACATAACGAATGATTGAACATTGCAGAGGCTGAAGGCAGAGTGTGGCACAGTTTTGTGCTCTGTCCGACATCCGAACATACATATGTAAATGATGCCAATATCCAAGAGTAGCGGAGACTGATTTGCATTATTTTGAAGTCACTTCACACAACCACCTTGCTCCGTTTTGAACTTGACATCGCTCTTATCCAGGAACTTTGAACCCTTAGGGATAGGATTCTGAGTTTGAGCTATCCTGATTACAGATTAACACAAACGATAAGGTAAAAACCTGTGTTTTAAGAAGTAGTATATTGGATCAATTAATCACATAACGACTGTGGCTTAAAGGGATGGCTTTGGGTGGAGATGGCACTCCACTTGTTGGATTCCTGGTAGAGCATGCAAGGAGAAAAAGATGTCCTGTCGTTTTGGCTTCTGATGCCTATATCCATCATTCCCAATGGGAAACAGCTAACATAAACAATGTAATGTAGATACCAACTTTTAGGAATCGTATATTACACTCTGTAACATGGATCTATGACAAGTGACTGGAGGGTTTCGGTAGTGGATAAAATTTGAAAAAGGTGTGAGGAGGAATTTAGAGCTCTAAGTTGGTTCTTTGTGGAATTTTTGTAGAGATGGTTGTCCCCTTTCTCACCCAGGTAAGACCAGCCAGGCTGGTGGGAACGGAACTTCAAAAACTCCGCTGTTGGCACTAGGAAACTCTTTAACAAGGCAATAAGCTCAGGTAATGACATTGACTAGTCTGCGAACAGATCCAGCTTTAAAGATTATAATCAAAAAGAACCACCAAGCTGAGTTTCTACGAAAGTATCGAGGGAATTGTCTAAGGACCAGAAGATCTTGGGCTTGTTTTAAAAGAAGGATGGCGCATTGAATGTTTCTAGACTAAAAACTAGGGATTCTACTGAGAACTCATTTTCCCAATTGTGTGGATCCTGGTAGTTTATCGTTAGGGGAGCTCTGGAGAGTCTTAGGTCAAACAAAGACCGGTCTCTGATGAGTATGTCGTTACATAGCAGGTTAAGAACGCTTTTCACAATTTGAGAGAAACAAATTTAGCTTCTTAGACATTTATACGCCTTTTAATAGGGGATATTAAAGCCCCGGTTTTTCTGGTATAGTTTATCACTCACATGCTAAGTAATAGCCCTCTCTTATGGTTTTTGCTTGCATATGTCGGCTTAAAGCTTAGGTGGTAAATTTCTGACGCTAGGAGATCTAGTCGAATCTCCACTCGGAGTTTTATCCTCATGACCTGCACATTGGGTATAAATTGAAACTGAAGTCGCCGCATTCTAATAGGTAGTGTATTGGCTTATTAGAGGTAAGGCTGCGGTTCAAACCTCAGGTTAAACATCAAGATGAAAATAATACCTCTTCGGTGACTTCCTCTGAGAGCAAATAAAATTGCCATGAAAAGTTTCAATCTGTCATTCGGAGTCGACTTTAAACAGTAGGTCCCACCACTCATGTATAAAATTAACACACACAAGATAAGTGGTGTGAGAATCTAGGTTCATAATCCTGACTGAAGGGTTCAATGACCAATTCGGTATGTATGTATTGATCTCGCGGAGGTAAAGGGTGTTTTTTATAGAGGTATAGAACTTTGAGTTGCAATAAAACAACGATGGATTATTCGATTGACATGAATTTTATTTATCCGAAAGATAATCTTGTGACATTACATTTTAAATATGATTTCTGGCATATGACCGCCACGGCTGGCGCGGATGTAGAATAGAATAAATCACTTGACAGCTGTTAAATCGGTCGCCATCTTGAAAAGTAATGCCAACTTAAAGTTGTTTACCTCTATAAAAAAACACCCTTTACAAAATTGATACTTTCGGGATAGCGAGGTAAGGCAGTAATGAGCTTTCAATATCTTCTAAAGTCAAGTATCTCGGTGTTATTCTAGACAGGAAGCTTAACTAAAAAAGGAACATCGAAGAAATAATAAAAACGGGATTGAATGCTCCATATCCATGTAGGAATCTCATAAGAAATTCAATCGCGTTTTTCATTTTACAAAATTTTGTCACAATAAATTTTTTTTGGTTCAACACAATTTATTTTCTGCTTATTTCTTTGTTTACAACATAAGTGTCGAACTGATTTCGAAAATTCGAAAACAAACCATAATGGACACACGCAAACCAGTTTTGCGCAAAATAAGTTTTTTGCTCAATATATGTAGAAACGCACTATTACGTTGAAACATCAAAATGTCATTTTAGCGTTTATAATGCAACTCTGTCACGAACAATGAAACTATTGAATACTCGTTTTTTGGCGCCATCCTCTACTCAATTCATTTTCTGCTCTTTCGTCGTGCTATTGTTGATTCCACAAACGAATATAAACAAACTTTATCGCCAATATTCGCATATGTATACCGGTTATCGGCAACAGAATTCAACGCATTGATATAACTGCGAATTTATGTAAACAGTTATATTTGTTATATGTTCTGCGAATCCAATCAATGTGTTTAAAGGATAAAAAGAATTATTGGAAAAAATAAAGTGCGCATTAACTAAAATATTGAACCGAGACAGAGAAATGAAAATGGCACGCGATCGTGAGTGTTCTCAACAGCCACAAACCCAGGGGGCAACACAAAGCCAAACTTCCAATTTGTGGAGTCAAGTGGAAAGTCAACCAATAGACAACATTATTTGGGGCAGATTATACGGAAAGAATATTAAAGTTAAATCATTGGGTACGAGCATCAGGCCATATAAGATCATCTATCTGAATACGTCCTTTTCTGTTGGTAACATTTACGTTGTTTGTGTATTTCTTTTCATTTTACTGAAGTAGTGTATACACCCGTTGCCATCCCTAATAGAGAATTTTTTTGTTGTTGATTACATAGTATTTGCAAAAGACCTTTTTATTAATTTTATGTTTTTCATAGATTTAAATGTTGAAACTTTTACGGCTGGACGCGGGGAAAATAATAATTTGATATTGACTCTAAACGATTTACCGGAGAAAATTTTATGTCGCATTTCAAAAGTACACTTCACCATTACCAGGACGAACTGTGATCTCTCAAATCCAGTTTATATCGAGGTAAGTTTGGTTTTGGACCTACTATTACTAAACTACTTCAACCTTAAATTATAAATAATTAATGTAACATTTCTTACCAAACAAAGATTAATTCAAATTAAAAATGTTAAATACCTAGTTGACTATAGCAATTTACAAATTACAATATTTATTTAATTCTTAATAATTACATTAAACTAAGTTTATTTATTTAAAATCGGTCTTCGAATTCTATTACTAAAAATAAATATAAATGTACCATATAAGAGTACCTCGTTTCGGTTGCAACGAATGGGCCTGTTCGTAAATGCATTACTGCGCTGCATATTATGCGCATCATGTTCATAAATGCAAATCTTGGCAGCACTGCAGCTGTCAAACGTTCGTAAATGCAACATTAAATCATATTATGCGCAAATAAACCCAAAACACTAATCATAAAAATGGCTGATGCATTGAATGAGTGAGAGAGAGAATGAGAGTTTTAGCAATAATAAGTTTCTTATTTCTTCCTTAAATGTCTTCTTTTTTGCACAAAGTACACTTTTTTGTGCATTTAACAACATTTTGTCATTTGTTTTATCGTCCAGTTCAAAAAACAAATTTATTAATAATTTTTCCATTTATGCAGTGTTTGTTCGTTCGTAAATGCAAACAAATAAATCAGCAAAAAGAAGCATCAGCAACATGTGATTAGCAGTGTGAGCGCAAAATAATCATATTATGCAGCGCAATGATGCATTTACGAACAGGCCCAATTTGTTGTTCGTCTTTCTCATTGCATTAATCTGCAGTTGTGGTGGCAGTCTAGATACTTGAGTACCTAAGGGTTCTCTACTTTTTTAGTCTATTCCTGATAAGCTTTAGAAACCCTCTAGATTTTCTACTAAAGCATATTTGATTAATGTAATACTGTGGATGTATATTTATACGTCTCTTACGAAAAGATGGAATCACCTTTGACGAATTGGAATATCTGCCACAATTCTATTAGGTTTAGGTTAGAGAACGTGTACTTGTCATTGGGACATGTACAGTACTCAGAGATCAAAATGACCCATTGTAATACGTCCTAAAGGAGAGAGAGAGAGGATAATAAAGGAGAGGAGGTAGGAAAAGGAGGATAAGGATAACACAGAGCACAAGCACACGAGATGGCGCGACTACACAATTGAAGCCCTAGCACTTCTCAACCAACTCAAACTATTAATGAATCTATGGAGAGCCGAAAGAGTCCAAACCTTTGAGCCTGGTCATAGTCCTCCCCCTCAACCTACTAAGGGCTGGACAATTATAGAGGAGGTGTTCGATAGTTTCCAACTCCTCCTTGTTGCAACATACCCTGCAATAGTCCGGCTGGGATCTATTCCAAATCCTTGTCAGCAATCTAATGTCGCAGTACCCTGTTATAAAACCAATAACTAACCTCAGACTGGCCTTATTTAAGCCCAGCAGCAAACCTGTTCGATCACTGCCTATAGCAGGCCATGAACACCTAATACACTTACTATAATTTTCCATTCCTACTAAACATCCCGATTAATTCCCCCAACTCCTCCGCTCTTACCGCCTGATCCGTTTAGTGATGAAGCTGTAGAGGTGGCAGATCAGGACCAACTAGCAAATCGCCCTTAGAAAGTAAAGCTAATCTATCGAGAGTATCTGCCGTCTCATTGCCAAGTATGCATACCGCTATGACACGAAACAGAGCGTTGTTTCCAGCAGCCCGATTTTTTCCGACGTATGGCACTGAGCTCTGTACTCTGCTTGACAAACAAATCAAGTGGAGTCAGGTAGAGCATAGTATCAAGAACAGCATGAGGACAACTCTTGCTCACTCTTCCTGCCTCTAGCAGAGGTAATCCGATAAACCTTATCCAAGATTTTCCATTGGTAAGTCTTATCCAAGGCACTCCACCAAACAACACAACCCTAAGTAATAACCGGTCTAACAAACGCCAGAATGGCCAGCGAATAGTCCTAGGTGGAAGATCCCAGCTCTTAACCATGGCGTTCCTACACTGATAGAGAGCATTCAGTTCCTTTTTCATTCTTTCCTCGGTGTTTCTTCTCCAGTTCAGCTTTCTGTCTAGAACAACACCGAGATAAAACAAGTCTATTAACCACATACCATTTGTATGCTGGTGCCGTTTTCTATCATTACATTACCCATGAAACCATTTTTTCGAATATTGAACAGAGAATGTGAGAGTTTGTAGTAACACTGAATAAAGGTTTGTACTATCAATCTGTGATAACTAACTATTTAAGGAAGTTTAAAATAATATTTCTCCTTTATCGTGTAATCAATTTAAGGATTAATTTAATTTTCAATTGTATAGATTTAATATTTTACATTGTAAATATTCTATTTAATATATTCTTAGGATTTATCGCGAAATGGTACGTTTGTCAACAGTGAAAGAATTGGCACCAATAGAAGACGAATTTTACAAAATGACGATATTATTTCACTTTCTCATCCTACATACAAAGGTTGTATACTATTTAATGAAATAAAAACATTTTAATTACTTTTTTTTATAAACATACATATGTATTTTTTAGCATTTGTTTTCAAAGATTTAAGTCCTAATGAAGCCATGGGATTGCCAACAGAAATTACCGAGAACTATTATATTAGTAGGAAACTTGGCTCAGGGGCTTGTGGCCTGGTGCGATTGGTTTATGATCGTCGTACATGTCAAGAATATGCCATGAAGATTGTTAAGAAAAATATGTTGGCAACAAGTACAAATCCAAATAACTTGAATGATCCCAATCGTGTAATGAATGAGGCAAAAATAATGAAAAGTTTAGAACATGTAAGCAAATTGTCAATATTCTATACTATACACTGACTTCTTCATAGATTAAGAGAATAGCAAACCTAATTGAGAATATGTGTTCATGTTTTGACTTTGACTATACTTTTAGCCATGTGTAATCAAGATGCATGATATTGTTGATAAACCGGATTCAGTATATATGGTATTGGAATTTATGAAAGGCGGAGATTTACTTAATCGTATAGTAGGGAATAAGCGTTTGTCAGAAAAAGTATCGAAATTATTTTTTTATCAAATGTGTCATGCAGTCAAATATTTGCATGATAAAGGTAATTTGGCTGCTTGTGTGTGTGTGTTGGATTATCTAATATTGTTTATAATTTTAGGTATCACCCATCGAGACTTGAAACCAGATAATGTATTACTTGAGACGTCAGACGAAGAAACTTTAATAAAAGTTTCTGACTTCGGTTTAAGTAAGTTTGTACAGAAAGACTCTGTAATGCGTACTTTATGTGGCACACCTCTGTATGTCGCACCAGAAGTGTTGCTAACAGGTGGTCGTGGGGCCTATACAAAAAAGGTTGATATTTGGAGTTTAGGTGTTGTCCTCTTTACTTGGTATACAGTTGTAAAATATTATTAAACTTTATAAGTAATTTACTTAATAAATTTCTTTCTTCTTACTAGTCTAAGCGGTACTTTACCATTTTCCGATGACTATGGATCGCCGGCCTGTGATCAAATAAAAAAGGGCCAATTTCGTTTTAATCATCCATCATGGAAGCAGGTATCACAGCGTGCTACGTCTCTTATAAAAAATATGCTAAATGTTGATCCACAACGAAGACCAACAATAGACGATGTTTTACAGAGCAGCTGGCTAAAAGATACTGCGATGTTGCGAACAGCAAATAAACTAATGAAAATAGAACCTATGGAAACAGAAGACCAAGAAAATTTCCTTGAACCCCCTACAAAACGTTCAAGACGATAAATTATTATTATTGTACACTCAATTATTAAATGTTTACAAAAACTTCTTATAGCTTATGCAAATATTATTACAATATGTTAATGTTTGTCTGTATCAAGTGGCCAAATCAATTATTTATTAATTTTAATATATGTAGTCTTTTATGTCAGCATTTATTTGTAATATTTTATGTTTTGTTTGTTAATAATCATTCCATTTGAAATGAGCTCGTCATGGAATTTATACAAATCCCAGGTTTAATTTTACACGGATTTAATGTTAAACGAGTAATGAAAGTTAGCTCTTTTTAATATAATTTCCCTATTTTTCACCAAACGAGTTGTACTCCTTTATCTCTAAAAATCATTCGTTTTTGAAATATAAATTCTTAAAAATTTATGACGTATAGTATTATTGTTATAATTAAAGCCTTTATTAAACATTATTTTATTAATTATCTTAAATTAATCTTAAGTATTAATTGTTTTATACAAAATTGAAACGAGGTTGTGACTTAGCCTTGATTTAAAAATAAATTGAAATGTTTTTTTTAATAATATTTGTCTTATCTATCTATCTTTTTATTATTATCTTCGCTCCGAACTGATCCGAATTTTATTCGCTTAAGGACTGCCGTAGAATGCTGCTTCTCTTCACATCACCTCTGTCGGCAAATTTAATCACATTGTTGCTACTAATTAACAACATTGAATAAAACTTGGGTTCCACCTGGTTTTGTTCAAAATGTCACAATATCATCCACAGGAGCGCTACTTCACTCAAATTTTCCATACGTGGAGAATAGTAGGGGACCTGGTCGGGTCACCGACCGAAAAAGACAACGCGGCAGGAAGCCAATTGCACTTATAATGCCTTACGCCTTCCTGACAAACCAACCCTGCTATATCCATAATGCCCTACCCAATAGCCAGTATATCGACATCTGCAACTGATAACCCCAATCCAGTATGGACGTGATCTGTGAGTAACTCAGCAATCAGCGAAATAGTCAATGAATACCGTCGCACAAAATGGATAGCATTCCCTGACCCGAACTCTACGGGCTCATGGAATCTCTGGACAACCATTAAAGGTCTATCAGATACAAAAAGAGACAGGAACCTATGGTCCATTGAATGCGAGGACATTCGAACTACGGACGCTGGGAAAAGAACGATAAAATTTAGCAAGTAATTTGTGGAACATCTCAGGCAGCACAACAGGATGAGGAGAGCCGCACTTCGGCGGACAAGAAACTCTTAGGTTCACACACCACTTTTGTTGTGTGTGTTAATTTCATACATAAGTGGCGGGACCTACAGTTTAACCCATTAATCGATGAAGTTCCCTGGCCACTCTCCTTCTATAATTTTCATCAATTATTAATAAAAATGACGTGATTAAAGTCGATTCGGAACGCAAAACCATCCATGGCACTTAAAAGCTATCCTGAACATCTCAATTGGGCGACTGATAGTATCATATATATGGAAGGTGGCTAGAATTATTTCCGTCTCGAAACCAGACAAACTCGCAGAAATGAGTAAGCCATATCGCCAAGGTTTTATTCTACCTTCCAGCTCTGATACGGGGCATCAACCTGATCATTACCAACATGAATTTATAAAGCGAATAGAACCAAGACATGTAGCTAAGGATTTCAATAGACGTATACTGTATGACTGAACAGTAGTTCCGGCCTTAGATCGGTACAAGCATTTGACAAGTTAGATCAGGTCACATTCGTGCGCGACATCATGGAGGAAGCGAAACTGCCGAATGATACTTGCGGCAGGAAAGGATTTGTGGAGCATAGAGGTAAAAGGGCCAGGGAGGACGCATGTCCTCCATTCTGTTCAATTTGAACCTTTCATTACTTTCACAACACTCCACCTAGTCAATAATGATTATTCAGTTCTCTAAACATATGGGTCATCATAATATACATATATTTATTATGAAAATAATATTCGGATATGAACTGTCAAAATTTTCTAAATACAAAAAAAATACTATTTGTTCAGAAAGTGAAACCAATGCAATAAGCTATCAAGGTAAGGAAAAAATTTAAAAAAATAATTTTTAATTCTTTCGCTTTGTTATAATAGGTATTTTCTCTATGAAAATGTGGAATATGAATATCGCTTTAATTCCCATTTTCTATCGTCATCACATTATACATAAGCTTGGCAATCTTGTATTTTTTTTAAATACAACCCTGTATAGTTAACGACTTCATTCGTCATATTTATACATAAGAAGACAACGAATTAAAAATCAGCGCGTTTGTAAAGTTAAAGCGAGTAAAACAGAAAGCCGACATACACACGCTAAAATTATTGTGCTTGCGTTGTAATTAAGAAAAAATTGTGAAATTTGTTTAAAAATATTACAAATCTATTGACAAAGCGTTTCCACAAAGGTAAATTCTTATAAAAATTAAATTGGAAGCGAAAAGTTTAAAAAATTGTGGAAGATTTTACCACTTTCGTTTGTGAAAAAATTTTTCCTAACCTCATGCTTGTTTTAAAAATGGCGTCAGCCGGTGTGATATTATAATTTCTAAAAGACCTATTTTCCTCTTAGCACAAGAAGCGGCTCAAGAATTTTTATAAAACAGTTGAAGAAGGCTAAGAAGTCAAATTAAAAAATGGCCGATAATGACGATCTTTTAGATTATGAGGATGAAGAGCAGACCGAGACTACTGTAGCAGAGACACAAGAAGCGCCAAAAAAAGACGTAAAGGGTACTTATGTATCTATTCACAGTTCTGGTTTTCGTGATTTTCTTTTGAAACCCGAAATTTTGAGAGCCATTGTCGATTGTGGCTTTGAACATCCATCGGAAGGTAAGTGTCATAGTTTTGAATTACTAGTGTTAAATGAGTCTCCTTTTTGAGAATGCAAGAGAAATAATGTTTCTTATTTCTTTATTTTCTCTTTTAGTACAACATGAATGTATTCCACAGGCTGTTCTCGGTATGGACATTCTATGCCAAGCCAAATCTGGTATGGGTAAAACGGCTGTATTTGTGCTAGCAACTTTACAGCAGCTTGAACCTACAGAAAACGTTGTTTATGTTCTAGTCATGTGTCACACTCGCGAACTAGCATTCCAGATTAGTAAGGAATACGAACGATTTTCTAAATACATGCCTACAGTGAAGGTAGAAATTTACAAAAAAATATTCGCCCAGATGAATTCTAAAAATTCTGTAATATTTTTTAGGTTGGAGTATTTTTTGGTGGCTTGTCCATACAGAAAGATGAGGAGACATTGAAAAATGTAACTCCTCATATTGTCGTTGGCACACCTGGCCGAATATTGGCGTTGATTCGCAATAAAAAGCTAAACTTGAAGCATTTAAAACATTTTATTCTTGACGAATGTGATAAAATGTTGGAACAACTTGGTGAGTACTTTTTATTTTACATTTTAATGTTTTAGTTAATAAGAAGTAAAGCCATTAGATTCAGACAAGCTTTTCATTAATAAATCAAAAATTGGACTGTGAATTAAATATAGGATTGAGATGCAGGAACACTTTTTTAGTTGTTAACTTTACTTAAAAAAGTATTTTAAAAGAACAGAAAAAAAAAATGTTTTCTCTACCAAAAAATATCGATTTTATCCAGATAGATCTTTCTTCTCCTCTACATATTTGAACGATTTTTGACGACTGAGCTTTGTCCTCAATTTAACCACAGTCCATTCAAATTGGACTTTAGGTTTTTGTCTACAATTGTCATCTGTTAAATACAGTCGAACTTATATAAATTACATCACCATTATCCCAAAAAAAAAACTTCAGCTTTGGGAATTAAATTTAAAAATGATCCAAATTAAATAAATAACAATTACTTTTAATACCAATTCATTTTTATTTATCAGCAAATTACTTTAAGCTATTTGTAATTTTGTAAAGGTACTATATATATTTATTTATTAAAATACTGAGTAATATTTGACTGAATTTGGTCACATTTGCTTTGAGCAAAAAGTGATTCTAATTAGTGTAGTTTTCTTTAATTGTTAAATTGCATTTCGCTTCCATTCTACTTTATTATAATATCGTTTGTTCTTTCTTTTTAATTAGCTCAAAGAAATTTGTACATAAACGCATGAGTTTTATTTAGGAACTTTATCGAAATATAAACACAATAGTACTGCCTTATGTATGTATGTATAATTTTCATTGTTAGCAATTTAATGTAATTTTGCATAAAATGTTATGATTTTATATAGCAAATTAAGTTGAAAAGAACGTATATTCACTATTAGCGGCTAATTCGGTAATTTTTTTCCAACAAAAGAGATTTTTTTTTTAATTCAAATTATAGAAACGTTGTACTACTGTTTTTCATCAAGTTATAGAGGCATTCATGTTATGGGAGTTCAAGTTAAAAAAGTAAAACCTGATAGAATTCCTCTCCAAGATCTGTTGCCCCGAGATGTGCTTCAACTTATAGAAAATTCAAGTAATAGAAGTTTGACTGTATACATTTTTTAACGCTGCCCATTCGGCTTTTAGTGTCTTCAGTTGCACTGGCGCTGTTAAATAATGAAAATCATGATACGGGAGGAGAATTTTTTTTAATATTTTTCCTACCATAAAACATTTTATTAAATATGAGGTTTCACAGTTAAATAATATTATAAGGTACCATCGAAACTAAAATGTTAGGATTAATCGAATAAGTGAAATGTTTTCAGAAAAAAATCGTCATTTGTTTCGTTTTAAACGAACTCATTATTCTTTTATATGATGGTGATTTAAGTAGAAGTTGAAACAAAACCAAAGGGGTTTCAGATGAAAAGCCATGAATGTGAATAGCTTGGTGTTGAATTATTCTTGTTAATGTGGGTACAGTATAGTAAAATCGGCAGTACATTTTTATATGGAAGTTTATTTTTATATAAAGTGATCAATAAATTGCGTGTTTCAAATGGCGCAGAAAGAATTTACGTTTTTGTTTTTAATTATAAAATTAAGCATAGATTAAGCCTAAAGGAGCTTTTTCGACTTTTCTTTTTTACACTTTTTTCTCAATTGCTAAACAACAAGCATACTAAGCAATAATGAATGATTGCTTAAATACTTCACCTGTCCACAAACTATGAAGATATAAAATTTTATAAATAATTAAACAATATATGTATGTAACTGAAACGATTTATAATAAATATTATAAATTTACTTTCATTTTAGATATGCGTCGCGACGTTCAGGAGATTTTCCGCAGTACACCACATGGAAAACAAGTTATGATGTTTTCCGCTACTCTAAGCAAAGAAATACGCCCGGTTTGCAAAAAATTTATGCAAGATGTAAATATCAACGAGTTTATAATTCTAAAAATATTTCTACCACTACTACTTCAATTATATATTCTACAAATTAGTAAAATTTATGCCACCACTAATCAAAATCTCAAATATCTCCTGGCTTGCCTTTACACAAACGTAAAATTTCGAGGGGCATTTTCAAAAACGAATAATAATATGAAATAAATGAAAACAGTAACTTCAAAGCGGGTATAATAGTTGAAATAATTTTTAAACGGCATTTTATTAAATAACCGTAAAATAGCATTTACATGCTAATAACACGTTAATTAAAAACGGTTAAACTCCCCCATATGCGTTACTACGAAAGAGGGGGAGTTTATAATATAAATAAAATATTAAACGCGTTATCAAAACCGTAAAAACGTAAACAAATTCTATCGGTTATAACATAAAAATAATACAAGTATAATATAATAAAACAATGATTAATTCGTTCGTTGTACTCTCAATTTTGTGTCTGGGAACCGAAGAAATATGTGAAAAGAAATTCATAAAACAGTATTGCTTCATAGTTCGAAACAATTACCGCTTCAGTTTGGAAACAGCCAACTAACTTGAATACTCCATTAACCGAAGAGGTCTCGTGCAATCACAATCACAAAGAAATGCAATGACATCTTAATCAGTCACTACACACTGTCTGTTTCCGTAGGCATCTGTGTCTGGGGAAGCTTTTGCTAATTGCCTAACGTATCCTCCTTTCGAATGTGAAAGACTTGTTTTGAGAACATTTTTGGTGGTAGTGTGGCCGTATGTAGAGAAAATTAAGTTAACAAATCAAAAAACCTACAAAATAATATTTAGTTTGAATATTAATTCACATAAACGAAGTTTTTTAAATTAATCCTCCACGAATTAATGTCGTTTAAATTTTGTGATCTTTTTTTTCGTTTTTAGCCCATGGAAGTATACGTAGACGATGAAGCAAAATTGACATTGCATGGCTTGCAACAACACTATGTTAAACTAAAGGAAAACGAAAAGAACAAAAAACTTTTTGAACTTTTGGATGTATTGGAGTTTAATCAAGTTAGTACGATTTAATAATCAAACAGTTTGTGGTTTTTATTTTAAAGTTTACCTTTAAAAGGTGGTCATCTTTGTTAAATCTGTACAACGTTGTATGGCACTTGCCCAGTTGTTAACGGAGCAAAATTTCCCTGCAATCGGTATACACCGCGGCATGACTCAAGAGGAGCGTTTGAATCGTTATCAACAATTTAAGGATTTCCAAAAACGTATTTTGGTTGCCACTAATTTGTTTGGTCGTGGTATGGATATTGAACGTGTAAATATTGTTTTTAATTATGACATGCCTGAGGATTCCGACACCTATTTACATCGTGTGGCTCGTGCTGGTCGTTTTGGTACTAAAGGTCTGGCTATCACATTTGTATCCGATGAAGCGGATGCTAAGATCCTTAATGAAGTACAGGATAGATTTGATGTTAATATTACCGAATTACCAGATGAAATCGATTTATCATCTTATAGTAAGTTTTTTTCTAACTTATATTAATAAACATTCATCTAATTTTGATTTATATTTTCACTTACAGTTGAGGGCCGATAAGATCCGTGATTAAGTTATCTCTGCCAGTCATATAATTTTTCCAACAAAAATTAATTACACTAATTTAATTAACAGAAGAGTAATGTTTGATTGGCGGCTTACTACTTAATTGTAACCCCAATCCTAAAATGATTTACAACAAATCAGAAATTTTCAATAAAAAAAAACTGTCAACTATAAGAACATCAGTAATGACTCCACACCTGACATGAAATCTTTTTTTATTATTTATTTATTTACATCCTTAATTTTTATGTGAAATTATGCTTGGTTTTGAGCATGAGGTGTAGTAGAAAAATAAATATTTTTTTTAATTATAGGAATTAAAAAAGAAATACATTAATAATCTGCATTTTTTTTTAATGGCAGATGTAGTACTAAACTAAATTAAATTCTTGTTTTTATTTCTTGCTGGCTGACTTATATTAGCCATTTTCCTAAGGAAACCAAAATGGTTCCTATCTGACAGCACAACGTTCTAGTGACTCACTTTCACCGACACAGGTATACTACCATCCATTATAGACCAGACATCCGTCTATGATGCCCACAAGCAACAACATCGGTAGGCGGTATAGCATGCAGTGATTGAATATTTTTACAGCAGGATTCTATGTCAACATCGTCTAATGTTTCGGATAGTGTGAGATCCACCCTGACTCAACTAAGATCCGGATGGTTTTTATCTTAAATTCCTAAAGCGAAACTCTCGCCAAAATCTTCACGATATAAAATACCGTTTTCGTTGTGTTAATAGGCCTCCTGTAGTCGCCGTAGTCTAGTAGGTAGTGTGTCGGCTTATTAGACGTAAGGCCACGGTTCAAACCCCAGGTTGGACATCATAACGAAATTATGAAAAAATATTTCTTCGGCGGCTGCCTCTCAGCAGATTTCTGAAAGTAAATAAAGTTGCAATGAAAAGCTTCTCAAAAATCTGTCGTTTGGAGTCGACTTTAAACTGTAGGTCCCGCCACTCATGTGAAAAATTAACGCACACAATATAAGTGGTGTGGCCTGACTGAAGGGTTATACTTTGACTGAAGGGTTGTAATGATCAATTATGGAATAGGCCTCCTGCATTGCGTTCGATAGATTTGTGGGTATTAACCCATAGAAGTTCCAAGTTTTTATATTGACTTGGTAATTTTAAATTTCTTGCTCTTATACTTCACGACATTAGGATTGACCTCTCGATTACAGCAGATGAGCCTTTACAACATTAATTAATTGGCAATACCGAGTCAACTAAATTTTGATCAAATATTTCCGAATAGACTAAATAGTTTATTAAATTTATTTTCGTTCAGAGGAAATAATACAATTTCGATACAGCAAATACGTTCCATTGACTTTAACTTAGTCAAGGGAAAATTCTAAATAAAGATTATGGTATATATAGCAAAAATAAATATATAATAAAAAAAATAAATAAAAAACTACGCTGCAACCAGGTTGAAAAAAATTAGATTGTATTTCCAATATCTAAATTTTATTTCCTAATAACCATGATTAAATTGTACTCCTAATAGAGGCTTCACAATAAAATGGCACATTCAATATTTCTCAAAAATGTGTTACGATTAGGGTTAAGCGACGGTTTTAGAAAAGTGCTGCCAATTTCAAATGGAACAATGTCAAAATTATAACGGATTTTCTTTGTTATTTATTTCTATTCGCGCGTAGACCCAATGTTTTTTTTTATTATCTGTTTAATTTCAAATTGGTTCTATTTAGTTCATTTTGATGTGGACAAGTTTTTAAGATGCAATTTAAAAAGCAACAAATGGAAGTTATGCACTCCATGTGCCAAAGCGAATTAAAGGATTTGCAGGTGAATTTGCAAAACTTCCTGCAAGAAAGTGAACGTTCACAAAAAGTACTAGGTGAGGTCATCTTGAAGGGCAATAATATTATGAGCCTTTGTGCTTTCCATCGGTACATGTCTCAATTGGCAACCATTTGCAATATGGCTCGAAAATTTAACACATGCCTGCAGATTAATAGCCTACACCAGATGGTAATAGGTGGATCATCCTCCAGTAGTGTCTGTTTAGATAAAGATTGTATTAATATGAATTGTATGCTCAATGATTTTATTGAACTGAATAATGCAATATTTGGAAATGGATTAGCATCTGGCAGCGATATAACTGTGTCCAAAACTAATATTGAACTGGAATTAAGTTCTTATAATGATAGTGCTAATGAAAGAAATCTATCCTAACCTAATAATACTTCGATAAAATGCAGAAACGATGATAAAGAACCAGAATCTATTAATGCACTAGAAAGTACCGAAGAATTGTTGAAGTTTTTATTACCAGAAATATGTCTTGATAACATAGAAATTGATGGTGAGTTGGAAGCTTATATTGTAAATATAAATAACTGTGAAAATCTAGAATTTTTCATTTGCCAAACTGACGATTATAAGACGTTATTTGATTTAAGCCACAATAAAAAGTTTAATCGCATTCCCAACTTGTCGTTGCCTTCATGTGATGTATTTTGCATTATTGAAAGGGAGAATGATTCTGTTAACGATTGCATATGGCGATCTATAAGAGTACCACACAAAAAGGCGTACAATGAATGTAAAGATTTGGGTAACAAAGGATTGTGTTGCTTACGAAGCCCCACAGCATTACAAACAAATTCCACCGCTGGCTATTAAATGTAAATTGCAAGGTATAGAAAACATATTTTTAAAAAGTACAGAACGAAATGAATATAAGAAATTGATATTTCGCGTGGTTCAAAAAAAATCAAATGTTTTACATGTTGTGGTTCTGGACTTTTCTAAGGACTTCGAGAATATGTTACCAATTAAGATTGGTAATAATTATAAGTTTAATCCATTTGAAGACTATAACGGTGAACCATCTGCAGATGAAGATCAAAATCTCACAAATTTGTCCGTTTTAAATACTTTGAATAAAATTGGCGATAGAATATAAATTATGGATACACATGTAATACAGTGGCAGTACATCTCAAATAGCACGTTTCATAAATGGAGAAATTAATGACAATTTTTCTTCAATTGCTGCGATAAAGTTATAAACTTGTATTATATTTAAACCACCTATATTGTTGTTAATTAATTAATAGTGGTTCTATTTTTATTTTTTTGTTCATACATTTTTTTACATAATTTCTAAATGGGCCTTGTCAAAATTAACTCTGTTTATTCGATTTTTTTTGACACATGTGGTTTACGCCGGGCAATGCGCCCAAACAAGTTATTTTCTCGTAATCTGTTTTTTATTGTACTTGTGGATATGTTTAGTCCCAACTGTTCTTGATTTTTTCCCCGTATTCTTGGTACAGTTAAAAAAGGATCACTTTTGCTCATTTTAACTATTAATTTATGTGTCCTTTGAGACGTTATTTTGGATCTTTTTCGTGTGATGCTTTCAAAAGATTGAGTTTTTTCATAATGTTTGATTGCGTTATACACTTTTTTTTCTCGAACAATCCACTTTCTGTGGTATTTCGGTAAATGTCAGGTCGTCCTTGCAGTATTGACGGACAAATCTTCGAAAGCTTGGATTAGCGTGTTGGCCACGCCCCTTCTATGAGAATAGTAATACTTTATATTTTAAATAATAAATTAGATAATAATTATCAACTTTATACCTTTTTTTCTTAATCACAGTGTTTATTTTAATCAAAATATAATTTTTTTTAAATATCTTAAGACGTGTGCTATTTAAAATATCTGCGAATATAGCGAGAAAGAAACAATAACTTTCAGTTTCTAAAAATACACTTCTTTTTTTGACTAAGCTTACATTACAAATTAATAACAACATGTTATTAAACAAATAACTGTAAAAAGAATTTAAATAATTTAAGAAATAAAAGAGAAAAAATGTGTATGAAAATTTTTACACTAACCGTGCTATTTAAAATGTCGCCACTGTAAGTCCCATTTCATTTTATGGGATAATTCGAAACGATTTATTTAGTGGATGTGAAGATTTTGCTTGGCATGAAAATCAGAGAGATGTATTTATTTATTATCAGATTTTTTAAGGATTACACATGTACTGAAAATTTTGTAAAAACTTTATCATTTAAAATTTAGACGTAATAGCTTAATTAAAAAAAAAAGCTAAAATTTAACTCTTCTTGTCGAGGCAGTAAGAGTATTTCGAAACAATATCACACAGCTAAACGGTTAGAAATATTTCAATAGATCTCCGATTTGTTGAAACAGGAAAATTTATATCATATTTGACAATTTTATATTACAATTAATCATTTACTTTTTATTTTTTAGGTTTTTTATGTTGATTTTGGAAATACTGGGACCGTCTCATTACGTAGTTTGGCACAATGTTGGAAAGAGCAATTGGAATATCCTTCTCGAGCTGTTCTCTTCCAATTAGCTAATATATGATGATAAAGTATCACTATCAAGTCACCTGCAAGTACGTTTTCAAAATGCTATGGAAAATGTTATAGTTATGATTCTGGACCAAATTTTAAATGTTGAAATTAAGGAGAAGCGAGGTAATGAATTTTTTAGTTTTATTGAATGAACAATACGATGATATACCAAACATGTTGGTTAATATGGGTCTTGATACTGAATTGTAACAGTGTTAATTCCGAGTACTAGTATATTAAAAATACATACCGCCGAATAAGTGAGTATTTTTATTAAGGAACTCATTTTAATTTTTACTTTACATGGCTAAATAACAATGCAATGTTATTTGGCAATAACGTTTACTATATACTCGTACATAAATATATTTGTATTGTTAGACCATATGAAAAGTTAACCATGAAGTTGTGTTATTTTTTTCTTGAGTTGTTTTTGTACTTTTTTTTAATAAATTGATAATAAATAATAAACTGGTTATTGATGCGTTTGTCTTATGAACGATGACGTATTTTACGATTCCCTTACTGCTATTAAGTTAGGAAAGATTTTTAAATTGTGGCAACTACCGGTATTTCTTCAGCCGAAATTGTTAAATAATCTCTTTATTTGATGCAAATACACGTTACATAATGCTTTTGTACTTTTGCTCGAAATCATGTTCATAATTTTCGAATTTATTTTGTCTAGTTGCTATTTTTTGTTTTTAAATGTTAAATTAAATTTCTTTTTTTTTTTTAACGATAATATCAAACAATTTTGCTTTTAACAGCAAGAAACGATAGAATAAAACTAAATTTAAAGCTTTCATTCATAAGTTCTACTAGTAAGCAGCCAAAATACGAAAGAAAAAAATAAAGCTGTTTTTAGATTTCGCTGATTTCGTGTATAAATTTTGAAAAGCTTCACACACCACACTCGTTTTATTATTTGGTATCATGTACACATATTTCTCTGGCTGTCTTTCTGAGATCAGTGCAATTTTAAAAGTATAAATGTAAGGTTGGTCGTCGGTTGGTACATATTTTATTGAAAAACGTTAACAGTGAGAAAACGAAATAAAATAAATAGTAATAAGTAAAGATTGCATACGAATGAATAACGGTACAAAAAGTGAAGCAATCAATTAAAATACACACTATCAACAGCATCGACTCCTGCTGACTGCTTTATTTTTATTGTATTTAGTGGAGTGGTACAGATAAACCGTACGCTATAGTTTAATTAAAGTATGTTGTATTGTATTGTTGTCTGTTTTGATTTCTAATTTTGTTTATCGCATTTAATTTTAATAATAATTTATGTTTACATTTGCATAATGTACGCGTGTATATCTTGTTTGACACACTCACATTATTAATTACGAATACCAATGCGATTATAGAGCAATTTTGTTAAAATGTTGATAAATTGAGTTGAAAGAAAAGAGAAAAACAAAAAAACAAAGTAAAACACAGTTTTGTGTTGCTTTTTTTAAAAAAGAAATTTTGAAATATTTACGTATGTATGTGTATAATTTGTTATAAAAATAAATTGAAAATACGTATAACAAAGTATTTCGTATAAAGAATGGAAAAAACAATCAACAGAAGACACAAAAGTGTCATTTAAGTGTTTTACAATCAGTTTTTTTATAAATACATACATATATTGTATTATAAATTTTCCATAGTCAACAACATCGTAAGGCGGCAGTAAAAAGCAAAAATAAAAATAATAAATGTCGAATTCGAATGCTGTTGAATAAGCAACCGTACTTTACGTGATTGATATTGTTGCGATTTTCATTTTTGTTGTTTTGTTGAAAATAAATAAAATGAGATAATAAATATTTATTAAATATTGTTTGTGTTAATGTTTACGACGCTCTCAAAGCCGGTCGCACATTTATTACTGAAGCAAGCTGTATATATTATTGTTTCAAATTACACACTAACTAACAAATAAGAATGGAATTTTTAACGATTTATATAAAGTACATACGATTTCAAAGCCCTTTTCAAGAATATAAAGGCTTTGCATTTGTTTGTTTTTCTATGTTTTGCATTTATTATAACAATTATTATAACAAAATTAAAAAGTGAAATAAAACTATGTAAGTGCTTGTACTAAAAAGTTAAACTAAATAAAGTTCATGGGCTTAAAAACATTCGTTAGTGTTTGCTGGGTTAGCATCATACAAAAATATTGTGTAGTTAAGTTCGGTTCGAGTTTGAAGACGAAAGAAGTTTCTAAAAATAAAAGTGCGGCATTAATAAATATTAAATAGAAGTAACAATATTTAAGGTAAAAGTCCAAAAGGGTTCAAGTAATACACAATCGTTAAAATGAATACAGATTAGAACTTTTTTTAGTAACAAATTACTTTTTCAATTTGATTTCATTTTTCCGGTATTCTAATCGATTTGCATTTGAAGCAGTTGTACCTTTTGGTAAAGAAAAATTAAAAAATGTAATAACAATTTGGATTTTTGACGTTTTCCACATGTTAATTAAATTCTATTAAATAACATTTTTCATGTATAACACAAATTGAAATAGAACGTATTTATTTCGTCTTTATACTACATCTGTACATAGATTACGATTCACATTTCTAATAAAGATAATTCATTTATTCGCCAATGAAGTCTTTATGTGTAAAATTACTTATAATATTATAATTACTTATAGAGTTATAAATTCGTTGAGTCTATTTTGTTACATCAGTACTTTAAAGATATTGAGTTACTTTAATAATAAAATTAACTGTCCGGCCGTATGGGAGTTGTGGGTTTAACTTTCACCATCTTATTCTAGCACTCGAATCGTTCAGAACAAATAATTCAATCAAAACTCAATAATAGTTTGTATATGAATTCAAAGAGAAAATACTCTCAAATTAGAATCAATGAGTAATTCATATATTCACTACGGACTTTGAAATATCACATGTTTTGTTAATATTTACTCATGTTACAATCAAGAGTGGACACTAATAATTTTCTTTATAAAATCTTAATTGAAAATAATTAACACATGTTTCATGTAAATATTTCTTCAAAGTATTTATATTCACTACTTATGTATGTATATATGTATACATATATATTCGAACTGCTTAGTACATATACATATGTATGTAAATGTATGCGTATGACTTTTTGAAAATGCACATAAGAGTATGATTTTATAAAGAGATATGAATGAAAAACTGACCTACGACAAATACTTTTTGTTAAGGCAATTCACCAATTTAGTTAGTAATATTTGCAGTTTTAAACGTAGTATTAGAAATAAGTCAAAAAAGGATCCAAGTTTAGAATTATACTATACTGAAGCTTGTATATATACCTGCGTGCAATTAATTTAATACAGTAAAGTATTTATTATTTAAAGGTAATATTTATTAAATAAATAAATTTAACTCTGTTTAGTTAATCCCACTCTGTTGTTCATTTAAAGTTCTTAATGACAATTCTCTCTAGTGACACTCTCAATTAATGGTTAACAGTGACACATTTTTCAACATTTTCTTATTCAGGAAAGTTTTAAAAGTTGTTTTCGAAATAAGATTAGGATTACAGTCCTCTAAGAAAATGAGACAAAATTTTCGGTAGAGAAAGTAAAATGTAAAATGAAAGTAAAATTTGGAAAATTTTCCCTAGAGAAGCCATTATTGTATGATCGGAAACGAATAGAAGAGGCTAAAATTCTCAAAAAAATACCGCCATTAGATCAATATGAAATGAAAAAGAGCATTAATTTCGGACGAAAAAAAATTCTCTCTTCTTGCTGTATGTCTACGAGAATATGGATATTTCAATAAGATAATTATCCGAATCCCGTCGTAACGTATTTTGTAGATAGTGCGTTGATTTGTTAGATGTGAAAACGTAGTTCATTATGGGTTTGTAAAAGCAGATCAAATGATTGATTCTGATCGCTATTTTCAACTATTAGCGATTGCTAGATTTTATCAAAAAAAGATGTTGTTTTCCATCGCGATAACACTAGATTACACACATTTTTGAAGATCTGACAGGTACTGAGAGAGCATGGCTGGAAAGGTTTGATGATGACGATTGTTCTTTCATAAAAGCCTTTTTAAACGCAAATGGTACAGAGCATCCAGAGTTCTACATTGATTTAATAATGGCTTTACTCCAAACAATGGCATCATCAAAATAGCATATACATATACATATCGTTAGTCTAATTCGCAAATGTGTTAAGTCCCTTTTTTCAAATTTTACAGGAGACACAAAAAACATTGTAACATTTTCAGTTTTTAAAATTTGTAAACTTTTTAAACGCAATTATTTTTAGAAAATAGCTCTCTTTAAATGACCTAGATCAAAAATCAATTCAAAAAAATCAAATCAAATCAAAAAATTATCACGTGTTTTTAATATTTTTCGTAATTTTGTGGACTTGGCGTTTTCGCCAACCACAAAATTACAACAACTTTAAACTGCATAATGCAATTTGTTGTTGTTGTAAAATATGTATTTTGTATAATGTTACCGGTTTTCATTAAAATCTGAATTTTGGAAAAAAGTGGACTTAGCACCTTTGCGAATTATACTAACGATATGTATTATTTAATAAAATATTTTCCAAATATAAGAAAACTTTGTTGAAAATTAATATATAAAGTCTAGTGTATTTTCTTAGGTATATGTATGTATGTGTATACGATAATTAAAATCTGTATAACTGGTGCTGCAGCTGTTATTCTAATTACATCAGTTTCCATCTAAATACACTAAACGTATTCCGATTTATTATTATGCCATTATACGTAAAGTGTGAAAGTTGTCCAGAAAAATATACGATTTCATAGATATGTATATAATTATAACAGCTTTCTATGGATGGAACCAAATAAATGTATGATTAAGTACCACATTTTCATATACAAATATGTACGTATAGTTCAGAAATTTCATCACTGTATAGTCGCCGTAGTCTAGTAGGTAGTGTGTTGGCTTATTAGACGAAAAGCCAGGGTTTGAACCCCAGGCCAGACATCAAAACAAAATACAAAAAGTATTTCTTCGGCGACTTCCTCTCAGCAGATTTCTGGCAAAAACTTTGAGAGTAAATAAAATTGCCATGAAAAGTTTCTCAAATATCTGTCATTCGGAATCGACTTTTAAAAACTGTAGGTCCCGCCACTCATGTGTAAAATTAACTCACACAACATTAGTGGTGTGAGAAACTAGGTCGTAATCCTGACTGAAGGGCTGTAATGACCAATTATGTTATGCATTATATGTAAAGTGTGAAAATTGTCCAGGAAAATATATAATTTCATAGATGGAACCAAATAAATGTATGATTAAGTACCATATTTTAGATATACAAATACATATGTATGTGTAGTTCAGAAATTTCATCGCTGTATAAGAGCTATCGCTCTCATTGTTCCCAAAATACATAGTTTTGATCTAATATTTTAAAAAAAGTAAAATAAAATTTTAAGCTCTTAGATCTTGTATATAAGATAAATGGTAGTTAATGTTTACTATCTGTGGAAAGTGCCATGCCTGTTTGAAATACATACATAAATATGTATAAAAATTTTTATAGTAAATTTTTATTTATTTCAGCATGATAGGAAATAAGTTTGAAAGTGTAAGCAGCTAGATTCATGTATTTTTTTTATTGTAAAAATTCGTTTTATTTTCTAAAGATAAAAATTATAACACGATTAAACTTATAATAAAAATAAAGTTAACAGGTTTTTAATTAATATTAACTATTTAGTTCTTAAATGCGATAATAAAAGTGTATTGCTAAAGCTAACTTTTCAATTTTTCTATGAAATAATTCTATGTATAAAGCATCAATTAAGTAATATATGTAAATACGATACATACATACATACATGTGAATTAATATGTTCCTTTAATTCCAGATGAAACAATATACAGATTTTGAAACGTTTCATTTTCATTGGGCAGACTATTTAGTATTCTTACTTATGATTATAGTGTCCACAAGTACTGGCGTTTATTACGGCTATTTCAGGTAAATATATTATATTATACGATACATGATTTTATTTCAATTACCACAAAGCTGTACACATTATATCGTCGTCGAAAATCCAAAAGTACGGAACATCGCTTTTTCGAATTTTACAGGAGAAGCAAAAAACGTTATACATGTTACGTGTTACATGTCGGTATGTCGTTTTGAATTATTGATATAAAAACGTTATTTTTGGTCGCAAAAATCTAAAAATTGGTAGAGATACATATGTTAGATAACCTTACGAATCATAATCAATCAAAAGCTCGATTTTGATTTTTTTCATAATACGTACTTTTGGATTTTCGACGACGATATGTTAAAGTAGAATTAATTTTTTTTAAATACAAATCAAATGACTAAAAGAAGTAACAATCTCAATAATCAAATATTTGAATAATCATAACAGAATGTCGCTAACACGTCGTTAAGTTATTGAAATAAATATAATTATTATTTATTACTTACCATATCTAATTACATTGAGATGTACACAGCCATCAAGACAAATTTTTGGTACATTATAACCACTACTATTAAAAATTTGTTTAAATTTTTAAAATTGTTAGATTGTAAAAAAAAATTAAAGTTAACTGATATTAACAGATCCCAGCCGGACTATTGCAGGGCATGTTGCGATGAGGAGGAGTTGGAGACTATCGAACAGCCCTTGGTAGATTAAGGTTGAAGACCCTTGTCAGCGCTTTCTTTGAGAGTTTGAATTCTGTGTCAAGAGCCGACATCAAGGCTCTCCACAGATTCATTAGTGGCTTAGGCTGGTTGAGAGGTGCTAGGGCTTCATCAGTGTAGTCGCGCTCTCCCTTTTTGTTGTGTCTGGTCTGTGTCATTCCTCCGCTACCCATTCTCCTCTTTTCCTACATCCTCTCCTTTCATCCTATTCCCTCTATTATCCTTCCCTCTTTAAGGACGTTGTACAATGGGTCAATTCGACTTCCGGGTACTGTACTTGTCTTAATTGACAAGTACACGTTCTCTAACCTAACCTAACCTAACTGATATGCCTCCAATTTCTTTTCTTAACTTAGCTCACGTACTAATATTTAATAAAGCTGTTAGAGAATGAATCTTGAATGTCAGAGTTTTTATGCATCGACAATTTGTCTGCTTTGTTTTTAATTAATTTCTTCAAATCATGTTCTTTTCAAAATAAAAGAATTTATTAAAAAAATGCTAAAGCGTAGTTGCATAAAACAAAATTTTACAGTTTTTTTAATTTTTCTAATTAACTTGACTCCCTAGACATGTCAATAATACTCAAATAATTTAATCTATTTTTTTTTAATTATAAATCTTATACATTTTAGAAGGGAGAAAGTGGACAAAACTCTTCAAGATGAAAATGTCGAAAGCAAAGATAAGAGAGAAACTGATTTTGGTTCATCTAAAATGAATGAGTATTTATTGGGATCCAGGAAATTAAAAATATTTCCAGTTGCAATGAGTTTGGTTGGTAGGTAAGTAAATAATACTATTTTTTATTTATTTAATTAATTAATATTTTTTTTTGTTTTATTAAAACATCTACATAAGTACTCATCGTTCACCATTTTTTTCTTCTTTTTTCGTCAAAGCTATGTTTCTGGAGTCACTATACTAGGCACAGTATCAGAAATTTACAATTTTGGCACTCAGTACTGGTTAATTGTGGTATCAATTGTGTGTATGGCAATAGTTGTTTCCAAAGTATACTTGCCTGTCTTTTCTGCGTTACGGGTTGGATCTTCTTACGAGGTATTTATTGTTTATACATTATGTAAAGAATATTTCAATATGAAGGAAAGAAAGTTTTTAGATTTTAAATTATGGGATTAGTTAAGAGCTATCAGTTATCACACGTTAATCGACTTTTTAGTTTTTTTGTAGATTAAATAATCTATTAAACGTACTTGTTTTAAATTGTTAACCTCTGTCAACTATTGTTTTAAGCACACATAATTTCGCTTTCCTCCACTTTATAACCTATAATTAGTATAAATTTTACAATTCTCAGGTAGTTATCAGACATAACCTATGCATACTTTTATGAATAAGCCTAAGGTATAATTTGCAAATACTGTGAATACTCATATAAATGGTACCATTTATGGTACACACAATGTGTGGTAGTTAAAATTTTACGTTTATTCGTTAATTGTTTTTAATTGCGTGTATGTATGTATACACTAATATGTGTTAAAAAAAAACAAAAACAAACGTCTTCATTTATGGACTCAATGTCTATTATGGACTTTGTACAATAATTGCTTGACTATGTTATCGCTAAAAGCGTCTCGTTGTTCTCCATTTCACACTTAATTGCAAAATTTGACAAACAAAAAATCTTCTTTCTCAAGAATAATTTATTCACGTGTTTTGATACACTGTCTAAAATTTGCTTAAGTGCAGTCTCCTTTAAGTTTGACATGATTGACACATAATCTATGGTAGATCTGAAGAAGGACTGTAAGCTTAAGAACATAATAGGTTTAAAAAATGATATTTACTGACTGGGGGATATCTTTAAAAGCTCTGAAGCATAATGGTTACTGAATAGCTTACTTTCTTTCTACATACTTTTCTTTTCTTGGGGTTGTTTCCATTTTCCTTTCCTATATCTTTTTCTTTTCTGTATATTCGTTATTGCCTTTTGCCTTTTTATGAATGGTCACAATGGGCCTCTGGGTATAGGGAATACAGTGATGCCTCAACCTTTCAACCTAACCTTACATAACAACATCTCTATTTTTTATTGCAAACACTAGTTTTTATGTTTATTGACATTCTTTTTGTCACGTTAAAATAAAATCGTTTAATTGTTAAGTTAGATAAAGTCGTAGAATCTCAGTATCTATAAGAAACTGGACTCATACACAAATTTTTCAAATGCTTAATGACTGTACAAAGCTTAAATTTATTTATTATTAACTACAATACAATTACAAATTTATTATAATTAATACGAGCGGAGTAACATAGACCTTATTCTCAATATAGCGTAATGGACCAGAGTCTCTGGTTGGAATCGAACTCACGACATTCACGCTTATAGTCTAGAATTTATTAAAACATCTATGTACTATTTACTCCTTTTTGTTTTGTTTGGTCTATGTAAGTCCTTCCCTTCCCAATTTCCCTTCCTACTTCCTCTCTTTTTTCCTATCCCCTCTTGTATCCTTTCTTCTTAAGGACATTATGTACAATGGGTCAAATCGACCTCCGAGTACTGTACTTGTCTCAGGTGGCAGGTACACGTCCTCTAACCTAACCTATGGGATATGCCCATACATATGTACAGAAATATATATTGAATTTTTGGTATAATAGTTAGTAAAATATTAATGCCGAGGCAGATCACAGACCGCTAAGAATAATTCGTTTGTTTTCTTTATTTTTTATTTTTAGTATTTGGAGTTGCGTTTTAGTTCGTCAGTTCGAAGTATAGCATCGATAATGTTCGTAATGGATGAGGTATGCTTTATTAATATGATAATATGCATCATTTCGAATAATAGAATATTAAATTTTACAATTTTTAACAGATATTCTTCCTGCCAATTATTCTGTATGTACCAGCAATTGCATTTAATCAAGGTATTTCTCATACAATCCAATATAAAAATTCATTTAATTAATAAAAATTTATCTTTTTGTGAATTTGTAGTGACTGGTATAAATATCCATATTATTAGTCTTGTAATTTGTGTAGTTTGTGTTTTTTACACATTAATTGTAAGTATATTTTGTATGTCGTATGTTGTATGTTGCGATTTAATCATAATAATTGTAAACATTTTCAATTCTAGGGTGGTATAAAAGCCGTTGTTCATACAGATGCTTGGCAAATTTTGGTAATGTTTTTGTCCGTTGTAGTGGTAGTAATATTGGGTACAGTCTATGCCCATGGTTTCGGAAATATATTCGAAGCAGCTTCAGATGGAGGCCGTTTAATATTTGCCAAGTAAATGTTATAAGCACACACATGTATTTCTAATGAAAATATGTTTTATTTGTAATTTAGCATTAACCCATCCCCCTACGAACGTCAATCATTATGGGGTGTCGTGATTGGAGGCTTCTTTTATTGGACATCTTTTAACTCGGTTAATCAAACAATGGTTCAACGTTATATGTCATTACCCTCACTAAAGAAAGCTCAGTGGTCTGTAGCCATATTTACAGTTGGTATTATACTCTTTATATCGGTTTGTTGTTTTGCTGGTTTACTCGTCTACGATTTCTACAAGGATTGTGATCCTTTGTCCTCAGGCTTAGTAACAGTAAACATATATTTTTTTTTAATATTTACACGATTTTAATAATTTCTACTCTATGTTGCCCATTAGCATGATGATCAACTTTTACCCGTTTACGTAATGCAAACTGTTGGCAATTTGCCCGGTATTCCCGGCTTATTTATTGCTGGTGTATTTGGTGCTGCTTTAAGTTCGTTATCGGTTGTACTAAATTCAACAGCGTTGGTAGTCTTGGAAGATGTTGTTAAAGGTTGTTTCCGTTTAAAACTTTCTGAGAAGGCTTCATCAATTTTGGTAAAAAGTTGTGTAATTATTCTTGGTGCTGTTGCTGTGTCGCTTGTTTTCGTGCTGGAACAATTAAGTGGTATATTAAGTGTTGCTACTTCAGTAACAGCTATCGCCGCAGGAACAACATGTGGAATCTTCACATTGGGCATGTTGGTGCCATGGAGTAACAATAAAGGGGCTCTATTCGGTGCCTTGGCTGGAGCCATAATGTCTGGTTGGATTTCATTTGGATCACAAGTAGCTTCTGCCAAAGGACTAGTAGTACCTGATAAACTTCCAGTGTCTGTATCGGATTGTCCAATTGAAATTATGCCAACAAGTAGTAATTTTACTTCTCACTTTGCTGATGAATCCGATGTTTTCCCATTGTATCGTCTATCGTTTCATTGGATAAATCCGATTGGAGTAATATCAACTGTTTTAGTAGGAACAATAGTTTCATTCTTAACCGGTCCAACAAAGATAAAGAAATTAGATGCGGATGTAATATCACCAATAATTCACAGGTAAGTACAATTTGTAGAATAATTTCTACTCAATAATGACATAAGGATTATAATAATAATGTTTACCTTCTTCAGATTTTTACCAAAGGAATGTTTTCCGCCTTCAACAGTCGACAGTGATATAACAAGAGAAAACACGGCTCAAACACTAACACATCTACTAAATGACGGTAATGCTAGAACTTATTTAGACGAGAGTACGGACAACAGGGAAAAGTATTAGCAAATAAATATAAATCGGAAATTCGTGCTAAATGTCTTGCCACATTTTATTTTCTATCTACTTTATACTAATACTAATAAGAAGCGTGATAAGAACATTAAGCTTGAAAAGTACTTAAAAATTAAACTATAACAAGTGATAATATTTATAACTCTATTCTTATAACGTTTTAGTGCAATGGAATGATGGTATGTGTGTACAAACTATACACTAACCTCAACTAAGTTAAGTTTTTTTTTATTTTTTTTATTTTCATTTTTACAATCCTGAATTTAAAATGCTTTTGAATAAGTATTTTAGCACTTGGGTTAAATTAGCTTTTAAATTGTATGTACAATGAACTTGCATTTAAATTCAAGTTTTAGTTTTTGCCTCTTAGTATGAATAGTTAGTTATTATTTTTTCCTAGCACTGTTTTGAAATCGATGATATCCTTATAACTTTGTTTAGTAAAGCTGTAATTAAATATTTTAGTGTAATTTCTAATCGGCATACATATATTTATAATGTTTAAGATAGGTTAGAACAAATGTTTTGTTATATTTTATTTTCTTATTTTAAGGCAATTGTTGAAAATTTTTAAAAGTGTAAATAAATGGAAAATATTTTATAATTTAACAAAAGAAAACCTTTAATTGTAGAAACCCAAAAAAATGTTGGAGTCAAAATTTGATAAGAAATTTTCTCAACTTTACGTTATTTTAGGATTGTTTTGCAAATAATAACTCTGAAATACGTATTACAACATTAATTTCATTGTCCACTCTATTACAATTTGCAGAACATAGGAAATATGAGGGATAATGTTTTGTTAATGTTTGTATGTATTTGTAATTATATCTCGTTTTCATTATTATTTTGGGAAAAAGACGATTTTTTTGTATTTTTCGTTGGTTATTAGAAGAAATTCTATAAATCTTATGAAAATTAAGTTACAAATCTACTGACTATTAATAGTAAGACAGTATTATTGCTAATATAATACAGCATATGTGAATTTGCTAAATATTTCATTGTGCAGATGAAACTTTTTAAATCGAATTATGTCTGTGATAGTCCGTTCTGGTATGTTTATAATTATACGGTGGCATATGTGTACATATATTGATGAATAATTCCCTTTTATTTGATAAATAAATAAAAACATTTTAATAACAGTTTTTACCAGTTGCTTTATTTATTGAATTAAATTATAGAAACTAACGCTTTCCATTTTAAATAAAACAGAAACAGTGATATATATTAAATGTAAAATGTAATAAAAAAATTGCAATTAAACATTATTTTGCTTTAGAATTTAATTATTTAACTTTATTTAACACAAAAACCTGTTATAGAAAACATTTATTTATTTCTTTGGAACACAATATAATTGCAATTTAAAAGGAACGAAGCGAATAAATTGCTTCAGTGTGTAATCGACCTTCGAGAATATATTTAAAAAGATACCGTATATAACTTTTTTGCAACTTTTAAACTTTAACACATTTAAAAAATAAACTTAAAAATTAAATGACTACTTTACTTTATTTTCATTTAATATTAAGCCTCTAAGAAATTGGATGGAATCCCATGTAAATAAAATGATTAAAACAATTACCGTAAAGGCATAAGTATTATATACTACTTGTTGTTGTAACATGTCACATTTCACTACTGCATGAGAAGTTGGAGTAAGGGAAACCTGCATAATATTTAATAAAATAGTAAGAAATAATACATAAATTTCGGTTAATTATATCCAAAAATCATTAATTACCATAACAAAACTCGGATCTATTTTGTTACGCCAACTAAAGGAAGCTACTGTATACTCTTCAATACCCCAACGGTTGATAGAATAACAATAATTATGTGTATGACCAGCAAATGATAATCGAGGATTTAATAATTTTCCTTAAATGAGATTAATACAATGTATTATATATTTTTATAATTTATTTTAAAACATATTCAAATTACCCAACCAATCAGTTGCATTTTTTGATAAAACTTCCCAGTTCTCTCGATATTTTTCAAAGTGTGGAGCATCATGTACCCTGCAAGTCTTATCAGATGCTCGGTATGTCGGGAAATGCTGTAGTACTATAGGACGACTGTACGGGTGCCTATTTTCTAAAGTTTTTATGTCTGCACAAGTATTTGGACTTTTAAAGCAATTTAATTTCCCTAAAAATATATGCATATAAAAAGTTTTAACTCGGAAAAACTGTAAATTACTCATAATGATAAATCATAAATTTTAACAAGTAAAATAAAAAAAAGGTTTAAACTAATTTGATGCATTAATAAGCATTCACCGTATTTAATGAACTGAGACAATCGAATTCATGTGATAGTTTGTCTTAATTGAACCATAGTTTGTGCTATTGGACTAAATTTTATTCGACCAGTGCGACCTGACGGAAAAATAAGAATGCCAAGAAATTGAATAGTTCCCATAAAGTAACAATTTCTTGGAGACCAAATTTGCTTCACTCATCTACTTACTTAATTGGTCATTACATCCTTTTTGTGGCAGAACCTTCAGTTTTATTTCGACTCCGAATGATAGTTTTAAGAAATGTTCATGGCAACTTTATTTTATGGCACTCTCAATATTCTTGCCAGAAGATTGCTAAAAGGAATTTGTCGAAAGAAATATCTTTTCATATTCTGTGGCGTTCGTTGAACCGTAGGCTTTCGTTCTAATAATTTTGGGGTAAATATTCACAATATTTCAAACTTGGAAACATTTTTTTACTATATTTGTTACTCTCCACATATTTCGTAAGCCGCACTTGTAGTTTGACACTACAGAGTCCGAGTTTTTTTCTGTGGATTCTAATTTCGAATATACTTGTTTTGCATTTACACCACAGTCGCAGAAAATTTTTACCTTTGCCTTCTAATTCAGATGGAAAATTTATCAAAAATATTCTCATCATTACTGATCACTTTCTTTGAAGTTTTCCTATGTTCCACTGCTTTCTCAAATTCTTCAATTTCATGTGGTTTTATTCTTGATGATTTTGTAAAATCGATAAAATGCGAGTAGTTCATATTAAGCAATTAATTCCAAAGATGAACTTAAGAAAAAATTGATTTCATACAATTCGATTTTCAGTCCGGTATCAAATTTGATGAGTTAAAAAGCTTGCAATTTTTAGGTGCCACTATTTTACTGTAAAAACACATAGCATATGAATCTTAATTCCTAATTAAATTTAATTAATCCTTGGATTTTAATACATGTTGCTTTCTATACATATGTAAATTCAGTTGCCTTGCTGCATATTAACAGTTCAAAAGCGGTAAACTCAGACGGTCACTGTTCAAAATAAGGCAATAGCAGCAGGGTCTGGCTAATCTTATGTAATAATTATCTTGTTTAAAGAGTAGCAATTCTTTTTTCAATTAATATTTACCAGCAATATTTTGCAACTCAGTTTTAGTATTTTTACAGAATTCACAACCGTCACTTTCCATGGCCATTGAATTAATGAATACAAAGTGGCTTCCACGTAATGTGTACAATTGAGCTCCAGTGTTATTAAAGCTATTCTCAAAACGCTGCATGAAGAACGGATGCATTCTACAATAGGAGTTTGTTATATTAAAACTTATGTACATATGTATATTGTGAGGAAGCCACATACATACTTGTAGTGAAAACCAACATCATGATTACCCACAGCACTAATTACTGGTATAGAATCAGGAGCGTGGAAATGGCTACGGAATCTTCTCACAAACTCCTTAAATTGTTGGTTATCGACCATATCACCCTCATCAAAAAGATCTCCCAGTACAAAAATTACATGGGGTTTATGCAAAAATACAGCTGCTTGAAAAGCACGTCTCATGTGCCATTCCCTGTATAATTTGTCCAGCCAATGACCTTTTATAGGACCCAATAAATGAGTGTCTGCTATGATTATGGCATTTAATGTTTCCGCGTTAAGTTCCTCCGCTTTATATGTTTTTGTAGGAGTTGCTACTGGCCATTGGCAATTCCATAATGTAATGAAATCACCAATAAATTCACAAAAGCCCACACTAAGTAATATTATAAAGACATACCACCGGCACTGCATTTTGTTGTTCCATTCCAAAAAGAGTTGCCATACACTTTAACAAAATATCGAAAATTTTTATTTAATTAATTTTCCAAAGATTTTGTATGAAACTAATAATTAATATTCCTTTTTATTTCTATTTAAGCAGACAAAGGAATAACTATAATAGAGTTGAATTTGTTTTAAAAATTCTACACTTTTCTGTTTGTAGTTTTTCCTCTCTCTGCTTTGACCGGGATCAGAATGTCATTTTAGTTGTTCTCTTGAGTTTGGGAAGAGTTTGGCTAGAGGAACGGAGAGGGGAACATAGCGTAATCGCGCAACTTCTAAATTTTCATTTCAATTTGCTTGTATGTCCACGCACATAAATTTTTATTCAGCAACCCTCGAATTTTTCTTTACAAAAATTGTGAAAAAAACAAAACTATCGGAATTGCCAATAGCAACACATTTGTAACAATTGTTGTAACAACAACAACAAAAAAGCGAAGAGTTGAACCGAGGCGTATTCTGTATTGTGTTGTCATTGCGCTTTGCTATAGCAAAAGAAAACACGAAAATTGATGAAAAGTTGGCGTGTCTAAACGTGGAAATCAGTTCAATACAAAATTAAAGAAAAGTTGAAACCAAATTTGCCCTGTGTGATCCCAATTGCAATATTGCGGTACAAATTTAAAAAAGTAAATTGAAGTGGAGAATAAATTCTTATAATTTTAAAGAAGTAAGACAACGAGAAACGATTAGTTTTAATATATGTGTTGCGTGTATATATATATGTTTACATGTATATTCCAAGTGTTTTATTGAAATATACACATATATATGTATGTAGGTATGTTATGAATAGTAATATGTGTAATTGTATGAAGGTTTTTGGCGCTTTTTAATAAATAATGGCCTTTAAATGGAGCCGGGAACAAATGGAAAGGCTCATTGCTTGCATCGAAAAATTGCCATGCCTTTATGATATCAAATCCAAAGAATACGAGAACAGAACTCTGAAGGCCCAAGCTTATAACACCATTGTGAAAGAAATGCAAAGGGTAAAGAGTTCCATTACACTGGGGGAAATAAAGAGAAAATGGAAGAGTTTGCGAACGATGTATTGTCAAGAGATACGGAAGATAAAACAATCGCAGAGAAGTGGAGCTGAAAATGCCGAGCAATACGTTCCCAAGCTCTGGTGTTTCCAGCAACTCAATTATCTTAGGAAACATACAGAGGGCAGAAAAACTACAGGGAAATATAAGGTTTGTATTACTCTTAAATTTATCAATATTTTTAGACAAGTTTATTTATACATACATAAACGGTAAATGTTTAAATATAATATGTCGCTGTAGCAAGCTGTTTGGAACGAATTTAATAACACGATTGGTGTCGGACGAATTCATTGCATTCATTTTATTTTTATTGAATTTTACCTTACCCTGCATCTTCAAGTTTTGCCTTTCAATATTCACATCTCCTTACTAGTAAACTCACAATTTCAAGAACTGAAGCAAACTTGATTATCAATTTTACACTCAATAGAGAGTATCATTTCTCGTTCAAGAAAACAGCTGACATATGTAAACAACATTTCATTATTGTTTTAAAAAATGCTAACGCCATAATTTTTTGTTGTTGTTTTCTTGATAGAGACATTTGGAAAATAAAATTGATTCGAATGTACCTGCAGAATATGTATATTTATCAATTTCACAAAATTTCTGTGAAGAAATTAAAAGAAAAGTGCTCGAGTTTTATTCAAAGCGAATTTAATTAATTAGCTGTTGAGGTGAATTCATAGACTTGGCGTTATTAGCCCAGCTGTTTGTTTTTTTTGTGTTAAACAAAATTCGACTGAATGTCATCAGTATTGCCAGATTTTCCAGGGGTTAAATTAACCAAAACCCATGTTTTTCGGATAAAATATTTGTCCGGAAAACAATGTTTATATGGAGTTTGACGACTCTCTTCTTGGTGAGAGAGAAAATATTTCTTGCAAACAAATCTATTTTGTCTGGACAAACTTCAACAGAGCGACCAATATGTTAGGTTTTACATATAAAGTAGCTTAAAATATATTTCGAAATGAAAGAATCATGGTCTTTATAGCAAATAATTATGTCCGAGCAAAAATTTTGTTAATTGCTTCAATCTACGAGTGTTGATTCATAATTATTCTATTTATCGCATAAAATTTTGTCAACAAACTGCAAAATATTATGGCAACACTGGCCAGAGTTAGATGTGGTTGATTATAACACATTTTATACAGCGAAATCTTAATTTAACAAACTTTATTGAATACTTTTTAAACTGTTGTCGCGTTTATATCAATAAGTTGCGTTTCATAAATTTTGTTTTGTTATTAAAAACTCAACATTTAGGATCGCTTATACACCGGTAAAACGCAAAGTTCTTTGTTTGTTTGTGTGCTGTTGCATCAATATAACCAAACAACTCGAATATGTCAAAGTAAACTTTGTATGTACAGCAACGGGGCAAAGTTAAAAAAATATATATAAAATATAACTTTGTCAAACTAAACTTTGAACGTACAAAAAGAGTTAAAATTTATTTAAATTTAGTTTTAAATTTGCCTTATTCATGAACAGAAAAGATAATGTGGTGAAGCATAGACTTTTTTCCGTCAAATTCTGCTTTGATTTTCGTTCGTAGTTCATAACTGAAGTTGGTTGCCGCTCTGTTTTCTTTATATTCATTGTGGTTATATTTTTTGGCTATAAAAGAATACAAAAATCTTGAAAAGTTAACTTTCTCTGTCTAAATAAAAAACTTAAACAGGAATTCAATAAAAATTATTCAAAGTGAACTTTTTGTGTCTAAAAGTGGTTGCAGGTGTGAATTACGAACAAAAAATTAAACAAATTTGAGAGCACAAAGTTTGCACTTTCCCCATTTTCTTCTCTTTCGACTTCGTCTGCTACATATGCATATACACGCGACTGTACAATGAAAAATTTCTTCGTGTAAAAGATATCGATAGAGAAATTAAGAAGACGTTATTGTTAAATAAATATTTAAAAATGACTACATATAAATGGCAAAGGAGCCAAATTGAGAAATTAATTGCTTGTGTTGAAGAAAGTCCCTGCATTTACAATACTAAGTCCCAGGAATATTTAGACAGAAGGAAAAAAGCTCAAGCGTTCAAAAGAATTTATGAAGAATTAAAAAGAAAAGATGCCAACCTTACATTAGAGGAGGTAAAACGTAAATGGAGGATTTTGCGGATTCAGTATAGACAAGAACTCCGTGACTATGTGAAGCAATCTAAACAATTTGGGTCTGCATCGAAAGATGACTATTCTCCAAAGCTATGGTGTTTTGAACTACTTACCTTCCTTAGACCATACAGTGACATAACAGAGGCATGTATAAAAATGCTACGGGATTAATTAAAACCCTTTTCAAATTAAATATATGTAAAGTATTTCTAAATTCAACATTAAATTTAATTCTTTTTTCATTTTTTCAGATATTAAAACCTGATCACAACGATAGTACTTTGATTGACAACCAAAATGATTGTTCCAATGAGGAGCCGCCAAAGAAAATACAAAAGGTACGTTTATAGAACTTATGCCAAAAATTGTGGTCTTTTAAACAAATAAAAAAAAAACTAAATTAAAGTTACTAAGCTTTGATAAAATTGGTCCAAGTAAACTTTTCCGCTGTCTATAAAAATCATAAAACAACAAAATATTAGGACGTGTTCGTATACGTACATACATACATATTTTAAAACAACTTAATTATTTTTTAAGATATGTAGGTACATTAATAAAATTAACATTTGTAGAAAGTGGAATAGTTAATTTATCGAATAACCTAACGCTGTCCCTACTCTTAAATCTTAACTCCCTATCAGCTATGCTTCAGATTCGTTTCTTATATGTACGATTGAACTTTGTACATAAACCTCTCGAGATCCTACATTCCGATCTCCATGCACAAAGAATTAGTGGTTTTACCGAACTCTCTTCTACCGTTACCTTCTAAGTTGATACAGTTTGGCAGCAATTTCGTTGCGAGTGACGTCTCAAAGACTAGTTACCCAACATAATTTTAATTTGACAATGTTCTTCAAAAATTGCAGTACAAAACAAGAAACGAATTTGTGATTTTTTATTTAATTTTCATTTATTTAAATTTTATTAATATTTATATTATATATTTAATTCTATCGACAATCTGAAACAAGCTACTAATTTATTATATCTTACTTCCACTTGGACGTCTTTTATTTATTGATTATTATTTTAAATTGTTATTTATTTAAATTTCTTATAAACTTTGTTTCGCTTCGTTTTATCTTATAGTTGTTTATATAGCAACAATGGATGAAGCACACAACAACTTCGTGTTTCCCTTCTCTCTAAAAAACTCAGTTTAAAATTTAATAATTTATGATTTTCTTCGCTAGTAATCAGTAGCCATTAATTATTTTTAAAGGTTCTTCAACGGTTAGCATTATATTGTAAGGGATAAGCTTTGACTTCTACAAGTTTATTCGATAATTTATGTTCGAATCTTTAATGTAGAACGATGTAACCGTTTTACTACGTGAAAAGCAAACGCAGCCTCTAATAATTGTACTGCACAGCACCAAATTGGTTTACAATTCAAATTCAGGCAAATGCCAATATATTTCGAAGAATTTCATTGTGACTTTTGTTGTCATGTTTTTAGTTTTGTTTATGAGTTTATCTTCTCATACTGTCGTCTGAATCTTTAGAATCTATAAATAGGAAGTTGATCTTGTTTTTCTCTGAGTACAAAGTCTTGATCAGTAGTTTGGCTGGAACCGCAATTGCCATTTAAATAATATTTTTTTCCGATTGATGAGTTATAGCGTACGTTCAGTATTGTCATTCGTCTGCAGCAAAGATATTAGAATAGTTTCTTGCAACCATATACAAAACATTAAATCAAGTTACTTACTATAATACACGTATTCGTATCTTTGTTTATGAATCCTTCATTTATTTATTTTTTTTTTATACAGAGAAGAAATTTTAATTTGGAGGAGAGAGTGGATAACGTAAAAACATTGTTAACTGCACGGCTGATGGAGAAAAAGGACTATGACTGGCTTGGCAAACAGGTTGTATTTGAACTTAATTGTTTAAAAGATGAATCATTACAACGGGAAACCGCTTGGAAAATTCAACAAATACTTCGCGAAGCTTATTTAAATGATAGTGGCACATCGACACAGCATTCTTCAACTGTATATCAATATTAATAATTAGTAATTATTATTGTCCAATATTTTTTTTTGTCATAATAGATGTAGGCCATTGTGTACAAACAAATTTATAACTTTTTATGTATCAAATAACAATGAAAGTGTTTTTGTCGTTAAACAGCTTTACAAATAAAAGTCAAAAAATGTTTTAATATACACAATTTGTGGTTTTACATTCTTTGGAGATTTACATTTATTCTATTCTTTTAGCTTTATACATAGCAGATGCATGAAACAGACATACGTACTTATTATAATTGTCTGATGGAATTGTGTTTTAATCAAATAAGACATCGATATTTGCTTTGTCTTTATCCAATTCGGAAAGACTCAGCCACCCTTGTCGATTTCTAAGCCAGTCGTCATCTCCATCGAAAGGTTTTCGAAGAACCCTGCAATAATTAAATAAATAGGAAAATTAAATTTTTGCATTTCAAATGTTGGGTTTATAAAATTGCAAATTCATTACATATATAATTACAGATATTATTAGATTTGCTCAGTAAATTTGTGTTTATATATTTATAATTTTTTTTTCAAAATTTAACATCAAATTATATTTTTAACAATGATATTTTTGATATAAATATTTTGTAAACCGATGGCATGGTAAATATTTTCCTGTTTTCTACATTAATGATTAATTGTTATTATTTAAAAATATGAATAAAAGAAATTGTTAAAATTTTTAAAATATAATTTAAAAATTATAGAGAACTTAAAGACTTGGCATTAATTTTAAGAACGGCGATGAAAAATATTAGGTGGCGGCGTAGTCCACAGTATGCTTTTTACGGCATTGAAGTGTAGTTTTTGTTTTGGTAGAATTGCTATTATTTTGTTTACTTATTTGTGCGGCATTTACTTTTCCATTTCTGTAAATAACTCGAATTAACAGAATTTGAATATAGAAAAGAAATATGTCGGATGTATTGAAAGAAGAATGCATCGAAGAAGTTTTAGACCTGACTGAATTGGCCATCGGGTCCTTAGACTTGGATGATGCTGACGATATTGAAATAATTTTGAGTATGGTAGATATCTTGGAAAGTGAGTGCACTTTACCATATAAAAAGAGGCGCAAGGAATGGGTCAAGCCATGCAGACTGGAGCGGGAGGCACGAGGTTCATTTTCGCTAACAGATGAAATTTCCTCAGATACGTCGTTCTTCAACAACATTGCAATGAATGAGGAAATTTTCAATTACATTTTAGGAAGGGTAGAAAAAGACATACAGAAGCAAGATACAATATGCAGAAAGTCAGTATCTCCAGCTGAAAAATTATCTGCCACTATTCGCTATCTTGCCACTGGTGACTCCTATAGAGCCATTAATGATATAACGCAACTGTCGGGTTCGTTTCTCTCTACCGCTATTCCGAATGTATGCGAAGCCATATGCAGACATTTTCAAGAGGAATACTTAAAGGTTTGTCAAAAATTTTATTTATGGAGGAGAATTCAAGTCGATGAAACGAGAATTTCAAATCCATTTAAATAACTAAAAGTCTATTTGATGCCTACGTATGTATGGTGATCTTTTCGAATTTTCATGAGAAAATTCTACAATTTTATTCAAGTCAAACTTAACGTAACCATTTATACGTTTTTCTGTTTCAGAAAATACTATTTGCGAAAATAATGACTCTAAAGAGCACAAAAATAGGCATTTTATAAAGGTTTTTATTTGAAAATAATTTAATTAGAAGTTAAACTTTCGTTATTGTTCGAGAATTCATCAGAATTATAAATTTGTTTGTACACAAAGGTTTATTTCGTTTAATAGGGAGATGGAAGCCGTATAATGTTAATATTCGATTACCGTTGAACACGGATCTTCAGACGATGATGCATTATCATTTAAATAAGCTTCGCGAAGTGTTGATTGAATTTTCCATACAGTTTCCCGTTGTAATGATTCGTCCTTTAAAGAATTTAATTCAAACACAATTTGTTTGCCAAGCCAGTCATAGTTTTTTTTCTCCATCAGCCGTGCAATCATTAATGTTTTGACATTATCCACTTTCCCTTCTATGTTTAAATTTCTTTTCTGCAATAGAAGGAAAAAGAAAAATAAGAATACTAAAAAGATCTAAAATGTTGTTTTATTAATTTCTTTGCAGCTTCCGTCAACAAAAAAGGAGTGGGAATATATCGCAGAAAATTTTGCTATGAATTGGCAATTTCCTAATTGTATTGGCGTTTTGGATGGCTCGTATTTTAACAATTACAAAGGAGTTAACAACATGGTATTGTCAGCTGTTGTTGGAGCTGACTACCAGTTTATTAGCATTGAGGTTGGAAGTATTGCTCGTATTCAGGAGACAGGCATTTTGCTGCCAAGTGATATAAGAGAAGTAATAGAAAATGCCAATACATTCCTTCCAAAAGAAAAAATTATAGGCAATGGACGAAAACTTCCGTATGTATTCCTTAGCGGTAACGTTTTTCCAATTCAAAAGCACATACTGACTCCATATTCCCACAATACAAATGAAAAAAGTCAGAAAATTTTCAATATGCGTCTTTCAAGGGCAAGGCATGTAGTGCAACATGCAATTGGTATCTTATTCAACCGCTTTAAAATATTTCAAAATAAAATAAGTTTGTCTGTTGAAAAATTGGAACTTATAACCAAAACCTGTTGTATTTTGCATAACATATTAAGTAAACAAAATGACGATTATTTAAATTTGACGCCTTCGGAAGTTACAGATCTATTGTACTCGTCAAGTGATGAGCAATGGACTAACGAAGATAGTAAAGCAGAATTCATAAGACGAAGTTATGAGGAGTATTTCAACGAAGAAGGAAAGCTACCTTGGTAGGCTACATAATAAAATTTAGTTCGAATTCTTAATTGACTTTTATAAGTTTTTTTTTTTTTTTAATTAAAATAAATTTGTTTGTTTCCTTTCTCTAGTACATATTATGATAATCTTTGTTTAGAATAAAATATATGAAAATATTATTTAAAACTGAAATTTAAATGCAAGGGATTACAATAACAATAATGAATTAGGTTGTGGAAAATTATTTACCATAAAGAATACATATTTTGGGAAAAAATAGTAAAGTTTTATTTATGTGAACTCGAATGTTATCAAAGTTATGGAACTGAAAGGAAAATAGATAACTTTTTTTTTGCGAATAAACCAATACCAAGTAAAAGTTGACTTTTCTCGTACAACATTTACATTTTTGGATAAACTTATTGCGTAATAAATACAATAATATGGAATAATTGATGTCAATTCACGTATACATATTAATGTACATACTGGAGAGTTGTTTGAAAAGTATAAAAAAGTTTTAAAATCCTTAATTAAAAAAAACTTATTGAATTTTCATTACATTTGTGAAGAACATGGAAAGAATTAAAAAAAATTAATTTTATGTCCTGCAAAAGTAGAAAATTCTTTAAAACAATAAACCATTTAAATAAAATTGCCCTATGGAAGTGATATAGTAGTTAAAGTGCTTAAATACAGAATCAAGCAATCTAATCTCAGAGAGGAGTGTCCCACCATGGGGTTCGAAGTTTAAAAATGAAGTCTTTAATTCATCAACATCGAAAAATCACAAGATCAGCGCCATTTGTTAAGAAAAGCAAGACACAAACAGTACCACAAGTACAAGTACAAAGAAAAAATAAGATGGGGTTGTATGGGTCATATAAATTTTTCACCTAAATCTAAGAAATATTTAGCTAAGCATGGTTTAATGAGTGTCATTTATGTTTTTATCAAACGAAGGCATTCACACAAATTTAATGTAAAATATATGTACTAGTTTAATATCGTTAGTGATTCGAAAAAAACAAAACTTTAATAAACTATGTATGTACATTGTATATGTAATGTTTTGTTACAAATTCAAAATCAGATTAAATTAGCAACAAATTAAAATCTGGACATACTTGGAATCATATATAGATATATCAATAGATTAATATTATAAAGTATAATCTTACTCTTTCGTTATTTGAAGATTCTAATACAGGTTCGTACAATTCAGGAGCGTCTTGGTTCCATAACCTGTCATTAACGTCCTTCACCTGTAATGTTTGTTATTAAATTTATAAAATAATTTAAGGTTTCAAATACATGTACTCCCTTCACTTACATCATCTGAAGGAGGAGCATCTAGGGCGGATTTCTTTAAGTGTGGCTTTAAAAACTCCAATTTATTAAAACACCAGAGTCTGGGTTCAGTATCATCGGAAATGTCGCCACTCTGTTTGCTATTCAATTCATTCAATTCTTTTATATACTGTGATCTAAGTGCGTGGATTTTCTTTTTGATTTCTTCCACTGTGATGTCCTTCTTTATTCTTTTGAATTCTTTAGTTATTTCCAAATAAGTATTTGACCGTTTATTACGGTCTGAATACAATGGATGGCGTGCATTGTATAAATGTTCGTTTTCTTGATATCTAATAATTAATAGTTTTACCAAATCTTTATTCCACAACATATTTTTAATTAATTAAACACTTTTCAAATAACTATTACTAATCGCCTATTTATTAGGATTGTCGATAATTTTGTTTGTTTTTGGCCTTTTTGTCAGTTTTATTTCTAACTACTTGTTTATTGCAACATTAGTCGTAAAGTCGTGCACATTTACATGATGATATTTTCTTGTGAAAGAAATATGGCAATTTAATAACAACGTAACAAAGTACTAAAAACAGTGATGCATACTTTTTGAAATTCAAATCGCTTTCAAATTTAGAACAACAGTAATGCAGAAATTAGCCACTACATACGAGCACATACTACATGTTCTTATTTAGATATTATAATTTATTTTATTTTTTTATTTATCTAATGAATAATAATAATAACAATATTGAAAAATATTTCCCATTTATATTTGTTGCGCGACTTTTGTGTTTCAACTTCTACTGCAGGGACTACTACAACTACGCATTCTGTTCAGATCAAAAAGGAAAAGTCGTTACTCGTTACCTTGTACTACAGTGGCTATTTTGATCTCCACTTTAAAATATAAAAATTTATTACTTTACAGTGAGGAATGTTTTACGTTTTCTAAAATTTAATTGCTGATTTGGCAATTTTGTTCACAGTCCTTGACGAATAATTGGCAGCACTGCTGCCACCTTATCAATTCGCTTTGGTTTTCACATTTTTGCCATATTAAAGGCCATTATTACAACTTGCCTTTAACTAAAGGAGGGATTTTAACGGGCAGATAAATTGTTTTCCATTATTATGAGTACCCAATAAGATAGAAGTGATCGTTAAGCTAAAGGGAGGATCATCCTACCTTTAACATTTAAAGGTCACTTTATGTTTGAACTTGCCATATTACATATTATTTTCATTATGGCAACTTCAAATTTTAACAAAATGAGCATATACAAAAACAAAGCCCGCGGTTGCCACTGCGTTAAAAAAACTTGTAAAATTGAGCAATTTTATCGACATTGCTCCCGCACTGCCATATTTTTGCAAAAATTTTATCTGCAAGTTGTAATAACGGAAATAAATTAAAGGTAACTTTCCAGTTCTCTTTAGCTAAAGGTACCTTTAACTAACCCCAACTTTAACGACAAGTTGTAATAACGGCCCTAAATAATATATCTTTGACAAATCGAATTGAGATTGTACTATTTGACCAGCTAGTTGTTTTTATTATATTACTCTGAGCGCGTTCTAATGTCATACGATATACAAATAAATATAAAAAGGGCTACTCTTACATACATAATTGGCCATTACAACCCTTTAGTCAAGATTACGACCTAGCTTCTCACACCACTCATGTTGTGTGCCTTAATTTTATACTTGAGTGGCGGGCCCTACAGTTTAACGTCGACTCCGAACGATAGATTTTTGAGAAACTTTTTCATGGCAGGTTTATTTACTCTCAGAGTTTTTGCCAGAAATCTGCTGAGAGAAAGTCGCCGAAGAAATATTTTTCATATTTCGTTTTGATGTCTGGCCTGGTGCTCGAACCCGGACTTTTACGTCTAATAAGCGAACACACTACCTATTAGACTACGGGGACTGCCCAGATACCAATTAGATTTGCACGCGTTTGTAGTCGAACCACCTCACTGAATGTTATTCTTTTAATTTTTTTTAACTTGTTATAAAAATTATAAAAGATTGGATAGTAATTGTGAAGGGTTACATGAAAATAAAATTAAAACCAGCATAACAACAGTTTTAACACTTAAAAACATAGCATAAATGTCACTGACGAAGCTAGAAAATTTCATTCCAGACTAGTAGCTTAGCAACCAATTTTGTATTTTAAAAACATTTTATTTAAAAGTTCTATACATTTGAAAATGGATTTAATAAAGGAAATAAATGAAAAATATTTATCACTAGAATCAGAAGTCGATAGAAAATTGGAGAAAATGTAAGTTTTTATTATTTAAATTTAAATGTTTAAATCACAAACATAAATTGTTATCATCAGCAACGGACACCCATAACGAAGAAATATTTACTGCATTTGTTTTGCCAACCTTCCATAAATATTGTATTCACCTTTGCACGAACAGTTTCTAACATACTTGAAGACACATTTAACTATGAAAATAAACAACTGTTGTAGGTACATTGCTTTGTGTGAGCAATGAACTTCTGGCTAATGGTAAGACGGATAAAATGAAATCCTTTGCAAATTCTAAGAGATTACTTTGCCAGTACAAAGACGAAGCCTAAAATTTGTTCTTACAAAATTTACATCAAATAACACGAGGACAAACTAAAAAAGTAGACTAGTAGACAGATTACGATATTCTGTAAAGTCGGAAAAACATTTGAATTGGATTTGACGTCTGAGAATAAGAATACAGACGAAATTTGAAAGAGTTTCGGTCGTTGACGATACTTAAAAGGTTATCTGTAACGTCGCATGGCGACACATCAAATTTGCACTACATCATAATTATTCCTTCACGGTTAGGTTAGATTAGGTTAGAGGACGTGTCACAGTCCAAGTACATTAACCGGAGGTCGATTTGACCCATTGTACATAACGTCCTTAAGAAGAAAGGATACAAGAGGGGATGGGAAAGGAGAGGAAGTAGGAAGGGAGAATGGGAAGCGAAGGACTCAGATACACCAAACAAAGCAAAAAGGGAGAACGCGGCTACACTGATGAAGCCCTTGCACTTCTCAACCAGCTCAAGTTACTAATGAATCTGTGGAGAGCCCTTATGTCGGCTCTCTACACAGAATTAAACCCTCAAAGAAGCCCCTGCCAAGGATCCTCAACCTCAACCTACCAAAGGCTGGGCATTTACAAAGGAGGTGCTCGACAGTCTCCAACTCCTCCTCATCACAACATACCCTGCAGTAGTCCGGCTGGGATCTGGAACAGGGACCTAATCTCGCAGTGCTCTGTGATAAACCCTATAATCAACATCAAACTCAATATATGATGTTGAAAACAAAGTCAAAAAAACCTGGCCTTATACAAGCCCAGCAGCCAACCTGTTCTCGCACTGTCTGTAGCAGGCCATAGACATCGAGAGACATGACAACCCGATCCATTCCCCCAGCGCCTCTGCTCTTCCCCCTGACCCATCCATCGATGAGTCCGGAGAGGTGGCAGATTGGGGGGTCAGGACCAACTAAATCGCCCTCAGAAAGTGAACCTAACCTAGCGAGAGCATCCGTCGTCTCATTGCTCAGTATTCCGGCCTGGTCCAAAAGTCCAGCTGGGTGTGCTGAACTGTGTGTAGCAACACGCAGGGAGAGGGGTAAAAAACAAAGGGAAGGAAAAATCACATTAGCGATATGAGGAATACACAAAATCACTTTCTGACTTTGCGTATGTAAGCCTTATCGTGTAAACAGGACTTAAGAGAACGTGCCTACACTTCCTCAACGTCCTCAACGACTCCTTGCATTCGCGAACTAGCCGTGATTTACACCATACCGACACAATGGCCCTTAGGGCAGCCTGACTGTCGACGAAGATCATGTAAGATTACGATTCCGAAGCGGGGCCACCAGCTATGGCCTCAACAGCCTTCAAGATTGCGAAAATCTCCGCCTGAAACACGCTAAAGTCATCATTTAAACTGAAGTGTAGTTCAAGACCGAGAGGCAGAGCATTATTCCTTCAAACTGCATTGTAAAGTTGTTGTGAAGAACAAGAAAGTTTAAGTGGTGAACAGAATAGTCGCTGTAGTACAAAGTAACGTGTAGAGCTGCAAACAGTCAAACGTTAAAAAAGGCTATTCGAATTGATGTCAACAGAATGCGTAGTTGTAGTAGTCGCCACTGTAGAAGCTGATGCGTAAAATTAAAATTTTAAAACTTTGTCGCGCGGCAAATATAAATTGTATTATACAATTTGATACGTTCTTTGTTGGTAAATTCACTTAATGTGCATACATTATTCTGCAAGTTAAAGGTTATTTGGCAATAGCTTTCTGTTCGCATTTTTTTTTTGTTACGCTACTCATTACGTCGTGAGTTTCAGCTTCTTCTACAACTACTTTATTCTGTTCCAGGCTTTGTTGCTATTGAAATCAAAAAAAATCGTCAAAACTAACCAATATTTATTTTCTCCTTTAGAAAACGTGATGAAATAAAATTTGATAAAAATAATGCTGTATTTCTGGAAAAATCTCAAAAGAGTCAAACGGAGAAGATAATGACTTTTGAAGAAGCGATGTCAAGGAATTCAAATTTGTTGAAGGTTAGTAGCAAAATATTGTGTCAATTTAGATCTTTTAACATTTAATTTTGTTTTTTTTTTTTGTAAAAAGTCTTTAGAAATGACTAAAGCACGTTTACGATCGCGTTCTACATTTTCTCCCCTTGAACATATTTTAGAGAAAGCATTGCAAAACTATAAAATGGATTTGGAGGCTAATGTCACACATGCCCCAGGTCACTTGAACAGCACCGAGAATGTGTACGACACTGTGCCTTGATAAATATAAATATGTATGTTTACAGACAACACAATGTCAATAGATTTGTTGTAAAAATAAAATAAATTATAAATTATAATTATATACATTAATTATGTTAATTACATACCTTCGTAAGTCTTTCATGAATATCTGTTTCGCAATTTTATTCTATAAACACAATAGACGCAGCAATTGCAGCCTCAGGCAAGTCCTTTAATTATAATAAAGGCAGCAGAGGCAAAGCATAAACAAAAGAAATACAAAATAAACAGTGCACTTGCCACTAAAAAGCTCTTTCGCGTTATATCTCATGTATTATGATCTCTTTTTTATTGTATTGATTGCTGCGAATAAAAATAGAAATTAGGCCAAATGCAAAGCAGCCGAAACCTTGCTTGTTGTCGCGCAGCTTTTTAAATAATCATTTCCAAATACACACACGTATTCTGTTTTTGATAGATTGCTGTGTTGGCTGCGTTGCGCCTATTGTGTCTATAGCATGAGGGCTGAATGTAGTTTTTAGGATCTTTAAAGTTTTTGTTAAATATAATCATCCCGACAGCAAAGGGCGTCAACTGCTGCTTTTACTGGAACTAGAGCATTAATGATTGCGGATACTATTTTAATCTCACCTTTGAATAAAGCAAAATATTCAGCTTCAGGTGATCCTGTATATGTCTATTAATGCCTTTTGTATACAGTTTCTTAATAAATAGCCACGTTCCAGCATTAACAAAAGGCTGTTCCATCTAGTTTGACAGTCGTTTATTACCGTTAGCTGGTTGCCGAATTCAGCCAATATACGGCGTATATTGGTGATCATTTGAAATTTTGTTCGTCTATTTCGTATCTTCTTGATCACTGGACCACAATTGACTCAGTAATATCTCAGTAATATTGGTAACCTCCATGTCTTCGACCCCAATATAGGTCAACCAATTTTTCGTTGTCAGACAAAGCCGCGTTATTTTTGAAAAATCGTCTTCCTTTTCTGATTCTTCGCCTTTGTGCGAATGCTCATCTATTTCTTTTTGTAAATCCTGCAATTACCGCCAGTTGAACACCAAGGGCAAAGCATAACTAGTTATATTTTTGTATGATACTTGCACCGTCAATAGATAATATTATAATAATAATACCGACTATTTTTTCGCAAGTTACCTCCATACTGCTAGTTAATTGATGTCTTTAAAAAAGCAACAAAGGCAAAATTTAATAAGAAATGGGCCTAGTGTGGGATTTGGATCAAGTAAGCTGGATAGGCATAGTCTCAATGATTACAAAACAGGATTCTTTATGGTCGTGTGTTACTTGGAACTGGAGCTATAGGCGTCGAAGCTAATTAATGCCTTCAAATGAGCAATAGAGGAAAAATCGGATAAAAAATGGACCTAGTTGGCTGGATAGCCATAGTCTTAAGACTTCCAAAACAGGTTTCCTTACGAATGAGCTTTACGTGGGGCCTGAGATATAGCCGACGAAGCCAATTGATGTCTTCAAATAATCAACAAAGGCAAAATCGGATAAAAAATGGACCTAGTTGTGAAACGGACCCAGTGGGCTGGATAGCCATAGTCTCCAGGATTTCAAAACAGGTTTCGTTATGGTCTTGCGTTACGTGGAACCGGATATATGATAAAGTGCTCTATGTAAATACGAATACAAATTTAATTTTAGTTAAATAGACTAAAAAATTTAATAATTCTCATTGAGTTCATATGCATTTATATGTATATATACAACAAAATATCGCATTTTTACAAGTTGTATTTTTTTGGCAGATGACTTGCACTTTTTTCTTGTTGATGATTTGTGTTTTTTAGGTCGATGACTTGCATTCCTTGGTCAATGATTTGCATTTCTTGGTCGATGACTTGCATTTTTTTGGTCGATGACTTGCATTTTTTGGTCAATGACTTGCATTTCTTGGTCGATGACTTGCATTTTTCTTAGTCGATGATTTGCATTTTTCCTGGTCGATGACTTGCATTTTTCTTGTGCGATGATTTGCATTTTTCTTGGACGATGACTTGCGTTTCTTGGTCGATGACTTGCATTTTTCTTAGTCGATGATTTGCATTTTTCTTCTTCAATGATTTGCATTTCTTGGTCGATGACTTGCATTTTTCTTGGACGATGACTTGCATTTTGCTTGGTCGATCACTTGCATTTCTTGGTCGATGACTTGCATTTTTCTTGGACGATGACTTGCATTTCTTGGTCGATGACTTGTATTTTTCTTGGACGATGACTTGCATTTTTTTGGTTGATGACTTGCATTTTTTGGTCGATGACTTGCATTTCTTGGTCGATGACTTGCATTTTTCTTGGTCGATGGCATACATTTTTTTGTCGCTTGTGGAGTATTAACATTAGGCGACTTGGCAATGTCGTTGGAATGGAGGAGGATGCTTTGACGAGACCGCTATTTGATGCAGACGTCTGCGGGAGTCTGCGAAGAGGAAGAGCTTGTTTGCGTTGGAGGGGCCAGATCTAGGAAGCGCTATCATCGATTGGTGTGACCAACTGGCGTGGCAAAGGCTCCTGGAAGTATGTGTTAAGGCAGGCCGAAATCCGTTAATCGGGATGTTAATGGCCAATTAAGTAATTAAGTAAGACTTGCATTTTTTTGCTGCAATATACAGCATGTCAAAAATGTTGGCGTAAATTTCAAAAAAGTGATAACAAAATGTAATAATGTAAAATGGTTTTATTAAAGTGAATTAAAATAAATACAAAAATATTTTCTTAAGGCTCAATCTACGATTAAGTAGCCGCACATTGATACCACACGTTACATAGTTATCGAAATCGATCAACAATAGGTTTTTATTTATGAAATTCATGTACATTTAATTATTCGCAAATTTATTTGGAAAATAATTTTCACATTCAATTTTTTCGATTCCAATTTCCCGGACGGTTAAATCCAAACTTTTTGAATTTATTGAGATAAAAAATGATTTTTGGAAATATTTTAATTTCATATAAAAATAGAAATAAACAAATATTTACCAGTTTCACTATTTATTCCTACAGCTGCATTTAATTCATTTAAAACGAATCATAATTCATGATAATCGATGTGTAAATAAAATTTTATATTCAATAAAATTTAGACAAAAATATTTCATTTTTACTGTAATTGCATTACATGAAATTAAGAAATAATAAAAAATAATTATTTAAATAGAAAGTTGTAAAGTCTTTGAATTTTATCAGCAAACCTCGTACACTATTATGTATGTAATCTTGTTTAGGAAAATATTTTCTAACTAAGTAAGGGCGTTTCAAATGATTTTTTTTAGAAAATATATCGAACAGAAGATATTTTTGTGCACTTTATTTGATAATAGTTTTTTACAGGAAAAAAAAAGAAAAATTACATAGAAATGTACACCAAAAACATTTTCAAATGATAATTTCTCATTTCGATCTTTTTTTTTTATTTATTCGTGTCTTTTTTTTTCGTTATCATTTTTTTTTATTTTTTTGTCATGTTTTCTATAACACATGTCGTGTCAAACTGAAAATGTGGATCAATGATATTTTGATAAATTGGCCATCAAATTAATGCTTTTTACGTGTTACAAATACAACATGCCAAGATGTAACGTTTAAGGTTAAAAGGAGTCGTTAAACAATAATATTAAGAAGCAATTAAATACATACATACATATGTACATATATATACCAGGTGTACCGGTATGAAGTGAGCGTCAAGATGCATATGTAGGTAACATCCCAGCTAGCATTTGGAATATTGTTTTTAGAAAAAACACATTGCTGAGTCATTTTAGAGTACTGTTGTTGATCAAAAACTTATTAGCCAGTTACACGGTTAAAAAAGGACTCAAAAATGATTCGCGCGAAAGAGTTCGATTTAAAATACAATAAAAAATTGTATAGCAATTGGAAATTAATCATCCAGACGTTTAAAATGTGTCGCCGTAGTCTAGTAGGTAGTGTGTTCGCTTATTAGACGTGAAGCCCGGGTTCGAGTGCCAGGCCCGACATCAAAAACGAAATATGAACAAAAAAATATTTCTTCGGCGACTTCCTCTCAGCAGATTTCTGGCATAAACTCTGAGAGTAAATAAACCTGACATGAAAAAATTTCTCAAAATCTGTCGTTCGGAGTCGACGTTAAACTGTAGGTCCCGCCACTCAAGTATAAAATTAGGCACCTAACATGAGTGGTGTTGAGAAGCTAGGCAGTAATCCTGACTGAAGGGTTGTAATGGCTAATTATGTATGTATGTATGTTGGCGATGACATCTGTCAAACATATTCAGTATTTATCAAGTCAGCGAACAAAAAATGTCATATTTTGCAATAGGAAATGACGATTTAAGGTAAACATTAATTTTTTTAATTTAATTTAAAGAAAATTGCTGGAAAGTCTCATCGAAAGTTTTTCGAGGCATATGGTGATCATAGAGCATGAAATACATAGATAACGATTATGATATGAGAAATGAAAAACGTGAAAGACTTAAAAAACAAGTTTGAAGACGCAGAATTGCAGACAATAATGGATGAATTGGAAACAAGTGGCAGAAATGTTAAATGTTGAACAACAAAGCATTCTGAGCATTTTAAAATTGTGGGAAAGATCCTAAAGTCTGGAAAATTGGTACCAAATGAATTGAATGACAGATAGAAAACCGAACCACCCACTTGTGAAATTTTACTTAAAAGACACAATAGGGCAATTCACACGACTTTGTATCGTGTATGTTGTATTGAATACACTTTTTGTTTGTGAACGCTCAATGCTATGCTGTATTGTGTATTTCGTATTCCAAACGTCAAAAACGATAAGAAGAAGAAGACTAGTATGTATTCATAATTTGATTTCAAGCAACAAAATGAAAAATATTACGTAAAAAAGTAAATTAATTAATTAACTGTGCGAACACTTATAATTTTGATACGTTAATTGTTGACTCAAGTTACATAGAAAATATTTTGTATATTTATTCTTCTTCTTGATTACTGGCATTAACATAAACTGATAGCGTGAAATCAATACAACTTCCAAAAACACATGACCAAAATGTGTATAAGTGTATCGGATTTTTATATGAGAATTATCAACAACAACAAGCATACATTGTTGTATATTCGTCCAACAATACAATGAATACAATGATACAAGGGCTTGTGTGAATTGCCCAAATAGAAAATAAGTGTTGCAGGCGGTACCAGAAAGATGTGCTGCAGCCTGAGCTCCTAAAACCTGGTGAAATAGCTATCCCGACAACAAATCACCAATTTAAAACGTATGTAATTCGAAAAACGACAAAAAACACAAACATAACAAGGTAATTTTGCAATACGACAATGCAATGAATGCATATGGATGGGGGCTCCTACTCCAGCCGACGTACTCCCTAGACTTATCTTGTTCCGTCTATTATTTATTTTCTTCGATTGGACACGCATTTAATGAACAGCACTTCGATGCTTACGACAAAGTAGAAAACTAGGTGACTTATTGATTTGCTTCAAAAGACATACAGATTAATTGATGTGGATTCCACAAATTGAATGAAAGATGGAAAAATTGTGTAACCAGCAATGACCAATACTTTGAATAAAATGTTTTTTAACTTGCCCATAAAAAAACGCTCATTTCATACCGGTATACCTGGCATGTACATAGAGGAATAGACATATTTTTAATTCCATTTGTCACATTACAATTCTGATGTAAGGAATTTTTCGTTTGTATTGACTAGTGATGCATTTTTTTAAGTCGATATCGTAATGTATCGATTTTAATATCTTTCGGTGATACTATTTATTAAAAAATTTATTGTCATATTTCTATGTCAAGTGTTACGATACAAATATTTACTTCAGATGTTATTAGTCCATCTGTATTCGTATGTATGTATGTATGCATATGGAGCGCAAGTTATTTCAATTTACTTTTATTGTTTTGTTTGCCATTCAATATTTCATTAACTCAATTTGGAGACAGAATTTATCTTTACGTTCGTATTGTTTCATTTTGTAATATGTATTTGAACACGATCGGTGTCATCGTTATTAACGATATAATAATAGATTTATTTCGATGAGCGAACAACAACAATTTTACAAAAACAAAACAAATATATTTATATGTATGTATAGTATAAAAATATTGAAACAAATTGCCTATTGTAAGAAAAGAAAATAAAGAAATATTCTTTTAAGAGTATTTGTTGTACATTGTTGACATGAAACAAATTGTATTAACCATCCGTACCGTACAACAGTACGTACTAATGCATTGAAACAAATTACGACAAAGTGTATACATTTAATAATGTATTCTAGTTCAATACTTACTTTTGTCAATGTATGGTGGAAAACACAAGCTATCACCTGGAAAAGAAAAACACAAAAAAAAAAATATCGGGTGATAAGAAAATAAATTATATTCATTGTGCTATCACACACGAGACTATTTTTTAAGCAGTACAATTTTTGTTCTTTCAGTCATACACGAGACTATTTCATCTGGCATAAAATTGTATACATGTACTCTGCTTTGTGTGTATTAGTTTTTCTTCACTACTCAACGCACAACGAAAGACTAAATATTTTCTATATAAAAAATTTTTCTGAACCTGCCGTTTTATAAATGTATGTGTATTGGTTTTTGAGGGGTAGAAGCTGGTTGAAAAATTATGCCAGCAAAAAACCACTCCTCCTCACCTCTCTTGCCAACAAGCTGCCATTTTATGCTAGCATAATTGTTCTCGTGTGTGATTGCCCATTGAAAACAGTGATGGTAAGTAAAATACTTGTGTATTCTTCACAAGTAGCATTAGTTTATGGTTTCGTTTGTTCATAATTGACTGATGGGGTGTGTAAATGGATTGTAAAATATTCCAAACATTGGCCAATATAAGGCTATTTAGCAAACCTATGTAGATAGATTGCATAAAAAAAAGAAAATCTATTTTAAACTCCCAGTTCAATGGCATATGGCAAGCAATGTCGTCGATACATTAAACAATCCCATGTGGAACATTTTTGTTATTAATAAATATTTAAACAATTGTTGTATTGAAAGGTAGTATTCAAACGTTTTTCACCGTTTATCATGACAGTTACAAAGTTATAGTTGGGCAATTCACACAAGCCCTTGTATCGTTGTATTGATATATACAACAGTGTATGCTTGTTGTAAATAATTCTCATATACAAATCCGATACACTTATACAAATTTTTTTTCATATGTTTTTTAAGTTGTATTGGTTTCGCGCTATCAGTTTATGTAAATGCCAGTAATCAAGAAGAAGAAAAAATATACAAAATATTTTCTATATAACTTGAGTCAACAATTAACGTATCAAAATTATAAGTGTTCGCACAGTTAATTAATTTATTTACTTTTTTCCGTAATATTTTTCATTTTGTTGCTTGAAAATCAAATTATGAATACTAGTCTTCTTCTTATCGTTTTTTGACGTTTGGAATACGAAATACACAATACAGCATAGCATTGAGCGTTCACAAACAAAAAGTGTATTCAATACAACATACACGATACAAAGTCGTGTGAATTGGCCAACTATCTTAAATTTTTTTTTAACGCCGAGGAGGGGTGAATGTACCTAACCGCACCATAGACGAAGTCATCACATCCTCCGTGTGTGGGGCCCACACCCACTAAATTCCCCCCTCGTTTCGTGGACTCGTTGTGCCCACTCCGGAACTACGGTGGTATTACTTCGGAGTGGAGTCCTTTTGGCCCCAGCGTGTTTATATCCGCGTCCGGATTGCGTGTCGAGAGTTGAGGAGATATTTACGTGTCTCCACTATTCCTTTCGTTCAGGTCTCTGTATCGGATTCGGTTTGACACGTGTGCAAGTATCATCTATGCCGGCGTGCCTACATGTTCCGCAGCCTCGAGATCTCTCTTCTTCAGTCTTAGGATACGCTCCGCGTAATTCGCCACTGAAGTCCAATTCTCTCCACTCGCAATCATAACCCCGATAATCTTAGCGGCCGTGATTGTTCCAACTATTGATGTCAGTTCAGAGCGGTAGCTCTGCCAGCGTGCACACTCGAATATAGTGTTCTCTGCTTCATCAATTACTTCCTCTTCTTCGTGAAGGCAATAAGGGGAGGCGCTCTTGCCCATTCTAAGCAGGTACTTCCTAAAATACCCATCTTACATTAGAATTTCTGGGTTTACTATGTGGCTTACGAAATATGAAGAGGGATGAAAATAAATCCATATTTAAAAAAGAAAAATATGAAATATTTCTAAATAGCTTTTGTAAAAAAATGGAAACTAACATATCGATCGTTAAGAGCAAAAGCAAAAATAAATTAAAACTTTTATAATTCACACTTAAAGTCGCCGTGGTCTAGTAGGTAGTGTGTTGGCTTATTAGACGAAAGGCCCGAGTTCGAACCCCAGGTCACACATCAAAAACAAAATACAAAAAGTATTTCTTCTCTGAACTCTGAGAGTAAAAATTGCCATGAAAAGCTTCTCAAAAAATCTGTCGTTCGGAGTCGACTTTAAACTGTAGGTCCCGCCACTCATGTATAAAATTAACGCACACAACATGAGTGGTGTTGAGAAGCTAGTACTTTCGTACTTCTTTCTTTCTTAGAAGTGATTTGATTTGTCATATTTATCTACATACGAAAATGTAAATTCAAACCAGTATGTTTGCAACAAAGCATGTCATCCATCCTTTTATTATTTTTGTTTTGTTTTTCAGTTCACTTACTTAATTTGTCATTGCAATCTTTTAATCAGGATTAGCTTCTCACACCATGTTGATTTTATCGATTAATGACGGGACCTACAGTTTAAAGTCGACTCCGAACGACAGATTACATACATACATAATTGGTCTTTACAATCCTTCAGTCAGGACTACGACCTAGCTTCTTACATCACTTATGTTATGTGCGTTAATTTTTATACGTGAGTGGCGGGACCTATAGTTTAAAATCGATTCCGAACGAACTTCTTTCGTTGCTTAGGAACAACGCGCTCTGTGGACATGTATTAGATTATTGCATTTGGTTTAGTACTGAGGTGAGTCAAGAGGTGATGTTAAATAGCTATTAGCCTGTCACGCTAACCCTATCTACATCTAATCTATAGGACTTAACAATACAAAGTTTCTTTTGGTAGTTTGGAAGGACTTGGTCTTATGTATTTTGTAAAGGATACGCTGACTGATATTGGAAACATATAAATATACAATAGCGTTGTGTACTCATAGCCCGGATATCAGCACAACTACATTTACAAAACTACCTAGAATTAGAATTACAACTTATTGCATACAATTCAATAAGTTATGTAGAACATTTCCAGGAGGTGAACAAAATTGTTTTTCTACATTTTATTTGGCTCTCTTAAGCGCTGTTTTGAAATGTCAAATGCTGAAGCAATTGCTGACAAGAGAAATACTTCCCTTAACGGTCGGTGGGTGCTCCGATTAGCCATATACCCATATACTACTGAGAACCTAATAATTGAGACTGTATTTGTGTTTATGTACGAGTATGGCTGTGTTTCTTGTGTGCATTTGAGTACGATTACTTTTATTCGCTGGTAAATGTATAGTACAAACCACCGATACTTTTCTTCTACTCTTGCTGATAGTATTTCAATTGTTAATGTTTTTTTGTTTTTTGTTTTTTATTTGTTGTCGTTGTTTCTTAAGTACAAATAGAAACAATAAGAGTTGAACTAATATAATATGTAATTATTTTTATATGTACGAATGTGTGTAGTATGCCATACGTATGTATGCCTTGGAATCGTCACATGTGTGTGTGTGTGAATATATATACACATACCAGCAGATATGCTACACATATATGTACATACATACATACATATATGTATGTTCTATTAACTGATATTCAATATGAAGTGTTTTAAACTTCATCAAAAATTGTAACCATTCAGTTACGATTTGATACGCGGCAGGTGAATATTGGAAAGTGATAATTTTGAGTGTCAAGCAAACGATTGAATCGACGTCATCAGTTGATCGTGACAACAAGTGTAACCGATTCCATCTTCATGTGAAAATGCCACGAATCAACTTTTAATAAACTTGAAATACGAGTCCGGAAAATTCATTATATTCATCTTTACCGTGATCATAAAAAAAAACGCCAGCCTTTCGCTTGCGTTGTCTTAAAAAGCCTATTCTAAAACTAACTGTTAAGTGAATAAAATGAACGAAAAAATAAAAAAAACGAATAAATTATTCGAAAAGGATTAAGCAGCAGATTACTTGAGCCAAGTGAATACAAACATACAATTTTGCACAATTATTCAATAAGTTTGTTCGTTTGGCTTAAGTTATTTACAAGCTTAAGTTTCAACTTTTACTCTTTTTACACGTTCTCGTTCATTGGTTAATCTATAGACGTCATCACTTCCTTTTTAAATTCATACATATTCGTACATGCACACATACATACATGTATATAGGAGTATTTGATTTATGTTTAAAAATTCTTCAAAAAAACGGTACTTTCTAATCATGTTATCAAAATTTAATAAAAATCAGCATTCGCAAATGCACAGCAATCAACTTAGCCAGCAATAAACTATCTACCTACCTATCGTAAGCAATACAATACAATACAATACGTGGCGGTAAAGCAAAAAAGTGTATTTTAAAGTGACACGTCAAATGCATGATTGAATATGAATATGAATATGATTGTATTGAGTTTTAAACAATTTTTCTAATATGGAATATTATTTTTATTATTTTATTTTCTAATTACAAACGAAAGACCTTTTTCTTAAATTTTGTAATCCACAAGGAGATGTTATAAGATGTTATAGGACTATATTTGTCAAGTTTTTTTTTTTCTTTTTACTTCATTCATTTATTCTATGTTTCTAAACGAACTGATGATTAGTAAATTTATTTGAAACCTGGAAAAAGCAAATTAATTACATACATAATTGGCCATACAACCCTTCAGTTAGGATTACGGCCTAGCTTCTCACACCACTCATGTTGTGTGCCTTAATGTTATACGTAAGTGGCGGGACCTACAGTTTAACGTCGACTCCGAACGATAGATTTTTGAGAAACTTTTTCATTTCAGGTTTATTTACTCTCAGAGTTTTTGCCAGAAATCTGCTGAGAGCAAGTCGCTGAAGATATATATTTTTTTTCATATTTCGTTTCGATATCTGACCTGGGGTTTGAACCCGGGCTTTGCATCTAATAAGCGAACACACTACTTACTAGACTACGGCGACTTACAAGCAGAATAATTGTTCGTATTAATTGCCATTTGGTTCAGGGGACGTTTCCTTCGTAGTCTGTAATGTGCATACTTTTTCAATAGTTTAAACGAGTGTGATGTATGACTATGAAGAATTCGTCATAGTCTAATAGGTGGTATGTTGGCTTATTAGACGCTAGGCCAAGTTTCCCAAAAAACTTCAGGTCGTAACCCTGAGTGAAGGTTTGTAATAATTAATTATTTGCATATGTACCTGGACAGAAAAATTGATGCGAAAATTTTTGACACAGGAATTGTGTGATTTTACACTAGTCTAGTTGGTAGTGTGTTCGCTTATTAGACATAAAGCCCGGGTTCGAGCCCCAGCCCAGACATCAAAAACGAAATATGAAAGAAAAATATTTTTTCGGCGACTTCCTCTCAGCAGATTTCTGGCAAAAAACTCTGAGAGTAAATAAACCTGGCATGAATTGTTTCTCAAAAATCTGTCGTTTGGAGCTGCAAGTCCCGCCACTCAAGTATAAAATTAACGCACACAACATGAGTGGTGTGGGAAGCTAGTCGGTAATCCTGACTGAAGGGTTGTAATGGCCAATTATGTATGTATGTATAGTATTCCCCGATTGAACTCGGGCCTTACGCCTAATAAGCCAACACATTACCTACTAGACTACGGCGACTTCTCGGGGATTACTATTGTTGCTAGATATGTGGAAACTAACCATTACTTATATGGCATGCAATGCCACGCAACAAAGGGTTAAATTACTGACCTTAAATGTTTACTGTATCCTTTAAGATACACTCAAAAGTTGAATAAAATGAAATCTTTGCAAGATGTTAAGGACATAAAGCCTTTTTGCAAAATAATTTTGCAATAAATTTAAGCAATTTCTCAAAATATGAAATAAACAAATAAAAACTGAAAAGGCGAAACAAATATTTTGCAGAACTAAAAGTTTAGGAATGTAGGAGTACATATAGAGTCAACCCTCCTATAATGCGGAGAGTGCGTACCGCGTTGTATGAAATCTGCGCTATAAGAAACTCGGATTTAATCGTACAAACCAGGCTAATTCGTAGCGTGTTCTATGATTGATGAAAAAATGAAACGAAAACTAAACTAAAAGACTGTTTTCCAAGAAAAATAAGAAAGACTTTTGTGAAGTTATGTAATTTTTCAACATTCATCCTCACTGTCAGATATGAGTCGCCTAACTGCGACTCTTTGAAATACAATTTTTTTTCCATCGTATAGGTTGAAGTCGCCGTGGTCTAGTAGGTAGTGTGTTGGCTTATTAGACGAAAGGCCCGAGTTCGAATCCCAGGTCAGACATCAAAACGAAAATATGAAAATATTTCTTCGGCGACTTTCTCTGAGCAGATTTCTGGCAAAAACTCTGAGAGTAAAAATTGCCATGAAAAGCTTCTCAAAAAATCTGTCGTTCGGCGTCGACTTTAAACTGTAGGTCCCGCCACTCATGTATAAAATTAACGCACACAACATGAGTGGTGTTGAGAAGCTAGGCCGTAATCCTGACTGAAGGGTTGTAATGGCCAATTATGTATGTAGGTTTGAACTGCCGGGATAAAACAATTATAAAACCAATCCTTAAATAAATCTTGTTAATGTTTTTCATTACACGGGGAGTTGAAGAACGATTTCTTATCATTGGTTTTATTATCAGGCTCCCTGATAAATTGCTGCACACATGAATAGTGATATGTTCTTTTGAAAGTTTAAATCCCTGAGCACGCCTTTGATTTTTCAGAATGAAGGTCCTAGATGGTAGTTTTTTCCAATATAATACCGTCCCATCAAAGTTAAAAATCCTTCATTGATAATTCTAGCGGAAGGAACTTATGGGATGTTGTTGAACGGAAACCGCGGTGTAAGAGTACCGCGTTGTAGGAGGGATGTCTCAATTTCAGCTCCATGTTATATGGAAACCGCGTTCTAAGAGTACCGCGTTGTAGGAGGGATGTCGCAATTTCAGCTCCGCGTTATATGGAAACCGCGTTCTGAGAGTACCGCGTTGTAGGAGGGTTGACTGTATATATGTATGTATATCAGCAGTAGCTATTAAAAAAGATTCGACAAAACAATTTTCGGAATTTTTGCTGACTTTATCACTTCCGTAGTAAACATCGAATAATTCTCTACATTTTAACAATAGTTGAATGAATTATGTAGCTTGTCATAGATAGGGTCAAGTGATATTTTTACCGTTTTTAATTTATTCAATATAATTCGAGCGAATTTTTAAAAAGTTATTAGTTATATTTTCTATAGAGGTATGGGTTAATGCATATAATGTACATATGTACATACTATTTTGTGAAAACTTTAATTAAAAGGCTTCCTGATAGTGTGCTAGTCTATTACTGTGAGGGACGAGAGTTCGATGCTCACCAAAGACTCTAGTTTTAGAAACTTTGCTTGTAATATTTGCAATTGTATTGTATTTAATGCAAGTCGCCGTAGTTTAGGGTTCAAATCCCCGGTCAGACATCGAAACGATATATGAAAAAATAGTTCTTCGGCGACTTCCTCTCAGCAGATTTCTGGCAAAAACTCCGCCATGAAAAAGTTTTCAAAAATCTGTGTTGTCGTAACCTAAGAAATGCCAACATGTTCATTGTGTACTTAGTAAATAAAATTGCTATAAAAAGTTTCTCAAAAAAAAATCTGTCATTCGGAGTCGACTTTAAACTGTAGGTCCCGCCACTCATGTATAAAATGGAACACACACAACATGAGTGGTGTTGAGAAGCTAGTCCGTAATTCTGACTGAAGGGTTGTTATGGCCAATTATGTATATATTGTATTTTATGAATAAATAAATATGTAACTGTACAAAATATTTTATGAAATGTCCACACACACATTCTTTAAATCATACAAATAAAATATTTTCTAAAAAAAAAACTCGTGCCGCAGTTAAGATTGGTAATAAATCAAAATTGCTTCATATTTCGTTATGATAGTGTAAATCGTCTATATGGTAACTTTCAGTAGGCACTGCCATTATCGTGTTATAAACTGAATAAAGATTGTGTGTTAAAAGTGCATGAAGTGCTTATCGTAAAATATTCGATTAATAACAATCATAAATTTTGAAAAAAAAAACCAGAAAAAGATGGAAAAATTTACAATCTGGCATAAGTTTAGATGAAAAATATCAATTAATGATATGATATGGCTACATAAACTCTCGCGTACACTAAAAATGTTAGTGTACTCAAAAAAGTTCACTAAAACCCAATTTTTTCGCTGTGTACTGATCTTTTTAGTGTACCTTGTACACAAAAAGTAAAAAATATTGTTTGTGATCTCTGTTCAGTATGTTAGAGTTTGTGTTCATTTGTTGTGTAGATGTTGTGTACGTAATGTGTTTGCGAACGAGTTCACAAACGCTTAAATGAGAGTTAAAAGTATAAGTATAAAAGTGTTCAGTATTTTTTCGAACACTGGATGTGCCTATAAAAGTCCAAACAGTCTTCTTCTACAAAGTCCCGATATGACTTTACAATCTAAGTACCACAATCTAACTGCGCCTCATAATCAATCCTTTTCTTAACAATACATGTCCAGTAGAGTCTAGCAATATTACATACGCCTTCCTGCCACCAACGAACTTGAGCCTCGCTTTAAGACATATTTAACATACATAGTTTAACTGAGGTAATTTAAGTTGCTGTGGTTTAGTAGGTAGTGTGTTGGCTTACTAGACGTGAGGCCTCGGTTCAAACCACAGGTCAGACATCTCCAACTAAACGAAATATGACCAAATATTTCTTCGGCGACTTCCTCTCAGTAGATTTCTGGTAAAAACTCTGAGAGTAAATAAAAAATTGCCATGAAAAGCTGGCAGTTATTGTTTATTCTACATTGATGACAATGTTTTTTATAGAGGTATAGAACTTTAAGTTGGCATTACTTTTCAAGATGGCGACCGATTTAACAGCTGTCAAGTGATTTATTCTCAGTTTGGTTTGGCAATTCATCATGAATAGACTCACGCCTGAACAACGCTTGCAAATAGTGCAATTTTATTTCGATTTATTGAAAGACACGTTTGGTGACTGCCTAATTTCACGTTTTGGACCTGTGAATTGGCCTCCAAGATCTTGTGATTTAACACCGCTAGACTACTTTCTGTGGGGCTATGTAAAGTCAGTGGTCTATGCGGTAAAGCCACAAACGCTTGACCATTTGGAAGACAACATTCGCCGTGTTATTGCCGATATACGGCCACAAATGTTGGAAGAAGTCATCGAAAATTGGACGTCCAGATTGGACTACATCCGCGCCAGCCGTGGCGGTCATATGCCAGAAATCATATTTAAAATGTAATGCCTCAAGATTATCTTTCGGATAAATAAAATTCAAGTCAATCGAATAATCCATCGTTGTTTTATTGCAACTTAAAGTTCTATACCTCTATAAAAAACACCCTATATTAGACGGTCGTGATGAGGATGCGAAATGATGAAATTTTCTAAAAATGTTGCTTCATTATTTTCAGATCAACACTCTGCTATCAGCTCTTTATCTGTATGTCTGCATGTACATATGTTCCAGGAGATAGATGTCGACGGCATAATATGACTTCTCCAAATTATTAAGTCCCTGGGTTATACTTCGTGGTGTGGATAAGACGCTCTGTAATGCACATTCGAGAAGAACATTGAAAATTGTTTGGGGCAGAATATGAAGTGCAGGACACAGTACCTCCCGATGCTTTTTAGACCTCTGACTATATGTTCCAAATTACCAAGTGTGCCGTATCAAAATAATTCGTAATGTAAATTCGAAAGTGGCTTCAATGTAATTTTTTTTTGAGTTTAATCAGTCATTCTTCCGAATGTTTTGCTCTTTTATTACACCAACTTCTTTCCTCATTTCAGAAGTTTTTCTCGACTTGTACGTGGAGTGGCCGGACCAAGTATTAACAATATTTAAGCGCTGTTTTAAGCTTTCGCTGCTCCCTATCAAATTTAACGTTTGAAGGAGATCAAATTTATGATTCATTCTCTCACTATTTCCCAGGTTTGTTTCAGGCTGTTCTCTAATAAATGAAACGATGTTTCCAAAACTTTGGCTTTCGTAATCCTGGTCGATCTATCTTGTAGTTTTTACCAACACAATCATGTCCGGATGGGATTTTCGCACCTTCCAGTTGCGATTTTCGTATGAACAGTGTTTGCGATCAGTTACCTATAAGGGTCGGTCGCCTATTTAGTCTGCTACACGATTGTTTTGTATGTCCAAACGAAAACCTTATCATTTGGAGGTAATGGCTGCTTGGTTGTCCTAGTTGTACGATCCCGCATGAACGTTGAAATCGTTATTAGCAGAAGGTTTGTCCGTGCAATTACAGAGGATAAGTTTAGAGGTTTAGTCATTACATTCGCCGCTTTTATTGGGACATAGAATTGAATGAAAGAAAGGTTTCGGCCATGTATTCTGTAATGTATGTATTTTTGAAGCTAAATGACGTTGTAGTGGGCGTGGTCATCAGGTATATATAAATATATATGTTTATATAAAATTTTGTATATATTTTGTTTAAAGCTAAATCTGTTAGGGACCATGAAGGTTAACTATTGTGTATTGAAGTAGGAAGCAGGAGTTACGACGTTAAAATTATTTCAACGAATTTACGTTTACATGTAGGTGACTATTAAATTTAAAACGATCTTAAATATCAGCATTCGGGTATAAAAACGATAATTAAAGATTATTAACTTATTTTATATGTATTCACAGTGTAAAAAAACATTTCGATTCTCAAATCAAAAGTATTTGCAAATGCTTAAAACGGATAATTTTACACAGAACTGTATATTTACGGTACACGTAGTCATTAAAAGAAAACAAAATAATAATAATAACAATAAAACTTATACACGTACATATTTTTCTTATCAGAAATATTTCATTTTTAAATTAATTTGTTTCGTCTTTCTCCCACCAGTGGTTCCCAACTACATATATTTTCAGGTCTGAAAGCAAAATTTCACCACTTGCCTTAACTTTATACGTGGGTGGGGGGGGCCTACAGTTTAACGTCGACTCCGAACGACAGATTTTGTGAAACTTTCTCATGGCAGGTTTATTTACTCTCAGAGTTTTTGCCAGAAATCTGCTGAGAGGTAGTCGCTGAAAAAATATTTTAAGTGTTATAAAACTATGTCTGCGACTTTTGTTAGGTTAACCTCAGTTTAATTTTCTGTAGGGAAAAATAAATCAGTCTGTTTTATTCTATAACAAATTAAATAGTATTGTTATCCAGAAAAATATAAACTAAATGATAGTAAGAAAACAAGACCAACAGATAAGAACAAAATGCACACATCGTACGGTAAACAGAATTACATAAAAAAATACGTAGGAAGGGGACAAAATAATGATAAAAAATTACAAAACAATAACAAATCTTGAGTTAAATCTGTGATCATTAAACAAGAATTGCATTAAAATGCCCTTAAGTACAGTGGTATGTATGTAACATCGAAAAGTTTGATCTTTATTAATCGTGAATAGAATTATTTATGTGTTTTGTTTTACCAGTTGAAGTCTGTTGTTATTTATATAAATAAGCGATTTCAGAGATCAAGCACAGGATCACTCTTACCACAGATGCTGCTATGGTCTCAATAGGCAATTGAGTAGCAGAGACCTGTCTCGTACAACAAAACTAATACTCTACAAGACGCTCATCCTACTAGTGTTTCTTTATGGCGCAGAGGCATGGACCTTATTAAGCACTGATGCAGCAGCCTTGAAAGTATTCGAGAAAAAAGTCCTACGTATGATCTTCGGTCCAGTGCGAGTTGGCGATGATTTCTGCATCCGATCCAACAGTGCGCTGTATGAGCTCCTCAACGGCATAGACGTTGTGCAACGGGCATGTCGTTCGAATTAAGGAGGATGATCCAGCGAGACGGGTATTTGATGCGGGGATCTGCGGAAGTCGGCGAAGAGAACGACCTTGTATCCGTTGGAAGGACCAAATCGAGGAAGCCCTGTCATCGATTGGTGTGAGCAACTGGCGTAGGCGCGCATGGAAGGATGTGTTGCGGCAGGCCGAAATCCGTTAATCGGGTTGTAAATGGCCGATTAAGTACATAAGTAAGTAAGTAACGATTTCAATAAAGAATTTATTTAAATATATTTCTTTTATTAAAATTAAATTAATCATCGAATCCACAATAAATAAACGCTTTTAAAACCAACAGAGTCTATGCACTTTTAAATATTGCCAATTTGAGATCTTCAATCCTTAATGATTTGTATAGTAATCTTATTGAGAATATATATTACATACATACATAATTGGCCATTACAACCCTTCAGTCAGGATTACGGCCTAGCTTATCACACCACTCATGTTGTGTGTGTTAATTTTATACATGAGTGGCGGAACATACAGTTTAAAGTTGACTCCCAACGACAGATTTTTGAAAACTTTTTCATGGCGGAGTTTTTGCCAGAAATCTGCTGAGAGGAAGTCGCCGAAGAAATAATATTTTTTCATATCTCTAATACGTCTAATAACCCAACACATTACCTACTAGTCTACGGCGACTTCAATAGAATATATATTAAGTATTGAAATTAATTTAATTTTTTTGATTTCATAAAAAATGTTTCTTGTGCCTTAAAGCATAAAGTTTGTGAACTACTGATTTTCACTGTTAATCATTTTAAAGCATTTTTAGTGTGACAAAAATAAAAATTGAAATTTTATCAATTAATTTTTATATCTTTAATAGTTATATATACTTTCAACTACTGTTTTTGACTTTGATTTTTTCAGTTTCTATAAACATTTCGCCGCTCGTAAAGCATTCTGGCATGACTTTTATTTTCAGTTGAAATATTATATTTTTATTATTAAATATTGGATAGATAAACACACGCATACATATGTATTGCTTCAATAATTGTTTAAGTATTTGTAATTGATAAATTTTGTTTTTAGTCTTCATTTAGAAATCGAAGATACTTGATGCTCCTCTTTTGTGTCAATTTCCATTTGCGAATCAAAGAGTTTTCGTTTAAAAGGAGGGAAAAAAGAATCTTTAAAAACGTGGCTGATAAATTACTAAAGAAAATAATTGTGCAACTTATTGCTTTGATTCATCGTTTTTGTTCTTTGTCAGGGGCATAATTGTAAATGATGACATCAAATTCAATTCAAATTTCAAACATAATTTTGTGTCAGTTATTAACTATTGCAATGAATTGTTAGAAATAAAAGAAAAACAAACGATATTCGTATGAATGACAACCGGAAATTGTAATACTAAAGCAAGTTTTGTTTATTTTCATTGTATACAACAACAACACACGATAAGTATGCAATACAACACACTACAAGGCAGAAGTGAACTGTACAACAAAATCGTTGATTATGTGTACATGTGTGTATTGAAAGTTTAATTTTGTAGTTGTAGAAATTTATGGATATCCCTATATACATACATACATACAAGTATGTAGGATTTGAAATTTATGTTCCAAGGCCGCACGTAATATTGAAATTATCCTTCAGGCGTAAAATGTAATGAGGTTTGAATGCATGAATAATGAATATTTTTTGATATCTCCGATTATCACTCCAGAGTAAATATTTTGACTAATCTATATACGAAATTATATATGAATCCTGGGATTTCTTAAATACATATATAATTGGCCATTATAACCTTTCAGTCAGGATTACGGCCTAGCTTCCCACACCACTCATGTTGTGTGCCTTAATTTTATACTTTGAGTGGCGGGACCTACAGTTTAACGTCGACTCCGAACGACAGATTTTTGAGAAACTTTTCATGGCAATTTTATTTAATCTCAGAGTTTTTGGCAGATATCTGCTGAGAGGAAGTCGCCGAAGAAATATTTGTTTTTTTTCATAATTTCGTTTTGATGTCTGACCTGGGATACAAACCCGGGCTTTACGTCTAATAAGCCAACATACTCCCTACTAGACTACGGTGACTGCATTTTTATATAACTTTAGCAATATTTCAATATTGGTAATGCTAGCATTCTATAGGCACACAGTAATTTTAAAATTGGCAAATTTAACTTCGATTTTGAAGCATTTTAGTCAAAGTAGCCGTTTTGTTTAAAATGCTGACTTGTGTGGGAACTTTGCCTAACCACCTTGATGGTCGGTAGTAAAGAAACTATGTCATGCGGTTAACACAGTGGAATCATATCATTTCTGAGAACTAAATATCATTTTTTGTTTGTTCGTGCCCATTTTTAGCGCTCAATTAATACAGAGTAATACGAAAACTGACAAGGATGATTCAAATGATAAATCCTTAAGAAAAAGTATAAATTTTTGAGAAAATTAAAAAAAATCACCTTATTAATGTTGAGTTATGTAGACGCACTATAAACATAACATTTGATTACAACATAAGCGGTGTGAAAAGCTAGGTTGAAATCCTTGGCCAATTCACACAACTTTGTATCGTGTATTGTGTTTTTAAAGCACGTGGCCGGCCTTGTTCAAAAATGACATCAACAATTTCATCGATTCTAATTTAATTCAATACAATTTTTGTATAAACATTTAAATAATACGTTATTTTTAAATCGAAATTTATGCCAAAACTATGTATTATTTATTGGAAAACTTTATTACCTTTATTTGTTAAAGGAATAGCTTCTATTAAGTGGTGTTCAATCGTTCCTTTCATTTTGTTTCCTTTCTATACACAGCGATTACAAGTTAATTATTTAAATGAATTACATTTATTGTTTATTATTGTTGCATCATAACAATACTAAATTGTCAATAATGTTTGGCAAATTTATGTCATAAATCATATTCTAATGACTTCTATTTTTATTTTTTTTTATATTTCCATGAATTATATTCAAGGACGACAATAGGCAAATGGAAGCGGTTTGTTGATCGAATGCTAATAAAATATGATTTACGTACGTCGTATTCACATAGTGGAGTATATGTACATATGTATGTATTTATATGGACGTACGTATGTATGACGGTGAATTATAAAACTGTGCAAATGCCAGTGCTGCGGAAATGATTTCTTTGCAATGCGCTTTCTGGATAGTGATTATGGACAATGTCATCTGATTTAATTCTTGGAGAAAATCATTATACATACATACTTAGTATCATAATACACCACAAGGACATTTGAAATGTTGACTGTGGTGTTTGGTCGAGTCTACTATGAGCAGAACACAAGTTCAATTGTGGTATAACATCTCCTGAGCGATGACCATGCGACGTTGTTTTTGCTAAAAATTTAGCAATTTTGAAACAATCTTCGCTGCCGCACGTTTCATGCCTAAAACATCCGTTAAAATTGCTTGGCATGAGCCGAACGATATGCTAACATCATCAGCAACCTCTCTAATAGTGATTCGAGGATTATCCAAAATCATTTTCTTCACTGCTTCAATGTTTTCATCGGTTGTTGACGTCAGCATCGTCATTGATATCTTCTCGGCCTTCCTTAAACCAGTTACACCACAAATTTGAAAACACGGTTATTTTTTGATCACACCCCGTATATAAAAATGAATGTTTGTTTGTATGTAACTTATAGAGTCGTAAACTATGCATTTGATCATGTTATGATGTTTAGCAGAGTTGTTGCGCACGAGCCGGGGAGGGTTTCTAAGTTGATATAACCAATTTCCGACAGGTGGCGCCACTGAAAATTACCAAAAATGAATTAAATCGTAAACTATGCATTTGATCATGTTATGATGTTTAGCAGAGTTGTTGCCTATGAGCCGATGAAGGTTTCTAAGTTGGTATGACCAATTTCCGACAGGTGGCGCCACTGAAAATTACTAAAAATGAATTAAATCGTAAACTGTGCATTTGATCATGATATGATCTTTAGTAAAGTTGTTGCGCATAAGTCGACGGAGGTTTCTAAGCTGGTGCGATTAATTTCCGGTAGATGGCGCCACTCAATATTATTATTCAAAATGAATTGAATGGTAGACTATGCATTTAAACAGACATTTTAGGATTCATCTTTTATGATTTTAATAACATTTAGTATAACTCATTCCCGTAAAATGTCAATCAGAAATTTGAAACATTTTAATTTTGGAAAGTTTTTAAAAATGCTGTTGGGTTGAAATGGATTGGGTACATTATGAGATTCTAATAAATTTAAACGCATTTTTCACATCGTTCGCGTGCAATCATGCCTCCAAAGCGACAAGCAATTGGTCGACCTACACCTCAAGGACGGAAGAAAAGAGCATTACGAGCCTCAGAATCAAACGGGCAACGAGCATTGAGACTAGAAAATCTGTGAGTACAAGCCGCTGAGACAAATTGGCATGAATCCTTTGAACAACGATAAGTAAGATTAGAAACTGATGAAATGCGTACTACCAAGGCCCGTTCGTCTGAATCATCTGGACAACGGGAAACAAAATCAATAAAATGATTCAAAATTAATTGAATGTTTGTGTAATGTCTTTCCTTCAAATTTATTTTAGTTGGTGGCGCAGCAAGACGCGCAGGGTACAGCTATTTAAATTATATGATTTAAATAGTTCCACTCATCTTATCGTTCCTAGAGGTTCCTGAAATTAGAATTAGACTTTAAACTGTAGGTCCCGTCGCTTACACATGTAAAAAATTAATCATTTTTGGTCACAATTTATAAATCATTATCTCTAGAACTATGATCTGTGTGTGATTCAAAAATGAACTAACTAACTAAGAATATGTACTGTGTTAACGACTAACATAATATGGAAGCTCATCAGGCTATAACATGTCAACGAATGACAGTGTAAATGCTTAAATTTGACTGTTATTTGCACGTTATTGCGATGTTAATATCAGAAAAGAACATATAAACTGGCACTATTGAATGTATTAAGACATCGGCGAGAAAACTTAAAACAAATACACATTTTTATTATTTGTTTTGTTTTGTTCAGTCTGACATTTCATCTTGAATTGTTTAAGAAATCCAAACACAAACACATGTAAAAATAAATGTTAGAAGACTCACCGTCTAAATAGTGTCCCTCAACTCAAGTGAAAACTGGCACGAAATTTAAATATGTACGAACTTTGTAAAATCTTCGTTGAAAAACTCAAAAAAAAGTTTCTTCTTTTATTATTTGCAGAGGAAATCTGCTACAGCTAAACAGCAAAGTAAAACAAAGTAAAACAACAAAAAAAAAAAAAATGTTCCATCATGCAATCGCAAGACTTCACTTTTGTTTCCTTTCCTTTCCAAAACAATAGAGTTGTGCACGTGTTGTAGTTTTTCAATCGGTTTTCTTAAAGATTCTTTCCCCGGTGGGTGGAATGAATGAACACGTCTTACTATTAAATAAGAAAGTCATAGAATACGAACGGGAATCAATTTGTTTCATAAATATGTACTTACGAGTATATTTCGTAAAGACTTTCTTCTTAACTTTAATGCCAACTTCTTGTTCGTTTATGGTGTAATTGGCCTTTTTTATTTCGTTCCTCGCATAAGACGGCAGCACGCAACAGTCTAAGCTGAAAAGGGTGAAGGAAGGAGAGAGAGAAATGAAAAAAAGAACAAATTTAACATGCCCCTGAAACAACAAAAACTATGACAGTTATGGATTTCAAAGCCAATAAGTTTGTGGCAAAAAGGATTGAATTCTCATAAAACTAGTCCTTCTGTAAACAGTGATACAGGACAATGAATTATTTACAAATCATTAAAAAAAAAATAATTGAAATATAATCAGCAATTAAACAGCAACGGGAAAAGTATCTTCAAATAAGGCTCCTAAGATATATGAATAGATTTTTATAAATATTATATTCGGGACGGATTAGTTATCGATGACCTTGGAACCTACATTATACGAGGTGTGATAAAAAAATGACCGTTATTTTCAAATTTCGTGAGTTACCTACGTATGTTCGATTTTCGCATTTTTTTCTGTTATGTTGGTACACATGTCTGTTATACATATATGTTGACAATATCAGCCATTTTGGATTGTCAGTTTGTTTTTGACAGATAAAAAGGTTAGTCGTGTTTTGGTGTCCTCTTCGATTTGTTACTATTCGAGATAATGGATCAAAGAAACTGTATTAAGTTTTGTGTAAAAATTAAATTAAATGTGCAAAGACGTTTGAAGTGTTGACTGTGGCGTTTGGCGCATGAGCAGAACATAAGTTCAATTGTGGTATAACCGGTTTAAGGAAGACCGAGAAGATGTCTATGACGTCCTGGGTGCCCGAGCACGTCAACAACCGATGAAAACATTGAAGCTGTGAAGAAAATGATTTTGGATTATCGTCGAATCACTATTAGAGAGGTTGCTGATGATATATATATCATATCGTTCGGCTAATGCCAAGCAATTTTTACGGATGTTTTAGGCATGAAGCGTGCGGCAGCAAAGTATCAGAAAAATCAAAACAGGAGCTATTAGCGATACTAAAAAGCGCGTTTCAGAAGTGTTTCGAGGATTAGAAAAAACGCTGGATAAGTGTATTATATCTGACGGCGGCAACTTTGAAGGGGACAAGATAGTTATTGATAAATAAATACTTTTTGAAATAATTGAAAATAAACGGTTATTTTTTGATCACTCCTCGTATAATAAAGATGAAAGCAAGCTCATATAATACATGGTTATAATATTAATTTTTAATTATTAAATTAAATTTATTTATTTCAGTTGAGATTTTTACTTTCTTTCGAACAAGTAGCTCTCGCAAATTTCCCTTTAATATTAACATTGTCGTGAAGAGATGCCTTGGTGTTAGGACCATATGATCTACTGCACTCTCCTTAAAGTTTTTAGGTTATCCCTGTAATGTCTCCTCCAAGCCTATTGTCCTGACAAAGTTTATGATTCTGTTTTGTATCACCAAGAACAATACCCTGCCTAACACCTGATATACAACCAGATGTTTCCTTCTGGGAAAGAACGAAGGAAGTCTGAGAGTGAGTTCTGATGTAACTCCTCTTCTTCACAGTATTTTCATGTTGGCTTCGAAACGATCCCCAATCAGAATAAGTGTACTTTGGGTCTACAAAGTGTACCGTGGGTTACATCTGGAAGAATGCTTGCATGATCTGATTCATGCCCTCTTATTGTAATTTCTCAACAAAAGTTTTGATTTCCTCATGCTTACTTGGGTTGAGAAAAGCCTTCGTCTCTCTTTATTTTCCGTTTCGTAAATACATACATTTCTAAACATTCTAGAAGGGTTCTTCGAATAGTATACAGTTTCCGGATCACTCCATTCTTTTTGTTACTAAGTCTCGATGCGAAGCAGTTTTCAAAATCATTGAGCCTACTGGTTCCCGGAGACAGTTAAGGAGAGAACCGACAGTAAATCCATTCCTTAAATCACGAAATTCCCTAATGAAAGTTGTCTCCCATCAACCCTTTTCTTCACTTCTATTTGCGGTCACCTTAAAACCAGTAGAGCTTCCAGCGCCGCTGTGGGATATATATTTGTTGAGTCTATTATTTCAACATACGGAAGTCTCTGTATCTTGTCCAACTCCATATAAGCTGTTTTCAGATTTGTTCTATCTTCCCAGACAATTACCTCATGGGGTCACTATTGGTCTTGGAAACCATCATGGTGTATGCGGAGCATAACTAGTGGATTGTATCTCCAGAATTTCCCTGCAATCATTCTGCATACCGTTATGGCATATCTGGCCTTTCTTTGATGCCAAATAGTGATTGGAAATGACCTTGTTGAGTTGAATGATAAAAAAAATTTACAAAATTTGCTACATTAGATACCACTGTACTACTGTAGCAACGATAAATCTTAAAAGTAGCTACTCCTGGCTGAATTGTTGTTTGTTTGTGTCTTCTTGTACTATTTTATGCCTTAAACTTGTTTTTAAAAATATAACGAGAGACGAAGTATGTATGAGTATTTTACATAATCGTTAATGTTAAAACAAAATGAGACCATTAACTTGTTACTTGCAATGAGTATGATGATGAGTGAAGAAAATAACTCACCCCCTTTGATACTTGAAAATGTAACATCCTGAGAAGGAGGCAAAATAGTAAATATTATTAAATTAAAAAGGAAAATGAAAAAATAAAACAAAATCCCTTTCAAACATAATAATTTGAATATTTGAATAGTCCAACGAATTTAGTTGCAATCGAGAAGTCAAAACGGAATGAACGTTTGGAAAGGAAAAGTTTTAACAGAAGTGCCATTCGGTCATGTTTTGATATTTAGTGGCAATATTAAACCAAATCCAAATAAGTAAATAAGGAAAAAATGTTCTTAAATTAATACATATAAAAAAAAAAGAAATTCAATATGCAAAAACAATAATAACAATTTTTTTTATTTTATTGTTAGAATCTCATTGGATTTGACAGATTGCATCAGTGAGAAAAATGAAAGTGAAACGGTTTTTCTAAAACTAGAAGCCAACTTTCGTGAAAATCAAATAATACGTTCCATGTTCCAACCGGGTGAAGGTTGGCAAAAGGAAGAGATTTCGAAAAATTGGAAGTGTGAAGGACCAAAAAATCCATTACTGCCAGGTCGGTTTAGAATCTAATCTAACTTTTAATTTGATTCAAATTTTTGTTGGTAGATTAATTTCTTTTTGGCTATTAATTTTGGAAATGGTTTTGGACCTATTTTTTTATTCAGAATATCTTCTAATGGATATTGTTTTAGCGCTTCCGAAATATTTTACATTACAATCGAAAAATAAAATTTTCATCAAATTTTCATCATATTACTTTCACAATATTATCCAGAACAAACTTAAAACTCTAATTTTGGTGGTGGTGCATAGGTGACTCCCAAACATTCACGTTAAAATTCTAAATTATCTATTTAATTATTCCTATTTATAGCATTATTGGTAAAATCTTTAATTCCAATTTTAAGTCTATTACATACATACATACATAATTGGCCACTACAACCCTTCAGTCAGGATTATGGCCTAGCTTCTCACACCACTCATGTTGTGTGTTTTAATTTTATACATAAGTGGCGGGATCTACAGTTTAAAGGCGACTCCGAACGACAGATTTTTGAGAAACTTTTTCATGGCAATTTTCGTTTACTCTCAGAGTTCTTCCCAGAAATCTGCTGAGATGAAGTCGCCGGAAAAATATTTTTTTTATATTTCGTTTTGATGTCTGGCCTAGGACTCAACCCGGGATTTACGTCTAATAAGCGAACACACTACCTACTAGACTACGGCGACTATTTAAGTCTATTGTTTGTGTAAATTCGATACCTAGAATGCAGTACATCACGCTATGACGTTTTTGCAAAGAATAAAAAAAAATATCTTAGAGTACGAAGATGAAAACGGTCCTAAATTGGCCACTCTTTAGGCAAAAACAGTGCTGACAAGGCTGCTGTAGACAAACACCTGTAGCGTACACGTGAGTGGACATGAATAATGAAGTTTTGTTGAGGCTGTACGCTTCAGGTGCCTAAGGAGTTTAATACGACGCACAAAAAAAATTAAATTAAATTTTGGTTTCATTTTCGATTTTCAAAGTTACTTGCTATTTAAGATATCAGAAATGAATCTTCTTTTTGATGAACAATTATAAGTGTCCGATTAATTATTTAATTTAGATATTTATTTCAAAAAAATCCTAGAATTCAGTACTGTACGTTAATATTGTTACGTTTGTCAGTTTTTTTTAAGTTTATTTACCGTGAATTCGAAGATTATAAATTATATAGAAGAAATGGTTCACACTTGAATCGTTATTTAATTCTTTATTTAAATAAATCTCTCAAAACACACTTATCGATAACAACGTGCTCTCAACTTTATTACATACATACAGATACGAACTAAATTATTGGCATAGTCAGCTTGAAGACTGTTTTAGTGGTGTTGTAAAAAGTATTTGTGATTAAAAAGTATTTTAAAATATAAATATTAAAAAGTGTTTAGAATAAAGAATTTTCCATATAATTCAATTAAATTCACATCAATTTTTTTTTTATAAAAAGTCCATTAAAAATGGGCCAAAAGTAGCGTATTTGGATGAACAAAATTATTGACACACTTAACCAGATTTTTAAAATTTTATCAATCTGTCCAATTTTTTTTAACACAATTTAACCTTCTTCTTGAATAAACGGTTTTCGTATTTTAAGTTGTAAAATTCATAAAATGCACAAAATTTTTAAAATAAAATTTTAACAAAAAAAGGAAAAACGACAGTTTCTGAGCGAAAAATTATACTCTACTACAATCAGGGAATATCATATGCTGCTATCGTTATACCATTCGGAGTATAGTTAAACGTTTTAAAGGAACCTGAACATTTGAAAGTGCTTAACATTCAGGACGCCATGGAGCTTTAAATACCCGTGAATGTAGGCAGATAATACAAAACGGTAAAGGTGTATCCACAAATTAACCACAATCCAAATCGCTGTCGAGGTTAAAGAAGAGTTTGAGAAAGATGTTTATTCCATCACGGTCAGAAGAGTGCTACACAAGGCTAATTACAATTGTCATGTTGTTCATCAGCGAATTAAAAGAAGTGTATAGAATATGACAATGAATATTTACGTGAGCCGCCTGAATTTCGAGACCAAGTGCTATTCTCTGACGAAAGCGAATTTAATGAAGTCCATCAAATGGTGTGGAGACAGCCCAATACGGAACTTGAAAAACAAAACCTTGCTTCTACTGTAAAACATATTGGTAGAGGGGTTATCGTATGGGGGTGTATGTCCGCTGCAGGCGTTGATGAACTAGTTTTCATTAAGGTAATATTGGAAATGGAAATAAAAATTTAAGTATTTGAATATCTCAAAAAAGGTGCAGAGATGCTGCATTCACAACCATCATTCACCTTTCAACATGATAATAACCTAAAACATTTGGCTCGTATTCTACATATGTTGCTTACGTACAATGCTTCGCACGTCCTACCCCACCCTCCACAATCGCCCGACCGCAATCCGATAGATCATTGACGCCAAAAGGTTGATAGACGAGTTAAAAAGCGACAAATAACAATCAAGAACGAGTTAAAGAAGACCCTAATTGAAGAATGGCAAAATATAGGGTCAGATATCGCAGAGAGGTTGGCGAATTCTATGGCAAATAATTTAGTTCGTCACGGTACATAACACATACATACATAATTGGTCATTACAACCATTAAGTCTGGATTACGACTTAGCTTTTCACACCTCTTGTTATGTGTGTTAATTTTATACATGATTGGCGGAAGACAAGTTTTTGAAAACTTTTCATGGCAATTTTATTTACTGTTTTGGCAGAAATCTGCTGAGAGGAAGTTGCCGAAAGAAATATTTCTTCATATTTCGTTTTATTCGAGATGTTTGCCCTAGGGGTTGAACGTAACCTCACGTGTAGTAAGCCAATACACTACCTACTAGACTATGGTGACTTCACCGTCCAATACTTTAATTAAGAGTATTTTTTCACAATATCAGTGAAATTTTTAAATTATAAATGGAATTAAATAATTTTTTACGCCATTGTTTTTATACTTGCAGGTCAGATGTTTACATTTCGAATTGCAGTTCTACAAAAGTGTTTCGAAATTTATGTAAACGATAATATTTATGGTACATTCGATTATATTAAATTTCCCAAACAACTACAATATGCCATGATTTATGGAGATTTTGAAAAAATTACACAATTTCATCATCGTATGCTGTATCCATTAGTCTTTCCGAAGGGATTAATATGCCCAGAACGAATTGCATTTCAAAGTGATGTCCCCAGGAAATATGAAACTGGTATTGTACACATTACACTGCAATATTTACATTATGTATGTATGTATCATTTTTTATAATTTTTCATTTTCATTATGAAGGAACTGTTGTGGCCATGGAATGTATTGCTAAAGGTCCACCAAATACAGAATTTTCCATATGTTTTGTTTGCAATGAAAGCGGTCGCATTGTAATGAAATTCTTGGTCAATTTTGAAAAGACTTCAGTTGTACGCACCTATCAAAGGGAGGACAATAGGTAAGTTTCAAATTATTCAATGATAGAATTAAATTTTTTTAGTCCTAATAATCTATTGACAATATTATTACAGTTTTAGTCCAGATGATGAAGAGACCGATGGCGAGTTTCCTTTCCAGCGTGGTAAATTATTTAAAATTGCATTCGGCGTTGGAGACAAAGCATTTATTATTGCCGTTAATGGCCAATACTTTACATACTACAATTATCCGTTTCGTTCATTTTCAATTTCGACCCTAAAATGCTTAACGAATAGTGTTGGTGATTTCACAGTTAAAAATATTGAATATCATTCGGACTCTCCACTGCTGGATCGTGTTGAAAAACTGTCATTGATTTAAAAAAAACTCCGAACAATAACGAAGTAAAGTAGAATAATTATAGTAGCATACGAGTATATTTAACGAACGTTAGTTAATAATAATAACAAGACTTTCGTCGGAAACTGTAATTTCGACTAGAGTTGGGCATTCGCAATTAAAAGATTCGATGAAAACTAAACTTGATTTTTATTTAACCGTAGATCGAGCTTTGTATCAAAAATTATACATTTTAATTTTTGATACTAAACGAACATTATACATTTTAATTTTTGATACTACATATATAACTTTAATTCAGAAAAAGTTAGATGCCTGATATTTTTTGAATTCGTTAGTATCTTTGAAGAAGTATGGTCCAATGATGCCACCAGCCCATAAACCGCACCAAACTGTGACTTTTTCTGGATGCATTGGTAGCTTTTGCAATGCTTCTGGCTAATCTTCACTCCAAAATCGACAATTCTGCTTATTTACGTATCCCGAATAGCCGCTTCAGTGGGTCGATCAAACTGACCATAAAATGGAAGAAGCGCGCGATGAAGTTTCTTAACAGAGCAGGAGCATTTTAATAATAAAATTCAATGATTTGCAAGCGTTGTTCGTTTGTAAGACGATTCATGGTTAAATTATAGACCAAACTGAAGATGTTTGACCGTGAAACAAAACACGAAACGTGCGTGAGCTGTTTAAACCAGTGTTGCCAAAAAAATAATAGCTAAAAAATCACCCTTTATATATGTAATATTCCCGCTACTGAAGCCTCTGAAGAACTCACGAAAGCATTGACAATAGGACGTTAATCGAAAAAGAAGGTACTACTTGGAATAGAAAATCGTATGTCTTTAACAGTTTGGAAAGAGAAAAAATTACCAATTTACGCGCAAATTGCAAGCAGCTGTTTCTTGAGATGTTGTAGAGTGAGATGAGAAGAGCAGTATCTCATATTTATCTTCCGTGACAGACAAACATTAACATTGTGGTTTCACACACGAGACTATTTTTTAAGCCGCACAATTTTTGTTCTTTCAGTCACACACGAGACTATTTCATCTGGCATAAAATTGTATACATATACTCTGCTTTGTGTGTATTAGTTTTTGTTTACTTATTTTTCTGAACCTGCTGTTCTATAAATGTATGTGTATTGGTTTTGTGTTGTTTATGTGTTGGTTGTGCGGGGTAGAAGCTGGTTGAAAAATTATGCCAGCAAAAAACCACTCCTCCTCACCTCTCTTGCCTACAAGCTGCCATTTTGAGCCAGCATAATTCTTCTCGTGTGTGATTGCTCATTAAAAAGAAGTGTTTCGTCCCATGTTTTATTTCATAGATATTACAGATGATAATATTTCGGTCAAATATATACGTATGAGAATAACAGAATTATTCACTTTGATAACGTGCTACTCGGAAGTGATGATAAATTTACACCTACTATTACGCCTTTTCGAAAACTGAGCTGAAAGTCTTTCATAAATGTGATAATAAAATGTAATAATTGAAGATAGTTTTATTAAAATGAATTAAAATAAATAAAAATATTTATTTAATCGGATAAAAAATGGACCTAGTGGGGCAAATGGACCCAGTGGGCTGGATAGCCATAGTCTTAAGGTTTCCAAAACATAAGAAACGGGCCTAGTGTGGGAACTGGATCAAGTGAACTGGATAGGCATAGTCTCAATGATTCCAAAACAGGTTTCTTTATGGTCGTGTGTTACTTGGGACTGTAGATATAGTCGTCGAAGCTAATTAATGCCTTCAAATGAGCAATAAAGGAAAAATCTGATAACAAAATGGGCCTAGTGGGGCGAATGGACCTAGTGGGCTGAATAGCCATAGTCTTAAGACTTCCAAAACAGGTTTCCTTACGAATGAGTTTTATTTGGGACCTGAGATATGGCCGTCGAAGCTAATTGATGTCTTTAAATAAGCAACAAAGGCAAAATCGGATAAAAAATGGACCTAGTGGTGAAACGGACCCAGTGGGCTAGATAGCCATAGTCTTCCAAAACAGGTTTCGTTATGGTCGTGCGATGCGTGGAACCGGATATATGATAAAGTGCTCTATGTAAATACGGATAAAAATTAAATTTTAGTTAAATGGACTAAAAATTTTTATAATTCTCATTGAGTTCATATGCATTTATATGTATATATACAACAAAATGTCGTATTTTTCGCAAGTTGTATTTTCTTGGTAGATGACTTGCACTTTTTTTCTTGTTGATGATTTGTATTTTTAGGTCGATGACTTGCATTTCTTGGAAGATGACTTGCATTTCTCGGTCAATGACTTGCATTTCTTGGTCGATGACTTGCATTTTTCTTGGACGATGACTTGCATTTCTTGGTCGATGACTTGCATTTTCCTTGGTCGATGACTTGCATTTTTCCTGGACGATGACTTGCATTTCTTAGTCAATGACTTGTATTTTTCTTCGACGATGACTTGCATTTTTTGGTCGATGACTTGCATTTTCTTGGACGATGACTTTCATTTTCTTGGACGATGACTTTCATTTCTTGGTCACTGATTAGCATTTCTTGGTCGATGACTTTCATTTTTCTTGGACGATGACTTGCATTTCTTGGTCGATGACTTGTATTTTTCTTGGATGATGACTTGCATTTCTTGGTCAATGATTTGCATTTCTTGGTCGATGACTTGCATTTTTTTTGACTTTCTTATTTGATGCAGGCGTCTGCGAAGAGGAATAGCTTGTTTGCGTTGGAAGATCGAGGAAGCCCTGTCCTCGATTGGTCTGACCAAGCTAATTCACCTGGAAGTATGTGTTAAGGCAGGTCGAAATCCTTTAATCGGGATGTTAATGGCCAATTAAGTAAGTAAGTGAGATCTGCATTTTTTTTTTTGCTGCAATGTACAGCATGTCAAAAATGTTGGCGTAAATTTCATAAAAGTGATAACAAAATGTAAAATAGTTGTATTAAAATGAACTAAAATAAATAAAAATATTTAAATTGTGTAAAAAAATCTATCAATAATTTCCAAAATTCTATGAAATACAAGTATGTATCAAAAGTGATACATAAGCTAGAATTATGAAGTTTATTTTAATACATTTATAAATAACACATTGTTTAATAGACACTAATTAAGTTAAAATCTATTGAGATAAAAGTATTTGCACATCAGAGTTTAAATTTTGTACATTTTTACTCAGTTGCAATCCACATACATATTTTAAGAAAATTAGAAAATTCTATGATTTCAATAACTGGAGTTATGCACCTCCAATGTAATTCACACAAAATAAGAAGAGGATTCTGTACAAGTTGACAGGTTTAATTTTCGATGTATGTATGTACATCACGGGGTATACAAGTTTTTTTTGTCTCTAACTGAGGAAGTCGCCTCTCATCTCTGAGAGGAAGTCGCCGAAGAAATATTTTTTTTCATATTTTCGTTTTGATGTCTGGCCTGGGGCTCGAACCCGGGCTTTACGTCTAATAAGCGAACATACTACCCACTACCTCATCGGTTAATATCCTCAAAAGGCTGTAAATGATGGTGATCCACATAAGAGGTGAAAGTATGCCTCCTTTAAGCGTTTCTCTCTCCATGTTGCCACTTATAGCTATGTTTTGTGCATGGCAATGCAGCCATCTATTCTTTAGCATACGGTCAATCCTATCAATCAGCGCCTGGTCAACCTGAAGTTGGCCTACGGATTTTATTATTTTAACGGTTTGAACATTATTGAAGGCTCCAAAAAATTATTATAGCAAATCACATTGGTTTTCTTCCTGACCAGTTTAATTGTAATTTTATTTCTTTAAGTTTGTTTGTTTTGTTACGTCTGATAAGCCAACACATCACCTACTAGACTATGGCTATTATCTCATAATCAAATATCTGCACTCGAAGCCAAAAAATAAGATTTTAAAATAAGAAAACAAGTGTCGAATTTAAAAAGCGAATGAAGTTACGAGTGAATTTGATAAAACAAGGATCTGGTTCTACGAACGATGCCAATATGCACCTCAAGCCGTTTTTTCCATCCCAGCCAATAGATTTGTTTTAGTGAAGAACTTATAGATTGCTTCCAAATTATTTTCGTGGCATACTGTGCATTAAATACTGGTGCTTGCAAAATACGCAATTGATCCTGCAGTAATTCTTATGAAATACTTGGTATGCTCTCCGAGGAAGCAGAAGAAGCACGTAATAAAAATTACAGGAGGTACATATATATTCATGTTTTCCAGAAAGTGTAACAGAATTTTAAACAAATTGTGATGTTTTGCATTCTTTAAAGGCAACCTCTGATCCGTCTATAAGTAGTATAAAATGAATGATTTTAAAAATTGGAAAACAAATTTAAAAATATAATGAATACACTGATAAGATTTAACTTTTTTTTAATTAAATTTATTTTATTTTGTGTTTTCAATTGTTCATTTAAATTTTTTGCTTGTTGTAATCCATTAGACAATAATCTCAATATTTTCATACAATATTTTTTTATTTTTAATAAAATGTTTAAATTTCTTTGATTTTATTTATTTTTTTTTTATTTTATTCATGTTAACATATTACGATTAATTAATACACTAATAATTTACAAATTCATGTTTAATTTATTTATGTAATATTTATTTTTATTTTTTTTCATTTTATTGGCAATATTTTCTTTTGTTGGTTCAAAAATGTTCACTTTTAATTTTCATTTAAAAATAATTTCAATATTGTTTATTTGTTTTTGTTTTTTTTTTTTTATATAAATTACTTTTAAACTTTTAGGTTAATTTTTTTTAATTTTATTTATTTATTATTATTATTGTTATTGTGTGTTATTTTAAAGTTTTCATTTTAATTTTTATGTTTTATAAAACTATGTATAGTTGGTTGTATTTTATTATTTATTTATTTATTTAGAATTCTAATAAGGTATCAGTTTATCAATATGTTGTAATCATATCGTATGTGTATATATGTATGTATGTAGATAGAACAATAGTTTAGTAATTTACATTTACAAGTTGAAACACAAACAATGGCCATTAAAAGAAAAGTTTGTATATTCAAAGGGGTTTTTCTTTTCTTTAATTTGTTAAACAAAAATTCAGGATTTTTATAAATATTGATTAAGTTGTTGTTATTCTTGTTTTTCTTGTGTTGTATCACAAATTGTATTTTGTTTTAATTGTTTCCTTGTGAGAGATTTGTTTTATAAGAGTAAAAATAAAACAAAAAAAGATTTATTTTGCTTTTGAAAAAAAGGGACGGTTAAACAATTCATTATAAAATGTAAAAGTTAGTTTTATTATATTTATAATGGTATGTATGTATGTATATCTGTCTTACATATTAATTAATGCTCTACTTTATTATTATTAGTATTATTTACAATAGTATTTTTTTAGGTGTACATATTTGCATTACTTTTCAGTTTAAAAATAGATTTTCTTTTGTATTGTTTTACGAGTTAATAAACATAAAAACATTCAAGACAATTCGATGATTACGGAGTGGAATGGAATAATGTGTGAATTTCTTTCATTCAGAGAAATAAATTCAATTCAATTTAATTTCGTTTTTTTTTTTGTTATGGCTCGGTAGTTGAGGTGTTTGATTTTTATTTTTTTTATTTTGGTTCTTCAAAAAATATTTAAGTTGAACTTAATGTTTAATATAGTTTGCTTAAGATGACAAATTTAATTTAATCTGAATACAGAGCTTAGTAGGGATGAAATTGTGTTCGATTATTTTCAAAAACGTTTAAATTAATTAACACTACTACTCAATGATTTATTTTTTAAACTCTTTTTTGTTTTTGATTTTTGCGTTAAAAACTCTACGATCTAATTTACTGTATGTATACTTTTAGGCTGTTCATAATAAAATTGTATGACTCTTACTATTATTAACATAATTGTATTGTTTATAAAATAAATTATTAAAAAAAAAATAAAATAATAATAAATTAAATTTCATTTATCTACATTCGGCTATAGGATGAATGCACGGTGAAAGTACAATGAATAAAACCATATTCTTTAAATACAGTCGGACCTCTATTATCCGGAGAATTCCCAGTTTTCATGTTCATTATATTGTAAGTATGAATTTGAAGTTAATAAAAAAAATTCTACCAGCACGGCTAATAAGGTAACACGGTTAATAAACTGATCTTTGGCCATCACGGTTAATTGGGGTTATCGGTTAACCGGATTACGGATAATCGAGGCCCGACTGTACTTATGAATGATTTTCTTTATTAATTCGACTTTAACTAGTCATTTTATTTTAATAAATTAAAAATAATTAACTTAAAAGCTAAAAACAAATTAAATTCTTACAAAAGAAAATATAAAGTTAATATGTAATACAAATGAAAAACGCAGAAACAGAAATCAAAATTTAAAATACAAAGTTTCACTGCACTATGGGCGATTACTAAACAAACAGCAAAAAAAAAAAAAATTAAAACTAGTAAACAGGCCTTGTTAGATGTCTTTCTTTCCTTTATTTTTAAACTAAAAACTAACAATGTTTGTTTGAGTTTCTCTATTGAATAATTTTAAGATTTTGCTTTTAATATTTAGGTTTCCTTTTGTTATTTTTTTGTTTTGAACTACTTTGTGTAAATTGTATTTTTAGTTGTTGCTATAATTGTTTGTTAATGGACAATTGGTAATTTACTAATAATGCTGAATGCTGCTGTATCTATTTAATTTAATCAATCTATAAGTTTAACTATTTGATTAATTTATAACGCTTATGAAAGAATCTAATCTGTTTTGCTTCTCTTTTTTTTTTTTTTTTTGTTTTGTTTAAGAAAGAACAAAGTTTTGGCTTTGCAAAAGGATTTAAAACCACAAACTACAGTGAGCGCCATAAGTGAGTCAACACCCACAATAATTTAAAATTTTCTATTATGTTCTTAAGTATAAAAAAAATCCTTTATCATGAATTGATGTTTTTGTTTTAACATTTTATTTAAGTAATAAATAAACGTTTTTATTTTTGGAAAGTTATTCGACTATTCTCATTTACTTTTCTCGCTATCCTAAGAAAATTAATTATTTTAGTGGTGTTTACTCGCTTTTGGTGCTCACTGTATTTTAAAATTATAATTAAAAACAAGAAATTATTTCTATTTTTCAACTTAATAATAATACAGATTAGTTCCTTATATATTTTTATTTATTAATATATGAAAACTTTTCTTTTTTTTGTATTTTTAGTTTTTTTCTGTTTGCAAAAATATACCACCAATAATTTGTTTTAAATATAAAATTTAATTTTCATTTATTTATTCACGTTTTAATGAATAAATTTGTTTTTTTTTTGTTTGTTTGTTCTAAAGTTTTTAATAAAAAAAAAACACAAAATATTTTAAATAATTATTTGTTTATTTATTTTTAAAAAAATAATACAATTTTTTTTGTTTTCATTTCTTTTAATTTTGCGTACAGCTTTTTTCCGTCGATCTTTTCAAATATATAATTTTATTTTAATTTAATTTTTTTTATGTTTGTTTAAAAACAAAATCTTAAAAATGTATGCCAAAAACAAAGAAGAAACAAAAACCAAATTGAGAAATTTAATTATTTTTATTATTTTAATAGATTTAACTAAATATATAATAATAAAGACTTTATTTCATTATTAAAATCTAACAGAAAATAATTTAACAACAAATGTATTCAATTCAATGATAATCAGATCTGTTCTAATACGACAACAAATCAAATAATAATGACTTCCAGTTGTTTTGTGATTCTTTTACTTGCCTTTATTACAAGTATTGTGGCATGGGATGTGTACTCATATAAGGAATAAAATTGTTTTGGAATTGCTTTAATTTTTCAAATATTCTTTTATTTTTCAATACAATTTAATGGACGTGTGTGTGTTGGGTGTAAGTACCAAACCGTATTAGTTTTCAAAAATAATTCATTCAATTTTGTTGCTATTGCTGTTGTTATACTAACAATAATAGAATTTTGTTTAATTAATACATTTATAAATACACATAAATAAATATTAATTTTTGTTTTTATTATTATTACATAATTAAAGTTATAAAATAGATTTCATTTTAATAAAGATTTATATTTCAACTTTACTCTTCTAATTTTGCATTTATTTAAAGAGAAACTAAAAACGGGAACAATTCAAAGGTTAGTTTTAAGTTTTGATTTTTCTAAATAATAATTTAACATAAAGAATTAAAATTAAATATATTTTTTTGTTTTTTGATAATAATACCCATAACCATTTTTAAAACAGAATGTAGGAAATAATTGTTGAATTTAATGCCCAAAAACTTAGAGAAAACACAGTATAATCTTTGAGTAAAACATTACAATCATTAACATTTCATTCATATATATAAATGTTTCGATTTGAAACCTTATAAAGAATTTCCATGTTAGTGCTGCAGTGTAGATGTGTGTGTTTGTGTAAGTGTTGGTTTAAACAATTTATAACTTAAGTAATGTATAAACTAAAGCTAAAAGTTTTCGCTGCACGCTTATCTTATGTTAGAAGGGATTTTGATTATTGTTTGGTTGATTTCTTGTCGAGGGTCGTGATGAAAATGATGATTTGCCACCAGTAGCTCCTCTTTGCGGTGGCATTGATCTGCGTGCTGTACGCATTTCACTGAAAAATTAAAAAATCAAATAAAATATATATGTATGTCATCATTTTAATAGAATTGTCAATTATTTTTTGTTTTATTTTATAAAAAAAGGAACGGGGGACACATGCATATTAGTCAAACGATAAGTGTAATCTTTAAAAAGCAAGAGTATTAGTTTTATGTTTCGAAAATATTTGTAAAAAAAAACTTGAAATATTTTTGTGTCTTTAAAACTATACGCCGTTGCAATCTGCTAATATTAGGCAATTATATGCTATGTACTGTACTATATTGTAATGAAATATGTATGTATGTATGGTCATAAAGTATGCTATAATTACAATTTTTGTTTTTGAATTATATGGGCAATTCACACGACCTAGTATCGTGTATGTTGTATTGAATACACTTTTTGTTTGTGAACGCTCAATGCTATGCTGTATCGTTGATTTCGTATTCCAAATGTCAAAAAGCGATAAGAAGAAGAAGACTAGTATGTATTCATAATTTGATTTTCAAGCAACAAAATGAAAAATATTACGGAAAAAAGTAAATTAATTAATTATTTGTGCGAACACTTATAATTTTGATACGTTAATTGTGGACTCAAGTTATATAGAAATTATTTTGTATTTTTATTCTTCTTCTTGAGTACTGGCATTTACATAAACTAATAGCACGAAACCAATACAACTTCCAAAAACATAAAAAAATGTGTATAAGTGTATCGGATTTGTATATGAGAATTATCAACAACAAGCATACACTGTCCAACAATAATGATACAGGCTTGTGTGAATTGACTAACAATTTTTTAAATATGAAAATGTTTTATTCAATACAACAGATTCATATGTAGAAAATGAAAACGGCAGCAAATCATTATTAGATCGAACCTAAACGACACTTTAATCATTCTTTCAAAGTAATTATTTTAAATCAATAAATCGCGTCAATAGGCTAAAGGGCTTAAGTACCAGTTGTACTGGTATGAAATGAGCGTCAAGATACAAATATCTCAATTGGTAATATTTATTGTGAACAAGCTTTAATTTTTTCTTTCTTATTTTAACGATAACATCTATCAAACATATTCAGTATATTTTTTTCATCGTGTTAAAAATGACGAATTGTGTATCAGAAAACATTAATTAAGCATTAATTTTTTGTTTGCATTTCAAAACAAGTGGTTAAGGTTTGCATCGAATGCATCATAATCTATCATCAGCAACATACAGGAGATAGATGGTAAATATAGTTTATAGGAGGGGATAGTGGGCGACATTCCTATTCCTTTGTCACTTTTTTTTTCGAGAATTACATACATAATTGGCCATTACAACCCTTCAGTCAGGATTACGGCCTAGCTTCTCACACCACTCATGTTGTGTGCCTTAATTTTATACTTGAGTGGCGGGACCTACAGTTTAACGTCGACTCCGAACGACAGTTTTTTTTTAAAAACTTTTTCATGGCAGGTTTATTTACTTTCAGAGTTTTTGTCAGAAATCTGCTGAGAGGAATTTTCATATTTCGTTTCGATGTCTGGCATGGGGCTCGAACACAAGTTTACGTCTCATAAGCAAACACACTACCCACTAGACTACGGCGACGTTCGAGTATTGCTTTTCAGTAACAATTCTTCCCTTCTTTTTTCTATTGTGAGTAATCACATATAAAGTCAGAGAAACACAAACACCCAGAGTCTCTGGTGGGAATCGAACCATCGGCCTCGGCACTTGAAGTTAAGCACATTGCCAACTAGGCTATCGGGCACCCAAGATAGAAACACGAAAAACCAATTGAGAAATTTTGTTTTAACGACGCGATAGAAAATCAATGTTGAGTCGAATTGTTACTAGCAATGAAAAATCGATTTATTTTCAAAATCATGAGTTAATCCGGGACAACAATCAGATCGATTATGCTGAAAGGCAATGCATAATCAAGTTTCTGGCTGGAAAACGAGGGTGTGAAGTAAAACGAACTATTAAAACCTCGTGAAATCATTAATACAGATGGCTTACGACAACAAATGATTAATCTGAATATAGGATAGATTGATCGAAAATCGACCAGAATCGGCTACAGACACGTCAATTGGTTAGCTTCAAAAGACGAACAGCTTTTTGACGCGGAATCCACAAATTGCCTGTAGGATTGAAAAAAATGTGTAGCTAGTAGCCACCAATACTTAGAATAAACTATTTTAGTTTTTCAATTAAAATTAAGTGCTTTATTGTCATAGAAGTCGCCGTGGTCTAGTAGTGTTCGCTTATTAGACGTAAAGCCCGGGTTGGTAACCCAGGTCAGACATCAAAACGAAATATAAAAAAAAAATATTTCTTCGGCGACTTCCTCTCAGCAAATTTCTGGCAAAAACTCTGAGAGTAAATAAAAACTTGCCAAGAAAAAGTTTCTCAAAATCTGTCGTTCGGAGTCGTCGTTAAACTGTAGGTCCCGTCACTCAAGTATAAACTTAAGGCACGCAACATGAGTGGTGTGAGAAGCTAGGCCGTAATCCTGGCTGAAGGGTTGAAATGGCCAATTATGTATGTATTGTCACAAAAAAACATGCTCATTTCGTACCTGTATACTTGTAGCATTAGAAGAACACAAAGATATAAAAATTTCTTCTTTCGAATGAATTATTTGTGTGTTATGTTGTTTAAATTATTAAACTATAACTCTTAGTATTAATTTTAAAGCAAGTTCATTAATAATTTTACTTTCTTTTCTTTCTCTTTATGGAAAGAGATTTCTATTTAAGTTTCCTTCTCAATGATATGAAATTATGGAAATGAAAATTATGTTAAAAATTGTAACTGTGCCTGGAGTAATCCGTTGCAACGCTAAGAGATAAATCACTATTCTATTTTAACGTGGAAATGTATTAAGAAAATTCGATGTTTAGTCAATAATTTGGCCAAAAAAATTGAAAGCAATTTCACGGAGTCTTTCAAAAACCGTATAAAAAATTTCCTTACTCAACAAGACATGCCTAAAATCATAGATGGAAGTCGGCGCAAATATCAAAAATATGTAGCTCGAAAATATAAAATTTATAATTTAATATACGAGTATGCACATACAAATAAGAAATGAAAAGTGTTGATGAATTGCTTGATAGACAGGCTGATTGATTGTGAGTGTGAAAATAGCAATGAACATATTTACAAGCTGATAAATGATTTTAAGGATAAATAGTTCCAAAGGATTCCTTTTCGATGCTTTCGATGAGTTATAATACAATATGTGTTCTTGTTTAAGGAAATATTTTTGTTTTTTACAAGGCGGTTGAATGTAGCATATAAAATTGAATGCAAAATAAATATGTACGAATAAAATATATATAAAAAAAGCTCTTATAAATGGAATACGCTTACCGATGATATAAATAATCACAGCAATGTACACACACATACACACGTTAAAAGTAAAATATAAAGAAACTATAAAAAAATGATCACACACACCAAATGTTGTGAAGGGAAGATTACATAGTTTGTTTATATGGCGGACGTGATATGCTAAAAAACAACTTTAAACTTAAACAAACAAAAATCTTGATGATGATATGAAACGTAAAAAAAAAACATAGACTAGAGATTATAGTTGATGCTAAAAAAAATAAGGAACTTTTCTATCCGAAGGATGTGGAGAGTATACTTATGGGGATTTCATTTTCATTATTTTTTTTTTGTATTATACGTGGCGAGAGTGGAAAGAAGGAATAGTTTGTATATTTGGATGTATCTAACGACCCAAATGAACCCACCGATCCATTTCAATTTCTTCCAATTTTTGGGTTAAATTTAACTTCTGCTGAACGGCCAAACGCAAAAGTTGATTAAGAGTTTTCTTTTCCTCTTCGGCAGCTTCTAATTGACGATTGAGATCATCAACTTGTGTTACATACTCCTCACAGCGAGCGGCAAACATTGCACGTAAACCTTGTTAAATAAAAGAAATAAAAATAAAATTTATAAACTGTTCCATCATGTAGTAAACAATTCAAATAATACGTACTTGAGAATGTGGCAGCATCTTCCTTAAGAATTTTCAATTCATTCCTTAATTTCGACATTGTCTCACTTACGACCATTTTCTCATTTTCATATTTCGATTTGAGATTTGTAAGTGCAACTTCGGCTGTTTGCTTATTAGATTTGAGCACTGTACGCAAAGTGGCGATTTGTTCGCGTTTGGTCGACAACAAACTTTTAAGTTTTATGATTTGCTCTTGCAGTTCTTCAACCTCTTCGCGATTATATTTATCGGCTGTGAAAATAGGAAGTTTTTATAACATTTTTTTAAAACATATTTCGTATTTCGATCTTTCGATTTATACCTTCTGTGACATCACCACGAACTTTATTTTTGTTAAGCTCAATAGTATGCTCAACGGCGGTTTTAAGATGTTTAATTTGATCCGATACTGTATCAACGTATTTCTTGATCTCCACAGAATCCGCAAGACCTTGAAGATCTTCGATAATTTGTGGTTTCGATATAAACACATCCGATTTGAATTGTGATTGTATAGCAGTTAACGAATCGTTTTCAAAGCTTTAAGAAGAGACCACGGGTATATAATTATAATAACTGTTAATCGTATACATATGTAAACTATTACATTACCTCATATCATCTGTTTTGTGATCTAATAGAACACGTGTTGGCATTTCGCCATTAACCGTGCATACCAAATGATAAAGTTGTGCCAAGTCATCACTTAATACAACCAGAGTGGAACGGGCCGAACCCAGACTTTGACCAGCATTTTGTGAAATGTTTGTAAGTGTTTGAACATCACTTTGCAAATCTAACGACTTTTGTTCAGTGCTCATGAGTTTATTTTTTAAACTTGTAATCTCATTACGTAACGATGTCATTGCATCGGTATAGTTCAGACCCTTTTGCAATTCATTCAAGTCCGACTTGAGGCCATCGATTTCCTTTGAGGATAAAGTAAACCAATTGCCATACTGAGTCAATGTATCACGCAATTGCTGTTTAAGATTTTCTTCATTCTGTTGCTGTTTAATAGCCTCTGGTGAGAATTCTTTGTGATCGTATTGCTTCTTCAATTGCATCAAGGCATCGACATGAGCTGCCAAAACTGCTAGGCGGGCCATAAAGTTTTGCAATTCGTTTTGTGATTTATCCAAGTTCGTTTGAGCCTCTCGTAAATTAGAGGTCAAATGGGTCTTTTCATTTTCCATTGATTCCAATTGTTTTTCAAGTTTTTTCAATTCATTCAAATGAATTTCAGAGAAAAGATCACATTTAGTGCCATCAGGTGATTTCAGTTCGGTTGACAAATTGGCCTCGAAACGTTTCAGAGCCAGATTGTCCTCCTCGCCATCACTGTTGGTGCTGGTGTTGTCATCACATATTGTTCCTCTTATATTATAGGCCATATTCGTAATGTGATACATTGATTCACGATTCAAATGACTGTCCAATTCTTTTTTGAGGGCATATTTTGTCTCACGTTCGCCCTAGCAATTGAAAACATTAAAACATTAACTGGTATAAGCAACAGTATTGTGGATCACGTACCTGTAAAGCTTCCAGAGCTTCTTCCATTTGTTTTTCAGCAATTTTCTTAAGATTGGCTAGCTCATCAACTTGTTGATTCAATAATTCTAATTCTTCGGTTAGACGTCTAATCTCATGTTTGGCACCTTCAAATTCAACCTAAGTGGAAGCATGATTAATAGAAACACTTGTCAGGATTTTCATTGCTTTAATCAAACTAACCTGTGAACTTCTTAAGCTGGAGACCTGCTTCTGTAAGGATATGTTTTCTTCTTCCAACTCTGAGTATTCTGTAAGCATACGGGTTTCTCGAAATTTGAGTTCCTTCAGCTCGGCTTTAAGACGTATCTTCTCAGCTTCATTATCGGATTTATCACGACCGATATCTGAATTCTCCTGCAGCATACGATCACGTTCATTACGTACACGTTCCAGCTCATGACGCAACTGTTTAACTTCATTTTCTAAATCAAGTATTTGTAGATTTAAGGATGTTTCTCTTGCAGCTGATTCGTTCAGGAGCGTCTCCTCTTGCTCTATGCCGGTTTTTGTTGTAACTTTTTGTGAAGTTTGATATTTGGTAAGAGCCTGCAATGGACGAAAATAAAAACATTTTTGAATTGAAGAATAGAAAAGAAAGAAACAAAACGAAAAGTATTAAAGGAGTTTCCTTTTTTAATATCCTTCACAATTGCTGCACAATTTCTCTTGTATGTAATTCATTTCTCTTTAAAGGAAAAACATCAAAACGAATGGAATGATAATTATTATGAAATATCATTTCTGTGCATCACAATGGTGGGGAGAATGAATATAACCAAGCAGGGTCCAACAACAGAATGAAAGCCACTTACCATAAAAACAAAAGCAAAAACAAAAAAAAGAAAAATACCATCAAGTGTCCGTCTACAAACAAATTAAATTGAAAAAAAGTTGTGCTGGCATGAAACGAAAGCAATGAAAATATTCATAAACAGAATATTAAATAAGAAAAAGAAATATGCCCGGCAACACACAATTCGAAATTAACATTTTCAACCGAATGCCATGAAAATATGTATTACAAGTATTGGCCAGCAAAATAGTTTTGCATGTCTGTATAAAATATTTCAACATCCAGGATTTACAGAACAAAACAACAGAATACGTTTAAATCCGTACTTAATTGTGAAACCTAAAGCTTTAGCTATACGAGTACATTCCAAGGGAACTGCTGCTAACATTAAACACTCGAGATAAAGAAATACAGTCAACCCTCCAATGACGCGGTGAGTCTGTACTGCGTTATATGGAAACCGCGCTATAAGAAACTCGGATTTCACCGTACAAACCAGGCAAATACGTAGTGCGTTCTATGGAAACCGTCTAGCACGTTGTATGGAAGCCGCGCTATAAGAAACTCAGAATTAGTACAAATCACATCATTCGTACCGCGTTATATGGAGACCAAGAAATACAAAAGGCAAGATAAATTATACAGTATAACATATTTTTTTTTAAATTGAAAATCCAACTGCTATTATTTTGCACGGCAGAGCTTTTGCGTCGAAAATAAAACTTGTTTTAAACCCTCGTACAATATCTAGTCATTCAAAGGCTGTGCGGAAGGAACTTATGGGATGTTGTTGAACGAAAACCACGCTGTAAGAGTACCGCGTTATAGGAGGACTCCGTGTTATATGGAAACTGCATTCTGAGATTAGCGCGTTATAGGAGGGTTGACTGTAATCAAGAAGCTGGAAAAGAAAACGACAGATGGAGCCAGAGCGCAGTGGTACTTGAAATCTACAGAATAGTAAAGTATTAAAATGGTGGCGCATTTGTACTCAATAACAAAATTTTACTGTTTAACCCTTTAACTGTGTAAACCAATGGTACTCGTCATAAACCTTTAAAAGAATAGTAAGGGGACTAATTAAGGTGTTTAAAATGTTATTTCATCTATTCTTGTTTATTTTCAATATACTAACGACTTTCCGTAACTGAATCTGCTTTTGATCCTAGTTTTGCAACACAGATACAAGATAGTTCATTTTATGATAATGGTTTACACCTTCCAGGTGACGTCATTCAAGTGCCCATCCATATCACGCAATAAAGTTAAATGTGGAATCTTTTCAACTGAATTCAGCTCAATATTAGATTATCCCTTGCTTTACTAGATTATTGTAGTACTTTTCAGGCTGAAATAATTTGTATTAAAATTACCGCCCTGTGAATTTGATATCAGAGTATTCCGTATGGTGACACACGCATATTACTGACAGAAAAGCAGCCCTTAGTTCCCCAAAGCATATGTGTCTCTGGACGAGATAGTGAGACATTTGACTGTTACTCTCATTTAGGTTCATGTACACGGCTACATCGAAGGTAATAGCAAGGCCGACGTACTTGCTAAAGCTAGCAACATGGAAAATTCAAATATATTCTTTCAGGACGTTCCTCTGCAGAGAGGCAAGCAGATGATCTCAAAAACTATGTTCATTGGTATAATAAACCTACTTGTAGAGGCACAAACCAGATATAACCCTTCAAGTATAGATGTAGAACACAATTTACTTTAAAGCTATGGAATCTTATTCCATCTAAATAGCCTCCTAGCAGTGATATCGGAATACTGGCCTCTGGGTGTTCATGCCAAGAGACTGGGAATGCCTCTTAACAACTTCTGCAGAAGGAAGAAGAGAAGCCCACAGAACATCTTCTCTGTTATTGTCCGGCGCTTGGGAACCTGAGAAGATGAATTCTTGAACACCCAAAACCCCGTGACAAAACATGTCTCACAAGAGGCCATTAAAAAAATTACACCGTTATAAGACTAAGATGATATTAATTTATTTAAATTAATTGTTTGATTTAAATTTTATTACACGCTTTAATTAATCAATTTTATTACACGATTCTTTTATTACATGGGTCAAACTGCTAGTGTCTTATGAAACAGTGCTTATATGTCGACCTTCATATTACAACTCACTGAGTACTTAATGACAACATTATCTTGTGCTCGAATTATACTTCAGATATTTTCGGTCTGACCGCTTCGAGAAGTCGCCGTATTCTAGTAGGTATTGTGTTGGATTATTAGACGAGAACCCGTGGTTCAAACACTGGTTCAGACCACAGATCAGCAATGTATCGTTTTTTCGTTACACATAAGTACATACTCATAAAATGTCGAGTATGTGTGAGTCAACAGTATTGAAATTCAACTAATCTGATTCATTCGTACTCACTACAACAATGATTTATAAGTACAGGTTACAATGAGTATGAGTACAACGTTATGACATCAAACTCTTAACATTCGAAATATATTTGGTTCATACGCCTACTCATTCAGATTCATAAATTTAGAAAAATACTTATAATACTCATAAATGATTCGACCGATTCGAATCATTCATCAAAATTTACAGTCTTAGTTGTTGTTGCATTTACAAAAAAAAAAAAGAAGAAAGAATAAGACAAAGACAGCAAGCAAAGCAAACACACAACCTTCTAGTGAGTATTGTAGTGTTCGTACTCGAATCATACTTATTTTGTGATTCTTGTAAATGTTGAGTAGAGGAGAGTCGAAATCAACAACATCATGCGTATTGTTAAGTAACTTTGAATATGAGTAGTATGAGTATGATATTAAAATAAGTATGAATGCCTATAAGTATCAGAAATTAAGAATCTACTCATTTTTTTGAATACTCATTGCTGATAGTAAATAAAAATTGCCGTTCGAAAGTCGACTTTAAACTGTAGGTTCCGCTACTCAAGTATAAAAAATTAAGGCACACATCATAAGTGGTGTGAGACGCTAGTTCGTAATTCTGACTGATGGGTTGTAATGGCCAATTATGTATGTATGTATGAGAGAAAAGATTTGGCAAAGCATATTACAGAAAATATTATTAAAATATTCTACAATGCATATGAGAAAATATTAAGGAAATGAAAAATATTCTAATTTTTGCTTACATATTGATATGAAAATTAAATAAAAATTAATAAGAAATACATTTGAACTACGGGGTCTAACATTAATTTCCACCCTCCATTAACATTTAAGCAAAACAAAGGCACGCGTTATTTCCAGCCATAAAGTTGTACATTGAATTGTCTTCCTAATATAAGTATGTATGTATATACGGTATGTACTGTATATTCTGCATACCACCACACTCCGTAGACCGAGATTCATTTCAAATACGGCACAGGTTCATGCAATTTGCATACATAAAAAATTAAGTCAACACAAACAGACTGGCATTATAGAACAAAGACAACAACAACAAAAATATAAAAAACTACGAACAACTTACAAACAGCTGCAGCAGCAGCAGCAGCAGAACCAGAGGCACTAATATTGTATACGTCGTTTATAGTCACTTTGGGAATTTCAGATTCTTTGCTGCTGTTGTTCATCTCCACCTCTCTCTGTATCCACAAGAAGCACAATCTGATAATTCTTTTATGCGTTTGTACGAGTATATGCAAAAAAGGAACCCATAGTAGGGAATCAACTAGTACAACGGCGTACAAACATACATATGTATGTATATGTACCAAATAGAATAGAGTTTCCTATACTCTTCGCTTGTCATAGTTTTGGAAATATGAAAAGGCGTTGGTGGTTGCTTCTATGCCACTGACACATAGACACCTTGCCTCCGCAGCAACAGCATTTTTCCTCTTGTCTTATAAGACTAGAAGTAGTGAAATAAGTTTTTTTTCTACTCCGATTTTATTATGTTCTATTCTTTCCGTTGGATTTTTTCATTTTCATTTTTGTTGTTGTTGTTATTTTTGTTTTTCTATTGCAGATTGTACGGATTTTGCAAGTTCATTTCTATTCTGGTTAAACTGAATTTTATATGGCGTTTGTTGTTTGTTGTTGGTTGCCATCATTTGTCTTATAATTTATTGGATTTTATGGCTAACGATTTAATGCAACAACAAAAAAAAACGGAATTAGAGCACAAGAAAGGGGAGAAGCAATGAAGTTTCGCGTTTTTTTTTTCTTCTTCTTTTTTTCATTTTACTTCCAAATCGTTGTTGTACAATACAGTTGAACGCGGAATATTAATTGTTGGAAGTTAATTTTATTAAAATTAATTTACGGATAGTATTACACGAACGGAAATCAATTCTAAACTGGTAAGCGAACCATGAGAAATAGGAAGCTTTTTAGAATAATTAAAAAAAAAAAAACAGTTGTAGATGATGATAAGGGATTTGGTTAAAATGAAATGTAGGCGATGGGGATATGCAGACTTTTTCGTAAGATTTGTATCGAAAAAAAAACTGTAATTGTAGTCTAGTAGATAGTGTATTGGCTTATTAGACGTAAGGCCAGAATTCCAACCTCAGGTCAAGACATCAAAACGAAAATATGAAAAAATATTTCTTCGGCGACTGCCTCTCAGCAGATTTCTGGCAGAAACTCTACGATTAAATAAAATTGCCATCAAACGTTTCTCAAATAACCGTAGTTCGGAGTCGACTTTTAACTGTAGGTCTCGCCTCTCGTGAATAAGATTAATACACACAAGATGCGCGATTGGATAATGCGAGAAGATACGTAGGTCGGAATCAGAGATCAGCAATGAGTATTCAAAAAGATGAGTATGATTCGAATGAGAATAGTGATGAGAATAATTTCTGATACTTATACGCATTCATAATTATTTTAATATCATACTCATATTACTCATATTCAAAGTTTGAAGTACTTATCATATTCATACTTAACAATACGTTACTCTACTCAACATTTACAAGAAACCTCTAGAATTGTTTAGAAACATTATGTAGAAACCACTGTTTTACTATATCAGCAATAAGTTTAGGGTTATTATAGTAGACCCTGTAGTCTTGTAGATAGTGTTTTGGATTATTATTCGTGAGGAGGCGGTTGAAACCGCAGGTCAGACATCTCTAACAAAACGATATATAAAAAAATATTTCTTCGGCGACTACCTCTCAGCAGATTTCTGGCAAAAACTCTGAGAGTAAATAAAATTGCCACGAAAAGTTTTTCGAAAATATGTCGTTCGGAGTCGACTGTAGATCCCGCCACTCATGTATAAAATTAACTCACACAACATGAGTGGTGTGAGAAGCTAGGCCGTAATCCTGACTGAAGTGTTGTAATGACCAATTGTGTATGTATGTATGTAATAGAACCAAATTGAAATAAATTTTGAAGTAAATTAAGTCTACTATGTACATATAACCTCACGGTAAAAATATCACGTTTAAAAATATCACGGATTCAGTTTAATATAAGAAGTGATCACGGTGCATATCTTTAGCTGCCCAGCTAAACCGACAACCCTGCGACCCATAGACCTATGGCTGAACCCAACGATAACAGCGGACTTCCTAGGACTGCCGACTACATGACGCTGACAACATACACACACAACCAGCAACAAACAATCCCATCTCTTACCCATCCCATCCTCACCGAATAACATGGCACACAACCAACCAAATGCATGAAACTAAAACTAACCATCTTATATTTTATATATAGGGAGAAGCTTCTGGAAACAACAGCCGAACTGTTACAACAACAACAAACCATGAAGCTCTCTTTAGGTTTGGCAACTGTGACAACGACGTGTGTTCGCTGAATGGGCTCTAGAACAGTTGGCAACTGACAGCTATTTTTCGAAAAACCATTTTCAGCGATAAGACCGATTTATGGGTACGTGAGCAAACAAAATTGTGACAATACAAATTCAGCCGCACACAGCTCATGCCATAGTAGATACTTTGTTAAAGGGTTTTGAGGACATGGCCATCTTAAGTGGAGACACCAAGACCGCGCGATTTGACCGAATTAAATTTTTTCTTGTAAACTTTTATAACTCTCAGGAGTATATGAATAAACAACAAACAAAGAAAGTCCTCAAAGGCAACATACCCCATGCCATCGATTAAATTCACCCTGAATTATGAGTCAGAGTCATGAAAAGTTAGACATTTCGGAAGTTTTTCGCTCGAAGGACCTATATATTTAAATTTTCTATTATGTTCTTAAGTATAAAAAAAAGTTCCTTTATCATGAATTGTTGTTTTTATTTTAACATTTTATAAGTAATAAATAAACGTTTTTATTTTTGGAAAGTTATTCGACTATTCTCATTCACTTTTCAGGCTATCCTAAGAAAATGAATTATTTCAGTGGTGTTTACTCACTTTTGGCGCTCACTGTATAATGAAGATATCTCACTTTTTTATTTAAATCTAAAGATAGCATGCGCTTTCTGTAAGACCCTCGCTTATTATACGTGGCCGGGCATCAAAACGAAATATGAAAAAAAAAATTCTTCGGCGACTTCCTCTCAGCAGATTTCTGACAAAAACTCTGAGAGTAAATAAAATTGCCATGAAAAAGTTTCTCAAAAATCTTTCGTTCGGAGTCGATTTTAAACTGTAGGTCCCGCCACTCATGTATAAAATGGAAGACACACAACATGAGTGGTGTGAGAAGCTAGACCCCAATCCTGATTGAAGGGTTGTAATGGCCAATTATGTATGTATGTAAAAAAGTTTGAGAAAGAGCGAATTATTTGCGGTCTCTTAAGGAGCAGTATTCTGTATTCATTTGAATTTTACAAATTCAAATTCAAACATACAGTGATACTTTCAAATGTTTACAATCTCCATAAGTCTATACCCAAGCTTAATATATATGTATGTATATAAAAAGACTTTCATATAAAACAAAAAGGAATGTTAACAATGTAATCCATTTAGGTAATCAGAAATGAAACGATCAAGGCGCACAAAATCACAGGCTTGAAGCAATCAAAACAATAAAAGAAAATGCCTCAAACCATCCACTAATTACTGCCATTATTATCCGTAAATGGAAAAAAAAAACTGCATTTTACAAGAAAAAAAAGAGGAAAAAAGAAGAGGAAAGAAACAAAACAAATTCAAATAAAAAAATAAAAGAGGAAAACTAAACGACATATTATGAGTATGAATATAATGAAAATAAAACATTTTCCGTTTCCTTTCCTTGCCATCGAAACCACAACCCCTACCCTCATATTTATGTATGTAAGAGCCCGACGTCTTCATGCCGTTTTGCTTCTCAACGGAATTCTTTTTAACGAGATTTTTCTTGTTTCTGACTTGGAATTATGAAAATCGTTACACCGCAACGTCATGCAATTTTATTTTTGTATGGGGTAAAAGCAAAAATAGAATAAGAAAAAAAAAATACGCTGTATATGTATGTATGTACACAGAATGACAAAAAGTTAAAGTTAAAATAAAAATAAAACAAAACAGAGAAAAAAATTATAATTCGCGACAACGAGACAACAATAGCAAGAACAAGTTTGCTTGCATTATTTTAATTACAATTTAAAACGATGTCGTAACTAATTGTGGTTAAAATAATAACAATAATAAGAATAAAACATTACAATGTTAATAACTTTAGGCCAAGGATACAAATGCTCACATACATACATATACAATATAAATGTTAAAAATGTTTCTTTTTTTTGCTGCAATTATCGGCGAAACATGAAACTAATGAAACGTTTGCTCTTTTAAATCCTAAAATGATTTTCAAATTACATATCGACGCCCCCATTCTATAACGTTCTAAGTGTACTTAGAACGTTTTTAATGTTATTGCATTTTTAAATTCTACGTTCTCTAACTTAAATACTGTCAAAATTTGGTTAAGATGCGCCGATCCGTTCCGAAGTTATAGGGAAAAATCTACTTAGAATACACATATAGTCGTATGTCGCGTGAAAACTTTGAGAGCTCATAACTCAAAACAGACTTTTTCGACTTAGAATGTTATAGAACGGAGGCGTCGATATATAAACTCCATGATTCAAGATTCAAGGTGAAAAAAATTCTATGCGCTCTTCCAATGGCAATTGATATTTTCCTTTGATTTGGGGTCCTTTTCTGTAAAGCAATAGTCGTACTATTGAAATCACTTAAAATCTTATCTTAAAAATGGCTTCTATTTCTATTAACACTCAATAAATAACTGTTTATTTATTTCATTTAACTGTAATTTGTGTGTATTTTTTTTTTATATTTTTTAAAGGATTCGGATTTTATATTCTTATCATTTTTGTTTGAAGATGATTTGTGTTTTGCTCAAGTTCCTGTTGCAGATGATAAAAAATAAAACATTCATACATACATACATATGTACATATGCACATACATATCTGAGGCACTCTCCGTGGAGACGACAATAAGAAAACTTTCCTCGGTTTATCGTCTAAGCTCGATTAGACGGATAAGTGGCTTCAGGACAGTGTCTGATGAAGCAGTATTGGTACTGGCAAAGACAATACCGATAGACATATTAGCGGACGAGATGAGGAGGTATCCAGGTCGTCTCGAGTATCCAGGATATAGCAGGTATAAAAGCGTAGGAACGAAGGAATTCCATGCACAAATGGCAGAGCAGTTTAAAGGGAAGATGGACATTTCGCCTTGTCCCTGATGAAACCCTTTGGATGAAGAACAAACATTGAACTACTACGTGACCCAGTTCCTTACTGGGTGTCATGGGTGCTTCAGTAAGTACTTGCACAGATTTGGTGATGACACTTCCCCTATATGCTCAAACTGTGTAGATGAGGAGGAAGTTGCGGAGCATATTCTAACATGCTGCAACAGATTTAGATGGCCCGGAGAAACGAGTTTAGGACCAAACCGGCTAATGGAAGAGCTGTTGAATTGTAGGATTCTATGGAGCCAATATAGTCAGAGAATGGCTGAAGTTATGCTAGAACTCCAAAGACTGGATAAACGGAGGCGAAATTTTACTTAAAGTGATAAAGCTTTCAAGATAACCAGCCTTCCACGAAGTAATACCTTACGGCAGTCAGTGATGGTGAATCGTGCACTCTTTTGTTGGAACAAAAGTATCTTTCGAAGATTCCCACCTTCGGCCCAAGACAAAAAAAAAACATACATAACAGAGATCAGCAATGAATCGTTTTTTCGCTACTCATAAGTACTCATGAAATTTTGAGTATGAGTGAGTCAACAGTATTGGAATTCAACTACTCTGGTTCATTCGCACTCACTACAACCCATTGATTTATAAGTACAGGTTGCAATGAGTATGAGTACAATGTTGACATCAAACTCATTACACTCGAAATATGTTTGATTCATGCGCCTACTCATTCAGATTCATAAATTTAGAAAAATACTTATAATACTCATACACGATACGAGTGATTCGAATCATTCATCAAAATTTACAGTCTTAGTTGCTGTTGCATTTACAAAAAAAAAAAAAAAAAAAAACAAAGACAAAGCAAAGCAAATACAACCTTCTAGTAAATATTGTAGTGTTCGTATGCGAATCATACTTATTTTGTGATTCTTGTAAATGTTGAGTCATGGAGAGTCGAAATCAACAACATCATGCGTATTGTTAAGTACGAGTACGATGAGTACTTCAAACTTTGAATATGAGTAGTATGAGTATGAATAAGTATGAAGGCGTATAAGTATTAGAAATTATGATTATGATTCGAATCTACTCATCTTTTTGAATACTCATTGCTAATCTCTGGTGTACATATGGTCTTTACATAATAAATAAATTTTTTACTTTGAATGGATCAATAAAAATCAGTCACAATATATACAAAGACTACTATTTAGATTTTATGGAATGGCAAAACAAAAAAAAACAATGTTTATCTATCTGATCAGAAGGAAATATGAAAAAAATATATATATTTCTTTGGCGACTTCCTCTCAGCAGATTTCTGGCAAAAACTCTGAGAGTAAATAAAATTGCCATGAAAAAGTTGCTCAAAATCATTCGTTCGGAGTCGACGTTAAACTGTAGGTCCCTCCACTAACGTATAAAATAAAAGCACACAACATGAGTGGTGTGAGAAGCTAGGCCGTAATCCTGACTGAAGGGTTATAATGCCCAATTACGTATGTCCCATTTTTCCACAATATCCATAATTCGGCATCCTACTCAGAACACTGTTAACATAGAGTATATTTGAAGCCCAATATCTCAAGTTCCAAAATTATTTGGGATATACCACTTATTGGGTTTTATTAGGGACAGCTTAGGCTACAATTTGTATATAGTGGTATATGTGCAGCAAGCTCCATTTTTCCACAATATCTATCATCCATCATCCTACCCAGACACTGTTAACATTGAGGATATTTGAAGCCCAATATCTCCAGTTCCAAAATTATTTGGGATATACCACTTATTGGGTTTTATTAGGGATATCTGCAACAGGTCCCTGATATCGTATATTTGGGTGATTTCTTCCTTGACTAGTTTTCGTATTTCCTGTTAACCACTTAACATTGCTCTGTTAACTCTAACATTAGCTCTGTTAAAATTTTTGGTTTTTGTCTTTGCTAGTTAAATTTGAATTTATCTTCACACACATTAAACGTGAGACCATGGTTTAAACCCCAAGTCAGATACCTTGAACTAACTGAATTATGAAACAATAATTCTTCGTCGACTTCCTCTCAGCAGATTTCTGGCAATAACAGTAAGAGTAAATAAAAAATTGCTATGAAAAGTTTCTCAAAAAATCTGTCGTACGGAGTCGAATTTCAGCTGTAGGTTCCGCCACTCGTGAATAGAATTAACACATACTATATTAGTGGTGTGAGAAGCTGAATATACAGTGCTGTTCAATAAAATAGATTCCCCTGCTCTCCGAAAGGTTTACTAGACATCTCTTATGCAAAGGAGTATATGTAAAAAAGTAACTGCACTTTGTTTACTGGCCTCTTATGAATATAATTCCGATACATTTCAAATATTTGAAGCGTGACTCTGCTTTAATTAATTGCAAGATGTTGATCATGGTGAATCTATTTTATTGAACAGCAGTGTATGTAAATGAAGTTTATAACCATTTGTTAAAGTTATTAAGCAAAGTTTTATTTACCATACAATAATTTTATGCTTTAATTTTATCCGATACTGTATGTACAATACAATACACATTGGATTATTTACATTGTTGCAGTTTTTTGTTGTAATATGATGAATGAACGAACAAGTTTAATATTTTTCTTTTAGATTTTATATTGGATATTTTTATGATGAATACTTATCATACCATATACCAGCTAGAAAGAAAAAAAAACGCATGTACATGCATTTGAAAGTATGATTTCATTGAATTTAAATATAACTTTACAATGACTTTATTAGTAAGCGTAACATTACGCTGGATTATGTAATGGTAAGAAAATTAACGCGTTAAACACCAGAAATATTTTATAATTTGAATTTTTATTAGTAAACGCAATGAAGAAGGCATTTTAAAGAATCCATTCTTTGAAACAACTGTTGGCGTAGTACAAAATATTTGCCACACTTTCATGATTGTGTGTTAAATGCATTTTTAATACTGCATGACTGAATTTCCAAAAACAATTCATATGTTCTTTGGCTCTTTACTTCGTTTTGGTGCACATTTCACAAAACGTTTGCATTGTCTGAAACTCATAATATAAGATGGAAAAAAAGAAAAACGAAAACTTGAAAATAAAAAAGCAACAACAAAACCAAATATGATAAAAAAATATAACATTTTTTTGGAAAAGTCTAGGAACAAAGTTCATTTTTTGTTTTTGATTACATACTTGACTACTTGAAAAATGCCAATAACGACGTTCTTCAGCCACATGTTGCAGGATGCAATGCCAAAAACAACAAAAAAACGAAACATTTTTTCATACGTATGTACTCCATAACTGGTTGGTATTAAATTGAAATAAAAAATGAAAAATAGATTTAATATGCTCATCGAAAATTATGGCATAAAATAGTTTCTGGTGCAGCATTGAAAGCGTTACTTGTCTTGGCAGTGAGTTGACCTTAAACGAATATCCCTCACTTGATTTGACATTAAGGTGTGGTCTTTAATTTGGCGCACATGTCCAACAAAATTGTTTGCCATTTCAAGTTCTACTGTAATAAACACACCTTTGGAATAATTTTATATGAAAACTAGCTGGCCCGGCGAACTTCGTCCCACCCAAAATTGATTTTTTTTTTGGCCAAAACAGGTAACATTATATATTTATTGTAATACGCTGCATAAAACAGTTATATAAAAATAACTAACTTACTATAAGTGTATGGGAATGCACTTATAATCGAAAGCTTTGCAGATAATGAAAGTATGCTTTATTTAGGGTAATACTCTTAAAGGTGGACGGTTGCCACGTCCATTTTTGGTGAGTATGTCGATATCGACTCTACGAACTTACCCACCAAATTGCATTCGTCTACGATTACTATGTCCCTAAATATTCAATTTTAAAGGTTTACCACGCCTACTTTTTGCTATATCGATTTTTTTAAACCATCTAAACCTGATAAGCTTTCAAACAAAAAAATAATGGTTAAAATCGGTTCAGTAGTTTTAGAGTTATAGGTATCACTTGAAACGGGAGGGTTGTCACGCCTATTTTTGGTGGGATTGACGATATCGACTCCACGAACTTACCCACGAATCAATATGTACCTAAATATTCAATTTTAACGATTTGGCACGCCCTCTTAACATTTAGGGATATGAAAAATAGATGTTGTTCTCAGACCTACCCAATATGCACATAAAATTTCATGAAAATCGGTCGATCCATTTCGGAGGTGTTTAACCACTAACACCGTGACACGAAAATTTTATATATTAGATAGCAAAAAATAAAAAGGAAATACAGTGGACAGCAAAAGTTTTAGTACAGCAATATATTTTGACAAAAAAAAAGTCCCCACAGGCTTAATACTCTCGCACAAAGTCCTGATATGACTTCAAGAGAGTATTTAGGAGGTCATTTGAAAGAACGGTTACGTAATCGCTAAACCTCAAACTAAAGTCAACCGAAAAACTTGCTCATGGCGTCACCAGAAAACACTCAACAAAACTTGTTCATTCAATTCCCAAAGGGTTAAATGAAGTACTTGGCCTTAAGGGATATTTTATTAAATACAAGAGATAACATTTTCATATATTAGGCCCTTGGATTTTAAATTTACTCAGGGTTCTCCTTGAGGGCACCTATGGAGTCATTCGAAACTTTTCTTTATTTTTCTCTTGTTTTATGAAAAACATTAAAAAATTGTTTGTTTTATAAAAAAAAGGAATAAATTAATAAAATAAATATATAAACTATAAATTTTTATACAAACTTTTGGCTAAAAAAAATGAAATTGTTAAAATATATTGCCGTACTAAGACTTTTGCTGTCCACTGTACATACATAATTGGCCATTACAATCCTTCAGTGAGGATTACGGCCTAGCTTCTCACACTACTCATGTTGTATGTGTTAATTTTATACTTGAGTGGCGGGACCTACAGTTTAACGTCGACTCCGAACGACAGATTTTTGAGAAACTTTTCGTGGCAATTTTATTTACTCTCAGAGTTTTTGCCAGAAATCTGCTGAGATGAAGTCGCCGAAGAAATATTTTTTCATATTTCGTATTGATGTCTGACCGAGGATTCGAACCCGGGCTTTACGTCTAATAAGTGAGCACACTACCTACTAGACTACGGCCACTATATTGCAGTCTACATTACTTTAAGCGCCAATAACTTATGGATCTGCAACTGAACGCAAACGTTCAGAAGATAACGATAAACAGAAGATTTTAGCTCTCATTGCTCTTGGCAAAATCTCTTCTGGCTTCACTGCATTTGTCTTCGGATGGTTGCGACCATATCGCGATTGCAGCTCAAAGACAAGAAGTACTACTGCTCTGTTTTTATCGAGCCTTCCACAGTCTATGGCACGAAGGTTAGCTATCGGAAAACTGTATATATTATCGGCTGCAAGCTTGTCGTTAATGCGGGTAAGCTTTTTGTTAATGCAGCAGGGTAGTTTATTGCTAGTCGTCTTACTTTTGAGAATATATTTTCAGCTTTATATATAGTTAAAGCTCTGCAATGAAATGGTTAATGCTCTAGTGGGTGAACAAACAGAATGTCTTCACGTATTGTAACATTTACGTTACCAAGGATGACATGCCCCCGTTCGGATAAATAACTAAATTGTACGTTGAAGCCTGACTTGAAAGTTTGACACACAAACAAAAAAATTACGTCAACTCAAGTTAAAACCTTTCGAATTTTTTTTACCAATTGATCGAAATTTACAACTCAAGCTTGATTGCAAACTTCTACTTCACAATTCATCGATATGGCGTTATATTATTCAATTCTCGGAACTGCTTCTCATATTGAAAGAAATGGAACGACAACTAAACAAGCTATTCCGTGTAGCCCTTGCGATGACCAATTTCTTCCTCTGCCCTGATTTTGGTGGAACTTGGTCAGTACAGAGACTGTGTTCACCCATGGTATCAAAACGGGCCGCTATGCGTGCTCAAGTGAGCCTTTGGCATCAAGGCTACCACTCTGACCTAAACAAGCTATTCCGTATGGTTGCAGTAGATCCGTTTTACGCTTAACATTGGAACGTATGAACGCTTAAGGATTTCAACATACTAGCGAACAGAGATTTCTAAATATCCAATAAAATATTTTAAAAAGAGGGACGGACATACATACATACATATTAATTTCTGGTGTTGATCGGCAATAAATAAATTCTTTGATAATTTTTGCTCATTACAATTTTTTTAGTTTGAAGTTTTAATAAAAAATTACAAAAAAAGGGAAACTATTTAAATAATATTCCATGTAATGATTATATTTCACTAGACTCTAATGAGTCAGCCCCCCTAGTGTAAATTATTTAAAGCGATTATTTAAAATGCCGATAATAATGGCAAGTGTGTCGGGATTTTTTGCTGATAGTGATGGGTTATAAACGATGATTTATGCATGTGCGTATGTGGTATTATGCTTAACGTAGAACAGATAAGAATGATGCCATTAAAAACCATGGCAAACGAAATGAAAATGTTGCAATAATACCTTTACACAGTACGTTTATCTGGTATTCATGCATGGAAGACAATGCGCCACACTGCCGAAAGCAAAACGGAAATTTTGTTGTCGTCGTCGGCCGTTGCATACAGTGTGACTACGCGTATGCATTCATCGAGCATACATATAAGTTTTCCAGTATAAAATATTATTTCGTTTGTCGATTTGTTTTTGTAGTTTTGTAAATGCATACGCGTAACGAAAAAAAAAAAACAAAAAAGTGACAACTGACAACTGCAGTCATTAGGAAATGAGTGCCAAGAGGGAGATAATATTTTTATTTTAATTAAAATAAAATTTCTATTCTATTTGGTTCTTTTTTTATAGTTTTAAAATAGTTTTTAATTTTTTTTTTATTTTTTTTATTTTTATTCATCGTTTTTTACGAAAATATTTTGAAAACAAATAATAAAGGGGCGTTAGTTAGTTGATATCATGATAAAAAATTGGAACAAAATAATAAATAAATGCCTCTAGTGTCACAATTTGAATGAGATGAGAAGATGTGATGTGATAGAATTAATTAATTTATTAAATCTAAATAAATGTATATGATATTTTTAATATCTATCAATAGCTTTAAATTATTATAAAATATTAGCCTCTTGTGTATTCCAGAAATTGTAAAGATCACTGCGATAAGTCAGCTCAAAACGTTTTTGGATGAGAACTATTATACATACATAATTGGTCATTACAACCCTTCAGTCAGAATTACGGCCTAGTTTCTCACACCACTCATGTTGTGTGCCTTAATTTTATACTTGAATGGCGGGACCTATAGTTTAACGTCGACTCCGAACGACAGATTTTTGAGAATCTTCATGGCAGGTTTATTTCCTCTCAGAGTTTTTGCCAGAAATCTTCTGAGAGGAGGAAGTCGTTGAACACATATTTTTTTCATATTTCGTTTTGATGTCTCACCGGGGAATAGAGTGACATTTTATTTTAACTCTTAGCACTATTATCTTGATATGCATAGTTTCAACTTGGAATGATTGTTCAATGCCAACTGGAAAAACACGCGGCAAGTCCTAAATCTTATACAATCTTATTAGAGTAAGAAAATGATTTTCGAACACAAAACAACACACAAATAGGCAGAAGGATAGAGGTTCATTGGATAAACATTGTTTCAAAGTTATCTTTGATCTACTAGGTGTAACGGTATGAAGTGATCATTAAGATACAAATGTCCCAATAGGAAACATCTATTGTAAACGAGATTTTATTTCCTTTTGTGTTGGCGATGGCCTGTGTCAAACTTATTCAGTATATATGAAATCAGTAAACTAACAGCCTCATATTTTTTCCATCGTATTAAAAATGGCAAATTTTGTACAAGAAAAGTGCTGGAAAAGTGTTTATTGAGGCATGAGGTGATCAGAGATCATCAATGAGTATTCAAAAAGATGAGTAGACTCGAATCATACTCATAATCTCTGATACGTACTACTCATATTCAAAGTTTGAAGTACTCATCGTACTTATACTTAACAATACGCATGATGTTGTTGATTTCGATTCTCCTCTACTCAACATTTACAAGAATCACAAAATAAGTATGATTCGCGTACGATCATTACAATACTCAATAGAAGGTTGTGTGTTTGCTTAGCTTTCTGTTTTGTTTTTTCCTTTTTTTTTTTAAATGCAACAACAACTAAGACTATAAATTTTGATGAATGATACGAATCACTCGAATGACCAATTTGAACCAAGTTTTGATCGAAAAAGACTAGAAAGGATTCAAGACACGAAAACGTAATTTTGCAACATGACAATACACCTGCACACAAAGCTAAACCGCTTCAGAATTTGATTGTTCAAATCCTTGGCTCCTTCCGAGTACTACTAGATTTCATCGATGGGGCAGGCATTAGCTGAGCAGTACTTCGATTACTACGAGGAAGTCGAAAATTGGGTGACTAATTGGTTTGTTTCTAACGACAAACAGTTTTACTGACTTGGAATTTACAAATTGAATGAAAGATTGGAAAAAATGTGTAACCAGTAATAACCAATACAAACATAATACATACATACATAATTCGCCATTACAACCCTTCAGTCAGGATTACGGCCTAGCTTCTCAGCACCACTCATGTTGCGTACCTTAATTTTTTATACTTGAGTGGCGGGACCTACAGTTTAACGTCGACTCTGAACGACATATTTTTGAGAAACTTTTTCATGGCAGGTTTATTTACTCTCCGAGCTTTTGCCAGAAATCTGCTAAGAGGAAGTCGCCGAAGAAATATTTTTTCATATTTCGTTTTGACGTCTGACCGGGGATTTGAACCGTGGCTTCGTGTCTAATAAGCCAACACACTACCTACTAGACTATGGCGACTTTTTAACATGTGCATACACAAAATCACACCGCTCTAGACTAGTTCTACGTGAACAAAAATACTTTCACTTGATGAAAACGAAAAATGAAAATAAAGTGTCAAAAGGCAAATTATATTATTCCTGACAATCTGTTTTAAGTTCGAAACCCATCGCACAAGATAAACTGCAACAATAATGTGAACAATAATAGTAACAAAGTTTTCTTGTTGACTTATTGTTGCTCTATCTATGTACATACCGTAGAAATATTAAAAAAAAAATACAAATTGTTTTTGCAATTGTTGTTGCTTGCTAACAACAAAAAACAAAAATACCGGCATAAATTTTCAATGTAACAACAACAAAGACAATAATAATAATAAAAGAAATGCAAATGCCAATGCGAAAATAAAATATTTACAACGTCAACCGTATTGCTGAATTGTTCCTGCCTGATTGTCTGCCTCAATATAAAAATATTCCTTGTAATGTACAGGAAAAAACAAAAAAAAAAATAAAATGACACTTGACACGATGGATACCGGTGTCAGCAACGCCTGTTTTCCTTTAGGCAATGGCAACACTCATACTCGTAAACATCCAGACACAGAGGCACAATCGATTGGCGTACACGGCAAATAAATCTGTTTCTCTTATTGTCTGAAATGGTTTTCTAAATGAATGTTGTTGTTAATCTTGTTACTGATTGTAAAGCCTTCGATTATTTTTAATAATTTTTTACAATTATTAAATTAATATTCATTATTCTTTTTATATATACAGTATCGGTCATAATTAAACCCCTCCTCAGTGTAAGATATTTTTACATCTGTATGATATGTTTTATACGGGAATTTATGTATGTACAGCCATGGACATTAAATTAGCACAAAATCCATATATACTTTGATTGTGATTTTTTTCTCATTTGTATCGTAATTAGGCCAATTGTTTTGGTCTGCAATGTTGCGCGATGATATCTAGCTGTTGTTAACCAAAAAATATTACCATTATCGTATATATTTTTTGTTTTGACTGCTAATTTGTATCGGTACCTAAATTCGAGCTGGACAGTAAATTAGCACAACGTACCTAAAAGTGTTTTAGGTACAAGTTTTGTTCGAGTATTTTTATTTTTACGGTATATTCTTTCACTTTTGTGGCATTTAAAGTAATTTTTGAAAAAAATGGTACGTGGAAAAGATTACTCACCAGAGGAGAAGCGCATTATCGTTAACTTGTGGCATGATAGGAAAAAGCTGGCTGAAATTCCCGAAATTTCGAATTGCTAGCGAAAAATGATTTATAACATCATCATTTCCTTTAAACCAAACAGAATAATGTCGCAGAAAACAAAAATTGAAGGCCACGTGTCAAGAAAACAAACCGAAATCGTTGGTCGTGCTATTGTCCGGAAGTCAAAGAAGGAGCTTCTCATGTCGTCACGCGATATTTTGAACGAAATTAACTCCCAATTCAGATTAAATTTATAGGACAGGCTCCTATAAAGACGTCTTAATCACAAAAAGCTCTTTGGACGCTCTTGCCGAAAGAAGCCACTTCTACTAAAAGAAAAATATACTCAAGCGTTTAACGTTTGCTCGCACCCACAATGCTAAAGACCTCCCATTCTGGAAAAAATATTTTGGAGTGATGAAACAAAGGTAAATCGTATGGGACCGGATGGTAGAGTGGTTGTTCACTGGCCAAAATGTCAGACATTCAATCCACTCTATGCTCAAAGTACCATAGCGCATGTTCGAGGAAACACAATGGTGCGGGGAGCGTTTTCAAGGCACGGTGTAAGTCCCATTGTAAAAATTAATGAAAAAATGGACTGTTATCAGTATTTGGACAATATAAAGAACAAAATGGAACCATAAGCTTTTAAATACATGCCTGTTTTATTCATATTTATGCAAGTTAGTGGCCCCAAACACACATCTCAGCAGGCAAAGTATTGATTTTATGAAGAGCACATTCCCGTTTTAGACTGGCCATCGCAAAGTTTTGACTTAAACTCGATTGAAAACCCCCTAGAACGATGTGAAATGTACAATTGCTCAACAAAAGTACAAAAATTTGGACAATTTGAGCATTGGAATACGGAACGCTTGGTACTCGACTCCCAAAGAACTTTCCCGAAGGACATTGTCCCGTAGATGCCACGCGGCGCTTGAAAATAGGGGCTACTCTACTAAATATTAATTAAATGAGCTGAAAACATTAATATTTTTCCTATTTATTACAGCACATCATTTTTATTCCAGAAATTTTAATTTGTGCTATTTTACTGTCCAGCTAAAATCTGGCGTCTGGTACGTTTCAGGTCTTAATGAGCAGACGACTGGCAATATCGTCAAAACTTTTGTCTCTTTTTAAAGAAGAAGATGTATTTTAAGTTCCTATGTTTAAATTTTTTTATGAGTAGACCTAAAATACTATAAAAAATATGATTATTTTTATGACGAAGTTTTGTGCTAATTTAATGTCCATAGCTGTATGTATTGTGATATATTTTGTTGTTATAATTTTTATTATAATTGTTTTTGATGATGTTGTTGTTGTTTTCCATTCCCGTTTTACACACTCCTGTTGTTATTTATTTTATTATTCATGGCATATTGTAAAATAACACACCCAATTTAAGTGAAATACTTACACTCACATACCATATACACTCCCCACAACTACAATGTGATTCTTAATTTAACTTCATATCATTCTATTACACTTTATGCTCACGCTCTCCGTCAATCAGTCCGTTAGTCAGTCAGCCGGCCCTGTAGTCATTTAGCTTATGATTCTCCCCTAGGCTTTTGTAGTTTATGGAAAACTTTACCTTCAAACAAGGAAAATTGCCTTCATAGTCCTGAATACATCATTTACACTCTCATTCACAACGCTCACACAAACATAGTAGATTGTCACCCTTTTTTTACTTTTCCATTCCAACCCATTCCAATCATTCATTATTGTGTTGCCTGCCTTTAACGTTTTCTGTTTGCATGCCTGCCTGCCTGCCAGTTTGTCTGCTGGTATGACTAACTGGGGCTGTCTGTGTCTATCTAGTATCATTCACTTAGGTTCGGCAATTTTTGCCTCAACTGTAGTCATACAAAGTTGTATCTGTCAGTCAGTCTGTATCTTTTTATATTTTTGGGCTTGCAGTCCTGTGATAACATGTGTCCTCTTCTGTTGCCTCTGGTGGTACTCCACGAGGGTTGTATTGGATTGGTTGTATTATGTTTGTTATGGGGAAAGTTATCTTGTATTTGTGTTTTTTAGTAAAACTCGTTGTACAATTAGCACGACAATATTACTTAAATTCAGGATTATAATTCATAACCTTCTTATCACAATACAATAAAACGAGAAGATTACTTCGGGAGATGGATGCACTAAAAGAACATTTTAAATGTGTGTGAAGTTAGCTACGAAAGTTGTATTCTTTTTTTACAGAGAATGTTATGTTAACAGACACTGTTAACTTAACATAATTGAAAAATTTGGAAAAGGGAGGAAAAAAAATCGATTAAAAATCGAAAAAATAGGGACAAATTAGTGGAAAAAAATGAAAGGAAGACGAAGCTGAACCTTTGAACTTTACAAAAAAAAAAAAAAATTTATGAAAATAACAATTTGCTTATTGGAGATTATAAAGTTGAAAAAGCAAGTATTCTTACCAAATATGCAAAAAGGTGCGTGTTTTCTGACCTAATGGGCCGGATAGCTATCAAGGATTACAAAACAGTTTTCGTTATGGTCGGATCACCTTTCCTTTCATTTTTTCTCTCTAATTCATCTCTATTTTTGTGGTTTTTAATCGATTTTTTTTGCTCCTTTCTCAAAATGGTTTCAATTATGTTAAGTTAACAGTGTCTGTTAACATTCAAAAAAAAGAATATAACTTTCGTAGCTAACTTCACACACATACCTAAATTTAAAAGTATTCAAAGTTATCAACACAAACACTTCTAATTCGTAATATATGTCATGTGATGGACCTAGTAATTTATTGTTTCTACCTGCAGAACCGCAATAAAATCGACCAATTTATGACGAGAAGAGTCCCTAACGTCAGCTTTACGTTCAAACTCTCGTCAAAAATGATGACAAGGATTGTGATTGTTGTAACAGCTCTGCTGCTGTGTCCAGAAGTGTTTTCAATGGGAAAAAAGTTTCGGTTTATACAGCTTTCGCTGCGTTGATAATCCTTGGCCGATGTGAGGTCAGGTCGTTCCGGAGCGTAGATCGGATCGATTGAAGTATAAACCAGGATTATAGATTTTGTTACTTTTTATTTAGTTTGATTGGCAGGAAACCATGATTGACAGCGATACTTTTAATTTGGGCCAACAGTGTCAACATTTGGATCCGCTGAAGGAAGCAATGTCAGTGAAAAAACGGAGAAGAATTATTTTCCATCAATTGTGTGCTCAATAGAGATGATGGTTTCTAAACCATTTTACTACCCCTTATATTTACAAAACGTTACAGTTAATATATTCTCACACAAGAAGTAGACGTAGTCCAGTAGGTAGTGTGTTGGCTTATTACACGTAAAGCCTCGGTTCAAACACCAGACATCTGTCATTTTCGGACATGTGTCTTAAGTTAATACCTGAGTGGCGGGATCTACAGTTTAAAGTCGACTCATAACGACTGATTTTTGAACAAAAATTTTCAATATATTTACTCTTAGAGTTTTTTGCCAGAACGACTGTGACGATGTTCCTTTTACTCCTCTAGGGAGCATAGGGCCGCAACAAGTTGATTCCCATAAGCTCGATCATCAGCGATAGATAGTTTGGATAGTTCGGTTGTGATTTAGCGTTTCCAGGTGTGTGATGGTTATCCGATGCGCCTGTTTCCCTGGGGGTTCCAGTCTATAGCTTTCTTTGTGATGTCGTCTAATGGCTTACGAAGAGTTTGCCCAAGCGCCACTTGCGTCTCCTTATTTCCCTTTCAATTGGTTGCTGGTTTGTATCTGACCAGAGTTGGGCATTGGATATTACGGAAGGCCAGTAAACACGTAAGATTCTACGCAGGCATTTGTTAACAATTGGAATTGAAAATTTTAATTTTGGTACGTCCCGATATGTTAGAAGATGTCCAAACAGGGTTAAGTTGGGCAAAAGCATTTCGTGCCTTATTAATGCGACTGGGAACATCTGCTGATGAACCACCGGATTTATCAATTATACTGCCTAGATAGCAGAAGGACTCCACGCAATCAATTAAATCTAATATATAAAATTCTCGTATCACGGTGTTAGTGGTTAAACTCCTCCGAAATGGATCGACCGATTTTCATGAAATTTTGTGTGCATATCGGGTAGGTCTGAGAATCGGACAACATCTATTTTTCATATCCCTAAATGTGAAGAGGGAGTGGTAAATCGAATATTTAGATACATATTGATCGTAGACGAATAAAATTTGGTGGGTAAGTTCGTAGAGTCGACGAACATCGACAATCCCACCAAAAATGGGACAACCCTCCCCCTTCAAGTGATACCTATAACGCTTAAACTACTGAACCGATTTTAACCATTATTTTTTTGTTCGAAAGCTTATCAGGTTTAGATTGTTTAAAAAAATTCGATATAGCAAAAAGTAGGCGTGGCAAACCTTTAAAATTGAATATTTAGGGACATAGTAATCGTAGACGAATACAATTTGGTGAGTAAGTTCGTAGAGTCGATATCGACAAACTCACCAAAAATGGGCGTGGCAACAAATATGTAATAATAATTAATTAATAGTAAAAATATGAACAATTATTTTTGATGTTTAGATAGCTATCAAGAATTGGTTTTTAAAATATATTCGTTACTTTAATAAAGAACAATTTATTACCCTAAATAAAGCACACATTCATTGTATGAAAAAAAAATAATTTTGGGCGGGACGAAGTTCGCCGGGTCAGCTAGTTGTTTATAATAATTTTTGTTATCATTCTATAACTGTTTGATTTAAAGACTCAAACGTTAGCTTTTAAATGATATTAAGTGAAATAAATTGATAACAGTTTTGTTTATTTCCCAAAAGTTTCCATGAATTTGTAAAACAAATAACGTGGACTCTACCATTTTTGTCCGTGAGTGTATTTAGCAAATGTTATCCTCTGTTTAAGCCTTCATTTACGAAATTTTGTGTAGTAGCCATACTAAAAATGTTTACTTGGTAAAGGTGCAGAAAAAAAACACATTAAATCTTCTTTCTATCCTCACTCTCTCTACATACGTATTCCATCATTCCATTGTCTTGTGAATAGAGGTTTCAAGTTTTAGTAAATTCATATTTAACCTCAACTAGTGAACTTTCTATTCATTTACGTATTTGCCAAACACTTTTCTTGTTTCATTTCTTTTTGTTTTGTTTATTTAACGTAAAACGTTTGTAGTTTTAATTTTATGTTTAGGAGACACTTTCCAATTCTACAGAGGGTTGAATTCGTAGCACAATGGCTTTGAAATACAAAAGAAAACCAAAAACAAACCAAATGAGACAAAGGCAAATGAGAGAATAAACTAAATTCAGCACTCCAAGTTATTTCGTTGACATTTCTAAGCATTCATGGTGAATACAAACAAACAAACGGAATGGCTATAATGGTTTAGAGTTTCTTTTGCTCTAATTCAAAGGCATTAGTCGGCTTGCAGAGATGGCAAGTTGAACGATTTATATAGGAATAAATTTTATTGTATGTTTCATCAAGGGAATCAACATTAAAAAAATGATCGGCGTATAGAAGTTGTCAAGACATTTGTATCAGCGTACTGACCACACACTCACAGCTTTCATAGAAATTTTTGTTCAAGAGTTTCGGCTTTGTGACATTAAAAGGATAAAGTGAAAACTACGTATTTATTGTATTCATATACATATTTATAGCGTATAATTGCATTTCATTAATAATACAGTGCTCAAATATGTACCTTTATTGCGTAAATCGCAATAAACTCCATTATTGAGCTCAATATTTCATATAAAGTTTCAATAAATTATTGCGCAATAAATATGCAAATTGTTATAATATTGAGTAAAACCAAAAATGCAGCACTGTCATAAGCATGTTCAGGGCGCATATTACAATTATCCTATATTTGACAACTCAAATGTCAACAACGACAAACAAAAAAAAAAAAAACAAAACAAAACAAAATAAAAACAATATTGCTGAAACAACCAGCTGTTTTGTTTCCCAGCTGTCAAATGAATATTGAATAAGCAGCTAAATTGCGCATATTGTTATGTCTAAACACTTAAAATATTGTACTCAATAAACCGAATATTGACTCAATAAAAGTGCATATCTGAACATGGTATAACCAACATTTATGTCTTCGTTAATTTAATTAAATTCGCATTTTTTGTTTGTTTTATTAACCTTATTGATCATTTAGTCAGGATTACAACCTAGCTTCTACCACCATCAACGTTGTGTGTGTCAATTTTATCCTTGAGTGGTGTAATCTATAGTTTAACGTCGACTTCGAACTACAGATTTGAAAAACATTTCATGACAATTCTTTTTTTATTATCAGAGTGTTTGCCAGGCCATTGCTGAGAGAAATCGTTTTGTTCGAGATGTCTGGAGCTGGGGTTTGAACCATGAGCTATCCTATAAGTAGTCAACAAACTACCTATTATATTTAAGTTAATAAATTATTTTAACAGTTTAATTTACATATTTAAACCCTTGTATAAACTATTTAAAACTCCCACCTCTGCATATATTTCTATACGTACATACACTTAGGGTACCTTGATTACATTTTTGTGGGTTAATATTTACTTAAGTTAATTAAAAGTTTTTATTTGTTCTTTCCCACCTGGTGTTTAGAGAAAATTTTTGCAAATTAAAAAAACAAAACGTTAATTGTACCAAAAATGAATTTCATTTTAAAGTAGAATCTTTAATTACAATTCGACATGGGCTAAAATCAAGACGATTTAAAACTTAATAGCCGATATGACGCCGTCATTTAATGCAAAATGCAGAAGGTCTAACTAAATCCAGTTTAAACCATACTTTTAAGCATAGTCTCTCTCTTTCAATTTCATTTTGCGATATTAAATTTTAATTCATATTTAATCGTTAATTGCAATAAGTATTTCGTAATAATCAAAATATTGTTTTGTTGAATTATCTTTAAGATAGAAACTCAAAACTTTGTAAATAATTTCATATATGTATGTACACCAGAGCTCAGCAATGAGCATTCAAAAAGATGAGTAGATTCGAATCATACTCATAATTTCTGATACATATACGGATTCATACTTAGTTTAATATCATACTTATACTACTCATATTCAAAGTTTGAAGTACTCATCGTACTCATACTTAATAATACGCATGATGTTGTTGATTTCGACTCTTCTTTACTCAACATTTAAAAGAATCACAAAATAAGTATGATTCGCGTACAAACACTACAATACTCACTAGAAGGTTGTGTGTTTGCTTTGCTTGCTGTCTTTGTCTTTTTCTTTCTTCTTTTTTTTTTTTGTAAATGCAACAACAACTAAGACTGTAAATTCGAGTGATTCGAATCATTTATGAGTATTATAAGTATTTTTCTAAATTTATGAATCTGAATGAGTAGGCGTATGAATCAAACATATTTCGAATGTTATGACTTTGATGTCAACGTTGTACTCATACTCATTGCAACCTGCACTTATAAATCAATGGGTTGTAGTGAGTATGAATGAATCAGAGTAGTTGAATTTCAATACTGTTGACTCACTCATACTCAAAATATCATGAGCACTTATGAGTATTGAAAAAACGATTCATTGCTGATCTCTGAGGTACACAATGTTCCTATGACAGCAAATAAATAAAATAAAAAACAAAAATAAAAAAAAAATTAAAAAAAATATGAAAATAAAATTTACAATTGGAATTATAATATAAAGAAAATGTTGGGCTATAGAACAACAACAAGTTAGGTAGTCTTTGTTATTTGGAAGCCCATTAAAAAGAAATAAAATTCTGTCAAACTACACCTTTACCAGATGTAGCGGTATAAAGTGAGCGTCAAGATGCAAATATCTCCATAGAGAACATATATTTTTTATTTTTGTTTTGGCGATGACATCTGTCAAACATATTCAGTATGTATACATCAAATCAGTGAACGAACAACATCGTCTGTTTTCATCATGTTTCATGCTGACGAATTTTGTACCAGAAATTCTGACGTTTTGCTAGTTTTCACTTGAAGAAAAGTGATGGAGAGCCGCATCCGAGGCTTGTCGAAGTACAGTGAGCGTCATAAGTGAGTCAACACCCACTATAATTGTAAATTTTCTATTATGTTCTTAAGTATAAAAAAGTTCTTTTATCATGAATTGATGTTTTTGTTTTAACATTTTATAAGTAATAAATAAACGTTTTTATTTTTGGAAATTTATTCGACTATTCTCATTTACTTTTCTCGCTATCCTAAGAAAATGAATTATTTCAGTGGTGTTTACTCACTTTTGGCGCTCACTGTATATGGTTCCCTTGCTCTATCAGAAGCAGCATACAGGAGATATCAGAGATAACGATTTCGATGTAAGAAATCTAAAGCGTGAAACGCCTCCAAAAAAGTTTGATGATGCCGCATTAAAAACAATATTGAATGAAGATGATCCTTCAAATCAGAAACAAATGTCAGAAATTTCAAACAATTTCTGAATGTTTAAAAGCTATGTGGGGAAGATTCAAAAGTCCAGAAAATGGGTGCCGCATGAATTAAATGATGGAAACTCGAAAAACCACATTTGAAATTTTGTTTCTAAAACACGATAGAAAATCATCAACTTGTTATCGGTGATGAAAAATGGATATATTTTCAGGATCACATACATAATTGGCCATTACAACCCTTCAGTCAGGATTACGGCCTAGCTTCTCAACACCACTCATGTTGTGTGCGTTAATTTTATACATGAGTGGCGGGACCTACAGTTCTCTCTCCGAACGACAGATTTTTTGAGAAGCTTTTCATGGGAATTTTATTTACTCTCAGAGTTTTTGCCAGAAATCTGAGAGGAAGTCGCCGAGAAAATATTTTTTTTTCATATTTCGTTTTGATGTCTGATCTGGGATTTGAACACTGACCTTGCGTCTAATAAGCCAACATACTACCTACTAGACTACGGATTATTTTTCAAAAGAAAAAATTTGGGTCAATCCAGGAAAATCTTAGACTTCAGCTGCAAAACCAGATCATTTCAGCAGGAAGACAACTCGAAAAAAACCTGTTAAATACAAGCGCATTGATCGAAAGATGACCAAAATGGCGACAAGACGTGGCAAGTTAATTTTGCAATATCAGAATACAAATTCACACAAAGCAAAACTGGTTTAGGATATAATCGAAGCATTAAGCTGGGAGCTACTGTTTGGAAAACTATTACCTCGTAAATATTATAATACATTAGTTTCAATAAGCGGCCCTATGCCACTTTGATGTCAATTTTATCAATAGTTCGCTGAAGAAGACAGTTTTGACAAAGGTCGCCGAGAGAAATTTTTTTCACGATGTCAGATCTGAGGTTTGAAGTCAACACACATTGCCCATTAGACAACTTTTGTCTATAGACTAGTCGCCGTAGTCTAGTAGGTAGTGTGTTGGCTTATTAGACGTAAAATCCGGGTTTGTATCCCAAGCCAGACATCAAAACGAAATACGAAAAAAACATTTCTTCGGCGACTTCCTCTCAGCAGATTTCTGGCAAAAGCTCTGCGAGTAAATAAACCTGAACATAAAAAAGTTTCTCAAAAATCTGTCGTTCAGAGTCGACGTTAAACTGTAAGTCCCGCCACTCAAGTATCAAGTTAAGGCATACAACACGAGTGGTGTGAGAAGCTAGGCCGTAATCCGGACTGAAGGGTTGTAATGGCCAATTATGTATGTATGTCTATGGTAAAATAAAATAACAACAAAACAAAATTAATTCAAAAGTTTTTTAATTTCGAATTTTTAAAATTTTTCGTCCAATTTTGAAGGATTTGTGTACGAACAGAACCAGCCCAGCATCAATAGCCTTCCGTTTTAGTGATCCCTGCTGTTGAATAAATTTATAATAAACGTTTGATGTGTTATTGATATTACAAAACTTTTGTTTTTGTTTTTTCTTTTGTTGCAAAAGTTTTATTGAAATGCTTTTATTACAGCATTTTTCATGCAATTTGAATCAATACTTCGTTCTGATTCGTAGCCATGAAACAATTCCCCGGATGTAAAGGAAAGGAAATTTTTATATTTTTTGTAAAAAAAAAACGGAAACTTTGATTAACTTTTCTTCTTTCTTTATAAATAAATAAAAAAAAAACAACAACTTCTTTGATATGAAAAAAGTTTGTCAAAAGCTCGTTATAGAAATTCAATTCTGGCAAAGGTAAAATTTTTCCTTTCCGATTTATTGTACGGCACACATGCATTTAAACGAATGCAATTTTCTTTATGATTTTAAAAGTAAAGAAAATGAGTTTTTATGGGTTTTTGATTTTCTGTAAATATAATATGATATGAACGCATGAGATTATTATATTCTGAATTGAATTGTAAGTACATGTTTGGTCGTACTGTAAGATATGCGAGGGTTGTCGGTGCGATGTAAGGTGAATTGATGAACAAATTTGTATTTATCGGTTATTTTAATTCAATTTTATAGTAGATAAACAAACCTTAAAAATACAACCCATAAACCGAACAATTATTTATTTCGTAACAAAAAATAGCAAAAACATTATACTATGTTCAGATATGCACTTTTATTGAGTACAATATTTTAAGTGTTCAGATATAATATAAGCAATATTCATTTGACAGCTGGTAAACAAAACAGCTGGTTGTTTCAACAACATTCTTTTTATTTTGTTTTGTTGGTTTTTTTTTGTTTGTCGTTGTTGACATTTGAGTTGTCAAATATCAACAGAAAGTGTTCGAATAATTGTAATATGCGCACTGAACATACTTATGTCAGTGCTGTATTTTAAGTTTTACTCAATATTATAACAATTTGCATATTTATTGCGCAATAATTAATTGAAACTTTAAATGAAATATTGAGCTCAATAATGGCGTTTATTGCGATTTACGCAATAAAGGTGCATATCTGAACACCGTATTAAATGTTTGAAAAATTACTGATAATCAGGAATCGATATTTTAAAATGATTAATATAAAATGATTAATTTCCTTCCAGCTTTTTCTTGACGTATCGAATTCTCTGTTGAGTGCACACATGGAGTGCACACGACAAATTAGTCTACGGCAGCCTTGAGAGTTTTATTCAATTGCATTACGTGCTAAGCAAAATCCTTTCTCAGAGTATGACCAATTCAGGGCGTTATTAGGCATTTTAATTCAAAAGAAAAATGATTTGAATCTTACAGATTGTGTTTCGAAAATGTTTCTTTCCCTTTCCATTCGAAAATCCACCGCGTATTAAAACCACGATTGTAATTTCGGCTTCGTATTCCAATTGGTGATTTTTGTGTGTGTCAATGACCAGAGAATGGATTTTTAGCTAGACGATATCATCTCATGGTCGCCGTAGTCTAGTAGGTAGTATGTTCGCTTATCAGACGTAAAGCCCGTGCTCGAGCCCCAGGCCAGACATACATAATACATAATTGGCCATTACAACCCTGCAGTCAGTATTACGGCCTAGCTTCTCAACACCACTCATGTTTTGTGCGTTGTGCTTACAGTTTAAAGTCGACTCCGAACGACAGATTTTTTGAGAAGCTTTTCATGGCAGTTTTTACTTTCAGAGTGCCAGAAATCTGCTGAGAGGAAGTCGCCGAATAAATCTTTTTTCATATTTTCGTTCTGATGTCTGACCTGGGGTTTGAACCGTAGCCTTACGTCTAATAAGCCAACACACTACCTACTACACTACGACGACTTCGTTTAACGGGTTTATTTTAATGAAATCCTTATTCTAGACCGAAAATCCTTTATCAACGGCATAATTCACTCGTACTGGGTATTGATATCCTTATATACATACACATGCCCGAGTATAATCCAGAACTTTTTTTACTTTTAATTGTTGCTCAGTAAAAAAAATCTGTTGCAATGTCCAACCTTACAGCAAGTGATTGGCATCAACACACAACAGTTTGCAAATGGGTTATTTACTAACTACAAGTCTAAATTGTTATCAGTTTTTAAATCCAACAGGAAATTTTGAATTTACCACAGATTCTTCATTGCCTTGTACAGATCGCCATTTTGATTTGTTTCGGCTGCTATTTACGCCTTAAGAGCAATTGTATTTGTCCAAAACCGTTTGACGCAGAGTGTTACCCTCGATCAAGTGATTCCTTGTTTTATTATTTTTTTTTTTGCATTTTTGTTTGGGCTCCCTAAGTCCTATGTATGTATGTTATGTATGCTAAATCCTATGTATGCGTTTAAAAAAATTGTGTACGAAATGGGATGTCTTCACCCCTATAGTCCGAATCAGTAATTGATTGCACTGATGGGTTGACTGCGGTAGAGTGAGTCCTGGAAGGGGATGTCGCTTCTTTATTGCTCCTAGTGGTATACCGGATACGACTGAAGGAGAGTGTTTCAATGATATAGAAATCACTGCATTCATCTGATAGCAGGGAGACACATATATCTTCCGTCAAAGTGGAGACCGCTGAAGCAGTCGCTTTACTAAGGGGCTCGCCCACAGTAGTAATCTTCATAGCAGTTGGGGCGAAATTCATTCATTATTTCGTTGTTATTTTCAACGATATTCGCCTGAATTTGCGCAATGAGAAGAGACGCAACATCATGCCCAGGCTATTTTCTAGGTTCTTATCAATTCGTCTATTCGTTGCGTTATCATTTCTATTTTGTTCGTCTATATTCATTTTTGTTCGCATGAATTGATTGTGGAAGGGAGGTGGATCATGTTATTTTCGCCATTAGAATGTCAAGGTATTAGTGAGACTCGTTTATAATAGTCAAATTAGACCCTTTATTCATAATTTTCACCTTCACTGACAATCTACGTATTTTGTATAAACGTTTCAAAGTTATATAACGAGATGAATATTTTCTCTTTCTTTTTTACAAAGTTCGTCGTAACAAGAATTTGAATTGAAGCCAAAACTGTATGTATTTACCAACCAACTATAAAAGTATGTTTATTCAACAAAATTTGTAAAGTACCAGAAAGAAAAAAAAAAGAAAAAAAAACAAAACAAATATGGAAAAAAAAATAGGAAGAAGAATAACTACATGATCTTCATCATAAGAGGGAAATAATGAACATTTTTGACTCTGCACGAAGAAATTCATGGCAAATTCTTAAGAGAATAATAAAAACAAGAAAAACAATTTCTGTTTTTCCCTGGCACATTATAGCAAAAGTTAAGTTGCACATTTATGCGGAATATACAGAGAAAAAAAAATACTAATCCATGGTCTTCCACATGCACTTGAGCAAAAGTATATACCGCAAATACATACATACATATATGAAGTTGCATAATATCTACATGAAGATGAAAGTGTACGTTTGCCTTTAACTAAATCCAAAGCAACATTTGGGAAAATTCGCTCTCTTCTGTGTCCTCTGTCGAGTCTATATTCACTTGCATTTTACAATTGTGTCTACATTATCTAACGATGATGGTGTGATGATTCTCTATTGGATTTTGATTTCGATATTGTGTTACCAATCACTGCTGCAATTTCAATTCCGTTTTTCCAAAAAGGATTTATTTTATTTGGTTTTATTCCTTCTTTAAATAGGGAAAAATAAAATTTGTCGCACACTAACCCCCTTTCCTCTAACAAGTGTTGAAAAATTCAGTACTTTTGTACTTTTTTCAGGACTTTTTCATTTCAAAAATATCGCAGTACCCCACAACGCTTTCAGTACTTTTTTTATTATTATATATTTTATATTTTGCGCTTTATTGCTATTAATGGGTTAGCAACATGTTCAACACAATGCTAAAGGTAGAATTAGGCCCTGATTAGCCAAATGTCCACGGAACGTACGTTAGTTTTTAAAATACGAAAAGCAATGAAAACGCTTGGCGAACCGTAAAGTAATTTCGGTAACCATTTGAATTGGCCTTCATATGCTAAAAATGAACGTATGTTACATTGACGTTTGAATAAACGGGATGTGCTGGCTTACTAGTCGTGAGCCTACGGGTCAAACCTCATGTCAGACATCTCCATCAAAACGAAATATGAAAAATATTTCTCCGACAACTTCCTTCTTGCAACAACTGTGAGAGTAAATAAAATTGCCATTAAAAAGTTTCTCAAAAAATCTGTCGCATGTCTCATGTATTAAATTAACACACACAAAATAGGTAGCGTGAGAAGTTAAATCATAATCCTGATTGAGGGGTTGTAATGGCCGATTATGGATTTTTACAAAAGCACCCTTTGCTGCAAAAGAGTACTCTTTCAGTTATAGTTCGGTACCATTTTAAAATTTCAGTTTTGCAACACTGCCTCTAACTGTCTTTCTGTTATTCCAACATAATGTACTACATGAGTAGAAGCCTTAAAAAGAAGTTTTGGTGTTAAAAAAATCGTTAAAAATCCTCTCAAAATATCTTTATATAGAGAAGGAGGTTGCACCCTAACCTAAGGGCGTTGTTTCGACCTTTGAGCCAATTATTTAATTAAATAGCTTTCAACTTCATTTGGGGCGAATTTGCGTCTATGTGGCTGGCTCATGTTAAGCTGTGGTCGTGGCGTGTGTTTAAATATTTAACCTTAGACCTCTGTGGAATTCTTAACTTGTTGGAATAGATGAGTACAACTTTGTGGGTTGTGTGAAAGCTGCTTATGTAAACTTGCTCTTAATCTTTAATACTCCATTACTTAAGCAGTTTCTCTAGGAAAATATTGAGTCTTAGCTTAATACAATGTTCAGACATGCACTTTTATTGAGCCAATATTCGATTATTTAAGTATACTATTTTAAATGTTCAGATATAATATAAACAATATTCATTTGACAGCTGGTAAACAAAGCAGCCGGATGTTTCAACAACATTGTTGTTTCTTTTTTGTTTTTTTTTGTTTGTCGTTGTTGACATTTGAGTTATCAAGTATCGGAAAACTGTAATATGCTCACTCAACGTACTTCTGACAGTGCTGTATTTTAATCAATAATATAATAATTTGCGTATTTATTGCGCAATAATTAAGTGACCTCAATAATGGCGTTTATTGCGATTTACGCAATAAGAGTGCATGTGTGAACATAGTATTTAGAGGCCTCCTTGAGTGATATCCCAGTTTTGAGAATTATGGAGAACAGAAAAATTTTTTATTCTGAAGGATTACATTCGAGACCAAAAATGGCCTTGAATTTATAGAGAATTAATCCTCTTACTAATCGTGACAAGCCTATAATCAGTTTATATCTGATTTTATCAACATTATTACTTAACTGAATATGAATATAAAAGTCAAGAATTTCGAATTGTACAGAGGCAGTAATAAGCCTAAAGACTTAAAGTTGCTTCGTATAATAAATAAATTCCCAAAAGTTTTCCTCTCCATCCCGCCTGTGGAATTTGTAAAATTATTTAATATGTTATCCATTGTCGCCGTAGTCTAGTAGGTAGTGTGTTGGCTTATTAGACGAAAAGCCACGGTTCAAATCCCCGGTCAGACATCAAAACGAAATATGAAAAAATATTTCTTCGGCGACTTCCTCTCAGCAGATTTCTGGCAAAAGCTCTGAGAGTAAATAAACCTGCCATGAAAAAGTTTCTCAAAAATCCGTCATTCGGAGTCGACTTTAAACTGTAGGTCCCGCCACTCAAGTATACAAATTAACGCACACAACATGAGTGGTGTTGGGAAGCTAGGCCGTAATCCTAACTGAAGGGTTGTAATGGCCAATTATGAATGTATGTTATCCATTGTGTACGGGAAATTAATTGTTGTTTGTAGCAAATTATGGATTATTGTATACGTTCGATGAAGTTAAGTAAACTGACATGTTCTCCAGGCAAAAACACAAGTTTCAAAATATCCAATCCAAACAATCTTTTAATTCACACAAGATGACATGGATGACATTTCCGTTCCAAAAATAAAACGCCTTTTAATTTAGCCAATTTTTCCTTCAGTCGTCCAAATTTTTTGTTTTTGGCATGATTATGTAGCCGTTGGCTGTTTTATATTCTCATTTTTACTTTTTTCTACATCGTTGATGTTTTTTAGAAGAAATAAATTTCCAGCCACTTGAATTTTCATCATCATCATCATCGTCTTTGTCATTCTGCATTGTTGAAATTTTATCTGCAAAAGCCAAAGCATCACACCTGAGTTTAAAATAGATGTGCTACACACAGACTCAGACAGACACTCACTAAACCTGTAAAAGATAATCACAATTTAGATGTGATAGCAACGGAGATTGAATGGGGTGGAGAAGGTCACTCTAAAAAGAGTATCAACAGAAACGAAAACTTAAGGTATGGTATACAGCGAGAGAAAATAAAAAAAACTTGAAAGAAATTGTTTGCCAAAGTTTAGGCATCAGAGTATTTTGCTTTGCCATTTCCACCACTGTCACCATATTACTTCCACAATTATTATTATCACAGCTGCTGTTCCTTGTTCCTGGTACTACTACTACTGGCTGACTCTGCTACAATATTCTAAGCATCTCTGTTAGACCATACCATATGTTTCATTCTTCTGTCGGGGTGGAGGGAAATTAGAAAAATACTATTTTCCAATTTATGACGATGCCAGAATCCAAGAAGAAGAAAAAAGATCTCATTATTTAAAATTCACTTAACCGTGGTTTCCCCTTACGTAGTGCTCTCCTCTGTTACCAAGTTTAGATTTAATAGGTAAGAAACGCAAATTAACGTGAAAAATGTCAGAGTTATGGTTATTAGGGATGTCAGCGATGGTAGAACGATGAGTAGAGAAGTAACAAAGTAAGAAAAGGAATTAAAATGTTAGCAAAAAAAGGGAGCAACAAAAATGCTTTCAATATTGAATTTCACGGTAAGCTAGATAAATAGGATTTTAAGCGAACCAGGCATTTTATATTATTTAATTAAAAAAATAATTTTTTATTTGCAAATTGGCAATATTGATAAGCAAACATTTAATCACACATAATAACATCACATACAACATAAATCCAGACGCAATTATTTTAAATTTTAAGCTCTAGCGGGCAATAGCAATATTTTCTCATTAACAAATATTGTGTTTGTATGAGTATGCAAAAAAAAATAAAAAATTTATTTATAGGCCACATGTATTGAGTATATATGCATATGTATTGCACCATACGCTCTATGTTTACATACAAGGGCTGTTTGATAAGTTCGCAAAATTAAAAGTGAGGTTAGGTTAGAGGGCGTGTACTTGTCAATTAAGACAAGTACAGTACCCGGAGGTCGAATTGACTCATTGTTACAACGTCCTTAAAGAGGAAACGATAATAGAGGGAAAGAAATAGGATAAAAGGAGAGGATGTAGGAAAGGGGCGAATGGAAGCGGAGGAACTACACAGACCAGACACAACAAAAAGGGAGAGCGCGACTATACTGATGATGAAGTCCTAGCACCTCTCAACCAAACCAAGCCACTAATGAATCTGCGGAGAGCCTTGATGTCGGCTCTCGACATAGAATTTAAACTCTCAAAGAAGGCCCTGCCAAAGGTCCTCAACCTCAACCTACCAAGGGCTGGGCAGTTACAGAGGAGGTATTCGATAGTCGACAACTCCTCCTCATTGCAAAATGCCCTGCAATAGTCCGCCTGGGATCTGTTCCAGATCCCCGTCAGCGACCTAATCTCGCAGTGCCCCGTCATAAAACCGACAACCAACCTTAAGCTGGACTTATCCAAGCCCAGCAGCAAACCTGTTCTCTTACTGTCCACAGCAGGCCGTAGAAATCTAGAAACAAAACAAACTCGATCCGTTCCCCCAACGCCTCTGCTCTTCCTCCCTGACCCATCCATTGAGGAGGCCGTAGAGGTGGCAGACTGGGGGTAGAAAGCGAACCTAACCTAGCGAGGGCATCCGCTGTCTCATTGCTCAGTATTCCGCTATGACCCGGAACGTAGCATAGACGGATACAGTCTAGTCTAAAAGTCCTCAACGACTCCTTGCACTCGCGATCGCAAAATTAAAAGTAAATAGAATTTTCTACAGAAGGTACGGAAAAATTCTCTATTGCGCCATATGAAATAAATATGGAACAACCTATTACCAAACACTAATTGAAGCAAAAAAATAAAAAAATTAATAGACATGAATAAGCGAGAATTGAAGGCATTGCACAAGTTCCCATCGTGACCTAACAATGACTTAAAGAAACACAATAATTTCTTATTACCCAAGCTCCTGGGCATTACAGTCTAAATATATCGTTATTATTAAGCCCGGATCTTCCAGAAATGGCATTGGCAAGAACAAAATTGATCATTTATATTCAAAAGCAATTGGCAATCGCCTGGCAGATTTTATTTTTGCTGCTGTTGTCAATTCTTTACACATTAGTACACACAAGTAATCGCAAACTCTAAACGCACTTATGTAACGGAGATCGGTATGATGAGTAGTTTTCTGCCACTTGCCAAAAATTGCATGTATTATCCTCAGATATTGTGCTCCAGCATGACATATACATACATATATATACATACATTGGCCATTACAACCCTTCTGTCAGGATTACGGCCTAGCTAGTTTCTCACACCACTCATGTTGTATGCCTTAATTTTTGTACTTGAGCGGTGGGACCTACAGTTTAACGTCGACTGCGAACGACATATTTTTGGGAAACTTTTTTTCATGGCAGGTTTATTTATCTCACAGCTTTTGCCAGAAATCTGCTGAGAGGAAGTCGCCGAAGAAATCTTTTTTTTTTGATGCTCCAGTATGACAATGATCCCAAACACACCGCAAAAATTACTCGAGAGTAAGTCATAAGGATAAAGGGTTTAAAGTGAAGCCACGGTCACTTGATCTCAATGCGATTGAAAACCTGAAGAGAAATGCAATGGGAATCCTGCCTTCTTTAACCGGATTGTTGGGTCATGTTCTTTAAGTTTGCGGGAACCTAGTTGAAAACATGCCACGAAGAATTGAGACTCGGCAACATATTAATTTAAGAAATTTTATATGTTTTAAATAAACACAAAAAATAAACCACATGCACTTTTTGAGGTTTCATAAATTACTCACCCAATTGACTCATGCAAAAAGAAAACAAAAACAAGTGCTTCACAAGCAAGATCACATAAGTGGTCAATTGTTTGAGTAACTGTATAACATTTGAGTTCTAGTTCTAATTGCCTACTTTTACAAGCATAAACATTTTACTCTGTTTATGTCGAGTATACTCGTCTTCGCTGAAAAATAATTAACACGTTGACTGCTTTTTCCCAGAAGCCATTTATCGATACTAGCACTGATATAATACGATTTTATTCGTAGCTACACAAAAATGGCAGTTTTAGTGAGTACGAGATAACTCGTAGTTGGCACCCAAGAAGAGAACGCAATCTACGAGTTATCTCGTAGTCGGCAGTCAATGTGTTAAGCAGGCAGAAACCATTTTTGAAATTAAATAAAATTGGGTAAAAGTATTATTTGATGGGAAATACAGTCGTGAAGCTTTACATATTTGTATTTATAATATACGTATAAATAAATTTACGGTCCACCGTCTTAAGAAAGCTGCTTACAGGAAAACATTAACGAAAGTTGTTAGTATAGCGAATGAGTCTTTTGGCGACTCTAATGGAGTTTATTAAATTATTTCCTACTTTCAATTTTAAACTTCAAAGTTGACTGAAACATTTCTTTAAAGCGATAGATAAACTGTGAAATATTATTCAACTAGTTATCGATGTATATCGGTGCTTCGCCCTGTTAAACATTTACTATTCTCAAGCAATATATAGTATGTATGTATGTAGTTTTGGGACATACCATATACATACATATGTATTGTGGGTGTGTGTTTGTATCAAGTCTATGTTCACTGAACAATGCAATATCCTGTCGATAAAATTACTTTACAATGACAACGACATTGATGCATGCAATACTTTGCTGTGCAGGTTCATTGTTTGCCATTACGCTTTTGTTTTTGTTGCATTCGTATTGTTGTTGTTAAAACTATCTGACCATTTTTAGTGTAGTTTTTGGTATTCATTGACCGAACGAAACCGTTATTAGTTGTCTGTTGCATGAAATCTCTGCACCACTGAAAAACAATAAATTCTATTAAATAAATTGTACAGTTGTCGTTTGTACGTTTGTGCAAATATTTAATACTGGCAGTTAAATATTTTATTGGCCCAACTACTTACACATATGTACATATGTATGTACAACTAACTGCACAGTATCATACAGTGTAAATAGTAATAAATACATACGATATTATAATAAATATACATACATTTGTACATAGACATGTACATACACACACGCCTACAATAAATATTATTCTCGCTAGTATCACAAAAACAAATATTTAATTGTTTATATTGTTTTGGAACAATTTCACTCACACAGTGGTGTCCAAAAGTAAAACCATGATGGCCTTAGTTTACACTTTTTAAAACCATATATACGGAAGGTTTAAATTAATTTTAAATAACTTTCATTGATAATGATTGCGTTATATACAGTAGCGAGCAAAAAAAATGCAACGCTAAGCCGATTGATCTTTATGTGCGCTTCTTTCAAATAAAAAGTACGGAAAAAAAGCCATGTTTTACTGTTGGTAGCTGATATCTGGGAGAATATCTCTGCTTAGGTCATCTTCTAATATATTTTATCCCATCAGAACCAGAAAGATTAAATTATGGAGTAGCTTAGCGTTGCATTTTTTTTTTGCTCGCTACTGTATATAAATTTATAATTTTCTATCTTTTCTATAAGTTTATCAAACCTTTAACTGTTGAAATTTGTTTCAAAAAACTTTTTCATGCCTGTTGAATTAATTATCGAGTATACTCGTCATAAACAGAGTAAAATGTTTTTGTCTGTAAATCGTACTTCGTTAGCTTCGTTGCTTCCGTTATCTTCGATTCCAAGTAATGACCGACCGTACCGAACGCTGTTTTGGAATCCTTGATACACACAATTAGATTTCTTATCTATTACTGTTTATGGAGGGGATATTTGTTCAACACGTTGACTGCCACGGCAATTTCCAGAGAACTGGCCTCGCACGCCAAAATTGACTTTTTGTTCTTTTCCCAGAAGCCATTTATCGATACTAGCACTGATATAATACGGTTTTATTCGTAGCTACACAAAAATGGCAGGTTTAGTGAAGACGAGATAACTCGTAGTTGGCACCCTAGAAGGGAACGCAATCTACGAGCTATCTCGTAGCTGGCAGTCAACGTGTTAATAAAGCACATTCATTCTTTGTTACAAATTTGAGTAAATTCTAAAGTGCTAAATTAGTCATTGGAATGCTAAAATATTAGAATTTTACGTCATTGGAAAGAATTATCTTTTCACAATTATGTCTTAAACATTCCCGATTTAAATGTAAGCGGAACAGGCGAAAAAAGTGAAATGTACGTTTAACGGTGTGTTGAAGTCTGCGTACATGGACGAAAAGTAACGGTATTAGATTTAATAGTTTCTATACAGTGTTGGCATATAAAATAAGAACATTACTTCTGTAATGTATGTATATAAGATGTGTTTTTTCTTGGTTTATTTTTCCATTAGAAATTTACTTGCTGATCTTTACATCTTCTATCAATAAAATGTATTTAATCTATAAAATATGTACGCGTATATAAAATGTATTCTATGTACATATATTCAATTTCGAAATGTGTCGTCTTTATATCCACCCAAGATTAGTTTGGTTTGAAATTATGTTGACCTTCAAAGATCTGTGAAATAGACCTGATTGATTAAACTCAAACGCAAGCATAATATCTTAAATGGTAAATGGTAGCAACGCCTAGCAAAACGATACGTTTTCGAAGACTTTTAAATTTTAAGAAACAACAACAGTTTGATTGCTATAGCAGCATTAAATAGCTGAAAGAACACAATAGTCTAATGAGCAGTATTTAAATCTGCAAGTTTCGGAATTCTGGGTTCGGTTATCACTAGACTTTGGTCTCTATCGAACACTTTTTTACATTTTATAGATTACAAGCAGTACTGTGCGCCCGTTGCTGCGGCGCCAACTAAAATAAATTTGAAGGAAAGACATTACACAAATATTCAATTAATTTTGAATCATTTTATTGATTTTGTTTCCCGTTGTCTAGATGATTCAGACGAACGGGCCTGAGTAGTACGCATTCAATCAGTTTCTAATCTCACATCTCGTGAGTTTCATGCGTACGGGTCTCAGCGGCGTGTACTCGAAGATTTTCCAGTCTTAATGCTTATTGCTTGTCTGATTCTGAGGCCCGTAATGTTCTTTTCTGCGGTGCTTGAGGTGTAGGTCGACCAATTGCTTGTCATTTATTTTGAATAAGTTTCAGTGGCCCCATCTATCGGAAATTAATAGCACCAACTTAGAAACCAGAACATCATAGCATGATGAAATAAATGCAGAGTTAACGATTTAATTCATTTTAAGTAATTTTCAGTGGCCCATCTATCGGAATTTAATCGCACCAACTTAGAAACCAGTCGACTTATACGCAACAACTTTGCTAAAGATCATAACATGACGATTTAATTCATTTTTGGTAATTTTCAGTGGCGCCACCTGTCGGAAATTGGTCATACCAACTTAGAAACCTTCGTCAGATATCGATTCTACGAACTTATCCACCAAATTTTATTCGTCTACGATCAATATGTACCTAAATATTCAATTTTAACGTTTTGCCACGCCCTCTTAATATTTAGGGATATGAAAAATAAATGTTGTCCTGCACCCATTTTTCCACAATATCAATAATCCTCCACAAAAAAGTCAATTATTTTTTGTGTTAGTTTCTTAATTTATAAAAACCTGTGCACATATGTACCTGTGAAACTGTTTCATTTAGAAATGTGTGGAACATAATAATTTTGAGAAGTGGAATACTCTGAACATCGCCCTTATAAGTTTATCATTCGCTCTGTTAAAAATTTTGGTTTTTGTCTTTACTAGTTATGTAAATTCGAATTTACCGTCCCACCCACATTAATTTTTGTCCGAAATTCTGATATGAGAGGAGTTCACAATCAAGGCTTAGAATCTACAAGTCTACAAAATGTCATGAATCCTAATAAGAAGATCTTAAACATTGGTCAACGCATACATTGATCAAAGGAAAGACCTGTTGGGCACATCAGCAAGTTCTCCGTTAAGTCGGAGCTAACAAAAGCTGTTGCGAAAGCTTCAAGGGAATTATTGGGAAGTTTTTGTTAAATACATACAATGTTATGAGCAAATTAATGATTATCCACCTAATATTATTGGAAACACTGTGCATTATTACTTAGTAAATACACACATAAAATAATGTAATACGAAAATAAATCTGTATTTGAAAGTATGTATGTATAGATGTGTGCACATGTGTAAAGCAAAACTACTGTTTTAATAGCCACTGTAATGTACGACAAATAATACGAAATATTACAACAAAAAATGACGAGATTAATAAACAAAACCATGTGTATACGAGCAAAGTTTGGGTATGTGATATACAGATAGAAAGAGAGAGGGAGAGCAAATATGTGTAAGAGCGTATATACTGTCACAAGGACGAATAAAAATGGATTTAACTACGGCATACTATATTCGCTTGTTTTCATATTTGTCTGTGTGTGTGTTTATGAGTACATATATTTAAATGACAAGTAATTTTATTTTTTGTTGGGCTTTCTTTTCCAAAAACTTACTACAGTTTTCATACTTAAATTTATAAATTATTTATTTTGTTATTAAAACAGAAAACACAAACACAAATGCTTTAAAATTTGTGCGCAGACTTTATCTTAATTTAGGAAGATACAGTTTATAATGGAAACAATTACAAATTTGGTTTAGGATGGCTTTCCTAAGTACTTTAAAAACGATTGCTTTTAAAGCAATTTTGTTTGACTTTGCACTTGAATATCCCCAAATGGATAAGGAATAAAAGTAAATTCCTTTTAAATTATTAAAATTTTTTGGGTTTTCCTATGCTTTAATTAAAAACTTTAATTTTTTATTCTCGGTGGACATCTTGGTGGATATCAGAGATCAGCAATTAATCGTTTTTTCGATACTCATACGTGCTCATGATATTTTGAGTATGAGTGAGTCAACAGTATTGAAATTCAACTATGTACTCTGATTTATTCGTATTCACTACAACATTGATTTATAAGTACAGGTTGCAATGAGTATGATTACAATTTTGACATCAAACTCATAACATTCGAAATATGTTTGATTCATACGCCTATTCACCTAGATTCATAAATTTAGAAAAATACTTATAATACTCATAAATGATTCCAGTGATTCGAATCACTCATCAAAATTTAAAGTCTTAGTTGTTGTTGAATTTACAAAAAAAGAAAAAAGAAAGAAAAAGACAAAGACAAAGAGCAAAGCAAACATACAACCTTCTAGTGAGTATTGTAGTGTTTGCACGCGATTCATAGTTATTTTGTGATTCTTGTAAATATTGAGTAAAGGAGAGTCGAAATCAACAACATCATGCGTATTGTTAACTATGAGTACGATGAGTACATCAAACTTTGAATATGAGTAGTATGAGTATGATCAAAGAAAATAAAGTATAAAGAATGTGCATTTTGGCATATTTTGGAATATTTTTCAAAAATATTTCATGACGCGGGGGGAAAGATAGAAGGGAAGGGTACAGAAACAAAGAGCGTAACAGTGCGTTGTTCTCATCGTTCGTTTTTGTTGTTTGACTACTTTCTTATTTATTCTTCTGAAACAGTGTTGCCACAAAGAAAAATTTTGTAACCAACATTTGTGAAAAAAATCACCATATACAAAAAAATATAACCAAAATTAAATTCGTAGACTTTTATTTTATTTTTTAAAATTTAAATTATAATTAATAAGAAAAGAAACAAAAAAGAGCTTTTTTTATAAGAAAAAAATAACCAAAACCAAAAAATCTACACAACTACACATTGATCAAAAAAATAACCAGTTTTGGTCAGAAATAACCAAAAACGGCAACACTGTTCTCAAATCACTTATTCTCAGACGTCGGCACAAAGAGAACATGATAAACATTGTGAGAGGCAAGTGTTAACCCAGAGGAAAATTGTTAGTAATATTTTCAAGTCTACTTAAACCAATAATATGTATATATGAGCGAAAAATATAGAAAAATTGTACTGCGCTAAAAACCTAAAAACACCGCATTTAACTTGGCAAGTATTCTTCCAAAAATCGAAATAATTTCTCATTGATATTAGTGAATCATACTGTAACATTCTTTGGGTGTAAAATTGTCTGAAAAAGTCTGAAAAAAGTGACAAGCAACTGAATGCATGTTTACGCTCTCATGATGAGAGCAACACATTGTTACACTCTTTGCTTGTGTTTATTTTCCTTCTGTCTTCCCTCCTCTCATCAAGATATGATTTTTTAAAAAGATTTTGGTGAGAGCGGGTCGTGATGTTGAAACCCGCCACAAGAAATTTAATTTCTACATAATGCGCATTCTTTATATCCATATTCTTTGGTATGATATTAAAATAAGTATGAATGCGTATAAGTACCAGAAATTATCCTCGGATTCATTAGTGGCTTAGGTTCGTTGAGAGGCGCTAGGGCTTCATCCGGGTAGTCGCGCTCTCTCTTTTTGTTGTGTCTGGTCTGTGTAATTCCTCCGCTACCCATTCTCCTCTTTTCCTACATCCTCTCCTTTTTATCCTATTCCCTCTATTATCTTTCCTTTTTAAGGACGTTGTACAATGGGTCAATTCGACCTCCGGGTACTGTACTTGTCTTAATTGACAAGTACACGTCCTCTAATCTAACCTAACCTATCAGAAATTATGAGTATCATTCGAATCTACTCATCTTTTTGAATACTCATTGCTGATCTCTGGTGGATAATAATAAGGATAAATGAATAAGGATAAATAGGTGGTACAACATTTATTTGCCAAAGAAATATTAATGAAGAATGTCCGCTTCTCCGTATCGATTAATTCAAGTTTTTTCAATCCTATACTCAATCAATCACTCTTGACGCCCTAAATTAATAAAATTATTATAAATTCAAAAAAGAAATACATTTTCAAATTAAAAAAAGATTTGTTTGCACAAAAATTTCCTCAAATAACTACTACCAACCACAATGTTAAGCAATTATTTGAAAAACAAGTTAATTAGCAACACAAAATGAATCTCAGAAAAACGTTGAATGCGGAATATTTCTAATTTCAACAAATTTCCTAACATATTGCTCTCCTTGTGAAAGAAAAAAAACAAAAACAAACAAACAATTTAAATGGTTTCTTTTTTACTTTTTTTCTTCTGTTTTGTAAAATTCCTGTTACTTTCTTTAATGACTAATTAGCGAATTTGTCAGTAACACTCTACCTGTACTCATTAAATGTCTCCCTCTCTCTTTCTCTCGCGCGCGTGAGCCAACCATCCGTTAACATACACGTACCATATACTACGAAAACAATTCTTTCATGCCTTCACTTTAAACTGGTGAATTTGAAAGCGCACGAATGTGTGGGTGGGGTGTACTTGATACTCGTAGCATTCGTATTTATTAGTGTGGAGTGCGGGTATTTTAATGGCTTTATGTTAAATATAGTTTGTGGGTTGAATACATGTGTTTTGGGATGAAAGAAAAAAAACAACCCGATGAAACAAGGATAATAAACAACTTTTAACAGGAACAACTACAACAACAACATGAAATCAACATCAAATAAAAGTTAACTGAGGAAAACAATGCGCAAACCATGATTTATTGCATTACGGCGGATATTGGATAAAAAATTTAAATTTTAATTTCAGTTTTTAATCTATTGAAGTCATCATTTGAATTGAAACAGAAAATTTCCCAGTATTAAAGGAGAAAAAGAAAAACTGATAAACTTTACACTAAACAGTTTGATAAACAACAATAAAAACAACAAGAACTTTCGCGATAATTAAAGTAAGAAGAACTCAATTAGTTTGTTTTTATTATGGCTTATAAATATTGATTTTCAGCTGTTTACCAAAACGTTTTTCTTTCATACAAATTTTCCTCTAAATTTCATTGATAAAACAAAAAAATTAGTTAGCAAACTTGGCTGCAACTGCTGTAAAGTTGACCAAAATCTGTCAAGCTTAAAAGAAAAGCCCGATATCTTTATAACACTGAAGATTACTCCAGTACATGTACAGTGCTGTTGAAAAAAGCTTATTATATCTAAATCTCTTATACAAAGCAGTATATATAAAAAAGTAACTGTACTTTGCTTACTGATCTCTTATGAATATAATCCCTTTACATTTCATAGTGAATCTATTTTTTTGAACAGCACTGTATATCTATGTATGGGTATTAAATCAAATGTCCTTACAAATATGAGAATTTTAACGTGCATTCAGTGTTCAATATTGCAATTGAAATATTTCGAAGTGTGTTTTTAATTAATTATTAAAGTTTGCATTTGAAAGTTTAAAGTTTATATTTGATATATTGTAATGAATAATTAATATTAAATTTTTCTTTCGGTGATATGATACGTATGTACGCCACCCTCAAAAGAAAGCATGTGACCCAAAATGAAAAAATGCCTCTTTTGATTATGTCGACATAATACACAGCAATGCTTCTTTATGCCGAGAATGAGATGCAATAATGCTGGACAGCAATCAGTAACATTCTGCTAGTACTGAGGGCAAGCTTTGGAGATGTATGATTTAATCTGGTTTTCATTATATTTCCACCGCCATGTTTAACAGTTTGCTTCACATAGTGTCTGAACACGCTCCCCGGGTTTGCGTCAGCAGATTGGAAACGTGTTATCTGGTCTGATGAGTCTAAATTTAACCGCTTTTAGTCAGACGGAAAGCAGTACTGCTGGCGCAGACACGGGGAACGTGTTCAAAGACACCATGTGAAGCAAACTGTTAGACATGGCGGCGGAAATAAAATGGTTTGGGGATGCTTACATGGTGGCATGTTGGCTCTCTGCATTTAATAGATGGTACATGAGAAAAGAAGACTATCTACAGATAGCCTGCAAACCTATACATATACTCAATTTTATTGATAAATGTGCTTATCCCGAAAAAGAAATTGTTTTTCAACAGAATGATGATCCGAAGCACACAGCAAAAATTGTAAAGGAATGGATTGGGAAATAACATTTTCAATTGATGGAATGACCAGCGCAAAGTATCGACCTCAACCCGATTGAAAATCTTTGGTCAATCGTGAAAAACAGCCTCGGGCAGTACGAAGCAGCCCCAACAAACATGTACAAACTTTCGGATCGTATAAATGCGGAATGCAATCGAATGTTATCGAAAATTTGGTAGAAAGCATGCCAAAAACCGCGTAAATCAAGTTATTTCTAATAAGGGTCTATGGAAAAAATATTGAAATTGGGTTAGTTTTATTAATTAATTTGAAACGTGCAAAATTGAGTTTATGTGGGTTATTTTCGTTTTTTCTTTCAAACTCATTGAATTCATCTCATTAATTATTGTTTCTTTACTGCTATTTATAAAGAATATAATAATAAATTTAAAATATTTTTTTTTTATTTGTTTGTATGGTTGTGTTTTTGTGGATGACGAAACTCAGTATCGTAAACATGCACTCACTTTTGCTCGCCAGTGTATACAATACACCCGGGATATAAGTACTTTTAAAAAGGCTTGCAGGACACTGATAAAATTATATTTTTGTCAGCGATGGACTGTAGGCTGGCCGAGACATCTTCTATAACTCATTGTGATGAACAAAATTTGTAATTAGCCAAACCCGGACTTCGCGATCATTGCGAAGAAATTGCGATTAGGCAGAGAACTAGGTCATTGAATCGTCCGACCCCTACAAGAGGCCAGATTAGTAGAAAAAATCGTTCCAAATTACGGAAGCGGAACATTGGTGGATTGTAGATTTTCTATCAGTTATCTTAGTTTACGCCTTCTGAATGGGAAAGAGTGCAGTCCCTTGTTGGAGGAGAATGCCCCTATAAGGAACTTTCTATGGAACTGCATAGCTCTATGCAGTTTCTAATGGCTCAAGGGTTAGTATTTTATCAGCCTAATCCAATGCCTTAACATAAAAAGAAATACAGAAACGTTTTATCACACAAAGGAGGGAGCAAATGAACAGGACTAGTTTTCGAAAGAAATTTCTTACAAAGCGGATACTTTTATGTAAATTTAAAGTACAATCTTTCGCGAATGCTTAAAAGCGAGATGCATATATTGAAATAGTTTTTATACATATTAATACAAAAATCAAGATTGCATAAGTTTCAGAGGTACTGAGCAGGAAATTATTTATACCCGAGGTGTTAATATCCGAGGAACACTGTATCTTTAACAGCAACTAGATGCATGATCAGCCCCCGGTCGGACATCAAAACGAAATATGAAAAATATCGCCGTCCTCTCAGCAGATTTCTGGCAATAACTCTGAGATTAAACGAAAATTGCCATGAAAAGTTTCTCAAAAATCTGTCGTTCGGCATCGACTTAAAACTGTCCCGTTACTCATGTATAAAAAATTTAACACACACACCATAAGTGGTGTTGAGAGCTAGGCCGTAATCCTGACTGAAGGGTTGTAATGGCCAATTATGTACAGTGACCGACAAAAGTTAGTAAACACCACTGAAATAATTAATTTTCTTAGGATAGCGAGAAAAAATAATTTTCAAAAATAAAAACGTTTATTTATTACTTACAAAATGTTAAAACAAAAACAACAATTCATGATAAAGGAACTTTTTTATACTTAAGAACATAATAGAAAATTTAAAATTATAGTGGGTGTTGACTCACTTATGGCGCTCACTGTATGTATGTAGATGCATGTTTCCACATTGAAACATTAAGAAAACAAAAAAAAAAAAATATATCAAAAAACCTAATTATACTATTAAATGAAAAATTATTTTGATTTGCTAACAAAAAGATAAAGAAAAAACTTGAATGTAAATATTTAATTGAAGTAGTGCAACTGATAGAGAGAGAGAGAGCAACTGATTACTTCAGCCTTGAAATATCGGTGAATGAATTGGCTATAAAAATATTTATTAAATAAATTTTACATAAAATACTGACAATATATTGTACAAAAATCTAAAAAAATAGGAGCCAAATATAGATATTTGCTGAAAACATTTGATTCTTTAAAAATCAAATCAAAAAAAAAAAATAAAAAAAAAGATCGCCACGTGATCTTAAATGATACAGTTTTAAAATGAGCACACCTGTATTATAATATGTATGTATGTATGAACTATGTATATAATATATTTTGTATAAAATTCTTTTTTTCATATTTATTTTCGGAAATGCAAAAACAAATAAATAAACGTTAAAACGTTATTCATACTTTTCGATTCTGTTATGAGTTTCTATACAGACGAAGTTTAAAATCAAAAAAGAAATAAAAATATATGAAATGAACAAGATAAATAAGAGAAAAAAAATAAAGAAAAAAGCATTAACTCTCTATACTTCTTCATTCATTACTTTTCTATACCATTTGTCATGCTTCATAGATAATATATATAGTAAGTATGTACTTATGTACACATGGTATATATTAGTTAGGAACAACAACAACATTAATACCAGTAGTTTCCCAATAGAAAAAAAACAAAAGCAATAATAAAAGCAAAATAAAGTTAAAGAAAAACGTATTGTTGCTGTTGGTTTTCTGGTTTTGCTGTTGATTTTGTAGTTTAATCACTTGCTGCTGCTGACTGCCACCACAATTGGCAAATGATTACGTGTAAAATATTTTTTTGTTTGTTTGTAAATTGGCAAAAGTTTAAAAACAACAACAATTTTCAAAGAATAGTTAATAATTAAAGTAGGTAAATTCGCTGGATTGTATATATGCCTGTATGTATGTATGTATAAACATGAAGAGGTGTGTAAAAAATAAAAAAAAATCAATTCATTTAATTTTAACTTCAATATTCCGTTTTCGTTTGATCAAATTATGTTTGGCCAATAACGCCAACAATTTCAAATAAAATGTATTTTTTTCTTTCATTCCAATTCCAATTCATTATTTGGTATGCAAATACCTTGGAATTTGTTTAATGGTATCAAGGTTATTTGCATTGAACAGTGTTTTTAATAAATATGCCCTCCTTTCTTCTTAACGAAATTACATACATACATAATTGGCCATTACAACCTTTCAGTCAGGATTAAGGCCTCGCTTCTCACATAACGGTGGCACCTGCAGTTTAAAGTCGACTCCGAACGACAAATTTTTTGAGAAACTTTTTCATGGCAGGTTTATTTACTGTCAGAGTTTTTGCCAGAAATCTGCTGAGAGGAAATCGCCGAAGAAATATTTTTTCATATAAAAAAAAAATATTTTATCGCCGACTCCTCAAGAATCTGTCGTTCGGAGTCGACTTTAAAATGTAGGTTTCGCCACTCATGAATAAAATGAATAATAATCCTGAGTAATAATTGTGATCAATTATCTATGTATGTATGTATATAAATTAAATAAAATATTAAGAATTTGCACATGCGAATTAACTTCATACGTAGATATGTTTCAGAGATCAGCAATGAGTATTCAAAAAGATGATTAGATTCGAATCATACTCATAATTTCTGATGCTTACACGCATTCATACATATTTTAATATCATACTCATACTACTCATATTCAAAGTTTGAAGTACTCATCGTACGCATGATGTTGTTGATTCGACTCTCCTTTACTCAACATTTACAAGAATCACAAAATAAGTATAATTCGCATACGAACACTACAATACTCACTAGAAGGTTGTATGTTTGCTTTGCTTACTGTCTTTGTCTTTTTCTTTTTGCCTTTTTTTGTAACTGCAACAACTAAGACTGTAAATTTTAATGAATGGTTCGAATCCTTGAATCATTTATGAGTATTATAAGTATTTTTTCTAAATTTATGAATCTGAATGAGTACGCGTATGAATCAAACATATTTCGAATGTTATGAGTTTGGTGTCCACGTTGTACTTATACTCATTGCAACCTATAGTTATAAATCAATGTTGTAGTGAGTACGAATGAATAAGAGTAGTTGAGTTTTAATACTGTTGACTCACTCATACTCAAAATTTCATTAGTACTTATGAGTAGCGAAAAAACGATTCATTGCTGATCTCTGCACATTATGTCTCGAAAAACGAAACGAAAAAAATCTGTCGTTCGGAGTCGACTTTAAACTTTAACGTACACAACACGAGTGGTGTGAGAAACTTGGACGTTGTACAATGGGTCAATTCGGCCTCCGGCTACTGTACTTGTCACAGTTGACAAGTACACGTCCTCTAACCGAACCCAACCTATGAGTAGCGAAAAACGATTCATTGTTGATCTCTGATATGTTTGTATATACTAAAGAAATTGAACTACATATTCGAAATAAAACAAATATATTTTTAACATAAAATATTCTCTAAAACTTATGGTTATCTAAAAGTATAAACGAAAAGTTTGAAAAATCACAATATCGGTTAAAGATTGTATTTTCATTTTATTTGTTTAATTAAACCATAAAAGAAGTCAAATATTTACACACCCATATTCTAACACTGCTTATGAATTTAATTCTTTTATATTTTATATTAAAAAATATTTGTTATCAACTAACTCTATAGAAGTGTTGGTGTCATTACGCTACCAAATAATAATAAAAATGATCACACCATTGTAGCTCCTTCCCTACTAAATGGAAAGAAGAACCTTAATTTACTCCTGTATTTAATGTTTCACTATTTAATTAAATAAATATTATTGAAAAAATTGGAAAAGAAGAAACAAAATGTTTAATTAAATCAGAAGAATATATTTGAAATTATTTAAATAAATGGCAAAATAATTTATAAAAATCAAGTGACAAAAGTAATTTTCTTATTAAATAAATTCAACATAAAACAAAATCTCAGATTTAAAACCACAACACCCCTGCATATTAATTGAAATATGTATATTGAGTGGTCGACATAACATTGCTATATAAGTACAGTGTACACAACACACATTATAAATAAATTGCACCGGAAAAATACTCAACACGATTCTATTAATAAATCCATCCAATATAAAATACTAACAAAACGCGAATATGTATGTTTTATTATTGTTTTCTGCTGGCTTATAATTTTGAAAGTATAAAATGAATTACCTCCTACATACATATACATACGTATGTATGTACATATAATGTATGTACGTACTGTCCAATTGTACAACAATTGAAATGAGGGCAATGAAGTTGTTAAGCAGTCTGTTGAATGGGTAATAAATGAAAAACGAATTTAGAAATTCATTTAAAAGTAAAACATTAACTTATTTCACTTGAAACCGAAGAAAATTATTAAATATTTAATTCCTCTTTGATAAACTTTAAGTAGAACCATGGATTGCGGATTGAATAACTAGAGCTTCAAATGAGGGCCAAAAGTAATCGTATATTTATCATAAATAAATAAACCTACATCCATATATAGGTGATCCCGGCAGCAATAGAGTATTTTCGATCATAATGCATGGAAAATAACTTACAGTTGAGCAGAGAGCTATTTTATTTTATATCGCAAGATCCGTGATTGCACATCGTGATAAAACGAAACAAGTGTCTTTTTCACATTTTCTTTTGATGGCTTTGTGACATGTTTTCCTTTAAGATGGGCTATTCACGGTGTGCAGCTGTTTTTTATTCATGTTTTTTCTCTTGTGTTTTATATTGTGTGTTTGACAATAAGCACATATTTTTTACGAATACAACTTCGAAAAATAAATAAAAGAAACGAATGCAAAAATTCAATTTTCGATTTTGAATTAACAAATGATTTAAAAGTCGTGAGATTTTCAGCACATGGGCGAGTATTTTGTTAATAATTGTTATTTATGTAGGTATTCTTCAAAAAATATTTTTAATTCAAGTTGCTCTATTTATTAAGTTCTACAATTCAACTATTTTTCGTATATGAGATTAACTGAAAACCTACTAAATAACCTATAAGATACATACACTGTTGTTCAACAAAATAGATTCTTCATGATCTAACATCACAACCAAATCTATACTTGCAATTAATTAAAGAAGAGTGATGCATCAAATTTTTGAAATGTAACGGAATTATATTAATTTTCGTAAACAAAGTGCAGTTACTTTATACATATACTCCTTTGTATAAGAGATTTAAATATAGTAAACCTTTCGGAGAGTAGGTGAACCTATTTTTTTGAACAGCACTGTATATTGAACAAAGTTTCCATTTAGGAAAGTAATCAGAAACGATTCGTGGATTTCAAAATGATTGGCCCAATTTTACAAAAAAATTTCGATAGGCTCGTGTCAAGGCACTGACCGTTAAAGTGGAATCCATTCAATTAGCAATTGGAAAATATCTGAACCGAAGCGTTAATCGTAAGTAGAATTAAAAAATCTTTACGATTTTCATACATACATAATTGGTCATTACAACCTTTAAGTCAGGGTTACGACCTAGCTTCTCACAACACTTATGTTGTATGCGTTAATTTTTATTGATAAATAGCGGGACCTAGGGTTTATAGTCGTCTCCGAACGACAGATTTTTTGAAAAACTTTACATGGCAATTTCATTTACTCTCAGAGTTTTTGCCAGAAATCTGCTGAGAGGAAGTCGCCGAAGAAATATTTTTTTTTTTCATATTTCGTTTTGATGTCTGACCTGGGGTTTGTTGAACTGTTAGTTCCGCCACTCATGGATAAAATTAACACAATCAATATGGATTATCTGAGAAGCTAGGTGGTAATCACGATTTAATGGTGGTAATAGTTGAGTAAGTAAGATCTATTGCAACAAGTTTCAAACGTATTCTAACCTCAAAGTCCATTTCTTGGAATACCAACGATATTCCGAGGCTGTAGTGAATACATAAGCACATACATAACAGTAATTCAACTTAACATTCCACGCTTCGCATGGTTTAATCGAAATTTTAATATATTAATATAAAAAATATCTGAAGGTTTCACTTACTTCTTGTGTTATTTCCAGTTCATGCTTAGCATTATCGTATAAAGTTTCCAACTCTTCGAGCCTCTGTTCTAGGCTGGACTTTTCCTCCAGCAATGATAGACCATATTGAGCTGACTGAGCGCGCTCACTAGTTGCCTGATCGAGTTCACGTGATAAACGTTCCACTTCCATGTGTAGTTCATCAATGCTTTTAGGTGAAGCGGACGTACCGCCACCAGCACCTGATTCCAAGGACATGTCGTTAAAGACTGTTTGCCGTTAAAGTAACGTTATTGTTGTTGTTGCGTTGACAGTGCTTGTCTCAGTGGAAGTGCACGAAGGATTTGTGGATTTTACTGTAAATCCGTTGTTTCTCTTCTCTTGCTACTTTTGTTTGTTTTGGTGTAATATGGCTGAGAGACTCAACAATAAAACAAAATACACAATAAATAACACCGAGCAGGGTGGCGATTTCCTTTTGAATATCGGAATTTTTATTTTAAATTCTTGTTTTGTTTTCGTTTAGATAAATATTTTTTAATTCTTCTTCTTGTTTTTTATGGACGGGTTTAGAAATTAAGGGAAAGGATGGAATAAATTTTACGTTGATAAATAAAATAGAAATTCTTTTGAATTATTTTCCTTTTTTTTTTGTTTACGTCCTTCTTTAACGTTTTCGTTCTTTTAATTAAGTGGGCGGAATAGTAGTGATGTTTATTATTCTTTGTAATTTTCTTTAAACGTTTTAATCTCGTTGTTATAACTGGAGGGTTTCTTTCTTAAATTTCGCCTTTTCAATTAATAATTTAAATTTTAATTTTTTGCTTATGTTTGGACGTATTTCATTTAAATTCTTATGTTGTTTGTGCAATTAATAAATATTCTTTTATGTTTTTCTCTCTCTCCCTCTCTCCCTTTCGCCTTGATTTTTGTTTTTGTACACTAAAGAGAATTTTTCTCGTTTGTTGACTCACACACACATATACACACTCTATTTCTCTCTTTTGTGTTATAAAACTCTCTCTTCCGTTAGTTTCTTTTGTTCTGCCAATCGGAATAATGGAAGAAACAAATCAGAATAATTTGAAATTTTTCTTGTATCTCTTTTACCCCTTTCTATCTATTTGTGTTACTTTTTTTTCTGCTATTTAAACGAACGTATGCAATTTAATTGGAAAACGAATTAAATTATTTTAAGGCATTAAAAATAAACACAGTAACAACAAGAGAAACTTTTTTTTAACTAATTTAATTACAGTTGTGTTTAGTACGAAAAGAAACAGGAACAAAATTTAAAACTTTTTAAAGCAGCAGTAGAGTAGTGACATCACGATTTCCTTACTAAATTTTTTTTTCTTTCTTCGGTATTTTATTACACTACAACGATTTTCCATCCAACACACTTTCTTTTTTTTTGTTAATAATTTTGCACACAAACAACAAACTTCATTTACTGACTCATCATTCCGTAGAAGTTATTAAAGCAACAAAACTTTTATTCGCAAAGCATAACTAAAATTAAATATTTTTGGCAAAAAAAATGTGTTTCAGTTTGGAAACAATTTACTTTAATCAATGTTTTTTTCTTTTCTTTTTATTTTTCAAAACAATTTGTAAACTCTTTCTGCAACACACTGTCACGTCTCTTCTCTACGTGAGTGAGTGACGGAATGCGCACTAAAGAAGGAAGAACCAACAAACAAGTAACAGTGATGGTAGGTGTTCGTAATTTATGGTAAATTAAACTTCAGTAGAAAAGGGTACCACGCATAACTTAAGAATTCATTTATTTATATATATGAGTTAATATAATTATTTTAGGTTTTATATTCATATTGTAAATGTATTTAATTTAAATTAATTACAACTGAAAGATAATAATTTCAATTGTTATTTAAAACAATATTTGAAGTACCATTTCGAAAGCTGGAAAAACAGAACCCGAAGAAACCATCACAAGCAATGAACTTAACCAGAGCTGCACATGACCGTAGGTATACATTTTTATTTTAATACAATTTTTATCAACGAACTAACTGTGTTGAGAGCTGCGTTTGCTTACCGTTACAAACAAAAACAATATTTTATATACTTCACATTCTCATTAGTTTAGCGTTTTATGTTTAGTTTTTGAGAATAAGAAAAATAAATCTCTCTTTGAATGAAGTTGCGTAATTCATAAAAAGAGTGGCAGTCACTTTAAAAAGTTCCAATAAGTCTTCATATTTTTATTATGACAACAATAATTTGTGAAAATAAGTAAAAATATGGCAGCATTATTTCCAATCAGATTTACTGTCGTTTGTTTTGATTTCGGTATTCGTTCATGTAAACAAATGCGTTCGCATTGTTTTGATTGGCTGCAAACAAAAACAAATACAACATATGTTCAATGCATTAATTGACATTCACATACAACTCTGAATATGTTGATATCATATTTTGACATTTGCAATTGCTTTTATTGTTTCTCTTCCTCGCCATTGTATTGAACAGCTGTATGTGAAATTTTATTTCAAAAAGTTCTGTCGTGAAGAGAATTTCAATCAAAAGAATAACAATTAATTAAAATTTATAGACATTAAAAATGCTTTTGAAACATAAACAATTATTGACAATAAAGCAATTGAATGCTTTAAATAATAGAAATTGAAAGAAAAACGACGATTCAATTTAACAACGTCAGACAAATTGCGTTATCATAGAACTAGAATATCAAAAAGACAAAAAAAAAGTTGTAAAAAAAAAAAGAAAAACAATAACAAAAAGGCGTGACTCCCCAAAAGGAGACTACAAAGGAATCAATCTGTGTCTTTAATCGATGCCTTCGGAATTTCCCATTAAAATTTTATTTTCGTACATAGGAATTCAGCGTATTTTGTGTGGATAACCGGGAAAGTTTAACCGACATACCGTTTGTAAATTTACAGGTGCTATACAGTGGAACGAGTGGGTGTCGCACACAACAGTAGAAGTAAAAGAAGTGACTAATCGTTCGGCCGTTCTCTTGTTTCGTCTACACGTTTTCGAATCTGTGCCAGTTTCTGCTGAATTTTTGGGTGCCCAACAATGGAAATGCGAGAAGTCTTGTGTCGTGAGGGTAGAGATGCGAAAAACTTGTTGGCCTACCAATTGCGTGATGATAAGCCTCTAGCATTGGGTGCTAATTTTGAAAGTGAGTCAATTAGCCAAGTAGTTTTAGTGTTTTAGTTGTTCATTATATCAAATACTGTATTATTAACTCTTTTCCGTTCATCGATCGGTATCACGATATCAATGCTAATAAGTTTTCCCGTTAATATTTCCCGAGCACCTTTAGCTTTGAATTAGAAAAAGGAAAGAATTAGAAGAAATTTCTGTAGGTTAGGTTAGGTCGTACTTAAATGGATATTAAAATTATAAAATAGTTTATAGTATTACATACATACATACATACATAATTGGCCATTACAACCCTTCAGTCAGGATTACGGCTTAGCTTCTCACACCATTCATGTTGTGTGCCTTAATTTTATACGTGAGTGGCGGGACCTACAGTTTAACGTCGACTCCGAACTACAGATTTTTGAGAAACTTTTTCATGGCAGGTTCATTTACTCTCAGAACTTTTGCCAGAAATCTGCTGAAAGGAAGTCGCCAAAGAAATATTTTTTTTTCATATTTTCGTTTTGATGTCTGGCCTGGGACTCGAAGCCGGGCTTTAGGTCTAATAAGCGAACATACTACCTACTAGACTACGGCGAGTACTAGTTTATAGTATTACTCAACCATATTTGAGCGTAACCAAACTTACATACATACATAATTGGGCATTACAACATATGTTGTTTTGTTTTGTATGCATAAAATCAAGTAATCTTAGAAATTAAATAAATTTTCTATTTTCTGAAGGGTAGATCAAGTACATGTAGCCTTTTAACAGATTTATTGCTAATACATTTGAATGGTTACTTAGTCTATTGAGGTACCTTTCACTAAAATTATGAATCTCATCTTTGACCATTAAAATTCTAAGATCTCTAAGTATATTTTTGTTGGTGATAAGCCATGGCGCATTTGTTAGTAGTCTGAGAGTTTAAGACTGGTACGTCTGTAACATCTCCAAATTGAAATTACTTGCTGTTCCCCAGAGTTGAATACCATAAGTCCATATTGGTTTTAGTATTGCTTTATATAGCAGAATCTTGTTTTCTAAGCTTAAGCTTGTTTTTATTTTAAGTTGTTCAAGCTTTTTAATATGGTGTTTGCAGATAACTCTCCGATCTAGATTGAGGCCTAAGTATTTAACAGTATTGCTGCTTGGAATAATCGTGTCATTCAGATATACTGACGCGCAATCATTTTTCCTTAGGGTAAATGTAACGTGAACAGATTTTGTTTTATTTACTTTTATGTTCCATTTTTGAAGCCAATCTTGAATAAGATTTAATTGATTTTGCAGCATGTTTGTTAGAAGCTATGACTGGCGATTCATCTGAAGCTAGTACTGCAGTATGAAGACTTTTTCTTTAAATATTTCCAGTTTCTGCATAATCATGTAAAATTGTAAAGAAATTGATTGATTTCGAATTTATTGGAGAAACAATGAATAAAAGATTGTATTTAAACCTTCCATAGGTCAACTTCTACAAAAGTGGGATAATTAGGAATTTGTAATGAATGTTACTTACCACAGCACAATGATTCTAAACATATTGCTGCTAATGTAAAGATCTGACTGGTCTACCAAATTCCCCACAGACTTAATAATCTTCCTTAAAGTTCCGATATGGCTGCACGGGAGTACTTAGGTTAGAGGACGTGTACATACTTGACAAGTACAGTACCCGGAGGTCAAGTTGACCCATTCAAATTCAATTTAAACAAAAGTCAACTGAAATACTGACTATTGAGTGGATGGCAGTAAATATCAACAGAAAAGCCGAGTATATATATTCAATGCCAAATAGGTTAAAGGAAGTGTTTGATCATAAGGGATATCCTACTAAATATTAGAATTTTATTGCATTGGACTTTTGAATTTTAAATTGAGTCTCTTTTCTTCTTGTTGGGTACCTACACTTATGTGGTGCCAAAATCACAATGTTTTCCTTATTTTTCTTTTATTTTGTGGAATACTTTAATAATATTTTTTTTATTATCAAATTAGCTGTACAATGTGCGTGCTGCTGCGCCACCAACTAAAATAAATTTGAAGCAAAGGCATTACACAAATATCCAATTAATTTTGAATCGTTTTATTGAATTTGTTTCCCGTTGCCCAGATGATTCAGACGAACAGGCCTGAGTAGTATGCATTCGATCAGTTTCTAATCTCACTTCTCGTTGTTCAAGTGGTTCATGCCAACGGGTCTCAGAGGCATGTACTCGAAGATTTTCCAGTCTCAATGCTCGTTGCTCGTCTGATTCTGAGGCTCGTAATGCTCTTTTCTTCCGTACTTGAGGTGTAGATCGACCAATTGCTTGTCGCTTTGGAGGCATGATTGCACGGGAACGACGTGAAAAATGCGTTTAAATTTATTAGAATCTCACAATGTACTCAATCCAATTGAACCCAAGAGCATTTTTTAAAAATTTACAAAATTAAAATGTTTCAAATTTGTGATTGACATTTTACGGGAATGAGTTATACCAAATGTTATTAAAATCATAAATGATGAATCCTAAAATGTCTGGCATTTGTCCGTTCAACACATGATCAAATGCATAGTTTACGATTCATTTCATCTGGAAAAATTCTTAGTGGCGCCATCTATCGGAAATTAATCTTAGAAACCTCCGTCGTCTCATGCGCAACAACTTTACTCTATGTTTTAATGCTAAATAAATATAATGATCACTTCTATTTACTTTCATTTCAGAAAATGTGTCACCACCACTATCACATCGCAAGCCACCAAAATCACCAAATGCCCTACTACCTCCAGCATCGTTAACACCGAAAAAAACACATTCTCCGTCACGGCATTCCAGCAAACAGACGACTGGTCCCAGAGTACGAAGTGCTTCTACAGGTCGCGATAAAAAATCAGAATTACAGGCTCGTTATTGGGCCTTACTTTTTGGTAATCTTCAACGTGCAGTCAACGAAATTTATCAGACCGTAGAGTGTTATGAGAATATTTCATCATGTCAAGAAGCTATATTAGTTTTAGAAAATTATGTTCGCGATTTTAAAGCTTTAAGCGAATGGTTTAAGGTGTCGTGGGATTATGAATCTCGACCTCTCCAGCAGAGACCTAATTCATTGGCTTGGGAGGTGCGTAAAAGTAATCCAGTACCTAGAGTACGTGCAAAATCCTTATCAAGTCCAACAGTATCTGGTAAATCCAGTCCTTGTCCCTGTAACTCGGGTAAAAGTTCACCATGCTTGGGTAATTTGGATCAACATTCACCACGCAAAGGCTACCGTGTAAATGTTCGTGAATTATTTGCATCGTCAAAGAGACATCATGCGGACACCCCTAAAGAATTTGAACCGCAAAATCAGGATCAACAACAGCAACCTCTTTCGCCAACGAATCAAAGCAGCAACGAAGAGGAGGAAGCAACACATTTAATTTTAGAAAATCGTAGTCATCAATATGCTCAAACCGATTTGGAAGATGATCATCTAACATTAGCGGGTATACGAGAGAAAATGCAAAAAGAACAGGAGGAAAGAGAAGCTCAGCAACGTTATGAAGAGGAATTAAAAAGGCAACAAGAACAACAAAGAATAGAGAAAGAAGAAGCGGAAGCGGAAGAAAAAGCCAAAGCTCAAAAAATGGCCGAAGAACAGGAGAAAAACGAAGAAATTGTCAAAGAACTGTCTTCTGTTGAGATGACAATACAAAAACTAGATGACATGGAGAATGCTTTCCTTAGCAGCAACACCAAAAAAGATCCCACACCACCTGATACGGTTTTGAAAAAGATTCAACCTACAGAGGAAAAGCCCATGAAAGCAGAAAAATCTACAGCAGATGTAAATAAGAAAGCCATAACGACACCTTCAAACGCACAAAATAGTCCCCTGAAATACTCGAGTGTTTTAAATAGGCCTGCCGCTACTATAAATAATAATTCAAATGTAATTAAACCAGCAAACTTGGCAAATGGTGCATCAAACCAGAACTCCATTAAGACTGTGGCAAATACAAAATCTTCTACATTGAGAGCAGCTATTGGAAAACCAAATGCTGTGGTTCCGTCTGCTGCTAAAAGCAACATTATTTCTACCTTAAAAAGGTCAGCTACAACGGCTTCTGCACCCCCAACTAAGCCACCATTTTCTGGAGGAAAAGCTTTACCTAGAAATGGTAGATGTATGCTACCGCCTCGAGTGGTCAGTAACAAAACGGACAATTTTGGTCCGCCTTCTAATGTTGCCTCGCGTCTATCGGCTCGATCTAGGACCATGATTGAAATGAACCAGAATGACCAGAAAGCGGCAAACAATTTAAAACGCCAAACTACAATGACTTCGAGATCTCTTAACAACAGTAATAACACCAATTTATCTTCCCACAGAGCATCTCGAGATGATATCGGCAGCTCAACGTCAACTTTAAAAGCAAGCAACGAAAAAATCTCATCATCGTCTCGTTCCAGTATTAATCAACACCAAACTTCAGCGGATGATCGTAAATCTGAACCGAAACAATTGCCCAGCAGCAATGATTGCAATGATGGCTGGTTGACGGTGAAAAATAGAAGACGTTCCAGCATGCATTGGTCTTCTAGATTTAATCAGCCTACAGGATATGCCAGCTTACCAACGTTGGCCTTGCTTGATGAGAAGCAAAGTGATGAGGAACAAGAAATAAAAACTACAACGGACAAAAGCAAACAGCAAACGAATGGAGCTTCAAGTAAACAATCGAAGGTTGTTAAACAAACTCAAAAAGTAGCGCCAGATAAAACAAACAAAACCTCTACGTCTGCCTCATCCGCACTGAGGCCGGAAATAAAGAATGCCAAAGCAAAAGTAAATTCCTTGCCTGCTCAAAAGAAAATCTCATCGAATACGACAACAATACTACAAACCAAAAAAGAATCAACTCCGCCCTTGAGTAACAGAAACACACCAGCCATTATGCCTGCCAGACAAACGAATATTAAACGTCAAAAATCCGATCTTACCGGTCTAAAAATGACTTTATTACACAAGGAATATATGCGAAGCGAAAAGTTGGCTTTACGTAAACAAAATCACAGCTTAAACGGAGCAGCCAAATCATCGGAATTGTTAAATCACTACCAATTCGGATCTGGTGACTGTTCGGACATTAATTCATCAGCAGAAACCATTGTTGAGGCTCAAAGTAGCATTTCTCCAGAGTTATCGAATAGCGAAATGATATGCGCCGATCATAATAAAATCGATATTAAAATACAAACAAATCGTGACTTCTCTAAAACGATTGGCGATCTTTATAAGAGCATAGCAAACAGAGCTGAAAATTCCCTGACAGCTACGTCAACATCGGGACCAGGTGCTTTATCTAGTTGTGATGAAAACGATGAGTGCGATGAACATCAGCGTTTATTGGTGGAGGAACAAGAATCATTGGAGCGACAAATTCGTGAACTCGAATCCACTGAAATCGATGTGGACACTGAAACAGATGAAACCGATTGTGAGGTAGGCATACTTGAAACCGATCGAGACGACGAAGAGGACCAGGACGGTTTCCATCACAATTTGGATACTTCTTCTGTGGTGTTTGTGCCCATCAATGGCCAGGAAGATGACGCAAATCTCAGCTTAGAAACAAGGTATCAGGCATTATTATCCGAAATGTCTTGGGGCGAAAGAGAAGAAGCTCTTGCTACATTGCAAGCCTACGTTTCCAGACACCCGGGAAGAGCCCAAGAACTACACCAAAAACTGTCATCTCCATCTAGACGTCGATCATTGCAGGAAACCTTAAAAAAATATCAAGCCAAACAAGCCAGAGCCCAACAGAAGCGTGAAAATCTCAAAAAGGAGAAGGCCATAAAAATCCAACAGCTTTTGGCTAGAGTTGAAGACGTTAAAGCTGCTAAGAGACAGCTGATCGAAGACAAGCGCTTGAAAATGGAAGGCAGACTGCAACGAGCTGCAGAAAATCGTGAACAATATTTAAGGCAAATCATTGAAAAAGCTCATGACGAGGAGAAAAAACTCAAAGAAATCAATTTCATTAAAAATATTGAGGCACAAAATAAGCGGTTAGATCTCATTGAGTCCTCCAAAGAGACTGAAGGACGCTTACAGGACTTGGAACAGGAACGTCAGAAGAGACTTGAGGAAAAGGCAGCTAAAGAGGCAGCAGTAGAGAGGCGACGTCAAGAACTGGAAAAAGAAAGACAACTTAAGTTGGAGAAGATGAATGAGTCTCGTTTGAAAAAAGAACAACGTATTGGCAAAATGCAAGAACAGAAAGAAAAACAACGTCAGGCTTTAGCTCGCGAGAAAGCTAGGGATCGCGAGGAGCGTTTGTTGGCACTACAAGTGCAACAGCAACAGACTACCGAAGAACTGCAAAGAAAAATACTTCAAAAACAAAAAGAGTCAGCCAGACGGCATGAGGAAAATATTGAACATATAAGACAAAGGGCTCTGGAACTAACAATACCGTCTAGAAATGTAGAAGAAAACGGTTTAGTACGTTCGGAAAGTGATGAGAAACAGCCCGAAGATGGTGATCTGTCGTCCACTGTATCAGATGTTGGCAGTCGAGAACATACGCGTGGCTACAAAAAGAAAATGAAAAAACTCAAACAAAGAATGTCTCAATGGTAAGTGGAAATCTAAGATTACAATTAAAAACCTTTGTTAAACTGATATATTTTCTTGTGTTTCAGTGCCGAAGAATATCTTAAAGATTTGCAACCAGTTCCACTACATATGAAGAGAGAATCTCAAGTACCAAAATATCTCAATTTGGTTAATAAAGGCGGTGGCTCTCAAGGCTTAGAACGTGCTCTCGGTCAATTGTTACGAATAATGGCCAAAGCTCAAGTTTTTGATTTTCAATGCTTTCTTCTAATGGATGGTTTGGACTCAATATCCACGAATGTCATTTGTAAAGGAATGCAAGAGGATTCGGAAGTTTCTAAGAAGTATGTTGTGTTTTAAATCCACTTACAAATAATAATCAATTATTGTTTTGTTTTTATTATTTCACATAATAGAGCCGTTGTTCTTGCAGTACAATTGTATCGAAATGCTTGTACATTATGTCCACAAATTGCACGTCATGCTATCCTAGGAAACACAATAACTATTTTATTTGATGCTTTATTTCAAAGTTTGCAGGTTAGTAACCTAACTAAATCTAGAAAAATCTTGCTTTTATTTAAAATATTCCTTTCTTTTTAAATAAGTAACAGAAATTTTGATGATTTTAAGAAATTCATTCGAAATCTGAAATTGATCAGAGCATGTGACAAAGTAGTGTGTTTCTCACTGCTGGGTCTTATGCAAATGATCTTCGATTTACCTCCTTTTTTCGTAACTCAATATATTCAGTAAGTTAGTTTTTAATAGTAAAGAGTGTTGTAAAATTCAAATTTTGAAATGGTACTGAACTATAACTGAAAAAGTACTTTTCTGCATCAAATGGTACTTATTATGTACATACATAATTGGCCACTATAACCCTTCAATTGGGATTATGACCTAACTTCTCACACCATTTATTTTGAGAAACTTTATCGTGGCAATTTTTTTTCTCTCAGACTTTTTGCCAGAAGGAAGTCGCCGGAGGAATATTTTTTAATATTTCGTTTTGATAGAGATGTCTGCCATGTAGTTTGAACCGTGGGCTCACATCGAGTAAGCCAGCACACTACCTACTAGACTATTTATTTATTTATATTCCATACACATTCGTAACGTAACAAAACGTAAAAGTCCCGTTTAGTCAAACGTCAATGGAACGTAATGTAACATACGTTCGTTTTTAGCATATGAAGAACAACAATGCAAATGCTTAACGAAATTACATTACGGTTCGGCAAGCGTTTTAATTGCTTTTCGTATACTAAAAACGCACATACGTTCCGTGGACGTTTGGCTAACCGGGGCTAAAGACTAATTCTATCTTTAGCATTACGTTGAACATGTTGCTAATCCATTAATAGTTGAAAAGTGCAAGTCATATGAAATATGTAATAATAAAAGAGTACTGAAAGCGTCGAGGGGTTACTGCGGTATTTTTGAAATGAAAAAGTACTGAAAAAAGTACAAAAGTACTGAATTTTTCAACACTAAAGGTAATTCAAAACGTTTTACCGTATTAACTGTATTACCAATCCGTTACTAGCTACAAAATTACAATTCATTTAGTTTTTCTTTGAGATGAAGTTTCGTTAGGTACAGAAATAACGACGGAACCTTTCAAATGAACCCTTGACGATGGGTCGGTTAATTCTTATCTGGAATGAGTTGAGTGTTTAGTTAGTTATTTAGCTTATTAGTTGTCAAAGCACAGGCCTGTATACAGATATTTTCACTTGTTTGCTGACAACGCAGAGGAAGTGGGTAATAACTCATCAAATTATGCAGTTTCTGCAAAAGTTGTGATGCAGAAGATCCTAATCTTATCGAACAGAACAGATAAGAATGTACTTCTCGAAGCACCAGTCAGTACATTTGATCTTTTGTGGTCATAAGGACCAGATTTGCTCTGATGCAACTCGCTTGCGTTCGTGGAACTCAAAGATAATTCGTAAGAATCCCAAGCTTAAGAAGTTATTGTCTAAAAACAAACACTGATTGTTTCATTTAATCCTTTCCTATAATTTCTGTAGCCGGGTTTTCAGCATAAACTTTCTTTACTGTCTATTCGATATCGTACATATCCAGTTCAGGGTCGTATAAATTGTAGAAATGTCAACTTGAAGTACGTAGCAGTTATTCGTTAGCTTGGAGCTAACCCTCTATGGCAGAAATCACAAAAATCAGATCTGAACAAATAGAATTTAAGATCAATAGTAAACATTAGCAGGAGCGATTAATAAAGGGTGTTTTTTAAGAGCTATAGGAAATTAAAAAAAAATACACATAAAATTCAGACAAATGCATGAAATCTTTATTTGAATCGATAGTACGGTCCATATAATTTAATGTTTGAAGATTATTTCATGCAAATGATGATCGCGACTACGCCTCAAATGGTCCATCCGCTTAGTCCAATTTTGGCATACTCTTTCCAACATTTCGGCCGGTATCTCACGAATAAATGCTTCAATGTTGTCTTCCAATGCGTCAATTGAAGCGGGTTTGTCTGTATAGACATGAGCATTAACATAGCCCCACAAAAAATAGTCTAAAGGCGTTAAATCGCACGATCTAGGCGTCCAATTGACCGGTCCCGAACGTGAAATAAAATGTTCACCGAACTTGCCTCTCAGTCCATTGTTACGCGTGCTGTGTGGCATGTGGCACCGTCTTGTTGAAACCACATGTCATGCAAGTCAAGCTCTTGCATTTTGGGCAAAAAAAAAAGTTGGATATCATCTCACGGTAGCGCTCATCATTCACAGTTAGGTTACGATTCGCAGCATCTTTGAAGAAGTACGGTCCAATGATGCCACCAGCCCATAAACCGCACCAAACTATGACTTTTTTCTGGATGCATTGGGAGCTTTTGCAGTGCTTCTGGCTGATCTTCACTCCAAAATCGACAATTCTGCTTATTTACGTATCCATTGAGCCAAAAATGAGCTTCGTCGCTGAACACAATTTTTCGATAAAGAAGTGGACCTTCGGCCAACTTTCCAAGAGCCCATTCACCAAAAATTCTGCGTTGCGGTAGGTCGTTCGGCTTCAATTCTTGCACCAGTTGTATTTTGAAAGGCTTCACACCTAAATCCTTCCGCAAAATTTTCCACGTTGTTGAGTAACAGAGGCCCAATTGCTGCGAACGGCGACGAATCGATAATTGATGGTCATCATTAACACTGGCCGATACAGCTGCGATATTTTCTTCAGTTCGCACTCTACGTAAGCGTGTTGGTAGTTTAATGTCCAACAATGTAAATTTGGTGCGAAATTTAGTCACAATAGCCCGAATAGCCGCTTCAGTGGTTTGATTAAACTGACCATAAAATGGAAGAAGCGCGCGATGAACTTTCTTAACAGAGCATGCATTTTGATAATAAAATTCAATGAATGAAAAGAACGTTGTTCGTTTGTAAGACGATTCATGGTTAAATTATAGACCAAACTGAAGATGTTTGACTGTGAAACAAAACACGAAACGTGCGTGAGCTGTTTAAATCAGTGTTGCCAAAAAGATAATAGCTAAAAAATCACCCGTTAGGTCAGATGATCGCAGCACTTTGTTGCATATACTGCGATTAACAGCTTTCTTAAAAAATGGTTACAAAGCTAATGGTCATATGGACCGCATTTACACATAGAACACTGATAGTAAACATATGTGGTATAGGCCCCAGATTGGTCCTACCGCCCTTCTTCCCTACCTTGTAGAGAAAATAATCTTCCTGAGAATGTTAGGAATAAATGTCAATTTATAATCTGATATAATACCTTCTTATTTGGTATCACATACCTACACACTTCTCATACCACCTTTGTTTGTATGTGTTCATTTTATACATGAGAGGCAGGACCTGCAGTTTAAAGTCAACTCCAAACGACTGATTTTTGAGATACTTTTTCGTGACAATTTTATTTACTCTTAGAGTTTTTGCCAGAAATCTGCTGAGAGGTAGTCGCCGAAGAAATTTTTTTTCATATTTTGCCAACACTCTATCTACTAGGCTAGGGTGACTTTCTTTATTTGGCTTTATCATACAGTTTATTCTGGAGAGGGAAAAATTCAGAGCTTTTCAGTGCATTTTACATATTGGTACTTTTTTCTGTTAAGCTTACACAAGCAGCTTAACATTCCAAGTGCAGCTTCGATCGCAAATAATAGAAAAATAATGAAATCGTCATTTGCATATGCCACACGTTCCACAGAGGAGGTGATAGCACACCAACCTGAGTAGCTTGCCATAGTTATTGTTCCAATATTTCATTTCCATTTCTATTGCTCAAGGTTTGAATATCGGGGTATGGCTAAATATTATTGAGTTGTTGCCTTATGATAAATATTTCTTTTTCTAGTTTTTGAACATTTTTTAAGTTAATTAAAAGAAGTGTGAAGTTTCTCTATACTCTTGTGATTTTTCAACAGTTTTGTCCTTTTCTGAAGAGGAGTATAAATGTTTTGTCGTTCTTAAATTAATGTCAATAATGCTCCCTTCGCCCGAAGTCGTCGTAATCTAGTAGTTAGTGTATTGACTTAAATTAAGACTTTAGATTTTCTCTCATTGCCTTTACTAAAGGAAGGATTTTAACGGGCAGCTCAATTGTTTTTCATTATTATAAAAGGGCAATAAGGTAGAGCGTTAAGCTAAAGGGAGGATCATCCTACCTTTAACTTTTAAAGTTAAGTTTATGTTAGAACTTGCCATATTATATATTATTTTCAATATGGCAACTTCGAATATAAACAAAATGAGGAAACACAACAACACTTTGCTCCGGCACTGCCATATTTTTGAAAAAGTTAACTTTGTTTTATCTGTAAGTCGTAATAACGAAAATAAGTTAAAGGTAACTTTAATGTTCCCTTTAGCTAAAGTTACCTTTAACTAAACCCAAGTTTAACGGCAAGTTGTAATAATGGTCCTAATATTATAATCCATATTAATAGCCACGAGAAATTTGAAGAGACCAAAACTTAGTCCCACTATCATTCTTGGTCCATTCAATGTCGATCCATCGAATAAATTTATATATGTATGTATGCTTAGCTAGCGGATACCACCTATTGCTACGGAAATTTCTTCAATTCATTCGCATCCATGCTGACTTATATCAAAATCAGTCGCTTCCTTGAACAACCAATGAGTGCTGTGGCTGTTACCTCCACCCACAGACATACATACATAATTGGCCATTACAACCCTTCAGTTAGGATTACGGCCTAGCTTCTCACACCACTCATGTTGTGTGCCTTAATTTTATACTTGAGTGGCGGGACCTACAGTTTAACGTCGATATCGAACGACAGATTTTTGAGAAACTTTTTCATGTCAGGTTTATTTACTCACAGAGTTTTTGCCAGAAATCTGCTGAGAGGAAGTCACCGAAATAATAATTTTTTTCATATTTCGTTTTGATGTCTGGCCTGGGGCTCGAACCCGAACACACTACCTACTAGACTGCGGCGACTGTTGTAGCCTGCTTCTCCACCCGCAAATTATAATATTACATGATCCTTAAAATGATAAAAAAATAGACACCAAAGTAGCTGACTGAGAGCCCAGATAATTGCTTCTCCTATTTCAAAATATCGTAACCTTAGTCTTAATAACGTCTGTTCTGAAAACTATGAACCGATGACCAGAAAAAGAGTATTCATAGCCGACCTTTCATTATTACAAGTCCAAAACCTTACTCCTTACTCATAACAAGAAAAAGTAAGTTCTGAATGCCTGATAACTATTCATAAGTTATACTGGATAACAAAATTAAAACTTGATAACATTCGGATTTGACTCATCTTTATTGCAGCTTAGTGGCAACCTAATTTCCTACTGAAAAGTGTCTGTTCTCGTAAGATCTGCAGGCGGTGAGAATTGTTGTGGCTCTTCCGTTTGTGAGCCATTAGGTAGATACAATATCGGCAGTGAGCCGAAGCATGTAGAATCTAATTTGGAAAGCCCATATACGTGGGCCCAGGGTTCATGAATAAGCATAATGTAATGTAGGTCAGCGTATGCTCCCTTACATACATACATAATTGGCCATTACAACCCTTCAGTCAGGATTACGGCATAGCTTCTCACACCACTTATGTTGTGTGCGTTCATTTTATACGTGAGTGGCGGGATTGAACGACAAATTTTTGAGAAACTTTTCATGACAGGTTTATTTACTCTCAGAGTTTTTGCCTGAAATCTGCTGAAAGGAAGTCGCCGAAGAAATAATTTTTTTTTTTCATATTTCGTTTTGATGTCTGACCTGGGGTTTGAACTCAGGCCTTACGTTTAATAAGCCAATAAACTACCTGCTAGACCACGGCTACTACTTTCTTATGCTCCTTTAGGAGGAGATATTTGAGCCGGTGGTTTTAGAACTTTCTGCCGGGTAAGACTGACCAGTTTAATAATCCAGATTTGTCTCTGTAAAGCAATGCAAGTCTTGGTCGAATTGAAGCATGAGTTTCCTACCATCTTGTGACTATTTTGTAGCTAGTTTGGTGATGTCTATCTTCCTTTGCAGGCAACTCTAGCTCTTATCATCTCTTGGAAGCAATTTGAGAATCTGTATTAGCGTTGCTCTATAAATTCCAAATTAAATTCGTATTTAATTTGAAGAGAAAAAAAAAACTGAAAACTTGAAACTGGCACCTACTTTATACACACAAAGATTTAAATACCAACCCTCGTTGAATAAAGACTCTTGTTTGATTCATCACTTTATAATGCGTAAACAAGAGTGAATTGAGCGTTTAATTTATTGCTCCAACGCTATTTATGTCAATGAAGGCGCCATTTGACAAAAGAAAAAAAACAAAAACCCCCGAACGAACAAACACTTTCGTACGTATATTGTATCACAGCACACAGCAAACGTTGTTAATGACAGTGTGTGTGTGCGAAAAGACGCAAAAGAGTTGGTTGGTCGGTCTTAAACCCATCATCAGTTTAAAATCAAGACACTGAACAAACAAAACAAAAGAAAAAATCAAAGAGCATTTTTAATAGCCTAGCGGCCTAATAAATGTCGAAAACTTTTAAATTCAAATAAATAATATGAGACATACGAGATGATGGCATATTACTTCAGTTAATGGATTATTGGAGAGGCTTTGAATTGCGTCTATAATTCACAAATTAACTGTGAATAAAATTTTACGCACACACGCCCTTCCCAATGAATTGTTCGTTCATAACTTGTTAACTAAACAAATTCGTGAAAAAAAGTTTACTTTTCGAGAGACGATCTCTGAGGAATGTGTTTTTTTGTTTGTTTATTTATCTCAGAAGCATCTTTCAGCAACTTTTATGTCATTCGTAAGTTAAGCGTCTGCATTAATACGATGGAAAAAGAGTGGCAAAACAATAGGAAACTGTAAACTTTACAATCGCTTTCGAAACTATTCTTAAAGGTAATAAATTCTTTGGTATGTTGGCCCCATCCCCTGTCCCCCTACTCAACAATTTTGTTTTCTGTTGAACTTCTGCCGGCTGCCATTTTGTACTTGGTTTTGTAGGTTTTGTTCTTTGAAGGGAAGTATAGCTCATTGCATTGAATAGTCAGTCGTAAAATCATTACATCCTTTGCATTGTATACAAAATGCATCAAATTTTTGTCATGAAGAGAGTAAAGAGAGTAAAATAGAATCCACAACACGTCACGCTGTTGTATTCTGTTCTTGAACTCATACTTTATTTGGTATTAATTTTAAGACAACGTACTTCATTTAAGTCGCCGTGGTCTGGTAGGTAGCGTGTTGGCTTATTAGACGAAAGACCCGAGTTCGAATCCCAGGCCAGACATCAAAACGAAAATATGAAAATATTTCTTCGGCGACTTCCTCTCAGCAGATTTCTGGCAAAAACTCTGAGAGTAAAAATTGCCATGAAAAGCTTCTCAAAAAGTCTGTCGTTCGGAGTCCACTTTAAACTGTAGGTCCCGCCACTCATGTATAAAATTAACGCACACAACATGAGTGGTGTTGAGAAGCTAGGCCGTAATCATGACTGAAGGGTTGTAATGGCCACTTATGTATGTATGTATGTACTTCATTTAACCGATTTTGCAATCAAAAGTTTTTTGTGAAATTTTCTGATGAAATTTGCTGCTCTTGGCAATGGTTTATATCAATTCTGTTTATACTTACTTACTTAATTGGCCATTAACAATCCGTTTAACGGATTTCGGCCTGCCGCAACACATTCTTCCAGGCGCCTCTGCTTCTTGCGCGCCTACGCCATTTGATGACACCAATCGATGACAGGGCTTCCTCGATTTGGTCCTTCCAACGGATACAAGGTAGTCCTCTTCGCTGACTTTCGCAGATTCCCTTATCAAATACCCGTCTCGCCGGAGCATCCTCCTCCATTCGAACGACATTGCCGAGCCAGCACAGCCGCTGGATGTTAATACGCTGTACAACGTCTATGTCGTTGAGGAGCTCATAAAGCTCACTGTTGCATCGGATACGGAAATCATCGCCAACTCGCACTGGACCGAAGATCTAACGTAGGACTTTTCTCTCGAACACACTCAAGGCTGCCGCATCAGTGCTTAATAGGGTCCATGCCTCTGCGCCATAAAGAAATACGAGGAGGATGAGTGTCTTGTAGAGTGTTAGTTTTGTCGTACGAGAGAGGTGTCTGCTACTCAATTGCCTTTTGAGACCATAGTAGCACCTGTTGGCAAGAGTGATTCTGCGATCCTGCTCTCCAGATTGACATCATTTTTGGTGGTAACGGCGGAGCCAAGATAAAAAATTCCTTGACTGTTTTAAAAGTATAGTTATCGGCCGCAATCTGATAATCAATACGACGCACGTCTCTACTTGTCGTTAACATATACTTTGTTTTGCCCTCATTTACTGCCAGACACATCTTAGTAAACTCCCCCCGTTCAATAGCACTAAAGCAGTAACATCTTGTTTGGTACGCCCTATGATGTCAATCTCGTCAGCATACGCCAGCAACTGGACACTTTTTTGAAAAATAGTGCCATTACGATGCACTCCCGCCTTTCGCAGAACACTCTCCATGACGAAGTTGAAGAGTTCGCATGACAAGGGGTCTCCTTGTCTGAAACCTCGCACGGTATCAAAAGGCTCGGAGAGGTCCATTCCTACCTTGACGGAGCTTCAGGAATTGATCAACGTCTTTCTCCAGAGCCTTATCAGCTTCGCAGGTATAAAGAGCTCAGACATTGCGACAAAAACACTATCCCTTAAGGGGCTATCGAAGGTAGCCTTATAGTCGGCAGAAAATTGGTGTGTTTCGACTTGTTTTTCGAGGGTCTTTTCCAGGATTTGGCGTAGTGTCAATTTGGTTTATTTTGGACCGAGTCTTCACTTCAGCAGCAGCGTGTTAAGATTCCGTGTGCTATTGAAAGTGAAAATCATTTCGAATTATTGGGGACGGAAGGGTCTCCAAGCGGAACGTTACCATACTTTCTGATAGCCAGGCGGGTATCAGGCCTCTAAGTTTCAACGTGATGAACTCCAAGACGGTGTACGGTTATCGCAGATATCTCGACGAGATAGCGGGACGATATGATATCCATATCGTATGGGAGCCGGGGCACAGTGGTATTCCGGGTAACTATAGAGTTGATGAACTTGCCAGGCGGGGCACGACCATCGAACTCTCCGATGAGTTCTCGAAAATGGGCATCCCTATGAGGAGCTGCAGGCTCATAATTGATAATGTGATAGTCGATTCCGTCAACGACAAGTGGGCGGCTTCAGACACGGGTAGAACGGCTCCTAAAATCTGGCCAAGGCTGGACGAGGGGCGCACAATGAGTAGTCTACTTAAACTCCAAAAAGGCGTGGTCAGTGTAGTTATCGGTATCATTATGGGGCATTGCATTATGGCTACGCATGTGAGGTGCATTGGTCTTGGACACCTTGCTAACGATTTCTGCAGAAGCTGCAGAGATGACGAAGAGGAGGAGACTGTCCTTCACCTGCTGGGCACATGACCGGCTCTTTGCCAAAGGAGGAGGAAGTACTTGGGTACTTACTACGTGGATGATCTGGATGAACTATAAAGGATTGACATTGGCAGCTTAAATCGCTTCATCAGAAGTTCCGAGTGGATTCGAGACTAGGGGATAGCGGATAACTGTGGTAACGCAATGGGCCCAATGTGTGTCCATAAAATTTTCTTGGATGGGTGGCCACCTCTACCTATCTTTTTCAAACGTTGGCCAACCAACCTTCTGAAAATCAAAATTTTTCGATTTTTAACCGACCAACTACCAACACTATGTTACAAGAACAATTTACAAGTTGGCGGAAAAATCGAACGTTTGAAGGTTACGAGCAACTTGTTTGTTCAACTATGTTGTACAACTTTCGAATAAAAGTTTTTAACCTCTCTTTTTATTCACCTTTCGACAGAGTATGACACGAAGGCTTGATATATTATTAGCAGACTTGCAAAACTATATTGTTGGTCAGAAGTTTGTGGTTGATTAAGGTGACTTTGTTAGAGCTTCCTAGTTGCTTGTAGCTATTGTGCAATCGGGATTTATCGAAAGTTTAATATATGATTCGTACATGCCATTGAGCAATCGGAGTCATACTTCTACTTTTGCTGATGAAATTGCACCCATCCTCATGAAGTACATACATACTTCCTAGATAGCGGAACGATTTGATATCCATATCGTATGGGCACCGGGGAACAGTGGTATTCCGGGTAACTGTAGAGCTGATGAACTTGCCAGCCGTGGCACGACAATCGAACTCTCCGATGACTTCTCGAATATGGGCATTCCTAAGAGGACCCACAGGCTCTTAATTGATAATGCGATCGTCGATTCCGTCAACGACAGGTATGCGGCCTCGGACACGGGGAGAACGGCTCATAAAATCTGTTCAACGCTGGATGAGGGGCGCACAATGAGTCTACTTCTTAAATTAACTTCTTAGTTAAAGCTCTGACAAATTGCTGTGCATGAACTGAAATATAGTTTTGTATCGTGAGCGTTTAAACGGTGACCATTAGTTCCGCCGTTATACATCAAAATTTGGAACGTTCATTAGGTCTTTAAAGCGCCAGCGATTAAAACAGAGTTTGCTAAATATTCGGGCAAGCACTAGAAAATGTTCCAATTGCACCCGAATACCCTGGCACTTAAGATCTTAGACTAGCGTGTGCACATTCGTCTCGGTCAGAAGGACACCGCAGCTCTCATCTCCACACAAGGTTCAAACATATCTCCAAATATAAGTTAATTCTGGCGTTCATCAGTTATAAATGGATTTAAAACGAGTAATAAGTGGCCGCAGCCTAGTAGGTAGTATGTTGTTGGGTGGTGTAAGAAGCTAGGTTGTAAGACTGTCGCAGGCGACATGGATGGTGTAAGAAGCTAGGTTGTAAACCCGACTACAGGGTTGCATTGATCAATTAAGTAACAAAGTAAGTAAGATCCTCCCCACGGCATAGGGTATCGTGGGAATAGAAGGAAGTATAGACATGAACGTGAAATATTTTTTTTATTCTTCCATTGGTATACAATATTTATTGGTTGGGAGTATTTCCCCAAATTAGGTTTTCTTCTTATATGACTTGGTGTACTTAAATCGTCTATTTCATGGTTGCTGCTTCTTAGCATTTGTTGGATTTGCTGTATGTACTCGTAAGTGTTGGATGTGGTGTGGCGCTTCTTACAATGACTGGCCATTTTAAATTTTTTGTTTTCTTGGCATTCTTGTTGTTGTTGCTTTTGCGTTATTGTTCGTTAAACACTTCAAACAATTTTATTTTGAGGGTCTCACATGAAAGTCAAAGTCTTCTTTTCCACGTTTGCTATTCTTTTGCCGTTGTTGTTCTTGTAGTTGCTGTTGGAGTTAAAGTTTTTGGCTCTTAACTTTGGCATTCGTTATTTTGAGATTCTTGTTGTTCTTCTTTGCAGAGTATGCATGTACATATGTATGTGAATATTTATTTATACAATAATCGTCACCAACTCCCAATCACAGTGTTACGACGACGGAGGCTACGACGACAACGACGACATTTATCGCCGTTGCGAGTTGCGTAAGTGAACTGGCGCCATCGGTGACACTTTTATTGTGCGTTAATTTGTTCAGCGGCAAAACAATTATTTCTAAATTAAATTCTCCCAAAAGAAACAAACAAACACTTACAGTGCAAATATGCCATTTCAAAAAAAAAAAAAAAAAAAACCACACACACACACATACACTTATTTACACTTGAAGAAATTGACAAAGAGACGAAAAAATAAACAACGAAAAAACGCAAAAATAAATCAAGAAATTTAACAATCGAAACTAAGTGGTTGCTTAGAAATAGTTTTCAAATGTCGTATTAACGGCGAGTCCCGCAGAATCCGCAACACGGTGGGCTTTGACTTTTTCAGCTGACAACGAAGTAACAACTTTTATGTATATGACTTACTTTACTTACTTAATTGCGATTAACAACCCGATTAACGGATTTCGACCTGCCGCAACACATCGTTCTAGGCGCCTCTGCTTCTTGCGCGCCTACGCCAGTTGGTCACACCAATCGATGACAGGGTTTCCTCGATTTGGTCCTTCCAACGCAGACATGGTCGTCTTCTTCGCTGACTTCCGCAGATCCCCGTATCAAATACCCGTGTCGCCGGAGCATCCTTCTCCATTTGAACGACATTGCCGTGCCAGCACAGCCGCTGGATATTAATATGCTGGACAACGTCTATGTCGTTGAGGAGCTCATACAGCTCGGATGCGGAAATCATCGCCAACTCGTATTGGACCGAAGACCTTACGTTGGACTTTTCTCTTGAATACTCTCAAGGCTGCTGTATCAATGCTTAATAGAGTCCATGCCTCTGCGCCATAATGAAGCACGGGTAGGATGAGCGTCTTATAAAGTATTAGTTTTGTCGTACGAGAGAGGTCTCTGCTACTCAATTGCCTATTGAGACCATAGTAGCAGCTGTTGGTAAGAGTGATCCTACTCTTGACCTCCAGACTGACATCATTTTTGGTAGTAACGGTGGAGCCAAGATAAATAAATTCTTTGGCTGTATCGAAAGCATAGTTATCGGCCGTATTATGTATATGAGCTTGACTTACTGCGAAATTTTTTTTCCTGTACCCCTCTTGGGAGCATATGGCTTCCATAAAGTATTTCTGCTTTGTTTCCGTTTCTTTAATTTGCTTTTTGTTGTTCCAGCTGAGCAGGTAATTGGTCTGTTGTAGCTCATTCTAGGCTAATGGGGTTGGCATCGATCGTTGCCTAGAAACAGCGACCTTCGAGTATTTGGTGTAGTGGTGGGGAATTTTGCTGAGCTTCTCCCACTACGGTGACAGCACTGCCTTACCTTTCTATGATGTTACCCTTTTTTCCATTTCCAATGAATAATTTGTAGTCGCCGTAGTCTAGTAGTAGTGTTCGCTTATTAGACGTTAAGCCCGGGTTCAAATCCCCGGTCAGACATCAAAACGAAATATAAAAAAAATTTTCTTCGGCGATGTCCTCTCAACAGATTTCTGGCAAAAACTCAGAGTAAATAAACCTGCACATGAAAAAGTTTCTCAAAAATCTGTCGTTCGTAGTCGACGTTAAACTGTAGGTCCCGCCACTCATGTATAAAACTTAAGGCACACAACATGAGTGGTGTGCGAAGCTAGGGCGTAATCCTGACTGAAGGGTTGTAGTTGCCAATGATGTACGTAATTTATCGGAAATTAAATTTGCTGCCACTACAATACAAAAGAAAACAAAGCGAAGCATTGCGTTTATGGAGAAGAATGACAAAAAAAGTACAAAATAAAACGCATGGCGGATGCGATGTGGGTCGGCCTTTATTGCAATATATGTATTGCATACATAATGTCTTTCATTCCGTGCATTTAAAGCTGCCTGAGGTTCTTTAAGTTCGCACCAAGAACTTCGAAGCAGATCCTGGGATCGTTGATTATAAGAAAAAATATACATGTTAAGCGTGTTTTTTCTTATATGTTTACATATCAAAAGGCTGACAGTTCCTTCTTGACAGTTCCTTTCGCAAAGAGAATGAGTCATAAGATAGAGTGGAGAAAGATTAGAATTTCAGCGGGAATTTTCGGATCAAAAGTGAGTTATTCAGAACCCAAGGAGAAACATGCTTCAACCGAAAATTTAAGAGATATAAAGATGTGATCAATTCAACTTCAGGAGGTACAGAGAACAGGACATAGAAATACAATCTAACAGTCAGGCTGTCATCTGAGCTGTCAGTTTTTATTAAGTTGATTCAAGATTATAATGGATAACTCAATCAGTTATAGCACGTTCACATATAAGAAGGTTATGGTTATCTAAAATTAACCTTGGAGATAACCTTGTGGCGTTCACATATGACAAATATAACCTAAACATATGCGAGAATGACAGAAATTGACAGCTATATGCATTTGTAATGTATTGTATGTATGTAGCTTTGTATGTATCTTCTCCATAGCAAATGTTTTTTTTTCTATTGCTGTCAAATTTTAGTCAATATACTATTCACAATAGATATAAAGCGTTGCATTTTTGAGTATTTTATTGAATACTTTTCAATGCAACAATGCGTATTTTACTAGGTTATGAGGTAACCTACAGCTGAACTTGGTTATCTTTTCATACAAATTGTATGGCTAACCTCATACATTTATGGCTTGGTTACGAGATAACCTCGATAACCACGATAACCTAGCTAACCTGCTTATATGTGAACATGGTATTAGGTAGGATATGTGGGAAATCGCTGCAATGATCATGCCTTCATAGAGGCAAGCTTCTACGCCGCTGATGAGATCAGAACCTTTCTATTGACTAGGAAAAGTAGTTTTGTAGGATATACTCGACAAAAGGAAATGTAAAGAGAGGAAAACACTTTTCTCAAGTCAATCTAAACCTTTATTGCGTAATAACAATAAGAAATGATTGGAGTATGCATCAGAATATTAAGGAGTAGACTGAGGATAGTAACAGACATTTTACTGGGCATAGTAAATTCAAAGAATACCACTCTTAGGAATCGATTAATGTCAAATATTTAGACTACATGATGAGGCCAAAGGAATATCAGAACATATACTTGAAACCTCTTCGGCGTTAATACATCTCAGAAGGAAATACCTGGGTGTGTATCAAATAAGAGTCAAGGAATTATCCTTACAGCAGTCTGAAATTTGCCTGGGCATTAAATGAAACTTTTGTGGACATATGAAAGTGCTCCATTTGAATAAAGTCTTCAACTAAAATTGCCCTTTGGCGCTATTCATTCACATTAAGGGATGCTATTTTTATTCTTGCTTTGTATAAATAAAGCCTCGTAATATGTTAAGCACCATACACCTTTTAAAGTTTTGCGTAAAGTTTTATATAATTGCAGTTAAGCTGGTTAACCAGCTTTATTAACTTTATTTTCTTTTATTTATTAATCTCAATAAATTTCCTGATCAATTTGTCCTCACGTATGAACGTTCATTCCTTTCTTCTATTCCCTAGCGGATTCCATTTTATGGCAATTCTTCTAATTGCTTTATAAGGCCATTTGCCTCTCTATATCTCGATCGATTAGAACTGTTGGTCTGTTTCTTGCTAGAGTCTCTCAGCCAGAATACAGGTCTTGCGAAGACAGCGGTTCACGAACACTTGTATCATTCGCACATCACGAGTGGCACAAGTGGGAGGTTTTTATATTTGCATTAAAAATTGCAATTTTTGTACGCAGTGATAGAGATGATGTACTCCAGATGGCTCTTTTTGTTTTTTTAAACGCCCATTCCCCTGTTTGTGAATACCATGCTCTCAAGATGACAGAATTAGGTGGCAACATCTATTTCGTTTCGTTCGTTATAAATCGCTCCTAGCATGTCACATTGATATGGAAAGTTGTCGTGTTTGATACATTAATTTTCAGGCCAGTTGTTGCAGCTTCCAACGTTAAAACTTTGTGGTGAAAGTTATCATTTAGGCGATCGTATATATATATATATATATGTTCCTTTTACTCCTCTAGGGAGCATAGAGCCGCTGGTTTCGGTAATAATAGTTATTTAAGACGTACAGATGTATTACGCTATAGCGTCCGATCCTGGTGTTAGGGTAGCCAACATCGCCAGCAGGCATGCAAAGTGCCGGGATTTAGCCGTGCAAGTATTAAGGTTATACCGCCCATGGTCGGTCGTCAGAGTCTCGTTAGTGTGACAGGGGACACCAACCCCTTGAACGGCTGTGGGTGAGGTTGAAATTTTTTAAATCATTGGCTATGTGAAAAGGTACGTGTCTTTTTTACGCTTCACTTTCACAATAGTCCCCCAGGCGAACGTGCCAAACCCAAATTATCACTTTGTCGTTTTTAAGGCTTTTCCAAGGAGAGCATCCTTGTAGAGCAGTGTAGAGTAGTGGAGACAGTACACATTCTGGTCGAACTCCTATTCCTACTCTCAGCTTCCTGCTTTGTATTTTGCCATGTTTAATTCTGCATGATGCGGCACTGCATAGACTTTTAATCAGGTTTCCGTTTTTGCGAGAAACATATTTCACTGAAGCTTTTGTAGGGGTTCGTAACCCTATATGAGGCATAAATCACCACTTCACAAGTGAGACAAAAGTCTATTGGATGGCAACAATCATTTTCAAAGAAGATGAGGTCGTTCTTAATATTAGTTGTTGCCTTTAGAGTAGAAATTTGAAAAAATTCACGATATGGCGTTGCCCAATAGAAAACTGAAACTTATGGAACCGATAAGCATCGCAAATGCGGAAGCGATTTAAATTTTGAAAGATCCCTTGTATATGACCAATCGAACACAAACACAATCATATCGAAGCCTCACAAGAGAGAATGCCGTTATTTAGCTGCAATTCACTACAACACACAGAGACCCAACAGATGGCTTGACGGGACGAACAGAACACACATTACATAATCCAGATTGCCCATCTTCAAAATTCTAACTTGTGGAGTAGATTTAGTGAGCATTTGAAAAAAATCAGCAGCATTTGGGTATGAAAAAAAAACAGCTTTGCATCAGACTAATAGAAAAGTGGACATAAATGCGTTAAAGTTGGGTTTAGTTAAAGGTAACTTTAGTTAAAGTTCTGTTCGCGTACACCCTAACAAATGTTACGAAGATCTTTACAACGACGATCTTCAAACCACGACTGATTTCTTCACAGGCAACTGACTGACGAGCAGTAAGACGTTGCCTGATTTGTTTGGGTTTGGCCTTCTCGAGAACTCTATCGCGACTTCATTGTTGTTTGTGTATTTCGTTTACATTGCTTGTTGTTGCGTTCTAGCCTACTTGTCTATCCTCTTTTCTTTTATGCTGAGGTTATTGGTTTACTTGTAACAAGTTCGTTGTATCTGTTTGTGTAGCGTTTGCTCATTTTAATGTTAAACGATGTTACACCGTTTCCATTTTCGTAACAATATAAATAAAATTGTCATGAAAAGTTTCTCAAAAAATCTGACGTTATGAGTTTAAATTTCTCGTGTCACAGATTAAAATGTTTTCATTTTATGTTTTAATTATTAAATACAAGTTTTTACAAAATTAAATATTTATGTGTGCATGTGTCTTGTATTGTCCTTATTTACGTCGTTTCAATATCATATTCCACTTGAACGTTACCATCAAAAGAAATCGATCATTTGGCATTAATTTAGATGATGACCCTTTTACTTTACGATGCGTTGACCTATTTTCTTCATGAACTTTTCCTTGTCGTCCAGCACAATTATTCTTTTGTATATAAACGTTAAAACGGAAATATTTTCTTCAAAATATTAAAAATTTAAATAAAAATTCAGTCCTTAGTTATGCAACAGTTGTGTTATATGTTCGTCCATAAAAGAAAATCGAAAAAAAAAATCTGAAAGAAAATAAATTCAAAGTTAGATGAAAATAAAAACAAAAACACACACATATGTATACACACACACACATAAAAACATTCAACGAAAACAAAACATGTTTAATAATAAAAACAGCATAAAAGCACGTGAATATAATCAAGATTCATGACGTATGAGTACTTAAGAAAACAACAACAGAAACTACAAATACAAATCTATGTATATAGAGAGAAATAAGCCAAGAAAAGGTTGCTGAAGAAGAGAATAAGTTGAAAATAAGAAAAATAATCTCATAAACTAAACAGTGCCGGTCAGGAAAATAGCATTTACGTGCACATCACTTTGCACATCACATATTATGCTAAGTACGTTCTCTCATTACCCCCCGTCCCCTAACGCAGAATTAAGTCCAAAATTCACCTCAAAATCTATAAAACATGTTGGTTCTTCCATTATAGTATCGGGGTGTTTTTTTACTACGATATTGGTCGTACATATTGGATTACAACAGTACTGGATAAGGCAATTTATGTTGATATCTTGCAAGATACTATGTTCTATGCTATGGCGAAAATATCGCTAATATGGATCCTTCAGCAGGATAATGATCCGAAACATACAAATAAATTTGCAAAAAAGTGTATTTTGAAAAATAAAATAAATCTCATCGGACCATTCCAGTCCTACACAGTCACCTAAACTCAATCCTATTTAGAACATATGGACGAATCTATAGAAGGGTGTATCTCAAATATAACCCACTACTAAAGAAGCGCTGTGGGTGGCTGACCAGTAATTCTGAAATTCAATTTCAATCGCAAAAATGTCGAAATATATTAAATTCAATGCCAATATGAACAAATATTTCTTTGGCGACTTCCTTTAATCAGATTTCTGGAAGAAACTCTTAGAATGAATACAAAAATGACATGAAAACTTTCTCAAAAAATCCGTCGTTCGGAGTAGAATTTAAATTGTATGCCCCGCTACTCTTGTATAAAAATAACACACACAATATAAGTGGCATGAAAAGCTAGGTCGTAATCCTGACCAGAGATCAGCAATGAGTATTTAAAAAGCTGAATAGATTCGAATCATTCTCATAATTTCTGATACTTATACGCATTCATACTTATTTTAATATCATACTCATACTACTCATATTCAAAGTTTGAAGTACTTATTCATCGTACTCATACTTAACAATACGCATGATGTTGTTGATTTAGCCTCTCCTTTACTCAATATTTATATAAGAATCACAAATACTCTCAAGAGGGTTGTGTGTTTGCTTTGCTTCCTTTCATTGTCTTTTTCTTTCTTCTTTTTTTGTAAATGCAACAACAACTAAGATTGTAAATTTTAATGAATGATTCGAATCATTTATGAGTATTATAAGTATTTTCTGTGAGAAGCTAGGACGTAATCCTGACTGATGGGTTGTAATGGCCAATTATGTATGTATGTATGTATAAGTATTTTTCTAAATTTATGAATCTGAATGAGTAGGCGTATGAATCAAACATATTTCGAATGTTATGAGTTTGATGTCAACGTTGTACTCATACTCATTGCAACCTGTACTTATAAATCAATGTTGTAGTGAGTACGAATGAATCAGAGTAGTTGAATATCAATACTGTTGACTCACTCATACTCAAAATTTTATGAGTACTTATGAGTAGCGAAAAAACGATTAATTGCTGATCCTAAATCTCGTGCTATTTTTTGACTGAGTAATTCATAAATTGTGTTTTTAAAAGTTTTAAATTTATAATAAAAACTGGGTAAAATAATCTTATACATATTTTTTTTTAATAATAAACAGCATATTATGGCACATTTTCTATGACATCAAATAAGCATAATTAAAAATATGATCTTGGTGCTGTTTTTTTGATCGCAGCTGTACATATACACACACGTACATACAAAAACCTCAGCTCAGCTAGAAAATTTATCGATAACAATAATTGTATATAGAAAACTCGTCGATAACAATAATTTCCTATAGAAAACTTATCGATAAAAATACTTCATCTGTTTAAGAGAAGCACTTCTTCATACTGAGCTTTAATCTAGCAGGAGACATTCGTCGAAGAACTTCATCTAATTTGAAGTTTGGAAATTCTTCCCATTAACAATAACAATAATTTCCTAGAGAAAACTTACCGATAATAGTCTTTATCGAAAACTATAACTTTCTACTGAAAGTGTATCGATAACAATCATTTTTTATAGAAAATTTATCGATAACAATCATTTTCTATAGAAAATTGATCGATAACAATAAAATTATTGTTATATAATAACAATAACAATAAAATTATTGTTATCGATACATTTTCTATAGAAAACCTATCGATAACAGTAATTTTCTATAAGTTGAGCCAAGGTTTATTTTTGTTATAGATAGGTTAAATTATTGTTATAGATAGGTTTTCTATGGAAAATTTATAGAAAATTATTGTTATCGATAAATTATTGTTATCGATAAATTTTCTATAGAAAACCTATCGATAACAGCAATTTTCTGTAGAAAACTTCAGCTCAGCTAGGGTTTTTATTGTTGAGAACCATCCGTTTAGCAACTATGTACTCCCTAACTGCAACTATGCAAGGATTAGCGCTCAGGTATAAAAGTGATGCAATTAATCGCTTGGCGTCCTGTCCGATATCTCAGCAATATATGTATATCATCACATTTTCTCAAATATTCTCCTTAAATCTCTATTTTGTTTCTTAGGATTGACGAATATTAATATTTGTTAATTTCAACGAAATATTAATCACAATAAAGTTGTATACAGAAAAATACGTAACAAATTAAAAAAAAAAAAGAAAAACACTGCCGCACACAGCCTTTAATATTGTACCACTGAGTACGTGCGCTAGTCAAAATAAAATAATGAGAACTGTAGATAATAATTCTTGTGTAATTTATAATAAGAAGTGAGTAAGAGAGAGAGAGAGCGAAAGAGAAAGATTTGTTATTTGACAACATTGTTAAACTAGCGATTTTATTTGTTACAGTCCGTGAAGCTTTTTAGAAATTTGAAGTCTAATACGTGGTCAGTCAATGCTTGGCGCTTTTGTAGAGCTTTTTCAGAAACGAAACTTCTTATGACTTTAATTAGCCGTATAGGTTATTTATTTTTGATTATTATTTTCAATGTAAAGTGGTCAAGAAATTTGCAAAAAAAAAAAAATAAAAAATAGTAACAAACGATTTGTCATAAATTTTAGCGCTTTTTTGTATTCTGTTGGAAAGTAAAAGTTGGCAAAGCTTACTGGCCGCTTAATTAAAGTCTCTTTAAAGAAATAAGAAAGAAAAAAAAAATTTTTTTTCATACGTCATAAATTTATGACGTGACTGAAATTGTTTTTCAATTTGTGTGTTTTCCCTCTTTAAATGTTGTTTTTGTTTTTGTTTTTTCAATTGTAGTTTAAACGAAAAATGCCAACTTTTATGAACACGAAACACAAAAGCAGCACACACAATGATAAACGTTTTCTAATCCTTTTCATTTTGTTTGTTGTTGTTGTTGCTGCTGTTGTCTCTCTTAACCTCATTTTATAAAACTGTTCTTAATTGTGACGTTTTTTTGGTTTTTTTTTTTGTTTACAACCCAAAACTTTTGTTAATTTTTAAAGGTGTTGGCATTTTTTCATTAATTTTTTATTTTTAATTATTAACAATTTTAAATATAATTTTTCTAAGAAAAATGATTGAAAAGTGCTGTTGAATTATAAACCTAAGCTCTTCAGTAGAAATCGTATCAACGATGGCATTTTTAGATGATTGTATTATAGTATTTGTGTCCCAGGTTTTATTTTTTGCTGGCGGCTGGATATTCTTTGTGAAGCAATTGTTTAAAAATTATGAGATACGCCATATATCTGTGCAACTAATATTTTCTGTGACATTTGCCCTGTCACTGACAATGTTCGAATTGATAATATTCGAGATTTTGGGTGTCTTGGATTCCAGCTCACGCTATTTTCATTGGCGTCTTGGCTTGACGTGTCTTTTGTTAATGATAATAGCCGTTATACCACTGTATATATGCCACTCTGTAATACACAGTATATCGTTTGTTTCCGATAAATGGGTACGTATTATGACCACCTGTTGTTGGTTTATATTCCTCTACGGCTTGTGGCGCATAGGAGAGCCCTTTCCTTTGCTTAGTGTCTCCAATGGCATATTAACAATCGAACAGGGCGTTTCACGTATTAGTGTTATTGGTGTTACTGTTATGGCTATATTATCTGGTTTCGGTGCAGTCAATTGTCCCTATCAAAGCATGACCTATTTTATAAGACCAGTTTCTCAAAGTGATATAGTTAATTTAGAACGTAGACTTAATTTAACTGTGGATATGCTTACGGGTAAAAAGAAACGTATAGCCCTGGAAATGCATCGTCGCAATAAGTCCAATCAAACCAGACCACGACTTTGGAGTATTTTCAGCTCAGCGGTAAATCGTATAGACACGGGTAGAGAAAACATAAACCAACTACGCATGGAAATTTATGGTCTGGAAGAGCTGTTAAGGCAACTATTTTTGGAAATCAATTATTTAAAAAATATGCAAGAACGTCAAAAATGGTCACAAACCTTGCAAGGAAAATATTTCAATGTTATTGGCCATTTCTTTAGTGTGTATTGTTTATGGAAAATATTTATTTGCTGTGTTAATATTATTTTTGATAGAGTAGGTCGTAAAGATCCTGTTACCAGAGGCTTAGAGATTGCTGTTCATTGGTGTGGTTTCGATATCGATTTGGCATTCTGGAATCAACATATTTCTTTTTTGTTAGTAGGCTGCATAGCGGTAACTTCCATACGTGGCTTATTATTAACACTAACTAAGTTTTTCTATCGCATTTCATCGAGTAAATCTTCCAATATTATAGTTTTAATTTTGGCCCAAATAATGGGCATGTACTTTTGTTCATCGGTTTTATTAATGCGCATGAATTTACCAGCTGAATATCGCGTTATAATTACTGAAGTCTTAGGCAATTTACATTTTAATTTCTATCATCGTTGGTTCGATGTCATATTTTTGGTTAGCGCCTTATCCACCATTGTTGTACTGTATTTATCCCAAAAACCCCAAAATTATGGAGATTCATCGTTAGATTAATAAAAAAACCCGCTGCATACATATTTGTTTGTGTTTTTGCTATTTTAATCCGTCATGTGTTTTGTTGTTGTTCTTATATTTCTTCTTTTTTTTTGCCGTTTCTTTAAAGCTACCCGAAGAAAAATCACCACAACATCCTGTCGAGTTATCCACCGAGTTAATGCTAGCCTGCACGGTGGCTTTATCGCCTTCCTATACGAAAAAGCACACCCACCCCAAAGTCTTGGAACGCCTACCAGATTTAATAAGGTAAGTAAGTTACTGTTGTTGTCGTTGTCGTTGTCGTTATAATACTTCTTGCAAAATATGTGAAGACCTATGTTGCTGAGATTACTTTTCACTGAAATGCAGAGAGCAAAATTGAGAGAAAACAAGACAAGAAACAAGAGCTAACGGTTTATTCTCTCATTTATGTTTAAGGGGTAAATGGCTGCTATGAAAGGAGAAATTCGAATGAAATGTATAAAAGAGTCGACTATATACTACATAGTAGACTTTAGTGCACAAGCAGGAAAGGGATGGCACTATAATGCTATTAGGCGTGGTACATATATAGATTTCTCCTTCATGGTATTCCTGATATAAAGAATACAGAGCTCTTGGTTTTGCATTTGTGTTTTTGTTTTTCTGTTTCTGTTTCATTTTAATTTTATGGTTATACGCGGTTTTACAAAAAAAAACACCCACACTCATTTCTGAATAATAATCGTGTATTCCGTTGCCACAAATTCTAATCGTTAAAGAATTCCCGTGTTAGAATCAGCTACACTCACTGCTTCTGCATTGTCATCATCGTATTGTATCATAATGTTTATCGCTGTTAATGTCGTGTATTTGCAAGGGTGTGTGTGTGTGAGTGTGTGTGTTTTTTATTGAGTCTACCACACAGTGATTATAATGCCGACGAAACAATAAGAAAACAAATCCCAAAAACAACACCAACAACAACAAGAAGTTTTTCCAAACGTTTTTGTTTCGTTTATATTGTGTCTCTTGTATCGTAGATTTAAAAAAAAAAATTGTTGTTATGTATGCCCACGATACTAAGGCAGAGAGAAACCTCCATTTTTATCTGTACATTGTGTTTGTATAATCATCGCAAGCAAGGATAAATAAAAACAAGGAAGAGTTGAAAGTGCATTTCTCTCTCACTCTGTCTCCCCCTCTCTTTTTTTGTTCTAACGAGAAAAAAAATCTTGTTTTTTGTTGTTGTTTTTTTGTTTTCTTTTTTTGTTGTTCATAATTTTAAACATAAATTTCACTTGTGTCAACACTACTGTGTTGTGCGAGTGTGTGTGTGTGTGTGTATGTTTTAAGTGTTGTTATTGGTATTACTATTGTTGTTGCCGTTGCTGTTGTTTTTTTTCTTTTATTACATATTTTCATTTTTATATTCTCTTTGTTATTTAATATTTATGCGAATGTACGTACGTACATGCATACGCATCTGTATGCATGTTTGTGCACACATGTGTTGTATGATGACTCCTGCTTAACTTTCATTGTTGCTTTGCTCCATTTGTGTTTATGGTTCTATGCACACATATACATACATACATATATATAAACAATATCCCTTATTCTCTTCCTTCATGTACTTTATCTTTTTATTCACTTGTTTGCATGCAAGTGGTTTTTTAAGTACAAAAAAGTGAAAAAGAAATTCTAGTAACCGCTGCCTGACTATACCTATGTATGTATGTGTGTTGTTATTTTGAAATATGTATCGTATTTAGAGAATTCTTTACTTGTATGTATTATTGATGGATCAAGTCCGTTACAGTGAACCGCTGCAATGCAACTCTTTTTTTTTGTTCACATTTAGTTGATCTTTTCCAGGTAGTTGCATAGACGTTTATAATCCCTGTGTTTAATTTTGGATTAAATTTCATCGAAAACTTGTCACGCTTTTTATAAAAAATAAAAGAATAATTATCTTAAAATTGTGGCCTATTTATCGGTATAATTAAATGTGGAGGTAAAGATCTTTCTTAAGTTATTGCAATCATCAGCAAAATCATGATTGGGCAAATCACAGAAAGCCCTTGTATCGTTGTATTCATGGTACTGTTGGACAAATATACAACAGTATATGCTTGTTGTTGATAATTTTCATATAAAAATCCGATACACATGTACACATTTTTTTTCATATGTTTTTGAAAGTTGTATTGGTTTCGCGAATGTAAATGCCAGTAATTAAGAAGAAGAATAAATATACAAAATATTTTCTATGTAACTGGAGTCAACAATTAAAGTATCAAAATTATAAGTGTTCACACAGATAATTAATTAATTTACTTTTTTCCGTAATATTTTTCATTTTGTTGCTTGAAAATCAAATTATGAATACTAGTCTTCTTCTTATCGCTTTTTGACATTTGGAATACGAAATACACAATACAACATAACATTAAGCGTTCACAAACAAAAAGTGTATTCAATACAACCTAACACGATACAAAGTTTTTTGAATTGCCCAAATATCGCTTGTATTCTTGTGATGGGCATACTTTGCACGCAAGGATTTATTGGGTATTTGTCATACAAATTTGTTGTGTGTGCGTTGGGCATTCTTGTCAGTGTTGTCGCCGGTTTTGTTTGATTTGGTTGTGCCGTAATGTTTTTTTTCTTTGTTTTTACATACATACATTGGCTATTACAACCCTCCAGTCAGGATTACGGCCTCGCTTCTCACACCGCTCATGTTGTGTGCCTTAATTTTATACTAGAGTGGCGGGACCTACAGTTTAACGTCGACTCCGAACGACAAATTTTGAGAAACTTTTTCATGGCAATTTTATTTACTCTCAGAGCTTTTGCCAGAAACCTGCTGAGAGGAAATCGCCGAAGAAATATTTTTTTTTCGTATTTCGTTTTCATATCTGGCCTGGGGCTCGAACCCGGGCTTTACGTCTTTTTCTTTCTTTGTTTTTATTTTGTTTTTTTCTATGTACGATTCCTATTGGGTTTTGACATTTTTGAAACAATTCAACTCAGTGTTTTCAACTCGAAAGTTTATTGGCTTTTTTTAAACGTAGGGCCAGCAGATGTTGAGTGACAGAACGGTTAAAGATCTGCGAATGGTGCCAAACCTGCTACTGAGGGAACTTGCCGTTTCATCCGGAGCTCGGGGTGATTCATACCAGAGATCAGCAATTAATCGTTTTTTTCTTATTCATAAGTACTCATGAAATTTTGAGCATGAATGACGCAACAGTATTGAAATTCAACTACTCTGATTCATTCGTACTCACTACAACACATTGATTTATAAGTACAGGTTGCAATGAGTATGAGTACAACGTTGACATCAAACTCATAACATTCGAAATATGTTTGATTCATACGCCTACTCATTTAGATTTATAAATTTAGAAAAATACTTATACATACTCATAAATGATTCGAGTGGTGATTCGAATCATTTATCAAAATTTACAGTCTTAGATGTTGTTGCATTTACAAAAAAAAAGAAAAAGACAAAGACAGCAAGCAAAGCAAACACACAACCTTCTTGTGAGTATTGTAGTGTTCGTAAGCGAATCATACTTATTTTGTGACTCTTGTAAATGTTGAGTAAAGGAGAGTCGAAATCAACAACATCATGCCTATTGTTAAGTATGAGTACGAACTTTGAATATGAGTAGTATGAGTATGATATTAAAATAAGTATGAATGCGTAAAAGTATCAGAAATTATGAGTATGATTCGAATCTACTCATCCTTTTGAATACTTTTATTGCTGATCTCTGATCCTAATCATGAGTAAGGAGTTGTAAGTTATTCAATCGATTCAAAGCACTATAACGTGAACGCATTAGCGTTTCAACTTTTCTTTTTTTTGATTTTTTTCACCTTATTTTTGATAAAATTTATTTTGCTAATAAAATTATTGCAGTTTTTTTTTATTTTATTTTATTTTATTTGTTTGTGTTTTAAGTTATAAATTTTATTGCAACAAATAAAAATAAATTTAAAAATTAATTCCGTATCTTCTGTCTGCTTGTTTTTGCTTCGTCTTGTTTTACGATCACGTCCATTGTCACAGTTTTGTTACGATATTTTCATGGTCAATAAATTTTTAAATTAGATTGATTTTTTCTTTTTTTTTTAATACTTTTCTGCTTTTGATAGCCATTAAGTAATAAAAATACACTGAAATTTTAATAGAGTTGTTTTTAGATGACTATCGACGGATCCGCATTAAAAGTAAACAACGGCAGAAGAGAACGTTTCAAAAAAATATAACGCAACTACCTACGATATTCGAGTCGGAATGTTAAAAGCTTATTCTGAATTTCATTTTCTACAGATTCATATTTAAAAGTGAATTTTTTCTTTTCTTTTTTTCGAGTGATAAGGTGTTGTGAAACTTTGTCTCTTTCTAACTCTTTAATTAATAATTTTCATTTGATTTGAATTGTTTTTCTTCTTTTAAATTTAACTGTCATACATATATGTATGTATGTATGTATGTGTACATTTGTATACTATGGATCATTTAGAATTTCATTTCATTTTACTATGATTTTAATTTCCATTATTTTTATATTGTTTTGTTTGGATTCGTTTGAGTCTCACTTTTGTATTTCAATATTTGCGTTTCTTTTCTTTTCGATTCTTTTCAATATTTTTGGAAAAACTTTTTTCCCTTTCCTTTTCTTCTTTTCATTGCAAGAATTGCGATTTTTTTTAACTTTTTACGCTTCAAATGGAAATACATTTGAAAAGTAAACTTTTTGTGAAAATACTCGAATTACTTTTGTTCTTCTTCTTTTTATTTTTATGAATAGAAAAAAATTATCGAATAAAAGCATTATTATTTTTTAAACTATTCTTTTCATTATTCAAAAAAAACAAACAAAAAATTTAAATTTTAAAATTTAAAAATGTCTGCTAATCAATCGACAGTGAACGAATGTGTCCAGACAAATACATCCATTATGGGATTTTCTTACAATTAACAAATACTTGCAAACTGTTTTCTCCTTTTAACAGCATCTCTCATATTTTCTTTACACGATTAAGAAGTTTAAAATAGTCCTTAGAGTAGCAGCAAGGTGTAAGGAGGTCAAATAAAATTAAGAAGCTTTACAGCAATTTGAATAAGCCAGTGCAATATATACAGTCAACCCTCCTCTAACGCGGTATTCTCAGAACACGGTTTCCATATAACAAGGCACTGAAATTGCGACAGCCCTCCTCTAACGCGGAATTCTCAGAACACGGTTTCCATATAACGCGGAGTTGAAATTGCGGCAGCCCTCCTATAACGTGGTACTCGTACAGATCGGTTTCCGTTCAACAACATGCCATAAGTTCCTTCCGCCCAGCATCTGAATGACTCCAGTAATTAGATATTGTAAGAGGGTTTAATAGGTATCACTTTTATTTTCCACGCAAAAGTACAGCCGGGATATACAAACAACATTTTTCTATAAAAGGCCAACCGTCTACGACATTTTAAAAATGTTGCTGCAACTCATATAATTTTACAAGTCTTTCTTATTTTTGTTGGAAAACAGTCTTTTAGTTTAGTTTTTTTTTTCATTTTTTTATCAATCCTTATATGAACTCTTTAAGTCAATAAAAATTATTTATAATTTATCTTGTCTTGGTCTCCAAATAACGCGGTACGAATGATGTGATTTGTACTAATTCCGAGTTTGTTATAGCGCGGTTTCCATACAACGGGATAAACGGCTTCCATATAACACGCTACGAATTAGCCTGGTTTGTACGATTAAATCCGAGTTTCTTATAGCGCGGTTTCCCTACAACGCGGTACGAACTCACCGCGTTTTAGGAGGGTTGACTGTATAGAGTTATATAGGGTCTTACAACATGTACTTTTGAACTTAAAATTGCCATTTAATATCTGTCACTTTGTTTACGTTACATCTGTCAAATTACATACATACATACATATATAATTGGCCATTACAACCCTTCAGTCAGTATTACGGCCTAGCTTCTCAACACCACTCATATTGTGTGCCTTAATTTTATACTACAGTTTAACGTCTACTCCGAACGACAGATTTTTGAGAAACTTTTTCATGGCAATTTTATTTACTCTCAGAGTTTTTGCCAGAAATCTGCTGAGATGAAGTCGCCGAAGAAATATTTTTTTTTCATTTTTCGTTTTGATGGCTTTACGTATAATAAGCGAACACACTACCTACCAGACTACGGCGACTACACATCTGTCAAATTAGTTGTCATTTATTCAATCCGTTTTCTCAAACTGCCATACACGATCATTGATAACGACATTTGTTCGTTGACTGGGCTCTGGAGCATTTGAAAAGTGATACATATTAATTTTCATTGCAAAATCATCTACAGCTATGAGTCCTATCTCTAAATGAGTGGTTACTAAACAAAATTGTCGTGAACCAAACAATATTGTCGCTTTTGAGGCAATACCACTTCATATGAGATCCATGAGTGTCCAATGCATACCGAAAAAGTCACTGCTTGATATGAAATAGGAGCTGGCGTTGTCATCTGTTCATATTTCTTTGAAAATGATGTTGAGAGTGAAGGCGATCGCTGAGCACTTCGTTTAGCCTGAATTAGATGATCAGGACACCACTGACTTGAGGTTCAACAAGACGATGCTACGTGCCATACGCTTAAAGATGATGAAAACTGGTCACAGAGATCGTGCGACTTGTTCCCGTTAGATTTTTTTGTGGAGTTTTCGTCGGTCGCAGATGTATGCGAATAAACTACAAACCACAGTACTCCTTAAAGCGAACATGTTCGCCTGAGTCATTGAAAATTCGATATTTGGGTTGCGCTGCACCCAGTGAATGCGTAGGGACATTTGTACGGTGTTATATGCCACATATAATGGCATAATGTTGATATCGAAACATCGTAAGAAATATTTTTGATTCAGAGAATCATAAAGGAACGACGAATGGATATGAATTGAAGAGCTGTGGTCGTTGGACTATAATAAGAAATACAAATGTGATGGACACAAAGAATATACACATACATAATTGGCCATTACAACCCTTCAGTCAGGATTACGGCCTAGCTTCTCAACACCACTCATGTTGTGTGCGTTAATTTTATACATGAGTGGCGGGACCTACAGTTTAACGTCAACTCCGAAGGACAGATTTTTTGAGAAGCTTTTCATGGCAATTTTTACCCGCAGAGTTTTTTGCCAGAAATCTGCTGAGAGGAATTCGCCGAAGAAATACTTTTTGTATTTTGTTTTTGATGTCTCGCCTGGGATTCGAACTCGGGCCTTTCGTCTAATAAGCCAACACACTACCTACTAGACCACGGCGACTTCAAAGAATATAACGCACATTATTCCCTATTATTTTACATACATTGGTGGTAATTACAACAATTTTACTTAAGATTATGGCTTAGCATCTGCAAAAAATTAATACTCAGGTCAATAATTTGACCAGATATGGTATTTGTGCTTTGTATATTGCTATGGGTTTGAGGAGATATGTATGTCATGTTACAAAACACACAATATTTGTTCAATAAGATAGCATAATAACGATTTAAATTAGCACTTTATATGCTATATATTCACGCACAGATCAACATTAGGGTTTCATAGCTGCATTCATATGCTTTATCAAGAAAAAAAAATTCTTTTCTTTCAATTTATTTTCCTGGACTAGTACTATGGATATGCAATTATTATTTTTAATTTTTTTGTTTTAATTCGTAGCAGTTTTAGATTTGTTGCCACAAAAAAAATCCCGAACAATTTTTGTTGTTTATTTTACTCTAGAGAAACTTTTTCAAATGCATCAGAAGATTTACTAAGGCTCTGGCTTGTTTTTTTGTCTGTGCATCTTGATATTGTTTTTGTTTTGCTGTTGCTGTTTCAGTTGTTGTTGGTTAGTTTTGGAAAGTTTTGAAAATGTTTCCAAATGTTGTTGTTGGATTTACGATTTTCTGCTGAATTTTCGCTTTTCTATTGAACTTTTTATTTCAGATTTTAATTTCATTTCTGTGTGTGTATGAATGTAATGCTCTTAGAAATGAAAGAAAAAAAAAAAAAAGGCCGACTGACTGATGGATGTTTTGGAACGTCATGGTTTTGCTGATGATTGGTTGGCACATACAATGGAACAGAATTTTCCAATGAGTTTGCAATTTTATGAGATGTTGTTCCCCCTAAAAGTCTGTGTTTGTTTACTGTTAAGTGTTGATCTTAAACTAAAATCACTGCCGCATTGCTAGCATTTGCATGAATAAACTGGCTTGCCATGTTGTTACAGTGGCATCTGCAAACACTGTCAATTGAGATACAATATCAAAGTCAGTTTTTAGTCCTTATGTTTTAGTTTGCTGTGACCTTCTAGATGCAGGAAACTGGACGATATTGCTTATCAATTTATATCGGACGATGACCATTAAATTCAATTTGTTTGTTCAATAATCCTTAATGTTACAGGGACTGCTGTGCTCTCCAATTATTGCTGCCTTTGTATACACTTCATTGCTGAACATTTTTCACTGGGTTTTGAACTTCAATACAAATTAAGTTTTTTTTTCTGAAACGCTAACATAGAAAGCTAATCTATCGGCATTCTATCGTAATACGGTGTTCAGATATGAACCTTTATTGCGTACGTCGCAATGAACGCCATTATTGAACTCAATATTTCATATAAAGTTTCAATTAATTAAATACACAAATTGTCATAATATTGAGTAAAACTTAAAATGCAGCACGGTCATAAGTATGTTTCGAACACTTTCTGTTGATATTTGACAACTCAAATGTCAACAACGACAAAAAAAAAACAACAAAACAAAATAAAAATAATGTTGTTAAAGCAACCAGCTGTTTTGTTTTTACCAGCTGTCAAATGAATATTGAATAAGCAGCTGAACTGTGTATATTATTATGTCTGAACACTTAAAATATTGTACACAATAAACCGAATATTGACTCAAAAAAGTGCATATCGGAACATAGTATAAGGAAGAGAATTCCTTTAACCTATATAATGCGGTGGTCGAAATCTAGAAGGCAGTGTGTTGACTTATTAGATGTGAGGTCACGGTTCAAGCTTCACTTCAGACAACTAAAACAAAACGAAATGTAAAAAAATAGTTCTTCGGCGACTAACTCTCAACAGTCTTCTGGCAAAAAATCTAAGAATAAAATAAAATTGTCATGAAAAGTGGCTCAAATCTGACGTTCGAAGTTGACATTAAACAGTAGGTGCCGCCATTGTGATATATGTGGTCTGAGAAACTAGGTTATAATCAGAGATCAGTAATGAATCGTTTTTTCGCTACTCATAAGTACTAATAAAATTTTTAGTAAGAGTGAGTCAACAGTATTGAAATTCAACTACTCTGATTAATTCGTACTCACTACAACGTTGATTTATAACTATAGGTTGCATTGAGTATGAGTACAACGTTGACATCGAACTCATAACATTCGAAATATGTTTGATTCATACGCCTACTCATTCAGATTCATAATGTTAGAAAAATAATTATAATACTCATAAATGATTCGAGTGATTCGAATAATTCATCAAAATTTACAGTCTTAGTTGTTGTTGCATTTACAAAAAAAGAAGAAGAAGACAAAGACAGCAAACAAAGCAAACACACAACCTTATAGTGAGTATTGTAGTATTCGTACGCGAATCATACTTATTTTATGATTCTTGTAAATGTTGAGTAAAGAAGAGTCGAAATGAACAACATTATGCGTATTGTTAAGTATGAGTACGATGAGTACTTCAAACTTTGAATATGAGTAGTATGAGTATGATATTAAAATAAGTATGAATGCGTATAAGTATCAGAAATTATGAGTATGATTCGAAACTACTCATCCTTTTGAATACTCATTGCTGATCTCTGGTTATAATTCTGACTAAAGGATTAAGTACGTAAAATGCACGTACTTTAAATCTGTAATAGACTTACAAACGGCTTATTAAGCAAGTAGTCGTCTTTGAATACAAGGAATTTTTACAAGGAATTTGCAAGTTTTTTCCAAATACTCTAGTCTTATTATAATTTTTTAATTATAAATTTACGTGCTCATGACCTTAGTAAAAACTTTACATTGCTCCAGGCGTTAACTGAACCCCAGTTCATTTTATTTGATTGTCACATAATTTGCAAGTGTTGTTGCCATTTGTCGTTGCACTTAAAATGTCGATGATTATTTTCTTTTTTTGTTCGATTTTAATTCATTCTTTGTTTGGTTTTATTGTAATTAATTAAAAAATTTGTATGTTTTTTTTGTTGTTTATTTTTAATTGGTTAACAGGTTTTGTTTTTCTTTCTTTTACATTTCTGTCGTACATTACATACATATTCATTTATTTTTGTTTTTATTCGTATACCCTACACCTCTATTTGTGGCAGAATGAGGTACATTAAATTGATATCTACAGCGCGCTGCAATATGGTAGTTCATAGGCTCATACTATTCATACAACTTAAAAATTTTTTTCATAACGAAATGTCGTCCATAAGTTATTACGGAGGCCAACAGAAGTTTCGCTTCTCAAGTGATTTTTACGCCAAATATTGGTACAAATTTAATAAAATTCTTAGTAAGCCTCTGGTCGCTTATATTCGTCTCAAATAAATCATTTCGTAACTTTATATCGGGTCTTTCATTAAACGTTTTCTATTATGAAATTTAATTAAAACAAAGTGTGTGTTTGATATCATCGACAAAAGACTTGTTGATGTCATTGTATGTGAATAATAAAATTGTTCAAATATCCTCCACGGTTTCTATGGTTGTATGGCAGTTGAAATTTTCAATTTTTCATGTTAGGATAGGTCAGGTCAGAGTGATAGCCTTGATGCCAAAGGCTCACTTCAGCATGCATCGCGTTGTGACGCCACAGATGAACGCAGTCTCCAAATCAAGGGAGAAGAAATTGGTCAACGCAAGGGCTGCACATTCTAAAGCATGACTACCCTACGCTGGAAAACCAGCCCGAAGATTTGACATCAATGGACGATAGCTCCGTCAAGCTGACAAGGGTTGAGAAGCCAAATAACCTGTATCTGCACCTAGCAAGAGACGGGCACTGGCAAAGAAAGTGGACAACAGTCTCCTCTCCCTAAGCGGATTTGCACCCCCGACAGAAATCGTTAAATTTGAGCTGCATTCTCTTCGTGTGTCTTCCAATAACACAATGACCTGTAAGCACGGCTACAGTGCTTGAGATGATGTCACGACCAAGTCCAAGTAACTGATTGGTGCGCCTCCTATCCATCGAGGTCCAAGTGAGCCTAGCGGACTCCTCATTGACCCAGGAGATAAGTTGGCGTCTCGAAAGAATTTCCGCGTAAGGGCCAGCAAAACCGAGGTAAGTGGCATCCCTAAGTCGACTGAAGAGGATTCCGAAAGTAGTGCACCAGCCCTGGCGAGTTCGTCGGCTTTGCAGTTCCCTGAAATATTGCTGTGCCCGGGGACCCAGACCAGTGTGACGCTGAATCGCCCAGAAAGAAGGTCGAGGCAACTCGACCCAGGAGATAAGTTGGCATCTCTAAAGAATTTCCGCGTAATGGCCAGCTTAACCGAGTTAAGTGGCATCGCTAAGTCGACTGAAGAGTATTCCGAAAGTAGTGCACCAGCCCTGGCGAGCTCGTCGGCATTGCAGTTCCCTGAAATATTGCTGTGCCTGGGGACCCAGACCAGTGTGACGCTAAATCGCCCAGAAAGAAGATCGAGGCAACGGCGACATGCCCTTACGACCCTGGAGTTATTCATAAATTTTTCATAACTTTGGTGTAGGCTGAATTGAACCGATGATATGTGTTATGTTCCGTTTCGTATTCACCTGCGACTTAAGAAAACCACACAAGAAAAAGTCTTACGAAGTCTAATCGCAAGATCTTGGTGACCAGTTCATACCACATCCATGTGTGATGATCACATTCAAAGCATTCATGCGGTATATTCAACGTGGCATGGGCTGTCCTATTGAACCACATGTTATTGGTGTCCATCACATTCAATTTAAACCAAAAGAAGTTTGTAATCATCGATCGATAGTATGTAATAGGAATCACCGCTGAAGATGATTCATTTTAGATTACAATTTGCGCGCGTTTCCAACTGTCTTAGAGCCCATTTAACAAATACAGTATGGGTGCAGGCCTTAGTCCTGATGAAAAATTCGCCAAGTTCGCGTGAGCAATGAGAAATCGACTGCATTGGCGTCTCCTGCACACTCTCTCAACACGATCGTTTACTGAGCCATTGGATTCGAGTCTATCCACCATATTGCGAATAGTCTTTTCGTTAGAATGGTAATGGTGGTCTTAAAATGGTCAAGTCGAGCTGTATGTTGCCCGAGCAGAAAACCCATTTTGATATATTTATTTATTTATTTATTAATTACAATACAATTACAAATTATATTCTAATTTTTATACGAGCGGAGTAACTTGACCATATGCTCGGTGTAGTGTCACAGACCAGAGTCTCTGGTGGGAATCGAACCCACGACCCTCACACTAATAGTCTAGCACACTACCCACTAGACTACCAGGGCACCCATCCATTTTGATATAATTTGCATGTGTTTTGATGATTTGCTTCAATAAGCTTTTAGGCAGTTCCCGTTGGAAGCTCCGATACCATTAGAATTTTATAAAATTTTTTGTTAAATTTTATTAGACGTAAAGCCCGGGTTCGAGCCCCAGGCCAGACATCAAAACGAAATATGAAAAAAATATTTCTTTGGAGACTTCCTCTCAGCAGATTTCTGGCAAAAACTCGGAGAGTAAATAAACCTGCCATGAAAAAGTTACACAAAAATCTGCCGTTCGGAGTCGACTTTAAACTGTTGGTCCCTCCACTCATGTATAAAATTAACGCACACAACATGAGTGGTGTGAGAAGCTAGGCCGTAATCCTGACTGAAGGGTTGTAATGGCCAATTATGTTATGTATTATGACGCTGCTTATCTTCTTCCTTCCTTCTTACAAGTAGGGCTTTACACCGTCGTCAAGTCATACTGTAACTTATTTGTTAGTCTCATAGTTTTTTTATTTTTGTTTGTTTTCTTTTGTTTGAATTTTTGCATTTCTTCTGTTTAATTTAATTTTAAATTTGTTTTTCATTCAATTCGCTAAAAAAAAAGAAAAACAACGAAATTGTTTTCTTTTATATTTTGTCTGAATGGAAATGCTTGTGCTGTATTGTACTAATTTTTTATTTTTTTATTAAAAATTCACTTTTTTTCTCTGAGTCTTTTTACAAAAAAAGTTTTTTTTTATTTGTTTTAATTCTGTTATGGTTAAAAACAAGTTTTGTTTTTGGGGATTAAAATTAGCTTTACTTTATTGTACTCGTATATCCAATAAAAAAAATAAATAATAAAATAAAAATAAGGATGTAAAGGACTATAAGCAATTGTTAAATCAACCAAATAAATTATTGGTGGTATTGGCTCATTATTTGAAGCCATTCGACTTTAATTTAACTTTGTTGCAAGCAGAATAATGGTTATAAATGTTGTTGAATAATATGCTGCAAAGTAAAAAAAGAGTGACGAATTTCTTGAATTCTAAACTTGAATTTAAAACTGCGAGTAAATAAACCTGTCATGAAAGTTTCTCAAAAACCGCCACTCAAGTATAAAAAATTCAGGTACACAACATGAGTGGAGTGAGAAGCTAGGCCGTAATCCTGACTGAGGGGTTGTAATGGCCAATTATGTATGTATGTAGCTTTGATACCACGGTGGTAATTCAGTACTTGCATGGCATTGGCCTACGCAATTTTGCATGTAATAAAGAAAACCTGGAGAACGACTTGTGTCAGAAATTTGTAGAATTAAGCAACGTTTGTCGAGGCTCTTTTAAATATTTCTTTTAATAAAAATTTACATCTCACTGACCTGGTTTTTACCCAATGTAATCCAAACTAAGAGTCAGCAATTGATTAGAAGAAGATCTCATTTTTTTTAATTGTCATCGTTTTTTCGCTACTCATAAGTACTCATGAAATTTTGAGTATGAGTGAGACAACAGTATTGAAATTTAACCATTCAGATTCATTCGTACTCACTACACCATTGATTTCTAAGTACAGGTTGCAATGAGTATGAGACATCAAACGCATAACATTCGAAATATGTTTGATTCATATGCCTACTCATTCAGATTTATTAATTTAGAAAAATATTTATAATACTCATAAATGAATAATACTCATAAATGAATAATTCATCAAAATTTACAGTCTTAGTTGTTGTTGCATTAAAAAAAAAGAAAGTAAAAGACAAAGACTGCAAGCAAAGCAAACACACAATCTTCTAGTGAGTATTGTAGTGTTCGTACGCGAATCATACTTATTTTGTGATTCGCGTAAATATTGAGTTAAGTCATGGAGAGTCGAAATCAACGACATCAAACGTTTTGTTAAGTATAAGTACGATGAGTACTTTAAACTTTGAATATGAGTAGTATGAGTATGATATTAAAATAAGTATGAAGGCGTACAAGTATCAGAAATTTTGAGTATGATTCGAATTTTCTCATCTTTTTGAATATTCATTGCTGATCTCTGATATACAGCCATGTGTTTCTGTCTGAGAGGCAGTAATGCTCAACAGGTCCATGAATGTGTGCCGATAATTCATTTTCATCGTCACAGAATCTATGCTTTGTGCTCAAGACAACACCCATTCTAATAAGTGTACCCAGAGTCACAGTGCGCTGTCAGAAGATTACAAATATTGCCGGCAAGTCTAATGCATGTCTAAGATATCTTCTTTTTATAATTCTTTAACAAAAGTTTCGATGGCCTCAAACACGCTTGGTGTGTGAAAAGTCCCTATTTTTTACTTGGTCAATTCACACAAGCCGTTGTATTGTTGTATTGAGTGTATCCTTCATATAAAATACACTTATACACATTTTTTTCATATGTTTTTAAAAACTTGTGTTGGTTTCAGGCTATCAGATTGTTTGAATGCCACTAAATACACAATAGAGCATAGCATTGAGCGTTCACAAACAAACAAATGTATTCGATACAACATACACGATACAAAGTTGTGTGAATTGCCCAACTGTTTTCTGTTTCGTTGGTCATTCCTTTCCAAACATCCGCTCCTACTCCACAGAAGGGCGTAGAAGTTGCCCTTCTCGCAAGCTCGTTTGCTTGCTCTTAGCCAGAATGGAACCCAGCAGTGGGTTACCTTATTTTGTCTATCTAGTTGATTCAGCTTACCCAGACAACCCCGTACTATTTCAATTTAATCTCATATGAGTCAAGTGCTTGTATGGGTGTATGACAGTTAAATACTATTGCTGTACTGTGTTTTGTACTTCCCCTTGCACTTTCCTCTTGGATTCGGAGTATATCATTCTGGGATTAAAAACTCCTGCTTCCGTTCCAAGCTCCGTTCTTGATCCGTCTGTTTACCACTAAATATGGTACGTCAAAATGCGTATTCAGTTGATTTGATTGAACGCCAATAATAAGTTGTTTTCAAAAGTGAAAGCAGAACTCTTTTCAAAAGTGTGGCATTAAATGAAATATTAAAAGAACTTTCGTTTTTTGTGCCTTCAATTCATGATGTGGGGGATCCAAACATATGTACGTACATACGATATGATCGAACAGTGAATGTAATTCAATACTTTTTTATATTCTACAACAACAACAAAAAGTCCCTAGAAGTGTGTTGGTTTTTTAAAGAAAAGGGGAATTAATTCGTGGTGGGTATTTTCGAACACCAAAGAACACAAGAAGAATCAAAATCATCTGCTTTGTTCGCTTGTTGTTGGCAATATTTTGACTTATTCTCGCACCGCAAATTTCTTCTAGGAAAGCGCGGATGTTGCAATCAGACATCCTGTCAGTGAACAAAATGAGATTTCGTCATGTGTCATGAAATGAAGAGGTCGCTTGTCATCATTTTCTGTTTATTTTCTTATTTTTCTTGTCTTTCTAATATCATTTGTTGTTTTATTTATGTTTTCTTTTATTTTATTTTCATTTTCCTTCTCTTTGTTGCTTAAAATTGTTTTTGTTGTCTTTCACTTGTCGTATTTTAAATTATTAAAAGTTGTTGTTGTTTTTAGTAAAAATGTTTATATTTTCCTTGGAATACATTCTTGCCTGAAAATGTTTTTTTCTTCTTTTTTATTTTTTATTGAATTGTACGTTTTTTAAAAAAATTTTTTTACCACCCAATGAGTTGTTTATCTCTTCCTAGGCTAAAACGAGGAAAATGTATGGCGTAAATACCATAATTTTGTTGTTGTTATTGGGTTGGTAAATTGAGCGAAATATTAGTATGTATGTGTAAGTGTCCTAAATGATGTAATTTAGTTCCACGATGTAGAGAATTAAAATGAGATTTTAAGCTGCTAGAGGGATCAGCGATCGGGAATTGGTAAGAATTTGAGATTGGAAACGGGACATCAGAGTACTATTTGTCTACTAAATAACATAAATATTAACCGAACGTTCACGTAACGTAATGAAACATACGTTCGTTTATAAATGCTTATCGAAATTACATAAAATTACGTTAATGGTTCTCATTGTTTTATATATGTTAGAAAATAACATATGTATTGTGAAAGTTCGGATAGTTTGAACTTAAAATTTTGATCAAATCCATGTCAAATTTTTTGTCAAATTTGGTTCTCCAGTTTAGTTTAAGTTTAATTACGAATTTTACGAAATTGCCATGGTCTAGTACACACAGAAAAAAATCATTGTAAAAACGTCGAAAACAAGGTTAAATCAACATTTTTCAGCTATGATTTTGCTTCATAGCTGTTTCATGTTAATTCAACATGACTTTACAGTAAACCAAAAATAACTATTTTTCATTTAAAAACAACTTGAAAACATTATAAAACAACATTGCTACTTATGTTGGATCAAAGTGAGATCACGTTGAATTTACTTTAAGATACCACTCAAATCAACATTAATTAATATTAAGATAACATGATTTTCACATTGAATCAATATGATCTTATGTTTAAAATAACATTAAATCATTTTATTTCAACTCTGAATTTCATATTGAAATAAGATGCAAACATATTATTTCAACATAAATTTTCATGTTAATTCAAAAGGATTCTAGTTTTGAAATAACATGAAAATCATATTGACTTTCTGCTTATATTAAGCCCACCCAATAAAAAGATGTTATTTTTATTTTTATATATATCTTTAAATAAAATATAACGTTTATTAATTTTCATTTTAAAAATGCATTTATTTATATAAAATAAAAATTTATTCAAATAATTAAGTATATAAGTAATATTTTAATATAATTGTTAATATGCTTACGATTAATGTGAGCTTTAAATGATTTGAAACATGAAAATTTTTGAGTACAATTATCTTGCTTGCACTGTATTGTACTAGCTGAATTAAGAAAGTGGACAATTTGATAATGTTGTATTAAGTTATTTATTGTACTAAGTTATTTACAAATAAAACAAATCAACATTTTGAAATTAATAATCAGGCTTTTAAAAAGTTAAACAAGGAGTAAATGGTTAATAATTTTCTATCATTAATAGGTTTAATTTCGTAAAAGTATTCTTGAATAAAAAGCCAGGGACCTTGGCAACCTTTTGGATATTCTAAAGACAATGTATTAATTATTTTCAAACAAGCATCTGAACTTTTCAAAAAAGAGTCACAGTTTACGAGTGTTTTAAAAGGTTATAAATAGTTGAATTTCTATTATAATATTTCTCTTTAAGATCTGATATTACCTTTTCATAATCATTAATAGTGGTAAGATCAACAATAAAACACTCGTCGGAGTCTGGTATAGAAATCTTTTTTGTATTCTTTCCTCCTTTATCCGAAAAACGTGCGGTTGGTAAAATAACTGAATTTAGCAGAATAGTATGTATATAACCTAATGAATCTGGAAATAAGGTGGTGATTTAAAATATGAATTTAAGAAATAAGTATATATAATTACTTTGTTCAGTAGTATTCTTTGAATTTGTAAAAACTTCCTTAGACCTTTTGTCTTTAAGATATAAGCTGTAATAGCTTACAATTTTTTCCTTTTATTTGGGTGCAGTAGTTCGAAATCGATATAAATCTATAAAGAACATATAAATTATAATACACAAATATGAATTTGTATATTGTATGTATATGTTTACTACCTCAGTTTTTCTCCAACAAAAAAGTTTTTCTCGGAAACAAGCACGAATACCAATAGGGGGTATGCTTCCTTAATATCTTCCTTTGATAAATACCTTAAACTATCAAATGTAATTTGTGCATCTAAATAAATAAATATTATTTACAATTGTCAAATTATTTTACAAAAATCCTTAAATGCAATTACTTACTTGTCAAATATGGTTTTACTTCAATTAAGTTAAAAGTGTGCAGTAACTCATCTAATTGTGAATTTTCGGTAGTATTCTGAACTGGAATATTTAATATAATATTACCATCTTCGTCACTCAAGAAACTCATGTTTCCTTCAATTGATACAATTTCTTGCACAACACTTGATAAATTATCATTATGATTCTTTGGCGAAGACATAATAATATATTTTAACTAAAAAATTTAATTTAACTTACTGCAAAAAGACGCTTTTATAATACACCGCAATACTTATTCAAGCTTTACTTAAATATGAATGAAAAGTTTTTTATGTTCCAAAATAGCGGTACCTTTTGCAGAATTCAACATGATTTCATTTCATTTCCACTTTTTTTCATGTTAATTGAAAATTCAACAACTTTGATTTAACAGAACACAATATAGATTCAACATGAATGAATGTCAATTTTAAATTCACTGATGTTGATTTAACATAACAAAATGTTAGTTTAACTTGATACGATGTTATTTATAATTTATATAAAAACTATTATTTGCAAATGTTGTTTTAACATGAACCAATATTGATTTAACATGAACAGTGCTGTTGATTTAACATGAAACAATTTTATTCGCTATTCGCTAATCAATTAAAATTGTCACATGTTGTTTCAATATGCTTCTCAACATCGAAACATGTAAATATAATGTTGAATTAACAATGGCCCATGTTATATCAACTAAACGCAATGTTGATTTTACGTTAAAAACTTTTGTTTTTACTATAAAAATACATTATATTAAATCAACATTGAAAAATGTTATTTTAACATTATAAAATGTCAAATCAGTTATTTCTGAGATTAAATTAACATTTTTAATTTTGATTCAATATGAAACAATGTTAAAAATACATTTATTAAAATTTTTTTCGAAACTTTACTATGATTTGAAATCAACATTTATCCATGTTAATTTTACATTGGGTTTTTTTTCTGTGTGTAGGTAGTGCGTTGGCTTATTAGACGTGAAGCCTCGGATCAAACCCCAGGTCAGGCATATCGAACTAAATGAAATAAGTGGTGTGAGAAACTAGATTGTAATCCTGACTAAACAGTTGTAATGACCAATTATGTTTATTTATTTATTTATTCAGGCGTAACAACAGTACAGTAAGATATCATCTTATTTAATAGTACTGCTAAGGATCCACTGGAACGTATCTACCGTGTAAAAAAAGGTTTGGGTGTACTGCAGTCTTGAAATGCTTAGCATTGCTTAGTAAATGCATGTAGTTCGGGAGTTCATTCCAGCGACGAATCGCATTGGTGTAAAAGTGTCTCTCAGATATTTGTTTACGGTATTTAACGCTATTACTTTTCAAGCCTCTATAAGATCTTGAAAAAACTAATCTATTGAACAAATAATAGGGTTTCCTAATATAGATGATTTTATGTAGGTATACCAGAGTACGGCATTTTAAAAAATTTTCAAAAGATGTATTATGGATTATTTTATATATGTACATATAGATTACTTTATATGAGAACTCAGATATTCCACTGTACCTTGTACGACCATAAACATATCTAGCATTATTGTTATAAGTGATTTTGAGTTTGTTCCTACTTACTGAGTCACAACTAGAAAATAGTTCACATCCGTACAGTAAAGTGGGATGAGATATGTTTTTGCGAGCAGCATACGAATGTTAAGCGGAGTAAAATATTGCGTTAGCCAAAGACTTCGCAACATGGCAACCGTTTTACCACAAATAGCATTTATATCGTTGGACCAGTTGAGGCTATTGTTAAAGATAACTCCGAGGTTCTTAACACTATGTACAGTCTCAATAGTACATAGCATTATTAATCTGTAATGGTGTAAGCTGTGCTGTATAGTTTACTTTGCCTATTGTCAAAGCTCTGGATTTCCTCGGACTGAGGCAAATACCATTAATCGACGCCCATTGAAACACATTATGCAGATCGCAATTTATTTTTTCTATACAATTTTTAATATCAGACGGCAAGCAACTAATGTACAGCTGAACATCACCAAGAATCGAGCCCTGTGGTACACCTCTAGATATTAAAAAATTGTTTGATTTATTACCATCATGATACACAAATTGACTTCTATCCCGTAAATATGACGAGATTAGTATGACAGCGGTATTTGAAAAACGGCACATGTGCTTATGTATGTTAATTACGAATTTTAAAGAAAAATAAACATATTTTTATACTTGAAACAAAAATCGTGGCGTTTTGATCAATGAAATGATGTTTTTTTTTGGATAAGCGATTTTTCCATCATTTTTGGGTTTTCTGAGTGAAAAATGTGTTTTGCCGACCTTTAAAGATTTCGTTTTTACACCAGAACTCTATTGTTTTGCGAAAATCAAAAGAAATTACTTCACTTTCAGATTGCGAGGTCTCTCAGTTATATGATCTTGGAAATATTGACACCAACGTTACGGAGTAAATCAATTACATACACAATCCGTTCTGGGGATGTGGATCTGACCTATCATAGGGAGATATTAAGGACAGATATTATAATTGCTTTACTCCCTAGCGTTGGTGTCATTTTTTCTTGGAAACATGTTTCAAGATATTTTACAGCCAAAAAGTTTCTTTCTAAAAATCGACATTTTCATTTAGTTTACAGGTTCAATTTTTTGTCGTTTACTGTATGTATAATGGCATTTTCTTTTTACTTTCTTTTTATTTTAAAAGAAAATTTTTAAAAATAAAGTGACGATTCGAGCAGATTTGAACGTGATTAGAACTTTTCTTTTGTTCTATTTTCTGGAAAACGAATTGAATAGAGCAATTGCAAGTTTTCTGAAGCTTTTGTCGGTGTTTTGTCAACATTTGTCAACTACTTTAATTGTAAAAAAATTAAACTTTTAAGAGTTGGGGTTTACCAATGTACTGTTTGAATACGTTCTGATCTCTGTGAATATTTTAGAACCCTTCAGTTAGCAATACGACCTATCTTCTCACATCGCTTATGCTGTGTGTGTTAATTTTATAAATCAGCGGCGGGATCTACAACTCATAGTCGACTGCGAAGGACAGATTTTTGAGAAACTTTTTATGGCAATTTTATTTTATTTGTCGTGGTCTCACGTCTAATAAGCCAACACACTACCCACTATACTATGACGACTACACTTTTGAAAATAGTACTCATATATCTCTTCTATTTTCTAAATTCATGAATATTTTTTCTCGGTGTTGTGCTGCTGATTTAAATCGAACGTTGGCATCTTTCACTATTGAAAATGCTTAAGAAATATAATAGAAAAACTAGCAATTCTACTGGAAATTCATTTAATTTTCTTTTGTTTGTCTCTTTTTTCATTTTTGTTTTTATTTTTTGACTTTTTACGTTCCAACTACATACTTGGCAGACGGACTGACAGAATGAATAAAATTGTTTAAAAATCTTTTGCCAAGTTTTAGTTCGTTGTTTTCTTTCATTTTATGCTTGTTAAAGTCTCTTTCTCATTGTCAAAGTGTTTAGTGGTGTTTGATGAATGATGAGACATTTTGACGGCAAACACATTGTCATTTAGTCACTTATTCGTTTAGTCACCAATTCAGTAAGTCAGTGTGTAAATCTATTTTCTTCCTTCCTTCTCTGTATTTTGGCTGCCTGCCTTTAATGTCATTTGTTAACACGTTCCCGTTTCTCTTTTACACTCCAAAGACTCGCAGAAATACTTAATATTTCATAAAGAAGAATGTATGTATATATTCCGTTGATTTTTATTAATATCGGAACATATGAATTCTGTCATCGAAGGCCTACCGCATTTGCGTGCCTTTCTCTATAGCAGAGGCGTACATACATATTTAAATTTATATTATTTCATTCAGTTTATTTTTTTTATTTATTTTTTTTTATTTATTTTTTTATGATTTTATTTCTTGTTTAGTTTTTAGTTTTAAAACATTTTTTTTTATAATTTTTTTTGTTTTATGTTGGCTGTCTGTCTGTTTCTCAACCAGTTTAACATGACAAAACTAATAATGATTTGAGGGATTTTTGTTTGTTTTTTTTTTTGGTTGAAGTTCCTGCTTTCGTTTCTTGAATGAATTCCGCTTTTAATATATTCCCTCAAGAGATAATCACACATATTAGAATTCAAAAATTTATTTCCTACGATATAATTTTAATTTCGTAATTTAAAATCAATAAAAAAAGAACGTCGTATGGTACATATTGATTTTCGATCGAATTTCATTGTAAAAAACATTGATCACATTGGACGAGACGATCTTCTTTTAGACTTTTTTGAATGCAAATTAATGCCTTTATGAACGCATTGTTTTATTATCCGATTAGAATTTATATATTTATTTATAGAATTGTTGTTATTGTAACAGATAATAAACAAAAACAAATAAATTCAATTTTTTGTATTTATTTAGAGAAACTTAAGCCTGCCCTAGCGTGTCTATAATTGCATTGAAGTGTTTTAGCAAGAGCTCAAACCATTTTTGCTACTTTAGGTACGCAAAATTCTTACTTCACACAACCCTTGTATCGTTGTATTCATTGTATTGTTGGACGAATATACAACAGTGTAAGCTTGTTGTTGTTGATAATTTTCATATAAAAATCCGATACACTTCTACACATTTTTTTTCATATGCATTGGTCAATTCACACAAGCCGTTGTATCGTTGTATTCATTGTATTGTTGGAAGAACATACAACAGTGTATGATTGTTGTTGATAATTTTCATATACAAATCTGATACACTTATACACATTTTTTCCATATGTTTTTAAAAGTTGTATTGGTTTCGTGCTATCATATTGTGTGAATGAAAAAAATGTGTATATGTTTTCATATGTTTTTAAAAATTTGTGTTGGTTTCGGGCTATCAAATTGTTTGAATGCCACGAAATACACAATACAGCATCGCATTGAGCGTTCACAAACAAAAAGTGTATTCAATACAACATACACCACTCAAAGTCGTGTGAGTTGGCCAATACTTTATCGTTAAATTTTCTGATTTGTGTCGGTTTTTATGTATAAACGCGTATTCCATGTTAAGTCATATCAAAGAATATGGATATACAGAATGCGCATTATGTAGAAGTAAAATTTCTTATGGCGGGTTGTAACATCCCGACCCACTCACACCAAACATAACAACCCGCTCTCACTAAAATCATTTCTGGATGAGGAGGGTGGAAGACAGAAGGAAAATAAACACAAACAAAGAGCGTAACAATGTGTTGCACTCATCATGAGAGCGTAAAAATGCATTCAGTTGCTTTGCTTGTCAGCTTCTAAAGAAGAATGTTCATGTCGCTTTTTTCAGACTTCAATTTTACACCCAAAGAAATATTACAGTATGATTCACTAATATCAATGAGAAATGATTTCGATTTTTTGAAGAATACTTGCCAAGTTAAATACGGTGTTTTTAGGTTTTTAGCGCAGTACAATTTTTCTATATTTTTCGCTCACATATACATATTATTGGGTTAATAAGTAGACTTGAAAATATTACTAACAATTTTCCTCTGGGTTACCACATGCCTCTCATAATTTTTATCATGTTCTCTTTGTGCCGAGAACAGTGGTGCGGTTTTTGGTTATTTCTAACCAAAGTCGGTTATTTTTTTGATCAATGTGTAGATGTGTAGATTTTTTTGGTTTTGGTTATTTTTTCTTATAGAAAATGGTCTTTTTGGTTTCTTTTTGTATTAATTATAATTTAAATTTGAAAAAAATAAAACAAAAGTCTACGAATTTAATTTTGGTTATATTTTTTCCTATTTGGTGATTTTTTTCACAAATGTTGGTGACAAAATTTTTTTTCGTGGCAACATTGTTTCAGAAAAATAAATAACAAATTAGTCAAACAACAAAAACGTACGATGAGAACAACGCATTGTTACGCTCTTGGTTTCTTTACCGTTCCCTTCTATCTTTCCCCCCGCGTCATGAAATATTTTTGAGAAATATTCCAAAATATGCCCAAATGCACATTCTTTATACTTTATTTTCTTTGGTCATATACACGCTCATTCTCACCTCATTTTGTTTAACTACCAGATAATATGGTAGGTTTTTATTTTATCTTTATCTACTAGAAAAAGAGTTTGAGCCAGTAATTAGTGTAATTTCCTATCATGATATTGAAATGATGAAATAATTGCTTGCATCTAAAATGTTTAAAATGGGTTGCATCACAGACGGGTCAAGGACATATAGTGAGGCAGAAGTGGATATATTAGGCTCACAGTTCATGGGGAAACACTTGAGTTGCTTCTTAGAGAAATTTTATATCATCAAAAGATGATACTTTATAAATACAGGGGGCGGGACATAGCAATACAGTCAGGTGATAGTAAGGCCGCCATCAGAGCACTCAGCTCTTATAATGATCACTCAAAATAAGAATGGAAGGCTGAATCAGCAAGTCAGGGCTGGATTCCAGGTCATATACAGTTTCCACGCTACTGATAAAGCCATAACCTTTCTCTGAAGTAGTAAGAGGGGTTTGCTTACTTACTTAATTGGTCATTTCATCCCTTTAGCCAAGATTATACCACAGCGTCTCACACTACCAATATTGCGCGTGTAAATTTTATCCATGAGTGGCGAAATCCACAATTTAAAGTCGATTGTGAACGACAGATTTCTTGAGAAACTTCTCATAGCAATTTTATTTATTCTCAGAGATTTTACCAGAAGACTGACAAAAAAAAAAGTCTCCTAAGAAATGGTTTTTCATTTGAACCACGACCTAGCGATTAAGGAGCCAATTCACCATTTAGGCTACGGCGACTTAAGTAAATTAGAGACGTTTACAAGGAAATATGAAGAAGGTGACTCTTGTCAAGTCATTTGGGTTTAAGACAATCTAAACTTTTGTTAGGTAATTATAATAAGAAGTGATAGAAGTATGCATCCGATTATCGGGAAATAGCCGATATTTTACTGGCCTGAAGACTCATGAAAACATGTTTTAGACTAGGTATGGATTCAAGACCTACATGATAAGAAAAACTAGTCAGCAGAACACATAGTTGAAACCTATATTCCGAAGAAGAAAGCATCTGCGATGTCTATCAACTAATAAGCAAAAAGTTATTCGAAGCCAAAGGAACGGGATTCCGAGAGACAGCCTCTATGGGATGCCCCATAAATCTAAGTTGAAGGCCATAAAAGAAATCATCATACCAATTGGTCATTATAACCCTTCAGTCAGGATTACGGCATAGGTTCTCATTTTTATTTTAAATATTATTAAAATCATAAATGATGCGTCCTAAAATGTCTGGTATTTGTCCGCTCAATACATGATCAAATGCATAGTTTACGATTCAAGTCATTTTGAATAATTTTCAGTGGCGCCATCTATCGGAAATTAATCGCACCAACTTAAAAACCTCCATCGACTCATGCGCAACAATTTTGCTAAAGATCATAACATGATTAAATGCCTAGTTTACGATGTAATTCATTTTGAGTAATTTTCAGTTGCGCCACCTGTCGGAAATTGGTCATGCTAACTTTGAAACCTTCGTCGGCTCGTGAGCAATAACTTTGCTAAAGATCATAACATGATCAAATGCATAGTTTACGATGCTATAAAGGACATACATACAAACATTCATTTTTATATATGTATGTATATACATAGATAGATAGATTTGGCAACAATGTACCTACTTTTACTCATTGTAGATAAAATAATGTGATAATTTTTCTTAATTACTCCAAATTACTTTCAATTTATTTACTGCTTACTGCCGCTACGATTAAGTCTACTTTCAAAAACGTAAATTAGGCTTAATGCTTAATGAACCGCCTCGTTAAACAAACAACGTCTTATAAAATCTTATAAGAAAAATAGCAAACGTGAACGTTGTTGGGCATGCGTAATCCATACGCTCAGCAACAGTTTTGTTACTATTAGACTGGCCACCGCTTCTGTTGGCTGTCTGGTTGGTTGGTTGGTTGGTTGGCGGGCGGTTGTTGTTATTTCACTTGAAATCTTAAGATTTGTTTGTTGTAGAACAGCCAGGCAGACATGTTTCCAGATTAGACAATCAGAAACCTGCCTCGTAATAAATATCCAAAACAACAAATTTTCAACGCAATAAATTCAATTTCAATTTAAGTTTCTTCTTCTTCTTCTTCTTGGCGTTTTAGTTGTTTGTTTTTGATTTAAAAAACTTTAAAAAAAAGTTCAGCACCAAGTCTTTAAACAAGCCAATCAAACAAGTTTACGAGAGTGTGTAAATAGACTGGCTAACTAGTTAGTTGGTCTAATCAGTTGTTACATTGGTGGCAACATCAACATTATTGCCGCGCAACGAAAGACGAAGAAAAATCTTTTTAGAAATGAGGATGAAATTGACGATGAACAAAAGCAGTGGTCGTAGAAGTATGCAGACACAGTATGTTCCCTTTCAGGGATTGTCTCTCTGTGTGTGTGTGTATTGCTTGTATTAGTTGACCATATCTGAGGCGTGTCATGTACTCATCTTGTAGAAAATATCTTAATGCATGTACCAGGCCTGGTACTCGTACTGATGCTGTTGGTACTTTTGTTTTATAGACATCTAGCAACGAACATCGCTTCCAATGTAATGTATTGACTAAGAAAACAACAAAAACCAAAAAGAAAACATGTTTAGAAATAAAAAAAAACAAGTTAAAAGCCATGTTTATCGTTAAAACGATTAATGAAGTACAAAATGATGTTTAAAAATAACAAAAAAAACAAACCAAATTTGTTTCACCTTTCAAATCGATGGCACTTGGTTTCTTTGATTTGTTTTTTATTATTGTAGCGTGGATACCTTTCGTATTCATAATGTATTCATAAAAATTCTTAGTTTTTGAGAGAGAAAACCAAGAAGATCTACGGTATACTCAGTAGAGACATAAATACTGTTACACATTCATACATACATACATAATTAGTCATTACAACCCTTCAGTCATTATTATGGACCTTGTTTCTCACCCCACTAATGACGTGTGTGTTAATTTTATACATGAGCGGCGTGACCGATTCCAAACGACAGATTTTTGAGAAACTTTTCATGGCAGTTTCATGTACTCTCAGAGTTTTTTTGCCAGAAATATGCTGAGAGCTAGTTGCCGAAGAAATATTTTTTCATATTTTTGTTTTGATGTCTGACCTGGGGTTTGAACCCGGGCTTTACGCCTAATAAGCCAACACACTACCTACTAGACTACAGCGACTACGGTTATACATATTTAACAAACAAATATTTCACAACTCGTATAAATATTTGCTTTGTCTATACAAAGCCAACTGGCAAATCATCAATAGTCTTATGCACCTTGTCAATTGGAAATCATAAAATCACGGCTGTCTTAAAAGGATCAATGTCCTCTAAAACTGTCCTTAATTTACTCTACACCAAGTTTTACAGGGCTGACTATGAGCCATTGTTCAGAGGAGATGAATGGTGGTAAATTTTTTCAGAGTTTGGTTTGATTCGTTTTTGGCTTCATGAGTTGGCGTGAAATCTTACTGTCAAATCCGCGGCTCGTTTTTTTCGATGTTTTGATCCCCCTTGTTTTCAGAAATGCAAGACAGTAACTCCATCCTAAGAGACAACTCACTAAAACGTGACTGAAGTTGGGTAGTGACTATTTTCGATATGAGGAATCAATTCAGTTGTATTCTTAGATGGCCGTGCTTCGCCTATTTTACAATCGCCATAATCGTCCATCGAGAGAAGTATTCACTCCTCTAGTTCAGTATAAACGATTGACCAATGTCCGCACAACATCGAAAGTCAATATATGCAGGAAATATTGCCGCTGCCCGTGAGAGTGTGCCAGAGAATTCGATGTAGTCGATTTCTCACCGCTCACAAATACTTGGCCTTTCGCAGACCTCAACTTGACGAATTTTGTGTCGTGATTTCGGTCTGTAGTCGCCGTAGTCTAGTAGGTAGTGTGTTCGCTTATTAGACGAAAAGCCCGAGTTCGAGCCCCAGGCCAGACATCAAAACGAAATATAGGGTCCGCCAAATAACTTATTTTTTTGAAAATGCTTGCGGTTAATAATGGAAAATAATTTCATTCAAATGGCTGCCTCGGCTGGCCATGCAGTAGCCTACACGATCGGTCCAATTTTTAAGCACATTATCGATTGTGTGCAGCTATATTTCACCAATGACTTCACGAATATTGTCCTTTAAAGCGTCAATTGTCTCTGGCTTGTCGACGTAACACTTATCTTTGACGGCACCCCACAAATAATAGTCCAACGGTGTCAAATCGCAGCTCCGAGGTGGCCAAACGACATCAGATCTGCGGCTGATAATGCAATCTTCAAAAATAGGGCGCAAAACATCGAGTGTAGCTTCGGCTGTGTGGCACGTAGCACCGTCCTGTTGTCACCAAAGACTTTGAGAGTAAATAAACCTGCCATGAAAAAGTTTTTCAAAATCTGTCGTTCGGAGTAGACTGTAAACTGTAGGTCCCGCCACACACAACATGAGTGGTGTTGAGAAGCTAGGTCGTAATAATGACTGAAGGGTTGTAATGGCCAATTATGTATGTATGTATGTATGATTTCGGTCTAAACCCGTAGAAAATTTAACTGACCCAGGAACTAGGGAAAAGCGTTCATAGAGAACGACGTGTGAATGGGTTCTGTAGCATTTAGAAACTGACGTTTTCATGGAAAAATCCTCTCCAGCTTTAAGTCTCAAATCTGGGTAAATGAACCAAAAAACTGTCGAATTTGGTACGATACCAAGTTGGCCACATGACATTGGCCAGGTCATCACTGTTGACGGTGACTACTTTAGGGGGACGATTATCAATTTCATTTGGCTTGATATGGGCAATCTGGACACCAAAGACATGCCACTTTAAATATTTTGCATGAATGATTTGAGGGCATGATCATCTTACGTGGAGGCGATGTGAACTGGTCACCGAGATCGTGGGATTTAACTTTGCTTTCTGTGAGATTTTCTTAAGATGCAGATCGGTCCTCAAAACCAATATACATATATATGCGCCAGTTTTTGAAAATTGCACATTTTGGAAGTCGCGGCGGTCATTCGAACTAGTCAGTATTGCGAATATTTAAACGAGGACGGAACAACAACAGCATCAGTAATAATAATGATAGAATGGCATTGAGAAAAAGCCATTAACTTTAGAAAGTTAATAAAAACGAAAACAAAAACAAAAACAAACATTCTTCATCATCAGTTGCAACAAATGGCCAAAGTTAGCGTATTAATGTCAGGATGAATATGTGAAGGCCATAATGATCATTATGATAATGAAAATGCATACATACATATAACGATAAGGATAATGATGTTGTTAATGGGGGTAATAGTTTTATAGTCTCTACAAGAATTATTTCCGCAACATTGAAGGGCCATCAAGTACTTATCGTGTTAATTTACCAGCAGGGGAGAAACAAAAGCAACAGCGAAAAGCATAAAATTCCCCAGAGTCAAAGAAAATAGAGAAAAAACACGACATACGAAAAATTCACTCGTGTCATCTACTCAACTGATGATGATGATCATAAAAAAAAGAGAAAACAGGGGTTGTGTTCCTCAGTAATTGAATGACAACTATGCGAGTGCGTATGATTAAAAGGGATGGTGGTTGGCAGGCTAAACTCGGGAGTATAAAACTCAATGACAGTTGGCCGTGAAAACCAATAACAGCAACAACACAATACAACTTTATTTCGTTCTTTCATTCCTTGTTACGGTACAAGTCCTTTACAGTGGGTGAGCATGTCATGGTTGGCTTTTTGTTTCCAATTCTCTCTATTTGTAGCCTCAGGTTGTGTTTTAATTCCTTTTTTTGTTGTTGTTGTTGTTTTATTTTTCTAAATTGAATTTGATGTGTTTCTATGTATAGAGCTGCTGTTGTTGTTATGCCGTGAAATAAAATCCCTTGCAATTGCGATTTGATTGACTACTACTGCTGATCCCTTTCTGATTGTCTATTTGTTTGCATAGCCGTTCGTCTATCTGTCTATCCTACAATGATGATGATGATGATGATGATGATGATGATGATGATGATGATAATAATGACTATTGAAGTAATATGAACCGCTCTTTCCCTTCCCCCTCCTCCTTAATCACTTTTCATTAAGTGTAACCCAGATGGTGTATGTAACCGTTCAAGTGTTTGTTTGGTGGGCGAACAATCTGAATATTGCACTGCTACTGAGCATAGAGAGCTGTGTGGTAAAGATTTACAAGTATGTCACAGTACTACTGTATGCGATTATTGGTGGTGATACTTTAGATTTTTGTCTTTATGACATCTATTCGATTTGCAGTAACACAAACAAATAAACAAGCATATGATGAGCATTAAATTATGTTGCCATTTGGATGCATTCGTTTCCCTTCTTTGATACACATTTTCCATATGCCATTAGACGACGATCTAATGCCTTTGATTCCATTATTTGCCAATTTGGAATATTTTCTTCAGACAAAAACGGTATTTAGCGAACAGAACGATTTTTATATTTTCTTTGTTGTTATCATTGTGGTAATAAAGATACTTCCTTTTTGCTTAATATGATCATTATTATTACGAGGTACAATTGATAATTAGCCAAAAGTTAGTTTTTATATTCTTTGGGATATAATCCTGGAATTATGCTCTCTCATCGACACACACAACTGGTCTGGTGTTAGAAATCTAGAGTTCTCGTCTAATAACGGCGACCACTGAAATTAATAAGGTATGGTGTCGGACCGTCCTTAGAGGACCTAGGCTTGCATTTAGGTCTATCGTTCTTACCACAATCAATTCAATCACACATTCCCCAGAGGAAACTCATCCGAATCCAAAATAAATCGTGCTATTGCAGCAGTAGGAAGTCGCCGAGGTCTAGTAGGTAGTGTGTTGGCTTATTAGACGAAAGGCCCGGGTTCGAATCCCAGGTCAGACATCAAAACGAAAATATGAAAATATTTCTTCGGCGACTTCCTCTCAGCAGATTTCTGGCAAAAACTCTGAGAGTAAAAATTGCCATGAAAAGCTTCTCAAAAAATCTGTCGTTCGGAGTCGACTTTAAACTGTCGGTCCCGCCACTCATGTATACAATTAACGCACACAACATGAGTGGTGTGAGAAGCTAGGCCGTAATCCTGACTGAAGGGTTGTAATGGCCAATTATGTATGTGTGTATGTATGTATGTATATATTGCAGCAGGGGCAGAGCACTGACACATCAGGTGAAAGACAGTTTCTTTCTTGTCATCAGACTCACAGCATCTGTAGAAGTCATTGCCCGTAACGCTGAGTTTTTCGGCATGTCTATCAAAAGAACAGTGGTATACAAGTTTAGCTATTGTGCTATAGAAGACCATGCGATTTAAGGGCAGATGTTAATCTGTCCTCTTCTCCAGCGTGTATAACAGAGTCTAGCTATAATGAACGTATCCTCCTGCTGCCAATGAGATTGAGCTTCCCTGTACAGCGAAGGGATAATGTCTAAATTAACTGAAATAATCGGCAGACCTACGACTTGTATAATGTCCCTACCGGCTCTGGCCAGTTCATCAGCAATGCAATTTCGAATGATACATCTACGCTCCGGAACCCTTATAGAGTTCGCTTTGAATGAACCGAAATTTCTCCATAAAATTCTCGGCATTCATGGACAAGCGCAAGTGTTGAAACTACGTTCGTTAGGGACTACTTCGCAGTCTGGCTGCGCAAGTAAATTCAGAGATTTTCTTAGCAAATTCCGCCACATACTATGCATTGAGCCGCTTTCAAAATTGACATCTGCCTGAAAAACACTGCAGTGATCAGGCAGCTTAGAAAAAAATTTAATGAAAGCACCTTTGCCACAGCCCAAACTTTTACTCATTATTGTGCTACTGATAGCACAATACTGATACAAAGCTAAAGTGCTCCATTGGGAACTTCCGGATCTTTTGATTAGAAGTCTCCAGACGGAATTCTAAAATCGATTGTTCTATTCAGAAATTTGTAAGGAATTATAAAATCACCCTGGAAGTATCTATGTCTACTCAGAACAACACCAAACCCATGGTCCAGGTTCGGTCAGTATTTGACTGCATTAAGCCTTACTACAACTAACCCAGCACTCTGCCTTCATAGGAGGTCAGAGAGGAGCCAATTGAGTGTAGCAAATAATAATGCCTTGGTGGGAGTGGAACATGAGCTCTGTCTATCAGTCTGCAGTGGTATTAGTGTTTGTACCAGAGATCAGTAAAGAGTATTCAAAAAGATGAGTAGAATCGAATCATACTCATAATTTTTGATACTTATACGCATTCATACTTATTTTAATATCATACTCATACTACTCATATACAAAGTTTGAAGTACTCATTGTATTCATACTTAACAATACGCATGCTATTGTTGATTTCGACTCTCCTTTACTCAACATTTACAAGAATCATAAAATAAGTATGATTCGCATACGAACACTACAATACTCACTAGAAGGTTGTGTGTTTCTTCTTTTATTCTAAATGCAACAACAACTAAGACTGTAAATTTTAATGAATGATTCGAATCACTCGAATCATTTATGAGTATTATAATTTCTAAATTTATAAATCTGAATGAGTAGACGTATGAATCAAACATATTTCGAATGTTATGAGTTTGATGTCAACGTTGTACTCATACTCATTGCAACCAGTACTTATAAATCAATGTTGTAGTGAGTATGAATGAATCAGAGTAGTTAAATTTCAATACTCTTGACTCACTCATACTCAAAACTATATGAGTACTTATGAGTAGCCATAAAACGATTCATTGCTGATCTCTGGTTTGTACACCGTCCACCAGACACATAAACCAGAAAGAAAAGTTAATTGGTCTAAGGTACCAGATCTTAACTACTGTCCTTTCAAACACTTAATTACGATAATCCCTTTAGTCTGGATTACAACCTAGCTTCTCACACTAACCATGTTGAGATGTTTATTTTATATGTGAGTGGCCGGATTTTCAGTTTAACATCGACTTCGAATGACAGACTTTTATCAGAAGACTGCTGAGAAGTGCCCAAAATAAATATTTTTTTATTTCTGGTTTCGTTCGAGATATGTAGGTTAGGTCAGGTTAGAGGACGTGTACTTGTGAACTGTAACAAGTACAGTACCCGGAGGTCGAATTGATCCATTGTACTCAAGATATGTATCTAAGCAGTGGTTTGAATCACGGACTCTCTTTGGTCTTTGAAATGGATCTTTCGTAACGCTAATCTTTTAGATTCTCTTCGCAAATGTCAGATATAACTGTGAGGAAATATTTTAGAAAACTGATCGAACCAACCACGTTAGCATAAATTTTACAAGTCTTGAATAAAACGTATCTGCAAAAAAAAAAAAAAACAGGAAACCTAAGTCACAAAGGAACATTGATATTCCCAACGGTCACAAATCAAAGGTAATTCAATAGTCAATGGAAAAGCATTCAAACGAGGAATACAAATATTCTTCCCTTAAACCACAGCCCATGGTATAAACAGAAGGACATAGAGGACAGGACATGTTCTGTATGGATTTCAGATCCTGGTAATTTTTCAGTTGAAACAAAGACTCAAAGAAAAGCAAAAACATGTCAAAGGATGATGAGGTTTGTCTGTATGTCTTCTCATTTCTTATTTTATTTTTGCATCACAATACCAACTACTGGTTGGCTGACTGACTGACTGACTGGTTGGTTGGTTGGTTAGTTGGTTCGATGTTTTGTATGCAAATGATGAGGATGACAACGATGATTTTCATACAAATTCTTCTGTTTAACATGCCATAATCGTCACATATGTATGTATGTCGCATGATATGTATTGTAAGAGAAAGGAAAACTTGGGACTTTTTCTACTTTTGAGGTACTCTGAACGGACGAATGAATGTACGAAGAAGAACTCATTCATTCTTTTTAGATTTTCCTTTCCTTGTGTTGCAAATACGGCGTGCAACAACAAACGCATTCAATAGAAAATAATACTAAAAAGAGTCTTTGTGGGCAAAGGAACAATGTCTGTTGAGTGAAAACTGAATGAGGGATTGTGGGTTGATTTTTGTTATAGTGATGTTGGTTGTTGTTTTTGGTTAATTGAAACTGACTTTTATGACGTTTGCAAATGATGACATCGTTGTCTTTGCTCATAGTCCGTCATATAGAATTTCGGTTTCTATGCATTCTGTCATAATTTTTAAATACAAAAAAAAAAAGAAAAAAATATGTCACATTTGATTTGTTTTTGTTTTTGTTTTCATTTTCGGCTGTATTTGTTTGACATTTTTGACTTGAATTTAATTTTATCATTTTGTTTGACATGCAATTGACAGAGATCAGAATAAAACAAAAACAAGGGGGAAAAAAGTGGAGTGGCTTTTGCATTCCATGGAATCAAAATCTCTTGTCGTTTTTTTTCTAGGCTTTCGCTCCGAGTATGTTCCACTTTATTTTCACAATTTCGAAAAAAAAAAGAAATTTGGGAGGGAGAGTCATACTATTTGAAAATAATTACTTTTGATGCAATATTCTCTTTAGCCTTAGCTTTTTGCAGTAAAACAATTTTCCCCTGTTTTTTCTCTGCTGTTTTTCAGCATCAATTTATGAAAGATTTTTTTTCATTTTTTGATTTTTATTTTCCTTTTTTCGTTTGTTAAAAGTGCATTAGATTCAGTTCTGAAGTGTTTGATGTCAAAGGTTTCTTTGAAAAACAAATATCATCTCTCTCAGAGTAATAATTCGATATTTTAATGTCCGAAAGTGCATACGAACGAAATACAATTCAGAATAAAATTATTCTCAAAGAGAAAATGAAATTCTCTCAGGAATTCAAAAAGAAAAAAATTAAGTTAACATAGGCGGACGTTATACAAGTATGAAAAAGTGCACAATAAGCATTAAAGTATATCCTAGTTTTGATATAAAAATTTTTTTTTTATTGCCAGCACTGCGACTAAAAATTTTTGTTTGGTGAAGAGTAACAGAGCACGGTCTCAACCCTCAACTTATATACTTACAGACTAATACTCTACCCACTTACTTAATCAATTGGTCATTACAACCCTTTAGTCAAGATTACAACCCAGCTTCTCACACCATTCATTTTGTCTACGTTAGTGTTATCCATGAGTAGCGGGACCTACTGTTTAATGTCGACTTCTAGCGACAGATTTGAGAAAGTTTTTATGGCAATTTTATTCACTCTCAGAATTTTTAGCGGAAGATTGCTAGGAGGAAGTCTTCGAAAGAAATATTTTTCTTTTTTCACATTTCGCCTTGTTGGGCATGCCTGAGTCAGCGGTTGAACCATGGGTTCTTTTCATAGATCAGCAATGAATCGTTTTTTCGCTACCCATAAGTACTCATTAAATTTTGAGTATGAGTGAGTCAATAGTATAGAAATTCAACCACCCTGATTCATTCGTACTCACTACAACATTGATTTATAAGTACAGGTTGCAATGAGAATGAGTACAACGTTGTCATCAAACTCATAACATTCGAAATATGTTGGATTCATAAGCCTACTCTTAATTTCTTAACATAATCTGTTCTGTTCTCTGCAATACTCAATAGCTTCAATACACAGTTTATGGTAACAACAGGGTTATCTTCTTAAAATAGTCATCATCTGCATTGTTGATTTTCCCCAAACCTTCCCAGTGTATACTCTATCACGGCATTAATACAAGTTGGACGAGAAATCTTTCAAATCAAAATATTGAATGTCATAACATTAAAGTAACTGTTTTTTGAACCACTGCTGCAAACTATTGGTCAGACAGGGTAGAGGTGGACTTACCTGAATATACACATCAGAGATCAGCAATGAGTATTCAAAAAGATGAGTAGATTCAAATCATACTCATAATTTCTGATGCTTATACGCATTCATACTTATTTTAATATCATACTCATACTACTCATATTCAAAGTTTGAAGCACTCATCATATTCATACTTAACAATACGTATGATGTTGTTGATTTCGACTCCTCATGACTCAACATTTGCAAGAATCATAAAATAAGTATGATTCGTGTACGAACACTACAATACTCACTAGAAGGTTGTGTGTTTGTTTTGTTTCCTGTCTTTGTCTTTTTCTTTCTTCTTTTTTTTTGTAAATCCAACAACAACTAAGACTATACTCATTTATCAATATTATAAGTATTTTTCTAAATTTATAAATCTGAATGAGTAGGCTTAAGAATCAAAAATATTTCGAATGTTATGAGTTTAATGTCAATGTTGTACTCATACTCACTGCAATCTGTAATTATAAATCAATGTTGTAGTGAGTACGAATGAATCAGAGTAGTTGAATTTCAATACTGTTGTTAAACTCATACTCAAAATTTCATGAGCACTTATGAGTAGCGATAAAACGATTCATTGCTGATCTCTGATACACATGTTTCCGTATCTACGATCCTTTCCAGTATTATTTTCTTACATCATATGAAATTACAAGTTTAGTGGTCATTATGTATATAAAATCATCATACAATATATGCGTATGTATGTACATATGTGTCTTCTACTTTGATTCATTACTGAAATTATAAAATGCCCACAAAAAAAGGACATCTTTACTAATGGACCATTCAGTTCTAACCACCGTAATAGTCGTCAGCCAACCAGCCATTATTATTGATGGAATCTTAAAAGCCGCCACCCATTTTAAGTAACAATAACGATACCAAAGAATAGAATGTTTTTTTTTTGTTGTTTTTGTTTAACATCCCCTCTCCGTCGCCCCCCTCCAAGTAAGAACACAATTTATTGTTATTAAAAGCAGTTATGATTTCTTGATGTGTCTTAATAAATTCTAATTTCATTTTATACACTAAAGTGCTATAAGATGGCAACAAATAACATTTATGCACCACACTTATTCGTACGGTTACATGAGCACTTTGTGGTCCAAACAGACTTTGGGAGCAATAAATATTAGGTGAGGGTAAAATGTTTACTTACACATCTCTGTAGTATTGTTTACTTATCTTTGGAAATTAAGAGAAAATAAGGTTGCCCCTCTGATGAGTGCCAGTTCATATGGGTTTTCCGAGCACATTTATTTAGAAAAGGGGTTGTTTCGGGCCTAACATAAAGATCTAGAGACTTTGAGAATTAATCATCGGAACACATTCTTGGAACCGTTAAAGCATTAATTCATTCCAAAAGGAAGCTCTTGTTTCCAAACAAGTTGCAACGCAGGGAATTGCTTCTTGAAATTTGTCAAGGCACTAGTCTGCGAAGTATGAGTCACCTTAACCTAATAGGTAGTTCGTTGACTTATTAGACTCGAGCCCGGGGTTCAAGCCCTAGCTCAGATATCTCGAACAAAACGAAATTTGGAAATATGGTCTTCTGCCAAAAACTGAAAGAGTAAAAAAAGAGCACAATCGCTATGCAATCTTTCTAAAAAAATTGTCGTACAGAAGCAGAAGATCTCGCCACTCATAGATAAAATTAACACACATTACATAATTGGTGGGATAGGTCATTATCCCCACTAAAGCGTTGTAATGGTCAAAGCTTGGAGGATACCTTCTAGGGATATGCTATAAAGTACCAGGAAAGTACTGTAGATCGTATAGTCTCAATACATTCATAATATCGCTGTCTGAGGTCACTAAATACAATGGCGATAACCATTCAATAACTTTGGAAAAAAGCTTTTCACCTACCCAATACTTTGTAACAATGTTATATAGCCCAGTACTAACACAGCCATTTTCTTTGTATTTGGGGGGTCGACATATTAAAGTCACTTTATACCACCTTTAAGTACCTCTCTGCTGTTTTATTTTGGCCAAAGGACACGAAAGAACGAGTCAAAGGAACCAATCGAAATGTTTTCGTCCGTCACCCAAAGTAAAGACCAAATAAAATTCTGTCATCATTTTGTTACAGTTTTTTTCCCCTCTTTTTGGTGAAACTGTTACATGGGGGAGGGGGCGGTGTGGTCCTTTAACGCCACCATCATAATAAATTCTTTTATAATCGAATGGTAAATTTGTAGAAAATCATATTCACACATTGTAAATGGCATGGAGAATTGCCAGTGGAAATGAGCCTTTGGTTGGGAGAAGAAAAAAAAAACTCTGGGAGAGTTTTTTAATAGCAATGCCTGTCGTTTTTTGTTCGTTATTGCCTACTTGGATCTAATTTAAGATAATGTTCCTTTTTATGGAACCACCAGTCGGGCGGGATCTGTTTTTTTTTTATTATGCATTCCATTTAAAATGGCGCCAATTTTATATATTTTCCTTGTGTTCAAGCCAATATGAACGAATGTGTGTGTACATACTTGCATTACTGGAATAGTGTGGAGTTTAAATTTGTTTCCCTCTTTTATTTTTTTTTAAATAAATTTTAACTGAATTCTGTAGATTTCTTAGATTCTCTTTTTTTTTTTTTGTTGTATAAATCAATTATGAAGAGACTTTGTTGCTCTTCTCTTCTCTTACTTTGCTTTATTCGTTTTTTGTGCAACCTTTGACGATGACGATAAATGAATACAAAATGGAATTCGATTAAAACATGAAAGCCTTCTTTCTTTCTTTATTTTTTTTTATCCAATAACCTTACAATAGCATCTTAAACTTCTCGCACACTGAAAGAATATTCATACGATAATGTTTTCGATAATTTTGCCCTGGGACATTCGATATGTTGCCTCTAGTTGTCTCTAGTTTAAGTTCTAATTGGGAAATGAATGGCCGATGGTAGGTAGGTAGATATGTGGAGGTGGCTAGGTATCCAAGGAAATTAAATGAACACACTTATGCCTAATAGGGCTCACCATAGTTTTTCACTACCCCCATGTCGCGAAACCACTCGCAGCTTTTGATGAGACTATTCAGATCGTCAATCACTCATGTATAAAATTAGCGCACACAACATGAGTGGTGTTGAGAAGCTAGGCCGTAACCCAGACTGAAGGGTTGTAATGGCAAATTATGTACTTATGTATGTATTCAAACTGTCAATGTCAAATGTCATCAACGCGTAATAGTTCCTCTAGGTCATCTATAGAGTGTACAAGAAGCTGTCTTTTTCTCCTACCACAAAGTGCCCGGCATGTATCCAGTACTTGAAGGACAGCCTCCTCTTCTTCCTCATCTGCGCAGTTTGTGTAGAAATCATTAGTCACGACCAGAGACCAGCAATGAATCGTTTTTTCGCTACTCATAAGTACTCATGAAATTTTCAGTATGAGTGAGTCAACAGTATTGAAATTCAAATACTTTGATTCATTCGTACTCACTACAACATTGATTTATAAGTACAGGTTGCAATTAGTATGATTACAACGTTGACATCAGACTCATAACAATCGAAATATGTTTGATTCATACGCCTACTCATTCAGATTCATAAATTTTTAGTGTTCGGACGCGATTCATAATTATTTCGGAATTGTTGTAAACAAAAACATCATGCGTATTGTTAAGTATGAGTACGACGTGTACTTAAAACTTTGAATATGAGTAGTATGAGTATGATATTAAAATAAGTATAGGTATCAGAAATTATGAGTATGATCTGATACTTATCTTTTTGAATACTCATTGCTGATCACGAACAATGTGCTTCGCATGCGTACCCATAATGCAATGCCCCGTAATGACTCCGATAACCATACTGCGCATGCTTCTTTGGAGTTAAAGCAGACTTGTCGAGCGCCTTTCATCCAACCTTGGCCAGATTGTCCGCGCCGTTCTATACGTGTTCGTGTTGGCCCATCTATTGTTAATGGAATCAGCGACCGCATTGGCAACTATAAGCTTCCAGGTTTTCAGAGGGATTCACAAAGTCGTGAATTCATAGGAGAGTTTGATGATTGTGGCACCTCTGGTCACTTCATCAGCTCTACCTGAAACGTCACTGTGGCCTGGTAGCCTTATGTTAGGGACATCATACTGTTCTTCTACCTCATGTAGAAAGCTTGGAGTTGATTACGTTGGAATTCAGTGCTTTGATAGCCGCCTGGTTATAGGAAAGTTTGATAATGTACTGCTTGAGAACTTTTGGAGGCCCAATGATTCTCGTACCTCTTACACCTCTGACTGCACGACGCTACAGTCAGCCTTGTAGGCTGTGATGAATGAGGTATTAAAAGGATACAAATGTAGCATAGTCTTTTTGTTTGGCAACACTGACTCTGATTCCAACGAATTCATGACGATCGCATACTTTGTGCCACATATCAGCAATGAATCGTTTTTTTTTCGCTGCTCATAAGTGCTCATGAAAATTTTGAATATGAGTGAGTCAGCAGTATTGAAATTCAACTACTCTGACTCATTCGTACTCACTACAACATTGATTTACAAGTACAGATTGCAATGAGTATGAGTACAACGTTGACATCAAACTCATAACATTCGAAATATGTTTAATTCATATGCCTACTCATTCAGATTCATAAATTTAGAAAAATACTTATAATACTTATAAATGATTCGAGTGGAGATTCGAATCATTCATCAAAATTTACAGTCTTAGTTGTTGTTGAATTTACAAAAAAAAAAGAAGAAAGAAAAAGACAAAGCCAGCAAGCAAATCAAACACACAACCTTCTAGTGAGTATTGTAGTGTTTGTACGCGATTCATACTTATTTCGATCTTCTTGTAAATGTTGAGTAAAGGAGAGTCGAAATCGACAACATCATGCGTATTGTTATGTATGAGTACGATAAGTACTTCAAACTTTGAATATGAGTAGTATGAGTATAATATTAAAATAAGTATGAATATAAGTATAAGTATTAGAAATTATGAGTATGATTCGAATCTACTTATCTTTTTGAATACTCATTGCTGATCTCTGCTCAGTGCCTTGTAAAAAATCGACATCAGTGATGAGAATAGAATTGATCCAATAGCCGCTGGCACTGGCAGTCCATTATTGTGTAGAATATCAAGTCTTGAAGTAATTCTCATGCTTGTCAATTATCAGAGTACTTTATCCGAATGAAGAAATTGTAAGAATATGGATTTTGTCAGATTTCATGTCACTGCCACTAAAAGATGACTCATAATGAATAATAAAGAAAAAGTGATGAAGCACCTTTTTTTGTTTTTTTTGTTTTACGCCGAGGAGTGGTAAATGTACCTAACCGCACCATGGAGGAAGTCGTCACATCCTCCGTGTGTGGGGCTCTCACACACTAAATCCCCCCCCTCGTCTCTTGTGGACTTGTTTGTGCCTAATCCGGAACTACCGTGGTATTACTTCGGAGTGGAGTCCTTTTGGCCCTTTGGCCCCTCCATGTTCACATCCGCGTCCGGATTGCGTATCGAAAGTTGAGGAGACATCTAAGCGTCTCCACTATTCCTTTCGTCTAAATCATCGCTTCGGTTTCGCTTGGCACGTGTCACAGTATTACCTATGCCGACATGATCACTTGTTCTGCAGCCTCAAGATCTCTCTTCTTCCGTCTCGGAATGCGTTCTACGTAATTCACCTCCGAGGTCCAATTTTCACTACTCACAATCATAACTCACACCCTTAAACATTCACAATTTTGATTGATTTTGCTGGAGAATTGATTTTTAACTCTTTTTATTTAAAGTGCTTTTCTCAGTGTTTCTCTCAGTGTAGTAAAAATCTTAGATGCTAATCAAATTTCCTTTAAAGAAAAACGTTTATGGAGAGAATGTTGTATTTTTTGAAAGCCAAGATATTGTGGTGGTGCACACTTCCTTTGTGGCGCTCCAATAGCTGAAACTTGATGAGGTGAATATTGATGATGGCAAATGAGCTGAGATGAGTTAAGGTGTATTGGTGTGTTTGTCACAGTGCTAGACTGTCGTCTTCATGGGTAAAATAAAATAAAAGTAGACAACTTAATTACAAGGCACAAAAGGAAATATTCGAACAAAATTTAAACATAAAAAGGAACTTTTATTCAATCAAAGAATGAAAGCAAATTTTTCTAAAGCTACAAAAACAAAAGGATATCGTTCCTTTTTGGGGAAAAAGAAGTTGCAATTGATGAAATTATAAATGAAATAAAAATCATAAAGTAAACTTTTAACAAACACTCATATTCCCATTTTCAAGAAGAAGACTTGTTTGTTGTAAGTTCTCTGAAAAAATTAAAGAGATCATCTTCAGCTTTAAATTTTATTCTCTTTAATATTTTTTTTTGGTAAAATTCTAAACGAAATTTAAATCCATGTTGGCATCCAAATTGGCATGGGCAACCAAGCTGCTGGCATATCCCTGTTTCTATGCATTTTGTTGAGTTGAGAGTGTCCTTTTGATATCAACAACACAATGGAAAAGAGTGTAGTAGTTGTCGTACATGGTTCGTTGGTTGGTTGATTCATAAAGAAGTACAAAAAAAAAACAAAATACAGGACAAGAGGTGTCATAACATGCCGAAATAGGAATTCTAAGAAGTTCCAAGAAGATATCGAAGTATAATAATTAATTATCCTTTTATGATTTTGAAAAATCTTATTGTAATACATTGTACGTATACAACACATGTCATTTTGGACGATTTATTGTGTCGGTTGCATATTCTAAAATCTGGCCCATCCACCAATACACCACCATCCGCCAATACACCATAAGGCAATTTGTACCAAAAAAAAAAAACACAGGACATCTATACAAAAAGAAACAAACAAACAAACAAACGAACAAAAACTATGATAAAATATTGTATTTCTTTCTCTTCTAGTCTTCTTTCAATTTTTCTCTTTTTTTTTTGCCTCTTGTCATCCCGTTTGTGGTAGTTAGCAGTTGTTGTTGGTGTTACTTTTCCGCTATTGTCGTTATTCTTGTTACTATTATTTTTAGCAAGAAAAACAAAATTGTAAAGCCATTCAAAAATATTTTGTTTCGTTTATTAAATTCGTTTGAGTTTTTCCTTTTGTTCCTGGAAAAGCCGGAAAAAATGATTGTGAAAAAAACAATACTTTTTCTGTGTGCTTTTATTTTACTTTTTTTTTTTTAGTTTAGTTTTCATATTTTAGCACACAAGAGAATACTCAGATACTTCGATTATAGCCATCAAGGAACAGTGGAACGAAAATGATGAAAAATTCAAGTACTTCAGACAAAAGTGTTAGACAGTAAAGGTCTGCTAAGCAGGCAGTAAATTGTATTGGAACTAAAAGAATAAATTGTAGTTGAGAGGAAATATTTTAAAGCATGTCATAAGCTAGTTAGCGTTGTCCAGAAATCAGCAATGAGTATTCAAAAAGATGAGTGGATTCGAATCATACTCATAATTTCTGATACTTGTACGCATTAATACTTATTTTAATATCATACTCACACTACTCATATTCAAAGTTTGAAGTACTAATCGTACTCATACTTAACACTACGCATGATGTTGTTGATTTCGACTCTCCTTTACTCAACATTTACATGAATCACAAAATAAGTATGATTCGCATACGAACACTACAATACTCACTAGAATGTCGTGTATTTGCCTTGCTTGTTCTCTTTGTCTTTTTCTTTCTTATTTTTTTGTAAATGCAACAACAACTAAGACTATAAATTTTGATGAATAATTACAATCACTCGAATCTTTTGTGAGTATTAGAAGTAAAGGGTCCGCCAAATAACTTTTTTTTTTTTGAAAATGCTTTAAAAAAAAGCTACTGAATATTTTCTCAAATTTTCATTGAATTCAAATGGCTGCCTCGGCTGGCCATGCAGTAGCCTACACGATCGGTCCAATTTTTAAGCACATTATCGATTGTGTCCAACAGTGTCAAATCGCAGATCCGATTTGGCCAAACGACATCAGCTCTGCGGCTGATAATTCGATCTTCAAAAACAGGACGCAAAACATCGAGTGTTGCTTCGGCTGTGTGGCCTGTAGCGCCGTCCTGTTGAAACCAAATGTTGCCAATATCCTCCTCTTCAATTTTTGTGAACAAAAATTCGTTCAACATGTCCCGATAACGATCGCCATTGACTGTAACGGCCACTCCTTGCTCATTTTCGAAGAAAAAATGGCCCAATTATGCCTCTGGACCAAAATCCGCACCAAACAGTGCCTCGTTTTGGGTGCGTCGGCTTTTCAATGAAAAGATTATTTTTTTTTGCCAAAATCGGCATCTTCCGTAAGTCGATCACAGGCCCACTTAGCGAAGCGAAGCGTATACACAACCATATTCGTTCAGCGGAAGGATACAACTAATTATCTGTCAAATCAGACATGAGCTCAGTGTTACCCTTCACGAAATAAGCATTAGTTGAAAACAAAACCTTGGATGGCGGACCCGATATTTTTCTAAATTTATGAATCTAAATGAGTAGGCATATGAATCAAACATATTTGGAATGTTATGTGTTTGATGTCAACGTTGTGCTCATAATCATTACAACCTGTACTTATAAATCAATGTTGTAGTGAGTACGAATGAATCAGAGTAGTTGAATTGCAATTCTGTTGACCAAGTCATAGTCAAAATTTCATGAGTACTTATGAGTAGCGAAAAAACGATTCATTGCTGATCTCTGGCTTTGTCATATTGTCACAGAAATAAATTCTACTGATATATCCAACCTCTAAAAACAGACACGAAATGAAAGTTAGATTAGTTATATTAGGTTTGACTGCCAGCCGTCTCAATGGGAACAGCTTACGTGTATCCTATTAGGTTCAATAGTAATACCGCCTATTACCTATTCTGCCATCTAATTACAGCTCCAGGTTGAGATCTCTCAATCATCTCGAAAATCTTACAAAGATGGAAATTTTTCTCAAATCGCCTATGGCTAGACGTGTTTTTTCACTAAAGTCCGGTTGCCAAAGAATACTTTTTGTTGGATCCCCAAGTGGCGGACAATGACAGAAAAGATGTTCTGTGCTCAGCTCTCCTTCTCGTCCTTGCAACATCTGCAGAATTCGTTATAAGGTATCCCCAGTTTCTGCACGTGAATCTTGATAGGTTTAATGCAACTTCTATTCTACCATATCCATGCTCAAATCTGTCTGTTGTCTCTACAAGTGAGCTCATTCTCCCATTTTACCTTTGGCAATGAATACAATTTTTGTGGGAACATTTGTTTGTCAATCTCAAGTAGGAATTCAACAAAATTTTCAGTTGTGTCAGCTTTTGCAAGCCCGTTGGCTTTGTTGTTACCTTCGAAGGGCCCGTGTCCAGAAACCCAAATAAGGGTAACCGCTGAATGACTCGCTATTTGCTCCAGAGACTCCCATCATTCTTGGGCAATCTTAAATGTGGTGTACACATTGTCTAGGGTTCTAGTGGACGCTTTGCTGTCTGTAATTATTTGTATATCACCAATACGATACTCAAATCGTACGGCTGTCATTTTAATAGCCATTATTTGAGCCAGAAAAGTAATACAATAATCTGCTTGGGCAAGGTCCCATATACTATTCAGTTGTTTTGAATAGATACCACATCCGTCTTTATTGCGTGACTTGGATCCATGGATCAGTGAAGACTTGAATGATGTTTCCGGGAATGTGTAAACCATTATCATAAGTCGATCTGTCTGATATCTGCGTTGTAAAGGCATAGATAAGGGCAACGGCTAAGGAATAAAAATCTGTAATTTATCAAGAGTAACACAATCAATAGATGTTGTTGTTGTTGTAACAGTTTGGCCGTTGCTTCCGGAAGCTTCTCCCTAAGCATGAGATATAAAAAGGTTAGTGTTATTCATGCATTTAGTTGGTTGTTGTAGATGTTGTTTAGACCAGTGTAAAAAGCATTTTGAATTATTCGATCGAAATTTGAACTGTTTTCGGTTCGTTAGCACAGAATTTTTCTATCGATTTATGCATACTTTTCGTATTAAAATATACTTACAAAGTGACAGGCTATACCCCAGAAGCAGTGTCACTTTACAATATTGATCGCTTCATGTTGTCATATTTACTTGAATTATCATATTGTTACGTTTTTACCTTTTTAAAAACGTCTAAAATATGAGTTCGTTGATTGCAAACAAAATAAAAATAAATTTGTGTTTAACTTCAATTAAATTCTTTATTCGCACTACTTTTGTGTGCCACTGTTCACAACTTGATGATACAACAACAATTTGTTTAGTTCGCAATTCTTCTTTACACTTCTGTTCGCGTAAGAACTAACAACTGTTCGGTAAATCTTTACAACGGCGATCTTTAAACCACGGCTGTTTTCTTCACACGCAACGCGTCTTCATACAAGACTGACTGAATTCTTACTACTCGTTGCCTGCTTTGTGTTGCCTTTTTATATGCCCACGTAAACAGTCTGATGAAGGTTCTTGAAGTCGAACGTTCGTGGTTTCGCCTTCTCGAGAACTCTATTGCGCTTTCATTGTTGTTTGTGTATTTTGTTCACATTGCTTGTTGTTGCCTTCGCTTACTTGTCTTGTTGTTCCCTTTTCTTTCATACTGATGTTGTTCGTTTACTTTTAACAAGTTCGTTGTATTTGTTTGTGTAGCTTTTGTTTGTCGTTTTAATGTTAAACGATGGTACACCGTTTCCATTTTCATAACAATATAATAATCTGTGTTCGTTGAAATAATTAATTTTAATACGCTATTTTAATCCTTAGTCCCACTGTGCAATTGTAGAGGTGCATTTTAGTTTCACGTATTTTTCTTTCTTTTTTTTTTTTTTTTTTTTTTTTTGTTTTGCTTTGCACACATTGCATATGACAACAAATTTGATGTTGTTGTACGATTGTCAACAACATTCTTAGCGGCTGTATTATTATTATTTTTTTTTGTTGTAAATTGTTGTTGTAGTTGCAATTCTTATTCATCCATTCGAAGTGGAAGAATGAACATTGTGAGCAGTCGTCGTCAGTCGACATTGTCAACACAGCCAACACTCGATATCGTTGTATAAACAAAGCCATCCATCCAGAGTTTCTATTCAATGTTTTTGCTGTCGTTATTGCTGTTGTTGTTGTTGTTGTTTTTATTCTTGCTTTAATCATTACAGTATTGTTGTTGTTGTTGTTTTATATTTACAATACACCATAGTCGTCCTGTTAAAGAACAAAAGAAAAGATGTCCTTATGAAAAACACACATTCATACAATGACAAGCATGGTACATGGAACTCCAACAAAAACTATGGAAATTGAAATGAAATTCAGAATGAAATTCAGAATGAGAATGGGAATGGGAATTTGGAATGTTTGCCAAATCGCACTCAGCTTTTCCTTCTTTCATTCATTCTTTATAGTTTTCATTTGTTTTTGGCAACACAACCAATTTTTGTTTAAGAATTACAGAAAAGCATCGTATCGGTTTCATTTACCATACAGTTATTGTTGTTGTTGTTGCTGTTATTGTCGTTATTGGCAGTGGTGTCTTTGTTGTTGTAATTGTTGTTTTTGCACTAAATATTGGCTTAACATCTCTCATTTATTATTCACAATACAAAAGAGAGAGGGAGAGAGCGAGGGAAAAGAGAAAAGTATCAAATTGCATTTTCCTTACAAAAACAACAACAATAAGAAAAAAGAATGTTTCCTTTATCGCAGTGGGGCTGGCCACAGAAGTTATTATTGAATAATTTATTTTTGATCAGGTGAAAAATTAAAACGAAAAAAATAAAAGAAAAAACCAAATAAGAGAAGTGATAGTGTTTGTAGCTCTTGTTTTTGTTTTCAGTAATTCAATATGGTATGGGTTGGAAACAGAAAAAAAAAGAATCTAATTTCCGTTTCCGTTGTATACTCTTGACTACGAGTGACTTCCGAAATGAAAGTCTTGCCACAATAAAGGTGAAAATCAATACGTTTTCCTTTTTGATATAGGTTTTCTTCTGATAGATTTTCCCAGTGGGTCATTCTCGTCAGTAATAACTTAAGGAAAACAAGGCATGACACAATCAATTACACTTAGCACTACGACGGTTGTAACAAGTATAAGTTTCGTAGTTTACTTTAGAGGTTGTAACATGAATTACACTTTACTAATTATTTAATTCCATATTAAATTTATTACCAGAGCCAAGAGAGGATTTTCTTATGATCCAATTTCCAATTCAAATTCATTTTAATTTCCTTTTATTTTGGAAACAAAGATTCATATGACTATTTGCAGAAATGGATTTTTGTAAGCACCTTCAATACGAAGTCACCGTAATCTAGAAGGTGGTGAACCGACAACCCGCAGTTCAAACCTTAGCTTAGACATCTCAAATAAAACGAAATATCAAAAAATACTTCTTCGGCAACAACTTTTCAGCAGTTTCAGCAGTAAAATAAAAATGCCATGAAGAGCTTCTCAAAAATCTGTCGTTCGGAGACGACTTTGAACTGTACGTCACACCACTCATCGATAAAATTAACACACACAACATGAAAGGTGTATGAAACTAGGTTATAATGAAAACCTAGCTCTCAACCCCCGCCTACTCACGCTTATGATTAGTTTCGCCATTATACATCTCCTTTCAGGGTTTACTATTGAAACGAAGAGGTTTAACCTACTTCTTCTGTTCTAGCTTACAAAAGTAAGAATGATCTTGCTAATTCATCTTTTACACTCACATAAAAAGACTTAGAATTGTGACCATACGATTCGCTCTTACTATATAGGGTATCTCTATAATGTGACCTCCAAACCTATCGCTCTGCTAAACTTCAGAATGATGATCGGTGTCAATGACAATTCCTCGTCCAGCACATGTCTCTGTCTAGCTCGAAACAACATTGATTCCGAGTAAGTATTCTCAGGATCATGCCAAAAGATCGATTATTATCCTGGATTGCCTGATGCATGATTTAAATTATGTTCTCTTATTGTAATTTCGCATCTTGGTTTGAAAAGTGTCTTTGCCTCTCTCTTTATTATCCCTTTAGTTGAGCTTACCTGTCCAAACATCCACTCCAATCAGCAGAAGAATTTTGCCCCATCAAAGGCGTTGAGATTCACCACCTCCAAACTCTCTTGTATGCTCATTGTAAGAAATTTTCACATAAACTGGGAGGCAGCAGTATGTAAACTTATTTTGCTTATCTAGCAGTTTTAGATTTCCCAGACAGTTTCATATTATCTTTGATTTAACCTCATAAAAGCCGAGTGTTCCAATGGCGGCCTGATTGTTAGATAGTATTATTCTCCTCTGTCTTTTGTACCACCTATCTAAGTTTAATTGAGCACATCTTTCAATGGCATAGACTTCTGCTTGTGAAATCCCTTTGGGTTTCCTCTTGGCATTAAAATAACCTTCCGAGTGATCCGTTCTTGAACTATCTGTATAGGTGAGCACAAAATAGATGAGCAACTTCCAGATTACTCCAGAAGTCTCATTATCAAATATCATTGTGTCTTCTGATTCTTTTCAGGGGACAGTTAAGTCAATTAATGGATTCCTAAGGAATCGAAATCCGCTAAAGCATTTCATATTAGTCTTGTCTTCCATCAATCTAACCATAATCTTTAAAGCTTTAGTCTTGATTGCTATGTGCAGCGGTCTTAAGTCTAACAGAACTTTCAGCACCACTGTAGGATATGTTTACGCAATTCTATTCTAATACGTGGCAATCTAATATTATTTAGATGCTAATCAGAGATCAGCAATGAATCGTTTTTTCGCTACTCATGAAATTTTGAATATAAGTGAGTCAACAATATTGAAATTTAACTACTCTGATTTATTTGTACTCACTACAACATTGATTTAAAAGTACAGGTTGCAATGAGTATGAGTACAACGTTATGACATTAAACTCATAACATTCGAAATATGTTTGATTCATACGCCTATTCATTCAAATTCATAATGTTAGAAAACTACTTATAATACTCATAAATGATTCGAGTGATTCAAATCATTAATTAAAATTTACAGTTTTAGTTGTTGTTGCATTTACAAAAAAAGAAGAAAGAAAAAGACGTTGGCAGCAAGCAAAGCAACCCCACAACCTTCTAGTGAGTATTGTATTGTTCGTACGCGAATCATAATTATTTTGTGGCTCTTGTAAATGTTGAGTAATGGAGATTCGAAATCAACAACATCATACGTATTGTTAAGTATGAGTACGATGAGTCCTTCAAACTTTGAATGTGAGTAGTATGAGTATGATATTGTTGTATGAATTATGTATGTCAGTTCAAACCGCTACCAAAGATAGTCGCCGTAGTCTAGTAGGTAGTGTGTTTCCTTATTAGACGTAAAGCCCGGGCTCGAGCCCCAGGCCAGACATCAAAACGAAATATGAAAAAATATTTCTTCGGTGACTTCCTCTCAGCAGATTTCTGGCAAAAACTCTGAGAGTAACATAAAATTGCCATGAAAAAGTTTCTCAAAAATCTGTCGTTCGGAGTCGACGTTAAACTGTAGGTCCCTCCACTCACGTATAAAATTAGGGCACACAACATGAGTGGTGTGAGAAGCTAGGCCGTAATCCTGACTGAAGGGTTGTAATGGCCGATTATGTATGTATGTATGTATGTATGTATGTATGTATGAATTATGTATGAAATTATGAGTATGATTCGATTCTACCGCTCTTTTTCAATACTCATTGCTGATCTCTGATGCTAATGAATGCCATATCAAGAGATATCATGCAATACAATCATACGATTTCTCTTCTCTAATTAGCAACTTTAAGTACAGCACCAGGTATTTGATGAAAAAGCCATAAAGAAACATTTGCCATCATCTACGGCTGTAGAGTACGAGAACAATTTTTTAAAAAAAAATTATCATGAATCCGATATGGTTACTTAAAGGGTAATTAAATTATCATTTTGATAATCATGATGATGACGTTAAGTATGATGATAACATTTTTTTTATGAACATAAAGATGACATTAGTTTCTCTCTTTTTGGAAGTAGAGGGCATTTCTTTTTTCTGCTATTGTTGTTGATGCACAGCACAGCAGGATATATCGTTACTTATAACACGCCTTAAACAAACACACACGCACACTTACTCCCAAACGTAAAGGACGACACGCAATGGAACTAGGAAAAACGAGGGTTGTACGACTGTATGCAATGCAATCAGGTCAGTTATAGTGTCCTTTTGAAATTTATGTTCTACAACAACAGTACTGCACAAAAGTAATAACTCCTGGTATTACATTTTAAATATTTCTCAATACAAAGCGAAGGAGTTCTATTGATAGAACCTGGCAATGCTCATAAATTTTATTTTAATTTCCTTTCATGGTTTTTCTGTTTTTTTTTCTTCTTTTCTTATTTATTCTAGATATCCTGTTGTTGTGTTGTTGCATACCCTTTAAAGGTTTTCATTTCTGCTGCTCTACATAGTTAATTGTTTTTTTCTTTGTAGAGTAAATTTTTTGTTACTTTTTTATCGTTTTGAACGCGTCATTTGCTCGTGTCTTATCGCGTGTCAAATCATCGTTATTTCAATTTCTATTTTTTTTTGTATTTATATTCGTTTTATTTTTTATTTTTAAAATTAATGACTATCGAATGAGATAGAAAAATTATTCTTTCATTCATAATCATCATCCTAAACAGTTCATATATTTTATGAATAAATTTTCTATTGAGTCTTTGGAGAAATGTTGCCAGATTTACCGATTCATACCAGAGAGATCAGCAATGAGTATTCAAAAAGACGAGTAGATTCGAATCATACTCATAATTTCTGATACTTATACGCATTCATACTTATTTTAATATCATATTCATATTACTCATATTCAAAGTTTGAAGTACTCATCGTACTCATACTTAACAATAGGCGTGATGTTGTTAATTTCGACTCTTCTTTACTCAACATTTACAAGAATCACAATTTTGATGAATAATTGAAATCATGCGAATCATTTATGAGTACTATAAGTATTTTTTCTAAATTTATGAATCTGAATGAGTAGGCGTATGAATCAAACATATTTCGAATGTCATGAGTTTGATGTCAACGTTGTACTCATACTTATTGCAACCTGTACTTATAAATCACCGTTGTAGTGAGTGCGAATGAATCAGAGTAGTTGAATTTCAATACTGTTGTTAAACTCATACTCAAAATTTCATGAGTATTTATGAGTAGTGAAAAATCGATTCATTGTTGATCTCGGATTCACACCAAATTGATAAATTTCTTTCTTTTTATAGGACGTCGAGAGTTAGAATCAATCAATCAATCAATTTGTATTTTCAAAGTTTTTTAAATTATAATTAAATCGCTACAATTTCGGAAGCGTAAACTCAGTAATAACCCTTAATTTAGCGATTTTTAATTGATGGTTTTTATTTGCAATTTACGGGGCAACTACATTTACAAATGACCGCCATCCGAAGTAAATCAAATCATCTAAAACGGAATCGTGCCATAATTATAATGATTAATCGAATTATTGAAATTATTCGTACACAATAGAACTAAAGACTGTGCACGAAAATGTTTTTTGATAATTTTTTTTACTGTGGTAGAAATAAATAATTGGCTGCGAGCATAACTGTAAACTACCAATTTGAACAGTTTTATTTTGAAAATAGGCATCGAACCAGAGTATATACATACATTGGTCATTACAACACTTCAGTCGGGATTAAGGCCTAGCTTCTCACACCATGAGTGGCGGGACCTACAGTTTAAAGTCGACTACGAACGACAGATTTTTGAGAAACTATTTTATTTACTCCCTGAGTTTTTGTCAGAAATCTGCTGAGAGGAAGTCGCCGAATAAATATTTTTTCATATTTCGGTTTGATGTCTGTCCTGGGGTTTGAACCTTACTGTTATACAGCTTCTGAATGAGAAAGTGAGAATTGAAGAAAGAGAAGCTTTGCGGACCCCAGCAAAGCAAATAAAATTGTAAGGGTTTTCTCTAAACGCCCTGACATCTCTGGAAGAAATGCGGTTCAAGTCTTTAGTTGGAAAATTAAAAAAGAAACTGCTCCTAAGACATTGAAATTTAGAAAGTGGCTGACCGTTATGAAAACGATGAAGCTAAAAATGAGTGAGAGATTAACATATGGCTTTACTTAATAGTAGTAGTAGTCTAGTAGGTAGTGTGTTGGCTTATTAGCCCCAAGGCCAGGGTTCAAACCCCAGGTCAGGCAACAAAACGAAATATACAAAAATTTTTCTTCGGCGACTTCCTCTCAGCAGATTCCTGCCAAAAACTCTGAGAGTAAATAAAATTGCCATGAAAAGTTTCTCAAAAAATCTGTCTTTCGGAGTCGACTTTAAACTGTAGGTCCCCTCGCTCATGTAGAAAATTAACGCACACAACATGAATGGTGTGAGAAGCTAGGCCGTAATCCTGACTGATGGGTTGTAATGGCCAATTATGTATGTACATATGTTCAGTTAAAGAATATGAGTGCTATTCAATAAAAGATAGGGCGTATATGCAGGATGATCTGCACAGCCTCCGGAGCAAAGCTCAACTATAATCTGTTAATTCAGGTTTATTTTGAATCCTCATTTATCTGGACCTGATCTTGCCGAACGACAGATTTTGAGAAACTTTTTCATGACAGGTTTATATACTCTCAGAGTTTTTGCCAGAAATCTGCTGAGAGGAAGTCGCCGAAGAAATATTTTTTTTTTCATATTTCGTTTTGATGTCAGGCCTGGAATACGAACCCGGGCTTTACATCTAATAAGCGAACACACTACCTACTAGACTACGGCGACTGCCCATAGACCACTTGATAACAAATTTTTATGCTGTATACTCGAAAAAAATGCATCCAATCAAATAAATAAAGCCATCAAACTGAGACTATGATGATTAATAAACGATTATCAACTTATTTAGGGCTTAATAAGGATTTTATGGTTGAAATTAGGCAAAACACTCCCTCCACACAGTTGTTTGGATTCATTTAATAGTGATTCAATGAGCGAATGATGCGATGCAGTGACTGAAAAAAAAAATTAAATCCAAATAAAAGACAAAAAAAACAAATTTATTAATAAAAAACACATTCATTCACACATTCACATACTTACATACATACATATTCATGCATATTAACATAACAGAGGCAAAGGACACACCACCACCGTAAAAATGAGCAACCGGCGTATGAATAAATGGTAGACCGAACTGAATTGAAGAGCACAGATGGTTTTTTTTTCTTCTGGTTCTTTTGACGCTTATCCTTTAAAACAACAACAAATTCTTGTTTTTCTTTCCAATTGCTTTAAATTTCGTTTGTTTTTTCACGTTCTGCATGTTTTTTTATGCTTTGTCGTACGGGAACCCTACTTTTTACTACCAGGTCTCGTCTGAACGTGAATGGTTGGTTGCCGGTTTTTAACATTTTAATTTATTCATAAGCAATTCAAAATATTTCTTCGGGGTTAAGAAGGGTTTATGTCAAGCCCAACGAAATAACTTGACTAATAAATAATCATATGAAATAGAAAAAGGGGTGAGGGGAGAAAGGATTTGCATTAGAATAATCGAATCGGGTGCTGCTACTACTTTACTATACACATACAGGAGGCACACAATGTAAAACTACTACTACTATTTGATCATCATCATTATTCATGTTGTAACAATGTCATCCTAGGGTTCGTTCTTTTTTATCTCTTTCAGGCCCTTCATATTGCCAAATAATGATGATGATGACGATGTGATGTTTCCCTTATAGACCACAGTCATGTACCCAAAACAAAAAAGAAAAGAAAACAGAAAAAAAAGTTATTTTTATTTAAGGGATCATCATTCCTGTTCCCTTTTTTTTTGCCTCTGTATTTGTTTTATTCGATTTGTGTTTGTGTAAAGGTTTTGAAAAAGAAAAGCAATTCAATATTGTTTTTTAATGTCTCACTGACTCGCTACTTCTACCAGTTCTGGCGTGTTATCTTCTTCAATGGGGGTTGTTTTTTACACGTATAACGAGAGAGATTTACTTACAGTCAAGTTGTTGGTGGAATTCTCTCAAAAACAATAGAAAATTTGCGTATGTTCACTTTTTTTCCGTGTTCAATTTGAATTTCGTATAGATTTACGCTTCACTAAATTAGTTACGATTTCAGCTATAACTGCAGGCAGCGGAAACTATTGGCACGCAAGTTCGATTTAAATTTCAACGAATGAAAAATACACAAATATTCTGTTAAAAAGATAATGGATTATATGTGGACGAGATCGTGATACATTAGGTGTATCGGCAAGACATACACAATTAGTCATTACAACCCTTGAGCCAGGACTACGGCCTAGCTTCTGACACCACTTATGTTGTATGCGTTAATTTCTATGTGAGTCGCGGGACCTACAGTTTAAAGTCTACTCCGAACAATACAGTTTTGAGAAACTTTCAGAGTTTTTTCCCGAAGACTGCTGAGAGGAAGTCGCCTAAAAAATATTTTTTCATATCCCGTTTGTCTGACCAGGGCTGTCATGTCTAATAAGCCAACACACTATCAACTAGACTACGACGACGTCTGTGAAAATGAAACTTTAATTTTTATTGGTCAAGTAGAAGTAGTACTCATTATTTCCATCACTGAGTCCATTTGTGAATTTCACAGCAATAAAACAGTTCGCCTTTTGAAGCAAACCAATTAGTCAAGCAATTTCCTTTCGACTTCCTTATAAGAATCTGAGTGCTGTCTAGCCAAACGTATCCCATCCATGTAGTAGTCGCCTTAGTCTAGTAGATAGTGTGTTCGCTAAAGCCCGGGTTCAAGCCCCAGGCTTGAGTATTCAAAAAGATGAGAAGATTCGAATCATACTCATAATTTCTGATACTTATACGCATTTATACTTATTTTAATATCATACTCATACTACTCATATTCAAAGTTTGAAGTACTCATCGTATTCATACTTAACAATACGCATTATGTTGTTGATTTCGACTCTCCTTTACTCAACATTTACAAGAATCACAAAATAAGTATGATTGGCATACGAACACTACTCGTACAATACTCACTAGAAGGTTGTTTGTTTGCTTTGCCTGCTGTGTTTGTCTTTTTCATTCTTCTTGTTTTGTAAATGCAACAACAACAACTAAAACTGTAAATTTTGATGAATGATTCGAATCACTCGAATCATTTATGAGTATTTTTCTAAATTTATGTATCTGAATGAATAGGCGTATGAATCAAACATATTTCGATTGTTGTGAGTTCGATGTCAACGTTGTACTCATACTCATTGCAACGTGTACTTATAAATCAATGAATCAGAGTAGTTGAATATCAATACTGTTGACTTACTCATACTCAATATTTCATGAGTACTTATGAGTAGTGAAAAAACGATTCATTGCTGATCTCTGGTGTATATTGCTTTTGATAGAGAATGATCACCATGATCAACAAGCATTCGGTGCAAGTCTCTAGCATTTCTCTTGAAATGAAAGCGAAAAATTAATGCTTTCCGCAAATCATCATTTTCTAGTACAAAATTCGCCATATTTAACACGCGATGAAAAAAATCGATGTTGTCTTGATCTTTGGTCTGATGTGTACGGAATATGTTTGACGGATGTCATCGTTAAAATAAAAAGCAAAAATTTAGGTTCGTTCACAATAAATGTTCCCTATGGAGACGTTTTACTGGTTCATCTGATACAAGGGAGATCATTTCAGGGAGCTTAAATTTTTGTTATTTTTGGGTAACGGATAATTTGAAGTCCCTCTATATATTGGTCGATCTAATCAACGATAGACAAGGCGAGATAAACTGTTTTGTCAAAAAATCAGCAATCAGCGTAAATAATATGAAGTAATGTTGAAGACGTTACAGTAAATAATTCGCGTCCTTTAACAAAAAACTGTCCACGTAAGCCAACATTGACTTTTTGTTCTTTTCCCAGAAGCCATTTATCGATACTAGCACTGATATAATACGATTTTATCCGTAGCTACGTAGCTAAGATAACTCGTAGTTGGCTTCCTAGAAGGGAACGCTATCTACGAGTTCTGTCGTAGTCAGCAGTCAACGTGTTAATTAAATTTTCTGAACAAACTCAAACTTATAAAAAATTAATGGACGAACATTGTCGATTCAATACAGTAATGACTTTGAGTGAGTCAGAATCAATAAAAAAAGGTTAGAAGGCGCACTTTAAGAAAATAATATTTGCCTACCCTGTTATAATCAATTAAATGCTTGGATTTATGAATACAAAAACGCAATCTGACATGTAAATGGGCGGAGGATATTATGAAACATTATTTATGATTTCTTTTTTGCACCCCAAACCACCTCTTTTTTTTGCAAGATATGAGGCAGACAGACCAGCTCTTAATTTGCATTAATAGACCCATAACATGGCGTTAATAAAAAAAATATAACCAAACGAAGGATACGCGATAATAATTTTGACAATGACAATTTTATTTACGCTACAATTGTTGCATTCTAGCGGATTTAATTGAACAAACAAATGACTGAACCTGCGAATACTAACAGACTTAGAGAGCAAGCGAAATATTTGCCTGTGGATGGATGATAGGTTGACTGTTTGTTGTCTGCTAACCGTAGAGGGTTAATGAGGCGTGCGGCATTAAACAACTGTTCTGAAATTCAAATTAATATTACAAAAAAAAATCTGTTAAGTGAACAATAACAACTACAACAACAACATCGATATGAAAAAGTAAAGACATTTTTATGGTTTTAATGGATTTTAAAAGAATTTAAATAAATTTTTATTTTCCTTGATTTGTTTTGTTTTGTTTTTGTTTTTTATATTCATGTATTTAAATTAATTCTGTAGAATCATAAAGTTTTTTTTAATTAACACCTGAATTTTATTCAACGTACGGTTGAGTCATTTATTTTATTGGCATTAAAGTCGGCATTGCTTTTTAACAAAAAACAATTTTCTGCCCTCTTTGATAGGCTCTGGCTACAATTAAAGGCCGATAAATAAATCATCATCCTGGAATTTGTTGTTGTTTTTTTTACACAATTTACAATACAATTTAATTTCTTTGTAATTTAAATCTGGATAATAACAGAACATATCATTTGTATTCATTTGGATGAGAATTAAAACACCAACACTTTTGTGTTCTGTATGAGTCATTATTGTTTATTAAGTGGATTGGATAATTTAAGGATTGCAAATTACCACAGAAAATACAAACCAAATGTGTAAAATTTTTTAATATGAATTCAACGACAGGCACTAATTTCAAAGCATATTTTATTGGTAAAAAAAGAAGAAGTACGAAATAATTAACTTAATTGGTGATTACAACCTTTTAGTAAGAATTATAACGTAGCTAATTAGAAGAACGACCTAAAGTTTAATGTCGACTCTGTGCAATAGATTTGAGAAGCTTTTCATGGGAGTTTTATTTGCTCTCAGAGTCTTTACTTGAAGGATGTCGACAAACGAAATATTTTTTAATTCATATTTCCTTTTAGTTGGGATGTCTGAGCTGTGGTTTGAACCACAGGATCTCATGTAGCAGGCCAACACACTACATACAAAACTATGGAGACTTCTATTTGACAAGTTTTATATGTTTTAGATTGATTTGACTGCAGGTGTTTTACTAAATTTACACTTTTTTCTACATTTTTAATAATTCGGTGAACTCGCAGAAATGTGAATAGCCAGAAACGTGAATGTTCCAGAAACGTACACACTTTTTTGTTATATTGCGTAATAAAACAGAATACGTCCGAGACTTCGAGCAAAAACGCTGTCAAAAAAAAAACGATCGTCCATAATAAAATCGACAGCCGCACTTCAAATAATGTCAGTTACATTTAGGGCCATTATTACAACTTGCCGTTAAACTTGGGTTTAGTTAAAGGGAGCTTTAGATAAAGGGAACTGTAGAGCAAACCTACTCGAATCAATTATGAATGACTTGTATTTTTAGGCGGCTTTATGATTCTTATCTTTGTCGACGTACATATATGGAAAATTTTCATATGTCTTTATGTTGTAGTACACTCAACGGAAAACATTCGACACGCCCCTGTTGAAGTCATAATGTCTCAAAACATAACATTGGCACCAACGTGGCATCATTTCCAAATAAGTCGTACTTACTATCGGCAGTAAATTCCATTCCGAAGATAAGCGGCTTTTTTGAATCTGTTCTGCATCTAAAATCGTTATTACGCAAAACATTAATTGTTCTTCTGTGAACTCTTTTCAATATGTTTTGCCAACCTTAAATTCCTTGGTTGATCTCGCATAGAAAGTATCTTAGGTAAGGTTTCTCAGGTATTCTATATTATCGGTGTATTCGTAATTTCTAATTGTTTTTAGGATAGCAGAACTACTTAGCAATTTTTTTCATTTCGATATTTTAATTTCATAATCATTCCTCATTTTCCATGATTCAAATTGAAAATCTACCACGTTTCTGCCCTTATATGCCCTGTAAAATAGGTGAATTCAAAGCAGCTTAATATTTGTTAATTTGTTTTTATTATGTACGCTATATGTAGACTTTTTTCGCAATGGATTGGCATTAACTACGTTAGGTTAGGTTGGAGTGGTAGCTTTGATACTATAAGCTCACTTGAACGCGCATAGCGGACGGTTGTGATTCCACGGGTAAGCGCAGTGCCCTTACTGACCGAATTCCATCGAACCCATAGAAGAACCTGCACACTAAAAGCACGACTCCTATAAGCTGAAAATCAGCCTGAAAATTTTAGGAACGATGCTATATGTTTGATATCAAGAGATGATAACTCTGTTAAGCTGATAAGAAGTAGACAGCCAAATAACGTAAATCTGCACCTCGCGAGGGACGGACATTGGCAAAGAGAGTGGATAACAGTTTCCCCCTCTTCAGCAGACCCACAACCTCGGCAGTAGTCGTTCGAAGGGAGCTGCAGTCTTTCCGTCTTCCCATGACGCAGTGACCTGTGAGCATGCCCACTGTGATCTAGATGACCTTAGGATCGAGTTTGATTAGTTGGTTGGTACGTCCCCTATTCATCTTAGGCCATGTCAGTTTGGCAATTGAGCAAGATTCCATATTTGCCCGCGATACGTCCGCGTCCCAAAAAAAAAATATGGTTTAATGGCCAATTTAACCGAAGTGAGTGACATACCCAATTCGATTTAAGATCTGTTCGATCTGTTTCTGTAAGACGAATGACTTCAAACGAACATTACATTATATGAAAGTAAATCCAAAATATTTGAGTAGTTGAGAGTTTTTTTTCATACAATTAGACGTTTGCCTAAAATCGTTTGTCTTACAGAAACAGGGGTTAAATTTTCAATATTTTTTTATCTTTTTTCAAGTAAATCTTACAATAAAAATTGTGGCTATTATTTATTTTTTTTTTTTTTAATAACTTCACTATTTTTCTAAAAGTTTAAAATTTTATTTCGAATGAAGTTGGAAATTGGATACCGAGAAAATATTGGAAATTTGATTTGATTTGTAGATCATACATACATATGTACATACATAATTTGCCATTACAACACTTCAGTTAGGATTATGGCATAGCTTCTCACATCACTCATGTTGTGTGCCTTAATTTTTATACTTGAGTGGCGTCGACTTCGAACGACGGATTTTGAGAAACTTTTTCATGACAGGTTTATATACTCTCCGAGTTTTCCCAGAAATCTGTTGAGAGGAAGTCGCCGAAGAAATATTTTTTTTTCATATTTCGGTTTGATGTCTGGCCTGGGGTTCTGGCCCGGTCTTTACGTCTAATAAGCGAACACACTACCTACTAGACTAGTGTGTACTGGTACTGTAAATTAAGAACTTAGCGTTGCCTATTCACTGAAGATTGCCTTTTGTTGGAAGACACTATTAAGATCACATTATGCTGTGAAAAGTTATGTGCATTTGAAAATGAGTGAAAGTGTGAAAATGAATTAATTTAGGGAAGGGAATAATTTTATTAATGATTTTCTAAATTTAAGAAATATATTGTGATCATTTACATATGGTGCTGTCAAACAACTGTATGTGTGTCTGTTCGATCACACTATACCCTGTTGGGTGTTAAAATTCTCTTCTTCATTAACACTTGAATCTGTCACAATGTGTTCCTCAAATAAAGATGTCAATAATAATTTACAATTGTAATTCGATTACAATCACTCTATTTGATGTAATCGCCAAAGAGACCTACACACTATGATGGACTCATGCCTTTGCTGCTTACTGTTCATTAATTTTTATGGGGAATTCATTATTTGTTGAATTGTAAATCACAGTTGGACACCTTGAAACAATGGCCAATAATGGACTTAAACCACAATAATAATAATAATAACAACAACAACAACAACTATAGTAATAATAATAATAATAATAGATTGTGGCAAAAATCGATTGCATGTTGTGATGGGTGATTAATTTTCGTAACGGTCATTATGGATTCTTATTGTTTCATAATTTCCCGTTTTTTTCCTCCTCTTCTTCCTTCTCATGGGCGATATTTAAAATTTTCAAAAGCGGATTTTATGAGAGGAATATGAAATATAAAATAACGGTTGCTTAAGCATTGAGTGAATGTGTGCGAATTGAGGAATTCAGTGAGTGTCCTTTGAAAAGCATGAAAAATAAAAAAATTATGTATGTACTCGTACACATGTGGGCTTGAATTTCACCATCATTGATTGGGTGGTTTTTCCATGGCCTGCTATTGTTGTTGAATGAAGAACGATCAAATATTTTATCAAATATTTTAAGGATATTAAAAACTAATAACAATAAAAACCAATATTTAGTTTAAAATTCTGACGCGTGTTCGTTCTTATGGCTTTCAAATTCAATTGATATACGGTCACAATCAATTTCAATGGATTTCAATCAATTGTGGTCTGAGTTTGCAATGTGTACGGATAAAATATTTTCATTTTTCAATTGTACTCCCGCAGCGTTAATTGCGATTACTTGGAAACAATTAAAAGACGGTTTTCAGCGATTTTAAAAATGATTGGGTTTTTTTTAATAAATTAGCTGCGCCCTTAGCTTAAATGTGTTTTGTTGAAAAAAAAAATATTTTGGCAGTTATTCATTGAGATTTTGCGATGAATTTTTGGTTTACTTATGGCATAATCTACACATTGCATATATATACATTACAACCCTCTAGTCAGAATTACGACCTAGCTTATCACACTACTTATGTTGTGTTTGTGTTAATTTTATACATGAGTAGCGGGACCTACAGGTTAAAGTCGACTCTGAGCGACAGAGTTCTGGGATACTTCGTGACAGCAATTTTATTTACTCTCAGAGTTTTTGCTTGAAATACACTGAGAGGAAGTCGTCGAAGAAGTATTTCGTTTTGCTCGAGATGTCTGTCCTGTGGTTTGAACCGTGGCCAAAATTTTCAATTGGTCGATTCACACAAGCCTTTGTATCGTTGTATGGATTGTATTGTTGGACGACTATACAACAGTGTATGCTTGTTGTTGATAATTTTCATATAAAAATCCGATACACTTTTACACATTTTTTTCATATGATTTTAAAAATAGTATTGATTTCGTCTATCAAATTGAGTGAATGAAAAAAAATGTGTATATGTTTTCATATATTTTTAATTAGTTGTGTTGGTTTCGTGCTATCAAATTGTTTGAATGCCAAAAATTATGAAGAAGAACACGACATACACAATAGAGCATATCGTTGAGCGTTCACAAACAACCAAGTGTATTCAATACAACATACACCGTACAAAGTCGTATGAATTGGCCAAACATTTTGTGTTCTTTAATGAGTTATCTTGGCAGATGATTACAATCTGAAATGTATTCATTGATTTATTAGCGCTACAGCATCAATAGAGTTTAAGATGTGTAATTGTAGTCGAATGACTCAAATACCTGTAACATACAAACCCATTGTATCGGGTTATCCATTTCGTGGTTTCCAAAGTAAACGTAAATAAAACACATATAAAATATTTTTTCATTATATTTCTTTTTTTATTGTAAAGTTTGAACGTTGACATTATGTGTGAAACACTACATCATTTAAATGACCTCCACGCGAAGTGTTGCAAGCATTGATTTTTTTGAGGTAATTTTCGACCACTTTTTGACACATATTGGGCGGTATCTCAGCCATAACTTGACGAATGTTGGTTTTTAAGTGCTCAAGAGTTGAAGGTTTATCTGCATAAACACGGTCTTTCGCGTTGCCCCACAAAAAAAGTATAATGGTGTCAAATCGCATGATCTTGGTGGCCAGTTGATATCGCCACGACGAGAAATTACGCGGCCATTAAATGTCTCTTGCAATAAAGCCATATTCGCTCGAGTTGTGTGGCATGTGGCACCGTCTTGTTGAAACCACATATTCTCCAAGTCGTATTCTTCAATAGCAGGCAAAAAAAAGTCGGTTATCATATGACCATAATGCTCCGAATTGACGGTGACAGTCGTTCCATCGTCGTTTTCGAAGAAGTAAGGTCCAATCACTCCTTCGGACCAAAGAGCGCACCAAACAGTGACTTTTTCTGAATGTAATGGCCTCTCTTCAATTACTTGAGGATTCTCAGAACCCCAAATACGTCAATTTTGTTTATTAACATACCCACCGAGTGTGAAATGTTGGATGATTATGTAAACCATAATCTCCTCTTAAAGCACGATACGTGGCTGTGGCAGAATCACCATTTTTGTAGTAGATTTTGATAATTTGTATGCATTGTGTGATAATTAAGCGATCCATTTTCGTCAATGTCAGACTTTCAACTGAAAAGAAAAAAATTGGTTTCACAACTTAGTTTGACAGATGTCGAATTCTAGTCCCATACTTCTGAAACCACGAAATGGATAGCCCTTTATATATTGTATATCCGGAATCCTCGCAATATGAATTGGGTATGCCACTCCCCTTGGAAAAATTGGCCATTAGGCAACAATTCTTTCATGACGCCAATCTATCCTGAAAAAAATTAAGAATCTTGCTTAATTGCCAGACTCACTTGACCCAACACGGACAGGAGACGTACCAACGAATTACTCAAACTCGATCGTAAGGTCATCTCGATCATAGTGGCCATGCTCACAGATCACTGTGTTATAGGAAGACATGCGGAAAGACTGCAACTACTTTCGAACGACTGCTGCCGAGGCTGCGGGTCTGCTGAAGAGGTGGATACCATCTCTCGCGAAGCGCAGATTTAGGTTATTTGTCTCTCCATTCCTTGTCAACTTAACGGAGCTATCATTCATTGATATCAAGGATATATCGTTGGTCTCATGTAGAAAGGCCCTAACTCACAATTTTTTTGAAATTGATTTTTTTTTTATTCCAATGTGTAATTGTGGTAAATACATTGGAATCTCATATCGTTGATCTCATGTAGAAGGGCCCTAACACACAATTTTTTTGAAATTGATTTTTTTTTATTCCAATGTGTAATTGTGGTAAATGCATTGGAATCTCAAAAAAATCAATTTTAAAAAAATTGTGAGTTAGGGCCTTTCTACATGAGATCAACGATATGTAGCTTCGTTCATAAAACTTTCAGGCTGTGTAATCGTGCTTTTAGTGTGCAGCTCCCGCGCTGATCAATTTTCTCTATGAGTGTGGTCAGCACGGGGACTGCACTTACCCGTGGCTTCACAATGCGCCGATATGCGTGCTCAAGTGAGCTTATGGTATCACAATAACGCTCCACATCTGGAAGTAATAAGTCGAGATCCCTAGAAGTATCATAGAAAGCGTGATCCTTGAGATTTATAAAAACTACTTCTTAGTCCTTTATAATAGTAAATATCGAAGGCGTGTTAACCAATTTTGATTACAGTTTTCAATGCAAATGGTAGTTGCGCTTGTAAGAAATTCTCATACTGACCTGACCGCCCTAAAAATGATCTTTAAGTCTTGACTAAACGTTACACTATCTTTACACTTATAGTACAACGAGCCTTTTGAAAAATCTTCCCTAACTATTAGACTATTTATGTACGTGCTCCTATAAAGTAACTTGCTAGACCCGATCGACTATACAACACACACAAACATATTTGTAATTGAATTTGTGTGTTCTTTACCGCAAGTTACAAAAGTACAGTTACGTTTACGTGGAATACAATAAAATTGTCGTTGTTTTTGTCATTGTATACCGTTATTTTTTTTTTGTTTGTTCTATTTTTTTAATAAAAATACTCCTGAGAGGTGTTTTTCAAATTTTTTTGTGTGTAAATTCGTGAATGATTTTTTTCTTTTGTTTTGTTTCGTTTTTTTAGTTCCTTTTTCAACACAAAGTATTGTTGAAAATGAAAACCAACAAATTTAATACACCATCCTACGAAATTAAGATATTCCCTAGACAAACTCTGTTGCTTTTCATTTTGATATCGAATCGTGTTAAAATTTTTTTGTAATAAAAAATGGTGTTGTTCTCCGCTATACACCGCTATAAGCTTTTCTCTTAGGATGGTAATTTGTAAGCTTAATAAGGACGTCATACATACATATGTATATAATTGGCCATTTCAACCCTTCAGTCCGGATTACGGCCTAGCTTCAGAAACCACTCATGTTGTGTGCCTTCATTTTTTTTATACTTGAGTGGCGGGACCTACGGTTTAACGTCGACTCCGAACGACAGATTTTTGAGAAACTTTTTCATGTGCAGGTTTATTTACTCTTAGAGTTTTTGCCAGAAATTTGCTGAGAGGAAGTCGCTGAAGAAATATTTTTTCGCAATCCGTTTTGTTGGACCTGACCTGGGATACGAACCCGGGCTATACGTCTAATAAGCAAACACACTACCTACTAGACTACGGCGACTTCATAAGGATGAGGATAAGGATGTCGTCTCTTTTAAATTTTTCTAATTCAATTTCGTAATATTTGTGAAGTTTATAGGGTTCCGAAGTACTTTACATAAATAAACTGGTCATTACAACCATTCATTCAGGATTACAACCTAGTTGCTCACACTACCCATGTTGTGTGTGTTAATCTTATAAAGGGTCCGCCATCTAACGTTTTTTTTTCAACTAGTGCTTATTTCGTGAATGGTAACACTTAGCTCATGTCTGATTTGACAGATAATTAGTTTTATCCTTCCGCTGAACGAATATGGTTGTGTATATGCTTGAACAACGCTGGGAAATATTGCGACATTACTTTGAAAATCATGGTAATGTTGCAGAATGTGTGCGAAAACAAAAATCATCTTTTCAGATGAAGCTCATTTTGATCTTGGCGGGTATGTAAACAAGCAAAATTGTCGCATTTGGGGCACAGAAAACCCGCACGCATATATTGAAAAGCCGACGCACCCAAAACGAATCACTGTTTGGTGGGGATTTTGATCCAGAGGCATAATTGGGCCATTTTTCTTCGAAAATGAGCAAGGAGTGGCCGTTACAGTCAATGGCGATCGTTATCGGGCCATGTTGAACGAATTTTTGTTCACAAAAATTGAAGAGGAGGATATTGGCAACATTTGGTTTCAACAGGACGGCGCTATGTGCCACACAGCCGAAGCTACTCTCGATGTTTTGCGCCCTGTTTTTGAAGATCGCATTATCAGCCGCAGAGCTGCTGTCATTTGGCCACCTCGGAGCTGCGATTTGACATCGTTGGACTATTATTTGTGGGGTGCCGTCAAAGGTAAGTGTTACGCCGACAAGCCAGAGACAATTGACGCTTTAAAGGACAATATTCGTGAAGCCATTGGTGAAATACAGCTGCACACAATCGGTAGTGTGCTTAATAATTCGACCGATCGTGTAGGCTGTTTTTGAATGAAAGTTACTTAAAACATCTGTTAAAATAGCATTCAATGTTGCACTGTGTTATGTTCACATGACAGCGTGTATTTTCAGAGAGTGGCAAATGACATTTAAGTACATGCAACTCGTTATTGTGGCTCTATTATTATTTGCAACACCATTTTTAACAACATTCTCATAATAATAGTACTCGTAATACTTAATAACAATAACAACAATAATAAACATATTCAAAGTTCTCAACACGAATAGCGATAACAACAACAACATAAACAGCACGCCAAAATTAACAACCAGTGAGATGCTCTGGCAAGTATATGATGCATAGGAAGAGAGAGAGGGAAAGAACACAATAAATGAAGTCATAATAGAAAATTAAGTTGGCATCATAACAGGGAGCACTCCTAGTGGGTACATTATTATTGTCACAGCAGGATATTCAACAAAACAACAATACCAACAACAACAACTATGTGAACAAACCAAAGGAGAGATGCTTTTGTTAAATTTTTTCTCTTTTACGTACTTTAGAGAATACAAGCAATTAAATGGGGGGAGGGGGAGAGGAAGCAAGGTACATATGTATGTGTGTACAACTACCATGTGTAAGTTGTAGCAACTTTTTACAGTATCCAGAAATAATGATGAACATATTGTTGTTATTGTAGATAAATCTCCACATATTCTTTCTCTCTCTCTCTCTCTCTCTCTGTCTCCCTTATATGTCTTTAGTTAGTATTGCTTTAACATTTACTCTTGCCCCTTCAGGTAGTGGTTATGGGTGCATTTGCCAGCTTGAGGAAGTATTATACAATCCTGTTGGTTCCGTTCAGGGTTTATTACACACACAAACACACACTCATACATATATACAGTGGCTCACAGTGAAAATGGCCCACCATGATCATGATAATCAGTATTTGGTAATTATTTATTAAAAAGGAAGAAAATAAAATAAATATTTTTGTTTAAAATAAAGTTTACTTGGTATTAAATATAAGGAACTAAAAATTCTTTTAATTACATTATAATTCATTGATTTTTTATATCAGAAACAAAAACAGTATTAGGTCGCAATGAAAATGGTCCAGTATATTATTATTAAAGAAATAAAGTTTTTTAATTTTTAATATTTTGTTTTTTGACTTATTACCGATTTTAAACGATTAGGAATGAATTCTACTAACGTTTTTTTAAATTGGCCATTTTCATGGTGACCTAAATTTGAACTGCCTTTGTTTCTGATGTAAAAAATCAATGAATTAATAATGTAATTAAAAGAATTTTGAGTTCCTTATATTTAATACTAAATAAACTTTATTTTAAACAAAAATATTTATTTTATTTTCTTCCTTTTTAATAAATATTAACCAAATACTGGTTAATTTCATAGTGGGTCATTTTCACTGTGAGCCACTGTATGTATGTTGTGTGTACACAACTTAGAATCATTGGAAGAACTTTGTGTTGGGATTGCCAATGTATTATCAAGTTTGTTTGGGTGATATGGTTTGCTTGCTTGGTTGGTCAAATGAAAATTGGACATAATTATGTTGGGCAATAGAATTGATGGGTGCCTTAGGAAGCTACGAATGCTAAACAGGATAAATTATATTCATATGAATGCTCGCAATAGAGTAAATAAAGAACAAACAAGGAAATAATGGTCAACATGAATTTAATGGTGAAAAGATTTTTATTTTATTTCAGTTGCACAAAACACAAAATCATGTGATGCCCAAGATACGCTTTGTCGATATATTGTAACGCATTTGTTTACTACGAGGTCAGTGTTAAAAGCTCTTGTGCTTAATACCATGTTCAGACATGCTCTTTTATTGAGTCAATATTCAGTTATTTGAGTACAATATTTTAAGTGTTCAGACATAATATAAGCAATATTCATTTGACATTTAGTAAACAAAATAGCAAACATTGTTTTTTAGTCGTTGTTGACATTTGAGTTGTCAAATATCAACAGAAAGTGTTCGAAAAATTGTAATATGCTCACTGAACGTACTTATTTATGACAGTGTTGTATATTAAGTTTTACTCAATATTATAATAATTTGCGTATTTATTGCACAATAATTAATTGAAAATTTATATGTAATATTGAGCTCAATAATGGCGTTTATTGCCACTTACGCAATAAAACTGTATGTCTGAACATAGTATAAGACCACCGCATGACAATGCTTGTATGAGATTCCATTGTCACATAAATTTTTTATGTATTGTTTACTTAAAATAATTGCAGTAACATTTTAACATTTAACCCATGAGCAGTGCTACAATATCTTCTATAAAAGCATTGAAAAAAAATATTGTTCTTTTAAACTTCATTGGGGTTTTTAGTTTCGCTAATTATGTTGTAAATTTTATAGTCATGGCTAAACGAACAGAGAGAAAGCATCATAGCAAAACAGTAACTTTATGGCCATAAAGCGTTCTCTTAGAAAATTTTCCCAAAGTAAACAGCACCACATTGTCTGCCTTTTAAACTCTAAAACTGTTTATTACGAAGTACTTTCGATACCAACTGTGGCCAGCAGTATCAAGTGCAGGAGCAGGAGTGGGAGAATGAGCACGAGCACGACCACGGGCATCTTAAGTTACAGTTTCATGATGCAATTTTAGTGAAGCCATCAAGAAACACCTGATGATGATGATGGCAATGAAAATGGTAATGATGTGACTACTCAGCCACAGCCATCAAATTTGTTGTCATTATCGAGTGCTTGTTGACTGACTAACTGACTGATTTCGTTTATTTATTTTTATTTCTCTCTTTTGTGTGTTGTATTTGGCTTATTATGTTTGTTCCCTTAGTTTAGTATCCCCCCGGTAAAATGACGTTAATTTTGTGTTGACTGCTAATGAAAGCTGAACGCTATTGAAGTTTTTCGCATTGTTTCGCCATTTTAATGCTCATGGCCAAATGATGATGATGGTGTCACACACAAGGTATCATAAAATTTATCGCAGCTCTTAGCTCTCATCCATTACGTTGTAAGGCTTTTCCAAGTTTTTCGAATTTTTCTTTTAAGGTGCAATCTATTGTGGCAATAAAATCTGTTACTACCACACAGTTCTTAAAAAGCATTTAGAAAAACATCTGCATTACAAGCTCACTAAAGTTAAATACAGATTTTAGTTTGAAATTGTTTGTAAAAAAAAATTTTAAAAATAAAATTTGAAACATTCTTAATATTGGATTTACAGGACATTCTTGTCAATACAGGTCAGAAGACATCAAAACGAAATATGAAAAAAAAATATTTCCTCGGCGACTTCCTCTCAGCAGATTTCTGGCAAAAACTCTGAGAGTAAATAAACCTGCCATGAAGAAGTTTCCCAAAAAATCTGTCGTTCGGAGTCGACGTTATATTGTAGGTCCCCACACTCACGTATAAGATTAACCCACACAACATGAGTGGTGTGAGAAGCTAGGCCGTAATCCTGACTGATGGGTTATAATGGTCAATTATGTATGTATGTATGTGGACAAAGTTGTAAGTTGTTGGGTCTCCTTGTCATTTTGGGATCATTGTGAAAAAATTCCTAAGGCAGTTGGATCCGCAGCAGACTTTATGGGCGTCGATATGAGTCCTATTTTAGCATTAACTAGGCAGAGAGTCAGGTCGTTGACTTGTCCGAGACCTGCACCTGGATTGTAGGTTTTCTATCACGAATCAATTATCTGATATAACGTTGGCTTCAGTTGGTTATGTGTTCTGTATAGGACAGAGTGCAGCCTCTGCCACGAGGAGAATGGAACCATAAGGAAGGAACATTCTATGGAATTGCATTGGGCTTTTTAATTTCTTTTTAGTTTTTGCAATAATTTTGTGTTAATGGTTAACATTGTCTTTCAATCACTCAAGAGTTGCCATTTTATCAGCATAACCATAACAGAGATCATCAATGAGTATTCAAAAAGATGAGTAGAATCGAATCATACTCATAATTTCTGAAACTTATACGCATTCATACTTATTTTAATATCATACTCATACTACTCATATTCAAAGGATAAAGTACTCATCGTACTCATACTACTAGAAGGTTGTGTGTTTGCTTTGTTTGCTGTCTTTGGCTTTTTCTTTCTTCTATCTTTGTAAATGCAACAACAACTAAAAAATTGTATGAATGATTCAAATCACTCGAATCATTTATGAGTATGTATAAGTATTTTTCTGAATTTATGAATCTGTATGAATAGGCATATGTATCAAACATATTTCGCATGTTATGTGTTTGATGTCAACGTTGTACTCATATTCATTGCAATCTGTAATTATAAATCAATGTGTTGTAGTGAGCAGAAATGAATCAGAGTAATTGAATTTCAATACTGTTGACTTACTCATACTCAAAATTTCGTAAGCACTTATGAGTAGCGAAAAAACAATTCATTGCTGATCTCTGAACCGTAACACACCCCCGTCAAAAGAAATCCGTAAACGAGTGATAAGCACCAATTTTGAGGAGGCATATAAACGAATTCTTTTTTAAGTAAATTTAAAGTATCGGAAAACAATTTTTCGAATATATAGTTAGCGAGGAATGCTTAAAAGCGGGATGCATATACTGAAATACTTTCAGTACATTTTGAAGCAAAAATCATATTCACATTATGAAGAGAAACGTACCAGTCGCCGTGGTCTAGTAGGTAGTGTGTTCGCTTATTAGACGTATAGCCCGGGTTCGAGCCCCAGGCCAGACATCAAAACGAAATATAACAAAAAATATTTCTTCGGTGACTTCCTCTCAGCAGATTTCTGACAAAAACTCTGAGAGTAACATAAAATTGCCATGAAAAGTTTCTCAAGAAAATCTGTCGATCGGAATCGACTTTAAACTGTAGGTCCCACCACTCACGTATAAAATTAAGGCGCACTACATAAGTGGTGTGAGAAACTAGGCAGTAATCCTGACTAACGGATAGTAATGACCAGTTATGTATGTACGTAACAGAGATCAGCAATGAATCGTTTTTTCGCTACTCATAAGTACTCATGAAATTACGAGTATTGAAATTCAACTACTCTGATTCATTCGTACTCACTACAAGAGGAGTACGGATGCAATGAGTATGAGTACAACGTTGACATCAAACTCATAACATTCGAAATATGTTTGATTCATACGCCTATTCATTCAGATTCATAAAATTAGAAAAATACTTATAATACTCATAAATGATACGAGTGATTCGAATCATTTATCTAAATTTACAGTCTTAGACAAAGACAACAAGCAAAGCAAACACACAACCTTCTAGTGAGTATTGTAGTGTTTGTACGCGAATCATACTTATTTTGTGATTCTTGTAAATGTTGAGTCATGAAGAGTCGAAATCAACAACACAATGCGTATTGTTAAGTATGAGTACTAGAATACTTCAAACTTTGAATATGAGTAGTATGAGTATGATATTAAAACAAAGTATGAATGTGTAAAAATATCAGAAATTATGAGTATGATTCGAATCTACTCATCGTTTTTAATACTCATTGCTGATTTCTGAAACGTAGTTCTCCCGTTGAAATATATAACAACATTAGCTAATAGACGTCTTTGTTACTTTCGCTTTTTATTGGCCATTACAAACTTTTACTAACGATTACCACCTATCTTCTTACACCATCCATGTTGTGGGTGAATTTTATCCATGAGTGGTGAGGACCTACAGTCCTAAAATTTGAGAAACTTTTTCATGGAAATTATTTATTCTCACAGCTTTTGCCAGAAGACTGCTAAGGTAGGCCGTCTAAAGAAGCTCTCAGAAGCTCTCAGAAGCTCTCATCTAATAAGCCAACATACTTCAACTTACGGCGTCCAGTGATTTGTCAATTTTTTTATTGACGTAAAAATCAGTTCAAAATTTAAGTTCTTTAATATATTTTGATCAATTGATTTGGAAACTCAACTTATTGGTCTACTGATATACATACGTACACAATTGGCCATTACAACCCTTCAGTCAGGCTTACGGCCTAGCTTCTCACACCACTCACGTTGTGTGTCTTAATTTTATACTTGAGTGGCGGTATCTATAGTTTAACGTCGACTCCAAACGACAGATTTTGAGAAACTTTTTCATGGCAGGTTTATTTACTCTCAGAGTTTTTGCCAGAAATCTGCTGAGAGGAAGTCGCCGAAGAAATATATTTTTTTTTATATTTCATTTTAATGTCTGGCCTGGGGTCGAACCTGGGCTTTACGTCTAATAAGCGAACACACTACCTACTAGACTACGGCCTATTGATAGAGAAAGGTAATTCCAAATTTCTCAAGATGTTTGCAACAGATTGAGTTTTTTTATTGACATGGAACCGCTGATTTGGTCAGCGGAACCAAAGGTAAACATTTCGAATCTCTCTCTATCTCTCTTCTCTTTCTCTCTTTCTCTTTGTTATTCCAAATGTTATATTTCCGTGCCGTGTTTTCTTTTCAAATAAATTTTATACGGACTACCACAACGAAGGGGTTAGTACAACAATAATTATGTGTATGTGTGTATGCGTATTAAATCCCATACTTTGACTGAATTACAATGATATTCGAATAAAATAAAATAAAAACAAAAACAACAAAAAGTAAATATTTTAATACGATTTTCTATTCTGACCAGGTGTAATATTTCAAAACAATGTCTCCTGGTACTTTAGCCGTTCATTTGCTAACACAATACGAAATCCCTACGAAACTGAAAACCGTACAAAGGGAACCCTTGTCAATTGGTTTTGACGATTGTGTTGTTTTTGTTGTTATTGTGTTTTTCGAAATGAAAATCCTTTTTTGTTGTTGTTGCTGTTTTCAGACTCTTTCAATTTGCATTACGATTGCTTTGTCGATATTCATGTACAATACAAGCAGCTCATCTCATCATTTCAACGACATCGTCATCATCATCACCGTCAATGTGTTCATTATTTTGTGTTCTCTCTCTCTGTCCCTGTCAGTCAGTCAGTCAGTTTTAATTCAATTTTAAGGATTCAAATTTTATACAACAAAAACTGTGCAACTTGTGGCAAATCAGGCAACTTGAGTTCGTTCGTTGATATGCAAAATATTTTCCATTTGTTGAGGGATGATTTGAATGGAATGGCAAGACATGCCATGGTATGGAAGAGAAGAGTCCTTTTGGATATATTACATTTGATGGTTGTTGTCGTTGTTGTTGTGTTTTTATTATTTGTTGCACATTGAAGTGTATAAAGTTTCATTGTTTTGACATAAAAGGCATGTGCGCTCGTGTGCGCATGCGTACCAAGCGTATTACAACATTTCTCCATGATCCTCTCAAATGTCATCGAGTGGTCTCATGGTCTCTGATTCCCATTGAAAAGCCAATTTTAAGCAGCTACTGTAACATGTGTGTGTGTGTGTGTGTGTGTGATATTTCAAAATGAAAAAATTATTATTTTTTAATGAAGTGGCAAAGTTGCTCTTTATCTGGTAGTTAATGTTGTTTTTGTTGATCATATTGTCGTTATTTTGTTTCCACTTGGTTGCTTACGATTTCAGGGGCATAATATATTTCTATTTTTTTTGTTTTTTTTCCTTTGAATAATTATACTTATCTCTGTTCAATGTAAGGATCTTACGAGAATACTTTTGACTAAAGGCGGCATCATTTAGTTCAACTTATGAAACGGTTTAGGTTGAACCTAATCAAGGAGGGTCTCTTTGAGAAAAGGTTTCAATCAATCTGGGAAATCTTTATCAATCCTTTTGGCATTTTTAACTGGAAATTCACTACAAACAACAAACTTATTGGAAAGCAAAAATCACTTCAGCAATACGATGTTGAGAAAAAGTGTTGTGAATGAGTATTTTGTACTTGGAAGGTTGCAAGAAAAATTCTGAAGACCTCGCATTCAATGTGAAGCTGAATGATTCTAGTGTTTGGCATATAAATCGAAAGAAACCCCCATCAATACGTAACTCAACATACCAAGCAGAGATCAACAATGAATCGCTTTTTCGCTGCTCGTTAGTACTCATGAAATTTCGAGTATTAGTGAGTCAACAACTATAAGCATTTAGCAAACCACATATCTGATAGGAATCAATCATGAACAAAATTAAGTATTAATTTGGTTATTAAATTGAGGTGAGGAGTATTTAAAATAAGGAACTAATTTGGTTTGACTACACATACGAAATCGTTAGACGATCTGACCTTCATTCCTTTCATATGGTGTCTCCAAGAGTATAGGAATAAATGGCTGCACAATTAAACGAAAAAATTATCCAAATTTCTTAGACAATTATGAATTGCTACAATGCTTGTTGTAGATCAGAGATCAGCAATGAATCGCTTTTTCGCTACTCATAAGTACTCATGAAATTTTGAGTATTAGTGAGTCATCAGTATTGAAATTTAACTACTCTAATTCATTCGTACTCACTACAACACATTCATCAAAATTTACAGTCTAAGTTGTTGCTTCAAAAAAGAAGAAAGAAAAAGACAAAGACAGCAAGCAAAGCAAACACACCACCTTCTAGTGAGTATTGTAGTGTTCGTACGCGAATCATACTTATTTTATGATTCTTGTAAATGTTGAGTAAAGGAGAGTAGAAATCAACAACATCATGCGTATTGTTAAGTATGAGTACGATGAGTACTTCAAACTTTGAATATGAGTAGTATGAGTATGATATTAAAATAAGTATGAATGCGTATAAGTATCAGAAATTATGAGTATGATTCGATTCTACTCATCTTTTTGAATACTCATTGCTGATCTCTGATACCAAGCCATTACGATTAATGTCACGAACGAATACAAGATGATATGACTTCAGTCTATAGTTAGAGGCCATGAATGGATTCGTTTTGTTCCAGGCAAAGTATCTCGCTGCCAACAAATGGGAACACTTGTGTATTCTTAAAAGGGGTTTGTTGTGTGTGCCTGTTACAAAAGGGGTTGGACTCGATTTGTTTTTTCTATTTTACTATGCTGCTGTTGTCGTTGCCACTGTTGCCTGCCTTCTAACCATAGTTTGTTTTTCCATTAACACCTTTTCCCGAAATGTTTACATTTTCAAAACCGCCAACGAAATGTTTTTCGTTTTTCATTTACATTTTCGAAAATTTTCTTTTTTTCTTATACAATTCGTTTTGTTGTTTTAGGTGATGTTTTCTTAAAGTCTATGTGTGTGTGTGTGTGTCTGTGGTTCCCTTCAGCTGCTTTGTTATTTTAGGTTCAACGCTTGTCATTGGCATAGTATTCCGCTGTTCCTTTGACGTTGTCTCATTTGATTTTGAAAATTTATTCATATCCCTGTTATACACATGTATGTATGTATGTATGTATTGTGTTAAGTTTACTTTTCATCATGCCACATCACCATACATACGAGTACATACATACAAACCATCTTTTATTGGCAATCATGTGTTGTGGTAAGTTTTTCTTTTCGAAGAGTTTATTCGAATGTTGTTGTTGTTGTTGTTGCTGTTCCTGTTTCTCGTTTGTTTTGTTTTAATTTTCAAAATGTTATTTCACCTCGAATGCTTTAGATTTAAAAACAACAAAAACCGAACAACAACAACAGCAACACTAACAACGTTATCAACTTTATCTTCATTCAATTTCAACTGTTGACTTTAGTTTCGAACGGATTTATTAACTTTTAAAGTTTTTTTTTCTCTCATTCGTTCGTTTCTTAATAATCGGTCGGTCGGTCCGTTGGTCGGTTGTATGAGTATTATTGATTTCGATTATTAAATGCAAATATTTGATCTCCAATCATCATCATTCCTAACATCACTAACTTCTTGTTTTCTTCTTTTTGTTTTTTATTACGTCATAGAGAAGGAAAAAAAAACTCAATACAATGAAATAAAAATTCGAAATATTTGAGCCTCCCTTTCCCCACCTCCCATTCCGTTTGCCAAATGTTTTTTTTATTGCGTAAATATTCAAGAGGATTGTGTAGATTGTAAATTTGTATAGTTTTTGTTAAGAAAATGCAAATGAAAGAAACTAAACTTTCAACAAATATTGAATTTTAATTTTGATTTGAATTCATTTATTGAAAGGCTTACAGGAGGTAGTTGTTCGTTTTTACACAGAAAAAATAGAAAAACAGATCAGTTTGTAATCTATTGCACAGCTTAAAACTTTACAGATATTTCGAATAATACCTTGAAACTCATAATTTCTAATGCGAATGAAATTCGATTATGTGTCCGTTTACGCATGAAAGTGTTGTTTGACTCTCTGTTGTAGGAACCTATACAGTTTCTTCTACAAACTCGACTAGGTTTTTCCGAAGGTTTTACTTTCTGAAAAAAAAGAAGAAAAAAAATACAGTTAAACCGGTCTCACATAAGAGCGTCTATATACACAAACATATTCGCCATTTAGCACCTCTGCCAAAGCCGATATAGCAATACGAGGTAGCCGCTCATTATGCTCAATAAAAATTAAAAAATTATTGCAGCTCGTTTATTATCCTTAGAAGTTCTGCAACCACCTACGTACAGTGAGCGCCATAAGTGAGTCAACACCCACTATAATTTAAAATTTTCTATTATGTCCTTAAGTATAAAAAAAGTTCCGTTATCATGAATTGTTGCTTTGGTTCTAACATTTTATAAGAAATAAATAAACGTTTTTATATTTGGAAATTTATTCGACTATTCTCATTTACTTTTCTCGCTATCCTAAGAAAATGAATTATTTCGGTGGTGTTTACACACTTTTGGCGCTCACTGTACATTCGTACGTACATAATTGATCTTCACATACCTTCAGTCAGAATTACGACCTAACTTCTTACACCACTTACGTTGTGTGTGCTAACTTCATACATGAGTGGCGGGACCTAAAATTTAAAGACAACTCCGAAAAACAGATTTTCGAGAAACTTTTTATTGCAAATTTATTTAGTCTCAAGAGTTTTTGCCAGAAATATGCTGAAAAGAAGACGCCGAAGAAATATGCCTTCATATTTCGTTTTGATGGAGATGTCTGAGCTGGAATTTGAACCGTGGCCTCACGTCTAATAAGCCACACACACACTACCTACTAGACTACGGCAATACTATCAACGGCGAAAAATTAACGAAGACACCATTATTATTTCTCCTAAAGGCGGTTATTAACATAAGAGCTGCTGGGCAGTTCTGCCTTTAGGTTACACTTGTTTTAGACTGTTGCCAAAAATAATGATTTTTGCATAGAATACTGAGCTAGGAAAAGAAAAATCAAAGAAAACAATGTCTTTTAATCATTTGATTCAGAATATATTTTTCACTTCTCGAACGGTCCAGTTATACTAATTTAAAGTAAAAGCAAGTCAAAATTGTAGCTCTTAATTGCACCTATAATAACATTTGAAGTTGATTTCGGGATTAATTTTCTTTCTAAGAATGACAACAATAATTCAAACGATTTCAGCTACGCCTTATAGAATTTTAAAATGCGAAAAATTTTATGGTATGCCTTTAGTGGTATGGTGTTAATTTAACCCATTAGTGACTTGAAGTCCATTTTTCGATATTTATTTAAATTACTGTCGCATGCGACATTATTTTCCATCATGATATACAGTGGACAGCAAAAGTCTTAGTACGGCAATATATTTTAGCAATTTCTTGAATTTTAGTTTGTATAAATAATTAAAGTTTTTATGCTTATTATATTAATTTATTTTTGTTTTATTATGAAACAAAATACAATGGGTCAATTCGACCTCCGGGTACTGTACTTGTCTTAATTGACAAGTACACGTCCTCTAACCTATCTAACCATGAAACAAAATTTTTTTTAATGTTTTCCACAACAAATAAGGAAAAGTTTCTGTTGACTCCATATTTTAGCACCGCAAGAGTGTAGGTACCATTAGGAAGAACTCAGAGTAAATTTAAAATTTAAAGGCCTAATATATGAAAATGTTATTCCTTATACTTACAAGGATATCCCTAAAGGTCAAGCAAACCATTTAACCTATTTGGCATTGAATGTACCAGTTTTGCTTAGTGATTTGTGGTGATATTTGCCGCCATGCACTCATGAGCAAGTATTTCGGTTAACCTTTGTTTGAGGTTTAGCGACTACGTAATCGTTCGCTTCGCTATAAAACATGATAAAAAAAATATTTTTTAAGAACTTTAAATTTTTTGCTATCGGGAGACCTCTTGACGTAAATGCCCATTATTTAGTGACATTATTTCAATTGAAACTGAAAGAAACGAACGAAGGAACATTATTTGTGCTTTGAAAATATGTATTAACACGACTGTGTAGTAGGGATGGAGCTTGTATGTTGTATTTGTATTTGAAGTCCTATTTTCTATTATGGAATCGATTAAAAAAATCGTCTGCTTCGCGATTTTATGCACGTTTACTTGACTGTGACCATTTTTGCAATCTACATACTTTTCACTTTTTTCGTGTGGGTGTTGATTGAATATTAATCTTACCGGTTATCATACATTGCGTTTGTCATAAGCCCTGAACAATTTATAACTGCTTGTAATGTGATTCATAATACGGCATCATTCAACAGGTATAGAGTTAGTTGTGTGGCACCAAAAATCGCAATCATCATCATACATATTTATTTAACAATTGAAACAAATAACAGAAAACTGAATTAATCGACCATCAGTGTGCATTGATTTCAAAGCTTAAGGACATTAGCAGCGGCATATAACAATTCGTTCGTGACGACAGTAGTTCTAACAGCACACAGCATTCTATATTGAATGTGTACAATTTTTATTTGTTTTTTTTTTTAATTTTTTTTATTTTTATTTTATAATTCAAATTAAATTTCATTAAATACTGTCGCATCGTTTGATGGAAAGAATAACAAATAAATGCCCATTGAACTTAAGCAGCCGTGAGGCTATAAAAACAAATACAACAACACAATACAAATAGTCGGCTTCTTAGTAAATAAATATCTACTCTTTTATTGTCATATCTCTTTTATTAAGTATGCATTGTGTGTGTGTGTGTGTACTCTCGCTCATTCGCATTCATTCTCTATTTAATGTATTTTTGTATGCCGACAAACAATCAAGATGAGCTTAGCTCAACTGTATGTATATAAAACAACAATAACAATACTCAACAATATAATTCATGTTTTACCTTGTATGTGTCATCATCACCATCACTATCACCATCATCATCGGGCTTGTTGTCGTCAAACATACAATTCGTGTTCAAATGTGCAGTCGGTGAATAATGAGAGGATTAAAATCAAAACAGATTTATTCACTCATACACACAAATATGTGTATGTATACTTTGTGTGTTTATTTTTTTACTCCTTTCGTAAATAAATACGCTTGCACACTAGGCACACTAGTACACAAAAAACAAGAAAATGAAAACATTTAAAATAAACCTCGTTAAAGAAGCCTTTTCTCGCTTAGAATCTTTGCAACTCTTCGTGAAATACCATACAGTTGTGTGAGATGTAATAGCAGTGCAGACGTTGTAAAAAAACAACAAACAAACACAAAAATACATTTTTGTCCCCATGCCAAATTTAAAATTGTTTCCTTTTTCTTTTGTTCTTCTTACATTTTTTCTTGTTCTCCTATTACCAAGACGAACAACTATGGATCCATCAGAAGATTGCACCAGTTAGATTCAGGTCAACCTTTATGCTGAATACAATAAATGCAACCCAGCAAACAAAGCAATCTTGCAAAAACAATCTGCTTGTTATCGCCTTGCTTTTAAAATAATCATTTCCATATCAGTGATTAGCAATGAATCGTTTTTTCGCTACTCATAAGTACTCATGAAATTTTGAGTATGTGTGGGTCAACAGTATTGAAATTCAACTACTCTGATTCATTCGTACTCACTACAACATTGATTTATAAGCACAGGTTGCAATAAGTATGAGTACAACGTTGACATCGAACTCATAACATTCTAAATATGTTTGATTCATATGCCTACTCATTCAGATTCATAAATTTACAAAAATACTTATACATACTCATAACTGATTCGAGTGATTCGAATCATTAATCAAAATTTGCAGTCTTAGTTGTTGTTGCATATACAAAAAAAGAAGAAAGAATAAGACAAAGACAGCTAGCAAAGCAAACACACAACCTTCTAGTGAGTATTGCAGTGTTCGTACGCGAATCATACTTATTTTGTGATTCTTGTAAATGTTGAGTCATGGAGAGTCGAAATCAATAACATCATGCGTATTGTTAAGTATGAGTACGATGAGTACTTCAAACTTTGAATATGACGAGTATGAGTATGATATTAAAATAAGTATGAATGCATATAAGTATCAGTAATTATCAGTATGATTCGAATCTACTCATCTTTTTGAATACTCATTGCTGATCTCTGTTCCATATACACTCATTTATTCTATTTTTGCTTGCTGCGTTGCGTTTACTGTGTTTATAGCGTTAGACCCGCGAAGCCTTGTGAGTTTCACGTCTTGAATTTAGCAATGGTGATGCCTTTAATTAAATACTGGGATGCCGGCGAATGGTTACATAATGTGTAACCATCAAGTTCGAATAGGTCTCTTGATACAAAGCGTTACATGATTTTCAAGTCACTTACATACATAACATAATTGGTCATTACAGCCCTATGGTCGGGATTACGACATAGCTTCCCACACCACTTATGTGGTGTGTGTTAAATTTATACATGAGAGGCGGGTCCTACAGTTTTAAGTCGATTTCGAACGACAGATTTTTGAGAAACTTTTAATGGCAATTTTATTTACTCTCAGAGTTTTTGCCAGAAATCTGCTGAGAGGAAGTCGCTGAAGAAATGTTTTTTCATATTTCGTTTTGCTGGAGATATCTGAGCTGGCGTTTGAACCGTGGCCTCACGTCCAATAAGCCAACACACTACCACTAGACTACGGCGACTATGCTCTTTAAGTCGCTATGAGAAATGCTGCTTTTTTGCAAATTTTTTTTGGAAATTGCAGTTACTTTAGGAGACCATCCTACAATATTTTGAATATATCTGACAGAAGGTTTTTTTTATTAATTCTAGAGAAGTTTTCTCTAAGAACTCAAGTGGTTTATTAAAACTTTTAACTTTTAAAAATTCAAAGCAATCGAATTGAATAATGAAAGCAGAATGCAATAACAAAACATCAAATTGATGTGGCTGCATTACTATTATTTTTCACACAGCTGTATAGAATTTTTCTTTGAATATTCGTTTATAAGCTAGTATGTCTGTTTGACAGAGTACACACACACACACATATTTGCAGGACTTTAACTAGGATTTATTATGTGACGTTGTTGCAAGTCTTGCAATTGTTGTCGTATTGTGTGGCACTGGTTACAGTGCCAGTGATTTGATGACTACTATGATCTCAAACGTCGATGTGTATGTATGTATTTATGAAGAGGATAAGAACATTGGGAACCAAAACACCTTGTGCTCTTTGTACACTGGACCACTGGCAAGTGTTTCGTTCTCTCATTTTGGGAGTTTAATTACACTCACAGAATTGCTTTAAATAAAGTTTCGTTATAAAAATATAAAAAATTGAAAAATAAATCACATGCAACGCGTCTTCACACAAGACTGACTAAATTCTTACTGCTCGTTGCCTGCTTTGTCTTGCCTTTTTATATGCTCACGTAAACAGTCTAATGAAGGTTCTTGAAGTCGAATGTTCTTATGTTCGCCTTCTCGAGATCTCTATCACGACTTCATTGTTGTTTGTGTATTTTGTTCAAATTGCATGATGTTGCGTTCTTACTTACTTGTCTATCCCCTTTTCTTTCATACTGATGTTGTTGGTTTACTTGTAACAAGTTCGTTGTATTTGTTTGTGTAGCTTTTTTTTATCGTTTTAATGTTAAACGATGGTACACCGTTTCCATTTTTGTAACAATAACATAAAATTACTAATAAAAGTGGTTTTTAAATTCAGTTTTACAATTTTTTGAGTGTATATATCCCTGGCATAGCCTTAAGACTCTCCTTTTATGAGCAGATACATACAACATAAATTTAATAATATTGAGAATAAAAATAAGTGAAGGGTTGAAGTGAAAAGGGGTGTTTAACTCAGTGGTTGACAATTATCGTCCACAACAATTATCGTCAGAGCGTATTTGATTTTGATGATGTTTTAAGAACGTACTTAATTTCGTTTCTTTCGGATTAATTTCTAATGGCACAGCCAGCCCTTCTCGTATACAACCAACCATATGTTTATATTTGATTTAAATCTTTTTTTTTTGTTTTTGTTATTTTACTCAGTAACAGGGCTTATTTAATTAATTAAATAAATATTTACTGCAGTAACAACTCTACTGTCATACATATTATACGAAAGCAATTTGCAAAATACTCGTATCATATAATTTGTTATTAATTTGGATTTGAAATCTTCTTGTCATTCATTTGATATTTAAAAAAAAATAATTATTTTAAGCAGAGACCTGTTTTACAAATAAAATAACAACCTTAAGCTAGGATTTGATAAAGAAAAATAAATTCGGATTCCTAGATTAATTTAACAAAATATGATAGAAAAGCATTCTGAATTTATTTTACAGTGGATGACTGAAAATCTTTATTATTTGACGTGAACCAATATTTATTTTATTTTAATTTTAAAGATTTTATTGATTTTTTCAATTTCATCATAAAAGGTGCCGACAAATCAAAATATTTGAATGAATTTTTTAAATATTTATGAACTGACGTTATGCGTATTGGTCAAGTCTTTAATAGCTTCAGTAATTGTAAATACAATTTTTATTCCCCACACACAAACACATATTCAGACAATAAACAAATGAAAAAAGTCGTAACGGGTTCGAATCGCACGATTTCATCACCTCCGCATGAGATGACCACGCCTTCAAACCGTTCGTGCAGAATATTCATTGTGACATGAGCTACGTAGCACTTAACGCCATTTTGTTGAAACGAATTCATAGCCAGATCATCTAATTTAAGCCGAAAAAAGTTGGTAATAATCGATCTGCAGTGCCTGCCATTGACAGCGAAGGTCTGACCAATGTCGTTCTCAAAGAAACGGACCGATGACTTAGCCTACCTAAAATTCACATCAAACAGGAACTTTTTCGGATTGCATTTGACGTTCTTAAAACTCCTGTGGATTGACACAATCCAAATTCAATAATTTTTTTTTGTTTACGTACTAATGATAAAACAATTTTGTTACTGGCATATGTAGAAAGGTTATATCCCCTTATAGTCTATTACATCCACAGAAACTGTTTGGTGCTCATTATGGGCAGCCGAAGTCCATATTTAAGTGGGTTTAAAGACGATGATGGTTAAGGTCAGAAATCAGTAATGAGTATTCAAAAAGATGAGTAGATTCGGATCATACTCATAATTTCTAATACTTATACGAATTCATACTTATTGGTCTAGTAGGTAGTGTGTTGGCTTATTAGACGAAAGGCACGAGTTCAAACCCCAGGTCAGACATCAAAATGAAATATGAAAAAATATTTCTTCGGCGACTTCCTCTCAGCAAATTTCTGGCAAAAACTCTGAGAGTAAAAATTGCCACGAAAAAGCTTCTCAAAAAAAATCTGTCGTTCGGAGTCGACTTTAAGCTGTAGGTCCCGCCACTCATGTATAAAATTAACGCACACAACATGAGTGGTGTTGATTGAGAAGCTAGGCCGTAATCCTGACTGAAGGGTTGTAATGGCCAATTATGTATGTATGTATGTATACGCATTCATACTTATTTTAATATCATATTCATACTACTCATATTCAAAGTTTGAAGTACTCATCGTACTCATATTTAACAATACGCATGATGTTGTTGATTTCGACTCACCTTTACTCAACATTTACAAGAATCACAAAAGAAGTATGATTCGCCTACGAACACTACAATACTCACTAGAATGTAAATGCAACAACAACTAAGACTGTAAATTTTGATAACTGATTCGAATCACTCGAATCATTTATGAGTATTATAAGTATTTTTCTAAATTTATGAATCTGAATGAGTAGACGTATGAATCAAACATATTTCGAATGTTATGAGTTTGATATCAACGTTGTACTCATACTCATTGAAACCTGTACTTATAAATCAATGTTGTAGTGAGTACGAATGAATCAGAGTGGTTGAATTTCAATACGGTTTACTCATTCATACTCGAAATTTCATGAGCACTTATGAGTAGCGAAAAAACGATTCATTGCTGACCTCAGCTCCGTACTAGCCGCAGTTAACAAATTGAAAGGTGGTGTAAGAACCTAATATGCACCGACACGTCTACTCATTCAGATTCATAAATGATTCGAATTATTCATCAAAATTTACAGTCTTAGTTGTTGTATCACTTACAAAAAAAGACAAAGGCAAAGCGTGAGTGAGTACTGTAGTGTTCGTATGCCAATCATACCGATTTTCTGATTCTTGTAAATGTTGAGTAAAGGAGAGTCGAAATCAACAACATCATGTGTATTGTTAAGTATGAATACGATGAGGACTTCAAACTCTGAATATGAATAGTATGAGTACGATATTAAAATAAGTATGAATGCCTATATGTATCAGAAATTATGAGTATGATACGAATCTTCTCAGATGAATACTCTTTGCTGATCTCTGGTGCGGAGTAAGCTCGGCTGAACTAATGCGAATATGGTTTTGATTATATTCCAAGAGAAATGAGTCGTAAACTCTAAGATCTCTTAAATGCTTTCGAATCCTCCGAATGTCATAAAAGGATACTTTTAAATAAAATCCATAGAAAACAAAGAGAAAAAAAAATAATTTTTAAAGAGGCAAACATTTTAGGATTTTTCTTTGGATTCCATCAATGGTCATGCAATAATATTTTTTTCTGCTGCTATTTGGACGTGAGAAATGCCTGTGAGTATTGTTTGTGAGTCCTTAATGGTTGTTTTCTTTTGAATTTATTTGTAAAAGAATGGACAATGGGGGGGGCCTTCCTTGTTTATTCAACAGACACATTTACGTGAGTAATGGATGCTTTTTAGATTATGTTTATTATATTACGATTGTTATTGTTATTGTTGTTGCTCCTTTTATTCCATAAACTAAATAAATGTTGGCCACATTTACAAATAAGTATGACGAGAGCATACATACACAGGCACACACATACTCGTTTAGATTTTGTGAAAAGAATTGGAATCGGAAGGATATAAAAGGGTCAAGCAGTCTCTTCATACACGCACTTCTTTCTCCATACGACTAACAAACCAAATATGATGGAAGAGTTCAAATGACTTTCATCTCTTCTCCTGCTTCCATTATCCCCCTCCCCCCAACTGTTTACATTTTTGTCACCATTGTCATCAGTTTGAAAGCTTCACTCACTCACTCATAAGGTCAGTGTGAATGATTTTGCTTCTGATGTGCACAATGGGGCTCCAAATTGTTGTATTAAAAAGGCAACGACAACAATACGTTTGTAAAATCTGGATTCTTCGTCTTTTTTTTCAAACGAACGCATTAAGATTTCATTTACACTAATACACACATCATTACATACATACATACCATTTTCAAAAGGTTTTTAGTTATCCTTGTGTGATATTTTCTCTCTTTACATTTCGAATCATTGTTTGTGTCGTTGTTGTGGTCAGAAGAATAAAAATTTGTGAATTTCATTTTGGTTTTGTTTACTTATTTAATGCCGTTAATGTATTGATATTGTATTTGTATTATTGGGGGTATGTGTGTGAGTGGGTGTGGGTGGGAGTGTGAGTGTTTGTTCTGATTACAAATTGGTGATGATGAATTCAAGCCATTTTTATCGAAATCATTCACTAATAAAATATTTACAGACACACACACACAATTGCAAAGCATCATTAGTTGTAAATATTTGATTATTATACACGCTTCCCTCGAACAACGAGCATTTATTGGTTTATCGTTGCATTTGCGCGGTTTTAAGGATTCTGGCTTTGAATATGACGAAATAGTCCTTTGATACCAACGTTTGTGTAATATGTGCACAGCACTATAATAGTCGTGACCTTAGTACTGCGACCATATGGTCTATGTACTCCGCTCAAACCTTTATAGAACCCCCCCTATAATGTCTCCTCCAAGCAAGTTGGCTGTCAACAATTCAAATTCCTTGCTTAGCACGCGATATCTACCAAGTTGTTTCTTCTTGGGATGCCTTAATGTCCACAGACCCCAAGAATGTTTTCCTATGTTTCATTCTCAATGTCAGAGATTCAACATGTTGGGCTCGGAACGACAACCATTCTGAATAAGAGCACCCTGAGTCCACAGTGCCCTGTCCACAGAACGATTATTCCTGGGTAGTGTGACGTATTGCTCAGATCTCCTCTTATTGTAGTTTCACAACAAACGTTTCGATTGCCTCAAACCGACTAGCCTTTAGAAGAGTCTTTCTTGCCTTCCGTTGAATATACTTTTCCACACACACTCAGCTACCACTCTACAGATGGGTTTTAGTCCCACCAGCAACGTGGAAGCTCCCAATCTCACAAGTTCGTCTGCTTGCACATTGCCGGGAATTCCCCCATGACCTGAGACCCAGCAGAGGATGATCTTCTCTTTCCATGTTTAACCGATTCAGCTACTCCACACCATCCCATACTATTTTCGATATAACCACATAGAGGCCGAGTGTTGGAATGGCGCTCTGATATTATTGCTATGTCCTGGCTTTTGTACCTCTTATCCAAGTTGAATTGCATACATCTTCCGCTTGGAAGATACCCACGAGCTGTCCCACAGGCTCGAAATATGTCATTCGGGGATGAAAAACTTCTGCTCCAAGATTCGTTCTTAGTCCATCTATGTACCACAAAATAGCCCCACTTCTAAAAGAGTATGGAGCTTCAAATTACTTCGTTTTTGTCACCAAGCTTCGTTTCCAAATTAATCATAGGGTCCCCTAATTCCGTCCAGGGGACAGTTAAGGTGGAATCTGTCAGCCAATCGATTACTTAGGTCCCGAAATCCATTAATAAATTTTATTGCCTTACTATAGACATCAAAGCTTCGGTCTTCACAACCATACGGAGCGGACTTGAACACAGCAGAGCTGTAACAGGTTCACATAGCCGTGTTCAGAAATTTAGGTCTGATCAAAAAATGCTACGTATACAGCTGGAGTGAGTGTACTAGTAAAACTTATACTATGTTCAGATATACACCTTTATTGAGTCAATATTCGGTTTATTGAATACAGTATTTAAAGTATTCAGACATAATAATATACGCAGTTCAGTTGCTTATTTAATATTCATTTGACAGTTGGCTGGTTGTTTCAACAAAATTGTTTTTATATTCTTTTTTTGTTTTGTTGTTTTGTTGTTTTGTTTGTCGTTGTTTACATTTGAGTTGTCAAATATTAACAGAAAGTGTTCGAATAATTGTAATATGCGCACTGAACACACTTATGACAGTGTTGTATTTTAAGTTTTACCCAATATTATAACAATTTACGTATTTATTGTGCAATAATTAATTGAAACTTTATATGAAATATTGAAATAAAGGTGTATACCTGAACACCACATTAATTTTTACTTACGCTGTCACAAACTGACATAAGAAACAGCGTAACTGTCATGTGTTTGAGATCCATACTCGAGTTCTTTTTTTATGTACAATTTCATACATGTGATGTACCGTCAAAGCTTAGTTTTAAATTCAAATCAATTATTAAAAAGTGGGTGACGCATATTTAGGTGCATGTGAAGAAACAAATTATTTATTTGTCGTTGGTTCAGAGATGTCATCTCTACTACAGTGGCCGTGCTTACAGATCATTGCGTCAGGGGTAGACACGCGGAGAGAATGAGGCTCCCTTTCTACGACTTCTGCCGTGGATGCAGGCCCACTGAGGAAGAGGAGACTGTTGTTCACTTTCTTTGCCAGTGCCCGTCTCTTGCTAGGTGTAGACATAGGTTATTTGGCTCTCCGACCCTTGTCAGCTTGATGCAGCTATCATCTATTGACATCAAGGATATAACTTCGTTTATCAAACTTTCTGGCTGGTTTTCCAGTGCGGGGTAGTCGTGCTTTTATTGTGCAGCCCTTGCGCTGACCAACTTCTTCATTTTCCCTGATTTTGGTGGAACTTGGTTAGTACAGAGACTGCGTTCACCCGTGGCATCACAACGGGCCGCTATGCGTGCTCAAGTGAGCTTTGTGATATCAGAGCTACCACTCCGACCTAAACCTAAACCTATTGGTTCAGACTATTTGAAGGTCAATTGCTACCTTCCTTCTTCCCTCTGGGATTATTTTATATTGTCCGCTACGAATGAGAGCAAACAATTACCTCACCCTTGGAGAATACAACAATTGATATACAGATGAATACCCTGTGCGAATGAGGACACTATGTAGTCTTCTTCTCTGTTCTTATCTTATGCTTATATTTTAAAACATTCTTAATCGGTAAGGTACAGTGAAGTTGCGCCCAGCCTTGCTCATTTATTTCGAATATAATACTACCAGACTTAACCGTGTATTCTTCAGTTATTTAGCAATAGCGATAATCCTTAAATACTACCTGATTCTCCTAATGATTCAGTTTACTCTTCGATAATAGCATGTTGCTCCCGTCACCTAAAGAGGGATTACAATTTTTATGCCAAAGGGTATTTAAAATTCGAACTAACAGACTAATATTCATTCTTATTTTAAGTGCCTAACGTTGCTTTCGATTATTTTGAATCCTTTTTTGTTTGGTTTTTTTTGATGTGTTTGTTTGAAATCAATCTTTCATCAGTAAAGCTGTGTGTAATGCAAACCATTTATCCTTTCATTACAGTGATAATTGATGACGATTTGTCATCGCCAAAATCCACATCATTTCGTATAAAAACACATCACAATGTCAACACTTATTCACAGATAAATAATAATTGTTGTTGTTACAAACAATGAAACTTTTTTTCTTTCTTTCTTTCATTCTTACTTTCTTCCATTTTAACATTACCATGAGACATATTATAATAATACGAGTAGATTGTAATAATAATATGATGTGATATGATTAATTGCATGATAAACACACTACACTACTGTGTACCAGAGATTAGCAATGAATCGGGTTTTCGCTACTTATAAGTACTCATGAAATTTTGGGAATGAGTGAGTCAACAGTATTGAAATTTAACTACTCTGATTAATTCGTACTCACTACACCACATTGATTTATCAGTACAGGTTGCAATGAGTATGAGTACAACGTTGACATTAAACTCATAACATTCGAAATATGTTTGATTTTTACGCCTACTCATTCAGATTCATAAATTTAAAAAAATACTTATAATATTGATAAATGAGTATAGTCTTAGTTGTTGTTGCATTTATAAAAAAATAAGACACAATAAGACAAAGACAGCAAGCAAAGCAAACACACAACCTTCTAGTGAGTATTGTAGTGTTCGTATGCGAATCATACTTATTTTGTGATTCTTGTAAATGTTGAGTAAAGAAGAGTCGAAATCAACAAGATCATACGTATTGTAAAGTATGAATATGATGAGAACTTCAAACTTTGAATATGAGTAGTATGGGTATGATGTATAAAATTAACGCACACAACATGAGTGGTGTTGAGAAGCTAGGCCGTAATCCTGACTGAAGGGTTGTAATGGCCAATTATGTATGTATGTATGAGTATGATATTAAAATAAGTATGAATGCGTATAAGTATCAGAAATTATGAGTATGATTCGAATCCACTCATATTTTTGAATACTCATTACTGATATCTGATACTGACCATTCATTTGTCTAGCTAAGATGTGAAGCGGTGCATCTATGCATATCTCATTCGTAGCTTCGAATCGAAGAAAAAGGTAAAATTTTTTGCGGAGAAACATTATGAAACAGTCTATTGAAACATCTTCACAGCGAAATTTTTGTTCTTTTGTGAGCGAATGCGGCGCCTATCTTGAAGAAAGCTTTCTTATATTCAAGTGTCAACCTTTAACCGACGATTTGTTGACAGGGCACTGTAGACTCGTGGTGATATTTTGGGTATCAGTCAGTAATAACTCAGTCAGTCTTGTGTGAAGACGCGTTGCGTTCGAAGTAAACAATTGTGGTTTGAAGATCTCCGCTATAGATCTGTACACTAGTATAAGTGTTGTTGCTTACAAAAAAGTTGTAAGCAGAGAATAATAACGAATAAGCAAGTTGTTGTTGTATCGTGAAGTTGTATACGGTGGCACACATATTTTTTGGTTTACAATCAACGAACTCATAATCTAAACGTTTCTAAAAAGGTAAAAACGTAACAGTATGATTCGCTTACGAACACTACAATACTCACTAGAAGGTTGTGTGTTTGCTTCTAATGCTGTCTTTGTCTTTTTCTTTCTTCTTTTATTTTAAGCAATAACTAAGACTGTAAAGTTTGATGAATGATTCGAATCACTCGAATCATTTATGAGTACATACTATTTCTAAGTATTGTTCTAAACTTAAGAATCTGAATGAGTAGGCGTATGAATCAAACATATTTCGAATGTTATGAGTTTGGTGTCCACGTTGTACTCATACTCATTGCAACCTGTACTTATAAATCAATGTTGTAATGAGTACGAATGAATCAGAGTAGTTAAATTTCAATACTGTTGACTCATTCATACTCAAAATTTCATGAGTACTTATGAGTAGCGAAAAAAAGATTTATTGCTGATCTCTGATCAGTATAGTGAAAGAGTTACATATGTTCAAAGAAGTGGAAGACAGTTTCATTTGTAGCTAGTGACTGTTTATGAGATGCGAGTGCGATAATCTTTATGGTTGCTGGCTATCCTAACTGAACTGCAGCAATTAAATGATAAAATTCAAGAAGAAACCACGCAGCTCTTGGCGAAAACGTGAAAGTTGCAAACGACTTTCTTTGGATCGATAATAAGGCCTACATGGTCCAAAGAGTAGGTAACAGACTAAGACTTGCTATTTGAAACTAAAACTAATGACAAAGTTTTTGTCTTCTATTGTAGTATTGAGTCGTTTGCTTAAATCTTTTCAAATTGAATACTCGCTCATAAAGTGGTTATGGAACGAACACGTGTCCTATTCAAATAAAAAAATGTAAAAAAAAGGTTCCAAACTAATGATGATGCCAAACAAACTCATCAGCACCACACAAAAATTTACTTGACCATCGGTTCGGATTGGTTTGGAGTGGGCATTAGCGGACACATTCACTATAATCGTAACAACTTGAAATTTGTCTAACTATGCATGTACATATGTATGTATGTATGGATGTACACGTACACGTACAAATAAATGTTCAAAAATATTTTAACTTGACTAGTTGAACAGAACAGTATCTTTAGATTTTATTTACATTGTGTCCCTTTCATTGGACACTCTATTCCGATTTTGGTTTCCGTTTCTGTTCGCAATAGCTTACATCAAGACATGACAGGGCAAACAAACAAACGAACATGAAACTTTTTTTCTTTATGCCACAACACTCGAATGATGTGGGCGACATACGTACGTACATACGTATCAGATGCATACGAGATATTTAAACATAAATGCTGGACATTGGTTAAGTTTTTCTAAAAGAAACCAAAAAGCAAAGAGAGGAAGAGAGAGTAACTGACAGGAGATTATGAGAATACAGTGTCATCTTCATTGTCACTCCACTGTGTAGATTCTCACCATCATTTGCTTTCATTATCATTGGCATTAAAGAGCATCAATCTAAATAGCGGACATTATTTGGACCGACCACATCATTGTCGTTTTGATGGTCGATGTCATGTTTGTGCTTTGCACAATGCTAGTCATGCTTGTCCTGGTCATCATGTGATTCATGTGTGTGTTTTGATGCGACTGTGTTCGTCGTCCAAAGTATTTTGGATGAGTATTTAGTGGCAATATCACGGATGTTTAAGAGGTTTCCTTTTGCTCTTGTTTATCATTCCATTTTCTTTTTGGCAAAAATCTCTCTCTCTCTCCCTCTATCTCTCTCTTGCTTATACAATTTTACTTCACCGAATGTTCGTGACATTGTCAAGTGAGTGAGTATTGTGGAGCGTGTTTATTCAGACGAATAAAAATGAAAAGAGGAAAATAAACTCTTGAAATAAAAATAAAGTGTAAATTAACACATTGGTTAACTATGCAAACATTTCGGTCTTTTTGCAGCCATTACAAAATTGCTGTCAAATATTGGGTTAATGCAATAGACATTTCTTGTTCATTCAAAAAGATAAAGATAAAAGAAGGTAGTAAAGAGAAAGTTTTAATTCATTTCTTAAGTGATGTAATCTCATATAAACGGGGGAAGTGTCATCAGTTCGTATGGTAACACTTAGAACCATTTACGACGAGATAACTCATAGATTGCGTTTCCTTCTAGGGTGCCAACTACGAGTTATCTCGTACTCACTCTAACCTGTCATTTTTGTGTAGCTACGAATAAAAACGTATTATATCAGTGCTAGTATCGATAAATGTCCTCTGGGAAAAGAACAAAAAGTCAATATTGGCCTACGTGACCAGTTTTCTGAGAATTGTGGTGGCAGTCAACGTCTTAAAAAACATATCAAGGATAGTTATTTTCGCCTGTAAACTGGCGATAAATATGTCTATGCACTAAACACGGTCCTAGCAATATCAATAGAGGTTGAGCATCACTGTAATGACGAATAGAACCAGATCTCTTTAGAGTTTTGTTAATCCTTGATTAAGTGTTCATTCTTTAAATGGTCTAGTACATGACAGCATACATACATACATACATGTATAGGGGGTAGTATAAAAAATCCCATATTTTTTCTTAAGAGACTGATTTGTTGCTCCATCTTGCTGCTGACGTTAAAACGATTTTGTTGAGAAAACAAAATGTTTTGAGAATTTTCTGATTTCTGGGCTTTGTTTAAGCACGAGATAATAATGTGAGAGACACATGTCCACGCGAAATTCGAATAAGACAAGCTTTTGAAGACATGAGTTGATTTAATGGCTCTGTAATAGCCAATTATATGTGACCATCGTCTTCTTAATTGCAAATAATGGCTTCAATCATGTTATGTTATGTTTTCATTGATTCGATTACTAAGGATACAAGCGTGAAGGATCGCTTGAGCGATATGAACATATATCCAGCTTGAAAAAAACTTCGTGGAAGAAATAACGTCTAACGAAAAATATCTTATTGAACAGAGATGAACCGGTACAAACGATGATCAGGTGAAAAATTGGTTTTATTTCGATTTTTGGAAGAAGCGCTGAATTATAAACATTATTGTGGCCAACATGGTCAATAGGCCGAACTTTTGTGCTGCACATATTAAAAGATACTCAGCCGGTACTCGGAGAGGTTGTTTAGAAGGATCCTATCGTTAGAATATGAGTTCATTGATAGCAAACAAAATAAAAATAAATTTGTGTTTAGTTTCAATTAAATTCTTTATTGTTCTCACAACTTTTGTGCCACTGTTCACACTTCACGAATAAAACAAACAATTAAAAGCATACAACGCAGATCTTTTCAACGGCGATCTTTAAACCACGACTGTTCTCTTCCCACGCAACGCGTCTTCACACAAGACTGACTGAATTCTTACTACTCGTTGCCTGCTTTGTCTTTTGCCTTTTTATATGCTCGCGTAATCCGGCTGATGAAGGTTCTTAAAGTGGAATGTTCGTGTCTTCGCCTACTCGAGAACTTTATTGCAAATTCATTGTTGTTTGTGTATTTTGTTCGCATTGCTTGTTGTTGCGTTCTCGCTTACTTGTCTATCCCCTTTTCTTTCATACTGATGTTGTTGGTTTACTTGCAATAAGTTCGTTGTATGTGTTTGTGTGGCTTTTGTTCATTTTAATATTAACCAATGATACACCGTTTCCATTTTCGTAACATTATGTTTGAACCGAGCAATACATACTAGGCAATTCTGTACACGTCTATACTGAAAATATATATTTTTTTGTGAAATGACCTCTTAAACAACCTGTGTTTTTTATCAATAGAATGTAATTAATCCCTAAAAAATTAATATTTGACTTGAATTGGTCAATAGTTAGTCTTTTACTACACCTTATGTACACTTCTTCAGCAGATTTCTGGCAAAAACTCTGAGAGTAAATAAACCTGTCATGAAAAAGTTTCTCAGAAATCTGTCGTTCTCGCCAATCATGTATAAAATTAAGGCACATAACATGAATGGTGTGCGAAGCTAGGCCGTAATAATTTGCCATTACAACCCTTCAGTCAGGATTACGGCCAAGCTTCTCAACACCACTCATGTTGTGTGTGTTAATTTTATACTTGAATGGCGGGACCAACAGTTTAAAGTCGTTTCAGAACGACAGATTTTTGAGAAACTATTCATGGCACGTTTATTTACTCTGAGAGTTTTTGCCAGAAATCTGCTGAGAGGAAGTCGCCTAAGAAATATTTTTTTTTCCATATTTCGTTTTGATGTCTGACCGGGGATTTGAACCGTGGCTTCGCGTCTAATAATCGAACACACAACCTACTAGACTACGGCGACTTCGGTAATTTTCTTTCTCTCTAACACTTAAGTTTTAATAGAATTGAATTAAATTTGTCACCCATCCAATCCAATTGGCATCGAAGTCCATTGCTCTTGTTTATAGATTTTGTCATTTGAGTCCTTTATTTACGTAAACAGACGTTTAGTTTCACAGAGCTGTGTATGGTTTTAAGTGTTGATCTGTTTTTATTTTACTTTCTCAAGCCGCTACTGATGTTTTTATTTATTTAATATCTTCGTGTTTTTTTCTGTTTCATTTCTTTTTTTTTTTTTTTTGTCACCCTCGGTCGAGTACTTTTGCAGCATTTAATGCGAATATGCTTGTAACCAAAAATGTACACATGAACTGCTTAAATAAATAAATATCAACTATGTATGTATTCCATTGCACTCCCAACATAGCAATTGTTACAAAAAAAAAAGCGAAAAAATATGTATCACAGTATAAAGAAGACTTTTGAAAAGAAAGGATAACAAGGATGCCTAAAGTACAAATATTTTAACAAGTGTCAAATACATACATTCACATAAATACATCTCACACTTACTATTGCTGAAAATTAAACACACACACTTTAGTAACACTATCCATATGTATGTATTTAGTCAAGTACGGAATTGGTGTGAATGTAAGCTGGATTACACTGTTTCCATTAGTAAAATATTTGATTTCATTGAAATATGTTACAACCCTTTAGTCAGGACTACAACTTAGCTTCTCACACCGACGTCCATGATATGTGTGTTAATTTTAAACATAAGTGGCGGACCCTACCCTTTAATGTGGACTCCTAACAACAGGTTTGGGAAACTTTTCATGGCAGTTTTACTCGCTTTCAGAGTTTTTGGCAAGAGACTACTGAGAAGAAATCGACGACAGAATTTTTTTGTTCATATTTCGATTTGTTCGAGATGTACATATGAGCTAGTGTTTGAACCACGAGTTCTCATCTAATACGCTTTTTATTTAACTTTTTTCAATTATTTATTTTTAATTTTTAAATTCGTAATCAAAATCATTTTTTTTTTTGATTTTCGTAATACTAAGTTTAGATATGCACTTTTATTGAGTCAATATTTGGTTTATTGAGTACAATATTTTAAGTGTTCAGACATAACAATACACGCCGTTCAGCTGCTTATTCAAACAGCTGGTTGTTTCAACAGCATTGGTTTTATTTTGTTTTTTTTTTTGTCTTTGTTGACATTTGAGTTGTCAAATAGCAACAAAAAGTGGTCGAATAATTGTAATATGCGCACTGAACATACTTATGACTGTGCTGCATTTTAAGTTTTACTCAATATTATAGCAATTTGCGTATTCATTGGGCAATAACTTATCGAAATATATCAATAATGGCGTTTATTTGCGATTTACGCAATAAAGGTGCATATCTGAACACCGTAAAATGGAAACGGTGTTTTCTTTTTTCTATATTCTTCGACTGCTTACTTCACACATTATTGTTGCTGTTTTTCTTTTTTTCCTTTTTTTAAGTACATATTTGAAGATGCATTTGTTTTGCGTGTTTTACTTCATTCGTTCCTTCATTCGTTCGTTCGTTTAGTGGGAATATTTATTTTATTTTGAATTCTTCTATTTTGAATTCAAAACAGGAAAGGGGGAGTGTGTATTTTTTTTTTTTTTGGTTTTTGTTCTCCGTTCATGCCAAGTGTTAATATTCTCGCAGTTCTTGAGATTTGTTTACATTTTTTTATGTTGTACTATTTATTGTTGTTTTAGTTGTTTTCATTTCGTAAAAGTTGCAGTTGTTCATGTTGTCGCTGTCAGCACCGTTTGTGTTAAGCTCGTGACGGATGTCATAAAAAAAATGAAACAGAAACAAAATTTTATTTTCGCAGATTTAAAGAGAGTTTTTTTCTGTCTGTCTTTCTTTTTCGCTGTGAGTCTGCATGAATTTTAGTCCTTAACGGATTGGCATGTGCCTTGCAACAATAGGAAACGCTTTCAGTTGACACGTATTCAGATTTGAACGAATTTGTTCACTTATTTTTAGAAACAGCCGCCATTTCTAGATTTGATTTCATATTAAAGTCTTGGTTTTTAAATTATTTTAAATATGAATTTAAAATTTATGCGGCATTAAACGTTAAGCAAAATATGTACTCTAATTTGTGTATGAAGAAGAAAACTTTTTTTGTGTTTTATTCTAGTCTATGTAAAGCTTGGGCATACTTATAAATCTTACATTTTATATTTACCTGTTTTTCATTCGATTACTTATACTACTACTCCTTACTACTACTAATACTACTACTTACTACTACTACTACTACTACTACTACTACTCCTTACTACTACTTCTTACTACTACTACTACTACTTACTACTTACTACTTACTACTACTACTACTACTACTACTCCTTACTACTACTCCTTACTACTACTACTACTACTTACTACTTACTACTACTACTACTACTTACTCCAACTACTCTAAGAGGATTGACTTAGATGAGAGAAGTAGAATGGACGTTTGAACACCTTGTCGGAATCCGTTACGCAATCCGGATGCGGATATGGATGGCCAAATGGCCAAACGGACTCCACTTCGAAGTAATACCACAGTAGTTCAGGAGTGGGCATAAGGAGTCCAAAAGAGGAGGTGGAGATTTAGTGGGTGAGGGCCCCACACACGGAGGATAGTGACGACTACCCCTATGGTCCGGTTAGGTACATTTCCTCCTACTACTACTACTACTACTACTACTACTAGTACTTACTACTACTACTACCTACTACTACTACTACTTACTACTACTACTTATACAAAAAAGGGAAAAAATTTAGTTTTTTGTAAACGTTTGTTGATATTCATTAACATTAAAATAAAAAATATTCATTAAATATAAACACCACTGAACTGTAGTTGACACATACATATGTACATAAATTGGCACAAGTATACAATTTTTAAGGTAAAAAAAATCGTTGTAACATGCAATTTATCGATTCATGAACCCCGATGTCCTAGTGAATAGTGTGCTGAACTTCAAGCACCAAAGCCGTTGATTCGATTCTCACCAGAACCTCCTGGTGTTTGTGAATGTCTGATTGTTCGTCTGACGTTATAATATATATGTACATAATATAGAAAAAAGAAAGTGATAATCACACTACACCCTATTTCCTTTCTCCTATAAACTATATTTCCTGTATTCCAACACAAAGCACTCTAGGCACAGAGGTCATCTCCTATTGTTACAAAAAAATGTATGCTGAAGCTTTTATTTCTGATGACAGCTTCGCACCTGTAATTCAAACTTTGTACTAGTTGGTCGCATTTGCTTTTTGGATATGGCATTCTAAGCTTCCTGTGTTACCGGCAGCAGTTCGTTCTATACTGACTAATTCAAAACATCCATTTTCATATCCAAAAATCACTTTTTATTGATACTTTGTAGGATTGTTTGGGATCATATGAATCTGACATAAATCTGGACATACAGTCGCAGAAAAAAGTCTACATACACCGATGTATGTACTAATTTTTTTTTGTGCATTTCTAATAACACTAAACTACAAAATAAAACAAAAAAATGAAGTACATTCAGCTAATGACATAGTGTAAGTTGTAGGTTTTGTTGAGTAGAACTCAAAAGTACTTTTTTTATATTTCTTGAACCCTCCAGAGAGTTTTGGACTTTACGCACAATGGCACAACTGTGTGCCACTGTTCACAACTTAATGTAACAACAATAATTGTTTTGTGTGTTATTTTTCTTTGCTTACGGCTTTTGTGTAAACAATGGCAATTGTTCAGTAGATCTGTATAACGGAGTTTTTCAAACCACGACTGTTGGCTCTACACTCAACGCGTCTTCACACAAGACTGGCTGAATTCTTACTACTCGTTGCCTGCTCGGTCTTGCCTTTTTATATGCCCACGTAAACAGTCTGATGAATGTTCTTGAAGTCGAATGTATGTGGTTGCGCCTTCTCCAGAACTCCATCGTGGTTTCATTGTTGTTTGTGTATTTTGTTTACATTGTTTGTTGTTGCCTTCTTGCTTACCTGTCTATCCCCTTTTCTTTTACACATATGTTGTTGGTATATGGTTTTTGTTTTTGTAACTTTTGTTTATCATTTTAATGTTAAACGATGTAACACCATGTCCATTTTCGTAACAATATGTATGCGGAACCTATTCCTATGAATCATATCGACTTTAAAAAAATATTTTCCCCCTACGATATATTCGTTTTACTCAGTTAGGAGCAGTATGAGTAATCGTATAGCTTTGTTCCCAAGTATAGATCTCCTAATGTACAGAAATAATTTTGCAACTCGATTTGCTTTATAAATTCCTCTAAGAGATGTTTTCATTTTGAATTTAAACGTTCAGTTGAATGCTAATCTACCACTACTTTCTTTAGTATCACCTCTTTGGAAACGGTGTTCAGAAATTAAAAAAAAAAAATCTGTAGAAATATTATTTCCGTTATGCAACTGTAACTAACCACAATTTCTTGTGAATCATTTTTATCTTTACAGTTATGCGGTGATAACAGGACTTATTGAAATATTATCGCGACGTTGCATGAAAATCCGGGAATCGATTGAAAATCATCAGAGTGTCGTTCTATCATTGCTGGCAACTCTTGGCTTCATCACCAGGTTCATTGACGTCTGTCCACCCGGTAAGTGTGTTCTTTTTTAAATTTCTCTCTCTCTCTCCCTCTGTCTGCTCATACTTTTCTACAATTATAACGTTAAACTCAAATTATTTGTTGTCTTCAGTGTAAGCGAACGTGAGCACATGTATTGGTTGAGTAAGCGGAAAAGGTGTAACGCTCGTTAATATGTTCGTTATTTATGTTCGCACCTTGCGGCTAATTTTTTATTTTATTTTTTTTATTAATTCTCACCTTTTACTGTTTTTTTTAGTAGTAGTGTTTTGTTTTTGTTTTTATTAATTTCTTTCTTTTCCTTTTTACAGGACCTTCTGATCCAACACGTTTCCTAAGTGCGGCAAAATCAACTGAACTCTTTGGTTCGATATCGATGCTCTATGCTAGTGTTGTACCAATCGGTAAGTTTACTACATGTTGTTGTTGTTGTTGTATTTAACATTGCATGACTCACTCATATTTTAGGTTTATGACCTAATAGTGTGTGTGTGTCTGTGTGTTCGTATTTCTAATCGAGTGCAAAGTGCATTTGTCGGATGATTTATTTTCTGATGATAATCAATCGAAAGATTCATTTTTTTGTTTCATTACCTTTCGTTTCATTTCGTTTTATTTTCCTTGGAACATGTTCGACGACGTGAGTTTTTTTCGAAAGCGGAAATTATGAGATTTTCTTTCGTCTCGTTTTAAGCGAATGTTTAAAATGCAACAACAAATTGCAACGAATTCCTAAGTATTTATGACTTTATGATTCTATGTCCGCCTTTTTTTTTGTTTTTTTTTTTTGTTTGTTGGTGTTTTTATGATGCACTGAAACTGATGTGTTCATTTTGCTTTTTTTTGTTGTAATTCTTCTTACAGGTGAATGCATTCCACCGAGAACGATTTCGTTAGCGGCTGCAACCTTTAATTTATTGGTCTCAATGGCAGTGTTGGATTTATCTACGTTCCAGGTAAGTTAAACAATCTCTCTTGCCATCGTAAATAATAAGTACAGAACGAATCAAATTCAATTTCTATGCCACAATAAAGGAAATATTTGTTCGGAAGTCTTTAAGGATCTTTAGTATTTCGATTGAAATTATAAAAATTTCAAACATTTTGTTTGTATTTCCATAAAGTAAGGCAGGCCAATAGGGAAAGCAAATCTTTTTGAGGTGGCTCTCCCTATTCGGCAAAGCTTTGAATGCAAGTGTTGCAGATGTTAACACAAATCATCAAAATTCAGTACTTTAGTACTTTTTTCAGTACTTTTTCATTTCAAAAATACCGTAGTACCCCCACGACGCTTTCAGTACTTTTTTATTATTACATATTTCATATGTCTTATGCTTTTCAGCTACTAATGGGTTAGCAACATGTTCAACGCAATGCTAAAAGTAGAATTAGGCTTAAGCCCCGATTAGCCAAACGTCCACGGAACGTACATTTTTTTTATAAAATTCGATTAGCAACGAAAACGCTTGCCGAACCGTAATGTAATTTCGATAAGCATTTACATTACTCTTCGTATGCTAAAAATGAACGTATGTTACATTACATTCCATCGACGTTTGATTAAACGGGGCTTTTACATTTTGTTCCGTTCCGAATTAGGTGCTTTTGTCTTGTATGTGAGAAATACGAATAAGTCGTTAGGTTTTCTGTTCCGTATCGTATGTGTATTAAATATAAATAAATAAATAGTCTAGCAGGTAGTGTGCTTACTAGACGTGAACCCACGGTTGAAACCCCATGTGAGACATCTCCATTAAAACGAAATATTACAAAATGGTGACTTCCTTCTGGCCAAAAATCTGAGAGTAAATAAAATTGTCACGATAAAGTTTCTCAAAAATCTGTTGTTCGGAGACGACTTTAAACAGTAGGTCTGTATTTTTTGTATGTACATAGGGGGTGGTTTTTTAAGAGCTATAGGAAAATTAAAAAATAAAACACATAAAATTCAGAAAAATTCATGAAATCTTTATTTGAATCGATAGTACGGTCCATATAATTTAATGTTTGAAGATTATTTCATGCAAATGTTGACCGCGACTGCGCCTCAAATGGTCCATCCGCTTAGTCCAATTTTGGCATACTCTTTCAGACTTTTGGCCGGTATCTCACGAATAAATGCTTCAATGTTGTCTTCCAATGCGTCAATTGAAGCGGGCTTGTCTGTATAGAGATGAGCTTTAACATATCCCCATAAAAAATAGTCTAAATGCGTTAAATCTCACGATCTAGGCGGCCAATTTACCAGTCCCGAACGTGAAATAAAATGTTCACCGAATTCGCCTCTCAATAGGTCCATTGTTACGCGTGCTGTGTGGCATGTGGCACCATCTTGTTGAGACCACATGTCATGCAAGTCAAGCTCTTGCATTTTGGGCAAAAAACAATTGGATATTATCTCACGGTAGCGCTCACCATTCACAATTACGTTACGATTCGCAGTATCTTTGAAGAAGTATGGTCCAATGATGCCACCAGCCCATAAACCGCACCAAACTGTGACTTTTTCTGGATGCATTGGTAGCTTTTGCAATACTTCTGGCTGATCTTCACTCCAAAATCGACAATTCTGCTTATTTACGTATCCATTGAGCCCAGAATGAGCTTCTTCGCTGAACACAATTTTTCGATAAAGAAGTGGATCTTCGGAGCACGCATTTTGATAAAAAAAAAATTCAATGATTTGCAAGCATTGTTCGTTTGTAAGACGAGTTAGGGTTAAATTATAGACCAAACTGAAGATGTTTGACAGTGAAACAAAATACGAAACGTGCGTGAGCTGTTTAAACCAGTGTTGCCAAAAAGATAATAGCTAAAAAATCACCCTTTACATACTACGTATTTTTTTTTTTTTAGAAAAGTACCATTCCATCAAAAAAAGTACCGTTTCAGTTACAGTTCAGTACCATTTCAAAATTTCAGTTTTGCAACACTGATCAGTGGCCATCAGACTTATTTATGGCACCGCCATATAATTATTTACATTTGATTGTATTTTCGCACTTAAATTTCTTTTGATTTAATCGTTGTATTCGAATTAATTTAATCCTGACTCCCTGTTTTATTATTGCCTGCGTATATCTATCCATCCCCTCTAGTATTTGCTTTGTTTGTAATTTAATTTAAAAATTTCCAGAAAACTACCCCCTTCATCGGAAAAGAACAAAGAGAGAATACTTTCTCATCATCAAATATTTTTTGTAATAAATTCATATTTTATTAAATTATATACGCAAAGTGTTTGGCTTGTAGTGTGCTGAAATGCTCCAGCAAGTACGTCTACTTACTCGTCTGTGTATGTATGTGTTTGTCTGTTTTTAAATTCCAAGACCAACACCCAGCACCCAAGGTTGCTGCTGTAAAACAAATCATTTTTAATTTGTTTGCAAAGATGCCATGAGTAATAAACCAAATGTAAATATTTTCCTAAGCAATTTTCTTTAATTTTCGAACATAAACCCAAAAGACAACAACAACAACAAAAAATGCTTGAAAATAATAACAACAACAATAATAATAATACATCATTCAAAATTCAAATAATATTGTAGAAAAAAAAAACGAGTTGAGGAAAAGTGGCTCCTGCCAAAAGGGTAGTGCCATTAGAAACGCCCACAATATCGCACCAAACTCTGATGTACTTCATACACTTGAAGAAATCTTTCAGAAGTTTTCTTTTTTTTGTATTGTGCTAGTAGTTGGGCACTTTGTCTTGCTTGATATTCAAATACAGTTTTAATGATAATAAAAATGAGTCTTGTTCGTGGCATGTCTAGAGCTACCTTAACAGAGGATTTAAACCAGTGAAATTTTTCCATGCGATACATTCATTGACGAATTGCTGGTATTCTCTTATATCTGAGATTTTTCTATCAATAGAGATTCTCAAAGTGTTCAGATGGTGTTATGTGTTTCGGCCCCTGGAGTGTTGTGGTTTTCCATATTTTCTGCTTCATACGTTACATACATAATTGGCCATTACAACCCTTCAGTCAGGATTACGGCCTAGCTTCTCACACCACTCATGTTGTATGCGTTAACGTCGACTCCGAACGACAGATTTTTGAGACGCTATTCATGGCAATTTTATTTACTCTCAGAGTTTTTGCAAGAAATCTGCTGAGAGGAAGTCGCCGAAGAAATATTTTTCGTTTTTGATGTCTGAATTGGGATTTGAAGTCGGGCCTTACATCTAATGAGCCAACACACTACCTACTAGACTACGGCGACTGGCCTGCTTCAATGGGAATTATATTCGAGGACCCTAAGAAGAATTAGTAATTGTTCTTCCTAAATTTGTGTTCAATCCAGCCGAATTTTCTCTTCTTTATCGTTAAGCACAAAGGTTCTATGAACTAAACAGACCAGGGATAATAGCAGTAGTTCCTTATGTACTCCTTAAAAAGTTTTCTAACGCTTGTAATGCCCAATATCATGCCAACGGTTTGCACCTCCCAGCGAATGTCTACTAGGAACTTAGTGAAGTAACTTGATCAAGCTGGATAGTCGGGTGATCTGTCCGGTATTTTCGTTATAATACCAGCATCGAAATCGAAAGGGTTTAGGTATCGTGTAGTCAGATCAACTATAAACAAGATTTTGACGTGACCATAGATTACTTCTATACTTTCATACGCTTATGGCATTCAGTATCATTTGCGCATGCTCCGCCACTTGCTTGGGTAACACAACTAGTGGTAGCCAGTTAAGGATAGTAAGCAGTACCTTGGATGAGGCAGTTCTAAGACCATATGTTATCAAGATCGCAATCATCGCTCAGACTAAGTTCTATGTTTTCTTATTTTCAAAGCCAACCACTAAACAGCAACCCCGGTGGAATAGAGTTGGTTTAGGGTTCGTTGTTGGGATGACTGCGTAGACTCAATTTGATATGGCTTGGATAAGAAATTTGTCGCGCTATTTACTTATTAGTTCTTCACCTAATTAAACAACGCACCCTTATACTATATTCAGACATGCACTTTTATTGAGCCAATATTCGATTATTTGAGTACAATATTTTAAGTGTTCAGATATAATATAAGCAATATTCATTTGACAGCTGGTAAACAAAACAGCTGGTTGTTTCAACAACATTGTTGTTTTTTGGTTTTTGTTTTTTAGTCTGTCGTTGATGACAATTGAGTTGTCAAATATCAACAGAAAGTGATCAGATAACTGTAATATGCTCACTGAACGTACTTATGACAGTGCTGCATTTTAAATTTTACTCAATATTATAACAATTTGTGTATTTATGGCGCAATAATTAATTGAAATTTTATATGAAATATTGAGCTCAATAATGGCGTTTATTGCGATGTACGCAATAAGAGTGCATGTGTGAACATTTTATTATTCGCGTTCAACTGTGGCACCCAAGTTTATTTATATTCATGTTTAGATTGACTTTAAGGACTAAATTCTGTTGCCCAATATTCTAACATTTCCTTCTAGCTCTCAGGGATTAATTTGCGGATTTTTTTTTAATATTCATTTCAGTGTATGTATTTCGATTTGTAGACAAAGTTTTCATTTCAAAAACATTTCCTTCTAGTTTTGCTTCAACTCCTTGTGATCCATATTCATTCATATTTTGCCTGTACATACTCGTTGTGTCTCACTCATCTCGTTCCTTAGTCTTCCTTACAATAACAAATAGGAGAGGAGAAGAGAAATCCAAAAAAAAAAGATAATAAAATACAAATATTTTATTAATTTATGTATGCAAAACTACTCAAATATTCACAAAGCATAAATAAAATTGCCTCTTCTGCCACCTTTCCACCCTTCCACTCTTCCACCTCTTCCAAGGCATTTGATTTGAAAAAGTTTTTGAAAAACTTTACTTTTCTTGTTCAATTGCTTGCTGTTCGTTCTCTCCTTGTTTTGACTTGAAACGGAAGGAAGGAAAAGTTTTATAATTCTTGCTCGAATTGGAAAAAACAACAAACCAGAGAACATAAATCTGTTGAGAATTATTGAGAGTCACTCTTAGCCTCAGCCTCACCATGATACTAGAATGAAGTGGGGAATCCAATCTAATGCTTCCAGCACCAGCAACAGCTACTGATGATGATGCAATATTTGCTACAAAGTTTGTTTTTTTCCACCATTTTAACTCTCTTTTTTGTTGTTTTGTTTTTGATGTTTTGTTGTTGTTGTTGTTTTTTATTTGCTTGGAATCTTTAGAAAATGTTCATTTCTTGTGTCAATATTTGTTGGGAAATCAAATAAACTGAAACTCACAATTGAATTGTGCTCATGATTAAAACCCAATAATTTTATTTGTTTTTATCCACCACTTCTACTCTCTTTCTTTTATTCCCATCACTTTACATTATCTTCTCATATCAGAAACAGTACATCTGTCTGTCTGTCTGTCTGCCTATTGTTTATGTATTATGTGCATGTATAGTATATGGGGAAATTAAACACACACAAACTGAACTTTTAACTCGAAAAACGAAAAGTGTAGACAGACCTTCGAGTCTGGGAGGCAGGCAGATTGAACTGAAAGACCGACCGGCAGATGAGAAAAGAAAACATTTATCATTTAACTACCGCATCACTTTGGGTTCGAAGTAATAAAATAAAAACAAACTAAAGTTTTTGGTAGATTTCTTCTTCTTGTTCTTCTTCTGTTTTAATTCCTGGAAACGCTGTATCCCACTTAAACGTGAAAGTTTTACAAGGAAAAACACACACGTAGCTACCGCCCAAAATTCATTAATGGAAACTGCTGATACGATTTTTTAAAGACCTTACAAGCGCCTCCCAAAGTATTATGTTGCCACCATGTGAGAAGAAGAAATTAGAGGCGCTGCTAATCATGATCAGAATTAAATTGAAAGTTTTCTACTCTTCTCTATGCGCACTTAACTTTTATGAGCACTGTAGACATTATCGTTATCGTTTTTATTTTACAAATTTCTACTTAAGAGTAAGGCCCAGCACACCTTCAAAGTGATTTATTGTCAATTTGTCAATTGGATTTTTATCAAATTGAAGCGTTATTAGCTTAGAAAGAGTCTTTTGTAGACAAAAACTCTCCATTTTCTTTTGATACCTCAGATCCTTCGTTGCGACGGACGATATACTTAATCGATGTTTTAAAAGCACTCGATCGAAAGAATTCGATGTTTTTTTTTTGTTGAGTTATGAGCAGAGATCAGCAATTAATTGTTTTTTCGCTACTCACAAGTACTCACGAAATTTCGAGTATGAGTGAGTGAGTCAACAGTATTAAAATTTAACTACTCTGATGCATTCATACTCACTACAACATTGATTTATAAGTACAGGTTGCAACGAGTATGAGTACAACGTTGACATCAAACTCATAACATTCGAAATATGTTTGATTCATACGCCTACAAATCATTCGAATCATTCATCAAAATTTATTGTGTTAGTTGTTGCATTTACAAAAGGTGTAGAAAGAAAAAGCGAAAAACAAAGACTGCCATCAAACACACAACCTTAGTGTTTTTTTTTTTTTGCCTTGAGCCGGAGGTGGGAATCTTCTAAAGACACTTTTGTTCCAACAAAAGAGTGCACGATTCGCCAACACTGGTGCCAACGTACTAAACCCACCCCCTACACACTTCAACCACTCTCCCCCCGCGGGACTGCCGTAAGGTATTACTTCGCGGAGGGGTGGTTAGCTCGAAAGCTTCATCACATCAATTCAGATTTCGCCTCCGTTTCTCCAGTCTACGGAGTTCTATCATAACTTCAGCCATTCTCTGGCTATATTGGCTCCATAGGTTCCTACAGTTCATCAGTTCTTCCATTAGCCGGTTTGGTCCTAAACTCGTTCCTCCGGGCCATCTAAATCTGCGGCAGCATGTTAGAATATGCTCCGCATCTTCCTCCTCATCTACACAGTTTGGGCATATAGGGGAAGTGTCATGACCAAATCTGTGCAGGTACTTCCTGAAGCACCCATGACCAGTTAGAAACTGGGTCACGTAGTAATTCAGCTCGCAATGTTTGTCCTTCATCTAAAGGAACTAGGCGAAATGTCCATCTTCCCTTTATACTGCTCTCCCATCGCGACTGCCATTTGTGCATGGAAGTCCTCCGTTCCTCCGCTTTTATATCTGCTATTCGTCCTGGATACTCGAGACGGCGAAAGTATATCCTCCTCATCTCATCCGCTAATATGTCTATCGGTATTGACTTTGCCAATACCAATACCGCTTCATCAGACACCGTTCTGAAACCACTTATCCGTCTAATCGCGCTTAGACGATACACCGAGGACAGTATTCTCCTCGTCGTGCCCACGGAGAGTGCCTCCGACCATATTGGGCATATAGCATTATCGACGTTACAACCGCCGAAATTATTCTCCTTTTGAATGGACCTGGTCCTCCAATATTTGGCATCATCCTCGCCAGTGCTCCCTGTGTTACAGATGCCTTTTCGCCGATGTATTTCACGTGCTCCTTGAAATACAACCTGTCGTCGATAATCACTCCTAGGTATTTTATCGCTCTCTTTGATTCGATCCTAGTGCCTCCAACGGTCACTTCCATTTTCTCCACTATCTTCCGGCCGCTTATCAAGACGGCGTCCGTTTTATTTGCAGCAAGTATCAAACCTGCCTCATCCAGCCATGCTCCAACATTTCGGATCGCTGTGTTCGTTTTCTCCTCTATTTCCGTTATCGTCTTAGCTACCGAGACTATGGCAATGTCATCTGCAAAGCCCACAATTGTAGTCCCGTTTGGCAACCGCGGTCGAAGTACACCATCGTACATGATGTTCCACAGTAGTGGCCCAAGTACAGAGCCCTGCGGGTCACCCTCCGTCACTACGTATTCCTTCTCTCCTTCATCCGTTAGGTATATTACTTTCCTGTCCTGAAAGTAATTGTTTAGAATCTCCATTAAGTATGGCGGCGTAGCCATGTTAAAGAGGGCTCTCATAATCCGTCCCCAATTCGCTAAGTTGAACGCGTTTTTAACGTTTTTGGCTTGACACAACCTTAGTGTGTATTGTAGTGTTCGTACGCAACAACATAATGCATATTGTTAAGTATGAGTACGACGAGTACTTCAAACTTTGAATATGAGTAGTATGAGTATGATATTAAAATACGTTTGAATACGTATAAGTATCAGAAATTATGAGTATGATTCGAATCTACTCGACTTTTTGAATATTCATTGCTGATCTCTGGTATGAATCGCTGAATCTGGCAACATTTCTCAAAAGATTCAATAGAAAATTTAATCATAACAAATTTCAACTGTTTAGGATGATGATCTATATGAATACTCATTGCAATTTTCTGGTGCAGAGATAACAACCAGTCCAGAACATTTGTCATATTTCGTGGTTAAATGACGAAAACAAAATTCAGGAAATTGTTGTTGTTGTTGGTGTTGTTGTTGTCTCCATAGATTTTATCAAGGCTTAATCTTGATTTGAGTGATCTCATGTATTTTGGAAAATACAATTCCCAACGAAAATCCTTTTTCTTTTTTGATTTCTCCTCAAATTACACGGGGTAGTCTACTTAAAAATGACTGTCAAACATCTACTTAATGCAGCAGCTTGTTCAAATTTTTATAGGAGCCAACTGACAAATGCTTGTTGACAACAGCAGTGTTGCCTATTCAGTTCAGAGACGACAAAAATTGAAAATGCCACTGACTTACTGATTATGTAAGCTTGTATTCTTGTAATACTTGAGTCATCCACATGTATTCTTCACCGTTGTAATTAAAAAAACTTCCAGCAAATTTTAATTTTTTGTACTTCGTAGTCCTTCTCAACATGTTTGTCAACGATTGGAATTATAACATCAACAGCGGTGTCTCAACAATCGAAACAATCGCTGTCTGGTCTGGTCTGACTGTGTGTTTGTAACGTCAGTCTGTTTGTTGGTTTAATCTGTTGGCTGGTTATTTACATTAAAACTCTTACCACAACTAATTGATGCACCCACATTAATGGCCATCCATCATTGTGTGTGTGTTTATATTCCTATGACCGCTTCTTCTGTTTACTTCTGCTGTGTATGACTCTTGTCAATATTTGCCTATGCGTTGTATTTGCTTGTTAGGCCAAATGTTTATTTACGTATCATCCGTTTATTCTTTCTCCCCGTTTTTATTTATTCCCTTTTGAAAGTCCTTGTTTACAGCTGTTTTTTTTTTGTTTTTTTTTTTTTTGCCGAATTGCAACACTTATGTCAACAACGACAACAGCAACAGCAACACAATAATGACAACGATGATGATGACGATGATGTGAACGCTGTTGATTACAACATCCACTAAATGTCTGCATCATCTATTGGCCAACTACGTAAACTAATTATGGTTGTAAACTGAAAACAAGGAGATTTGATGTATGTATGTATGTGTCTGTGTGTTGGTTGTTGCGTTATCTTTTGAGCTTCTGTGTTAACCAAAACGAGTTCAACTAATGCCTACAGTTGTGTGTGTCTGTGTTTGTGTGGGTGTGTGTATGGATGTGTGTATTTGCAAAACCAATTCATGAATTAGCGAAGCGCAAAAACCAATTGTTGGCTTAAATAAATAATAATTTTTGTAAACGTTAAATCAAATCAAAAGCAGAGAATACTTATAAAGGGTCAGCATGTGTCTAGTAGTATTGTTAAGAGTTTCAAAAAGGGAAGTCCGTGTGTAAATAGAAAAGCCTTTAAACAATAATTATTTCAATAATAAAAACAATGCAATAATATTGGTTTTGTTTAGAGGCATGAATTTTCTTGGTTTTTTTTAGAACTAAAAAAGGTATATCGTTAGCGTGGTATATAAACTCAAAATAATATACAGTGGACAGCAAAAGTCTGAGTACGGCAATATATTTTGACAAAAAAAGTCCCCACAGGCTTAATACTCTTGCACAAAGTCCCGATATGACTTCAAGAGAATATTTAGGAGGTCATTTAAAAGAACGGTTCCGTAATCGCTAAACCTCAAACAAAAGTCAACCGAAAAACTTGCTCATGGTGCCACCAGAAAACACTAAACAAAACTTGTACATTCAATTCCAAATGAGTTAAATGTAGTGCTTTAAGTTAAGAAATATTCTACTAAATACAAGGGATAACATTTTCATATATTAGGCCTTTGAAATTTAAATTTACTCAGGATTCTCCTTGGGGGTACCTATGGAATCATCTGAAACTTTTCCTTATTTTTCTCTTGTTTTATGAAAAACATTCAATAATCGTTTATTTTATAATAAAATAGAAACAAATTAATAAAATAAATATATAAACGATAAATTTTTATACAAACTTTTGATTAAAATTCATGAAATTGCTAAAATATATTGTCGTACTGAGAATTTTACTGTCCACTGTATATAGATATACAGTACAGCCAAATAACTTTTTTTTTTTTTTTTTGAAAATGCTCTTGAAAAAAACTACTGAATATTTTCTCAATTTTTTTTTTTTTTTAAAGCACAATCCTTCCGGTTTATAGTGGAAAATAATTTCATTCAAATGGCTGCCTCGGCTGGCCATGCAGTAGTCTACACGATCGGTTCAATTTTTAAGCACATTATCGATTATGTGCAGCTGTATTTCACCAATGGCTTCACGAATATTGTCCTTTAAAGCGTCAATTGTCTCTGGCTTGTCGGCGTAACACTTACCTTTGACGGCACCCCATAAATAATAGTCCAACAGTGTCAAATCGCAGCTTCAAGGTGGTCAAACGACATCAGCTCTGCGGCTGATAATGCGATCTTCAAAAACAGGGCACAAAACATCGAGTGTAGCTTCGGCTGTGTGGCACGTAGCGCCGTCCTGTTGAAACCAAATGTTGCCAATATCCTCCTCTTGTTCACAAAAATTCGTTCAACATGGCCCGATAACGATCGCCATTGACTGTAACGGCCACTTCTTGCTCATTTTCGAAGAAAAATGGCCCAATTATGCCTCTGGACCAAAATTCGCACCAAACAGTGACTCGTTTTGGGTGCGTCGTTTTTTCAATGTATGTTTTCTGTGCCCCAAATGCGAAAATTTTGCTTGTTTATGTACCCGCCAAGATCAAAATGAGCTTCATCTGAAAAGATGATTTTTTTTGCCAAAATCGGCATCTTCTGTCAGTCGATGCAGGCCCAGATCCCAGCGTTGTTCAAGCGTATACACAACCATATTCGTTCAGCGGAAGGATAAAACTAATTATCTGTCAAATCAGACATGAGCTAAGCGTTACCATTCACGAAATAAGCATTAGCTGAAAAAAAACGTTAGATGGCGGACCCTTTATGTTCTTTTTACTTCTGTAGGGGGCATAGGGCTGCAACAAGTTGAACAATTTTATTGGTTTCGTTGATAATAGTTATTTAAGACGTCCAGCTTATTAGGCTATAGCGTCCGATCCTGGTGTTGGGGTTGCCAACATCGCCACCAGGCATACAAAGTGCCGGGATTTAGCCGTGCAAGTATTAAGGTTATACCGCCCATGGTCGGTCGTCAGAGCCTCGTTAGCGTGGCAGGGGACACCAAGCCTTTGAAGTGCAGTGGATGAGTTTGACTTTTGGAAGGGATTGGCTATGTCAAAAAGTACGTGTCTTTTCCATTTTCTTCCCATTAGTCCCGCAAACTCAAAACAATGCCGTTTATAAATTCCGACAGAATCAACGTATGCAAAGTAATGCATAGCTTCGAAACCTCATTGTTGTTGTACGTAATCAAATTAACTAGAATTACTGTTGAGCACTGTAGACGTATAAGTTGAAAATACGGGCTTCGCAACAAATGACGAATCTTATATACATGACTCGCATCTCTGAAATATTTTATGGCATTTTGAAGGTGATACATTTATCATTTACACAAATATGAGTTTAGTTTCAATTAAGCTCTTTATTTTTGGCACTACTTTTGTGTGCCGCCGTTTACAACTTGATGAATCCACCAATAAATTACTTTATTCGTTAGTCTTCTTTACATTCCTCTTCGCGTACACACTAACAAATGTTCGGTAGATCTTTACAACGGCGATCTTCAAACCACGACTGTTTTCTTCACACGCAAAGCGTCTTTACTAAAGGCTGACTGAATTCTTCTACGCGTTCCCTGCTTGGTCTTGCCTTTTTATACGTAATCAGTCTGCTGAAGGTTCCTGAAGTCGAACGTTCGGGGTTTCGCCTTCTCGAGAACTCTATTACGACTTTATTGTTGTTTGTGTATTTTGTTCGCATTGCTTATTGTTGCGTTCTCGCTTACTTGTCTATCCTCTTTTCTTTCATACCGGCGTTGTTGGTTTACTTGTTACAAGTTCGTTGTATTTGTTAGAGTAACTTTTGTTAATCATGTTAATGTTAAACGATGTTACCATTTTCGTAACAATATCATGAGTGATAGGAAAGACGTCTGCAGGAAGGGAGTTCCGCATACGAATAGTTCGGTTAAGAAACGAATTTTGTCTGTAATACAGTGTGTGATCCACAGGGCAATCGACCACAAGCGGATGTGGTCGGTGAGAAAGACAAGTTATACATAGGAATACATGATACTCGGGGGCAAGTCCCCTTGTTTCACTCGAGCAAAATCCGCTGCAGTAGCGATGGAACAGTGATATATAACTCACATTGCGACGACACTCCAATAAAGAGTTGGATACTCTACCGTCATTAATAAGCACATTCGCCTCAAAATAGACTTCGAGGCATTGTCCCATACATAGCAGTTGTATTCCATTCTCGTTCGTATATATGTATGTAAGTGGTGTGAATAGTAAGCAGATCAGATGCACCGTCTTAAGAAACCGAGGTATTTGTATGCTTCTTTCGACACTTGAAAAATGTGCTGGTTCCAGTGAACATCGAAATGAATTTTCATGCTCAAAACATCAAGAGCTTCTGACGCCCTAATATTTACTCCACCCATAGATATTGATGATGGAATATTATTGTCGGGTCTTTCGCGCATCGAAATCGACTCTATTTATCCGACACATTAGGAGATTGGCCACATGTCAAATGTGAGTGGTCCATTCATATTACGCCTTGTCACCTCAATCTCCAAACTTCTCGGCCTGCTATTAACAGCTAAGATCTGAAGCACTTGCAGTGATCATTGCACGACACATCTCAAGCAAACCACCTCCATAATCCAGGGTTGCTTTTAAGTTCTTTAACTGCAACACTCCGCAGACACAGATCGTCTACCATCTGATCCAAAGATGTTAAATTTACTTTTGCCTGAAGATATCGTCAGAAGTTATTTGACTTATTAAAATATTTTGTGGCATAATCTCACGTAGTTTTATATGATTTATTGATACAAAAGGTTTCTCGCGTTGCAAACATGCCTTACATTCGCTCATAAGCAGAAAATTCCGAAAGATTTGTACATTTAATGAAACGATTTCATAAATCGCAGATATTTCAATAAGGTAGCGGAACGATATGATGATGGTTTCGTATAGGTACTGTACCCTGGTACATTATAAGTAATTGTAGAGTGTATGAACTGGTCATCGAACTCTCCAATAAATTCTCTATTTTGGGAATCTCTTTGAAGATCTGCGAGTTTATAATTGATAATACAGTCAGGGATTTCATCAAAACCGGATGAACAGCTTCTGACACAGCCAAAACGGCGTAGAAAATTTTGCCAAAGCTGGATAGAGGTCTATTTCTACGAAAAGTCTATTTAAACTCCAAAGGAGTATGTTCACTGTGGTTGTTCAAGTTATTACGGAGCATTGTACTATATCCACACCATAGATTAGCAATGAATCGTTTTTTCGCTACTCATAAGTACTCATCGCCTCTTTATCTCGTATTTGTTGACTTTGAAAAGGCTTTTGATACGCTCAACCACATGGCCATATGGAACACACTGGCTTGCAAGGGTGTCCCTACTAAAATGATAAATTTTATAAAGACACTGTACAACAACGCAACATGCCGCGTAATACATGAGGAACAACTAGGTAAGAGCATCAAGTTAAAAACCGGAGTACGCCAAGGTTGTGTGCTGTCACCACTCCTCTTTAACTGCGTTCTAGATGTAGTGATGCAAAAGTAAACAAGTCACAGGAGAGGGATTACATGACAGATTAGAAGACCTGGATTATGCGGATGACATATGTTTATTAAGCCATTCTTTCTCCGACATGCAGTCGAAACTGGACCTAGTTAGCGAAACCGCAAAGTTAGCTGGACTAAAGATGAGTATTCACAAAACTAAATCACGCAGAATGAATGCCAACGCAACGGGGAAATTCAGAATATACGGCAAGGAAATTGACGAAGTGGAGTCCTTCTCTTATCTAGGCAGTATAATTGATAAATCCGGTGGCTCATCAGCAGATATTGCCAGCCGCATTAATAAGGCACGCAACGCTTTTGCCCAACTTAACCCAATTTGGAAATCACCTAACATATCCAGACGCACCAAAATTAAAATTTTCAATTCCAACGTTAAATCCACACTACTTTACGGTTGCGAAACGTGGAATATGGCACCCCGCGATTCCCAGTCTCTTCAGGTATTTGTTAATAAATGCCTGCGTAGAATCATGCGTGTTTACTGGCCCTCCATAATATCCAATGCCCAACTCTGGTCAGACACAAACCAGAAACCAATAGAGATAGAAATAAGAAGACGTAAGTGGGGTTGGATTGGGCACACTCTTCGCAAGCCATTGGACGACATCCCAAGGAAAGCCATAGATTGGAACCCCCAGGGAAGCAGGCTCATCGGAAGAGCATCACACACCTGGAAACGCCAAATCACAATGGAATTATCCAAAATACATCTACAGTGGAACGAAGCCAAACACCACGCTGACGATCGAGCTCATTGGAACCACCTTGTTGCGGCCCTATGCTCCCTAGAGGAGTAAGAGGAACATATATATATAAGTACTCATAAAATTTTGAGTATGAGTAAGTCATTAGTATTGAAATTCAATTACTCTGATTCATTCGTACTCACTACAACATTGATTTCTAAGTACACGTTGTAATGAGTGTGAGTACAACGTTGACATCAAACTCATAACAATCGAAATATGTTTGATTCATACGCCTACTAATACAGATTCATAAATTTAGAAAAATACTTATAATACTCATTCACGATTCGAGTGATTCGAATCATTCAATGAAATTTACAGTCTTAGTTGTTGCATTTGCAAAAAAAAAAGAAATAAAAGGACAAAGACAGCAAGTAAAGCAAACACACAACCTTCTAGTGAGTTGTGATTCTTGTAAATGTTGAGTAACGGAGAGTAGAAATCAATAACATCATGCGTATTGTTAAGTATGAGTACGATGAGTACTTCAAACTTTGAACATGAGTATGAATGCGTATAAGTATCAGAAATTATGAGTATGATTCGAATCTACTCATCTTTTTGAATACTCATTGCTGATCTTGGATCCGCACATACGAGGCTCATTGATCTTGGATACTTGGCAAACGATTTCAGCAGAAGGGATGAGGAAGCGAAGAAGACTGTTCTTCACTTATGGAATACATGCCAACCATTATACCGTAGAAGGAAAGAGCATCGTGGTGTGCACCACATAGGCGATCTAAACGTAATGTCAGGCATGGACATCATTAGCAAACTGAGTCGCTGTGATAACTGTGATAACACAAAGACCTTATGTAGCCTAAGTGCGTCTATTCAACCTCATATTGGGTGAACAGCTATGGCGCCTTGCATCCTAAATCATAAGCAAAAATGGAATCAAATACTCTCTCTTAAAAAGCTATTATTAGCTATTAAAAGTTTGTTATCTTATTGTTATTTAACTCCTGATTCTGTATAGATTTCAGGTGTGCAAACCAATATTTTTGAATATTTGACTACGAATTTCACTTTATTTAAATAAACATGTATTCTGTAATGCTTTACTCCGTTTGCTCTTTTGATACACAGTCTTTTTAAGTACAAAATATCAAATGTTTGTCAACTTTGCCATTAGATGTGCTTCTGAACATGTTAAAGTATTAAAAATTGATGAAACCGTCAATAGTTGTTTGAAATTTGAAATTTATTTTTGAATTGAGCCCGTGGAAGAACTTTTCGCAAAAGCAGATATTTCATGAAATGAGAGCAAAACAAATCACCTCCCCCCTCAACCTTGGCATCAAGGAACAGAGTACATATATTGAGTGAGTGAGTGAGTGCAAGTGTATGTAAATTTGTGTGAGTCGCGTTGATACAATATATTGACATTATCATTCGTCAAATGTCAGAATATTTGTAAATATTTTGACACTTTTCGAATGTGAAATGCTCAAATAAAGATGTGTTACGTTGCCTCTCTCTCTCTCTCTCAGTCTCTTTGTCGCACACACAGTCTCAAATACAAACACAAATGTTTGATAAGCGATACATTTCAGCTAAAATCAAATGTTTATAGATTTTCAAATTCTGTGTTGCAAAATGCAAAAGTGGCATATTGAAAATGAGAGGGGATAGGAAGGTATATACAAAATAAATATTATGTGGGGGGTGTGCTAGTGGTGGCAGTGGCAGTGGCAACTAAGTTTATTGTTTTTCTATTAAATTGTATTTATTTGGATGACGCGTGTAAGTACTTCTGAACATTTACGCATCAGAGAAGCGATTAATGAAAGTTTCGCATTTGAAATGTTCGTGTTTGTTTAATAAACGAACTTAAGATTTAAACACTGCCATTTACACTGCGAGAAGTCATCTTTAAAATTCATATTAATTTTCATTTTATTTTAATTTACTAATGCAGGTCTAACAATGATACCATTTTTCATAGAAAAGCCTATATTTTGTGGAATTTCGTGCCAGAAATACCCCAAGATGCTTTATAGTACATATTTAAATCTTTAGTCTGGTTGGGTTAGGTATTACTGCTGTAGCTTTGTATAGAAAGTATTCTTCCACAATCTTGAATTAGTTATTCGGATCATTATCGTGAAAATATTGAAAAATATATTGTATGATCGAAATTATGGCGCTCAGTTTGAAAAAGTTCTTTTAAAATATGAGACACTTTCAGACCAGACCACAACCAAATCAACTCCATAATCCACGATGGCTGTTAAGTTCTTTAACTGTAACGCAGTATTTTTGTATGTAAATATAATTAATTGTCAGAAGTTATTTGATTTGTTAACACATTTAGTAGCATAATCTAAAGTAGTTTTATATCCTTGTCGAATATAAAACGCTTCCTACGTGGCAAACATGCCTTACATTGGCTTATAAACAGAAAGTTGCAAAAAATTTTTTATTTAATAAAACGTTTTCGCAAATTCGAATAGTTTTTCTTTTTGGACACCACAATTTTTTATTTTAATCCAGCTAACCGTTCGATTTTCCATCCCAAAGACCACTTCCTGGAGAAAATAAAAGCGAACTTTTGTCACATTTTGAACTCAAACTCCGTAAGATTTTTGCAAAGTATACATACATACATACGTACATACATAATTGGCCATTACAACCCTTCAGTCAGGATTACGACCCAGCTTCTCACACCACTCATTTTGTGTGTGTTAATTTTACACATGAGTGACGGGACGTACAGTTTAAAGTCAATTCCGAACGACAGATTTTTGAGAAACTTTTCATGGCAATTTTTTTACTTTCAGAGTTTTTACCAGAAGACTGCTGAAAGCAAATAGCCGAAAGAAACACTTTTTTTCATATTTCATTTTCTTCGAGACTTCTGAGTCAAAGATTGAACCATAAGCTCTCGTCTAATAAGCCACACATTACCTACCAGAGATCAGCAATGAATCGTTTTTTCGCTACTCATAAGTACTCATGAAATTTTGAGTATGAGTGGGTCAACAGTATTGAAATTCAACTACTCTGATACATTCGTACTCACTACAACATTGATTTATAAGTACAGGTTGCAATTAGTATGAGTACAGCATTGACATCAAACTCACACCATTCGAAATATGTTTGATTCATACGCCTACTCATTCAGATTCATAAATTTAGAAAAATACTTCTTATAATACTCATAAATGAATCATTCATTAAAATTTACAGTCTTTGTTGTTGTTGCATTTACAAAAAAAGAAGAAAGAAGAAAGACAAAGGCAGCAAGCAAAGCAAACACACAAGCTTCTAGTGAGTACTGTAGTGTTCGTATGCGAATCATACTTATTTTGTGATTCTAGTAAATGTTGAGTAAAGGAGAGTCGAAATCAATAACATCATACGTATTGTTAAATATGAATACGATGAGTACTTCAAACTTTGAATATGAGTAGTATGAGTATAATATTAAAACAAGTATGAATGCGTATAAGTATAAGAAATTATGAGTATGATTCGAATCTACTCAGCTTTTTGAATACTCATTGCTGATCTCTGCTACCTACTAGATCATGATAATTTTACAATTTTTGTTGTCTTCTCTTTTTTCAACTCTCAGACCAGAGGTCTAAGGTCAAACCAAAAATCCGACGCGAAATATGAAAAAATATTTCTTCGGCGACATCCTCTCAGCAGATTTCTGACAAAAACTCTGAGAGTAAATAAAACCTGCCATGAAAAGTTTCTCAAAAATCTGTCCTTCGATGCTGCCACCCATGTATAAAATTAACGTACACAACATAAGTGGTGTGAGAAGCTAGGTCATACTCCTGCCCGAAGGGTTGTAATGATCAATTATGTGTATGTGTGTTCGGAAATATTTTAAGCATCTGATAATATTATTTCTTTGAGTGTAGCCGCGCTTTAACTTGTTATTTGTATGAGTGTTAGTATGATTGTGTTCAAAAACGTGGCAGCCAGCGACGTTGTTGTTTGACTATGAAAATTATAACAGGAATGGATGGGTAGGTAGATAGGCAGTGTATGGAATGAGCAAAATCGATGCTCAGAATGATGACGATGATGCTGTTGATTTTTTTTTAATGTGAAACCAATACAGCTTTTCAATCACAAAACCGTGAGTGGTTAATTTTCAATTCAGTATAGAAGTGGCAAAGAGGCGCGTGTATTTGATTAGAAGCAGTTGCCGACTCGTTTATTTGTTTTGAGTGTACGAATGTATGTATGTATGTATGTATAAATGACAGTGTCAATAATCTATTATTTATAATCGTAAAGGCATAATAAACTTTACAAGAATGTGAAATAAATCGCATAGAAAAGGCAGCCAGTCGATAATAGTTTTATAAAGGAACACAAGTCATCTTGTCTATGTCTTGTCTTTTGATTACAAGTCGGTTTTATATGACTTTCTTCTATGGCATTAAAACGTTTCTCCTTTCAAACGTATGTACATACCACCATACGAGTATATATGATGACTTTTGAGGTTTTTGCTACCACATTACATTACATTGGGTGTTTGATATGAAATGATAAGATTTTTCGGTTGCTTATTTATTTATTTATTTTATTTATTTGCCTTATTGCAACAGAAAACTAACGAATGTTTACAATTATAAAGGCAAGCTTTCTTGTGTCATTACATTTCGTATGTCAAATACAGAAGTATTTTGTAATTTTAAAGATTTAAACATTCATTGTTTATAGCATCAGTTTGATAGTCTTCACGGAGAACACTGAAAACACTCAAATTGTATCCAAAGAAATGTTATTCAAACTGAAAACAAAACATTTAAAACTCCACACAAGAGACTTTGTTTGGTTTTGAGTATCTTTGCTTTGCACTTGAAAAGTTTTTCGAATGTAAAAAATCTGTTTAAAATTAAAAATACTACGAGTATTGCCAAGTGTATGGCATACACTGTGGCATGTGTTGTATTTATTCGAATAAAAAAAAAACCAATCTTTGAGGGAATATTCACTCAAAGAAATAATTTCAAGAGATTATCCTTGCAATCCCGTGGCATATGGATTTCAAAAGCAATCTTGTATTTCTAAATATTTTTTAGAGTGTAGAAACTGTATTCTTTCGAATTTGTTTATCGTCCTTTTCTTTTTTTGCTTTTGTTGATATTTTATGTTTATTTAACTCCTTTTTTTTTTGTCTCCAATTTCCCATATGATGATAAAAGTTTAGAAGTTTAGATTTAATGGTGAACATTAGTGATTAGTGAAAGAGTGACATTTTTTTATTGTTAACGCTTGAAAGACTTTGGTTTTTTTTTTGTTTGCTGCTCTTGATAATAAAATAATGACTAGCCGACAGCTGTGATATTCCAAAGAGTGAGGTTATGTGTAAATGATTAAAAATAAAAACAATGACGTTGTAATAGGAAACCCTGTACTCTCTGGAATTAAATTCAAATCTTCTCGATTAAAAGAATCATGTACAGTCAACCGTCCTATAACTCCGTACTCTCAGAACGCGGTTTCTATATAACACTTCGCTGAAATTGCGACAGCCCTCCTATAACGCGGTACTCGTACAGTGCGGTTTGCGTTCAACAACTTGCCATAAGTTCCTTCCGCACATCGTCTGAATGATTTCAATAACTGGATATTGTGAGAGGGTTTAATATCAGTTTTATTTTCGATGGAAAAGCACACTCTTTAATTCAATAAAAATAATTTATAATTTATCTTGTCTTGGTCTCCATATAACACGGTACGAATGATGTTATTTGTACTAATTCCGAGTTTTTTATATCGCGGTTTCCGTACAACGCGGTATGCATTCACCGCGTTATTGGAGGGTTAACTGTATTACGACAGATCAGTATGATTATATAGCATTTTAAGAACTACTTGCTCCTACCACTCTAAAATCTACAATAAATAACATTTCTTTGTTTTTCTGTAATGGGACAATTCGCCACCGCGGAGATCAAAATTTTCCATTGAATCTCTTTCTGTTGTTGTAAATATTTTTACTTTGCTCCACGTAGAATAGTTTTGAGTTTTTTTTGCTTCACTTGCTTTCGGCCTTTGTATCTTGCATCTGCAGTGAAGCATTGTAAAATCTAACACGATTGATCTCAGATTCAATTGGTCAATTCACACAAGCCGTTGTATTGTTGTATTGAGCGTATTGTTGGGCGAATATACAAGTGTATGCTTGTTGTTGCTTATTTTCATGTAAAAATCCGATACACATACACATTTCTTCATATGTTTTTAAAAAGTTGTATTGGTTTCGTGCTATCAAATTGTTTGAATGCCACAAATTATGAAGAAGAATAAGAAGAAGACATTTGGAATACGAAATACATAATACAGCATAACAGTGAGCGTTCACAAACAAACAAGTGTATTCAATACAACATACACGATATAAAGTCGTGTGCATTGACCAAATAATTTATAAATTTAAACTGAAAGAGCTCGACATTGCTAAAAGAATTAACGTGGCGGGGTAAGGAATGACAGATTACATGGCTGCAAAAGTTCACTTCTTCACTTCACCGACAGTGGTAAAACTTAACAGGGAAGTCTGCATAAGTTCCGCTCAACTCTTCGATGGCTGGGATGTTTTCATTTACAGGTCCAAGATAGATTCGAGGGTCTTCATTTTTAAGCCAAATGTCAGGGATTCACACATGCTCCCGGCATAATGTAGGTTTTCCAGGCGGAGATTCTGGTGGTCGCTAAGGCCACCGAATTGGTCACGAAACACTTACTGAGAGCTCAGTTACAATTTATGCGTATAATTAGGCAATGCTAAAGTCGCCGTAATCTAGTAGTGTGTTCGCTTATTAGCCATAAAGCCCGGGTTCGATCCCCAGGCCAGACATCAAAAACGAAATGCGCAAAAAAAAAATATTTCTTCAGCGACTTCCTCTCAGCAGATTTCTGGTAAAAATTTAGAGAGTAAAGAAAACAGCCATGAAAAGTTTCTCAAGAATCTGTCGTTCGGAGTCCACTTTAAACTGTAGGTCCCGTCACTCAAGTATAAAATTAAGAAACACAACATGAGTGGTGTGAGAAGCTAGGCCGTAATCCTGACTGAAAGGTTGTAATGGCCAATTATGTATGTATGTGAAGGCCTTGAGAGGCTGCTAAGCGAACTAAGGGTCGGACTATCAGATTGAATTATATGCTGAGTTGCTGAGTACCGTTTTTGGCAACGAAGTTGCGGATGAACTGCTAACATGAGGCGGAGCTTTGGAGGCTATAACAGAGGGGAAATTGGTGAAACAATCAATGGGCTTTTTTGAGACAGTTGAAGAAAATTTTGATTCACTCGTAAACCGAGCATGGGGATACAGATTTCTGCAGGTTATATGAAGGAGTAGGGGAAATAGCGGATCATATTTTCTATCACTGTCCTTATCTACAGTTGCGTAGGCAGAAATGGCTAGGTAGTCGATTTGGTAATGAACTGGTAGGTCAAAAAACTTTAAACTTAAGGATCTAATAGAGTTCATAAACGAAATTGACTGACTAGGGTGATAACTTAAGATCAGGGATTACCATTTCACAGCACAATTGTGCAGAGAGAATTCACACGTATTGCTTATACTCTTTTGTTTAGTTTTCGATCAGACTGCGACAATTCGGCGGATGCTAAAATATTTTTTTTTAGCTTTACACTCAAAAAATATTTTTTGTTAAAAAATCCTTTTTCAAATATTCAAAGTCTAATGTATGTTCTTAAAACACATTTTGATTATTTTAATAGTCAAGTAAATAATTTAGATGTTATGAATAGAGAAATACTTTTTATACACATAAAGCAATATTTTGGGAAAAATAAAAAGGTTGGTTATTAGTAGGAGAGGAAATTTATGAACCCGAATTAGTGCCCGGCAAATATCTAAAAAACGATGAAATGAAAATCAAAATTAGTTATATTACTAACATTTTTCCATGACTGTAAGCTCTCAACTTATTTTCTCTATCTTATTCACTAATGCACAACCAAAATTTTTTTGGTAACCCCTGCTTTTTTTCTTATTGTCGTTTTTTTTTTTTTTTTTTTTTTTTTTTGTAATTTCCTAAATGAGTATGAACAAATTTTGAAATTCATCTTCGTTACTAAATATTTTATTTTCCGTTTTTATTCTCTATTTCCATTAGGAGGTGTTATCGAGTGAAGCGATTACACTAAAATTTCTGGATGTGGTGCAAATTTTAATTCAATACTGTGGCAATCAAGTGACGGCAGCTAAGAATAGTGAAACCCAAGCGGTCTTAATTGATTTAATTGCGACCATTGGTTTCTTCTGTGCAAATAATAAACAAAATCAGGTAATTTTCGATGTTATTTTCGAATTTCAAACACAATTTTCATTGGCATTTAAAATTTTTAAGGATCTCTTAACCTCTGAACAATGTTCCAATATTATTAAGAATCTAACTAAACTACCAGAACATTTGAATGTGGTTGTTTATCCATGTCTGGTGACAGTGACATTTCAAAATCAGGAAGCCCGCAATGTGATATCACGTGATTTTAATTTAGAGGTATATAATTTATTATCAAACTATTGTTTGATGCAGATTCAATAAATTTGAGCATTTTTTTTTGATTTCTTTTTTTCAGTTTTTGGATGAATATAGCAAATCGGATAAGGCTAAAAAGAATCATTTGGTTGCTTTGCTCAAGGAAAAATCTTAAGACGTTTATACTTCCAATATTAATTTTTTTTGCTTAATTGTGTCTTAAAGGTGCTGAATTTTAAACCAATCGTCTCGACATGCAAGTGTTATTAAATGATTCTAAGACGACTGCCGACTGCAATATTTTTATATTTAAAAAAAAAAATACGCTCGAATGAATAATTTTATAAAATATTGCAATATTTTTCCATTAGATTTTATATGCAAATGATATGAATTAATTATTTTGTATTCTTTTTTCTAGTTTTTCTTCTTATATTTCTTGTTTTTTTTTTTTGCTTTTTGATAAATAATATTTAATAAAATACGTTTTTTAAATCGTTTGAATTGTAACGTGATTATCTCCAACATTCTTATTTAAATCATTTAAGTTTTTTTTTTAGTAAATCTCACAATTCAACACATCTTATATAACGTTACGTAATCGTATTACGCTTTGATTTATAATTATTTTCCTAAAGAAATGTTTATTACCTCTTATTAGACTTTTTTTGTATCTTTTTTTCTCTTTTTTTTTCTTTATTTACAAGTATTATTGCTTATACATCATATGTACATACATACATATGCTTTTATTTTCTTTACATTTCGTCGTTGTAAATCCAAAAGTACGTAACATCACTTTTTCGAGTTTTACTGGAGAGGCAAAAAACGTATACATGTTACGTGTTACGTCATGTTGGTACGTCATTTTGAATTTTTGATATAAAAACGTTATTTTTCGTCGCAAAAATCTAAAAATTGGTGGAGATAAGTTAGATAACCTTGCGAATCATAATCAATCAAAACTCGATTTTGATTTTTTTTTGTTGATACGTACTTTCGGATTTTCGACAACGATATATACTTTTCTATTTAAGATCCTTTATGAGTTATGCTTATGCAATATATTTTTCACTCAATTTAGTATATTTTATTTTGTATTTTTTTTGTTGAAATTGAATTGAACTCCTCTATTTTGATATACGATAAAATTTTGTTTTTCTTTTCTTCTTTTTAATAGATTTAGTTATTTTTAAAATATTATTTGTTTTGTTTATTGACAAAACAAGAAACGGAAATAAATAGTATTTTTTTTTCAATTGTTTATTCTAACAAAACCTTACTAAATGCAACTAATCTAGTTTTAGTGATGCAAGGAAAATATTATTTTTTTTATATATTAAAATTATAGCTATAAGTTGCAAAACAAAAAAAAAATTAATAAAATAATAATAATAATAAAAATATTTTGAAATACATAAATTATTAATATTATTAACCAGATATTGTTTGTAAACACATTTACACTTTGAATAAAGGAATAATAACACTTTTTTTATAATAAAATTTGAGTTTGTTTACTTCTACTAATGTGTTGTGTTCATTTGAAATTGAAAAGGGAAATATCTACCAGGTGTACCGGGTATGAAGTCAAGCCTCCATAAGAACGAGCCTAACGAGTTGGCTTCATTTGCAATTGCAAAACAGTAATACCTACCAGGTGTACTGGTACGAAGACAAGCGTCTATGTGAATGAGCCATATTTTTTTGTGTTTTAGCGCCGACATGTGTTGAAAATATTCCGTATACAGTCAGCCCTCCCATAACGCGGTGAGTGAGTACTGCGTTGTATGGAAACCCGCGCTATAAGAAACTCGGATTGAAGCGTACAAACCAGTCTAATACGTAGCGCGTTCTATGGAAACCGTCTACCGCGCTAGAGGAAACTGTGAATTAATACAAATCACATCATTCGCACCGCGTTATATTGGGTGATTTTTTAAGAGCTATAGGAAAATTTAAAAAAAAAATACACATAAAATTCAGAAAAATTCATGAAATCTTTATTTGAATCGATAGTACGGTCCATATAATTTACTGTTTGAAGATTATTTCATGCAAATGTTGACTGCGCCACCAATGGTCCATCAGCTTAGTCCAATTTTGGCATACTCTTCCCACATTTCGGCCGGTATCTCACGAATAAATGCTTCAATGTTGTCTTCCAATGCGTCAATTGAAGCGGGCTTGTCTGTATGGACATGAGCTTTAACATAGCCCCACAAAAAATAGTCTAAAGGCGTTAAATCGCACGATCTAGGCGGCCAATTGACCGGTCCCGAACGTGAAATAAAATGTTCACCGAAATCGCCTCTCAATAAGTCCATTGTTACGCGTGCTGTGTGACATGTGGCACCGTCTTGTTGAAACCACATGTCATGCAAGTCAAGCTCTTGCATTTTGGGCAAAAAACAATTGGATATTATCTCACGGTAGCGCTCAAGGTAACTTATAAATTATTTTTATCATTTTATAAATTAAAGAGTTCATATAAGGTTTGGTAAAAGAAAATGAAACAAAAACTAAACTAAGAGACTGTTTTCCAACAAAAATAAGAAAGACTTTTGTAAAATTATGTAATTTTACAACGTTCATCCTCACTGTCAGATATAAGTTGCAGAAACATTTTTGAAAAAGCTTGGTCACCAACAAAACGTATGTGCTGTGAAAGAGCTCTGAGATGATTGAAACCGATGTCGTAGAGGGCTATGAGATAAGCTGGCATGTTTATATAAACACGTTGTTTATATACCTCGGCTGTGCTCTTGAGTCTAAAATAAAACTGATATTAAACTGTGCGGAAGGAACTTGTGGTATGTTGTTGAATGGAAACCGCGCTGTAAGAGTACAGCGTTATAGGGGGGCTGTCGCAATTTTAGCTCCGCGTTATGTGGAAACCGTATTCTGAGAGTACCGCGTTATAGGAGGGCTCTCGCAATTTCAGCTCCGCGTTATATGGAAACCGTATTCTGTAATTACCGCGTTATGGGAGGTTTGACTGTATCAGTGATCAGTCATCAAACAACATCGGATTTTGTTTATCATGTTAAAGATTGCGGATTTTGTACCAGTAAATGATGATTTGCCGAAAGCATTAATTTTTTGGTTTTCATGTAAAGTAGTGTTCTAAGAAGTCGCATTGAATGCTTGTCGAATCATATGATAATCATGCTCTATTAGAAGTAGTATGTATGAGATGGGTTCGTGGGTTCAAAGATAACAATTTTGATGTGAGAAACGAAGAACATGGATGACCACAAAAAAAAAGAAACAAAAATTTGAAAACGCCAACATTATTGGTTGAAGAAGATACTTTGTCTCAGAAACAAATGACAGAAATGTTAAATGTTGCACAACAAACAAGTTATAGCTGTTAAAAGCGGGAAAGATGTAAACCGCTAGAAAATGGGTGTCACATGAATTGAACAGAAAATTGGGAAATCGAAAAACCAATTCTGAAATTTTTTTTAAAACCAACACTCAGGAGTTGACTCCTACTCATATAGTAAATGTACACAATGGTGTTCGGATAACAGAAAGATAGTTATAAAAGAAGGGAAAGAGAGAGGGGTAGAGTAGGACAATTTTATTTTTTGAAAAAAAAATTTTTTGTTTTTCATTGAACAGTACAAAACCTTCGTAACTTTTTCTACATATTGCGCTTCACCATATATAATTAATGTCAACAATCAGATAATTAGCTAGAGTCTCTGGTGGGAATCAAAAGTACGGCCTGCCCATTTTAAATTTAACACACTACCTACTAGGCCATCCTTAAAACCGATTCAAAAACACGATGGAAAAATCATTGCTGCTTAGAATTGTTATCGGCGATGAAAAGTGAATGTATTTTCAGAATCCTAAACGGAAAAATTAATGAGTTAATGCGGGCCCACCATCAACTTTGGCTGAAAAATCAGATCGATTCGCCAGGAAAGCAATGCTGAGCGTCTTGTGGGACCCGATACAAGCTCCTAAAACCTGGTGGAACTGTTACTACAGATTGCTGCCGCCAAGACTTAATCAATTTCAATCATGTATTGATCGAAAAATGATCAGAATGGGCCACACGGCACGATAAGGGAATTTTACAACATGACAACGCATTTCTACACAACCGAGGCATGAGTCTGCAGATGGGCAAGTAACCCACCTTATTCACCAGACTTGGCTCCTTCCGATTGCTATGTGTTTTTATCGATGGAACACATATTGACTGCGTAGCGCTTCGTTTTCTATGAGGAAGTTGAAAATTGGGTCACTAATTGGTTTCCTTCTCAAAACGATTTGTTTTATTGGCATGTAATCCATAAATTGCCTGAGTGGTTGGAAATAAAATGTAGCCCGCAAAGGCCGCTATTTTCAATAAGATGTTTGTTAATTAGTAATTAGTGGAAGCGTGTTCATTTCATACCAGTACACCTGATAATGAGCAGCAGAAATGTTGAATGATATTGCAATTGCGTAGAGATAATTTAAGAAAATATTTTATTTGATTAATAGTTTCTGTAACTAAAACACTCCCTCTTTGAACGAAAAAGCTTGTTGTTCTGTATACATACCAGAGATCAACAATGAGTATTCAAAAAGATGAGTAGATTCGAATCATACTCATAATTTTTGATACTTATACGCATTCATACTAACTTTAATATCATACTCATACTACTCATATTCAAAGTTTGAAATACTCATCGTACTCATACTTAACAATAAGCATGATGTTGTTGATTCCGACTCTCCTTGACTCAACATTTACAAGAATTACAAACTAAGTATGCTTCGCATATGAACACTATAATACTCACTAGAAGGTTGCGTGTTTGCTTTGCTTGCTGTCTTTGGCTTTTTCTTTCTTCTTTTTTTGTAAATGCAACAACAACAAAGACTGTAAATTTTAATGAATGATTTGAATCACTCGAATCATTTATGAGTATTATAAGTATTTTTCTAAATTTATGAATCTGAAGGAGTAGGCTTATGAATCAAATATATTTCGAATGTTTTGAGTTCATTGTCAACATTGTACTCATACTCATTGCAACCTGTACTTTTAAATCAATGTTGTAGTGAGTACGAATCAATCAGAGTAGTTGAATTTCAATACTGTTGACTCACTCATACTCAAAATTTCATGAGTACTTATGAGTAGCGAAAGAACGATTCGCCGCTGATCTCTGATACATACAATGGGATTACATTACTGGAGATAAGCTTCGCAATATTCACAGGACAACCAAACCAAGAGGTTTCGAAATGAAATATCAAATTGGAGAAAGCATCAGAAATAATTGTTAAAAGTTTCTGCCAAAAAATTAGTGTATAAATTACTGAACTTTTATTTTGTTCGGAATAATATAAGATCGTAATTAAAAAGAAAACAATTTTAAGAAATGTTTGTGGTTGAGTACTTTAACCCCTCGTTTAATTTACTTAGAAAAGGCAAGAATATATATTATAATTTATTTTTTACAATTTCTGATTTAAATTTGATTTTTTTTTATTTATTTTTTTAATCTTAAAGTCTGTTGCCACCAACCTACAAATCTAAAAGGCAGTCAATTGACGCACTCGATGCGAACATTTTGGTTACAACAAAGTAGAAAAACAGTTTCATGTCTACTTATCGTTGTTGCTGTTGTTGGGAAAACAAAAAAATTTTTTTGTGCAATTTTTTAATCCTGCCATATGGACATTTTATTTTCAACAACAGAGAAAAAGCAGAAGAAGAATTACAACTACAACAACAAAATAATAATAAAAACCAAAGATAAGGAAGAAAACACAAACTCTCAAGGGTGGAATCAACCGTAAAATACGCACAAGTACCGAAAATATTCCCGCAGTAGACAATATGAATGAAAACAAAAACAAAACAAAACAAAAACACACACACAAACGCCCATACCTTAAATCAGTCAGTGCGATAATAACAACAATTCCAACATCACCATCACCACTACCACTACCGCCACCACTCTCACTCACTAATCTTAAATTGTTGTAAAAGCTTCTGCTTGTACGAATACATACATACATACATGGTACATGTTCATCATGTGACAGATTGAAATCACTCAACTTGAATAAAATGTGACAGTGATAATGAAAGTCTATTTACGAGTTGGAGTCTTACACGCATACATTGATGTTGCTTTACGCTGTACATTCACAAAGGAAGCAAAAAAATGCCCGTAATTTCTTAAATCCTGAGTTATTTTTATACATTAAACCAAAATAGAGAAGAAGAAGAACTGCTTACATTACCTCCCCTTCTGCAGTAATATTTTATCACAGTAATTCTGCCAACAACAATTTATTCTCATAAAATTTTTTACAATTGATTTTCTTTGTATTTTCACTGATTATACGTACTGAACATATAATTACTGATAATACACTGAACATATAAACTTTAACCAAAAAACCTGTAAATGAAACACTTTTTATGACTGAAACTGGTCTATGAAATAAAAATATATTCTGGTGAATATATGCCTGTATATGGTATACAAAGGTGTAGACATTCCCCCCTATTCTACGTTGCAATTATGTCAACACATTCAGTTAGGCTACGATCAAAAATTGGGGTTCCAGTGTTTCAAAAAGAAAATGTCAGAAGAGATTTTTATCATCTATGCTGGAGCATTGCAGGCTGTTATTAGAATCGAATTCGTGAAGGGCAAATCCGTAACAGTGAATGATACAAAATATTGACAGCTACTAGGAAGCATACGACTGCTACCAATGATAAAACATACATACATACATAATTGGTCATTACAGTCATTCAGACAGGATTTTCACACCACATGAGCGGCGAGACCTACAGTTTATCATCGATTTCGAACGACAAATTTTTGAGAAACTTTCCATGGCAGTCTTATTTACTCTGAGAACTTTGCCAGAAATCTGTTGAGAGGAAGTCGCCGAAGAAATACTTCTTTTCATGTTTCGTTTTGCTGGAGATGTCTAACCTGGGGTATGAACCATGACCACACATTTGGTAAGCCAACACACCACTTACTAGGCTTCCTGAGCGTCTCTGAGAGTAAATAAGATTGCCATGAAAAGTTTCTCAAAAATTTATCGTTCGGAGTCGACTTTAAACTGTAGTTCTTGCCACTCATGAATAAAATTAACACACACAACATGCGTGGTATGAGAAGCTAGGTCTCAATCCTGACTGAAGGGTTGTAACGGTCAATTATGTATGCATAAGAGCTGCAATATCCTATGAGGTATGAATTTTTACCAATAAGCCCATATATATTAAACAGTTTCAACTTCGTTTGAACACATTTTTGTTTATTCACTTTTATTTTCTATGGGGCTTAACCACTTTTTTTTTTACTAGAAGATGTAATACAGGAGATGACGAAATTTTCGAAGGGGTCTCTTGCACGCTCATAAAAACGGTATAATCAGCAAAGGAAGAAGTGTGAGTGTGTCTAAACAAAATACTACCTTGTAGCGCAACAACTGCAACCCGCTATATTCTCCTTTAATAACAGAAATAAGCGTAAACGGTTGGTTCGTGTTAATCTTTGCCGACTGCTTGAACAATATTTTTGCACAAATCCATGTGTTTGTTCAACAGTAATTTGTTGCCTCCTAAATCCAAATTGATGATCCGAGATATACTTTCTCGTATCTAAAATTGGTGTCAATTTACACCAAAATGTATCAAAGAGCTGGGATGTAGTTCGTAATAAGCTTGTGGGACTATATAAGCCCGTTCAAAATCAAATCGTTCGTGTCGCTACAAAAAATCGTTCAATGAACAAGATACTCTCCTCAGCATGATTTCTCGCCCAATATCCAGTGTAAATAAAATGGGTCTTTTAAGATTTCAATTAGAAGCGTAAAGTAGATTTTGTGGAGACAGTGGATTGCAATTCCACAGAATGTTTCATTCTCCTTGAGGCAGGGGCTGCACTCTGTCCCACCCAGAAGACATTACCAACTGAGCCAACGCAATTTCAGATAATTGATTCCTGATAAAAAAAACTACAATCCACCAATGTTCGCCTTTCGTAATTTGTAAAGCTCTTTTTCTACTATTCTGAACTGGGCACGTATCGCGTCAACGACCTAATCTATGCCTCCCTGATACAGTAGGTCTCTTGACTATGTCTACAAAGTCTACTGCAGATCCATTTCCTTCAGCAATTTCTTCGCAATGATCCCGGGGCTCAGCAAATTACAACTTTGTTCACCACAGCGAGCTGTATAAGATGTTCGAAGTCTTCTCCGACCAGCCGGAATTTCATTGAATACGAAGCCATTGTTGTCGATGAGATAAATATAATTTTATCCGCCTGAATGACGCTCGGCTATTTGCTCTGGAGTGAGGGATTTCGTTATAAGAATTCTCTGCTTATAAGCACTGTCCGGCAAAATGTTTTGAAAGTGCTTATATCCGGGGAATACGGTACTTATAGTGTTTTCACACTGAGTGGTTTTAATGCAAAAGTTGGTTTTAACGTTAAAACCATAACTAAAACCTGGTTTTGCCATACAAAATTTTTTTGTTGTAAAACCATCTTAAAACCTTTTTTAAACCTAATGATTCTAATTGATTCTCCAATTGAAGAAAATTTCGACCCATTTGGATACGAATGAAAACGTATGTATATAGTAACGCAGTGAATAATATAATTTCAATGTTACTGCATTAGAATTATTAATTTATTCACATAAGATTTCGTTTTTTTATATTTAACTCATGATTTATTGGGTCCACATACTTGTATACGTAGAGTATGCATTCAGATCAAAGATCAACAATGAGTTTTCAAAAAGATAAGTAAATTCGAATCATACTCATAATTTCTGATACTTATACGCATTCATACTTATCCTAATATCATACTCATACTACTTATATTCAAAGTTTGAAGTACTCATCGTACTCATACTTAACAATACCCATGATTTTGTTGATTTCGACTCTCCATGACTTAACTCAACATTTACAAGAATCACAAAATAAGTACGATTTGCGTACGAACACTACAATACTCACTAAAAGGAGGTGTGTTTGCTTTGCTTGCTGTCTTTGGTTTTTTCTTTCTTCTTTTTTTTGCAATGCAACAATAACTACGATTGTAAATTTGGAATCATTTATGAGTATTGTAAGTATTTTGCTAAACATATCAATCTGAAGGAGTAGGCGCATGAATCAAACATATTTCGAATGTTATGAGTTCGATATCAACGTTGTACTCATACTCATTGCAACCTTACTTACTTACCTAATTGGCCATAACAACCCGTACTCATTGCAACCTGTACTTATAAATCAATGTTGTAGTGAGTACGAATGAATCAGAGTAGTTGAATTTCAATACTGTTGACTTACTCATACTAAAAATTTTATGAGTACTTATGAGTAAGGAAAAAAAGATTAATTGCACTGAAATTGGTAATCGTTGTTCGACGTACGGCAATAGAAGACACACTTTTATAATTTTTCCCTGCTGAAATCAAGAGAAGCCAAGTGTTTTAACCGTTGGATGGATCTGTTTAGCTTTTGTCATAATTATTATATGTATTTATGACGTATTCATTTATAATATGTTGTGATTTTTGGATTCATTGTTATTGCTATTGTCGCCTGCTTGACAGAAATCATAATCAACCTCATCCCAGTCGTGATCACACTCGTTATGTTGTACACAATAGTCATTCTCCTTGTGGTACGTTGACTTTATGACGGACGGTAATGAAAATTTATAACGGGGAATTTTATGATTTTAACTGACATGTTTATTAAAAAAGAATGAAAAAAGGAAAGAAAGAAAATATTGTGAAATAGAACGTAATATAATAGAATCGAAGTCAAAATCTCAATCGCAATCACAATCAGTCACCAAATCTGAATCTGACTTCCTTTCAGTTTCATTCTTATTTTCGTCCTTTTGTGATGCTTAAAGGTGAGCTGCTGCTTCTAGTATGTGTCGTGTCGCAATTGTATACAATAGTACCGTGGGATGAATATGTGGGATGATGAAGGGAGCCTTTGCCATAAATTGCAATTCGCCAAATTGTTTAAGACCGTTATTCTATTATTGTTGCTGTTGTGCTATTATTCTGTTGTTGTGCTGTTGTTCACAATAACGAAAGTGAACAAAAAGTGTTTAAGAAATTAATTTTCGTGTCACTCGCAAAAATAATTGAAAGCACAACGAGCGAGCGACATTTATTATCCCAGTCAATGGCAATTTTCATCATCGAATTGCTTTTTATTGTCTGTACAATGCCTTCAACTGTGAGACTGTCGCGTTGCGAAGGGTTGAGTCCGTTTTGTTTGTCAACAACTCTGCAGGAGTACGATGTGATTATGAGTACTTAAGGAGTTGCCTTTCCAGTTGGGTGGTGAATTAATTAAAGCGAGTATATGTTCAAATAATTACAAGCGATTGAGATTAATCATGTGAATGCTAATAGTGTTTAAATCTTTATTACGAATAACAATGTAAGAAAACAAACAAAACAAAAAAATAATACATGGCGAGGACTCTGTGAGATTAATTTTGGATTGGAAAAAAAAAATGCAAAAAAAAGTAAAGTTTTGTGTATTGCTTTTACATTGCATTTACAACGTTTAACATTAAAATTGTAAACAAAAGCTACAAAAACAAAAACAATGAACTTGTTTACAAATTATCGCATTGCGTAATATAACAACAAACACCAACAAAAAAAATGATAAACAAGTAAACAAAAATGCAACAACAAACACTACAAGATTATATGTAAACAAAATACACAAACAACAATAATGAAATAACGATGTTTACATTTATAGAGATATCGAGTAGGCGGAGCCACGAACATTCCACTTCAAGATCATCAGACAGTTTACGTTGCCATTATAAAAGGCAAGGCAATTCAGGCAACTGAGCTAGTAAAAGTTCAGTCAGTTTTGTGTGAAGATGCGATGTGTTTGAAGAAGAGAGTAATCGTGGTTTGAAGATCTCCGCTAAAAAGATCTGTCGGACAATTGACTAGTAATTGTTATTGTTTATGCAAAAGAGTGCAAAGAGGAATAACAAACTAAGCAAATGTCGTTGTTTACATCAAGTTGTGAACAATGGCACACAGGATTGTGCCAACTATAAAGAATTTAATTTAAACTAAACACAAATTTATTTTATTTGCAATTTACGATCTCATATTGTTAATGTTTTTAAAAGATAAAAACCTAACAGTATGTATTCCTTGGGTGGTAAGAAGTATAACAGAATTCACGTTAAACTTTAATAGACCCAAAGGTGTCATAACTAAACACTGACCTCTGGGTATATACATACACTTGAAGATTGTGTAAACTTTCGTAGAATTCCAGGGAATTACTAAAAGAAGAAAGAAGAGCAGACCATAGAATATTTTCTCTGTCAGTTACTTAGGAACTGGAGAGAAGGATTCTCTACTTCCAGCATTTATTGACAGAACCTGTATAGCCAAGGATGGTGTGGATAAAATCCACATCTTTATTGATTTATCAGCACGATTCTGTAAGAGAAACGTCGATGAAAGAATGAAGTAGGCTGCGAATATTTTGTATCAATATCAGACTTCCATAAGTTAAAGTTGGAGACTTCCGCCTAGGGACACTCGCTGAATCTATTTGGAGATTGATAAATCAGTCGTCGTAGTCTAGTAGGTAATGTGTTGGATTATTAAATGTCAGGCCTGAATTCAAACCCCAGGTCAGACATCAAAACGAAATATGAAAAAAAAAATTTCTTAGGCGACTTCCTCTCAGCAGATTTCTGGCAAAAGCTCTGAGAGTAAATAAACCTGTCATGAAAAAGTTTCTCAAAAAATCTGTCATTCGGAGTCGACTTGAAAACTGTAGGTCCCTCCACTCACGTGTAAAATTAATGCACACAATATGAGTGGTGTGAGAAGCTAAGCCGTAATCTTTACTGAAGGGTTGTAATGGGCAATTATATATGTATGTATGTAGATCAGTATGCAATATTGAACATCAATATTGAATAACAGTATGTTGGAAAAGTGTCTCGAACGGAGGTTCTTGGATATCGCCTCTTAGATGTTATCAGCATAAGAATGAGTTGTCGTTATGTTGCTCATGACATTTTGCTTTGCCTGACTCTGCTTGATTTGTATGTCGAAAGATATGCGTCACGTTGCGCCTTACGCATAAGTACCTCGAACTTCTGCTTATAAGACTGGAGAAAGAACTGCTATACCTTGTTCGAAGCCATGTTTCTGCTAGGGTTGCATACCAGATAGGGACTGTGGGGTACTTCGAAGGGGAATTGGCATATAATTCTTCACATATGGTTTAAAATTGGATGATGGCTTTTGAAATCTGAAAACGTTAACCACGTCAATATTTTTTAATACATATTCAAATTTCTATTTGGAAAGGAAGTAACCTATTTAACGTAACTACAATTTAATATAATAAACAATGAAAGTGTAACGTTTTCTTCCGTGCGATTCGTCGAAATTATTCCAATTTGACTTTGGGTAAATCAGGTATCAACATTGTTTAATTTATTTGAAAATCGGAACATGTGTTAATCGTAACGTACTTACAAAACATATTCTGATATCTATTTTACGTTCTTTAAATCAAAAAAAATATAAGGGAAAGGGAAAAATATGATAAAATTTCATGTTTTGCCATAGCGTATAAAAGAAACAATAATAGACGCGGGAAAATAGAGCGAACAATAAAAGCATTTGGCACGTAAACAATTTTATACGAATTTATCACTTTCGAGTCATCATAAGGTCATCCTTGCACGCAAACCAACCAATATAGTCCCAATTTCCAAATGAAGGAAATCATACCAAAAAAACCCAACGAAAATGAAAAGCCATTGTACCAAGCAATTCGTAATAAAAAAAGCTAAGAACAGAGTCAAAAAATCATTATGCTGAATGCAATGTTATTCGGGTTGTGAGCATTAAACACGTCATGTCTCTCTGTACAAATACACCCACAAAATTTTGAAAAAAAAAAATAAAAAAAATATTTAAAATGTATAGGAAAAGAGGCGCGCTCTCTACATATACACAAAAACTACAACAAAAAGAGTACGATAATAAAACAAAAAGAGGAAAGAGGAACACGTAAAACGTGAAAATGTTCAATTGACTTCCGCTTCGGCTATGGCTTTAGTCGAAGTATCCTGTTTCGTGTCTAGTGGCGTGCCAAATAAAAATGTTGCATAAATGTAGGCGAAATTTAAAAATTAAAAGAAAATAAAAAGCAGAATACAATTGCCTTGTCGGTATGTTATAGCATGGGCAACCAAACAAAACATGTGTTTATCATATTGGCTCATCTGCATGAAGTCCTTCCGGCGATGGTCATTTCTACGTTTATTTAATATCTTTATGTCACGTCATGTCCTACCCCAGGACAAAGCACATGAGTAAAGACTAAATATAAGAAAACTTTATGCGTGAATTTAAGAATAAAAATAACTTAAGCGTGTTTGTAGCTGTCACACGCAGAGATGGCCAATTTCGTCTAAATGTAGAGTCTTGAAGAAATATTGCTTTCTTACAATTCAAAATGTTTTTAATTTTATATTGCTTTAAATATTGTTGTATTATTAGAAAAATCAAAAACAGACTGAACGAAAATAAGCAAACAAGACATGCAGACAACAACAAACACATACCCATTGTACGGTACACTGAATTACAAAACAAAGATTCTGAAATCCAACAACAACACTTAATAGAAAGATCACAAAGTTGCCAGACATAAATAAATAAAGCGAAGGACAGTGTTGAATTGTAAGTCAGTCTGGGATTAGCTAACCGAGAGTTGTATTAACAAGTGGGCTTTCAGCACAGTGTTATTCAACACCGAAATTTTGGTCTGTGTTAAAATATTGTATATGGGACACGTACTAGTATATTTTCTAGCTACTGATACTTGAGTGCGGGATATGGACTAGTGCAGCATAATGTTATGACATGGTTTCTTTGTATCCCTTGTAGAGAATGAATGGATAGGCTGGTGAACACGTTTTTAGCATGTCAAAACTCCTTTGCAGTGATATACAAAGTCACATTAGACGATATCGATATGTGCTGAAAACGAAGTGAAATATTTTTAGACAACATCTTCGACCATTAAAATTCCCACATTGGGCACAATTTCGCCGCGAAATGCTCACACACACAATGTGTTAATAAGAACCACGAATAGAATTGATAGCGCTGTATTATCAAGATTTTATTGTAATTTCATTCCACGATAAATAAATGTTTGACGAAATTTAAAATCGTAACGATAGGTATAAGTACAACAAATTTATTCATTTATCTCCTAGTAGTTAAACCGTTGATTTTATATCGGATTCTTGTTAAAGTTTTTCTCATAATTCGTTGATATTGTTACGTTTTATCTTTTTAAAAAACGTTTAAAATATGAGTACGTTGATTGCAAATATAATAAAAATAAATTTGTGTTTAGTTTCAATTAAATTCTTTATTGTTCTCACTACTTTTGTGTGCCACCGTTTACAACTTGAAGTACACAACAATAATTGCTTGTTCGCTACTTTACTTTGCTTACAGCACAGATCTTTACAGCGGAGATGTTCAAACCACGACAGTTTTCTTCACACGCAACGCGTCTTCACACAAGACTGACTGAATTCTTACTTGACTTGCCTTTTTATATATTGGAGTAAACAGTCTGATGAAGGTTCTTGAAGTAGAATGTTCGTGTGTTCGCTTTCTCGAGATTTATATCACGACTTCATTATTGTTTGTGTATTTTGTTCACATTGCTTGTTGTTGTTTTACCGCTTACTTGTCTATCGCCGTAGTCTAGTAGGTATTGTGTTGGCTTATTAGACGCGAAGCCACGGTTCAAATCCTCGGTCAGACATCAAAACGAAATATGAAAAAAAAAACATTTCTTTGGCGACTTCCTCTCAGCAGATTTCTGTCAAAAACTCTGAGAGTAAAATAAAATTGCCATGAAAAGTTTCTCAAAAATCTTCGTTCGGCGTCGACTTTAAACTGTAGGTCCCGTCACTCATGTGAAAAATTAAAGCCGGAATCCTGACTGACAGGTTGTAATGGCCAATTATATGTATGTATGTCAATCCCCTTTTCTTTCATACTGATGTTGTTGGTTTACTTGTAACAACTTCGTAGTATTTGTTAGTGTAGCTTTTGTTCATGTTATGTTAATGTTAAACTATGGTACACCGTTTCGGATTACCACTTATGTTGTTTGTGTTAATTTTTGTGAAACTTTTCCTGGCAATTTTTTTTACTCTCAGAGTTTTTACCAGAAATCTGCTGAGAGGAAGTCGCCGAAGAAATATTTTTTCATATTTCCTGTAGTTAGAGATATTTGACTTGAGGTTTGAACCGAAATCAACAGTTTAAGTTTCTAGATAAAATGGATGAAAACCACTGGACAAAATTAAACGCCAAATAGGGGTTGGCCACTGCGGTTGGTCATAACCGTTATAAAGTCAACAATAGCAATAAATGTAAATAAATATAATTTTACATCCTGGCACATAACAGCTTCATCATCATCGTCATCGTCATCATCATGATGATGATCATCATCATCAATATAATAATTGTCACAGGAAGTTATAAAAAATAGAAAAAAATGCAAACAAAAGCAAAACAGAGTGAAAAAGATGAAAATTGATTTTTTTCATTTCACAGAAAATCTATACACATACACATACACACTGAATATCCACTTCCCACATACTACCACTATACATGCACTCAAACTGTTAGTATTTACGGTTACTAAAAGTAGGACAGCGTTGCATTGTTGTTTGTTTTCCTTTAGAAGCTACAAAAACAGAAAAAAATGAAAAACGGAATAGTAAATAAAAGCGTAACGTTAAAACGGAAACCGGAAAAGGTGCGAAGTAACAACAATATTGTTTTAAAAATTTAATATTAAAACACCGCAAAAGCAAAAGCAAAAAAAGGACTGAAATATTCTATCACACCAAAGGAAATTCGTTAAAAACAAAGGAGAGTAAAAAAACCTCACCTTTAATGGCAGAGACTGCCATAAAATGTACAAACTAAAGAGTGAGTGTATGTGTGTGTGTAGCAGGTCCTGTAGTTAAATTTTTTGTGAAAAAAATAAGATTTTTTTCCTTTTTTTCTTGTGTTTTTTTCTTTCTGTACAATTGTCCTTTATTTGTGAAACCCTTTTTTTATCATTCCATTCGTTTTTTCCCCTTTAATTTAGTGTACTGGGCCTAATTATTTTGACTAATGCTTTCAGATGAGAGTAATTAACTTTTGTTGTTGCTATTGTTGTTGTTGTTGTTTTTTTTTATTGAAAGAATTAATTTTAAGCAAACACTTCCTTCCCTCTTGGCATTTTTTATGTAGAAAATATTTTTCTTTCATTAGTTGCTGATGCGTCGGTCGGTTGTTAGTTGGGAGAGGGTAGTTTACTGGCCACCAATATTAATGGAGTGACTTTTTACTGTCGTTCTTTTTGTTTCCCTTTCATTTGTCGTTGTCATTATTATTATTATTATTGTTTACCATCTAATGTCGTTGTAGTCATTTTGTCAATGAGTGCATTGCACGCAATACAACGTTTTGTTTCTGTACTCCGCTATTGTCATACATGGTGGCTTAGTCGTCGTCCACATTCAAAGTTAGTTCAGAGACATCATGTCATTTATGTAGTTGCGGCTTAATTACACGTTAATCAAATGGAAAAGAGAAAAATATTCAAACAAGGCTATTTGAATTTCTGTGTTCATTTCATTGTTTCTTCATTTATTAGTTTACATACAAGAATTAAGAGTATTCGTATGTAAGAAAAAGTTGGATGTGATATTTACTTAATAGATGCTCATGTGCTCATGTAACAAACGTAATTTATTCAATTTATTTTTTATTTTTTTTATACAAATAGTCAATAGAGCCAGCACCTTAAGCTAGGCACAAAGAGATAGAGACAAATTTTATATTTGAGGTCTTTATTGAGGAAAAAAATCTGTCCAACAAACCGATTTGTTTGAAGCCGCCGTAGTCTAGTAGGTAGTGTGGTGGCTTATTAGACGAAAGGCCAGAGTTCGAATCCCAGGTCAGACATCAAATCGAAAATATGAAAATATTTCTTCGGCTATTAACTCTCAGTAGATTTCTGGCAAAAACTCTGAGAGTAAAAATTGCCATGATAAGCTTCTCAAAAATCTATCGTTCGGAGTCGACTTTAAACTGTAGGTCCCGCTACTCATGTATAAAATTAACGCACACAACACGAGTGGTGTGAGAAGCTAGGACGTTGTACAATGGGTCAATTCGACCTCCGGGTACTGTACTTGTTACAGTTGACAAGTACACGTCCTTTAACCTAACCTAACCTAACCGATTTGTTTAGTAATTAGAATCAGCTATCGATTGGTGTTCGATTAAACGAGTGCAAATTAACGACGTCGTAGTCTGGTGGGTAGTGCATTGACTTATTAGACTCAAGTCCATGGTTCAAATTCTTTCTCTGCCATCTGAAACAAAGCGAAATAGGATAACTATTTCTTCAGCGACTTTCACGCAGCAGTCTTCTGGTACAAAGTCTGGTAGAACAATAAAATTTCCACGAAAAGTTTCTCAAATCAGCCGTTGACATTAAACTGTAGGTCCCGCCACTCATGGATAAAATTATTGTACACAATATGGATGGTGTGAGAATTTAGGTTGTTATCATGACTAAAGAGTTATTATGGCCAATTAAGTAATACTATGTTCAGATATGAGTATAATATTTTAAGTGTTCAGACATAACAATATACGCAGTGCAGCTTCTTATTCAATATTCATTTGACAGCTGGTAAACAAAACAGCTGCAGCAGCCCTTCTAAAAAGGGGGTTTATCAGTAGAAAGCGTTCGGATAATTGTAATATACGCACTGAACATACTTATGACTATGCTGTACTTTAAGTTTTACTCAATATTATAACAATTTGCGTATTTATTGCGCAATAACTAATTGAAACTTTATATGAAATATTGAGCTCAATAATGGCGTTTATTGCGACTTACGCAATAAAGGTCAATATCTGAATACCGTATTAAGCTCATTTAAAAGCGTAAAACAATTTATTCATTATACATTGCGAAAGATTTGAATAAAACAACAAATAAACAAAGAAAACTTGTGTTCGCTAGTTAAAAGCAAGGTCACGCACCTACGCAATTTCAATGGTAAAATTCCACGAATTAAATCTTTTACTTACAACCTCAACCACATGGCTTGATGAAAAGTTATCTCCGAACGATTTCACTAACAAATCTATTGGGCTGACGTCGGCAAATTTTATTTCTTGGATACAAGTCGCCGTAGTCTAATAGGTAGTGCGTTGGCTTATTAGACGTTTCAAATCCTCGGTCGGACATCAAAACGAAATATAAAAAAATATTTCTTCGTCGACTTCCCCTCAGCAGATATCTGGCAAAAGTTCTCAGAATAAATAAAATTGCAATGAAAAGTTTCTTAAAAATCTGTCATTCGGAGTCGACTTTAAACTGTAGGTCCCGCCACTTATGTATAAAATTAACACACAGAACATAAGTGGCGTGAGAAGCTAGGCCGTAACCCTGACTGAAGGGTTGTAATGGCCAATTATGTTATGTTATGTATGGAAAGGAATACAAACTATGGACAAAGTGTATACGATATACAGTGTGTTGCAAAAATGGAATGATTTTTGATGAGACAACTGATCGCTCCAGGATATTTATGATAACTTTTAATCGGGGAAAAAAATAAATAAACAAATTAAATAATATTTTCCCGAAGTATTCTAAGCTCATCGTGCAACTTTACGAAGGTTATACCCCCATCATCTATGAGATCATAAAAACTTCTTTTAGTTGGTCAATGTTAGCTACAACCACCTGCTGCGTTAAGAATTTGTTGACACCTTCTGATTTTTCATAAGAAATCAGAAAATTTGTCATGATACTTTCACAGAATATTACGTTAGAAAGGATTTTGGATAGTTTGCGGTTAAATTTATTTTTGAATCCTTTTTTTGTCAACATTTTGTGGTGTGTTCTTTAATGCTTTCCATTCGTAGTTATTATTGTCATTATATTTATATTTAAATATACATTATATAGTACATACATACATATGTATATGTTTTTATTATTTTCTTAGAAACAATGTAATTCAATTCAATTCAATTCAACAAAAATATATTGTTTTGTCATAATTTTGATTGAGCACATGGCTGAACGATATGCATGTAAAGCATTTGACTAAATGACACGACTTTTGTTGCATGCATTAGTAGTTTATAATTGTAACATATTTGGCCTATTTAATGAAATCAAATACGTTCTATACAATGTATGTATGTACATTTAATTTTAATACTTAGTGTACAACAACACTTTGTTGATGGCCTTTTTTACTTTTCGGGGGTATTTTTTAGAAAATACAAATGTTTTCCATTTTTGAAGACATAAATACATACATATGTAGTTTGTACGAATGATTACAATTTATTTGAAATAAGTCTTTATGTGACGTTCAATGCCCCATCCACATCAGAGATCAGCAATGAGTATTCAAAAAGATCAGTAGATTCGAATCATACCCATAATTTTTTATACTTAAACGCATTCATACTTATTTTAATATCATACTCATACTACTCATATTTAAAGTTTGAAGTACTCATCGTATTCATACTTAACAATACGCATGATGTTGTTGATATCAACTCTCCTTTACTCAACATTTACAAGACTCACAAAATAAGTATGATTCGCGTACGAACACTACAATACTCACTAGAAGTTTGTAATGTTTGTCTTTTTTTGTAAATGCAACAACAACAAAGACTGTAAATTTTGATGAATGATCTGAATCACTTGAATCATTTATGAGTATTATAAGAAGTATTTTTCTAAATTTATGAATCTGAATGAGTAGGCGTATGAATCAAAGATATTTCGAATGTTATGAGTCTGATGTCAACGTTGTACCCATCAATGCAACCTGTACTTATAAATCAATGTTGTAGTGAGTACGAATGAATCAGAGTAGTTGAATTTCAATACTGTTCACTCACTCATACTCAAAATTTCATGAGTACTTACGAGTAGCGAAAAAATGATTCATTGCTGACCTCTGATCAACATGCTATTTTAATGCCCTAGCCTAAGTTTTTCTTGTTCATTTTTATTGACTACATTGCTACCCAATGGTCTTTAGCCTGAATTAGATTAAAATGTTAAGACTCTCGACCTCTGTCCTCTTCTGTGCTTTTCCGCAGGTCAAAGGTCGCCGCCAACGTAGATGGGACCACATCTGAAGAAGAATTTTTCTCTTGAAATTCCAAGCAAGCTTCAAATTTTCATCGATAATCTTCTTATCCTCAGCAATGAGGCCCATTTCTAAATGAAAACGCTTAAATTATGAGTTCGTTGATTGTAAAAAAAAAATAAAAAAAAATATGTGTTTCGTCTCAATTAAACTCTTTACAGTTCTCACTACTTTTGTGTGCCACTGTTCACAAGTTGATGTATACAACAATAATTGCTTTGTTTCCCGTTCTGCCTTACACTCTTCTGCGTAAACAAGAACAATTGTTGGATAGATCTTCAAACCACGATTAATCTCTTCACACTCAACGCGCTTTCATACAAGACTGACTGAATTCTTACTACTCGTTGCCTGCTTTGTCTTACCTGTTAATATTCTCACGTAAACAGTCTGATGAAGGTTCTTGAAGAAGAATGTTCGTGTTTTCGCCTTCTCGAGAACTCTATTGCGACTTCATTGTTGTTTGTGTTTTCGCTTACTTGTCTATCCCCGTTTCTTTCATACCGATGTTGTTGGGGTTTACTTGTAACAAGTTCGTTGTGTTTGTTAGTGTAGCTTTTTAGTGAATGTATAGGGTGACAAGCAGCACCAGTAGAGTTTGCTGTGTACATACTCTCATCCCATAAGCGTGCATGTCATGAATTGTCCAATTATTTTCATTTCTATGTTGGGAAAATATTCAAAGCAATTTCTATTTCTAATATTCAGTTGATATGTGAATATTTCAATAAAAATTCTTGTATTTGAAATTATTTCGAAATGATAGAAATGAAATGAAAACGAGTTCATGAAAAATTCATAAAAATGAAGAAAACTGAAGAAATGAGAAAAAGTTTAAACATTTGCATTTAATCATAAAAATTGTGAAACAGAAGAAGAAGAAAAAATGTTGTATTAAATCGAGATGAAGACATTTCATGTACGATATTCGTTCATTCATCCATTTGTTCATTCATTTGTTTTTTTTTCTTGAATAAATAAAATGTTTACTTATCTTATATAATATTTGCAGAGGATTTATTATACATACATACATAACCATACATACATACCAATACATACATACATTTTTTTTATTCGATACATATTATTTGTGGTATTCAAATATAAAGAATATGAAATATGAACAGAAATTGCGAGAGAGAAGAAGAAAAAATTGAAATGTTTAAATATTATTATAAATTCATCATCATCATACATCTGTTCATACAAGTGAGTATACTTATGTATGTACATACATACATATGTACATACATATATGGATCGAGATGAAACCAACACATCATTTTATTATTGCTACAAGTGGAAATGTATTCCTATCATCATACCTCCCTCTACCTCGACGACAAACATCATACATTCGTACATACAGAAGAATGTTTCATAAAAAAAACAACAGAAGGAAAATAAACAAAATAAATACATAAAAAATAATGAAAAGATGAATACAAACTGCTATACACTATGGGGCAAAAGTGAATACGAATGAAACAAATTTTGCATATTTTTATTACATACATACACACATACATACATACATACATACACACATAATTGGCCATTACAACCCTTCAGTCAGGATTACGGCCTAGCTTCTCAACATCACACATGTTGTGTGTCTTAATTTTATACATGAGTGGCGGGACCTACAGTTTAAAGTCGATTCCGAACGATAGATTTTTGAGAAGCTTTATTTGCTCTCAGAGTTTTTGCCAGAAATCTGCTGAGAGGAAGTCGCCGTCGTCATACTTCGCTTTGATGTCTGACTTGGGGTTTGAGCTCGGGCCTAACGTCTAATAAGCCAACACACTACCCACTAGACCACGGCTTTTGATGCCATTATGTACAGAATATAGCAACGTCAAAAATCAGCCTTGGCTTCTCCGGTTATGGGGCATCCTAATTGTTCAATTTTCCATAAATCAGGCTGAATTTAACCGGCGATTTATGGCTTATTCGCATACACTTACGACTTAAGAACCCTCCTTAAGAAAAATCGTAGGATCTCGGTGGCTAGGTCGCATCACCTCCATGTATTAGAACCTTGCCCTCAAATCGCTCTGATAGATTATTTAGTGTGTCGTAGGCTATATGGTACGTTCTGGCATCCTGTTGAAACCGCTTGTCGCTGATGTCCAGAACACCCAATTAAGATGAAAAAGTTAGCAATCACATAAACTATAGTGCTCGCCGTTGAGAGTGTAGCGAAAGTCGTTTTTAAAAAAATCTGTAACGATAATACCACCAGCACGAAATCCATACGAAAAAATCACTTTTTCGGATGCTTTGGACCTTTTGGTAGCATTTCGTTTCATTCAGTATGGCTTCTGAAGCTGAGCCAGATCCTAACTGCTTCAGATCGAATAACTAATAACAACTAATATGACAGATGTCGCTGCAACCAGATGACCCTTATCAACTGCTAAAGTTCGGTAATCCCAGTTGGAAGAGCCTATACTTACGAGTATATCCTGTGTAGGAGTACGAGTATACCTGTGTAGGAAAAGTTATCTTTTGCGTAGAGATCAGTTACCAACTGTATACAGCTGATACAGATGTAGTTGAAAACGTGGATCGAACTGTCCGCTAACCTAAAAACAGTTTATTTGCGAAAAATTATGTTCTTAAATTGTGAAATTTATTGATTTTTGTTTTTTTTTCTAAAATTATTCTTTTCAAGCAAATATAATGGTATATAAACGAATTATTATGATATTTTTTGAGAATCTTTTGAATCATTTTTATTTTATTCTCAGCATATTAGCATTGAAGGTATTTTAGTCAAAACTTTACTTGGCCTTAGAAAGTGGAATTTTCAAGTTTTTCATTTAATATCAGGGAACAATAAATACACTCGGATCATTCATTTAAAATATTTTGTTTCACAAAATAAAAAGAACTCCGACAACCAAAATATATTAAATGTGAATGGGGCATCATTCATTTATTCTTCTTTCATTGCGTATTTATTAAACAAACATCTCTGATTACACGAAATTCATTCGCACATATGTTTGTATGCTTAAAAATTCATAATGTGCGACGGTTGTGTTTAAAGTGAATATTAAATAAATAAAAGAACTTGAAGATGCCATAGTCTGGCACACATCTCGGACAAAACGAAAAATAAAAATTATTGTTACGAAAATGGAAATGGTGTAACATCGTTTAACATTAAAATGATAAACAAAAGCTACAAAATAAAACCATGAGTATGAAAGAAAAGATTATAGACAAGTACGCGAGAAAGCAACAACAAGCAATGTGAACAAAATGCACAAACAACAATGAAACAGCGATAGAGTTCTCGAGCAGGCGAAACCACGAATGTTCGACTTCAACAACATTCATCAGACTGTTTACGTGGCATATAAAAAGGCAAGACAAAACAGGAAATTCAGTCAGTATTGTGTGAAGAACCGTTGAGTGTGAATCGTGGTTTGAAGATCGCCGTTGTAAAGATCTGCCGAACAATAGTTAAGAAGAAGAACGAACAAAGCAAACTATTGTTGTATTCATCAAGTTGTAAACAGTGGCACACAAAATTCTGTGAACAATAAGGAATTTAATTGAAACTATACCCAAATTTATTTTTTATTTTGTTTGCAATCAACGAACTCATATTTTAAACGCTTTTAAAAAGGTAAATACATAACAATATTTCTTCGGCAACTTTCTCTCAGCAGATTTCTGGAAAAATCTCTGAGTGAATGGAATAGCCATGAAGGGATCTTAAAAATCTGTCGTTCGGAGTCGACTTTAAACTGTAGGTCCCGACACTCATGAATAAAATTAACACACAAAACAGGAATGTTGTGAGAAGATAGGTCGTAGTCCTGACTGAAGGCTTGTAATGACTAATTATGTGTGTATGTATCAGAGATCAGCAATTAGTATTCAAAAAGATGAGAAGATTCGAATCATACTTCGGATTCATATACGCATTCATACTTATTTTAATATCATACTCATACTACTCATCTTCAAAGTTTGAAGTACTCATACTTAACAATATCTTTACTTAACATTTACAAGAATCACAAAATAAGTATGATTCGCGTACGAACACTACAATACTCACTAGAAGGTTGTGTATTTGCTTTGCTTGCTGTCTTTGGCTTTGTCTTTTTCTTTCTTCTTTTTTTTTTTTTTGTAAATGCAACAACAATTAAGACGGTAAATTTTGATGAATGATTCGAATCATTCGAATCCTTTATGAGTATTATAAGTATTTTTCTAAATTTTTGAATCTGAATGAGTTGGCGTATGAATCAAACACATTTCGAATGTTATGAGTTTGATGTCAACGTTATACTCATACTCATTGCAACCTGTACTTATAAATCAATGTTGTAGTGAGTACGAATGGATCAGAGTAGTTGAATTTCAATACTGTTGAAATACTTAAAATTTCAGGAGTACTTATGAGTAGCGAAAAAACGATTCATTGCTAATCTGTGATATGTATGTATGTGTGAGCGATGTTATTTAAGAATCTACAAGCGTTTTTATTTTGTAGATTTTAGCACTCAATGTTTTATTCAATATATAAGAAAAAATTTTCAATTGAGAAATAATAGAGTTAAAATTTATTAAAATCTTAAATTTTATTACAACCCTCGACGTTATTGTCGGATTCTATTGAAAATAATAGGAACATATTGTTAAAAATTTTTGATTAAATATTTGCCATACAATAATGGTTATTAATACAAAACAACATTGAATATTAACAATGACAACAATATCTGTGTATATATGTGATATTGTATATACAATATATACATATATAGATAAATTATATCTTTTTTTTTGTTTTATGAAAATATCAACGTGTTTATGCATACGAAATAACCTGGAAAGAAAAGTTCTTTTTTTCCACATTTTTATATTTTTTTCTTTTGTTCAGATTAAATAATTTCAGTTTTGTTTGATTTTTATTATTGAATCCAAAATCAAATGAAAACATATTGACACTGAAATCCATTCATTCAGGTGCTTCATGATTTGTTTGTTGCATTGTTTCGACAACATTGATTGATATTGAACTTCTATTATTTTTGGGGACGAATTTTTTTCGTTTTTGGTTTTTTGTTTTCTTTTTTAATGTGATTTAATTTCATTCATAATTTCTTTTGTTTTTTTTTTTGTTTTTTGTATTTATTATCATGACACCACCACTTCAGAATTGATTTCATTAGAATTTTTGTTACACTTAACATAAATAAATATTCGTTCGTAAACAATTCGGGGGGAGAAGAAAGGCCTCATTAAGAGTAATATTGATGAACATATTAAACGAATTTACAACAGAATAATCGGCCACCTTGATGGTGGATAGGGAAATATCAATGATATTGTATACGGTGGGCCATACATACATACATAATTGGCCATTACAACCCTTCAGTCAGGATTACGGCCTAGCTTCTCATTCCACTCAAGTTGTGTGCCTTAATTTTATACTTGAGTGGTGGGATCTACAGTTTAACGTCGACTCCGAATGACTGATTTTTGAGAATCTTTTCATGGCAATTGTATTTGCTCTCAGAATTTTTGCCAGAAGTTTGCTGAGAGGAAGTCACCGAAGGAATATTTTTTCATATTTTAGTTTTGATGACTGACCTGGGTTTTGAACCGTGGCCTTACGTCTAATAAGCCAACACACTACCTACTAGACTACGGTGACTTCACTTTAGGTGTGAAATATTTAAAATATCTGGCCCTTCGGAAGGCTCTAAATGTAAACTGTTTCTAAAACATTTGTATGTGACTGGATTAAGTGGTTGGGTGTTTGGCTTTAATTGCTTTTGAAACACTTCAGTAGAACATATTTTTAATGCCAGCAGCGATAATTTGTTCTAATTTAGTTAAACTACATAAAAAGAAAGCAATTCACGCAAATAATTCGATAAAAATTGACTGATAACTGATGACACAGACAACAATTGAATGAAATGAAACGTATTTTTTTATTTTATTTCAAAGTATTTAAGTGTTTTAACAGAAATTCAATATTACTTATCATACATATTTTCCCATATCAGATAGACAGAGAGACAGAGAGTTTAACACTCGCGTAGAGTCGTATGAATAAATTTCGCTGTTCATTCCTTTCATTGCAATATGATACGACGATAGTTTAGCATTCAATGTTTACAGTCAATGCTAATTAGTGGTGTGTACCTACATAACTACATACATATGTACATATACTTAGTTTTAGCTTTTTGTAAAAATTCTGAAAATGTCACGATTACAGCAGTGATTGATGACAAATATGGTAAATGTATTCAACATATGTTCGTATGTGTACAGTGTAGATCACAAATGTTAGGAATTTTGGCAAACGAGAAAAATACATTCAAAACCATATTATACGGTGTTCAGATATGCACCTTTATTGCGTAAATCGCAATAAACGCCATTATTGAGCTCAATATTTCATATATTTCGATGTATTTTTTAATAGTGTTATATTCAAGAAATTCTGATTAAAAAATCTTAAATGAGTAATTTTTCCCCTAATGGTAGGTTTAGTGTTAAATTTATGAATTGTTATAAAAAAAAAACTGTTCTTGTTTTCCAGCTGTCAAATGATTATTGAATAAGCTGATTTGCGTATGCCTGAACACTTAAAATACTTTTGTCAATTAAACGAATATTGACTCAATTAAAATTCATGCATAAACATGGTATTAAAGTAAGAAAAATAGAGGAATTTTATTATTTTTAATATTTATTTGCAAATTTCTTGTCATATTAAACACTTTTTAGGATACTGTGATTTCGCTTACACTTCCAATATTTCGGCAATGTTTTCCCTTGAATTAGCAACAAAAAATGCTTGTCAAGGAATCTGTGAAAAGCATCCAATACGTATGCATCATCGTTAAGTCTTTTGTGAATCCTTTTATAAATTTCTCGCTCTTTTTTCTTTGTTTCTCATGCTACAATCCCTATATTTTAACCAACTATCTGTCAAACAATTGTCCCATAGGACCATATCATGCATAATTCATACTGTTCATAATTCTTCTTCTTCAGCGTATATGTATTATGAGACTCTTGACTCTCTTTGAAATGATCTCCATATGAGCATTCCAAATCAGTTTACAGTCTCGTAATATTTCTAATAGTTTGACTCCGTTTGTAGTTGTCGTAGTCTAGTAGGTAGTGTGTTCGCTTATTAGAAGTAAAGCCCGGGTTCGAGCCCCAGGCCAGACATCAAAACGAAATATGAAAAAAAAATATTTCTTCGGCGACTTCCTCTCATCAGATTTCTGACAAAACTCCGAGAGTAAATAAACCTGCCATAAAAAAAGTTTCTCAAAATCTATCGTTCGGAGTCGACGTTAAACTGTAGGTCCCGCCACTCAAGTATAAAATTAAGGCACACAACATAAGTGATGTGAGAAGCTAGGCCGTAATCCTGACTGAAGGGTTGTAAAGACCAATTATGTTATGTATGTTGACTCCCTTTGCTGTGATATTCTATTACTCAGTCATGTTTCTATTTTAGTAATCTCAAGACAATCTGAAGGCCTCCTTCCATAGCTGTGGCTATCAATTTCTGCCTCAGGTTTTACGTTTATTTCAATTCACACGTTGCCTTATCTATGATATAGCAAGAAGCGTTATTAAATGAACCTCTATGTCATTTAAATCTTAAAAAGTCACATCGTTGACGGCTAAAGAGCTCTAAATTGCTCCATCAGTAAATTAGTTAGCTTAAATGCGTGTTGGCAGTGGCATCCTTTACAACATGTCATTGTTCACTGTTCTCTCAAATGTGTTCAACATGAATAGTGACAGACGACTAATTTCTCTCAAGGATTTTGGAAGTGTTGTCCCTTTTTTGTCCACACCATTGGAATAAACAAAATCTTTCCTTTCTACAGGCTGTTCGTATACTCCCAAGAACTAGACTAATAGTTTCTCTAGGACCCTTTACAGTGGAGCATGAACAGTTTTAAAAATACCCAAAGTGTTTTGTTTTAAAAATGTATTCAATGCCCATTTAATTCACTTTTCGGTACAAATATAGTATATCGCAACCTATCTGTATCCTTAGCCGAAATTACTTGGCATATTTTCTTACTGCCAATTAACCTCATATCTCTTTCTCGTAAGATGTCTTGTTAGTTTCGGCAGAGGTCTAATGGCATAACAGAAGTTAATAAAACATCGCATTTAGACCTACTACTTCCCTTATAAGCTTTGTCTGATGTAGTCGCCGTAGTCTAGTAGGTAGTGTGTTCGCTTATTAGACGTAAAGCCCGGGTTCGAGCCCCAGACCAGACATCAAAACGAAATATTAAAAAAAAATATTTCCGCGGCGACTTTCTCTCAGCAAATTTCTGGCAAAAACTCTGAGAATAAATAAAATTGCCATGAAAAGTTTCTCCGAAATCTGTCGTTCGGAATCGACATTAAACTGTAGGTCCCGCTACTCAAGTATAAAATTAAGAAACACAACATGAGTGGTGTGAGAAGCTAGGTCGTAATCCTGACTAAAGGATTGTAATGGCCAATTATTTATGTATGTAACAGCGGTCAATGGTTCGGATATAAAATTTCAATTAATAGCGGCGAATGTGCGCCCTTGCAGGCGATTGAAATGTGACCCGTTCCAAGAATGAGTTGCTTTTGAATCCTAATTCATGACTTATTACCTTCTGCGCTGTCAAGTTAGCTTCAGAGTTTACCCTCGACTGTACTATCAATCTAACCGCCTTCGAAACACTAGAAGTTCTTTTCGTCGCTCTACTGCCCTACTAATTCCTCTCTTTAGTTTCTTTTCTTTGGGGCAGCCTGATGGTTTTGACTCGTATTTTGCTCATAACTTTATATTCTTTAGCATTCTGGTTTCACCTTAAGTACCATCTGCAGCCTGTTTCACTTCGCCCATTGCGTAGATAACTATCAATTGGTATCTTCTGTGCATGATAGGTGTTATGTTCTCGACTGCCTTATTTCATTAAGTCTTCGGAAGTGAGTGTTCTGCTCAGCTTCTGTAGCAGTGCTACGAATCTAGATATAGCCTTCATTCAGCTCTATTTATGTCGTTGTACTATCACGTCTAACTGTTGTAGTTTTCCTCCAAGCCAATAACCGAATTGCGGTACTGTAGAATAGGATTGGTTTGATTACAAATCAGTTTTCTCAGATTGAAGAGTTCAGTTTCAATTACATACATACATAGATAATTGGCCATTACTACCCTTCAGTCAGGATTACGGTCTAGCTTCTCAACACCACTCATGTTGTGTGTGTTAATTTTATACATGAGTGGCGGGACCTACAGTTTAAAGTCGACTCAGAAAGACAGATTTTTTGAGAAGCTTTTCATGGCAACTTTATTTACTCTTAGACTTTTTGCTAGAAATCTACTGGGAAGAAATCGCCGAAGAAATATTTTAAGTCTTAAACGAAGAAATTTTCATTTCTTCTGATATTTTTGTAAGGAAATATAGGAAAAAATTGTGTGTGGTTGCCGAATTAATTAAAAATAACATTGTGGTTCCACAATGGCAAAATAAAGGATAAGATGTTGAAAATTCAAAAGAAAATTTTTCCATTTTCAACCTTCCTATACATACGTATGTATATGTGCCGCTGCATTTTTTATATCTTCTTCATTTAGTACGAGTATTTGTAATTATTTCTCTTAAATATGTACTCGTTTGCGTGTATTCGTTCGTATCAGCCTGAGTATTGTACGAGTATTATTGTTCCTTAAAAGGCATTTTATTTTTTTGTTTGGGCATATTTGTGTGTGTGCATGTGGGTAAACATTTGTTTCGGTATTAATCCGATTCCGAGATTGTTGCTCATTTGCACGAAAGGATAATGAACGCCTCAATAAACTTTAAGTACTTAATGCGTTCAGATGTTTCTCATTTATTTTCGTATTGTATCATGAGCATTTATTTCGGTTGTTCTCTCGCACTCTTCAGCAAGTCAGTCACATTGGCTGACATTTAACAAGCATTTCAGTTCAACTTAATAATTTTTTTGATAACTTTTAATATAAAAAAGGAACGAGTTTTAAATATTCAAGCATTTAAATAAACGTACCTAGAAGTCCTGAAAAATTATTTTTAATTTTAAAACACTTTCTGTTCAAGAAGTTTGATTGAAGTCGCCATAGTCTACTAGGTAGTGTGTTGTCTACTAGGTAGTGTGTTGTCTACTAGGTTGGATGTGAGACCCCGGTCCAAGCATCAGGTCAGACATCACCAACAACACGAAAATATGAAAAGAAATATTTCTTCGGTGAATGCCTCTCAGCAGATTTCTGGCAAGAACCCTGAGAGAAAAATAAAATTGTCATGAAAAAGTATCTCAAAAATCAATCGTTCGGAGAGGACTTTAAACTGTACTTCCCGCCATTCAAGTATAAAATCAACTCACATAACATACATAAGTGGTGTTAGAAGCAAGATCGTAATCCTGACTGAAGGCGTGTAATGACCAACTGTGTATGTATGTATGTTGATACGGCATTATAGATGTTATTGTAATCAAATCGTACATAATAGTAAGTGCTACCTGTATAACACCATAAATAATGAAAGAAACAAATAAATAAATATTTGTAGTTTGATTAAATATTTAATCATATTAACAACGTTTATTCCATTGTTTATTGTTATTTACAATATTAATATGCTCTTCTGTATGGTACATCAGCATATGCGATAATAAATCAAGAACACATTCCAATAAGCTATTCTTTTCCCGTTTTTACTTGTTTATTTATTTGTATGTTTTTTTTTTCTTTTTTTATTGTTTATCAATATTTCCTATAATTAATCTGAAGCATTCAGTTCGGTCTCAAACGTATTTATGTACATCATGAAAATGTTTTATTTTTTTTATTTTTTTAGTTGCAGCACTTTTACGCGTTTGCGCCAGACAATAAATAAAATATTGAAAATCCATAAATAAGTCAAAAAGAATTTGTATTGCGTGTATTACTTTTTTGCATTTCATGAAATGTGAATGCAATGTAAGTCATTCCACGTATAAGCTAAAGCTTTTCACCTTAATTTGCATCAGAGATGAGCAATGAATCGTTTTTTTCGCAACTTAAAAGTACTCATGAAATCTTGACTATGAGTGAGTCAACAGTATTGAAATTCAACTACTCTGAATTATTCGTACTCACTACAACATTGATTTATAAGTACAGGTTGCAATGAGTATGATTACAACGTTGACATGTCGAAATATGTTTTGATTCATATGCCTACTCATTCAGATTCATAAATTTAGAAAAATACTTATAATACTCATAAATGATTCGAGTGATTCGAATCATTCATTAAAAGTTACAGTCTTACAAGACAAAGACAGACAACCTTCTGGTGAGTATTGTAGTATTCGTACGCGAATCATACTTATTTTGTGATTCTTGTAAATGTTGAGTAAATGAGAGTCGAAATCAATAACATCATGCGTATTGTTAAGTATGCGCACGGTGAGTACTTTAAATTTTGAATATGAGTAGTATGAATATGATATTAAAATAAGTATGAATGCGTATAAGTATCAGAAATTATGAGTATGATTCGAATCTCTGGTTTGCATACAACGGCATAGTTATTCAATTAATTGCTTAACGAAAACAAATTTTTTAAAAAGTTTCGTCGTTTTGTGTAGGTTACAGCGTAAAATGACTCACATGTCATAGTAAATAGTGATGAATTTGAACGAGCGTGTAAAAGGTTTTCATAAATTTCCTCAAATTGTTATTGTACCGTGTATCATGTATCGTTTAACAATTGAAAATGGATTGCAGGACTGCAATTGGAATTTTGAAATTTCTTCATATATTTTCGGTATTTAAAATGAAACTCATGCTTTCGTCACATTTATGATTTCAAACTATTTATTCGCATATTTTTGGTAATGGTACTGAATTATAACTGAAAAAGTACTTTTTTGCATCAAATAGTACTTTTGTAAAAGATGCGACTTATTTTGTGTGAGTGACGGGACCTACTCTTTAAAGTCTACTCCGAACGACAGCTTTTTTTGGAAACTTTATCGTAGCAATTTTATTTCCCCTCAGGTTGTGCCAAACGGAGTCACCGGAGAAATATTTGTTCATATTTACCTTACGGTTCGGCAAGCATTTTCAATGCTTTTCGTATTCTAAAAACTAACCTTTGTGGACGTTTGGCTAATCGGGGCTAAACCTAATTATAATTTAGAATTGCGTTGAACGTGTTTCTAATGCATTAATAGTTGAAAAGCGCAGGACATAAAATATATAATAACAACAAAGTACTCAGAGCGTAGCGGGGGTACCGCGGTATTTTTATAAATGGAGGAGTACTGAAAAAAGTACTGAATTTTTCATCACTGAATCAAAATGAGTAGGCGTATGAATCAGACATATTTCGAATGTTATGAGTTTGATGTGAACATTGTACTCATACTCATTGCAACCTGTACTTATAAATCAATGTCGTAGTGAGTACGAATGAATTAGAGTAGTTGAATTTCAATACTGTTGAATCACTCATACTCGCAATTTCATGAGTACTTATGAGTAGCGAAAAAACGATGCATTGCTTATATCTGATATGTATACAATTTTATTTCTATGGTTTTAGAAAATACAAACATAAGATTTTAACCATCCACGGATTTAAATCTTAAACTCTACATAATTACGTGTTTAAAAATTCCTTTGATGGAATTCCTTCCTCCCCCCATTGTGTTCGGAGAGACGCTAAAATATAATTTTACTGTCTTTTTGTCATGCATTACTTATCGTTTTTTTTTTTTTTTGTCATCTAAGGATTTACAAAATGTTTCAATTTATCCATTTTGGGCTTTAATTTGTTTGGCTACCATCTACCTACCTGTACATTGGTTGGTCAACTTGTCCAAAAAGAGTGTCAAAATTCAAATGATTCTTGTATCATCGCTGGTAACATGCAATGAAACGGGTGTCAAATCCCTTTTGACATTCGCTTGAGCTTGACCAGCACGCGACTTACAAAAGTGTGATAATTTGCTGATTAATAAATTCACTGTCTGTCAAGTGTCTTTCGATAGGTAGGTAGGTAGGTGTACGGATGTTTGAATGTCCATTTCATTGTCTGTCCGTCTGTCTGACTTTAACACTCATTCTCTTGAATGCATACTCCGTGTGTGTGTGTGCAAAATTTTGCATTACATATTGTGTTTTAATGAATATTCATTACTTTACTAGCAAACAGTGGTATATTCGCAGCACCCACTTTGCACCACTTTACAACCCATCGGTTAAATGGAGATGCTTTGTAAAGTGTCATCATTCATAATCCTTTTCAGAGAATAGAGGTTTAATATTTCACACCTTACAGTGTGCATATTGTAAGTAAGCAGATAACGGGTTAACCATTGTGAGAGTTTCACTTTATGGGTTCTGATAATATGATGAATATTAAACCGATAAAATTATTATAAAGTTTTGAGTAGAATGGTTTTCAATCTTCAATTTCCTATGATAATGGGCGTCAGTAGTAAACGATTGGATGTATTCTACACTATAGCACCATTCATTTCTATGGTTCTTGATAAAGGTGAATCGCTAAATATGATTTCCGCCATATTTGGCTGTATGGTGTCTAGGATAATGGGAATATTAGCTTAGAACGCTTCTAGAGTTGTTAATATGTAGACAGAAGCTATGACTTAAATTACACACTTACTTAATTGGTCGTTACAAACCATTAGTCAGAAATACGACCTGGATTCCGATAACCACCCAGGTTGTATTTGTGTTATTTTATACATGAGAGCCGGGTCCTACAGTTTAAAGTCGACCCTGTACGACAGATTTTTGAAAAACTTTTGATGACACTTTTTTTGACTCTCAGAGTTTTTGGAAACAGGCTGCAAATAGAAATTGCCGATAAAATATTTCTTTCATATCTCGTTTTGTTAGAGATGTCTGTGCCGGGGTTAGAACCAGAGATCAGCAATGAGTATTCAAAAAGATGAGTAGATTCGAATCATACTTATAATTTCTGGTACTTATACATACATATTCACTACTCATATTCAAAGTTTGAAGTACTCTTCGTACTCATACTTAACAATACGCATCATGTTGTTGATTTCGACTCTCCTTTACTCAACATTTACAAGATTGACAAAATAAGTATGATTCGCGTAAGAACACTACAATACCTACTCACTAGAAGGTTGTGTCTTTGCTTTGCTTGTTGTCTTTGTCTTTCTCCTTTTTTTGTAAATGCAACAACAACAACTAAGACTGTAAATTTTGACTTATAAGTACAGTTTGCAATGAGTATCAGTATAACGTTGACATCAAACTCATAACATTCGAAATATGTTTGATTCAGTGATTGAATGAATGATTCGAATCACTCCAAGCTTTTATGAGTATTATAAGTATTTTTTCTAAATTTATGAATCTGAATGAGTAGGCGTATGAATCAAACATATTTCGAATGTTATGAGTTTGATGTCAACGTTATACTGATACTCATTGCAAACTGTGCTTATAAGTCAATGTTGTAGTGAGTACGAATGAATCAGAGTACATAGTTCAATTTCAATACTGTTGACTCACTCATACTCAAAATTTCATGAGTACTTATGAGTAGCGAAAAAACGATTCATTGCTGATCCCTGGTTCGTATAACAGATATAATGGGAGCCGGTGCTATAGCGAAACGATGGAGAGTATGCCTAGGATAATGGGAGACAAGTCTAACACTAAATTTATTAGGGAGGTTCGTATCGTATGTGGATCTAGTGACCCACAGGTCTCTACTTAACTATGCCCTGTATCGTATCAGTAGACTCTATGATTTTGAGGAATGCTTAGTCATTTGAGTTGGTAACAAAAATTGTTGCGGTATTCTAGAAGCTACACACTTTTATAAAAGAGGACTCGTTTTATGGTATATGGATCTTGGAAATCAGGCTAGCTTCCAATGCATTACAGCGACTTTATCTCAACTTAGCCGTACAAAACTAAGCCATAAAAAAGTATTGTCGTTGATGTTTAATTGAATAATAGAAATAATAAAAAATAGAAATTTAGTAAGCCTAGCTCAATTGCGTTCATTATTCATCGTAACAACAGCATTTTGCTTTTTTTTCGAAGGAAATGAGGACCGATGATGATAATAGCGTTTGAGCTTCAGGAAATTTTAATTTGTGTTTAGTGAACTGCCGTAGAATAGGCAAATTCTGCCTATTAAAGTAGCCATTTAACCAAAAGTGAGAATGATTACTACACAATTCTTTGATAAGAATGCTCAAAACGATGGCCACTTGGCTTCATTTCTTGTACGATATTTACTTTATAGGCACGTATGTCAGGATGGCCGTTAAGTCACCATGGTGTAGTAGGTAGTGTATAGGCTTATTAGATTGGAGCTCGTGGTTCAAGCCTTAACAGAGAGATCATCTCTGAAACAAAACGCGAAATATTAAAGAAATATTTCTTTCAGCAACTTCCTCTCAGTATTCTTCTGGCAACAACTCTGAGAATGAATAAAATTGCCATGAAAAGTTTCTCAAAAATCCGTCGTTCGGAGTCGACTTTAAACTGTAGCTCCCTCCACTCATGGATAAAATTAGCACACAATATGGGTGTAATGATGGCCAATTAAGTGAACTCACCGTGGTCTAGTAGGTAGTGGGTTGGCATATTAGACGTGAGGCCCCGGTTGAAACCCCAGGGCAGAGAACAAAACGAAAATATGAAAAAATATTTATTCAGGGACTTCGTGTCTGCAGATTTCTGGCAAGACCTCTGAGAGTAAATAAAAGTGCTAAGAAAAGTTTCTAAAAAATCTGTCGTTCGTAGTCGATATTAAATTGTAGCCCCCATATATAAATTTATCACACACAACATGAGTGGTGTTGAGAAGCTAGGTCGTAATCCTGACGAAGGGTTGTAATGGCCAATTAAGTAAGACAGTAAGTACATTACTGTCTTATTGATATTATTCCTTAGTGTTAATACCCGGGCAAAAGTTTAAATGAATCCTCCAATTTCTGCTAACAAAACATACATATGTAGTTATCGATATCAACAGTTATCAGTTATCTTAATACCCGGGCAAAAGTTTAAATGAATCCTCCCTCACTCGTTAGAGGCAAGCTTTTCTAAACGCCAACTAAAGCATTGAAGGACAGCACTGTACTTTAATACTATTCCGATATCCACTATTTTTGTATCGATAACTACGTCGTCAAGAGTGTTGCTTTTAGTTTTGCTGTGAAATTGAAGTCACACTAACGAATATAGTTTATGGATCATCATTTGTAAAATGACATCTCCATATGACACACGCATTATGCGATTACTCGCACACATAAACATGTTTACAATAAATATTCTTCTCAGTGAATATCTAAATTATACACGTCAACATTACTTTGTGTATTTCTGCTCTTGAAAATTTAATGTCGGATCAATTTTGAAAAACAAAAATAAAAAAAACAGAAAGAAAAAAGTAACAACAAACGAAGTAATAATATTCAGTCATATTATGACTTTAAATATTTGAGTAAATAATCGCAAACGATTCAAACATTCATTGGGGATCAAAGGATTACAATTGAAAAGTGTGAGAGTGAGCGCTTTATTTCATTTATTAAAGCACAATTGTGTGTATGATGCGTTGCGTTGCGGTGCGGTGCGGTATACGGTTACAAACAGGGCCGTATAGTTGGGCATGTCATTTAACCTCCTTTAGTTGTGCAATTAACTTGTTTCTTTATGAGACACTGCAACAATTAACATGTCGCACATGACACACATGTCTGCCGGCAACTTTGACTCCAACTTTGTACTTCGTTGCCTTATGTACGTAGGCGATGAAAAAAGAGCAACAACAGCAAAAAGAGCAAGAAAAAAGCATTGCATCCAGTCTCAGACGAGATGACACATGAATCCCATAACATTTGACTTCAAAGGAGACATTCGGTGTAAAAGACAAACAAAAACAAAAAATTATAAAATATTGCAATGAAAACTATTTGTGGGAGAGAAAGCAATTGCAAGACGCCAGAGTACTTCAGTCAACATCAATATCTTTTGCATAACGCAATAGGTAATGTTGAAATATTTTTAATTGTAACGTATTAAAAGAAGTCACCGTAGTCTAGTAGGTAGGGTGTTAGCTTATTAGACGTAAAGCCCAGGTTCGAGCCCAAACGAAATATGAAAAAAATATTTCTTCAGCGACTTCCTCTCAACAGATTTCTGGCAAAACTCTGAGAGCAAACAAATCTGCCATGAAAATGATTCTCAAAATCTGTCGTTCGGAGTCGACATTAAACTGTAGGTCCCGCCACTGAAGTATGAAATTAATGCACACAACATAAGTGGTGTGAGAAGCTAGACCGTAATCCTGACTGAAGCGTTGTAATTGCCAATTATGTAATTATGTATGTATGTATGTATTAAAACGGGAATGATTAGTACATGGATTGACTGAATATTTCTTGGAATCTAATTGTGCTCGACGACACAGCATACCCATTGAAATGCCGGTCAATAAGACCGTGAATTTTTGGTTGAAGACCAGGTCTATGGATAAGAAGAATTCATTTACTTTTTCAGCAAAGCCTCCTTTGAGCTCTATACAGTTGGTCCTATGTTTCCATACTTTTTTAATCCTTCCAGAACAGAGATTTGGCACGATTATCACAACCGATTTACAAGATGATCTCAGCGGTCAAAGCCTTTCTCACAAGGACAACTTCTTGGATTTTTGCTATTAAAATTGAACATGTAGTCATGTCCTGGTGGAAAATAATTTTATCGTTACCCATTAGTTGACATAATATTCTCAACGGCTCATTCAATCGATTGTGTTATCCTTTAACCTTAACTTTATTGTTTGTCTCCGATTAGTGTAGGAAAACTTGGCTATTTTGCTCCTTTTTGGTTTCTGGTGCATTACGGTAGACCCTCGATTCCTCCATGGTTACTAAACGCTACAAATATTCAATGATATTGTGGTTGAAAAATGCCTAACATTCCCGCGATTGTGTTTTAGATTGGCCAAACGGATAACTGGAATTAAAAAGATTATGTTCTTATATTCTATTATTAAACATTAATTGCAAGAATGGAACAATCAATAAACCCAAGAGTTCTTGACTTCTCGCCCGTTAACTAAAAACCCGCAACTGCTTCCGTCAAAAGACACCCGGCTGCTGCTTTCTGCGCCAATTTGATTGCTTTTGAAAACAATTGATAGCACACAACCGCTAAATTTGAGAAGAAAATAGAAAACAATAAATTTTGTGCATAAATCGTAAGAACGCATGAATTGGGCTAAGAATCGCTTCTATTTCCCACTGATCTTTTTAAATATTAATCTCCGAGTTTCATCTGAAATCTATTTTTTCTGTTTAAGGCTTACGGTGATTAGAGCGCATATCTATGGACCTGTATGGATTATAAGAATATAAACTGATTATAGATAATACTAATTTGTGTGCTTAAGTTTTGCTTGCAAATGTTACAACAAATAATGACATGACTTTTCACAAGCCATTTGTCTTTATTAAACGTATGGCGACCGAATATAGAGTAGTATAACCTAACGGATCATCAATGAGTATTCAAAAAGATAAGTAGATTCGAATCATACCCATAATTTTTGATACTTCTACCCATTTATACTTATTTTAATATCATACTCACATTACTCATCGTACAAATACTTAACAACACGCATTATGTTATTTGGTTCGACTCTCCTTACTCAACATTTTCAAGAATCACAAAATAAGTATGATTCTCGTACGAACACTACAATACTCACTAGAAGGTTGTGTTTTTGCTTTGCTTGCTGTCTTTGTCTTTTCCTTTCTTCTTCTTTTTTATAAATGCAACAACAACTAAGACTGTAAATTTTGATTCGGTTTGATTTGATTCAAATCACTTGAATCATTTATGAGTATTATAAGTACTTTTCTAAATTTATTAATCTCAATGAGTAGGCGTATGAATCAAACATATTTCGAATGTTATGAGTTTGATGTTAACGTCGTACTCATACTCATTGCAACCTGTACTTATAAATCAATGTTGTTGAGTACTCAAAATTTCATGAGTACTTATGAGTAACGAAAAAACGATTGATTGCTGATCTCTGATCCGATTTAAGTAGGCGGAACAAAGAATCTATGTTAGATGAGTTTGTAGCCCTACCGATATTGAATTAAGACTGAAGTCTACAAGATGACCATTATTACATGAAGAAATAATAAACCGACTACTTTGATGACCAATCCAACCCGCCCCGGCTACTTATTAATTAATACATAAAACGTTAACGTGTTTCAGAGTGCAGCAGATGAAATATATTTTGCAGTGGACACAAGAATTTTGCAAATTTCCAAAATGATCGAATTTTATATTCCGACCAACAAAATCTTAATGGCCCATACATACACAACAAAAATTAAGGTCTTCGGCATGTATTGCACGCTCTTTGATCTCATGTGGCCTATTCTGCCACAAATGCGACTCATCACTGAAGATGATGTTCCGATGAAAATTAGTTTCAGTTGTTAGTTTCAGCTGCAGAGCCCATACAAGTCGTATTCTATGATTGTTTACCTTTAGTTCCTGGATCAGCTAATGCAGGCTAAAGTCTTGCTTATGTAAAAGGCTATACATTTAGTGGTTTCAAAAGTATGGGACTGGAATTCGACATCTTTTCCTTTTCAGTTGAAAGTCTGACATTGACGAAAATGGATCGCTTAACTTATCACACAACGCATACAAATTATCAAAACCTACTACAAAAATGGTGATTCTGCCACAGCCACGTATCCTGTTTTAAGAGGAGATTATGGTTTACATAATCGTCCAACTACGCAAGCAATTGGCAAAATTTGAAGAGACTGGAGTGGTTACAAATATTGAGAGGCCTGTGCATCATCGTTTCGCTCGTTCCGCTAAAAATATCGCTATTGTAAGTGAAAGTGTTGCCGAAGACCCGAATGTGTCGATTCCTCATCGTTCTCAGGAATTAGGACTGTCTTACGGCACATTATAGCGTATTTTGCATTTAGATCTACACCTACATCCATATAAAGTCCAGCTCACGCAACAACTGAAGCCAGCTGACCATTCACAACGTCGTAGATACGTGGAATGGGTGCTTGAACAACAGGCGGTGGACGGCAATTTTTTGAACAAAATTTTTTTCAGCGATGAAGCACGTTTCACACTCGGTGGGTATGTTAATAAACAAAATTGTCGTATTTGGGGTTCTGAGAATCCTCAAGTAATTGAAGAGAGGCCATTATATTCAGAAAAAGTCACTGTTTGGTGCGCTGTTTGGTCCGAAGATGTGATTGGACCTTACTTCTTCGAAAACGACGATGGAACGACTATCACCGTCAATTCGGAGCGTTATGGTCATATGATAACCGACTTTTTTTTTGCCTTCTGATGAAGAATACGACTTGGAGAATATGTGGTTTCAACAAGACGGTGCCACATGCCACACAACTCGAGCGAATATGACTTTATTGCAAGAGACATTTCCTGGCCACGTCATTTCTCGTCGTGGCGATATCAACTTGCCACCAAGATCATGCGATTTGACACCATTAGACATTTTTTGTGGGGCAATTTCATTTACTATCAGAGTTTTTGCGAGAAGATTGTTGATAGGAAATTACTGAAAGAGGTTTTTTCATTTCCGAGTACATGTGAACGAATCAAAATATTCTGCCTTGAATTCTCCTACACACTGTCACAGCGAGTGTCAAAGTTTTCATCACATCTTGCAATTCTTCGACATGCAGGTATTGGTCGATAGTTTACAGAACCAGTGGACTCGAATTTTTGCACCACATTCTGAATAGTTCTCACGGTAGGTTGATTATGACAATCATATAATGGTTGAAGTGCGATGCCGATAAAACAATTTTATTATGGCCGTTATCAACAAAATGGCCGTTCTCAACTGTCAAATTTTATTAGTCCCTGTTTACATAACTTATATTAAAGTTCTGCCTTTTGTAAGCCGAGTGTTTTCGACAACGATTGTTTGATTTATTTTAGTACGAATTGTGTAAAATCGTTTGCCTCACACAAATAGTGAGGATGAGTGATTTGTAATCTAAAATGGCGTTAAAATCATAAAAGTTTTATAGAGGAAGCATACTTCCAACAATATCCTCTCTAATTTAAATGCTTATCTAAAAACAAACGGAAAACTTATTTAGAAAGAACGCATTAACGTCCTATTGCTATCAGTGTTTGGAAACCGAGAACGGAATTAACAACAAATCGATAAAAATCTGTCATCGTCAATAATATCGAGTCCATTAACGACATGTGTGAGTTATTTTTCGTTTTATTTTCGGGCACACGCTTCTCTCTCTTTTAATAGCAAAGCGATCGCCAATTTTGTAGCCATTGCTGCTGTTAACGGCACATTAATCGGAGTGCGTTAACAAGATCCATTAGTGAATATTCACCGCGTTCTGTTCTGTTCTGTTTTTGACGCAATCGTAACTTTTTCAGAATTTTTATTGATTTGTCTTAAAATTTCATACATTTTTTGTCGATAAAAAAATCAAAAAAAAAAAAAGAAAAGGAAAGGAACGACAGAAAATATTTTACGATCAGATCAGTTATCAAGTTCAATATCAAAATATTTTTCCTGCATTAACACTATGGCATGATGAGTGTTTCCCTCTCAAAGAGAGAAGATCTGTTGCATTCCCCAGCTGTAAATTGTGAATGTGTAGATATTGGTGGAGTATGCATTCGTGAGTGTGAGTATGTAGTTCAATAATGTTGTTTGATAAGTTGATGCAACGTTTTTATTTGATGGCGGCAATCGTTTGTATAAATACTAGCCGACTAGTTGTTTTAATATTTGTTGTTGCTGTTGTTGTTGTTGTTGCGATTATAAATGATGACAACAATTGTTCTTGTTTTACTTTCGGAAACATATTCACAGCCCCACAGCCACAGACGCACTTGAATTATAATGTTGCATGCATATTCGGCATTAAAAGCAGTATTTTGAAGTGTTGCCTCTGTTGTATCAATAAATTATATACTTGAGTTGTTGCAACAACATCAAGAGCACCACCACCATCATATTTACACTCTTATATGGTACACTCATACTAAATTGTATATTTATGTTGAAATATTGTTGTACACTTAATACAGCGAGTGTATGTGGCTGTCTGAACATTTAATTTCATTGCATTATTGTTCTTTTTTTGGTTTTTTCTTTATTAGCTGGAAGCACTTAAAAATAAGTGGCTCCATTTATGATGAGACTGGCATTAAATTCCTTTAAACCTAATCAAAAATGAGAAGCAAAAAAAACAAATAATTTTTCTAAGTTCTTACAACCGCAATGTCTGGCTACGGCTTTTCTCACAGTGTCTGATCTATATTCCTCCATACTTCATATTCAATTCACAATTTTTCCGACAGAATCCATTACGGAAGTTCTGTGGATGTAGCAGGACCACTCAAACTTAGAAGACTTATTCCACTTTAACCATTGTGTTGTGGCTCTGTGTACGTCATGTGAAAAATATTCCTCTTTTCTTTCGCTCCTTATTTGTTGAATCAACAATTTCAAATTGTAATGAAAACAAGAGATGAAGTTTAGATCTATTCATGCTTTATCAACACCAGGAATAAATATTTATGTATCTTGTGTGGGGAACTGCCATGCCCCTCCTTTTTAGATAAAAGTTCCAGGATCGATCCAGGGCATTCGAATGAAATAAGAAGGCTGTTTAATTATTTTGCCGAACACTTAAGTCCTAGCTATAATTTGCTAATCCAGGCATTGGAAACAATACTCTTCGAAGAGATATGGCTTCTATATGGATGGATAAATCAACCTGAGCCACAAATCGTATTACCAGAGTATAATTGGGACACTCGACAGCCTCTCGCTTGAAGCACAGTTATCCAACGGAATGTCCAACATATCAATATCAACCAATTGCATCCCTCTAATACCGAATTGACCTCCATGGTCAAACGGATCCATGTCACAGTTGCCCGTGGAGATTAGTCGCTATATATGTAAGTGGCTTTAAAAATGGAAATAGAGCGGGACTGTCTGTGTACAGAAGGACCAGACCATAATTCGGTTTTACAAATGGAGGTACGCACTTTCAGTGAATTAATGATCAGCCTAGTAGTCGCTTGGTGAGCTTAACGTATGGGGATTTCAATATCTTTTCGGATAGCTAAATGACAATTAGAACAATAACATCCAGGAATACAGGATCAATGAAGTTGCCGTAGTCTAGAAGGTAATGTGTTGGCATTTTAGACGTGGGGCCTCGGTTTAAATTCCAGGTCAGACATCTGGAACTAAAACGAAATATGAAAAATATTTCTTCGGCGTCTTCCTCTCACCAGATTTTTGACATAAACTTTGAGAGTAAATAAAATTTCCATGAAAAAGTATCAAAAAAAATCTGTCGTTCGAAGTCGACTTTAAACTGTAGTTAAATATATATAAATGGTGTGAGAAGCTATTAACAATTACTCCAATCATGGAACGGCTCGTATTATATAGGTTCTTATTCATGAGGAAGCGAATATTCTGGCTAATAGAGCCACAGTATTATTTACCATAAGCTTGGATAACCCAATGCCTTTAAAAGCATTAAAGACGAAGATGAGAACATGAGCGGAAACGTCACATCGACTATTGTGGAATAAAAAACAATACTTTGGGGAGATCCTAATGAAAAGAGGACTATGGGTATTTTAAAACTAAATAACGGCGGCCTGAGCACGTTAATGATGGTACTTGCGGAGCACTCCTACATATAAATGAACCGTATTGAAATGGTGGGAAATCATAAATGCATTGTGTCATTGTCCAGATTTCGTAAGATCAAGATCCAAATATTTTGGAGATGACACAGACATAGATCATCACAAGGGAATGGACTGATTAGCAAGCTTTTATGATAGCTATATACCTATTGGCTTGACACCCTTCGTTGATCTTCTCTCCTTCAACCTACCGACCTACCGACTAATCGTGTAAATGCAAAAAAAATCTGTGTTAACTCTGACTTTTATTCCCAATTTCTCTCTTGATTTTCGGACGTAAACCCATATCGTGTTAATTGGCCTATAATTGTATTAAGAAAGAGTAAAGATGTATAGAATTAATTTTTAGATATTTATTTGTACTTTTTTTTGATACTTAATTATCGAAGTAAATAAAAAAGAAGTTTTATTTTACCAATAAATTAAAATATCGTCATTGTATTTAACTCGATATCCATATGTACATACGTATTTGTGTATATAAGACTACACTCTATGTTTATTTCTTTTCTTGCTTTGATTTGAAATTTATTCTAAAATTTCTAATTCATATCAATTTTAATACAATACGCCAGATATTAATGATAATGCAATAAAAAAAGGAAAATTCTTTCAGTATCCTTCCAAATCATCTCATCAATAAAATTTTTTATGAGCTGAAACTGCAAAATGCAAAAAAAATATACAAAAATTATGAAATAAAAAATGTCATTAAAATTCCATGTTGAGAAAACATTTGCCGACAATACTTCTCTGGTTTCTTGTGTACTTATGTTGTGGTTTTTAAAAACAAACAACAACAAATGTAACACCAGGATTTTTACCTTAATCGCGTATGCATTTTAATTTTTTTGGGCTTATCAGTAACGAAATAAATTTGTCGTTAATAACTCAAATACTTTACGAGCGCTGTACGTATATGTATGTATGTTCCTCGCCAAAGATAACGCATGTAATGTAAGCGAATCAGCCAAGACTAACGTTTTTTGGCCACACTATTGCACTTTTATGAATTTAATGAAATTATCCACACATATAATGGAAGCGGTGGAAGGAACAACTGCCAAATGGAATACATACCCATATGTTAACATTTGTGAATTACAATTTTACAGTCAAAGTTACTTGACGTGGAACTATACATGTTCACGAATAGATTACTACGGATGCGTCTCATTTAGTGTGGCATCTTACTGTAAACAGTGCGAAAGTAGTATTGAAAGAGATGTTATGAGGAGAGTGCTCATCATAAATTTATAAATTTATAACAAATTATGGAAATACAAGTACGCGTTTATTAATTAATGACGCGATAAGAATCACATACAATAAACCATCTTTTAATGATGATTTCGTTTCATATTTTTAAATTTCTCTTTTGCTTTAGAGATGATGATTTAAGTGAATTAGGCAAGTAATCCATAATTTACTGCGTTTTTATGAGACAGATTACTTATGGAATATTTTTAATGCGAGAAAATAACGCAAATATTTCAAAAATCATATTCTTTAATACAAAACAATTTTTTTCTTTTAATCTCCACAAAGTGATACGAGTTTTGTATTCAAAATGGTCCTTTTCGTTGAGTAACTCCGGCCAATAGAATGTCCACAATGTTGCAAATAGTTGATGCGAATAGTATTCTGTTCACATCTCATTCTATTTATCAGTTAACAAATAAATACTATACATACCATGTATATGCATATGTACGTACATATGTATTGTATGAAGAAATAACATGAAACTTTTGTTGAGGCCATTATGCTGTCAGCAACCATTTTAAGGTTGCAGCTCATGAACTGAATAAAAACGAAATGAAAATTGTAAAGCAACTCTAGGCTTTGCATAACAACAATAACATTTGAAATCGAAAATTTATTAAAAAACTCACATACTTTTCCAAAATACGCTCAATGCTCCATACATAGTGGTTACATTAGATAAATCTGAGCAATATATAGTTACGTTTTTACCATTTTAAAAACGTTTAGAATATGAGTTTGGTGCTTAGTTTCAATTAAATCTTTTGTGTGCCAGGGCTTACAACTTGACATATAAGTTAGTTTAGGTTAGAGGACGTGTACTTGTCAACTGTGACAAGTACAGTACCCGGAGGTCGAATTGATCCATTGTACAACGTCCTAGCTTCTCACACCACTCGTATTGTGTGCGTTAATTTTATACATGAGTAGCGGAACCTACAGTTTAAAGTCGACTCCGAACGACAAATTTTTGAGAAGCTTTTCACGGCAATTTTTGCTCTCAGAGTTTTTGCCAGAAATCTGCTGAGAGGAAGTCTCCAAAGAAATATTTTCATATTTTCTTTTTGAGGTCTGACCTGGGATTCGAACTCAGGCCTTTCGTCTAATAAGCCGACACACTACCTTGGTAGAACTTGACATATACAACAATAAATGCTTGTTCGCTATTTTTCTTTGCTTATAACGCATATCTATACAACGGAGATCTTCAAACCACGACTATTTTCTTCACACGCAACGCGTCTTCACACAAGGCTGACTGAATTCTAACTACTGATTGCCTGCTTTGTCTTGGCTTTTTATATGCCCACGTAAAGTGTCTGATGAAGGTTCTTGAAGTGGAATGTTCGTGTCTTCGCCTTCTCGAGAACTCTATTGCGACTTCATTGTTGTTTGTGTATTTTGTTCACGTTTTTTGTTGTTGCGTTCTCGCTTACTTGTCTATCCCCTTTTCTTTCATAATGATGTTGTTAGTTTACTTGTAAACAAGTTCGTTGTATTTGTTTGCGTAGCTTCTGCTTATCATTTTAATGTTAAACGATGTTACACCGTTTCAATTTTCTTAATAAAATGTATGTATGTATGCGTATACAAATTACTACTATTACTACAACATTACAATTACATTACATTCAATTACTTCACTCAAACTTTCTAAATCAAATGGAAAATAATCTCTAGCCTGGCAGATGCATTCCTGAATGTAATTAAACGATGTCTACAACACCGTACAGTTAAAACGAAATTGTTAAAAACACGGGAAAACAATTCTAATAGTTGAAGGACTCATCAGCCTTTTCCTGATATTAGGTTAGGTTAGGTTAGAGGACGTTTACTTGTTAATTAAGACAACTACAGCACCCGGAGGTCGAATTGTCCCATTCTACAACGTCCTTAAAGAGGGAAGGATAATAGAGGGAAAAGGATAAAAGGAGAGGATGTAGGAAAGGGAGAATGGGAAGCGGAGGAATTACACAGACCAGACACAACAAAAAGAGAGAGCGCGACTACACTGATGAAGCCCTAGCACCTCTCAACCAGCCTAAGCCACTAATGAATCTGTGGAGAGCCTTGATGTCGGCTCTCGACACAGAATTCAAACTCTCAATGCCAACTCGTGCCAATGGTCCTCAACCTACCAAGTGCTGGGCAGTTACAGAGGAGGAGTTCGATAGTCTCCAACTCCTCCTCATCGCAACATGCCCTGCAATAGTCCGGCTGGAATCTGTACCAGATCTCTTACTGTCCACAGCAGGCCATAGACATCTAGAGACAAAACAACCCAATCCGTTCCCCCAACGTCTCTGCTCTTCCTCCCCGACCCATCCATTGAGGAGGTCGTTGAGCTGGCAGACTGGGGGGTTTTCCTGATATTGAAGAGGTCAACTTCAATTCAGATTTTAGCACAGAATAATACTTGAGAGAGAGGAAGACCACCCAATATGCAGTTCCAAGGAGTGTGGTCTAGGGGATTGAGGATCGTTTCCTTAGGAAATAGTAGGCTATTCCAAAACATCTTCCCCCATTTTCTTATTATTTGATTTGTTTCAGTTTCGTTAAGAGAAACTGATTCAAGACTTTTTAAGTTTTCCGTTAAGTAGGTGACTCGCTCACTGTACCATTTCCTCGGTTAATAGATGTCTCATGTGTTGATATCTAGATTCTAGAGGCAACACCCTCTGTAAATACATTTAGTTTGTAATGATGAAGGACTTTACTGTTTGGTCGTACTCTTTCTCTGTCTAACCTTTCTAATATGTTTCTTGTTGATTTTATTAATTTTTATCCTTCAAATTTGTAGTAAAATTTTGCCATTAAAAGAGGCAACATAACGTAAGCACAACATAGCACTATCCATCTTGTGTGTGTTAATTTTATGCACGAGTGGCTACAGTTTAAGGATCAATATGAACGACATATTTCGGGGAGAGGAAATCGGGTTTTACTTAAGATATATGCGCTGAGGTTTGAACCACAGCGTCACGTCTAGTAAGCCAACACATTACCTGCTAGACTATGGCGAAAAAAGAAGGTTTTTTTAATATATTGTTACGAAAATGGAAATGGTGTTATTGTTTAACATTAAAATAATAAACAAAAGCTACGAAAACAAAAACAATGGACTTGTTTACATGATCAACAAATAAACAAAAATATAGCAACAACATCAGTATAAAAAAAGGATAAACAAGTAAACAAACAGGCAACACCAACACTGCAAGAACAAAAGTAAACAAAATACAAAAACAACAATAACATAAACAACATTTTTACATTTATAGAGATTTCGCGAAGGCAAAGTCATTCTCCTTCAAGAGCATTCATCAAATTGTTTACACAGCGATATAAAAGGCAAGACAAAGCAGGCAACGGGATCAGTAAAAATTCACTCAATCTTGTGTGAAGACGCGTTGCGTGTGAGAGAAGATCTCCGTTGTAAAGATAACGAACAATTGTTAGTGTATACCCGAAAGAGAGTAAAGAATAAAAAATTAAGCAAATTGTTGTTGTTTACATCAAGTTGTAAACAGTGGCACTCAGAATTGTGGGAACAATAAAGGATTTATTTAAAACTAAACACAAATTTATTTTTATTTTATTTGCAATCTACGAACTCATATTTTAAACGTTTTTAAAACGGTAAGAACGTAACAATATAGAATGTATGCAATCGCCTTCAATGATATGGAGCTTTCAAAAATAATTCTCCCAAGGCTTTTTTATAACCAATTGACGGAATAATCCAGAATATCCTCTAAATCAAGAGAGAGCATAAAATCGCATCGTCATACTATTTCGTTACGCTTTCCTTTCCAGATAGTTCTTATGATCCATCAGCTAAGATAGATACAGTAGTCCCATGGTAATGTTAAGTCCTTGCCATCAAAATAAAATGCCAATTAAGATAAGCCTGCTGATAGTTTTCGGTTAGTGTCAGTCAGTATATTTATTTAATTTTTTTTTCGTTTCGTTTTGATCGATTTAAATTCGATTTAACTGCTTGGGACATAGTTTAATTCAGTTAAAATTTCAGAAGTCAATACACAATTCGCAATGCCCATTCACAGGTAAAAAAATCAAAACAAAAAAAGAAAACTTTCCGTACTTGGCTGTACATACATATGTACATTCAACATTGAGGTAAACGGTATCACATTCTATTATTTGTTTTCGTTGTTGTATGCATATTTACTTGTACACAATACAGAGCCAACAAAAGGGTCCTTTGGGGCTGCTACACAGTCACATACATACATACATATACTCTTTATGATACAGGAATTTACTCGTAGTTGTACGAGTACGAGTACATATACATAAATAATTACACAAACACAAATAAACAATCATTGAGGGTTTTGCAAAACAATACGAGGAGTATACAGGCTAACAGAGCGACCAACCAAACGACCAGCCGGCAATCTCCCCGAATATTCATTCATTCAAGCACTGCAAATACAATGAGTCCTTTACAAAGGATAAATTTTTCAAAGCAATGTTTTCTTGTTGTTGTCGTAATACAGCTATCACCTAAGCTGTTGGGGTATGTGGGTGCTTTTAACATTAATGGCGGCAAAGTCTACATTTATGCGGCGATTAGTATTCGCATTTATTCTTAAATTCCTGTTGTTTTTTTCTTCTTGTCTTAAGATTTCTCTTTAAGATGTGAATTGTTAGAAGAAGGAAAGAAAATGAATCTTTCATTCTATACAGCTGTGTGTGTGTGTGTGTGTATGTAAGGGAAGACATACAATAAAAGTTTATTCCATCATGTTTGTCTAAAGTTTTCGGTTTATTCAGTCATTCAAGTTTTCATTGGATTTGGGATTTTCCTTCTGCCGTTTGCGAGTTCTTTTCATTTGAAATCTTGTATTTAAAGTCTTGTACGTGAATGTACTTGAAAGTTTTTCCGAAATAAAGTTTTTTTTAAGATATTTTCGAGTTCTTTTGTTTGTATTTTTCTTTTCCTGTTCGTTTCCTTTTTTCTTTTCCATTCCATTCAATCTTTTCAGTTTTATTTTTCATCTTAAAACTTCACGTGTGTGTTTTTAGTGTATAATTACATGAATATTTTCCTTCAATTCCTCCCACCCCCCGTTCTGTTTTCACCAACTTTTTTCTTCCATTCTATTCCATTCAATCTTTTCAGTTTTATTTTCATCTTAAAACTTCACGTGTGTGTTTTTAGTGTATAATTACATGAATATTTTCCTCCAATTCCCCTCCCCTCCCCCCTCCCCTCCTTTCTGTTTTTACCAACAGTTTTAATCCCTCATCATGCTCATCAAAATGGTAAAAGTATACGTACTTATGTATGTACGTATCTATGTTTGTATGTATACTGCCAGCCATCTCCATACGTCCCTCGCCTCTCGCTTGTTTTATGTAGGAAATCAAACAATGGAGTAGAAATACTTGTACATGAAAACATTTTTTCAAGGATTTGTTCTGCTTCAATGCTGATTTGCTTTGCGTGACTGTGGAGTTGAAAAATAATTCTTTTCTCCTTCACAAGAATAATATTTTCTTTCTTTTCTTTTCTATTCATTTTTATGTTCATGTTTTCTTTTCGTTTTTTTTTCGCAAATAAAATGGTTGCCGAGATTTTCTCTCTTCTCCCTTCTTGGAAATGAAAAACATTTTAAATGTTGCACCCACCCGGTAATAATAAAATTTAAGGCTCCTTTTATTATGTCAGATAAAAGAAACATTTCTTGTTTGTTTCTCTCTTATTTTTATTTTTTTATTTGGCAGCTATGAAAAGGTAGAAATCTTAAAAGTACTGCCAGAGATTTATTAACCTGCCTGAATAGAGACACAGATTTGGTTATGAAAGGCAGGCAAACCCATAGATGATGATGAGGAAATTTTCTTAAATAGAAACACAACGAATGTTATTACGATTCACTTCAGAATTATGAAAAGGTGGCTTGATAAAGATTTTCATTTCATTTCGAGACTGCAAAATTGTAAATCAGAGAAAAAGTCGTAGAAAATCTCAAAGCAATGGAACACATTTTAGGCACATTTCAACAAGTCACCTCAAACTTCGATTTTTTTTTTATTAATTTTTTGTGTGAAGAGGAGGCTAATAATATCGGGTTATCCATTTCGTGGTTTCAAAAGTAAACGTAAATAAAACACATACTCGTATAAAATATTTTTTTCATTATATTTCTTTTTTTTATTGTAAAGTTTGAACGTTGACATTATGTGTGAAATACTACATCATTTAAATGACCTCCACGCGAACTGTTGCAAGCATTGATTCTTTTGCGGTAATTTTCGACCACTTTTTGACACATATTGGTCGGTATCTCAGCCATAACTTGACGAATGTTGGTTTTTAAGTGCTCAAGAGTTGAAGGTTTATCTGCATAAACACTGTCTTTCGCGTAGACCCACAAACAAAAGTCTAATAGTGTCAAATCGCATGATCTTGGTGGCCAGTTGATATCGCCACGGCGAGAAATTACGCGGCCAGGAAATGTCTCTTGCAATAAAGCCATATTCGCTAGAGTTGTGTGGCATGTGGCACCGTCTTGTTGAAACCACATATTCTCCAAGTCGTATTCTTCAATAGCAGGCAAAAAAGTCGGTTATCATATGACCATAACGCTCCGAATTGACGGTGACAGTCGTTCCATTGTCGTTTTCGAAGAAGTAAGGTCCAATCACACCTTCGGACCAAAGAGCGCACCAAACAGTGACTTTTTTTTGGATATAATGGCCTCTCTTCAATTACTTGAGGATTCTCAGAACCCCAAATACGACAATTTTGTTTATAAACATACCCACCGAGTGTGAAATGTTCTTCATCGCTGAAGAAAATTTTGTTCGAAAAATTGCCGTCCACCGCCTGTTATTCAAGAACCCATTCCACGTATCTACGACGTTGTGAATGGTCAGCTGGCTTCAGTTGTTGCGTTAGCTGGACTTTATATGGATGTAGGTGTAGATCTAAATACAAAATACGCCATAATGTGCCGTAAGACAGTCCTAATTCCTGAGAACGACGAGGAATCGACACATTCGGGTCTTCGGCAACACTTTCACTTACAATAGCGATATTTTCAGCGGAACGAGCGAAACGATGATGCACAGGCCTTTAAATATTTGTAATCACTCCAGTCTCTTCACAATTTTGCCAATTGCTTACGTAGTTGGACGATTATGTAAACCATAATCTCCTCTCAAAGTACGATACGTGGCTGTGGTAGAATCACCATTTTTGTAGTAGGTTTTGATAATTTTTATGCGTTGTGTGATAAGTTAAGCGATCCATTTTCGTCAATGTCAGACTTTCAACTGAAAAGAAAAAAATTCCAGTTCCATACTTTTGAAACCACGAAATGTATTGCCCTTTAGTTTTGTCACAACTAAAATGTCAAATAATGTAGTCGAGGGAACATAAGAAGAAGAAGGAGAAGGAAGATCTTATTTGTCTCATCTTTGTCAATATCCGTAATGAGAATATTTTCTCCAATAACATCTTTCGGCATTGCTTTTTTAAACGACGTCTACAACAGAGATCAGCAATGAGTATTCAAAAAGTTGAGTAGATTCGAATCGTACTCATAATTTCTGATACTTATATGCATTCATACTTATTTTAATATCATACTCATACTACTCATATTTAAAGTTTGAAGTACTCATCGTACTCATATTTAACAACATGCACGATATTGTTGATTTCGAGTCTCCTTTACTCAACATTTATAAGAATCACGAAATAAGTATGATTCGCATACGAACACTACAATACTCACTAGAAGGTCATGTATTTGCTTTGCTTGCTGTGTTCGTCTTTTTCATTCTTCTTTTTTTTAAATGCAACAACAACTGTAAATTTTGATGAATGATTCGAATCACTCGAATCATTTATGAGTATTATAAGCATTTTTCTAAATTTATGAATCTGAATAAGTGAGCGTATGAATCAAACATATGTGTTTCGAACGTTATGAGTTTGATGTCAACTTTGTACTCATACTCATTGCAACCTGTACATATAAATCAATGTTGTAGTGAGTACGAATGAATCAGAGTAATTGCATTTCAATACCGTTGACTCACTCATACTCAAAAGTACTTATGAGCAGCGAAAAATCGATTCATTGCTGATCTCTGGTCCACAGCCTGTTAGAATTCTATGGATGCGCTGTAGGATGTTTATTTTTGAATTTTCTTTAAATTAGAAGCCAATAAATTGTACACAAAGCAGTATGATTTTTATAATTTCAATTCATATCTTCTAATTTATTTATCTACCCATAAACAATTACATCCCTTTCCTCTTCAGTAAGTATTGTATTTATTTATTCATCTCAAATGATGGTCCATATTTGAATCGGGGAACGTTTTTAGTTTTTTCTTCTGCCTTATTTACGAAGTGCATTAAAATATTTCAACACTTTGCAATTAGACGAATATGCCAATTATGAGAAAAAAAAGACACAAGAAGAAAAAACTTTTTAAACAAATAAAAAAAAAGTATTTTTCTATTCGAAAAGGGAAATCTTTTTTATTTTCGGGTTTTTTTTCTTTTTTGGTTTTTTTGAGAACACATTTGCTGACACAAGGCTTGTGTAAAAACATATGCACGATAATTATGAAAGTGACAGGCGGCAGTCCAAGGAAATAGAAAAAAAACAGGGAGAGTGTAGAAAAAATGATGTGTTAAATGGAAAAACAAAACTGAAAAACAAATAGAGTTCACTAAAATAAATAAATAAATTTTAAAAAATACAAAAAATACGAAAAAAACGAAAAAACATTTATTTCTTAAATACAAATAAACCATATTGTTGAGGAGATATGTTAAAGGCCAAACATAAAACAACTGGGTGGCGCAGACAAGACCAAATTTGAATGGGGCATAATAAATATTAAAATCACAGACACTTACTATACTTACTTAATAACACCATTTCCAACAGAGACAGAGAGAGAAAGTTTCCACACATTGAAAACATTGTTTTATGTTCTTACACCTGGATCATTTGAAAAATTCTTCATGATAGTGTAATACGGTATTCAGATATGCACCTTTATTTTGTAAATCGCAGTAAAAGCCTTTATTGAGCCCATATTTTATATAAAGTTTCAATTAATTATTGCGCAATAAATACGCAAATTGTTATAATATTGAATACGACTTAAAATGCAGCACTGTCATAAGTATGTCAAGTGTGCATATTACAATTATCCGAACACTTTCTGTTGATATTTGACAACTCAAATGTCAACAACGACAAACAAAAAAAAACAACAAAACAAAATAAAAACAATTTTGTTGAAACAACCAGCTGTTTTGTTTACCAGCTGTCAAATGAATATTGAATAAACAGCTTAACTGCGTACTTTCTGAACACTTAAAATATTGTACTCAATAAACCGAATATTGACTCAATAAAAGTGCATATCTGAACATAGTATAACTCATCTTTTTGGAAAGCTTTTTTGTCGAATTTATTCTGAATTATATACAATAAAATATCAATGTATCATCCGTTCTCAGTACTGGTGGACGATATACATACATCGATACCTCGCAAAATCAATATTTTTTGTTGATCAACATCGACGAAAAATCAATGCATTGCAGATAAAAAATATGATAAAACGATTTACAAATACATTCTTAAAACTAGCTTAGGTGGACTTATGTGAGATACAGAGACTGAGTTGAGTTTATAAAAACCTGGCACGGAGAACCTGTTATATACTGACGTTCCGTTGTAGTGAGTACTAGACAATTTAAAGTGAAATTCATTAGTGATGTCTTGACCTAATAAATTGAACGACTGACAATTCCCTTCTTGACACATTGCGTCCGGGACAAGTATTATAACGTTTTTTCATACTTAAGTGTGGTTCATGTACTAGTACACCAGAGTTTTTTGTCTCGCTCCTGGAGAAAGAGGAGTAGACTGGTAAACACGGTTTTAGCCATTCTTTGCACAAAATGAATGGGAACAGAGCATGTCAAAATGCCGTTTCAGTATTATACAAAATCACAGCAAACGGCCCTTGTAGCTACTTTACAGCGTGCGTTACATAATTGCTGCTCTATTTTGTGGTTCATAAAATACCGAGATATACTGAAAACTTAGTCCAATTTTTATTTTCCTTCTGCTACCCATGCGCGGAACAAATCCGCTACGTGATGCTCCCGCTCAAAATGGGAATATCTGTCTCCCAAACAGTACTATAAAGCTCTACACTTTTGGAAATCAATTTCCTATAAGATTGAGTAATAAGGGTGATAGTAATAACTTAGATGCTACATGTTCTCTCTGATTCTGCAAAGACATTTATTAGTACAGAACCGAGAACGTTAGAATATTCAGAGTCCATGAGGAAACTCGTGAGTTGCTTCCAAGCCAACGAAAAATTTGCTCAATTCAACTTGAAGAGGAAGTACAGAGGAGAGCGACATAACGATACTATTTGACTGTAGGCAATCAGCTTCTATAAAGTTGATTCGAGATTAGGTAGGACAGAACCCTATGCCATGTGGGAGCTTGTGGTAAGTACTAACTTAGAAAGAAATATTTGGGCGTACATCAAGTAATAGGCAGAGAGTTATCCTTACATCCTGAAGCTTGTCAAGGTAATAGAATTTCCACGCACAATTAGTTTGATTCCTAGAGACAATTTATTTAAAAAATTTTGTAAAAATTATCGAATTGATGCTGATAAAATTGACAGATTTTCTTAAGGGGGATTTTACACAAGCTGCAATGAGAGCATGCGAATTTGAAAGAAAAAACGGTCGTGTGGCTCTCTGAAATTTGAATTCTGAAATGAACTTTCTTGGACATTCACAACCCGTTCATGGGATTTCTCTCTGCCCTAACACATGAGTGACTCAGAGAGTATTAGTTTCGCCATACGAGAGAGGTCTCTGCTACTCAATTGCCCATTAAGATCAATTGGCTATTGCCTATTTATGAATGCCTCCTCTTGGCGAGAGTAATCCTATGCTTGATCTCCGGACTGACATAATTTTTACTGGTTACGGCGGAGCCAAGGTAAACAAATTCACTGAGAAGATCGAAAGTGTAGTTATTGGCCGTAATCTGGGATCCGTAGACAACATATACTTCGTTTTGCCGTCATTTACTGTCAGACCTCTTGATTAATTCAAGTTCAATAACGCTAACGACAGAGTGAGATCTTGCTCGGTACGCCCAATGATGTCAATGTTGAGAGCGTAACCATGCTTTGTCTAAAACCTCGCGCTATATTAAAAGATTCGGAGAGGTTCATTCCTACCCTGATGGAGCAGCACAGTTGCTCAACGTCATTCGCAGACTTAGACATAGCCGACTGGTTTTTTATTGGTCTTCTTCATGATTTGATCTAATCGTAGGTGGACTTATTAGGTCTGAAGCCGCACAGATAGAGTCCAATCAGTGTTTTGACGAGTAACTTTCGTCGTTGACACAATGGGCTCATAAGCGATAAGGAGAAGGCTCATACCAGAGATCAGCAATGAATCGTTTTTTCGCTACTCATAAGTACTCATGAAATTTCGAGTATGAGTGAGTTAACAGTATTGTAATTCAACTACTCAGATTCATTCGTACTCACTACAACATTGATTTATACATGCACATGTTGCAATGAGTATTAGTACAACGTTGACATCGAACTCATTACATTCGAAATATGTTTGATTCATACGCCTACTCATTCAGATTCATAAATATATAAAAATACTTATAATACTCATAAATGATTCAAGTGATTCGAATCATTCATCAAAATTTACAGTCTTAGTTGTTGTTGCATTTACAAAAAAAAAAAAAAAAGAAAAATACAAAGACAGCAACCAAAGCAAACACACACACAACCTTCTAGTGAGTATTGTAGTGTTTGTACGCGAATCATACTTATTTTGTGAGTCTTGTAAATGTTGAGTAAAGGAGAGTCGAAATCAACAACATCATGCGTATTATTGGGTATGAGTACGATGAGTACTTAAAACTTTGAATACGAGTAGTATGAGTATAATATTAAAATAAGTATGAATGCGTATAAGTATTAGAAATTATGAGTATGATTCGAGTCTACTTATCTTTTTGAATACTCATTGCTGATCTCTGGCTCATACCGCAAGCTTAAAAAAGATGGCGAAGGTGATAGCTTCTGACAGCTCTACGAAATCGATCCTGATATTGAGAAAGTTGACGCAGTAAATGGTGTAGAATAGGAAACAGTGCCAACATGAAACACTTAATATCGGTCTGATGTTAGAGGAACGTATGTACGTACATACATTCATAAATATCGTGTAGAAACAAACACTTTATAATGTATGTATGTGTGAGTGTGCACCTTGGGTTACTCTGGCTAATGGATGCTGCTGCATCTAATTTTTATGTTCTACAATGAAATTACCAATGTTTCCTCACAGATGCTACCACTTATTCTTGCACCACCACCATTCTCATTGCCTGTAAAATTGGTGTACCAATCTCCCATGCCTGTTGCCTCATTTAGTTGGCATTCTTTTTCTTGATTATTTTCTCTTGTTTTTCTTGTATTTCTTGTTGTCTTTAATAGATTTTTATTTGGTTTTATTTATGATCCGCTTTGATAGACAAATGCATTTATTTTCGGAGTCTTTTTTTCTTTCTTTCGTTCTTTCTTTTTTATTGCGTTTATTATTATTATTAGTGTTGTTGTTGTATTTTTTTGTTTTTAACAAAAATAAACAAAATGTAGTATGAACTGATGAATAGCCAGCCAACCAACCAGCCAGTCAGCCCATCTAATCATCCATTTAACTATCAATACAACAAGATGCCTGGCGTTTGTAGTTTTAATCTGTGGCCGCTAAATTCTTTTTTTTTATATGATTTTTGTTGTTGTTGTTGTATTTCATTGTTGTTTTTATTGTGTGTGAAATTTATGGAATTTTAAAAGGTTCACATGTTAAAAGCGACCAACAGCAGCAGCGGCAGCAGCACACGTCAAATGACATGTAGACAGACAAGCAATGGCAAGCAGCAATTCCATCATCTGAATTTGACTTCTGATTTATGAATGCCTATGGACGAGTACATACATACATACATATGTTGATGAGTCTACACATGTACGTATGTATGTATGTATGTATGCGTATAACTAGGGAAGTGTTTATTGTAAAAATAAAAACATTTTCCTGTCAAATGAATGTAGAAATGACTGAAAGAATAAATGCATTCAATCGATATGTTTGAAATCTATTTGAAATCATGCTGTGTGTGTGTGTGTGCGTCCTTAAGGTCGCGGATGAGAATCTGCCGCTAATTGAAGTTAAAAGTTTCACTGACAGATGCATCACTAAAGATTATATATTTTTTTTTTTTGGAAAAGCATACGAAAATGCATTTTTAATTAAACAACGAGACTCAATACATGAACTCTAATATTTTTAATTGTGTTTCGACAAAAAAAAAGAATAAAATAAAAATTAAAAGTCACTTATTATTTGAATAGCAAAACTCTAAAGCACATAAGGAAAATAAAGCCCAACTTACAAGTACCCTACACTACAAGCTGGTAGCGAAAGTATCGCTTTTAACCAATGGCGAATATTGGAGGCGCGCTACCGGCGAGAAGGAGACTTCTGATGGAGGTTAGTAACAGCATTATGCTTTATGGAAGTGAAATTTGGGCCGAAGCGCTCAATGTTAGAAAGCGAGCGTACTCACTTACATATATCGGTACAGAGAACGGCTGCATTGCGTATCACTTCGGCGTATCGTACAGTATCCGCGCCAGCCGTACTTGTGATTGCAGGTTCAATTCCCGTGGATCTGCAGGCCGCAGAGCGGATGGAGATTTATAGGGCGAAATTGACCGGAAGTTATACAATAGGTTCCTTCAGGCAAAACACCATCTCAAAATGGCAACGCCAATGGGATGAATAGGACAGAGGAAGGTGGACGACGAGACTTATCCCGGATGTTGGGCTATGGATTGGACGAAAAATCGGAGAGGTGAACTACTACACTACACAGATGCTATCGGGGCATGGGTATTTTAGAAAGTACCTGCATAGAATGGGCAAGAGCGCCTCCCCTTATTGCCTTTACGAAGAGGAGGAAGTAATTGATGATGCAGAGCACACTATTTTCGAATGTGCACTCTGGCAGAGCTATCGCTCTGAGCTGACACCAATAGTTGGAAAGATCACGACCGCTAACATTGTCTGGATTATGATTGCAAGTGGAGAGATTAGCAATGAGTCGTTTCTTCGCTACTCATAAGTACTCATGAATTTTCGAGTATTGAAATTCAACTACTCTGATTCATTCGTACTCACTACAATGCTGATTTATAAGTACAGGTTGCAATGAGTATGAGTACATCGTTGACATCAAACTCATAACATTCGAAATATGTTTGATTCATACGCCTACTCTGAATCTCAATCATAAATTTAGAAAAATACTCATAAATGATTCGAGTGATTCGAATCATTCGTCAACATTTACAGCCTTAGTTGTATTTGTATTTGTATTTATTTATTAAATTTGAATTTCTGATACAACAAGACATAATATCTTATAATTTAAAGTATCAGAATCTGACAAGTTATATCAATACTTATAAAATTCAAAACTTATAAAAAAGAAATAAAAATAAATAAAATAAATAAATAAAAAACAATAATATAAAATAAAATTTAAATAAAAATAAAGATGGTTAAGAATAAATAACAATATTTACAACTGGCATTTATAGCAGATTACGTTTGATAATATTGATATAGTACATGCTTAAATTTATTTGCGTTGCCAATAACTTGCACGTCTGGAGGAAGTTGGTTCCAGAGTCGGATGCTTAATATGAAAAATTGTCTCTCGGACGCTGCATCCCGATGAGGAATCTGCACAATACCCTTTCCCCTTAAGGATCTCATGAACCTTAAGCGTTTGCGAAGATATTTTGGGTGCTCCGATATAATAATTTTATGAAGAAAAACCAAGTTCTTTAACTTTATATAGTTACTAAAGGAGATATTAAATATGCGGTTGGAGAAGTGAGAGACATGATCAAATCTCCTTAGGCAGAATATGTAACGTACAATGTTGTTGAAAGTACTGTTGAGTTTCGCAGTGTCTTTTGAATTACAGCCGGAGTTGTTGTTGCATTTACAAAAAAAAAGAAGAAAAAGACGAAGACAGCAAGCAAAGCAAACACACAACATTCTAGTGAGTATTGTAGTGTTCGTACGCGAATCATAGTTATTTTGTGATTCTTGTAAATGTTGAGTACAGGAGAGTCGAAATCAACAACACCATGCGCATTGTTAAGTATGAGTACGATGAGTACTTCAAACTTTGAATATGAGTAGTATGAGTATAATATTAAAATAAGTATGAAAGTATCAGAAATCATGAGCATGATTCGAATCTACTCATCTTTTTGAATACTCATTGCTGATCTCTGGTGTATTAACGTGTTAAGGAGGCAATTGTAATTGTTGACTCCAATCTAGAAGTTATCGGGCAAGTAGGCTTGTAAAAGGTATCTGTACCCTTTAAGGGCTGAACCATAATAATAACGACTGAGAAAGTTTTGCTTAATAAGAAATATTTTAATACACATTTGCCAAATTCAAAATACTGCAAATCTTAGAACTTTATTTTAGGTTAGGTTAGGTCGGAGTGGTAGCTCTGATATCACAAAGCTCACTTGAGCACGCATAGCGGCCCGTTGTGATGCCACGGGTGCACGCAGTCCTTGTACTAACCAAATTCCACCAAAATCAGGGGAAAGGAAGAAGTTGGTCAGCGCAAGGGCTGCACAAGAACTTTATTGCCAGAATTAAAAAAAAAAAAATAATAACTGTACCAAAAGTAATCGATAACTCCATGACACAATAATTACGAAAGTATTGTAAATATTAAATTATTGATTGAATCACATTTCGTAACTATGTACATATGTATGTATGTACGACCTTTTTCTCTTTACGTAAATAATAGTACTTCCTTGCTTGAGTTTCTTCATTTTTTTACGATTTCACATTCAACGTCTTATTTCGTTTGCATTTAACTCCACAATTCTCTTCCAGGCGACAGTCACTACCACAAAACTAAAAAAAAACGACAAAAGAACAAGAGTAGGAAGAACGAAAAAAGGTTACCAAAAAGGAAAAGTCATTGGAGCTTTAAAAAACGAGACAAGATGACTACAACTGATAGTGTAAATTATTGGGATAAGCCGCACAAATTAGTCTGAAGCCGTACAAAATACTTAACGTTTATCTGACATTGGGCTGCGAAGGCAAATGTCGATCAAACGTTGAAAACATTTTCGTTTTCATGCGTACGCGTCTGTGACGTTAAAACACTGACTGACAGACAGACAGACATTATCGCTTGGGATGCCAGTGTTCTTTTTCGAAACATTGGAACATACTGTTAAAATAGAAGACATTTTTGAGAAACTTTATTAGTTTTTTAACAAACTTTTTGTACTAGTCATTACAGGATTTCGCCCTAGCTTCTCAAACCACTACTCCGAACGACAGATTTTAACTTTTCATGGTTATTTTATTAGCTCTCCGAGTTTATGGCAGAAAACTGTTAATTATTGGTAAAAACAAATATTATTTAAAGGTTTCATATAAAATTATGAAAAATCCCGCAATTCAGGATTCAAAAATCGAATCCCGAAAAAACTCGATACTCTGGCAACATCAGTATTACCAGAATAAATTCTGTTTCAAAAAGATTTCGATTTTAACCAATTTCTTGCCTGTGGCATGTTATGGCTAAAATGAAAAAATGTATGTGTGTGTGTATGTGTGTATGTGTTTGTGGAATTTTATTGGACTCTGTATGAGGGTATGTCCGATGAAAAGATGAAATTGAAAGAAGTAGACGCATTTAAACGCCAATTTATTGTTGTTATTTAATGGCGACTAGAATGGCTAATAATGGAGGTGTTTAGGACAAATAAGAAAAAGAAAAAAAGAAATCCAAAACATTTTATAACATTTGCTGAGTCATTTAAAAAGCCTTCTACACATCAAAGCCAAGCTGTTTGACTGGCCTCGTCTGGCAGGCGCATCATCCGTCAGCGTAATAATCATATTTTCTTCATTTACAAATTGTTTCTTTGACGGTAATTTCTCAAAAAGATCAAACGATGTTGGTGTATTACGAAATAGTTCAAACTCTTTTACTCACTTTTATTATTTCTCTTTTGATGATGGATCTGGCACTCTTATGACTTGTGGTTTTTCTTTCAGATTGTTATCGAAAAATTGGGCATCATTATGAAGATTATCGAATGCATCGAACGGATATGTAATGTTCAGTTCAGTTCTAGAAACACCTGATATTGTACTGAAACAAAATACAATTGACAGTCAGACAGACAATAATATGCCCGTTATGGCGTGCGGAGTTTAACGCAGATTAAAGAGAACACATTTATACAAATGTTTGAATGCACCAGAATTGACAGTCAAGCCAGTCATTCAGTCAGTCAAATACTGTTTTGATTAAAATCTTGCAAAATCACTTGAGCTTGGCTAATTACAAACGCCTGCATGACTTAAATGTTTATACGCATTAAGCAGTCAACGTTTCTACTGTAAACTGTTGTAGCAAAACTGTTGCCATTAACAAAAATTAAGAGAATTTAACAGAGATTCCCAAATTGTATTTTAAAAAATAAAATATTCAAAATATTTTTGCTTTCTTACTTACTTTCCTAGCTAATATCAGCGTTCCGGAACTAAAGATGATTTCTGATAACGAGAATTGGCTAACGTTTTGAAAAAAAAAATTAAAAAGAATTGTATGTAGTGCTTATGGACATTTGACGGGAATCCCCGCAATATGTTTTAATGAGGACGTTTTTACACAATAAAAATGTCAAAATTGCGTGTCAAATTGGGACACGAGACCTAAAAAAAAACGCAAGGATTATAATGGAAAACCACCCCCGTCGTTAAATTTGGGACATAAGACCGCACAGAGCGGCCGCCTACCGAGGATCAGCCCTGTCCATATAATTATATATACGCGTTCCGGTAAAAAAAAAATTAGCACAACACCACTGATTACAACCCTTCAGTCAAGTTAATAGCCTAGCTTCTCACACCACTCATGTTGCGCGTATTAATTTTATACATGAGTGGCGGGACCTACAGTTTAAAGTCGACTTCGAGCGACAGATTTTTGAGAAAAATTTTTATGGCAATTTTATTTACTCTCAGAGTTTTTGCCAGAAATCTGCTGAGAGGAAGTCGCCGAGGAAATATTTTTTTCATATTTCGTTTTGATGTCTGACCTGGGGTTTGAACCATGGCCTTGGGTCTAATAAGCCAACACACTACCTATTAGACTACGGCTACTTCTGTTTCTTCCTGTGGTGCATTAATTCATAGGTTCCAAGAATGTGTTCATTTTCACTGTAACGAAATCTTTATGATGGTCTCGAGACACTCACTATTCTGAACAAATGTATTCTGAGCCTACAGAGTATTTGTCATGAAACCGGTTAGGCACCTAGGCACCTCAGGTTGAATAGTCTGAGGCATGACTCAGATCTCCTCTTTCTGTAATTTTCCAACCAAAGCCGCTTTGGATGAACAGAGTGTTTTCACCCATCTGTTGAGCATAACTTTATCAACATCTGCTCCTGCTTCACAGAAGCGTTCTCATTCCATCAATGGCGTATAAACTCCCCTATTCCTAAGCTTGTCTGCTTACTTATTGCCGAAAATTCTCACATGACCTGGGACCTTTCATGGTGCAAAACTATTTTCCCTATCTAGGCGATTAAGTTTCCCCATGCAATCGCATACTATTTTCGATTTAACCTTATCGCGGCGGTATACTCGAATGGTGGCCTGTCTTTTGTGTTTCCTATCCAAGTTGAATTAAACACATCTTTCGATGACATTGCCTTCCGCTTGGAAAATACCCGTGGTACTCGTAATATTTCATTCAGAAGCTAAACACTCTTTATGGTGTTTCATTGTCCTATCTCTATACGACATAATAGCGCCGCTTTTACTAAAGTACACATCATTCAGACTCCTCCATTCATTTTTGTTACTGAGTCTTGTTACGAAACACTTTCCACAATCATAGAGACTACTGGTTCTGGCCAAGAGACAGTTGAAGAGTAAACTGCCAGCCAATGGGGTCCTTGGGTGCCGAAATAACCTAATAACCCTAGTTGCCAAAGCTTTGGTCTGCACTACCTTGCGAAAACCGATTTAATCTAATAGAGATTCTAGTGCAGTAGAAGTCGTCGTAGTCTAGTAGGTAGTTTATTATGTAGGTTATTAGACGCGAGGCCTCGGTTCAAACCCCAGGTCAGACATCAAAACTAAAATATAAAACAAAATATTTATTCGGCGACGTCCTCTCAGCAGATTTCTGGCAAAAACTCTGAGAGTAAATAAGCCTGCCATGAAAAGTTTCTCAAAAAAATCTGTCGTTCGGAGCCGACTTTAAACTGTAGGTCCTGCCACTCATGTATAAAATTAACACACACAACATGAGTGCTCGAAATCCTGACTAAAGGGCTGTAATGACCAATCATGTATGTATGCATGTGAGCTTCTACTGCCGCTGCAAGTCAGGTTTCCATTGCCTCTGTTATAACAACATATGCCATGTCTCTGAATCATGTTCAGCTGTTTTTAAATGCGTTCCATAATTCACTATTGCTCTGACCATCTTGGAATACTTTCAATATATAAGTCCTGGATGAGCCCTATAACCCCTCTCCATTTCAAATTACTATCCAGTGATATTCCTAGATATTTGACCTTCATGTTCTGTGATATTATTTAACCTAGGTAAGGGATATTGTTCCACTTACGAGATTACCTTCTTCTTCCAAATGGTACAACTATGGTCACCAACGCTACAGTACTACATTGATGGCAAAAAATTCAAAAAGTTTCTCATTGGTAATGATAATTCTATTTTCGGATACAGCACACCAAAAACCGTTAGAAAAGTATGGTCTGGTTCTTGTATTATTCTTTTTTTTTTTGATTTATTGCGAGCTTGTGGCTTAATCTGAATCGTTTGGACAAAACTTAAGTTGGCAAAAAACCAAGTCGTCGTAGTCTAGTAGGTAGAGTGTTCGCTTATTACACATAAGTCCTCGGTTCAAACCAGATCAGATATCTCTAATAAAACGAAATAGTTGAATATGTAGTGTCCGTAGTCTAGTAGGTAGTGTGTTCGCTTATTAGACATAAAGTCCGGATTCGATCCCTATGCCAGACATCAAAACAAAATATGAAAAAAAATATTTCTTCGGCGACTTTTTCTCAGCAGATTTCTGGCAAAAACTCTGAGAGTAAATAAACCTGCCATGAGAAAGTTTCTCAAAAAAATCTGTCGTTCGGAGTCGACGTTAAACTGTAGGTCCGCCAATCAAGTATAAAATTAAGGCATACAACATGAGTGGTGTGAGAAGCTTCGCCGTAATCCTGACTGAAGGGTTTTAATGGTCAATTATGTATGTATGTAGGTATGTATGGAGTTGAATAGCGATTCAAATAAAAACAAATGGATCCTTAAGATCACAGTGCATGCTCTTCCTCTGTCCAACGTCCATCCCTATTCACTCTCTTCTTAATGAAGGCGTAAAATGGCAATAAAATTTTGCAATTAAATTAAATTTTTTTTCCCCTCTCTTTTGTTTAATGCTAACCTAAGGCGTTTACTGCTAACCTAAGGCAATTACTGATATAACTGTATTTGTTGTTGTTGTTGCTTTTTTACATAAAAGTTATCGTTAAGTGCGGATTGATTCCAAACATGTTTGAAGACGTGTTTTGTTGTCGCCGCTTACGTTAAGAAAAAACTCCAAAAATGTGCTGCGAATATATTGGCTTTTAAAAATATTTTTATTTTTTAAAAAAATACGCTTAAAAACCATAAAAATGTCAACGACATCATTAAAATCGAATTAAGAGAATCAAGGAAGGTGGTAGAGTGATAAACTGAGAAACGTAATGCAATATGTAATTAAAACCAAATAAAACGATTTTTTTTCAACAATTTAATATCGAAAGCCATTCTACCATTCTAAAAACTCTCTTTATTGCCATTTGAATCAGGAAAATGTTGAAAAATAAAATAATAATCTGTAAAGGTATGAATACAACTGAATAGAGTGAAGGGAAAGAAGTTTTTGTGGGTGTTTCACTCAGTTAACGTTTGTAAAATATTGTTACGAAAATGGAAACGGTGTAACATCATTAAACATTAAAATGATAAACAAAAACCATGAGTATGAAAGAAAAGGGGATAGACAAGTAAGCAAGAACGCAACAACAAAGAATGTAAATAAAATACACAAACAACAATGAAATCATGATAGAGTCCTCGAGATGGCGAAGCCACGAACATTCGACTTCAAGAACAACCAACTGTTTACGTGGGCACATAAAAGGCAAGACAAAGCAGGCAAGCAGTAGTAAGAATTCAGTCAGTTTTGTGTGAAGACGCGTTGCGTGTGAAGAGAATAATCGTAGTTTGAAGTTTTCCGTTGTAAAGATCTGCCGAACAATTGTTAGTATTTACACTATAAGAGTATGGACCCTGAGAATATGATCCAGTGCGATTATATGAAGAATATTCAGATAATATTGATATTAATTTGATTTGTTTTTAATTAATTAAATTTCATTGGTACTGCATCCGTCACAAATATAAGCATGTGTAGGTGCCTCGATTGGAAATTCAAGATGAAGTCAAAATTTATTTTTTAATTTTGTCGATGATCTCAGAAATTCGCCAAGTTGCAACTTTCTATCCTCAGACTGGAGTTAATAGTCTGTTTTCTAGATGCGGCAAGATAAGATTCTGAAAGAGAGAGCTTGTAGAGATAGGCTGCAGTGTAGATAAATTAAACAAAAAAATCATACTCAAAGATCAATTGAACTTTGAGTCATATATGATGCTGAAAAAAGTAAATTTCTCATGCACTCAACAAGATTTAACGCTTAAATTGAAGTCGCCATAGTCTAATAGGTAGTGTAATGACCAATGAAGTAACCAATACGATCAATTATGAATACATTGTGGATAATATTTAACCACTATATATTATCCAGAATGTATTCATTATTTATCGTATTGGTTACTTCATTGGTCATTACAACACTTTAACCAGTATTCCGACCAGAGATCAGCAATGTATCGTTTCTTCGCTACTTATTAGTACTCATGAAATTTTGAGTATGAGTGAGTCAACAGTATTGAAATTCAACTACTCTGATTCATTTGTACTCACTCCAACATTGATTTATAAATACAGGTTGCAATGAGTATGAGCACAACGTTGACATCAAACTCATAACATTCGAAATGTGTTTGATTCATACGCCTACTCATTTAGTTTCATAAATTTAGAAAAATACTTATAATAGTCATAAATGTAAATGTTGCAAATGTTGAGTAGAGTAGAGTCGAAATCAATAACATCATACGTGTTTTTAAGGATGAATATGATGAGTACTTCAAACTTTAAATATGAGTAGTATGAGTATAATATTACAATAAGTAAGAATGCGTATAAGTACCAGAAATTATGAGTATGATTCGAATCTACTCATCTTTTTGAATACTCATTGCTGATCTCTGATTCCGACATACGTATCTTCTTGCATCACCCGAGAACACATCTTGTGTGTGTTAATCTTATCCATGAGAGGCTGGAGCTACAGTTAAAAGTCATCTCCGAACGACAGATATTTGAATAACTTTTGATGGCAATTTTATTTAATCGTAGAATTTCTGCCAGAGAACTGCTGAGAGGCAGTCGACAAAAGAAATATTTCTTTCACATTTCGTTTTGTTCGGTGTGTCTGATTGAGAACACGCTAACGAGTCTAATTAACCTCATCATATCTCATCAGTCACTTAGAAAATGTCTATCAAAGTGGAAAATATTTCATTTGACAATCTGTAATCATATTTGTAGCGAATATTTTATTCTTTTTTTCTAGATTGTATTTTACAATCTGAAAATGAATTTAAGCAACCAAACAATCTACGAAATAAATATTATTTAGCGGCAACTACTGAGAGTCTCAAATTCAAATGTCAACATTTTACAAAATTCCATTCCCCAAGTCCCATTATTGCTTAAACAAAGTCAACCAAACTACTATGCGTGTACATATTTACTTACCGTGTGTACAATTGTAAATCAGACATTCTGTTACTCGCCGCTGCCAGTCACTCAATTACTTTTCTTGGCTTTTTCTAGAGGTCAACATGAAAACTCAAAACGAAATCAAATGGAAATTTCAAATGTACATGATCATTTCTTTGTACACTATTAAGAGGGCCCGAAACGTGTTACAACAAAAGGCGGGTTGTCCACTATTCGGCTCGTATAGAGTGTGTTTTGTTTTGTTTGTAAATGATGGCTGAATGACAGAAAATTGACATAATGTGGCGTTAAACAAAGTTTTTATAAGCGACACGTTCACCGACACTCTTGCTTTGCTTTACACTTCAACGTTTTCAAACACAAAAACAATGGCAGCCTGCAGAACAGGGCCTCCAGAACCAAAAAAGGTAAAACAAATGAAAAATGATCCATCAAGTGGACATACATACATACCATGCAGAGGAAATTATACAAACAGCGTTGAACATCAAGAACAACAATAAAAAAGAAAGAAATATGCTGGTAACATTTGCTTACAGATGCAACCACACGAAGCCAAATAAAAAATTGAACAACAACAAGAAGTGTTTGATTGTTAACCAAAACTCAGTGAAGTGTAGTGGTATTAACCAGGCTTATAAAGAAAGAAAAAAAAGACAAAATTTTGAAAAGGAAAACAACTGAAGAGAAACCTAATTTTGCCGACAAATTTTATGCCTCTTAAGAAAATCCAACAGATGAGAGGCGATATAAAAAACAAAAAAAAACCCCAAGGAGATAAACACTGCATCTCAAACACTTACACACACACGCCTATTCATTAAAAGATTGTCAAGACAATAGAAAGAATACCTTTAGGTGAGTGAGATACTAAATCGGATAAAAGATAGAAATCGGCTACGAATGACACCCAAATACATTGACAACAACAAATCATTTAGGCAGATAAAGATGCAAACACTGTGCACCCATTGTGTTGTTAACGCCTTTGAAATGGCCAGCTAAGCACTGTAACAAAGAGATCAACGCATCAAAATTATTTGCGCCATGGAAAACTGAATCACATGAGAGTATGCATGCATGCATGCATGTATGTATATGCAGCAGTATAGTCCTGTTAGTGGTTTTGTGGCAAAAACATACTCGACTCGATTCGATCTTTTCCCAACACTCCTCTGCTTCTGAACATATTCTCCAATGTTTTCTTAACATTTTATTCTCTTTTCTTTGTTTTCTTTTAATACGTCAAACATAAACGCCTACGCCATGCAACAACACAACAACAACAGTAACAACAACAGTAACAACAACAACAGTAACAGCAATAGTAACAGTAACTCACAGAGATTATTATTGACAAATGTGAGCAGAACAGAAATAAGCGGCGTTAAATGACACTTAATCCGCTTTTAGTTTCATTTCTTTATGCCAACGGCCGAGTATGAATAGAAAAGAAATTCGTAGAGTTTGTCAAGAGAATAGAAAATGAAATGCCAACGTTAAGACGTATGAGCTGGCAAAGTATATTAAAATAATATGGATTTATATGAGGCTTAATATTTATATTTAAGAAAAAAAAAATGGAATGTCGGCATGACATTAAAGAACATCTTAGAAATGAATTCACAAATAATGACACTATTATTTGCCACTTATGTACACACACGCATCCACATACATACAAACGATAATAAAATGCGAAAGTACGAAAGAAAAATAAAACATTTTTAAACTTTAAGATCGTGTCATACTGCAAAGAGAGTGCTACAGATTACAGTTTTTGGTCAACACAGTTCCTTAAGTCTTTTTCAGACCTCAATTGGATGTTATCCTTAAACAGAGAGAAAGTATACCAGATACAAACGAGCAAACGCACAGATTGGTAAATTTATACACTTCATTTATACACTTCAGCCGATGGATGTTCTCATGGTAGTACCTAATACGGTGTTCAGAGACATGCACCTTTATTGCGTAAATCGCAATAAACGCCATTATTGAGGTCAATATTTCATATAAAGTTTCAATTAATTATTGCGCAATAAATACGCAAATTGTTATAATATTGAGTAAAACTTAAAATGCAGCACTGTCGTAGGTATGTTCAGTGCGCATATTAGAATTATTCGAACACTTTCTGTTGATATTTTACAACTCAAACAAAAAAACCAAAAAACAGAATGAAAACAATGTTGTTGAAGCAATCAGCTGTTTTGTTCACCAGCTGTCAAATTAATATTGAATAAGCAGCTGAACTGCGTATATTGTTATGTCTGAACACTTAAGATATTGTACACAATAAACCGAATATTGACTCAATAAAAGTGTATATCTGAACGTAGTATAAGGACGTCTATTGTAGTTAAAATGCCAAATGTATACATGGCAACATTTCCTGGTGAAAAGCCTTTCCCGGCATTCAGTCAAGTCTTAAAGCCATCCGTTCCATATTCTTTGCGTGGGTAGCAATCTCCACTTCCTTAACTATCAAAACAATATTTTTCTTTCTACGTTGAATACTTCGATATATGTACATAGTCTCTCATTTAAATTTAAGTAAAATAAAGTGTGTGTGTAAGGTATTATTGGGCTTGTCGCCCACTGGGGGCCGCAGTTAATGCTTTTCCCTCTATCGGACGGCAGCTATTATGCAGTCTACGGTATCGTGTAATAGAATTATCAAATCCGTACCACATGTGGTACACGTCACCCGATGTGATAGTCTAGTGCGGGCCACAGGTGGTACACGTCGTCCGATAGGGCTGCCTAGTGCGAGCCACCGGTGGTTCGCTGCGGCGTGAACGTGTTAATAGACCTATTGTACTACATGTGTGGAATATAACGTCGTCAAATGTCCGCCACGGCTTTTTAGGCTAGGGGCATCGGAATTGTTAAGTTTTCCATGACTCTGGCACATAAATCCGGCTAAATTTGACTGATGGATTAATTTTGCTTTGGGGACCATAATGGTTTCCGGGTTATTCGCAAAAATTCAGGCCAAAAGAAGTTTGGCCAATATCTTTCTCAAAGTAATATGCAATGATCACGCCGTCGACCGAACATCACTATCAGAGAAATATACAATAATGATGTTTATGCAGCCTAAAATCTACAACCAACACATCCAAAATCCTTGAAGGGGTTTGGATCTCATGTGGATCGTACAAAAAACATTTTTCAAGACAACTTTGATTGTTCACGTACCCATTCATTTAGATATAGGGCTCACTCCTGAATATGACTGTCCAATGACAATTAGGATCAGACAGATGCATGATAGTATGACTGCTAATTTGACAGATGTAGCTTAAACAAGATGGCCGTTATCAACTGTCAAAGTTAGGAAATTCCTGATACAAGATCCTATACTTTCGGGAACCAGATGTTTAGCAAGCAATGTTGAATAAAAAAATTGTATTTCTTAATTTCTTATTTAAAGAGATCAGAAACGCATCCGTGATATCACAAACGATAAAGATATTATTTCCTTAAAGATCGATCATTGTCCATGCTGTGGTTGGGCTTAACTCTCTAGGCCTAGGGTTTAAGTAAAAATTGTCAGTTTAATTAATTGCTGAGACTCGATAAATAATTGAGACATAGAAAAAAATTCATGGTTTTCAAATCCTAATACTAAGAGGATTTAACCATGAACATCATTAGAAAATTGGACAGCCTACTTCCTGGGGGAGAGTATGTCTTCATCCAATACATGTTTTTAGATGTCCTTGATGCCAGGCAATTACATACATACATAATTGGCCATTACAACCCTTCAGTCAGGATTCCGACCTAGCTTTTCACACCACTCATGTTGTGTGTGTTAATTTTATACATGACTGGCGGGACCAACAGTTTAAAGTCGACTCAGAAAGACAGACTTTTGAGAAACTTTTTCATGGCAGGTTTATTTACTCTCAGAATTTTTGCCAGAAATCTGCTGAGAGGAAGTCGCCGAAAAAATGTTTTTTTTTTTTCATATTTCGTTTTGATGTCTGGCCTGGGGTTCTAAATTATGCATTCTGAAGACGCTTAGGAAGAATAAAAAAGGAGTAAAACTTTATCTTTATCATCGTCATAATTCCCACAATACTGATAACATTTCGCAGATGTACACCAAGTCTGTCTCTTAGTTGCAATTAATGCAGTCGATAAAAATAAAGTTCCTTTCCCTTTTAGGAAAGGAATTCAAAATAAACTGGGCGGTCTACGCTTATCCGAAATGATGAAATTTTCAATTACATGAGACTCTCACGATTAATAAACTCCTCTCCTGTAGAAAGTCTTTGTAATGAAAATTAACTTTTTTATTATTATTGAAACATTGAATTATTAACACCAACCAACTCACCACATATTGAAACATTTTCAACCGTGACGGACAAGTGAACCACATGCTGCTTTTGTTTCCTTTCAGTTTTTTTTTTTTTTTGCTGTGAAAACCTAAAAAAGGACATTTACCCCCTTCAACATACACTTCGTACTTCGATTGAGGAAAAGCTAAAGCGTGAACAACTTTTTATTTATGCTATAAAACAACAACAACAACACCGCGATAAATGTTGTAGGAAATATTAGCCGCAATGTAGTACGATACGAGAGTATGGTAGCGTGGCAGCTACGCACGCCTTTCACCATCGACCAAATAAAGCTGTAACAGGGGCCAGGCAGCGAAAATAACTCGTAAATATTAAAATCAAAAAAGAAAACCAAATAAAAAAGCATTTCCGGAAAAGAGAAGCGTAAAAAACGATTTCCCAGAACGAATCCTAAACGACATTTTAAAAGTGTTGAGTTGGCGGCAACAGCGGTTTTCCTCATTACATTTCGACGGATTTCGTTATTTTTTTTTTTTGTGTCCTTTCGTTTCATTTTTTGTCATTGTGATCGTGTATGCGCTGGGCGTAAAGTCAAAGGATAAATTTAACAACAACAACAAAAAAACTTAAGTGACACGTGTGTTTGTATGTTTTGGTGAGAATGTCTCCTGTTGAATGGAGTGGAACCATGAGCCAGTAATCAAAACATTCGTTTTTCAAAGTCAACTCTTGAAGTGAAGATGACGAAGAGATTTTAATGCCACCACCCGTTGTGGAAGGGAACAAGACACACACACACAGCAGCAAATGCATAAGTCACGTGTTTGCCGTAGCCAATCCACGACATATGGACACGTGACCTAAAACAATTGCAATCAAATTCAAAATTAATGCGTTTGTATGTGTGCCAGCCATCATTTATGCTCTTCCCCGCCACTTGGTGGTTTCGTTATGTCGATGAACGTTGCCGTTAAGTTAGGTGTGTGCTACTCCAGGCAGACGACGAATAGAAAAAGGAAATTGGGTCGGTCGTACTGCATCTACAGCCAGACAAACTGCGTTCCCCATGGAATCACAAAAAAAAAAAACGAGCATGTTGCCGGCCGCATAACTTTAATTTCTCATTTTCCTCGTTTTAATAATAAGAATGCAAGGAACGAGGAGAGTTAATTTCTAGAGTGTTTCCTTAACTAATAAATAGAGTTGAGCGAGTGGAAGAACAACAACATTGTAGGTCTTGGAAATGGTACGTCTGCCAGCACAAATTGTTTGGATAAACAACAATTGTGCCAACACGTGTCTGGCAACATTTGCAAAAGAACAATTGCTACAACAACAATAATAACGATGATGATGATGATGACGACGTTGAGCACATTTAGTCCCTGGGTTCAGGAACAAGTGCATCAATGCAAACTATATGAACAATAGTAACATAAAACAAAAACAACAAAAAAAAAACGAATTCATTGCCAATGTTGTTGGCTTCAAGGAATCTCATTTCCTTTCCCATCCTACGGATAAATGTCATTTCAATGAATTTTTGTGGGTGTTATCATTACGAAAGTAATCGTTTATCATCATTTCCATTGACTTGAGGCGATAATTCTTCTTCAACTACGTACGAGTATACAATGTGTCCTTCAATCCGGATGTCGGTAGTAAATGTCAATGAGTTGTTATTGTTTAGTTTTTAAGATCTCTATTGTTCGTTGCCGTTCCGTTTATGTTCGGTCACGTGTGTTTATAGCGCAGTTAATTGTCTTAATTCCTGCCACAAATCTTTTGATTATCGCCGTAAGATGTTATCGCCATTAATTTGTATCGTATTTGTTTTTAATCACAAACGTTCTCATCTTTTATTGTTAGCAATAGTGTTCATTGCCTGTACAAATGTGAAGAAGATGAAAACTAACCCACTAAAATGGATGGATCGTCAATTTCTTGGAAACTCACTCGATTAAAGATTTTTATTTTAAAACATTGAATTTTTGCATTTGATTACGAATGTTTTTCAATGGAAACCAGTATTGATTAAAACCAATGTACAGTGCCATACAAAAGTAATGTATGTACAGTGAAAAAAAAAATAAACTGTTCCCTATACTTACATGTTAGAGGTCACGTTTTCATGGTAATCGATGCACATTAGATGACCAGAAAAATTATAGCTTAAAACGTAATTCATAAATTCATTTATTGTTTTTGTTTTTATGAAATTATTTGCTTAAATACCTTCATACTGTCATAGATAGTGTAACATTACTAAAACATTAAATTTTGTTGAGCACTTTATATTGCTACGAAAATGGAAATATTGTTTAACATTAGCATGATTAATAAAAGCTACACAAACAAATACAACGTACTTGTTACAAGTAAACCAACAACATCATTATGAATGAAAGGGGGATAGACAAAAAAGCGAGAAAACAACAACAAGCAATGTGAAGAAAATTCACAAACAACAATGAAGTCGCGATAGAATTCTCGAGAAGGCGAAACCCCGAAAAAAAACCTTCATCAGACTGTTTACGTAAGCATATAAAAAGGCAAGACAAAGCATGCAACTAGCAGTAAGAATTCCGTCAGTCTTGTGTGAAGACGCGTTGCGTGTGAAGAGAACAGTCGTGGTTTGAAGATTGCCGTTAAAAATGATCCGAGTTGTAAGCAAAGAAGAATAGCGAACAAGCAATTATTGTTGTATTCGTCAAGTGTGAACAGTGGCACAAAAGTAGTGAGAACAATAAAGAATTTAATTGAAATTAAACACAAATTTATTTTTATTTTGTTAGCAACCAACGAACTCATATTCTAAACGTTTTTAAAAGGGTAAAACGTAACAATATGTCGGAGCTTCAATGCCTGTTGTTATTCAGTGCGATGATTTCACATTTTTTTTTTCTCAAACGTTTTTAATTGAATTCATATGGGCGCTATTACCCGAAGAATCCAAGAAGCCTATTTTAATTTAAAAGACTTTTGTTTTTATTATTTCATAGGCATTAAATGTTTTAAAAGTATCAGTTGTGATGATATGTAGGTGGGTAGCTTCAAGTGGTAGCTTTGAAAGCAAAAGCTCACTTGAGCACACATAGCGGCCCCAGTTGTGATGATACTGTATCAACATATTGTTACAAAAATGGAAATGGTGTTACATTAAAATGATAAACAAAAGCTACAAAAACAAAAACAATGGACTTGTTTACATGATGAACAAATAAACAAAAATATAGAAACAACATCAGTATAAAAAGAAGTGGATACACAAGTAAACAAACTGGCAACAACAACATTGCAAGAACAAACGTAAACACACAAACAATAATAACTAAACAACATGTTTATATTTATAGAGATTTCTCTACTTTAAGACTGTTTACCCTGCGATATACAAGGAAAGACAAAGCAGGCAACGGGATCAGAAAAACAATTCAGTCAGTCTTGTGTGAAGACACGTTGTGCGTGAAGAGAATAATCGTGGTTTGAAGATCTCCGTTATAAAGATCTATTGAATAATTGTTATTGTTTACGGAAAAGAGTGTAAAGGAAGGAATAACAAACAAAGCAATTGTTGTTGTTTACAACAAATTGTGAACAGTTATACACAGAATTGTGCGAACAATAAAGAATTTTAATTAAAACTAAACACAAATTTACTTTATTTGCAATCAACGAACTTGTACGAGTATTCTATTAGTCGCCGTGGTCTAGAAGGTAGTGTGTTTGCTTATTAGACGAAAAGCCCGGGTTCGAGTTCCAGGCCAGACATCAAAACGAAAAATGAAAAAATATTTCTTCGGCGACTTCCTTTCAGCAGATTTCTGGCAAAAACAATGAAAAGTTTCTCAAAAATCTGTCGTTCGGAGTTGACGTTAATCTGTAGGTCCCGCCACTCAAGTATAAAATTAAGTGGTGTTAAGAAGCCAGGCCGTAATCGTGACTGAAGGGTTGTAATGGCCAATTATGTATATATGTAATTGCGAATCGGCACTTGGAATTTTTACTTGAATAAAAAACATACTACAAACCAGATTAAAACGTTGACTATTTTTTCCCCCGAATAAAAAAAAAGAAAAAAAATAAACTTAATATCGTACACATTAATTCGTTTAGTAATCCTTTTTTAATTTGAAAAATATTTTTTTAGTTTTTGGTGAGCGTCAGTGTATTACCATTACATGGTAATGTATTAGAGATTTTCATTTAAAATAAATTCTTTTCCATTATTAATGTAATGTTTTTTGCCAACAATAAATAAAAAAAAATAAAATAAAATAAAAACTGAAATGAAATGAATAAATTTATAGAGGAAATAATTTTATAAAATATTGTGGCTATTTCCACCAATAATTTATTTTTCTTTTTTCTATTTTCTTTTTTTTCTATTTTTTTTTTTTTGCTGTGAACCACGATTATGATTTATGGATTTGAACATGAAATACAAAAAACAAAAACAAAACTGAAAATGAAAAATTTGCAAAGTAAGTAATAAGTGAACAATGTGCACAGATAATAATAACAAAAAAAAAAAGAATTCTCCTAAAAAGGAAAAAGAGAGTATGACGTTTATTCAAGTTGAAACAGGAACTTCCCATTTTTTTTCCAATCGTTGAACACAAAATAAAATTTATGAGTAATTTTGATAAGAGCTTAACACAGAGGCAAAGCAAATCAACAATGGACAATGTGAACAAAAAAAGAAAAAAAAACGAAAATAAATAAAATGGGAAAATATGAAAATGAATATGAAATAAAACAATAATAACAATAACATACGGCATACAACACTTAAAAGCATAGGAATAGGAAGGAATACATCAAACGATTACACACAAAAATCACAACAGAAGTGGCGGACCACCTACTTTTTCTGTTTTTTTTTTTCGTCACAATAATTTACACACTTTTTTCCTTATTCTTTTCGTTGATTTTGTTTTTTTTGTTGTCTATTACAAACCAAAAATAAAACAGAGGAAACCCAATGACATTTAATGTCACTGTCATCATATGAAGGGAAAATTATAATAAAAATTACTAATAAAACTGGCAATAAAACTTACCAAGAAAATTTGTTGATTCGCATGGTCGAAAGTGTTGTGAAATAACAATTCTATAGTCATTTCCTTACCTACATAGTATGTATCAGAGATCAGCAATGAGTATTCAAAAAGATGAGTAGCTTCGAATCATACTCATAATTGCTGAACTTATGCGCATTCATACTTATTTTAATAGCATATTCATACTACTCATATTCAAAGTTTGAAGTACTCATCGATGCTCACTAGAAGGTTGCGGGTTTGCTCTTCTTGCTTTTATGCATTTATACTTATTTTATTATCATACTGATACTACTCATATTCACAGTTTGAAGTACTCGTCGTACTCATACGCATGTTGTTGTTGATTTCAACTCTCCTTTACTCAACATTTTCAAGAATCACATTATTTTATTTATTATACGATTCGCGTATGAACACTACAATACTCACTAGAAGGTTGTGTGTTTGCTTTGTTCGCTGTCTTTGCTTATTCTTTCTTCTTTTTTTTTGTAAATGTAACAACTACTAAGACTGTAAATTTTGATAAATGATTCGAATCACTCGAATCATTTATGAGTATTAAAAGTATTTTTTCTAAATTTATGAATCAGAATGAGTAGGCGTATGAATCAAACATATATGGAATCTTATACTCATATACTTATATTTGGAACGTTGTACTCATACTCATTGCAACCTGGACTTATAAATCAATGTAGTAGTGAGTACGAATGAATCAGAGTAGTTGAATTTTAATATGTACTGTTGACTTACTCATACTCAAAATTACATGAGCACTTATGAGTAGCGAAAAAAACGATTCATTGCTGATCTCTGGCAAAGAAATTTGCTCGCAGCCAATGTATGTTGCAGAAATTAATTCGAAAATTCCCTGTTAAATACGCCACAAAACGAAAACAAATCTAAATTAGTTGTTGGTTTACTACAATATTTTACGATCAGTGTTATATCTTCGTTGTTAAATAAGACAACAACAATTCACTTTAAGCAATTTGTTATAGAATGGAAGTGTAAGGACGGAGATAGAGTTAGGGCCGGAGAACTCAATGTTACAGAGTGAACGTGTATTATCGTTTAACTGCAATAAACGTGGGTTCAACAATAAAATGCTGCAAATCAAAAGCGAAGCAATTTATATGAATTGCAAATTCAGGCATTTGATATTGTAATCACAATTTGAAGTTGATAAGTCCTCCCTGATGGAGGGAGGACTAAAACCGTTCTGCAGATGAGCAAAGCAATCCTAAATGTTATTGGAATAATTTCTTAAATTCTATCTGCTGTCGCAGTACATCAATACATAGAACTATTGATGCCAAATATGAAGTAATAAAGCAGAACCCGTTCAATCCTTCTGGGCCTTGTCACATTCAGTCACTCATTAAGTGTAATAATTGTAAAAAAAGGGCTAACAAATGTAACAATTCGCTTAAATTGAGCGGAAATAATAAATCGAAATTGAAAAAAAAACGTGAAAATCACATATTTTCCTTCCATGCGAAACAGACAACATGGAAAATGCCAAAAGAGTCAAATCAATTCAATTGTGAAACAAATCTCAGACGCATGGCATCGATTAAACTCTTTAACACTTCGATTTACAGCTTCATGCCACGAATACTCATTCATTTGGCCTGCATTATGATTGTTATTTTAGTTGTTCGTATGAAATTCAACATATTCGCACTTCTTTGGCAGTACATACTCACTCGTATGCGTTTATAAGCATTCGAATACAAAAGATTTTTAATTTCTAAAGGAAATAAAAATTTTGTTTTATCAACACCCCGTTTTTTTATTTGTATGATTGTGAATTGAGCTCAAATCAAGCGGAAGAGAATTTGACGTTTTTTTTGTTGCCAAATACGCGTGTTCGCACTCATGAAACGCATTTGATTAGCGCGGTGGTGACTTCGTAAAAGTAAAAAAGAGTGCCAAAAATAATAGAAAACAACATTTTCAAGACTTAAGGTCTTATTGCTCTCAGATACTATTTTTACATCCAGTAAAGCTTTGTGCAGCTCTTAATAGATAGTTATGTTCGAAAGTTTTAAAATGTGTACGTGTATGTTTGAGATCTTCTATAAAATCATCTTGTGATACTCAATTCTGATAATTTAAACGATTTTTTTTTGCTAATTTTCAATTTTATATTTATGCACTAGACTATATTTATGCCGCGATAGGATCTATATCGGGTTCCGTGATTAACTCTAGGATCGTAAGGGAATGTCGCCGCTGTCTCGACCTTCTCTCGGGGCGCTTCACCAGTGTCTATCTGGTGTGGGTCCCCGGCCACAGTAGAATTCCGGGAAACTGTAGGGTCGACGAGCTCGCCGGAGCTGATGCGCTCCTTCCGGAATCCTCTTCTGTTGAATTGGGTATGCCACTTGCCTCGGTCAAGTTGACCATTGCGCGGAGGTTCTTTCGGGATGCCAACCTATCCTGGGTCAATGAGGAGTCCTGCTCCACCGCTAGACTCACCTGGCCCAAGATGGATAGAAGGCGTACCCACCGATTACTTGGTCTTGGTCGTGATGTCATCTCGACTACAGTGACCGTGCTTACGGGTCACTGCGTCATGGGTAGACACGCGGAAAGAATGAGGCTCCCTTTCAACGACTTCTGCCGTGGATGCAGGTCCACTGAGGAAGAGGAGACTGTTGTTCACTTTCTTTGCCAGTGCCCGTCTTTTGCTAGGTGTAGATATAGGTTATTTGGCTCCCCATTCCTGGTCAGCTTGACGGAGCTATCATCTATTGACATCAAGGATATAGCTTCGTTCATCAAACTTTCTGGCTGGTTTTCCAGTGCGGAGTAGTCGTGCTTTTGTTGTGCAGCCCTTGCGCTGACCAACTTCTTCCTTTTCCCTGATTTTGGTGGAACTTGGTTAGTACAGGGACTGCGTTCACCCTTGGCATCACAACGGGCCGCTATGCGTGCTCAAGTGGGCTTTGTGATATCAGAGCTACCACTCCGACCTAAACCTAACAAGACCTTCGTGACAAACTCTGTCGAAGGCTTGGGTAACATCTATAGAAAGGTCAGAGCAGTATTTCTTTTTCTCGAAAGCATTTCTTAAGAGCTGTACAAATATGTGTGTTTGTTCGATATTGCTGTGACAAATTGATGGTCTGGTATACATCTATGTACTCGTGTTTAGAATTTTCATAAGTTCAGGCATCAGCAGTTTTTCAGACAGTTTTATTGACCTGTATGACCCAGCTATCATCTGATTCTTATCTGGCTTTGGTACCACTTTCCAAATTAGTGCCACATTCCGTTCTTGGGAGACAATAATCCTCATGGATATATAGTATAAGTCAGCTCTATAAGCATCCTGTTACTTCTCTTATCAAATCTAGGAGCTTTCTTTGGTTGGAGTTGTAGAATAGTATTCCGAATATAATAGAACTCAAACCTTAGTTGGACTGAAGGTATTGTAGCAAAACAGGTGGCACTTCGGTCGCATTATTGCATTTATTTGGAGTGATGATGGAGAGCATTTGGTTGTACAAGCAATTTACCTTTTCCAATATTATTTCGAGACCAGCCTCCAGAGTAGCCACAAAAGGGTAGCCTCAAAGAGGTACGACACAGTGCAAAAAATCACCTCCAGTATAGTATCTAAACCTTCCAAATATTTTGCAAGGGAAGCTACTTTTTGCGATTCCTTAAGTGCTCGCAGATGCTTTGTGTAATCCTTAACTTTTATTTTATATAGAAATGGCCTGTGCTGACATCAAAACGAAATATGAAAAAAAAATATTTCTTCGGCGACTTCCTCTCAGCAGATTTCTGGTAAAAACTCTGAGAGTAAATAAACCTGACATGAAAAAAATCTGTCGTTCGCAGTCGACGTTAAACTGTAGGTCCCGCCACTCAAGTATAAAATTATCCTGACTGAAGGGTTGTAATGGCCAATTATGTATGTATGTATGTATGTGTATATTGTATCCTCTGGTGTTCTTAGCAGTGAAGCCTCAATCAATACATGTTTAGATTTTAAAAAAACATTGATTGATGTATTCTATAATGGTAAATAGAGCTACAAAAGAATGTTAAAATGTTAAAACGATTGAACTACAGTTGGAAAATATAAATAAATTGACGTCAATCCAAGCCAAGATGTCAAAGCAAGCTTAAAAAACGGTTCTAATTCATTGCGTTTCGCCAATGATAATCGCTAAATCAAATTTTTTTGCTTTAATGTGTCTGGTACTCAGAATATATTTTTTGTCATACTAGTCAAGATTCTAAATGGGCACATGCTTTAGTGTCTTGATAACCCTCCCCTACAGTCTGAGTGTTAGTTAGTCTTACCACATAAAATTCAATTACTTTACCACTGGCAGGTCGCCAGAGCTGGTGCGCTCCTTCCGGAATCCTCTTCTGTTGAATTGGGTATGCCACTTGCCTCGGTCAAGTTGACCATTGCGCGGTGGTTCTTTCGGGACGCCAACCTATCCTGGGTCAATGAGGAGTCCTGCTCCACCGCTAGACTCACCTGGCCCAAGATGGATAGAAGGCGTACGTACCAACCGATTACTTGGTCTTGGTCGTGATGTCATCTCGACTACAGTGGCCGTGCTTACATGCCATTGCGTCATGGGTAGACACGCGGAAAGAATGAGGCTCCCTTTCAACGACTTTTGCGGTGGATGCAAGTTCACTGAGGAAGAGGAGACTGTTGTTCACTTTCTCTGCCAGTGCCCGTCTCTTGCTAGGTGTAGATATAGGTTATTTGGCTCCCCATTCCTTGTTAGCTTAACGGAGCTATCATCTATTGACATCAAGGATATAGCTTCGTTCATCAAACTTTCTGGCTGGTTTTCCAGTGTGTGGTAGTCGTGCTTTTGTTGTGCAGACCTTGCGCTGACCAACTTCCTCCTTTTCCCTGATTTTGGTGGAACTTGGTTAGTACAGGGACTGCGTTCACCCGTGGCATCACAACGGGCCGCTATGCGTTCTCAAGTGAGCTTTGTGATATCAGAGCTACCACTCCGACCTAACCTAACCTATCCACTGGCAGGTCGACCGGAGTAAGTTATACGAGATAAAAGAATTTGAGAAACTAAATCGAGTAGTAGTCACCGTAGTCTATGTAGTAGATAGTGTGTTCGCTTATTAGACGTAAAAGACATCAAAATGAAATTAAAAAAAAAAATATTTGTTCGGTGACTTCCTTCCAGCAGATTTCTGACAGAAGCTCTGAGAGTAAACAAAATTACTATGAAAAGTTACTCAGAGAACTGTTGTTCGGAGCTGACTTTAAACTGTAGGTCCCGCCACTCATGTATAAAATTAAGGCACACAACATGAGTGGTGTGAGAAGATAGGTCGTAATCCTGACTGAAGGGTTGTAGTGATCAATTATGTATGTATGTCGTCCTTTAAACTAAAATCATGATTCTAAAAAAAATCCGAAAAAGATTTCTTTTAAAAACCTTCCAATAAATTTGCTTCATAAAGACTGTAGAATACATTGCGTCGTCTTCAATCTGCTTTGAACACTTCATTGACTAAATTCAGTTGAGGAGACTCTTACAATAACTGTAATACAGGTTTTATTAGGGCATAAAAAGTCTGGCAAACGAATTCTGGCTCCATTGGTTGGGTAATTAAAACACTTGTTGCATTCTTTACCCATGTAAAATATGTTGTAAATTTTAAAGGCGACAAGTTTAATCAGCTTTTATAAACAACAAACAATCAAAATCAACATTTTCCTCATTAGTCGCTTATAATTTTTGTAATTTAGGTTTTAAACGAAAAAGACCTCCAACAGCGTATTATGAATCAGGTCAAAGTTCAACCGTCGGCAATAGCAGTTACAGCAAATGTTTATTGCTCGTGTGAAAACATATTCATACCGTTGCAAGACAAACAGACACCTTAAATGTTTAGACCACCTGTTTTATTGCACTTTGGGTGGTACACCTGTGAAAAATGTTTAAAAGAAAACTGGTTTTGTCTTCTTTCATGCAAACATTTTAGAAAATTGCGTCCGCCAAAGTTCTTTTCCTTCTTCTTTTGATTCCAAAACAGTTCTAATGATGGAACACAAATGTGAACATCAGATTACCACGTTAATATGGACTGTGTACTGATAGTGCAACTGTAACTCTCGTTTTCTAATTAAAAAATTTTTTTTTTTGTTTTCGATGACATCTGCTCCACAATATTTAGACACTTTAGATATCGTAGTCATTGCACTTATTTCAGGCAACAAATAAAATGTAAAAATTTTCAAGTATTCACCCCTTTTACTCATGACGAACAATAAAAATTTCATATCTAAAGAGTAGCAATAATGGGCAACAGCAACAACAGCAACAAATATAACAATAACAACACAATAATATTGAGAAAAACAAATGCATCAACTTAAAAATAAACAACAACAACAAACAATGGAAAAACATAAATTTCATATGGTAGGGTATAGAGTACAAGGAGACCTCTTGAAATCCATTAAAAATTTTCTGTTAAAAACCAACAAAAATTGAATCGAAAAACACTTTTATTTTTTCGTGAAAGTACTCTTTAAATTTCTATTAAATACAACGATAATATATGTATGTATATATGTATACATGTATTCAATACATAAATGTCTTAAACCAACATCGATGAACGTATGGTACATACATACGAGGATGGATTTATTACTCTGTGTGATTTATTTTTTAATTTCTCATGATCAAATTATGAAGTCGCCGTGGTCTAGTAGGTAGTGTGTTGGCTTATTAGACGAAAGGACCGAGTTCAAATCCCAGGTCAGACATCAAAACGAAAATATGAAAATATTTCTTCGGCGACTTCCTCCCAGCAGATTTCTGGCAAAAACTCTGAGAGTAAATAAAATTGCCATGAAAAGTTTCTCAAAAATCTGTCGTTCGTAGTCGACGTTAAACTGTAGGTCCCGCCACTCATGTATAAAACTTAAGGCACACAACATGAGTGGTGTGAGAAGCTAGGACGTTGTACAATGGGTCAATTCGAACTCCGGGTACTGTACTTGTCACAGTTGACAGGTATACGTCCTCTAACCTCACCTAACCTATGATCAAATGTTACGATCAAAGGACATCTGTCAGTTGACGTCAGAGATCAGCAAAGGGTATTCAAAAATTTGAGTAGATTCGAATCATACTCATAATTTCTGATACTTATACGCATTCATACTTATTTTAATATCATACTCATACTACTAATATTCAAAGTTTGAAGTACTCATCGTACTCATACTACTTAACAATTTGCATGATGTTGTTGATTTCGACTCTCCATGACTCAACATTTACAAGAATCACAAAATAAGTATGATTCGAGTACGAACACTACAATACTCACTAGTAGGTTGTGTGTTTGCACTGCTTGCTGTCTTTGTCTTTTTCTTTCTTTTCAACAACTAAGACTGTAAATTTTGATGAATAATTTGAATCACTCGAATCATTTATGAGTATTATAAGTATTTTTCTAAATTTATGAATCTGAATCAGTAGGCATATGAATCAAACATAGATCAAATGTTATGAGTTTGATGTCAACGTTGTACTCATACTCATTGCAACCTGTATTTATAAATCAATGTTGTAGTGAATCAAAGTAGTTGAATTTCAATACTGTTGACTCACTCATACTCGAAATTTCATGAGTACTTATAATTAGCGATAAAACGATTTGTTGCTGATCTCTGGGTGACGTCTGTTGATGTTTGAAAAAATGCGTCAGCCACTGATAACGTCATGGTTTGGTCTACGATTTCCATCCTGATCAATACTATTTGCCAGACTCTGAAAACCGAGTGATTCTTTGAGAGATATGACGCAATCAAATCTTCATGAACATTGAAAAAAAAACATTTTTTATTTAAAAACATCCGTTCCATTACAATCAAAAAATTCACGTACCTAATGACCCACTCTCGTATACACTCGCATATAATATGTTTGTATCGATGTATAGATGGACAGACATAGTGTACATACACTGTATATGCATAGACACTGTTGTTTAACATGAAATACTTGTATTCGTATTGAATCATCAGATGGCAGATTTTAAACTTAATGGTACTAAAATAAGTGTGCGTTCTTATATACAAAATAATACCACAAAATAGTCCAATGCGCCTATGCACTGAAAGAAATCAGTTGCAGACAGTTATTAATTTCTAAATAAAAAGGAAAAAAATCCTCAACTCCGCCGGTGAGCATTACAGCGAAGAAAGCCTTTGAAATCGTCTTTCTCTTCCCTACTTTCTTCGAAAATCTACGTGTATAATAGGAACAGTCGTCAATGAAAGCAGTGTCCGATTTCTAAATGTATTTGTCAATCTAAAACTAATTTTTATCGTGGGTTAGGTCAAGTTTTCACAATAGCGTAACTGTGACCCAAATAAAGTTAATTTTTTTTTGTGTTTTGTATATAGAAACTGAAACCAAAGTTACAAGAATTTATCGGTCTCCAGACTGACAAGGTAAACAAAGACACGAAGCTTGCAAAAATAGACTACGATAGACTAGAATGGAATACATCCTTCTATCAGTTTACATGTTAAGGTCAATTTACTACGATAATTGTTTACTCACGTATAGTCAAAGAAGTCACCGTAGTCTAGTAGGTAGTATGTTAACTTATTAGATGCAAGGCCACAGTTCAAACCCCAAGTCTGACATCTCCAACAAAATGAAATATGAAAAAAATTTTCTTCTTGGAGGAACTCCTCTCACCAGATTTTTGGTAAAAAAAATTGCAATGGAAAGTTTCTTAAAAATCTGTCGTTCTAAGTCAACCCTAGACTGCAGGTCCCATCACTCATGTATAAAATTAACACACACAACATAGGTGGTGTAAGAAACTAGGTCGTAATCCTGACTAAACCATTTTGATGACCAATTATGTAGAGGGAGAAAATATGTCTGAGAGAATATATTACAGAGAGTAAAAGTCTTACGTCAAATATTTTCGAGTTTACATGATTCGTAAAATACCAAAACAAAGTCAAATAAATGCATCCCTGATGTAATAAAGTGTGCTGGTTTTTAACAAATTTCAAAAAGTGAAAGAGCCGTACGCCGATCAAATTTCCATCCATATTTTCTTTCATTGTTCTACGATTTCATTATATTTTTGAGTTCACCAGATACTATCTGGCCTCTTCTACACAACAAATTGACATTTCCCACGACTTGTGTGACCCTCTAAATCCCAGTTTAATGTTACCAACCAATTTGCTTGATGAAATGTTGTCAAGCGAAAGGAATTTATTACAACTAAAAGCTGAGTTAATACCGATCAGAGATCAATAATGAATCGTTTTTTCGCTACTCATAAGTACTGATGAAATTTTTAGTTTGAGTGAGTCAACAATATTGAAATTCAACTACTGTGATTCATTCGTACTCACTACAACATTGATTTATAAGTACAGGTTGCAATGAGTATGAGTACAACGTTGACATCAAACTCATAACATTCGAAATATGTTTGATTCATACACCTACTCATTAATATTCATAAATTTAGAAAAATACTTATAATACTCATAAATGATTCAAGTGATTCGAATCATTCACCAAAATTTACAGTCTTAGTTGTTGTTTCATTTACAAAAAAAAGAAGGAGGAAAAAGACAAAGACAACAACCAAAGCAAACACACAACCTTCTAGTGAGTATTGTAGCGTTGGTACGCGAATCATACTTATTTTGTGATTCTTGTAAATGTTGAGTAAAAGAGAGTCGAAATCGACAACATCATGCGTATTATGAGTACGATTCAAACTTTGAATATGTGTAGTATGAGTATGATATTAAAATAAGTGAGAATGCGTATAAATATCAGAAATTATGAGTATGATTCGAATCTACTCATCTTTTTGAATACTCATTGCTGATTTCTGATACCGACCCTAATCTTCATTCATTTCATACGTAAGATTCGAATGAGAAGTTATTTTTCTGTGGCTAAGAATCTCGTAGACTAGTAGGTAGTGTGTTCGCTTATTAGACGTAAAGCCCGGGTTCGAGCCCCAGGCCAGACATCAAAACGAAATATAAAAAAAATTTTATTCGGCTGCTTACTCTCAGCAGATTTCTGGCAAAAACGCTAAGAGTAAATAAACCAGCCATGAAAAAGTTTCTCAAAAATCTGTCGTTCGGAGTCGACGTTAAGGCACACAACATGAGTTTTGTGAGAAGCTAGGCCATCATCCTGACTGAAGGGTTGTAATGGCAAATTATGTATGTATGTATGGATGATAATGATATCAATCATGGTGAAATGGTGTCAAGCGAAAGGAATTTATTACAACAGAAAGCTGTGTTGATCCCGATACTAATCTTTCATTTCATACGTTAAGTTATTTATTCCTTGGCTAAGAATCTCTTGATTGTGTCCCGCCTTACGTTTACAGGATTAATACAGCACTTAAAAACAAAAAAAAATTTCAGGTTGTACCAAATGCGCGCAGTAAAATTTGCTGTGTTAATTAAGCCTTTAATCAATCATTTTTCAATTTCCTCTCTTTACAAAAATATTCTTTTTCTTCTTGCGGGTCGAAATTAAAATGTGTGTGTTATTTTTCTGAGTGTACTTTGCCGTAGGTTCGATGTACAGAATTTATTTGTTGCATTGCATTGTTGAAGTTTTGTTACTTTGTTTTTGTTTTTTTTTTTCATTTTACATTTTCAACTTAAACACTTATAAGTCGTCATCAATACTACCACTCGATAATAAAAAAAATATGCTGTGATGGATTTTGCAGAAGAAAGATGAATGCTATGACTCCTGATCAACTTAAATCAACAACAAGAGCAACCAACAGTGTGGCCTCAGTCAACAGCAGCAACCACAAAAACATCAGCCTGCACTAAAAGGATAACACGCGTTCTTTTGCTGTCGTTGTATTGGCAATTATTTATCACAAATGGTACTTTTTGATGTTGTTTTTTCCCCCACTCCAATTGCAATACGAAGTCTGAGCCTCTTAATGAAATCAAAAGTGTGGAAATTGTTATAAATTTTAAAAACCCAAAAATAAATACATTTTTTCTTTCTTTTGTAATGTTTTCAATTTGAGTTTTATTATTTTCATTGTTGTTGTTGTTGTTGCTTTTGAGAATAGGATACGAATGATCCTTACATGCATACATATGTATATACATTCGCATTTCAGTTACACAAATGACTACTGGCTGTTGGTGATGCTGCTGTTGCGGCTGCTTTATATTTATTTCGAATGATGTTTTCTGTTGATTGATGTCCACTTGAGATGTTCATCCAGTTTCCAGTTGTGCACATCAATAGCTTTTCTTTATATATGTACATGTGTATGCAATATTGCTGATGATCTTTAAGAGATAAAACAGCAGTGGCACTTTCCACTGACCACATGGCTCTTCAGTTCTCCCAAAAACACAATATCAGTTTCAAATTTCTGCCACTCGACGACATTCACTTTCAAACGATGTTCTAATTTCCAATTTTTTTTCTTCATTTTGAACTATTGGCGCCTGCTAAATGTCGTCAAAGAAGTTTTCTTAACGAACTGTGAAATTGATTGCCCATAAAGGGTTCTTAATTCTGTTTCGGTTTGGGAAGAAGAAAGTAATAAAAGTACTTCGGTAATTTGACACCAGCAGTTAAATGCTCAGCAGTATTAAAAATTCAGTATTAAACTTCTGTTTCTGTAAGACAATCCTGTGCTGAATTTGAACCAACGTCTATTTGTATAAAATGAAATCAAAAATATTTCAGTACTTGATAGTTTTCTCATACATTCATATTTGACTATTTATGTCGAGTATACTCGTCAGAAGGGAATATATTCGTCGTAATAATAAGAAAGGTTGTGAAGGAAAAAAGTATGCATTTTAGACTATCAATTAAAGAAATTCTGGTGTGCTCCGATCAATTAACAACAAATTAGTAACCCGGGGTCGTTAAAGCAATACAACCCAGAGCAGACGCGGATTGATGTTGGCAATTACGAACTCTATTCTGCTGTACGGCAGTGAGGTCTGGGTAGAACGCAGACGCAGATTGGTAATGCCAATTACGGACTCTATTCTGCTTTACGGCAGTGAGGTCTGGGCAGAAGAATAAAACGCCGACTGTAGAATGAAAATTGTATCATCGGTACAAGGAACCGCTGCACTTTGGGTGGCATCGGCATATAGGACTGTATCTAAGTCAGCAGTACTTGTAATCAATGGTGTAATATCTATAGGTCTACAGGTAAGCGAGAGAAAGAGGGTGTGGGAGACTAAAAACGTGCACGGAGAGTCAGTAAATGTCGACGACGCCAGAAAGCGAACCATATAACACTGGCAAGAGAAATGGAATACTGCAACAAGTAGTAGATGTACGGCAAAACTTCTTCCAGATATTAACCGCTGGATTGAGAGGAAATTTGGTGAGGTTAATTACTATCTAACACAGCTATCATCCGGTTTCTTTCAATGTGAGAGTTGGAGTTTAGAAAGAACGAATTTTGAGGCCAAAGTCGGCGTCTGTACTATCGAAAACTTCTGCGATTTACTTCTGAACAGCGAAGAAAATTGGAATAGCATAGCCAGTTAAACTGAAGCCCTGCGGAAATCTAAGAAACTTATAGAAATTATAATGAATGTTTAAACACTTTCTCAGATATTGGTACGTATTGCCAGAGGGACGTGGCCAGAGGGACTCCACTTCGAAGTAATACCCGGAGTGGGCACAAAGAGTCCAAAAGACAAGTGGAGATTTAGTGGGTAAAGGCCCCACTCACGGGGATAGTGACTACTTCCTCTATGGTGCGGTTAGGTACATTTACTCCTCATCAGCGGAAAAAAACAATCAATCCACAATCGTCAAATCAATCCAAAAAGAGCTCGACATTAACGCTAGTTCAGTAACTATAGTAACAGAAGTCCAAGGAAAGTTCCACTTCTGACAAAGAAGCAACCAACTGTCAAAAAGACAGGGTAGACTGTGGTATATTTATTTAACGGTTCTTACATTATAGGCTGCATGACCACTACAATGTTTTCCAGGCAGTGGTCATGACAATTTTGAAAGCATCGCCATCCTTATTGGATGGCGGGATTTTCCCCGAAAATATCTGGATTTACTCGGACAGCCAGGCTGCGATTAAGTCCCGAACGTCCATGCTTGTTCATGAATGCCGAGAATTTTATGGAGAAATTTCGAATCATTCAAAGTTAAATCTTATATGAGTTTCGCCACATAAAGATATCGTTGGAAATTGCATTGCTAATGAGCTTGACAGAGCCAGTCTCTTACATGTTGCAAGGCGTAGGTATTTTAATTGCCTCCGTTAATTTCAATACGTTATCAGTACTTATTACAGGGTAGTTATATCTCGTTGACAGCAGGATGGTAAATGCAATTTTGCTAGATTCTGCTGAACACGTACAGGTAACAAGAGAACCGGCTCACTTCTCTCTTCAAATCGCATGGTTATCTATCAATTGCGATTCTAACAGGCCACTGTCGTTTTGGTAGACATGCCGAAAGACTCATGTAGTCTGGTAAATGTTTTCTATAAGAGCTGCGGGCCTGAAGAGACTATCTTTATCTGTATGAGTTCCCTGCTCTAGTTAGGAAGAGATGGATGATTCTGACGTCCCACTTTCTGACATATTTAGCCTAGCTCTCTAATATAAAGATTGCTGCAATAGCAAGATTTACATATATTTGTCTCGGGTTGGTTTTCTTTAGAAAATATTTGATCTCCGGCTAGAATTAATTGTACTATCACAATGGGCCTAAAGGTTGGCCTAAGTGGGACCATTTTAAGGCCTTAAGAGATACGCCACCCTAATCTTCCATAGTTTCAAATTAATTTCGATGTTCAGCAACAGATGAATATGAATGTCAAAATGATTACGGATAAACAAATAAAAAAATTTTTAATGAATTCTTCTAATAAAAATATTCAAGATAGGGTCAATGGGGGTAATGTGGTACACCTAATGGTTTTTAAATCGTTAAATTTTTAGTTTTTGTGTTGTACAATGGGTCAATTCGACCACCGGGTACTAACCTAGTTTTTATGTCGATTAAAATAAAAATTACAGTTTCACTGATAAGCTCAATCTGCCCCAACAGGAATACTGCAGAAGCTGCTATGATTTGGAGGGAACGGAATCGGTGCCCTGCACTTCAGAACAGAAGTCATCCGTTTTTGGGTGATAGAACATTTAAAATTCTGGACATGGTGGAGAACGTTTCACTAAGGGAACTTAACGGTTTTCAAAGCTAGGCGTAGTTCAGAACCACAGCTAACGGAGCATGACAAGCGGGCTTACCTCATACTGATTAACACAATGGGCCATACGGACACCAAGTAAACTTGTCTGTGAATGGCAAGCTACCCTCTGACCTAACCGAACCTAAAATAAAAATAAACCACATTTATGATACATGTACACGAAACCACATGTGAATAATGTTAAGCCCACATTTTTAGAGATATTTAAGAAAGTATTGCGATTTAAAAAAGGCCAGATAATAAGGTATACCATACGAAGCAGAGATCAGCAATGAATCGTTTATCCGCTACTCATAAATACCCGTGAAATTTTGAGTATGAGTGAGGCAACAGTACTGAAATTCAACTACTCTGATTCATTCCTACTCACCGCAACATTGATTTATAAGTACAGGTTGCAATAAATATGAGTACATTGTTGGCATCAAACTCATAACATTCGAAATATGTTTGATTCATACGCCTACTCCTTCAGATTCATAAATTTAGAAAAATACTTATAATACTCATAAATGATTCGAGTGATACGAATCATTCATCAAAATTTACAGTCTTAGTTGTTGTTGCATTCACAAAAAAAAAGAAAGAATAAGACAAAGTCAGCAAGCAAAGCCACCACACAACCTTCTAGTGAGTATTGTAGTGTTCATACGCGAATCATACTTATTTTGAGATTCTTGTAAATGTTGAGTCATGGAGAGTCGAAATCAACAACATCATGCGTATTGTTGAGTATGAGTACGATGAGTACTTTAAACTTTGAATATGAGTAGTATGATATTAAAATAAGTATGAATGCGTATAAGTATCAGAAATTATGAGTATAATTCGAATCTACTCATCTTTTTGAATAGTCTACCAACCACATTATCAGATCTTAATTTTTCTTTTATATTGACTTTTTTCCTTTAAAAAGAGCTTTCGTCTTCTTGTCTGGATGATCAGTGGCTGGGAGAAAAGATTCACCACAAATGGGCTTTTCTGTATCTTGCTCCGAATTTATTATAGTAACCAGCGCTTAGGATGCTGTTGGTCTTCCTTCTTCCTTCTGTTTAACAATGCCATGAACTGAGACCTTACCAAATCATTCCCTGTGCAATTGTTTAGAATGTAGCCTACCGATCCTCCTGCCATCATTGGGAGGGAATACTACAAAATATGTGCTTCAATTACATGCTTCACATGAAAGTACAGATAGATGTGCTGTATTGAATCTAGTAAGTGACTTTAAAATGATTTCGTGCATTTAAAGAGGATCTAGTAGTTTTTTTCCGGTAAAAAATTTAAATGGAAATATGCTCTCCAGTATTACAAACAAAAATATCAAGAAATCTAACCCAAGCCAGACGAAAAAAAGTGTTGGAAACTAAACGTATGTAAGGTCCTGTTGCGTTTTTATTACATCCTACATAATATACATACATATGTACATATACATCTCTAAATGTATACATATCCCTGCATATACATACATATATGTACATATGTGCGTATAAGTATGTATGTGTGTGTGTGGTTCTTAGGGGTTTCTTTACTTTACTACAGCTTTTGGTTAAGAGTTCAAGTCAATAATTTATTCATGTGTGATTACATGTCGTAATGTTGCAACCACAGACGATTTATGACCCTCTCTAATACAAGAGACACACAAAAAACTTCTCTCTGTGTGTGTGTAGCGTTTTTTCTATTAAATTTTCATGTTTTTCTTTTAGTAGTTTTGTTCAGTTTTGTTCAGTTTTTGCAGTCTTTAATTAACGCACAAAATAATCATGCTTTTTTACTTTGTTTTTCCTTATTTCAGCATCGAGAAGAAGTACAGGATGCCTGGTGGAGTTCTTTTTTGGTACATTTGTTTGGCGACCATATTCCATAAGCACCCCTTTGAAGAGTTAAATTTTTGATGTCATTGCAATGACCACCCAGTAAAGACGAAAAAGATTTGACGAACACTGAATGATTTAAATCCTATTAATGCTCTTAAATGACAAACAAAAAGAAGAACAAGTATTTGACAAAAAAAAAGACAAGTCAAGTCTTTAGTTACATTCTAAATACTATACGAAAAAAAAATAATATGTGATCCGGTTGTACGTTAATTAATATTGAGCAGATGTTTCTTAGCATAAATACACTCGATGGCATAACTACGTTTCTGCTGTGCTGTTGGTGCTACACTACGAACATAATTTTTTCCTCAACATTCAAACTATATTGTGATGGTAAAGGCTTCAAATTTAAATAATTTTTAGCTTCAGTTTGTTTATAAACAAATACAGATGCAACTATCATGGCTTCGTTCAAGTCTCAACATCGACTTAAAACTCTGTGTGTCAATTGCTTTATCATGGATTTGAGTTGATAATCCACAGTTTTTATTTGCGCAGTCTATCTCAGGGATGGGAACATTATGGGTGTGGACCAGAGATCAGCAATGAATCGCTTTTTCCCTACTCATAAGTACTCATGAAATTTTAAGTATGAGCGAGCCAACAGTATTGAAATTCAAATACTCTGATTCATTCGTAATCACTACAACATTGATTTATAAGTAGAGGTTGCAATGAGTATGAGTACAACGTTCACATCAAACTATTAACATTCCAAATATGTTTGATTCATACGCCTACTCATTCAGATTCTTAAATTTAGATTATAAATTCTAAATTTTAGAACAATACTTAGAATACTCATATATGATTCGAGTAATTCGAATTATTCATGAAAATGTACAGTCTTAGTTGTCGTTGCATTTACAAAAAAAAGGAGGAAGAAAAAAGTCAATGCAACCTTGTAGTGAGTATAGTAGTGTTCGTATGCGAATCATACTTATTTTGTGCTTCGTGTAAATATTGAGTAAAGAAGAGTCGAAATCAACAATATCATGCTTATTGTTAAGTATGAGTACGATGAGTACTTCAAACTTTGAATATGAGTAGTATGAGTATGATATTAAAATAAGTATGAAAGCGTATAAGTATCAGAAATTATGAGAATGATTAGAATCTACTCATCTTTTTGAATACTCATTGCTGATCTCTGGTACCGACCATAATAATTCTTTGCCATGAATAGTTTCTTAAAAATCTGTCGTTCGGAGTAGGCGTTAAAGTGTAAGTCCCGCCACTCATGTATAAAATGAACACAAACAACATTGACTTTTTTCTTTCTTCTTTTGTTGTAAATGCTACAACAACTAAGACTGTAGATTTCGATGAATGATTTGAATCACTGGAATCATTTATGAGTATTATATGTATTTTTCTAAATTTATAAGTCTGAATGAGTAGGCGTATGAATCAAACATATTTCGAATGTTATGAGTTTGATGGCAACGTTGTACTTATACTCGTTGCACCCTGTAGTTATACATCAATGTTGTAGTGAGTACGAATGAATCAGAGTATGCAGTTGAATTTCAATACTGTTGATTCACTCATACTCGAAATTTCATGAGTATTTATGAGTAGCGTAAAAACGATTCATTGCTGATCTCTGGTCGGTACTACTGGTAACATGCGATTTAAATTGTAGATATTCGACTCACCATTGAACCTCAATTGGAATCAGAAGCCAAGAGAAACACAAGGGCTACATGAGCTTTTTATATCACAGAAGAACTGTACACACATACAAATTCTTATACAAAAATTTGCAATTAATTTTGAAAATCCTTTGGTTCCGGGACACAATGATATCCCGGGCAACTGCAGAGCGGATGAACTGGCCAGACGCGGCACGACCATCGAACTCTCCGACGAATTCTTAAGTATTGAAGTCCCTTTGGGAACCTGCAGGCTCATTATTGACGACGAGATCACGGACTCTGTCAAATGCAGGTGGGCAGCCTCGGATAAGAGCAGAGTTGTTCGCATGATCTGACCGAGGCTGGATAGAAGGCGCACTGCAAAGTTGCTAAAACTCCAAAGAGGCGTGATCAGTGCGGTTATTAGAGTCGTGACGGGTCATTGCATTATGGGTGTCCATGCGAGGCGCATTGGTCTGGGACACCTAGCAAACGATTTCTGTAGAAGCTGCAGGGACAAGGAGGAAGAAGAGACGGTTCTTCATCTATTGGGAACATGCCCGGCACTATGTCAAAGAAGGAAGAGACATCTTGGTGCCTACTACATCGATGATCTGTATGATTTGTCGAACGTTGACGTCGGCAGTTTGAGTCGCTTCATTGTAAGCTCTAGGTGGTTCCAGGACTAGAGGATAGTTAACGCTAACTGTGGTATCACAATGGGCCCCATGCACCTAAGTACGTTCCTACCTACCTACCTTAAAATCAAAAAGTTTCTTTCCGTGTATAAATATTTCATTTAAAATAGGCACGACAGACATACATAAATAATCATGTGATAAAAAATTGTATGTCACCATAATGAAAACAATTTTAAGTAGCCATTGAGTACCATCATTCAACATTTCCAATATCATTTCGAATTCTCCATACTGACTGTCTACACGTTCTCATATCTAAATTTAAGCTAACAAACTGGGCTCAAACAACACAAACAGAAACAATGGATGCAACAATAACAAACGAAACGTTGAAATGGTGTCGCCACATAATAAATCATAACATTAAGAACAAGCCAAGCGACAGGGACAGCGTAAAATGCCAAATGACGATACAATTGCCTGATATTCAGAGATGGCTGAAGAACACAATGCACAACATCCTTTGTGCATTTCATTTCGAAGGTTCACATATCGGACATCCTTAAGCTGATGCATATTGCATGGACATGCGTAAAACCTACACGGTCAGTGAAGCCTTTAAAACTTCATGTCCAATTGGCGTTTGCCGTCAGTTCTGTCATTCAGTTGTGAGAGATGAAATTCAGTTAAGAAGTCTTACTACCTGTGCTAAATACCAATACATAAGCAGGGCAAGTTGAAATTCTATACAACAAGCCGAACAGAAAATCGTTAACGTCTCTGTATATTTTGTTTGTCGTTTGGTTTTGTTTTGAAAACGTTTGGACTTCTTCTCTGCATTAAAGCACCAGCAGTAACACTAACAACGACAACAACAAGAACAACAGCAAATGATTGTTGATGATCTAAATATTGAATATTGATCCTCTTCTTAAATTTCAATCACCTTCACACATTCACGCACTCACATTTACTCAATGCGATGCGATAAACGGCGAACGGTTAAATCGGCGACAGCGTAAAAGTTTCGTTTGCGTTATAAAGCAATACCAGAAGCCCTAATCAGTTATGTTTTTCTCTCGTCTACCTTTTTAATTTCAAATGTTTCGAATCCATAACAATCTTGCAACGTCTTGGTTACAGATCATTTCGTTGACGCGACACATAAAATATGAGACGTTGTTTAGTGTTGCAATCGAATCATGTTCCATGTTGTAGTTGTTGTTGCGAAATGGAATTTTAAAACCTTTTTTTTTTGTTTTGTTTTAAACAACAATCGCCTGCAGTTTGCTGGCAAAAAAGGCGAGTCTTGTCAGCCACAATCCCCGCTAAGTAGATAGGCTTAGGGCATTAGCATTCACTTACTTGTCTCATTTTCAGCTCTCTTGCATTGCAGTCACTCACATAGTCACTGAGCTCGATCACGATTATGACAAGTGTATGTCAAAATCTTCAATTTCATTTCATTTGACCAGACAGCCTCCTGTAATCATAAAACGTCGATGACTCACTGGGTACTGTAATGGCATATTAGTACCTGCACAGTTTAAACCGTCTCAACAGGTACTAAATTTTTAATATTCCTGAGCAGCAAATGGAATCACACAGACGCAGCATGAGTTTTATTTGAAACGGAAGGAAGCAAAGATAACGAAATCCTTCGCCTGCCTTTTTGGGAAGATGAAGACAATTTTGATTTTGATTTTGTGGGATTGCTTTATAAACGATAATTAACTTCTTTTATTTTTTGTTGTTATTGTTGTAACATTTAAACATTGTAGCGACCATTTAAACTGACCTGATAGTTTAGTTCTTTTTTTAAAGGGAATTACTTTATTATGCAAGAAATTCAATGTACATAGGATTTAGTCTATAATGTAATTAAACCGTTTCATAATTTCCTATAACTTCCTACGTTTATTAACTTATTTAATTGGTCATTACAATCCTTTAGTTAAAATTACAACCTAGCTTCTCACGCCACCCATGTCGTACGTCTGAACGACAGATTTGATAAAATTTTCATGGAAAATTTGTTTTGCTCTCACAGTTTTTTCCATTAGACTGCTGAGAACAAATCGCCGAGAGGAGTATTGTTTAAATTTCGTTTTTTTTTTTTCAAAATGTCTTCGCCAAGAGCTAAACGAATCATGTAGTAAACTAAGGCGAATTCATATAAGAAGTTTCTTTTTTAAAACACCAATTTATATGTTTATTGAGGCTTTAATTTGAAATAGAAATAAGCCATTATTGCAATTTAAAGTTGAGTTTAGTTAAAGGTAACTTTAGGTAAAGTGAACTTTAAAGTCACCTTTAAGTTTTCTTCGTTATATAACCTACAGATAAAATAAAGTTAGGTTAGGTTAGGTTAGGTTAGAGGACGTGTACTTGTCAACTGTGACAAGTACAGTACCCGGAGGTCGAATTGACCCATTGTACAAACGTCCTAGCTTCTCACACCACTCGTGTTGTGTGCGTTAATTTTATACATGAGTAGCGGGACTTACATTTAAAGTCGACTCCAAACGACAGATTTTTGAGAAGCTTTTCGTGGCAATTTTTACTCTCAGAGTTTTTGCCAGAAATCTGCTGAGAGGAAGTCGCCGAAGAAATATTTTCATATTTTCATTTTGATGTTTGACCTGGGATTCGAACTCGGGCCTTTCGTCTAATAAGCCGACACACTACTCGGGTCTAGTAGACCACGGCGACTTCTAAACTAAAGTTAACTTTTTCTAAAATATGGCAATGCCGGAGGAATGTCGATAAAACTGCTCAATTAAACAAGTTTTTTTAAACGCAGTGGCAACGAAGGGCCTCTTGTTTTTTGTGTTGTCTTTCCTTATTTTGTTTATATTTGAAGTTGCCATATTGAAAATAATATTGAATATGGCAAGTACTAACATAAACTTAACTTTAAAAGTTAAAGATAGGATGATCCTTCCTTAAGCTTAATGCTCACTTCTGTCTTATTGTCCACTTATAATAATGAAAAACAATTCATCTGCCCGTTAAAATCCTTCCTTTAGTTAAAGGCACGCTGTAATAGTGGCTTTAAGTCTTTAAACCTAACAATAAAAATTATTTCAACCAGTTCAATACCATGAACAAATTAATCATTAATCAATACCTCTCTTTCTTAGACGTAGGTGATCGTGAAAGTATAAAATGTTTTACACTAGGGAATCTGTATGTACTTCGAGATTGCTTAAGTATCTTTCAGAATATTTTCTAATCTTAGTCCCGATTGTTGCTACTGAGAGATCTTTATGCATGTTCGCATTTCTGATGTACCAAAATACTGCTCTAGTCACCATTAAAATGTTACTTTGGAGTCTTTGATTTGTTGTTTAATGTGTGCAGTTGAGTCAGTTTCCCATAACTGTATAACATAACACCATATTGATTTCAGAAGTAAGAATCTACAGTCCAATCCCAAGTAACAGTTTCTACCAATAAGCCAATATATTTCCAATAGTTTCAAACACATTTGTAAATCTTTGAAATCTCAGATCTACTCCAAAATATTGTAAAGTTTTTACCTTTTAAAAACGATTATTTCCCATGGAAAGAAATTGCTAATTTTTATTTATTTAAATATGTCCCCGATTTACTTATATTAACAACCCACTTCTATTAATAACCCCTCACAATCAATTTTAATTCAGGATTTTTTAGTTAGGTTTACTGACAATTATATATTTCCTTCTACTTGTACTTCATTTATATTCTCTGTGGCAACTTCGAGATGTTACTGTTGATCTTTTTTTAAACTTTCTTTTGCGTAAACGATAACAATTGTTCAATATATCTTTATAACGCAGACCTACAAACCACACTTGTTCTCTTCACACGCAACGCGTCTTAACACAAGACTTACTGAATTCTTTCTCATCCCGTTGCCTGCTTTGTCTTGCCTTTTATGTCGCTGGGTAAATAGTCTGATGAATGCTCTCGAATGAGAATGACCTTGCCTTTCGCGAAATCTCTATAAATATAAAGATGTTGTTTTCGTTTCTGTTGTTTGTGTATTTTGTTTACGTTTGTCCTTGTTGCCTGCTTTTTTACTTTGTTTATTTTTTATGCTGATGTTGTTATTATATTCTTTAATCATGTAAACAAGTCCATTGTTTTGTTTTTGTAGCTTTTGTTTATTATTTTTATAACACCATTTTCACTTTCGTAACAATATTTTTACACGAAAGTCATACCATTGCATGAGGTTAGCTGGTAGGGAGCTTCCGTTGTCTTCTGAGGTCAAGTACTTGGGTGTTGTCCTGGACAGCAAGCTGAACTGGAAACGAAACACCGAGGAAAGAATGAAGAAGGGACTGAATGCCTTCTACCAGTGTAGGAACTCCATAGGTAAGAACTGGGGTCTTCCGCCTAGGGCCATTCGCTGGATATATCTGGCGATTGTTAGACCGGTTATTACCTATGGCTGCGTTGTTTGGTGGTGTGCCTTAGATAAGAGTTTTCAGCGGAAAATCTTGGATAAGGTTCAGCGGATTGTTTCCTTGAGTATCACTCGAGTGAGGAAGAGTTGCCCTCAGGCTGCTCTTGACACTATGCTCTGCCTGACTCCGTTTGATTTATATGCCAAGCGGTGTGCAGCGCGCAGTGCCATTCGTCTGAGGGAATCGGGCTGCTGGAAACAGCGCTCGATAGGTCACTCCAGAGTTCTGAATGTCATCTTTCCTGACGGGAGATATCGACTTTCGGAAAAAGCCACCGATTATATTGTGCCTGAGGCTATGTTCCTGCCCGGTTTAAGGATACTTATACCGGAAAGGGCACAATGGAATGGTGGGGTACTCCAGGGACAGAGAGGTATACCCATCTTCACAGATGGGTCTAAGTTAGGTGGATGTACAGGTGCTGGGGTTTTCTGTAGGGAACTCGGTCTTGAACTCCACTTTAGGTTGAATGATGACTGCAGCGTTTTCCAGGCGGAGATTTTCGCAATCTTGAAAGCTATTGAGGCCATAGCTGGTGGCCCAGCTTCAGATTCGGAATCCTACGTGATCTTCGGTGACAGTCAGGCTGCCCTTAGGGCCATTGAGTCGGTCTGGTGCAAATCACGGCTCGTTCGCAAGTGCAAGGAGTCGTTGAGGACCTTTGGACTAGACCGTATCCGTATCTGCTGGGTTCCGGGTCATAGCGGAATACTGGGCAATGAGACGGCGGATGCCCTCGCTAGGTTAGGTTCGCTCTCTGGGAGCGATTTAATAGTTGGTCCTGACCCCCCGGTCTGCCACCTCTACGGTCTCATCAATGGATGGGTCGGGGAGGAAGAGCATAGACGTTGGGGGAACGGATCGGGTTGTTTTGTCTCTAGATGTCTATGGCCTGCTGTGGACAGTAAGAGAACAGGTAGGCTGCTGGGCTTGGATAAGGCCAGCTTAAGGTTAGTTGTCGGGTTTATCACACCGCACTGCGAGATTAGGTCGCTGACGGGGATCTGGAACAGATCCCAGCCGGACTATTGCAGGGCATGTTGCGATGAGGAGGAGTTGGAGACTATCGAACATCTCCTCTGTAACTGCCCAGCCCTTGGTAGGTTGAGGCTGAGGACCCTTGGCAGGGCCTTCTTTGAGAGTTTGAACTCTGCGTCGAGAGCCGACATCAAGGCTCTCCACAGATTCATTAGTGGCTTAGGCTGGTTGAGAGGCGCTAGGGCTTCATCAGGGTAGTCGCGCTATGGGTCTATGTGACCCCTCCGCTTCCCATTCTCCCTTTCCTATCTCCTCTCCTTTATATCCTATTCCCTCTCTTATCCTTCCTCTTTAAGGACGTTGTACAATGGGTCAATACGACCTCCGGGTACTGTACTTGTCTTGATTAACAAGTGCACGTCCTCTAACCTAACCTAACCTATAGGCAAAGAAAAAACAGATCGCAAAAGTTCAGTCGTCCATTGCATAAATTCAGAGTTAAGATGGTTCTGAGCTGATTAACAGATAAGTTACTTCTCTCAGCTTTATTTCGCACGCAAGTTAAGTGTACTAGTTTTGTGCATTTCTTTAGTATGATTTTATTTTGAGAAGATTCAAGCCAATGTTTTCAAGCTCTTCTTTTTAGAAACTAACCTACGAATGGATTAAAGTGACTGAGCAAATCGCTTGTAAGGTATCTGACATTGTAGATATGATGCGTTGCATTCGTTTTTAACTTGATTGTGATCGGTCCAGTTCAACTCGAAACACATGGACAGTGGATTTTTTTCCATACACTCTAATCATGCAACATTAGCTAGTCCAAGACCGGCATCTAATTGCACCGATTGAAACGTAGATTGAAAGTTAGGCTCATCGAATTTAATTCGTTAGAAGTGCCAAATTTTGTTAAAATCGATTCATAGTGGACTGAAATGAAATGAAATGAGAATTAAATTTTTAAATTGTCAAGTAAATTGAAATTTCTTAATCGTTGTAGTGGGCTTCCTTCATTAATTAACCATCATTGTGGAGGCATGTTATCCAAAGTGACTAAACCTACGTTTATTTTCATATATGGCCTATAAATTAATTGTAATAAGATATCGTATCATATGTATGTCACAAAGTTCTCCGGAATGGATAATAGATCCCTGGAGGACATTTGTCTTGGAGAAAATAAAATGAACGTTTGTCAACGAACCTACTACTTCCGTTCAATGTTATATGAGCCTGTGTTGTAAATTAAATGGCATTCCATTTCATTCAATCTTTCATTAATTCTGTGCTAAAATTCATTTCTTTGTAAATCACAGGTCGTCACAGCTTCATCAGTATAAACAAAAACAACAACAATAGCAACAACAATATAATCAGTAGTGAAAACAACGTAATTAAACACACTTAAGATGTGTAATCAATATCAGATTGTGACAGTGATCAAATAATTAAACTGAACTGAACTGGCATGACATAGCATGGTCTCCAACCCTTTCATTAAATCTACTCAGATTCCATGCGCTGTCATACACGTGCATGGCACAAGTTCAACTCTTCTTCTTCCACATCAATTAATGGAAGAAACTCCAGAAGATTTTTTCAAGATTCTTCTTATTCCAAATTAGCTCAAGTAAAAGAACAACAAATAACACTTAAAATAATATAAACAAGACAAATTATGTACACTGCGTACAGTAGGGGACAAAATAATTTTATTTCGAATTGCCAAAGCTACCTGAGGAAAAGACACACATTTTGAGCAGCGATGTTTTCAAAAACAATTGGCCAATTCACACAAGAAGTTGTATTGAGTGTATTGATGGACGAATATACAACAGTGTATGCTTGTTGTTGATAATTTTCATATAAAAATCCGATACACTTATACACACTTTTTTCATATGTTGTATTGGTTTCGTGCTATCAAATTGTTTGAATGCCAAAAATTATAAAGAAGAATAAGAAGAAGACATTTGGAATACGAAATACACAATACAGCATAGCATTGAGCGTTCACAAATAACCAAGTGTATTCAATACAACATACACGATACAAAGTCGTGTGAATTGTCCAAATAATTGATTTACCATCAGCATCACATGGAAACTTTGTTGGTATGAAGCAGACCAATGAAGAATAAAGTGGATTTCACTACTGTCTAGACCAAAAACTTCGTTAGTACGTGAGATACTCAAAATAGTACATTAATTTGTTGTAAAAACATTAAGACTTTGCATTCCAAATCATATTTAACTACCAGTCAAATATGGTCAACCCACGTCAAGTTCTTCATACGACTCTTAAAGTAATCCTGATACCGTAGCAAGTTAATGCTGTTCAAATCTAGTATCGGCGTATATCGAGTGAAGATATACACATTTACTTACTAAAAACTGTGTCCACACGTAATTGGTCATTACAACCCTTCAGTCAGGATTACGATCTAGCTTCTCACACCACTTATGTTGTAAGTGTTAATTTTATATATATGAGTGGCGGGACCTACAGTTTAACGTCGATTCCCAATGACAGATTTATTAGAAACTTTCCATGGCAATTTTATTTCCCATCACAGGTTTTGCCAGAAATCTGCTGCGAGGCCGTCGCCGAAAATTTTGTTGGAGATATCAGATCTGGGTTTGAACCGTGGCCTCACGTCACGTCTGTCTAATAAGCTAATATAGTTCAAGAAAGCTAGGTGTTACAGGAGTAGACAGCAAGTCCTTCAATGGTTAACCTCAACTGAGCTCTTGGGACTGAACACCAATCCCTAAGTATACGGCTTGAGATTGGGAATACCTCACTACGTCTTCTCCAGAAGAGGCCACAGGACATCTCCTCTATCTGGCCCTTGTGCTAACGGTGTTTTAAATAACATTCACACCTCCATAAAACTATCAGGATTATTGAAAAATACCGGCCAGGCGTTGCAGCAGTTTACACTATTCAAGCAAGCTCTGCTTATTAACCGATCTAGTTCAACATTCTGAGGGCCATTATTAGAACTTGCCGTTAACTAAAGGGAACATTTTAATGGGCAGATAAATTTCTGTTTCATTATTATGAGTACTCAATAAGATAGAAGTGAGCGTTAAGCTAAAAGGAAGATCATCCTACCTTTAATTTTTAAAGTTAAGTTTATGTTAGAACTTGCCATATTATATATTATTTTCAATATGGCAACTTTAAATATAAATAAAATGAGCAAATACAACAAAAAAGAGGGCCTTCGTTGCCACTGTATTAAAAAAAACCTTGTTTAATTGAGCAGTGTAATCGACATTGCTCCGGCACTGCCATATTTTTGAAAAAGTTAACTTTATTTTATCATTAGGTTATATCGGGTGATTTTTTAGCTATTATCTTTTCGGCAACACTGGTTTAAACAGCTCACGCACGTTTCGTGTTTTGTTTCACTGTCAAACATCTTCAGTTTGGTCTATAATTTAACCATGAATCGTCTTACAAACGAACAACGCTTGCAAATCAATGAATTTTATTATCAAAATGCGTGCTCTGTTAAGAAAGTTCATCGCGCGCTTATTCTATTTAAATTGTGTTCAGCGACGAAGCTCATTTTTGGCTCAACGGATACGTAACTAAGCAGAATTGTCGATTTTGGAGTGAAGATCAGATAGAAGCATTGCAAAAGCTACCAATGCATTCAGAGTCACAGTTTGGTGTGGTTTATGGGCTGGTGGCATTATTGGACCGTACTTCTTCAAAGATACTGCGAACCGTAACGCAACTGTGAATAATGAGCGCTACCGTGAGATGATATCCAACTTTTTTGCCCAAAATGCAAGAGCTTGACTTGCATGACATGTGGTTTTAACAAGACGGTGCCACATGCCACACAGCACGCGTAACAATGGACTTATTGAGAGGCGAGTTCGGTGAACATTTTATTTCACGTTCGGGACTGGTCAATTGGCCGCCTAGATCGTGCAATTTAACGCCTTTAGACTATTTTTTGTGGGGCTATGTTAAAATTAATGTCTATACAGACAAGCCCGCTTCAATTGACGCATTGGAAGACAACATTGACGCATTTATTGCTGAGATACCGGCCGAAATGTTGGAAAGAGTTTGCCAAGATTGGACTAAGCGGATGGACCATTTGAGGCGCAATCGCGGTCAAAATTTGCATGAAATAATCCTCAAACATATGGACCGTACTATGGATTCAAATAAAGATTTCATGCATTTTTCTGAATTATATGTGTTTTTTTTTAAATTTTCCTATAGCTCTTAAAAAATCACCCAATAATAACGAAAATAAATTAAAGGTGACTTTAAAGTTCACTTTAGCTAAAGTTACCTTTAGCTAAACCCCAACTTGAACGGCAAGTTGTAATAATGGCCCTAAAATTCCAAAAGATATCTGCGCTTGGTTAGGCTGTTATTATTTTGTACGTCTTAAAATTCAAAGCTTCTTATAAAAGAGATATAGAGAGGTAGTAAGTAAATTGCGCCTTATGCGGCAGCACCTCAAACTGTAGTTACTTCTCTTTTCTGTATTACTTCCAGCCTATTTCGTCTTTATTTTCATTTTATTTGTTTGCCACTGTAAGTATATGCGGTACTGTTGGCGTTTGGATTACAAAAATTCACTTGTATTTTCATTGTTCAACGTTTTTGATTTCATTTTCTTTCATTTCTAATTGGCAGCATAAATAATTTTTATGTAATCAACTTCAGCTAACAATAATAGAAGAATCCTTTTTGTAACCTGCAATCCTTTCCTCACCGATATCTAATGTAACTGGCACACGTTGCCCACTGTCATAGACACACACTATTTAATTACCTGTAATAAGGTATGCATGTACTATGTATGTATGTATGTATGTACGATTATGCTTGTGTTTGTATGTTTATTTAGAAAATAAATGTGCTTTTAATTAGTGTCGATAATGATAGACAAGGATAAAGTAAAGGAAGATGAACGAACACCAAAGGCTGTCTGTGTTAAAATCAGAAATCGATACTAAAGCGGATATTCAATGAAGAAAGTTGATGTTGTTATATGCTTAGAAACAATTCAAAATGATTGAATTGAAGGCAATGCAAAAATCCTAATGACCAACTTATCCTGTCTCGTATTTGTGGCAACGAAGCAAAGTAAATTCAAGTCAATGAAAACTTAAATTTTAAAATCTTTTCAAATAAGACTTGCGTTAAATTGTGTCGGCTTTAAAATAGATTTGAATTTATTTTTCTTGAATTTTTCTACCTTCAAGCATCAATCCCTTACTCAAGATATGAAAGTGTACTGGGTTTAGCTAAGCGCAGGTTTTAATTCCCGAATATTAAAGCAATTCATCGACAGTTTCGACAAATTTTTTTTAATCAAAAATTTCTAAGAAATTAAAAAATAAATCAGTTGATCACAGGGTTATTCAAGTTCCATTTTACTTTTTACCAAAGTTGTGATATCTTCTGATCAAGGATCAGCAATGAATATTCAAAAAGATGAGTAGATTCGAATCATACTCATAATTTCTGATACTTATACGCATTCATACTTATTTTATTATCATACTCATACTACTCATATTCAAAGTTTGAAGTACTCATCGTACTCATACTTAACAATACGAATGATGTTGTTGATTTCGACACTTCTTTACACAACATTTACAAGAATCACAAAATAAGTATGATTTGCGTACGAACACTACAGTACTCACTAAAAGGTGGTGTGTTTGCTCTGCTTGCCGTCTTTGCTTTTTTCTTTCTTTCTTCTTTTTTGTAAATGCAACAACAACTAAGACTATAAATTTTGATGAATGAATCATTTATGAGTACTGTAAGTATTTTTTTAAATTTATGAATCTAAATGAGTAGGCGTATTAATCAAACATATTTCGAATGTTATTAAATTTGATGTCAACGTTGTACTCATATTCATTGCAACCTAGACTTATAAATCAATGTTGTAGTGAGTACGAATGAATCAGAGTAGTTGAATTTCAATACTGTTGACTCACTTATACTAGAAATTTCATGAGTACTTATGAGTAGCGAGAAAACGATTCATTGCTGATCTCTGCTTTTGATAGAATAATTATTGATTTATTAAGAATCATATAAAAATAATGGTAATTAAAATCTCTAATGAAACTGATGGACCTATGGATGCACAGCCCACTGCTGTTCGCATCTTGAGGTAGGGCGTTTGATTTTCAATTGTTCCTTATCGTGATGACGGGTCGCTTTCGCATCGATTTTTACACAACTCCTACTCCTTCTTCCCACCTTCCTATAACCTATTTTCCTAAACCTGCACAATGCACTGCATGAGTAGGGGCCATCCCCTGAGTGCTGGTTAAAAAAAAAAAAAAAAAAAACGATTATAAGGAGAATTCTGGCAAAGACGTTTTTATGACAAAAGTATCTGAGGAAATAAATTTTGAAAATTTTATTCGCATTGCTTATAAAAAGTTTATTTTAACATGTCGATGTCGGTTTTATAGAAGCGAAAATGAATTCTCTTTTTGAAAAATACCCGAACTCAACCCAAAGTACGGCTGATAAATGAAATCCATCAATGTGCCACAGTGGAGGCATTATTTTCAATCAAAAAACGTTGGTTTACCATGTTTTATGCATGATTTGTCCGAAATGCTACTCTTTTTTGTCGCACCTCTGACTCATAATCGAAGAAGCCAGTCATGCGGAAAATTTTATAAAAGATTCTCTCGCTCTCTCTGTCAATTGAATTATTTAAACTGCTGCCTGCCTGCATGCCATGGAATGGAGAGATTATATGCCATCCACCTAAGTACATACACACATACTCGCGTATCCAACCTACATACATACATATGTATGTTGAGACAAACAAATTTCGAAACCTGGATCAGCATTCACATACAATCGCATTCAGTATTGCTATGACCGCGTACAAATGGTTATGATCCCTTGGCTAAACAGTCGACCGACATTTACGTACAAACGCGTTCATATTGTCGACATTGTTACTGTGGTTCGTTTTGGCGTTCTGTTTATGTTGCTGCATTTATTGTGTCATTGCTGTTGCTGTTATTTTTGTTGTGTTTTTGCTTTTTTGTTCTTTTTATGTTGGTTGGTTTTTATCAGTGCAGGTTTAACCGAAACTATAAACAACCGCGTGGAATGTCATGCATAATGTCCCCAAATTAGATAAACATGGCGCCAATGCAATCGACAATATGCTTGCGTTTATATATCATTAAAGACATACACACATACATATATACATTTATATGTATGTACATAAACATATTTGTGTAGGTACAGGAGAATAAGAAGTTGAACCTAAAAACATAAACATCCCTGTTCTGTATTCTGAATGTCATAGAAAATGGACATTCTGAAACCCCCAAAATTTTTATTAAAAAGTATTGAACTCTCCGTAGTCTAGTGTGTTGGCTTATTAGACATAAGGCCACGGTTCAAACCCCAGGTCAGACATCAAAAGGAAAATATAAAAAAATATTTCTTCGGCGACTTCCTTTCAGCAGCTTTCTGGCAAAAATTCTGATGGCAAATAAAATTGCCATGAAAAATTCTCAAAAATCAGTCGTTAGGCGTCGACTTTAAACTGTAGGTCCCGCCACTCATGTATAAAATTAAGGCACACAACATGAGTGGTGCGAGAAGCTAGGCCGTAATCCTGACTGAACGGTTGTAATGGCCAGTTATGAATGTATATATGTAAAGCAAACAGTCGACAATAAATGGGAAGAAGTGATATAGAAGAGGCCTGAAGGGTTATGTTTAGGAAACATAAATTCATAATAATCCTGACAATTCGTGACGTAGAATTGTGCGAAATTTTACATTTAAGGAATTCAGTTCATATTTGATTCGCCATTCCAAATGAAAACTTGTGGACTCCACTCCCCACTAAATACGGAAATTGCGGACTCGGACACTGCTGACTCACGGCGTCACGGCGATCCATAGCCCACTGAATATACTGGGTAATCAAAAACTACTATGTCAGCAGATGATTCGAAATTTTCTGAGAGAGCTGACAGATTACTTATTTGGATTACTGGGTATATAAATATCAGAGATCAGCAATCAATCGATTTTTCGCTACTCATAAGTACTCATGAAACTTTGAGTATGAGTGAGTCAACAATATTGAAGTTCAACTACTCTGATTCATTCGTACGCACTACAACATTGATTTGTAAGTACAGGTTGCACTGACTATGAGTACAACGTTGATATCAAACTCATAACATTCGAAATATGTTTGATTCATACGCCTACTCATTCAGATTTATAAATTTAGAAAAATAGTTATAATACTCATAAATGATTCGAGTGATTCGAATCATTCATCAAAATTTACAGTCTTTGTTGTTGTTGCATTCAGAAAAGAAGAAGAAAGAAAAATACAAAGACAGCAAGCAAAGCAAACACACAAACCTTTTAGTGAGTATTGTAGTGTTCGTAATGCGAATCATACTTATTTTGTAATTCTTGTAAATGTTGAGTAAAGGAGAGTCAAAATCAACAACATCATGCGTATTGTTAAGTATTAGTACGATGAGTACTTCAAACTTTGAATATGAGTAGTATGAGTATGGTATTAAAGTAATTATGAAAGCGTATAAAATATGTCAAAAACGACAAAAAAACAGCAAAAAAGCAAAATAAAAACAATTTTGTTGAAACAACCAGCTGTTTTGTTTACCAGCAAATGAATATTGGACTGCATATATTGTTATGCCTGAACACTTAAAATATTGTACTCAATTAACCGAATATTGACTCAATAAAAGTGCATATTTGAACATATGCTGGTTTTCCTTGTAACACATCGAAACGTCTGGATATCTGGAAAAGAAAAATTTGTAAAAAATATCTTGTGTCTGAGTAAACTTTATAAACAAATGTATGAAAAGAAATTATTTTGCTTTCATCATTCAGCAGTTCTAATAAACAAGTTTCATCGACAATGGTTGCCTTTCATTTTTTCTAACTGGAAACATAGTCATACCATATTCACATACACATTCACATACACATTGGATAAAGGAATAGGGCCTATTTGATCAAATAGCGGCTGCATAGAGGACACAATTTATATTTTCTATCGGGTACTTGGTTACTACAACTTATGTACGTATGTATATATACATACATATGTATTCGTATAGGTAATGGAGAAATCTATAAATTTTTGAATAAAATTATCCTTCCATTATGATCATTGCCCGTTTTCAATTGTGTGTCCTGTACTATCGTTATCTCGTGTACGTTTGGAATGTTTTTTTTTCTTGGTTACTCACAGCGCTTACTATTATAGAAGGCATAAACGAGACATCTTCGTGGGACTAAGGAATTTTATTTGAATTTTTATCTTAAAATGTTTCTAATTCCTTCCAATGATAAAACATAAAGAAAAAACCTTCGAAACCAACGTTGAATATTTTCCGTCAATTTATTTTGTCCTGTTCTTCCTTTTCGTTTGTAACAATTTTTTTAATATTTTTTCAGTTTCTTTCAGATGTTTTTTTTTTTTATCACAATGTATTGTCATTATAATAAAAAACAAATTTGTAACTTTGGTTGGTAATTTTGTTCCACACATACATACATGCTTACATACCTACATACCGGTACCCAAAGAGTCAAACGTATAAATACCGATCCATTAGGCAGAATCAACTTTAAGGCATGAAAATTAAATGTCAGTCATTGTCCATGATGGTAAGGAGAAAGAAACAACAACTAAAAGAAATGAAATAAAATTTGTAAAAAAAAGAAGAAAAAGAGGAACAAAAACATCTGAAAATAAACAATTGTTATCGGTCTGTAATGACAACATTTTAGATGATAACACATGCACTGTGGTTTTACTTCTTTGGTGCCATCTTTATTATTATTGCTCTATTTTTATTACAATATTTACAGCAACAAAAACAATAATACATACAGAGACACCGTCACGCCACAGTCAGTCAGTCGTTCCTTTCCATTCTTTTATTCTTCTTTTAGTCTTCTTATGCCATTGTAGCCCGGCTACATTGGCTTAAAATGTACTCATTTTTTTTTTGGTACTGTTGCTGTTAGTTTTACTTTTTTTTATTTCATGGTACAAAATAAAAATGCTTATTTAATGGTTATTTTGGTTATGGCAAAAGACACTTTGAAATTTTTTTTAAATTCCGAAATAAATTTCCTAAAATTGCCTTCAGTCTGGTTGGTATACATACATACATATGTAAAATAATGGATTCAGCCGCTCTAAAACATGTAATTGTTATTGCCTTGGCCACTTTAGCAACCACAAATCTGATAAATGCGAATGGAAATGAAACTTTGCGTTATACAACTTCAAAATTTTTCAATTTCATTTCAGTTTCCATAAGACGTTTTTCATTTATTGAAACGATTTCATTTTTTTTATCACAAAACTTATTGAAAAATTCCTGAATTTAGCCCCGATTAATACCAAGTACACATAATTGGCTATTACAAACAACCCTTCAGTCAGGATTACGGCCTAGCCTCTCAACACCAATCATGTTGTATGTGTTAATTTTATACATGAGTAAAATCGACTCCGAACGACAGATTTTTTGAGAAACTTTTTCATGGCAGGCAGAGCAGAGTTTTTGCCAGAAATCTGCTGAGAAGTCGCCGAAGAAATATTTCTTTTCATATTTCGTTTTGATGTCTGGCCTGGGGCTCGAACCCGGGCTTTACGTCTAATAAGCGAATACACTACCTACTAGACTACGGCTACTATTTATGAAGCGCTTGCAATCTTTAAATTACAATAAAACAAAGTGAGTGTCAGGCATAAGTCAAATTTTTCATTCCTTTGAAAGATTTATTGATGTAATTATATATGTGTGGAATATAATATCGTTCAGATATCCACCACCAAATATACAAAGTTCTATGACTCCGACGCTTATATCAGGCTGAATTTTGCCTATGCATCTTCAGAAAACCTTACTAGACACAGTTTAACAGAGTTATATCACACGATCTCCACATCACTTGAAGGTGATGTGAACTGACCATGCCTTCAAATCGCTCGTGCAGAATAGCCAATGTGGCATGAGTTAATTTGCACGTAGCCCCATCCTGTTAAAACCACGTGTCGTTGGTATCCAGATCATCCAATTTAAGTCAAAAATTTTCTAGAAATAAGGCTGGATCCTAAGTTCGTGTTTGCGAATCAAATTAAACATGCAGGCAACAAAGTTCAATGGATCTTAGGAGAACTTAGCTGACTACCGGCAAATATTGAGGGCCCGCTACCGAAATAACATAATGAATTATGGGATTGAGTATGAGTGGGAAGAATGCTCATATTTACCAACATCTGTTCAGAGGACGACTGCATTAGGCATCACATCAAGTTATCATACCAGGTCCGCATGTGCAGTTTTTGTGACAGCAAATACAGTTTCCGTAGATTTGTTAGCCGCGGAGCATATGAAGATTTATGTAACCAAATCAGCTGACAACCCCTGAACTGGTTCGTTTAGGCAGGAGACCATTTTAAAATGCCAATGGTGGGCGGTAAGGCTTACTCCAAATATCGAAAATTCCTAGAAGTGTACTACCACACTACTCAGATGCAGAACCGAACGTGGAGAATTGAATTGATAAAATACGTAAAAAAGTAAAGAATAAGCAGGATCTTCAGGCTCCAGAAGCTGGTTTCGAAAAGGATACACAGCCAGTACTCCTCCTGGGCGAAAAAAAAGAATAATAAAAAAATTATAAATAATTATTCATTACAATATTTTATCTTTTGCAAAACTTAATTGAATGTATCCAACTGAGTGAACAAATAATTAAGTCATATGAAAATAGAACAAGAAAAAAATTATTTTAATTCGTTTATTTTTAGTTAAAATTATTTTACAACCCTTCAGTCAGGATTACGGCCTAGCTTCTCAACATTAAAATTAATTTACACCATTAATGTTTTGTTATCCCAGAATGCATTTTTTATTAGGTCATTAGGCTGGAATTACTTGTTTTACGATTGCGCATTGCATCACTGCGGAGTTTAAATCGAGACTTGAATGCTACCACTCGATAAGCCTAATATACATGTATTTCTCGTCAAACCAAGTCTGTACGACGCGATAAATATGCTTCGGGTCGTTGCCTTGCTGGAATATCCATTTTTACATATTTTCTCAATTAATTTGGAATCTATTTTTAATAACGGAACAACCCCGCACCATCACTGACGATCGTTCCGATGTTTCCGAAGACAGAAAACTTTAACTCATCATTCCGATCTCTTATAATACATACATACGTACATACATATATACATATACATACATACATACATAATTGGCCATTACAACCCTTCAGTCAGGATTACGGCCTAGTTTCCCACACCACTCATTTTGTGTGTGTTAATTTTATACAAGAGTGCGGGACTTAAAGTATAACGTCGACTCTGAACGACAGATTTTTGAGAAACTTTTTCATGGCAGGTTTATTTACTTTCAGAGTTTTTGCCAGGAATCTGCTGAGAGGAAGTCCCCGAAAGAAATATTTTTTCTTTCATATTTCATTTTGATGTCTGATCTCGGGTTTAAACCGTGGCTTTACATCTAATAAGCGAACACAGTACCTACTAGACTACGGCGACTTCATCTTATCTTTTATATTATTAGATTTTATTCTTTTGCGCGATGAACACTGCTTTCGATGAGAAGCACACAACACTAAGATCAGAATAACCGGGCTAATGCGAACACCTTATCAGCCAATGATTTCCATGCACCAATAGCCTTTTTATTTATCAGCATCCATACACCTTTGCTGTTAAATCTCTTTCCTTTAGTAGCGTTTCAGGAGAATGAAACATAGACGAATTTTTCAGAAAAATGGCAATATGTTGATATAGTGAGGTAATATCACAAAGATAAAAAGTGCATGCTTGTATGAGTTGTGAAAGTTAGTTAGAACCAATATCCCCAATAGTGCCACCAATCGAACAAATGTTTAACTCGATGATCAATTCGATATTTTGCGCATTGATGCGGATCAGAGATCAGCAATGAGTATTCAAAAAGATGAGTAGATTCCGATCATACTCATAATTTCTGATACTTATACTCATTCATACTTATTTTAATATCATACTCATAGTACTCATATTCAAAGTTTGATGTACTCATAGTACTCATACTTAACAATACACATGATGTTGTTGATTTCGACTCTCCTTTACTCAACATTTACAAGAATCACAAAATAAGTATGATTAGTATACGAACACTAGAATACTCACTAGAAGGTTGTGTGTTTGCTTTCCTTGCTGTCTTTATCTCTTTCTTTCTTTTTTCTTTTTTTGTAAATGCAACAACAACTAAGACTGTAAATTTTGATGAATGATTGGAATCACTCGTATAATTTATGAGTATTATAAGTATTTTTCTAAATTTATGAATCTGAATGAGTAGGCGTATGAATCAAACATAGATCGAATGTTATGAGTTTGATGTCAACGTTGTACTCATACTCATTGCAACGTGTACTTATAAATCAATGTTGTAGTGACTACGAATGAATCAGAGTAGTTTAATTTCAATACTGTTGACTCACTCATACTCAAAATTTCATGAGTACTTATGAGTAGCGAAAAAACAATTCATTGCTGATCTGGGATGCAGATATCAGGTGCCACTGATAATTAAATTTCTTGATATATGAATTTGCCCACTATATAATGTGGGTAAATATTGGTCAAAGGGATTTCGTAAACAAATTTTTCGTCTTTCGTTGGAGCATTGACATCGATTGATGTTAAATTGTTTTCCCTTAATTACAATGTGAACCTTGTATAAAAAAACCGAATTCCACAACAACAATCGCCATTCGCATTAAAAAAATTTTTTCTTCTCCTCATCCGGTGTAAAGAATGAATTCGCTTAAGGTTTCAAGAAAACTGTGAAGTATATCTGACAGAAACTATATATCAAAAATTCTCCTCTTTCTTTAATAGCCAATACCTATAACACTGGTCCTAAAGTAATGAATACATCTTGTCTGAAACAATTAAGTCAGCTGCTGGTGTCAAAACAATTATTTAACTCTTAATAAATTTTTTTTCTTGTTCGTGCTTTTGTGGACCACCCAGTCTCTCGTGATTGTTATCTATCTAATACAACTCTTTCTCCTTTCAAATTTCATTCCATATGGTTATCATGAATCTTATCTACATGTCTTCCGTACTATACTAATTACTTGTGTCGAACATCTATCATTACATCGTATACATCGTATACAAATATAAATGAATTCTAATTCTCTAAATCTAATGCCTATTAATGGCTGTGGAATAAATGTTGCAAAAATTTCGATATTTTGTGACATGTGTCATGATAGCATCGCTAAAACTACTCTCCATCACAGTGATACATCAACCGAATCGAACTGAACCATCCCGCGCTGCTACGAACTTTACCAAATATGGAGGCTTAAAAAGCAAAGTGGATTATTGAAACGACAATAAAAATTAAAGCCGAAAAACATCGCAAATGGAAGAAAAAACATTGAGATGACAGACACTCTAACCCTGCAGCGACAACACTTGTCAGATTTATAAACAAAATTCACTTAACAAATGCATTTTTACCACCCACCTCCCCCAGAAAGAAAAAAAGAATAAAGTGAAGTAATAATAGAATTTATTTATAAGAGAATCCTGGAAGAACATGTTGTCGTAAATTTTATAAGATGTTATGCGTTAAATTCAATTTCAGTAACAGTTTTTAAAGAGCGTTGTACACTGAATTTTTCTGTAAAGGAACAGACGACATTCCCCTTATAATTTGGCCAAAAAGAAACAAAAAAAGAGAAGACGAAAATAACAATAATAACACAAGCCTTATTAGTTGATTACAGGACATATTATCGAAATGGTTATCAAACAAAAAACAACAAAGCATGCACATACACAGCGACACAAATGGATTCGGAAATCTTTTTTTACGCATAAAACGTTGCATCGATTTGAGCAAACAAAAGTGGTGGCTTTGCCATCCTAGTAGTACTGTGTACGAACAGTGAACTGTAGAGCGGAACATGGTACATGAAAAATAAACAGTTAATTCGCTTGGGGTGCTTTACGCCTTGAAACTCATAAAAATTTATCAACGTTATCTTCGTCATCATCATGAATTTTTATGAATTTAAGAGAGAGGCCTTTATAAACAAGTACATACGATTTATTTTTGCATTACATTTACAGTCGTGGTGAAAAAATTAGTGGGTATACGATACTAATATGAATTGCAATTGATATTTAAACCTTGGGTGCCCTGGTAGTCTAGTGGGTAGTGTGCTAGACTATTAGTGTGAGGGTCGTGGGTTCGATTCCCACCAGAGACTCTGGTCTGTGACACTACACCGAGCATATGGTCAAGTTTCTCCGCTCGTATAAAAATTAGAATATAATTTGTAATTGTATTGTAATTAATAAATAAATAAATAAATAATATTTAAACCATTTACAAAATGTGTGTGTTACTTATTTAAAAACCAAACAGGACAATGATCAAGTTTCATCGACTTTTTCCTAATAATCAAACATTTGGATTTAATGGGACATTAGGGGGGAAGTCCATTCGAGAATACGATAGAATTCTTCGTTTAAAATTCTTACACATCAGCCGATGTGCGTGACCCTACCATAAATTTTTAAGGTGCGAGGAGAAAATATCGTCATAACAGTAAATGCAATGCTCTTCTAGCTCATCTCTTTTCAAAGGACGTCGTATTACGACTACAAAACAGAAAAGAATACATACATACATAATTGGCCATTACAACCCTTCAGTCAGGATTACGGCCTAGTTTCTCACACCACTTATGTTGTGTGTGTTAATTTTATACTTGAGTGGCAGGACCTACAGTTTAACGTCTACTCCGAACGACTGATTTTTGAAAAACTTTTTCATGGTAATTTGAGTTTTTGCCAGAAATCTGCTGAGAGGAAGTCGCCGAAGATATATATTTTTTTTATATTTCGTTTTGATGTCTGACCGGGTATACGAACCCGGGCTTTACGTCCAATAAGCGAACACACTACCTATTAGACTACGGTGACTTCGCTACAGAAAAGAATACTCTTCCGATATTTCTCGATGGCTTCTTTATAGTCTTTCCTGTTCCGAAGGCCCATATATTATTAACAAACGGGTACTCAACAGGTTACGAAATTGGAACCGTATTCCCTTTCGTTCAAAATTATTCAAGTGCTTTTCATAATAATTTGAAAACTTGATTTTGCGCACCGTCAGCGTACAATATAACTATGAAAAGGCCAAACTTGCTTTGTTAAGAGCAATAGATGACCCTGGTTTAGAGGCAAAAGTGCTAATTAAGAGTAATATAATTCAAAAATAGGGTGCTCTTTACGAAATCCAGATTGGCAACTTGAAAAGATGCTTTGGATCAATCCCATCAACTCGTATTGCATTGGACTTTATTGACAACGGACTAAAGGTCACATTCAAAATTTTTCTATTTAGATCATCTACTTTAATTCTAAAGGCATTGCCATTAGCGGATTTACGAATTCAATTGTCCGAATTGCTTTCCACTTTTGTTTCGAGTCAGTTGTATCAGAAGTCTTATCCTCAAAATAATCGGATTTGGCCCCCTTAATTAGCCTATGCGCCATTTTCCGTGAGTTTCAGTACGATTTAAGTATTTTAAAAGTTCTGAAACGCTTCCTGAGCAATGACCATCTATGGTCTTCGGTTTCTATAGGTGTTGATACTTATTCTCATAATTTTTTTTTATCAAGTTTCACAATCACTTCAAATATATCGTATGCCATAGAAAAAATTGCCTTTTATGCAACCTCTATATGCTTAGATAAATAAAATTTTTGTAAACGACTAATCGGGCTTTGCCGTAGACCTTTAGAAGTTAGACGAAGAAAATCTTTAAAATTCGATCCCGCATCAAACAACCACAAACAAAATACAACGAATTGATTTTAAAATTTCATTTGACATAAAGTCTTATGAAGATCGATCCAGCAACAACATCACTAGAGGTCGCGAATGTTTTCTGTCTTACCCAGGAAGTGCTAGCTGTAGTGTGGTTAGGTTAGGTTAGGTTAGTGTGGTAGCTTTGATACCAAAAGCTCACTTGAGCACGCATAGCGGCCCGTTGTGACGTCACAGGTGAACGCAGTCTCTGCACTGACCAAGTTCCTCCGAACCAAGGAGGGAGAAGTTGGTCAGCGCAAGAGCTGCACATTTAAAGCACGACTACCCCGCGCGGGAAAACCAGCTCGATAAGCAATGCTTTATCCTTGACATCAATGGACAATAGCTCCGTCAAGCTGACAGAGGTTGGAGAGCCAAATAACCTGTATCTGCACCTCGCAAGAGATGGGCATTGACAAAGAAAGTGAATAACAGTTTCCCCTTCCTCAGCGGATCTGCACCCACGACTGAAGTCGTTAGATGGGAGCTGAATTCTTTCCGCGTGTCTACCCATAACACAGTGACCTGTACGCATGGATGATGTTCCGACCAACTCCAAGTAACTGGTTGGTGGACCTTCTATCCATTGAGGGCCAAGTGAGCCTAGCAGTGAAGCAGAACTCCTCATTGATCCAGGATAGGTTGGCGTCTCGGAAGAATTTCCACGCGATGGCCAGCTTGAAAGAAGTAAGTGGTATTCCTAAGTTGGTTGAAGAGGATTCCGGAAGTAGCGCACCAGCTCTGGCGAGCTCGTCAGCTCTGCAGTTCCCCGGAATGTCACAGTGTCCGGGGACCCAGATAAGTGCGACACTGAAGCGCCCAGAAGAAAGGTTGAGATAGCGGCGAGATTCCCTGACGATCCTGGAATTATTCGCAATGTTCGACAGAGACTTTGCTGTGGTGTAGAATTTAATCCTAGAGTAAATTGTGGCCAGAAGGATTTGCATCGGTGGGTTATTGAGTTTAGTGACTATACTCGCAGCACAATTTCCGGGTTTGTATGCGTGAAAAATCTGTTATTTCCATTAGAAATATACGACATTCATGGACAAGCTCGGTCTTTTATGTTCAACGTTTACAAGAATTTTCTTGATGTTATGTAGTCATGTTATTTCCTATTATTGTGCTATTATTATGGATGTATCTGTCTAGTCTGTATGTTTCTCTAGCGCATGAGGCCCACTAAATGTTTTATGTCTACGAGGGGCCATAAAGTACAATGGAATAAAAATAGCAACAATTATTGCTACAGTAGCGTACAGAGTAATAATAACAATAATACGCATACAAGGATTCGTAACCCCTGCTAGTGTTTCTAGTGATGTTGTGTTGTTGGCAAAAAAAAAAAGAAATGAATTGAAAAGCATTTTATTAAAGAGATGAAGAATAGAAGAATGGAAGGGGACAATGACGCCTTGTAAAAAGAGGGTGTGTCGTAGCTTTGCTACAAAAAAAAAAACGAGAAAATCGTTTCAATTCTAAATGGTAAGAGAGAAAGAGGAAAAAACAAAAGTCCTTAGCGCTAATAGTTTGATTAATGGCTTATGTTTCAATGTTTTTCGCCCCATTATTCGGATTGTCGTTGGTTGCGTTGTCCTGTTGCTATCAAACCAAACCAAACCAGACGAAAAGAGCAATTCTAACTGCCTTAACAGTTGTAATAATCACAGTTGCGTTATGTTACGATGTATGTACTCGTATGTATGTATGTGACAGCCAGTATAAGTGCAAGTGGTTGTGGTGGCAAGATTATAAGAATATATATATGTCTGTGTGTGAGTGTGAATGTTCGTAGTATTAAGAAGAGTATTAACAGACGATCTCCTTGTTGTGTGATTGAATTAAAGTCATCATAATTCGTCATGCTGGATAAAAATCCCATAATCATTGGTTTTGATGTGATTTTCAAATAATTTTTTCTTCCGCTTTTTTTGTTTGTTTTTTTTTCGTTTAATGACTTGCCATAGTGCAGTATGTACTAAAGTCTGATTTAGTTTTCACACTAAATATCTGGGGCGTTTTATATGTATACGTACGTTAAACTCTCTATGCTTTGGGTCAGTCACTTTATTGATCTGTTGTTGGCCTATTTGTACACATGTTCTAATAGTTGTTTGATGTAAACATCCATACATACATATGAGTATGATTAGAAAATGTTGGTGTTCATGTGTAGCTGTCTGTGGTGGTCAACCGATGATGTTGCATTTACGATCATAATGAATATTTATGTGGCATAACCACTACACTCCAAAATACATAATAATTTTTGTGTGTGTCACCTTCTCCTCCTCCTTCTCCTTATCCCCCCTCCTCGTCCATCATATATTTTAGACATACAATGCTTATTCAATAACTGTAAGTTATCATACTTAAAATCTGGATTTTCTTTCCTCTCTTTCGTTTACACTGCCAATGTGAATGATTATCGTGTTGTATTTGTGCTGTACTTTTGATATGATGCCGCTAAAAAGCCTTGATTCTCGGGGTGTTTGGTGTATTTGGTGGCATTGTTAATGCAATCGTAACATATTGGGCATGAGATTGTGTCAATAGATTGTGATGTAAATTAAAGGAGATCAAATATGCTAAGAATTTCACTTTTTTTTAACTTCAGAAATACAAACATATTTTGATTGTTAATGTAAAATATTCCTAATCATTCTTATTGCGTTTCTTATTGCACAATATTGGAATGAATTAAAAATGATTTTGCAAAATTCAGTTCAAAATTAGAAATTAGAAAAATAGTTTGAAATTTAAGATGAATTAAATTTTTCATTAGAGAATCAATATTAGTCGACAGGTAGAGTATTAAAACAGCTTAAGTAAGTCAATTCAAAATATTTCATCCAATATATAGGATTTCATGTCAATAAAATTAACTTCTACTTAATGATTGCTTAAAAAGTATAGACACAGAGTTCACAACACGAAGAAATCAGTGTAACAATCATGCAAATATTTTCTTAAGTTTCGAAAAGTATTCCGTTAAAATTTTCAATGGTACGCTCTTGTATCTTTTTCGATTAGCTTTCTATCATATACTTTTGCACATAAAATGGTAAGTATTCCATATTCCCAGTGTTGGCTCATCATGCATTTGAAAACAAAAATTATACGGTTCCACCAATTTCGCCGTAGTCTAGTTTACATGAAATTGTCATGTAAAATTTAAAATCTTTCATTCGGAATCACCATTAAACTGTAGAGTACGCCACTCATGGATAAAATTAACACACACAACACAGTGGGTGATGCGAGAAGTTGGGTTGTAAACCTGACTAAAGGATTATAATAACCAATTAAATAAGTAAGTAAATTTATCCGTCTATGGTTTCTAAACAGAGAGTTTAATTCAATTGTTCAATTGTTCAATTGATCAACTTACATTACATTAAATAGATCGTTTCATAAATTTTTGCACATCAAAATGTATATTCCCTAGTCCTCTAATTTGTTAATTAAGCTGCTATTGCTACAACCCCTGATGGCTACCGAAATGATTAACTTTTCATAATGAACCATTTGCTACAGCATTCAGTATTTGTTACCCATTTGCTACTTTAATGTAAAGTACGAACAATAAATTTCTATGATTCTTTCATTTGGAGTAAATCTCGGATAATTCCGAAATGATCGTTTTTATGAAAATAAAATTTTCGTTTTTACTGGAAAGTAAAAAATATTTCATTCGAAGTATTGTGAATTCCATGCCGATAAAGGTGTTCGCCTTTTGAAGCAAACCAATTAGTCACCCAATGTTCGTCTTCCTTCAGGCCCATAGTCATGTTGCAAAATTACTTTGCCATGTTTTGTGGTCCATTCTGGTTATTTTGTGATTAAAGCTTGGTCCAAATCAAACATTTGTTGTCGGTAGAGATCTGTACTAACGGTTTCACCAGGTTTTACGAGCCCGTCATATATCTCATCTTTCTGGTCCTACAAGACATACAACATAGTCTGTCAAACTTTTGGATCTTTTAAACGGTCAGAAATTGTTTTTTGTGCGCCATTTAAGATTTCTGCCATTTGTGTCGGACTCAAACTCATATATGTTGCTTCTGATAGAGCGTGATCACTTTACTCGTATGCCTCGACAAGCATAAAAGTAAAAAAAATTTTGCTTTCCACAAATCGTAGTTTTCTGATGAAAAACACTACGTAATTTGTTCACTGATGTGAATCAGAATAAATGTTCCTTATGGCGACATTGGCATTTTGACGTTCTCTTTATAATGGTACACCTGGTAATCGTGTATATATTGTATATCTTATTGATTTGCTTAAAGAAGATGTTTGCTCTGTAAAGCTTTATAAGATCCACTGCCCTGTAAACTAAAAAATAACAAAGTACTCTATGTGAGCGATGAGTTTTTCTTAATAATCTCGGATGTTTAATTTAACATCCTGCAACAACATAAAATGAATAAAATATTGAAGGCTAAAATTCTTGCGTACACCATCAGCTTGAAGAGCGTTTTAATGAATTAATAGAATAGAATATTCTCCAATATTCTATTATTTACGATTCAATACTATATACCGCAATAGTACCACAACTCAATTAAGTAGGCAGAGAAATATGAGTATTTTCATGACCAATATTGAGCATGAAATGCACTTTTTTCCTCTACTTGAATTGAAATGTTATAACCTGTTACGACTCACGTCAAATGAAAATTAAAAATGATTTACAGTTAAGACACAATTGAAGTAAAGGTGCAAAAGCATTTCAATAAAATGAGGCACATGAAACTGATGTACATATATTATTCATCACCAAGTTCGGACACCACATACACTATTTGGAGATATATAAGACTCGTTAACCTAGCCACACTTACATACGTGTCAGCAGATAACATTGGGCCTTACAAGCATACGAGTTTGCCCCGTTACCATAGCATAGCTTCTCTTAATTCTGACAGCAGTAAACTAATTTTGTTTCCTTTAGAGAAATTTCAGGAATTATATAGTGGTGGATTAGCGTTAAACAATCTAGTTCTAGGCAAATCTTATCTCCGTCACAACATTATTTCTAAATAACCAAATCTATTCAAATAGTGGGGCTTTCGGATGTAATATTAAATGTGAGGATCTCTCCCTCACTCTCTCTCTAACACACAATAAATTTTCGCAATAAATTCCTTTTGACGAGGGAAGTGTTTAAAGTTTTGAAACGCTTTTAAATATTCAGCCACGTTTATAATCTTCACTGCAATAAATTAAACATTTTCTAGGTCCTATTGCTTTAAGGAATAGAAAAAACAACAGTGAATAGAAAAATATCAAGGATACTCGTATATTGGAAATCAGCAATTCCAGTCACATATAAAATATGCACAAATATTTACATAAATTCACACATACTTACTTAAGTTCATATGTATGTATAAGTATATATTATGTATGTATATATTTGCAATCTACATAGTATGTATGTTTGCGTACAAAACTAGAAATAAATGCAAGTTTCACTAGTAGACGCAAAAAAACAAGTCAAAAGCTTACCCGTACACTCTCACCCACCTACAAATATTCAAATATTCTCACCACATTCATTTCTAGACTTTAACCGATTCTCTCTTTCCTTCTCTCGCTCTCTCTGTCAACCTATCCCAGAGCCAGAAAGGTGTTTTTTTTTCTTTTGCTTTCGCTCTACTGTTTTTTATTCATCATTTCGAATTCACTTGAGCATAATTTTTGCGGTCCCTTTTAAGTTCTACGTTTGCATATCAATTGAAAACTTATGTGTGGAAGCCACATATTGCAGGAAAAACAACAGCAAGAAAAAAACACAGTCCTTAAAACAACATTCACAAATACATACATACATATGTATGTAAATATAAATTTATACATACAAAAAATTCATATATATATACATACATATGCCTGAGTATATATGTATGTACATACTCATAGAAATTCATTCACTATGAATATGGTATTGAAACGGATTGTGAGTTAGAAAAGAAGAGAAAATACTTCTGCATTTACTTACCAAAAACACACAATACGGGTCATTCCACAACAACGAAATCAAATTGAAATTTCACAGTTTAATGCCAATTTTTCTCTTCTCTAAGATGACCGACTAAAAGACTTTGAACGTTCAAAAGTTTTCCTATCCTAAATATCTTTGATATTGAGTTTACTTGTCTCCCTCACGGCTATGATTGTGTGCTTAACTTATTGGTATATAAAATGACTCACACAGCATATACGCTTAAATATATACGAGGTGCAATTTTTCAAATCCGTCTAATAATTTCAAACGAACTTTTGATATCTTACGTTAGGAACAATAGTTGGAACATATTTACTCATTCACCTGTAAAGTACTTTTAAATCGCTTCTAAAGCGATGTTAGCTTACTTTGGGGTTAGAACGCTATGTTAGATGGATTTGTCTAGTCTAGCCTAGAATTAGTCGTTTAAGTAGACCAAAACGCGAATATTTTTTTTAAATTTTCGACCAAAAGGGTACGATTAGGTTCACTTTCTAAGGACAATAGTTGGTCCTGAGCCACCAATCTGCCACCTCTATCATTGGATGATAGATGGAATGGATCGAGTTGTTATGTTTCTAGGTGTCTATTGCCTGCCAGAAAGAAACTGGCATCCTCATCGATAAACCAAAGCGTGAAAAGCCAAAAATAGTGCGTACACCCGAGAATATTGCTGCTGTGGCAGAAAGTGTGCGTGAAGCGCCATCAACATTAATTCACCGTCGATCTCAACAATTGAACATTTCGGAGACATCATTGAGACGAATTTTGCATAAAGACCTTGGTATGACGCCTTACAAAGTCCAATTGGTCCAGGAGTTGAAGCCAATTGACCATCGAATGCGTTTTCGCTTCGCTAAGTGGGCCTGCGATCGACTTACAGAAGATGCCGATTTTGGCAAAAAAAAATCATCTTTTCAGATGAAGCTCATTTTGATCTTGGCGGATATGTACACAAGCAAAATTGTCGCATTTGGGGCACAGAAAACCCGCACGCATAGATTGAAAATCCGACGCACCCAAAACGAGGCACTGTTTGGTTCGGATTTTGGTCCAGAGGCATAATTGGGCCATTTTTCTTCGATAATGAGCAAGGAGTGGCCGTTACAGTCAATGGCGATCGTTATCGGGCCATATTGAACGAATTTTTGTTCACAAAAATTCAAGAGGAGGATATTGGCAACATTTGGTTTCAACAGGACGGCGCTACGTGCCACACAGCCATAGCTACACTCGATGTTTTGCGCCCTGTTTTTGAAAATCGCATTATCAGCCGCAGAGCTGATGTCGTTTGGCCACCTCGGAGCTGCGATTTGACACCGTTGGACTATCATTTGTGGGGTGCCGTCAAAGATAAGTGTTATGCCGACAAGCCAGAGACAATTGACGCTTTAAAGGACAATATTCGTGAAGCCATTGTATGAAATACAGCTGCACACAATCGATAATCGATAATGTGCTTAAATGCAGGCCAGCCGAGGCATGAAATTATTTTCCATTATTAACCGGAAGGATTGTATTTTCAAATAAAAAAAGAAATTTGAGAAAATATTCAGTAGTTTTTTTAAGAGCATTTTCAAAAAAAAAAAAGTTATTTGGCGGACCCTGTATTTTGATTCGAAAAGGTTACAAGCAGGTTGACTTCAAACAGTTTAGGTACGGAAGATATCCAAAATCATGAATCCATTCTTACTCTACAGAATCAATAGAATCCGAAGTGCTTTCGTAAGTTTTATTCCCATTCCAACAAAGGAATTTTTAAAAGCGAACAGATTAGTTCCCATTTAGAACAAAAATTTGTTTTTTAATCACCTTATTTTAAAGGAATTTCGGTTAATTTCCAAACTATTCTCCTATATACGAGTATGTGTCTGTGCACGTGCAGAATGTATATTTTCTTGTTGTTTTTATTGTTTCTCATTTTATTTCTTTTTTTAAATATATTTTCTGTGTTTCACAAAAGGCAGGCAAAGCCATTTGTCGGTGGTATATGTATGTGTGCGAGCAAGTGTATGAATATGATCCTCTGAATATTTTGCATAAATTCATACATACATGAATACATATGTACAGAAGTGTTGTTGTGTGTGTGTGTGTATTTGAATAGCAAAATTTCTTTGCAAAAATTGATATCTGCTCGTGTATTTGAATGTGTGTGAGTATCCCTACATATCAAAATATCTGTATAATAAACATATGCATGTATGCATGTTTGTATGTATGTAGGTATGTATGCATGTATTTATGTATATGTGTTTATTGTTGTTGTTATTTTTTTTTGTTAAAATTTTATGTAAATGCGCACCCAGAAGAGATGACTGAGCGGAAAGTAAAACATGCTTCAGCGACAATGGCAACAAACGTTGGGTTGGCTGGATGGTGGATTTCATAAAAAAAAGTAAAAGGAAAACAACAACAGCAACAATAACGTGAATAAATAACAACTACCACCACAGTAACAGCAATAATAACTTTGAGTACAACAACAACAACAACAAAAGCAAATACTGTAGAATAGAATGAAAAAACCGTACAAACATAAAACAACTCAACAGAATATTTTTTTTGTTTGTTTTTTTTTTTTTGGTTTGATGCCTTAAATATTCAACGTATACATACATTTACATACATACACACACACACACAGAGAGAAACACAAATCCTCTGACACTTGTTTATTACACAACAACAATTTTATGACAATACAAAGGGTTGCCATGTAAAACATGGTGGACAAAGAAAGAAACAAAAAAACAACGAACAAAAGCATAAAAAAATACAAACAAAAAGAAGCCAGAGGAACCCAAAAAAAAAAACAAGTAAGAAAAACTGGCATGTGGTTGGTTATGGTGCCAAAACTACAACAACAACAACAACAATAATAAATTGTAATTCCTCTGTCTATCCCTCCGCTAGCCTATGCCACAAAATATTTCTTTCTTAAGCAAAATTTAAATGAAAACAAAGAAGAAGAAGAAGAAGAAGAAGAAGAAGAAGAGAATAAAATCGCCTACAAAAAGGGTTTCTTTCTGCTTCTTAATGTCCATGAGATAAAATTAAACAAAAAGCGTCTCATTTTCATTCCTAAAGGGACGGACACGAACACGAACACTTTGTGTTGTTTGTTGCTACTCATTCCTTGACTTTATTTTCACAAAAAAGAAATAAGAAAAAATACACGTTTTTGGTCAAAAAATGCTAAACTTTGTATGGTCTCAACTCAAGAGAATAGAATTTCTTTTTCAATTAAAGAATCTTTTTCCTTTTTCGTTTTTTTTTTTTTTTTTGCTCAAATAGGAGACTCATTGAAAACGTGGCAATTTGTTAATCGACAAAAATTATGATGATACTCGCATGTCAGATTAATTGAAAAAAATAATTTCTTTTTATAGGTAGTAGACTGTCAATGACAACGAAATTTAGAAGGCATTTTACCCAGTAACTCCAAAACAGAACACACCAAGAAAAAGAGCACAAAATTTGTTTATAAACACACACACATTTTCGCACCACATTCATTACTCCAATGATAGGGAATGCAATATAACGACCAAGTTGAGCGGACTTGATAGGCGCATGTAAACGTTTAAAAGAAGTGTATGATGGTAGTCTCCTCTATGCACGGGAGATATGTGATACAGCCCCTTAGATTCGGCAGAGAAAATGAAAAAATCTAGATACTGGTGTTTTGCTTTTACATCGCTGAACGTTAAAATTATAAACAAAAGCTACAAAAACAAAACAATGTAGTTAACAAATCTGTTTACAAATTATCGTATTCCTTTATATAACAACAAACATCAGCATAAAAAAATTTTAAACAAAAATACACAAACAACACTACAATAATAAATGTAAACAACGAAACATTTATAGAGATTTCAAGAACTCGAGATTTCGCCTTCAAGAACATTCATCAGACTGTTTACTCTGCCATACATATAAAAGGCAAGGCAAAGCAGGTGACTAAGTCAGTGAAGTTCAGTCAGTTTTGTTTCAATAGAGTAATCGTAGTTTGAAAATCTCCGTTACAAAGATCTATCGAACAATTGTGTAGTAATTGTTATTGCCTAAGGCCAGACTTCCTCTTAGCAGATTTCTGGCAAAAACTCTGAGAGTAAATAAACCTGACATGAAAAAAATCTGTCGTTCGGAGTCGACGTTAAACCGTAGATCCCGCCACTAATGTATACAATTAACACACACAACATAGGTATTGTAAGAAACTAGGTCGTAATCCTGACTGAAGGGTTGTAAAGACCATTTATGTATGTTTGTTCTGAGGTTTTGGATGGAATTCATACATGTGTATGTACATATGTGCTGCCTTCATATGCTAATATTATTACCCCTTTTCATAATATTATTACCCCCTTTTTTCACGGTAATTTTTTTACACGATTTCGCTTTCACCGCAAAAGTCATCCGTGAAGGACTTGAATTTGGGCGAAAATTGGGAAATCATTTTCTACAAAAGGACCCGCATGTTGAACGAATTCTCCAAATCCAGCGAGATATTAATAAATGCTTAGCTCAATATGAGGAGGTCTATAAGAATTTAAAGAAAAACCAAAGGCAATTGTTAATTACGGATTTCATTACGAAGTCGCGCCAATATAAAATCGTTCCTAATCCATCTAACACCGAAACAGATTCGCATAAAGTGAGTGACGAAAGTTACATCATACCAATCAGGAAGAAAAGATTATACATATCCTGTGACAGTGATAACAGTACAATTAAATTTTTGGTGAAATTTTTTAAATATGAATTTATTTTTCTGTACACTCTAATATACGTATTTATTTTTTAGCTACTTTTATGTTTTTCAAAATAAACATACATATGAGCTATTTACTTATATTTTACGTTGAAATAAATGAATGATTTATACATATTTTGGTTTGTTGTCGATTTACATGGTTTTACATAGCGAAATCTACGATTTCGGTTTACACGGTTTTCTAAGGAATCGGGGGATAGGTGTATTTGTAAATTTATTAAGTATAGGTTACTAACTTCGAGTAACGACCAACTAGACTAACTCGTTATTTTCAAGTGTCCATACTAAACCAATAATACAACCACAACCAATAAAGTTTAAAGTTGTTATATCGAGATATAAGGATGATAATGATCTCTTTCACAGTTTTTCTGTTTAATTAATGAATCTACTGACAGGAATGTTGTTATAAAAAGGGTTGTTTTAACTTTAAAAGCGTTATTTAATTTTATTTTTATTTAATTATCCCTTAGGATCGTATAACCAATAGATATAAAAATAATAGCTTAGATTACCCGCCATGAATAAAAACGTTATTGATTAACCTTATCAGTATTACACAGAATTTTATTTGATTTGATTATGCCCCTGACAGTTTTTTCGGGACCCCCTTCTGCTCCAATCCCCTCTTCTGCTCCAATCTGTGGATTTAGCATTGATTGACTGTTTCGTGTTTCCAAACCAAAAAATTACTCGGTAGAAGAAGATTTGACATTGAAACCATCCCACAATCTAATCTAAGGAATACGAATTAAAAAAAACTGATACTACTTACGTATTATTATAGGCTGATGTTTTTTTATTGTGGATAAAAAAAGGTAAAGGTAGGTCCCGCTACTCATGTATAAAATTAACGCACACAACACGAGTGGTGTGAGAAGCTAGGACGTTGTACAATGTGTCAATTCGACCTCCGGGTACTGTACTTGTCACAGTTGACAAGTGCCCGTCCTCTAACCTAATCTAACCTACATAGGTTCAAAGTCAAAGTGAGAAGCTACGTCATAATACCGACCATTTAATTTATCGAAAAATTGTTTCCACGACTTATTTTATATAATGCAGCGAGCTATAGATTACCGGAAAAAACACGTGGATGAGGAAGAATGAAAAGATTTGCAGATTTTGGTAAAGGAAGTAGAAAAAAATAAAATTTTGTCGAAACCCCCTATGCGTGGACAAGGAATCTAGGCTGATAATTCAAGAGGAAATGTATAGGAAGTCGCCGTGGTCCAGTAGGTAGTGTGTTGGCTTATTAGACGAAAGGCCCGACTTCGAATCCCAGGTCAGACATCAAAACGAAAATATGAAAATATTTCTTCGGCGACTTCCTCTAAGCAGATTTCTGGCAAAAACTCTGAGAGTAAAAATTGCCATGAAAAGCTTCTCAAAAAAATCTGTCGTTCGGAGTCGACTTTAAACTGTAGGTCCCGTCACTCATGTATAAAATTAACGCATACAACATGAGTGGTGTTGAGAAGCTCGGCCGCAATCCTGACTGAAGGGTTGTAATGGCCAATTATGTATGTATGTATGTATAGGATAAGTTCCTTAAAATAATTAGTATACCTAATGCATAAACGAAACACTTTTTGTACTATAATTGTTTAACCGGAAAGTGTCCTTATTAGCCTGGTCCGGTTTTTAAACTTGACGTAGCGTCAAAAGGTTCTTCATGTGTTCATGTTCTTCCATTATTCCCAAGATTCGGAGGCCACTACGTAACGGCACTCCTACACAAACTTTAGTACTTGACCACTCAGTCTTAAATATAAGACCAGACCCGAAAATCAGCTACAGTCGGCAATGCCCTAATTTGAAGCGTTAACTATTGCTGGGCGTAAAGCAGTACTCATTGATATTTGGATTAATAGTTCCAAACCGTTCTTCTATGTATTCAATAATTAATAAAAAATGCTTTATTTTACATTTCAATTTAGGAGTCCGAAATCCCACAACTGCACTTTAATGCGAATGAAATAAAAATGTCACGCTGAAGAGTTTCTGGCAGAATACAATGTAAGAATATGTATGTAAGTATGTATGTGTAGTCAGTTGTGTTGTCATACAACTTTCCGTCATTTTATTTCGTAACATTTCTGGCTGCAATTAAAAATGCTCGAATCGATATTTAATTTTAAAATGTTATGGACATTTGAATATGTACCTTTAAATGGTAAACAAAATCATTAGCAAATGGGCTGAACTACCAAACAATTGAATTTATTTAATCAATAAACGATTATTTATTTCACCTGAGCTGTTGGCATTCGTGCTTGTATAATCATTTGCCGTTAACCCTTTTCGGAACGTCACAATTACCGTGCCATAGTTACATATGTACTATGATAAGCGTGAGATAAGGGTACTGTAGGGTGGGACCATAGGTACATTTAATATTCAGTAGAAAACATTTTAATTTTCTTACTGTCCACAATAATTTGTAGGCACACTGTGGTCCTGTATATTTCTGTTTGGTTTCTGTACATAAACATGAATGCGAGTGTGTGCTTGTGTGTGTATGTGTGAGTTCATGTTTAGTTCAAGTCAAAGCAGTGTCGGTCTTATTGTCTGACAATTTGCGTGACGTGCAAGGTACATGTGTTAGTGTTTGTGTTTATGGACGTTCAACGAACAGTCTGTGTTTGTATGTCAGTCGTACATACGATACAAATACAACAGCAACAAATATATGTATTAAAATGACAACAACAAAAATGAAAAGTATTATAGTCTACCAACACCTACAACAACAACAACAACGTCGTTCTACGCAAACACACGTACAAGTTGACTTTTTATAGAGTCGCTCGCAATCATTATTAAAAGGATAGAGAGTCTATTATTATCCTTCTTTTTTTGCATTTTATTTTCTCTTCTTTTGTTGTTGTCGTCAATGTTGTTGTTGTACTATTTACAATTGCTGTTGTTTTACGTTTGTTTGTTTATTTTGTTATTGTCTCTCTTTTATTTTATTTTTGTTTTTTTTTGTTTCGTTTTCATTTCTGTTTTTCTACCGATTGCATGGGAGTAGATATGCATGTGTGTGTATGTGTGTTTGTGTCGTTTTCGGAAGGATCGATATCCATTAGGAAAATTAAAATTGTGGCAGAGGCAATGAACGTAAAACGGAAACGTCCGCCATTGTATCAACGCAGTCACATGTTCTCTTTTACTACACACACCCACACACACGCGGAATAAAAGTTTATCGCACAAACGACGCAAACGAAAAAAACCAAACAAAACAAAACAACAGACGACGACGAATACTCGTCAATAAACGAGAATGAATGAATGGCAAGTGGCAACAAAATAATATACAACAACAACAACAGCAATAGAAACAAAGGGCTGCACAAATTTACAATAAAAAAAATAGAAAAAATAGACGCAACACTGAATTAATGCCACGCACACACACGCACATGACCACATTTTTTATTTATTTTTTTCCTTTCTTTCTTTTGTTACCTTTTCAGTTGAATTTGAACAAGTGATTGAATGAGTACATGTTTGTGTGGACAAGTGAATGTGTATGTGTGTGTGTAGAGAGGACGAAATAGAATGAATTTACTTACAAACAGTATTACCAACTTTAAATTTTCTTATAAAATGGCGTTAAGATTGCATACATACGCTGCATATTATATCCTTAAAAGGGGAATTTTAAGCACAAAATCGATTTTCGATTTATTTGTGATACGAAATAATCACATTCAATTCAAAAAAGTTCATAAAATTATGAAAACATTTCGAAAAAAAAAAATTCGTTTGCATTGGGAGTCGTGATTTCAAAACATCACGGGAAAAAAGGTCAAGTTTTCACAAAATTAGACACCAGAAAATCAGGTTTGTCGTGTGAGCCCTTTTTGATCATTTTTCCTGTTTTTAATGAATTCATTTTCAAACAAATAATTCAAATATTTATGAAAAATTTAATCATTTTTGTAGCAATTTCTTCTCAAATTTCAAAAATTTCTTACACCAACACGTGTTATTCTTAAATGAAGGTATGATTCCTCAGAGAAGAAGACTAACATTTAGAATTTTCGATCCGACTATGAAGTAACCGTATGTAAGTTGGAGGAGAAGAGAGTCTCATACCTATCAGCATAGAGCTAAGCCATCAAATAAGCTCACGATTATAGAATCCCAAGACTACTTTCTATAGAAAGTCGGTATCTTGTATCAGCTTCTCCCATTACAGTCCTTCAAGAGGAATTATGCCTGATAAAGTTATGATAGCTAGCCAATGACATAAATAGTATACCTGTACATCTAAGTCGCAGTGTTCCGTAACAAAACTTATTCAGTCCTAATACATACACACCAGAGATCAGCAATTAGTATTTTAAAAAAGATGAATAGATTCGAATCATAATCATAATTGCTGATGCTTATACGCATTCAAACATACATACATAACTGGCCATTACAACCTTTCAGTCAGGATTACGGCCTATCTTCTCACACCACTCATGTTGTGTGCTTTAATTTTATACTTGAGTGCGGGGTAACGTTGGCTCCGAACGACATATTTTTTGAGGAACTTTTTCATGGCAGGTTTATTTACTCTCAGAGTTTTTGCCAGAAATCTGCTGAGAGGAAATCTCCAAAGGAATATTTTTTTCATATTTCGTTTTGATGTCTGGCCTGAGGCTCGAACCCGGGCTTTTACGTCTAATAAGCGAACACACTACCTACTAGACTACGGCGACTCTATACGCATTCATACTTATTTTAAGATCATACTCATGCTACTCATATGCAAAGTTTGAAGTACTCATCGTACTCATACTTAACAATACGTATGATGTTGTTGATTTCGACTCTCCTTTACTCAACATTTACAAGAATCACAAAATAATTATTATTCGCGTACGAACACTACAATACTCACTAGAATGTTTGGGTGTTTGCTTACTGTCTTTGACTTTTTCTTTCATCTTTTTTTTTGTAAATTTTGATGAATGTTTATTTATGAGTATTATAAGTATTTTTCTAAATTTATGAATCTGAATGAGTAGGCGTATGAATCAAACATATTTCGAATTTTATGAGTTTGATGTCAACGTTGCACTCATACTCATTGCAACCTGTACTCATAAATCAATGTTGTAGTGAGTACGAATGAATCAGAGTAGTTGAATTTCAATACTGTTGACTCATGTATACTCGAAATTTTATGAGTACTTATGGCGAAAAAACAATTCATTGCTGATCTATGACACATACATACATAGATGTTTGGTCATTCGAACCCTTCAGTCAGGATTATGTCTTAGCGAAAAAACAATTCATTGCTGATCTATGACACATACATATATACATGTTTGGTCATTCGAACCCTTCAGTCAGGATTATGTCTTAGCTTCTCACACTACTTATGTATGTGGTGTGTGTTAATTTCATATATGAGTAGCGGGATTTGAGAAACTTTTTATGGAAATTTTATTTACTCTCAGAGTTTTTGGCAGAAATTTGCTGAGAGGAAGTCGCCGAAAATATATTTCTTTTAATTTCGTTTTGTTGGTGATGTCTGACCTGGAGTTTGAACCGCGGCCTCACGTCTAATAAGCCGCCACACTACATGCTAAACTATGTCACCTTAAGCCCAAATACACTCATGATTTTTTATCCCGTAAGGATAGCTCCAGAGTATCCTTGCAATGAATGCAGTTGAGGTATCTAATCTTATGGTAAGCAGTAGTTTAGCTGTATTAGCCGGAATGTTAGCTTTCTCATACCCGATCATTCCCTGATGACAAGGAACCCAAATTATGCATACCGTTCCATACCTGGAGTAATTGTTAACAGCCTGTTTAATGGTCATTTGGCTATCAGCGAAGATATTTTAATATTTATATCCTTACATACATACATATGTACATGAATACATATATGAACACAATCCGGCTATTGTAATCAAAATCGATTGTGCATTTTATTTGAAATTAGTTCGAGCAGTTAAATAATCTCGAAATCTCTACCGCAATTGGTAAAAAAAAATTACAGTAAACGCTACGACTTATAGGAAAGCTTAAGGGAATGTATGTAGCTTAACTAGAATGCATTAAAAGAGTCCACAAAGGAATAGAATGAATATTTCGCGATAATTTCGAAAAACTTTGAATCATAACCTAAGTTCTCTACAGTAAATATTGAAAAAACGTTTGGCAACGCAAAAAAAAACTTGGCAATGCAAAAAAATTGGCAACACAAAAAAGGAAATTCCTTTGAATACTTGGTATTTCGAAGTTTATTAAATGAAGTTTTTTTTATTTTCTCTTGTAATACTTGAATATCGTCAGCGCTTTTTAGCTTATCCTGCTGTATTTTTGTAATTTGAAAGTTGGCAACGCTGCGTTTTCCGTTTTTTTTCTGTGGCTTGCACTGCTATCTGCCTGCTATTGTTGATATGAAATTAAATTTTCTCTTTGTGTATAAGTGTGTACCGGTGACTGTATGTATGTGTATGTATGTTTTTGTTAAAAAATTGATTTGTTGTTATTGTCTCCGTTGCCTTTCTTTATTATTATTGTTGGAGTGACAATAAAAAGTAAAAAGTAAACAGAGAATGTTTATTTATTTTTTCGGTTTTTGTCTCCTTTATTGACAACAAAACAATTGCGCTTTTGTTGTTGTTGCATTGTTCAACAACGTAATACTATTGAGGCCTCGTAACGCAATTTTATTATTTTCTGTTTGAATTTCTTCAATGTTGAAGTATTTGTGGGTGAAATAGACGAACACATCGAAATCCTCATGCATTATATGATAGAACAGAATACGACCGTAACTTCGGAAGCATAAAACTATGCGCCATAATTTAATCGTTCGACTTCACTTCGATATTTCATTGTATACATTGGTGGTTCACAAGGAAACCAAAACATTTCTTTACAAAGTGAATCGAGCTTCTTGAAAGTGACTTAGCATTATTGAGAGATTGTGACAATAAGCACCGAATGGAAATAAATCGCCACGATCGCATTCTGTTTTATCAGTGAGCGTTAGCCGTGCTCTTTAATTAGAATTTGTCATGCAAATTTCTATATTTTCGAGTTGATTTTATATTTTTTGTTTCATTTTTTCTTTTTTTTTTTTGCTTCTTTAATGTCTTGTTGTTGTAGCCATTACCATCACTTTTTCTGTCTGTCTGTTTGTTTTTTTATTTTTTATTTTTTTGGAATATTTTTTTCCATTGCAATTTGAATTTGAATTTGATGACCATAAAAATGCCAATTTCTCAAACTGCTTACCGCACATCCATCAGTCACATTTCCGTGTCCGTCGCTCTTTTTCTAATCCATCAATTCTATCATTACAAAAACAACTTACGTAGTTGTTATTACATTTCGTTTCATTCGTTTTTTTGGTGTTTTTTTTTGTTGTCCTATATGCTGTTGTCGTAATAGTTGGCGTTCTCCACAGTCTGCTGAATGTTTCAATTGTTTTTAATTAAAAAAAAATAAAGAAATAAAAAAGTAACCTGACATATGTATGTATGTACCTGAACAGTAATTATTTGCAAAAATAATTTTTAAAATAAAAACTACATCATTTGGATAGTGAGTGATACAGAGAAAGCCACGAAGCTTGTTAAAATAACAAGTAAAAGTTTAAAAAGGGCGAAAAAAAGAAGGAGATACAAATCAATTTTTTTGTTTTAATTTCACTAGAGAGAAACAAATTGTAGTAATTATACGACAATTTAAAAAATATAATGAATTTTCATATATTTGATGCCGATGATAATGCAGTGTTGATGAAATGATAAGCGTGTTATAGTGTTCGGAAACCAAAGATCTGAAAATCGAAATTAAAAATTACACATTTACATTTTATAGTATAGACTGGAAATCTTCAAAAGACATTGGTAGCTCGACCCATCCAATGTGCACGATCCGCCGCAGGACTTACTCTCGGTTTGCTAAGTGCCTACGTACTAAACCCAACCTCGTTCGTCACACTTCCAACCAGTCGCCCTACCCCCTCCCCACCCTGAAAATTCATCAAGTGCTGCCTTCCAATTTTTCCGACCTTGCTCTCTCAGCCAATCTTGGGTGCATCAATACCTCTTCCTTCCGAAAACACATACTGCTTTCCAATTGTCATATGAGGTTAACATCAGATTTACTACATTATCGGGCGTTACCTAAAATACATATATATACAATCACACTCACAGGAGCCGAAGGTCTCTCTGACAATCAGTATGGATTTCGAAGAGGACGATCAAGTATAGACGCAATTAAGAAATTTTCCTCCGCTTCCCATTCTCCCTTTCCTATCTCCTCTCCTTTATATCCTATTCCCTCCCTTATCATTCCTCTTTAAGGACGTTGTACAATGGGTCAATTCGACCTCCGGGTACTGTACTTGTCTTAATTGACAAGTACACGTCCTCTAACCTAACCTAACCTAAGAAATTGACAAAGATAGCAGACAATGCAGTTGAAGGAACCAGATGGATGGGATATTGTGCCGTCATAGCACTCGATGTTAGAAATGCTTTTAATTCCGCCTGCTGGTCGCACATTCTACAGGCCTTGTGGACTATACAGACGTCGGCGCATCTTATGCTCATCATTAGCAGCCATCTTTCTGAGAGAATACTACTCTATGACACAGATGAAGGAGTTAAGAAGTATAAAATAATTGGTGGAGTTCCACAGGGCTCTGTGCTAGGTCCACTGCTATGGAATATACTCTACGATGGAGTGTTGCGTCTCCCAGTACCAAGGGGCGTGCAGATAATTGGTTATGCCGACGATATAGCAGTAACAATTGTGGCGAAAGAATTGCATCAAATTGAGGCTACGTACGTGACGACGTTGACTACAATATGTCAGCGAATCTTCAACTAGCTGGACAGAAAACTGAGACTATTCTGATAACGAGCAGGAAGAGAATTGAATGTATTACACTTAATATAGACGGACATAGTATAACTTCTCAGTTAGCGCTTAGATATTTAGGAGTAATGATTGACGTAAGGTTAAATTTTAAAACTAATATTAAGAGGGCTTGTGAGAAAGCTGCTCGAGTGAATACAGCATTATCCCGCATTATGGCTAATATAGGAGGACCAAATCAGAGCAGAAGACTGTTATTGGCAAAGGTTACTCAGTCGATAATGATGTATGCAGCACCTGTGTGGGGATCGACGTTGAGTATTAGAACCTACGCTAGGACTGCAAGATCTTTATTTCGTCTAAGCGCCCTTAGAGTTGCTAGTGATTCCCGCACATTTTCATATCAGGCTATTGGTGTCATATCTGGTACAACACCGCCTAATGTTATGGCTATGAAACTGCAAAGGATATATGACAGAGTTAGTATTGTTGGTAGAAAATTGACGACTGAGGAACGAAGGGAGGAAAGCAAAAATAGTTTAGACGAATGACGGATTAAATGGGATACTGCAACGAAAGGGCGATGGACACATAGACTTATCAGGAATGTAGAAAGTTGGGTTGAAAGGAGACATGCTCATGTTGACTTTTACACGACATAATTTTTGGAGAGGGCATGGCTGTTTCAGGGAATATCTCTGTAAATATGGCCACGACAATGAGGTATCTTGCTCCTTCTGCAATAATCGAAGTGAGAATGCTGAGCATATTTTCTTTTATTGCCATAGATTTAGATTGGAACGCGGTTTGTTAGAGACGATGATAGATGAAGTAGTGCACCAGACAATATACTTTCGCATATGCTGCGGTCTGTTGAAGTTTGGCATTACGTTAAAATGCTGTTTGTAAATGTGATGCAGGAAGGATGGAGAGAATTCGTAAGATTGAAAGGGATGGAAATCGATAATACTAGTCAATAGGCTAGAACTCGTCCTGTGATGAAATACTTAGCGGTAGTACCATAACACAAATAGGTTCGAATCGTAGAGGTAGTTTTTTAGTGGGTTAAAGTCTCACACTACTGTTGCAGTGGCAACAGTGTCTTTCGATGATTTTTTCACCTCGAATAAAAAACAAAACACCCACACATTTATAAACTCAAAGATATATGTATGCGGAAATCAAATGACACAAAGTTTAACAAAAGAAAAATGAAATTCGTTCAAGCGTTGACAAAATGTAGCGATATTCCATGATGATGCACGCGACGGAAACTGAAAAATTTAGGGAGTCTATAGAAGTCGCCGTGGTCTAGTAGGTAGTGTGTTTAGGCCCGAGTTCAAATCCCAGGTCAGACATCAAAACGAAAATATTAAAATATTTCTCCAGCGACTTCCTCTCAGCAGATTTCTGGCAAGAACTCTGAGAGTAAAAATTGCCATGAAAAGCTTCTCAAAAAAATCTGTCGTTCGTAGTCGACTTTAAACTGTAGGTCCCGCTACTCATGTACAAAATTAACGCACACAACACGAGTGGTGTTGAGAAGCTAGGACGTTGTACAATGGGTCAATTCGACCTCCGGGTACTGTACTTGTCATAGTTGAGAAGTACACGTCCTCTAACCTAACCTAACCTAGGGAGTATATGCGAAATGAATCGAAAAAATTTCTCCGATTCTTATCGAATTATTTTGATAGAAATGTGACTCTGTATTGACAATGAGGCCTGGTGGAATGGTTTGTAGAAAAGAATTTCATTATAATGTTAGATTAGCAGATAATAACGAACGACCTATTAACCGGAAGCATAACGATTTTGCAACAAGCCAAATTTGTTTTGGATTCCTAGCAAAATTGCCAAATACTTTAAGGCAAATGAAATTCAAATCAATAAAAATTAAAAAGAATGTAAATAATTGGAGTCCTACTCTCACGTTCTTATGACAACTCAATGAGAAAGTATATGAGGATGAGTGAGTGGAAAGATGAGTACCTGTTCACAATATTTTGTATCTATGAAATGACGAACGATGTGTTAAATAATATACAGATTACGTCTGTATATGTTTATTCTATACACGTAAGTATGTATATTATTTTTATTTTTACAACTGGCGAGTAAAATTAGAACATCGACAACATCAACCAACCTATCCAACCCACTAGTACAACCGTTGTCAGCCAGGACTTCAATTAACCCAATTAATGAAAGACTGGAAGAGCGAAACTCAATTAAGTTTTCGGAGCGCATGAACAGCTGATTTGTTGTTGTTGTTGTTGTCGTTACTGTTGTACTATTTAAAATGGTCAGTCAATAATTCAGTGAGTCAAACTGTCCGTCATTCAGTCACTTCCTTCATTCATTTGTTGTGTTTGATTTCTGCTGGTTTTCTTTTTTTTTTGTCTGCTTGTCTGTGCGATTTGTTGGTCACTCTGTTTTATGGTTCGTTAGATGGCTGACGACTGGTGGATGGCCGACTGGTTGGTTGGCAACTTTGTTTAATGGATGACGGGAAGGAAATAAGTAAAACACATGCAAACAAACCGTTACAATAAAACAAAATTACCAACAAATGCAACAACATCCAATAGAAAGTCTATTGGGAGACACGAAATATGGGGAAGTAAAAAATATTTTTTCAAAATCTTCCTTCATTTTATTTTCGTTTTTTTTTTTTGTTTGTTCTTGTTTCCGTTTTAAACCGTGTTTTTCAAGGTCATTGAAAAATTCAAAATTCAAATTGTAAAGTTAATGAAGAGAAAATCAAAAAACTTGAGGAAAATCAGGAAGAAAAATCACAAAAGAATCCTAAACTTTCGCTTAAATTAAACGAATTCGATGGCAATCAAAGCCGATTAAGACTCAAGAATCAGATTTTCTTTCTTAACGAAAAGAATGTCCAAAGGACCACCAAAACGTAAGTCAATGAACGGACAAACTGAAGCCAAGCAAACCCCAAAGAAAAGCTCTTCAAATTAAATTTCCATGAGTTTTTCAGTATTTAAATGTTCTACCAATACTTTAACTCCTCTTCCTGGTCGCATAACACTGTGAACAATGAAAACGTTAAGGAATTGAACTGTGAAACTGCAATTGGTTCACAGTGTAACGAAACGTTTTTTTTTTTATCGGAAAATAAAATTTTTGTAAAACGTTTTACGAATTCGTAGCAATTGAAAAACTAATCTAAAAATGTCAAGACAGGGAACAGAAAATTACAATGAATGTAAAGTAATGTTCATGAGATGACTGCTTCAACAAGAACACGAACTGCCGAAACGTACACCAAAATATTTTGGTACATCGGCTGTAAACCTGACCTAAAGACGAACATTGAAAGAAAAATAAAGAATTAAGAATAACTATGTACATATATAGAAAATAACTATATAGAAGTCGCCGTAGTCTAGTAGGTAGTGTGTTCGCTTATTAGACGTAAAGCCGGCCGTCTGGCCGGGTTTGACCCCCAAGGCCAGACATCAAAACTAAATATGAAAAAAAAAATATTTCTTCAGCGACTTCCTCTCAGCAGATTTCTGGCAAAAAATCTGAGAGTAAATAAAATTGCCATGAAAAGTTTCTCAAAAATCTGTCGTTCGGAGTCGACTTTAAACTGTAGGTCCCGCCACTCATGTATAAAATTAAGAAACACAACATGTGGTGTGACAAATTCAAAGTTTTAAACTATCTTCCCTAGAGGGCACTGGAGGTCTAGAGGATATTTTGGGAGTGCGTTAGTTTGATTCCTATCAGGTACATACATAATTAATCATTTTCTATATACATACATACATACATAATTGGCCATTACAACCCTTCAGTCAGGATTAGGGCCTAGCTTCTCACACCACTCATGTTGTGAGTTTTAATTTTATACATGAGTTGCGAGACCTGCCTCTCAGAAATCTGCTGAGAGGAAATCGCCGAAGAATTATTTTTTTTTTTCATATTTCTTTTTGATGTCCGGCCTGAGGCTCGAACCCGGGCTTTTACGTCTAATAAGCGAATAAACTACCTACTAGAGTACGGCGACTTCAATAGGTACTGTATAGACAACTTTATATTCCTTCTTAGTTCATTATTTAAGTTGAGTTGATAAGCATCGTACTTCTCTCATCGTTTATAATATTTCTTCAGATATTTTCTTTTCTATCCTTATAAGTCTCCAATTTTTATGACACATGCACAATTGAATGGTAGCTCCAGCCCAGGCTAATTGCAAATGCGTTTGTGTTAACATTTTGCAAATCGCAACACTGTGTCTGCCCCATGATTTACTGCCAAGAAATATTAAAAATTTAAAGAAAAACCCTTCATTTAGTACGTACACAGCTATACTGTACAGTGTACACACACGCAGACACAGTCACAGTTAGTTGAAATCATTATTGGGGAAAAACAACAACGACAATAACATTTGGAGCTCATGCATTCGAAAGAAATGATGCGGAAAGAGAGAGAGAGAGAGAGAGTAAAATAAAGGGGGTATACGTTTACGAATATTCATTAAAATTTTAACACAAACAAAAATCAAACAACACGAGCAACGACAATAAACAATGCGAATGAACAACGAGGACTACCGCAGGCTTCATAGGCAGACAAAAAGAAACAAAATAAAAAAAAGGTAGACGCAGACAAACACACACACAAGCGACAGACACACTACAATCAAGAGATCAATAATTACACGCAAAAAGAAAAACAAAAACCCGAAAAAAATACAGAAATTTACAAAGAGCGGCATTCAGTTGAGTAATAAAGGAATGAATTGCAGGGTAAATACAGAGTATGTTGGTCTCGGAATGAGAGAGAGAAAGGGAAATACTGCTTTTGCAGCACAGCACAGTATACTATTAGAAAAGAGAACAACAAGATGTTGTTCCAGAACCAATGTAGCGGCAAATGCAACAGAAACACTTGTTTTAAAACAACAAAAACAACAACAACAACCCAGAACAGAAAAAGGATACAAAGAATGGCATTATTTTGTTGCTTTTTTTGTTTTTGTTTTTGGGTTTTTTTTTTGTTACTCTTATGCTGGCATTAACAACAAAAGTAACAAACAATCTACCAACTGCCACTATGCAGAACAACCCACAATTTGTTACACACACACATACACACACTCATACAATTTCAACTTTACCACACACTTTCCTACATCGTCTCCTTCTCCTTCTCTTTCATTATCATCAACAATTTCTTGGTCTTTTTCTATTGTTGTTGTTTGGTATTATGGGTGCTGGGTACTGGGTACTGTAAGGTACATACATACATGCGTATGCTCGCTTGTGTTTTGTGTGAGCAGGAACAAGTGCAACCATTTTGTAAAACACAATATTTTCTTATGCTGCAAAAGCCAACAACAATAGCAACAAGAAATGAAGAAAAATGGCAAAGAAAAAATGGTGAAAGAGATCTGCTTGAACGTCTATACCAGACTGGCTAAGACTTGTACAGTGTTTGACTCCTCTATACACGACTTTCAAATGTTTTGTGGTTGTTTTTGTAAAACATTTAAACTTTTCCAATGAATCTCTACAAAGACCAACAACAACAACAAATTTTTCTTTAAAAATTTAAGCAAAAAAAAAATTTGAATCTTCAAAATAAACTGAGCGTTAATAGACCAAGTTTTGTACTAAAAATCGTAACAGATTTTCGTTTTTTTTTCTCTCAATTTTGTTGTTCTTTTTAATACACACACACGAACACATAGAGAGAGATACGTAGAACAGCAAAAAACATTGCAAAAAAAGAAACTCGTTAAACTCTAATTGGAAGGTGGGGCACATTTTGTTATGCTTTTCAGTATGAAGAAAACACTCTCTTACACCCATACGCACACAAACGTACACACATAGAGACTTTTAAACGAACCCGATGAATGCTAACGCATGCTCTCTTTGTATCGTCTATTGGTCCGTTTAGACGCCATTTACAAAAGGAAGACAACAATGATTTACACTCGCCACACCAACAAATTCTTCCACAAAGTCCAACAAAAAGGAGAGCGCAAAAGAGACAGCTATACAAACCACACGTTGTGATAAAAGAACCTGAAAAATAAATTCTCAAAAAACAAATAATCATTGCAAGCAAGTGCACTAAGCGCACATGATATATTGTTAAAGCAAAAGTAATGGAAAGAAACAGTGTGAAAGAGAGAGACAACCTTGTTAATTAACATGAAACGGCATTTGTTTGTTTGCAAAGGAAATTCGAATTCCCTGCTCGCACTTCCCCTCTTCGAAAAAATTAATTGAACTGCTTTTCTGCTACACAGTCCATCTCTCTCTCGCTCTTTCTGTTCCAACTCATTACTGTTCACTGTACACGAAGAGTAAAAGAGTGAACATTTGTTTTTAAAATCTAATTTCGAATTTGGGTTGGTGTTGTCTCATTGCCACGCACGCACAATACATCAAACACATAAGTAAGTAGTGAACAAGCAACAACAGCATAACGACCACAAAAACACAATTCATATGCGAGCATCTCGTCTAAGCAGTGCAAGTAAGAGAAAACGAAAATCAACGGGTGGCTCTGCTTTTTTTTTTTCTTCTTTTCGCTTTTTGTTGTTGTTGTTTTGATTGTGTTTTTGAACACACAGCGCATTAGGCAGAACAGAAGGCTGGTTTAGTTGTACGTGAGACTTTGCTGCGCTAACGTTGCTTCTCGTTGGTGAGACTACAGAACGCACAGCGGACGCAAATGCTGAATGACAAGTAACGCGCACACACACAGAGAATACAACGCTGGTTGGCCGCATTAAACAACCGTCAATCTAAAAAACGTGTTAAACGCGCGTTTCATAATCAAAAGCGGCTTTATTTTCAAATGTTTCTTTAATTTTTTTGTTGCAATTTTTTTTTTTAAATAATAATTATCGGCTAATTAAACAAAAAGAAAACAAAATCGAAAGTTAATGTGACAAATAAACCAAAAAAAGAAAGAATTTTTATTTAGCAATACATACACATAGTCAACAGAGTGCGAGAGAGAGAGAGAGCGTGCGAGAGAGGGAGGTAGAGGAATAATTTAAAAAATTAAAAAATCAAGAATTAAAATTCAAAATCTCTGTGAAAGAAAACAAATTTAAAGAAAATTAAATTTAAAAAGAAAAAAAAAAATAAAAAATAAGTGCCTTAATAAGTGGAAAATCATTCTTGAAATACCCTTTAAAAGTTAAAAAAAATAATATTTTTCATTAAAACAAATTATTGCTCAAAAAAAAAAAAATAATAAAAAAAAATAAAAAATAAATTTGTAAAAAATAAAATTAAAAAAATAATTTAAAAATAAAAAAATAAAAATCACAATAATTGAATGCAAAAAGAAGAAAAGGAAGAAAACACAGAATTTGAAATAAAGTGAAAAAAATAAGCAGGAAAAGAAGGTGTTGAAAGGAAACTAAAAAAAAAGAAGATTTTTGTTAGTAAAACGCTCGTTTTAAACATAATATATGGTAATGGCAGAGATTGGTGGCCATTTGGCTCACCAGCTTCCCTTGCACAATCACAATCAAACTGGATTACAACCGTCGCTGGTGATGAACCATCACTTGGATTTAGATTGTCATGGTCACGATGTTATAAGTGAGTAAAAATGAAAAACCAAAAAACAATAAAAAAATTAGCGTAAAAATTAAAAATATTTTCAAAATATGTACATACATATTTCGAAATGAAATCCTCATTTGCCGACGGTATTGTTATTATATATAACATTACACTTTGTTTCCATTAAGAAATTGAAATCAAATATGAAAAAGCCCGGACTTTCAGTTCTCTACTAGCGTAGGCTCATTATGGAACATTAAATTTTTACATTAAAATGAGTAAAAAAAACCATCAATCTTAACAACCGTTATGGTATTGCAACGATTTTTTTCGTTATGTAAACAGTTTCAATCAGTGTTGAAAAATTCAGTGTGTACTTTAGTACTTTTTTCAGTACTTTTTCATTTCAAAAATACTGCAGTAACCCCGCAACGCTTTCAGTACTTTTTTATTATTGCATATTTTATGTCTCGCGCTTTTCAACTAATAATGCATTAATGCAACGTAACGCTAAAGGTAGAATTAGTCTTAAGTCCCGGTTAGCTAGACGTCCACGGGACGTACGTTCGTTTTTATAATTCGAAAAGCAATAAGAACGCTTGCATAACCGTAATGTAACTTCGGTAAGCATTAACATTGATCTTCATATGCTAAATACGAAACGTATGTTCCATTACGTTCCGTCGACGTTGGACTAAACGAGGCTTTTACGTTTTGTAACGTTCCGAATCAGTTATTTTTGTTTTGTATGTAAGGAATACGTATAATTCTCTATTAACTATAAATAATTAAATAATTTAGTAGATAGTATGCTGGCTTCCTAGATGTGAGCCCACGGTTCAAACCCCATGTCAGACATCTCCAACAAAACGAAAAATGAAGAAAGTATTCTTTCGGCAACCTGATTCTGTCAAAAACTCTGAGAGTGTCATGAAAAAAATTTCGCAAAAGTCTGTCGTTCGCAGTCAATTTTAAGCTGTAGGTCCCCGCCACTCATGTATAAAATTAACACACACAAAATAAGTGGTGTAAGGAGCTAGATCATAATCCTGATTGAAGGGTTGTAATGACCAATTATGTATGTATGTATGTATTTTCTTTACAAAAGTACCATTCGATGCTAAGAAGTACTTTTTCAGTTCTAAGTGAGTACCATTTTAAAATTTCAATTATGCAACACTGGTTTCAATGGAAAGGAGGAATGGAACGCATTTTTATACAAATCCATGTCCATGTCCATCTGTTTAAATTGAAAATTTTAATTGTTTTCTCTCGATGGCCTTGCCATTTTGAGATGCCGTTAAATGTGATTTTAAAATGGATTTGAAAAGTTATTTGATTTTAACCAGGCAACAAAAAGAAACCTACTTTATCAGTATACGAAAAGTTGGAAAATGAAGGCCTAGGCCTTATACCAATAAAGTGGTTTTAATGTGTACATGTAACACCACCCCTTAACCAACTCACAAAACCGCTTAAAACAATCGGTTACTCATTGTTTTGCCAAAACTTTATAAATTTCCCAAGAAAGTAATCAAAATTAAAATTTTTTATTCCGTTACTTTTCCCTTACATTTATAAGTACATATGTATGTGCATCTTTTTTTGTCTTGGGCCGGAGATGGGAATCTTCGAAAGACACTTTTATTCCAACAAAACAGTGCACGATTCACCATCAGTGGTGCCTACGTACTAAACCCACCCCCTTTATTCTTCAACCACTCTCCCCCCGCGGGACTGCCGTAAGGTATTACTTCGCGGAGCTTTATCACACTAAATCCCATTTCGCCTTCCTTCCTCCAGCTTTCGGAGTTCTAGCATTACTTCAGCCATTTTTTGGCTGTATTGGCTCCATAGAATCCTAGAATTCAACACCTCTTCCATAAGCCGGTTTGGTCCTAAAGTCGTTTCTCCGGGCCATCTAAATCTGGGGCAGCGTGTTTGAATATGCTCTGCATCTTCCTCTTCATCTTCACAGCTTGGGCATAAGGGGGGAAGTGTCATGTCCACATCTGTACAGGTACTTCCTGGCACATCCATTACCAGTTACGGATGTTTGTTCTCCATACAAGGACAAGGGACAAGGTGAAATGTCCATTTTCCCTTTAAATTGTTCTCCCATCGTGACTGCCATTTGTGCATGTAAGTCCTTCGTTTCTCCGTCTTTATAGCTGCTATTTGTCCTGGATACTCGAGACGGTGAAGGTATATCTGTCTCCTCCAGTGGTGTTGTGCTAATTTTTTTACCGGAACGCATATATATAATTATATAGAGAGGACCGATCTTGGGTAGGCGGCCACTCAGTGCGGTCTCATTTCCCAAATTAAACGACGGGGGTGATTTTCCATGATAAGCCTGGCGGGGGCGTTTTTTTTTAGGCCTCATGTCCCAAATTTCCGGTTCAGCAGAAAAAAACGTTCCGGACTCCGGTCCACGGTTTTTGTTCCGGTTCGGGTTCGGTTCAAACCCTTGTTCATAAAAATACATATAAAAATTCGTCAAAAATTAGAAAAAAAAATCAGCAATTCTTTTTAATTTTTTTTTCAACACGTCAGCCAATTTACGTTATCAGAAATCATCTTTATTTCCGGAACGCGTTCCTGTCCAAAAAGGAAGTACCGGAACGACGTTCCGGAGCGTTCCGGCTCGACAACACCACTGGTCTACTCTCATCTGCCAATACGTCTATCGGTATTGTCTTTGCCAATACCAGTACCGCTTCATCAGACACAGTCCTGAGCCACTTATCCGTCTAATCGCGCTTAGACGGTACACCGAGGACAGTTTCCTTCTTGTCGTCTCCACGGAGAGTGCCTCCGGACATATTGGGCAAGCATATAACATTATCGACGTCACAGCCCTGAATATTATTCTCCTCTTAAATAGATTTGGTCCTATTCGTCAGTGCTCCCTAAGTTACAGATGCCTTTTCGCCGATGTATGTTTGGATGTATGTACACATTTATGCATGAATGGCTGTATGTATGTATCAATCCTGTGTTTTATTTTATTTAAAAAAAGTCAAGAAACTGTGGTCCAACAAAACGAACTTTCCAATAATAAGAAAATGTCTGACTTTATTTATGGTAATTCTTACTACTACAGGACGTCCCCCTTATTTAAAAAAACAACAAACATTTCTTCAGAATACACATTTATTTGCATTACAGAATAGATACCAATTTTTTATGTTAACGAATAGTCGATACAGAGAATTTGCCTTTGGTATTATAAAATATCCGTGAACACAAAAGTGTATCTGCTGTGCTGTTGTAAATATGTATGTTCAATATTAATATTTTAGAAAAATTTCTAATAGAATAGGCTTTGAAATAGAAATTAAAATAAAATTTAATGTTTTTAATTTAATTTTGGTTTTAAAATCACAACAAAATTTAGAAAAAATAAAAAATGTTTTCACTGTTTAGACTTCTAACTTCTTCTACAGTAGTTTTGATTTAGCTGCCTTTTATTTACGTGCGCATTGCCTTTACCTGCATAAAAATTTTGAGAGCGTAATCTATAATTAAATTAAAAAATTTAATTTAGCTGCATTTTTGACTTACCTGCACAAAAATTCTTGCAAAGTTAGTTGTGCAGGTAAGTCAAAACTACTGTATAATTTAGATTTCAATTTCTAATGACCGCGGAGTCGACTAAAACAATTATTAAAAGCACCGTCACTATTTAGGGTTGTCTCAATTTGTTAGAATTTTTTAATAAAATATTATGACTCATTGAATTTTAAATTGCCTTTCAATTTTAAAAAGGTTACTTTTTTGTTTTTTAAATTAAGATTTTAAAATCCAGCTTAACACTTCTTAGGTGTTCTCTATACAAAGAAAAATTCAATAATCATTTTTATTTTTCATAATCATTTTATTTAATATTATCAACTTAAAATTCGAGTGCCCTGATAGGCTAAACTATAGTGTGCTCGTCTATTAGTGTAACAGTCTTGGAATCGATTCCCTAGTTTATTGCACTGCAACAAGCATTAGGTCGACGTTAATCAGTTCGTAACAATTGTAATATAATTTTTCAATTGTATTCTAATTAATAATAATGTAGTTTTAAATTAAAATATTGTTTAATGAATTCATTCCTTTAATTAACTGGACACATTTTTATTTATTTTATCTTAAATTTTTATTTTTTTTGTTATTTTGTTCAGGTGAAATTTAGTTTAAAACAACCGTGACAATACGAAGATCCCTTGATAACATTTTACTCTGAAATATTCCGAGTAATTATTGGCCAATTAGTTCAACTCAGTGCATTAAAATGTTATTCAACCTGAAATAAAATTAAAAAAAAAAAATAACAACAACAATAAATAAAATGTTTAACCCATAAAAATAATTTAAATATACATACAATTAAAAACATTATAAAAATGTAACACAAAAACAAAAACAACAAATTGAGACGAATTGCATAAAAATAGCACAATTAAATATATTTTGATTTTGGCATTAAATTTTTTTTTTTTTGTAAATTATTTATTAATAAAACTTTATCGTCTAATCTGTGATTTATATTTTCGGGTTCTCTTCTATCATAAATTCTAACGAACAAAAAAAATTTTTATTCATTGCGTCACTAAAATGATCAAACACTCTTGGATATTCTGGTCGGGAATATATTTTTGCTCTTAGGTCTTGTAACAAAAAATAAAGAAATCTTTAAAATTATAATTTATTTAATAATTCCATTTAATTATTTGTGGTAAAAGTTCCCTTTTTTTGTGTGTTTCTTTTTGTCCATTTTAAATTAATTTAATTAATCATCTGTGACTGTGATTTATTTGAGTCAATTTGTGCAAATATTTATGATCATTTCTTCCCATGCATATGTATGTATGTATATAAATACTTTGTTTTATTATTATTTATTATTTTATTTTTTTTAATTTTTATTACATTGAACTTTAGTGGCTTTTATTAACTTTAATGTTAACGACAATTATTTTTATGAGGCATTAAACGATTAGTGTGTGCTTCTGAACTTGTAAATTCTTGCATAGATGAGAGCTGCTATTAAAAGTTAATATGCTTTGATAGCAACAACAAAAAAATAAACAAAAAATACTCATTAGATCTGAACAATGGCTAAAAGTGAATTTGTAAAAAATTATCTGTAAAAAAATCAATTGAATTTTTCAGTCTCTAGAAATTTATCGAATAAAAACTTTATAATAAAGTTATCGATAAATATTTACTTTATTTATTTATATTTATTAGAATACAATACAATTTATATTATAATTCTTACGAGCTGAGTAAGCTCAGTCTCTTATGAGAATCAAACTCATGACCCTCATGCTAATACTCTAGAAAAGTACCCACTAGGCTAACAGGGCACCCTATCGATAAAATAATCAGAAACTTTATAATACAATACAATTACATTAGGTTGATTGCAGTAACATTACATACATACATAATTGGCCATTAAAACCCTTCCGTCAGGATTACGGCTTAGCTTCTCATACCACTCATGTTATGTGCCATAACTTTATACTTGAGTGGCGGGACCTACAGTTTAACATCGGCTCTGAACTACAGATTTTTGAGAAACTTTTTCATGGCAGGTTTATTTACTCTCAGAGTTTTTGTTGGAGTAACAGTACTCATTTGAATATTTTTCTTTATTTGTGTTATACATCGGTAGATCTTCATAAGGGGCTGAAAAAAACCAAAAGTGCAGGTATTCTAAAAAGGAAGATGAATGCATTTCATTACAGAATTCAGTATAAATTCATGAGCTTCATCTTATGTTTTGATATACTAACTGTTGAGTACTCGTTTATAAAATACAAAAAATTTAACTCATCTTATGCTAAAAGACAAAAAGCATCAGATCCGTAGATTGATTGTTTTTTTGTTTCAATTTTTTTTCTGCTACTTTATTAAGTACAATAATTATTACTAGATGAATTACTAAAACCGCATGCTCGCAGTAGTGTACCGGATCAGTATCTCAGTATTTTCGATACCCTCGAAGAGGGTAGATTTCTCTAGATTTCAAGGGCACCTAAAAAACTTTCTTATAAACTGTTAACAATTTCAACTTCAATTTATTTACATCAAATTGAATTTTTATCGAAAAATTTGATTGAAGGAACACTTTGGAATCTTTATAACCTCTTTTGATATAATTTAGGAACGCAGTCAGTCAAATTGAAGCTGTTCATTTATTTATCAAAGATTTCTAATGGAAAATTTCAAGTTCCCCTTAATATTTAGCAGCATCGAAGAGTTACAACTTGCCGTTTAAGTTGGTTTTAGTTAAAGGTAACTTTAGCTAAAGGGAACGTTATTACGACTTACAGATAAAATAAAGTTAACTTTTTCGAAAATATGGCAGTGCCGGAGCAATGTCGATATCATTTTGTTTATATTTGAAGTTGCCATATTGAAAATTGTATATAATATGGCAAGTTCTCTGATAAAATTAACTTTAAAAGTTACCGGCAGGATGATCCTCCCTTTAGCATAACGCTCACTTCTACCTTATCGTCCACTTATAATAATAAAAAACCATTTATCTGCCCGATAAAATCCTCCCTTTAGTTAAGCAAGTTAGGTAATAATGGCCCTAAGTCTGTTTCGCAACCGATTTGCTTCAAGAAAGATTTGAAATAAATCGAAATTATTATTTCTATGATTTTTCTTTCCATTAAATCCACTGTTCCGCTATTCGATTTTTAAACTGCTGTGATAATGTTTCTGCTCGTTATGTTATACCTCAATGGCAACGCACAAAATCAATGCTTAGTTGATAACTTTATTTTTTCCAGTATCGTATCCGTTAATATACGTTTTGGACCCATCGAATGCGAGTATTTTCCATATTCAAATCGTTTTTATAACCGCTTAGAATATTGCTTAATACAATTTTTAAATGTTAAATAATCATTGAAATCAATAAAACAAAAATTATGACGATTATATGCCACTTACTTTACAATATTTCAGGATACCAAGAGTACTAATGGCACATTTGTTGTCGCATTTAATTATTCGAAAATTTCAGTAGACACATTCATTTCATTTTACTCTCCATTATATTCAGCACGTTGCGTTTGGTATAGTCGTAGTGATATTCGTAATCGTACTATGAGTTCATTTTATGGTATGAATACATATGATCAATTTTAGATTCAAAATATATGGAACAAGTGGAATGGGCATGCTGAGGAGCTCCCCTAAATTGCATTCCATTTGTAATTTTCTTAATAGCATTAGTCCTAAATGAAGCCGTCGTGGTCTAGTGGGTTGTTATTAGATGTGAGTCCATGGCTCATAAAACTATATCAAAATGAAACATGAAAAAATATATCTTTAGCGACTTCCCTCTGGCAAAAATAGAATGAGAATAAATAAAAGTTTCTCAAATCTACACTACACTCAATGATAAAATTAATATACCCGACATGGGTGGCGTGAGAAACCATGTATGTATGTTTTAATTATAACTAAACCGTTATAATAACGAAATGCGTAAGTAAGTAGGCAATGATATATTTTTCATTCTCATTTTTCTGACTTGTGTACCAGTGGTAGTATATTATAATAATGATTTATCTTTGATTATCTTAGGAAATGAATTAAAAACTTTCTTGAAAACTCAAACAAAATATTCAAGCCTTATTAGATCGATTATGATTAAAAGTTAATTTGATCAAATTGATGTAATCATGGGATGTAATTCATTTAAATGAGAGAGTAATAATACTATGTAATGTAGGTTGTAGCTTAAGACGTACATATTTTTAACAGCTACAAATATGATATTTCCACGGAAGATATAAATATTTTCCATACACAGTCGAAAGTATTTAAAATTTTGTTTCGTGCTTCGGTAATAGTGGATAGTGTTCATAGCTGTCACTGTGTAGCTTGTGATCTCAATTTCCTATAGCTGACTTATAAACTTTATGATAATAATAAGTAATAAGTGGTACAAAATTTTTAATTGCATTCTAAATAAAAAAAAATTAAGTAAAAACGATATTTTAAGATTTTTTGCTTTACTGTCCTGCAATCAGCGTTTCCAGCAATTATTTAACTTTTTTATATCTAAAGAAAACCTTGTTTTTACCAAAGAAAAAAAACTTGTTTTCTACGAAAGTACCAGAATTTTCACCTGTGGCGTCACAACGGCCTCTATGCGTGCTCAAGTGAGCTTCTGGTATGATGCTACCACACTAACCTAACCTAACCTAACCAGAATTTTAAAAGAAAATATCGGAGTCCGGTGTTTCCGTAACTTCCCTTGGTGTTTATTTGTCATTTTATTTTTTTTTCCATCTCAAAAAACATGGAAATAGCTACTCAGTACGGTGTAAATATTTGGAATGTATGTAACGAATACTCATATATTTTAAAATTTCTTATGTTGCCAGCGTAAATTCATTCTGAATGTGTGAAGAAGGCCAATGCAAACCGTTTTTATGCAATAGCTTTCCTTTATAGCTCGACAGATATAAAAAATAATTAATTAAGAACGCAATAAATGATTAACAATTTATGATGTTTAATCAAAAGTCAAAGTTCTACTGTAGCAATAACGAATAAAATCTTATTTTCTATTTACGCTGGGCGTAATTGAATAAAAATTAAGTTTTTTACTTAACTAAAATATATTTAATACAGCGCTACTATTATATTTCACACAGCTATATATGTCAAATAAATTCCATAAATTCTGCAACAATTCATGTCACACATCTTGTGTTACTCAGTGTAAATTCAATCTATTTTATATTTAATTTAATTTAATTTGTAGCATAAATTTTTGATAAATTTTTCTTTTGACAACGATTTTCATAAACTTAAACAATTAATTGCCATGATTGCTAAAGTTTAAAAAGAACGTTTTTCTCATTTAAAGTTAATGAAATTGATTTAATTTGAAGTACATATTAACAAATAAAAAAAATGAAAATTTGTTTATAAATTCTAAGCCTTCTTTCAAACTATGGAAATAAATTTTATTCATCAATTAGATTTCAAGGAGTTTTAGATAATTTTCCATAAGTGTTGTCATAAATATTGTGTGGTTGCATACGATAATTTACAACTTCTTTAAAGCAAATAATTTACAACTTTTTTTTTCTTGCAAATTTGTTGCCCATGGCAACCATACGAAAATGTCTTGCTTGCTATTACATACATACATACATACATAATTGGCCATTACAACCCTTCGTCAGGATTACGGCCTAGCTTCTCAACACCACTCATGTTGTGTGCGTTAATTTTTATACAAGAGTGGCGGGACCTACAGTTTAAAGTCGACTCCGAACGACAGATTTTTTGAGAAGCTTTTCATGGCAATTTTTACTCTCAGAGTTTTTGCCAGAAATCTGCTGAGAGGAAGTCGCCGAAGAAATACTTTTTGTATTTTGTTTTTGATGTCTGGCCTGGGATTCGAACTCGGGCCTTTCGTCTAATAAGCCAACACACTACCTACTAGACCACGGCGACTTGCTTGCTATTGGAAACTATAATTTAATCAATAATTCTTGTATTTTTCGTAACACTTTGGTAATGAATTAGAAAACAAAAAACATTAAAGTTTTTAAAGAAAAAAAAAATCATTAACATCGCTGCAAAGCCTACTACAGTGTTTATTATATTTTACAACAGTGTTGAAAAATTTAGTACTTTAGTACTTTTTCCAGTACTTTTCCATTTCAAATATACAGCAGTACCCCCGCGATGCTTTTAGTACTTTTTTTATTATTAAATATTTTATGTTTTGCGCTTTTCAACTATTAATGCATTAGCAACGTATTGTTAAAGGTAGAATTAGTCTTTAGCCCTGGTTAGCCAAACGTTCACGGAACATACGTTCGTTTTTAGAATACGAAAAGCAATGAGAACGCTTGTCGAACCGTAAAGTAATTTCGGTAAGCATTTATATTTAGCCTTCATATCCTACAAACGGACGTCAACGTTTGACTAAATGTAACGTTCAGAATCAGCAGTTTTTCACAGTTTTGCATATGAGAAACACATGTAAGTCGTTAGTTTTTCTGTTCAGTTCCGTACGTGTACGTGTGCTGGCTTACTACATGTGAGCAGACGGTTCAAACCCCATTTCAGATATTTCCAACAAAACGAAAAATTAAGAAAAAAAAACGAAAAATTTAAGTCGCCGTGGTCTAGTAAGTAGTGTGTTGGCTTATTAGACGAAAGGCCCGAGTTCAAATCCCAGGTCAGACATCAAAACGAAAACATGAAAATATTTATTCGGCGACTTCCTCTCAGCAGATTTCTGGCAAAAACTCTGAGTGTAAAAAACATTGCCATGAAAAGCTTCTCAAAAATCTGTCGTCCGGAGTCGACTTTAAACTGTAGGTCCCGCTACTCATGTATAAAATTAACACACACAACACGAGTGGTGTGAGAAGCTAGGACGTTGTACAATGGGTCAATTCGACCTCCGGGTACTGTACTTGTCACAATTGACAAGTACACGTCCTCTAACCTAACCGAACCTAACCTAACAATGAAGAAAGTATTCCTGCGGCAACCTCATTCTGTCTAAAACCCTGAGAGCAAATAAAATTGCCATTAAAAGTTTCGCAAAAAAATCTCTTGTTCGGACGCGACTTTAAACCGTAGGCTCCACCACTCATGTATAAAATTAATACACACAACATGAGTGGTGTTGAGAAGCTAAATCATAATCTTGATTGAAGGATTGTAATAACCATTTATGTATGTACATATGTATGTATGAACTTTTTTACAAAAGTACCATTTGATGCGAAAAAGTACTCTATCAGTTATAGTTCAGTACCATTTTTAAATTCCAATTTTGCTACACTGTTTTACAGCGTCAATGTTGTGAGCTAAACAAGCTAAAAAATATGAAAAAATACAATGTTTTGTTTAAAAAAAAAAAAAAAATTAAAAAAAATTATTCAAAATTCAATTAATTTAAATAATAAATAATAATATGCATTAAATAATAAAATAAAAAGTGTAGCTATACAATAGCAACAGCAACAGTAATAAATGAAACAGAGGAAGAAAAACAAAAATAAATACAATACTACTTGAGAAGTTAACGAGATGTTTTGGTACCCCCGGCAATAAATAAAAGAATTCGTATTTAAATACTCTCTGCTCGTATGTATGCGATGTATTACGATAATAAATATTTTATTTCTATTTAAAAAAAACAAAAAAAAACACAAAATTATTGAATAAATAATATCACACGTTTGTTGAAATGTGTCTGTCTGTCTATTTGTATGTGTGTATTATTATTCTTCTTAAATTTGGCATTTTTTCCCTGTGTTTTTTTTATTATTATTAAATAACACACAGTGTATCTTTGTCTTAAAAGAAGAGAGATTTGTTGTAGTTTTGTTTCTCTATTTGATTCTTTGCTTAGTTAGTTTAGTTTTTAATTTTTTTTTTTTTTTTGATGATTTTCTCTTTCATTCTCACACAGGCTTAACACAGTCACAGTCACAGGCTGAGGCATTGATGGTCATTTAGCCACCCAGTGTAGTTGACTTTTAGTTTTCATGGATGAATCGTTTTCGTCGTCATCGTCATCGTCGCAGTCGTCGCCGTCGTCGTTTGTTCATAAAGTACTCGTCGTACTATACTGTAAACGTTTTTAACGTTTTGTTGCGAAAACAATTTACATGAAAAATACATTAAAAATGTTTACTGACATATAAAACTTTAACTTTTATTTTCTGTTGTTTTTTCTTCCTTTTTTTTTTCTTTCTCCCTCTTCCTCACTCTCTCTTCCTAACTACTACTATTGTTGTTAGTGTTATTGTTTTTAGAAAAACGAAAAAAAAAATCCAAGAAAAAATAAATTGAAACTCTTCTTTGAAATGAAAAATAAAATTAAAACAAAAACAAAAACTTGAAAGAAAAATTTTACTTCCAAATAAAAATAGAAACAAATGAAAATGTTAATTTGAATAAGCGAGGACGAGTGCGACTCAGAGTAAGAGTACGATTACAAGTGCGATTATGAAAACGGAGAATTTAAGTTAGTCAGTCCGTTTATTTATTTTTTTTTTTAATTTTTAAGTTTAAATTTTTTTTTATTTATCCCTAGTTCTTGTTAAATAAAGTTATTTTTTTCTTTATTTATTTTTGTTTTTCTTAAAAACTTAAATACATACTCGTATTATTTAGTTTTTAAATTGTTTTTAATTACAGTGTAAACCATACAATTAAGGCTAGAATATAAAACACTAATTAATGACTGCTAAGTAACTGAAATTAAAGAATAATTAACGACAAAAACAAAAAAAAAAAAAAAATAAAAGATTCCATTTAACAAAATCTGTAACTAAATACTTAAAAAAATAATTAAAATTAATCTCTAAAAAAAAACATGTATTACATGCATACATACATAGTTTTGTAATGTCATTAAATACTTGAAATGAAAATTTATCGCGGTTACTAACATTAGTACCTTCTATATAAGGGCATTGTGTTCATATGTTCATATATGTATAATAGGAGACGTTTTCAAATATTCCTGTTATGTTCGCTTACAAATGTTGTTGACACTCTTACATACATACATACATACATAATTGGCTATTACAACCCTTCAGTCAGGATTACGGCCTAGCTTCTCAATACCACTCATGTTATGTGCCTTAATTTTTTACATGAGTGGCGGGTCCCACATTTTAAAGTCGACTCCGAAAGACAGATTTTTGAGAAACTTTACATGGCAATTTTTATTTACTCTCAGAGTTTTTGCAGGAAATCTGCTGAGAGGAACTCGCCGAAGAAATATTTTTTTTTCATATTTTGTTTTAATATCTGACCGGGGATTTGAACCGTGGCTTCGCGTCTAATAAGTCAACACACTACCTACAAGACTATGGCGACTTCTGTTGACATGCTTGCTGCTCTATATTGGTAATTTCGTGGTGTAAGCTATTTCTTTGTTGTTAGTTTCTTTTTTTGTTGTTACTTTCTTGACATTTCTCATATGAAGCTATTTTTCCCGGGTATATCGTTTGCAAAAACTTATTATTTCCTGGATACTGGCTAATATTGACAATATTTGCTAAAGTCAGATATTGTCAATGACCATTCATTTCTTACAATATTTTCCAATAAAAATGTTCCGTTGAAACCACCAATGAACAAAAATGCACACCAACGTTGCGTGGTTTATATGTGTGCTGATAGAACAATTCGTTAAATTTTAAATGGAAAACCTGTTCCGCCAGTAGTTGTTCGCCTACGAATTTAATGAATTGTCGAATTTGCTGATGATCACGCAATTAACTATTATTCGATCTCGTTTTTTAAGGAACATAGACTGGACCAATATTTTTTTTTTATTTATTATTCATTTATTTTCACCTGCTTGGAGATTTGTCTACTCCATCATACTTATTCTCTCTGCTGGTTAGAAATAGATAGGAAGCCTCCCAATATTTTAAATTCAAAAACCACTTTTCGGATTTCAAAACTTTACCCAAATTTCTCCGGTTGTAGTCTATATCATCACCTAAAAGGCAGTACACCCCGCCACCACTGGCAATAGATTGCCAGGGGAAACTTACGCTGATGTTTTTATATCTTGTATTATAACGATTTATGTCTTGAATTCTGTTGATTCTGAAGAATAAAAATATATTTTTTACAATCCCTCCAAATGCTAATGAGTTTTCAACAATTTAAGTATTGTTCTCCTAGGTTAGGTTAGAGGACGTGTACTTGTCAACTGTGAGGTCGAATTGACCCATTGTACATCGTCCTAGCTTCTCACACCACTCGTGTTGTGTGCGTTAATTTTATACATGAGTAGCGGGACCTACAGTTTAAAGTCGACTCCGAACGACGGATTTTTTGAGAAGCTTTTTCATGGCAATTTTTACTCTCAGAGTTTTTGCCAGAAATCTGCTGAGAGGAAGTCGCCGAAGAAATATTTTTTTCATATTTCGTTGTGATGTCTGGCCTGGGGCTCGAACTCCGGCCTTTAGTCTAATAAGCCAACACACTACCTACTAGACCACGGCGACTTCTTATTGTTCTCCTATAAAGTTGATTTTTTTAGAAAATTGTACGTCATCTGTCGATATTGCTAAACACAGGTTTTTCGAAAAAAAAAATTATATGTACCGTTTTAGTCGAATTTCTTTCCTTCTCGACATTATTTTCTCGGAGCCAATTTCGGACATGGATGCAATTTCTAGCGTAAACCATGAATTTGTGCCAAGAACACTACTCACCTATGCCCCCTTGTGTTGTCCTAGAGTAGAAAAACTTTTTTCTTGTCCAAAAGTGATGAGTTTTGTTTTTAAGATCGTCATTAAATTGATCCAATCAGTTTACATAAAACTCACCAACAATTGTTTTACATGTTGAAGATAGTCAAATTGAATTATACAGCATGTATCTTAAGATGCGGTCAAAACTACATGGCTTTATTTGGTGCCATACGCCCGCCGTCCTAAATTCGTTGTTTTGAATTTTTTACTCTTGAACAGCGTCAAACGAATGTTGTAGAAAACCTTCAAAATTCGAAACTCTAAGCTGTGCGACATACGTATATATTTCCAAATATGGGTGTAGAGACCTCTACTGTGGATATACAACATTCTGCATCTTCTATACTAGAACGACTACAACGAAATTCATTGAAGCATTGAAGCTGATGGAAAATACATGAAATTCACGGAATTACGCGGTAGTGTGCTATGAATGACTGTCAAGCACTAACTAAATAAGGCAGTGAATTGGAAAATGTGTTTTAAGAGTAAAAGCCAACGAGTCACGCTCATGTATACAGAACAAACTATTCCAATATTATGAACACTGCACATAATTATTGTCAACACAATCCTTTTCAACATCATTTTATATTTTTTGTACAAGAGAGTGAATTTATTCTGTGCCTATTAAAATGTGTTTTCGAAATTTGCAAATCGTTTTGATGTTTTCAATATTAATGTTTAAGACTCTTTGTTTAAAATATTATTTGATTTTCTTTGAATCCATTTTCTACAGAGTCGTAGTCTTTTGAGAGTTGCATTGGCTTGATAGGCGGGAGCTAGAGAGTTTGTATCTCAGTTCGGACGTATTAATTAATCTAATTGCCACGATTAGTTTTTCAAATATTGGCGCCGTTGAGCTATAAGTCTCACCTCATCGACAAAATTAACGCACAACGAAGATGGACTAAAGGGTTGAAATCCACAATAATGTATGTGTGCATTTTGGAAAGACTTTCATGTCGTAAGGGCCCATCGGACTGCATTTAAAATACACAACTTGTATAAAACTATTACGAATTCAATTCAATTGGACAACAAACTAAGCCAAGAATTTGTCACAACCACTTGGTCAGCCAGTCTTATCAGTATGCGAACTCCTTCTATGCTGTACGACACACTCTTCCGAATTTGAAATTTTGTTAAGTTTTTCACGTTACTTTCGTTCATGCGCTTGATGGAACTTTTCCCAATTACAGTTTTTTTTTCTAGGTATGCTTGAAATAATGAATTAAATGCGCAATTACGCCACTGACCGATTCAATATTAAATGGAGCATGATCTCGCTCGAGATCAATATCGATTACTTGTAGTTAAATGCAGGGAATAGTTTTTAAAATTTTTCCAGTATTTTTTGTTTGTTTTTTTTTTGTGTTTTAATTAGAAAATTAATTTAAAAATGATTTATGTTTTGCTTGTTTGCAATGTAGTGCAATTTGTTTTTATTTATTTTAACAAATTTAATTAAAAACCCGATTATTTTGTTTTTGTTTTCCATTTTCATTTGAATGTTTATTTAAATTTTTAATTTTTTTATTTTTGTTTTTATTTTTATTTTCTTTGATAGATTTGTTATGGGAAAAACAAGTTTAACATTTAATTTATTTATTTATTTATTTGTGTTTGTGTGTGTGTGTGTGTGTGCGTTGTGTGTCATAAATAATTAATGAAAACATGCGTTAGAAAATAATTTCAATAATTTATGCAAAGTTGATTTGTTAAAAAATATTTACAATGTTTCTACCTTCTATCCAACCGCCACAAATGCTAACTTTAACTGTCAAACTGCAAACCCAAACTTTAACTCAAAATTGCAAAAACGAATTTAATGAATGCATAAATACTAATACATTACATACATACATACATACATACATATGTACATACTCGCATATTACTTATAAACAGTATTTATTTTAACGATTGTTAAATCAAATAAAATATTATTTTAATGAACGAATCATTTCATTTCATTTCCAATTTCACTTACGTTTTGTTTTTATTTCATCTCTTTAAATTTTTTTTATTTTATTTGACAATTGATTTGATTTGTGTAACGCAACAACAACATACATTTGACATTTTGGTCAGTTTTTAATTGTTTACAGCAGTCAAAAAAAAAAAGACGAAGAGAGAATTGTTTATTGTTTTGTAATTTTAAAATTGGCCACTTTATTTTGTTTATTTAAATGTTAATTATTCAATGCCATGTAACTGCAATCAAATTAACTTTTAATTTTAATGATCATTATTTCTAATAATAGAATTAAAAATCACAGGAATAAATAAATTAACTCTTTCGTAACAAACATATCTGGTCAATTCACACAAGCCGTTGTATCGTTGTATTCATTGTATTGTTGGAAGAACATACAACAGTGTATGATTGTTGTTGATAATTTTCATATAAAAATCTGATACACTTATACACATTTTTTTCATATGTTTTTAAAAGTTGTATTGGTTTCGTGCTATCAAATTGTGTGAATGAAAAAAATGTGTATATGTTTTCATATGTTCTAAAAGGTTGTGTTGGTTTCGGGCTATCAAATTGTTTGAATGCCACGAAATACACAATACAGCACAGCATTGAGCGTTCACAAATAAACAAATGTATTCAATACAACATACACCATACAAAGTTGTGTGAATTGCCCAATCGTTGTCGAAAGTCCAAAAGTACGTATCATCAAAATAATCAAAATCGAGTTTTTGATTGATTATGATTCGTAAGGTTATCTAACATATCTTTACCAATTTTTAGATTTTTGCGACCAAAAATAACGTTTTATATCAATACATAATTCAAAATAACGTACCAACATGTAACACGTAACTCCTATAAAATTAGAAAAAGTGATGTTACGTACTTTTGGATTTTCGACGACGATATAGACAAGAACAACAAAAAATTTTTTGTAGTTATTGTGCATTGGAGGACAGTAGCGTGATAATGTCTGGAACAGAATAAAGACGTTCTAGTAGAAGCTGATGCTTATGACGTAATGAGTAGCCTAACAAAAACAAAATGCCAACAGAATAGAGAAGCTTTCTTATAATGATACCAAACAACCTTTTCATAAACTTACAGAATAATGCAGGAATACTAATAAAAAGCGTATCAAATTGTGTAATAAATGCATATCCAACTACATATTTATCATATATTTACTATTGAATATATTGAAAATCATGGAAATCCTCTAAAAATTTTATTTGTCGAGCGATATATTTCAAAAATTCGATTTTTGCGTTTCAGCGTCTACTACAGCAACTCCTACAACGACGTATTCTAATGACACCATTTTGAATTGCTATTCTTAACTTTTGACCGCTTGCAGTATTACTCGCTACATTATACCCTAGCTACTAATCTGTTCCCCACTTTAAGTAAAAAATTTTAATTTAAAATTAGAAAAAAAATTTTTGATTTGCAACTTAAATGAAAGTGAGGTTTTTCTGTCCTGTTTCTGTCTTTGTTTCAAAAACACACATTTTGCGACCATACTTGGACAGATATATGTTGTTTGAAGGAAGAGTTGAAGGCACGTACAAGACATGCTGCGTCAAACATACTCACAGGCTTCCATTTGATTTTTTTACACAATGTAAGGAATGTATATAAATGTTAACAAACTATGTATTTAAAGTCAGTGGTTAGTGTGCCGTGTTTCCCTGAAGCCAATAGCCTTAATCATTAAACAGTTATTAATATCACAAACAATCGCCCATATGAGCTAATATTAGTCGATCTTGATCTTGTCAATGTCACCTTGTGACAATGTGTAACTACAATTCCTTTCGAGAATTAAAGTATTATGGAATTTTTTCATAATCAAAATATGCCTCCACTATAGGCCAGTCTTGTTGTATCAGCTAACACACATCATTAATGTTGTCTAGTGGGTGTCCTAGTAGTCTAACGGGAGTGTGCTAGACTATTAGCGTGAGGGTTGTGGTTTATATTCCCACCAGAGACTCTGGTCTATTACACTGTTACTCAGTTCGTAATAATTAAATATTATTTTGTAATTGTATTTTAAGTAATAAGTAAATAAATAAGTGTTCTCCAGAATGGGACCAAAAAATGGCTTCTGCTGGGTATTCAAAGAATTCGTAATGGCAATAATGAAAATTATTTTCTTTGTATTGTCAGTACATAGCAGAGATCAGCAATGAGTAGTAGATTCGAATTATACTCATAATTTCTGATATTTACTTATTTTAATATCATACTCATGCTAGTCATATTCAAAGTTTGAAGTATTCATCGTACTCATAATACGCATGATGTTGTTAATTTCGACTCTCCTTTACTCAACATTTGCAATAATCACAAAATAAGTATAATTCGCGTACGAACACTAAAATACTCACTAGAAGGTTGTTTGTTTGATTTGCTTGCTGTCTTTGTCTTTTCTTTCTTCTTTTGTATGTAAATGCAACAACGACTAAGACTGTAAATTTTGATGAATGATTCGAATCACTCGAATTATTTATGAGTTTTATAAGAATTTTTCTAAATTTATGAAGCAGAATGAGTAGGTGTATGAATCAAACACATTTCGAATGATCAACGTTGTACTCATACTCATTGCAACCTGTACTTATAAATCAATGTTGTAGTGAGTGCGAATGAATCAGAGTAGACGAATTTCAATACTGTTGACTCATTCATACTCGAAATTTCATGAGTACTTATGAGTAGCGAAAAAAAACATTCGTTGCTGATTTCTGGTACATACCTTGTTTATGGACAAATACTGTTGCATACTACAAGCGAAGACGAATGGTTTTAGTCTACTTCTGCTACCTTTGAAATTCTGCGCACTTTCAAATTCCGATATGAAATGTATCTGTGTACTGTGTACCACAACAAGAATTTTTCTATCAGTTCACAGGAAAATTTTATCAAACCTTGAACATACGACTAGTTTTCGATTTTTTTTACATTTTCCAGTTACTTTTTTAAATGGTCATGACTGGTTTTGTTTTCTGTTCGGAACAAGTGTCTAGTACTGTTCGAAAAGTCAGTTTTCATTATTATTTTAAAGTAAAATCAAACTGTTTTTAAATGAAATTATTTCTTGGTTTCATAAAGGTGTACTTGGAGATCCCGATAATAAACTAAAAAATAAAATCATTTACTGAGGACAGTCCACAGTTCCTCATATTATTCTTAGAAAACATTTATCAGAGAATTTTCTTCGTAGTAGAAGAATGAATACAATTCTCATGACATTTAATGATATTAACCGTACACATGGTTAAAGTTTAATAAATTGGGCAATACAACCCTTTAATGATTATTACAACCAAACTTCTCACGCGACCCATGTTCTATGTGTGTTAATTTTATCCATAAGTGACGGAACCTACAGTTTAACGTCGACACCGAAAGAAAGATTTGAAATACTTTTCATGGTAATTTTATTTTATTTGCAGAGCTTTTGCCAGAATAATGCTGATATTTAGTAGCTGAAAGAAAATTTTTTTTTCGATTTTATTCGAGAAGTCTGAGCGGTGATTGGAACCACTGTCTTTAGTCCAATAAGCCAACAAACTACCTAGTAGACCACGGAGTCCAAACTTGGCGATCAGTTTTTGTGTACAAAATATTTATGATAAATTTTATACTTTTTTTTACATGGAAAATGAAAAGGCTACCAGTTGAAATCAACAAAATATCGATCGATAAGATTTTCTTAGCCTTGGGTCACTATTACAACTTGCCGTTAACAAAAGGCAGGATTTTAACGAGCAGATAAATTGTTTTTCATTGTTATAAGTGGACAATAAGATAGAAGTGAGTTTTAAGCTAAAGGGAGGATCATCCTATCTTTAACTTTTAAAGTTAAGTTTATGTTAGAACTTGCCATATTATATATCGTTAGTATAATTCGCAAAGACGCTAAGTCCACTTTTTTCCAAACTTGAGATTTTAATGCAAAACGGTAGCACTATACAAAATACATATTTTACGACAGCAAAAGTGTCAGTATGTAGTTTAAAGTTGTTGTAATTTTGTGGTTAGCAAAAACGCTAAGTCCACAAAATACGAAAAATATTAAAATCACGTGCTAATTTCACGAATATTAATTATTAATTATTATTAATTTTTGATCTAAGTCATTCAAAGAGAGCTATTTTGTAAAAATAATTGCGTTTAAAAAGTTTAAAAATTTTAAAAACTGAAAAAGCTACAATGTTTTTTGTGTCTCCTGTACAATTTGAAAAAAGGGACTTAACACATTTGCGAATTATACTAACGATATATTATTTTCAATATGGCAACTTCAAATATAAACAAAATGAGCAAACATAACAACAAAAAAAACTTGTTTAATTGAGCAGTTTTATCGACATTGCTCCAGCACTGTCATATTTTTAAAAAAATTAAACTTTAGTTTTATCTGAAGGTTATAATAACGAAAAGAAGTTAAAGATGACTTTAAAGTTTACTTTAGCTAAAGTTACCTTTAACTAAACCTAAGTTTAACGGCTAATTGTAATAATGGCCCTTAATATGATTAAGGATTGTACATCAATAAATCAATATCTCAGAAAGTATTTGCAAAATTGATGAGGATGCCTTACACGAGTTCAAAAACCATCTCAATTAAAAAAAAAAAGAATGTAAAGAATGTAATCAATTCTTGTTCTCTCTCAATTAATATTTCTTTAGAATACAGAACTATTAGAGCCGTCTAAATGAAATACACATGTATGTATACTCGTATATCTACTGGTGTTGTTGTTGTTATTATTTTACAAATATGTACTATTTGTGGCAAATGATTTACATGGTAAAGTTTTAATGTGACATATTCTTCTGTGTGTGTGTTACAAATTAAATTTTGATACTAAATTACACCGACATGACCACATTTTATGTATGTATTCGTACGAAAGATGGCTTCAATGCACACAAAAAACATCAATATTGTCAAAAATGTTTGTTATTGTTGTTGTTGTAGGAAAAAGGATGTCATGGAAAGTATTCCATGAGAGAGAGAGTGTATGTATAAGTGAGAATAACTAAATACATTAAGAAATAGGCAGACACATGTATAACATTTAAATAATCGACGGAGAGAAAGAGAGAGAGACAGAGAGAGCGGAAGAGTGATAGAGAGCGATTATTGAAATCAAGGTAAACAGCAGAGGCATTCAGGACACAACAAACGTAATAATATTCTTATAAGCTGTATACGTGTGTGCATGCATTGGTACATATTTTATTCTGTGTTTAATTAAATGTCGGTAATGCAGTAAAAAAATAATTCATTCAAAAGTTCAAAAGGTTGCAAAACTAGTGTGTTTTTCGATTAACATTTTAATGCTGGATGAACGCGAAACAAAAATTTAAATTCTGTTGCATGCATGCAATATGACTTCTAACAATGCTTACATGAGTGCTGACATAAATATCTTTAGACCATGATATATTATGAGTTCGAAGACAAGAAAAATGGAAATGCAAAGAAAGAAATTGCATGCAATTGAAATGCCTTCAATAATGCAAAGGGAAAGACGGCAAAAATAGATTTCTTTTTTAATTAAAAATTAATTTTCAAAATGTTAATACAAGTCAATTGGAAATTGTAACATTTCTATTGCAATAGAAATAGAAATCAAATGCCTTTGTTGCATGCATGTGGCATTGTATATAAGCCACATGTACGAGTATGTATGTATGTACGTATGATAAAAAAGAGGTGATTTAAAAAATTGTCGCAGCAACAAGAGAAGCGTTAGTTTTTTTCCTTCTTAATTTTCGTTGGATATACAGCCAGTCAGCCAGCCAGGAAAAGAATAGCAGAATACCTCTTGGGATTTATGCATTTAATGAGCGCTTTGGCGCTTATGACGTTAAAGTTGTCTGAGGCGGTTTGTGTGTGTGTTTGTTTGCCTTTTTTATGATTATTTTTAAATGTTGCACGCGATATGCGGGCGTGGCATGGCGTTAAATTACACTAATACACTCGTATGCCTTATAATAACAAGTAAATAAATACAACGCATGTATGCATGAATATGTATGTATTCATATCTTCTATTTGTCCGTCCATATGATTTCGTTAGCCTTTTTATAGGCAACAGAATGCCTTCTTTTCCCCCCATTTCATTTAATACGGGGTGAGAGGGTAATGGTATATTTTACCGTATTTAAACGCTGTTGGCGGTTTTGTCGTTGTACGACTGCGGTGTGGCTGCATAACCAACACATGATTTATTATTTTTCTTTTTACAGAAATTTAATATGATTTCATATGGTTGGGTTTAAAATATGTATGCATGTATGTACGTGAATATACAGTGAAAAATTTAATGAAAAAAAAAACATGAAATTAATGAAAAATAAAATGTAGTAGCTTAAACGTATATGTAGTAACTGCTGACACTTTACGTTGCTACTTTTCAAAATTTTGAATAAATTTTTGAAACGAAATCTCCCAAAATGTGAAAAACAAAATTTGACTTTTGCAAGCAAAAAAACACACACATACACAAAAACTGTCAAATATTTTCGAAAATAGATTTAAATGAGCAAATTTTTTCTTTTCTTAAATGAATTTATGAACCTGCCTTAAAAGTATTTGTAAGGAATTTGGGGATTTTTATAAACGACATCCGGTGTAGGCCAAACCTTTTTCTTTACTCTCTTTAGCTATAGATAAAGATATTTTTCTCTTACTTTTTTTTTATTTTTTTTTAACAAACCATCATAAATTCCTCTAAGATTTCAATCTGTTTCTGCACCTTTTATTTAAAAACCAAAAAGTGAAACCAAAAAAAAAATTAAAATGAAAAAGGCAGCTGTTTTATATAGAAAAAAAAAATCACCTCAAATCAGTTTGTTTGCCAGTGTGTATATAGTATTTGGTTCACACTCCAATTTGTGTGATCCCACAATAAATTTTTATTTCAAAAGCAGGTATGAAAATAAAAAAAATTTTTGTTTTGGTTTTGCTTTTCAAATCATCTGAAAGACCTTTTTTATAGATTATTCTAATCAATAAAGTCGTTGTCAAGAATTTAAATTTGCATTTAATTTTCGTTTGTTTTTTCTATTTTTTTTATTTTTTCTTATTTCAGTTTCTGTTTTTATTTTATTAATTGCTTTCGTTTTAACTGTCTTTCTCTCCCTCTATCTCTGTTTTTCTGTTCTATTGTATTATGTATTTTATTTATTTATATTGCATTATTATAGGAACGTTTAAATAAATAAATTAGACAATAGAACAGTTTTAAACAATTGGTTAATGATTTACAGAGAAATTGCATATTTCGCTTCAAATAACTTTCATTGCAAATTGTCAAAGCGAATTATAAGGGGTGATTTTTTAAGAGCTATAGGAAAATTAAAAAAAAAACACATACAATTCAGAAAAATGAAATGAAATCTTTATTTTAATCGATAGTACGGTCCATATAATTTAATGTTTGAAGATTATTTCATGCAAATGTTGACCGCAACTGCGCCTCAAATGGTCCATCCGCTTAGTCCAATTTTTGCATACTCTTTCCAATATTCCGGCCGGTATCTCACGAATAAATGCTTCAATGTTGTCTTTCAATGCGTCAATTGAAGCGGGATTGTCTGTATAGACATGAGCTTTAACATAGCCCCACAAAAAATAGTCTAAAGGCGTTAAATCGCTTTGTGATATCAGAGCTACTCCGACCTAATCTAACGTTAAATCGCACGATCTAGGCGGCCAATTGACTGGTCCCGAACGTGAAATAAAATTTTCACCGAACTCGCCTCTCAATAAGTCCATTGTTACGCGTGCTGTGCGGCATGTGGCACCGTCATGTTGAAACCACATGTCATGCAAGTCAAGCTCTTGCATTTTGGGCAAAAAGTTGAATATCATCTCGTGGTAGCGCTCACCATTCACAGTTACGTTACGATTCGCAGCATCTTTGAAGAAGTACGGTCCAATGATGCCACCAGCCCATAAACCGCACCAAACTGTGACTTTTTCTGGATGCATTGGTAGCTTTTGCAATGCCTCTGGCTGATCTTCACTCCAAAATCGACAATTCTGCTCATTTACGTATCCATTGAGCCAAAAATGAGCTTCGTCGCTGAACACAATTTTTCGATAAATAAGTGGATCTTCGGCCAACTTTCCAAGAGCCCATTTTGATAATAAAATTCAATGATTTTCAAGCGTTGTTCGTTTGTAAGACGATTCATGGTTAAATTATAGACCAAACTGAAGATGTTTGACAGTGAAACAAAACACGAAACGTGCGTGAGCTGTTTAAACCAGTGTTGCCAAAAAGATACTAGCTAAAAAATCACCCTTTATATATAATTGACCATTACAACCCTTCAGTCAGGATTACGGCCTAACCCCTCATGTTGTGTGCCTTAATTTTATACTTGAGCGGCGGGACCTAGAGTTTAACGTCTACTCCGAACGACAGATTTTTGAGAAACTTTTCCATGGCAGGTTTATTTACTCTTAGAGTTTTTGCCAGAAATCTGCTGAGAGGAAGTCGCAGAAGAAATATTTTTTTTTCATATTTCGTTTTCATGTCGGGCCTGAGGCGCGAACCCGAGCTTTTCGTCTAGTAAGCGAACTCACTAACTACATGACTACGGCGAATTAGTAAATAGATATTCTAACATGAGCATTAGCCACTGTACCATAGTTTCTATCAGAGGTCAGCAATGAACTGTTTCTTCGCTACTCTTAAGTACTCATGAAATTTTGAGTATGAGTGAGTATTGAAATTCAACTATTCGTACTCACTACAACATTGATTTGTAAGCACAGGTTGCAATGAGTATGAGTACAACGTTGACATCAAACTCATAACATTCGAAATATGTTTGATTCATACGCCTACTCATTCAGATTCATAAATTTAGAAAAATACTTATAATACTCATAAATGATTCGAGGGATTAGAATTATTCATAAAACCTACAGTCTTAGTTATTGTTGCATTTACAAAAAGAGAAGAAAGAAAAAGACTGAGACAGCAAACAAAGCAAACACACAACCTTCTAGTGAGTATTGTAGTGTTCGTACGATAATCATACTTATTTTATGATTCTTGTGAATATTGAGTAAAGGAAAGTCGAAATCAGCAAAAATAAGCAAAAAAAAGTTGTCGACTTATTAGACGCAAGGCCAGGGTTCAAAACGGAATATGAAAAAAATGTTTCTTCCTCTCAGCAGATTTCAGACAAAAACTCTGAGAGTAAATAAAATTGCCATGAAAAAGTTTCTCAAAAAAATCTGTCGTTCGGAGTCGACTTTAAACTGTAGGTCCCTTTGGGAAATATTTTCTTCGGAAAGAAATTTCACGCCATAAACAAGAGAGGCTTTGAATGAGAAACGTTTACTTAAAATTACTGTCAGAAATACTTTCCATTTAAAATTTTGAATTTTTGAAACTATGAAGATCAACATTCAAACGAAAATTTGCCTGGAGCTGATTACCGATTCAAGTGGTATATTTTTTTGTTAAACTCGATTATTTTCGTCCAATTTCTAAATGAACAATATGTACTTAAGTTGTAATACCTCATAGCGATTCAAATTGTTTCACTAGACTGCCAGACAAATCAATTCTCTTGGCTATGCTAATACATATTTTACATTCTTCCTCAAATGTCTACTCTGGCTTTAGTAGTCTCGTGCTAAACAGGAACATAGTAAATCCTTAGAAAGAAAGCCGAGAATGTGTTTGTAAAACAAAAGGAAGAAAAAAAATTTTGAAAATAAAGGCATAAAAAGTAATTAGAAACTAATACGCCCTCTAAAACCAAAACCAAAAAGGGAAAGAAGGCTCATAAAACCAGAGGCCATAATTTACGAAAACGATTTTTAACGACAATTAGGCGAAGGATAAACAAACAGTTTTTTTTTTTTGAAAACAGAATGCGGCGACAACTGCAGAAGTAAATGCTGTAACAAAAAATGTGGAAAATAATTAAATCTTAAGTCGTAACATCAAATACTATTATCATTCGGTATTTACGTTCGCTTACTAGCAACTCGGATGGAACTTTCGAATTTTATATTGTTTTTCGGTGCGCCTAAAATATGAAAAAACATGTCATGAAAGTATAGTAAGATCGTTTGGAAATTGTGGAACACAACTGAAAGAAAAAATTTTGTCAAAATAAAATAGAATCCATCTCACGACCTACTTTCATTTGCCGACAATTTTTAACTAAATACAAATTTGTGCAGAAAAAATCGTTGCGGTTGTATTCTGTTTTTACACTTCCACTTATACACCAATACACAGAATAAAGAATGCCTAAAACGAATGGCAAACAAATGTGAACGTATATTACTACGAGTGGCTCGTACTTAAATGAGCATGTGAATGAGAGTGGCGAGACAACACCCAATGAGTTCCATACACAGACTGAAGAATTGTGGTGTCGTCATCAGGTTCTTATTGTAAGTAGTTTAAGTAGCAACAGTCAAACTAATGTATTGACTGTCTGCCGTTAATAAATATCCTTTAAGGACGTCTTCTTAACACAATGGCACGCACAAGTGCCAGTATAAACACTGACGCTGTCGTGTAGTGTAATTGGAAGAGATTCTCGTTTTGCAAGAAGATGTTTATGAATGAATGAAACTCCCTGCTGTGCCAATATAAAATATGACGAAGGAAATTTTTGTAAAACTCTGCAGGACATCATAAGAGAGAGTGTGTAGAACAGAAGCTTAGAGATCATGCTGTTAAATTAAGATCAGTATGTCTAAATTAAATAATAAGACAGCATAACCAGCCAGTCAGCCAGCCAACCTGTTGATGTGCGGTTGTTATTTATAAAATTAAAGTGGAAAGAATATTCGTCAGATTTTTTTTGTGGCAATTTAAATAATTTCCGACAGAACTATGACGCCGTTTATTATTTTTTTTGTTGTTTTTAAATATTTCATGCATACATATGTATATACAAATACATATACAGTACAACTTCGACTGTCCGGACCTGCGCCAGTATGGACACTCCAATAAGTCGGACGCTTCTACATTTCAGACAACTTAAAATTTTTACCTCTACAATTCGGACAAATTCTTTTATGCAAGAAAAAAAAATTAAATTCCGGGGGTTTCCCGTTCTTAACTCGCATGTTTTGTTATCCATACTTTCATTTACATTTTGCACTATCATTACTTCAGTTTCGGACTTAGCATGGTAAAGCATTAGTGAAAAAAATATTCAGAAAAGCTGGTCTGCATTATGGCCAAGAACTGCATCGTGCTGGGATGATGAAGATATGCTACCGCTTCAGGTTCTGCGTCATGAACTACAGTCTGATAGCATCTATGATGACATAAAATCCATGACATAACTGAAGAAGATATCAATGATTGGGCAACTGGTGCAAATGAATTTTCATTGGATTTTTCCGATGAAGAAATAATACAACACGCTAAATGAAAAGAATCGCCAGTGCTGCTCACAGACTCCGAATACGACTTTATAGAAATGGATGCAAACACAAAGATATGTAATGCAGATACAAAGAAATCATTTTCAGTTTACATTCAGTGGGCTAAGGAGAATAATATAGATATGCAGGATATTCTATATGCCTTATATAGGGTGTTTTTTATAGAGGTATAGAACTTTAAGTTGGCATTACTTTTCAAGATGGCCACCGATTTAACAGCTGTCAAGTGATTTATTCTCAGTGTGGTTTGGCAATTCATCATGAATAGACTCACGCCTAAACAACGCTTGCAAATAGTGCAATTTTATTTCGAAAATAATGGTTCTGTGCGAAAAACGTATCGCGCACTACGTCCATTTTATCGTCGACAAAATCGTCCATCATAGCAGTCAATTCGATTAACCATGGAATGTTTTCGCAGCACGTTTACTCTTATTGATAACTCGCATCCCCAGAGACGCTGTATAGTGCGTACAGAAGAAGCTATTGCTGCTGTAGAGCGTAGCATTGAGGAAGACCCGAATGAGTCCATCCGCGGAATAGAGCCATGATTACTAACTTTTTCATTCCTGAATTGAATAAACATGTTGTCCAGGAGATGTGGTTTCAACAAGACGGCGCAACATGTCACACAGCTCGTGACACAATAGATTTATTGAAAGACACGTTTGGTGACCGCCTAATTTCACGTTTTGGACCTGTGAATTGGCCTCCAAGATCTTGTGATTTAACACCGCTAGACTACTTTCTGTGGGGCTATGTAAAGTCATTGGTCTATGCGGTAAAGCCACAAACGCTTGACCATTTGGAAGACAACATTCGCCGTGTTATTGCCGATATACGGCCACAAATGTTGGAAAAAGTCATCGAAAATTGGACGTCCAGATTGGACTACATCCGCGCCAGCCGTGGCGGTCATATGCCAGAAATCATATTTAAAATGTAATGCCACAAGATTATCTTTCGGATAAATAAAATTCATGTCAATCGAATAATCCATCGTTGTTTTATTGCAACTTAAAGTTCTATACCTCTATAAAAAACACCCTATATATATATATATTAACAAAGTTAGCCAGCACAAAATAACTTCGTTTTTTAATAAATCATAGTATGTATGTATTTATTTATTAATTACAATACAATTACAAGTTATATTCTAATTATATACGAGCGGAGTAACTTGTCCATATGCTCGGTGTAGTGTCACAGACCAGAGTCTTTAGTGGGAATCGAACCCACGACCCTCGCGCTAATAGTCTAGCATACTACGCACTACATTACCAGGGCACCCTATGTATGTATTTAATTCACTTAGATTATTTTAATAATTTTCACTACTATAGTCCGCGGACAACTCGATAATCCGAACGTGCATAAAACTTATATATGTGTCCGGATTGTTTATTAATTACAATACAGTTACAAATTATATTCTAATTATATACTAGCGGAGTAACTTGACCATATGCTCGGTGTAGTGTCGCAGACCAGAGTCTTTAGTGGGAATCGAACCCACGACCCTCGCGCTAATAGTCTAGCATACTACGCACTACATTACCAGGGCACCCTATGTATGTATTTAATTCACTTAGATTATTTTAATAATTTTCACTACTATAGTCCGCGGACAACTCGATAATCCGAACGTGCATAAAACTTATATATGTGTCCGGATTGTCGAAGTGTCCGGATTGTCGAAGTTGCACTGTACATAATATGTGTGTACATGTATGACTCTATACAACTGCACTTCAATTTGTAAACAAATTAAATGTTTTATTTTCGATTTTTTTTTTTGTATTTTCTTTTAAAAGGCGGATTATTGATTTGAAGTGCATTTGAATTTTTCAATTTTTTTCAAACACTTTTTTGGTCACTTTTAGTTTTTCCCTTTTTTTGGTTTCTTTTTTCGGTCATTGTAAGGGCAATAAATAAATCTCTTAAAAAAAAAAAAAGTTAACATAGAATATTGTTATCTTAACTACCTTAGCGCCATTATTTTTTGGCTTAAATACACAAACAAACTCTTTAATTCTCTCCTCGTTGAAACTCAGTCAAGGTATGGAATTGACCTTTTTGTCGCTTTATGTCAACTATTTTGATACCGAATATGGGTAATGGAAAATATAAAAACAAAAAAAGAGAATAAACCGCTTATTTATCATTTGTACGTTGGATTTTTTTTTTTTTTACTTAAGAGTGTGCCTAGACATGAATGTGAGTTTCATCATCATCATCAGAAATGAGACAAAGAAAAATAAAAAAAAAATAAATAAAAAAGGGATTTCATCGTCATCAACCTTTTATGTACGTACGACTCCGAATGGTGTTTAATTTCAAGTGTCCAGATTTTCTTTTCGTTTTTATGTCTTTCAGTAAAAATCTCTTTCTTGATGTCAATTTTTCAACTTTATTTTCAAGTTTTTTGATGCACCGACTCCCAATCCAGCTAGACAAATATTGTTCTACAGAATCTCATTATGATGAGAAGAGAAAACCAAAAAAAAAAAAAAAAGAATAGTCAGAAATGATGTGTTGCCTCAACAACTCTTTAATATCTGCTGCTGAATCGTCCACCATCACCAACATCACTGTCATTAACCGACGGCTTTTTCTCATATGTCTGCTCATATGAAAGCACTTTTCAAAATTTAAGATGCTCTCAAATAACCACACACACACGTACACACTTGCATACACATGCACATATGATAGATTTTTATTTATTTTTCCTTGTTGTTTTTGTTTTATTTAAACATTTGCTTTAAATGTTGTTGTTTTTAGTATTATTTGTTTTTGTTTTCAGAAAAATTCAAAAATTATTGTCAACACTGCGTTTGCAATATGTATACGGCAAAATTGAAATTTTGAAATGGTACTGAACTATAATTGAATGAGTACTTTTTTTGCATCAAATAGTACTTTTCTAAAAAAGTATTTATTTATATGTACTTTATACACATACGGAATGGAATAGCAAAACTAACGAAAAAAAAAACAAACAGTTGACTCGAAACGTAAAAGGACCGTTTAGTCCATTGTCGACGGAACGTAACGGAATGTACGTTCATTTTAGCATCCATATGTAAAGCAAATTAAATACTTACCGAAATTACTTTACGATTCGGTAAGGGTTCTCATTGCTTTTCTTGTTCTAATAACGAATGTACGTTCCGTGGACGTTTGGCTAAGCGGGGCTAAAGACCAATTCTACCTTTGGCATTAATAGTTGAAAAGCGCGAACCATAAAATATGTAATAATAAATAAGTACTGAAAGTGTAGCGGGGGTACTGCGGTATTTTTGAAATGGAAAAGTACTGAAAAAGTACTAAAGTACTGAAAAAAGTACTAAAGTACTGAAAAAAAGTACTAAAGTACTGAATTTTTCAACACTGATATATGATATTATTATTGTTGTTTTTTTTTATTGTGTCCACTGTTGTTGTTTGCTAATAAATAAAGGCAATGTCAACAATAAAGGACTGAAAGTGTCATTAAAGCAAACAAGACAAAAAAAAAGGAAAAAGTGGGTAAAAAGAAGACGAATAGCTGAGAACTGAATTTGTTTTGTTTTTTTTTTGTTTTTTAAGTGTCATAAAATTTTGTGTCCAAAAAAAAAAATAAATGAAATTCCCTAAAAATTAAACGCGTTTATTAGCGCAGTGTTTGCTGCACATTAAGCCAAGTTAATTAGTCATAATGTTGGGTAATAAATCGTGCAATAAACAATTTATTTTCATTTTATTTCATTTAATTCTGCTTATTTCTGTTTGAATTTAATTTATTATTACAGCTTCTTAGTAAACATATAAATTTATTTATAAAAAAATTACCTCCTTTTTTTGTTGTTTTACTTCCCGATTATTTAACACAGGTGTCCGGTACGACTGACTAATAATGGTTGTTAAATCAAGCAACGTTAAATAAGAGTTCTAAACATTTCATAGATACAAATGAAACTAAAAACTGAACAAAAACAAAATCAATCACAAAAATATTTTTGTTTTATATGTTGTTGTTACAACAAAAAAAAAAAAAAACAAAACAGAAAATCAAAATAAAATCGACATGTTGACCTTGTCCACTCTTTAATTCTTTATTCAATGTGTCAAATTTACATTATTATGCCTGCCCATCGATTTTCATGTCAAATATTTAACAGTCCTCTGTAGTGTTTTACAATCAGTTCTCTATTGTTGTTGTTGTTGTTGATGACCTTTAAGATAGTTTATTCGATTTTAAAACTTCAAATAAAATAATAAAAGATTGTAAAAAAAAAAACTAACGATTGTAATCGAATAAGGAAAAAAAAAATATGAAAAATAAGAACTTAAAGAACAGCAGAAACAGTGATGCTATTGTTTAAACAATAAGAACTCATTCATAACATAATAGTGTGTTAATTTTTTTACATAAAAATATTTATACGTTATGGTATCTTATACATGTATAACTTTTGTGTGTATTAATGTGCACAAATGTTAGATTTTCGAAAAAAAATGTTTAAAAATTTGATAAGAAATTTATCACATTTGCTTTATATTTGAAATAAGTTTTATTAAATCTCTTTAGAACATCCATACATAATTGGACATTATAACCCTTCAGTCAGGATTACGGCCTAGCTTCTCAACAACACTCGTGTTGTGTGTGCCAATTTTATAAATTTTTTGAGAAAATGTTCATGGCAATTTTATTTATTCTCAGTGTTTTTGCCAGAAATCTGCTGAGAGGGAAGTCGCTGAAGAAATAATTTTTTTTCATATTTCGTTTTGATGTCTGACCCAGGATTTTAACCTTGGCCTTATGTCTAATAAGCCAACACAATACCTACTAGACTACGGCGACCTGATACCGTATAACAATTCTGATAATAACAGTATTCGTCCTCCGTATTTTGTCGTTAACATACTGATTTTGTTACCACGAAGAAGAAGATCCGTGCCAGTTCCCCATTCAAACAATCAAGGGCGCGTGAAATATCGTCCACCGGGCTATTTAAGTAAAGTTGCACGTCATCTGCATACAAGTGGATTTTGCAATTCAGAAGATATTTCCGCATAAGCATATTGTAATCGACCGTATCGAAAGCTTTCGAATGATCCAAGTGAACTAAAAAGTTTACATCGCCATTCTCCAAGGCCTGTCTGACATTCTCACTAACATCCAATAGAGCAGTAATACAACTATGACCTGATCTGGAAAGGAGATTGTTCAAATCGATGTAATTCATCATTTGCGTATAAAGTATCTTCTCAAGAACCTTCGAGAAAAAGCATAAGATTGCTATCTTGGTCGATAATCCCCGTTAGACTTGCGTACCGGAACTATTATAGCATGCTTTATTGGATACGTGAGTCATAAAAGTAAGAATCAGGGGTTAAATTATTCTTACAAATTTAGGGTGCATGCTATCGCTCCCAATTGAATTAGGTTTCACCATGAAAACAGCTGACATGACATCATACTGGGTGACGCATTCAAACTTAAACTCGTCATGCTCAGGTAATAGAATCAGGAACCAATATCAGAATCAGCATGATCACTATGACTTGGGTCAGCCCGCACCGTGTGGGTATTCACAAAGAATTTATTAAGGTCATTCGGATCAATTTGACAATTTGTATTCTTGTGCGTATTACACAGACCAATCCGAACGAATAGTTCTTCAAGTTAGCCTAGTTTCCATTGCAGAGTCAAACCGTCTATAATAGTATTCCACTTTCGCATATCTGATACGCTTGTTCACATTCGCCTTTGCGGCACTATATTGTAATTTCAACTCAGCTGTCCTAAATCTCTTCCAGCTTGAATAAGCAATATCCCTCAGATCAATGGCACTAGTTCGTAAACCAGGGTTTCTGCCTATTTGAGATCCTCTTTAAATCTGATTGGAACAGTTGCATCAAATAAAATCCGTATATTTTCCTCCAAAAAAGAGGACTGCATATCGATCGAAGGCATATAATATATATCGTTCCAAGCAATTTGCGAAAAACGTGTACGGTCATTAATGTTGATTGATAAACAGTTTTAATGTTAAGCGAAATTGTTTAAACGGAGAGTCTGCCAAGACAAGAGCCACCAATCGATTTGGGCATGAAACTGCTCTAGGAAGCTAATAATATTTGAATTAATCGTCAATACGCGTTAATGAAAGTTTGTGTACTAAATATATAGTAGTTGAAAGTGTTTCATTATATACATTCTTACAGTCAGCGTCTATTTTATTCTTATCTTTTTATATACGAATTAAATTAATTTCATTTCATTTTAAAAATTAAAAATTTGTGTTACAAAACGTTACATTTGATACTACATTACCTTAATTATTTACATTTATTTCCGTTTTCTTGCCATTATTCTTCTTCATTGAAGATTGAATTTCGTTCTCGGTCTCTGTGAGTATTCATTTTTTATTTTTCTTGCTTCCGCGTGCTTCTCTTTTGTCGGCTTGTCGGCCTTATGTGGCATGCTGGCCATTTATTTACTGCAACATTTCAATTTGTGACATAATGAGTTACAATTTTTGTTGTTGTTGTTGTTGGTGTTGTTTTCAACAAAATGTAAAACACTCTGCATACTCTTCCAACAAAATTTCCTTACATTGTGTCGTTCTCGCAAAACTCCATCTCCACTTTGAGATGAAACTCCTCCATACCTTTTGTTGTACTAATTACCCACAATATAAAATAAAGAAAACATAAGCAAAACTCATGACAAAAAAACATGTGGAAAAATAATAAAAAAAAAAAGAGTATCTTGGTATCAGATGTATGTATTTGCTATTGTTGTAGCTGCAGTTGTACTTTGGGGCCAGTTAAGTATTGTTGTGGTTCCTTTAAGAGTCAAGATGCAACATTCAAATTGTATTGTTTTTGTATTTTTCATTTTATCTTCTGGTCTCCATACCATACCATACAGTGACTATGCCTGTGCCTGTAACTGTAATGGTGGATGGTTTCGTTCCTTGTGCTCCAATGTAACATTTTAACATTTTACATGTGAAGTATGAACGTTGGTTGGAGACTACGATTCAGGCTTCTATGTAAGGTATGCAAAATATTACAATACATACTTGTGCAACATTGAGTTTTTCGATTTGTTATTATTGTTGGGATGTCAGTGTGTATAGTATGTATACATACGTACATACATACATTTGTATATTGCCTGGCGTATGGTCAAATTGTTAAGGCGGTATTGATCATAAATTACTTGAAAATTGGTTGGTTGACTGAATGGCTGGCTGGTTGGTTGGTTGGTTGGTTGGATGGATGGATGGTTGACTTGTTGGCTGACTGAATAGATGGATGAATGGATGGATGCTTCGCTAGCTATTCTTTTGCTTGCATGTTCCAGCAGCCAGACAGACTAAAAAGAATACCGAAAAGAAAACAAAAACAAATAAAAAGAAAAAAAATCATTTGATGATGAAATTCTGTTTTTAAAAATTTGTACAATTCAGAAATGTATTTAAATTGCAAATATTTCTTGCCATTTGACTTGATTCGCTACACAACAGAACTTGTTCCGCACTTTGTCAGAAGAAAAGTTTTTCATGAAATTTAATTTCAATTACATTTTAATGCCAACGAAAGAATCAATAGAGTTTCTCTTTCTAGTTGTTGTTGTTGTAGTAGTATATATTGTAGTTGTAGTAGTTGTATAATTTTCTCTTTATAACCAAAGAAAACTGTCATCATATGCCGTCATTGGCATTTTATGAATGTTAATTATCATGAAATACACATGGAAATGCAATTCCAGTTCCAGTTTATTACTTATGGCAGCAATTTTATGACAAGTTCATCTGAGTTTTGCAAATCCTTAAAAGAATTTTTTATTGAAAATAATATACTAAAAATGATTGGACGGAATGAAGAAAAAATAAATGATAAAATGTTTAAAAACTACAATAATAATTCATGAAATAATTCATAAAAACTTACAACAAGTTTGTTAAGCCTTTACTAAACGAAATTCTATAAAATTGTATTCAAAAACGATAATTTGCTTATTAAGCCGTTGTTAAGATGTATCTTACGTCGTACAAATTTTCGATGGTTTTATTTTAAAATGAACTCTGTATTAAGGCATTGAATTCTATTACAGTAAGACCCGGCTTAACGCTGCTCCGCTTAACGCTGTTTCAGTATTACGCGGGAGTACAAAAGTGGTGCAATATATAGCGACGGTGTATACTATGTATCTTTTTCAAATCTCTTTTTTTTTTTGATCAGTCCAGAATAAAGATTCCAACTGTATTTTTCAAAGTCGCAGTCACAGTACGAATGCATCTTTCCTGCGTCACAGTTGACCTATTAGTTGCCTCGTTTAACGCTGGAACTTATCCCCCGCGTTAAGAGGGGTCTTACTGTATTCTTCTCTTTATCTCGATTAACAAACATTTGTGATTCTACTATACAGCTATTGCTTGTTGTAAGTGTAAGAAATGGATTGATTTTGTCGAAATTTGTCAATAGAAATGAAGTCGCCGTAGTATAGTAGGTAGTGTATAGGCTTATTAGACAAGAAGCCACGGTTCAAATCCCCGGTCAGACATCTAAACGAAATAAACGAAATCTGAAAAAATATTTCTTCGGCGACTTCCTCTCAGCAGATTTTGGCAAGGGCTCTGAGAGTAAATAAAATTGCCATGAAAAAGCTTCTAAAAAAATCTGTCGTTCGGAGTCGACTTTAAACTGTAGGTCCCGCCACTCATGTATAAAATTAACACACACACCATGCCGTAATCCTGACTGAAGGGTTGTAATGGCTAATTATGTATGCATGTATGTAGAAATTCGGTGAAAGAGTTATTCGTTATAATTATAACCCATGTGATGCGTTCCAGAGATCAGTAATGAATCGTTTTGTTTGCTACTCATATATACTCCGTAAAATTTTTAGTATGAGTGAGTCAACAGTATTGAAATTCAACGACTCTGATTCATTCGTACTTACTACAACATTTGATTTATAAGTACAGTTTGCAATTAGTATGAGTACAACGTTGACATCGAACTCATAACATTCGAAATATGTTTGATTCATATGCCTACTCATTCAGATTCACAAATTTAGAAAAATGCTTATAATACTCATAAATGATTCGAGTGATTCAAATCATTCATCACAATTTACAGTCTTAGTTGTTGTTGCATTTACAAAAAAAGAAGAAAGAAAAAGACAAAGACAGCAAGCAAAGCAAATACACGACCTTCTAGTGAGTATTGTAGTGTTCGTACGCGAATACAGTCAACCCTCCTATAACGCGGTGAGTGCGTACCGCGTTATATAGAAAACGCGCTATAAGAAACTCAGATTGCCGTACAAACCAGGCAATTTCGTAGCGCGTTCTACGGAAACCATCTACCGCGTTGTATGGAAACCGCGCTATAAGAAACTTGGAATTAGAACAAATCACATTATTCGTACCGCGTTATAAGGAGACCAAGACGAGATAAATTATAAATTATTTTTATTGAATTTAAGAGTTTATATAAGGATTGATAAAAAAAAATGAAACAAAAACTAAATTAAAAGACTGTTTTCCAACAAAAATAAGAAAGACTTGTAAAATTATGTAATTTTTCAACATTCATCCTTACTGTCAGATATGATATGAAGGTCGTAGGCGACTATGAGATAAGATAGACTTTTTATATAAAAAGGTTGTTTGTACATCTCGGTTGTGCTTTTGCGTCGAAAATAAAACTGATATTAAACTATCTTACAATATCTAGTTACTAGATTCATTCAGATGCTGTGCGGAAGGAACTTATGGCATGTTGTTGAACGTAAACCGCTCTGAACGAGTACCGCATTATAGGAGGGTTGACTGTACACGTTGTCAACTAAAGCGGCAGCAGGCCAATTCACGATCAAAAATTTCCAAATTGTAGATCTTGCGCATCGTTGACATTTGTTTACTGAATAGTTCTCACAGTAGGACTACATATTATGGCGATTGTAAAATGGGCACCTTTCGTAATACGTGGCCCGAACAGTACACCTATTTTTACAAGACAATTTTACAATTTGTTTTTTATTTTCACGTATTGTTGAATGCTACAACCGTCTTTGCGGATTTGACAAAAAAAAAAAAACAGAATGAATAAATTACAACCAATTTGACAGATGTACTAGCTGCAATAAGATAGCTGTTATCAACTGTCAAATTTCGTAAATTCCTGTTCGAAGACGCAAGACTTAATCTCTGCCTAGATTTACAAAATTTTTTAAAAATTCAAATCATACAGTCAGTATTCATGCATTTGTTTCTAAAAATAAACATTTAAGATCGTTTATACGGCGTTTAAAAGAGAATTGTGAATAAAATAATTTAGACAGGCAATCATTAAAATGTCATTCATGATTCAAAATATTAACAAAACGTTCGGAATTTGTTTTTGTTTTTGTTTTTTTCAATTTTAATTTTATTGTCAACATGTTCCAATTTAAATATTACAACACGATACAATAAAATAAATTAAAGATGAATGGTTGGATTGGTTGGATTGGATTGTTTTGGTTTAAATATGATATCGGAAACTGCTCTATTTCCAGACAGAAGACAAAGACAAAATCAAAGGAACACCCAAGTTGTCCGCCCGTTCAATATGAATGCGATGTGGAAGTAAGAAAAGAATGACATAAAATTTAATTTAGGGTTATGGAAAGCATTTCATATCATTTCATTTCATTTGTGGCAAATTATTTCAGATCTTGTAGCTTAAGATCATCAAAGTCATCTTAAAGACAAAGAAAGCTAAATGAGGCAGGCGCACAAACATTATTAGCTCGCTTAATACTTACTTAAAGAGTTATCAATGTTATAATAAACTTGAACATATTTAAGCTGCTGCCATAAAACAAAGATTTTATTTGACCATCATTCTCATTTGCACTGAGGTTGCTGATGCTGAATACCGGTATTCAATGTTGTCGTCTACTTCATATGCTCGCACCGCGCTTGTTGTGTTCTTTAAAAACTCAACACAACCGGTGCATCAACAATATTAATACTGACTGCATCAGTACCCTGAGTATCGGCATCATTACGATGAACATCTTTGAAACAAAAATTATTTAAAGAAGACACCAACACTTTTTTTACTTCTAAAGAAAACAAAAACCAGAGCGATCGAAAGAAAAAAAAAAAAGAAAGGTAAGGAAAGGAAAACAAGCGACACTGAAATTCATGTCACTTTTAACATTTAAACCGAAGTTATGCGGTATTTTCCTCTTGAAATTCAAATTTTATGGAAGCTCATTAAATATAAATTTGTCGTTTATTATACGAGAACGACTGTGGTTGTGACTGTGGCTGGGGTAGTGGCAATGCTGGTGTAAAAGGTTCTTTCTATTTCCAAATGCAATAAATATTCCAACGAGAAGAGTGTGTTCTAGTGATAACCATTTGTGATGGTGAAAAATTTATAAAAAAAAAAAGAAAAACAATAAAAAATGAAAAACATTTTGTTGTCAATAAAAAGTTGTGGCTATTGCAAGTGCCAGGCATCATCACCATTCAAGCATCCAACCGTTGGCTCTATATGGTATCCAACACCAGGTACAATGTTGGCATTGCAGTAGATAGGCGATTTCTGACCACCATTGTAAAGCGTTGCCGTTCAAATAAAATAATATAAATTAATTAAACCAAAAAATGCATTCACACACATACACAAACACACACATGCATATAATTCTTCTTATTCTTCTTTTGCTTTTATTACATCGACTCCTACTTTTGGTCATTGGTTTGGTTCGGTTTGGTTTGCTTTTCTTTTGCCTTTATTTTTTCACCCATTAGTTTTACCGGGTCTTTGTTGAGGTGTGCAATCGTAAAGAAATGAAAAAAAAATTTGCATTTCTTTGTTATAAACCGGCTTTGCGTGTCAAGGACTCTCTCTCTATATAAGATTTTAATGCCGCCACAACCGAAACCAAAATGAAAGAAAAAAAATGAAAATAAAAACAATCGTAAAGGAATATACCGTCATACAACAATACAACAACAAATGCTGTAATAATATTCATTAGTATCATAAACATTTCAATTGTTGTTGCCGGTGTTGTTGTTTATTCGTATTGCATTATTTTTTTTTATACTTCGTGGATTGCCATTGATGCGTGCGTGTAAGCAATCGTCTTAAATATAAAAAATAATAAAAAAAAGAAATCCTCCAACAACAACAACCACAAAATAATAAAATTGAAAAAAAAACAACAAAAAAATTAAAAATATCATCGCTTGAAGTTTTATTTGATTTTTCAATTTTCTGCCATAAAATTGGCCAGTTAGCCACTGGCACTAACTAAATGGCAAGTGTAGCGAGGTGCTAATTTAATTTAGATTAATTGAAATTATAGGTTGGGCCTTAAGAGTCTCAAAGGTCAGCTTAAGTCCTCAACCAAACAACTTCGCCAAGGGTCTTAAGAAGTCCACAAGGGATAAGTTGCGTTATTGCTTTATAAAATGATGTTTACAGCTTGAGTGCTGGACAAGTAGTAATTTATTAAATCAAAATTCACTTAAGATTAAGTAAGCTTAGTTACAATAAGGATAAAGCATAAAAGAGAATAGGTGATAATCAAATTTACATGTGATATAATTCCATCACTCAGAGTTATATTTATTATGTATGCAAAAGCTAATAATTATGAAAAGTAATTAAAAATTATTTGGTATCACTTTTGTAAATAATAATAAAAATAATATTTAAATTCAATATGAAAATATGTGAAATGAAATAATATATAATATAATATAAATATATAAATATATAAGATAATATAATAATATAGTCCGCTACAACCTCCCCCTCTGTTGCATTCTATCGTCCCGATTGTGCAACAGGACCTTAACATCTTCTTTCAATATTTAGTCTGCTTATTTTGTAATCGTACTGATCTTCTAGGTTGTGTATTTGTTTCTACTGGATCATCATTGTCTGGCATTTGGTAAAGGATGTTGTTTGTAGTGTTGATTTCTGTGGTTTGGTTGATTTCGTTATTTTTAGGACGACCTCTTCTTCTCAATGGATATATAGGTCTACTAGATGTGCCTTCATACGGGACCAGTGCTGATACATGATATGTCGCTATTGGTGTTTCAGGATTGTCTTCTTTAGCTATTGTGTAGCATGATGCTCCTCTTTTAGCTATTACGATATATGGCCCATCACGACGAGGAGTAAATTTTGCGGTTACACCTTTACTTGCTTTGGATAAAATGTGTGTGTCCACTAGAACTTTGTCACCAACGCTTATATTTATTTGAGGTCTACGAGTACGATCTACCATCTGTTTGTTTTTATCTTGCATTTGCTCTTGACCTTCATTGGCTAATTCTAAAATGCTTGCTAGACGTAACAAGTGTGGGGTGATTTGGGGTATGAAATTTTCGGCTGTTACAATTGCCTTAAAATCATATGTTATCTCTGTTGGCGTTCTCATCTCTCTTCCAAAGGTAAGGTATGCGGCTGTATATCCGGTGCTATCACATTTGGCCGTATTCATTGCGAATCTTACTGATGGCAGCATTAAATTCCATTTAGTGTGCTCTTTCTTAACGTAAATCGACAGTTGTGTTTTTAAATCTCTGTTTTTCCTTTCAACAGGATTTGATTCTGGATGGTATATCGGGGTAAACGATTGTTGTATACCTAAACAAAATGTTAAATTCTGCATTATTGCGGATATAAATTGAACTCCATTGTCTGTATGAATTCTTCTAGGAATGCCAAATCTAAGGAATACTTCATTTAGTAAGGTTTTTGCGCAGTTTTCAGCAGAAGCTTCTCTCAGTGGAAACAGTTCAATCCAGCGACTGCATAAGTCTTCAACTATTAGGACCCATTGGTAACCATCTTTTGTTTTTGGCAAGGGGCCAAACAAATCTACAGCAATTATTTCGAAGCGTTTATTACTGCTTACTGTCTGTAGCAGTCCAATTGGTTTCAAATTGGATGGCTTATATTTTCTGCATTCATTACAAGACTTAACATACTTTTCAATGTCACTTCTTATTCCAGGCCAATAAAATAGTCTCGTGATACGACTTATTGTTTTGTCTATACCATAGTGTCCGGCCGTTTTATCATCATGAAATTTAAATAAGATTTCTTTTCGGAGAGATTTTGGTAAAACGATTTGGCCGTTTTCCGAATCTTGTTCCGAGCAACATCTATACAAAATTCCGTTAATCATAATATATCCTCTATTAATATAACGGGTTGTGTTTTCATCATCATTTTCAAATGATTTTATTATTTTACTTATTTCTTCATCCTCAAGCTGTGCCCTACGAAAATCTTCAGAACCTTTCTTAGGGAAGTCTACTTCTATGTGATAACATGTACACTCTTCTATACAATCATTATTCGAGCATGGTGGTCTGGATAAAGTGTCAGCAATAACGTTTTGTTTGCCAGGAGTATACGAAAAGTGCAGATTGTAACTTTGTAGCAATAAAGACCAACGCGCTAGTCTTCCTGTGGGAGACTTTAGAGTGAATAACCATCTAAGTGGCTGATGATCAGTAAGCACATTTATTTCTGCTCCTTCAATATATCCTCTAAATTTTTGTATTGCCCATACCACTGCCAAGGCCTCTCTTTCAGTAGTAGAGTAGTTACGCTCAGAAGGAAGTAATAATCTACTTGCATATTCAATTGGTTTTTCTTCATAGTTCTCCCCCTGCAGCAAAACAGCTCCTAAGGCATAATTACTAGCATCGGTTCTTATACTGAATTTTCCGTTTTCTTTTACTTGTTGTAGAATAGGTGGTGAGGTTAGTAACTTTTTTAAGCTATCGAAAGCCAATTGTTCCTCTTTTGTCCACTTCCAAGTTGCATTTTTCTTGGTTAAATTAGACAAAGGCTTAGAAATTTCTGCAAAATTTGGAATAAAACGACGAAACCAAGAACAAGTTTGCAGGAAGCTCATTAGTTGCTTTAAATTTTTGGGTTCCGGTCGTTTGAGAATTGCTTCCGTCTTTTCAGGATCAACTTTAAGTCCACTTTGTGTTAAAATGTGGCCTAAGTATTTAACTTCAGGTTTACAGAAGAAGCATTTTTCTCTATTTAAATGAAATCCAAGGGTTTTTAACTTTTCAAATACAAGTTCAAGGTCAACTAAATGCGTTCCAAAATCCTTTGAACAAACTATTATATCGTCTAAATATGCAATTATAAGGACTTGAGGCAAGCTTAATCGGAATTTATCAATAATACGTTGAAAAGTTGCTGGCGCATTCTTTAAACCGAATGGCATACGATTAAAAACGAAAATACCAAAGGGTGTAGTAAACGCCGTTTTTGGCTTATCTTTTTCAGCAACTTGTATCTGCCAATATCCTGATTTTAAATCTAAGGTAGTCATAAAGGGTGTAGTTTTAGCCGCGTGTAGCACATCGTCTATTCTTGGCAATGGATAAGTATCTGTTACTGTTATGGCATTGAGACGTCTGTAGTCTACACACAACCTAATGTTACCTTCCTTTTTGGGAATTAAAACAACTGGAAAAGCCCATGGGGACTCCGTTTCTTCGATTATCTTTTTTTCCAGCATATCGTCTAGCTCTTGACGAAGTTTTGTTTTCATGGCTGGAGACAGGCGATAAGGAGCAACTGCTATCGGCTTATGATTTCCTGTTTTAATGGTGTGTTCAAAACCACGTATTGGTTCTGCAATATTATCAAAAATTTCATTATTTGATTCTAAAAGATTATTTAGTTTTCCTCTCTGTTCTTCTGACAAATTTGGGGCTTCATTATTTCTGAGCTGGAAATCTATAGCATTTAGTTCAAAATAAGGGATTGTTGGTGATTCCTCGTTGGATCTTACTTTCTTTAGCGGTGGAAACAAATCTGATACTACTGGGTTTTCATATGTTTCCGGTAAGCAGTTTGCAAATATTTTATTAATACCTTCTGGAGAGTATGTATTTTTCATTGGGGAAGTTCTGTTTGGAGTTTTATTAATTTCTGCAAACCAATCTAAAAAATCATCTATGGCCTTTCTGGGTTTTGGTGTTCTGGGAGATTCAATGATAGTAGTCTGGGCTATGGACACTTTATCTATTATTTTTGATGGTTGATTTTTGAATTCGAAAATATTTTGTGGTTCATCTTTGAAGTACCAAGTTCTTTGCGCTAAATCCATCACGATTCCAATTTGCTCCAAAAAATCTATTCCCAATAAAGTTCTATTATCTCGTGCCTTAGGCAAACAAATGAATCTTATACGTTTTAGACGATTTCCAATAATTATATTTGCAATTGTTGACAGTACTTTGGTTTTGGATACACTCCCATCTGCTAAAGTTATTTCTGCCATAACTTCTTGAAAAACAAGCCCCTTTTCCTTAAGTTTTGTGAAAAGATGATACCCAGCAACGCTTGTTCTAGCTGCTGTGTCCATATATGCAATTCCATTTAAACCATTTACGTTTATATTAACCGTTGGGACATTTCTACCAACTATTGTAGTGTGGATACTATTAAAATCTATTTCCTTTGGACTCTCTGCATTTGGAATTGTTTTATTATTGCACGTTGGGCAATTGGATCTGTAATATCCAGAGGCCCCACATCCATAACAATTCAATTTAACTTCTTCTATTTTTCCTTTTCTTTCCTGTTCAATTCTTTTATAACAAACATCAGAGGAATGGTTCTTTTTTCGGCAAAATGTGCACCGAATATTCGATTTTTCCTTACGCTCTTTATTTTCCAAGGATTCATTATTTTCATGAAAAGTTAACTCAATTTCCCTTGCTTCACGGAGCAAATCTTGGAAAGATTCTATATTTTCTCTATTAATCCTTTCTCTTATTTGGACATTTATCTGCGAAAAAATCATATTTATTGTAGTCTTTTCAGTAAGTTTATCCTTTAGCTGTGCAAACAAACGTCTCTTTCTACAAATAAACGCATCAATTGATTCATTCAGCTTTTGTTTATCCTGAAAGATTTCTGAAAAAATTCTCCAATCAGGTTTTGGAGGGGAAAAGGCATTTCTTAAAAGCTCTACAGCATCATTAAAAGTTTTGGCTTCGTTCTTAACTCCCTGCCACCAGGTTGATGCATATCCTTCCAGAAGAAGAGGCAAACTTAAAAGGGCAAATGAGTCTGATACATTTTCAGCTTCTTTAAAAACAAGAATAGTGGCGATAAAGTCTTCTACCTTAGTAGTGTTGCGACCACCATTAAATCTTGCGCTACAAGAACTAAAAGTTGTATTGCTTTCCTTCCTAGCAGATATATTTCCTAAAAGGTCTGAAAACTGACTTTGCGTAAGGCTAACAAACTGAGGATTCTGTAAAACATTTGGGTACATATTTGGTATAGATGAAACAGAAGGACTAGGGCTACTAGCCAATAATGGATCCTTTTGATGTTTCATGGAGTTGTTTATTTTCTGCAAATTTGACTTTTTTCTCGGCATTTTCCTTTTTAACTTCCAGAATTTTGTAAGAGTATTAAACGTGATCTCGTACAGCCGTGTATGAAATAATAACTACAACGAGATGTTGCTTAGCAAAATGTAAGGTTATGATGTCTGGTGTAACACGTGTGTGGTGTTCAGACAAAAATTGTACATGTAAAGTTTTTTTTTTTTTTTTACTTTTACTTAATTCTGCTGAATTTAATTAACGTTGGGCGCCAATGTAGCGAGGTGCTAATTTAATTTAGATTAATTGAAATTATAGGTTGGGCCTTAAGAGTCTCAAAGGTCAGCTTAAGTCCTCAACCAAACAACTTCGCCAAGGGTCTTAAGAAGTCCACAAGGGATAAGTTGCGTTATTGCTTTATAAAATGATGTTTACAGCTTGAGTGCTGGACAAGTAGTAATTTATTAAATCAAAATTCACTTAAGATTAAGTAAGCTTAGTTACAATAAGGATAAAGCATAAAAGAGAATAGGTGATAATCAAATTTACATGTGATATAATTCCATCACTCAGAGTTATATTTATTATGTATGCAAAAGCTAATAATTATGAAAAGTAATTAAAAATTATTTGGTATCACTTTTGTAAATAATAATAAAAATAATATTTAAATTCAATATGAAAATATGTGAAATGAAATAATATATAATATAATATAAATATATAAATATATAAGATAATATAATAATATAGTCCGCTACACAAGTTTATGGCCATATTCAATGGCGATGGCAAAATTGCACATGCACTATTTTGTACCATTACTTTGGTACCATTTTATACCCGTACATGACTAGTTGCATACTCTGATCCATTAAAACGTATATTCATTCTAATGTTGAAAGTTTAAGAAAAGAATGGGGAAATTTAGAATTTCTTTTCCCTTGAATAGAAACCATCATTATTAGTATACACTAGGAAAATAGGTTATGGAAGGGAGGGAGGGTTGAGAAAAGTGGATTTATGAAAATTAGATTTAAATCTGTTTATATGTATTGTAAGCTCTGCAGAAAGACCGTTTCACTTAAGTTTAACGCTATCAAAGAACGTTCTCTCGTATGGACGTAGTCTACGATAGAGACGTAACAACAAAGATCAGCAATGAATCGTTTTTTCGCTACTCATAAGTACTCATAAAATTTCGAGTATGAGTGAGTTAACAGTATTGAAATTCAAATACTCTGTTTTATTCGTACTCACTACAACATTGATTTATAAGTACAGGTTGCAATCAGTATGAGCACAACGTTGACATCAAACTCATACTATTCGAAATATGTTTGATTCATACGCCTACTCAATCAGATTCATAAATTTAGAAAAATACATATAATACTCATAAATGGTTCAAGTGATTTGAAGCACTCATCAAAATTTAAAGTCTTAGTTGTTGTTGCATTTACAAAAAAGAAGAAGGAAGAAAAAGGCAAAGACTGCAAGCAAAGCAAACACACAGCCTTCTAGTGAGTATTGTAGCGTTGATACACAAATCATATTTATTTTGTGATTCTTGTAAATGTTGAGTCATGGAGAGTCGAAATCAACAACATCATGCGTATTGTTAAATATGAGTACGATGAGTACTTTAAACTTCGAATATGAGTAGTATGAGTATGATATTAAAATTAGTATGAATGCGTATAAGTATCAGAAATTACGAATATGATTCGAATCTACTCATCCTTTTCAATACTCATTGCTGATCTGCCGCGTATCGAGAAATTCGCCCATTTTACAATCGCCATAATAGTCCTACCGTAACTATTGAACTGTTCATTAAACAAATGTCGACGAAGCGCAAGATCTGTAGAAAACTTCTCCTCTATCCGTGAAAGTGTGTAGGAAAAATTGCGTTGCTCGGGCTTTTGCAGACTACAATTTGGCAATATTTGATCATGACTTGGCCTGCTGCCGCTTTAGTTGACAACGTGCAATCGCTGAATGGATTCTAGAGCAGTTAGAAACTCACTCTAGTTTTTGTCAACAATGAGGCCCATTACTGAATGGGTACCTACACAACGAAATTGTTGAATTTGACACGATATCAAATCACATAAGATCCACTAAACCGCCACTTTTTGGTGTAGATTTTGGATTGCGACGTAATCGGTCCATATTTCTTTGAGAATGATATTGACGAGGCCAACACCGTCATCGACGACCACTATAGGTAGATGATTACCAACAGCTTGGATGATATGCAAACTCACGACATGCTGTTTAGAATTTTCTGCCCGGGCGATTTGAGGACATAGTCAATTCACATGCAGGTGATATTAACTGACCACGGAAATCATACATTTTGATTGCGTTAAATTTTTTCCTGTAAAGATTTCTTAAGTCGCAAATGTATATTCCATAGCGATGCCTAAAGGCCACATAAGCAATATTCACTTACATACATACATGCATAATTGGCCAATACAACCCTTCAGTCAGGATTATGGCCTAGCTTTTCAACACCACTCATGTTGTGTGTGTTAATTTTATACATGAGTGGCGGGACCTACAGTTTAATGTTGACTCCGAACGACAAATTTTTGAGAAGCTTTTCTTGGCAATTTTAGAGTTTTTGCCAGAAATCTGCTGAGAGGAAGTCGCCGAAGAAATATTTTTTTTTCATATTTCGTTTTGATGTCTGGCCTGGGGCTCAAACCCGGGCTTTACGTCTAATAAGCGAGCACACTACCTACTATACTACGGCGACTTCAATATTCTTGTAATATCGGTCAAGTTCAATCTGATTTATATGCCAGAGTAATAAAAAATTTGACATTTCGGATGCGCTCTAGTTAGAGAAGGCGCTGAGCGGGACGTTTGAACGATATTATGTTATACATGTGCTGGCTTCAATTGGTTATGCAAACGAAGTAAAAATTTCAATGATATCTCACATACGCTTCGTTTTACTTAAAATTAATAATAGAAGGACATATTGAAAGACCTCGTAGAATGAAATCAATATTTGGTTAAAATTTAAAGTGAATAGAAATGTATTTACACCATATAACAAAAAAACTGCTTATAGGTTGTATTCGGGAGCCTGTACCCAGTTGTGTTGACAGTGTTTATAGTGTCTCTCTCCTCTCAAATTTTACCACTTCATTTAATACATTATTAATCTGAAAAACTCTCCTGCAATTAGTCATACTATTGATGGAATCTTGTAGATCACAGGCAGGGGTCAGTAATGAGTATTCAAAAAGATGAGTAGATTCGAATCATACTCATAAATTCTGATATTTATACGCATTCATACTTATTTTAATATCATACTCATACTACTCATATTAAAAGTTTAAAGTACTAATCGTACTCATACTTAACAAAACGTATGATGTTGTTGATTTCGACTTTCCTTTACTCAACATTTACAAGACTCACAAAATAAGTATGAATTGCTTACCAACGCTACAATACTCACTAGAAGGTTGTGAAGTTGGGCTTTGCTTTCTCCTTTTTTTTGTAAATGCAACAACAACTAAGACTGTAGATTTTAATGAATGATTCGAATCACTCGAATCATTTATGAGTATTATAAGTATTTTTCTAAATTTATGAATCTGAATGAGTAGGCGTATGAATCAAACATATTTCGAATGTTATGAGTTTGATGTCAATGTTGTACTCATACTCTTTGCAACCTGTACTTATAAATCAATGTTGTAGTGAGTACGAATGAAACAGAGTAGTTAAATTTCAATACTGTTGACATACTCATACTTAAAATTTCATGAGTACTTATGAGTAGCGAAAAAACCAATCATTGCTGATCTATGATCACAGGATACTGTGACAACACTAAAAATATTTACAACATTAAAAACTATCTGTACTTTCTCTAAAATTTGCATTGTTAAACACTGATACTTGGCCAACTTAAAGAATAGAAATGTTTTTAAAATTCGAATAAATATGCCACAATTACCCAATAGAGAGAAATTATATTGCAAGATACAAAGCTAAAGAATACCTAAAATGCAATAGAATTTGGTATCAGTTTTTAATTTATTTTTTTTTTCATTTATTCGTCGATGCCAGTTGTGGCAAATCCAATATGTTACATTCAAAATACATCATATCTTAAGGCAATACATACATACATACATACATACATACATACATTAATGATGTAATATGTATGTACGTGTACTTGCTTATGTGCTGTATGCGAGAGTTTAGAGGCAGGCATGTGTACATATATTTTTGTTGCAAATTTAATGTAAATAATGGCCACAGTATTTCATCATACCAAAAGTACTGCGTTCCAGCTAAAAACACCAAATATCGCACCTTGTTTTCACAGGTTTTCTGGGGCACAACATACTGGGGCCTACATACTCATGTATAATCGTTACCAGACAAACGGTCCATGGAAATAGCAGACTTAAAGGCTCGCTGAAACAAAAAAAAAATTTTGTTCTCAATACCGACCCATAACGTTTAGCTTGAGTTTTTCTTTTTTTATTTCGTTCGTTTCAAAGCGCAGAAAAATGATGCAAAAATTTTGTATTTATTTTAACAACAACAACAACAGCAGCAACAACTATACAACATCAAGTAGGACAACAAAATTTGGTATTGTTGCAGTTGCCGTTGCCGTTGCCAATTTAACTGGTGGTGTTGGCGAGTTATTGTAGGCATTTTGTGAATAACTAAAGCCCTTGCAGGAGGGTCCACACATCTGGCCATGATGTCAAGAACACCAATAACCATCGTCATGATCAGCAACAACTGCAACAGCAACGGCATCATCATCATCACCTTTTGTAACAGACGAAACGAAACATTTCATGTCGGAATTTTTGTAAGAATTTTTTCTTTTTCACTCTCGGCATTTTTATTTTTTGTTGGTTTTTTTTGTCGTTTTTTTATATTTTGAAGCAACCTCTTTGCAACATAACAGCTATTCTAACATGCAGCGGTGTTTATTGAACTTTTTTTTTTGTATATTTTTTTCTTCACCAAATTAAATGCAGAATAAAAATGAATGATTTCATGCAACTTATCCGTTAAGCAAAAATGGTGGCAAGAAGTATTAATAACCTTACCATATTTATGGGAAGAGAAGGTATTCCATGAATTCATTTCTAATAATAGAGATTTAATTTTTGTGATCTACAAAATGTTTAAATGCGAATTAAACACGGTAAACATTGTAAATAAAATAGGAATACAAGATGATTTTCCTACAATACAAGTAAAACGATATTCATTTAAAAATCGGAGTCTTAAGGCATTCTTTCCTAAGCATCGACTTACGAATTTTCTTTTTAAAATGCTTGCCAGTCAGGTCATTTTTAAACTCATTCTACAACCTAAATGCGTGTGTAAGATAATTATTTCGGTTGCATTGGTACATCAGCAAAAAATGCAAGTTTGTACTGGGACTAGATTTAAAAGCTTGTCCCAATTAAAGCAGACTCCATTAGTTCTTAAATTATGTAAGGTTAGCGGGTAGAATGTAGTTCACAAGGCAAGTTCATATGGTGACCCATATGGCACATTGTGTCAGCCAGTGTGAGGTAGTTCCCCTTGTTATGATCCGTTTGTGGTGTGCTAGAACCAGTGTTGAAAAATTCAGTACTTTAGTACTTTTTATTGTACTTTTCCATTTCAAAAATACCACAATACCCCCGCTTCACTTTCAGTACTTGTTTACATATTTTATGGTTTGCACTTTGCAACTATTAATGGGTTAGCAACATGTTCAACGTAAGGCTAAATGTAGAACTGGTTTTTAGCCCCGGTTAGCCCAATATCTATGCAACGTACCTTCATTTTTAGAATAAGAAAAGCAATGAGAATGCTTGACGTAATGTAATCTCGGTAAGTATTTAATTTACTTTTCATATGCTAAAATGAAAGCACATTCCGTTACGTTCCGTCGACATTTGACTAAACGGGGCTTTTATGTTGTGTTACGTTCCTGCTGTTTTTGTCTTGTATATAAGAAACATGTATAATGGCTTTAGTTTTTCTATTCCATTCACTAAGTGTATTATGTATTTTCTGTATTATGATGCAGAAAAGCACTATTTCAGTTATAGTTCAGTACCATTTCAAAATTTCAATTTTGCAACACTGGTTAGAACCACCCAGAGCAACGGATGAAACCGGCCAGTTAACTTAGCGATAAAGCTAGTCAGCAAAACTACCAATGATACAGTGTCCCTGTCCACTGATAGGCCCAGCAGTTTTGAATTTCCGCAACCAGGTATGTTGGACCAACCACGTTTTATTGAATTCCTTGCTGGTTTTTCCAATTTGGAAAAGTATTCTTGTGGAGGCGCATTTATAAATCGTCTCCACCTCAGACATTTCGATCCTTTCCATGCCAGTTCGTCTGTCTTTTCGTTGCCCTCTGCGCTTTGTTTCCAGCGCTTTGATTACTGCTTGACTGTCGACACATATGATCAAGTTCGAAGAAGATAGGTTCTCGGTTTCGACCATGCGTGCGGCTTGTACAATAGCAAAAATCTCCGCCTTCAATAACTAATCAATAACTCTCCTCCACCAAAATGAAATAAAGAGTCTCAAAAGGTGACAAGATGGATGAGATGGTAAACAAGGATAATTAATTAACTAATGTTTGCGAATTCGTCGTAGTCTAGTAAGTATTGTATTGACTTATTAGACGCGAGGTCGTGGTTCAAACACCAGCGCTGACATTTCCAGCTAAACGAAATATGAACAAATATTTCTTCGGCTACGTCCTCTCAGCAGATTTCTGGCAAAAACTCTAAGACTAAATAAAATTAACATGAAATATTTCCTAAAAATCCTGTCGTTCGGACTCGCCCCAAATATATTTATACAGGTAGTGGCATCATTACAAGAACTCATTTCTCTTTGCCTATTTCATCTGCTAAAAATGACAAATCTTTTGGTAAAAGTAGAAACAAACACACAGTAAGGTTAGGTTAGGTGGGAGTGGTAGCTCTGATATCAAAAAACTCACTTGTGCACGCATAGCGGCCCATTGTGATGCCACGAGGTGAACATAAAAAGTAAACATAAACAAACTTTTCACCTTGTTTTTGCGATGTCTGTGACAATACAACAATAAAAAAAACACTCAGCTACATTGATAACACCATCTGTATGAATATATCTTGGACTAGACTTTAAAATCTAGGTAACGCCATTCATGGATGATATTAACGCCCACAACATGGGTGGTATGAGAACGTTGGTTGTAATCCTGACTGAAGGGTTGTAATGACCAATTAAGTAAGTAAGTATGTTGGCCTAATTTCAATGCGGAGTGTTAACATTATCGAAAGTGAAAGTAAAGCTTCAATCGTTCCATAAGTTATCACATCTGGCAATCTAACAAATTATTATTCATTTCACAGAAAAGACGCCTGCAAAACCGTGTTTTCTCTCAATTTCATACACCCTCATTACATATTGGATTGATACGAAACCATCCGCTCTCTTCTACATCAAAAGTATACATGTCGTATGACTTGTGTAATCGTGGAAATTCCCCTTTAACCAGAACCCATCATTGCAAGTTTATAGAAAAGCATACATAGATACGTAAATGTAGAACTCTTTAGTCGTATACTATGGCTCGAATGTACTTAATACGCTGACTGTCGCGGCAATTTTCAGAAAACTGGCCACGCGAGCCTACATTTGATCGATTTTTTGTTCTTCTCCCAGAAGTCATTTATCGATACTAGCACTGATATAATACGATTTTATTTGTAGCGACACAAAAATGACAGGTTAGAATGAGTACGAGATAACTCGTAGTTGGCACCCTAGAAGGGAACGCAATCTACGAGTTATCTCGTAGTTGGCAGTCAACATGTTAAGGACTGAATGAAACATTTAATTGTTATATCTAATCGTTTATAATGCTGTTTATATTGATTAAGGATAGTTATTATTAAACTATGATATGATAGATATCAGATGGAAGGCTGTGAAATAAGCACTGGGCCGAAAATGATCATGTAAAATCATGCTGAAAGACAATTTTATTTTCTTTGCTTTTTTCTGTGTTTAAAATTCTACAATTATTTTTACATTAAAAAAAATAAAACTCAAGTTACATACATACATACATACATAATTGGCCATTACAACCCTTCAGTCAGGATTACGGCCTAGCTTCTCACACCGCTCATATTGTGTGCCTTAATTTTATACTTGAGTGGCGGGACATACAGTCGACGCCGAACGACAGATTTTTGAGAAACATTTTCATGGCAGGTTTATTTACTCTCAGAGTTTCTGCCAAGTTTCTCAAGTTATTTGGAGTATAAGACTCAGACTCAGACTAATTAAAGAAAGTAAACAATTTTTATTTGAAAAACTAAACACTTAATTAAGTAGTTTCCTGATACTATTGCAGTACGTAAGTACGTATGTACGTACGTACTTTGGTTAGACAAATAAATGAAACGATGTTTATATGCGAGTTTTATTTTGTTTTTCTTCAAACTTTTCAAGCAATTGTTGAAAATACAAAAAGTGGAGAAATTAAATCTCGGCTTTAAAATCGAAGCGTCTCTAACGATTTTAAACATGTTTTATGATCGTGTGAAATTCCATAAAAGCCATTGAAAAGTATTGTACACCAACAACTAAACAATTTATTTATGCCGCATGAAACATTTTTAGACTACAACGGCATCATTGCCGTCGTCACCGCTATTAGTATACGTAATAGTAGGGGAACAAGTAGTGGAAGTAGTCGAGAATAGATGAATAGAATTGAAATGAAATAAATTTGTATCTTTTTGAAAAAATCTATGTAAAGATTAAAACTTTGCCAAATTTGTTAACTCTTTTAGTTTCAAACCCAAAGTTAAGTTTATATTGTTTATTGTTGTTGTTGCTATTGTTGCTTCATTACCAATACCAATCCGTAAAGCCAATGTGAATGTGAGTGTGGAGTGTACTCCACACTATCTTTGTCTTAATAAACAGTAGTAGGTTTTAACTTAAATAACGTGAACAATTTTGAAGCTTCCATGAGTTTTAAACTTGTTCGTCTTCAGATCTGATCATGCTGATCTTCTCCTTTATTTTTTTTTTTTTTTGGCCAGCATCATTGTTGGCCTAAAGCCAGTTTGAGGAGATCAGATACTGAAACAAATACCTCATAATGTTACCACATTTTGTATGTAGTCTTGTTACGTTTATTCCGATTCCGACGTTTGTTTGTTTATTTGTTGTGCTTTATGTAATCTTATCGATCATGATTGTTGTTGTGTTGCTATTGCTGTTGTTGTTGTTCTTTTTTATTTTTTGCATTTTGTGAGGCAGTAATACTTTACCTCGGTTGTCGTTGCAAGATGACGTTGTTGCTAAAGCACTGACTATGATGAGAGGATGCTTATGGTTACTGTGGTTGGTGTGTGCCTTCTGTATTCATTTCGTGTTTCGAACTTAAAGGTTCTATATGATCAAACACACACACACACACATATTACAGCGATTCATCCATCCATTCATTCCGTTCGTCTGTCCATCCATCCGTCTATATGTTCATTTACCACTCGTCGAATGGCTATCAATACTGTACCATGCTATACGCGTATTCGTATAATTCAATCGACCTATTAGAAATACTGTCTTGTTCTTATTGTGTTGACTTGGTACATATTGTTGTTGGTGTTATTGTTATTGTTGTTTTATTTAAATTTATTCAATTCTTTATGTTCGATCTTTTATACATTTTTGTTTTGGCCTTTGATAGATTTCCGACTCGATAAACATTTTAAAAACGTAAACGTAATACATACACATGAATTCATGTATCATATACATACATAAATACATTCGTATGAACATGCATTGAATATATGCATTACCCAGTAAGCAACAATGAAGGCTTTGGAGTTTTGGTATACATTTCAGTTCTTCTTATTGGAAAACATTTAAGAATTGAACTTAAAAAATAAATGTCAGTATGGAACTGATCTCGGGAATCTATTTAATTTAAATTCATTCAAAATAATATTTTAAATAAGAAATTAATGTTGAAAATAATTTAAAACTAAAGTAATATAAAGTTAATGTAACTAGTATATGAGGCAGACATTGACTGCCAAGAATATGCAAACGATATAGTCTTGATGTCTAGCGAGAGGTAAATTTGAAAGGACTCTTTGTGACATCATTCAGAGTGGTCTTGAAATTGTAAGTCGTTGGTATATGATACTGGGTCTGAAAATAAGTCCGATTAGAAGCAGAAAATCAGATGTCGCCGTAGTCTAGTAGGTAGTGTGTTCGCTTATTAGACTTAAAGCCCGGGTTTGAGCCCCAGGCCAGACATCAAAACGAAATATGAAAAAAAAATATTTCTTCCGCGACTTCCTCTCAGCAGATTTCTGGCAAAAACTCTGAGAGTAAATAAATCTGCCATGAAAAAAAGTTTCTCAAAAAAATCTGTCGTTCGGAGTCGACGTTAAACTGTAGGTCCCGGCACTCAAGTATAAAATTAAGGCACACAAATGAGTGGTGCGAGAACCTAGGCCGTAATCCTGACTGAAGGGTTGTAATGGCCAATTATGTATGTATGTATGTATGTACATACGTATATAAGGCAGACATTGACTGCCAAGAATATGTCTTGCGATAGGTAAATTTGAAAGGACTCTATGCGACATCATTCAGAGAGGTCTTGACATTATAAGTCGTTGGTGCATGGTACTGGGTTTGAAAATATAGTGCCATTCCCAGGAAGAATAAATCTTCCTAACCGGAAGAATATTCAACTTCTGGGTAAGATAATAACACTGAAAGGGGGGAAAGTATCAAATGTCTAGGAATACCACTTGATAGCAAATTAATATGAAAGGCTTATGAGTCTCAGACCATCTCAGGAAAGGCCAGACATGATTCTGTTATTTAAAAGCTTTGAAGGGACATCCTGCCGATGCAATCTAGGATGCCTAATGCATGGATGTATACCATGATGTTCCACCTAATAGTGACCTATGGGACAATTGTCTGGGCGCACAGAACGAAAGAAAGATATAGAGGCTATCTTGTGGTTGTAGAACAGAGGCAAAGGGAAATTGTTCTACAGAAGCGCTTGAACCTCTGTTAGATTTAACCAAAGTTTTGAAGACTTTGGTTAGGTAGATGGTAGGCAAGTCTAATAGGGAGATTTCGTGACCAAAGGTATAGATTGTCTGGCAGCTCTTTTCCTAGCTAACCTCCTCTAATATTTTGGGAAATGCTTTGCAACGAGAATGGAGTCTTCGGGAAGCCACTCACTCTCTTTAAAGAGCGTATATTTTCTGGTACACAGATGGGCCAGGAATGGATCTTGCAACAGGAGCAAGAGGAGAATTTTTGTTCCTGAATTACATACATATTCCGATCCCATTAGGAAAATCATCTGTATTTTCCAAGCGGAACACTATGCCAAGTGCAGATGTGATGAATTCAACTTTACTATCTGACAGTCAGGCATCCATTCAGCTCTAATTGTTAAATCGAAAATAGTATGTATAGACTGTATAGGGAAACTGAATCGGGTAAGTAGGAAAAATAATGCGATACTCTGCAGAGACCCTGGTCTCGGCAATAAGCAAGCATACGAGTTTGCTATGAGTAGAGCTTCCACGCCTTAGGTGGTGCCTTTTGTTTGGTAAGGCGAAAGGCAGGATAAAGAAAGGTATCAAACCAATGTTGCTTTGAATCAATCCAAAATTTTGTTGGAAAATTACAACAAGTGTGAATTATAACAATTCTACAATCATTCAATATTTTTGTAAGGTAATGCCTCTCAGCAGATTTCTGGCAAAAACTGTGAGAGGAAGTCAAATATTTTTTTCTAGGCTACGGCGACTTCAACTTTAAACTTTAGCATCTAACCAAATAAAATGGAGATTTTTTGTGGATGTCATATGTTCCCATGAGGGAAACTGAAAAATTTTAATACAAATTAAAATTCTCTCTTAGATGTTTTAAACAAAATTTCCTTTTTTTTTTTTTTTAATACCCAGTTAATAAAAGAAAAATAAACATTGAATTGTTATTTGACGGTTTTAAGATAATTATTGTATAATTTGTTAGCTTTTCTTTAACTTTTAATTTAATTGCACCTGAATGCCGTAAATAATATTTTTAAGATTGCAAGAAAAGTTTACATTTACAATTCTGATTGGCTTTAAAAAAAATGTTTTTTTTCTTCATGAAAATCCAAGAAAGAAATCCATTTGCAATAATTTAATTATTTTATACCTAATATGCTTTGGTATTATTTTATACCTAATATGCTTTGGCATTAGTCATTATGCTGTTTTTGTATAATTTTTCCATATCTGCATTCGTTATAACCATTCTATACTGTTCGTTGAATGTAATATTTTCTCAGCTTATATTCATTCCAATATGTGGGCGGGCATTTGTATTTCACAATATCACGGATTTATGGTCTAAATAGTTTGCCATTTGGCTTCAGGCATGTATTGAACGTTATCGGTTATTAAAAATGTATTGGAATTCAGTGCAATAGCAATAAATTATTTGTTTTTGAATTGTTTTTAAATAAAATTTTTGCAATTATATTTACTGCGAAATAAGAAGTCAAGAATCAAACATTGTTGCTTGTGCTGTTGCAATGAGATGCTATATGCTACATATGCTATAATAAGCTATCGGCCCTGCCAGCGGGTACTTCCGAACTTTGACAATTGATATCTATCTTGTCTTATCGAAATGGGTATTCCATTCGGACAATGTACAACTGATTTAGTAAGCGATTGACTAATACCCGTAAGTCTACGAAACGCAAGATCTGCCGAACTCATTACCGTTGTCCGTGGGATTGTACAGAAGTAGGTTAGGTTAGAGGACGTGTACTCGTCAACTGCTACAAGTACATGTACCCGGAGGTCGAATTAACCCATTGTACAACGTCCTAGCTTCTCACACCACTAGTGTTGTGTGCGTTAGTTTTATAAACGAGTGGCGGGACCTACAGTTTAAAGTCGACTCCGAACGACAGATTTTTTTGAGAAGCTTTTCATGGCAATTTTTACTCTCAGAGTTTTTGCCAGAAATCTGCTGAGAGGAAGTCGCCGAAGAAATATTTTCATATTTTCGTTTTGATGTCTGACCTGGGATTCGAGCTCGGGCCTTTCGTCTAATAAGCCAACACACTACCTACTAGACCACGGCGACTTCGACGAAGGTAAATGACCGTATACAACGATGTGTGTTCGCTGATTGAGTTCTGGAGCCGTTGACAACTGTTCCTTAATTAATTTCATCGACAAATAATCTTCAGAGATGAGATCCATTTCTGGATCAATGGGTACGTGAACAAACACAATTACCAAATTTGAGATGACACCAGTCTATATGAGACCCAAGAGCATCAAATGCATCTCAGAAAAGTCACAGTTTAATATGGATTTTAAGTTGGCGGAGGTAATGGATTCAGATTTCTTTGAGGATGGCGTTGGTCAGGTCATCACTATCAATGACGAGGACCATGGGTGGATAATTAACAAAATGTTTTACCTGAATCGCAAGATCTGTAACCAACGATAGTTGCCTTCAACACAACGTCACTAAGTGCCACACAGTTCATGCTAAAATGGCTATTCTGCACTTGCGAAGGTAATATGATACTGACTTTCGAAATCGGGCGATATAGACATTTTCTTGTGGGGTTTTCTTAAATCGCAAGTGTATGCGAATAAATTGCAAACCAAAGCAATCCCCAAGTTTAACATAAGTCATGTCGTCGGTCAAACTCATCATGATTTATGCGCCAGAGTCATGAAAATTTGAACAAGTTCAACAGGCGTTCCACCCAAAGAAGACATACTGGCTGTGTACAACAACATTCAACATTCTTGTTAAGAAAGATTTTATTTTTATGCGTTCTGTGTCCTTGTTCACGGTTTTTTACTTTTTGAGATTTTTGACCATTTGGTATTCTGCACGTGATTTCCCGTCGTATCATCAGCATAAGTCGAATAGTTAAGTTCCATACAAATTGGGTGCCAGAGAATGTCCCTGTTGGGGAATGTCCCTGTAGATGAAGCTCTTGGGTTTCTGATGATCGAAAGCTTTCTCGAGATCAACGAGCACTGGATACAAAGTTTGTAAGTTCATTGATGTCTTTCAAAATGATTCGCAGAAACGAAATATGCTGCAAAGATGACTGTCGTGACCCGAATTCTACCTGTTAGTTTCCGATTGTAACATCGATGTTATCGATATTCGGTCCAAAATATTTCGGCAAACGATCTCTAGTGACATACATTGCACCCCTGCTGTTGTTGCATCTTTTTTTTTTGGGATTATTACCAAATTTCCATGCAACCACTGAGTCGGAAGAGTTTCATTCTCCCTGATATTTTTAATAGAGAGTTGAGAGCTCATACATCCATTTTTGGATCAGCTTTGACTCGCATATTCTGTCCCGCTTTTGTGTTACAAGCTGCTGAATGTGATTTCGCCCAATGGTAAAATGTTTATCATGTTGACGGACTCTTGAAAGAATCCTGTACAGTCAACCCTTCTATAACGCGGTACTCTCCGAACGCGGTTTCCATATAACACGGAGTCCTTCTATAACGCGGTACTCTTACAGTGAGGTTTTCGTTCAATAACATCCCATAAGTTTCTTCCGCACAGCCTATGAATGACTAGTAACTAGATATTGTAAGAGGGTTTCAAATAAGTTTTATTTTCCATGCAAAAGCTCAGCCGAGATACAGTACCGTGTAAAATAATAGCAGTTGGATTTTCAATTTAAAAAAAAATTATGTTATACTGTATAATTTATCTTGCCTTTTGTATTTCTTGGTCTCCATATAAGGCCGTACGAATGATGTGATTTGTACTAATTCTGAGTTTCTTATAGCGCGGCTTCCATACAACGCGGTAGACGGTTTCCATAGAACGCGTTACGAATTACCCTGGTTTGTGCGGTGAAATCCGAATTTCTTATAGCGCGGTTTCCATATAACGCGGTACAGACTCACAGCGTTTTAGGCTCTCGGCAGCCATTCAGTTGAATCTGTTAACAGATTCTCTTTCTGACTCTTCATAGATAGAGTTTCATTTAATATACCACTCGCCACAAGGTAGTGGGTAGTCAGGAGAAGTTTTGTGTTGCGCCCTCTAGATGTTTTTCAGCTTCAGCCCAGCATAATTACGCTTGCCGACAGGTTTTCCCTTTTTTATTTTTTTTCAGTATATTAATACTCTGGTGAAAATCGTAGGGAATTCCCTTCATGCATACAATCTTTTATAACATATCAGATCGTAAAATTTCCCAGAAAACTCAGCCATTTTCCAAGAAATCGTTGGAATAAAATTTTAAAACCAAAATTCCCATTTGAAACCACTTGATGATGTTGATGACAACATAAAAGCCCGTTGAATTAATTCTTTTTTGTTTTCTTTTGAATTTTACCTGGGATCTGTATTTTGTATCTTTTTTCAATTCATTTGGTGGCATCATATGACGTTCACTAAAAGGCATTCATCCTAAATAACCCAACACCATTAACGAGCTACAAAATAAAAATATTAAATCTTTTTGTTGTTGTTGTCGCAAGAGGGAACAAAAAAAAAAGTAAGCACTACAACGACAAACGATCGAAAAACAAAAACTCATAAAACAACGACGCCTGAACACGTGCCCAAATTAATACCTTCAGCTCAACAACAGCACACAGTTGGCCGGATAAATCGATGTCTGGCTGGCTGGTTGGATGGCTGGCTGACGGAGGAAACTCATCAATTTTGTAGATAAAACTGGAGACACTTTTGATTGTCACAAGTATTTTATGTGTGTGTGTGTGTGTGTGTATGAACCAACAACTACTGCCTGACTTACTGACTGTGCTGTTGACTGAGTAGCTGGCTGGCTGGCTGCCTCAGTATAGGAATTTATGCCAGATTATACCACATATCTATACGTACGTAGAAATTTTTGCACAGATGGGGTAGTTGGAAGAATTAATATTCTTCCTCTTCTTTTTTTTTTTTTTTTTTTTTTTTTTTTTTTTTTTGAAAAAAAACACGACTAAAAATCTGTTGTTATAATTTTTCGGGTTGAGTATTAATTTGGAAAAAATTAAGAAAAAAAAAGAAAGGAATTTTTCAATTTCGCTTGCTTTGTTTGCCGATCTAACGGAAATACTTGAAATTCTTTTGATGCCATTTAGGCTTTTACGTTTTGAATTTTTTTTTAAATCCTTTAAGAATATAAAACAGTCGCACAGAAGATAGTAAATCAGAAGGACAAAAAAAAAGAAACGATTCATTAATTAATTAACCCTTTGGCAGCGACAACACGAATGAAAGAGGGAAAAGCAATATAAAACGTAAAATCAATAACTACATTTGGTAGTTTAATACCTGTGAAATTTGCCGTCTTTGTTACAGTAAAGCGTTGAGAAAACAAAGAAGCCGCTCTCAAGTGTTTATTGACCACATTTGAATAAAACAAGACTCTGGACGGACCAAACCGAAAATCCAGTCCTAAAGCACAGACACAGACACAGAGATGCACACACACACAGAAATCATGGTCAAAAAAGTTGGTCAAATACGAAGAAGAAGAATAAGAAGAACAAAAAGTAACAAATAAATGAACAGCCTGGACAAACGGTCAACAACAGTTGTCAGAGTAATTTTCATTGTCGCTTTAATTTTAAAGCTACTGATCTCATATGTATGTATGTTTGTATGTTACATTGTATGTATATGGATATTTTACCCACACACACATACATCCATATATCGTTTGCAACACGCTATAGTGCAACAATTTATGTTGTATGCAACCCCAAACACTATTGATGACAACATTTGCATCTGAGTATCTCCATTCGCTTACCAAAAATAAAAACAAAAAACAAGGAAAATATAGTATTAGGGGTGCTGGGAGTCAATTGCTTATGAAACACTTTTAATTAAAACATCTTAAAGAATTCATTTGTTTTTAAATAGTTTTCAATGCTCATCAGAATGTAATGCCTTCTTGTACTCATCACCTTTTCGAGCGGAATTTTGCATCACAAGTATAGTGGAGCCAACGTCGAAACTAACTAGACAATTAAGTTTTCACCAAGAGATGGTTGCAACTCTTCTCTGAATTCAATTCGACTAAGTGAATTGTATCACTTTCTGGAGGCAATTTAATAGTTGATCCTGACCCCTCAATCTGCCACCTCTATGGCCTCATCAATGGATGGGTCAAGGGGGGGAAGAGCAGAGGCGTTGGGGGAACAGATCGGGTTGTTATGTTTCTCGATGTCTATGGCCTGCTATAGGCAGTGTAAGGACAGGTTAGCTGCTGGGCTTGGATAAGGCCAGTTTAAGGTTGATTATCGGGTTTACCACAGGGCACTGCGAGATTAGGTTGCTGACGGAAATTTGAAACAGATCCCAGCCGGACTAATGTAGGGTATGTTGCGATGAGGAGGAGTTGGAGACTATCGAACACCTCTTCTGTAACTGCTCAGCCATTGGTAGGTTGAGGTTGAGGACACTTTGCAGGGCCTCCTTTGAGAGTTTGAACTCTGTGTCGAGAGCCGATATCAAGGCTCTGTACAGATTCATTAGTAACTTGAGCTGGTTGAGAAGTGCTAGGGCTTCATCAGTTTTGCCGCGTTCTCCCTTTTTATTTTGTTTGGTCTATGGCATTCCTTCGCTTCCTATTCTCCCTTCCTACTTCCTCTGCTTTTTCCTATCCCCTCTATTATCCTTCCTTCTTAAGGACGTTACGTACAATGGGTCAAATCGACCTCCGGGTACTGTACTTGTCTAAATTGACAAGTACACGTCCTCTAACCTAACTTAACCTAAGTGAATTGAATAGTTTCGCAATAATCAATATTAAAGTTGCCGTATCCTAGTAGCTAGTGCGTTGGCCTTTTGGATGAGAATCAGAGGTTCAAACCCCAGCTCAGACACCGCGAAAGAAAAAAATATGAAAAAACATTTCTTTATGCAAACTACTGTCAAAAACTCAGAGAGTAAATAAAATTACATACTATGAAAAGTTTTTCAAACATCTGTCGTTCAGAGCCGACATTAAACCGCAGGTTTATATACTCATACTGAAATAAACCCACATAACATGGGTTGTGTGAGGTGCTAGGTTGTAATCGTGACTAAATGGTTGTAATGACCAATTAAGTAAGTAGTCACCACACGTTTTCCTTGAAAGATTGCTTCCTATGATTTTGAAGCTCTCAGAATTTATTCCAAAATAAATAAATTAACGACTTTAAAATCCTATAACGTCTGAATATGACGTCTGGTGGACTCTGACACGTTGTGCACATTTAAATACTGAATAAACCTGCAAGCTCTGTATGATAATAAATTCAATTGTTATAATACGGGTATGTGTGTGTTGTTTTATTTAATTATCCTTCTTTAATTTATTGTAAACCATTTTTATTATTCGATTTCTTTAAAATGTCCTTTCAAATCATATTTAATGAAATTATGAACGTCCCTAATATTTATTTTATACCAGACAAGACAACGATATAAAAAGGACAATGGAATAAACACAGTGAAGTCAAAAGCATACAAACAAACACAACAATTCGTATTCATTGGTAAAATCAAACAAAATTTGCATTTCTGTCATCATAAGACTTTAGGGCCATCAAATTTTTATTTAAAAGGAAGCGGCGGAAACCATCAGCGAATTGGGCTTCTCTATAATTTTCATCATCATCATCACCAGTAGGCACAGCGTAGTGTCACTATTGACTCCTTCAATGTTCATGGCTTTGGTCTCAAGTACATACATACATACTTATGTACTTATGTATGTATGTACGTCTCCAATGTATTTCCATTGATACCGACGAAGAAAAAAGTTCGCTGAATCAATTTCAGTTTTATTCTACTACACCAGGTACGCGAGTGAGTGTGAGTTTATACATCGAGAAGGACCAACCTAAGAAGTTGTCATCACAGCCCTGATGACATCGCTGATAATGTTTTTGTTTTTTTTTATGACTTTGTTTTTGTTGTTCTTTTTTCATCGCTTCACAAATGTGTGAACCTTTGGATTTTTGATTTCTTTGTTTCAGTTTTTTTTTATTTGCATTTGGAGGGAATACTCCTCGTACAATCATCAATGATCGTTAAAATGAATGAACGTATGAACGAACGGATAAACTTTAAATTCGTAGGCTTTTGATTTTGTTTTCTGTTGAGGCTGTTTTTCTTCTTTTAATTCACGCTAATAAAGGAAGTATAAAATCAATTTTTAAGGTGCGGTTATTTTCTTTCTTCAAAACGCTGTTTTTTTCATTTGTTTGGCGTTCTTTCTTTCCATATAAAATTGGTTTCTTTTGAGGGTTATTTATGGTCCCGATAAATACTGGGACAAAATCTTAAGTTTATGTATTCTTGGCGCCAATAAGTGAAACAAAAATTTCGATTTATTTTCTTTTTAATTTAAATTTTTTGTAAATCTACTAAATTCTGTAATCATCATGTAAAATTTTGAAATAATTACGTATTCCAATGTTGAAAAGATTTTCTGGCTGTAATTATTCGAGCAAGATGTTTTCAATCTACTTTCAGAAAAAAAAACATATTTTTTCAAGCTATAATCTAAACCCGAAGTCAACTTAGTATAGTAGACAGTGCGTTGACTTATTAGACATGAGGCCACGGTTCAAACCCCAAGTCAGACATCACCAACAAAACGAAATATGAAAAGATATATTTCTTCGGCTACTAACTCTCAGCAGATTTCTGGCATACACTCTGAGAGTAAATAGAATAGCCATGAAATGTTTCTTAAAAATCTGCTGTTCGGAGTCGACTTTAAGCTATAGGTCCCGCCACTCATGTATAAAATTATCACACACAACAGAAGTGGAGCGAGGAGCTAATCGTAATCGTGACTGAGGGTTTATAATGACCAATTATGTTATGTAACAAAGATCAGTAATGAATCGTTTTTTTCGCTACTCATAAGTACAGTAAGGCCCCGCTCAACGCTGCTCCGCTTAACGCTGTTTCAGTATCATGCGTAAATTGGTAATTGGTAAATTGACTAAAAGAAATGAGAGTAAAGGTAGTAATAATCGTGTCGTAAAAGTCAAAGAAATAATTTTGCGGTGGCAAAGTCGTATAGCAGAGGATCTATTGTTTGCTATACATTTGCGTCAAGTATTTATGGCGGTGCAGATTCTGAAATGTTCGGTACCAAAGTGAAAAGTATAGGGCCCATGGAGAAACTTCTAAGTTTCTTCGAAACGAAAGTTTAAGCCATAGAAATATGTATTCAATTAAACTTGGACAATACAGAGAACGGGACATATCAAAACATAACTTATAGTCAGGACGCCAACTAAGCGCTTAGGTGTGATATTAAGTGAAGTTAGAAGTTAATAGAATGGATATCTAAATTAGCTAGGCTGAGCTAGATTTTACGTTATGTTAGTATTCAATGTAATGCTCTAGCAGACCAGTTTCCAAGGAGGATAGGTTCCACGTAGCCGATGAGGCAACTTGTGGAATAATGAAGATGGTTTGAAAGGACAAAATGAAAAATATGAAAGTAACCTTAAATGACGTTAAGGACTCAATGTAAACTACGTCATGAATTCTTGGAAACTCCTGGTTGTTTTTTAAGTAAAGGCAGAGAGCTAGGCTGACTAACGTCAAATAGCATCCTGAAGTTTGACAAGATTACAAGATTGTGGGCGACTTATGCAATGAGACAAAAAATAATAGTTCCGGAGAGTCAATATACAACAACAATACACATTGCCGGATGGATATGATGCATCAAACGGTTTTATAAATTAATTCGTTTTCAATAAGAAACTGAATTGCTGTCCTAAATCTTAATAATAGTCTACTTAAGAAGAAAAAAAAAATAATAACAAAAACAACGCTTAAATAAATTCGTATAAATTAATCGAGTCATTTAAATAGAGCAGTTGGTTGCAACAAATTACAACGTAACCTACAAACACTTTGAGGGGAACATGCCAATAAAAAAAACAAGAAAAAAATGAAAAAGAAAACGTAGAATATTTAGTGAAAAAAGGGCTGAAAAATGGAGAAGAGAATACAATTTAAATAAATGCAAGAACAAGACGATATGCATGTAATTAGATAAGAAACATTTAAGCTCATCAAGATATGATCATGTCTAGAACTGGTAAATGTTGTAAATGAATACAGAAAACAACAACAACCACTACTATGTACTATCATAACAAAAGTGTAAGAAATGCAGAAAACTTTTAAAGGCAACAACACACAACGCCATAGTGTAGAGGAAAATTTATGAAAACAATAAAAAAAAAAGTAACGAAAACTTTATTAAAAAAAATGCGAGGAAATATAATTTTCTTTTCATTTTATAAAGATACTAGCTGACCCGGCGAATTTCGTCCCGCCCAAAATTGATTTTTTTATTGAACAAAACAGGTCAAAGTATATATTTATTATAATAATTTATTATAATAGCGCTGACGAAGTTATATATGTACATTTGTAGTTATAAACCGTTGAATTAGTCGTCTTATAGGTATCTCTTAAAGGGCAGAGTTGCCACGCCCATATTTGGTGAGTTTGTCGATATCGACTCTACGAACTTACCCACCAAATTGCATTCGTCTACGATCAATATGTTCCTAAATATTCAATTTTAACGATTGCCACGCCCTCTTAACATTTAGGGATATTAAAAATAGATGTTGTCCGATTCTCAGACCTACCCGATATGCACACAAAATTTCCTGAAAATCAGTCCATCCATTTCGGAGGAGTTTAACCACTAACACCGTGACACGAGAATTTTATATATTAGATAAAAATATTGAAATTAGTCAAAATACACCCAGCTAATGACATGGTGTTGGTTGTGAGTTTTGTTGAGTAGAACTCAATAATATTTTTTTTTTTATATTTATCGAACCCTCCAAATTTGTTTTATTTGACAAAAACGGTATTTTTGATCTTTTCACACAAAATTATTGATTACACAAATATTTTTTAAACTATTTTCAAAATCCAAAGTTTTTTGAAAAGGGAACAGATGAGCCTTTAAAATGATACACATTAATATTTGTTCAAACTTATATGTTATGAGTTTTGATGGGGTAAACTTGAAAAATATAATTTTTACTAATTTGTTCAAGTTTAGCTATTCTTAATTGCAAAATATTATTAAAAAATATAAAATATGTGATGATATTCTGAAAGTGCATTATCTTGTGAAGAAATTGACACTTCGTTTGATCAAATCGGACAAAATTTAGCATAGTTATCATTTAAATAGTATAACAGTCATGTTATATTTTTTATATATGTGTTACCATAGTTATTATTTAAATAGTATAACAGTCATGTTATATTTTTTATATACATATGTATGCCGTTTCATCAAAGGAACTTTCAGTTCAAAAATTTTCAAAAGTTTTGATGGATCTTGATTGTTTATCGCAAATTGTGTCAATTTCACGTTTGCACTACTACCAGAAGTCGGCTAAAATTTGTGTTTTTTTTCAAATGTTATTATATCTCTTTGCGCAAACATTGTGCAACTTCTGGTGGTTCCTCAAACGTGAAATTGACAAATTTCAGGATAAAAAGCAAAATTTTTGAACTAAAATTTGATTTGAAAAAATATCTATATGAAGAATATAACTCGACTGTTAGACTATTTAATTAATAACTATGGTAATTTTTGTCCGAATTGATCAAACAAAGTGTCAAACTCTTTACAAGAGAATGTACTTTCAGAACGTCGCCACTTATTTTATATTTTTTAATTCAAGTTTGCTGCTATGAGCGGACAAACTGGAAAAAATATGAAAAATTATCACATTTGTCAAGTTTACCTCATCAAACTCCATAGCATATTAAGTCAAATAATATGCATATGTATATCGTTTTAAAGGCCCATTAATCTCTTTTCTAATAAGATTTAAAGTCTGGATATCGGTTGAGAATTGTTTGTGTAATAATCGAATGAACGAACAAACTTGAAAAAATATGAAAAATTATCACATTTGTCAAGTTTACCTCATCAAACTCCATAGCAGATTAAGTCAAATAATATACATATGTATATCGTTTTAAAGGCCCATCCGTTTCCTTTCTAACAAGGTTTAAATTTTGGATATCGGTTTAGAAATGTTTGTGTAAACAATAAATTTGTGCGTAAAGTAAAAAAAAAACAGTTTTTGTCAAATAAAACAAGTTTGGAAGGTTCAAGAAATATAAAAAAAATATTTTTGAGTTCTACTCAACTAACTGAACAACTTAGACTAGGTAGTTACTCGGGTGTATTTAATTTTTTCTTTATTTTGTCGCATAGTGTTATTTGATTTTAAAAGAATTTAATTTTTCAAAATGAAAATATAAACGGCAAGAAACAATTGAAATTGCAAAAACAAAAAAAAAACCAATGAAGGGAAAAAGCCACAAAAGCAACATCATTTACGAAAGCAAAAAAAAAAAAGGAAACAGTGTTTCCCTATTAAAATATACATACGTAAATGGCGGTGTGTTAACCTAACGTACACTGAAGTGAGTGAGTGTATGTATATAGCAAGAACAATGCGTGCATGCGAGTGTGTGTGTGTGCAAAAGTGTATGAATTTCAAATACCACATGGCGGCGGCGTTTCCCAAAACGAAAGAAAAAATGGCAACAAAAACAACAACAACAACAATATGAAATAAAAATTCAGGCAATGAATTTTTCGTACACTGAGTTTGTTAACCAAAAACACCACAACATGGCATAAACATCCATCCCCTTGTCTCCGCCGCCCACTTTCACAACAGCACATACATACATAAGTATACATAGCCAAAACCGAAACCAACACATGCATGCAAACGTTTATAAATTTGCCCAAAAATGGCAACAAAAAAGGAAAAAAAAAGGAAATGCTCGCCACCAACGAAAACATTTGCCACAAAATTCGAAATGAAATTCACAACAACATGAGCAAAAAACAAACAAAAATAGCAACAGAAATCGCTCTCTTTTGTTGTTGTTTGTTTTTATTTTCTGTTACCAACATTCGAACATTTTTACTGGAGGAGTTCAAATCCCCATTATGGTTTAAATGGGGCTGTTAAAGTGTATTCCATAACAAATACTCACCAACTTGAAGCTTTTAATAGAGAGCAACAATAAAAATCCTTTGGAGAAGAGAATTGTAAGGCGAAGGGAAAGAGAAAGGGAAACTATTCTCACAACCAATTATTTTCACAGAAAAGGAAGGCAAATTCATCTCCAGTACTTGCAACTACAGCAGAAGGAGAAGCAGCAGCTGTAGCGTTGCAAAATAAAATATGAGAAAACGTAATGCGCAGGTCATTCATTGAATTCGTTGTCATTTTTAACGATTTTAACTTTAATAGACTTCCATCTATGTTAGGTAAACTAAACAATTGTTCCACTTTAAAAAAAAAGTAAAAAACGTTACATAAACACGCTTAAAAAAGAATTTAATGAACATTTTAAGATTAAAGATTTTATTAGAAAAATAGAAGGAAATAATAGCAGACTAAAAATATATTTTCATTTATCCATTCAAAACGATTAACTTTTATTCTGATATACTCGTATTGCTCTGCATTAATATTTACTTTAAAAATTTAAAAAATAATTAAAATTAATTAAAAAAATTAAAATCCATTCGAAATTTTAAAGAAAGGAAAGATTGCATAAAAGCATCACAAGAGACTTGGTAAGGATATGATAGTTCCCCGCGGAAAACTTCCTCTGAATTTTCTGATAACCTCGAGTTTCCTTAATCAATATGTTGTTCATTAAAGACATTAAGATACTGATGTCCGCTCTGTTAATAAGTAAAGGGTGATTTTTTCGCTATTATCTTTTTGGCAACACTGGTTCGAACAGCTCACGCACGTTTCGTGTTTTGTTTCACTGTCAAACATCTTCAGTTTGGTCTATAATTTAGCCATGAATCGTCTTACAAACGAATAACGCTTCCAAATCATTGAATTTTATTATCAAAATGCGTGCTCTGTTAAGAAAGTTCATCGCGCGCTTCTTCCATTTTATGGTCAGTTTAATCGGCCCACTGAAACGGCTATTCGAGATACGTAAATAAGCAGAATTGTCGATTTTGTAGTGAAGATCAGCCAGAAGCATTGCAAAAGCTACCGATGCATCCAGAAAAAGTCACAGTTTGGTGCGGTTTATGGGCTGGTGGCATCATTGGACCGTACTTCTTCAAAGATGCTGCGAATCGTAACGTAACTGTGAATGGTAAGCGCTACCGTGAGATGATATCCAACTTTTTTTTTGCCCAAAATGCAAGAGCTTGACTTGCCTGACATGTGGTTTCAACAAGACGGTGCCACATGCCACACAGCACGCGTAACAATGGACTTAGGCGAGTTCGCTGAACATTTTATTTCACGTTCGGGCCGCCTAGATCGTGCGATTTAACGCCTGTAGACTATTTTTGTGGGGCTATGTTAAAGCTCATGTCTATACAGACAAGCCCGCTTCAATTGACGCATTGGAAGACAACATTGAAGCATTTATTCGTGAGATACCGGCCGAAATGTTGAAAAGAGTATACCAAAATTGGAATAAGCGGATGGACCATTTGAGGCGCAGTCGCGGTCAACATTTGCATGAAATAATCTTCAAACATTAAATTATATGGACGGTACTATCGATTCAAATAAAGATTTCATGCATTTTTCTGAATTTTATGTGTTTTTTTTTTAATTTTCCTATAGCTCTTAAAAAATTACCCCTTACAACTCTTACTTACTTATGATACTGAATAGGTCACAGTGTTGAAAAATTCAGTATTTTGGTACTTTTTCAAAAATACCGCAGTACCCTTGCGACGCTTCCAGTACTTTTTTATTATTACATATTTTATGTCTTGTGTTTTTCAGTTATTAGCTATGCACTACCAACATGTTTAACGTAATGCTAAAGGTAGAAATAGGCTTTAGCCCCGCTTAGCCAAACGTCCACGGAACGTGCATTTGTTTTTAGAATTCGATTAGCAATCAAAACGCTTGCAGAACCGTAATGTAATTTCGATAAGCATTTAAATTACTCTTCATATGCTAAAAACGAACGTATGTCACATTACGTTCCATCGACGTTTACCTAAGCGGGGCTTTTACGTTTTGTTACGTTCCGAATTAGGTGCTCTTGTCTTGTATGTGAGAAATACGAATAAGTCGTTAGGTTTTCTGTTCCGTGCCGTATGTGTATCAAATATAAATAAATAATTAGTCTAGTAGGTAGTGTGCTGGCTTACGAGATGTGAGCCCACGTTTGAAACCTCATGTCAGACATCTCCATCAAAACGAAATATAAAAAAATATATCTCCGGCAACTTCCTTCTGGCAAAAACTCTGAGCGTAAATCAAATTGCCACGATAAAGTTTCTCAAAAATCTATTGTTCGGAGTCGACTTTAAACAGTAGGTCTGTATTTTTTGTATGTATGTATTTTTTTACAAAAGTACTATCCCTTAAAAAAAAGTACTCTTTCAGTTACAGTTCAGTACAGTTCAAACGACAGATTTTTGAGAAACTTTTTCATGGCAGGTTTATTTACTCTCAGAGGTTTTGCCAGAAATCTGCTGAGAGGAAGTCGCCGAAGAATAAATTTTTTTTTTCATATTTCGTTTTGATGTCTGGCCTGGGGCTCGAACCCGGGCTTTACGTCTAATGAGCGAACTCACTACCTACTAGACTACGGCGACTACATTACAGTTACAGTTCAGTACCATTTAAAAATTTCAGTTTTGCAACACTTATAGGTCATTATAACCCTTTAGTCAAGATTGCAACCTTGTTTCTCAAACCAACCATATTGTGTGTCTTAATTTTATCGATGAATTGGAGAACCTACAGTTTAATGTCGACTTTTCATGGCAATTATATTTTACTCTCAGAGCTTTTGTCAGAAGACTGCTGTGAGTAAGTCTCCGAAGATGTGAGATATCTGAGTTCGGAAACGAAGCTACTGGACTACGGCGACTTCAATGGAATTCAAACGGAATTCTACTTTTTCTTTAAGTCGCTCAATATTAGCTTTCTTTCACTTGTCGATGGTCATGTTTGATTTTCTACCAATAAAAATGGGTTCCTATTTTTTTTATAGTGAAAACGACCCCTTGAAAAGGGAAAATATTCGAATATTGTTGAGATAAGACCCAAAGGTACAAAAGAATGACACGTCTTTTCAGATATGCTTTAAGGTTGAATTAAGCTCATTATATTTGTAAAGATTTGTTCTTTTAAAAATTATTTTTTTATTAACTTCGTATTGCTATCGAACAAGAATACAAAATTGCGTAAAGGACGTCAAAAAATTTCTAACTTCCTCCATTCTCCACGCCTCCATTCTATAACGTACACTTAGAACGTTTTTATTATTCTTGCATTTTTAAATTCTACGTTCTCCAACTTAAATACTGTCAAAATTTGGTTAAGATGCGCCTATTCGTTCCGAAGTTATAGGGAAAAATCTACTTAGAATACACATACATATAGTTGTATGTCGCGTGAAAACTTTGAGAGCTCATAACTCAATACACACTTTTCCAACTTAGAATGTTATAAAACGGAGGCATCGACTTGTTCACTTGGTCACAGAACTACTGCATTGCTTGAGCTGTTCTTTTAACTAAGGAGGATACTGTTCTTAACTCTGCTACTGCGTTAAATATTAACATTTTCTGCAGGGTAGGAAATGGCTATAATGAGAATACAAAAAATATGTACAAAAAAAAAAAGAAACAACAAAAAACATATTATTTTATGAAAATAATCCAAAATGGAGGATAAAAACAAAAACATCAAGAAAAGAACTTTTTTTTTATTTTATTGTGTTGCTCTCTCTCTCTTAAGATGCCATAAGAATAGAAAAAATTCATCCCCACAATCAGTCTCTTTTGTTTTGTATATTAAAACACAACAACAACAGAAACAACAACAAAAATGATAAAGGAAAAAAAATCATTTAATATTGCGTGCGCGTAAAATGTTACGAAAGGAATAATACAACAACAGCAACAACATCAACTAAAATAATAACAAAACAGAAACCTTTTGTATTGAAAAACTTCTGTTGTGTATCTTTTCATTTTCATTTTTTGTTTTGTTGTTTTTTGTTGTTCGTTTCTTTTGTTGGCTTCTAACCATTTGTATGGATCTGGTCTTTTTCGTGTGTCTGTCCTGCTGTCTGTATCTGCTATAAAATATTCGGAATTTTTTCTTTCTTTTTTGTTGCGTCTTTTTTCATTTTTTGTTCTCTTTTAATCCATATCTTATTAAACGCAGCCATCATGTTCTTCTCTGCAACTGACTAAAGCAATGGAGGCCAAAAGATAATAAAAAAAATAAACTTTTTTTTAACTCACCAACAGTAGTGTACAAAAGAGAAGCAACGAATTTAAATTTTGTATGCAAATGTTAATCATATTGGTAATCTCATATAACTCTGCAAGATTTTTCTCATGGATATGCTATATTTTTCGTTATTGCCTTTGGGATTTTGCTAGAAATCAAATTGAAAACATAAAAATGTTGCCAACAAGTGATAATAATTTCTGTGTTAATAATTTATGATCTGAAAAATTGAACGACTGACACTATAAAAGAAAACTTAGAAAAAACTTAAAAATATAGAAAGAATTTTTCAAATATAAAAAATCTAAAATTTAATATTATGCAGTCGTCGCCGAAATATGAAAAAAAATATTTCTTCGGCGACTTCCTCTCAGCAGATTTCTAGCAAAAACTCTGAGAGTAAATAAACCTGCCATGAAAAAGTTTCTTAAAAATATGTCGTTCGGAAGCGACGTTAAACTGTAGGTACCACCACTCACATATAAAATTAACGCATACAACATGAGTGATGTGAGAAGCTAGACCGTAATCCTGACTGAAGGGTTGTAATGGCCACAAATGTATGTGTGTAATACTCATCAGAATATAATGCCTTTTAATACTCATCATCTTCTCGAGCGGAATACTAGACTACGGCGACTTCATTATAAATGTTTACTTTGTTCACTTTCCGTTTTAAAAAGTAGTATTTTTGTAACCCTGGAACCTATCTTCGATGTTTACATGGTTTGCAATTGAAAATTATAATTCACTTTCAGTCGTTTCAATTGGCGTCGTGTTTTTTTGGAACGTAACCACGGTGCAAAGTGAGATATGGATGTGTATCCAATCGTTTGAGTTCACTATGCATACATATTCTATTACAATCCATTCTAGGCGTTCATTGCTCCTGTAGCTATGAAAGCTAAGGAGCATCACATTAAAATTTAACAAAATAAATAAAATAGTTTGCCAGTATGTATAATTTTTTGAAATAAAGATACTATTTCTATCAGTTTGCCAAAATCGTTGCAAATTTTCTTATAGAAGATAAGATCCTAAAGAAGCTCCAAAAGATTTCTTAAATAAATTGCTAAAATCTCCTTCGATCTCACAACTTATTTCAGTCTCCATTTGTAGCTTAAAAGCAAGAATATCGAATTTGCAAAACATTAAAAAAATCTGCATATTCTCGTGTTTAATTGTAATTTAGTTTTCATTTAAATCGTTGATCCATGTTTTATAGGAAGTTATGTTTTATAGAAACAAACTGCCTGGTTGAAACTGTAATTATGTTTTGGGGACCTTAAAAAAGATTTAAAAAAAGACATTCGAATATAGGCAGGTTTCTCGAAAAATTCGAAAAGTTGTTTTATATGTACACATATCTGGACATGGTTTAGTGTACCTAAAATACGCTCTCTTTTACTTCAGTGGTATAATAAGTAAACTGTAGATTGTTCTTAAGTTCTCTAAAGCGCTTAACTTCAACAAGGTAGCTTCAGTATGGCAGATAACAAATTGGCGAATCTATTTACGCTTGAACTAATTGTAAAGCTGTGTGAGGTAGATATTCATCATCGTGGTAAATAAACCTATGCCATGAAAAAGTTTCGCAAAAATCTGTCATTCGGAGTCGACGTTAAACTGTAGGTCCCGCCACTCAAGTATAAAATTAAGGCACACAACATGAGTGGTGTGAGAAGCTGGGCCGTAATCCTGACTGAAGCGTTGTAATGGCAAATTATGTATGTATGTATTCATTTATTGTTACAAAAAAAAAATACGATTTCATTCCTATATTCTTAAATTAATTGATTTGTAAAACAAAAAATCACAAAAAACCAACAGCTATTGACCAGTATTGTTTGCCACTGTTTGAGTCTGGGCTATGTACAGCAGCCACGAATACAATAAAAAGAAACAAACAAACAAAAAATGGAAACCAGCAGGCTTAAAGCTTCAGTTAGCCACGACTACCAACAACATCATTATCAACATCATAATCATGTTGTTGATTACTCTTTATAGTATGTACGAGTATGTATACATGTATGTGCTTACTTGTATACATATTTATGTATATAAATGTAAATACATGAATGTATACACATTCATATCAAGTGTACGAGCGTATATTCTTGTTTTGTTTGTATGTATGTACGATTTCTTGTTTAAACGTCTATAATCTTGTCTGCTCCGCCTTTATAAATAATTCATGATATCTACACCGAAATAAGTTCATCATCATTATCATAACGATGATGACGTTAATGATGATGCCAAAGATACAGTTGAAAATACACACACACACACAAATACAAATACATATTTATGTTTATATGTACTCTACTTTCATATGCATATACATACTCCACTTGGTTTTATTTTTTGGATCTGATTAAATTTTTTTTTTTATTTTTATTTTCATTCTTATTTACTTTGATACACTTGCAATTTCAATTATGAATGTAAGCGTGTATGTGTTGCCATCAAACAAGCAAAAAAATAAAAAAAAAGTGTGTTCAACAACAACAACAGCAACGACAACCGTAAAAGACCAACAAAAAGAAAAACCAACGAAGCAAAACGATTTTTAAACATCACTAAATACGTCAAAAGTTTTCTTTACTTTTTTAATTTTTTTTTTTCCTTTTTTTTTGGGATGTGAAAACGTAAACGTGAAAAGAAGATGAAAAAAGCGTAAAACAGCAAAAAAAAAAAAGTTTTTGAATTCTTTAAACCGTTTTTTTTTTGTTCTTTTCTGTTCGCCATCACCCTTAGAAAGAGAGAAGAAGAAGAAAAAAGATGTAAAAAACACGTTAATAAAATCCCCCCAAAAGGACAAAACAAAAAAGGAAAAAAAAGAAAAACTGGGGAAAACTTTTTCAATGGTGTTCTTCAACTATTTTGTTGTTCAAAAAGTTGTTCAAGAACATGAACAAGACAGAGTTTTTTTGTTTAATTTTGTGTTCTTTATGAAAAAGGAAACAAACATTTGATTATCTTGTGTAGGAAAATTTTTTACATACAAGAAAAACTTACTTTAATAGCACAAAAAAAAAAGAAAAATTTTAAAGAAAATAAATAATAATTAATGAAAATTTAATGCAACATGTTGCACAACAAAATCTTAAAGAATAGAATGTTTAGAAACATATTGTGCTACAAAAATTTTAAATATGTAATGCAGATCAGAGATCAGCAATGAGTATTCAAAAAGATGAGTACATTCGAATAATACTCATAATTTCTGATACTTATACATACTTATTTTAATATTCTACTCATACTACTCATATTCAAGTTTGAAGTACGCATCGTACTCATACTTACCAATAAGCATGATGTTGTTGATTTTGGCTCTCCTTTACTCAACATTTACACGAATCACAAAATAAGTATGATTCGCTTACGAACACTACAATACTCACTACAAGGTTGTGTGTTTGCTTTGCCTTTTCCTTCTTCTTTTTTTTTTTGTAAATGCAACAACAACTAAGACTGTAAATTTTGATGAATAATTCGAATCATCATTTTCGATATAATCTTTTGGAATTCGATTCCATTCTGCATTTATACGTTCCCAAATTTTGTCCATGTTCGTTGCGGCTGTTTCGTACTGCCCGAGCCGCCTTTTCACAATTGACTAAAGATTTTCAATCGGATTGAGGTCGGGACTTCGTGTTGGCCACTCCATCAATTGAAAATGTTGTTTCCCAATCCATTCCTTTACAATTTTTGCTGTGTGCTTCGTATCACCCACCATCCTGTTGAAAACGATTTCTTTTTCGGTAGAAGCACATTTATCCATAAAATTGGAAAAGGATGGGTTTGCAGAATCTGTAGAGTCTTCTTTTCGCATGTACTATCTACTAAATGCAAAGAGCCAACATGCCACCATGTAAAACATTCGCCATTTATAACAGTTTGCTTCACATGGTGTCTTTGAATACGTTCCCCGGGTATGCGCCAGCAGTACTGCGACGGCGGAAATATAAGTGCAAAATTGACTTCTTGAACGAACGACTTCATGAACGAACATGCTTGAACTGTTGATTTACTGGACTAAAGTCAGCTATTTGTTGACTTGTCTTCATTAAAAACTAAAGTTTGACAAGATTGGAGGAAAATTGATGAAAATACTACTAAAAACTTAATCAATAGTACTTAAATTTGCAATAAAGGTAAGTAAATTAACAAAAATAAAAAAAATGAATAAATTAATCTGATTGATTATGAAACAAAAATTACAGAACAACAATAATAAAGTGAATAAATATGCTGTTTTCCAAAAGTACATAAAATGTTTAATAAATCTTCAGAAGGAAAATAATAATAATAAAAAAAAATTATAAAATTTCTATTATTGTATAAGGAATGTCTAAAAAATGGGGTCATAATATATTAAAATAAAATTAAGTGCACTTGTTAACAAAATTAAACTAAGAGTGATGATCAAAGAAAAATTTCGTGGTTTCAAAAGTATGGAACTGGAATTCGACATCTGTCAAACTAAGTTGTGAAACCAATTTTTTTCTTTTCAGTTGAAAGTCTGACATTGGCGAAAATGGATCGCTTAACTATCACACAACGCATAAAAATTATCAAAACCTAATACAAAAATGGTGATTCTGCCACAGCCACGTATCGTGCTTTAAGAGGAGATTATGGTTTACATAATCGTCCAACTACGCAAGCTATTGGCAAAATTGTGAAGAGACTGGAGTGGTTACAAATATTGAAAGGCCCGTGCATCATCGTTTCGTTCGTTCCGCTGAAAATATCGCTATTGTAAGTGAAAGTGTTGCCGAAGACCCGAATGTGTCGATTCCTCGTCGTTCTCAGGAATTAGGACTGTCTTACGGCACATTATGGCGTATTTTGCATTTAGATCTACACCTACATCCATATAAAGTCCAGCTCACGCAACAACTGAAGCCAGCTGACCGTTCACAACGTCGTAGATACGTGGAGTGGGTGCTTGAACGACAGGCGGTGGACGGCAATTTTTCGAATAAAATTTTCTTCAGCGATGAAGCACACTTCACACTCGGTGGGTATGTTAATAAACAAAATTGTCGTATTTGGGGCTCTGAGAATCCTCAAGTAATTGAAGAGAGGCCATTACATCCAGAAAAAGTCACTGTTTGGTGTGCTCTTTGGTCCGAATGTGTGATTGGACCTTACTTCTTCGAAAACGACGATGGAACGACTGTCACCGTCGATTCTTAGCGTTGTGGTCATATGATAACCGACTTTTTTTTTGCCTGCTATTGAAGAATACGACCGAGAGAATATGTGGTTTCAACAAGACGGTGCCACATGCCACACAACTCGAGCGAATATGGCTTTATTGCAAGAGACATTTCCTGGCCACGTAATTTCTCATCGTGGCGATATCAACTGGCCACCAAGATCATGCTATTTGACACCATTAGACTTTTTTTTTGTGGGGCTAGGCGAAAGACCATGTTTATGCAGATAAACCTTCAACTCTTGAGCACTTAAAAACCAACATTCGTCAAGTTATGGCTGAGATACCGCCCAATATGTGTCAAAAAGTCCAAGTCGAATATTACCTCAAAAGAATCAATGCTTGCAACACTTCGCATGGAGGTCATTTAAATGATGTATGTTTATGTTTCACACATAATGTCAACGTTCAAACTTTACAATAAAAAAGAAATATCATGAACAAAATATTTTATACGAGTATGTGTTTTATTTATGTTTACTTTTGAAACCCGATATATTTAACGGTAGTTATTGATTATGTTTTTCGTGTTTAACCAGTTTTTTTTTTCTAATAAGTTTTATCGATTGTTGTTCCGCTTCTGTTTATTGATTTACTCGTTCGTTTCATTTATTGCATCGTATTAAATTTTTAATCGTTAAGTTTATTTTATTTAATCAGGGCTGGTACTATTGAAACCAAAAAAAACTGTAACTATGTCTTCTACATTTTGACTGATACTGTCGATTACAACGATTATATACAGAGATATGTGTGAAGTACCAACATGTACTCACTTGTGCTCTCCACTGTTTCTATATAAAAATGCTTGATTTTTGGTAAAAATGTCAATGCAAAGAGAAAGAACACTTTGATTACTCTTTGATTTGAAAAAGATCTGAATATGTTGGATGTAATCGTATTAAATCAAATATTGTTTCTTAATTTCAGATATTTTATTAAAATTTCTTTGAAATTTTCAAAGAAATTTTAATTAAAATTTTACTTTTGTGTACATACTTACAAAACTAAGTTTTTAATTTTCCATGTTTTGTATTTTTTCCCTTTGTCTTTGCAGAAAAACAACGTTTATCTTTATGTGTAGGTTGTGGTGGGCAAATTCATGATCAGTATATCCTGCGTGTGGCACCCGATCTCGAATGGCATGCAGCCTGTCTTAAATGCCAAGAATGTCGGCAATTCTTAGATGAAAGTTGTACGTGTTTCGTTCGTGATGGCAAAACGTATTGCAAGCGAGATTATGTTCGGTAAGTTTAGACAACAACAATAACGAAATACATATAAGTATTGTATGGAAAATTATTAGAAAGAAAAAAAAAAAAACTTCAGCAACATGTTCTATTCTCGGGAGTTTATTTCACATGATAATGTTCAGCTAGACACATGCATTTTTCATAACAAACCACGCATTTGAGTTATTCGTGAACTCACAAATTGAATGAACAAATTAATTCAAATGAAAAATAAATACACACACACATACATATAAATAATTATGTACATATGTACATACATACATAGACAATTCAAATTTTTATGAAGTATTAAAGAAAAAAACCGGAGAATCCAAATCCGCATACAAAACCAACCAAAAAGTGTAAAAAATAGTATCATCAATCAGTCATGAGACTTTTTTTATGCGAAACGTACTATAGACGAGCACACCACTTGCCATTTAAAGTTTATTTAATAAATTAGTTTAGCTGTCGTAACCATTTAAATAAGCAACACTTTGTTTCATTTCATTTCGCTTCGACTGTTATTTTCATTTTCATTTTATTTTTTTTTATTCGTTGTAATAACAAATTTGCTTCAATTAAAAATGCAAACAAATTATAAAAAAAAAAAAATCATGAAAAATGTATGGTTTTTTTTTTTTTATTTCAGTGTCCAAATATTGGTAGAGCTATAAAAAATTATTTGATTTTTTTTTGTGAATAAATAAATTGTTTACATTGAATTGTATATACATACGAGCACATACTTATGTATGTATGGTATGTATGTCTGTACATATGTATTTCGCATACGAATAGATTTCTTTTGAGCAACCTGGCAACAATATTTAATATTTTCTTAATTTAAACGGTAATTAAACTTTAAATAAAACGTGAATTTCCTTTTAAATCAAAGTTAAAAGCCGCCGTAGTCTAGTAGGCGTATAGCCCGCGTTCGAGCCCCAGGCCAGACATCAATAAACGAAATATGAAAAAACAAAAATATTTCTTCCACGACTTCCTCTCAGCAGATGTCTGGTAAAAACTCTGCGAGTAAATAAACTTGCCATGAAAAAGTTTCTCAACATCTGTCGTTCGGAACCGACGTTAAACTGTAGGTCCCGCCACTCAAATATAAAATTAAGGCACACAATATGAGAAGTGTGAGAAGCAAGGCCGTAATCCTGACTGAAGGATTGTAATGGTCAATTATGTATGTATGTATGTAAATCAAAGTTCAATTTGTAATTCGAGCGTTAGGTTATTCAGAACTGTTAGTGAGATTGAAACGAGAAAAACCGGGTAGAACAAGAGATTGTGAGTTATTTTGGAAAACATCAAGCGGTCACCGCAGCATGAAAATGAAAGAAAGATTTTTTAATAAAATTAAAATCACGAACAATTAGAAGAAGAGTAAGTGAAAGCAGTTTTTGTTTAGATAGCCCAATTGATTGTGAATATTTAGGGAACCCAACGCTTTCTTGGAAAAATACGTTCTGTGGGATGAATAACAATATTGTGATTTTGTTTTACTAGAATTTTTTCGACATATTCATCTCGCTTTTAACACGTTGACTGCCGCGACAATTTTCAGAAAACTGGCCACGCAAGCCAACAGAAGCAATTTATCGATACTAACACTGATATAATACGATTTTATTCGTAGCTACACAAAAATGACAGGTTTAGAGAGTACGAGATAACTCGTACTTGGCACCCTAGAAGAGTTAACGCTTATAAAAAAAAAAAAAATTGTGCTTCATGCTCTAAATTTACTTGAAAAAACTTGGTTTATATGCACTCGTTTTTTGACAACTTTTATTTCAAAATTTATTCCTGTTCACTAGCTCCACCGTTCTTTCGATTTCGAAACATTTTGGATTTCCTTTTATGGTGATATGTTAAGTAGTTGGGATATACCGATAAAATAGCTACTCTTAAGCCATTTATTGTAGTAAAGTTGTAAAAAAGTGAACAGCGCAATCCAATTCTATAAAATATTCCTTACGGTTTCCTTCATTTCGAGGCAGAGTGATCCTAAAGTGACACGGGGACAAGCAAATTACAACTTTGTTAACCACACTGAGTTGTAGAAGATGATTGCGAAGCCAGTGCTGCCAATGAGACAAATAGAATTATATCAGTTTAAATGACACATGAATATTTGATCTCAAGTGCAACATTTTGATACATACATATGCATAGAAATTTATATCATTTTGATGGCACTTTATGCACGATCACGGTGATATTTTAAGATTCAGTTTCTTAGAAGACATTATTAAAATCGCATTATTTTTTGAAAAAGTATTTGCATTTAAAAATGAAAGACAATTCTAAACTTTACAATCGAAATTTGCTTTTCCACAGTAAACAAGTTAAGGAAGCGTCAACATACATAATTGGCCATTACAACCCTAACGACCTAAGTTTGAACAAGGAAGCGTCAAAGGCTGCTGAAAAAGTTTGTAAAGTTTACGAAGACGATAATACATACAAACATAATTGGCCATTACAACCCTTCAGTCAGGATTACGGCCTAGCTTTTCACACCATTCATGTTGTGTGTCTTAATTTTATACTTGAGTGGCAGGACCTACAGTTTAACGTCGGACTCCTAACGACAGATTTTTGAGATACTTTTCATGCCAATTTTATTTACTCTCAAAGTTTTGCCAGAAATCTGCTGAGGAAATATTTTTTTGTTTCATATTTCGTTTTGATAACGTTTTTGTGACCTGGGGTTTGAACCCGGGCTTTACGTCTAATAAGCGAACACACTACCTACTAGACTACGGCGACTTCAGCGAACATTATTTTTATTTAACTTTAATTAACTAGAACTTGTGATTAGGACCATTTGCCCTATGCCGTATACACTTCCTTGATTTTATGGCTTGTATTGTATTTTTGCCAATTTTTTTAATATTTTACTTCCTGTTTACTTTTTTTTTTTTTTTGAATGCTTTAACAAATAAATAAAACAAATATTACATTTAAATAAAAATATTTTGGAAAAAAAAACATTATATTTAAATAAGTTTCTGCTAAATATTACAGTTTTTTTTTTAATGTTTGTAACAGCTGCCTGTAGGCAACCAACCAACCGGCCAATAAACCTGACATCCAGTCAGTTGCCAATTTAGTTGAGATTTGTTAGTTTTTAGTTCGTTTTGTAGGCATTTAAATGTAAATATTGTTGTATTTAAACATTTTATTAACAACTCAACTATAAAAGTAATAAATTAACACTTTACTTGCTGTGATTTATGATTGATAGATACATAGATAGATAGATAGATACCATTGTGAACAATAGTAATAAATCAAAACTAACAATAAAAACCATAAACTAATAAAAAAAAAATACAACAAAAAAAACACTGAACAACGAAATTCATAAAATTTATTTGAGAAAAAAAATCAAATCAAATTAAATAAAATAAAACCTTTGCAAAACTGAAACTCAAGCAAATGAAATAAATAAACAAAAAACGATGATAAATTTCAATAGAATAGAAATTTAAATACAAATTCAAATACAAAAGAAGAAGAGAAGAAAAACGAGAAAAAAGTCATGATTAAACTTGAAAAGTTTCACTTACAATTTACATTTGACTTAAAAGCTTATGTAATAAAATACGTGCTTAACTTGAATTTTTTTTTTTTAATTTATTTGCATTTTTTATTTATTTTTTTTTATTGATTTTATAGATTATTCGGTACTAAATGTGATAAATGCGGTAATTCCTTTAGCAAAAATGATTTTGTGATGCGGGCCAAAACGAAAATATTCCACATAGACTGTTTTCGTTGTTCAGCATGTGCGAGACAATTACTGCCTGGTAAGTTGTTAATTCTTAAATCTCTTTTGTTTAATTTTTGTTAAATTTTTTTATTCGATTAATTACACTGTGCGACAGTCAAAATATACCCAGCTAATGACATATGTAGGTAAGCTGTGAGTTTTGTTGAGTAGAACTCAGAAATATTTTTTTTTTATATTTCTTGAACCCTCCAAACTTTTGTTATTTGACAAAAACTGATTTTTTGGACTTTACGCACAAATTTATTGATTACAAAAACATTTCTCAACCGATGTCCAAAGTTTAAACCTTATTATAAAGAAGAGCCTTTAAAACGATATACATACGTGTATTATTTGACTTAATATGCTATTTGGTTTGATGAGGTAAACTTGACAAAAGCGAATTTTTTACAAGTTTGTTCGTTCATTCGATTATTACACAAACAATACTCAACCGATGTCCAGACTTTAAACCTTATTAGAAAGGAGCGTGATGGGCCTTTAAAACGATATACATATATATATTATTTGACTTAATATGCTATGGGGTTTGATGAGGTAAAATTGACAAATGCGAATTTTTTTTATTTTTTTCCAGTTTGTTCCTTCATAGTAGCAAACTTTAATTAAAAAAATTCAATAAGTGATGACATTCCTAAAGTGTATTATCTTGTGAAAAGATTGACACTTTGTTTGATCAAATCTGACAAAAATTACCGTAGTTATTGTATAAAGAGTATAACAGTAGAGTTATATTTTTTATATATGTCATCTTATCAAATGAACTTTTAAAATTTATTGATTACACAAACATTCCTGAACCAATGTCCAAATATTGAACCTTGTTAGAAAGGAGAAGAATAGGCCTTTAAAACGATATACATATATATATTATTTGACTTAATATGCTACGGGGTTTGATGAAGTAAACTTGGCAAATGTGTATTTTTTTATATTTTTTTAAGTTTGTTCGTTCATTCGATTATTACACAAACAATTCTCAACCGATGTCCAGACTTTAAACCTTATTATAAAGGAGAGGGATGAGCCTTTAAAATGATATACATACATATATTATTTGACTTAATATGCTATGAGGTTTAATGAGGTAAACTTGACAAATGTAAATTGTTTTCATATTTTTCAAGTTTGTTCGTTCATAGTAGCAAACTTTAATTAAAAAATATGAAATAAGTGAGGACATCCTGAAAGTGCATTATCTTGTGAAGAGATTGCCACTTTGTTTGATCAAATCGGACAAAAATTTCCGTAGTTATTGTATAAAGAGTATAACAGTAGAGTTATATTTTTTATATATGTCATCTTATCAAATGAACTTTTAAAATTTATTGATTACACAAACATTCCTGAACCAATGTCCAAATATTGAACCTTGTTAGAAAGGAGAAGAATAGGCCTTTAAAACGATATACATATATATATTATTTGACTTAATATGCTACGGGGTTTGATGAAGTAAACTTGGCAAATGTGTATTTTTTTATATTTTTTTAAGTTTGTTCGTTCATTCGATTATTACACAAACAATTCTCAACCGATGTCCAGACTTTAAACCTTATTATAAAGGAGAGGGATGAGCCTTTAAAATGATATACATACATATATTATTTGACTTAATATGCTATGAGGTTTGATGAGGTAAACTTGACAAATGCGAATCTTTTTCATATTTTTTCAAGTTTGTTCGTTCATAGTAGCAAACTTTAATTAAAAAATATGAATTAAGTGAGGACATTCTGAAAGTGCATTATCTTGTGAAAATATTGACACTTTGTTTGATCAAATCGGACAAAAATTACCATAGTTATTATATCAAAAGTCTAACAGTAGAGTTATATTTTTCATTACATATTTTTTCAAATCAGCTATTATTTCAAAAATTTTAAGAAATTTTGATGGATCTTGATTGTTTATCGCAAAATGTGTCAATTTCACGTTTGAACGACCACCAGAAGTTGGACAATGTTTGCGCAAAGAGAAATTATAATATTTGCAATAAACACAAATATTAGCCGACTTCTGGTGGTAGTTCAAACGTGAAATTGACACATTTTGTAAAAACTTTTAAACATTTTTGAACTAAAAGTTCATTTGATGAGATGGCGTATATAAGAAACATAACATGACTGTTATATTATTTAAATAATAACTGCGGTTATTTTTGTCCGATTTGATCAAACAAAGTGTCTAATTCTTCACAAGATAATGCACTTTCAGAATGTCCTCACTTAATTCATATTTTTTAATTAAAGTTTGCTACTATGAACGAACAAACTGAATATATGAAAAAAAATTCGCATTTGTCAAGTTTACCTCATTAAACCAAATACTAGATTAAGTCAAATAATATATATATGTATATCGTTTTAAAAGCCCATCCCTCTCCTTTCTTATAGGGTTTAAACTTTGGACATCGGTTCAGAAATGTTTGTGTAATCATTGAATTTGTGTGAAAAGATCAAAAAATAATGTTTTAGTCAAATAAAACAAGTTTGGAGGAAGCAAGAAATATAAAAAAACTCACAATCTACTCTATGTCATTAGTCGGGTGTATTTTGACTGTCGCACTGTGTTATTAACAAATTATTTAACGGTTTACTTTACGCTGTTGCAGGTGATGAATTTGCGTTACGTGATGGTGGCATTTTATATTGTAAAGAAGATCATGATGTCTTAGAAAAATCCTCCCAAAGTAGTTTAACTTCAACGTCTTTAGAAAGCAACAACAACAATAGCTGTAGTAATAATAACAATCATTCAAGCCTCAGTAATAATAATCATTCCAGCGAATTGGGTTCAATGTCAGGTGAGTCTAATAATTAATATTGTATGTATGTATGTATGTAATACAACATACAAATATTTAAAGGAAAACTTTAACATAAAAATAACAACAACAACAACAACAACACCTAACAATTAATACACAAAACAAACAAAAAAAAGAAGAAAATATTTTGTTTGATTTGAAAACCCGAATTTGAAACGACACAGACTGCAAGTCTCTTCTGTGCTGATTATTATTGAGCGAGCGAGTGTGTTTGTTGAAAATATTTATTCGAAATCATGATTGAACTTTCAAATACTTGCGAAAAATTCTTAGAAAAACTCATAAAAACATGAAACTGAAACACAAAAAGGAGAAAAGATGACGAAGAAAAAAAAAATAAATTTCACTACAAACAAAACAAGCCGCGAACTTGTATTCGTTGCAGCTCAACATAAAAGTAAATATAATGATAACAAACAAAAAACACAAAACAAATGACTACAAAATAATCGATAAATAGTATGTATGTACTACTAACAACTATAACAACAACAATAACTATAATATCAGCAAAAACAAAAACAAAACCGAAAAAACAATAACATTTACAATGATGAAAACAAAAACAACAATTACACATCAAAACAGTTTTGCCTTGTTGTTGTTGTTGTTGTTGATAATGTTGATAGTGTTGTTAGCGCTGTGACATATGCTGTTGTGCTGCATATGTCACTTAACAAATGTCACACGATATCGCCGACATAATCTTTTGTGCCTTGATATCGATATCACATCAATATTAGCGAATATTTGAAGTTTTCACAACAGTTAGAGAGTAGAATACTCTGATTGGCTCTAATCACACGAGAACAATTTTTAGTCGCACAAATTTTGTTCTTTTCAAATCACACGGGATGAATCTTAGTTTGGCATGAAATGTGTACGTATGTATACACAGGTTTGTATGTATTAGTGTTTTTGCATTCATTTGATTTTTAAAAAATGTGCATGTACTTGTATTAGTTTTGTTCTGGTAATACGGGCTTGCAACAGGTTGAAACTTTACGCCACCGAAAACCCATCCTCTTTACCGCTCTTGCCTATAAACTATCATTTTACGCCATCACAATAGTTCTCATGTGATTAGAGCCATAGAGAACATACATAAAACGAAGTATAGAGTTATCCGTTTTGTGGTTTCAAAAGTAAACGTAAATAAAACACATATAAAATATTTTTTTCATTATATTTCTTTTTTTTATTGTAAAGTTTGAACGTTGACATTATGTGTGAAACACTACATCATTTAAATGACCTCCACGCGAAGTTTTGCAAGCATTGATTCTTTTGAGGTAATTTTCGACTTCAACTTTTTGACACATATTGGGCGGTATCTCAGCCAGTAAGGTCAAATCACACCTTCGGACCAAAGAGCACACCAAACACTGACTTTTTCTGGATGTAATGGCCTCTCTTCAATTACTTGAGGATTCTCAGAACCCCAAATACGACCATTTTGTTTATTAACATACCCACCGAGTGTGAAATGTGCTTCATCGCTGAAGAAATTTTTATTCGAAAAATTGCCGTCCACCGCCAATCACCATTTTTGCAGTAGGTTTTGATAATTTTTATGCGTTGTATGATAGTTAAGCAATCCATTTTCGTCAATGTCAGACTTTCAACTGAAAAGAAAAAATTGGTTTCACAACTTAGTTTGACAGATGTCGAATTCCAGTCCCATACTTTTGAAATCACGAAATGGATAGCCCTATATTTAAACAAAAGCGTTGCCGACAAAAACAATACGTATTGGTAAATGTTTTAGACCGATGTGACAGACATAATAATGATGAAACATCCCTTACAAACTCGAGGCAGACATTTTGGCGAATTGGCTATTTAAAATACTTTTTAAATAATTCAAGACGAGGAAGTAAAATTTTTTTATAGTAACTACGGTAACACTCATTACTCTATAGTGGCGACCACCAGAGATCAGCAATGAGTATTCAAAAAGATGAGTAGATTCGAATCATACTCATAATTTCTGATACTTATACGCATTCATACTTATTTTAATATCATACTCATACTACGCATATTCAAAGTTTGAAGTACTCATCGCACTCATACTTAACAATACGCATGATGTTGTTAATTTCGACTCTCCTTTACTCAACATTTGCAAGAATCACAAAATAAGTATGAATCGCGTACGAACACTACAATACTCACTAGAAGGTTGTGTGTTTGCTTTGATTGCTGTCTTTGTCTTTTTTTTTTTTTGTAAATGCAACAACAATCACGCGAATCATTTATGAGTATGAGTATTATAAGTATTTTTCTAAATTTATGAATCGGAATGAGTAAATTTTGTATATGAGTAGTATGAGTATGATATTAAAATAAATACGAATGCGTGTAAGTATCAGAAATTATGAGTATGATTCGAATCTATTCATCGTTTTGAATCCTCATTGCTGATCTCTGTGGTTAGTACACAGAAAGCCTACTTAATGCCTTAGTTATAGATTGAAGCAGCGGGCCTTACTTTGATTATTTTTTCCAATCGGCAAACTAATCAAACGGAGCGTTTTTTCAAGTTTAATATTTAAATGGTGAACATACATATGTGCGTAGCAGCAGCATCTTCATCATCATCATCATTATCCACATCATTATTATTGTCATTATAAAGCAAACAAATGACGTCGTTGGCGCGTTTTAAAATTAAAATAAAGAAGCAAAAAAAAGATGAAAAGTTAACAAAAAAAAAAAAAAGTCAGGGAAAGAAAGCCGACTACACTTGACTCAGGCGCAAGTAAATAAAACGCAGACGAAAAAAAAAGAATTGAAAAACGCGTAAAGTCAACACAGATATTTTAGTCAGTCAATCGTAGAATAAATGTTTAATTATTGTAGTCAAGCGTTTATCGTCATTGTTTAACTGAAAATATAAGCAACAACAGGAATATCTTGAGAATTTGAAAAATTAAAACAAATTACAAAAGTTTCTTGCTCTATCTCTCTCGCTGTCGTCTCTCCTGATTCATGTGCATTAAATACGGTAAGAGTTGATCAAAATGTCACCATTAAGGACAGGACAATGTGATCAGAATCACGCCAAGAATGAATCTCTTCAGAGACTGAGAATGAGAGAACTAATCAATCATTTGATTAAAACAACACAAGATTGACGTAATTGCATAGCGACATTTTTACGGTATACGTATTTAGTTGTTGTCACTGTTGTTGTTACGTTACCAATAATATTAGAAATGTTTGTATTTGATTTTCAATCTGCATTTATTTGTCAAACTATTGAGTTTGTCTACAAATATTCTCCACTGAGTGACTCTAACTAAACTAACGTATGTCGGTATTTATTGATTTGATAGAAGCAAAATCCAAACAAAAATTTGGCGGCAAAATTTCTTTAATGTTTTTTAAAATTAAAAATACAAATTAAAGGCAAATATATTGTTTATAAATGGAAATAAAATTTAAAAAAAGAACGTATGTATATGAGGCATGACCTTTAATATCATCGAAGATCGTTTAAACTTGTAAAAGATCAAGAGAGCCAAAAAAATATTTCCCTTCAAACTAATACATCCTGATGTTATAATGACTATTGGATTCGTACTTTATACGATATGAACTAGAGGTCAGCAATGAATCGTTTTTTCTGTACTCATGAAATTTTGAGTATGAGTGCGTCAACAATATTGAAATTCAACTACTCTGATTCATTCGTACTCACTACAACATTGATTTATAAGTAAAGGTTGCAATGAGTATGACGTTGACATCAAACTCATAACATGCGAAATATGTTTGATTCATATGCCTACTCATTCAGATTCATAAATTTCAGAAAAGTACTTATAATACTCATAAATGATTCGTGTGATACGAATCATTCATAAAAATTTACAGTTTTAGTTGTTGTTGCATTTACCAAAAAAGAAGAAAGAAAAAGACAAAGACAGCAAGCAAAGCAAACACTCAACCTTCTAGTGAGTATTGTAGTGTTCGTAAGCGAATCATACTTAATTTGTGATTCTTGTAAATGTTGAGTACAGGATAGTCGAAATCAACAACATCATGCGTATTTTGTTAAGTATGAGTACGATGTGTACTTCAAACTTTGAATATGAGTAGTATGAGTATGATATTAAAATAATTATGAGTATGATTCAAATCTACTCATCTTCTTGAATACTCATTGCTGATCTCTGATATGAACACAGATGTATGGTTTTGACAAGAAATATAAAAACTAAGATGATACAGTTGTGTTGTCATATCTAGTCGTTGTCACATTAAGTCCTATCCTTAAGAATTTCAAATGCACAACTACAAATACAAATACCTAGAACACCCTGACAAGCTTTTCTGCAACAGGTTTATATTTAACAGTTGTCTATGTAATTATATAAAAAAAAAGAAAAACTTTAAAAATGAAAAATATCTGTGTGTCTGTTTTATCTTTTGTTTGTTAATTTCTCTGTGATTGTAGCTGTCCGCTTTCATGTATTCGATCTGTTTTTGTAGATAAAAATTCAAGACTTCAAGAAAAGCCCGCAATTAGATAACAGCATGTAATTGACTTGTGAAACAAGGCTTAATTAACAATGTTTCACTTTTTTCCCTCTCATTTATTCCCTCTTTCTCTCTCTCTCTTATGTACTTCCTGGTTTTTTTTTTTTGTGTAGAAAAAATTGTGATAAAAACTACAAAATGCGATTACAATAAAAACTTACTCTTTGAGGCTGTAGTCACACGAGAACATTAACCAGGACAAAACTAATACATGCACATTTTTAAAAATCAGCCAAACAACGAATGAAAACGAAAAAACTGTGTACACGTTTACATATTATGCCAAACTAATATTCATCCCGTGTGATTTGAAAAGAACAAAAATTGTGCTACTAAAAATTGTTCCCGTGTGATTATAGCCTGAGGCAACAACTTCACGTTGCGAAAATTGACAAACTATTCCCTTGTATGCATAAATATTCATTACGTGTGATTTCACAAGAACAAAAATTGTGAGACTAAAAATTGTTCTCGTGTGATTATAGCCTGAGGCAACAACTTTACATAGCGAAAATTGACAAACTATTCCCTTGTATTGGCAATTCCATTCGGACGTATTCTAGACACACTGAGAAACTTCGACCTTAAATAAGCAATAAATTCAAACGAAAAAGGCAGAAAATTCACTTCAAATATTATTGATCTTTTGAGTGTTAAACAAAATATTCCGTTGTTTTGTCTGACAATTGGAATTCCCTTTGATGTTGTCAGATGACAGCTAAAAACTATAGTGGTGCAGTCGATAAAATCTGGCACTGATAAAACAATTTATCAACATGTGTGTTGCTCTTGTCCGCATAGCCGCAAAACTGTGTGTCTCAAAGGCTCTGATCACACGAGAACAATTGGGATAGTTTATAGGCAAGAGAGGTAAAGAGAATGGTTTGTCGGTGGCATAAAGTTTCACCCAACTACAACCCCGTATTACCAGCACAAAACTAATACATGCACATTTTTTAAAAATCAAATGAATGCAAAAACACTAATACATACAAAGCTGTCTATACGTATACATTTCATGCCAAACTAATAATATTCATCCCGTGTGATTTGAAAAGAACAAAAATTGTGCGACTAAAAATTGTTCTCGTGTGATTAGAGCCAATTACAATGTAAAGAATAAAACGGGATGAAAAACTTATAATTTTAGAAAATCATTGATTGACTTCTGGTAATTCATTTACATATTTCTCTCCCGGTTTGGCATGGTATCGTTTAATGTTTCTTTTAAAGTACATATGTATGCGCACTAACTTGTTGTATAACCCTTGCTGTTGTTGTTGTTGTTATTGGTATAAATTAAAAATGTTTGTTTAATAGTCAGCATGATTAAAATGTAGATTTTGTTGGTTTTTGATTTTTTGCAGACTCTGGCAGCGAATCGGGCTCACATAAAAGTATTAGAGAGAAAAGACCTTCGGGACCCTCAGATGGTAAACCAACCAGAGTAAGAACGGTGCTCAATGAAAAGCAATTACATACATTAAGGTGAGTAGTTAACTCCATTTAATTACTGAACATTGAACGAATTTTTCGTTTTAATTTTTAGAACCTGCTATAATGCTAATCCGCGACCTGATGCACTCATGAAAGAGCAACTGGTGGAAATGACTGGTCTTTCGCCGCGTGTCATACGAGTGTGGTTTCAAAACAAACGCTGCAAAGATAAAAAGAAAACAATTCAAATGAAACTTCAAATGCAACAGGAAAAGGTAAAAACCAATAACAAAACCCCTGTTTTTGTAAGACGAAGAGCAGTAATTTGTAATTATTTAATGAAATCGTTTGTCTTACAAAAACAGAAGATATATAATATGTAATTGATACATAAAAGCCTTTAATTGTCTTTGTGTATATGAAAACAACTTTTCTTCTTAACGTAAAATTGTTGTCCTTTCTTTTTTACTTAGGAGGGCCGCAAACTGGGCTATGGTGCTATGCAAGGTATTCCTATGATTGCCAGCTCACCGGTCAGACACGATTCTCCTTTGAACCTGCAGGGTTTAGATGTGCAAACATATCAACCGCCATGGAAAGCTTTATCCGATTTTGCTCTTCATGCTGATCTCGATAGCAATGGTGCGATTAACACCCATACGCCAGCATTTCAACAACTAGTCAATCAGGTAGGTTTATCACTTCATAACTATAGAACTGAAGAAAAATGTTCGAGTAATTTAATTTTTTCTTATAGATGCATGGCTATGATTTAAATGGTATGCCACCTCTGCAACCCCACCAACAGGGACCACATCCGCCGCCACCAGGACAACAAATGAATGGCCCACCTGGCGGTAGTATGGACTCAGGAATTACCTCACATCATCATCCGGACAGTACAGATTCCTATGTGACCTATCTGGAGAGCGATGACAGTATGCCCGGAAGTCCGTAGAAAAACGAATGCAAAAGTTTCTAATGTGCTTCTTTTGTTGCTTCACAAACAGAAACCAAACTAATGCTGACGCCATCATCATCCTCCTCTACAGTATCTTCCTCGTACTCTTCATTGAACTGTTCATCATCGGCATTGGTATCTGCATCTGTATCAACATTATCGAGTTCCACATCAGCCGGTACATCCATTTCATCGCCGCCAACAACCTCCTCTTTGGGTTTTAGCAACAGTCATGGCAACAAAAATAATGACATTTCTGGTACGCAATCATTTCCTGCAATACAAATACCTTCGGCCACGGAACACCTTTTACAAATGCTGCAAAAGTTTACCAACAATTCTACATCTCCTCGAAGGGAAGTTTTATGAAGTCAACAATAATCAATAAATGGGCACGTGCAATCACATCAATGAAAACTCAAACCTTGCTATAATTTTGCATTTCCATGATCCTCCTCTACAATTCGAAAAATTTACATCAATTTTCAATTTCACTACGAAATCTAACCTCAAAAAACACTGTACCAAAAATATATAAAAAAAAAATTGTAAAATAAAAAAATATGAGAGGAAATTTAAAGAGAAGAAAACGAAGAGAGAAAAAATCGTAAAGGATGAAAATTAACAAGCAAAACAAAATTAGGGACATTTAATAATTAGACTTGAATATTGTTAAAAATTTGTTATACTATAGTATTTAATTTTGTAATAGATTTGGGCAATTCACACAAGCCATTGTATCGTTGTATTCATTGTATTGTTGGAGGAATATACAACAGTGTATGGTTGTTCTTGATAATTTTCATATAAAAATCCGATACACAAGTTGTATTGGTTACGTGCTATCAGTTTATGTAAATGCCAGTAATCAAGAAGAAGAATAAAAATACAAAATATTTTCTATGTAACTTGAGTCAACAATTAATTAATTTCAAAATTATAATTGTTCGCACAGATAATTAATTAATTTACTTTTTTCCGTAATATTTTTCATTTTGTTGCTTGAAAATCATATTATGAATACTTGTCTTCTTCTTCTTCTTATCGTTTTTTGACGTTTAGAATACGAAATACACAATACAACATAGCATTGAGCGTTCACAAATAAAAAGTGTATTCAATACAACATACACGATACAAAGTCGTGTGAATTGGCCAATTATTATGTTTGAAATATACTTAAGAGCGTATTTTTTATATCCTCTAACGACCAGGTATTTACATCTGTACATACATCATATGGCTTGGAAAAATGTGGCCTACTTTGTAAAGCTTGTAGCCTTGAGATATTTTAAACAAAAACTATTACAACTACATTGTGGACAGGAGAAGGAGGAAACCCTAGTTTGTAATAGTTCAAATATAATTTTATAGAAATCATGACTTTGCCTGTCCACACACACACACAAACTTAAAATGTACGTACATATGTATGTATGTATGTATATTGCAAAATGCTCTCCTTCTCAGTACGTACTTACTTATCATTTTGGCATGAACTAAAAACAAATCATATATAAAAAAAATTAAGAAAAATGCTCACTCACTTAAAAAGTTAATTACATATACATACATTACATATATATTTTTTTCGTCTCCCACAAAAACAAAAATTAAATAAAAAAAAATAAAAAATTGTATGACATTTTAAATAAATTACAACTCTTTGAAATTTATTTGCAAATATTTTATTGTAAATATTATGATTTTATTCATCGAATTGAGTTTCAGATCCTTACGTTTTTTTCATTTATTTTCAAAGGAAATATCATAAATTTTTAAAAAATCGTTTTCATTCTCAACACAAACGATAAAATTCATTTAAAAAAGTCAACCACTTGTACTATAATGTCGCATTCATTATAACAAAAAACAGAATACAATAATGATTGTGTACAATATTATAAAACAAAACAAAAAACACTAAAAAAATAATAAACTTTTTAAGTAAAACAATTTCTATAAAAAAATCATTAATAAACCAACAAGTAAAATGTCTTAAAATAATAAAATTTTATTATAAAATATTATAAAATTAAATGAAAAACAAAAACAAACAAAAATAACAAACAATTGTAAAATAGTATTATTGTAAAAGTATATATATAGAAATATTATTAGTATTGTTTTTTCTTTCTTTTTCTTCTTTCGTTTACTTTTTTTAGTTATTCGAATCGATTTAATTTCTAATTTAATTAGTAATTTAAGTATGTACTTAAAAAACGGATTAAGTAAATTAAATTAAAGTAAAAAAAAAAAAAAAAAGTAAAAGTAAAATACAAATGTTTATATATTCATAGTTATGTAAAAAAGAAAAAAAAATTCATAAAACAAATAAAAAAAAATTTTAAAAAATACTTTATACAGTGGAATTTTATTTCTTACAACTCCTTCAAAAAATATTGGCAACATTTCGTATCGAAATAGTGCCTTGGTTTTCAAACAGAAAATATGAATGAAACAGGTGCCAGCACACATATCTATTTTCCGCTAAAACTTTAGCTGGATGGATTCCCCAAACACTTATTGATGGTATTGCAATTGGATATGGAAGACCATAATTTTATATCTAACAGAACAATACTGTTATTATGTTGGAAAATATGGTTGTATACACAATTTGCATCAGCTTTGCAAAAAGCATATCTTCTAGAAGTATTAAATGTGTTGCTGTAAATTCATTATAGTGCTCATGATGCAAACAGGAAGATATAAGTTAATGCTTCACGCTTCATCATTTTTCCTTCCATCAAATTTCTCAAATCATACCAATAACATACGTACATATTTGGTCATTACAACCCTTCAGTCAGGATTACGGCCTAGGTTCTCACACCGCTCATGTTGCGTGCGTTAATTTTATACGTGAGTGGCGGGACCTACAATTTAACGTCGACTCCGAACGAAAGATTTTGAGAAACTTTTTCATGGCCGGTTTATTTACTTTTAGAGTTTTTGCCAGAAAGAAGTCGCCGAAGAAATATTTTTTCACATTTCGTTTTGATGTCTGATCTGGGGTTTGAACCCAGGCTTTACGTCTAATAAGCGAACACACTACCTACTAGACTACGGCGACTACAATCATGCCAATAATAACTGCAGCAATCGGAAACATCCCAAATATACATCGTCGGGGAAAATAACTTTCGCCATTCGTCGGTTTATGAAATGTGAACTTAGATAGCTACTGTGTATCTATGTTAATCGTGGCTTAAGCTATAGTTTCTCTATTTAATCCTTAGAGCATCTAAGACAAGAGCTATAGACTTCGTAATAATGTGAAAGATCAAGATACATACAAATATATATACATATCACAGATCAGCAATGAATCGTTTTTTCGCTACTCATAAGTCCTCATGAAATTTTGGGTATGAGTGTGTCAACAGTATTGAATTTCAACTACTCTGATTCATTAGTACTCACTACAACATTGATTTATAAGTACAGGTTGCAATGAGTATGAGTACAACGTTGACATCAAACTCATAACATTCGAAATATGTTTGATTCATACGCCTACTCATTCAGATTTATAAATTTAGAAAAATACTCATAAATGATTCGAGTTGTTGTTGCATTTACAAAAAAAAGAAAAGAAAAAAAGACAAAGACAGCAAACAAAGCAAACACACAACCTTCTAGTGAATATTGTAGTGTTCGTACGCGAATCGTACTTATTTTGTGATTCTTGTAAATGTAAAGGAGAGTCAAATACTGTATCGCCTCTAACAAGTTATTTTTGGACCCCAAAAAATCTCTCCACATCAAGAGGACGGATTTAAGGTTCCGAGACCAGACGGGATATATCCTGCCCCATTACAACATCTGAGAATGGGGCATATTGAACTCCTTAGGAGGATCTACCTTGCCAGTATTGGGATGGGACACATACCGTCGAAATGGTGCAAAGTGGGAGTGGTCTTCATACCGAAGGCGGGAAGAAATTCACACACCACACCTAAAGATTATAGACCCTTTGGGAATCCCTTTGTAGGGCAACAAACTTGAGTCTAATAGGGCTGCTGCAACGATCTGCCTGCGCGATAATTAGTGGTGCCTTGTGCACTACTCCTACGGTGGCACTGGAGATAATTTTTGGCCTCCCACCGCTTGGTCTATATTGTAGAGGCGTGGCGACAGGGATTGGCAGCCGTCTCTGGGCGACTGGACATTGGCTTGTATCAGACACAGACTATATAATACCGCGATATGACTTCTCGATGAAATTCATCACGACCATCCCGGATAGAGAGAGGAGGAATGGTGCTGGGCACCTCGTCAAGGCTACCGGATTACTGTAGCGTTTTCCAAGTGGTGGTGTTAGCAATACAGGCTGCGGTTAGGATTATTTGGGATTCAAATATCCGCAATCGAAACATCACCATGCCCTCCGATAGCCAGGCGGCTATCAGGGCTCTGGACTCCTATGTGATGAACTCTAAGATGGTCTACGGCTGTCGGAAACACCTGAACAGGGTAGCAAAGAGGTATGATGTGCATATCGCTTGGGTTCCGGGACACAATGATATCCCGGGAAACTGCAGAACGGATGAATTGGCCAGACGCGGCACGACCGTCGAGCTCTCCGACGAATTCTCAAGTATTGGGGTCCCTTTGGGGACCGCTAGGCTCATGATTGATGTCGAGATCACAGACTCGGTGGGCAGCTTCGGATAAGGGCAGGATGGCGAGCATGAGCTGACCGCGACTGGATAGAAGACGCACTGCAAAACTGCTGAAACTCCAAAGAGGCGTGCTCAGTGCGCTTGTTGGAGTCGTGACGGGTCATTGCATTATGGGTGTCAACGCGAGGCGCACTGGTCTGGAACACCATGCGAACTATTTCTGTAGAAGCTGCAAGGACAAGGAGGAAGAAGAGACGGTTCTTCATCTACTGGGAACATGTCCGGCACTATGTCAAAGAAGGAGGAGACATCTTGGTGCCTACTACAAGAAGATCTGAGTGATTTGTCGAACATTGACGTTAGCAATTTGAGTCGCTTCATTGTAAGCTCTGGGTGGACCCTTGACTAGGTGATGGTATACGCGAACTGTGGTATCACAATGGGGCCTAAGTGCGTCCGTCCAATTCATTTGGAGGGACGGCCACTTACACCTACCTACCTACCTAAGAGGTCATACTAGCAAGATCCAAGTTGTTCGTTAGAAAACAATGCGACAGTGCACCAGACATAAGATATTAAACGACAGGACATAATAAACCTAATAAAGGCCTCATTCTTTGGACCGGACTACACACAAGACATATGTATCTATCTGTATCCACACAAAATCCAGTCAGAATTAAACAATCAGAAAGATGAAATCTACTCACCACACAAATAAGATAACCATCAAACGCACGTCATAAATTCTCCTTAAACGACCGCGAATTTCACTTTCATTAATACAAATCCATTACGAAATAAGAATTTGCAAATATACGTATATTGAACCACAATATAATGTCGTGAATATAACTATTGAACGTTTGTTTTTTAACGAACAAACGAAATTTTCCAACCGACAGTGTTGCCAGAAAGTAAAAAATGTTGTAATCAAGTCCTGAAAAAAATAATCGCTAAAATAGGAAAAAATATACAAATTTAAATTCATAGGTTTTTCTATTTTTTTTTTTTTTTTTTAATTAAATTATGTTTAGTTTATAATAATTAATTGAATTAAATTTTTAATAACAAAAAGAATAACTAAAATCAAACAAATTTTTACTTTATACACATTGTAGAAAAATTAATCAGTTTTGGTTAGAAATAAATCAAACGGCAACACTGGTTGCTGTAGATAAATCATATGTTTATTTTGATATTCGACAAAGAAATCTTGAACTTGGCATCACTTTATACTAAATGTCATTCTACTGTAAATACGGCAATAAGAAAGAGTGTGCTGGTTTAATTGCCGAAAGTTGTTATTTAATAAATATTTGTTTCTAAATTTTCTGAATTAAATTGAAAAAAATGTCCATTGCTAAACGTGTACAGGTAAATTGAATTTAACAAAATATTCAATAAGTGTAAAAGAGATAAAAAATACAATGTTTATTTAGCAATGGGCCACTTTTGCAAGACAATGGCACATTTATGACTGCACCTGGCAAAACCCTTTTGATTCTGCAAAATTGATATCAAGGCACCTGCAAGGACTACAAAAGCCAATATACCATCCAATGAGTAAGTAAATTAGCTATATAAGCTCTTCTTTCGTACCCAGTTCAAAAAGTTTTTATCAAAGTGTTAAGGTTAAACAAAAACTATTTGTTAAAATATTAACGAGAATTATTTCAAGTTCGTGGGTAAATACCAATAGTTTCACTATGTATTCCTTAGTATTTTCTCTATTTTCATTCCAGATGACTGTGGTGATCATGTTGTTGTTATCAATACCAAAGAAATTGCTTTGCCAGGCGATGAATGGATAAAACGTGTATATTTCCATCATACTGGCTATCCTGGTGGTGCCAGCTGGACTCTGGCCTGGCAGTTGCATGAGAAGGATCCAACAATGGTTATGCATAAAGCTGTATACAATTCCATGAAAGGGAATTTGCAACGTCGCCACACCATGCAACGTCTTCACTTATTCGCCGATGATAAAGTTCCCGAGGAAATTCTTGCAAACGTAACAAATCAGATTAGAACACCACGTGAAGTGCCACAGCGTTTAGATCACATTGATAAGGAGACCTTGGAAAACTTCCCTTCAATTATGGATTATCCAAAAGATTATATTTTACGTTAAGCTCTAACTAATAAACTGTTCAAAACGTTTTGTTTAAATTAACTATTGCGACTTTAAATGAGTTCAAATTCTAAGTCAGATGAAGTAATTAATTCTATTATTTGATCAACCTTAAGATCAAAAGTAAATTTAAAAGTTGTGTTTAACATTTATTTATTTTTGACATGTAAACAAAATACGATGGAAAACCACAATACAAATTATATTGTGTGGAAAACTAACTAATAACTAACGACTGTCAGCTGGTTGGTTTATTTCCAATAAGAAAACCGATAACCTTGGTTTCTGTGACACCAAAAACCGATATTAATTCCAATTCGAACATAAAAACGATAATATCGGTTTTCATGACATCATAGCATTTTTTCTCGTCGTTTTTAAAACCAATTCCGACAAGGTTGGTTTCTATGACAACCCCGATTATTTTGTAAATGAAGTTTTGATTAATTTCTTTTATTTATGTTTTATCCACAAAATGCTTGCAAAATGATTATTACAGATTTAATGCAAAAAGGTACTATTTCAGTTATAGTTCAGTACTATTTTAATTCAATGCATAATTCTGTTTATGCAGCCACCTTGTATATTAACACTGCCTTGGTTTGTTTGCAGTCACAATAGCTGATAGCTTATATACAAAAGCTACATGTTTTAGTTCTCTCACCACTATCGCGGTGACCAACAATTTAATCAATGTTTTGCAAAAGCAAATTTTAATTTATTGCATTCAACCGCATACGAGTACGTAACTTGTTTAATTAGTATTATTATTGTTTGGCAATGTTATTCTGATAAGATTTAATACTTGGTTAGGCGAACCAAGATAATCTGATAACAAGTGAAGTGGTTTTTATTTGTTTGCGATTGAGTGCCTCTTTTTTTAATTTCTTTCAGTTCCAAATCGTACTCTGACCACACAACAACAGTCGGTTTTCCCGAAAACAGCTGCTGCAACAGGTAACAACACGTCAAAGACTTTACAAACGGTGCCAATATATTCTGCTCAAAGTCAAGGCAAAATGGGACGTCTAGGTAAAATTGATCCGAGTTCATTCTCCCAGCCAGAATTGATTACCACAAAGCATAGTGTCTTGCGTTGGAAGGTCGATTTTGAGAATACCAAGTTGAAGGGAACAGTAACCCATCGTTTTAACGTCTTGCAAAATAATTTATCTTCCATTGTAAGTATATAGTAGTTAAGATTTTGATTGGTGGCTATAATGATAGATTATAATCCTATAATACGTATTTGCTTTTCAGCTCTTGGATGTACGTGATATAAAAATTGTTAATGCTGAAATTGTTTCGGGTTCCTCGACTATACCTTTAAATCATTTCTTAAGTGATAACGTTGACGATATTGGTGCTAAACTAACTTTGGAACTACCTCAGGGTACTGCTGCTGGGGAGTAAGTTTGTTTAAAATTTATTGATAAAAAGGCTATTTGTGACTGTGGTTATCTTTATGTATATACATGTACATACATATATATGTGCATATATTTTGATATATATTTCCAATTGTTTGTTTTTTATTTATGATCTTAGTTTGTAGTAGCTTAAGTCATAAATACTTCTGTGATAAAAAAATCTCTGATTACTCCTAAATGTTATCGCTTTCTTATGATATTCTCATACACGAAGAATACTATTTTGGATTTGTAACCTCAAAGAAAGAGCCCCTTCATGGCAACACAATTGAATTGCTATTTATGTATCAATCTCTTTGATAAGTGTGTTCCGTATAATTTTTTGATTTCTGTATTAATTACTAATTAAAGCATATTTAAATGCAACAGATTCTTATTTAATTATAGACCTTGTATATATACGTTTGTCATATGGATCATAAATATTGTTTTAAATTTCAGTTTATTTGTCCGTATTGACTATGAAACTGCCAGTAATGCTAGCGGCCTTCAATGGCTAAATCCTGAACAAACACTGGGAAAACAACATCCTTACATGTTTAGCCAGTGTCAAGCCATTCATGCTCGTTCAATTATTCCCTGTCAAGATACGCCCGCAGTAAAATTCACTTATGAGGCTACTGTAGAACATCCCAAGGAATTAACGGCTCTCATGAGTGCCTTGGTGGCAAAGAAAGAAGACGGTGTCACCACATTTAAACAGGAAGTGCCAATCCCGGCTTATCTTTTAGCGATTGCTATTGGAAAACTGATGTCGAAACCGTTGGGACCCAACTCAAATGTTTGGGCAGAACAGGGCATAATTGATGCCTGTGCTGAAGAGTTTTCGCAAACATCAGAAATGTTGAAGACAGCTTCTGATATATGTGGGCCATATGTGTGGAAACAATATGATCTCTTAGTTATGCCACCCTCGTTCCCATTCGGTGGTATGGAAAATCCTTGTTTAACTTTTGTTACTCCCACTCTCTTGGCTGGCGATAAATCCTTAGCCGATGTAGTGGCTCATGAAATTGCCCACAGCTGGACTGGAAATTTGGTAACCAACAAAAATTTTGAACACTTTTGGTTAAACGAAGGCTTTACAGTTTTCGTGGAGACTAAGATAGTGGGTCGCATGCAAGGCTTAAAAGAGCGAGATTTCCATATGATTCGAAACTTGACTGATTTACAAGAATGTGTAAGTAAAATATAAACAATTTTTGTATAACAATAGCCTTAAATATTTAATTGTTTTTTCTAATTTTCTCCAAAGCTTCGCACTCAGCTAGCTAATAGTCCTGAATTGACAAAACTTGTTGTCGATTTGTCTAATTGCGGTCCAGACGATGCTTTCTCAAGTGTGCCTTACATTAAAGGTTCTACTTTCTTGCGATACATTGAGGATTTATTCGGAGGACCTGAAGTATTTGAGCCATTCTTGCGTTCCTATTTGCAGAAATATGCTTACAAATCTGTTGTAACTGATGATTTCAAATCGGCTTTGTATGAATATTTCATTGACACGGATAAAAAGGATAAACTTAGTGAAATTGATTGGGACCTTTGGTTAACCTGTGAGGGTATGCCACCAATTATACCCAAGTAAGTATAAATTTTAATTTAATGTAATGAAATCCTTAAAATATGAATATTTAAAGGTTTGATGAGACATTAGCTAATGTTTCAAAACAATTGGCTACGTTGTGGAGTACCAAAACCACCGACGAATTGACAAACAATCCAGATGTTAAACAACCTATCTCCACTCATCAATTAATCGACTTTTTAGGCAAATTAATTGAATGCAAGGATATCAAGGACTTGACGGAGAAGAAAATTGAATTATTGGAAAATATTTACAATTTAAAGAAAACTCAAAATGCTGAAGTACGTTTCCGCGTAATGCGCTTGTGTATTATGGCAAAACTAATGAATCGTTTGGATGAAATTATCGACTTTGCCAACTCTAACTTCCGTATGAAATTCTGTCGGCCAATTTATCGCGACTTGGCTAAATGGCCAGAAGCCAAACCTAAGGCAGTGGAAAACTTTGAACGCGTTAAAGGTCAAATGATGGCTGTTTGCTCTCACACAATCGAAAAGGATTTGGGTTTGAAATAATTTTACTCTTCAATCTTATCAGACAAAATGAAATGCATTTTCTAATAATACTATTCTATAAAGTATTTGGTTTTATTTTAAAGTTCTAACAAAAATATTCTTATATTTTACAAATAACATAAAATTTTTTATTAAAATTGTGCAAAAAAAAAACTTTCAAAGTACTTCATTATTCCCACACATAAAATAAAAATAAATGTTTGCTAACATTTTTTTACAAAATGTATGTTTCAAGATTATTTTGTAAAAAAAAACTGCGAATATTTCTTTAAGCATTACAGAAGGCCAAAGACTCATTCACTTATCCACTTGAGTAGTGCTAAAAAGAATAGAAACAGTATTTATTCCGTTGAAGAGTAACGATTTTTCTGATGCGGGCTCTTTCAGACTTTAGTCGGAGAACTTAATAATTAAGAGATCACATTAAGAGACACACAAAATTTTTGATTAAATGTAAAATCTTATACGAGTTTGAGAAATGCCAAGTTAATACAAAAGCTAATGTACGTACATTGGTGATTAAAAGCGACAAGATGTTCGGAATATTTTTGCCTTAAGTGTCTTCGAATGATAATTAATAAAGGAAATGTTATGAAAGTTTCAGTAATTATTCTTCAATAAGTTAGATTGGACAAAATCGATCTTCACTGCGATACCAAAAAAATCAAATGCCAAAAAGTGTTGTAAATACAGGCTTATTAGCCTTATGTGCCACATCTTAAAAATATTTCTAAGAGTAATACACATGAGAATATATTCCAAATGTGAAAGTGCTATGGGAAAAGATGTGCAGAAAGATGTGTACAGATGTTTCATAGATTATGAAGAGGCATTCGATACCGTCCAACACGATAAATTGATTGAAATATTGAGGGATATTGGAATAGAAGAAAAAGAAATTAGATGCATCCGGAATCTATACTGGAACCAAACTTCAAGAATTCAAATAATATCGAAAGGAGTCAAAGCAAGGATGCATACTATCACAGCTCCTCTTTAACATATACTCCCAACAAATATTTCATGAATCAATAGAAGGAGAAAGAATTGGCATAACAGTTCAAGGCAAAATTATAAATAACATACTCTACGATACCACCATTATTGCTAGCAGTATATCGGGACTACAACAACTTCTAGACAAACTCACGTACACAAGTGAATCATATGGCCTTAAAATAAATATAAAAAGACAAAATACATGGTTGTAAGTCGAAAACATGGACCATCAAAATCGCAGGCGAGAAAAATATTGAGGCATTTGAAATGTGAATATAGCGACGAATTTTGAAGATACCCTATACTTCCCACATTACAAGCCAGGAAGTTCTGAGACGAATGAATATCGACAGACAACTATTGAAAACGGTCAATAGAAGGAAAATCGCATATTTGGGACATGTGATGAGGAACGAAAAATACAAATTTATACAATCCATAATAAAAAGTACAATTGAAGTACGCCGAAGCAGAGGCAGAAGAGATATATACTGGCTTAGAAACATTCAGGATTGGACAGGATACAGGGATGAAACAAAGATACTACATGCTGCGAAATATCGAGAGCTGTCACAGTTACTATAAAATATAATTAAAAAAAATATATATAATGAGATTCAAAACATTTACTATTGTATGATCGCTTTATATCCGAATAACGAATGCGCAAATAAAGAAGAAGAAGTCGGAGTACAATGTTGCCAATTTAATAATAACAGCACTCGGTATATTTTTCGATTTTATTCCTTCACAGTTCCTCTAGTACCATTTTACTTGCTTTAAAGAACTATGTAAGGAGATGGATGCTATGTCTACTTTAAAATAAAATAAACACAGTTAAAGAAAAATTCGAAATAATTCTATTATTCGAATTCGAATAATTCTAACCCCATTGAAATACAAATAAATATGTACGCATGTATATAATGTACATGCGTTTATGTATACATAGGTACATAGTAAAACCACTTTTGAATTATTGTTACAATTTTCCGTGTTTTTTTTTATATATATGTCTGTATATATTTTTCATTTTCTTTGTTATTCTTTTATTAAAAAATAAGCAAAACTACGTTTATAACAAGATGATTTTCATTTTTCTTTTTCTCATGCTTAATTAGTTTTATTTTTTTCATTTTTGAATTGTTTTTTATTTTTAAATTTTTTTTTGTAATCTTGTTTACCAAAAGAAAAAAAAAAAGAAAGAAGGGAAAACGAAAAAATTAAAATTAATTATCTCATTATTATTATTATTATTCATGTTCATTTTCGATTTTCGATTAATGTGTTACAATGGTACTCGGTATTATTTTGTATTTTTAAAAATAAAAACATGTTCGCGTTCATGCTTTTTGTTTTGGTTTTCATCTTTTCAAAAAAGTTTCACAATTATAGTACATACATAACATTTTTCATTATACATTACTACATACAACTTTATTTGTATACTCGTTTTAATTCATTATTTTATTTTTTTATTCTTTTAAATTGTTGTTAATTGATTTCATTCGTTTGTTTAATTTTATTTGTTTTTTGTTATCATTTAAGTTACTCTTGTTAATTTGGTTTATACCTATTCTTGGTTTTTTACTAAATATCAAATGATTTGTTTAATTTGTGTGTTTATTTTTATTACTACATACTCGTAATATGGCATGGATAGATAGATACACTTGGTATACAATATATTCCAAAAAAAGTAAATGAAAAGAATTCCTTATTAGTATGTAATGCAAAGGATTATGTATGCATGTATGTATGTATGTATATTGAAATTTCTCTATAAAATTAGTATGTACTCTCGTATGTGGTATGCATGTGGTATTTCATTCATTGACTTTATTACTGTCATTTTGCAATTAGGACATATAAAAATTGTGTCTTGGTTTTTTTAGTTATCGACAAGAATAAAGGTCTAGTTTATCGTTTCCATTCTCAGTGTGTGAGTAATTGAAAAAGTAGTGTGATCAAGTGATCGGTCAACGATTTCACAAAATTTCTTTTCTTTCTAATTTTTTTTTTTTATTTTATTTAATAAAAATTGTTGTTGTTGTTTTTTTAATTTAATTTCATTTTATTTATATTTCTATAAATAATGTAAAAAGTTTTTGAAATTATAAATAAAAAAAAAATATTATAAATCGTTACGTTACGTAACGTAACGTGTGTGTAGTTATTTTTGTGAAATTGTGTGTGTTGTGTGATTTTTTTATAAAGTATATATGTATGTATACTTATACATATGTATGTATTTATGTTATATGTGTGTGTTTATTATATATGTATGTATGTATGTTATGTTTATCTGAGTTTTGCTTAATTTTCCTTTCAAAATTGGTTTTCAGTACAGTTTTGCTTTCGTTTTATTATAACTATTTTTGCATTTTATTAAGTATAGTTATTAGAATAATAGATTATTCTCTCTAATCTATTAGTTTGTTTTATTCGTTCGTTCTAAATATGTTTGGATTTATTTTGTTTTGTTTTATTTTGTTTCTTGAATTCAATGTTTTGCCATTTATTAATGATTAATTTGTTTTGTTTTGTTGTATTTAAATTCTTAAATTTCATTTTATTTTTTATTTTTTCTTTTCTTATTGATTTTGTTTATTTATTTTATTTGTTTATTTGTTTTTTATTTTTTTACACAGATACAAATTTAACAGTATTATTGTTTTAATAATTTCATACTTAATTCAATTATTTTTTTCATTATTTTTAGTTTTTTTCTATTCCAATTAATTTTATTGTTTTTCTTTGCTCTTATTTGTTGTTGTTGTTGTTGCTGTTTATTTCTTAACTAATAATCTCATTACAATTACATATGTAAGTTACCAATTTTTATTAATATCTTTACTAATTATTCATACTTCATCTTCTTCATCTTCATCTTTTTCTTTTGTTTTTTTATTAATTTAATTAATTAATTATTACAATACATTATTATTTTTTCTTTAATTATAATTAAAAAAAAAATGTAAGTGTTGTTGTTTGTTTTTTTATTCTTGTTTGTCCAAAGATTTTTGTTCAATGAAATTTTCCTTTTTTGTCTGACTTTTTAAAAATGTAGTATGTAATGAGGAATAAAAACTATCACGCACTAGAATTATCATTGGATCGGGATGTGGATGGACCAGCCCCAATTTCATCGCCTAAGACGAATGTGGGACTCTGGCGGGACGTAGACGCAACAGGTTGATAGTGATAACCCTCTCGATAACGTTGATTCGGTTTGCGGGTTGTTTGAGTATGACCCAGTGTTGGTCTTTGATTATTTAATTCATTGGGTCTTTTGGCTGCAAATACAATACAATTTTTTTTTTATTAAAACAATACAAAGATTTAAAATAATTTATTTATTAATTAAAATACAATAATAAATTATATAATAATAGTTTCTGAGTATAACTTAGACCTTATGCTCCGTGTAGTGTAACAGACCAGAGGCCAAATCACCGCATTCGATATCGAGTACTTTATTATCGAAATGTGGTTAACGTGGATCCCGGCAATCGTTATCGTAACGTATCTACTCGAAGTTACACTCGATTTGTAACTGGTCATCGAGTTAATAATCGGAATAATCGGAATAAATTACGAGCGAGTACCGTGATCCAAGAAATTGTGGCCATCGAAAATAGTGTTTACTCGATTGTGCATTCGATATCGAATGCGGTGATTTGGCCCCAGAGTTTCTGGTCAGAATCGATATCAAGACTCTTATGCTAATAGACTAACACACTACCTACTAGATTACCAGGGCACCCAACATTTATAAATTAGTAATTGTATTGTGACTACATGTACATATGTATGTACAATGGAGTGGCACTGAAATTTATGTTTTGGATATTCTCGAAAACCCTGAAATATTATTGTAACACATAGACGCCTATTGCTTTTTTACATTTTCTTTTAAACTTTGTTTCGCTTTTGCACATTCAAAGATTACTTTTGTCAAACTCTTGATATTTTGATGTTGCGTATACAGCCATCGGTAAACGACGAGCCCAGAAGAAACTCGTATAAACTCAAGACTTTTTCAAAGTACTTTGCAATTAGATAGCTCGGTTAAAGATGTCAGAAAGAAAGAGGTCGAAAACCTCCGTCTCTTTATAACAAGAGCAGGACATTGACAAATGAGGTTGAAGACAGTCTTCTCCTACACTACAGCTACTAAAGTCAATTGGCAGATTGTCTAGTCTGCCGAACGGCCTACCAAAGGGGTAGCGGCCCTTAGGAATCATTATTATAGGTAGGTAGAGATGGCTGCCCATCCAGGAAAAATTTGGATGGACTAACTTAGGCCGCATTGGGCCCATTGTGCTACCACAGTTATCCGCTATCCCCTAGTCTCAAAACCGTGTAGATACCCAAGTACTTCCTTCTCCTTTGGCAGAGAGCCGGGCATGTACCCAGCAGGTGAGGGACAGTCTCCTCTTCTTCCTCATCTCTGCAGCTTCTGCAGAAGTTGTTAGCAAGGTGTCCAAGACCAATGCGCCTCGCATGCATACCCATAATCCAATGCCCCGTAATGAAACCGACAACTACTCTAAGAGCGCTTCTTTGGAGTTTAAGTAAACTCATTGTGCGCCTCTCATCCAGCCTTGGCCAGATTTTACGAGCCGTTCTACCCGTGTCCGAGGCCGCCCACCTGTCCTACAGAAAACAACATGTTGACAGAATCGACGATTCCATTATCAATTATGAGCTTGCAGATCCTCATAGGGATGCCCAGATTCGAGAATTCATCGGAGAGTTCGATGGTCGTACCCTGCCTGGCAAGTTAATCAGCTCTGCAGTTACCAGGAATCCCACTGTCCCCCGGTACCCATACGATATGGATATCATATCGTTCCGCTATCTCGTGGATATACATGCGACGGCCGAACACCGTCTTGGAGTTCACCACGTTAGAACTCAGCCGCCTGGTTATCAAAAAGTATGGTGACGTTCCGCTTGGAGACCCTTCCGTCCCCAATAATTCTCGCCGCAGCCTGTATTGCCACCACCTCCGCCTGAAAGACACTGAGTGGTCTGGCAGTCTTTAGACTGGGCTTTTCCAACCGATTCCGAAAAAATTCCCCTGCCAACAGCTCAGTTCAGATTCGAACCGTCGGTGTAGATTTGTACGGAGTCATTCACCGGGTGGGTCACACCACCCTTCCAGATCCGGTTGTTCGGAACCGATGTCTTGAATCTCCTCGTAAAGTCGTACCGCGGTGTCATGTAGTCACTGCTCCCGACAGCTCCAATATCCGAGTCCTGCCACTGTCCAGTCGCCCAGAGACGCTTACTTATTTTATTATACGATTATAGAAATGCGATTTAAGGACAGAAGTGAGTCGGTCCTATTCTAGTCCAACAATTTTACAAGTACCCCCCTGCTGCCAACGTGAATGAGCTTTCCTGTAAAACGATTGGATAATATCCAAATTAACTGAGGCAATCGGCCTTGTAACATGTCTGAGATTGCGAACTCCACGCCAACTCATTAGTAATGCAATTTACAACGATATCTCTATGTCCCGGTTACCATATAAGAGTTACTTTTGACTGAACCGAAATTTTCCTAACAAATCTTCGGTATTCATGGACAAGGATGGATGTAGAAACGAATTTCGTTGGGGTCTTAATTGCAGTCTGTGTATCTGAGTAAATCAATTTCACAAAAAATGTTTGTTTTCTGTAGGTAGCATGTGTTTAAATACATATATGTATTACTGTTAGTTAGTTAGTTACTAATAAAACGTACCAGGTATATAAGGCTTTTGATTATTATAGGACGTTGGTGATGATATTGTACGATTTTGTTGATTGTGATGATTTGTTTCACTGTGCGTTGTTACGCTATTATTACAATTATTGTGATTTTGTGGTCGCTGTTGTGGCAATTGATGGTGATTATTCGGCACATCAGTACTATCGATTGGACTCATCGGTGTCATTTCACGATCTTCAATATACAATTCACTACCATCATCTGGTACATGACGATATTGTGACCATGGCCATGATGCAATACCTGACAATATAAATGATTCTACAGCACAAAGATAACCAAATATCTGCAAATTTTAAAGATAATAAACGGTTATAACCACATGTATTCAGATATTTATTAAAAAAAAAAACTTATTGTACAACTTACCGCTGAGGTAAATAAGGTATCCTTTGTGTATTTTGGTACCCAGGTGTATTCCTCGGCAAAGAGGACCATGTGCATAATTAATGTAGAGCTCAAAATCAATATTAAACCAATACTCAGGTACATCCATGTATTCTGAAAATAATAATCGAACAAATTATAATTGTTATTAAAATAAATCAAGAATTTATTATCATTGTGCAACCAACCAATCTACATAGCATTATTTGCCATTACAACCCTGCAGTCAGGATTACGGCCTAGTTTCTCAACACCACTCATGTTGTGTGCGTTAATTTTTTACGTGAGTGGTGGGACCTACAGTTTAAAGTCGACTCCGAATGACAGATTTTTTGAGAAACTTTTCATGGCAATTTTATTTACCCTCAGAGTTTTGCAAAAAATCTGCCGAGAGGAAGTCGCTGAAGAAATATCTTTTTTTTTCATATTTCGTTTTGATTTCTAACCGGGGATTTGAACCGTGGCATCGCGTCTAATAAGCCAACGCGCTACCTACTAGACTACGGCGACTTCCAACCAATCTATCTCTCTCTCTAATACAGTTTAGATTTGTGTATAGAGCTTGACACTACTCACAAGCTGATATCGATTTTGAAAACAAATATTTGCAATAAAATTAATTTAGAAGAAATTGAATAACTTGTAACCGTTTTCCAGGAAATGAAGGAAAACCAATGTGTCACTTTACGGTGATCAATATATTTTAAGACTTATTTTAATTTTCTAGGTTATGTTAGGTTAGAGGACGTGTACTTGTCAATTAAGACAAGAACAGTACCCGGAGGTCGAATTGACCCATTGTACAACGTCCTTAAAGATGGAAGGATAATAGAGGGAATAGAACAAAAGGAGAGGATGTAAGAAAGGGGAGAATGGGAAGCGGAGGAATTACACACCCCAGACACAACAGAAAAGGAGAGCGCGACTACACTGATGAAGCTCTAGCACCTCTCAACCAGCCTAAGCCACTAATGAATCTGTGGAGAGCCTTGATGTCGGCTCTCGACACAGAATTCAAACTCTCAACAAACAGGGGAGGTGTTCGATAGTCTCCAAATCCTCCTCAATATGCCCTGCAATAGTCCGGCTGGGATCTGTTCCAGAACCCCGTCAGCGACCTAATCTCGCAGTGCCCTGTGATAAAACCGACAACCAATCTTAAGGTAGCCTTATCCAAGCCCAGCAGTCAACCTGTCTTACTGTCCACAGCATCTAGAAACAAACCAACACGATCCGTTCCCCCAACGCCTCTGCTCTTCCTCCCTGACCCATCCATTGATGAGGCCGTAGATGTGGCAGACTGGGGGGTCAGGACAAACTATTAATTTAATTAATTACTTTTCTAACTCAACATAATTTTTTAGCATAAAAGTTAATTATTTTTGTCAATAATGTACAATCTTCTCGTTTTTTAGTTCAAACAGCAACTGATTTAAAAATTCCGTCAAAAGTCTGTTCATTGTCGACTGGTTGATTCGAATTCACGGACTATATTTGGAGAATTGAAGTAATAAAAATAGATTCTATTAAAAATTCTGTTTTGTTCTACAAAATATTGGTCTTTTTATCCCATAATATCCCCAACCCGAAGTTCACGAAACTTGAGGCGATATCTTAAACCAGACTTTGTCCCAAGGGAACTGAACTCTTCTAGTTATTAAAGCTGGACACTAGTAAGTATTCAGGCAGCATAATGGCTGACAGAGGATTTAAGTTAAGAGCTTAATCAAATATTTCTGACCGTAATCTTGGCTTAGCCATTATCTCGAATTACGAGATCATGTCTATTGAACTTTATTTAAAGTGAAAAATAATAACAGCTTTAGAAATGAATAGATTTCGCTGGGATAAGATTCACCAGCATATCACGGATGATGGTCCTCTCCGTGAGGTTTTTTTGTGTTAACTATTGTCAGATCGTGATATCCAATTTTTTTTTTTTGATTTTCAAACCTATTCGATTGGTGCTCAACGATTTATGTATTTAGTTCCCGAACAATTGAAACCAAGCTTAAAGATGAGCATACTGGAAGATTTCTATTATTCTCTGAAATCATTTCATACGTTATAACCGATTCTGCTTTTATCGAAGAAAAACTGTGAATATAATATATTTTCCGATTGGTGGTGTCCATTTTCGAGTACTTTTCAGTACAAAATTTTATATTTCTATATCTGGCATCTAGCCAGATGGTGTTGTCCTTAGACGACCCGGGCTACTATTAATTAGACAATTTAACAGATTGTCTTATTCAACAATATAAGGCAAGCTAAAGCTAGAAAACCGTGAGATGAACCGGAAAGTGTCGCCGTAGTCTAGTACGTAGTGTGTTCACTTATTAGACGTACAGCCCAGGTTTGAGCCCCAGGCCAGACGTCAACACGAAGTATGAAAAAAAAAATATATCTTCGGCGACTTCCTCTCAGCAGATTTCTGGCAAAAACTCAGAGGGTTAATGAACCTGCCATAAAAAACTTTCTCAAAATCTGTCGTTCGGAGTCGACGTTAAACTGTAGGTCCCGCCACTCAAGTATAAAATTAAGGCACACAACATGAAGTGGTGTGAGAAGCTAGGCCGTTATTATAACTGAAGGGTTGTAATTGCCAATTATATATGTATGTTATGTATATGAACCGGAATGTGCCCAATGTTTTGCGTCTCATAGATAAGTAATCTCCGGAGAGCTGACTGAAGTCACCGTAATCCAATAAGCGATGTATTGGCTTATTAGACACGAGCCTGTTATTCAAACCTCAGCTCAGATATCTCGAACAAAACGAAATATGAAACAGATATTTCTTCGGCGACTTTCTCTCAGCAGTGTTCTGGCAGAAACTCTGAGAGAGAATGAATATCTGTTATTCGCAGCCAACTTTAATTTGTAGTTTCCGTCACACTTTGAAAAAAAATTAACACATGCAACATGGATGGAGTGAAAGGCTAGATCGTAATTGTGACTAAAAGTCAACCCTTTAGTCAGGATTACGACCTAGTTTCTCACACCACATACATATGTTGTGTGCTTTAATTCTTATACATGAGTGGCGGGACCTACAGTGTAGATCATGTTGGCTTATTAGACGTTAGGCCTCGGTTCAAACCCCATGTCAGACATCGATGCTTACAACACAAGTATTGTGTATTTAAAGATTTTACGATGGTTTGGTGAGGAAACATAAAACTTCACGAACTGGGTCTTAGAATTATATGAGTAAAACCAACAAGTATTTTACGGGATTACTGACGGGTGATAATTAATGAATTTTTTTTTTGAAATGAATACGCAAGTAATACTTACAACTTTTGTCCAATTGAAGGGAAACATTAGGGCTATATGGGAAACGTCAAGAAATATCATGAGGCATGTAATTAATAGAGAGAACAGTGCGCAAAACACCATCAATCTGAGGCGTCCGATGAGTGGCAGTAGAAAGAGGCCGACTTGTACAGTACCCGCTGAACATTCACAGGCAAGACAAGCGGCTGAGGACAACTGAAAATAGAGAGAGAGAGAGAGAGAAACGTAAAATAATTGTAAATTGTAAATAATTGTATCGAAATGATTTATTTATTTTTGTTCGTTTACCACCAAAAGTATTCGCACAATCCCTGTAGGCGTTTTTAAATGTTGCGGATCACAGTGTAGGGCAACTCCCCATGGCAGTGGCGTTTGGGCGGTACGTTGCTTATAATTAGCGTGAGAGTCCCACGATGTGCACGTACCCAGCGGCGATTCTAAGGATAATGATAGCTCTCCGGCTCTGCTGCCAGCTATTTCAAAATCCTGTTCATCGTCCAGCTGACAGCAGACCGGCTCTAGTTCACGTATTTCGTCCAGTAGAAGTTCTATCTCGTCCGTTCCATATAGATCAGATACAGACGGTATATAACGTTGGGGTTGTTGCATCTCCCGCTGCGGGGGTTGTCCCACATCACCGGATCTTGTGCGAAGAAATTTTTAATATTTGAAAATGTTGTTGTCCTACAACTACCACCAAACAACGCAATCACGCTATTGAAACGCTAATATTCCAAAACACTCTTTTGCAATGCTTTGTTTTTCCGGCTATCTTCTATCGTTTATCTCTGGTTGGATTTGGCAGTTATCACTTGCTGCTCTCGAGCTCACTTTTGTATTTTTACTCCGTAAGGTTTTTGGATGGATGATTTCTTTGTTTAAAAAAGTTGTTGTTATTGTTGTCCTCTTTGTTGTTATATGTCTTAAGGAAGTTAAAAGATTGTTGTTGTTTTTGTTGTTGTATACTTTAGCAAAAAGATGTTTCCTATTGTTGTTGGTATTTATTTTTTCTTCTAAATTTTATCGTAGTTGTTGTTGTTGTTTCGCTGTCGTTTTAGTAATTGAATCTAAAAAAAAGCAAATAATCGATGATAATTAATGTACTCGCTATAATTACATTCTTTATTAACATTCAAATATAAAATGAAATTGATACAAGCATACATATGTATGTATGTAGGTCAGGAACGTGCCCTTATATTGGAATATGAATTATGAAGTCCGGCAAGAGGATAAAATATCGAAAACTGATTTTTGTAATGTAAACTTTATTAAAAACATTTATTTATTTCTATTTTATTATTTGTATACGTATTCTATCTATGTATATATGTATGTACAGTGAGCGCCATAAGTGAGTCAACACCCACTATAATTTTAAATTTTCTATTATGTTCTTAAGTATAAAAAAATTTCCTTTATCATGAATTGTTGTTTTTGTTTTAACATTTTATAAGTAATAAATAAACGTTTTTATTTTTGGAAATTTATTCGACTATTCTCATTTACTTTTCTCGCTATCCTAAGGAAATGAATTATTTCAGTGGTGTTTATTCACTTTTGGTGCTCACTGTATATCAAAATGAATGTTTGTTTGTATGAAACTTATAGAATCGTAAACTATGATGCAGTTGATCATGTTATGCTCTTTAGCAAACTTGTTGTGCATGAGCCGACGGAGGTTTCTAAGTTGGTATGACCAATTTAAGACAGGTGGCGCCACTGAAAATTACTCAAAATGTATTTAATCGTAAACTGTGCATTTAATCATGTTATGATCTTTAGCAAAGTTGTTGCACATAAGCCGACGGAGGTTTCTAAGTTAGTGTGATTAATTTCCGATAGATGGCGCCACTGAGAATTATTCAAAATGAATTGAATCGTAAACTATGCATTTGATCATGTGTTGATCACACAAATACCTGACATTTTAGGATTCATTATTTATGATTTTAATAACACTCAAATGTCAATAAATGCCAATCACAAATTTGAAACATTTTAATTTTGAAAAATTTTTTAAAATGCTGTTGGATTCAATTGGATTGGGTACATTGTGGGATTGTAATAAATTTAAAAGCCGTGGTCTAGTAGGTAGTGTGTTGGCTTATTAGACGTTAGGCCCGAGTTCGAAACCCAGGCCAGACATCAAAAACAAAATACAAAAAGTATTTCTTCGGCGACTTCCTCTCAGCAGATTTCTGGCAAAAACTCTGAGAGTAAAAATTGCCATGAAAAGCTTCTCAAAAAAAAAAAAAATCTGTCGTTCGGAGTCGATTTTAAACTGTAGGTCCCGCCACTCATGTATAAAATTAACGCACACAACATGAGTGGTGTTGAGAAGCTATGCCGTAATCCTGACTGAAGGGTTGTAATGGCCAATTATGTATGTACATATGTATTTTTCACGTCGTTCCCGTGCAATCATGCCTCCAAAGCGACAAGCAATTGGTCACCCTACACCTCAAGCACGGAAGAAAAGAGCATTACGAGCCTCAGAATAAGGACGAGCATTGAGACTGGAAAATATTCGAGTACAAGCCGCTGAGACCCATGCGAACGGGAGAAGTGCGTGAGTGAGATTGAACAACGAGAAGTGAGATTGAATCATCCGGACAACGGGAAACAAAATCCATAAAATGATTAAAAATTAATTGGATACTTGTGTAATGTCTTTCCTTCAAATTTATTTTTGTTGGTGGCGCAGCAGCACGCGCAGTATACAGCTAGTATATGTAAATAGTATCCTCGTAGTCTTGGATGGAACACCCATTTCAAATACGAACCTATTTTTGATAAAAAAAAATTTCGAAATTTTGATTAAATTTTTGGGCAATACATCTATCTAGTTAAATAGCTTTGCTATAAAAAACAACAAAATTGTATAGAGTATCGTTAAACATCAAAATGTTTTGCACCATACGACCAATTAGAGTGTTTAACATTAAGTCGCATTGATTAACAAAAAAGTGTAAATTTACATACTCTTTCGCTGACATACAAACTCTCTCTCTCTCTCTCTTCCATTTGACCATGTTTATATTTCTTCTACTTTTTGTACTTTGTTTTGTTTTTTGTTATTGTTAAATGATATAAAATGCATGAATGCGCTTCCGTTATGTCGCGTGTTCACGTTATAATTTGAATTTGTAAAACGGAAATGAAACCTATTCTTAGTCTAGTTCATTTTATTTTTCTGTATATGTACATATGTATATATGTCTATATGTGTGTGTGTTTGTGATATTATTTTTATATGAACAAAAACAAAAAATTTTAAATCAAGAAACAAAATGTATGTGTAGTATAGCTTTCACAACGACAACATTTCAACAGACATTTCTATTTTCTAATACACATGTACATACATATGTATGTATGTATATGAATATGTGTAAATGTGTAAAATTTTCATAAAATGCATATATGATATGCAATGACTCTAAATACTATAAAAGTATGTGTATATATGTAATATGGTTTGTCAAAAGGATTATCTTCATTACATATAGTCATGCGGAGTTTTAGTTCCCTACACGCAAAAAACAATCACTGCATTTTAAAAGCACAAATATTTTAAAGAAAAAAAAAACAATAACAATAACAACAAATTATTTAACACATTAAAATTAACACTGTATTGGTTGGTTGTTCCCTTTTAGACAATTAACTTCAACACTTTCAATACAATTATATGTGCATGGCAAATGCACTGGATGTGTATGTGTGTGGGTACGGGTTGTATGAGTAAACTACAGAGCACGCGGTAAATTTATAGACTGTGTTGAAATGTTAAAACTATTCGACAACATTAAAATCAGGAGTTTGGTGTTACTATTTACAGTTATTATTTTGAAGTAATAAAAATTAAAAAAAAAAGGATGTAGAAATATTTTAATAATGAAATTTATCTGTACAAACAATAATAAATCGATTGGTTCACATAACATACACACATACATACATATATACATAATTGGCAATTATAACCCTTCAGCCAGTATTACCGGCTAGCTTCTCACACCACTCATGTTGTGTGCCTTAATTTTTTACGTGAGTGGAGGGACCTACAGTTTAACGTCGGCTCCGAACGACAGATTTTTTGAGGAACTTTTTCATGGCAATTTATTTACTTTCAGAGTTTTTGCCAGAAATCTACTGAGAGGAAGTCGCCGAAGAAATATTTCTTCTCATATTTCGTTTTGATGTCAGATAGGGAATTTGAACCGTGGCCTTACGTCTAATAAGACCTGCTATGTTTTTGTTTATTCGTTGATCATGTAAACAAGTCCATTGTTTTTGTTTTTGTAGCTTTTATTTATCATTTTAACGATGTAACACCACTTCCATTTTCATAACAAAATACATTTCTATACATATTATCTCTTATTGTTATTGTGGTAAAGAGATGTCTTAGTGATGCGACCAAACGATTTATTGTACTGGCCTCATACTTTATAACCTATTCCTGTAATGTCTCCTCCAAGCCTATTGTCCGGACAAACTTTACGATGCTGCTCGGTGGCAACAATCCCAGTTCCCCTGCCCAGCATCTTATACTTATACATCCAGGTGTTTCCTTCTGGAATGTTATTTTGCTTTATAGGTTACAAGGATGTATTCAAATGATAGCCATAGAGGGCTTTGCACCCATTTGTACACCACAATCTTTTAAGGGAGAATGAATGTTGCTCTTAAACATTGTATGACAAAAAAACTATCAAAATATTTGAAATATTTTTACCTCATGTGTAATAACCTGAAGAAAAAGCATATTTTTTAAAGAAAATAAAATTCCATTTAAATTATTTTGCATTAAATTATTGCACTGCATTGTATTTACGTACATATGTATGTACATACGTATGTAGAATTTATTTTACTTTCCAAATTATTTTTTAGAAATACAGAAATATTTGTATTGCTTTTAATATTTGTCATTTAAAAAGATGACATTTATGGAATAAAGTTTTGGACTCATAAAGTGGCATTTGCGCCAATTAGGAGCGTTTCAACTCGTTTGTATTATTTTAATACTTTGTATCAATTATTTCGTATACCATTGGCCACCCTTTAGCCAGGAATGCAGCCTAACCTTTACATAGTCCAAGTTATGTATTAATTTTATACAAAAGTGGCAGGACGTGACTACGAGCAACATGCTTAAGAAGCCTTTTGAGGGCGATTGAGAAGTCGCCGTAGTCTAGTAGGCATTAGGCTTATTAGATGAGAGGCCCAGTTTAAATACCAGGACAGACATCTTCAAAAAAAAATATCTTCGTCCTCTCAGCAGATTTCTGGCAAAATCTCTGAGAGTAAATGAAATAGCCATGAAAAGTTTCTCAAAAATCCGTTGTTTGGAATCGACTTTAAACTGTAGGTCACGCCACTTATGCAGAAAATTAACACACATAACAAAAGTGGCGTGGGAAGCTAGGTCGTAATCCTGACAGAAGGGTCGTAATGACCAGTTATGTATGTACGTATATTTGAAGGAGATTAATTAGTTAGTCACTGAGCTTTTTGCTAGAAAACTACTGAGAGAGGATTGTCGAATATTTTTACATTCTTCATGTTTTCAAGCTTTCAGAGCTGAGGTTTGAAAGCAGAGATCTCGCCTATTACGCCAACACACTATCCGCTAGTCTATGGTGATCACCATTACTATTGATAAACTTGTGCGTATTGTGTGATCGTTATAAAGATGGTTGAATGCAATTCCAGTCAAAGTCTTCCTTTTAAAATGAACTCCCCTAATGTAAAACAATTTGTATATGTGTTATTGGTAAAGCATTAACAATAAATGGTATTTCAGTCTAATAACACACAAAAATCAATATATGTAACAACAACAACAAATATTTAATACTTTCGATGTTTGACTTTTATGCTCTTCAAGTCAGCAAACATATGTAAGTATTCTGCACAGTGTACGTTGTACTAGGTTGGGTTGTTGTAAATAATCTGTAATTTTCACGTTCCATTTAATAAATCAATATTGATTGCATTGAGAAACCAACCATAGAAAATGCTTTTATTTTTCTTCTGTTTGCAATAGATTTTTTGGTAACAAGAAAGGGGTTTAAATTCCAAAATGTAAGTTTTCTTAAGAGCTGGTATTTTGAAAGGATGCTGTAGTGCATAGTCTAGTAGGTAGTGTGTTGGCTTATTCGACGCAAAGCCCGGGTTCGAGCCCCAGGCCAGACATCAAAACGAAATATGAAAAAAAAAAAATATTTCTTCAGCGACTTCCTCCCAGCAGATTTCTGACAAAAACTCTGAGAATAAATAAAATTGCCATGAAAAGTTTCTCAAAAAAATCTGTCGTTCAGAGTCGACATTAAACTGCAAGTCCCACTACTCATGTATAAAATTAAGGCACACAACATGAGTGGTGTTGAGAAGCTAGGGCGTAATCCTGACTGAAGGGTTGTTATGGCCAATTATGTACATATGTATTTATGTATTAATACAAAACAATCTCACCTAAATTATAGGCATCTATTGTCGCAGTTTTTATATCTCGTTGGTATATCTTTTAAATTCAATTTAAACTTTTAAAGAGAAGTTGATAGATACTTTCCTCTTCTCGCTAATTTGTAAACCGAGCTTCACAATATAATTTACATGACGATATAATTTTTGAATATTTTTCATTCCACCTAACGATCTACTAAATGAATGCTTGAGGATTTGAAGTACGTAGTAGTATTTAGTGCAACCATATGTAATTATTAAAGGGGACTCATGATCGCCTTGTCTATACCCGCAAAACATCGTAATCATTTTAATTATTATCCTTGGACTTTTTTTTTGACAACCTTAAGATATGTTTCTTACGCTGATACTTTTTGAAGGTATAAGAACATTTGACGTCGAGGGTTCTAGTTACACATTTTACGATTGCATGTATACTAATTAAGTCTAGACTTATAAATATCATTTGTTGGACGAAGATTACTGTATGTATGTAGATTACTAACAAGCAACTAAAATCTGCATTGAAGACTTTTATCGCCAGATTTTCGATTACAAAGGCGAATTTCTAAAGTTTTAAACTTATTGGACCTAGTCGTTGTATGCTGTTTTATATGCTATCGCGCATAGATTTGGTCGCCGTTTCGAACGGACTACCAACTTATTGGCCTTATTGGCAGATAGACAGAAGATTTCATATGTTATAGGTGGTAGAATGATCAGAAATATGTACAGAGATTTTATTCAAGTTGATTCTTTACAGGATTTGCCATTATACTACTCAGCAACTCCCCATCACAAATACGAAACTAAGTAAATGTATTAACTGGCTTATGTATGAAATATATAACAACGTTTTTGGCGAGGAAAATGCTGAATGATGTTGTAGATGAAGCAGATCTCTCACTGTGGAAATTTCATCCATCATACATATGTACATACATACATAATCGGCCATTACCACCCTTTCAAATACGCAAATTACTATTTTATAGTATACGAGTATATTAAGTAGTAATTGTCATTTTTCATTACTTAAATTTCTTCTTCTAGAGATCAGCCAGTAATTCTTTTTCAAATAATTTTTTTCTTTGGACTTCTAAGTGAAATAAAATTATTTTTTATTGTGCCGTTTTAACAATTAAACGCTCGGTTCGAATGGACTCACGTGCATAAAGTGAATACATTTGCTACATATGTATGTATGTACATGCATACAAAAATTATATGCAATATGTACTTGGACTTATAATATAGTATAATACGATATAAAAATATTACCTAAATATAGTACAATACTTGCTTACATACATACATATATGTGAACATGCATGCATTGCATCCTTATGAAAACTACACAAAAATGATTGTGTCTTGTGTCATTTGCATCGTTTTGAGTATTTCAATGAAAGCGTATGCGAACAGAAAAACATGGGCATAAGAATTATATGTCACTATATCCTATATACGTACATATTTACGTATACTATATATTACAATGTGTTCTATAAATACTATATATGTACATATATATATAGGATATGTGACATAAAGCTACATTTTAATTTTTTTTATGGTTGTCTTTTCTTTTTTTAAATAAATACTAAATGCGAATGTGTGTGTGTATGTGTATGTATGTACCCTGTAGGAAATGTCAATATTAAAAATGTGCTGAATCGCTATTGACTTTGTCAACAGTACTAGTGTCGAATTATACCCCATACAAGGCTCAGTGCTATAGACATTTAACATGTCGGTGTCATTGAAAATCCTCTAGTGACATTATGACTATTGACTTGGTATTGACTAGGTACTTCTCATGGATCTATATGGTGACATTAGAACCAGGAATTCACTAGTACATTTCTATAACTTATGGAACTTTCCTGTAGGCAATATCAATAGTAAATAGATGGTGTCATGCTAGCGACATTGTCACTAGTTTTTTTTACTTTTTTTTTAATATTAGGGCCTTTAAGCCGGTACCGAAGCAAATAAATTAAATCGTACACTATTGTTTAAAAGATAAGTTTATTTGACAAAAAATATATATAATAATAATATTGTCGACTATGGAATTTTGGGAAACCATTCTATCTAGCAACACTTTGTGTTCAGCTTAAATTTCTATCAAACTATTTTGCTGCTTTTCTATTGCATCAAGCTGTTTTGAGATCTCTTGGCAGCAACCGCACTTTGAATTAGCTACAAAAAAAAAAACAAAACAGAAAAACAAATCAATAGCACTAAAAGGCTTGGTGAAACTTACATTGAGGTGGAAAATATTTTAATTTTCCTTTTCTTAATTGCGTTTCTATACCCATGTAAGAGTAGCTTCCAGGTGATATGTTTCTAACCACAATTTTTTTGTTTTGGTCCAATAAAGTTTCTGCAGAAAGTGGAACTTCCAGGCCTTCATCTTTTAAAAAACATAAAAGTTTTTCCAAGCATTTTTCTGATGGGGCCGTTTTGATGAACCATTTTTTAATTTTCTCCTTCGTCTATAGCTTCATTTCTTTCACTCAAAACTGTTTTAGTACACTTCAATTTTTATATAAATCAATTTGTTTTTAATTTGGCTTTTATAATTTCTTTTACTCAAAAAATTTCCAAATAAAACTTAAAACATAAATGTCAACAGCAGAGATATATTTCAATAAAGACATATATGTAAATAGAATATTGTATGGTGTACAATTAGTTGTTTGTTGACAATGTCACTAGATATACACCACATCTTTTGTCTCTGCATTTTTTATATTGAAAGATTAGAGACATTTGAACTAGTGCTGTTGACAAAAAGACATATGGACCCAAATTGATTGCAGGGTATGAATGCAAAGTGTAAAATGTAGTGTTTTATATGAAAGGATGTTTTTTTTTTGTTTATGACAGTTTAAGTAAAAGATTCTTTCATCTGTTACAAACGCCAAACATGGACTTTCGAAAAGGCTGAAACAACTAAAACAAACATAAAAGAATAGCAAGCAAGCAGGCAAGCAAAAGTTTTTGTTAAATTATAACAATAAAAATACATATATTTTTTTAGAAATACATACAGCAAAAGTCGAATAGCAGAGAGGTAAACATAAAATAGTATGAGTCTAAAATAATAGCATTGCGTAACACATGATGAATATGAACAACCTTATTGAACATTTTATTTTTGTTAAAAATCTACTAAACATTTTTAAACAAATCATACATACATATGTATGTTCTCCGCTTGTAAAAACATTCAAAAGATGCAGCATTCTATTCCGAAATTAAATAAAAAAGAACACAATTTCAGAATATATTTCAACGTTAAATTAGTTTTTATGAGCCGAAATTGTCTTCACATTAATCGTAATTATTTAAAGTCACCGCAGGCCGGTAGGCAGGCTTATTAGAAGAAAGTCAGTGGTCCATCAGACGAAATATAAAAAGATATTCCTTTCGGCGATTTCCCTCTCAGCAGTATTCTAGCAAAAACTCTGAGAGTAAAATAAAGTTCCCGTAATTCTCTCTGTAGTCGAGTTTAAACAGCTCATGGATAAAATTAACACACACTAAACATAGGTGATGGAAGAATCAAGGTTGTAATCCTGGCTAAAGGGTTGTAGTAAGAATTTAATTTAAATATTGTTACTATTAATTTAAACACAACTGTTGCTAATAGTATATATAGTAAATGAGAATAATTCACATTATATTTATGGCCTTAAAATGAGAGTGTATCCTTTTTTAATTAAGTAGATGCAGTTAGAAGTAAGAAGTATTTGAGGTGAAGACAGACAGACAGACATATTTAATTAAAAATATAAATCAACACATTTTGGTACCAAGCAATAACAGCCTAAGTCGACTTAACTTAATAAGAGTAATGTATGCTTTCATATTCTAGTAATAAAACTTTATACATAACATACATAATTGGTCATTACAACCCTTCAGTCAGGATTACGGCCTAGCTTCTCAACACCACTCATGTTATGTGTCTTAAATCTATACTTGAGTGGCGGGACCTACAGTTTAACGTCGACTCCGAACGACAGATTTTTGAGAAACTTTTTCATGGCAGGTTTATTTACTCTTGGAGTTTCTTCCAGAAATCTGCTGAGAGGAAGTCGCCGAAGAAATAGTTTTTTCATATTTCGTTTTGATGTCAGGCCTGTGGCTCGAACCCTGACTTTACGTCTAATTAGCGAACACACTACCTACTAGACTACGGCGACTACTCTCATCCATCATACAGCTGTGCTTTATGGAGTTTACTCTTTAGACATAGAGCGATTGATTTTGAAAGAAGTTGTTAAAATTAAACAAAATCGTAAAACATGAATGGACTCGTCAGTAAACATTCAAAACCATACTTAACTCTTACTGGTCCAGTGGCGTCATATAGGTGACATGAGAAATTTACTTATTGGGTCCAATGACGCATATATAAACGAAATATGAAAAAAAAAATATTTCTTCAGCGACTTCTGGCAAAAAGTCTGAGAGTAAATAAAACCGCCCTAAAAGAGTTTCTCAAAAAATCTGTCTTTCGGGGTCGACGTTAAACTGTAGGTCCCGCCTCTGACGCATAAAATTAACGCACACAACATGTGTGGTGTGAGAAGCTAGGCCGTAATTCTGACTGAAGGGTTGTAATGGCCAATTATGTATGTATGTATGTATGTATTGATCTGTATTAAGGCTTTCACCAGGTTTTCAGAGCTCGTGGTCCCGCCATATACACAGCATTGCCTATTCTGCCGAATCAAAGTTGATGGTTATCACTGATTTGATGTATGTATGTATACTGAATATTTTTGACAGATGTCACCGCCGTTCACAATAAATACTCCCTTTTTTCTGGAGACATTCGTACCTTGACGCTCACTTCATAGCGGTACGGCCGGTAAGTGTGAGAGTTGGCAATCAAAATTTAATTAAAGTTGTGTATGTGTTTATACGTATTATACAAACAAAAAATTTAAAAAATATTAATAATTTCATAGAAATATTCATACATATCTGTTATCGGCTTATTCGATTCGAACTTTTTTAATTGTTTTTATTACGATTTCAATATGAATTGTTACATTAAATTGCCACAATTCGCATACAATATATGAACAATATTTGTAAGGCAGATAGGAGACTAAGTTTAGGCCAAATACATACATTTGGGTATAAGCAAACACATTCAAATCAAACATATTCGTTCAACTCATACAAATACTTGTAGTCGCAATCGTAATCGTAACAGTACTCTGGTAAACACATGTATGGTATGTAGTTGTGCTTTGAAAGTTGAATGTCCTTGCTCTAGTTTTGTGGTGGAAAGAAATTTACACGTGGAATCAAATTTGGGACACTAACATTGCCATTCAATCGTCCAACATGTATACATACGAGTATTCTCTCTGTTGCAGTCAGACATCATCCGTATTTATAAAAGTATACATGAATATGTGCAATCCATTTAGGAGGGTTGTACGATAAACTTGTGAAAAATTTCTCGGTTTTCCAATGGTATGCAATATTCATTCTGATCAACCAGTTATCAGTGTGAACAAGCTGGTAAATCGGAAAATTGCGACGTATACAAAAACAAATTGGGTTGAGTACTGTTGGGATAACCCTCGTTTAAGCGAGGTCTATTAAATATAAAAAAATGCACATGTTACAATTGTAAAGTTTCGCAACCTTTGCTCCATTGCAGCAGTTGCACAAAATTTAATATGATTCAATTGAATTCTCTTCTGCTATTATTTTTGTTGGTTGGTTTGGTTGGTTTGATTGGTTGGCTGAGTTTTTTTTATATGATACTTGTTTGGCAGGATATTGTTGAATGTGAATTTTACTGGATGGATGGTTGGATGGATGGTTGGATGGTGATAGATAAAAATCCATCCATAACTGCTTTAATGAATAAAAGAATTTTACGAACTTTGAAACAAAAGGATTCTGAAGTTCTGTTGAGCATGTACACAATAATTTTGCTTAAACGTTACATTTTCAAGAACATTGGCATGAAGAGATTCTTTCTGCGTGTCCTTAATAAAATGCAAGTGTTGAATAATGATAAGACGGTCTGCATGAATTCCTTCTATTCGGTTATTCGAGTATTTATGTAAGGAACATACGCAAGATGCTATAACATGTTTAAGATAATGACTTTATTTAACTCAAAATTAACTCTGAACCTCTGCCAAGTCAAAATGTTGGTGAGTAAGACCGATGAACTTCGTAGTAGGTAACTTCTTAAACAGTTCTTGGTCACCAGCAATAGCTTAGACTTCGTAAATTCCATGATTATGAATTTAACTAAGGCTTGCCGACAAAGAACAATCATTTTAAACTACCATTCAAAGAGGACCAGCATAGACCACCTCCACGATAAGTCCAAAATACTGACAGTTAGGAAGCACAATGAGCTTCCGACTAAGCAATATCTCATAGTCAGCTGCCCGCCTACCCATCCAAACCACCACATAGTCATGAACGATCCCCCCCGCCCTCGCCGCATAAGACAAGACCTCACAACTTACAACTCGGACACAACTCACCTCATACCCTTAGTAGTAGACCCACAGTCTGTGAGAGAAGCACAAAACGCCCTACATCAAACGACTGTCACGACGGCCAGAGACGAGCTCAGTCACAACAGGGTCATTAATCGACAACCACCACCTGTATCCGATACTGAAAGGCAGCTATCAGGATTGTCGAACTTCCTGAATAGCTACAGGGCAAGGATTATCCCGGGAACCCAGGATAGTTGCCCTTCATGCAACTAGGCACTAGAGGACACGGCATATGCATATCTTTAGCTGCCCAGCTAAACCGATAGCACTGCGGCCCATAGACCTATGGCTGAACCCAACGACAACAGCGGACTTCCTAGGACAGCGAACCACATGACGCTGACAACATACACACACAACCAGCAACAGACAATCCCATCTCTAGCCCGTCCCATCCTCACCGAACAACATGGCACACAACCAACCAAATGCATGAAACTAAAACTAACCATCTTATATTTTATATACAGGGAGAAGCTTCCGGAAACAACAGCCGAACTGTTACAACAACAACAATAACCATTCAAAGAAGCACACAAGGTAACGATACAAAAAAGGAGGACATATTCCATCTAATAAAAATAGAACATACATACATACATATATAATTGGCCATTACAGCCCTTCAGTCAGGATTACGGCCTAGCTTCTCAACACCACTCATGACGTGTGCTTTAATTTTATACTTGAGTGGCGGGACCTACAGTTTTGACGTCGACTCCGAACGACAGAATTTTGAGAAACTTTTTCATAACAGGTTTATTTACTCTCAGAGTTTTTGCCAGAAATCTGCTGGGAGGAAGTCGCCGAAGAAATATTTTTTTCCATATTATTTCGTTTTGATGTCTGACCTGGGGCTCGAACCCGGGCTTTACGTCTAATAAACGAACACACTACCTACTAGACTACGGCGACTTCAAAAAAGACAAATAATCTTAATTCGTTGCTTTATTTCTCTATAAATAATCGATTTATACTCGATGATTTACCATCGCTGTAAAAGCAAATATACAAACAATAAACTTCCTCGAACGTGCTCTATATCGAATATCAGTAGCGAATCTTTATCAGTGTTTGCTACTTCGCTAACGTCTCCTCATCAATGGGAGCACTTGAAGACACCACTTAAAACCATTCAGTAAAGGAGTAACAAATACATTCTCAGTAATGTCAATGGATGTGTTTGTTGCGGATGGATAGATATCAACGGATTGGTGAATAACGAATTAATACTCACGAGAAAATTGAAGCGTAGGCTTGAACATTTACTGGCACTTCAATTCAAACAATTGAGGATTCAAGTAAATTGAAACAAAAACTAAAAATTTTTAATCATACCATTAACTCTCGTTAAGTTATGCTCTCGCATACGAGTATTTGGGTGTTTGTGAATGTATTTGTGTCCTTTCAAGTAAAGCATTTACACTTTGCGGAGTTGTTTTCAATTCCTACATGAGTACTGTTTACAAAAGACAGGAGTATGAGAGAGAATATATTTAATTCAACTACAAGTACTTGCGAAGAGAACTTAAAGCGTTTTAAGCTCTGGAGAGAACATGTATTGACTACTCGTAATAAGAATAACTCAATCGTAGAAGTGTGAGAAGTGCTAGACGTGCGAGAAGTATTGTTAAATGTTAAACGTGTTCATTCATAAAAAGTTGATTCTAAAAATAGAAAACAAATCGCTGTTGTTTTTTTCTTTCGATTGTATTCTAGAGGATATAAAGCATGTAGAATAGAATTTTTTTCTTTGCAATTTCCATAAATTCGTGATTAATCTATGAATCTTTGTCAATAAGCTAAATAAGCTGAAGTGATATAAATTCACTTCCGCTTCGAACAATGAGTGAAATTTTAACGGGTATCTATTCAAAGGCAAAATGAAGTCTAGAAATTTAATATAGGAAGGTCACTTTGATTTACATGCACATAGATATATATATGCATATACATATGCATATGTATATGTATATTAACAAGTAGATAAATTTAACATGAGATCCCTCCCTTATAGATATTTGCTTTAAAGGCACATTTATAGCGATTCAAGTAGATTCAGTCCTAATTTGCTATGATATGAGCTTGATATCTGTGTTAAAACTTTGGACTAGAATATCATAATATATGTTCCAACTAGACAAGAAACATTAAGCATTTATTATTACATACATACATAGTATATACATACATTACAACCCTTCAGTCAGTATTACGGTCTAGCTTCTCACACCACTCATGTTGTGTGCTTCAATTTTATACATGAGTGGCGGGACTAGCAGTTTAACGTCTACTCCGAATGACAGATTTTTGAAAAACTTTTCATGGCAATTTTATTTACTCTCAGAATTTTTGCCAGGAATCTGCTGAAGGGAAGTCGCAGAAGAAATATTTTTTTTCATATTTCGTTTTGATGTCTGACCTGGGGCTCGAACCCGGGCTTTACGTCTAATAAGCCAACACACTACCTACTAGACTACGGCTACGACTTCAACATTGAGCATTTATTATTATTATTTGTAATGACTAGGCGCCTTAGCACTGTACTCTATTGTACTCGCCTTAAATTTTATAGGCCATTACCCTGCTCGTAGTCAACAATGACAATTCTCTGCCTAACACTTTACATGGTGTTGATGCAGTAATATCCCACAGTTTCAAAGAATTGGGCAATTCACACAACTTTGTATCGTGTATGTTGTATTGAATACATTTGTTTGTTTGTGAACGCGCAATGCTATGCTGTATTGTGTGTTTCGTGGCATTCAAACAATTTGATAGACCGAAACCAACGCAACTTTTTAAAAACATGTGAAAACATATACACATATACACATAAACATATACACATTTCATTCACACAATTTGATTGCACTAAATCAATACAACTTCTTAAAAACATATGAAAAAACTGTGTATAAGTGCATATGATTTTTACATGAAAATTACCAACAGCAATCATACACTGTTGTATGTTCTTCCAACAATACAATGAATACAATGATACAACGGCTTGTGTGATACAACGGCCAAATGTGTTCTGATGATTTATTCTTATAGTTACAGAATCTACAGTTTGGTCGTGAGTCTACAGTGTCCTGCCGAAAGACTAGTTCACAACCTCAGATTATGCCTGAATAGTCCGACGTACGACCCAGTTTTCCTCTGATTGTAATTTTAAAAAAAATTTTCATTGCCCTAAACCTACTTACTTTGAGATCAGTCTTTGCCTTTCTTAATCTTCCCTTTACTTGAACATCTCTTTGGAATTCAAAGAAAGGTTCTGGACCCATCAACGGCATGGAATCTCTCAAATCATAGAGTCTACTGGTTCTACCTAGCAGACAGTTAATTATCCTTTTATTGTACTCGCCTCCTATCAAACTCTTGGGATCATTATCCCCATGAAGCGTTTTTCTGAATAGGATAGCGCACGTGTATTCAGAAGTTTTACAAAAATAGTAATTTTAACACTTTTCAACATTTGCAGAATGCCTTTATTTGCTTAATTTCTCAATCCTTTCATGACAAATAAATTTATTTTAAACACTTTCAAAATGTCAGACAATTCGAAATTTCTTTGAAACCCATATAGCACCTCTTGTCATTTAGCCTGCCAATTCCGTAACATGGGATATTTTAAAATTGATGTCCACTTAGAGACGAAAAGGGCGCTTCAGTGTCACATTTGTCTGGGTCCCCGGACACTGTGACATTCTGGGAAACTGCAGGGCCGACGAGCTAGCCAGAGCTGGAGCACTACTTGCGGAATCCTATTCAATCAGCTTAGGAATGCCACTTACCACGTTCGCGTTCACGTGGCCATCGCGCGGAAATTTTTTCGAGACGCCAACCTATCCTGGATTAACGAGGAGTTCTGCTCTACCGCTAGACTCACCTGGCCCATGATGGATAGAAGGCGTAGCAACCAGTTACTTGGACTTGGTCGTGGCATCATTTCGATCACTGTGGCCATGCTTATAGGTCATTGTGTTATGGAATGAAAGAATGCGGTTCCCATTTAACGACTTCTGCGGTGAGTGCAGATCCGCTGAGGAGACTGTTGTCCACTTTTTTGTTAATGCCCATCTCTTGCGAGGTGCAGATATAGGTTATTTGGCTCTCCATTTCTTGTCAGCTTGACGTAGCTATCGTCCATTGATGTCAAGGATATAGCCTCGTTTATCAAACTTTCTGGCTCGTCTGGCTGGTTTTCCAGCGCGGGGTAGTCGTGCTTTAAGATGGGCAGACCTTGCGCAGACCTACTTCTCTCTCCTATGTTCGGGGGAACTTGGTCAGTACAGGGACTGCGTTCACCTGTGGCATCACAACGGGCCGCTAAGCGTGCTCAAGTGAGCTTTTGGGTATAAAGCTACCACACTAACCTAACCTAACCTAACCTAGAGGCAAACATCAATTGTAAAATAGTTTTCTAACTCTGTTTCCCTAAAATGTCCAGGCTGTTGTCAGAAGTTATTCTGTAAGTTAGTATGAGAGTTTATGGTTGAAACAATTTTTGAATTTCAAATAAGTTAATAGAGAAATACAATAACAATATACTTATAGAATATAAACAAATTTTACTACAATAATAATATTTTATAGAAAATATATAAAGTCTCGTCATGACAAAAATCATCACAAGGCAAATGTCCAAATAATTTGAATATACATATGTATGTATGTATGTTTGTGGGGTATGCGTTTCATTTAAAAATATAATTTTTCTGCCCAAATTATGAATTTCTTATTATAGATATGTATAAATGTATGTACGTACGTTCAAAAATGTGTGCTTGTGTGTGTGTTGAACATGCCAGTGTTTGTCGGTGTTTATAAATTTTCATCGCGTGCTATAGGCCAACAACCATGAAAAATGTCCGCAGACAACTGCGTATGTATATGTTTGTATGAACGTAGTAAATATCATATGTATGTATGTATGTATGTATGTATGTACTTATAAAGTATAGCATTGATTGGGTATTATGTGTTTGTTCGCATGTATGCGTTAATGTATTGTACTTCCATAGTGACCTTGTGCCCCCTAACTGAATTTAAGCAATTCGCTAAAAGTCTCAAAATGAAATCAAAACAAAAATCATGTTTTTTTATTAAAAAAAAAACATTAACAATTCCCTCAAAGTACGTATGCTTTTTAGAACGTGTGGTTGATCATAGTTCTGTGAAGAGAAAACTATTCGTAGAGTAATACGCATAGTCATGACCAAACAGGAATTTCAAAAAACTATGGGCCTGTTCGTAAATGCATTACTGCGCTGCATATTATGCGCATCATGTTCATAAATACAAATCTTGGCAGCACTGCAGCTGTTAAATGTTCGTAAATGCAACATTAAATCATATTATGCGCAAATAAACCCAAAACACTAATCATAAAAATGGCTGATGCATTGAATGAGTGAGAGAGAGAATGAGAGTTTTAACAATAAGTTTCTTTTTTTCTTCCTTAAATGTCTTCTTTTTTGCACAAAGTACACATTTTTGTGCATTTAACAACATTTTGTCATTTGTTTTATCGTCCAGTTCAAAACTCAAATTTATTAATAATTTTTCCATTTCTGCAGTGTTTCTTCGTTCGTAAATGCAAACAAATAAATCAGCAAAAAGAAGCATCAGCAACATGTGATTAGCAGTGTGAGCGCAAAATAATCATATTATGCAGCGCAATGATGCATTTACGAACAGGCCCTATAATTCACTGAAAAATACTGCTGGAAGGTATTTCTTATTAGTGTGCGTTTATTTAATTAAACATTGTCCATATTTTTGCAAAGAAACAAAAATCAAATAAGTATAATCACCCGAAAGAAAGAAGAATTAAAAGAAACCATACACATTGGAATAATAAATTATTTGAAAGCCTTCAAGTTTTTAAACGACATTAATCTGTTCGATTTGCAGCATGTTACAGCTTTCACATAAACCCACATAAATATGCAACAAATCTTAAACAGAAATAAGAATTTTTTTTGTTTTACATACACATACAAATACATACTTGTAAGGGAGATGATATTCGTGCAATCGCCTCTAACAATAAATAAATTACGGTTGATTTTAATGCTCAAAGACAATGCAACTACAGTAACAAATCTAAAATTATCAAACAATTGTTAATACACCAACACACACACACACACATTTAGGCACTTACATTAAGGAACAATTTGTGGTAGAAATAAAATAATAAAAAAGGAGAGAAAAAAATGTCTGTTATTCTTTGCCTTTTGTTTCCTAGTATAGTATATGTAGGTACACGCTCTTTGCAAAGGAGAACTAAAAATAAACAAATTAAATTAAAAGGAAAAATAAACACATACTATGGCATACATACATACATGCATGAGTATATTTGTACAGAGAGTACAGAGAGTAATTGAAGCATTGTGGGGTACAAGAGATTTTTTACAAATCGTTTCAGGACTAAAAGAGATACTCATAAGAGAAAAACTGTTATAGCTAAAAAAAGCTTTTCACCACTTTCATTTTAGTTTGCTCTCTTTTGTGAGAAAGCAAAGAGAGAGAGAGAGAGAGAGAAAATCTACTCACAGTTATAGAGTACGAGATGGAGAAGAATTAAGCTAGCATATGTTTTAAATTAGTTGGCAATTTTATAACACTTGCGTACGCGTTGCCAGATTCATAAGACGTATTTTATATACTATTAGTCGTTATTAGTTGTCAGAATACTATTTTTTGCGGTAAACAAATTTAAAAAATAATACATTTTAGTGATCTAACTTATTAACTGTTAAATGATGATAACCAGTAGCTTTTAAAATGCGCTTCCCATGTTTAAAGGGGAACAGATTCCACTTAAATGTTTATGAATTGAAATAGTTCAACTGCAACAGTTCATAAATAATATAAAACATCTTGCTAGTTTACCACAGTAAGGGCCATTATTATTATTTAGGATGATCCTCCCTTTAGCTTAACGCTCACTTCTATCTTATTGGGTACTTATAATAATGAAAAACAATCCGTTAAAATCCTCTCTTTAGTTAATGGCAAGTTGTAATAATGGCCCTTAGGGTATACAAAATTTGTCTAAAGAATAAATGAATTTTTACATATGTATACATACTTTCTTTACATCTGGCATCGCTTTGTTGATATCTAATACATGGACACAGAACAGAGTTCATTTAAGTTTTACACAAAATTGGTTTGTTTGTTATTTCCTTTTCCGTTTTAATACTATTCTTAATAAATGTATAAATGTATGTATGCATACACTTTTACATGTGTATGTATGTACGTGTGTATACAACTGTTTAAGGATTTCTCTGTGTATATTTGTTTGCACATTTGCAGATATTACGTTACACAAGAAATCACGTTTTTATAATTTTTTTTTTCTCAAAACATAATATGTGTGTGTATGTATGCATCTGTTAACTTAGTACTCGAGTAAATATATATTGTTGTTGTTGTTATTATTATTGCTATTATATTACAACTTTTGTTTGTTAGGTAAAATCTCTTAATATTTTTTTTTTGTAGTAGAAATTGCCTTTCTTATAATTTCTATGTTTAATAAAAACAAAAATATCTTATTATACTATTTCTCAGATATATATACATGTGTGTGTATTTATTTATAATTCTTTTATAACAAATGTTTAGGAATAGAATCCATATTCACGATTATTAATCATTTTTATGATTCTCATAGTATTTAAGGAAAAAGAAGAATTTGAACTTTCAATAAATTTCGATTATAAATTCCTTTTAATATCACTCCATAGTTTTAGCTATCAGGCGCATAAAGCACCGAATAAATAAAAAAAGCAACAGAGTATATTTAATTAAAGAAAAGAAATTAAACAAATTATATTGTCCGTGGTGTTCCCAATTTCATTTATAATCGGAATTCATCATTTCAATTGGCCAATTCACACGACTTTGTATCGTGTATGTTGTATTGAATACACTTTTTATTTGTGAACACGCAATGCTATGCTGTATTGTGTATTTCGTATTAAAACGTCAAAAAACGATAAGAAGAAGAAGACCAGTATTCATAATATGATTTTAAAACAATAAAATGAAAAATATTACGGAAAAAAGTAAATTAATTAATTCTCAGTGCGAACAATTATAATTTTGAAATTAATTAATCGTTGACTCAAGTTACATAGAAAATATTTTGTATTTTTATTCTTCTTCTTGATTACTGGCATTTACATAAACTGATAGCAATAGCCAATATAGCCATTTAAAAACATTTGAAAAAAATTAACAAGCATTGTATTGTTGTATATTCGTCCAACAATACAATGAATACAACGATACAAGGGCTTGTGTGAATTGCCCAAATATAAATCAAATGATAAATAAAATAAAAATGAATACTGTAAACCAGCAAATATTTACAAATAGGCAGTACACTCATAGCTGCCAGATAAATGAGGCACCAAATAGTCAAATATTTGAGAAAAAATCGTCAAAATCGTCAAAGACGTTTATTGAAATCGTCAAAAAATCATCAGAAAAAATAAATAAATAAATTAAAAGTTTTTAAAAACCAAAATTATTTCTATTGTAGTAAAACATATATATATATATATATAAAGTCAAATGTCTGAGTTCAAAAATAAAACATTTAAAAAAAATTGCTAGAAATTAAAAGCTAGCGTCCCTCATCTTCATTATTCTATCTTATAATAAAACAAAAAGATTTTTAATGTTTTTCACAAGCCATGAGAAAAATACGAAAAGGATTGTGGGGACTCCAAATTTTTGCACCGCAAAAGTGTAGATAGCTCCACGAAGAACCCAGAGTAATTTAAAATTTTGAGGGCCCTATATATTCAAACACTATCCCTTAGAATTAGTAAGTTATTCCTTGAGGTCAAGCACTTCATTTCAATTGAAATATTTGGCAGTGAATGTACCAGTTTTTTGTGTTTCCTGTTGATATTTGCTGTAATTCACTCATGAGCATGTTTTTCAATTGATTTTGACTACATAACCTTTTTCCAAATAATCTGCTTAATACTCTTGTAGAATTGCTTTCTGGACTTTGTAGAAGAGTATTAAGCCTGTGGGGATTTTAGTAGGCAAATCACTTCTTCGCATCGATAGCAGTATGAGTGGGTTCATTGACTTGGTGGAAGTAATAACCAGTAGGAGTTCCTAATTATTTCGAATATTAGGTGAATTTTTTCTTTAGAACGTTTAGAACTATTTTACATACATAATTGGCCATTACAACCCTTCAGTCAGGATTACGGCCTAGCTTCTCAACACTACTCATGTTGTGTGCGTTAATTTTATACATGAGCGGCGGGACCTACAGTTTAAAGTCGACTCCGAACGACATATTTTTTGAGAAGCTTTTCATGGCATTAGACCTATTTTACTTTTTATTATTTCCCGAATGTAATAGGGCTCCTCTCAATTCTTCAAACAAAGAAATCGTTCGTGACACACACATATGCATGTAATAAGAACCCAATTTTCAAATTTCCTACACGCCAAGTTTATCCAACAGACATTAAATTTATCATTTGAACATGAAATTAAACTTAGGGGAAGGTGGGAAAGTAACAAGTCTAGGAAATATAGCGGATAGAGTAAAAGCTCCCAGTGAAATCGCCGTGGCCTAGTAGGTAGTGTGTCGGCTTATTAGACGAAAGGCCCGAGTTCAAATCCCAGGACAGGCATCAAAACGAAAATATGAAAATATTTCTTCGGCGACTTCCTCTCAGCAGATTTCTGGCAAAAACACAGAGAATAAATAAAATTGAGATGGAAAAGTTTCTCAAAAATCTGTCTTTCGGAGTTGACTCTAAACTGAAGGTCTCACCACTCATGTATAAAATTAACACATACAATATAACTGGGGTGAGACGCTAGGTCGTAATCCTGACAGAAGGATTGTAACGATCAGTTATGTATGTATGTATTGATCGGAATTGTAGTCGCCGTAGTCTAGTAGATAGTATGTTCGCTTATGACACGTAAAGCCCGGGTTCGTAGTCCGGTTCGAATCAAAACGATATGAAAAAAAAATATTTCTTCGGCGACTTCCTCTCAGAAGATTTTGGCAAAAACTCTGAGAGTAAATAAACTTGCCATGAAAAAGTTTCTCAAAATCTGTCGTTCGGAGCCGACGTTAAACTGTAGGTCCCGCCACTTAAGTATAAAATTAAGGCACATAACATGAGTGGTGTGAGAAGCTAGACCGTAATCCTGACTGAAGGGTTGTAATTGCCAATTATGTATATGTATGTGTGTGTCACGAACGATTTTTTTTGTTTGCACAATTAAGGGGAGCCCTATTATACTCCGTAAATAATCAGATTTCAATTCTTTTACTTTAAGATGCATCGCTGCCAAGCTCCACAATTACATAAATACTTTAAATAAAACAAACTATGCACGCGCACATATGTATGTATGTTCATATGTACACGCATACATATGTGCAATATTAAATGAGAAGGAATGAATGTAATTTCCTAATCACTACATGACTTCCAATGTAATGTTTCTAGTTTATAAAATAGAAAATGTAGAGATGATAACTAAAATAAATTAAATATTATATGTATGTATTATTATAAATAAATTTTGTTGGTATTTAAATGCATTTGTTGTTGTCGTTTTCTGTTGTCTATTATGTATATGTATGGAATGTATGTGTGTATTTAAACCTCTTTACAATGGTGATATTCCAGAGGTTTTAATTCGTAATATTTTTTAAATATGGTAGACAATCAACCTGTGCATGAATAATACATACATATGTATTAATGTTTTTAGAAAGGAATAATTCATAATGTTTAAATTAAACAGTTTTTTGTTGTTGTTTCTTTTACTTTTTGAGACCATGTGTTTTTATAAACACATGCATACATACATACATATATACATACGTATGTACATACGTATGTATGTATGTATTTAATAAATGACATCTGTAGATGTCAGTTTATTCGTGTATTTTTTGTTCATTTCTGTTTTTATTTCATATCATGTGTACATATGTATGTACATATGTATATTTGATTGTGGTTTTTCGTATCTCGTATTTTATCTGTCAAAAACTTACACTTGACCCACCTTTTTATAATTTTCTTTTATTTCCTTATTTCGCCTTTCTTCAAATCTTCTTCTTCTTATTTTCCTTTTGGTAAATTATTGTATTTTCTTTATTCTTTTATTCTAACGAAGAGATATGATTGCTGTATTGTTATTGTATTTGTTTGTACTCTCTCTCTCTGAAAAACTGGAGCACGTTTTTTATTCACGAAAAGTTTTATTTAATTTTGTTTTTTTATTTTATTTCATTTTTATTCTCCTTCTTCTTCTATTTTTCGAGCAGCAATTCAAAAACAAAAACAAAAAAAAAATTTATACACTCTCATAATATTAGAATTATGCCAAGAAAAAAAATGTGCAATGCAAGTATTGCATGCATACACTGCTATAATTTACAAATTTGCGTTTACAAGTATGTATTTCTTTTCAATTCTCTATTTTCTTTATTTCTTTTTTTTTCTCTTTTTTGTTTTGTTGTTTCTTTTTTTTCTTGTTTTGCTTTAATTAATTTAAAACTACACAGGCAATGCACGTGTATAATATTTGACACCATCATTAATTCCACATGCAAACACTCACCCACACTCACATATTTACACAGTTATTCAGTTATATTCCCTACCACACAAAATTCTCAAAGATGTACGGACACCAAGCCGTATGAGTAACTTTATGTAAATAAACTTACGCTTATGAATGTAATAGTAGTAGTAGTAGCTGTTTTCTATTGTTATGCAGACTAGTAAGCAAGTCGTGAAAGAGAAAAAATAAAAAACAAACAACAAGAAAGCTAACAGAAACAAAATTTTATCGAAGAGAAAGAGAAAATTATGAAGCTTTCTATCTCACTAGCATAGTATTTTTGTTTTGTTGTTTATTTTTGTAGTACAAAGCAGTTATTGTCCTCCTAGAGAAAATACAATCAAAAACAAAATTTTAAGTGTTTTTGGCAGATTGTACTACACCTTCTATTTATCATGCATACATGCATACATACATTCGTACTGATTATATTTTCGTTCATATTGTTGTTGTACTAATATCCAATAATTATTCCGATGATAATGATATTTGGTTTCACAACAAACTAATAAACTTAAAAAAAAAAAACAAAGAAAGAAGAGAAAGAAAGAGAGAGAGACTAATGGTTTAACGAACGGACAAATGAAATGCGTCCAAATGCTGTATAAAAAAAAAGAAAACGTGAAATGAGCGGGTGATTGAGAATGCTTTTTGTCGTTGGTGTTGTTGTTGTTGTTTATTGAGGGTGGCTAACGAAGGAAGCAACGATTTTCGCCTTTTCATTCATATTCTCTGCCATGTCACAATATATTATACACTCACTCGTACAATCAAAGCATTGAGAGCACGAGAGTATGTGTATGCCTTTGTGTGCATATACATATGTATATATGAACGTATGTATGTATGTGCATTAGTCAATGTGACTTGATGACCTGCCTGCCTGCCTGACTAGAAGACTTGACTGTCTGCCAAAACGTCTATTGAACCAATAGTCCAACTTGTTTTATTCTTAAGCAATATAAACAGTGTTTTAAAGGTACTAAACGAAAAGTCTGGTATTTCCTACACTCAAAGAAATACATATAATTACATATACATATGCATAATGAAATCAATTTTATACAATATATTTGGGACAATTATACAGAATGGAGATTAAATGTGTTACACCGCAAGTTCTAAACCTTTTATTTTAAGCTCTGGCAGTGTACAATCTTCGAACCTATACATGTAAATATCCTACTTCAAGATTTTTGACCGAAGTCTTAAGCGCTTTGTCGGCCAACTAGCATGTATGTTACATGTTTCCGCCGAAACCATATACATACATGCATACATAATTAGTCATTAGCCACTTATGTTGTGTGTGTTAATTTTATACATGAATGGCGGGACCTACAGATTAAAGTCGACTCCGAACGACAGATTTTTTTGGAAACTTTTTCATGGCAGGTTCACTTACTCTCAGAGTTTTTGTCACAAATCTGCTGAGAGGAAGTCGCCGAAGAAATATTTTTTTTTCATATTTCGTTTTGATGTCTGGCCTGGGGCTCGAATCCGGGCTTTACGTCTAATAAGCGAACACGCTACCTACTAGACTACGGCTACTACCGAAACCATATGCATATGTACATAAGAGTAACAAATTAAACCATTGAGCAATCAAAGGTGCATAACACATAAATAAGGTGTAATCTTGCGGAAAAATGTATGAGGCGTTCGTTTCCTTTACAAAAACTTGTAATTGTAAGTCTTTTTAACACGACTAAAGTACTAACAATGTTACGCAATACATATTAGCTCAAGACTCCAGGGAGTTTGATTGATCAAACTAAATCTTTAATTCTATTTGAATTAGGAAAAAAGATTTTTTGTGACTAATTTTTGGGCTACAAATGCTTAGACGTGAGGCCATGGTTCAAACCCCAGCTCAGACAGCTCGAACAAAATGAAATATAAAATAAAAAAACTATTTATTCTGAGAATAAATAAAACGACAGTTCGGATTCGAATTAAAACTGTATGTCCTGCCTCTTATGGGAAAAATTAATACCCAAACCATGGATGATATGAGAAGCTTGGTCGTAAGTACATAAGCAAGTAAGTAAGATGTTCAATACTTTAGAGCATTAATAAGGAGAAAACACAATTTCAATGAACATAAACAAATCTGTACGCTGAAAAAGAAAAGTAATTAAAATTTATTATCCTGTGGTTTCTAAAAACAAGTTTGAACTGTTCCATAGTATCCATTGATCGGGAATTAATTTCTAAATCGATTTCGGATATCAATTACGACTGAAAGGTTTTAATAACTTCCCATACAAACATTCAAAGGAAATCATACCGCAGTTACACAACATACATACATGCATACATAATTGGCGATTACAACCCTTCAGTCAGGATTATGGCCTAGCTTTAATTTTATACGTGACTGGTGGGACCTACAGTTTAACGTCGACTCCGAACGACAGGTTTTTGAGAAACTTTTTCATGGCAATTTAAATTTACTATCAGAGTTTTTGCCAGAAATCTGCTGAGAGGAAGTCGCCGAAGAAATATTTTTTTTTTCATGTTTCGTTTTTTAATGTCTGGCCTGGAGCTCGAACCCGGGCTTTACGGCTAATAAGCGAACACACTGCCTACTAGACCACGGCGACTACAGTTATACAAAAAAAAAAATAGCGAAATTCGGGAAAATCTTTTCAAAAATTGATCAAAAGTACCTGTACATTAGTAAAATATAAATGGATTGAACCAATTTACACACGACGAAAGTCTTATTCAAGCACATAATGATTATTTTAGTTTCACTCCCTTTCAGAATTGATCTTATTACCTCAATATGTTAATTTGTTCATTTTAGCTCGTTGCAAATGATTATTTGTAGTCAAGGATCAATATACAAGAAAACTACATATGCCCTTAGAATGTTGTGATCGTTACTACACACTACTAAAGGGTGTTTTTTTATAGAGGTATAGAACTTTAAGTTGGCATTACTTTTCAAGATGGCGACCGATTTAAAAGCTGTCAAATGAATTATTCTTAGTTTGGTTTGGCAATTCATCATGAATAGACTCACGCCTGAACAACGCTTGAAAATAGTGCAATTTTATTTCGAAAATAATGGTTCTGTGCGGAAAACGTATCGCGCACTAAGTCCATTTTATCGTCGACAAAATCGTCCATCAGAGCAGTTAATGCGATTAACCATGGAACGTTTTCGCACCACGTTTACTCTTATTGATAACTCGCATCCCCAGAGACGCTATACGGTGCGTACAGAAGAAGCTTGTGCTGCTGTAGAGCGTAGCATTGAGGAAGAACGTTACAGTCAATGGTGATCGGTATAGAGCCATCATTACTAACTTTTTCATTCCTGAGTTGAATAACCATGATGTCCAGGAGATGTGGTTTCAACAAGACGGCGCAACATGTCACACAGCTCGTGCCACAATAGATTTATTGAAAGACACGTTTGGTGACCGCCTAATTTCACGTCTTGGACCTGTGAATTGGCCTCCTAGATGTTGTGATTTAACACCGCTAGACTACTTTCTGTGAGGCTATGTAAAGTCATTGGTCTATGCGGTAAAGCCACAAACGCTTGACCATTTGGAAGACAACATTCGCCGTGTTATTGCCGATATACGGACACAAATGTTGGAAAAAGTCATCGAAAATTTGACGTCCAGATTGGACTACATCCGCGCCAGCCGTGGCGGTCATATGCCAGAAATCATATTTAAAATGTAATGCCACAAGATTATCTTTCGGATAAATAAAATTCATGTCAATCGAATAATTCATCGTTGTTTTATTGCAACTTAAAGTTCTATACCTCTATAAAAACACCCTGTACTATCACAATAAGATTACCAAAGCTAAAAAAAAACTGTAACAAGTTGAATATGTACATATGTATATTCAAATAATTCTTCAAATATTTACTATTAATTGCAAAAGAAATTTCATTTATTTGCCCTTCAGGCAGAAGACTTACAGAACGAAATAAGCACTAAAAAATAATTTAAATTTATTTAAAGAAATTCATTTCAGTGTATTTTCTTTTTTTCACATTTTTCTTTTCTCATCAGTTCGTATGTGAGGAGTAAGAGTAGAAGTATGCGTACATAGGTATATACATATGTGTGTGTCTGAGTGTATGTGTGAGTGCAGAGGATTATATTTTTCTTTTGAATATATGTATGTACGAGTATATACATTCATATGTTTGAATATACACATGAAACACAGAAATATTTTGTAACAGATTTTTAGGAGCGACTATAGAGCATATCACTTTTCTATTTTTAAATTATACACACACACACACAGCAAAATGTTAAAAATTACTATCGGTCTCACCAACCAACCCATCAAGCTATCAAGCACACTGTAAACATTTAAGAATAAACATGATTTTTTATTATTGTTTTATTGCAATTGTTGTTATAATTTTTATTTTTTATTTTATTTTTCTCACAATTACTTTCCGTTATAATTGTTATAAATAATATATAAATTATTATTGTTATTATTATTGTTGTTGTTTACTTCAATTATCCAATAATAATAATTATAAACTATATATATAAATATATATGTATATACATACATACATACATATATACATGTATTGTTTTGAATATTATTGTATTTGATTGCTGTTGTTGGTACTCATTTTTCTAATTTTACTAAAACACCTTTTTAGTTGTATTTTTTTATATATTTTTCTTGAAGCAAAAATTAAGGATTTTTTTTAATTTCTCGTTGTTTTTTTTCTGGTTTCGGCCATTTAAGGAATATAAAATGAAAACAATTATTAATTTTTTAATTATTATTTTTTTTTTTTATATCTTTTTACTTTTGTATATTTATGTTAGTATTGTTGTTGTTGTTGTTAAAACAATCGTATGTATGTACATACATGTTGTGTATATTATACAATATTGAACTCCTACAAGCTTTTTTAGTAGCTGTAGTAAAGAACGAGTACAAGGACTGAATATTTTTTTTTATTGTCTTCTTCTTTTTCTTTTTTTCACTAACTTTTTTTTCTTTCTTTCTTTCTTTCTTTCTTTCTTTCAAAGACGTTTAAATAGAATATAAAAAAATTTTTTCGTTAAATTTCTCAACACAACTATTTATTACAGAGGCTGCTTTATATTTTTCACTTGAAAATGATTGGAAATCATTTGTTTTTTTTCTGTATGAACACATTCGTTTTCATGAAATATATTTAACAATATGTATGTATTTTATTTAAATTTATTTATTTCTTTGATTTAATTTTATTTCCTTTTCATTTTTTCATTACGATGTAGAAAAATCATTACTTTAATGAGCTAGCAACACTTTTTTTTTCCACAACAGCACAGCACACTAACAGCAGCAGCAGCAGTAGCAGTAGTAGTAGTAGTAGAGGTTGTAGTATGTGGTGGTGGTGGTGTTGGTGGTGGTAGTAGCAAAATATTTACCGCAGCGCATCAAATTCGCCGAACGACCATAACGCACGAACAGCAGCCACAATACTCATCAGGATTTGTTTCTATGCCATTAATAATAGAGCAGAGCCAACTAGAAGCTTGAAGTTCTGTAAAGCTTCACCAAAGTGCATAGGCATTTATACGTGTGTGTATGTAAATGTCTGACTTAAGAGAATAAACTGTGGTGAAGAGAGAACTAGTCATGCGCTTTTACATTGTAAACTCTTGATTTTGTTATACTCTAACTGTAAGAGAGAGAGAGACTAAACTTTAGTAACATTGTAATATGTAGATGTATTTGTTCTTGTATATAAATTAAAATAATATGTGTGCCTCATTTGAATGTGTAAAGAAAGGGTAATTAACGCCTGATCAATTGTGACTGCAATCCTATTTTCCTTTAAAGAAATAAATTAAGAAAAAGAGACCGAGGACCAGCATTAAAGAAATATTCGAAAATTACAAACATAAAGTTAAGGATTACATTTTTCACCCTTTGGCCAAATGGTCAGTCGGTACTACGTATAAATTCCACTACTGTTCCAGCTATGATCGCATGTATGTAGATCGAGAAATCTTTCTTTGCAATAGCAATGATAAATCCTTGAATAACGAAATTGCCTCAACTAATGTCTGAAGCTTTGAGCATTTTAGTGACAATTGTACCGTAAGAAATTCAGTTTCTGAGAGAATTACAATTGCGAAAATGCACATCCGTGAGTTTTTTAAATGAAACCCTGAAACAATCTTCTTTGAGCTCTATAAACTTTTTAAATTCGTAAACTAACTCATGGATTTTTATTACAGTAAAATATATATTTTTCCATGGCCAATGGCGGTTATTTTTTAAATCCTTATTAAATCGCCATTGATTGAGCTGTGCCCTGCGCGTGTTGCTGTGCCATCAACAAAAATAAATTTGAAGGAAAGACATTACACAAATATACAATTAATTTTGAATAATTTTGAGTCACTTCTCGTTGTTCAAGTGATCATGCGAACTTAGCAACCTTTGCTAAAGATCATAACATGCACAGTTTACGATTTAAATCATTTTTAGAAATTTTCAGTGGCGCCACCTGTCTTAAATTGGTCATACCAACTTATAAAACTTCGTTGGCTCATGCGCAACAACTTTGCTAAAGATCATAACATGATCAAATGCATAGTTTACGATTCTATAAGTTACATACAAACAAACATTAATTTTTATGTATATAGATTACATACATACATACATAACTGGCCATTACAACCCTTCAGTCAGGATTACGGCCTAGCTTCTCACACCACTCATGTTATGTGCCTTACTTTTATATTTGAGTGGCGGGACCTACAGTTTAAAGTCGACTCAGAATGACAGATTTTGAGAAACTTTTCATGGCAGGTTTATTTACTCTCAGAATTTTTGCCAGAAATCTGCTGAGCGGTAGTCGCCGAAGAAATATTATTATTCCAAATTCTTTTTATTAATAGAAAAACGTTTAAGTTCCTTATATATAGAGAGAGATAGATGAAATCTCGTTTACGTACTTGTCCCTTCCGGACGATATATTGGACGTACTACGTATTAAAATATTAGTTTTTCTCAAAAGGAAAATTCTTGAACTTTATCCCGAACATCCTGAATTATATTTTATTAAGATTTTAACATTCAATTCCTTGAATTATAAGAACAAACGATACATTAAACCAATATTATGTATTATTATTCCTCAATGTACTGTTTCAAGTGTCTGTCTATTCTTGATCTTCTTTGAATTTGAAATATTTTGCATGTTGCATAAAATATTTATGTCTGTACGTTGATAAATATTTTGTGTATTGCAGTCAAAGAAAACTCAAGGGACGTACGAATACAACATTCAGACAGAGGACATTCGTTTCATGGCATACAGACAGTGTTACTCATACGTGATGACCAAAAAGTCAATTTGTAGAGTATATGAGTATATATAATTGTATATTTTTTTTAGTTTTTAATACATTATTTAAATACTCATCAACTTCTTTCAAATAATTATTATCGATAGAAACCAACTCAACAAACTCCAAAAATTATCGAAAAATTGTATTCAGCGACGAAGCTCATTTTTGGCTCAATGGATACGTAAATAAACAGAATTGTCGATTTTGGAGTGAAGAACAGCCAGAAGCATTGCAAAAGCTACCAATGCATCCAGAATAAGTCACAGTTTGGTGCGGTTTATGGGCTGGTGGCATCATTTGACCGTACTTCTTCAAAGATGCTGCAAAGCGTAACGTCACTGTGAATGGTGAGCGCTACCGTGAGATGATATCCAACTTTTTTTCCCAAAATATAAGAGCTTAACTTGCATGACATGTGGTTTCAACAAGACGGTGCCACATGCCACACAGCACGCTTAACAATGGTCTTATTGAGAGGCGAGTTCGGTGAACATATTACTTCGCGTTCGTGACCGGTCAATTGGCCGCCTAGATCGTGCGATTTAACGCCTTTAGACTATTTTTTGTGGGGATATGTTAAAGCTCATGTCTATACAGACAAGCCCGCTTCAATTGACGCATTGGAAGACAACATTGAAGTGTTTATTCGTGAGATACCGGCCGAAATGTTGGAAAGAGTATGCCAAAATTGGACTAAGCGGATGGACCATTTGAGGCGCAGTCGCGGTCAACATTTGCATGAAATAATCTTCAAACATTAAATTATATGGACGTACTATCGATTCAAATCAAGATTTCATGCATTTTTCTGAATTTTATGTGTTTTTTTTAAAATTTCTTGTTGTTGTTGTCAACAAGATAAGAGCACGGAAACCTTAAAGTGATAATAATTAAAAATTTCTCTGAAAACACTTTTTTATAAATGGTTCACGTAACTGTTTATACAGTGAGGTGCACAAATGAGTACATGTTTATAATTTGGAAGCTAACAAATATAAAAAGGGACACATTTTTAACACCAAAAGGAGCTTTTTTGGCAATCGGGAGAATCGTTAGTCGAAGGACGGCAAGTAGAGCTCTTAAGGATATTGGCTATACCTCAGCAGTCAAAAAGAAAAACTTGCACTTTCGGCTAAAAATATAAAGGCACTGTTAAAGTTTACCAGAGAACACAAAACGTGGACAGCGGATGTCTGGAAACATGTGATCTGGTCAGACGAATCAAAATTCAACCGCTTTCAGTCCAGTGGCAAGCAATATTGTTGGCGCCGCCATGGGGAAAATATTCAAAGACACCATGTTAAGGAAACGCTGAAACACGGTGGAGGAAATGTCATGGTATGGGGTTGCTTTACATGGTGGCACCTCGGACCACTGCAAAGCATCAATAATATCATGGAAAAAAAGATAATTTGAGAATTTCGCAGACCCATCTTTCCTGCGCAAGAAGTACTTTTCCAGCTGGATGGTGACCCCAAACACATCACCAAAATCGTTAAAGAATGGCTTGTTGAGCAAAATTTTTTATTAGTGCAACGGCCAGCACAAAGTCCCGACCTCAATTCATTGAGAATTTGTGGTCAATGGCGAAGAGACGGTTGGGACCGTACCGATCAGCCCCAACCAATTTAAATGAGCTTTGGCAACGGATTCATCAGGAATGGACAAATATTTCGTAAGAAATTATAGAGAATTTGACGGAGAGCATGCCAAGTCGCGTAAATGTGACTTTACATAACAGGACTCTTTGGACTAAATATTAAAAATACTCGTATTTTGGAATGGTGCAAAATTGATTATTGTTATTTTCCTCTTGATTGTTTTTTTTCCTAGAATTTGATCATTTTCGTTTTGAAATTTATATTATTTTGTTAAGTACTAAATACTAAATTGAAAAGGAAAAAAACATTTTTTTTTTCATTTCTTTATCACTTTTATTTTTATTTATTTTAAATTGCTCAGAGTACAAACATGTACTCATTTGTGCACCCCACTGTATATTTCCAAAATAATTGTTACAGCTCTTTTCCCCATTTCCGTCAAAGCGACGATGGATACATGCCACGAAAAAGGACAGGGTCTTTTTAAGAGGTTCGTTTAAATTTAAATAAAACAAAGTACAGTCAACCCTCCTATAACGCGGTGAGTGCGTACCGCGTTATATGGAAACCGCGCTATAAGAAACTCGGATTTCACCATACAAACCAGGCTAATTCGTAGCGCGTTCTATGGAAACCGTCTACCGCGTTGTATGGAAACCGCGCTATAACAAACTCTGAATTAGTACAAATCACATCATTCGTACAGCGTTATATGGAGACCAAGAAGTTCAAACGGCAAGATAAATTATAAATTATTTTTATTGAATTCAAGAGTTTATATAAGGATTAATAAAAAAATGAAATAAAAACTAAACTAAAAGACTGCAAGGAACTTATGTCATGTTATTGAACGGAAACCGCGCAGTAAGAGTACCACGTTATAGGAGGGCTCCGCGTTATATGGAAACCGCGCTTTGAAAGTACCGCGTTATAGGAGGGCTGTCGCAATTTTAGCCCCGCGTTATATGGAAACCGCGCTTTGAAAGTACCGCGTAATAGGAGGGTTTACTGTACATATGTGTGTGTGCGATATCATCGATATTTTTTTATCTGTGTCTGAAAGATATACATATTTATGCCGTTATGTGTGGAAATGGCACTGAACTGTAACTGAAAGAGTACTTTTTTGAAGGAATGGTACTTTTGTAAAAAAAAAAATGTGTACATACATACAAAAAATACAGACATACATAATTGGCCAGTCAGGATTACGGCCTAGCTTCTCAACAGCACTCATGTTGCGTGCCTTAATTTTATACTTGAGTGGCGGGACCTGCAGTTTAAAGTCGACTCCGAACTACAGATTTTTGAGAAACTTTTCATGGTAATTTTATTTTCTCGTAGAATTTTATGCTAGAAATCTGCTGAGAGGAAGTCGTCTAAGAAATATTTTTTTCATACTTCGTTTTGATGTCTGACCTGGGGCTCGAAACCGGGCTTTACGTCTAATAAGCGAACACACTACCTTCTAGACTACGGCGACCAAATGTATTTTCGAATTTTATTTACTTTAAGTACTTATTGAAGTGTTTAAGTACTTATTTTTTTTTAGGTATTTAAAAATAAAATGATAAAATGATAAATGAAATGCAGTGTAAAATAAACGAGTTAATGTTAAAATGTTAAACGTTACCCTTCTAATGCATTTTTGTTGAATTGACTATTGGGTCAGACTTAGACATAGAAAATGGAAGAGATAATGCAGACGACGGTTTGATAAGAAACCCCAGCAAGTCTGATTGCATTGTACAGAGCAAATGAATTGAAAATGTATTTTAATCGCAACGACGTTCGGGTTGTTTATTAAAGTGTCAATAAAACATTGCGATCAGTTCATAAAAATATTTCGAGCACAACGGACACATCAATTCTTCTTTTAAAACGAAAATAATAATAATCATAATAAAACCATCAATAAAAATAAAAAATACAAATAAAAATATTGAAAATAAAAAATTTATTCATTTATTATGCAAATATGGGAAAGTAATATTAATTAGTTTTATTCACTATCACTATGATACATACAATTGTAATCAAGTGTATATATTTATTTATTTCTTTTCCCCCTTTTCTGCGAAACTTTGATCTTTCAGAATCGTGAATGAAACAAAGTATTTTCTAAAGACGTTGCTATGCTTTGTGGCTGCCTGTCTCCTGGTGCCAGTACTATTATTAACGTTCCTATGTAAGTATTTTAAGTCTCTGTCTTACATATATGGTATAAAGTCTATATATATATTGTAAAGGTATATGTATATGCAGTGCATTTGCAGTATTATCGGTGCATTTGCATTAGCTCATCTGTAGACGCTAATAAGGGACTTCAGAGAAAGCAATTTCTTTATTATTTTCGTTACCTTATAAATAGGTAATCTTTGATTTATAGGTTTCAGGTTTGATTAACTGAAAGCTAGCTAAAGCTGATAAGATTTTACTTAGAAAATAAAACAATTGTGAAGATTAAGTACAAGACTTGCATTTTAAATCAAAGTTCATATCACGTCGTAGATTCGCGCCAAGCGAAATAGATTATAATTATTAAAAATAAAAAACAACAACAAAACTCAAAATCAAAAAAAGTCTGAATCAAAAAAATTGTTACCTTTTTAATTGCAGGCTATGAGCAATTATGATTTGATCTTTGATCGCCTTCTTACTCATAATTTAATGCTACTGATAAGCATTTCACTCACTATTCGCTTTTGTTTGGATTCAATTCTTAATGTGTGACAATTTTGATTTTTTTTTCGAAAAAAATTCTTTTTGTCTGAGACAAATAAAAATTTTTGGAAAATTTAAAAAAACTAAAAAAAATACTTATTCAACATATTAGGGCATAATAATAATAATAAACTTCTAAATTTATATTTAGCATAGAGCAACAAAAATGTTTATTTTTAAGCTCAAGAGATAACATGACATAATTTTGAATTGATAGAAATTTTGTTGTTAATAATCATTTTATTAATATTTTACTAACAACATACATACATACATAATTGGTCATTACAACCCTTCTGTCAGAATTACGAACTAGCTTCTCACACCACATATGCTGTGTTTGTTAATTTTGTACGTGAATAGCGCTACCTATAGTTTAGTAATCGACTCCGAACGATAGATTGTTTTTTCAGAAACCTTTTCATTGCAATTTTAATACGTTAATCGTCACGATAATATCAGAAAAATTTACACATGGGCCATGGTAACTTTATTAGATACATACATACATACAGAATTGGCCATTACAACCCTTTAGTCAGGATTACGGCCTAGCTTTATTAGATAATTTAGTTACAAATGTATCAAAGAAACTTAATGTATTACAGAAAAAATGTTTTTTGCCAAAATTCCCGGAAAGACACTATTTTTTATGTCACACATACAATATGACTGACATAGCCCTATATTAAAACTTTTTTTCTCGACAAGCCGTGTTAATCTTATATGTCTGACGCATCCAAACAAGATACAACAAGTATTAACCTGTTGTTTTGAATACAGCGTCATTTGCGTCGGATATCTGTGATTGACGTGGCCTTCTACCATATACATATGTCTGACATGGCTCATGTAGAACTTCTTAGCGTCAGACACAAATGACTGACATGGCAATTAACGTGTGAATTAATCTCAGAGTTAACGCCAGAAAGCTGCTGAGAGGAAGTCGCCGAGGAAATATTTTTTTCATATTTCGATGTTGTTGGAGATGTCTGATCTGTGGGTGGAACCCTGGTCTCACGTCTAATAAGCTAACACACTATCTACTAACAACCTAGGCCTAAACATCAACAAATGTTACCCCACATGAGTTGAAGATTCTGATTAATTAAAATGCTGTAAATTATAACAAATTACAAAAAAAAAAAACTTTTCTTAAAATATATGAAATGTTTATATAGGTACGTACATAAATACATACAAACAATTTTAATTATTTTAATCTTGAAATTGTAAATTTATTGTGCAAGGTCTTCAGCAGTCAGATTTGAAAGCAATTAATTTAACACAGCCTTCTTAACTGTTACTTTTGAATTATACAAAAATTTAATAAAATTTTTTTAATGATGATATCTCGGTGCGACGTGTCGCCGTGGTCTAGTAGGTAGTGTGTTGGCTTATTAGACGAAAGGCCCGAGTTCGAATCCCAGGCCAGACATCAAAAACAAAATACAAAAAGTATTTCTTCGGCGACTTCCTCTCAGCAGATTTCTGGCAAAAACTCTGAGAGTAAAAATTGCCATGAAAAGCTTTTCAAAAAATCTGTCGTGCGGAGTCGACTTTAAACTGTAGGTCCCGCCACTCATGTATAAAATTAACGCACACAACATGAGTGGTGTTGAGAAGCTAGGCCGTAATCCTGACGAAGGGTTGGAATGGCCAATTATGTATGTATGATCTCGGTGCGACAGTGAAAATACACCCGAGTGTAAGTTGTATATTTAGTTGAGTAGAACTCTAAAATAAAATTTTTTCATATTTTCCAAAACCTGTAAGCTTGTGTTATTTGAAAAAGCTGTTTTTTTAACTTACTTACATACTTAATTGGCCACTAACAACCCGATTAAAGGATTTCAGCCTACCGCAACACATTCTTCCAGGAGCCTCCGCTTCTTGCGCGCTTACGCCAGTTGGTCACACTAATCGATGACAGGGCTTCCCCGATTTGGTTCTTCCAACGCAGGAAAGGTCGTCCTCATCGCCGATTTCCTCAGATCCCCCCATCAAATAAAATTTCAAAAAGCAGTTTTCTTTTTTAAATAAAACAAGTTTGGAGGGTTCGAGAAATATAAAAAAATATTTTTGAGCTCAGCTCAACTAGTTAGGCAGGTAGGTAGAGGTGGCCGCCCATCCAAGAAAATTGGATGGAAACATCTAGGCCGCATTGGGCCCATTGTATTACCACAGTTATCCGCTATCCCCTAGCCTCAAAACTACTCGGACCGCCTGATAAATCGATTCTGACTGCCAATGTCAATCCCTGACAGTTCCTCCAGGTCATCCATGTAGTAAGCATTCAAATACTTCTTTCTCCATTGGCAAATAGCCGGGCATGTACCCCGCAGGTGAGGGACAGTCTCCTCCTCTTCCTCATCTCTGCAACTTATGCAGAAATCGTTAGCAAGGTGTCCAAGACTAATGCGCCTCGCATGCGTGCCCATAATGCAATGCCCAATAATGACACCGATCACCACACTGAGCGCGCCTCTTTGGGGTTTAAATAGGTTCATTGTGCGTCCCTCATCCAGCCTTGGCCAGATTTACGAGCCATTCTACCCGTGTCCGAGGCCGCCCAGCTGTTCTTGACGGAATCGACGATCGCATTATCGATTATGTGCCTCCCCATAGGGATGCCCAGATTCGAGAACTCATAGAGAGTTCGATGGTCGTGCCCCGCCTGGCAAGTTCATCAGCTCTGCAGTTACCCCGAATACCACTGTGCCCCTGTACCCATACGATATGGATATCATATCGTTCCGTCGAGATATCTGCGACAGCCGCACACTGTCTTGGAGTTCATCACGTTGGAACATAGTGCCCTGATAGCCGCCTGGCTATCAGAAAGTATGATGACGTTCCGCTTCGAGACCCTTCCGTCCCCAACAATTCTTGACGCAGCCTGTATTCCCACCACCTCCGCCTGAAAGACGCTGCAGTGGTCTGGCAGTCTTAAAGACTGGGCTATTCTAACCGATTCCGAAAAAATTCCACTGCCAACAGCTCCGTTCAGCTTAGAGTTGTCGGTGCAGATTTGTATGGAGTCCCTTACCGGGTGGATCACACCACCCTTCCAGCAGACCCTTTTGTCACTCAACTAGTTAGACTATATAGTTTCTCGGAAGTATTAAATTTGTAATTTTTTGTTGCATAGTCTAATTGTGTCGAACTTCAGTGCTTTTGCCGTAAAGAGACGGAGGTTTTTGACCTCTCACATTGTGACATCTTTAACCAACCTCTTTAATATAAGGATTGCTGCAAAAGCTAGATTTATTTCAAACTCGGGTTGGTTTCCTCTAGATCCCCCGATTCTGATTGTGGTATTAGAATTGGCCTAGATGCTGGCCTACCTGGAACATCTTCCTTTAAAGGGACATTAGTTTAACGTTAGAAGAATTAGGGGTGTGTCAATCGCTTCAAATATTGCAGAGTTGCATTTTTCATTCTGTCGTCGTTTAGAAATAAAAGTCTGTCTGGACATCTAATGATGACTCAAGGGACTTTCCACATGGAAATTTTTCTCTGTTCGAAAACGATGATGCACATTCGTCTTCTTTCGACAAATGAAATAAATTTATTTTTTCTTTATCGTTTCAGTTGTTCATTATAGCAACGAGTTAGTAAATTATGTGCTATCGCTTAAATATCCGCAAATATCAATTTCGAAAACGAAAAAAATTCGTTCTCTTGTCGATACCCGACGAAATGCTGGTGTTTTCAATTTTCTTGTGCAGGTTAAAGGTCATTGTGATTTTGATCAAATAAAACATTATTATGATGAACATTTAATTGGAGCTCGTGAAAAAACAGGTCATCTGAAATTCCTTAAATTACGTCAACAGTTGGTGAATTGTTGGAGCCACTATGGATGGGTCAAAGATACCAGGTATTACTTGCACAATGGCATGACTTTTGTAAAACAATGAACGATTTAATGTGTTTTTTTCTTTCAGTTCCTTTAATCTAAATAATCATATTTTATTAAACACATCCTCTCATCGTGGATATGCTGTATGTGATGCCAATATACAGGAGTTTATCAGCGATTTGGTCACCAAATATATACCATCTGATTTACCACAATGGCAAGTTATGGTAATACCAGTTGTGAAGAAAATAACGAACACTGTTGATCAAGATGTTAGCGAAGTTGGAAATACGCATGTAAGGGTTGAGCGAACATTTTCGGAAATGTGAAATTTTTTTTTATTGAATTTCTATTTCCAGGACGATCACTATTACATCCTCCTGAAGATTCATCATTTGATAATAGCCGAACAAGATGATCTTCACATAAGTGAAATGCTAATGTTAAAAGATGACAGTGACAAACCGGTTGTAGAAATTGGTAGTATCCCTAAACGAAGTTCTAAATTAAATGATATTTCGTCCTTTATACGCAAACCCCAACATATTGACAATCTTTTGAGGCACATTGGCGCTCTGATACTCAATAAGTGGAATAAGTTTATTTATGAATTTGAATCTTTAGATACACCGGACGGTGCTATCGGCCTGAAAATTTCAAATCTTTCTCAGTTGCTATCAGTTCTCTTAATTATAATCGTAAATGTGATGATCGACTATTGGAGAACTATGCAATCAAGACGTAAGAAAAAATCATCTCGCAAACACATGCAATATGAAGGAAGATATAAAACTCTGAACATTCTCTTAAGAAGAGAAATGGAAAAACGTCACTTAAATTGGCAGGTGGCCAAAGAGGCCATACGATCTTCTTTACAAGTGTCAAATTTAGCGAAAACCTGGGCGAAATTTCTTTGGCATGTTAATGTCAACAGTGTAATGTCTATACCCTATCATATCTATTGCGAACTATTGGCCTTAAGGGAGTTAATTTTTAAAGGCGAAACTACACTCGTCACAACGTATTGCAGCAGCTTATCTGTTTATTTGCCTTTGATAATCTATGCCCAAGTGGAACTGATTAAAATTTGTTATGAAATCTTTAAAGCCCCAGTAAATATATTCGAGGAACTATTTCAATATCCCTCAAAAGAAGAGAACAAACTACACAAGATGTCTTATTCGGGGCGAAAAATAGTTTCGTTTACCAAATCCTTAGATGCCAAAGAGTTACGCAAACGTATATCGTTCAATGATGAAATAACCGAATCTGACTTCACTTTGTCATGTCTATCAGCAGCCCTATATGACTATTTTCAATACTATGGCAAAGAAGTACCAGTCCCAAATATACTCAATACCACCTGTCGTCCCATGGCAAAGGGATACTTGACTGATAGTCTGGGTGATAAAACCGATTTCATTGGAGGTGTTGTTTTTCTACAATTGCCATTGACAGTTCCCGATCGCAAACATGCTCGTCAAATTCACTCAATTATTGAACAAATTCGTCGCAAACAAATCATGATCTATTTAGCATCCATAGGTCAAACTAAATACGATATGTTAACATCGATATTTCCAAGTGTTTTCACTAGAATCTGCATTAATTATTTTTCATCAAATTTTCCGGTCACCATAACTGAAATACACGGCGATAATGCCAACTTTCAGACATTATGGGGTCAAACAGTTGAAGATGTCTTACTATTCCGGCCACCACAATCAAAAACTTGTATGTTGCAAAACAAACGCCTATTAAAACCGATAACCGATTAAATTTCTGTTTTATCATTTCCAGGTTTATCATTGAATATACATCGTTTTGGTGATAAATATCGTTTAGCTGTAATGGCGGATACCCAACTAGGTCCGGAGCATTCACTTATTACTCGTTCATTTGAAAATTATTTTGAGACTGTCACATTATAAGTTGCAATTAATAGCTGAATATATCATATTTATTTAAATTTTATAATTATTTTACAAATAAATTACTGCAAAAATATTCTTAATTCCGTAAAAAATTATTCAACATACACCAGGGAATGAGTAGGTGGCGAAATTAATATAAATTTCGTACTTATTTACTTAATTGGCCTTAAAAACAGGATTAACGGATTTCGGTTTGCCGCAATACATCCTTCCAGGCGCCTCTGCTTCTTGCGCGTACCCAAGTTGGTCACACCAATCGATGACAGGGCCTCCTCGATTTGGTTCTTCCAACGCAGACAAGGGAGTATGAGCGTCTTGTAGAGCATTAGTTTAATCCCACGAGTTTTATCCCACTACTCAATTGCCTATTGAGACCATACTAGCACCTGTTGGCAAGTGTTATCCTACGCTTGATCTCCAGACTGACGTCATTTTTGGTGGTAACAGCGGAGCCAAGATAAATAAATTCTTTGAATGTATCAAAAGTATAGTTATCGGCCGGAATCTGAGAATCAATACGCCGCACGTCTCTACTTGTCGATAACATATACTTCGTTTTGCCCTCATTTACTGCCAAGTCCATCTAGGTAGACTACCGTTCAATAGCTCTAAAGGCAACAGTAACATTTCGCTTGATATGTCCTATGATGTCAATGTCGTCAGCGTCCGCAAGCAACTGGACACTTTTTTGAAAAATAGTGCCATTGCGATTCACTCTTGCCTTTCGCAGAACACTCTCCATGACGAAGTTGAAGAAGTCGCATGATAAGGGGTCGCCTTGTCTGAAACGTCGCACGTTATCAAAAGGTTCGGAGAGGTCCATTTCTACCTTGGCGGAGCTGCAGGAATTGCTCAACGTCATTCTGCATAGCCTTAGCAGTTTCGCAGGTATACCGAGCTCAGACATTGCGGCAAAAACACGATGCGTTATGGGTCTATCGAAGACTGTCTTATAGTCGACAAAAAGATGGTGTGTCGACTTGTTTTTCGTGGGCCTTTTACAGGATTTGACGTAGTGTGAAGATCTGGTCGATGGTGGACTTGCCAGGTCTGAAGCCGCACTGATAAGATCCAATCAGAGTTTTGACGAGTGGCATCAGTCGTTCACACAATACGCCTGTAAGAACCTTATATGCGATAGGGAGAAGGCTTATACCCTTGCAGTTGCCGCATAAACTAGGGTCTCGCTTTTTAGGACAGAACATAAGACACTGAGGTTCCAATCGTTGGGCATACTTCCTTCTAGCCATTTTCTGTAAATAAGCTGGTGCGTGCGCCCTACTAACTTATTACATTCGGTCTTAAACAATTCAGCGGGGAGGCCATCAGGACCTGCCACTTTATTGTTTTTAAGACGCATAATCGCGACTTTGACCTCTTCACGGCTAGGCGGCAGAATCACCACGCCGTCATCATCGATCGGGTTCGGACATCATCTCCAAAGGCGGTATTGGTGTCGTTATCGCTTTGTAGCAGAGTAGAGAAGTATTTCCTTCACAACCTCAGCACCCCTTGCGGATCTGTTACCAAGTTTTCGTTCTCATCTTTGCAGGAAGACACTTCGGGCTTATAACCCTCGGTTAGACACTTGACCTTTTGATAGAATTTTCGAGCGTCATTCCTACATCTCGAATTCCTCACGCTCACGCCATTCCTGCTCCCTCTTCTGGCGTCTGAAAAAGCGTCTCTCATCCCTTCTCTTCTCTCGACAATGGCTCGCGTAGCGGCTAATTGCAAAGTTTTCCTGTATGCGGCGTTTTTCCCTGCAGCTGCCTCGCGACACTCTTCATCATTCCATTGATTTCGTTGGGGTGGGCGCTCGAAACCAAGAACTGTTGCCGCAGTTGTGCGAAAGGAATGGGAGATGTTGGCCCACAGTCCTCCAATGTCGTTGAGATTAGAGGCGGAACGACGGAGCTTATCAGAGAGTTGAGCGGAGAACGCTTCAGCTGCTTCTTGACGTCCAGCTTTCGCAATGCACTAGAGCACGCAGACCTCGAGGCACTAATGCGCAATCGAAACTTGGCTGCGACAAGGTAATGGTCAGAGTCGATGTTTGGACCTCTGAACGTGCGCACATGTAGTACACTGGATACGTGCCTTCCCTCAATCACAATATGATCAATCTGGTTGGACGTAAATCGATCGGGGGACATCCAAGTGGCCTTGTGAATATCAAGAGGTTGAAACTTGGTGCTACGTACTACAATGTTACGTGCCGCGGCGAAATCGATCAGCCTCATACCATTGGGGGTGTGGAGCCAAAGATACCTTCCCGCCCGACCTTCACATTAAAATCTCCGAGGACAATTTTGGCGTCATGGGCCGGGCACTTATCGCATACGTTAATTCTCTTATTAACCACAATTCCGCATCCGAATTCGTGCTTATCAACCTGGCAGCTGTAATACACATCGCAAGATGCCAGCCTTTTCCACCCTTGCCCTATCCATCGCATTTCCTGAATGGCAGTGATGTCCGTCCTACATTTCATGAGGGCATCCGCCAAGTGGGCGGAAGCGACTGCCCTGTAAAGGTTTCGGACGTTCCATGTGCCTATTCGTAAATCATAGTCCTTTAAACATTTGCCGGGGTCGTCAACTTTTGAGGAGATCTTTATAGAGGCTATTGTTGTGGTTTTCATTGGATAGAATTTTTACGTGGTGGGTTTCAAGCCCTACGCACAACCCAAATTTAACGTCCAGGGGATTGGACTTCGCTGCACGCATTAGTTAACAGCAACGCTAATGGTACGATTAAATTAATTTTAATATGCATCTTTAATTTTATACATATATTTCCGATCCTACAATAGGTTAAGGTTTTCAATTATTTGATATAAAACCAATACAGCTTACCTTTGGTATTAAAATCATTTTTAAAAAACAAAACATCAAACTTATTTTTATAATTGTTAATAAAACATATTTTTTTTTATTGTAAATCCCTTATATAGAATATATTTTCAATAATATTACGAATACAAAATGGAAGATGAGTCGTACCTACATCGGTTTAGAAGTAATTTCATGGGACAAATGAAAAATTCAAGATTAAAAGCAAGTTTTTCTTTTGAAAATCTAAACTCATCTTCAAATTAAATAAAGATATGAATTTAATTTTAGAATAAACATTGTCAGAATCATCAGCCAGAGTCACCGACACAACGTTATAAAGAGCAGACTGCAAAAGCTGAACAAAAGATTCGAGAATTCGAGGCTAACATACAGGCCAGGAAGAGAAATTTACATCAGCATCGAGCAAGCGGTGGCGATGCTGATCGTCTCTTGTATGACACAACCGTAAATACACAGTATGGCGACGATTCCTACAAACATCGTGGCACATCTGATAATAATTACTCCCTTAAGCAATTGCACATGAATCACAAAACATCTGCTTCCGCCATGCCATCAAGTGTAAACTCATCTTCTCGAAAATATCAAACAACACCAGCTCTCGACGATTGTATTGATTCTCGTTTTTTATATGAGAACGTTTCAAATTTAGGTGATATAGGAGGAAATGGCTCAGAAGATAGTGCAAAAAGTCAAAAGTCTTCCAAAACTGTGGTAAGCCGTAAAAGTTCACAGGATTTAAGAAAAATGGTTACTTCACAGTGCAAGCTACATGAGGTAATCGATGAAACTTTAAAGCAAATGTGTAAACCAGATACGGATCCAACAACAGATGAAGCCGCCTCATGCCGTTTACAAGAACAACAGTCCGCCAACTGCCCTCTAAATCTAAGTCAATGCAAACGTTGCTCTGAACGCCTTCAAACGGTACAATCGCAAAAAGATGTTACCACCGAAATAGGTAAAGGTGATTTTTTGGATTGTCGTAATACCGATACCCTAACCATATCTGTAGATGATGTTGTAAATTCGAAAGTAATTAATCCCATGATACGAAAGTTGCAACGTATGTATCTGAACAATCTTAAAGAGGAAATGTCCCTTATGGAGGACCTGGAACGTTTGCCTCACAAAGTCAACGAAGTCTACAAGGCTACAATTTTCAAGCAAAAGGACTGAGATTAACATTATTTGATTGCGAGTGCACGCATGTATTTTATAGAAATTAATTTTTTAACTCTTCATCAAAATTTTAATTTCTTATATTTAGAATACACAACAAAACTGAAATCTAAAATGTAGATTAAAACGATAAAAATTGTTTTTGTATATACAAAACTCCTGTCTATTATTATTTAAGTTTTTGATTATTTCAATAGTAATTATTTAACTCTGTTAACTAACATAAGCTGCTTTAAGCCCTTATGATGACGCGATACGGCATCAGTCGCAGAGTATCGGCAGCTACTCGATATTGAAGAAAAATTATCGACACTTATCAGTCAGAATAGAGAGGAATTACTCTACATAACACTATATGCCATATAAGGTATTATCAAGCATAATATCAATTTGCAGTAGGTAATGTGTTCGCTTATTAGGAGTAAAGGCCAGACATCAAAAGCGAAATATGGAAAAAAAATATTTCTTCGGCGACTTCCTCTCAGCAGATTTCTGGCAAAACCTCTGAGAGTAAATAGACCTGCCATGAAAAGTTTCTCAAAAATCTGTCGTTCGGAGTCGACGTTAAAACTGTAGGTCCCGCCACTCACGTATAAAAATTAACACGCACAGCATGAGTTGTGTGAGAAGCTAGGCCGTAATCCTAACTGAAGGGATGTAATGACCAATTATGTATGTATGAATGAAGTAATTGGTTAATAATTATTTCCTTATCTTTATTTGACCTCTCATATAAACATTTATTTTATCAAAAAAATTTAACTTACAACGAAATTGATTGTTACAACAACTAACCATGACGATAGATTTCTTTACAATTATTCATAAACAGTACCATCATGTTATAGCCTTCTTTATCAAAATCCACATTCTCGCCACCAAACAATATGGCCTACAAAAAATTTTGAAGTTATAACAGATCTTAAACAGCAAATCTTTTTCTAAATTACAAACCTCTGAGGCCCTGATAACGCTAGGGCTATCTGCCTTTCCAATAATTTCTACCCAGTCACCTTTTGAGGTATTAACGGCGTCCGATAAATTTACTGTGATTGTTTGATCATCAGTGGTTATGCCTTTTAACGTTCTGCCTTCTTCATTTTCAACGCATAACATGATGCTAATATTTTGACCAAGATATGATCGTAACATATTACCATTGACAATTGTACGCGGTTCGAAAGATCCAGTCATTTTCAGATATTAATTTATTTTATTCTATATTCTAATAATCAAATTATTGTGAAATAAACAAAGAAAATCGCGCTTAAATTAGGAAATTTTCTCAGCTGTAAGTAGAATACAAGCACAGGGATGCCAATCTCTCAAAACAATTAAGCTCATATATGAATGCTACTTATTATGAAAATTTACTATTTCGGGTAACTATATTGAATTTAAATATTTAACTTTTACAAACAAAATTTTAAGTAAGAGCTTATCTTCACTTCTACTATTTTTCATTAAAATGTATAAACTCACGTCGAATGTTGGTTCAAGTTATTTTTGAACACTCTGCGCCCTTCTGCTCAGTTTCAGCCACAAATCTTTTAAATGCAAAATAGGGGACATGGCAGTACATATGAAAATGGGAACCGATTTATGTGGACTCTAAGGAAAGGAATTCACATAAAGGTGGCATAATTGAGAAGGGAGAGCCTTATAATCTGAAACTAAAATTGAAATTGAAATCCCCAGGAAAATTTTGCGTTAGCGTGTCTTGAAACTGTTATACTATTTTTCATAATTGTTAGTATTTTTATATATCCTACTCTTGTTCAATAGCATGGCAACCTTTTGTGCTGTCACTTGGAAAAAATCAATCCAAACAATAAAAAAAAAAATTCTTGTACTGCATTCAGGGAAACAACTACAGATTTGAATTATGAAAATTTAAAAAAAGTTAAATAATATCACATTAATGCAAGCATTACTAAAGATCGATACAAAATGTTTAAGTTTAAAGTGAAACAGAGTTTAATAAAATATATTTCTAATCTAATGAAAGTTTGAATAAGAAATTTAACAACATTAGTCTGCTGTAATCAAAAGACAAACTCTTAAACTCCCCCAAAACAAAAGGACGAAAATTGATTTTTCCATAACAATATAAGAATCATTGTAATTAAATAAAACTCCAGTGCTGATATTAAATTCTAATAAATACAAAAATAATGAGTAAGTGAAGGAATGGATATTGTGGTCTTATTTACTAAATATGTCTTGTGATGTGAATCCTTTTCCTAACAATCCAATTGGACAAAAGAACCTGTGCCCCTTCTAAACATGTGCATTCATATGTGTATATGGGTGTGTGAGTGTGCGTTTTGGCCGAATTCCTTTACTCAAATTGGCAAGCATTTTCTGCTTTCTTGCGGTAAAATAATAAGTCTTTGTAAAAGTGCAATCAACCCCTAAGTGGATGTCTTCAATTGGCCCTTGCATAGAAAAATGATATGATGTCACCATTTATTTATCATCCATCCCCCCTCCTTCTAAATACCTTTCTTTTGACTTCCTATACGTAAATCATGAATATATGCATTTTTTAATCATATCGCAACTAGCAATTTGATGTGATTTATGATTATTTAACATGTGAGTGTGTTTTTGTTCTTAGGTGAAGAGGAGAATGAAAAAGTGATATTGGATTTGTCTCGCAAGCAATTAAAGAAGGTGCCAAAACAAGAAGACGCTCAAAATGTTCGAACTTTACTTCTGGATGAAAATGAATTGCAAAAAATTGATAATATTGATTCTTATCTTAAAATCGAAAAGGTAAATAATAACTAGCAAGCAAGCAGACAGCTTGGAAATGACAGATAAATCCTGTATTTAAAAATGTTCTTTCTTTTTTCAGTTGTCTTTGAGCAAAAATCAATTGTTACGCATGTATGGCGTTTGCCGTCTACACTGTTTACGTGATCTAAATCTATCATTCAACGGAATTCTATCAATAGAAGGTCTCAAGGAGTGTCTCCATTTGCGTTATTTGAATCTGGAGGGAAATAACATCAAAACTATTGAACATTTGAATACAAATGTGAAGTTGGAATACTTAAATTTAGCCGAAAATAGTATTGGCAGTATATCGGATATATCTTTTTTGAAGAGCCTAAAGGTATGCAATAAGTTATTTTTCTATTCAGGGTAATTCCTAATGTATTTGTATTCATCTTTAACACGTCGACTGCCGCGGTAATTTTAAGAAAACTGGCCACGCAAGCCAACATTGACTTTTTGTTCTTTTCCCAGAAGCCATTTATCGATACTAGCCCTGATATAATACGATTTTATTCGTTGGCACCCTAGAAGGGAACGCAATCTACGAGTTATCTCGTACTCACTAAACCTGCCATTTTTGTGTAGCTACGATTAAAATCGTATTTTTGTGTAACTACGAATAAAATCGTATTATATCAGTGCGTTCCCTTCTAGGGTGTCAACTAAGAGTTATAATGTTATTAATGTTATGTTATTAACAGTGTATACAAGACAAATTATTAGAAATATAATAGAAAATAGTGTTGATAGATAAACAAACTGACAAAATCTCTTTACCTAGATTATTTTTGCTCGTGTTGGGCGAATTTGGGACAAAGTGAAGCTTCGAAACCAAATCTCCGCTGATATCCACCTTATTCATTGATGTGCAACATCACTACTTCCTTTAATATCCGTTTACAAACTGACACCTCTGTTGTGTTAGCGTTTTTTCATATAACGTGCCTTCAACAGAAGGCCGAAATTTCGGAAGCGGTGGAAATTTGATTGTGAGTTGATAACAGGTTAATGTTAGTTATACGGTTATGCCGGTTATGTATGCTGTCTATTTTTAGCAAACACAAAAACTTGTATTTTGGACAATATCATGATGAACTCTGTCTGTTATCTTCCATATTTTACATCCTTAAAGGCTAGAATAGAAATGTTAAATTTATGCTGCCTAGATTTCTACGATGAATTCAAGACTTTACGCAGAATGACATGTGTTTCGGTCGTGGCTGAACTTTTTCTTTACACCTTCATCAGCTCCGGCAAATTTAATTATGATGGAATATGTTTCTTTTGAGTGTGAACCGACTGCTATAATCTTGTAGATTTCAAGCTTTTCTTGTATGCTGTCGTCTTAAAATTTAAAGCGTCCTTCACAGGTCGCATTTCGGTATTGCTCCTTCACAAAAGGTATGAAAGTCTTAGAATATCGATAATTTTGTCCAGTGTGGCCACATTGGCTTTTAGTGATATCGTATACTGTTTTGAAGTCTACGAAAGCTTGGAAGAGTAGATAGTTGTACTATGCAGATTGCCCAATGATTCTGTGCAACACATGGTCGGTTTAAATCAACTCTGTTCTTTTCGAAGAAGACATATTTCGATGGTTGGAGAATTGCGCTTTGAGATAATCATTGATATGGCCCTTTCGACACAGTGTTCGCTAGTGTAATTCTTCTCTGCGTCTGAATCAGCAGGATCTGAGACTCAATATCTGGCTCCTGCGAGACCGAGGCCGATACACATTGAATATCCTATTGGTTTTTGATTTACTAGGCCGATAAATGACACTTTACGTTTACCCTAAACAATATTCCTTATGATAACTTCTTGCATATCATATACCGAATTATTCGATGAAAGAGTTTCTATTGGTTAGTAAGATTATATCAAAGTGATATCAAGATATTGTTACAAGTCACAGCTCTTCTGAGATATATTCCATTGAGTTTTGTTCATGCTGTTCGTGAGCACTAAACCAATAGCCTTCATAAGCGAATACAGGTTATCACAAAAGATAAAGTAATGGCTACAGGTATAGCGCACTACTACTCCACTACTTTTCCATCTCACTTCACATGATTTCTCCATTCGCTGTATACTTGCGCTGTATACTTAGGAATGCAAATAACTTCCTGAACGAACGCGATTATATGTTTTTATTCAGATTAATCCGAATATAATTGTTTAACTGAATAAAGCATTTCTTTCTTTAGTTTCTATCATATCAAATTTATCGAATTCTGTTATCGGTGTTTAAAAATTTTCGACTGTACTAAATATTGTAAAAGGAAAGGTACAGAAATTGTATTATTGTTACAACGTTCCTAGATTTTATTTACGAGTAGATTTAAAGAAGCACCTTTTCGAAATAGGGAGAATATTTTATACGTACTATTGTTATAATAGTTCGAATACATAGTAGTATTTTAATTAAAAGAACTTCAAATTCTACTTTTAGTTTATATGTACATACAGTGGCGTGCAAAAGTGTTTTCATGTTGGTATTTTTTCTAGTAAAACGTCAACAAATTTTTTTACGAAAACTGGACAGCAGAGGATTGGAAACGTGTGGTTTGGTCTGATGAAACTAAAATTAACCGTTTCCAATCAGATGGGAAAGAATATTACCCACATGAAAATGTTCAAAGACATCATGTAAAGCAAACAGTAAAATATGGCAGGGGAAGTTTGATGGTGTGGGGATGTTTTACTTGGTGGAACGTTGGTCGACTGGTTAAGATATAAGGTATAATGAAGAAGGAAAATTATCTCAATATTCTTCAGGCTAATTTGCCAGAATATGTGGACAAAAGTGCATATCCCGAGGAGGAGATACCCTTTTAACAAGATGGAGATCCTAAACATACCTCCAAAATTGTTAGAAATTGGTTGTCTAACCACAAATTTAAATTACTTAAATGGCCAGCACAAAGCCCGGATCTCAATCCTATAGAAAATTTGTGGGCTCTTTTAAAAAGAAGACTGGCCGTGTATGAAAGAGCACCAACGAATATGGATGAACTCTGGCAAAGAGTACAGGAGGAGCGGAACAAAATCCCAGATGAAATCATACAAAAATTGGTGGAGAATATGTCAAAGCCCATTAAAAATATAAAAATGAACAAAGGATTGTGGACAAAGTATTAAAAATCGCTTAATATTAAGGTTTTTGAATATACGTGCAAAAGTGTTCGAATTGAGTTATTATTAATTTATTTATATTCTTGACGTATGGTATATAATTTCTTTTAATTTTTTAACTTAAATATGTAATATAATAAACAAGTAATCAACCCTGAAACATTCATCTTGCGTTCTCATTCATTAAAAATTGTATAGGGGTTAAAAGGCGGAATCTGCCAACATGAATACACTTTTGCTCGCCACTGTATGTATGTATTTACCCTGTCGGAAAAATAGTTAACTTTAAACTAACTTTAAGCTAACTATTTCTCAACTAGTGCTGACTACCACTTGGATTACTTTTCAATGGCAGCAACTAACTATTTTAACATTGTGATGTCCTAGGCAGTAGTCAGTTGTTCTATACAATACTTTTCAACTAACTTAAAGTTAACTACTTATAAGTTAGCTTTAAGTCGACTATTTATAAGTTAGCTTTTAGTTGACTTTTTGTAGTTAGCTTTTAATTGGCTTTTTGTATATAGGTTTCAGTTGACTTTTTGTAGCTGTAATTTAACCTCTGCGTCTTTTATTTTTATAATTAAACTAGCTGTAAACTGCGCGCGTTGCTGCGCCACCAACTAAAATAAATTTGAAGGAAAGACATTACACAAATATCCAATTAATTTTGAATCTCTTTATTGATTTTGTTTGTTGTCCAGATGATTCAGACGAACGGGCCTGAGTAGTACGCATTCGATCAGTTTCTAATCTCACTTCTCGTTGTTCAAGTGATTCATGCCAACGGGTCTCAGCGGCTTGTACTCCAAGATTTTCCTGTCTCATTGCTTGTTGCCAGTCTGATTCTGAGGCTCGTAAAGCTCTTTTCTTCCATGCTTGAGGTGTAGGTCGATAAATTGCTTGTCGCTTTGGAGGTATGATTACACGGTAACGACGTGAAAAATGCGTTCAAATTTATTAGAATATCACAATGTACCCAATCCAATTGAACCCAACAGCATTTTTAAAAATTTTCCAAAATTAAAATTTTCAAATTTGTGATTGACAACTGCTCAGAATATACACTTCAGTTAAGGAAAGGAAAGTCTGCATTGAGTAGTAGTTAGCTTAAAGTTAGTAAATAAAAGCTAACTTAAAGTTGGTTTTTTTTGTAGTTAGCTACTCATTCTCCTACAGGGTATTTACATCACCATTATAGTTTTAGTATATTATATAATATGTATGCATTATTATGTATGTGTTGTGTGTATATATATTCTAAAATTATATTAAATTATAGGAACTGTATTTGCATGGGAATCGCTTAACACATTTAAGGCAATGCGATAAATATTTGCCCACATCATTGGATACACTAACTTTGGCCAAAAACAATATAAGTGATCTTAATGAAATCTGTTCATTAGCAAATCTTATTCATTTAAATAGTTTAACTATTAACGAAAATCCCTGTGTATCAATGACAGCTGGACCTGAGTAAGTACTATACATATTCACTCATCTGACCTTTAAATATGTAGTTCATAATTAATTTTGTTTTTAATTTTTCACGAATTTCTAGTGGATTTGATCATCGGCCATTTGTGTTAAATTGGTGTTTAAGTTTGAAAATTATAGACGGATTTGTTGTGGATCCAATTGAAAGGTACAGATATTATATTGGTTATTGTAGAATACGATTATTTTACGTATGTATGTAATAAAAATATGCTTGTATTTAGTCTTAAAGCTGAATGGCTTTATAGTCAGGGTCGTGGACGAAGTTTTCGCTTGGGAGAACAAGCCGCCTTATCTAAATACTTAAGTTCAGTTTGCCCACTAATTGGCAAAGCTTTAGAAAATGAAAATGAACGCAAACTACGTTTAATACTTAGTAAAGCTCAACATCATCAGCGTCAATTGCAAGAAGAAATTTCAGAAAATTCTAATGCATCCGCTAACAATTCGCCTTCGTCTGGACGCAAAAAACCAGCTAGTCGTATTCAATCGCCGAGATGTAAGTTTTGCCCAAACGTTATTTGATATATACCAGATACTTATACAATATTTTCATTTTTAACAGTTTCCCGTTTGAGTGGACGTCAAGGTTCTCCAGATTCTATGGTAAATAGTTATCATGGAAACACTACAAATGAACAAGGTATTTGCAGTATTTGAAATAAATTAACATATGCATATAGTATTCTAATCGATTACATATGTACTTTGAAATGTAGTGTCGAATGCAAATAATTTAGTTCAGATGACAACATCTTTGATTGAGAACGTAAAGAATTGTGATGCTTTGATATCGCAAAGTCTAGATGGTAACAATGTAAACAATTCGAATTCAAAAGTAAACAACTCGCAAGATTCAACACCTCGCACTAATACACCAAATCCTTATAACGGTATATTTCCCTTTTCATAACCTAACCTAACCTAACCTAACCTAATATTTTAATCGTTCTTAGGAGGGCCTTTAAATGCTGCTTCTAAAATGGTTCCGGTACCAGAAACCCTTATGAGTCCAGATGTTTGTCCAGCTTCAGTGGCTCAAAAGGTTACTGTCTCTGCCATTAATACTCAAATACAACAAACAAAAATTAATAAAAACAAAGGTAACGAACCGATTTATAAATCAAAAAAGAAACGAAAAAAACAGAAAAAGAAAAACAAAATGTTATTCTCTTTTGAATTATATTTTGAAAATTATTATTCATTTTTAATAGATAATCGATTAAATTCTCCGAAGATGAGAAGTCCTCACTTAAAACGCAGCACAGCAGAGCGTAGTCCAACAATAAGTCCAAGGAAAACGAATATGAATACCAGCACCCAACATACAGCACAGCACCAACAATCGAACACGAAATCAATTGGAAATCAACATCCATCACATGGAATAGAACACCAAATGAAATCAAGGCAATTTATTAGCAACTCAATGCACGTTGCTGCGCCAGACGATTGCTTCGGTGGTGGCAGTTCCGATGAAGATAGCGACAATATCAATGTGGACAAATTGAAAACCATACGAAACAAAGCAGCTCAAAGGTAAATGAAACTTATATGTACATACATATATCAGAGTTGTGTAATTTCATTAAAATTTGTTAGAGATTGCTACTAAAACTTTAACATAGGTTTCCTATGTTCGTGAATATTTTTTTCTTTGTAATTTTTTTATTAACTGCAGAATTAAGAAAATGTTTAATTTTAGGGTTAAAATCGTATGGATAGCAAATGTCATTTTGCCTTTAAGCATTTTCAACTGACAGTTGTTTTATTTTTAATGTCGTTTTTAATTCACATTTGAAATATATTTATTTTTTTTTTTTTTAATTAATCAAAACAAAGTTAAATTTTTATTTACTTATGCAAATATTTTCAGATGCCAACAACTCAAACAAAATATGGAAAATTCTAGTCATAATTTAAGTCCGGACACCGAAAACTCTGCTGTGGTAATACAAAAGATATGGCGCGGCTATAGAACTCGTAAAAAAACCAAAGATATTGCAGAGAAATTGTTAAAAAAACGAACCCATGAATATATTGAGTAAGTAAATTGCATAAGTTTGTACATACATACATAATTGAAATATCGAAATATATCAGTTTGTGCAATTGTGCATACAAAACGTAGATCGAAAAACATTGTCATATTTGTGGATCCATTCCTTACAGGTTAAAGCATTGAAACGTTAATATTGTTGCTTGGAGGTAATTTTCCTACTATGATATTGAGTCATTATATCATATAAGTACAGGTTATTTAGAAAGTAACAAATTTTGTTTAATACTTCCAAATTTTATGTAACACCACGATTCTAAATGTGCTGCAAAGTGTGCACTAAGAAATGGTTCGATGATAACAAGATCAATGTACTTTTGAAACATATAAAAACAATAATCAAGGGAAAGTGTCCCACAAATTGTGATAAGCTTTGAGTATTTACTTGGTATGAGTAGTAGCAATCTACTCATTTTACTTACTTTTTCTCATCAAATTTCTGTCACATTGATGTTGATATTAAGCATAGAATTGATTAAAATTAATTTTGATATACATATGTATGTATGATGTAAACATGTTATACGTACATTTTACCGATGATTTTTAAATTAATTAAAACGTGTTTAAATTTTGTTTTTAGTAAATTAACGAAAGACATGGAAATGACGAAAGCTCAGCTGGAGAATGAGCGCAAAATTCAACAATTGCAAATGCAGGCTATTAATGCTTTGTGGAAAAAGGTGTCGTCTATGCAAAATGCATCAACGAGTACTGGCGTGTCTATTGATGGTCAAAATATCGATAGCAGCACTACAACGATATCGAGTGGAGGAACAATCAGTCAACAGATTCAAAACACATTAAGTTTGGATAATAGTTCAACCACGGTAGTAAATGATTTGGCTAAAACGTGTACAATGTTAACGAATCAGGTAAGTGAATTCATACAATTCTGCTAAATTTCTAACATAAATAAGTAATTATGAAAATATGTCAATTTTAAGGTTCAACAGCTACAAGGATCCATGCGTGATATTTTGAATTGCTTGACATTATTCTGCAATTTACCACAAGAAAATGTAAAACGTCTTTTGACGGCAGGCGTAGCCGAAGCTTTATCAACTGCGCCAAATATGCCTGCACACGGTCCGAATACTACCGGCATTTCCACCACAACGTCCACAGAAAAGAAAGATTCAGCTGCTACACAAACTGAAATTGTTGCGGTGCATACACCGCAATTAGAGAGCCAATCAAATTTCCCTTTTAACAAAATACGACCTTCTACGCTGCCTTTAATAGAATCACAAAATCCTAATACACCAAGTAATTGTAATAGCAGTAGCTTAACTAACAATGCTACTTCCACCGCCGCCGCCGCCACTGATAGCGAAATATCAACTGAAACACCAACCAACAAAAGGTGCTCTTTAGAAGAAAGCGGAATTGCAAGCATTGATGATGTGCGCAGTTCAAACGATTCAGTGTCAATTGTTGAGAAGCAAGACGACGATGAGAAACACAATTTAACTTTTAACTCCACAATTAGTGGCTAATTGAACATGCTTAGTTTAGGGGTTAGATACTTGTATTTAATTAAATAAATACCTTTTTCACATTGATATAAGTTTAAAATTATCACATACGAAACATATATTTAGAACCAAGAAAAAAAAAAATCTCAATTTTGAAATCAAATTTAACAACAACAAAAATAAATCAGCATATTTTGTTTTTGTTTACATGTCTGAATTAAATCGCAATAACAAAACAAAATTATACATCGATAGTAAAACATTTCACTCATTAGAATATATTTTATTTAACGTTGTTTTATCATATTGGTTTAATTTTTTTTTTTCTTATTTTGTATGTATTAAATCGCAATCTGAACTCAATGTAGCTATTATCCACACTCATTACTCTTATAAAAAAAACTCACTATTTCTCAGGCTCGTAGTCGTTTCTATTTTTAAATGAATGAATGAATGTGAATGTCTTTCAGAATAGGGCTTAATTAAAAAATAAATGGATCTCAAATATTTTTACATTACTAGTATTTATTATGTATCTTGTAGCTTTTGCATTACAAAACAAACAAACAACCAAAAAATATAATAATAAAACACAACCAGATAAAAAAATAAATTAAAAAATAAACACAAAATACTCAAACTGACCGACCACCAGTTTACCAAAACAAAATATTTATATGATTATAATTATGCCACCACTTTTAAAAAGCATTTCTCTTTGTATGTTTTTCACCATTTTTTAAATTCATATTATTTGTATATATTTTTAATACAATCAATAATGAGATTTTTCGCAGAAATATTTTCTATTTATATATGTACTTACATAAGTATATGCATTATATACAATATAGTTTTTTTTTTTCTTAACAATATTATCGTGTACTACCTACTATATCCATCCAAGAAACGTCACAAGAACAACGAAACAATTTCAAAATTATTGTTTTCAGTTCACACAGAATCTCGAAGTAACACTTAAAATTTTTCAATAGCTCGTATATTTTTCCATTCGTCGTAGATGTAAGTTAAAATTTTATTTTTCAGAATACAGGATAAATATGTAGAAGTTATAAAATAAAATCGCAATTTTAATTTCAAACCTGCAATAACAATGAAGAATAAACATCCAGCTTTAAATAAAACTTTTTAAACAGCTGTGTCTTTTCTAAGCCAAGCCTATTAATATCTGCAAAGTGAAACTATTTGAAGTCTTAACAAATTTATATATGAAATAAAGACATTGAGAAAACAAAATTATCAAAATTAAATGAGTTTATGTTTACGTTTGAGTAGACAAGTGTGAAGAAACTGGGGCCTAGAATTTTCAATCTTCGCCTCTGAACACCAAGGTAGAGAGCTCAATGGTATTAGGGTCTCCCAAATTATCTCCCAATTATCGGATACAGAAATGAAGGTGTATACTGCCGCACTGAAAAACCTATTAAGATCCTAATAGTATTCAGTCCGTTCTAGAATAGTCAAGCCGGGAAAATAATAAATTGGATATACGTATTTCAAATTCGCCTATACCATCAATGTGTTTTCCTAGTCACTTGGATCAAACAATCCAAAGAAGTGTTCCAAGAAAGATTTAACCGACCGCCCCACCAATAAACGCAATGCCTTGTGAGGATCTCCTGCAAATAGAAACCAACCACGAGATGACATGATGACCAACAACGACGTCTTAACGACGTCCTGGCTATTCACACGACGCAACGCCTGCTGCCTTAGTGGTAGCGAACCACACTGCAGTCATCAGGAGAGAGCCTTTATGATGTCCGACCTGCTTTGGGTATACAAGTGACTCTCTGCCTCCATGCTCTAGGTGTGAACCTCCCTAACGCATATGCCTTACAACATCCATCATTATAGGTACAATTCTATCTGGACCCTATGGCCTATTGAAAGAAGTACCCATGATACCCTATTTAAAGTCACCGCATCATTAGCTAACAACCATCTCTTTAAAACTAGCTGTTAGAGAAGTCTGGTTTAGGGCCAAGTCTTTCAGATTCCCCTCCACATCACTCCTAAACTATATCCAGTCTGTAGTTCGTAACCGTTAATTTTCGTACCTTATCCAACTAGATTATAGGTTCCTGACGGTTACGTCTACCTTCATCTGGTTGAGAAGAAGGACTAGTTCGCTACTTTACTGTAAAATATGCTTATCAGCACCACTTGTAAACTCATGTGTCTGGTTAGTCCGAAATATCAGAACGAAATTGACCTTGGCTTTAACATTTATAACATAGTCGAAAAAGTCAGTGACATCCAATAGCTCGGTTCCAGACCATAACTAAAAGAATAGTCATAACTAAACGAATAGATTCCAACTAGATAATGAATTTTTGGTCCCATCCACCCACCACAGACCTTGGAGGCAGGTCTGAACAACCTATCACCCCTTAGTTTGCCTTCGGAAAAAGATCGCTGTCCTCAGCGAAACAATTATTGCCACGGTTAACGAATATAACTATGCGGTCAGTCCGCATTTAGAAATGACATATCTTCCTGTCTTATCTTCGTCACTAGCACCGATTTCGTCCAACAGCCTATATCAGTGGTCGGCACATAAAGAGCACGATTAAAATATGACTGTTGTTATGGGAAATATTTGTATAACCCGGAGAAAAATTGTTAGTAATATTTTAAAGTTTACTTATTAAGCCAATAATATGCTAAATTCCTAGAGACAGCGTATTTAACTTGAAAACCCCTAATGCATTTGTAATATTTCTTTGGATGTATTATTGAAACAATAAAAACCCTACAGAAAGTGTTACATAAATCTTCTTTAGGAGCTGACAATCAACTGAATACATTTTTAATCTCTTTGTTACGAACATTGTTGATGTTTGTGTCCTATGTGTGTTAAAAACCGAAAATGTTCGGCCCCTGAAGGCTAGGGGTGCATACCACTGGTCCTTGCAAGTTTGTATTCGTACTAGTAGACTTCTTCTATTTCTTTAAGTGTTTCTCCTGATCATCAAAGGATATAACTCTTTTAATATTCTCATTATGAGTTACATTCGAAAAACATGCATAACACCATAAACCATTTTATGAAATTTTAGGAGGAGTTCAAGCGTCAGTTCTCAAAAATATGGAAGTGCAAACAGAAAAAAATATTTATTTTTCGTATCCAATTTTAATAACATCAGGTTACATTAAACTATTTTTACAATGGCATTTGTAATGGGGCTCCTGGAGCTAGTATATATTCTATAGTCAGATTCTAAATCTATAAATTTTTCTGGATTGGATCTGTTAATAGCAAATTTTGCACAGTGAACACCAAATATAAGGATTTTTGTTTTCGGTTTTTAAATTCGAATTTATCTTCATAAACTTAATAACAATAGTCGGAATTTAAATTCTGGGTTCCTTTGCTAAAAATAGTATGTTTGCATATTGTATGAAACGTCATAAATTGTGGTACTAGAGGTGACAACTGACAACATTTTAATATTTGATGTGCAAAATCTTGAATTCTTGCACTATGGATGTGGACTACCATTAAGATTACTAATATTACATGCACGATTGCTTACAATCTACATACCATAACAAATTTTCTTAACAAGAGCTTTCATTGTGGCCCGAAATTTTGTTTTGCTTGTCCCGTCCTTTCCTTTTTCTTAAATGAATACAAAAAATATTAAATTTAACAAGTTTATTACTACTAGATTACTCGTGCATTTAACTGGAAATATCTTCATCTGAGCTGCTGTAATCTTCATCATCCTCTTCGCTGTCTTCTTCAACATGCCTTACTGGCATCACAGGCCTGTTCATATTTGGCTCCAGTTCATCTGCTTCACTATCACTATCAACGTATTTATTCATATTCATGTAATCGTTTCCATAATTCTGATTATTTTTCTTTACGAAATGCTGTGGCCAAATATTTGCTTTTGTATATTCCTTAATGTGTTCGGGTGTTAGGATTTTACAAATTTCACCCTTAACTTTATCGCCCTCTTCAATGGGTTCCACTAAAATATAATCGCCTCTCTTGACATAAACATTTCTACGAAATTTTGTAGGCATTGAAACTGCAAAAAAGGAGACACATTGAAAATTTCATAAATAAGCATACCATGTACATATGTATGTATACAGTTAAGAAGGCTTACTTACCTAGGAAGTGCTCATCATCTACATTGGCGGATTCCACCTCATGTAGATTATTGCCTCGACAGCAGACGATTCGTACAATCTGTTGATTATTTTTGGGCAACTCATAGTCATCCTCCATCATCTCTTTGAGGACATGTTTGCGTCGTGTTACACGAGACATGATTTCTGGTTATGAAAAGTAAACAAGTATGACACTTCAGTCTCTAAAATCCCGGAGATATTTATGAGTTGTGTCCTTGCCGCTAAATCGCGTTGCCTTTTTTATGTTTTCAAGAATTCAAAAGTTTCCTTTTACGTTCAAAATAATTTCTTAATTTGTCGATTTTAAAATTCATTTATATTTGGAAATAAAAATTCCTGTAGCAGTTAGATCAGCTACAAATGCGTGTTAAACTCACAGCTAACCAGTAACGCAACGGTTTGACAGTTCATAGACCAGTCGTGAAAGAGACAGCAAATATTACCAAAAAGTATTTCTGTCTCTCTCTGATTGCAACTTTGTTTTGTTTATGTTTTATTTTCGGGGTGGATTTTTATTATTGGCGAGAGTTAATAAAAAAATTAATTTTTGTCTAAAACTATTAATAAATAATAAAAACAACTAATAACATTAATAATTTTTAACTTTTTCTCTCAAGAAATTAAAAAATATTGGCAACTTTCAACAAGAAAACTTTTTTATGAGCAGTACGTCTTATTTTGATCTTGTAATATTTAGCTTGTTAATAACCTTTTGCACATGAAGCTATATTCATTGTGACCGAAAATCAACCACATTTCGATTAATATTTAAGAATCTTTAAAATTTTCATTGAAGAAATTAAAAAATATTCCAAATTTTCCCTTTTTTAACACAAAATAAATGTTTGTTTACATTTAATTTTTCTGCTTTATCCGCCAGTTTTCACTCTGTATATCTGTTGCTTCTAACACATTTGCTTTGCAATACATTGTAAGATTTTTTTCTCCCTCTAAGTCGTCCTGCGTTTATATGTTATGAACGTTTTTCAACTGTCAAAGGTTGCACTACTTGTTATACTTTGGTTAAACTATTATTGTCGCACTGAGTAAAATTACTGTGGCTTATTTGGCACACAATTGTACACAAGGTAATTAAGGTAACAGCTGATATTAAAAAGGGTTGTCCAATTACTTTTAGAAGCAATAATTAAAACACAACCATGTATACAGTGTTGTCAATAATTGTTTCTATTTCCGATCGAATGTACAGCGGCTTAATTTTTGTTTACATTTACGTTTAAATTTAAATTATAAATTCAATCATCTGACAAAAGATGGCAGCATAGCGAAGTGAAGCTATAATGGTATAAACACATAGACGACAGACAACAGAAAGCTGCCAAGTATAGAATACACACATTTGTATGAAAACGATTATATTGAAGGCAGAACAGATAAAGCCAAGACAACAACCTAAGCAGCTCCTGCCCAAATTAAAATATTTTCTATTTTTGTGCGCAGCTAAAAGCAAATTAGTGATGAAAATACAGCATAAAATCATAATAAAAAATAGCTAAAAATACTTGTACTATTGAAGAGAAAGAACAATTCTAAAATTAAGAAATCAAAAGCAATCAATGTATTCATAATAAATGAAATAGTATTATAGATTCAATTTTGTATCTGAATTCATTTGATAAATGTTTTTTGTGTGCGGTTTTTTCATAATTGAGTTTATTTTTGCGTACAAAAAAGCTGATAGTGACAACACTGAAAATATATTTAAATTCAAACAAGGCAAATTAATTAAGGTAACCGCAACTCTACAACAAGTACAACAATCCAAAAACAACACGCATTTTGTTTTTGTTAAACCTCCATTCGGATGTCAAAATAGGAAGAAAAAAAATGGAAAAGAAAAAAAAATTAACAACAACACACAAACGCACAACAAACACACACAAATTTTGACAGCCCAAGACTAGTCAGCTGTTTCCTCGGGGTCACTTGTTACGAATTCGCTTTGAATTCAAATTTGAAAATTATTTAAGTTTCTGCTTTGCTTTCAAAAAATTTAAGCAGTCGGTATATGGCAGAAAAAACAGTTATCAGAATTTTCTGTCGAGCTGCCGAACTGTTGCCTGTCGTCTATGTGTTTATACCTTTAGTCTGGTGAACTAAATTCACCTTTTTATCTCAATTAAAACGAAGAAAAAAATCCAAAGGAAGAGAAAGCAAAACAAACCAGCTTAGAACTGTCAAATTACTCAACGTGACGAAGAAACACCTAACGAAACAAAGCACAGCCTAAAACATGTATATATTCAGCTTTGTTGTCAAAGTACAACGAATAACGTATGCCAAAGCGAATTTGCCTTGACGTATGCTATAACGGACGACCTTTAATTTTTGAAGTATATTGACAGCTATCAGATGATTTGTTTTACTTTTTCCATTCAAATTTTTTGTTGTGTGCAGTCAAATTAAATACGTCGGAAGGTAGCGGCTTTTTTGTTCGATTTTTTGCAGTGTGTGTATACAAATTCAACGTACAGCAAAATATTTTTGTTGTGTCAACTCCAAACGTTGCTACTTTGCTGATAGTTGAAAATACCGAAATACAACGTGTAGTGAATTCTAAAGTTAATTAATTGGCCATTAACAACCCGATTAATAGATTTCGGCCTGTCGCAACACATCCTTCCAGGTTCAAATACCCTTCTCGCCGGAGCATCCTCCTCCATTCGAACGACATGGCCGAGCCAGCGCAGCCGCTGGATGTTGATGCGCTGCACAACGTCTATGTCATACAGCTAACTGTTGGATCGTATGCGGAAATCATCGCCAACTCGCAGTGGACCGAATATCATACGTAGGACTTTCCTCTCGAATGCTCTCAAGGCTGTACAATATTTATGATGCCAATATTCGTCCGATTTGCCTTAGCAATAATTCTTATAAACAGAACGTGTGTGATTCTTCTAGAGTGCATATCCAGGCTTTTTCTATCTTAAATTCGATAACCCTAGGTTTTCTATGCCAGCTCACATCTTCACTATCGTTAGTCAGTGTCATTATTATCGTCTTACTAAAGTCGTTTAATTTTTTCAGGTTCAGTACTAACTTCATAGTTAATTAACACCTCTTTAAAGTCCAAGTCTTTATACTTAGTCGCCGTAGTCTAGTAGGTTGTGTATTCGCCCGGGTTCGAGCCCCAGGCCAAAAATTGAAACGAAATATGAAAAAAAAATATTTCTTTGGCGACTTCCTCTTAGCAGATTTCTGGCAAAAACTCTGAGACTAAAATAAACCTGACATGAAAAAGTTTCTCAAAATCTGTCGTTCGGAGTCGACGTTAAACTGTAGGTTCCACCACTCAAGTATACAATTAAGGTACACAACGTGAGTGAGCTAGGCCCTAAACCTGACTGAGGGGTTGTAATGGCCAATTATGTATGTATGTGTCTTTATACTTTTAATCAATAGCGAGAACAAATAAAAGAACATTTCACAGTTTCCAACTTAAATATGTATGTATGTATGTTTTTATATCAACGAAATATTCATATAAAGAGTAAAGCGATAGAAACAAATATAAAAATTTTAATACTTAGGAAAAATAACAACCATTTAATAAATGCTCCAAAAAGAACAAAAAAACTAGAGCACTACTATCTCTCTTTCTGTCTCTATAACTGTCTTCAATAGTAGAAAAAAAATAATAATTTAATTGAGTTCCACTGATCTTGGCTTACCACACCACAATGCTCGTTGTCAGTCAGCACTGTATAGACAACGAATGATTATTGGGTGACAAGCAAAATGTGCAGAATTTTTGTTTTCTTTGATAAAGTTATTCTAACGCAAGACATTTAACAAAAAATTAAAAAATAAGGAATTCATGTAAGAAAAAAAATCTAAATTCTATAAAAATTAAACAGGAGGCGGCGGCCGCCTCAGTATCAAGAGATACAATTAAAATGATTACTAATAAGAAATTTCATTTTTTATTTAAACGCATAATACGTTCCTTTAGGCCACCCGGTTTCACTTTTGTAGTTTTAACTGTTTTGCGCGCTTGTACATCTTTTGTTTTTTTCAATCTGTAAACGATTAATTTGCTTTGAAAATCAAATTGTCCATTGAATATTATTCTTGTATACTTACAGTTCGTTCCACTGTATAGCGATTTCCTTTTTCATAATATCTTTAAAGTCGTTTGTAAAATTGGTCCAGTGTTCGAAGAATTTATTGGGTGTACATTGTTCCAAGGTACCCGATTTAGGGGCATAGTGATAAAATTTCATTGTCTCTATAAAGACTTCAAGGCAATCCTCGAGTTCCTTGTATAGCTTATCGACCTCTTTTGTAGCATTCTTAATGAATTCGGCCATTTTCGATTTGAATGGTTCCAGATTTTCCGATGTCGAGTGTATGATAACTTTATCCGTAGTACGCTTCTTAGCTAAACACATACATATATACATACATTTGTCAATTAATTAATTATTTAATTTAATTCTTAATACTTACCATTTAGTTGATCGTTTAGTTTTGTGATTTGTCCTTTGACCTCATCAAAGTCCACTTGTGTAGCTCTTTCTACATCCGATGGTTCTGGTATTGGCAGAGGTATTTCCAGAAGTTGAACACCTTCTTTTCGCTTTCGTCCTATATAAGTCCTTACAATGAAATGCAATAGTGTTGTTTGTGAGTCCTTTGATTTAACATCCTTCAATTTACTTAAGATTTCTAAAGTGAAACCATCGGCTTGACCACGTTGCCGATTGCCGCCGTTCATATAATTGCCCAGAGTTAATATGATTGCAAAAATTAATTTCAGTTCTTCACTCTCCATTAGGAATTGTGACAGCTGCATGACCACTTCCAATTTACGTTCTATAACTGTAGCGGTCTCTTCGAATTCGGCCATGAATACCATACATGAGATGCGTTCCGTAAACATGGAGATTTGAGATATTTTTAATAGAAACTGTTCAGGTTCATCCAGTGGTATATCGCCCTGTTCCTTGATGCGTTCAAGTTCTTCGTTTGTAGCCTTATTTTTATTGATCTGCTGAAGAGTTTCTAAACTAACGACAGACGTGTCCACGTGGTAAATGGCGTGCTCGATTTCACAAAAGTCGACATGAGAGCTTCTCAGAAGAATGCCTACGTTTTGTGAACGTTTGCTGTCGAGCACCTTAATGGGACGGACACGGACTTCTTTCTTTATTTTTGGTATTACTTTGGGCACAATTGCTTCCCTTGAGAACAGTTCAGTAAATTCGTCAATATTATCGAGGCAGGTTTCATCAATTTCCTGCCAAATTTCCTTGGGAACTGATGAAGGTGACTCCGAACTAACTGGATCATCTGGAGATGTGCCAGGACTTGAAGAATCTGTAACGTCACCGCTGGTTGACGTTTCAACAATGGGCTTTACTGGTTTTGGCGGTGGAGGCTGTGTTACTATGCGAGTCCAGTATAGAGGCTTCATTGGCTTTGGAGGATTAACGGCAGTCTTACGTAGCGCTAAATTGGGTGCAGTTGAAGCAATTACTGATTGTTAGTTTAGCTAGGTAGGGATCTTCGGTAAATATACTTACTATTTGCTTGATTAAACCAACCCCCTTCCGCTGGATTGGGCAAGGGAGCTGGTGTCGTTGTAGAGGGAGTCTTAATTGTACCCGGAGGCGGTGGTGGAGGAACGGTTGATGTGTTGAGTGCAAGTGTGTTAGTTGCAGATGAGGAACTTGGCGGCGGCGGTGGAGGTGGTCCAACACTACTAGGCGGCGGAGGTGGTGGTGGTGGAGGTAAAAGCGAGGGAAGCGGAGGAGGTGGAGGTGGCGGAGCAACAATTGATGCGGCTAGTGGTGGTGGTGGTGGTGGAGGAGGTGAAGGCGGCATTGGTTCACTTGTGGCCAAAGTTAATTTTTTGGCGTCTAAAAGTGTGTCACCACCGAATTCATTACATGAGACTTGTATCTCTTTATCACATTTCATTGTCCCATATGGATTACGCTCTATGTTCGTATCTTTACATTTGCTGCATACAAACTTTACGATCGCCTGCGATACTTCAGTTTGTACTCCAGCATCCTGTACATCACTCTCGCATCCGAAACTTGTGCCCGTGACGTTTTTGTCATATTGATAGACTGTTGCTTCACTGATATTTAAGAGGTCCGTTAAGAGAACCGAACGTTTTGAAGGTCGTCTCAAAGGTTCTCCTGCGGACAGCATTTCGTTGATCACAATATGCACCTCGGCAATGGTAGAGCAAGATAAAAGTCTCTTTCTAAGAACTTGCAGGAAACCATTGTTTCGTTCGGTGCTGTGTGGTGTTGTATCGACTTGAATAGCTTTCGGTATACGGGATACTCCCGAAGTGGGCGTACTGCAATATGGCCATGATGTGACTTTATCCAATTTTCCAGGTGTAAGTGGCTGTGAAGTTGTAGGCGCTTCGGTATGTGTCCACTGATACATTTGAAAAGGCTACAGAAAAGGAAACAGAATTTTAAGAAATGTATGATTATTATTGAGAAAACGATCACTTAATGCATATGCTCCCAAAATATTTTTATAAACATAAGCGTACTGATTCGAACAAAATTTAACCGCGTCCTTAGGTTGTAAGACTAGTCAATAGTAGTAAAGTTAGGTTAGAACACTTTGAATGTTCAATTTAAAGGGCCTTCGAACACGCAAAAATATCCTGTGCTTAGGCTCAGTATTAATTTCTTTGGTTGCGTTGGATTAATGAATGTTCTCTGTTGTCCAGTACGATGTACAGGGTAATGTTGATGTAGCGTCAGTGGTAGCCAGTCTAAGATTAATCGTTAAATGTCAGTTATATTTATGGTAGATACGTAAATACGTGGTATTGCTCTCAAGTCATTCTGAAGTACATGAGTACTGTTTTTCTGCAATCTAGCCGAGATAAGAAGAAAACGCTGATCGAGACTGCATAAAAGTGTTAAAAAGAACTTGATGATTAGCTTAGGTTAGGTTAGTGTGGTAGCTCTCATGCCAAAAGCTCACTTGAGCACGCATAGCGGCCCGTTGTGACACCACAGATGAACGCAGTCCCTGTAATAACCAAGTTCCCCCGAACATAGGATGGAGAAGTCGGTCAGCGCAAGGTCTACACATTTAAAGCAAGACTACCCCGCGCTGGAAAACCAACCAGAAAGTTTGATAAACGAGGTTATATACTTGACATCAATGGAGGATAGATAGCTCCGTCAAACTGACAAGGGTTGGAGAGCCAAATAACCTATACCTGCACCTCGCAAGAGATGGGCAATGACAAATAAAGTGGATAACAGTCTCATCCTCCTCAACGGATGTGCACCCACGGCAGAAGTCGTTGATGGTACTTAACCGGCAATTGAATGGCTCTTAGCAATAAAAGGAGTTCATCCTTTATGTACAGTGCTGTTCAAAAAAATAGATTCACCTGCTCTCCGAAAGGTTTACTAGACATCTCTTATGTAAAGGAGTATATGTAAATAAGTAACTGCACTTTGTTTACTGACCTCTTATGAATATAATTCCGATACATTTCAAAAATTTGAAGCGTAACTCTTCTTTAATAAATTGCAAGATGTCGATCATGGTGAATCTATTTTATTGAACAGCAGTGTATATGGCAAACTAATTCGTTTTTAAAACTCTTGATTGGATTAGATGCGCCGTTTTTTCTTAAAATTCGACAAAATAATCTTCATTTTTAGAAATGTATCACACGCTGGCCTGTGGTCTACTTATTAAAAGTATTTTTCAAACAGAGGCAGTGGCCATTTGGAATGCGGCGCAATCCTTTTTGTGGGGGACAAGATTTTTCTCGAAATTCTTTTGATTTACTCGGACACACAGGCGGCGAGGATTTCTAAGGGAATATTCGAATTTCGGTAATCTTATATGGCTTAGGGAACATAGGAATTTCCGATGTATTACAAGGCTCAGGTATTGGCTCAGTTAAATTGGATATTATTCACTCGTTTTGCATGGAGGCTCCATTTCATTGGTATCAAGAAGGTAAGTGCACTTCTATTTATAAATCGTACTGTCATTTATCGCACGGGTCAATGTCGCTTTGGTAGGCAAATGACTGTGGAAGGGGTGCTTTCACCTCATTCTGTCCGCTCACGAATATAAAGATTGCAGCAATAGTAAGATTTGTTTTGAGCGCGGATTGGTTTCCTCTAGGGAATATTCTGGTTAGAATTAATTGTGCTATCACAATGTTCCTAAATAATGTCCTAATTGTGACCTCTTCTCTCAATGAGGGCCGTCTTCATACATACATACATAATTGACCATTACAACCCTTCAATCAGGATTACGGCCTAGCTTTTCAACACCACTCGTGTTGTGTGCGTTAATTTCATACCTGAGTGGCGGGACCTACAGTTTAAAGTCAACTCCGCACGACAGATTTTTTGAGAAGCTTTTCATGGCAATTTTTACTCTCAGAGTTTTTACCAGAAATCTGCTGAGAGGAAGTCGCCGAAGAAATATTTTCATATTTTCGTTTTGATGTCTGACCAGGGATTCGAACTCGGGCCTTTCGTCTAATAAGTCAACCTTGGGGCCGTCTTCTGTGTTTTTAAAAGAGATTTTTATTAAAATTGTACCCAAGAGGTAGGATGACGTACAGTGCATTAAAAATATATTCTTTTTAGAGTCCTATTTACAGCTCTGTGATAGTGTAGTGTGTTGGATTATTAGACGTAAAGCCCGAATTCAATCCCCAGATCAGACATCAGAACGAAATATGAATAAAAAAAATATTTCTTCGGCGACTTCCCCTCAGCAGATTTCTGGCAAGAACTCTGAGTGCAAATAAACGTGCCATGAAAAAGTTTCTCAAAAATCTGTCGTTCGGAGTCGATGTTAACAACATGAGTGGTGTGGATAAGCTAGGCCGTAATCCTGACTGATGGGTTGTAATGGCCAATTATGTATGTATGTATCTATAGCTCTATTTAAAACAATTTATCTGTCTGTTCGATAACAATTCTACGTTAAGTCGAATATTTTAAACTTTACAAATAGTTCAACCTAAAAATTCTTATAACTCAAGTATTCATATATACATACATATATTATATTTTGCGTACATATTTGTGGTAAAGTTGTAAAGCATAAACATGTTATATTATAAGTATTTTCCTTAATTGATAAATTCACTCTAATCAATCCTAAAGCCACAAACGCGAAATCTGTGACAATGAAACTTAAAAAGATGAAACACAAAAAAAAATTAAAGAAATCTTTGATTTTTTTCCGACAATCTTTGTTAGCAAACTGTCGCTTTTGCAGTTGTATGTTGTAAAGGGAAATTTGTCAACTCATCATTACTGCTAATTCGTGTATCATATATGAAACCACGCACATCTTTTTTCTCTTTCTTGTTTGTGTCTACTCTTAACTAAACATGCCGTAACTATTCAAACTTTTGTAGCACTGACAAGACTGACTTATTGAAAAAGATTATCCAACACATGTGTTTGGGAGACAATATGAAAATCACTTATCAACAGGACTCACTATCGTATTTAGATTCCGAAAAAAATTTACACACATACACATGCCCATAAATATTTATGTAAAGAAAATGAGAAAACTTTATATACCAACTAATTTCCAAATCATATAGATTTTTATAATAAATAACCCAATAAACATTTGTATGTCTTGTTAGTAGTTTCGTATAACTACGTAGACGTAGAGAGCGAGAGTTCATTTGGAAGCTGTTGTTAGGGCTCTTGATAAACGAAATGTTAATGAACCCGTTATGGACTTCGCTATGGAACTTTTAACCAGAAGAGGTTATGGATAGAAGAGGCAATTGATGCTTATCACCAGACGGTACTTACTCTTAATGGGATACATACATACATACCTAGCTTCTCAACACCACTGATGTTGTGTGTGTTAATTTTATACTTGAGTGGTGGAACCTACAGTTTAATGTCTACTCCGAAAGACAGATTTTTGAGAAACTTTTCCATGGCAGGTTTATTTACTCTCAGAGTTTTTGCCAGAAATCTGCTAAGAGGAAGTTGTCGAAGAAAATTTTTTTTTTCATATTTCACTTTGATGTCTGACCAGGGATGCTACTTCCCATTTCCAAGAAAGTAAACTATCTAGGAGTCATTCTGGATCAAAAAATCTCATGAAAGGATAACATAATTAAGAGGGTAAAGAAAGGAACCGTAGAGCTTTATAATTTCAAAAGGACAGTAGGCACGGTTTTAGGTTTTACACTACTGAGCCGTGTGGAACCTTGTTTTACGGTTTACATGTTTGGCCGACGGTGTTCAAAAATCAATGTTCGAAACTGGACTATGGTTCTTTGTAATTTTCTGAACCTAAAATATGATATAAAAATTGCAACTCGCCACTTCTGGCCTAAAGATCCGGAGGTTCCTAATTCAGCCCTTAAAGTTTATATAGATGTCTTAGGGCCATTATTACAACTTGCCGTTAAATTTGGTTTTAGTTAAAGTGAACTTTAAAGTCAACTTTAACATCTTTTCGTTATTACAACTTACGGATAAAATAAAGTTAACTGTTTTCAAAAATATGGCAGTGCCGGAGCAATGTCGATAAAACTGCTCAATTAAACAAGTTCAAACATAAACTTAATTTTAAAAGTTATCGACAGAATGATCGTTCCGTTCCTTTAGCTTAACGCTCACTCCTATCTTACTTACTTACTTACTCATAATACTGAAAAACAAATTATCTGCCCGTTAAAATCATCCCTTTAGTTAACAGCTAGTTGTAAGACAGGATGGGCTATGATATATTTATTAAGGGTTCTAATATTAAACTTTCACAGGCTGTCTGACGGCTGCAGTGTTTTCTAAATACTTATAATGCTCATAAATGATTCGAATGATTCGAATCATTCATCAAAATTTACAATCATAGTTGTTGCTGCATTTACAAAAAAAATTAGAAAGAAAACGGCGACATCCTCTCAGCAGATTTATGGCAAAAACTCTGAGAGTAAAATAAAATCTACCATGAAAAAATTTCTCATAACCTGTCGCTCGGAGTCGACGTTAAACTGTAGGGACCGCCACTCGTGGGATAAAATTAACACACACAACATGAGTGGTGTGACAAGCTAGGCCGTAATCCTGACTGAAGGGTTGTAATGGCCAATTATGTATTTATTTTCGAAATAATGATATTTTATATTAATAACGTCTATACATACATATGTACATATATAAATATAACGTAACTACATATTATGAGATTATCTTATAATCACTTTAAGAGGGAAAACAATTTCACTCAATTCTTCTTTTGTTTTGTTTTCTTTTTTGGTGAGAATTTCCAAGTTTTCTTTAATGTAAACACACTTGCACACAATTATTGTTATTTCGACACGTTTTCGGCTTTTGACAGTTTGTTCTTTATCCTAGTTCACCTTGTTGCTGTGATTTCTTCGCTGTTTCAATTTAACACACCACAAAATGCACTTGTCACTTAAACGAATCCACTAAAGCAGCAAAAATAAAGTCAAACCAGTTCAACTTTTGTTGTTTTTTTCTTCTCCTGTATCCTAAAGTTGACACAAAGACTTCTCACGCCAAAAATATTTCGAACACATACACATATATATGTATGTATGTTAATAAACATTCCAACACTGACTCACTCACTCACTCACTAACTTGCATTTACTCGTTGATTCATACACTATCATTTCATCTCACTCACTTAATAGTCCTTTTTAATCCACTTGAATTGTTTTAATGAAAAAAGTTTCCGATATTTTTTCCCATTGTTCTCGATGAGTGTTTAAAAAGAGTTTTTTGTCTTACCCACAGCCCTCTCTCCTTTCCCACTTTTAGTGGATCAATCTGGATTAGAGTTTATGGGGTAGAGAAAAGAAGAAACAATGAAACTTTCGCAGCGAAAAAGAATTTCAAGAACAACAGCATCAGCATCAGCTACAGTATCAGTATCATCAAAAGCTAAACTTTGCCGGTTTCAATATGTTGAGTGCGTGTCTTCATCAAAGTGTGGCATGAGAGAAGAGGACTCTTTTCGTTTTTTTTTCATTCAAAATTACGAGTAATTTGTGTCATAAAAAGTTTTGATTTTTATCTGTTGTGTTAGACAAAAAAAAAAGGGACGAAATGAAAAAGAAGAACAGAAGAACATCATTTGTAAATCCCTATTAGGCAGTTAAAGCTTAATACCAGTTTAGGCTGTACATAAGGCCGTAATTGATTCAGAATAGAATTTAAATACAATTTACTTCACTTAACTCAAAATAAGGTACAAAGTTTCTTTTTGTTTTGAGAATATTGATTAGATTGATTGCGTCATATTGTCATATCCCATATCCGATATATTTCGATTGTTTATTATTTCATCAGAAGAGTAGGAGATTTTAATACTAAAATACTGTTTTTAATTGTTTTAAATGAAAGTGAATGAATTCATAAATGGTTGGTAAAGGAAAATCAACATACAGTGAGCGCCAAAGTGTTGACTCACTATAATTTTAAATTTTCTATTATGTTCTTAAGTATAAAAAAAAAGCTTTTTCATGAATTGTTGTTTTTGTTTTAACATTTTATAAATAAACGTTTTTATTTTTGGAAATTTATTCGACTATTCTCATTTACTTTTCTCGCTATCCTAAGAAAATGAATTATTTCAGTGGTGTTTACTCACTTTTGGCGCTCACTGTATTTGTATGGTACGTACCAGAGGTCAACAAAGAATCATTTTTTCGCTACTCATAAATACTCATGAAATTTTGAGTATGAGTGAGTCAATAGTATTGAAATTCAACCACTCGTACTCACTACAACATTGATTTATAAGTACAGGTTGCAATGAGTATGAGTACAACGTTGACATCAAACTCATAACATTCGAAATATGTTTGATTCATACGCCTACATATTAAGATTCATAAATTTAGAAAAATACTTATAATACTCATAAATGATGCGAGTGATTTGAAAAAAGAAAAAAAAAAAGACAAAGACAGCAAGCAAAGCAAACACACAATCTTCTAGTGAGTATTGTAGTGTTCGCACGTGAATCATACTTATTTTGTGATTCCTGTAAATGTTGAGTAAAGGAGAGTTGAAATCAACAACATCATGCGTATTGTTAAATATGAGTACGATGAGTATTTCAAAATTTGAATATGAGTAGCATGAATATGATATTAAAATAAGTATGAATGCATATAAGTATCAGAAATTATGATGATGATTCGAATCTACTCATGTTTTTGAATACTCATTGCTGATCTCCGGTACGTACGTATTTAAAAATTTTTTTAAATACATCATTTTATCATATTTGCATAGGGCAAGAATAAAATTTATATAAACTTAAAAATTTTTCTCATTAGCCATTTCAAGTTATACGAGTGCTGACTCTCAAAGTCATAAATGGATATTTGATACACAAAAATGGCGAGAGTGAGTACGCATTCTAGAAGGGAACGCAATCTACGAGTTATCTCGTAGTTGGCAGTCAACGTGTTAAGCAAGTAAGTAAGGAGATCTAGTGAAGTATATTTTTTATCGTTTTAAGAAACCAAGGTACTTGAAAGCTTCTTTCGGCCCTGAAATACCAAGAACTTGGTTTTAAGTCACATATTGTTAACATAACATAGCACCTAAAATTCAATGCTACAGCAATGGCTGTTTTGTTTTTTAAAGTAATCCCTATTCAGATGATTCTATTCGATTGTAGTCGCCGTTATCTAGTAGGTAGTGTGTTCGCTTATTAGACGTAAAGCCCGGGTTCGAGCCCTAGGCCAGACCTCAAAACGAAATATGAGAAAGAAAAAATATTTCTTCGGCGACTTCCTCTGAGCAGTTTTCTGGAAAGAACTCTGAGAGTAAATAAAATTGCCATGAAAAAATATCTCAAAAATCTGTCTTTCGAGTTTAAGTTCTTAAATTTTCATTTTAAGTGTAGAAATTATTATAAAATCATTTAATAATATTTACACACATACAGGACTACTTTCAATAAACCTCAGCAATTTGTTCATTTTGTTGTATTCGATTTTTACACATATTCAAATGCTTCCAGGCAGAGAGGCGTGTCTCTGCAAATGGCATTGTCCTTCTATTTAAAAATACTTGTACAATTTATTTCCGTTTTGTCCGCATCCTTTGGCTGGTTATTGCATAATTTCCGTTAAAAAAAAAAAAAAAAGCCACTTTTCCAATTCACTCTTCACGTCGTTAAAAGTACAAAAGTGAGGTGATATAATCTAATGGTGTTCATCTATAAAACAGTTGCAACAGTTGCAATGAACGATTGGTTCAAGTTAAAGCGTTTTTTTCTATTAATTTCACAGACAGCGACGTAGATAATTGGAGAAAAAGGGTAGACCAATGTCTCGCATAAAATATCCTACACTAGCAATTCTTTGTTTATAATAGAAGACGGTGGAATTAATAAGAATTTTCGTTTGGATGCATCAAAATGAAGTTAAAACGCTGGTAGATTGGTCCTTCGAAGTGGTAGCTCTGAGCTCACTTGAGCACGCATAGCAGATTGGTCCTTCACATGTATTAATTAACAAATATTTAGTGAGGCTCACTATCAAATGCTTAAAAATGTTGCCAATTTGTCTTAAAATTGTTGGAATATTTCCAATCAACATACACTTTTTCATAGTCAATATGAATATTTCGTCGGCTAGGGTATGTCTTGTGATAGGTTAGGTTAGGTCGGAGTGGTAGCTCTGATATCAGAAAGCTCACTTGAGCACGCATAGCGGCCCGTTGTGATGCCACGGGTGAATGCAGTCCCTGTACTGACCAAGTTCCACCAAAATCAGGGAAGAGGAAGAAGTTGGTCAGCGCAAGGGCTGCACCTTGTGAGAGTAATTGTAAGATGTACAAACACATTTATAAATTCAAAAAAAAATTTCCATGTCGCTCGTATGTTTGGCCAGGTTCAGAAAAATTTTTGTTTTTTCTTTAGAAAAGTGTGTGAGTGTGTGTGTGTGTGCAGCAGCATAAATGATTTTCTCTTTTTTAAAAATCGATTTGAATAGGAAATTAAAAAGGAAATCTTTTTGCAAATCTTTCACCGTGTACTAATGTACGTACACACACACAAATCGAGTTCAATGAATTGTAAGCAAGAATGAATAAAATTTAAGAGAATGTATAAAATGTCTAACATTTCATTACTTTTAATAGACAAAAGTCTTCATATTATTAAGAAATTTTCTAAATAAGTTTCATTTAATAATTAATTGCTTACTTACTTGTCTCGTACATACATATGTATTTATTTAAATGCATACAATCATGGACAAAAGTCTAAATACCCCCCAACCATTCTTTTTCATTTCATTTCGTTCAGTTTCAAAAACTTGTTCCAAATAGTAACAGTACAGGTTTTCTTTAAAGAAGAGCCAGCAAAATCGCATTTTTGGTTTCTTATTTGTATGTACAATTTTGTCACAGGTTTTTTTTTTTTTTTTTTTTTTTTTACAGAGATCAGCAATGAATCGTTTTTTCGCTACTCATAAGTACTCATGAAATTTCGAGTATGAGTAAGTCAACAGTATTGAAATTCAACTACTCTGATTCATTCGTACTCACTACAACACATTGATTTATAAGTACAGGTTGCAATTAGTACAGCGTTGACATCAAACTTATAACATTCGAAATATGTTTGATTCATATGCCTATTCATTCAGATTCATAAATTTAGAAAAATACTTATAATACTCATAAATGATTCGAATCATTCATCAAAATTTACAGTCTTAGTTGTTGTTGCATTTACAAAAAAAAAAAAGAAGAAAGAAAAATACAAAGACAGGAAGCAAAGCAAACACACAACCTTCTAGTGAGTGTTCGTACGCGAATCGTACTTATTTTGTGATTCTTGTAAATGTTGAGTAAAGGAGAGTCGAAATCATCAACATCATGCATATTATTAAGTATGAGTACGACGAATACTTCAAACTTCGAATATGAGTAGTATGAGTATGATATTAAAATAAGTATGAATGCGTAAAAGTATCAGAAATTATGAGTATGATACGAATCTACTCATTTTTTTGATAACTCATTGCTGATTTCTCATTTCATACTTCTCTTCCGTGATTGTTTTTAATGTTTTTTGTTAATAAAACTCAATTTTAAGAAAATCTTTAACATTTTTTTTAACATCTAAAATGTTGGCGGTATTTAAAATTTGTCCATGACTGTATGTCTTTGCAGATATCCTTTTGTGTACAATTTTATTGTTTTTAGCAAACTGAATGAATCTTGTTATATGTATGATCATTAAAGATTATAACACTGGTTTTGTTATAACAATTGTGCATTTAATTTTGTTAATTTGTGTGGCAACACACTTTGTTAATACGTTAATAAAATGTTAAAATAAAATTTAACAAAAGACTATCAAAATAAATACAATTTCTTATTACAAATCAGCTACTCGAAAGGCATTTAAGTTAAATGACAAGTATTTGAAGAAATTTATATTTATTATAAACGACATTTACGAAATACTCGGTATAATGATAGCTCTTGACATCCTACATAACTTTAGAATGAAATCGTTTTTTTTCAATACATATCCTTTTAAGGGCCATTATTAAAATTTGCAATTAAACTTTGGGTTTAGTTAAAGGTAACTTTACCTAAAGTGAACTTTAAAGTCATCTTTAACTTCTTTTCGTTATTACAACTTACAGATAAATTAACTTTTTCAAAAATATGGCAGTGCCGTAGCACTGTCGATAAAACTGCTCAATTAAACAAGTTTTTTTTAACGCAGTGACAACGACGGGCTTCTTTTTTTACTTTTTTTGTTGTATATGCTCATTTATTTAAATTTGAAGTTGCCATATTGAAAATAATATATAATAAGGCATGTTCGAACATACCTAAACTTAACTTTAAAAGTTACCGGCAGGATGATCCCCCCTTTAGCTTAACACTCACTTCTATCTTATTGGGTACTCATAACAATGAAAAACAATTTATGTGGCTGTTAAAATCCTCCCTTTAGTTAACGGCAAGTTGTAATAAGGGCCTAAAATCTATTAACATGAAATGTTCGTTAAACGTCTCAACTCATTATCGGTGTGAAGCTTTCTTCAAATACTCGTATATGTAAATTGAAATTTTTTAAAATTGAATGTATAAACTTATTTATTGCAAGTTACAGTACTTACTTACTTGCTTAATTGGTTAGAACAGCCGTTTTGGCAGGAATACGATTTAGCTTCTCACACCACCCATGCTGTATGTGTTAATTTTGTACACGAGTGACGGGATCTACAGCTTAAGCTTGACCCCGAAGTAGAGATTATTTTGAGAAATTTTTCATGGCAAGAATGTTTGCCAGAAGATTGCTGAGAGGAAGCCACCAAAGAAATATTTTTTCATACTTCGTTTGGTTTGAGATGTCTTAGCTGGAGTTTAACACGTTGACTGCCGTCTACGAGATAACTTGTAGATTGCGTTCCCTTCTAGGGTGCCAACGAGATAACTTGTAGATTGCATTCCCTTCTAAGGTGCCAACTACGAGTTATCTCGTACTCCTTAAACCTGCCATTTTTGTGTAGCTACGAATAAAACCGTATTATATCAGTGCTAGTATCAATAAAAGGCTTCTGGGAAAAGAACAAAAAGTCAGTGTTGGCCTGCGTGGCCAGTTTTCTGAAAATTGACATGGCAGTCAACGTGTTAAACCACGGGCTCGCTTTTAATAAGTTAACACTTTACCACTAGACTACAGTGACTTTGGCGGCTGTTTAGATATATTCTCCTAGTGTCTTTTAGACCTTTGTTTACTCACAGAGTTTTTGCCAATGACTGCTGAGAGGAAGCCACCAAAGAAATATTTTTTCATACGTTTTTCGTTTGGTTCGAGATGTCTGAGCTGGAGTTCAAACCACAGGCTCTCGTCTAATAAGTTAACACTCTACCACTAGACTACAGTGACTTTGGCGGCTGTTCATATATATTCTCCTAAAGTGTCCTTTACGTAAAGTGAAAGTATCATGTAACTGCTTTAGAAATACATGTCCTAGACTCTTTGAAAATGAAATATGTAAAGATTTTGTAATGTGTATCAGAAATCGAAAGGAATTTGAGAACAATAATCTATTTTTCATGAGGCTTCGTTTTTCATCAAACAACGACTACCAACGTACACCATTTCGTCTACTCTGTCAAAAATACGCTCACAATGCAATTATAAATTGAAAACGAAATTTTGATTGAATCATCGCTATAAGTTTACTAATCTGTGTTTTCAAATTTATCGTACATGAATTCCTAGAAGTTAACTTCCAAATCAATCAAAAGAATGGAACTTTAATTACCTCTAATAATTGTGAACAACGGAAAAATTGTTCATATGATGCTGTTGCTGTTTCATTCCTAGTGATTCTGAGAAGGCATGTACATACGAGTACATATATACGTATGTATTGACGTTAAAATACAAGTCCTAACGACATTACACATGTGTACATAATGGTCGTAGAGCCGTAAACTGCTCTCAACACTGCCATACCGTGAAAACTAAAAAGGAGTCTTCGCAGCAATTAAATAAACAACATAGCAACAGTAGGCATAATTCGGAGTGTTAACTTCTAACAATGTTTGTGGTACACTTCTACCACATGCATACATACATAATTGGCCATTACTACCCTTCAGTCAGGATTACGGCCTAGCTTCTTAACAACACTCATGTTGTGTGTGTTAATTTTATATATGAGTGGCGGGACCTACAGTTTAAAGTCATCTCTAACGACAGATTTTTGAAAAACTTTTTCATGGCAGGTTTATTTACTCTCAGTGTTTTTGCCTGAAATCTGCTGGGAGGAACTAGCTGAAGAAATACTTTTTTCTATATTTCGTTTTGATGCCTGACCTGGGGTTTGAACCGGAGCCTTACACCTAATAGACCAACATACTACCTACTAGACTACGGCGACTTTTACCACATCTACGTTTAATATACATACATACCAGAGATCAGCAATGAATCTTTTTTTCGTTACTCATAAGTACTCATGAAATTTCGAGTATGAGTGAGTCAACAGTATTGAAATTCAACTATGTACTCTGATTCATACGTACTCACTACAACGTTGATTTATAAGTACAGGTTGAGTATGAGTATGAGTACAACGTTGACATCAAACTTATAACATTCGAAATATGTTTGATTCATACGCCTATTCATTCAGATTCATAAATTTAGAATAATACTTATAATACTCATAAATGATTCGAGTGATTCGAATTACTCATCAAAATTTACAGCCTTAGTCGTTGTTGCATTTAAAAAAAAAAAAAAAAAAGAAAGAAAAGCCAAAGACAGCAAGCAAAGCAAACACACAACCTTTTGGTGAGTATTATAGTGTTCGTACGCGAATCATACTTATTTTGTGATTCGTGTAAATGTTGAATAAAGAAGAGTCGAAATCAACAACATCATGCATATTGTTAAGTATGAGTACGATGAGCACTTCAAATTTTGAATATGAGTAGTATGAGTATGATATTAAAATAAGTATGAAGGCGTGTATAAGTATCAGAAATTTTGAGTATGATTCGAATTGACTCATATTTTTAAATACTATTTGTTGATCTCTGATAAATACATTACAATATCGATAGCGCTACTGGTGATAATTGTAAACTGCGTAGTAAATTAATAACTGCAATCGTAAATTTTGGGGACCTCATCTCAAATTTAACAGAATTTAAGTATTGTTTCGATAACAGCTACAGTAATCCCTAGATTTATGTTGCAGTTGGTTCCAAAAAAAATGCGACATAAATGGAAACGACGAAAATCGAATTTTAAATTGCTCATACTACAAAGTGGTATGTTTTTAACAAGGAACTTAAAAAAGTTACAGTAATCCCTGGATTTACGTAGCAGTTGGTTCCAAAAAGAAGCGACGTAAATCGAATGACGACGCAAATTGAAGTTAGAGGGAACAAACAATTTGACGACGTAAATCGAAACGACGTTAGTCGAGGCGACGTAAATCGAAGGATTACTGTAATTTAAAATCGAAACTTCTTTAATACATTTAAGTAATGTGAATCCAAAGTACTTCTCAAACTACCCGTTTCAATTCCTTTTGGTGGTGGCGTGTGTGTGAATTCAATATTTGTATTCTATTCGTTGATTTCATTTAAATTCATTGATATTGGCAATTAAACACTAACGAACTGCTGCTGTAGGGTATTGAATTTATTATGTCTCAAGGATACTTTGCAAAATATTTCATTCATTTTAGGCATGATTTCGTCTGGATGCTTGCTTTCGAATACCACATGTTCAAAGATGTGTGTAATTCATGACATTCTCTTCATTTAGAATGGAATCTATGTATGTATGTATTGTTTGCGTATAGACACGCTCAGTGTACGCTTATGTTTGTGTGTCATTCGTTTATTGCTGTTCTCGTTAATGTACTCACCTTGAATGTTTCCAAATCATTTTTCTCTGAAATTTGCTTCAAGACACCCACATTTATTAAATTATTACAGTATTGCAGTGTCAACATACTGATGTCCTGTTCGCTCAAATGATTACAATTGTTCTGTTGTAGTGATGATATGAACCACTTCATTAGCATTTGACCTGAAATTTAAAATATTTTTCAATGAAATTAATGCAAACGAGAATAATCCAAAACAAATTTATTAATAAATACAAGAGACATTTCATGAAACGTACTTATTTCCAAAAAATCGTAAAATAAATGGAAAATTTCAATTAATGTGGCCACCATTAATTGATTCGAGATATACATGCGAAGGATTAGATGTCGAACGTATAGAGTTTCTGGGAAAGGATTAAAATTCCTTTTAAAATAAATTCTGCTATTAAGTATTATTCAGAAAAATTAAGTGTAATTGACAAATCGATTATAAAGGGAAAAGGAATACAAAAAAAAAATTAAAAATATATTTCAACATATTTCTATGAGTATACATACATATATATGTACATACGTATTTCGTACAAAGTATACCAAGCGAGCATTTGCTGTAAAATGGCACCAAGATGCATTTATTCAGGTAGCGTCATGAAAGCAGTTGAGTGTTTATTTTTTTATTGTTTTATTGTCTCTACCATGTCAAAAATACGGCGAAAAGTTTATTTATATTAACTTTTTATGTGTGTTTGTTATTACGTTTACCTAAGATTCAGTGTTGAAAAATTCAGTAATTTAGTACTTTTTTCAGTACTTTTCAATTTCAAAAATACCACAGTACCCTCACTACACTTTCAGTACTTTTTTATTATTATATGTATATTCTATATCTTGCGCTTTTCAACTATTAATAAGCTTAGCAACATATTCTACTACATAATGTTTAAAGTAGAATTAGTCTTTAGCCCCAAACATCCATGCAAAGTACATACGTTCCTTTTTAGAATACGAAAAGCAATGAGAACGCTTGCCGAACTGTAATGTAATTACGGTAATTATTTAATTTTCGTTCATTGCGTTACGTTCCGTCAACATTTAACTAAACAGGCCTTTTACGTTTCGAATCAACAGTTTTTGTTTTGTATGTATATGAGAAACATGTATCAGTCGTTAGTTTTTCTATAAAAGTACCTTTTTTTATATTTTTATATATATATATATATATTTTTTTATAAAAGTACCTTTTGATGCAAAAAAGTACACTTTCAGACATTATTCTGTACCATTTAAAAATTTCAGTTTTGCTAAGATTTGTCATTTTTAGCAGGCGATTTAAAAACAAAGCAATAAACACATGTTGTTTTTGGAACAAATTTAAAGCGCAATGAGTTGTTGTAATGCTGTTAGCACCTGAATAAATATGTATTGAATGGAACATTATGAGAGTTGATGTGCAATATATTTTATTTTTCTTCTGCAATGTGTTTCAGAATAATTTTTCTACAATTCGTTTAATTCATATATTGGACCCTGATTCTGCTGTATTGGATGAAACTGCCCCACGCTGAATGGTTAGCGAGCGAATCTAGGTTGTAATCCTGACTAAAGGGGTTTGTAGACCAATTAGGTAAGCAAGTACTGAACTTATGGGCAATATTTGTACGTTCCCATTTGTTAAGACTTCTCTTGAGGAATGTGTGTGAAGATAAATTCAAATTTAACTAGCAAAGACAAAAACCAAAAATTTTAACAGAGCTAATGTTAGAGTTAACAGAGCAATGTTAAGTGGTTAACAGAAAATACGAAAAATAGTCAAGGAAGAAATCATCCAAATATACGATATCAGGGACTTGCTGCAGATATCTGACTATATACAAATTGTAGCCTAAGGTGTCCCTAATAAAACCCAATAAGCGGTATATCCCAAATAATTTTGGAACTGGAGATATTGGGCTTCAAATATATCCTATGTTAACAGTGCCTGGGTAGGATGAAAACCGTACACTCCCAAGGTGGATAATGAAAAAAGTGGAGTGAAGTGAAAATGTATGTTGGGTTATTACCATTTAGAGCTATTTTTAAATTGTTGTAAGCGTGTTCTGGAAATTTGTCGATTAAATGGATCAATACTGTGCAACTGATGCACAATGTGAAAAAGTGCCATTCAAATTTTGAATACGTGGGCGTGGGCGACGACGACATAGCAGGCAATAAATTAAGTCAGCTAAAAATAATGGGAGACGAATTTAATTATTTAGATATTGTGTTCATAATTCCTTTTTAATTTGTAGCTATATTTAGTAACGAGACATTTTCTCTGTTCCTTAATTACATTGACATACTGTATACAGTGAAATCTCCCATAGACGGACAACGACCGTCGATCTAGTTTTGTGTGCCTAAAGGGAGATTGTCTGCCTAAGGTGGTGCCAAGAGAGAATCCGTTTGATGGAGGTTATTTTGTATCAAAATTGGCATTGGATATTCGTCCTTTATCGGAGTGTGTTCGTTTATTGGAGCTGTCGGTAAAAGGAGATTTCACTGTATATTCTTTAATGTCTCCATTACTATGAATGTTCATACAGTGATTTTAAATAATCGAATCGAAATCAAATAAATAATAAAAAAACAAAAACTAAACAGCTGCTGGTAGAGAAAATTCTATTAATAATCTACAATGTATATGTGTGTGTGTGTGTGTGTGTGTTATTCTACTCCATACTTCAAAAATTGATTCGAAATAATATTTATTTTGTAAGCAGAGAAATAAACGATCTCTATGACATCTAAAGGGAGTATATTGATGAAGGGAAGGAGGAGGTAATACAATATTTGTATGCTCTCGGTAGTTGTCTGTAGTTTGGAGCAGTGTTGAAAAATTTAAATTTTGAAAAGGTACTGAAAAAGTACTTTTTCGCATCAAATGGTACTTTTGTAAAAAAATACATACATACGCTACAACACTTCAACCCGGATTATGGACCTAGTTTCTCACACCACTTACAATGTTGTGTGCGTTAATTTTATTCATGAGTGGCGGGCCCTACAGTTTAACGTCGACTCCACACGACAGATTTTTGGTAATTTTATTTACACTCAGAGTTTTTGCCAGAAGAAGATCGCCGAAGGAATATTATTTTCATTTTGTGATATGTTGGAGATGTCTGACATGGGGTATGAACCGCGGGCTCACATCTAGTAAGCCAGGACACTACCTACTAGACTATTTATTTTTTATATTTAATACACGTACCGTACGGAACAGAAAAACTAACGACTTATATGTGCTCTTCACTTATAAAACAAAAACTGCTGATTCTGAACGTAACAAAACACGTAAAAGTTACGTGTAGTCAAACGTTGGCGGAACGTAGTCAAACGTTGCCGGAACGTAGCATATGAAGAGCAATGTAAATGCTTACCAAAATCACTTGACAGTTCGGCAAGTGTTCTCATTGCTTTTCGTATTCTAAAAGCAAACGTACGCTCCGTGGACGTTTGGCTAATCGGGGCTAAAGATTAAATCTACTTTTAGCAATACGTTGCTAATGCATTAATAGTTGAAAAGCTTAAGACATAAAATATTTAATAATAAAAAAATACTAATAGTGTAGCGGGTGTACCAGGGTACTTTTGAAATAAAAAAGTACTGAAAAAAGTACTAAAGCAGAGAATTTTTCAACACTGGTTTATAGGTATGTTAACCAGTGAAGATTTAAGTGAAGTCAGTGAAAATATTTCCTTTTTTTGTTGTTGTTCTAATACTAATTGAGCCACATTAAGAAAGATTTCATTTACAAACATCATAATGAAGTAAAAATGAACTCTTGCCATACGAAAGAGTGGCGAACTAAGCAATCAACTGTGGCATTCAAAGTGATTTTATTTGTTTTTGTTTTGTTTTTTTCATTACAATTGAAAACGTCATCTTATTTAATTTGTACAATTAGCGGTTCTTAATTGAGCATTTCGTACATACGTACACATGTATTGGTATTACACTTACAGTTCCACTGCCACGCTGTAGTAGAGAAGCTCTCAACATTGTTTCCAATTACAACACCTTCAAGTAACACCAACATTTTAATACGTTCTCTTATCACGTTTGTCATTTTAATTGAACCACTGCTACGCATCTCTTCATTTTTTGAATATCGACAGCGGCGTAGCATGGTATTTGAATTTTCAAGGACAAATGATTCTTTGGCTGGACAACATTCCTCCATTAAAATTAAAAAGTGATGAGATTCATGGGAAATAATTAAGAATAACAAACAATTTATGTTTGTTTTTGTATGCGCAGATATAATGGACAACGATGAGCTGTTTTGTGTACAAGAGGTGGAATACATATTTTTATTTGTATCCATTTCACAGGCAACTTTCAAATTCTGGGTGTCATTAATATGCTCTGTTATTTGGGGATTTATTGTTGCTGCAATGCTCAGTCGACTTTTTGTTTGCCAATAACAACAATAGCAATTACTATGGTAGCCTAGGTAAGGGTATTGAATGGTGTTGTGCGGTTGTGGCTGACAATGATAAAGGAGGTGTTGCTGTTGGTATATTCTTAAAGCTTTGTTTTTGTTTTTATCTTTGTTGTTGTTTTTATTGTTGTTTTCATTTTTATAGGCATTGTTGTCGAGTATTTGCGGTTTGTATAAAACTCTCGAGTTTCCATCAAATGCAAAAGGCTTCTTCGTATTGTTGCAAAAGGCCGTATTATTAGCCACTGTCATCAATAAAGGACACCATACTCCTGAGAGTTCTGGTGTTTTTTCAGCTGTTGCAGTTGTTGTTGTCCATACCGGGGCTGGTTCGTTGGATGCAACCGTTTTTGGCTGTAACATGACAGCTTTAACTGTTAACGTTGCTGAATGCAATGTATTCGCCAGTTGTGACATTATGGTAGGCGCTCTAAACTCTTCCAACCCACACGAACACTTCAAATACCCAGTGAGGAGATGCAAACGTTTACATTAATTTTTCAATGAGTGTGTGTTTTTTCATTAAAAAAAAAAAAAATGTGCGTGCATAAGCGGTTGTGATCTTGCTCACTTTTTTTCTTTTTGTCTTTTTAATTTCATTCAATTGCGGGAGTTTGCCATTCGAATTTCGAATTTTTTTTGTTGATTTTTTCGTATTCAATTTCTGTTGTGTTGTGTTTCTCGTCAACTCATTTTTATTTTTCTCACTTTTATTCTCAATATTTCATTTGTTTGTTTTGTTTTGTTTGTGGTGCTATTGACTCATTCGTTTATTTTTTTTCACACGTATGCCCATACACATGTCTTGACGGTAATAAACGCGATTTAAGACTAAAAACTTTTCAAATAAAATATAAAAATTTTGTCCTCTAAAAAAAAATTTTTTGTTTTGATCAGTTTTTAACAATTCATTTCGATGTGTGTATGTATGTATGTATATTAGGGTGGCCCAAAATAAAAGTTGCGAATGTTCCCAACTAAAATGAAAGTTTGATTCATTCTAAGACCACGTTTCTCAAAATTTTTGTCCTGGGGTCAATATTTGGTGAGCTGGATCAAAGGATAAAAAGGTCCTTTTTTGAGGTTTTTTGGATTTTTTTCATATTTCTTCCAAAAGAACTATATATAAATTTGGAGTCATATGAAAGGTCTTTAAGAGGCGCTTTCAATAGATTATCAGAAATTTAAAAAAAAAAATTGAAAATTCAAAAATTTTTAAAATTTCGTACAAAATTTTTGTTTTTTTTAATTTTTTCATAGAATTTACTTAACTAAATTGTTGAAATTTCTTAATTATAAAGACCATGTAATTTAACCAAAATGGTTTTTTCCGTTTTTCAAAATTCAATACATTAACGGCACATTTTGCAAAAAAACATTGACTTCTATATATAAGATTTTTGTTGTAAAAAATAAAAAAAGAGATTTTTTGGCATTAAATTTTACTAGTTATTATTGGTTTAATACTATTTCTTCATTACTTTAAAAATAAACAACAAAAAACAACAACATTAAGAAAATTATTATTATTATTATTATTACGGAATAACAAGAAAATTACATTATAGCGGAATGTATCGCAAATGTTTTGGTTTAAATTGAAATATTCGTTGTATAACAAAATAAAAGTATAAGAAATTATACATCAATGAAAAGCTTATAAAATTTGCGTTACTTTGATGCCCATTACATATATGAATTGAGTTAACAGAGGTTGTCAGATAGAGAAGAAATTATGTTTAAAAAAATTTTAATAAAAATTGAATTAGATTGAATTTTGAAAAACGGAAAAAACCATTTTGGTTAAATTACATGGTCTTTATAATCAAGAAATTTCAACAATTTAGTTAAGTAAATTCTATGAAAAAATTAAAAAAAACAAACATTTTGTCCGAAATTTTAAAAATTTTTGAATTTTCAAATTTTTTTTTAAAATTTCTGATAACCTATTAAAAGCGCCTTTTAAAGACCTTTCATATGATACCAAATTTATACACAGTTCCCTTGGAAGAAATATGAAAATAATCCAAAAAACCTCAAAAAAAGACCTTTTTATCCTTTGATCCAGCTCACCAAATATTGACCCCAGGACAAAAATTTTGAGAAACGTGGTCTTAGAATGAATCAAACATTCATTTTAGTCGGGAACATCTATACCTTATTTTTTCTCCATACAAACGGGGCCACCCTAATGTATATGTGTCTGGTATCTTTCTAAAAAAACTAATCGTCATCATCGTTATCAGCAGCCGCTACTTTCGGTCGTTCATTGAATGATCATACGTACAGTGTGTTGTGGTGTAGTGCTGATGTATTGATTTATTTTAAAGTGTAAAATGTAATCAATTAGTGTTGATTTTTAATAGTGAATTTAAAATTTTATAATCTTTTAAAAAATGTTTTGGGTTTTTTATTTTATTAGAAAGATGAGGCAACACTATTCACTTTATCTCTCTTCACTATTTGTTTAAGAAATGTAATAAAAGTTATAAATAAAATTAATCATTTCTAAGACATTAATTAACATTTTTTATTTGTTTGTTTTAATAGTTTTAAGTTGAGATTAAAGATGAAAATGACCAGAATCTTTATCAAATGGTATATGTTACCAGTTTCTTTTTAAACATTTCTAATCATGCAAATCAAATAAATTCAATTTAAAATTCATTTGAATTGATGTAAAGAAAATGGTATTAGTGTGGACCAGAGATCAGCAATGGGTATTCAAAAAGGTGAGTACATTCGAATCATACTCATAATTTCTGATACTTATACGCATTCATACTTATTTTAATATCATACTCATACTACTCATATTCAAAGTTTGAAGTATTCATCGTATTCATACTCAACAAAACGCATGATGTTGATGTGTGTGAAGATAAATTCAAATTTAACTAGCAAAGACACGAACCAAAATTTTTAACAGAGCTAATGTTAAAGTTAACAGAGCAATGTTAAGTGGTTAACAAGAAATACAAAAACTAGTCAAGGAAGAAATCACTCAAATATGCGATATCAGGGACTTGCTGCAGATATCTGGCTATATACATATTGTAGTCTAAGGTGTCCCTAATAAAACCCAATAAGCGGTATATCCCAAATAATTTTGGAACTGGAGATATTGGGCTTCAAATATACCCTATATTAACAGTGCCTGGGTATTATGACACTATTTAACATAGGGCATATTTGAAGCCCAATATCTCCAGTTCCAAAATTATTTGGGATATACCGCTTATTGGGTTTTATTAGGGACACATTAGGCTACAATTTGTATATAGCCAGATATCTTCAGCAAGTCCCTGATATCGCATATTTGAGTGATTTCTGAGTATTATGACACTGTTAACACGGAGCATATTTGAAGCCCAATATTTTTGTAAATGCAACAACAACTCCAATTACTCCAATTATTTATGAGTATTATAAGTCTTTTTCTAAATTTATAAATCTGAATGAGTAGGCATTTGAATCAAACATATTTCGAATGTTGTGAGTTTGATGTCATAACGTTGTACTCTTACTCATTGCAACCTGTACTTATAAATCAATGTTGTAGTGAGTGGGAATGAATGAGAGTAGTTGAATTTCAATACTGTTGACTCACTCATACTCAAAATTTCATGAGTACTTATTAGTAGTGAAAAAACGATTCTTTGCTGATCTGTGGTGTACTACCTTCAGATTATACATAATTTTATGTCCAAATTGTTGAAAAAATAAGAAGATGTAGCCTCTTGGATATGGGTTCATTGCCCTTATTTGGGTATTGAGTGTTGCATGCTACAATAAATCCGCACGGGACGTATTTTATTTAAAAAAAAAGTTATTATAACATCCATTTGTTTGGAAAGGGTTAACAAAGTTACATAATACATACGTACATAATTGGCCATTACAACCCTTCAGTCAGGATTACGGCCTAGCTTCTCACGCCACTCATGTTGTGTGCGTTAATTTTATACAAGCGTGGCGAGACTTACAGTTTAAAGTCGACTCCGAACTACAGATTTTGAGAAACTTTTTCATGGCAGGTTTATTTACTCTCAGAGTTTTTGCCAGAAATCTGCTGAAAGGAAGTCACTGAAGAAATATTTTGTTTTCATATTTCGTTTTGATGTCTGACCTGTGGCCTTACGTCTAATAAGCCAACACACTACCTACTAGACTACGGCGACTTCGAAGTTACGAATATTTAAATGCATACTATCTTAGAGCAATATACGCCAAGTGAAAGTTAAATTACGGAAACGAAATCAAAATTCGGTAAATTTATTGTAAATGAAATGCTAGACAGGTTTGGAATGTAGTAGTTTTTCTAAGAGGATCCAGGCCCTCTTTTTTTTAAACGTTCAACCTGATCTTAAAGTATGCTTGAAAAATTAATCAGATAGAAAGCTATACAGTAACATATCTTCTTAAATCAAAACCAGACTTATTTTTATTTTTGGTTCAAAAATGGTATTTTAATTATCAACGATACCACATACAGTCAACTCTACTATAACGCGGTGAGTGCGTACCGCGTTGTATGGAAAACGCGCTATAAGAAACTCGGATCTAATCGTAAAACCAGGCAAATTCGTAGCGCGTTCTATGGAAACCGCCCAATAAGAAACTCGGAATGAGTACAAATCACATCATTCGTACCGCGTTATATGGAAAGCAAGACAAGATAAATTATTTTTGTTGAATTAAAGAGTTCATATAAGAATTGATAAAAAAAATTAAACAAAAACTAAACTAAAAGACTGTTTTCGAACGAAAATAAGAAAGACTTGTAAAATTATGTAATTTTTAAACATTCATTCTCAGTGTCAGATATGTATGAGTTGCAGAAAAATTTTTAGAATATCGTAGACGGCTATGAGATAAGCTGGCCTTTTTATATAAAAATGTTGTTTGTACATCTCGGCTGTGCTTTTGTGTCGTAAATAAAACTGATATTAAACCCTCTTACAATATCTAGTTACTAGCGTCATTCAGATACTATGCGGAAGGAACTTACGGCATGTTGTTGAACGTAAACCGCTCTGTATGAGTACCGCGTTATAGGAGAGCTGTCTCAATTTCAGCGCCGCGTTATTGGGAAATCGCGTTCTGAGAGTAACGCGTTATAGGTGGGCTGTCGCAATTTCAGCGCCGCGTTATATGGAAACCATGTTCTGAGAGCACTGTGTTATAAGAGCGTTGACTGTACATAAATACATTCGATTCGGCAACTCTAAAATGTTTAATGCTTATGTTATTCAAAGGAATAAGAACAGGTACAATATTCTGCAACACCTCTGGTGGATTAACTCGTATACACGAATGATTTTATTGCAATTCTAAACAGGTAAATTATATTAAAGGGACTGCCTGGCATGCCTGTTTAATTACGTTTTATTTGCGATTAATTTTCTTTGTGTTTTGAATTTACGTGTTATTTTCTTCTATTATTTTCTAAATGACAACTTTTCAAGTGTTCCATTTGCCATTTTGGCAAACACAGCTTATATTTTCGTGTTTATATTTTTTTATTTAATTTTGCTTTAAATTTGTTCGCTAAATGGCTTAGCAAACAACACTAGTCATCGATGTTTTCTTTTTTTTTATTTATTTCTCAATTGTTATTATTTTTTAAATAATAAACGTAAAACACTTGAACTTCATTTCCAATTTGGTGTATTGTGTCGTAGTGGCATACGTGCTTTAAAGAAAAGACTCTTTCACTATCAATAATATCAGTTCGTAATCGATTCATTTCGATTTGATAATGACATTCAATAGTTTTTCCTTGTTGCTGCTTGCGAGTATTAGTTTTGTTATCGAAAATCGTTGTAATTGTAATTGATTTATTAAACAATTAATTCATTAAATTATAAAATGCTATGCAAGTGTTTGCATCAATATGTGTATGTAAGTAAGACGTCAAAACAATACGATTCATAGCGCCGCTTGCAAAATGCGCAAAATTGTGGGAAAAATATACCGCTGACCGATCGTTATCTGTAAACGGAATACTAAAATTGATTGCAGGGAAAAGCCTTTGACTCGAAGCTTCATCATCTAGAAAGATCGTTTAATTATAACATAAAAGACTTCCATACATTTCTGTCGACTGATTTGAGGGCATTCCGATAATATATGTACCCCTTGGTACATCAAGGAGATATCATATATTTAATGCGCCATTGTAATGTTGTAAAAAATATGACTGTCATACATAAAAAATTGTGCATCGATTCTGTGCTTCAGAAATTTTCGAAATGCATTGTTAAATAATCGTCGTAGTCTATTAGGTAATGTGTTCGCTTATTAGACGAAAAGCCCGGGTTCGAGCCCCAGGCCAGACATCAAAACAAAATAAGAAAAAAATATTTCTTCGGCGACTTCCTCTCAGAAAATTTCTGGCAAAAACTCTGAGAGTAAATAAACCTGCCATGAAAAAGTTTCTCAAAATCTGTAGTTCGGAGTCGACTTTAAACTGTAAGTCTCGCCACGCTTGTATAAAATTAACGCACACAACATGAGTGGCGTGAGAAGCTAGGCCGTAATCCTGACTGAAGGGTTGTAATGGCCAATTATGTATGTATGTATGTATATATTGTTAAATAATATTCTTTAGAAACATTAAACTAGCGTGTAAAACCTAACTCTAGAACACACATTTTGATCAAAATTTTTTGATTGAATTTTTATAGAAATTTTAGGGATATTCTTGTAATAAATTTGAGTAGTTCAGAGTAAATAATTTCAAATTGTACATTTTAAATGTGAAAAGTCATCAATTTAAAGAATTTGCTGTTGTCAATCAAACTACATTTTATCAACTACATACGTACATACATACATTTTTAATCGCTAAATTCATATTATTGATGACGAATTTACTTTTACTTTTATTTTTATTATTTTTGTGTTTAGAAATAGATTTCATTCATATATTCCTTCTATAGAAGTTTTGTAAACATTTCTTAGTGGAAATCCAACTGAAACTACAAATTATTAGTCATTCAATAATTGAATAGAAACAATTGAACTAATATTACTTTACCAATAAGAAGGGTGGAAACTCCGATAACATGAAGATTTAAATATTTTATTTATAATTTACAAAAAAAAAAAATGTTTTTATATGTTCCTTAAATAGTCGCCTGACTACTTGAGATCTGTATTCGTTTCAGATATCTGCAATAATACTGTTACGAAAACGATAAATAAAAAGCTACACAAACAAATACAATGAACTTGTTTCAAGTAAGCTAACAACATCAGTATGAAAGAAAAGGGCATAGACCAGTAAGCGAACGCAACAACAAGCAATGTGAACGAAATACACAAACAACAATCAAGTCGCAAAAGAGTTCTCGAGAAAGCGAAACCCCGAACGTGCTACTTCAAGAACCTTCATCAGACTGCTTACGTGGGCATATAAAACGGCAAGACAAAGCAGGCAACCAGTCGTAAGAATTCATTCAGTCTTGTGTGAAGAAAACGTTGCGTGTGAAGAAAACAGTCGTGGTTTGAAGATCGCCGTGGTAAAGATCTACAGTTGTTAGTGCTTACGGGAACAGAAGTGTAGAGAAGAATAGCGAAGTAAACAAATTCTTGTTGTATCATCAAGTTGTAAACGGTGGCACACAAAAGTTGTGCGACCAATAAAGAGTTTAATTGAAACAAAACACATATTTATTTTTATTTTTGTTTGAAATCAACGAACTCATATTTTAAACGTTTTTAAAAAGGTAAAAACATAACAATACGATCAAATAGATATTTTAGGTATAGCAACCTGCTGAAACTGAACTTAGTTGAGCCTCAACAACTACATTTCAAGCTACTGATTCAACACAATTATCCACTTCTACCAAAATGCACGTCCGACGGTAGCGCCGTCGAATTAAATTTAATATAAATGCAGATTGATTTCGAGTACAGTCAACCCTCCTACAACGCGGTAAGTGCGTACCGCGTTATATGGAAACCACGCTATAAGAAACTCGGATTTCACCGTACAAACCAGGCTAATTCATAACGCGTTCTATGGAAACCGCGCTATTAGAAACTCAGAGTTAGTACAAATCCCATCACTCGTACCGCGTTATGTGGATTCCAAGAAATTCAAAAGGCAAGATAAATTATAAATTATTTTTATTGAATTCAAGAGTTTATATAAGGATTAATAAAAAAAAATGAAATAAAAACTAAACTAAAAGACTGCAAGGAACTTATGTCATGTTATTGAACAGAAACCGCGCAGTAAGAGTACCGCGTTATAGGCGGGCTCCGCGTTATATGGAAACCGCGCTTTGAAAGTACCGCGTTATAGGAGGGCTGTCGCAATTTCAGCCCCGCGTTATGTGGAAACCGCGTTCTGAGAGTACCGCGTTATAGGAGGGTTTACTGTATATATTTTAAAATTAATGCACATTAGGATGAGGATAATTCAGAATGGCAATACAAATTAAGGCTATTGAATGTCCACTCTATAATGACGATTTTAAAAACAAGTAGTTATGTACATAGTATATACCTATCATCGGTTTGACTTCAGATATAAATACAGAACTATTGAAAAAACTCACAAATTGATGAAGGCATCATTCTCCAACAAATAAGTAAAACCAACAATAACAAATCTACATTGAAAGATTCTCGAATTTACCAGACGGAAAATTAAGGAAGTATAAATAGTACAGTTTTTGTAAGAAGTGCAACGTATAAGCACTAAGTTATTGTTATGTATGTATTTCGATTCGAAGGAAAGATTTGCGAACACTATGCTTTGCACCGTCAGAATCGAATGAATTTTCTTTGGAATCGACACCCCCGTTTGTATATTATGCACTGGATTGTTTTCTCTTTGTAGTAAAAGGTTCGTGTAAACAAATTGCGCAGTGTTATTAATTAAAGCGTGTTGGTAATTTCAACAAATAAATCATTAATTTATAAAAAAAAAACAAAAAACAACAACAAATAAAAATTTCTTTTATTTAAAAATTGTAATCCTCGAATCAATGGGGAGGAAACGTTTTGAAAAGGATGTGTGTGAAGATAGATTTTAAAATCTATCTCCCCAGACTCAAACCAAGTCAGTTAACAGAGCTCTGTTATGTTACTAACAGAACTCTGTTAAACATTTAATTTAAGGCTGGGAAAGAAAAACAGGAAAAATTAATTAAATTCCTGCATAAAATAAGAAAGAAAAAGCAAAAGTTGAAAAAATAAGTCCTATAGTTAATAACTGATACAAAATATTGCTTAATATGAACGACAATAAACAGATAATCATACATTCCGAAAGCTATTGTTATCCGATAAATAAACCAATATTGTGGGAAAACAGAACTGAGTGGACGGACAAAGAAAATTGTTTTTAAAGCATTGTACGTCCCTTTAACTAAATCAATCACCAGAACCAGAGGGGAGAGAGATTTTAAAATCTATCTTCACACACATTTGTAAAGGGTATATTAACGGGCAAAAGCTTATAACTATTGCAAGTGATTTTGTAACTAGTACCCTATCCATAAGCATAGTCCATAGTGACCCACATGATAATGTAGTGGATCGATTTAATATTTATTATTTACTTAGGACTTATCATCGAGCATTTCTCGTCAGACTTCGAACTAAGGTGAAAACACGGATTGTCTTAGCACAAATGAGGACCTCTACGAAGCGTCTCTACATTTATAGCGACACATTGCTACGATAGGGAAGTGATTCAATCATACAAACATACATAATTGTACATTACAACCCTTCAGTCAGGATTACGGCCTAGCTACTCAACACCGCTCATGTTGTGTGCTTTAACTGTATACGTGAGTGGTGGGACCACCAGTTTAACGTCGACTCCGAATGATAGATTTTTTGAGAAAGTTTTTCATGGCAGGTTTATTTACTCTCAAGAGTTTTTGCCAGAAATCTGCTGAGAGGAAGTCGCCGAAGAAATATTTTTTTTCTTCATATTTCATTTTGATGTCTGACCTGGGATGCGAACCCGGGCTTTACGTCTAATAAGCCAACACACTACCTACTAGATCACGGCGACTATCAATCTCTGAAGAATAAACGAAAACAACGTTTCGATCATTGAGACTGTTTGGCACGTACTTGGGAAATACTGAAGAGTCGCACACACTTTGGCTAATTTTGGCTAAAACACTATCATGAAAACCGAATGAAGAAGGCATCTATTATTCTAAATTTTTTTTTTAAGGGAGAACCGCATATGTATAAGAAATCTGACAAGAGATACATAGGGATTACATAACATTAAAGAACGACCAATAGAAACGCGCACTTTTCATCGAAAAATCATCTTCAGCGATGAGGTTCATTTCAGGATGAATGGGTACGTGACCAAATACATTTTTCCAATTTTAGATGCTACCAATTCATATGCGATCTAACCACGCCCTAGGCATTCCTCACTCAAAAGACATTGTTTAGTGTGTGTTGCTTACTGACGTCATGGGTCCCTATTTCCTTAGGAACGACGTTCCCCTGGCAATCTTTTGAGCAATTTGAGAGCTCGATTATGCCACATGGAGGTGATGTGACCGGCCATTTAAGCGCGTTAGAAGGTTTTCTCGTGGGGTTTTCGTAAATCGTAGCTAATAAGGCTTGTTTAGGCTTAATAAAATTACATTATTTTATCACTACTAATATTATAATATTTTACTAGACATTTAGGTATACATTGTAGCTCAATAGATATTTCTGAAAAGTACTGCTACAAACCAACGAAACTTGTCGACTTTACGACCCATATTATATAACTAATGCTCTCTCTTAAGTTCATAATAAATTAGTTTTATTCGTTAGTTTGCCACACTTCTAAAACTTGTTACGGTGCAACAAACAGAAACTGTGTAATTGTGGCAGAAGCCATTAAGGGAATTATGGCTGAAATGCGACTACATTTATGGAGCCAAATTAATCTTTTCTACTGACTTATTAAATTTAGATTTTAGCTGAGAATTTCTTAATAATCATTAAACATGACGCACAGGATGGCGCAACAATGAGTTTTTGTTTAACTATCAACAGCGGCAACAACGACAGCAGCAGTAGCAACAGCAACAGCAACAACAATTACAAAAGTTAATTTAAAAGTTAATGAAGTTAATCCAAATAGAAGGTAACTATTGTTGAAATGTATACCAAAAAGCACACACGTAAATAGAAAACTTATATAAAACTCAAACACACACACAGAGCTACAGAGCGACCGAGCGACACACAGAGAAAGCCAATGAGAGTTAGAAAGAGATAAAGAAGAAGAAGAAGTAGAAGAAGCACATTAATATAATAAAACTATTAAATTAGACGGGAAAATTAGTTTTATCATATAAAAGCTTACACATGCATACAAATATGTACGTATGTATATGTAACCAAAATCACATACGCAAGCATACAAACACACACTGCCTGCCTCCACCCTCAGAGTATGTGTAAGTCTGGCGAGTGTACGTGTAAGCGTATGTGCTGAAAGCAACCTTATTACACAGGTTCGATAAAAAAATAATTCAATGGATTGAAAAGGAACAAAATCCTAAAAACGACGTCCCAAAAAAAAACAACATTATAGTCCTTCAAGCAAGACCAAGTGATCCTTTTCTGCAATGCAGGAAAGTGACGATTATTATACATCCAAAGCTTCATCTAAATTTTATTCCTTTTTCTTTTCTTCAAGGACCTTGAAACCGTTGCATAACATCACTCACCACCTCCTTCCATCGTCCAATTGTTTCTTTGCTTTGTTTCACTTTCATTAATCAAAGTTCTTCCACATAATCAGGTGATTGGTCTATTGTAGCAGCAGGTCTTCATCTGTGCTTGTGTTAATTAAATGTGGGAATATTTATTGATTTGTTGAATGACTGGTAGTGAGCAACTTTTCTCATTGAGTTCTACGTTTTCTTCCTCTGATGTTAGTTGTTGATGTTACTTTCTCAGGTGGGTCTAGGGGGATTCTTCATCGTTAAACATGTGTAGTCGCCGTAGTCTAGTAGGTAGTGTGTTCGCTTATTAGATGTAAAGCCCGGGTTCGAGCGCCAAGCCAGACATTAAAACGAAATATGAAAAAAAAAATATTTCTTCGGCGACTTCCTCTCAGCAGATTTCTGCCAAGAACTCTTGAGAGTAAATAAACCTGCCATGAAAATGTTTCTCAAAAAATCTGTCGTTTGGGGTCGACGTTAAACTGTAGGCCCCACCACTCACGTATACGTTTACAGCACACAACATGAGTGGTTTGAGAAACTAGGACGTAATCCTGACTGAAGGATTGTAATGGCCAATTATGAATGTTTCTATGTATGTATGTAAAACATGACGAAAATTTGTTCAACTTCAATCGGATTCCAACGTGCATTGTCCAGGTTCAGAGATCAGCAATGAAGCGTTTTTTTGCTACTCATAACTACTCATGAAATTTTGAGTATGAGTGAGTCAACAGTATTGAAATTCAACTACTCTCATTCATTCGTACTCACTACAACATTGATTTATAAATTGCAAGTTGCAATGAGTATGAGTACAACGTTGACATCAAACTCATAACATGCGAAATATGTTTGATTAATGCATCTACTCATTCAGATTCATAAATTTTGAAAAATACTTATAATACTCATAAATGATTCGAATGATTCGTCATAGTTGTTGTTGCATTTACAAAAAGGAAGAAAGACAAAGACAGCAAGCAAAGCAAACACACAACCCTCTAGTGAGTATTGTAGAGTTCGTACGCGAGTTATACTTATTTTGTGATTCTTGTAAATGTTGAGTAAAGGAGAGTCGAAATCAACAACATCATGCGTATTGTACAGTATGAGTACGACGAATAGGTCAAACTTTGAATATGAGTAGTATGAGTAAGATATTAAAATAAGTATGAATGTGGTCGCCGTAGTCTAGTAGGTAGTGTGTTCGCTTAAAGGTTCGTAAAGACCGGGTTCGAACCCCAGGCCAGACATCAAAACGAAATATGAAAATAAAAAAAATATTTTTTCGGCGATTTCCTCTCAGCAGATTCCTGGCAAAAACTATGAGAGTAATGGTGTTTTCTTTTCTACCAAAAAATTTGCACTTTATTGTAAAAAATGCAATTTTGTGTTTGTTTCTTAAAAATGTTTCTCCCTCTAAAAGGGTGGTATGTTTTATTCTAAATAAATTGCACTTGAAAATGGTGGAGGGCATTGCATTTTACGCCCTGTATAAATCGAGAGTGCTGATAATGCCCTGTAAAGCAAATGACTTTTGTTTATTTATAGGGCTACCAGATGGAATTTAAAAAAGTCTCCTTGTATCGTTATCCAATTCTGAAGTTAATTTTTTCATTGTTTTGTGGGGTAACCACCACATTACAACATTACATTATTAAAGCTACAGGTCAGTAATATAAAAAATTGCATTCAGTTTTAGAACTGTGTTAAAAAAATTTTATTTGGTTATAAAAAAAAAAATCTAAAAATATGAAATAGAAAAATTAGCGATCTGGCAACACCTTTTTCATGTTTACATATTTTATTGAAAACAAATCAAAAAATACAACATATTTGTAAGGGCACGGGGCATAACCTTTTTTCATATTTGTGTTATGTTCATCTCAAATAAAAATTACATTATAACAGGGTTGGTCAGCAATTTTTTTAATGCACCTTGTAAGAGGGTGACATTTTCTTTGTAGAAAAGAAAACACCATAAGTAAACCTGCCATGAAAATGTTTCTCAAAAATCTGTCGTTCGGAGTCGACTGTAAACTGTAGTGGTTCCGCCACTTATTATCTCTTTTTTGTGTAGGGTGAATTCCTCCTCTCATCACTATCAAATCAATGAATAAATGGTTAGAAAGGAATTTTAGCAGACAGATGGTGGCCGATATATTAAAGAAAAGTGTGAGAGTGTGTGTCTATTCATGTAAGTGTATGCGTGCAGTCGAGTATGTTTCGTTTGCGTGAAAGTAAGTTTGTGATGAATGACAGAAAAGAGAAAAAGAAAAATAAACGAAGCAACTAAATTTTATACGCCATAAAACGAATTATAAACGCCCTGTTTTAGCATCTAATAGTAGAGTTTAAATAGTTTTTTAAGAGTATAACAATTTGTTTTCCTTTTATTTAAAGGTATAGTAACCCGCGTATATATTGAAAAAATAATTTAAACCAATTAAATGAAAAATCGATAAGAATGTAACCTTATCAACATTACGGGGGTTATGAAAACATAAAATAATTATCTCGTAGTGAGATTGACCAGCGAACAATTATATGTAAGACTTATTTTTACAATTTTATTTACATATTATGTGTCTATTTTCGCATCGTTCCTATAAGGATGTTATGGTTTCGATAAATGATTTCAAACTGTTCCCCATTTTGCGAATTCCTCTATAAGGTTCGAGCGTGCGGCATTTGCAACAATTGTTTTCAAATCTATTTTATATAGTCTGATTAAGAATTGAATGTTCTAATTCAGTTTTTATGGTGTATGGTTTTCCAACAGGGTCTTTCGATAACTGCCATACTATTAGTTAAACCGTTAAATTAAATTAATTAAATAAACTTCAAACTTTGAATATGAGTAGCATGAGTATGATATTAAAATAAGTATGAATGCGTAAAGTATCAGACATTATGAGTGTGATTCGAATCTACTCATACTTTTGAATACTCATTGCTGATCTCTGGCACGTATGTATGTACTTATGTCCATCATACGCCTAAACTCTATTCAAACGATGATGAGCCAAATCGGTTTCATTATTGAGATAATAATGAGGAAATGATTTTGGACTACTCATAGTAACAGCAGTAATTCATGACGTCCATTTTACATTTTTTAGATGCCATTTTTCAAATTAAGAGGAGCTAATAAAAAGGCAAGCTCCATATGTTTTATCAGTTATTCAAACAACTACATATGAAGATACCATTCTAATCATACTCATAACTTATTTTAATATCATACTCATACTACTCATATTCAAAGTTTGAAGTACTCATCGTTGTCGTACTTAACAATACGCATGATGTTGTTGATTTCGACTCTCCTTTACTCAACATTTACTAGAATCACAAAATAAGTACGACTCGCATACGAACATTAAAATACTCACTAGAAGGTTGTGTGTTTGATTTGCTTGCTGGCTTTGTCTTTTTCTTTCTTCTTTTTTTTGTAAATGCAACAACAACTAAGACTGTAAATTTTGATGAATGATTCCAATCACTCGAATCATTTATGAGTATTATAAGTATTTTTCTAAATTTATGAAGGTGAATGAGTAGTCGTATGAATCAAACATATGTATTTCGAATGGTATGAGTTTGATGTAAACGTTGTATTCATACTCATTGCAACTTGTACTTATAAATTAATGTTGTAGTGAGTACGAATGAATCAGAATAGTTGAATTTCAATACTGTTGATTCACCCATACTCAAAATTTCATGAGTACTTATGAGTAGCGAAAAAACGATTCTTTGGTGATCTCTGATAGATACATACATACATACATAGTTGGTCATTACAACACAGCAGTCAGGGTTACAACCACCACTTATGTTGTGGGCCTTAATTTTATACATGAGTGGCGGAGCCTACAGTTTAAAGTCGACTCCATACGACAGAGGAACTTTTTCATGGCAATTTTATTTACTCTCAGAGTTCTTGCCAAAAATCTGCTGAGAGGAAGTCGCCAAAGAATTTTTTGTTGTCTGACCTGGGGTTTGAACCGTGGCCTTACGTCTAATAAGCCAATTAGTTCTATTTCCTTAACAACAATTTGGATATACATATGTATGGTATGTACATATGTTCGTTTCAGATATCTCTATGATTACAAAGCCCCATTATTTTAGATTAGATTTGCAATCTTTTGTTTACTGGGAAGATTAGAATACGTTTTTAATTTTTTGCCATTTTAGTGAGTGTGTGCCGTGTGTGTGTATGTAAAAGTAAATAGTTTCGGGCAAAGTTTTTGCCATCTGCGTAAAATGAACAAAAATGAGAAAAAAATGAGATAAAACCTCAAAACCACATCAACTCATGACGCTTGAAACTAAAATAAGATGCGGTGTTAACGACGACAACGGTATCGGAGGCTGTGTGGTTTGCGTTGATGTCTATTGGAAACATGTCTCATTAATTTTTTTTTCTCCTGTGTGTGTGTGTTTCCTATTTTAACGTTGAGCTTTTTTCAGCCGTATTGTTAGTGTTCACGAACTCATACTTATTCTTTAAAATTAAATTCATTCTATTTCATCTTCTTAGGGTCTGGTCTGGTCGTCTGTACGTCGAAAGATAACTGAATTTTTGGCCAGCGATGATGAATGAATATGTAGCGGTTGTTGCTGTACACATTTAGATCGATTCGGGCTATTCTCCCTATAGATTATGTTTGCACAGCTCGAGGTTAAGAGGATAGTGGTAGAGTGTAAACAATTTTTTATTATTCCATGCCCCCCAACCACACTCCCCCATCGAAAAAACAAATTCGTGTTATAATGCCTATTGGCAAAATGAATGTTGGATAATTCATTTAGGCTTTGATGTTGTCTTCTTGCTTAGTTTTATTAGTTTCGATTGAATTTGATACAGGATATTAAAGGCGATGGCGTTGTTACGTTGCTCGTTGATTGGTAGGTAGTTGGAGTAAAACGAACACTTAACAAATTTAAGAGCAAAAATTCTATAAAAAAACAAAGTTTTTGGCAATTCGCTTATGATTCGTTACATGTTTCATTATTATGACATTCAATATAATTCATGAATTTCATTAAATTAGCAATTCGGTATTGATAAGATATGCAGAAGAATTCAGAGAATAATTTGTAATACTTTCTCTACAAGAAAACTGGGTGGCAATGATTTGTATATTTGTATATACATTTCTGATACTTATACGCATTCATACTTATTTTAATACCATCCTCATGCTACAAGTTTGAAGTACTCATCATACTCATAATTAATAATACGCATGATGTTGTTGATTTTGACTATCTTTACTCAACATTTTCGAGAATCACAAAATAAGTATAATTTGCTAGACTATTAGCGTGAGGGTCGTGGGTTCGATTCCCACCAGAGGCTCTGGTCTGTGACACTACACTCACTCGAATCATTTATGAGTCTAAATAAGTAGGCGTATGAAGCAAACATGTTTCGAATGTTATGAGCAAGAGTTGTACTCATACTCATTGCAACCTGTACTTATATATTAAAGTTGTAGTGAGTACGAATGAATAAGAGTAGTTGAATTTCAATACTCGAGATTTCATGAGTACTTATGTGTAGAGAAAAAACGATACATTGCTGATCTCTGCTCTAAACCGTTGAAGCCATCTTTTCCGTTTTGCTTCTGATAGAACATGATTATCATCATCATCGTTCTGAGTACTTCAAACTTGGAATATGAGTAGTATGAGTATGATAATAAAATAAGTAGGAATGCGTATAAGTATCAGAAATTATGAGTATGATTCGAATCTACTCATCTTTTCAATCTTTACTGATCTGTGGTTCAGAGATAACGATTCTAATATGAGTAATGAAGAACGCCAAATTGCAAACAATGTTGGATGATTACAACACTTCGAATCATAAACAATTGGTAGAACTATTAAATATTACTTACTTACTTACTATTACAATTTCTGATCGCTTAAAAGCTATGGAAAATATCTAAAAGTCTGACAAATGGGTGCCACAAGAATTGAACGACAGACCGATGGAAAAGCGAAAACCCACTTGAGAAACTTTGCTTCAAAGACGAAATCGGAAATCGGTGTTACATCGAACTGTTACTGGCGATGGAGGAAAAATGGATGGGTTAACGAAAAATATCATGGGTTAATCCGGGATCAATTTTCGGTTGGAAAGCCAAAACGATTCGGCAGGAAGATAATGCTATATGCCTGCGAAAGTGTGGTGGACCCTCAATTCTTAAAGCCTGATGAAACTGTCAATTGGGGTCATGCATTGATCGAAAAACGACCAGAATGGGCCACAGGACATGGAAAGGTAATTTTGCAAAGTGGTAGTTGCCGTAGTCTAGTAGGTAGTGTGTTGGCTTATTAGACGCGAAGCCACGGTTCAAATCCCCTATCATCATCAATATTTCTTCGGCGACTTCCTCTCAGCAGATTTCTGGCAAAAACTCTGCCATGAAATAGTTCCTCAACTATCTGTCGTTCGCAGTAGTTTTTAAACTGCAGGTCCTGCTACTCATGTATACAATTAACACATATGCCATGAGTGGTGTTGAGAAGCTAGGCCGTAATCCTGACTGAGGGGTTGTAATGGCCAATTATGTATGTGTATGTAAGTATGTAATTTATCTGCCCGTTAAAATCCTCCCTTTAGTTAACGGCAAGTTGTTATAATGGCCCTTAATGTTTAAAGACAATATTTTGTCAGGATCTTCGTTCAAAATGGTTTTTAGTCCTTTTAAAGATAAAAATACCTTAATCTTGTTATTCGCTTTAAAATTGAAATATCGATCCTATTATACGTAACGTGGAAATAAAAAATTCATTTCGAAATCTATGACCGAAAAGAAAAAAAACTGAAGAAAAACGGCTTTTTCACATCAACATCATCAATAAATTCACCCCCACATGTTAATGTATGCGTTCAAGTATGTCTATGGATATGCGTGAACATTTTTACGTCTCTATACACATACTCGTATGCATGAATGTATTGCACGCGTTTATAGACTGCGAACAATGTCTATTAAAAATTCTCTCTTTATGCATTGGGTGGCAAAAAATGGAGCAAAAAAAAAACACAAACAAAGAGGATGAAACAAGGGAAAAACTAACGTCTAAATATTGTTATGGAATTTTTCTATTCATTCGTTCTAGTTCGCATCATTGGAGTCTAAATGCGGGCATTTCGGTTTTTTTTTTCTTGTTGTTGCAAATTCACAGTTTTATCTCTTTTTGACCATGAAATCAATCTCTTTCTCTCCCCGTTTTGTCAACTGAAAGGTTGTTTACACGTTTTCTTCAGTGAAAATAGGGAGGGTATAGCATTTATTTGCCATTGCACGATGCAAAAAAATGAATTCGTAAAATCAAGGAAAAAGTGTAAAAAGTTCGTTGTTATTCACATTCCTTCTCCTTTCGATGTGATTCGATTGTGCGTATGTATGCTGGTAAGTAAATATTCATGGTAAGCGCGTAAATGTTGGACTGCAGACACAAGAAGAGTGCGAGTGATGAAAATAAGTAAATGTTGTTCAAAAATCTGATTTATTGTTACGGCATCTAAACATGAGAAATTATTGGCAAAAAAAAAAAAAAACACACACACAAAAACTAGGAATGAAAAATGAGAACATGAATCAAGTACAAGACAATAAAAAAAGTCCTCATTCCCGCATCCATTTGAGATGACTCTACTATTGATGGTCATAATTTGTTAAAATGTTTACGTGTTATTTTCCATTAATGGCGGCGTTGAATTCAAAAACCAAATAATTATCGAATGTTATCGTATTACAATATGAACGTGAAGCAAATGAATAGGAGACTTACTATTAAATATTCAACAAATATTGCAACAATTTCAAGTATCTACTATGAACAGAAGTACAATAAAAATGAAAATTTCTTTTTAAAATGTATTTAAAAAATAAAAAAATCTGCAAGTGGTCATCGTTTTATAATGTACATGTAATCACTCTTTTGGTAGTAATAATTAAAACTCTTTAAATGGTTTCATTTTGCAAAATTTTATTAAAAATATTTCCATTTTTCAGATATGGTAGGTATCGCAATCAGAGATCAGCAATGAGTATTCGAATTTAAAAACCCAAGACGCAAACCAACAATTCCATGGAGTGACCTTTGACTATAACAGAAACAATTCTAATGTTAACAGAACAATGTCAATGGTTTAACAGTGACAATAAGTAGATTAGTCTTCTTCTTCGTGAATTATTGCAGACTATTGACATAAAATTTTATTCTCATTATGATCATTATTATTTGGGAATAATAGAATTAAAATGTATGGGATGGGTTGGTGGGGAATGGCTAGTTCCAAAATTATCCTAGATACCCCCCTATCACGGTTGGAAAGAGGACCCCCCCCAGACCACCATTTGTATGTAGTGGGATATGTGTACCAGAGATCAGCAATGAGTATTCAAAAAGATGAGTAGATTCGAATCATACTTATAATTTCTGACACTTATACGCATTCATACTTATTTTAATATCATACTCATACTATTCATATTCAAAGTTTGAAGTACTCATCGTACTCATACTTAACAATACGCATGATATTGTTGATTTCGACTCTCCTTTACTCAACATTTACAAGAATCATAAAATAAGTATGATGCGCGTACGAGCAATACTCACTAGAAGGTTGTGTATTTGCTTTGCTTGTTGTCTTTGTCTTTTTCTTTCTTCTTTTTTTTTTGTAAATGCAACATCAACTAAGACTGTAAATTATGATGAATTATTCGAATCCCTCGAATAATTTATGAGTATTATAAGTATTTTTTTAAATTTATGAATCTGATTGAGTATGAATCAAACATATTTCGAATGGTATGAGTATGAATACGTATAAGTATCAGAAATTATGACTATGATTCGAATCTACTCATATCTTTGAATACCCATTGCTGATCTCTAGTTCAGAGATAACGATTCTAATAATGAGTAATGAAGAACATGAAAGACCCTTAAAAATGATTACAACACTTTGAATCATAAACAATTGGTAGAACTATTAAATATTATGAATCTGAATGAGTAGGCGTATGAATCAAACATATTTCGACTGGTATGAGTTTGATGCCAACTTTGTACTCATACTCATTGCAACCTGTACTTATAAATCAATGTTGTAGTGAGTAGCCGCCGTGTCTAATAGGTAGTGTGTTCGCTTATTAGTCCTAAAGCCCGGGTTCGAGCCCCAGGCCAGACATCAAAGCGAAATATGAAAAAAATATATATTTCTTCGGCGACTTCCTCTCAGCAGATTTCTGGCAAAAACTCTGAGAGTAAATAAACCTGCCATAAAAAGATTTCTCAAAAATCTGTCGTTCGGAGTCGACGTTAAACTGTAAGTCCCGCCGCTCATATATAAAATTAAGGCACACAACATAAGTGGTGTGAGACGCTAGGCCGTAATCCTGACTGAAGGGTTGTAATGGCCAATTATGTATGTATGTGTATGTCATATCTTTTGAAGTTAACAGATTTGAGCCAATATTTATACAAGTATATATATTAAATAAGGGATCCCACACGAGACAAATTATAGCTTTAATCCTCTTCCATTATTTTTTTGAATGGTATTCAGAATACATATGTATATGTATATGCATTGATGCGTTTATTCAGTTTTAATTAAAAGTAATGCTTCAAACGATACGATAATAAAAAGAAAAGAGAAAAAGAATATGGAAAAATCAAAACGAAAATGCGAAAAGTTTCTTATTAACACGACACGAATTGTTCTCGAGTGATAAGTAAAACAATTTCTAGGTGAAATTTTATATGAATATGACATGAAAGGAAAAAAAAACTCAAATACATTCGATGGTCGATCAATAGGTTTTTGTGAATTTGATGTTTCTTCATAAGGGCCTTGAAAAAGGATTTAATTGAAGAAAATTGTGTAAAACTGTGTCTTATTGAAAAAATATTATACGAGTAAATCTATTGAACTTCTCTCGTGTATTGAGAATACTTATATTGTTTTTGTTTTCAGATTTCTGACTCTTGCATAAAAGTTTTTCACCGAATTGTTCTTTATTCGGTTCTTTCTTTACTTTTCTGGTTTGTTTCTTCATTCGTCTACGGAAAGTAAATAAGATTTGAAAGAATTAAAAAGTTTCCATTCAATACTTTTGCCGTCCTGGTTAGTTGGTTTCGTAAGTTCATACCTTTCAGTACCAGATGAATATTTTAGTGTGTGTGTGTGTGTATCTTAGTGTGCGTATAAGTGGCGATAAGTAACAAAAGTGCACACCTTCACACTCAAATACTCATACATACATACATAAGTAGGTATACGAGCGTACATCAACATAGATTATTGGCTCTTAAAACTAAGAAAACGAGAGAGAGAACGAGAGAGAGATAGAGAGAAGGAAAAATGTAAGATTAAGAATTACCTTCAAACTTTTCATATGCAGCGAAGCTTAACTTTTCTGGTACAAACGTTGAACGTTTAGAACCGACATTTTCCAGTTGCCCAGTCATACCAGAGTTGGGATCACCATTGTTTTTATTGGCACTACCGCCAGAGACCTTTTCAAGTGTAAAGGATGCCACCTTCTTGAGGACATTGTTTTTGGGAGTCCTTGGCGTACATACGGGTGAACCCATTTGTGCAGTGATACTCGCATAGGTAAGGTTGCTGTTGCTGTTGCTGACATGAGAGGGTGTTGTCGGAGTATACGACATTGTTTCAATAATCGTGTCGTCATTGTAGAATGGCGTAGCAACAGCAGGCGTATGTTGTTGCTCGATTCCGGTAATGTTTAATGGCGGCTGAGATTGAACAGGTGTTTGGGATGATTTAAATGAAATTATAACGGTTGATTGAGTTTCTGTTGGTGTTGTTGTTGTAGCTGGTACTGCTGCTGTCGTTGGACAGGCTGCTGAAGTACTTGTTGGCAGAGCTGGCAATTGCGATTGTAAAGTTGGCAAATGTTTGGCATCTGTTGAAGCTGAAAATGCAAAAAAAAACGAAAATTAATGAAAGAAACAATAAAACAATGTAAAATAAAATAAAAGTTGAGAAAAGTATTCATGGTAAGTGTTTAAGAAAAAAGAAAATTCTGGTACGTGATAATACTTTAAGTGATAAAGTAATAAAAATTTTAAAAAAATATAATTATTTTAACTAGTGACCGCCTAATTTGAGTAATTTGCTAATTTGCTTGATGTTCTGTTTCAAATTATTTCACATGAAATTTCTTTAATTACACTGTAATAGACAGACACCAACTATATTATGCAGCGTCAACTGTACCGGGAATTGCAGATTTACATATATAGTAATGGTGGCTTATTACATGGCTTACATGTGATTAAAAATAAATGGGCAATTCAAACAAGCCCTTGTATCATCGTATTCATTGTATTGTTGGAAGAATATACAACAGTGTATGCTTGTTGTTGTTAATTTTCATATAAAAATCTGATACATTTATACACATTCTTTTCATATGTTTCCAAAAAAAGTTGTATTGATTTTGTGCTATCAAATTTTGTGAATGAAAACCAAATTATGAATATTGGTCTTCTTCTTCTTACCGGTTTTTGACATTTGGAATACGAAATACACAATACAACATAGCATTGAGCGTTCACAAACAAAAATTGTATTCAATACAACATACACGATACAAACTCGTGTAAATTGGCCAAAAGTGTTTGGAGCTGCTGCAGAGGTAATAATTATTGTTTGTAGGGGTGATTTTTTAAGAGCTATAGGAAAATTAAAAAAACACATAAAATTTAGAAAAATGCATGAAATCTTTATTTGAATCGATAGTACAGTCCATATAATTTAATGTTTGAAGATTATTTCATGCAAATGTTGACCGCGACTGCGCCTCAAATGGTCCATCCGCTTAGTACAATTTTGGCATACTCTTTTCAACATTTCGGCCGGTATCTCACGAATAAATGCTTCAATGTTGTTTTCCAATGCGTCGATTGAAGGGGGCTTGTCTGTATTGACATGAGCTTTAACATAGCCCCATAAAGGCGTTAAATCGCACTATCTAGGCGGCCAATTGACCGGTTCCGAATGTGAAATAAAATGTTCACCGAACTCGCCTCTCAATAAGTCCATTGTTACGCGTGCTGTGTGGCATGAGGCACCGTCTTGTGTAAACCACATGTCCACTAAACTGTGACTTTTTCTGGATGCATTGGTAGCTTTTGCAATGCTTCTGCCTGATCTTCACTCCAAAATCGACAATTCTGCTTATTAGCTCCAAAAATGAGCTTCGTCGCTGAACACAATTTTTCGATAAAGAAGTGGATCTTCGGCCAACTTTTCAAGAGCCCATTTTGATAATAAAATTCAATGATTTGCAAGCGTTGTTCGTTTGTAAGACGATTCATGATTAAATTATAGACCAAACTGAAGATGTTTGACAGTGAAACAAAACACGAAATGTGCGTGAGCTGTTTAAGCCAGTGTTGCCAAAAAGATAATAGCTAAAAATAACCCGATATAAAATTTATCACTGTAAGGGGTTTGCGGTTAATCCAGATTATAAAACATCTGTTCAGTAATGAAGGTTTAGGTATCTGCGGACTAGGTATCTGCGGAAAACACAGCAATTGGAGTTCTTTATATAAATTACACGGTGCGACAGTCAAATGACATAGCGTAGGCTGTGAGTTTTGTTGAGTAGAACTCAAAAATATTTTTTTATGTTTCTCGAACCCTCCAAACTTGTTTTATTTGACAAAAACTGTTTTTTTGTTCTTTATAGTTTTTTGAAAAGGGGACAGATGAGCCTTTCAAATGGTATATCTGGTTCAAGTTTACGGGTTATGAGTTTTGATCGGGTAAAACTTTTTTGTTGTCGTTTTTTTTCTGAAGATAATGTGTGAAAAATACTATTTCTCCGCGCTATCTACTACTAACGTCGTTTTTCTCCGGCTTCTGCGTACGAAAAAAATTAAAAATATGAATTTTTTCTAATTTTTTCAAGTTTAGCTATTCTTAATTGCAAAACTTATTTAAAAAATATAAAATAAGTGATGATATTCTGAAAGTGCATTATCTTGTGAAGAGATTGACACTTCGTTTGATCAAATCGGGCAGAAATTACCGTAGTTATTATTTAAATAGTATAACAGTCACGTTATAACCTATATATGTATATCGTTTTAAAGGCCCATCCCCTCTTTTCTAATAAGGTTTAAACTTTGGATATTGGTTCAGAAATGTTTGTGTAATCAATGAATTTGTGAGTAAAGTCCAAAAAATACAGTTTTTGTCAAATAAAACAAGTTTGGAGGGTTCAAGAAATATAAGAAAATATTTTGAGTTCTACTAAACAAAACTCACAACTTACACTAGTATGTCATTAGCTGAGTGTATTTATTTTTTTTGTCGCATGGTGTGTGTGTGTGTACTCCTTTAGTTATCAGATGTAATTTTTTCAAAAGTTACAGGAATTTGTTAATGTGTTTTATTGAAAACCAATTTTTTTTCCATTAAGCCAATATACACGCTACCCACGCTAGGCTAAGGCTATTCCAAAAAAAAGTTAGTCCATAAACCTGACGAAACTCAATGTAATCTTTAATAATATCTCCTTTCCTTTGACAGAAAACCGAATTTCCCTAAAACATTTTAATCTTTGCTTTTGTAAGAAAATAATTGTTATTTTATCATGATTGAAATTGTTTTGAAAGTTGTTTTAAGATATCTAAGATGGATATTATTATTATTATTCTTATTGTGATGTTATATTTTTTATTAAATTTATATTTTTGCAGGTGTTAATTATGCGAACCCTTCATAAATGGAGCATCCAAAAACACACACATATAAAAGAAGGTAAAATGGAAGGAAAACGGTAGAAAATTATAAAACAGGTAATCGATATTAATTTGTGTATTTTAAAAAGTTATACGAGTACTTTTCATCTGCGATATAAAAAATGTTTACAACTCTTCTCGTCATTGCAACAATAACATGAGGGATTTTTTTATATTTCCCTGAGATTCCGTTGCCTTTAATAATAAAAATATTGAAATTTATAAAATATTTCATTAAATATTTTATCTTCAATTAAAATGAACATTTGAATTTTATACTACTTGTGAAGGTTATTTTCAAGCACCAAATACATACCAGGTGAACCAGCAAGAAATTAGCGTTCTTGGTGAAAATAGAATACTAAGATTTAATGGCAAAGTAATAACATTTTATTGAAATTATTGGTCATTGCTGGCTGGACATTTTTTTCATCTTTCAAACAATTTGTAGATTCCAAATTCTGTCCATCTTTTAAAGCAAAACAATTAGTGACCCAATTTTCGATTACTACCTCTTAGGAATCCAAGTGCTGCCCACCCGATACGTATCCCATCGATGAAAACAAATAGTAGTCGGAATGTGCTAAGTCTGATGATTACGGTGGGTGGGATAGCAGCAGACAGTCAAATATGCTTCGCTTGTATCCTGAAAACTACCTTGTCGTATCTTGTTGCACATTATGGTCCATATTTCTGTCATTCAATTCATGTGGAACCCATTTTTCAGATCTTTTCCATAGCTTTTCAACGTTCAGAAATAGTTTGTTGTTCAACGTTTAATATTTCTGTCATTTATTTCTGACTCAAAGCGTCCGTCATCTTCATCAAAATATTGTTTACAATTCGGTGTCTATGTGTAATCAATATCACGATATTTACTTTTTAACCGTTCCGAAGCGAATGAAAAATGCCATACATTCCATACATACATAATTGGCCATTACAACCCTTCAGTCAGGATTACGGTCTAGCTAGACCACTCATGTTGTATGCCTTAATTTTATACTTGAGTGGCGGGACCTACAATTTAACGTCGACTTCGAACGACAGATTTTTTGAGAAACTTTTTCATGGCAGGCTTATTTACTCTCAGAGCTTTTGCCAGAAATCTGCTGAGAGGAAGTCACCGAAGAAATATTTTTTTTCATATTTTATTTTGATGTCTACCTAGGACACGAACCCGGTCTTTACGTCTAATAAGCGAACACAAAACCTACTAGACTACGGCGTGCCATACATCCACAGTTGCGGTATCATTAGAATTGTTTTCAATCACATCATTTATCGACAATCGCGCTGTTAGAAAATTCCTTGGAATCGATAAGCCGCCTTTTTATTTTCTAACACACGCACTAATTGTGGTTAACATATAAGAACATAGAACCGTTAGAAGATGTAGAACGTTAACTCAAATTCCCTCAACGAAGAATATTTAATAGAGACTTATCCTCTGTTGTGAAAGGATTTTTACCGAAAAAGCGCTCAGAGGCAAGTAAAAGAGTTCCTTCAATTATTAAAATACTTGAAGGATAGACGATTCCAAAGATTCATAACATTGATGCCATCATTTAAGCAAAGGAACATGAAATTATTGTTTGCAAACTAAATCCAAATTTCTCTGAGAAATACTCATAAACTACAGTGGCGGCCACGAATTTAAGACACGACATATGACTGAGTTATTTGAGATAATTTTTACATTTTATCGAAAAAATTTTGTGTCCATAATATTTTTTTAGGATTTTAGTAATGTTATGAAGAAAAATTAATAATATTTTCTTACCTATATTCGGTTAAGAATTTTTATTTGCATATTATATACATAAACACAAATTTTATCCTGGTCACGAATTTAAGACATAGGCATAATATAACACTATTCTCTAAATTAAGCTCAGCTTAATAAAAAACACCTATTATTTAGTGGGAAATCCTTTATTTTTCATCACAGCAGCACATCTCCTGGGTAAACTTTCGACTAATGCCACATAACGTTGCTTTGGAATTGCATACCAAGCCTTTTGGATTTCTTCCCACAAATCGCTTGAATTTTTTGGTTTAACTGTTCGTACATATTCCTCAACATCATTCCACAAGTTCTCAATTGGATTGAGGTCCGGGGATTGAGCTGGCCACTTAAGAACAATGATATCGTTTTCTTCTAAGCAACTCTTCACTAGACGTGAAATGTGCTTAGGGTCATTATCGTGCATAAATTTCTATATTGGAGGCATGTTGTCTTCAGCGAATGGTATCATTGTGTCTGTTATAATATTTTTGTAAACATGGTGGTCCATTTTAGAATTTATATTGTAAATGGGACCTACACCATGCCAGGAAAATGATGCCCACACCGTCACATTTCCACCACCATGTTGTTTTGAGGGTGTACTTTGGATGATGCTCTAGGTTTGGAGGGCGCCAGACGTACTGCTTTCCATCAGAGCCGAAGCGGCAAAACTCCAAAGTATATTTTTCCAAAATATCATGGGTTTCTTGAGATTTCTCAATTATCACAAAATTATCACAAATAAGTCCATCATATGTCGTGCCTTAAATTCGTGGCCACCACTGTATATAAGTGGTGAGACTTTGTCTACTATCGATTTCCGATCTGTATAAAGAGTCGCTTAAGTTTCGCTTTTTAATGCAAAGCTAAAGGTAGAATTAGACTTTAGCCCCGCTTAGCCAAACATTCACGAAACATTCATTTTTAGGATACGAAAAGCAGTGAAAACGCTTGCCGAACCGTAATATAATTTCGGTAAGCATTTGCATTACTCTTCATATACTAAAAACAAACGTATGTATGTTACATTACGTTTCATCAATGTTTGACTAAACGGGGCTTTTCCGTTTCGAATCAGCTGTTTTTGCTCTCTATGTGTATTAAATATAAATAAATAAATAGTCTAGTAGGTACTGTGCTAGCTTACTAGACGCGAGCCCACGATTCAAACCCCATGTTAGACATCTCCATCAAAAAGAAATATGAAAAAATATTTCTCCGGCGACTTCCTTCTGACAAAAACTCTGAGTGTAAATGGTAGAAAATTGCCATGAAAAGTTTCTCAAAAAAATCTGTCGATCCGAGCCGACTTTAAACTGTAGGTGGTCCGCCACTCATGTAGAAAATTAACACACACAACATAAATGGGTGGTGTGAGAAGTTAGGCCGTAATCCTGACTGAAGGGTTATAATGACCAATTATGTATGCATTTATGTATCTTTTATAAAAGCACCATTTGATGCAAAAAAGTACTTTTTCAGTTATAGTTCAGTACCATTTCAAAATTTCAGTTTTGCAACACTGGTTCGTTAGATAATCCGCTTTTGGAATTATTAACATAAATTCCATTGATTTTCAAAGTATTTATCGGCTAATAACTATACTTGGTCGTAATCTATTCAAGCACTTCTACTTTACGCTGGAGAATATCGCGCGAAAAAGTGTTTGTTGGAATGCATAATACAAGTAGTAGGCCAAACCGGAACAACAAGGAAACCGGAAACTTAAGAATTGTCAGATGAAATTTAATTTCTATTTTTCTTTTCAAATGCAAAACATTGTTTTGAATTTCTAATTAATAAAGAAATAAAGAGTTGACCTTAAGATCTGTTACTACTATATGCTTTAGCATAGTTTCAGTTCAAGTGTCTAAGAATTTTGCGCAAAAACATTTCTGAAAAATTGTACGTAAATACCCGGTGGTATTAACTTGTAATGCCACAATATTGTGTAGGCTGTAGAAACCATAAATACTTGTGTTCTAAGCGGCCAGACATTTTTTTGGCAAGAAGTATGTATAAAGTGAAATACTATCCCTGTGTACGTAGTACACATACAAAAATACACGCAGCCACGTATACAGAAACAAGAATCCCTTGAGTGTCGTTTATTTGTATGGACGCAGCTCTTGTCGTGCATTCTAAACAACTTGATTTAATTAAAATTTAAATTTAAACATGGCCAAAAAAACAACAACAAAAACAACAATAACAAAACGGACAAAACAGTACAAGACAGAACAGAACAGAACACAGCATGGCTGAATAGAAAAGCCCTTTTTGGTATAACAACCCAGCAGAGAACAAACGAGAAAAGGAAACAACGAAAAGCAAAAATTGCGAGCGAAATACGAAAAAGGTTCTGTTCTGGAGAACGTGTGTGTGTATGTGTCTATTATCCTTCATTTTTTTTTTTCGCAAAACGTTCGTAAAAAGTTTAAGAAAAATAAATAAAAATTTACGTGTTAAACGCGAATTCATTCAATTCATGTCTTTATGTAACATCCAAAGGCAGAGGCAGTCAGTCCTCTTACCCTTGGCCACTTGGTTTTTATGGTAGACACATTCTAATAACAAAACAAACATTAGCAGCAAACAAAATCAACAATCATTCTGCCATTTATTCATTCACGTTCATTTACCATAGCCATACATACGTCCATTTATTAAATCCATTTAGTTGGTTTGCTGTTCATGTTCTAAATGTTTGTGTTTGTGTTTCTTTTTTTTTAACTGGCCTCCTCTGAAATATGAAAATCAGCTACAAAAAAAAAACAAGTGAAATTTCGAAAATGTATGTTTGACTCGATTGGGTTACACCCTATGCCCTACTGGAGTGGTAGCTCTGATATCAAAAAGCTCACTTGAGCAAGCATAGCGTCCCGTTGTGATGAGGTGAAGGCAGACTCCGTACCGACCAAGTTCTACCAAAACCAGGGAGAGGAAGAACTTGGTCAGCGCAAGGGCTGCACATCAAAAGCACGACTACCTCACGCTTTAATACCAGCCAGAAAGTTTGATAAACGAAGCTATACCCTTGACATCAATAGACGATAGCTCCGCCAAGCTGACAAGAAATGGAGAGCCAAATAACCTATATATGCACCTCGCAAGAGATGGACACTGACAAAGAGAGTGTATAACAGTCTCCTCTTCCTCAGCGGATCTGCACCCACGGCAGAAGTCGTTAAATGGAAGCCGCATCCTTTCCGCGTGTCTTCCCAATAACACAATGACCTACCTGTAAGCATGGCCACAGTGATTGAGATGATGCCACGGCCAAGTCCAAGTAACTAGTTGGTACGCCGTCTATCCATCAAGGGCCAGGCAAGTCTAGTGATGAAGCAGGACTCCTCATTGACCCAGGATAGGTTGGCGTCTCGAATGAATTTCCGCGCAATGGCCAACTTGGCCAAGGGAAGTGGCATACCCAAGTCGATTGAAGAGCTCAGCTCTGGCAAGCTCGTCGGCCCTACAGTTTCCCGGAATGCTATTGTGCCCGGGCACCCAGACCACTGAGACAACGAAGCGCCCAGAAAGAAGATCGAGACAGCGGCGACTGAGATTGTGATTTAAAATGAAAAATTTGAATAACAACAGTACTATTGTATGCGATTTACGTAAAACCTAGACCTAATCGGTATTTCTTTCAAAATTTTCTATTAAATCGGGATATTATTCTGAAATATTTTTAAGTTGGCGGTGTAGATTGCGATATTGTTTTGAGTAAACGGACTAATTTTCGCATACAGAGCGCAATCGATCTTAGCCGGATTGCGAATAGGATAGGAATTTAAGTATCAAGTAACAACGCAATAACAGGATATGGAATCACAGACCGCCCCGGAATATAAAAAGGCGATTCACAATTACTACAGCTATGAAAAATAGAACGCATTATAGGCGGTACCTAGTCATTAAGGAGTGATCGGAAATAACGAAGCGAATATTCTGTTTCACAAAACAAGAATACTGTATACAATAAGCTTGGATAACACAATGCCTGTATGTGCATTGCGACTAGGCTAAGGAAGTAGGCGAAAGCGTAACATCGACTATTATGTAGCAAAGACACAGTAGTACAAATTGTGAAGATACTCTGAGGCGATAAACCATGGGTATATTAGGACCGAATAAAGACGACTTTAGTCATCAAACGATAATTGTCCTTAGGGTATATTCCGCCGGAATACATACATACATACGTACATACATACATAATTGGAAATTACAACCCTTCAGTCAGGATTACGGCCTAGCTACTTGGGTGGTGGGACCTACGGTTTAACGTCGACTCCTGCGGGCTTTACGTCTAATAACCGAACACACTACCTACTACCCTACGGCCAGACGTGTAATACTTTTTATGTATATGCCCAGCTCAGATAACCTCGAGTTCTCAAAATTTTAGGGAAGATACCATTATCAGATATATGTAAGTAGTCTAAGACATAAATATGGACTGCTTACACTAATTGTATGGATATCCAGTAATGGTGAGCTCGCAATATGTGTACATGAACTTACGTACCTAGACTGATTGTAGATTCTAAAGGTGTCTTCCTCTCTAAAGGATCATACTGGCATTTAACAATCACGTTCTGGTATAAAAGTTTTTAAAATTTTGGAAGAAAATGTTTCAAAAGTGGTTGAAATTTTTTAATAATACAATCGAATCATTTGTTTGAGAAATTATTAACAAACTGTACACAAGGGAAAGCCCGTGTCTCGATAAGAGATCAACAATGAAGCGTTTTTTCGCTACTCATAAGTACTCATGAAATTTCGAGTATGAGTGATTCAACAGTATTGAAATTCAACTACTCTGATTCATTCGTACTCACTACAACATTGATTTATAGGTACAGGTTGCAATGAGTATGAGTACAACGTTGACATCAAACTGATAACATTCGAAATATGTTTGATTCATACGCCTACTCATTCAGATTCATAAATTTCAGAAATATATTTATAATACTCATAAATAATTCGACTGATTCGAATCATTCATAAAAATTTACAGTCATAGTTGTTGTTACATTTACAAAGACAGCAATCAAAGCAAACATACAACCTTCTAGTGAGTATTGTACTGTTCGTACGCGAAACATACTTATTTTGTGACTCTTGTAAATGTTGAGTAAAGGAGAGTCGAAATCAACAACATCATGCGCATTGTTAAGTATGAGTACGATGAGTACTTCAAACTTTGAATATGAGTATGATATTAAAATAAGTATGAATACGTATAAGTATTATAAGTATTCATCTTTTTGAATACTCATTGCTGACCTCTGGTCTCGATATCTAATTTTTTGAAAACTGAGAAATCTTGTTTCCCGATGCAAATGTGTGTCATATACATATATTGCTCCTAAAATTTTCCGTTTGAAACACCACATTAACCAGTGAATTTTTGACGGCCTGATGTACGCACGTTACTGACAAACCTTTATTAAAATAAAAGGCACCAAAAAAAAAAATGTTCACGTCTACACGTATAATTTGAATGTTTTTACTTTTCTTTCAATCTTTTTTTTTGTTATTATTCCTTTACCGTTATTGTATGTATAATGTTTATTTCTCCAAACGTTCTGTTGTAGTTTAGCACAAATGTTTGTAGGTATGTACTCGTGTGTATGTATGTGTGTATCATTAGCAAAATACCATCATTTAATGTTATTTATCCAGTGGGACTGTTTAAACGATCCTATAGACGAGGTGTTTTGTTTTTTTTTTTGGTAATTTTCTTAACTTTGTTGTTTTGTTGTGCGTTCTAACAAATGTTTATTGCATTTTATAATTTTTATTTTTATTGTTGTCATTGTTTTAAAATGGTCATTAGGTAACGGTTTCGTAAAGGTACAGACAGGTACAGTTAAATATTCTCTGTGGTAACTGAGAGAGAAGACATTTTAGCCTCTTCATTGAGGGTCTTAATGGATCGAGTGCCTGCTGGCAGGTTTTGTTTGATGAGAAATGTGTAACAACAGTATGAATGGCTAATTTTTTTAATTATTTGCTGCCCAATTTAAATTCAAACAACAGGCCGTTATAAATTCTTTCTTTCTTCCCAAATTTATTAAATTCATTGTAGCATATTTTAAGGGGGCCGCTAGTACATATTTGTAATAACATAACACCTACACTTAAAAACTGTTGTTGATTATTTACACAAATACTTTGAAGACAACTTTAACAGAACTTTAACATTGTATTAATGTTGGGCGTAAAAATATTAAAAGGCAAATAATTAATTTAATTATGATACTAGAAATATGAATATTAACGTTTATATTAACGTATTTGCATTTTATTTGCTTTCAACTGTTACTTGATGGACTTAATTATTCAAGTATAAGACAAAAGAAATTTTCCAAGAGACTTCAATAAGACTGTATATTACGTATTCCGTAATTGAGTTGGAATTGGCAAAATAATCACTTAAATATTTAATAAATAAATTAATCATCCCCATAAACACTCGTTCATATTTTCATTATAAATGTTACATTAAAAAAATATGTTTTCAATTATACCTCTTGTCACCCCCATACCCCCTCTTCTATTGAAATTAAATGAAGAAAAAAGAATAAAAATTTGTAACTTCAAGAAAAACAAAAGAAGGAACAAATTAAATAAAATAATATTGTATGAAATAAAGAAATCCAAAGTGAAAGAGATTGACAGAGAGAGAGAGAGAGAGAGAGAAAAACGTATGAACACAATAAAACTTTGTTGCTGTACGTGTATGTAATTGTATAACATGTGAGTAAAAAATAATATTATCTTTTCATTAAGAATGTTTTGATACCTGATCCATTTAGTGCTTAAAGGTAAATTTTATTTAATGGATCTAATGAAAATCTAATAAAATTAAATTTGAACAAAAATACAAATGATATCTGTTAAGCCTGTGTATTGTCTGTTTGCATGATACAACACTCTGTATTCGATGAATAAGACTAATCGATGTGTGTGAAGTCAGCTACGAAAGTTATATTCTTTTTTTTCACATTGAATGTTATGTTAACAGACACTGTTATGTCAACAGATACTGTTAACATACACTGTTAACTTAACATAATTGAAAAATTTTGAGAAGGAAAGAAATAAATTCCATTAAAAATCACAAAAATACGGATAAATTAGACAAAAATGAAATGAAGACGAAGCTAAACCTTTGAACTTTAAAAAAAAAACAAAAAAATTCTGAAAATAACAATTTGCTTATTGGAGATAATAAAGTTGATAAATCAAGTATTTTTACCAAATATGCCCTCTATAAATCGTGTAAAATTCGATAAAATATAAAAATGTGCGGTTTTCAAGGATTCCAAAACAGTTTTCGTTATTGTCGGGTCACAACTGGGATCGGAGATATAGCCGACGTAGCTAACTTTTTCATACAAGCAAACAAAATGCGATTTTTATAGATTTAGCTTCATCGGCTATATCTCCGATCCCAGTTGTAACCCGACAATAACGATTTTTATTTAATTTTCTTTCCTCCCGTTTCCAACTTTTTCAATTATGTTAAGTTAACAGTGTCCATTAACATAACATTCACTGTAAAAAAAGAATATAATTTTCGTAGCTTAACAATTATGGTACCTAGCCATCACGGAGTGATCAGAAATGATGAAGCGAATATTCTGTGTGCACAGTGTCAGAGTACTGCATTCCAATAAGCTTGAATAACTAAATGCATTCAATTGAATTGAAGAAGGTAGACGGAAACGTCATATTGGATTGTGTGGCAAAATGAGATGATAGAGAGATTGATGAAAAAATTGCGAAAATACTCTTAAGCGATCCATTATGATGAGAGGAAAACTATAACTGTATTAATAATTAATGTGCTTAATAAAGACGACTGACGACTGACCCTAGGAATTACTCCGCTTTACATGTACTTCTACTCTGGATAAGACCTGTAGATAATAATAAATGCTGGACATGAAACACTTTTTACTTAATTGCCTAGTTTTCGTTACACTAATACCCCAATATTTTAGGGAAGAGAGTACTGGGCTAGAAGAAGCTCAGAAAATTTGTGCTTTCCCTAAAAACTAAGATTCGTATTCTGTAATGTTTAGCGCACGACAAGCCTACTTGATAACTTGGTGGCAGGCATAAAAACGTTCATTTGTCTTCCCTCCTCTAACATTCCTACCTACTTAGTCGAAATGCAGATTCTAAGTATAAGTCTATGTCTCTAAGGAATCGTTAATTCATTTATGAATTTCCCGTCGCCGTAGTCTAGTAGGTAGTCTGTTCGCTTATTAGACGTAAAACCTGGGTTCGAGCCCCAGGCCAGACATCAAAACGAAATATGAAGAAAAAAAATATTCCTTCGGCGACTTCCCCTCAGCAGATTTGTGGCAAAAACTCTGAGAGTAAATAAACCTGCCATGAAAAAAGTTTCTCAAAATCTGTCGTTCTGAGTTGACGTTAAACTGTAGGTCCCGCCACTTACGTATAAAAATTATAGCGCACAACATGAGTGGTGTGCGAAACTAGGCCTTAATCCTGACTGAAGTGTTGCAATGGCCAATTATGTATGTACACTGCTGTTCAAAAAAATAGATTCACCTGGTCTCCGAAAAGTTTACTATGTCTAAATCTCTTATACAAAACAGTATATGTAAAAAAGTAACTACACTTTGTTTACTGATCTCTTATGAATATAATCCAATTACATTTCCAAAATTTCAAGCGTCATTCTTTTCTAATTTATTGCAAGTATAGATTTGGTTGTGAAAACGCGTGTTCAATAAAATAGATTCACTTAGAAAAAATAATAGAATTTTTCAATTTACAACCCGTTGGTTGATAGTAATTGTATTAAACAGTAAATCTGATTGATTTTAAATAATATTAAAAAAAATCAAGTAATAAATTAAAGTTTATAATTGAAAATGGGCAGAGGTAAACACTGCAGTCCTGAAGTCAAGGGAATAATAAAAAAACTTCATAATGAAGGCAAAAGCTATTGAAAAATTGCTGAAATTTTCGGGTATTCATATAAAATGGTCCAAAACACAATAAATTATAAGTTTCAGACAGAAACCAGAGAGAAAAATCCAAAATTCACACCCCTCATGGAAGGAAAATTTGTGCGTCATGTCAAAAAAGACCCGTTTGCAACCTCTGTTGCCATTAAAAAGGAATATAAGCTTCATATTTCCACTCCAATGGTTTTACTCAGAAATAATTTAAAAGTCAAAAGTAGCAGAAAAGTTCCATTGTGGCCTAAACAACATCTGAACAAAAGATTAGAATTTGCAAAACAGCGTACAAATTGGCCTATGCATAAGTGGAGCAATATTTTATGGTCAGATGAAACTAAAGTTAATTTTTTTAACTCTGACAGAAGTAGTTTGACGTTAAGAAGACCCCCAAACACTGGACTCCTTCCACAATATACAATAACAACCATTAAACATGGTGGAGGCAGTATATTGGTATGGGGATGTTTTTCCTGCCATGGCACAGGGCCTCTATTTAGAATACAAGGAATAATGGATGCCATTTATTATACCAATATACTAAAGGCCGTCATAATGCTTTATGCCGACTGGGAAATGCCACTGTAATGGTGTTTCAACAAGATAATGACCCAAAACACACATCGAAGCGAGCAAAAAATTGGTTTCAGAATAATGACGTCGAGGTTTTGAGCTGTCAGGCACAGTCACCGAACTTAAATCTTGTCAGAAATCTATGGAAAATTGTCAAAGCAGCTCTCCGAGCTAGAAACTCTTCAAATAAAGGATAGTGCCGGGAGTTAGTGAACGTAGCGTGAGAAAATATTCCTAATAGAAGCATGTCAGAGACTTGTTGACTCTATGCCAAAACGGTGCTCAGCAGTAATAAAAAATAAGTGTTATTCCACCATTACTGAGGCAAATAAACTGTAAATAAAAAGAATTATTTGGTTTAAATTCTAAAAATAATTTTTTTTAGAACACCAACTTTAGTGAATCTATTTTTATGAACAGGAAAAAATTGCTGATTTGAAGAATATTGATGAATATATAGTTTTTTTACTTTAGATGTTTTGAAGTTATATCTTTTTTATGTTATTTATGTTATAAGTTTACCAAAATAAAAAAATAGAAATTAGTAATCGCATTTTTCTAATGTTTTATTGGTCTCAAAGGTGTTAGATCATGGTGAATCTATTTTATTGAACAGCACTGTATGTATGTATGTATAAAACGTCTTAAAATTTTGAGAAGAAAATGATTCAAAAGTCCTTAAATTGTTAATATTCACGTGTTTGAGAATGAATTTAAGTAAAAAATAAATTATGAATAAAGTTCATACAGGAAGGAGAATCCACGTTCCACCATGTCTAATTTTTGTAAAATAAATAAAATTGCAATGTAAAGTTTCTCAAAAAAATCCGTCGTTCGGAGTCGACTCTAAACTGTAGGTCCCGCCACTAATGGATAAGATTAATACACACAACATGAGTGGTAGGCCGTAATCCTGACTGAAGGGTTGTAATGACCATTTAAGAAAGTAAGAAATCTCGTTTCTCTATGTTTACGGAAGTTTTTTAAAAAACCGAAAAATCTCGTTTTGCCATGCCAGTCTGTTCATGTGTTCCAATTAGACTAAACTGGTCCTTCTATTTTGCTAAAATTCAAACATCGTTTTATATTCTACAGCATCTCTTAGGCTTAATTGTATTTTTTAGAATTCTATAATTTATTTTTCTTATGAAAGTTTTTAAGTTCCACAATTTGATCAACGATTTTAACAAACAATCATGTTTTTTTATACTTTTTCCAAACATTAAATTATGTTACTATGTATTACTATTCCAATTTCAATTACATCTGGGCAATTCACACAAGCCCTTGTATCGTTGTATTGAGTGTATTGCTAGACGAATATACAACAGTTTATGCTTGTTGTTGATAATTTTCATATACAAATCCAATACACTTTTACACATTTTTTTCATAGGTTTTTAAAAGTTGTATTGGTTTCGTGCTATCAGTTTATGTAAATTCCAGTAATCAAGAAGAAGAATAAAAATACAAAATATTTTCTATGCTACTTGAGTCAGCAATTAACATTTCAAAATTATAATTTTCCGTAATATTTTTAATTTTGTTACTTGGAAATCAAATTATGAATATTGGTCTTCTTCTTATCGTTTTTTGACGTTTGGAATACGAAATACACAATACAACATAACATTGAGCGTTCACAAGCAAAAAGTGTATTCAATACAACATACACTGTAGTGGAAACTTAATTAAAAGAAGTTTTATTTTGTTATAAGTGCGGCTCGATACGCACTAGTTGAGTTTTATTATATGATTGATTTCTTAAGGGAAAATATCCCTTCTTTTATACTAATTTTTGGCTGATTCAGCATTTCCAAATCAGTCCCTTAATTCTAATACATTTCAATATTTACTTAATGCTATTATATTGGTTTGTACTTATGTTCTATAATATTAAATTAATTTGTGTGTATTATTATTACGGCACAAGTGGGAGCAATATGACACGCACCTATTGTTCCTATACAACAGTCATAATTCCCACGGTAAAGTGTGAAGAGAGTCACACACGATCACAAGAACCGTAATACAACAACAACATACATTGTCCACACAAACCAATGCGCCAGCGAACCGTCAATGAAATATCAAATGATCGTCGCATGTGCGCCTTACTATTGCGTTGTAGCGACGGTCAGCAACATTGTGTCAAGTGGCCGCTGCTCATATGCAATTGGATATTCTTTTGCTCGTGTACATTGTGTGAAAATAAAACATGAAATGTTGTGTTAGTACTGACGACTGTATAATCATGCTACAACACGATACAAAGTCGTGTGAATTGGCCAATCGTTTTTAACAAGTGTTGGAAACAATTTTGCCAATAACTCATCGTTATTATATGCATTAGCAGGACTCTTAGCATTTCCTTCCGTCGCTCTTTCGTGTGTTGGTCTTAGTAGATGTCATTACCATTGGCTGTAATCACACGAGAACAATTTATAGTCGCAAAATTTTTGTTCTTTTCAAATCACACGGGATGAATATTAGTTTGGCATGAAATGTATACGTATACACAGCTATGTTTATGTTAGTGTTTTTGAATTCATTTGATGTTTGACTGATTTTTAAAAATGTGCATGTATTAGTGTTGTGCTGATAATGCGGGGTTGTAGCTGGTTAAAACTTTACGCCACCCAAAAACGATTCTCTTTATCTCTCTTGCCTATAAACTATCATTTTACGCCAGCACAATTGTTCTCGTGTGATTAGAGCTATTGAAATTGAAACTGTATGTTCCTGATGAATACTTGAATGTTGCCTCATTCAGTTGTTGTGTAGTTAATGTTTATGCTTGTATCATATATGTACATGCATACATAATACAATAGTATGTGTGAGAAATCAAAGAATGTAAAAACATTGTAAGTATTATTGTTAAATTAAATTACATTTTATTCATTTAGTAAATACTCTCACACATATTTGTTCATTTTAAATAAACAAACAGCAATAATGAAGCAAGAGCGAGAGAGCAAGAGACAGTGTGATAGTGACAGAAAAGAAGAAAATCGACAACCACAATACTAACAATATGCTACTCAATTACCTTAAAGTGTTGTTGTGTTTTTTTCTGCCTTTTTCTCATTTTATGTATGTATTTGAACAATCAACATGAGAGCAATTTCTCAATATGACCCTCTCCTTCTCCCCCTAACATTTTTCGTAGTTAGTTTTGTATACTTTTCTTTTGTTTTTCTTCTTTTTTTCTGGTTATTTTTCTCCAAATTAAAAAGAAAAGCGAAAAAAAAGAAATAAAAAAAAAAATATTTGAAATTTTGAAAACATCAGAAATGGAGAGAGAGAGCATGTGTGTGTATTCGTGTCTCGGTAAACTATAAAGGATGTGTGAATTTAAAATACCGTTAGGAGTATTACTTTCAATGAATGTGCAGCACTTGTACAAATATACGAGCATGGAAGCATGGAAGCATGTGTTGTATGTGTTGATTTTTTAAACACATGGATTGTCGGATGAAAATGTCTCTATTTACATACGTACCTACATACATACATACGCATATATTTAGACAGATCGGTATGTGTGGGTCTTATCTTAACTATGGGTAGGCCTACGGCAGTTTTGTTGAAAATTAAAGTGTTGCGTTGTTTAAGATAGATTCTCTCTCCATGCCCTCTAACACCACTTTCTCCTTAAGTACTCATCGGGTATATGACATTTGAAATTTACTACACATACATATGTACAAACATATGTACGTACATACGTTTCGGCATAAGGAAAATACTTTTGGAGCCCAAACCGTTAAATGACGATTTTATAAAATGTTTGAAGTGAAAATTGTTTACGTATTTCCATTTGTTTCTCTCATTACATACATACATATGTATCTATTGCTCTTTAATCCCAACTTTTTTGTTTTTTTTTTCATTGAGTGTGTTTATCTTCAGTGGCTTCCAAATAGGGTATCATTACCATGGAATTCTGGGACTATAGAAATATTTAAATATTAAAATTAATTACAGAATATAAATATAATTTCAAGAAATTAAATTAAAAAGAAAATGCCACAAAAGTCGGGAATTTCATTTCAGATTATTTGAGAGAGAATTTATGTTCGTTTATTATATTCGGTTATTTAATAATGCGTTGGCATACATACATAGATAAATACATAATTGGTCATTACAACCCTTCAGTCAGGATTACGGCCTAGCTTCTCACATCACTCATGTTGTGCGCGATAATTTTCATACTAGAGTGGCGGGAACTACAGTTTAAAGTCGACTCCGAATGACAGATTTTTTGAGAAACTTTTTCATGGTAGGTTTATTTACTCTCAGAGTTTTTGCCAGAAATCTGCTGAGAGGAAGCAGCCGACGAAATATTACTATTTCATATTTCGTTTTGTTGGAAATATCTGACTTGGGGTTTGAAGCCAACATACAGTAAGACCCCGCTTAACGCTGTTTCAGTATTAAGCGGTAGTACAAAATCGGCACCGAAGTCGCAGTCACAGTACGAAGGCATCTTTTCTGCGTCACAGTTGATTTATTAGTTGCCTCGTTTAACGCTGTTTCGTTTAGCGCTGGAACTTATTGGAACGTATCCCCCGCGTTAAGCGGGGTTTTATATAAAGACCAGTATTATGGAGATCGAAAAATATACGCAAATCTTTGAATTCTTAATGGAAACCCTGCTTGTACGGTTACACAATAATATTACCACCTGGCTTCTATACAGACACAGTCACATATCAATACATTTCAGCATTCGTTCGTATTCTGCTCATTTCAACAATTGCCATTCGGTTCATTCATTTTATTATGCCAAAGGAATTTCTATTGGTTTTTGTTACATATTTGAAATCCTTTCTATTTTTCATAGTCTTAAGGATTTTAATGTATGTAAGTGGATGATAATGTATACGTTATAATTATATCCTATTCTGTTCTATTTGCAAACAGGCAGCTCAATCCAATGGATACGAAACTTTGAAAATGTAAAGTGAAGGACAAGTCTAAGGTACACTCTTTCAAAAACAAAAAAAAATAAAATATAGGAAATAGAAGAGAACAGAACAGAATACATACATACATAATTGGCCATTACAACCCTTCAGTCAGGATTACGGCCTAGCTTCTCAACACCACTCATGTTGTGTGCGTTAATTTTATACATGAGTGGCGGGACCTACAGTTTAACGTCGACTCCAAACGACAGATTTAGAGAACCTTTTTCATGGCACTTTTATTTACTCTCAGAGTTTTTGCCAGAAATCTGCTGAGAGGAAGTCGCCGAAGAAATATTTTTTTTCATATTTCGTTTTGATGTCTGGCCTGGGGCTCGAACCCAGGCTTCACGTCTAATAAGCGAACACACCACCTACTAGACTACGGCGATTTTTGAATTATATTCCCTTAAATATGTTGCATTCAGACAAATGGCAACTCTTACGAAGCAATAAGGTATACCATGCCATGCATGGTTAATGGGTATTTCGTGTTGTCAAAATACATTTGTTTGGAAATATCTTTATTTTTTCATTTTTTTTTTGCACAAGTATGTGTGAGTATTTAAAAAAACACTTGATCACACTTTGGCAAAAACGTTTAATTTTTTTTATTGTAATATATACACCTACAGTGGTGGACATTAGGCTAGCACACTTCGTATACGTTATATTGTATTATTTTTTTTTTGTTATTAAAATTAAATTCGGTGCTGTCTATGGTCTAATCAATACATACATAATACATACATAATTGGCCATTACAGCCCTTCAGTCAGGATTACGGCGTAGCTTCTTACACCACTCATGTTGTGTGTGTTCATTTTATTCGGGTTTGAACTACCTACTAGACTACGGCGACTACACATAATTATTATTACTTTTTGCAAATGTAATCGAAATAATAATCGAAAGAGAATAATTGAAATCTTTAATAAAAACTCGCTTCATCCATAGAAAACAGGAGCCATGCCCTTAGATGTAACCAAAAAAACTGCTTCTTTAATGATGTAAAATAAAAAGAAAATTTGAAAATTGAATGAACGAAGAATACGTGGCGGAAAAAAAAGAATTCGAGGACCCAGAAGAGCAAGTAAAACCAAAAGGATTTTTATCAAATACCCGAACATGTCTACAACAAAAGTGAAACCAAATGTAAGCGTCTGGCATCTTTTGCCAGAAAAGGTTATCTTAAAACATTTGAAATATAAAAAATATGTCTTCGGCGACTTCCTCTCAACACTCTTTTAGCAAAAACTCGGAGAGTACATATATCAAATTTGCCGTTCGAAGTAACTTTAACCACTTGTGGATAAAATTAATACACGCAACCCTTTAGTTAGGATTACGCCTTAGCTTCGCACACCATTTAATGTGTGTTAATTTTATCCATGAGGCGCGGGGCTATAGTTTAACGTCAACCCAGAACGATAGATATGTGAACATTTAAATTACGCTCAGAGCCCTTTAGCCGGAGGGCTGCTGAAGAAATATTGTTTCATATTTCGTTTTATTTCGGATGTCTGTACCAGATATCAGCAATGAATCGTTTTTTTCGCTACTCATAAGTACTTATGAAATTTTGAGTATGAGTGAGTCAAAAGTATTGAAATTCAATTACTCTCGTAAGTATTGAATTCAATTCATTCGTACTCACATTGATTTATAAGTTGCAGGTTGCAATGAGTATGAGTACAACGTTGACATCAAACTCATAACATTCGAAATATGTTTGATTCATACACCTACTCATTCAGACACATAAATTTAGAAAAATACTTATAATACTCATAAATGTATCAAGTAATTCGAATCATTCATCAAAATTTGCAGTTGCATTTACAAAAAAAAGGAGAAAGAAAAAGATAAAGACCTTCTAGTGAGTATTGCGAGTGTTCGTACGCGAATCATACTTATTCTTTGATTCTTGTAGATGTTGAGTAAAGGAGAGTCGAAATCAACAACATCATGCTTATTGTTAAGTATGAGTACGATGAGTTGGTCAAACTTTGAATATGAGTAACATACCTCGAAACGCCAAATCACAACCGAACTATCCAAACTAGGTCTACAATGGAACGAAGTCAAACACCGCGCTGATAATCGAGCTCATTGGAATCAACTTGTTGCGGCCCTATGCTGCCTAGGGGAAAGGAACATTATGTATAATATATAAGGTGCTCGCCTTATGTTCACCACTGTATGGGAACATTTGTTTATTGTTAACAGAAGAAAAGGACTACAATTGAGAATTAAGTTTTCGTTCTTCCCCTATCAGTTTTTTTTTTTAATTTCCCCAATTCCTTATGCATTGACATTTTGAAATGTGTCAATAATGAAAATGTTTAAAGAATTTATTTTCTTTTTTATCCTTTTATAAACTACATCCATACATATGCATGTCTCTATATGTGTGTGTATCATATTGTTTGCATGTGTGTCTAGTACATTTGTTATGTATATCAGTTATCAGAGAGATAGAGAAAAAGATAGAGAATAAAAGGAAAAGTTAAATACTAAAAACACACTTCAAATACACTCAAGAATAACTTGGTATTTATTTAAGTTATCTTTGATTCTCTTTCTTTTTTTCTTTCGTATCTTGGCCTTCTCTTTCATTTCGATGCTGGTTATTACCATAGTAGGAATACTATTGTTCTGAATATTGTTGTTGTTGTTGTTGATGTTGATGCTCCAGCTGGTTTTAAGTCAAAAGGCTAATTACCTCCTCTTGTTAAATAAAGAGTAATTTTTATGAATTTTTTGTTTTTGTTCTGTTTGTTAAAAGTTTTCCTATTTTCAAATACATTTGGACAATAAGGATTCGCACACACACACACACACATACACGTAAACAAATAGAAACGGAAAAATAGAAATCAGATAAAATTCTTGAAGAGTCTAAAGTGTGTTTGAAAGACTGAAGTGAATGTGAGTGTGTCTGGATTTTACATCTTTCAGAGATTCGGATTTTTTTTTCTTTGCCTTCATAGTTGTAGTTGCAGTAGCAAAAAAGGCAGCAAATTCTAGCGAAATAATTTGAAAAGGAAAATTGCTAAATTAACAAACCAAAGCAATGAACACATTTAAGAGTATTCGTTCGAGTTTTCGATTTCATTTCATTTCGAAATGTTGTTGTTGCCGCCATTAACATCATCGTGTTTTTGTTATTGCTGCAATGGTCTTGTAGTGCTTTGGAAACATTTTTGCATTGACTTGCAAAACGTTCTTCTGTATTCGAATGTTAAAGCCCTTAGCAATTTTCACCATCAAAGGTGCAACACGCAAAAACTACCCTAAAAAAAGGGGAAAAAAACTTCGAACAGACACAACACTATACAGAGGAGCATTTATTTATCTTTATACAATCGTTCATATTTAATTTTATTTCAATAGAGGAGAGGAAAACAATCTGATTTGATTTAGTAAATGGAATAATAGAGTCTCGTTGAAATTCTGTTTTGTTCTCAGATTTGATTTTTTAATCACTTTATTTCGGATAACGACTGAATACATATGTACATACATATGTATGTATGTACATGGACGAATAAAATAAAGGAGTAAAATGCACGTTTTTTTCTTTAATTCTTTAAAAGATAATTAAAGGAAGTTTATATGAAAAAGTCGCCGTGATCTAGTAGGTAGTGTGTTGGCTTATAAGACGAAAGGCCCGAGTTCGAATCCCAGGTCAGACATCAAAACGAAAAATATGAAAATATTTCTTCGGCGACTTCCTCTCAGTACATTTCTGGCAAAAACTCTGAAAGCAAAAATTGCCATGAAAAGCTTCTCAAAAAATCTGTCGTTCGGAGTCGACTTTAAACTGTAGGTCCCGTCACTCATGTATAAAATTAACGCACACAACATGAGCGGTATTGAGAAGCTAGGCCGTAATCCTGACTGAAGGTTTGTGATGGCCAATTATGTATGTATGTATGTATATTGTTACGAAAATGGAAACGGTGTAACATCGTTTCTACATTAAAATGATAAACAAAAGCTACACAAACAAATACAATGAACTTGTTTACAAGTAAACCAACAACATCAGTATGAAAGAAAAGGGGATAGACAAGTAAGCAAGAAGGCAACAACAAACAACAATAACACCGCGATAGAGTTCTCGAGCGGTTCTTCAAGAACATTCATCATACTGTCTACGTGGGTATATAAAAAGGCAAGACAAAGCAGGCAACCAGTAGTAAGAATTCAGTCAGTCTTGTGTGAAAATGCAGTGCGTGTAAAGAGAACAGTCGTGATTTGAAGATCTCCATTGTAAAGATCTGCGTCGTAAGCAAATAAGAATAGCGAACAAGCAATTATTGTTGTATACGTCAAGTTATAAACATTGGCCTACAAAAATAGTGCGAACAATAAAGAATTTAATTGAAACTAAACGAATATTTATTTTTTTTTTTTTTGCAATCAACGAACTCATATTCCAAACATTTTTTTGAAAAGGTAAAAACGTAACAATATTTTAAAATTTTTTTAAATTATTTTCGAATTAATTCTGATAATTTGGAAACTGCATAATTTCTGCCTTTGGCTCGCTTACAATCAGTCTTAAATTAAGAAATTAAATTAAATTTTTCTAACGAGAGATTTCATAAAATGAGAACGTAGTATTGATAATAAATAAAGTTCCGCAACTCATTAAAAAAAGAAAAAGAAATAAACTCACAGTGCTTCGAGCAAAATTAGAAGACTTTGAAAGATTAGTGTCCAATGTAGGACTTGAGATAAACATCAAGAATATCAAAGCCATGAGAATGAATAAGGTTTGCATCGATAACATCATGTCGTAAATAACTTCGGCAATCTAGACAGTGTAGTGCCAAGGGCTATTGGCGTAAAAACCGACTTAAATGATGTTTTCAAGGAAGCGCGGGCGTTAGTCGGAGAACAGGCGAACAGTGCTCGTGTAAGCTAAACACTGTTGAACGATAGTAAAATTTTCGAATATCGTCATGCAAAAACCACGGGTACTCACCAACAAGTACCTCAGAATTATAGGCTAGATATTCTGGTCTAATAATATCAGCAGCAGTAGTCTAGTGCTTAGAGTGCTAGATGATTTGTGTGAAGGACAAGGGTTCGATTTCCATCAGAAGCTCTGGTCTGTTACACTTAACTGAGCATAAGTTCTAAGATGTGTGTGGAGATAACTTCAAAATTAACTAGCAAAGACAAAAACCAAAATTTTTAACAGACTTAATGTTAGAGTTAACAGAGCAATGTTAAGTGGTTAACAGAAAATACGAAAAATAGCCAAGGAAGAAATCATCCAAATATACGATATCAGGGACTGCTGTAGATATCCCACTATATACAAATTGTAGCCTAAGCTGTCATCAAATAAACCCACTATGTGGTGTATCCCAAATAATTTTGGAACTGGAGATATTGGGCTTCAAATATTCTCTATGTCAACAGGGCCATTATTATTAATGGCCCTGTTGACATAGTTTTCTAAACACAATTGATTTGTACTCCCTAGTAGAGTTTTATTCGCAAAAAACAAGCATTTAATTTAGAATTTCTATTTTAAGTTCATATATGAACAAACAGTCCATATTTCTTTAAACCTTGTGGTTCTATGATGATATCTCATTACCAAACATATACTTATCGCATTGGATTTAAATTAGTAGGTATTTAGAGCACACAAAAAATTAAGAGTTAAGAAATTAATCGTTTTAAATAGGTCACTTACCAATTATATTTCCTGTTTTTGCATCAAGGGCTTCTGGTGGTGCTGACGCTGGCGATATTTGCGTTGCTGTTGCTGCTACCAAACGCGATGATAAACTTGGTAATTCAATCTTTTTGGCTTTGGAAATGTTAAATAGCTCATTGGTGCCCGTTACCATGTTGCAACTTGTCATATTATCTGACATTGAAGAGCCAGTTGCACTGGCTGCATTGGAATTTGCATTGCCGCCATTACCAGCCGCATTACTGTTGCTGCTACCACTCAAAACTTGTGCTAATTTCTTGCCAAGATGTAAAGCCATTTGTTCGTCTGGACTTTCGGTTTCTAATTCGGGACTAGATTCAGTTTGTATTGCTGCAGTTGTGTCCGTAGGCAATAATTCCAAATATGTTGTTTTCGCCACAGACAATAGCGACAACTTGTCTGCCTGATGCCGCTTTTGTAATTCAACAATTGCTTTGGCGGTTGTCGGTGATAAAATGCCTGAAGTATCACCAGAAGTTATGCTTATATCGCTAAGCGGACGATGTTGTTGATGTTGATTTTGCTGGTGTTGCTGTTGTTGTTGTTCTTTCCCCGTTACAGCTGCTGCAGTTGCTCGGCTTATTAGTGTCGTATTGGCGGTTAATTCTTTAAGGGATATTGGCAATTGTGTGGCTGATGTTGGCGTACAAAAGGTTTTCTCAGTGTGCGTTTGATTGCTTTTGTGTACATATTCATCCGAATTGGTTTCTGCATCATTATCGTCATCTTCGACGTCGCAAAGGTCATCATCGACATCGTCAATGTCATCAAATGTTGTAGAGCATGGTTCAGCGGTCGAACAATCCACAGGCACTGTAGCACTGGTCGTACTTTGTGGCGGCGTTAGCGGGTCTGTAAAGAGTGAATCAGAACTTGATGACATATCTCTAAGGACAACAATATCACAGTTATCATTGCTAATTGAATAATGTGAACGACCACCACCATTTTCAACACCCATTCCACCTTTATCACTCATCATCATCATCAGCGTGAGTGAAGTGGCCATTTGATTATTATGAAAATCGTCATCAAAGTCGTTGTCACTAACCGTCGTCGTATCACCAGTTAATATTGTGTCTGTGCTTGTTTGCATTTTTGTGAATTTTAATCGAAATAAAGTGTCGAACGTGTCGACGTAGAAGTAGAAAAAGAAGAACAAGAAAATGTGCATTGTTTTGAAGAAGAAACAGAAAGAAAAAAATTTAAAAAAGTTTTCAAACAAATGAATTGAAGTTATCGTTGTTGCATCATCATTAATGTCTTAGAGAAGATGCCAATTGTAATAAATTTCGCCGATAGATTTTGTGAAATGAAGGCAGGAAGGATTATGGAAATTGTAAAACAGGAAGGAAAATTTATATGTTTAAACAAAAAAAATATTTGTTTTATTGGGAAAGCTCTTCAGGGGAACAATTTTACAACAATGTATGGTATGTACAGTACACTCATATGAAGGGAAATTAATTGGAATCATAGCTTTACAAAGACTGAAGAATGTTAAATTTGTTGTTAGTTATCGAAAGAAAAAATATTTATACGTTCATGAGGACCTGACGAATAAAATTAGGCAAGTTCCGTTGACTGTTTTTTACAGGAAAAGCAAGAGACTGATTTAAACTGAAAAAAACTGAAAATATTTCATGGCTTCATCTCTCCTCGTCTCTTTGTCAAGAAAGCGACAACTACTATAACGAGCAATCTTAGACCGGTACAAGTCCTGCATCAGTTAATATCCTCAAAAGACATGTGTGTGAAGATAAAAGACAAAAACCTAAAATTTTAACAGAGCTAATGTTAGAGTTAACAGAGCAAAGTTAAGTGATTAATAGAAAAATAGCCAAGGAAGAAATCACCCAAATATACGATATCAGGGACTTGTTGCAGATATCTGACTATATACAAATTGTAGGAAAACGATAGAAAGGCCTCTAATATGGATCATAGTCTTTTGAATGTGTGTGAAGATAAATTCAAATTTAACTAGCAAAGACAAAAACCTAAAATTTTAACAGAGCTAACGTTAGAGTTAACAGAACAAAGTTAAGTGATTAACAGAAAATACGAAAAATAGTCAAGGAAGAAATCATCCAAATATACGATATCAGAGACTTGCTGCAGATATCTGACTATATACAAATTGTAGCCTAAGGTGTCCCTAACAAAATTTTTGGAACTTGAGTTATCGGGCTTCAAACATTCCCTATGTTAACAGTGTCTAGGTAGGATAATGGGAATATTTGAAACCACATATACCATGTTCCAAAAGTATTTGAGATATACCACTTATTGAGTTTTATTAGGGACACCTGAGGCTACAATTTGTATATAGCGGGATATCTGCAGCAAGTCCCTGATATCGTATATTTGGGTGATTTCTTCCTTGGCTGTTTTTCGTATTTTCTGTTAACCACTTAACATTGCTCTGTTAAAAGTTTTGGTTTTTGTCTTTGATGTGTGTGAAGATAGATTTTAAAATCTATCTCTCCACGTTAAAAACAATTTACATTGTCCGCCCACTCAGTCCTGTTTTCCCACAAAAGGACTTACAATGGATTTTAAAATCTGAAATCTGGGAAAATTTCAAAATCTACTATGAAAACACGCTCTGTTAAAAATTCTGGCGATTGGATTAGTTAAAGGGACGTGAAATGCTTTAAAAACAATTTACTTTGTCCGCCCACTCAGTCCTGTTTTCCCACAAAAGGACTTAGAGTGGATTTTAAAATCTGAAATCTCAGAAAATTTCAAAATCTACTATGAAAACACGCTCTGATAAAGATTCTGGCGATTGGATTAGTTAAAGGGACGTACAATGCTTTAAAAACAACTTACTTTGTCCGCCCACTCAGTCCTGTTTTCCCACAATATTGATTTATTTATCGGAGTACAATAGCTTCCCGAAATGTGTGATTATCTGTTAATTGTAGTTCTCATTTCACAATATTTTGTAACAGTGATTAACTATAGGACTTATTTTATGAACTTTTGCTTTCCTTTTTTTATTTTAGCCGGGAATTGAATTAATTTTTCCTGTTTTTCTTTCCAACCTTAAATTAATTGTTTAACAGAGTTCTGTGAGTAACATAACAGAGCTCTGTTAGTTCTGTTAAAAACATAACAGAGCTCTGTTAGCTAACATGGAGAGATAGATTTTAAAATCTATCTTCACACACATCATTTCGGAAAGCTATTGTCACACCCTCATACCCTCACACCCTCAAACCCTCACACCCTCAAACCCTCAAACCCTCACACCCTCAAACCCTCACATCCTCACACTCTCAAACCCTCACACCATGAAACCCTCACACCCTCAAAACCTCGCACCCTCAAACCCTTCAAACCGTCACACCCTCAAACTCTCAAACAATCACACACTCATTCACTCACACCCTCACACCCTCAAACCCTCACACCCTCAAACCCTCACACCCTCTAACCCTCACACCCTCAAACCCTCAAACCCTCACACACTCACACCCTCGCACCCTCACACCCTCAAACCCTCACTCCCTCAAACCATCAAACCCTCAAACCCTCACACCCTCAAAACCTCAAACCCTCACACCTCACACCCTCAAACCCTCACACCCTCAAACCCTCACACTCTCAAACAATCAAACCCTCACACCCTCACACCCTCAAACCCTCACACCCATTGACAGGAGTAAAAGAAGGTGCTATAGAGAAATGTGCGCCGATGTGGATGAAAATCCCTGGGGCACGGGATATAAGCCCTTGCGGGGGATCAAGCCCTTGAGGGCTTGAGGGTGTGTGGGCTTGAGGGTGTGAGGGCTTGAGGGTGTGAGGGTTTGAGGGTGTGAGGGTTTGAGAATTTGAGGGCGTGAGGGTGTGAGGGTTTGAGGGTGTGAGGGTTTGAGGGTGTGAGGGTTTGAGGGTTTGAGGGTGTGAGGGTGTGAGGGTTTGAGGGAGTGAGGGTGTGAGGGTTTGAGGGTGTGAGGGTTTGAGGGTTTGAGGGTGTGAGGGTTTAAGGGTGTGAGGGTTTGAGGGTGTGAGGGTTTGAGGGTGTGAGGGCTTGAGGGCTTGACGGTTTGACGGTTTGAGGGCTTGAGGGTTTGAGCGTGTGAGGGTTTGAGGATGTGAGGGTTTGAGGGTATGAGGGTGTGAGGGTTTGAGGGTGGGAGAGTGTGAGGGTTTGAGGGTGCGAGGTTGTGAGGATTTGAGGGTTTGAGGGTTTGAGGGGGCGAGGGTGTGAGGGTTTGAGGGTGTGAAGGTGTGAGGTTTTGAGGGTTTGAGGGTGTGAGGGTGCGAGGGTGTGAGGGTTTGAGGGTTTGAGGGTGTGAGGGTTTTAGGGTGTGAGGGTTTGACGGTTTGAGGGCTTGAGGGTTTGGTGGTGTGAGAGTTTGAGGGTGTGAGGGTTTGAGGGTATGAGGGTTTGAGGGTATGAGGGTATGAGGGTGGGAGGGTTTGAGGGTGGGAGGGTTTGAGGGTGCGAGGTTGTGAGGATTTGAGGGTTTAAGGGTTTGAGGGTTTGAGGGTGCGAGGGGGCGAGGGTGTGAGGGTTTGAGGGTGTGAGGGTTTGAGGGTGTGAGGGTGCGAGGGTTTGAGGGTGGAAGGGTGGAAGGGTGTGAGGGTTTGAGGGTTGGAGGGTGTAAGGATTTGAGGGTTTGAGGGAGTGAGGGTGTGAGGGTTTGAGGGTGTGTGGGTGCGAGGGTTTGAGGGTGTGAGGGTTTGAGGGTTTGAGGGTGTGAGGGTTTGAGGGTGTGAGGGTGTGAGGGTTTGAGGGTGTGAGGGTTTGAGGGTGTGAGGGTTTGAGGGTTTGAGGGCGTGAGGGTTTGAGGGTGTGAGGGTGTGAGGGTGCGAGGGTTTGAGGGTGAGAATGTGAGGGTTTGAGGGTGTGAGGGTTTGAGGGTGTGATTGTTTGAGGGTGTGAGGGTTTGAGGGTGTGAGGGTGTGAGGGTGCGAGGGTTTGAGGGTGTGAGGGTTTGAGGGTGTGAGGGTTTGAGGGTGTGAGGGTTTGAGGGTGTGAGGGTTTGAGAGTGTGAGGGCTTGAGGGTGTGAGAGTGTGAGGATGTGAGGGTTTGAGTGTGAGGGTGTGAGAGTGTGAAGGTGTGAGGGTTTGAGAGTGTGAGGGTTTGAGGGTGTGAAGGTGTGCGGGTTTGAGGGTGTGAGGGTTTGAGGGTTTGAGGGTGTAAGGGTGTGATCAAATACACAGTTTACGATTTAATTCATTTTTAGTAATTTTTCAGTGGCGCCACCTGTCCGAATAGGTCATACCAATTTAGAAACCTTCCCTTATAAAAAGAAAAAAATCTTGCACAGCGATTGAACCGAGCTGTTTGAGATTATTGTTAAGAGTTGTAAATGTTAAAGATGCATTTCATTGCTTATTCTCAATCACGACCGAGTTCAATCCCTATTTACGCATTTTTGGTTGACTTTTTCTTCTTTTTTTAATTTTTTCTAATACATATCAAATTAAAAAAAATAATAAATGTGGATTTTATGTCTGACCTGGGGTTTGAACCGTGGCCTTACGTATAATAACCGGTGATGCCCAGTCTAGTAGGTAGTGTGTTCGCTTATTAGACGTAAAGCCCGGGTTTGAGCCCCAGGCCAGATATCAAAATGATATATAAAAAAAAAGGTTTTTTTTGGCGATTTCCTCTCAGCAGATTTCTGGAAAAAACTCTGAGAGTAAATAAACCTGCCACAAAACCTGTTACTAACAGAACTCTGTTAAACATTTAATTTAAGGCTGGGAAAGAAAAACAGGAACAATTAATTAAATTTCTCGGTAAATTAAAATAAAAAAAGCAAAAATTGATAAAATAAGTCCTATAGTTAATCACTGTTACAAAATATTGCGTAATAACAACTACAATAAACAGATAATCACATGTGCACATTTCCGAAAACTATTGTAATCCGATAAAAAAATCAATATTGTGGGCAAACAGGACTGAGTTACAGTCCCTTCAGTCAGGATTACGGCCTAGCTTCTCAACACCACTTATGTTGTATGTTTTAATCTTATACATGAGTGGCGGGACCTACGGTTTAAAGTCTACTCCGAACGACAGTTTTTGAGAAACTTTTTCATGACAATTTTATTTATTCTCAGAGTTTTTGCCAGAAACCGGCTGAGAGGAAGTTGCCGAAAAAATATTTTTCATATTTCGTTTTGATGTCTGATCGGGATTTGAAACGTGGCTTTGCGTCTAATAAGCCAACACACTACCTACTAGATTACGGCGACTTGTGGGCAATCATAGACCGCAAAGCGAGCGATGGCATTATATGTTCAAGCAATTGGGGATTAGTTGTCACCTTCGCTTTAACTGGGCTGTTCATTAGCTTAGTTCGAATGAATCCAGAACTATAACGAACTCTATGGGAATACGTAGACTGGCTGAGGTTTGTGGACTGGTTTTCTGTCATTCTCATAGAACCAAGAAGAAATCTTTGAGATTCTTTAGATCACCAATCAACAGCTGCCAGCACAGTAGTTGAACCAGCAGAATTCATTAGGAAGACCACTGTCATTCTGAACAGTGAAATCCTGTCGGAGTATTAAGTGGAATCACTTTTAAAATATAGAGAGCAGGTATTTATATATTTCCAATAAAAAAATTTAGGGCCATTATTACAACCTGCCGGTAACTAAAGAGAGGATTTTAACGGGCAGATAAATTGTTTTTCATTATTATGAGTACCCAATAAGATGAAAGTGAGCGTTAAGCTAAAGGGAGGATCGTTCTACCTTTAACTTTTAAAGTTAAGTTTATGTCTGAACTTGCCATATTACATATATATTATTTTCAATATGGCAACTTCAAATATAAACAAAGACAACAACAAAAAAGAGGCTTGCCGTTGCCACTGCGTTTTAAAAAACGTGTTTAATTGAGCAGTGTTATCGACATTGCTTCGGCACTGCCATATTTTTGGAAAAGTTCAATTTATTTTATCTGTAGGTTGTAAAAGAAGTTAAAGGTAACTTTAGCTAAAGTGAACTTTAAAGTTACCTTAAACTTCACTTTAGCTAAAGTGAGCTTTAAAGTTACCTTTAACTTCACTTTAGCTAAAGTTACTTTAAAGTTACCTTTAATTTTACTTTAACTAAAGTAACTTTAAAGTTACCTTTAACTAAACCCAACTTTAACCGCTAGTTATAATAATGACCCTTAAACTTTTATCACTGAGAACAATAGCACTGAGTTTAATTGCTTGCCTTCTACACACAAGGGCAATTTTTACACACAAGGAACAATTTTTTTGTTTATTTTCAATTTTATTGCGAACTTAAGAGCTTTCTTAATTTACGATTCTTACTATAGCTGTGTAAACAAATGCAGTTTCTATTATTTCTTATCCGTAGTTTTCTGTAACAATAGGCCATAAATTAATTCTTGAAATAGCAAATTGTCATCCCCTTGGCGTTTTTCATTTTTAATTAAATTATTGTATGACAATTATTTGTAGTTTTTTGTGTTTTATTTTGTTTTTGTTACCTCATTTTAAATTCTCATGAAGGAATTTTAAAAACAACCCACAAGTTTATTTACCTTGGCAGTGGTTCCACCTACGGCCACAGGAAGATGGCTTAGAGCAGCTTAAAAATAAAATTTAATCCTGTTCAGATTTTATTTGTTTCCTTTGTTTTTGTTTCTTTTTTTTGATATGTTGTTTATATTGTTATAGTTATTGTTATTGTGATTTCATATTGTATTCTCATAGTTTTATAAATTAAAGATTTTTTAATATGCAAATAAAATTGTTTACATCGGGGATTTAGAAATGACAAAAACAAAAAGAAACAAAAAACAAATAAAAAAACCAAAACATAAAACACTTTATCAAATGCGCAGTAAATATTTGTGTAATTGATTTCAGATCTGACATTTCAATTTAAATGGAATATACATACAAGTGAGTAAAGTAATTAAAAACATTGAACGAATAAATTACAAACATTTATTGGAATTTTCCCCGATTTTTCAATACAATTGTAGTTAAAATTTCGTAGTCGACGTAGTCTAATATGTAGTCTGTTGGCTGATTAGACGTGAGGCCACGGTTCAAATTCCAGGGCAGACATCCCGAACGAAACGAAATATGTAAAAATATTTCGTAGGCAACTGCCTCTCAGCAGACTGCTGACAAAAACTGAACTGATCGCAAGCATTGCTATCAGTAGTCCTAGTATGAGGACGAAAATAAAAATGTGTGTGAATATTTATTTCGGAGAAAATTCTTGCAATCGAGCATAAAGAGAAAATGTCTATAGGAAGTAAACTCACAGAGACTCTTTGTAAATCTAATTATTTGCATCATGAAACTGGTCTGAGCAATAGGCTTGGAGGATACATTATAGTTTGGAGAAGTAACAATAGATCGCATGATTGCATACTAAGGCACCTCTTCACGACAATAAAAATAATAACAATAATTTTAATAAACTTGTTTGATTACATTCATAATTAAATTAGATGTTAGGTAAGGCTAGGTCGAAGAGGTAGCTTTGACACCTTAGGTAAATTAGATATTGTTACGAAAACATTAAAACGATAAACAAAAGCTACACAGACAAATGCAATGAACTTGTTTACAAGTAAACCAACAACATCAGTATGAAAGAAACGGGGATAGACAAGTAAGCGAGAACATAAAAACAAGCAATGTGAACAAAATATACAAACAACAATGAAGTCGCAATAGAGTTTTCGAGATGGCGAAAACACGAACATTTTACTTTAAGGACCTTCATCAGACTGTTTATGGGAGCATATAAAAAGGCAAGACAAAGCAGGCAAAGAGCAGTAAGAATTCAGTCAGTCTTGTGTGAAGACGCGTTGCGTATGAGAGAACAGTCGTGGTTTGAAGATCGCCGTTGAAAAGATCTGCGTTGGTAGCAAGCAACTATTGTTGTATTCGTCAAGTGTGACTACTTTTGTGGCACAAAAGTAGTGACAACAATAAAGAATTTATCTAAAATTAAACACAAATTTTTTTTATTTTTTTTACAATCAACGAACTCATATTCTAAACGTTTTTTAAAAGGTAAAAACGTAACAATATTATTGCTGAATGAATACCAGTTCGTCTTCGAATATATTGAAATGAGAATTTTATGATCGAAAATTTATCATGTATGTGAAGATAAATTCGAAATCAACAATTCATCAGAGTTACCTTTGGCCTTAAATGAACAAATTCTGATATTAACAGAGCAATGTTAACTGTTTAACAGTCTTTTTTTTTCTTTTTCGTCATTTTCTTTATGATCATTATTATTTGTGAATAATAAAATTGAAAAGTATAGGATAGTTGGTGAGGGATGGAGGGAGAATATTTCCTGAGTTCCCAAATTAGCACGGTTGGAAAGAGGTTCCTCTGGACCAATATTTTTAAATAATGGGATATGAGCACCAAGTTTCTTTTGTTCCAAAATGGCCTTTGATCTTGATCTTTTTTCGCTATTCATAAGCAACTTTGAGTATGAGTGAGTCAACAGTATTGAAATTCAACCACTCTGATTCATTCGTACTTAATACAACATTGATTTATAAGTACAGGTTGCAATGAGTATGAGTACAACGTTGACATCAAACTCATAACATTCGAAATATCTTTGATTCATACGCCTACTCATTCAGATTCATAAATTTAGAAAAATACTTATAAGTACTCATAAATGATTCGAGTGATTCGAAGACAAAGACAACAAGCAAAGCAAACACACAACCTTCTAGTGAGTATTGTAATGTTCGTACTCTAATCGTACTTATTTTGTGATTCTTGTAAATGTTGAGTAAAGGAGAGTCGAAATCAACAACATCATGCGTATTGTTAAGTATTTTAGTACTTTAAAATTTAAATATGAGTAGTATGAGTATGATATGAATCAGAAATTATGAGTATGATTCGAATCTACTCATCTTTTTGAATACTCATTGCTGATCTCTGGTATGTATATAGATGACATTAGTCTGTTAACATGAAGATTTACTCTGTTAACACCAAAATTGCCTGTGCTAAAAATTTTGGTTTGAGTCTTTGCTAGTTAAATTCGAGTTTATCTTTATGCATATAAATTTTTAATTTACCATCATTAGAATATTATTGGGGAAATTTAAAGAAGTGGACTGATAAACTATATTCAATATCTGTACGAAACAGTTATGTATTTGCCAGTTTTATTGCATCCGTTCTATATTAGTAGCAGACTGGAAGTAAAACAAGTTCATGCTGGAGAAGCGATGGAATCAATTAAAGTTTTTCATTTTCATTTTTGTTTTTCCTTTTTAAAGTTTTTATCATAATTGTTTGCATTTATTATTAAAAATATTGCATAGATTTGGCTGTTTTAATTTCATATATTCACGCGACGACCGCGATGTTTGTGATGGTGATGATGCCAATTGTTATTGGCGCAGTTAAAAATATTTGCCTTAAAAAAAACACGTTAATTTATATGAATTTGATTGGCTTAAGTCCACCAAAAAGGACAACAATAACATTTTTTTATAGTTTATATCGATAATATTATGATTGTTATCGATTTTTTAATGCATATTTAAAACGTTAAACAATCAATGTCTTTAACAGTTAAAGTTATTAAACGAATATATTTTAAATATTCAATTCTTTCATTTTTTTTAATTGTTATTCCAATTACTAAAAGGTAAAGATTAAATTATTTTAATCATACTAATGGTTGACAATTTTTTCTGTTTTAGTTTCATGTTTAAAAACTATTGCGAGTTTGTATTTTTAACTGCAATTTAGTGCTGTTTGTATAAGTTGTCGGTCAAATAATTGTAAATCCTTTAAATAACAAGAACTTTCGAAATCAAAAACAATAGGAAAACAATCAAAATCAAATCAATCCAATGATTATATTTTTAATGGCAAAAATCTATACGAGTTTTGAACAAACATTTTAATTTTTCTCAAAATATTTAACTTAATGTGGCTGTAGTGTAGTGGGTTTGAATTCTAAGTATTTTCAACAGAATTACATAACAGAGGTCAGCAATGAGTATTCAAAAAAAGATGAGTAAATTCGAATCATACTCATAATCAGACATCGGCGCCAATGTCCCTCAGGGGAAGAATATCTTCGGCTTTTTACACACATAGGATACGAACATAAACAATGTTCGTTAAAAAAGCGTAAAAATGCATTCAATTGCTTGTCAGCTTCTAAAAAAGAAGCTTCATGTCGCTTTTTTTCAGAATTCAATATTACACCCAAAGAAATATTACAGTATGATTCACTAATATCAATGAGAAATGATTTCGATTTTTGGAAGAATACTTGCCAAGTTAAATACGGTGTCTTTAGGGATTTAGCGCAGTACAATTTTTCTATATTTTCCGCTCACATATACATATTATTGGGTTAATAAGTAGACTTGAAAATATTACTAACAATTTTCCTCTGGGTTAACATATGACTCTCACAAATACACTCACATTTTTATCATGTTCTCTTTGTGCCGACGTCTGCTCATAATTTCTGATACTTATACGCATTCATACTTATTTTAATATCATACTCATACTACTCATATTCAAAGTTTGAAGTACTCATCGTACTCATACTTAACAATACGTATGATGTTGTTGATTTCGACTCTCCTTTACTCAACGTTTCGAATCACTCGAATCATTTATGAGTATTATAAGTACTTTTTTAAATTTACGAATCTGAATGAGTAGGCGTATGAATCAAACATATTTAGAATGTTATGAGTTCGATGTCATCGTTGTACTCATACTTATTGCAACCTGCACTTATAAGTCAATGTTGTAGTGAGTACGAATGAATCAGAGTACATAGTTGAATTTCAATACTGTTGACTCATAGGTTTAGGATTAGGTTAGAGGACGTGTACTTGTCAACTGTGACAAGTACAGTACCCGGAGGTCGAATTGACCCATTGTACAACGTCCAAGCTTCTCACACCACTCGTGTTGTGTGCGTTAATTTTATACATGAGTGGCGGGACCTACAGTTTTAAGTCGACTTCGAACGACAGATTTTTGAGAAGCTTTTCATGGCAATTTTTACCAGAAGACTGCAAAGAGGAAGTCGCCGTTTTCGTTTTTGTTCGAGATGTCTGAGGCATGGGTTGAAATACGGGCTCTTATCTAATAAGCCAACACACTACCTACTAGACTACATCGACTACATAACATTCACTGTAAATTAAGAACCCATTTTAGCTAAGGAACGCATTTTGCAGCTAACTTCACGCACAATTAGGTTTTTGCATGAACACAATCAATTTCGACAGAGCGCGGGAGGAACACAGGTGCTATAAGCGTGTCTCTATGTCTAGCCATTCCAACGTTTACAAAAATCATATTATCAGATGAAACTGATTCCCGTCTTATTGGAAACGTCTATAAGAGACTGATATGTCGAGGAGTAATTATCCAAATCGTGGTTTTGTATACATACTGTTACGAAAATGGAAACGGTGTAACATCGTTTAACATTAAAATTAGCAAAAACTACACAAACACATACAACGAACTTCTTACAAGTAAACCAAGAACATCAGCATGAAAGCAAAGGGATAGGCAAGTAGTCGAGAACGCAACAACAAAGAATGTAAATAATATACACAAACAACACTGAAACCACGATAGAGGTCTCGAGAAGGCGAAGCCACGAACTTTCGACTTCAAGAACCTTCATCAGACTGTTTAGGTGAGCATATAAAAAGGCAAGACAAACCAGGCAAGTAGTAGTAAGAATTCAGTCAGTGTTGTCTGAAGACGCGTTGCATGTGAAGAGAACAGTTGTGGTTTGAAGATCTCCGTTGAAAAGATCTGCGTTGTTAGTGTCAAGAATAACGAACAAAGCAAATTATTGTTGGATACACAAAAATTGTGCGAACAATAGCGAATTTAATTGAAAATAAACACCAATTTATTTTTATTTTGTTTGCAATCAACGAACTCATATTTAAAACGTTTTTAAAAAGGTAAAAACGTAACAATACGTAATTAATCCTTTATAAAATCTCATCTATAATGAAATCCTATATGCGGATACTTAGATTTCACAACTATGTATTTACATATAATATATGTATATATGTCTATAATAATGAGCCATTATTCCTTTGTACAATTTTAACTTAATCATGAATGAAAACCACTTTAATTTGAACCCTACATACTCGTATAAGGAGAAAATGGGTTTGGCAATATTAATATAAATTCTTTTTTCCCCTCAAAATTATAATCGCCATTTGATACGCTTTTTGTGAATGCTTCTGAATATTAAATCGTAAAAAGAGAAATTTAAGTTCAATTTATTCACAATAAAACAACAGGAACATTTTGTGGTTATTTTCAGAACAAAAGTAAAAGAAAAAACAAAAAACCAAACAAACACAATGATTTCAGTGTTGAAAAATATGAAAAATTACAGGAAATACGATAAAAGGCGAAGGCCACTCATGCACGACACCAACACCTTTCTGAAGGCAAACATTAAAAACTAAAGGTTGGCCAACAGCGGCCACTGAACGAATGGAAATTTTATTTTAATGAATGAATTAAAGAAGGTAAAAACGATATCAATTGCTGAGGTGGACAACGTTTAAAGCGGAGTTGGAAATTGTAAATTTCATATTCAAATGTATCCAATAGGTATAGATGTGTGTGAAGATAAATTCAAATTTTACTAGCAAAGACAAAAACCAAAATTTTTAACAGATGTAATATTAAAGTTAACAGAGCAATGTTAAGTGGTTAACAGAAAATACGAAAAATAGTCAAGGAAGAAATCACCCAAATATACGATATCAGAGCATGGAATACCTATTCCATTCCTTTAAAATTGTGTTCCACAAGTTCCTGAGTGGAACAGCAGCTGTGGTAATACGGAAATTCTTTTAAAAATTGCAAAATTTACACAAAAAAATGTATCTGTTTTAAGAATGTTTGGATAGGATGATGGATATTGTGGAAAAATGGGGCTTACTGCAAATATCCCACTATATACAAATTGTAGCCTAAAGTGTCTCTAATAAAACCCAATAAGAGATATCAGGTCAGGAGGCTCTCTATTAAATTCGGGTGCCTTAAAAGGCATGGATTCTACGGAGGATTATGGAATCACTATGACCTCTGCTCCAAATCGGGAACTCGCTCGTGGATTCTACATACCTTCTGCAGCTTCAGTGCCAGATTACTCAGCGACAGACGGGAAAGCTGCTCCTAAAAAAATTGTTCGGCAGGACGCCCTGTTACGAGACAAAAATGTTACAGGAGATAATAAGAATAGCCGAATAAATTAGGAGAGAGCTTGCAATGGTACAAGCGATTCCTTAGCTATCTTGCTAAATTAGCTCAGAAGGATATTTCAGTATTTACCGACTAAAAGCAATATCCTACTAAGAAGCATTGGAAGGAGATAGCTAAATTCAAAAGCATTTATTGGCCTACCAGTGCTCTCTTGGAAAATTTTATCCCTGAAAGCCTACCATTATATGTTGATGCTGTGATGGAAACTACTCGGCAGAGTATAGTTGCAGTATCTCGTTCGTAATCGGCTTTAAACTGTATGCATTGCCCCTTTAGACACAGGAGAAGTAGACGGAATAGAGATGTTCCAGATAAAGTATTTCGAATAGTGTCCTCAGCCTTACACATTTTTTAAATACTGTTTAGCATTGGTTTTGGACTCCCTTTTGTTAAATTGCATCTTTAGGACATTATTCTAAAACGAACTAAAACTGTCTTAGGGCCATTATTATAACGTGCCGTTAACTAAAGGGAGGATTTTAACGGTCAGATAAATTGTTTTCCATTATTATAAGTGGAGCATTAAGCTAAAGGGAGGATCATTCTACCTATATCAATATGGCAACTTCAAATTTAAACAAAATGAACATATACAACAACAAAAAATATAGCCCGTCGTTGCCACTGCATTAAAAAAAAAACTTGTTTAATTGAGCAGTTTTATCGACATTGCTCCGGCAATGCCATATTTTTGAAAACAGTTAACTTTATTTTATCCGTAAGTTGTAACAACGAAAATAAATTAAAGGTAACTTTACATATCCCTTTAGCTAAAGGGACCTTTAACTAAAGCCGAGTTTAACGGCAAGTTGTAATAATGGCCCTTAGTTTTCTTTCTACGGGCTTAAAAAGTTTCACTTTTGTGCCATTGTATATGGACGCTATTATTTAATTTCAATATCGGTGTCCTTAATTACCAAAAAATTTTAGTTTTTGTAAAGTATAATTGAACCTTAAATTCTCTAAACATCATCATTTCATTACAATACAGCCAGCCCTGCTATTAGTTACTGCCGGTCTTTTCGCAAAAGGAATGAAAAGTTTTTCGAAAGGTTTTTTAAATAAAAAGAAATGCTAAATATTATTGATATTTTAACGAGTCTGATATAAAAAAATTAAAAGGCAAATATAGGGTCTTTTTTAATCGCTTACTGTCATTAAATTTTAAGAAACATGGTGTGTGTGAGATATCATCGATATTTATGTGTGTGAAGATAGGTTTTAAAATCTAACTCCCCATACGCAAACCAAGTCAGTTAACAGAGCTCCGTTGTGTTATTAACAGAACTCTGTTAAACATTTAATTTAAGGCTGGGAAAGAAAAACAGGAAAAATTAATTAATGTGTGTGAAGATAGATTTTAAAATTTTCCCAGACGCAAACCAAGTCAGTTAACAGAGCTCTGTTACGTTACTAACCTCCATCTAAATCAATCGCCAGAACACTTAACAGAGCGAGTTTTCATAGTAGATTTTGAAATTTTCTCAGCTTTCAGATTTTAAAATCCACTGTGTCCTTTTATGGGAAAACAGGACTGAGTAGGAGGACGAAATAAATTGTTTTTAAAGCATTTCACGTCCCTTTAACTAAATCAATCGCCAGAACCCTTAACGGAGCGAGTTTTCATAGTAGATTTTGAAATTTTCCGAGATCTGAATTGCACTTGAGATGCCCGAGAATTGCTCATGCAGAATATCCAATATCCAGCGGCATGAGCTGTGTGACACATAGCGCGGTCCTGTTGAAACCTGATCAAGCCAAAAGAAATTAGTAATCATAGATCCATAGTGCTCGCCGTTGACAATGATATTCTGGCTAACATCGTTCGTTGAAATATCAACAGATTGCGTTATCATTGAAAAATCCACACCAAGCAATTACTTTTTCGATATGTATGGGAAGTTCTTGAATATCATCTGCATTGGTATCGTCACAAATTGAAAAGTTTGTTTCTTCTAGAAATTGGGCTCATTTCTGAAGATAATTATCTGATAAAAAAATAGGTTCTCAACTGCTTCAGAGTCCTTTCAGCGAGCGGACGTCATTGTCTATGGTTTAGCAATACAAAATTGTATATAAATGACAACTAATTTAGCTGAAGTTTAAAACTACCTTTTGAAAGACCCTATCGCGTGTTGATGCCACAAAACGTCTCATTGCCAACAAGTTGGCAATACCTTAAGCGTGTATACATACATTAAAGTGAGACGGAATGCTTCCTAAAGAAACACGGCTAAGGGAAGAGGGCAAATCATTTGATATGTATACAATACATTCAGACAACAAAGAGTGGCTGTATCGTGTACAAAAGTGACGTGATCAGAAAGTGGCTCAAAACGCAAATAAAATAAAAAAGTAAATCCATTGAATGAAAAAGAAATTTTAAAGACCTTTTTTGAGGTTATAAAAACCATATAAAAATGAAAAAATTAATAAAAAAAATATTTATTGTTTTTCCTTACTTTTTCCTTTTGTTTTATGCAATGAAAATAGAAATTATTATTTTATACCAATAATAATAATAATAACAATAACAACAACATAACAATAATAATTAAAAAAAAAAAAAAACAAAAGAAAAACGAAACAGAAACAGAAAAACAATCATTATAATAACATAAATGAAGTTTAATTGTATTATTGTACAACGAGTATTATTAAAACAATAACTGTTTCTGTTTGAAAGAGAGAGAGAGCCTGATGATGATGAATTTGAATTTGAGGCTAATGTTGCCAAATGAGCAACAATTAAAAACTAATTAAATTAAAAAGAAAAGAAAGAAAAAACCAATAATAAAAGCAAAACAATAACTATTTCCATTTCAACTCCAGCAACAGCTTCATCGGCATAGCCATCATCATCATCATCATCATGGTAATAATTACGATAATCGCTGTTCAAGTAAAAACAATTCAATAGAAATTAAACAAAAGCCTTTATGGTTTAGTTGATGGTTTCTGTTGCTATTGTTTTATGTTTATTATAATAAGAGCAGTTAGAGAGATAGAGAAAGATAAACAAGCAAAAGAGAGAAAGTTGTGGTTTCAATACAACTGATGGTAAATTATACCGGTACTCTGAACATTGAAATTGCTTTCGAACACACAGGCCACGCATAACGGGTAGATTAGAATAACAAAAGCAATCATGCAAAAATGTTGCCTAAAATTATTTTTCCTGTACTGTACTCAGTATGATAATTAGCTCTCCTCTTAATAATTGCGTCTTTAACAAATAACTCCATTTCGACTTTCTTTAACACGTTAATCGTCATGTCAGTCATATGTGTCTGACGCTAAGAAGTTCTACATGAGCCATGTCGGACATATATGTTAGAAGGCCACGTCAATCACAGATGTCCGAAGCAAACGACGCTGTGTTCAAAACAACAGGTTAATACTTGTTGTACCTTGTTTGGATGCGTCAGATATATAAGACTAACACGGCTTGTCGAGAAAAAAAGTTTTAATATAGAGCAATGTCAGTGATATATGTGTGACATAAAAAATAGTGGGTCAATTCACACAACTTAACGTTTTCCGGGAATTTTAGCAGAATTTTTTCTGTGATACATTAAGTTTCCTTGATACATTTTTAACTAAATTATCTAATAAAGTTACCGTGGCCCATGTGAAATTTTTTCTGATATTATCATTGCGATTAACGTGTTAATACCAGATGACGGCATTTTGAGCATGAACAGACGATTGGTAGCCGTAATTTAGTTGGTAGACTATTATTAGCTTACTAAGCAGGAGCCAGTCCCAAGTACTAATACTCCTTGGTCTTCTGACAAAACCTCTTGCTTACTTTCTTAATCAGGTTTCTTTCTTTAGTCAGGTTTGCGACCTAGCTACTTACACCACCCATGAATAGCAGGACATATAGTTTAAAACCGATTCTGCACAACAGATTTTTATAAAATGTGGAAGATGCTTTGGATTAGAATCACCGAATCAGGGAGTTATCTTTGTACTTATAAAGCTATAATCATGAAATGAATAAAATTTGATTGTAAAGTTTTTTAAACAATTTGATAGCAACACATAATCTATTCGGTATATTGATTAGATTGACGATTCTTAGGGCCATTATTACAACTTGCCGTTAAAGTTGGGTAAATTTAGCTAAAGTGAACTTTAAAGTCATCTTTAACTTTTTTCCGTTATTACAACCTAATGATGAAATAAAGTTAACTTTTTCAAAAATATGGATATGCCGGAGCAATATCGATAACACTGCTCAATTAAACAAGTGCTCTAAAAACTCAGTGGCAACGATCTAAATAACTACAGTTTCACGTTCAATACTTTTTTTCTATAGTATCACATACTTATAGCTTTGAAATAGGCTGCATGCGCTTTGCAATCAAATTTGATTCAATTTTCATGATGTATTCGTCAAGAAAACAGCAACAAATTACAGCAATCGAATTTTTCAGAGAAGCGGTTTTATATAGACGCCTTTTGCACGTTCAAAGTACTTTGCAAAGAATTTTGACACGCTCTTTTACATTTTCTTTTAAACTTTGTTTCGTTTCGGCACGTTCAAAATCTATTTTGACAAACTCTCGATATTTTGATGTTGCGTATACAACCATCTGTAGGCCACGAACGAAGAACAAAGCAACTTTGGGAGTACAACGAAGTGTGAACTTACCCCCGCTCGTTTTTGCTTTCCCTCCTACAAACTCAGGAACTTTGCAAAGTACTTTGAACGTGCAAAAGGCGCGGCTCAGCGTTTGTTGATCGTCTTCTTCACGCGTTTTGATTTATCAACCAAATTTACTTAAAAAATGATTGTTGTATCTTCGTATTGTTGTCATCGGTTGAATTAAAATTAAAATTTTTTGCTTTTCGACCAACCAGCCATTCAACATAATAACGGTTTGTACAAAATAATAAAGCTGTAAAGCCGGCCAAAATGTTGAAAGAAAATTGAAACACAATTGAAAGCAAAATTGATTAAGTTTTTCTTCTCAATATTTTAATTCGTTATACTATGTTCACACATGTACTTTTATTACGTAAATCGCAATAAACGCCATTATTGAGCTCAATATTTCATATAAAATTTCAATTAATTATTGCACAATAAATACGCAAATTGTTATAATATTGAGTAAAACTTAAAATACAGCATTGTCAGAAGTGCGTTCAGTGAGCATATTACAGTTTTCCGAACACTTTCCGTTGATATTTGACAACTCAAATGTCAACGACAAACAAACAAAAACAATGTTGTTGAAACAACCAGCTGTTTTGTTTACCAGCTGTCAAATGAATATTGCTTATATTATATCTGAACACTCAAAATATTGTACTCAAATAACCGAATATTGGCTCAATATACATAAGTGCATGTCTGAACATAGTAGAATTGTGTTGTTAAAAATTGAATGACAAGAATTGATCGTGAAACCACCAAAACTACCACTAACAATATAATTGTTGTTGTCTGATTTTATTTCTACTTTGTTCAAAGAGTGATGGGTGTTTATGAGTTGTATGATGTGGAGAATGTAAGATTTTTGTTGGGTTCATGTGAAGTGCAAAGAAGAAAAAAAAAAAAACAAAAACAAGAGGTATGTGTTAGCGCTAAATGAGAACAAATCAACTTCATGATGATGTTTTTATTCTCAGTTGTTATTGTTCTTGATTTTATTTGTTATTCCCACCTGTGGCTTCTTATATTCTGCTTTCCTTTTCAACTTCTGGCTGCTCTTCTTGTTTTTCCACTTACAATTGCTTGATTTCGTTTTCGTTGTTGCCTTTCTTAATTTTGTTATTATTATTGTTGCAACAGTTGAAAATACTTTTGTTTTTTTTTTTTTGTTTTATCTCTTCACTGAGCACAATAATTGCTGTGAGAGAATATTAATCCCGTTCAAAATTTAAATTCAATCATCTGACGTCACACATTGGTTCAGTTAAATGCTGAACTTGAATTGATTTTTAGTTTGGTTTTTTTGTTTTCTCTTCTCAAAAATTGAATTAAAATATTTTCTTTTGTTTTGAAATAGGCACTTGATGATGGGGTGTTTTGGTTATTCGTTTTCGCGTGTCTATTTTTATTTTTTTCTCTGAGACTTTTCGTTTGTTGTTTAATTTTTAGATTCACTTGTGAACGTTTTCACACACACACACAAACGACGCGCGTTTCCACTGAGCGTTACGTTCCGGCTTCTACCAAATGTAAAATTAAACTAAAAACAGTATCAAACAAACAAACAAAAAATATACAAACCCAACCAACGTAAAGTATTGTGGGTTTGTGACTGGAAATTATTATGGAAATAGCTTTAAACCTCTGTTCTCTGGATGGGTAAATGCCTGGCTGGCCGGCTGGTTGGTTGGTTGATTGGTTGGATGCATGTAATACTTCATAACGTGACGTATTGTATTATAATAATGAGTGTGTGTGTGCGAGAGGGTATTGTTGTTAGTTGTTGCTATTTTAAGCTCATGTGTGCATGTTTTGTTTTCGGTTTCTTCACTTACAGTGGTTACTTGAAAAACATTCTGTTTGTTGTTGCTTTTGTGTTTTATTATTGTATGCTTGGTCGGTTGGGCTAAACGGAGATGCAGATGAAAAGCGATTATTAGTGATTTTAAGAGAAACCGGTTATTTGATGATTTTTTTTTATTGGCAAATAAAAAAGTGCATTATTGTCATAAAGAAACATTTTTGAATTCCTTGCCAATTAAATTTCACTACTCACTGTAATACTATGTTCAGTTATGAACTTTTAGTCAATATTCGATTTATTGAGTACATACAATATTTTAAGTGTTCAGACATAACAATATATGCAGTTCGGCTGTTTATTCAATATTCATTTGACAGCTGGTAAACAAAACAGCTGCTTGTTTCAACAAACTAGTTTTTATTTTTTTTGTCGTTGTTGACATTTGATGCTCACTGCACATACTTATGACAGTGCTGCATTTTAAGTTTTACGCAATATTATAACAATTTGAGTATTTATTGCGCAATTTATATGAAATATTGAGCTCAATAATGGCGTTTATTGAGATTTACGCAATAAAGGTGCATATCTGAACACCGTATAAGCGTCTAAGTAGATTATGTAGCGGATTCCAATTAAATATTAGAAAAATAATTTCGTAGATGGAAATAATATATTAGCTGCGTTCGACGTACGTTACCGCGGTTTTTCAATTTTATCAGAAAACGTTCTATGCTATGAAAATTAGGTAAATGACTCTAATCACACGAGAACAATTTTTCGTCGCACAATTTTTGTTCCCTTTAAATCACACGGGATGAATATTAGTTTGGCATGAAATGTATACGTATACACAGCTTTGTATGTATGTATTAGTGTTCTTGTTTTCATTATTAGACGTAAATCGGTTCGGGCTCCAGGCCAGACATCAAAACGAAATATGAAAAAAAATATATCTTCGGCGACTTCCTCTCAGCAGATTTCTGGCAAAAACTCTGAGAGTAAATAAACCTGCCATGAAAAGGTTTCTCAAAATCTGTCCTTCGGAGGTGACGTTAAACTGTAGGTCCCGCCACTCATGTACAAAATTAAGGCACACAACATGAGTGGTGTGAGAAGCTAGGCCGTAATCCTGACTGAAGGGTTGTAACGACCAATTTTGTATGTATGTGTATTAGTTTTGTGTTGGTAATGCGGGGTTGTAGCTGGTTGAAACTTTACGCCACCGAAAAAACATTCTCTTCACCTCTCTTGCCTATCAATTATCAGTTTACGTCAGCACGATTGATCTCGTGTGATTAGAGCCATTGAGAGCGATTTTAATAAAGTAATTTGTGTTTCCCAGTTTACCGAACTTGGGTAAACTGTTCTATTTGAGAAAATTTTTTTAAACTATCGAAAAACACGTCTGAAAAATACGCATTTAGTGTAACCGAAAAAATTTACAAATTCTGCTTTCCATAATGCTGGTTATAGGTTAGTGTCCTCACCAAAAAGTATAACTAAAAAAATTACTCATTTTAGCTTTTCAAAGGGGAATATAATCAACGAATTCAAAACAACTAGTGCCCTACGAAATGCCAGAATGTATTACTAAAACGAATATTGCCCGAATAATCCGAGAGTCAGCTCCAGATAACTTACAATTCATTAGAATAAGAGCTTTTACACATTAAATAAAAGCTATGGCAATAAATATGAAATCGTGTAGGATTGGGAAAAAACAAGAACCCTTTTCTTTACAAAAAATGTGCACAGAAAATCTTAACTGAATTTAACATTATAATACGTATTCTATAGAAAAATTATTACGGTACATTCGACTTCAGTCGAATAATCGATTTCTTTTTATTTCTACAGCGCTGGTCAACAAACAAAAACAATCAGATTAAAGGGTAAGCAATGTATAACAATGTATGCGTGTGTAAATGTTAATTTCTCGTTATTCTCTCAGTTCAGTCCCTTTCCCCTCTACCAAAACAAAATGATCAAACAACATAATTCGATATTTTTACCACTTCTCTTATGTCGCTGATTATTGTATGCGTTTCGTGGAGTTGATCTGATGGTGCGTCGTTCCCAGTCAACTGCCGTCGTCAGATGTTGTCTTTCCAGTCAATAATGGAAGTGTTGGAGCCGAGCAATCAACTGTATGTATGGTGGTGATATTTTTGTTGTGTTTGCTTTCCAAATTCAAATACCTTTTGTTTTTGTATTTGTTCTCTATCGTTATCTTCTTTAGGTTTTTGTTTCTTTATGATTTGATCATCGGAGTTTGTTTGGTGTAGTCAGTCAGTGTCAGGGTTTCCGTTTTTTGTTATATCTAACCAAAACTGGTGATTTTTTGTTCAATATGGAGATTTATCAGCTTTTGGTTATTCTTTTTGTTGTCAAATATTGTAGTTTAATTCATTAATTTTGTAAACTAAATAAGTATGATTAATTCACTTTGGGAAAATTTAAAAAACTATGAAGATAAATTTGTATATTTTTTTCTATTAATTTTGTAATCAATTTTGTGCTTTCTGGCAACACTGGTTGTTGGAAAATATGTTTGTAATCAGTTCACACATTTTTTTTGGTGTCCGATTAGCATAAATGTAATGAAGCCGCTCGCCGTTTAAGACGAGTGTGACGGCTGGTGTGGTGGGTTTTTTCTGTTTGATTATTGATGGTGTCCGGTGCGATGAGGGGGGTTTGTTGTGGTTGGTTTTTATTGCGTGTGATTGCATCGTTTGTGCTGTTGCATGTATTTGAAATCTAACGTGGTGAATTTTTGGAAAGTGTAGTGAATTTATTCCGTGTAGTGGGTTCGAAGGAGTTGAATTTGTCCTGCGTGGTGAGTTTACAGGGTGGTGAGTTTTTGCAAAATGTGGTGAATATGTCCGGTGTGGTGAGTTTTAGAAAAGTGTGGTGCATATGCCCGGTGTGGTGAGTTTTAGCAAAATGTGGTGAATATGCCCTGTGTGGTGAGTTTTTGAAAAGTGTGGTGAATATGTCAAGTGTGGTTAGCTTTTGAAAAGTGTGGTGAATATGTCCGGTGTGATGAGTTTTTGAAAAGTGTGGTGAATATGTTCGGTGTGGTAAGTTTTTGAAAAATGTGGTGAATATGTCCGGTATGGTGAGTTTTACCAAAACGCGGTAAATTTGTCTGGTAGGGTGAATAAAATTGAAATTCACCAAGGTGATGTTATTCGAAATAGATACTATATTACCACAAATCGCTATACTGTCAGTGGTGAATTAACCGATGTGTGTCTAGACTCTAGAGAAAGTAATTTTCACTACCATTTAATACCTTTTGTTGTTGTATTGGTTTTATATTTATCCCTTTTAGGTTTTTGTTTCTCTTTCTTTTCATCGGGTTTGTGTGGTGTAGTCGTTGTCGTCGATTTTTCTTTTATTGTACTGGACGCTGGCTCGTCCTTTACAGTTTCACTACTGGCTGTCTGTAGTTGGATAGTTGAATCGAATAGATTTTCGATAAACACTCTATGATCGTTTTCTGTTTCATTGCCATTTTGTGCCCTTACATCTGCAACGGTTTTATCAAGTTTATTGGTTGTTGTCTGTGATATGTTCATTTCATTTGTTGCTGATGGAGGTTTTGGTGCCGGACGCTTTTTATGCATCGACACTTTGTCTGTTCGATAACTTTTGTCGTTATCGCTTGATAACAACTTTCTGCTAAAGAATGTCGATTTGTTGCTTTTTTGTGATGTTTGTTTAGCTCCTGTTAGAGGGGAATTGTTTAATTAATTTTTTAAATAAAAATTTCACGTTTTAGTTTTGTTTGTCTCATAACATGAACTACGATTTAGAAGGGAAGAAGAGAACATTAACATCAAACCGAATAAATTATGAAAAAAATTGGAAATATTTTCATGCAAATAACAAGTGATATTAACCACTACATAGACAAAATATTTGTTTATTTAATATTAGATTCAAAAAGAATAATAACAATAATAACAAACTACATTTATAATAGGAGTTATTTGTTTGTATATGTAAATGATTATTATAGGAATGAGACTCCTGTTCTATTCACGTAACCTTAGCTACGCCGTTTTATGCTTAGAAATAAAAAGACCAGATCGGCAAAATATTGATCTTTGAGTCGCAAAAGTCTTCATTATAAGTACAGTGAGTGGAGCCTAATATATTTAATTTTAAGCCTCGCAGTAGAGGCCTCGCAGCATAGACAGACGACAGCCTTCAGTGTTATAACCCTTCAGTCAGTGTTACAACCTAGCTCCTCATTTATGTTGTTTGTGTTAACTTTAGTTATGAGCGACGTAACCCTACAGTTTAAAGTCGACTCCGAACTGCAGATTTTTGAGTAAAAATTTCTCAAATTTTTCGCCTTAGAAATGTCTTATCATAGGTCGTTTTGTTGAGTGTTTGAACCGTGGCGTCACGTCCAATAAGCCACTACACTACTTGGTAGACAATGGTGACTGGTTTGGGACAGACTTTACAAAGAGAATTGGTGTTTTTCGTTTCTCGTCATCATATTTATGAATTCGTCCTAAGAATTGTCTGTAAAACCAAGGTTGACACGTTGACATGCTACGGCAATTTTCAGAAAACTGGCAACGCAAGCCAACATTGACTGTTTGTTCTTTTCCCAGAAGCCATTTATCGATATTAGCGCTGATAACTACACAAAAATGGCAGGTTAGAGTGAGTACGAGATAACTCGTAGTTGGTACCCTAGAAGGGAACGCAATCTACGAGTTATCTCGTAGTTGGCAGTCAACGTGTTAAACAAATTTCCAGTAGACATTGGAAAACGCTATAGTGGATATATGGGAAACTATACGCGCAGCATTAAGTAGAAATATATCCAAGAAGACTTTTAGTTATAAGAGAATATGAAGACCGTTATAATAAACACTTTTAGGAGATATATTTCTAAATTTTTTTGTATTTATAAAAAAATTTTATTTCCAGTACAAATTTATTTTTTGCCTAAGAATATTGGTATTCGTTCGTTTTGACAATTTATTTTTTATAAATTTAAAATACAAAGGCGCAATATACAGTGGTGGCCACGAATTTAAGGCATGACATATGATTGATTTAGTTGTGATAATTTTTACAACCTTGACATTTTGGAAAAATATACTTTGGAGCAACGAGTTGAAGTTTTGCCGCTACGGCTCTGATGGAAAGCGCCCTCCAAACCTGAAGCATCATCCAAAGTACACCCTAAAAACGGTCAGACATGGTGGTGGAAATGTGATGGTGTGGGCAGCAAGATAAATTCTAGAATGGACCAGCATGTTTCTACATGACTCTAATATGGAAATTTATGCATGATAATGACCCTAAGTACACTTCAAGTCTAGTGAAGAGTTGCTTAAGTGGCCAGCTCAATCCCCGGACCTCAATCCAATTGAGAACTTGTGGAATGATGTTGAGGAACATATACGAACAGTAAAACCAAAAAATTCAAGCGATTTGTGGGAAGAAATCCAAAAGGCTTGGTATGCAATTCCAAAGCAACGTTATGTGGCATTAGTCGAAAGTTTACCCAGGAGATGTGCTGCTGTGATCAAAAATAATGGATTTCCCACTAAATACTAGGATTTTTTTTATGAAGCTGAGCTTAATTTAGAGAATAGTGTTCTATTATGCCTATGTCTTAAATTCGTGACCAGGATAAAACTTGTGTTTATGCATATAATAAGTAAATAAAAATTCTTAACCGAATATAGGTAACAAAATATCATTAATTTGTCTTCATAACATTACTAAAATCTTAAAAAATATCATGGACCCATAATTTTTTCGATAAAATGTAAAAATTATCTCAAATAACTCAGTCATATGTCGTATCTTAAATTCGTGGCCACCACTGTATGTATAAAAATTTTGTGCCCAATATTTTGTAGAGTATCTGCCTTAAGGAGCAGTATTCCATTTAACCCATTTGACATTGAATATACCAGTTCAGTTTAGCTTTTTCTGCTGATATTTGCCGCCATGAAAGTTTATCTGATGTTTTTCTGACAATATATGTGATTAATTACAATAAAAAAAGTGAGAATTATTACGAAGAAAAGTGGCGAAGTTATATACACTGGTCATTAGAAAATATCCCTTACTACCCCCCGTCCTAAAAACTATATTTTCTGTGTTGCATGTATAGGGCTTATCTCCTGAGAGTTTGTCGCGAACATATTCCGTGCCATGCCACGGAAGATGTGACGAAGATTTGAATACTATTACATTCCACACATAATGGCATTAATAACTCTTTCAAATTAATAAAAAAATTCGATTATATCTAACATACGCTTTGTTTTATTAAAATTTAAAGATAGAAAGCACTAAATGAAAGGCCCAATGGACGAGAATTATAAAGAGAAAATACGAAATCCTTAATATACTATGTAATCAAGTCAGAAATCTTGCTAAAAATATATGTACATAAAATTGAGAGAATTCTCTATCACCATATATTTAACATGAGCTTTTGTTATAACAAATACTGGATATATATATGTATTATTGTATACCTCTAGGAAATCGAAAATCAGCAATTTTCATAGGTCTTTTAAAAAATAAAAAATATCTGAATTAATATTACTATTGTTACGAAAATAGAAACATCCTTTAACATTAACTACAATTAACAAGAGCTACACTAACAAATACAACGAACTTGTTATAAGTAAAACAACAACATCGTTATGAAAGAAAAGTAAGCGAGAACGCAACAACAACCAACAACGTAAACAAAATACACAAACAACAATGACATCACGATAGGGTTCTCGAGAAAGCGAAACCATGAACGTTCAAAAACCTTCATTAGACTGTTTACGTGAGCATATAAAAATGGCAAGACAAAGCAGAAACGAGTAATAAGAATTCAGTCAGTCTTGTGTGAAGACGCATTGCATGTGAAGAGAACAGTCGTGGTTTGAAGATCTCTGTTGTAAAGGTCTGCGTTGTAAGCAAAGAAGAGTAGAGAACAAGCAAATTATTGTTGGATACGTCAAGTTGTATACGGTGGTCCACAAAAGTAGAGCGAACAATAGCGAATTTAATTGAAGCTAAACACCGATTTATTTTTATTTTGTTTGCAATTAACGAACTCATATTCTAAACGTTTTTAATAAGGTACAAACGTAACAATATCTTCAATTAACGCGCAACTCTAACCAAATTATTTAAAATAATAGCTATTAATTGCAATCCCCTTCATTCAAAGGAAACTCTTCAAACAGAAAGGAACAAGTCAATGATAGCTTTTCATCTTTGTTGGAATGCAATGAGGTAGATGTTAAATTGAGATATTAATTAATAAAAAGTGGTAATATTCCTATCATTAGTATTTCGCATCTTGTAAATGCATGCAAGTACTACAAATAAGTATTCTTATTCCTTTAGTTACAATAGTTTATTAATTACCCCAAAAATAATACGATCTTAATATTGAAACAAGATTACAATTCCAATTTGATAGTTGTTGTTTTAAACATTAATTAGTGACTTTGTGTTTTTGGGCGAAATCATTTGAAATTTTCTTAACCTGTGAGTATTTATTATTTTTACATTTGATTACAATTGAAATTATAAGATATTAACGCTTCAATGATTTCGATTTCGATTTCTGTTTTTCATTTCCTTTCAAGTCCTTCGAATTGTTTCCTTTCCTCTTTTTGTTACATTTCAAGATGGACTTTTTAAACAATAACAATTTAATTGCAATTAGTTTCAATCTAATTATACTTGAAATGTGAAAATAAATGAAAATGGAAAATGGAAAAAGAAAACGAGAACGAAAAAGAAGAAATCGTAATACGAAAAATATTAATGAGAGAGTTTTAAGTTAAAAATTATTCAATCGATATTCATTTCGATAACTTTTCAAAACAATTTATCACAACAAGTTGCACAAACGGGGGGGAGAAATTTTCAAAGTTCCCCATTTATTCTTGTTATTGGGGGAAAACTAAGAGTATAAGGTGAACATTTTTGGTAAGCGCAAATTGATATCTCAACAAATGCACACACACACATATATACATCTGATAACAGTGAGAAGCGAAACTAGTTGGACAGTCTCTTAATTAAACAAATATAAAATAAGTGGCTCAACATCTTCCCTTCCTTGCGCACAACTTCGGAAACAGTACTTGGTTTCGAGCAACCACCACAACGAAATCAATGATACTACGACGGGCGTCGCGAGGCAGCTGCAGCGAAAAACGCCACATACGAGAAAACGTTGCAATCAGCTGCTACGCGAGCCATTATCGAAACTATAGAGAAGGGAGAGACGCCTTTTCAGACGCAAAAAGAAAGGGAGCAGGAAAGGCGTGAGCGTGAAGAAGTCGAGATGTAAAGATGTAGGAATGACGCTCGAAAATTCTATCAAAAGGTTAAGCGTCTAATCGAAGGTTTATAAGCCCGGAGCATCATCCAGCAAAGAGGAGAATGGAAACTTCGAAACAGATTCACAAGGGGTGCTGAGGTTATGGAGGAAACACTTCTCTACTCTGCTACAAGGCGATGACGACAACATTACCGTCTTTAGAGATGATGTACCGAACCCGATCGATGATGATGGCCTCCTAGCCATGAAGAGGTCAAAGTCGTGATTATGCGTCTTAAAAATACTAAAGCTGCAGGTCCTTATGGCCTCCCCGCTGAATTGTTTAAGATCGGAAGTAATGAGTTGGTAGGGCGCATGAACCGGCTTATTTACAAAATATGGCTAGAGGGAAGTATGCCCAAATATTAGAACCTCAGTGTACTCTGTCCTGTCCTGAAAAAGAGAGACCCTACGATATGCGCCAACTACAGGGGTATAAGCCTTCTCCGTATCACAAGGTTCTTACGAGCGTATTGTGTGAATGATTGATCAATCAGAATACTGATTGAAGCTTATCACTGCTCCTACAGGCTTGATAAGTCTATCATCGACCAGATCTTCACATTTCATCAAACCCTGTAGAAGGCTCACGAAAAAAAATGACACACCCTCCTTTGGTCGACTATAATGCAACGGCGTTATATGACTTCTGTAGCTCCGCAAAGGTATGAATATACCTCTCCGAACCTTTTGTATCGTGCGAAATTGCAGAAAATATGATCACTTATCATGCGACCTCTTCAATTTCGTCATGGAGAGTATTTTACTGAAGCGCACAAAAGTGTCCAGTAGCTTGCGTATGCTGACGACATTGACATCATAGGGCTTACTAACGGAAATTTTACTGCTGCCTTTAGTGCTATTGAATGGAAGGAAGTCTATCAAGCTGGGTCGGGCAGTAACACACATAACTGGCCATTACAATCCTTCAGTCAGGATTATGGCCTAGCTTCTCACTTCTCACGCCACTCATGTTGTGTGCCTTAATTTTATACTTGAGTGGCGGTGGCTACAGTTTAACGTCGACTCCGAACGACAGATATTTTGAGAAACTTTTTCACGGCACTTTTATTTACTCTCAGATTTTTTGCCAGAAATCTGCTGAGAGGAAGTCGCCGAAGAAATATTTATTTTCATATTTCGTTTTAATGTCTGGCCTGGGGCTCGAACCCGGGCTTTACGTCTAATAAGCGAAAATACTACCTACTAGACTACGGCGACTACATTTTCATCTGGCAGTAAATGATTGGCAAAACGGAGTATATATTGTCGGCGTATCGAATTTTAGATTACGGTCGATAACTATACTTTCGATATTGTCTTGACTCTGTCGTTACCAGCAAAAATTATGCCAGTCTGCAGATAAAGGGTAGAACATGCCAACAGGTGCTACTATGTTATTAATAGGCAATTGAGTAGCAGAGACCGCTCTCGTACGACAAAACTAATACTCTACAAGATGGCCATCCTACCCGTGCTTCTTTATGGCGCAGAGGTATGGACCCTATTAAGCATTGATGCAGCCGCCTTGAGAGCATTCGAGCAAAGAGTCAGACGTAAGATTTTCAGTCCAATGCGAATGAGTGATGATTTCCTCATCGGATCCAGCAACAACAACTGCTCCTCAACGACATGGTATTTTGTGCAGCGCATTAACATCTTGCGGATGCACTGGCTAGGTCATGTCGTTCGGTTGGAAGGGGATGTTTCAGTAAGGTAGGCATTTAATGCGGGCATTATCGGAAGTTAGCATTGAGAATAGCCTCGTCTGCGGTGGAAAGACCCAATCAAGGAAGCCATGTCATCGAATCTCATAATCAGAGGCGCCTGAATTTGCAATTAAATTATTTAACGCCTAATTTGATACCACTTTTACTCTACACTGTATATGTTTAATGGTATGTATACGCATACAAATATTTTTCTTGCACAACCAACAGCGATGCCAATAATGTCGAAATAATTGCAAAATTAAAAACTACGCCATAATAATTAATTTTCAAATGCACTTACAGAGAGAGGAAAATTAAGAGAAAAAGAAAAATACAAAAAAAAAGCAAACAAGATGAAGAGGAAATTTTTGAAAAGCGGAAAATCAAAAACACAAACTACTAAAAATTCTATTAAAGAAGACAACAACAACAACAACGAGAACAAGAACAACATTAAAATGAGATGAAATCATCGCGTACTGTTAACATTAAAGAAATTTTTCTTCAAATGATGGGAAATGATTGTGGAGGGGGGGCAATAGAGAAATATAACATGAGTAGAGTAACACAACAATTGAAAACAATTGTAACATCAACACAAGGAGAAAAACAACAGTATATAAAGGAATTAAAAATAAAAAGGAAAAAAAATACAAATCGAAGTATGAGTCAAGAACAATAAACTGAGGAAAAGAGTTTTAAAATTATTGTCTTGAATTTTGTTTCTGTTTTTTCTGTGTGTTTGTGTGTTTTTTTTTTGAAATATATTGGATAGATAATACAACAATAACAACAATAGTAATCATATAATAACAAATAACAATAGTTGATAGAATAACAATAAAGAAAAAAGAAAAGAAAAAAAGGAAAAGGAAGCAAAAAACTTACGAATTTCCATTTGTTGAAACTCCAATTGACGTACAACAGCATCATGTTTCTGATGTAATTCCGTCTCCGTTTCCTCATCAATGCTCGAAATACGATCGACTGCTCTTGTAGCAGATGATGTTGTACTTGCAACATTTTGTGGCAAACCCGCTGTTACCGTTGCTGTGGGTGTTGTTGGTGTGGTCGGCTCTTTTGGTGATTTCTTTTGACCCAAAAGTCCAAAAACTTTTACTTTACTGCCACGACGACTTCTTATCGAACCACCAAATGTGGTCGAAGATGGCAAAGTTAAACCAGCCTCTGCTGCATTCCGCTCCAACTTTTCTATTCCCGTTGTCTGTGAATTACCCATCGAAGAAGGTCTACTTGTAAGCGACTACAATATCATCATCATCATCATTCAGTTCAATTGCAAGAGAACATAAAAAGAGCAAAAATAAAACGAAAAACTTATTTTATTTGATTTCATTATAAAAGTACAGGAATAGCAATAGAAATATGAAAAACAAAATATAATAAATAAAGAAAAAACAGAATAAAGAATTAAGAATGAGAAATCAATTATAACTTTTCAATCAGATTATTTTGTATTATGAACAGTACAGTGTAACTATTTTTCAGTCATTGTTTCATTGTCCTCATAAATTTCTATTCAAATAAAAGGAAGAAAAATTTTTTTGTTTCTGAAAATGTTTAAATCGATAAAAAACTTAAAGAGTTTTCACACAAAATTCGATTTAAACACTAGAATTATAATATTTACATACATATTACGCGTGTCCACGCATAGTATACTTATGTATGAATCAGAGATCAGCAATGAATCGTTTTATCGCTACTCATAAGTACTCATGAAATTTTGAGTATGAGTGAGTCGACAGAATTGAAATTCAACAACTCTGATTCATTCGTACTCACTACAACATTGTAATGAGTATGAGTACAACGTTGACATCAGACTCATAATATTCGAAATATGTTTGATTCATATTTCATACATACATACATAATTGGTCATTATAACCTCCTTCTGTCAGGATTATGATCTAGCTTCTCACAAGACTTATGCTCTGTGTGTTAATATCAAATATGAGTGGCGGCATCTACAGTTTAAAGTCGATTCCGAACGACAGCTTTTTTAGAAACTTTTAATGGCAATTTTGTTTACTCTTAGAGTTTTTGCCAGAAATCTGGCGAGAGGAAGTCGCCGAAGAAATATTGTTTTTCATATTTCGTTTTGTTCGAGATGTCTGACCTGAGGTTTGAACCGTGGCCTCACAGTCTAATAAGCTAACACACTATCTATCTACTAGACTAGGTCGGAAGTGGACGAAGAAATATTTGTTCATATTTCGTTTTGTCAGAGATGTCAGACCAGAGATCAACAATGAGTATTCAAAAAGATGTGTAGATTCAAATCATACTCATAATTTCTGATACGTATACGCATTCATACTTGTTTTAATATCATACTCATATTACTCATATTCAAAGTTTGAAGTACTCATCGTACTCATACTCGACTCTCCTTTACTCAACATTTGCAAGAATCACAAAATAAATATGATTCGCGTACGAACACTACAATACTCAATAGAAGGTTGTGTCTTTGCTTTGCTTGCTGTCTTTGCCTTTTTCTTTCTTAATTTTTTAGTAAATGCAACAACAACAAAGAGTGTAAATTTAAATGAATGATTTTAGTCACTCGAATCATTTATGAGTATTATGAATTTATGAGTCTGAATGAGTAGGAGTATGAATCAAACATATTTCGAATGTTATGAGTTTGATGTCAACGTTGTACTCATACTCATTGCAACCTGTACTTATAAATCAATGTTGTAGTGAGTACGAATGAATCAGAGTTGTTGAATTTCAATACTGTTAACTCACTCATACTCAAAATTTCATGAGTACTTATGAGAAGCAAAAAAACGATTCATTGCTGAACTCTGGCTTGAACCGAGGCCTCACGTCTAATAAATCTTCTGGAATATGTAGACTTCAACGTTTTTTACATTTAGCACAAAGTTTACAAACGTACTCATAGACACATATGACTATTTTACATGTACATACATGCATATTTTCTCACTTAGTTGGTCATTATAACCCTTTAGAAAGGATTACGACCTACTTTCACTCATCACTCACATTGTGTGAGTTAATTTTATCCATGAGTGGCGAGACCAATGTATAGTTTCAAACGATACGATACGAACGATAAATTTTTGAATTTGAGTTTTTATGGACATTTTATTTAATTTCAGAGTTTTTGCCAGAACACAGCTGAGAGGAAGTGGTCAAAAAAATGTTTTTTTCATATTTCGTACGAGATAGATATTATTATTGTTATTGGAAACGGTGTAACATCGTTTAACATTAAAATGAGCAAAAGCTACAACGAAAAAATACAACGAACTTGTTACAAATAAACCAACAACATCAGTATGGACGCAAAAAGAGGATATACAAGTAAGCTAGAACGCAACAACAAACAACAATGAAGTTGCGATAGAGCTCTCGAGAAGGCGAAACCACGAACGTTCGACTTCAAGAACCTTCATCAGAATGTTTACTCGAGCATATAAGAAGGCAAGACAAAGCAGGCAACGAGTAGTAAGAATTCAGTCAGTCTTGTGTGAAGACGCGTTGTGTGTGAAGAAAACTGTCGTGGTTTGAAGATCGCCGTTGTAAAAATCTACCGAACAGTTGTAATGCTTATGCGAAAAGAAGTGTAAGGAAGAATAGCGAACTAAACAAATTCTTGTTGTATCATCAAATTGTGAACAGTGGCATACAAAAGTAGTGAGAACAATAAAGAATTTCATTGAAACTAAACACTAATTTATTTTTATTTTGTTTGCAATCAACGAACTCATATTTTAAACGTTTTTAAAAGGTAAAAACTTAAATGCAGAAATGTTTATGTTTAAGAATTTCAGCACATTTGAACAGATTTGTGTAGAAGAACGGTTTGACTTCCTAGATTTTAAGTGAAGTTTATAAGATTCCTTTGAAAGAATCTTTGATAACAAGGTCTCAGCGAACATCGGGCGCAGAAACAACATTAAGAAACTACCGAAGTCAGATTATCCATCCTGTTAATTACGGAATATAATGAATCTTTTTCACAGTCCGCTTTAAAGAAATCTTTCGAACTCACGAAGGAAATATTTTTCATTCCACTCGTACGAAAACTATTTAAGACTTGTTTGTTGAATATCGTTTACTTTTCAATTTCAAATTGAAAGAATAAAGTTATCTTGTTATGTTGTTATGACGAGTTAAAAAAGATGGAGTGGTGTAGTGGTACTAATGTTTGCCTATAAATCTGCGCATACGGGTTCAAACTTCGGAGGAGGCGTAACAATTTTTATCACCTTTTTCGAATTTTAAAACAAACGGGCCTAAACCACCTCCAAATAATTCAACCAGGAAGTACCGTTGGCCCATCCTCCCAAAGAAGACAAAATCGTTAAGGGAACAAAAACATTTAACTTTGTTAGTTATCCATTTAGTTATCCCTAAAAATTTTAAGACAATAAACATTTGCAGTATAACTTTATAGTAATGAATGCTGCTGTCTTTTTAACGTGTTGACTGTTTGAGTCACGTCTTGATCGAATAGGTTTTCCAATTTATGGCTTTCAAACTTTTTAACTTTTTGGGACGCGCCTTGTGTTAGATATCAATATCACTTTTTTGACAAGATCATTTACTCGCACGTGCTGTTTTCCTTGAAAAATTTTCCGTAAATTCCTTTGGTTTTGTCAGTTTGAATGATTTGCATATCGTGGAAAGAAATTGTAATGTATACAACAGAGATCAGCAATGAATCGTTTTTTCGCTACTCATAAGTACTCATGAAATTTTGAGTGTGAGTGAGTTAACACTATTGAAATTCAATTACTCTGATTCATTCGTACTCACTATAACATTGAATTATAATTACAGGTTGCAATGAGTATGAGTACAACGTTGACATCAAACTTATAACATTTGAAATATATTTGATTCATACGCCTACTCATTCAGATTTATAAATTTAGAAAAATACTGATAATACTCATAAATGATTCGAGTGATTCGAATCATTCAACAATATTTACAGTCTTAGTTGTTGTTATATTTACAAAAACAGAAGAAAGAAAAAGGTCTGTATTTTAAGCAAAGCAAACCTGCAACCTTCTAGTGAGTATTGATTGTAGTGTTCGTACGCGAATCATACTTATTTTGTGATTCTTGTAAATGTTGAGTAAAGGAGAGTTGAAATCAACAACATCATGCGTATTGTTAGGTATGAGTTCGATGAGTACTTCAAACCGTGAATATGAGTAGTATGAGCATGATATTAAAATAAGTATGAATGCGTATAAGTATCAGAAATTATGAGTATGATTCGAATATACTCATCTCTTTGAATACTCATTGTTGATCTCTGTTCGTCACTGTATGCAAAATAATAGAGTTTGAGTAACTTAAAATCTATAAAAAGGTTTTTGTTTTTATAATTTTAATATACTTGTAAGATAAAATATCTGAATTGAGTGCGGCTGCTTCTGATTTGTAGTCGTCGTAGTCTAGTAGGTAGTGTTTTCGCTTATTAGACGTAAAGCCCGGGTTCGAGCCAGAAGCCAGACATCAAAAGGAAATATGAACAAAAATTTTTCTTTGGCGACTTGCTCTCAGCAGATTTCTCGCAAAAACTCTGAGAGTAAATAAACCTGCCATGAAAAAAGTTTCTCAATAAATCTGTCGTTCGGAGTCGACGTTAAAAGTGTAGGTCCCGCCACTCACGTATAAAATGAAGGCACACAAAATGAGTGGTATGAGAAGCTAGGCCGTAATCCTGACTGAAGGGGTGTAATGGTACAATTATGTACATACAGTGAGCGCCAAAAGTGAGTAAACACTACTGAAATAATTCAGTTTCTTAGGATAGCGAGAAAAGTAAATTAGAATAGTCGAATACATTTCCAAAAATATAAACGTTTATTTATTACTTATAAAATGTTAAAACAAAAACAACAATTCATGATGAAGGAACTTTTTTTATACTTAAGAACATAATAGAAAATTTAAAATTATAGTGGGTGTTGACTCACTTATGGCGCTCACTGTATGTACTATGTATGTATGCTTCTGAATAGTCAGAAGTACTTGTAAGAAACCATTGCTTAAAAAAAAAAAAAAGAAATTATAGTGTAGGGTACATTTTAATTTGTGTTAACAAACTATAACTTTTAATAGATTTTTTTTTTAAATTTCATTTTTAACACACGCCTATCGCGGTTTTTAGATATCAAAAAAATGTTTATTGAACTTAAAAAATTATGAGACCTTAAAGCATAAAAAACAAAAAGAAAATATTTATATTCGCATTAAAAGAATTAATAATAATAATAACAAAAAAAAGAAGAAGAAGAAAGATTAAAAGTCATTTTCAAAATTAATTCCTACAAATACTTGGTAACACTACATAAACACTGACAGAAATACATTGTATGTGACACGTGACTTGCTCATTTGTTGAATTTTAATAATTTTTGTTGTAATTTTTATTTTCCTTTGTTTATTTGTTTTTTCTCTACATTTTCTTTCGTCATTATTTCATGATGTCACTTGAATTATTTATCAATTTATTGAGTATGTATGTAGGTATGCAGAGCGTCAGAGTGAATGTGTTTGCTTGTGTACATATGGCGTAAGTGTTAAGTTAATAACTGCTATATGTATTTTGAATGTATTTTGTTATTATTGTTGTTGTTGTTGGATTGTAATTACATTTTGCACACATCATAATTAAAATAATTATCGTATAAATTTCATTCCATTTTCGAATGCAATTTGGAAATGATACCGTTTCGAGATAAAGTGAAATTCGAGATTTTTAACTGTTTGTAATTGCGGTGACTTCCGGTGCTATTTATTTGTAATTTTTTTTTTATTAACATACATTGTACAACAAAATACGACATGTTCTTAGTGATGTATATATGTACGAGTATGTGTGGTGTAGGAACATACAAATTTTTGTTTTTGATGAAAGCAAACATACAAACAAACACTACTGGGTGCGGCACACGCATTTCTAACGAAAGAAACCAAGGAAAAAAAGAACAACAAGAACAACAAAAAATTGTTTAAACAAATCGAAACGAAAATCACAGTTCAAATGCGACAAGTTCGTGACATGAACAATTTCCTTTAATTTTCATATAATTTTTACAATCAAAATACAACGAACACACACACACACATACATATACACATGAAAATAAACACTATGCGATGTGTTAATACAGCAACAAAATATCACCATCATCATCATCATCGAAATTATTATTACTAGAATTGCAAGTGAGAAACACGCAAATCACACTCTTACACTTTCTTCTTCTTCTTCTTTTTATTTATTATTTTTCTTTCATTTAAAAAGGGAAACAATGAAAAATAACCAATACATTAGGGTTTGTTAATTACATTTCCGTTTCATTTAAATTAAAATTAATCACACTTTTCTCTCTCTCTCTCCCCATACACTTTAATTAGTTTCTCTCGTTGTTAGTTGTAGCAGGATGAGTTGAGTATGAGGGCAGCAGCACTTTGTAGGACTTTGATTTTAATTTTATTATTCATTTTTTTTAGCACATCAATCACAATTGCTTTGAACTATTTTTCGCGTGATTTTAACACATTTCACAATAAAAAAACGAAACAAATGAAAACAAAGAACAAAAAAAATGGGGAAAAAATAGAAAAACATGAACAAATTTTTATTTGGTTGTCATTAGTGGCCACCATTTGACATCGTTCATGTTTACCAAGTATCACTAGTGCAGTAAATGTCAAAACAACACAAGAGGCCACAACAAACAAAAATGCATGCACACTGTGAGACAGTCAGAGAGAGAGAGAGAGAGGGAGATAAGAGAGAGCATGTAAGCAAACCAATTAAATAAAAACAAAACAAAACAGCTGATTCAATGCAGTCATCACCAACATCTCTTCATGCCCATACTCACTGTGTTTGTTACTCACGTTGACTCATGTGACTAAGGCACTGAATTCTACATTAATCTGGTTGTGTGTCTAATACTCGTTTTGTGCTTTAAAATCCAATTTTCTGCTCAAAATCGATAACACTTGTATGCTGCTGTTGCACTCTCTCTCTCTCTCTGTATCTCTCTCTTTGAAATCAGCGCATGTATGTTATCATCAAAAGTGTCAAAATATTTTTGTGCTCTTTTATTCCAAAAAAAAAAAAAATTGAAAACAATTTACCCACTACCGACCGGTCAATTAGAGAACTTTAGAATGAAATCCATAAACATTTTTTAAACAATTTATAATTCTCCTTCTTTTTTTGGTTTTATTTTTGATTTTTTTCTTAATTAACGCTACTCACTGACAGCAGCAGCAGCAACACCACATCGAACAAGAACCACTACTGCCACCACCATCATCCACGTAAAATAATGATAAACATATGAGTTCGGCGTATACTGACTGCTCCACATTCGTTAAAAAAATATTGAAATGAAAAAAAGTATCGCCCGGCAATAATACGAGTAGCAACAAAAATTATAAAAAAAATAACAAAATAATTCATTTAAATGAATAATAATTTGCAAAGTGCGATAAAGCGATTAGCGTTTGGAAACTTGAAACTTTTATTTCAATTTTTTTTTCTTCTTTTTTTTCTGAATGATTGAATGAGCATATGAATGAATGAGTAAATGTTAAGTAATGCTTTAAGGGATTTTTTTATTTTTTTTTTGTAAAGAATGAAAAATGTAATGATAATTTATTTTAATTAACCCATTACAGTGCTTTACATTAGTCAATGATAATTATGTTAAACATTGTATGTATATACATATGTATATTGTTGTATGACCCTTCAAAACATTCTTTTAACATCATAGTTACGGCACAGAAAACAATGATTAGCTTATAACACTTCAAAGATCAGCAGTGGGTATTCAAAAAGATGAGTAGATTCAAATCATACTCATAATTTCTGATACTTATACGCATCCCTACTTATTTTAATATCATACTCAGGGCCATTATTACAACTTGCCGTTAACTAAAGCGAGAATTTAACGGGTAGATAAATTGTTTTTCATTATTATGAGTACCCAATAAGATAGAAGTGAGCGTTAAGCTAAAGGTAGGATCATTCTGCCGGTAACTTTTGAAGTTAATTTTATGTTAGAACTTGCCATACATATATATTATTATCAATATGGCAACTTCAAATTTATACAAAATGAGGAAACACAACAACAAAAAATAGGCCCTTCGTTGCCACTGCATTTAAATAAAACTTGTTTTATTGAGCAGTTTTATCGACATTGCTCCGCCACTGCCATATTTTTGAAAACAGTTAACTTTATTTTTTCTGCAAGTTGTAATAACGAAAATATGTTAAAGGTGACTTTAAAGTTCATTTTAGCTAAAGGAAACTTTAACTAAACCCAAGTTTAACGGCAAGTTGTAATAATGGCCCTCATACTACTCATATTCAAAGTTTGAAGTACTTATCGTACTCATTCTTAACAATACGCATGATGTTGTTGATTTCGACTCTCCTTTACTCAACATTTACAAAAATCTCAGTCTGTATGATTCGCGTACGAATACTCACTAGAAGATTGTGTGTTTGCTTTGCTTGCTGTCTTTGTCATTTTCTTTCAACCAAGACTGTAAATTTTGATAACTGATTCTAATCACTCGAATCATTTATGAGTATTAGGAATAAGAATCAAACATATTTCGAATGTTATGAGTTTGATGTCAACGTTGCAACCTGTACTTATAAATAAATGTTGTAGTGAGTACGAATGAATCACAGTAGTTGAATTTCATTACTGTTGACTCACTCATACTCAACATTTCATGAGTACTTACGAGTAGCGAAAAAACGATTCATTGCTGATCTCTGTACCAATTAACCCTCGAGCAGTAAACCTGTATACCTAGATATGTGTCTGGCAAGCCAAGTATGATTAATAAATTAAATTATAAGATAACCGACTGTTAAGTAAACTAGTTTCCGTTCATGTAAACAGATGTCTGAACTACTGGACTAGGAATAACTCCCTTACAAGACGACATCATAATTGGATACCATACAATACAGAGATCAGCAATAAATGGTATTTTCGCTACTCATAAGTACTCATGAAATTTTGAGTATTAGTGAGTCAACAGTATTGAAATTCAACTACTCTGATTAATTCGTGTTCACTATAACATTGAATTATAAGTACAGGTTGCAATGAGTATGAGTACACCGTTGGCATCAAACTCATAACATTCGAAATATGTTTGATTCATACGCCTGCTCATTCAGATTTATAAATTTAGAAAAATACTTATAATACTCATAAATTTAAATTGATTTTCGTATAGAAGGTCCTCAGCGAGTATAATCTTGTGACACGTTATCTTCTGTTGCATTTCACTTGGTGTTAGTGGGTTAATGACTTTTCTTAGAGACAACGTATTCACTCACGATTTGTTGTTATTTTATTGTTGTTATTATTTTTATTTTTTTCTTTTGCCATCTTTTTAAATATTTGAATTGTTCTTTTTATACTGCGACAATGGAGCGGTAAACCACATTATTGGGATGGCAAAAATAGGACATATGACGTAATTTGTTTAAACATACATATGAGCACTTGATGATAATTTCATTCAAAATATTATTTTTTTTTTATTGTCGTTTATTTTACTTATCTGTGCTTATTTTTCAACCCGCCTTTGGCAAATGGAAGATTCAAATGATTCATTCAATTCATTATATGAATAGAGCTTGGATTAAAAAGCCGGACTTGTCAATACAATACAAGAAAATTTAATTATGAAGATACTTTGATCACATTGAACTCAATTTCTGATCCAAAATGGGTCAAATTGGTTGGGGGCATGGTGGCTGCTTAAAAGATATTTTGCGTTTGTAAGAATTTTAAGATGCTTTATAATGCCATCTATCCATGATGATTTTTATTGAAATTTAAAGGCATATTAAGCAGTTTCTTTTTAACATTGACATTAACACGAGTGTGATAGTTTTCATTTCATTTCATTTTTATTTATAGCGCTTTAAGCAATATTTTCAACTTTATTTAAATGTCATTCATTTAAATACAGCCAACCACTATTGATGCCTTTTGTGTGGTTGTCCAATAAATTCGAAATTCAATTTCAACTGGAAATATCAAAACCCAGTCAATTCGATATTAAAACGCCTTAAAGCCGTTAATGTCAATAAAGAGCAGTTTACAAAATTGTAAATTAAATTTAACGATAATAATATTCATTTTGAAATATTTGTCTCATAAGGACTATACTTATCACAGTTAAGGACTAACTGCAGGAGTAAATTAAATTGTAATGAAAGGTTTCCCAAAAATTGGTCCTTCGGAGCCGAAATTAAACTGTAGGTCCCCCCATTCATTAACAATTAACACACACAACATAGATAATGTGAAAAGCTAGATTATAATCCTCACTAAGTAAATCAGTTTTTAAACTTTAAAATGAATTCAATTAGAAATGACCCTTAGTCATTATTACAACTTGTCCTTAAACTTCGGTTTAGTTAAATGTACTTTTAGTTAAAGGGAACTGTAAAGTTAACTTCTTTTCGTTATTACAACTTACAGATAAAATAAAGTTAACTTTTTCAAAAATATGGTAGTGTCGATAAAACTGCTGAATTAAACAAGTTTTTTTTTAAACGCAGTGGCAACGAAGGGCCTCTTTTTTGTTGTTGTGTTTCCTCATTTTGTTTATATTTGAAGTTGCCATATTGTAAATAATACATAATATGGCAACTTCAAACATAAACTTAACTTTAAAAGTTAAAGGTAGGCTGATCTTCCATTTAGCTTAACGCTCACTCATATCTTATTGGGTACTCATAATAATGAAAAACAATTTATCTGTCCTTTAAAATCCTCCCTTTAGTTAACAGCAAGTTGTAATAATGGCCCTAAATAAAATATTGTTACGTTTTTACCTTTTTAAAAACGTTTATAATATGAGTTCGTTGATTGCAAAAAAAAAAATAAAAATAAATTTGTGTTTAGTTTCAATTAAATTCTTTATTATTCGCATTACTTTTGTGTGCCACTATTTACAACTTAATGGCTACAACAATAATTGCTTTTTGTCTTCTTTACTTACAACGCAGATCTTTTTAACGGAGATCTTCAAACCACGACTGTTCTCTTCACACGTAACGCGTCTTCACACAAGACTGACTGAATTCTTACTATTCGTTGCCTGCTTTGTCTTGCCTTTTTATATGCCCATGTAAAATGTCTGATGATTGTTCTTGAAATAGAATGTTCCTTTCTTCGCCTTCTCGAGATTTCTATCGTTGTTTCATTGTTGTTTGTGTATTTTGTTAATGTTGTGTGTTGTTGCCTTCTTGCTTCTTTGTCTATCTCCTTTTCTTTCATACTGCTGGTTTTGGTATATGGTTTTTGTTTTTGTAGCTTTTGTTTATCATTTTAATGTCAAACGATGTTACAGCGTTTCCATTTTCGTAACAATCTGGTATTAAATTGTGTTAAAAGGATCAATAAATTGAAATCAAGTCCTTTTAGACAATATAAAATCCAATAAAAAACTGTAGCAGTAATATTTTTTTTGATCGCAACTGTATCTCCGTTTGTCCAGAAGTTCAGTTCAAATGCTTGATTGTCGAGTCATATGATATTTTCATTCAATGAAATAATAAATGTTTAATTGAGTCTTGTGTGGACTTTAAAAGTCAACATCTAATGGCATCATAGTTTATGGCAACAATTTAAAATTATTTTAATCATACTGATTGTGTTAGAAATTATTTTCTGGTGATTTTTAATGTTCAAACATAAACTAATAAGTCATATGTATGTGCAAAACACAAGGAAATTTAACTCAAGTACAAACACACACATATACACACATCCACTGTTAAAGTATTTAAATTTATGTCTAGTAATCCCTGTCGGCAATATACAAACAAAAATCTTGTAGTTGACATCATTTCAACAATATTTTCAAGTTTTTATTAAAAAGAATTTCGAGAAGAGAGTCATAGGTTTGACTGTGTGATGCTATGAAATCCATTGTGCACTCACATCTCGTCGTTAAGGGAGTTTTAAGAAACGAAAAACTTTTCATAGAAAATAAAGAAGGAAAATTTATTTCGTTGCCGGCTCTATTGTTGATCTGTGTTTTAGTTGTAAACAAATTAATTAAATTCATATAAACTAATACGCATTATATTTTAGTTTCCATGTACATAAGTAAACAACACAGTTCACATATAATCTTATAACTAAAAGGCAAAAAAAAAAACAACAAAATTTGATTTCTTCTAGTCATTTATCTGTTATATCTTCAATTTCATATGAAATCTGACAATAAGTTTTCATAACTTATCACTTTATAATGAAAATTTTTTTACTCACGGGCAACATAAGAAGTTAATTTGTTTTTCATTGTTATCTACAGTGATGTGAAAAATATTAATCCAAAAGATGAGTAGATTCGAATTATACTCATAATTTCTGATACTTATACATACTTATTTTTTTATCACACTCATACTATTCATATTCAAAGTTTGAAGTACTCATCGTACTCATACTTAACACTACACATGATGTTGTTGATTTCGACTCTCCTTTACTCAACATTTACAAGAATCACAAAATAAGTATGATTCGCGTAAGAACACTCGCAATACTCACATTGAATGAATAGGCGTATGAATCAAACATATTTCGAATGGAATGAGTTTGATGTCAATGTTGTAATCATACACATTGTAACCTGTAGTAGTGAGTACGAATGAATCAGAGTAGTTGAATTTCAATACTGTTGACGCACACATACTCAAAATTTCATGACCACTTATGAGTAGCGAATAAACGATTCATTGCTGATCTCTGGTGCTTACCCATCCGAATAAAAAACCAAGTAGGGCCTCTACTGATGTAGTCCTCCTAGTTTAGTAGGTAGTGTGTTCGCTTATTAGACGTAAAGCCCGGGTAAGAGCCCGAGGCCAGACATCAAAAACGAAAATAGGAAAAAAAATATTTCTTTGGCGACTTTCTCTCAGCAGATTTCTGGCAAAAAGTCTGAGGGTAAATGAGCCTGCCATGAAAAAGTTTCTCAAAAACTGTCGTTCGGAGTCGACGTTAAACTGTAGTTCCCGCCACTCAAGTATAAAATTAAGGCGCACAACATGAGTGGTATGAGAAGCTAGGTCGTAATTCTGACTAAAGGGATGTTATGGCTAATTATGTATATATGTATGAACAACAACTAAGGCTGTAAATTTTGATGAATGATTCGAATTACTCGAATCATTTATGAGTCTTATAAGTATTTTTCGAAATTTATAAATCTGAATCAAATATATTTCAGCAATGAATCGTTTTTTCGCCACTCATAAGCACTCATGAAATTTTGAGTATGAGTGAGTCAACATATTAAAATTTAACTACTCTTATTCATTCGTACTCACTGCAACATTGATTTATAAGTACAGGTTGCAATGAGTATGAGTACAACGTTGACATCAAACTTGTAACATTCGAAATATGTTTGATTCATACGCCTACTCATTCAGATTCATAAATTTAGAAAAATACTTATAATACTCATAAATGATACGAGTGACCGAATCATTCATCAAAATTTACAGTCTTAGTTGTTGCAGCATTTACAAAAACAAAAAAGAAAGAAAAAGACAAAGACAGCAAGCAAAGCAAACACACAACCTTCTGGTGAGTATTGTAGTGTTCGTACGCGAATCATATTATAATCATATTATAATAATATTATATTATCATATTATAATAATATATGTATAATAATTATTTTGTGATTCTTGTAAATGTTGAGTAAAGAAGAGACGAAATCCATAACATCATGCGTATTGTTAAGTATGAGTACGATGAGTATTTAAAACTTTGAATATGAGTAGTATGAGTATGATATTAGAATAAGTATAAATGCATATAAGTATTATCAGGGTACCCTGGTGGTCTAGTGTGCTAGACTATTAGCTTAAGGGTCGTGGGTTCAATTTCCACCAGAGACTCTGGTCTTTGATACTACACCGAGCATATGGTAAAGTTACACCGCTTGTATATAATTAGAATATAATTTGTAATTGTATAATATAATAATAATAATATAAGTATCAGAAATGATGAGTATAATTCGAATCTACTCAACTTTTTAAATACTCATTGCTAATCTCTGGTTGTAATCCTGCCTAAAAGGCTGTAATGACCAGTTAAGCACGTAAAAGCAATAAGCTTAAGGCTCAACTATAATTTTCTTCAGCTATTGTTAAAATTCATCAGAAAATCCGTCAAATTCATATTCTATTTTAAGGCAATATGATATATTCTATACAGTCTTGGTAATAAATGTCAGACTTAAAAGGTGTACTCCCTATTGATTTCCTAAGCACAAAAATAATCACAAAATAACCACTTGCTGCCTGAGTTTATTCAAATTGATCTTGTAATAACGCTGGTTGAAAAAGTATTACTTTTATAAATGTATTCAATATTTTGACGAAAATGGAAACGGTGTATCATCGTTTAACATTAAAATGAGCAAAAGCTACACAAACACATGCAACGAACTTGTTACAAGTAAACCAACAACATCAGTATGAAAGAAAATCGATAGGCAAGTAAGAGAGAACGCAACAACAAGTAATGTGTATAAAATACACAAATAACAATGAAGTTGTGATAGAATTCTCGAGAAAGCGAAACCGCGAACATTCCACCTCAAGAACCTTCATCAGACTTTTTACGTAAGCATATAAAAAGGCAAGATAAAGCAGGCAACGAGCAGTAAGAATTCAGTCAGTCTTGTGTTAAGACGCGCTGCATGTGAAGAGAACAGTCGTGGTTTGAAGATCGCCGTTGAAAAGATTTGCGTTGTAAGCAAAGAAAAATAGCGAACAAGCAATTATTGTTATATACATCAAGTTATAAACAGTGGCACACAAAAGTAGTGCGAACAATAAAGAATTTAATTGAAAGTAAACACATATTTATTTTTATTTTGTTTGCAATCAACGAACTCATATTCTGAACGTTTTTAAAAAGGTAAACACGTAACAATATTTTTAATTTTTATACGATATAAAATATGTTGTAGCAGATTTTCCCCATTCAGTATTAACCACTAGCTAAATTGACGATAGACAGCATGCACCAATTTGATCGACTGAATAGAGTTCAGGTTTAATTTTTTACTTTTTCTACGATTTCCATTGAATTAAGTATGTATCTACTGAATATGATTTAATTTGATTAATACCAACACATTTCTTGACACATTTTACAGTTTCACATACTATTTATTTCGCATTACTTTACCTTTTAAATTCATCACTCTCATCATTCGGTCTATTGTCTGACTGTCTGTCCCTTCCTAATCAAAGTATTTTCAATTTACTTTGGCACTGTTAGTCAGTAGACTGCTCTACTGCACATGCTACGAAAAGTTTTGGGGGAAATTCAAAAATACTTAAACCCTCTACATTTTTTTAACCAAAAGCATATCACATCTAAGCTAGGCCTGAGAAGCTAGGCCGTAATCCTGACTGAAGGGTTGTAATGGCCAATTATGTATGTATGTATGTATATCACATTTAAATCGTCCTGGCCAAGGTTAATTAATACTTATACTTGTTCCATTTGTGAGAAAGGAAAATTCATAAAAATACAAGAGTTTAAGCACAAGACGAAGGCTCACGTGTATTCAGTTTTCTCTGCCAATAAATGTTGTCAAACGTTTGTCATTTTATTTGAAATTTGTTGAACATTTTTGCATTCATTTTGTATTTTAAATAGAATGAAACTTTTTCCATTCTAGTTGTCTCACTGCCATCGTATACAAATTCCGAAGCACCGAAACAACACAATGAACACAATAAAGGTGTCTCTCAGTATGTCTGTCTGTCTATCTACATACGTGCACTTGGAATGCGTAGAAAAGATTTTTTTTTGATATCACAGACAACAACAGTAGTTGAACACTGAAAAATGTCATGATGTGTGTAATTTGGATTTAAAAGTGAATTTAAAGTATATTTTAGGATTCTATGTTGACAGTTAATATAAATCCTGTCCTTAGCAGATCAATTATCGATATGTTAGCAATACTTTGTTATCGACTGTTGTAAATGCTATACAAGAGTAAATCACTTTTGGAATCCTATATGCTATGATTTAATTTTGAGCTAGGCCAGCTTTATAATTAAGTAAAGAATGGAAAATTTTTTAACAAACAAAGACTCATTGATTTACTTGAGTAACAATCAGAGATCAGCAATGAGTATTCAAAAAGATGAGTAGATTTGAATCGTCCTCATAATTTCTGATACTTATACGCATTCATATTTATTTTAATATCATACTCATTCTACTCATATTCAAAGTTTAAAGTACTCATCGTACTCATACTTAACAATACACATGCTGTTGTTGATTTCGACTCTCCTTTACTCAACATTAACAAGAATCATAAAATAAATATGATTCGCGTACAAACGCTACAATACTCACTAGAAGGTTATGTGTTTGCTTTGCTTGCTCTCTTTGGCTTTGCCGTTCTTCTTTTTTTGTAAATGCAACAACAACTAAGACTATAAATTTTGATGAATGATTCGAATTACTCGAATCATTTATGAGTATTATAAGTATTTTTCTAAATTTATTAATCTGAATGAGTAGGCGTATGAATCAAACCTATTTCGAATGCTGTAGGTTTGATGTGTCAGCGTTATACTCATTCTCATTGCAACCTGTACAGAGTAGTTGAATCATTTATGAGTGTTATAAGGCGTATGAATCAAACATACTACGAATGTTATGAGTTTGATGTCAACGTTGTACTCATACTCATTGCAACCTGTACTTATAAATCAATGTTGTAGTCAATACGAATGAATCAGAGTAGTTGCATTTCAATACTTTTGACTCACTCATAATCGAAATTTCATGAGTACTTATGGGTAGCAAAAAAAAAAGGTTTATTGCTGATCTTTGATTACAACTTAGATTCTCACATCAGTCATGTTGTGTGTGTTAATTTCATCCATGAGTGGCGAGACTTACTGTTTAGCGTTGTTTGAAGTCGACGTTAAACAGGTTTTTAAGTCCATTCCGTTCAAAGTTTATTTTACTCTCAGAGTTTTTACCAGAACTTTGATGAGGGGAAGGAGTCGAAAGAAGTATTTGTCACATTTCTTAGTGTTCGTAATGTCTGAGAGCCAGGGATTAAACCACTCGTCTACCAAGCCACTACAATATCCATTAAACTACAGCGACAAGTATATTTCAAGAATTTGATAACAAATTATTTTTTTTTTACGCCGAGGAGGGGCAAATGTACCTAACCGCACCGTAGAGGAAGTCGTCACATCCTCTGTGTGTGGGGCCCTCACCCACTAAATTCCCCCTTCGTCCCGTGTACTTGTTGTGCCCACTCCGGAACTACGGTGGTATTACTTCGGAGTGGAGTCCTTTTGGCTCTTTGGCCCCTGCATGCTCACATCCGCGTCCGGATTGCGTGTTGAAAGTTGAGGAGATATCTACGTGTCTCCACTATTCTTTTCGTCCAAATCCCTGTGTCGGATTCCGTTTGACATGTGTGCAAGCATCATCTATGCCTGTGCGCCTACATGTTCCGCAGCCTCGAGAACTCTCTTCTTCAGTCTTAGGATACGCTCCACGCAATTCGCTACTGAAGTCCAATTCTCTCCACTCGCAATCATAACCCCGACAATATTCGCGGCCGTGATCGTTCCAACTATTGATGTCAGTTCAGAGCGATAGCTTTGCCAGCGTGCACACTCGAAAATAGTGTGCTCTGCATCATCTAAACATCTCGTCTAATAAGTCACTACAATATCCATTAAACTACAGCGACAAGTATATTTCAAGAATTTGATAAGTGATTAAGATTATGCTAGGTCTTAATAGGTAGTTAGACATCTAACATCTCTGACAAAACGAAATAAGAACAAATATTTCTTCGGCGACCACTCAGCATACGTGGTGGGAAAAACTAGGTCGAAGCCCTGACTGATAATGACCAATTATGTAAAGGGTCCGCCATCTAACGTTTTTTTTTTCAACTAGTGCTTATTTCGTGAATGGCAACACTTAGCTCATGTCTGATTTGACAGATAATTAGTTTTATCCTTCCGCTGAACGAATATGGTTGTGTATACGCTTGGACAACGCTGGGAAATATTGCGACATTGCTTTGAAAATCATGGTAATGTTGCAGAATGTGTGCGAAAATTGTGTACGGATTTTGGAAGAAGAGAAGCACCGTCAGCTCCGTATGTTCGTTATCTTGTGAAAAAAGTGAAAGAAACTGGCATCCTCATCGATAAACCAAAGCGTGAAAAGCCAAAAACAGTGCGTACACCCGAGAATATTGCTGCTGTGGCAGAAAGTGTGCGTGAAGCGCCATCAACATCAATTCACCGTCGTTCTCAGCAATTGAACATTTCGAAGACATCATTGAGACGAATTTTGCATAAAGACCTTGGTATGACGCCATACAAAGTCCAATTGGTTCAGGAGTTGAAGCGAATTGACAATCCAATGCGTTTTCGCTTCGCCAAGTGGGCCTGCGATCGACTTACAGAAGATGCCGATTTTGGCAAAAAAAATCATCTTTTCAGATGAAGCTCATTTTGATCTTGGCGGGTATGTACACAAGCAAAATTGTCGCATTTGGGCCACAGAAAACCCGCACGTATACATTGAAAAGCCGACGCATCCAAAACGAGTCACTGTTTGGTGCGAATTTTGGTCCAGAGACATAATTGGGAAATTTTTCTTCGAAAATGAGCAAGGAGTGGCCGTTACAGTCAATGGCGATCGTTATCGGGCCATGTTGACCGAATTTTTGTTCATAAAAATTGAAGAGGAGTATATTAGCAACATTTGGTTTCAACAGGACGGCGCTAAGTGCCACACAGCCGAAGCTACACTCGATATTTTGCGCCCCGTTTTTAAAGATCGCGTTATCAGCCGCAGAGCTGATGTCGTTTGGCCACCTCGGAGCTGTGATTTGACACCGTGGGACTATTATTTGTGGGGTGCCGTCAAAGATAAGTGTTACGCCGACCAGCCAGAGACAATTGACGCTTTAAAGGACAATATTCGTGAAGTCATTGTTGAAATACAGCTGCACACAATCGATAATGTTCTTAAAAATTGGACCGATCGTGTAGGCTACTGCATGGCCAGCCGAGGCAGCCATTTGAATGAAATTATTTTCCATTATTAACCGGAAGGATTGTACTTTCGAATAAAAAAAGAAATTTGAGAAAATATTCAGTAGTTTTTTTTAAAGCATTTTCAAGAAAAAAAGTTATTTGGCGGACCCTTTATATGTACATATGTATGTATGTAGGTCTTATAAATTCAATTTCTATTTTTTGTTTCTCTCAGAGCGATTATAATGGGTCAATTGACTTCTCGATAGATTTGTACTTTTCCTAATGACAAGTACACACTATTTTTTAATTAAAGTATGATTACAAATTTTATTGTAATTATTAAATGCACAATCTGATTTACCTATGTTGTCCGAAAATAATATTTTCCAGGACAAAATTATTTGTTTTCTTCAGCACGAAAAATCAAAGTCCCGAAAATCAAAGTTGCCATGCAACACTCTTAAATTTTGCGTTATCATGTGGGCAAACATTCGACATCAAGAACCTTCATTAGACTGTTTACGTGGGCATATAAATAGGCAAGACAAAGCAGGCAACGGGTCAGTAAGAATTCAGTCAATCTGGTGTGAAGCCGTGTTGCGTGTGAAGAAAACAGTCGTGGTTTGAAGATCTCCGTTGTAAAGATCTGAGTTGTTAGCAAAGAAGAATACCGAACAAGCAATTAATGTTGTATATGCCAAGTTATAAACAGTGGCACACAAAAGTAGTGCGAACAATAAAGAATTTAATTGAAACTAAACACAAATTTATTTTTATTTTTTTTGCAATCAACGAACTCATATTTTAAACGTTTTTAAAAACGAGATTCTTATTCCAAACAGTTTAAAATATGAATTTAAACTCCTCATTTGAGTTGCTATTATTAGTGTGGCAGGAGATGAATGAGAACAGAATTGCCGCATATAATATGACATAATTTTGTTTATTGTTTTCGCAATTTTCGCAGGCATTCTTTATACATTGGGCAGACAACAATGCAATGCCAATATGCAGTTAATTTAGGAAATATTATGTGTTCTTTTGGCACTTGCTCTGTGGGATGCGTTCTTATTTGAAACTCACATGACAGCGTTGGAATGACAAACCAACCCAGCCAATCAAATCAGTTCAATTCTTTGGACAGTGCTTTCTGTTGAGTGGTACGGGAGGGGCGAAAATGAAAATCATTTTCCACCACTTTTTTTTTAATATTTCATGCTTTTTTTTGTGTCAGACTTAACCATGAGATTTTGACACTTTTCATTAGATTTGTTTGGTTGTCTGCCGTTGATGCTGTTGCTTTCATTGTTGCTGTGGCTGTGGCATAAGTTTAGAAGAAACAACAAAAAAAAGTAATTTTTTTTGTCATTGACATCCACATCAGCGGCGCCGCGATAGTTATAGTTATAGTTGCTGTTGCCGTTGTAGCAACTGTTGTTCAATGCTGTTGTTGTATTTGTTTTAAATAGCACACACAATGTAATTAAATTTCAAAATCAGTCTCAGGGTTTTGAGTTGAAGGAAAGCTAACCATTCGAATCATTCATTCTAACCACGATTCATGTATTTGACTTGAACCGTGACGGCAATATTCTTTTTCTTTCTATAAAATACAGTGGTTTAAAGCAAAGTTTTTTTCTGTTTTTTTTTCTTTCATATTTTCTGTTGCTTTTTCTTTTCTGTTGCTTTTTGTTTTCAGCGCAATGAAATTGTTTTTTCTATGGAGGTTCTTAATATTATGGAGCTCTAATGTTCAGACGCCGCACACTGTCGCGATTTCATATAACGAGTGGCCAAAAATAGAAGGAGTAATAGTAGAGTAATGAAATTTGGCACACCTATATTAATTGGTAAAACATAATCATACCTAAAATTTGGTCATTTAAAGTCAAAGGATTCGTGTCCTTCCCATATATCCTGAAATCAAAAATTGCTATAACTTGGAAGAAAAAGAAGATATGTTAATAAAATTTGACACACTTGTTAGTTTCAATATGCTTAACACTTCCTCCAAATTTCGTTCAATTTGTGGCAAGGATACGCCTACCTTAAAAATGTCTTTTTTCAAAAAAGTATCAAAAAGACATAAAAAGATGAATATATACTTTTTTCAAATCGCAAATAATGATTTAAATGTTTTACCAACTCATTAAAATTTAATTTTCTCACATTCCGTATATCCTTAGAAAATTATAAGGATAATTTTTTATCATAGCTGAAATACTAATTAAACAATATTTTATTAAAAAATTAAAAATTTGTTTGTATATATTAAAATATTTAAATTTGCAAAGGAATCTCTGCAGAAGTTTATATGAATACCATCAAGAATGGTTTTTTTAGCTTCTGCAATTAAATAATAGGAAGGAAAACAATCCTCGTGAATTGAATTTACAACCTTTCTTATCATGTTGTATTGTTTGACTGAGAGATCCATATCAGTGTATAAGGCTAAAGCTCTTTCTACTGTTATTTGATCTTTTATGGACTTATATACTTTTCCTGCTGCTTTAGTAAGAGCATCAGCAAAAATGGACGCAACAAGCTCTAAGATTCGTCTTCTTTTTGTTCGCTCTGGTGCATCTTCATAGCAAACAAACCCTTACCGCTACTTGTACTTGGTTCCTAATTGAATTTATTTATGTTTAAATATAAAAAATCGATGATATAGAAAACCTTACATCAGAAATATCTTTACTAAATAGCTCATTATCTAGCCAGGTACTCAACTCAGTTTCAAACCTACTTTTTCCGCGTAAATTTTTTGTCCAATTATTACTAATTTTTAATAGAATGAATATTAGTTTGTCCTTCTCTATATCTGCTAGAAAGCTTTGAATACGACTTTCCACAAATTGTTCAATATGATGCAAAACATTTGTTGTATTATTTTTCTTAAGTTGCACCCATTGCTCAAAAATATCACGAATCTTCAATGATGTTGACACTAAAAAACATTTATAAAGCCCACAAAAGCAGTCAGAAGCAGCTGAAATTTATATATGTTAAAGTACATACTTGTGGCAATAAAATATCAAAAAATTTCAAAAGTGATATTGGGTGTTTTTTTTAATTCACTACTGAAGTTAATAAATGTATGAAAATCTCAATTTTTTGAGGACCTGTACTTTGGCTAACGATATTTCACATATGATTAATATTTTTAAACAATTAAAGCATTGTAATTACAATTACATACCTGGCTTACAATTCTATTACAAATAATTTAGCCATTACCAAAAGAATTTTTGAATTTTACCTATGACAAAAATAAACTGTAGGTCCCGCCACTCAAGTATAAAATTAAGCCAAACAATATTAGTGTTGTGAGAACCTAGGCCGTAATCCTGCCTGAAGGGTTGTAATGGCCAATTATGTGTGCATGTATGTTCAGACACAAGCAATCTATTTTAGGTTCTAATCAAAATGACTAATCTACATGAGATTACGAATTATGAGGTTCATTGAGATTTTAATACCAGGAATATAGAATAAATGTTAAAACGCCCTTTCTAGCTCTTATCCTAGACAACTGTTCAGTAGACACTATTCAGAGTCCACCCTGACAGAAGCAAATATAAGTAACGAATCGTTTTTTCGCTACTCATAAGTACTCATGAAATTTTGAGTATGAATGACTCAACAGTATTGAAATTCAACTACTTCATTCATACTCACTACAGCATTTATTTATAAGTATAGGTTGCAATGAGTATGAGTACAACGTTGACATCGAACTCATAACATTTGAAATGTATTTGATTCATATGCCTACTCATTCAGATTCATAAGTTTAGAAAAATACTTATAATACTCATTAATGATTCGAGTGATTAGAATCATTCATCAAAATTTACAGTCTTAGTTGTTGTTGCATTTAGAAAAAAAAAAGAACCTGCAACCTTCTAGTGAGTATTGTAGTTGTATATTGTGTTGACCATCCAGTCACACAATATTGTCGGTTTATTGTAATGAGTATTCAAAAAGGTGAGCAGATTCGAATCATACTCATAATTTCTTATACATATACGCATTCATACTTATTTTAGTATCATACTCATACTACTCATATTGAAAGTTTAAAGTACTCATCGTACTCATACTTAACAATACGCATGATGTTGTTGATTTCGACTATCCTTTACTCAACATTTACAAGAATCACAAAATAAGTATGATTCGCGTACGAACACTACAATACTCACTAGAAAGTTATGTATTTGTTTTGTTTGCTGTCTTTGTCTTTGTCTTCTTCTTTTCTGTTATTGATGAATGATTCGAATCACCTGAATCATTTATGAGTATTGTAAGTATTTTTCTAAACTTATAAATCTGAATGAGTACGAATCATATCATATTTCAACGTTGCACTCATACTCATTGCAACCTTAACTTGCCTTTTTCTTTCGTCTTATTGTGTAAATGCAACAATAACAAAGAGTGTAAATTTTGATGAATGATTAGAATCACTCAAATCATTTATGAGTATTATAAATGTATGAGTCTGAATGAGTAGGAGTATGAATCAAACATGTTTCGAATGTTATCAGTTTGATGTCAACGTTGTACTCATACTCATTGCAACCTTAACTTATAAATCAATGTTGTAATGAGTACGTATGAATCGGAGTACATAGTGTACTTACTTACACTCATGAGTACTTATGAGTAGCGAAAAACCATTAATTGCTGATCTCTTGTGTATATACATGCATATGTATGTATAAAAGGAAATTAGTGATTGTATGTAAATTCTCCAGGTTTCTTTTATGCCACCCCGTATACCGAATATGGGTCAGCTATCATGCATCTTTTAATTCCATTCTATCATAATCAGATTATGTGCAGGCAGATTAAAATTTATCTAGTGGATATAATATTCTTCTTTTACGACAACAACAGTTTTAATAATTAATAATATTAATAATACGATTAAATCGCCAAAATTTTATCTCTTAATTAGGTTAAGTTAGGGTGGTTGTATTGTAATTTTAAAAGAAAGAAGAGTGAATGAAGGAAGAAAGAATGTTAGTAATTGTGGGTGGATATTTCAATACTCTTTGACAATTTAAATTTTGGTGTTTTTCAGTGCAATGGCACTAATTATCTAAGGCATTAGGTCTTTCATTAAACGTTTCCCAATTTTTAAATTTAAATAAAAGAAAGTGTATGTGTGTCGTAGTCTAGTAGGTAGTGTGTTGGCTTATTAGACGTGAAGCCATGGTTCAAACCCTAGGTCGGACATCTCCAACAAAACGAAATATAAAGAAATATTTATCTTCGGCAACTACATACATATGTACATATATTCATACATAATTGGCCATTACAACCCTTCAGTCAGGATTACGGCCTTGCTTCTCATCTTCGGCGACTACCTTCAGCAGATAGCTGACAAAAACTCTGGGAGTTAATAGAATTGCCATGAAAAAGTTTCTCAAAAATTTGTCGAATTTAAAGTGTAAGTCCCGTCAGTCATGTATAAAATTAAAACACACAACATAAATGGCATGAAAAGCTAGGTCGTAATCCTGACTGAAGGGCTGTAAGGGCCAATTATGTTATGTACGTATAGTCAGTCTCAATGGATTAGATTTAAAATTAGAAATCCTTTTGAGTTGTTATCGATCAATTTAAATTAATGGAATTATTTTAAACCAAATCTCACTTTGAAATGTGTTGCATTAGCATTAACATCAGCCTTATATGGTAATTTATCGTATCAAAGCGTACAATTATGCTCCATTCATGGATAAAGAAAAAAAAGAAAAAAAAAAAATATAAATAAACGCCCGCTACACTTATTTTGTAGTGTTACAATGTGGTCACACCACCAAATTTTGTAATGCATTCATACTCCCATATGTGTACATGTGCTTGTAGAAATAAAAAAGTTATTATAATGGGCACCACCATCTTTTAATAGGGTATGCTGGGTTACAGAAAATGTTTGTGACGCTTACATGGCCTACAATTCTATTAAACGACCCCTATTTAGAGTCAAATAGAGCGCTACAGATTAACTTTACTACATCAGAGATAGCGCTTGATCACCAGAAATAAGTCCCTTATTGCCCATGAATATTGCTAATGAAGTATAATTTTGTAGTTGCAGCAGTGTAGTAGGTAGTGTGCTGCCTTATTAGACATGAGGCCACGGTTCAAGCCCAATGTTAGACATTTTCAACAAAGATAATATAAAAAATATATTTCTTAGGCGACTTCTTTGTACAATGGGTCAATTCGACCTCCGGGTACTGTACTGTCTTAATTGACAAGCACACGTCCTCTAACCTAGGCGACTTCCTTTCAGCAGACTTCTCGCAAACACTTTGACGGTAAATAAAATTGCAGTAAAATTTTTCTCAAAAATCTGTAGATTCCCGCCACTCATGTATAAAATTAAAATACACAACATAAGTGGTGTGAGAAGTTACGTCATAATCCTGATGTAGTGACCAATGTACGTCTGTATGTATCTGGACAAAGCTTCCACATTTTAAATTAAAAGTATTTTGTAAATACATTGCAGTGATGAAAACCATCAAAATATTAGTTTTAGTCGACCTCCTAATGGAACACATATTCTGTACACATCTCCACTAGAGATCAGCAATGAGTATTCAAAAAGATGAATAGATTCGAATCATACTCATGATTTCTGATACTTATACGCATTCATACTTATTTTAATATCATACTCATACTACTCATATTCAAAGTTTGAAGTACTCATCGCACTCATACTTAACAATACGCATGATGTTGATTTCGACTCTCCTTTACTCAACATTTACAAGAAACACAAAATAAATATGATTCGCATACGAACACTACAATACTCACTAGAAGGTTGTGTGTTTGCTTTGTTTGCTGTCATTTTCTTTCTTCTTTTTTTGTAAATGCAACTACAAATTTTGATGAATGATTCGAATCATTTATGAGTATTATAAGTATTTTTCTAAATTTATGAATCTGAATGAGTAGGCGTATGAATCAAACATATTTCGAATGTTATGAGTTTGATGTCATAACGTTGTACTCATACTCATTGCAACCTGTACTTATAAATCAATGTTGTAGTGAGTACGAATGAATCAGAGTATTTGAATTTCAATACCATTGACTCACTCATACTCAAAATTTCATGAGTACTTATGAGTAGCGAAAAAGCGATTTATTGCTGATCTCTGATCTCCACTGATTGAAAACCTCACTTAATGAGTAGACTGGGTAACTGACACGAAATTCTACTGAAAGCCTGCTTGTAATTTAAAATGTATATAAAAGCCAATTGAAGTTACCGTAGTCTAGTTCGTTTGTGTTGGCTCATTAGATGTGAGTCTATAGTTCGATCCCCAACCCAGATATCTCGAACAAAACGAAATTTGTACAAATATGTCTTCGGCAACTTCCTCTCAGCAGTATTCTGCAAACACTTTGAGAGTAAATAAAATTGCCGTTCCAAGTCGACATTAAACAGTTGGTCCTTTGGTCATTACAACCCTTTAGTCAGGATTACGACCTATCTCCTCTCACCATCCGTATTGTGTAAATTAATTTTTCTCATGAATGGCGGGCCTTACAGTTTGAAATCACCGCACATGTGCACTTGTACCAGACAGAATAGAGTTAAATGCTGATGATAAGTTTTACACGCCATGAGACATGTTAATACGATAACAAACTGCGTTGAAGAGTGTCAGTAAGGAGCAAGATAAACGTATTTGTGGTGTAGGTTAACAAATTATCGCTATTGACTGACACAAAATTCCTTTACTTTTTTATATTGATGTTGTTGATGTTGTTGTTCGTTTCGGTTGGTCTGTGGTTGTTAGTTGACGTTGTTGTTCTCATCGTTGCTGATGTTGTTGATGATGTTAGCGGTTTTGTGCTCGATCCCACATGAGATACTTCCCACCAACATTCCAACTCCAACAATGAAGATGCAATAACAAAAAAAAAAAAAAAATACTGACCAAACTAATCTAATGCAAAACCATTTTATTAGCATGTACACATCCGCCATGAACATGTGTTGGTGAACAGTGTTGCCTAAAAGTGAGATGAATATCAGTATAAGTGATAATAAACATCAATCACCATCAAAAAGAAATAAAAATTGCTTTGGTGAGCGCTGTATAATCGTGTATAAATTGAGTATTTTCTTCTGTATTATTTACCTAATGTAAACAATGTAAAGAACTGTAAAAATTTAACATAAATGTTGTTCCTTTTGAGTGTTGTTTTCATTGGATTATATTTTTATGTGATGGGTTCCAAGCCCTACGCACAACCCAAATTTTAAGTCCAGGGAATTGAACTTCACTGCACGCTTTAGTAAACATCTAGCGGGTGGCAATATGCCAGCCAGGAGGGCCCACGTGGAGGCTGCGTGTCAACTTGAATACAGCAAGGCAAGGATCATTCTGGTGGTCGCCACGTTGACCACAGTCAGAAACTTTACCTTGTTTGCATTCATCCCATCCCATCCCAAGAAACCATTGCAGTCAGCCGCTATGCGAGCCATTGTAGAGAACTATAGAGAGAGAATAAGGTATGAGAGAAGGCTTTTCAGCAACAAGAGTTAGCAATAAAGGCAAGAGCGTGAGGAAGGCGAGATGTATAGATGTAGGAATAACGCTCGAAAATTCTATCAAAAGTTTAAGCGTCTAAACGAAGGTTTTAAAACCGGAGTGTCTGCCTGCAAAGATGAGAACGGAAACTTGGTAACAGATTTGCAGGGGGTAATATGGTTGTGGAGGAACACTCCTCTGCGCTGCTACAAGGCGCCTTTAGAGACGGTGTACCCAACCCGATCGATGATAACGGCGTGGAAATTCCACCTCCTTGCCATGAAGAGGTCAAATCGCGATTATGCGTCTTAAAAACAATAAAGCTGCAGGTCCTGATGGCCTTCCCGCTGATTTGTTTAAGACCGGATGCAATGAGTTGGTAGGGCGCATGCACCAGCTTATTTACTAAATATGGCTAGAGGAAAGTAAGTCCAACGATTGCAACTTCAGTGTCCTCTGTCCTGTCCTGAAAAAGGGAGACCCAACGATATGCATCAACTACAGGGGTATAAGCCTGTGTAACCCTATCGCATAGAAGGTTTTTACGGGCGTAGTGCGTAAAAGATTAAAGCCACTCGTCAAAACACTGATTGGACCTTATCAGTGCGGATTCAGACCTGGCAAGTCCACCATTGTCCAGATATTCACACTACGTCAAATCCTGAAAAAAACCCACGAAAAACAAGTCGATACAAAAATCTTTTTGTTGACTATAAGGCAGCCTTCAATAGTCGGTATATCTGCGAAGCCGATAAGGCTATGCAGAATAATGTTGAGAAATTCCTGCAGTTCCGACAAGTTAGGAATGGACCTCTCCGAATCTTTTTTTTAACATGCGACCTCTTCAACTTCGTCGTGGAGAGTATTCGGCGGAAAGCGGGAATGCATCGCAATGGCAATATTTTTCAGAAAAACGTACAGTTGCTTGGGTACGCTGACGATATTGACATCATAGGGTGTACCAAGCGAGATGTTACTGCTGCCTTTAGTACTATTGAACGGGAGTCTACGAAGATGGGTCTGGCAGTAAATGAGTGCAAAACAAAGTATATGTTATCGACAAGTAGAGACGTGCGGCGTATTGGAACTCAGTTTATGGCCGATAACTATACTTTGGTTGTAGTCAAGAAATTTATTAACCGCCGTTACCACCTAAAATGATGTCTGTCTGGAGATCAAGCTCAAGATCACTCTTGCGGACAGGAGCTACCATGGTCTTAATAGGCAATTGTGTGGTAGAGACCTCTCTTGTACGACAAAACTAATATTCTATAAGACGCTCAACCTCTTCGTTCTTCTTAATGGCGCAGAGCCATGGATTATATTAAGTACTAATGCAGCGGCCTTGAGAGTATTCGAGAGAAAAGTCCTACGTAAGATCTTCGGTCCAGTGCGAGTTGTCGCTGATTTCCACATCCGATCCAACAGTCAGCTGTATGAGCTTCTCAACGACATAGGCGTCGTGCAGCGTATTAATATCCAGCGGCTGCGGTGGCTCGGCCATGTGCTTCTTTATAGCGCAGAGGCATGGACCCTATTAAGCACTGATGCAGCAGCCTTGAGAGTATTCGAGAGAAAGTCCTACGTAAGATCTACGGTCCCGTGCGAGTTGGCGATGATTTCCGCATCCGATCCAACAGTGAGCTGTATGAGCTCCTCAACGACATAGGCGTCGTCCAGCGTATTAATATCCAGCGGCTGCGCTGGATCGGCAATGTCGTTCGAATAGAGGAGTATGCTCCGGCAAGACTGGTATTTGATGCGGTGATCTGCGGAAGTCTGCGAAGAGGAAGACCTTGTTTGCGTTGGAAGGACCAAATCGAGTAAGCCCTTTCATCGATTGGTGTGACCAACTGGCATAGGCAAGCAAGAAGCAGAGGCGCCTGGAAGGACGTGTTAAGGCAGGCCGAAATCCGTTAATCGGGTTGTTAATGACCAATTAACTAAGTAAATTGTTTTTGTAATTATTTTTGAAGAAACACACATTGTTTACATAATATTACACTGAGGATCAAACTAAAATTTGTATATTGTTTACATGATGTAAAGAATGTGTAAAATTTGCCAATTAATGCTATAACATTTTTATATGATAAATATATCATTTTTATTCTTTACATTGTGTAAACAATGGGTAAAATATGTAAAATATGTATTTTTAATGTTTTTTTTATAAAACCTAAATTCTGTATTATTTACATGATGTAAACAATGTCAAGAATTGTAAAAGTTAGGAAATAAAAAGTAGTGTTCATCGATTTTTTTATTTTCGAATTACAATACAACTGAAAATTCTATTTTAGTTATTACGAGACGAGTAAGTATGATCATTGACACATAACAGAGCTTCTGGTGAGAATCGAACACATAATTCTAATACATAGTACATTCTCTACTCTGCATATTATTTGGTCGTGATGCTTCATCAGGAAACATTTTTAATTTGTGTTTTAGTTGCTTAGTTTCTTACTTACTTAATTGATCATTACAACCCTTTAGTCAGGATTACAACCTATCAGCTTACACCACCCATGTTGTGTATGTTAGTTTTCTCGAAGGCGGGATCTACAGTTTAAAGTCGACTCCGAACGACAGATTTATGAGAAACTTTTCATGGCAATTTCATTTACTCTCAGAGTTTGAGAGGAAGTGGTCAGGAGATTGGTGAAAAAAAGTTGCCGAAGAAATATTTTTTCAGATTTCGTTTTGTTCGAGAAGTCTAGGATAGTGTTTGAACCATGTACTCTCGTCTATACGCCAACATATTACTACATCGACTTCGATTTTGGTTCTACTTTTGCAAAACGGCAAAATATAAACTCCATTTGATTTTCACTGTGCCCTTCTGCCACCCCCCTACCTACTTCTCGAAAAAGGAAAAAAAGTTATTTTATAAGTGTCAGTGTATGTGTCATAAAAATGATAAACTTAAATTTAATTTTGGTTTGCGTAACACCAACGAAACGAAACCAATGGACATTTTTAACAGAAAGCACAATAATTCGTATTCACTAGCGCATATACAAGCGCAACATGATGCATGCAATTCTTTATCTTTGCTGGCTAACGCTGTTGTTGCTTTGATGGGCTTTAATTGCTAATGATAATGAAGTCTCTTTCTCTCTCTCTCTCCCCCCTTTCCATAGCTTAGGTAGGATATTGAGTAGTTTGCATATGTGCTACCACCGGAGCATTAAATGGAAATAAAAACAGCTCGACAAGCATAGGAAAGGTTTTCAATAGCACTTGTATACCCACGAAATGTTGCTGTAGCCAAAAATAATGGCGCACATACAATTTTCAACGCAAATATTATGATAAAATTTAACCATAATTTTCGTACGCAACCATAGAAATTGATGAAATGATGAGCAATAAAAATGATTCTTCTTCTCCTTTTTCTTTATGAATTTTAAACCTTTTTTATTTGAAATTATCACAGTGCCCACTTTTGAAAATATTTTTTTACATAAAATTAAACATTTTTTTCATTGCAAAAATTAAAAGTGGAGCAAAAATTTCGTACGTTGCAGAGATCAGGAATGAGTATTCAAAAAGATGAGTAGATTCGAAGCGTACTCATATTTTCTGATACTTATACGCATTCATACTTATTTTAATATCATACTCATACTACTCATATTCAAAGTTTGAGGTACTCATCGTACTCATACTTAACAATATGTATGATTTCGTTGTTGATTTCGACTCTCCTATGATTCTCATACGAACACTACAATACTCACTAGAAGGTTGTGTGTTTGCTTTGCTTGCTGTCTTTGTCTTTTTTTGATGAGAAGACTGTAAATTTTGATGAATGATTCGAATCACTCGAATCGAATCGAATCACTGGAATCATTTATGAGTATTTTGCTAAATTTATGAATCTGAATGAGTAGGCGTATGAATCAAACATATTTCGAATGTTATGAGCACGGCAAATTCATATAAGGTAGTCGCAGGTCTACAACAAGTACAACAATGCAAAAACAACAGGCATTTTGTTTTTGTAAAACACTCCTTCGGCTGTCAAAATAGGAAGAAAAAAATGGAAACGAAAAAAAAATTAACAACAAAACACACACGCACAACAAACACACACAAATTTTGACAATGTTAGTAGTATCAGCTGTTTAGATAATCCCACCGGTTACATGAATTCGCCTTGGTTATGAGTTTGATGTCAACGTTGTACTTATACTCATTGCAACCTGTACTTATAAATCAATATTATAGTGAGTACGAATGAATTAGAGTAGTTGAATTTCAATACTGTTGACTCACTCATACTCAATATTTCATGAGTACTTATAAGTAGCGAAAAAACGATTCATTGCTGATCTCTCTCCTCCTCTCCTATTTCCTTTCTCCTATAACCATCGTTCTGTTACTCTAACATAAGGCACTGCATGATTAGGAGTTCATCTACTGAGTGTTGGTCTTGAAGGAAATTAATGCATCCCTGATCTAATAAAGCGTGTAGTCGCCGTAGTCTAGTAGGTAGTGTGTTCGCTTATTTGACGTAAAGACCGGGTTCGAGCCCCAGGCCAGACATCGAAAACGAAATATGACAAAAAAAATATTTCTTCGGCGACTTCCTCTTAGCAGATTTCTGCAAAAAACTTTGAGAGTAAATAAACCTGCCATGAAAAAGTTTCTCAAAAAAATACGTCGTTCGTAGTCGACTTTAAACTGTAGGTCCCGCCACTCAAGTATAAAATTAAGGCACACAACATGAGTGGTGTGAGAAGCTAGGCCGTAATCCTGACTGAAGGGTTGTAATGGCCAATTATGTATGTATGTATGATCTAATAAAGTGTAATGGTTTTTGAAAAATGTTAAAATATGAAAAGAGAATTGTATTTAAAAAGAATTGTAAAATCCATTAAGAAATTATTGACACTTAAGTGAAACACACATTTTCCTAATTATTTTAAGATGCTTTCACTACAATTAACAAATCTGTTGACAATGAATAAAATATTTCTTTATTGTATTTGTTTTCTTTAATACCATTTAAGAAATTTATTATTCGTTTTTTCTCATTAAAAAATAAAAAAAAATAAAATAAAATAAAAAAACTATGTGTTGTTTTTCTTTAACAAAACAAACAAATAAACACATCGTAACAGCATTATGAACCGTTTGAGAAATGTTTTGAGAAACAATTTAAGAAACAGAGAAACCAAACGAATTCAACCACAAAAGTTGTCATATTTTCAGTTTCAATTCATTTTTATGACAATTTTATTTGTTGCAAAAAACTTTAATAAACTTTTACGAAACAATTACGAAAAGTAAAAATTGTATTTGAGAGAGTTTTCTAATTTTTTTTTTTAATTAAAAATTTTAAACCCAATTACATGGAGTGCCATTTCCAAAAATGCTTGGTTTTGTTTCTGCTACACACACACATCAACAAATTTTTCTTATATTGATGGTTTTGGAAGGATTATTATATATTTTTTTCCCTCTAATATTAAATAAATAAAAAAAAATTAATTCCATTTAATATTTTGTTTTTCTTTTTGTTTAAATAGAAATCAAGGTTTTTTTTTGAAAGATTGAAAATTTTAAGGCGCCTTCCGAACATTACTTACAAATAGGATTTTGAGAGTTTACAAAATGATGAATACGTACATGTATAATTGGTCTTTACAACCCTTCAGTCAGGTTTACGATCTAACTTCTCGCACCACTTACGTTGTGTGTTATACGTGAGTGGCAGGGCCTACTGTTTAAAGTCGACTTCAAACTACAGATTTCTGAAAAACTTTTCATGGCAATTTATTCTCAGTTTGCCAAAAATCAGCTGACAGGCGGTTACCAAAGAAACATTTCTTTATATTTTGTTTTGTTGGAGATGTCTCACCTGTGGTTTGAACTGTGATCTCTCATAAGCCAACACGCTACCTGCTAGACTAGGTCGAATTTTTTAATTCATTTAACGAAAAGTGCTGCAGAGTTGCATTGAACGCTTGTCGAAGCATGCGGTAATCATGCTCTATCATAAGCAATATACAGAGAATGGTTTCGATGGTTCAAAGATAACGATTTTGATGTGAGAACGTGGAAGAACATTTAAAGACACCGAATTACAAGCAATATTTGATAAACATAACACTTGCAACCAGTAGGGAATGGCTGAAATGTAAAATGCTGTACGGCAAACAATTTCTGATCTTGTAAAAGATATGGAAAGATCCATTGTTTCGGAAATGTGACAAAGAGATGGAAAGCCGCAAAATCACTTGCGAAATTACTCTTTAACGACACGACAGAAAAACAGTGTTGCATCGAATTGTTACTGCCGATGAAAACTGGATTTATTTGCATTAATCCGGGACAACCATCTATTACATATATACATAATAGGCCATAACAAACATTCAGTCAGGACTACGGCCTAGCTTCTCAACACCACTCATGTTGTGTGTGTTAATTTTATATATGAGTGGCAGAACCTACAGTTTAAAGTCAACTTCGAATTACAGATTTTGAGAAGCTTTTTTCATGGCAGGTTTATTTTCTCTCATGGTTTTTGCCAGAAATCAGCTGAGAGGAAGTCGCCGAAGAAAAAATTTTTTTTTTCATATTTCGTTTTAATGTCTGGCATGGGACTCGAACCCGGGCTTTACGTCTATCTACTAGACTACGGTGACTACAACCATCTATTGCGGCTGTAAAATCAGATCTTTTTAGCAAAAAGATAATGCTGTATGTATAGTGTGTTGGCTTATTAGACATGAGGCCGTAACTTAAATGGTGTTAGAAGTTAGGTCGTAATCCTAACTGAGAGGTTGTAATGACCAATTATGTTTGTAGTAATATCGCGAAAAATATTGGTAACTAATTAAATACATTGCGATGTAGGATGACCAACACCTGTACTGTAACGAAAATGGAAACATCATTTAACATTAACATGACTAACAAAATCTACACAAACAAATACAACGAACTTGTTACAAGTAAACCAACAACATCAGTATGAAAGAAAAGCGTATAGACGAGAACGTAACAACAAACAATGTGAACAAAATACACAAACAACAATGAAGTCGCAATAGAGATCTCGAGAAGGCGAAAACACAAACATTCTACTTCAGGAACCTTCACCAGACTGTTTACATATGCATAAAAAAGGCAAGACAAAGCAGGCAACCAGTAGTTAGAATTTAATAGGCCTTGTGTGAAGACGCATTGTGTGTGAAAAAACAGTCTTGGTTTGAAGATCTCCGTTGTACAGACCTGCGTTGTCAGCAAAGAAGAATAGCGAACAAGCAATTATTGTTGTATACGCCAAGTTATAAACAGTGGCACACAAAAATAGTGCGAGCAATTAAGACTTTAATTGAAACGAAACACAAATTTGTTTTTATTTTTGTTTGCAATCAACGAACTCATATTTAAACGTTTTTAAAATAGTAAAAATGTAAGAATATCCTCCTTATATTTAACAAAAAAAATTAATAAAATTGTAATTTCTGTTGTACACCATCATAACTATGTTCCATTTTCCATTCCATTAGAATTAACAGATCAAATACATTACATGATAACATTCATAATTAATCCTTATTTTAAGGAGAGGACAAATTTTGAATCCCTATTAAGGCATACCTATGTATGTACTTACGAGGCATATCACCTATTTTTATGACATATTGACGTGTACATGTAATAGCATATCCTTAAAGAATTTTTCATTGCAAAATTAAGAAATTTAATGTTTCATAGCGATGTTGGTACCACAACAACAAACTGACTGGTCATCTCAAATGTTTCGTAATGTGTTAACCACCAATAGAGTCGATGGAGTTAAACCAAATGGCCAGTCACTATTTTCTGGTAACAGAATCACACTTTTAATACTCGTAACGTTTTACATTCCTATCATTTTACGAATTGTTCATTAAAAATGTTTATCAATGACGATAAAGCTGGAATATTATCAGGAGGCTTTTGGGCTCACAACAACATTAAAGTGTTTGTTGTTTTATATTTTTATACGACGATATAATGCCATTTAATTTAACATCCCAATCATAATAGGCGACTTTATTCTCCTGGTCATGACCATATACTTAGATACGTAGATACATACATATGTACACATGTATGTATATACACGTACATCTACCATACCATAGTGTAAATGAGTATATTTGTTTTTTTGTTATTATTTTTGGGGTGTTTTGAATTTTAAGTATTTTTGAAACAAAAAAAAACGAGAAAACAAAATTCTAAAAACTTAAATATATACGGGATAAATGAATAAACGAATGAATGTATGACAGAGAAGAGATGGTGTGAGACGAAGCTAGAAAGAGAGTGTAAAATAATACCAGCTCATCGTCAAGAGCCAAGCCCATGGTAATGACGAAATATTGAATAACAAAAATATAAATAAGACTTAATAATACGGCTGTTGCCATGTTCACAACATTCTGCCAAATAAAAATAAAGAATTTTTTGTGCATTACACTCATAAAATGAACAGACACTGTGAGAAAATGAAAGGTCAAACAATACATTCTCCACCTTAACATAAGTCTACATACTCTTCTATTGGAATTTATTTCAAAGGAAATTATTTTTAAAATGAAATAATAATTTCAATTTGAATATTACATGTATGTATATGTATGTATACATAATTGCCCATTACAACCCTTCAGTCAGGATTACGGCCTAGCTTCTCACACCACTCATGTTGTGTGCCTTAATTTTATACTTGAGTGGCGAGACCTACAGTTTAACGTCGACTCCGAACGACAGATTTTTGAGAAACTTTTCATGGCAATTACTAATTTACACTTAGAGTTTTTACGTGAAATCTGCTGAAGGGAAGTCACCAACGAAATATTATTTTATATTTTGTTTCGTTGGAGATGTCTGACCTGGAATTTCAAGAGTGGCCTCTCATCTAATACGCCAGCACACTACCTACTGGACTACGACGACATGGATTTTATCATATTGTTGCGGAACTGGAAACATCGTTTAACATTAACATGAATAAAAAAGCTACACTAACAAATACAACGAACTTGTTACAATTAAACCAACAACATCGGTATGAAAGAAACGGGGATAGACAAGTAAACGAAAACGTAGTAACAAGCAATGTGAACAAAATACACAAACAACAATGATGTCGCAATAGAGTTCTCGAGAAGGCGAAGACACGAACATTCGACTTCAAGAACCTTCAATAGACTGCTTACGTGAGCATATAAAAAGGCAAAACAAAGCTGGCAACGGGTCAGTTAGAATTCAGTCAGTCTTGAATGAAGACGCATTGTGTTTGAAGAGAACAGTCGTGGTTTGAAGATCTCTGTTGTAAAGATCTTCATTGTAAGCAAAGAAGAATAGCGAACAAGCAATTATTGTTGTATTCGTCAAGTTGTATACGGTGGCACATAAAAGTAGTGTGAACAATAAAGAGTTTAATTGGAACTAAACACATATTTATTTTTATTTTGTGTGCAATCAACGAACTCATATTCAAAACGTTTATAAGAAGGTAAAAATGTAACATTATGCACAGGCCCACGATTAATAAATTTCTGAACCAATGCAAAAAGGTGTCACATCAATCGAGGAATGATGGCAATATTCTGAATTAATTTAGAAAAGAATGAATAAAAAAAAAAAAAATAAATGGTGGATTGGTTCCAAAATGTCTGAAATCTGTTAATCGTATGTATACTTTTGAGGGCCTCTGTACATTTATACAGTTGAGATATTTGCAAATAGTTAATGCTACCTTCAAAACAGAAAATTGTTCTTAATTGTTCACTTTCACTTGAACGTTGAAATTTTTAAATTTTTTTTTATTTTATTTGCTTGGTATCCAAACAAAATTGATTAATTTTGCATTTTTAAAGGATGTTGTCTTTCATATGAAAAATAGTTTTGAATCATGACACGATGTTATTGCATAGACGTAAACTTTACTAATACCATTCCAGGTAAATAACTATTTTCGATATTCCATCCACAGTGTGGTTTTTATAGCAACGAACAAAATAAGCGAATTGAAAAATGTTCAATTAGTTTGTCCAAACAACCTTACAGTTGAGAAGGATTAATTAAATGCACTCCAAGCAATATTCCATGAATTTAGTGAAGAGGAAGGTAGGCACCATGGCTGTCATTGTACTCGATTTTATGAACACTGAGATAATAGCTTCAATTGAGTGCATCTCCATACTTAATTCCTGTGTAATGTTTATCGACTTAAAGTGATATCTTGATTGTGTTTCAATAAATAGTGAAGATTTAACTGATGACATATTTACTCACAATCGTTTTTCAAGAAAATCGTTAAGCTTTACTGTTTTCATTAACACAGTGCTTAATTTGCCCTTTTTAATTCAACGCTCGGTTATTAATCACAGACTCACGTCTCGTTACTGACGGACTATTCACGACCGATAGTCAACATCTATTTGCACTCCTTTTTATGTCTAGTAACTTCACGATCTTTCTATGAAGAACTTGTGTGATCTTTTATTTTTATCTCTCCTCATAAATTCCTACGCATTTGTTTGTATAGTTCTGTTTACCGTATGATGTGTGTATTTTGTTGTTGTCTGTTTGTCCGGTTTGCTTATTTTTCTTTAGTATGTTTTTGTTCGCGTAACAGTATTTTTTTTTTTTTTTTTGTGGCACAGTAAATATGACAATTCAAGCAAATAGGAACCACTTATGTGATTGATTGTATTTTTGGAACTTGAAGGTTAACGATTAGCATTAAAATGCGTGTACATTGTGTGGCCGATAATATCATACTCTTCACTTCGTTCTCTGTATGGTGACCAGGGCTGTGAATGTTTCCATTACTATTCACCATAGAGGTCGTGAATGGCTTTTGCTACTTAGGTAGTAAACAAGTGACGTTACAATTGTACGCTTCTGTGCCTATATATGTATAACAAATGCATGTTTTATCTGCTTAAACCAGTGTACTCAATGAGAATGTCCATTTACTCTAGCCAAACATATTCGAAGTTAGTGAAAAGGAATTATTCAAATAATATTTCTCATTATTCTACGGGTGTCAAGAGGGGTGTCCATAAGGAATTATTTTTACCGATGCATTGGAACGATGCCATTGAACTCGAGAACAATTTTTTTAATCAATAAGAAGCCCCATACTAGTTTTAATTAAAATAATTTTTTAATACATGCCAGTGTGACACATAATAAACGATGTAGGTTACATTTTCTGGCTAATACTATATTCAGGCACGCACTTTTATTGAGTCAAATATTCGTTTATTTGAGAACAATATTTTAAGTGTTCAGACATAATAATAAACGCAGTTCAGCAGAGTATTCAATACTCGTTTGACAGCTAGCAAACAAAACAGCTGGCTGATTCAACAATACTGTTTTTATTTCGTTTTGTTGTTTTTTGTGTTTGTCGTTGTTGACATTTGAGTTGTCAAATATCAATAGAAAGTGTTCAGGTAATTGTTATATGCGCACGGAACATACTTATGACAGTGCTGTAATGAAAGTTTTACTCAATATTATATCAATTTATGAATTTACTGCACAATAATTAATTGAAACTTTATATGAAATATTGAGCTCAATAATGGCGTTTATTGCGATTACGCAATAAAAGTGCATGTCTGAACATAGTGTAATAAGGCCGACATAATTAAAAAAATATAATACTTCAGGCACCAATCATAATTTTCTAATGGTTTTTTGTGCACTGAGTCCGAATCAGATTTGTTCCATCACTCCAGATTTCGTGGATTGATTTTCGTTATATTCCAGAGAATATTATGTTGAGGATAAATTTTTATGCATCTCGTTGCAACATCTGAAAATCAAAACCTTACAATTTAAATCATTGTTTGAAATTTTACGGTACCTTTTTTTTGTTACAAGTAAACCAACAACATCGGTATGAAAGAAACGAGGAATAATCAAGTAAGCGAGAACACAACAACAAGGAATGTGAAAATACACAATCAACAATGAAGTCACAATAGAGTTCTCGAGAAGGCGAAAACAAGAACTTTCTACTTCAAGAACCTTCTCAGACTGTTTACGGGAGAAAAAGGAAGACAAAGAAGATAACGAGTAGTAAGAATTCAGTCAGTCGTGTGTGAAGACGCGTTGCGTGTGAAGAAAACAGTTGTGGTTTGAAGATATCCGTTGTAAAGATCTGCGTTGTAAGCAAAGAAGAATAGCGAACAAACAATTATTGTTGTATTCGTCAAGTTGTATACGGTGGCACACAAAAGTAGTGCGAACAATAAGGAATTTAATTGAAACTAAACATCAATTTATTTTTATTTTGTTTGCAATCAACGAACTCATATTTTAAACGTTTTTGAAAAGGTAACAATGTAACAATATATATTTTATAGTACCAAAAATCATTGGCTTGTGTTCATTTTGTTCTTGGACTGTTCTTAATATAATTTCCACAACTAAAGTTATAAAAAGCATTTTTCTCCATACTTGCCTTCATTCACACTCGCCGTTTTTGTTTGTTTTTTACTTTTGATGGCAAATGTGAGCGTAGGAGTGTATGAGTGTATGAGAATTACGATAATCATACGAAATTTAGTTTGTTTGTTCACATGATGATGACAGTGGCACACTGCGAATTCAAAGCATAGCATACAGGACAAAGAGAATCTAAGGACGACTACAAAATGAGGATGAATAGAATTGATGGCAGCGACAACGACGACGATGAAGGCACCAATATTGAATGGAGGTGGTGAACAAGGATAATGGCACTTATGAAAAAGCTGTAGAAGCTATAACGAACATTTTTAACATTCCATCGAGACTAAGTGGCAATCAAATTGATTTATTCTCGCTTAAGTACAACGTGTAACAAAATGACAAAACTTTTGCTTCACTTTATGACTTTCTAAGAATAATTCTTTTGTATTTTCATTACACAGCTTGGCACACATTATGTGCTGGGAACGTTATCCTCACTTATAGCCTTTTTCTTCATTTTCAGTTTTACTGGAAACGATTATTGGCAGGCAGGCAGGCAGCATGAATGTCACGCGTAGTTATGCAGTCAAATATTTGTGTAAAAATTCTTTAATGTTTTGATTAAGGCGAGCTTTTCAATTCTGTATTTGTATGTACATATGCATGTGTGTGTACACAAAAATGTCTATATTATGTGTTCGTCTTAGCTTTCACATTTCGTATATTTAAGTATGGGGGATGTGTGTTTGTCTCCCAAAATCATAAAATCGGAGATCAATAGTCACTGGTATTTAAAGCAGGCCATGGATTAATGAATAATTTCAACGTATGTATGTATATGAATAAGAGTTATCCTTAAGAACTGATTTATTTTTCGTTGTTTAAAAGTTTTACTTTCAAGAGATTGTTTGTTTTTATTGTGTGTTTTTTATTTACGATAAACAATTGGTCAATTCACACAAGCTGTTGTATCGTTGTATTGAGTGTATTTTTAAACGAATATACAACAGTGTATGCTTGTTTTTGATCATTTTCATATAAAAATCCGATATACTTATACACATTTGGGTAATTCAAACAAACCATTGTATCGTTGTATTGAGTATATTGTTGGGCGAATATACAACAGTGTATGCTTGTTGTTGATAATTTTCATATAAAAATCCAATACACTTTTACACATTTTTTTCATATGTTTTTAAAAAGTTGTATTGGTTTCGTGCTATCAGTTTATGTCGATGCCAGTTATCAAGAAGAAGAATAAAAATACAAAATATTTTCTATATAACTTGAGTCAACAATTAACATTTCAAAATTATAATTGTTCGCACAGATAATTAATTAATTTACTTTTTTCCGTAATAATTTTCATTTTTGTTGCTTGAAAATGAAATTATGAGTATTGGTATTCTTCTTCATATCGTTTTTGACGTTTGGAATACGAAATACACAATACAACATAACATTGAGCGTTCACAAACAAAAAGTGTATTCAATACAACATACACGATACAAAGTCGTGTGAATTGCCCAAATATTTTGGCAAGCACATCGTCCTCCAAGTTGAACCTTTAATCAATCACCAATAGTAGAAAATCCTTTTTCAACACGAAACCGTGTGGTCGGCACTATAACGAACGAAGTTTTCGTAGCGTCAATTGGACGGCATTAATCTAGATGACGTGTCATTTCAGCAAGACGGTTCAGCACTCGATATACCTCACCGGATTGATTTCGAGAACAAAATATCCTGAGATATTCTCAACGATGTCAACTGGCCACCAAATAATGCGATTCAATGCCGGGCTTAATCGATAATAAAGGATGATTTTTAGCTATTATCTTTTTGGCAACACTGGTTTAAACAGCTCACGCACGTTTGGTGTTTTGTTTCACTGTCAAACATCTTCAGTTTGGTCTATAATTTAATCATGAATCGTCTTATAAACGAACAACGCTTGCAAATCATTGAATTTTATTATCAAAATGCGTGCTCTGTTAAGAAAGTTCATCGTGCGCTTCTTCCATTTTATGGTCAGTTTAATCGACCCACTGAAGCGGCTATTCGGGATACGTAAATAAGCAGAAGTGTCGATTTTGGAGTGAAGATCAGCCAGAAGCATTGCAAAAGCTACCAATGCATCCAGAAAAAGTCACAGTTTGGTGCGGTTTATGGGCTGGTGGCATCATTGAACCGTATTTCTTCAAAGACGCTGCGAATCGTAACGTAACTGTGAATGGTGAGCGCTACCGTGAGATGATATCCAACTTTTTTTTGCCCAAAATGCAAGATCTTGACTTGCATGACATGTGGTTTCAACAAGACGGTGCCATATGCCACACAGCACGCGTAATAATGGACTTATTGAGAGGCGAGTTCGGTGAACATTTTATTTCACGTTCGGGACTGGTCAATTGGCCGCCTAGATCGTGCGATTTAACGCCTTTAGACTATTTTTTGTGGGCCAATGTTAAAGCTCATGTCTATACAGATAAGCCCGCTTCAATTGACGCATTGGAAGACAATCTTGAAGCATTTACTCGTGAGATACCGGCCGAAATGTTGGAAAGAGTATACCAAAATTGGACTAAGCGAATGGACCATTTGAGGCGCAGTCGCGGTCAACATTTGCATGAAATAATCTTCAAACATTAAATTATATGGACCGTACTATCGATTCAAATTAAGATTTTATGCATTTTTCTGAATTTTATCTGTTTTTTTTAAATTTTCGAATAGCTCTTAAAAAATCAGCCTTTATAAAGCAAAAGCAATATTGTAATACAATAATGCTGGAATAATAATATATGATAAGAAACTACTTGACGAAATCTATGGAATTAAAACTCAAATTCTCAAAATTCCTGAAACTCAAAAGGAATTTCAAAAGAAAAAAATAACGTAAGAAGTCGTACAAGTCGTTTTTCTTGTCGCTATAAGTTAAAGTTTTCTGAGTAAGAGCTGCATCTATACTGAGCATAGGCTGTCCACACGATTACGAAAATGAAAATGGTGTAACATCGTTTAACATCGATAAACAAAAGCTACACAAACAAATACAACGAACTTGTTGCAAGTAAACCAACAACATCAGTATGATAGAAAAGGGGATAGACAAGTAAGCGAGAACGTAACAACAAGCAATATGAATAAAATACACGATCAACAATGAAGTTGCAATAGAGTTCTCGAGAAGGAGACTTCAAGAACCTTCATCAGACTGCTTACGTAAGCATATAAAAAGGTAAGAAAAAGCAGACAACGGGTCAGTAAGAATTCAGTCAGTTTTGTGTGAAGACGATTTGCGTGTGAAGAGAACAGTCGTGGTTTGAAGATCGCTGTTGTGAAGATCTACCAAACATTTGTTAGTGTGTACGCATACATACACATCAAGTGCAAAGAAGAATAGCGAACAAGTAATTATTGTTGGATACATCAAGTTGTGAATAGTGGCATACTAAAGTAGTGCGATCAATAAATAGTTTAATTGAAACTAAACACAAACAAATCTAAATTGAAGAAGAAGAAGAAGAAGAAAAAACGAACTACTGCGTTCAAACGAATGGCGTTGGCTGTATAATAATTATGGCTCAATATTTCGAGATATTTCTTGTAACAGTTATGTCTTTTGGGTAAAACTCATTACGAAACTATGCTTGTGTATATTTTAAAAAAGTTTTTTTCTTTCTTTTCTTATGAGCAATACATTACAGAACAATGTTGCCTAAGGAATGTTGCCTACGATGGATTCGCATAAATTCCTTTAAACGTATTTAAGCAGAGCGAGAGACACACGCTCACAAATCCTTACCCACATACATACATATTTGTTAGAGACTTTTATTGTTTTTTTTGTTACTTTTAATGACTGAAGATAGAATGTGAGTATATAAGTGTATAAGTGTGCGTTTAAGTTTGCGTTTACGTTTGATGCGATTTTAGCATTTCATTTGGAAGCATGAAATATTTTCATCGAATATCTTAAGACCGCAATATCTGTTTTGTAGTTTTCAGTTTTCTATTCCCATTCTCTCTATCTTTAACATATTTGAAGGCGGTGTTGGGGGCGGCATAAAACTTTTGAATTCTAATTAACGGCAATATTGAGAGACACATGTTTCTCTTGAAAAGAATTAATTATACTGTGATTAGTTATAGGCGGGGAGGATATAAGCGATGGCATAACGTCTACGATACATAGGTATGCACATACATACATACATATACATGTATATGTGTTACACTCGTACAGATTTTTGTGTTAAAGGAATACAGAAAATTTAAACATTTTCTGATAAAGAGATTCAAGCAAAATATTTTGATTAGCGTCGTTATTGTTACCAATTGCTTATACAATAGATCGTACCAGAACTGAAACCCTACTTTCTAAGAGGCGGCAGAAGAATATAAGATTTTATCGCCGTAGTCTAGTAGGTAGTGTGGTAGCTTATTAGACGCAAGGCCACGGTTCAAACACCAGGTCAGACATCACAACGAAATATGAGAAAAATAAAATATTTCTTTGACGACTTCCTCTCAGCAGATTTCTGGCAAAAACTCTGGGAGTGAATAAAAATTGCCATGAAAAAGTTTGTCAAAAAAGTCTGTCGTTCGAAGTCGACGTTAAACTGTAGGTCCTGCCACTCACGTATACAATTAACGCACACAACATGAGTGGCGTGAGAAGCCAAGCCGTAATCCTGACTGATGGGTTGTAATGGCCAATTATGTATATATGTGTATAGCAAGAATTAGGAAGAACCTCTGCAGGAAGATTGTTCCCTAGACTAATAAGGAGAACAACGAGCGAATTCTTCTGAAAAACCTAAACTTGCTTAGGCAACATTGTAAATTTGAGATAATAACTTCACTCGCTTCTGTGGGTACTTACCAGAGATCAGCAATGAGTATTCAAAAAGATGAGTAGATTCGAATCATAATCATAATTTCTGATACTTTTACGTATTCATACTTATTTTAGTATCATACTCATACTACTCATATTCAAAATTTGAAGTGCTCATCGTACTCATATTTAACAATATACGCATCATGTTGTTGATTTCGACTCTCCTTTACTCAACATTTACACGGAGCACTACTCACTAGAATGATTCGAATCACTCGAATCATTTATGAGTATTATAAGTGTTTTTCTAAACTTATGAATCTGAATGAGTAGGCGTATGAATCAATACTATTTCGAATATTATGAGTTTGATATCAACGTTGCACTCATACTCATTTCAACCTGTACTTATAAATCAGAATCATTTTATGAGTATTGCACCTGTTTTTCTAAATTTATGAATCTGAATGAGTAGGCGTATGAATCAAACATATTTCAAATGTTATGAGTTTAATGACAACGTTGTACTCATGCTCATTTCAACCTGTATTTATAAATCAGTGAGTATGAATGAATCAGAGTAGTTGAATTTCAAATACACAAAATTTCATGAGTACTTATAAGTAGCGAAAATACCATTTATTGCTGATCTCTGGTACTTGCTTGCGATTAAGTTAAGAATCTAGTTATTGCCATCATTTTATGATTTCCTTTGGGACATTCGATAGATGGACAATTGTAATATTGATTTTGACTTCACACAATCGGTCATTTCGAAACGTTAGTCAGAATCACCGCCTATCTTCTCCCACCACTTATGTTGTGTGTGCTAATTTTATACATGAGTGGCGGGTCTTACAATTTAAAGTAAATTTCGAACAACAGATTTTTGAGGAACTTTTCACAGTATTTTTTTTTTTTTTTGATCAGCTATCGTTTCGAAGACGTAAGTATAACGGGTTCACATTTGACCGAAAAGAAAACCAGACAAACGTCCTCTAGTATTGACTTAGAAAACAGAAAAAATAACAAACTTACTTAGATTAGTTATGTATTCCAATCGAGTTAAAACTTTATGCTACAAGTGCTATGGTAAATACAGTCAACCATCCTATAACGCGGTACTCTCAGAACGCGGTTTCCATATAACGCGGTTTTCACATGACGCGGAGCTGAAATTGCGACAGCAGAGCAGTTTACGTTCAACAACATGCCATAAGTTCCTTCCTCACAGCATCTGAATGCATCTAGTAACTAGATATTGTAAGAGGGTTTATTATCATTTTTATTTTCGACGCAAAAGCACAGCCTAGATATACAAACACATTTTTATATAAAAAGGCCAGCTTATCTCATAGCCGTCTACGATATTCTAAAAATTTTTCTGGAACTCATATCTGACAGTGAGGATGAATGTTGAAAAATTACATCATTTTACAAGTCTTTCTTATTTTTGTTGGAAAACAGTCTTTCAGTTGAGTTTCTGTTTCATTTTCTTATCAATCCTTATATGAACTCTTTAAGTCAATAAAAATAAATTATAATTTATCTTGTCTTGGTCTCTATATAACGCGGTACGAATGATGTGATTTGTACTAATTCCGAGTTTCTTATAGCGCGGTTTCCATACAACGCGGTAAACGGTTTCCATAGAACGCGCTACGAATTTGCCTCGTTTGGACGGTTAAATCTGAGTTTCTTATAGCGCGGTTTCCATACAACGCGGTATGCACTCACCGCGTTATAGGAGGGTTGACTGCACCACTCTTAAGCCCCCATTGTACTAAACACACCTCTTAAAACTCTATTTTGAATTGTATTTGGGCGGTAATGGTTTAAACTAGACTCCGAACGACAGATTTTAGAAACTCTTCATGGCAATTTGATTTTATTCTCAGAGTTTTTGCCAGAAGACTGCTGAGAGGAAGACGCCGTAGAAATATTTCTTCATATTAAGTTTTGTTCGAAATGTCTAAGTAGGGGCTAAAGGACTCGCGTCTAATAAGCCAATATTGGCGCTATACTATACTAGACTACAGACTATATTTACTACACTACGGAGACTGGATAGAGAATGAGCATGGCGAGCTGAATTTCTATTTCTACGTGACCCAGTTCATAACTAGTCATGGATGCTTCAGGAAATACCCGCTCAGATTTGGACATGATACCTCCCCTATATGTCCAAATTGTGTAGATAGGGATTAAGATGCCGAGAATATTCTAATATGTACTACCCCAGATTTAGATGGCCCAAGGGAAACGAGTTGTGGGCTGAACCGGCATATGGGGGAAGATGTTGAATTCTGGAATTCCATGGAGCTAATATAGTCAGAGAATGGCTGAGGTTATGCTGGAACTCTGAAGGTTGGAGGTAAGAAGGCAAAATTTAATTTTAATTTATAAGAGATAGCTTCAAAGCTAACCAGCCCTCCGCTTGGTTATACCTTACGGCAGCCCCAAGGGGGGAGAGTGATTAAAGGATAGAGGGGGTGGGTTTACTACGTAGCACCAGAGATGATGAACCGTATACACTTTTTGTTGGAACAAAAGTGTCACCTCCTGTTAAAGAAAAAAAAAACAATTACAACGACTTATGGTTTTATGGTCTGTCGATAGCAAATAATCACCAGAATAAGGTTTAAAACATTTCCTGAAAGTCTTCTCATTAAAACATACATACATACATAATTGCCCATTACAAGCCTTCAGTCAGGATTACGGCCTAGCTTCTCACACCACTCATGTTGTGTGAGTTAATTTTATACTTGAGTGGCGGGAACTACAGTTTAACGTCTAATCCGAACGACATATTTTTTTGAGAAACTTTTTCATGGCAGGTTTATTTACTCTCAGAGTTTTTGCCAGAAATCTACTGAGAGGAAGTCGCCGAAGAAACCCGGGCTTTACGTCTAATAAACCAACACACTATCTACTAGACTACGGCGACTTCTAAACATAGTCCACGATTTAAACACACATTTTTTGAAATATCGTCAGAAATTAATTTATTTTCTGATCGATCGATGGATTCAAATTCTCTTAAAACCTTTAAGACTTTTCAAAATTCAATCAAATTGGGCCTCAGTTTTGTGTTCTTGTTATTGTGGTCTAACGATACCCAGTCATATACCTACATATGCACTGATATCCATGAATTTAAATTCTTAACATCAACGAAATAAATTTGAAAATCTTTAATTAAAAACGACAAAAGGAATCTTAAAGTGTGTGTGTGTGTGTGTGTGTGTGTGTGTGTGTGTGTGTGTGTGTGTGTGTGTGTGTGTGTGTGTGTGTGTGACAAACAATTTAATTTGTTGCTGTATTTGATTTTAAATTATAGGCAACATTAACCGAAATGTTTAGCCGCATTACACCTTCAGGATATTTTAAAATTATACATCATCGCCGCCAACAACACTACCGCAAAGTGTTGGATCCCCAGTGTATACCTTCGAGATATCTTGTATGTGTATAAGCATGTAATATGTATGTGTATGTACACGTAGTTTGTTGGTTTTTCTTTTTTTGTGCTTTAAATTGAGAAGAACCAATGACTTGGGTCCTTAACCACAACATCTCTAACTTACCCTCCCGTATTAAGGAAGGTTGAGGTGTAGTAGTGTCAGCTGTGTGTGTGTGTGTGGTGGCAAACAAGTACACGAGAGCGTGTGTGTGTCAAAAAGTCTAAAATATAACTCCAGGGAACAATATTTCCATCATTGTATTCTCATTTGTGTGTGTGTTCGTATGTATGTATGTAGTATGTATGTAAGTATAGAAGTATTTGTGTGTGTTTTTAGGCAGACAATACACAAACCATACAAACGAAAGTATAGCAGTCATAAGCGTATGTTCGAAATGTTCATTTATTGGTAGTAGAGATGACTAGTTGGCTGGCTGACTGGCTGCTTGGCTGGTTGACTGTCTATTTGTGTTGTTAGATACTAAAGCGTTTACGCAAAATTGGCAAAATACCAGCAATATTTCCATTCTTCTTTTTTCTTTTGCCTTTTGTTTTTTTGTTCTTTTAGTTCTTTTGGTCCTTTGCATCAAAAATAAGGATACAAAATGTAGATTCTATGCGACTACATTTAAACATACAAAAACCAAGACTACGACAATGTTATTTAAAGATGTGTTTGCTATCTAAACTATACGGTATGCTGTATGGAGTATCTGCTGCTGTTGCTGTTTGCTATTGCTGATGACGGTGATGAACTGAATGCCATTGGCATCACCTAATGACCTTGTTTTGTTCAGTTTGCTACTGTCTCTGTCTCGTGTCTCGTGTCTCTGTTTTTATTACTAATACAATTTCTATTATTTTTATTATTCTTCTATTAGTTGTTGTTGCTTACCATATTATTGCTGCTCTACTCCTGTAGAAATATGAGAGACAAACGTTAGCAACGAATTCAGTTTAAAACATTCGTGTTATCAAAAACGATTAGATTTGGCACTTGAAATATGTATCTTGTAGTACGGAAAGAGGCCAACACTACTGTAGGCTTGAAATATACAGGGTCCGCCAAATAACTTTTTTATTTTTGAAAATGCTTTAAAAAAAAACTACTGAATATTTTCTCAAATTTCTTTTTTTATTTGAAAGTACAATCCTTCCGGTTAATAATGGAAAATAATTTCATTCAAATGGCTGCCTCGGCTGGCCATGCAGTAGCCTACACGATCGGTCCAATTTTTAAGCACATTATCGATTGTGTGCAGCTGTATTTCACCAATGGCTTCACGAATATTGTCCTTTAAAGCGTCAATTGTCTCTGGCTTGTCGGCGTAACACTTATCTTTGATGGCACCCCACAAATAATTGTCCAACGGTGTCAAATCTCAGCTCCGAGGTGGCCAAACGACATCAGCTCAGCAGCTGAACATGGGATCTTCAAAAACAGGGCGCAAAACATCGAGTGTAGCTTCGGCTGTGTGGCACGTAGCGCCGTCCTGTTGAAACCAGTTGTTGCCAATATCCTCCTATTCAATTTTTGTGAACAGAAATTCGTTCATCATGGCCCGATAACGATCGCCATTAACTGTAACGGCCACTCCTTGCTCATTTTCGAAGAAAAATGGCCCAATTTTGCCTCTGGACCAAAATCCGCACCAAACAGTGACTCGTTTTGGATGCGTCGGCTTTTCAATGTATGCGTGCGGGTTTTCTGTACCCCAAATGCGACAATTTTGCTTGTTTACATACCCGTCTAGATCAAAATGAGCTTCATCTGAAAAGATGTTATTTTTTTGCCAAAATCGGCATCTTCTGTAAGTCGATCGCAAGCCCACTTAGCGAAACGAAAATGCATTGGATGGTGAATTGGCTTCAACTCCTGAACCAATTGGACTTTGTATGGCGTCATACCAAGGTCTTTAGGCAAAATTCGTCTCAATGATGTCTCCGAAATATTCAATTGTTGAGAACGACAGTGAATTGATGTGGATGGCACTTCACGTACACTTTCTGCCACAGCAGCAATATTCTCATGTGTACGCACTCTTTTTGGCTTTTCACGCTTTGGTTTATCGATGAGGATGCCAGTTTCTTTCACTTTTTTCACAAGATAACGAACATACGGAGCTGACGGTGTTTCTCTTCTTCCAAAATCCATACACAATTTTCGCACACATTCTGCAACATTACCATGATTTTCAAAGTAATGTCGCAATATTTCCCAGCGTTGTTCAAGCGTATACACAACCATATTCGTTCAGCGGAAGGATAAAACTAATTATCTGTCGAATCAGACATGAGCTAAGTGTTACCATTCACGAAATAAGCACTAGTTGAAAAAAAAGACGTTAGATGGCGGACCCAATAAAACTTTTCCTAGGCCCCAAACACAAACGGAGAGGAAACGAAATTCCAAAAATTAAATAAAAAGTACGAGCGTGTGTATAATTGGCTTTCTTATCCTTGTATACACTGTAAATAATGAACATTTTATTGATGTGTTAATAAGCTTATGTGCCTGCCATATGCATGTATTTATGTATGTGTTGCAAAGGTATTAACCGTTTGCCAGATATGTTATGTAAGTGCCTCTATTAATTTCTGATTATACACCGACATGTGGAGCAAAGAAACCAAAAGGAATGGCTGGTTTACACTTGTACTTGTATTGTAATTGTAAATTTTATTTGTTGTTTTCTTTCTTTCATGCTATTTTATTAGAATATTTTTTGGAATTTCAATTTCTATTGCAATATGCTTTTTCTTTTAAATACAAGAGGCGTGAAAGAAATATTTATTACCGAACACTTGTTTCTATGTTTTGTTTTACTTGGCTGATGTGATTTCGAAAACGTATTTATGTATTTACATACATAAGTCGACTATATCATTTGTCAGAGATGAACAAACTTTTTGTCCGGAATTCCTTCAAACAATTGTATGAATGGTTTTGCTTTGCATGCAAACGATATATTTGCAATTACATTTACCGCCAATTTAGTTACCAACTTGCAATGTCTGGCTTGTAATATATGTTCGTTCGTTGTTCATTTGGTGAATATTTCTTCAGTATCAATTTGTCGCTAGTCAAGCGTTGTAAATAACTCCAAGATCGTAAGGGAATGTCGCCGCTGGCTGTTTCAGTGTCTCACTGGTCTCGATCTCTCCTGGGCACAGTAACATTCCGGAAAACTGCAGGGCCGATGAGCTTGCCAGGTCGGTTGCTCTCCTTTCGGAATCCTCTTCAATCAACTTGGCTATGTCACTTACCTCGGTCAAGTTGACCATTGCGCGGAAATTCCTTCGTGACGCCAAACTATCCTGAATCCATGAGGAGTCCTGCTCCACCGCTAGAATCACTTGGCCTTTGATGGATAGATAGCGCACCAACCAGTTACTTAGACTTGGTCGTGGCATCATCTCAATCACAGTGGCCATGCTTACATGTCAATGTGTTATGGGTAGACACGCGGAAAGGATGCGGCTCCCATTTAACGACTTCTGCCGTGGGTGCAGATCCGCTGAGGAAGAGAAGGCTGTTCGCAACAAATTCGAATGTGGGATTGTTTTGGAGCAACCAAACATTAGATCGTTCTTTGAACTACCATATTGTTACGAAAATGGAAACGTTTAACATTAAAATGAGCAAAAGCTACACAAACACATACAACGAACTTATTGCAAGTAAACCAACAGCATCAGTATGAAACAAGAGAGGATAGACAAGTAAGCGAGAACGCAACAACAAGCAATACGAACAATATACACAAACAACAATGAAATCGGAATAGAGTTCTCGAGAAGGCGAAGACACGAACATTCTACTTCAAGCACCTTCATCAGACTGATTACGTGAGCATATAAAAAGGCAAGATAAAGCAGGCAACGAGCAGTAATCATTCGGTCAGTCGTGTGTGGAGACGCATTGCGTGTGAAGAGAATAGTCGTGGTTCGAAGATCGCCGCTGAAAAGATCTGCGTTGTAAGCAAGCAATTATTGTTGTTTTCGTCAGGTTGTAAGCGGTGACACACAAAAGTAGTGAGAACAATAAAGAGTTTATCTAAAAAGAAGATCTGTAAAGATCTGCGTTGTAAGCAAAGACGAATAGCGTACAAGCAATTGTTGTTGTATACGTCAAGTTATAAACAATGGCACACAAAAATATTGCGAACAATAAAGTGTTTAATTGAAACTAAACACCGATTTATTTTTATTTTGTTTGCAATCAACGAACTCATATTCTAAACGTTTTTAAAAAGGCAAAACGTAACAATATTTTTATCGGAACACTGCTGGGAGGAAGTTGCCGTTTTGTCTGAGTTGTCTGAGCCATGGGTTGAACTACGGGCTGTCGTCTAGTAAAACCACACACTATCTACTACATAACGGTGACATCAAGATGGGAAAAAACAACACAAAGCCGTAAATCTATAACAGTGTAACGGTGCAAAATGGCCTCTAAGGAATACGGTTGAGAAAGATTTGTTTTCCAAAGTTTGGTTATCTCAGTTTCATAGTCTTAACGGAGCACACGAAATAAATAAATTTATTATTGTAGTACCCATCTAAAGAAGAAATGGCGAAAGAAGCAACCAAGTCAGACGAATGTCAAATTGTACTCGTATACAAAATAAGTAGAAATTAAATGGATTTTTACGATTTTCTTTTACTCTTAATGTTAACCGTGAACAATAACGTACGAGTACATAACGTATGTATGTGTGTAAACGGATGAACGGTTGGCTGGTTGGCAATGATTTCGCTAACAGTTCGGTGTGCTACAATAATTCTAATAGGCTCAAACGCTTAGTTTGCTATGCCGGATGTCGTTTTCCCTAGCTCTTTACAATGGTGGTGGTGTGGTGGTGGGTGCGAATGGTACGAATGAATACAATCTGTTTTATTCGTATCTCACGTAAAATATTAAACGTAATTTGTGGAAATTTGATGTTTATCGTTGAAATGTTTTGTTTCCATGTCTCATTCCAGAATTCAGAATTATTCAGAGTTAGCGAGAGGCAATTGTTATTCTTAAATATTGTTGTATTACTTGTGTTTTCGGCAACAACAATTACTACTGCGGGGCTGTTGCCCCATTGCTACATTGTACAATATTGTCGTTGTCATTAACGTATTCTAAGAATATTTCTTTTCATAGCCAGTTGATATGAATGAAAATGAATGGATGAATGGATGGAAGATGATTTTATGCTCTACCATGCCATGCAGTAACATTGTAACACATCTGTTTGTTAATGGGCTTTAAACGCTGATAAATACACACACACAAACATGTTACACATTACAAGGCAATAAAAGAAAAGGACTTTTAAAATAAAAATTCGTAATAACAATAACAATTTTGTGTCATCTATAAAAAGCATTTTCAATTACACCAAAACGAAATGTTTTAAACACTTTTCAGCACAACATGCCTCTAACTCTCCTGTTCTCTTCTCTCCTCTATATTCGACTGCAATTGGAAAGGAGCACATCTATGTGATTGTATTTAACAAATCGTTTGTCTCGCCTATTAAACATACACTGGTATTTACATGTGTGTAAATACATTCATACTCGTATAGGGATATTTGTGACATTATATTTGTATTATAATTATTATGTACGATTTATCACAAGGGACACTGTCCTTATCCCTTCCTAATGCAGTCAAAATTTTTTTGCGTTACTTACCTTATTCACATTCGGCTTTTCATTCAAATAGTCTCCTGTCGTTGCTTTATCTCTTCCAATGATTTCGGTTTTTAAATAATTGCCAACATGTAAACTTAGGTTTATCAGTGCTAACTTTATTTGCTCAGCTATTAAAAGCACACAATAAATGAAGATAAAAAGTGCAACCAACAAACTTTGAAGAAATTTGATCATTGCGCATTTGATTGTTGGTATTATTTTGTTCTTTATTTTTTTAAATTTTCAAATTATATACGAGTTTTATTATTTATTTTTAGAAATTTTGTTTTTATTTTTCAATAATACTGTTGACGTTAGTCAACTGAAAAACAACAAATGTGCTGTCACTTTTTTTTTTTTTGATTCAGAGTTGCATTTTATCGGTATTGAAGCAATATATGACTGGTGGACTCTTTCACGTTTTCTAAACACTTTCGCCGTGTTGGCTTATTAGACGTGAAGGCACGGTTCAAATCCCCGGTCAGACATCAAAACGAAATATAAAAAAAAATGTTTCTTCGGCGAATTCCTCTCAGCAGATTTCTGCCAAAAGCTCTGAAAGTAAATAAACCTGCCATGAAAAAGTTTCTCAAAAGGCACACAACATGAGCGGTGTATGAAGCTATCCTGACTGAAGGGTTGTAATGGCCAATTATGTATGTATGTGAAGAATTATAAGATCATATCGCCCGGACTTAATCCAGCACTTTATTAAAACGTGGTCATACAGCACACTCAGCACTGAAATCTGAACGTAAATGCAATGGATAACCACAAGCGCGTATAAAAAAGAAAATGTATCTGGTCAAACCAATGGTTTGAAGTCGCTTGAGACGTCTGTGACCCTCGAATAAAAGATAATCTCTTGCAAGGTAACGAACAGTTGCAAGCTTTGTGGCATAGTTGATACTTCGATCTTAATTTTCTCTCGAACTAATGGAATATAAAGATTCTTATAGACAACCTAATACACCAAGGAGCACTCCTCAACAGTTACGGATATCTCTTTTGTATCTCCACAGCATTATAGCATTTTCAGTTTAAATTAAACCTTTTTCAAAATAAATGAAACCTTTTTCAAAATGAACGAAACCTTTTTCATATTAAACGAAACTCTTTTTAAATTAAACGAAACCTTTTTCAAAATAAATGAAACTCTTTTCAGAATAAATAAAACTTTATTCAAATTCAATTAAACATTTTTCAAATTAAATTAAACCAGATATAGAATTTAATAGAAAACAAACATATTCATTTTTATATAATACTTGTTAAAATTAATGAAGAATTTGTCCACTGACCGCTTTAGGAATTGTCATGATCATATCCATAACATGGTTCCCATAATCATTTTGATTAATTTGTGCGACACTTTCCTCAATTACACTTACTATGTTATGCTCTGTGGTAATGTCACTTAATAATGATCGGGCGTGGAATTTTATCTTAGAAAATGTTTTCTCTATCGGGTTCAACTTAGGAGAATAAAGTGGTAAAAATTTAAGTGTACAGTCACTATTATCCACCATATTTCGAATTTCCTGGGTTTTATGGATTCTGACATTATCCATAATTAAAAATGAATTTTGTAACTCTGGGCTGCCTTCAATTTTATCCAGGAGCTCCCTAAGAAATATTTGGAAACGGGCTGAATTTACAGTGGAAAGGGAAAAAACTTTATGGTAAACAACATCAGCATTATTTATTTTCAATAGTGGATGCGCTATTCATACGGTCCATTGATGGATGGAAGCCATCTTCAGCGTTATTTTAAGTTCTTTTAATCCGTTGAAAATTGTAGACAATGCAAGCATTACATTAAATTATTCAAATAACTCTTTGCGAATATTTGCAAAAAAAAAAAAAAAAAAAAAAAATACAACAAAATATGCTAAAACCCACAAATTCTATAACTGGTTTAATTTAATTTGAAAAATGTTTAATTGAATTTCAATAAAGTTTTATTTATTCTGAAAAGAGTTTCATTTATTTTGAAAAAGGTTTCGTTTAATTTAAAAAGAGTTTCGTTTAATCTAAAAAAGGTTTCGTTCATTTTGAAAAAGGTTTAATTTAAACTGAAAAACTAACTAAAACTAAAAACTGCTATATATATATATATATATATATTATGTACATGCGTTACACGCGTTACATGCGTTTCATACATGCGTTACATGCGTTTCATACACGCGTTACATGCGTTTCATACATGCGTTACGTGCGTTACGTGCGTTTCATGCGTTTTATGCGTTACGTGCGTTCCATGCGTTTCATGTGTTACGTGCGTCTTATGCGTTACGTGCGTTACGTGCGTTTCATGCGTTTTATGCGTTACGTGCGTTACGTGCGCTACGTGCGTTACGTACGTTTCATGCGTTACGTGCGCTACGTGCGTCTCATGCGTTACGTGCGTTACGTGCGTTTCATGCGTTTTATGCGTTTCATGCGTTACGATGCGTTACGTGCGCTACGTGCGTTACGTGCGTTTCATGCGTTACGTGCGCTACGTGCGTCTCATGCGTTACGTGCGTTTCAGGCGTTTCATGCGTTACGTGCGTTTCATGCGTTTTATGCGTTTCATGCGTTACGATGCGTTACGTGCGCTACGTGCGTTACGTGCGTTTCATGCGTTTTATGCGTAACGTGCGTTCCATGCGTTTCATGTGTTACGTGCGTCTTATGCGTTACGTGCGTTACGTGCGTTTCATGCGTTTTATGCGTTACGTGCGTTACGTGCGCTACGTGCGTTACGTGCGTTTCATGCGTTACGTGCGCTACGTGCGTCTCATGCGTTACGTGCGTTACGTGCGTTTCATGCGTTTTATGCGTTTCATGCGTTATGATGCGTTACGTGCGCTACGTGCGTTACGTGCGTTTCATGCGTTACGTGCGCTACGTGCGTCTCATGCGTTACGTGCGTTACGTGCGTTTCATGCGTTTTATGCGTTACGTGCGTCTCATGCGTTTTATGCGTTACGTGCGTTACGTGCGCTACGTGCGTTTCACGCGTTACGTGCGTCTCATGCATTACGTGCGTTTCATGCGTTACGTGCGTTTCAGGCGTTTCATGCGCTACGTGCGCTACGTGCGTTACGTGCGTTTCATGCGTTACGTGCATAAAACGCATGAAACGCACGTAGCGCACGTAACGCACGTAACGCATAAAACGCATGAAACGCACGTAACGCATGAGACGCACGTAACGCATAAAACGCATGAAACGCACGTAACGCACGTAACGCGTGAGACGCACGTAGCGCACGTAACGCATGAAACGCACGTAACGCACGTAGCGCACGTAACGCATCGTAACGCATAAGACGCACGTAACACATGAAACGCATGGAACGCACGTAACGCATAAAACGCATGAAACGCACGTAACGCACGTAACGCATGTATGAAACGCATGTAACGCGTGTATGAAACGCATGTAACGCATGTATGAAACGCATGTATGAAACGCATAATACGCCTGCAATGTATGTAACGCATGTAACGCGTGTAATGTATTCGATGTATGTAACGCATGTAACCCATGTAATGTACGTATTGTAAGTTACGCATGTACCGCGTGTAACGCATGTATGAAAAGCATGTAACGCGTGTATGACACGCATGTAACGCGTGTATGAAACGCATGTAACGCATATATGAAACGCATGTAACGCGTGTAACGCATGGGACGCATGAAACGCAAGAAACGCGTGTATGAAACGCATGTAACGCGTGTATGAAACGCATGTAACGCGTGTAACGCATGTATGAAACGCATAATACGCCTGCAATGTATGTAACGCATGTAACGCGTGTAATGTATTCGATGTATGTAACGCATTGTAAGTTACGCATGTACCGCGTGTAACGCATGTATGAAAAGCATGTAACGCGTGTATGACACGCATGTAACGCGTGTATGAAACGCATGTATGGAACGCATGTAACGCATGAATGAAACGCATGTAACGCATGTATGAAACGCATGTAACGCATATATGAAACGCATGTAACGCGTGTAACGCATGGGACGCATGAAACGCAAGAAACGCGTGTATGAAACGCATGTAACGCGTGTATGAAACGCATGTAACGCATGTATGAAACGCATGTAACGCATGTATAAAACGCATGTAACGCATGTATGAAACGCATGTATGAAACGCATTTAACGCATAAAACGCATTTAACGCATAAAACGCATGAAACGCACGAAACGTATGAAACGCAGTAAACGCATGAAACGCACGTAACGCATGAAACGCACGTAGCGCACGTAACGCATAAAACGCATGAAACGCACGTAACGCATGAGACGCACGTAACGCATAAAACGCATGAAATGCACGTAACGCACGTAACGCATGAGACGCACGTAGCGCACGTAACGCATGAAACGCACGTAACGCACGTAGCGCACGTAACGCATCGTAACGCATGAAACGCATAAAACGCATGAAACGCACGTAACGCACGTAACGCACGTAACGCATGAGACGCACGTAGCGCACGTAACGCATGAAACGTACGTAACGCACGTAGCGCACGTAACGCACGTAACGCATAAAACGCATGAAACGCACGTAACGCACGTAACGCATAAGACGCACGTAACACATGAAACGCATGGAACGCACGTAACGCATAAAACGCATGAAACGCACGTAACGCACGTAACGCATGTATGAAACGCATGTAACGCGTGTATGAAACGCATGTAACGCATGTATGAAACGCATAATACGCCTGCAATGTATGTAACGCATGTAACGCGTGTAATGTATTCGATGTATGTAACGCATGTAACCCATGTAATGTACGTATTGTAAGTTACGCATGTACCGCGTGTAACGCATGTATGAAAAGCATGTAACGCGTGTATGACACGCATGTAACGCGTGTATGAAACGCATGTATGGAACGCATGTAACGCATGAATGAAACGCATGTAACGCATGTATGAAACGCATGTAACGCATATATGAAACGCATGTAACGCGTGTAACGCATGGGACGCATGAAACGCAAGAAACGCGTGTATGAAACGCATGTAACGCGTGTATGAAACGCATGTAACGCATGTATGAAACGCATGTAACGCGTGTAACGCCTGTATGAAACGCCTGTAACGCGTGTATGAAACGCAAGTACCGCGTGTATGAAACGCATGTAACGCGTGTATGAAACGCATGTAACGCATGTAATGCATGTACATAATATATATATATATATATATAGCAGTTTTTAGTTTTAATTCAAAATAAATGAAACCTTTTTCAAAATGAACGAAACCTTTTTTAGATTAAACGAAACTCTTTTTAAATTAAACGAAACCTTTTTCAAAATAAATGAAACTCTTTTCAGAATAAATAAAACTTTATTGAAATTCAATTAAACATTTTTCAAATTAAATTAAACCAGTTATAGAATTTGTGGGTTTTAGCATATTTTGTTGTATTTTTTTTTTTTTTTTTTTTTTTTTTTGCAAATATTCGCAAAGAGTTATTTGAATAATTTAATGTAACGCTTGCATTGTCTACAATTTTCAACGGATTAAAAGAACTTAAAATAACGCTGAAGATGGCTTCCATCCATCAATGGACCGTATGAATAGCGCATCCACTATTGAAAATAAATAATGCTGATGTTGTTTACCATAAAGTTTTTTCCCTTTCCACTGTAAATTCAGCCCGTTTCCAAATATTTCTTAGGGAGCTCCTGGATAAAATTGAAAGCAGCCCAGAGTTACAAAATTCATTTTTAATTATGGATAATGTCAGAATCCATAAAACCCAGGAAATTCGAAATATGGTGGATAATAGTGACTGTACACTTAAATTTTTACCACTTTATTCTCCTAAGTTGAACCCGATAGAGAAAACATTTTCTAAGATAAAATTCCACGCCCGATCATTATTAAGTGACATTACCACAGAGCATAACATAGTAAGTGTAATTGAGGAAAGTGTCGCACAAATTAATCAAAATGATTATGGGAACCATGTTATGGATATGATCATGACAATTCCTAAAGCGGTCAGTGGACAAATTCTTCATTAATTTTAACAAGTATTATATAAAAATGAATATGTTTGTTTTCTATTAAATTCTATATCTGGTTTAATTTAATTTGAAAAATGTTTAATTGAATTTGAATAAAGTTTTATTTATTCTGAAAAGAGTTTCATTTATTTTGAAAAAGGTTTCGTTTAATTTAAAAAGAGTTTCGTTTAATATGAAAAAGGTTTCGTTCATTTTGAAAAAGGTTTCATTTATTTTGAAAAAGGTTTAATTTAAACTGAAAATGCTATATATGGTGGGATTGTTCCCCATAGTTGAATGCCATACAACGTCTTAGTCAAGGGTTGATTTTATTCTAATAAGCCAGTAAGTAGGCAGGTAGAGGTGGCGGCCCATCTAAGACGGTTTGGATAGACACACTTAGGCTACTTAGGGCCCATTGTGTTACCATTGTTTTCCGTGCTATTAACCCGTATATGCCCAACTTTTTTCTTGTAAACACATGGATTTTTTGTATTTATTGGTATCTATATGGTATACCACTTAGCTGATCAATATCTTACCGTTTTTAAAATGGGGCGATATGCGCATATGGGTAATAAAGCGCTTAAACTGTCAATGTCAAACGGTGACAGTTCCTCCAGTTCATCCATTTAGTAAGCAGAAAAGTGAATTTTTCTCCTTTGACGAAGTGTCGGGCATATACCCAGTAGATGAAGGACAGTATCGTTGTCTTCCGCATCTCTCCAGAAATTGTTAGTAAGGTGTTCAAGACTAATGGGCCTTGCATACGTACCCATAATACAATGCCTCGTAGTTTTCCCGGTAACCACACTGAGCGTGCTTCTCTGTAGTTTAAGCAGGTTTACCGTGCGCCTTTGCCAGATTTTCCGGGCCATTCAACCCGTGTTCGAGGCCGCCCATTTGCCTTTGGCGGAATCGACGTTCGCATTGTCAATTTCAAGCTTGCAAGTTCTCATAGTGATTTCCAAAGTTGGCCAGGCGCCAACTCTACAGTCACCTGGAATATGGTATGGACATCATATCGTAATGCTACCTCACTGAAATATCAGAGACAGCTAATATCGATGAGATATCTGCGACAGCTGTACATCGTTTTGGAGTTCATCATATTGGCTGTCAGATAGTGTGGTAATGTTCCGCTAGGAGATGTTTCCGTCTCCCATAATCCTCGGCGCAGGCTATAGTGTCAACACCTTCGCCTGAAAGACGCTACAATGGTTTGTCGGCCTTATAGACTGAACTATTCTGATCGCCTGCTTATTTGTGCACGTTGGGCGATTTTCGCAAACGCTCATAAATGCCGTATCAGCCGCAAAAGTAGATATGTGTGCCAATTCGCGTGTGGACTTATTAGCAGTAAACTATAAATACAGAAATAGGATCAGAATACTTCCTTAGGGAACTCAATCATATTGTTACGAAAATGGAAATGGTGTAACATCGTTTAACATTAAAATGATAAACAAAAGCTACAAAAACCATATACCAACAACATCAGTATGAAAGAAAAGGGGATAAACTAGTAAGCAAAAAGACAATAACACACAACATTAACAAAATACACAAACAACAATGAAACAACGATAGAGATCTCTAGAAGGCTAAGACACGAACATTCGACTTTAAGAACATTCATTAGACTACGTCTACGTAGGCATATAAAAAGGCTAGAGCAAGCAGGCAACGAGTAGTAGTAAGAATTCAGTCAGCCTTGTGTGAAGTCGAGTTGCGTGTGAAGAGAACAGTCGTGGTTTGAAGATATCTGTTGTAAAGATCTGCGTTTTAAGCAAAGCATAATAGCGAACAAGCAATTATTGTTGTATACGTCAGGTTATTAACAATGGCACACAAAAATAGTGCAAACAATAGAAAATTTATTGTTATCACTAACAGATAATGAATTTCCATTAGAATATGTAATTGAGAATAATTGTTTATAAGGAACCTAATCGATTAAAGTAATATTTTAAGAAATATCTAAGAAACGAAAGCGACCTTATAATTATAAGACATACTCGTACTATTAAAATTGACAATCAAATACTGATGAACTGTTACTGCAGGGTATTGAATTTATCTTGTCTCAAGGCTACTTTAGCAAATATTTCGTTCGTCTTAGCAATAATTTCGTCTGGATGGGTGCTTGCTTTCAAATACCACATACCCAAAGATGTGTGTAATTCATGACATTCTCTTCATGTAGAATGGAATCTATTTATGTATGTATTGTTCGCCGGGTAGACAATAATTATACGCTTATGTTCGTATGTCAGTTGATTTCTATTCTGGTTAATGTACTCACCTTGAACGTTTCCAAAACATTTTTCTCCGAAATTTGAATCTTTTTTTTATTAAATTATTACAGCATGAAAGTGTCAACATACTGAAGGTCGTGTTCAGTCAAGTGAATGCACTTGAGTGGTTATTTCATTTGACTTGAAATTTAAAACATTTTTCATTTTCAAAGAATCGTAAAACAAATGAAAAATTTCGATTAATATGGCTAAGATCATGTGGATCAGATATCAAAATAAATTCGTCTAGAAACTGAAATTGAGAACCGAATTTAAAAATAAAGGGAAAACGATAAAAAGAAATTAAAAATATATTTAGACATATTCGCACAAGTATACATATACGTATATGTACATATATATTTAGGAGACACTGTTTTGGTTTATTAGACGAGGTCCAACTTACGGCTCAGACATCTCGAACAATAATGAAATCTTTCTCAGAACACTTCTGGCTAAACTGCCATGAAATTTATCGTTCGGTGTCTACTTTATACTATGTTTAGATATACACTTTTATTGAGCCAATATTAGGTTTATTGAGTACAATATTTTAAGTGTTCAGATATAACAATATACGCAGTTCAGCTGCTTATTCAATATTCATTTTGACAGCTGGTTGTTTTAAAGACATTGTTTTTATTTTGTTTTTTTTTTTTGTTGTTTTTGTTTGTCGTTGTTGATATTTGAGTTGTCAAATATCAATATTGTCAATATATTATAACAATTTGCGTATTTATTGTGCAATAATTAATTTAAACTTTATATGAAATATTGAGCTCAATAACGGCGCAATAAAGATGCACACCTGAACACTGTATTAATCTATTACCGCCCAAAAATAATTCATAGTAGAGTATTTACAGTATGTACTATATTTAGTACAATGGGCGGTTAAGAATGGTATTTAATAAAGCGTTTTCAGGCACTTGGCGCATGCTGTTTTAAAGCGATTGGTACACATAACGCATCTAAGTTGGTTTGTTAGTCTTCTCCGTCGATAGGACGTTTGCCTAGATTTATTTTTTCCTTTCGCTTAAATATAAACGTGAATACCATAGCATCGGAACCATAGCTCATCAACATAGTAACGAGGGTTTGCCTTTGAAATACTCACATCAACCAGAATGTAGTTAACACTGTTTTGCTTTTATTGCAATCCTATACTTGCTATGGTCTGGTCCCCTTGATTAATGACTCCCATCCCATTATTGTTACTTTGAAAAAATCGAGGCTTGTCTAATCGTGGTCAGCAATGAGTATTCAAAAAGATGAGTAGATTCGAATCATACTCATAATTTCTGATACTTATACGCAATCATACTTATTTTGATATCATACTCATACTATTCATATTCACAATTTGAAGTACTCAACTTAACAATCAGCATGATGTTGTTGATTTCGACTCTCCTTTGCTCAACATTTACAAGAATCACAAAATAAGTACGATTCGCGTACAAACACTCGCAATACTCACACTGAATGAGTAGGCGTATAAATCAAACATATTTCGAATGGAATGGGTTTGATGTCAACGTTGTACTCATACTCATTGCAACCTGTACTTATAAATCAATGTTGTAGTGAGTAAGAATGAATCAGAATAGTTGAATTTCAATACTGTTGACGCACACATATTCAAAATTTCATGACCACTTATGAGTAGCGAAAAAACGATTCATTGCTGATCTCTGGTGCTTATCCATCCAAATAAATAACCAAGTAGGGACTCTACAATCGACCTTCCGGACATTGTTCATAATTTTTTAACCCTTTAAAAAATCTTTAAATGTTAATTCATATTTTATTTTACTTGTTCGAAATTATAGAGTTTAGCTGCAGTTTTTAGCACTTTAGGTAAAACTGTTTGCCAGTCAAATAATATTTCTATGGAGAAGGGGGCTTACTTACCAATTGTAATTTGTTTTTAAAAATAAAATATCATTCAAATGCTTTCATATGATTTTGGAATTTTTAAAGTTTATTTTTATATTTATTTTTTAATTTTAATTCGAATTTTTTATGTCTATTTATGTAAAGTCTAAATTAATTCTAAGAATTATAATAATTTTAACTTTACTTATAATTTTAATACATAATAAAAAAATTACAATAAAACTAAATGGTTTTTCAAATAAAAAAAATAGAAAAATAGAAAAATAGAAAAAACTTATTATTTTAAGCAGCAATATACATTCACAGGAATAATAAAATTGTTTTCATTTTTTCATTGTTTTTTCGTTTTTTTTACTCTATTTTTTACTTGGCTTTTATTCTAAAAATTTTGATGTTGTTTTTCTTAAATTTATTTCTTGGTTTTAGGAGTTTTGGAGGAGTATAGTTTAGAATTAAAAAAAAAATATGAAATAAAAAATCAATTTATTAGCCTGATAACAGGCAAATAAAATAAATTCTCTTGTTTTTTTTGTTTTGTTTTGTTTATTTGCATTTGATTTTAATTTTTTTTTTTATTATTATTATTATAAATTTATTTTGTTTATTCATTTATTTAAGTACCATACATACATATGTATACATATATTTGTATGTATGTTAGTGTAATATTTTTTTAATTCATTTCCATTTTTGTTGTTTCTTTTTATTGGAAAAATTTTAAATTTTTCTGTTTTAAATTAAATTTCACAGGGTATTAAAGCAACATTTTCATTTCAAATAATAATTCCATTTACAATTTGTATTCATATTAACAGTTCTCAGCTATTACTTGCGTTTAATTTCGTTTTTTTTAAATTTTTTTTTTATTATAAAATAAAGGGTCCGCCATCTAACGTTTTTTCGTTCAACTAGTACTTATTTCATGAATCTTAACACTTAGATAATTAGTTTTATCCTTCCGCTGAACGATTATGGTTGTGTATACGCTTGAACAATGCTGGGAAATATTGCGGCATTACTTTGAAAGTCATGGTAATGTTGCAGAATCTGTGCGAAAATTGCGTATGGATTTTGGAAGAAAAGACGCACCGTCAGCTCCGTATGTTCGTTATCTTGTGAAAAAAGGAAAAAAAAACTGGCATCCTCATCTATAAACCAAAGCGTGAAAAGTCAAAAACAGTGCGTACACCCGAGAATATTGCTGCTGTGGCAGAAAGTGTGCGTGAAGTGCCATCAACATCAATTCACTGTCGTTCTCAACAATTGAACATTTCGGAGACATCATTGAGACGAATTATGCCTAAAGTCCTTGGTATGACGCCATACAAAGTCCAATTGGTTCAGGAGTTGAAGCCAATTGACCATCCAATGCGTTTTCGTTTCGCTAAGTGGGCCTGCGATCGACTTACAGAAGATGCCGATTTTGGCAAAAAAAATATCATCTTTTCAGATGAAGCTCATTTTGATCTTGGCGGGTATGTAAACAAGCAAAATTGTCGCATTTTGGGGCGCAGAAAACCCGCACGCATACATTGAAAAGCCGACGCACCCAAAACGAGTCTCTGTTTGGTGCGGATTTTGGTCCAGAGGCATAATTGAGCAATTTTTCTTCGAAAATGAGCAAGGACTGGCCGTTACAGTCAATGGCGATCGTTATCGGGCCATGTTGAACGAATTTTTGTTCACAAAAATTGAATAGGAGGATATTGGCAACATTTGGCTTCAACAGGACGGCGCTGCGTGCCACACAGCCGAAGCTACACTAGATGTTTTGCGCCCTGTTTTTGAAGATCGCATTCTCAGCCGCAGAGCTGATGTTGTTTGGCCACCTCGGAGCTGAGATTTGACACCGTTGGACTATTATTTGTGGGATGCCATCAGAGGTAAGTGTTACGCCGACCAGCCAGAGACAATTGACGCTTTAAAGGACAATATTCGTGAAGCCATTGGTGAAATACAGCTGCACACAATCGATACATACATACATAATACATAATTGGCCATTACAACCCTTCGTCAGGATTACGGCCTAGCTTCTCAACACCACTCATGTTGTGTGCGTTAATTTTATACATGAGTGGCGGGACCTACAGTTTAAAGTCGACTCCGAACGACAGATTTTTGGAGAAGCTTTTCTTGGCAATTTTTACTCTCACATTTTTTGCCAGAAATCTGCTGAGAGGAAGTCGCCGAAGAAATATTTTCATATTTTTCGTTTTGATGTCTGGCCTGGGATTCGAACTCGGGCCTTTCGTCTAATAAGCCAACACACTACCTACTAGACCACGGCACACAATCGATAATGTGCTTAAAAATTGGACCGATCGTGTAGGCTACTGCATGGCCAGCCGAGGCAGCCATTTGAATGAAATTATTTTCCATTATTAACCTGAAGGATTGTTCTTTCAAATAAAAAAAGAAATTTGAGAAAATATTCAGTAGTTTATTTTTAAAACATTTTCAAAAAAAAAAGTTATTTGGCGGACCCTTTAATCTGTAGAAAAAAAAAATAAAAAAGTGTTGTATGATCCATTATACGAATTGTTGAATCAATGTTACCAGAAACATTTTAATAAAATAAATATATTTTTTAAATCGATTTACAACAAAAAAAAAAAAAATAAACACATGTTGTTGAAATATGTTTAAGATTCCCTGTGATTTCCCAGGAAAAAAATTTAATTTCAATAAAAACAAAAACCAAACAAAACAATTGAATTGAATTGTAAGTGCCAGTAATATTGGAAATGTTAGAAAATTACACAAAAACATGTTCTTTTAGTTTTAAAATAGAAAAAAAAAAAAATTTTTTTTTTAATATTTAAATGCCTTTTATGAAATCAAATTAAAATGTGTTCAATAATTTTTATCGTATTTTATTTATTTTCTTTTTATTTTATTTTTATTTTTATATTCCTACAATAAATCTGATCTATTTTAATAGTTTTTCATTTTTTTATTTTTATTTTTAAAACTTACAATATCAAAAAAGAGCAAATTTCAGTTCGTCTATGCCGATTAAAAAGGATTTTTTTTTTCAATCTATTTTTTAAACATTTTTGATAATTACACATCATATTGTATGTTCGTTAATATTTATTTATTTGTATGTATGTATGTATATATTATAAGCATATGTATATATACAAACGTAAGTAATTCATTTTATATAGTATTTATATTCGTATTTTGTTTCAATATTTTTTATTTATTTTTTTTTTAATTTTATATTTTTAAATAAATGCCACAAATATGTGCAGTATAATAAATATCACCAGTGCATATAAAAATTCTTATAATTTTTATTTAAAATTTTTTTATTTATTTTTTATTAATTTTTTTTTCAATATTTACATTTTACTTACATTGATACGTAATGTATTTATTTTATTTTTTATTATAATGAAAAAATAAACAATTAATACATTTACATACATACATATATATGATAGTATTATTTATACTTATTAAACATTGAATATTAATTATGTTTTTAAATCGCCAATTAATAATATTAAAGTATCAGTTAAGAAAATAATCAGAGATTGATTTGCAAGCCAATACATATATTTACCAACAATTAAATGAAATAATTAATCAAAGTTCTCTAGAAAAACAAAAAACGAAACAAAACATTTAAGTAAAGATTTCCGGCCCAAAATGCTATAATAAAAGAGCGCTTTAAAAGAGTTTGTTTATTGTATTGCGAATATAACAATTATAAAGACCATACATGGAGAAGTAATTTGAATTTTATTGAATAAAGTCGCTTAAAATAAAAATCCTTGAGCAGTTTAATTTATCTACCAAATGTCATGAATAATAGTTTACATGCTCTGATCAAAAAATAACACTAGGCAACAAAATAAAAAAAAAATGAAATACACCCAGCTGATGACATATTGTAAGTTGTGAGTTTTGTTGAGTAGAATTCAAAAATATTTTTTTATTTCTTGAACCCTTCAAATTTGTTTTATTTGATGAAAACTGTTTTATTGGAATTTACGCACAAATTTATTGATTACACAAACATTTCTGAACCGATGTCTAAAGTTTGAACCTTATTAGAAAGGAGAGGGATGGGCCTTTAAAACGATGTACATGTATATATTATTTGACCTAATATTCTATAAGGTTTGATGAGGTAAACTTGACAAATGCGTGTGTGAATTTTTTTCATATTTTTTCAAGTTTGTCCGTTCATAGCAGAAAAATTTTATTAATAAATATAAAATAAGTGATGATATTCCGAAAGTGTATTATCTTGTGAAGACATTGTAACTTCGTTTGATCAAATCGGACAAAAATTATCGTAGTTATTATATAATGAGCCCCCAACAGCCGAGTTATATTTTTCATTTATATTTTTTTTTTTCAAATAAACTTTTAGTTCCAAAATTTTCAGGATTTTTGATGGATTTTGATGGAGTGACCACCAGAAATTGGACAATGTTTGCGCAAAGAGAAATAATAATATTTGCAAAAAATACAAATATTAGCCGACTTCTGGTATTGACATATTTTGCGAATGTCATCACTTATTTCATATTTTTTAATTGAATTTTGCAATTAATAATAGCTCAACTTGAAAAAATGAGAAAAAAAATAATGTTTATCCCATCAAAACTTAGAACATATAAGTTTGAACCATATGTTAATGTATACCATTTTAAAGGCTCATCTGTCCCCTATGAGTATGGGTAATCAATAGTTTTGTGTGAAAAGATCAAAAATACCGTTTTTGTCAAATAAAACAAGTTTGAAGTATTCGAAAAATATAAAATAACATATTTTGGAGTTCTACTCAATCAAACTCACAACCTACACTATGCCATTAGCTGGGTGTATTTTGACTGTTGCACCGTGTAATTATATATGTTGGTACACTCGTCTAGAACATACGTTTACAGTTTTAGCTAAATTGTTTGTGTTTTGCCTCCCTTTTCTGTGATATTATCTCACTCTGGTTTCGAATGTTATTGCATTTTGAATGTTTCCCCCGTCTTATAAATGGTACTATTGTGGTCTTGCACTGCTATACGCTTATGACTTACAATTTAAAAATCTCACCTTAAATTTCGCAATCAAAATTATATCATCTACAGGCCTTTTGCATTGCAAACAACCTCAGAGGGTTTTATTAGGAGTTTATCCACCACCTAGTGGTAAAACGAGCACACTGCTGAACTTTACTATCTCGTTAACTTTATGAATGGATGGATCTTTAGCATCAATCTGGATATCTTGAGCTCTATATCCCTTTTATCTAATGTCCTAATTATACCTTCGCGAAGAATATTGTCATTCAGTGTTCTATAAATATATACTATATAAGAAATGCACCTATAGTCGCCTTCTTCTAACCGGTCTAAAGAATTTCGGATATACCCTGTCCTTTTTCACCACTTTGGGGATGATTACTACACTGGTTTTTTGTAAACGATACTGACCAGATATCAGCAATGAATCGTTTTTTCGCTACTCATAAGTACTCATGAAATATTGAGTATGAGTGAGTCAACAGTATTGATATTCAACTACTCTGATTCATTCGTACTCACTACAACATTGATTTATAAGTACAGGTAGCAATGGGTATGAGTACAACGTTGACATTAAACTCATAACTTGTGAATGATTCTTGTAAATGCTGAGTAAAGGAGAGTCGAAATCAACAACATCACAGGGAATAGGTATTTCGATTGTGTCAATCAAATTGGATATAATCCACTCGTTTTACAGAAAGGCTCAATATCATTGGCGGCAAGAGGGACGTCTGTGCAATATTGCTAAATTCTGCTAAACACATTATTTTTGAGTTCCACTCAAATTAATATACATACAACTTAGACTATATATAGTATATAGTTATTACTCTGCTGTATTTTCACTGTTGCACTGTGTAATAAAATATTAATAAATATAAAACAAATTTCATACACAAAATATTGTAGATTTTTCTTCGAGTTAAAGATTAAACAATTTGAAAAACATCAAATTTTTTGAATCAAATAATGGAATTTTAGGAATCTTAATACTCGTTTGCAAGCTAATTTTACACATGAATCAACAATTTTGCAGAAACAGAAAATTATGGAATTATTTTGATTTTCTTTTCCTATTCATTTTTATTCTTATAATTATTGGATGCTTTTAGTCGTTGGATTTCATTTTCTTTAGCAGGGAAAGAATTAAAAAGAATATTACATTGTGAATTTTTGATTTAATGTTATCGAAGAAGTCTATGTATGCATACATATACTTGCTCAAATAAGTTTCCGTACACCAGGCGTGCTTAGACAATTACACAATATTTTAAAGAACAACTTGACAGAGTTGAACAGAATATAATTGTTTTAAAAGCTCAATTTGTATTTATAGTTATTGGATATTATATAAAAAACTCAAAAAATAATTTGTAATACTAGCTCAAAATAAGTCTTCAAACAGTTTAGATAGGGACAAACATACCACTCTGTAACGTAGCGATTTCTTCTAGAAATGTTACGTTATAAATAGTTATTTGGTTTTATGGTACAAATATGGAGCTCAATATTAAATATCAAAAATTACAAAGAAAGCTCACATTGACGTCAAAGACTTGATTGTTGAAATGCGTAATGAGTAATGGAAATTGCTGAAAATTTTTATCAGCAGTATTGCACGATTATCAGTTCAATATGTGACAGAAACTTACCATAAAAGTACACATACGCTTTTAATTTCCCTAAGACGAGGTCGGACAGAAATAAAAGTTGCTTCCTTGTGAAGGAAAATTGAATGTGAAACAATGCACAAAACTATTGGATTTTATGAAAACTTTATATTCAATGCCTAAATCTTACAGAACTTTCCGGTTATCTCATATATAAAAATGAATGTGTGTTTGATTGTATGTTTGTATCTTTGTATGTTTGTATGTTTGTATGTTTGTATGTTTGTATGTTTGAAGTTTATAGACGATTAAACGGCTGAACCGATTTTCTTGAAATTTTCACAGTATCTTCTTGTATGTCTGGAAGGAGTTATAGGCTACTTTTTATGTTGATATTCCAAGTGAGCGAGGTGCCATGCCCACGTATACTACATACTACATACTTAATATTTAATTGCATTTGAAATATATTACTCATACTCATAGTAGTTACCCCTACAAGTATGCTATCTGTGATTCTTGATGTATAAAACCAAAGAAAATAAAGTGTAAAGAACGACGCGGGGGAAAGATAGAAGGGAAAGAAAAAAATTTTGTAACCAACATTTGTGAAAAAATTCACCAAATAAGAAAAAATATAACCAAAATTAAATTCGTAGACTTTTGTTTTATTTATTTTTTTTTCAAGTTTAAATTATCTATTTATATAAAAATGAATGTACTTTATGGAATCGTAAACTATGCATTTAATCTTTAGCAAAGTTGTTGCGCATGAGCCGACGAAGGTTTCTAAGTTGGTATAACCAATTTCCGACAGGTGGCGCCACTGAAAATTCTTCGAAATTAATTAAATCGTAAACTGTGCATTTGATCCTGTGTTGAAAAGAAAAGAGCATTACTAGCCTCAGAATCAGCATTGAGACTGAAAAATCTTCGAGTACATGCCGCACAGATCCGTTCGCATGAATCACTTGAACAATGAATCACTTGATCAAATGCGTACTACTCAGGCCCGTTCGTCTGAATCATCTAGACAACGGGAAACAAAATCAATAAAATGATTCAAACTTAATTGGATATTTGTATAATGTCTTTCCCTCAAATTTATTTTAGTTTGTAGTGCAGCAAAGCGCGCAGGGTACAGCTAGTAAAGAAATATAAGCCACGTTATGCACATAAGAAGCAATTTTTCTCAGCAGGGATACAAAATATGGTTACGAAAATGAAAACGGTAAACCATCGTTTAACATTAAAACGAGAAAAAAAGTCACACAAACACATACAACGAACTTGTTTGCATATACCAATCACATCAGTATGAATTAAATGGAGACAGACAAGTAAGAAAGAAAGCAACAGCTAACAACGTAAGCAAAGTACACAAACAACAATGAAGTCACGATAGAGTTCTCGAAAAGGCGAAACCACAAACGTTCCACGTGGACATATAAAAAGGCAAGACAAAGCAGGCAACGAGTAGTAAGAACTCAGTCAGTCTTGTGTGAAGACGCGTTGCGTGTGAAGAAAATAGTCCTGGTTTGAAGATCGCCGTTGAAAAGATCTGCGTTGTAAGCAAAGAATAATAGCGAACAAGCAATTATTGTTGTATTCGTCAAGTTGTATACGGTCGCACACAAAAGTAGTACGAACAATAAAGAGTTTAATTGAAACTAAACACCGATTTATTTTTATTTTATTTGCAATCAACGAACTCTTGGTTTAAACGTTTTAAAAAAGGTAAAAACGTAACAATATGTTAATACGTCAGATAATTCTGGTTAATAATAAATATTATTATAACAAGGTTTATAGATTTCGAAATAAATATTAGGAATATATAAAATTTATGCTGATTATGAGAAATTTTTAAGCAATAATTAAAAGTTCACTAGAATAATAACTCATCACAGAGGAAATTGCCTTTTCGTTGATTTGATCTAACGATGGTGGTGCAACTTGATGTAGTTTGAAGGGCTCATTTTATTTTGAGTTACTGATATGATTTTGTAAAGTCCTTCGATATTTAAATAAAACAGCGCAATACTTTTCAAACCGAATTTAAATTTAATGCTAAAACAACGGATGATTTTGTGCAGACGTTATATTTTACATACATACATATGTACATACATTATTGCTCATTACGTTCCTTCAATCAGTATGACGACCTACCCTGCAGGAAAGTCAATAGTGAAACTGTATTGACTTACTATTGACACATTCACCAGTACAACTGACTTATTATATGATAAACAATGCTTTTTACTATGGACTTTTAACATGTGCGTGTCATTGAAAATCTACTACTGACATTCGTACTATTGACTAGGTACTTCTTTTGCGACCATATGTAGACATTTGAACCAGTGAATCAATTGTACAATTTAGCAGTTCTAGTCTACACTTTTGGTATTTTTCTGCAGTAAAAGTCGACAATAATATTTCAAATTAAATAATTGTTGACGCTGAGACCACAACGTCACCATAAAGTTACCAATATAGTCGACAAAACTGGTGACTTGGAGACACTTGTCGACATGTTTCCTTCAGGGTAGTTTCTCATGCCATTCAGGTTGTGTGTCTTAATTTTATCAATGAGTAGCGTCGGGACCCACTGTTTAAAGTTGTCTCTGATCGACAGATTTTTGAGCAACTCTTCGTAGCAATTTCATTTACTCTTTGATTTTTGCCAGAAATCTGCTGATAGGAAGTTGCTGAAAAAATATGCATTTCTTTTTCATATTTCGTTTCATTTACTCTGCCCTGTGGTTTGAAACGTGGCCACATGTTTTATAGCCCAATACACTACATACCAAACTATGGCGACTTCAACGACGACGTTTTATTTTACAAATTAATTGTTTCGAATTTATTCTTCCCACCCATTGCCCTTTTCAGCATCATTTACTTTTCTGAGAAAAATAACGTAAAATTAAGTACCTTTCTGAATACAAAATCCTTTTTCAATAACTATTGAAATATTGCTGGATTGTAATTTATAATGTTTTAGGAAGAAGTTCTTTCAAAATTTCATTCATTCATTGGGTTCAGTTATTCGTACATGAATCTTCTTATATATAAAAATGAATGTGTGTTTATTTGTTTGTGGGTTTGTTTGAAGTCTTTAGACGGCTAAACAGCTGAAGCGATTTTCGAGAAATTTTCACAGTATATTCCTGTATGTCTGAAAGGAGTTATAGGCTACTTTTTATGTTGAAATAGGCAAATAAAATAAAATGAAATAAATTAAAAAAAGTATGAGTGTTATTGTCTAACAAAATATTACATATACGTCACCCGTCAGCTTTATGTAATCTACTACTATATATACATATATGTACATACCCTGCAGTCAGACTGGGTCTATTGTCTTTTTGTCAACAGCACTAGTTCAAATGTCTCCAATCTTTCAATATAAAAAATACAGAGACAAAAGATGTGGTGTATATCTAGCGACATTGTCAACAAACAATTAATTGTACACCATACAATATTCTATTGACAAATAAGCCTTTATTGAAATATACCTATGCTGTTGACATTTATGTTTTTTATGCGTAAAAAATTCTACTGCGTAATAGATCTCCTCTATTTTCTCAGTACTATAATTCCGTGGTTTTATTAAAATTTGGAAATTGTTTGTGTAAGCATTAAAAAAGTGATATTATAATATGACAAAAAGAAATTATAAAAAGCAAATTAAAAAACAAATTAATTTATACAAAAATAGAAAACAGTTTTGAGTGAAAGAAATGAAACAGTGTCAATGAAACTATAGGCGAAGGAGAAAATTATAGTGTTGATGAGATCGCTGTGCCAAAATTTATACTTTATTGCCTACCATTAAATTCCAATTTTTTAATAATTACAATTTTGCACACCTGCCTTCCAGAAAAATGACCGATCCACCAAGATAAGTTTTACCAAGCGTTTTAGTGCTACTGATTTGTTTTTCTGTATTTCTTTTTTTTTTTTTTGTAGCTAATTCAAAATGCGGCTGCTGCCAAGAGGTCTCAAAACGGTTGTTGAACACAAGTGTTGCTAGATAGAATGGTTTTCCCGAAATTCCATAGTCGACAATATTATTATTATATATAATTTTTTGTTAAATAAACTTATGATTTAAACAATAGTGTACAATTTCATTTATTTGCTTAGATACCGGCTTAAAGGCCCTAATATTAAAAAAAAAGTAAAAAAAAAACTAGTGACAATGTCGCTAGTATGACACCACCTATTTACTATTGATATTGCCTACAGGAAAGTTCCATAAGTTATAGAACCGGCGAAAGTTTATAAGTTGGTATAACCAATATCCGACAGGTGGCGCCACTGAAAATTACTCATAATGAATTAAATCGTAAACTGTGCATTTGATCATGATATGAACTTTAGCGAAGATGTTGCGCATAAGACGACTAAGTCGGTTTCTAAGTTAATGCGATTAATTTCCGATAGATAGCGCTACTGAGAATTATTCAAAATGAATTGAATCGTAAACTATGCATTTGATCATGTGTTGATCGGACAAATACCAGACATTTTAGGGTTCATCATTTATGATTTTAATAACATTTAGTATAACTCATTCCCGTAAAATGTCAATCACATGTTTGAAACATTTTAATTTTGGAAATTTTTTAAAAACGCTGTTGAATTCAATTGGATCAAACGCATTTTTTACGTCATTCCCGTGCCATCATACCTTCAAAGCGACTAGCAATTGGTCGACTTACACCTCAAGAAGCATTGAGACTGGAAAAATCTTCGAGTACAAGCCGCTGAGATCCGTTCGCACGAATCACTTGAACAACGAAAAGTGAGATTAGAAACTGATCGAATGCATACTACTCAGGCCTGTTCGTCTGAATCATCTGGACAACGGGAAACAAAATCCATAAATTGATTCAAAATTAATCGGATATTTGTGTAATGTCTTTCCTCAAAATGTATTTTAGTTGGTGCCGCAGCAACGCGCTCAGGCTATAGCTAGTTCAATATAAAATTGATTTAAAAGTTAAAGTCCATAGATCTTTAAGTATGTAAGTATCTTGAGGAGTATAAGAAATGAACAGTCCAACCTAAATTACAATATATCGTTGAATAGCATCCAGCATTGATTTTGAAGTAACATACCTAAATAAAGACCGCCATTTTAAAATCTCTGGAAAAGACATGGTAATGAAATAAAAAATAATAAAAATTAGATGTTCGAGGGGATTATTCCGACAAGCATGTGTTGCTAAAAGGAATGTAAAGGAAACTAAACGAACGACTAAGAGACATAACAAAATACACACATTCTACGGTACATAAACTTGTACAAATATATACGCAAGAAATTACGAGTCGCCGTAGTCTAGTAGGTAGAGAGTTGGCTTATTAGACGTAAAGCCCGGACATCAAAACGAAATATAAAAAAACATATTTCTTCGGCGACTTCCTCTCAGTAGATTTATGGCAAAAACTCTGAGAGTAAATAATCCTGCCATGAAAAGGTTTCTCAAAAATTTGTCGTTCGGAGTCGACGTTAAACTGTATGTGCCGCCACTCATGTATAGGTTTTACACATACAACATGAGTGGTGTGAGAAGCTAGGCCGTAATCCTGACTGAAGGGTTGTAATGGCCAATTATGTATATTACATATGTATGTAACAGACGCAACAAAATATACACACTCTACGGTACATAAACTTGTACAAACATACATATATGAAGGAAATTACAAAAAGATTACAAAACAAGAATTAACAATTCTGCAGAAACATTTTAAGCAGCTACCAGACATGAAATAAAACAGTAGAAATAAAGCGAAGAATAATGCTGCCAGACAATCATGAATGAGACGTGAGTTTGTAATTAATAACCGATAGTTATAATAAATAGTACGCATTCAACACAGTGTTGTTAGAAATGATCGTGAGTAAAATTAATAGCGAAGTGTTATAAGTTGAAGTGTGTGACTATTAAAATGAATAAAGGATTTATGTAACCAATAACGGTAAAAGTAAATAATTTCTTTTATTTTAATTACAAATTGCGCGTTTTGCAAAATTTAAGAAACCTAATCAGAGAATCAGGACCTATCAAATCTATGAAAATCTGCCTATTTTGTGTGAAATACTCCTTATATTTTAATATTTTTTGTGGAATTTTATTAAATAAGTTATGAGTATTTTTTTTGCCATGGATATAGGCTTTCGATGTTCTGCTTGAATTGCCCTTATGCCACAGAAAATTTATAAAAAAACAAATCTGTGGTTAATAAATATGCCAGCATTACCTCAAAACTTATCGAACAGTATTTGAATGGCCTCTCTTTATAAGCCTTCAGTGTTTTTATGAACTCATATGTATGTAATTATAAAGTGCATATCTATTTTGACTGCAACAACAACAACAACAGCAGCAACGACTAAAAATAAATTAATTCGTTATTTGTTTATTTATAATATTTGTCGTGCTAATTCTTTGCGGATTATTAGCAATTATTTACAAAAAAAAAGCAAAAACTACACACATACATATGTACACTCATGTTCACACATATTGACTAACGAAAGGCAATAGTAACACTGAAAGGAGAGGTGATAGAGAGAGTAAATAAGTGCCAGTGTATGTATGCTGGTGAATGGGGCAAAAACATTTACTAAAACAAATATTGTTTTTATTTGTTGGCCTTTTCTGTGTATGCATGTGGGTATGTGTGCGTGTGAGTAATTGATTTTCTTTTTTTTTCTAAATTCATTGTTAATTTAAATTTAAATTTAAACAATAAAAACAAACAATAATAAAAACCAAACAAAACAAAGAATGAAATTGGAAATGGAAATTGAAATAAATACAAAATAAACATTCTATTCGAAATGTGAGAGTAATATATTGTTGTTGTTGTTGTTCTGTTTTTTTTTTTTGTTGCATTGCATAACGAACGTGTTCATTTCCAATTAGCTGATTATACATACACTCTCTCACATACTCGCGTACTTGTTGTAATTATTTTTATTGCTTTCTCTCATTCCATCCTCCTTTTCCTCCTTTTTATATTCGACATCTCAATCTCTCTTTGTCTGTGTGTGTGCTTATGTTTTTCTCTATTTGCAGTCATTAATACCTGATAATTAGCGGAAACAAAAGTTTGCTTAAGGATAAGAGAGAGAGAGAGAAAGAATGGAAAAACAAAACAGAAGCAAGTAATTGTAAATTACTATGATAATAATGATGATGACAATTATGATAAACGTTGATTTAATGGTTAATTAACTTATTTGGGATACTAAACAACAGTATGATAATCATCTCTCTCACATATGAATGTGTTTACGAAACATATGCATTCAATAAATTGGAACCATTAGGGTTAGATAAGAGGGTAGCATGATTGTATAGTGTATTATATTGTGTTTAAAGTAGTCGACTTCAAACTTTAGTAATCCAGGCGTACATTGCGGAGAAGACCAATAAATTTTCGCCATGGGCTTTGAATTTAGAAGATTCAAAGATAATCCGTCTAGGATGTCTGCTACTTTAGCTGCCCAGACAACAACGGTTGTCATAGGAAGAAAAAGTTCGACTCTATCAACAAAGGTTCCTAATATCTATACTTCTAAGATATTAGCTAGCGATTTACCTGCTATTGTTTTAGGATCAGTTACAGTACGCCGGTCACCTGCTCTACTGTATAGACTTGATTCATTAAATTAAAACAAAACAAACTACATTCCATTAGGAAATACAAATTTAAACGAATTGAAGTGAATAATAAATAATAAGTGTTATAAAGGGTGTTTTTATAGAGGTATAGAACTTTAAGTTGGCATTACTTTTCAAGATGGCGACCGATTTAATAGCTGTCAAGTGATTTATTCTCAGTTTGGTTTGGCAATTCATCATGAATAGACTCACGCCTGAACAACGCATGCAAATATTGCAATTTTATTTCGAAAATAATGGTTCTGTGCGGAAAACGTATCGCGCACTACGTCCATTTTATCGTCGACAAAATCGTCCATCAGAGCAGTTAATTCGATTAACCATGGAACGTTTTCGCACCACGTTTAGTCTTATTGATAACTCGCATCCCTAGAGACGCTGTACGGTGCGTACAGAAGAAGCTATTGCTGCTGTAGAGCGTAGCATTGAGGAAGACCTGAATGAGTCCATCCGCGGTATAGAGCCATGATTACTAACTTTTTCATTCCTGAATTGAATAACCATAATGTCCAGGAGATGTGGTTTCAACAAGACGGCGCAACATGTCACACAGCTCGTGCCACAAACGCTTGACCATTTGGAAGACAACATTCGCCGTGTTATTGCCGATATACGGCCACAAATGTTGGAAAAAGTCATCGAAAATTGGACGTCCAGATTGGACTACATCCGCGCCAGCCGTGGCGGTCATATGCCAGAAATCATATTTCAAATGTAATGCCACAAGATTATCTTTCGGATAAATAAAATTCATGTCAATCGAATAATTCATCGTTGTTTTATTGCAACTTAAAGTTCTATACCTCTATAAAAAAACACCCTATACAACCAATTTTTTTCATTTTAATTAAATTTTTTTTTGTAATCGAATGTCTTTTTAATACTGAAGATAATATGCCTATAAGCTACAGGTGTACAAATGCCTTCACAGGGAACATTTATTGTTTGACAGATGCCCTATGTCAAACATATTCAGCACACATCACAGATCAGCAATGAGTATTCCAAAAGATGAGTAGATTCGAATAATACTCATAATTTCTGATATTTATATGCATTCATACTTATTTTAATATCATACTCATGCTACTCATATTCAAAGTTTGAAGTACCCATCGTACTCATACTTAACAATACTCTTGGTGTTGATTTCGATTCGCTTTGACTCAACATTTACAACAATCACAAAATAATTATGATTCGCGTACGAACACTACAATATTCACTAGAAGGTTGTGAATGATTCGAATCATTTATGAGTATTGTAAGTGTTTTTCTAAATTTATGAATATGAATGAGTTGGCGTATGAATCAAACATATTTCGAATGTTATGAGTTTGATGTCAACGTTGTACTCATACTCATTGCAACCTGTACTTATAAATCAATGTTGTAGTGAGTACGAATGAATCAAAGTAGTTGAATTTCAATACTGTTGCCTCACTCATTCTCAAACTTTCATGAGTACTTATGAGTAAAGAAAAAACGATTCATTGCTGATCTCTGGGATACATCAAATCAGTGAACAAACAATGAAGATCGTTGAAGACCATCAAAATAGTTTGGAGACGCCAAATTGCAAACAATATTGGATGAAGATGACACTCAGAGATAGTGTTGAAAAATTGGAAGTTTGAAATGGTGCTGAACTATAATTGAAATAGGACTTTTTCGCATCAAATGGTACTTTTGTAAAAAAAATACATACATACATTACAACCCTTCAATCAGGATCATAACCTAACTTCTCACACCACTTATGTTGTGTGTGTTAATTTTTTAGAGGAGTGACGGGACCGATGGTTTAAAGTCGACTCTGCACGACAGATTTTTGAGAAACTCTTTTGGCAATTTTATTTACTCTGAGGGTTTATAACAGAATGAGATTGCCGAAGGAATATTTTCTTAATATTTCGTTATTTTGGAGATGTCTGCTATGGGGTATGAACCGCGCGCTCACATCTAGTAAGCCAGCACACTATCTACTACACTACTTATTTAGTTATATTTTATTCACGTACGGTACGGAACAGAAAAACTAACGACCTATACGTGTTCCTTACATATAAAATAAAAACTGTTGATTCTGAAAGCAACAAAACGTAAAAGTTCCGTGTAGTCAAACGTCGACGGAACGTTATGGAATATACTTTTATTTGTAGCATATGAAGAGCAATGTAAATGCTTACCGAAATCATATTACAGTTCGGCAAGCATTCTCATTGCTTTTCATATTCTAAAAACGAACATATGTCCCGTAGACGTTTGGATTACTGGGACTGAAGACTAATTCTACCTTTAGCATTACATTGCTAATGCATTAATAGTTGAAAAGCGCAAGGCATAAAATATGTAATAATAAAAAAGTACAGAAAGCGTCGCGGAGGTACTGCAGTATTTTTGAAATGGAAAAGTACTGAAAAAAGTACTAAAGTGCTGAAATTTTCAACACTGCTCTAAATCAGAAACAACAATTTCTTAACATTTAAAAGCTGTGGGTAAGAACCATAGATCTGAAAAATGAGTGTCATATGAATTGAATGATAAATAGATGGATAATCGAATAACCGCTTGTTAATTTTTCTTTTAAAGCCCCGATAGAATTTCAGTGTTACTGGCGATGAAAAATAAATACATTTTCAGAATACTAAACGGAAAAACTCATGGATTAATCCGGGACAATCATGAATTTCGGCTGTGGGCAGAATGCACATGCACACAAGGCACCTGCACATAAACAAAACCGGTTCAGGATATAGTCAAAGTATTAGGCTGGAGGATGCTACTCCTCCCACCGTATTTACCAGACATGGCTCCTTTCGACTACTATTTGTTTTCATTGATGGGACACACATTGTCTCAACAGTACTTCGATTTCTATAATGAAGTCGAAAATAGAATGACTATTTCGTTTGCTTCAAATGACGAACAGTTTTATTGGCGTGTGGAATAAACAAATTACGCCGAAGATGGAAAAAAATGTGTAGCCAACAGTGGCTAATACTTTGAATAAAAAGTTTTTTTATATTCCCATTAATATTGTTACGAAAATGAAAACATCGTTTAACATTAACATGATTAACAATAGCTACACTAACAAATACAATGAACTTGTTCCAAGTAAACCAACAACATCTTTCACACCGATGTGAAACGAGAACGCAGCAACAAGCAATGTGAACGAAATACATAAACAACAATAAAGTCGCGATAGAGATTTCAAGAAAGCGAAACCACGAACGTTCGACTTCAGGAACCTCATCAGACTGTTTGCGTTGGCATATAAAAAGGAAGGACAAAGCAGGCAACGAGTAGTAAGAATTCAGTCAGTCTTGTGTGAAGACGCGTTGTGTGTATAATTGGAATTCGTGCAATATATGTCAGTTCTGACAACGGGATCATGTAGTTTTGTCCTTAGCGTTCTCAGCGAAATTTTGATATAATTTGTATTAACCATGAATAATGAAAAAATTTTGAATTAATTCAATAGTAAATCTCTCTATGATTTTTATCCAAAGCTTAATAAATTCTAAAGTATTGGTGTCATTGAAGTTCATTAAGTAATTCGACCATAATGGCTATTTTCATATACAATTTTGTATTGTTAAATACAATATGTATTCTATTGTAAAATAAATTCAATCCATATATCCCAATGACCCAGGATTGTTTCATCACATAAATTATTTATGAAACTTTCACTATGCATTACTTATGAGATTATCCGTTAATGCAATCTAATGCACCATGCCTCTCTCGTTCGTGCTCAAAAGAATCATTGAATAAATGAATGAATACACGCACATAGGATACGCGTACATACATAAATACATAAATATCTGTGTAGGTGTTATTATCAGCAAATACAGTGATTTGTAAATCTCATAAAAGATATACCATACAGTCTTGGTGATTTAGCATGTGTATTAATACAAATAATTATATACATACAATAATTCGCGTGTGAGTATGTATATACATATATGTACATATACATATATACATATGTGTATGTGTGAATGTATGATAGAGTGAAAAATAATAATTATTTCTCTAAATATTCATGTGAATGGAATTTTTAAATTAATTTTGGTTTGTGTGGATGTTTTTTGATTTTTTTTTCTTTTTTTTTTTGTTGTTCTCTGCATTAAACGTTTAAAACCAGACCAAATAATTAGGTTTATAATAAATGTTCATAATTAGTTTTTTTGTTGCTGTTTTTATTGTTTTCATATTCCATTTTTTTTTTCAATTGTATCAGTGAAATCATAATATGAGCCTGGTCGTGTGCGTGTGTGTGTGGGTGTATGTACTGTGAGCGCCAAAAAAAAGTAAACACCTATTTTATTTTCATAAGAGCATTTATTACTATTAGAGATCAGCAATGAGTATTCAAAAAGATGAGTAGTTTCAAATCATACTCATAAAATCTCATATTCAAAGTTTGAAATACTCATCGTACTCAACTCTCCTCTACTCAACATTTACAAGAATCACAAAATAAGTATGATTTGCTTACGAACACTGCAATACTAACTATAAGGTTGTGTGTTTGCTTTGCTTGCTCTCTTTGGCTTTGTCCTTCTTCTTTTTCTGTAAATACAACAACAACTAAGACTGTAAATTTTGATTCGATTCACTCGTACATTATTCGAGACATTATTCGGTAAAAATTTTATCTCCGAATGAGCAACCAAAGCGGCCAAGTGATTTGGAAGTTCGATGAGTGGTATAAAAAAAGCAACAACCCAGTGCTGTTCTAACCACAAGCAATATAATCATTTAACATTTTAATTTTTGATAATAAACGTACTGCAGTAAAAGTATTTATATAAATTGAATAACTGTTAACATTTTTTTGTTGTTTACCGTACTGTATACTTATGTATGTCTTTGGTCTTTTAACAGGGACTTTCCAATTGTGACAATTGATAATGGCTAATTTGTAGAAGCTAGATCTGTCAAATTAGTTACAAACAACAACACGTGCAAATGATAAAATTGTTTTATCAAAACGGACGTTCAGTATCGCGGGCTTTGTCGAATTTACGATTGCCAACCTACTGAGAGGACTATTTGCAATGTAGTGGATAAAATCGAGTCTATTAGTTCAATAAACGATCAACCAACATCCGTACGTTAACGAAATGTAAGATATGCTGAAAACATTGACTCTGTCTAGAAGTTTTCGAGATAGTCTATTTCGCTTACAAGAATTCGGGCTTTCAGATCCCAGAACTTTTGTGATGTGGCATGGGCCTGCACCCGTACAAAACTCTACTGAACCAGAACTTGAAGGTAGACAATGACGTGTGTTCACTGAATGGTCTCTAGAGCGGTTGGCTATTGATCATAATTTTCATCGAAAAATCATCTTCAGCTATGAGGCCCATTTCTGAATAGGTGGGTACGTGCACAAGAAAGAAAAGTGATGATTTTAGGCTGACGGTTCATATTTCTTTGATAACAACGTTTGCCAGACCATATTTTTCAACAACTAGTATTATAAGTTGATGGTTGCCATTTGTTTTGACCTGAATTGGATTCAACAGGACGGCGCTCTGCAGTGTTGCAAAATTCAAATTTTTAAATGGTATTGAACTATAACTGAAAAAGTACTTTTTTGCATTAAATGGTACTTTTGTAAAAGATGCTCACATACATAATTGGTCACTATAACCCCTCAATCAGGATTATGACCTAACTTCTCACACCATTTATTTTGTGTGTGTTAGTTTTATACATGAGTGGCGGGACCAACTTATATTTGAGAAACTTTATCGTGCCAATTTTATTTCCTCTTAGAGTTTTTACCAGAAGGAAGTCGCCGGAAGAATATGTTTTTATATTTCATTTGGATGGAGATGTCTGCTATGGGGTTTGAACCGTGGGCTCACATCGAGTAAGCCAGCACATTACCTACTAGACTATTTATTTATTTATATTTCATACACATACAGGAGAAAAACAGCTGATTCGCAACGTAACAAAACGTAAAAGCCCCGTTTAGTCAAACGTCGATGGAACGTAATGTAACATACGTTCGTTTTTAGCATATGAAGAGCAATGCAAATGCTTACCGAAAATACATTAGGGTTCTGCAAGCGTTTTCGTATTCTAAAAACGCACGCACGTTCCGTGGACGTTTGGCTAATCGGCGCTAAAGACTAATTCTACCTACGTTGAACATGTTGTTAATCCATTAATAGTTGAAAAGCGCAAGACATAAAATATGTAATAATAAAAAAGTACTGTAATCATCGAGGGGATTTTGCGGTATTTTTGAAATGAAAAAGTACTGAAAAAAGTACAAAAGTACTGAATTTTTCAACACTGACGCTCTGTGCCACACAGCTCATGGCACGTTGGATATCCTCCACAAGCGATTTCTGAGAGCGTGATAATTGTACGTGGAATTGATTTGAACTGCCCACTGAGATCATGCGATTTGAGCTCGTTAGACGTTTTCTTGTGGCCTTTGCTTGAGTCTCAAGTGTATGCGAATAACTCGGAAACCTTCATGGCATCAGTCAAATCCATTTGAGGAGAATTGGACATTGTGGATCCTCTCTACCCAGAACAGCATGTTATATTCCAAAAGTGTTTTAGACGATGATATTTCATATACAGTGAATTTTATTTAAATTTAAAGATAGAAAACGCTTAATGAAAGACCCCTTGCTGATATACATATATGTGTATTGAATTCAATTTTAAACCAAATGATAATTTTTGGTTATAAATAAGCAGAAATAATAGATTATTTGAAAAGAATCTACTCGCAGATACTGGCTCTGCTGGCGTGTGTGCGTGGATGTTTAATAACCAATTTATTATCCATAAAACCAAAACTAACTACAGACACAAACACAAACACATACATACACATAAATATAAAATAAGTATGTGGCCACATTACTAACATATCTACATAAATAAATATGTATTTAATTAAATTGTATATGTTTTGTAGGTGTATGCTTTATGTGTGTTTGTGTGTGTTCGCGAGTGTTTGTTAGAGAGAGTGCATTTGTATTGTGTTATTTTTTTCTGGTTTTTTGGCATTTGCACTTTTTTTGTTGTTGTTGTCCATTGGTCTCTGGTCTCAAATGAATATTAATTTTCTGCTTTGTTAATTTTAAATAACAAATTGTCATCTGCGGTCGTTATTTTTGAACTCTTCGCAGTTCGTGTGCATTTATTTTGTTAATGACATTTTATTTATTTATTTGTTTATTTAATAGTTAATTTTTTTTTTTTTGGTTGGTTTTGTTTTTGTTTTGTTGTTATTTTGCATTTGCACTTGTACTTGCTCTTCTGCTTACTACTGCTACATATTCATCATTGTTTTTTTTCATTCCTGTGCGTGCATGTAGTTCATTATTATAATTTTATTTCATTTCATTTTATTGTATTTTTAATTTCATTTTCTGGTGTACGGCTGTCATTTGCAAATATAATATAATTTAAAATCAAATTAAAACTATTTTTATTGAAATATATATATTCGTATGTATATATATACATACATACATATGTTTGAGTGTATTTGTAGTTGTTTGTTTGTTTTTTTTTCTACATTTTATGATATTCACTCGTATAATATTTATTGAATTAATTTCAAATTTATTTCATTAAAATTTGTTTTCTTTTTCCAATTTCCACTCATTTCGTTTAAAAACTCAAGAGGTTGCATAAGGTATTAGCGTTTAATTAAAATTCTTTCTTTGTAAAGGGTCCGCCAAATAACTTTTTTTTTTGAAAATGCTTTAAAAAAAACTACTGAATATTTTCTCAAATTTCTTTTTTATTTGAAAATACAATCCTTCCGGTTAATAATGGAAAATAATTTCATTCAAATGGCTGCCTCGGCTGGCCATGCAGTAGCCTACACGATCGGTCCAATTTTTAAGCACATTATCGATTGTGTGCAGCTGTATTTCACCAATGGCTTCACGAATATTCTCCTTTAAAGCGTCAATTGTTTCTGGCTTGTCGGCGTAACACTTATCTTTGACGGCACCCCACAAATAATTGTCCAACGGTGTCAAATCTCAGCTCCGAGGTGGCCAAACGACATCAGCTCTGCGGCTGATAATGCGATCTTCAAAAACAGGGCGCAAAACATCGAGTGTAGCTTCGGCTGTGTGGCACGTAGCGCCGTCCTGTTGAAACCAAATATTGCCAATATCCTCCTCTTGAATTTTTGTTCACAAAACATGGCCCGATAACGATCGCCATTGACTGTAACAGCCACTCCTTGCTCATTTTCTAAGAAAAATTGCCCAATTATGCCTCTGGACCAAAATCCGCACCAAACAGTGACTCGTTTTGGGTGCGTCGGCTTGTCAATGTATGCGTGCGGGTTTTCTGTGCCCCAAATGTGACAAACGGAGGTGCTCATCGAAAAACGCGAGTGTTATATGATTCTCGGGAACAAGACCTTTATTTTGCTCGAGCAAAATCCGTTGTAGTATCAATAGAACAGTGAAACACAAGCCACATTGCCACGATGCTCTAATAAATCAATGGAATTGGATACCCCACCCTTTTCTGTACACGATCGAAAAGTCATGAGAATTGTATTCCATTGTCAATCGGATATAAGTGGTGCAAATAGGAAGAAGATCAAATGAAGTGAAATATTTTATGCGCTTTTTTTTTAACTATTAAATTTAATTATTTATTTTTCTGACGATCTTTTTACGATTTCAATGAACGTCTTTGACGATTTTTTTCTAATATTCGACGATTTAATGCTTTATTTATCTGGCAGCTATGCTTGTAGATGACGTTCGCATTGCGCCACTTGTCCCTACGCAACACTTTAGTTGAGGACTCATTTATAACCTATGGCTCATCTGCATACGGACCAGCACCAGTGTACTATATGCCCGATTTTACTATATTCATAATAAGGAAAAAATCGAATATAATTTATTTTCTTTCAGATTGATCTTAAAATGTAAAAACAAAAATCATATACAAGGAAGGAAAAATATAAAATACATCCACAATTTAAGTCCAGTTACTTTTTCTTAGAAAAATAGTGTGATATCCCTGAGCTATCATATTTGTATTATCATAAGATTTAATAGCACACTGGAATCGGTGCTTCCAGATATTGAATGTTACAAGAAACAAGTAAAGAGTCCGCCATCTAACGTTTTTTTTTTCAACTAGTGCTTATTTCGTGAATGGTAACACTTAGCTCATGTCTGATTTGACAGATAATTAGTTTTATCCTTCCGCTGAACGAATATGGTTGTGTATACGCTTGAACAACGCTGGGAAATATTGAGTCATTACTTTGAAAATCATGGCAATGTTGCAGAATGTGTGCGAAAATTGCGTATGGATTTTGGAAGAAAAGACGCACCGTCAGCTCCGTATGTTCGTTATCTTGTGAAAAAAGGGAAAGAAACTGGCATCCTCATCGATAAACCAAAGCGTGAAAAGCCAAAAACAGTGCGTACACCCGAGAATATTGCTGCTGTGGCAGAAAGTGTGCGTGAAGCGCCATCAACATTAATTCACCGTCGTTCTCAACAATTGAACATTTCGGTGACATCATTGAGATGAATTTTGCCTAAAGACCTTGGTATGACGCCATACAAAGTCCAATTGGTTCAGGAGTTGAAGCCAATTGACCATCCAATGCGTTTTCGCTTCGTTAAGTGGGCCTGCGATCGACTTACAGAAGATGCCGATTTTGGCAAAAAAAATCATCTTTTCAGATGAAGCTCATTTTGATTTTGGCGGGTATGTAAACAAGCAAAATTGTTACTTTTGCAAATTTAGGTTATTAATAGCAATAACCAACACTCAGGGGATGACCCCTACTCATGCAGTGCATTGTGTTGAAACTAGAAACACTGGACACTAGATTAGAAACTTTTTATACCATAAGTGACAGGAAAGGCCTTTGCAGGAAGGGAATTCCACATATAAATAGGCCGACTAAAAAACAAATTTTGTCTGTAATACATTGTGCGATACACTGAGTGTTGGTTATTGCTATTAATAACCTAAATTTGCAAAAGTAACAATTGCAAAGCAAATACAAAGCTTAAAGAGGTTTTTAATGTACTAAAGTAAAGAATATAATGTAAATTTTTATTTTTTAAAAATCGTCCAAATTTTAGAGCACAAAATCGTCAAAATGACGATAAATCTTCAACTCTGACGGCCCTGAAAAGAACACTTTTCATCCAACCGATAGATATACAGGTTCGACATGATTCGGCTCTTACGGCGTAGCGTCATCAAGCTTTGGGGGATAGATCAACCAGAGCTACAAATCGTATTACCAGAGTTAATGGGGACACTGAACGGTCTCTCACTTGACGCTCAGTTATCCGGCAGTGTGTCCAACAATTGTATCCTTTTAATAACAGATAGACTTTCTTCACCAATCGGATCTAAGCCACAAATGCTGTAATTAGTACAAGGAATTAATAGTTCATGTAGTTTATAATATGACTTTTAAGTAGTGGTCTGCAATCGAAGCAAAATATTGTTGCGAAAATGGAAACGGTGTAACATCGTGTAACATTAAAATGATAAACAACAAGCAACGTGAACAAAATACACAAAACAACAATGATACCGCGAAAGAGTTCTCAAGAAGGCGAAACCACGAACGTTCGACTTCAAGAACCTTCATCAGACTGTTTACGTGGGCATATAAAAAGGCAAGGCAAGGCAAAGCAGGCAACGAGTAGTAAAAATTCAATCAGTTTTGTAGGAAGACGCGTTGCGTATTAAGAGAACAGTCGTGGTTTTAAGATCTCCGTTGTAAAGATCTGCGCTGTAAGCAAAGAAGAAGAGCGAATAAGCAATTATTGTTGCATTAAAAAATAACCGTTATTTTTAAATTTCGTGAATTACGTATGTTCGATTTTCGTATTTTTTTTCTGTTATGTTGGTACACATGTCTGTTATATGTGTTGACAATATCAGCCATTTTGGATTGTCAGTTTGTTTTTGACAGATAAAAAGGTTAGTCGTCTTTTGGTGTGCTCTTCGATTTTTTACTACGCTTCCATTGGGATGATTGGGCTTTGGTTTCAATGTCATAGCCATACACCCATGATTCGTCACCAGTAATGACCTTTTTCAGCAAATCTGCATCGTCGTTGAACGTCCTCATCATCTCATTTTTTATACAAAATTTAATAAAAAATTTTTGATCCATTTTTTTCCACAAAATCTAGATACGACTTTGAGAGATTACTTATGGCATCATTTGAAAAAACTGATGCGTAGTAGTAGAACGTTAGGCCACGGTTCTAAGCCCAGGTCAAGACACTTCGAACAAAATGAAATATTTCTTCGGCGACTTTCTCTCAGCAGATTTCTGGCAGAAACTCTAAGAGTAAATGAAATTGCCACGAAATGTTTATTATTACTCCAGCATATTTCCAGCGTTCATCTGGCAATCATATTGAATCTTACCATCATCATCAACATCATCATCATCTATGATGTATAATAATCGATGCTATCATTATTGAAGTCGTTATGATATATTCTTAATATTTTACTTATCGAGTGCATAAAGTCTCGTTAAAATTTATTTGGCTTTTAATGAAAAATCAATTGTTAATTGTTTGATTGTAATATTTGATCAGTTTAATTTAGATTTGTGTTGAAAATGAATGAATGAAATTAAATTGATTTGGAAGTTAATAAATTTATTTGCACATCCGTAACTAATGATAGGAAGAACACTGTTAATTCTGTTATGCTGTCGATCGTCGTCATTTATTATTTTGGGAAATACAATTATTTGACTGCCAGCCACAAATCATAATTTGAAATCAATAAATAATACGATGAATGAATGAATGAGTGAATGGTTGAATGGAAATGGATGTACTCACTTATACATACATATATATTATACATACATATGTATTATACATACATATGTATTATACATACATATGTATTATACATACATATGTATTTACATGAATCATACCAACTGACTTGTGTGCATGGTTATGGCTGATGGTAGTGGTGGTGTTGTGATTATAAATCAAAAGTGATTGAAATGTGGATTGGGGTTGGTGTTGGTGTAGAGTTTATTTCTGTTCAAATCATTTTAATTCTTGAAAAATTTTAATTGTTATTGTTATTGTTGTGCATTAATTTATGTACAGGATTTGAACACAATTTTACAGATAAAAATAGAGAGCTTGAGTTGCAATAAATCAATATTAAATCAGAATAAATAGTCATGTTAAGTAGATAGGATTTGTTTAAAATGCAAACTCTTAATATTTTTAAATTGTAGAATGAAATTTAATCAGATGCCAATACAAGTAATATTTTATTTAAATTACAGTTATAGGGGGAAAAGTGGTTTTATTTTGTAATTATTTTTCAATATGAGCGTTGTTTAAAAAGGTGAAATAAAATTTCAATTCGATTTGAATTTGTTTAAATTTTATAGAATTTCTTTGAAATTGAATTGAAATATGCTTCTCAGAAATTGGCATCATCAGCAATTTTATTAAATTGCTCATATTTTTTTACTAACCTTTACTCGTAAGTATTGTAATTGAAAGAATTTTAATGAAATTAATGAAATTAATTAATTAATTTAAATTGTAATTGCAAATATTGATTTTTATCGAACATACAAGACTGCTTATTAAAATTATTTTCCAAGAATTATGTATATTCTGCCAATAATGAAAATTTATTAATTTAATGGAAATTGTATTTGCAAAGCAATCTCACAAATATTGTATTTCTCTTATTGAAAATTGAAATGTTTTTTATTTTTATTTTTGCTTCTAAATGCATAATTCACCAAAGAATCTCAGTTTACACGATTTGTTATTTTAGATTTATCGTCAATAAAATGAAGATAACTCGTTCGTTAATTACTTACTCACTTACATCACATTCATTGAGTTTGGATTACAAACTAGCTCTTCGCACCACCCATGTTGTGTATGTTAATTTTATCCACGCATGGCGGGACATATTGTTTATTGACGACTTCGAAGGACAGATTTAAGAAAGCTTTCATGGCAATTATATTTTACTCACACAGTTTTTGCCAGAAGACTGCTAAGAGGATGTCGCCGAACGAAATATTTTCTTTTAAATTGTTCAAGAAGTCTGAGCCAAGACGTCTCATCTGAAAAGCCAACACTCTATTAACTAGACAACGATGACTTCATATTTGATAAAATTCAAGAATGCTATAGCACTCATTCATAACATTATTAAAAACAACAATACATTTCTTTCAATATTATTTGATACATATTTGACAATAACCATTAAATTTGTATAGCGGAAGTATCAACCGCCTTGATGTTCAGCTTAATATTGATCGATTCATCCTCACAACTTAATTTTCCCATGATTTAGGCTATGACGACCTAATCGAGTGGTGTGAGAAGCTAGGACGTAATCCTGACTGAAGGGTTGTAATGGTCAATTATGTATGTATGTATGTATGTATGTATGTAATGTGAAAGTCAAATGAAAACATTTCTGTTCATTCTCCTTAATTCTCCACAGATATAATAACTTTTCTAGCTGGAAAATATGTTCCAGAAAATACTGCCACACTTTGTGGCGATCCTAATCTGTTAAAAAAAGCAGTGTCAGCAAAGGTAAAAATCTGAGTATGAATACTCAACGACATGTTCGAAGTATATACATATTAAATATAAAACTGGTCTCAGGTTATCCCTCGGTGAAACGCCAACTTCTTTAAGATGGGAATCACCCTTAAAGTAATTCAAGTTCCAAATTTTGGACAACAATACAGCTTTCCAGTAGTAATATAACTTTGTAGTCGCCGTAGTCAAGTACGGTTCAAGTCCCTGGTCAAATATCTCGAACGAAACGAAAAATGAACAAATATTTCTTCATCGACTACCTATCCACAAATTTCTGGCAATAATTCTAAAAGTAAATAAAATTGCATTGAAAAGTTTTTCAAAAATCAGTCGTTCGGAGTCGAGTTCGAAATGTAGGTCCAGCCACTAGTGTATAAAATTATCACACACAACATAAGTGGTGTGAGAATCTAGGTCGTAATCCTGACTGAAGAGTTGAAATGACCAATTATTTATTTCAATAGGCTTTCAATAGTAATACGAACAATTTGTTTCAATTTGTGTAAAGTCCTTCGTGTCAAATTCTGTTGAGTGCTTGGAAAACATCTATAGAAGGAGCAGAGAACTATTTCCTTTTTTCAACTTCTCACGACTTGCTCCAATCTGAATGCTTCCTCTGAGCTGAGCGTTCAACTTCTCGCATTTAGAATTGGCATTAACTTAGACATCAGCAGTAGTTTTTTGAGATTGTTGTTAAAAGTATAATCCTTGCCAGGCTTAGGACTCATTGTTACTAATTCTAGTCATTTTATTATTAACAATTTTATATTTCAGTCAAATGGGTTTTACTTCACCATAAATACAGATTAAGGTCTATATAGGTTAAGAAGAAGAAGAAGAATTTAAAAGTATAAAAATTATATTTTAGCAACAATATTTAACCCTTTAACTGTTCACGTCGAGTATACTCAATAGACCGAACCGAAAACTGTTAGCATAAAGTCCAGTGTGCTAGTCTTGATGAAAATAAAAACCGCCTTCGTTTTATTATTCAACAAATTACAGAATTTTTTCGCTGAGAAAAATCCAATAAGGATCTTTTATCAAATCTATTTTTTGAACATTCATTAGTTTAACCAATAGCATGTGTTAAGCAGATATAATAAACTCTAAGGAATTACCGTTCGAAAAAGCAACATGTAACGTCTTAATTTTTGATCATAATTGTCTACTTTTACAGGCGGAAACATTTTACTCTGTTTATGTTGAGTATACTCGTCTTTGACGGAAAATAATTAAAGCTCTAACGAAAATTCACAGCTGACGGGTGGTTTAGAAAGACTTACAAATAATACATAAATAACATATATACATAATTGGTCATTGTAACCCTTTAGTCAGGATTACGACCGAGTTTCTCACACCACTTATGTTGTGTTTGTTAATTTTATACATGAGCGACAAGATCGAGTTTAAAGTCGACTTCGAATGACAGATTTTTGAGAAACTTTTCATGGCAATTTTATTTACTCTCGGAACTTTTGCAAAAATCTGCTGAGAGGAAACCGCCGAAGAAATATTTTTTAATATTTCACTTAGTTGAAGATGTCTGACCTGGCGTTTGATGGCTAATGGGGTTTATGTCTAATGAGCCAATACACTACCTACCAGACTACGGCGACTACACGACTTATAAATCAGAATTTGAAAATAAAGAAATCAATTAAAAACAATACATACTAAAATAAAAAACATATTTTAGAAATCTTCAGAAAACAATACTAAGCTCTGTATTCATGTGTGACATTTTTTGGTTTCTAATTAAAATTAATTGAAACTATCTATCTAATTTTGAAGTTACTAATGGTTGTAAAATTTATGAAAAAATTTCTAATTTTTATATATGAAATCAAATAAATTATGTTTAATATTGTATTTGCAATTATGTTTTAAAATAGAGATGATTTTTTTCTGTTTTTTTTTCGTTTCGGTTTTATTTGATTAAATGTATTGTACATGTTCTATTCGATTTTTTTTTTTGAATTATTTCGGAATTTTAATAACATTTTATTTCTGTATCTTTGGTCAATTTCTTGTTCTATGGTATTCGATTTCATATTTTTAATTCTATTTTAAAAAGTTTCATTTACGTATTCTATAATTTCTTTTCTTTTAATTTATATTCCTTTCATATTGGATTGCAGATAATTTCTTGTTATCTTTTCGTTTTTGTGAAACATTGATTGGATTTGTATTGTATTTGTGTTGTTTCTATCCAATTTCATTTTTAATTAAATTTAATTAATCACAAATTAGCTCAAAAGTTTCTTTAAAAGGCACACAAATTTCTTTTTTCTTTTGAAAATTTGTGCCTTTTTTTGTTTCATTTTATTTTTTAAGTCTACGTTTTCATCGTCTTTCTTATTTTCATACAATTTCTAATTAAATTTTGTTTATGGAATGTAAACTTAATTATACAAATAATTTAATTTAATTTAACTACATTGTAATTTTTTTCTTTTAATTTTAATTAATGATGACAATATTTCAATTTCAATTTCTCTTTTGCTTTCACTTATTTTTTTTGTTTTTTTTGTGTCTTTTTATTTTTATTTTTTACAAAACACTTTCTTCTGTGTGTGAGTGTAAGTGTGTGTGTGTCCCAATTTTTCTTACCATAAATGGTGGCAGGCATTACTATCCGACTAGTAGTTAAGACTTCTTCTTTTCTCGTTTGCCTCTCTTAATTTTCTACATCCTGTATGATGTCAGCTGAAAAATGAAAAACAAAAGAAAATTAAGAAACAAAATGAAATTAAAATGGCAAATAACGGTATAACGGAATGGAAAATCTATTGATTTATTTGTGTTTCCCCTCAAATGATTAACAATTCAAATGAGGAGACCAAAATAATACACACACTCAGTCGGCAAATAAATTGTGGTGTGGTGTGGTGCGGTTTATCGTTGAGAGAATTATTCATAAATTCAGGCGAAAACAAAAAATCATTTTTGGTTACGGTTTTATTCGAATAAATCATTTTTGTTTTTATTTTCAATGATTTAATTATTAAAGGAAATATATTCTGTTTATGAAGCGAAATACAAAAATTGTTCATATGAAGTAAGCTTTTTACTGTCATATTTATAAAGTAGGAACTAAATAGATAATTATCAGAGCCAACAATGAGTATTCAAAAAGGTGAGTAGATTCGAATCGTACTCATAATTTCTGATGTTTATACGCATTCATACTTATTTTTTTTATCATACTCATACTACTCATATTCAAAGTTTGAAGTACTCATCGTGCTCATACATAACAATACGCATGATATTGTTGATTTCGCCTCTCCTTTACTCAACATTTTCAAGAATCACAAAATAAATATGATTCGCGTACGAACGTTACAATACTCACTAGAAGGTTGTGCGTTTACTTTGCTTGCTGTCTTTGTCGTTTTCTTTCTTCTGTTTTTTGTAAATTCAACAACAACTAAGTCAGTAAATTTCGAATCACTCGAATCATTTATGAGTATTATAAGTATTTTTCTAAATTCATGAATCTGAATGAGTAGGCGTATGTATCAAACATATTTCAAATGTTATGAGTTTGATGTCAACGTTGTACTTATACTCATTGCAACCTGTACATATAAATCAATGTTGTAGTGAGTACGAATGAATCAAGAGTAGTTGACTGTACTGTAGACTCACTCATACTCAAAATTTCATGAGTATTTATGAGTAGCGAAAAAACGATTCACTGTTGATCTCTGATACACAACATGGGTGGTGTGAGAAGCTAGGTTGTAATTCTGTCTAAATGGATCTCTGGTAGCGATGCTACGGTAGCAACTGAACATAATTTTTCATTTTTTGAAATACAATTCTTTATGTTAGGTTAGGTTAGGTTAGAGGACGTGTAGTTGTCAACTGTGATAAGTTGTCAACTGACCTGGAGGTCGAATTGACCCATTGTACAACGTCCTAACTTCTCACACCACTCGTGTTGTGTGCGTTAATTTTATACATGCGGGACCTACAGTTTAAAGTCGACAAATTTTTGAGAAGCTTTTCATGGCAATTTTTACTCTCAGACTTTTTGCCAGAAATCTGCTGAGAGGAAGACGCCGAAGAAATATTTTCAAATTTTCGTTTTGATGTCTGACCTGGGATTTGAACTCGGGCCTTTCGTCTTATAAGCCTACACACTACCTACTAGACCACGGCGACTTCTTTCTTTATGTTTTTATAATAAAATTCAATGATTTGAAAACGTAGTTCTATTATTAATGTCCTCAATTACGGTGAAACACCAAACTGTACTGAAAAATATTTATACCCCCTAAAATCAAATCTGAAACATTATTATTAGCATGTCATTGGTTCCAGCAATGCCAGAATTGAATGAAATTATAAATTTTTGTATGCAAATTTCCCCAGGCAGACATTTTTAAACTCAAAAACGTCTCAATATTGGCAACAAATTGTAAACCCTATGTAGAGACTTTGTTTGATGTAGAAATAACAATTAGGATTTTGAAATATTATGCTGGCTGAACAGATTAGATCTTCGGAGACACTATTTCTGCTGATCGGCTTATTTTGATGACTGAGAAGGATTTTATTGGTGTTGTAGATCAAATTATTAATAAAAATTAAATTATTACAGCGAAAAAATTAAACAAAATAGTAGGGTTTCTGTCACTCATATCGAGTAAGTGGTTCTACGATAGATTCATTCTTTTTTTTCATATTTTCCAATATTTTTATTAAAAATCGATTCTATTCCATTATCATTATTAGAAAATGTTGTACAAACGAAATTAATTTAAGTACAAATTCATTTCTATCACGAGTCCCGTTATTAGTTCCCTGTTATAGTGAATGTATCAGCGCCTGAGATCAGCAATTAATCGTTTTTTCGCTACTCATAAACACTCATGAAATTTTGAGTATGAGTGAGTCAACAGTATTGAAATTCAACTACTCTGATTCATTCGTACTCAATAAAACATTGATTTATAAAAACATGTTGCAATGAGTATGAGTACAATGTTGACATCAAACTCATAATCTTCGAAATATGTTTGATTCATACACCTATTCATTACTTATAATACTCATATATGACTCGAGTGATTCGAACCATTCATCAAAATTTTCAGTCTTAGTTGTTGTTGCATTTACAAAAAAAAGAAGATAGAAAAAGACAAAGACAGGAAGCAAAGCCAATACACAACCTTCTAGTAAGTATTGTAGTGTTCGTACGCGAATTATACTTATTTTGTGGTTCGTGTAAATGCTGAGTAAAGGAGAGTCGAAATCAACAATATCATGCGTATTTCTAAGTATGAGTACGATGAGTACATTAAACTTTGAATATGAATAGTATGAGTATGATATTAAAATAAGTATGGTTGCATATAAGTCAGAAGTTATAAGTATGATTCGAATCTACTCATCTTTTTGTATACCCATTGCTGATCTCTGATTCAGTGCCCTCATATACATATTGTACAATGATTGTTTTGTTGTTTTTTTTTTAAATAATAAATTATTTACTTTTGTTGTTGTTGTTGGCGATATTATTATTACCATCGGCAATAAATTTAAATTAAATGAAATAAGGAAATTTAAATTTTTCAATTTAAATTGTTACAATCGATTACAATTGAGAAAAAAATAATAGGAAACAATATTTAAGGCGAGTGTGAATAAAAAAAGCGAAATTGTAATGAAAACATTATTTTAACCACAATTATTTAAAATATTCACGTTGTTTTTTGTTTTGGTTTTTTCTGTTTTTTTCTGTTTTCTCATATTACATGCATATGTGTATGTAAAGGGTGATTTTTTAGCTAATATCTTTTTGGCAACACTGGTTTAAACAGCTCACGCAGTTTCGTGTTTTGTTTCACTGTCAAACATCTTCAGTTTGGTCTATAATTTAATCATGAATCGTCTTACAAACGAACAACGCTTGCAAATCATTGAATTTTATTATCAAAATGCGTGCTCTGTTAAGAAAGTTCATCGCGCGCTTCTTCCATTTTATGGTCAGTTTAATCGACCCACTGAAGCGGCTATTTGGGATACGTAAATAAGCAGAATTGTCGATTTTGAAGTGAAGATCAGCCAGAAGTATTACAAAAGCTACCAATGCATGCAGAAAAAGTCACAGTTTGGTGCGGTTTATGGGCTGGTGGCATCATTCGACCGTACTTCTTCAAAGATGCTGCGAATCGTAACGTAACTGTGAATGGCGAGCGCTACCGTGAGATGATATCCAATTTTTTTTGCCCACAATGCAAGAGCTTCACTTGCATGCCATGTGGTTTCAAGAAGACGGTGCCACATGCCACACAGCACGAGTAACAATGGACTTATTGAGAGACGAGTTCGGTGAACATTTTATTTCACGTTCGGGACCGGTCAATTGGCTGCCTAGATCGTGCGATTTAATGCCTTTAGGCTATTTTTTGTGGGGCTATGTTAAAGCTCATGTCTATACAGACAAGCCCGCTTCCATTGACGCATTGGAAGACAACATTGAAGCATTTATTCGTGAGATACCGGCCGAAATGTTGGAAAGAGTATGCCAAAATTGGACTAAGCGGATGGACCATTTGAGGCGCAGTCGTGGTCAACGGTTGCATGAAATAATCTTCAAACATTAAATTATATGGACCGTACTATCGATTCAAATAAAGATTTTTTTTCTGAATTTTATGTGTTTTTTTTTAAATTTTCCTATTGCTCTTAAAAAATCACCACTTATAAGAGTATTTGATAATTGTGCTAAATTTAACCGCAAAGTATTTGAATCTATGCACACAGATCAACAAATACTGGTTGGCACCATGATGATATATGCAACGTTCTCATGAATATAAATTCATCGACATTAAAGCCACAACGAAAAAAAAAATATTAAAAAAAAACACTTAACAGCAATAACAACTACAACAACTACAACAACAAACAGGGAAGAGGGGAGAGAGAGAGAGAAAAAAAAGATGAATAAATAAATGCATTTTTAACAATAATAACAGAAATCTTTCACGTACAAATTGTGAGTTTACCATAAATATAATGGTGGTTACAACAATATCAATATAATGTTAAATACAATAATAATAGAATAGAAATATAACCAACAACAACACCAACACCTACAACAACAACCATATCGTAGATATTGTATACAATTCAAATATGATATGTACATACATACGTATTACATATGAATGGTATGTATTGTAAAAACACTCATACAATAAGACTGACACAATATACATAACTCTCCCACACGCATATGGTTATGTGTGTGTACAATACCATATACACACGCATATCTATGTATATACATATATATAATACAAATGCAAATATAAACGCAAAACCATTACAAACATCAACACTTTTTAAACCGCACAACCAAATGTTGAAAAATATTACACTTACATCATCATTAGATGACAAATGCATATGTGTGGGTGTGTGTGGCCATGTGTATGTGTTTGCATGCATGCGGTTGATATATTTTCACTTTTATTCCGCTGTTTATTCAACATAAAATGCATTAATGTTGTAAATACGTCAAAAACAACAACAACAACAATAACATCAACAAAAAAAATATGAACCTGTAAAAAGAAAAATCACTCACACACTAGCACCCACAAATCTACATACCTACATACATGTATACTCCAGTCGTCCATACATACATTGCTTCACAGATGCCCTGTCCTGTTCTATACTGTCAAGATTCATTCACTCATTCATTATTCGTTTCCAATGATGCAGTAGCATGCAATTATGATGTGTTTTTGTATGTATGTGAGTGTTGAGTTGAGTTTGTGCGGTGCATTAAATTCCAATGCAATCAAATGTTACACTTTTCATCTTTTTCTTCTTCTACTACTTCTATTTTTTTCTCTCATTTCTTTTTTTCATCTTAAAACGATTTACTTCGTTTGAATTGCACTGAAATTATGTCTCATAGAGAAGAGCGCTTAAGTGTTATACAGTGGCAAAGAAAATTTTTCGGAGTCAAATTGTATTTTAATCCACAGATTTTTTTAATGAGAAAATTTAAAAGTTTCTTCTGTTCAATACGTAGTGCTACGTCTGAACAAAAGTCAGAGTTACATAGTTTTCGAGTACACATGATGGGAACAACTTTTGTCACCCACTGCTGCCGAATGCATTAATATTGTCTGTTTAAGAGTAAAATTTACATTGCAAATGTAGGTAAAGTATGCATTTTGTAACCGTTTTTTTGGGGTCTTTTTGTTATTGTATATGTGATGTTGTAACAGTAGTTATGCGCTAAAGATTTTTTATCCTTCATTTTGTTTTTGTTTTTTTTTTTTTGTACTGAAAGTCCCTCAATCAAAATGAAAAAATAAAGCGAAGAGAAATGATTTTAAATTCCATATCCATTGAATTATTCACACACACACACACAAACATATTCTTGTATGTAGTTGTGAATTCTTAAATGCTGGCTGGTGATGGCAATGTTGTGTAAATGCTCGTCAAACACATGCTTGGGTACACTATGGGGTCCACTTTAGCATTTATTCAGCCGTAAAACTTTACGGAAGTGAAAGTTGAAGTGTGTTTGTAAATATTTTAAAAACTATACATACATACATGTAAACACATAACAAATATTTTTAAACTGTTCGATCAATCGTAATTGGAAGTGCATATGAAACAGAGAATTTGATTTTTTTATTTTCCCCATCCCATCACCCCTCACTTCAGGCAAGCAATTTTTGGTAAAAAAAACAGAGAAAATTATTATAAATTATTAAACAAGTTTTATTTTCACCATAAAGGTCAAATGGGAATTTTTTTGTTTTTTCATCAACACTTTCAATATATGAGTACATACATATAATAGAGGATGAGTATGGCTTGCTACTACCCATATTGGAAAAAGTTCAATAGCGATGTTTCGATTGTAATGAAAAATTACTTTTGAAATGATGCGCATGCAATTGAAGAGGAAGTTAAAGATTTGCTCCATTACGCTTTGGAAAACGTTTATAATTAAGCGGACTAATCAAGTATACTTGGCAGAGGTACGTAGTAGTTTAAATAAATGGACGATTATTATTATTAAATTAATTTAAAAATTTTAAACAAAAACATTAAAAATTTTGCATTTTTGAATTAATTTTAAGCGTTTAAAACCATAACTATAAAGTTCACTGAAACACTTACAGTCTTCTTTCAACGTAAAACCATTAAGACAGCAAGAATTTTTGTGTCGTTGTGTTGTGTTGAAATCGACTCCGAACGACATATTTTCAGAGTTTTTGCCAGAAATCTGCTGAGAGGAGTTTTTCATATTTCATTTGCATCGAGATGTCTGACCTGGGGTTTGAACCCTGGCCTTACGGTCTAGACTGCGCCGACTTCGCATAATTATGTTTAATTTGATAGGGTTTTGCATAACGATTTGATACATAAAATGAAACAAAATGTTCACGATTTATATTGGGAAGCTGTTGCAAAGCAGGTGTACCGATATAAAGCGTACATTTGTTTAATAATTTTTTATAATCGAAAATTAAAACCATTTTATTTAAAGTATTGGCCATTGCTCGCTACACATTTTTTCCATCTTCCAGGCAATTTGTGGATTCAACGCCGATAAAACTGTTCGTCTTTTGCAGTAAACTAATTAGACACGCAATTTTCGACTTCCAGGTAGGAGTCGCTGTGCTTCTCTAGCAGTGCGCGTTCCATCAATGAAAAAATGGTAGTCGGAAGGACTACAAGTCAAGTCTAGTGAATATGGTGAGTTGGGTAGCCTAATGCTTTACTTGCATCATTAACCCACTTTGTTTTATGTGCACATGCAATGTCGTGCACCTTGCCTTGTCTTGTGGCCTATTCTGTTCGCTTTTCGGTCAAATTGATAGTGATCTGTATTAATGGTTCACTAGCTTTTAGATGATCATTGTACAACAACTTTCTGCTCTGACCAGACATACAACATTTTTTTCCTGCCAAATCGATCTAGTTTTGCAGCCAAAGTTGATGATTTTCCCGGATCAACCCAAGGAAGTTCATCCCATTGCCAGTAACAATTCTATGCTACACCGATTTTCTATCATGTCGTAGAAGCAAAATTTCACAAGTGGTCTTTCGGTTTTCCATCTGTCTGTCAATTAATTTATGTTGCAGCGATTGTCCAGACTCTAGGGTCTTTCCCATAGGTGTTAAACGGTCAGTTGTTGTTGGCTGTGTAATATGTCATATTTCTACCAATCTACTCTACAGCACTATTTTTCAAATGAAAACCAAAAATTTGCGCTTTCCGCAAATCATCTTCTTCTGGTACAGAATTCGCCATCTTTAACAAGATGATAAAATATTGTTACGAAAATGGAAACGGTGTATCATCGTTTAACATTAACATGATTAACAAAAACTACACTAACAAATATAACGAACTTGTTACAAGTAAACCAACAACATCGGTATGAGGAAAACGGGGATAGACAAGTAAGCGAGAACGCAACAACAAGCAATGTGTACAAAATACACAAACAACAATGAAGTCGCGATAGAGCTCTCGAGAAGGCGGAACCCCGAACGTTTCACTTCAAGAACCATCATCAGACTGTCTATGTGGACATACAAAAAGACAAGACAAAGCAGGCAACGAGTAGTAGTAAGAATTCAGTCAGTCTTGTGTGAAGACGCGTTGCGTGTTAAGAGAACAGTCGTGGTATTCGTCAAGTGTGAACAGTGCCACCAAAGTAGTTAGAACAACAAAGAATTTATCTAAAACTAAACACAAACTTATTTCTATTTTGTTTTCAATCAACGAACTCATATTCTAAACGTTTATAAGAAGGTAAAAACGTAACAATATTATTCGTTCACTGATTCGTTTGACAGATGTACATTACTGTCTACTTCCACTTACCGACAATTGGAAACAAGATTCCACAGTGAAATATTTCGAGTACAATTTTATGCTCGAAAGGAAGTGCTCAATTCAACTTGAACAGAAATTGCTGGGAGCGGGATATAGAACAGGACCGTCTGGTCAAGATGAATCACCTAGGCAGCGGACCTAAGCTTCCACAATATGATGATATCTTTCTATGGAATGGGAAGACGATTTGAAAGGCATACCCGACGAAAAGGTAATGAGAACAAATTTACTCAAAACCATTCAGACATTGCTTGAGAATAGTAGCCGAGTGTGGTAGATTCAAAAATCATTTCTTCAGAATAGATTATATGTGTGGAAAACAAATCCCATTAACACGTACTTACATCTTGTATGACATTTCAGAAGGGAATATCTACATAGAACCCTTCAGTCAGGATTATAACCTAGCTTCTCATACCACTTATGATGTGAATGTTAATTTTATACATTAGTGGCGGGATTTTTGAGAAACGACAGATTTTTGAGAAACTTTTCATATTATTTCGCTCACCGTGTTTTTGCCAGAAATCGGCTAAAAGGAAATCGCCAAAAAAATATTTGTTTCATACTTCGTTTTGCTGGAGATGTATGCTCTGTGGAGTGAAGCCTGGTTTCACGTCTAATAAGCCAACACACTACCTACTAGACTACGGCGACTTCAATACTTTAAACACATTTTGTTAAATACATCCATATTCAAAGCTATATAATTAAAATAGTAAAAATGATTGCGTCTTAAGCAGAGATCATCAATGAGTATTCAAAAATATGAGTAGATTCAAATCATACTCATAATTTCTGATACTTATACGCATTCATACTTGTTTTAATATCATACTCATATTACTCATATTCAAAGTTTGAAATACTCATCGTACTCATACTTAACAATACGCATGATGTTGTTGATTTCGACTGTCTTTTACTCAACATTTACAAGAGTCACAAAATTAATATGATTCGTTGAATTTCAATGCTGTTGACTTGACTCACTCATACTCAAAATTTCATCAGTACTTATGAGTACCGAAAAAATAATTCATTGCTGATATGTGATCTAGAACGCATCCGAGTCTAACTACAATACATAGAATAAATGTGCCATCGTAGTAATTTCATTTCATTTAACAAAACATCAAAAAGTACAATCTTTTGTATGAAATTATTATTTATTTTCACTTTTTTGGTTTTTTTTCGTTTTTTATTAATTTTCAAATGCAAATAAATTGTGAGTTTCAAAATAAATCACACAGTGACACTTAAAAAAAAAAGAAAGAAAAAAAGTACTTTTTAATGCAAAAAATATTTGCCAATGATGGCATTTTCTCGGTATGTGGGTTTTGCATATTGCATCGCGTTTTAATTTCATTTCGAAATTTAAACGTTTAAACTTACACAGCCACACACACACATGCACACATAAACATGCCTATTTTAATTTATTTACCAATGTCCACACATACACATGAAACAATTTAAAATTTCAGAGGCATCAACATTTTCCAAAGATTAAATATTTGATTCGCGCAAATTAAATGCGAATAATATCACGTACTCGATACATACATACGTACATAAGTCAGCGGCAATGGAAATAAATTCATTCAAATGAATACTGCAGATATTGATTCATGCACAAAATCCATCTAAAATCCATAAATCAAGAGTCACAAAACCAAATTGACATTGAAATATTACCCGGATGAAAAGAAAAATGGTTAATTGGGATCCAAATTTCGGAAATGATCTCCCTTCTAATACTATGGAAATGTTACAATTGTTCCGTGAGTAAAACTTAAGTCGGATGATAATGTTTAAAATGTAAAAGTCCGAAACATTCAATTTAGGGAGCTAGATCTCTGATACTAACGTATTTGATCATTACAACCCTTTAGCCAGGATTACGGCATAGCTTCTCGCATCACTTATGTTGTGAGTGTTAATTTATATGAGTGTACATGAGTGGTGGGACCTACAGTTTAATATCGACTCCAAACGACGGGTTTTTGAGAAACTTTTCATGTCAATTTTTTATTTATTCTCAGAGTTCTTGCTAGAAAAGATCTTCGCCGAAGAAATATGTCTGACCTGAGGTTTGGACCGGATATCTATATAAATGATTGCGCACATCATAAATGCGCCTGTAATATGCTTTTCAAACCAACTAATAAAGATGATGAGGTGATATTTGAAATAAATATCACGGCATAAAGCCCACATATACTCCAGTCACAATAAAAATTTAATAAAAGCAACGATGAATGACAACGAGATGTTGAAAACTTCTTACTTAGATTTGGATATCAATTTTACGCATTCAAACCGATCCCTCAATTTCTTAAGGTTATTTTAAGCATTTACACTATAATGCTCGTACATCGGGGAATTTATCGGTTGCACCCATTCTGCGGAAATAAATAATTTCATCACACTAAACTCATAATAATTAACGTGGACCTACTTGCTATGTAAGAATACATATTGTTACAAAAACGATAAACAAAAAGCTACACAAACAAATACAACGAACTTGTTTCAAGTAAACCAACAGCATCAGTATGAAAGAAAAGGGGATAGACAAGTTAGCGAACGCAACAACAAGCCAATGAAGTCACAACAGAGTACTTGAGAAGGCAAAGGCACGATCATTCTACTTCAAGAACCTTTATCAGACTGTTTACGTGAGCATATAAAAAGGCAAGACAAAGCAGGCAACGAGTAGTAAGAATTCAGTCAGTCTTGTATGAAGACGCGTTGCGTGTGAAGAGAACAGTCGTGGTTTGAAGATTTCCGCTATACATATCTAACGTACAAGTGTTGTTGCTTACGCAAAGGATGTGAGCACAGAAGAATAATGAACAAGCAAATTATTGTGGTCAAGTGGTAAACAGTGGCACACAAAATTGTGCTAACAATAAAGAATTTAATTGAAACCAACACACAAATTTATTTTTATTTTGTTTGCAATCAACGAACTCATATTCTTAACGTTTTTAAAAAGGTAAAAACGTAACAATATGTATGTAAATATGGCTGAGGATTATTTTCCTTTTTGTTCGATTTAATTTGTTAAAAATAGTCACTTTAAGTTTACTTTCTTATTTGCAATTTAAGCTTTCATTAGAAGTCATTAAAATATTTAAACTCGTTAATGATTTAGAAAATCTCTTACTTTGAAGTCTATAAATGTATGCATGCATGTACATGTACATAAATATTTGTGAGTATGTATTGTATCATATTAATAAGATTTTCATTAAGATCATAAGCATTTCGAAGTCTTAATCCTTTTCCTTTAATAATCGTTATTAAACTCAATCTCCTAATACGTGTTAGTCAACGTTATGAGGTTAAATATTTGAATTGCCCGTTTGCAATATGTATTATTCTGGCACTCTGGGTCAAAAGCCATTAAAAATTATTGGCGACATTAAACCACAACAATGGCATTGTTAAGTGAAAGTGTTGTTGCTTTTTCAGGTGAATTACACTGAAGCCTAAATGCATACATCCATACACGTCTATGGTATACAAGTACTTGACTAAAGTATTGAATACAAATGTATTCTGTGTATGCGAATGTGCTTGTATGTATATGTAAGTTCATAATAGAGGAGAGTGGATACGAATGAATGAGTACTTGTTGCCTTGCAGTACGACACCTTTGGCTTATTATTTAATTTAGTGGAGAGTCGTTTAATATTCGAATTTCATTTGAAACAAGAATTTAATAAAACAGAATTTAATACAACGATTGAACGTATCATTTCAATAACCATACATTCTACAGACAATACGGCAAGCAGCTAAATTCTTAAAAAAATTGGAACATTTTATTTTAAAATAAAGAAATTCTTCTTTCTTAAGTTCGAAATTTTATAACAAATTATTGAATTTCTGCCAAAAAAAGAAGAATTAGAAGCGTAAAGTTATTACAACCATGTTAATGTACGCGATGAAGAGCGTCATAATGCGGAAAAATACAAAAATTAAATTCAATTCTGTAATGTTTGCAAATAAACTCATTCACAAAACCAACACGATACAATAAGGTGGGCCATCTTTCGGTTTAAATTTGAATCATCGGTTATTTCCAATCTGGCAATACTTATGTCAATCTATTACATACATACATACATAATTGACCATTACAACCCGTCAGTCAGGATTACGGCCTAGCTTCTCACATCACTCATGTTGTGTGCGTTAGTTGTATACGTGAGTGGCGAGAACTACGGTTTAACGTCGACTCCGAACGACAGAATTTTGAGAAACTTTTCATGGCAATTTTATTTACTCTCAGAGTTTTTGCCAGAAATCTGTTGAGAGGAAGTCACCTAAAAAATATTTTTTTTTAATTTCATATTTCATTTTGATGTCTGACCTGGGATACGAACCCGGGCTTTACGTCCAATAAGCCAACACACTACCTACTAGACTATGGCGACTACTATCTCATGTCATTCTATTCCGTCACAGAATTCAGTATATCATCTCCACTGAACATAATGAATGGATTTACGCTTGAGTAACGTTCGGATTTTTTGGAAATTTTGGGACAACGAGAGAGAAACTACAAGAGGATGTCCATTTTTCCAAAAAATCATCTTTACGCAAGAAGTCATTTTCATATTGGTGGGTACGTTAATAAGCAAAATTGCAAACTCACACGTGGTCCAATGACTGTTTGGTGCGGCTTGTGGAGCGGAGGCATCATTGGCCAATATTTCTTTGAAAACGAGGTCGGCGGAACCATTACAGTCAATGGATACACCCATCGCACCATGATAACCAACTTTTTTCTGCTCACTTTTCATGGTATTGTTGTGAGCGATGTTTGGTTTCAAAAGAATGGTGTAACTTACCACACATCTCATGCCACAATCGATTTATTGCGTCAAATGTTTGATGGCTGTTTAATTAGCCGAAATACATACATACATACATAATTGGCCATTACAACCCTTCAGTCAGGATTACGGCCTAGCTTTTTACACCACTCATGTTGTGTGCCTTAATTTTATACTTGAGTGGTGGGACCTACAGTTTAAAGTCGACTCCGAACGACAGATTTTGAGAAACTTTTTCATGGCAGGCTTATTAACTCTCAGAGTTTTTGCCAGAAATCTGATGAGAGGAAGTCGCCGAAGAAATATTTCTTTTTTTTCGTTTTGATGTCTGGCCTGGGGCCCGAACCCGGGCTACGTCTAATAAGCAAACACACTACCTACTAGACTACGGCGACTACTTAAAATAATTTCTGATTATAATTTTCACATTTTTTTAATATTTTAATAATTGGGCAATTCACACAAGCCCTTGTATCGTTGTATTCATTGTATTTTTGTTGATAATTTTCATATAATGGTTTTTGGCCGCCCAGAAGTTGCGATTTGATACCGTTGGACTATTTTCTGTGTGTCGCCGTTAAAGGAAAGTGTTATGCCGACAAACCTGAAACAATTTATCATTTGAAGGCCAACATATGTGATGCCAGTCGAAAATGTGTACGAAAATTGGTCGAATGAGGGACTGTGTGGCCAGCTGCGGCAGCCCTATGAATGAAATAATATTCCATTTATAAACGGAATAATTGTATTTCACAACGAATAAATAAATTTGGCGAATATTTCATCCCGTTTTTGTTTTATACCATTTTCAAATTTAAACTTTTAAATGGCCCACCCTATACTACTCGATCGCGGGTTTTAATATAAAATTTATCACAACGTTTTTAGGACACTTCTTTTATCGAAATGGGGCTTAAAAAATCATTTTTTTAAGCTTTAATAAAAAGTGGCCAATGAAAATTACAAATTTATTTGTAAATTATTGTGGGTTTACTAAACAATCAAAAAAAAAATAAAAAATTATTTAAGTCGGTCGCTAAAATGATTATAAATTTATCGCTCGAAAAGACCGCCTTTAAGCACCTCATAAGAGCCCACAATTGTTAACTTTTCAACAACCAACATAAATGTCAAGCCGCAATGTATTTTTCGTAAGCAACAATAATAATACGCATACAAACGCACTTTTCGTTCTCATTAATTCTCCTACATATGTACGTATGCATGTACATACATACATAAACATAGAGATACTTAAGCAAACAAAAGAGCAAAAATAAAATGAACTTTAAGTGAACTTTGAGGTGAACGATAATTACATCGTGAATAAATATTTAATATTCTAATTATACTCTGTGTTAATGTAGAACATTAACACATATGCATGAACTACACTACATACATATACATACACACACTCGTTTTAATATTCAAACATTTTATTATCGTCGTCCCCATAAGGGTGTAATAAACTTTGAATTTTAGTCACACTATACGAGAGAGAGAAAATTTGCACTTGCATTCACTGGAATTTGAAACAGAATACTTGCCGCCTTACTGTACACGCGTATATGGTGTTGCGACAGAGATGATGATGGTGGTACGTACATTTAAATGTCCTGCATAGACAATGATACGAACTGAATTATTAATGGACGCCATTTTATTTAGTTTTCCGAAAGGGTTACAGTTTTTTAAATAGAAAATAATTTAATATTGGCGCCCAAGACCTACTACGTGCCTTATTGCTTCACATGTGACATTACGTTTCGATAAAGTGTTCAATCTATTCGATAAATTATTTACATTTTAAATTGTATACGTTGGTATCAAGAAAAAAAAGACGATATAGGATGAAATTGAATACTCCAACAATAAAATAAAAAGAATCAATGAGTAAGACTCACTACATTCACACACAATATCTGTAGTCTCAACCAGAAATCAGCAATGAATCGTTTTTTCCCTACTCATAAGTACTCATGAAATTTTGAGTATAAGTGCGACAACAGTATTGAAATTCAACTACTCTGATTCATTCATACTCAGTACAACATTAATTTATAAGTTGCAGGTTGCAATGAGTATGAGTACAAAGTTGACATCAAACTCATAACATTCGAAATTCATAAATTTATATTCATAAATTTCAGAAAAATAATATAATAATATAATACTCATAAATGATTTGAGTGCTTCGAATCATTCATCAGAATTTTCAGTCTTAATTGTTGTTGTATTTACAAAAAAAAGAAGAAAGAAAAAGACAAAGACAGCAAGCAAAACAAACACACAACCTTCTAGTGAGTGTTCGTACGCGAATCACACTTATCTTGTGATTCTTGTACATATATGTTGAGTTATGTAGAGTCGAAATCAACAACATCATGCATATTGTTAAGTATGAGTACTTCAAATTGAATATGAGTATTATGAGTGTGATATTACAATAAGTATGAATGCGTATAAGTATCAGAAATTATGAGTGCGATTCGAATCTACTCATCTTTTTCAATATTCATTACTGATCTCTGGTTAACACACACACTGTGGGTGGTATTACATAGAAGCTAGGTAGTAACCCCCACTAAGAGGTTGTAATTGTCAATAAAATAAGTACGAAATCCCATGAGCAGTGATAAAGAAATGATTTTTTTTATTATGAAGAGAAATGAAAAAAAGAAAGATTTTGCAGAAGAAAATTTCGAAATAACGGGTGATTTTTTAGCTTTTATCGCTTTGGCAACACTGGTTTAAACAGCTCATGCTCTTACAAACGAACAACGCTTGCAAATCATTGAATTTTATTATCAAAATGCGTGCTCTGTTAAGAAAGTTCATAGCGCGCTTCTTCCATTTTATGGTCAGTTTAATCGACCCACTGAAGCGGCTATAAGCAGAATTGTCGATTTTGGAGTGGAGATCAGCCAGAAGCATTGCAAAAGCTACCAATGCCTCCAGAAAAAGCCACAGTTTGGTGCGGTTTATGGGCTGGTGGCATCATAGGGCCGTACTTCTTCAAAGATGCTGCGAATCGTAACGTAACTGTGAATGGTGAGCGCTACCGTGAGATGATATCCAACTTTGTTTTGCCCAAAATGCAAGAACTTGACTTGCATGACATGTGGTTTCAAGAAGACGGTGCCACATGCTACACAGCACGCGTAACAATGACCTTATTGAGAGGCGAGTTCGGTGAACATTTTATTTCACGTTCGGGACCGGTCAATTGGCCGCCTAGATCGTGCGATTTAATGCCTTTAGACTATTTTTTGTGGGGCTATGTTAAAGCTCATGTCTATACAGACAAGCCCGCTTCAATTGACGCATTGGAAGACAACATTGAAGCATTTATTCGTGAGATAACGGCCGAAATGTTGGAAAGAGTATGCCAAAATTGGACTAAGCGGATGGACCATTTGAGTCGCAGTCGCGGCCAACATTTGCATGAAATAATCTTCAAACATTAAATTATATGGACCGTACTATCGATTCAAATAAAGATTTCATGAATTTTTCTGAATTTTATGTGTTTTTTTTTCAAAAATTTCCTATAGCTCTTAAAAAATCACCCTTTATTTAACCCACATGGTCCTAAATTTGCAGAAGTTCAACATCAGTATGCAAATTTTCCTGTGCAAATGGTTATGTTCGAACTTTTTATAACTAATAAAATCAAAATTTTTCTTGAACTTCTTTAGCCGATTTAGCAGATACCATTAAGTCAAAGGTACTGAAAATTACACTTGATGTCAAGAACAGTTTATAATTCGCCTTTAAAAATTCAAATTCGAAGGAGCGATTCAACAATGGCATTACGGATGTAGACTACAAAATTACGTTTATTTTTTGAATTTACACAGAGGAATTCATTGTTTTTCCTATTTGAACTACTACTCAGGCATACCTGTAATTAGACATGTATTATAACAAAATCTCTGGTTTAAATTTTGTATTTAAATTTGAATTTATTTTCTTGTTCATGATTGTAAATGAATTCTTGTTGAATTATTTATTCAAGGGAATTAAAAGTTAAACTACAGAAAAATGATAAACGAAACACTTATCAATCAAGTAAATGAAGTAAAACAAAAATACCAAAAAAAAAAAACAACAACAAAAAATACCCCTAAAAAGAAGACGGTGATGGAGAAGAGAAATCTCGTATACAAATCAAAAATAATGAAAATAAATGTTAAAAATCACATTCGAGTGCATGTAAAACGAATGAAAACTACTACATTCACTTACTGACTCTAGTACGCCCTCTACACACACATATATACACACACATCCAACAAACGGATGCACATAAACTGGAGAAAGATAAAAAGAGAACGAGAGAGAGAGAGAGAAACATAGATGATGATGTTGATAAAAAACAAATTTCACACACCACAACACAAGACAGTCGATCATTTCATTTGCTTGGCTTCTCACATTCTTACCAGCACACTCCCACACAAACGAATACATAGTCAAACCGAACAAAAAAAACAAGAAAGAACATTACAAAGAAGGAGTAACATTTAATGCCACATAATAAATATAAATGTAAGCTACTGCAATAACAACAACAACAACAATAATAAAAATAAATGAAAAAAAAATTACTTTATGCTCTACGGTATGTACATGCATACATGTATAGATGATGTACTACATACACACAAATGCATGTATTTTTGTAAATGTGTGTGTGTGTTTGTTTGGGTGTGCGGTTTCATATGCTTTTACAATCGCAGTCGTACATTCCAATGTGCACAGCTCAACTTAAAAGGATGCCAACAATTTAAATTTCATTCCCTTCAGTATATTTTTTTTTACTTCTCTCTTGACTTTTTCTCTTGTGATAACTTCTCATTTATTTATTCATGTATCAATCCGCCTTCCGTCACACCTCTTACATCAGCTTAACAATCAAACATTTTGAATAGTTAAGGGATACAACAACAAAAAAAAACAGAAAGTAACGTAGAAAAAAAAAATAACAGAAAAAACTCAAACCAATGGGTGACAAACGTATGTCTTCTTGATGTGTTAGCGTCTCTTCTATTTTCCATCGTGTTCACATTTAACCAAAGAAGGATTAAATTGTATTCAGAATACACGATATTACAAATACAACTACAACTACAACTACAAAATGTATGATGTTCTTACGCTTTTGTTAACATTCAAACGTACATGCATACACTCGTATTTTATTTAAAAATGCATCGTTTATGTATTCCGCATACCACAGTCGGGCCAACCTTAAAATGTGTGTGTGCCGCTATAAAGTTGGATTTTGGAATCACTGACCAAAAATGCCAACTGCTAGCATATTTTAAGCATTTTCCAATTCATATCTTCATAGAAATCTGAATGCCTGAGTATTTCTCTACCCAGGACCGCATAAGAATTACTTTGGACAGAGAGACTAAGGGTATTTTATATATTATTACGTTTTTACCATTTTAAAAACGTGTAAAATATGAGTTCGTTGATTACAAACAAAATAAAAATAAATTTGTGTTTAGTTTTAAACAAATTCTTTATTGTTCGCACATTTCCGTGTGCCACCTTTGGCGACTTGATTTAAACAACAACAATTTGCTTTAATTGTTATTCTTCTTTACACTCTTCCGCGTACACACTAACAATTGTTCGTTAGATCTTAGTAACGGAGATCTTCAAACCACATTTATTCTCTTCACACGCAACGCGTCTTCACACAAGACTGACTGAATTCTTTCTCCTCGTTGCCCGCTTTGTCTTGCCTTTTATATCGCTGGATCCACAGTCTGATAAATGCTCTCGAAGGGGAATGACTTTGCTTTCGCGAAATCTCTATAAATTTTGGCTCAAACTCATAACATTCGAAATATGTTTGATTCATACGCATACTCATTCAGATTCATAAATTTGGAAAAATACTTATAATACTCATAAGTGATTCAAGTGATTCGAATCATTCACCAAAATTTACAGTATTAGTTGTTGTTGCATTTACAAAAAAACAAGGAAGAAAATGACAAAGACAGCAAGCAAAGCAAACACACAACCTCCTAGTGAGTATTATAGTGTTCGTACGTGAATCATGCTTATTTTGTTGAACTTGTAAATGTTGAGTAAAGGAGAGTCGAAATCAGCAACATCATGCGTATTGTTAAGTATGAGTACTTCAAACTTTGAATATGAATGCGTATAACCAAAGAATATGGATATAAAGAATGCGCATTATGTAGAAGTAAAATTCCTTATGGCGGGTTGTATCATTACGACCCGCTCTCACCAAACATTACGACCCGCTCTCACTAAAATCATTTCTGGATGAGGAGGGTGGAAGACAGAAGGAAAGTAAACACAAACAAAGAGCGTAACAATGTGTTGCTCTCATCATGAGATCGTAAAAATGCATTCAGTTGCTTTGCTTGTCAGCTTCTAAAGAAGAATGTTCATGTCGCTTTTTTCTGACTTTAAATTTACACCCAAAGAAATATTATAGTATGATTCACTAATATCAATGAGAAATTATTTCGATTTTTGGAAGAATACTTGCCAAGTTAAACACATTGTTTTTAGGTTTTTAGCGCAGTACAATTTCTCTATATTTTTCGCTCACATATACATATTACTGGGTTAATAAGTGGACTTGAAAATATTACTAACAATTTTCCTCTGGGTTAACACATGCCTCTCATAATTTTTATCATGTTCTCTTTGTGCCGAGAACAGTGTTGCCGTTTTTTGTTATTTCTAACCAAAATCGGTTATTTTTTGATCAATGTGTAGATGTGTCGATTTTTTTGGTTTTGGTTATTTTTTTTCTTATAAAAAAAGCTATTTTTTGTTTCTTTTCTTATTAATTATAATTTTAACTTAAAAAAAAAAGAAAATAAAAGTCTACGAATTTAATTTTGGTTATATTTTTTCTTATTTGGTGATTTTTTTCACAAATGTTGGTTACAAAATTTGTTTTTCGTGGCAATACTGTTTCAGAAAGATAAATAAAAAATTAGTCAAACAACAAAAACGCACGATGAGAGCAACGCATTGTTACGCTCTTGGTTTCTTTACCCTTCCCTTCTATCTTTCCCCCCGCGTCATGAAATATTTTTGAGAAATATTCCAAAATATGCCGAAATGCACATTCTTTATTCTTTATTTTCTTTGGTATAACTATCAGAAATTATGAGTATGATTCTAATCTACTCATCTTTTGAACACTCATCTTTTTGAAACATCTGAGGTTAAAGCATTCTGGGCGAGTCATAAAGGTCTTACGATACTGCAACGAAAGTCTGATGGATGACCGGACTTATAAGAAATGCTGAAACATTGTTGGTAATGTAAATGGCGATAATATACTCTTCAATTGCAATGAATGGTGTTGGAGTGGATCTCACACATGATACAATCGCAACAAGTTCAATTCTTTTTAAGGGTCAACCCTTCAAGAACTGAAAGGAATTTAATGGATCGGAATATAGGAAAAGCGATTTTGGTTGGCTATTGTCAATTGGCTACCGTATGTACTGCGATTAAACACCTGACGGTTGTGCCACAGAGCTACTTCTCTAAATTCTGAAAGTTTTTTTCATTTTAATTTCACTGTTACAGATACAACATCGTCTGTCTCTTTCGGAAATTTTTACACCTTTTGAAATATAAAAAAGGTACATTTACATACGTATCTACTCGTACATATGTATGTGTACACTTTCACAAGAGTTGGATTCACAAACATACTCCTCTTACATTTGCAATGTATCTAAAAGACATGCCACATCAAAGCAAACTGTCACGATACTAGTTGTAGGAGAAATAAAATAAAAAAACAAACAAACAAAAAATAACAATAAAAACAAAAACAATAAACAGAGAACAACAGAACAAGAATAAAAATTTGAATTGTGCGAGTATTATGCACGAGCAGACTGTGCATTTAAGAGGCAAAAGACAAAAACAGAAAACAAAAAACGGAAATGAAAAGCAAAATGCAAGGATTCCCGAAAATTTCTAAAGAGACGCAAGAGCCACCAACAATAACAAGAATGTTGAAACAACATGAGCAATCTACAACAACAAAAACAACAACAACAAGGACATAGTAGAGTAACAATAATAATAATAAACATTTGTATTCATTTTGAGTCGCATCCAAAATATTTTGATACTCAATGCTTTGTTTATTCACGTTGTTGTTGCTGTTTTCTTCCTTCTTTTTTGTTTATCATTCTCTGCTTATTTTTCTATTTGTATTTATTTTTGTATTTTACTTCTATGCTTTTTCGTTCTGTTTATTTTTTCAGTTTTTCTCAATGTTTTATTGGATTTCTCTGAGATTTGATTTGAATTTATTATGGATATCACTTGCATTTCATATTCAAACTGAACTGAACATTCAATATTTTCTTTGGAATCTTTTCGTTTCTGATACTGATTCGCAAAATGTTGAATTTATTGAATTTAAAATTATTGTGAAGAAGGGCATAAGTTCCACAATAAAAAACATCTTTCTCAACTGAAGCTAATTATAGAAATTCATTTGCAATGGTAAAGAATTGTATGATGTGTACTTCTCCTCTTTTATAAAGGGTTTTTAGCAGGGACATCCGAGCTTAGACAGCGAACGGATTTAGCATTCAAAACGGGTATTCTGTTTGGACATAATGTAGAGAGGCTTTGACCGAAAAATCATATTCATCGATGAGGTCATGCATGAAGGGGATGAAACCACTGCACGTGAGATCCAAATCAGTGACATGTTTATTGATGCAAGATATGATTACAGTGAAATGGACGTTAATTCGGCGTAGCTAGGCAAAGAACATACAGGACCAAATGTAAAAGCTGCACAACTCAGAGATATTCACAGCTTACTAAATAGATTGAGAAGTTCCGAACTGGAAATACTGAAAATTATTTCAAAGAATAAGCCATGGAGTACATGGCATTGGCCATGGCGGTGAGTTTTTAGTTATTATCTTTTTGGCAACACTGGTTTAAACAGCTCAGCACGTTTCGTGTTTTGTTTCACTGTCAAACATCTTCAGTTTGGTCTATAATTTAACCATGAATCGTCTTACAAATGAAGAACGCTTGCAAATCATCGCGCGCTTCTTCCATTTAATCAGGTCAGTTTAATCGACCCAATGAAACGGTCGATTTTGGAGTGAAGATCAGCCAGAAGCATTGCAAAAGCTACCAATGCATCCAGAAAAAGTCACAGTTTGGTGCGGTTTATGGGCTGTTGGCATCATTGGACCGTACTTCCTCAAAGATGCTGCGAATCGTAACGTAACTGTGAATGGTGAGCGCTACCGTGAGATGATATTCAACTTTTTTTTGCCAAAAATGCAAGATCTTGACTTGCATGACATGCACCACATGCCACACAGCACGCGTAACAATGTACTTATTGAGAGGCGAGTTCGGTGAACATTTTATTTTACGTTCGGGACCGGTCAATTGGCCGCCTAGATCGTGCGATTTAACGCCTTTAGACTATTTTTTGTGGGGCTGTGTTAAAGCTCATGTCTATACAGATAAGCCCGCTTCAATTGACGCATTGGAAGACAACATTGAAGCATTTATTCGTGAGATACCGGCCGAAATGTTGGAAAGAGTATGCCAAAATTGGACTAAGCGGATGGACCATTTGAAGCGCAGTCGCGTCAACATTTGCATGAAATAATCTTCAAACATTAAATTATATGGACCGTACTATCGATTCAAATAAATATTTCATGCATTTTTCTCAATTTTATGTGTGTTTTTTTTTGAGGACGAAGGCCTTAGCAGCTAGTTCCTTAATTTATTATTAAATGTAAATTAATTTACCTTTAATAAATTAAAATAAATAAATAATAAATAAATAAATTATGTGTTTTTTTTTAATTTTTCTATAGCTCTTAAAAAATCACCCCTTACTTCAAAACTGACACGCAGACTGTGCTTGTTATCTACATAGAACACTCTTCAAAACTTCTTGTACTGAAAGACAACATATTGACCCATACGCAGTCTTACGGTAACGAGAAGAGCAATGTCTCCGCTTTAGAACAATATACCTGCATGGCTGTTTGACTGACATCTACTAAACAAGAGGTTATAAACTGCATGGATCGCCTTCAATGCACTATATGCCTTAATAAGTACATGACAAAAAATTGGAGTTTCACACATAACATAATTGGCCATTACTACCCTTCAGTCAGGATTATGGCCTAGCTTCTCAACACCACTCATGTTGTGTGTGTAAATTTTATACATGAGTGGAACGACTCGGAACGACAGATTTTTGAGAAACTTTTCATGGTAATTTTATTTACTCTCAGAGTTTTTCCCAGAAATCTGCTGAGAGGAAGTCGCCGAAGAAAAAAATGTTTTCATATTTCGTTTTCATGTCTGACCGGGGATTTGAACCTTGGCTTCGCGTCTAATAAGCCAATACACAACCTACTAGACTACGGCGACATCAATTGGATCAATTGGAGTCTCGGTTTACTTTATTTAGTCTGTAGAAATGGCGATCTGAGGTCTATTCCCATTATGGTGTCATCAGTTCTCTGCCATTGTGTGGATAGTATTAATCATAAAGTGTGCACGACTGAAGACTATTTTCAATAAACTGAGGGATTCCTAATAGTATGGTTTTAGATCTGGAAAAATTCTAAAATTGGACAACATCTTCTTAAATGTAAAACGACACAGAAACACAGTCTAGCTCACGATACTACTGATAAATAAATAGAAATCTGTGGACTACTTCATTAACTTTGTTATGTGTGCCATATATCATGAAATTATTGTCAAATATGTAACCTGGATTTCGTTTCCAATTAATACGATTAAAATATTTTGTGGTTTCGTGAAGCTCAAGTTAATAATTTGGCGATTGTTTTACGTATTTTATGTAACAGGCTCCAGAAGATTGATTAAACAGTTTTTTAGGACTATTGCTATAAATTTAACAAATTTACAAATTTACAAATTATTACGAATATGTGGGTACACTTTGAGTTCTTTTTGAATTATACATTGAGAGTCTTAAATTCATGGAGTTAGTTTTGTTACATAAGTAAACTTCGGATGTTTTGATAAACTTTTCATTGATATATTCGGCATAACTATGACTTTACCACGGCAAAAATGAAATTCTACGTTTCTAAGCAAACCGACTTGTTGAGACAACGTATTGCCAATACAAATAAAGTGGTACAAATTAGTGTTAAAATTAATACCTACCCTTTCAAATCTAATAGAGATCTTTTAATTAACAATTTGCATTTCAAATTGGCATTATACAGTGGTCCGCAGACTTTCGCCGGAAATATTTTCAGCTAAACAGCCTAGGCGACAATTTGCACGTAGATGAATAATTTAAATTTTTTACTTAGTTGGACGATTATACTGATGAAATATGTCTACAGTTTTGCAAAATTTAGATTTGCGGTGCCACAATGGTAGTGTGCTGAACTTCAAGTCGCGACTAGCGACTCCTGGGTGTTTGTGATTGTCTGACATTATATTTCATTAATGAAAATATAAAATGTGACGAATATTTTGAAAATAAATTTGTCGCACACAATACCCCCCTTTCCTTTCTCCCATAAACTATCTTTCCTGTATTCCAATACAATGCACTGCATGAATTGGTGTCAAAAAAATTCTTTCATTTCTTTTCCTTTCATCAATTCAGAGATCAATTGGTGTGTAAGCCATGGCTTGTGATTTAGTCTTTATTACATGATTGTGCAAATAAATACTAGAAAAAGGACAAGTTATGAGAAAAAATTAAGAGATTGGGATAAATTATTTCGTGTCCTGTTACATATCAACAGACTACAGAGAGGACTGTCTTTCACCGCATGTGTCAGTGTCCTACTCATGTCAGGAAATGTTAGAGGTTTTTGAGTTTTTACTTTCTGATCTCCTTAATTCTGATGTAGAGATTGCTACAGTAGCGAAATTTATTTTGAACTCAAATTGATTTCAAGTAGGGAATGTTTGATCCCCGGATTGAATAATGATTGTGATATCAAAATAGGCCTAAATGTTGCCTTTCTTGAGGGAAGACTACCACTTTACTTAACCTAAACAAGAGGGGACTATAGAATGGAAATAAATTTGAATTTATATTTAAGTTTTAAATTGCAATTCGAGAAGGATCCTATTTTAGTTTTTTATGTCATTTGAGTTTCGTTTAAGTAGTATACCACGCCTGATGGTATGCACTGCACGCACTGCATCCGGCTACTTTGAAACGACGCATGCACTCTGTGTATGTATTCTCTTTTGTAACTTTATTTATTTACACATACATATGTACATACTACATACATACTATCTATGTCGGCTTATTTTCTTTTCTCTTTCTTTTTTTTTTTTTTTTTGTTTCAATATTCAGAAATTATTTTCTTTGTCAGTCGATTATATGTTTTGTTGTTATTGATGCTGTTGTTGCTGTTATTGTTGTTGTTGTTATCGTATTTATTTAGTCTCTTATTGTTTGAAATTTGCATTCAAGTGTAAAATCAGAAATGAAAAACTAAAAAGTTAAACAACAAACAACAAAAAAAACAAAAACAAGGCAAGTAAAACCAATGAAAGATGGAAAAAAGTACGAAAACCATTTTTACTCATGTAGACAATAAAATAAAATAAAATGAAATGGAAAAATAGAAAATAAAATAAAAAATAAAAATAAATTGTACTTGTTTTTATTTATTTTTTAAGTCTCTTTTATTACTGTGCACATTTCAATTTTGCGGTCGATAAAAATATTACAAAAATATAAAAAAAAAGAATTAAAAAAAAAAATCAAAAAAAGAAAAAGTTGCTTGAGGAATAGTTCTGCTTTTTTTTTATTATTTATTTACCACATGAGTGCATACGGTGATTACACCATCCGAGTTATACAAAATTGTTTCATATTTTTTTTGTTCTTCTTTTTTTTCAATCAAATACTTAAAAATAAACAAAGAAAAGAAAATAGTATTGAAAATAAATACGCCAGCAAATTGATTGAAGTTTTAATTTCAAGAAAAAAAAAAAACAAACAAAAAAATGCTACAATTGAAATATCCAAAATGAACGACTGTTCTTCCTTTTTTATTACTTAAGGACATCATATGTCGTCTCTAACAATTAGAAAATATAAATTCTGTCTTTTAAGGAAATTTCTACTAAATTACTAAGCATGAGTCTGAGTCACAGTATTTGTAAGGAATCAAATACCAGAGATCAGCAATGAGTATTCAAAAATATGAGTAGATTCAAATCATACTCATAAATTCTCATACTTATATGCATTCATACTTATTTTAATATCATACTCTAATTCAAAATTTGACCAACTCATCGTACTCATACTTAACAATACGTATTATTTTGTTGATTTCGACTCTTCTTTACTCAACATTTCCAAGAATCACAAAATAACTATGATTCGAATACGAACACTACAATGCTCACTAGAAGATTGTGTCTTTGATTTGTTTGCTGCCTTTGTCGTTTTCTTTCCTCTTTTTTCTATAAATGCAACGAAAACTAAGACTGTAAATTCTGATAAATGATTCGAATCACTCGTATCATTTATGAGTATCATAAGTATTTTTCTAAATTTATCATGAATTTGAATGAGTAGTCGTAAGAATCAAACATATTTCAAATGTTATAAGTTTGATATCAATGTTGTACTCATACTCATTGCAACCTGTACTTATAAATCAACTAGCTGTACCCTGCGTGCGTTGCTGCGGCTCCAACTAAAATAAATTTTGAGGAAAGACATTACACAAATATCCGATTAATTTCTAATCATTTTATGGATTTTTTTCCCGTTGTCCAGATGATTCAGACGAACAGCCCTGAGTAGTATGCATTCGATCAGTTTCTAATCTCACTTGTCGTTGTTCATGTGACTCATGCCAACGGGTCTCAGCGGCTTGTACTCGAAGATTTTCCAGTCTCAATGCTTCTACAAGTCGACCAGTTGCTAGTCGCTTTGAAGGTATGATGGCACGGGAATGACGTGAAAAATACGTTTAATCCAACTGAATTCAACAGCGTTTTTAAGAATTTTCCAAAATTAAAATGTTTCAAACTTGTGATTGACATTTTGCGGGATTAAGTTATACTAAATGTTATTAAAATCATAAATGATGATTCCTAAAATGTCTGGTATTTGTCCGATCAACACATGATTAAATGCATAGTTTACGATTCAATTCATTTTGAATAATTCTCAATAGCGCTATCTATCGGAAATTAATCGCACTAACCTAGAAATCGACTTATTCGTCTTATGCGCAACAACTTTGCTAATGTTCATATCATGATCAAATGCACAGTTTACGATTTAATTCATTATAAGTAATTTTCAGTGGCGTCACCTGTCGGATATTGGTCATACCAACTTATAAACTTTCGCCGGCTCATGCACAACAACTTTGCTAAAGATCATAACATGATCAGATGAACGGTATAGGATTTAATTCATTTTTAGTAATTTTCGGATATTGGCCATACCAAGGTGGAAATCTTCCCGGGCTCATAAGCAACAACTTTGCTGAACATCATAGCATGATCAAATGCATAGTTTATGATTCTATTAATTACATACAAAGAAACATTCATTTCTATATAAATAGATGTGGTCGTGGCACCTCGCCTACTTGAAATTTTAAAATAAAAAGTAGCCTATAGTTCCTTCCAGACATACAGGAAGGTACTGTTAAAATTCCAGCCGCTTAGCCATCTATAGACTTTAAATAAACCCACAAACAAATAAAAACACATTCATTTTTATATACATATACATATGTAGTAGTAGATTACATAGAGCTGACGGGTAACGTATACGACATATTTTGTTAGACAATAACACTCATACTTTTATTATTTATTTTATTTTATTTGCCTATTTCAACATAAAAAGTAGCCTATAACTCCTTCCAGACATACCGGAAAGTATTGTTAAAATTTCAAGAAAATCGGTTTAGCCGCTAAGCTGTCTATAGACTTCAAAAAACCCACAAACAAATAAACACACATTCATTTTTATATATAAGAAAAAGAAGATGTTGTATTGAGTACGTATGAATCAGAGTAGTTGAATTACAATGCTGTTGACACACTCATTCTCAAAATTTCATCAGTACTTATGAGTAGCGAGAAGACGATCAGTGCTGATCTCTGTTAAGTACAGTCTTTCAAATGTAGCCGCCATCATTCAAGCGGCAATCTGTTTTTTTTTTTCAACTGAACTGAATTTCATTCGTTCCTGCTATTTTTCATAATTTAATTGATTTTCTAATTACCGAAGCAATGCCACGTGTTGTGTTCATTGGCAAATAAAAATATTAAACGGCACCATGATTCATTATTAAATAAAGAATTTCATTTCAATGCACAAAAGAGAGAAAAAATATACGAAAATACGAAAAATTAAATGAAATGAAATATAAATTGTATAAAAATATGCCAGTCTACCAATTAAAATTTCTCAATTCAGCAGAATAAAATGCAACGCATATGCCAAAAAAAATTTATGAAAAATTTCCATTAAAACATGTAGAACTTGTACAGGCAGTAAGCAATAAACGAAACCAATATACAAATTCAATATTTGCATGTACATATGTACATACGTGGGAGGAATACTTACGAAAAACTTACGAAATTATTTTCCCCGAATTTATTATTTTCGACTGTTTTATGGAGTTTTATTGACACTTTCGGGTTAGGAGTAATGGATTGTAAATTATTTACCAATATTATATCACGGGTACCCTGGTAATCCAGTGAGTAGTGCGTTCAATTATTAGTGTAAGTGGTCGCGGGTTAGATTCCCACCAGAGGCTTTGCTCTGCTATATTACACTGAGCATAAAGTCTCAGTTAATCTGCTCGTAATAATTGGGTATAATTTGTAATTGTATTGCAATTAATAACAAAAATAAATAAATCAAATAAATTTGTAAGTTTCGTTAACATTATAAGCGTGTGTATAGTATTTGACGTAGTTCTGGACCAGGGATCAGCGTTGAGCATTCAATAAGATCGAAATTTTCACTAAATTACTGAGCTTGAGTGTGAGTTATGGTATTTGTAAGGAATTAAATACCAAAGATCAGCAATGAGTATTCAAAAAGATAAGTAGATTAAAATCATACTCATAATTTCTGATATTTATACGCATTTATATTTATTTTAATATCATACTCATACTACTCATATTCAAAGTTTGAAATACTCATCGTATTCATTCTTAAAATACGCATAATTTTGTTGATTTCGTCTCTCCGTTACTCAATATTTACAAGAACCACCAAATAAGTATGATTTGCATACGAACATTACAATACATACTCACTAGAAGGTTGTAAATTTGCTTTGCTTGTTGTCTTTGTCTTTTTTTTTTTTGTAAATGCAACCACCATTAAACTGTAAATTTGAATTACTCGAATCATTTATGAGTATATTAAGTATTTTTCTAAAGTTATGAATCTAAATGCGTAGGCGAATGAATTAAACATGTGTCGAATGTTATGAGTTCGATGTCAATGCTGTACTTATATTCATTGCAACCTGTACTTATAAATTAATGTTGTAGTGAGTACGAATGAATCAGAGTAGTTGAATTTCAGTACTGTTGACGCAAACAAAATTTTATGAGTACTTATCAGTAGGGAAAAAACGATTCATTGCTGATCTCAGTTCTGGATCTATAATAATGGTCAACTTGTGTGTTATTGACGACTGGTTGACCTTCAACAAAATCAATAAGTGATAATGCTTATGAATGTGAATCGTTCCCCCTCTTGGTTTTGTGAGTAAGTGTGGATAGTGTACTGTTAATTGGTAATGATATGTAGTTTTTTTCTAAACAAACAATACAAAAATAAAGAACAGTTTGAGGATCTCAGATGATGAAGAGATCAACGATGTATTTTGGGGGTTGTCATAAGAAAAAAAAAATTAATTTTTTGATTTGGTTTTAAAAGTGTATAATAAAGTTAAAGATTAAACTGATTGGTGAGAACTAAATTGGTAAAGAACATATGCGATATACGGCATATAAAAAGATTTTGTTTTAAATTTATAAATGTCTGTATTAAACACAAGCGCATCTACTGCGGAATTCACCATTAGGCCGTGACTATCAGATTTGGTCATTCGGGCTGCCAAGAATTACATGCCTATTCAAAAATATGATAGTGAGTACTAAAAAGTGAGAGTGTCCAACAGCGTTCTTAACAAATCTTTTGTCTTTGTAAGTTTAATGTATAAAATTTCAGTAATCCAAGTAGGAGTACCAACACTTTCCAATAGTATACAACGAAAAATTCTCATTCATTTAAATTTTAATGTGAATTTATTTCATTTAAACATTATTTCGACATTTAAAACTGAAATCATCATTTTTAGTTTCAAAATTTTTACTGGAATTTAATTTTTAAGTGAAGGAGATGAAATATTGTCTGCATTGAACTCACCCAATTGTTGGTCCGCTGTTGTGGCAGGTGCATGTTGTTGCGTATGATGTTTGGATTTTTTCAATGTACCATAACGTTGTGTTGGTGTTGGTTGAGATAGTTGTTGTGCTAGGGGTGAGGATGAAGATTCGGTAGTTTTTCTGTCATATCTTTGGCTACAATTACTGCTATTCGTTGAACTGGTAGAGTTTGAGGTGGTGGCATTCCCTATACTCGAAGCCATATGGTTGCCGCTTTGAAAACTATGTTGACTACCGGATGCTGCCACCGATGTTATATGCGGCGGTGGTGGCACCGGATATCCGACATAGTCAACAACATACTGTGTTAGCGGATCACTGCCGCCACAGCTACTGAATGCAGATGGTGGCCTTTCAACGTATATTTGTGTTGCCGGATGTTGTTGATGTTGCAGCTGCTGTTGCATAGATGCTGCTGCCGCTGCATGTGCAGCAGCTGCTGATAATTTCATACGCCACAGCGTATCCTGGTTGCTGCCAATACTCGCCGATATACTATTCGAATTTGTGTAATTATTTTCGGACGCTGGATAATGTATTGATGACCCTAAAAATTAAATTCACATCAAACTCCATTAAATGTTAATACCAAGGAATATAAAAAAAAATTAAAAAAATAACGGTTTCGTGCAACCAACAAAAAAAAAAACAAACAAAAAAAGAAACATAAATAGTGCGGATTTCTTTACAGTTTTTCTGTTTTTTGTTTTATTCATGCAATTCGATTGAATTAAGTGCGGTGCAGTGCAGTGCAGTGCCGTGATAGTTTGATTATTTCGGTGCATTTTTATTTTAAGTGATTAATTTATGCTGAAAATAATATGAAATCATTTAAATGGCAAATAATTACCAATTGAGACCAACAAACAATCGAACATTGCCAAGCATTAAAATGATACAGTGTGTTGTGATAAAATTGAAAAGAGGAAAATAAAAAAATCTTAAACGAATACTGAATACTGAATTGTGAATTGTATAGGGTGTTTTTTATAGAGGTATAGAACTTTAAGTTGCAATAAAACAACGATGGATTATTCGATTAATATGAATTTTATTTATCCGAAAGATAATCTTGTGGCATTACATTTTAAATATGATTTCTGGCATATGACCGCCACGGCTGGCGCGGATGTAGTCAAATCTGGACGTCCAATTTTCGATGACTTTCTCCAACATTTGTGGCCGTATATCGGCAAAAACACGGCGAATGTTGTCTTCCAAATGGTCAAGCGTTTGTGGCTTTACCGCATAGACCAATGACTTTACATAGCCCCACAGAAAGTAGTCTAGCGGTGTTGAATCACAAGATCTTGGAGGCCAATTCACAGGTCCAAAACGTGAAATTAGGCGGTCACCAAACGTGTCTTTTAATAAATCTATTGTGGCACGAGCTGTGTGACATGTTGCGCCGTCTTGTTGAAACCACATCTCCTAGACATCATGGTTATTCAATTCAGGAATGAAAAATTAGTGATCATGGCTCTATACCGATCACCATCGACTGTAAGTTTCTTCCTCAATGCTACGCTCTCAGCAACAATAACTTCTTCTGTACGCACCGTACAGCGTCTCTGGGGATGCGAGTTATCAATAAGACTAAACGTGGTGCGAAAACGTTCCATGGTTAATCGAATTAATTGCTCTGATGGACGATTTTGTCGACGATAAAATGGACGTAGTGCGCGATACGTTTTCCGCACAGAACCATTATTTTCGAAATAAAATTGCACTATTTGCAAGCGTTGTTCAGGCGTGAGTCTATTCATGATGAATTGCCAAACCAAACTGAGAATAAATCACTTGACAGCTGTTAAATCGATCGCCATCTTGAAAAGTAATGCCAAATTAAAGTTGTATACCTCTATACAAAACACCCTTTATATATATACATACATATGGTTAGGAATATAATAATATTTTACATATTTTTGTTCATTTCTTACAAAGTTATTCAAATTCATTTTCCAATATTTTCCTTAACTCGTTCAACAATTACCAGATTGATGAGTTCGTGCAGGAGTGACAGCTGCAGCTCATAGTCATATCTTGGTTTATGTTTTATTTTTCTTTTCATTGGTAAATACATGGTACCAAGTTAAATAAAAACAAACAAAAGAATTGCAAGATTCACATAAAAATCATTCCCGACATTTGAGGTGATGCCATAAATTTTGCTTCTGGTAAACCAAACATTTGAAAGTATTTTTCTAATGTATACAAATCCATGGAAAAAAATAACCAATTTCTCCCACATATACTTACATATACGTTCCCACACACATACAGTGGTGAACACTGCATAAAGCATAAGTTTGATATCTCATTTGTTCTGGATTTTTCCACTGCAAACATAAGTTTGATCTCTTTTACACTTGATTCCATCTTTGATTTTTTTTTTATTCTATTTAGTATTCGTATAAAATATTTAATCATTTAGTCAAAGTGTTGTTTTTCAAGGAGACACATAATAAAACACATATTTTCAGTTTTGCTACCTTAATGCTACAAAAAGTGATGAAAAATAGAATACGTACATACTACTACATATATAATTGGCCATTACAACGCTTCAGTCAGGATTACGGCCTAGCTTCTCAACACCACTCATGTTATGTGTGTTAATTTTATACTTGAGTGGCGAGACCTACAGTTTAACGTCGACTCCGAACGACAGATTTTGAGAAACTTTTTCATGGCAGGTTTATTTTCTCTCAGAGTTTCTGCCAGAAACCTGCTGAGAGAAAATCGCCGAAGAAATTTTTTTTTTCATATTTCGTTTTGATGCCTGACCTGGGGCTTGAACCCAGGCCTACTAGACTACGGCGACTACAATTTGATAAAAATTCTAAATTCACTCTTCTAATTAATGCATGACATCCCTATGAGTGCAGTGTTTTCAACATATGTTGCGTATGATTAATATTTAATATTTGCCTTCTTCACATATATTACGCATACGTTGTGGTGAATACTTGTATCGTATCATTTATGCTTATGATTCAATTAGATAATTTAATATTTTTCTTTTTATTGTTTAAGCACTTCTTTCTAATTAATAATTGTTAATTAATGCTAATTAATCTAATTAATGATTGCAAATGATATTGTGTTCAGCAAAATTGATCAGATTATATTATATTCAAGATTGTGCAAGTTTCCCTTTACAAATCCAGCAAATGAATTTACGGATCAGAGATTTATACTTATTTTAATATCATACTCATACTATGCAGTTTGAAGTACTCATCGTACTCATACTTAACAATACTCATGATGTTGTTGATTTCGACTCTCCTTTACTCAACCTTTATTAGAATTACAAAATAAGTATGATTCGCGTACGAACACTACAATACTCACTAGAAGGTTGCGTAATTGCTTTGCTTGCTGCCTTTGTCTTTTTCTTTCTTATTTTTATTTTGTAAAGGTAACAACAACTAAGACTGTAAATTTTAATGAATGATTCGAATCACTTATGAGTATCATAAGTATTTTTCTAAATTTCTGAATCCAAATGAGAAGACTTATGAATCAAACATATTTCGAATGTTATGAGTTTGATGTCAATTTTTGTACTCATACTCATTGCAATCTGTACTTATAAATCAATGTTGTAGTGAGTACGAATGAATCAGAATAGTTGAATTTCAATACTGTTGACTCACTCATACTCAAAATTTCATGAGTACTTATGAGTACCAAAAAAACGATTCATTGCTGATCTCTGGTCCTTACACTTGATGAAAAACTGGTAAAACACTGTTTTTTGATAAAAAAAAACCTAAGCTGTGATCGCATATACATAAGTAACTGTTGAAACTACTCCGGTGGTGACAAAAAAAAATTGGAATCAATTTTCTAATCGCAATGACTATAATTTCTTGTGTAGGGTATGAATGGAAAAATGAAAATGAAAAATGAAAAATAAAATATGGAACGTACATATGTATATTGAAGTATTAAAATCTATGATTTTCATTTTTGTATTTTCATTCTTATTTGAATTCGTATTCTCATTCTCGATCTCATTCTCCATTTTCCATTCTCATGTTTGTTGAATGTAATCCCTTCTAACGAAATGATTGACATTGAGCATTAGTTACTTATTTACGGTGGTGTGCAAGAATGCATTGGTATGTGTGTATGTGTGGGTATATGTACTTAGTTGCTAACAAATGATTGTTTTTGTTGGCATTTAAAATGAATGCATGCATATACATACATACATAAATACACAAGTATATACTTACATCCGCACACACTGTTTATGTACACTGAGAAAATAAAAGCATTTGTTGTGATCATAATCTCAGAGGTAGACCTGATCTGTTAAGATCAAAATTCGAAAAATTTGCTGAAATCATGGATTTAGTATTGAGCGCAATAATTATATTGCTACGAAAATGAAAACATCGTTTAACTTTAACATGATTAACAACAGCTACACTAACAAATACAACGAACATGTTACAAGTAAAGTAACAACGTCGGTATGAAAGAAAAGGGGATAGACAAGTAAGCGACAACGTAACAACATGCAATGTGACCCAAATACACAAACAACAATGAAGTCACGATAGAGTTCTCAAGAAGGTGAAATCGCGAACATTCGACTTAAAGAACGTCCATCAGACTGTTTAGGTGGGCATATAAAAAGGCAAGACAAAGCAGGCAACGAGTAGCACGAATTCAGTCAGTCTTGTGTGAAGACGCATTGCGTGTGAAGATAACAGTCGCGGTTTGAAGATCTCCGCTATACAGATCTAACGTGCAAGTGGTGTTGCTTACGCAAAGTGTGTGAGCAGAGAAGAATAGCGAACAAGCAATTATTGTTGAATGCATCAAGTTGTAAACAGTGGCACACAAAAGGAGTGCGAACAATAAACAATATGAATAAATTTGATGAAGTGTTGATTATTACACTGAAGTTAATGTAGTCTAGTAGGTAGTGTAATGGCTTATTAGACGAGCGATCGTGGTCCAACCCCTGACTTAGACATCTCGAACAAAACAAAATATGAAATAAAAATATTTTTTAGGCGACTTCCTTTTAGCAGTCTTCTAAACGAAAATAAAATTGTCACTGAAAAGTTTCTCAAATAACTGTCGTTAAGAGTCGACTTTAAACTGAGGGTCTCCCCGCTAGTGGTCTGAGAAGCTAGGTTGTACTCCTAACTAGTATGCATAAACTGAGGGAAACGCTTTCAGATCAGAGAGGGCTTGATGTGGAGTTTGACGTGGCCACATTTTTATAAGTACATTATTAAGGGATTCCAATGATTGGCACACATAGAATTATTTTACTAACTTCTGACCGATTGCGTATTGTATTTATATCAGCAGAAAATCTTCCTAAAATCCTACAGACTTAAATTTTCATAAGAAATATTAGTCGTGAGGCTATGGTTAAAACCCCATGTCAGATATCTCGAACAAAACGAAATATGAAAGATAATTTTTTTTTGGCGATTTCTGACACTCAGCAGATTTTTGGCAAAAACTCTCAGAGTAATTAAAATTTTCATGAAAAGTTTTTCAAAAATCTGCCGTAAAAACTCGACTTTGAACTTTACACAACATAGGTGGTGTGAGAATTTGGGTTGTAATCCTGACTAAAGGGTTGCAATGATCAATTATGTACACATGTATTGCAATTCTTAGTACCATTTTTATTTCCATAACTGGTTGAAATTCAGAAAATTCTAATTTCAGTCTGCTATTAATTTCTCTCCTTTAGTGGTTTTGTTAAGAACGTGTAGTACTTCATTACAAATCTCTTTTTAGGCCGAAATTAATTTCTTTAAGTCGGAAATTCAATAGACAAGTATTCGTTATCAATAACATTTCAAAGGACCTTCAAGAACAAATTTTTAAACACGAAAAAGTGTTGAAAATATGGCGAATAAAAGTTAATGAACAAAATGAAATGAACGTTACGACAGAAAACATACCCGCCTGTTCTGATAAATAATTAAGTTGCATTTGCAATATTCGATTGCCGCCTGGACCTGGAAATTGGATAAGTCGAAAATTTAAAATTTTTTTTCCGTGCATTTATAAAAAACACACAAAGGAATCCACACGTTTCCATTGACTGATACAGCATATTTCCGTTAAAGTATTAAGTTTGCACACAAACACAAATACAATGGTTTAATCCATACATAAATTTACATACGTGTTATTGAAATTAAAAAAAAAAACAGCGGCGATAAAAGAAATAGTAGAATACTCTATCATCCTTAAGCATAACTGTTCAATTCACACAAGCCGTTGTATCGTTGTATTGAGTGTAAATTTGGACGATTATACAACAGTGTATGCTTGTTGTTGATAATTTTCATGTAAAAATCCGATACACTTTTTTTCATATGTTTTTAAAAATTGTATTGGTTTCGTGCTATCAAATTCTTTGAACCCCAAAAATTATGAAGCAGAATAAGACATTTGAAATACGAAATACACAATACAACATATCATTGAGCATTCACAAACAATCAAGTGTATTCAATACAACATACACTATACAAAGTCGTAAGAATTGGTCAAATTTGTTATTCAGAGAAAATATAGAAGACCTCTACGTATTACTAACAAGTGGGCCATTAGAGATTAACGAAACTGTGATGACTGAGGTCTACATAAAGTTCTCACGGAAGATGCATTAAATACATCCCTAAGAATTTAGGGATGTTAGACAAAGGAAGTGAATTAAAATATTTATTAATGAGTTCATGATTTGTATAACTATTCTGACTGTACGTTGTTAATGAAATGAAAGCCTTAACAGACGTTTTAAATCAGTTTAAAGTAAATGGAAATGCTATTAATATGGCCACGGCTGTCAGTTTCGTTGTTTCTCGTTTTTATTGCAAAAATTTTGATTTTATGCAAGCAAGCAATGGTTCTGTTTTAATAACCACTATTGTTACGAAATTTCATTTAATAATATCGTATCGTATTTATAAATTCATCTTTGTCATGCTAGTTAGTCAGAAAACAAAAAAAAAAAAAAAGAAAAATTGCGAAACTTATACGAAAATATTCGTATCTGTGTGTGTGCATGTGATAACTTTGATCCATTGCGTACCTTGCATTGTACTCTATAAAATACAAAATTCTGTGAAAAACTCTTGCAATAGTATACGAGTGTATTCTGTAGAGAAAAGTCATAATTAAGAAAATTCGTTGTCCAATTACTACACTAGTAAAATGGTATTAATTGGAAACTGGAAACAAAATTGTTAGCGGATAGAGTATTTCATATTCGTACATCACTTCATTATTCTTCGATTCTATAAAATAATAGGTTTGTTCCATGATAATGTTGTTAAACTTTGATAAAATAACAGAAGTCATTGTAGTCTAGTAGGTAGTGCCGTGGCTTAATAGACTCAAAGCCGTGGTTCAAACCAGAGGTCAGCAATGAATCGTTTTTTCGCTACTCAACAACGCTACTCAATTGAAATTCAACTACTCTGATTCATTTGTACTCACAATAACATTGGTACATGTTGCAATGAGTATGAGTACAACGTTGACATCAAACTCATAACATTCGAAATATATTTCATTCATAAGCCTACTTATTCAGATTTAGAAAAATACTTATAATACTCATAAATGATTCAAGTGTTTCCAATCATTTATCAAAATTTACAGTCCTAGTTGTTGCATTTACAAAAAAAGAAGAAAGACAAAGACAAAGACAGCTAGTAAACTAAACATACAACCTTCTAGTGAGTATTGTAGTGTTCGTACGCGAATCATACTTATTTTGTAATTCTTGTAAATGTTGAGTCAATGAGAATCGAAATCAACAGCATCCTGCGTATTGTTAAGTATGAGTACGATGAGTACTTCAAACTTTGAATATGAGTAGTATGAGTATGGTACCAAAATAAGTGTGAATGCGTATAAGTATCAGAAATTATGAGTATGTTTCGAATATACTCATCTTTTTGAATACTCATTGCTGATCGCTAGTTGAAATTCAGAAAAGATCTAAGTTTAGTCAGCTATTAATGTCTCTCCGTTAATGGTTTTGTTAAGAACTTATATTACTCCATTACAAATCTGTTTTTAGGCCCAAATTAATTTCTTTAAGTCGGAAATTCAATAGAAAAGTATTCGTTATCAATAACATTTCAAAGGACCTTCAAGAACAAATTTTTAAACACGAAAAAGTGTTGAAAATATGGGGAATAAAAGTTAATGAACAAAATGAAATGAACGTTACGACAGGATACATGCCCGCCTGTTCTGATAAATAATTAAGTTGCATTTGCAATACTCGATCGCCGCCTGGACCTGGAAATTGGATAAGTCGCAAATTTGAAATTTTTTTTCCGTGCATTTATAAAAAACACACGAGAGAATCCACACGTTTCCATTGACTGATACAGCATATTTCCGTTAAAGCATTAAGTTTGCACACAAACACAAATGTAATGGTTTAATCCATACACAAATTTACATACGTGTTATTGAAATAAAATAAACAAAAAAAAAAACACACACAGCGGCGATGTAATAAATAGTAGAGTACTCTGTCATCCTTAAGCATAATTGGTCAATTCACACAAGCCGTTGTATCGTTGTATTGAGTGTAAAGTTGGACGATTATACAACAGTGTATGCTTGTTGCTGATAATTTTCATGTAAAAATCCGATACATTTATACACATTTTCTTAATATATTTTTACAAGTTGTATTGGTTATGTGCTATCAAATTGTTTGAATGAAAAATATGTGTATATGTTTCCGCATATCTTTAAAAAGTTGTTTTGGTTTCATACTATCAAATTCTTTGAATGCCAAAAATTATGAAGAAGAATAAGAAAAAGACATTTGGAATACGAAATACACAATACAGCATAGCATTGAGCATTCACAAACAATCAAGTGTATTCAATACAACATACACTATACAAAGTCGTGAGAATTGGTCAAATTTGTTATTTGAGAGAAAATATAGAAGACCTCTACGTATTACTATTTTTCGCAGAATTATTTCCTTTCATTTCAACGAGTGGGCCATTAGAGATTAACGAAACTGTGATGACTGAGGTCTACATCAAGTTTTCACGGAAGATGCATTAAATACATCTCTAAGAATTTAGGGATGTTAGACAAAGGAAGTGAATTAAAATATTTTTTAATGAGTTCATAATTTTTACAACCATTCTAACTGTACGTTGTTAATGAAACGAAAACCTTTACAGAAGTTTTAAGTCAGAAAATTCTATTAATATGACCACCACTGTTAGTTTCTTTGTTTCTCGTTTTTATTGCAAAAATTTTGATTTTGTGCAAGCAAGCAATGGTTCTGTTTTAATAACCACTATTGTTACGAAATTTAATTTAATAATATCGTATCGTATTTATAAATTCATCTTTGTCATGCTAGTTAGCCAAAAAACAAACAAAAAAAAAATACGAAACTTATACGAAAATATTCGTATCTGTGTGTGTGTGATTATTTTGGTCCAATGTGTAGATTGCATTGTACTCTATAAAATACAAAATTCTGTGAAAAACTCTTGCAATAGTATACGAGTGTATTCTGTAGAGTAAAGTCATAATTAAGAAAATTCGTTGTCCAATTACTACACTAGTAAAATGGTATTAATTGGAAACTGGAAACAAAATTGTTAGCGGATAGAGTATTTCATATTCGTACATCACTTCATTATTCTTCGATTCTATAAAATAATAGGTTTGTTCCATGATGTTGTTAAGGTCTGGTAAAATGAGCTAAGTCGCCATAGTCTAGTAGGTAGTGCATTGGCTTAATATACTTCAGGCCGTGGTTCAAACCAGAGGTCAGCAATAAATCGTTTTTCGTTTCTTTTTGAGTATTGATTAATTCGTACTCACTATAACATTGATTTATAAGTACAGGTTGCAATGAGTCTGAGTACCAGAGATCAGCAATGAATCGTTTTTCGCTACTCAACAACGCTACTCAATTGAAATTCAACTACTCTGATTCATTTGTACTCACAATAACATTGGTACATGTTGCAATGAGTATGAGTACAACGTTGACATCAAACTCATAACATTCGAAATATATTTCATTCATAAGCCTACTTATTCAGATTTAGAAAAATACTTATAATACTCATAAATGATTCGGATCATTCATCCCAATTTACAGTCTTAGTTGTTGTTGCATTTACAAAAAGAAGAAAGAAAAAGACAAAGACAGCAAGCAAAGCACACACACAACCTTCTAGTGAGTATTGTAGTGTTCGTAAGCGAATCATACTTATTTTGTAATTCTTGTAAATGTTGAGTAAATCAGAGCTGAAATTAACATCATGCGTTATGTTAAGTATGAGTACTTTAAATACGAGTAGTATGAGTATGATATTAAAATAGGTGTGAATGCGTATACTAAGTATCAGAAATTATGAGTACGATTCGAATCTAGTCATATTTTTGAATACTCATTGCTGAACCCCAGTTCAGGGGAAAACGAAATATAAAAAATATTTCTTCGGTGACTTCCTTTCAGCATTCTGCTGGCAACTAAAAGTTTCTAAAAAATTTGTCGTTCTGTAGGTTCCGCCATTCATGGATAAAACATATAAGTTATGTTCAGTAGCAAAGTGCCTTACTAACATTAACAGATAGGAACGTTTCTCTCTCGCATTTATTAATTACATGCTCATATCTGCTAAACGAACAGATCTAATTATTTATTTAGATTTGTTTTTTTGTTGTTTTCCATCGCATTCGCAAAATTGAGTATTACAAATCCTGTCTTTATACATACATTGATTAAAAAAAAAAAAAATGCAAATGAAAATGAAAATTTAAAACACAAACAACAACACACTTTATTAAATCACATTGTATTTCATGTCATGGCATAAAATTTCGACTAGAAAATATATTTTGTCGTTCAAAAATATTCTTTCATTACTCACATCACATCATAGTGACGCGATTTAGTTATTGCAATACATTGCAGGACATGTAATGCATGCAACATGTAACGGAGATACATTTATGTTTTATACCATAATGCAGCAAATAATTAATGGAGGTTCTGTTGTTTCTTTTTTTTAGTTTTTGCTGTCATTCCCTATTTTCATTAAAAGAGAACCGCAATATTATTTAAAATCGAATTGATGCGATTTAGAATTTCGAAGAATTTAAATTTTTGTGTTTGAATCAGTAATAAAATCACAAGTCGCATAACGATTAGCCATAAAATAATTCAATTGATTTTTGTTTTTGCTCTCAGAGTTTTTGCTACAAGGGCTGCTAAGAGGCAGTCGCCGAATAAAATATTTTTTTATACTTCGGTAAATTCGAGATGTCTAAACCAGGGGTTTAACTAGGGGTTGTCGTAAAGTATGCTAACACACTACCTACTATACTATGCCGACGTTATATGGAATACGGTTAAGCTTAATTGGTTTGCTTATTGAAATTGTTCGATATAATCGATTATCATTATTATTTTGTTACACTAGGTACACTAGGCGTATGATTATTTTTAAAAAATTCTTATGGATGCCTTATTCATATTTGTTGCAAATAAAATTTGTTTTATTTCCGCAATATCCACATCGTTTTTCAATTTTAGAATATTCAATAAGGTTGTTTCTACCATTATGTCGTGCATATGTCATCTATTTGTTTATGCGCAAACCTCTTGTAGATGAGGTATCTTACGAAGAGACGCATATGTCAGATCATTGGGATATAACTTTTTTAGCAGCAGCCATGCATTAGCATTAGAGGCGTCAAAGAGATATGCAAATATTGGCCACCACCATGTCTGATGAGCGAGCGGTATTCTAATATACAACTAATAGATCCATCTTATCAACGTCCCTCATGTCATATAGAAAAACCACTTTTCGTTGGAAAATGTTTACTACACCTCTTCCTTCGACAATTCGTTGGCACCATTTAATTGACATCATCATTTCTTGCATTTATGACAACATTATTATCCTTCCATTGTATGAGCAATATATTTCCATTATTTTTAAATCAATGATCTACAGATGCTCTTTCCTCCTTTTTCATAACCGCGATTGAGCGAAGAGGCCATTTTTTGTTCGCCCTTCACGTATTGTTCCTGAATTACATATTTAGATCGATTTTAACGGATATAAAACAAGTGTCTATGAATACATGAAATACATATAACGATTCCTATTCTATAAATTATTGAATCCTTTATTACATGGAACATTAGGTTTTAAAATGTGATCAAACTCTTCTAAAACCTGATACAACATAACCAAAAATATTGATATTGTCACTCATAAACTATAGAAACATTTTCGAATGCGTATGTATTTACTTCAGCTTTCATAATGAATCAATAGGACTTATTAGACAACCTCCATCTCAGACAAAACGGAAAATGAAAAATATAAAAATAGTTCTTGCGCTGATTTCCTCTCAGTAGCCTTTCAATAAAAACTCTGGGAGTAAAATAAAATTGTCATGAAATTTTACTCAAATCTGTTATGGTGCGGAGACTACGTTAATCTGTAGGTCCTGTCCCTCACGGACAAAATTAACACACACAACATGGCTGGTTTTGTAATCCTGACTAAATGGTTGTAATGAGCAATTATGTAAGTATGATTCATATCACTACATCAGTATGTAAAAAATTACAAAGAATGCCTACAAAATCCATACCGAAAATTGTTGTCTATAATGTCCTACAAAAATTCTTTAGAAAGTAAATACGAGTTGCGTAAAATGATTAAGTTATTCGATTTCTTCTCCTCTATAAGCACATTTCAAGTTGAATTGGAGTATACCAACGAGGCTAATATTTGATTCAATGGTAACATCTGACAATCAGAGATCAGCAATGAGTATTCAAAAGGACTGTTATATTTTATTAGATATATTAATTTAATATTTTTATAGGAGGTGACACGCCCATTACAGCAAGTCTGCCCATTTTGTTCGTATAGATGTCAAATTTGTTCATACACAATTTTTGAGGAATCTAGCTGTTGCAGTTTATGAGATATGTGACATTAAATACTTATTAGGTACGTGGGCGTGGCACCCCGCCTACTTGAAATTTTAAAATAAAAAGTAGCCTATAGTTCCTTCGAGACATAGAAAATCGGTCCAGCCGTTTAGCCGTCTATAGACTTCAAACAAACCCACAAACAAATAAACACACATTCATTTTTATATATAAGAAGAAGAAGAAGATGTATTGTAGTGAGTACGAATAAATCAGAGTAGTTGAATTTCAATACTCACTCATAGTCAAAATGTCATGAGTATCTCTGCTGACAATCTTCTATATTTCTTTAAAAATAAATTTCTTTACTTTTTTGAAAATAATTTGAATAACAAAACTTTTAAATTTTTATTTAAAAAATAATGTTATTTTTTATAATTCTTGATTGAATTCCTAATAAAAACTATAATAAAGAATTAAATTAAAGTTGCATGTCTCGATTTTTGTTTTTGTCATTGTTTCACTAATTTTATCTGTCACTTTTTATGTCATCCAATTAATTCAGATTTGCTATGAAAAAAAAAAATTCGTAAACAATTGTTTTAAATGCTCTTGTTTATTCTGTTATTGTCTCTTATTTGGTTTTGAATTTAATCATTTTTTTTTGCATTTCATGCACTAATATGTAGCTACGAGGGATTTGTTGAGAGTTTTCATAAATTTATAATACAACCCTGTAGAGGGAGTTGTTTTGCATATATAGCGGGCTGTCCAACGGAAACTTCCGAATTTTGATAGTTGCCAACAGTCATCTTGTTGAAGCTACATCTGTCAAACTAGGTGTCTTTTAATTAAATCTGGACCGATGTAGTATTCAACAACACGTACGTATGATAAAATTGGTTTGTCAAAACAGATGTTCTGTTCCGGTAACATGCTGCGTGCTTCGCACATTTTACTACAGCCATAATCGCTCTACCCAGAGGACAGTTCCCACTGTTGTGTATAATTTCGAATCCAATAATAAACGCTCGACCAGAGGAAACACAAGGTCTGCCGAAAACATCGCCAGTGTCCATGAAAGTGTGCCAAACAATTTGACGTTTCACAGACCTTTACCTGTTGAATTTTACCTCGTGATTTGGAACTGCACCAGTACAAAATTCAATTGACACAGGGACTGCAGGTAAACAACTATAAACAGTGACACTAAGTCTGCCCTGTATTGGTTGGCAATAGACAATAATTCTCGTGGAAAAATCATTTTCTGCCATGAGGCCTGTTTCTACTCCACGTGTATTTTGGGTAGTGGCGTCAAAAGTCCATATTTCCTTTGGCTACTTCATCACCCTTTTGACTTGAGTTTGATGATCTGAATATCAGAGTCATAAGGTTTCAACAGAACCATGACCATACCTACGAGTGATGTGAGGACATGGTGATGTGTCCTGGCAACTGAGAACATGTTATTGTTTGTCTTTCCTCAATGTTAACATATATCATATCAGCTGTCAAATTCCGCCTATTTAATGTATTGCAGTCAAGAAAAATTGTACATTTCGTATGCACTCCACACAGAAAAGCTGTGGCGGTTATTCTTAACACATTGACTGCCGACTACGAGATATCTCGTAGATTGCTTTCCCTTCTACGGTGCCAACTACGAGTTATCTTGTACTCACTAAACCTGTCATTTTTGTGTAGCTACGAATAAAATCGTACTGTATCAGTGCTAGTATCGATAAATGGCTTCTGGGAAAAAAACAAAAAGTCAATTTTGGCGTGTGTGGCCAGTTTTCTGGAAATTGCCGCGGCAATCAACGTTTTAAGCAGAATAAAAAACATTTTCACTGTGTAATAACCCACATGGAAACTATGATGATAAATAATTTTTTATGCAGCAGTATTTCATTTAACCTGTATACCCACCCTCGTATCAGTCAATTGTTTGACTTCTTTATTCGTTTTTTCCTTATCCGTGCTAAATCTTAGGCAAAAAAAAAGTTTGGACTTTTTTTTTTTTAATACAGAACTACTACAGACTTATTAAAAAAAAGAAAGAATTCGGTTTGCTCACAACGATTGTGTCAAGTATGACAAGTACAATATCACATATCAATTAATTTCTCAGCGTCCTACGTACATACAGCTATGGACATTAAATTAGCACAAAACTTCGTCATAAAAATAATCATATTTTTTATAGTATTTTAGGTCTACTCATAAAAAAATTTAAACATAGGAACTTAAAATACATATTATTCTTTAAAAAGAAACAAAAATTTTGACGATATTGCCAGTCGTTTGCTCATTAAGACCTGAAACGTACCAAACGCCAGATTTTAGCTGGACAGTAAAATAGCACAAATTAAAATTTCTGGAATAAAAATGATGTGCTGTAATAAATAGTAAAAATATTAATGTTTTCAGCTTATTTGATTATAATTTAGTAGAGTAGCCCCTATTTTCAAGCGCCGCATGGCATCTACGGGACAATGTTCTTCGGGAAAGTTCTTTGGGAATCGAGTACCAAGCGTTCCGTATTCCAATGCTCAAATCGTCCAAATTTGTGTACTTTTGTTGAGCAATTGTACATTTCACATCGTTCTTGGGGGTTTTCAATCGAGTTTAAGTCAAAACTTTGCGATGGCCAGTCTAAAACGGGAATGTGCTCTTCATAAAATCAATCCTTTGCCTGCTTAGATGTGTGTTTGGGGCCACTATCTTGCATAAATATGAATAAAACTGGCATGTATTTAGAAGCTTATGCTTCCATTTTGTTCTTTATATTGTCCAAATACTGATAACAGTCCATTTTTTCATTAATTTTTACAATAAGACTTACACCGTGCCTTGAAAACGCTCCCCGCACCATTGTGTTTCCTCGAACATGCGTTATGGTCCTTTGAGCATAGCGTGGATTAAAAGTCTGACATTTTGGCCAATGAACAACCACTCTACCATCCGGTCCCATACGATTTACCTTTGTTTCATCACTCCAAAATATTTTTTCCAGAATGGGAGGTCTTTAGCATTGTGGGTGCGAGCAAACGTTAAACGCTTGAGTATATTTTTCTTTTGGTAGAAGTGGCTTCTTTCGGCAAGAGCGTCCAAAGAGCTTTTTGTGATTAAGACGTCTTTATAGGAGCCTGTCCTATAAATTTAATCTGAATTGGGAGTTAATTTCATTCAAAATATCGCGTGACGACATGAGAAGCTCCTTCTTTGACTTCCGAACAATAGCACGACCAACGATTTCGGTTTGTTTTCTTGACACGTGGCCTTCAATTTTTGTTTTCTGCGACATTATTCTGTTTGATTTAAAGGAAATGATGACGTTATAAATAATTTTTCGCTAGCAATTCGAAATTTCGGCAATTTCAGCCAGCTTTTTTCCATCATGCCACAAGTTAACGATAATGCGCTTCTCCTCTGGTGAGCAATCTTTTCCACGTACCATATTTTTTCAAAAATTACTTTAAATGCCACAAAATTAAAAGAATATACCGTAAAAATAAAAATACTCGAACAAAACTTGTACCTAAAACACTTTTAGGCAAGTTGTGCTAATTTACTGTCCAGCTCGAATTTAGGTACCGATACAAATTAGCAGTCAAAATAAAAAATATATACGATAATGGTAATATTTTTTGTTAAACGACAGCTAGATGTCATCGTGCAACATTACAGACCAAAACAATTGGCCTAATTACGATATAAATGAGAAAAAAATCGCAATCAAACTATATATGGATTTTGTGCTAATTTAATGTCCATGGCTGTACATGCATGTTTTTAGTTAAAATTTTTTGATATTTTTTATTAGAAGTTCTTAGATTCATTAGGATTGTTTTCTTTTCCGGCATCATAAAAAGTATTGGAGATCTTTACAAATTGTAAGGGTAAGCTATAGTTGGAGAATAAAAAAATATTGTTACGTTTTTACTTTTTTTGAAAAAGGTTTAAAATATGAGTTCGTTGATTGCAAACAAAATAAAAATAAATTGGCGTTTAGTTTCAATTAAATTCTTTATTGTTCGCACTATTTTTGTGTCACGGTTCACAACTTGACGTATACAACAATAATTGCTTGTTCGCTATTCTTCTCTTCTTACAACGTAGATCCTTAATACGGAGATCTTCAAACCACGACTATTCTCTTCACACGCAACGCGTCTTCACACAAGGCTGACTGAATTCTTACTACTACTCGTTGCCTGCTTGCTCTAGCCTTTTTATATGCCTACGTAGACGTAGTCTAGTGAATGCTCTTGAAGTCGAATGTTCGTGTCTTAGCCTTCTAGAGATCTCTATCGTTGAGTGTTATTGCCTTCTTGCTTACTTGTCTATTCCCTCTTCTTTCATACTGCTGTTGTTGGTTTATGGTTTTTTTGTTTTTGTATCTTTTGTTAATCATTTTAGTACTAAACGATGTTACACCATTTCCATTTTCGTAACAATATGTTCCTTGTATTGGGTTCTTCTATGCAAAGGTGCAACTGCTAAGAGTCAATCAATACGACTGAAACGGAATACAATTTGAAACGGAATTCTTTTCTTTAAGAAAATTATTTTTAGTGCAACTCGAAGTTGCCTCGCTAACAACGATTTGGTTTCGTTGAAATCTGTTTATGAAACTCATTTGTATTGTAGAAGAAATCTCATGAAAATCTAATAAATTCTGATAGAAAACTCATAAAATCGATTCTTAAGTGTTTTTCCAACTGAAACTGCATTAAATTTCCATGAGAAGTTTCTCTTTTATTTTCATTATTAAACAAATTTAAACAATTTAACACTGAATAAAGTAAAAATAATGAAAAATATTCATTTAAGGCGTAAAAAATAAAAAAAAAATAAATATTTTTTATGCCAACTTCGGTTGCATGGTACGCATAAAACAGAATAGCTTGCACAAGAGATATTCAGAAAAAATTAAATGCGAAATAAATTTATAAATCGCAAATGCAATAATCTATTTGTCAGGTGCATTAATCTATTTTTGTAATTTTGGCAAAAGTTATATTGTGTGCACAATCCATAAATGCGCGCTCACACAGTTGCGAATTACAGTGTGGGGCAAATATGGTCAGTATATTATTATATACTACATACCTAGAAATTATTTGAAAATAATAGAGACTCGTGTATCAAAAGAAAAAAAATTTAAATACATTTTAGAGAGAGAGCTTATTTAAAGATCTTCTTAAGGTTAACATTAGCCCGGGGTTCTATGATGTTTATTTTTTAAGAGTTTAACGAAATATAAAATTACAAGGACATTTTCTGTACTAAGGGCCATTATTACAACTTGCCGTTAAAGATATGATTCTAACGTGCAGATAAATTGTTTTTCATTATTATAAGTGGACAATAAGGTAGAAGTGAGCGTTAAGCTAAATGGAGGATCATCCCACCGATAACTTTTAAAGTTAAGTTTATGTTAGAAGTTGCCATATATACATATTATTTTCAATCTGGCAACTTCAAATATAATTAAAATGAGGAAACACAACAACAAAAAAGAGGCCCGTCGTTGCCACTGTTAAAAAAAAACTTGTTTAATTGAGCAGTTTTATCGACATTGCTCTGGCACTGCCATATTTTTGAAAAAGTTAACTTTATTTTATCTGTAAGTTGTAATAACGAAAAGAAGTTAAAGGTAACTTTAGCTAAAGGGAACTGTAAAGTTTGTTTACAGAATTATTTTCTCAAGATGCAAATATATTTAGGGGCATTATTACAACTTGCCGTTAAACTTGGGTTTAGTTAAAGGTAACTTTACAGTTCCCTTTAGCTAAAGTTACCTTTAGATGGAAAAATATTGAGAAAATAATTCTTTAAAGAAATTGGAAAACTAATCACATTTGCTTACTTACTTGGTCATTACAATCCCTTAGTCAGGATTACAAATTAGGTTTTCACCCCAACCTCGTTGTGTGTGTTAATTATATCCATTAGTCTCGAGACCTACTATGCAACCTCAACTCCGAAAGACGCCAAATTTGAAAAACTTTTAATTGTAACATTATTTTAGGTTAGGTTAGGTTAGAGGACGTGTACTTGTCAACTGTGACAAGTACAGTACCCGGAGGTCGAATTGACCCATTGTACAACGTCCTAGCTTCTCACACCACTCGTGTTGTGTGCGTTAATTTTATACATGAGTAGCGGGACCTACAGTTTAAAGTCGACTCCGAACGACAGATTTTTGAGAAGGTTTTTCATGGCAAATTTACTTACTCTCAGAGTTTTTGCCAGAAATCTGCTGAGAGGAAGTCGCCGAAGAAATAAATTCATATTTTCGTTTTGATGTCTGACCTGGGATTTGAACTCGGGCCTTTCGTCTAATAAGCCGACACACTACCTACTAGACCACGGCGACTTTAACATTATTTTAGTCTGAGGATTTTTGCCTGAATGCTGAGAGGATAAATACTCAGGAGATGAGATAATTTAAAGGAGAAAGGAAAGAGTTGGTATTGGTTTCCAACAATTTTTTTCTTCATGGCCAGTATATATTCCTTCGTCACAATTTGCCTAGAAGCCGACTTCAAAAGAAATTATAATTTTCTTAATTAAAAATCTGCCAACATGGGGGATATTCGATTACAACAATTATATGGTCCTACTCATTCCGCCCTATGAAATAAAATATAATTCGCCGTTATATTGGAATTTGAAATAAAATATTAAAGGAAAATAATTAAATCTTTTACGTTTTGTAGCTTTATTTACATTATTTTAGTAGAGCTCAACACTGCATCTACAAATTCATCAATCGTGTCATTACGCTGACTGATTGTACAACTTTATTGAGCAATCACACGACTTTGTATCGTGTACATTGTATTGAATACACCTTTTGTTTGTGAACGCTAAATGTTATGTTGTATTGTGTATTTCGTATTCCAAACGTCAAAAAGCGATAAGAAGAAGAAGACCAGCATTCATAATTTGATTTTCAAGCAACAAAATAAAAAATATTGCGGAAAAAAGTAAATTAATTAATTATCTGTTCGCACAGATTATATAATTTTGAAATGTTAATTGTTGACTCAAGTTGCATAGAAAATATTTTGTATTTTTATGCTTCCTCTTGATAAGTGGCATTGACATAAACTGATAGCACGAAACCAATACAACTTCCAAAAACATATGCAAAAAATGTGTATAAGTGTATCGGATTTTTATATGAAAATTATCAACAACAAGTATACACTGTTGTATTTTCGTCCAATAATGCACAATACACGCCATACAACGATACAAGGGCATGTGTGAATTGCCCATATTATTTTATAGAAACAATTGCTATGTCAAAGGGGTGGTTAGTCGTCGGTTGGTTGAAAATCAAAAAATTTTGATGTTCATTCAACTGCATTAGACTTTGTTTTATAATAACAAGTAAATGAACTTTTTTACGCCGAAACTCTAGAGTACTCTAGTAAAATTCAATTTGATTTAAATAAAATAAAATAAATTTAAGACCACCAATCTACACATTTGTAATGCATAAGGAATTATGAAAAAAAGAAGTAAAATTTCAAAAATATGAAAAATATGACACTAGTCACCATGACTGTTAGAAACTCTGTTTTTAATACAATATAATCGTGGTGTTATGATTTACTAGTCACTGTTCATTTTAAAGTAATTTGGCGTGCGTGTGTGAGTGTGCATAGCAAATGTATGGCAGTGTGTGAGTACATTTGCTGTACATTTGTTGATTTGTTGCCAACCTAAAGGCAACCAACCAAATAGGGGAATGACATGCCGTGTGGAACATAAGATGACTGCACGAATGTATATGATTATACGTGCATAAGTATGTGTCTGCATACACATACATACATACATACATATGTGTGTGTATAAATATAGTGTTGTATTTACGGTTGTACGAGTTGCGAATAAAAGTTTTTGGCAAAACTCCTCGAAAAAAAACCGAAAAGAAAAGAAAAGAAAAGAAAAGAAGAGTTATGCTCTGATTATTGTCTCTTCTCATACTTATTTGCATTCAGTTTTTCTATGACAGCGTCGTCGTCTGCCTGTGTATTCTTCTTCTGGTGACTGGTGTCCTTATTGTTGTTTTTAGCAGAACTATAAATGTATGTATGTATGTATGTTATGCATGTCTGTGTGAGTGTATATATGCATTTCCTTATTTTATTTTTTGTGTGAAAATATTTGTGCAAAAGTTCTATTCAATCCACAAAATAAAGAAAGAATAAGAAGAATAAGAATGGAATATAAAGCGATTTACGTGGTTAACAACGATATTGTCTTCCGTAGGATTTTCTCTTTTACTCTCGCTGGAGTTTTCAAAAATGAATGGGAAAAAATATTTGTGCTGTTGTTGTTGTTGTTGTAAACACTAATTTACTGAGACACAAATTTAAAATTAAAACCAAAAACAGAAGATAGAGTTCAAGAAGAAAAAACAAAAAAAAAAGCAGCAAAGCAAAATACAAGAAAACCCATCATAATAAGCAGTCGAGTGTAATGAGAGAAATAAAAAGAACAAAAAAACGGAGAAGAAAAAGATAGAAAATTAAGGGAAAACAAAACGTATTTCGAAATCACATCGAAATATTTCAGTTTCTTCTTTTAAAAAATAATAACAAAAACGGAAATAACGTGAAACGAAAATACACGCTCATTAGACGCACACATCCATCCATACACGTAACCTTGCAGCAAAAGCTGAAAGCAGGTGCAAAACTATAATAATTATTATTTGGTAGTGCGAAGAGCGTATGAGTGCGTGTTTACATTGGAACGTGCTACAGATGTGTACGTACCTTGAATATGAACACACGGAAAAGAGTGCCTCTAAGAGAGTGAGAGAGAATAAAATGATTGTTCTTCATGTAGTAATTTTGACTCTACTCCTATGATTCTACTTCGGTTACTTCATTTACCACAATAATTATGAGTGTCTCAAGTGCATTGAGGAACTGAACATTAAAACCACAAATGTTACTCTGTTCTAAATGTGTGTTGTTTTTGCTGTTGTAGTTGTTAATAATCCAAAACTGATTAAGTGAAGCAGCTTAATTTGAATTACGAGTTTAATTTATTACAATATTTTAAGCAGCATTATGGCTGTGTTGTGTTTCGTTTTGTTCTTGTTTTGTTTCGTCTTTTGCCCTTTAAGGAGACTTTAAGTAAAGAAAAGTTTCGACAGTTAAACTGTTTTTATGATTTTGAAGAAGACTGAAATAAACTGAATGCATAAGTAAATGGAATGGGATGTGGTGATTGCGTTTCAGACAACAATTTTCAACAATTTTCTTCATCATTAAGTTCTAAATGTATTCTTCTGTAAGAGATTTATGTATTGGAAAAATTTAATTTTCTCTAATCTTTTTTCTCTAACTAAACGAACTAACTGATTGTTTAAACATTATTGAATATCATGCTAATTACACTACGCTACAAAATAAAAAAAAAATTAAATACCTGGCTTATGACATAGTGTGGATTGTGAATTTTGTTGAGTAGAATTTAAAAATATTTTTTTATATTTCTTGAACCCTCCAAACTTGTTTTATTTGACAAAAACTGTTTTGTTGACAAATGCGAATTTATTTTATATTTTTTCAAGTTTGTCCATTCATAGTAGGAAACTTTAATAAAAAAATATGAAATAAGTGATGATATTCTGAAAGTGCATTATCTTGGAAAGAGATTGACACCTTGTTTGGCCAAATCGGGCAAAAATGGCTGTAGTTATTATATAAAAAGTCTAACAGTCGAGTTATATTTTTCATATATATTTTTTTTTCAAACCTTCAGTTCAAAAATTTTCAGAATTTTTGTTGGATCTTGTTTCAAACATTTTGAAAATTTTTGAACTGAAAGTTCATTTTATAAGATGACGTATATAAAAAATATAACACGACTGTTATACTATTGAAATAAAAACTACGGTAATCACTTATTTTATATTTTTTTAATAAATTTTGCAATTAAGAATAGCTAAACGTGAAAAAATGAAAAAGAAAATCATATTTTCCAAGTTGACCCGATCAAATTCATAACGTGTAAGCTTAAACCCTATGTTTATGTACATACATGTATTATTTTAAAGGCTGTCCCGTTTTCAAAAAACCTTCGATTTTGAAAATAGTTTAAAAAATATTTGAGTAATCAATAATTTTGTGTGAAAAGATCAAAAATACCGTTTTTGTCCAATAAAACAAGTTTGGAGGGTGTGAGAAATATAAAAAAAAATATTTTTGAGTTCTACTCAACAAAACTCAGAACCTACACTACTATGTCATTAGCTTGGTGTATTTTGACTGTCGCACCGTGTTACTATATCATTATTTTAGGAGATTATTGTTTGACTCTTTACATAAGATGCACCCAATTTAAAAGCCTTCGATTTCCCATTCAAGGCATTCTCAAATTTTTTTACGTGAAAGGCCATGAATACCTTCAAAACTATGATTATAAAATAAATACATATATTTAATGAATTGAATACAATTAGTATTAATTAAATAAATTTTTAAACAATTAAAATCAATTTGTTATATACGTACATTGCTACTAATTGTAGTAATCGCTCGATTTACGTCGCTATTGGTTCCAAAAAAATGGTGACGTACATAATTCGAAACGACGTAAATCAAATTAATATTGCTCATACGTACTAAAAAACATAATAAAGCACAATTGTATTGTGATAAAAAGTGCCTTGTTAAGAAGGTACTTTAAAAAGTTATAAATTTACATTTATTAATAAAAAGATGAAAAAAAACGTTTGAATAAAAATTAAATTTAGGCATAATTATGTACCACGAGGAATTACAAAACTTATACAAAAAAAGGTTTCCAGTGTCATCATCAATGCTTCTTATCTCGATTGTCTTTGCCGACTTAACGCTTTCTATTAAATTTCTTAAAAAAATTTGAGTATCGTTTATTATCAGTCGAAAGATTCAGACAGCTTTGTCAATGAACACAATTCACAGAAGCGTAAGTCTATATCCTGTTTTCTATATCGTATACTCGATATTAAAAACTTAAAGTATCCACTCTCGTCAATTATTTGTTGACATTTTTTTGGAAAACATTTGTCTCCTTAACCTTCCTATACCCGCGCCAAAAAATGAAACACCAATATCCGCACACGGTCTGTGAGACCGACAATTGTATAGCCTTATATCCTTGGTATTATTTCAAAAAAAAATAATTTGAATCATGTTTAATATTAGAACTGAATGTTCTCAAGTATATACAAAAAAGAAAATACAGAAAAATCCTTTGTTTAATTGAAAAAAATTCATTTATTTCAGGTATTTTAAAAAAGCACTTTTTCGTAAGGGCTACGAAAACTTGAACAAAAGTACACTTATACTCAAAATAAAAAAAAAAATTATTCATAACTTTAAAGATAACAATATATAACATATAAATAACAAAAAATAACACAAAACAAATAAAAATATTTAAAAATTTATTTACACAAAAGTGTTACACCAATACCCGCGTTCGGTCTCACAGACCGACTATCGTTGTGAGTGCATACTCCGGCTTTTGGCAGATACTTCGTATTTGTCCTAAATCGAAGCTTATTACGAATAATGAAGCTACCAGTAATATCAACTTACTGACACTATTTTTTTACAAAAAAATCGCAATAATAAAAAAATCGGTCTCACAGACCAACGCGCGGGTATAGGAAGGTTAACAGTCTGAAGTTTCAAATTCTCCTACAACTATTACGTTATGAAGTTATGATTTTCCTTTCTAAACATGATATTCTGAAATTTAAATAAAAATCGATTAAGGCGAAGTAAATCGAATGGCGACATACATATATCAAAGTGATACTGATAGCGTAAATCAAAGCGATGTAAAGCAAAGCGACGAAAATCGTGGGATTACTGTACTCTACATACGGTTAATACTTTGTACCAAAGTGTAGGCTTGAACTCTATTCAGATAAATCGATTGTGTAATCATATCGTTCTATGTAAATAAAAACTATTTTTAATAGAAATCAAATAGAATGAGAGAGCAAACACCCTCCGTTTAATATAAAAATAAAACTTGAAGAATACCTCCTGAACGAACATGTTGCCGTGTTATACTATGTTCAGTTATGCACGTTTCTTGAGTTTATATTCGGTTAATAGAGTACAATATGTTCAGACATAATAATATGCGCAGTTCAGCTGCTTATTCAATATTCATTTGACAGCAGGTAACAAAACAGCTGGTTGTTTCAACAACATTGATTTTATTTTTGGTCTTTGTTGCCATTTGAGTTATCAAATATCAACAGAAAGTGTCCGGATTTAGGACAGTGATGAATTTTAAGTTTTACTCAATATTATAACAACTTGCGTATTTATTACGCAATAATTAATTGAAACTTTATATGAAACATTGAGCTCAATAATGGCGATTTACACAATAAATGTGCATATCTGAACACCGTATTAGGGCATCCCTTAAATATTTGGTCAATTCACACAAGCCGTTGTATCGTTGTATTCATTGTATTGCTGGAAGAACATATAACAGTGTATGCTTGTTGTTGATAATTTTCATATAAAAATCCGATACACTTATACACATTTTTTCCATATGTTTTTAAAAGTTGTATTGGTTTCGTGCTATCAAATTGTGTGAATGCCATTAAATACACAATACAGTACAATACTGTCGATTGTTTATGAGTAAATATACTTTAATTACATAATATTTAAAAATATTTTGACCAACTACACACATACAGTGTTATGAAATTGATGGAACTATCTGTTAGTACCTGAATGTGTTGCAGGAAATGCATAGTGCCTATGATGTGCCTATGGTGTGATTCTATGTGAGCATGTGAGTCTGTAGTCATTTGTGTTTGTAGATATTGTTTTTGAGGTATTTTACTTTGGCTTTTTTTTCCATTTTCTATTATTACTATGGTGCAGGTGCTAGAAACGTGCTAGAAAAGTGCTCGAAAGAATAGAAAGAAAAGAAATGAAAAATAGAAACGAAAGCAACATAACAAAACTATCATCTTAGCTGTGACACTAGAAGCATGAGAATAAAAAAAGAAAGTAAGAAAAGGAGCCGTACAAGTTAAAGTTGTTGGTAAAAAAGAACAACGTAGACAACGTTGCATACGAGTATAAGAGTGAACGTAATGGTGCGTTAGTAGTTTGTGCAGCAAAAATTTACCTGTAGTTGTGGTAGATGTGGCGGTTTTTAGATTAAGTGCCAACGCTGAGACACGTTCAAGGCTCGATACTAATGGAGACGTACGCTCGGTATTATTGATGGAACCACCTTTAATGTTGTAAACGTAGCTGGTATTATTCTTCTTGTTGTTGTTGGTGGCGCTGTTGTTATTATTGATGTTGTTTTTGCTATTACTATGGCTATTATAGTGTAAATTTTTATCATTATTGCCATGAGCAGCAGTAGTAACAGCAGCATTATATGCTTTAATGTCGGCATTTGAAATAGTAGTTGTTGTTGTTGCCTGCACACGGCTGCTACCTACTGCTGCTGCAGAAACATTGGTGGCGTTAGGATTGGTAACAAGTGGTGGCGTTATTGTTGTATATGTTGTATTATCTTCATTACAATTGTTGTTAGTATTTGGGCTGATGGCATTATTACTAGCAAACAGAACGTGACCATTATTTGCTAAATTCGAATTAAAATTTTTATTGTTGTTGTCGCTGTTGCAATCACCACTGCTTCGGCTTTGGCTATGGATATGGCTTTGGCTTTGGCTCTGACAACGGCTGTTACTATTGCTCTTGCTGGAATTGTTGGTGGGCTTCTTTAACTGTTTGTTAAGTGTACTCGCATTCGTATTCAAATCGAATAGTCCTGCCACATGTAATACAATGAAAATAATGATAAGAGAAGGGAAGTGAAGAAAAAAACAAAAACCAAAACACAAAGTTGCACTGAAAAACAATTGAATGCAAATGGAAAATGGCAGAGAAACTTCAAGAAAAGTTTCCCGTCATTTTTATTTTTTTTTTTGTGCGCTCATCCTCTTTATCGTCATCATCATCATCATCAACATCTTCATTTTAATTCAAACAACTGCAAAAAGTGCGAATGCATTTACCATTGACAATAACCAACAGACGGCAGGAATAGAAAAGTCGAACAATAAAAACGCACACACAATCAAATACACACAAACACAGACACTCAATAAACATTTTTTTTTTTGCTTTTACAAGTAAAATTTTATAGTTTTTGACTTGAATAGAGCAGCTTATGAAACAAAGAGGAGTAGAAAATCACTTTGAACTTTTTCTAAGAAAAAACAAGACGACAGAAAAAAATCATACTAACAGTGTGTGCCCTATGGGGGAAGCTACTAGAGATGTCTACTGTTCAACTATTTTGTGCATTGACTTCGTTATTAAGGACTAAATCGGTGAGAGAGAGAGAGAGAGAGAGTCATTTGAGAATTTATTAAGAAACTACTTGATCAGACACTCTATACGTAAAATATTACTGGCATTCACCGCAAATATTAGAATGGCTTTCAAGCCACATGCAACATGCACTCCATTTATGTTTTCGTCAGACCATAGAAACTTTCGCATGAACACATTCTCCTCACACAGTTTTTGTTCACTTTAATTTGGGATCTTGGTCGGGTCCATTATTTTCATTTGTTTTGTTGCGTTTATTGATACTGAGACAAAAACTTTGTTGTGTCACCAAAGAAACAAAAACAAAAAAAACAAAACAAAAAATTTGGTTACTTCTCGAGATATTTATTATCTGTGGCAACAAAACAAACTAAGTTGGAACAGGAAAAAAACAACGATAATATCAACTAAACCCAGAACAATAGCAACAGCATGTGTAACTTAATTTAAATTCTACAAAAACTATAAAGGAAACCAAAAAGAGAAGTTTCTTCATGCAACAGATGTACTCGCATACACGTCCACACGTAGCAGTATTATGCTAGACTTCTTTCATATAAGATTTCAAATGTTCTGTAATAAAGAAGTGGCTTTATGAATAACAATATAGATATGGCACTGTTAATGAAAAACAATGATTTGAAGATATTCTTTTAAATTTTTATTTATTTCATTCAGCAGTATTCGTGCATGACGTCCATCAATCAATTGATTGACGGCCTGCAACTTAATTTCATATTAGCCATTCGTAAAGTCTACCCAGGCATACATACATACATAATTGGCCATTACAACCCTTCAGTCAGGATTACGGCCTAGCTTCTCACACCACTCATGTTGTGTGCCTTGAGTGGCGCGACCTCCAGCTTAACGTCGACTCCGAACGACCGATTTTTTTGAGAAACTTTTCATGGCAATTTTATTTACTCTCAGAGCTTTTGCCAGATATCTGCTGAGAGGAAGTCGCCAAAGAAATGTTTTTTTTTCATATTTCGTTTCGATGTCGGCCTGGTGCTCGATCCCGGGTTTTACGTCTAAAAAGCGAACACACTACCTACTAGACTACGGCGACTATCTAGTCTACCCATACTGTTTTTTATACTGTGAGTGTTTCATGAGAAAGATTCCTAAATCCATGACTGTTAATGACATTAACGATGGTATGTACTGCAATTTGTTGAAGAAAGATAACAAAAGGATACGTGTCAGGCGGATCTTTGTAATCATGAGCTAATCTTTGCAAACTTGAATGGTTAAAATTAGATTGTAAAAGAAAATAAACAAAACAAGCATCAACGTAATATTACAAGAATTCATAGTATTAGTTCGAATGGTACAGTGAACTGAGAAGGGTCATGAGAAGCCATTTCCTACCCTGTTACAACAGCTCATCAATTACGCAGGTACATATTGTTTCGAAAATGGAAACATCCTTTAACATTAACATGATTAACAAAAACTACACTAACAAATACAACGAACTTGTTGCAAGTAAACCAACAACATCGGTAAGAAAGAAACGGGAATAGACAAGTAAGCAAGAACGCAACAACAAGCAATGTGAACAAAATACACAAACAATAATGAAGTCGCACTAGAGTTTTCGAGAAGGCGAAAACACGAACATTCTACTTCAAGAACTTTCATCAGGCTGTTTACGTAAGCATATAAAAAGGCAATACAAAGCAGGCAAGGAGCAGTAAAAATTTAGTCAGTCTTGAGTGAAGACGCATTGCGTGTGAAGACAACAGTCGTGGTTTGAAGATCGCCGTTGAAAAGACCTACGTTGTAAGCAAAGAAACTAGGCCGTAATCCTGACTGAAGGGATGTAATGGCCAATTATGTATGTATGTATGTATGTACGTTTGTAGATTAACTGAGAATTTAAGTGAGGGAGAAGAAGATGGGATGGAACTACAACGTTTGCGAATTGATACGATAACTGAGCGTCACTCTACATATGGTGAATCAAGGAGTACTGTGAACTCTCTCTCTCTCTCTTCCCTTTTTTTTTGGAATAAGGATCGGCTTAATGGCACACAATTGAAAACTATTTGCTCGGTTAGCCACTGAACGGATTAAAAAGTAAATCCCACAGAAATTGTTTGGAAAACAAAACAAAATCAAAAAATACAAAACCTGGAGATTATCTTAAATCCTTAATAGGAAAAGTCATTTAGTAATGAAAGCAGTCTGCTTTATTGTGTTTGCGGAAAATCAGTAGAATTAAGGGGTTTTTCAAATAAATCGTTATAAACGTTGAAGAAGAAAATTCCATGAAACTCTCTCTCTCTCTCTCTCTCTATTGAATTCTATTTATATTTCGTACATTTCAATTACAACTGATTGCATTGGAATATTTATTTTTTTCTCTTGTATGAGAGAATATTTTTTAATGCATTTTAGTTTTTATTTAAAACGTTTTTGCAATTGAAATTCTAAGCAAAACGGAACGGAATTTTCCTAAAAAAATAAATGAAAAAACCAAAATACTATGAGTCACTCTATTCATTCTATTCATTCATGTATTTTGATTTCATTTCATTTCAGAGCATAAAAGCGAAGTACATTCGTACATCAAAACATTTAAAAAAAAGGAGAAAAGAAAAATACGATGAAAGAAAAAAAAAAGAATTAAAAGGAAAGAAATTACGATAAAAACCGGAAGTGAATCTTAATTGTAAATTGGAAATAATCAAAACGGAAGTTGTTATAAAATAACTTTGCGAAAATGGGATGAATAGTATTGCAAAAATACGAAACAAATTTAGCGTTGAAGAGATGCTATTAAACGTTTAATATTTCAGTTCATTTTTATGTTCTCAAGTTGTGATTTCATTTCGACAGCCAATGGTCATAATTGCAAAAATAAAAATTTCTTCATTGAAAACTTTTAATTTTTATCACACTACATGTGGAGTGGCAACAACTGTTTTTCTTTTAATTTAATTTATAATTAAAAAATAAAAAAAAAGTTGAATGATGGAATAGCACTTAGAAAAATTAGAATTCAATAAAATTTTTTCATGGCCATGTGTCATGAATATTATTCATTTGGCTCTCTCTCTGACGTTCTACTAAGCCTGTCAGCTGAGAAAACCTTCTGCAACCTTCGGTGGACTTTCGGAATAGCATTTTTGTTTTAGAATTACAACTAAGGATTCTGGTTTGAAAATTCAGAGTTTTTTTAATGGCCTGCCTGGCTACTGCAATATTTTCCAAGCGGTGGTTATGGCCATTTTGAAAGTACCATAAAGCTTATTGGGTGGAAAAAATCTTGATTTACTTAGACATCCAGGCTGCTATTAAGTCCCTAATGCACATCTCTTCGACGGCCATACTCGTACATTAATGTCACGGATTTCTCACATAAATTTCGGATCATTTAGAAGTAACTCTTACATGGATTCCGGACATAGGGACATCGTCGGAAATTGCATTGTTGACCGGTACGGATTTCACAATCTCCGACATTTTACAGAAGAGAGTAGAGATAAGATATTCTTTGTTCGTTTTACAGGGAAGCTTAATGTCGTTGACAGCAGGACTGTGCGTACAATATTGCTAGACTTTGTTGCATTTGTGTGGATAAAAAGGTTTCTGACTCACATTTATTCTTAAATCCCACGGAGCTGTGGGTCTAAGGAAGAGGAAGCGACAGTTGTTCACTTCATGTATGCGAGGTTTTTATTTACTCTTTTTTGCCATTCTTGACTGATCTCTTCAGTACAAAGATTGCTGCAGTAGCCAGATTTATTCTGGAGTCAGGATGGTTTTCTTTAGGGAATGTTGGATTGTTCTGGTGGGATAAATGGGATAAATCTTAGGACTTTCTTCGTATTTGTTCATCAAACGCTCATATTGTGAAACTTTCTTGGCTGCTGTTCGAAATTGATTAAAATTTATAAATTTGCGTATTTAGTATGAATTTCATATGAATTAAGTATTCAAAAAGATGAGTGGATTCGAATAATACTCATAATTTCTGATACTTATACGTATTTATACTTATATTAATATCATACTCATACACTCATATTCAAAGTTTGAAGTACTCATCGACTCTCCTTTACTCAACATTTACAAGAATCACAAATTATAAGTATGATTCGCGTACGAACACTACAATACTCACTAGAAAATTGTGTGTTTGTTTTGCTTGCTGTCCTTGGCTTTGTTTTTTTCGTTTATTGTCAATGTAACAACAACTAAGACTGTAAATTTTGATGAATGATTCGAATCACTTGAATCGTTTATGAGTATTATAAGTATTTTTCTAAATTTATGAATATGAATAAGTAGGCGTATGAATCAAACATATTTCGAATGTTATGAGTTTGATGTCATAACGTTGTACTCATACTCATTGCAACCTGTACTTATAAATCAGTGTTGTAGTGAGTACTCATACTCATTGCAACCTGTACTTATAAATCAATGTTGTAGTGAGTACGAGTGAACCGGAGTAGCTGAATTACAATACTGTTGATTCACTCATAATTAAAATTTCATGAGTACTTATGAGTAGTAAAAATACGATTCATTGCTGATCTCTGATTCGGACTAAGGGTATCAGATTATCGTATTTACCAATGTTTTGCTTATGTAATGCCTTTCAAAACCTACCCCCCGAAAAAAGTGAAACGAAAGCCAATAGTGAGTTCTATCATTAACAACGCTATTCTTGCAATTTGCTTTCAGACTAATGAACTTTTGGCTGAGTGCCTTTTTGGCTGGCTGGCTAGTTGTTCTTACAATTATTATTGTTTCTATTGTTATTGTTGTTACTATTTTTATAATTTTTTTATTTTTTTTGGTTACTGTGTTCTAACATTATTTGCTTTTATTCTTATGACCCGTTCGTCCACAAACCCCTCAAAGCAAAATGAAAATTTGAAAGAATAAATTCACAAGTGTTCCCAACTCATTTAATTGTTAGTTGTTGTTGTTCTCGTTGTTATTGTTATTGTTAGTTTTCGGTTTCATTCTGTTTTATGAGATTTAGAAGTGGGAAAAAATATTAAAAAACTAGAAGCAAAAAAAATCCACTTTTACAACAACGTCAACTCTCGTTCCGAAATTCTGTTTTACAAAAAAATTAACAAACAATTGCCACATAAAATGTGGCACTGAATGAACATTGTTGTTGGCAAGTGAGTGAGTGTGAGTGGATGACAACAGTCACCCACCGGTTGTTGCATAATTGATTGTGTTATTGTTACTTTTGTGTTTAACCAACAATTAAGATTGTTGCTATCGTTGCTATCGTTGCTGCTCTTGCTGCCATTATTGTTGCAATTGTTGTCGTCGTTGTAGTAGTAGTAGTACTAGTACTAGTTGCTGTTGTTGTTAAGTGGTTTGTATTCAACAAAATATTCTTTGTTTAAATATTTAAGTAAAGTGTTGCCAAATGACTTCATTCCCATTAAGTTTCTTTATTTAGAAATTTTTGTTTCTCTTCAAAATTCTATTCTTTACTCTCCTCTTTTTACTTTTCCTCTCCTCTCCTTTCACTTATTTTATTCTTATTATTGTTTTCCATTTTAATTTTCATTTTATTGTGCTTTTTGTCTTGCAAATATTTAAAAGTATTTGCATTCATATTCAAAAAGATATTCAAACGAAATTATTCAAATAAATTATTGCATTGGCCCATGGCTTGACTTTTCATTTCAAATTTAATTCACAAGAATGGTGTTCGAATGCAATGAACAGAAATTTTTAATTGGATTTTGAAAATATTTTCAATAATCGAAATAGAAATTTAAAATTTTTTTATGAATTAGTTTTTGAGATAAAATTTTTAAAAATAAATTTCTGAACAACATCTACACGCATTTCGATTTTATTTTTAAATTTTCCAGCGGAGAAGTGTATGATCTCTCTAATAATCGAACAATGAAATTGTATTGTCCTTCACTTAATACAGTGTTCAGATATGCACCTTTATTGCGTAAATTGCAATAAACGCCATATTATTGAGCTCAATATTTCATATAAAGTAGTCGCCGTAGTCTAGTAGGTAGTGTGTTCGCTTATTAGATGTAAAGCCCGGGTTCGAGCCCTATGAAAAAAAATATTTCTTCGGCGACTTCCTCTCTGCAGATTTATGGCAAAAGCTCTGAGAGTAAATAAACCTGCCATGGAAAAAGTTTCTCACAAATCTGTCGTTCGGAGTCGACGTTAAACTGTAGGTCCGCCAGGGGCTCATATAAAGTTTCAATTAATTATGGCGCAATAAATACACAAATTGTTATAATATTGAGTAAAACTTAAAATGCAGCGCTGTCATAAGTATGTTCAGTGCGCATATTACAATTATTCTAACACTTCCTATTGATACTTGAGAACTCGAATGTCAACAACGTCAAAAAAACAAAATATAAACAATGTCGTTGAAACAACCAGCTGTTTTTTTTACCAGCTGTCAAACGAATATAGAATAAGCAGCTGAACTGCGTATTTTATTATGTCTGAACACTTAAAATATTGTACTCAATAAACCGAATATTGACTCAATAAAAGTGCATCTCTGAACATAGTATAAGATGTAAAAAATTTCACAGACTGCAGATTTTAAACACAAGTTATAAGGGCGTACGAGAGAAATCAAGCTGCACACCCAGTGTTTAAAGAATTTGGAATATGGAAGTGAAGCAGTGTTTTGTGTAGTTTAGGTTAGGTAAAGTGGCGGATCCTCTTTAAAGAAAGAGGTGCCACGTAGGCCAGCATTTAGATCCATTGTAATACCACGATTAATTCTACCCTGGGATCAAACATTCCCTCAAAGATAGTCTCTTAGTGTTTTGTGAAACGTATGTATTTTGCATGAGAAAATACGTTACAAGTCGGTGATTCAAGTGGTCACCCAAGAGAGTAATTTATTTTGAATTAGAAAATCTAATTTAAGCAGATGATGGCAAGTGGTCACCCAAGAGTGTACACGGAAGTATCACCTCTCTCAAGTAATCTAAACTGGTCTAAGACTACACCTAGACAGCTAGGACTGTCTAGTTGATTGCTGTTTCTATGCTCAAATGAAAATACCGTTAACTGGATACTCATGTGCAAAATTAAGCAACAACGTGGACGGTATATGATGCTTTCCGAGGAAAATGAATTTCCCACGGCACAATGGCTCATTTCATATTGTAATTAGCTTTCGAAAGACAAGATACTTGCAACAGACAAACTGTCAACAAAGTGCAGTGAAATTGTCAACCGAGCGATAGCGAAAACTTTTCTCCACCACAAACAAACAATGAACTGTGGGGATCTGGTAAAACGGGTGATAAAGGGAACGTTATCCCATCTCGTATTGGCGGTGAATGATAAATCACTCAAAATGTTGATGGACGTCAAGAAAACGATTACATATCGCTATGTGCTTAAGCAACTTATCCTGAACAGTTCTAAGGCCAACGAATTTTACCATGGCGAAAGTAGAACCTTAGAGGGTTTAAGGTGTTGTTTGTACTCACCATGCTGGTTGAAACTACTATAAGGACAAAGGTCTTAACGCCGTTTGATTTCATTGATTGTCGCAAAAACTTTCAAAATTTTAAATTGATTTTCGAATGAAATTTTCGAATAACAGGGACTGGGAATTTGAATATTTCTTCGGCGACTTGCTCTCAGCAGATTTCTGGAAAAAATTCCTAGAGCTAATAAAATTGGCATGAAAAATTTTCTCAAAAATCTGTCGTTCTTAGTCGACTTTCAACTGTAGGTCGCGCCACTCATTGATAAAATTAACGCACACAACATAAGTGCTGAGAGATGCCAGGTCGTAATCTTGATTGAAGCGTTGTAATGACCAATTATGTTAGAGAGATAGATATTGAGATTGAGAGATAAATATTGACTGGAAAGAAGTTAGGTCGAAGGTGGATTCAATAAATCGACGTGAAATTAAAATTTCAGGGAACTGACCTTTACGTGTTGAAGCAGAGTGGTTAGTGTTGACTATAATTTTTACTTATAAATATGCCAGATTTAGGGCCATTATTACAACTTGCCGTTAACTAAAGGCAGGATTTTAACAGGCAGATAAATTTGTTTTCATTATTATGAGTGCCCAATAAGATAGAAGTGAGCGTTCAGCTAAAGGGAAGATCATCCTACCTTTAACTTTTAAAGTTAAGTTTATATTTGAATTTGCCATATTATATATTATTTTCAATATGGCAACTTCAAATATAAACAAAATGAGGAAACACAACAACAAAAAAAGGGGACCTTCGTTGCCACTGCGTTTAAAAAGAATTTGTTTAATAGAGCAGTGTTATCGACATTGCTCCGGCATTGCCATATTTTTGAAAAGTTGACTTTATTTTATCATTATGTTGTAATAACGAAAACTACAGATTTCCGAACTACAGATTTCGTTATTATAAATGACAAAATAAAGTTAAAGTTAAGTTTAGTTAAAGGTCACTTTAAAGTTCACTTTAGCTAAAGTGGCGGGACCTACAGTTTAACGTCGATTCCGAACTACAGATTTCGTTATTATAAATGATAAAATAAAGTTAGAGTTAAGTTTAGTTAAAGGTGACTTTAAAGTTCACTTTAGCTAAAGTTAATGTGCTTTAGTTACCTTTAACTAAACTTAACTTTAACTTTATTTTATCATTTATAATAACGAAATCTGTAGTTCGGAATCGACGTTAAACTGTAGGTCCCGCCACTCATGTATAAAATTAAGGCACATAACATAAGTGGTGGGAGAAGCTAGGCCGTAAACCTGATTGAAGGGTTGTAATGGCCAATTATGTATGTAAGAAAGTTAAAGGTGACTTTAAAGTTCACCTTAGCTAAAGTTACTTTTAACTAAACCCAACTTTAACGGCAAGTTGTAATAATGGCCCTTCTTCAAACTACTGATTATAAAAATGTTTAAAAATTTGCTGTGAGCTCTATAGGGACACGTTTTATGTTTAAGGAATATCAGGTCTTTGGGCTGGGTGAGGAAAACTTTACTTAGTAATTTTATATTGACTAAAAATGTCTCTGTTTGTAAAGAATATTTGTCTCCTTCCTTTTTAGTTTCCCTGCTTTCAAATAAAACTGAAAATTCTATAAATTTAGTGCGAATAATTGAAAAACATTTCATTTAAAACAGAAAAGTACACAGAATGCCTCAAAGAAAACTGGAATATGGGTCAGTTTTCGAAACGAAAAAACTCTTAAAATTGGGAATAAAAACAGAAAAACAAAAACAACAAAAAAAAAATACAGAAAAACGTGGTGAATGTATGTCAAATAAATGTTTCAGATAAAATTTGTTGCGTTTTGCTGTTGTTTGTTGTATTTCCATTTAGAAATGTTAGTCAATTTCATTTTCAACTTTCAGTTTTCCATTCGAAGGAATTGTAGCAAACACCCAAACATATCCTATATACACACATACATACACATACATACATACATACAAAACACGTACACATTAGTGAAATATTCAAAACATACACGAACACAAATTTTTTTAAAACAATAGGAAACACTTTTCATACATTAAGTTTTTTTCATTTCAAAACAATCCATCTGACTGAGTGACTGAGTGATAGATAGACTGACTGACTGACTGGATGAGGTATGTAATGGTATTAATAGAGAAAATCTATAACAAAAAGAAATTTGTTGCATATTTTCAGGAATTTTTTCCTCATCCTGATGTGCGTTTGTCCGCCTGGCAGTTTCTTTATTTAGGCATTTGAAATGACATTAATATGGCCATGTACATACAGATGTATGTAATTCTGTATCTGTTTGTGTTCGTGTTAGTGTTAGTATGTGCGTGAGAGGGTGGGTGTAATGGTATGTAGACATATACGTAAGTCTTTAAATGCAATTGTCGCATATTCACCATTCATGTGATGGAGCAAGGGTTGGAAAATCAAACAGAAAAAAAGAAAATACGAAGAAGACAAAAACAAAAAATCGACAACAAGAACATGAAAAACAATAAAAATAAAAGATACTTACACTCTGTGCCGCCTGCTAATGTATGGAGACCGGGCGACGGTATCACTTGATAGCTGTCCCCTTCGACACCGATTGCACTTGTCATGTGATAACCGTACCCGTTTTGTGTGCCATACAATGAGTTCGTTGATGATTTTTGTGTGGAACATTGTGTTTGTTGCTGTTGTTGCTGATGGTGCTGCTGATGTTGTTGTTGCTGTTGTTGCTGGTGATGCAATTGGTCGTCGTTATCTTGGACGGCAGTAAGTGTCAGCTCCATAGCATGAGCGTCAAGTGTTTTACTATCTAAACTGCCTGTGGGATAGTAGGGCGGTGGTGGTGGTTGTTGGCTACTGGTTTCAGCCACTATCGATGGTCGACCAGAATCTAGGTCGTATTCTTTGGCAGTTGCTGTGGCGGATTTCTTTGCAGATGTTGCTGAACGCCTACAGCGACATAACATAATCGAGAAGCCAGCAAAGAGCAGAAATGCAATCGTTGCTATGACAATCGCCACAATTGTAGATGTCGTTAGACTTGACGTCTCGGGTAGATATGCTTTTCCGACTGTGAACGGGCAAAAAAAAAACAATTATCAGGCATAATCAGAGAAACTAAAAAACAAATAAAAAATAAAAAAACAACAACAACAACTATAATAGGAAAAACGATTCTAGTAATGGCTTTGGTTCCATAGGCTTTAATCTGAAAAATATGAAAACTTGACACTTTAAAGTGTGTTACACTTGAGAAGTCTGCAGCTCTTGGCATTTCAAGAAATATTTTCAAATGTAGGGGAAGCAATCAACAAACTAATAAGAAAAATTTCATAGTTTACTACAGTCATTCAAAATTAGAGACAATTAAGTGCACTTACGAACCTTCATTGCGTACAATTCCTTAATTTCTTGACAATTAATTTATTATACAAGAATTATAACATTTGATTACATTACATATAGTCTAAGAATATTCATCTGTTTGATGATATTCTGCCAATTTACTTATGACAATGCCCTACCACTGGCGACCTGTTCAAATTTCACAACCTTTTTTCCAGTGGCACGGAAATATTTTAAAAGTCGGTTATTACCTCTACGATTATTGAATGAAAAGTGATTGAAAGCTTCAAAAGTCTAATACTATGTTCAGATATGTACTTTTATTGAGTCAATATTCGGTTTATTGAATACAATATTTTAAGTGTTCAGACATAATAATATACGCAGTTCATCTGCTTATTCAATATTCATTTAACAGCTGGTAAACAAAACAGCTGGTTGTTTCAACAACATTGTTTTTATTTTGTTTGTCGTTGTTGACATTTAATGCTCACTGTACATACTTATGACAGTGCTGCATTTTAAGTTTTACTCAATATTATAACAATTTGCGTATTTATTGCGCAATAATTAATTGAAACTTTATATGAAATATTGAGCTTAATAATAGCGTTTATTACGATTTACGTAATAAAGGTGCATATTTGAACACCGTATAAAAAAATTTGGGAGTAATTAAAAAATACCATACAATAGCATCGTAGTATAGTAGAATAGTAACGAAAAGTTGGTAGACGCTATCCTCCATTTGGTCAAGAGTATCATTTTTGTTGAGGAACTATTGTGAGATATCATTGGAAGTTTTAATTGTTCGAAAGAGACCTATTGATGACATTATGTGGGGAATATAACATCGACAAAATGTCTGCCGAGTCCCGTTTGCACAAGAAAAAGTCTAATGGAATAAAATCGCAGGATCTCGGCGGGCAGTTCATATCACTTTCAAGTGAGACTACCATATGTGGCACGTACCTCCGTCCAGTGTGAGATTAAGTACAAGCCGAAAGCAATGGTAATCATCGTAATAATGCTTGGGCAACATGATTCCCAAAGAAATACGACCCGACGACTCCATTAGCACAAAATACACACCAGACAGTGAAGTTTTCGGGATGAACTCGATGCTTTTGAATCTCATGTGGATTGATATCATTCCAAGTTCAACAATTTTGTTTGCTCACATTCCCATTCATAGCTCAACGCATTATTCGCCAGCTGCACGACAGCCCAGTCAGAGAATATACGTCGTTGTCTTTAGTTGCTTACCTTCAGTTCCTGAGTTAATTGCATTTTGGCCTGAGTCACAACACAAAAGTCCTCAAATAGTCGTCTGAGCAAGGTCTTGTGATTCGAATTCTTCTGCACATTGTCCTTGACAGTGGCAATATTTTTCGTCATCTATTGCTTTTTCTCAACATACGAGTGCTGGTCGATCGATTATTGAACAATGGGCTCGAATTTATTCATCACAATGTGAAGTATTCCCTTAGTGAGACGATTATTACCATCGTAGATGGGAGAGAATGCTTATTTTGATACAAGAATTTTATTATTTGTACGTGATGTTAAATGCTACGTTCGATTTGGCAAAAAAGACAGAATAAATGGCAAACAATTTGACAGCATGGCCGTTTTCAACTATCAATATTCAAATCTCTGTTGGAAGACCCTAAATAACCATAATAATGTATGCAAGAAACACATAAAAGGCACCAAATGCTGGGTGCCAACCAGAGATCAGTAATGAAACGTTTTTTCCGTACTCATAAGTACTCTTGAAATTTCGAGTATGAGGAAGTCAAAATTATTGAAATTAAACTACTTTGATTCATTCGTACTCACTGCAACATTGATTTATTAGTACAGGTTGCAATGAGTATGAGTACAACGTTGATATCAAACTCATAACATTCCAAATATGTTTGATTCATGCGCCTACTCATTTAGATTCATAAATTTAGAAAAATACGTATGATACTCATAAATGACTCGTCAAAATGTACAGTCTAAGATGTTGTTGTTTTATTTGTCAAAAACTGTTTTTTGTGAGCTTTACGCACAAATTTATTGATTACACAAACATTTCTGAAACGATGTGCAGAGTTTAAACCTTATTAGAAAGGAGAGAGATGGGCCTTTAAAACGATATACATACATATGTATATTATTTGACTAAATATGCTATAAGGTTTGATGAGGTAAACTTGACAAATGCGAATTTATTTTATATTTTTTCAAGTTTGTTCGTCAATAGTAGCAAACTTTAATTAAAAATATGAAATACGTGATGATATTCTGAAAGTGAATTATCTTGTGAAGAGATTGACACTTCGTTTGATCAAATCGACAAAAATTGGCAAAAATTACCGTAGTTAAATAGTATAACAGTCGAGTTATATTTTTCATACATACATTTTTTCAAGTAAACTTTTAGTTCAAAAATTTTCTGAATTTTTGATAGATCTTGATTGTTTATCGGAAAATGTGTTAATTTCTCGTTTGAGCGACCACCAGAAGTATAATTTAAACTTGAAAAAAAAAAATAAAACAAAAGTCTACGAATTTAATTTTGGTTACAGTTTATCTTATTTGGTGATTTTTTTCACAAATGTTGGTTACAAAATTTTTTTTCGTGGCAACACTGTTTCAGAAATATAAATAAAAAATTAGTCAAACAACAAAAACGTACGATGAGAACAAGGCATTGTTAAGCTCTTGGTTTCTTTACCCTTCCCTTCTATCTTTCCCCCCGCGTCATGAAATATTTTTGAGAAATATTCCAAAATATGCCCAAATGCACATTCTTTATACTTTATTTTCTTTGGTTCTACTCAACAAAACTCACAACCTACACTATGTCATTAGCTGGGTATTATTGTTACTAAATTAAAAAAAAAAAAACTCAAAAACAATACATCACATTCTGAATTCGATATGAACCGAAACCAAAGTCATTCTAAATCATGTTTTATTATTAAAAAATGTTTTAAGATTTTAATTCCTGAATAATCACCAGGTAGGAATAAATGTTTTTTAAGTTTCTTTGACAATCAAATTTAAAAATTCATTTTCAACGATTTCCATAAAGTTTTCATTAATTTTTGTTTATTTTTCCTTTTGTTGTCGACTAGAAAAAGAATGTGAAATTCGAAAACAAACCAATCGACAACATATCAAACAAGATTTTGAATTCGAATTGTTGTTGTTGTTGTGTGGTTTATGTTTAAGAAACCTGACAAAAGAAAAACATCCATCAAAGTTAACTTTTCGAAATGGAATGGGGGGGGGGGGGGGGGGTGTGTGGAGGTTGTCAATGAGAAAACAAATGCTCTCTGATTAAAGATTGTTTTTCTTTTGAAAATTTCGTATTTGATGTTGTTGCAATTGCAATTGTTGTATTGTGTTGTATTGTGTTGTGTTGTGTTTATGCCACAATCAAATGTTATTGTCTATACTTACTCTCAGCATTTGTGTATTCGCCGCAATGATCGTGATTAGAACGCAAACACAATTTGACACGCACCGATGGACCCTGTTTATTTTCCGCCAATGCCAATGTTATATCCTCGGCGTGACTCATCGACCGACCACCTGTCACGCTGTAGTGTGTCCTTTGTGCGATATGATTAATTGTTGTTTCTTTGAATGTGGCCTCATTGCCCGATGGCAACAGAGTGACAGTATCAACGACTTCCCATGTGGCCATGGGTGATGCTCGGTTCACTAGTGATTCAACAATTGCAATTAGTGAGAGACATGTTGCAGCCACATTAATGCCAACAGTATGTGAATTTGGATCGTATGTAACATGTAGGGGTGGCGGTATTTTGCTGACTTTAGTTGTTGCCAACACTTCGTTGGAGTAGCCAGAGCTGCCTTTGGCATTGAGGGCATAGATTTTAAACATGTACGATTGATGTTGATCAAGTGGGGCAACTTTACAGGGATTATCGCGAAAACAATCAAATTCAAGCCATTCAGGTGAACCCATACCACTGCTGGAGGCAAAGGTATGAGCAGCACCACAGTCCGAAAGTATTTGCTTTTGTGGGGTGGGCACTCTACGATACGTAACTAAAAACTTTGTGCTCGACATGCCGCCATTGAAGCCCGGTATCCAGCTGAGTATAACAAAATTATGGGCTGTCTCTAGTACCTTTAGGTTTGTAGGTCTTTCCGGTGGTCCCTTGGGTTGTAAACGAATCTGAGTTCGAATAGCGTCAAGTGGATTGACTGCTCGGCAAGCATATTCGCCATAGTCAGAGTGCGACAAATGATTGATTCTCAGTATTGATGTGTAAATGTCGTTGTTATCAACTCTGGTACTGATTTCATAGTGCCCATCTGAGGACATGGTCAACTGTGAAGGATTATTGCCGAACTGCCATTGAAATTCTGGTTTGGGATAGGCTTGTACTTTGCAAATGACTTCGGCCGACTCTCGTACATCATATGCCACTTTGTTGTATTGATGCAGTACGATGGGTTCATGTTCAATACGCAAAAGCATACTAGAATTCGCAGAGTTCACTTCGTTTTCGTAGAGACAAGTGTAGAGGCCTCGATCTGCCGGCACTAGTTGATTACCATTCGGGCGGCCCTTTCCTCTGAACTTGAGAATACTTTGAACAGTAATCACACCATTGGCTGTTTCGGTGGGTGTTGTGCGTATGTCGTACATTTTACGTCCGGGTAGTATTTCGGTACCATCCTTTATCCATCGAATAATGGGTGCAGGCTTTGCCTTGGCACTGCAGGTCACTGCATAATCAACATCACCTACTCGTCTGTTCATGTGTTGTGAGAGTTTTGCCAAAAATTGTGGTGGCTGGTGCACCTCCAACGTAATGGTAGCCATTTTTCCAATGCCCAATTCATTGACAGCATGACAGTGATATTTGCCCTCACTGCCCAAATGGGCCTTGGGAATAGAGTATTGGGGTCCCTGGGCCAATATTTTCTGCGTATTACTGAACTCACCGTCCATATCGCGGAACCAACGATACTGGGGCACCGGCCATCCGGGTGGATTCGCAGAACAACTCAAAGTCACGCCATTACCAACATGTACTACAGGTTTATTGGGTGTTATAGAAGCCTGGCCTGGTCTATGTCTTACCAACAAGGCGACTGTGGAGTTTCCAACTCCTTCGACTCTTTTGGTACTGTAGGGTTGCATAAGATTGACAGCCCGACAAATGTAGTTGCCTGCGTTCTCTGCCCTAACAGACACCATTGTCAATAGCTCGCCCATAAAGCGAAAATCTGGAGCACCCTCCTTAAGCCATTCAATTGTTATGGGTGGCGGATTTGCCGTTACATTACAGCGTACTAGCACAGTTTCGCCTTCTTCAGCTTCATGCGTTTTCGTTTCAATTATCACAATTGGCGGATACAAGACATCAAGAATGATATCCTTTTCACCCGTCTTTCCAAGGCCATTATCGGCCGTACAAGTATATTTGCCAGCGTGATGACGATTAACACGATAAATTGTATGTGTCGGTGTTGTGCTGACATATTGGCCATTGCGCGTCCATCGTACATTCGAAACCATTGGCTTAGCGTCCACCCTGCAATCCAGCTTGGCAACATGATCACGTTCAACTCTCAAAGGATTCTGTGGACCCACTTCAACACGTGGATAATCTGTAAACAAAACACAAGAAGAACAGTTATTTTAATAAATAATAAACCGTTAAGCATTGCATTGAGACTGAAAGATAAAAAAAAATTTCTTTTTCCTTTCCCCCATTCTAACACTGGTGGGTTATTTTAAATCTTTTATTAAATCAGACATGCAGACATTCACTCATTCACACACAGTACTTTTGAGTTTCATGGCATACGAGTATAAAAAAATGCACAATAAATCTCTATTGGGGAATAAGTTATCGTCCAGCTTTCTATGCTTATGGACTGACAGCGAAGGGAGATTACACTAGTGCGGATGATTGTTGATGCCTTTTATAGCCAAAACGTATACGAGTAACGTAACTATTTACGTTTACGTTTGCGTTGTGGTCGAAAACTATAAAAAGTTTAACTAATTAACAATTCCTGTAATACTTATACATATGTACATATGTACGACGCGTTTATAGGTATGTATGTATGTATGTGTTTCAAAAAAGTTTATATTTTTATACGTCAACATCAACGTAAACTTATATTACATGTATGTATGCATGTAGATATATCTATATACCACAGTATGTACATATATATTTTTCAATGTGCCGTCGAAGTTTTCACGTATGTATGTATGTTTGTGGCACCAACACATAAACAGGAACTAACATAAAAGTTTTAATAAACACAAATCACCCCAGGACTAGAAAACTAAGGAAAAAAAAAATTCATACAAACAATTACAGGTATGCGCATACATATGTATGTATGCATGTATGTATGTATGTGTATATATATTTTTAAGCATGTATATACACATGTTTGTAAAACTTCATATGCATCCACTATTAATAATAAAGTCAGTCGACTATTCAAAGAGGATGCACAATGAAGTATTTACGTTTCTGTAAGGATTTCAATGAAATTTATAGTTTCGAAGCGTTCGAATAGACTTTATTTCGGGAGAAAAAAAATTTCTGAAAAACCAGTGAATAATTTAGTGGAAAGTGTGTTTAGTGGTTTTATAAGTTAAATGGTTGGAAAGCTTATTTGATTCGAATTATTTGATTCGCGTTTAGATTTGAAATATAAAGGGTGGCCCAAGTAAAATACACGATTAGAGTATTCAAAAAACCGACATTTTCCAAAAACCGGAATAATTCGAAATTTTGACATTTAAACAAACCCGGTTTCGAATACGGTTTTGCAAAAAAAAAACCGGTTAACCGGTTTTTATTTATTATTTCTTTACTTTAATTTTTTCAAGTTAAAAAATCAACATTTATAATAAATTAATGTAATACATATGTATTTTATTAATAATAACAGAACTACATTGTTAAATATTTCATTCAAATTTATTAGTTTTATAAAATTAAAATTAATTTTTTTTATTTTTTGTTATTATCAAACAAAGAATTAAATGAGATCGGTTTCAGTTGAAAATATAATTACAAAACATCGTTTATTTCTAAAATAATACTTCAAAAATAGTACACAGTTAAGATGGGGGTTTTTAAAAGATTTTTTTGTTTAGTTTTAATAAAATTGCATGTTGAAAATACCTACTCGCTGAATGCTGAAGTTGGGCAGATAGTCGAAAGGCAGTTATATAAATTTTTCCTGTTCTTTTGTTGCATTTGTCGAGGTATATGAAATCATCATATAATGATGAATGTGGTTTTATGATTTTTTTGGATTTCGTATACTGTTTATTGTATTATTTAAATCAAAAATTAATCTACTGGGATTATTCGTATCAAGACTTAAATCTTGGTCAGAATCTACCACTTCATCATCTGTATCATTGCCAGGAAATAAACGGTTATGAAAATCGACAGCAAATTCCTTGGACTCCGCTTTGGTGGAATACTTCAAAATATGGTCATTAGTTGGATACTTTCCTGAACTTAGGTACACAATAAGGGTGTTTATTACTTTAATTCTATGTTCAGTACGTTCAGTAAATCTTATCATTAGTCTGTTGCATAATTCTTGCGCATATTGTGTGTTAATTCTGTTTAAATTATTAGATAAAAATTTATGAATTGCTTCTCCTTCTATAAGTGTTACAGAATCCTTAGATAATTCTTAAATTGCTATTTCCAATGGCTGCAAAATTTTTCAAAGATTTTCTAAAGCTTCAATTTCGATAGGTGAGAATGGTATTAAAGAAAAGTCCATCGAAGCATGGTTCACACATTTCCATATTCTTAAAAAAATTTCAATCATTTTCGATAACGAATTCCATGTGTGTTTAACGTCACATACCAATCTAAGCTCTTTACCTTCCTTTTTTTACAAAATACTGAAGTCGTTTTTTCTTTTCATTTGACTTATTGAAAATTTTTATGTATTTTCGCAATTTTGCCACAACTTCTCCAACTTCAGAGCAGACAGTAAGGGTACCATCTATGTATCTATGTAAATATAAATAATTTCATTTGTAAAATTACAAAAAGAGTAGAAAAATAAAAAACCGGTTATTTAACAGAAAAACCCGGTTTATCGAATACTTCTAAAATATGAAATATTCGAAACCGGTCGGTTTTTAAAAGTAAAAAAACCGGTTAACCGATTCCCGGTTTCGGTTTTTGAATACTCTACACACGATGTTATGTAATTGGAAATTCAAAGAATTTTCTTAATATTTTTTTTATTATGATAGAAGGATCTATGACAATTATGTGTGAAACAAAATATCTTCTAACTGTTCGCGATGACTTTGGTGGCATGCCCTTAGCCGATCATTCATATCTTCAATGAGTCCTGATTATAATTGAGGTTCAATGCCGTTAATATGCCTAATGATCGCAACCTTTAGTTCTTGGCATAATTGGCAAATTCAACTCAATTAACATTACCATGACGTGAGATAACAAGACCATTGAATTTCCCTTACAAAAGAGCCATGGGTATCATCTCTCCATTGTTGAACGTGTCAAATTCAGTAGCAATAAAATGTCAACTTAAGTTGAGTAAAAAACTTGACTTTGTGCCATTATTACAACCTGCTGTTAACTAAAGGGAGGATTTTAAGGGGCAGGTAAATTGTTTTCCATTATTATGAGTACCCAATGAGATAGAAGTGAGCATGAGTTAAGCTAAAGGGAGGATTATCCTGTCGGTAACTTTTAAAGTTATGTTTATGTTTGAACTTACCATCTTATATATTATTTTCAATATGGCAACTTCAAATTTAAACAAAATGAGCATATACAATAAAAAAGAACGAAGGCCGTCGTTGCCACTGCGTTATAAAAACTTGTTTAATTGAGCAGTTTTATCGACATTGCTCCGGCACTTCCATATTTTTGAAAACAGTTAATTTTATTTTATCTGCAGGTTATAAAAACGGTTATAAAGTTAACTTTACAGTTCACTTTAACTAAAGGTACCTTTAACAAAACCCAAGTTTAACGCCAAGTTGTAATAATGGTCTTAAGTTGAGTAAAAAACTTAACTTAATGTGTGACTAGCAATTAGCATCGTGCTTAATGGTCGGACCATGCTGTAGATAGGGAATAATGAAATACTAGTTTTTTATTTTATATTCGAAAGGATCGTTTGTTTTTATAAGAAGCGATTACTTATGGGAAATTTTACTGGCAAGTAAGTTTCATCAGTTTGTTAATGAATTGAACAAAAATTGACAAATTCAATGTCTTGGAAATCCGATTGAAATAAAATAAAATTTGTCTAATAAAACATTCTCTTGTAATCTTAGAAACGTGTTACAATTACTAAAAATCAATCATAATTCGGTCCTGCTGCATGCGATGCTATTAATATTCCTTAAATTTTGTTTTACTATAAAATAAGCTTTTTAATGTGAATCGAATCGGTTGACATCAGGAGCTCTATTAATGATTATTTATGATAAATGAGACTATAGGCATCAACATTATTGATTTTTGGTATCACAGATAATGACTAATAATAGAGAATAGGTGAAGATAGTTTGCTGAAGGTTCACAGATTTCATTGATATCTAAATTCCCACGCTTGTCACACACATGGAGAGAGCCAATAAGAGATGAGAGCCGGAGAGAGCACGGCATCTAGTTTTTAACTGTCAAATACTTGAAATAGGCCTCTGTTGGGATAGTGAACTCTCAACTCACATTAATATCCTCTTTTTGTCCTACCCTAACTGACAGTAAATATGTATATGTATAGTGAATCCGGGAAAAGGTCAATATGTATCCAAATGGAAGACCATTAATAATAGAATACGATTAATTTACAAAAATAGTATGACAGAAGAGTTTGCTCGCGTCTCCAGCCTGTGAAGTAAACGGCCAACTTGTTTATTCAACTGTGTTGCGCAAAGAACGCAACGTGTATGGACGCATTCGTATAAAGATTTCCAATTGCGCCAATTGGAATGTAATGGAAAGCGGTATGAAGCGAGCATCAATATACAAATGTCTCCTTAGGACATATTTATTATGAACAAGTCTTATTTTCTTTTGTGTGTTGACAATAACATCTGTCAAACATATTCAGTATACTTCAAAACATTTATAAAACAACAGCAAATTTTCTCATCGTGTTAAAGATGGCGAATTTGGGTACAAATATGATGGGTACAAATATGATGATTTGAGTAAAGTATTAATTTTTTGTATTGATTTAGAGAAAAGTACTTTAGAGTCTCATGGAATGCTTGTCCAAGTATATGGCGATCATGCTCTGTCAGAAGCAAGAAACACAAAAGGGGTCGACAGTTCAGTGATAATAATTTGATGTGAGAAATTATGGAAACATGGAAGACCATTAAAAAAGCTTGAAGACGCCGAATTGCAAACAATATTGAATGAATATAATACTTTGAGTCAAAAAAAATGGCATATTGCACAACAGACAACTGTTAAATAACTGTTAAGTTTCTCAAAAATCTGTCGTTCGGAGTCGACGTTAAACTGTAGGTCCCGCCACCACGTATAAAATTAAGGCATACAACATGATTGGTGTGAGAAGCTAGGCCGTAGTCCTGAGGGGTTGTAATGGCTAATTATGTATGTATGTATGTATGTATGTATTTCATATAAAGTTTCAATTAATAATTGCGCAATATATACGCAAATTGGTATAATATTGAGTAAAACTTAATATGCAGCACTGTCATAAGTATGTTCAGTGCGCAATTATCCGAACACTTTCTGTTGATATTTGACTACTTAAATGTCAACAACGACAGACAAAAAAAAAACAAATAAAAAAACAAAATAAAAACAATGTTGTTGAAACAACCAACTGCTTTGTTTACCAGCTGTCAAATGAATATCGAAGAAGCAGCTGAACTGCGTATATTGTTATGTCTGAACACTTAAAATATTGTACTCAATAAACCGAATATTGACTCAATAAAAGTGCATATCTGAACATAGTATAAAATATTTAAAAATGTTCACAGACTTCAGATTTTAAACACAAATTATAGTGGCGTATCACAGAAATCAAGCTGCACACCCAGTGCATTTGGAAGATGCAAGTGAAACAGTGTTTTGTGTAGGTTAGGTAAAGTGGTGGATCCTCTTTAAAGAAAGAGGTGCCACTTACGCCAGCATTTATAACCATTGTGATACCACAATTAATTCTATCCTGGAATCAAACATTCCCTAAAAAGACAGGAGTATTTTATTTTGAATTAGAAAATCTAATTTAAGCAGATGATGGCAAGTGATCACCCAAGAGTGTACACAGAAGTGTCAACTCTCTCAAGCACTCGAAACGGCTCTTAGGCTACACCTGGACAGCCAGTACAATCATCAATTTCAGTTGAATATCAGATCGATTCGGTAGTAAGCTAATGCTATGAGTCTGGTGGGACTAGGAAGTTGTTTATGGGAATCAAGAATTATTAAAACTTGATGAAAACCGTTAATACATATCACTAATGGCAGGAAGTAATGACGATTTAAACCATGCATTGATCGAAAAACGACCAGAATGGGCCATAAGGCACCATAAGGCATAAGGCGCAGGGCACAAAGCAAAACCGGTTCAGAATACAATCAAAGCATTAGTCTGAGAGGTGCTACCCCACTCGCCACATTTAACAAACTTCTCTTCTTCTAACTACTTTTTGTTTTGATCGATTGGAGACACATTGCTACAAGCAAGTCGAAAATTTGGTGACTATTTGCTTTCAGTACAGTTCTGCTGGCGCAAAATCCACAAATTTCCTGAAATCTGGGAAAAATGTGTAGCCGACATTGGCTAAGACTTTGAATGAAATCTTTTCTTAAATTAAAAATTTTAATTTTAATTTTAAAAATTAAAATTTTATTTTCACTACAACATAAAAATGAGAGTCTGTTTGAATGACGTCAAACATTTCGACTCCTCTTTTATGTCTGAAGTTGTAACAAAATCGTGATATAAAAAAATTCAATCGAAGACTTGAATAGAATCAAACACATGAACACTTTTTGTAAAAATTAATTTACATTTCCACGAATTCATTACATTTAAAGATTTCGATTTTGTTGGAAAATAATTTCTCGGCAACACACTTTTTTTTAAAGACTGACATTGTTGTCGTCCGGCTATGCATGTTCTTCTGTATTGTCAAGCATTTGCTGGCGTTTCCTTTTATGTCTGTCTGTATGAATATTCTCTCTTTTGTATTTTTAAAAGTGTGAATATTTTTCTCCCCCATTTTTCCTTTTTTTTTTACAAAAACTTTATTATTATGTTGGATGTAGTATGTATGTGCGTGTGTGTGTGTGTCTTTATACAAACAGGAAATCAGATGGTGCTCATATTTAATTATATTAATGAAGCTGGTCATAAAATCACAGGACAACGCCTTAAGTTAATAAAATTGCAAGTGTATGTATATGTGCGAATGTGTGTGTGTGTGTCGGTTTGAAAATACACGTAAAAGGTTAAACATGAAAAGGTCGTGAAAAATAAACACTATTCACCAGCAGCACTGTTAAAAGCTCCGTTAACATAATCATAATTCAATTTGTACAAAAACAACAACAACAACAACAACAAGAAAAACAACACAAAAAAAACCTGGTCAAAATTCAAATAAAAATATTGTGTTTTGGCAGTACAAGTTGGGGGGCAAAGACGGAGTGAGAGATAGAGAGTTACGAGGTGACAACAAAAGAAAAGAAATAGAGAAACACAACAATAGCGTTTGTGAAAAGTTCGGCGTTGACAGAATTTACTACTATTTATACAAAACGAATAGAGTCTGGTATATTTGCTTGTGTCCTCAAAACACCTGGGGCAGTAGCATTAAGAATAACAACCTCCACAAGAGAAAGACAACATTTGGCTACTAGCATTTGTGTAATTCAGGCAATTTGACCACGTCAGTTAATTAGTTAAACAGATTCAAATAAACAATTGCTGGGGAAGTATTTTTTCGACTAACCACTGCCGTTTGATAAATACCCACCATTATTTGGCTTGCATAACCACCGACAACATACAAGCAAAGGTGGACAAATAGAATTTTCATACTCTTCCATGGAATTTTATGCTGCAATACATAATAGTCGTGTTCATTTGATGATGTACCGCATTCTGTTAGGGTACTACTACGGTAGGCACCCCCTCCAGTGGTTGTTTATGTGCTTTCCGTTAATGTGAAATAAACATCAACCTTTAACATATACATACACATCCTCCCTATGTATTGTTTATTTTTATTTACTCGTCGTAAATGCTATTGCAGATGGTGGCAATGATTGGCCACGGCTAAATGTTATTGGAAGAGTTAATGATGTTTTCATAGGTTTATGTTGCGTCGTAAAAATTAAAATTGCTCTTCCACTACTACTTGTTCAAATTGTTCTTGTTGTTGCATACTCGTATATGAACATATTTTGTCGGTTTGAAATTTTGGGACGACAAGTTGAATTGGAAAATATTCTATTAGTAGGGGTGTGTGTAGTCAAAATAAATACGAATACAATTTTCTTCTAATTATCGTTCAAAATGTGCAAATAAGTTTACTTTTCATTTACAAGGTAAAATTCTATGATTTAAAATCTATTTAAAGTCTTTTAAAGAACTCAAGAACTCTTGACAAATAAATGTTAATAATTACTTAAAAGGAGATTATCTAATGCTCTTCCGTATTTGTTAATTAAACGTGGGACTTCATATTTAGCCTAGCCTTTCTAAATGTCAACCTCAACTTTAATGAGAGCACCGTACACATATGTAATAGATGAGTCAATAACAACCAGGAAGGGTAGGTATCAGAGATCAGCAATGAATATTCAAAAAGATGAGCAGATTCGAATAATACTCATAATTTCTGATACTTATACGCATTCATACTTATTTTAATATCATACTCATACTACTCATATTCAAAGTTTGAAGTACTTATCGTGCTCATACTTCGACTCTTCTTTACCCAACATTTACAAGAATCCCAAAATAAATATGATTCGCGTACGCACACTACAGTAATCACTAGAAGGTTGTGTGTTTGCTTTGCTAAGACTGTAAATTTTGATGAATGATTCGAATCACTTGAATTATTTATGAGTATTATAAGTATTTTTCTAAATGTACGAATCTGAATGAGTAGGAGTATGAATCAAACATATTTCGAATGTTATTAGTTTGATGTCAACGTTGTATTCATACTCATTGCAATCTGTAAATGTTATAGAGAGTACGAATGAATCAGAGTAGTAATGACTCACTCATACTCAAAATTCATGAGTACTTATGAGTAGCGCAAAAAGGATTCATTGCTGATCTCTGGTAGGTATTACCCAGTTATCATGCGGATATTACTGATGGCATAACAAAATTACCATCCTGATTATCAATCATGGTAGTGATGGGCTAAAACCTCGTTCTATCTGAAATATAAAGTTTGAGTGTATCGGAAAGGGTGTGTCATTCGATGTGTCTGCTTGTACTGTTTGATATATTTTTTAATCGTGAATGATTTCTATAAAGTGCCAAGTATATAAGATTTGTATATACGTTAAATTTTGTGTAGTTTTATTAAATATTTTATTACCTAGCGAGAGTGTCTCATTACGGTCATTATTTTCATGTATTTAACAAACGAGTTTGTAACTCCGTCCAGAGATATGCAATTAATTGTTTTTTCGCTACTCATAAGCACTCATGCAATTTCGAGTGTGAGTCAACACTATTGAAATTCAACTACTCTGACTCATTCGTACTCACTACAACATTGATTTATAAGTACAGCTTGCAATGAGTATGAGTACAACGTTGATATCAAACTCATGACATTCGAAATATGTTTGATGCATACACCCACTCATTTAGATTTATAAATTTCGAAAAATACTTATAATACTCATAAATGATTCGAGTGATTTGAATCATACATCAAAATTTACAGTTTTAGTTGTTGTTGCATTTACAAAAAAAGAACAAAGAAAAAGTCAAAGATACAAACATACAACCTTGTAGTGAGTATTGTAGTGTTCGTTTGCTAATCATACTAATTTTGTGATCCTTGTAAACGGTGAGTAAAGGAAATCGTCGAAATCAATAACATCATGCATATTGGTAAATATGAGTACTATGAATACTACAAACTTTGAATATGAGTAGTACGAGTATGATATTAAAATAAGTATGAATGCATATGTAAGTATCAGAAATTATGAGTGTGATTCGAATCTATTCATCTTTTTCAATACTCATTGCTGATCTCTGTTTTGGATTACAACCTAGCTTCTGACACCAACCGTGTTCTGTTTGTTATCCACGAGTAATAGGACTTCCTGTTTAATGTCGAATTCGAACTACAGATTTGAAAAACTTTTCATGGCAATTTTATTTACTCTCAGATTTTGAATGATTGAATCTCGGGCTCTCATCTAATAAGACAGAACGCTACCTACTAGAGTGTGGAGACTTCAGTTACTTCTTTTACAATCTGAAAAATAAATGGCAACGAAAATTTGGAAAATAATTTGAATGACGGATTTGTGATAACAAAACTTGCTAATTCATCGAGCAGGGAAGTAACAGTATTTATTGGCCATTATAACCCTTCAGTCAGGATTACGGCCTAGCTTCTCACACCGCTCATGTTGTTAATTTTATACTTGAGTGGCGGAACTTACAGTTTAACGTCGACTCCGAACGACAGATTTTTTAGAAACTATTTCATGGTAGGTTTATTTACTCTCAGAGTTTTTGTCAGAAATCTGCTGAGTGGATATCGCCGAAGAAATTTCTTTTTTCATATTTCGTTTTGATGTCTGACCTGGGGTTCGAACTTGGGCTTTACGTCTAATAAGCGAACACACTACCTACTAGACAACGGCGAGTGCTTGTAAAATAATGGGCGATTGCTTTTAAGCCGCGCTCTATAGACTTCGATTCGATTCTAATAAAAACAACAAATTCTTGAAATGAAATTCATTTCTTACACCGGCAGTATAATACAATCGAACACGATTGACTGTAGAGCATTGAATGTTTAAATGTTTTAGGATTAATAATTTTAATTGAATGTAAATCTATCACTCATGCTCGTTTTGGTTGAAATGTTCTAAAATAGGGGCATTATAGAAGGCGGACGAATGTACCAGACAATTTTTTTTTTTTTTTGATTCTTTTTTTCCATTTAATGCCTAATGATTATTGAAATGTCTTTAACTGCAATTACATGTCGTTCATGGCATTTATTTCCAATACAGGTCTTTACAAGCAATTGTGCCTACACAAATTGGACGATAATAAAATTATATTTACAAACACACTCATGCACTTGCCTAGCCATTCAGTTGTGCACTTCATTGGCGGCCACTACATGTAGGATCATATTTTTTGTTTTTGTTTTTTGTAGGTTTAGTATGTATGTTTTGTATTTAGGACGGAAAAAAACAGTTGAAAATAGACTGTCTGTCTGTCTGTCTGTCGTTATGGCTAAACACGATTGAACGATATTTAATCGTAATTTCATTGTAAATAGTTGTGCTTCGTTAAATTCACATTATACTGACCGAATTGTCAGAATGTTTTGTTGGGCCATGCCATCAGACAGCCAATCAATGGATGGTCGTTCAACTTAAACTGACTGACAGAATTGCCCCAAAACAGTACGGAGAGAATACGTACCATATAAAATGTCAATGGCTCTATTTATGCTTTGGCTACTTTGGGCCACTATTAAATAAATGGGGAAAAAACGAAATATTTTGTTCTAATAATAATTGGTGTTCATTTATTTTTCCGTTTTAGTTGTGGCGTCATTAAAAGTGGAAACAAAAAAAACAAAATTTTTATATGAGGCTGATGGGGTTGTTAGGCTTGGTGTCGTAAGGGCGATAGCAATAGAATTGAATGAAAATTGCCAAATTTGTGATCCGTGACGATGGTCATTTCCTGCTCAATGGCCATGCACACAGTTAAGCGTTTCTACTGGCACCTTCACATTAAGCCGTGTCTATTTTGTGTGTGTGTGCGTGTTTTTTTTTTCGAACATAAAATTAATTACTCTAAAACACGTACATACGTGAATAGATTCTAATGTGCATAAACGAACGTTCGCAAGTGTTAATCTAAAACGCGTATGAGAGTTTACAGTTCGCAATAGTAGTGGGAGAAATATTAATTTGGAATTCCAGAAAAGTAATTACTTTTGCCTATTACGGTAGACTGAATGGATAAAGACATGCAAAATCAAATTCAACAATTAATTTGTGAAGCAATCTTTAAAAAGTTCATACAAAAGAAGGCCAGTGAACTGGGTAGACAACAAGTATTTCAATTAAAATAATAACATAAAAATAATTGGTTTAAAGTGAATACAATACATTTAATACACCGATAAATACTATCGACAGTCACGGACATTGTGACGAAAAGAGAAACAAAAGCTATACTAACAAATACAACGAACTTGTTACAAGTAAACCAACAGCAGCAGTATGAAAGAAAAGGGGATGGACAAGTAAGTGAGAACGCAACAACAAGCAATGCGAACAAAATACACAAACAACAATGAAATCGTGATAGAATTCTCGAGAAGGCGAAACCACGAACACTCGTCTTCAAGAATCTTCATCATACTGATTACGTGGGTATATAAAATGGCAAGAGAAAGCAGGCAACCAGTAGTAAGAATCAGTCAGTCTTGTATGCAGACGCCTTGCCTGTGAAGAAAACAGTCGCGGTTTGAAGATTGCCGTTGAAGATATCTGCGATGTAATCAAAGAAGAATAGCAAACAAGCAATTATTGTCGTATTCTTCAAGTTGTAGACGGTGGCACACAAAAGTAGTGCGAAGAATAAAGAGTTTAACTGAAACTAAGCACAAATTTGTTTTTATATTTGTTTGCAATCAACGAACTCATACTATAAACCTTTTTAAAAAATATAAAAACGTAACAATATATTTTAAATTGATATTGTGTTGTGATACTGGATTGTTAACATATCCAATTTTAGATCAGCCATTAACTTAATTTATTTATTCATTTATTTACGGATTTCCTACAGTGGAATCATAGTAGGAATAGAAATACAAATAGAGATATGATCGATAGCATTCTTCCCATCGAACTAATTACAATGGTATATAAATAATTCCCTTGTCATAGAAAATAATGATGATTTATTTTGTATTTGACATTCTCTGTGTGTTTTTATTATTAGGGTTGAATGTGATTTTAATTTAATTTAGTACACATACCTACATTAATACATACATACAGTTAAATTCATTCATCACTCACAACACATAACAATGTTTTACAATAGATTTGAATGACACAACAATAAATGAAAATGAAAGAATATCAGACAATTGGAAAAATGTTCTTTTCTATTAGCATATCACATTAGATTTGTGTTCTGCAACGCAATTAATTTAAATTAATGAATTCTGTCTTTAAAACCGAACAATATTTACAGAGAAAAATAAGGCCTGCAACGTTTTCTACGCCTGTAACAAGGTGCCAGGAGTGACTCACTGGGTACTAGTAATGTGTAGGCATATCTTAACCTTCGGATGTCTAATATGATATTCTGTAGAACCTGCCTACACCACACATCTAAATTAGCAATGGATATAATTTTCTGCCTTCTGCTATTCTATCTTTACTATAAGGTTGCACCGGCTAAGATTAGTAAACGTCTCTGGGTAACTAGACAGTGGCTTGAAACGATTGTTGGTCACGTGAAAATTCTGAAAGCATTTTTGGGCCATTTATTGTATTGTTACGAAAATGGTACCATCATTTAACATTAAAACCATAAACAAAAGCTACACTAACAAATACAACGAACTTGTTACCAGTAAACCAACAACAACATCAGTATGAAAGAAAAAGGGAATAGACATGTAATGTGAACAAAATACGTAAACAACAATGAAGTCACAATAGAGTTCTCGAGAAGGTGAAGACACGAACATTCTACTTCTAGAACATTCATCAGACTGTTTACGTGAGCATATAAAAAGGCAAGACAAAGCATGCAACGAGTAGCAAGAGCTCAGTCAGACTTGTGTGAAGACGTGTTGCGTGTGAAGCAAACAGTCGTGGTTTGAATGCTATAAACACAATAAACGCAAAGCAGCAAAAGCAGCAAACTGTTAAAAAATTGAATACATGGGTGTATATGGAAGTGATTATTTTAAAGACAGCGCGACAACAAGAAAAGATTCGTTTGTTTTCTTTTTGCGCAGCAATAAAAGAATTAGTGCTCACAGTGAGATGATTTGTGCTGGCAACGTGTTTATTTTCTATTTGTTTTGCTTATGCTTTGCCGCCGTTGTCTTTTTTATTATTAATGCGCCGTGGTCTAGTAGGTAGTGTGTTGGCTTATTAGACGAAAGGCCCGAGTTCGAATCCCAGGCCAGACATCAAAAACAAAATACAAAAAGTATTTCTTCGGCGACTTCCTCTTAGCAGATTTCTGGCAAAAACTCTGAGAGTAAAAATTGCCATGAAAAGCTTCTCAAAAAATCTGTCGTTCGGAGTCGACTTTAAACTGTAGGTCCCGCCACTCATGTATTTTTTGCACACAACATGAGTGGTGTTGAGAAGCTAGGCCGTAATCCTGACTGAAGGGTTGTAATGGCCAATTATGTATGTATGAATGTATGTAATGCGCATGCAGCTTACTTTAGGCTGCAATTGCAAAATTATTGTGCTTGATGTGCTGCGTTTATTGTGTTTATAGCATGTCATACAAACTTAATTCGATTCTTTTTTCTTTAAAATATGATCTTATTTGTACGTATTCGCAAAGAGTATTTCTTACAAAGACAAGCAATGTAAATAGGATATGAATTTTAGGCTGCAAGTAGCCTTCAGTCTTGCTGTGGTATGAAAAGCTTTTTAAATTCTTTTACTGCACCTACGAACATATGCAATCCTTGTAATGGATGTTATTCCTCTTTAATATCTTCTGTTGTTATTGATTAAAGTACCCGATTTCAAATTAAACATTCCAACAAATTTTTAAATTGTAAATATTTAACAAAAAAAATCACAAATATTGCCGAATAAAAATTTCGAATATTTTTGTGGTATGTATGCCAGTACAGAAGGTGCCAACTAACCAAACACAACTAATAATCCAATTAAAATATTTAATTATTATATATTTACAGTAATTTTCAAATATGATATGCAATGCTGATATAAATTTTTCAAAATCTGAAATATAAAACAAATATCACGAAAAAGGACTGCTTTTCATCTAATTTGTAACAGAATAAATATAAACGATATGACAAACAAAAATAATATAAAAAATTTATTTTAAAGGGTCATTACAAATATTTTTTCCCACTTATGTACAGAATAAACAAATGTATACACCTACAGTGATATGAAAAATAATGAGTACATCAATGTGACATTTAGAGATTTGATGAGAAAATTGTTGATAAGTAACTGCATTTGTTCCCAGCTTATAGATCACAAAAACCAATTTCAAGTTCTTTTTTATTTTAATTTTCTTTTATTAAATTAAATATAAATTTACTCTGAAAAAAAATAAAGATATCCCACTTTCCTTCGGAATAGTTTTAAGAAATAACAAAACAATAATAAATGCATACATACATACATTTGTAAATAATTGGTCAATACAACATTTCAGTCAGGATTAAAACCCAGCTGCCCACACCACTTATGTTGTGTGTGTTAAATTTATGCATGTGTGGCGTGACCTACAGATTAAAGTCGACTCCGAACGACAGATTTATGAGGAACTTTTTCATGGCAGGTTTATTTACTCTCAGAGTTGTTGCCAGAAATCTGCTGAGAGGAAGTCGCCGAAGAAATACTTTTTTCATATTTCGTTTTGATGCCTGACCTGGGGCTTGAACCCAGGCCTACTAGACTACGGCGACAACAATTTGATAAAAATTCTAAATTCACTCTTCTAATTAATGCATGACAGCCCTATAACAGCAGTGTTTTTAATATATGTTGCGTATGATTAATATTTAATTTTTGTCTTCTTCACAAATATTACTCATACGTTGCGGTGAATACTTGTATCGTATCATGTATGCTTATGGTTCAATTAGATAATTTAATATTTTTCTTTTAATTGTTTAAGCACTTCTTTCTAATTAATAATTGCTAATTAATGCTAATTAATCTAATTAACGATTGCAAATTATATTATATTCAACAAAATTGATCAGCTTAGATTATATTCAAGATTGTGAAAGTTTCCCTGCACAAATCAAGTAAATGAATGTGAATATGGATCAGAGATCAGCAATGAGTATTCAAAAAGATGAGTAAATTCGAATTATACTCATAATTTGTGATACTTATACTTATACATACTTATTTAAATCTCATACTCATACTACTCATATTCAAAGTTTGAAATACTCAACGTACTTAACAATAAGCATGATGTTGTTGATTTCGACTCTCCTTTAGTCAACATTTACAAGAATCATAAAATAAGTATGATTCGCTTACGAACACTACAATACTCACTTGAAGGTTGCTATCTTTGTCTTTTTCCTTCTTTTTTTTCGTAAATGCAGCAACAACTAAGACTATAAATTTTGATGAATGATTCGAATCTCTGGAATTATTTATGAGTATTATAATTATTTTTCTAAATTTATGAATCTGAGTGAGAAGGCGTATGAATCGAACATACATTTCGAATGTTATGAGTTTGATGTTAACGTTGTACTCATACTCATTGCAACCTGTACTTATAAATCAATGTTGTAGTGAGTACGAATGAATCAGAGTAGCTGAATTTCAATACTGTTGACTCACACACACTCAATTTTCCTGCAATGGTAACACTATCGTGTATAAGGCATTTAGAAACCCGTGGACTGTGTTATAAGCCTTCAACATTTTATCATACATTTTACTGATTAATAATTTTCCAATTTTAATCAGTTTTTTTAATTGAATCATCCAAGTAGCACATTGGTGTCCTTATAATTTTTTACATCACTGTACATATGTAGTTATATGCGAATAATATGAACTGTTGTTGTTGTTGACCAAAGACATAAAACGATTCCACAACAATAAACGATGAAATTAAAACGTACGATTCGTTTGTAAAGCAAACTGACACTTATACTCATACACAATACACACGTGCATATAATACATGTATGGTATGTTATGGTATGGTAGGTGTTTATACTCACTCATACATACATGCACAAATTAAATTTGCAATTTGTTTAAATGTAATAAAATTTCAACAAATCTGAACGGTATGTTATTTTATGGGATCAAATGATATAAACGTGAAAACTCACGTACTCACTTTTACACACACACACACAACTACACTTACAATCATACATGCATAGCGATTTATATTCATATACATACTCAATGTTATACGAATGAATATCACCTGTTTTTCGTGAAAATGACAAATAAAATAAAAATTTTTGGAAGGAAAATAACAGAAATTGTACTTCACGTACATACTCGTATGTATGCGCATGAGTGGGGGGATGGTATTTGTTTTTGTTACTGCAAAATGATGGATAAAAAATATCCGGCATACGTGTAGTTGTTTTTTTTTTTGTTTTTGTTTTTTGTTGTTGGAGGTGATAAAGGTACGCAACCAAAAAGATGAACAAGAAACGTCGCAATATTGTGGTATTAACGACAACAATAACAACATCCACTATTGCTCCCAACAACACACAGGCAGCCCAAATAAAACATTCCACACAGAGACATACGAGTACAGCAATAATAAATAATTCGACAGTAGAACGTGCAACATAAAGTTGCAGTTGGAAAAAACTGTTATTTGTTCGAAATTGTGTATTGGAAAGTCGAAGACCATCGAACATTTTCATGAGAACTCTTTAGGACTGCATAAGCAATTACGATGAAGGTTAAACCTTATATTAGAGAACAAATACGCAAACAATTCTAATTAATCGTAGTGTGATAGCAATTAATTGACACTCGCAACATGCGCCAATTGAAGTTTTTACTTGCAGTCAGCAGAACTCAGTGTGATATCTTATGCGGTTAGGTATCAGAGATTAGCAATGTATCGTTTTTCGCTACTCATAAGTACTCATGAAATTTTGAGTATAAGTGAGTCAACAGTATTGAAATTCAACTACTCTGATTCACTCCTACTCACTACAACACTGATTTATAAGTACAGGTTGCAATGAGTATGAGTACAACGTTATGACATCAAACTCATAACATTCGAAATATGTTTGATTCATACACTTACTCATTTAGATTCATAAATTTAGAAAAATACTTATATTGCCCATAAATAATTCGAGTGATTCGAATCATATAAATTTACAGTCTTAGTTGTTGTTGCATTTGCAAAAAAAGAAGAAAAAAAGACAAAGACAGCAAGCAAAGCAAATACATAACCTTCTAGTGAGTATTGTAGTGTTCGTATGCGAATCACATTTATTTTGTGGTTCGTGTAAATGTTGAGTAAAGGAGAGTCGAAGTCAACAACATCATGCGTATTGTTAAGTATAAGTACGATGAGTACTTCAAACTTTGAATGTGAGTGGTATGAGTATGTTGTTAAAATAAATATGAATGCGTGTAAGAATCAGAAATTATGAGTATGATTCGAATCTACTCATCTATTTGAATACTCATTGCTGATCTCTGGTATTTAGTAACTAATTTATCCATAAAGTCGCAAGTTGCCTGCTTACATTGACAACTTTGACACTAAGTTAGATGTCACCGGTGACTTTGGTGCTATTAAACGCGAGCCAATCAAAGTCGGTTTGGCAATAAATGAAGGCGAAACAAAGTATATATTGTCGATTATTGGGGACATGTGGCATTTTGAATCCTAGATTACAGCCGATAATTATACGTTCGATAACTATACAGTGCTGTAGTCTAGTGGGTAGTGTGTTCGCTTATTAAATGTTAAGCCCGGGTTCGAGACCCAGGCCAGACATCAAAACGAAATATGAAAAAAATATTTCTTTCGGTGACTTCCTCTCAGAGTAAATAAAATTGCCATGAATAGTACTTGCTCAAAAACCTGCCGTTCGGAGTGGATTTTTAACTCTAGGTCCCGCCACTCATGTATAAAATTAAGGCCCACAACATGAGTGGTGTTGAGAAGCTAGACCGTAATCCTGACTGAAGTGTTGTAATAGCCAGTTCTGTATGTATGTATTGTCAGTGAATTTGTTTATCTTGGTGATACTATTGTCTCAATTGATAATTGAGTAGTAGAGACCGCTCTCGAATAACGAAATTTATACTTTGCAAGCCGCTCTTCCCTCCCGTGCTTCTTTATGGCACAGAAGCATAAAAAAGTCCTACGTAAGATATTCAATTCATTACGAGTGGGGGATGTTGTCTGCATATCATCCAGTAATGAGCTGTATGAGCTCCTCAACTACATGAGCAGCATTTTGACATTCAACGGCATCGCTGGCTTGGTCATGTCGTTCGGCTGAAAGAAAAAGTTCTGGCGAGGCGGATATCTTATGATATGATGACCTTGTCTGACTAAATCGAGCAATCTCAGTCATAGATTGGTGCAACCAACTAGTGAAGGAGAGCAAGAAGCAGAGGCGCCTGCAGGAATGTGCTAAGAACAGGCCGAATTCCGATAAACTGGTCCATAACAGTGAATTAAGTAAGCAAAGGAAGTATTTCGGAATTCACTTTTTAAGCTATTTGGACAATTTCGGAAATTCGTTTGATTTCATGACTAATTTAACATCGGATATATCGTATGTTTGCTGGGTATGTGTACGTGCGAATGTTTTTTTTCCATATTTTTTACGAACATTTTGATGTGACTACGGTTGTTTGTGTTGTAACGTTATTATTTCGCATAATTTTCGCCAGATGTCGGTTAGTGGTGATGGTGGATACGTGAATGATTTTCAATTTTTCATTTATTTACAATATTATGCATAAAAATAACAGCGAAAAATTATGAAAAAAAAGACAAAACTGTGTTCCAATCATGTTGAGTACAGTGAGGAGCAGAATCGCTTCAAGATTTAAATTACGAGTCTATTTTAAGGGTGATTTAACACTGTGGCTACGTAAATTGGAATGGAAGTCGTAAAGATTTTGTGGAGAGGCGGATAACACAGTTTACGATCTCTCTCGCTAATCTATCTGGAAACTGATATTTAAAGATCAGTCTTTAAGATTCAATTAAATAATGAAAAAAGCAGCAAACGATAGATAAAGGGTGATTTTTTAGCTATTATCTTTTTGGCAACACTGGTTTAAGCAGATCACGCACGTTTCCTGTTTTCTTTCACTGTCAAACATCTTCAGTTTAGTCTATAATTTAACCATGAATCGTCTTACAAACGAACAACGCTTGCAAATCATTGAATTTTATTATCAAAATGCGTGCTCTGTTAAGAAAGTTCATCGCGCGCTTCTTCCATTTTATGGTGAGTTTAATCGACCCACTGAAACGGCTATTCAGGCTATTGTGACTAAATTTCGCACCAAATTTACATTGTTGGACATTAAACCACCAACACGCTTCCGTAGAGTGCGAACTGAAGAAAATATCGCGGCTGTATCGGCCAGTGTTAATGATGACCATCAATTATCGATTCGTCGCCGTTCGCAGCAATTGGGCCTCTGTTACTCAACAACGTGGAACATTTTGCGGAAGGATTTAGGTGTGAAGCCTTTCAAAATACAGCTGGTGCAAGAATTGAAGCCGAACGTCCTACCGCAACGCAGAATTTTTGGTGAATGGGCCTCTTGGAAAGTTGGCCGAAGATCCACTTCTTTATCGAAAAATTGTGTTTAGCGACGAAGCTCATTTTTGGCTCAATGCATACGTAAATAAGCAGAATTGTCGATTTTGGAGTGAAGATCAGCCAGAAGCATTGCAAAAGCTACCAATGCATCTAGAAAAACTCACAGTTCGGTGCGGTTTATGGGCTGGTGGCATCATTGGACCGTACTTCTTCAAAGATGCTGCGAATCGTAACGTAACTGTGAATGGTGAGCGCTACCGTGAGATGATATTCAACTTTTTTTTTTGCCCAAAATGCAAAAGCTTGACTTGCATGACATGTGGTTTCAACAAGACGGTGCCACATGCCACACAGCACGCGTAACAATGGACTTATTGAGAGGCGAGTTCGGTGAACATTTTATTTCACGTTCGGGACCGGTCAATTGGCCGCCTAGATCGTGCGATTTAACACCTTTAGACTATTTTTTGTGGGGATAGATAGATAGATAGGTGGCGGGACTTACAGTTTACAGTCGGCTTCGAACGACAAATTTTTGATAAACTTTTCGTGACAATTTTATGTTACTCTCAGAGGTTTTAACAGACTACTGCTGAGTGGATGTTGCGAAAGATTTTCTTTTTTAATTTGGTTTGATTGAGATGTCTGAGACAGGGGCTAAGCCGCGGGCTCTCTATTAATACATACATAATTAGTCATTACAACACTTTCGTCAGAATTACGACAATAGTCTCTCACACCACTTATGTTGTGTGTGTTAATTTTATACATGAGTGGAGAGACCTACACTTTAGTCGACTTCGAACGACAGATTTTTGAGAAACTTCTTCATGGCAGGTTTATTTACTCTCAGAGTTTTTGCCAGAAATCTGCTGAGAGGAAGTCGCAGAAGAAATACTTTTTTCATATTTCGTTTTGATGTCTGGGCTGAGGTTTGAACCGTGGCCCACGTCTAATAAGCCAACACACTACCCACTAGACTACGGCGACTACTTAATAATACCGCCAATTAATATTTAATAAACATTGAAGAGAAGTAGAAATAAAAAACAGTATCTTTAAGAAACTAAAAACAAATACCGCTCCCGCGCAGTTATCCATTTCTAGTAGCTAGAATTTGATCAAAATCCCCTCATCATATATTTATTAAATAAAAAATGCATGAGGATGCATCGGCATAATTTGCTGCTGTAACTTTAATACAGTTCTGCAACAAAATCATCATCATCTGCTTATTATCCGCCCGACAAACAGTAAAAGTTCATGCACAAAAAAAGTTAAAACGCCTCCGTTTTTTACATCACCTGGAAAAGAAAATGTTGCACAAAAAAATTATAAAAAAAAAAATAAAAATTACATCTGACTGTTGTTGTTGTTGTATTCACTGTTGCAATTTTTATGCTTTTATTCATTTGCTGTTATTGTATTCAGACCGTCTTTTGCGTACTCTGTCATGCATAATATGTGCTGAGTTCTTTGTTGGCAGACACTTAAAAGAATGAATTCCTGTTAGCTTTGCATAAGTAGCTAAAACCTGATCAGAACAAGGGTCTGTCTTTAAACTTATTAACGAAAAAGTCTCATAAAAATTGCTCATGAAGTTGCCTTAGGTTTAAGACGTGGAGTGATAAATTTGTGGAGATTAATTGAACAATATTATGGAGAACATCATAGTGATTGTTTGTTTCCGTTGTACAAATTTTGTACAAATGGTTATTGTGAAATATGTGTCAAATAATATGAAAGGAAATTTGTTGTTCTTTTCAGTAATTTTAACAAAGATTCTATTTGTATTTGTTGAATTTTTACCAAAATAAATGTATAATATTAACACACACAACATGGGTGGTGTGAGAAACTCGTTCATACTCGTGAGTGAAGGGTTGTAATACTCAACTTTGTATATATGTATGTAAGACGTTGTCGTAGTCTAGTAGGTAGTGTGTTGGCTTCTTAGACGTGAAGCCGTTTTCCAAACCACGAGTCAGGCATCTCCTACAAAATGAAATATGCAAAAATATTTCTTCGGCGTCTTCCTCTCAGTAGATTTCTGGCAAAAAATCTCTGAGAGTAAGTAAAATTACCATGAAAATTAATCAAAAAAATCATTTGTTCGGAATCGAATCCAAATAACAACTGATCGGACAAACTTTAAATAACAATTTTATATTCTCTCAGTGGTTTTGTCAGAAAAGTACCGAAATTGATACAATTCGTTGTCAAAAGTGAGCTTACCACGTTTGTTAACATTTCGACAACGGATGTGTATAAAATTTTAATAACACTCAGCTATCATTTTGACGACCACCGTTGTAATTTTGACAACGCATCATTGTCAACGCATTGCTGTTCTTTCGACAACGCTTCGTTGTCACTTCGTTGAAATTTCGACAACGCATCGTTGTTATTTCGATAGTTTATAGTTTTTTTTTGTCTGTTTTAAAGCGAAAATATTTACGATTTAGCTTTCTAAAGTTTTAGAAGGCAAAAATTGGATAAGAAAAGCACATAAAACGGGCAAAATTAGTACGTTTGTGCAAAAAGTAAGTCAAAAGTGCCATAAAAAATTACAGTTTCTAGTGGATCACGGCAATTTTGCGTACGATCCTTCAGTGTTCAAAAAAAGTTTCACTCGGCACTCGTAGATGTGAGAGAAAAATTGTCCATATGTGAGAGTCGGATTGCTTATTATACTTTGGTTGCCAATTGTTAACGTCGTGTATCAAATCAACAACAGATGTTGTTGAAAAATTATAAACACTTTTGTGTCAATTTGGTACCAAACGTGTATAATTTTAAGACGTCTTTTTTCCCTCTGTGTACATACATACATAATTGGCCATTACAACCCTTCAATCAAGATTACGGCCTAGCTTCTCAACATCACTCATGTTGTGTGTGTTAATTTTATACATGAGTGGCAGGACCTACAGACATTTCCAGCATCAGCAGATTTCTGGCAAAAACTCTGTGAATAAATAAAATTGCCATGAAAAGTTTCACAAAAATCTGTCGTTCGAAGTCTTTAAAGTCTTTAAAGTCGACTCCGAACGACAGATTTTTTTGAGTAACTTTTCATGGTAATTTTTATTTTCTCTGAGTTTTTGCCAGAAATCTGCTGAGAGGAAGTCGCCGATGAAATATTTGTTTCTTATTTCGTTTTGCTAGAGATGTCCGACATGGGGTTTGAACCGTGACTTCTCGTCTAATAAGCCCACACACTACCTAATAGTCTACTAAATCCTTTAATAATTCAAATGATAACAATAAATGCCATTGTAAAAGCATTTATTTACTAATATTCTAAAATCCTTTAAATGAATAAATTGTATTCTCATTTAATTTTCATTTCTGCATTATCTATTTTACGATTTAATAATCTTTTTCAATGTGCTCTGTGAGAAATGAGACATTTATGCCGTAGCTATGAAGGAATTTTGAATGATAAAACATTCTACTGCTCCATGATTAAAAACAAAAACAAGAAAAAAATAAAAAGAAATAATTTTGAAATGAATACGAATATAGAATTAAGACAGATTAACTTGCATAAATACTGACAAATATAAAAACACATAAATGCCATGAATACTTAAATAATTGGTACCTGAATAATTAATCTTAAACGGACTTTGGAAAACTATTTCGAAAATCTTTGGCATAACAATTTCAATATTAAACTTCTATTTGTATGATTTTCGACATCAGGCATACAAGTACGAAGAAATATGTGAGACTCCTATTCTACCATCATAACAGTAAATGACAGTCACCTACAAAAGTTTGTACTATAAAAGGTTTACACATAACCAGAGTTCTCAATAGCCCGTATAAACTTATCCTCATGTTATAGACCTTCAATAAATTTACTGCTTGTTTCTTAATGGATTAATAAATAAATAATTATAGTCGTAGCTGTATGATTTTGAGTATAATTTTACTCATACCCGGTTAGTAATCGGTAACGCTTAAATTTGGCAAACAGCTGGTGCTCTCAACCGCCAAAAATTGAAAATAGTTCTGACTTTAATATGCTTAATCGTTGTCGATTCAATACATCTTTTCAATCTAGAAAATTTAAAACGTTTCTTTAATTTTGTTATGCACTGTTTTTAAAGCATTGATGTTTACTGTTGAAATTTCCTTCCTTCCTTTGTGTTTATTGTTCGTTTGAATGTATTTGTGCACAAGTTTGTATTTGAATTTGTAAGTTAGAGAAGATAAATTTAAATCTGTATTAAGAATTCCTGTAAATATGTTTGACTAACTCTGTTCAGAGTTCAAAGAAATCTCCAGCTGTTGCAATATATTCTTGACTTTATTTACAAAGAGGAACTGAACGATATGACAACAAAAGCACTGAAAGAAATTCTTTTTTTTTATTGAAAATATAAAAAAACAAGAAATTCCTTATAAAACAAGTACGTTCATACCGTAAATAATTCAAAAGTTTGCATGGAGTTATTGGGTTCCATAAGCGGAAGCTTTACAATGAAAAAAAATATATCCAAGTTGTTTAAAATTAAAATTTCTTTATTATTGCGTAGACGCATCCATTCAGAGTTGATGTCGAAGCTGCATGGCCACGCATCAATTTAATTAACGAAATGTTTGATTGTATAGGTAATATGCTAATTTATTTAGCATATCAACATATCAAAATTCAAACTTCATTTTATAGTTGAATAGAGTAATTTTTTCCGAAGCAATTACAATAACGAAAGATTGATATTAAATAAGTGTGGCCATGAAGCCTTTTTACGCTACTTCAACTGAAATACATACATACATACATAATTGGCTATTACAATCCTTCAGTCAGGACTACGGCCTAGATTCTCACACCACTCATGTTGTGTGCGTTAATTTTATACGAGAGTGGCGTGACCAGTTTAACGTCCACTCCGAACGACAGATTTTTGAGAAACTTTTTCATGACAATTTTTACTCTCAGAGTTTTTGCCAGGAATCGGCTGAGGGGAAGTCGCCGAAGAAATACTTTTCATATTTTCGTTTTGAGTACAGTACCCACTAGACAACGGCCACTTCAGAAATACTAATGAATATTATATATATTGTTACATTATTACCTTTTTAAAAACGTTTAGAATATGGCACACTAGACTGACTGAATTCTTATTACTGGTTGAGTGCCACAGTTTACAACTTGACGTATACAACAACAATTTATTTACACTTCTGTTCGCTTAAGCACTAACAACTGTTCGGTAGATCTTTAGAACGGCGATCTTCAAACCACGACAGTTTTCTTCACACGAAACGCATCTTCACACAAGACTGACTGAATTCTTACTACTCGTTGCCTGCTTTGTCTTGCCTTCTTATATGCTCGAGTAAACATTCTGATGAAGGTTCTTGAAGTCGAACGTTCGTGGTTTCGCCTTCTCGAGAACTCAATTATGACTTCATTGTTGTTTGTGTATTTTGTTCACATTGCTTGTTGTTACGTTCTCGCTTACTTGTCTATCCCCTTTTCTTTCATACTGATGTTGTTGGTTTACTTGTAACAAGTTCGTTGTATTTGTTTGTGTTAATGTTAAACGATGTTACACTGTTTCCACTTACTTGTCTATCCCCTTTTCTTTCATACTGATGTTGTTGGTTTACTTGTAATAAGTTCGTTGTATTTGTTTGTGCTAATGTTAAACGATGTTACACCGTTTCCATTTTCGTAACAATATGAATAAATGAAATTAGTTTGTTCTTAATAGGATAATGTAACATCTTGACTAATAATTCTCGCAGTAGAACGAGCGGTTCATTACGATGAAGAATGGCATCGAATGCAGCGAAAGCTGTACTTAGTTTCAAAACCCCGTAGCTCTTTAATGCTAGGTATTTGCCAACACTACAGTTTATGACATTGTAAACCGTGGTGCACGATAGAAATACTAACAAGAAGAATAAAATGGAATGGCGTAAATTTATTTGGGCAGTGTAGGCAAACTACAACCATCAACTGCAAGGGAATAAGTCTCTTGTGCACAGCCTATGAAATTGCATCTTTCATAATAAATATAAAGCCCATCCGCCGTAGTCTAGTAGATAGTGTGTTCGCTTATTAGACGTAAAGCCAGACATCAAAACGAAATATGAAAAAAAAAAAATATTTCTTCGGGGAATTCCTCTCAGCAGATTTCTGGCAAAAACTCTGAGAGTAAATAAACCTGCCATGAAAAAGTTTCTCAAAATCTGTCGTTCGACTCCGTTAAACTGTAGGTCCCGCGATTCATGTATAAAATTAAGGCACACAACATGAGTGGTGTGAGAAGCTAGGCCGTAATCCTGACTGAAGTGTTGTAATGGTAAATTATGTATGTAAGTATGTATAAAGCCCAAAGTATGTAAAATAATAATATCATCGACACAGGAAGGTGTTTAGAACTAGATTCCCTTCTTAACGATCAAAATTTAATACTGATAGAGCCTGTATAAGCATGTACCTCCTCGTTTTTTAGCTAACGATTCGATGTTCTGATTACAATCTTTGTTGAGAATATGAGATTTAATACAAAATTGTTTTAACAATTTCATTTCCAATTTTATCAAATTCTTCACAAATTTAGCTTAGTAGTTGGTTGTTAAAATATAAAATTTCACTTCCTCTCAGTTAAGGTCACACTGTCCGTCTTATTGGATTGTCTAGCACCTCTATATATGCTTTTAAATGTCAACCTCGTTCTACTTTCGAGTTTCACACTGATAGTATCTATCCTATCCACATTCATTTTACGTGTTTAATTTGTTTCAATATGGATTCGTCTTTAGCTGAGTTATAGACCCGTGTTGCCGGAAACTTGAGGACATTTTTGGGGAATACCTGCAGAAGGCTTATTACACGCAAGGCCACGGTTCAAATCGCATGCCAGCATTCTCCAATAAAAAAATAGTTTCTCTCAGCAGATTTCTGGCAAAAATTGTGAGAGTAAATAAACTCGCCATGAAAAGGTTCGGGACAAACTGTCTTTCGCTGTCGACTTTAAACTATAGGTCCCTCGACTTATTTATGAATAAAAAATAACACATACAAGTGGTGTAAAAAGCTAGGTTGAATCATACTCATAATTTCTGATACTTATACACATTCATACTTATTTTAATATCAGGGGGTTTTTACTCATATTCAAAGTTTGATGTAGTCATCGTATTCATACTTAACAATACGTATGGTGTTGTTGATTTCGACTCTCCTTTACTCAACATTAACACGAAGCACAAAATAATTACGAATCGCGTACGAACACTAATCCTGACTTAAGCGTTGTAATGACCAATTATGTATGCATGTTATGTACCTGAAGTTTCTACGTGATTGTCCGTTTTTAAGCTTATAATCGTCCGGTGCCAGTTTGTTCAGTCTACTGTTTGCGTCTGTTTCTGCACAGTAATTTGTTATTACAGAATGGTTGTTACTTCAGTCCTGAAAAACTGAAAGTGTTGCATTCCAGTATATAAGTCTGATAATTGAAATTTGTTTTCTTTGAGAACCCACATTCCTATTAAGATCTGCCCTTACGGAAGGCTCTCTGATGACAATGAAGACTTTCTTGAAATCGTCATTCTAATGAGCATTTCTTGTGATTTTTCCTGTTATGTGATCGTGACCACTGTTTCTTATACTTTTCTAGTCTAAATGGTTGGTATTGTCGACATTAAATGCTTAGCGTTGTTGTAACCAGTAAAAGTAACTTTACTTAGTCATTCGTGAATATTTTCTGTTCTTCATTCACGTTAGTGTTTAAAGAGTCTTTTTCTGTCTTTCCCTTGTAAACAAATGCAATCAATGTTCTACTACACAAATCCAATTTAATTAATTGAAATTGTAGTCCTCATAGCCTTCTACAGGCTTCCGAGGATGGTGTAACTCAATAAAATTTTTTTTTCTTCAGTGTATTTCATAAATAAAAGAGAACTCCAAAGTACCCCGAAAATTATTAAGAATATTATGAATAGAGCAGAAATAAAGAAGCATTGGATAGAATTTTTCTTCTTCTTTATTCGATATTCAACAAACACTTGCATATTCACATAGAGAAACATAGATACACACACAGCCGTACATATATAGAGAGATATTAAGTATAAAATATCAGTTTAAGAATATTTAAATTGTTTATTTTTGTTAAAGTTTCTTAGATTTTGTTTATTTTATCTTCCTTTTGTTGTCCTTTTTTTACCCTTTTCTTATTCTTTTTCTATGGCTCCTTCTATGGATTAGTTTTTTTATGCTTTTATTTTAGATTTCAGTTCCATTCATTCATTTGGACGCAACATTTCCTGGTGTGCAGACACAGTTGTTGATAATTTGATAGAAAAGCAAAGTAGTTTTATGTGCATATACGAGTATATGCCATTCTATGGGTGTGTGTGTGGGAAAAATTGAAAAAACATGGAATTTTCTTAAGATGATTTAAAACAAACACAACCAAACGAAACAAACCTGCCACCCAGATGCATACAAAACTATTCAAATTTATGCTTGTATTTGCGAGTGCTAAGTGTGAGATACTCGGGCTTGTAGAGTAATAATTCTTAAGATTTTATGCTGGTATTTATGACACCCTACATTGGAAACGAAGTCAATTCTAAGGGTACATAAACATGAATGAAACTTCTGTAATTTATTATGAATTTATGGTATGTTCATGGATTAAAACAATTCTAAGAACAGTTTTAACAGTAGCATGCTGCTGGTTGCATGTGCCTTATGTTGGCCCCCTAACATTTACTAGAGCTTCAATCTTTAAGAATTTCAAATAAAAAATAAGAAAAAAATTCTTATACATTCTCATATTAGCAGAAGTAAAAAAAAAAATAAAAAATATGAACAAGAAAATAAAATTTTTCGAAATTATTATTAAATATCTAAGAAAGGAAAATGTGTGTGTGTGTATGTGATTATTTTAATTCTTTTGTAATTCTGAAAACATTTTCTATTTTCTATGTATCACACATACCATGCCATACCATATCAGTTATCACTCACAAGCTTTCTCTGTCTCACACACACACAGAGCATACATACAGATGTGTAGATTCAATTACGTGTGCATTATTGCAAGTGTGTATTTAATTAAAGAATGTATGTATGTGAGCATGGACGTGTTTGTGATTTATTCATCATGAATGCATCACTAAAAGGATTTAAATTGCATTAATTAACACTTGAAAGTAACAAACAATCGGAAAAATAATTCATATTTTTCTTTTTTCTTAAATTTTCTTGGAAATTTAAAATTTAAAAAAAATATTTTTCATTGCAATGCTAAACGCAAAAGTGCTTGTGAGATATCATTTCTAGCCAGGACATACTAATGATCTCCGGACATTAGAAACGGAATTAAATAAATATTATCTATAAGCCGATTAATTTACAATTCTTATAACACTTCGAAGTAGTCTCCGAAGTCTAGTAGATAGTGTGTTCGCTTATTAGACAAAAAGCCCGGGTTCGAGCACCAGGTCAGACATCAAAACGAAAGGTGAAAACAAATATTTCTTCAACGACTTCCTCTCAGCAGATTTCTGGCAAAATCTCTGAGAGTATATAATAAACATGTCATGAAAAAGTTTCTGAAAATCTGTCGTTCGGAGTCGACGTTAAACTGTAGGTACCGCCGCTCACGTATAAAATTAACGCGCACAACATGAGGGGTGTGAGTAGCTAGACCGTAATCCTGACTGAAGGGTTGTAATGGCTAATTATGTATGTATGTATGTAGATATGTATGTATAACAACTCGAAATTGTTCGAAGTTATATGGAATATGTATCGCTGCATAGCTTAAGTGTAACGCATAGGCCTCACAACCTTACTTTAATTGTCTTTATTTCACTAGATTTTGAATCTATTTTTTTTAGTTTAAAAACAAATGTCCTTATCTATCAGAAGAGCATTCAATTTTTAATAACACTCTAAAATATATCACTGGAAATATTTATAACGAAATTCCAGAAACTGCTTTGAAGATTTTTAACACATTTACCAGGTGTAACGGTAAACTGTGAGCGTCAAGCAGCGGATGTCTCCATCAGAGATCAGCAATGAATCGTTTTTTCGCTACTCATAAGTACTCATGAAATTTTGAGTGTGAAATAATGAAATTCAACTAATCTGATTCACTCGTACACAATACAACATTGATTTATAAGTACAGGTTGCAATGAGTATGAGTACAACGTCATGACATCAAATTCAGATTCATACGCCTACTCATTCAGATAATACTCATTCAGAAATACTTATAATACTCATAAATGAATGTTACGAGTGATTCGAATCATTCATCAAAATTTATAATCTTAGTTGTTGTTGCATTTCCAAAAAAAAAAGAAGAAAGAAAAAGACAAAGACAGCAAGCAAACACACAACTTTCTAGTAAGTATTCTAGTGTTCGTAAGTGAATCATACTTATTTTGTGATTCCTGTAAATGTTGAGTAAAGGAGAGTCGAAATCAACAACATCCTGCGTATTGTTAAGTATGAATACGATGAGTAGTTCAATCTTTGATTATGAATAGTGTGAGTACAATATTAAAATAAGAATGTATAAGTATAAGTAAGAGAAATTATGAGTATGATTCGATTCTACTGATCTTTTTGAATACTCATTGCTGATCTCTGATCCGTAAATTCATTTACTTGATTTGTGCAGGGAAACTTGCACAATCTTGTATATAATCTAAGCTGATCAATTTTGCTGAAAACAATATCATTTGCAATTATTAATTAGATTAATTAGCATTAATTAGCAATCATTAATTAGAAAGAAGCCCTTAAACAATAAAAAGAAAAATATTAAATTAACTAATTGAACCATAAGCATAAATGATACAATACAAGCATTCACCGCAACGTATGAGTAATATTTGTGAAGAAGACAAAAATTAAATATTAGTCATACGCAACATATGTTGAAAACACTGCTGTTATAGGGCTGTCATGCATTAATTAGAAGAGTGAATTTAGAATTTTTATCAAATTGTAGTCGCCGTAGTCTAGTAGGTAGTGTGATCGCTTATTAGACGTAAAGCACGGGTTCGAGCCCCAGGTCAGGCATCAAAACAAAATATGAAAAAAAAAGTATTTCTTCGGCGACTTCCTCTCAGAAGATTCTGGCAGAAACTCTGAGAGAAAATAAACCTGCCATGAAAAGTTTCGCAAAATTCTGTTGTTCAGAGTCGACTTTAAACTGTAGGTCCCGCCACTCATGCATAAAATTAACTCACACAACATCAGTAATGTTGAGAAGCTAGGCCGTAATCCTGACTGAAGGGTTGTAATGGCCAATTATGTGTGTATGTATAATATCATTTGAGTTTAAATGAATTTTTATTCATTCGTCTATAGATTGCATTAACATATCATCGTTGTAATAAAATAAAACCGAAGGAAATCTCCATGTACAGGATACGATTTAAAATAATTTTGTAGTAATAAAATAATTACTTGCTGACTAACAGCAGCCGAGAGAGAGAGAGTGATTGAATTAAAAAAAAAATTAAATTTCTTTACAAAGATTTTAATTCAATGCAAAAATTCTTTTAATAAACATCTCATTTTTATAATATTAAATGGAATATTATTAAGATTTTAATATCCTTTCAACTCAGTTGTTCATTTTCTTGCCTTCCATTTAAAAACTGCATCCATAGCTGTGCACACGACATTAATTTTGTGCGCCAAGACTCTCTCTCTCCCTCTGGTTGGATGGCTGCTGTGTGTATCATATTTCTTGAAATAAGAATCAAAAAAAGAAAGAAAAAAATTTTCATTTTACTTGCGCTTTTCTTTCAATTTATTATTGCACTTCTATTCCGTTTCCCTAACAATTATTCATGAAGTCTTACGTTTTTACGTTTCTTTTTTTCTTCTTCTTCTACGTCTTCTTTGTATTGACTGTATAATAAAGTTTAAATGCATATTGTCTGTGGAGTACTTTTCATTTCATTTCTTCTATTTTATTGCCAACCAACTACAGAACCATTCAGTTCAAACACCAACTTCAACTCCACCCTTTCCAAGTAACACTTGGAAGAGTGTTTTACGGTGGACTGAAGAAGATTTTATTTGTTTAGACAAGGCGTACGACACATCCACAACACGTTAAATTTTTTTTCTTTTGATGAAATTCAAGTTGAGATCTCCAGTTTTTTTTATCGACCAAAAGGTCAAAGGTTAATATTAAGTCTGAGAGCATTAATAGAATTTAATACTATAGTTATGCTAATTTTACGTAAATTCTATACTATTGGTCTTTGATCCAGGCTTGATTAAAAATATTTCCTACGAGGTCTCATAAGTACTCATAAAGTTTGGAGTATGAGTGAGTCAACAGTATTCAAATTCAACTACTCTGATTCATTCGTACTCACAACAACATTGATTTATAAGTACAGATTGCAATGAGTATGAGTACAATGTTGACATCAAACTCATTACATTCGAAATATGTGTGATTCATACGCCTACTCATTCAGATTCATAAATTTAAAAAATACTTATAATACTCATAAATGATTCGAGTGATTCGAATTCGAATGTTGAGTAAAGGAGAGTTGAAATCAACAACATCACGCGTATTGTTAAATATGAGTACGATGAGTACTTCAAACTTTGGATATGAGTAGTATGAGTATGATATTAAAACAAGTATAAATGCTTATAAGTATCAGAAATTAGAGTATGATTCGAATCTACTCATCTTCTTGAATGCTCATTAGTGATCTCTGGTCTGATCTTATCTTCAAATACTATCAGCAATTTGTAACTAAGTAAACTGCAGCTTAATGGCTTAATGGATACAGACAGTATAGTTAGACTGTCCTTATTAGTTGTTGCAATGTATTTAACCGTTTAAATCGTGGTTTGCTTAATAATTTAAAATCCGTTAGCCTGTTAGTTTTTATTTGTCAACTCTAACTTACAAATTAAATGCTGGGTTGTCCAAAGTGGGTGGCAACTGGATTTGCTTCAACCCAATTACAAAAGCAAAAAGGAAGTATTTCCTAGCTTGTTGCGTCTGTTAAATATTGCAGTTGCAGTTAAAGTGTGACAGTAAAAATTCTAACTTGTTATCCTTATTATTGTTATTGCTATTGTTCTTGCAGTTGTTGCTGTTGGGTTAGTGACAATTGTACATTTGTCTTGTTGTTGTCGTTGTTGCTGTAGTCGTTTTTATTGTCTCTTTTATGCAATAAAGTTAATCTTGTTTGTTTTAAAAGTTAAAACAATTCTTTTAAGTTTTTTCTTGTCTTGTCTTTTGTTTTCTTTTTTTATTCTTTTTCATTTTGCTATTGTTGTTGTAGTTGTTGTGTTTCATTTTATTAAATGTTTTCAATGTCTTACAATATGTTTGCAAAAGTATCCGGAATTTGTTATTTTGTTCTAAAGATGTCACGCCACTTAAAGTTGCTCAACAACAAGAGCAAGAATAAGAGTAAGAGTGTATGGAATATCATGTCCAGTGCCCTTAAATTTTTGTTAAATGTACCAGAGATGAGAAGCAATAAGGAAATGAAAAATATTTCGGAAACTAGACTTTGTTATGGCAATCAGATGAGTCTTCAAATTAATGTCTTGAACTCAGACGAGAGATTAAAAACAAAATAAAAATAATAGAACACGAAAGGTTATGATACATACCAATACATTAACGAGAAATAATTCTACACTAAAAAGGCAAACCAGAGGTAGTTCATCATTTGTGGTAGTACCGGTGGCATAATTGGATGGAAAAACGACAAACGCTTCAGTTAATAGAGCAATTGGTTTCTATGAAGACTGACGTGTTTCTAGAAAAAATCGAAAATTTAATCTGGCTTGAGTTGTAATTTGATCAAAACGATGCTACATACTACTATTCACCTACTGAGAGCAGAGTTTGTTGACCAATTTTTAAGCAGTCTATTGGCCGCTAAGGTCAAGTGATTTGAATCCGAGAGATTCTTTTATATCAGGATATGTAAACTCACTTGTGTATTGTGGCAGTTTCCTTCAAAATTGTCAAATTCCGGTTGAAATGTCGAAAAATATATGCCAAAACTGAAACTCTGGGATGGAGTACCTACAGCGTAGACGTGAACAATTATTTACATGAAATAAGGCGTGATTTTTTAAGAGCTATAGAAAAGTTAAAAAAAAACACATAAAATTCAGAAAAATTCATGAAATCTTTATTTGAATCGAGAGTACGGTCCATATAATTTAATGTTTGAAGATTATTTCATACAAATGTTGACCGCGACTGCGCCTCAAATGGTCCATCCGCTTAGTCCAATTTTGGCATACTCTTTCCAACATTTCGGCCGGTATCTCACGAATAAATGCTTCAATGTTGTCTTCCAATGCGTCAATTGAAGCGGGCTTATCTGTACAGATATGAGCTTTAACACAGCCCCACAAAAAATAGTCTACAGGCGTTAAATCGCACGATCTAGGCGGCCAATTGACCGGTCCCGAACGTGAAATAAACTGTTCACCGAACTCGCCTCTAAATAAGTCCATTGTTACGCGTGCTGTGTGGCATGTGGCACCGTCTTGTTGAAACCACATGTCATGCAAGTCAAGCTCTTGCATTTTGAGCAAAAAAACGTTGGATATCATCTCACGGTAGCGCTCACCATTCACAGTTACGTTACGATTCGCAGCGTCTTTGAAGAAGTACGGCCCAATGATGCCACCAGCTCATAAACCACACCAAACTGTGACTTTTTCTGGATGCATTGGTAGCTTTTGTAATGCTTCTGGCTGATCTTCACTCCAAAATCGACAATTCTGCTTATTTACGTATCCCGAATAGCCGCTTCAGTGGGTCGATTAAACTGACCATAATATGGACGAAGCGCGCGATAAACTTTCTTAACAGAGCACGCATTTTAATAATAAAATTCAATGATTTGCGAGAGAAAAGTCCTACGTAAGAACTTCGTTCCGATCCAATAGTGAGCTGTATGAGCTCCTCAACGACGTAGACGTTGTGCAGCGTATTAATATCCAGCTGCTGCGCTGGCTTGGACATGTCGTTCGAATGGAGGAGGATGTTCCATCGAGATGGCTATTTGATGCGGGAATCAGCGGAATTCGGCGTAGAGGACGACCTTGTATGCGTTGGCAGGACCAAATCGAGGAAGTCCTGTCATCGATTGGTGTGACCAACTGACGTAGACGCGTAAGAAACAGAGGCGCCTCGAAGGATGTGTTTCGGCAGGCCGAAATCCGTTAATCGGGTTGTTAATGGCCAATTAAGTAAGTAAGTCAGTAACTAGACCATCGGGGGTAGGAAATTGAAATGTGTAGAGAGCAAAGTAGAGTAGCAAAGGCCCAGTAGTGCTGATCCCTAGGTAAGACAGTAATAGGTTCGAGATGGGACTTCAGACGGGCAGACTGGCTATACAGGAGAGTAATTGGATGTATTCTAATTTATGCTGCAGTAGTGTGATGGACATCGATGTAGAGGAAATGCAATACATATAAGAAAAATTGAAAGGGTTAAACGACGCGAAGATCACCCTCAAGGGCATTGTAAACAATATTCTCCATCCAAGTAATAGAGATATGTGTTCATTATCAGGTTGATCTTAAGGCATATCGTCTTTAGACTTTAGAGGCATGGGGGATGGAAATCGTATCACAAGGATATAATTTGGATTCGCATGACGTGCAGTTATACTCGAAATAATGTCCAAAATATCAATCACAACCAATTACATTCCACTAATGCCAGGTGGACTTTCTTGGTCAAACGAATCCATGGGCAAATATGGGCATAGGATGAGGTTGTGCCTCTATATAAAAGAACCAGAAACCAAACTTCTCCTCCAACTACTGAACTATTATACGGGTTTTTAAGCGAAGATAGCCTAGGAAATGTCTGATCTAGGTTAGTAATCATTGGTAAACTAGGCGTATAGGGAAATATCTTTACAGATAGTCATATGACAATTGAAGCAGTAATGTCTAGGAATACGTGATCAAAGATTGTCGTGGGCGGTTTGTAAAAAGACAATTAAAAATTACTCTAGGCGTGGAATGGTATGTATTATGTGGGTACCTAGTTACCATGGAGTGAGGAATCTGGCTAATAAGCTTGAGTAACCCAATGCCTTATAATGCATTAAGGACAAAGCTTCGAAAGTGGGTGGAGGCTAATACAATTGTGGAACAATGGCAAATTACAAAAATACTTAAGGGCTCTCCTAATGAGGGCAGAAATATTAGTAGTTTAATGATGCCACGGAATACATAGCAGGAATGGAACACTTTTTGTGTCACTGCTCAGCGTTCGTAAGCTCGAGATTCTACAATTTTGGGAATGTAATTAAGCCAGACCAGACTCGTCTCGTGAACTGGATAAAATTAATGAAGTTTGTGCAAGAAGCAGACTTGCTGTAAAAAATAAGGTGGTGCTCCTAACCGTATACATACAACCAGCCTACATATTTTAGGTGTTATCCAATTCAGTTATTCTCCTCCATATCTACTTACCTACTACAGTAATATGTAGTGTGCCATGGTGAAAGTAAAAACCAAAACACTTTCGAGGCCAGGCCAATTTGTATATTTTTTATTCAAATTTTTAAACTATTTAAGCCTCTTTCATTGTGTTTCTTTCTATGCTATCCATTTCAAATAAACTTTCAGTTAACAAAAAGAAAAAAAAAGTTTTGTTTGATGGTTGGATTAAAAAAATCCGTTTCATGTTTAGAAAATATTCTAATTTTTGCCATTCCGACATCAGCTTGTTTAGTGAAAGCGAAATCAACAGACACATTAAAGAAGCGAATTGAAAATAAAATTTTGGGGGTTTTTTTAAACAATTTTTCGGGTATTTTATGCATTCAATTGTTGATGTAAAATTTCGAAAGAAAGGAAAACAAAAAATTATTCTCGAAATATCAGATTTCAAAACAAGCGGAAATCTTTTTTTTATTATTTGTTTTTGTATTTTTCAGGATTTCAGTGATGAATTTCTTGATTGAATGACCAATGGACCAATGCATGCATGCACACACGTTCTGCCATGAACAAACGTAGTCGTTGCACATGCATTTAAGTATGTTTGTTTGAATATGAATGATTATTTGCGAGTGTATGTGTATTTACTATACATATATGTATGTACGGTTATGTATGCTTGCATGTATGTGTGCATGGATTAGAAAAATGCAATACAATACACAAAAAGTTTGATTAATGCTTAGATGTACGACAAATAATTCGATACACAAACACAGCGAAATAACAAATCCAATAGAAATCTCTCAGGTTCTTATTTATAGAGGCTCTACCCTTAACAGTCAATTGCAGTTCATAAAACAAAATTTTTTCAAAGATTTTCAACGAAGAGTTATCTACTTTTCTTCCGCAAGCAAAGCCCAACTTGTAATTATCTGAGAAGTTTCTTTCATTTCATGCTGCCCGTCTCAGATCAATGTCACCATTATTCGGTAGGCAGTCGTATTCTGGATCTTCCTGGTCATTTTTCAATAGTTTGCCGTCTACTACATTTTTCTCGTTTATTTTACTTACGCATAGTGATTTGCAATATCGTATTACCCTCTTCTTTTTTGTATATTATTGTTACGTTTTTACCTTTTTAAAACATTTAGAATATGAGTTCGTTGATTGCAAGTAATAGAAATAAATTGATGTATAGTTTCAATTAAATTCTTTATTGTGCGCACTACTCTTGTGTGCCACAGTTTACAACTTGACGTATACAACAACAATTTGTTTCGTTCGCTATTTTTCTTTACACTTCTGTTCGCTTAAGCACTGTTCGGTAGATGTCTTCACACAACATGTCTTCCCACATGTCTTCACACAAGACTGACTGAATTTTTACTACTCGTTGCCTGCTTTGTCCTGACTTTTTATATGCTCACGTAAACAGTCTGATAAAGTTTCTTGAAGTAGAATGTTCGTGTCTTCGCCTTCTCGAGAACTCTATTGCGACTTTATTGTTGTTTGCGTATTTTGTTCACATTGCTTGTTGTTACGTTCTCGCTTACTTGTCTATCCCCTTTTCTTTCATACTGATGTTGTTGTTGGTTTACTTGTAACAAGTTCGTTGTATTTGTTTGTGTAGCTTTTGCTCATTTTAATATTAAACGATATTACACCATTTTCATTTTCCTAACATTTCCTTCTTTGGGTATGTATTATACCCACTATGCTTGATCTTCTTATAACTTCAAGCATTCACCTCTCATCCAGCCAAAAGTTAAAATATCCACAATATTGGCAAATTATTAATATTTATTACAACCTATCTTTGTTTTTCAAAGGCCTTTTAAAAGGCCGCCCCTCAGTTTTTTTTGCTCTCTTTCTCTCTCTCTCTCAGTGTCCGTTAGCATTGAGTTGTTCATTAATTTGTTGGTACATGTGTGACGGAGCGTGAATGTGTGGTAAAACTCAAAATGTTGGGAAATAAACGAAAGAAATAAAAAAATAAAAAACCCACAACAACAATAACGTATTGGCTAATAATGAAACCAAGATTTAATAAGTTATCATCGCATACACCCGGTATATGTATGTATGTAGGTGTGTATAGCAAAAAGTTTTTTTTATTAAAAATCAAAGTTTAAAATTCAAAGTATCTGAATAGCGATATTGCTGTAATGCATGTATGATGGAAGTATGTAAGCAACAAATATCTACAACAACACAATTTTAAATTATTTATTTTTTAAAGTTATTGAATTGATTTCACATTTGCATTTTCAATTCTTATATGTTAGCTGCTCATACATGTATGTGTGATCGATGGCAATGCGAAAGAAGTCAATAAGCATTTGATTGATTTTCATTATTTCGTTGTATTCGGTTTGGTTCAGTTTGCTACTTGTTCGAAATTGGAATTCATTTGTTGAGTTTGTTTGTTTGTTGATGACCAGACCCTCTTGATTGCTTGAGTGCCGTGGGGTAAAACTTTAGTAATACATTGCATGAAATCTAATGTACAATACAGTTCGTTAAAAAAGTATGGAAACGTTTCTTCTTTTAATAAAATTTAATTAGAATGAAAGTCGCCATAGTCTAGTAGGTACTGTGTTGGCTTATTAGACATAAGGCCACGGTTCAAATCCCCGTTCAGACATTAAAACGAAGTATGAAAAAAACATATTTCTTCGGCGACTTCCTCTCAGCAGGTTTCTGGCAGAAACTCTGATAGCTAATGAAATTGGCATGTAAAATTTCTTAAAAAAATCTGTCATTCTACGTCAACTTTAAACTGTAGGTCCCGCCACTTATGTATAAAATTAACGCACACAACATGAGTGGTGTGAGAAACTAGATCGTAATCCTGACTGAAGAGCTGTAGTGGCCAATTATGTATGTATGTTATGTAATTTGCTAACTCATAGTAGGAATCGCTGGAAACAAATAGTAGTCTCAAGGCGCTTAGTCTGGAGGGTGGTCAATGTCACTTGTTTGTTCACTGATTTCATGTATGATGAATATGTTTAACAGATTTCAATAAATAGTTCTAAGCTCAACAAATAGCAATTGTACATCGTTAAATCCTTTCTCTGTATTTAAAGGCAAAATTTTTTACCGAAAAGAAATAAAAACATCAGAAAAGAGTAATCATTTAGATAACCGCATAGCCGGATATCCCGAAAATTCGAAATTAAAATGAGAAAAAAATTTTAATCACAGTTCATTTAATTTTCTTTTACACTGTACTTTGTTGTTGTTTCTTAATTGAACAAAAATTCAAATACAAAAATGGAAATCATTTTTGAAATTTATAACTTACGGGGGTCAAGAATCTTTCATTTCATTTACAAGACGAATGTTTTGCTGATTGATTTACAAAGTTTTTCCAAATTTTTTCTCCCCCCATTTTTATTTGTTAATATTTGGCATTTTATTTATTTATTTTTCTCCTTTTGCAGCAATTATGAAGAAAAGCGCTTTGCACCCATATTACTATAAAATTACTTAAGTATTGCGAGAGACTGTGAGTGGTTGTCCTTAAAATAGAAGCAAAAATAACTAAGTATTGTCGACCAAATTTAGCAATAATATCGTTTGTATAAATGTTTTCTATTTATTAAATCAATAATATTAGGATATTTCATTCAATTTACTTCATACGTAACATATTCCATTCGATTTGCCTTTTAAAGATGAGTTGATTACAATCTTTCAATATGGAAGCCCTATAACTACATACATATCAGAGATTAGCAATGAATCTCTTTTTCGCTACTCATAAGTACTCATGAAATTTCGAATATGAGTGAGTCAACAGTATTGAAATTCAACGACTCTGATTCCATTCGTACTCACTACAACATTAATTTATAAGTACAGTTTGCAATTAGTATGAGAACAACGTTGACATCAAACTCATAACATTCGAAATATGTTTGATTCATACGTCTACTGATTCAGATTCATAGAAAAATACTTATAATACTCATAAATGATTCGAGTGATTCGAATCATTCATTAAAATTTACAATCTTAGTTGTTGTTGCATTTACAAAAGAAAAAGAAGAAAGAAAAAGACTAAGACAGCAAGCCTAGCAAACACACAACCTTCTAGTGAGTATTGTAGTGTTCGTATGCGAATCATACTTATTTTGTGATTCTTGTAAATGTTGAGTAAGGGAGAGTCGAAAACAACAATATCATGTGTATTGTTAAGTATGAGTACGATGAGTATTTCAGACTTTGAATATGAATAGTTTGAGTATGATACTAAAATATGTATGAATGCGTATAAGTATCAGAAATTAAGAGTTTGATTCGAATATGCTCATCTTTTTGAATACTTATTGCTGTTCTCTGGTACATACTTAATTTTATACGAAATTAATATTACTCATACGCCAACATACATCACTTATTGTTAAGGGCAATCGCAGTGATGAGTATCATTAGTATGCCGTCTTGGTCAAAAGGGAAAACTTTTAATGATGATCCATAAAGTTAAAAATTTGTTAAACCAGAACATTGCATACCTAACTGATGATTTGATTATCAATACATTTGTCAAATAATCATTTTAAATATTAAACAAATGCCATATTATTACCATTAACATAAAGTAAATCTCTAAAATGCCTTCTGCCCTCTATTTACAGATTGGGTTCACCTTCTTTTTCAACATAAAAACGATGTAAAAATTGAATTGAATTTGTTTTAAATCAAGGTGATAGCGAAACTAATAAAAACGGCGTAAAATGCAAATCATTTTCAAATGTCAAATCATCGATTTACAATAACAAAAAAGAAGAAAAAAAAACGGAACAAAAGAATAGAAAATAGCAGAGTTGAAGCAAGGAACGAATGAATGAATGAATGATTTTCATCTGATTTGCATCGCAAATACAACTACAAATTTAATCTGTTAAACAAGGCAGACAAAGAGAGAGTGTGTATGTGTGAGAGAGACAGGCAGAGGGAGATACTGGTTAAATAGAATATTTCAATGATAACTAAATACATGAATGAATAACGAAATGATTGAATGAATGACTGCAAATTCACGTTTCTCAATATGCATCGCAATGAGACTGAAAGTGTATCTGACGTACACTAAAGTAACGAATGCAACATCTAGCGGTAGCGTGTTTTTTAAATTTGAAATCATTATTTTGTCACATTACTCTGAAATGGAGAGCAAACTGCCTCTGAATTTAATTCGAACACCATTGTAGGAAAATGATACGCAAACAACAATATTTCCTTCGGCATGCTTTAACGTCTTAATTACGGACTGTGGTCTCTCTACACTATGGAGACCTCGATCAGCTATTAACAAGTCAAAGTATTGCGGCTGTAATATTGTTGTTAAGTCGCAATACCTGTAGAGGGCACTTATGTAAATAAATGGATTACGTTGTAGTCCTTGCTACATTTCTTGCTACATTATGTCTGTTCAAAATCACTTTCTCACTTTAAAGCATGTTCCAGCAGGAGAAATGACCCAAACATACTGCAAAATGCTTTAAGAAATGATTCGATGATAACAATATTGTTACGTTTTCGCCTTAAAAAACGTTTAAAATATGAGTTCGTTGATTGCAAATAAAATACAAATAAATTTGTGTTTAGTTTTAATTAAATTCTGTGTCCCACTGTTCACAACTTGATGTAAACAACAACAATTGCATGTTTGTTACTCCTCTTTACACTCTTTTGCGTAAATCACAGCAATTGTTGGATAGATCTTTGTTATGGAGATCTTCAAACCACGATTGTTCTCTTCAAAAGCACAGCATCTTCACACAAGACTGATTGAATTTTTACTGATCCGGTTGCCTGCTTTACCTTGCCTTTTATATGGCAATGTATGTTTATCTTTTTATGAACCATTTGTAGGCTTAAAAGTTTAAACAAAATCGTTAATTGACTTTTTTGCGTTTTTAAGTTTTAATAAAAATTCTAAATTCACTCTTCTCATTAATGCATGACAGCCCTCTAACAAAGTTTTCAACATACATATGTTGCGTATGATTAATATTTAATTTTTGTCTTCTACACAAATATTACTCATACGTTGCGGTGAATTCTTGTGTCGCATTATTATTTATCAATTTGTTAATTTAAAATTTTTCTTTTTATTGTTGAACTACTTCTTTCTTCTTCTCTTTTTACTGACTTCGTTGCCTGCTTTGCATTGCTTTTTATATGGCAATGCAAACAGTCTGATTAATGATCTTGAAGACGAATGTTCATGGCTTTGCCTTCTCGAGATTTCTATAGATGTAAACATCGTTGTTTCATAATTGTTGTTTGTGTATTTTTGTTTAAATTTATTCTTGCACTGTTTGTTGTTGCATTTTTGTTTACTTGTTTATCACTTTTTTTATACTGTTGCTTTTTTTATGTTTTTGTTTACTTGTTTGTCATGTAAACAAGTTCATTGTTTTTGTAGCTTTTGTTTACAATTTAAACGATGCGAAAGCAAAACACCATTTCCATTTTCGTAACAATTAGAGTAGAACTGAAGTTATTGCAAACCGATTATAATTATTTATGTTTGAAAAAAAAGAAAAAAATTGGGTTTCCTTATTTTTGTCACAGGGTGTATTTGCAAAGGAAGTTGCAAATCATCAACCTATAGCGCTCGCTGTTGAGATTAATGGTCTGGCCAATGTCGTTCTTAAGGAAATATGGACCAATGATGCCGCCATTTAAAAAATTCACATCAAACAGTGACTTTTTTGGGATGCAGTGTGGGATGCGAAATTGGATCTTATGTGGATTGGTATCCACATTCGGTAATTTTGTTTGTTCAGTTTCCCATTGATTCAGAAATGAACCTCATCACTAAAGATGATTTTTCGATGAAAATTAGAATCATTTGTCAACTGCGTCTTTGGCCAAAATTGACTACGCAAACGGCAACTGATTTGACAGATTTGACAGCTTCAACAATATGGCCATTGTCAATTGTCAATAATCGACAGTCTTTGTTTGGAATATCCTATATGGTATACCTACAAACACAAACGAATAATAACAAAAACATACATCTTCATTTAAATATTCGTACGTATGTATGCCGTGTGCCATCAATTTATTATTTAAATTGTAAATCAAAATTGAAATTAAATTAAAAGCAAAAGAATCTCGTTTACATTTGAACAGAATTGATAATTGATTATCGAAAGAAAGTCTATTGTCAGCTATTATCAGAAAATTTGCTCAAACGCAAACTGTCAAGGGAATATAAATCATTTAAAGTAATGGATGAGGCGTATTAATTGATTATTACGATTAATTCTTCTTACCATCACTCAAATTTTCATTCGTTTACTGCAAGGCATACTGAATGAAATCAAGTCTGTAATAAAAGAATAATAATAAACGCCATTCCTATCAAATTAAAAATAAAAGAGTACCTCTAGCGTCTGTTATTGTTTTCGGAATACTTATTGTGAACGAGCCTTAGATTTTTCTTTGTGGTGGAGATGACATCTGTCAAACATAGTCAGTATATGTACATATATCAAATCAGTGAACAAACAAAACCAAATGTTTTCATTGTCTTAAAGATAACGGACTAACACCAGAAGGGCCATTATTACAATTTGCCGTTAACTAAAGAAATGATTTTAATGGGCAGATAAATTCTATTTCATTGTTATAAGTGGACAGTAAGGTAGAATTGAGCGTTAAGTTAAAGGGAGGATCATCATACCTCTAACTTTTAAAATTAAGCTTGCCATATTATATAATATTTTCAATATGGCAACAAATATAAACAAAATGAGGAAACACAAGAAAAAAGAAGCTCTTCGTTGCCACTGCGTTTTAAAAAAACTTGATTTATTGAGGTAATGTTATCGACATTACTCCGGCACTGCCATATTTTTGAAAACAGTTAATTTTATTTCATCTGTAGGTTGTAATAACGAAAAGAAGTTAAAGGTGACTTTATAGTTGACTTTAGCTAAAGTTATCTTTAACTAAACCCAACTTTAACGCCAAGTTGTAATAATGTGTTAATTTTTTGTTTTCAATTGAAGAAAAGTGCTGGAGTGCTGTTTCGAATGCTTGTCGAGGCAAGAGGTGATGGAATCAGATGAAAACCCGCAAAACCACTTCATAAAATTTTGCTTTAAAAACCAGAGATTAGCAATGAATCTCTTTTTCGCTACTCATAAGTACTCATGAAATTTTGAGTATGAGTGAGTCAACAGTATTAAAATTCAACTACTCTGATTCATTCGTACTCAATACAACATTGATTTATAAGTACAGATTGCAATGAGTATGAGTACAACGTTGACATCAAACTCATAACGTTGGAAATATGTTTGATTCATACGCCTACTCAATTAGATTCATAAATTTAGAAAAATACTATAATACTCGTAAATGTGTCGAGTGATTCAAAGCATTCATCAAAATTTACAGCCTCAGTTGTTGTTGCATTTACAAAAAAAGAAGAAAGAAAAAGGCAAAGACAGCAAGCAAAGCATACACACAACATTCTAGTGAGTATTGTAGCGTTCGTATGCGAATCATACTTATTTTGTGATACTTGTAAATGTTGAGTAAAAGAGAGTCGAAATCAACAACAGCATGCGTATTGTTAAGTATGAGTACGATGAGTGCTTCAAACTTTGAATATGAGTAGTATGAGCATGATATTAAAATAAGTATGAATTAGTATACGTATCAGAAATTAAGAAATTGAAAATCAAAGTTGCATCGAATTTTGTTACCGGCGATTTAAAATGGAATTATGTTCAGAAGCCTAAACGGAAAAACTCATGGGTTAATCGTGAACAACCAACAAAAATTTCGGCAAGAAAACAGTACTGTGGGTCTGTTGGGACTAGATAGGTGTGTGCGTGTGTACATCACAAGCTATTAAAACCCGAAACCTTTATTACAGTTCGCTATTATCATGCATTAATCGAAAAACAATGAGAATGGGCCACAATATACGGAAGATAATTTTGCAACATAACAATGCACCGGCAAACAAAGAAAAACCGGTATACGATAGAATTTAAGCGTTTGTCTGGGAGCTGATACCCCACACGTCGTGTTCACCAGATTTGGATCCTTCCGCCTACTATTTGTGTCCATCGGTGGAACACACATATGCTGAGCGGTAATTTAAATTCTCGATTTCATATTCCTACTAAGACCTATTAGGACCAGGTGTACCGTTTTGAAACGAGCGTTTTTTTTTTTTAAATAACACTCAAATTTCATATCGATTTCATAGGCCTACTAGGACCTAATAGGATCTAGGACCTACTAGGACAATTAAATCGAGGAATTGAAGTACTGCTGGTCCTACTAGGACCTACTAGAACAAGGACACATACATACATACATAATTGGCCATTACAACCCTTCAGTCAGGATTACGGCCTAGCTTCTCACACCACTCATGTTGTGTGCCTTAATTTTATACGTGAGTGGCGGGACCTACAGTTTAACGTCGACTCCGAACGATAGATTTTTGAGAAACTTCTTCATGGCAGGCTTATTTACGCTCAGAGTTTTTGCCAAAAATCTGTTGCGAGGAAGTCGCCGAAGAAATATTTTTTTTTCATATTCCGTTTTCGATGGGACTTTACGTCTAATAAGCGAACACACTACCTACTAGACTACGGCGACTGCTATGAACTATGACATCGATATGAAATTTGAGTTTTTATTAAAAAAAACGCTCATTTCAAACCGGTACACCAGGAAAAGGCTGTGAGAATTAAATCCAGCATTTAAATTTGTTTGAGGTTGGTAGCAGGCAATTTTTTTCATGAAGAACTTGGGGATTTAGGAATTCTTTATAACTGGGTTGTGTTAAAGGCCAAGACGCATACGTACGAATGTACTACTCTCTGTACACTTTACAGCTGTCGAAAAGCTTTTTAAGTTTCATGCACTGAATTTCGTAAAAAATCGCTTTTCCCATCAGATAAGGTGTTCCACAATTTTTGTTGTTGTTTTTTTATTCGGTTTTTCTCTTTTCATGAATTTAATGCAATTAAATTCTCTTTCATAGATTTTTCATAAGTTTAATGCAAACTTGTATACATAATTTCTATAACGTGCCTACAAAAGTTTAATGAAAAAAGTAAATAAATAAACTGGTCGAATACAAATACAAGAAAAGAAAAAATACAGGGTTCCTGTTAATGTAATGCAGAAATCTGCTGCCATTAACGTCATTATTTCTCCCACTGGAGTTTCATCGTAAATGTTTATGAGATGAGTTCCTTTTATTGCTGACTGCTTTTGCTCATATTTTAGTGTTGTTTTCTAAGGAAATCATTTAATTTTACTTTTAAACTTTTCAAAACTCTCCAAATGAACTAAGCAATGTAAACAACAACAATAGCAACAACAACAACAACAACAATTACAATACAAAAAATAACAGCAATAACAACAACAACATTCATGATAAGGAACAAATTGCAAAAGAGAGAAATTTCTGCAGGAATGAATGAATAAGTGAATGAATAAGTGAATGAATGAATGAATAAGAAATGAATTGTCATTATTGCTGCTATAGTGCCTGTAAATTTCCTTGGGCACGAATTGAATACATTGCGATCTGATGTCCTTTGGCTTCTTAAAGTTTTCGATTCCGTTATGTTTGTTTGTTTGTTTGTCTGTTTATTGTTCGCCTGATGATGGGTTGATGCGACTGCCACTGCCACTGCTCTTAATGGATTTTAAATGAGACTCATAAATACCAGTTAAACGGCAAATTTGTTTGAATTGGCGTATGGTCATGCATACAATAAGTGTATGAGTGGGGGAGCATGAGTTATAAAATGTTTGCCCCATTAAGATCCTAAAAAGTGAAATGTTCGCACATAATTTTTATGGAAAATGTTAAATTCACATTAAAGTTACATAATTCTAGAGAAATTTTAGTTAACGTCCTGTATGCGTAGCCATAATCTTACGTATTAAATGCAAAGAGTTTCAATTACATTTCAATTGCAGGCGTAATATTAATATTATAAGCATGTATACATCCTGAAATTGTTGTTAATTATGGTAGAAGTTGAATTTTAAACACCGCAAAATATAAAATAAAATTGTTTCTCGAAATAGTTACATTCATGAATTTTCTGTATGGGACAAAGTTTTCAAGCGTTTGGAATTTAAAAATTAAAAAAAATTGTTATTATGAACGAGATATAGGGTAGGCCATTTAACAGTTTAAATTTAAAAATGCAATAAAACAAAAATAGTCTGAAATGTTTGCCTAATTTATTTATTTGTTGTGGAGTACAATTGCTTCGGTTAGAAATGGGAGATTTATTTCATTCATATGGCTGCCGCAGCTGGCCTCACAGTACTCATTCGATCGCAGTATTTTTAGTGCACTTTTTCGAGTGTATGGTCTATATCACGTCAATTGCATTCCGAATGTTGGCCTTCAAATGCTCAATTGCCTCTGGTTTTTCTTTGATTGACATCCGAGATCAGCAATGAGCATTCAAAAAAATTAGTAGATTCAAATCATACTCATAATTTCTGATATTTAACCGCATTCATACTTATTTTAATGTCACACTCATACTACTCATATTCAAAGTTTAAAGCACTCATCGTGCTCATACTTAACAATACGCATGATATTGTGGATTTCGACTCTCCTTTACTCAATATTTACAAGAATCACAAAATAAGTATAATTCGCGTACGAAGGCGTATAAATCACACATATTTCGAATGTTATGAGTTTGATGTCAACGTTATACTCATACTCATTGCAATCTGTACTTATAAATCAATGTTGTAGTGAGTACGAATGAATCAGGGTAGTTGAATTTCAATACTGTTGACTCACTCATACTCAAAATTTCATGAGTACTTATGAGTAGCGAAAAAACGATTCATTGCTGATCTCTGCTATGTACTGACTTTCTCAAAGGGCATTAAATAGAATCACTCCAATCTATTATGAGTATTATAAGTATTTTTCTAAATTTATTAATCTGAATGAGTAGGCGTATGAATCAAACATATTTCGAATGTTATGAGTTTGATGTCAACGTTGTACTCACACTCATTGCAATCTGTACTTATAAATCAATGTTGTAGTGAGTACGAGTAGTTGAATTTCAATACTGTTGACTCACTCATACTTGAAATTTCATGAGTACTTATGAGTAGCGAAAAAACGATTCATTGCTGATCTCTGATTAACATCACTTTTTCGGCTAATTAATTGGCCATCAAACGTTAGACGCAATAAATCGATTGTGACATGAGATGTGTGGCAAGTTACACCATCCAGTTGAAACCAAACGTCGTTCACAATAATACTATGAAAAGCGCGTATAAAAAAATCGGTTATCATGGTGCGATATGTGTCTCCAGTGACCGTAATTGTTGCTTCACCTTCATTTTCAAAGAAATATGTGCCAATTATGCCTCCACTGCACAAGTCGCAACAAGCAGTCACTCGTAATGGTTGCATTGGCTTCTGTAAGGCCACGAGTAGGTCTGAGCTACAAACACAGAAATTTTTAACGTTCCCACCAAGAATGAATGAATGAAAATGAGCTTCATTGCAAAAGAAGATTTTTGTTTGCTAAAACGACATCATCGTGCCCAGTAAATCCTAAGCTGCTCAAGGCTAAATCGTTTTATTACGTTCAGTGGAGATTATATACTGAATGTTGTGATAGAATGGAATAACATAAGTATTGCCAGGTTCGAAATAACCAATGGTTCAAATTTAAACCGATAGATGGCCCAACTTATATTTCAGGTGACAGCGTTTAACTTCTTTCTGATAGGTTTTAAATCATTTAAGACTTATTCTCAATTGACATGTTTTTGGCTAACACAAACAGAGTGATGGAAAATACAACGGAAGCCAATAAATACAAAAATTCCTTCGCATGTCTCCATTTTCGAAGGTATTTTCTTATTTTTTCTTAATTTTATGATTTGTCAAGAAGAAAAAATAAATGAAAATAATTTGTAACCTTTTGTTTTATTTATTACAATAGAATATTATTTAATTCCAGTTATATTTGTATTGTTTTTTTGAAAACACATGTTGGTTTCCATATACATATAGAAAGATGAAAATGCTTTTTCTATGTTTAAATTAAAAGCCCGCACTCACTCACTCAATCCAGCGAGAAAGCGAATGAGCAGTTTTCACATGCATATACACACTTTGCATACATAACGGTACATGTAGATCCGTTACAGTTGCTAAATAAGCGTGTGTGTGTTAGTATTACAGCAAACGCTTACAGAGAGAGACAGAGTGAGAGAGAGGGAGAGAATTTTAGTGGCATATGCAGTTGGGCGGAAACAAATCCGGCGAGTATAAAAATGGCTGCAATTTATGCTTTCCTTTTAAATAATATTTTATGCATTTCGTGCTTGGTATTCTCTATTACCGTTATATTTGTAGTTTTCGTTTTCGTTTTTTGCCATTTGCTCTTCTCTTATACTACAATCACTATTTATTTATGTATATTTATTTGCTGTTGTTGTTGTTGTTAGTTTTTTATGCTCTTTATGTCATACAATTTTCCATTGCATCAGCGTCTTTTTTTCTTGTTGTTTTTTGTTTATTTTTGGTTTTGTCGCCCGTATAAAATTTTATTTTATTGCCCTCAAGACACAATATTTATCCACTCACACACACACATGTAGAGAAGTTTTTTTCCTTCTTTTAAAATTCTTGTATTTTTTTGGTCTCTTTGTTGCAAGTAAATGCATCGCAAAAAAGCATTACAAATGATAATAAATATGGTAAGAGTAGAAATACAATATGAATAGAAAATATTCGTTAATTTATTTGTTATTTTTGCGCTCATAAATATTGTGTTAAAGTATTCGGGGGGTTTTTTTTTTTTTTTTTGTGATTCTATACGTGTACTCGTATCACGTTTTCAACCATATTTTGTTGTTATTTATGATGACAACAATGAAAAAAATAAAAAAAAAAAAACATGGAAAATATGTTATTTTCCTTCCATTAATTTTTGTAGAAATATGCACGAGTATTTATTTAATCAATTACAATTGTACTCAATTGCCTCAAGTTCTAACTTTTCCAGTAAAACAACATTCAGCAAAGTTATCGAAATAAACTACATCTTCTCCCGTAGAAATATGTATGTGCGCTTTTAGAGTATTTTCAATTTATTTCTATTTTTCTGACAGCCCAGATGCTAAAACAATTTTACAGATCAATGTGTTCAATATACATACAATAATTCGATATGTACTCAACTATAATGGTATTTTCATAAAGTGGTAGGTGGTGTGCTAAACCTCAATTGTCAAGGCCATGGGTTCGATTCCCACCAGTGACTCTGGGTGTCTGATTGTTTGTCTGATATTATATGTAATTACCCACAATAGAGAAAAATAAAATGGAAATTATGACTAAAAAGCAATTCTCAAAAAAACAAAAAAAAAAAAGCGAAAAAAGGAGAAAGATACAGTCGGGCATCGATTATCCGTGATCCGGTTAACCAGTAACCCCGATTAATCGTGATAGGTAAAGATCAGTCTATTGTTTTTTGTTTGCAATGTTTTCAAATTATGATTACCTCTATTGTCCGTGATGGTAGAATTTTTTTGTTAAGTTCAAATTCATACATACAATATAAGAAACATGAAAACGGGGAATTCCCTTGTTTGCGTACGATGAGTCAGAAGCATTTACAAGTGATTTATTATAGGTATGGAAATATCGAATACGCTCGAGAATGTTGTGCAAATAATCAATGTTACGGATGACTCAACCACAGAGGATATAGAGGCATAGCTCAAATGTGATGAAAATGCTTCCCAATATGCTGTTTTGTCAGATAAAGCAATTATAAGCATGACAAACAGTAACTCAGATGAACCTGAGGGAGACAATGGATTGGAAGACATGTAATTGTTCCAGAAACGACTTTAAAAGAAGCTATAGAGGCATCTAGCACAATAAGTTTAAAAATATTAGACAAACAACATTACACGACTTTATTTAAGAAGTTTTTTTATTTGTTTGTTTTTTATTATAAATATGTATCAAATTTTTATTCGATTATCCGTAATGCTTTTGGTCCCGACCGTCACAGATAATCGAGGTCCGACTGTATATACACTGGTCATTAAGGAATTGTTGCCCACTGCTATATACTATCTTTCCTGTATTCAACACAATGCAAGAGAATACTTCTTCGAACAACATTTAAATCTTTTTCGTTACATCAAACTACACTCGCGTTTTAAATGAAATAAGATGTGAATTTATTATATTCTTACGTTTTTACCTTTTTAACAACGTTTCTAATATGAGTTCGTTGATTGCAAACGAAATAAACAGAAAATTGTGTTTAGTTTCAATTAAATTCTTTATTGTTCGCACAATTTTTTTGTGCCACTGTTTACAATTTGATGTATCCCACAATAATTTGCTTTGTTCGCTATTCTTCTTTCCACTCTGCTTGCGTAAACACTAACATGCAGGTCATTACAACGGATATCTTCAAACCACGACGGTTCTCTTCACACGCAACGCATCTTCATACAAGACTGACTGAATTCTTACTATTGATTATTCTGTCAATATTAAGTAAAAGGCAATGATTAATAACAATAAATCAAATCAAAGTGCCATTGTTTTTCAATACTGAAGCAACCAATTCGAATACTAAAGACAAGACAGACTATCAGTGTGAGGGTTGTGGGTTCGATTTCCACCAACGGTTCTGGTCTGTTACACTACACCGATCATAGTTACTCAGCTCGTAATAATTATAAATGTTGTTCGGTGTAATATCGATAAACAAAAGGTACACAAACAACTACTAACAACATCGGTATGAAAGAAAATGGGATAGACAAGTAAGCAAGAAGACAACAACATACAAAGTAAACAAAATACAGAAACAACAATGAAACCACGATAGATTTCTCGAGAAGACAATACCACGATCATTCGAGCTCAAGAACATTCATCAGACTGTTTACGTGGACATATAAAAATTCAAGACAAAGCCGGCAACGGGTAGTAAGAATTCAGTCAGTCTTGTTTGAAGACGCGTTGCGCGTGAAGAGAACATTCGTGGTTTGAAGATCGCCGTTGTAAAGACCTGCGTTGTAAGCAAATAAAAATACCTAACAAGCAATTATTGTTGAATTCGTTAAGATTCGCACAAAAGTAGGGCGAATTTAATTGAAACTAAACACCAATTTATTTTTCTTTTGTTTGCAATCAACGAACTCATATTTTAAACGTTTTTAAAAAGGTAAAAACTCAACAATATAATTTATAATTGTATTGTAGTAATAAATAAATAAATTATTAATCAGTTCTGTGGAGTGATCAGCAATGAATCGTTTTTTCGCTACTCATAAGTACTCATGAAATTTTGAGAATGAGTGAGTGAGTATTGAAATTGAACTATTCTGATTCATTCGTACTCACTACAACATTGACTTCAAAGTACAGGTTACATTGAGTATGAGTACACCATTGATATCAAACTCATAACATTCAAGCTCATACTCATTCAGATTCATACATTTAGAAGAATACTTATAATACTCATAAATGATTCTAGTGATTTCAATCATTCATCAAAATTTACAGTCTTAGTTGTTGTTACAGCAAACAAAGCCACAACCTTCTAGTGAGTATTGTAGTGTTCGTATGCGAATCATACCTATTTTGTGGTTCGTGTAAATGTTGAGTAAAGGAGAGTCGAAATCAACAATATCATGTGTATTGTTAAGTATGAGTACGATGAGTACTTCAAACTTTGAATATGTGTAGTATGAATATGATATTAAAATAAGTATGAATGCGTATAAATATCAGAAATTATGAGTATGATTCGAATCTAGTCATCTTTTTGAATACTCATTGCTGATCTGTGCTACCTATGTCTGGCTTTAAAGCTTAGTGAAATTTGAATGAACTTTTATCAGCAATAAACACAAACTTATTGACACTGCTGGCCAAATGGTACTTCATCACGCTGAGGTTTCATCCATATGGGGTTTTAATAAAACAAGAGCCAAGTATGTTTGGTATATAGGCAATGTTTTAACCCAAATGATTATTATCGACCTTAAAGTTATTGAGTTTAACAATTTTATTATTGCACAGTTACTGCATTTTTTTTAATAAAAACTTTGCTAGACACTCTGATTTTAAAAACTTTTTAAAAATTCTTTGCAGCAGTAGACAATTAAGAAATGCTGAGCGTACGTGCTTAAACCCCCACTTACCTACCAGAGTCTTAGTCATATTTTTCAATAAATTTTTAACAACTTTGAAGTTCCTTAATATGTTTGTTTGTGGTAAAATATCTTCCCCCTACAAAATTAATGTGTAACCGAAACAGAATATTAAAGTAATAAATTTCAATTTCTACTTAAATTTCAACTGAGATGGGAATCTAAACTAAGTTCCGAAGCCTCTAGACACATGACATACGTATGTATAATACATGTGTGTATGGTTTACTGGTGTATATGGAAATATTTTTGAATGTCTTTATTGGTAGGTGCTGTAAATTTACAGGAGATGTTCACATATATAAAAATGGGTTTTAAATAAAAAAAAGAGAAAGAAAAAAAAAGATCGGAAATTAAGACTGAAATGCTATACGGTGTTCAGATATGCAGCTTTATTGCTTAAATCGCAATAAACACCTTTATTGAGCTCAATATTTCATATAACGTATGAATTAATTATTGCGCAATGAATACGCAAATTGTTATAATATTGAGTAAAACTTAAAATGCAGCACTGTCGTAAGTATGTTCAGTGCGCATATTACAATTATCCGAACACTTTGACAACTTAAATGTCAACAACGACAAAAAAAATAAAAACCATGTTGTTGAAACAACCAGCTGTTTTGTTTACCAGGTCTCAAATGAATATTGAATAAGCAGCTGAACTGTGTATATTATTATGTCTGAACACTTAAAATATTGTACTCAATAAACCGAATATTGACTCAATAAAAGTGCATATCTGAATATAGTATTAACGATAAAAGTGATGATAAGTTTTCCAGCGCGAGTAGTCGTACTTTTGATGGGCATCCCTTGCACTGACCAACTTCTTTCGCTTCTTCCCTGGTTTTGGTAGAGCTTGGTCAGTAAAGGGACTGCTTTCACCTGTGGTGTCACAACGGGCCGCTATGCGTGCTCAAGTGAGCTTTACGATATCAGAGCTACCACTCCGACCTAACCTAACCTTAGCTATACTAGACGTACATACATATATATGAATTGTTTATATTGAGTTCTCAAAATGTCTTTTTGAATTGGGAAATATGTGACAGTTAGGCTCGTTAAAAAATAAATTTGTATAAGTGCCTAAAAAGTTAATCAGTCTTATCACCTAAATTTTTAACTGTGGATGTAAAAACTTGTTATTTTTTTTTTAAATATTTTTATACGTAATCCGTATCCATTACATCCATAACAGTTTGACCATCTTCTTTAGGATCACACACAACAAGCCGTAATGTGCATGTTAAATTATATTGTAATAAGGATGTGTATAGAGATGTTAACATTACAATAACAATAATACATAACACATCTATTATAGACATGTGTAAAAAGAATTCTTTCATTCAGGCATTGTTGGTTGGCAGTTTACAATACAATAATTTCAATGAAAAGAAGGAAGCAAAGTACACACAGGACAATATGGAAGACTGTATAACATGAAAATAAAGAGTGTGCCAAGATTTAAGCCAATACATATTACAAACATACGTAAGAACATTGGTAGATACATTCTATAGGTATGTATGCATACATGTGTATTCACAAAGACAGGACTATAACTACGCATACACATGCCAATGGAAAAAATTTAAAGCCTTTTACAACAATGTTCTAGACCAATCCGTTACCCGTCCTGCTCCCCCTTTTCATTCTCACTTAGCCATCTTTGCTAACAATTTCTTTACGACTTTATGAATATTTTCATTAGTATGTACATACATAACAGGGAACATGTTACAGACATAAAGAATTTTAAGCTTAAAAGTATCAGAATATTAGCATCACAAGACACGACAACGATAGCAACAAACAAATGAACATTTATACACCCCTCAGAGAGAGAGAGAGAGAGAGAGAGACAAACTAAGAGAGTATCCTTTCACTATTTTTTTTTAATATATTTTAATTTTTTTGTCTGCTCCTAGCGTATGAGTAAAGTATGTAAACGAAAAAGTTTTTACATTTTTATTTATTAAGCGTTTAGTTAGAAAAATAATAAAAAAATCAAATTAAGCCTCCAAAGATTTCAAAACAATTAGAAAAATTATACGATACATACATAATTGGTCTTTATAACACTTTAGTTAGGATTACAACCCAGCTTCTCACACCACTTATGTTGTTTCTGTTAATTTTTTACATGAGTGGCGGAACCTAGAATTTATAGTCGACTCCGAACTACAGATTTTTTTTTGTGAGAAACTTTTCATTTGCTTTCAGAGTTCTTGCCAGAAATGTGTTGAGAGGAAGTCGCCGAAGAAATATTTCTTTCACACTTCGTTTTGCTGGAGATGTCTGAACGGTGGTCTCACGTCTGAAAAGCCAACACACTACCCACCAGCCTACAGCGACTTCAAAATTAAACCGTAATTCGCTATTATATTTACAAAATTGTTTTATCATACATAATTAGCCATTACAACCCGTCAGTCAGGATTACGGCCTAGTTTCTCACACCACTCATGCAATGTGCGTTAATTTTATACGGGAATGATAGGACGCACAGTTTAAAGTCAACTCCGAACGACAGATTTTTGAGAAACTATTCATGGCAATTTTATTTACTCTCAGAGTTTTTGTCAGAAATCTGCTGCGATGAAGTCGCCGAAGGATTTTTTTCACATTTCGTTTTGATGTCTGACCTGAGGTTTGAACCAAGGCCTTTCGTCTAATGAGCCAACACAGTACCTACGGCGACTTCACTTTTCAACACTCTTTCATAAATTTTTTTCACTGCTTGAAGTACAAACGTTTAGTTTTTTTTTAAGTTTTTCAAAGTTTTGATTTTCTTGTGTCTAGCTCGGCGGATAATATTCTTTCTGTAGTAAGTTAGTTTTTCCAAGCGCTCTTCTAGGTACACTTGCCCGTTTAACGTTTCTCTTACGACAGATGGCCTAGTGGATTGCCTACAACTTTAAATTGCTTACTAGGGAAGAACTCTCTTGAGGGCAGTTTCCTGGATCATTTTTTCTTTGCTCTTGAATCTAATTCAACACTTCTATCGTCTGTTTTTATAAATGAGTACAAAATTAATTTAAAATATATTTGATGTACATGTGTATATCCATGCATAATCACAGAGTGATATGTCTAATTTTGATAGAAGCGCAATTCTATTTTTTTGAATCTTAATTCAGGAATTTATCAATTTTACATTTTCGTTGAGCCTTCCAATAGTTTCTTGCAAAATCTGACTTTAAACTAAAAAAACATAGAATATGACTCAATTTACTTACTCTGAATATTCGTATTTTAATTTTTAACAAATTTTATTCGTTTACATACTTTATTTAAAATTAAAAAAAGTCTTTTATAAAATAACATCCTTTAACTGGACATCTATTGTATGAGTCTATTTTCATTCTCGTTGTTAGTGGGTCTTTCATTTTTGTCTCATTTTTATTCATGGCCTATAACAATACAATGTTGCCTTGAAAATTTATTTATGAATGCTTTAGCCCATACACTCCAGTCATGTCGGATGCTATGAGTAAAATAAAATGAAATTTTTTAAGTAAAATAACACGAAGTAATTCGAAATAAGTTTTATTCATAAAACAATATACATTCCAATGTATAAATACACTCCGTGAAAGCCTGTGTTGGAATCTTATTTGTTCATCTCTTGTTTCATTTGCCGCTTAATTGGTTTCAATGTTGGTTTTAAACTGAAACTACTAAATCTCTGATATCAGGTCAAACGTGACTAATTCATAACCCAAATCACCAAAACTTGTTTGGCAAAAATTCAAGTTCTTTCAAATTAAAAAAAAAATTAATCAATTATTACCCCATTCTGATTAAAATGCTTCATTTTCATATGTTAAGATCAAATTGTTGGTATAGGAGTTATAGGAACCTGACTCTGAATGTGCACATTGTATTGCTTGTATTTCGATCAGTACGCTTCCGATTCGACACAAGGAATCGGGAATTAAATTATCAATATAAAGGAAGAGAAATTTAACAGTTTGGATTTAAAAATGCGATGAAACAAAAACGTTTTTTTATATTATTTATTTATTAATTAATTACAATACAATTACAAATTATATTCTAATTATATACGAGCGGAGTAACTTGACCATATGCTCGGTGTAGTGTCACAGACCAGAGTCTCTGGTGGGAATCGAACCCACGACCCTCACGCTAATAGTCTAACACACTACCCATTAGACTTCCAGGGCACCCAAGGTTTTTTATATATTTTCTAAAAATACATTACGTGAACGCAGACTTTATTGACGAAGTGTAGGTAGTTAGGTAGGTAGAAGTGCCTGTCCCCTGGATGGAGTCATGAGCGGCCACACTTAGGCCGCACACAAGGCCGATTGTGATACCACAGTTCCTCATTTTACCCTATTCTAGGAACCATTCAGAACTTTCGATAAAGCGACTTAGACTGGCAATATCCATGCATGACAGTTCATCTATGTATATCTTACATGTAGTAGGCACCTCTTCTCTCTTTCTCCTTCGACCAAGTGTCGGACATGTGCACAATAGGTGAAGAATAGTCTCACCTTCCTCTTCATATCCACAACTTCTACAGAAATCATTTCCAAGGTGTCCAAGACCAATAAGCCTAGCATGCGTTCCTATAATACAATGCCCCGTAATAACGCCGATAACAGTGCTGAGCCTACTTCTTTCGAGTTTAATCAGAGGCGCCCTGCGTCTCCTATCCAGTCTTGGCCAGATCTTTTGCGTCGCTCTGCCCTTGTCCGAAGTTGCCCACATTCTTTTGACAAGATCTACGATTGCATTTTCAATTATAAGTTTGCAGGTAGGCAAAGGGATCCCCAATATGGAGAATTCATCAGAGAATTCGATGGTCGTGCCTCTTCTGGCCAGTTCACCGGCTCTGCAGTTGCCGGGAATATTATTATGTCCCTGTACCCATGTGTTACAAACATCATATCGGTTTGCCACCTCATTGAGATATCTGCGACAGGCGTACACCATCTTGGAGTTTATTACACTGGAATCCAAAGCCCTGATAACCGCCTGGCTTTCGGGAAGTATGATGATTTTCCGCCTGTGAACATTTTTGTCCACAATAATTTTCACCGCAGCCTGAATTGCCGACACTTCCACTTGAAAGACGCTGCAGTGATTCGGTAGCCTTATAGACTTGGATATTCCGATTGATTTCGAATAAATACCAATTCCAATAAAATTAATACCAATCAAAAATTAACACACACAACATGAGTGGTGTGAGAAGCTAGGCCGTAACCCTGACTGAAGGGTTGTAATGGCCAATTATGTATGTATGTATGTATGTAAATAAAACTTTCTAATGTTTTCACATGGAAAATATCTCAATAAGTGTCGTGTTGGATGCACTTTTCTATATCTTGCCTCTATAAACAATATGCAATGTAATGTTCTTGTCAAACATACATACATTCATACATAAATAATTAAGAAAATCTAGAAAAAGAAAATCGTATAAATCATGTTGCAAATATCTGCTACAACATGTTCTGCTCAACAACTGCAAAAGCAGCCAACAGCAACAGGAATGCTGTAATAGAAGTAACCATATTTTCTATAGAGTATAACAACAATGTAACTTACACTGCGTGTACGTGTGTGTTTGTGTGGGAATAAATGAAAAATATGTATGTAGGTTTATAATTTTTGTAGAGAAAAAAAAAAATCAAAAACAAAGTAAATTACGAACAATTTCGTTATTTGGAAATAATGTTAAACAACAATACATAGTAGATTGTTGTACCTTGTGAAACTTCAACTGCAGTTGCAATATACCCAGACACACATACACGCATACTCACTTAGTACTATTTTACAGGAAACATTCATTCATTCATTCATTAAAACATATTTTGTACAACTCAAAACCACACATAAGCACTCAACCACATTCACAGACGCACTCTTTCGCACATACAGATGGCATACATACCTACACACACATAAAACATATGCATGTCTATGCCAATTTCATAAACATTTGTAAACTAATCTTTTTGCAGTTTTTCATTTTTCGAAATTTTTTTTGTTTCATTTACAAAAAAAATTGTTTTTTTATTTATATTTGAATCCTGTGTTCATATTTGTACTTTAAAAGCAATTAATTTTACTGTTGCGTACTTACAGTTCACATTCAGGGCGACAGTTGTTTCCAGTGTATGACCCTCGGTCATGGCACGATTCCAAACGACGCATTTATATTTGGCGCCATCATCGACCCGCCTTGGTAGTATCTGCAACGTGGCATTTGTGTAATGATTTTTCGAACCGCCCTTTAGTATGTACGATTGAAGTGGTACTGTGCTGCCCTCACGATACCAACTGCAATCAACATACATACATATTTTGTATCCAAACACAGGCAACAAGCAATTGTTGGTGTATACATATACAAAAGAAGGGAAACAAAAGAAAAGAAATGAAAATTATTTCATTATTATTATTATAATTGTTGTTGTTGTAGATGTTATTGTTGTTTTAATGTTTTGCAAATTAATTATTAGAGACGTAAAATAATGAAATGTAATGAATTCTATACAGAACCCACACACATACAATCATAATAGAATACATGACTTGAGTAGAGTAGAGTGTATGATGATGACGAGCGGAAACTAAAACAACAATAAGAATTAAAAAATGATGAAGAAATGAGGCATTAAATTACAATTTTAATTGAAAAAAATAGAAAAAAAATTGAATTCTATTTGAATGAAATGTAATACGACTCGGTCCATATTTATCAATGTCTTGATGTAATGAGTAATTGCAATAAAGTGAAGCGAAATTCAGTCGAAATTCATTCAAAATACACCATAGTGTATATATAAATATATCATAGTGTAGGTTGGGAGTTTTGTTGAGTAAGCGTCAAAAATATTTTTTTTTATTTCTCGAATCCTTCAAACTTGTTTTATTTGACAAAAAACGGTGTTTTTGATATTTTCACACAAAATTATTGATTACCCAAATATTTTTTAACCTGTTCTCAAAATCCAAAGTTTTTTGAAAAGGTGACGCATGAGCCTTTAAAATGGTATACATTAACATATGGTTCAAACTTACATCTTATGAGTTTTGATGGGGTAAACTTGGAAAAGATAAATTTTTCTTATTTTTTCATGTTTAGCTATTCTTAATCGCAAAATTTAATTTGAAAATATACAATAAGTGATGGTATTCCAAAACTACATTATCTTGTAAAGAGATTGACACTTTGCTTGATGAAATCGGACAAAAATGACCGTAGTTATTATTGAAATAGTATAACAATCGTGTTATATTTTTTATGAATGTGTGTTTATTTGTTTGTGGGTTTGTTTGAAGTCTATAGCCTTTAGTCTAAGCGTCTAAACCGATTTTCTTGAAATTTTCACAGTATCTTCCTGTATGTCAAGAAGGAGTTATAGGCTACTTTTTACGTTGAAATAGGCAAATAATCTAAAATAAAATAAAATAAATTAAAAAAGTATGAGTGTTATTGTCTAACAAAATATTACGTATACGTCACCCGTCAGCTCTATGTAATCTACTACTATATATATATATTTATATAAATGATATAAATGAATGTGTGTTCATTTGTTTGTGGGTTTGTTTGAAGTCTATATACGGCTAAACGGCTGGACCGATTTTCTTGAACAGTACCTTCCTGTATGTCTGGAAGGAACTATAGGCTACTTTTTAGTATAAGTCATTCCCGCAAAATGTCAATCACAAGTTTGAAACATTTTAATTTTGGAAAATTTTTAAAAATGCTGTTGAGTGCAATCATGCCTCCAAAGTGACTAGCAATTGGATGACCTACACCTCAAGAAGCATTGAGACTGGAAAATCTTCGAGTACAAGCCGCTGAGACCCGTTCGCATGAATCACTTGAACAACGACAAGTGAGATTAGAAACTGATCGAATGCGTACTACTCAGGTCCGTTCGTCGGAATCATCTAGACAACGGGAAACAAAATCCATAAAATTATTCAAAATTATTCGGATATTTGTGTAATGTAACGCGCGCAGGTTACAGCTAGTATTTTTTTATATATGTCAGCTCATCAAGTGAACTTTTAGTTCAAAACTGTTCAAAAGTTTTGATGGATGTTGAGTGTGTATAGCAAAATGTGTCAATTTCACGTTTGCACGACTACCAGAAGTCGGTTAATATTTCTGTTTTTGCAAATATTATTATTTCTCTTTGCGCAAATATTGTCCAACTTCTGGTGGTCGCTCAAACGTAAAATTTAAACATTTTGCGATAAGCAATCAAGAACCATCAAAATTTTTGAAAAATTTTTGAACTGAAAGTTAATTTGATAACATGACATATGTTAAGAATATAACACGACTGTTAGACTCATTATATAATAACTATGCTAATTTTTTTCCGATTTAATCAAACGAAGTGCCAATCTGTTCACAAGATAATGCACTCCCAGAATATCATCACTTATTTAATTTTTTTTAATTAAAGTTTGCTACTAGGAATGGACAAACTTGAAAAAATATGAAAAAATTCGTATTTGTCAAGTTTACTTCATCAAACCTCATAGCATATTAAGTCAAGTAATATATACATGTATATCGTTTTAAAGGCCCATCCTTCTCCTTTCTAATAAGGTTTACACTTTGGACATCGGTTGAGAAATGTTTGTGAAATCAATAAATTTGTGCGTAAAGTTAAAAAAAAACCGTTTTTGTCAAATTAAACTAATTTGAAGGGTTCAAGAAATATAAAAAGAAGTATTTTTGAGTTCTACTCGTCAAAACTCACAACTTAATGGGTGTATTTAATTTTTTATAAATTGTGTAATTGTGTAATTTTAAGTCACCATCCTATAGCAACAAAAAAAGGAGAGAGTGATTAATATTCCGATACAATATAACATTCACTTTCGTTTTGTATCCACTTACAAGAGAAGCATCATGTTAGGAGACAAGCGACGAATGAATTGACGGGTTATTGAATTGTAATAAATTGACGTGGACGACTCATATAGAGAGCATCTCAGGAAAGGCCAGATATTGCATAATGGTAAACAGATGGTTTACAGATAAAATTTGCGGTTTCAACCTACTAATTGTGCAGACCTTTTGCTGACCAACTTTCTCCTTTTCGCTGATTTTGGTGGAACTTGGTTAGTACAGGGACTGCGTTCACCCGTGGCATCACAACGGGCCGCTATGCGTGCTCAAGTGAGCTTTGTGACATCAGCCGACCTAACCTAACCTAACCTACTAATTAGGCACTGAATTTCATCCATGATGGTCAGACCATTAGTAACCAATTGTTTTAGCAGATGGAACATATTTGCAAAGAGCTCAAATGGATTTGAATAAGATGCAGAGGCTAGCGGGCGTTGGCATTACATGGACAATACGAACTTGTGACAAACAGCGTTGAATTTAACTTCACTGCTCATTGTAGTGAAGACCAAAATTTTGGAGTCTATGTCCACGTTGATGGAATGCAAATTTAATATGAAATTTCATTAGACGATTTCAGAACCTTAGGAAATCTTCTTTAACTGTCCCCTGAAGAACCAGTAAATTCAATGATTTGCGGAACTACTTTGCAACGAAACGTGGTAAAAAAGGAATGGAGTACTCTGGAAGCTGTTTTAAAAGAGGGACTATTTGTGGTATACAAATGGGTCAAGAATGGATTGTGATACATCTGGCAGAGTTTTTTGTTTCCCCCCGAATAAAATATTTCAATTCCATCTTCCAAGTGAAAAACTATGCCAGCAAAATATGTGGTCAATTCAACGTGGATAGAAGATACAAAAAAAGCAGGACGTATTGATGTCAGACATTCAGGCCGCCATTTGAGCACTCAGCTCTTATGAGATTAAATCGATTATAGTATGCAACTGTCTGGAGACGATGAATCAGATAGGGAGGAAAAATAAGTTTACCCTCTGCTGGGTCCCAGGCCAGGGAATTTCGTGTAGTAGAGATTCCACGCAGTTGGTCTCATCAGCACTCTCCTACACATGAGTAGGGTCCGATGGTCAGAAAAGTGTGGTCAATAAATGGCAAGATCAAGATCAAAGGAAAAGTCTCCTTTCAAACCCAAGTGGTTTTTTCAATCGAAAACTACAATACTACGAGATTTGAGTCAAGCAATAATAAGTTGTTGCAGTAAATTATTCTACTTGTATGTTTGCTTTCATTCTCATTTAAATTTCAATTCAGTTTGTCCTTTTCAATTCGTTAGTGAAAGGCACGTGAATTACAAAACATTCTTATAACGCTTAGACAATGTTTTCTAATGAAAGTGAATACTTCAACAGCAATTCTGGTTGCTTTAACTCAACTGCTCAACAACCACAAAGGTTTGTTAATACAAACAAGTCTGAGCGTTCATAACTTTAGTCAAAGTTTTAATTTTTTGTTTAAACGCTTGCTTATGCCAGCAAAGATTTAGGTACGGAATGCATTGATCAATTCATTAATTTATGAATTCTAGTTTTCAACACATACATACATATTGCCTGTTTAAAACTATGTGTGTATGTATTTGTATAACTATTTCTATATACTCTGACCACCTTAAATGAGTATGTATGTATGTTCTATGAAATCATCTTTTCATTGGCCACAATTAATCCTGCTTTTCCTTTGTGCACTACTCTTTTAAACAATTTTTTTGGGGGAAATGAAAAAAGGAACAAAAAATTAAGAAAGAAAGAAAGAAAGAAAAGCAAAAACAGAATAAAAAAAAAATGATATTCTTGTTTATGCATTTTATAAAGTAAACAAGAAAATCCCTCAATTTTATATCCCTCAATTAATTTAAAGTTTATCTTGTCTTTACATCCCTTCTTTCGACATATTTCCCAATCTCTGTCTTTCTCTCTGTCTCTCTCTCTGTTTCTCTCATTGTGTGTTCGTTTTCATTATGCTTTTACAAATCCTTGAGTTGTTTTCATTTTTCTTTTGTTGCTTTTGTTAGATTTGGTATCCTGTTGTGTAAACATTTACTTGCTTTAAAAAGAATGAAAAAGAGGAGAAAAACACGACGGAAAATAATTTTATTTTCATGTTCCTTTCCTCCTGTTTGGATGCTATTGTTTGCTTTTGTTATTGTTATCGGGGCACCATTCTAGGCATCTCCGTTTAGATCCTGGTCATATTAACTTATGGTGTAAATGGTGAATGAATGAATGAACAGATGAATGAATGGATGAATAGATGAATACCGCAAACAAAATCCTACTAAATCTGCATCTAAACAATAACACAAGTCCACCGTCATGTACACAATCGCATACAGTATATTCTGTGTACACTTGTTGTTTACCAACCGCTTCCCTACCCCCGCACATATACAGTCGGATTATAACCTGATAATCGCATCTCTACTGACTCCACTCGACACAAACAATTTATGATGATGGGCCACAGACATTTTTACATACCGTACTTATGTATGTGAAGGACTAAAAGTCCTTTCGCGTAATAGTTGCAAGAAGAAGAAGCAATCCGTTTTGTCTCTCTCGATTTTCCCCCTCTCTCCTTTATTGTCAGTGACTGTAACAAAAGCGTCCTTGTCATTCTTTTTAAATTTTTGTCCCTTTTTTACGATTTTTTTTGTGGGAGTTTTCATGTATCCTTCTTCTCCCCAAAATACATGAAACTGCCTCTTAAGGAGATAGACAGCGAAAGAAGGAGAGGCAGAGAAAACGAAACAGAAAAAATTTTAAAAGCATGATTACTTACGTTATCATGGGATCTGGCGAACCGCCAATACTGCTGCACGTCAGTTCGAGCGGTTTGTCTTCGGTAGCCACTGCAATGTTGCCGGGCGATATGATGGGCGGATGGGGTGGTGTCAAAACTGTCAAATTGTAAAACTCCTGATGTACATCGGCACCTGTACCTTTGGCCTTGATGCGACACTCGAAACGTCCATTGTCCCGATTGTACGATGTATTTTTAATTTGCAAGTCATATATACCGCGACTCGGCCGAAAGTCCAATCTGTTAAGTAAACGAAAGACAAACGAAAATGTTCAGTTAAACGAAACAATATTTTTTGCATAAAAAATTAACGAAAAATCTCCACACTACATACACAAATGAAATTGTTACAAGAGATGAGAAATATAAGAGTAAAATATTCCATAAAAAAGGGGGGACGCCATATCCTTAATTTATTCGCCACCCATTATAACAAAGTTTGAAGTAAAAACCGGGAACACGATTTGCAATTGCTTACGATCATAATGAGTGCAAAATAAATTATGAATGTGGCATCCCCTTTCTTTTCAATACAGTAGAGGGTTCTGATGAAATTATTTTAAATTTCTTTAAGTGCTTAATGCTTAGCACTGAAGAAAAACTCCATAAATGTTGTAAACGAAAGCAGGGAAACTGTTTGAATTGTTTAACCAACATAAAGAGTAAGGGCCATTATTACAACTTGCCGTTAAAGTTGGGTTTAGTTAAAGGTAACTTTAGCTAAAGTGAACTTTAAAGTCACATTTACTTATTTGCGTTATTACAACCTACAAATAAAATAAATTTAACTTTTTTAAAAATATGGCAATGCCGGAGCCATGTCGATAAAACTACTCAATTGAACAAGTTTTTTTTAAACGCAAGTCTTCTTACAGTCAATACCATCATGGATAATTAGTTTAAATGATCAACACAATGGCGTAATTCATGTAACTTGGTTGATATAAAATTATTTGGAATATCTTTACTTTAAAATGCTCTAAAACGAAAAGGATCTACAATACTTTATAAAAATAATTATAAGCTCTGAAAAGACACATTTAAACTTTGCAAAATGAATCCTAGATATTACTTGCTTAACTTCTTCCTTAATTGGTTAATCCTTTAGTCGGGATTACAATCCAGCTTCTCGCACTACTCATATTAACGTTATCCATTAGCGCGGGACCTACTGTGTAACGTCTACTCAGAACGACAGATTTTAGAAACTTTTCAAACGAATTTTATTCTAAGGAGTGATTTTTTAATCTTTATTTGAATCGATAGTGCGGTCTATATAATTTAATGTTTGAAGATTATTTCATGCAAACGTTGATCACGACTGCGCCTCAAATGGTCCATCCGCCTAGTCCAATTTTGGCATAATCTTTCCAACATTTCGGCCGGTATCTCACGAATAAATGCTTCAATGTTGTCTTCCAATGCGTCAATTGAAGCGGGCTTGTCTGTATAGACATGAGCTTCAACATAGCCCCACAAAAAATAGTCTAAAGGCATTAAATCGCACGATCTAGGCGGTCAATTGACCGGCCCCGAACGTGAAATAAAATGTTCACCGAACTCGCCTCTCAATAAGTCCATTGTTACGCGTGCTGTGTGGCATGTGGCACCGTCTTGTTGAAACCACATGTCATGCAAGTCAAGCTCTTGTATTTTGGGCAAAAAAAAGTTGGATATCATCTCACGGTAGTGCTCACCATATACAGTTACATTACGATTCGCAGCATCTTTGAAGAAGTACGGTCCAATGATGCCACCAGCCCATAAACCGCACCAATCTGTCACTTTTTCTGGATGCATTGGTAGCAGTTGCAATGCTTCTGGCTGATCTTCACTCCAAAATCGACAATTCACTCCAAAATCGACCGTTTCAGTGGGTCGATTAAACTGACCATAAAATGGAAGAAGCGCGCGATGAACTTTCTTAACAGAGCACGCATTTTGATAATAAAATTCAATGATTTGCAAGCGTTGTTCGTTTGTAAGACGATTCATAGTTAAATTATGGACCAAATTGAAGATGTTTGACAGTGAAGCAAAACACGAAACGTGAGCGCGCTGTTTAAGCCAGTGTTGCCAAAAAGATAGTAGCTAAAAAATCACGCTTTACTTACATAATATTTACCAGAAGACTGCTAAAGTCACTGAATGAAATATTTTGTTCGATATGTGAAGTGTAGTGATATTTCCTAAAAGTTGTGAAATAATTGTCAGTACAAAATATATGAGGGAAATTTTATCGTCCACGGGGTAAAGATCTGTTCGCATCCCATCAGTTGTATTTACACTGGTTTAGAGAGATTTACGAAACAATGAACATTCGACGTCAAGAACATTTATGAGACTGTTTACGTGGGCATATAAAAATGCAAGACACAGCAGGCAACGAGTAGTAAGAATTCAGTCAGTCTTGTGTAAAGACGCGTTGCTTGTGAAGAGAACAGTCGTGGTTTGAAGATCTCCGTTGTAAAGATCGCCGTTGTTAGCGTCTACGCAATAGTGGAAAGAAGAATAACGAACAAAGCAAATTATTGTTGGATTCATCAAGTTGTAAGCAGAGGCACGCAAAAATTGTTCGAACAATAAAGAATTTAATTGAAACATTCGCCGTAGTCTAGTAGGTAGTGTGTTGGCTTATTAGACGCGAAGCCACGGTTCAAATCCCCGGTCTACATCAAAATGAAATATGAAAAAATATTTCTTCGGCGACTTCCTCTCAGCAGTTATCTGGTTGAGAAGCTAGGCCCTAATCCTGACTGAAGGGTTGTAATGGCCAATTATGTATGTATGCATGTAAATACAAATTTATATTTTCTTTGTTTGCAATCAACGAACTCATATTCTAAACGTTTTTAAAAAGGTAAAAACGTAACAATACTATGAATTTTACTCCATTAATCGACTCAACTTCAATGATAAATCAATTTTTAGTTATTGTAATAGGATTTTTAAATATTTTTTTAAAATAGTTTAAGCAGGCCTCAAAACTGTAAATTTCATAAAATTTAAATTTAAATGCATAAAGAAGAAAAACTAAATATTTTCATCGTAATATTCTTAAATTCGTACAAACTTTACAAAAATAAATTAAACAGGAAATTTATCATAAATAAGTAAATAAATATTATCGACTCTATAATGGAATTTCTTCTATAATATCGCATTTTATTGTCTTTTATTAGACTTTTTTGTTTTTTTTATTATACAATATTATTCGCACTTGAAATACAATCAGAGTTTATATACGACCACATCAAAAAAATATCAACAGACAAGGCAAGGAAGACAAATATATTTTCCATGATGATTCATTCCTTGTATATAGATGATGATTTCTTCTTCTATCGTATCGTAATTGTTGGCAATTTGCATAAAAACCAATGCTACCAGCATTGATTTCAATAAGATTTCTTGAAAAGAAATAAGAGAAACACACTCATCATCTTTGTCATCATAATGATGAGAATAAATAGCTTCTTAGCAGCGATTTAAGTGCGAATGTATCGATTCACATAAAATTTGTTAAATTAGGGAAATAAATTCTCTTCAAAGTTTGTTCCCCTGAATAAAGAAAGAAACAACATTTTGAAGGAGGTGCCTTAAGTAACACCATTAACCGTTTTAATGTTATTGAAATAAAAGAGAAAACAACAGCAAAAAAATGCATGCAACGGACACATTTTAATTTAATTTGATTTAACGTATGATGGATGCATCGCCTTACATTGTGCAACAACTGACTTGATTAAAGAGCTCTTGGGTTTATGCGCCTTAAATTGATTGGCAAAAACGATTTGATTAAAAAATTCTTGGCCTTTTGCATCAACATATTGACTGGTTGTCAAAGCGATGACAATATAAAAATGAAACGGAAAAAAAAAATTCCTTAATTGCTCAAATGAAAAATGTCCTTCTGTAAACGGTTGGCGATTATTTCAAGGATCATAATGCTTTCAATGTATTAAATACAATACGCTGTGATATATTTGTGTGTGGTATATTTTCCCTTAGATCACCCATTTTTTTTTGAGAATTTTTTGCATATTGTTACGAAAATGGAAGCATTGTTTAACATTAACATGAGAAACAAAAACGACACTAACATATACAACGAACTTGTTACAAGTATACCAACAACATCAGTATGATGAAAAGGAGTGAGACAAGTAAGATAGAATGCAACAGCAAACAACGTAAGCAAAGTACACAAACAACAATGAAGTCGCAATAGAGCTCTCGAGAAGGCGAAACAAACAACATTCTACTTCAGGAACCTTCATCAGACTTTTTACGTGAGCATATAAAAAGGCAAGACAAAGCAGACAACGAGCAGTAAGAATTGAGTCAGCCTTGTGTGAAGACGCGTTGCGTGCGAAGTAAACAGTCGTGGTTTAAAGATCTCCGCTATACAGATCTAACGAACAAGTGTTGGTGCTTACTCAAAGGCTAGGAGCAGAGAAGAATAACGAACAAGCAATTTGTTGTTGTATCGTGAAGTTGTATACGGTGGCACACAAAAGTAGTGTGAACAATAAAAAAGTTAATTGAAACTAAACACATATTTATTTTTATTTTGTTTGCAATCAACGAACTCATATTCTAAACTTTTTAAAAAATATAAAAACGTAATGATATCATAAATATAAGATAATGGAACTAGGGACAATACCACTTCTGAAATTATTCCTTCTTAATAAATTTATTGTCCAAGTGGATAGGTATTTTAAATTGTAAGTTTACTTACGTACTTAATTGGTCATTATTAGAGATCAAAAATGAGTATTCAAAAAGATGACAAGATTCGAATCATACTCATAATCTGATACTTATACGCATTGATACTTATTTTAATATCATATTCATACTATTCATATTCAAAGTTGTTTATTTCGACTCATGATGTTGTTGATTTCGACTCTCTATGACTCAACATTTACAAGAATTACAAAATAAGTATAATTCGCGCACGAACACTACAATACTCATTAGAAGATTGTGTGTTTGCTTTGCTCGCTGTCTTTCTCTGTTTTCTTTCTTCTTTATTTTATAAATGCAACAACAACTGAGGCGGTAAATTTTGATGAATGATTGGAATCACTCGAATCATTTATGAGTATTATAAGTATTTTTCTAAATTTATGATCTGAATGAACAGGCTGATGAATCAAACATATTTCGAATGTTCTGAGTTTGATGTCAACGTTGTACTCATATTCATTGCAGCCCGTACTTATAAATCAATGTGTTGTAGTGAGTACGAATGAATCAGAGTAGTTGAATTTCAATACTGTTGACTCGAAATTTCATGAGTACTTATGAGTAACGAGAAAACGATTCATTGCTGATCTCTGGTCATTACAGCCCTTTAGTCAGGATTACGACCTAGTTTTATACACCACCCAAGTCGGTTGTGTTAATTTTATTCATGAATGGCGGGACCTTAATGTTAATATCAACTCTGATTTACAGATTTTGAGAAACTTTTCAAAGAAATTTTATTTTATTGTCAGCGTTTTTGTCAGAAGACTGCTGACAAGATGTTGCCGTAATAAATATTTCTGTTTTTTTTTTTTATTTCATATAATTCAAGATCTGTTAGCCATGGGGCCAACACACTACCTACTACCATTACGGTGACTTTACACTTTTTAGTCTTTCATTTCAAATTACTCACGTTGATGGTATTCCTGCAGGGAAGTAAATTAAATTTCTTTGTTTTTTTTTATTTTCCTTTTTAAATTATTCTCGCATTTAATTAATGCTTTAAACGGCACTAATTATCATGTAAAATTGCCAGTAGCAAATTAGCGGCAGTGATAAATTTTTATGATTTCTAGAATTTTAAAAGCGTGTAATTAGACGCCGTTAAAGTATATTTATCGTAGTTTCTACAATTACATGTTGCATGTCAGCGTATATGATGAATTCCACAATAAAAGGCAAATCAACTGGCTTTTCTATCTTATTACAGTACCGTTTTAGAATTGCTTTTCACTTTGATCTTTGAATGTAGAATGCTTCACATGTTAGAAAATAGAACTCCAGTTTAAGAATTCTATTTTATGTTACGCTTTTCGTTTATCTTTCCTCTTTTTTGATAGAAATTATTATGTATGCATATACAAACAGTTGTAGGGAAATCCATAAATGCATTGTTAAATCCCAACAAACCAAAAGTGTTGAGAATAATATTATATTAAGCTTACCAACATAAGCATTAAGCTTGAAAAAGTCTTAAGAAAATATTGAAAAAGGTTATAGTAACAATTGTAGAAAAATCGAAACGGAACCCTCGTGATAATATTATATGTGTAAGATTACTAAAAGCTTATTCTTGCAATTGTAGAATAAGCTTACAAATGTAATATTATATTAAGTGTTGTATATAAAAGCTTACTCGTCTCAATATTTTCATAAGCTTTTCAAAATGACATGCTTGACAATAATAAAAAAAATATATTTTCTTCAATTTAATATTATTTATATATTTTATTGTTTTTTTAGTTTTATAATTGTTTTTTGCGAAATGTAAATATGTAGGCACGAGTGTCCTTTATAAATTGATCCTCTGTTATTCCAATAGCCAATGCTGCACCTATAAATTGTAGAGATTTAATAATTATAATATTGTATTTAAAATTTTGTTATTTTTTAATTTTTACTTACTTCGTATTGCCTTTGTTGCGCTAAGATTTTGTACACGTTTCTTTGAGTCAGTGCCTTTCCAGCATAACTGTTCTCCTAATATGTACGTTAGTTATTATTTTTCTCCAGCAATTTATTGTAAAATTTGAGAATTTTTTTCAATCGTCAGATTTCTTTAACCATACTTTAGAAACAGTTGTGTTTAACAATAGTTTCTCAAGCATAGTTGAAAACTGCTTGTGAATTCACATTTTAAAAACATTATTGTAATATTAATAAAAAAAAGCTTGAAAACAACTATTATTATAAGCTTATTCTCAAGTTGTATTGCGGTTTGATTTCTAAATGGTATGTTGGGATGTATGCGTTTATATGCAAATACATGCGCAAATAGTATATGTATGCTTTTACATACATTTTGTCTGTAAATATAATGATTTTATGATTCATGCTCGTTTTAGTTATTCTTAAGCTAAAAACAAAGTGCATTAGAAATTTATTTCACTTCTTCTTCTAACGTATCGTTTATTTTTTACTTTATTTTGCTTCTTTTTAAATGTTCATAGAATATATGGGAGAAGTAGGATGTTACTGTCTTTAATGTAAGAACATCAACAGCAGACAATTATGTGCTTGAAATGAACATTTTTATTTCACTTTAAACACACAGATATGTACATATCAACAGTGATATACATACATACATACATACACAGCTACGCATATGCATACACAAAGCGACATACTCAAATACTACTTTTTCTTCCCTTAAGAACGCATTAAAGCATAAATATAACAAGTTAAATAAGCTTTCTTTTTATATACACTTAAGAAGATATACATATATACATACGTACATACATACATATGTAGAATATACAGTAAGTATCGGATATGCGTTAGTACAACGCATAAAAATGCATTTAAGAGACGACTTATTCAAATTCAATTGAAGTTTTTACGACCGTGTTGAATGTCTGTAATTGTAAAGAAAATTTTACGATCACTAAATAACTCTAGGTAGTTAGGAAGGATATGTAGAAAGGCAATTGGATGGGCACACTTAAGCTACATACGGCCCCTTGTGATACCACAGCTGTTTGCTTTCCCTTAATTCTGGAACCACTCGAAGCTTCTGATGAAGCGACTCAATTTGCCAAACTCGATGCGCGATAGGTCCTCCTGATCATATATGTAGGGCATGGACCCAAGATCTAAAAAATATTTTCCTTTCCCTCCTCTTCTCTGCAGCTTCTGCAGAAATCTTGAGCTTGGTTTTCAAGAAGACTAATGCGCCTGGCATACGTACCCATAATCTAATGTCGTGTAATGACCCTGACAACCATATTGAGTGTGCTCCTATGGAGAGTAACCAGCCTTTGCCAGATTTTCTGGTACGTTCTATCCCAGTCTACCCATCTATTGTTGACAGAATTGACATCCGTTTTGCATAGTCTAGAATTCATCGGATAGTTCTATAGTTGTGTCACTCCTGGCCAGTTTATCTGATTTACAGTTACATGAAATGAAACTAGGTCCTAGTACAGTAGAATACATAAAATAGAGGTTTAAAAACGTGATGCACGAATGCGCATTCAACGCACCTTTGACTGTAGTTGCAAAATTGCTGTGTTTGCTCTGTTGCGTTCATTGTGTTTATCGCATAATACGATGTTCAGATATGCACCTTTATAGCGTAAATCGCAATAAACGTCATTATTGAGCTCAATATTTCATATAAAGTTTCAATGGATTATTACGCAATAAATATGCAATTTGTTATAATATTGAGTAAAACTTAAAATGCAGCACTGTCATAAGTATGTTCAGTGCGCATATTACAACTATCTGAACACTTTCTGTTGATATTTGACAACTCAAATGTCAACAGCGACAAACAAAAACAACAACAAAAAACAATGTCGTTGAAACAACCAGCAATTTTGTTTACCAGCTATCAAATGAATATTGAATAAGCAGCTGAACTGCGTATATTGTTATGTCTGAACACTTAAAATATTGTACTTAATAAACCGAATATTGACTCAATAAAAGTGCATATCTGAACATATAATAAGGGTATCTGAGCTTCATAAGCATCTCCTCAATAGCTTTATAAATTCCTTGCCTTTTTTTGGGTTTGTAAAATACCGACTAAAAATTTTTTCACCGAGACTATTGCCTTATTGACTATAAAAGATATGTGGAGTATTGTTGAATTTTTGTAAATTATAATATGTTGGCATTGAAAAGAGCTTATCTCATTAAAGGTAATTAATAATCGAAATGATTAGTTTGGGTAAGAATTACTCCATGCCGCACAAAACTAATTCGTTTTTATTTTGTTGCACTTAATGAATGAAAGGTAAATGAGTTTACTGATAATATATATTTATTGTTGTTATTATTGTATTGTTGTAGACAATTGCGTGAGTATATCACATTACAAATAATGGATTGATTATATAATTGATGAATGTGTTTTAGGGGTTAATTTATGTTCTGCACTTAAATAATAACGCGGTCTATTATATTTGAAATTAAATTACTAAAGCGATAATCTATAATACGATTTTCCATTTGATTTGAATATCCTCCAATGAAATGAATTTTATAAACAAAAAAAATTAAAACAAAAATGCTAAAATATGTATTGTAAATACATATTTAATTGGATATTATTTTACAAATGAAAATTACAATAATTCTAAGAAGATCAATGAATTATGAATGAAATTGAATGGAACGCTAATAAATGCCTCGTTTTTTTCATGTCTCCATCCATCCACCCTCTCATTCGAACTAATGTAATGCATTGCGATGGTTCCAGAAAGGCGGGATAAAGTGTTTATCGGCATTAGACTTCAATCTGTTCATTATGTAAATGGTAGGAGAGATATCTACGGGAAAGGCGTTCCACAAACGGATAGTTCTATTAACCAAGTAATTCAAATCAATCACTAAAGGTACAAAGCTATTGCATTTCACGAGAACACAATATGTTATAGTAAATATAAAGGGCTATCCATTTCGTGGTTTCAAAAGTATGAGACTGGAATTCTACATCTGTCAAACTAAGTTGTGAAACCAATTTTTTTCTTTTCAGTTGAAAGTCTGACATTGACGAAAATGGATCGCTTACCTATCACACAACGCATAAAAATGATCAAAACCTACTACAGAAATAGTGATTCTGCCACAGCCACGTATCGCGCTTTAAGAGGAGATTATGGTTTACATAATCGTCCAATTACGCAAGCAATTGGCAAAATTGTGAAGAAATTTGAAGAGACTGGAGTGGTTACAAATATTGAAAGGCCTGTGCATCATCGTTTCGCTCGTTCCGCTGAAAATATCGCTATTGTAAGTGAAAGTCTTGCCGAAGACCCGAATGTGTCGATTCCTCATCGTTCTCAGGAATTAGGACTGTCTTACGGCACATTATGGCGTATTTTGCATTTAGATCTACACCTACATCCATATAAAGTCCAACTTACGCAACAACTGAAGCCAGCTGACCATTCACAAAGTCGTAGATACGTGGAATGGGTGCTTGAACAACAGGCGGTGGACGGCAATTTTTCGAACAAAATTTTCTTCAGCGATGAAGCACATTTCACACTCGGTGGGTATGTCCATAAACATAGTACATGTCGTATTTGGGGTTCTGAGCATCCTCAAGTAATTAAAGAGAGGCAGCTACATCCAGAAAAAGTCACTGTTTGGTGCGCTCTTTGGTCCGAAGGTGTGATTGGATCTTACTTCTTCGAAAACGACGATGGAACGACTGGCACCGTCAATTCGGAGCGTTATGGTCATATGATAACCGACTTTTTTTTTTGCCTGCTATTGAAGAATACGACTTGGAGAATATGTGGTTTCAACAAGACGGTGCCACATGCCACACAACTCGAACGAATATGGCTTTATTGCAAGAGACATTTCCTGGCCGCGTAATTTCTCATCATGGCGATATCAACTGGCCACCAAGATCATGTGATTTGACACCATTAGACTTTTTTGTGGGGCTACGCGAAAGACCGTGTTTATGCAGATAAACCTTCAACTCTTGAGCACTTAAAAACCAACATTCGTCAAGCTATGGCTGAGATACCGCCCAATATGTATCTAAAAGTGGTCGAAAATTACCTCAAAAGAATCAATGCTTACAACACTTCGCGTGGAGGTCATTTAAATGATGTAGTGTTTCACACATAATGTCAACGTTCAAACTTTACAATAAAAAAGAAATATCATGAAAAAAATAAATATTTTATATGTGTTTTATTTACGTTTACTTTTGAGACCACGAAATGGATAACCCGATAGAATAGCGAAATATAATTCATATCGATCAACGCAATTGGATACCGAACAGTCATTAATGAGCTCACTACTGTACCAGAGATCAGCAATGAGTATTCAAAAAGATGAGTAGATTCGAATCATACTCAGAATGTCTCATGCTTATACGCATTCATATATACATACATAATTGTGTTCCTCTTCCTCGTAATTGCAGCTTCTGGAGAAGTCGTTATGAGATATTTCTTGTTTCCTGGCATGAACGCCTAGTCCCGTTATTACTGCTGTGAGGTTTCTTAGATGGAATCTAATTCTGTTTCACGAATTTCCATATCGAATCTGATCTACCTCGTGTCTCTACAAATAGGTTCATTATCCCATCTTATCTTTGCCAAATAATAGTATTTTTGTGAGACCATTTGTTTGCCTCCATACAAACTCGTGCCTATCTCATGTAGAAATTCATTTCAAGTATTCGTGATGCCAGCTTTTACTAGTACGGCGATGTCCCTGCGTTTAGGAACCAAAATGATACTAACCTAACTCGCTATCTCTCCCCAGTGACACCCAGCATTTTTATACAATATTCGATGCGTTGTAATGATCTAATGGCCGCTTTATTATCGGTATGTAGGGGTATATTGCCATATGTTGTGGTCTGATACGGAATGCGCATGGGGGATAATAACCTGGTAGTTAATATAATAACCTATTCAGTAGTGTTAAAGTTGTTTCCTTTTCCGACTGTTTACCGTGATCTGGTGCAGTCCTGGGTTCCAGTTCCTGCAAAAGCAGGATCGAAAGCAGGTTCAGGTATCGCGTAGTCGATAGGTATATTCAGAACAACCATATTCAAGATTTTTTCATGACCAATCCGAAATGTAACGCCGGTTTTAAATTCTATCGTGTGGCGGACTATTTTGATAAGATTCATAGACATGCGATATCGAAGGAAAGATCAAATTATTTAATAGTAGCTATGTGTGTCGACTTGTTAAAATCTCATGAATGAGAATTATAAGCAATGAGAGACTTCTGTCACGTCAGCGGCAATTTACAGAAAATGAGATAATATAGCGAAACTATGGATGACCCGTCCATACGCAATCTTGTAATGGATTCTTCAGTGACCGTGGCTTAGCGACATCACCATATCGAATGTAGTAAAACCTTAATTACTGAAAAGCCTGTGTAGAATGACTTCCTGTTTGATTATATTGCATAATACTATGTTCAGATATACACTTTTATTGAGTCAATATTTGGTTTATTGAGGACAATATTTTAAGTGTTCAGACATAACAATATATGCAGTTCAGCTGCTTGTTCAATATTCATTTGACAGCTGGTAAATAAAACAGCTGGTTGTTTCAACAAAATTGTTTTAGTCGGTTTTCGTTTTCTCTTTGTCCTTGTTGACATTTGAGTTGTCAAATATCAACAGAAAATGTTCGGAACATACTTATGACAGTGCTGCATTTTAAGTTTTACTCAACATCATAACAATTTGCGTATTTATTGCGCAATAATTAATTGAAACTTTATATGAAATATTGAGCTCAATAATGACATTCATTGCGATTTACGAAATAAAGGTGCATATCTAAACACCGTATTCTGTTGCAATAACTCTGAGAGTAAATGAGATTGTCAAGCTTCTCAAAAAAAATTGTCGTTCAGAATCCAATTTGAACTGCAGGTTCCGTCACTCATGGCTGATATTAACACACACACAACAGAGGTGGTGTGAGAAACTAGGTCGTCATTCTGACTGAAGGGTTGTAATATGTATATATGTATATATGTATGTATTAAGGGTACATCAGTGATTTATAATTTTTCTAAATTTTTAATCATTTTCCCTAAAGGTATTGATGCAGAGCCTTACTTGTAGTATAATATTAGACAGCGTTTGGTTTATTAGTTGCGGTTCTATCTTCCATTGAAATACAGATAAAATGGAATTCTAATGTTTATTATGCATGGCTTGACAATTAAAGGAAAAGTAATGTTGGACTCACTGGAGGCACATTTAATGGCTTAATATTGGGTGATTTTTTAGAAGCTATAGGAAAATTAAAAAAAAGCACATAAAATTCAGAAAAATGCATGAAATCTTTATTTGAATCGATAGTACGGTCCATATTATTTAATATTTGAAGATTATTTCATGCAAATGTTGACCGCGACTGCGCCTCAAATGGTCCATCCGCTTAGTCCAATTATGGCATACTCTTTCCAACATTTCGGCCGGTATCTCACGAATAAATGCTTCAATGTTGTCATTCAATGCGTCAATTGAAGCGGGCATGTCTCTATATACATGAGCTTTAACATAGCCCCACAAAAAATAGTCTAGGCGGCCAATTGACCAGTCCCGAACGTGAAATAAAATGTTCACCGAACTCGCCTTACAATAAGTCCATTGTTACACGTGCTGTGTGGCACCGTCGCACCGTCTTGTTGAAACCACATGTCATGCAAGTCAAGCTCTTGCATTTTGGGCAAAAAAAAGTTGGATATCATCTCACGGTAGCGCGCACCATTCACAGTTACGTTACGATTCGCAGCATCTTTTTAGAAGTGCGGTCCAATGATGCCACCAGCCCATAAACCGCAACAAACTGTGACTTTTTCTAGATGCGTTGGTAACTTTTGCAATGCTGATCTTCACTCAAAAATCGACAATTCTGCTTATTTACGTATCCATTGCGCCAAAAATTAGCTTCGTCACTGAACACAATTTTTCGATAAAGAAGTGAATCTTCGGCCAACTTACCAAGAGCCCATTTTGTCAATAAAATTCAATGATTTGCAAGCGTTGTTCGTTTGTATGACGATTCATGGTTAAATTATAGACCAAACTGAAGATGTTTGACAGTGAAACAAAACACGAAACGTGCGTGAGCTGTTTAAACCAGTGTTGCCAAAAAGATAATAGCTAAAAAATCACCCGATAATTTGAAATGCCTTTTAAAAATGTAATCAAATATGTTAATCGCAAATGCCGAATCGATTGAAACTTATTTAATTAGTTTTTTCTCTTTTTTTTAATTTCTTTTAATTTGAATTTGAATTTGAAATTTTAAACATTTAAGCATAATGAGATCGCTTAGTCTTATATCGTCAAGTCAAGTCAAGTCAAGTCATTCTCAGTCAATTTATTTATATTTAAATGAAACCACAAAAACAAAAATAATGCAAAATTAATGCTTTGTTGTTGTTGTTGTTGTTTTCAAATTTCTCTCATTACTTGACTTAATGGCTCATAATTTTTGTAAAAACTTTTTAATGATAACTATTCGTATGCCATGTTTGTTTGTCTCTTTATGTGCTCATTTTAATTTCCATCATAAAAATTATTAGTTTTTCCGTTATTTATTCAATTTGAAAGTAGTTTAAGTGCCATTTTGGATTTAAATACAGGTTGATGGGAGGAGGTATATGCCATAGCATTTGTATCTGTTTAGAAGTTAAATCGTTGAGTTTATTATTCATACTCAACAACGCAAAAGTACAGATAAGTAAGTAAGAAATGTTTGCGATGACTCTTCATGGAAATTAAATAAACCGAGAATTTGTTGCAAAAACTGCATCTTCTTTATCCTACGTCTTATTTTATGCGAACAAAAATCAAATTGATGAGCTCACTTTATAGCGTGCTGTTGTCGTATGAGCGACTATGTCTGAGTCGAATGGCAATAGAAATACGTATCCGCAGCAGTGGCATAAACGTCAGTAACATTTGAAATTTGATGTTAAAAATATTTTTCTCTCTCTTTCGATCTCCTCTCTTTCTCTGTTTTATTTTTCTTCCTGCTTTGCATACGTGCATAAATTCAAATACTTGAATGGAAAATGTTTCAACACGAACAGTTAAGCTCAAAACGCTACGTATGCATATACATATATTCAATACCTAATTCCTACTTGGCATACATTCGTTCACTACTCCACAGATTATAATCCTTGAAAAGAGAAATTTAATAATTATCGTTGCATTCCTAAAACCTGAAAAGTTTTCTTTTTTTCATTTATTTGTTTCATCCTCAGAAGTGATTGTGGTAACTTTAAAACTACTAAGCTGTGGTAAAATATTCTCGTTCGAGTCTGATTGGGCTTAATGCTCAATGTGTAGCTTTAACAAGACTGTTGTTGTTGTTAATGGCTATTCAATGACGATTCAGTACAACAAAATTAATGCATTTCACCAGGTGTCTGCATATCAAGCATATTTACATACATGAACAAAAAATTGGTCATCGCTTCAGTTAGGATTACGAACTAGCTTGCCACACATGTGTGTGTTATATTTATACTTGAGTGGCGGGACCTACAGCTTAAAGTCGACTCCGAACGACAGTTTTTTTTGGGAAACTTTTCATGACGATTTTTATTTACTCTCAGAGTTTTTGTCAGAAATCTGCTGAGAGGAAGTCGCCGAAGAAATACTTTTTCATATTTTCGTTTTGATGCCTGTCCTGGGTCCTTACGGTCTAATATGCCGACACACTACCTACTAAACTACGGCGATCGATGGTACAGAAGAGCGTGTAACCACTAAAAGAGTTCAAAGTCGTCGAAGCAATATTGGATGAAACAAAACACCAGAAATTCTAAATGTTGCACAACAAACAACTTCAGATCATTTAAAAGCTATAGGAACGATCCAAATGTCTGGAAAGTGTATATCATATGTTTTAAATGACAAACAGAGTGAAAATCAAAAAAACACATGACAAAGTTTTGCTTCATAGACACGATAGATAATCAGTTTTGCATTGTATTGTTACTAGTGGTGAAAATTTTTTTGTTTTCAGAATCCTAAATAGAAAATATCTTGAGTGAATTTGCACAACCATTAAATTCAGTTGCAAAATCAAATTGATTCGCCGGAATACAATGTTGCGTGTCTGGTGGGACCAGAAAGGTATGGTATAAACCATTAACACCTTTGAACAACTAGCTGTACACTGCGCTCGTTGCTGCGGCACCAACAAAAATAAATTTTCAAGAAAGACATTACACAAATATCCGATTAATTTTGAATCATTTTATGGATTTTGTTCCCCGTCGCCCAGATGACTCATACTAACGGGCCTGAGTAGTACGCATTCGATCAGTTTCTAATCTCACTTGTTGTTGTTCAAGTGATAAATGGGAACGTGTCTCAGCGTCTTATACTCGAAAATTTTCCAGTTTCAATGCTTCTTGAGATGTAGGTTGACCAATTACTACTCGCTTTGGAGGCATGATTGCACGGGAACGACGTGAAAAATGCGCACGTGAAAAAAACAGCATTTTTAAAAATTTGTTAAAATTAAAATGTTTCAAACTTGTGATTGACATTTTGCGGGATTAAGTTATACTAAATGTTATTAAAATCATAAATGATCAATCCTAAAATGTCTAGTATTTGTCCGATCAACACATGATCAAATTCAATTCATTTTGAATAATTTTCAGTGGCGCCACCTATCGGATATTGGTCATACCAACTTATAAACTTTCGCCGGCTCATGCCCAACAACTTTGCTAAAGATGATAACATGATCAGATGAACGGTATAGGATTTAATTCATTTTTAGTAATTTTCGGATATTGGCCATACCAACTTAGAAACCTTCCCGGGCTTATAAGCAACATTTTAGAAGTCGCCGTGGTCTAGTAGGTAGTGTGTCGGCTTATTAGACGAAAGGCCCGAGTTCGAATCCCAGGTCAGACATCAAAACGAAAATATGAAAAAATATTTCTTCGGCGACTTCCTCTCAGCAGATTTCTGGGAAAAACTCTGAAAGTAAAAATTGTCATGAAAAGCTTCTCAAAAATCTGGCGTTCGGAGTCGACTTTAAACTGTAGGTCTCGCTACTCATGTATAGAATTAACGCACATAACACGAGTGGTGTGAAAAGATAGGACGTTGTACATTGGGTCAATTCGACCTCCGAGTACTGTACTTGTCACAGTTGACAAGTACACGTCCTCTAACCTAACCTAATCTAACCTATAAGCAACATTTTTGCTGAACATCATAACATGATCAAATGCATCGTTTACGATTCTATTAATTACATACAAACAAACATTCATTTTTATAATACAGAAATACATAAAGCTGACGGGTGACGTATACGTAATATTTTGTTAGACAACAACACTCATACTTTTTTTTATTTATTTTATTTTATTTGCCTATTTCAACATAATAAGTAGACATACAGGAAGATATTGTGAAAATTTAAAGAAAATCGGTCCAGCCGTTTAGTCGTCTATAGACTTCAAACAAACCCACAAACAAATAAACACACATTCATTTTTATATATAAGAAGATTACTTGTTTTAACCACTACTGTAGTGATGTTATCACCGTGCAACACAATGTGCACACAAAATAAAATTCATACTCTTCCATGGATATTTATTTATGTGTGTGGCTACATATGCAAGATGTTTTTGTGCAAAGTTAAGCATATTTTTACTTCATATACACACTATATACACATATGTATGTATATATATCTACAACTACAACTACTACTACTATTGTAGCGTCGACAGCAATGCAACAACAACAATAACAAAATAAACAAATAACAGTCGATGTTGTCACATCTTCAGTTAAAGTATCCAGTAATAGTCATAGTTAAAGTAGTAATAATAGAAGGAAGTACTATATAAGCTTTTATCATTTGTTGTTCGTGTTGTTGTTAATGTTGCTGATGTTGTTGATGTTGTTACTGTTGTTGATGTTTTTGCCATTGTTGTTTGCATATGGAATTTTAGCTAAAATAAATTTTAATACACACTGACAGTTTATCATTGTCATCAACAAACAACATCATCGCTGTCATACTTTATACGATGAGAAACGAATGAGATAAACAATAAAAAAAAATGATACAGAAAAACAACAACAAAAATTAAAAAAATAAAAAATAAAACAACAAATAAGTGTGTATGGTTATGAGAAAAAATATTAAAAATTTTCTACAGAAAACACACATACAGATAAACATAAATATATACATACTCGCACATGAGTTTACTTAAATAATGTTAAAACACTACAAAATATCTCTCATCATTTCTAAATGAATAAAAAAAAACAGAATAAAGAGAAAAAAACTATAACGTTCTTATGTAAACATAGTCATTCACATACTAAATACTTGCTCGCGCTCCCGCTTCCGCTTCCGTTACCCTCTCATCATTCTGTCATCGCTATGTCGCTCTTATAAAACAAATACTGCAATAATACAATATTAAAGTAGTTGTGCATATTTGTGAGACTAATAAAATAATCGCATTGTTATTGTTTTCATTCTCTTATTGTATGCTGCATAAGTATATGTATGTATGTATATGTACATACATATGTACATATGCATGCATGGATGTGCACATGTATTTGTTCTTCTCTTTTTTTTTTTGTTATTTTGTTTTTGATAAGCAGAAAAATAAATAACGGTTAACATTGTAATCATAAATGCATGTGTACGACGTTCTGGTTTTTTCCCTCTCCTTCTTTGTATTGTATTGTGAGTTTTAAAGCTTTTTCCCTCCTTCTCTTTTTCTCTCTGTATAGCTGCTGTCTTTCAACTACAGCTACTGCACTTTACAGTGAATACCACACGTACAATTGGTTGTTATTGTCCTAGCGTAGCATATCTTTATGGCAATTTCATGCTTATGAATAAAACTTCTTTAATTTCTGAACACTTAACTATACACACACCCCCACACATGTGATAACACAATACAGGAAGTGAATGAAGTATTTGGAAATATCACAAATAATGTGCAAAACATTATTTAATGGTTGAGTATACATACACATATGTATATGTATATGTAAAGTAATCCATGCTTTCAATAGTTTTTTTTTAAGCTCTGATTAACCCATTTTAGTTACCTGAAACAAATCTATTTCACAAACAATACATGTCTTCTGTATTTTATACATACATATATATTTTTATGTACAATGAATTTAAAAAGCGTTTTACATGAAGTCTTAATTAAAGCTCGTCTTGATAAATTTTAGAATCACTTTAAGAGATGTTTGACACATTTCGATGCTTGGAACGGACTTGGCATTGGGCCTGGAACCAAAGAATTATTAAATATGGTGATCATATAATATTTATTGGTCTTTATTCATTATAACGCTCTATGATTTGCCTACCAAACTTCCCACAAGCTTTTGCACAAAGTCTAGATCAGAGATCAGTAATGAATCGTTTTTTCACTACTCATAAATACTTGACATGAAATTGTCAGTATGAGTATTGAAATTCAACTACTCTGATTCATTCGTACTCATTACAACATTGATTTATAAGTACAGGTTGCAATGAGTATGAGTACAACTTTGACATCAAACTCATAACATTCGAAACATATTTGATTCATACGTCTACTCATTCAGATTCATAAACTTAGAAAAGTACTTATAATACTCATAAATTCGAGTGATTTGAATCATTCATCAAAATTTGTAGTTTTAGTTTTACAAAAAACAAAGAAAAACAAAGAAAAAAGATACCTACAAGCAGAAAAGGAGAGAGCAGCGAGCAGAGCACACAACATTCTAGTGAGTATTTTAGAGTTCGTACGCGAATTAAACTTATTTTGTGATTCTTGTATATGTTGAGTAAAGGAGAGTCGAAATCAACAACATCAGGCATATTGCTAAGTATGAGTACGATGAGAAATTCAAACTTTGAGTATCAGTAGTATGAGTAAAGTATGTATGATGTATGTGAAATAATAATGTAATAAGAATGTAATAAATATACACATACATACATACATAATTGGCCATTACAACCCTTCAGTCAGGATTACGGCCTAGCTTCTCACACCACTCACGTTGTGTGCCTTAATCTTATACTGGAGTGGCGGGACCTACAGTTTAACGTCGACTCCGAACGACAGATTTTGAGAAACTTTTTCATGGCAGGTTTATTTACTCTCAGAGTTTTTGCCAGAAATCTGAAGAAGCCGAAGATATAATTTTTTTTTTCATATTTCATTTTGATGTCTGACCTGGGGCATGAACCCGGGCTTTACGACTAATAAACGAACACACTACATACTAGACTACGGCGACTACTAAGGGTAGAACATTTTAATATGTTGAGCCTTTGAATTCTATATTTAATCAGAGTTCTTCTTTTGGATACCTCCATTTTTGCAGTGTAAAAATATGGAATCACCAGAAAGTTTCTCATAGTTTTCTTATGGAATTTTTTTGGAAATAAATTAATAAAATAAATATAAAAACCACATTAAGATTGTTTTCATGTGTTGGGTACTAAGACTTTTGCTGCCCACTGTATAAGCAATTTAAGTAAAAAAAACATGTGAAAATTTAGTTTTCACGTATATTATTCATCAAGTATTTAATTAAAAATTTTCAAATGGATATAAATACTGGTGGTATTAATTTTATATTAAATAAATTTTGTGTATGTTTTTAAGGTTGTGAATTTCAACAAAAAAATTAGTATTGGAGATGTATATTTTCGAATATATTTTGTAAACATGAGTTTTAGAATTTAGAACTTTATATTATTTGTCAAATGCAAGGATCAAACTTTACTAGATATATACATATATTAAGAATAGTGCGTAGTTTAAGCTCTTACTTAATTTTGTTGCTCATTCTTACGGTATTTTTAGTTATATTTACAATAGATTATTATGCATTTTGGTATTGTAACCTATGAGGTGGTAATTGTTTAAAGAATTTTTTGTTGATATTAAATATTATTTAACATTGTCAATTAGATTGCAATTAGGAAAAAAAAAACAATCAACTTTTTAACACCCTTGGTTCTATCTTCCTCCATAAATACATAAAATTCTGTTACATGCTTCAGAAGTTATTGAGCAAGCAATAGTATCGATAGGCGAATTATCTAAAGAAGCTACGGAAGCTTAACACGTCGGACGGCAGCTGTTTAGTAACCTACAATGGTATCGTTTAAAGTTTTGCGTATTTTTTCGGGAATTCGTCCCATCCTCATTAAATCTTTTGAATTTTTACGGTGAAAATAGAACAGTTATTGATTATAATTGTTATTATTTATAATTATAACTGTTAAAGATCTAAACATTTGGTATTACGTGCGTTCTAATAGCATGATCAAGTGCGGGCCACCGGTGGTACACGCCGCCCGATGAGGCAGTCTAGTGCGGGCCACCGGTGGTACGCGCCGGCGTGAACGTGTTAAAATAAACATATTCGTAACTATAGGCTGAAGCATACAAGAAAATCTTCCCGCCCTGCTATAAATATTGATTTGCTACATATTACATCGCAGAGTCTGCATATTGGGCTTGGATCCATCCCTATTCTGAAACAAATATGCTTTAATTTCATTAACTTAAATCACTTTTCATTGTAATTACCCAAATAAAGTTTTGATTGTGTCAAATCCATTCGAATTCATCTTTATCTTTCCTGCAGCCAAGCATAGCCTCCTAACACCTCTTTCTACCCGTCAGCAGGGTGGAAACTAAACTCCAGCTTACTGCTGTTGCCTCACAAGAGTATACATAAGTATGAGTATATTTCCTGTCCGACATAAAATGAGTATGTGCTCCGTCGTATTTCACTTTATCCTGGATCTATCAGAATACTCTTGCATACAAATTATTCCTTTTATCAATAAAGATGGGGTGAGAAACTGTGTCGTAATCCTGACTTATGACCAATTAAGTAATGCCAAGCAAGTAATGCTAAATGAAAATGAAAAATATCACTACCACCATAGAACGATTTTTAGTTACATTTCTACCTTTCTGCTTTTATCAACACATATCAGTACCATCACGAAGCATATAAATAATTGCAGGACTAAACTAACCAGTAAAAAAAGTAATTAATTCTGTGACGGATTTCAACTTGTTTAATGTGATCAAGCAAAATTTACTTTAAGGAATAAGCAGTATTCGTAGTTCGAATAAGCAAATAAATGGCGACCCAACTACATATTTCTTATAAAATATCTTATAACGTAGATTTTGATAGACGTCTTACACGCCAACGCCTTATAGAGGCAAATTTGGAATAAACAAAGTTGAGACTATTTAGTCATACAATGGCTTATGGGTGCTGATCCATATCTGAGACACGACTATTAACTCTAGCTGTGTATTCCATTGAAGTCGCCATGGTCTAGTAGGTAGTGTGTTGGCTTATTAGACTAAAGGCCCGAGTTCGAATCCCAGGTCAGAGATCAAAACGAAAATATGAAAAAATATTTCTTCGGCGACTTCCTCTCAGCAGATTTCTGGGAAAAACTCTGAAAGTAAAAATTGTCATGAAAAGCTTCTCAAAAATCTGGCGTTCGGAGTCGACTTTAAACTGTAGGTCTCGCTACTCATGTATAGAATTAACGCACATAACACGAGTGGTGTGAAAAGATAGGACGTTGTACATTGGGTCAATTCGACCTCCGAGTACTGTACTTGTCACAGTTGACAAGTACACGTCCTCTAACCTAACCTAACCTAACCTAACCTATAAGTCACATTTTACTTTAAACTGTAGGTCCCGCCACTCATGTATAAAATTAACTCACACAACATGAGTGGTGTTGAGAAGCTAGGCCGTAATCCTGACTGAAGGGTTGTAATGGCCAGTTATGTATGTATGTATGTGTATTCCATTGCTGAAACCAATGTGGTGTTATGGTTAAACAAGAACTTAAAGAAAATTACAGCAGTACTTACAGCAGTATGCCAGTACTCGGAAACTTATAAAGCTTTTTTACGAGACGAAACTAAGATTCAATGAATTTTGAAGAGTCTCATGTACTTCTGTGGACCACCTTGTTAAAAATATCTTAACTTGCGTATACTGCCAATTGTTAAAGTTACGTTTGTGTATGTGTTTGGTCGTTACCAATAATTTTTTTAAGAATCTTTCTTTTGTTCTTTTTCACACATTGTGTGCGGGGACATTTCGAGGTGAGACAATACCGGCTTTGGAATTTTGAATAGTTGCAGAAGTCGACTAAAATCATTCGGATTGGTTATCAGTATACATATATCGGTATTTTTTATGACCACAAACCAGTGCGACAATTGTTTAAGGCATTAAGTAACGCTATTGTCCGTCCGGTGTAATTTGCTATGTCATTGGACAGGCATTTTGCCGTGCTCAATTTCCATTTCATTTTGTACAAAATATAAAGCGCAACAAAGAAATCATACTGTTACACTATCCCGTTCTAGTTTCTGTCACGCATTCAAATATCAATCATACTACCAGGTGTCCAGCAGACAATGTGTTAATATTCGAATACTTATTCGTAATAAACGGCTTGCATGGAAATAACGCAGAACAAGTAATCACTGTTCAATTTCTAGGTAGATGCTAACTATACTATCAGATTAAAAGAAATATTTTACAATTTGTAGACTAATATTTGTGCTGGACATATGTATGTACATACATCGTTGTTTTAAAAATCGATGCTTGGAAACAATTCGGCGTGTTTTTTAATATTGAGATTTATTGATTTATTGATATTGATTGATTGATGAAACATCGAACCGAAAAACTTAAGACAAATATTTATGCAAATTCTATATGCGATATAAATCGGTACAAATCGCATAAATTATTGAATCAGCAAAGCAGCTTTGGATACCAGATCCCAAATGGGTGTTCACGACAATGAGCAGACCGTTCAGATTTCGAGGGGATAGTTTTCACGCTGTTGATGAGGCAAGTAAGAGAAGTTTGGAAGTGTACATACGGCGAAAGGAAAGATGGGGAGTAACGTTGACTATTCTCTAGTTAAACGTATATAAAACATTCCAATTGTATTACAATATGGAGAGAGTTATGCGTTAGTCTATCAAGAAGTTGCCTGAGAATAATAACCGGTCATTGTAGACACAAAAACAATTGCTTTAGAATAGGTAATGGATTAAAACATAAGATGTGGACTCTGTGATAAGTAAAATGCATCATCAGAACATATAGTGGGAAATTGTGCAGCTTTAACGCATTTCAGAGTGCAATACCTGGGGAATTATAATAAGTAATAATCAGCATCCTGAAGTTTATCAGGGCAACAGAATTTCGAGAAACAGTCTTTGCAACCATAAGTACATTCTGTTTTTTTAAAATTATTTTGTACAAAATTCAATACATTCTCAGAAGACATTAATATGATAAATCGATATTACATCGATGCACATGCTGATGCATTTTCCAATGTTCAACACTAGTTAAGTTGTTTACATATTTCATACAGCAATCCATATAAATGAGAGTTTGGTTTATACGGTGTTCAGATATGCATCTTTATTGCGTAAATCGCAATAAACGCCATTATTTCATATAAAGTTTCAATTAATTATTGCGCAATAAATACGCAAATTTATATAATATTGAGTAAAACTTAAAATGAAGCACTGTCATAAGTATGTATGTTTAGTGCGAATGTTACAATTACCTGAACACTTTCTATTGATATTTAACAACTCAAATGCCAGTAACGACAAAAAAACAACAACAACAAAAATTAAAATAAAAACAAATTTATTGTAACAACCAGCTGTTTTGTTTACTAGCTGTCAAACGAATATTGAATAGGCAGCTGAACTGCGTATATTGTTATGTGTGAACACTTAAAATATTATACTCAATTAACCGAATATTGACGCAATAAAAGTGCATATCTGAAAAACGGGTGATTTTTTAGCTATTATCTTTTTGGCAACACCGTTTTAACCAGCTCACCCACGTTTCCTGTTTTGTTTCACTGTCAAACATCTTCAGTTTGGTCTATAATTTAACCATGAATCGTCTTACAAACGAAAAACGCGTGCAAATCATTGAATTTTATTATCAAAATGCGTGCTCTGTTAAGAAAGTTCATCGCGTGCTTCTTCCATTTTATGGTCAGTTTAATCGACCCACTGAAGCGGATATTCGGGCTATTGTGACTAAATTTCGCACCAAATTTACATTGTTGGACATTAAACCATCAACACGCTTACGTAGAGTGCGAACTAAAGAAAATATCACAGCTGTATCGGCCAGTGTTAATGATGACCATCAATTATCGATTCGTCGCCGTTCGCAGCAATTGGGCCTCTGTTACTCAACAACGTGGAACATTTTGCGGAAGGATTTAGGTGTGAAGCCTTTCAAAATACAGCTGGCGCAAGAATTGAAGCCGAACGACCTACCGCAACGCAGAATTTTTGGTGAATGAACTCTTGGAAAGTTGGCCGAAAATCCACTTCTTTATCGAAAAATTGTGTTCAGCGGCGAAGCTCATTTTTGGCTCAATGGATACGTAAATGAGCAGAATTGTCGATTTTGGAGTGAAGATTAGCCAGAAGCATTGCAAAAGCTACGAATTCATCCAGAAAAAGTCACAGTTTGGTGCGTTTTATGGGTTGGTGGCATCATTGGACCGTACATCTTGAAAGATGCTGCAAATCGTAAGGTAACTGTGAATGGTGAGCGCTACCGTGAGATGATATCCAACTTTTTTTTGCCCAAAATGCAAGAGCTTGACTTGCATGGCATGTGGTTTCAACAAGACGGTGCCACATGCCACACAGCACGCATAACAATGGGCAATGGCGAGTTCGGTGAACATTTTATTTCACGTTCGGAATCGGTCAATTGGCCGCCTAGATAGTGCGATTTGACGCCTTTAGACTATTTTTTGTGGGGCTATGTTAAAGTTCATATCTATACAGACAAGCCCGCTTCAATTGACGCATTGAAAGACAACATTGAAGCATTTATTCGTGAGATACCGGCCGAAATGTTGGAAAGAGTATGCCAAAATTGGACTAAGCGGATGGAGCATTTGAGGCGCAGTCGCGGTCAACATTTGCATGAAATAATCTTCAAACATTAAATTATATGGACCGTACTATCGATTCAAATAAAGATTTCATGCATTTTTCTGAATTTTATGTGTTTTTTTTTTAATTTCCTATAGCTCTTAAGAAATCACCCTTTAATATTACACTCGCAATAAACTTAAGCAAATGAAAAAAACCGTACATAAATCAATTATTCTTATTATTTGTTTTAATAACAATTTGCGTAGGCAGCCATTTGAGTGAAATTATTTTCCATTATTAACCGGAAGGATTGTATTTTCAAATAAAAAAAAAGAAATTTGAGAAAATATTCAGGATTTTTTTTAAAGCATTTTCAAAAAAAAAAAGTTATTTGGCGGACCCTTTACATAGAATTCTTAAAATCAGAAGATCCTTACAGTATTGCACTCCAGTGTAGATTATTTTGAACTGTGTTTCCAGATGTTATTTTTATTTATTACTCCATAAAATGTTGGTTAATCTTTTTTATTGTTATTTTTTTTCTTTGTTTTGCTTTGCTTTGCTTACTTAATATCGAATATTTCTATTTTATGTTGTTGCTCCAAAGAAGAAAAACATTGAAAAAAAATTATAGGAACGGGGGATTGAAAAATATTATCCTATTGAAGCTCTGTGGCATATTCTAAGGTATGGTAAGGAAATATGCGGGTATGAAAAAAAAAGAAATTTTGAAAATGAAACTGGTGAACCCGCTTTTACTGTATCCTCTCCATTGTATTTTTGCAAAAATTATTGCTTTTTTTGCAACTCTTTGCCTGTTTTTTGCACATTTTCTATGCTACTGGTGTTGTTATAATACTTTGCAGCGGTAGTTTTTCTTATTTTGCCTCTTTTGCATAAATAAACAGAAAATGGTAGAAAAAAGAAAGAAAAACTAAATTTAATACATGATTTTTATGATCCAGCCATAAGGCATCATGTAGTTTTATTATTTTTCGCATGTTGCAAGAACTGAAGAAAAAAAATATTATCCTACACACACACACAGGCACATGCCACAACAAATCGAGATAATAAACAATAGTTAGGGGCATGTGAGTAATATCTCCGAGATAATATTTAAATTTCTTCTACTCTCAAATTTTGTTTTTAATGATTCACAAAGAACCCCATTAGTTCTCGTAATGGGGGGATGAATTGTTTTCGCCAAATAGCAATGAAATCAATTCAAGTTCGTTTCAATTCAAAAGTCATAATTTTTTCAATCATATTCAGAAACTTAAGAGCTTTCTTTGGACACTTAAAATCGCCGCCGCAGTATTGCGTTTTTGTTACTGAGATCAAGAGTTGTCTTCATACAGCAATCATATTTTATATCCCTATCCGAGATCAGCAATGAGTATTCAAAAAGATGTGTAGATTCGAATCATACTCATAATCTCTGATACTTATATGCATTCATACTTATTTTAATATCATACTCATACTACTCATATTCAAAGTTTGAAGTACTTATCGTACTCATATTTAACAATACGCAAGATGTTGTTGATTTCGATTCTCCTTTACTCAACATTTACAAGAGTCACAAAATAATTATTATTCGCTTATGAACACAACAATACTCACTAGAAGGTTGTGTGTTTGCTTTGCTTGCTGTCTTTGTCCTTTTCTTTCTTCTTTATTTCTGTAAACAAGACCGTAAATTTTGATAAAGGATTCGAATCACTCGAGTATGATTATGAGATTTATGAGCATTATAAATATTTTTCTAAATTTATGAATCTGAATGATTAGGCGCATCAATCAAACATATTTCGAATGTTATGAGTTTGATGTCAACGTTGTACTCATACTCATTGCAACCTGTACTTATAAATCAATGTTGTAGTGAGCACGAATGCATCAGAGTAGTTAAATTTCAATACTGTTGACTCACTCATGCTCAACATTTTATGAGTACTTATGAGTAACAAAAGACGATTCATTGCTGATCTCTGATCCCAACTATGACTCCTCCAACCATATTACGCTCAGAAATATCAGAATGATGCTCGGTGTCCCTGCACAGTATCACAGTATATAAATCACTTTTTGTATGCATCCAGTGCATAATATCTGGGTTTCATCCCTATAAGACTTCTGCCTACTATTAGGGTATTTCTGGCCTTTCCTCAGATTCTCTCTATATGAGCCCTTTATATTAATTTATTATCTCTGTGTTAACTCCAGATATTTGTCAAACATTTTCTGTAATTTTACTCAGGAGCCGTATATTCTTCCGCTTAGGAAGTTTTCTCCTTCTTGTAAATGGTAATATGTATTGTGGCCTTGCCCGGATTTATCCTTTAGAATGATGATGCAGCGAATCTCTTTAAATTTTTCTTTAGCCGTGATGACTTTATCATCCACATATCCTTGGCAGCTGAAGTGGGCTTCTCTTTAATTGTGATACATTAGCACATTGTCGACATTGCTGAATGCTATGTTCAGATATGCACTTTTATTGAGTCAATATTCGATTTATTGACTACAATATTTTAAGTGTTCAGACATAAAAATATACGCAGTTCAGTTGCTTATTCAATATTCATTTGACAGCTGGTACACAAAAGAGCTGGTTGTTTCAACAACATTGTTTTTATTTTCTTTGTCGTTGTTGACATTTGATGCTCAGTGAACACACTTATGACAGTGCTGCATTTTAAGTTTTACTCAATATTATAACAATTTGCGTATTTATTACGCAATAATTAATTGAAACCTTATATGAAATATTGAGCTCAATAATGGTTTTTATTGCGATCTACGCCATATAGGTGCATATCTGAACACTGTATAAAGGTTGTACTAGTTCGATCATTCAATACTATTTGTAGGAAATTACTTTTTACACTCATCCAACAATACCTATTTAATAAATACAAAATAACAAAAACAATCAAGAACAACAACAATAACAAGATAATATACTCACATGTTTCAGGTTCTTTTTTCAAGAAGATGTACGTGCATGTACGTTACGTTTCGTGTGCACCTCAACAAGGATTTATGATTTATCTTAACTTTGTTATTGTTGTTGTTATTGTTATTATTGTATATAGTTTATATGGTAGTACGGAATATCAACAATGCCAACCAAAAAAAAATTAAGAAGTAGAAGTAGAAGAAGAACAACAGATAAGAACAAACCCATTATTCAGTAGAATTTTTTTATTCATCTATTTTTCATATTTTGCCTTCGAAGTAGCAGCAGCAGTGGCAGGAACGGCAGAAGGGAAGTAGCATTATCGGCTTCTTATTAAAAGGATAATGATGCTGTTATAAGTTTATGTTGGTAACTATTAAGAGATTATTTACTTGTGCTTCTTATACACACATATGTACATACATATTGTATTTGCACACAAATTTAGATATACTCTTGTGCTCATGTGTATAGGAGATGCGATAGAACGGCAGGGTAGAGAAAGAGAGCTAGAGGCAGAGGGAAGTAGAGAGTGAATTGCTCACATACGGGCGGTATGATTAAGTTAAAGGTTTATTATGCCATAAGAGTTGACCGGAAATACATACTAAGAACTCTCATTCACAAATACAATTTTTATTATGACGATAATACGTCTTGCGGCTATTTTAGTAACTGTGTACGTGTCCATGTCAAAATACCAAAAATGTTTTCGGGTTTTTCAATTATCGAAATAACTGTAACGCTACATATGTGTATGTGTATGTGTATTCCAATACATGATGGCATATACTAACCACTTAAGATTCTCATTCGGTCATATCTCAAGTAAATCAGACTATTTTCGTATTTGCTTTCGTATACGAGTATACCTTCTAATTTATGTGGCATAATAAGGTTTACATCATTCTTTATTTATAGAAATAAATAAAAAAAAAATTAATTTTCATTTTATTTTTATTGCCCACACGCATACCCCATTATCATTTCAAAAGTTGCTCATGGAAACTTAGAAAATAGTTTTCTGTCTACTAAATTCAATTTTTTCCTTTATCAACCCTTTTTATGGTCTTTTACAATGTTTGTCCGAAATGAAAGCAAAACAAATTCCTTATAAGTGGACAATTCTTACGACTAGAATGATTTACAAACAGTAGAATAATTCCTATTAAATTCGTATGGGCAGATAAGTACACAGACCTTCATACTGACACTCAAAGAGTATCTGGTGTGAACTCAATAACATCTTAAGGCCTTTACGACATTTTTTTAAAAATAATCTTCAGCATATTGTTGTTCATCTGAAAGCTTATAATGTAGTAAAGCATATTCCTCACTAATGGAAAAATCTGTTTTGATGAAGCTTTCCAAGAAAGTGGAAATGGGTTGATTTTAAATCTCATCTCTGAACCTCTTATTGTGGGTCCGAACGACAGAATTTTCATGACAATTTCATGGAAATCTGCTGAGAGGAAGTCGCCGAAGGAATATTTTTTCATATTTCGTTTTATTGGAATTGTCTGAACTGGGGCCTTACGAAAGCGTAAGGAAGCGAAACTTCTGGCAAATAGGGCCATAGGCTTTCATACCATAAGCTTTAACGATCCAATGCCTCTCATTTGTTTGAAGGTGAAATTGAGAAAGTAGTGGAAAATATCACATCACAAAGTAGCAAAAAGTCTGCTCTACTTGTACATTTATACTGGATAATCGCTGTAGACAATAATGAATGATAAACTCGGAACACTTTTTAAGCCATTACCCATCATACGTGAGCTAGAGTTCCTAATATTTTAGGCTACGTACCAGAGATCAGAAATGAATCGTTTGTTTTTTTGCTACTCATAAGTCCTCACGAAATTTTGAATATGAGTGAGTCAACAGTATTGAAATTCAACTACTCTGATTCATTCGTACTCACTACAACATTGATTTATATGCACAGGTTGTAATGAGTATGAGTACAACGTTGACCTCAAACTCATAGCATTAGAAATATGTTTGAGTCATATGCCTACTCATTCAGATTCATAAATTTAGAAAAATACTTATACTCATAAATGATTCGAGTGATTCGAATCGTTCATCAAAATTTACACTTTTAGTTGTTGTTGAATTTACAAAAAAGAGAAGAAAGAATAAGACAAAGACATCAAGCAAAGCAAACGCACAACCTTCTAGTGAGTATTGTAGTTTTCCTACGTGAATCATACTTATTTTGTGATATTTGTAAATGTTGAGTAAAGGAGAGTCGAAATCAACAACGAAATCATGCGTATTGTTAAGTATGAGTACGATGAGTATTTCAAACTTTGAATATGAGTAGTATGAGCATGATATTAAAATAAGTATGAAATTAATAGTATGATACTCATCTTTAGAATACTCATTGCTGATCTCTGGTACTTACTATACCAGATGTAACTTGACTGGGTTACTGGTTGACTGGAGGACTGGTTGAAAGAAGCTGATAAAGTTTGTACAAGATATAGACTTGTCGTAGAAATCGAAAATCTATGTTGGTGTGCCTGTAAAGCTAGGCACACTACAACTATACTTTATGATTTAGATATGCCCAGACCCTGATTGCATTCTTCCCCTCCTACTTACTTCCTTTACTTGGCTCTAGGTATTAAATATTCATCCTTCTGTGTAAAGAATCATACCTTCAATTAAGAGTGTTACGTCCTAGTGCAAAAGTCTTTAAAAATTTGGAAAAGACTGCTTTAAAAGTGATTAAATTTTTAATAATCAATTCGTGTCATTTGTTTAAAAAGGAATTAAAAAAAATTATGCACACACAAGAAACCTCGTTTCCTGATGACAAATTTTTTGAAATCCAAAAATTTTGCTTGCTAATTGTCTACTAGGAAGTGCGTTGGCTTATAAGATGCAGGGTCACGGTTCAAAAATGAGGTGAGACATCTCCAAGAAAACGAGATATAAAGAAACTGTTTCTTCGGCGACTTCCTCTCAGCAGATTTCTTGCAAAAACTCTGAGAGTAATTAAAAAATAAGTGGTGTGAGAAGCTAGGTCGTAATCCTAACTTAAGGGTTGTAATGTATGTATATGTTTGTCGATTCTTACGTTTACGATTCTTACGAATTCAATTCATGCACCTTATTTGAGTGTCCGTAATTATTTCCATTGACCCGTTTCCTTAGGTTAGGTTAGGTCGGAGTGGTAGCTCTGATATCACAAAGCTCACTTGAGCACGCATAGCGGCCCATTGTGACGCCACGGGTGAACGCAGTCTCTGTACTGACCAAGTTCCCCCAAAATCAGGAAAGAGGAAGAAGTTGGTCAGCGCAAGGGCTGCACATCCGTTTCCTTGACTTCAGTATTTTTTTTAAATTCATATGCAATGGAAAAAAAGTTATTGCATCTCGAGCAATTATTTTATATTTTTAATAGTTTAACGTAAATCAAGTGGAGGTGCATGACATCGTCTGAACTTTGCATATTTACTTGAATTTGTTTTTCAATTAAAATTTCTTACTTTCCATCCACAACAAGCTTTTATTTCTGAATATTGCCGTCCTGTTTACAAAAACATTCCCCGCGCACAGTACATATTTACGGGGAAAAATATCTCAAAAAGAAACACTAAAAACAGATGGTATACGTACACGACCTTTCGAGGTTTTCTCCAAGAACTATTTGCACTTGATGGACATATTTTTGCTTGTGAACGCCTTTGTACTGGAAAATCCTTTAAAAATACTGGAAAAGGAAGAAAACCATGTCGAATGCCAATTATTATGACGAGAGAAACTGGGCAACAAATAAATCAGTAATCCCTCTTCCCCTCCCCATTAAGAAACGAAACAAACAAGAAACAAAATAAAATGGAACAAACAATAAACAAGAAATAAAAAACAAAAAGGTATTACTGTTCAATGGCGATGATAATGATAACTGCGAAAAGTAGATTACGATGGTATGGAGTACCGTAACATAAGTTAACGTAACGTAATCATAGTTTATAAGCAAACGAGTAATGGAAAACGAATAATTGCAGAATAATTAATGACTTATCATGTTATAATATCATGTTATATATATATCATGTTATAATATGATTGAACAGAACAAAATATTTTTACTGCTTAAATTAGTAACAGCAACAGCAAATTCTACATACAGGGAAATACTTTCCCTTTTTGTTACCGCAAATTATATTTAAACCTTGGCGGATGTGAATAAATACTAAAAAGTTCAATTGATCTCAAACTAATATATCATTGTGATGATTAGGTACCTTAATGCCCAACTACCTTATGGCCCAACCACTTTGTGCATGTGTTTCAGCTTTACAGCGACTAAGAGCAGTTCTTTCTTTATGTGATCAACTGCACTAGCCAATTTGTACTCAAGATAGCTTGAGTTTTTATTTTTTGAAATTCAAAATTAATTTGCCAGTGGCATGTCCTCAAAACTATCTATCAATCTCAAAAATAATTGAATTATGAAAATGTTTTCGGTTCACAATCTTAAAATATTGTTACGTTTTTACCTTTTTAAAAACGTTTAGAATATGAGTTCGTTGATTGCAAACAAAATAAAACTAAATTTGTGTTTAGTTTCAATTAAACTCTTTATTGTTCGTACTACTTTTGTGTGCCACCGTATACAACTTGATGAAGCCGACAATAATTTGCTTGTTCGTTATTATTATCTGCTTACAACGTAGACCTTTTCAATGGCGATCTTCGAACCACGACTGTTTTCTTCACACGCAACGCGTCTTCACAAAACAATTCTTACTACTCGTTGCCTGCTTTGTCTTGCCTTTTCATATGCTCGCGTAAACAGTCTGATGAAGTTTCCTGAAGTATAACGTTCCGAGTTTCGCCTTCTCGATAACTCTGTCGCAACTTCATTGTTGCTTGTGTATTTTACTCACATTGCTTATTGTTGCGTTCACGCTTATTTGTCTATCCCCTTTTCTTTCATACCGATGTTGTTGGTTTACTTGTAACAAGTTCGTTGTATTTGTTAGTGTAGCTTTTGTTAAGCATGTTAATGTTAAACGATGTTTCCATTTTCGTAATAATATGAAGGAACATTGAAATGAATATATATAACTACCACTGAAGTTTACCAAAAGTGTTCGTGTTTGCCCAAAAGAGAAGATGAACCTACTCTTGGCTGCGCTAACGTACAGAATAAAAGAAATGAGAAATTCCTTTGATCACGGCTTAAAGTTAACACTTAGACTGCAAACAGAAATATGAAACATATAAAGACAGAAAAATAACGACTCGTACCTGACGATGCGTCCCTGTTACAAAATTCTGTTTCAGCTGGAGAATTCTAGCTTGAGGATCGACATTTTCTTAACGGCTAATCGCGAGAACACGTTGTACAACTTTCCTTTACCTATTAAAAATGATGTACACAACAGAGATCATGCAATGAATTATTTTTTCGCTACTCATAAGTTCTAATGAAATTTTGCGTATGAGCGAGTCAAGAGTATTGAAATTCAACTACTCTGATTCATTCGTACTCACTACAACATTGATTTATAAACACAGCTTGCAATGAGTATGAGTACAATGTTGACATCAAACTCACAACATTCGAAATATGTTTGATATATACGCCTACTCATTCAGATTCATAAATTTAGAAAAATACTTAAAATACTCATAAATGATTCCAATTATTCATCAAAATTTACAGGCTTATTGTTATTGTATTTACAAAAAAAGAAAAGAAAAAAAGCAAGCAAAGCAAACACACAATCTTCTGGTGAGTATTGTGGTGTTCGTACGCGAATCATACTTAGTTTGTGTTTCTTGTAAATGTTGAGTAATGGAGAAACGAAATCAACAACATCATGCATATTGTTAAGTATGAGTACGATGAGTACTTCAAACTTTGGATATGAGTAGTATGAGTATGATATTAAAACAAGTGTGAATGCGTATAATTAACAGAAATTATGAGTATGATTCGAATTTACTTATCATTTTGAATACTCGTTGCTGATCTCTGTTACACAAAGATCTAAAATTATTACATCTGCTGTTACATTCCAACCTTTCCATTTTAGGTTTATTCACTCTCAGAGTTTTTGCCAGAAATCTGCTGAGTTGAATAGTTTTTAACATTTTCTTTTATTAGAGATTTTTGAACTGCAGTTTGAACCGTGGCCTCACGCCTAAAAAGACAAAACACTACCTACTATACTACATCGACTAGTGCACATTACTACACTGACTACTGCATGAGTTGTGGATTTGTGAAGGAGGAGGAAGAAACTGTCTTTAACTGTATGTATCAATGTTCAACTCTTATCATTAGAAGCAGACCTCGCCAAAATCGAGATGATTTCGAATAGCGAATATTTGCTTCCAGTTTGGATGTTGATTTTTGGTATCATATTGTGCCTATGGCTTGGCCTAAGTGGAATCTTCATAAAGAAGAATTTGCACTTAGGCTACCAAAATACTTATCAAACAATTAGTTCTTAATTGATGGTGAACTTTAGGCAGGACATGACTTCTATTCCAAATATGTGGTGCTAACTTTAAAGGCAAAATATTAACATGATATTCCTGTACTTTTCTCTCACATGAGAGTGTTTTTTTCTCCCCTCTCCTTAGCAAGCATTTCATTAAAGAATTATAAGCACATTGACAACACTATAGAAAATCTATCAGATGGAGTATCGACATTAAAAAATATCACACACACCCACACGATAAAAATGAAATCAAATGTTCACAGTCAATCACTTAAACGCAAATAAAAATTACTTTTGATTACAGTTATTGTATTTTACAAGTGTGTGTAAGTGAGTGTGATGTATGTATGTATGTGGGCATTTTTATTTCCGTTTAAAATGCTTATAAAAAAAATTCGGTGATGATGGTGGACAAATGGAAAATAAATCACATATTGAAGAATGATTTTGTATCTCTCTCTCTGTCTCTGCAATTTGTTGTTGTTGTTGCTGTTGTAATGTTATTAAAAATTATTTCATATTTAATGCTGGCGTTATGATGTTTCGTATTCTGTATATTTGCTGATATTGATGTTGTTGTTGATGTTGTTGGTATAATTTTTTATGTTTTTTTATGGGATATTATTAATACACTAAAAATGGGAGACGAAAAACACAAACACACACATACACACACAGAACATCTGTGAACAGTAAATGTGTTTGTATGAGTGTGTGTATGAAATTCTGTTTAAAAATAAATCTGCCATTGCTACCACTACTGTTACAAAAATACTGTAACACAACAAATGTGTTGTTAATGGCTTCATAGTGGCAGCATACCCATGATGAAAGACACAAAATGAGAGAGATGGAAAGAGAGCATGAGTGAAAGAGAAAGCAAGTAAAAAAGAAAAAAATAAATGAAATCACTGAACATAAACACAACATTTGGGATATTTGTAGCTGTGGCTTAAATTTATCACTCACTTGCGAGTATTTCAGATTTTTTTTTCTTTCATTGCTGATGTTTCTGTTGTTGTTGTTGTTCATTTATTATTATTTTTTATATTTGGTTTTTTGCTTCCTTTACTCTCTGTATTGTGTCGGGGTGTGTGTGTGTGTGTGGTTGTCGTACATAATTTTTACTTTCAGCTGCCATAATTTACAGACATTCTTCTCTTCATATTTTTTTTGTTTCTTTTGTCTTTTAAGTATTGTTGCTATTTTTGTTTTTATTTTTTTTGTTTTTTTGTTTGTAATTTACGAGAGCCATGTGTTTATATAAATACTGGTTCTTGGACAGTTGGGGGATAACGAGAGAGGTCAGAAGTTATATGAGATGAATACAGATGGCCGAGCACATGAAGAAAGAAAGAAAAATCTCTATTGAAACGATGGTAATCGGGCGTAAAATACTCACAATAATCATAATTTCAACAAATTATGAGTGAATGATTCTTTTATTTCACTGTCTTATTTGTTCGTTATACTCACTTACTCAACATTATTGTAAATTTGTAAATGCAGTGCTTTATTGTGTCCTTTTTAGTGATATTTTTTCTTTCTTTCTTTCTTTTTTTTTTTTTTGATACATTTTATATGCGATTTCTACCTATTTCAAGTGCTATTAAGTTAGTAATAAAATATAAAAAAATATTTTCAATTTAAATACTTCAGTTAGGGCTTTAACATAAATAGGTTTGAATCAATGATTTGAGCATTTTTTATATTTTTTCGGTAGACAAAGGGCTTAAAAGAGGGTTAAAGAAAATGTTCATACTAAATGTCCACACGATTGATAGTCTCATTGAGAAGGGTCTCTATTATAGACTTCAGACAGAGGTCAAAGCAATTTTCATATCTGAACAAGACCATACTTGTTTAGGGATAACAGTGTCTTGTGGCAGTGTGGTGTATGACACTTTAGGGTCAGCAGGTAACATTGTAGTTATGTTTAGGAAGAAACTTCAACGCAGCTTGCGCGGCAGTCTGGCAAGAGACTTTCCATTAATTCAACTACGACGATGCCGGTTTGTTTCTTTAGAAGACATGAATGGAATAATTTTGAAACAGACATCAGCAATGAATCCGCTGCTCATAAGTACTCATGAAATTTTGAGTACGAGTGAGTCAACAGTACTGAATTTCAACTACTCTGATTCATTCGTACTCACTACAACATTGAGTTATAAGCACAGGTTGCAATGAGTATGAGTATAACGTTGTCATCAAACTCATTACCATTCGAAATATGTTTGATTCATACGCCTACTCATTCAGACAAAGACAAAGACACCAAGCAAAGCAAACACACAACTTTCTAGTGAGTATTGTAGTGTTCGTACGCGAATCATACTTATTTTGAGCTTCATGTAAATGTTGAGTAATGGAGATTCGAAATCAGCAACATCATGCGTATTGTTAAGGATGAGTACGATGAGTACTTCTAACTTTGAATATGAGTAGTATGAGTATGATATTAAAATAAGTATGTATGTAATAATGACTCGAATCATTTATGAGTATTATAAGTAGTTTTCTAAATTTATGAATCTCATACTCATTGTAACCTGTACTTGTAAATCAATGTTGCAATGAGTACGAATGAATCGGAGTAGTTGAATTTCAATAATGTTGACTCACTCATACTAGAAATGTTATGAGTTAATTATGATTCATACGATTCACTTGCTGATCTCTGACTTCGATCAGCCGTGTTAGGTGGCATTTCCAAATAATAAGGACTGGTTTGATAAGGTAGTTTGTCTATTAGTCATGTGATCTTTGCCGAAGGCTTGAAAGCGGAGGTTGAGACTGATCCCATACCCTTATGAGTTTATTCCAGGCTGAGGTGTTTGCGTTCTGATACGATAACCAATTGTTTCAGATTGTTAGAAGCCCTTAAAGACACTGACTGATTATTATGCCAGCTCGAGGCAAGATAATTGTAGAGTCTCATTGTTCCCAAGTTCCAGATATTCACGGACTTCAAAGACTTCAACATTTTATGTCTTTTTGAATGCTATTGTACAGTAAAATGTTGAGAGCGTTTTCATCATCGTTACCAGTTTAAATTTTTCATTGTCTGGCGCTTTTTAAATTCTGAATATTAACAACTTTGGCTACAGCCGCTCTGTGCTTTTTGGCATCACAACCTCATTGTTTTTCATTAAATCGTGCGTAAAATTTTTAAAATGTTGAATGAAACAACAACAACAACAATTACAAAACCAAAAACATCAACATTAACAAGAATAATAAGCGAAACTACATTCGCTATGTACAGCGTGTTAAATAATAAAATTATACAATCCGTAACACAATGCCATACTTTTGGAAAAAAAATTATACGCAGAAAAAATACCTCCTTTTTTTTCGTTTTGGTTTGCTGCCATCGTGCAATGAGAGGAAAATATGAAACAGATTTATTGAATCGATATTTAAAATAGTGCGAACAGAAATTATTAAGGAATTTATATTTCTTTTGTGATTTATTGTACAACATTTTATTTTTGTTGTTGTTTTTTAAATTAGGCTTCATAACGTCAATGTATTTCGAGTAAAATTGTTTTTATTATGATAATTTAATAATCTTCTATGGCCAGTCGTTCCACTAACACAATTGTGAGAAGTTACGAAATACTTATCATACTTATTTTGTGCTTCGTGTAAATGTTGAGTAAATGAGAGTCGAAATCAACAACATCATAAGTATTGTTGAATATGAGTACTTCAAACTTTGAATATGAGTAGTATGATATTAAAATAAGTATGAATGCGTATAATAATCAGAAATTATGAGTATGATTCGAATATACTAATCTTTTTGAATAATCATTGCTGATCTCTGATACAAAGAAGAGAGTTTTAATGTTATATTTCCCGAAATAGCTGATGTCGAGTGAAGGCCGTTGATATTTTAATATAAAGATACAAGGTAGTGTGTTGCCTTATTAGACGTGAGGCCACGGTTCAAGCTCCAAGTCAGATATCTCGAGCAATACGAAATATGAAAAATTTCTTCTTCGGTTACGTGCTCTCACCCGATTTCTTACAAAAACTCTGGGCGCATTAAGAAAATCTGTTGCATGTATGTATATTGTATGTTTATTACAGTCTCTTCTGGCTCTAATTAAATTAATTCCCCAGGTCTTAGAGTAAAATTTTATGATAATCGTTTAATTATAAAGATTTCTTATAAAGAAAATATACTTCCAATGGCGTAAAAGTAAGGGAGAGAATAAAACATATGACGGATGTGTAGAAGTAGAGAATAAAAGCTGTTGATTTAATGTTCTGGACCGCCAAATTTTCCAACAGAGCCTTTCATTCAGGATTTCTGCAGTTAGCTACAGAAGTGATTAATGATTGGTAATTAATTTGCAATCAGAACGATCAAAATCAACTTTCTAAGCGTGTTTACTTTGGTAAAAAGCCGATAATTTCTTTAAAAATGTATGATCCATCTTTGGAACGAGACACGATCCAATTCAATTCAATTCTATTTTAATTTCTATTTAAGTTTTGAAAATATCGGTCAACTAGGTAGTGAATAATAGAATCTTAAAATGGTATCCTTATTTATATTAATCTGTTCTCACCACCGTCATGTAAGTGGCTTTTCAATGCCTCTTTCATCATGTAGTATATACTTTACTATCTTTCGCATGTTCCTTTTCTGTGATCTTCTTTTACTCATTTTCTCCAACAAATAACGCCTCTGAAATTTAAGTGAGTTAAGCTTTGTTTAGGAACTAACCCTAACCTAACATTAAAAGAAGCAAGCAAGAGCTTGGTTGTATAAAAGATATAAAATATACTAAAATATTGAGTATAGTTGACTTGGATATCCCTATTGAAATTACTTGATTACTGTTTCTGTCCCAAGTATTCACTGACTGGTACTGGTAGAAAATTGTACGTTACTTGAGTAGTTTCGTCTGGCTCGCTATGGATATGTGCAGCACGAAATTACATCAGTTCTAGCCAGAAGTGTCCAGGAAAAAGATTCATAAATCTGAAAGTAACGTTAACCAGTACGGAATAGGTATCTTATAATATAGGTAGATACAACTGTATCTAACTAGGTCTGTGGAGAGGAGACCAACCAACAGCGGCAAGCCTATCGGAATACAACTAAGTCGATGCTTGTTGTGCGCTTACCACAGATATGCTCATTAGCAAACCCCAATCGTCTCTGTTAAGTTTTGAAATACTCATACTCTTCTCCTTATCGGTATTGCTTCGGAGTATATTTGTAATTCTACCTAAAGTGTCATTGTTTCAGAATAATCGATGTGACACCTATGTTTTGAGCTTGGTTGGTTGTCCAAGCTTATGATATGAAGTACCCTGCTGTTCTATTAGCCAGAATATTCTCTTCCTCAATTCGAATCACTCATTGATGACTTGGTGATACGGTGATCTAATGAATTTGGATGATGCTTTAGTTTGGGGGTGATGGTAGTCCATGTTATAATTGCAAATGCACATCAATGGAAATGTTCATCTTATTAATGAATTATTTTAACAGTTTTTTTTCTTTCTTTCTTGTATTGTAATGGTATTTGCAGTCGAATATATCTTGATTTTTACGCAAACTTTACTTTTTATTTCTTTATCAATATCGATTGATTGTTGTTGCTGCTGTTGTAATATGTATGTACGTAATTTTCATAATTTATTTCGCTGCGTCCGTTCTTCAACGTTTTTCTTTACAAATTTCAAAAATTTTACATAAAATGTCATTAAATTATTGTCATTTTCATGTATTCCACCGTTACCCGTTCATCGTTCTTTTCATACAGTTTCAACCAGTAGGACATCATTGATTTTTGTTGTTGTTTACGGTTTGTGGTTGTCGTTGTTTTATTGTACGTACACGACAACAACCAAATAAATAAAAACACAGAAAATCACAAAAACAAAAATTACTGTGTCAATTGAAAGTGCAAATACGGTAATTTGTTCAATAAGGAAGGAATAATAATCAGGAGCAATATTCCATACAACAAAAATAAAAATAAAAAAACAAACGAAAAATAACGACAATGACGAGATGAGGTTGATGACGCTACTCGCAACTGTCAACAGTTTGCTACACCAACACGTCACAAAAATAGCAACCAATACTGCCTTCAAATTATGCGAATAAAATTACAACAACAGGAAAAACAATAATGAGTTTAACCCATACAATGACAATCAAGATGAATACCAAAGAAAATGACAACAACCACAACTACAATCAAGTATAACAAAGAAAAAAAGAACAACAACATAAATAAATGGTTCTTTAAATGATTTGAAACCAGACACACATCCATAAATACATGTACATCCCATATGAAAGTACGTGTTCTGTCGTATGTATGCACGTGTGATGTGAGATTGCCTGATAAAAAAAATGTCAGCGGCAAAGAGAATCACAATAAGCCTCTACACTGTGGTTCAAAATGATAAGATATATGTATGTATGGGCGAAAGCACAGAAATTTAAATGCTCAGTTTCATACAGAATAACTGGGAACCAATATGGGTCGACCTGGTTATTCTGATGGTGTACACCAGAAATCGACACTGTGCTAAGAAAAAGTAAGGGGTGGGCAGCTAGAAATGGAAATTTTAGTACAGTGAACTTCTTCAAATTTAGGTGCATAAAATAATTTGAATAAATTGTGCACCAATAAAGAAGTGTAATAGCAATACAGATGGATAAACATGGATGAATAAATTTGTTTTTTGTATGTATGTAAGGTTAGGTAAGTTAAAGGACCCTTTTAAAGGAAGAGATTTCAGAATGTAATACCACAATTAATATTCAACCCAGGAGGAAATAAACTTGAATCCAAAATAAATCATGATATTGCAACAATCTTTATATTAGAGGCCTCGGTCTAGGATGTTAAAAAGCGAGAGGTCTAAAACCTCCATCCGTTCACAATATAAGGGCACAGACACATAAGGTGAAAGACTGTCTCTCCAGCCTCCTTAGACATACAACTCTTGCAGAAGTCATTTGTCTGAATGCCCACTCTTGCCTACTAAAAGGACAGTGGACATGCGATGTAAGAGTCGAAGAGATTCGATTCTCACCCATACGTGCCGAGAAGGGTCCAGCAATATTGAATGTACCCTCTTGCTGACAGCGAAATTGAGATTGAGAGCTCCGTACAGGATCAGACCAGTTCATCAGCAATACAATTTCTAACGAAATCCTCGTGTCTAGAAACCCATATCAGAGTTACCTTCGAACAAAATTTTTCTTAGAAATCCTCGGCATTCATGAACAAGGACGGATGTTGCAACTACATACGTTCGTTAGGAACTTAATTCGCATTCTAAGTGTCCGAGTAAATCAAGAGATTACCTAGATACCTAGTCGCCGCAGTCTAGTAGCTAGTATGTTCGCTTATTAGACGTAAATCGCGGGTTCGAGCCCCAGGCCAGACATCTAAATGAAATATGAAAAAAAATATTTCTTCGGCAACTGCTCCTCGGCAGATTTCTGGCAAAAACTCTGAGAGTATATAAACCTGCCATGAAAAAGTTTCCCGAAATCTGTCTTTCGAAGTCGACTTTAAACTGTAGGTCCCGCCACTTATGTATAAAATAAACACCCACAACATGAGAGGTGTAAGAAGCTAGGCCGTAATCGTGACTGAAGGGTTGTAATGGCCAATTATGTATGTATGTATATCAAGAGATTTTTATGGAAAAGAACGCCGCCCAATAAGCTTTGCACTGCTTTCCAAATAACCATGCCCTCTGACTGGAAAGCACTACAGTGGTCAGGCAGCCTATGCGAATGTCTAACAGCAGAACCCTTAATAAATACACCACAGCCCACTCTGTCACGTAGTTCCATTTCATTTAAAAATAATTTAAAACGTCGTCTGTGTAATTAAATGGGATTTATTGTAGTAATACAACAACATTACACTGAAGGTAGTGTGTACAAATGTCATTGCATGGTGTAACGTGCAGACTGTGGTAATTCACTTTAACTTACTTTTGGAATTTCAATTTTAAGGGTTCTTTAGTACTCATATTTCAAAAAAAAATTAACAATATTGTTACATTTTTATTTTTTTAAGAAAGTTTAGAATATGAGTTCGTTGATTGCAAACAAAATAAAAGTAAATTTATGTTCAGTTTCAATTAAACTCTTTATTGTTCGCACTACTTTTCAATGCCACCGTTTACAATTTGACGAATAAGCCAATAATTACTTGTTCGCTATTCTTCTTTGCTTACAACGCAGATATTTCCAACGGCGATCTTCAAACCACGACTGTTCTCTTCCCACGCAACGTGCCTTTACACCAGACTGGCTGAATTCTTACTGCTCCTTACCTGCTTTGTCTTGCCTTTTTATATACTCACGTAATCAGTCTGTTGAAGGTTCTTGAAGTCGAATGTTCGTGTCTTCGCCATCTCGAGAACTCTATTGCGACTTCATTGCTGTTTGTGTATTTTGTTCACATTGCTTGTTGTTACGTTCTCGCTTACTTGTCTATCCCTTTTCTGTCATACTGATGTTGTTGGTTTACTCGTATCAAGTTCGTTGTTGTTGTTCGTGTAGCTTTTGCTCATGTTAATGTTAGACGATGTTCACAGTGTCTATTTTCGTAACAATATTCTTGATACAGCCAGTTCGTGTGTATGTGGGAATACAATAGAAAAATAGATTTAAACTTTTTTTTATTAATTTTACAATTAATGCAAGTGGCAGTTATGCCTTCGCATCTTTATCCATGACAGTTCCTTGATTGCATGCGATGATATGGAATATCTTGAATGGCAAATCAATAGCATGCTTCCGAATTAATAAGGTTGGTAAGAAAAACTGGTTATGATGGAAAGAAAAATAAGTAAATAAGACAAACAGTCAACGACAAAATATACACATCGTACGGTACATAAAATTACACAAACCAATACATTGGAAATTACAAGAAGAAAACAAAACAAATGAAAAAAATTCAAAGCACAATAGTTTTCATCTATCGTAACAAATGCTATGTTGAGCAAAAGCTGCCGCTTTAATTGTCGTGAACCAATTTCAGTTGCATCCACTGTCTGGAAAGTGTGTCAGTTGATGTGTATGTACAATATATGTATGAACCCTTATATTTGTTTGCTTTATGTGTGTGTTTATAGGTACTTGTATGTTAAAGGGTGTCATTATGTATTCATTATAACGGTAGGCATTTGTAGACTCATTTGCATTTCAATTTGCATAAATGAAGGTGTTCATTTTCGACATGATCGAACATGTATGCATGTTAGAAATACAACATGTATCGAAAGTAAATAATTATTTTCCTTTTAAATTTTTTTTTAATTTTTTTTTTTGAGAAAACATAAGTTGGTTTGTATTTGTTGTACACGACTACTTTAACTACCAAACGATGGAGAAACGTGTGTTTAAGAAAGAGTCCTTATTTTTATTGTGTATAGTTTGTGGCAGGATTATATTGTACATGATATACGAAAGAGATTTATTTTTTAAATAGTTCTTCAGAGAACAGAATCCTTTGTCAAACACAAATCAACTTTATGTCCTCTGGAATCGCTTTCACAAGCTGTTTTGTGGCATCGTTTAGATCTATCATCTGGAAACTGTTGTCAATATTCGAATCACACACATAATACACATACATAATTGGACATTACAAAGCTCAGCCAGGATTACGACCTAGCTCCTCAAGCTGTAATGTGGTAGGTAGTGTTTTGGTTTATTAGACGTAAGTCCACTATTCAAACCACAGGTTAGACGTCTCCAACAATACGAAAAATTTTAATTATAAACGTTCCTGCCTAGTATATTTAATACATTTTTAGTGTACGCGAGAGTTTATGTTCCCTTTCAGTGTTTTTAGTTGTGGTTTTGATGCCATTTATTATTCTTTAGGAATAATAGACATATTTCGCTTAAGAATACAAATAAAAACTGGCAATTTTTCTCTCTCTCTCCCTCTCTCTTTCTCTTACTGAATGAGAACATAAACTCTCGTGTACGCTAAAAATGTTAGTGTACTCAAAAAGTTCACTAAATCCCAATTGTTTTCGTTGTGTACTACTCTTTTTAGTGTACTTTGTACACAAACAGTAAAAAATAGTGTTTGTGAACTCTGTCCAGTACGTTATGTTAGAGTTTGCGTTCATTTGTTGTGCACATGTTGGGAGTTCACAAACACTTAAATGAGAGGGTTTTATCAGTAATGTACACAATGGTTTGTGTACAGTATTTTTTCGAACACTGCTTAAAATCAAAAATAAATAAAGCGACAGGCAAAGTCAGCCAGTGATGAGACGTAGGTCTGTGATTATCAACCGAAAGTTGGATTAAGAAGTTGTATTGTACACCGAAAATTTGATCTTTGTTAATACGGATCGTGAATAAAATTGATAACGCAGTGTTAGCAGTAAAAAGTAAAAATAAATTTGTGTTTAGTTTCAATAAAATTCTTTATTGTTCACACTACTTTTGTGTGCCACTGCTTATAACTTGACGTATACAACAATAATTGCTTGTTCGCTATCCTTCTTTGCTTACAACGAAGATCTTTAGAACGGAGATCTTCAAACCACGACTGTTCTCTTCACACGCAGTGCGTTTTCAAAAAGACTCACTGAATTCTTACTATTCGCTGCCTGCTTTGTCTTGCCTTTTTATATGCCCACGTAAACAGTCTGATGAAAGTTCTTGACGTCGAATGTTCCTTGGCATTCCCTTCTTGGGCACCCTTCTTGGGTGCCAACTACGAGTTATCTCGTACTCACTAAACCTGCCATTTTTGTGTAGCTACGAACAAAATCTTATTATGTCAGTGCTTGTATATATAAATGGCTTCTGCGAAAGGAATAATGTTGGCGTGAGTGGCCAATTTTCTGAAAATTGTCGCGGCAGTCAACGCGTTAAATGATATTACACCTCTTCAATTTTCTTAACAATATTCTTTAGCAATTACAAAGGATTCCTATTTTAAAAACAGTTCTCGGTTTGCTGAATATCGTTTTCGTAAATCGATCCGAGTTACCGAGATCTCTAAAGTTTGCCGTGTATTGCTGTATATAGCTTCTCCCGTGTTTTGGTCTGCTACTTAATAGCAATTCAACACTGCGAGCATATAAATATGGAGATTTTATTTAATGTTTCTTTGGGTGTACGACTATATATGTACATAGATAACCTTACAAAGTTCTAATCCATGTACGCAACAAAGTCAGTAAATTGATAAGGAAATTATCCTTTACCACACAACAACATCGAAACCCAAGAATGTATTTCTACTGTCCTTTTACTGGTATAAATTCATAGCATTTCTTACATTTCAGATGACATTGAGATGATGCAGAGTGAGTGTTTCGATTGCAAAAGAATAACAACAAAACAAAAAAAAAACAAAATTATTGTTTCACATCAATCAACATGACTCCTTCCGTTCGTCTTACATTTGCATTGTGTTATCCTTTTTGAGTTGTATCACTCATTTATATCCATTTTTATCGTTTGATGCGTCAAGAGAAATACAACAACAATAACACAAACAAAGTAAAGTTAAGTAACAAAACATATCAAAAAAACACAGAATCATTTCATATCCACATAAAATATGTGAATATGTTCTCAGAAACATTTTTTCTCTCTTTTATTTTCAGTAGTTGCTGTTGCTGTTGTTGTAGCTGTTGTTGATGTTCATATTTCTGGTTAAATTTTTATTTATGATTACATGAGTTTTATTACTTGTTTGAATGTTTCTCTCCTTTAGTTTGTCGTCAATTTCAGACATCAATTCAACGAAACTTTCGTTCCTGAACAAAACCTGTACGCATGTAGTAAGAGCAGGAGTCAGTGTAAGAGTAGGGCAAATGAGGCCATAATATTTAACAATCATTTACAATATTGTGGTTTGGCAACAAAAGACAGAGACAAACACAAGAATGAAAGGCAAACAAAAACATTTTCTCATCATATAGAATTCATACTTCTTTTGAGATTGTTTATATCAATCTTAACATTGTATGTGATGTTCTTCTATGCATTTCAATTCATAATATTTTTCTTTATCTCTCTCTCGTTCTCTCTCTGTCTCTAGACGAAATCCTTTCGAGCCTTTTTGAGAACGATTTTCATTCCTTCAACAAGGTTTTAAAAAACCAAAAAAAAAGAGAGAAAAACAGATAAAGTATGACATACGCCAGCCCATCTCCGCTTCCCATCATTATCGTCTTTAAATTTTGTTTCATGCAAAACTATGACTTTAGATTCATAAAATTTACAACAAAAACAAGAATATGAAAAATATTTCCATCATCAATGGCATCCTCCATATTACTGACAATGGCAGTGACACAGTAACTACTTCTGCATCTAGTAGTTGTTCATGAACCAAGCATATGAATGAATGAATGAACGAATGAGTGAATGAATGCAATAAATTCAGGAGTTCTAAACTACTTGAGGAATGAATCAAATATTCTAAATAAAAATGTATGAAATTCAAGCACAATAGACAGCCAGCAAATTAACCTATTTTCAGTGATTGCCATGCTGATGCTTTTAAAGGATTTGAATGAAAAAAAATAAGATGAACGAAATCAAGAACCACTTGAGCTAAAGTACTTTCGAAATTTTCTAAACATTGAATAATACAAGTAAAGTACTTTACAAAAACATGTCATATTTTAAAGACAAGTTTAAAAAAATCTAGAATTTAACAACTATTTTAAGCAGCAGAGATATGTCGTTCCATACATATATGCTTATACCGTAAATGCGACAACGTAATACTATGTTCAGATATGCACTTTTATTGAGTCAATATTCGGTTTATTGAGTACAATATTTTAAGTGTTCAGGCATAGCAATATACGCAGTTCAGCTGCTTATGCAATATTCATTTGACAGCTGGTGAACAAAACAACTGGTTGTTTCATCAACATTGTTTTTATGTTGTTTTGTTTTTTTTTTATCGTTGTTGACATTTGAGTTATCAAATATGTCTGGTATAGTTCGATTTATGTCTGGTATAGTTCCTTTCCTAAATTACTAGGATCTTTAAAGTCACAAAAACTGTGCAATGACATAAATGAAATAGGTATTCCCTGTCCATCATTCATTCTTATCTACAGCGTTTATCCCGTTTGTAGTCGCCGCAGTCTAGTAGATAGTGTGTTCGCTTATTAGACGTAAAGTCCGGGTTCGAGCCACAGGCCAGACATTAAAACGAAATATGAAAAAATACTTCTTCGGTGGCTTTCTCTCAGCAGATTTCTGGCAAAAACTCTGAGAGTAAATAAAATTGCCATGAAAAGCTTCTCAAAAATCTGTCGTTTGGAGTCGATGTTAAATTGTAGGTCCCACCACTAACGTATAAAATAAACGCACACAACATGAGTGGTGTGAGAAGCTATTCCGTAATCCTGACTGAAGGATTGTAATGGCCAATTATGTATGTATGTATGTCCATCATTCATTATTATCTACAGCGTTTATCGCGATTAGAAGTACATATAAGGCGGACTTTTCCGTAAAGACCCTCATAAGTGTATCAAAGTTGCCTTTATACCTACAGGGCCTTTGTTTTACAACAGCCAATGTGACGTTTTCGCTTACATTCTCAGTTTGGATTTCAAAGCAATGAAAGGCAATGGATCTTCCAAGCTTATGGTATGCAGTACTATGGCTCTATTTGCCAGTATGTTCCCTCCTCATTTGCGATTACTCCACATAATGTATGCCTATACTAATTGTTGCTCATATTTTAAATCAATCTCATGAACTTATTGAGAAGTACTACAAAATTCTCTACAAATTGTATTAGAATGAAATAATTTAATAATTTTAAGAAAAACAAATAGAAGAAGAAAATATTTTCTTTCAAAATTTAATTAAATTTAATTGCATTCAATTCAATTTTAAATCTTTAAAAATTCATGAAGAAAATAAAATTTTTAATAAAATTCTATACTGATTGCGAGGACACAATGTTTCAAATAAAATAGGAATGAAAGCAGAGATAAAGTATGTATGTATGAAATAGTATGTATGTATTATAATTCTAAACATTATTTCTATTTTATTAATTTTTTCTTTTATTCTTTTTTAACGGCTCACCATGTTGCGTTGTTTTTTAAAATTATTCTCTCATTGGAGGTCATAATAAATCATACGCATGTTGCGACAATTTCTTTTCTTTTGCCACACGAAAACGGCCAACTTTTTCTAAATGATGGTACTTTTTTCCATTTTTTCATTCTCTTTAAATTCGTTATCACTTGGAAAGTATCTCAAAATAATTATTTTTAAGTACAATCAAATAATTTATACCGTATCTGATCGTCTATTTTCGTTGTTTTTGAATTTCTATAAATTTAACAAGGAGACTTTTAAAATTCTGTGACATTAAAACAGGAAACGAAAATTTATTAAAATAACGGTACAAACGTTGACATAAGCTCACCAGTTACAAAATATACATACATATAATACCTTAGGTATAGTAGGTCATACAAACTTATATGATACCCTAAACAACTGTCTTCTTGTACAAGCAATTAGTGGCGGTCTACAGAGAACAAAGCTTGTACATCGGTAAGGAATAAAGCGATCTTAAACGAATCCGAACGACAGATTTTTGAGAAACTTTTCATACATACATACATAATTGGCCATTACAGCCCTTTAGTCAGGAGTACGGCCTAGATTCTCACACCACTCATGTTGTGTGCCTTAATTTTATACTTGAGTGGCGAAACCTACAGTTTAACGTCGACTGCTAACGACAGATTCTTTATTTTACTCTCAGAGTTATTGAAAGAAGTCTTTTGAGAAAAAGTTGGAGAAGAAAATTTATTTTTATTTCGTTTTAATCGAAATGCCAGAGCAAGAGGTTGAGCCTTGGGCTCACGTCTAATTATCCAAATCTACCCCACTACGCTGTGTAAACCAAGTAGAAAAATCGAAAGATTATTTGATTAAACTGTAAGCCTGTAACTGAAATTGTTGTAGTCTGGTAGGTAGTGAGTTACTTTATTAGACACGAACCCTTGGTTAAAACCCCAGATCTGGCGTGTCGAACAAAATAAAATATAAAAACATAATTCTTTCGGCAACTTCTCCGTCGCAGCCTTTTCACAAAAAATCTAAGAGTAAACAAAAATCTGTCGTACGGAATAGACATTAAAGTGGTATGTGGTGTAAGAAGCTAGTTTGTAGTCTTAACTAAAGGATTGTGACGACCAATTATTAATTGGCAATTAATACTACGTTCAGACATGCACTTTTATTGAGTCAATATTCGGTTATTTGAGAACAATATTTTAAGTGTTCAGACATAATAACATACGGCAAATCAGCTGTTTCTTCAATATTCATTTGACAGCTGGTAAACAAAACAGCTGGTTGTGAGATTGTTTTTTTTATTTGTTGTTGTTGACATTTGAGTTGTCAAATATCAACAGAAAGTTTTCGGATAATTGTCATATGCGCAGTGAACATACTTATGACAGTGCAGCATTTTAAGTTTTACTCAATATTATAAACATTTGCGTATTTATTGCGCAATAATTAATTGAAACTTTATATGAGAAGCTAGACCGTAATCGTGATGGAAGGGTTGTAATGGCCACTTATGTATGTATGTATGTTATATGAAATATTGTGCTCAATAATGGCGTTTATTGCAATTTACGCAATAAAATTGCACGTCTCAACATAGTATAAGTCAGTCAGTAAATTATCCTCCAGCTGGTGGCCTTTTCGTCTGAGCCATAATGTAGAAAATACTTCCGAAAAGTGGCAACATAAATACATATCTGAAAAGATTTTCATGAAAATGTGAAAATTACTGTGAACACTGGGCAGCGGTGGTGTTGTTGTAGGGTATTTTAAATTTAATTTTAAATCACCGACAATAACAACAAACAGAATGCCTGAGTTGATGTAAATTTACTCAATGCCAACAACAATAAACAATATTCGGTATTTGTTTAGGAAAACTATGAGGAAAATATTTTTTTTGCGTTTCTTTTTCACATACCCACACCCACACAAATACACATACACACACGTATATGACAGAGATAAGGCCGTGTGGAGACATGGCATTTTTATTGTTGTTTATTTTCTAACTTTGACACAAGCTTGCTTAACTCTGGCGAAATAAAAAAAAAAATTCTGAAGAAAAAACGAAAATTTATGAACTTTTCAAGTGTAAATTTATGCCTTCCGCCAAACTGAATACATATTTCGACGGTCATTCACATTTTTTTTCGTGTTTTCCATTTCCTTTTCAGATTTTCGACTGGCACATAGAATAGCAGGAAAAAAATTTTTTTTAAAGGTGGGAAAATATAAACACACTGTGCAACAACAACAACAACAGCCACGACAAGGAATATTTGAAATTATTTTGCTGAAAACGTCGGGTTTAACAATTATACGTTAGCGGTTGGTGGTTGACGGTGTGGCAGTATTTGATTGTTTAATTTGCATGACTTTACATGAAAATATTTGGCTGGTTTTCAGGTGTATATGTATGTGTATGATAGAAACCATGCGTCTTGATAGGTTTATATACTATGCGACTATTCTTAGAGATGTTGATTTCAATATAATAACGGCAGACAAAAGAATGAAACCAAGAAACTAAAGTACTGATTCCATGTAAACAAAGAAAATATATAAGTGTACATACAGTGGGTAACAAAATACGTTAGCGGAGAGAAGTATGTAAAGATATAGGCTTTAGAGGACACAATCTAATGTACAATACATACTGTACATACATAATTGGCCATTACAACCCTTTAGTTAGGATTACGACCTTGCTAATCACGCCACTTAGGTTGTGTGTGTTATTTTATACCTGAGTGACAAAACTCTGAGGTTAAATAGAATTGCTATGAAACATTTCTCATAATTCAGTCGTTCGGTATCGACTTTACCCTGTAGATCTCACCACGCACTTATAAAATTTAAACACGCAACGTAAGTGGTGTGAAAAACTAGGTTATAATCCTCAATGAAGGGGTGTAATGACTAATTATGTATTTTACCTTTTTAAAAACGTTTAAAATACGAGTTCGTTGATTGCAAATAAAATAAAAAATAATTGGTGCTTAGTTTCAATTAAATTCTTTATTGTTACTACTTTTGTGCCACCGTTTACAACTTAACGTTACAACGTTCGTTATTCTTCTTTGGTCACACTCTTTGCCTAAACAACAACACTTGTACGTTAGATCTGTATACCGGAGATCTTCACACAAGACTGACTGAATTATTATTACTCGTTGCCTGCTTTGTATTGCCTTTTTATATGCTCACGTAAACAGTCTGATGAAGGTTCTAGAAGTATAATGTTCGTTTGCTTCTCGAGAACTCTATCGCGACTTCATTGTTGTTTGTGTATTTTGTTCACATTGCTTGTTGTTGCGTTCTGGCTTACTTGTCTATCCCCTTTTCTTTCATACTTATGTTGTTGGTGTACTTGTTACAAGTTCGTTGTATTTGTGTGTGTAGCTTTTACTCATTTTAATTTTAAAAGATGTAAACCGTTTCCATTTTTGCAACAAATATGTATGTATTAATTTTTTGGTTTCATTTAAAGAAAAGTGCTGGAGAGAGGGAAGCACTTGTGAAATTTTTCTTCAAGAACTCAATAGAAAATCAGTGTTGCATCGAAGTTTTACTGTAAAATGTGTTATTCTGTTTTTTGAACAGAAAAACTCATGGTCTAATCAGGGACAACCATTTACTTCAACTGCAAGACCAGATGGATAGGGTTGGAAGACAATGCTGTGTTGGGTGTTAGCACTAGAAAGGTCTGGTAAATGATGAGCTTCTGAATCCTGGAGAAACCATGAAAACTCGTCGCTACCGACAGCAAATGATGAAATTGAGATATGTAATGATCGATAAACAACCAGAGAAGGCTACAAGTCACGGCAGTGCACACAAAGCAAAATCGGTTCATGACACAAACAAAGAATTAGGTTGGGAGCTGTAACCCCACCCGCCGTATTTACCAGACTTGATCCTTCAGACTACTTGGTTTCCTTTAAAATACGAATAGTTTTATTGGCGTAAAAGCCACAAACTGTCTGCAAGGGGGGCAAAATGTATAGCCAAAAATGGCCAACAAGTACTGTGAATAGAATACTTTTTACTTTGCGTGGTAACTTTACCTGCATCGAATTGCAAACTTTGAATTGATTTTGTTTTACACTGTAACCAGATAGAAACACCTTCAGACATTTTGTAAAGTGGAAAGTTTTCAGTGAATTTATTCATAAATAAACAAGTAAATAAATAATAAAATTCTTGTATATGTTTAAAATACCTGAAGAAAGAATTATGGGGTGTGTGTATACTAACAACACAAAGACCAACTGGATAATTTGAATATGGTAAGGCTTTATATTCGATCAAATATGAATCGGTCTTCTGAACGCCATACTACTGAGATGGATTACATACGTTTTAATTGAAGTGTACGTTAGGCCCTCAATACTCTGTGTTCATAAAAATCATAATTTAAGGTATACAACTTCCTCTGGACACAAATTATATTAAGCAAAGCTGAAGTGCACAAATTGATGGAGATCCTGAACGCCTAAACATGTAAATTGTTCCAACCGATTGTTATCCACAAGGAAAGCTGATATTATTTCCATCATTCTATGAAGGGATTATAAGATATTAAGCGATTTCAATTTATAGCTTTAATGATAATTGCAGAGACATTTTAACATATTTTGACTTCTTCTTTCTTGTGTATATAAATGTATAATGTATAATTTTAATGTGAGAACCAGAGATCAGCAATGAATCGCTTTTTCGCTACTCATAGGTACTTATGATTTTATGAGTATGAGTGAGTCAACAGTATTAAAATTCAACTACTCTAATTCATTCGTACTCAATACAACATTGATTTATAAGCACAAGTTGCAATAAGTATGAGTACAAAGTTGACATCAAACTCATGACATTCGAAATATGTTTGATTCATACACCTACTCATTCAGATCCATAAATTTAGGAAGCTAATTATAATACTCATAAATGATTGGAGCGATTCGGATCACTCATCAATATTTACAGTCTTAGTTGTTGTTGCATTAAGAAAAAAAAAAAGTAGAAAGGAAGAGACAAACACAGCAAGGAAAGCAAACCCACAACCTTCTAGTGAGTATTGTAGTGGCTTATGCGAATCATACTTATTTTGTGATTCTTGTAAATGTTGAGTAAAGGAGAGTCGAAATCAATAACATCATGCGTATTGTTAAGTATGAGTACGATGAGTACTTCAAACTTCGAATATCAGTAGTATGAGTATGATATTAAAATAAGTATGAGTTCGTATAAATATCCGAAATTATGAGTATGATTCGAATCTACTCATCTTGCTCTCATTGCTGTTTGTGAGAACTAGATTCGCTAGTATAATGAAATTTGAATTACTTGTCCGCAGGAAGAGAGAAATCAGAATTGAATCGATTGGATAAATGTAGCGTACTCTTCTGTGTTGCCTTATTAGACGAGAACCCTTAGTTCGAACCCTATTTCAGACAACTCCAACAAACAACAAAATGTTGAAAACATTTTTCTTTTGGCAAGAACTGTAAGAGTGGATGAATGGTATACATACATACATACATACATATTTGGCCATTACAACCCTTCAGTCAGGATTACGGCCTAAATTCTCAACACCACTCATGTTGTGTGTTTTAATTTTATACATGAGTGGCGGGAGCTACAGTTTAACGTCGACTCCGAACGACAAATTTTTTTAACTTTTTCATGGCAGGTTTGCTTACTTTCAGAGTTTTTGCCAGAAATCTGCTGAGAGGAAGTCGAAGAAGAAATATTTCTTCATATTTCGTTTTGATGTCTGACCATGGATTTGAACCGTTGCTTCGCGTCTAATAAGCCAACACACTACCTACTATTCTACGGCGACTTCATGAATGGTATACTACGAACAAAAATTTTGTCCCAACAACATGGGTAAGTCCATTTTGAAATATTTTCAAAAAATTGTATACCATTACTACTACTACTATGTAATGGTAAGTAGTATACCATTACTACTGCGATGTAATGGTATAGTAGTATACAATTACTACTACTACTATATAATGGTATAGTAGTATACAATTACTACTACTACTATGTAATGGTATAGTAGTATACCATTACTACTACTATGTAATGGTATAGTAGTATACTATTACTACTACTACTACTACTATATAATGGTATAGTAGTATACCATTACTACTACTACTACACTATTTTTTATAAAAATCTAAAAATGAATTTACTCATGTTGTTGGAACAAAATTTTTGTTCGGACAACATGAATGAATCCAACTTCAGTAAATGTTTTCTCACCGCTCTGTAAAATCGAAGGCATCTCTCTGATAGATATTAAATTTCTAAAATGCAGTGCCAAATAGAATTTAGGAATCATATTCAGTCCAAGTGTAATTACTTCTTAATGGAACATCTTTAGTCTACTACACCTACTGCTACTATTACCCTATTAAATTGAAGATATAACGGTCAGTGTTGCACACCATTACCAGGATTTCGTTACATGTAACGGAAGTTGTCAGTAGCAAAAGTGCGACTTGTCAACGTCAACTTCCTTCAGTTGTTCATTGTAAATTCAACTGCCAGAAATATTTCCAAGCTTTTATTGTACAAAAAAACAAACAAAAAAAAAAGCAATTCAAGGGAAAAGCAATCGAGTTTTACTTTTCAGCCTTTTCCTTTACAATAGAACCCATCGTTATTATTGTTGCTTTTTTATTTCATATCAACAACACCGCCGAAATAACAGACTTGTTCACTCGCCCGTACTCGAATTCAAAGGTTCATAAATAATTCAAATGAGTTTTTGAATAAAAATTTGTCTAGAATCCACACAAAGTCCACCAAACGAAAAAAAATAAAACAAAAACAAAAACAAAACAAAACATAACAAAAAAAGTAAAAGTAACTTTTGAATATTCCGCATAGTTTTGACTGTCGCACAACGGCCGCAGTTACATTGGTCTGGTTGCCAGCCAGTGCCTCCTTTGTCGCCTCGAAATGCTAAACATACATGGTGAAAACAATAGAAAACTATTACAGCATGTGCAAATATTTAGATATAGAACTACACAATTACATACACAACTACAAATACAAATACAACTACAAGTAGTGACAAAGTAAATATGGATGAAATACTGCCATAGAAAAGCAAACAAAAATTCCTCAACATACATATGAACATACATACACAGACACCCCAATGTGTCGCTGTAAATGTATGTAACTGCAAATGCGACTATTTGTACAAGAAATAAATCAAAAAGTGAACACTGTACTGTTGTACATACTCGTATACTGACTGGCGCACTTAAGGCAATAGAAACTCGGGTTTAAACAAATTTCTGTTCTTATAAATAAATTTATGTGAAATTAAATGCAATAAAGAAACATGAAAGAAAGTTTATGGTTTTTGTTTCTTTTTTAAATAAATAAATAACGAATAACACCGAACATGAACTAGAAGCCGAACACTTTTGCTTGTTAATACAGTACTTCACAGGGAAATGAAAGAAAAAACAACTAAGAATATAAGGAAGTTGGGTCCTTGATTAAGCCTGATGAGCACTTCAGATTCTGTAGCTTAAAAAGGAAATTGTTTTCATGATTCTATTAATATTGGCTAGTTTTCAATAATACGGTGTTCATATATGCACCTTTATTGCGTAAATCGCAATAAACGCCATTATTGAGCTCAATATTTCATATAAAGTTTCAATTAATTATTGCCCAATAAATATGCAAATTGTTATAATATTGAGTAAAACTTAAAATGCAGCACTAGCATAAGTATGTTCAGTGCGCATATTACAATTATCCGAACAACTTCTGTTGATATTTGACAACTCAAATGTCAACAACGATAAATAAAAAAAAAAAATAAAATAAAAACAATGTTGTTGAAACAACCAGCTGTTTTATTTACCAGCTGTCAAATGAATATTGAATAAGTAGCTGAACTGCGTATATTGTTATGGCTGAATACTTAAAATATTGTACTCAATAAACCGAGTATTGACTCAATAAAACTACATATCTGAACATAGTACAACATGCAGCATTCAGAGTCTTATTTTATGTTAAAATCCAAGCACTATGAGCCAAATTGCTAAAAATTTAAATCATTTCAAGCCAGAAGAAACGTTAATCCTTGTGACTAGAAGGCAGGACTTGAAATGAATGGCTATTCAAAAAAAAATTTTTTTTTTATAGAAAACTCCAATATACAATTTCAAAATTTTTGATTAACTCAGTAAGTTCGTCATCTTCTTAATTATGGTTGTTGAAAAGAACGTAAAACTTTGGCAGAATTTAATGATTTTTACAAATTTTCCGTTCAAATGTAAGGTGTTTTTAGTTCTTTCAAAGTGTATTTTTTCGTTGCGGATAATGAGTACTTGAAGCGGGAAACTTCTGCTTTTTCAGAAGTATTATTCAAAAAAAGCCATCAAGTATATACCGGAGTTACCAAGAGTTTATAAGACTCTTGTGTAGAATGGCTCTGGGGTGATGATATCACTGAATAGAAAATATGATAGCTACACAGATAGCAAAATAAGGAGTCCGAGCTGCTGGTGTGAACACACTTCCCTGGAATCATAGCGGGCGATCACATGTAGGCAAATGAACTTTAGCAACACAAATAGACAACTTTCAACGTGTATAGATACCGATTATAGGATGAAATGGGCTTTGAGCATATCTTTACCCACACTCCTTCAGACCAATTAAGATCCCACGTCTTTCATGTTGAAAACGCTGGATAATAACGTGGATAGCTATATAAGAGGGGAGATATTATAGAGGGTACCAGTGCATCTTAAGCAACTCCCTTAAAAGGAAGGTAGATACACTAAATCAGCTCTTGTAGATTTAATGGGAATCATTTAGTAGACATTGAATGTAAAAGAGGTAACCGTATGACCATTCCTTAATATAGAGAGTGAATCTCGTAACACTGGTCACGAGACCAAAAATAATTCATTAAATAAAATAGGAATAGAATCTACGATATCTAGATGCAATAATAAGGGTAGTCACAACTGGGACATATTCACAGCGCTAATGTGGAGCCTATTTGTGAATGAACTCCTAACGAAAGTATCTGAGAGGAGTACAGATAGCCAAAGATAGTCTTGCAAATTATTTAAAGAGGTCTTGAGATTGTAAGTTGTTGGCGTATGACAGTGGTTCTGATGATTAAGCCAAGCCACACCACAATAGCATTATTTGCAAGGAAGAAATGAAAGAACATTCGACTCTTGGATGAGACAATATCATAGAAAATGGAGTTCGAATATCTAGGAATAACAAGTCTGACATAAAATTCCTTAAATAATTTCGTGACCTAAGGAATCGATTGCCTGTAACCTGCGTGAAACCGTTAGACTCTATTATTTTGTGAAATGTCTCAAAACAAGACTTTGTAACAACATGGAAATGGATTAATCTGGAAACTGCATGTCTTTTAAGAAGAGAGAATATTTTGTGATATACAGATGGGTTAAGAACAGATCTCGGTACAAGAGCAGAAATTTTTTTCTCCAGAATAAAATAGCTCAATCCCATGGAGAAACTCTCGTGTTTTTTCCAAGCAGAAGTCTATGCTAGGAAAGAGATAGATAGGGAGTATAAAAGACAGGACATAACAAAACTATCCGACAGTCAGGCCGTCATTCGAGCACAGGGTCCTAGGTCATGTGAGAATTCACGGCAATGAGCAAGCTGACCAGCTTGATTGCGGGGTAGCTTTCTCCTTAAAGGAACCACAATCTTTATGTGTAGTGGGAGCGGATGTATGGAGAGCACGAAAGGGAAGATAAGGAAGGGCAAAAACTATGTGGGTTTAAGGCAATCTAAATTGATGTTGGAAAATTACAATAAGGAGACAAATACAATATGAGAATATGGGAAGTCACCGTAGTTTAGTAGGTTGCGTGTTGGCTTATTAGACCTAAGGCTCGGGTTCAAATCCCAGGTCAGACATCAAAACGAAAATATGAAAAAAAAAACATTTCTTCGGCGACTTCTTCTCAACAGATTTCTGGCAAAAACGCTGAGAGTAAATAAAATTGCCATGAAACTTATGTATAAAATGAACACCCACAACATGAGTAGTATAGAGAAGCTAGGCCGTAATCCTGACTGAAGGGTTGCAATGGCCAATTATGTATGAGTAAATGCATCAGACTGTCCAGAAAAAATCTAAGGTTAGATATCATTCTTATGAGAGGGCACTGTCAGTGTACACTGTCAGAGGACACTTATTTAGAATTTTTTAAGAAATTGGGTTATTTCGAATCCAACATGTAGAACCTGTGGCGAAGAGAATAAATCATCGGATCGCATTCTTGGAACCTGAATGCATAACAGATGTTAGGCAGGGAGTTGACATTTTTGACATCGTTGTAAAAATTTTTGTTTCAAGTACTTTTGATTAACGTTTATAGTGCACATTGAATATGCTCCGACAGAGACTCCAATATAATTAAAATAAATTGCATTTCAATTGAAATGCGTTTTAAAATTGTTAATTAATGATGCTTAAAAATTTTCACAAAATTATTACACACTACACAAGCCGATGCATTTAAGTCAGTCGGTTTTGCGTAACATTACTTTACCCTTCTGTTCTGCTGACACCTGCTTAAATTGGTCTCCCGATTGGTGAATATCGGTATTTTTTTTGTAAGATTTTCTTATGTTATGTATGATAATTTGCTTTTTCGTTGTTGTCGTCATAGATATTATTTGTAGTTAATATTGTTTTACAGGCGATAATTATTATGGCTAGGAGGTGAAAATTTTCCACTTTTCGAAATCCCATATATATTCTCACACTCTCTCATTACGTGTACAGAAGGGCAAATGTGTGAACTAGAACAATGCAATTCAAAGTATTGTACACGAATGTTATGCGGACACACGTGACTAAAAGGTGGAGCGAACTGCGTTATATTAGTTGCATTTCTGTTTGTGTTGCAAACAGAATTAATTTAATTATACACACGAAAAATATTTCGACTGTGGTTGCACCAAACTACCACAAATAGTTCACATTTATATATGCACATCGACAGGAACATGTGGGCGTTACAGGTGAGATCATAAGTCAACATTATATTGCATCGTTGCATATTCTATTTAATTGGTAATGCTACCATATGTACATACATATATTGCATGTGACATAACAGTTTCTAATAATTTATTACAGAAAACAGAGTCGAATTAATGTAGTAAGGAAATTGCGAATGTGTTGTGGATTATTCCACACCAACATTTGTTCGTAATCTTTTAACATACAAACATTAAAATTAAAATAAAAAAAACATTTTTTTGTTGCATTCAAAGTTTGATTCTCAACAAATTAAATCAGAATTATGCTGGATTCACTCATGTTGTCTGAATAAAATTTTTGTTCGAACAACATATTTCCTATATGTATGTATGCAGTTTAACAGCTCTCTTCTTGAGAGAAAGAGAGAGAGAGAGCGTTACGAATAACTCTCAGTCCGATTTGGCTTAATTTTACATATGTTCCGATAAATTTGAACAGAGCTGTCATTAGGTTATATTTTAAGCAAAAGGTTTGATTGATTTGCCCTCATAAATCATGTAAAATTTGAATTTTGCTTAAGAGTGTCGTCTGACACTTCCGATTTACTAGAATAATATTTCGAATTGAAAGAATTTAGCTGCGGAAATGTCTCAGTAATAAATTGTCTTGGCAAAATTTGTGTTGAATGTTAAAAAAGTACTCATTACACATTGAAAAGGAGTTATTGAATATCATGTGCGGTAGTATGTACCAGAGATCAGCAATAAATCATTTTTTCGCTACTCATAAGTACTCATGAAATTTTAAGTATGAGTGAGTTAACAGTATTGAAATTCAACTACTCTGATTCATTCGTACTCACTACAACATTGATTTATAAGTACAGGTTGCAAAGAGTATATGTGCAACGTTATGACATCAAACTCATTACCATTCGAAATATGTTTGATTCATACGCCTACTCATTCAGATTCATACATTTAGAAAAATAATTTTAGTACTCATAAATAAATCGGATGATTCCAATCATTCATCAAAATTTACAGTATTATTTGTTGTTGCATTTACAAAAAAAGAAGAAAGAAAAAGCCAAAGACAGCAAGCAAAGCAAACACACAACCTTTTGGTAAGTATTTTGGTGTTCGTACGCGAATCACACTTATTTTGTGATTCTTGTAAATGTTGAGTAAAGGAGAGTCCAAATCAGAGACATCATACATATTGTTAAATATGAGTGCGATGAGTACTTCAAACTTTGAATATGAGTAGTATGAGTATGATATTAAAATAAGTATTAAAAATTATGAGTATAATTCGAATCTACTTACATATATTTTTGAATACTCAGTGCTGACCTCTGGTAAGGACGTCGACTTTGCAATGCCCTGACTGCTTACTAGATCCGTTATATTTCGTTCTATTTATAGTTCATTTGTTCGTGGTTCGGTAATTTCGAGAAAGTGCTACAGATTTATTGTCGTCATTCTCTTCACTTAAAATTTTAGTGGTATTTATTAGCTGTTTTTTATTATTATTGTAATTCTAGTTTTTTTTTTTTTTTGTTTTTGTTTTGTAATATAAACATCTTAGTGTTTATATGTATGTTTTACGTAACAATATTATAAGTTTTATTATTTATTTTTAATTCATCTTCTGTCATCATCCAAAACTCGGATATCTTAGTTAAGTTTATTTTTTCCTTGTTTGTTCCTGAACTTTGTCTGCTTTTCATAACATTTCGTTACCAGATGGCAATAAGACTATCTGTCTCTGCCAACTGACCAGTTAATATTTAATAATCGCTTAATTAACTGTTTATACTTAACACCCCCCACCATTACCAGCAATGAAGTAATTTCAGTTCATACGTTAAAAGTTTTCAACCTGAGTAGGATTTGTACTAAACTGTTGTAAAATTCTTCAGACAGTTTTGCATGAAACAAATGATTCTTAATTAAAAATTTTGCATTCATTTTTCACAATGACATTTATTTAAGAGCTGAAAGTAAGAAAAAGTCCAAAAAGTTGTTGAATTGGAAAAATGCAAAACTTTAACTGAGAGCATCAGTTGTAAGCCAAGAGTTGATTTGTTATGAATTTTAAAATTAATTATGGAGAATGAGAAAGTGTCTTCTCTTAAAGTCACCTACCATTCAAGAAAGTAACGAATACAGAATGATGGGAAAGAATGGTTAACATATCATAAATAAAACGCAAAATAGTTTTCCGAAGTAGTCAATCGATTTTTTTAATGCGAGATTATATATTGCCTGACATTTCGTGGCCAGAGATCAATGCAATGAATCGTTTTTTCGCTACTCATAAGTACTCATGAAATTTCGAGTATGAGTGAGTCAATAGTCAATATTGAATTTCAGCTACTCTGATTCACTCGTACTCAATGCAACAGTGATTTATACGTACAGGTTGCAATGAGTATGAGTACAACGTTGACATAAAACTCATAACATTCGAAATATTTTTAATTCATGAGCCTACTCATTCAGATTCATAAATTTAGAAAAATACTTGTAATACTCATAAATGATTCGAGTGATTCGAATCATTCATCAAAATTTACAGTTTCAGTTGTTGTTGCATTTACAAAAAAAGGATGAAAGAAAAATACAGAGAGAGCAAGCAAAGCAAACACACAACTAGCATTTTATAAATTTGCTGTATAGAAATTTTACAATGTATTCGACCTCAATACTCTCCAATGAGTATTTTCTATGCAGTAAAGTTAGATTCACTGATGTCTTTATTTTCTACTAAGAGTTGTCCAGAAAATCAAGATTGTCAGACGACACTTTTAGTGCAAATTTTAAAATTTTATTCGACTTTGTAGACAAAATATAACCCATTGGCATCTCCGTTCAAGTTTGTTCGGACTAAATATGAAATTTAGCCAAATCCAGCTAAGAGTTGTTGGTGAAAAATATTTCCGAATATTTTTGACGGAACAATATGATTGAATTCAGCTTATGAATCGGCTTATCGGTTTTATAGTTCATGATTTGAGATTCATTTTAGCACACAAATATAAACACCGCATTATTTTACGTGAAAAAAACTTGCGGAAAACTAAAGAAGTGGTTGATACAAAGGAAAACTTACTTCTTCAGTACACACTTTTTAATTTCGAACGATTAAAATCTTAAATGTAAATCAGGTTCATACTGCACTATTTGAAAATTTTCCATATTATTACGTTTTTACCTTTTTAAAAACGTTTAAAATATGAGTTCGTTTATTGCAAACAAAATAAAAATAAATTTGTGTTTAATTTTAGATAAAATCTTTAATGTTCGCACACTTCCGTGTGCCACTGTTTACAACTTGATGTTACAACAACAATTTGCTTAGTTTGTTATTCTTCTTTACACTTCTACTTGCGTAACCAAAAAGAATTGTTCTGTAGACCTTTACAACGGCGATCTTCAAACCATGACTGTCCTCTTCACACGCAACGCGTTTTCACACAAGACTGACTGAATTCTTACTACTGCTCGTTGCCTGCTTTGTCTTGAATTTTTATATGCTCGAGTAAACATTCTGATGAAGGTTCCAGAAGTAGAATGTTCATTTTTTCGCGTTCTAGAGATCTCTATCGGTGTTACATTGTTGTTTGTGTATTTTGTTTACGTTGTGTGTTGTTGTCTTCTTGCTTATTTGTCTATCCTCTTTCCTTTCATACGAGTACTGATGTTGTTGGTTTACTTGTAACAAGTTAGTTGTATATGTTAGTGTAGCTCTTGTTTATTGCTTTTATGTTAAAGAATTGTACACTGTTTCCATTTTCGTAACAATATGTTATACACATTATTTAAATAACGTTTCAGTTTTATATTGAAATATTTTGGAAGCCATTTTATGTGCACTTATGTTCTCAAACTGTTCCATTTGCATGTTGAAAATATAAATTGTTTGTAAGCAGATATATATCGATAGTGGAAAATAAATATTTCACTGAAATCACCTGCGTTTTTGAGAAACACTGAGTTGATTGATTGATTATTATTACCATATTGGTCATGAGTTATATTTTTGGTTTTATTAAAATAAAAAAGCTTAAATAATTTTTATGTCCATGCCTTAACTATTAAAGGCGTTCTTTTTTGGTTATTTTTTTTTTATTCAACCAAAAAGTTTCATGCCACATGATGACATTTTGTGTTGTTGTCATCATTGTGAACCACAGCGGCGCTGACAATGGATACGTTTCAAATAAAAAAACATAAAAATTCAATTTACTTGTGAAAAAAATGAGTCAAAATAAACAACAGCAACACCACCACCATCATCTTCATCACGAAATAAAAAGAAGAAAAAATAAAATAAAAAACGAAGAAAAACAATCAGAAAAAATAAACATTTTTGGTTGATAAGAAAGGAGAAAAAGAAAGAAAAAACAAACAAAAAATGTTTATCATCGTCAACAATATGAACAGCTCTTCATCAACGAACATCATCTTCATCATTTTGTTGGTATGTCGCGCTATAGTCAATGTTGTCATCAGCACCACCACCACCACCTGTCATCTTAATTGTCAACTAGACATTTGCCCAGAAGAAGAAGAAGAAGAACAACAACAACATAACTAAAGTATCGACGGAAGGTCCCAACTAAAAAATTTACCATCATACACTCGACAGAAGGCAGAAGGCAGGACCAACTTAATCATGTCAGAGAAAAAGGTTTTTCTGTTTACGTAGTTGCTGTGGTTATCGCAGATTTTTCTGTCTTTTTTTTTGCTTTCTTTTAACACTTGGTTATACTTTCGCCATTGGAGGTCACCATTTTTCATCTCTTTAGCTGAGCAGTTCAGTCAGCGAGCGAATTTAATGGTCCTTCTCATTTTCTATTTGTTGCACGAGTGCGTACTTGTATGTATGTACATTGTACATATGTGTGTGTGGGCGACTTGTCAGTTTGACATGTTTGCTGTTGGTCTTGTTTTCCGCTTAAGTTTCTCCTTCATCACATTCATCATGTTTCAGGTGAACATATGTTTTGCTTGGTATTCTCGTTTTATTCTTTCCACCGACCATCATTCATACAATTTAGCGTGTAAATGCCTCAAGGCCGATGCTAACAAAAGTTACGACTGTTTTTATATTGTTTTTCTTGCGGATTCGTGACATTGTTTTCGTCACCATACTTGCCTGAAGTTTCTTTTATTTTTTGCTTCTGTTTTCTTTCAACTTTAACAATGCTTATTTAATGTCGTCGTTGTTGTTGCCATTATTTCTTTTAAACCTTTGGTTGTTTGTCTTCATGTTAGCACCCGAAATGTTTAGCACTTTCCCTTTCAATACCTAACTAACGTACCATTTAGTTTTTTCTCAAGAATTTCAATTTATCACGAACAATATTTGCTTTTTCTACGAAAACCGAAACAAAAAAATACTGTCACCGCCTCACGGTTTATTTTAAAGTTCTTTAGTTTTTAGTCAACTCAATCAGTTATTACAACAACCGTTTTAATTAGCTGCAGGTAAGCAGTTTTTAAAAATAATTTCGATTTTAAATTAATAAATAATCAAAGTTTGATTGGAAATTGTTTTAATTTTTATTAGCACTCTTCTAGAGAGTATTCTTTACAATAAGATTTGAAAGAATGTCTTCAAGTTGATCTTTCTCTCATATACACTTCTGCACTTCTAAAGCTCGTTTCAAGGTAGCCCCTACTCTCACAAGCACTATTTGACATGATTTGATGCTCTTAACGATGTCGATATCTCAGTAAAATGCTAAAATATTATTTATTCGTTGCTCATACACGTTCCAACACAAACAATGCCATATATTTTACGAGGAATAAATCCCCCGAAGGCTTCATGTACACATTTTCCTGCCCCCAATATTGCCAATGCCTCTACGTCATTTACATAACTACTCCAGTAGTATCAGAGTCTTGTACATTTAAATTTTGGTTTATTTAAATAGTTTTTTTGCCCCTAAAATACTTTTTATGAAGTTTCTTTCCCGGTTATTATCTGTCAGATCCAAAGAAAAGGGGATAGAATAGTAAGCGAGAACGCAACAACAAGCAATGTAAACAAAATACACAAACAACAATGAAACCGCGATAGATTCCTTGAGAAGGCGAAACCACGAACATTCGACTTCAAGAACCTTCATCAGACTGTTTAAGTGGGCATATAAAAAGGCAATACAAAGCAGGCAACGAATAGTAAGAATTCAGTCAGTTTTGTGTGAAGACGCGTTGTGTGTGAAGAAAACAGTCGTGGTTTGAAGATCTCCGCTATACAGATCTAACGTACAAATATTGTTGCTTACGCAAAGGGTGTGAGCAAAGAAGAATAAAGAACAAGCAAATTATTGTTGGATATATCGAGTTGTAAATAGTGGAACACAAAAGTAGTGCGAACAATAAAGAATTTAATTGAAACTAAGCACATATTTGTTTTTATTCTGTTTGCAATCGACGAACTCATATTTTAAACGTTTTTAAAAAGTCAAATACCGCTATCTTCAATTGGATTGGAGGTATATTTCCTGCTGATACCTACCATCTCTCTCTACAAAAGAAATGTCTGTACTAAAATCTTCATTTCTGTACTCTTCGCATAAAACTTCTTCGCATAAAACATCTCTTCTAGCGGAAACAGCATGCGGTAATTGGTGCTAGATGAAAAATGATTCTCCTAGAGTGAGGGAGAATGCATCTAGCAAACTAAGTTTTGTCAAAGAGATAATAAACACTTAACGATAACGATAACTTTCAGAATCAATTATTTTAAGCAGGAATAGAAATGTTTTCTGCCAAGGTTAGCAAGTGTGCTAGCAAGTAGTTCATATTGAGATTGCATAGCTGGAAATGTGTACTTATGCTTGGCTAAAAATTTTCTTATTCTCTGTGATGTAAATGACTGAGTAAACCATAAAGATCGAATTTTGTTATACGTTTTAGCGACTATGGTTTTAACATGACATTTCCAAAAATTATTAAAGCCTTCTGGTGATCAATAAGAAGGCTGTCTATGAATCATCAAGCACTTTGACTTTTTTACATTCCAACAAAGACATTTTGCCATTACCCAATGATGCAGTTTACTCAAATCATTATTTCGCTTATCAACACACTCATTTATGGATTGTTCCGGACAATTTTTAAGCAGTACAGCATACTTATGGGTATTGTCGTGTGAAAGTTTCGATAGAAGATCATTAGCATGCTGTTATTAAAATGGAAATGGTGTCATTGAAATGATAAACAAAAGCTACAAAAACAAAAACAATGGACTCGTTTACATGATCAGCAAATAAACAAAAATACAGAAGCAACATCAGCATAAGAAAAATTGAAATAAACAAACAGGCAACAACAACGCTGCCAGGACAAACGTGAACAAAATACACAAACAACAATAACGTAACCAACATGTTTACATTTATAGAGATTTCGCTAAGTCGAAGTCATTCTCCTTCAAGAAAATTCATCAGACTGTTTACCCTGCGATATAAAAGGCAAGATAAAGCAGGTAACGGGATCAGAAAGAATTCAGTCAGAGTGTGAAGACACGTTGCGTGTGAAGAGAATAATTGTGGTTTGAAGAGATTGTTTACACAAAATAGTGAAAAGGAGAACAACCAATAGAACAATTGTTGTTGTTTTCATCAAGTGGTGAACAGTTTCACACAGAATTGTGCCAACAATAAAGGAATTATTTGAAACTAAACACAAATTTATATTTATTTGCAATCTGTGAACTTATATTTTAAACGTTTTTAAAACGTAACAATACAATGAAAATAAAAGTGGCTTAAGATTTGATCCTTAAGATACACGTCTTTCAAGCTTTAACGGTTCTGGGAATGTATTACTAATACAAACACATAGCTGACAAGAGATTCTTGAAAAAAATATGGAAATTTTTAAGCCTCAAGTAGCCGATATGATGTCTGTATTACATGGGTACCGGGACATAGAGATATTGCCGGCAACCGCAGAGCGGACGAACTGGCCAGAAAGGGTACGACCATCGAACTCTCTGATGAATTCTCTACATTGGGGATACCTGCAAGCTTATAATTGACAATGCAATCGTGGACCTTGTCAACAGAATGTGGGCGGCTTCGGATAAGGGCAGAACAGCGCAAAAAATCTGGCCAAGGCTGGATAGGAGGCGCACGGCGACTCTACTTAAACTCCAAAGAAGCAGGCTCAGCCCTGTTATCGGGGTTATTACAGGGCATTGCATTATAGGAACGCATGCGAGGCGTATTGGACTTGGACACCTCGCGAATGATTTCTGCAGAAGCTGTGGAGATGAGGAAGAGGAAGCAACTATTCTTCATCTACTATGCACATGCCCGGCACTTGGTCAAAACAGAAAAATACACCTGGGTGCCTACTACATGAAGGACCTAGCTGAACTGTCATGCACGGATATTGGCAGTCTGAATCGCTTCATCTGAAGCTCCAAGTGGTTCCTGGAATAGGGGAAATGTGGCACTGTGGTATCACAATGGGCCCTGTTTGCGGCCTAAGTGTTTCCGCTCATGATTCCATCGAGGGGACAGCCACTTCTACCTACCTACCTAAGCCTCAAGTAGAAAGTCGAATGTTTCACCATATCAAAGGCTTTGTTTTCCTCCATACCGCACGTAAGATTTTCTGTAACTTTGGATAGAGTAGTTATACAGCCTTCTTCTAAGCGAAAATTTGATTGACAATTACTTACAGCTCAACAGATGTATGCAGCCTAGTCCCACCATTGCTTTACTGAGTTTTTGATGTAATATTTTAAAAAAACTATCTGGCACAACTGTTATACTGCATTTGTCTGTTCAAACATTATCGTATTCTTATCGATTTGTAGACATAATTTAATTTTAACGCATGAATTACAACCGAATTATTATGTGGCGCTTTAGTGTATACATTGTCCCTTGGAAATTGCTTAAAAATCTCATCTGCTGGATTTTTTTAGGGTTTAATATAAACGTTTTAATATATTTCTGCTTCTTAATTGCAAATTTTTTTTTTTTCGTTTTGGTTTATTGTTGTGGTTCCCTAGAGGCAACGCATTAAAAATTTATTAATCAATTTCACAATAAAATTTTGATTTGTTTTGTTTTGTTCGTTTTTTGATTTTTTCAATTTAAATTTTTAATTTATTTCATATCGATTTCGTCTCTGCATTGATTTTAACATTTATTTTTTAGTCGTTTTTTTTCTATTCAATGAATATGATGTTGTTAAATTGCCGTTCTAAGAATTAAAGCTTTTTTATTGGGACCAATTGGCAATTGGCCTGTAACTACTTCCCGGAAATGAGAAGTTTGCTGTATGTCTGTTAATTGCTTTAAGCAGACTCCTCTACGTTCTTCAATTTTGCTTTGGAGTATAATGCTATAAACAAAGTAAACGTAACAAACACAACAATTTTGGAACAACAATTTGCTTACAGTGGCGTTACCTTTAAAATAATCGTTTCCATATGCACCCATGTATTGGTTCCGCCATCTAACGTTTTTTTTTCATCTAGTGCTTATTTCGTGAATGGTAACACTTAGCTCATGTCTGATTTGACAGATAATTAGTTTTATCCTTCCGCTGAACGAATATGGTTGTGTATACGCTTGAACAACGCTGGGAAATCATGGTAATGTTGCAGAATGTTTGCGAAAATTGCGTACGGATTTTCTAAGAAGAGAAGCACCGTCAGCTCCGTATGTTCATTAACTTGTGAAAAAAGTAAAAGAAACTGGCATCCTCATCGATAAACCAAAGCGTGAAAAGCCAAAAACAGTGCGTACACCCGAAAATATTGCTGCTGTGGCAGAAAGTGTGCATGAAGCGCCATCAACATCAATTCAACGTCGTTCTCAACAATTGAACATTTCGGAGACATTATTGAGATGAATTTTGCATAAAGACCTTGGTATGACGCAAGGACAATATTCGTGGTGAAATGCAGCTGCACACAATCGATAATGTGCTTCAAAATTGGAGCGATCGTGTAGGCTACTGCATGGCAAGCCGAGGCAGCCATTTGAATGAAATTATTTTCCATTATTAACCGGAAGGATTATACTTTCAAATAAAAAAAGAAATTTAAGAAAATATTCAGAAGTTTTTTTTTTAAAGCATTTTCAAAAAAAAAAGTTATTTGGCGGACCCTGTATTTTTATGAGATTGCTGTCTTTGCTGCGTTGCTTTTAGTGTGTTTATAGCATTAGAGGTATTCTTATCACTTTCTATTGGTGACGTGAGCGGTCGCATGTGGCATGTTGGCTTACTAGACGTTGGGCCGCGATTTTTGCCAAGAGAAGTCACAGAAAATATAATTTTTTCATCTTATGTTTGGTTCGAGTACTTAGATAAGCTTAGATAAGCTATTGTTCACGCATACGGTCTGCTTTCTACCAGTTAAATACGACTCTAGCCATCTTAAGCTCCTATGCTATGAGTAGCATAGACTGTGGACAGAAAATTATTTCTTCGACGTCTTCTTCTGACAAAAATCGCGTCCGCACCTCTAATAAGACAACATGGGACCGTAAAGACTTAGAGAGCAAATAAAATTGCCATGAAAAGTTTTTCTGAGAAGCAAGGTTGATATCCTGGCCAGAAGCTTTGTAATTGCCAAGCAAGTAAGGAAGGTTTTTAGTAATGTTGTCGAGAATCCACATCTGAAATGCTTTCAATCTATTCAAATAGAGTAATCATACAAGGTTTTTTTAAACTTGTTCAAGTAGTATATTGAAGACTCAGCATTGGAAACCTTTATTAATATTTACAACTTTAACTTCAATATGAAAAAGCAATTTTTTAAAGATAATTTCATTCAATAAGAAAAAAACATTAAAATTTCTAAAAAAAAAAATATACAAAAATTTCTGCTAAGGCTACTCCCATCGGCGTTCAATGAGTCTGTTTATGTTCATATTTTGCACAGGGATGGGTTTTTCTTCGCTAATAATGACTAATGATTTTGAAATTCTATTTTTCCTTTTTTGCTTTTTTTTCTTTCTTGTTATTATAATGAAACACCAACAAATACATAATTTATACTCATTATGTATATCAGTCGCAAAATTTGTTTTTGTTTTTTTAATTCCTGGTGTTATTTTTAACTTACCGATAATTTGAGTTTAACTGTACATCTCCAATGGCTACGTTTTCAAATTGTGTTGGGCAACACGTCCAACGGGCCCAATAAAATGTAAAATCCTTTGAATCGTAATGTTCGGTGAAACGGCATTTCAATATTAAATCAGCACCTTCTCGTGTATCGATGGATTCATTTGCTGTAATACAGGAGAATAGCAGCAGCAAAACTGTAAAAGAAGAACATGTGACAACATTGTTAATTTACCATCAAAAGAAATTGTTTTAATCGGAAAACAGTTTCCGATAATGAAATAGATCACAAGAATTGTAACTTGGGTTTACTAAATTTAAATTCTATGACGGGAAGGTCTTAAAATTTAAAACCGCTTTTATCTGCTATCCATTTCGTGGTTTCAAAAGTATGGGACTGGAATTCGACGCCTGTCAAACTAAGTTGTGAAACCAATTTTTTTCTTTTCAGTTGAAAGTCTGACATTGATGAAAATGGATCGCTTAACTATCACACAACGCATTAAAATTATCAAAACCTACTATAAAAATGGTGATTCTGCCACAGCCACGTATCGTGATTTAAGATGAGATTATGGTTTACATAATCGTCCAACCACGCAAGCAATTGGCAAAATTGTGAAGAAATTTGAAGAGACTGGAGTGGTTACAAATATTACGCTCTTTCCGCTGAAAATATCGCTATTGTAAGTGAAAGTCTTGCCGAAGACCCGAATGTGTCGATTCCTCGTTGTTCTCAGGAATTAGGACTGTCTTACGGCACATTATGGCGTATTTTGCATTTAAATCTACACCTACATCCATATAAAGTCCAGCTCACGCAACAACTGAAGCCAGCTGACCATTCACGTGGCATGGGTGCTTGAACAACAGTCGGTGGACGGCAATTTTTCGAATAAAATTTTCTTCAGCGATGAAGCACATTTCACACTCGGTGGGTATGTTAATAAACAAAATTGTCGTATTTGGGGTTCTGAGAATCCTCAACTAATTGAAGAGAGGCCATTACATCCAGAAAAAGTCACTGTTTGGTGCGCTCTTTGGTCCGAAGGTGTGATTGGACCTTACTTCTTCGGAAACGACGATGGAACGACTGTCACCGTCAATTCGGAGCGTTATGGTCATATGATAAGCGACTTTTTTTTGCCTGCTATTGAATACGACTTGGAGAATATGTGGTTTCAACAAGACGGTGCCACATGCCACACAACTCGAGCGAATATGGCTTTATTGCAAGGGACATTTCCTGGCCGCGTAATTTCTCATCGTGGCGATATCAACTAGCCACCAAGATCATGCGATTTGACAACATTAGACTTTTTTTGTGGGGCTACGCAAAAGACCGTGTTTATGCAGATAAACCTTCAACTCTTGAGCACTTTAAAACCAACATTCGTCAAGTTATGGCTGAGATACCGCCAAATATGTGTCAAAAAGTCTTCGCAAATTATCTCAAAAGAATCAATGCTTGCAACACTTCGCGTGGAGGTCATTTAAATGATGTAGTTTTGCACACATAATGTCAACGTTCAAACTTTACAATGAAAAAGAAATATCATGAAAAACATATTTTATATGTGTTTTATTTACGTTTACATTTGAAACCACGAAATGGATAACCCGATATTATAAGTATTTTTCTAAATTTATGAATATGAATGAGTAGGAGTATGAATCAACATATTTCGAGTGGTATGAGTATGATGTCAACTTTGTACTCATACTCATTGCAACCTGTACTTATAAATCAATGTTGTAGTGAGTATGAATTAATCAGAGTAATTGAATTTAAATACTGCTGACTCATTAATACTCAAAATTTCATGATTACCTATGAGTAGCGAAAAAACAATTCATTGCTAATCTCTGATTAATAACGTTTTTTTAAATGAGAAACTCTTCTCAACAAATTAAATTTTTGACTTTTAAATGCAAATGTATTGCATTACAGGATTAAAAGAATTTAAAAATAGTTTCTTGAAAACATACATTCAGTACATGTGTCTTTCTAAAATAAATACATATGTATGTGTACATAATTATTCTCTTTAATATTATCTTTAATGAGATCTCTATTACATTTTCTTGTTGAACAAAATTCAAAAATTGTCCTCTTCTTGTGAATTTTTGCTAAAGAGAAAACTAAATTTTAAATAATAAAACGGGCTGACAGTGGAGAAAAAAAAACATGCACAAAGCTTGATAATTTATCTTCAAAAGAACTAAATAAAAAGTTGTTTTTTCTCTTTTTGTTTTTGTTTTTAGACGTTCCACATGATGTATTCTGTAAGTAGAATATTTTGTTGTTGTTAATTCTTTAACAAGTACCATTTCATTTTGTTGGCTTAAAAGAAGAAAAAAAAACAAAACCAAAATACAAGACCATGAAGAAAACAAAACAAAAAATATATGTATAAAAATAGCTGAGGGATACAAAAAAGAAAAAAAAAACCAGAAAAATAACGCAGCAACTTTGTCACAAGTACTATAATAAATACTTTTTTCACAAAAAATTAGTTCCCCTCAAGTGAAGCTGCCGAACTTGACTTAAAATACAATTAATATTTATGCTGCTACTTTTTGAGTAGTTTAACAAGCCCAAATGAGTTGCCAGATTATCGCAGAGCAGTGTTGAAAAGTTCAGTACTTTAGTACTTTTTTCAGTACTTTTCCATTTCAAAAATACAGCAGTACCCCCGCGACGCTTTCAGTACTTTTTTATTATTAAATATTTTATGTCTTACGCTATTAAACTATTATTGCATAGGAAACGTATTGCTAAAGGCAGAATTAGTATTTAGTCCCGGTTAGCCAAACGTCCACGGAACGAAAAGTAATGAGAACGCTTGCCGAATTGTAATGTAATTTCGGTAAGCATTTATATTGCTGCTCATATCCTACAAACGAACGTCAACGTTTGACTAAATGAGACTTTTACGTTTTGTTACGTTCCGAATCAGCAGTTTTTGTTTTGCATTTGAGGAACACGTATGTATAAGTCATTAGTTTTTCTGTTCAGTTCCGTACGTGTGCTGGCTTACTAGATGTGAGCACACGGTTCAAACCCCATGTCAGACATTTCCAACAAAACGTAAATTGAAGAAAATATTCCTTCGGCAACCTTATTCTGTCTAAAACTTTGAGAGTTAATAAAATTGAAAAGTTTCTCACAAAAAAATCTGTTGTTCGGAGACTGTAGGTCCTGCTGCTCATATATAAAACTAACACACATAAAATAAGTGCAGTGAGAAGCAAGATCATAATCTTGATTGAAGGGCTGTAATGAACATTTATGTATGTATGTACTTTTTTTTTACAAAAGCAATATTTGATGCGAAAAATTACTCTTTCAGTTATAGTTTAGTACCATTTTAAAACTTCAATTTTGCAACACTGTCGCAGAGCCTTATAGCACGTTCACATATAAGAAGGTTATGGTTATCTAAAATAACCCTTGGCGATAACCTTGTGGCGTTCACATATGACAAATATAACCTAAACATATGCGAGAATGACAGAAATTGACAGCTGCAGTACTGCACCAGAATATTCTCAGCATATGGAGTCCACCCAACACGAATTATTCTTTTTCTACAATATAAAAAATTGATATATTGAAGTATATATAAAAAATAAATAAATAAATTTACCTCTGTGTCTTCTCCATAGCAAATGTTTTTTTTCTATTGCTGTCAAATTTTAGTAAATATATTCACAATAGATATAAAGCGTTGCATTTTTGAGTATTTTATTGAATACTTTTCAATGCAACAATGCGTATTTTACTAGGTAATGAGGTAACCTACAGCTGAACTTGGTTATCTTTTCATACAAATTGTATGGCTAACCTCATACATTTGTGGCTTGGTTACGAGATAACCTCGATAACCACGATAACCTAGCTAACCGGCTTATATGTGAACATGGTATTAGAAAATGCTATGATCCCATTTGAGACTTAAAAAAAGCAACAATTAAAGCGGAAAGAAATACAATAAATGGGCAATTATTCATTAAAAATACGGCAACACTGAAAAAAATTGTTCATACCACTGTGGAAAGCCAGTCAGAAGCCAAATGAAAAAAAAAAAACGGGAAACGAAACAAACTCGTAACAGCAGTTGAATAAAATACTTCTCGGAAAGTTTAAACAGAATTTTGTTGGCTTAAATGTTTGTACAACTTTAATTACTAGTCGGCCACTTAAGTGGCTACTATTACTACTACTACTACAGTAAAGTTTAGCCAAAAACGACTATTAACGAGCATACCAAACAATCCAATACGCCCACAAATCAGGCCAATTTATTTCCAAACCACCGATGGGTAGTAACGCGCCAACTAATTCGCCCCATAAACAACGGCTGAGTGGAAAAGGGGGAAAGAAATCAAAATTTTGAAAAAAATAAGACGAAGAAAAATGATTGTTTTTGCAAAAGTCACGTAATTTACGCGCGAGTGCATGCGCTTAATTTGATACTTAATTTCAGTTACTTCGACTGTTGTTCGGCTGTTATCCCTCTATTATTAAGTAATTTTGCCAATATGGCCAATGTAAGTGTAAGAATACTTTGTTTTGTTAACAACAAATACAAAAAAAAAATACTTTTCTTATAATATCCGTGATGATTCCATTTGTACCCAAAATCTATGTATAACGAAATTACCGAAAATGAATGAAAATTAAAAACATCAAAATCATCATCATTCAGTCATTCACTCATTCAGAGGAAATTATAATTTTTTTAAATGCCTTAAAAGCCAACAACAAATAGCTTTACTTAGGATATGAAAGAATTTATTTTTAAGCGTGGGTTAAATGATTGACAAGGTTTCTTTATTATATAGGATTATATTTATTATTTTATGTTGTTATTGTTGTTGCTGCTGTTGTTACTTTAAGTCATTTACGATGATATCTTATTGATATCTCAGCTAATACGCTTTGATTGGTAATGATTTGTGCTTTGAATAGCAAATATTTTCGAAATTTTATTACAACTCATTGGTTATTTATGTTTGAACACAAGCCAGACAACAAACAAACAAACAAAATATCATTGTGCCTCATACATATCCATATATGTACACATATGTATGTATGTGCCTACCTCCGAATACCCTTAGAAACACATGCTTCGACAATCTGTCATCGACCCTCATGATTTTTTGACACATTTGCACTGTACACTGCGAGATATTTGCAAATTTTTACAATAAAAAGTCACTAAATTTTAGAGTTTTAATAGCTAGAAATGCAAACTGTGTACAGTGCTTCAAACTATGGACTTGTGAAGATCAATAGGTTGCTATAGGTTGGGTTCAACTGACAGCCGCCTCAGTGGTTACAGCATACTTGACATTTAATGTAGAGGAACTCCCATCTCATTCATTTACATTTTTTGTGGTAGCAGCTTTAGCAAGTGCTTCGGTCCTATTGTTACCTTCCATATTCCCCCGCCCGTCGAATGTCTCGCTACCTCCTCCAGGGACATCTTGAATAATCTAAAACGTCGTGTACTTACTCTCTAGGAATTCAATCTACACTTTATTGTCGGTAAGTATGAGTAATAGAAGCCACCTTAACCTGCTAGGTAGTACATGCATACATACATACATACATAATTGGCCATTACAATTCTTCTGTCAGTATTACGGCCTAGCTTCTCACATCACTCATGTTGTGTGCGTTAACTTTTATACTTGAGTGGCGGGACCTATAGTTTAACGTCGACTCCGAACTACAGATTTTCAGAAACTCTTTATGGCAATTTTATATACTTTCAGAATTTTTGCCAGAAATCTGCTGAGAGGAAGTCGCCGAAGAAATATTTTTTTCTATCAGAAATATCCAGCATTCTTGAACAATATTAAATGTCGTGTACTTACTCTATAAATTCAATTTCCACTTTATTGTCGATAATAGAAGTCACCATAGCATGTTAGGTAGTGTGTCGACTTATTAGACGTATGGCCTCGGCTCAAACCCAAGGGCAGACATCTCCAACAGAACGAAATAAGGAAAAATATTTCTTCGTTGACTTCCTCTCAGCAGATTTCATGAAAAGTTTCTCAAAAAATTGTAGTTCAGCGTGGATTTTAAACTGTATATCCCTCAACTTATGGATAAAATTAGCGCATACGACATAAGTGATTTGAGAAGCTAGGTAGTAATCCTCACCAGAGATCAGCAATGATGAGTAGATTCGAATCATATTCATAATTTCTGATACTTATACGCATTCATACCATATTCAAAACTTGAAGTACTCATCGTACTCATACTTAACAATACGCATGATGTTGTTGATTTTGATTCTCCTTTACTCAGCATTTACAAGAATCACTAAATAAGTATGATTCGCATACGAACACTACAATACTCACTAGAAGGTTGCTATATTTGTATTTTGCTTTCTTCTTTTTTTGTAAATGCAACAACAACTAAGACTGTAAATTTTGATGAATGATTCGAATTACTCGATTCATTTATGAGTATTATAAGTATTTTTTCTAAATTTATGAATCTGAATGAGTAGGCATATGAATCAAACATATTTGGAATATTTTGAGTTGTACTCATACTGATTGCAACCTGTACATATAAATCAATGTTGTAGTGAGTACGAATGAATCAGACTGGTTGAATTTCAATAATGTTGACTCACTCATACCCAAAATTTCATGAGTACTTATGCATAGCGAAAAAACGATTCATTGCTTATCTCTGATCCTGACTAATTGAAATTTGTAAATGGTATAGCATTGAAGTTCTAGTGTCTCAAATCGGCTCATCAAAATTTTAATATTTGATTGCACTCAATTGCAATTGTTTTCAAAGAGCATTACATTTTTATTTTCTCTTTAATTGTTTTATTCATAAAATAAAATTTGTAGCAAGTAAATTTTGTTGAACCCTATCACCCAATAATACAGTGTGTCACAGAACTTCAATCGTCATTGAATTTATTGAAGAGTCACTTTTCATTTATTAACATCCATTTGATTATAGACACAAGAGAAATATTTGGTCAATTCACACAAGTCGTTGTATTGGGAGTATTGTTGTACGAATATACAACAGTATATGCTTGTTGGTGATAATTTTCATGTAAAAATCCGATACACTTATACACATTTTTTCATATGAATTAAAAAAAGTTGTATTGGTTTCGTGCTATCAAATTGGGTGAATGCCAAAAATTATGAAGAAGAATAATAAGAAGATATTTGGAATACGAAATACGCAATACAGCATAGCATTGAGCGTTCACAAACAACCAAGTGTATTTAATACAACATACATGATACAAAGTCATGTGAATTGGCCAATTGATTATTCTGAGATACTACTTCTGGTAGAGTTTATTTAGGTTTGCTGGAATTATTTTCAGTGTATTACTGTACTACATATGTATATTAAATATCCTTTCTAACAAAGTTTGATAGATTCTTATCAATTCATCAATTGTGTATAGACATGCTGTCATCGTACGTATGTAGGTATGAACGGAAATACCAGCAACAAATTCGCCAATATGGAAAAAAATGTATTGAAATTATCTGGGCAATGAATTGAATAGGCTTTTTGGTCTTGTTAGTTGCCATAAACATTTTAATTTTTTTTAGTCAGTAGAATATGAATTAAAGCAATACAGGTCGTAATAAATTATTATTTGTTGTGATTTGATACATATGTTTTGTATACCATAAGAGGGAGAAAATTAAAAGTTTATTAAGGCTGACATAATATGCCAAATAAATTTTACTTTGGGGTAACAAAATAGTTTAGTAGTAGAAATGTGCTGGGTTGTCGTTGTGAAGGTTGTGGATTCGATTCTAAAGGACTCAGCTTTGTACCACTGCAGCAATCATGGAGTCTTACCATACCCCATATAACGATAACTCGGAGTATAATTTCTTTATATAGTTAAAGTTTCATTGCAATGATTAGTTATAAATATTTAGCTTCTTTATCTTGTAGTAAATCATAAATCGATTATGATTTTTAAACGCACTAATAATATTAAAGTATTTTATTGCCGTGAAGAGATGCCTTAATACTGCTGCCATACCATCTATAGTACTCCCCTTCAACTTCATAGAGTATCTCTATAAAGTATGTCTCCTCCAAGCCTATTGTCCTGACAAATTTCAAGTTGTTACTCGGAGTCAACAGTTAGTATTGCTGCTTAATATTTTATATTCACCCAGGTATGTATATCCTTCTGACATGTATTAGCCCCACAGTGTTCAGGAATCTGTTGCGATCACTCATTCTCATTGTCATAGAATAGATATATTGAGCTTGAATCAACCCTCATTTTGAGTAAATTTACTGTAAGACTGTGGTGCCATGCCAAAAGACGGTTATTCATACATATTCTGATGCCTAACTCAGATTTCCTCTTATTGGAAATTATAATAATAGTTACAATAATAGTTTTGATCGGCTCAAATCTACTCACTTTCATTTCCCTTTCGTTGAGTATACCCTTCCAAATATCCTCTGCCATTTCATAGAAATATTCTGTTCCCATCAATGGAGTTTTAGCTTCAATCCTTGCAAGCTCATCAGCGTGCTCATTGTCAAAAATTCTCACATGATCTAGGACCCAGTATCTACTGGTAACCTTATTTTCTTGACATAGTCACTTCAGATCGCTCCACACTTAAAAAGACGATCTGACTGTTATCATTCAGGCTTGGCTGCCGCTGTGGTTTATGTCTTATTCGCATATACGAGCGATTTAAGAAAACCCCGCCAGAAAAAGTCTAACGGTGTCGAATCTTACAATATCGGCTTCACTTCCACCATGAACTTGAATCGCTAGTACAGCTCCAATATGGCATGAGCTGAGCTGCACGTAGCGTATTGAAACTTCATGTAGTTGGTATCTACATCAGTCAATTCAGACCAAAATAACTTGGTAATCATCGACACGTAGTGTTTGACGGTGACTGATGCTGCTAGCCTAAAATCTACAAACCGCGACTTTTTCTGAATGCATTGGACGCTCAGGGATCTCACGTGAATCGTCCTAAATTCCCATTCATCCAGAAATGGGTCTCAACATTGAAGATGAATTTACGATAAAAAAAACACATGTCGTGGTCTATGGTCATCCATGGTGATTTAGCAATACAACATACATAAAATTGGTCATTACAACCCCTCAGTCAGGATTACGGCTTAACTTCTCACACCACTTATGCTGTGTATGTAAATTTTATACATGATTCCGAACGACAGATTTTTGAGGAACTTTTCATGGCAATTTCATTTACTCTCAGGAAATATTTTGTCATATTTCGGTTTGATGGGTGTTTGAACCGAGGCCTCACGTCTAATAAGCCAACACTGCGGTGTCTTCAAACAAACCCCATCCCAGATACCTCAAACGGATCGAAATATGAAGAGAGTCGTTCGGAGTCGATTCGGAGTCGATTACCCATCGGACTGATGGGTAAAATGAAAGCTCACAAAATGGGAGGTGTGAGAGACTAGTTCGTAATTCTGATTGAAGGGACACCTCCTTGTTATCCATGTTAACTAGTAAAATCGTTCAACTATAAACGATAAACTCAAGTAATTCACGTTGGATCCACGATGAAAGCGAAAAACTAACGCTCATTCTATATGAATATTAAAACTTAAGCGACTTTTATTCCGCCATAATAATCTATTTTGACAAAAAAAAGGAATAAAAACGTATGTAGATAGATAGATGTATTTAAGGTATGTACGCTATCCTTAGGGAATTCAACATCTATTCAATAGACTTTCCAAAGATGGATTAATCAAGATGGTCGCAAATATTTTTGTATAATGTGAAGCTGGAAAGTCACCTGGTTGATACCTTCTTAAAGATGTTTGGAAACCTAAATTTTAAAGAATTTATTCCGCATGACTATGATGGCTATTTCCTTTAAGAGGGAAGCATGCAAATAGCATATAATTTTTGGGCAGAATTTTGTTGTTTTGCGATTATAAAAGAATAGTGAGTGCCTTCATTTTAATAAAATGCTTTCTTCTACTCATACTCATTCTCTTTTCTCCCAAAATAATATTTGTTTGTTTTTTTCTGTGTGCTATTTTTCGTTTTTGTAAATATTTTCGTTTTCTTGAATAGATTTTAATATTAAATTGATACACAAACATGAAAGGGAAACGAAACTTTCACATATACATGCATACAAACGAACAGATGTGTATGTAAGTATGTAAGTTGGCATTCACAATATATTCTTAATATACGTATATATGTGTTACACATGTGTGTGTGTGTGTGTAAGAAATATTAGGGATATGCAGATTGTTGTTGTTGTTGTTGTTTTCTTTTGTGAATATGAAAAATAAAAATAAACAAGAACTTGTTATTGCAGACACATTCAAACATACATACATGAACATAAATCCTACCCATCTACACTCCTACAAAGATCCGACAATTTTCTTTTCATCTAAAGGATACGTATTATGGGAGTAGTTTTTAAGCTACTGCTGCTACCCATTGCTGTTAATGTATCGGCACGGATAGATGTATGTGTGTGTATGTGTGTTTGATGTTTTCTTTCGTTTTTGTAAACATGTTTATGTGAACATTTTTATTAAATTTATATTTCTCTCTCTCTCTCTCTCTCCCTTCACTCTTGCTCTCTTCATATGACTATGTTTCGTTTTGTTTGGCAGCAGGGGACAGCAAAAGTGATTTGGGTTTACTCTTCATGGACTTCATAGAAACTGCGTGCACCTAAAATACGGGTCCCAACAAATATTATTAAATATTTTGCCAACAAAAAAACACCAGAAATATTTACAAACATTCTCTTCAATTTTAAGAGTCTGTTATTGTTGGTATGCCTATTCCCAATTTATCCTTTTGACAGGAAACAATTTATTGGAATGTATGAAATTCTGCTTTGGTAACGGGTATCAGCAAAACCAATAAGAGTTGCTAAGCATATGACCGAATAATAGTTGGGGTTTATATGGGTGTTGCGTGTGAGAAAAGGGATTTGGTGCGTCAAAGGTGCCATTAAATCTTAAACACTCGTATCCGAAAACACATCTAAAACACATTGTTTAAATTAACCTTTTTTGGCTTTTTATTTTACTATTGTTGTTGTTGTTATACTTCTTATTTTTCTTCTCCTTTGTGGATATTCTGTGATGTTTTCTAATATTTTATAGATTATTTTCTAGTATTCCCATAGGTATTCAAGATCTACTTAAACATTAAGGAAATTAATGTTGAAATATTAAAAAAGATTATGTAAAGAATTTATGAAAATAATAATGAAAAAGAGATGTAAAAAAGAATTCACAATCCACTCAAACGATTGAAAGGAAGCTCTGAAAAACTATTGAAAACTGTTCAATTTCTAAAGACTGAAGAAAATATCAAAATTTTGAATTTAAAAATTTTAAACCAATACTCTTTATTTTAAACCATTTGGTGATTGCTAAATGAACACGGAAAAATTATGAATTTTTTATTTTAATTTGAAATTAGGGTGCCCTGGTAGTCTAGTGGGTAGTGTGCTTGTTTATTAGTGTGAGGGTGATGGGTTCGTTTCCCGCCACAGATCAGCAATGAGTAGTTGCCGTAGTCTAGTAGGTAGTGTGTTCGCTTATTAAACGTAAAGCCCGGTTTCGAGCCCCAGGTCAGACATCAAAAAGAAATTGGAAAAAAAAATTTTTTTTCGGCGACTTCCTCTCACCAGATTTTAGGCAAAAACTCAGTGAGTAAATAAAATTGCCGTGAAAAAGTTTCCCAAAAATCTGTCGTTCTTTCATCGACGTTAAACTGTAGGTCCCGCCACTCAAGTATAAAATTTAGGCACACAACATAAGTGGTGTGAGAAGCTAGGCCGTAATCCTGACTGAAGGGTTGTAATGGCCAATTATGTATGTATGTATGTATATGCATTCATACTTATTTTAATATCATACTTATACAACTCATATTCAAAGTTTTAAGTACTCATCATACTCATACTTAACAATATGCATGGTGTTGTTGATTTCGACTGTCCTTTACTCAACATTTATAAGAACCACAAAATAAGTATGATTGGCATACGAACACCACAATACTCACTAGAGTGTTGAGTGTTTGCTTTGTCTTTTTCTTTCTTCTCTTTTTGTAAATACAACAACAACTAAGACTATAAATTTTGATAAATGATTCGAATTACCCGAATTATTTATGAGTATTAGTATTTTTCTAAATTTATAAATTTGAATGAGTAGGCCTATGAATCAAACATATTTTGAATGTTATGAGTTTGATGTTAACTCATTGCAACCTGTACTTATAAATCAATGTTGTTGTGAGTACGAAAGAATCAGAGTAGTTGAATTTCAATACTGTTGACTCACTCATACTCCAAATTTCATGAGTACTTATGAGTAGCGAAAAAACGATTCATTGCTCATCTCCGATTCCCACCAGAGACTCTGGTTTATTACACTATGTTGCGCATTTAGTCAAAATTACTCAGCTCGTATATAATTAAATACAATTTGTGACTGTGTTGTATACAATTTTAGTTTAGAGGACGTGTTCTTGTCAATTAAGATAAGTACGGTACCCGGAGATCGAATTGACCCATTGTACAACAAATTTTAAATTAAAACAAATTAAATTCTTCTGGTCATAATTTATTAATGGTATGCCCACTTGTATTTTAGTTAAAAGATAGGAAGTCTCGAAAATATATTAGTAGCAAGCTTGCCAAAAGCCTCAGTATTATACCTAGTTTCGTTTGTAATTTTTCGTCTACCACGAACCCATTAAACTATTACTTTAGGAATGATGGGCAGTGCTTCTCATTTCTGCAGACATCTCATCTTCTCTGTAATTATTCCTGTATCAAAATATTCTTTATAAAAACAAATGTGAAATCAGATTTTACTTTCCAGATAGCTTCACATTTTCTCATATTGCGTAATACATAGTCCACAGAATAATAATAATATGTGCACTGTACTATCATTAACAGATTGCTTAAGTATAAGTTCATATTTTAATGATTCCATTATGTACAATACGTTAGTCTGGGTATGGGCCTATTTATCTATATTTCCTTCGTGAAAATGATAAAATTATGTTATTTCTTTATCTTTGTTTCTGTCTTCCTACAACCGTCAAGTATTTGATTTTTATCCTCTGGTCGTATACAGTTATTGCGATTTTCTTTTTAATAACTTCCAACTTTCTTTCGCCACACTATTTGAACTGCGCTTGATAAACAAAATCTGGTTGGGACAGTAAAACACGGTGGTGGTGGAGTTATGGTATGGGGATGCATAGCGGCTTTGGGGGTAGGTCAACTTGAATTTATTGAGTCCACCGTGAATAAATATGGGTACCTAAACATATTAAGAAATAATTTATAACAAAATTTATAACAAAACTCAGCCTATCATCTACGTTTTGGTTCCCACAGGATAACGACCCAAATGAAAAAAAATTGTTTAATTGAGCAGTGTTATCGACATTGCTCCGGCACTGCAATACTTTTGATAAAGTTAACTCTATTTTATCTGTAAGTTATTAATAACGAAGAGAAGTTAAAGGTGACTTTATCTTTAACTAAACCCAACTTTAATGGCAAGTTGTAATAATGGCCCTAAATCGATTAAATCTTTTGATTTTTGTAAAAAGTTCTTCTAAAAATTTCGTTTATTACTAATGTGAATAAATTTAAGTACTAATTTCGTTAAATGCTTTCGATTTGAATAAATTTTCTTCCATTTGTTTTCAGTAACATATTGATTTTATTACAAATTACAAATTTTGTTTGAAGTTAATTTCATCATTTTCAATGTTTTGCAATGTGAAGTTAAATTTAAAGAATTTTCAAGAAATTAAGCAAAAACTGAGAGAATGAAATCAGCACAAATGGAAAGTATTTTCCATAACATACGTTCAAATTGTACAAAAAAGAAGCAAAAATTTAAAAGGAAATTAATTTGTATGAAATTTTAGAAAAAAATACAACCCAAAACATGAAAACAATTGCAAACATTTTTTAACCATTTCCATTGTTATTGTTGTAGTTTTTAAAATAACTTTTTCATTTTGTATTTGTGTATAGCTTTGTTATTACTAAACCAATAATTTAAACAATTATTTATTTGTCTACACTTGTGACCACATCTCGGACTGACTGGACATACATACAAACATATGTTGTAGGTAGAGAAATGTACAGAATGCGGTGCCACAAACTCATGCAAATAAAACATGAATAATGATAGCAAAAACAGGATTCTACTACAGATGGAATTTAAATTTACAATGTATGTACATATACCTACATACATTGTATGTATGTATGCATGTATGTAGAACATGTTAAAATTCCTAATCTATTAGAGTATCCCAAGAGTCTTTTAAATATTAAAAAATATTGGAAAAATAATTCAAAATTTTTAGTTTCACTTCATTTTATTCACTTTTCACATACATACATCAGGTGGGGCACATCACCGTGTATATATCAAGAGATGTTTCAAAGAAAATTTTCAATTTTTGTTGTCCTTACTTAATACATTATATTTTTCTTTTTTAAAAAAAAGTAAAATTTAAAATTTTTCCAATGATTATTATTCTTGGTTTTTCTAAAACCTCAAATAGACTCGTCCATGTGGACATACATATCTATGCTTACATGAGTACAAATTTAAAATCCTGATATTGTTACGATATTGTTACGTTTTTAACTTTTTAAAAAGAATATGAGATCGTTGATTGCAAACAAAATAAAACCAAGTATTTGTTTCAATTAAATTCCTAATTGTTCGCACTACTTTTGTGCCACTATTCACACTTGACGAATACAACAATAATTGCTTGTTCGCTAGTCTTCTTTAATTACAACGCAGATCTTTTACACGGCGATCTTCAAACCACGACTGTTCTCTTCACACGCAACACGTCTTCACACAAGACTGACTGAATTCTTACTGCTCGTTGCCTGCTTTGTCTTGCCTTACTACTTTTGTGCCGCTGTTCCCACTTGACAAATACAACAATAATTGCTTGTTCGCTAATCTTCTTTGCTTACAATGTAGATCTTTTCAATGGCGATCTTCAAACCACGACTGTTCTCTTCATACGCAACGCGTATGACAGAATTCTTACTGCTCGTCGCCTGCTATGTCTTCCCTTTTTATATGCCCACGTAATTAGTCTGATGAAGGTTCTTGTAGTAGAATGTTAAGGGTTCCGCCTTCTCGCAAACTCTATCGCGACTTCATTGTTGTTTGTGTATGTTGTTCACATTGCTTGTTGTTGCGTTCTCGCTTACTTGTCTATCCCCGTTTCTTTCATACGGATGTTGTTGTTGGTTTAATTGTAACAAGTTCATTGTATTGGTTTGTTCAGCTTTTTCTTTATCGTTTTAATGTTAAACGATGGTACGCCGTTTTTATTTTCGTAACAATATTTTCATCAAAGAGAGTCGGAGCATTCAGTTGTTCATTATTCATTGATTCATTGGCATTAATTTTTTCCACTTATTCAAAATTCGTACAATTTAATAGGCCTATGGGATCACGAGAAACAATTTCAAGAATTAATATTAAAAATCAGTTTATAATGTAGCAATTTCCACAATGGTCCTTTGACACCACTCTGAATATCACACTATAATCCACTTAACTACTTAGTTACTTAATCGGTCTTTACAGAGCTCTTAGTTAAGATTTCGACCAAGTTTCTCACATCACCCTGATGGTGTGTGTTCATTTTACAACAACAGAACAACAGATTTTTCTAGAAACTTTTCATGGCAATTTTATTTACTCGCATACTTTTTGCCTGAAAACAGCCGAGATAAACTCGCCCGAATAAATATTTTTTCACATTTCACTGAGATGTCTAAGCTGGGGTTTGAAACACGAAATTTCAATATAAGATTTCGCAACCGTTAAATCCCAAGGGAAACCCTATTTGAATTTGGTTTTATTTTTAATAAAAAACAAAAACAAAAACAAAAATGTTTTACAATAAAACAACGTAATTTGTCAACCAGAGTGTAAAAGGGACACCACATAGAAAGTAAAACAACAACATGTAATTAATTTAAGTGACATTTTAAGTTCGGTATGCACTACAAAAGGATTAACTTCCCCAAGGAACAAGAATTCCTGAGCATTATGTCTTCAGAGTTCATAGGCGTTTGTTGTCAGAAGAAACAAAAAAAAGGATTTTTATTTTTAAGCTTTAAAATGCTTCTTCTTAGCATTTAAAGTTAACTTTAAATGTCTTTTACAATTAGAAAATACCGGAGAATATTTCATACAATAAACAGAATCGCCTTTCGACGAAATTATTAAGAAACTTCCGGCAACAGCAATAGATAAGCAAAGTTGATATAAATAGAGAAGGGCGGCAGAAAGGTTGCAAATACAATATTTTTAAAGAAATTTTCATTTTCTTTTGCATTATACTAGCTGTTAAACAAAAAAAACCCACCAAATGATGTCTTAAGGTGATGTTAAAGGGAGGATTTTAACGGACAGATAAATTGTTTTTCATTATTATAAGTGGACAATAAGGTAGAAGAAAATGTTAAGCTGAAGGGAAGATCATCCTAACTTTTAAAGTTAAGTTTATGTTAGAACTTGTCATATTATATATTATTTTCAATATGGCAACTTCAAATATAAACAAAATGAACAAATACAGCAAAAAAAAAAGAAGGCCGTCGTTGCCACTGCATATAAAAGGAACTTGTTTAATTGAGCAGTGTTATCGACATTGCTCCGGCATTGCCATATTTTTGAAAAATTTAACTTTATTTTATCTGTAGGTTGTAATAACGAAAAGAAGTTAAAGTTCACTTTAGCTAAAGTTACCTTTAACTAAACCCAACCTCAACGGCAAGTTGTGATAATGGCCTTAAGAGTAACACGATTAAATAATAAACTTAAAAGAGTGTGAATAAATTACGAAGAACCAAATCGAATTAGGTTTTTAGGTAGTAATTTGGCCTTAAAAGACGCGAATACTGAACAGTCAAAGTACATTTCTTATCAAAATTCTCCATGTCGGAGAATTCAATGGAAAACTGATTCTTGAAATCTTCCCTTTTGTCCTTTCAGCCAAAAGAAATTGGTTTGCGCCCAGACTAAGCTTAGGTGTTTACAATACTATTTTAGATGATTTTTAGTATGCGCTTTCTTTTTTGAACATAGGAATTTATACGCATTTACTACAAAGAGTTTTTTTGAATTGCATTTAAATTTTTTTTTTTTGAGAATTGTTTGATTTTTCCACGAATAATTTCAGTTTGGTTTCGTGAAAAAGCATAGACCAGATTGCTTGTTTGCAGATTATGCTGAAAAGGAGAACAGTTGGCGGTCGTCAATTAAAACCAATTCCAGATTAAGTTTTTAGCGCACTCAAATAGTGTATAAAACAGCGTTCTTTTACGGTATACGATTCAATCTTTGGATAGCGGAAAGTAACTCGAGCAAAAATATATTGTTACGAAAATGGAAATGGTGTAACATCGTTTAACATTAAAATGATAAACAAAAGCTACAAAAACAACAAAACTTGTTCAATATGAAAGAAAAGGAGATAGACAAGTAAAAAAAGAAGGCAACAACAAACAATAAAAACAAAACACACAAACAACAATCAAACTACTATAGAGATCTTGAAAGGCGAAGCCACAAACATTCGACTTTAAGACCATTCATCAGACTGTTTACGTGGGCAAGACAAAGCAGGCAACGATAAGTAAAAATTCAGTCAGTCTTGTGCGAAGACGCCTTGCGTATGAAGAGAACAGTCGTGGTTTGAAGATCTCCGTTATACAGATCTATCGCACAATTGTTGTCGTTTACGCAAACGAACAGTGGCACATACAATTGTGTGAACAATAAAGGATTTTGTTGAAACTAAACACAAATTTATTTTTATTTTGTTTGCAATCAACGAACTCATATTTTATACGTTTTTAAAAAGTTGAAAACGTAACAATATGAAATCATTAATGTTAAGAAGATTTGTGCTGGTTTAGACGAAAGCTATCACTGTTTTATTGATTCAATCAGATGTAATGCAAAATTTTCGCATTTCGAAAATACTGATTACAATAATAGTGGAAACGAAAACGAATTTTTTTTAATCCTAACAATTTCGTGAATTCCAGTCTACAGGTTCCAATTTAGTATATTTGCGTAGAGATATCTATTTAGCGGCTTTTTTTTTAACCCCAGGAGTTTAATCATTCTGTTTTGAGCCTTCACAAATCATTACATATGAATGCAGGCATTTATTCTGCAAATAATTCTTTTAAGCGATTCAATATGTGTACATTCCTGTTGTACTCCTTAGAGAAGTATTATGAGAAAGAACTTTCTAAATACAGAACTCAAGTACTACTACTCCTAATGTGCTGTCAGTTGTGTCGCCTACTTCTCGACAACTATGTGAAATGGATACTCATACTAGACAATCTGGATTTTAGTGATTGTGTTGATAAAAAGAACTCATATACGTATATGATGAGGTGAGCTTAAAGAATTTAAAAACACTTATGGTTCTAATTTCTGGCTAACTAATATAAAATATTACCATTCCATATTACCATATTATCCATACATACATATTACCATACATACATAAAATTGTTTCATCGAATTTGATGTGGTTTTATGCCGCCTAATGACCATGTAATCATAAAAAAAATATAAAAAACAATGTCATAACAGAAACGAAATAGTAAAGGCAAGCGTAAGATACCTCAGACTAACAATAGTCCCTAGGTTGTGTTTATAAATGATCAACTAAAACCCATACAAATATCAATCATATCAACATACATACATATGTATGTGAGCTACAAACACCACCTTGAGCATGCTTTCGAGCGAAAAGCCTTAGAGGATTAAAGTTCTTAGTGCAATCTTAATGGCAGTTTCATCTTTCGTCTAAAGAACTGCATACAGTGTGTTCTGATTTTTCTTTGTCCCACTGCGCCCTCATGTAGAGGAGGACGTGTACTTGTCAATTAAGGCAAGTACAGTACCCGGAGGTCGAATTGACCCTCATGTAGGTAATGAAATATTTATTGGGAACGAGCGTGTTTTTGTAACATTAGAAGAGGGCTAAGATTTTTTGATCACTTGAATAGCTTGCTTATGATTGTTGTAGAACACTCCACACTATACAATTGTCCTTGATACAATACGGTATTAGTATCACACGATATTACATGTAAAATTACATTGATTTCGTAGTTTCTCATAACATGGTACCAATTCACCACGTTATACGAGGGACAAATGTATATCGCAAAAAAATCGAATGTGTTACAGCGTGCAAAAACAATTTGTGAAGGCTCTCTTCCCTATCGTTTACGGCTTAATAATCAATAACCAAATGAGAAATTCTAAAGAACACATTGTTGATTTTAAGGAACCATTGATGATGATCCTATCAACAAAAGTGTAGAAAGAATAGGTAAATTGAAGCTCATATATTCATTAACGATGTCATCACTTTTGGCAAAATTAGTAACTGCGAATGTAAATTCGTTTCATGTATGTATGATAACATAATAATGGAACCAAAGAGAACATACTTCAACGAATACAGAAAGGATGTCTTACTTTTAGAGCTTTAGATGACGAAAGTGACATATTTAAGTCGAACATCATATACGTCACTATGGCACTATGGCTGTGAGACAAGTAACACAACGTTGACTGATTTAAAGACAATACAGGTCTTCATAAATAGGTGTCTGTGGAGAATCAAAATGACATTCTGTGCGTGAAAGTTAAGAAAGTCATGAAACGACGTTGAGAGACATTCATTAGAGGGGTAAGCAGGAGGGAGCAGCAGAAAAGATTAGTGAAATAGTAAAGCTGGGTCGAAAGTGCAGTAAATCTCTGCTCCGTTTTATGTAAACGCTGTTACAATACATTTTGTAAAGTGTTGCAATTGATTGATCTTCTGTTTACGAAAGCTACAACAACAAAAATCAATTTAACATCTATTCCAAACTAGACCCAGTCTAAAACTAGCTTCAATTTAATTCTGATCCCTCCGAACAATTAATATTAATCACCGAAAACTATCATAAAAAAAGATCTTCAGATATATTGTTGTATTTATGTTTTCAAGTGTACGTAACTGGTGAAGGCGCTTACATTTTTATATTAGCGAAATTACACACATACACACCCAGTCTAAAGTGGCACCATATAAAACAGCACCAGCAACAGCAACAGGAATATTAGCAAGAAACAAGAGCTTTTGTTTATGGGAATACAAAACGGATTTAACAAACACCAACTCAATAATAAAGCTGACTGTGTAACGATGATGTTTCTAATTGTGGCAGCAACTGGGTTGTGCTACACACTGAGAGACATGTTTAAATACGAACAATTCTCACAGTATGTTATAATTGTGTATGTTACACTTGTTGTTGTTGTTGGTGGTGTTGTTATTGCTGACATTGCAAAAATATTGTTCTCACTGTGTAACGATTGTAACGGATGCGTATGATATATGCTCTTTAAAAGCATATTCAATTTTATATTGCATTTAATAATACAATTACATTTTGTTGTTAGTGTTGTTGTTGTTTTTGTTGGTGATGTTGTTGTTATTATTGTTTTACAATATCCGCACACATTATACTAACAGACATAATGTTCATGTACAACTAGAAATGAGTATAATTTTTAACAGGTACACCCATACGTGTACATACCATATACATATATGTATGTATGTGTAGGTATGTAAAATAAATAAATAGGAGAACATAAACAGACCCATGCATGTGTGAGAGACCATTGTTATAATGTTTCAATTGAAATTTGTTTTGTGAACGTAATGGCGTAGAAATTGAAGGGATTGCAACCATATTGCTTATGTCCGTACCTTTATGTGTATATATGTATGTATTTATGTAGGGCATGTAAATTTTGTAATTGCGTACAAAATGGAACGTAATTAAGCCAACATAAATTTTAATTGAATTATTATGTGAGATATTTACCGCATAAACAATTTGTTATTGTTGTTGAATTTATTACAGCCATTTTTATTGTTTTTTTTTTCTTTGTTGGTCATTGAAAGCTTTCAATGAATACACACCTTAGCATATACACTTCAACATTAATACAGAATATACATATACACCAGAGGTCAGCATTGAATCGTTTTTTCGCTACTCTTAAGTACTCACGCCATTTTCAGTATGAGTGAGTCAACAATATTAAAATTCAACTACTCTGAATCAACTACTCATACTCACTACAACATTGATTTATAAATAGAGCTTGCAAAGAGTATAAGTTCAACGTTGACATCAAACTCATAACATTAGAAATACATATGTTTGATTCATACGCCTACTCATTTAGTTTTCAAAAATTTAGAAAATTACTTATAATACTCATAAATGATTCGAATGATTCGAATTATTCATCACAATTTACAGTGTTAGTTGTTGTTGCATTTACAAAAAAAGAAGAAAGAAAGAATCAAAGACAGCAAGCAAAGCAAACACACAACCTTCTAGTGAGTATTGTAGTATTCGTACGCGAATTATATTGTTACGTTTTTACCCTTTAAAAACGTTAAAAATATGAGTTCGTGGATTGCAAATGAAATAAAAGTAAATTAGTGTTTAATTTCAAAATCAATTCTTTATTGTCTGCACAAATCTGTGTGCACCCTGTGTTGAAATTTATTCACACAATAACAATTTCCTTTAAATTGTTGTTCTTCTTGTACACAATAACAATTTCCTTTAATTGTTATTCTTCTCGTACACAACAACAATTCCCTTTGTTGTTCTCCTTGGTACACTCGTTCGTTAGCACTTCGAACTTCGATTCTCTTCACACGCAACGCAACGTGTCTGATTGAATTACCACTCTTCTGCTTACAACCCTTTTTGTGAGCAACAAACTTTCTGCTCGCGTAAACACTAACAACTGCTTACTTCGAACGCAACCGTGTCTTCACACAAGACTAACTGAAGTATCACTCACTCATCGTTGCTCGTTTTGTCTTGCCTTTTATATCGCTGGATCATCAGTCTAAAGCCGAAAGTCCATAGCATGCGTTTCATGCGAGCTTGCATTACATGCGTATACCGAAAAAGTAGAATCAGTGTAGTTGTATGTGACAAGAAACATAAGAAAATGCATAGAATGCATAGATGCGCAGAACGCATCAAGTAGATCTACTTTCTACTTTTCTATGCGACTCATGCAGTGTTGGAAAATGTCAGCAGTTTTTTAAACTTGGCATGCCAAATTATATACTATAGTGAATGGTTTCGATAGATATGTTTACATTTTACGACATTATTATTTTCGCATTTTTCTTTTTGCATTATAAAAATATTAATAAAAACATATTTCATAATAAAGTTTACTACTAATTTAAGAGGAAAATACATTTTTAGCACATTTCTGAACATTTCATCATTTCATGAACAAAATATGCATGTTACTAGTTGTCGATTGTTTTTATGTACTGAGTGTCATCTACTTTGAATTTATTTATTTGTAAACATGAAAAATGGAGGATAAATTAACCGAAAACAATCGTCTTGTGTTCTTTTGAGGATTTTTGTAGGACTTAACAGCACAAAATATCACATATTTAAACTCATAAATTTGTAATTAATGGCATAAATGTTTTTGTTTGCTTTTTTATTGTTTACCACAACAGCTGACCAAAACAAAAAACCAGTCGCTTAAAACGCATTGTGTGTAACTTGCAATAAGAACCGCATAGAAAGCAAAAATTGCATGTAACGCAGTCCGCATGAAACGGATGGTATGGACTTTCGGCTTAATGCATGCCCTTGGCAGAGAATGACTGCCTTCGGGAACAATCTAAAAATGTAAACAACTCGCTTCCCTTATTGTTGTTAGTGGATCTTGTTTACATCTATCCTTGTAGCGTTGTTGTTGTTTGTTTACTTTGTCCCTTTTCTCTTCTTATACCTGATGTTATTGTTGCTTGTTTACTTTGTCCCCTTGTTTACTGATGTTGTTGTTATATTCTCGTTTGTTCTTTGATCACGCGATCAAGCCCATTGTTTTTGTTGCTATATGTTTACTTCTTTGTTGATCATGTAAACAACTGCCTTATGTTGTTTCTGGAGGTTTTGTTTATCACTTTATACATGATCAAGTCCGTTGTTTTGTTTTTGGAGCTTTTGTTTATTATTTTAATAACACCATTTCCATTTTCGTAACAATATTTATTTTGTGATTCTTCTAAATGTTGAGTAAAGGTCGAAATCAACAACATCATGCGTATTGTTAAGTATGAGTAGTATGAATATAATATTAAAATAAGTATGAATGCGTATAAGTATCAGAAATTATGAGTATGATTCGAATCTACTCATTCATAACATAATTGGTCATTACAACCCTTCAGTCAGGATTACGATCTAGCTTCTCACACCACTCATGTTGTGTGCGTTAATTTTATACGTGAGTGGTGGGACCTACAGTTTAAAGTCGACTCCGAACGACAGATTTTTGAAAAATTTTTCATGGCAGTTTTATGTACTCTCAGAGTTTTTGCCAGAAATCTGCTGAGAGGAAGTCGCCGAAGAAATATTTTTAATATTTTGTTCTGATGTCTGACCTGGGATACGAACCCGGGCTTTACGTCTAAGAAGCCAACACACTACTTACTAGACTACGGCGACTTCGAATCTACTTATCTTTTTGAATACTCATTGCTGATCTCCAGGGGTGTTGTCGAGCCGGAACGCTCCGGAACGTCGTTACGGTACTTCATTTTTGGACAGGAACGCGTTCCGGAACTAAAGATGATTTCTGATAACGAGAATTGGCTGACGTTTTGAAAAAAAAATTACAAAGAATTGCTGATTTTTTTTCTAATTTTGACGTGTTTTCATATGTATTTTTATAAACAAGGGTTTGAACCGAACCCGATCCGGAACGAACCGGCTTGTTTTTCCGAATCGTGAACCGAAGTCCGGAACGCGTTCCGGTAAAAAAAAATTAGCACAACACCACTGCTGATCTCTGACCCATACCTCACTTTGCGTCGTGCTTTTTGGAACTTAACCATGTTTTTTTGGTCCCACCACTCATACTAGTCATATTCATACTCACTCTAGTCATATTCAAAAATTTCATGAGCACTTATGAGTAGCGAAAAAACGATTCATTGCAGTTCTCTGGTATGGGTATACATACAAATGTGTGTATGTATATGTAATAACAGTATACCAGAAATTCCTAGATTTCCACGTTTTCAATAATGGTAACGGATAAAAAATTTGGTGCGCTCAATCCGACCTCTGCAGAGATACATATCCTAACGAAAAAGTGCAAAAGCGCGGTATTCGTGTGGTGCACTAAGTTTGGAATTATTTTTTTAAGTTTTAATCTCGTTGCATCATCTGAAAGTGTTGAGTGCAGTTTGGATAATAAATCCTGTCCGCCTGTATTATTTTGATTTCAAATCGATAACAATTGTGTGACGATAATTTTATCCTAATGCCTGTATGACCTTTTTCAATTTGGTAAACCAAAATAGTGTGAAGTATATGGTTATCACAAATAAATAATTAAAAAAAAACAATTGAAAAAGAAATTCCATAAAAACCATTTATATTGTAAAACATTTAGAATTTTAGGCGACATTTGCCACATGCATTTTGGCAATTGTAATTTTTTTTTCTGCTGCAGAACACATTTAGAGATCACATTTTCCTAAGGCGTACACACATACATACATATTTCTCATTTAGCAATTTTATTTAAAAACTAAAATTAAAAATTAATTTTATTTTGGTTGTTGTGCACGTAATACTAGAATAAATATTATATTTAATTACAATATATTTTGTGTTATGGGAAGTGTCTGGTTATATCCAATGGAGATAATAATAAGACCACTCGCGTGTGACTTTAACATGCAGATTTTACAACATGCCTCAAACTATTCTGGTCATCACTGTAGAAAATTTAAGGAGATGACATACTATATATTAGTTCCACATATTTTTACTGCAGAGAAGATCGAAGGAGATCCTTTTCAATATCCCTGTTGTGTAGACAGAGGAACTACGATATTTTCCATTTAAATTAAAATAAAATAAAGTGTATGTGTATGTGTATGTGAAACATAATCCAAATTTTTTATTCGTTTGAGAGATCTATTGATGGCATTATGTGTAGAATATAACAAATATTCCACGTGGCTTCTCTGGGTAGAGTGCATCTGACATGACCAATTTTCCATCACTCTGGTGCATAAATAAGGCTTAATTTGACCGAAGACACGAGTAATGTTGGTTTTGAGCATTGCTGTGATTAGTGGCTTATTTCCCTACACTTGCCACTAAGCAAAACCCAAAAGAAAACGTCTAACGTTGTGAAATCGTATGACTTCGGTTGCCAGTTCACAACTCTACCACTTGAAATAACCATGTTTCCCTAATTGCTCGACATTAGGTTCATCCTGTTGACACCACATGGCATTGATGTCTACATCATGCAATTAGGGACAAAATAGGTCGATAATCATAGAGCAATAGTGCTCAACGTTGTTCTGAAAGAAATATGGACTAATGACGAAGACAGCTCAAAGTCCACACCAAACAGTGGTTTTTTCGAAATGCATTAGATGCTCTTGGATCTTATGTGAATTGGTATCGTCGAAAAATCGAATTTTTTTTAATCACGTATCTATTCAACGAGAATGGCCTGATTGCCAAAGACGATATTTGATGAAAATTAATATTAGTTGCCAACTGCTTTAGTGTACATTTAGCGAACACATTTGTCTTTGTCGTTGTCTATGGTCATATGGAAAAACAGAATCAATATATGACAACTAATTTGACAAATTCAGATTCAACAAGACAACCGTTATTAACTGTCAAATTATGGTAGTCCCTATTGGAAGGCCCTAGCCAGTAAAACAAGCCGAATAATAGATAAAAAGAGGATATTTGTATTAAAATGAACGGAGACAACAACAGATAAAAATCAACGATATAATCTATGTCGTCTAGTCGATTATTCCTACTTCAGCGACATACGTAAATGGTCATTACAACCCTTCAGTCAGGGTTACAATCTAGCTTTTCACCCCACTGATATTGTGTGTATGTTAATTTCATACATAAGTGGCGGGAAATACAGTTTCAAGTCGATTCCGAACGATTCTTGAGAAACTTTTCTGGCAATTTTTTTCAGAGATTTTGTCATATTTCGTTTTGTTGGAGATGTCTGATCTGGGGTGGGAACCGAGGCCTTTCGTCTAATAAGCCAACATACTACCTACTGGACTACGGCGACTTCAGAGAAGTATCTTTAAATATTCATCAATATAAAGGAAACGGTCATAGAATGTTGAATTGTAAATTGATTGACTTTGGTCCAAATTATTCTTATGACAACTTCTTCTTTCAGCAGTCTTCTGGGAAAAACTCTGCGAGTAAACAAATTGCAATGAAACATTTTCTCAAGTCAGTTAAACTGTGGGTCCCACCTAGGGGTGCCAGACGTACTGTTTTTAACAGTACATGTACTGATTTTTTTCAATTGTACTGCTTTATTCACAACACCCAAATCAGTACGCAAATGTACTGTTTTTTACCATCTGTACTGTTTTTGTACTGTTTTTTTTTTTCTTAAATGATTTTAAGTATCACGACAAAACATGTTTCTATTTTAATATTTTAGAACAATAAATTTAGTTCTGAGCTAACGAGGAATCCAATGCCAAATGGAAATGGCGGTATTACTGATATTAAACGCCATATGAAGACAGCAAAACATATGCGGAACTTAGAAAGTTATCAACAAAAGCCTGTAAGTTGTTTTTTTAACAATAGTTCGAATAAAGAAACAGAAGGAGAAAGAGAGTCAAGTTTAATGGCAGAGGCAGCTTTCGCCTATCATACCATCACACATAGCCATAGCTACCAATCCGCAGACTGCTTTTTAAACAAATGTTTCTAGATTCAAATGTAGCTTCTAATTTTACATGTGGTAATACAAAGTTATCGAAGATCGCTACTAATATTTTGGCGAAGTATTCTGTTGAAACTATGCTAAAGGACTTGAATGATGATCACCCTTTTTCTGTTTCAACCGATGCGTCAAACAAAGGAAATATTAAAAGCTTTCCAATTGTCCTCCGATACTTTTCTAAGCATACGGAGTAAATACAAAACTTTTATGAGTCAAATTCCGAAATGTCAAAAGATATTGCTGATATTGGAAGGCAGAAATTTAAGCTTGGCCAACGTCACCAGCTTTTGTGCAGATAATGCAAATGTTAATTTCGGACACAAACAAAGTGTTTTTTGTTGAGCTTAAGGAAAATAATCCAGATATCATCGGTATGGGACGTTTGTGTCATATGATTAATAATGCATTTAAGAATGGATTGAAGCTTTTAAAACTCGATATAGCGAATATTGAAATAAAAGTTTTTAATAAATTTAGCTCATCAACAAAGAAGACTTCAAGTCTAAAAGAAATGTTCGAGTTCTGTGAACTAGAATGGAGTGAAATGCTTCGTCACCTGCCGACACGATGTGAATTAATTTTAAAAATAAACTATGAATACAATTGTAATGAATTTTACAATTTTTTAAAAACAGAATATGGGAAGAACGACATTTTAAAACATATAAAAAAGTGATAAATATCTTTAAAAAGTAATCTACAAAACTATTTTATACTTTGAAAAGAAAAAATATAATATTGTAACTTTATATATACATATGTCTATTTATCTAAAAACCATTTTAATAGTATGCACTTATATTTAAAATTATTTTAATATTTGTTTTAAAAAAAAGCATATACTTATGTACATTTGAAATTAATTTACTATATGATCACATATTTCAATTGTTTTTTAATTAATACCTCAAAATGTTATGAATTGAATAAATTGTTATGTTTTTGTAAATGCGTACTGTTTTTTCATTAATTGTACTGGTTTTTTGTACTCAGTGTACTGTTTTTCCGAATTCCAAATCTGGCTACCCTAGTCCCACCACTCATTGATAAAATGAACACACAGTAGAAGTTCGATAGTAATCATGACTAAAGGTTGTTGTTAGAATATGAGTTCGTTGATTTCAAACAAAATAAAAATAAATCTGTTTAGTTACAATTAAATTCTCTATTGTTCGCACTACTTTTGTGTGCCACGGTTTACAACTTGACGTATGTAACAATAATTTCTTGTTCGCTACTTTTCTTTGCTTACAGCGCAGATATTTACAACGGAGATCTTCAAACCACGACTGTTCTCTTCACACGCAACGCGTCTTTACGCAAGACTGGCTGAATTCTTATTACTCGTTGCCTGCTTTGTCTTGCGTTTTTATATGCCCACGTAATCAGTCTGATGAAGGTTCTTTAAGTCGAACGTTTGGAGTTTTGCCTACTCGAGAACGCTATCACGGTTTCATTGTTGTTTGAGTATTTTGTTCACGTAGTTGGTTGTTGCGTTCTCACTCACTTGTCTGTCTCCTTTTCTTTCACCGATGTTGTTGGTTTACTTGTAACAAGTTCGCTGTATTTGTTAGTGTAGCTTTTGTTAATCATGTTAATGTTAAACGATGTTTCCATTTTCGTTACAATATGAACCTTTAATTATTTCGCTCTGTGTTTAGTCATATTTTTGTATGAATTTATGGTTTTTCGTAAAAATAATAATTATGAGTTTATAATTAAATGAAATCTTTTCAATTTTTCTATTATTATTGCAAAAATTAATGGAAAAAATAAACAAAATCTGGCATTTACAATAAATTACTACTACAAAAATATTAATTAACGCCAGACGAATCAGCAAGAATGAACAGAGATATTGAAAAGAAAACAAAAGAAATCACATTAAAATCAACAACAATATGTAATAAAATGATGATTTTATTTAAATTGTTTCACAAAATCTATGGTCAATAATTACAAATAGTTTGAATTGCATTGAATTATTTGCTATAAAGTAAGTAGATAACAGCAGCGTCTTTGAAACATTGAATTGCGGATTAACGAACACAAGAATCTTTTGCCACACCACACCGCCACAATTAAAGACGTTTGTGAATGTAAGCTTCATAATTGGAAATCAATTGGAAATCGTGTGTAAGGATTCGTTCAATTGGCTGTATAGCTTAGAGGCACTGTGTGATTGTAATTAAGACAATCCCCATATGAAACTATTGATTACATGTAAAGTGTTATCACACGAGCCACCTTTAAGTTTACTGCGTACATTTACAGCCCAAAACAAGCTCATTTTAATGAAAGCAAAATTTATTTCCACAACTCAAATATGCTGCAAGAAAACTTTGTATGTGTTTCCTAAAATTCAGCGAATTTTTTAAAGATTTTCTGAAATTAAAGAAGAAAATTGTAGAAATCCTAATGCGATTGAAATGATAATGAAATGAGAAGACTTTTTAATTTTTAATTAAGTCGACTAGAACGGCATTGAAATGCTTACCGTTTAAGTGGAAAATCTCTGGAGGTAAAGGTTGTAACACACACACACACACATGTACATTAAATGTAGTGGTGCTACAATATTTTGACATACAAAATAAGGAAAAGGAAAGGAAAGCACTTAAATCCGTAACTTATTTCAGTTTTAATTAAGCGGTAGAAATTAAAACTAAACTGAAAAAAAAGAAATTATATATGTGAGTGTGTGTGTAAGTGACTGTTTGAAAGTTAAGAAGGATGGCGTATGCAAAAGAATACCCATCCAGAGAGAGTGACAGAGAGGCAAAAATAGAGAACATTAAGTACGAAAGTAACTTATTGCCATTTTATTAACTTATTTACTTCTACACCCACATACATACACATACTAACGGAAAGACACACACAGAGGCAGAGAGAGAGAGAGAGAGAGAGAGAGCAAGAGAGTAATATAAAGCAGCACATTTTTCATCTTGAAACTGCATTTGCAATTTCCGATTCACTTTCATATGCTTGTGCGTTTATTTGCACGTTTGCAGCATCAAATCTTTGAACGGTGGAATGTCTTTAACGAAATTAAGTCATATATTTGTTGTTCATTCTCCTTAAATGTTCATACAATGAAGAGATGCTTTATGAAACTTTATTTTTATTACTTTTAAATCGGCTCTTTTGAAGGCATCGAATGAGAATCCAGAAAGGAAAAGTCAATAATTTTTTGTTCATTATGAGTTGCTTTATTACAACTTAAAGATTTGGTTCAGGTTCAGGTCATTGTATCTGTAATAAGAGTACAATGCTTATTTCGTTTTAAGGTATCAGACAAAAAGTTATTGATTTAACAGTAATTATCTTGGATACTATTCCTAATATTAATACATACATACATAATACATAATTGGCCATTACAACCCTTCAGTCAGGATTACGGCCTAGCTTCTCACACCACTCATGTTGTGTGCTCTTTATTTTATACTTGAGTGGCGGGACCTAGAATTTAACGTCGACTCCGAACGACAGATTTTTGAGAAACTTTTTCAAAGCAGATTTATTTACTCTCAGAGTTTTCGCCAGAAATCTGCTGAGAGGTAGTCGCCGAAGAAATATTTTTTTCATATTTCGTTTTGAAGTCTGGGGCTCGAACCCGGGCTTTACGTCTAATAAGCGAACACACTACCTACTAGACTACGGCGGCTACTAATATTAAAGTAGCATGTAATTTAAGACAAGAAATGTTATGGCATACTATGTAATGTTATGTCAGTTTACGTCATTTTATATAATTTTATATCATTTTAGGTCAGGTCATGTTGTCTCACATTGTCATATTGTATGTCATGTTATGTAAGGTTATATCATGTCATGTTGTGTCACGTCATGTCATGTTATATGACATTTTGTCATGTTGATGCCGTTATACCATTTTATGTTATGTCATGACATGTTATGTGCCGTCATGCCATGTTGTGTCATGGCATATCAAGTTATGTATGTCATGTATTCTTATGTTACGTCATATTATGTTCTTAATGAATCATTAATGATTGAATATAGTGTCATCTCATGCGTAATATGTCATTTCATGCTATGTCATGTTATGTCATGCCATGTCATGTCATGTCATGTTATGTCATGTCATGTTATGTCATGTCATATCATGTCATGTAATGTCATGTCGTCTTATGCTATGTCATGGTAAGTCATGTTATGTACTATTATTTTATATCCTGTCATCTCTTGTTTAGTTATTTCATGTAATGTTAGGTCATGTCATGTTCTGTCACGTTGTATGTTATGTTACGTTATGACATTTCACGTCACTTTATGTCATGCTATGTCATGGCATTTAATGTTATATCCTAGCATTTTGTGTAATATTATGTCATGTTATATGAAGTTGAGAGAAGTCGCCGTGGTTTAGTAGGTAGTGTGTTGGCTTATTAGACGAAAGGCCCGAGTTCGAATCCCAGGTCAGACATCAAAACGAAAATATGAAAATATTTCTTCGGCGGCTTCCTCTCAGCAGATTTCAGGTAAAAACTCAGAGAGTAAATAAACATGCCATTAAAAAGTTTCTCAAAAAAATCTGTCGTTCGGAGTCGACTTTAAACTGTAGGTCCCGCCACTCATGTATAAAATTAACGCACACAACACGAGTGGTGTTGAGAAGCTAGGCCGTAATCCAGACTGAAGGGTTGTAATGGCCAATTATGTATGTATGTATATGAAGTTGAATCACGTTATGTCATTTTACGTCAAGTCATGTTAAGTGATATGATATGACATATTATGTTATGTCAAGTCGTGTTATGTAATGTCGTCTTATGATATGTCATCTTATTTCATGTTATGTAATGTTATGTTATCTCGTATTATCTAATGTTTATCATGTCATTTCATATTATGATGATTATTTTATGTCAAGTTATCTTATGTTGTATAATGTCATGTCATATCGTGTCATATTACATTATATTATGCCATGCTTATCGCGCTTAACAACTCCATTTGTACAAAGAAATATTTTCTGTTATGAGCAGAACAGAAATTTGAATACAATTGAAATACAATAGCCGTGAAACGATATTTTTTTTTATTCTCTTGAAATTAATCCACAATATACATCGACAAAATAAAATAATTTATGTTTCGCATATAACTTTACTTTGATTCACTGTATTCTTGCGTAGGTTTCAAGCCACTCAAGCATACCGCACTAAAGCAGCTCTACGTACAAGCGTACATACATAGCTAAGTCAGTGTGTGCATGCGTGCGATATAATTTAATGACAGGGGTTGAGAGAATTATAAGGAAGGACATCATATTTTATATGTGTCTGTATATGCGGGCTTGTATGTGTATGGGTTATAGTAGACTTATTACATAATATGCCATTAATAAAAGTGTTTAAAGTTCACTTAAGTGTTGAACTGAATGACTGCTGAAGCTTTAGTTTTATCGAAAGGATCTTCTTCCCATTTTCGTTTTCTGTTTTCTGTGTTTTTTTTTTTGTTGTTTTTGTTTGCCTTTCCAACATCTGTTTTCTTTATGTGATTATGTATGTAATGATTGAATGTGTGTGTGTATTACGCACAAACAATAATAACCATCATACATACAGTTCAGAGCATGAGAGAGTAAAAATGGGAGAAACCTTAATGATGGCAATAAAAAAAAACTTCAACTCGTGTAAAATCATATGATAAGCCATGAGATCTGCACGAAAAAAGAAAGAAATGAAAGCCAAAAAGAAGAGGAGTAAAACGGAAAATCTTATGACAAGTGGCTACCATGCTTTCGTTTATTCCAGTAAATGTCTTTGTGCTTAATAGCCCATCTTTTGTTGAAGAGTGAACATTAAAATCTGAATAATAAACAAATAAATTAATAATGAGGACATTAATGACCGACCGACTGGTTGCCAATAAAAAAGAAAAATGGGAAAAATTCTTTTTGCGGGCTATCCTATTTGGATTGGCAATTTAATTGCTGTTTCAGCGATATCCACTCCAGTTCATAATTTGTTACAATGTTTGGCCAAACAGTAGTCGCCGTAGTCTTGTAGGTAGTATGTCGGCTTAATAGACTTGAGGCCACTGTTCCAACCCCCTTTCCAACAAACGATATATGGCAAAATATTTATTCGATAACTTCTTCTCAGCAGATTTTTTCTATCAAAAACCCTGAGAGTATATAAAATTGCCATGAAAGGTTTCACAAAAGTTTGTAGTTCGGATTCGACTTTAAGCTGCAGGTCCTGCCACAGGTTAGGTTAGGTTGGAGTGGTAGCTTTGATACCAAAAGCTCACTTGATTACGCATAGCTGCCCCTTATGATGCCACAGTCCCTGTACTGACCAAGTTCCTCCAAACCACGGAGGAAGAAGTTGGTCAGCGCAAAAGATGAACATTTAAACCACGACTACCCCAAGCTGGAAAACAAACACGAAAGCTTAATAAACGTAGCTATATCCTTGACATCAATAGACGTTAAGCTGACAAGGATTGGAAAGCCAATTAACCTATATCTGCACCTCGCAAGAGGTGGACATTGACAAAGAAAGTGGATAACAGTCATCGCTTCCTCAGGGGGTCTGCACCCACGGCAGAAGTCGTTAAATGGGAGCTGCATTCATTCTGCGTGTCTTCCCACAACACAATGACCTGTAAGCCTTTGTGATCGAGGTGATGTTACGACCAAGTCCAAGTAACTGGTTAGTGCGGCTTCTATTCATTGAGCGCCAAGTGAGCCTAGTGGTGGAGCAGGACTCCTCATTGACCCAGGATATGTTGGCGTCTCGAAAGAATTTCTGAGCGATGGCCAGCTTGAAAGAGGTAAGTGGCATTCCTCAGTCGATTGAAGAGGTTTCCGTAAGTAGTACGCTATCCCTGGGATGACACAGTGCTCGGGGACCCAGATCAGTGTGACACTGAAGCGCCCAGAAAGAATGTTAGGACAGCAGCGACATTCACTGATGATGCTGGAGTTATTAACGACGTTTGGCAGAGATCTTATGGCAGCCTGACTATCGGAAAAGATCGAATTGCGGATGAAAGGAACACCGTAGGTCCTGCCACACATGTATAAAATTATTACACAAGAGATAAGTGGTGTGAGAAACTCGGTCGTAATTCTAACTAAAGGGTTGTAGTGACTAATTATGCACTTATGTGTGCGAACTTCCATCAAGAACATTTGGCTGGTATCGATACCGTAGAGTAATATTGTTTCCACATATGCACTGAATATACATAATTTTGTGTTTATTGAGCTTTGATGAGATTTTTATTCTTCACTTAGCTAAACGAATTCTTTGCCCTGTTTAAACACTTTGGGTATTGTCTACGTAAAGGTAATTTATATTAAAGTTGTTGATATAAATGGTTGCCATATTTTAATTACTTAATGAGTTATTAAACTAGACCCTAGTGCGATTAGTCCAGCTTACACCTTAGTTTCTCGTATCATTTATGTTTCTTAAACTACACCCTAGTCCAATTAGTCCAGATTACAACCTCGTTTCTCGTATCATCTATGTTTCTGTGAAACTTTTCTTGGTAATTTTATTTGACTCCCAGAATTCTTAGGAGAACACTGATGTGAAGAAGTTGCCGAAAGAAATATTTTTATTCGAGTTATCTGAGCTGGGGTTTGAACCACAATCCTCTCGTTTAATATGTCAACACACTATTTAACAAGCTACAGCGTCTATCATACTTAAAAACAAATAAGAATCAATGTACCCGGTGTTGTTGTATTTACAACAAATGTTTTATTTAATAAAAAAATATTGTTACGAAAACGGAAACGGTGTAATATCGTTTAACATTAAAATGAGCAAAAGCTACACGAACAAATACAACGAACTTGATGCAAGTAAACCAACGACATCATTATAAAAGAAATGGGGATAGACAAGGAAGCGAGAACGGAACAACAAGCAATGTGAACAAAATACACAAGCAACCATGAAGTCGCGATAGAGTTCTTGAGAAGGCGAAACCACGAGCGTTCGACTTCAAGAACTTTCATCAGACTGTTTACGTGGGCATATAAAAAGGCAAGACAATGCAGGTAACGAGTAGTAAGTATACAGTCAGTCTTGTGCGAAGACGCGTTGTGTGTGAAGACAACAGTCGTGGTTTGAAGATCTCCGTTGTAAAGGTCTGCGTTGTAAGTAAAGATGACTAGCGAACAAGCAATTATTGTTGTATACGTCAAGTTATAAACAGTGGCACACAAAAATAGTGCGAACAATAAATAATCAAATTGAAACTAAACACTAATTTATTTTTATTTTGTTTGCAATCAACGAACTCATATTTTAAACGTTTTTAAAAAGATAAAAACGTAACAATATGTTAAGGAGAGAAAAAGTAGAAAAAAAGAAAAAATCATTCCAACTTACTTGCATCAGAGCCTAGCTATGGGTTGGCATAAAATAAATTTTTAATCTCAATTTCACTGTGATTGCATTGTTTTGGCGTTTGCCCTGTATGCCGTTTAATCCCTTGATTCTAAATGACTAAGCAAAGGAAAAAAGAGATTTCTTTTGAAAACAGACTTTAACGTGGAATTCAAATAATGATTTACGCTGAAAATCGTATTTTGAGGGGATTTAAAAGCGAAATAAAATGCGTTTTTTTTATTGCAAAAGAAAAATCCTTTTTGAGGTTTTTTTTGTGCCAGACGCGTTTTTATATGGGATTTTATATCAAACTGCACAATGGTAAGTAAATCCATTGTGATCACTCAATTTCTAAGGCTTGGGTAGAGATTAAAAATAAAATTCTGTCCATTTTTACTAACCCATAAAAACGTACGTACGTACGTACACACACAAACACCGCCTATACGACAGGCACAGATAAAGGACAACATTTTTATGGGCCTGTACGGCAATGAAAAAGCGTCAGTAGATTTTAATATCGAAAAAACGAAAAAAAAAGAAACGAGAAAAAACCCATAGCTTTACTTCACATTTTCCCCCATTTTATTTTTCTGTTCCGTTCTTTATCAGGTTGTATATGTAGTTGTTTTGAGACTCCCTTACTCTCTGCCCGGAAATGGAGACTGTGCATGTGCTTGTTGTTTTGTTTGAGTGGCATCGAATTAAATTCAAAATTTGAATTTCAAATATTTACTCAAATTTAGTATTTTCCAATTAAATTAATATGAAGTGTTTACATACATACATATATATTGAGGAATATTAAATTACGATTCATTAAGATTCACCTAAATTGGCACACGCGTGTCACTCGTGTACAAATAAAACAAAAACTGAAAATTTTATCAAATGGCAGATGAGATATCTTGAACTCTATGAGCGGTTCAATAAAGAATTCCTCTATAGAAACCGCCAGCCAATCAAATAAGAAATCCTAGGAGTTTCAATTCGGTTCAAATAAATTCATGTTTATAAATACATTAAATTCGTCGAAGTCTAATAGGTAGTGTGTTGGCTTATTACACCTGAGGCCACGGATCAAACCCCAAGTCAGGCATCTCCATTGAAGTGTGACAAAATATTGCTTCGACGACTGCTTGTCAGCAGACTTCTGGCAAAAACTCTTAGAGAATAAAATTGCAATGAAAAGTTTCTCATAAATCTGTCGTTCGGAGTCGACTATAAACTGAAGGTCTCTCCGCTCATGTATAAAATTAACACACACAACATAAGTGGTGTGAAGAGACAGATCGTAATCATGACTGACTGGCTCTAATGAGCAATTATGTCCGCATCCGGTATCAGCAATGAGTATTCAAAAAGATAAGTAGATTTGAATCATACTCTTAATTTCTGATACTTATACGCATTCATATTTATTTTAATATCATACTCATACTACTCATATTCAAAGTTTGAAGTACTCATCGTACTCATACTTAACAATACGCATGATGTTGTTGATTTCAACTCTACTTTACTCAACATTTACAAGAATCACCAAATAAATATGATTCGCGTACGAACACTACAATACATCTATCCCTCGTTTTGCACGATACTTGTTTTGCACGATTTCGATTTAACACGATTTTTTTATTTCTCGTGTAAATCGAGGGATGAAAAATACCTCGTTTTGCACGATTTATGGATTATGGATCGGAATATGTGATAATAATAATTCTGGTGATCTTTTAGAACATGAATGAACCCAAATAATTGATTTAGCCCGAATAATTGAAAGTGAAGGTTTTGTTGACTTTGCTGAGGGAGATATTTTTGAACTAATGGTTGACAAAGAATTGGATATAGATGAACTAGTTGGTATAGTTAATGAAACTGATGAGGAAAATAATGAGTCTGATGAAGATGATTCACAAATCGTTGAAATGACATCACAAAATATTTCTGGAGGTCTTGAATTAGGCCGGAAATTAGGAAATCATTTTCTATGATCCAAATGTTGGAAGAGCCCTTAAGTTTCAAAAATACATTTCTCAAGGCTTGGCCCAATATCGGGAGGTATATAAAGAATTAAACAAAAACTCCTCACAAATACTTATAACTAAATATATCTCAAAATACCCACGTCCCCACTTCGAACCAGAAAACATTGAGGTATCGAGCGATGATTCTTCGCCAACCGGAGAAATACGATTAGTTGTCGAAGAAAGTGATGACGAATAAATATATGTAGGTACATATAGCGAAATTGGTTGAATATAACTTTTTTTTTTTTTTGCTTAACAGTTTATGTATTGATTTTTTGCTAATAACATTTTTATATGTATATTTTTGTGTTTTTTTTTTATTTGTATTGCATTTAATTTTTAAGTTTTATGAATTTTATAACTATTTTGGTTGTTAAATAAAATGAAATTGTTTTCTTTTGTTTGCTTTGTTACGTTATTCACATAAAATTATATTTAAAAAAACACTATATATACCAGTTTTTGTAATTTTTTCGATTTACACGATTTTCCATACAAATTTTTTTGAATTCGTTTTACACGATTTTCTCAGGAACGTATCTATCGTGCAAAACGAGGGACAGGTGTACTCACTAGAAGTTTGTGTGTCTGTTTTGCCTGCTGTCTTTGTCTATGCCTTTCTCCTTCTTTTTTGTAAATGCAACAACAACTAAGACTGCAAATTTTGATGAATGATTCGAATCACTCGAATCATTTATGAGTATTATAAGTATTTTTCTAAATTTATGAATTTAAATGAGTAGGCGTATGAATCAAACATATTTCGAATATTATGAGCTTGATGTCAACGTTGTACTCATACTCATTGCAACCTGTACTTATAAATCAATGTGTTGTAGTGAGTACGAATGAATCACAGTAATTGAATTTCAATACTGTTGACTCACTCATACTCAAAATTTCATGAATGCTTTTAAGTAGCGAAAAAACGATTCATTGCTGATCTCAGGTACGTATGTATGTTGTCCACCATACGAATATATTGGTACAGAACCACAGAAATAAAATGTCCTATTGAAACAATCATATTTGAATCTCGAATATTAAAACATCTAATAATATCGAGATTTCAATCAGCATCACAAAATACGCTGCTCGAAAGACTGTATATGTAGTCTGTTCTTCCTCTACACAATTCTTCCGGTACACGGAAATAATATGAAATGTCGGTCCTTGAAATATTTTGAAAAACGCAATGCTCCTCTAATGCTACAAAAAATAAAGTGCTGTTGAAAGCGAAAGTGCTGCGAAGAGATGAATAAAATAAACTCAAATGCAGAAGAGTAGTTGGGCGGTTTCAGAATATGAGAGAATTTATTGGTATACAACAGAATTGTCGTTCACTATCGGCAAAAATAAAGTATAAAAGATATGATTGATATTTGTTTCACATTTGATGAGAATATTTTAATAATCAATTGGTCAATTCACACGACTTTGTATCGTGTATGTTGTATTGAATACACTTGGCTGTTTGTGAAGGCTCAATGCTATACTGTATTGTATATTTTGTATTCCAAATGTTTTCTTCTTATTCTTCTTCATAATTTTTAGCATTCAAACAGTTTGATAGCACGAAACCAACACAACTTTTTAAAAACATATAAAAAAAATTATCAACAACAAGCATACAATGTTGTATATTCGTATACATACACTCCATACAACTATACAACGACTTGTGTGAATTGATCAAATGTTGAGAAAATAGTGAAAAAAGATTAGGGTTAGGGTTATTTATAGTGGCGGACTCGTCTTAAAGGAAGGTGTCAAATTCATGCCAGCATTTCAGACCATTGTGATAGCAGAATTTAGCACAGGGAATCAAGTATGTCCCAAAGGAGACCAACCCGAATGCAAAATAAATGTTGTTGTTGTGTCCTTTATATTAGAGAGCTTGGTCTAGTAGGTCAGAAAAGGTGAGGTAAGGAAACTTCGTCTTTTTATGACAATAGTAGAGCACTGGCACGCAAAATGAAAGACAGTCCCTTTATTTGCCTCAAACCCATAGCTCCTGCAGTAGTCATTTGCTTGAATGCCAAATCTTTCAGCATGCCTACCAAAAAAGGCCCTCGTTTTATTCACACTTGTCCAGCATCCAGAGAGACTAAGCTTTCCTCTACACTTCATGTAGGGTACTGCACCTGTATTTCAATTCACTCGTTTCCAATTTCTTTCCCATTTGTTTGGAATATTGTGTTGTTGATGAAAAGTTTGACCGGAAAGATGACACAAATTTAGTAAACTTTATATGCGAAAAGAGCAAAAATGACGACATAAAAAAGAGGATATTAAATGTATGCCTCCCAGTTATGCATGGCTGTTTGTGTTAGTGCGTTGTTGTCATAAATTTTTTTCCAAATAACTGGATCTAATATTTTCAAAATGTTTACAAACAATCTCATCATTGAAAATGTTATCTGCGTATGCAACACTTTCGCAGTTTACTGATCTGAACTCGTCATCGTTATTAAACAAACATTTGGACATTGAACCTACAATTGGAAGCAACTGTTCGCCCATGCATTGTACAGCAACAAATTAGTTGCTTATATTTGTTGTTTATTTATTGAAGGCAACAACATAAACGGCTGCAATTAGTCAGAGAGCTTTATCGAAAGTAGTCTTTGTATTTGACTGTATGTGGTAGGACGCAGGCACAGGCTACTCGTTCAGAGAAATAGGAAAACCGTGTACGGTACACATATTAATTGCATTCAAATGAAAATGTATTTTTATGTCTGCAAAACAATCATTCAAACATTTCTCTACTTCTTCTATTTATCCTCAGCTTATCTCATTTGAATGGAGTGTTACTGCTAATCAGGAATCAGCAATGAGTATTTAAAAAGATGAGTAGATTCGAATCATGCTCATAATTTCTGATACTTATACGCATTCATACTTATTTTAATATCATACTCATACTACTCATATTCAAAGTCTGAAGTACTCATCGTACTCATACTTAATAATACGCATGATGTTGTTGACTTTGACTCTACTTTACTCAACATTTACCATAATCACAAAATAAGTATGCTTTGCGCACGAACACTACAATACTCACTAGAAGGTTGTGTGTTCCCTTTGCTTGCTGTCTTTGTCTTTTTTTCTTTTTTTTTTTATTTTTTTTGTAAATGCAACAACAACTAAATTTTGATGAATGATTCGAATCACTGGATACATTTATGAGTATTATAAGTATTTTTATAAATTTACGAATCTGAATGAGTAGACGTATGAATCAAACATATTTCGAATGGTCTGATTTTGATGTCCACGTTGTACTCATACTCATTGCAACCTGTATTTATAAATCAATGTTGGTTGTAGTGAGTACGAATGAATCAGAGTAGTTAAATTTCAATACTGTTGACTCACTCATAATCAAAATTTCATGAGTACTTATGAGCAGCGAAGAAACTATTCATCGCTGAGCTCTGCGGCTAATGCATGCCCGTACTCTTTGTAGGGCTAGACATACGTATTGTGATGAAATAAAAAAAATAAAAGAAAACAATTTGTTGCTGCTACATTTATTGATGCAGTATGTTAGCCATTAATATTGTTGTTTGGTTAAAATAAAAGAATTCACTCTCTCTCTCTCGCTCTCTCTTTTAATACCTCTTTCTGTCTTATAAAATCTAGTTTTACTTTCATACAAAGTATTAAGCACTCGCAGACGCTTATTCATTTTCATTTGACCGAGAACAAATCGGTCTTTAGTCGCATGGGCAAAATATTACACGCAAATCCCCACTAGTATATGGCCACACACACATAAGTACATTGAATTGCAACTGAACACAATTGTTGTCGTTTGAATGTTTTTATTTTTTGTTTTTGTATTTCTTACTCTTATGTATTGTTTTCATTTATTTTTATTGTTTTGTTTTTTAAAATTTTTCTCATTGCATTGTTATGGCCTTTTGTTTGGATATGTGTGTGGTAGTGTGCTTTTGTATCAGAGAAAGAGAAATGTTTTTTTTTTTTTTGATGTTTTGTATTCCTTTATTTTCTCAATAATATTTCGCTACTTGTGTTGCTCTCATAAAGAAAATATACAACTCTACTCGAGTATGTTTCTGTATGTGTGTAAGAGAGACTGTGTAATGAACTTATTGTTTGTATTTTATAGTGGCGCATTGAGCTTCTTTCATATGGATTTTTCTGAAAATTATACGAGAAAAACGTCTGCATGAGCTAGTGCTAAAGTTCAGAATGGTACAAAAGTACTTTACTTTGACTACAATTTTTACTCCTTACCCAGCAAGAAATACGTACATATATGTGAAATTCGTCATTTGAATTTAAGCAGCGTTAATTTGTTTGTGTTGAAATATGATATTTATAAACAAAATGGTGTTTTGGACAACCTAGTTTATTACTATTTCCATTAAGCTATATTTCCATATTCGCTGGCATTTAAATTATGGAGAAAAACATTACAAAAAAAAAAAGATTGTTTCCTTGTTAAATATTTAACGTTAAATTATTTCTAAGCCATATGCATGTGTCCTACATATACATACATTTGGAAAGTGCATACATAACATAACCCCTTCCGTCAGGATTACGACCTAGTTTCTCACACCACTTTATGTTGTGTGTGTTATTTTTATACATGAGTGGCGCGGTCTTTAGTTTAAAGTCGATTTATACATAATTGGCCATTACAATCCGCATCCGAACTACAGGTTTTGAGAAACTTTTTCATGAAGGGAAAGAAGAAATATTTTTTTTTCATATTTCGTTTTGTTGCCTGGCCTGGGACTCGAAGCGAACACTCTACCCACTAGACTACAGTCTTGTGTGAACATGCGTTGCGTGTGAAGAAAACAGTCGTGGTTCGAAGATTGTCATTGTAAAGATCTACCGAACATTTGTTAGTGTGTACGCGAACAGAAGTGTAAAGAAGAATAGCGAACTAAACAAATTGTTGTTGTATCTTCAAGTTGTAAACGGTGGCACATAAAAGTAGTGCGAACAATAAGGAGTTTAATTGAAACTAAACACAAATTTATTTTTATTTTGTTTGTAATCAACGAACTATAATTTTAAACGTTTTTAAAAAAGTAAAAACGTAACAGTATTATAAGCATTTTTCTAAAGCTTAGATTCATAGGCGTATGGCTCAAACCTATTTCGAATGTTATGAGTTTGATGTCAACGTTATACTCATACTCATTGCAACCTCTACTTATAAATCAATGTTGTAGTGACTACGAATGAATCAGAGTAGTTACATTTCAATATTGTTGACTCATACTCAAAATTTCATGAGTACTTATGAGTAGCGGAAAAACGATTCATTGCTGATCTCTGATAGTATAGGAAACCAAGACTGTGGAAAGTACCGGATCTGATATTAAATTTGAAAAGATTGTACTTGGAATGTTGTACAGAAGAATTATAACAATTGCTTTAAGGAGACTCACAATAAAAATTTGAAAATAATTTATTATTTTTTTGCAATACGTATTATTAAGTGCAGTCGCCGTAGTCTAATAGGTAGTGTGTTGGCTTATTAGACGTAAGGCCACGGTTCAAACACCAGGTCTGACATCAAAACGAAATATGAAAAAAAAATATTGCTTCGGCAACTTCCTTGCAGCAGATTTCTGGCTAAAACTCTGATAGTAACTGAAACTGCCATGAAAATTTTCTCAAAAAATCTGTCGTTCGGAGTCGACTTTAAGCTGTAGGTCCCCCCACTCATGCATAAAATTAACACACACAACATAAGTGGTGTGAGAAGCTAGGTCGTAATCCTGACTGAAGGGTTGTTATGTGTGTATGTATGTTATTAACTGCAGTCGTTAATGTTATGCGGATTATTTCGGTACTTTCCCGAGGTACCATGTATACCGTGTATGTCTTTATTCGCGCTGTGTGTGTGCGAATGGAAATCGTTTTGTTTGCATTTCTTTGTTGACCCTATGCCCAGGTCTGACTGCGACTGAGTGCTATTGTGTATGTGTGAGTACTGTTGTGTATGAGTGAATGAGAATGTAATTGCTTGTTTGCTCTCGTTTATTATTGTGTTGCTATTATTGTACCATCCAATATTCACCGTTGCTATTTCCTTTGTTGTTGTTGCATTTGTTATTTGTTGTTGTTTTACTTACTTTTATTGTTCAATTGGTTTTTTTAAATATTGATTTTTATGTTGCGCATCATTAGATCTGAATTATTGCAACGATTATCGCATCAATAATGTATTGAATTCGTCGAGTCGAGCGTTTTTTATGTCAATTTTTTATTTTTATGAACAAAAAACAAAAAAACGAAAAGAAAAATTCATTTCAATTCAGTTTTTTCTTTTTTAATAATGTCTCTTCTTATTCGCTGCTCCCTCTCTCTCTCTCTCTCTCTTGCTGTTAGCATTTACTCTCAGAAATTGTACAATTTATTCGTTTGAAATTATTTATTTTTATTGTTGTGGTTGGTTATTGGTTATTGGTTTCGTCTGTTTCTATTTGACTAATCGAAAACCCATTACAATGATTGTTGCCATTGACCATAACGATTATCCCATTCCTCACTCTCTCTCTCTCTCTCTAGCTACCACAGTGTATGTTTGTGTGAGCATGTTGGCGATTTTGAATAATTATGATCTTTAGCGAATTATTTATTGTTGTGCACCACAAACAAAACAGCAACAACAAAAAGTACAATTTTGATAAATGCCCCCGAGGCGTGGCTACGCTTTTGTGATTGTGTATGTATGTATGTACTATATGTGTGTATGACAGTGTGGGTGTATTTTTTTCTTGTGCAAATTTCTGATCGACATCAAAGAGAAAATGGAAAATGTATATAAATTATGGAAATTCCAATTACTTTGGGACAGATGATGATGCATCATTCTGATGCTGTTATACAGTTTGTAACAATATTTTCAAACAACACCAGAGGGCATTACAAAACAAATAAAAAAGAAGGCCTGATGAAAGGCAATTATTACATTATCCAGCCTATAAATACTGGCTATATAGCTACTAACCAATATTACTGTAACAAGTAATCGTTCATTCAAAATTGCTGAGTTTATTGTGTGCTTTAACTGTGTAAAATATTGCTCATGTCAGTTTATACGTTTGAGTCTCAATGATGGCGTAAAAGCGGACATAACCTACAAATGGCTTGATTTTTATTGCGAAAAGTTTTATTGAAATGTAATACGATCTCAGATAAAAGAAATAACCTGTCTTCCATTTAGCGCTTCCTGTCTTTAAATTTCAAGAAAGAAGAGAACCTAGTAGATATCATCGACTTCTTTATTTACCTCGACTGCTTTCCTTACACGCAACGCGTCTTCACACAAGACTGACGGAATTCTTACTACTCTTTGCTTGCTTTGTCTTGGCTTTTTGCATGCCCAAGTAAACAGTCTGATGAAGATTCTTTAGGTAGAATGTTCGTGGTTTCGCCTGCTCGAAAACTCTGTCGCGGTTTCATTGTTGTTTGTGTATTTTGTTGATGTTGTTTGTTTTTGTGTTCTCTCTTAATTGTCTATCCCCTTTTCGTTCATAGTCATGTTTTTTGTAGCTTTTGTTTATCATTTTAATGTTAAACGATGTTACACCGTTTCCATTTTCGTAACAATACGTAAAAAAAATCCCAGAAAATGATTATTCCGTTTGATATCTTCTTCTTCTTCTTCTTCTTGTATATAAAAATGAATGTGTGTTTATTTGTTTGTGGTTTTGTTTGAAGTCTATTGAGGGCTAAACGGCTGAACCGATTTTCTTCAAATTTTCACAGTATCTTCCTGTATCCTTACGTTGAAATAGGCAAATAAACTAAAATAAAATAAAATAAATAAAAAAAGTATGAGTGTTATTGCCTAACAAAATATTACGTATACGTCACCCGTCACCTCTATGTAATCTGTACACCTATCCCCCGTTTTACACGGAAGATAGGTTCCATAAAAAACCGTGTAACTCGAAAAATTCACTCTTATATGGAAAACCGTGCTAAACGAAAATCACTATAAAAAGCCTATTTTGTCAGTTTTTAATATGATGAATAACAAACACATTGAACGTTATTTACAGTTTAAAGTCGACTCCGAACGACAGATTTATGAGAAGCTTTTCATGGCAATTTTTACTCTCAGAGTTTTTCCAGAAATCTGCTGAGAGGAAGTCGCCGAAGAAATACTTTTTGTATTTTGTTTTTGATGTCTGACCTGGGATTCGAACTCGGGCCTTTCGCCTAATAAGCCAACACACTACCTACTAGACCACGGCGACTTCATTTTATTTGCTCACCTTGAATAAATTTACGCTATCAATTATATATAAACACTAATTAAAAACAAAGTTTAAAAACAATGATGCTCTTTGTTTTGGTATTTCAAACAAACTAGCTTATACACACATAAAATGTAGTTTTGGTCAAAAAACGGGGAGTTCCCATCTTATCTATTTCCATCATAGACATAGACTAATAAGAATTCGTAACTGTAACATACATTTTGTAGTGTTGTATTTTGACAGTAAAATATTTTGACAGTAAAGCAATGAAAATGTTATTGTAGATATAAGCAAATTATAGTTTAGTGTTTATAATTTCGTGTAAATGCAAAATTAATAAATTTCGTTAAAAAAAATTTTATTTTCAAAAACCGTGTAAGATCGAAAACGTGTAAAACGAATACCGTGTAAAACGGGGGATAGGTGTATTATAAAGATGAATGTTTGCTTGTACATATGTAATTAATAGAATCGTAAACTATGCATTTGATCATGTTATGATCTTCAGGAAAGTTATTGCTCATGAGCCCGGGAAGGTTTCTAAATTGATATGACCAATATCCGACAGATGGCGCCACTGAAAATTACTTAAAATGAATTAAATCGTAAACTGTGTATTTGATCATGATATGATCTTTAGAAAAGTTGTTGCGCATGAGACGACGAAGGTTTATAAGTTGGTGTGAGCAATTTAAGACAGGTGGCGCCACTGAAAATTACTAAAAATGAATTAAATCGTAAACTGTGCATTTGATCATGATATATTCTCTAGCAAAGCTGTTGCGCATGAGACGACGCAGGTTTCTAAGTGTTTGCGATTAATTTCCGGTAAATGTCGCCACTAAAAATTATTCCAAATGAATGACAAGACATTGGTCGACCAACACCTCAAGCACCGAAGAAAAGAGCATTACGAGCCTCAGAATCAGGCGATTAATGAGCATTGAGACTGGAAAATCTTCGAGTATATGCCGCTGAGACCCGTTCGCATGAATCACTTGAACAACGAGAAGTGAGATTAGAAACTGATTGAGTGCGTACTACTCAGGCCCGTTCGTCTGAATCGTCTGGGCAACGGAAAACAAAATCAATAAAATGATTCAAAATTAATTGGATATTTGTATAATGTCTTTACTTCAAATTTATTTTAGTTGGTGGCGCGACAACACGCGCAGACTACAGATAGTTCTATATACACGTCATTCATCATCAGATATTTGACTTACAGGTAGAAATATCCAATCGCGTTCCCGGAACATTTTCAAATGTCTTTCATTGTGTTATCTGCCAGATTAGAAAAGATGGGACTGGGATTCTACATAGAATAACCAAACTAGAGTGGTGGAAAATAATGTGGAAAATGGTAAAGACACCGAAAATATGAGAAATTTGTTTAAATTCGAGATTCATGTATTTTGGTGATGTACTATATCAGACATAACTTGTCTCAGAAGGGTGAACTGAAAGAAGTTGAAGAAATTTGTAAAAGATATAGACTTCCCATAGTAAGTAAGGTCAACAAACCTAAATGATGGCTTAGGTACATGTCGATAGGCATGAAGTCCTTGGTTGGTCATCTATTCTTTTACCTACCAATCTAAGGGTAATTTTCATTATTTAATTTTTCTTATATCTGACACTGACCACTATACTATCGAGGAAGGATGGAGGTAGTCGCCGTAGTCTAGTAAGTAGTGTGTTCGTTTATTAGATGTAAAGCCCGGGTTCGAGCCTAAGGTCAGACATCAAAACGGCGACTTCCTCTCAGCAGATTTCTGGCAAAACCTCTGAGAGTAAATAAACCTGTCATGAAAAAGTTTCTCAAAAAAATCTGTCGTTCGGAGTCGACGTTAAACCATAGGTCCCGCCACTTAAGTATAAAATTAAGGCACAACATGAGTGGTATTGAGAAGCTAGGATGTAATCCTGACTGAAGGGTTGTAATGGCCAATTATGTATGTATGTAAGTGATCACTGTGCCAATTTCGATACACGCTTTTTATAAACAATAAATGCCTCCCACCAAATTACATTCAAATTTCCCTTTAAAACTTGAATTTCTTTACTAACTTCAGTTTCTCTTAAGCATTAACTATTTCTGAAATTCCTATTGCTGGACAAATAGTGTGTGGCTTTATATTTTCGGTGTAAGTTTTGGAAGGATAAACGCATGTATGTATGTATATATCTTTACCATACAATATGCATACATATATTTTCTTATGAAACTTATACAATATAATTTATTTTCCATTTCGATTTTCTTCTTCGTTTTCTTCTTCGTTTTCTTAAAAGAAAAATTATTAACCATTATTGTCCTGGAGTATATATTTTCTCTAACTCTAACCCTAAAAAAAGTAAAGTTTAGTGGTAAAACTCTCAAAAATAAAATGTAAAAAAGAAAGAAAGAAAGAAAAAAAAATTGTGAAAAAAGTACCAGAAAAGCTAAAACAAATCATTTTCACAAGTGCCATATTGAAATTATTTCCAACACCATTTAGTTTCACATTGAGACACACGCAAACATACTCTTTACGAATACTCCACCCATACCACCACCATTGACGGTTTTAAGAGGAGTATAAACGTTTAAGAGCTAAAAACACTCACTAAATATTCACTTCTTTTCCATAAAGTACTTTAAGGGGGTAATAAAAAAAAAACCCCCAGAAACGAACGAAAAGAAACGAAACGAAATAAAATGGAAAAACTTTCCCATCAAAGAATTTCATAATAAATCCACTTGTAGCCACAATCTTGGTGTTAAAATCTTAAAACGAGCATGAGCACATACATATACGTATGTGTGTGTGTATGTATGAGAGAGAATGGTAGTCAATGTAATAAAAATATAAAATGTTACCATTACCACCACCACTACTACTGCCACTTACACTGCATTTATAATAATAATAAATACATGGGTTTTACATACAGTAGTAGTATGGATATGTATGTGAATGTATGTATGTATGTAGTTATACATGTATGTATGTGTGTATATACTTTTAGAAATTTTTTGAAATAACAATAAGGGAATATTGCCTCACCCTCTAACAAAAAAAGCAAAAACAACAGAGAATATTCAACAATTTATGGCTTGTTAAACCAACAATAATTCCTGCATTACATTACAAGGTAAAAAGCTATTATTTTATGGTTACGTACGTACCAGGCTTTATTTCTTTAAATTTCTTTGGTTTTTTTTTTTTTCTTTTGACTTCAGTTTATTTCGTTTCAGTTCTTGGGTGTTGCTTTACCCAACAGCTGCCCATTCTAAGTTCAGTTTAAAGTTTTAATACATGGTATTGCATATAGGTATTGTTATTACACTGAACACACTCAAACTTATAGAAGACTTGAACATAACACCTTATTAACAAATTACTCTGAAGTATAATCGGGAATTGTAATTTCTTTTAGTTTCACCCTTGGAGTGGTCAGATAACGAGAACTGTATCGCTATCAGAGATCTGCAATGAGTATTCAAAGAGATGAGTAGATTTGAATCATACTCATAATTTCTCAGAGGTCGCCGTAGTCTAGCTTATTAGATGGAAGACCTGGGTTCAAACTCCAGGTCAGACATCGAAGCGAAAATATAAAAACAATTTCAGGCAAAAACTCGGATTGTAAATAAAATTGCGATGAAAAGTTTCTCATAATATCTGTCGTTCGGAGTCGACTTTAAACTGTAGGTCCCGCCACTCATGTAAAAAATGAACACACACACAATGAGTGGTGTTGAGAAGCTGGACCGTAATTCTGACTGAAGGGTTGTAATGTATGTATATGGTCTCGGAAAAGTCCATGAGTAAAAATTATAAAAAAAAATTTGGGACTTGTTGTGGATACTTGTTGGTTGCAACTTTGAAAAATAAAAATAGAATTGAAAAATGCAACCTTCTTCTGGTGAAGCACGCTGATAACTTTTACAGAAAACTGTAACACGATCGTCTAAGTATAGATCTAAACTTATGCCTCAGGTCGAAAAAATCATCACCCAACTTAAGTATTGGGTTGTTAGGCTATCTCTTACGATGGGATCAGCAATTTTCCACACTTTAGCGAGCGAGGGATTAAATTATTGGCCAAAGATTACCAAGAAACCGTTTAGGACGCTGTTGTAAGACTACTTGACCGTTTATTTCGTAGAATTTGGAATAAAATTTTAATTTTTCACAAGTATAAGCCAACAAGCTTAAAGATGTGTAATAAGTGTCACAACTATTACTCTGTGTGTGAGTGTTCAGCTGTAAATATTGTATTAAAATATGCATTGTTGTTGTCAATTTAATTCTATTTATAATTAAACATTTACACTCTTAATATTATTTTTAATCCATTACAGCTGAATTACTCATGAGCAATACCAATGAATATTTCATTGTTTTTTAATCCGTTGTTTAAAGAATTGGTTTATACAATAATTTCGACGTAGGTTTTATTAAATAATCATAATCACTAAATTGGTTAATATGAACCACACACTCATTGCTAAAAACTGACAAGAAGAAGTGTTAGGGAATTTCAAAAACAAAAAAGTACGTAAAGGCTTTCAAGATTGATTATGAAGGTACTTTAAATTTATTTTTAATGCTAATCATTCTCATTTTCATAAACAGGTTCTGCTTCAAAACCAATACATCTTCCTACATCTTGTGACACCCGTTGTGATGATTATTCATTTTATCTGGCTGTAAAATTTTTGTTTTCGGGCTCATATAGAAAAACAGTCATGTTTGAAATATTCACATTTTTTTTGTTTTCATTGTTTTATTGATATTTTTTATAATAAGAGGCATCAAATGTAATGTATGCTTTGGCTAGCGTGCTAGACTAGCAGCGTGAGGATCATGGATTCAATCATAAGGTCTCTGTTAATCATCTCGTAATAATTGGATATAATTTGTAATTGTATTCCAATAAATAAATAAATAAATAAATAAATAATACGTGCCTTAACATCTCATACTCATTCAAACAACTCCTATATATTTCGGTAACTCAACCGAGTTACATATATTGTGGGCAATCATTTTCCATCATTTCGCTTGAGGCCAACAGCAGGCAGTTACATCCGGGAAGTTAGGGACACATCATTTCTTGAAATTCCCAATTGGACCGCGTTCAAACAGTTTTATTCTACATCTGACTGAACAACTTTATTCTCCCATGACATATACACATATACCTGTTCACTGCCACTCTTTAGTCAGGATGACGACCTACAATTTAAAGTCGATTCCGAACGACAGAAGCTTTTAATTGAAATTTTATTTACTCTCAGAGTTATTGCCAGAAAACAGCTGAGGGGAAGTCGCCGAAAGAAATGTTTGTTCATATTTCATTTTGTTGGAGTTGTCGGATCGTGAGTTTACCTACTAACTACGACTGAATATAATTCAATATATTTCGTACTCTTTACCATATATAATAATAATATCTGACAATAATCTGTATTATAATTAGTAAGAAAAACACTTGGTAGACGAGAGGCCTTGGTTCAACCCTCGGCTCAGACATCGCGAACAAAACGAAATTTGAACAAATATTTCTTTCGGCGACTTCCCTTTAGCAATATGTATTCTAAGAAAAACTTTGAATAAATAAAATCTCTAAGAAAAGTTCTCACAAATCTGTCGTTTGGAGTCGACTTTAAACTGTAGGTCGCGTCATCTTCTTCTTCTTAAATATATATAAAAATGAATGTGTGGATAAACGGCTGAACCGATTTTTTTGAAATTTTCACACTATCTTCCTGTATGTGTCTGGAAGGAACTATAGGAGGAATAGGCAAATAAAATAAAATAAAATAAATAAAAAAGTATGAGTGTTATTGTCTAACAAAATATTACGTATACGTCACCCGTCAGCTCAATGTAATCTATGTATACATATATGTAAATCCATTTCGTGGTTTTGAAAGTATGGGACTAAAATTCGACATCTGTCAAACTAAGTTGTGAAACCAATTTTTTTCTTTTCAGTTGAAAGTCTGACATTGATGAAAATGGATCGCTTAACTATCACACAACGCATACAAATTATGAAAACCTACTACAAAAATGGTGATTCTGCCACAGCCACGTATCGTGCTTTAAGAGGAGATTATGGTTTACATAATCGTCCAATTACGCAAGCAATTGGCAAAATTGTGAAGAAATTTGAAGAGACTGGAGTGGTTACAAATATTGAAAGGCCTGTGCATCATCGTTTCGCTCGTTCCGCTGAAAATATCGCTTTAGTAAGTGAAAGTGTTGCCGAAGACCCGAATGTGTCGATTCCTCGTCGTTCTCAGGAATTAGGACTGTCTTACGGCACATTATGGCGAATTTTGCATTTAGATCTACACCTACATCCATATAAAGTCCAGCTCACGCAACAACTGAAGCGAGCTGACCATTCACGTGGTATGGTTGCTTGAACAGCAGGCAGTGGACGGCAATTTTTCGAACAAAATTTTCTTCCGCGATGAAGCACATTTCACACTCGGTGGGTATGTTAATAAACAAAATTGTCGTATTTGGGGTTCTGAGAATCCTCAAGTAATTGAAGAGAGGCCATTACATCCAGAAAAAGTCACTGTTTGGTGCGCTCTTTGGTCCGAAGGTGTGATTGGACCTTACTTCTTCGGAAACGACGATGGAACGACTGTCACCGTCAATTCGGAGCGTTATGGTCATATGATAAGCGACTTTTTTTTGCCTGCTATTGAAGAATACGACTTGGAGAATATGTGGTTTCAACAAGACGGTGCCACATGCCACACAACTCGAGCGAATGTGACTTTATTGCAAGAGACATTTCCTGGCCGCGTAATTTCTCGTCGTGGCGATATCAACTGGCCACCAAGATCATGCGATTTGACACCATTAGACTTTTTTTTTGTGGGGCTACGCCAAAGACCGTGTTTATGCAGATAAACCTTCAACTCTTGAGCACTTAAAAACCAACATTCGTTAAGTTATGGCTGAGATACCGCCTAATATGTGTCAAAAAGTCGCAGAAAATAATCTCAAAAGAATCAATGCTTGCAACACTTCGCGTGTAGGTCATTTAAATGATGTAGTGTTTCACACATAATGTCAACGTTCAAACTTTACAATAAAAAAGAAATATCATGAAAAAAATATTTTAAATGTGTTTTATTCACGTTTACATTTGAAGCCACGAAATGGATAACCCATTATATAAAAATGAATGTTTGTTTGTATGTAAGTTATAGAATCGTAAACTATGCATTTGATTATGTTATGATCTTCAGAAAAGTTATTATGCATGGGCCGGGGAAGGTTTCTAAGTTGGTATGACCTATTTCCGACAGGTGGCGCCACTGAAAATTACTAAAAATGAATTAAATCGTAAAGTGTTATCATGTTATGATCTTTAGCAAAGTTGTTGGGCATAAGTCGACGGGGGGTTCTAGGTTGTTGCGATTAATTTTTGAAATTTGGCGCCACTGAGAATAGTTCAAAACGAATGAAATCGTAAACTATGCATTTGATCATGTATTGATTGGACAAATACCAGACATTTTAGGATTCATCACTTATGATTTTAATAACATTCGGTTAAAATTTCCCGAGCAATAATCCCTCCAAAGCGGCAAGCAATTGGTCGACCTACACCTCAAGCACGGAAGAAAAAAGCATTACGAACCTCAGAATCAGAGATTGGAAAATCTTAGAGTACATGCCGCTGAGACCCGTTGGCATGAATCACTTGAACAACAAGAAGTGAGATTAAAAACTGATCGAATGCGTACTACTCAGGCCTGTTCGTCTGAATCATCTGGACAACGGAAAACAAAATCAATAAAATGATTCAAAATTAACTGGAAATTTATGTAATGTCTTTCCTTCAAATTTATTTTAGTTGGTGGCGCAGCAACACGCGCAGACTACAGCTAGTTCATGTATAAAATTAACACATTATGTTGTATGTGGATCGAGACGCAAATTCGTATTCCTGGCTGAAGGGTTGTAATGATCAATTATTTACGTATGTATCAGAGATCAGTACTGAGTATACTCATACTCATAATTTCTGATACATATTTTAATATTATACTCATACTACTCATATCCAAAGTTTGAAGTACTCATCGTACTCATACTTAACAATACGCATGATGTTGTTAATTTCCACTCTCCTTTACTCAACATTTACAAGAATCACAATGTAAATATGATTCGCATACGAACACTACAATACTCACTAGAAGGTTGTGTGTTTACTTTGCTTACTGTCTTTGTCTTTTTCTTTCTTCTTCTTTTTGTAAATGCAACAACAACTAAGACAGTAAATTTTGATGAATGATTCGAATCACTCGAATCATTGTTGAGTATTAAAAGTATTTTTCTAAATGTATGGATCTGAATGAGTAGGCATATGAATCAAACATATTTCAAATGTTATGAGTTTGATGGCAATGTTGTACTCCTAGTCATTGCAACCTGTGCTTATAAATCAATGTTGTAGTGAGAATGAATGAATCAGAGTAGTTAAATTTCAATACTGTTGTCTCACTCATACTCAAAAGTTCATAAGTACATATTAGTAGCGAAAAAACTATTCATTGCTGATCTCCGGGGCACAGTGGTATTTCGGGTAACTGAAGAGTTGATGAACTTATCAGGCGGGGCACGATCATCGAACTCTCCGATGAATTCTCGAACCTGAGCATACCTATGAGGACCTGCAAGCTCATAATTGATAATCCGTCAACGACAGGTGGGCGGCCTCGGACACGGGTAGAGCGGCTCGTAAAATCTGGCCAAGGCTGGATGAAGGGCGCACAATTAGTCTACTTAAAGTTCAAAGAGGCGCGCTCAGTGTAGTTGTCGGTGTCATAACGGGGCATTGCATTATGAGTACGCATGCGAGGCGCATTGGTCTTGGACACCTTGCTAATGACTTATGCAGAAGCTGCAGGGATGCTGCTGTCCCTCGCCTGCTGGGTACATGCCCGGCTCTTTGCCAAAGCAGAAGGAAGTACTTGGGTACTTACTACATGGATGATCTGGAGGAACTGTCAAGGATTGACATTGCCAGTCTGAATCGCTTCATCAGGAGCTCCGAGTGGTTTCGAGATTAGGGGATAACAGATAACTGTGGTAGCAAAATGGGCCCAATGCGGCCTAAGTGAGTCCATCCAAATATGTTTCTTGGATGGGCAGCCACCTCTACCTACCTCCCTACCTGATCTCTGTATGTATGTATGCATGATACAGAGTATAATGCGATAATTTTGTTTAAGATTATCAATATTTCTAGGCAAGATTTTCGTACTCTTTGAGTAATGAAAACACGGAAAAATTAAAATCAAGATCAAACAGATTTACTAAAACTGAAGAAGAGGAAATCCATACATTTTACATTTTTCATCAGAAGAATGATTCTTTTGATTCTACAGAAAATATCAATTGTTATTGTTGTTTCAAATAGGCCAAGATTTTCGAATTCTTAGGAAATGCCTGAATGATCGTTTCAGCTTCACTTATGGCTTATGTTTAATCGAATTTAAGTTCAAAACTAAAATAATTGAATAAAACGATGCGTGCGCATGCATAATTAAATTTGTTTTAAAGAAATTTTGTTGATCACTGTAAAATGTTATCTTGTTAAGTCTGTGTGTGTGTGTGTGTTTGTTTTTAATGATGACAGTATAAAAAAGAGAGTATCAGTTGTATAATTTTATGTTATTGTGGCAAGTTTGTTGTTCTTGTAAAGAGAAAAACTTTTACAAGAGAGAAAAAGACACACAAAAAAACCAGAATACTTCAACAAGTCTTGTACAACAGAACACATACATATATACGTTCTGTACAGACATACACATGTATAAGAATATACTATAGGATACAGTGCGTAAAGTAAGTTTGTATTTGACTGAATATACGTATGTATGTATGTGACTGTATATGCATCTGTTTACAGCAGGTATTTCTTTTTATTACCGTGTCTTACAACAAATGAACGTATAAAGAATCCTTTTCTGTTTTCTGTTTTATTTTCTCAGTTAAAACATCTGTTACACATACATTCTCATGTTTTTTATTTTTTTTTCTTTTTCTACCAGATTTATTTCATTAATGCACCCACCAACAATAACAACCTACAATAACTCTTACAGAGAAATAAAAGACAACAAGCAATAACAACAGCGGAAACAGTAACAACAAACTATAAACAGCACCAGCAACAGCAACAGTAATGTTTAGTATTACATGCGACAATTCATGTTGATGTATAGTAGTAAAACAACTACAAGTACAATACATTGTAAGATTTTAAAATAAAACAACGAAATGAAAGATAAAAGAATATATGGTAGAAAAGAATTTAAAAGAAAGCAGCTCACCAGATTAATCCTACTAGAATGAGCCAATTTAACGCTGTGCAACAGGAGTAATTCAACAGAATTTCGTTGTACGTCTGCATATTGCGATATCAAATTAATTAAATTCAATAATGAAATGTTTTCAGTAATTCTCATCATAGTTTAACTCAACATGACTTATTTCGTTTCAAGTACTTACTTCCTTACTTACTTAATTGATTATCACAACAACCTTTAGTGAACCCAGATTCTCACACTACGCATATAATGCTTGTTTTATAGCACGACCTATAACTATAGGTCTATATATATATATATGTATATATATTGGTATATATATATATATTTAAACTTAAAGTCCTACAAGTCCGAAAGACAGATTTTTGAGAAAACAGCAATAAATCGTTTTTTCGTTACTCATAAGTGCTCATAAAATTTTGAGTGTGAGTGTGTCAACAGTATTGAAATTCAACTACACTCATTCATTCGTACTCACTACAACATTGATTTTTAAGTACAGATTGCAATGAGTATGAGTACAACGTTGTTATCAAACTCATAACCTTCGAAATATGTTTCATTTATATGCCTACTCATTCAGATTCATAAATTTAGACAAATACTTTTAATACTCAACAATGATTCGAGTGATTCGAATCATTCATCAAAATTTACAGCCTTAGTTGTTGTTGCATTTAAAAAAAAATATTAAAGTAAAAGACAAAGAAAGCAAGCAAAGCAAAGACACAGCCTTCTAGTGAGTATTGTAGTGTTCGTATGCGAATTATACTTATTTTGTGATACTTGTAAATGTTGAGTAAAGGAGAGTGGAAATCTACAATATCTTACGATAATAAGTACGATAAGTACTTCCAACTGTGAATATGAGTAGTATGAGTATGGTATTAAAATAAGTATGAATGCTTATAAGTATCAGAAAATATGAGTATGGTTCAAATCTACTCATCTTTTTGAATACTAACGGCTGATCTTTGGTCTGAATAAGGAGTTTGAAATACAGTCTCTAGTATAATGAGCCTTCATTTAGTCTACCTACTAGACTACATCCACTTTAAGTACTCTTGATATTGTGACTGACTAAATAAAGGACGCCTCTGTATTAATGCAGTTTTTCATTTTAAAATAAAGGACCTATTGAAAGAGTTGTAAGTTTTTATTCGATTGCAAATGGGATATTATCTGGTTAAGAATGGAATAAAATATTCTACAAAAAGACGTCATGGCTCTGAGACCACATTGCTCTTCTCGAATTAAATTTTTCACAAATATGTGATGAGTTAAATCTCGGATTTAAACTCCGAAATTTTTTCTGATTTACAAAATCCCACAAAAAAAATCGTGTGGCGTTAAATTCCATGATCTTGGTGGCTAGGCGACATCAGACTTTCTTGGAATAATTTGTTCTAAAAGTTATTGAAGCAATAAATCGATTGTAGCACGAGCGGAGATATACAGCCTTGCTGAAACTACAAGTCGTCCATATCTATGCTGCTTTGTTGAGGTTACTAACACTCCGTTATCATGTTTCTGTAATGAACGTTCACAGTCACTGCAATTTTGGCCTCATCTTCAATATTCTGGACAAGACAGTTGCCAGTTATAGGTACAATTATGAGTACAATTCCCAATTGATGTTTTCGAGTTTTCGGCAATATTCCCGTTTACTACAGCAATTTTTTTCAGAAGACCGATGAGTATGTTAACGCACACGAGTTTTATTGTCCATAATCCGACTCAGTTTCTTAACATTTTTTAATCGCTCTTCGAAGTGTTGGTACTTAAAGTTCACCTTTTTGATTATTCGTAGTTTGACCTTAATGTCTTTATTTAATTAAGTTTTTTTTTTTTAATTCTCTGATTTCATTCTTTCTAATATACCTGCAGCAACAATAATCGGAAACATTAAATTCATCGATACATAAATTGAAAATGAAACGATGGCTGACTTTATAAACGCAGTTTGCAATGCAACTTTACAATGCATGGTGTTCATAAAAGCAGTAAAATTTATTTTGGCAATGCCTCATGCTCATTATTGCATGCCAATGCTTTTCAGTGTGCATTATTTGTCAAATTCGTGCATGGTTTTTATTTATGATGCCTTGTAAACATTTATTGGCGACAAAAAAAAAAAAGAAAATATACTTTTTTAATATAATTACAAATGTGATTTAACATTTAATTTTTTATATATAGAGAAAAAAATGGAATCATGAAAGAAAAAACCTACTCATAGAAGTGCGTTTAAGGCATGAGCCAGACTTCATAGCGAAAAAAAAGAAAAGAAACTCAATTTGGGAACAAATAATGCGGGATATTAAGGAAATTGATAGCACACCTTTGAAAGAACAATTATTGCTCAGTTTCCAAATTGTTATTTGTAATGCGTTGAATGCCACCAGAGTTTAATCGCCACCTGCAACTTCTTAAAATTTAAAATATTAATTAGTTTTATCAAATTATACCATTTAGTAATAAATACCTGAAATGTATTTATTCGAAAATGAGAATAAATCATACCGTCCTGCATGTTTGTGATAATTTTACAAAAATTTTAGGAATTGTTCTCTTTGAGGCTTGGCTAGTTAATAATGCTTCTGTTTAAAATATTTTTGATCAAACTGCTGCTTGAATTTTTATTCTCAGGCAAATCGAAAAGGGTTTTCAAAAATACCCTGCTTTTTTCTGAACGTTCATTTAAAAAAATTAAATTATACAAAAAGTCATGCAAGGATCAAAAGTTTTCGCGTTCATAAACGTATTAAAATGCCATCTCATTATTTGACAAAGCAGTGTTGCAATAAAACATTGCTTTGCCTTGTAAATGAATTTCTTTGCAGTGTTGCATTGCAAACTGCGTTTATGAAGTCAGCCGATATTCTGATTCTGAGCTGATGTCGCAGCTGAGTGAGTCTTTTGTACAATTTTCGTTTTTATTGAAGTTCTTGTTGAATTTTGTGCTACCAAAGAGTTGTTTTAAATTCATTCTTTAATTACGACTCCAAAAAAGGAAAGAAATTAATTCAGCAGAGCGAAATTATTTTAATTTTATAAATTACGAATTGTTGGCCAAAACGTAGAAAGATTTCACCTTTTTATACAAAGATTTATATGTAGCTACAGAAAGCTACGTAAAAGAATTTGTCTCAAAGCCGTGTCTCCAAACTTACAACTGTTCCAAAAGATCTTAAGGTAACCGCTTCCAAAAGAATGTTGAAATCAAATAAAAATCACTTTGTTTGCATGGCCTCTTTGCATGAAGAAATCTATATATTTCGTTCTACAAAAATCAAAAGAGAATAACGTCTGTCAAGACTTTAGAGTTCGGATGTTAGCAAATATAATATTTTTGGCATTAAGGGAAGAGAAATAGTGTGGAAAAAAGGGGTTTTGATTTCTACAAAAATCATTTTTCTACCAATGAGTGTTATAACCATAAAGTGCCATAAAATGTATCTTAGTGATCAATTCATATTTCAGTCAGACAGTGATCCAAGCACACACTGCTAATACAGTGACATAGAGACTTCTGCATAACTTCCTCCTCCACTCGATCTCAATTCCGTTGTGTATCTGCAGAATTCTTTATTAATAAAAATTAGGAACCATTTAATAACTTCAAAATCAATGCTAAAGTAAGTGCAGAAGCAGGAATGGAATAGTGTAACCTAGGTATGCACTGAAAAAATTTGTTTTTATCCCAGACAAAGAGATAAACAGAGGCAGACTATTTGTTTTTCTTTACATTCTAAGACACATTGCAACTATCTCTGTTATGCAGTTATTATTTGAAGTGTTTGCTCATACTTTGAGAAACAGTATTCAATTATTTGCTCGGAATTAATGTTAATCTAACATATTTATTTTTGAACTTAACCCATTTACTGTTTATGTCGAGTATATTCGTCAGAGCGAAACGTCTTGAAGAAACATATCGCATTCATATTATTATTCAACGCATCTACTATTTTTCCCCTGAGAAAATATAAATAAAGATCTCTTAACACGTTGATTGCCAACTACGAGATAACTCGTATATTGCGTTCCCTTCTAGGGTGCCACCTACGAGTTATCTCGTGCTCACTAAACCTGCCATTTTTGTGTAGCTACGAATAAAACCATATTATATCACTGCTAGTATCCATAAGTGGCTTCTGGGAAAAAAACAAAACGTCAATGTTGACTTGCGTGGCCAGTTTTTTGAAAATTGCCGTGGCAGTCAACGTGTTAATAAATGTGCATTTCAGAAACTTCGTTGGTTTGGCAACCTTATCTTCATGAAAAAAAATGTTGTTATTTTCTAATAACGAGTAAAAGTATAATATACATATTATCTAAAACACCAACACACTCAACGTTTAATTTTTAGTCAGAAACAGTTTACACTGCTAATGTCGAGTATACTCGTCTTCGCTGGAAAATAGCTAAGCATGCAGAGAAAGTTTTTGAAGCAAAATTAAACAGTTTAAGGATTCAGAATAATATGAATATTTTATCTCCTTTTTTTATTATCTTTGCTTATAATTATTTCTAAAATATTTTTTTTCTTTAACATAATTTCCGTATTTATTAGTTTAAATCGTTTTAAATTTATTTATTACGTAATTGAAATAGTATTTTCGGTTTAATTATAGCATTTAATAGGATTAAGAAAATAAATTAATTAATAATATCAGTTTCCGAAAACAAAACAAAACACGACAACAAATGGAGGGGAAATATGAAAAGCAAAAAAAATTTTTGGTAATGAACACATAATTATACATACGAACTATTCTAATGACAAATTCCAATTTTGTCACTGGTTAAACGTCCTAAATCTAACGTGTATTTAATGAGAATAAAATAAAATAATTTAAAATTTTGTTGTCTCTTGGTTAAGAGCTACTCGAGCAGAACAAATTCTAATCCTAATCCGATTGGGCAATGTATCGTGAACACAGTGAATAATCATCAGGAAACTAATTTCGACAATTACTGTCAATTTTAAAACTCATTTTGTCATTTCTTTTAATAATATGTGTAGTTGATAGTATTCATAGTGTTACGAAAATGGAAATGGTGTAACATCGTTTAATATTAAAATGATAAACAAAAGCTACTAAAACAAAAATCATTAGTATGAAAGAAAAAAGGGGATAGACAAGTAAGCGAGAACACAACAGCAAAGAATGTAAATAAAATAAACAAACAACAATAAAACCACATTCGACTTCAAGAACATTCATAAGACTGTTTACGTGGGCATGTAAGAAGGCAGGACAAAGCAGATAAGAAGTAGTAAGAATTCAGTCAGTCTTGTGTGAAGACGCGTTGCGTGTAAAGAGAACAGTCGTGGTTTGAAGATCTCCGTTATAAAGATCTTGCGTTATTAGTGTCTACGCAATAGTGAAAAGAAGAATAACGAACAAAGCAAATTATTGTTGTATACATCAAGTTGTAAACAGTGACACACAAAATTGTGCGAACAATAAACAATTTTATTAAAACTAAACAGAAATTTATTTTTATTTTGTTTGCAATCAACGAACTCATATTGTAAACGTTTATTGCGTTCATTTTTATGACTGATTATTTAGTGGTCCTTCAAAGAAATCTTAATTTCCAATCTGGTTATGCCTGATGAACAACAGGAATAAATTATGCTTTCGCCTTTATTTACATTAGGAAAGTGTTAATGCATCTTATGTGCAGATCAGATCCGCAGTGTCCTTTTTTTAGACGAATCTGTGCATGGAAGTCTAAAATATTACGTGGTCGAGGATTTGGATGGAATAGAAAGAAGCTTTTTAAAATATTTTTCAGAATATTTAATATCCTTTATTTTGACAGCTTTCTCGTGTGGATGCGTATGTATATATGTATGTATGTCAAATTTCTGATGTATCACGGTGCAGATGTAATCATATACACGATTTTGTTTTGGCATCTTTGTTAATTTTTTCTTTAGTATGAGAAGCAAAGACGTTTGCAAACTGACTTTAGTTCTGAATTTCTGCCAATTAGACAAAAAAAAATTTTAAAAACTTCAATTTGATTTGAGCCAATTTCTGCTTCAATGTGAAGTTTCATAGTATATCGTCTATCATTGAGGATATCGAAATATTTTAGGATTCACTATGAATGTTACGTGAATATAATTTTGCTTATTCACTTTAAATCTTCACCACTTTAACCATTTCACGAGGTGGGAAGTATGTTCCTGAAGGTACTGATATGCTTCGAGTAAATTCCTATGACTGCAAATGATCGCAATGTCGTCAGCAAAGGTTGGCTGCTCAATGCATGTCCAAGGTATTTGTGAAGTATAGGCATAATATGCATCGCTGTGTACTACTCTGTACACGGCACATTGGCAGATACAGGCTGAAATGCACTTAAAAAGCCACTCTCATTAATAACATACTTTTGGCCGATTATATAGTTTTTTAGTTTCAGTTTATAAATCAAACCAATGCGCTTGAGAATTGTTGATAAAAAGATAGGAGTAGCATTTCTTCTCTTCAAATGCCCTTCTTATAGCCTGCGCCAATCTGTGTGCTACCACTAGAGTTCTGTTTCTTATTGAATCTGAATTGATGATTTGGAATATATCCGCACCGATTTAGTATTGGCATCAATTTAGATGTCAGTAGCTTTTCAAATAATACTGATACTGTTGATAGCAAACATATATGTAGGTCTGTAGGACTCGACTTTCATTTAATCCTTACCAGAATTAGGAATCATTTTGACTAAAGCGATCTGCTATACTTCGGAGTAATATCTTCAGGGTTTTATAATTAAAAATAAAAAGAATAACCCTCATGGCTGTAGAGAGCTGGTAAGCTGAGATTTTTTTTTGTTTTTAGGATTCATTCGAATAAAAACTTATTGAAGTTTTTTAAAATTCGAATTTTAACGGAACATGAGGTGTGGCAGCCTTGAATGGCAGATTTATTGCTTCACTGCACAAATTTGGATTGAAAACTGTTATCAAGTATTCATTTTTTATTGGGTAAATGTATTAAAGAACCCTGTTTTGTTGCGATCTTACCAATTGATGTTCCTACAGAGCAAAAATAATTTTTAGGAGGAACGGTTATCCATCGAATCGAGTAATGCCGGTTATCATAGTGAATCGAGTAACGCCGTCTCAATTTTACAACTTTTCAGAATGTTCTTATTCGGAAATATTCACGTGCTAAGGCAAGCAAACAAACAAATTTATTTTCATTTTTCTCATTTCATAGCAACATTTACTAAAATAGTCGTATACATTTAGTTACATAAGAAAAGGAAGAGAAATATGTTGTGTACAAAGCATAGTTTTAATAGGACTTTAAAGAATTATTTTCCTTGTTTAAATTCTTGTATTCGGAAAATACAATACAAATGTAATATTGTGTTCATAAATGTATTAAAGAGTGAGGGCGAGTTACAAAGAAAGAGAGAGAGAGAGAGAGTGAGAAGAAGAGACCTTATAGACCGGAAATACATATATTTTATTATCCTTATGCTCGGTCAGACTATATGCGCAAATCACAGTACACCATGCCATACAAAAAAAGTGAAATTATTATGAAATCACATAGAAAAACACACAGAACACACACACATACACACAATAGTACTTAAAACGTGTATTATACTGTAATAACGAACAATATGTTGCTGGTAAAACATAAATTCAGTGCCATATTTTATAGAAATCTTGGCTAAAATATCTTAAAACATTAACAACATTTTCGTTTTCTTCTTCGGTTTTTTTTTTTGTAAGTTTATGACTCTTTTGTTGCTTCTCTTCCGCCGTTTTCCACTAGATTAAGTTTCGCAACGGTGCGGCTGAAAGCTTGTGTGTAAAACCTTTTGCCATTAACATCTTTATAAAGTGTTGTATGCCATTAGAAGACATGTAGAGAGAGAGAGAGAGAGAGAGCGAATATGTAGCAAGTCCATATACCATATAAAGTAATATTTAAGTGATAATAAAAATTAAAAAGACTTCTTTTATGGTGGATTAAAAGCAATGTTTTTGTGTAAAAGGATTGGGTTCATGGTACAAATCTTATTATTGGCAAAAATAAGTCACGTGGTGGGAGAAATGGCTAAAATATTAATACAATGAAATATCATGCAATCAGTAGAACAAAAAAAAGTATTAATTAAAGCCGACGCGTCGTTTTAAATAAACCTCAGTTGTACCAAAACTATATGGTATGATACTACCGTTAAAGAAGTTCTCACATGCATGAATAGCAGACCGGGCAGAACAATCAAACAATAAAACTGTAGGTTCCGGAACTCATGTAGAAAATTAACGCACACAACATAAGTGGAGTGTTGTAATGTAATCAAGGGTTGTAACGACCAACTGACGGTATATACCAGAGAATCGTTTTTTCGCTATTCATGAAATTTTGATTACAAGTGAGTCAACAGTATTGAAATTTAACTACTCTGATTCATTCGTACTCACTACAACATTTGGTCAATTCACACAAGCCGTTGTATCGTTGTATTCATTGTATTGTTGGAAGAACATACAACAGTGTATGATTGTTGTTGATAATTTTCATATAAAAATCCGCTACACTCATACACATTTTTTTCCTATGTTTTTGGAAGTTGTATTGGTTTCGTGCTATCAAATTGTGTGAATGAAAAAAATGTGTATATGTTTTCATATGTTGTGTTGGTTTCGGGCTATCAAATTGTTTGAATTCCACGAAATACACAATACAGCATAGCATTGAGCGTTCACAAACAAACAAATGTATTCAATACAACATACACGATACAAAGTTGTGTGAATTGCCCAATTGATTTATAAGAACAGGTTGCAATGAGTACGAGTACAAAGTTGATATCAAACTCATAACATTCGAAACATGTTTGATTCATACGCCTACTCGTTCAGATTCATAAATTTTGAAAAATACTTATAATACTCATAAATGATTCGAATCATTTATCGAAATTTACAGTCTTAGTTGTTGTTTCTTTTACAAAAAAAAAAAAGAAAGAAAAAGACAGCAAGCAAAGCAAACACACAACCTTCTAATGAGTATTGTAGTGTTCGTATGCAAAACATATTTATTTTGTGATTCTTGTAAATGTTGAGTAAAGAAGAGTCGAAATCAAAAACATCATGCATATTGTTAAGTATGAGTACGATGAGTATTTCAGTCTTTGAATATGAGTAGTATGAATATGATATTAAAATAAGTAAATTATGAGTATGATTCGAATCTACTCATCTTTTAAATACTCATTGCTGATCTCTGATACGAATTTTAATCCTATGTGTATCAGTAAACGTTATAAATATGGTGTTAGAAAATTTGTTGAGAATAAATTTCTTAAACTAAACAGAAAAATATTATTATTTTGCTTGCTTAAAATCATTAAAAAAAATTTAAATTAAATTTTTGTTGTTTTCTCTTTACATTAAAGCCTTTAAATAACTGGTAATAAAATAGAAACGTTTATACATTTACGCGTTTATACTAGACTGCAACAGCAATATGTTCTAAATTGTACGCAAATGGTAGGAAATGAAAAATATCCGGAAATTGTTAGTCTTATTCACAATACTAATAAAAAAAATAAAAAAAGGAATCCAATACATAGGAGAAACTAATTCAATTCAGTCTCTATGCTCGTATATTCCCTTGTACAGTCGCATAAAATTTTGCATTCATTGTGTAGGACTACAGTATCAAATGGCGAGTCTGTACTTTTATTTTTTTAATTTCTTATTCATAAAAAAGGAAAAATTATGAATATTTTCGTTATTCTTTATTATTTGTTTGTATAATATTTATAAAATTTTATTTGTAGGATAACAACTTAAAACAGAATCCACTTGGAAAACAAAAATAAAAAAGAGTTTTACCTCAAAATAAATGAATTGTTTTTTGCATTAGTGTATGTATGTATAGTAAATACATGTGCTAGTAAAGAGTATTTTGTTACGATTCGACCAACCATGTCATAATATTCAGTTTCTCACTGATAGACATTCATATTTTACAATGTCTTAATCGTTATAAATCTGCTTGAGGGTTGTGTACTAAACTGTGTGTAAGTTTTAGTTTTCATCAAAACGCTTAAGAAAGTTCTTTGTGTAGGTTAATTAAGTTTCATTAATTAACTGGTTATTACAAGTCTTTAGTCAGGATTATAATCTAGCTTCTCAACACCACTCATGTTGTGTGTGTTAATTTTATACTTGAGTGGCGGGACCTACAGTTTAAAGTCGACTCCGAACGAGAGATTTTTGGGAAAGTTTTCATGCGAATATCATATAAATTATAACTCTGTCAATAAATTCTGGATGTCAAAGTATTTTTAATCTTAGTTTCCCAAGTTCCAAGTACAATGACAAATAAGACCTTCTGCTGCCTCGTCTTCTTGAGCGAAGGCACTCAGAGGCTATTGTTTTCAAGATGGAATCTGTTTTGTTATGATATCTGCATCTGCAACCATCTCGAGACAGACCTGTTGGGTTTCTCTGTATGACATTTTTTTTTCCAATGAATGCAGTTTGATTGAAACCATTTGTTTACTGCTCTGTAAGGGAATACTAATCTTATGTATTTATCCAAATGAATTCTTGGTCAATTTACACAAGCCGTTGTATCGCTGTATTTATTGTATTGTTGGACGAGTATACAATAGTGTATGCTTGTTGTTGATAATTTTCATATAAAAATCCGATACACTTATACACATTTTTTTCATGCGTTTTTAAAAGTTGTATTGGTTTCGTGCTATTAAATTGTGTGAATGAAAAAAATTATGAAGTAAAATAAGAAGAAAACATTTGGAATACGAAATACACAATACAGCATAGCATTGAGCGTTCACAAACAACTATTGTTAAGATTCATTGCTGATCTCTGGTCAGTGCAATTAAAGTCAGATTACCCGTCACATAGATTACCCGTCGCATATTTTCTTCTTTCAGAGTTATCGTCAAGAAAGCCAAGACAGCATACACAGGATTTTGGCAATAACAAATATTTGCTCATTTTAAGGTATTGCTTTGGCATAAGTCTATTAATTTCTAAACACCCTATAAAGAGTCTAACTTTAAGAAAAAAAAATAAAATAAAACGTATGAACACACAGACAAACGCTAAATATCCTTAAAAAATCTCCAAATTTCATGAAAAAAAAAATTTGGAGAATGAAAAATGAAGAAAAAAAATTAATGGAAGTAAAAATGGAGTCCATGAAAAGAAATAAAAGCAAAATATTACAAAAATAAGAATATAGGAAAAGGTAGAAAGAAAGAAAACTTTTTTTTTTACCACACAATACATTCACATTTTAGATTCTAAGATTATGTTACTTGAGTCCTGCCCTGCTCCTTCATTCTTTGTTGTTATACCTGGCATAACACTCAACGAACAAATAAACATTTTAACAAGTTTTAAACAAACGTTAAAAGTTTCAAACATTCTCTCTACCCACCACCACCCCCTTAACCCCTTGCCTTTTTCATATTCTCATTCTTATTGTCGATGTCGTTGTTGTTTAGTTTGTTTTCGTTTACAGTTATTTATTATATATTGTTATAATTTTTTGTTTCTTTTGTTTTTTTGTTTTCATCATCTGGTTCTCTAACCATTCCCAGTTCTCCTCATCTCATCTCTTCTCATCGTTTTCTTATTACTTACTCTCTTTCGGCCTCAACGAGAATCTTTTGCACGATTTTTAAGTGTGTTTCTTTTGTTTTTTTGTTTTTATAATTTTTATTTCAACAATAACAACAACAACAACCGTATAAACTAACCTCATTTTTAAAGCCTGTAAAAGTAATTCTCTTACATGTACGTACGTACACAAACGCATGCATGCATGCACACACAGTCGCGTAAATTCTTCCATATACTTATGTAAACAATACATACATAAACATCAACATCACCATCAACATCAACATAAGCTAAATTGTTTTAATATGAGTAAACTTTTTAACATTTTATGCATTATTGTTGGAATAACTTTATGCATCCAAAAGGTGCTTTACCTCACCATAAATGTGTGTTCCATTCATCCATACTCGTACACTGTTTTTGTTTCCGTTGTGCGTAGGTGTATGCATATATATATGTCTAAGTGTACATTGTATTCTTATCATTATTGTTTATTTTTCGCTTTACATTTTGTATATACATATATTGATACATGCACATGTGTGTGTAAAACACACGCATACTACCATATTACAGAAGATACATGTACACTATCGAATAAAATAAACTGCGATTCTATGTGTGCTTCCTTATCTCAATGCAGACTAATTTAATTAATTTTTAATGTTGAAATGCTAACTGAATTCATTTTGTTGATATCATTGTGGAGTAGTGTTAGACGATATACTCGTACATCGATGTTTCACAAAAAAAACACGCAATGTAACTTATCGATTTTTAATTGATCAACATCGATTAAAGATCGAAGCGAAATTCGAAAACACACCACCAATACTTATGCAAATACGATATGTCATGTAATACTACGATATGGACTTTTATTGAGTCAGTATTCGGTTTATTGAGTACAATATTTTAAGTGTTCAGACATAATAATATACGCAGTTCAGCTGCTTATTCAATATTCATTTGACAACTGGTGAACAAAATAGCTGGTTTCATCAACATTGTTTTTATTTTGTTTTATTTTGTTTTATTTTGTCGTTGTTGACAATTGAGTTGCCAAATATCAACAGAAAGTGTTCGAATAATTGTAATATGCCCCTGCCCGTACTTATGACAGTGCTGCAATTTAAGTTTTACTCAATATTATAACAATTAGCGTATTTATTGCGAAATAATTAATTGAAACTTTATATGAAATATTGAGCTCAAAAATGGCAATAAAATAAATGCAATAAAACCCTTTCTAAATACATCCATCAGGGAAGATCTTGATGATCCCTCTCTCCTAACCAATGAGAATCTCTTCTATATCTCTCCGCTGCATAGTCTGTTGGATTTTAGCCCTTTGCAGACGATAGGCAGGATCCTGAGCATTGGGTCTATGATTAGGATAATGTTTCCTCTTTAACTTTCCCCTTTCCCCCCTAGACAGAAGTTTAAGAGAAGTTCTGTCCCAGAGTGAAGTATTCAAAGTCAATCGTGAAACTCACAGGTTTCTTCCAAGCGAAAGTTTACTTAAGCTTTTGTTGTGTAATTACAACAACAAGAGGTTTAAATTCTGTCTTAGACGACTAGCAAGTAGTGTGAGGATTGTCACCAGCGTTTTATAAGGCATAATTAAAATTTACAAGGAAAATAGGCAGGGAGTTATCCTTACTGAAGACGTCGAAAGGAGACCCTTAACCATATGACATATTTTTTTAGAGCTTTTTCATATTTTCATTCAACCTTCCATGTCATCATTGTTTCCATTATGATCGGATTCGACAGGCTAGTTTACTGGCACAATTTTTTTAAACTTATTTTAGATTTTGCTATATTACATGATTCTGGTATTTTTCGTTATTTTGATTTGATAACTTAAGATTTAATTGTACAGCCGCTACTGAGATTTTCTAGTTACCATTTCATTGCACAATATTTTAGATTTCTAATAAAATTTTTGCAAAATCAAGTATATGACATACTGTCACTGCATAACAAAATTTCAATTGACAGAACTCTTTTCAATGACTAATCTATTGCTATTCGCGATGTAAGAATGAAGTGAATGTTTTAAATCATTTTTTTTTTTTGGAAATTAAAACATGTTTTTGAGTGCCCTGATAGTCCAGTGAGGGATTCCCATCAGTGATTCTGGTCTGTTACATTACACCGGTTATATGATGTAAGTTACTCAGCTTGTATTAATTTAACATATGTATTGTTTGCATGTAAAGAAAAACGTTTCTTATAATGCTTCTCCGAAATATTTATTACGCATCCTAGAAAAATTGACTATATTTTGTCCCATACTGTAAATACTTAAAAATAAGAAAACTAAACAACATAAAATGAAGGAATAAAAGAGGAAAAATTGATGAAATTGTTTATGAACATTTTTGTTAGTTAAGAAGATTTAAAATTAAAAAAGTTTTGTTTGTTTAACAAAATATACACTCGTATTAAAATAAAAACAAAAACAAAAAATATCAGAAATAAAACTAGAACAACAACAACAAATGCAATTTAATGCTTCCCATATATGTATTTATTTGTTTAAAGTGGCCAGTGTATTCAATTGTTTGCTTTTACTTCTGGTTTTATTGGCAAAGACACTAAAGTTTTCTATGTGAGTTTAAAATTTTTAAAACCTGTGCGACAATTATTGCATGGCTACGTACCAGAGATCAACAATGAGTATTCAAAAAGATGAGTAGATACGAATCATATTCATATATTCTGATACTTATACGCATTCATACTTATGTTAATATCATACTCATACTACTCATATTCAAAGTTTGAAGTACTCGTCATACTCATACTTAACAATATGCACGATGTTGTTGATTTCGACACTCCTTTACTCAACATTTACAAGAATCACAAAATAAGCTTGATTCGCATATGAGCACTACAATACTCACTAGAAGGTTTTGTGTTTGCTTTGCTTGTCATTTTCTTTCGTCTTGGTTTTTGTAAATGCAACAACAACTAAGACTGTAAATTTTGATGAATGATTCGAATCGCTCGAATCATTTATCATTATTATAAGTATTTTTATAAATTTATGAATCTGAATGAATAGGCGTATGAATCTTATGTGTTTGAAGTTATGAATGTTATGTGTTTGAAGTCAACGTTTGTACTTATACTCATTGCAACCTGTACATATATGTATATCAATGTTGTAGTGAGTATGAATGAATCAGAGCAGTTTAATTTCAATACTGTTGTCTCACTCATACTCAAAATTTCATGAGTACTTATTAGTAGCGAAAAAACGATTCATTGCTGATCTCTGACCAGTACTATTAAATTCAGGTTACGATTTATGTACCTTTCACATTGGATTTCTGAAAAGTTTATCTTTTATCGGGTCCGCCATCTAACGTTTTTTTTCAACTAGTGCTTATTTCGTGAATGGTAACACTAACTTCCTGTCTGATTTGAAAGATAATTAGTTTTATCCTTCCGCTGAACGAATATGGTTGAGTTGTGTTGAAGCGAATTGAATGCGTTTTCGCTTCGCTAAGTGGGCCTGCGATCGACTTACAGAATATGCCGATTTTGGAAAAAAAATCATCTTTTCAGATGAAGCTCATTTTGATCTTGGCGGGTATGTAAACAAGCAAAAGTGTCGCAGTTGGGGCACAGAAAACCCTCACGCATACATTGAAAAGCCGACGCACCCAAAACGAGTCACTGTTTGGTGCGGATTTTGGTCCAGAGGCATAATTGGGCAATTCTTCTACGAAAATTAGCAAGGAGTGGTCGTTACAGTCAATGGCGATCGTTATTGGGCCATGTTGAACAAATTTTTGTTCACAAAAATTGAAGAGGAGGATATTAGCAACATTTGGTTTCAACAGGACGACGTTACGTGCCACACAGCCGAAGCTACACTCGATGTTTTGCGCCCTGTTTCTGAAGATCGCATTATCAGCAGCAGAGCTGATGTCGCTTGGCCACCTCGGAGCTGCGATTTGACACCGTTGGACTATTATTTGTGGGGTGCCGTCAAAGATAAGTGTTACGCCGACAAGCCAGAGACAATTGACGCTCTAAAGGACAATATTCGTGAAGCCATTGGTGAAATTCAGCTGCACACAATCGTTAATGTGCTTAAAAATTGGACCGATCGTGTAGGCTACTGCATGGCCAGCCGAGGCAGCCATTTGAATGAAATTATTTTCCATTATTAACCGGAAGGATTGTACTTTCAAATAAAAAAAGAAGTTTGAGAAAATATTCAGTAGTTTTTTTTAAAGCATTAAAAAAAAAAGTTATTTGGCGAACCCTATATTTAGTATGGAGCACAGAATTAGACTTTATGTATGAGAATACTTTACTTCTGAACATCATCGACAATGAGTTCGTTAATTTTATTCACGAGAGGCGGGACTTCGAGTCCGAATGCAGAGGTTTTTATGAGTACTTATGAGCAGCGAAAAAACGATTCATTGTTGATCTCTGTACAGTATGCAAACACTACTCTTAACGAAGTCTATTTTGTTATATTGCCTTCATATGCCGTATCGTATCGTATCGAAGCTCATTATTTCTGATATTTTAACAAATAATCAGATTTTTTGAAATGCAACTTGCCGTTATCGCACTTGACCCACTGTAGGTTTCTTTGCAGATTTTATTTTAAATTTCATATTCAACGATTTCAAGTGAAATTAAAACCATTTTAATTCAATAAAAAAATCATATAAAAAGAGAAAAACTGATGACAAACAATAAATTCTCCGACAATTTGGTGACATTCTTTCTTCTATTGGGCTTTCATACAGCAATGAATACAATGGTTACGCATATATACCCAAACGTACCTTACCACATACACGCGCATACACCATTAATTCAAATAAAATTTATGTGATGTTTTAGAAAATTGTTGTATGTATGTATGTGTGTAGTGAACAATTTTTATTATTTGTTTTTGTTTTGTCTTTTTCTTTTTATATGAACAATTAAATAATAAAACTGGGAAAAACAACAACCCATTCACAGTGAAATGAAATAAAAAAAGGGAAAAAAAGGAAGAGAAAAACATTAAAACAGAGAATAGAAAACAGAGAATGATTCTTCCAGAAAAACCAAAACAATTCGTTGTTGTTGTTTTTGTTTTTTTTTAAACTTTTGCGTACATGTGCAGAATCTATTGGGAGATTGCGGGATTTGTTTGGTTCTTTACTGTCTGTCTTTGTGTGCCATTTTTTTTATCATATTTTTACTGATGGCAAGTTTTGTTTTTTGGTCCATAGAAGAATTTGTATCCCAATTTTTATGAGCTTAGCTGTTCAAAAACGCATTAATAAATAAAACAATATCCTGGACGCAATGATTTATAAACCTGACATATTTTCCATTCTTATTTGTCTTTTTTCTATTCGTTTTTGTTTTGTTTTTTTACTTCGTTTTTATTCTTTTGGGTTTTTGTGTGTGTGTGTGTTTTTCTTTTTTGGGAATAGTAGAACAGAAAAAAAAGGCTGGCTATGCAGACCTCATTCCAATGGTCTTGTGTTGTTAGATGAAACACTGTATAGCAGCACTGTATACTACATACTGCAAGTCTGATAAAGGATATGAAATTTAAGAAGTAACCCAGTGATACTTTCATGTGCCTATAAATGAAATGTTAAGAGGCCGCTATTAAAGATTAAAATGAAATACATTCCATGTAGTTCAACATAAATGAAGTGATTTTTGCATAAAATTCTATTCTATTCGAATCAAAGTCGGTTGGTGTTAATGGTGTTACACTTTTGATCTTTGCAAATATGACAATGTCTTGTTGGTCGGGGAAGACCGTTTGAATAACATTGCTGGGTTTAGTTTGGGTTTGCATTGCAGGACAACGACAACGAATAGTTTAAATGCTTAGGCACTACCTACCATTGTCTTCTCTTTTATTCGTGTCTGTGTTGCTGTAATCGTAGTTGTAGTTGTAGCTGTAGTTGTAGTGATATATGTACAGCCCCGTATTACATACAGACATACAACATATTGAATGTTTAAACGTGTATGCATAATACTTTTTGTAATACTCAGAATATGGTCATAAATTTTCACTGGACTAAGTGGAAAATATTGTCACGGGCACACTGGATACATACAATACATACATAGCAAACTCTTAATACTCTCTCTTTCTCTCTCTGTCTCTCTCATATACACATTCATTGTGTGTAAGAATGTTTCTTACTATGATGCTACTTACCTACGTATATACATGCATGTACATATGGTCATATGCTTGTGTGTGTACAAAAATATACTGTGTATGGTTAACATTCGTTTACTCTGCATATGAGCATGTATTTGTGTAGGTATGTATATGAAACAAACAATTTCACTCAACCGAACTGTATTAGTCACATGGAATGTTAGTTGAATGCAGAGTAGGGAGTATTAGTCTTAAGTAACGTGAACGGATTTTGGCCATGTCATATAGACGCAGCAATAACACATACCCAAAAAGGTATGACATAAGAACCAAAAAGAAGCGTCTTTACTTTACTTGCTAAACACAATGAATATGCTTCATAAAGCTTTACTGTCTCCTTTATTCGAGTAAACACAGAAGGACGAAGACGAAGTAACGCACCGGGTAAGTAGTATTAATATGACATTTAAATCAAAAAAAAAATAGATTTTTCATTTGTAACCTTGATGAACTCTCCTATCCCATTAGGACAACTAACAGCTGCCCTAATGTGAATGACTTTTGTTTTGGGGGCATAAATTCTCAACAAAACCTTTATCGTTGTGCCTGCCTGCCATACAGTGGCAGTGGCAGTGGCATTGGTAGTATATGAAATCATTACAATGAAAAACAAAAGGCTCATAACCAAAGGTCATGATAATGATCATGATGATGCGAAAAGTATTTAACTAACTTCGTTTCGAATAAATGTTGCAGAAAAGATATATTTTTTTTCTTAATACGAGGGTCGGGTGTGCCTTTAGCAGTACAAACAAATGTTAAATGTTTTTACAATAACAGACGCGACAGGCAAAAATAACATTGCAGAAATAAGACACGAAATTTGGATCTTCTAATGCCAATGTTTATGCAAAATATTTGCCCTCAATTTACGTGTCCCTTGTCTATGGTGGTTTAGCTTTCGACAGTCACACCAGTCGCTACATTTGGCTTGTAGAACAACACAATGATTATAATATAAAGGGCGATTTTTTAGCTATTATCTTTTTGGCAACACTGGTTTAAACAGCTCATGTACGTTTCGTGTTTTGTTTCACTGTCAAACATCTTCAGTTTGGTCTATCATTTAACCATGAATCGTCTTACAAACGAACAACGCTTGCAAATCATTGAATTTTATTATCAAAATGCTTGCTTCAAAGATCCACTTCATTATCGAAAAATTGTGTTCAGCGACGAAGCTAATTTTTGGCTCAATGGATACGTAAATAAGCAGAATTGTCGATTTTGGAGTGAAGATCAGCCAGAAGCATTGCAAAAGCTACCAATGCATCCAGAAAAAGTCACAGTTTGGTACGGTTTATGGGCTAGTGGCATCATTGGACCGTACTTTTTCAAAGATGTTGCGAATCGTTACGTAACTGTGAATGGTGAGCGCTACCGTGAGATGATATCCAACTTTTTTTTGCCCAAAAAGGCAAGAGCTTGACTTGCATGACATGTGGTTTCAACAAGATGGTGCCACATGCCACACAGCACGCGTAACAATGGACTTATTGAGAGGCGAGTTCGGTGAACATTTTATTTCACGTTCGGGACCGGTTAATTGGCCGCCTATATCGTGCGATTTAAAGCCTTCAGACTATTTTTTGTGGGGCTATGTCAAAGCTCATGTCTATACAGACAAGCCCGCTTCAATTGACGCATTGGAAGACAATATTGAAGAATTTATTCATGAGATACCGGCCGAAATGTTGGAAAGAGTATGCCAAAATTGGACTAAACGGATGGACCATTTGAGGCGCAGTGAAATTTGCATGAAATAATTTTCAAACATTAAATTATATGGACCGTACTATCGATTCAAATAAAGATTTCATTCATATTTCTGAATTTTATGTGTTTTTTTTTTAATTTTCCTATAGCTCTTAAAAAATCACCCCATTATATGCCCACTGCTGTTACAACATAAAAATCAACAATGCGGATAAATTAACTTTTGCTTGAATTATTCAAGACCTGACGACCTCCTACCCATCAGAAATCAGCAATGAGTATTCAAAAAGATGAGTAGATTCGAATCATACTTATAATTCCTGATACTTATACGCATTCATACTTACTTTAATATCATACTCATGTTTAGTATGTTGATTTCGACTCTCCTCTACTCAACATTTACAAGAATCACAAAATAAGTATGATTCGCATAGGAACATTAAAATGCTCATTAGAAGGTTGTGAGTTTGCTGTCTTGGTCTTTTTCTGCCTTCTTTTTTTTTTTTTTTGTAAATGCAACATCAGCTAAGACTGTAAATATTGATGAATGATTCGAATCACTCGTATCATTTATGAGTATTATAAATATTTATCTAAATTTATGAATCTGAAATCATGAATGTATGAATCAAACATATTTCGAATGTTATGAGTTTGATGCCAAGGTTATACTCATACTCATTGCAATCTGTACTTATAAATCAATGTGTTGTAGTGAGTACGAATAAATCAGAGTAGTTGAATTTCAATACTGTTGACTCACTCATACTTAAAATTTCATGAGTACTTACGAGTAGCAAAAAGCGATTCATTGATGTACTATTAAAACGCTGTTGGACTAATAAGACATGCGACAAAAGACGAAAATTTTGTATAAATTTTCCTACTTTGTTGTTTGATCACAAAATCTTGTGGAAGTAGTATGAGTATGATATTAAAATAAGTATGAATGCGTATAAGTATCAGAAATTATAAGTATGATTCGAATCGACTTATCTTTTTGAATACAATGAGTAATGATCTCTGATTCATATGATATACCACATTACACGTTTTTTAAATCGCTTTTTAATGGCTTTAATATTGTTACGAAAGCGGATATGTAGATTAGCGCTTACATTGGCTAATTTGTATTTTAATTGGTTAAATATTATAAACAAATGAGTATACCACATTTATACCCACTTACCCTAACTGTTACAACAATAAATTAATGGGAACACATTTTCTAAAACAAATTAAATGCTGTCAAATGATTACCTATGACTATGTCATATGTTATATTAACATTAAATATACAATACTAATGTAATTTGCAATATTAACGTGTATGTGTTATGTGAACTTAAGTTTAATGTTAAAATGCATATATATGTATATGTGTTTAATATAACAGTTACAATAAATAAAAGTTAGTTTTACTATAAACTACGATAAACAAAAAAGAAACAAGGTGACAAATTTAGTGTTCCTAAGTTTTGGATGCGATTTTAATAACGTACAGAACCTTTCCTAAAGTAATTAGTAGAAGCCTATAAAATATTGGATAATTGATTGCTGCATCAATTTGTTTCTCAAATTTGCAGTAGAATTAGCAGCTGGTTCAGTTTACATTTAATTTTGAATCAATCGACAATTAGGTTAGGTAAAGTGGCGAATCGTCCTCAAAGAAATGGATCCCACTTAGGTCAGAATTTAGGCTCATTGTGATAAATCCAATTACATATGAGGATCAAACATTCCGAGCCCAAAGAAATCAAGATATTACATTAGAGAGGGCGCCAGAAAGTGCTCATGACACGAATAGGGTACTGACACATGATGTGAAAGACAGTCTCCTCCTCTTCAGACCCACAGTTCATTGCTTGAATGCCCAATCTTTCAGTATGCCTTGTTCGATTGCCGACCTTGCGATTTTAAGACAGAAGTGATCCTGCTGCCAACGAGATTTAGCTTCCCTGTATTATAATATCCAAATTAAAGTTCTCGGCTAGACATTTTCAATAAAACGTATTTCTTTATCGACTTCCTCTTAGCAGATTGCTGGTAAAAACTGTGAGAATTAATTAAATTTGCCATGAAAAGTTTCTCAAAAATCTGTCGTTCGAAATCAACTTCAAACTATAGATATCGCCAGTCATGTATAAAATGAACACACACAACATAAGTAGTGAGAGAAGCTAGATCGTAATCCTGACTAAAGGGTTGTAATGGCTAATTATGTTGTTATGTAATATCTAGGGTTTCGTAATAACCGCATTTTTAGTAACCGCGGTTATCGGATAGTAATTTTCCAAATAACCGCGGTTATCGGTTACCCGAAGGAAAATTTAAAAAAATATATAACATCAGTAGAAGTAGTTTATTTCTAACATATATTGCTTTAAAATACATACATAAGTACTTAAAATTATTTTTGCTGTTTTTCATGGTTAATATATTAATGTTTTAGAAACACTAAAGCATTCAGCGACTTACAAGATAAACGAGAACAAATTTTGGTGCAAAAATTTCCTGAAACTGAGAAAGTCTCTCGGAGTCTGTTGATGTTGGCTTAACCGTTTTTAGAGCATTATAGAGCATTTCAAGATTGGGAGTTCTTTTCAGTGTTCTTTTGAAAATGTTGAATTTTTGCCTCAAAGTGTTATCTGAAGGTTTTCCCAAGTGCTTAATATTTGATGCTTTTGTTATGTAAGAGTTCAGTTCTTCTACTAAATCAACTTGGTGATCAGTTACAGCTACTTTATCCTGACTTTCGTTGTCCGGATCTTCAATGCTACTATTCGGAAAAAGTCTTTTAATGAGAGTATTAGCAAAAGCAACCACGGAATTGGAAGAATATTTTTGATTAGCAAGACATTTTATTAAATAAGCAATATAATTATTTCTCCGGGACTCAATCCGCTGTTGAATTGACTGTAACAAATCACGACTTATTTCTGTGTTGTGAGCTTTCATTTTATTGCTCAAAAACGATAAAACACCCTCAGCACTAAATAAATTTGCGTCTTTTCGACTTAATGCGTCTACGGCAAGTTTTATTGGCTGTAGAGCAATGCAAACGTTGATGCAATTCATTTTCCATAGAAGAGCTTAATGATATTTTATGTATCAGCTTCAGATGATTTATCATAGCGCCAGTTGTTCCTTTTGCATTTGACACTTTGGAAAAGCATTTTAAACATCGGGCTTTATTTTCTTCATCCAATTTCTTGAAATAACTCCAAATTGATGATGTTGGTCTTTTTAATGACATTTTCTAGGGTAAATATTTGTTAATTTATCTATTAATGTATTATTATTAATACATAATAATTTTTCATAATGTTTTACTTTCTGTATATGTTTTTTTCTCAATTTTATTTTGCTTCCGCTTGGTGCGTAGTGCGTTGAATATTCTTTCTCAAAAAGTTTTTGTTTACAAATGACAAGCATTCACCAAAACTTCTTTTACAAATAAAACAAATTTAAAACTCATGGCCTACTACATATGTGTGCATATTGTTTTCAAAAAATTGGAGTTCATTTCAAATTGCATATACATTTTATGAACTCTTTGCTTCTAAAAAATAAAATTGCTAGTTTTACAAATAAAAAATGTAAAAAATCATGGCTTACTAAATATGCGTATGCTTCCGATATTCACCCGTTTACGGTTACGGTTATGAGCACAAATAACCGCGTTTACGGTTACGGTTATAAACGTTTACGAAACCCTAGTAATATCTAAATTTATGGAGGCGGAGATTGCGCGCACCGTACTGACTCGGACAAACTTATCCGCAATGCAATTTGCAATAATTTCTTTGGTTGCCGGGACCCATATAAGAGTTACATTTGAATGAAACGAAATTTCCATGAGAAATCCTCGCAATCCATGAACAAGGACGTTTTTTGAAACTGCCTGGTTGGCGGAGTAAATCGAAAGTTTTTAGGGAAAAGCAATTCCAATATCACATCCCATCCTGAGCCATTCATCTTAGAGCCATCGGTGTAACCAGAGATCATTTATGAATCGATTTTTCGCTACTCAAAAGTACTCATGAAATTTTGAGTATGAGTGAGTCAACAGTGTTGAAATTCAACTACTCTGATGCATTCGTACTCACTACAACATTTAATATGAGTACAAGGTTTATATCAAACTCATTACATTCGAAATATGTTTGATTTATACGCCTACTCAATTAGATTCACAAATTTAGAAAAATATGTATAATAGTCATAAATAATTCGAGTGATTCGAATCATTCAACAAAATTTACAATCTTATTTGTTGTTGCATTTCCAAAATAAGAAGAAAGAAAAAGACAAAGACAACAAGAAAAGCAAATACACAACCTTCTAGTGAGTATTGTAGTGTTCGTACGCGAATCATACTTATTTTGTGATTCGTGTATATGTTGAGTAAAGGAGAGTCGAAATCAACAACATCATGCGTATTGTGAAGCATGAGTACGATGAGTACTTTGAATATGAGTATGATATTAAAATAAGTATGAATGCGTATAAGTATCAGAAATTATCAGTATGATTCGAATCTACTCATCTTTTTGAATATTCATTGCTGGTTTTTGGTGTGAACTTCAAGGGTTCCATTGAGAACATCCGGATGTTCAGGATCGGGTATTGGTACTAGGACAATAGGATTTGTCCTATACGTAGTGAGGTGAGAGATTAAAAATTTGTTCGGTTTTTAAAGTGTGTTGCGTATTTTACTGAGCAACTACAAACATACACATGGTAGATTTTTTTACTCTTAGACTTTTTGCCAGAAATTTGCTGAGAGAAAGTCGCCGAAGAAATATTTTTTTTCATATTTCGTTTTGATGTCTGGCCTGGGGCTCGAACCCGGGCTTTACGTCTAATAAGTGAACACACTACCTACTAGACTACGGCGACTTCTTATTGAGCAACTACCTCATATCTAATCATAACCTACTTCGTATAAAATGATTCTGTTTTTTTGAAAATTTATCCCTGTATCCCATGTGCCGTTATTTGATGAGGCTCATATGGCATAAACCACGACACTTTTGAAAATTTCTATAAAGTGGGTATCACATTACACTTGGATTGTGTTATTTTTTTGCGTTTTCCTTTTAAGGACTATAAAACACTCTTAATTGTACTGCCACAAAAAATGTTTTCGTTGTTAGAGGCTTTCTCCCTTACAAGTGACTGTGACTGTGACTGAGAGTGTGAGTGTCTCATTTTTCATTTCCTATGCAAACACACAGAAAGGGAAGTGAAGAAATTTCAAATAAAATTTTAAGAGTATAAAAATATTTACACTTTGTTTTTCGTCACATGAAGTGAAATTCCTTTTGCTGCCTTATTTTTCTTGATGTTTTTTTCTCGCTCAATTTTAAAAAAACACGAACACTTGTTCTTGTTTTGTTGCCTTGTGTGTAGCATTGTTTCCCTTTCTTTTTTTTTTTTTTTTGGAAAAAAAAGGATTTTTGTTTCATATAATGCGAGTTATTGTGTTTGTTTTTTGTCTCCATAATGACAATATAAAAATATTGTTGTATGTGTGTGTGCGCATTCCGGTTCTTACTGCAAAACCACATAATATTTGACACTAAATATTCGGGTTTGGGTTAGAAAAAAATTTTTGAAATTTTATTTAAATTTCAAAAACACAAACGGGCTTAAAAACGAAAAACAGCATGTATGTGAGTAGAAGGGGTATTGTGGGATTTGGAAGAGAATACGATTCCCAGAAATGTTGCTTTGTTGTCGAAAGTAAAATTTCCTCTTTAAAAAGGAAGGAAATCTAACTTTAATACATATGATTACGCTTCTTTGAAATTTAATAGGCTTAATGAAGAAGAATCAGTCGTGAATGATTCCATGGTAAGTAAACAAATATATTAAGAGGGCAAATGATACAAAGTGATGCCCTTAGAATGAATTGATGAATTGGTGGAGTGTTATTTCATATTGTTACGAAAATGGTGTTATTAAAATGATAAACAAAACCTACAAAAACAAAACAATGGACTTGTTTACATGATCAACGAATAAGTAAAAATATAACAACAACATCAGTATAAAAAAGGGGGATAAACAAAGTAAACAAACAATCAACAACAACACTGCAAGGACAAACGTAAACGAATTACATAAACAACAATAACGAAAACAACATGTTTACATTTATAGAGATTTCGCGAATGCAAGGTCATTCTCCTACGAGAACATTCATCAGACTGTTTAACCAGCGATATAAAAGGCAAAACAAAGCAGGCCTTGGGATGAGAAAGAATTCAGTCAGTCTTGTGTGAAGACGCGTTGCGTGTGAAGAGGAAAATTGTGGTTTGAAGATCTCTATTGTGAAGATCTATTGAACAATTGTTGTTGTTTTCATCAAGTGGTGAACAGTGTCACAGGGAATTGTGCAAACAATAAAGAATTGATTTAAAACTAAACAAAAATTTATTTTTATTTTATTTGCAATCTACGAACTCATATTTTAAACGTTTTTAAAAGGGTAAAAACGTAACAATATCTTTAAATTGTTATTTAAATACGTCCAATAAATATTACAGAGAAGAACAGGACAAAAAGTAGTCTGAGGTTATTTAATGTTTGCTGTCAAGCAAATATGTTCTCAATTGTTGTGCAATTATTCAAATCGTCATCATCATCATCATCATGTTTGATGGAATGCCCTCTACTAAATGTTGCTCTGTCTCTGTACTACAGAAGAATGTCGGCCAGCCGGCACTCTCAATGTTTGTTGTTGTTGTTGTTGTTATTTGTTGAATTATTGTTTTGGTATCATAAAACCACAGTTAATTGTTTACGTGCGGTCAACAGCATTGGAAAAGCCAAAATCAAGTCAAACAAAAGCAATAGAAGTGAAACTGTTGACAGGAGTTTACGAGTATTCGTAAATTTACAATGTGTGACGGTAACACGTGTTTACAACAAGTACGGCATTCAGAAACATTAACACACTCTCTCCCTCTCTTACTCATTCTGATTTATACAATATTTTGTGGATACATTTTAATATAAATTAAATTCACTTCATGTTTGTGGCTGTATGTGTGATGGCACCTTAATTTCATGCATTTGTTAACCGCCCGTTGTTACGCCCTACGTGCCACCCTCTCCCCCCCTCAATAGGAGACAGACACTAAAACAGCATAGAATGGCAAGTAATAATTCAATTTATGTCATCCGGTGGTACTTCTTGTCTAATTAAATTGACACAATGACAGGTTGTACTCATTAGTGAGGCTTTCGAAAATATCCTGTATATTTTACTTATATTTGTAGACAAAATAAACATAATACATGCATGTAGCATGTAGCACACACATCTACATACCATACATATGTACCACTCATCGATGTACACATGTACGAATGCATGTTACACACTTAATACACTTAAAGAAATCACTTAATTTAATACAGTCTCATGTTCTTTGCTTCTTAGTGTTTTATGTTCGTTCGTATAATGCCATAAATGATGAGAATCCATTTGGATGAGACTCAACATGGGGTGGAAGAATATACGTTTTTATGCTGATATTTACGTATGATCATATGGTCTTTATAACATAATGAAATTAGTTTCTCATTTGAAAATAACATAAGAGGTGTATTTGTGATACAAATTAATTTATTTTATTTGTGTATTGTATTCAATTGCTAGAATAAATTTTCTTAATGCGGAAAATTGGTTTTTTTTTAAACACAGAAAAAGAATTTTTCACTTTATTGAGCGAGGTAGTCCCATATGTCTAGTAGGTAGGGTGTTGGCTTATTAGACATGAGTAGATTTTTGTAGTAGATTTTTCGCAAAAACTATGACAGTTAATAAAATTTCCATTAAAAGTATCTCTCTGTCATCCGGAATCGACTTTCAGCTGTAGGTCCCGCCACTAATGTATAAAATTAACATACAGAATATAAGTTGTATGAGAAGGTAGGCCTTAATCCTGACTGAAGGGTTGTAATGGCCAATTATGTATGTATGTATGTATATTGAGAAAAGTTCAATTTCTTTACACTTCGAATTTTTAAGATAAAAATATATGTATATCGACGCCTCCGTTCTATAACATTCTAAGTTAAAAAAAAAGTGTGTTGAGTTAAGAGCTCTCAAAGTTTTCACGCGCCATACGACTATATGTGTATTCTAAGTAGATTTTTCCCTATAACTTCGGAACGGATCGGCGCATCTTAACCAAATTTTGACAGTATTTAAGTTAGAGAACGTAGAATTTAAAAATGCAAGAACATTAAAAATGTTTTCTCTTTTCCAAGATAGTCAATGCGAATTATACAGACATTGAATCAAACTTTATCTTCAAGTATTTTATACAAATTTTTATTGAATTTTTCTGCAAATTTAAGACGTGCACTGCTTCCTTGTGAATTTTAGAGTGTATAGTGGAAATATTGTTACGAAAATGGAAAAGTTGTGACATCGTTTAAAATTAAAATGATAAAAAAAGCTGCCCAAATACAACGAACTTGTTACAAGTAAAGCAACAACAGAGTTCCCGTAAAGGCAAAACCGGGAACATTCGACTTCAAGAACCTTCATCAGACGTGGGCATATCAAAACGCAAGACAAAGCAGGCAACGAGTAGTAAGAATTCAGATAGTCTTGTGTGAAGATGCGTTATGTGTGAAAAGAACAGTCGTGGTTTGAAGATCACCGTTGAAAAGATCTGCGTTGTTATTGTCTACGCAATAGTGGAAAGAAGAATAACGTACAAGCAAATTATTGTTGGATACATCAAGTTGTAAACAGTGGCACACAGTGGAATTGTGCGAACAATAAATAATTGACCTAAAACTGAACACAAATTTATTTTTATGTTGTTTGCAATCAACGAACTCATATTCTAAACATTCTAAAGGTAAAAACGTAACAGGATCAATAATACATATATCATAAATTAAAATCCTTCCGTCAGGATTACGACCTAGTTTCTCACACCACTTATGTTGGTTGTGTTAATTTTATACATGAGTGGTGGGAGCTATAGTTTAAAGTCGTCTTTTGTATTCACTATCAGAGTTTTTACCAGAAATCTGTTGAGAAGATTCGTTGTGTTGCATTTGTCAGACCTGTGGCTTGACCGCGAGGCCAACACATTACCTACTAGACTTCGACAACTTCTATTTCACATACTTTGAACCCGGATTAAAGTGACATTTTATAAAAAATATTCGCCTTTTTAATTCATCATTACTTTTGAAGTGACAAGTATAATTGCTGCCAATCTCTTTGGAGAAATAAATTTAGAAGAACTGATTTGTATATTTGCACTTGTACTTCTAATATTATGTTCAGACATGCACTTTTATTGCGTAAATCGCAATAAACGCCATTATTAAGCTCAATATTTCATATAAAGTATGAATTAATTATTGCGCAATGAATACGCAAATTGTTATAATATTGAATAAAACTTAAAATGCATCACTGTCGTAAGTATATTCAGTGCTCATATTACATCCGAACACTTTCTGCTGATATTTGGCAACTCAAACGTCAACAACAACAAACAAAAGAAAAAGAAACATAAAAATAGTAAAAAAACAATATTGTTGAAACAACCAGCTGTTTTTTGTTTACCAGCTGTCAAATGAATACGGAATAAGCAGCCGAACTGCGTATATTATTATGTCTGAACACTTAAAATATTGTTCTCGAATAATCGAATATTGACTCAATAAAGGTGCATGAACATAGTATAAGGTTCTTTCACTAAAAATACTTATTGAAAGCCAATATGAATGTTATTCTCCTTCATTTTAAACTATTAACACTTTCATAAAATCTAATTTAACTTTCATTCGATAATTTCTCATTGTGTTTAAAATACATGCCACTGTCGTCATATGATTCCGAAATACATAGACAGACTTACAGAAATAATGTTTCTAACATTTTATAAATAGTCATTGAATCCAAGTACACACATACTCACACACTCATACATATGTAAGATTTTATATTATAAATAAATATGTATACATATATTTACAGTTAACTTTAGAAAATCATAGAAATATTTATTACTCTTGTATTATAACGAATGAATAAATATTGGAGTGTACTACGGCTGAATAAGTATAAATTCTGTGATGGCGTATGTGGAATTTCATATATTTTTTGGGTAAATTTATTGTCTACCTTTGGCCTTAGAAAAGGTAACGGTGAAAAGAGCATAGTGCTTATAGGGTCAATGACAAAATAAATGTACCCTGAGAAAACATTTAATTGAGACACACACACACACACACCCATTTTTTGGATTTTTAATGCCTATTAATTTAATCACATATATACACATTTATAAGAGGATAATTTATGTCCTTAAGATTCTAATGGAGAGAAAAAAGAAAGAAAGAAAATTAATTCGAAATTTTCCTTTAAGGAAAGCAATTTTTATTAGATTCTGAACTCATATACAATATTCCAAATGGACAAAAATAGAAATGTTTGTTTGACATTGAAGTATTGTTCGTAATTGAGTTGCGTTTATTAAAATCATTTATAACAATTGCAATTTAGTCTTTCGCAATTAGAAAACAAAAACAAAAATTCAACAGACTGTTCATTCAATAATATTTCCACTATTTAGCAATCACAGACAGACAGACATTTTGTACAAAAAAAAATTGTTGTTGTTGTTGTTTTTATATATATTTTCATTAAATTTTTCGTCGTTTTTAATTATTTTATATTCTAAACATTAACAACAAAAGCATTTTATGAAGCATGTAATTAGGCAAATTAACTTTAATGACAGTTTTGTTGCTCAACATTTTTTGTTTTCTGCTCATTTTACGATAACAATGAATCCAAGTGGCCGCTGCTGAAATAAAACGATATGCCATTAGAGATGGGCGTTGGAAGGAAGTAAGTGCGGGTGTTAGTGTGGTAACATCACAGCTAATTAGCATCCACTAATAATTAAAATGTTGCAGACAAAGTCGGAAATTTGATAAAAAAAAAAAACAAAACATTTTTGTTGAGAATCTGACATTGAAACGTAAACGTTTATTTCGACATTCAGGCTCATCATAATGGTTATAAGAGACTATGTCTGGTTGTGTATTTCTTAAACAAGTTAACTGAAACCAAAGCAGTTTACTTGGTTATATACATACGTACATATGTATGTCACTAACCTATGTGGCATACATACATATTTAAAGAGTTCAACATTTATTGTTAATTTCATAATTATATTAGTTTCTATCAGCACAGCACTAAAGTCAATTACTGTCGATTGAAGGCAGCTAAGTACTGCAGAAATTACTCATTTGCTAAACGATAACAAAACTAAATTTGAAATTCTAATGTAATGTTTTGAAACCGTTTCCCAAGGAGAGATTCACCAGCCTTACCGGTATGAAGTGAGCGTTTTTTTTTTGTGAAACTAAAACACGTAAGCTTATTAGACGAAATGCCCGGATTCACGTCCCAGGCAAGACTTCACAGCGAAATATGAAAAAAAAATATTTCTTCGGCGACTTTCTCTCAGCAGATTTCTGGCAAAAACTCAGAGAGTAAATAAACCTGCCATGAAAAAGTTTCTCATAAATCCGTCGTTCGGAAACGACTTTAAACTGTAAGTCTCGCCAATCATGTATAAAATTAACACACACAACATAAGTGGTGTTGAGAAGCTAAGCTGTAATCCTGACTGAAGGGTTGTAATGTCCAATTATGTATCTATGTATGTATGCATGTAAAGTATTGCTGTCTACAAATTTTTCCCATCCTTCCGCTAATAAAACTATTTGCGTTTTGAAACAAACCAATTAATTACCCTATTTTCGACCTTCTCGTAGAAATCCGAGTGAGACCAGTGTGTCCCATCGTTAAAAAAATAGTAGTCTCAGCCCAATGCATTGATTGCATCCTTAACCGGTTTTACTTTGTGTGCAGGTGCATTGCCATTTTACAAAATTGCCTTCCCGTATCTTGTGGCCCATTCTGGTCGTTTTTCGATCAATGTATGGTTCAATAATTTTGGACCTCTTTCCGCTTGACCTTTGCCATAGGGGAGTCTCTGCTAAAATATGTGAACGTCTCTGGGCGACTGGACTCGGATATCGGCCACGCAAGGATCCTGGGGGTAGTTGGAGCTGTCGGGAGCAGTGACTACATGACACCACGGTACGACTTCACGAGGAGATTCAAGACATCAGTCCCGGACAACAAGGTCTGGAAGGGTGGTGTGACGCACCCGGTAAGGGCCTCCGTACAAATCTACACCGACGGTTTGAAGCTGAACGGAGCTGTTGGCAGCGGAATTTTTTCGGAATCGATTGGAATAGCCCAGTCCATAAGACAGCCAGACCACTGCAGCATCTGGCTGGTGGCAATACAGGCTGCGGCGAAAATTACTGCGGTCAGAAGGGCTTCCAAGCCAGGAGGCTATCACGGCTTTAAGTACCAACGTGATGAACTCCAAGACGGTGTAAGGCTGTCTCAGATATCTCGACGAGATAGCGGAACGATATGATATCCATATCGTTATATACAGTAAGACCACGCTTATCACGGGGGATAAGTTCCAGCGGTAAACGAAACAGCGCTAAACGAAACAGCGTTAAACGAGGCAACGTGAAGATCTCATGTTTACGACGATGAAGGTTCTTCTTAATTTGATATTTTTTGTTTTTTTGTGACGAAGTCATCTAAAATCGACTGTCTTTTCCTGTTTCGGTCAGCAAACAGTTGTCAATAACAAGATACCGCATCAATGACACTTCGTCTTGCCTTTGAACTTCTATCCCAATACTACCGCGTAACACTGAAACAGCGTTAAACGGAGCAGCGTTAAGCGGGGTCTTACTGTATACCCGGGCACATTGGTATTCCGGCTAACTGCAGAGCTGATGAACTTGTCAGGCGGGGCACGACCATCGAACTCTCCGATGAGTTCTCGAATCTGGGCATCAGTATGGGGGCCTGCAAGCTTATAATTGATAAGGCGATCGTCGATTCCGTCAACGACAGGTGGGCAGCCTCGGACACGGGTAGATCTGGCCTCGGACACGGGTAGATCTGGCCGAGACTGGATGAGGGGCGCACAATGAGTCTACTTAAACTCCAAAGAGGCGCGCTCAGTGTGGTTATCGGTGTCATTGCGGGGCATTGCATTATGGGCACGCATGCGAGGCGCATTGGTGTTGGACACCTTGCTAACGATTTCTGCAGAAGCCGATGAGATGAGGAAGAGGAAGAGACTATCCCTCACCTGCTGGATACATGCCCGGCTCTTTGGGAAAGGAGAAAGAAGTACTTGGATTTCACATTGACAGCTTAAATCGCTTCATCAGGAGCTCCGAATGGTTTCGAGATTTGGAGATAGCGGATAACTGTGGTAACACAATGGGCCCAATGCGGCCAAAGTGTGTTCATCCAATTTTCTTGGAAGGGCAGCCACCTCTACCTACCTACCTACCAAGGTTCAAATTAATCATTTCTTGACGGTAGTAATCTGTATTAACGGTTCCACTAGGTTTTTTATGGTCCAATCAGATACACAGGATCAATGATCTTACCGCAGGATCAAGTAGTGTCTTCTTCAGCAAATGTTGTTTCGTCTCAAATCTTTTTAGTGGTCTTCCACGTTCTTCCATCAAAATCGTTATCCCTAAACCGTTAAAACCATCTTCTGCATGTTGCTTCTGACAGAGCATGATCAAGCATTCAATGCGACTCTTTAGCACAAAAAATACGGCTTTTCACGCCAAATGTTCTCTAGAGATATTTGAATTTCGACGCTCACTTCATACCGGTACAGCAGTTTTTCAAATCAATTTTAAATAAAAAATGTAATCGCATAAGACTTGGAGGAATAAAATGTTAAAAAATTTGTTGGATGATGGCTGTTATGCCGGTGCATTGCTTTGCAATAAAAATAAATTAAAATTTTGGCAAGAAATTGAATACATTTGAAATTGAAAAAATTAATTCAATTAACGTTTGACATTGAGTTGCTGTTTGTAATATGTATGTGTAAATACAATATTATTGTAGGGAGACGTCATGTGACGAGTCATTTGCAATCACAAATGTCCATAAATAAAATCGGTTGTATATGTGTCTGTTTGTGTGTCAAATATTGGCATTTAAAATTGTTTCAAAATTAATAAAACAAACAGATACACAAAGTAAAACATACATACATATGTACATACTGGCATACAAAACTAAAATTCAAGTATGTATTGTAAATACAGATGTAATCAAATGTTAACATTGGTATTTAAACAATACATACTGTGTGGTGTGAATGTGTGAGTGTGATATGCGGCCTTTACAAGAGCGTATGTAATCAACAAATGTCAATCGTTATAAGCATGACATCGTTCAAAGTGGCGCTTTGGCTTGCATTTCAATTTATTTCATTAAAGCTTTTCCTCTATCAAAGCAAAAAAGAAGGAAAACAAAACCGAGCCGAAAGAATTATAGCCCGGATAAATGAAGACCAAAAAAAAGGAAAAAAATAAATCGGAAGAAAGAAAGGAAATTCAAAACAAAAAGGCGATGATGCAATTTTAGTGCTGAAGCAAACATTATTTTTATTTTGCTTTCTAATTTTTTTTTTGTATTTTTTGTCGCTTTGTTCTCAACTTTGCTAAACTTTTCTTTCGCTTTATACTTTATCTCTTAGTTTGTCTTTGGCTTTGTCTAGGCTGTTGTTGTTGCTGTTATTGTAATTAAATTCACTCACATCTAGCCATTTATTCATCCATCCATCCATTCAACCATCCATCCATCTATACCCATAGCATACTTATTATGCTTTTTGTGTTGCTTTGATTTTCTTTCTTTCATTCATTCTTTCATGTCTTTCATTCTGCGCTTTAAGTTCGTTCAAAAATATTCACATCAATTTCAAAAGTCGAGCAGAGCTGTGCCGCCAAGGAGTGCCCGTTTGAAATTGTTGACCCAAATATCCACTAAATGAGTTCATAGTTTTGGCAACTGCCGGCCAGTAGTTGGTGGACTTGTAGTTTCAGATTTCCAACCTCCCTTTTTTTTCGTCGTTCTCTTTTTTCTGCAGTGTTAAAAGTCAAGTTTGAATATTTTTTTTTTCTCTTCACTCCTCATACTTGTAATCTTTTTCACTTGTAATGCATTTTCTTTTATTCAGTTTTCCATTTTCTTTTGTTTTGTTTTGCTTTTTAAGCGATTGAAACTCAGAGGGGCACTACTTTAAGTTTTTGGAATTTATTTTGTTTTTATTTCAGCCTTTTTTTGTTGTTGTTGTAAGTTTATAACTGTTTTTAACGAAATACAAGTATGTAATAGTAGTAGTAGTAGTAGTAGTAAGGAAAGATTCTGTAGTTTCTTCTTCTTCAGTTTTATGATGCGCACTTGAAAGTTCCCAATATTAAATGTTTACAAAAGATCTCAATGGCTATTGAGGGCCAACTGCTGAAAAGAACTAAAATAATATAAAAATACTTATGAGAGTAAGGGATAAGGAGATGGGAGAACAATGAGAAAATAAAAGACAAAATGAAGCAGCAATGAATTCTCTAAAATGGTATAAAGTGCCACTTGAAACAAGTGTTTATCCTTAAAAATATTCAAAAACAGACAAGAAACGAAACTAATACACCCGACAAAATTCTTCACTGGGATGCTGATGAAACGTGCAGTCTAAAGGAATAACATTGAAAATATTTTATTTTCTTTAATTCCGAAATAAAAATTCATCTGGAACATGCCAAGCGTTATCATAATACACCCCAGAATAACAATTGTTCACTCAGTCGAGTGACTAGTGAACTTTAATTAAAGAAAACAATCGAACGCAACAATTTTTGTAAAAATAACTCAACTTTACTTGTATTTTTTTATGTCCAACAAAGTCTGCTTACGTTGCACTTTTCTGCACCCACGTACATATACCCACGTATCTCTACATACAACTGCAACCCGGTGTAATTTGTTACAAACTAAAACAAATTTAGCGTGGCTTTGGTAACGTTCGCTCAAGGCCATTAAGTTTGGCCAATTAATGATGTCATTAATTTAATTTTCGTACACAGTTTAAGGATACTAAATGATTATCCATTCATACGAACTAAATGCCATTTGTTACAAGCAGCAAAAACAGCAACGGCAGCAGCAACAGTCAGCAAACGACAAACGCCAAACACCACATACTCGTACTCATACTCGTACTTGTACTTACTGCGCGTTGCCAGTGAAGCAAATAATTTTGAAAATTGTATATTGTTTTACACAATGAATACCGTGACTGGTGGAGAGGGAGAGAAGTGCGAAGTGGTAGCATAGTTAAACACATTGGCTCTCAAATTTATTCTATTTCACATCGTTTTAGACTACGATAGTATTTTCGAAGTATTAAAACATTTAAATCGTCATTGTGGGTATGTATACATACATATTTATGTAAAGGGTCCGCCCAATAACTTATTTTTTTTTAAAATGCTTTAAAAAAAAACTAAACTAAATTTCTTTTTTTATTTGAAAGTACAATCCTTCCGGTTAATAATGGAAAATAATTTCATTCAAATGGCTCCCTCAGATGGCCATGTAGTAGCCTACACGATCGGTCCATATTTTAAGCACATTATCGATTGTGTGCAGCTGTATTTCACCAATGGCTTCACGAATATTGTCCTTTAAAGCGTCAATTGTCTGTGGCTTGTCGGCGTAACACTTATCTTTAACGGCACCCCACAAATAATAGTCCAACGGTGTCAAATCGCAGCTCCGAGGTGGCCAAACGACATCAGCTCTGAGTGTAGCTTCGGCTGTGTGGCACGTAGCGCCGTCCTGTTGAAACAAAATGTTGCCAATATCCTCCTCTTCAATTTTTGTGAACAAAAATTCCTTCAACATGGCCCAATAACGATCGCCTTTGACTGTAACGGCCACTCCTTGCTCATTTTCGAAGAAAAATAGCCCAATTATGCCTCTGGACCAAAATCCGCACAAAACAGTATGCGTGCGGGTTTTCTGTACCCCAAATGCGATAATTTTGCTTGCTTACATACCCGCCAAGATCAAAATGAGCTTAATCTGAAAAGATGATTTTTTTTTGCCACAATCGGCATCTTCTGTAAGTCAATCGCAGGCCCACTTAGCGAAGCGAAAACGCATTGGATGGTCAATATTCGTTTAGCGGAAGGATAAAACTAATTATCTGTCAAATTAGACAAGAGCTAAGTGTTACCATTCACGAAATAAGGACTAGGTGAAAAAGAAAAACATTTGATGGTGGCCCTTTAATATAAATGGAATTTTAAAAGATCTAAAGCCAACTATTATATACTTTCTTCATTAACTAACTCTTATACAATTTTAAGTTTTTTTTAAACAAAAATTTTTGTGTCGTCTATTAAATTCATCTTGCACAAATGGAGAAGCATTGCCTATTTTAATCCAAAAAAAGCTCCTGGAATTGATAAAATCAGCAACAATCTGCTAAAAGAGATGCCTCTTAAAGCCATAAGTGTTTTTTTTTATCATCAACGTCATTTTAGGATTTGAATATTCTCTCAAGCGGGATGTCGCCGTAGTCTAGTAGGTAGTGTGTTGGCTTATTAGACGTAATGCTCGGGTTCGTATCTCAGGTCAGACATCAAAACGAAATATAAAAAAAGATTTCTTCGGCGACTTCCTCTCAGCAGATTTCTGGCAAAAACTCTGAAAGTAAATGAACCTGCCATGAAAAATTTTCTCAAAATTTGTCGTTCGGAGTCGACTTTCAACTGTAGCTCCCGCCACTCATGTATAAAATTAACACACACAACATAAGTGGTGTTGAGAACCAAGGCCGTAATCCTGACTGAAGGGTTCTAATGGCCAATTATGTATTTATGTATTACTCTCAAGAGTGGAAGGACGCTCTAGTTAAGACCATACCAAGGCAAGGTTCAAGCCGAGCGAAATCTTACATGTCTAAAAGTGTAATTCAAGCACAGTCAAAACTATTTGAAGAACGTCTGATTTCTAAACTTATTCGAATATTAAATGCAAGCAGATGTTGTCCTGATCATCAGAGGTCCACAATGAGTATTCAAAAAGATGAGTAGTTCCGAATCATACTCATAATTTCTGATATTTATACGCATTCATACTTATTTTAATATCATACTCATACTACTCATATTCAAAATTTGAAGTACTCATCGTACTCATACTTAACAATACGCATGATGTTGTTGATTTCGACTCTCCTTTACTCAACATTTACAAGCATCACAAAATAAGTATGATTCGCATACGAACACTACAGTACTTAGGATCTGAATGAGCATACGTATGAATCAAACATATTTCGAATGTAATGAGTTTGATGTCAATGTTGTACTCATATTTATTGCGACCTGTATATATATAAATCAATGTTGTAGTGAGTACGAATGAATCAGAGTAGTTGAATTTCAATACTTTTGACTCACTCATACTCAAAATTTCATGAGTACTTATGAGTAGCGAAGAAACCGATTCATTGCTGATCTCTGCTGACCATCATATTGGATTCACACTATAACACTGCAATTCAGAAAGAACACTGAACAAGTGCAAGTCATTAGATGGACATACGAAGAGAATAAGTAGCGCTTCTCCCTTTTCATTGTCGATATTTGGGAAGGTTTGGCACGAAAAACTGATTTCCAATTTAACAAATGATTAAAGATGAAAGTGAATGAATAAAAAGGTATACAAGTAACATTCACGTTACAGCGTGAAACATGCACCCCATTGGGAAAAATAATTAATTATCTTGGCATTCACACATTATTAGACACCAGTATTGTAAATTGCACATTGAAGCAAAATTAACTGAAATAAAGTTGACGCTTTTTTAGATTTATTGACTAATTGGCACGGCCTAAAACTAATAAAGGGCTACTCTATGGGAACTGCCTCTGCTTCATATGAAGAAACATCTTACTTATGATTTCAGTAGCACCGTGGTACGTCAAAACGTTGAATATACATACGTTAGTTAGGATCTCCATGTGCCAGATGTTAAAGTAGAGATTGCTAAATATTTATGAAAATATTTGAAAAAGCTACGGTTTTAACAAATCGATTCGACAGGAACACAATGCTCTGTGCCTGATGCGACCAGAAAGGTGTGTTATAACACAAGCTCCTAAAGCTTGGTGGAACCGGCAATTGTACACAATACAAATCCAGTTCAGGGTACAATCAAAGCATTAGGCTGGGAGCTGTTACCCCATTCGCATTTTTTGCAAAATTTGCTTCCTTCGACTACTATTTGCTTTCAACGATGGAAACCGAAAGGTTGCGATTCCTATACGAGAGCTATCTTTAAAAAGACAAACAGCTTTATTGGCGTGGAATCCATAAATTGCTTGCGTATTGTGATCAGAGATCAGCAATGAGTACTCAAAAAGATGAGTAGATTCCAATCATACTCATAATTTCTGATACTTATACGCATTCATACTCATTTTAATATCATAGTCATACTACTCATATTTAAAGTTTAAAGTACTCATCGTACTCATACTTAACATGATCATACTACGCATGATGTTGTTGATTTCGGCTATCCTTTACTCAACATTTACAAGAATCGCAAAATAAGTATGATTCGCGTACGAACACTACAATACTCACTAGAAGGTTGTGTGTTTGCTTTGTTTGCTGTCCTTGTATTTTTCTTTCTTCTTTTTTTTTGTAAATGCAACAACAACTAAGACTATAAATTTTGATGAATGATTCGAATCACTCGAATCATTTATGAGTATTATAAGTATTTGTCGAAATTTAAATGAATCTGAATAAGTAAGCGTATGAATCAAATATATTTCGAATGTTATAAGTTTGATGTCAACGTTGTACTCATACTCATTGTAACCTGTACTTATAAATCGATATTGTAGTGAGTACGAATGAATCAGAGTAGTTAAATTTCACTACTGTTGACTCATTCAGCAGCAATGTTTTCAGTTCTCAGTATTCTTATTATTTTTAAATTGGATTCATAAAATGTACACTTTAAGATTCAAAATTAATTAATTTGACAAGAAATGAAGTCACTACCATTAAATAGTGAAACATGATATTTATCCCCCATCCCCTATTAATATGAGTATAAATATTAATTTTCATTATTCTTATCATACTTTATTGTTGTTGTTTTGCAATTCTCGGTAAGAAAAGCTATTTTAAAAAGTTTTATTTTCTGTTATTTTTCATTAAATTACAATTACAATTTGACATCCTGCTGCCTTTAAATGGAGCACAATAATGAATTTAAACGTATCCTTTAAAGTTACAGTTCACTTGTAACAAAACATATGTGCTCGTATGCCTTCCATATACAGTTTTATTGTCATAAAATACCAATTTAAATATGACAAAAGTTTTTTTATGCTGTTTTTGTTGTTTTTTTTTCTGTGAAATAAAATGTAAATTGAGTGGAAAATAAATTGATAAAGTATAGCAATCAAGATATTGTATTCGAATAGAAGTTTCAATTACCTGAAAAGTTTCCATATGCCTATGTATGTATGTGTGTGTGTGAAACAACATAACAATGATGATAATGATTTTCATTTGCGTGAAAGCAAATAAATAAATTGAAAATAATTATTCAACATTCGAGATGTTATCAATTAATTAGAAATTTTAGACTTATTATTGGTAGCTATAATGGCACATACACAGATCCATACAAATGTATGTAGTTGTGTTAATTTATCACAAATAAGAATCATGATATATTAGGCAGACATATCGCAAATATACGAAATTTTGAATTTTTTTTATTCTGAAGGACCACAATTTAAATAAATATTCTTGGCATCATACATGTGGACAAAAGTAAGATAATCTGATGAAATCTTTGAAATTAAATTAATTGATCTCTTCGGTGGCTGAAAACCACGTTAGTCTAAACTACTTTCAATCATATCAGAACAATTAATGTGTATATGTATGTAAGGTGTAGACCAGAGATCACCAATGAATCGTTTTTTCGCTACTCATATGTACTCATGAAATTTTAAATATGAGTGAGCCAACAGTATTGAAATTCAACTACTCTGATTCATTCATACTCACTACAACCAACATTGATTTATAAATACAGGTTGCAATGAGTATGAGTACAACGTTATGACATCAAACTCATAACATTCGAAATATGTTTGATTCATACATTTGATTCATACAGATTCATAGCGTTAGAAAAATACTTATAATACTCATAAATGATTCGAGTGATTAGTATCATTCATTAAAATTTACAGTCTTAGTTGTTGTTGTATTTACAAAAAAAAAAAAAGAAGAAAGAAAAAGACAGCAAGCAAAGCAAACACACAACCTTCTGGTGAGTATTGTAGTGTTCGTACACGAATCATACTTATTTTGTGATTCTTGTAAATATTGAGTAAAGGAGAGTCGAAATCAACAATATCATGCATATTATTAAGTATGAGTACGATGAGTACTTCAAAATTTGAATATGAGTAGTATAAGTATGATATTAAAATAAGTATGAATGCGTAAAGTATCAGAAATTTTGAGTATGATTCGAATTCGTTTTGAATACTTATCTCTGGTCTAGATCCCAGATCTTGCGCCACGTTCCATTTCTGAGCAATCGGGGAAGATCGTTATATCAAATCAGAATAGTTACCACCGGACAACAACTGTGTGTCATAAATTTTTTTACATGTCTGTCACAACTTAGCATATCTGAGTGTTCATATGTATATAGCCGACTAAAATGTTTTTCAATTATTTTCCAAATTTACATTTCCCCTTGTGCCAATGTTTGGCCAATGCCTCCAATTTAATGTTTAACGTTGACATTGACATAAAATTTATGATCAACTTTATTACAGCTTTCACATTCGATAATGATAACAGCCATTGGGCGAGAGATGAAGAGGGGCTTACCCTCATGGCAGGCAATTCATAATACAATTTAAACGAATTGAAGGAATGAATGAATGAATGGCAACATTGCAATGTTAAATGTTGTCCTAAAACTTGCAAATATTTATGGTGGCAGCATCTTGAAAGGATATTTCATTTGAATTTCTTACAAGCTTTGCCGTTAGAACAGAAGGAATATGTGACAAGTTTATGACAGCTGTTTAGACGGTAATTGTTTACAATAAATACATGTCAAATGTATAGTTGCCATCATTGTAGTTGTAGTTGTTGCTATTGTTGTTGTTATTCTTATGCATAAAGAAAATTATAAAGTAAAGCAGTTGTGCAGTTAATTGTCAAATTGAAGTTGATCACATTGTCTGTATGACTATTGCAAATAAACTGTCATATTTAACACTCAACAACAACAACAACAGCATTAGCAACAACGACTACAAATAAACTTAAAGAAATTGTAGAGCAGGTGTAACGGAAGTTAAGAAAATGAAAGAAGAAACAAGTGAAGCGTTTATCGTTTTACTAATACACTCCATTACAACGTTAATGGAAAATGGTTTTAAATTTCCGAAGCCGTAACTACAAAAAAAAAAATAAAAAACAACAAAAAAATGGGATTAAAACTTAAAATTATACACAGTAAAATAGTTTTTAAATTTGCTTTGTAAGTAAACAACAGCAACAATTTACTACGAAGATGGTTGGAAAAGTATCAAAAATAAATTGTAATTAAAATGAAAGAGAGAAAAAAAAACGAAAGAAAAAAGGGAAAGAAAAATCTCTATTCATTGGAAAATGAATTTGTGGAAAACTAGTGATACAAATGGATACTTTGTAATTTTGATAAATGAAAGGTATTGAGATACGAAACGATAAGAGATATTGAAAGAAGAAGAAGGGCAGGGGGAGGTGGAGGAAGAAAACTTTTAAATATCGAAAACGTAGAACAGGAAAGGAAAGAATACTCATTTACAAAAAAAAAAAAAACTAAAAATTTTAAAAGTTTGTTCAAAATTATCACTGGTCGTTACAATACATACAAGTATGCAGAGTGGAAGAGTTGGTGTGAGTTTGTGTGCAGATTGGTTTGGCGTAAGTTTTGAATTTGAGTTTGTGCAAAACAGAGAGAGGTTATGGACTTTGGAAAAACGATATCATTTATCACTACATTTATTTAAAATCTCACAAACCAAACCAACAAATAAAACACAAACAAAAACGGACGACAAAGAGCACAGACCACCGGATGAATACGGAAAAATTTGCTGGAGTATGGGAAAAAAAAAGATAAGAAGTGAAATAAAATCTATAAAATTACTGGAGTCGGTTCGTTAGTAGACGGTCGGTCGGTTAGTAAAATACTTATGCACTTACTTATTCAGTTACTTAATATCAACTTTATAGTTTATGCTTGCCTTGTAAAGCCACAATATTGCATTTCCGTTTCCTTTATGTGCCAGATTTTAAAAACTTTCACTAGCACAATAATATGGTGTTTCTCTGCACCAGGAAAAGGCGCAGAGAAAGAGAGCAGAAGAGTTGAACGGAAATGTCTGCTTGTAAAAGTGCTTCTAAAAAGCCTATGGCTATGGTTTGCTTGAGTTACACAGGTGGTAGTCGATGTGCTAAAAACTTTTTAATAACAATTCTACCATAATAGATATTTATTTTAATGAATTTATTTCTCTCAACTTTCAGCTGCATTTAGAAGAATTACGATATTTTGAAAATCTGTAAAAGACCTTTGAGGTGTATTCGGTTAAATTATATTCGAATAAAAAATAAAAAAAGAAAAAAAACAAGATAAAGTACAAACGAGGTTAATTCATAAAGAAAAACAGAATGGCTTGTGGCTTTATAATGGCATCGAAAAATTTATGTAAAATGAGAATGAAAACCTATACAATTAAAAATGTGAATTTCTTGTTGGTAGACTGCAGCTTACGGATGGTTTCAGAATTAACTACGGAGTGGAAATGTGCATGCCCTTTTCCAATTAAAGTATATTTTTATTATCATTTAAATATGATTAATGGACAGTAGATTTAATTTTCAATTCATTCATAAATTCGCAATTGGATTGAGTTCAGGGGTTTAAGCTGTACATTTAAAACATTTACGTTTTGTTCCTCTAAGCACCAGTTCTGGAATGCGCTTAGGGTTATTATTGTCATCCATGAGTATCGCACATTGTCAATACAATTTATGTAAAGGCCGAGAACTAATCTATGTTGAGTGTATGGTAAATTTTTCTATGCTTATGGTTTTCTATAACGTTTGTTTTTTTTTTTTTTAGAAATTTTGGTTCATTCTTGAGTTAGTTACGTCGGAGTGGTAGCTCTGATATCACAAAGCTCACTTGAGGATGCATAGCGGCCTGTTGTGAAGCCACGGGTGAACGCAGTCCCTGTACTAACCAAGTTCCACCAAAATCAGAGAAAAGGAAGAGGTTGGTCAGCGCAAGGGCTGCGCAACAAAAGCACGACTGTTCATTCTTGAACTCACCCCCAAAATTGGTTCAGTACCATGCTAAGACATGCACTTCACATCATAATGTTCAAGCCTGTGTTCGAAAAAATACTCTAAAGTACGCAACATTCACTACAACGAGAGCAAAACTCTTCATTTCTACTTTAATGTTTGTGAACATGTACGCAAACTCTAACATAACGTACTGAACAGAGTTCACAAACACTATTTCTTAGTGTTTGTCTACAAAGTACACAACGAAAAAAATTGGGTTTTAGTGTACGCGAGAGTTTATGTGCTCGCCAAAAATTTGTATTCATTGTTCGATAAAATAGTTTTCAAACTCATTTGTTTGTAGTTTGTTGGTTTATTAGCTAGCCATTGGTTTGAACACCAGCTCAAACATCTCGAACAAAACAAAATTTGAGAAAGTAATTATATAGGCGACTTCCCCTTAGCAGACTCTCAGAATAAATTAAGAATGCAATGAAAAGTTTTTCAAAAATCTGTCGTTCGGAGTGGACTTTAAACTGTATATTTCGTCATCCATGCATAAAATTTATTCACACAACATGAGTGGTGTGAGAAATGAGGTCGTAATCCTGACTAGGTTGTTGCAATTAGCTAGCTAGCATTAATTCAATTAGTCTGTTAGATATAGCGCTGAAGGGTATTGGCGACATTTTTTAAAGAAATTTAAAAACTGCAAAGCTGATCTTAAAGTTTTCACGCAAGCCAACTGTCCAAATAACAATTTGGACAATAAATTTTTTTTACTACTATTTACTTTTTAATATTGAATTTTAAACTATATCTTAAATTGCTATAAATGAATTTCAAACCTTTTGAATTATCTAACTGAATTTAATGTATAAGCGTTAACCAACACTAGTTTATAAGTTCTAAAAGAATCTCTATTATCTGTATAGATGAAACCTGAATTTTCCTTAAAGGTAAAATCAATTTGTAAAGTCACTTCTTTTTTGCATTTGAAACCAACATCATTAATACTTCTCTGTGAAATAACCAATACAAATTTTTAATTTAACATTTGAAATCTATTTAATTAAAAACTAAACTAAAATTATACATTGTACGATAAACACATACATAATACATTGAAATCAACATTGAAACCAAAAGACATATTATCTCTCCTAATTGGGTCCACACATCACAGAGTACATCGTGTATCATATATACAAAAGGTAAGATTCCCCATATTTTACTTTATAAAAAAGAATATCGCTAATTCTTTTTGTTTTCTCTCCCCTCTAACCCTAATTATAATTACAACTCGTAATTATAATTGCAACTCTCGTTGGAAGTTTGGTACACTTACTTTCAACCCCTATTTACCAATCTTCCACAAGAGAGTTTGCCTAAAATAACACTCGTTATTTCACCAACCAATTAAGGTTGCTTGAAATTTGTGGAACAGATGAAACTTACCAAAAATGCTTGTATCAGTAGACAATTATGGCACTAAAACACACAACCGAAGTTATGATCAGAAATCGATAGCGTATATAATAAGGGAAATCTACTTAGAACAGTTGAGGCTATGCTATGTTCCTATGTACGATGTAAAAGAACCAGACGCAACAACACTTTTATTAGATATCTGCTGTGCATTTAACGCATTAAAAAAATGAAGTGCTTCAGGTGCTATAAAATATTCATTAAAAAGTGGAAATGTGATAACAATTAGTTTCCCCTCTAGTCTAGTAAGTAGTATGCTAAACTATTAATTTGAGAGTCGTGTGTTCGATTACCAACGGAGACTATGGTCTGTTATATTACACCGAGTATAAGGTCTGAGTTAATTAGCTCGTAATACATATATGAATACATAATTGATCATTTCAATTCTTCAGTCAGGATTAAGAACTAGCTTCTCACATGAATTTCTGTACCTACAGTTTAAAACCCACATCGAAAGACATATTTTTATAAACTTTCATAGTAATTTCATTTACTCCCACAGTTTTTGCCAGAAATCTCGACGATTCATATTTCATTTTACTGGAGATTTCATTAGAAATTCATTTGAACCGAAACGTTAGTACCAATAAATCTTTATTTAGATTTTAAAATAATGACGGAACATAATCTAACAAAAAATAATAACAACTCTAATGGTCCAGTAATTTTGTTTTGAGTTACATGTAAGTCCTCTTATACTGTGGGTTCTGATAAGTGTAAAATAAAAAATTTTAATTTTAAAAACTGCACTAGAACTGTCATGTTACATACATACATACATACATATGTAGCTTGTATATGTTTAATTCCAAATTAACGGTATACTTTATATTTATTTGAATTTAAAATATATTACTTATACGCATCATATACGTGTGTACACACTAAAATATTTACACTGAAAAGTATGCAATGAAAATATTGGATTTTGTCGTCCATGGAAATAATGGAATTAAATATCGCTCATACGACACGACATGTTATGAATATTTTTTATTAAATGTAAATGGAAGTGAATTATTAAATTCTAATTTTGCGAAAAATCGATCAGGTACTCGCATATTTAGAATGTTATGTTATTTTTGGAATGTTTTAATTATTTAAGCAAAACTACATAAGTCCCATCAAAAATCTCAGTTTGAAACCGGAAGCTCTATAAAATGAATGAAACTTGTCTAGCTGGAAATATCAATGTATTCATTAAATGTCTAGGAGATATTCGATGATAGTAAAACATACGCAATAGTGTCACAAAGGGCCTATGAGACCCATGTACTTTGCATGTTGTTTTCAAACCAATTTTAGCAGGCTAAAACTCTGAGCCTAACTTACCTTCCTTTATTTAAATTATTCACTCAATATTTATGCTATAAATTTAACAAAAGGTTCGTAACATATTCTTTAAGCATAAAAAGAGAGCAAATTTAATTCCAACAATATGCAGGATGTATGTATAAGCCTCAATACTACCTATTAGACTAAGGTCTGTTATTAAACAGAAATATATATCGATATATAATAATAATACAATATATTGTTGCGAAAATGGCATTTGATTTTGCTTTCACATCGTTTAAATTGTAAATAAAAGCTACAAAAACAAAAGCAATGAACTTGTTTACATGATAAACAAGTAAACAAAAATATACCAACAAAACACCAGTGTAAAAACTTGGTAAACATATATGGAACAACAAACACTGCAAGAATAAATTCATAGAGATTAAATTTATAAAAATCTCGAGATGGTGAAGCCAAGAACATTCGACTTTAATGTCGGGAAATCAGACAACGAAGTCCGTAAAAATTCAGTCAGTCTTGTGTGAAGACGCTCGGTGTTTGAAGAAAAGATCTCCGTTATAAATATCTGTCGAACAATTGTTGTTGTTTACATCAAGTTGTGTACAGTGGTCCACAGAATTGTGCGAACAATAAAGTATTCAATTAGAATTAAACACAAATTTATTTTTATTTTATTTGAAATCTGCAAACTCATATTGTAAACGTTTTTAAAAATGTAAAAACGTAACGATCACGTTGAAGTTCTTAAAAAAGCAGATTTTTTCAAATTGTTTAGAAATCCATGATTTTTCCTCCTCCATTCGGATGAGATTCTAAGTCAAACGAATTAATATGCTACAGACGAATGTTGAACAAACACAGCCTGCCCCCAAAATAGTTTAAACTGCTCTAAATACGCCTAAATTAGCTTCGACTATTAAATGCCATCATCTTTTCAAATAAGATAAGAGAATGGAAATAATGATGATTTGTTTTATTGCCAATGCCTTTGAGAGGCTGGCAAATCCGTGTAAACGCTTCGCTTGTGGCTGTACTGATTATCATTTTATTTTTCTGTTCCCTTTTTAATTAAATTTTACTCCCATTTGATTGGGGAAATGTTTCATTCATTCAACTACAGGGATCCTCTTTTTAAACCTCATCAAAATCGATTAATTCGTTTTCTATGATGGTTTAGCGATTTCACTTGGTTCAGTCGTCACCTCCAAATTGGAATTCTCGTATCGAAATACGTTTAGCAAACATCGCTCCCACATTTGTAATGAGCTCAGCAGTGAAAGTAGATTTAAGGACTTTTTTTCGTCTCGCAGTAATGGGTGTTGCAAAAAACTATGTTTTTGTTTGCCGAAAAATATTTAAAGGAACTAAATAGTATCACACTCAAACTTACTTTTGACTGTTTCAGATGAATCACAGCATTTGTTGTAACACTTGCTATTATCGAAAATCCGTTGTTTTATTTTCAGCAGACATCAGGCAGGCACTTTGTACAGACGCTCGAATTTAATTGCGAAACAACTTAAATTAATGAAAAAAAAATGTAGAAATGTTGAGTGGAAATCTGTTGCTGTCGAACAGAGACAGCAGATTGGCAAAGCTACTAATAAAACGTAAAAAGGAAGCTTTTGGGATAATGGTGATTGAAAACATTTAAGAAGTTTAATTTGTTGTCTAATTTCAAATAATAATGAGGTCTTTTACCTGACTAACATACCAATTTTTATTGAATTACACATTGTTTTTGGAAAAAGACGGAGAGATTTAGATTTTAATTTAAAAAAATGTTGCGAAACAATTGAAAGAAATTTGCTAAATTTATTAGAAAATTCCTTTCTGTATCTATCGATAAGCTAAAATAATATGATTCGATTTATCCCACATGTCACTTGGAGGCGATTCATACTTTCGTTTAGATGTATTTTGTTCTAGGCAATTTAATAACTATGTTACGCGGACAAAAATAAACCTAACGAAATAAGCAAACTAGATAAACAGACAAAAACAAAACACCCACATTGTACGGTACACAGAATTACCCTAAAAGAATATTTAAGTATTTGAATATTCAACAAACTAACAAAGCAAAGATCGAAAATCCCACAACAATATTTTAATAGAAAGATCGACAAGTTGCCAAGCATAAAATAAAAAATAATAAATAGAGAGAAGGGCAATGTTGCCAGTAAATCAGCGATGATATGTACAGTCAACCTAACGCGGTGAGGGCGTACCACGTTGTATGGAAGCCGCGCTGTAAGAAACTCAGATTTAAACGTAGTAACCAGGCAAATTCGTGGCGCGTTCTATGAAAACCGTCTATCGCGTTGTAAGAAACTCTGAATTAGTATAAATCACATCATTCGTATCGCGTTATATGGAGACCAAGACAAGATAAATTATAAATTATTTTTATTGACTTAAAGAGTTCATATAAGGATTTATAAAAAAAATTAAACAAGAACTAAACGCAAATACTGTTTTCCAACAAAAATAAGAAAGACTTGTAAAATTATGTAATTTTTCAACATTCATTCTCACTGTCAGATATGAGTTCCAAAAAATTTTTAGAATGTCGTAGACGGCTATGAGATAAGCTGGCCTTTTTATATAAAAAATGTTGTTTACATATCTAGGCTATGCTTTTGCGTCGAAAATAAAACTGATATTAAATCCTCTTACAATACCTAGTTACTAGATTCATTCAGATGCTGTGCGGAAAGAACTTATGGCATGTTGTTGAATGTAAACCGCTCTGTACGATTACCGCGTCTTAGGAGGGCTGTCGCAAATTCAGCTCCGCCTTATATGAAATCCGCGTTATATGGAAACCGTGTTCTGAGAGTACCGCGTTATTGAAGGGCTATCGCAATTTTAGCGCCGCTTTATATTGAAACCGCGTTCTGAGAGTATCGCGTTAAAGGAGGGTTGACTGTATATATAACATTTGATCTGTGAGACTTTATAATCATCCAAAGGCCTTGGCTAGTATTAGCTCAAGCTGAATCTTTGTAGCTGCTGTATAAGATTTAGGTTCGTTGTCTAATCAAGCAATTGCCGTCGAGTATCGGTTGTTTTAAGAAGGGAGAGCAAAGGAAGCCTTTCTTCTAGGACAGTTTTTTGTTTAAAGCAAATATTGTTAAGGGTTTGAAGTTCAAGATTTGTAGTGTTAGGAAAATGGAAACAGCGTAACATCGTTTAATATTAAAATGAGTACACAAACACATACAACGAACTTGTTACAAGTAAACCAACAACATCAGTATGAAAGAAAAGGGAATAGACAAGTAAGTGAGAACACAACAGCAAGAATGTGAACAAAATACACAAATAACAATGAAATCGCGATAAAGTTCTCGAGAAAGCAAAACCACGAACATTCTACTTCAATAACCTTCATCAGACTGTTTACGTGGGCATATAAAAAGGCAAGACAAAGCAGGCAACGAGCAGTAAAAACTCAGTCAGTCGTGTGTGAAGACGCGTTGCGTGTGAAGAAAACAGTCGTTATTTGAAGATTTCCGCTGTAAAGATCTGCGCTGTAAGCAAAGAAGAATAGCAAACAAGCAATTGTTGTTGTATACGTCAAGTTGTAAACCTTAGCACACAAATGTAGTGTGAACAGTGAAGAATTTAATTGAACTAAACACCAATTTTTATTTTTATTTTCTAAACGTTTGTAAAAAGGTAAATACGTAAAAGTATTATTCAACTTCAAAGGACCTCAAATGTAACAATTTGTACTACACCGTTATTCTCGAGGTTTATGTTCAAACATGCATTCTGACATACATACATACATAGTTCGTCATTACAAGCCTTAAGTTAGGACTACATCCTAGCATCGCACACCACCCACGGTGTGTGTCTTAATTTTATCCATAATTACAGACACATATATGTAGGTCTGTAATGCCTTGTAGTGGTGTGGTAGTAGAGTTTTGCAAGCTTAATTTAGATGAGTGCAATTCAGTCAAAACTATTTGGGAAATGTTAACCTCTTAAATTCCATATATATTCTAATCTCATAGACTGTAGAAGGACTGAATATGTTCCGTTCGGTTATAGACTTAAGGCCATTATTACAACTTGCCATTAACTAAACGGAGGATTTTAATGGCCAGATAAATTATTTTTCTTTATTATAAGTGGACAATAAGGTTGAAGTGAGCGTTAAGCTAAAGGGAGGATTATCGATATCGATATTCGAATATAAACAAAATGATCAATCACAACAAAAAAAAGAGGCTCGCCGTTTCCACTGCGTTAAAAATAAAAAATTTGTGTTATGGAGGTAATGTTACCGACATTGCTTGGACACTGCCATATTTTTGGAAAAATTAACTTTATTTTATCTTGTGGTTTTAATAACGAAAAGAAGTTAAAGATGACTTTAAAGTTCACTTTAGCTAAACTAGTCTTTAACTAAACCCAACTTTAACGGCAAGTTGTAATAATGCCCCTTAATTTTTAATTTTTTGTTTACCAACGACTAATACAAATATATTTCTGATCAACTTGACCAATGTTGTTCAAATATGGGGTGACAAAATTTCAGATGGGATAATGAATATATAATGATGTGTGGATGAAATCATTTTAATTCATTTCAAATGGTCATAGAAATCGATCAATGCTGTGGTTCTACTTAAACTTTTATCGAAAAATTAAGGCATTTTATGGCATTAAAATCTTAATTTCTTAATTGTAATACTTATTAGACAACTAGTTGCATAGTGATATTTTAATTGAATACAATAGAAAAATATTTCTTAAGAAAAACAAAGAGGGAAACCAAATTTGACGACTTAATTTAAAGCAAATTGACTCGATTATGCCTGTTCGCAGATTATACAGCTGAATCATCAATGAAATTTAAATTACCAAAAAGCAGATTGACTTCATCACATCGTAATTCTAGTTTTTAAACTCTAAACGATATTTTCTTCTGATTATAATTTCCTTCTCATATTCATTTCTCAATAAAAACAAATCAACACATAATCTACAAACAAATAACAATAGGAGTGCAATTTCTATGAATTTTGCAAACCAATATTATGGCCTAAAACGTGCTAGGCCACGTGTTGACGGTTTTACCACTCATTCCATTGCCACAGATTTTTTTTGTTGCATCGTTATGCAATAACATAAAAGCCAAACTGATTATTATTCATTCTGACTATTAATTCAAATTGAAATCTATAAAACAGTAGCCTATTGGGGGGAGAGGGAAGTCCAACGTTTGCATTAAACCAACCTTTCAAACGATTTACTCATACTCATTGAGGTATTGTATGGTATACAACCATAACCATTATTCGTTTGCATAGCACACAAATAAATATTGCCACTCAGCATAATAATTGCAAATATGTATGTATGTGTTTGCCCATCTTCGACAACCATCATCGTTATGCCCATTACCATCGTCTCATCACTGTATGCATGTGCATATGTATATCATCCATCCTCATCATAATTTTAAAAATGGACTGGCATCAGCAGCTATTGTAACTGAAGCTGTAACTGTAGTAGTAACAGTTGCATTGTCAGTAGCAACATTACCGGTAACAGTAGCCGTAATGGAGCAATACGAGCAGATAATATTGCTGCGATAATAACTGAACGAACAGACATTGAAAAATAATCAATTTAAAGATAAGTATGGGGAATATACATACGTAAATACATACATACCATACATGTGCATTATAAAAGAAACCATTAATCAAAATTATTGAGACCAACCACCGGGTGAGCCCAACTATTGTTCGATACATCCATGCAATCCATTCCTCATTTGCCATGGCCAAAGGCAACAATCTTGCAAATTTAATATTGACTTTCTCTCAGTGATTTTTTTCTGCATTTTATGAGTTTATTCGTTATTTTCTTTCTTTTTTTCGCTACTTTTTCAATGTTAAGCTCTTCGGCATTAAATTCATTGAAATAATACCAATGAAAAGTATGTGGGCGTTATATTTTACATTTGCTGCTGCATCGAAGTGCTTTATAATGTGTTATCCTTTTTTCAGTCTCGCTCTCTCTCTCTCTCTGTTTTTAACGCTATTACAGCAATTACAGCTCATATTGCTATTAAATGTACATGTACGTCAGTGTGTGAGTGTATATCATTCTTGTGCATTCATATCAGCATGAATTTGAGTGGCCACCAGAAGAAAAAAAGGACATATAAAAATTTTATACTTAAGAGGAGCGTAAAACTGAATGAAACTAAAGGTGAAGGTTCAATTTGCATGCACTGTACATATGATAACATAAATAGTAGTCGCCGTAGTAGGCAGTGTGTTCGCTTATTAGACTTAAAGCCCGGGTTCGAGCCCCAGGCCAGACATCAAAACGAAAATATGAAAATATTTCTTCGGCGACCTCCTCTCAGCAGATTTCTGGAAAAAACCCTGAGAACAACTAAACCTGTCATGAAAAAGTTTCTCAAAATCTGTCATTCGAAGTCGATGTTAAACTGTAGGCCCCCCACTCAAGTATAACTTTAAGTCAAACAACATTAGTGGTGTGAGAAGCTAGATCGTAATCCTGACTGAACGGTTGCAATGACCAAATATGTATGTGTGTATGCACATATGATAATAAGCATATGCTTATACGCTAGGAAGACTTTAGAAATATCTTCGAACAATTAAACCACGGAGTTATCAAAACCTGGTATAAGTTCAATACTCAGTTAAATAAGAAACACTTGTTTGATTAAGCTACCACAGAATGCATACCACTTGAATGTATTGAGCTATAGTGTGTTTGGTAGGGCCTGATGTCAAACTAAAAGGCTTAAAGCTTTATCAGCAATAAAATCACTAGAAAACGAAATAATTTTCTATAAAAAGAAGAAACAAAAAAATCATACGTTTATTGTTAAACCAAATACTTGAAAGTTAAAAAATCCTTAATAGCCATTACTACAACTTGCCGTTAAAGTTGGGTTTAGTTAAAGTTAACTTTAGCTAAAGTGAACTTTAAAGTCACCTTTAACTTATTTTCCTTATTACAACCTACAGATAAAATAAAGTTTACTTTTTCAAAAATATGCCAATGCCGGAGCAATGTCGATAACATTAATCAATTAAACAAGTTTTTTTTAACGCAGTGTCAACGAAGGGCCTCTTTTTTCTTTTGTTGTATATTCCCATTTTGTTTAAATGTGAAGTTTCCATATTGAAACTAGTATATAATATGACAAATTCTAACATAAACTTAAATTTAAAAGTTAAAGGCAGGACAATCCTCCTTAACGCTCACTTCTATCTTATTGTCTACTGATAATAATGAAAAACAATTTATCTGCCCGTCAAAATCCTCCCTTTAGTTAACGGCAAGTTGTAATGATGGCCTTAAGTCTATTAACTGTATTCAACCCCAATTCAGGTTAGACATCTCCAACAAAATTAAATATGAAAAAATATTTCTTACGTGATTTCCTCTCAGGAGATTTCTAATTTGAAATTCAATGGTAATCGTATTGATCACAAGGCATGGCAGAAAGCTTTTGCGTTTTTATATCGATTTGTAAAAGATTCGTTCTCTCATCGAATGAGTTCGATGACATAAACGTTATCTGACAGAAGATTCCAAACTAGAAAAGTGTTTTAAACTGTGGACAATAAAGCTGAATAAATCAAAATGTGTTCGCATAACACTTATTAACCGGTCTTTGACAGGAAACTGTGGATCAAGTTACACTTATTCAGAATGGGGGTTGCCTCGAGTCCAATATATAGATTTTGCGACGATGAAAATTAATCATCGGAGCACATACGTTCAGTCTATTAATGTATCCTAGAAAAAACACTTGGATACATATCAAACGCAAGGCAGGGAAATGTAGTTGTTGACACCGAGCTGTATACTGAAATTTAGTAGGGCAATGCATTATAGGAATACTTTATAACATTTGAGGAAAGTATACTACTACTAAGACTCCTCTTCCAAACGATGTTATGCAGCGAAACGAGGCTTACGACTTAAAACAAGTTCTCCACTTTTCATAAATAACCAAGTGGATGGTCAAGAGCTGATCAGTCTTTCGATTGATTTTCGTCAAAATTTGATCAAATTGATGATGCTTTCTTTCTATAAGTCACCAACTCCGTAATTGTCTGCGTTGAAAATTTAGCGTAGAAGCACAACTAACACGAATGAGTTTGAATTCCTTGAATTGTTGTAGATTGACTAATTAATAGAAACTGATGCCTAATACTATGTTCAGCTTTGCACTTTTATTGCGTAAATCGAAATAAACGCCATTATTAAGATCAATATTTCCTATAAGGTTTCAAAGAATTATTGCGCAATAAACTTCATATATTGTGTTATCTCTGAACACTTAAAATATTGTACTCAATAAACCGAATATTGACTCAATAAAAGCGCATGTCCAAACATTGTATAAGGCTATTGTATAATTAACTTTCAAGAACTAACATGTTGTTATGATACAGAATTGTGGAGAACTGTTCAAACATAGCAAAATTTCAAAGATTTCATTGCAAGATACGTATGTAGCACCTTGGTGCATTTGAAATACGATTAACTTAAGGATCTGAAGGTGGCAACAGTCATAGACAGAGAACTCTGAAGAAGTTAGTATAGTTACTTGGCCATCTCTTGCGAGTTGCAGATATATGTAGGTAATTTGGCTCTCCAGCCCTTGCCAGCTTGACGGAGCAATCGTCCGTTGATGTCAAGAATATAGCCTCGTGTTTCAGCACTGGTACTGGTTTTCCAGTGCCGGGTAGTCGTGCTTTAAATGTGCAGCCCTTGCGATGACCAATTTCTCCCTCCTTGGTTCGGAGGAACCTGGCCCGGACAGATACTGCGTTCACCTGTGGCATCACAACGGGCCACTATGCGTGCTCAGGTGAGCTTTTGGTATCCAAGCTACCACACTAGCCTAACCTAACCTAGTATTCCGCCAAAATCCATTTTTTCGTTGCATTTTAAACTTCTGCATTAAACAACAGGGACACTGCAGCCCTCACTTGCTACTGTACTTAACAATATATTCTCGGCGAAATATAACAGACTAATGAGAAGTTTTTTTATCCGGTTTTCAATCACTGTTTTAAATACAGTTACAGTGTCCTCCAATTTAAAATATATGGTTCCAGTTGAATAAATACTCGTAGTTTGGCGATTAAAACAAAAAAACTGATCTGCTCTTGAATATTTTTTTTTTTTAATTTTTCCATCAAATCGATGTTTGTTTGCTTCTGTAGAGTGCACCGTATGTTCGCATAGTATGTATGTATGTGTACGAATGCATTGCAAAATGTTCAAGTTTCTTTCAATAAATTGTATTTCATATTAATTTTACCGTTAAAAAGAGCATTATTTGAAATTTTTCTTCTTCTTTTTTATTATTGAAGTTAATGTAGTTTTCTTTCCATTTATTACTTATTTTCATTTCATTTTCTTTTGCTGTCGCTTTCGTTCTGCAACATTACATATACATGTATGGTACTTGTTCGATGGTGATATGAGTGTGTGTATGTGTTACTACAATATTTGATACCAATACGGTCATATCAGATGCACACTCGTACTTGAAGTAGATTTGAGTTGTTATTCAATTGATGTGGATGCTGTCGACTTATATACGAGTATATTCTAGTATTGCATTCTGCAATCATAAAACATATTGTTGTTGTGTTTCTTGTTGTTAATGTTAACATATTACAATTTAGATGGAAGAGCATTTATCTTTTTTCGAGTTCATGCTCATGGTCGTATAAGGAGAGTTCATTCATGTCTTTGCTGATGTTATTGAAAAAGTATTTGGATAAACTTTAACTGAATTTCATTTTTCTCTCTATTATTTCTTTTTCCCACCATATTTATGTTCGTGTACGAGTATGTTTTTCATATTTAAAATCATTTATTTTATCTAAAAAGGGTTTTATTTTATGAAATAATATTCTCTTGTTTTTCTTTTCATGCTTCGTTTCGTTTTGAGCTTAAATAATCAATGAAAATTATAAAGAAAATATATTTTTCATAACAAAAAAACAAAAAAAAAACAAAGTAAAAATAAAAAAAATTATAAATGTAGACGATAATGTTAGATTGTAGAAATGGATCAAATAAGACAACAGCACTTACTTATTGGTATACGTTCAATACAAGTAGTGAAACAATCTTAAGACTTAACCTTAACAATGGCACACTATATGGTACACTTCGCATAAAAAGTCTGCATATGTAGCCTTGCGTATTAACGTTTCCTCACATCCTTACATCCAGCTAATGACATAATGTAAGTTGAGAGCTTTGTTGAGTAGAATTCAAATTTTTTTTATAGTTCTTGAACCCTCAAAACTTGTTTTTTTTTTTTGACAAAAACTGGTTTTTTTGGACTTTAAACACAAACACTTCTGAACCAATGGCGCAAAGTTTAAACCTTATTAGAAAGGAGAGGGCTGGGCCTTTAAAACGATATACATAAATACATATACGCATACATATATTCCCCTGAATTGTTCGAACAATAAGAAATAGGCTGCAGGAAGTAGGATTAATAGGACGCAGTCCCAGAAAGTACCACTGTTGAGCAAAAAAAAAAAAAAAATACAAAAAAGGCTGGAATTTCCCAGACGACATCTGTGTCGTAAAAACTGGAGTAATGTACTGTGGTTAGACGAAACAAATGTTAATTTGTTTGGTTCGGACGGAAAATCGTTCGTACGTCGTCCTATAAATACAGAATTTAACCCAAACCCAAAATATACAAACATGGTGGAGGGTCGATAATGCTATGGGGGTGTTTTTCGGCATCTGGCGTTGGCCCTATTGTTTGGATTCAGGGAAAAATGTGTGCAGCTGACTACATAGATATTCTACAGAATAAAGTAGTTCCGTTTTCCGAGGACAAAATGCCACTTGAATGGGAATTTATGCAAGACAATGATCCGAAGCATTCCGCTAGAAGCGTCAAATTGTGGTTTGAACAGAATGAGGTGCCTATAATGGAGTGGCCGTGCCAATCACCGGACTTAAAACCCATTGAATACCTCTGGGGAGTCCTAAAAAATAAAATCGGCAATTTTAAATCAAAAAATAAACAGGAATTGTGGGAAAAAATTCAGGAGATAGGGTATTCAATTCCCCCTAACGTCTGTGCGAATCTTGTGGGATCTATGAACCATCGCTGTTGGGAGGTAATAAAAATGAAAGGTGCTTCAACCAAATATTGAAATAATATCTGGAAATGATGGTAATGTTTAAGAATTAAAAAAATATATATATTTTTAGCATAACATAAAGTGTCCCTATTATTTTTTTCCAGAAAAATAATAATATTTTGCAAAACACAGATATTAGCCGACTTCTGGCAGTCGTACAAATGAGAAATTGACACATTTTGCCATAAACAATCAAGATCCATCAAAACTATTAAAAAAATTTTAAAATTTTTGAACTGAAATTGCATTTGATAAGCTGACATACATACATACATACATAATTGGCCATTACAACCCTTCAGTCAGGATTGCGGCCTAGCTTCTCAACACCACTCATGTTGTGTGCGTTAATTTTATACATGAGTGGCGGGACCTACAGTTTTAAAGTCGACTCCGAACGACAGATTTTTTGAGAAGTTTTTTCATGGCAATTTTTACTCTCAGAGTTTTTTGCCAGAAATCTGCTGAGAGGAAGTCGCCGAAGAAATATTTTCATATTTTCATTTTGATGTCTGACCTGGGATTCGAACTCGGGCCTTTCGTCTAATAAGCCAACACACTATCTACTAGAGCACGGCGACTTCTGACATACATACATATATAATAATATATAACACGACTGTTATACTATTATGTATTATTTTTTTTTAAATTTCGTGTTGCTTTAGATTTCACTAGAAACTTATTTGAACCAAAACGTTAGTACCAATAAATCTTTATTGAGATTTAAAAAAAAAATTTAAAATACTTTGTTCTGAGTTACATGCAAATCCTCTTATACTGTACGTTTTGATAAGTGTAAAATGAAAAATTGAAATTTTAAAAACTGCACTAGAACTGTAATGTTACATACATACATACATACATACATACATACATACATATATATGTAGCTTGTAAATGTTTAATTCCAAATTAACGGTATACTTTATATTTAATTTAATTTGAAATATATTACTTATACGCATCATATTACTTGCACTGATATACATAATTACTCTGTAAAGTATGCAATGAAAAGATTGGATGTTGTCGTCTATGGAAATAATAGAATTCAATATCGCTCATACGACACGACGTGTTATGAATATTTTCCATTAAATGTGAATGGAAGTGAATTATTAAATTCTAATTTTGCGAAAAATCGATCAGATATACTTAGAATGTAGTGTGTAGTGGCCGTAGTCTAGTAGGTACAGTGTTGGCTTATTAGACGTAAAGCCCGGATTCGTACCCCAGGACAGACATCAAAATGAAAATATGAAAAAAAAAATATTTCTTCGGCGACTTCCTCTCAGCAGATTTCTGGCAAAAACTCTGAGAGTACCAGGGTGCCCTGGTAGTCTAGAGGGTAGTGTGACTCTGACTCAGAGACTCTGGTCTGTGACACTACACCGAGCATATGGTCAAGTTACTCCGCTCGTATATAATTAGAATATAATTTGTAATTGTATTGTAATTAATTAATAAATAAATAAATAAAATTGCCATGAAAAGTTTCTCAAAAATATGTCGTTCGGAGTCGACGTTAAACTGTAGTTTCCGCCACTCAAGTAAATATAAAATTAAGACGCACAACATGAGTGGTATAAGAAGATAGGCCATAATCCTAACTGAAGGGTTGAAATGGCCAATTATGTATGCATGTATGTATGTATATGTGTATATATATGGGTATTACATTAAAGCCATGAGTAGTTTTTATCTCTCTCATCATACCTGGTTCCAATAAACTTCTTATGATTTGACGATTTAAGAAAAGAAAGAAACTAGTAGCAGCAATGAAAGTAGGTTTTATTAAAAATTTTATCAAAAAAATCGAAGGTTAGCAGATATTAAAAGACTTGAACTGAAAAAGGTTTTTTTTTGTGTTGCTTGTCAATTACAACAATGGCAGTCTTTTACCGTGTCTATTGCCAATTTGAATAAACTGTCATTCATTCTAGGCTTTTCATTATTTTCCCTCGCATGTAAAGAGATTCTGATGGTCAGTGTATCGAAAAGTGCAAATACATGTCATAAGTTTTCGAACGCATTTAAAAAACATTTTATTATTCATTCAAAACATAACAACAAATGTGTTATCAATATGAGTAAAATTGTCAACATCGGTTGAAAAAAATTCATTAAAAAACAAACGAATCATCAAAATTAATGAAATTGTCTGCATTGACAAAGTATCCATATCAGAGCATGTGACAATTTATAATAAGAATTAAAAAAAATTAAAACGATACCTTAAGAATGGTATGGAACCCCTGACAAGGTTCGTATGACATTTTTTTCATCGATTGTTACTCAGTGTGTGACCTCAAGGTTAAGATTGGCAGGCTTGTGTTTAATTTCAGGCAGGAAATTGTCATTGTTGACACCAAGCAGCATCCTAAAGTTGCTCGAAGCAATAGGTTTGTAGAAGACATTACAGAGATACCCGTACATACCAGAGATCAGCAATGAATCGTTTTTTCGCTACTTATAAGCACTCATGAAATTTTGAGTATGAGTGAGTTAATAGTATTTAAATTGAACTACTCTGATTCATTCATACTCAATACAACATTGACTTATAAGTACACGCTGCAATGAGTATGAATACAACGTTGACAACAAACATTCATACGGCTAATCATTCAGATTAATAAATTTAGAGAAATACTTATAATACTCATTAATTATTCGAGTAATTCAAATCAAGCATCAAAATTTACAGTCTTAGTTGTTGTTGCATTTACAAAAAAAGAAAGATAAAGACAGCGAGCATAGCAAACACACAACCTTCTAGTGAGTATTGTAGCGTTCGTACGCTAATCATACTTATTTTGTGATTCTTGTAAATGTTGACTAAAGGAAAGTCGAAATAAGTCGAACATCGTGCGTATGAGCACGATGAGTACTTTAAACTTTGAATATGAGTAGTATGAGTATGATATTAAAATAAGTATGAATGCGTATAAGGATCAGAAATTATGAGCATCATTCGATTCTACTCTTTTTGCATACTCATTGCTGATCTGTGGTACGTACATCGGATTACTAAGACACCTCTCACAACAACAGTAACAGGTTAGTTTCATTAAAAAAATTAAATAAAATTGCAATCTCATTCGCAACTGATTAAAATTAAAAAAAAAAAACTGTGTTCAAAAGTTTGTAAATTTGGAGTAAATTTTTTATGAATTATGCAACCTTAAAGTAAAACATATTAAAGATTTATTTAATGTTTGTAATTGTTAATAAATATGCAAATTATTTGATTATAAAATTTTCTATTTAAGTGAAAATAATTATAAACTACAAGAGGCAGAAAACAAAAAACAACTGCGGTCAAACGAACGTCTACTGTATAATTTAATTTCTTAATTTTATTAATCGATTGTTATTTTAAGGACAATATTAAACTTACTTTTTAACGTATTTTTGCAATAAGAGATTTATTTACTCACCTGTAAAGAGACAACAAAAAACCATAAATTTTAAATTATTTTAAAACGGTGTAAAAATATAAATAAAATCTAATATCGGGGGCATACGATTATTTTGAAGAAAATTAAAAAAAGAAATATTTTTAGAGAAAATATAAGGAGTATACTTAAAGGGCGGCGTGATGTTGCAAATGTTGACCGTAGCAGCAGCATCATACTTTCTTAATGTCATTTAAGTTGTCAAAAAGTAATCAAAAATGCTCTTAAAGATAAAACTTAAATAAAGAGTCTATACGTTTGTGTAATACATAATTAAGAGCGATTAAGAATTGGATTTATTCTTGGTTTAACTGATCAGTTTATTGATACCTTGGGGCATTTGCTTATTAGTTATTGTGTGATGTAAATTTTTTCCCAGAATACCCCATAAAAGCTTTGTAAGGTTTAAATAAAAAAAAACCGTTAAAATCGTATTGTTTGTCCAAATTTAATTTATTTTTTCGAATAATAGAAAATATTATATTTTGGGCATCAAATGAAGATAAATAGTGTGCGAAAAGGGGTACTAATCTCTATAGAGATCTTAAGAAAACCAATTTACTCTAAAGTATCATAAATAAACACACCGATGATATAGTGAAACAATGACTTCAACGTAATGTCTCCTAATAATTGCGGATGCCTCCTTAACTGCCCGAGATGCCTCCTTAATCATTGAGAATTTCGAACCGTCAAGTAAATTCAAAATGAAATATTTTAAGTGTTAAGGCATACGCAAATCAGCTTGTGCAATAACATTTGTCAGCTGGAAAACGACAACATTTTTTATTTTGGTCGTAAAAATTTGTGTCGAAGCTTAAAAAATAGAAAGCAATTCAAGTTTCTAAAAAGTACTGAAAGAAACTAAAAAAATGACAAATTGTTTTGTCACATGTCATGTGGAACTAGTTCACTGGCATCCATTCCATTATGATTTTATTTATTTTCTTAATTATTTACATATTAAAATATGAATTTAATTTTTTTTTATAACAATTCATAAATCTAACACTGAACCCTACGGTGGCGGGAAAAATTACTCATTTAAGATTTCTTTTTATCAGAATTTTTTGAATATAACATTATAACACCGCTATTTACGACTTCTTTTAAAAAATACATCGAATATATTTTTGAAGATTTACTCCTATCTTGAATTTGCTTTACTGAGCAATGCCCTAACTACGGCAGGAAGTTATATTCCCTGAGCACAGGTTCTATATCTTGACTTGCATATTTTGTGATATGAAACCACTTTTTGGATTTTTTTGGCATTGCCTGGTATGATTCGGTGTATTGCGGTATATTGTTTGTTTTCTGGCAGATGGATATTCACTCTACTCAAGGCGAGTATTACAGTAAACCTTTCTAGTGCTATTTCGTTAATAAAAATAAATTAATAAATGTTTTAAATCATTAGAAATTTTAAATAATATATGGTAGAAAGAGAATAGAATAGGAAAACAATTACCTTCCACTCACTCGCTATTTTTATTTGACGTTGAAAATACAAATATCAACAAAATTTGTTCGCATAAGTTGTAACGTTCTCACTGAACATACTTATGACAGTGTTGCATTTTAAGTTTTACTCAATATTAAAACAATTTGCGTATTTATTGCGCAATAATTAATTGAAACTTTATATGAAATATTGAGCTTAATAATGGAGTTTATTGCGATTTACGCAGTAAAGGTGCATATCTGAACACCGTATAATAGACCAATGATAAATAAAAACTATTTGAGCTTAAAAATATTCGTTTTTAGTATTTTTACTTTAAAGTTACTAAACGTAATTAATGTATGCCGACTTTTTTTGCATAGTGTATGCAGAGATTCACTGAACTGTGAGATTGCGTTATTGTGGTTAACAATTAATTACTAATTTGAAGATTCATATTCACGTGAAGAAAAATGATTTCATGGCTAAAACAACAAAATCTTTCGAATACAGTTTAATTAATTCAATTTGAGTATGTTTCTTCAAGTGGAGTATAACGTTGACAATTTTGTGATTAAGAATATGATTATGAATCCTGCATAACTAATCTAGTTTTTATCATTTTTCTAACTGGAATATGTGATCCATGTATTCTAAGCAATGTAGTCTCATAGCAAGCGTAATAGTACGATTACTTACTTAATTAGTCACTACAATCTTTTATTATTATTATTTATTATTATGATTTTACACCACCCCGGTTTTGCGTGTTAATTTATCCATAAGTAATCTTTAAAATAGCAGCTGAACTGCGTATATTGTGTTATATCTGAACCCTTAAAATATTGTACTCAATAAGCCGAATAATGACTCAATAAAAGTGCATATTGGATTGTTAACTCACTGTAGATTTCACCCTTAAAACCAATATGGAATGCGCTATATAGTTATAGAGTGCTGCCTCAGCATCACACATCGGAAAACTCCAAAGACAACAAAACAAAATTCTGCGTATCATTACAGCAACTTCGTGTTACTCCAATGTATAAGGACCTTAACATTACGACTGTCAAATTAGAGGCTAAAATGTAAAGAAAGTAGTCAGAGAGACACTTGAAGAAGCTAAATTTTAAACTATCGTGGCCACATTCACCTAAAATAATAAGCACTCATATCCACAAAACATACAAAATTTCAAAGAAACATAAAAATCTATGACAGCAGAGATTATTTCCGTGGTTGATACGATATAAATAAATGTTTTTGTTTAGATTTTAAGATACAATAAATAAATTATAAAAAAAACGTAATGTTTGGCTGTGAACACCTTTGTGATTAATATGACCACTCTGGTGCAACGAATTAGCAACCAATCAACTAAGCGATAATCTGCTTCTGAAGACATTTGGCATTTAACATCAAGAAGCCCATTTAAAATTATTGACTTCATATTATACGATTGCAAGGAGACACTGAACTTGTGTTTCAAATTCCGCTTCTAAGCATCTCGACCATAACGGCTACTTCCCCTCAACAGAATTGCGGCAAGAAATTCTTAGAGTAAAATAAAATTGCGATTAAAGTTTCAAAAACATCTGTCCTTCAGAGTCGACGTTAAACTGTAGGTCCTGCCACTCGTGGATAAAATTAACAAACAAAACACAGGTGGCGTGAGAATATAGGTCTTAATCAAGACTCAAGGGTTGTAATGACCATCTATGTTGTTATGTTATGTATGTTACCGAATTGTCGCATGCCTATTCCTATTTGGGGGCAAAAAAAACTATATATGTTGTAGACAAGTAGAGACGTGCTGCGTATTGATTCTCAGATTACGCCCGATAACTATACTTTTGATATAGTCAAGGAATTTATTTATCTATATATATATCACAAAAAATTATGTCAGTCCGGAGATCAAGCGTAGGATCACTCTTGCCAACAGGTGCTATTATAGTCTCAATAGGCAGTTGACTAGCAGAGACCTCTCTCATACGACAAAACTAGTACTCTACAAGACGCTTATCCTCCCTGTGCTTCTTTATGGCGCAGAGGCATGAACCCTACTAAGCAACGATGTAGCAGCCTTGAGAGTATTCGAGAGAAAAGTACTATGTAAGATCTTCGCTCCAGTACGAGTTGGCGATGACTTCCGCATCCGATCCAACAGTGACCTCTATGAGCTCCTCAACGACACAGACGTTGTGCAGCGTATTAATATCCAGCGACTGCGCTGACTCGGTCATGTCGTTCGAATGGAGGAGGATGCTCCGGCGGGTATTTGATGCGGGAATCTGCGGAAGTCGGCGCAGACTTCGTTGGAAGGACCAAATCGAGAAGTCCTGTCATCGATTGGTGTGACCAACTGGCGTAGGCGCGCAAGAAGCAGAGACGCCTGGAAGGATGTGTTGCGGCAGGTCGAAATCCGTTAATCGGGTTGTTATGGCCAAGTAAGTAAGTAAGTAAGTATTGCTATTTGAACTTGAGTGTTTGCATGTTTTTTTTTATTTATTAAATGAAAATTTTGATGGTAGTAGTTAAAGGCTAGTATAGGGATTAAGGAGTTAATTTCGAGACAAGATTTAGGAATTAACTCTAAGTCTCCTGGTAAAGACTGCAATATCCCTTGATATATAATTTGAAAAATTTCTGCATTTCAAATATATGCATAGTATTGGTAACCGCTATTAATTTAAAAACGAAGCCATTAGCTGCTGTAAACGTATCTTAAATAAAGTGTAGCAAATTTATTTACCTGTCAGGCATTTGCCAAAATGAGAATTTCACATAAAAACTATTTAAATCGCCTCAAATGAAATGAACATTTATGAATAGTAATGTTTATTTAACATTTGCTCTTAAATAAATATTTTATTTCTGCATATTTAATTATAAATTTTCTATATCGCTTCGAGATAATTGGCGAGCAAGTGTTTTTTTTTCCATTAATTTTTTTTTATTCAACTTGAAGCCGCATTTTACGTTAAAGGCGTAATTTGCAAAAGAATACGATTATTTTGAATTAAAATTTAAATAATTAATTTTATTTCATTCTTCGCACATTTATTCAATTTTATTATAAAAAAGGCTCTTTAATTATTATTTTTCTTCTTCTTATTCCTTTTTTTTTTAGTTTTCATTTTATTTTTAAACTCTGTTATGATGATTTTATTTCATTTTATTTTATTTTATTAGTTCTAATGCTCTCTTGTACTAAACATTTCACTTAAAATACATGTATGTATGTATGGATGTGTTGTGTTGTATAAGACGACTGTATGTGTGTGGATATGTGTATAGGTGTGAATAAAATAGTGTTCTTCTATTTTTACTCTCTCTCTCTCTCTCACTCTCTCTCTATCTTTCTCTCTATGAAAAATTAATAATAAAAGCCACATTTAATAAGAAATCTAATTAAAAACATACTAAAATACCACAAAAGAGAATACTAGCAGCGAACGAGAGGAGGGGGTAGAGAACGAAAAAGATGGTGCGGAGGGAGAGGGGATGTTTGTGGAAAAGTTAAATGTCTTGCGGCAAAATTATTTGCAAATTTTCCAACATACAGTTGTTGTTTTAATAAAATTTTATTCATTTTCCACTTCACACTGGCGAAGTTTAATGTTCGCATGTGTTTGTAGTCGCATATATGGCAATAGCGAATAGAGTTTTGTATACAATAAGTCCATACGTGCAAGTGTGTGTTTTTTAATGTGCGAATGAATATACATATATAGTAGAGTCGAATGAGTCTGAATAATTTTCCTCTATTCAAGATTTCACTTCTTTAATTTTTATGGGTCTTTTGAGCATTTCTTTTAATGAATAATTAAATTAAAACTAACATTTAATGAATGAATGAATAAATGAATGAATGCATACATTAACAACCCCTCACATACCTATGTATGTATGTATGTGTGTGTTTGTGTATGTATGTACAGGTTATACAATGTGCGATTTAAATCAAATTGAATGCCGTCAAGACAAGTTGCTTGCCACATTCAAAGGTGTAATAAACGAAAATTCTAATTTAATACGAAATCACAAACACAAACACAGACACACTTTTAATGGCACCCTAATTTCATACTAATAAGACAAACGATTGTTAAACACAATGAACACAAGATATTTAGTGGCCTAAAGCGTTCATTTGATTAAAATGACACACAATAAAATAAAATTTTGTTTTCTACTTAAATAAACAACAATAAGTCGTCAGAAATTATTGTTTTAAATAAATTATTTATGTTGTTGCATTTTTAATTTTTTCGTAATCGGTGTTTAATTTTAATTACAGATTAAGTAGATGATTTATAAAGACAACAGCAATAAAATGTAATAAAAAAAACTATGTATTTAGAAAATACAGAATTGTTTTGCATCCGCTCCTCATGTCAAGCCTAGTCGAATGCTTGAGAAATGTCAACAAATCTTATTAAAAAAAATATTTTCCTTGAAAGCTTTTCCTTGTGGATTTTGTGGTACTTACTTTCAAATCTAAATTTAAACATCAGCGAGTTTTCAAGAAAAATTTTGTGAATTCGGAATTCCTGGCAGTGCACCATAAGTACTAATTTGACTCTTGCGAAGTTCTCTGATGCTTTTTTGTGAACTCCTTGAGTATGATTTTTGGTTGAGTTGATCTTTTTGATCTATACATAGGATGGGCTGATAGATTTTCTACAGATCCACGACGGTCTAGTTGGTAGTGTGCAGAACTTCAAATGCCGAATACGTTGGTTCGATTCCGATCAAAGCCTCTGGGCATTTGTGATTGTCCATTAACAACAATCGAAAAAAAAAGAAAGTGAGAATTATTACAAAGTTATTCTCGAGAAAAAGGAACCAGAGATCACATACATACATACATACATAATTGGTCATTCAGTCAGAATTACGGCCTAGCTTCTCACACCACTCATGTTGTGTGTGTTAATTTTATACTTGAGTGGCGAGACCTACAGTTTAAAGTCGACTCCGAACGACAGATTTTTAAGAAACTTTTCATGGCAATTTTAATTTACTCCCAGAGTTTTTGCCAGAAATCGGCGAGTAAGTCGCCGAAGAAATATATATTTTTTTCATATTTCGTTTAGATGCCTTGCCTGGGGCTCGAATCCGGGCTTTTCGTCTAATAAGCGAACACATTACCTATTAGACTAATGATCATCAATGAGTATTCGAAAAGATGAATAGATTCGAATCACACTCATAATTTCTGGTGCTTATGTATACGCATTCATACTTATTTTAATATCATACTCATACTACTCATATTCAAAGTTTGAAGTACTCAAGTACTTGAGTATTATAAGTATTTTGCTAAATTTATGAATCTGAATCAGTAAACGTATGAATCAAACATATTTCGAATGTTATGGGTTTGATGTCAACGTTGTGCTCATACATATTGCAACCTGTAATTATAAATAAATGTTGTAGTGAGTACGAATGAATCAGAGTAGTTGATTTTCAATACTGTTGGCTCACTTATACTCAAAATTTCATGAGTACTTATGAGAACGATTCATTGCTGATCGCTGCTTCAGATTAAATTACATTTCACTAAAATCAGTAACTGAGGAGCTGGCGAACAAAATATCGACATAGTGAAATAGAATTGAAGAGCAAAGCACTTTCTTTTAAAATTTTTTTATTTTCCGGGTTTGGATGAAGTTCGATTAGAATTAAAATGATAATGTTTCAATATGAGTAGGGCTAATCTAATTTTAATTTTCTTTTATTTAAAGAACAATAATAATCATACATAGACTCTATTTTTTTCTAATCCAATAGAGATTTAATGCCACAAAGGGATAATGTTCGTATTATTTTATTTTTCATTTTAAAAGCGATTTTATTTGAAACAAAAAAAAAAGAAAAAACAAGAACAAAAGAAAAGAAAAACAGAATAATTTTGATTGTACTTCATATGACAACATGAAAAAGGTACTTAAATGCTACCGCAACTCCCATGAGTCTATTTCTGTCTTGTTGCGATTGTGTGGAAAGGAGAATTAATTTTCGTTTTAAAAGAACGCAATTGCTTTTGCGTTAAGAGCCTTGTTTGAAAAAATCTTAAAAAACATCACAGGCTGAAGATTGGATTTCTTCGGCAGCACTCCACAAGGAGCTTTTACAAAACCAAACAGAATGACGTATCTCTGCTTTTCATATTAAATTGCCATTCAAGTTAAATTACTGGTATTAACGAGTATCACACCAGAATGATGACAATCATGATGATGACGTTGTTGATAAACTTCCATTAAAATCTCAAAAAAAAAAAAAAAATTTAATTCGGCAAACAATTTCATTTCAAATATCATTCCACACATGAATTTAATTCACGTACAATTGTGATTTGTATGAAACAGTCTAGACAGTCGTAGACAGTTGTGGCGACAAAGTTTTGCTCCAAATCGCATTCAAAATCCAAAAAGAGAAATGGTCGTGGGTCAAACGAAAATGTTTGAGCATGTAAGGCATTCATTGTTTTAAAATGTCTCCTTTCGCTGCTTATAAGAACTCACTCTAAAGTTTCTTTTATTTTTATTTCAACAAAATTAATTAGAAAAATCTTGGAATTTAACAATGAATTAATGTCACAACTTTAAAACGTCATTTCATTGTGCTAAAATAAATTGGTAGTGCACGTACAGAATTGAAATTTGAAAGTTCGACTCAATTGTGTAAATTTTCCAAAGACAGATTTCATTTGATCGAAAGGGCATATTGTAACAGATCATTCAAAGTCTTGTCCATCGGAAGTTATGACCTTTTCACATCTTTTTGGCAATTTATGGACTTAAACCCAAAAAAAATCGCACATCTTGTGAGGCCATTTTATATTACCATCTTATGTTGCACTGCTCTCAAGTGAAGCGTATTCCAGTGACAACATTCTGCATCGATCGAAATTCGAATGGGCAAGGTTTGGGCAATACCGCGGTTTTTCAAATAGTTTTTCATCGGCGCCGGTATATGTTGCTAAGCGTTGCCGTGGCGGAAATATAAGGTTAATTTATGCAGAATTGTTATTACAACCCTTCAGTGAAGATTTCATATGCGTGGTGGGATCTTCAGGTTAAAATCGATGTTTTGAGGAACCTTTCATGGCAATTTTATTTACTGTCAGAATTTTTGCCAGAAATCTGCTGAGAAAGAAATATTTATTTCTTTTATTTCGAGAGGTCTGGGCCGAGGTTTGAACCGCGGCCTCACGTCTAATAAGCTAAAACACTATCTACTAGACTAATTGTTATCTATTCAGGTCTCTCACAATATAGTCTGATCTGCTTTTTGCAGTTCATAAGGGATCACAGCTTTCTGACCCCATCAAATACAGAGCGTTCCATGGGCACAATGGATATTCTGCGTGGTAGTCGATTTTGATCGGCCTCCGTGCTTCACATATTATTTTTTGCGTTTGGAGTTTTCACAATGAATTCGTCGCCATTGATAATTCAATGAAAAATTGATTTCTTTTTAAACCGATCAAATTACATTTCGGACATGCAAAATCATTTTTCAACGTCTCTCGCTTTCAGTTAGGTACACACTTGCTTTTAAATGAAACTTGCTGCTTTAAAATGCTTTGAAATGACTGTTTGAGTCACGCCTAGATCGAGTAATGTTTTCAATTTATTGTCTTCAAATTTCTTAGTAGTCCTGGAAACTCTTTCTCCCTGATGTCAAAATCACTCTTGTATATGCTATATGATATTGTTACGTTTTTTACTTTTCAAAAACGTTTAAAATATGAGTTCGTTAATTGCAAACAAAATAAAAATAAATTGCTGTTTAGTTTCAATTAAACTATTTATTGTTCGTATTATTTTTGTGTGCCACTGTTCATAACTTGACGTATACAACAATTATTCGCTAGTCTTCTTTGCTTACAACGCAGATCTTTACAACTGCAATCTTCAAACCACGATTGTTCTCTTCACGCGCAACGCATCTTCGCACAAAGCCAACTGAATTCTTACTACTCATTGCCTGCTTTGTATATCTTTTTATATGCCACGTAAACCATCTAATGAATGTTCTTGAAGTCGAACGTTCTTGGCTTCGCCTTCTCGAGGAATCTATCGTGGTTTCATTATTGTTTGTGTATTTTAGTTACATTATTTTTTGTTCCGTTCTCGCTTACTTGTCTATCTCCTTTTCTTTCATACTCATGGTATTGGTTTACTTGTAAACAAGTTCATTGTATTTGTTTGTGTAGCTTTTGTTAATATAGTAATTTTAATGTTAAACGATGTTGCACGGTTTTCATTTACGTAACAATATGTTTTCGATAGAGCGTACTCAGTACATAATTTCACAAGCAAACGATAACTCGTATGTGCAGTTATCTTCGCAAAAAAATGCCTCAAGGAAACTTCCCGCAAAAGCTGTTTTTCACCAGTTTTAACGATTTTCCATCGTGAAAAAATAATGATGTGTACAATTGATTCTAACAAAACAAGACAAAAAATGAAATAAAAATTATTTTAAATTGTATCAATCTAGACTTTTAAAGTACTTTTATATGTTATATAAAAAGGAGCAAAATTACAACACAATTTTTTTTAAGCAAGTTACTACGTTCATCTCATGACAACAACCAGTATTCGCGTCTTCTAAAATATTTTTAAAACATTAACTACAAAAAAATACGAGAGTTTTATTGTTTAAACATGAGTTAATCTGGTAAGAGAAGAAAAATGTTTTACCAAAGCAACCCAAAAACAGACTTTAGTTGGCGATTTGTCATGTACCACACCAGATTAAAAATAAATCCTCCTTATATGGGACATTCGTTTAAACAAAGTCCGGTAAATAATTATAAATTTATTCACATTGTGGTGCAAAAGAAAAATAATATTGTACGTTTTTACCTTTTTAAAAACGTTTAAAATATGAGTTCGTCGATTGCAAACAAAATAAAAATAAATTGATGTTTAGTTACAATTAAATTCTTTATTACTCGTACAATTTGTGTGTGCCACTGTTTACAACTTGATGTATACAACAATAAATACTTGTTCGTTATTCTTCTTTCCACTATTGCATAGACACTAACAACGCAGATCTTTACAACGGAGAACTTCAAACCACGACTGTTCTTTTCACACGCAACGCGTCTTCACACACGACTGACTGAATTCTTACAACTACTTGCCTGTTTCGTCTTGCCATTTTATATGCCCACGTAAACAGTCTGGTGAATGTTGTGGTGTTGCCTTCTCGAGAACTCTATCGTGGTTTCATTGCTGTTTGTGTATTTTATTTACATTATTTGTTGTTGCGTTCTCGCTTGTCTGTTCCCTTTTCTTTCATACTCATGGTTTTTGTAGCTTTTGTTTATCATTTAAATGTTAAACGATGTTACACCGTTTCCATTTTCGTAACAATATGAATGTTTCTTCTGGAAAGATGAAACAATAAAAGAAGAAAGTAGAAACTAAGAATAACAAACAATACCTATACAACAGTCGAATTATGGAAATCGGGATAAATATGGAATGAAATTAGAATAACAAAACTACATTGAAATGCCATGAAAGATTAAAAAATTAAATTGGCAATCACCTTAACGACCACAGCTTTCAGGGCTCCAATAAGATCCCGCTGTGAACCGATATTGCCTATTCCGTATGATTTTTTATTCGGTTCATCTTTCATCATCATGATCAGGCATAACACAAATTCTATTCTTCTTATATCGGGCATATTTGTATGCTTCGGCGGCGTTCTGGTCTTAATGTTGCATTCGCAGTCAATAGTTTCACCAACATGTTTGGCGGTGGCCATATAAAAATAATACACAGTGCCTTAGATGTTATGGTTCTCGTAAGCTTTTCAAACCGGATTTGATGGTGCATTTTGTCTAAATCCGACCACTAAACTGCGACATAATAGGATAGAGTTGATTTGATTACGTTTGGACATTTTTAACGAGTTTGTTCCCTTAAAATAATAAAGAGCAGTTGCCGCCTTTTTGGTTCTGTATTGTGTAATTATTTTCCAGATTGGTTTGCTGTCCAATATGATTCCAAGATATCTGGGGCTTAATAGGGTAAAAGCTACTCGGTTGATACTAGGAGCAGCTTATTAAAATATTTGATATCCTTTTGTAAGTCGCCGTAGTCTAGTAGGTAGTGTGTTGACTTATTAGACGTAAGGTCAGACATCAAAACGAAAATATGAAAAAATATTTCTTCGGCGACTTCCTCTCAGCAGATTTCTGGCAAAAACTCTGGGAGTAAATGAAACCGCCATGAAAAGTTTCTCAAAAATATGTCGTTTGGAGTCGACTTTAAACTGTAGCTCCCGCCACTCAAGTATAAAATTAAGGCACACAACATGAGTGGTACGAGTAACTAGGTCCATAATCCTGACTGAAGGATTGTAATGACCAATTATGTATGTATGTGTATGTATATCTTCTTGTGAATAATACTACACAGTTGATATTTCTTGTACCATTTTGATAGCAAATTTAGAATTTCCGAAAATTGTTTTGGACCCCAGGTCAGATACATAACTCGAACAAGACGAAGTATGAAAAAAAATAAATATCTTTCGGCGATTTTCTCTCAGCAGATTTCAGATAAAAACTCCCATTTACAGATTGCCAAAAATCTATTTTTCGGAGTCGACTTTTAACTGTAGATCCTGCCACTCATGTATAAAATTAACTTACAGAACATATGTCATGTGAGAAGCTAGGTTGTAGTCCTGACTTAAGGGTTGTAGTGACCAATTATATATGTATGGTCTTTCTATGGTTTTCAGTACAATATTAAGGTTAAGGTGCCATAGAAAAATGTAAGGTAATCTTTGTTCTACCGGCAGTTTGAAAGCACTTGATCCGCCTATATCTTGGCAGTTTTCAGTAATAGCGAAGACCACAAGATCAACGTCCAGTGGTCTCATGGTGTCAATAACCGCATCCGGGAGTCAAGGAAAGCTAATGATTGTAGCATAGTTTGGGTAGGTTTACCAATCGTGTAGACTTGTTGCACATAATATAGATATCAATGATTTTCTCAGACGTCTTAACTAGAAGTGAGGATAGACTGATGGGCCTAAGATCTTAAACTTTATTGTGCTATGGTTTATCTATTTTCGGAGAGAATAACAATAACAAACAAACAAAAGGCGATTGTGTTTAAATTGTTCTTCGTTTTTTGCTTTACTTAAGTTTCACTACATTCAACCAATTTGACTAGAAAATATTGAAGTCCAGACATATTATCGAGAAGCAATGCAATGCCATCAGCATACGAATCATTAAAAGACGTCTCTCAGTTGATTTCTTCTCTCTTCAAAACTAAATAAAGGTGCATTGTCACTTATTTTTCATTGATTTACTCTGAGGAAAATTTTAAGTGCAAACAAGTCTATAATATTGTTACGTTGATACCCTTTTAAAAACATTTAAAATATGAGTTCGTAGATTGCAAATAAAATGAAAAAATTTGTGTTCAGTTTTAGATAAATTCTTTATTGTTCGCACAATTCCATGTGCCACTGTTCACAACTTGATTTAAACAACAACAATTTGCTTTATTTGTTATTCTTCTTTACACTCTTCTTCGTAAACACTAACAATTGTTTGTTAGCTCTTTACAACCGAGATCTTCAAACCACGATTGTACTCTTCACATGCAACGCGTCTTCACACAAGACTGACTGAATTTTTACTGATTACGTTGCCTGCTTTGTCTTGCCTTTTATATCGCAGGATAAACAGTCTGATGCATACTGTCGGAGGAGAATGACTGCCTAAAAATGTAAACATGTTGTTTATATTATTGTTGTTTGCGTATTTGGTTTACGTTTGTCCTTGCAGTGTTGTTGTTGCCTATTTGTTTACTTTGTGTATCCCCTTTTTTATATTGATGTTGTTGCTATATTTTTGTTTATTTGTTGATCATGTAAACAATTCCATAGTTTTTGTTTTTGTAGCTTTTGTTTATCATTTTAATGTAACACCATTTCCATTTTCGTAACAATGTTTTGGGTGGTTTTCCTTTCTAATTTAAATCAAACTTGTAAAACTTTGGCAACGTCGTTAATGAACTTGGAAAACTCCATTGACAGTTAAATACTATGAACCAAAGTATTTGTGTAATGCTGACTCTACTTCCATTTTAGCGATCGAGATTTGCTGTCATCTTCAGATACTTATTTTCTGTATTAACAAGATCAGCTGTGAGTAGTTTATGCGGTGTTGAGTGTAATCAGTAGAAGCAAATTTTTAATGTACTTACTTGCTGGTCGATATTTACTTTTAGATATCAGTTAAGTGAATAGTACTTCAACAAATCTTTTCATGTCCTTTAACAATATTTAACACACCATGTGTGCCCTTTTAGATGTGCCACTCTTTTCTAATTCTTTCAGTTGTTCACTTATAACTAATTCTGCCACTGTAAGTATACAATTTAATGGCTTTTCCACAAAGTGTCATTGTGTGGCAGCGACTAAAGGCCATAATCTTAAACTGATGCTGATGTTGTCATCGTCATTGGACTTTGTCGTACTCTCTCATGTGTTGTTTACATTTGCAGTTAAAAACAATAAAATGACGAAAATAACAGCAAAAAAGGCAACAACTTTACAAAACATGGGGAAAAAATCGCAAATAAAAAGGAATTCCAGAAACATTAACATCCCACAACCACTCAGAACCATTCATTTGCCCACACAAGACAAAAAAAAAAACAGCAACAGCAACAGAAAGCGTAGCACAAAAACAAAAGAATAAAAAAATAAAACAACAACAACAACAGCAAAAATAATAATAAAACATTTGAAATGATAAATTTATAAAAACAAAGAAAACATTTTGCATTTATTTTGTTCTCTTTCGGTTTTGTGTTTCAGCACAGCAAAAAAAAAAGAAGTACCACCCCAGTTATTTTATTTTTTTTTAACAGACGCCAGCAGAGACATTTCATCAGAGTTTAACGTTTATGAACATCATTTTGCTCATTCATACAGAAACATGAACGGAAGATTATCCTAAGGGTTAAAGATCTCTGACATTCCATTCATTTTACGTATTTAAACATTGAAATTGAATGGTCACAACAATTTAAACGGTGTGGGGAGGGGGGTTGCAGGATGTATGGAATTGTAAATTATTAATGTACTCAACATAAGGGGTTATATCTGTAATATGAGACAACATACACTCACTCTCTCATACACTTGTATGCATCTACACATGTATGTGATGATGACATGGCTGTTGCTGTATCACAACAAAAGAAACTGATGGATGACAACAATATTGGCTACCCCCTGTTGATTGGCAATATATGGTACATGTGTATGTGAATGTGTGTGATGAAATTCATCATTATTGTCATCAGCATTGCAGTCCTTATCTTATCCGTCCATACAAAGAAAGATACGCTCTGATTTATATGCCTTTGCCACGACAGTGTGAGTGAGGAATTGCAATATCAAAGGCTTTTGCTATTGCCCGTTTGATCATAAAGCAAATTACTTTTCTTTGCCGATTCCACTTTCAAGAATTGACCATGTGTGGCATAAATATTTCTTCTGTAAATAACTCTCCTTAAAATTATTTTATTCGCTTATCATTTTATATAGCGTACCATGCTAATAACTTGATTCCTTTAGAATTCTCGTCTAGAATACATAATAAAATTTAATTTTCTTCAATTTATTCACAACAAAATATTGAAAAGAATTCATTTTCTACACTAATTACACTTACATATATGCTCATTATCTCATCAATTGTAAATTAATTCAGTGGATAAGCAGTCCAAAAACTAAGAGTGAAATAGGGAAGTATAAAACAGAGACAAAACAGAAAGGCAAAATTTAGAAGAACAAGGATCAGAACTAATTAGTAATAGAATTAAATTAAATCTGAATTGATAGACCACATACTTATAAGCAAGTAAGGAACTGCTCTTAAATTTGATGATAACTTTTGGTGCTCAACAATTGAGTAAAAATATTTTGTATTTTCAAGTTAATACGCTGAATAATATTTCTTTAAAAAATACTAAGGAAACGCAATAAATCACTTCCAACGCGAACTCCGAGGAAATGTTTATTTGCAAAGTCTTCGTTCCTTGTATTTGACATCGAAGTTTGTCAAACGTTATAGGTATTCTACAATAGAGGCATGGAACCATTACTGTGATGGGTTTGAGCGCGAAGTCTTGTACACAGTTGGTTTTATATCTTCCAGTTATCAAATCTTTCGCCATCAGATTTCTCTAGAACAGAAAACTTTGTACTTTATCCTCAACAGTTTTCTCTTTAATAGAAGACTTCTTAATTACGTCGGCTTTGAGTTTCATCACCCTCTCTGTGACATCTACAACTCTCTCCGCAGAGCCTTCATATTTATTTCTAACGACTGCAATGTTTGGTAGCTTTTCAGCTTCCCCTGCAACGCCTTCAGTGTCCTGTGCGACGCTTTCTACTACCTTCCTAACATTTATGAAAATCGTAAATCTACTACTGCTAGAAGTTTCTCTTTAATTTGTTTGAGATTCGTTTCCATTTTCTACCGCTTTTATAAACTTTTCAGTTAACTTTACAGTTCCCTTTAGCTAAAGTTAACTTTAACTAAACCGAAGTTTAACGGCAAGTTGTAATAATGGCCCTCATTTTACTAGGCTTGTAAATAATATCATTCCTTCTGATATTCTTCTATTACTAATGATTAATGTAAACTTTAAATGTTTAACAGTATGTAATTTGAATAAATTGTTTTTAATATTGTTTTTTTTAATTTTTGTTGCATTTTTTTGTTATTGTTGTTGGTAATATTTTATTTTAAATACTTTAGTTAGAATGAGATTCGTATTTGAAATTCAAATGAAATTTCAAAAGCCCATCAGAAATCCTAAACGATTGTTTTCATTTCAAGACGAGTAAATAACAAACATTCATAATTTCTACTCAATTATAATAATGTTGATTACAAGAATCATAATAAAGATAAATAAAGATGATGATAAGGATGTCAATAATATAGACATTCATTCGTAGTCAATTCATTTAAAGAATCTTTAACAAACAAAGAGAGAGAGATAGAGGGAGAGAGAGGAATATTAATTCTTTCATTCATTCTATTGTGTTTGTGTTTCTAAAGTACATATATACAATACAATGCAATGCAATAGATTTTGTACAAAATCTATAAAATTCGTTTAACAATATTTGCATTTACATTCAATCATGCATTCATTTCTACATACATATATACATACATATAAGGGGTGATTTTTTAAGAGCTATAGGAAAATTTAAAAAAAAACACATAAAATTGAGAAAAATGCATGAAATCTTTATTTGAATCGATAGTACGGTCCATATAATTTACTGTTTGAAGATTATTTCATGCAAATGTTGACCGCGACTGCGCCTCAAATGGTCCATCCGCTTAGTCCAATTTTGGCATATTCTTTCCATTTCCATTTCGGCCGGTATCTCACGAATAAATGCTTCAATGTAGTCTTCCAATGCGTCAATTGAAGCGGGCATGTCTGTATAGACATGAGCTTTAACATATCCCCACAAAAAATAGTCTAAAGGCGTTAAATAACACGATCTAGGCGGCCAATTGATCGGTCTCGAACGTGAAATAAAATGTTCACCGAACTCGCCTCTCAATGTCCATTGTTACGCGTGCTGTGTCGCATGTGGCACCGTCTTGTTGAAATCACATGTCATGCAAATCAAGCTCTTGCATTTTGGGTAAAAAAAAGTTGGATACCATCTCACGGTAGCGCTCACCATTCATAGTTACGTAACTATTCGCTGCATCTTTGAAAAAGGACTGTTCAATCATGCCACCAGCCCATAAACCGCACCAAACTGTGACTTATTCTGGATACATTGGTAGCTTTTGCAAAGCTTCTGGCAGATCTTCACTCCAAAATCGACAATTCTGCTTATTTACGTATCCATTGAGCCAAAAATGAGCTTCGTCGCTGAACACAATTTTTCGATAAAGAAGTGGATCTTTGGAGCAAGCATTTTGATAATAAAATTCAATGATTTGCAAGCGTTGTTCGTTTGTAAGACGATTCATGGTTAAAATATAGACCGAACTGAAGATGTTTGACGGTGAAACAAAACACGAAACGTGCGTGAGCTGTTTAAACCAGTGTTGCCAAAAAGATAATAGCTAAAAAATCACCCTTTACATGCAATGATTCACTCAGTCAATGATTTTCAGTTTCATTTTCATATAAATATTATGAGTTCCTCCTACTCAATGTGCATGAAGGAGCACAATATCAGCAGACCAACATCATGTGCAATTGGTTTTAATTCATCGTTGTTGCTGCTGCTATTGTTTGCTTGTGTTTCTTGTGGGCAAGTACAGGACTATTCTGGCTGGTTGTTTGTCTAATCCTTTTACCATGATGTGAAATCTTCTTAATTTTCTCTAAAATATCGATTGTGTTGTTAAATCTTAAGCATTATTTTCTGTTCATTTAGTTTGTTTATTTTCATTGCATTCGGTATTCGGGTACATATTGTGTGGAATATTTTATGGTCCAGGCTTCATTTTATCTATCATTCTCACTCCCTATCTTTCTCTCTCTCTCTGTGTGTTTCTCCATCTCACTGTATGTGTGTTTTAGAATGTATTTATTTCGACATAAATTGTGAAAACAATCAAAGAAGAGTGCAGATATAAAATCAATGAATAATTGAGTATTTTGAATTGTCATTTGATTGAGATTAATGATGTGTTTGTTTTTGCTTTTTTCTTTGTTGTAATTTTTTTTTGTTTGTTTTGTTTTTCAATGTTTGTCATTCACGCATCATGGCCTGTGGAGACAAACAACACAACAGAAAACGAAGTTTATATGGACAGAAAAATTTTAAGATTGAATGCTCAAGCCTCAAGCCTATTTCAGGAGAGAATACATACATACATACATAATTGGCCATTACAACCCTTCAGTCAGGATTACGACCTAGCTTCTCAAGGAGAGAATACAATACAATAATCTGGCTATATTGGCCTGTACGCTCGTAACAAAGAGTTGGTGGAAAAATAGGGCTAGGGTCTTACTGGACCTATCTCAACTTACTCATGCTTTATAAGATGAGAATCCCCTGATAAGCCATTTAACCTGAATCTGATACGGCGGAATCAGTCATCTATCTGTAATCTTATTACCACAACTATGTACGTTAGCGCTGTAGATAATTTTAAGCCTCCATCCGCTTGATCTTTGCCGTAGCGGCGTGGCAGTAAAGATTAGTATGCGTCTCTGGATAACTGCACAGTAGTTTGGATAGAATATTAGCAACGCAAAGATAATGAACAATTTTGGGACTGCGGAAGGTATTAAAAGAAAAGAGAAGTTTGTAACGAAGGACGAAATTTAATGTAGGAGGTGGTATTTTTTCAAAATCACCAGATTAATACATCGTCTTCCAAGCGGCGATGTTATTATTATAGTACAAAAGACGATCGCTAGGCGACAATCACAACAATGGGTTCCGAGCAGAGATCAGCAATGAGTATTCAAAAAGATGAGTAGATTCGAATCATACTCATAATTTCTGATAATTATACGCATTCATACTTATTTCAATATCATACTCATACTACTCATATTCAAAGTTTGAAGTACTCATACTTAACAATACTCATGATATGTTCATTTCGACTCTTCTTTACTCAACATTTACAAGAATCACAAAATAAGTATGATTCGCGTACGAACACTACAATACTCACTAGAAGGTTGTGTGTTTGCTTTGCTTCATGTCTTTGTCTTTGTCTTTTTCTTTCTCCTTTTTACTTTTTTATAAATGCAACAACAACTAAGACCGTAAATTTGGATGAATGATTCACATCACTCGAATCATTTATGAGTATTATAAATATTTTTCTAAATTTATGAATCTAAGTGAGTAGGCTTATGAATCAAACATATTTCGAATGTTACGAGTTTGATGTCAACAGCAACATACCGTTTCGCAGCTTGTTTCCTCGGAACTAGAGATCAACAATGAATCATTTTTTCGCTACTCATAAGTACTCATGAAATTCTGAGTATGACTGAGTCAACAGTATTGAAATTCAACTACTCTGATTCATTCTTACTCACTACAACACATTGATTTATAAGTACAGGTTGCAATGAGTAAGAGTACAACGTTGACATCAAACTCATACCAATCGAAATATGTTTGATTCATACTCGCCTTCTCATTCAAATTCATAAATTTAGAAAAATACTTATAATACTCATAAATGATTCGAGTGATTCAATTTCGAAATTACGGTCATTGGATCAAGATGCCTATTCACCCAAAATTGAAGAGTTGAAGTTGGCTGACATATTTCACATGTTTCAGCAAGACACATGTCACATGGCTCATTAGCAATCAATCTCATATATATATTAGAGTTGATCGGAAGAGAAGGGAGACGTTAGGATCCCTAATAATTTTACTTTCACGAATAATGATTTGAAAATAATTGGAAAAATTCAATGACAAACATTTTATCTATTAGGTGCCCTGTCTGTTATGAACGGCGGCAATATTTTCCAACAACATAAATATGAGTGTTTTTAACAACAAAAATATTTTAAATGACTTTTAAGCCGATATTAAAAAAACACGATATTTTATCTTATTTTTATTATTTTCAATTGTAATATTGAAATAAATAAATATGTACGTACGTACATAAATAAATAAATATAAATATAAATAAATCCGATGTCAATTAATGAAATAAAAATACAAATGAAACTTCATTCATTTATTATTTATTATTTATTTATAATTAAAAATCTCGACATTTTTATGACAACCATAATATTGCCGCCACTTGTCACTGAAGTGAAGTGAATATTTCTACCAAAAAAAAAAAATAAAAAATTAAATTATAAAAATATTTTCACATTTGTTGTTGTTGTTGTTGTTTTTATAAATCTTTCCTTTATATGAGTGAAAGTAGAATAATTGTTTTAAACAGGTCAACGTTTATAGCATTCGATCACATCATAAAATACGTTAATAACTGACATTAAAAGATTTGCAACAGAAACAAAAAATAAGCGAACACATATGTATATATGAACAGCCAATCAAGTGAAAAAAAATGTGTTATACACCCTACATTCGGTATTTGGCATAGTATTTTATGTTATTATTATACGGTAATATCGGATTAAATACTTGTTTAATAAAATTACTCTGCAGATAATTAATGAAAAAAAAGAAAAAAAAACAGAATGACGGAATTTTTAAATTTTTTTTTTTTTGCACAATTAATTAAAATGTTAAAAGGATAACAGAAAAACAAAAACAAAAAACATTAAAAAAATAATAACAAAAATATAATATAATAAATAAAATAAAATGCTTATTAATTATTATGAAATGTTTTACAGTTTTTTTTTTCGCATTTATTTCCATCAAAACAACACGACTTTTTTTCTACAAAACTTATAAAATTAAATCGATTTCGATTTGTTGTGCCTCACAATTTTTTTTCCCCCAATTTAATTGAGTTGTAATGTGCGAGAAACAAAAAAATAAATAAATAAGAAGTGCATGTAGTTGTAATGTTTTGCATATGGAGTAGTAGTAGTTGATATTGAGTTTAATTTGAATTTTATTTTTTTCATCATTATGTCTCTACGAGTACAAATACAATCATTAACATTACAATGGCAACCAAAAAAAAAAAAAAGAACAACAAAAAATACTAAAATTATTGGTATTGAATAACGTTTAAAAATACAAATGAAATCATATTGAATAAAGGCAATTGAGATGAAACTGAAAACTGCATTTAACAGAAATCAATATCTGAAGTGCTTCTCTGATAAAAAAAAAATTCAATGAATTTTATTTAAAGTGAACACAAATTAATATCACAAGAGCTTCTATGATAAAAAAAATTCAATGCATTTTATTCAAAGTGATTCACATCAATTTGTTCACTTTCCTGATCTGACTTCATCTCAAATTGGTTTAGTTTTAATCAGATTTTTCATTACAAATCTTTGATATAATTTTCTAATGGAAATTAAGTCCGCAACTAAGAGCGATTCAGTTTCAACTATGAATTGTTTCGCCTAGGTAGGGAAGGTACCAGAGATCAGTAATGAATCGTTTTTTCGCTACTCATAAGTACTCACGAAAGTTTGAGTATGAGTGAGTCAATAATATTGAAATTCAACTACTCTGATTCATTCGTATCCACTACAACATTGTTTTATAAGTACAGGTTGCAATGAGTATGACTACAACGTTATGACATCATCAAACTCATAACATTCAAAATATGTTTGATTCATACGCCTACACATTCAGATTTATAAATTTAGAAAAATACTTATAATACTCATAAATGATTCGAGTGATTCGAATCATTCATCAAAATTTAGAGTCTTAGTTGTTGTTGCATTTACAAAAATCGAAGAAAGAAAAAGGCAGCAAGCAAAGCAAACACACAACCTTCTAGTGAGCATTGTAGTGTTCGAACGCGAATCATACTTATTTTGTGATTCTTGTAAATGTTAAGAAAAAGAGAGTAGAAATCAATACGATGAGTACTTTAAACTTTTAATATAAGTAAATATAAATGCGTATAAGTATCAGAAATTATGAGTATGATTCGAATCTACTCATCTCTCTGAATACTCATTGCTGATCCCCGCTCTGAAGAAAACCAATAAAATTTTACGTGCGGTAATAGGACAGCATACTGAGACCAGTTATATATTTATTATACATACACTTCGGATATGTCTTTGAGCAGCATTCATACTCGTACTTCTACCTTTGCTGCTGACACCGATTTTCTTAGCACCCAAGAATACCCCCAGGAAGCGTTTTGGTATTTACAAGAAGACATTTTGCAGATAGAGAGAACCTTTGGAGAATTAAGATGAATGAATATACATAAATGTGTTCAATCGACTTTCACGTTAAGAAAAGAAATTTGCCCACCCATCAGCCCAAATAACAAAGTAGTGTCTCAGCAATGCCGCCAAAAAACCTTGGCATTCACCTTGATAAATGCCTGAGTTGGATATTCCGGCTTTAAGTAAAACTATCACAAATTAAATTGAAACTTTTCGAAATATATCGGCTTATTGGAGGAAATTTCTGCTTGAGCTTAGATTGTAAATTCTTACCGTAAATTTTACTTTTAAAACCAATACAATAAAATGGGATACAATCACATAGACTACCTGAATGCAGCCACCAAACTTGTGCCAGGGGATCCCTCAAGGAATAATTCTGACATCTGTTTCGGGCGTTCCAATGGTTACTAACATTTTGTATTCAGTTTCTTATTATAAATGCATAGATAGTGACTCTAGTGTAAATATCAAAGATCCTGTATAATGTGCTACTATTCATCTGCCTCATTCGTTCAGTAACAACGGCTCGTTTATAATTAATAAAGATCATTATACTATGTTCAGACATGCATTTTTATTGAGTCAATATTCGGTTTATTGAGTACAATATTTTATGTGTTCAGATATAATATAAGCAATATTCATTTGACAGCTGGTAAACAAAACAGCTGATTGTTTCAACAACATTGTTTTTATTTTGTTTGGTTTTTTGTTTTTTTTTTTTTGTTTGTCGTTGTTGACATTTGAGTTGTCAAATATCAACAGAAAGTGTTTGGAAAATTATAATATGCTCCCTGAACATACTTATGAGAGTGCTGTATTTGAAGTTTTATTCAATACTAGCTGAAACCCGGTGTGCTTCGCCATTCCTATCGACATGAAATATAAATATTCAAAATATATTGATATACATTTTTTTCTTATGTATATTTTTATTATTTTTGGCCAATAACCTCAACATAATAAAATAAGAAGTCTGGATTTTAAAATATATATTTTGTTATTGACATTTACAAAGTTTCATAATAGTTATTTCTTATTCTATTCTCTTCTCCTACACGTGCATCACGTTAATCTGGTGTCTCAACAGTTCTATATGTTGATGCTCGTAGTCTCTCTCTTTCTACACGTACATCTCGTTGATCTGGTGTTTCCGCAGCTACTGCTCTTTGCGATCGTATTCTTTCCCTTTCTAAACGTTCATCACGTTGAACTGGAGTCTCAGCAGCTCTAGATGTGGAGGCTCTAGACCTTTAAACACTCAGACGAACATCACGTTCTTCGGGAGTTTCGTCAGCCCTTTGTGATTGTAAATTAACTGCATTTTTGGTGCGTTTAAAAAGAGAAGATTTTTTAGGTGTTTTTTTTAAGTACTTCCTTTCAATCATTATTAGCCAAATATACCATAACAGGTCAAATTTTTTTATTTTCTAGATAAAAAATTTTGGGCAATAGAAAATATTTAATATTTTTTATTAGGGTGACCATAAATGAACTGACCATAAAGTCTCTATTATATAACCACAGGTAACAATTGGTTCTTTAAAAAATTATGTATGCTGTAGGTAGTTAATAAGTTAAGGCAGTATAGTGTCGTCAATGGTCTGTGTCTACTGTTAATGGTGCCTAAGTTACACATGTCCCTCTATGCGTATTTTCACGAACATATACATAATAAAACAGGTATTGGAATGAACAGGCAATACACATGACTTTAGCTGCAATAGTTTATCAGATATATGATGTTTAGTATTTAATTTCTGCCGAAGAATTCATATAAAAATAGAGTCCATTTATTGCCCTAACCCGAAATATTCATATGTGTGTGAAAGTGGTTCATGGTAGCTTGTAGCTCTAATAGTTTTCCATGTGCACGAACTTTTGTTTCATATTTATATGGTAGGGGCTCGCTCTTATCGCTAGTAAGGCAATTTTTTCACAAATTATTCATATTTATTTCAGTGTTGCCCGTGTACAATTTGATGAGTTTATCTATAATGATATCCGAGATTTAAATTTAATTCATTTGGGAAGTACCACGCCCCCTTTTCCTAGTCAGCCCAATTTTGTATAAAATATTCATATTGATGCTAAAGTTGATTCGACAAAATTGTAGGACTCTAACTGTTATATTTTCTTAGATATATTAATTTAATAGTTTTATAGGAGGTGACACGTCCACTATAGTCAATCCGCCCATTTTGTTTATATATATGTCAAAGTCGTTCCTAAAAAATTTGAGGACTCTAGCTGTTGCTGTTTATGAGATGTGCGACATTAATTACTTATTTGATATGTGGGCGTGGCACCTCGCCTACTTAAAATTTTCCAGACATACAGGAAGGTACTGTTAAAATTTCAAGAAAATCGGTCCAGCCGTTTAGCCGTCTATAGACTTCTAACAAACAAACCCACAAACAAATAAACACACATTCATTTTTATATATAAAGATGTAAAATTCATTAATAAAAATTACATACATATGTGACGTATGAGTGATATCTAATTCCATTAAGTTTCATACGTCAAAAAATCATAAATTCTTTATTGCATACTTGGCAGGGCAACCATTGTCGTAGACGTATTTATTATGATGCGTATGAGTAATATATTTCAAATGCAATTGAATATTAAGTATGTAGGATATGTGGGCGTGGCACCTCGCTCATTTGAAATTTCAACATAAAAGGTACCCTATAACTCCTTCCAGACATACAGGAAGATACTGTGAAAATTTCAAGAAAATCGGTTCAGCCGTTTAATCGTCTATAAAGTTCAAGCATACAAACAAACACACATTCATTTATATATATATAGATTATAACAATTTGCGTATTTATTGCGTAATAATTAATTGAAATTTTATATGAATTATTGAGCTCAATAATGGTGTTTATTGCGATTTACGCAATAAAAGTGCATATCTGAACATAGTATAAATCTACACAACAATTATTTTAAATTGAATAGCAATAAAGAATGATTTTGTTTTTATCCAAATAGAACAGAAATGAAAGAAAAACTAAAACCACAAAAAGACAAAGAAATAGAAATTCTAAATTGAAAAATAAAACAAAACGTACGAATTGATTGTTTTTTAATTTCCCATTCAAATTTATTCACATCCAAAAATCCCATATTTAAACGAAATGATAAGAAGAAAAAAGTGTAAATATGTAGAAAAAGTCAATAAGAAACAGAGAGTGAAGAAAAGGCAGACAATCTTGGTTAACAATTAAAGAAAAAATTAAAAAAGAAAATAGAAAAAGGAAAAAGGAAGAAGAAGATATAAAACATGGAATATTTTTCAATTACTTTCCCAAAGAGGAGGCCTAATGAAAAAACCTAAAGAAATGGAAATTTCTCTTTCAACATGTTATTCTTCTTGTTAAGAAATGTGAAAGAAAAAATGCCATGAAACTATAAAACAAAAAAAAACTTTTTTTAATTGTACAAAACCAACAACAATGATGCAAAAACAATAACAAAGTAAGATTATTTTTGTTTTTCTTCCCTTCTATTGTACGTACGTATGTAGTCTTCTTTAATAATTTCAATTTCTTTTCTAAGAAATCTTAGAAAACAAGAAAAACAAAGGATGCCTGCAACAACAAATCACCATTCTAAACTTCTTTCACACCTTTTTCCTTAAAGGTGGTGGTGGCATTGGAGGCATTGTTGCACATCAGTGCATCACCGTTTACAAAGACAACAGTGGCATCTTAATTATGATCATGATTACGATAACAAAGGCACGTTTTGCCGTAAGCAATAGGCTGACTTTGTGCTGTTCATACTTGTTTAGAATGCTTCGCTTGTAACTGCATTGCAATCAAAGCAAATAGATTGATAACACCTTGTGAGAGAGATATTCTTATTAGGTTCCTCGTCGTGTTGCATCGCTTTCAATGAGTAGTCATTTATTATGGAAATTATCTCCCCACTCTTCTTTACCTTATTTTTGTGGTACATAAATTGTGAATGCATCCCTAAGGGTTTATGGTTTGTATAGAAAATCAAAAAGAAATTAAATTCCTTTCTATAAGCAAAAAGGCTAGTCATCTTTTTAATTTAGATTACAAGTTGATTAACTCAATGAGAAATTTTCTATTTCGACTATTTAACTCAACTTCTCTCTCTTTCTCTAACAACGTAATACGGTGTTCAGATATGCACCTTTATTCGACTATTTAACTCACTTCTCTCTCTTTCTCTAACAACGTAATACGGTATGCACCTTTACTGCGTAAATCGCAATATATACCATTATTGAGCTCAATATTTCATATAAAGTTTCAATTAATTATTGCGCAATGAATACACAATTTGTTATAATATTGAGTTAAATTTAGAATGCAGCACTGTCATAAGTATGTTTAGTGCACATATTACAATTATACGAACACTTTCTGTTGATATTTGACAACTCAAATGTCAACAGCGACAAACAAAAAAGACAAAACAGCTGTTTTGTTTACCAGCTGTCGAATGAATATTGGATAAGCAGCTGAATTGATTATATTGTTATATCTGAACACTTAAAATATTGTACTCAATAAAATGAAAATTGACTTAATAAAAAAACATTTGTGAACATAGTATAAGGTGACTTCGTTATCAAAGATTGCTTATACTGAACAGAATACTGTTTGAAGATCTGTTGTTGAGTGTTGATTTTTTAGTCGCCACTACTTATTTTTGAAAGGCAGAAAAATAAGCTCTAATTTAAATTGCTATGATCTTTATTCAGATTTTAAAAATTCACAATTATAGTTTCTTATTTATCTGCAAAGGCTCGATAGACGGTTATTTTATGACTGAGTTATGTTAAAACAAAATAATTGAAAGGTATTGAGATTTTGCTATTACATTAACTTTCATTTTGTTTTCATGTTGTTTTAAATTATGCCTAGAACTTTCGTAAGTAGTAACGATCCCAATTCTGAATGAAGATCTGTAATCAGCGACCCCAAAAACCCCTGAGTAACAATTTTCAAGTAAATCTCATTAATTTTTAAGGACCTCCTTAATGTGTTTCTTTTTCTCTTGCACCCCTTGACATAAACCCAACCCCTACTTTAAGGGTGCATGCAATAAAATTTGGCTTTGGGCTCATTTTAAAGATCAAAGATCAATTGCCATTTTCTGACAATGGCGATGGTTCGTTCTAGCACGTCAATGTTTAGCTCTACAATATTTCAAAAATGGTCAAAAACGCTATTTTTAAGGGTTTCAACCCTTAAGCCATCCGCCATGTTTGACTCTTTCCGACTAGTAGAACTTCGATGTCCGCGAGAAGTTGCAAATTGAGTGACTAATTGGTTTGCTCTAAAAGACGAACAGTTTACTGGCGTGAAATTAACATATTGCCTGAAAGATGGAAAAAATCTCTAGCTAGATATGGTCAATACTTCGAATAAAATGTTTTTTACTATCCCATCAGAGCTTAGCAATGAGTACATTCCAGTCATACTCATAATTTCTGATACTTATACGCATTCCTACTTATTTTAATATCATACTCATACAACTGGTATTCAAAGTTTGAAGTACTCATCGTACTCATACTTAACAAAACGCATGATGTTGTTGATTTCGACTCTCCTTTACTCAACATTTACAAGAATTACAAAATAAGTATGATTCGCATACGAACACTACAATACTCACTAGAAAGTTGTGTGTTGGCCTTGCTTGCTGTCTCTGTCTTTTTCTTTGTTCTTTTATTTTTTTTTGTAAATGCAACAACAACTAAGACTGGTAAATTTTGATGAATGATTCGAATCACTCGAACCATTTATGAGTATTATAAGTATTTTTCTAAATTTATGAATCTGTATGAATCAAACATATTTAGAATGGTATGAGTTCGATGTCAACGTTGTACTCATACTCATTGTAACCTATACATACCTATAAATCAATGTTGTAGTGAGTACGAATGAATCGGATTAGTTGAATTTCAATACTGTTGACTCACTAATACTCAAAATTTTATGAGTACTTATGAGTAGCGAAAAAACGATTCATTGCTGATCTCTGGTAATGATCAATTAAGTACGTAAGTATGTAGGATAACGGGTATTTATTCAATATCGTAACTGTAAGAAAATCTCAATTTGTTTTAAGGCAAAATTATGGTAACACCAACATTAGTAACAGTAATAATTAATAAGAAAAATTATTATACACGCATTGCCTTAATTATGAACTTAATTTTAATTTTACAATGAATCATCAAACTTCTTTGAAATTAGTCCAAAGTCATTCTGTTTTTTTCATTTTGAATTTTTCTTTCATTTCTGTTTTGCTACAAATATTTCTAAAGTTAAGAATATTTTGTAAATAATTGTGTAATGAATCGAAAATGAAATTCAAAAATTAAATCCTCAACAAAATATATATTTTTTTCAGTTGGAATTAAGAATCTTAATTGGAAAGAAAAGCATTTTCATTTATTTTGACGAATTTGAAATATAATATCTGAAGCAAATGAATTTCATAATTTCTCTCAAGGACGCAACATCTAATGATTTCAATGAAGCAATATTTTGTTTTGATTTTTCTTTCCACAATTCCGCCATAATGTTGTGAAACTAATGAAATGACTCTTCATTTGTTTTAAGACAAATTTATTTGAATGACAATGTTTTTACTTTTTTGAATTGAATTGGTTTGTTTGCTTATTAATTACAATACAATTACAAATTATATCATACATAATTATTTATGAGCTAAGTAACTTTGGCCATATGCTTGCTAGAGTGTAACAGACGAGAGTCTCTGATGGGAATCGAACCCTTACGTTCATACTACGTTAATACTACGCTACCAGGCAGTGTTGCAAAATTGAAATGGTACTGGACTTTAACTGAAAAAGTACTTTTTTGCATCAAATGATACTTTTTGTTAAAAAATATATACATACCTAATTAATCATTACAACCCTTTAATCAGGATTACGGAATAGCTTCTCAAACCACATATGTTGTGTGTGTTAATTTTATACATGAGTGGCGGGACCTGCAGTTTAAAGGCGACCCCGAACGATAGGTTATTGAGAAACTTTTCTTGGTAATTTTATATTACTCTCGGAGATTTTGTCAGAAATCTGCTAAGAGGCAGTCACAGTAGAAATATTTTCTCATATTTTGTTTTGTTGGAGATGTCTGACATGAGGTGTGAACCACGGCTCACGTCTAGTAAGCTAGTACACTACCTACTATTTATTTATTTATTTATTTATTTATTTATATTTAATACACGTACGGAACGGAACATAAACCTAACGACTCACATACAGAAGAAAAACAGCTGTTTCAGAATGTAACAAAACGTAAAAGCCCCGTTTAGTCAAACATCGACGGAACGTAATGGAATATACCGTTACGTTTTTACCTTTTAAAAACTTTTAGATTATGAGTTCGTTGATTGCATACCAAAATAAAAACAAATAAGTGTTTCGTTTCAATTAAAACTCTTTATTGATCGCACTACTTTTATGTGCTACTGTTACAACTTGAATACTATTCTCTGCTCACACTTATGTTCGCGCAAACATCTTTAAACCGCAACTGTTTACTTCACACGCACGCGTCTTCACACAAGACAGGCTGAATTATTACTGACTGGTTGCTTGCCTTGTCTTGCTCTTTTATATACGCACGTAATCACTATGATGAACATTCTCGATGTGTAATGTACGCGTTTTCGCTTTCTCGGGAGTTCTATTGCGACTTCATTGTTGTTGTTGTGTTTGCTTACTTGTCTATAGCTTTTTCTCTCATACTTGTTGTTGTGGGTTTACTTGGAACGTGTTCGATGTATTTGTAAGTGTGTATCTGTGTCGTGTGTGTTGTGTACATGTACCCATACTCATGATCTTTGTATTTGTAGCTTTTGCTTATTATTTATGTTAAACGATGTTTTCTTGTGAAATGATATTAGGTCGTTTTCATTTGCGTAACAATACATTCGTTTTCAGCATATGAAGAGTAATGTAAACGCTTACTAAAATTACAATACTGTTCGGCAAGCGTTCTCATTGCATTTCCTATTCGAAAAACGAACGTACGTTTAGTGGACATTTGGCTAACCGGGGCTGAAGCCTAATTCTACTATAGCATTGCGATGAACGCGTTGCTAATGCATTAATAGTTGAAAAGCTCAAGACATAAAATATTTAATAATAAAATAGTACTGAAAAAAGTACTAAAGTACTGAATTTTTCAACACAGCTACCAGGTCACATTTGTGACTTTTGCTTTCTTTTTTAAATGTTTCGGCAAAAGTCAAATGATCTTACCTCTAGCATTCATTTTCTAATGAGTGTTAAGGAGACGGTCATGCCAACCCAATTATAATAACGATGGTAATGAAGACGATAGAAAGAAACGTTGCCATTTTTTTCTGTGCAAAATTATCCATAGAGACGACACCCGTAATTGAGTATTTGAACAATGACACTCAGTCTCGATTATGTGTAACATTTTCAAATGGCACTGAATAAATACATGGGAAACTGTTGAAATAGTCAACACTGTTGTATGTTATTGTTGTTGTTGTTGTTGTTCCCGCTATTATCATTTTCATCATTATTATTTATTGTTGTTGGCATTGTTGTTATTGCACTATAAAACTAAGGAACTAAAAGAAGTGGAAAATAAATAACTGAACGATGACAATAAAACACACACACATACATACACACACATTTTACAATAATAGTTGCACTGTTACACCTGGAAGAAGTGAAATGAAAAAATTAATTTTGAAAAAACTAAAAAAAAGAAGAACAAGCCGGATTATTAGGGACCCCTATAGCACATTAGCGCGTATCATATTCTAAGAATTGGGAATGTCAGGTGAAAGAGACAGTGTAACTAAACTATTATCTTCTATTAGCCAGCCAGTTACTGTTGTAAAATAAGGTGTCTTAGTATCGTTTAAGAAGTTTCACACTTTCTCAGTCTGTTTACTTTTAGCCCGTAGGGTATTCTAAAGAAGCTTTCGTAATAATTGAAAGAAAAAAAGGTACGATTTAAAACACTCCCTGGCGAGCAGACAAAAGTAAAGCGACAAAAGAGAAGAGGGAAAGAAAAATTTCAAGAAACTTCTTAAAAGGCATGTACATGAACTCAGACCCCTCATGAGTGCATCATCATGGAAACTTCTTCTTCTCATGAATATAAATTGTTCAACATCTTCAAGTGACAAAATGCACTTGGCAGAAATGTTTTGAAGCAATATTGTTGCATGTTGCTACTTTACTTGTACTGCAACAACAAAAAAAAAAACAAGGTACGAAAGCATTAATGAAAATAATATCACCAACAAAAGATGAAAAAAAATACAACAAAAAAAAATAAAAATTCTTAAGAAATGAAAAGACCAACAAGCGAAAGTAAAACAAATTAAAAATGAAAACAAAATAAAAAGAAATACTCAGTACACTGAATAGAAAAATACATTGAAACGCATAAAAAAATATGTGGATGGGTAGCGGGCGACTGTAAGGTATTTTTTAATTTCTAACGGCAGATGTTCGTAATTATTGTTCTCATATCATGCATGTCTAAGGGAGTAAAGTTTTTTAAAACAGAGTTCAAGAACATCATGGCAGAATGTAAAATTTTTAAGTTTAATTCTTAACGCTACGAAAATGGAAATGGTGTTACATTGTTTAACATTAAAATGATAAACAAAATCTACAAAAACAAAAAAACAATGGACTTGTTTACATTATCAACAAATAAACAAATATATAGCAACAACATCAGTATAAAAATTAGTGTATAAACAAAGTAAACAAACAGGCAACAACAACACTGCAAGGACAAACGTAAACAAAATACACAAAAAATAATAACGTAAACAACATGTTTATACTGAGATTTCGCAAAGGCAAAGTAATTCTCCTTAAAGAGCATTCATCAGGCTGTTTATCCTGCGATATAAAAGGAAAGACAAAGCAGGCAACAGCATCAGTAAAAATTTAGTCAGTCTTGTGTGAAGACGCATTGCGTGTGAAGAGAATAATCGTGGTTAGAAGATCTTTGTTGTAAAGATCTAAAGAACAATTGTTAGTGTTTACGCGGAAGAGCGTAAAGAAGAATAACAAATAAAGTAAGTTGTTGTTGTTGTTTAAATCAAGTTGCGAACGGTGGCACACGGAATTATGCGAACAATAAAGAATTTATTTAAAACTAAACACACATTTATTTTTATTTTTATTTGCAATCTACGAAGTCATATTTTAAACGTTTTTAAAGGGGTAAAAACGTAAAAGTATACATTTTCATATCGCATGAGAGATAAGTTGAAACCAGTAAAAGTCTCTACTACTTTCAGTTTCTCCCACCCAAATGATCTTCAGGCTTAATGTTAGAATCGAATGAACACAACAACTTTGGGTGAGTGAACATGCTCAACACCACTTCTATACCTAGCTGTCGTCTTTCAAAATACCATACTATATAGTCCCTAAACCCAAAACCAAGATCAAGAGATCTCGACGTTTCTGCGTCAGACCAAACACCTCGTGCAACTATATTGCACTCTTTTACAGCAGTATTGAATGCTCGTCAGCATTAATACCAGCCAAGATTACACATCGTTCAATAACACTTATGAACATACTGTTTAAAATCGTATTTTGACCTTGTCTCTTTGAAACATCTTGTCTTCAGCTTCCTTTCCAGGAAGGCACTCTGAATTGTATCGTTTAGATGGTCTGTTAGGTGGCATCCGCAAGCTAAGCTTTCTCTACAGCAGAAACATACAAATGATAGAGGAGAGTGAGTTACTTTTCCTCCGTGAGCGAAACGCATTATAGTGAAGGAGTTTTTGGATGACTTTTTATTGTCTTTTTATTGTCTCTACCCTACAGGCATTCGAACTGACCTTATGATCCCTTGAAATATCTGATGGAATATTGGGCTTCGATAGTCGCCGTAGTCTAGTAGGTAGTGTGTTGGCTTATTAGACGTGAGGCCACTGTTCAAAACTCCAAGTCAGTTAACTGCAACAAAACAATATGTGAGAAAGTATTTTTACTGTGGCTGCCTCTTAGTAGATTTCTGGCAAAAACACTGATTGGCATGACAAGTTTCTCAATAACCCGTCGTTCCGAGTCGACTTTTAACTGTTCGTACCGCCACTCGTGTAAAAAATTAACACACACAACATATATGGTTTGAAAAGCTAGGTCGTAATCCTGACGGAAGGGTTGTACTGACCAATTATGAATATTTGTATTATTACGAAAATGGAAACGGCGTATCATCGTTTAACATTAAAATGAGCAAAAGCTACACAAACACATACAACGAATTGATTGCAAGTAAACCAACAGCATCAGTGTGAAAGAAAAGGGGATAGACAAGTAAGGACAAGGGATAGAAAGATGAAATCTTTTCTTGTCAACCATACAAATAAAGTGAATTTATTTAAGCAAAGAAAAAAATATCATTCTTGTTTATTCATTAACAGCGTTATAGGCACAATAAGATTGTTGGTCATGCAATTTCATGAGCAGTTTTATTAAAAAAAATTCTGTTGTGTTGTGTTCGTTTCTTTTTTCTTTGTTTGTTTCTTTGTGACAACACATTGATTGATGTGATTGCCTGTATAGCAGAATAATTAATACATTCGTTATGTACACACATATAAAGGGAACCCAAATATTAGTTACACATACCAAACACATATTAACAAAGACGATGGTATTTATCATGCATGGCTAAATAAGTTTTCTGCTTGATGTGAACTTTGTTCAAGCAAAAGTACAACAAATTTCTATTCAACGTTAACTTTTTGCCTGAAATTTATTTTGATTTCGATTTGTCAGCAACAAGGTGCCAAATTGTTTATAAATTTTGATTTTGTCCATGGCCATGGAACAAATAAAAGACACAACAACAACAACAATAACTTTCTCAGAAAACAATACCCGTCCATTTATCTAAACAATCTGTCAGTTAGGCTGTCACCACTGAACCTCCGTTTAACTAATATGAAATAAAACACTGTCTGCCGTACGATTTAATTTAATTTCAACGCAAAAGGTGTTGAAAAGAAATTCCAAATCAAGCCGCTATACTCAAAGGGTAAATTATTTAGTAGATGGTGGAAACATATTCAAATTCAAACACTTTACTTTGATGGAAATCAATTGATGTGAATATCAGAAGCCAGTGTAACACCGATATTACCTAATCTGTCATATAATTAAAGCTTAAGATTAGCATTTCTCACCAACCGCAAGTACTTATCAAATTGCCTTTTGTCACTAAGTTATGAGTATTTAAGAATTCTTCTACTTAAGGTACCAAGCCTCATGACGCGTCAGGCAATTACAGAGAAGATGTTCTAATGCCTCCTCAACAAGTGTTTTCATTATCCCATCTACCTTTGTCAATGAACAGAGTATATGTGAGACCATTTATTTACATCTCTGCAGAGGAATGCCGAATGTATGTAGGAATTCAATAGAATTTTCCATGGTGGCAGCTTTAGCAATTGTTACCAGAGATCAGCAATGAGTATTCAAAAAGATGAGTAGATTCGAATCGTACTCATAATTTCTGATACTTCTAAGCATTCGTACTTATTTTAATATCATACTCATACTACTCATATTCAAAATTTGAACTACTCATCGTACTCATACTTAACAATACGCATGATTTTGTTGATTTCGACTCTCCTTTACTCAACATTTACAAGAATCACAATATAAGTATGATTCGCGTACCAACCCTACAATACTCACTAGAAGGTTTTATGTTTACTTTGCTTGCTGTCTCTGTCTTTTTCTTTCTACTTTTTCTGTAAATTCAAAAACAACAACTAATACTATAAATTTTGATAAATGATTCGAATCACTCGAATCATTTATGAGTATTATAAGTATTTTTCTAAATTTATGAATCTGAATGAGTAGGCGTATGAATCAAACATATTTCGAATGTTATGAGTTTGATGTCAACGTTGTACTTATACTTATTGCAACCTGTACTTATAAATCAATGTTGTAGTGAGTACTAATGAATCAGAGTAGTTGAGTTTCAATACTGTTGACTCACTCATACTGAAAATTGCATGAGTACTTATGAGTAGCGAATAAAACGATTCATTGCTGACCTCTAGTTGTTACTTTCTATGTACCCAAGAGCTAGGAACACAAAAACGGGTAACCTTCGAATGTGTCGTTAACTCCTCTAGATCCACATAGCATTCATGAATAATCTTAGAAGTGGTATACACATTCTCTCTACAATTCGCACGGCGACAGGTTTAATAGCAATTATTTCCGCCTAAAAATCTGGCAGTGCAAGAGACGATCTAATATTCATTTTTTTTAAAGATTCCACATCCGGCTTTCCTGCGTAACCTGGATTCATGAATGACTTTACCCAGGAGTTTCAAACTATTATCATAAAAAGATCTACCAAGTATCCGCGTTGCAACGTCGACTGTCGCCGGTTGACAGTTAACAATTTTGATGTGAGAAATGAAGAACGTGGAAGAACAGCAAAAAAGATTGAAGATGCCTAATTGCAAACAATAATGGATGACAAGTCTCCGAGTCTAGTAGGTAGTGTGTTCGCTTCTTAGACGATCTCGAGCCCCAGGCCAGGCATCGAAAAATGAAAAAAAAATATATCTTCGGCGACTACCTCTCAGCAGATTTCTGGCGAAAACTCTGAGAGTAAATAAAGCTCCAATAAAAAAGCTTCTCAAAAAATCTGTCGTTCGGAGTCGACGTTAAACTATAGGTCCCGCCACCAATGTATAAAAAATTAAGGCACATAACATCAGTGGTGTGAGAAGCTAGGCCGTAATCCTGACTGAAGGGTTGTAATGACCAATTATGTTACAGAATGGATGACAATGATACATTGAGTCAGAAGCAAATGGCAGAAATGTTAAATGTTGCACAACAAACACTTTTTGACCATTAAAAAGCAATGGAAACGATTCAAAAAACTGACAGACGGATGAAAACCTGAAGAAAAAAACTTGTGAAATTTTGATTCAAAGATACGAGAAAAATCAATGTTGCAAAGAATTGTTACTGGCAATGGAAACTGGGCTAATTTTTAGCATACTAGACGGAAAATATTGATACGCAAATGGAAACGACCTAATATCGTTTCACGAGAAAAGATCGTTTAACATCAACGATAATCAAAAGCCGCACCAATACAATTCACGAACATGTTACGAGTCCATCGTCAACATCGGTATGAGACAAAAAGGGATAGACAAATAAGTGCGAACACAGCAACGAACTACACAAACGACAATGAAGTCGCAATAGAACTCTCGAGAATCCGAGACCGCGAATATTCTTCTTCAATAATTTTCATCAGACTAAATTTGCGGACATATAAAAAGGAGAGACATCGCAGTCAGCAGTCAGTTAGAATTCGGTCGGTCTTGTGTGAAGACACTTTGCGTTCGAAGTAAGCAGTCAGTTTGAAGATCACTATTGTGTGAAGATCTCCGCTATACAGATATAAGGTACAAATGTTATTGCTTACAAAAAGATTGTAAACAGAGAATAATAACGAACAAGCAAGTTGTTGTTGTATCGTGAAGTTGTATACGGAGGCACACAAAAGTAGTGTGATTAATAAAGAGCTTATTTGAAATAAAACACATATTTGTTATTATTTTGGTTTGCAATCAACGAACCCATAATCTAAACGTTTTTAAAAAGGTAAAAACGTAACAATATCATGGTTTCATCCGGAAAAAAGATGAACAATTTTATTGGCGTGGAATCCACAAATTGCATAAAAAAGCCAATACTTTGAAAAATTTATTTTATTTAGCATTAAAAATTAGTACTCCATACTGGTACACCCGATAAAAATGATAGAAAACTTTTACCGCCCAGTGTACAGCTAATAATAAATTGTTGCAATAAAATTTAATTTTCATAAAATTTACTTCGAGCATTATAACTGCCTGAAAATGCACATTAAATCCTAAAATGTGTCTGCCATTTACAAAATGACGAAAAAAAAATATGAAGATTTTTTCCTTTGTTGGCATTAATAACAGAAACTGTCCAAATGAAAACCAAGAAAAAAATATATATGTGCGGTCTTTACATTACGCAATTTTGTATGCAATTTAATGTAGTTTTTTTTTTTTTGTAAAACATTTAACATTTAATTTGGAAATGGCTGCTAAAACATTTTCCCTTGGTAGTAAGGGTGTTACTAAATTCTACGCAAATATGCCGAGGAAAAATGTCATAAAGATGAAATGAAAATTATAATATTTAATTTAGAATAAGACGAAAGAAAGCAAAAAAAAAGAACAAAACAAACCAAGAGAAAAACGTCCCTTAATCCTTTAATAGTCATGATGTAATTATCTCAATGTACACAGTGCTCGTCTGAATGTTACAGATTTTTAATTGAAATAAAAAGAAAAACTTTCTAATTTTTTTTTTTGCTCTGTTCCACTTATAAAAAATAAATAAAAAAATCTTTGTCGACCAATTATGTGAGAAATATAAGAAGTAACAGCAGAAAAAAGCCAGTAAAACAAAAACAAAAACGGAAAAAATAGCACTCACTAGCCAGAAGCTATACGAGTAAAAGAATTCTTCTGTTTTTTGTGAGAACTTTTCCACACAACTATTTAATATGCTCTGTGCTATGCTGGGCTCCACTCTGCTCTGCTTTGCTTTGTGTACGTTGCTGCTAAATGGCATGACCCAAAATGACCCAAATTGTATTTGAAAGAATCAAATCAGGAAAAAAAAAAACAAAAACTCTGCAATAAAAACCAGAGAATAAGAAATAGTTGAGGCTACAGAAAATAAAATTTGAAAAATGATAGAAAGAAAAGAAAACAAAGCGGAGGAAAAAAATCACAAAAAAATTTATGAAAAATTCATGGCACATAATGAGTGACATCAGTGCGAACGTCAACTTAAGGGTTCATTTTCACCGACAAAATACCGGAAAAACAGACATTCTACGAATGGGGTGCGTGGCATGATTATGTAAAATATATCATACCATTTACTACTACAACTACACCTACACTTGCACAGAAACATACTCATGCACACACAAACACTTGAATAGATTTCTCTAAACAAACACATGCGCTCGTACAGGTTTGGAGTAGAGTGGTAGACATGCAGTGCAGACAACAAATACAATAAAAATAGAATAGAATAGAGTACCCTTGCATACATAGTTTAGTTTATGCAAACTATGGCGAAGGCGAAGAGACAGACTGTGAATGCAAGAAACTCTAAACAAATGAAATTGTAAAATGAAAGAAAATGACTGACAGCTGGAACAGAGCGACGACTAACCCGAGACATTTGAAATATGCCGCGTGCTTTAAAAGTGAAAATAAACACACACACACACACACATACACTCTGTTTCAAATAAACAGAACAATGAGTGTTAAAAAACGGAAAGACGCTAATTAAAATGTAATAATGCAAACACATACACACTCATACAAGTAAATAAGAAATCATATATCACAGTGTGTCCAAAAAGTGATTATGTCCCAAACAAAGTATTTTTAAAATGAAGTTGCACGCTGCCAAGCTAATTAACACAGTGAGGGAAAACCAAGCAATGGAATCTGAAATGAGATTCACCAATGAGATCAAACGATGTTGAGGCAAAACCAATAACTGTAAAAAATAAGGCTGGCTTGATTCATAAAATCTAGTATTCTTAGTGCTTTCTCTGTGAAATCAGAAATGGCATAACTTAACTGCATACAATGCAGTCCACTGAGCTTTCGAATTGCTTAACTATTTTCAAACTTTGTTTGTCAACAATCCTCCAGAGCTATTGCAGATAAGAACTACAGATTAGTAGCAATTATGGTCCCATTGTCGTGAAGAGGTGCCTCAGTATTGGAATCTACAATGTCTTCTCCAAGCATATTGTCCTAATAAATTTCAGGATGTTGCGCCATATCTAACAGTTATTATGCACCTATGCGTTTCATTCTAGAATGCATGAATGCTAAACAGGTCCCAAGAATGTTTTCCAATGATTTATTCTCATTGTCATAGGATCTAAATGATGGTCTCGAAACAAGCCACTTTCTGAATACATGTACTCTGAGCCGGCAATCAACCTCAAGCATCAGATCTCCTCTTGTTGCAGTTTCCCAAGAAAAGTTTTGATAGCTTTAAATTCACTTGGCTTGGGAAGAGTTTTTGCCTCTTCAAACATCCGCTCCTACTCCACAAAAGAGATCTGGTATTAGCATCGGAATGAAAGTTGCCATCCTCACAAGTTCGTTGGATTTCTTACTACCAAAAATTTCCATATAACCTGGAACCCAGTACATTGTAACCTAATTTTCCCTACCTAGTCGATTCAGCGTCTCCAGACTACACTGTAGTATCTTCGATTGAATCTCATAAGAGGAGAGTGCTCGAACGGCAGCCTGACTCTTAGAGAGTATTGCTATGTCCTACTTTTTAATCCTCATATTGATTTAAGTCGAACACGGAATATTTCATTCCGGTACCAACATCCATTTTTGATCCATCTGTATACAACAAAATAATCCTTCTTTTAAGTGAGTATGCAGCTGCAAGATTACTTCATTCGTTTTTGTTTGTTACCCACGACTACTGGTTTCGTACAGGGACATTTTGAGAGGAAGCTGTCAGTTAAGCGATTCCGTAGGTCAGATATGTACTGATAAATTTCATGTTTCGAAGTCTACTCTATGAATTCAGTAATACATACATACATACAGAATTGGCCATTACAACCCTTCAGTCAGGATTGCGGCCTAGCTTCTCACACCACTCATGGTGTGTGCCTTAATTTTATACTTGAGTGGTGGAACCTACAGTTTAACGTCGACTCCGAACGACAGATTTTGAGAAACTTTTTCATGGCAGGTTCCTTTACTCTCGGAGTTTTTGTCAGAAATCTGCTGAGAGTAACTCGCCGAAGAAATACTTTTTTTTGTTCATATTTCGTTTTGATGTCTGGCCTGTGGCTCGAACCCGGGCTTCACGCCTAATAAGCGAACACACTACCTACTAGACTACAGCGACTTCTGAATACAATAATAAATGAACAAAAATTAAGGTCCTGGTAAATAGTAAAGACATAACCTTGACTACCAACAGCATCAAAATCTTATTCAACAAAGATGACATAAGTATCCGTATTACGAATTATATGGTCATTGATAACATTACTCCAACACTTCAAGACCTCATCATTATTAAGGTAACTGTGATACTTCTCACTGTTAGCAAATTGCCTGAACCAAAAAGTGAGAACGAGAAATAGGGTTTTTTAAAACCATTGCCGGGACATCTTGGGGTGTAGACAAGAGACACTCATCAGAACTTACAAGACAATAGGGCGTTCTATTATGCTGCCTCAATATAAATCCACTTCTTCAGTGAAACCCAGTGGCGTGCGCAACGACGACACAAAGTCACGCCCTAAGAAATGCAACATATTGTATGAAGATGACAAATGTGTCTAACTTACATGCAGAAACTGGCTGACAATGCAATATCTGGATGCATGCCATCTCCCTTCCCATACCAACCAACCACCCATCATGGGGTACATATAGAGAAGAGACACTCATCAGAACATACAAGACAATAATGCGTTCTCTTCTCTATTATGCTGCCTCAATATAAATCCATTTCTTTAGTGAAACACAGTGGCGCGCGCAATAGACGACACAAAGTCACGCTCTAAGAAATGCTACAGATTATGTGAAGATGACAAATGCAGAACCTGGCTGACAATGCAATATCTGGATGCATGCCATTTCCCTTCCCATACCAACCAACCACCATATTATCATAAAAGATGCCCTCTCGTCGTATTCGACAAAACTTCTGCCATTTCAACACCAATATTCCAAATATAATAGTAACTGTCGTCGATAATAGGTTTTAGGTCAGTCGACGGCAATTAGGTCGGATATCAAAAAGCTTACTTGAGCACTCCTAGTGGCCCATTGTGATGTCGCGGGTGAATGCAGTCCCTGTATTGACCAAAGTCCGCCCAAAATCACGGAAGAGAAAGAGTTGATCAGCGCAAGGGCTGCACATCAAAAGCACGACTACCCTACACTGGAAAACAAGCCAGAAAGTTTGAAAATTTAATCGACGGCAATAGCCACCCTCAAACTCCGGCAGTGACAGCCACGTCCTCAGGAAAATAGGATCCGGCTGGTCAAGCAACCTCAATTGTTATCGTTACTCGTTTATTGCCGAATATTGAACCGTTGTCCAGAATGGGATCAAACCACGTGTGCCATCTCTTCAAATTATGATATCCTTTGGACGTACATCAACAGTAAAATACTTCCGGGTACAGGGAAATCTAATACTTCCCAATATATTACAAGCCAGTAGCGAGTTGACTACGACCAATAAATTCTTAACTTGTATTTCATAGTGAATCATTTATTATGACAGGTTGACATATACATAAAACAGAATAAGATGTTTTATTTCTTTTTGATTCCTACTGTCAGTGTAAATATAACTGTTCATATGTAATAAAGTCTTAGGTATGTGTACATATAAACATTTAAGAATGTAACTATGTTGAGCCAGTATAACGGTAAATATAAACTCGTATAATAATCAAATTAAGAAAATGACAGGAAAAGGAAATAAAGCCAACACATGTACTTAGACATTTCGCTTGTTTGTCTTAAAAACAAAATCCTTTAAAATATTTAAAGTATTTCCTACACCCTACATACGTCATTTAGTTACAACCAAGAATTGCATTGAAACGTTATTCACGAATCATGTTACAGGAATTGATAAAATTAGAAAAGACGACTGACTATATGCGATGGTATTACTCGTATTAGATGAATCGATTTGAAATGTTTAACTCATTAATTTTTTTTCAAAACACTTTTTCTGTCAGCTTGATTATTTTTCCGCGACGACGAGTATACTCGGCATAAGCGGAGTAAAATGTTTCTACCTGTAAAAGTTGGCAAATATTGCTAAAAATTAAAGGTGTTGGATTTTTAAAAATATATTTTTTAAATAATTATAAATTTTTCTAAATTTTTTGTAACGGTAATTTCCTAATTTTAGCTATTTCAGCTCAATACAACAACGGTTGTTGCCAAACTAACGACTGTTCCTAAACTGAATATTTTGAAAAGACTTTTATTTGACTTTTCTAAGGCGAAAAAATTCCAGTACATTACATACATAATTGGTCATTAAAACCCTTCAGTCGGGATTATGATCTAGCTTCTCACACCACTTGTGTTGTGTGTGTTAATTTAATACACGAGCGGCGGGAGCTACTGTTTAAAGTTGACTCCAAACGACAGACTTTTTCTGAGAATCTTTTCATGGCAATTGTATTTACTCTCAGCAGTTTTTTGTCAAAAATCAAGTCGCCGAAGAAATATTTTTAATATTTAGTTTTGTTATGTGAGCTGGGGTTTGAACCGTGGCCTCACATCCAATAAGCGAACACAATACCTACTAGACTACAGACGTCGACTTCTTATTGAGGAACTACCTCAAATCTAATCATATCCTACTTCATATAAAATGATTCCATTTTTTGGAAAATTTATCCCTGTATACCGTGTGACGTTATTTGATGACATGGAGTTTGAACCATGGAATCACGCCTAATAAGGCAACTCACTACCTTCTAGACTACAGCGACTGTTTACAGTTCATTCGTTGAATAATAATACGAATGTGTTTTTTTTTTTTTCTTCAAGACGAGTATACTCGACATTAAGCGGAAAATTTTTGGTCTGACGAGTATACTCGACATAAACAGGGAATAGTTAATAATTGTTAATTGTAACTGTATAAATTTAATTGTATATAAAATTGTTTCCGATTACGACAGATATTTATGAGACTGTAAGAGTAATTCATTGACTTACAAAGATAGAAAACAACAGAGGTTTAAAACACAGTACCGAAGCCGGAGTAAATTAATAAAAATTATAATGAAAATGCGGCAGTCTTTAAAATTTGTCGAAATGAATAAATCGAATAAAAATGAATTATCGATTGTTTGTATCAATTTGCAACGTTCCTAAAAATGATTGCTTAAAGCATTATTCTTATATGTTTACAAAGCATTTAGAAAATACGTAATTCTCACTGCTTTAAAAATAACCCCTGCGGTAGCACAACACAAAGTCATCGCAGATAACTGAAAGTCCCATCTGTTTAGGTTTTCATTACAATATTCTTCAGTTTTGGAACAATGCAACACTTGAGTCCTTATGCATACTACATACATGGATAAGTGTTGCTTCGCTGAAATTATGTTGCAACGAAACAACAACAACATCTGAACAACAGCTCAACTTCCTCCTTATATAATTTTCAATTGCATTTGCTTTTCTTTCCTTTTTTTCTTCTATAGATTTACGTTTTATTTATTTGTGATATTTTTTTTTTCTTTTCATTTTTCTAGTCATCGTAAGAAACTTTATCGTCGACTTTTAAAGTTCTTGTACACTTAGAATGTTGCACACAGAGTTCCACAGCTGATACAACTTCTTTCTAACTTGTCAGTTGCCACATGCTCAGACGTTCACACACTTTCTTATTCATTCATAGACTTCTTCTTCTAAGGACTATAAAAAAAGACCTCAATGCGCCACAGAATGTTGAAATGTTTAATTTCTTAACAGTTTAGTTTACAATACCTAGAGAATGAATGAATGATTGTAATTGCAATACAGCAACAGCAACATCAAGATACTATTATTTTTACCAGAAAATTCTATAAATCTAGCAATTTAAAATGAATGTATTGTAAAAGTGATTTAAGAATTAATTGAAAAACATTCAGCGATTACTTTAGTATTTCGAACAAATAATTCGAATTAGCATTCGAAATTGTTTTAAGATAATACCATAGAAAAGCAGTTTAGGTGATTGGATTTAATTTTTTTTTATAAAATTCATTGAATCTTTATTAATAATGAATTGGGAATTAAAAATTTTAAATATGAGAAATTTATTTATTTATGTCTGTGTGTTTAACAAATGCTACTTAAATAAATATTTTTTCGAATTTAAAAAGAAAATATACAAACAAGACAACAACAAAATCCACACATCGTACGGTACACAGAACTATACAAAGAGATACATCGAAATTTACGAGAATAGAAACAAAATAAACCAAGACAACAACAAAATCCACACATTGTACGGTACACAGAACTACACAAACAGATACGTTGAAATTTATGAGAATATTAACAAAATATAGGGTGTTTTTTATAGAGGTATATAACTTTTAGTTGCAATAAAACAACGATGGATTATTCGATTGACATGAATTTTATTTATCCGAAAGATAATCTTGTGGCATTACATTTTAAATATGATTTCTGGCATATGACCGCCACGGCTGGCGCGGATGTAGTCCAATCTGGACGTCCAATTTTCGATGACTTTTTCCAACATTTGTGGCCGTATATCGGCAATAACACGGCGAATGTTGTCTTCCAAATGGTCAAGCGTTTGTGGCTTTACTGCATAGACCAATGACTTTACATAGCCCCACAGAAAGTAGTCTATCGGTGTTAAATCACAAGATCTTGGAGGCCAATTCACAGGTCCAAAACGTGAAATTAGGCGGTCACCAAACGTGTCTTTCAATAAATCGAAATAAAATTGCACTATTTGCAAGCGTTGTTCAGGCGTGAGTCTATTCATGATGAATTGCCAAACCAAACTGAGAATAAATCACTTGACAGCTGTTAACTTAAAGTTCTATACCTCTAAAAAAAACACCCTATATAATTCGAAAATCCAACAACAACTGTTTAAGAAATATCACGAAATTACCAGATGTAAAATAAAAATATGATATAAATAGATATAAATAGATGAGAAGCTAGACCGTAATCCTGACGGAAGAGTTGTAATGGCCAATTATGTATGTATGTAAAAAAGATGCTGCCAGTCAGATGGTAAGTCAGTGATACAGTATAAATAAACGATATTAGTCTCTGATTTATATGGCCAATTCACACGACTTTGTATCATGTATGTTGTATTGAATACACTTTTTGTTTATAAACGCTCAATGTTATGTTGTATTGTGTATTTCGTATTTCAAACGTCAAAAAGCGATAAGAAGAAGAATAAAATTATTAATAATTTAATTTACAGGCAGCATAATGACAAATATTGTGGAAAAAAGTAAATTAAATAATTATCTATGTGATCAATTATTATTTTGACATGTTAATTGTTTACTCAAGTTGCATAGAATATATTTTGTATTTTTTTTCTTCTTCTTGATTACGAGCATTTACATAAACTGATAGCACGAAACCAATACAACTTTTAAAAGCATATTAAAAATGTTTATAAGTGTATCGGATTTTTCCAACAATACACGTCATACAACGATACAAGGGCTTGTGTGAATTGCCCAACAAATTTATAGAATTTTGATGTGTCACTTTAAGTTTTCGTGAGACAGTATCACACGTATTGCTTCCGTACCACCATATACCATAGGAGTGTCTAGTCTAAGCTCTCTCTTTGATTTGAGCGATTTTGTCTTTACGTTAAGTGCCAATCAAGGTACATATATGCCCATGCTGTAATATTTTTTGATCATTGTTCAGAGTAGACAGAGACGATATTACCTACACTGGGAAAAAGTTACATGTGCAAACTTGGAACAGCAAACTTAGTATTATGGATGGAATTATGTGGGAAATAATGTATACGAGGTGTATCGATATAAAGTAACCGTCAAGATACAAATGTCTTCAAAGTTAACATTTATTGTGATCAAGCTTTACTTTTTTTTTATAATGGCGATGAAGTCGCCCTAGTCTAGTAGGTAGTGTGTTCGCTTATTAGACCTAAAGCCCGGTTTCAAGCCCCATGTCAGACATTAAAACGAAATATGAAAAAAAATATTTCTTCGGCGACTTACTCTCAGCAGATTTCTGGCAAAAAACTCTGAGAGTAAATACAATTGCCATGAAAAAGTTTCTCAAAATCTTTCGATCGGAGTCAACATTAAACTGAAGTATAAAATTAAGGCGCACAACATGGCTGGTGTTGAGAAGCTAGGCCGTAATCCTGACTGAAGCACTGTAATGGCCAATTATGTATGTATGTATGTATGTATTAATTATTTGTGTTCATTTGAAGAAAAGTGCTGTAGACTAGCATCGAATGCTTGTTTAGGTATATGGTAATCAAATATGAGAAGATGGTTCGGAGATAATAATTTTGATATGAGAAATTAAGAACGTGGAAAACCATCAAATAAGTTTGAAGACGCCGAATTTCAAAGAATATTAAATGAAGATGAATCTTTGATTCAGAGACAAATGGCAGAAATGTCGAACGTTGTACCACAATCAGAAGACCGTTCAAAAGTAATGAGAAAATTCCTAAAGTCTAGAAAATTGGTGCCACACAAATTGTCGGATGCAACATTGACTTTCTATCGTGTCCTTGTGATAAAAGTTGACAAGTTTTTTTTTCGGTTTTCTATCCGTCTACGAATTAATTTATGTGGCACCAATTTTCCAGACTTTAGGAATTTTCTCATCCAACAATTCGATGCAACATTGACTTTCTATCGTGTCTTTGTGACAAAATATCAGAAGTTTTTTTTTGTTTTTCGGCAATGAAAAATTGATTGATTGCCCATATTTGATCATATCGTAATCGCTGCATCGCTATCAAGCAATATCAATTGATTAGCAATTTATTTCGAACTCAAATAGGAATTAAAAATAAAAGAAAAATTAAGAAAGAAAAAAGAAAACAAAGAAAACCAATAAAATTATGGCATACATGTATAATTTGTACTCGAACCGTTCGAAATTCCTTTGTCATTTTATCGTTCATTATTGGTATAATGCTGTGACTATTATTGCAAAATTCTTCTAACGTTTAATCTTTGCAATACATAATCAAAGAGACTGACATCGAAATAGAGTAACGATTACAATAAAAATCGTCTGTCCCAAGTGTATGGATTATTTACACATTCTTCTGTATCAATTCAGGTGTGTGAATGATGTCACATAGAAACACAAACACACACATTCAAATAAAAATAAATATGGCTGTAGATTTTATACATTTTTGTTTTAATACAGTTCTCTTGCAGACAAATGTACAGTACAGTGCATAAGAAAAGTATTCATCTCAATCATCTCAATCTCATCGATGACTGCCGACTACGGGATAACTCGTAGATTGCGTTCCCTTCTAAGGTGCCAACTACTAATTATCCCGTACTCACTAAACCTGCCATTTTTATGTAGCTACGAATAAAATCGTATTACATATATCATTGCTAGTATCAATAAATGGCTTCAGGGAAAAGAACAAAAAGTCAATGTTGGCTTTCGTGGCCAGCTTTCTGGTAATTGCCGCGGCAGTCAACGTGTTAAGGTGATTGAAAAGAAAAAATTAAATCCAGTTTGGATGTGCCAAACAAAACATCAACACACAAAAGAGTTACTGGAAAAATATTTTGCGCTTTGACGAATACACAAATTTTGACAATGGGGTAGAGATCAGAGATCAGCAATGAATCGTTTTTTCGCTACTCATAAGCACTCATGAAATTTTGTATCTAAGTGAGCCAACAGTATTTAAATTCAACTACTCTGATTCATTCGTATTCACTACAACATTGATTCATAAGTACAGGTTGCAATGCGTATGAGTACAACGTTGATATCAAACTCATACCATTCCAAATATGTTTAATTCATACGCGCCTACTAATTCAGACTCATAAATTTAGAAAAATACTTCTTATAACATTCATAAATGATTCGAATCACTCAAAATTTACAGTCTTAGTTGTTGTTGCATTTACAAAAAAAAAGAAGAAAGAAAAAGGCAAAGACAGCACGCAAAGCAAACACACAACCGTTGTACCGTTGTATTATTCGTGTGCGAATCATACTTATTTTGTGATTCTTGTAAATGTTGAGTTATGGAGAGTCGAAATCAACAATATCATGCGTCTTGTTAAGTATGAGTACGATGAGTACTTCAAACTTTGGATATGAGTAGTATGAGTATGATATTAAAAAAAGTATGAATGCGTATAAGTATCAGAAATTATGAGTATAACTCCAATCTACTCATCTTTTTGAATACTCATTGCTGATCTCTGGTTCGGATGAAAAACGGCATGCATGGCATCCAGATAAGAAGCATCTTAGTTCCAGATGTGCCATCAAAACAATTAATTATTGTGTCGGCAATATTATGGTGTATGGTGCTTCTTCTTAACATGCTATAAGACCAATTTCAGGGATCAGTTATGGAAAGAACCCACATTTTTACCAAAATATTACACAAAATACAATGCTGGGATTTGAACGACGGACTAGCTTCGAATAAGCCTCTTTATGTAGTGTGTGTTAATTATATACATGAAAAGCGTCACCTACAGTTTCAAGTCGATTCCGAACGACATAATTTTGGGAAACTTTTCATTGCAATTTCATTTACTCTAAGATGTCAAGATGTCTAAGATGAAGAGGAAGTCGCCGAAGATATGTTTTTGCATATTTCGTTTTGTTGAAGATGTCTCACTTGGGGTTTGAACTGTGGCCTCACGTCTAATAAGCCAAAACATTACCTACTAAATTACGGCAACTTCTAACTTCAACATTACGAATGTTTTAATTATATGGACACTACTTAAGGTAGTAATTTTTTTAAATTTTTTATGAAAATGGAAAATGTTTTTCTATAGCCTAAACAAAATGTAGTCAGAAAAAACGATTTAAATTAAAGGCATAAATAAGATAAGAAAAATTGATATATTGTTGACCGAACTTGAATGCGCTTCGTCTTATTATTACTAAATTATTAATAGAATGGACGTTTTAACTGTGTTGATTATAGCATTAAAAAATTTAATACGGTGTTCAGATATGGTCGCAATAAACGCCATTATTGAGCTCAATATTTCATATCAAGTTTCAATTAATTATTGCGTAAAAAATACGCAAATTGTCATAATATTGAGTAGAACTTAAAATACAGCACTGTCATAAAAGTATGTTCAGTGCGCATATTACAATTATCGGAACACTTTCTTTTGATATTTGACGACTCAAATGTCAACAGCGACAAACAAAAAAAAAAACAAAAACAATATTGTTGAAACAACCAGCTGTTTTGTTTACCAGCTGTCAAATGAATATTGAATAGGCAGTTGAGCTGCGTATATTATTATGTCTGAACACTTAAAATATTGTACTCAATTAAACGAATATTGACTCAATAAAGATGCATATCTGTACATAATATTAGTTACTTACTCGTTATACAAATTGATCATATTAATCGTGCATGTATGTACTCAGACATATATGTCTGACATACCCCATGCAGAACTTCTTAGCCTCAGACGCATATGACTGACATGGCGATTAGCGTGCTTTTAGCTTTGGTAAGAAAAAAATTTTCCCATTTCAACAAAAAAAAAAAATAATAAAATGGTCGCATATAATGAACACGTCAAATTGTCAAATAATAATTCAAAATCGCTTAAACGACGCTTCGTTGCAAATCAGCATTATCCACGGCTTTTTTTTTTGAGAAATAAGCTTCCAGTTTAATATTTTCAGCAAAGACAAGAACCATCTCCAACATAATTTGGAAGCCGGAGTATGTAGGCCGCTCATTATTGATAAGAATACGAGAAAATATTAATTGAACGTATTGATTCCCATGCTATCATCCATTCTAAAGATGTAGTATATCACAATTTTGTTATGCACTGTTTTGAACATCATTTAGGGATTTGGTTTAATCATAAAATAATAATGCCATTTAGAGACATTGTATGAAAGATTAAAGCCATACTCACTATTAAACGAACGCGTTACATTAAAAAAAAAGAAAAATATATGGAGAGTATGTGGAAAATCTCCAGATTATAGGAAAAGGTGTGGGGAAAAGCTTTATTTTTAATAGGCACAAATAGACCTACGCAAATGTGCTATTCAATCGTAAAGACTTACAAATGTACCATACGTGTGGGTATGTATGCAGGTATATGTATATGTGTGTGTGTACTGTTTATTAGTATGTATTGGTAATGTTGCTGATGCGTGCCTTTGATTGACTTCCGTTATTGTGTACTTTAATCGATGTAACACCCAAAGGACATTTTGTTGGGTTTGTGGTTTTAATATTTCAGTATCTACATATATACATACATATGTACATACACATGTGTATGTGTTCTCTATTTGTATTTGTATGTGATAACATTTGTTTTCATTCATCCAGTCATTCATCCATTCATTCATTCATTTTGTATATATTTTTACGAAATGTTTCATCAGCAAAAATCTTTTTCTACGGTATTTGAACGTATTAAAACCCATGTATTTGTGTTTGAGCATCGTTTGTCCTGTCGTATGTACTAATACGTACACCGGAAGTGGGTACATACATGTGGCAAACACACACATTTGTACATCATGTATTTTTGAATTTCCTAGCTTCCGAGAAGAGTGTGTTCGTATTTGTGCATGTGTCAAACTCAATAATCATATTGCAAGTACCTTTACATCTTTTGGTTGTATGTATTTATACTGTATGTGTGATATACACATGTATTTCGCCTGTATTTGTGGTTTAATTTTTTTTTTTGTTTTATTTTTATTTCAAGCATTTGATTTGATTGTATGTAAGCACCTTCACAAACATTCACACATCCAGCATTCACATGCACACACACACATTTATTTGTATTCTTATGTATGTGCGTAATTGTAATTTTTGGTAAGCAAACAGAAAACGAGAGAGAGAGAGCAAAAGAATGGAAAATAAAGGAAATAAAATGTTATTGTGTACATACATACATACATACATACGAATGTACAATTTATTTTTGGAGAGAAAGTGTATTTTTTTAAAGAAATTGTATTTAAGTTTCAATGAGTATGTGATGAGTTTCCCAAGTGGATTTCATTTTCATGTTCAATTGCATACACATACGCACACAAAACCAAACACATATGTTTACACTGGCATACATACATTCGATGAAACATACGTACGTACGTAGGTACGTACACTTAGTCACACAATGTTTATTCAACGTGCCACTGAGATTCCAATTCAAATGGTTGAAAAATATGTGAAATTATAAGGAATGAAAGCAAAGAAAAAATATCCCCAAAAGGCTTTATCAAGTGCTGATATTGTCATACCATAACTGAGTACTTTCTAATGTGCGATTTACGATAACCGAAATACAAGTAAAAATCTTTTAAATCTTTTCCTCTTATTGAAAATAAAAAAAAAAAATTTGTGCGAGAATTTTATTTGTTTTCGATTTGTGTCATGCTGCGCTTTAATAAACATTCTTCTTCTCCTCATTTCAATTTACTTTACTTAAAGTCTCCAACAGATTTTTTAAAAAATTCCTTTTTAAATCAAATTTTAAGAAAAATTTTAAATTTAATTCATTCACTCACATTTTTAATTTTCTTATTGAAGGAGTGGAAAAATACCGCAACCAATTATTCTTCATTTATATGTTATACATACATATACAATTATCCAAAATATTACTGATGACGAAATCGATCAATACAATAATGTAATATTATTTCATTGAAAAAGGTCATCATGGCGCATTTAATAAAATATTTTAGGATATTTTATGGAAATCGTTAACCATATCGTCTGAAATTCTCAATGCAATTTCAATTTAGTCCGCTTAGTACCAGTTAAGTCTTCTTAAAAATCATGTCCATTTGAGTTTCAATAATCAGGTTTTTTTTTCCAAGTAATCATACTGGATGATGGCATTGCCTTGCCTTTGTTGAAACGTATTGAGTTATTGTATTGCGAATATTAAAATGGAATGTACAAACTATAAACAACCCATACATCTGAAACTAAGATTCGTAGAATCTACAGTGAGCGTCAAAAGAAACTGTACTCTATGGATGCTAAAAATCCCCAAACTGTACTTTTACCACTTAAGGAGAGTGTCCAAAAAAAATTTCACAATATTTTTTGTTTCAATTTTAAAAACTGGCAATGCATACATACATATGTACATACATACATAATTGGTCATTACAACCCTTCAGTCAGGATTACGACTTAGTTTCTCACACTACTTATGTTGTGTGTGCTAATTTTATGCAACTTACAATTTAAAGTCCACTGCGAACGACAGATTTTTGAGAAAGATTTCATGACAATTTTATTTTACTCTCACAGTTTTTGCCTGATATCTGCTGAGACCAAAAAATTAGAAACGAAACAATTTTAAAATAAAAATAAGGGTAATTTATTAATGTATATATTTTTAAACGTACAGTTTCTTTTGATGTTCACATTCCATTTGGAAAGATCCTGTCAAAAAGAGTAGATATTGCCATTTATTTTATTTATTTATTTATTTATTTATTGTAATTAACATAGCACAACAAGACATAAATCTTATAAGTGACAGTGCTATGTTTAGAATCAAAAAGATGTTAAGTATATAAAAAATTAACATTAATTAAAAATAAAAAATTAAGTATAAAGTTCAAAGTGTATATAAAGCTATTAAATCAAATATAAAGAAAAAAGTTTTAACACATAGGAACTTAGAAAAACTAACAATATTTCTACAATATAAAAGAGTTTAAAGATAATAAATTATAAAAATATAAAAAAGGTAATAATTTAGAAAATCAGTTTAATAAAAATATAATATAGATGTAAACCTAAAAAAATAAAAACAAAAAAATTATAAATATGCACTTCCTCTAACTTAAGGTGTTGTAAAAAATATTATTTATGAAAATAATTTAAATAACTCCTTTTTGAACGCATTTGCATTGCCTAGATTTTGAATATAATTTGGTAGAGAATTCCAAAGACTAGTAGTGTGTATAAAAAACTGTCGCTGAGACAGAAGAGTCTTAAAGCGTTGCTGAATAATCTTCTTACCACGATTTGATCTAGCAAACTTAATTCTACTAAATAAATATTCAGGCTGTTTGGTATAAATTATTTTATGAAGTAGAATAAGACATTTGATCTTCAGGAGATTATCAAGTTTTATACCAAGAATCCGGTATGCCAAATGAGAGATGTGATCACGACGCCCTTTACGAAAGACATATCTAGCTATGTTATTAAATGCCAAATTAAGTTTCCGGTTGTCATCGTAGTCGCAATTTGCGAAGATTTCACACCCATACAAAACTACTGGAATTAAGTATGTTCTAGCCAGCTGCATTCGAATGGCAGAAGGAGTCGAATCAATGACAGTCCACAAGTTCCTAAGCATACAGTAAATTCTACTGACAATGACATTTACATGGCTAGACCACGATAAACTGCCATTGAAGACAATACCCAGATTTTTTGCAGATGTGACAAAGTCAATTTTATTTCCCCTGATGCTCAACTCAGGTACGACAAAAGATCTGTTGGTCCTCGAAAGCATAATACACTTAGACTTAGAAGGATTGATGCATAGTCCATTAGCCGAGGCCCAGCTGTCAATCCTTGCTAAATCACGATTAATGTAATCCAAACAAGAATTAATATTCTCCTTAGGAGTACTAGTATATAGCTGCACATCATCAGCATACATATGAACATTACAGTTAACTAAAATATCTGGCAGATCATTTATATACATACAAAACAACAGAGGCCCAAGTATTGACCCCTGGGGAACGCCTCTACTAATGCTAAGTGGATCTGAAATATTGCCATCAAAATGTACTTTTTGAAATCTGTTCATCAAATAAGAAATTTGGAAATTTATATTATCTTTCATATGATTTTTAATTAAATTTATCTACTCAGGGATATTTTCTACTTTGATGCTAAATTTACATTCATTCGTACACTGGCTCAGTAAGAGCCTCCGTTTAAATTATTTAGTTCTACCAAAAAATTACCCAAATATTACATGAGTGAAACATCGTATTGAACCAACTTATTGTCATTCATTTATTACTGATACTGTGTTAGGGAGATATTTCTGGGGGGTCTTCATATCAAACTGATAATCGTAAAGGATATCGTAAATCTTTTGTGCACGGTTTAACGAAACCTCATTAACATACTTTATTTCCAAAACTATTAATCGATTTTATGTTACATTTTCGATGTTATGTTAATCGATGATATGTTTTGACTTCTTGCACATTTCTAATTAGGCTATGAATCTATTTGGAACAGTTGTACTATGAAGCATTTTCACTTCTAGATAGATATCTAAAGTAATTAAATTTCTACTCAAACGTATGGCAGTGGTATATTATACCGACACACTGGCACTGGTATGTTATATCGATTTCGGACACAGAGTAAAACTGAGAAAAAGAAATTACGAGAGAATTATACCCATTGAAGTTGAAGTTACTTTAAATTGAGGCATAATTTCTTTGATTCGTTACCAAATTTAACTTGACTTAATTTGCTCAGTAGTTTGCAAATGTAGGATTCTTTTTGTTAAAGAGACTCATTTGGCGAAAAAACTTCTTAACGTGTTGCAACAATATTATTGATATTGTATTAATGCAAACAATTCCAGCAACTGTCCATGAGTGGAATGTACAAATGCGGTTAATTCAGTATTATATTGCCTTGACGTTTCAATAAAAAGAAAAAAAATTTTAAATACCAATTGAAAAAAAAAATAGATACAGAGTTTTTATTGTATTTATAAAGTGGTCAAATGCCTTATAACTGAGTATTTTTAACGCCCGCAACTATGTACATATTTTTCGAATTGCATGTTGCTTAATACAAATCATGTGATTGTTAGTAGTGTTTAAAAGTTCACGTTTTGCCATTTTACTTCCTTTGCGTGTGGTTATCAGAATCGAAAGTAAAACGTGAATAAAAAAAAAAATACAAAACTTTTCATTTAACACTAGAAAGACTTAAACTTACATTATATTATGTTCAGATATGCACTTTTATAGAGTCATTATTCGATTTATTGAGTACAATATTTTAAGTGTTCAGACATAACAATATACAATATACGCAGTTCAGCCGCTTATTTAATATTCATTTGACAGCTGGTAAGCAAAACAGCTGGTTGTTTCAACAACTTTTTTTTGTTTGTTCATGTTGACATTTGAGTTGTCAAATACCAACAGAAAGTGTTTAGATAATTGTAATATGCGCAGTTCTGCATTTTAAGTTTCACTCAATATTAAAACAATTTGCGTATTTATTGCGCAATAATTAATTGAAACTTTATATGAAATATTGACCTCAATAATAACGTTTATTGCGATTTACGCAATAAAGGTGCATAAATGAACACCGTATTACTATTTTGATCGTTTTCGGTTAATAAAGGTATGACATATAAATGCGCATATGAATGTATACCCAACATGAAAGAAGGTGGAATTTAAATTTAAAGTTACACAAATAAACAGTTGAAACATTCTAAAAAATTGTATCGTTATACAACATCAGTCTTTTTTATGAATTTGTTTTTCCAATTGGTATAAAAAACAATCAAAATGATTTTCTTAGGCAATCCAGTGTTAATAAATGCAACATGCTAAATGTGTAGAATGATAACAAGACTCAAGAAAATAGAAAACCACCTCATTAATCGTATTTTGCAGCCTTGCAAAATGAAATGAATTCCAAGTCGAAATTAAATGCTTCGATGAAATGACTTTAAATTCTTTACACATGCATTCTGCAATAGACACGCATATACTATACACTGTCATATGTAGACAGAAATTCGTATATCGACTAGGTCATTTCAAATTGAGGCAATTGGTTTCAGACGTTCTATGGGGACTCTTTAAATGCTTCATTGCTTCAAATTTAAATAAAACAAAGTACATATGTGTAACAGTGTTTTCACACGTGAAATTACCTCAAAAGATTCAATACTTGCAATACTTCGCGTGGAGGTCATTTAAATGATGTAGTGTTTCACACATAATGTCAACGTTCAAACTTTACAAAAAAAAAAAGAAATATCATGAAAGAAATATTTTACATGTGTTTTATTTACGTTTACTTTTGAAACCACGAAATGGATAACCCATTATTATGTATGTGAATGCTTTTTAAATATAATTGACAAATACAATAACAATGTCTGGGTATATTTAATTTCAAATAATTAAGAATTCAATCTTCGAAATCCAATATTTTTCTTTTTCACAAATACTCTCGTACGTATTCTACTGAAACATTTGAATTGCTGACACTAGCAAAATGTATATTTCGTTATAAAGATCTCCGTCCACAATTGCTTGTTCAGTTTTGCTCGACTGCAACCTCTGTCGTTGGCGGAGGATAAAGTAAACGTATCTACAATTTCGTATATTCTCACTCACTCACATATTGATTGTCATTGTGTGTTTTTTTTTTTGTAACTGTGTGGGTATTTTATTAATTTATTTACTTCGTTATTTGTACCGGTAGTTGTTGTTCTTTTTTGCTCTTTTTTGTCCTTTTTTTTTTTTGGTTATTTATTCAGTGGTAATAGCTTGTGGCTATCGTCGTCGGTCAGTATTGAGATGATTTGTTGTTGTTTTCTTGTTGCGGCTGCTGTTCTTGTTGTCATTATTATTTCAGACAACCGTTGTATTGGTTTTGTATTGCAATATTTATCTTTTGTTGTTGATTTTATTTTTACAACAAAAACACGAAAAAAATTCACACTCATCAACTCAGCAACCCACACGCAGCCACAAATAGCCAGAAACTTTTAATATGAACGAACACTTACACACACTCACTTCTTTATCTTCTTCATCAATTCGAAGATTTATTAAATCTGCTTGATGAGAAGAGAAGTTAATTAATTAACAAATATTTGTGATACACAGACGCATTCACAGACGCATACACAGACACAGTTACAGTTACAGCCAGATATACAGACGTATACACACAGTATGTAAGTAGGTATGTTGCTTATAGCATTTAATTTTTAAATTTTGTCTCATTTATACGTGTTAAGTTCGAAAAGCCATTTTCCATTGGATTTATTAAACATTTTAAAGAGGACATACGTGTGTTAAATGTTGATTTGGGATGGATTCTACCGAAATTAATTGAACTTTAAATGGTTTAAAATTCAAATATATATATAAAATAAAAGAAATACATTTTTAGGACATTCCATATACAAACATGTATTGGGTATCAGAGATCAGAGCAATGGGTATTCAAAGAGATGAGTAGCCATACTCATAATTTCTGATACTTATACGTATTCATACTTATTTTAATATTATATGTACTCATACTACTCATGTTGAAAGTTTGAAGTACTCATCGTACTCATATTTAACAAAACGCATGATTTTGCTGATTTCGACTCTCCTTTACTCAACATTTACAAGAATCACAAAATAAGTATGATTCGCGTACGAACGCTACAATACTCACTCGAAGGTTGTGTATTTGCTTTGTTTGCTGTCTTTGTCCCTTTTCTTTCTTTTTTTTTTTTGTAAATGCAACAACAACTGAGACTGTAAATTTTGATAAATGATTCGAATCACTCGAATTATTTATGAGTATTATAAGTATTTTTCTAAATTTATGAATCTGTATGAATCAAACATATTTAGAATGGTATGAGTTCGATGTCAACGTTATACTCATACTCATTGCAACCTGTACTTATAAAATAATGTTGTAGTGAGTACGAATGAATCAGAGTAGTTGAATTTCAATACTATTCAATACACTTATACTCTAAATTTCATGAGTACTTATGAGTAGCGAAAAAACGATTCATTGCTAATCTCTAGTATGTATGGTATGTATGCATATATAGTATGTATGAATATATTTGTAAAATAAAATTGATTGTAGTAGTTTATTTGATTTTCATAAAAGTTTTACGAAGGTATAGAACAGGCACATTGTGGATGGTAAAGTGATCGCCTACGTACAATCCATTTTCGAAAGCAACACAAATCTTCATCAAAGTATTCGAAAATGCAAAAATAATAATAAAGACTCCTCCTTATACTTATGTGTATCCACCAAAAACACAGTATCTTTGACAGTCAACACCATTTACACAGATCAGACAGCGCCATCGCTTAAATAAGAATATTAGACTTAATTGCTGAAACTTGGTCTTACTATATCTAATATATTTCCATAGATGCACCGACAGATGGAGTTGTTTACTCATAAATTTTTTTTTTAAATCGAAACTCTGTGCAATGCTGTGCATTCTGTAAATATTGTAATAGAAGCAAGGAAGGTGGGAAGGTGTCGGAGCACTCGCCACCTAGTAAAACTTGATTAGAAAATGAATAGCAACTACAAATTGTGGCTTATTTGCATAGCATCTAATATTCGGGTTTGTAAGCGTAAACATATTTTTTAGAATTGATCCACTTGGATCAGTTGTTACATTAAATCTACAATGTAAAACAGAAATTTTATTTACATTTCCAGTGGTTTAATTTTTATCTGAAACATTTTTTTGCATTTTCATTCTTAATCCACAGCTGTAGTTAACTGTTTAAGAGCCATTATTACAACTTGCCGTTAACAAAAGGGAGGATTTTAACGGGCAGATAAATTGTTTTTCGTTATTATGAGTACCCAATAAACTAGAAGTGATCGTTAAGCTAAAGGGAGGATCATCCTACCTTTAACATTTAAAGGTCACTTTATGTTTGAACTTGCCATATTATATATTATTTTCAATATGACAACTTCAAATATAACGAAAATGAGCAAATACAACAACAACAAAAGAGGCCCTTCGTTGCCACTGCGTTTAAAAATAAAACTTGTTTAATTGAGCAGTTTTATCGACATTGCTCCAGCACTGCCATATTTTTGAAAAAGTTAACTTTATTTTATCCGTATGTTGTAATAACGAAAAGAAGTGAAAGGTGACTTTAAAGTTCACTTTAGCTAAAGGTACCTTCAACTAACCCCAAGTTTAACGACAAGTTGTAATAATGGCCCTAAGTGTTTAATTTTGCCTCAAGAAACTTTTTCTGTCTGCTTAATTATTTTCCAACGAAGACGAATTTACTCGACACAAGCGGATTTAAAAGTACACAATTATGAATAAAAATCAAACGTTGCTTGTTGGTTATATAGAAAATTAATATATTTATTAATAAATACGTATAAATTTTTGAAAAATATACATACATACATATATTTTATAACTATACTTTCCCAGTATTTATTACTTCAGAGTAATATAAGCTATTGTTTCCAAACTTACAAAGGTTTTCAGATCATTTTTCTTCAAGATATTTATACTCGACATCATGCGAAATATTTCTGTTTTGCGCTCTGACGAGCATACTCGTCATAAGCAGTTAAAGGGTTAATATAATTTTTTTATTTTATTTTTTGAAAGAAAGTAGTTTTTGTATGGAATTCAACAATTTTTCTTCTTTCGTCTTCTTCTTTCAACCATTTTCTTTCGTTTATTTTATGTTAGAATGTACCAACAGACCGTGATTATTTTATTTGTGGAAAATTCCTCAGTATACTTAGTAATTAAATTAAAAAAAAAATATTTTATTGCAGAAAAAAAAAGAAAATTCAAAGATATTACGGATAATAAGGAACTTTCATAAGTTTATTCAGCATTAATCGTCTAGCATTGAATTTAATATCCGTTAAGAACAACACTGGAAATATGGATTTATCCTCAGTTTTGCAAACGAATACAAATACGAATAAAAAGGAAAAGAAAACGAAATGAAATGAAAGTATTGTTATAAAATATTGTAATGTTTTGTTTGTTGTATTTAATATCTAAGCAAGTATTTGCCTCTCTATGGTCGCCAGTGGACATTTGACATTTAACCGTTACTGTAATGGTCTCATTTCGCATATAATGTCGGAGGATAATTTTTACCCTTAATCGCCGTTAATTTTATAACAGTGAATGGATGGATGTTAACGCATGGGATTGTCCTCGCCCGTTATAAACATAAAACGTTTATGCGTGACCCCATAAAACAAAAAATCATTTCTACCACACGAATATACATTTTGGCATATACATATATGTACATACAGGTATACGTTACTTGCCTGGTTACTTGCAGAATTAAAAAAGAAAGAAAATAAATTTTATGACAAAAAAAAGAATCTGAATTCTTAGGTTTTTCTTTTTTTTTTATTCGCCTCATATTACTTGGCCCACATGTAATTTAAAATCATCTTAATGGTTATGTGCATGGCTTTGTGTGTTTCATCACTATAGGGGCCCATTTATAACGGTGTTAAACGTTATGTTAATACATATATAATCTGACGCATATGAATGTGTGATGGTATAGTTTTTTTCTTTGGTTTTGTTTTAATAAAAGCGTAAAGAGCAATTGAAATTAATATTTAAGCTTTTTCTTTTTCAAATTATTAATGACGGTAATTAAATATTCATCACTGCGGCCAGTGAAAATAGGTACGAAAAAAAAAGAATGTGAAAGGAATGTAACACTCCATGATGTAAAATTCATAATAATGTGTACAGGGTTTATAAAGTTATACAGGGAAATTTACTCTTGGGGAATAATTAAGTGCCAAATGTTGAAGTCTGTCTATAAATATTGTGCTCGTTTTTGAATTTTAATTAAGTATACTTGAACAGTCCTTGATTTATTGCATTAAATTGGAATACAAATTGAAAATAATTGAAAATATGTAAGTGGAATTAAAGTTTATTGCACCGTCAATCAGATAGACAAGTTCATTTGAACTTTGTAGTCCCTATCCAGTTTTCAAAATAAATTCACTTTTTAGATTTTCAAGAACAAATCGAATAATTTGTTCTTTCAAGAGATTAAAAACTTAAAATGATAATACAAGACAGAAATATTTTATGGCATTAATTTCTCAAAAATACTCACTAGGACTAAGAGGTACATGGTCCAATCGATCAGTCCAATTTTTGACTACTGTTCACGCTGGCCACTCTACTTTTAAGTTTAGATATAAGTTTAGTTTAAGTGTATAAACCATCCCTGGATTAACATGAATAAATGTGAATTGTAAACAACCCGAAGGTACTTTTGTACATAGAATAAATAATAATTTGATTATTAACACTAATACTTTTGTATTTTTATTTACCCCTACATCTCGCAAAATATTTTATTTTATTCTCTCTCCGCTCACCCCCACAACTACTTTTTCCAATAAATCTACCCGTATGTCGTCAAGTAATCAATAGCTAAATGCGCTATATTGCAAGTTGTGTCGTCTTGCCGACGCCAAAATCATTTATTAATTTTGGACAACAAAAATCCAATATGTATCGACAGTCTTACTCATTCATTTCCGCTCTAATTCTACAGAACGACGATGTTTTCGGTGTTTTCTTCAAAGAATTCGTGCTTCAACAGCAATATTATCTTCGGTATGCACATTCCTTTGTCGTGTTGATGGTTTTGAATCGAAATGAGTGAAATTGTTTTGAAAATTCATCGTTTTCACCGAACAGAGAGAGGAACAGTTCAGGGAAAGTTTCCGAAATAAGGTCTGATCACTTTATTTACTTTAACTTTACTAAAAAAAAGAAATCTTATCAGTCTTATATACCAATTGGAAATACTTCCGCCAAACAGTATATGAAATGTTTTGCTACAGCAATACAATTAATCAATAGATTTGGATAACCTATCATCATTAATAAGCAATTTTTGCCTCTCCTGTGCGCGGTCGAGAAGTCTCAAAATTAACTTTGAGCTATCAGTCCATACATTATCGTCCTCAATCGGATATACATATGTATGTATGTGGTGTAAATAAATTATCAAAGAAAGTGAAGCAAATCTCCTAATAAACTGAAGCTTTTGAATGCTTCTTTCGAAGCGTGAAAATTCTGTTGATTCCAGTAAACTTCATATTGAATTTTCATAAAGAGCTTCTGATTTCCACTTAAAGTAGCAGGTGGCATAATATTATTGTCGCCCTTATGTGTCAATAAACAGCATTTAGCCTTTTGCGCATTACAATCAACCCTATTCACTCGACTGCATTCAGAGATTTATAATTTATAATAGGCTTTTGTTTGATTCATACGTCTACTCATTCAGATTCATAAATTTAGAAAAATATTTACACCTACTCATAAATGATTCGAGTGATTCGAATCATTCATCAAAATTTAAAGTCTTTGTTGTTGTTTCATTTACAAAAAAAGAAGAAAGAAAAAGACAAAGACAGCAAGCAAAGCAAACATACAACCTTCTAGTGAGTATTCTAGAGTTCGTATGCGAATCATACTTATTTTGTGATTATTGTAAATGTTGAGTAAAGGAGAGCCGAAATCAACAACATTATTTGTGTTGTTAAGTATGATTACGATGAGTACTTCAAACTTTGAATATGGGTAGTATGAGTATGATATTAAAATAAGTATGAATGCGTATAAGTATCAGAAATTATGAGTATGATTCGATTCTACTCATTTCTTTGAATACTTATTGCTGATCTCTGATACCTACATGCATATATGTATATACATAGTATGTAATAATAATATATAAAGTATGTATGTCGGGTCGCCGTGGTCTAGTATGTAGTGTGTTGGCTTATTAGACGCGAAGCCAGGGTTCAAATCCCCGGTCAGACATCAAAACGATATATGAAAAAATATTTATTCGACGATTTCTTGCAAAAACTCTGAGAGTAAATAAAATTGCCATGAAAAGTTTCTCAAAAAAACTGTCGTTCGGAGTCGACTTTAAACTGTAGGTCTCGACTTTAAACTGTAGATCAGCAATGAGTATTCAAAAAGATGAGTAGATTCGAATCATACTCATAATTTCTAATACTTACATGTATATTACATACTATATATATACAGTCACACAGATAATTATACATATCCCCCTAAAAATCATAATTTTAAAAATGATAATATATGGTCAAGTCAATTGATTTTGCGCCAAATTTGTTGTTTTCCGTCACAGCCGAACAAATTATATATGTTCTCATCACTAAATATTACATTCGCCCAAAAATCAGAGGACTTGTCCATATATTATTGGGCAAATTCCAATCGTGGCTTTTTTCTCGGCACTCGGCTGCCGAAACCGTTCTTTCTCAAAACACTTCGAACTGTTTCGGAATGTACAATAACATTGTGATCACTTTCCAAGGTATTTCGTATTTCTACGGCTGTAGTCCTAGGATTTTTATTCACAATGCATTTTATATACCGGGCTACCCTTGGAGAAATTGTATTAGAAATATACGTCTCACGTATAATTTTCTGTGGTGCCATATTGGTTTTAAGAAAACTGCAGTCACAAATTCATAGATTTTGGTAATCTTTTTTCTTTATTTAATTAAATGTTTCGTTACGGACGCTAATGTAAAGAAATTTTAGATTAGAAGTTCATTACTTTTTAAAAAAATGATTTTTAGGGGGGGGTACGTATAATTATCTGTGTGACTGTATATGTATATATGCATGTATGAGATATTATTAATAAAGTATTATTATTTTTTACCACCTTAAATATTAAATGTTGCGAAAAATTAATTCAAAATGAAGGCCTAACAATAAGTGGTACATACAGACGAGTTGGCGTTGCTGATACGTTATGTCAACATACACAATGAACTCAAAGTGAATAGAATTTATTTCTTAATTGAATATTCATTTGAATATTTTCTGTTTATAGAATGACTTAAAAACAATATTAATAATAATAACAGTAATAAGAAGTATTTAATTGCTTTAATAAACTTACCGAAAATAAACAGCTTAATGCTCGTCATGTTGTTTTTTTGTTGTTTCCTTAGGTGTACTGCTTTTGTTAAGAACGAAATTAAGGCTGTGCTTATGAAAACCGAGGTAGTTTCAAGGGAGATAATGTAGTTGACTTAGTTAAAAAAAAAAAATTGTTGCCAAACAGTTTATAAGGTTTTGTGTGGACGAGCAGTTGCTTTAAATCTGCATATAGTTACAGATTTTATTGAGTAACAAACTCTCGAGCATACAATTGTCCATATTACGTGTGGAAATTATTGAGTTTTGTATTTCAAAATTTAATTTCAACAAATTGCACTGTTTTTCCCTTTTTTTTTGTTTGTTGTTTGGGGTTTTTTCTCTCTCTTTTTTTTTAGACGTATGCCTGAGTGTATGTATTGAAATTTGTTGTGCCGGCCATACTACACAGTTGGTTGTAAACGATTAAAATACTTGCACAATAACAATAGCATCGTCGCGATTACGATTGTAATCATTAATTGCGATAATGATATAATGAATGACATATGGAGACAAACTCTCTCGCTTTCGCTCTCCCTCTCACTGTCTCCTTTCCTATGCCTTCAACTTTTTTGTATGTATTGTCCATAAATCGATAGTATTTGTAGGCAATTTGTTATTGTTATCGATCTCCATGGAATGGTATTATGCTTTATGTTTTAAATTATTAATTATTCGACACAACATACATTTTTTTTTTGATTATGAACTCAATCTCTTATTCTCTCTCTCTTTTTCTCCCGCTGTTTTCACGTGTCGACATATGTATGTATGTATGGTTGTGCGTATGTTAAGGAATGTACTTTTTTTATTTAATAGTTATTTTTGTTGTTGTTGTTGTTGTTGCATTCATTATTTATATCGTATGCATAATAGTTAATATCTTGCATATTATGGTGTGAGGGTGTGTGGGTAAAAATCGTTATGGGGCACATTTCTTTTTTTTTCATTTATTCCGTATTAAGTTGTTGTTGTATTTTTTTTTAATTTTTTTATTTTATTTATTTTTTTTCGCATACAATATAATGTGCATAATAAATTTGTCAATTTAAATTGTTTGCAACAATTTACTGCAATCTTTGTTGTTGTTGTTGTTATTGGTATACAATGTTGTTGTTTTAAAAATAATTTTTTTTATTTTTTCTTTATTTTTTTTATTACTGGCCGCCTTACATTTCATACACTTTAATTTGTTGTAATTAAATGAAAATTGTTATTTTCCACTCATTTTATTAATCCATTGTAATGCGATCATTTCTGTATATTTAATTCAATTGAAATTTTTTAGTGTCATTTTTTTCTTCCAGTATTTTTATTCGGCATTTTTTAATTTTATTGTTCTTTGTTTCTTTTTATTTGAATTTATCTGTGTGTGTGTGTTTGTGCATTTAAATCACTACCACTTGTTATAATTGCAGTTTTGTTGAAAGAAAATTATTCACTGTAATGACAAATGTGTTGATATTATAGTTGTTACATGTATTTATTAACGATAGTAGTGTTAGTGTTGGGGTTGGTGATGGTGTTGGTGATGTTGTTCATAAAAATGTTACAAACCGCTCTTTAACCATCGCTCTCATACTCTCTCTCTCTCTCTCTCTCTTGTAACAATGCATATACATATATGTATGTGTGTGTATATTTTTATTTTGCCAGTTTATAACATCTGCATTAATGAACAGAAATTAACATTTTTATTTTCATTTTAATTTGTATTTATTTCTTTATTAATTTTGTATTATTACCGCATATTCTACATACCATACATATATATGCATGTATACATATGTAGTAAATATTATTGAATCGTTTATATTGTCCAGAAAAAGCTTAAAAACGCTGATGAGTACAGTGATTAAATATTATTGCCGCTTTAAATGCCATATAAATACGGTAAATTAAACCCGACGTATGAATATGCAAACACATATGTATACACCAAATGACTATGCATAAGGTCTTAAAACAAATCAAAGGAATTTCCTATATATAGCGCTCAACGTAAGTGACTTTAGAATCGCTTTGAAAAGCTTACTTTTTAAAGCGTATTAAAATAAAAAAAAATTTGAAATTATTAAGGCTGAGTTATCGTAATTCAGGCATATGGTCTGTATATTGATGCAATCCATGAAAAGCACTAACAATAGTAAACAATACGAAAGTAACAGGATAGCTTAGAAAAGAAAAATGTGTGAATTTTATATAGTGAGGGAGTAGATATTTAGACTTGGTTGAAACAAAACCTATGGAGTAATACTCCCTTTACCACTCTGATAAGCGCTAATCCATAACTTGTGTCCCATAAGCTTATTTTCATACATTTTCATGACCATAGGAAATATGGTCACCAAGAGATCACGTAACTAAGCAAAATAGTTATCACTTCACAATCAGCAGATATCAGCGTCAACCTCTTTTCGATATAAAATATAAATGAAGCGCAGATCAGATACAAGCTATGAATCGTCTTTCGTTACTCATAAGTACTCATGAAATTTCGGGTATCAGTGAGTCAACAGTATTGAAATACAACTACTCTGATTCATTCGTACTCACTACAGCATTGATTTATAAGTACAGGTTGCAATGAGTATGAGTACAACGTTGACATTAAACTCATGACATTCGAAATATGTTTGATTCATACGCCTGCCTACTCATTCAGATTTATAAATTTAGGAAAATAATTATAATACTCATAAATGATTCGAGTGATTCAAATCATTCATCAAAATTTACAGTCTCAGTTGTTGTTGCATTTACAAAAAAAAAAAGAGAAAGAAAAAGACAAAGATAAAGACAGCAAGCAAAGCCAACATAGAACTTTCTAGTGAGTATTGTAGTGTTCGTACGCGAATCATACTTAGTTTGTGATTCTTGCAAATATTGAGTCATGGAGAGTCGAAATCAACAACATCTTGTATATTGTTAAGTATGACTACGATGAGTACTTCAAACTTTGAATATGAGTAGTATGAGTATGGTATTAAAATAAGTCTCAGAAGTTATGAGTATGATTTGAGTCTACTCATCTTTTTGAATACTCATTGTTAATCTCTGGTGCAGATACCGTAAGAGCATACCATCTGCTTAGCAGAAGTTTAAATATAATGAGAATTTTTTGGAATCACTAGAAGTGCAGCCTATGATTATAAAGAGTAAAGATGTTAGCAGCAGATATTGGTAAAAAAAACTCTTAATCCTGCTAAAATATCAGCCTATACAAATCATAGAGAGAATTTTATAAAATATTTTCAAAAAGTCCAAAAACCACTTTAAAATTATTACGTTAAACTTGAAAAAGAGTGTAACCTTAGGCTCCTTAAAATGTTTACTTTGGAAAATTTACATACATACATATGTACATACATAATTGGCCATTACAACCCTTCAGTCAGGATTACGGCCTAGCTTCTCACACCACTTATGTTGTGCGCGTTAATTTTATACATTAGTGGCGGGACCTACAGTTTAACGTCGACTCCGAACGACAGATTTTTGAGAAACTTTTTCGTGGCAGGTTTATTTATTTCTCAGAGTTTTTGCCAGAAATCTGTTGAGAGAAAGTCGCCGAAGAAATATTTTTCTCCATATTTCGTTTTGATGTCTGGCCTGGGTCTCGAACTTGGGCTTTAGGTCCAATAAGTCAACACAACCTACTAGACTACGGCGACTACACGCTTCATTCTAAATATACATACATGATCGATTTTTCGCAAAATTAGAATTTAATAATTCACTTTCATTCACATTTAATAGAAAATATTCATAACATGTCATGTCGTATGAGCGATATTTAATTATATTATTTCCTTGGACAACAAAATTCAATATTTTCATTGCATACTTTTCAGAGTAAATATGTATATCAGTACAAGTAATATGATGCGTATAAGTAATATATTTCAAATTCAATTAAATATAAAGTATAACGTTAATTTGAAATTAAACATTTACAATGACTAACATGACAGTACTAATGCAGTTTTTAAAATTTTAAATTTTTCATTTTACACTTATCAAAACCTACAGTATAAGAGGATTTATACATGTAACTCAGAACATAATTACTGGACAATTAGAGTTGTTAGCATTTTTTGTTAGATTATGTTCCGTCATTATTTTAAAATCTAAATAAAGATTTATTGGTATTAACGTTTTGGTTCAAATAAGTTTCTAATGAAATCTCCAGCCAAACGAAATATGAAAAAAATAATAATAACAGTATAACAGTCGTGTTACATTTTTTATATATGTCATCTTATCAAATGAACTTTCAGTTCAAAAAATTCAAAAAATGTTCAAAAACTTTAATAGAACTCGATTGTTTATCGCAAAATGTATCAATTTTACATTAGCACGACTACCAGAAGTCGGCTAATATTTGTGTTTTTTGCAAATATTATTATTTCTCTTTGCGCAAACATTGGCCAACTTCTGGAAGTTTATTTGAAAAATAAATATGTATATATTAAAAATACAACGCGGCTGTTAGACTCCTTAGATAATAAATCGGTGTCCGATTTGATCAAACGAAGTGTCAATCTCTTCACAAGATAATGTACTTTCAGAATGCCATCACCTATTTCATATTTTTTAATTAAAGTTTGCTACTATGAACGGACAAACTAGAAAAAATATAAAAAAAAATCCGCATTTGTCAAGTTAACTTCGTCAAGCCTCAGAGCACATTAAGTGAAATAATATATATGTGTATATCGTTTTAAAGGCCCATCCCTCTCCTTTCTAACAATTTTTAAATTTTGGACAGCTGTGCAGAAATATTTGGGTAATCAATAATTTTGTGGACAAAGTCCAAAAAAAAAAATTTGTCAAATAAAACAAGTGTGAAGGGTACAAGTATTTTCGTGTTTTACTCAACAAAACTCACAACTTACACTATGTCATTAGCTGGTTGTATTTCATTTTTTTTTTGTTTTGTTGCATAGTGTAATTAGTTGTAATCGCAAACAAAATCCGAATAATGTTATAAATAACACGAAGGCCTGTAATAATATAAGTTAAACCAAAATTTTCCTATAATAATATGGCCTAAGTGGCAGCTTTGTGTTGTTCTTATAAGGGGTAGTGGAAACCTATTCTAACCTAACTTAAGTATTAAGTTTATTTCATATTTTGTTTACTGTTAATAATTTAAACATTTAAAATATCGTAAATATTCAATTTCATGTTTAAAACTTTGATTTTCATATCAAATTCGATGTAAAATTTTTCCATAAGAATCAAAACTTCCGTATCTGTTTGAGAATGTTTTTTAAAAGCCGTCAACTTTCTCGTTCAATGTATGCTGATCATAAATATGAAAAGTTTTACTTTCTTTTCATATATATTTTTTCGTTCATAAAAAACCAAACCGTTTCCAATTTTATTGGCAAAATCAAAGGATTTCTTCATTTATTTGTTTATAAAAACATATAAAAACGTATAAAAACGTATACAAACGTATACAAACGCATAAAAACGCATAAAAACATACAAAACAAAATAAAAAAAATTCAAAGTAAAGTGGAATGAGAACGAGGAGAAGACCTCTTTGCATCTTATGAGTGGATTTGTTTGGATCAATGACTGACGGATTGAATGTGTGACATAAAAACGAAACGGTGATAAAAATTGGTTTTATGTCTTTTAATTTTTATAGCGATATATGGTAACACTCACAGGATTTGGCGTGTGTATGTTTGTAGTATGTATTGGGTGAACACGAAGTATACATACAGACATACATACGTTTCTCTTAGGTTTTTAACGTTTTTTATAAGGAATTAATTGCATTTTATTTTAGAAATCATTTTTAAATAACCGGGACTTAGTTAAAGGGAAAATTAAGCATTTTTACATTTGATTCCTTGATGACATACCTACATACACACATACATACAAAATTGGCCATTACAACCCTTCAGTCAGGATTATGGCCTAGCTTCTAAACACCACTCATGTTGTGTGCCTTAATTTTATACTTGAGTGGTGGGACCTACAGTCGACTCCGAACGACAGACTTTTTTGAGAAACTTTTCAAGGCAATTTTATTTACTCTCGGAGTTTTTGCCAGAAATCTGCTGAGAGGAAGTCTCCGAAGAACTATTTTCATATTTCGTTTTTGATATCTGACCTGCTTTACGTCTAATAAGTGAACACACTGCCTACTAGACCACGGCGACTCTGATCCCTTGATGAAGCTAATTGAATTACCGTTAGTATTGAGCAGATACCATAACCAAATAGATACTGGCACCAAATGGATTTTAAGTGAGTACAGTCAACCCTCCTATAACGCGGACCTGAAATTGCGACAGCCCTCCTATAACGCGGTACTCGCACAGAGCGGATTACGTTCAACAACATGCCGTAAGTTTCTTCCGCACAGCATCTGAATGACGCTAGTAACTAGATATTGATAGGTAGTAACTAGATAGGGTTTAATATCAGTTTTATTTGTGACGCAAAAGCACAGCCTAGATATGCAAACAACATTTTTTTATATAAAAAGGCCAGCCGTCTACGACATTCAAAAAAATTTTCTGCAACTCATATCTGACAGTGAGGATGAATGTTGAAAAACTACATAATTTTTCAAGTCTTTCTTATTTTTGTTTCATTTTTTATTAATCCTTATATAAACTCCTTAAGTCAATAAAAATAATTTATAATTTATCTTGTCTTGGTCTCCATATAACGCGGTATGAATGATGTGATTTCTACTAATTCCGAGTTTCTTATAGCGCGGTTTCAATAGAACGCGCTACGAATTAGCCTGGTTTGTACGGTTAAAACCGAGTTTCTTATTGCGCGGTTTCCATTCAATGCGGTACGCACTCTCCGCGTTAAAGGAGGATTGACTGTATTTGTTTTTTTTTTATGTGACTATATACAACGTAGAAATACATCAGTAAAGAATTAGTAGCCCAGTGGGGAGAACGGATAATGGATCTGACATTTAAAAAAAATAAGAAACCTGAATGATAATATTTCTTTCAATAATTTCATCTCAGCTGTCTTCTAGCAAAAGGTCTGGGAGTAACTAATTGAAATGAAAAGTTTCCCAGTCGATGTTAAAACTCACCTTAAGTGTGATAATGGTGGAGAATCTCTTCTATACTAAAAGTGTAAAATTGTGTGTTTCTCTCTGAAGACATGATAAAAGCTCCAAATTCTTTACACAAAAATTGCTGTAAACCTGTTTTAGTCTACAAATCTTTATTAACATGGTGACTGAATGCATTGGGATTGATGATGTACTTGATAATTCAGACATTAAAGTTGCACAGGAAAGATAAATAAATAACGGTTATTGGTAAATGCAGCCGCCGTACTCTAGTAGATAGCGTGTTCGCTTATTATACGTAAAGCCCGGGTTCGAACCCATCGAAACAAATATGAAAAAAAAAATATTTCTTCGTCGACTTCCTCACAGCAGATTTCTGGCAAAAACTCTGAGGGTATAAACAAAATTGCCATGAAAAAGTTTCTCAAAAATCTGTCGTTCGGAGTCGACGTTAAACTGTAGGTAGCACCACTCACGTATAAAATTAAGGCACACAACATGAGTGGTGTGAGAATCTAAGCCGTAATTCTGACTGAAGCGTTGTAATGGCCAATTATGTATGTATGTATGTATGTAATTGATAAAAGTTAAAATTAAAAAATAAAAAACTTCCTCTCAACAGCCTTCTAGCAAGTACTCTGAGAGTAAAATAAAATGACCATGAAAAGTTTATTAAATCTGTCGTACGGAGTCGACATTGAACAAATGGTTGCGCTACTCATGCATAAAATTAACACACACACAGCATGAGTGATGTGAAAAGCTAGTTTGTAATACTAACTGAAGGATTGTAATAATCAATTAAGGCAGAAATCAAATCATGTTCCATTTAGAATAAATATAACCGCGGCCGGTGTGTAAAAAATAATGTTTAAACCACTATTTTCATGGGAATAATTTTGTATTTTTCAAACACTAACAATTAACTTTTTAAGACTCATGTGCCATACGATTTGGTTTGAGGCTCAACACATTCTCATTGAAAATCCCTTTGAATATTTTCGATTTCCTCAGTCATACTAACATTTTATATTTTTTAAAAAATTTTAAAATTTGCTGCCTTTTTAGAGAGTAACCGGAATGATCCTTGATTTCAGAAATAAAATTTTTTTAAGTTTTAATTAATTTATTTGGTTATGCAGAAAATTTTTCTTTGCTTTCGATTACTACTATTTAAGAATTTGAGCTGTTTTAAATATTTCACATTTTTTTTTTTTTTTTTTTTGGAAACATTGCTTAGAAAATATATCAAAAATTAAATTTTTCAGTAGTATTTCATGCATTCACTGACTACTTCACTTCGGTTATAAATCCATATAAATTGCTTAGACATCCGTTAAAATGTTACCGGATAAAATTTATGTCCTCCGAATTTTTTCGTGTCCTTATTGACTCTTTTTAGCATGTAATCCTGAGATTCAGGCAACACTTAAGCAAGTGAGTAACTTAAAAATTTGTCCATATTTTTTTTTCAAACAATCTTCTAACGTCTACGATAAAAATCGTTTTGCTTTAATAGTTTCTCTTTAGTTTTTCATTTACTACGCCATCAGTTTGTTCAAGAAGACGATAATAGTGTAGCTGTTGTGTTTTCTTTTTTTTTCATTTTTTTTTTGGGTCCTTTGCTACTGTTGTTGTTTACATAGACTTTACCGGTCCTAAACTCTTTTCGTTTGCATAAATAATTTTCAATTTTCTTTTTAAAATGGAATGTGCGTGCGTGTGTGTATTTACATTAAAAATATTTCGGAAACATCTCTCGTTCTATTTTTGGTAGTAGTAAATCACGCACACATAAACATACAGCATTGCAAACTCAAACAGATACATAGGCACACACACACTTAGACGGGTTTAGCTCATAAATATTCATTAAAATTTATTTTACGTAAAAATAAACACACACACACAAACGCAAACACAAACACTGGCACAGTTATAAAATAGAAAACACACACATAGCTATTTACAAATTTCCACTTATGTGAACATGTACATATGTATGTATAAACATCGGTTTTAACGGTAGCAAGATCTACTCAAAGGTGTCGTTTTAGACAACCAACACAATTATCACTAGTTGCACATGTGATGTTGTTATTAGTAATAGTTGTTGTATTTGTTATTGCTATTTTACTGTATTTACATAAGAGCTACGACGAATATTATATATAATAATAAAGCCAGGTATACATTAGCATATAAATAAAGTAAAATTTACACACACACACACACACACACTACATGTATGTATGTATGTGTATGAGCTGGTGTTGGTGTAACAGTAATTAAAATAAATTGTTAGCAAGAGATTTAATAGAGTAAGAGTAGTGATGGCAATCCGTTTTAGTAATTTTTTTTTCTGTTGTCATTTCGCATTTTGTATCATTTTTCAAAATAACTTGACAGTATTTGTTAGAGTATGTGTTAAGCTCTCTCTTTTTTCTTTTTTTTTTCTTTTCATAGTATAAGTAGCAGCTACTATAACTCACATAACCACTTACTCATGCTTAATAAAGTAACGGTTTCCGGCATTCATTCTCCATACATTCAATATGCTTGTCATTGAATGTGTGAGAGTGAGTGAGTGCGAGAGTAAATGAATTGCATATTCAATGCCGGGTGTAAAACAAAAAAAAAAAAAACAAATTATTTACGATTTATAAAACTTGTAGAGGATTTTTTATTTTACACTTGTGTGTATGTATGTATAATAATTTTTTATTTTTTTATTTTTTCTAAATTTTTATTTTTAATAAACAATTCACACACAATATTAATTTCACTTTTTGTTTACCCCATATGCTGTAGTACGTACCATGGAATGTATGGTGTACGTATGATGAATATTATTTGCAAAAGCCAATTTAATAGCACTCATACGGCTTTTAGTTAGCACTTGACACTCTTCAAACACACAGTAATACTTCACAACATGTTTTATGCATGCATTTGCATTCAATTTATTTTATTTATTTGATTTCTTTTTTTTTTTCTTTCTTTTTGTTGTTTTAAATTTAACACAATTTTCTTTTATTGTTGTTTATTTTGTTTTTTTTTCTATTTTTTCTTTAATAATTTTAATTGCATTTAGTGTAAGTGTAAAACTGGCGACATTTGCGCCCGTAGCTAAAGAAGTCTTATTAACAACTAAACACCGACTAAGTTTTGTAACTGGTATATGAATTGTGCCATTCGCCACGACGACCTACCAAACAAGAAGTTTTTAAGCATAAAAATATAACCATTTATACGGAGTAGTACGACAACAACAACAACAGTTAAAACGTAAGCAACAAAAGCAGCATAAGTATGCCAATTCGCCGTAAGAATGTTCGCGCGTTCAACATGCTTGTGCCAGCTGTCGTTTACTTTTACATACGAACATCGCGTACACTTAATCTATTACAAAATGATTTAATAATGAGAGAGCAGGCGCATTTAATATTTTACGCTCTTACTTTCTCTTCCGAAAAGCTTTTGCTTACAAATCCATTTGGAACTCTTATTCCATTATTCTCTCTCATAACATAAATTCTCTCTTAAATTAACAGATTATTAATCTCTGTTTGCTTTGGTTTTTGTATCCTTTCGAGAGTTTAATTCAATTGTCTAAGGTTAGTTCACTATGCTAATGCAAAGCTTGGAAATTATTTAAAATACTAGAAAAACAACAACAACAATAATAATAATCAATTCGAAGAAATATGGAAAAGGAAAGGAAATATAATACAACAGCCATGATGATAAATATTGAATGCAAAATAATTTCAAATGTTTTCAAATAATTTCATACAAAACAAAAATCAAAAAAGAGAAAAAAAAGGAAATTGTCGCCTGCTGCGTCATTAAATTTAATTTCATTTTGTTTTCATAAAAACAAATCTGATTTATTTTATTTGTTTTGTTTGTGTGTGTGTGTCTGTGTGTTTAATTTTCTTATTTTTGTAATAATTTTAGTGACTTCGTATATATGTCCCCAATTCACAAATCATGTATGTACATGTATATGTATGTGTGTGTGTTATTTTGTTCTAATAAAAACACGACATACATACACTCACACACACACACACACAAATATACAGATTTATAGTACATTTAGAAATGTATATTTTCTTCCTATTGAGAACTGGGTCATCATTTAATTTTTGTTTTTCCATTCATTCATTCATTCATTCACTTTTACTCACATACACTATTTGATACGGTACGTGTGTTCACAAGCAAGGATTCTGGTGCATTCACTCATCATACATATGTGTTACAGTTTTAGTTTCTGTTTCAACATCTCTTTCGTTCGATTTTCCTTTGTTCTTGTTTTTCTTCTGAATTTATTTCAGCCAAAAACTGTATGCCTTTGTTTTTGTTCCATATTTTGTTGGTTTTTGGTTTTTTTTCGTTTTTGTTTAATGAAAACAAATTTAATATTATCGCCAACATTGTTGTTGTTGTTTTTTCTTTTCCTTTTCCTTTTCCTTTTTCATTTTATTTTTATGCTTCACACGCTTAATTGTTTTATTGTTGTAATAATTTTTTTTGTATTTCAATGATTATTTTCCAGAGAAAGAGAGAGACTCATATTTTTTCTCTCTTCCTACTGAAGAGAAGATACTTAAATCTCTTAAAAAATTCCACTCTTAAAGGTACTCTAGCTTTTTTACCGAAAAATAACACGTGATATTGGCTTCCAAAGGAAAGAAAAAAAACTTTATGACAACATGTTACCGGATAAATTCTCACTTTCACTAACAGTTTGTTGTGAGAAGAGTTTGTTAGAAGCCAAGGATAATATTATTTATTTCGAATTTAATTTCAGTTTTACAGATTCTGATACAATATTTTGTACATTCGATTCGGGGTAAAGGACTTTCTTTGCGTTGGGTTTTCTCATTTTATTTGAAGTTGAAGTATCATTGGTATCGATTTCAAAGGATCCAGTTTGGTGCAAAGGACACTTACTTCTATATTTATTTTCTAATAAATTAAAACATTAATAATTCTAAATTCACTCATTAGGTTAGGTTAGACGACGTGTACTTGTCAACTGTGACAAGTACGGTACCCGGAGGTCGAATTGACCCATTGTACAACGTCCTAGCTTCTCACACCGCTCGTGTTGTGTGCGTTAATTTTATACATGTGTAGCGGGACCTACAGTTTAACATCGAATCCGAACGACAGATTTTTGAGAAGCTTTTCATGGCAATTTTTACTCTTAGAGTTTTTGCCAGAAATCTGCTGAGAGAAAGTCGCCGAAGAAATATTTTCATATTTTCGTTTTGATGTCTGACCTGGGATTTGAACTCGGGCCTTTTGTCTAATAAGCCAACACACTACCTACTAGACCAGGGCGACGTCTCAGCATAAGTATAGGAAATTCACTAATTTCTAAAAGAATAAGAACAGTGAGCTATCATCTCAGACGAAGTATAATTTTATTACTTTCCGTGTAGTAAAGAACAGAAATAAGTTTTGGCAGAACATGATACATCTCTTTGTAGAGGAATTACTCATACTTAAATTGTAAATATTTGTTACGAAAATGGAAACATTGTTTAACATTAACATGATTAACAAAAGCTACACTAACAAATACAACGAACTTGTTCCAAGTAAGCCAACAACATCGGTATGAAAGAAATCGGGATAGACAAGTAAGCGAGAACGCCACAACATGCAATAGAACTCTCGACACGAACATTCATCAGAGTGTTTGCGTGAGCATATAAAAAGGCAAGACAAAGCAGGCAACGAGTAGTAAGAATCCAGTCAATCTTGTGCGAGGACGCGTTGCGTGTGAAGAAAACAGTCTTGGTTTGAAGATCGCCGTTGTAAAGATCTGCATTGTAAGCAAAGAAGAATAGGGAATAAACAAATTGTTTTTGTATGGTCAAGTTGTAAATTAGTGCGAACAATAAAGAGTTTAATTGAAACTAAACACCAATTTATTTTTATTTTGTTTGCAATCGACGAACTCATATTTTAAACGTTTTTAAAAAGGTAAGAACGTAACAATACTTATTGGTCCTTAATACAAACCAAGTAAGAAGAATGTTTAAAAAAAACTTAAGTCAACTTCCTTCATATGAGATATCAAATACCAGACAGTGTACCAAACGTGCAATAAAAACATTCAAGAATTTCAAAAACCCATCAATTTGATGGTGTTTGCAACAGTTACTGCCTTGCTTTACACCGCAGCCGCGGCTATATTGTTCTCCAATAAATTGGAGCATGACTCTTGTAGAACAGAAGTGTGCTTTATTTATTTCTTAATTGATTATTACAACCCTTTTAACTTTTTTATTACCTAGCTTTTTTTATAACCTAGCTTCTCACACCACTTATGTTGTGTGTGTTAATTTTATACATGAATGGCTCGACATAAGTCGACTTCGAATGACAGACGATTCGTTACAACCCAACTGGGTTGTAAATTCTATTGTAAATGCCTAAAAATGTGATTCTTGGTGACCAATTAATTGGCGCATTACGTGAAACTATTTGTTCATCATAGTAGTGGGTGTTGGGTGGCATGAGGCTCCATCCTATTGAACCCACTTGTCGACACAATTTTTGTCAGTTACAAAGAAGTTTATCTTCATACCATTGAAAGACATTTGGATCAATAAATCCACCAAAGAGTAATTTATTGTAGATGCAATAGTATTTTCGCATAAGCGAAGCAACAGTGAGCTTGATTAGGGAACAAAGTTTTGAATGGAAAATTTAATACCGATATCTATATGTGTTTCATCCTCTTGGTTGATTTAAGTTCCGAATCTTCAAAGCTTTTAATTCAATACCCTTTTGTAACATGTTTTATAAAGTGGAAAGACACAAGCCAAAGATTGAGTACGTCATAAAATGGATAAAATACTCGAGAAGTTTGACGAACAGCAAAATTATATGCATATCTGCTATGAAATGTCAAACCAGACTGAAGAAAAAGCAACAATCAGATGTTAAATCGGTTGTCAAAGAGAACACTGTTCTCACCAACTGAAAGCCAAGAATCTTTTGGAAACATTACATATACATATGTATACTACATACATATATTGAAGTATAATCATTCCTCTTCGAAAGTAAAATCTCTGAAAGAAGATGTTCTCTATCGTTATCAACAACACTAACTATTAACATTTATTAATTGGATCGCTTTAAAGTGAAATAATATTGTTACGAAAATGGAAACATCGTTTAACACTAACATGATTAACAAAAGCTACACAAACAAATACAACGAACTTGTTGTAAGTAAACCAACAACAACATCGGTATGAAAGAAACGGGGATAGACAAGTAAGTGAGAACGCAGCAACAAGCAATATCAATAAAATACACAAACAGCAATGAAGTCGCAATAGAGCTCTCTAGAAGCCGATAACACAAACATTCTACTTCAAGAACCTTCATCAGACTGATATATAAAAAGGCAAGACAAAGCAGGCAACAGCAGTAAGAATTCAATCAGCCTTGTGTGAAGACGCGTTGCGTGTGAAGAGAACAGTCGTGGTTTGAAGATCGCCGCTATAAAGATCTAACATACAAGTGTTGTTGCTGACTGACGCAAAGGGTGTGTGCAGAAAAGGACAACCAAAAAGCAAATTATTGTTGGATACATCAAGTTGTAAACGGTGGCACACAAAAGTAGTGCGAACAATAAATAGTTTAATTGAAACTAAGCACATATTTGTTTTTATTTTCTTTGCAATCAAGGAACTTATATTTTAATCGTTTTTAAAAGGTAAAAACGTAAAAATATAATCAGATCTCATTAGAATCCATTTATGATTCAAAATTAAAAATTCTCAACACATAATTTTTTTTTTTAACAATTTGTATGTGCTATCTTTTGCACAGCATGGCAGGATATATTATAATAAATTCATATTTAATATTTATTAATTTAGGAATTTTAACTTTCTTATCCATTTGTTATTGCACTAAACTATACACTTTCAACTTATCATTACTGCAGCAGACTGGAAAATATGATGTACGAACTGGGTCTGCTTCATGCTGAAGAAGAAGAATTAAGAAATTTTATTTAATGCCTGGGTGTTGTTCAATATTTAGTTTTTCAAAAGAACAAAAACAACCAGTAACCAACAACTGAAATATCTTTGTACCTTGATTTTGTTTTGTAACGTGTTTTGAATAATTTTTATTAAAATAACTGACTTTATCAAAGAGTAATAGAACTACACATCTAAACCCAGTGAACATTTAAATTTTAAAATTACTTTCATTAAATCGCTTAATTATGTATGCAATGCCCATCACAATGTTTACTGGGTATTTAAAGCAACAAAATAGAGGGAGAGAGAAGGCGAGAGAAAGGAAGTCTTCCAGATAAATAAATTTCTGCTGATGCAACAACTTTTGCAAAGTGCTTTCGTAATAAGTCAGTGTGTGGGTGAGTTGTTTGGCATGAAGGAGTCTGAACGAAGGCATAACAACAGCAATACTGTTATACCTACCAACAACAACAACAACAATACCAATAACAACAATGATTATATTGTATTAAATTTATCCACTTTCTTTTTAATATTTTTACATTTTTCAGCAGAAGAAGAAAACAAAAAACAAAAAACACAGAAAATTTAATTAAATTTTATAATTTGATACTACAACTGTAACTGACCCTGTAAATATATTATGTACGTGCATAAGTATAATTATATATGTATGTATGATTGTGTGTATGTAATGCAATTTTTGTGGATTGTATTTTATACTACAATATGGTTACGATAGAGAAATTACAACAACTATCAATTAAAAACATTAAATGAATATTAAAATTATTGTAAGCAAATATTATAAAACCCCCCATTATGTATAACAGACATCTTCTGAAAGCCTTTTTGGGTTAAAATTAAAAACAAAAATTTTTAAATTTATTTTTGAATATTAAAATGAAATTTTATTGAACTAAAGGGTGTAGCTGTACCCTGCGCACGTTGTTGCGCCATCAACTAAAATAAATTTGAAGAAAAGACATTACACAAATATTCAATTAATATTGAATCATTTTATTGATTTTGTTTCCTGTTGTCCAGATGATTAAGACGAACGGGCCTAAGTAGTTCGCATTCGATCAGTTTCTAATCTCACTTCTCGTTGTTCAAGTGATTCATGCGAACGGGTCTCAGCGGCATGTACTCGAAGATTTTCAAGTCTCAATGCTCGTTGCTCGTGTGGTTCTGAGGGTCGTAATGCTCCTTTCTTCTGTGCTTGAGGTGTAGGCCGACCAATGTCTTGTCATTCATTTTGAATAATTTTCAGTGGCACCATCTACCGGAAATTAATTGCAACAACTTTGAAACCTCCGTCGACTCATGCGCAACAAATTTTCTAAAGATCATATCATGATTAAATGCACAACTTAGGAGCCTTCCTGGGCTCATGAGCAACAACTTTCCTGAAGATCATAACATGATCAAATACACAGTTTACGATTTAATTAATTTTTAGTAATTTAAAGTGGCGCCACCTCTCGGATATTGGTCATACCAACTTATGAACCTTCCCGGGCTTATGAGCAACAACTTTCCTGAAGATCATAACATGATCAAATGCATAGTTTACGATTCTTTTAATTACATACGAACAAACATTCGTTTTTATATAGTATAAAACAAAAGTCTACGAATTTAATTTTGGTTATATTTTTTCTTATTTGGTGATTTTTTCACAAATGATGGTTACAAAATTTTTTTTCGTGGCAACACTGTTTCAGAAGAATAAATAAAAAATTAGTCAAACAACAAAAACGCACGATGAGAACAATTGAGAACATTGTTACGCTCTTGGTTTCTTTATCTTTCCCTTCTATCTTTCCTCCCGCGTCGTGAAATATTTTTGAAAAATATTCCAAAATATACCACAATTCACATTCTTTATACTTTATTTTCTTTGGTTTTATACATCAGGAATCATAGATAGCATAGTTTAGGGGTAACTATGCGTATGAGTAATATATTTCAAATGCAATTAAATATTAAGTATGTAGTATGTAGTATACATGGGCATGGCCCCTCGCTCATTTGGAATATCAACATAAAAAGTAGCCTATAACTCCTTCCAGACATACAGGAAGATACTGTGAAAATTTCAAGAAAATCGGTTCAGCCGTTTAGTCGTCTATAAACTTCAAACATACAAACATACAATCAAACACACATTCATTTTTATATATAAGAAGATAGAACTTTAAGTTAGCATTACTTTTCAAGATGGCGACCGATTTAATAGCTGTCAAGTGATTTATTCTCAGTTTGGTTTGGCAATTCATCATGAATAGACTCACGCCTGAACAACGCTTGCAAATAGTGCAATTTTATTTCGAAAATAATGGTTCTGTGCGGAAAACTTATCGCGCACTACGTCCATTTTATCGTCGACAAAATCGTCCATAAGAGCAGTTAATTCGATTAACCATGGAACGTTTTCGCACCACGTTTACTCTTATTGATAACTCGCATCCCCAGAGACGCTGTACGGTGCGTACAGAAGAAGCTATTGCTGCTGTAGAGCGTAGCATTGAGGAAGAACGTTACAGTCAATGGTGATTGGTATAGAGCCATGATTACTAACTTTTTCATTCCTGAATTGAATAACCATGATGTCCAGAAGATGTGGTTTCAACAAGACGGCGCAACATGTCACACAGCTCGTGCCACAATAGATTTTGATTGAAATACAGGTTTGGTGACCGCCTAATTTTACGTTTTGGACCTGTGAATTCGCCTCCAAGATCTTGAGATTTAACACCGCTGGACTACTTTCTGTGGGGCTAATTCGGTAAAGCCACAAACGCTTAACCATTTGGAAGACAACATTCGACGTGTTATTGCCGATATACGGCCACAAATGTTGGAAAAAGTCATCGAAAATTGGACGTCCAGATTGGATTACATCCGCGCCAGCCGTGGCGGTCGTATACCAGAAATCGTATTTAAAATGTAATGCCACAAGATTATCTTTCGGATAAATAAAATTCATGTCAATCGAATAATCCATCGTTGTTTTGTTGCAACTTAAAGTTCTATACCTCTATAGAAAACACCCTATACATAAGTTGACTATTTATTCAATTAGTTTACAACTCAATTGTTTATTTACATTTGTAATAAACAATAAAATATTAGAGCCTTCTATTCATCTCTCAGTCTTTTTAAATCATAATAAATTTAGCAGCCGTAGTCTAGTTGGAAGTTGGCCATTTCACACGGGTTTGTATCGTCTATGCTGTATTGAATACGCTTGTTTGTGAATGCTGCATGCTATGCTGTATTGTGAATTTCGTATTCCATATGTCTTCTTCTTATTCTTCTTCATAATTTTTGGCATTCAACAGTTTGATAGCACGAAACCAACACAACTTTTTAAAAACATATGTAAAAATGTGTATAAGTTTATTGGAGTTTTACATGAAAATTATCAACAACAAGCATACACTGTTGTATATTCGTCCAAAAATACACTCAATACAACGATACAACGACTTGTGTGAATTGACCAAGTATATCACTTTAATACATTATACTCGTGGCAAGTTTAATTAACGATTATCGATAATATAAAATTTATCGATATCAAATAGAAAACAAGAAAAAACTTACGTCTCTCATAAGAACAGTCTACGTTGATAAAAAAAATGTGACGATATTCAGCGAGCTGTTGTTGTAGTTAAAAGTGTTCTTTGTATAGTTCTCGTTTTATTTCAAGTTCCCTTGTAATTTTGTATTTGTATAAATCAGCGGTTTTAAATCAATTTTTTAATTATGAAACGAAAAGGAAAAGAAACAAATCCAGCAGAATTGTTAACCAAAAGGTAGGAAGATCTCACACCACTTCTCTCTACAAGGATTAGAAGATTATTAGAACGCAAAAGAGTTTGTCTCAAAGTCATCCCTCAAAAGTTATATAACAAGAGAAGAGGTACGTAATGCAAACTGTTCAAAAATATTTTAAGGTGACCGTTTTTTCTTATATTATAAGACGAGCACTGAAGGGATTACCCCTACTCAGGTAGTACATTGTGTTGGAATAACAGAAAGATAGAGGAAAGAGAAAGTAAAGAGCGGTAGTGGGAGACAAATTTTATTTTTGAAACATTATTCGTTTTATTTTTAAAGACCTTTGTAAATCTTTCATATCTTTTTTTCTCGAATATTGCTTTGTTGTTAATCATATGTAATGTCAATAATCAGACAATTAAAAAACACCCAGGGTCTCTGGCAGAATCGGCCATCGGTGCACCCAAATAACTTTAAGAAAACAGATTGCCGACAGCACTATTTAAAAAAATACTAAAAAATGGTTACAACGGCAACCTAGTACGAAGAAATTCAAACATTTTCCTCCCTAGAAGACAAAGGAGTTGTGGAAAAAGGTAAATTTAAATATTGTTACGTTAATAAAAAAAAGAAAATGAGTTCATTGATGAAATTAAATTACTTAAATTCTTTATTGTTCGTACTATTTTTGTGTGCCACTGTTTATATCTTGACGAATATAACAATAATTGCTTGTTTGCTATTCTTCTTTGCTTAAACGCAGATCTTTGCAACGGATATCTTCAAACCACGACTGTTCTCTTCACACGCAACGCGTCTTCACACAAGACTGACTGAATTCTTACTACTCCTTGCCTGCTTTGTCTTGCCTTTTGATATGCCCACGTAAACAGTCTGATGAATGTTCTTAAAGTCGAATGTTCGTGTCTTCGCCTTCTCAAAATCTTTATCGTTGTTTCATTGTTGTTTGTGTATTTTATTTACGTTGAGTGTTGTTGCCTTCCTGCTTGCATGTCTATGCCCTTTTCTTGTATACTGCTGTTGGAATATGGTTTTTTTTTGTTATTGCAGCTTTTGTTTATCATTTTAATGTTAAACTATGTTACACCATTTCCATTTTCGTAACAATATTTTTGGCACCAAAGGAAGAAAAATAATGTAGGAAAAATGGGTTTCTGCTGTCTATTTTCTTTATCACTGATGGATGGTGGTGATGCGGTTTTGTTACACCATTTCCATTTTCGTAACAATATTTTTGGCACCAAAGGAAGAAAAATAATGTAGGAAAAATGGTTTACTGCTGTCTATTTTCTTTATCACTGTGTAGGATGGTGGTGATGCGGTGCTGATTTAAGGCATTTAAGGCCAGCATGCGAAGTGGGTCTTCTCCAATTTATTGAAATAATACTGGATGAGGGCAAATTTAGATGCTAAATAAACCAATTTACCACAAAATGTTATGAATTGGGTCTTAGTGGTCAATTTTGGACAACTTTGGATATGGGCAAGTAGAACGCTCAAAGTAGTTTTTTTTTATTAGATATTGTGTGTTACGTTCTTTAGTCTCGTAACTTTTGCATCAGTTGTGATATGTCGTAGAAGGAAAAAGCACACGGGTTTCTGTTAAGCAGATGCAGATCTCACTGAACTTTGAATGGTATCGGAACTAGGGGAACTGAATGAACTAAATGTGTCTATATTTTCGGTTTGACTATCATTTTAATTTGTTTAAAGAATATTTATGATACAATTCTATTTTCTCTCTGACAATAATCTGATTAATAAAATCATATTAAAGTGTAAAATGAATTCAATAACGTAACAAAGTCAAATATTAACTCAATCAGAAAGAAAATTTAAAAAAGAAAAATCCAAAATTTTACACTCCATCTTGCCACATGTGTTAGAAAACTTGAGATTTTTCGTGTGCCGTTTTCTCTTTTTCTTTCTCTTTTAGATTTGGCAGAATGTGGTACTTATTATACACTTAACAAGTTGTTCAATTCTTTATTTTCTTAAACACTGGTAAGGCACCGTATAAGGCACCCAAGTGCCTCTCCCATTTGAATTGAAGAATTGTGTTTGAAAAATATTTAAAATACCAATCATTGTCTTTATTTAGGAATTTCATGAAAGTTGTGCAGAATTATAACTAAAACTGGATCGATATGGATTGGACACTGTACGCTGTCCATAGTGTGCAGGTTAAAAAATTGAAAAATCAAAAAGAAAGCCTATTTGACTAGTAAAGAGTTCTTCTTTAAAGTTTTTGAGGTTTAAGCGATCGAGATTTATTTTCTTCTATTTCTCAACATATTTCGAATTGATATTAAAAAGGCTGCCATACCTTCAATTTTTATCGCATGATCTGTGATTTGATTTGTAGTCGCCGTGGTCTAGTAGGTAGTATGTTGTCTTATTAGACGTGAGGCCTAGGTTCGAACCCCAGGTCAGACGTTTCCAAACTAAACGAAATGTGAAAACATATTTTTCGGCGACTTCCTCTCATCAGATTTCATCAAAAACTCTAAGAGTAAATAAAATTTCCATGAAGAGTTTCTCGAAAAAGATCTGTCGTTCGGAGTCGACTTTAAACTGTAGGTCCCACCGCTCATGCATAAAAATGAACGCACACAACATAAGTGGTGTGAGAAACTAGGTCGTAATCCTTACTAGAGGGTTGTAATGACCAATTATGTATGTATGTATGATCTGTGATTTGAGATCAGAATTATAGAATATTAGACTTTGTTCTGAAATGTATATTGTGATCCATCAGTAACATTGGATTCTAGATTACGTTTAATATGTTGGTACATGTTGTGGATAACCGTATAAGGTGTGGATTATTAGAAAAGGCACCTTTTCATCCTAGCCAACAGGTAGATCTACTAGAGTAGGTGGATCTACTGCTTCTGTTCTTGTAGTTTAGATGGAAACATTCAGGTGCCCTTCAATGTGAAGGAGGTAACCGCAAGCGCCTTTTAGAATATAGAGGATGGCCTCCCGAACAAACTCATAAATATTTTATTGGATTGGTATGCACCTGTATATCATAAGTTCTGTACACTAGTCTGTCGAAATGTACGCAGGAACTGAAGTAATAAAGATCGAAACAATAAGGGGATGTAGTAGATGAACTCCTAACAAAACTATCTGAGGCGGGCATCAGCTGCCAAGGAGTCCCATATTCTGCGACGAGTTTATATAACAATGAAGACTAAGGCATTGTAGACTATGATTAGTATAAATGTAATATGATACCTACGAAATCGATTGGCTAACAGTTCACTCCTTAACTATCCCTTGGGTACAATCCGTAAACACAACCTAATTACTTCATACTGAACTAATGTCTACAATATCTTAATTCTTTTATATATATAACCTGGAAATATGCCGTTAATACAATGTACGCTAAAAAGAAGAAGGAGAGCAGAAGTCTAGTTTGATATAAAATTTTAAACAGACTTCACTTCAATTTTGGCTGTCGAATCAATCAGAAAACATAAAGTGCTCATAAGGTGCGAAAATAAAAGAATTAAAGTTAAAAGAAAAAATTCAAATTGTAAAAAAAAAAATTAATTAATCTTTAATATAATAAAATACCTGTGAAATTTAAATATGTATATTAAAAGTAAATCCAAATGATCATTTAAATTTGCCATAAATTATAACTTACATTGTTTATATCTACTTATAATAAAAGAAAGTGAATTTGTACTTATACTTAATTGTATACTTACCCTTAACGTTATATTTACCTATAATTAAAAGAAAAGAAAGTGAATTGGTTGTAAATGTATACTTACCCTTAAAAATATACCTACCTGTAATAAAAGGAAAGTGAATTAATATAAATTTATACTTACCCTTAAACTTGTACCTATGTATTACTAAACATAAAGTGAATCCAATCTCATAAAATTCTATTTACCATAAATTTATACCTACACAAAATAAAAGATTTATTGAAGTTCTAAAATAGTGGCTATATACTAAATTCCTAATTGGAACACAAAAAGGGACCAAGTGGCTACACTTCATCACTGTGGAAAAAAGGTAAATTTCAGTCTCAATTCGCTCAAGACATAGAAATAATTTTATTTCTTTCTCCTTTTTTATCCCATAATACGCGTCTCAACGATTGTAATTACTCGTGAGTAATTACAATCTACATCTCCTAAAGATCTCTTTCTGTAAAGAGATTTAAGGGAGATTTAAAAACAAATCAAATAACTCCAATTTGTTTCACTATGATTATGTGAACTTTTTCTAAACGAGACTTAGTAACACAAATGAATGGAGTAATTTGGAAGATGCATAAATTTTTAAACGCGTGACAGAGGGGTCAAGAACGAATCTTGGCACAGGAATAGAAATCTATGCCTAATTTAACTTAGATAATGAGTACAAAAGTCAGGACATAGCAATGCTATCTGACAACCAGAGCTTAAATTCAAGATTGTTTAGGACTCTCTAGCGTAGCTGAATCGGCTAGGTAGGAAAAATTAGGTTTCTCTCTTCAGACTCTCATGTTCTGTGGGAATTTTCGTCAATGAGCAAGCAGATAAGCTTAAGCACGGTGGAGCATCCAAGACGTTGGTGGCATCACCTACTGTAGAGTAAGAGCGAATGTTTAAAATGGAAATTAAAGAGAAGCAAAGATTTTTCTTAAACCAAATGCGTTTGTGACAATCAAAACTTTCGTAGGGAAATTGCTATAAGAGGAGATCTAAGTTATGCATTAGGCTATCCAGGAACAACCTGATGTTGGAAGCCGATCTTCTGGCAGGACACTGTAGGCTCAAGGTATAATTTGATGTAGTGTTCATCGCTGTCTCTTTTGTGGTTAGCAGTAGAACAATAATAAGAACCACTAGTAACAGACTATAAACTGCATAGCGGCTTGTGTTGGGACAGCTTTATAAGAGACAGTGGCATATCGAATTAAAATGGTTGGACAGCCCTTGCATTGACTCAAGTAGATTTTATGTAGTGCCAATGCAATTGCCATTACACATAAAGTTTTATATTCTCTTTCTTTTATGTTAACATTTAACTTTTCAGTAAAAAAAAAAATGGCAAATATTTGTAAATACACGATGTTTTACTTAGAAATTTGAAGAAATTGTACATGAAATGAAACACTAACACCTTGCCATTGCAATAGCACTTCGTTCTTTGCGAACTTTGTAAGTAAAATTATTGAAAAACCTAAAAATTTCAAAGAATTTTTACAGCTGACGCGACTATTTACGCGTATTTGGGTTGTTTTTTATTGTATTCTTCCAAAAAATATTCTTTCAATCAAATCAAATCATCATTATTGCCATTGTTCTAATTGTCATTATCATCACTGTATCATTGTCAGGTAATAGTATGAAGGAAATTACTTGAGTGTTACAACCACGTATCCAATGTTACATCATGTATCAGGAACAGTGTAAAGAGAAATAAATTCAAAATAAAAACAATAAAAAACCATAAAAGTTTTTTTTTATATGTATGTATGTATCTTGAAGTACATTTTTATTCAAATACATAGACTGCCAATGGAAAAGTCATGCCCCTCTTAACACTTTCCCGTAACCCATTTCACCAGCTCGATTTCAGAAATTCTTATTTGGCCTTATTTCGGTTTCTTTCTGACTTGTATTTCCCACTTTCATGGGGTTTCCTTTTTAAATGTTTTACAACATTAATGGATGGCTTGTGTAAAGAGTTACAAAAATACACACACACATACACACAAAAATGTTGTTAAAATAATCTGAAAAAGGAAAGAGAAGAACTGAAACAAACCCGAGAAGTACACAAATATTCTTTTATGACAACTCAATTTCGTAACAAAAGAAATATTTAAAATACATGAACCTACACACACACACACACACACACTTATAATATTTGTTAACATCCATACATATGTGTGTGTGTAAATACTTAAATGTGTTTGGAGTGGTTAGCAAGCAATAAAGTATTGCAAAATTCAAACACACGCACATAAATTCAAGCCAAAAACGAGATACACATCAACAACAACAAAAACAAGAGCAAAAAATATTTGAAAACAGAAAGAACACCTTGTTCGACAACAAATTTATTTCGTCCTTAAATGGCTATCATTGAGCCCTACAACAGGAACGTGCATCAGTATAGGAATGAGATGAATTTGTAAAACTAAAACAGTCACACACAGGTAACCGATACAATAACAAATAGAATCAATATACATAACATATAACGTATGTATGTACGGACATATGCAAGTTTATAGAGCAATCGTTTACCTCATAAAATTTTAAACTTAAGATTTGTATTCCGTTCGCATTGTAAGATACAGAGATCAGTAATGAATCGTTTTTTAGCTACTCATAAGTGCTCATGAAATTTTGAGTATGAGTGAGTCAACGGTATTGAAATTCAACTACTCTGAATCATTCGTAATCATTACAATATTGATTTATGAGTACAGGTTGCAATGAGTATGAGTACAACGTTGACATCAAACTCATAACATTCGAAATATGTTTGATTCATACGCCTACTCATTCAGATTCATAAATTTAGAAAAATACTTATAATACTCATAAATGATTCGAGTGATTGGAATCATTCATCAAAATTTACAGTCTTAAGAGAGAAAAAAGACAAAGAGAACAAGGAAAGCAAACACACAACCTTCTAGTGAGTATTGTAGCGTTCGTGCACGAATCATACTTATTTTGTGATTCTTGTAAATGTTGAGTAAAACAGAGTCAAAATCAACAACATCATGCGTATTCTTAAGTATGAGTACGATGAGTACTTCAAACTTTGAATATGAGTAGCGTGAGTATGATATTAATAGAAGTATGAATGCCTAAAAGTATCAGATATAACGAGTATGATTCAAATCTACTTATCTTTTTGAATACTCATTGTAGATCTCTGAAGAAGAGTTCTACAAGAAAAAGGAGCCAAATTTGAATAGCTCAACCAAGAGTAGACCTCCACCCTGTAGAGGCCAATTGACGATGAAAGAAAGTTGATTGATAAATTCATCAAAATACACGTTTATAGGGAAACAAGCCTCTTTTTATTTATATTTTATAGAGAAAGAGAGTTCAATATTTTGTCATGAATTAACATTTCCAGCCATTCCAGTATGTCTTCAACAATAAATAGGACTGAGACAGAAGTGCCTGATATCTGTTAAATATGATTACGGCGAATACCGCATTTGAATCTATTCGGCAATCTTTCAGATCTTCTGCAGTTGCTTTATCACTATGACTAAGTTATGAGTCAACAAACAACATTAAAAGCCCAGAGAACATATTAAAAATTGGAGTAGTTTTCAGTGTTAGTCGTCTCCTTACCAGAGATCAGAGAAATGAGTATTCAAAAAGATGAGTAGATTCGAATCATACTCATAATTTCTGATACTTATACGCATTTATACTTATTTTAATATCATACTCATACTACCCATATTCAAAGTCGTACTCATACTTAACAATAAGCATGATGTTGTTGATTTCGACTCTCCTTTACTTAACATTTACAAGAAGCACAAAATAAGTATGATTCGCTTACGAACACTACAATACTCATTAGAAGGTTGTGTGTTTGCTTTGCGTGCTGTCTTTATCTTTTTCTTTCTTCTTTTTTTTTTTTGTAAATGCAACAACAACTAAGACTCTAAATTTTGATGATTCCAATCACTCGAATCATTTATGAGTATTATACGTATTTTTCTAAATTTATGAATCTGAATAAGTAGTCGTATGAATCAAACATATTTCGAATGTTATGAGTTTGATGTCAACGTTGTACTCATACTCATTGCAACCTGTACTTATAAATTAATGTTATAGTGAGTACGAATGAATCAGATTAATTAAATTTCAATATTGTTGACTAACTCATACTCGAAGTTTCATGAGTACTTATGAGTAGCGAAAATAACAATTCATTGGTGATCTTTGCTCCTTACTTAATTGGTCATTACAACCTTTTAGTCAAGTTTACAAATCAACATCTTGCATCAACCATGTTGCGTGTGTTACTTTTTAACCTACAGTTTAAAGTCGACTTTAAATAACAGATTTTCGAGAAACTTTTCATGGCGATTTGGTTTACACTCAGAATTTTTACCAGAAGACTGCTGAGAGTAAGGCGCCGAAAGAAATATTTTGTTCATGATTTGTTATGTTCAAGAAGTCTAATCCGGGGCTTAAACATACTACCTTCTACTGCGACTTCATAGTCGCCTTATACTTTTTTCATTGCAAGAAATAAAAAGAATGACCCAATATGAGATACTAAAAAAGCTTCTAATCAGCGAGAGAGGATGTTACTTTAGTACCTACGCTGATATCCCATCGAATATCCAGATTCATCAGAATTCTTATAACTACGTGGGATTCATTTATTAAATTATTACGCGATCTATTTTCTCAGTAAAAAACTTTTAAAAATATTTCACTTGTTACTTGGGGTAGTACTACCCACAAGTCGACTAACACTTGTACTCCACTGGCTTTCAATTAAGGCAAACAGTCTTGCCATACCAACGTTTAAGTGAAAACTCTCGAGTTATTCCACTCAAATTTCATGATATTTGAACTCTTATAAACACCAGAGTAAGGTGAGAGATATTAAAATACAAACACAAACACACTTTTGCACGTACAAAGCTACAATACGACTTTCATACTCCTACACATGTAGGCACACATGTGTAAAATGTAACGGTATATCGAATTAAATTACGACTTTTGAAAAAAATTTCAAAAATATCGTTTAAAATTATATTGCCTGTATTGGTTTCTATGGCTCATTGTTCAAATGACGAATACACTGACACAGACTTAAATATGAAAAGAAATTTCGGCTAATCTCTATTCTTCTTCTAAAATAAACTTATTTTAAAAAATAAAACAGAAAACATGTCTTTTAAATGTAGAAAGGCGACAGAAATTGTATGTCAACATATTCAATGGCACAACTACAAATACATACATACATACATAATTGGCCATTACAACCCTTCAGTCAGGATTACGACCAAGCTTCTCTCACCACTCATGTAGTGTGCCTTAATGTTTATATGTGAGAGGCGGGACCAACTGTAGGTAACGTCGACTCCGAACGACAGATTTTGAGAAACTTTTTCATGGCAGGCTTGTTTACTCTCAGAGTTTTTGCCAGAAATCTGCTGAGAGGAAGTCGCCGAAGAAATATTTTTTATATTTCGTTTTCATGTCTGGCCTGGGGCTCGAACCCGGGCTTTACGTCTAATAAGCGAACACACTACCTACTAGACTACGGCGACTACGAACTACAAATACTGAAGTGAAATAAATTTATAAAATCCAATTTATATCATATGATTAGCGTATAACAGTGGTGGTTATGTCATTTACACGGCTCTAAATTAAAAAATCAATCCATAGATATATATAAATATAAACAAATTGTAGACAAAAATTATATTTTTTATATAACAGCAGACTTAGACGTATGACGTATACAATAAAAAGACAATCGGTCAATTTACACAAGCCGTTGTATCGTTGTATTGAGTGTATTGTTGGACGGATTTACAATAGTGTATGCTCGTCGTTGATAATTTTCATATAAAAACCCGATACACTTATACACATTTTTTTCATATGTTTTTAAAAAAATTGTGTTAGTTGCGTGCTATCAAGTTATTTGAATGCCAAAAATTATGAAGAAGAATAAGAAGAAGACATTTGGAATACGAAATACACAATACAGCAAAGCATTGAGCGTTCACACACAAACAAGTGTATTCAATACAACATACACGATACAAAGTCGTGTGAAATAGCCAAATGTTATTTGATAAATAAACTTATTGACGTTTTTTTTCTTTGACAAGTGCTTGAGACATTTCGTAAAAATTGGAATTTAGACAAGTCCAGTTAAATGGTATGTCTATTTCAAACCAAGCTCAGCATTCTCCATAAAAAGAGAGTGCAAGTAATGTTAGTAAGTAAAGATCTTACTCGGTTGGCGTCAGCGTACCAGTTTAGTTTTTGTATTTCTTAGAAAGTATTTATGCTTACTATAAAGGCGCCATTCGGTTACATCTAACTTCAGAATACGTGTTTGTGTGTAAAATTATACTTAGTGTACTCTTTTATATCTTAACATCTTTTTTCCTGCCCTTCTTTCGACTTTTGTTACTTTAGGACGACCAAATTACCTGCAGGTCAACAACTTGCTTTCATGATGGTACACGTTATCAAATCTACATACTCTTCTTAGTGTAAATTAAAGAAAACTGGAAAACTTTTTATGACATCAAATTTTTCTATGATAACTACTAAATCCCTTTGACCAATATCTTCCAGGGCATCTTTTCAATACAGAAAGGTTGTTGCAATTTTTAAATATAACACACGCGCATCTGATTCCAATATGTGCCTGGCCGATTTTTTCCATGTGTGCACTTAATCAGAGATCAGCAATAAATCGTTCTTTCGCTACACATAAATACTCATGAAATTTTGAGTATGAGTGAGACAACAGTATTGAAATTCAACTACTCTGATTCATTCGTACTCACTACAACATTGATTTATAAGTACAGATTGCAATGAGTATGAGCACAACGTTGTTATTAAACTCATAACATTAGAAATATGTTTGATTCATACGCCTACTCACTCAGATTCATAAATTTAGAAAAATACTTATAATACTCATAAATGATTCGAGTGATTCGAATCATTCATCAACATTTACAGTCTTAGTTGTTGTTGAATTTACAAAAAACAAAAAAAGAATAAAGAAAAAGACAAAGACAGCAAGCTAAGCAAACACACAACCTTCTAGTGAGTATTGTAGTGTTCGTACGCGAATCATACTTATTTTGTGATTCTTGTTAATTTTGAGCCATGGAGAGTCGAAATAAACAACATCATGCGTATTGTTAAGTATGAGTACGATGAGTACTTCAAACTTTGAATATCAGAAGTATGAGTATGATATTAAAATAAGTGTGAATGCGTATATGTATCAGAAATTATGAGTATGATTCGAACCTACTCATCTTTTTGAATACTCATTGCTGATCTCTGATCCATATTGTTACGTTTTTGCCTTTTTAAAAACGTTTAGATTATGAGTTCGTTGATTGCAAACCAAAATAAAAACAAATATGTGTTTTATTTCAATTAAGCTCTTTATTAATCACACTACATTTGTGTGCCACCATATACAACTTCACGATACAACAACAACTTGCTTGTTAGTTATTATTCTCTGCTTACAAGCTTTTTGTAAGCAACAACACTTATATTCGTGTACAGATCTATAGCGGAGATCTTCACACAATAGTGATCCTCAAACGCGCCTTCAGACAAGACAGACCGAATTCTTACTGACTGGTTGCTTGCCTTGTCTTGCCCTTTTATATACTCGACTTCATTGTTGTTGTTGCGTTTGCTTACTTGTCTATAGCTTTTTATCTCATACTTGTTGTTGTGGGTTTACTTGGAACATGTTCGATGGATTTGTTAGTGTCTTTCTGTGTGGTGTGTGTTGTGTACACATTCTCATAGTCTTTGTATTTGTAGCTTTTGCTTATTGTTTATGTTAAACGATGTTTTCTTGTGAAACGATATTAGGTCGTCTCCATTTGGGTAACAATATGTACATATATCCCAAACTGAAAATTTCAAAAAAATTAATAACTCAAAATCGGGTGGGTGTTATTTTATTTTAAGTTATTTTTAACGCGTCTATTTATATTTCCCGTCTATAGCCGAGTGTATTCGATCAGTTATTCTTTATATATGGTCACTTGAACTTATTGTGCGTGAGATTATATTATTTTATACAACTATTTTGATATGTAAATCCCATTTCTCGCTATACATGTGTTATAAATTATTTACTACTGGGTGGATATATTTTCTTATTTTAATAAATATAAAAGGATTTAGTATTGAAAATGTAAAAGAAAAAAATTATTGTAAATGTTAAGGATGTCCCCATGGTCGGTAAAGGTACTTTCCTACTTACATACAGAGGTTACGATTCCTTACTACCTTATATAATTTGGTATAGCAGAGAATGCTTTGCAGAGGACGTGGAGTTATTAAGATCATAGAAAATAAAATTAACACGTTCACACGTTGGTGTATATATTCCTCCTAAAATGTCATCATTATTAAAAAAGTTCAATACTGCTTCACACACACTTTGTTTATACAGTGCACTCGCGATAATATGAACCCCCTAATATATGAACACCCCAAAATATGAACACTTTTTCTTAAACATTGACTACTCCAAAATATGAACTTTGTACAAAGGCTTTAAAATATGAACAGCTTTTTTATTTTTAAAGCATACAAATTCCAGTTACAAAGCATTAGAAATTGGGGAAATCCCGAGTTTTTTGTGTTTATTTTAATACCAAATCTTAAAAAAAACACAAATACATACATAAATATGTGTGTGATACATGTATGTAGATACATGTGTGTAGAACGATTCTTAACCAAAAAGGTGAAGCCAGCAAAAGCCATTCTTCTAATAGATAATGCACCTTCTCACCCACTTGATGACCAACTGAAATCTGAAAACGGCTCTATTTTTGTAATGTTTATGCCACCGAACGTGGGACCTCCTATCCAACCCATGGACCAGAATGCAATCAGGATGACAAAACTTTATAATAGAAACAGTCTTCTAGCTTCCATTGCTGCTAAAGGAGGTAGTTTAATAGAGTCTATGACGCAAACTACATTAAAGGAAGCCGTTATTATTTTAGAATCAGCATGGAGTAGAGTAGATGCATCTTTGCTATCCAAATGCTGCAATAATATTTTAAATATGGTGGTTAACCAAAATGATCCTGAAGCTGAAATCCCTCTAAGTAATCTTAGGCAAAGCTTACAAATGAATTTAATAGATTTAGAAGAAAGTGCGGCCAATAAATTCGTGTTCTCTGGAATGTGCTAATGTACTGTAAAAGAATTGAAGTTGTATGTTATTCTATAGTTTTCTATAGATTGAATTTACAGCCTTGAATGTTAAAGAATAGAATGAGGATGCTATTGAATGTGACGATAATGAAATAGAAGAAATATCGGACGAAGATGATTGTGTGGAGAAGCCAAAGAGAACGATTAAAGACAGGAAAGTTGTAGAAATTTTTAATAATACATTGGAGTGAGCAGAAACTGAAATGGTTGAACAACGAGACTTAAATGTATTGAGACAGTTGCGGGAGAAGGCTATTTTAAAAGTTCTCGTTCAAAAAAACAGCAAAAAAAGATAACCGAATTTTTTTAAAGTTTAAGTTAAAGATTGTATAAGTATTTGAACACATTTACAAATTTAGTGAAGAAAGTTCCTTTTTTTAAATAAAACAAAAAATAAAATTATTTAATGAAAAAAAGCAGGAAAAGTGTTTATCTTGCACGAAAACAACATTTTTTTCAACAATTTAAGCCATTTGTAAATATGAACAATTTCGAAAATATGAACAGGCGTTGTTTTAATTAGTTCATATTATCGCGAGTGCACTGTATTTAATTTAAATATAGGAAGCGCTTAATGAAGGATTCGATATTTGTTTACATGTTTTTTTAGTGGTTCACAAAAAATTAAAATAATAATTCAAAATCTTTTATTTTAATTTTATGCGAAAGATACACAGAAATTAAAACACAAAGACAAACAAACAACAAAAATTAGAAAAACAAAAAATAACAAGAAGAAGAAGAAGAACTCAAATGAATTTAAATTATTTCTACAAATATGTATGAGACAGAGAGTGAGAGAGGGAGTGAACGAACGAGGCGAGGCGAGTTATAAATAATTAAGAAAGTTTGTTTTAACACTTTTCTTTTATCGCTTAAGATTTTCCATACAAAATTCGCTAATTTATGTACAATTCCTTTAATTAGTTTATGTTTACAAATACACACACACACACACTCACAATAAATACAACAATAAATTAAAGAAAAACAAAACAAAAACACTTCCCTGATGCTACACATACACGCACACACACATATACATAAATAAATATGAAATCACATTAACAAAACAGTGGTAACGGCAGTTCGGAGCACAGTAACTGAGAGGTGAAAAGCAAAACAACCGTTGCACAATTAAATATGGATAACGGCAAAGGATAACAAGGTTCTTAGTATCCTGTCAGTGTTTTAGACGACTGTCAATGGCCTTCATTTGGATAATAATCATTACTTGAGATGAACTTACTTGTGGTAGTGGTGATAATGGTGGTGCTGCTGGTGTTTGACTAACTGGTGGTGGTATTGAGAAATCAACGAATCTAAAAATAAATTGTGGGATGTTGTTAAACAACGATTTCATTGCAATCAAATTCAATAAAATCTTTCAAATATTTAGCAGCCGTAACAACAGCAGAAATGCTTATCTGATGGTAAATTTTATTATGAAAGTATTTGATTTGGGGGCGTGGAGATGATAAAATATCTCCAATAAATTATTTGGCACTTAAATTAAGTCTATTAATGTTCAGCTCTGCCCCAATTTGTATACACATATTTGAGTATCTGTTCAATGATTATGGATTTGTAAGGTACCCTACACATTATCTCCTTGTGGGTTAAAGTAAATCAAAATAATCATAAACATTTTGTCGGTTGAACACTCCCTTATAATAAAACGGTGCGACAGTCAAAATACATCCAGCTAATGGCATAGTGTAGGTTGTGAAGTTCATTGAGTAGAACTCAAAAATATATTTTTTATATTTCCTGAACCCTTCAAACTTATCTTATTTGACAAAAACTGTTTTTTTTATAACTTTACGCATAAATTTATTGATTACACAAACATTTCTGAACCGAGGTACAAAATTTAAACACTGTTAGAAAAGAAAGGGATGGACCTTTAAAACGATATTTCATATATATATTATTTGATTTAATATGCTATGAAGTTTGATGAGGTAAACTTGACAAATGGGAATTTTTTTTCTTATTTTTTCAAACATTTCTGAACCGATGTCCAAAGTTTGAACCTTATTAGAGAGGAGAGGGATGGACCTTTAAAACGATATACATATGTTTATATATTATTTGATTTAATATGCTATGAGGTTTGATGAGGTAAACTTGACAAATGCAAATTTTATTTTTCATATTTTTTCAAGTTTGTCAGTTCATAGTATCAAACTTTAATTAAAAAATATGAAATAAGTAATGACATTCTGAGTGTGCATTGTGTTGTGAAGAGACCGACGCTTCGTTTGATAAAATTAGACAAAAATTAGCATAGTTATTATATAATGAGTCTAACAGTCGTGTTATATTCTTTACATATGTCAGCTTATCAAATTGACTTTCAGTTCGAAAATTTTCAAAACTTTTGTTGGATCTTGATTGTTGATCGCAAAATGTGTCAATTTCGCTCTTTAGCGACCACCAGAAGTTGGCCTATGTTTGCGCAAAGAGAAATAATAATATTTGCAAAAAACACAAATATTCGCCGAGTTCTGATAGTCGTGCAAATTGATACATTTCCATTTCCAAATTGATACAGATCCATCGAAATTTTTGAAAAATTTTTAAAAATTTTGAACTGAAAGTTCATTTGATAAGATGACATATATAAAAAAGATAACACAACTGTTATACTATTATTATGTATTTTTTTTCATATTTCGTTTTGCTGGAGATTTCATTAGAAACTTATTTGAACCAAAACGTTAATACCAATAAATCTTTATTTAGATTTTAAAATATTAATGAATGAAACATAATCTAACAAAAAATACTAACAACTCTAATGGTTCAGTAATTTTGTTCTGAGTTACATGTATAAGTCCTCTTATACTGTAGGTTTTGATAAGTGTAAAATGAAAAATTTAAATTTTAAAAACTGCACTAGAACTGTGATGTTAGCTTGTAAATGTTTATGTAATTCCAAATTAACGGTATACTTTATATTTAATTGAATTTGAAATATATTGCTTATACGCATCATATTACTTGTACTGATATACATATTTACTCTGAAAAGTATGCAATGAAAAGATTGGATTTTGTCGTTCATGGAAATAATATAATTAAATATCGCTCATACGACACGTCATGTTATGAATATTTTCTATTAAAAGTGAATGGAAGTAGAATTATTAAATTCTAATTTTGCGAAAAATCGATCAGATTCTTAGGCTACTTCCTCTCAGCAGATTTCTGGCAAAAACTCTGAAAGTAAATAAATCTGTCATGAAAAAGTTGCTTAAAATCTGTCGTTCGGAGTCGACGTTAAACTGCAGGTCCCGCCATTCAAGTATAAAATTAAGGCAAACAATATGAGTGGTGTGAGAAGCTATGCCGTAATCCTGGCTGAAGGGTTGTAGTGGCCAATTATGTATGTAAGTTATAGAATTTAAATAATAACTACGGTAATTTTTGTCCGATTGGATCAAACGAAGAGTCAATCTCTTCACAAGAGAACGTACTTTCAGAATGTCATCACTTATTTCATATTTTTTAAATAAATTTTGCAATTAAGAATAGCTAGACTTGAAAAAATGAGAAAAGAAATCATATTTTCAAAGTTTACCCGATGAAAACTCATAACATGTAAGTTTCAACCATATGTTTATGTATATCAATTTAAAGGCTCATCTGTGCCCTTTTCAATCAATTTTGGATTTTGGAACTTTGGTTCAAAATAGCAATAATTTTGTGTAAAAAGTTCATAAATACGGCTTTTTGCAAATAACACAAGTTTCAAGGATTGGAGAAATTAAAAAAAGAAATATTTTTAAGTTCTTCTCAACAAAACTCACTGCCTATACTATGTATGTCATTAGCTGAGTGTATTTTACCTGTCCAGCGTGTAATCGGTTTTATGATTTATTTCATGTATATTTTGTGTGCTTCACGACTTACAAAGAAATCACTGACAGTTATTTGATTCAAATATTCATCTTTGGCCACTAAAATAATATGATTTTTGATAGAAAAGTTTTAAATGATTGAAAATGAATGGTTTTAACACGGGGCACTTCGAGGTTAGGTCGCTGACGGGGATCTGGAACAGATCCCAGCCGGACTATGTTGCGATGAGCAGGAGTTGGAGACTATCGAACACATCCTCTGTAACTTCCCAGCCCTTGGTAGGTTGAGGACCCTTGACAGGGCCTTCTTTGAGAGTTTGAACTCAGTGTCGAGAGCCGACATCAAGGCTCTCCACAGATTCATTAGTGGCTTAGTCTGGTTGAGAGGCGCCAGGGCTTCATCAGGGTAGTCGCGCTCTCTCTTTTTTGTTGTGTCTGGTCTTTGTGATCTCTCCGCTTCCCATTCTCCCTTTTCTACATCCTCTCCTTTTTATCCTATTCCCTCTATTATCCTTCCTTTTTAAGCACGTTGTACAATGGGTCAATCCGACCCCCGGGTACTGCACTTGTCTTACTTGACAAGTACACGTCCTCTAACCTGAATTAATTTCTCCTTTAAGTTAGGTTAGGTTAGAGGACGTATACTTGTCAACTGTGACATGTACAGTACCCGGAGGTCGAATTGACCCATTGTACAAAGTCCTAGCTTTTCACACCACTCGTGTTGTGTGCATTAATTTTATACTTGAGTAGCGGGACTTACAGTTTAAAGTCAACTCCGAACGACAGATTTTTGAGAAGCTTTTCATGGCAATTTTTACTTTCATAGTTTTTGCCAGAAATCTGCTGAGAGGAAGTCGCCGAAGAAATATTTTTTTTTAATATTTCGTTTTCATGTCTGGAGTGGGGTTTGAATTCGGACCTTTCGTCTAATAAGCCAACACAGTACCTACTAGACCACGACGATTTCAATTTCTCCTTTAACTACAAAAATAAAATTAGAAGGGTGCCCTGCATAGTCTCAGGCTTCATAAAATTTATTGCATACGTATTTTTTTTACGTATTTTCATTAAATTAATGAAATCAATTTTTAGTACTAATTGGAATGTGTTTGGAAAAAGTTTTTCCATTTAATTATGAAACATAATTTCATTAACGACCATAATTCATTTGAAAAAAAAAACAAAAACTATTAAGGGCATCAACAGTAGACGTGCCCATGTGAAATTTTCGTTTATTCTTCTTTCCCCTTTTCTGTTTTAATTTCTTCTAATTAATGAATCAATATAAGCTTCTTTTATTTTCTTTTCAACTCGTATGCCTACCTATAATGTTACCTTTTAACACGTGATTTGGTTTTAATAAATTTGTTAAACATTTGTTTATTAATTATTTTTTTTATTGTTTTCATCTTTTAAAATCTTTAAACAACAATAGTAATTCAATAAATTGCTCTAACAACTGATTAAGACTTTTAATTTTTCTTTAAAGATAATAAAAAGGTGAAATATAAATCTAATGCTATAAACACAAAAGACGCAATATTTACGGTACAGCAATATCTCAAAAATAGAATACATGGGGTTTATATGGAAAGGCTTATTTTAAAGGCAAAGCGACAAGAAGCGAAAATGCCGCTACGCCGCATTTAGGCTAATTTCACTTGTTACTAGCGTCAAAGAGGGTATTTGTGCTGGCAATGAAGGAATTAGTGTAGTTAATACAAAAACATGCATGAAATTTTAAAATGCGATACATTCAATACAACTACAAAAAAAGGCGAACAAATTTTAGCATCATTGATAAACAATCAATCAACTGCTTTACTGTTTACTGGTTTTAATTATGCTTTGTCGCTGCCACCTTATAATAATGAACTTGCCTGAGACGGTAATTGAAAAATTGCTGTGCTGCAAATGTTGCGTCTATTGTGTTTATGGCATAAGTTGGAATACCAATTTTCTATCGGAGCGTAATTGTATGTGGTGACGTAATCGAAACGTGGAATTGGGCTGAATAAAAAGTGTAGTTATAAATCTAACGTGTATATGTGGAAGTACTCGTAGTTCTTTTGTATATTGCATTCTCATCTATAATGGAATATTTTGTACTCTGCTGCCATTTTAAGATACAAATATACATACATACATACATACATAATTGGCCATTACAACCCTTCAGTCAGGATTTCGGCCTAGCTTCTCACACCACTCTTGTTGTGTGCCTTAATTTTATACTTGAGTGGCGGGACCTACAGTTTAACGAACGACTGATTTTTTGAGAAACTTTTTCATGGCAGGTTTTTATTTACTCTCAGAGTTTTTGCCAGAAATCTGCTGAGAAGAAGTCGCCGAAGAAATATTTTTTTTTTCATTCTTCATTTGATGTCTGACCTGGGATACGAACCCCGGCTTTACGTCTAATAAGCCAACACACTACCTACTAGACTACGGTGACTTCACAAATATACAGTGGACAAATATACAGTGGACAGCAAAAGTCTAGGTACAATTTTATGAATTTTAAACAATAATTTGTAAACATAATTAATGTTTTTATATTTCTATTTTATAATAAATTAAAACTTTTTTAATGGTTTTCACAAACCATAAGAAACGTAAGGAAAGTTTCTGGTGACTACATATTTTTGCACAGCAAAAGTGCAGGTTCACTCAAGAAGAACTCAGAGTAAATTTAAAATGTAATATCCAATATTTAATAGGATATCTGTTAAGAGCAAACACTTCATTTAACCCGTTTGCCATTGAATGTATAAGTTTTGTTTAGCGATATTTGCCGCCATGCACTCATGAGCAAGTTTTTAATGTTAAGCGGCTAGGTAACCGCGAAAATACTCTCTTGGAGTCATATCGGGACTTTGTGCAAGATAATTAACCCTTTAAGGACATTGGTTGGCAAATCATATTTCACATTAGCAACAGTAGGATTAGGTTCATTGACTCGTGGTAAGTAATAACCATTTTGAATCCTTAACTCCTACGAACTTTTGGTGAGTTTGTTTTTTCTGAAGGATTAAATACTCTCTATTGTTCACTATTTCGTTAATAAATTCTAAACTGGCCACACTCATAGTGTTTTACTACCACTACCATTCTCAACCGTTTCTTAAGATCGAGCTCTTAATTTCTTTTTCATTCATGCTAAAATGCATCCATACGTGTCCAGTGATATATTTTGATTAAAGAAATACACCAGAACTTATTTGTCATGCTCTACTCTATTCCAGTAATGTTGAATTATTGTTTGCTGGGTTGCAATCATCACAAATTTCCTATATGTTCCAATAAATTTTAAAGTGATAATTAAAAATATAAAGCAAGTACCCAATCTAATTATACGGTTTTTCTATATATTAATTAGCTGGAATACATACTATTTTGCATGATACTTTACGCATGAAATAATCAATACAGCAGCTACTTAAGTTTCTATAATGTGGTAATAAATCTGATTCATAAATAATTATTGAGCAAATGCTTTTACATGTAAAAGATAAATAAAATCATATTTAATTTAATTAAAATGCAATGTTTCTTTCTTTTTTAGTTTCTAAATATATGGGAGTTAGATACACATATATTTCGTGTGAGTAGCTGATTTGAGTAAAAAAAAATTAAACAGAATAGCATTGACACACTTTTTATGCTTTCCATTAATTATTATTATTTTATAAAACAACCAAAAATCTTTGATAAAATATAACGTTTAAAAGCATATTCAAGTGGGTTTCGCTCTGGTTATTTGATATGAAAATTCAACTTTATTTCTCAAAGAAGTTCTTCGATATTTTCTTAAACAATTTCCAGAAAAAAAAACAATTTTGAAAAAAGACAACTTAAATGCTTGTGTATGAATTGTCACGAACAATGTAATCCAATGAACGAATGAACAAATTAGTTTGTGTTGAATTCGTTATTTATTTACCCAAAATCCAAATGAATATCGACAACGAAATATCACACACACAGCTGGTAAAGTGATTCCCAGTACATACTTTGCAAATATTTGGTGTACAAATTAAATCAAATCAAACCAAACAAAAAACAAACACACTTCAAATGAAATACTGCTGACTATTTTCCAATTGAATGCACTGATTAAATGAAAATAAAACGAACAGTTCTTGGCCTTATTGTTTCACCGAAATAATTTCAATTTTATTTAAGCCTCGTATAAAAAGTTTAACCATAATAGCAGATAAGTAAATTGAATTTGTAAACGATTGTCGTGAATATAAAACAAATCTGTGAAATTAAGTCAACTACAACACAATATACTCTTATTTTGAATCAAACTTTTCTTCTCTATTTGAAAAAATTACATTCGCAAACAGCTCACCTTTTAATAAATATTTGGTACAGGTCAGATATCAGCAATGAGTATTCAAAAAGATGAGTAGATTCGAATCATACTCATAATTTCTGATACATAAACGCATTCATAGTTATTTTAATATTGTTACGCAAATGGAAACGACCTAATATTGTTTCACAAGAAAACATCGTTTAATATAAACAATAAGCAAAAGCTACAAAAACAAAGACCATGAGTATGAGTGTGTGTGCACAATACATACGACATAAATACACACTAACAAATACATCGAACACGTTCCAAGTAAACCCACAACAACAAATATGAGAGAAAAAGCTATAGACAAGTAAGCAAACGCAACAACAACAACAATGAAGTAGCAATAGAACCCCCGAGAAAGCGAAAACGAGAACATTCCACATCGAGAATGTTCATCATACTGAATACGTGCGTATATAAAAGGGCAAGACAAGGCAAGCAATGAGTCAGTAAGAATTCAGTCAGTCTTGAGTGAAGACACGTTGCGTTCGAAGTAAGCAGTCCGTTTGAAGATCGCTATTGTATGAAGATATAACGTACAAGTGTTATTGCTTACAAAAAGGTCGTAAGCAGAGAATAATAACGAACAAGCAAGTAGTTGTTGTATCGTTGAAGTTGTAACAGTGGCACATAAAAGAAGTGCGATCAATAAAGAGAAGCTAGGCCGTAATCGTGACTGAAGGGTTGTAATGGCCAATTATGTATGTATGTATGATCAATAAAGAGTTTAATTGAAACGAAACACATATTTGTTTTTATTTTGGTTTGCAATCAACGAACTCATAGTCTAGACGTTTTTAAAGGGGTAAAAACGTAACGATATCATACTCATACTACTCATATTCAACGTTTGAAGTACTCATCGTACTCATAGTTAACAATACGCACGATGCTGTTGATTTCGGCTCTCTGTGACTCAACATATACACGAAGCACAAAATAAGTATGATTCGCTTACGAATACTACAATACCCACTAGAAGGTTGGGTGTTTGCTTTGCTTGCTGTCATCTTCTTCTTTTTTGTAAATACAACAGCAACTCAAATCACTCGAACTTATTATGAGCATTATAAGTTTTTTCCTAAATTTAATCAAACATATTTCGAATGTTATAAGTTTGACATCAACGTTGTACTCATACTCATTGCAACCTCTGTACTTACAAATCAATGTTGTAGTGAGTACGAATGAATCAGAGTAGTTGAATTTCAATATTGTTGACTCACTAATAATTAAAATTTCATGAGTACTTATGAGTAGCGAAAAAACGATTCATTTCTGATCTCTGGCAGGGGTATTGTAAAATTGCTACAAAACCGAATAAATAAATTAACAAAGAAAATTTGTATACCTTTTCCTTTGGCTGGCGGGTAATTACTGATCAAACTTTTTAACATATCCTTAACACTCGACATCAAGTTGAATTATTGAAGTTGAGAAGTATTTCTAAAACGCGTCAAAATCCGAATATTTTTGCATAATGACTAGATAGAAATTTGGTTGCACTAATTTCGATGTTAGTCGCATCCTGACAGTCCGCAATAGACCCAGTGTGACGACTGGTAGGTAATGATATTGAAAATATTAAAACAAACGAATATTTCCAATCCTTATAGTTTTGCCGTATTTAACTCTAGTAACAATTTGCTCAAAGTATAATTCTTCAACAATAGCCAATGTTGCATGATGTTCAAATTGTTCTGGGAAACTTTAATGAAAAAAATATTTTCAGTCCGTAGACTCATATTCATATTTTCAGTAGACTAATAGACTTCGCAGCGACTAAACATATTGCTACCAAAATGGAAATGGTGTAACATCGTTTAAGAAGTCGCCGTGGTCTAGTAGGTAGTGTGTTGGCTTATTAGACGAAAGGCCCGAGCTCGAATCCCAGGTCAGACATCAAAACGAAAATATGAAAATATTTCTTCGGCGACTTCCTCTCAGCAGATTACTGGCAAAAACTCTGAGAGTATATAAAATTGCCATAAAAAAGTTTCTCAAAAAATCTGTCTTTCGGAGTCGACTTTAAAGTGTAGGTTCCGCCAGTCATGTATAAAATTAACGCACACAACACGAGTAGTGTGAGAAGCTAGGCCGTTGTACATCAATTCGAACTCCGGGTACTGTACTTATCACAGTTGACAAGTACACGTCCTCTAACCTAACCTAATCTAACATCGTTTAACATTAAAATGATAAACAAAAGCTACAAAACCAAAAAACAAAACAACAAGAGCAGTATAAAAGAAAAGGGGATAGACAAGTAAGCAAGAAGGCAACAACGCACAATATGAACAAAATACACAAACAACAATGAAACAATGATAGAGATCTGGAGAAGGTGAAAACATGAACATTCGACTTCAAGAACATTCATCAGAGTGTTTACGTGGTCATATAAAAGGGCAAGATAAAGCAGGCAACGAGTAGTAAGAATTTAGTTAGTCTTGTGTGAAGACGGGTTGCGTGTGAAGAGAACAATCGTGGTTTAAAGATCTGCGTTGTAAACAAAGAAGGCTAGCTAATAAGCAATTATTGTTGTATACATCAAGTTGTAAACGGTTGCACACAAAAGTAGTGCGAACAATAAAGAATTTAATTGAAACTAAACACCAATTTATTTTTATTTTCTTTGCAACCAACGAACTCATATTTTATATGCGAATTAGCAGTACTTGATGCCCGCATAAAGCGATGTAACTGTGATTAATTTTCGAAAAACTGAATTCATCACGTTATTGTGGACAGAAGATATTATTCCAACGTGATAGACGTTCCATCAATTCGGATCATTATTTAGTTACAATCAAATTTCTTACTCGACTAAGTGGAGCGAGAAATGCAAGAATTTTAGCGCAAACATACAATATGCAAATCGAATTCCTAAAAAATTGATTCCAAAATCTACTACAAATAGTGAATGGTTACAAGCAGGAAAACAGGAACAGAATTTTGACATTCAAACCCTGTGAATATAAATAGTTACAACAAAAAAAAAACTTCATATTATTCTTTTCTGCTTCTGTTTTTTTCCAAACAAAATCAAACCTGAATCCCAAAAACTATTTTAAGGGTTTTGTTTGTAATAATAGATGTTGTGGTGTTAAAGAGGGGTGTCAGACAAATTGTCGATTTACGCCTTCAATGTTCAATTATGTAAAACTAAAATGAATAAGTATTCCTAAAAAGTATGCAATTATAGAAACTCCCCAAAGGTAAATGTATAGGGTCTTTTTTTAAGAGCTTCCTTTATATAAATTCAAATAAAACAGAGAGTGTGCGAGTGAGATATTATCGAAATTTTAAGTTCATTCGAAAGTCCTATTGATGCCATTATGTATGGAATATAACATCGTTCAAATGTCAGTAACGACTTCCCTGAGTAGAGCGCATCTAAAATGTTTAATTTTCCAAGACTCGCGAGGCATACATACATGTATATCCGGCTGAATTGTGGATACATGTATATGCATGTATATCCGCAGTAGTTTGTGGGTTATTCGCTTACATCTAAGACGTAAGAAAACTACGCAAGAAAACGTTTAACGTAACATTGCATGAAACCGATTTACATATTCCTACATGTAAGATACCTCCATTCACTCAAATCGCTCGTGCAGAATGTCGAATGGTGCATGAGCTGTGAGGTCACACATGTTACTTAACCAGACCAGCATGTTTCAAACAGAAATTTTTGCACGGTCAAGCAGCAGTGAAAGCGCTGGGATTCCCCTTCACCAAATTAAACGGCGTCAGTAGTTGCATAGACTCTATGCACCGTATACGTCGATACAACACCAACCACTACTGGGTTGCGAACGAATTGTTATACAAGATTTTTTTTTTTTGTCAAATTGGCATACCTAACTCGGTATGCCGAATTTCAAAGCAGCTGTGTTCAGCAGTGGTTAACAGGAAAACTAAGGAACTATTTGTGTTCGACAAGAGAACTGTTCGCACATTAACGGTAACTCTAACTGAACTGTTGGCAGTTCAGTAGCACAGTCCTGTTGAATCCACATGTGGTTGGTGTCCAGATCATCCAATTCATGCCAAAAGAAGTTGATAATCATCAACCTATAGTGCTCGCCATTGACAGTGATAAACTGTTCCACGACATTTTTAAAGAAATATGGACCGATGACGTCGTCAATTCAAAACTCATAGAAAACATTGACCTATTCGGGATGCATTATGCGCTCTTGGATCTCGAATATCGATAATTTTGTTTATTCACGTACATATTCATCCAGAAATAGGCCTTAAAGCCGAAAATGATTTTTCGTTGAATATTAAGCTCAGTAAACTACTGCTTCAGAGCCCGTTCAACAAGCACACGCCGTTGGCTATGTATGGTCATCCATGATTGAATAAATAACAATTAATTTGACAGATGTAGCCTCAACTGCCAAAGTTCGAAAGTCTTTGTTGGAAGATCTTATCGAAGTTGATGAATATAATACCGGAGTATTGTTTACTATTCTAACAGAAAAAAAACGGACACTTCCCACCATGTTAATCCGAAGAAGTACTCTTGTAAAACAAAATACTTATGCTTGCCTTAGATTCATTTGTGGCTTTTGTTCAGCCATGAATTAACATTTCTTTTATAAATTAACGCCTAAATACACTAAAAATATATACAAGGACATGCCTTCCTCATGTTACCATTTGTGTACATGAATGTTTTTATGCTAAAACGTGTGATTTATGTCTGCAATCAGAAAACGAATAACTATTATTATGAAATAATAATACACATATACATACGTATACACACAGATACTTTCTTCATTGCATAGACGACTGGCAGGACTTATAGACGATAAGCGATTTTGAATATAAAATTTGAAATTTGCAATTGTGCCACGATTTTATTAGAAATTCAAATACTAAACACGAATAAATAATTGGATGAACTGGAAACGTGTGAAAATCTTTCGACAAACTTTCGATTGAAGTAATCATTGGCGGAAGTACAAAACTATGAAGGTGTCAACAAATTCCCAAAACCGAAATGTAAATTTGATGTTTGCAACATAAAAAGCGGTAGCACAGACGGGACAGAGAAACTACAAACTCCTTGTGAAAATTGTGTAGAAAATATATTCAAAGATGTAATCATAATTGGAAACATTTATCAAAATGCGAGTTATTTAATCACCGCTGAGACCGTTATCTTTAATTGGTGTGTTGGCGAATTCTGCGACAAAATTATTACAACAAATTTTATGTTTTCTAGGTTAGGTTAGGTTAAGTTAGAGGACGTGTACTTGTCAACTGTGACAACCACGTAAATATTTCAATGTGCCGTTTATATAACAACCGTGTGAAAGTCACAGCGAAATAATATATGAATATCAAATATTTCAGTTCAACTTTGCAAAGGACTAAACTAGTACTACTCGAGTAAAATCGATTATTTGTGCTGTTGCATGTTTTGTTTGGATAACAAACATTGTCGACAATATTGTTACGTTTTTTGCCCTTTTAAAAACGTTTAGAACATGAGTTCGTAGAGTGCAAATAAAATAAAAATAAATATGTGTTTTTATTCGCGCTATTCCGTGTGCCACTGTACGCTAGAGTGTCCCGAAAAATTTTTTTTTAGATTTCCCTAACGCAAGACCTCCTAAAATTTGCGTAATCGATCGTAGATAACCAAAATGATTTTAAAAATAAAATGAAACTATATCTTCAGGGTTCTACCAATCTTCAAAGTTTTGAAAGGTAGTTATTCTCATAATTATACTTCGCTATCCTTAATTTCGATACCTAAACTAAATATGCCACGACAACGCTTTACTGGTGACTACGAATTTGCTAGACACAGTGGAGTTCGTTTATAACGTACACCGTTTATAACGAATTTTTTTTATAAAAAAAAATCCGGAAAAAATTGCCAAATTTTGGTCAAAAAAATATGTTTAAATTTTAAGTTTTGGTCATTTATTATAAGTTTTATTTTCTTGTACATTAATTGCAAGTATAAAATATATTAATAAAATAAATCTCGTTTTTTTAATTTTTTATTTTAAGCATAGGGTTTAGGTTTGTAAAAACGTTTTCGAAAGTAGAGCCCTCAAGATGGCATTTAATTCGATTTTTCTTACTTTTACCGTAATCTGTGTAAAATTACGCAAATTTTGATACCTCTTGCGAAAGTGTAGCTGAAAAAACTATTTTTGTCATTCAAGGACGGGACAGCCTACTGTTCGCAACTTGATTAAAGCAACAACAATTTGCTTTAATTCTTATTCTTCTTTACACTCTTCCGCGTACACACTAACAATTGTTCGTGAGATCTTTACAACGGAGATCTTCAAACAACGATTATTCTCTTCATACGCAACGCGTTTTCACACAAGACTGACTGAATTCTTTCTGATTCCGTTATCTGCTTTGTCTTGCCTTTTTATGGCAACTTGCCTTCTCTATAAATGTAAACATGTTGCGTTTTACCTTTGTCGGGATTTTAAACAGAATAAAGCCCCTGATATTAGGTAAAAATCATCTTTTCGAATGAAGCTCATTTTCATCTTGGTGGGTACATCAAGCAAAATTACCGTATTTGGAGCTCAGAAAACCCAAACGTGGTTTTACAGAAGCCAATGCACCCATTACGAGCAACTGGTTTGTGCGGCTTGTAGAACGGAGATGTCATTGGACCAGATTTCTTTGAAAATTAGAACGGCGCAACCACTATGGTCAATGGAGACACCTCTCACACCATGATAACAGATATTTTTGCACACGCTCTTCATGGTATTGATGTGAACAATGTTTGATTTCAACAGGATGGTGCAACTTGTCACACCTCTCATGTCACATTCGATTTATTTCGTTAAATGTTTGATGGCCGTTTAATTAGCCGAAATGGTGATGTGAATTGGCAGCCAATAAGCTGCGATTTTACACCGTTGAACTATATTCTGTATGGCGCCGTTAAAGGAACGTATTATGCCGACAAACCAGAAACAATTGAGAATTTAAAGGCCAACATTCGTGATGCCATTGCCGAGATACGACCTTATATACACGAAAAAGTGCAGGAAAATTGGTGCGATCGAATGAGGTTATGTAAGGTCGGCTACATGCCATATGAATGAAATAATACTCCACTTCTAATCGGAACAATTGTACATCAACATTTTTTTAACAATTTTTGTTTCATTGCATTTTTAAATTTAAAGTTTTAAATGGCCCACCCTGTATTAATGGTGTTAAATCGATAAACCCAGAAAAACTTCAGAAATTTAAATTTATTTTTTTAAATTTTCGGATTGTAAAACGAACTCAATTTCTTAATTGTTGAAATAAATTACATAAAACAAATTTTTAAAAAGGCATAGAATTACATTTGCTTTAATAAAATTTGATTCAGATAAATTCGAACAAATAAGTTGAAGCAAATTGAGGATTAATTTGTCCCAAACTTTTATTTCTTGAATTATATTTTTCAGCAAACAACTGCAATAAGGTTGAATTTAGTGAGAAGGTATGGTTGTAGCAATTTCGCTCATAGCAAATATTTTTTTTCATTTATTTATTCTTACGAATTCGAATACCTATTTAATAAGCCATTAAAAACATTTTTCATGCCTCTTCGCTAGTTTGAGGAACGTAGGTGTATCTTTCATATAATTAATACTTCTCTATCTGTAGTTTTTTCTTCAATTTCAATAATCACATTTGTCTAGCTAAGGAGGGGACACAAGGTATATACAGTTGGCACCAGTGGTGTTGTCGAGCCGGAACGCTCCGGAACGTCGTTCCGGTACTTCCTTTTTGGACAGCAACGCGTTCCGGAACTAAAGATGATTTCTGATAACGAGAATTGGCTAACGTTTTGAAAAAAAAAAAAATTTAAAAAGAATTGCTGATTTTTTTTCTAATTTTTGACGAATTTTTATATGTATTTTTATAAACAAAGGTTTGAACCGAACCCGAACCGGAACGAACCGGCTTGTTTTTCCGAACTGTGAACCGGAGTCCGGTACGTTTTTTTCTGCTGAACCGGAACGCGTTCCGGTAAAAAAAAAAATTAGCGCAACACCACTGGTTGGCACCTATTGCTGCCTACAAACATCTATGAATACAAATTGTAATATTGTCTTGAATTTACATTCTGAGCCTATTTATCGCCTCGAAATGTTGTGTTAATTATAGTTTGCTATATGAGCATTTCTCATATCGATTTTCCCTAACTAAACTGTAACAGTGTAGTCGCCGTACTCTAGTAGGTAGTGTATTCGCTTGTTAGACGTAAAGCACGGGTTCGAGGCCCAGGTCAGACATCAAAGCGAAATATAAAAAAAAAATATATCTTCGGCGACTTAATCTCAGAAGATTTCTGGCAAAAACTCTGAGAGTAAGTAATAAACCTGCCATGAAAATGTTCTCAAAAATCTGGCGTTCGTAATCGACGTTAAGCTGTAGGTCCGGCCACTCAAGTATAAAATAAAGGCACACAACATGAGTGGTGTGAGAAGCTAGGTCGTAATCCTGACTGAAGGGTTGTAATGGCCAATTATGTATGTATGTATCAGAGTTCATCAATGAATCGTTTTTTCGCTACTCATAAGTACTCATGAAATTTTGAGTATGAATGAGTCAATAGTATTGAAATTCAACAATTCTGATTCATTAGTACTCACTACAACATTAATTTATAAGAACAGGTTGCAATGAGTATGAGTACAACGTTGACATCAAACTCAAAACATTTGAAATATATACAGTGGTGGCCACGAATTTAAGACACGACATATGACTGACTTATTTGTGATAAGTTTTGCATTTTATCGAAAAAGTTTTGGGTCCATGACATTTTTGTTAAGAATTTAGTAATGTTATGAAGAAAAATTAATAATATTTTGTTACCTATATTCGGTTATTTATTTTTATTTACATATTATATACATAAACACAAATTTTATCCTGGTCATGAATTTAAGACATTGGCATAATATAACATTATTCTCTAAATTAAGCTCAGCTTCATAAAAAAAATCCTAGAATTTAGTGGGAAATCCTTTATTTTTCATCACAGCAGCACATCTCCTTGGTAAACTTTCGACTAATGCCACACAACGTTGCTTTGGAATCGCACACCAAACCCATCGGATTTCTTCCCACAAATCGATTGAATTCTTTGGTTTAACTGTTCGTACATATTCCTCAACATCATTCCACAAGTTCTCAATTGGATTGAGGTCCGAGGATTGAGCTGGCCACTTAAGAACAACGATATCCTTTTCCTCTAAGCAACTCTTCACTAGACGTGAAGTGTGCTTAGGGTCATTATCATGCATAAATTTCCATATTAGAGACATGTTGTCTTCAGCGAATGGTATCATAGTGTCTGTTATAATGTTTTTGTAAACATGCTGGTCCATTTTAGAATCTATCTTGTAAATGGGACCTACACCATGCCAGGAAAATGCTGCCCACACCATCACATTTCCACCACCATGTCTGACCGTTTTTAGGGTGTACTTTGGATGATGCTCCAGGTTTGGAGGGCGCCATACGTACCGCTTTCCATCAGAGCCGAAGCGGCAAAACTTCGACTCGTCGCTCCAAAGTATATTTTTCCAAAATATCATGGCTTTCTTGAGATGTTCTCTCGAAAACGCTAGTCGGGCTTTGATATTTTTTTTTTTGACACAAGTGGTTTACGTTGTGCAATACACCCACGCAAGTTTTTTTCATTTAATCGTCTTCTTATTGTCCTAGTCGAAATATTAATGCCAAAATCCGATGCAATGTTATTTTTTATTTTAGTTGAGCTCGTGAAAGGATTACTAGCAGCTACTCTATAAATTAAAATATCCTCCCTGGGTGTAGTTTTTCGGGCTCTAGGTTGCTGTTTGATATTTTTGGTGGTACCATGTTGCTTGATGTGTTCCATCGCGTTGTAGATCTTGCATCTAGAACATTTAAGCAGCATGGGTATCTCTATTACTGTTTTTCCAGCAGATTTTAGTTGTTGGATCAGTTTTCGCTCGGCATCGGAACTCCAAGTACCTCTGGCCATTTCTAATTAAATATTTCGATGTATTTCAACATAAAATAATAAAAACATTCGTTACTCACCGTTTAGCTTCAAAAAACACAAAAAATCGCTTAAAAATCAGAAAATTCTGAAATGTCTTAAATTCGTGGCCAATTTCAAATACTCGTTTTTACATTAATATGATTAAAAAGCAACAAAATGTAAAAAGAAAAAAAAGAAAATAACGGTACTTTTTCTTAACATTACAGGGTACATAGAAAAATAAAGAATATCTAATTTGATATTACAGGGTTGTAAAAATTATCACAAATAAGTCTGTCATATGTCGTGTCTTAAATTCGTGGCCACCACTGTATGTTTGATTCATACTTCTACGTATTCAGATTCATAAATTTAGAAAAATACTTATAATACTCATAAAAGATTCGAGTGATTCGAATCATTCATCAAAATTTACAGTCTTAGTTGTCACAATACATTATGCGTATTGTTAAATATGACTACTTCAAACTTTGAATATGAGTATTATGAATATGATATTAAAATAAGTATGAATGCATATAAGTATCAGAAATTATGAGTATGATTGGAATCTACTCATCTTTTTGAATACTCATCGCTGATCTCTGGTATGTATGTAAACTGTATACAGATCAAGCATTTATCAAGCAAGATCACGATTCGTGATCAATCAGTCTTTTCTCTGCTTATTTAAAGCCAGTTTAAATCACTCTTAATAAGACATCGCTCTTATGAAAACAAATTTATATCAACGAGTTTGATCTCTTTTATGTATTTTGTAGAAGAATACCACTACAACTAATGTAATTGAAATCAAAATGGATTTCTAACTTTAACAAAATATTTAAATGAATAATTAAAGTGTCTACAATAGAACGGAAACAGACACACACACACAAAAACACATAGGAATGTTCATTATGTGGCAGAACGTTAAATCAATTATAATTTGTTGCTCCAAATGTTAAGCAAAGAAAAAGTTTTGCATGTATGAATGTATTCAAATCGATAATAATGCCTGGCACTGCCACCTGAAACGACGTCCACCACCTGCTGCTTTTGCAAGTCACATAAATTCATTCACTCAGCCACTCAGTCAGTCACTCTCATTCATTCTTATCATTCAACACAAATAAGTGGCAGCTGTCATTTAATAAATTGAACAGCCGGCTCTTTCTTCTAAGGGTGCATGCTAGAGACAAACCTAAATATCTTAATATAAGAGAGAGAATTCATTGTATGCGTGTGCATGTATGCATTTGTATGTGTAGTGTGGTGTGGTGTGGTGTAATTGTATGTATGTGTAGTTCATTGGAAATTTCAATAAATGCCTGCCAACAACAATTTGTTGCTTTAGGAACGTTATTTTAAAATTTGCTAAGTTTAGCACAGTATGAATGCATGTAAAACAATACTCACACACATACATACTTATGTACATGCATAGTAGTAGTTTCATAACAGTAGTAGTAGTAGTAGGTAGTAGAACTTATTGTAGTAGTCGGTACAACAATATTTCACTTTCAAACTAAATTTGAGTCAATTGATGGAATACAACTACTTTATCGTCATCGTTATCGTATTCGTTATCGTGTGTTCGTCATCATTATTATTTTGTAACCATCATTTTCATTATTGTGATGATCATGAATATACAATAATTATCGTTGAAAGTGGCTGTATGTATGCATGTATAGATGTATGTATGTCTGTATAATAACATTTGTTCGTGTTTAGGCGCATTGGGTCACATTTCCTTTTTTGCATGCCGTGTGCAATTTGGCACATTCCAACCGATATGCAAATTAAGTTGTTGCACTAAATGCCACCTTCATCACTATTTTCACTTGTTGTGAACATAAATGCGCCATCCATCCATCTATTCATTCATCCATCTATTCAGCCATCTCCATCCACCTCCATCGTCAGTGCACACATACTTAGACCCACATGCAGAAAATCATTAATACGATATTTACATACATATGTATGAATGTATGTATTAGTGCATATGAATGCATATATAAATATGGCCAACACCGCCAATAACTTATGACAAAGTCAACAGACGCAATAAATTGATTCACTTTACACTATTCATTACACGTAAATTTTACATCCCAGTAAGCAATTTTGCATTGAAATCGTCGTAGTCTAGTAGGTAGAGTGTTTACTTATTAGACGTAAAGCCCGGGTTCGTATCCCAGGTCAGACGAAATATGAAAAAATATTTCTTCGGCGACTTCCTCTCAGCAGATTTCTGGCAAAAACCTGCCATGAAAAAGTTTCTCAAAAATCTGTCGTTCGGAGTCGACGTTAAGCTGTACGTCCCGTCACTCACGTACAAAATTAACACACACATCATGAGTGGTGTGAGAAACTAGGCCGTAATCCTGACTGAAGGATTGCAATGGCCAATCATGGATGTATGTATGTAAACAATTTTATAAATAGACTGAATTGGTAGAAAATCTTTTCAGTTCTAAGAAAATTTGACGAATATGGAAATACAAATACAACGAACTTGTTACAAGTAAACCAACAACATCAGTATCAAAGAAAACTGGATAGACAAGAAAGCAAGAAGGCAACAACATACAACGTGAACAAAATACACAAACAACAATGAGACCGCGATAGAGTTCTCGAGAAGGCGAAGCCACGATCATTCGACTTTAAGAACATTCATCAGACTGTTTACGTGCGCGTATAAAAATGAAAGACAAAGCATGCAACGAGTAGTAAGAATTCAGTCAGTCTTGTGTGAAGACGTATTGCGTGTGAAGAGAACAGTCGTGGTTCGAAGATCTCCGTTAAAATGATCTGAACTATAAGCAAAGAAGAATAGGGAACAAGCAATTATTGTTATATACGTCAAGTTGTAAACAGTGGCACACAAGCCTTGTCCGAACAATAAAGAATATAATTCAAACTATACACCGATTTATTTTTATTTTGTTTGCAAGCAATGAATTGTTCTTTCGCTACTCATAAGTACTCAAGAAATTTTGAAAATGAGTGAGTGAACGGTATTGAAATTCAATTACTCTGATTCATTCGTACTCACTACAACATTGATTTATAAGTGCAAGTTGCAATGAGTATGAGTACAACATTTATAGATAAATATGTATAAAATTAACGCACACAGCATGAGTGGTGTTGAGAAGCTAGGCCGTTATCCTGACTGAAGGGTTGTAATGGCCAAATATGTATGTATATGTAGTTGTTGTTGCATTTACAAAAACAGAAGAAAGAAAAAGACAAAGACATCAAGCATGGCAAACACACAACCTTCTAGTGAGTATTGCAGTGTTCGTACGCGAATCATACTTCGTGTATATATTGATTCACGGATAGTTGAAATCAACATCATGCGAATTGTTAAGTATGAGTACTATGAGTACTCCAGCATTGAATATAAATATTATGAGTATGATATTAAAATAAGTATGAATGCGTATAAGTATCAGAAGTTATGAGTATGATTCGAATCTACTCATCTTTTTGAGTACTCATTGCTGATTTCTGCTCTAAACACACGTCTAGTATTATCGGTTTTAATAAATAAAAAAATCTGTCGTTCGGAGTCGACGTTAAACTGTACATCCCGCCAGTTAAGTATAAAAATTAAGGCACACAACATGAGTGGTGTGAGAAGCTAGACCGTAATCCTGACTAAAGGGTTGTAATGGCCAATTATGTATGTAAGTATATATGTTTAATAAATAAAACCTACTTCTGCGCTATTTTGAATGAATAATTTGCATGTGTCATTGAAAAAACAAAGTTATTGCCAAACCAAGTAAACTCTACTGTACTGGGTTTGCTGGGTTACATGAAGTTAAAACATAATTTCATAACTTCCACAACAACTTTCATAACTAAACTAAGTATGTAAAGGTAACACACATTCATACATTCACACATCCATGTCATATATAGTGTATGTATGTATCCATCAAAATTATTAATATTTTTATGTGTCGGTTTGATGAGTCGGCGGTGCAGTTCTCAAACTCAAATTCGCTTACAGTAAATTTTACAGTTATTTTTTCTTCTTCTTCTTCTTCTTCGTCTGTTTTTCATACACTTCATGATGTGTTGAGATTGATGGTATGAAGTTTCAGTTTTGATGAATGTTGTGTGAAATATGTCAGAGTAACAAATAGAAAAAAAAACGTCAGCAGGCACACTTACAAATTCTGAATGTATTGTAATGGCGTTACAAAATGGGGAAGAGAGAGAGAGAGAGAAAGGAAGAAATTCAGCCAGCCCATCATGTTTAGAGTGCATTATAAATGAGTTGCAACAAAATTTATTCGCCTTATTTAGCACAACATTCTAGTTGAATGGATTGTTATACACCGAAAACTTCAAAATAAATCTGATTTTCTTTTCTCACTCTCTCTCGCTCTCTCTTTGTGATAGAGATTGACTTTATAAAGTAGTAAAATAATTATGATACACTAAATATGGCTGTTGTTGTTTTTTTCAAATGTACAGTGAGTCTGTGATTTATGCGAACCTATAGCGAAAGTGTAGTTTTTCGGATGCCAACTAACAATATATTTTGGCAAGACTAATTTATTGCGCTGCTACTTGGGATTGTATGAGGTTTATTAAAAAGCAAATATAACAACAATTTTATATACATAAGTACTTACATACATATATAATTTAAATAATAATTTAAAATTTTTTTTAAATTTTTTTTAATTTTTGCTATGAGACTCAAGAAGTGAGACGCTTTATTCAGATATTCGAGGTTTTCGACTTAAGGCAGGACAAATGCAAGACGGATGGGTAGAAAGGTATAAGGAAAATAATCGAAAAAGATAGCTACAAAGATTTTTATTTGAAACATAACTTACTTATTAAAGATCCTTATAAAGAACTTCTAGTAATACCAGCATCTATGGAGCAGGAAATTGCTCAAATTCCTTACTGCGAACGAAATTTTGGAATAAAGAAAACTTCAGATTTATTGAAAAAGGAATTGCACTGATCTAATATGTTACGGAAGGTTATTATGAACGTGTTTAAAGTCCCATTGACATGTTGGACAGTCGCTTAAGAATGTATCATGTGATCATGTTAGTCCATTAAAAAAAACGCAGAAGCATTATCTTCTTCTCTTCTTCTTCTTCTACTTCTTCTTCTTCTTCTTCTTCTTCTTCTTATGTATAAAAATGAATGTGTGTTTATTTGTTTGAAGTCTATAGACGGCTAAACGTCTGAACCGATTTTCTTGAAATTTTCACAGTATCTTCCTGTATGTCTGGAAGGAGTTATCGGCTACTTTTTACGTTGAAATAGGCAAGTAAAATAAGATACAATAAAATGAAATAAATAAAAAAAGTATGAGTGTTATTGTCTAACAAATTATTACGTATACGTCACCCGTCATCTCTATGTAATATTTTATACACGACAGTAATTGAAATACGTCTATATCTTATGTATAAAAATTAATGTGTTTGTATGTTTGTATGTTTGAAATTTATAGACGATTAAACGGCTGAACCGATTTTCTTGAAATTTTCACAGTATCTTTCTGTATGTCTGGAAGGAGTTATAGGCTACTTTTTATGTTGAAATTTCAAATGAGCGAGAAGCCACGCCCACATATACTACGAGCACATACTTAATATTTAATTGCATTTGAAATATATTACTCATACGCATAGTTAACCCGATAAGTATGCAATAAAATATCTATGATTTTTTGAAGTATAAAACTTAATGGAATTAGATATCACGCATACGTCACATATGTAATTTTTTAATGAATGAATGTGTTTTTATTTTTTTGTGGGTACGTTTGTTTGAAGTCTATAGACGGCTAAACGGCTGAACCGATTATCTTGAAGTTTCAACAGTACCTTCCTGTATATCTGGAAGGAACTATAGGCTACTTTTTATTTTAAAATATCAAGAAGGCGAGGTGCCACGCCCACATATCCAATAAGTATTTAATGTCGCATATCTCATAAACTGCAACAGCCAGAGTCCTCATATTTTGTATGGACGACTTTGACGTTTATATAAAAAAATGGGCGGATTGGCTATAGTGTCACCTCCCATATAAAAATATTAAATTTGTATATCTAAGAATATATACCAGTTAGACTCCTAAAATTTTGTCGAAGCCACTTTAATATCAATATGAATATTTTAAACAAAAATGGACTGGCTAACAATAGGGCGCGTGGCACCTACCATATGTTTGTTTGTATGTAATTAATAGAATCGTAAACTATGCATTTGATCATGTTATGATGTTCAGGAAAGTTGTTGCTCATGAGCCCGAGAAGGTTTCTAAGTTGGTATGACCAATATCCGGCAGGTGGGGCCACTTAAAATGACTAAAAATGAATGAATGCCGCAGCTGGCCTTACAGTACCTCATTCGATTGGACAAATTTTCATGCACTTCTTCGAGTATATGGTAATGATATCACGAACATTGCCTTTCAAATCCACAATTGTATGTGGCTTTCCTTTAGCGGCGCCCCAAAGAAAATAATTCAACTGTGTCGATTCGCAGCCTCGTGGCGGCCAATTCACATCACCATTTCGGATAAATAAACGACCATCAAAGGTTTGAGGCAATAAATGGATTGTTGCATGAGATGTGTGGCAAGTTGCACCATCCTGTTCAGCCAAATATCGTTCACACCAATACCATGAAGAGCAGGCACAACAAAACGGTTATCATGGAGCAATGGTTATCTCCATTGGCCGCAATGTTTGCGCCGTCCTCATTTTCAAAGAAATATTGACCAATGATCCACAAGCCGCAGCAAACAGTCATTCGTAATGGATGCATTGGCTTTTGTAAGACCACGTATGGGTTTTCTGAGACCAAATACGGAAATTTTGCTGATTAATGTAGCCACCAAGATGGAAATGAGTTTCATCACGAAAGAAGATTTTTTTTTGGCAAAATCAACATTATCGTGCAATTTCTCTTTGGCCCATCTAGCCGAAAGGACATGTGGCTTCAACTCCAATTGAACTTTATAAGGCGTCATACCGACATCTTTTCGTAAAATTCAACGTAAATTGGTGAGTGAAACTTTCAATGCTTGAGAATGATGATGATGTTGACGTATTCTTCCGCACACTCTTAGCCACAGCTTCGATATGTTTGGGTTTAGCAATAAACTTGCGTAAACCGGGCATTGTTGGTCCTTCTCTACGACCAAATTTTGTACAATAATTTCGTTCAATTTTAGATCAACATACATACGTACAACGAAATAAGAAAAAATATTTCTTCGGCTATTTCCTCTCGGCAGATTTCTGGTAAAAATTCTGACAGTAAATAAGCCTGCCGTGAAAAAGTTTCTCAAAAATCTGTCGTTCTGAGTCGACATTAATCTGTAGGTTCCGCCACTCAAGTATAAAATTAAGGCACGCAACATGAGTGGAGTGAGAAACTAGGTCGTCATCCTGACTGAAGGGTTGTAATGGCCAATTATGTATGTATGAATCCATAATTCAAATCAATTATCTTGATTGCATGCAAATTATTTAAATTTTTTTCGAATCTGTAAAATAATTTTGAACTACTTTTTATATTTCAAAACCTTGATAATGAAAATATTTATATTCAGATTTAATAATTCCAGTGTTTATTGCAATAAAAAGAAATATATTAAAACATAAATTAAAAGACTATTGGATGTAAATGTATGACGAAACTTAAAGTTTATCACATAAAAAATACGCTGTGCTCATACAAAAATATTGTTCATTCCTTATTCATTATTTATTCATAAAGGAAGACATTAAAGGATTCTTAAAACTATTTTTAAGCATCAAGTTTTTTTTTGCGTTTAATTCACAACTTTGTCAGCCTTTTCTGTAAATTTGGCGAAAGAAAAGTGTCTTCAATTATTCAATGCTCATGCCCTGCTTTCAGCTTGTAAAGTGCATGAGCTCTACGAATGATCATACACAGTTCTTGTTATCATAAAAGTGCGGAGAATAATTTTTTTTTCAGTCCAACAACTTAATAATTTGTTAAGTTTATATTCAAAAATGTTACTTTTAGTTTTAATTGTACCAGAACATATTATTGCACACATACATACATACATACCAGAGATTAGCAATGAATCGTTTTTTCGCTACTCATAAGTACTTATGAAATTTTGAGTATGAGTGAGTCAACAGCATTGAAATTCAACTACATTGATTCATTCGTACTCACTACAACATATTTTTGAATACTCATTGCTGAGCTCTGATACATACATAATTGGTCATTTCAAAGCTTCATTTAGGATTACGATCTAACTTCTTATGCCATTTACATATGTTGCGTGTGTTAATTTTATAAATGAATGGCAGAACCTACAGTTTAAAGTCCACTTCGAACGATAGATTTTGGAGAAATTGTTCATGGCACTTTATTCATTCTCAGAGTTTTTGCCAGAAATCTGCTGATTGGAAGTCATTGAAGTAATATTTGTTCATATTTCGTTTTGTTGTAGATGTCTGAAATGGTGTTTAAACCGTGACCGTGGTGTCTTATAAGCTAAAACTGTAGTAGGAGCTTTCTGATTCGTATACGATATTATTATATTAATAGCCACTGGGGAAACTTTCTAGTCAAACATTTAATTTTTTTTTTTTTTTTGTACTACAATTTCTGTTTGACCATTAATGGTCTTTCCCTCTGGTAGTGCCTATTTTGAATATTTTCTTTAATAGTGTTTTGAATTTTTAATTCGTCCCATTAAACATTCTTTAAGAGCTCAGCCACAAACATTCTTTCTGGAATTTTATTTTAATACATTGAAATATTTTTTTTTCTGTTTGAGGTTTTCTAAGGGCAATACAACAATTTGCAATAAATTTTTATCAATGATGTACATTTAGCGCTTTATATTGAGATTGAAAAATTATTACTAAAAAGTATTTTAAGCCGCTTATAAATAAGAACATGGCTTAGTTTTTGGCAAGTTTAATTTTTTTCTCACAAAATATATAAAAAAGGTGACACAGCTAGGTTGCAATCCTGACTGAAAGGTCTACACAAAGAGTTGACTGGTATGATCGTCTAAATCCCACTTAAGGAGTTCATCGTGTAAGTGGGTCTTTAGAGATATTCGACTTCAGTTAAATGATTGTTCGTCAATTTGCTGCGATATTATCAAATGACCATTCACCAAACTACTTATTCATTTGATATGAGAACACAATTATCATAATCAATATCAGATGAATTTTATCAACAAAATAAAGGGTGCGCCATCTAACGTTTTTTTCAACTAGTGCTTATTTCGTGAATGGTAACACTTAGTTCATGTCTGATTTGACAGATAATTAGTTTTATCCTTCCGTTGAACGAATATGGTTCTGTATACGCTTGAACAACGCTGGGAAATATTGTGACATTACTTTGAAAATCATGGCGCCATCAATATCAATTCACCGTCGTTCTCAACAATTGAACATTTCGGAGTCATCATTGAGACGAATTTTGCATAAAGACCTTGGTATGATGCCATACAAAGTCGCCGTGGTCTAGTAGATAGTGTGTTGGCTTATTAGACGAAAGGCCCGAGTTCGAATCCCAGGCCAGACATCAAAAATAAAATACAAAAAGTATTTCTTCGGCGACTTCCTCTCAGCAGATTTCTAGCAAAAACTCTGAGAGTAAAAAATTGCCATGAAAAGCTTCTCAAAAAATCTGTCGTTCGGAGTCGACTTTAAACTGTAGGTCCCGCTACTCATATATGAAATTAACACACACAACATGAGTGGTGTTGAGAAGCTAGGCCGTAATCCTGACGGTTGTAATGGCCAATTATGTATGTATGATGCCATACAAAGTCCAATTGGTTCAGGAGTTGAAGCCAATTAACCATCCAATGCGTTTTCGCCTCGCTAAGTGGGCCTGCGATCGACTTACAGAAGATGCCGATTTTGTAAAAAAAAAAAAAACATTTTTCAGATGAAGCTCATTTTGATCTTGGCGGGTATGCAAACAAGCAAAATTGCCGCATTTGGGGCACAGAAAACCCGCACGCATACATTGAAAAGCCGACGCACCCAAAACGAGTCACTGTTTGGTGCGGATTTTGGTCCAGAGGCATAATTCGAAAATGAGCAAGGAGTGGCCATTACAGTCAATGGCGATCGTTACCAGGCCATGTTGAACGAATTTTTGTTCACAAAAATTGAAGAGAAGGATATTGGCAACATTTGGTTTCAACAGGACAGCGCTACGTGCCACACAGCCGAAGCTACACTCGATGTTTTGCGCCCTGTTTTTGAAGATCGCATTATCAGCCGCAGAGCTGATGTCGTTTGGCCACCTCAGAGCTGCGATTTGACACCGTTGGACTATTATTTTGTGGGGTGCCGTCAAAGATAAGTATTACGCCGACAGGCCAGATACAATTGACGCTTTAAAGAACAATTTTCGTGAAGCCATTGTGAAATACAGCTGCACACAATCGATAATGTGCTTAAAAACTGGACCGATCGTGTAGGCTACTGCATGGCCAGCCGAGGCAGCCATTTGAATGAAATTATTTTCCATTATTAACCGGAAGGATTGTACTTTCAAATAAAAAAAGAAATTTGAGAAAATATTCAGTAGTTTTTTCTAAAGCATTTCAAAAAAAAAAGTTATTTGACAGACCCTTTATTTTGCATTATATTGTGACGTTTTTACCTTTTTAAAAACGTTTAGAATATGAGTTCGTATATGCAAACAAAATAAAAATAATTTTTTGTTTAGTTTCAATTAAACTGTTTATTGATCGCACTACTTTTGTGTGCCACCGTTTACAAGTTCACAATACAAGAACAGCTTGCTTGTTCGCTATTATTCCGTGCTTACAATGCAGATCTTGTCAACGGCGATCTTCGCACTCAACGCGTCTTCACACAAGACTGACTGAATTCTTACTGCTCGTTGCCTGCTGTATCTTGCATTTTTATATACTCGCATATACAGTCTGATGGAGGTTCTTGAGATAAAATGTTCGTGTGTTCGCCTTCTAGAGATCTCTATCGCGACTCATTGTTGTTTGTGTATTTTACTTACATTGTTTGTTGTTGCTTTCTTTCTTACTTGTCTATCTCCTTTTCTTCCATACTGATGTTGTTGGTATATGCAAACAAGTTCGTTGTATTTGTGAAGTTTTAGTTTATCGTTTTAATGTTAAACGATGGTGCACTGCTTCCTTTTTGGTAACAATATTATAGCACTTCTAATCCAAATTGAGTTGAGAACATCTCTCGATTGCGCTAACTTTCATTTACAAGGAATTTGTGAGATCTAAATATTTAATTCCGATTCGAATCACTCGAATCATTTATGAGTATTACAAGTATTTTTCTAAATTTATGAATCTGAATGAGTAGGCGTATGAATCAAACATATTTCGAATGTTATGAGTTTGAGGTCAACCTTGTACTCATATTCATTGCAACCTGTACATATAAATCAATGTTGTAGTGAATAAGAATGAATCAGAATAGTTGAATTTCAATACTGATGACTCATACTCAAAATTTCATGACCACTTGGGAGTAGCGAAAAAACGATTCATTGCTGATCTCTGGTGGGAATCGAACCGACGACCCTTACGCTGATAGTCTAGCATACCATACTATCAGGGCATCCAGCAAAGAACACAATTTGCTAATTTTATATTCAATATTAATTGTTTTTATTTTATTTAACAAAATATTTTGTGACTCATAAGGAAATTGTGTAAAAGATTTAAGTCCGACCATGAATTTCAATTTCATGATGAAACATTTATTAAATAAAATAATTGAATTTCTTATGGTGTACATTTGATCGATTAAGGGAAAGGAGAATGCCTTAATAAGAATGTAATTGCCATTCATTGATAGAACGTTGACTTGCGTAAACCAGTATTCCAATTGAACAGAATCCAAAGCGAATCAATTAAGAAGCCAATTCCAGTCTCCCTTTGCAGTCACTTGACAACATTTCATCTTTAAAAATGCAAAGATATTATGGAAACATGTTTTCCCATTTACTTTAACTTCTTCGCCTTCCTCTACATTTTCTTGTCAAAAGAAATAAAAAAATAAACTTTTTTATGTTCAAAGTTTAAGTTAACACAACTTTGTCAGGCTCATGTTCGACTGTCAAAACTATCATCCACTTGCAACATTGGCAAATCTAAAAGACGAAAACAAAACAAAACCAAAAAAAAAAAAAAAAAAGACATTGAATATGATATTCAGTACAAAAACATCAAATGCAGATAAAAAACGAAGAACGAAGAAATTCACATACAGCGTGTGTATAGAAAACATTAAACAACGACGGCAATAAAAACAGAAGAAAACAAAACCCAAAATAAGCACAGAGCCAATTTTGATGAGATGTCTTTTGGTGGAGTTTCTTAAAAACTACTTATTTATGTATTTCAACCATACTTACGTAGTACGTACTCACTTACATACTTACTTGCTTACTTACGTACCCACTTACCACTTATTTGTTTTACAATTTTAGATTTGACTACCAGCGAAGCACTTTTAGCACAACACCGATACTCTCTACTAAGCGATACACTATACGAACGTAAAACATTAACAACATCGACAACAACATAGCCATCGTGCATATCCTCATCCCCATCCACATCGACATCGACATCTTCATCTTTTTCTCATTTTATTCGTTTTTAGTTTTTCGTTTTACTTTTCAATAAAATTTATTATTTTTCCTTTCAGTTTTTCTTTTTATAGTTTTCTTTTCCTCTTCAACATGCTTAAGAAAGGGACGAGGATTTCGTGTATTTCTTATTTTATTGCTTGCCTCAACTTTGCACCACTGCTCCGGCTGCTTTCACCCATCGTTGTCGTTTATGTTGACGTCTTTAGGAAATGCGTTTTTTAGTTGCGCATTCATATTTGCTGAGTTATCGCTATTTTAAGCAGCAGCAATTTTTTCGTTTTCGTTTTCTTTTGCTTGGTTTCCACTTTTTCATTTTATTTTTTATTTTCATTTTGTAAAATTTTTTTAGCAGTTTTTCTTTATAAATATTTAAAATTTCATACTATTTTCCATTTGACAGTTATCGATTTACATATATTTGTTTTTGTTGTTCTTGTTGTTACTATTTTTCTTAATATCGCATCATATGGAAATGATGTTCTATTATTTTTAATATTTCCGTTATTTGTTCAAAATGTTTACACATAAAGCCACACTCTCAAATGTTTACATACAGAGATGCTACACTTAAATTTTACAATAGGGCTGTAGTCACTTTTGGGCCTTAATTGAATTCTTTGCCAGCAATAGTAGCGATGGTATACCAATAATATCCCCATCCTATCAGATGCGTTCAGATTAAATTCTTAATTTTTTTTTTCATGTGACAGAAATATTTCACATTCATAGATTTGACCATTGACCGAGTTCTTTGGGAACTGAATTGAAACGATTTAATAAAAATGGACCCAAGCAAGTAGATTCGATTTTAATTCGTGCAATTCTACTTGTTTTTTACTTAGATACTTAATAGGCCATTAACAACCCGACTAACGGATTTCGGCCAGCCGCAACACATCCTTTCAGGCGCCTCTGCTTCTTGCGCGCCTACGCCAGTTGGTCACACCAATCGATGACAGGGCTTCCTCGATTTGGTCCTTCCAACGGATACAAGGTCGTCCTCTTCGCCGAATTCCGCAGATTCCCGCATCAAATACCCGTCTCGCCGGAGCATCCTCCTCCTTCGAACGACATGGCCGAGCCAGCGCAGCCGCTGGATATTAATACGCTGTACAACGTCTACGTCGTTGAGGAGCTCATACAGCTCACTGTTGAATCGGATGCGGAAATCATCACCAACTCACGCTGGACCGAAGATCTTACTTAGCAGTTTTCTCTCGAATACTCTCAAGGCTGCTGCATCAGTGCTTAATAGGGTCCATTCCTCTGCGCCAAAAAGAACACGGGTAGGATGAGTGTCTTATAAGGTATTAGTTTTGTCGTACGAGAGAGGTCTCTGCTACCCAATTCCCTATTGAGACTATAGTAGCACCTGTTGGCAAGAGTAATCCTGCGCTTGATCTCCAGACTGATATCATTTTTGGTGGTCACGGCGGAGCCAAGATAAATAAATTCCTTGACTGTTTCAAATGTATAGTTATCGGCCGTAATCTGTGAATCAATACGCCGCACGTCTCTACTTGTCGATAACATATACTTTGCTTTGCTCTCATTTACTGCCCGACCCATCTTAGTAGACTCCCGTTCAATAGCACTTTCCTGTAGATACGACCTTCATTTTTAACATCGAGCCTGATTTGATGTTTTGATAATAGGGTATTCTGGTTTATAAAACAGATTCAGTTGTCCTACTTTGCAACGTACTCATAAATTTGGAACCAAAAAAAAAAACTCAAATGGCTTGATGATAACTTTTAACTTAAAATCCATTCAAAACTATAAATCCAATTACTCACGAATACATTCACAACTGTTTGTCATTTGTGGTTGGTTAATTCTGGCTATTTATGGAATTAATCGAAGACGACAAGAATGTTCATACAAACAACAGTACTGCGCCTTATTTCTGAAATCGTCCTCGGTTTTTACATACTTCGACTGTGACTGGATAGTCAAAGCAGTTTATCTATATAGTTTTTCCAGTATTTAAGTTACACCAAAGTAACTTCTACTGGTCAGAGATCAGTAATGGGTATCCAAAAAGATGAGTAGATTCCAATCATACTCATGATTTCTGGTACTTATACGCACACATACCTATTTTAATATCATACTCATATTACTCATATTCAAAGTATGAACTCGTACTCATACTTAACAATACGCATGATGTTGTTTATTTCGACTCTATTTACTCAACATTTACAAGAATCATAAAATAAGTATGATTCGCGTACGAACACTGCAATACTCATTAGAAGGTTGTGTATTTCCTTTGCTTGCTGTCCTTTTCTTTGTTCTTTTTCTGCAAATACAACAACAACTAAGGCCGATTCGAATCACCCGAATCATTTATGAGTATTGTAAGTATTTTTCTAAATTTATGAATCTGAATGAGTATGCGTGTGAATCAAACATATTTCGAATGTTATGAGTTTTATGTCAACGTTCTACTCATACTCAGTGCAACCTGTACTTATAAATCAATGTTGTAGTGAGTATGAATGAATCAGAGTAGTTGAATTTCAATGCTGTTGACTCACTCATACTCGAAATTTCATGAGTACTTATGAGTAGCGAAAAAACGTTTTATTGCTTATCTCTGCTACTGGTGACATTACTTTAGCCTTGGTTGACGTTTTACATTCAGCGTTTCCCGACTTTTATTTCAGCACGCACCCTTCTATTCGTTTTAGAAAAATAAGCTCTTGCGACAAGGCCAATTATTCTATATCTTCGTTGTTGTTTTGTATGATTATGAATTCCTCTACAGTGGCATACAGTGAGAGTACTCAGAGTCGAATAAATGTTTACAATTGCTACAAGATTGTCGCTAAAGTCGAGAAGATGTAAATGACGATGCTGGCACTGGACGTCCCAGCGCATAAATAACCCATAAATATTGTGACAAGGTAATGAAAATGGCTATGAAAAATGTCAAATCACAATTAGAGAAATTACTGAGAGTGTCGGCACATCGCTTGATTCCTGCTTTAAAATTTTTTCGGAAATTTTGGGTATTATGGGAGTATAATAATATGCTGAGAAGCCAGCCTGATATCTTCAGAAAAGTTCGATATAGAAATATCAATATCCTCTGGATTTCTCACCATAATTGAATGGTGATAAGATCAATACGGTGTTATACTGATATGGAGAAATGCTTCAATTCTACATGAAGAACAAATTAAAGGCACCGAAACAAGATCTTACAGCTCCTTGATGTATCAGGATCTCGAATATACATAAAGATTTCGATGTATCGAAAAACTTGGTTTTCAACCTAAATTCATTGGGTGGGTAGTAACAATCTCAACCCCCCAGCCACATTCTCTTAAGAAATGAAGCTCATTAGAGTTCATAGCATGAGAACTTCATATATCAGTATTTGCCTTAAAGGAATATTAGAAATCTTTATGAATTTATTTTTCGTGTTTGTTGTATGATTTTTCATTACTGCCCTAATGAAAGAGCGAGAACATTTGGGCATATTATTATTATTATTTTTTATTGTTGAAAATTTTTGACATTGACTGTCATTGTAATACTCATAAAAGGCGAGTATGTTCTTCCTTAAAACTTTCATTCGATAATATCGGACGCAATCCATATAAAAAGAAAATTCACTTGTGCAACATGCAACATTCAATGTTTTTCTTTGTTGCCCCTAAAAATTGAAAAGTAAGAATAAAGTTTTTGAGTGGTATTTTTTCTTGACACCCTTTAATTCATCTTCCTAAAGACAACTGATTGTAATCACGATTATTTTGCTGAGTTTTTATTAAAATAAATTATAAAAAAACAATACAGCTAGCGATAGATAGTTCAAAAAGCTTAATTGATTTCGAATTCGTAATGATCGCAATTTTTTCACCAAATTAAAGGGTGATTTTTTAGCCAAAGGCTCCGCCAAATAACTTTTTATTTGAAAATGCTTTAAAAAAACAACTACTGAATATTTTCTCAAATTTTTTTTTTATTTAAAAGTACAATCCTTCCAGTTAATAATGGAAAATAATTTCATTCAAGTGGCTGCCTCGGATCGCAATGCAGTAGCCTACACGATCGGTCCAATTTTTAAGCACATTATCGATTGTGTGCAGCTGTATTTCACCAATGGCTTCGTACACGAATCATACTTACTTTTTATATTTTTATATTTTATATTTTGATTCTTGTAAATGTTGAGTAAAGCAGAGTCGAAATCAACAACATCATGCGTATTGTTAAGTATAAGTACGATGAGCACTTCAAACTTTGAATATGAGTAGTATGAGTATAAGTATGAATGCGTGCGAAAGTATCAGAAATTTTGAGTATGATTCGAATCTACTCATCTTTTTGAATACACATTGCTGATCTCTGGTCCTTACATATACAAATATACATACATAATTGGTCATTACAACCCTTCAGTCAGAAATACGCCCTAGCTTCTCGCACCACATATGTTGTAAATGGTAATCTAGTACATGAGTGGCGAAACCTACAATCTAAAGCAGTGATGCTCAAAATCGAAATTTCCTATCACATGTGATAGGCAAAGAAAAATCTGCTGACGCTCCGTTGGCACACGTACACTATAAGCTTACTTGTGTGGTTTCTTATAATGATCGTGTGTTTGTTGCTTTGTGTTGTTCTCAGAGAACAAAATCAATTCAGTTGACGTTTAGCACTTGATGAAGCAAGACCACGCTACGCAACTTTTTTGAATGATTTTTTGTTTTTTGCAAATACACGCAGCAAAATGTTTGATGCAAATTGGGAATATGATTTTTTTTATAGAGAATATGGATAGTAATGCACAATGTATTGTGTGTTATCGCACTTTATGTCGTAATTTTTTTTTTTTTTATAAAAAGACATTACGAGGCTAGCCATGGATTTTTCGACAACATTAAAGGGAATGATAGCACTTTGAAATTATTGCAATTAAAAGCAGATTTTTTTTTAAACTCATGGTTGACGAAACTGACGTACCAAACTACAATAATTTACCATGTAGTAATGAGAAATTGTCGTTGCCTCTTAAAAAGGCATCATATACAGTTGATTTGGCTTTAGCAAAGCAGGGCCGTCCATTGGATGATGGAAATTTCTTCTTGAATTTGACGACAGACGTATTGAGTTGTTTTGGCGAAAAATGTGTTTTGTTTTTTGTAATAACATACGCACAACACAATAAACCAATTTTTTTCTTTTTTATTATTTTCCCAGTGTACGATTCTCAAAAATTAAGTTGAATTTTGTTCTCCGCTGCTTTACCAACACAACCAAACCTATTATAGTATGTGTTTGAGCACCACTGATCTAAAGTCAACTCCGAATGGCAGATTTTTTTGAGAAACTTTTGCATGACAATTTTATTTACTCTAAAAATTTTTGCCAGCAGTCTGTTGTAAAGTAGTTGCCGAAGAAATACTTTTTCCATTTCGTTTTGTTAGCGATATCCTACCTGACCGACTAGACTATAACGAACACAACTGCTCGACTAGGGCTTCTTAAAAAAAAATTCAACATTTTTAGCGATGCAAATCGAATGCACAATATCGTCGAATACCGCCGATTATAATCATTTTTAAAAAGCGACGCAAATCGAATTGCTGCAAATCAGAGCCTTAGTGTACATACACATATGAACGAAAGCATTACCCCATATACACGTACAATAGGCACTTCAATATCTGCACATGGATTATGAGTGCAGGCAATCCTAATGACTTACTTTGATAAATAAATGTCTGTACATAAGTGTGTGTGTATGTATTTTTTATTTATGTGGGTTACTATACTATACAATAACGGTTTTTATTTTTGAGTATGTCAAGTTGCAAATGCAGTCACTCATTAAATGAATACAAACACTCAAACAAGATGCAAAACAGAAACTTTAAAACATAAACTATCTGATGGTGATGCCATTACGTTGTGTATTCAATTTCTGTCACAATTTTGTTTGTGAAAATTAAAACAAACATCGTTTGCAAAAAATTTTCAAAAAATTCAAATTTTAGAAATAAAAGTAAAGAACTAATATTTCGAACTTACAGCCCTTTATATCGGGTTATCCATTTCGTGATTTCAAACGTAAACGTAAATAAAACACATATAAAATATTTTTTTCATTATATTTCTTTTTCATTGTAAAGTTTGAACATTGACATTATGTGTGAAACACTACATCATTTAAATGACCTCCACGCGAAGTGTTGCAACCTTTTACCTTTGCCTTTTGAGGTAATTTTCGACCACTTTTTAACACATATTGGGCGGTATCTCAGCCAGTAAGGTCCAATCACACTTTTGGACCAAAGAGCGCACCATACAGTGACTTTTTCTGGATATAATGGCCTCTCTTCAATTACTTGAGGATTCTCAGAACCCCAAATACGACAATTTTGTTTATTAACATACCCACCGAGTGTGAAATGTGCTTCATCGCTGAAGAAAATTTTGATCGAAAAAGTGCCGTCCACCGCCAATCACTATTTTTCTAGTAGTAGGTTTTGATAATTTTTATGCGTTTTGTGATAGTTAAGCGATCCATTTCCATCAATGTCAGACTTTCAACTGAAAAGATAACAATTGGTTTCACAACTTAGTTTGACAGATGTCGAATTCCAGTCCTATACTTTTTAAACCACGAAATGGATAGCCCTATACAATATTCAGGCACGAATTTTAATTGAGTCAACATTCGTTTAATTGACAATATTATTTTAAGTGTTCAGGCATACGCAAATCAGCTTATTCAATAATCATTTGACAGCTGGAAAACAACAATTTTTTTTATTTTATTTTAAAAATTAAAAATTAAAAACAAAACCTACTGTGACGGGGAATATTACTCATTATCAGAATTTCTTGAATATAACATTATAACACCGCTATTTGCCTTTGCGACTTCATCAAAAAATATATCGAATATATTTTTGAAGATTTACTCCTAATTAAGAGACCAACAATTAAGAAACCAACAAAAAAGGTTAAGATGCATTTCAATCTTATTGCTTTTATTTGGTCTTATTTGCAGTACAAAGTTAAGAAACTTTCGAATGTTTTTCAGCCCAATTACGAATCTTCCTAGGAATTTCTTCCCACAACATTTAAATTTTTGGAAAAAAAAAATCCTTCAATTGATAGGTAAAAGCGAGAAAATTTATGGGAAATGTTTACTCATTATAGGAAGAATGGGAAAAGGGAATAAAAGCCCATAGAATTGTTATTCGTTTTGTTTCTTGTAAGATACCTTCGTTTATTAATTCAGAATATGGGCATAACAAGATTCGAATATTAACGGCGGTATAACTGATCATAGATCGAATGTAAGTATATAATCATTTAATACACAGACATGTTTGTACAATCGGACAAATTACTTGTATCAAAAAAAAAAATAAAAAAAACACTAAATAACTGGCAACTCTATAATCTGAACAAACACACACACACACATAAAAACTGTTAATTGTAATGTGATTCCATTTTTAAATTCTAAAACATTTCTTAATGCGTGTCCTACACATGTAAAACGAAATGTGTTCTATTCTCTTAACACATGTAAATATTAGAAGAAACAGAAGAAAAAAAACACACACACATACACAGAGAGAGAGCAACATTTTTAGTGATCAAATGTGTGAGTTAAGAGAATTTATTTCTTTGTTTAAAAATGCACAAAATGAATAAAAACCATTTGCCATTAAAAAAAAAAAACAAACGTAATGAAATAAAATACGATATAAAAAGCATCGTATTTCTTTAAAAATTTTTTTTTTGGGAACTGATTCCCTGTAGCACGTTTGCATGCATTAATAAAGGTGTACATACATACATACATATCTATGTAAATCTGCACTCATTTTTATACACACGCATACATATAGGGTGTTTTTTATAGAGGTATAGAACTTTAAGTTGCAATAAAACAACGATGGATTATTCGATTGACATGAATTTTATTTATTCGAAAGATAATCTTGTGGCATTACATTTTAAATATGATTTCTGGCATATGACCGCCACGGCTGACGCGGATGTCGTCCAATCTGGACGTCCAATTTTCGATGACTTTTTCCAACATTTGTGGCCGTATATCGGCAATAACACGGCGAATGTTGTCTTCCAAATGGTCAAGCGTTTCTGGCTTTACCGCATAGACCAATGACTTTACATAGCCCCACAGAAAGTAGTCTAGCGGTGTTAAATCACAAGATCTTGGAGGCTAATTCACAGGTTCAAAACGTGAAATTAGGCGGTCACCAAACTGTGTGACATGTTGCGCTGAGTTGTTGAAACCACATCTCCTGGACATCATGGCTATACAATTCAGGAATGAAAAAGTTAGTAATCATGGCTCTATACCGATCACCATTGACTGTAACGTTCTGGCCACCATCGTTTTTGAAAAAGTACGGACCAATGATTCCACCAGCCCACAAAGCGCACCAAACAGTCAGTTTTTCTGGATGTAATGGTGTTTCCACATACACTTGAGGATTACCTTCACTCCAAATGCGGCAGTTTTGTTTGTTGACGTAGCCATTCAACCAGAAGTGCGCTTCATCGCTAAACAAAATTCGCTTATGAAAATCGGGAACACAGAACCATTATTTTCGAAATAAAATTGCACTATTAGCAAGCGTTGTTCAGGCGTGAGTCTATTCATGATGAATTGCCAAACCAAACTGAGAATAAATCACTTGACAGCTGTTAAATCGGTCGCGATCTTGAAAAGTAATGCCAACTTAAAGTTCTATACCTCTATAAAAAACACCCTTTACATGTGTACATATAAGTACATATGCATATTCACAAAGAAACGTATACTTTGTACACTTTGTTTCTTTTAGATGTTTGAGAATGTTTCTGAGGTAAATACATACATACATACATGCCTTGACAATTTGTCACTTTTAAGTGGATACTATTTTAAGGGCATCAAATACGAAAAAAACTGAAAAACAAAAAAAAAAAACACATTGAAACAAAAATTCTGAAACACATAATACATACATACACTTTGGGGGCAAACATGCATAAATTCTTTTACAAATGTAAAGGTGTCAGTGTGCGTATACATACATATGTATGTATAGAAATCCATAATGTCGGTTGCCATTATAATCTTACATTTAAAATAAAATTTATTGTAAAAATGATTTATATTTTCATACTCTTTTCTTTACATACTCCCATACTATTTCTACATTTTTTTTTCGTTTTCTTTTTTTTCTATTTATTTTATACCTTTTATTTATGTTCGTTTTTGTTTTTGTTGTTGCTACTGTTGCTTTAGCTTAATATGTACTGTTGTTGTGTTACTGTGCTTTTATAAAATACATGAAAATGTTTTCCTCCGCTTTTCTTTCTCTTGTAATTGTCTCGTAATACGAGAGTTGTATTAAAGGAATTGTGTAGAACAGAAATGTAAAGTGTAAAATGTAGGCTAAACATCGTTGTAAAGAAGTTGATTTGATTAAGGATTCTGTAAATAGAGAATCCAACAATACAAACACATAATTTATGGACCACCGATTTCGTTGTATTTGTTTTTGTACATGAATGTGAGTTAACGTATGCGTAACGTACTAAAGTGTAGCCAGATATTTCCTCTTGTATAAAATAGGAAATCGTTAAAATGTTCAAAAACAATTTAAACATCTGATGTGCATAAAACGCTACTGGTTGATTCCTTTGAAGTTTCCCTTTTTGGCTTAATTATATACCTAGCTTTGATTGCGAATGATTGCAGCTGTTTTTTGATACAATAGAATGATTTCCTATTTTTTATTAAAATCCTAATCTAGGCCTTTAATTAGAACTGAGATTGATTTTGGAACGAATTTTAATTTTCAAAGTTAAGTTAGGTCAGCGAGTAGTTTGTCGTTCATAGGCAAGTTCCGTCGAGGTAGGCGCCCTTGTTAAGATCTCGATTTCCGAATGAAACCTGAGAGCTCGCTTAGTGGCACGTTGGCCGCCATGACCAGATCTTCTAACGTTCTGTCATCCAAAAACCGATGACGTCTGTTTTGTAGTGCAGGGCACTTCCATAAAAGATATTGTACCTAATCCGTTTCCTTCACATCATGTCAGCTACTGCCTGGTGGGGTAGACCAAAACTGTCAGCAAAACTGCCAATAGCGCAGTGTCCCATTATAATTCCTGCTGGAATGCAGTTGTTCTCTTGTCGAACTCAAGTAGTTTCCTGGTTCTCTTGCTGTCCGCTGCTGCACATACATACATACATAATTATCCATTACAACCCTTCAGTCAGGATTACGGCCTAGCTTCTCACACCACTCATTTTGTGTGACTTTTATATTTTATACTTGAGTGGCGGGACCTACAGTTTAAAGTCGGCTCAGAACGACAGATTTTTTTCTTTGAGGAACTATTCATGGCAATTTTATTTTCTCTCAGAGTTTTTTTTTTGCCAGAAATCTGCTGAGAGGATATCGCCAAAGAAATATTTTCCTTTTTTCATACTTCGTTTTGATGTCTCACCTAGGATTTGAACCGCTGCCTTTCGTCTAATAAGCCAACACACTAGCTACTAGACTACGGCGACTTTGACCTTATCATGATCAGTCTGGTTTTAAATCACCCCGAGCTCTGGATAAAACAGACCAGTTCCCTCAGTAGCACGTATGCCATCATGACTAGGTTAGGATAGAGGACGTGTCAATTAAGACAAATACAGTACCCGGAGGTCGAATTGGCACATTGTACAACGTCCTTAAATCCCATCATGACTAGATCATCAAACATTCTGTCACCCAAAGACCGGTGACGTCTGTCCTGAAGAACAGGGCACTCGCATAAAGGTGTTGTACCGATTTGTCAGCAAAACTGCCAATAGCGCAGTGTCCCGTTAGAGTTCCTGTTCTGAATCGTTCTCTTATCGAACTCTCTTTTGGTTCTCTTACTGTCCGCTGCTGTACATAGCAGCTTTGAAATCCATCAACTAGATATGTTGAACCACTCACAGTTTCTTGAATAAGGATTTCAAAATCCTGCTCGATTGGCATTTGATTTGTATGTGTCCAAACCACAAGTCCCAAGTCATCTCTAGTACTTCATGTACTTATGTATTTAATTGGTCATTATAACCCTTTTGTCAGGATTACAAACTCTCACACCACTCATGTGTGTTAATTTGGCAATGAGTGGGGGTACCTAGTTTAGCGGTGTTAAATCACAAGATCTTGGAGGCCAATTCACAGGTCCAAAACGTGAAATTAGGCGGTCACCAAACGTTTTGGGCCCATTCGACGAATCTAAGCCTTACTTGATGATCCTTTGCATTTTGTAAGCACGCCAACCAAGATCCTTCCGCAAAATCTTCCATAAAGTGGATGGACACAGATCCAATTCCTGTGCTCGATCGCGGATGGACTCATTCGGGTCTTCCTCAATGCTACGCTCTACAGCAACAATAGCTTCTTCTGTACGCACCGTACAGCGTCTCTGGGGATGCGAGTTATCAATAAGAGTAAACATGGTGCGAAAACGTTCCATGGTTAATCGAATTAACTGCTCTGATGGACGATTTTGTCGACGATAAAATGAACGTAGTGCGCGCTACGTTTTCCGCACAGAACCATTATTTTCGAAATAAAATTGCACTATTTGCAAGCGTTGTTCAGGCGTCAGTCTATTCATGATGAATTGCCAAATCAAACTGCGAATAAATCACTTGACAGCTGTTAAATCGGTCGCCATCTTGAAAAGTAATGCCAACTTAAAGTTCTATACCTCTATAAAAAAACACCCTTTATTTGAAGTTGCAATCTTGAAAATAATATGTAATATGACAAGTTCTAATATAAACTTAACTTTAAAAGTTGCCGGTAGAATGATCTTCTCTTTAGCTTAACGCTCCCTTCGACCTTATTGTGCACTTATAATAATAATGGAAAACAATTTATCTGCCCGTTAAAATGCTCGCTTTAGTTAACGCCAAGTTGTAATAATGGCCCTAAGTTGATTAATACGTAATAATTAATATTAAACGTATTGCGTATAAAACATATGCACATATGTACCAGAGATCAGCAATGAGTATTCTAACAGATGAGTACATTCGAATCATACTCATTATTTCTGATACTTATACGCATTCATACTTATTTTAATATCATACTCATACTACTCGTATTCAAAGTTTGAAGTATTCATCGTACTCATACTTAACCATACGCATGATGTTGTTGATTTCGACTCTCCTTTAATCAACATTTACAGGAATCACAAAATAAGTATGATTCGCGTACGAACACTACAATACTCACCGGAAATAGTGAGTTTGCTGTTTTTGTCTTCTTCTTTCTCCTTTTTTTTTGTAAATACAACAACAACTAAGATTGTAAATTTTGATGAATTATTCGAATCACTGGAATCACTCATGAGTATTATAAGTATATTTCTAAATTAATTAATCTGAATGGGTAAGCATATGAATCAAACATATTTCGAATGTTATGAGTTCGATGTCAACGTTGTACTCATACTCATTTCAAGCTGTACTTATAAATCAATGTTGTAGTGAGTACGAATGAATCATAGTAGTTGAATTTCAATACTGTTGACTTACTCATACCAAAAATTTCATTAGTACTTATGAGTAGCGAAAAAACAATTCATTGCTAATCTTTGATATGTATATTGAAATGTATTCAATTATTTATTCAAAATCTAAGCATCTATTTGTATTATTTGTATAATTCTTATGTGGCAACTCTGATTTTATAACTTTACTTGCAAAATATGATAAATTTAGTCATCATGTATTAAAAGTGAATTCATATTTTTGTTTTGTCTCGTCTTTTATGAGAACTGAGAACTGTTTCACCTTTACTTACTTTATTAGAATATTTAAACGAAAAAAGGAAAAAATATACACGTAATGATAAATGTTATTGCCCTAAAATATGTTTAGATCAACGAACGAAATGGATTCTTTAAATATGCCCTTTTATGAAATATGAAAATGTGACAACTTTACGAATATTCTTCAATTTATTCAAATTCATACACGGGTAGGCTATGTACGGTTGACTTGATTTGTGTTTGAGTTTAGGATATATGACGGTTATACTTGGTTATACACACTGTACATACATATATGATAAATGCCTATGGTATCTGCACTTCTATCGTTAAAAGTCTTTGAGTACATCTTTCATATTCCTTCATCATACGCCTCCACTGGAAGTAATAATTCATTTACGGAAATTCAAAGAATACTTATTCAATTTCATTGAAAAGTCTCTAGAAATGCCAATAAATTTATAGAAAAAGATTTTTTGATGTGTCAATAAGAACTATTATTCATATGTTTCGACAATTTTATGTCTTGCTTTACGAGTCCATACTTACGACTTTATTAGTAATTTTGACTAAAAATTGATTTTTTTAAGTGACCAGTATAAAACATTTTTGTCACATTTTTCTGTTGAATTGATTAGTAATTCTCACTTTCTTTTTCTATTGCGCTTAACCATATTATTAAGCTTTACCATATTGATACGACAACGGAAACGGTGTATTATCGTTTAACATTAAAATGAACAAAAGCTACACAAACATATAGTAAACCAACAACATCAGTATGAAAGAAAATAATATTGTAATAAAATGTTTATTCAACTACCCTACATAGCAATTAGGAATATTCCTTTAAATTTTAATGTTATTTTGCAATGAAAACATAAGAGTGAATTTGTTAAGGTGATATTCAAACACAGCTTGGATTATATTGGACAAACCCATGTTAAACCTCAAGTGCCGAGGCCGTGGGTTCGACTCCAACCAGTGATTGTTTGATTGTTGACATGAATTAATATTGCTAGGTTTTTATCTTTTTAAAAATGTTTAAAATATGAGTTCGTTGCTTGCAAACAAAATAAAAATAAGTTTGTCTTTAGTTTCAATTAAATTCTTTATTGTTCGCACAATGTTGTATGCCGCCGTTTACAACTTGATGAATATAACAATAATTTGCTTTATTCGTTATTCTTCTTTACACTTCAATCTTCAAACCACGATTATTCTCTTCACACGCAACGCGTCTTCACACAAGACTGACTGAATTCTTTCTGATCCCGTTGCCTGTTTTGTCTTGCCATTTATATCGCAGAGTAAACAGTCTGATGAATGCTCTCGAAGGTGAATGACTTTGCCTTTGCGAAATCCCTATAAATGAAACATGTTGTTTACGTCTTTGTTGTTTATGTATTTTGCTTACGTTTGTCCTTGCAGTGTTATTGCTGCTTGTTTGTTTATCCGCTCTTTTAATAATGATGCTGTTGCTATATTTTTGTTTATTCGCTGATCACGTAAACAAGTCCATTGTTTTGCTTTTGTATTTTTTGTTTATCATTTTAATGTTAAACGATAACACCATTTCCATTTTCGTAACCATATCAACTATAGTCACACATGAATGCTTGGGAATCCACTTTGACTGGTCACATTATTTAAATAGAAAATTAATCTTAATCAAATATATAGTAATGCCTTCTTAATACATGGTCGACTCTTCAATTAGTATAAAAATTTTAAGTTATCTGTTCTTCAGCGCTCTAAAAGTAATGAATTCTGAAATTCTACACTGAGAACTTTGGACTTAGTATACTATACATCCATAACATACATAATTGGTCATTACAAACCTTCGCGAAAGATTTGAAAAATTACTGTTATTTTCATTATTCATATGAAAAATTCACGAATAAACACGAAAACATAAGAAAAAAACACTTTTGCGAAAGACAACAAGATGTTTAAATCAATTTAAAGTTTCTTTTCCTTTTTTTATGGGATGTTTAATTTAAAGCACATAAAATCTGTTGTACTTCGGCCGAAAGAACTTTACAATAACAGCCTACAGCTGTTTGGAACATAAAGAAATTTATTTTACCAGCAAATTTTCAAAACAATAAAAGACCACAGACCAGGAATGCATGCATCCAACAAAAAGAAAAGCAAGAATAACAACAGCAGCAACAAACACCAAACAGACATCTTACAAACACCGCAGACAAAAAAAAAAGCAGAAGAAGAAGCAGAAGGACTGCAATATGTACCAAAAACCAACACAAATAAAACATTAATAAAACGGTTGCTTTGTAATTTATAATATCGTTGAAATGAAAATTACCAGAAGAACAATTAAAACGTGTTAAAAAGAAAGAGGAATTAGTTCAACACATACATACATACATACACAAATACCCGCATACATACATGGTATGCAATCACTAGCACTGTTGGTTGTATGACTCTTGAAAAGGCAAAATTTTGGACAAATTTTTTGAAGAAATTTATGGTGGAAGATTGACCACGATTTGTTGTGATCTTCTTCCATATTTCTGTCTGTATGTTGATTGTACTTAAAAGAACCGCTGCCTTTTCAAAAGTCATCTTAAAATTGTTAGTCATTCCTGGCTACAAATTTTTTTCGCATTTTCAGGCAATTTGTGGATTCCACGCCAAGAAAACTTTTCGTATTTTAAAGCAAACCAGTTAGTTGGTAGGGAGCATGCGCCAGCTTATTTACAAAATATGGCTAGAGGAAGTATGCCCAACGATTCGAACCTCTGTCCTGTCCTGAAAAAGGGAGACCCTACGATAAGCGACAACTAAGGGGCGTAAGCCTTCTCCCTACCGCAGGTTCTTACAGGCGTATTGTGTGAACGACGGAAGCCACTCGTCAAAACACTGATTGCACCTTATCAGTGCGGCTTCAGAACTGGCAAGTCCACCATCGACCGGATCTTCATACTACGCCAAATCCTGGAAAAGACCCATGAACAACAAGTCGACACACACCATCTTTTTGTCGACTATAAGGCAGCCTTTGATAGCCCCATAAGGGATCGTGTTTTTGCCGCAATGTCTGAGCTCGGTATACCTGCGAAGCTGATAAAGCTATGCAGAATGACGTTGAGCAATTCCTGCAGCTCCGTCAAGGTAGGAATAGACCTCTCCGAACCTTTTGATACCGTGCGAGGTTTCAGACAAGGCGACCCCTTATCATGCGACCTCTTCAACTTGGTCATGGAGAGTGTTCGGCGAAAGGCGGGAGTGAATCGTAATGGCACTATTTTTCAAAAAAGTGCCCAGTTGCTTGCGTACGCTGACGACATTGACATCATAAGGCGTACCAAGCTAGATGTTACATCTGCCTCTAGTGCTATTGAACGGGAGTCTATTAAGATGAGTCTGGCAGTAAATGACAGCAAAACATAGTACGACAAGTAGAGACGTGCGGTGTATTGATTCTCAGATTACGGCCAATAACTATACTTTTGATATAGTCAAGGAACTTATTTATCTTGGCTCTGCCGTTACACCAAAACTGATGTCAGTCTGGAGATCAAGCGCAGGATCACTCTTTTCAGCAGCTGCTACTACGGTCTCAATAGGCAATTGAATAGCTGAGACCTCCCTCGTACTACAAAACTAATACTCTACAAGACACTCATCCTACCCGCGTTTCTTTATGGCGCAGAGACATGGACCCTATTAAGCACTGATGCAGCGGCCTTGAAAGTATTCGAGAGAAGAGTTCTACGTAAGATCTTCGGTCCAGTACGAGTTGGCGATGATTTCCGCATTCGATCCAATGGTGAGCTGTATGAGCTTCTCAACGTCATAGTGGTTGCTAGCGGTTGCGCTGGCTTGAACATGTCGTCCGAATGGAGGAGGATGCTCCGACGAGACGGGTATTTGATGCTGGGATCTGCGAAAGTCAGCGAAGAGGACGATCTTGTATGCGTTGGAAGGACCAAATAGAGGTCCTCATGACGGTTAGCGTCATGAGTTTCTTAATTTCATTGGTTTTGTAAGATTAACACAGATTTTCAAAATATAGATTACAAGCCTTTGTTAGTTTGATAATAAAGTTCATAGAGCAAAGACTACAATTCATCGTACCCCACAATCATCTTTCGATGGAAAATTTACAGGAAAAGCTACGATGGGCTTCCACTGAACTGTATTGTCAAATTGTGAAACAGTGGAGCAAACTTTTCAGCAAACAATACAAAATTCGACATTTTCAAAGCAAATCAACCTTTGCTGTGTACCAAAGATCAGCAATGAGTATTTCAAAAGATGAGCAGATTCTAATTATACTCATAATTTCTGATAGTTATACGCATTCATATTTATTTTAATATTTTACTCATACTACTCATATTCATAGTTTGAAGTACTCATACTTAACAATAAGCATGATGTTGTTGATTTCGACTCTCCATGACTCAACATTTACAAGAATCACAAAATAAGTATGATTCGCGTACGAACACTAACTACAATACTCACTAGAAAGTTGTGTGTTTGCTTTACTTGCTGTCTTTGTTTTTTTTCCTTCTTCTTTTTTTATAAATACAACAACAACTAAGACTGCACATTTTGACAAATGATTCGAATCACTCGAATCACTTTTGAGTATCATAAGTATTTTTCTAAATTTCTGAATCCAAATGAGAAGACTTATGAATCAAACATATTTCGAATGTTATGAGTTTGATGTCAACGTTGTACTCATACTCATTGCAACCTGTACTTATAAATCAATGTTGTAGTGAGTACGAATGAATCCGAATAGTTGAATTTCAATACTGTTGACTCACTCATACTGAAAATTTCATGAGTACTTAGGAGTAGCGAAAAAACGTTTCATTGCTTATCTCTGGTGTCTACACTACACTGTACAATGACTGAGAATAGTGACAGGCGTTTATCCTCTAAAATCTCATGTAATTTATAAGAGACTCACAAAATGTAAGAATCTATAAATGGCAGAGTCTCGCATTTTCAATTTTGTACACCCAATATAATTTACAACAAACTAGATAGACAACAACACACTGGCATAGTACAATACATGCATGCACCTCTTCGACAAACACATACCCAAAGAAGCAAATTTACATGTTCTCCTAGGCCAGAATTGCTGCTGTTGCTGCTACTGCTACCGTTCTGTTTAGGCAATTTCAAATAGAAAACAATTGCCGTACAATTCCTCTACCAATTCATAGAAGAAAATCAGACGAAGAAAGAAAGAAACAAATAAAAACGTAACAACGAACAAATGCACTAGAAAGACTAGATACGAATGAATGGTTTGGAATGGAATGGAGAATAGAGAATGGAAGAAGTAATGAATTTCTTTTATATCCTACTACTCTGACAGGGAACAAAGGAATACAACGACAACAACAACTCGAATACCAACAAAAAGAAATTGGAAACAATCGGTAGACTAACCAACCATCTAACAAACCGAAACCAAAAGCATTTCTTCGCCACTGGAGATTTCATTGTTGTCTTACAAATGACTTATGTACAATGTACATATGTACGTATGTATGTATATATGTATGTATGTATATATGTATGTATGCATGTGGACTGCAATAACAATGCCAGTAAGAACAACATATCAAGGTGTAAGCCATTTTTAGGCCACATTTTATAATTTGCTTACCACCCCCTCTCTATACTACTCTAACAGCTTGGTGTTCATGAATTACAAGAACCCCATATTCCACATGCAAACTCGTAATTCACGCGATTCAAATGCAATCAAAATACACGTTAAATGTTGAAATTGTCGGAAACACCTTGTTTTTCCCCATTTACAAAGCATTGTTTGGCTGTGTCTGTGTGTGTAGTGAAAAAAATACGCCACAATTAGAAATCATGAAATTGGGTCAAACTATTTACACGTAATTGATACGTACCGCCCCTAACGCCACAATAAACGTTACATCATGTTTTTGATTTAACAAATCATACAAGACTTCAAAGGCATCAGCTGGCATGGCACAATGTATAAATAATTTCATGTAATTCCCATACAAAATTTTTGTAGTAGGACTCACCTCCAAATCCAGGATTTTCTCTATTGAATGCCAAAGTTTCACTTCTAAACAATACTGAGTAACGAATATCATAAAAACTTGCATTCGAATAATATGGAGTGTTGAGTAGCCCAGTGTTCTCAAGTAGGTAGTGTGTTGGCTTATTAGACAAGAGTTCAGGGTTCAATCCCTGGCTTAGATATATAAAAGAAAACAAAATATTTAAAAAATATTTCCGCTCAGCAGACTTCTGGAAAAAACTCGGAGAGTGAATAAAATTGACACAATAAGTTTCTCCAATCGACATAAAACGGTAGGATAGGTCCTGCTACCCAGGGATAAAATTAACATTTGGTGATTCTTGTTTGTTGTTACAAGCAATTTATAATAATTATTCAAAAGCACAACAACAACATCGGTAATATGTACATACACTGTTACGTTTTTACCTTTTTAAAAATGTTTAAAATATGAGTTCGTTGATTGCAAACAAAATAAAAATAAATTGGTGTTTAGTTATAATTAAATTCTTTATTGTTCGCACTACCTTTGTGTGTCACTGTTTAGAACTCGACGTATACAACAATAATTGCTTTTTCGCTATTCTTCTTCGCTTACAGCGCAGATCTTTGCAACGTAGATCTTCAAACCACGACTGTTCTCTTCACGCGCAACACGTCTTCACACAAGACTAACTGAATTCTTACTACTCGTTGCCTGCTTTTTCTTGCGTTTTTAAATGCCCACCTAAACAGTCTGACGATAGTTCTTGAAATCGAACCTTCGTGGTTTCGCCTTCTCGAGAACTCTAGGGCGGTTTCATTGTTGTTTATGTATTTTGCTCACGTTGCTTGCTGTTGCGTTCTCGCTTACTATCCGCTTTTCTTTCATAACGATGTTGTTGGTTTACTTGTAAACATGTTCGTTGTATTTGTTTGTGTAGCTTTTGTTTGTACTTTTAATGTTAAACAATGTTACACCGTTTCCATTTTCGTGTAAATACTATTTAAATATTTTGCTGTGGAATCTATGGCTTTTTGCTGGATTTACTGGATATGTTTGTAAATTAAAATTATCATTTCGTTTCGGTATCCAAATTGTTGACGATTCAGCATACCTAGAAAAAAAAAATATTGTCTAGATACAAATTTTGCCATCACTTTATAGCATGCGAGAGGAAAGTTAGTGTAGGAAATAAACTTGATAGAGAAAATTCAAAATAGAGAAGGTGTTTAATAACAATGACTGTGAGGATGTTAAATTTAGTCATGAGTCACGAAATTTCACAAAGAATTCCTAATGACCACGAATCCTAGTGTAATGTCTGAAGGACACTAAATTCAAGCAATAAAATGCAATTAATTGCGATTTTCATTTTTCGCTTTTTCTGCATGTTTTTTAGATGAGGTAATAAGCCGGACTATGAGTAAATGATTTAAATTGCAGGTAAAATGTGATATCAGGACTGTAATCCTAAAAAAATTACAAAAAAGAAAAAAAGTTCAGCAACCAATGAGAATTTAAATATGGAATGTCAATGTGAAAGAGTTTGTCCATATGTTTGCCACAAATGTAAAAAGATACATACGTTGATAATATAGAACTGCGGTTACCAGTGTTGAAAAATTCAGTACTATTGTACTTTTTTCAGTACTTTCTCATTTCAAAAATACCGCAGTAACCCCACAACGCTGTACTTTTTTATTATTACATATTTGATGTCTTGCGCTTTTCAACTATTAATGCATTGGCAACATGTTAAACATAACGTTAAAGCTAGAATCCGGCTTTAGCCCCGATTAGCCAAACGTCCACGGAACTTACGTTCGTTTTCAGAACACGAAAAGCATTAAAAACGCTTGCCGAACCGTAATGTAATTTCGGTAAGTATTTGCATTGCTCATCATATACTAAAACCAACGAATGTTACATTACGTTCCATCAATGTTTAACTAAACGGGGCTTTTACGTTTTGTTAAGTTTCGAACCAGTTTTTTGGCTTGTATGTAAGGGACATGAATAAGTCGTTAGTTATTCTGTTCCGTGCCGTATATATAAATAAATAGTCTAGTAGGTAGTGTGCTGGCTCACTAGACATGAGCCCACTGTTCATACTCCAAGTCAGATATCTCCAACAAAACCAAATATGAAAAAATATTTCTCTGGCCACTTCCTTCTGACAAAAACTCTGAGTGTAACTAAAATTGCCATGATAAAATTTCTCAAAAATCTGTCTTTCGGAGTCGACTTTAAACAATAGGTCCCGCCACTTATTTATAAAATTAACACACGCAAAATAAGTGGTGTGAGAAGTAAGGTCATACAAAATTTTTCTCAAAGTAATGAAATTTATTTCAACAGATTCATCACTTTTCTAAAAATTCATCTTTTTTAAGAACAAAACCAAAACCTTATGTATATACATGTACGTTCCTTTTACTCTAGGGAGCACATGGCCGTAAAATCCAAAACCGACATCTTTATTCCAAAGTGAATTCTGTTTTTATGCATCGAACTTATTTGACTGTTACACAGGCTACCGATTGATAAGATGGTGGTGGTGCTTCTGCCTTTTCATAGATAATTGTTTGAGCAATTGGTTGAGGTTGAGGCGCTGGTGCTGGTGCTGGAGGTGCAACAATTGTCACGACTGGTTTGCGCATAAAACGTCTACAACGGCGGCAGGGTCGTGGTTCTCTCCATGGCAGAATCATTGAAATTAAACCATATCGACGATGTGTGCACTCACAATGCAATTCCACTTTATATTCCATTGTTGTCATCTTTAATTTAAAATCGTTTTTCGTTTTAATTTTCGTTCGTAGAGTAGAATATCTTCCTCGAGAGTTCGATACCTTTTATTGCCTTTTATTAATTACAGGCAAATATTTATAGAAATAATGAAATTAAATTTAATTTAATAAAGAAAAATACGCACACACACACACCTCTTTTGTTGTGATTTTAAACGCAACGCATTTCGATTTTGTTGTTATAATAGTTATCCATTCCTTATCTTATCGCTTGTAGGAGACACTTCGAACAATAAAATTGATCGTTTGACAATTGATCGCTTAACATGAAGCTTAAATTTACACTTGAAATAATAGTTGATATCAATAATGAGTCATAACAAAATTGAAAATGTTTTGTTTTTTTTTTGTTTTGGAAATGAAAACGGAAAATACATTTTTTTTAAATAGCACAGTGCGACAGTCAAAATACACCCAGCTAATGACATAGTGTAAGTTGTGAGTTTTGTTGAGTTTTGATCGGGTAAACTTGGAAAATATGTTTTTTTTAATTTTTTAAGGTCTAACTATTCTTAATCGCAAAATTTAATTAAAAAATATAAAATAAGTGCAGACATACAAAAATTACCGTAGTTATTATTTAAATAGCATAACAGTCGTGTTATATTTTTTATATAGGTCACATCTAATCAAATGAACCTTCAGTTCAAAAATTTTAAAAAATTTTCAAAAATTTTGATGGAGTTTGATTGCTTATAGCAAAATGCACGACTACCAGAAGTCGGCTAATATTTGTGTTTTTTTTTTTTTGCAAATATTATAATTTCTCTTTGCGCAAACATTGTCCAACTTCTGGTGATCGCTCAAACGTGAAATTGACACATTTTGCGATAAACAATCAATAACCATAAAAACTTTTGAACTGAAAGTTCGTTTGATAAAATGACACACATAAAATATATTAGACGACTGTTATACTCTTTCAATTATAACTACGTTAATTTTTTCCGATTTGATCAAACACAGTGTCAATCTCTTCACAGGATAATGCACATTCAGAATGTCATCACTTATTTCATATTTCTTAATTAAAGTTTGCTACTATGAACGTACAAACTTGAAAAAATATGAAAAAATTCGCATTTGTCAAGTTTACCTCATCAAACCCAATAGCATATTAAGTCAAATAATATATATATGTATATCGCTTTAAAGGCTCATCCCTCTCCTTTCTAATAAGGTTTAAATTTTGGACATCGATTCAGAAATGTTTATGTAAACAATAAATTTGTGCGTAAAGTCTAAAGAAAAAAAAACTGTTTTTGTCAAATAAAACCAGTTTGGAGGGTTCAAGAAATATAAAAAAAAATATTTTTGAGTTCTACTCAACAAAACGCACAACTTACAGTATGTCATTAGCTAAGTGTATTTCATTTTTTTTATTTTGTCGCATAGTGTAATTCATTGGATAGGCGATGTAAAATTATCATTACCGTTATCATTCAATGGTCTTAGAATTTTGAGACGTAATTTATAAACTCATAACTAAACATAGCAGATCTTACAATTATAAGGTCGCTCTCTTAGATATTATTTCTGAATTTATTTATCTCTTCATGTACTTTTAAGAATTATTATAATTAAATAACATATTATTGTTATATTATGTACAGACATACACTTTTATTGAGTCAATATTCGGTTATTTGAGTACAATATTTTAAGTGTTCAGACATAGTGTAAGCAATATTCATTTGACAGCTGGTAAACAAAACAGCTGGTTTTTTTTGTTTGTCATTGTTGACATTTGAGTTGTCAAATATCAACAGAAAGTGTTCGTTTAATTGTAATATGCTCACTGAACATACTTATGACAGTGCTGCATTTTAAGTTTTACTCAATATTATAACAACTTGCGTATTTATTGCGCAATAATTAATGGAAACTTTATATGAAATATTGAACTCAATAATGGCGTTTATTGCGATTTACGAAATAAAAGTGCATGTCTGAACATAGTATTATACTGTAAAAAAATCACAGATAAGCAACTCTTCTTCTCTCTTAAGAGTATCTAGAAAATGAAAGTGACTTTATTATTATAAAACACACTGTAGATGATACATATCACATATTACTCTTGAGAATATTTGTTTCCAGTGCTTAAAAATGACACTAATGGTAGACACAAATTACTTAATAAATTAAAGATTAATTTAGAATAATTATTTTAAAATAATAAACAAACAAACATTTTATGAATGTTGAGTCATCGATCAAAAGTTGTCGCTGGGGAATCGCTAGAAATCTCACGATGCGATTAATATTCACATTTCCAATGAGTCATAAATATGAATCATTGTATATGGTAGACGATATGTACTTAAGATACATTTGTACTCAAAATTTTTAACAAATTTATTTTTTGTTGTGAAGTACATTTATTTCGGTTAGAAATGGAATATTAATTCATTCATATGGCTGTCGCGGCTGGCCTCATAGTACCTCATGCGAGCGGACCAATTTTCGTGCACTTTTTCAAATGTATGGGGTCTTATCTTGGCTATGACATCATGAATATTTGTCTTTAAATACTGAGTTGTCTGTGGTTTGTCGACATAGCACTTTTAGTTAACGGCGCCCCATAGAAAATAGTCCAACGGTGTCAAAAATCGGTTATCAGGGTGAGATAGGTGTCGTCATTGTTGCACCGTAATGGTTGCATAAGCCGCATCAAACAGTCACTGCATTGACTACTGTAAGATCATGTATCGATTTTCTGAGACAAATACAGTAATTTTACTTATTAACGTACCCACCAAGATGAAAATGAGCTTCATTCGAAAAGATGATTTTTTCGGCATCATCATGCAGTTTCACGTTGAGCCGGTAAACTCCAACGTTGCTCAAGGGTAAATCGATTCATTATGCTCAGTGGAGATAATATACTGAATTTTGTAACAGAAAAAAATGACATAAGTATTGCCAGATTCGAAATAACCGATGCTTCAGTCAGTTTTATCAGATACATATGTATGTATGTAGGTCAAGAATGACGTTCACAACGAGTACTGGGTTGTGACATTTGAAGTGACAGATCTTCTCTACTATTCGAAATAACAGTGTCAGTTTTCGGATAGTAATAGGAAACTTTATAATCAGCAAATACCACGAAATAAAATTTTATTGCTCTAGAATTTCTATGGAGCTGCTTAATTCAATAGTTTTCCTAGCTCAACATATACGCTCACAAGATTTGTTGCTATTCCACAGAATCTCAGTAGGCTGCCAATTTCTTATGAATTGAAAGATTACGAACACTAGTAAGGATCAGAGATTGTCTTTTCGTGCCGTCAAGAACCTTGTAATTACATTGTCTCGCATCTATTACCAGACCACCCACCAGACGGGCGAACCTTAAGTAATTATCGATTCAACTATTGATCTGTATTGCCAGGATATAATATAAGGGCTTAAATTCCTGTCTTTACCAATGGCCTGGAAGAGCTTGGAATACAAGAAAAAACAGACTGTATTCAATTTCTCCCAGTTAGGGGCCATTGATTTCAAATTTTTTACTCTATTTTATTTAAGGAGTATTTCGAAAGCAATGTTGAGCCGCTACGATAGCCTTTCTGAGATAGCTACTGTATACCAGAGATACTTATTATTCAAAAAGATGAGTAGAATTGAATCGTACTCATAATTTCTGATTATACGCATTCATACTTATTTTAATATCATGGAAACTCGAATCACTCAAATGATTTATGAGTATTATAAGTATTTTTCTAAATCTATGAATCTGAATGAGTAGGCGCATGAAACAAGCATATTTCGAATGTTATGAAATTGATGTCAACGTTGTACTCATACTCATTGCAACCTGTACTTATAAATCAACGTTGTAGTGAGTACGAATGAACCAGAGTTGTTAAATTTCAAAATTTCATTAGTACTTATGAGTAGCGAAAATACGATTCATTGCTGACCTCTGCTGTGTACACATCGTAAGTATGGTATAACCTACTAATTTTGAAGCCAATTTCCACGACCTTCGTAAATATATTTTACATAATCATTTTCATTTGCAAAAGTAGTATCTCTCCTCCCCTTGTGAGGGTCGAGACGTACCATACTTCTAAACTTGGCGCTATTCATCGATAATAGTATGAATCTAATTTTGAAAAAAAATTGTGAAAACATTTTATGAAGACCGACACGTTTAGCTATTGTTCGTCGTCACTTGGTCACAATTTTGTGCTTGAAAGGGGATGTACAGTGAGCGCCAAAAGTGAGTAAACACCACTGTAATAATTCATTTTCTTAGGATAGCGAGAAAAGTAACTGAGAATAGTCAAATAAATTTCCAAAAATAAAAACGTTTATTTATTACTTATAAAATGTTAAAACAAAAACAACAATTCATGATAAAGGAACTTTTTTTTTATAAACACTTAAGAACATAATAGAAAATTTAAAATTATAGTGGGTGTTGACTCATTTTTGGCGCTCACTGTACACATTCATCAGAGGTCAGCAATGAAACGTTTTTTCGGTACTCATACGTACTCATGAAATTTTGAGTATGAGTAAGTCAACAGTATTGAACTACACTGAGTCATTCGTACTCACTATAACACTGATTTATAAGTACAAGATCTATAAGTACACATCAAACTCGAAAAAATACTTATAATACTCATAATCGAATCACTCGAATCATTCATCTAAATTTACAGTCTTAGTTGTTGTTGCATTTACAAAAAAAAAGAAGAAAGACAAAGACGGCAAGCAAAGCAAACACACAACCTTCTAGTGAGTATTGAAGTGATCGTACGCGAATCATACTTATTTTGCGATTCTTGTAAATGTTGAGTAAAGGAGAGACGAAGTCAACAACATCATTCGTGTTATTAAGTGTGAGTACGATGAGTACTTAAAACTTTGAATATGAGTAGTGTGAATATGATATTAAAATAAATATGAATGCGTATAAGTATCAGAAATTATGAGTATGATTCGAATCTACTCATCTTTTTGAATACTCATTGCTGGTCTCTGGACTGTAATGTGCGCTTAAGTTAGCTTTGGTAATCAAAGCTACCACTTTGACCTAACCTATTTACATTCACAGTTTTTGCTGAATGAAATATTTTTTCGTTTTGTTCGAGATGCCTGAGCCATTGTTGAATCCACGGGCTCCCTTATAATGAACAATTACAATTTAACGTAAGTATATGTTGTAATGTTTACCGTTATCGAAAAATAATCAAACATGAGTAATAAGAAATTAGGACGGTACTTTGAGAACAATTACTTGTGAAAGCTATCCAAGTTGGTTATAAAAACATTTTTTTTTTTTTTGTAAAGTTTTCGAATGTTCGTTTGTATTTCGTTTTTTTAATTTTTCAGTTTTAAATACTTATATACAGGTATGTGATGAAAAACGATTTCGATCAAAAAACGATATAAAATCGGAAATAGTTGTGATGGCACCATTTATTTCTGTTTCGTTTTGGTTTTGTTCTTAAACCGAATTCGATTTCATTTTTCATTTTGTTCTATAAAAATTTCAAAAAATAAGAATGTGATAGAAAACGAAAATTTAGTTCGATTTTCGTTTTTAAATCGAGCAACCATTTGTATACGATTTGCTAAAATTTTTCTGTTTTAATAATAAAAAATACGGTTTATATTTCTCATTTATTTACTATATGAAATTATTTAAAAATAGGCTTTCTGCAATTGCATCCCGGTTTCTGCTTGCCTCAGTATTTGTTGAATTACTTAAGTCAAGTTCGATTTCACTAGGATCAGGTTCTTCAAGTGGAGTAGTCGTAGTATTAACGATTCTAAAATGAATACCATCGATACAACCAATTACGCCAGGAATTTTGTATTTTTGAAAAAAAAAATGGTGTTTCGAATAAATGTTTGCATAAAACATTTTTCAATACGACTATCATTTTAGAAAATTATTTAGAAAATGTAGTGTACTACAATGGAGTCATTCCCAAAGGACCGTTGAAAACTGCCTCCTGCCAACATTCTTAATGTGGTTGCTAATTCGATTACCAATGGAATTGATTTCGATTATATATGGGGTTCAATTTTGTTTAATATTTAGGAAAACCCTTCCTTATTTAATCTAAAACATTCTTTAAAGCTAAAAATATTTGTATTATATACTATTAAACTCATTAATCTAGATTATGGCGTTTTACTTTTTTTCCGGCATATTTAATGGGTTTGATGCATCCCTTAACATTTTTCGTTCAATATGTTCAAAAGAATTGGAATTGTTGATTATTAAGATTGAGGTTAATAAAACAAATTCCATTGTTACGCTTTACAAATTAAAAAATAATTTTTTTTTACTGAAAAGTTGGTTATTTTACATGAAACGGTTTGGAATAGAACAAAAAATGGAAACTAAACCCGTTCGGATTTCATCACATCTTATAACAAATCGTTCGTTTTCAAAATTCGATTTTACTTGAAAACGAATCGATTTTCATCACATACCTGATAGTCCGCCCAGTAATTTAAAAATTTTTGATCAAAATTTGTTTCAATTTTTATTTCATTACTTAACAAATAAGGTTATTGCTTTTCTTAAAATTGCAAATGTACACATGCACGTACATATTATTTGTTTGAAAGTTTAAAGGATACATACTCTTTTTAATTTTAAGAAATCTTCCAATTTTGATTTTTGATTTGAATAAATAAAATTTTTTATTTAATTTCATGAATTCACAATCACATTTAAAATACCATTTTCTAAAGAATTTCACAAAATTTTCTAGTGCTTATATCACCATCTTGGACGATTATCCCAATGTTCGGGTGGTGGTGGTTGATTACCGGGTACTACATAAACCATTTCACGTGGTGGTGGTGGTCGTTGAGGTTCTGTAACATACACTATTTCAGTTGGCCTGGCCTGAGGTAGTTGGGGAGCAATTATAACTTCTGTGGTTACTCGCGGTGGAGGTGGAGGACGTGCCAACGGATTTACAATGTCAACTTCAACAAATGGACGATTTGGGCCGTGATGATGATGATGATGATGGTGGCGGTAAGGTTCATCCCATGGTGGCATTTTGATTTTGTTTTTTTTTTAATTAATTAATCGAATATTACAGCAAACAATAAAATCGTATCAATAATTACTTTGCAACTGATTCCGCAATTACTTTTTAATGCAACGAAGTCCACAACTAAACTGTTTGACTTTGTGGAAAATGTTATCAATTTAAGTAAATAATTAAGCCTATTTTCTTATTTTTTAAAAGTTTTTGTTGTTTTATCAAAAAAAAAAAAGATATCTATAATACCGTTAAGGAAAATGAGCTTAATGAGGTGTCAAATTTTATCATTTTGTTTTGTTTTTATTTCACTTTAGTATTGTAATTTGTATAAAATATTATGATAAATTAATGAAGAAGAACTGATAATGAAATTGTGGGATTTTTTTTTAACCCAGTATATCTATTCATAGGTAGTAGAACTTTATTTTTATATAAAAAAAATATAGCTTTAGTAACGAAAGCATTTGATTTTTTTTATTATTACGTTAATAAAAATGTTAGAAAACGAATACATTTTTTAATATTATGAAACACATTTTTTAAAATTGGTCATAACAACATTAAATTACTCACTAACCATATCTATTTAATTTCTCGTTACAATTCTTTAGTATGTATTCAAAAAGATGAGTAGATTCGTATCATACTCACAATTTCTGATACTAATACACATTCACATTTATTTAAAAAAAAGAAAATAAAAAATCATACTCATACTACTCATAATCAAAGTTTGAATTACTCATAGTACTCATACTTAACAATACACAGAATGTAGGTATCAGAGATCAGCAATAAGTATTCAAAAAATGAGTATATTCGACTCATACTCATAATTTCTGATACTTATACGCATTCATACTTGTTTTAATATCATACTCATACTATTCATATTCAAAGTTTGAAGTACTCATCGTAATCATACTTAACAATACAAACAATGTTGTTGATTTCGACTCTACTTTACTCAATTTTTACAAGAATCACAAAATAAGTATGATTCGCGCACGAACGCTACAATACTCACTAGAAGGTGTTTGCTTTGCTTGTAGTCTTTGCCTTTTTCTTTCTTTTTTTTTTTTTAATGCAACAACAACTAAGACTGTAAATTTTAATGAATGATTCGAATCACTAGAGTAATTTATGAGTATTATAAGTATTTTTCTAAAGTTATGAATCTGAATGAGTAGGCGTATGAATCACACATATTTTGAATGTTATGAGTTTGTACTCATACTCATTGCAACCTGTACTTATAAATCAATGTTGTAGTGAGTACGAATGAATCAGAGTAGTTGAATTTCAATACTGTTAACTTACTCATACTCATTCATTGCTCATCTCTGATATATACTTAGAGGTTACGGTCTTTATGCAAAAGAAAAGTTTTCTGTTGCATTGAAGTTATCCATAGCTTGTTGCTCAAACCACAGTTTAAACGTTTCGACTTCTTCTTAACAGTCTTCTGACTAAAACTCACAGAGTAAATAAAATTGCCATGAAAAGTTTTTCAAATATGTTGTTCGGAGACGACCGTAGTTTCGGTCAATCATGATCAGCAATGAATATTCAGTTGTTGAATTTCAATACTGTTGTCTTACTCATACTCATAAATTCATGAGGACTTATGAGTAGCGAAAAAAAACGATTCATTGCTGATCTCTGTTACAGTTCCTATATTAACCGAATTCCATCAAACACATCGCAGAAGCGCAATGGTAAGTTATAAATAAAATTATCATGAAAAGTTTCTCAAACATCTGTCGTTCGGAATCGACATTAAACAGTAGGTCATCGATAACATTAACATACGCCCACAGCATGAGTGGTGTGAAAAGATAGGTTGTGGTCCTAACTAAATTATCAATTAATTTAGTAAACTGGACACTGAGACAATTGTTTGAGTGATTGTTTGGAAAGAGTGAGCAAAGACATATTGCACCCACACGATTTGTGTTGGTAGGTAGAAGTGGCTGTCCCCTCGGTGGAGTCATGACCGGACACATTTAGGCCGCACACAGGGCCCATTCTGATACGATTTGATATAAAAGAACCGAATTTATATTCTGAAATCACTGCTGAATTGCAACACACGTATTTCATGGGACCAAAGGAGTACATATTTGAATTGGTTGAAGAATTTTTCATACACTTTACATGAAACGATTCATTTAATATTTATACGATCCTCTGTCATAAATTTGATTTCTCCTCGAGATCTGTATTGAATTTCTTTTGTGGCAATTAATCTTCATAATTGTGAATATCTGAATAATTTTATTAAAACACTCTGCCTCTTGTACATTTAAAAACTTTAATTAAAATTTAAAAACTTTTTTCAAAATACTATTCGTTTATTAAAATATATTTTCGAGTCTAGTTCACAAGAAATTATTTGATATTCATGAAAAACTTGATCACAGTACAAACACTAGGCTACCAGCGTTGTTGATATGGTGGATAATTGTAACCATAATTGCAACCATCATTGTATGTGCCATTGTTGTTATAATATCCTCCACCATTATTATAAGATTGTCCTTGATATGGTGGTGTTGCAGGATATGTAGCTGCCGGTGTTACGACAACAACCTCAGTGCGTGCCGGGGGAGGTTGAGGATAGTATGGACGATTCCAACCGGGAACAATATCAATCTCGATACCTGGACGATGATGGTGATGATGATGGCGATAGCTATATGGAACCTCATAGTAGGGTGGCGGTGGTGGCATTGCGAACGTTTAACAACTATTAATACAGGTTTATTATGTATGCTCTGTCAAATCCTTTACCCTTTCTACTACTGTCTTAGAATGTACTGCCGTGTTAAAATATTCAAAATATACTGTGTATCATATAATTTATATTTCTGATTTATTTGTATTAAAAGTAAATATTTTTATTTTTTTGTTTTTTTTCTAATACTGATAACAGAAAGAGATAAATACAGTAGTAAATAGTAGAAGCGATCGATAAGCAAATGTACTTTTTTTTGCGTATCGATAATTTGAGTCACCATAAAAAAAAAGAACAGCACCTGATAATATTTCAACTATTTTTGGTCGACTGATAAGATTTCAAAAGCATTTCGGTTAGCAAAATTCACACCGTAAACAAATTTCTTTTGGTTTTAAATAATAACAAAACAAAAGAAATTGAAAAATAACCGAAAAATTTCTGAAATTATACTCGATTGACGCAAATTGGCAAACATTGACCATTAACAGCACAATTAACGGATTTCTGTCTGCCGCATCAAATCCTTCCAGGCGCCTCAGCTTCTTGTGTGCCAACGCCAGTTGGTCACACTAATCGATGACAGGGCTTCCTCGATTTGGTCCTTCCAACGAAGTCTTCGCCGACTCCCGCAGATCCCCGCATCAAATAGCCGTCTCGCCGGAGCATCCAGCTCCATTCGAACGACATTGCCGAGCTAGCGCAGCCGCTGGATATTAATACGCTGCACAACGTCTATGTCGTTGAGGACCTCATACAGCCAGTGGTGTTGTGCTAATTTTATTTTTACCGGAACGCGGATATATAATTATATAAACAGGGCCGATCCTGGGTAGGCGGCCGCTCTGTGCGGTCTCATGTCCCAAACTTGACGACAGATTTTACCCAGAAATCATCTTTAGTTCCGGAACGCGTTCCTGTCCAAAAAGGAAGTACCGGAACGACGTTCCGAAGCGTTCCGGCTCGACAACACCACTGCATACAGCTCACTGTTGGATCGGATGCAGAAATCATCGCTAACACGCACTGGACCCACAATCTTACGTAGGACTTTTCGCTCGAATACTCTCAAGGCTGCTGGATCAGTGCTTAATAGGGTCCATACCTCTGCGCCATAAAGAAACACGGGTAGGTTGCGCTCCTTTCGTCGTACGAGAGAGGTCTCTGCTACTCAATTGCCCATTGAGACCATAGTTGCAACTGTTGGCAAGAGTGATCCTGCGCTTAATCTCCAGACTGACATAATTTTTGGTGGTAACTGCGGAGCCAATATTAATAAATTCCTTGACTATATCCAAAGTATAGTTATCGGCCGCAATCTGAGAATCAATACGTCGCACGTCTCTACTTGTCGCTAATATATATTTTGCTTTGCCCTCATTTACTGCCAGAACCATCTTAATAGACTCCCGTTCAATAGCACTAAAGGCAGCAGTAACATCTCGCCTGGTATGCCCTATGATGTCAATGTCGTCAGCGTACGCAAGCAACTAGGCGCTTTTTTGAAAAATAGTGCCATTGCGATACACTCCCGCCTTTCGCAGAACACTCTCCATGGCGAAGTTGAAGAGGTCGCATGATAAGGGGTCGCCTTGTCTGAAACCACGCACAGTATTAAAAGGTTCGGAGAGGTCCATTCCTACCTGGACGGAGCTGCAGGAATTGCTCAACGCCATTCTGCATTGCCTTATCAGCCTCGCAGGTATACCGAACTCAGATATTGCGGCAAAATGGGTCAAATTGTTTGTAGTGAATGGTTCATATTGTTTGTTGGTAGCGAATAAGGTTTCAACAGGTTTAAGGTACTCATAGAACACGTTTCTGATCCCACCAAAACACATAGCATTGTCTTATTGTCGAATCGATCGGGATTAACTCATGTTTTTTTCCGTTAAGGTTTGTGAAAATAAATCCATTTTTATCACCAGCAATAATTCGGAGCAACATTGATTTTCTATCGCATATGCGACGCAAAATTTCAGAAATGATTTCTCAGTTTTCAAATTTAATTCAAATTTTGACACGCATATTTCAGACTTTTGAATATTTCCAATTTCGCTTAAACGATCAGAAATAGTTTGTTGTGCAAAAATTACCTTTCCTGGCTTTTATTTCTGACTCAAAATGTTATTTTCATCCAACATTGTTTGCAGGTTTGTTGTCTTTATTTTTGTTTTAGTGTTCCACGTTCTTCATTTCTAATTTCAAATTCTTTATTTCTGAACCATCGAAACCATCTTCAGGATATTGACTCTGATAAAGCATGGTCACCGTATGCCTCGACAAGCATTCGTTGCGACTCTCCAGCATTTTTCTTCAAATCAAAACAAAAAATTAATACTTTCTGCAAATCATCAAATTCGCCATCTTTCACACGAACGTTAAAAACGTTTAAAATATGAGTTCGTCGATTGCAAACAAAATCAAAATAAATTTGTGTTCAGTTTCAATTAAATTCTTTATTGTTCGCACTACTTTTGTATGCTACGGTTTACAACTTGACGTATACAACAATAATTGCTTGGTTGCTATTGTCGCTTTGCTTACAACGTAGATCTTTACAACGGAAATCTTCAAACCACGACTGTTGTCTTCACACGCATCGCGTCTTCACACAAGACTGACTAAATTTTTACTACACGTTCCGTACTTTCTCTTGCCTTCTTATATGCCCATGTAAACAGTCTGATGAAGGTTCTTGAAGTCGAACGTTCGTAATTTAGCTTTCTCGAGAATTCTATCGCGGTTTAATTGTTGTTTGTGTATTATGCTCACGTTGCTTATTGTTACGTTCTCGCTTACTTGTCTGTCCCCTTTTCCTTCATACTCATGGTTTTTGTTTTTGTAGCTTTTGTTTATCATTTTAATGTTAAACGATGTTACACCATTTCCATTTTCATAACAATATCTTTAAATGAATATTCATTCATTTAGCAAAATATGGTCTATCAAGAGTAACCAGATACTTTATAGGAATTGTTATTTTTTTAATTTTCCACTATTCAGAGTATCCATATGGTAAAAATTATTCGTTCATATTACTCATGTTTAAACAAATCAAATGCTCATTATTATTGTTTTTTAAATATTTTTTTATTTATATTTTACACTTTAAAGCAATTGTTAAAATATAGTTTTTAAATGAAAAATAAAAAATGTTTTAAAAGTGTACATGCTGAATACTTAGATAATTTATAAAAATTCGTGGTTATTGTTTAGAGAAGCTTTAGTAGCCGGGATTGTGATAATGTGTAGGTGGCTGTCCAGGTGGTACATAATAGCTGGCTGGTTGAGCACTTGGATATTGTGGTGGACACGGAGGTGGACACGAATGTGGATGATTTTGTCCAGGCATTACTACAACTACAGGTGCCGGAGGCGGCGGCGGATGATGATGATGATGACGGCGACGCCATGGAGGTATAATTTCAATTTTTATTCCCGGTCTATGATGATGATGATGATGGGATGGTGGTGGCGGTTGCGGAGGAAAAGGTGGTGGCTGACTTGGTATACAGCCGTTTGGTGGTGGTGGTGGAGCCATTTAACTTTAATATAATTTCTGCCTCTTAAATTCGATTTAATTCCACTTAATAATCTTTACTTGTCGACAGCTATTAGTTGACTATTTGGACTTTACTTTGAAGTATTATTAGTTGGTGTTACAAATAATCAAATCGACAGAGAAAATTTACGGCATATTATCGATAAGCGATATTATTATATTAGTCTTATCTGCTTATAAATGATAAGCGATATTCGATAATGTACAATATTTCACCAAGTGAGAACGAAACAATTCAGCAGACTTACCACAAACCAAAAATTTTATTTAAAAATAAATCCAAGCAAATTAATAATTTAAACTTTCAAATCCAATAATGTAAACATATTTATGTACATGAAATTTGTTTAAAGAGATTTAATCCAGATTTAAGTAAATGTAAGCCATTATAAAAACAGTAATCCCTCGATTTACGTCGCGTTTTGTTTTAAAAAATTTCAATGTATGTACTCAGACCAGTAGGTTCAAATCATACTCATAATTTCTAATACTTATACGCATTCATACTTATTTTAATATCATACTCATGTTCGTTCCACCTTCAGTTGTGCATTTAGACCAGAGATCAGCAATGAGTATTCAAAAAGATGAGTAGATTCGAATCATACTCATAATTTCTGATACTTATACGTATTCATACTTATTTCAATATCATACTCAAAGTTCAAAGTTTGAAATACTCATCGTAGTCATACTTAACAATACTCATGATGTTGTTGATTTCGACTCTCCTGTATTCAACATTTACAAGAATCACAAAATAAGTATATTTCGCATACGAACACTACAATACTCACTAGGAGGTTGTGTGTTGCTGTCTTTGTCTTTTTCTTTCTTCTTCTTTTTTTGTAAATGAACAACAACTAAGACTGTAAATTTTGATGAATGATTCGAATCACTCGGATCATTTATGAGTATTATAAGTATTTTTCTAAATTTATGAATCTGAATGAGTATTGATGTCAAGTAATTGAAAGTTTATATAAAATATTGAGCTCAATAATGGCGTTTATTGCGATTTACGCAATAAAGGTGCATATCTGAACACTGTATAAATCGATTGACGACGTAAATCGATATGAGAAAGAAGATAGTATCTGATGGGGGATTACTGTATAGTTAATCATGTTTTTTATGACCGTAAGCCTGTATATCGCTTATCATTAAATCAAATATTATCAAATGATATTTTTTTCTTCTTCTTTCCCTTAGATTTGTCCAGCGATTGTGTATTGAATTTCACTTGAATGCCAATGTTACACATTCATCATAAAGTTGATTTTGTGAAAACTCTATGAGGCTTTAATTTACTAGAATTTTCGAAACCTTCTTCATGTAGTTTTATGTGAAGGTTAGGAGAGGCGGGGGAATGCAATGAAAATTTAAAAAGTGGCTCATTTTAGTGTTCCGTTATTAGAATGATGCTTGAAAATTTAATTTGTATCACAAGAAGAGTAAAATTCAAATTTCAATGAATTATTGCAGTTGACAATCATTACTGTTCATTAAAGTCATCGTTCATTATTTGATCACCTAATGAGTGACAACATACAAATTTATGTATGCACATATGCACCATACCATATATACATACATACATGTAGTTGCCATAATCCAGCAAATTATCGAAATTATTCTCAAATGAATTTAAACTTCAGCCAATTGCGAACAAAATGAAACAATTTCTGACAACATCCTCTAGCATTGAAATCACAAATGTTTGCTGGGATTTGATTGAAAGTACTCAAATCGTTATAGACTTGTGTTGTTAATGCCTGATGCTTTTAGCACTGAATTTTAATTATATTTAAACTGGATTTTCAATTGATTTTGTGTGGCAAAAACAGCAAAAAAAAAGTAGAAAAAACTGAAAGCAAATAGAGAAATGCATTCATTTTAGGTTGATATTGTCGTTTGTGTGTATTCTTGTTTCATTTTGTCTCTTTTACAGTTTTTCGATTTTACTTTTTTCTCTTTTTTTTTTTTTTGTTAAAATGCTTTCACTTTTTAGCATAGAAATGCACTACTTTCGTTCATACATACATTAACAAAAAAAAAAAAAAAAAAAAAAAAACAACAAAAAAAACGTTCATTATATTGTATACGCGCTTAAATGAATGTTTGAATGTACATACATAGGTATGTATGTATGTTTGTTAGAATGAACATAATGAGAATGTTTGTATACACTTTAACATTGGTTGTAAAATACAAACAAAGTACAGTGGAACCTGATAAAGAAAGAATATTTTGAAATTAAAAAAATCTCATTTGATGCAAGAAAAATATCAAAAATACGAGGTCATCAATAACTGTAAATCTATGTACATAAATAATGTTAAAAATATTGTTCAATTGCCATCATATATGTAAATAGATTTCAGCTGTATTCCAATTTCTAAGCATCAGAATTTTTTATTCTCATTTCTCAACGATGTTATTAATATTGTCAGCGGCAATCACCAATTCAATTTAAACGATTTCCAATTTGCGATTTCAAAACTTTACAAGAATAATTTTTAAATTTTATTCTGTTTTCTGTCAATACTCATTACCTGTTCCTCTTAAAAATTTTATTGGCAGCTGTTTGATGGCGCTTCTATCAAATAAGTAAATTTGAGTATGGCTAGGTAGGCAATGTAGTCGCCGTAGTCTAGTAGGTAGGTTCGAGTCCCAGGCCAGACATTTAAACGAAATATGGATAAAAAAATATTTCTTCGGCGACTTCCTCTCAGCAGATTTCTGGTAAGAACTCTGAGAGTAAATAAAACTGCCAGGAAAAAGTTTTTAAAAAAATCTTTCGTTTGGAGTCGACGTTAAACTGTAGGCCCCACCACTCAAGTATAAACTTAAAATAATTAAAATTAATTGAGTGGTGTGAGAAGCTAGGCCAGACTGAAGGGTTGTAATGGCCAATTATGTATGTATGTATGTAGGTCCGCAATATCATTCAACGTATTTTATTAAAAAACAGTTTTTATATTATTTCGGATGGAGGGAAGAGAAAAATCTGGAATTGTTTAAAATTTAAATGCTGCGACCCTTATGAGTATCATAATCTTTCTAAATTATTTCAATTTACTTACATTCATTACTGTGAACACCGCAATGAAACTGAGCGCCACAGAATCACAGGAGTTTAGAAGTTATGGTTATGCCAATAACATGGGTATTATTGGTCCGGCTGTACTATATAAGAGAACCGCTTTTGATCATGATTTTACAACGAAGTTCTAATGATAATTTATACCCTATAGAAAACGTCATTCAAACATTCTCTGAGGGATCCAAATCACGCACTCAATTCGGTTGTGGAATCTTTTCGTAACAATTGAAACTTAGATTGTCCTTTGTGCTTCCCGATTACATACATACATAATTGGTCATTACAACCCTTTAGTCAGGATTACGACCAAGTGTCTTACACCATTTATGTTGTGTATCTATAGCTTAAAGTCTACTCCAAAGGAAAGATTATTGAGATGTCATGGCAATTTTATATATTCTCAGAGTTTTTGACAGAAATTTGTTCATATTTCGTTTAGTTAGAGATGTCTTATCTGCGGGTTTGAACCGATGTCTTACGTGGCATCAAACACACTATCTACTACACTACGGCGACTGTCTTACTATTCAGGTCGAAATAATGAAATTAGAAAATAGCCTCTGCACGAGTTTAGTATCATAATCTGTATGTAGACCACATTTAAAATTTACTAAGTATGCGTATGCTGGGTGTCTCTGCGATACCCTCATGTAGGATCCCGAGCATGGAATTAATCAAGGAACTAATAAATGATCTTCAAAGACCATTCCATTTTAGTAAACCTGGCCGATGATAACGGAGCGGGGAACACACAACATCTTCTCTGTCATTATCCGGAGCTTGGGCACCTAAGTAGAAGATTTCTTGGGCGCCCAGAAGAACGTGTCTGGCCAAAGGTGACTTGAAATTGAATATGACAATTAACAGAGCGACTCAGAGATACCAGCCAGGAGTTATAATTTTGTGATATAATACGTGTGTAGTCGCCGTAGTCTAGTAGGTAGTGTGTTCGCTTATTAGGCGTAAAGCCCGGGTTCGAGCCCCAGGCCAGGCATCAAAACGAAATATGAAAAAAAATATTTCTTTGGCAACTTCCTCTTAGCAGATTTCTGGCAAAAACTCTGAGAGTAAATAAACTTGCCATGAAAAAGTTTCTCCAAAATCTGTCGTTCGGAGTCGACGTTAAACTGCAGGCCGCGCCACTCAAGTATAAAAAATTAAGGCACACAACATGAGTGGTGTGAGAAGCTAGGCCGTAATCCTGTCTGAAGGGTTGTAATGGCCATTTATGTATGTATGTATGATATGTAATACGTAACATCGATGACACAACGGCAGACGTATAGGATCCAAGTACATACAATTTATATTCAAAGTATTCGGTGTCGTGCAAGGTTTAACCGATGACAAATCCAGCATTAAAATATTCACACTAGCTACCTACAGACTGTGAATTAAGCCTTTATAATTCCTGGGCTAACTTGGCCAGGGTTTATGCACAGGAGTTACACTCGAAGAATATCAATAAAATTGATTTGATTTATTGGATGGTTGTCACATTCCAATTTTTGTAGCTCAAGAAATAACATTCACACTGTATACAGAGAGAGAAAGAGAAGCAATATTTTGATTTTATTGTTATCAAGGCATTACTGTATTTCTATTTTTATGTCCATCTCGTGTATGTTGCATGCAATCGTGTGTTGTGCGATTGGATATGTGTATATTACACGTACAATTTGGGTCATCGATTTTTATTGCACCAAAACAGCAATTGTTGTGGCGGTATTTGTTCGCCATTCAACCGAGCTCAACTAATTAAAGTGTGTGATTGTATAGAATTCGGTACACAAAGAAATTAAATAACTACACCCATGGAAAATTACACAATAACTTGAATGAACTAAAAATTGTTTTCAAATAGAATTTTTTTTTTTTGACAATTAAATCAAAATGCGCCAACAAAGTTCAAAATTAAAAACCAAAAAAAAAAAAAAAAGCTCCATTAAAATGCAACTCTGAAATCAAATATTTTTACTCTCAAATAAAAATTTAATTATTCAATTACCTCTCGTGTGTACATACTTAGTGAGGTTAAGTTTTGTTACATGAATAAAGTATTCATGTACGCTCCATAGTCAATATTGACAAATCAACTGATTTGAGTGTAAGGTTTTCTTTTTTTTTTTGTTTTTTTCAATAACAACGCTGCATTCAGTTAGAGTGGTATGGTGCTGTAATCCATTAACAAAGAATTTCAAAAATCTATTTGTTTTTGACGATAATTAGCATTTTAAACATCTAAAGTAACCATTAAAATGGACCGAAACTAAACTCAATAGACGATCAGAAAACTAAAAGCAAATACAAGTAAAAATAACAACAACAACAACACCAAATAAAAAAAATCTATTAAAACAAATTGTTATTCGATTGCAATGCTGCTATTGTTGTAATTTTCTAATTTCATTTTCCACCAAAAATCAACAAACGAATCGAATACAAACTGCTTTAAAACGAAGCAAGCATATCAATGACGAACAATCAACCAGAAAAACAAAAAAGAAGAACAAAATACAAAAAAAAACCAACAAAAAATAATTATTAAATTATAATCCTTTATAAGGACAATTAACCTTATTTCATGACAGCCATTTAAAACTTGTACTACTACTTCTACTTTCATTTTTTTAGGGGTAAATTTGCGGTTAATAGGCTTCATTTAACATACACGCACACACACAATCTCTAGTAGTTTTAAGAGATAAACTCACTTAAAATTGCCATATAACTGACAGTTTTACTGTATAAAGGAGTCAACCAGTATGTGAATCCTTGTATGGTTTGTGTGTGTATACGAGTAGCTGTCCAACATTGGCTTCTCTTTTAGAAATTACATGACTCAGAGAACTATTGACGATTTCGCCAACTGGCTCCAAGAGTAAATGAAATTTTGCGTACACGAAAACTGGGTTGCCAAAGTGAATTTGTTTAATGAAACACGGGAAAACAAGTAACAACAAAATGCAACACTTTGAATAGCACAACACATTAACCTCTTTTGTATTTGAAGTTCATTTATATTAACTGATAAGTTTTTGAAAGTATTCAGACGCCAGGAACCATGGCTAGTCTGAACTTGTAAGAAATCCGAGGCCGTCCAGAAATACTCTCTCCGCTAACTGCAACCTAAGGTTGTGCCCGCTATTACCCGACTTCACACCAATTCTACTTCAGACAGTACCAGTACGGATGAGATGAAACGGATATACTTCCGCCGTCTCGAGTTTCTAGGACGAACTATAAGAGCGGAGGAACGAAGGACTTCCATGCACAAATGCCGCGATGGTAGAACAGTTTAAAGGGGATATGGATATTTCACCTCGTCCCCGATGTAACCCTTTGGATGAAGGACAAACATTGCGAGCTGAACTACTACGTGACCCAGTACTAAACTGGTCATGCTTACTTCAGAACATGACACTTCCCCTATATGCCCAAACTGTGTAGATGAGGAGGAAGATGTAGAGCATATTCTGACATGCTGCCCCAGATTTAGATGGCCCGGGGAAATGAGTTTCGGACCAACTCGACATATGGAAGAGGTGTTGAATTCAAGTATTCTATGGAGCCAATACAGTCAGAGAATGGCTGAAGTTATGCTAGAACTCTCTACACCATAAGAAAGTACACATACATACATAATTCGTCATTACAACCCTTCAGTCAGGATTACGGCCTAGCTTATCACACCACTCATATTGTGTGTATTAATTTTATACTTGATTGATGGGACCTACTGCTTAAAGTTGACTCCAAATGACAGATTTTTGAGAAACTTTTCATGGCATGTTTTTGCCAGAAATCTGCTGAGAGAAAGCCGCCGAAGAAATATTTTTCTTCCTTATATAGAAGGAAGGATAGAAGGCACAAAAGACAAGGCGCAGCAACACTATCTATACAGTTAGGCCGCTATTCGAGCACTCGACTTTTATGGGGTTAAATCGAAAATAGTATGGGGCTGTCTAGAGAAGCTTAATCGGCTAGATAATAAAAAAAATATTACCCGTTGCTGGCTCTCATATCATGTTTCAATTCTCGGCAATGATCAAGCAGTTGAGCTTGCGAGAAGAAGAGATTCCACGACTCTGATATGGTTAGAACCAATCAGTAGAGTGAGAGCGAAAGTTTTGAAAGATATACTCAACAAAAGGAAAAACAAAGAGGGGCAATGGCTCTCCTCAATTCAAGTGGGTTTGAGGCAAAAACACCCTATGTTAGGAAATAACAATTAGAGGAGATTTAAATTATGGAACAGACTATCCAGCAATAATATGAGGTTGGTACCCGATCTTTTGACAGGGCGCTGTAGGTCAAAGAGTAAACTTATTCAGCAGGAGGGTTGTTTCATTGAAAAACATTTTTGGAACCTGGGAAAACAAATGGTTGCACAACTAGTGCTAGACATGAAATTGTCATTGTTGAATGCGATGAGCATTCTGAAATTTGTGAAGGCTATAGGCTTTGAGCAAACATTATAAAATACTCTATAAAGTAATGCAATAGTACAAATGATCCTCAGAAATTATATTTAAACTCAGATAGTACCCCGATTACTTAAGTAAGACTAAATTGGTCTTTCAAACAAATACCACAGTTTTTTCAAAGTTAGTAATTCCCAAGAGGTTCTAGATGTGAACCACAGGTCAGCAATGAGTATTCAAACAGATTCACTCATACTTCTTTTATTATCATACTCATACTACTCATATTGAAACTTTAAAGTACTCATTGTACTCATATTTAACAATACGCATGATAATTTCTACTCTCATTTACTCAACATTTACAAGAATCACATTGCATCGCTTGTTGTCTATGTGTTTTTCTTTCTTTTTTTCTTCTTTTTAAATACAACAACAACTAAGACTGTAAATTTTGACGCATGCATCGAATCACTCGAACCATTTATGAGTATAATAAGTATTTTTTTAAATTTATGAATCTGAATGAGTAGGCGTATGAATCAAACATATTTCGAATTGTATGAGTTTGATGTCAACGTTGTACTCATTCTCATTGCAATGTTGTATTGAGTACGAATGAAACAAAGTAGTTGAATTTTATTACTGTTGACTCACTCATACTCGAAATTTATCGAAAAAACTATTCATTGCTAATCTCTGATGTGAACTATATGTTATCAATTTCAATTCTTCTTTAAATCTCGACTTTGAAATATTTAATCATACAGATGTAACACCTCTAAGAAACATTTTAAAAAAACCTCAAAACATCGTATATGCATATAAATTTAATGGATTGCCGTTTTTGATTTTAAGTGCTCGCAACACATTACATTTTACATGGCTAAAGAGGGATATAGACGGTCACACAAGCCATACGACATGACAAATTTTTGTAAAGAAGAGAGCACATAGTATCGTGTAAACTTAATATATTGTTACGAAAATGGAAATAACATAACATAATAATAAAGAAGAATAAGGAACTAAACAAATTATTGATGGATTCATCAGGTTGTGAATAGTGGCACACAAAAGTAGCGCGAACAATAAAGAATTTAATTGAAACTAATCACCGATTTATTTTTAATTTGTTTGCAATCAACGAACTCATATTTCAAACGTTTTTAAAAAGATAAAAACGTAAGAATATATTCTCTATGATTTTACGTACGTAAACCCTTATCATGTAAATTGGACTTAAAGGACATCAATTATGTGCTTAAAGTGTTTAAATCGGCTTGAACATGATAAAATTTTATGAAATCCATAATTAAAGTATTACGATTTAACAAAAAGAGTTTCAATGGATTCTGTCTTTGACTGCCCCTACATCGCTTCTTTGAAAATCAAATGCTGTTTCACAGTCTCAGTATCTGCCGCATCAGATTTGAAAAGACTTTTTTTCTCTTTTAATTTTTGCTTTTCGAGTTCATTCCCTTGCAGAGTCCATTAAATATTATGACTATTGGGAATTGGCAAAGATTTTTCCATTTCCATTTTTTCCTCTTCTTTACTTTATTTTTCATTTCATTTTGTGAATGAATATTAAAAGTCATGGGCTTAGATTGTTATGAGAAGAAATAATTTTAAAATTTTTGCTCCATATTTTCGTTTTACAAAATGAATTAAATTATGAACGAAAAGCTTTGATTTCGATTTCAGTTTCAGTCTTTTATATTCTTATTTGATTTTTTTTCCTTCCTTGTTAAGATAATCATGTTAGGAATTCAATTATGAGCATAGCATGCGAAGAAATTGTAATTCATTGTGTAACAAAGGAAACACACCAACGAACAAATGTAGAAGAAAAAAATGGCGAAGAAACTATGGAAATCTTTTAAACGTCATTTATCTATTCAATCGGTCTTGTTTTGTTCTGTGTTGTTTTGTTTCTACAATACTTGTAAATGGTATGGTAAATGTAATGGTTGACAGTTAACAATGAAATATGATCCAATTTCAATTTAATCAACAAAACATTTCAACAATTCATGGCGGTATTATGGTATTATCCTTAAAGACGAGGTCATAATGCCAATATTGATTTAAATTTCCTAAAAAAAGAAACAATTTTTGACATCCCTTTGAATTGAATATTGCGATTGGTTTTCAAGAACATACCATATACAAAAAATAGTATTGACAGTCTAGAACGATGGATTTAAAGATTCATTTCTACAAAGAACAAATTGCTGGAAGTACCAACGCGTTGTTCATACAACACAGGTTTTGCTCTATGCGTTATATAAATCCTATGCATTAGCCCATCACAGCTTCTGGAATAATTGTATTAAATTTCTTTTTTTTTCATCGTCAAAAATCAAACAGACAGTGTTTTTTCGCTAAACATGTGAAGTGAAGTGACTCTTTAATTTTCATATGAGTTAATGTTTATCAGCCTTTTTAAAAACGTTTAAACAAAAATAAAAATAAATATGTGTTTCGTTTCAATTAAACTCTTCATTGTTCACACTACTTTTGTGTGCCACCGTATACAATTTCACCATACAACAACAACTTGCTTGTTCGTTATTCTTCTCTGCTCACACCCTTTTTCATAAGCAACAACACTTGTACATTAGATCTGTAAAGCGGAGATCTTCAAACCACGACTGTTTACTTCGCATGCAACGCGTCTTCACACAAGCCTGACGGAATTCTTACTGGCTGGTTGTCTGCTTTGTCTTGCCTTTTTATATGCTCACACAAATAGTCCGGCGAAGACTCTCGAAGTAGAACGTTCAGGATTTCGCTTTCTCGAGAACTGTATTGCGACTTCATTCTTTACGACTTTGCTTACGTTGTTTGTTGTTGCTTTCTTCTTTACTTGCCTGTCTCTTTTTATTACACCGATTTTGTTGCTTTACTTGTAACATGTTCGTTGTATTTGTTAGCGTAGCTATTGTTAATCATGTTAATGTTAAACGATGTTTCCACCTCGCGAGGCAATCTATTGTACTCCCCTACAGCGCTATAGTGTATACCTACAATGTTTCCTCCAATCCTATTACACTATCAAACTTCAGGATGCTGCATCGTGTCAACAGTGTCAATTCCCTAGACATGTACGCGGATATTTCATCCTTGTCGTAAGACAAATTACCAATCTAAAGTTATTCCTGGATAGTCAGATGCTTAACTCAGATCTTCTCTTGTGATTGTCACATATCCATTTGCTTAGAGAAAACTATTTCACTCTCTATGTCTCCCTCTCCCGTTGAACATAACTTCTTAAACATCCGTTCCCATTCTACAAAAGGTCTTATGAACGGCATAGAAGAACCCCTTTTAGCAAGTTCTTCTGCTAGATCATTACCGAGAAATCCCACGTGAGCTGGCACCCAGCAGGATGTAACCTTATTTATCTTACCTTCATCGGGTACCTACATCTACTTCTCTAGACTGTGTCATACTGTTTTCCATTTGACCTCTCAAAAGTTCTCCAATGCCGGTCTGACAGTCAAATAATATTGCTATATTCATCTATCCAATTTGAATTGTCTACATCTTTCTATGAAAAGACTTCCGCTTGAAAAATGCTCCCGAGTTTCCCCATGGTCTTGAAATATTTCATTCTGGGACCACAAACTCCTGCTCCTGTTCCATGATTCGTTCTTGATCCATCTGTATACCATAAAATAGTCCCTCTTTAAAAAGAGTATGCAGCTCATAGATTATTCCATTCATTTTTGTTACTAAGTCTTGTTGCAAAGCATGGAATTTACTGGTTCTGTCGACGAGGCAGCCAATTGATTCCCTAGGTCCCGCAATCTCCTTAACTTGTCTGCCATAAACCATAGACTTCAAAGTTTTTGTCTTCACTACCATGCTTAGCGGATTTATATCCAACGGAGCCTCCATCGCCACTGTAGAGGCGGTTCTCATTGCCTCCGTTAGGTCAACACACGCTATTCTGTGTATCTGGTCGAATTCCATTTGAGTTGTTTTTAAATTTGTTCCATCTGATCAGAAAATTGCGCAATCGGTCTGACCATTATGGTGAATAATTATTGGGATACATCCTCAGGATTTTTCTGTAAGCCATTTACTTTCTATTATAACATATTTGGTATTTCCTGAGATTCTCTCCATATAAGCCCCCCAATGTGGATTTACTAAGCGAATTGATTTGAACTGTTACCCAAGTGAATGGGAATGCTGGAACAGAAGTTTAATATGAGAAATCGATTGGCTGACAGATCTCTCCTTAACTGCCCCTCGACAGAACAAGTGCAAACCTCGATTTTGGAAGAAGACTTAGTAACAAAATGGAGTGAACTGTGAGCTGTATGTTCTTTTAAAAGAGGGACTATTTTGTTGCATGATGGGTCTAGAAGGCATCATGCAACGGGAGCAAAAATTATTGGTCCCAGAATTTTTATTTTTAATTTGAGTCCATGAATAAATTCATACAAATCCATACATAAGATTAACCTGAGATTGTTAACCGGTCTTTTGATAGGGCACTGTAGATTCCGAGTACACTTATTCAGAATAAGAGTTATATGGATCGCAACATGTAAATTCTGTGGCGATAAGAATAAACTCTTGAAACCTGTGGGGCATTAATGCATCCCAGATAAGACACGGTTAAAAAGCATCTCATTACATACAGACATAATTTTCCATTACAACCCTTAAGTCAGGATTACGGCCTAGCTTCTCAACGCCACTCATGTTGTGTGCGTTAATTTTATACGTGAGTGGCGGGACCTACAGTTTAACGTCGACTCCGAATGCACAAATTTTTGAGAAACTTTTTCATGGCAGGTTTATTTACTCTCAGAGTTTTTGCCAGAAATCTGCTGAGAGGTAGTCGCTGAAGAAATATTCCTTTTTGCATATTTCGTTTTGATGTCTGACCTGGAATACGAACCCGGGCTTTTACGTCTAATAAGCGAACACATTACCTAATAGACTACGGCGACTACAACCAGGACAGCTAGGACATTGAAATTTTTGTCAGTTGACATTGAGGTCAACTCTATCTTATATGTCTACTCAAAAAAATTTTAGCCACGCCCATTTTAATTTTGGCATGAGGGGCATCTCATCACAACAAAAAAATGAAGTACTCAAATATACATAAAATTTTAAACCGTACCGGAAAACGTGAAAGACAGCAATTTCGTTTATAAAATCTATCTATCACTGGTTATATTTAACAATTGAAGAAATCTTATTGAGACTAAATGAAGATAAATTGGTATTTTTCTTTATTATAAATTATTAACACCCAACATCGTATTTGAAATAAATAGCGAACTCACATAGTCTATGGCAATTTGCTTAAATATTTGCATTTAATTTACATCAATCCGTTTAAAGCCTCCTTGACATTCCGTCATTTGTCGAATTTATGTAATAATTCTCCACAAAACTTCCTAAGAAAATAAGCAAATATGTATGTATGCATGTGTACGTAAATATGTATGTTTACTTATAATAAGACAACAGCTGTTACACCATTAACTTAATTAAATTAAAGCCAATCTCAAATTAAATGTTTATTTAAGATTGTCAAAATATTTCAAAGTCAACATTGGTGACCAACAGCAACAGCTGCAACAGCAAGCAGCACCACCAATAACAACCAACAACAACAACGTGAATCATTATTATTCTATGAAAAAGCCTTGTGCAAACAGCCACTGGATGAATGTCCATGTATATATGTATATCCTGCTTCCTTAACTAACCTGACCCTGCCTACATACGTACATACATACATACATATATATATATATGGAATATACATCTGTGTATCGGCTTTAATATTTATAAATATTTCTGGTTTATTAACATTGAGTTAATAACACATTAAATTCATATACACAGGAGCATTATTAAATTCTTTGTACTTATTTTTCAAACACCTTTACCTCTATGGTAAGTATGGTATTGTAAATACCAAAGTACCAGATTTTATACACACGTTATATGGTGTATATACATACATATACACATATGTATGTATATGCACTTATACAAATTATATATACGTACATATGTGTTGAATATTGCTACTTTTACAGCACATTGGTATGTTTATAGTCGAGTATCCTGTATATCCTGTATATTTTCTATTAGTGTATACAAACAGATTAAATAGTTCCCTTAGGTAACATATCAATAGACTTTGACACCATATACATACACCATATGAAATACCTACATATGCTTCCGTATACATATGTATACACATACAAATATTATTTGTTTGATATGAAAAAAAGTCCTTCCACTGGTAGTTATCGAATGAACTTTTTAAGTTTCGCTCATGAGGTAAAGTAGTGTAGAAGTATTGAAGGATATCAATAATTTAATATACAACTGCTATGTATTATACATACACTTGCATACCTCAATACACATATGCACACATGTGTAAAGAAGAAGAAGAAGAAGTAGAAGTATAATGTGTAAACATATAATATGAACGACTAACAAACACTCACATATAATGATTTCTTTATATTGTCGTCATGCAGCAGCAGGATACAAGTTGTGTGTACTTAGGGATTAAATCATGGTAACACCATTGATTTTCTCGTTATTATCACCATCAAGAAGTTTTATATAATTTGCTTCATATAAAACATGGATACGTATGTACATACATATGTATATGTATAGTCCCGTATCGGTATGGATACAAATATTTTATGACCACGTGTGCAATATGCACGTTCACTTTTTAATACACCCATGAAAATTGTGACAACTAAAAGTTACCGTTAACAGTCAGTTTTCATAAGATTAAATATTCAATTAATAAACACTAGGTTAAGTGAGACTAGATAAACGAAGGAGGCTCACTTAGGCCAGTATATGAAATGCCAGAATCAATATTAAACCCAGGCATCAAACATTCCCTAGAGAAAACCAAACAGCGCCAAAAACCTCCGGCTTTTTATGAAAATAGCAGTACACTGATACCAGAGGTGAAACACAATCTCATTCTCCTTCTCAGAGCCATGGCGCCTTCATAAGTTATTTGCCAAGTTTTTCGACACGCTTACCAAAAGGACAGTGACCCGTGTGAAATGGAAAATGGTGCAATAAATGACCATGCAATTTAAGGATGAAATGGGTTGATCCTCTTCTTATACATACGATTCCTACAGAATCTAGCAATATTACATGTACCCTCTTGCTGTTAACGAGATTGATAATACAAATACAAATTTGATCATTACAACCCTTCAGTCAGGATCACGATCAAACTTCTCACACAACTTTATATTATTGGTCAATTCACACAAGCCGTTGTATTCATTGTATTGTTGGAAAAACATACAACAGTCTATGATTGTTGTTGATAATTTTCATATAAAAATTCGATACACTCATACACACTCTTTACATATGTTTTTAAAAGTTGTATTGGTTTCGTGCTATCAAATTGTGTGAATGAAAAATGTATATATGTTTTCATATGTTTTTAAAAAGTTGTGTTGGTTTCGGGCTATCAAATTGTTTGAATGCCACGAAATACACAATACAGCATAGCATTGAGTGTTCACAAACAAACAAATGTATTCAATACAACATACGCGATACAAAGTTGTATGAATTGCCCATATGTGTCCTAATTTTGTAGATGAGTGGCAGGACTTACGGTATAAAGTCACAACCAAGTGACAGATTTTTGAGAGTTTTTATTTTTCCTGACCTGAACTGTGGTCTCACGTCTAATAAGACGGCACACTATCTACTACACTATGGCGCCTACTTTATAATACCTGTGGATAATTGGTCAATTCACACAAGCCGTTGTATCGTTGTATTCATTGTATTGTTGGAAGAACATACAACAGTGTATGATTGTTGTTGATAATTTTCATATAAAAATCCGATACACTCATACACATTTTTTTCCTATGTTTTTGGAAGTTGTATTGGTTTCGTGCTATCAAATTGTGTGAATGAAAAAATGTGTATATGTTTTCATATGTTGTGTTCGTTTCGGGCTATCAAATTGCTTGAATGCCACTAAATACATAATACGGCATAGCATTGAGCGTTCACAAACAAACAAATGTAGTCAATACAACATACAGCATACAAAGTTGTGTGAATTGCCCAAATATCTATAACATGCCAATTTCGGCTCTGGGAGTTTCTCCGTAACCCATAAAAGAGCTACTTTTCAATTTCTTTTGAAAATTCCTTGGCGTTCATGGACATGGACAGAAGTTAGAATTTCATTCGTTACGGACTTAATTGCAACCGATCCAAGTAAATCAAAAGATTTTCAAGAAAATTCCTGCCACCCAACAATTCTTTTTTCATGCCCCTTTCAAAACAGCCATGAACTTTTTCTACAAAACATTAATGAACAAGATATTGTTACGAAAATGGAAATGTTATTAAAATGATAAACAAAAGCTACAAAAACAAAACAATGGACTTGTTTACATGATCAACGAATAAACAAAAATATAGCAACAACATCAGTGTATAAAAAAGGGGGAAAACAAAGTAAACAAACAGGCAACAACAACACTGCAAAGACAAACGTAAACAAAATACACAAACAACAATAATGTAAATAACATGTTTACATTTATAGAGATTTCGTAAAGGCAAAGTCATTCTCCTTCGAGAGCATTCATGAGACTGTTTACCCTACGATATAAAAGGCAAGACAAAGCAGGCAACGGGATCAGAAAGTCAGTCAGTATTGTGAGAAGACGCATTGCGTGTGAAGAGAATAATCATGGTTTGAAGATCTCCGTTGTAAAGATTTAACGAACAATTGTTAGTGTGTACGCGGAAGAGTGTAAAGAAGAGTAACAAATAAAACAAATTATTGTTTTTTATATCAAGTTGCGAACAGTGGCACACGGAATTGTACGAACAATAAAGAATTGATTTAAACATTTTTAAAAGATTAAAAACGTTACAATATTTTCCAGTAATTTTCCTGCGAGTTTCAAAAGTCAGTAAAAATGCTGTCCTTCAGTTTTTTCTTATTCTATTAAGATATTTTTACAGTAAAAGTTCTAAATCGTTGTAACAAACTGAGAGAACATATTTTTCAAATCTGGCTTGAACTCAACAAATTATTCGTTGAGCCAATATATAGTTAGTGAAGGCTAATTTATCCAATGCTATCAGTTTTCTGAAAAGATTTCGGCTTGTATTCATAAATAACCTGGTAGGGACATACATACAATATTGCACACACATATTTTTATAAAAAAAATTAAACACACCACGTTATTACCCCATGGGTTGTTTCAGGTTTTCCCATGGAGGGGTTGGATAACGAGAACTACAGCGCTGTTGTATATGGTATCCCGCCCGCTCCGGATAAGTCGAATGTTTATTGGTGCATAAAACTGTGTAAGGAAACTGGATATGTTAAAGACGAGAAATTGTGTAGTCAGCGAAATACTCTTCGCTAAAAAAAATATTGCCCGGGGAGAACAATGCCCTTGGAGAACAATCTTGATTTAAAACCGCTGGATTTCAAATTTGGATACTTTTAGAGGACCTTAAATGCTATAGCACTGATATTTGTTGTTGTCAATTTTCCAATTGGCAAGATACGAGCGGCTATCAATGATTTCTCACTCCGACTTTAAGTGTGTGTAGAGGCCAAAGGTGAATGTTTCATATTTGACCTCCTCACAATTTAAAATTTTTTCATTCACATAAGAAAACATTCGATTTTTATATGGAGCCAAAGGACTAAGCTGTACAGCTGCATATTCCCTTTTGTTTTATTCCTTAGGTTTTTAAAATTTTAGTACAACGGCTGCTACTATTTCTACTGTATAAGATATGAAAAGAGAATTACCGTAAACTATTCCAATTTGAAAATTCTTTAGGTGTACACTGAGTATTAGGAGTATTCCGTATAATACTTTTAACACTTGTTTGAAATGTTTCTTAACAAAAACAACAATAACCACAATAATACAAAATCATTTACTAAACATTTTGGAAATAAAATGCATGTCCGATATATAAAATTTTATAAATATTGAATTCACTTTTTGACCACATTAAACTAAAGTAAGTTGTAACAACAAATTGAACACGTCTGACTTATTGTTGGCATACATACATACATATATCTACAGACACATACGAATTTCTACGTATGTATCAGAGATCAGGAATGAGTATTCAAAAAGATGAGTAGATTCGAATCATGCTCATAATTTCTGATGCTTATACGCACTCATACTTATTTTAATATCATACTCATACTACTCATATCCAAAGTTTGAAGTATTCATCGTACTCATACTTAACAATAGGTATGATTTTTTGGATTTCGACTCTCTTTTAATCAGCCTTTACAAGAATCATAAAAAAGTATGATTCGCATACGAACACTATAATACTCACTAGAAGGTTGTGTGTTTGCTTTGCTTGCAATCTTTGTCTTTTTCCTTCTTCTTTTTTTGTAAATGCAATAACAACTAAGACTGTAAATTTTGATGAATGATTCGAATCACACAAATCATTTATGAGTATTATAAGTATTTTTCTAAATTTATGAATCTGAATGAGTAGGCGTGTGAATCAAACATATTTCGAATATTATGAGTTTGTACTCATACTCATTGCAACCTGTACTTATAAATCAATGTTATAGTGAGTACGAATGTATCAGAGTAGTTAAATTTCAATACTGTTGACTCATTCATACTTAAAATTTCATGAGTACTTATGAGTAGCGAAAAAACTATTCATTGCTGATCTCTGGTATGTATGTATTTACAAACAAAAGAAGAAAAGAAAATGAAAAAGATTACAGGAATTATAGAATATATGGGGCCTTTCACCATATGCTTCCGAAGTTTGACAGTTGATAACGACCATCTTGTTGTATTTACCTCTGGCAAATTAGTTGTCATTTAATCAGTTAGCTTTGTCAAATCACTTTGGATGACAATAAACAACAACATGTGTTCGCTGAACAGGTTTTGAAGCTAGTTGACACTTGCTTTCAGTTGGCTTAACTTTCATCAAAACAGTAATCTTCAGTGCTGAGTCCCAGATTTTTCGAAATTGAGACGCAAGATCGTCCCGTTCATTTCGAAAAAGACACTATTCGCTGTGGATTTTGGGCTAGCGACATCATCCGTACATATTTCTTTGAGAACGTTAGACAGGCTATCACAGTTACGCCGAGAACTACATGTCGATGATTACCAATTTTTTGTTGGCTGCATTGAAACGACGTGTTGTTTCTACACGACCGATGTGAGGGAATTGTTATCTCGTGTGGAGGTGATATAAATTGACCACCAAGATCGTGCGGTTTGAGTCCGTTAGACTTTTTCTTGTGGAGGTATTCTCAAGTAGCAGGTTGATGTGAATAAGCCACAAACCAGAACGCGCCTAAAATCTAACATAAGGCATGCCGACAATGAAATTTAAAATGATTTATGCTCCAAAGATATGAAAAATTTGGCATTTCAGATGTACTTCAAGCCGTATCGGATATTTGAACGATTTTTATATGCCATACATAATGGCACCAATATGTATTTTAAATGAATACATATCTTTGTTTTGTTTTATTTAATTTAAAGATAGGCAGCACCCTTTCAAGGAAAGGCCCAACACATTGTTACGAAAATGAAAACATCGTTTAACATTAACATGATTAGCAATAGCTACACTAACAAATACAACGAACTTGTTACAAGTAAACCAACAACATCTTTCACACTGAAGTGAAACGAGAACGCAACAACAAAGTAATGTGAACCAAATACACAAACAAAAATGAAGTAGCAATAGAGTCCTCGAGAAGGCGAAACCGCGAACGTTTTACTTCAAGAACGTTCAACATACCGTTTGAGGGGGCATATAAAAAGGCAAGACAAAGCAGGCAACGAGTCAGTAAGAAATCAGTCAGTCTTGTGTGAAAAAGCGTTGCGTGCGAAGTAAACTGTCGTGGTTTGAAAATCTCCGCTATACAGATTTAACGTACAAGTATTATTGCTTACGCAAAGGGTGTGAGCAGAGAAGAATAACGAACAAGATCAAGTTGTAACAGTGGCACATAAAAGTAGTGCGAACAATAAAGAGTTTAATTGAAACGAAACACATATTTGTTTTTACTTTGTTTGCCATCAACGAACTCATATTCTAAACATTTTTGAAAAGGTAAAAATTTAAAAATATTTAGTCAGCACCGAGCTGTGGTAAAAGCAATATTGTTTCACTCAGAACTTTTATTTAAAAATTTTTAATAACACGTTACACGAAATTATTATGCGTGGGAAAATACTGAATTTGAATAAAAAATAAAAATTACAATTTGCCCGTTACATTTTCGACAACGTTAAGGCATAATTAATCACACTTTATACGTAAAAACATACAAAAGTACGTGTGAATGTGTGTTCATGATAAGGCATTATGAGTCATTAATTCGATATCCACTTAATGTATTGTATTGTATTGTAGTTTTCATATGTTTTCTCAATTGAATTTATTCATTAGCGAATGTAATAAATAATGAAACAAATTTATTAAGTATCCCTCGACCATACTGAACAACAACAATACAACTGAACAACAACAAGGATATTAAGAAGAACACCAAGATTTCCCCAAGTGACAAAGAAACATTAAAATAAACGAACACCGAAATGCATGTTTGAAATATTATTTGGTTGTACAACAAACAACAAAGCAATGTATCATATATTATTTGCCTTAATTACAGTTGAGATTAAAATATGGGTGTTTTTTATATTTCAGCTTAAATCCAAAACTCTATGTTTGCAATCTTATTTACAAACTGTCAACGATAATATTTAAAGACAGCGCCTGACTTTAGCATTTTTTACTTCAATTACAAGCACTTCAGACCACAAGACCAGAGATCAGCAATGAATCGGTTTTTCGCTACTCATAAGTACTCATGAAATTTTAAGTATGAGTGAGTCAACAGTATTGAAATTCAATTACTCTAATACCTTCGTACTCACTACAACATTGATTTATAAGTACAGGTTGCAATGAGTATGAGTACAACGTTGACATCAAACTCATAACATTCGAAATATGTCTGATTCATACGCGCCTACTCATTCAGACTCATAAATTTAGAAAAATACTTATAATACTCATAAATGATTCGAGTGATTCGAGAGATTCATCAAAATTTACAGTCTTAGTTGTTGTTGCATTTACAAAAAACAGAAGAAAGAAAAAGACAAAGACAGCAAACACACAACGTTCTAGTGAGTATTGTAGTGTTCGCACGCGAATCATACTTTTTTTGCTATTCTTGTAAATGTTGAGTAAAGTAGTGTCGAAATCAACAACATCATGCGTATTGTTAAGGATGAGTACACTTCAAACTTTGAATATGAGTAGTATAAGTATGATATAATAAAATAAGTATGAATGCGTATAAATATCAGAAATTATGAGTATGATTCGAAAATACTCATCTTTTTGAATATTCACTGGTGATCTCTAGGGCACACAAAGCAAACCGGTTTCAGGAAATAATCAATTCATTATGCTGGAAGCTGCTACCCAACACGTCATATTCTTTCCGATTATTATTTGATTTCATCGATGGGATACACATTGGCTAAGCAGCACTTCCATTCCTATGAGTAAGTCGAAAATTGGGTGATTAATACTGGTTCACCTGGTATTATTACAAAATTGGTTAAGCGATTATATGACACAAATTAAGTTAAGTTATTGCATAAATCGCAATAAACGCCATTGTTGAGCTCAATATTTCATATAAAGTTTCAATTAATTATTGCGCAATAAATACGCATATTGTTATAATCTTGAGTAAAATTGAAAATGCAGCACTGTCATAAGTATGTTCAGGGAGCATATTACAATTATCCGAACACTTTCTGTTGATATTTGACAACTCAAATGTCAACAACGAGAAACAGAAACAAAACAAAATAAAAACAATGTTGTTGAAATAACCAGCAGTTTTATTTACCAGCTGTCAAATGAATATTGAATAAGCAGCTGAACGGCGTATATTATTATGTCTGAACACTTAAAATATTGTACTCAATAAGTCGAATATTGACTCAATAAAAGTGCATATCTGAACATAGTATAAAATATCATTTTCAAATTGTGTGCATATCTGAGTTCTTAATGAGACAAATTTTTTTGCGCGCATCATTATGCCTCTCACTGTAAACATAGCCCACCGTACACATGAGAACTACTAAAGCGTATGTATTACACATAAATAAACATTTAATTACTGCTTAACCGTAACTAATTATATGAATTCCACCCTCTCTAATGCACTGAAACACATTAATAATATCACTCTAAGGATTCTTCTGTCCTCCTTAATAATAAATAAATGACAGATAAACAACAACAGCAAGAACAACAACAAAAAAGAAAACAATATTGTTTATATGAAACATATTAATTTATTTATTTATTATTTATTACAATTGTTTGTTACATTGTCGCCTACTTGAGTTTAATTCTTAAATCTTTTATTGTTTTTTTTTGGCACTTCAGCCAGGCAACCATTGCCGGATTTTTTTGCGTCTGACAAATTTTTTCTGGGTTTGCTTTTTCAACTGTCCGTCCGATCATCTGTATGCCGACTACTTTTGAATGATTTTTTGTTTATAATCACATATTCATTGTTGCCGTTGTTGTTGTTGTTTCATTTGGAACAATAAAAACTCTATTGTTTCTCTACATCCACCCACAATAGCAGAAGGGAAAACCATTTGAAAATGTTATTATCCTTAACCACTTGTGTGTGTGTGTGTGCGTATTTCTGTCTGCGTGTGTGTGTGAATAAAAGTGATGAGTGTTAATGGTCTAAATTGCGTATTTAGGTATATATGCCTACATGTTTATATGTGTGTGGATGTATGTGTGTTTGTGTCTATATACATATGTATGTATGTATGGATGGGTTCATTGTCGTATACTTAAACCCGTAATGACCACTTGTCATGCTTAAGAGGCTTTTCTAAGCAAAAAAAAAAAAAATCATTAAAAAACTTCTTTATAAGAAAGTAAATTATAACAACAACAACAACAATAACAGCAACAAGAACAATAATAATAACAACAACAACAACAATAGTAATATAATAAAAGATGAAATAATTTTGATTAAAAGGGATGATGACTTTTGTGTAACTGAACTTTTCTTTTCTTCTACTTCTACTTCTACTTCTTCTCCTTATTCTACTTCGAGAAGCAGAAACAATACTAACCACCAACAACAACAACAACAACAATATTAACAACAATAATAGCAGCAACAAAATATTTACGATAATGCCCAGCGCTAGTTGCCTGTTGATTATGATTTGATAGAAATAAAATGATGGGGACGCCTATTATGGACGCGTATTATGCTAAATTCTGAGTCATCGCCGTTATCGTTATCATTATCGTCATCACGCCAGTAACCATACTTTACGATTCTATTCCAGTTTCATTATAATTTTAAGTATTCTTTTTAGTATTTCGTTACTCGTTTTATTCATAAACGGAAATTAAGTTCCCCCGTTTTTACTACCGCATTATGTGGCAGCATTTACAAACTCTTTGAACTCATTACGTAATTTACGTTTATTAGCGAAATATTTCAAGTCATCATCATTATCATCATTACTTTGAATGTCTTTTCATTTCCCTTCCAATTGCGATGAACGACTTCGAACTACAATTAAAACGAAATAATTTTTATGTTCGTCGCAAGTCGCTATCAATTAAAATGTGTACATCAAAATTCTGAAAAGAAATCAAAATTTCTCAATTTTCATTAACTATTAGTGGAATGACCATCACTATTAATGCATTAGGAAATGAAGTAATTTGACTAATTATGGGGTTTTAAGATTAATTTGAATTAAATCGGAATTTTCCTTATTAGTCTTGACTACACGTAAAAGAATGTTCATTTCTTAACACGTTGACTGTCGACTATGAGATAACTCGTAGATTGCGTTCCCTTCTAGTGTGCCAACTACAAAGTTAAAATAAATTTGTGTTTAGTTTCAATTAAATTCTTTATTGTTTACACTACTTTTGTGTGCCACTGTTCAAATGTGACAAATACAACAATAATTGCTTATTCGCTATTCTTCTTTGCTTACAATGCAGATCTTTTCAACGGCGATCTTCAAACCACGACTGTTCTTTTCAAACGCAAAGCGTGGCCACACAAAAACTGACTGAATTCCTACTACTCATTGCTCTGTCTTGCCTTTTTATATGCTCACCTAAACAGTCTGATGAACGTTCGGGGTTTCGCTTTCTCGAGAACTCTAGTTTGTTCACATTGTTTATTGTTGTGTTCTCGCTTACTTGTCCATCCCTTTTTCTTTCATACCAACGTTGTTGCTTTACTTGTAACAAGTTCGTTGTATTTGTTTGTGTAGCTTTTGTTAATCATATTAATGTTAAATGATGTTTCCATTTTCATAACAATAGTTTTCTGTTTAATATTCAATTTAATATTCAGTAAATTCAAAAGAATAAACACCAAAAATAACGCGTGATTTTTTAGCTATTATCTTTTTTGGCAACACTGGTTTAAACAGGTCACGCACGTTTCGTGTTTTGTTTCACTGTCAAACATCTTCAGTTTGGTCTACAATTTAACCATGAATCGTCTTACAAACGAACAACGCTTGCAAATCATTGAATTTTATTATCAAAATGCGTGCTCTGTTAAGAAAGTTCATCGCGCGCTTCTTCCATTTTATGGTCAGCTCATTTTTGGCTCAATGGATACGTAAATAAGCAGAATTGTCAATTTTGGATTGAAGATCAGCCAGATGCATTGCAAAAGCTACCAATGTATCCAGAATAAGTCACAGTTTGGTGCGGTTAATGGGCTGGTGGCATTATTGGACCGTACATCTTCAAAGATGCTGCGAATCGTAACGTAACTGTGAATGGTGAGCGCTACCGTGAGATGATATCCAACTTTTTTTTGCCCAAAATGTAAGAGCTTGACTTGCATGACATGTGGTTTCAACAAGACGGTGCCACATGCCACACAGCACGCGTAACAATGGACTTATTGAGAGGCGAGTTCGGTGATCATTTTATTTCACGTTCGGGACCGATCAATTGGCCGCATAAATCGTGCGATTTTTTGTGGGGCTATGTCAAAGCTCGAGTCTATACAGACAAGCCCGCTTCAATTGACGCATTGGAAGACAACATTGAAGCATTTATTTGTGAGATACCGGCCGAAATGTTGGAAAGAGTATGCCAAAATTGGACTAAGCGGATGGACCATTTGAGGCGCAGTCGCGGTCAACATTTGCATGAAATAATCTTCAAACATTAAATTATAGATTTCATCGATTCAAATATAGATTTCATGAATTTTTCTGAATTTTATGTGTTTTTTTTTTAATTTTCCTATAGCTCTTAAAAAATCACCCCTTATTTCACTCAGCAACTTTCTTTCAGCAGTCTTCAGGCAAAAACTCTGAGAATAAAATAAAATTGTTATGAAAAGTTTCTCAAATCTGTTGTTCGGAGTTAATATTAAATATTAGGTCCCACCACTTACATACATACATACTTGGCCGTTACAACCCTTTAGTCACGATTACGGCCTAGCTTCTCACACCACTCATGTTGTGTGTGTTAATTTTTATACATGAGTGGCGGAACGTACAGTTTAACGACGACTCCGAACGATAGATTTTGAGAAATTTTTTCATGGCAGGTTTTATTTACAATCAGAGTTTTTGCCACAAATCTGCTGAGAGGAAGTCGCCGAAGAAATATTTTTTTTCATATTTCGGTTAGGGCTCGAACCCGGGCTTTACGTCTAATAAGCGAATACACTACCTATTAGACTACGGCGACTTTCAGGTCACACCACTTAGGGATTAAATTAATACACACAACATGTTGGGTGGTGTGAGAAGCTAGTTAGTAATCCTAATTTAAAAGCTAGTAATGACCAATTAAGCAAGTAAATACGGTTAAAAAAAGTTGATTCCTGTATCTATTAAAGTGGAATTAACTAAAGTGAAATTAAATTGTTTAGTTAATATTGTTAACAAAATCTCTATTGTTTCTTGTGCAGGAAAACAGTTCTGTCAATAGAGAACTCAACATAGCTTGCATTTAGCCATTCATTGTTGACCAATATTTCGATGAGTAAATAAGTATTTTCCACTTCCGTTAAGTGTTGGTTTGGATGACTGTACTTATGGTATACGAGCGAAACGAACGATACAATCGACTGTTTGTATTTGGACAATTGTGTCCATACAATTGTTACAAGTGTTGCTGCTGGTTATTCCTGGTCATTGTTGGTGTTGGTGTTGTCGGCGTTGACAATGGTCAGTTTGGTTGCATTGTATTTGCAGTGGATAAAGATATTTAACTTGTCGCTTTGTTGTGTCATCAACAATAAAAAAAAAAGAAATTGGGAGGAATTTTTTTTCTTTTCTCGAATACACAAAGACATCTTTTATTGGAACAATTCTTGAACAACAAAAAAAAAACGATAAAAAATCCGATAAAAATCCATAGATGGTGATGACGACAATTGGAATAACGATTAATAGCTATGGTCGGTCACATTGTCAATGTGGTTGCATCTTTGTTCCTATTTTTCTCTTTTCTTTTTCTTTTGTATCGCAGTTTTACTATTCAGTGACATTGTTGTCGTTGTTGTTACTCTTATTGATGATGATGATGATGGCGATGCTGATGCGAAGATTACAACGAGACTATCATCATTGCATCATGACCACTTGAGTTTGGAATTTATATTGCTGTTGCTGCTGTAGTTGTTGTTGTTGTTGTAGAATTGTTATATTCCAACTGTTTATATATTTCTTCGATTGTTTGAAATCCAAAACTGTATAAATGATTTATTTCTTTTGTTACGTTTTATTTCATTTTCTTTTTTGTTGTTGTTGTTAGAATTTTGATATTTTATAAAAGAGAAAATTATCATCAATAAGGATAAATAATAATCAATAATCTTTTATTAGATACTATACGTACCATACGTACGTACATATTGTATAGGAGAAAAGAAAATCAACAAATATGCCAACGATATCTAGATTTATTAGATTACATTTCAGTTTCAATGAATTATCGTTAAAGCTGTTCCATCTGGCAGCATTAAATACAAACAAATAACTTTTCATAGTTTATTTAAATGAATATTACCATTACGATGAATCGTGTTAATCAATAGTCTTGGTCTGGATGTGGAAAACTATTATCGCAAATACGTAAAGCAAGGCATGAGCAAAAACTACACAAACAAATACAACGAACTTGTTACAAGTAAACCAACAACATCAATATTAAAGAAAAGGGGATAGACAAGTAAGCGAGAATGCAACAGCAAGCATCGTGAACAAAATACATAAACAACAATGAAGTCAGAATAGAGCACTCGAGAAAGCGAAACCACGAAGGTTCGACTTCAAGAACCTTCATCAGACTGTTTACGTGGGCATATAAAAAGTCATAACAAATTAAGGCAACGAGCAGTAAGAATTCAGTCAGTCTTGTGTGAGGACGCGTTGCGTTTGAAGAGAACAGTCGTGGTTTGAAGATCGCCGTTGAAAAGATCTGCGTTGTAAGCAAAGAAGAATAATGAACAAGCAATTATTGTTGTGTTCGTCAAGTTGTAAACAGTATAGCAAACAATAAACAGTTTAATTGAAACTAAACACAAATTTATTTTTAGTTTATTTGCAATCAACGAACTCATATTTTAAACGTTTTTGAAAAGATAAAACCGTAACAATATATACGTCTACAGTTGAACTGAACAATACTAAATGCCTTTAATGCTAGCTGCAGAGATACACATAGAGATGAAATGAAAGGCGTATGACTACAGGAATGACGATTTTTCTACACTTAAAACCGAACTTACTAGACTCGGAAATAGAGCAGAACACTCATAGGAAGAAATGTAAGACAAAACTTATGGAATATAATAAGGAGATAAGAAAAACTGCAGTACCAAAAGTCACTGTGAAATTGTTTTACGAATAACGACCTAAAAGTTGGATGATTGCTACCGCGGGCGCACTTCTAAGCAGTGACACTGATAGCAGTCAGCCGACGAAAGAGTCAATTGACTCTATCAAATCCAACTGATATATTGAGGCTTATACTTGAACTAGGGCACAGAGATCAGCAATGCCTATTCAAAAAGATGAGTAGATTCAAATCACACTCATAATTTCGCATTCATACTTATTTTAATATCATACTCATACTACTCATATTCAAAGTTTGAAGTACTCATCGTACTCATATTTAACAACACGCATGATGTTATTGATTACTCAACATATCACAATAACCAATCACAAATAAGTATGATTCCGGTACGAACACTACAGCACTCACTAGAAGGTTGTGTGGTTGCTTTGCTTGCTGTCTTTGTCTTTGTCTTATTCTTTTTTTTGTAAATGCAACAACAACTACATAAGACTGTAAATTTTGATGAATGATTCGAATCACTGGAATCATTTATGAGTATTGTATACATTTTTATAATTTTATGAATCGGAATGAATATGAATATGAATGAAATATATTTCGAATGGTATGCGTTTGTACTCATGCTTATAAATCAACGTTGGAGTGAGTACGAACGAATAAGAGTAGTTGAATTTCAATACTGTTGACTTACTCATACTCAAAATTTTATGAGTATTTATGATTAGCGAAAATATGATTCATTGCTGTTCTCTGCTAGGGAAACGAATGAAATTTTTCCTAACCTACTACAAAGAGGCTTAGAGGAGCTTTATACATACCTAAAAAATGTAATGCAAACCTAGCCATATTTTCACCAACAAAATTTTGAAATTTAATTTTTTTTGTAGCAATAAAACGCAACTTATTCACACTGTTCTGCTTCACATTAATGGTGTTCTAATAAAACAGATTTCTCCAATTCCTTTATTAAATACAAATTCATCAAACAGTTACGTTTGTGGTCGCGGGTTAAATTTGAATTATCCGATGGCTTTTAAGGTTTTCTCCATTCTCCAACATGATTGTAATGCACGTTGATAGTAAAGCAATTTGAAAAAGGCCTAACAGATAGTGTGTTAGCTAATTAGACGAAAGCTCGTGGTTCAAGCCTCAGCTCAGATATCCGAACAAAACGGGGTATAAAGAAAAAATATGTTCTTCTGCCGTCTTCCCCTCAGTAGTCTTCTAGCATAAACTCTGAGAGTTAATGAAGTTGCCTTGTAGAGTTTCCCAAATTTGTCGTTCAAAGCCGATGTTTATTTGCGGACTTGGTTTCGCTACTTATGAAAAAAATAACACATATGGTGCAAGAAGCTAGGTTGTAATCCTGACTTGAGGGTTGTAATAACTAATTATGAATTTCTATAAAAGTCATGCGAAGAGATTAATAAGAGAGTAAAGTGTGTATCTAAATTTCAATTTTGCATGTGCTCTTCATAAGATAGTAATTAAATTTGTATTTTTGCATACAGTCTTGCATCGAATATTTATTTACGGTTCTATAGTGAAAAATTTTAAATCGACTAAAGTAAGTTTTCTAAATTTCTTATTCTTTATTTTAACGAAATAGTGCATAGCAACACAAATTTTGTACCTCAACATTTGCAAAGACTTAAATAAATCTGAATTTTACATTTCAAATATTTTTTATTTCCTCTATATATGTATGTAAGAGAAGTACATAATTTTGATAAGAATTTATGATTGATTTTTATTAATCACATGCATTTCTTACCGTCAAGTCAGTCTTCTTCAATGCAAACTGATTTCCCAAAAATAAATTTCTTAAAATTTTATTTATTTTCATTTTTGCTTTCTTTTGAATTTATTTATTCACTACACCTCCCAACGGGTAGATGATATATGCACATGTAGTGGAATGAAATAGAATTTGGAAACGGTATGCATGATGCATATGTACATATATCATACTCAGAGATCAGCAATGAGTATTCAAAAAGATGAGTAGATTCGAATCATAATCATAATTTCTGATACTTATACGCATCCATACTTATTTTAATATCATACTCATACTACTCATATTCAAAGTTTGAAGTACTCATCATACTCATACTTAACAATGCGCATGATGTTATTGATTTCAACTCTCCTTTACTCAACATTTACAAGAATCACAAAATAAATATGATTCATACTACTCATATTCAAAGTTTGAAGTACTCATCGTACTCAACATTTACAAGAATCACAAAATAAATATGATTCGCGTACGAACAGTACAATACTCACTAGAAGGTTGTGTGTTTGCTTTGTCTTTGTCTTCTTTTTTTTTTTTTGTAAATGCAACAACAACGAAGACTGTAAATTTTGATGAATGATTCGAATCACTCGTATAATTTATGAGTATTATAAGTATTTTTCTAAATTTATGAATCTTAATTAGTAGGCGTATGAATCAAATATATTTCGAATATTATGAGTTTGATGTCAACGTTGTACTCATACTCATTTCAACCTTTTTTTTCTGTCTTTGGCCGGAGGTGGGAATCTTCGAAAGACACTTTTGTTCCAACAAAAGAACGCACGATTCACCATCACTGGTGTCTATGTACTAAACCCACCCCCTACACACTTCAACCACTCTCCCCCGCGGGACTGCCGTAAGTTATTACTTCGCGGAGAACTGGTTAGCATTACAGCTTTATCACTTCAATTCAAATTTCGCCTTCGTTCCTCCAACCTTCGGAGTTCCAGCATTACTTCAGCCATTTTCTGGCTGTATTGACTCTATAGAATCCTAGAATTCATCGCCTCTTCCATAAGCCGGTTTGGTTACAAACTCGATTCCCCGGGCCATCTAAATCTGTGTCAGCATTTTAGAATATTCTGCGCATCTTCCTCCTCATCTACACAGTTTGGGCATATAGGCATATAGGGGAAGTGTCATGTTCTGAAGTAAGCATGACCAGTTAAGTACTGGGTCACGTAGTAGTTCAGCTCGCAATGTTTGTCCTTCATCCAAAGGGTTACATCAGGGACAAGGCGAAATGTCCATCTTCCCTTTAAACTGTTCTCCCATCGTGACTGCTATTTGTGCATGGAAGTCCTTCGTTCCTCCGCTTTTATAGCTACTATTCGTCCAGAATAGTATAGTATATCCGCCTCATCTCATCCGTCAATATGTCCATCGGTATTGCCTTTGCCAATACCAGTGCCGCTTCATCAGACACTGTCCTGAAACCGCTTATCCGTTTAATCGCGCTTAGACGATACACTAAGGACAGTTTCTTCCTTGTTGTTCCCACGGAGAGTGCCTCCGACCATATTGGGCAAGCATATAACATTATCGACGTCACTACACTCGATATTATTCTCCTCTTAAATGGATTTGCTCCTCCTATACTTGGCATCATCCTCGCCAGTGCCAGTGCTCGCTGCTCGATTCGATCCTAGTGTCTCCAATGGTCACTTGCATCTATTCCACTATCTTTCGGCCACTTATCAAGACGGCCTCCGTTTTATGTGCAACAAGTGTCAAACCTGCCTCATCAAGCCATGCTCCAACTTTTCGAATCGCTATGTTAGACTTCTCCTCTATTTCCCTTACCGTCTTAGCGACCAAGACTATGGCAATGTCATCTGAAAAGCCCACAATTCTAGTCCCGTTTGGCAATTGCAGTCGAAGTACACCATCGTACATAATGTTCCACAGTAGTGGCCCAAGTACAGAGCCCTGCAGAACATCCGATATAAAGTATATTTCTCTGTAGTCATTTTAAGAATTTTCAAAATAATAATTGTAATGAAGGATCTTAAACAGTCGGAGTTGATTGATTTAAATTGTTTTGCGCTTTTTATACTGCAGCGGAATAAATTAAAATGATTTCAGAAATTTTGAAATTCATATTCTGTCGCTAGGAGATGAAAATGTTTGTCTGCATATGTAGTCACATGCAATATAAGTACACAGCGAGCGAATATTTTTTTTAATTCAGAAGAATAACAAAAGAGAAAACAACCACATAGAATAGAATACAACTAAACACACAACAACAGTAACAACAACAAAACAAAATTGAAAGAAATAATAAAAAGAAAATCAGTTTTTCGACAAAACGTTAAGCAGTCGATGGGGTGGAGAATGAGTGTGTATGACTGTGTATGAGAGAGTTTTATAATGGCATCCCTAAAAGTATGCTTTACTCTCGATAATGACTAATAAACGATTGAATGAATGAATAAACAAAAATTGGAAACAATTTTATTGCATGCTTTTAGGATAAAAAATAATTATGCTACTCATGCACACAAACCTACACACATGCACGTATACAAAACAAACCAGCAAGCGAAAGAATCTAGAAAAACAAAGACACCAACCCAAAACGCTTTATTCGCCGTTTCCCCTGTTTTCAAAATCCCGTATTGCTGTGTGATTGTATGTATTTGTAAGAGCATGAATGTTCGATGCGATGATATCATATCGCCCATCACATGCGTTTTAGCCAAACTTTTCATACACAATGGGCTGAAACACAATACAATGGGACATCCAACAAAACCCAACACAACACAAGAACTCCTAAACATCCACTACAATTTACGATGGGGCAGCTTAAAAGCAAATCCAGCAACCAGTATTGTCAACTGGTAACATTTCTAAATTCGTAATTAAGGAGCGTTTTTATATTTTTTTTTTTTTGTTTTTCATTTTATTTTAATTATCCAGTATTAATTACCATTACAAGCACTCCCTATCTTTAAATTTAATTAAAACAAACTGCTTGGGATATCATCGAAATTTTTTATTTGTTTAAGATATAGACGCATACATCTGCGATTTCGCAAAACCCCACAAGGAAAAGTTTAGGGGGTTAAGTCTCACTATCTCAGTGGGCCAGTTCACATCATCTCCACGTGAGATGAACATGCCCTCAAATCGATCGCGTAGTATATCTAATGTGACATAAGCTGTATAACACATAGCGTCGTCCTGATGAAACCACAGGTTGTTGGTGTCAAGATCCTCCAATTCAGGCCAAATGAGTTAACAGTGATGGCCTGGCCATCGTCGATCTAGAAAACATATAGTCGAAAAGCGCCAACATACCAAAATTCACACCAAGCAATGATTTTTTCAAGATGCATTAGGCGCTCTTGGATCCCATATGGTTTCGTATTATCCCAAATTTGAAAAGTTTTTTGTTCACGTACCCATTTATCCAGAATGGGCCTCACCGCTGTAGACACCCATATTGATTTAACAAAATTATTATGTTCAAGTGACTTGGCAAAACTGACTAAATAAGTGACAACTAATTCGACGGATGTACATAGCTCTAACAAGATGGTCGTTATCAGAGATCAACAATGAGTATTCAAAAAAGATGAGTAGATTAGATTCATACTCATTATTCCATCTTCAGTTGTGCATTCAGACCAGAGATCAACAATGAGTATTCCAAAAGACGAGTAGATTCGAATCATACTCATAATTTGTGATACTAATACGCATACGTACTTATTTTAATATCATACTCATATCCAAAGTTTGAAGTACTCATCGTACTCATACTTAACAATACGCATCATGTTGTTAATTTTGACTCAACATTTACAAGAATCACAAAATAAGTATGATTCACCTACGAACACTACAATACTCATTAGAAGGTAGTGTGTTTGCTTTGCTTGCTGCATTTTGTCTTTTTCTTTCTTCTTTTTTGTAAATGCAACAACAACTAAGACTGTAAATTTTGATGAATGATTCGAATTACTCGAATCATTTATGAGTATGTATAAGTATATTTCTAAATTTATGAATCTGAATGAGCAGGCGTATGTATCAAACATATTTCGAATGTTATGAGTTTCATGTCAACGTTGTACTCATACTCATTGCAACCTGTACTTATAAATCAATGTTGTAGTGAGCACGAATGAATCAGAGTAGTTGAATTTCAATACTGTTGACTCACTCATACTCAAAATTTCATGAGTACTTATGAGTAACGAAAAAACAGTCTGTTGTTGTATTTACAAAAAAAAGAAGAAAAAAAAGAAAAAGACAGCAAGCAGAGCACACACAACCTTCTAGTGAGTATTGTAGTGTTCGTATGCGAGTCATACTTATTTTGTGATTCTTATAAATGTTGAGTCATGGAGAGTCGAAATCAACAACATCATGCCTCTGAGTGCCCACGCCCGAAGGCTGAGAAAACCACACAACCACTTCAGCAGAAGCTGGAAAGACAAGGAAGAAGAAGCGGAGGCATCTTTTCTGCTAGTGTCGTGCATTTGAGACCCTTAAACGAAGGCTAAACGAAGTTATAATAAGTAAACTCCAAAGTTTGTTTTGACTTTGACAATTTAAATCTTTTCTATCACGGATAAAAATTATTTCGCATTGCAACGCAACACGGCTGTTTTTAAATCGCAAGCAATGAATTCAAAGAGAAAGTGGTCACATTGAAAATACTACACAGTGCGAGTGCATAAAATTGTGAATGTTCACAAGTATGGATTCATGAGAGTTTAGAAAGATTTTTTTGGCACACACACACAGACACCAACACACAATCAGACAATCAGTTATTGTACAATATTCGCACAACAGCAAAAAAAAAAAAAACAAAATAAATATAAAGAGAAATAATAATAACAACAACAGAAAGAAATATATGACTGTAAACAGGGCGTTTTTAGTCACACAAAGAATCCATAAAACCGATACGAATACTTTTTCTTTCTTTCTCAACAACAATTCTATGGACCAGCAACAACACATTCCCTTTTACTTTGTTTTTATATCAAATGAAAAGCAACAGTACTCGATGAAATGCTCCAACAAACAATATCAACAACAACAACAACAATATTTATGCACAAGCAAACAATAAAAGTATGAAACGTACCACGACCACCATCAAAATATCGAAATATTTTCATCGTCAGCAACGGCAAATACCATTAAGAGAGTAAAAAAGCCATATTAATGGATCTGTACGTATGTATGTACTTGAAAATCTTCCAAATCATCAAAACAAAACAAAACAGAAAAAACAACAACAAACAAAAATAAAAAAAGGGAAAAAACGGCCGTTATTACAAATAAACTGAAGCAAAAGAAAGAAAAACAAAAACCCAAAACAACATATTAAAGGTGGTATGAGTTCTACTTTGTCCTTTTCAATTTTGACTATATGGACAGGGACGACAACAACAACAACAACTATAGCAACTATAGTAAAGGCAATAACATTCAAATAATAAAGAAAATTAATACGAGTTAACGGGCTATAATATGTACATAAATATGTACATATGTAATTATGGTTTGGGGTATTTAAAAGCATTTGAAATGGAATGGAATGAAATGAATCGAAATACAATGGAAAACTAAAACTTCATAAATAATAAGAAAGAAAAGAAAAAAAAACAAGGAAAACCCATAGAGAAGTGAAATCTAAAACTAAAAACAGATAACAAATGAAATCAAAAAAAAAAAAAATGGAGAAAGCAAAACAAATCAGATGATGTAATGGATGTAATGGATGTAACATTAAAAGTACTCCAGCATATCCAACCATTTTTTTTTACAAATTCATCCACCGATAGGTATGTACGTACATTCAATGGCATTCATTCATTGTTCAAATCAATTAGTTTGGGGAAATGAAAGTGAATACATATGTATGTTTGACGTTGATGCATACTATGAGTAGCTGTGTTTCAATAAAAGGATTAAGAACATAATTTTACACTGAAATTGAAAATAAAAATGTTTAAAAACACAATTTGTATTGGAGCACTTAAGTTAGGTTAGGCTGAATAGGCAGCCACCTCAAGGATCTATGGTATCTTCTAACAAATACTTCCGATATTTGATTTTCTTTCAAATCATACATACATACATAATTGGCCATTACAACCCTTCAGCCAGGACTGCGGCCTAGCTTCACATGTTGTGTGTGTTAATTTTACATAGCAGTGGCGGGACCACAGTTTAAAGTCGACTCCGAACGACAGATTTTTTGAGAAGCTTTTCATGGCAATTTTTACTCTCAGAGTTTTTGCCAGAAATCTGCTGAGAGGAAGTCGCCGAAGAAATATTTTCATATTTTCGTTTTGATGTCTGACCTGGGATTCGAACTCGGGATACCAGCATTTTATCAGACGACTCACATGAGTACAGACGATGATAGATTTTTAGCGTGCCCAGAAAAGTAGTTACAATTCTGTTTAAAATTTAAAGAAGCGATTTCAACGTAAGCCTTGCTTGTACATGTCACCCGGCCATTTATTCTTTAGATTTTTTTGTTGTGTTCATTGAACATCAATGTACATATGTATGTGCCAGACTCATATGTTTTCTTTGCTGTCAATTGAATAATCATGGGTGCCCGATTTGATATCCTGGACAAACTCTTCGATAACTATAAGATAAGGTTTAAGCTTGGCTGTCTCGAATAGTGAAACATCAATGATAACAGACGAAAACTTCTGAAATTAATTTCTCTTAAATCAAATAAAAATCGAAAATAATGGAATGAATAAAAATCCATAAAAAAACTAAAAATAGATTAAATTATTATCCTGAATAGGTATGTCCACATGTGGATTAAATAATCAATGTTCAAAAGTATCACAGTTAATGGGTATCATGTGTTTAGTCTGGAGTCTAGACAACGAGAGAAACCTTTTTTTTTGTTTTTGTTTTCATTAAATCCATGTAATTTACCATCACAGATGTGTATTCAAACTAACGACAAGCATTCACATTATAAATCACGTGCCAAATCAATGAAGGAAATAAAATCAATAAAAAAATTTAATTCAAATGCTTTAAATTTGAAATATCGAATAATAATACATACAATAAAACAAATCACAATAAACAAAGCAAAAAAAGAATATACATATGTATAAAATTAACGCACACAACATGAGTGGTATGAGAAGCTAGGACGTTGTACAATGGGTCAATTCGACCTCCGTATACTACACTGGTCAAAGTTGACAAGTACACTAGTTGTCACAACCATCTTGAGCGGTAAGTCTATAAAAATTCCGAAGGTGATAAGGTCATATCAAGGATATGTGTGGCAGAAGAAGGCAAAGTCGATTGCATAATATGTGATACACGCTCAAAAGCTGAGAACACATTACAATGACTTCTGTAGCAGCTGCAATGATAATGAGGAATGTATGTTTCCGGGACTAGGGTAGACTGAGGTAAAAGATTTTTCAACATTCAGACACCAAAAAATTATCAGCCAAAAGTGTTGTGAATAAATTTATTGATTTTTGCTAGAACCCTAGAGGGCTTTGCTTAGACAGTACCAATATTAACTGAGGTAACCTTACGAAAATGAAAATGGTGTTCTTAAAATCACCAAAACAAAAACAATGGACTTGTTTACATGATCAACAAATAAACAAAAATAGAGCAACAACAACATTATAAACAAAATGGGGATAAACAAAGTAAACAAACAGGCAACAATAACACTGCAAAGACAAAAGTAAACAAAATACACAAACAACAATAACGTAAAGCAACATGTTTACATTTATAGAGATTTTGCGAAGGCAAAGTCATTCCTCTTCGAGAGCATTCATCAGACTGTTTACACTGCGATATAAGAAAGAAAGAAAGGCAAGAAAAAACAGGCAACGGGATCAGAAAAAAATCAGTCAGTCCTGTATGAAGGCGCGTTGCGTGTGAAGAGAATAATTGTGGTTTGAAGATCTCCGTAGTAAAAATCTAACGCACAATTGTTAGTGTGTACGCGGAAGAGTGTAAAGAAGAATAACAAATAAAGCAAATTGTTGTTGTTTTAATCAAGTTGCACACGGAATTGTGCCAACAATAAATAATTGATTTAAAACTAAACACAAATTTATTTTTATTTGCAATCTACGAACTCATATTTAAACGTTTTTTCAGGGTTAAAAACGTAACAATATTATAAAACTGTTTCGATTTCAAATGGATAGACAATACAGAAGGATAAAATCCAAGTTTATTTGTATGAATTCTGTGTTTTCTTGGTCGCATATGAGCTACAGTAATGTGCAAAATAATAGCAGTTGGGTTTTCAATTTAAAAAAATATGTCATACTGTTCCTATGAATCCTTCTTTAAATTTAATTTTTACTTCAATTAATTGCTTACTAAGCGGAAACCCTAAAGTACTAAAATATTTTACCAAAAAAGCCAACCGTTATAAAATACCGTTATATTTCTTCTGTTCTACTTCGTTTATTGTTTGCAAAATAATAGCAGCGGAAGTAAAAAGCTTAAAAAATAATTCTATAGTTTAATAAATTAAAAATTTTTTTTGTAAAAAGTATTTTTGCGTTAAAGTAATTCTGCAACAAAAATAATATCATAAAAATATGGGCAGAAGCAAACACTGTACGTGAACTTATGAAGAACCTACTTTTGGAAGGAAAAATTTACAAATTTATTCAAGATCTTGTTGGTTATTCAGCTAAAATGATATTTAACGCCAAAAAAATGGTCATACAAAGCAGAAACACGAGGAAGAAAGAAAAAAAATTAGCCAATTTGCCCAAAACTTCAGCCACAGAGTTGAAACAAAATTTAAATCTTGATGTTCATCCTTGTACGATAGGAATGGTTCTACATAATAATAATCTACCAGCAAGAACTCCCCGTAAAGTCCCGCTTTTAAAAAAACGACATGTTGTAAAAAGATTAAAATTTGCCCGAGAGCATCGTGATTGGCCTCTATCTAAATGGCGTAATATTTTATGGTCTGATGAGACTAAAGTTGTTCTGTTTGGCTCAAAAGGTCGCCGTGAGTACGTTAGACGTAAGCCTAATACAGTATTTGAACCACGCAATGTTTTAACTACTGTAAAACATGGAGGTGCGAAAATCAGTGTATGGGGTTGTTTTTCCTATTACGGCACTGGTCCTTTATTTTGGATAAAGGGAAACATGGATACCCATCTATACGTACATATCTTGGAAAATGTTATGAAACCATACGCCGATTAGAATATGCCCTTAAAATGGGTTTTCCGAAATGATAATGAAACACACAAGCAGAGCATCTAAATCGTGGTTTACTAACAATGGCATTAATGTTATTAATGCCTGCTCAGTCCCCGGATCTTAATCCCATTGAAAATTTGTGGACTCACATCAAGGAAGCAGTTTTTACAGCAAAACCGAAAAACGAGCAGGAATTGTGGAATGTGGTGGAATCATCGTGGCGAGCTATTCCGGTAGAAAGATGCCAAAAATTGGTTAACTCCATGGGTCGTCGATACAATGCAGTAATTAAGAATAGAGGATATTCCACAAAATATTGATTTAAAACAATTGTTTTTATTTTTTTCTCTAAATATTTGAAATTCTAAAAGACTGCTATTTTTTTGCAATAATATTTTCCAATAAGTTTTAAATTTTCCTTTTCCACATTTTGTAAAAATGTTGTACAAAAAAAATAGTAACCTCAATAATACACAACATACTAAATAATGAATTTACAAAATAGTTTAAAACAATTCTCTAATAATTTTTAAAATAATAGGCAATGTCTTACTTAAAACTCTTCACTGCTATTATTTTGCACGGTACTGTCTGTTGGGCATGGTAATCAAGCCGTTTTATGTGGTTAGGTATGATCGTTTTCTAAATCCTTCTTCTGATATTCATAATAATGTTGATAGAGTAGAGCAGTGGTACATATTCTCCCGGAAATCCCCCGAAAACATAACTCCAAAGCGATTAAACCTGATAAAAACTATATGTACACATTTCATACTTTTATATTCCAATGGGAATTCTAATTGAGCACTTTATTAGTAAATTCCTATAAAATTTAATTTAGAAATATTGAAAACAAGGCTTTGTGCCACAATTGTATATTCGATCAAAAGACTTCATCGCCTCGAAGGTGCTTACTTACAATACCTTGAGGGCATAATAAAAACGAAAAGAAGTAAGAAATTCTATTAAAAATCTCATTTTTTTTCTCTTGTTTGTTTTTGTTATTGAAATACATACAAACACTTGCACTTAGAAATTTATATGTATACATACATACAGTATATGGTACTACACAAACACAACCACATACATATGTACGTATGTGTTTGTATTTTTTTTTTTTAGCCTAAAGTGGCTAATGGATTCTATTTAACTTTTACTGACTGCTAATGGATTTTTCTTGACCCCAAATAAAATGTAAAACATAAAAATCATTGAAAAACAACAACAACAACAACAGCAGCAGCATATAAAACAACAGCAACAATAGCAACAATAACAATAAAAACATTAAATAAAATACAAAACATACAAACAAACAAACATTGCAGAATGAAAACAGGACGACGAATGAAAGAAAGAAAAAAGAAGAAAACACGTTCAGCCTGAACCACAACAAAAACAACAATCAACAACAGAAGCAACAGCAACATTTACATTAAAGAGCAACGTTAATTTTTCTTCTTTTCTTCTTCATCTCTTTCTTCTATTGTACAAAGGTAAAAGCTCTACTCGGCATACACTTTCATCTACAACTGCCAAGAACGTCTTCTAATATTTTTCATATATAAAGAAATGAATCCACTTTTACACTTGTACACGAAAGGGAGAGGCAGAGATGTGGAAAGAGGGAATAAAGTCGCCGTAATTTAGTAGGCAGTGTGCTGGCTTATTAGACGCAAGGCCACGATTCAAACCCCAGACCAGACATCAAAGTGAAAATATAAAAAAAAAATATTTCTTTGGCGACTTCCTCTCAGCAGATTTCTGGCAAAAACTCTGAGAGTAAATAAAATTGCCATGAAAAGATTCTCAAAAATCTGTCGTTCGGAATGGCCTTAAACTGTAGGTCCCGCCACTCATGTATAAACATTATTACACACAGCATAAGTGGGGGTGAGAAACTAGGTCGTAATCCTAACTTAAGGGTTGAAATGATATTGTTACGAAAACGAATACAACGAACTTGTTTGCATATACCAATAACATCAGTAGACAGACAAGTATGAAAGAAAGCACCAACAAACAACGTAAGCAAAGTACACAAACAACAATGAAGTCGCAATAGAGTTCTGGAGAAAGCGAAACCCCGAACGTTCTATTTCAAGAATTTTCATCAGACTGATTACGCGAGCATATAAAAAGGCAAGATAACGCAGACAACGAGCAGTAAGAATTCAGTCAGTCTTGTGTGAAGCAGTCGTGGTTTGAAGATCGCTGTTGTGAAGTTCTACTGAAGAGTTGTTACTAGAAACCGTCTACCGCGTTGTATGGAAACCGCGCTATAAGAAACTTGGAGTTAGTACAAATCACATCATTCGTACCGCGTTATATGGATACCAAGACAAGATAAATTATTTTTATTGACCTAAAGAGTTCATATAAGGATTAATAAGGAAATGAAACAAAAACGAAACTAAAATACTGTTTTCCAACAAAAATAAGAAAGACTTGTAAAATTATGAAATTTTTCAACATTCATCCTCACTGTCAGATATGAGTTGCAGAAAAAATTTTAGAATGTCGTAGATGGCGATGATTATATAAAAATTTTGTTTGCATATCTAGGCTGTGCTTTTGAGTCGAAAATAAAACTGATATTTAACCCTCTTACAATATCTTGTTACTAGATTCATTCAGATGCTGTGCGGTAGGAGCTTATGACATGTTGTTGAACATAAACAATTTCAGCTCCGCGTTATGTAAAAACCGCGTTATATGGAAACATCGTTCTGAGAGTACCGCGTTATGGGAGGGTTGACTGTATATATATATATTATATACTGGATTTACATTTACCCATACAGACTCACATGCATTTGGAACCCCAAAATGTGAAAAAATCTGTCAAATTGAAGTAAAATTTGTCGGATATAAATCCATCTATATATCTATCACTTCCAAAGCAAATTTTATGCATATGTAGAGTATCATAGATTCGGACTTGTTGGATTAGTTCTCTATTGTCAGCTTCTTTTCTTAATTCCTTTTGCTCAACAATCATTTTTCTACAATGAATGAATTCAATGAGAAATAGCATATTTTCTTGGTGTGTGTGTCCGTGTATTTGCGAATGTATGTTGTATATGTGCAAGTATATTTGTATTAATATTAACGAGCACCATAAACTACCTTCTCATGTTGTTGCGCAGCAGAGCTTTTACAAATACTTTCCTTCGTCGATATATTTTCACTCATTTGTTTTAGTTTTTTTCCTGGATGATGATGTTGGTACGCAAAATGACCTGTGAAGGGTGGAGATGTGGCTACAATTTCACCTCAAATGCAAGAAACATTCATTAAATAGTTTTTTTGTTGTTGTTTTGTTAATGCACTTGATTCGTTAAATTTTGGTTTTAGCAAATGGATATTTTCAGCATTTGATTTGATTGATTTTAACAAATTTTTGGGGGTTTTCATGAAATCCAATCGGAAATGATTGAATCGGATTAGCTAATTTATTGATGTCTTTTTATCGATTATTATAAATTATTTGGATATTGAAAACGATTCTAAGTTTAAATAGTTTTAATACTTAGGGCCATTATTACAACTTGCAATTAACTTTGGGTATAGTTTAACCCTTTAGCTAAAGGGACATTATTACAACTTGCAATTAACTTTGGGTATAGTTTAACCCTTTAGCTAAAGGGAACTGTAAAGTTACTCAATTTGGTCCTTCCAACGCAAACAAGGTAGTCCTCTTCGCCGACTTCCGCAAATTCCCGCATCAAATACGCGTCTCGCGGGAGCATGAACTTAAATTGGAATGACATGGCCGAGCCAGTGCTGCAGCTGGCTTTTAATGCGCTGCACAACGTCTATGTCATTGAGGAGCTCATACACCTCATTGTTGGATCGGATGCTGAAATCATCGCCAACTCGCACTGCACCGAAGATCTTACGTAGGACTATTGCCTTGAATACTTTCAAGGCTACTGCATCAGTGCTTAATAGTATCTACGCTTCAGCGTAATATTTGGAAGGATAAGCGTTTGTCTCTGCTACTCTGCTACTAAACTGCCTATTGAGACCATAGTAGCACCTGATGGCAAGAGGGATCCTACACGGAAAAGTGGAAGAAACGCTCTACAGGGACTGCAACACCAGAAAGTTCTAGCCGCATAAGAATTTTTTCCAGTAATTAATATATCATGACGTAATATTTATCCGAACATAGCCCAAAACCGAGTTTTTTCTTCATTTAAGTTCAGTGAGTAGTCTCTATCTATGTCGACGTACTGCTATAACTCTGAGCTCGCCAATTTTGTTGAAGGTTTTTACCAAGAAGACGACGTAGTCTGTTAGGTAATATATTAACTTATTTGGCGTGAGATATGAAAACATATTTTTTTACTCTCAGAGTAGGAAGTATTCTTATCCCCTAAAATTCGTTTTCGATCCCTTACAATTTTCTTCTGCGAACCTCAGAGTTAATATCACTCATTTTTGCTATAATCCACAGTTGTTCCTTGCTGATTATGTCGGACTGGACTACACCTATCCCCCGTTTTACACGGTATTCGTTTTACACGTTTTCGATCTTACACGGTTTTTGAAAATACATTTTTTTTAGCGAAATTTATTAATTTTGCATTTACACGAAATTATAAACACTAAACTGTAATTTGCTTATATGTATCTACAATAACATTTTCATTGTTTTACTGTCAAAATACAGCACTACAAAATGTATGTTACAGTTACGAATTCTTAGTAGTCTATGTCTATGATGGAAATAGATAAGATGGGAACTCCCCGTTTTATGATCAAAACTAAATTTTATGTGTGTATAAGCTAGGTTGTATATAGTCGCCGTAGTCTAGTAGTTAGTGTGTTCGCTTACTAGACGTAAAAGCCAGGGTTCGTATCCCAGGTCAGACATCAAAAAGAAATATGAAAAAAAGAACATTTCTTCGGCGACTACCTCTCAGCTGATTTCTGGCAAAAACTGAGAGTAAATAAACCTGCCATGAAAAAATGTCTCAAAAATCTGTCGTTCGGAGTCGACGTTAAACTGTAGGTCCCGCCACTCAAGTATAAAATTAAGGCACACAACTTGAGTGGTGTGAGAAGATAGGCCGTAATCCTGACTGAAGGGTTGTAATGGCCAATTATGTATGTAAGTATGTATAAGCTAGGTTGTTTGAAATACCAAAACAAAGAGCATCATTGTTTTTAATTAGTGTTTATATAATTGATAGCGTAAATTTATTCAAGGTGAGCAAATAACGTTCAATGTGTTTGTTATTCATCATATTAAAAACTGACAAAAAGGGCTTTTTTATAGTGATTTTCGTTTAGCACGGTTTTTCCATATAAGAGTGAATTTTTCGAGTTACACGGTTTTTTTGGGAACCTATCCTCCGGGGGATAGGTGTATTTCCAGAATTCTCCTGAGACATTGGTTCACAAACACTCTTAGTCTACTTTGTATGGCGCTTGTAATAAATCAAATCTCACAACTATGAAGAATCGTATTTGAATAGATTCGTTAGAACACAAATAATGGCTACCGATCAGGGGCAGTATAACCGTAATAACACGGAAATATAACCCTGCGTACCTACAAAGTCTAATAGACTTTAGCGGACGTCGTCAATTTAGGGCACTTGTTGGATCTGATATAGTTATCCCCACTCTATCCAATATAATGTCGTATCTTTGTATTGTTACGAAAATAGAAATGCTGTTACATCGTTTAACATTAAAATGGTAAACAAAAGCTACAAAAATAAAAACAATGGACTTGTTCACAAGCAATGTGAACAAAATACACAAACAACAATGAAGTTGCGATAGAGTTCTTCAGAAGGCAAAACCCCGAACGTTCTACTTCAAGAATGTTCATCACACTGATTACGCGAGCATATAAAAAGGCAAGACAAAGCAGACAGCGAATAGTAAGAATTCAATCAGTCTTGTGTGAAGACGAGTTGCGTGCGAAGTAAACAGTCGTGGTTTGAAGATCGCTGTTGTGAAGATCTACCGAAGAGTTGTTACTGTTTGCGCGGACAGAAGTGTAGAGTAGAATAGTGAACAAGCAAATATTGTTGTAACATTAAGTATAAACAGTGGCACACAAAATTGTGCGAACAATAAAGAATTTATCTAAAGCTAAACACACATTTTTTTATTTGCAATCTACGAACTCATATTTTAAACGTTTTTAAAAACAAAAACCTAACAGTACGTATACGGTTCCAAAATATAAACCGCAAATAACTGCAGATTCCAAGAAAAAGAACCTGAACTAAAAACAATACATTGCTTTACATTCGTTTACTGGGTTCATACCTGTTACTAATTCCAACATAATGAAAGAAATTGAATGTAAATGTTGTTAATTTGTATTGTTTTTATTATTATTGTTGTTAGTGTATGCACATATGTGTTCCATGTTTAAACCCCAAAGAAGCACGTAATGTGACATGCTTCGCTGAACATTTAAATGCTCGAAGAAAAGTAGACATTGATGTTCATTCACAAGTTCAACTTCATGCTACCCCTGCGCGACATGACAATTGCACTTGTCACACAAAAGTTAGCAATTATTTTTGACTTTTGGATCGTAAGTGAGGAAGCAACACAGGTGTCCCCACATAAGGTTTTGTTACGGCTGTGCATTGAAATGATATTCATTCTGGAAAAGTGTTGTGGAGGGAGTGATTGTAATAAATTTCCTTCAGTTCAATGGTGCTTAAGAAAATGAAATAATTTCTTTTAAATTTTGTAACAGACATGCATACAGACATATGAACACACCAGAGATCAGCAATGAATTGTTTTTTTGCTACTCATAAGTACACATGAAATTGTGAGTATGAGTGAGTCAACAGTATTGAATTTCAACTACTCTGATTCATTCGTACTCACCACAACATTGATTTATAAGTACAGGTTGCAATGAGGATGAGTACAACGTTGACATCAAACTCATAACGTTCGAAATATGTTTGATTCATACGGCCTACTCATTGAGATTCATAAATTTAGAAAAATACTTTTAATACTCATAAATGATTCAAGTAATTCGAATCACTCATCAAAATTTACAGTCTTAGTTGTTGTTGCATTTACAAAAAAAGAAGAAAGAAAAAGACAAAGACAGCAAGCCAAGCAAACTCACAACCTTCTAGTGAGTATTGGAGTGTACGTACGCGAATCATACTTATTTTGTGATTTTTATAAATGTTGAGTAAGGGAGTGTCGAAATCAACAACATCATGCGTATTGTTAAGGATGAGTACTTCAAGCTATGAATGTGAGTAGTATGAGTATGATATTAAAATAAGTATGAATGCGTATAAGTAGCAAAAATTATGAGTATGATTCGAATCTACTCATCTAGAGTAAAGTAGAGTCGAAATCAACAACATCATGCGCACTGTCAAGTATGTGCACTATGAGTACGTCAAGCTATGAATATGAGTAGTATGAGTATGATATTAAAATAACTATGAATGCGTATAAGTAGCAGAAATTATGAGTATGATTCGAATGTACTCATCTAGTGAGCATTGTAGTGTCCGTACGCGAATCATACTTATTTTGTGACTATTGTAAATGTTGAGTAAAGGAGAGTCAAAATCAACAACATCTCACCTAGTGTTAAATATGAGTACGATGAGTACTTCAAACTTCGAATATGAGTAGTATGAGTATGATATTAAAATAAGTATGAATGCGTATAAGTAGTAGAAATTATTAGTATGATTCGAATGTACTCATCTTTTTGAATACTCATTGCTGATCTCTGAATATACTCATATACAGATATCATTTGGACTAGACTTAAAATTTCCAACATCATGTTTCAAATTTCCAGAAATGAAATTAACGGAGATCTTTTGGTGGCTCACTAAACGTAAAGCTAAGCATCAGTTCTTCTTCAGCTTAAAATTTTTTTTATTAAAATTCTAATGAAACAGTGTTAAACTGTTCAAAACTTAAATCCCATTGCATCTGTCAAGTTTACAAGACCTCGGTAAATGAGTCTGGTTTTTTATGTTGAAACTGATTAGATTTACATTGTATTTCAACTCAAAAACTTTTAAAAATTAAATGTTTTACACAATTTCGAGAAATTTTATTTAAATTGTAATCTTTTTTTGATATTTTTCTCAGGCAAACACATACAATATGTGTGTGCGAGTGTGTTCTTGTGGTTAAAGTGAATCACATTGGTGTGTATTTTTGATTGTATAAGTAGTTGCCATAAAACCTAAGAGTAAAACTCCATTTACTTTCAATTTCTTGCTGTTCATGCAACATTTTGAATTGACCACCTCTATTTGTCTGTTGTCGTTGTCGTCGTTGTTGTCTGCCCATCTGTTTGTTTGTATCTTGATGTTGTTGTATCTTTTTATGATTGTGTGGTCAAATAGTTGGTTGTCATTGCATTTGTTCCTGTTGTTGTCGTCTGTTTGTTTGTTTCCGCAATTTAATGACTTTCTTCCGTAGTTTCTTGGGTTTTATTACTCGTATTAATCTCTGGTCTTGAACAGTAGCTAAGGAAATATGTAGTCAACTAGATGAAGTTGGTATCGCTTCAATCCATATCAAACACAAAACATTACACGCAACAAGATAATATTGTTTCAATTTGGAAATTATTCGAATAACTGTTAGAAATAAAAAGAATGTTAAAGATTATTGATCACCGTTCTCTTAGGTTTAATAATTCAATGTTCGAATAAATAAAACATATGGATGTAGGAACTGTAGAAGTGTTAAACTGTAGTTCCCGCCACTCAAGTATAAAATTAAGGCACACAACATGAGTGGTGTGAAAACCTAGGCCGTACTCCTGACTCAAGGGTTGTAATGGCCAATTATGTATGTATGCATGTATAGATGTATAGATGTGGGAAAGCATTGTGATAAAGTTATACAATTCAGATACAATTTTAACCCATAGAGGCCAATTTAACTTCGTATTATATATGTACCAGAGGTCAGCAATGAATATTAAAAAGATGAGTAGATTCGAATCATACTCATAATTTCTGATATACACATTCATACTTATTTTAATATTATACTCATACTACTCATATTCAAAGTTTGAAGTACTCATCATACTCATATTTAACAATACATATGATGTTGTTGATTTCGACTCTCCTTTACTCAACATTTACAATCATCACAAAATAAGTGTGAATAGCGTACGAGCACTACAATACTCACTAAATGAGTAGATTCGAATCATGCTCATAATTTCTGATACTTATACGCATTCATACTTATTCTAATATCATACTCATACTACTCATATTCAAAGTTTGAGGTATTTATATTTCACAATACGCATGATATTGTTGATTTCGACTCTTCTTTACTCAACATATACAAGAATCACAAAATAAGAATGATTTGCGTACGAACGCTACAATACTCACTAGATGAGTAGATTCGGATCATACTCATAATTTCTGATACTTATAACCATAATTTCTGATACTTACACGCATACATACTTATTTTAATATCATACTCATACTACTCATATTCAAAGTTTGAAGTACTCATCGCACTCACGATATTGCTGATTTCCAACGTCCTTTACTCAACATTTACAGGAATCACAAAATAAGTATTATTCACATACGAACACTACAATTCTCACTAGAAGGTTGTGTCTTTGCTTTGCTTGCTATCTTTTTCTTTCGTCATTCTTTGTAAAGACTGTAAATTTTGGTGAATGATTCGAATCACTCGAATCATTTATGAGTATGTATAAGTATTTTTCTAAATTTATGAATCTAAATGAGTAGGCATATGAATCAAACACATTTCGAATGTTATGAGTTCGATGTCAACGTTATACTCGTACCCATTGCAATCTGTACTTACAAATCAATGTTGTAGTGAGTACGAATGAATCAGATTAGTTGAATTTCAATACTGTTGACTCACTCATACTCGAAATTTCATGAGGACTTATGAGTAGCAAGGAAACGATTCATTACTGATCTCTCGTATGTGAATAAAAAAAATGATATTTAAGTACCTGTTGCAACAATAAATTAAATCAATAATAAATTAGTTAAGTGCCGTCTAACTATTGTCTGTGTCACAATATCGATAGATCTGCAGAAAGTATTCTTGTGGCAAACTACTCTGGTAGTTATTTGACGAGATAATAGGCTGATTAAAGTAACACTCGAATTCTTGTGGGTCACCCAATCGAAAATGTATAATGTTTTCTGAAGATTTCCCTTACAGTGGCAAATATTATCAGACTTGTAGTGACCCAGTAGACTTAAATGTGTCGACAAAGTTTTTCTATGCCTTCCGTAGTACAATACGCACGCTTTCAAACTGACACATTCTATAGGAAAAATGAAACTAAACCTGTGGGACTACGCAAAACTCCAATAAAGTTTAAAATACGATTAAAATTCTAAAAATTCTGAAATTCTAAAAAGTCGATGTAGTTCACATTTGTAAATCGAAATCCTTTTTCATCACCTTCAAATATAAAACTTTTAAGTGAATATTATTGTAGTACGGAATAAAATGTATAGGTATTGTTACGAAAATGGAAACATCGTTTTAACATAATTAACAAAAGCTACACTAACAAATACAACGAACTTGTTAGAAGTAAACCAACAACATCGGTATGAAAGGAATGCGAGAATGCAACAACAAGCAATGTAAATAAAATACACAAACAACAATAAAGTCGCAATAAAGTTCTCGAGAAAGCGAAACCACGAAAGTTCGACTTCAAGAATCTTCATCAGACTGTTTGCGTGGGCATGTAAAAAGGCAAGACAAAGCAGGCAACAAGTAGTAAGAATTCAGTCAGTCTTGTGTGAAGACGTGGTGCGTGTGCAGAGACCAGTCGTGGTTTGAAGATCGCCGTTGAAAATACCTCTGCTGTAAGCAAAGAAGACTAGCGAACAAGCAATTATTGTTGGATACATCACGTTGTAAACGGTGGCACACAAAAGTAAAGCGACCAATAAAGAATTTAATTGAAACTAAACGCCAAATTATTTTTATTTTGTTTGCAATCAACGAACTCATATTTTAAACATTTTTAAAAAGCTAAAAACGTAACAATATTTTAACAATTTATCATACATCGGTTTGAAGAAACTCTCATGAAATCCATTCCATTTAGTATAATTTTTGTTTTTTTTTGTATTATTTAATTAAAATAAATTGTATTCTTATGACTGAAGAAGAGGGGGAGGATTTAATTCTTCTTCTTCCAGTTACTGAAATTATGATAAAGAAAATGAAAAACGGATTGTGAAGTTTTCTTTTTAACTTCGTTTGATGGTTGCCTTTGTGGGACCACTATCGTGGAATATTCTTTACCACTAACCACTGATGAAGGTTATAACATGTCTAAGTTGTTGTTGTTCTTGTTGCTGGTGGTGTTTCTTATTATTTTTTTTCTTAAATTGTATAGTTTTTCTTTTTTTTTCATTCATTTTTCCATTATATTGACCATATTTTCAATTATTCTTGTTGTTGTAGCTGTTGTTGATTTCCTCAGATAGTTTTTTTTATTGTTTTAGTTTTCATTGCGTTGGTTTCTTTTCAAAAAAAAGGTCTTGGCTTTCAGACACTTTTAGGCAACCATGCGGAAGTTGATTTATTGTTGTTGTATAACAATTTAGCGCATCCATATCTATTTATATTTATCATCATGGGAAAATATTTTCCAAATACATACAATAATAATACCGCCAACAACAACAACAACAAAATTAACGAAAATTTAAAAATTCAAATTTCTTTGTTTTTATTTAAAATATCTGTATATACATACATACATACATACATATATACATACATATATACTTCTATGTATCATACATACTTTATGCAAAAAACCTTCATTAAACACATGTTACAGTGTAAAGAAAACAAAAATCGTTTATAACGGATACCCTTTATGCGAAAAATATTATTCGAATATTATTCGAACATATGCATATGCATTCTTATGCAATAGCTGGGTCGTTACGACCTTAAGGAAAATCTTAAGAAATAAATTTCAAAACGATATCAAAAAATCTCTGTATTTCGGTACTAAATAACCGACTGTAGCATGCAGATGTGGTTGTCGTGTTGTTGTCTTATGATAAGATTTCATTGTTATACTGCTCGAGCTGATGTTGGCATTAAGATTGCTGCATAGAGTCAGAGTCTTTTCAGAATTTCATTAAAAACATTGCTTAGCATTATGGAAATAATCTGCTTCAAATATTCGTAAAATAGAGAAGAAAAAAGAACACAATAAACGATAAAGAAAATTTCCATAAACATATGTTGTTACTAAAATGTATACAAAAGAAAAACAAAAATAATTTTTGAAAAAATATTTCTACTTTTATTTAAAATTTAATAACAATGTAATCCTTTAATGTTTTTACTTTTTTCTTATCAAATAATTAATGGATGTAATGCAAGGAATTTGGTGTTTCCAGTAAGAAATTTGTTGGCTTACTATATGAGAGCTGTTAACTGACACCTCAACTCTGACAACTTAGTTTAGGTTAGCGGGTAGCTTGCCGTTCACAGGCAAGTTCACTCGGTTGCCAATATCGTCCATTGCGTTACCCAATGTGGGGTATACCCCTTGTCATGATCTTCTAGTGGTGGGTTTGAATCACCTCGTGCTCCACATGAAACTGTCCACTTCATTTGATGCCCATATCTTCAAACGTCACCCAAAAAACAATAACGTCTATTTTAAAGTACAGAGCAATCGCATTAAACGTGTTGTACCGATTTCGTTTCTTCCATAGCCTGGCAGTTTCTGCAGTAATCCTGGTGGGACAGACCGTATTGATCCATTAGAATTCCTGTTACAGTAAGAAACGTTCTCTTATCAAACTCAAGTACATACATACATACATAATTGGCCATTACAACCCTTCAGGCAGGATTACGGCCTAGCTTCTCAACACCACTCATGTTGTGTGCGTTAATTTTATACATGAGTGGCGGGACCTACAGTTTAAAGTCGACTCCGAACGACAGATTTTTTGAGAAGCTTTTCATGGCAATTTTTACTCTCATAGTTTTTGACAGAAATCTGCTGAGAGAAAGTCGCCGAAGAAATATTTTCATATTTTCGTTTTGATGTCTGACCTGGGATTCGAAATCGGGCCTTTCGTCTAATAAGCCAACACACTACCTACTAGACCACGGCGACAAACTCAAGTAGTTCCCTGAGAAACGGTTTCGCAAATCTGTCAATAATAAATTCGTTGTAATTGATCAAATTAACGGATAGAACATGAAAGATGGCCAATAATATGATAATAATACGAAATGATATAATAAATAAATAAATAAATATTCAAAACATTTATTGTTTTAGCTCTAAGCTTAAAACTTTCACACATGCATTAATTCTACATCGAAACTGTAGTTTAATTAGAACTATTAAAGCCTATCAAATTTAAAATATTGTTACGTTTTTACCTTTTTAAAAACGTTTATAATATGAGTAAAAACAAATATGCCTTTTGTATCAATTAAACTCTTTATTTATATTCGCACTACTTTTACGTGCCACTGTTACAGCTTGCTGTATCCAACAATAATTGCTTGTTCACTATTCTACTTTACACTTCTGTTCGCGCAAACACTAACAACTCTTCGGTAGATTTTCACAACAACGATCTTCAAACCACTACTGTTTACTTCGCACGTAACGCGTCTTCACACAAGACTGACCGATTTCTAACTACTCGTTGCCTTCTTTGTCTTGCCTTTTTACGGAATCGACGATTGCATTATCAATTATGAGCTTGCAGGTCCTCATAGGGATGCCCATATTCGAGAATTCATTGGAGAGTTCGATGGTCGTGCCCCGCCTGGCAAGTTCATCAGCTCTGCAGTTACCCGGCATACCACTGTGCCCCAGTACCCATACGATATGGATATCATATCGTTCCGCTATCTCGTCGAGATATATGTATGCGACAGCCGTACACCGTCTTGGAGTTCATCACGTAAGAACTCAAAGATTTGATAGCCGCCTGGCTATCAGAAAGCAAGGTGACATTCCGCTGGGAGTCCCTTCCGTCCCCAATAATTCTCGCCGCAGCCTGCATTGCCACCACCTCCGCCTGAAAGACACTGCAGTGGTCTGGCTGTCTTATAGATATCTTGATATCAGTCCTTGTGAAGTCGTACCGCGGTGTCATATAGCCACTGCTCCCGACAGCTCCAACTTCCCTCAGGATCTTTGCGTGGCCAATATCCGAGTCCAGCCACTGTTCAGTCGCCTAGAGACGTTTACTTATTTTAGCAGCCACTCCCCTACAAAAAGGTCAAGCGGAGAGAGGCCAAAAATTATATCCAGTGCCGACGTACATAGGTGTAGTGCGCAAGGCACCGCTAATGATAATACAGGCAGATCTCTGAAGACGCTGTATTAGTTTCGAATTAGTTTTCCTATCAAGGGATTCCCACCAAACTAGGCATCCTTAGGTGAATATAGGTTTGACCACCGCTGTGTAGATTCAGTGAGTCATCCTAGGTCCTAGGCCCCATTTCCTCCCCCAACACTCTATTACAAGCATACATGGCAATGGAAGCCTTTTTGATTCTGTATCCTATCCAGGATGAGTCCTATAAAGTGTGCCTCCTGTGTGCCTAGAAATATAATGGTTTACAATTTATTATTCTATCCTTATCTAATAAGGATTTATGTTTGCAACATAATCTATTCGAATATGAGTCCATTGAAGCAATTAAAGTTTTTAGTTTGCCGGTATTACAATAGAAAATAGAGCCTAAAATTATGAATCAAAGAAATTGTAACAAGTTTATTTCCGCTACAACAATGAAGAAAAACTGATGAATTTCACACTCGAATACAAGTAAAAAAAATAAATTAAAAGAAAAACATTAACAATAACAACAAAAACACAATATAGTACAACCAGCAACATTAAAAAATTATTCATCATATCAAAATACAAACACACTCACACACACAACTAATTTTATCTTTTGCATCGTTTTGCATTTGTACGATACAATGACTGTGTTTGTATGTACATATGTATGCATGTGTGCGTGTGCTATCAAATGTAATGCAATAATAAATGGAGAAGCAGAAAAAAAACACAACAAATTTAAACCACAATTTCACATGCTAACTCATAAGACCACAAAACTAACACTGTTGCAGACACATTTGATGATTATGGGGTCATAAATAGACAACACACTCCATGTAATGTACATAGGCCGACAATAGTGTGCCAAAGTGAAGCAAAAAAAAAACTCAAGAAACTCAGAAGAAGCCCACGATAAAGATGGAAATAAAAATCGGAAAGACTTATTCATTTCCATACTCATACATCTTCATACAACAGCAACAACAGCAATAACAACAACAACAACAATTTAAAAGCAATTATTAACTACGACTTGAGTGCTGAACAATTGAGAAATTCCCACAGTTGTATTGTACTATACAGGTCGTGCCCTCTCTACTCCAGATACTTACAAGGCAACTAAAAATGACAGGCGACGAATCAAATGAAATGAGTAAAAACGAATGAAAAATGAAAGAGCGTTGATGATGATAAAGAACCTGTTGCCATTTTTCGCTTCGTTGATTAACGACGCTTGTGGTGCCAAGAACAAAAGAAAACAGAAACAAATTAGAAGGAATAGCAGCACTTGACCGTTTCGAAAAAAAATTATTTTTTTTTTCTTTTAATTTCCATTTCCAAAAGGAGGGGGTTTGCACAACAGCAATAATCAAAAAGACACATTCGATATCAGCTTCTATCTTTATAATGAATTTCATGCATAACGATGTACTTAAACATTTACACCCCGGCATGTGTACATGTATACATACGTACATACAAGTACGTATTCAAGACATATTCAAAGAATAGAAATGTATGCGGGTGTGTCGATATTTTCTTAAGGGTTTATTAACCTTCCCTCGAATAGTTACGGCTTGTATATTTTTGTAACCAATGTCGAGGTAAGCAATTAATTAAAACATTCTTTCCATAGTGACCCAAACGTGAGAATTTGTCTTCTTTTGTTTTTCTTCAGATACTCGATACGACAGGAAGAAATTTAAAATTGTTTTAACCAAGAACTAATTTAAGAAACCAACCCAAATTTGAATAACAATTGACCGTGTCTAGACAATACGTCCTACGAATGTGTACATTTCATATTCATGTATTTGAGTTAATTGCAGCAGTGTTTCCAAATTATATTCTTCTCACACCATGATACAAAAACATAGTTACGAAAATGGAAATGGTGTAATATCGTTTAATATTAAAATGAGCAAAAGCTACACAAACAAATACAACGAACTTGTTACAAGTAAACCAACAACATCGGTGAGAAATAAAAGGGAATAGACAAGTAAGCGAGAACGCAACAACAAACAATGTGAACAAAATACACAAACAGCAATGAAGTCGCGATAAAGTTCTAGAGAAGGCGAACAAGCGTACATTCGACTTCAAGAACCTTCATCAGACAGTTTACGTGAGCATATAAAAAGGCAAGACAAAGCAGTCAACAAGTAGTTAGAATTCAGTCAGCCTTGTGCGAAGACGTGTTGCATGTAAAGAGAAGGTCTGCATTAAAAAGATCTGCGTTGTAAGCAAAAAAGAACAGCGACCAAGCAAATTATTGTTAGATTCATCGAGTTGTAAACAGTGGCATACAAAAGCAGTGCGAACAATAAAGAGTTTAATTGAAACTTATATTTATTTTTATTTTGTTTGCCATCAACGAACTCATATTTTAAAGGTTTTTAAAAATGTAAAAACGTAACAATATTTCTTCTACACAATGAATATGAGTACAACGTTGACATCAAACTCATTAGATTCGAAATATGTTTGAATCATAAGCCTACTCATTCAGATCCATAAATTTAGAAAAATACTTATAATACTCATAAATGATTCGATTGATTCGAATAATTCATTAAAATTTACAGCCTTAGTTGCGGTTGCATTTACAAACAGAGAAGAAAGAAAAATACAAAGCCAGCAAGCAAAGAAAACACACAACCTTCTAGTGAGTATTGTAGTGTTCGTATGCGAATCATGCTTATTTTGTGATTCTTGTAAATGTTGAGTAAAGGAGAGTCGAAATCAGCAACATCATGCGTATTGTTAAGTGTGAGTACGATTAGTACTTCAAACTTTGAATATAGGTAGTATGAGTATGATATTAAAATAAGTATGAATGCGTATAAGTATCAGAAATTATGAGTATGAATCGAATCTACTCATCTACTTGAATACTCATTGCTGATCTCTGATACCGACGTTAAGTAAAATATACAGCTTAAGACATCTTAGATTTGCCAAAATTCAGGGCAATGTTATTTTTGTTTTCTTATTTCGTTTTGATGTCTGACCTGGGATACGAACCCGGGCTTTACGTCTAATAAGTGAACACACTACCTACTAAACTACGGCGACTTCACTTACTACCTACTAACCACCGCTTCCTCTGTCCAAACCATGTCATAACAACTGTAGCAGAAACATCTTGATCATCCAAATTTAACTTTTAATCATGAAAAAAAAAGATATTTTTCATTCATCGGTACTTACATAATTGGCCATTACAACAGTCAGGATTACGGCCTAGTTTCATACACCACTCATGTTGTTTGCGTTAATTATATACATGAGTGGCGGGACCTACAGTTTAACGTCGACTCCGAAAGACACATTTTTTTTGAGAAGCTTTTCATGGCAATTTTTACTCTCAGAGTTTTTGCCAGAAATCTGCTGAGGAGAAGTCGCCCAAGAAATTCTCTTTTTTTTCATATTTCGTTTTGATGTCTGGCCTGAGGCTCGAACCCGGGCTTTACGTCTAATAAGCGAACACACTACCTACTAGACTACGGCGACTACAATTCTCCAATCTGTAATATTTTTCCCATATTCGTATCAAAAAGATAGACTCAGTGACACTCATCTCTACTGCCGTTACCAAAAACTTGAACCCACACATAGCGGCTCTATCACTTGTAAAAGGTACATTATTTTATTTGTTTTCCTTAAATATACTTTTTAAGATTTAAAATATTCATTCAATTTAAAATTAATGATTCCCTGCATAAAGTTTAATGATTTGGGGGGGTTGACGAAAGCTTTAGAGTTTCGCCAACAATTGCCAAGAAAAACTTTTCTTAGCTGCCATTATTATTTTGTCATGCGACGATTTTCTTTAATTAAATTTAAATTGAGATTTTCTAAAAAACATAAAGGAAACTTCAATTCATTCACTAAATATTTATTGAAATTAAAAAAAAAGAGGAAAAAAAGGAAAAACTTTCTATCGATGATAATAATTACACCAAATGAACTTTGCTAACGAGTCAAATATTTAAATTCGAAAGTTCTCTGTCGTTTATTTAATGGAAGTTAAAGAAAAATAAACAACAAAAAAAAACAATTTTTTTTTTATTAATCGAACGCATTGAGTGTGTTTAGCAGCAAGTTTTTCCCCTTTGCAATGGTCTGACGTGTTCGATTCAATTACTCTTCGGCTTGTTAGCCAAGACAAGGATTAGGGGATGATGATTAAATTGAAGTGACTGAAATTTAAATGCAAGTGCAGTACGACTATTGCATTCGATTTACTCGATTTCAAGTTTTCTATTCGGTTTGGTTTTGGTTCTCAAACGTAACACCCTACATTAGAATAATTTGAATTGTTTGTTTCATTTACAACAATTCTACGGTAATGGGTTTGATTTTCCATTTCATAATTTTATGAACAGAATATATTGTTACGATTGTACCTTATTTAGAAATGTTTAAATTATGAGTTCGTAGATTGCAAATAAAAATAAAAACAAATATATCTTTGGTTTCAATTAACCTCTTGATTGCACGCACTACTTTTGTATGCCACTGTTTCACAACTTGACGTATACAACAATAGTTGCTTGTTCGCTATTCTTCTTTGCTTACAACGCAAATCTTTTCAACGGCGATCTTCAAACCACAATTATCCTCTTCACACGCAACGCGTCTTCACACAAAATTGACTGAATTCTTACCACTCGTTGCCTGCTTTGTCTTGCCTTTTATATCGCTGGGTAAACAGTCTGATGAATGCTGTCGAACGAGAATGACTTTGCCTTCACAAAATCTCTATAAATGTAAACATGTTGTTTACGTTATTGTTGTTGGTATATTTTGTTTACGTTTGTCCTTGCAGTGTTGTTGTTGCCTGTTTGTTTATCCCGTTTTAATACTGATGTTGTTGCTATCTTTTTGCTTAATACTTTATCATGTAAACAAGTCCATTGCTTTGTTTTTGTAACTTCTGTTTATCATTTTAATAACACCATTTCCATTTTCGTAACAATATAAATGGAACCTAATCCTAAGTGTAGGGCATCGTGTTAATTCGTTAATACTTTCTAGTTTTTTACATTTCCATTGTTGTTTTTGGTGTCTTCTTTTGCTGCTACTCCTTCCTACAACAGATATATAGGAATTGGTTTTTGTTTTATTGTTGGAGTTGGTTGGTATTGTTGAATTTGGCATTTGAATTGAAATCCATTAGTTCCTCTTGCATTTTTAATTTTAAATGTAAATTTTGTAAAATTCGTTTCCTTCTCTTACACCTACCTTCCTTATGGTTACGAAACCACAACAATGTTAAACTGAACAAAATACTAAACAACAACAACAACAATAACAACAAGAAAAAAACCAAAAAAAAACCCAAGAAGTGAAAAGTTTTGTAATTGATTTGTTTCTCTGGAATCGAAAATACAACCAAAAATAAATGCGATTTTAAATAGAAAGTTTCACTAGAGAAAACCATTAAATAATTAACAAATAATTTGTTTTAAATAAATTATTTCACTTGTATTCCGTATTAACTAATGGAGAATGATTCGTTGAAAAATTATAAAAAATTAAAACATTTCTAATAATAGATTGGATTTATTTATCTGAATCAAGATGTTGTCATACGATCTTTTTTTTTCTCCCCTCATGCTTTATAGGGTCAATTGCCCCGACAGACTTGAGGATGCTGCTCGATGCACGAGCAACTCAGTTTTCCTGTCCCACACCTGATATATATGGAAGTCGCCGTGGTCTAGTAGGTAGTGTGTTGGCTTATTAGACGAAAGGCCCGAGTTCGAATCCCAGGTCAGACATCAAAACAAAAATATGAAAATATTTCTTCGGCGACTTCCTCTCAGCAGATTTCTGGCAAAAACTCTGAGAGTAAAAATTGCCATGAAAAGCTTCTCAAAAAATCTGTCGTTCGGAGTCGACTTTAAACTGTAGGTCCCGCCACTCATGCATAAAATTAACGCACACAACATGGGTGGTGTTGAGAAGCTAGGCCGTAATCCTGACTGAAGGGTTGTAATGCCCAATTATGTATGTATGTACACCTGGTATACACTCAAGTGTTTCCTTCTGGGATGATAAATGCCTCACAGGTTCCAAAAATGTGGTTCCATGACTCTTCCTTCTTATCGTCACAGACTCCCCAAACTGATTCTAAAGTACCCGGTCAAAAGAGTGGTTATCAACTTCAGGTAATAATTAAAGTGGGAGTTGTCAGCCAATTGATCAGTGAGGTCACGAACTCCACTTCCATTAACCTAATTATGGACTCCAACACTTTGGTCTTCACCAATGTCTTGGTTTTTTCGCTACTCATAAGTACACATGAAATTTTGAGTATGAGTGAGTCAATTGAAATTCAATTACTCTTATTCATTCGTACTCACTACAACATTGATTTATAAGTACAGGTTGCAATGAGTATGAGTATAACGTTGACATCAAACTCATACCATTCGAAATATGTTTGATCCATTCGCCTACGCATTCAGATTCATAAATTTAGAAAAATACTTATAGTACTCATAAATGATTCGAGTGATTCGAATCATTCATCAAAATTTACAGTCTTAGTTGTTATTGCATTCACAAAAAGAGAAGAAAGAAAAAGACAAAGACAGCAAGCAAAGCAAACACACAACCTTCTAGTGAGCACATATTGCAGTGTTCGTACGCGAATCATATTTATTTTGTGATTCTTATAAATGTTGAGTCATGGAGAGTCGAAATCAACAACATCATGCGTATTTTTAAGTATGAGTACGATGAGTACTTCAAACTTTGAATATGAGTAGTATGAGTATGATATTAAGATAAGTATGAATGAATAAAAGTAGCAGAAATTATGAGTATGATTCGAATCTACTCATCTTTTTGAATACTCATTGCTGATCTCTGGTATGCACAGATGTTTATTTCCGGGATGCATTAATTCAATACAATTCATTCTCAAAGCAAACTAGATTCTTATATAAATCAATATTGTAGTGAGTACGAATGAATCAGAGTATGTAGTTAAATTTTAATACTATTGACTCACTCACACTCAAAATTTCATGAATACTTATGAGTAGCGAAAAACGATTCACAGCAGGTGGTGGGCGAGTAGCATTCCGAAGTATGTCACTGCAATAGACATGGAGGAGGCAGATAGGCTATACGAAAGTTTACTATCAGAGCCCCTAATTCATCTACCACAGCCCACTTAGTCCATCATTTTTGAACATCACCTTGTCCAAACTATCCTGGTGATTAGATATCGTATCGAATTTTATATTTAAATCTCTTTCTTCCTATTTTCTATATGATGAAGAAGCCATTTAAGTTATCGAGGAATGAAAATTTTCGTTTTCACTTCACTTATGATTGCTAGACGCTTTCAATTTTTAACTCGAAGCCTTTAGCATACTTGTTAGTGTGGGTAGATAGATCTCCCCCATATGTGCAATTAACTGAATATTGTAAAGGCGGCATGAATGCAATTTATTTTCAGTCTTGAACTATTTATGCCTGTTTATGCAATACACCCTTCAGAATTTCTTAAGAACCGTAATTATACCTTCGGTTGCAAGTTCGAATTTATTAATGTGTTAATACATAACGGCAATATGCCACATATTGCAACGAGTTATTAAAATTATATTTTCCATGATTTATTTTGACTTCCAATCTTGCATTTTAAGCCCCAGTTGGAAATGACGCCGTTGTAAAATTCATATTCCAGTTGTTGGTGTAGTCGCCTGCATTTCCAAGCGGGTTCTCCGTTCACTTTCGTACACATACGGCATATGGTTTAATTTAAAGTCAATAAATGGTCTTCTGCCATAATGTTTCTTGTAAAATTCAATAAATTTTAATAAACCGTTATGGATGAAAATATTGTTGTCTTTGGTCTTTAGCTACTTTGGCTTCTTTTGCATCTTTTTCCTTTACTTTCACTGCTGCAGAGAATAAGGAGAAACGGAAAAACCGAAAATATAATTAAGAACGTCAAAGGAACTTAAAATGAAAAGAAAAACAACAAAAAAAAGATATGATATAATTATGGTTGTTAATTAAAATCGGCGAATGATGTGTGATACACATACGCAACCAATAAAATTTACTCATAAATATATATGTAAGTGTAGTACGTTAGCATGTAAAAGGCGTTTCCCCAGACATTTATATTTTTTAATGGATAACAATAAACGAGTAGTGTTATAAGTTTATTTCTAATGGATTAACCCACTCCTTGGCATACACAATGGACCTGAGGATATCAAAATTTAATGGTATATGTCATGTTGAGAGTAGTGGCTGTAGTCTAGTAGGTAGTGTGTTTGCTTAAAGCCCGGGTTTGAGCCCCAGGCCCAAAAACGAAATATGAAAAAAAAAAATATTTCTTCGGCGACTTCCTCTCAGCAGATTTCTGGCAAAAACTCTGAGAGTAAATAAAAAAGTCTCTCAAAATCAGTCGTTCGTAGTCGACGTTAAACTGTAGGTCCCGCCGCTCAAGTATCAAATTAAGGCACACAACATGAGTGGTGTGAGCAGCTAGGCCGTAATCCTGACTGAAGGGTAGTAATAGCTAATCATGTATGTATGTATGTTTTTGTTACAAGACTACACAGAAAGTTGCCGAAAGAAATATTTTTTTCATATTTCGCATCGTTCGAGATGCCTAAGCTGGCGTTAGGTTAGGTTAGGTTAGAGGACGACTACTTGTCAACTGTGACAAGTACAGTACCCGGAGGTCGAATTGACCCATTGTACAATATCCTAGCTTCTCACACCACTCGTGTTGTGTGCGTTAATTTTATACATGAGTAGCGGGATCTTCAGTTTAAAGTCGGCTCGGAACGATAGATTTTTTTGAGGAACTATTATTATTGGGATGAAAGCTTTACTGTCAAGTAAATATACGAGGGCCGAAATTGTACTTAAGTTATGACAATAACGTGCACATCAAAACAGAATATATGAATAAAAGTGCCAATACGAGAATATTTTCCTTAATTACTGCAATCAATTGAATTCTTAAGTCATCCTCGTTTATAGAAAGCTTCTCCCGAAATACAGAATAAAACCTCCTCCATTAATAATGCCTCTTTAGTACACCAAATAAACATCACCACGCTTAATAATATGCATTCGAGTTGTTGGTATCCTAAATTATTTCAAAATTTTCATATGAAATTAAGGTTCTGTTTGTGTGCGTGCGTGTGTGTGAGTGTAAGTGAATTTATGTGTGTCTGACAGACATTATTTAGTGTCACAAGCACGAATTCTTACGAAAATCATTTTGATAAGGTTACACCACAGACAAACCCAAACACACACAAATATTTGAAGTTTGTTTGGCTTGTTGCAATAACACACATACGCACATTTTCCATGATGGAAGTGGTGATGGTGATGGTGATGATGATGACATTGATGATGATGGCGATAATGGCACTGAAGATGATAGTAAACCACCAAGACCAAGCAGTACGGTAACCAGTAACGAAAAAAATTACCACACTTTGCATAAATAAAACATAACGAAACGAAATGTTGCATGTTGCAACTCTTTTGTTTGACATATTAATTGTATGTAGATGCGAATGTGTGAACCCGAATAAGATTCTCTATGCAAAATTATTTCAGAGGAAATATGGAAACTGTCCATTTGTGCTATCAAAAAGCAAACATTGCCTGCGTTTACATTTATAAAGTGGTTAAAAATCTAGTTTTGTCGCAAATAATTGCTGCGTCTGCCATTTCGGATTTGTCGCGAACAGATGAGAAAGCATTAGAAAAAGTACGGTATTTGTATACCACAGACGTCCCTTTTAGAGCGGGAAAATTGTAATGATAATTCAATATTCTTTCACAAATTGATTCTCTGCGTAGAATTTCTGCAGGAAGGGTTTTTTCCTGGCTTTGTGATTGAATGTTTCGATTTCATGCCGATATTATGCATACACCAGACATCAGCCATGAGTATTCAAAAAGATGAGTAGATTCGAATCATACTCATAATTTCTGATACTTATACGCATTCATACTTATTTTAATATCATACTCATACTACTCATATTCAAAGTTTGAAGTATTCATCGTACTCATCCTTAACAATACGCACGATATTGTTGATTTCGGCTCTTCTTTACTCAACATTTGCAAGAATCACAATATAAGTATGATTCCCGTACGAACACTACAATACTCACCAGAAGGTTGTGTGTTTGCTTTGCTTGCTGTCTTTGTCTTTTTCTTTCTTCCTTTTTTGTGAATGCAACAACAACTAAGACTGTAAATTTTGATGAATGATTCGAATCACTCGAATCATTTATGAGTATTACAAGTATTTTTCTAAATTTATGAATTTGAATGAGTAGGCGGTATGAATCAAACATATTTCGAATGTTATGAGTTTGATGTCAACGTTGTACTCATACTCATTGCAACCTGTACATATGATTCAATCAGAATCTGAATGAGTATGAATCAAACATATATCGAATGTTATGAGTTAGATGTCAATGTTGTAAATCAATGTCATAGTGACTACGAATGAAACAGAATGTAGTTGAATTTCAATACTGTTGACTGACTCATATTCAAAATTTCATGAGTACTTATGAGTAGCAAAAAAACGATTTATTGCTAACCTCTTGTCTACACTACTTTTTCCTCTTACTTAACCGAAATATATATTGGTTATCCAATGGTTAACGTTCGCTGAAGCAATATTGTATCTCGTCATTTGTATGCCTTGAATTAATTTCGAATATGTAACAATTCTCGAGTGTCCACTGTTTGAATATTCAAAGGCATGGAGGTTTATATGAAAATGAATATCAAATATTTCATTATGAGTGTGGCTGCATATGGATGCGTGAGTGTTGTTTTTATGCACAACTCCAGTGGTAACAGACAGTAGTAGTAGTAGTAGTAGTACTGGTGGTAGTACTAGTGGCATTGCAAGTTGCCGTTACATGACCTCATATCTGAGAACCAAACATGCAATATTTTGAAAATAACTGGTTGGATTCGTCAAACAAACATGACCGAAAAAAACAAGAAGTAACAGACATCACGGTCATTGAATCTCCTTGCATGTGCATGGTCTATGTGTGTTGCTACATACACTCACATGAGTATACATAGTTTGTTTTTAACCAGTTAATACGCATCTTTAGTGTATGCTCTTCTGTTTTATGACTTTCCTTCTGGTTTGGGTGGGTTGCAAGACAGCAGACAGAAAGAAAGACAGCAAAAAAACACACACACCATCATCGAAGTAAAAACCATCTTTGTCTGCTATTATGGTTGTCGCATTGATTATGGTTCCCAAAAAAAAAACTTAAGTGGAAGATTAAATGTGCAGCCTTATGCAAAATGTGCGTATAACGTAGTTGTAGTTGTAAGCATACGTATATGTATCTGTTCGTGTGTTTTGTTGGTTATGATGGCAATTTATCGCTTTATCATTACCATGTTCGCATACATACTTTGTATGAAGGAACGAGTCTACTTGAAAATGGCACACAAGGCATACATAAGTGGCTGGTTGGAACATTTTGTCTGTCTGTTTTACCATTGCCTATGAACCAAATGTGAAAGCTTAAGTTTATATGTGGTTTTTGTCATTAAACTGGCGTTAATATGTATGAAATACGAACATCAGGCGATTGTAATCCTATATCGACTACAGAAGATTGTCTCTCTGCTAGAATTTACTCCAAGGAGAAAAGTTAAGAAGGTTTTATAAGCTCATAACCAAAACTGCCTTCTAAATAATCCTGATAATTAAAAAAAAATGTACACATATATACATACATAATTGGCCATTACAACCCTTCAGTCAGGATTACGGCCTAGCTTCTCACACCAGTCATGTTGTGTGCCTTAATTTTATACTTGAGTGGCGGGGCCTAAAGTTTAACGTCGAATGCGAACAACAGATTTTGAGAAAATTTTTCATGGCAATTTTATTAACTCTCAGAGTTTTTGCCAGAAATCTGCTGAGAGGAAGTCGCCGAAGAAATATTTTTTTTCATATTTCATTTTGATGTCTGAGCTGGGCTTTGAACCTAGGCTTTACGTTTAATAAGCGAACACATTATCTACTAGACTACGGCGACTACATATAAATAAATATGTATACTTTGTCGAAAGGTTGACTTTGAAATTGCACTATTGGATCTTAGTTTAAATTGATTCATGTCGCCCATAGCCGGCTTACCATTTGTGGCCTGCTCTCTTTATCTTGTTGTGGTCTATACTCCATGTCTACCAGAGTGCAGCAATGAATCGTTTTTTCGCTACTCATGAAATTTTTAGCAATAGTGAGTCAACATTACTGAAATTCAACTACTCTGATTCATTCGTACTCACTACAACATTGATTTATAAGTACAGGTTGCAATGAGTATGAGTACAACGTTGACATCAAACTCATAACATTCGAAATATGTTTGATTCATGAGCCTACTCATTTAGATTCATTAATTTAGAAAAATACTTATAATACTCATAAATGATTCGAGTGATTCAAATTATTCATCAAAATTTACAGTCTTAGTTGTTGTTGCATTTACAAAAAAAAAGAAGAAAGAAAAAGGCAAGGACCGCAAGCAAACAAACACACAACCTTCTAGTGAGTATTGTAGTTTACGTATGTAAATCATACATATTTTGTGATTCTTGTAAATGTTGAGTAGAGGAGATTCGAAATCAACAATAGCATGCGTATTGTTAAGTATGAGTACTTCAAACTTTGAATATGAGTAGTATGAGTATAGTATTAAAATAAGTATGAATGCGTATAAGTATCAGAAATTGTGAGTATGATTCGAATCTACTCATCTAGTTAGTATTGTAGTGTTCGTACGCGGACCATTCTAATTTTCTGATTATTGTAATTGTTGAGTAAAGAAGAGTCGAAATCAACAACATCATGCATATTGGCAAGTGTGTGTACTATGAGTACTTCAAGCTATGGATATGAGTAGTATGTAGTACTTCTAGCATTTACCCGTTCCATGAACATTTTCGCATACAGCGGGAAGATTACAACAAAATCTTCTTGTGACCAAACTTCTGAATTGATCCTAATCGATTACGTTGTTCTTCAATAGTCGGCTTTAAACTATAAGTTCCGTCACTCATGGATAAAATTAACACACCTATGATGGTTGATATCCTGGCTAAAGTATAGTAATGACCAATCAAGTAAGTGCCTGAAATTGGTTATTACTAAATGCCGTTCAATATGTGCTTAAAAGCAGTTTAATGTTATTCATAATAAATATCTATCTATATGTGATCAGCACACTTGTATAAATTGATCATAGATTGGATTGGTTAGGATTACGACCTCGCTTCTCATAGCAATTCTGTTGTGTACCTTAATTTTTATACATGAGTGCAGGGACCTACAGTTTAAAGTCGATTCCAAACGACTGATTTTTGAGAAACTTTTCAGGACAATCGCCGAAGAAATAATTGTTCGTATTTTGTTTTGTTGAAGATATCTGACCTGAGATTTGAACCGAGATCTCACATCTAAAAATTCATAAGGGGATGCATAAACACAGTGTACCATATTTAAGATATCATTTTCTCATAATATTTTTTGAATCATAAATTCTGAGTGAAATAATTGTGAAAATTAAAATAAAATTAACTTCTCAATAGCATTTGAAAGCCTGGATATTTACAGTACAAATTAATATAAAACAAATACACTCAGCAGTGACTGTAACCTTGAAGCCAAGCGGTACAAGTTAAATCCAAGTTTCTTTCTTTTTATTCCACAAATTCAAAAACCGCTTAGAAAAAAAACTTAATTACCCTTGAAACATTTTGGTTAAGACTTTATTGAAATTCTACTCATAATATATCACATGCCAGCCATTAAATTTGATAGCTCATTATTAAAAGCTGACGTTCTCGTGTACGTTTTAACTGCAGTAGCGTTTCTATTTAATGTTCATATTCGATATTCACATCCATGGCAATGAATTTGAATTTGAAGTGAGATTATCATCACCGTTTAATTAAGATTTTGTACTTAAATTTGTCAGGCTCATAAACCACATTCTTACAACTGGATTTTGAGTAGAAGAAGCAAAATATGTATCTGCGTATTAGTCAATTCAAAGATGTGTCCTAATTAAGTAGAACATAATTCCACCACTGACACTGTCATTGTCGCTGCCACTGTTGTTGTTGCTGTTCTTGGTTTTACTAATACAGCTATTATGCGTTGTCTAATGTCAAATTATCTTCAAATAGCTTTCTGTCATAAACGACGGTTGCTGCAAAGGCGATTGCTGTTGTTACCAGCTGACTTTCAACGTCGCATTATATCATGTTGCATGATGATGATGATGATGCACAACAATATTATATCCTCAAAAGGCGTATGGTATACATTGTGGCAGGTATGGAAAATAATTAAATGATCAGTTGATGATATAAGGAACTGAATTGTGAACAAATTTTAAAATAAATGAATAAACTTCGAGCCCAGACGCTAGAAAAACAAATTTTAAAATTTACGTAGAAACGCAGACGATTCTGAAAATGGTGCCTAACCACTACAATGTTTTGCAGGAGGGTGACGGCATTTTCTCTGATTTTCTTTATCTTAATTTACTCGGACCCCAATGAACGTATTTTCAACCAGAGATCAGCAATGAGTATTCAAAAAGATGAGTAGGTTCGTATCATACTCATAATTTCTGAGAATTACACGCATTCATACTTATTTTAATACTCATACTCATACTACTCATATTCAGAGTTTAAAGTACTCATCGTACTCATACTTAACAATACGCATGATGTTGTTGATTTCGACTATCGACTTTACTCAAGATTTACAAGAATCACAAAATAACTATGATTCGCGTACGAACACTACAATACTCATTAGAAGGTTGTCGAATCACTCGAATCATTTATGAGTATTATAAGTATTTGTCAAAATGTATGAATCTGTATGAGTAGGCGTATGAATCAAATATAATTCGAATGTTATGAGTTTCATGTCAATGTTATACTCATACTCATTGCAACCTGAACTTATAAATCAATGTTGTAGTGAGTACGAATGAATCAGAGTAGTTGAATTTCAAAACTGTTGACTTACTCATACTCAAGATTCCATGAGCACTTATGAGTACGTCCGTCCTTGTCAATGAATACCGAGGATTTCTGTGGGAAATTTTGGATTATTCAAAAGTAACTCTTAAATGGGTTTCGGGAAATTGGTATATCGTTAGAAATGTATTGCTGATGACCTCGCCAGGAATGATATGAATCTTGTAATCTCCGATATGTTACAAGTCGTAGGTAATCCGATTGCTTTAATTAATTTGGATATTATCTATTCGTTTTACAAAGAGGCTCAATCTTATTTGGTGCAGAAGGATAAGTGCACAGGTATACATTAGAAGAGTACCGACTTAAAAATCATTAATCGCATGAACCTTCATCGCACAATAGCGTCAAGGGTCACTACCCTTTTGACAGTCATGCTGATAGAGTAGACAGATTTATTATTATTATGGGAAGATTTATTTCGGATTCAAGTTGGTTTTCTCAATGAAATGTTTAATGAATACTAATTTTGGTAGCACTTTGGGCATAAATACTGGGCTAAATGGAAATTCTTACTTCGCCGCAGCAAAGAAAGACTTTCTGTGAATATACTCGTATATCAATAATAATGAAAAATCACCTTCCACAAATCTCTGCAAAGATGTGTTTTAAAAGAAGTTAAGAATATAAAAATTAAATTTTTAAAATGAATTAATGAGCCATTAAGTTTTCTTCAAAATTATGATTTCCTATGATGCAGTCGTAAAACGCAAAGATTTTGTAATGCATTCTTTTATATATCTGGTATGCCCCTTAATTTTCATTATTATTTATCATTTAATTGAGAAATTAACCGCAACTCATGTTCAAATTTTAACACCACAGGATATTGAGATGAAGAAAATTTCTTTGAAATTAATTTGACGCCACTTTATTTATCAATAAGCAAACCTTACTCTGATATTGACACCGAGGGTTGCGTTATAATCTAGCATTGTTGCATGCAATAGTAATAACTTTACAACACTATAAATGAGTATAATTTAGTATTCCTGTATTGTAGTTTTTGTTGTGTGAAATTAGATCGTGCACAGAGATCAGCAATAATTTTTTTTTTCGCTCATAAGTACTCATAAAATTTTGAGTATGAGTGAGTCAACAGTATTGAAATTCAACTACTCTGATTCATTCGTACTCACCACAACATTGGTTTATAAGTATAGGTTACAATGAGTATGAGTACAACGTTGACATCAAACCCATAACATTCGAAATATGGTTCATACGCCTACTCTTTCAGATTCACTTATAATACTCATAAATGATTCGACTGGTTCGAATCATTCATCAAAATTTTGGAATAAAGGAATTGTGGAATAAAGGAATTGTGGAATTGTGGAATGAAGGAATTGTGGAATAAAGGAATTGTGGAATAAAGGAATTGTGGAATAAAGGAATTGTGGAATAAAGGAATTGTGGAATAAAGGAATTGTGGAATAAAGGAATTGTGGAATAAAGGAATTGTGGAATAAAGGGATTACGGAATTGTGGAATAAAGGAATTGTGGAATAGCGGAATTGTGGAATAAAGGAATTGTGGAATAAAGGAATTGTGGAATAAAGGAATTGTGGAATAAAGGAATTATGGAATTGTGGAATAAAGGAATTGTGGAATAAAGGAATTGTGGAATTATGGAATAAAGGAATTGTGGAATAGCGGAATTGTGGAATAAAGGAATTGTGGAATAAAGGAATTGTGGAATAACGGAATTGTGGAATAAAGGAATTGTGGAATAAAGGAATTGTGGAATAAAGGGATTGTGGAATTATGGAATAAAGGAATTGTGTAATAGCGGAATTGTGGAATAAAGGAATTGTGGAATAAAGAATTGTGGAATAAAGGAATTGTGGAATAGCGGAATTGTGGAATAAGGAGTTGTGGGATAAAGGAATTGTGGAATAAAGGAATTGTGGAATAAAGGAATTGTGGAATAAAGGAATTGTGGAATAAAGGAATTGTGGAATAAACAATTGTGGAATAAAGCAATTGTGGAATAGCGGAATTGTGGAATAAAGGAATTGTGGAATAAAGGAATTGTGGAATAAAGGAATTGTGGAATAAAGGAATTGTGGAATAAAGGAATTGTGGAATAAAGGAATTGTGGAATAAAGAATTGTGGAATAAAGCAATTGTGGAATAGCGGAATTGTGGAATAAAGGAATTGTGGAATAAAGAATTGTGGAATAAAGGAATTGTGGAGTAGCGGAATTGTGGAATAAGGAGTTGTGGAATAAAGGAATTGTGGAATAAAGGAATTGTGGAATAAAGGAATTGTGGAATTGTGGAATAAAGGAATTGTGGAATAAAGGAATTGTGGAATAAAGGAATTGCGGAATAAAGGAATTGTGGAATAAAGGAATTGTGGAATAAAGGAATTGTGGAATAAAGGAATTATGGAATTGTGGAATAAAGGAATTGTGGAATAAAGGAATTGTGGAATTATGGAATAAAGGAATTGTGGAATAGCGGAATTGTGGAATAAAGGAATTGTGGAATAAAGGAATTGTGGAATAACGGAATTGTGGAATAAAGGAATTGTGGAATAAAGGAATTGTGGAATAAAGGAATTGTGGAATTATGGAATAAAGGAATTGTGTAATAGCGGAATTGTGGAATAAAGGAATTGTGGAATAAAGAATTGTGGAATAAAGGAATTGTGGAATAGCGGAATTGTGGAATAAGGAGTTGTGGGATAAAGGAATTGTGGAATAAAGGAATTGTGGAATAAAGGAATTGTGGAATAAAGGAATTGTGGAATAAAGGAATTGTGGAATAAAGGAATTGTGGAATAAAGGAATTGTGGAATAAACAATTGTGGAATAAAGCAATTGTGGAATAGCGGAACTGTGGAATAAAGGAATTGTGGAATAAAGGAATTGTGGAATAAAGGAATTGTGGAATAAAGGAATTGTGGAATTGTGGAATAAAGGAATTGTGGAATAAAGGAATTGTGGAATAAAGAATTGTGGAATAAAGCAATTGTGGAATAGCGGAATTGTGGAATAAAGGAATTGTGGAATAAAGAATTGTGGAATAAAGGAATTGTGGAGTAGCGGAATTGTGGAATAAGGAGTTGTGGAATAAAGGAATTGTGGAATAAAGGAATTGTGGAATAAAGGAATTGTGGAATAAAGGAATTGTGGAATAAAGGAATTGTGGAATAAAGGAATTGCGGAATAAAGGAATTGTGGAATAAAGGAATTGTGGAATAAAGTAATTGTGGAATAAAGTAATTGTGGAATAAAGGAATTGTGGAATAAAGGAATTATGAAATAAAGGAATTATGGAATAAAGGAATTATGGAATAAAGCCTAGGCATTTGCTTAAGCAAACTAATGTAAATACTTAAGCAAATACTTAAGCAAATGCTTAAGCAAACTTATGTAAATACTTAAGCAAATGCTTAAGCAAACTTATGTATATACTTAAGCAAATACTTAAGCAAATGCTTACGCAAAAGCTTAAGCAAACTTATGTAAATACTTACGCAAATGCTTAAGCAAACTTATGTAAATACTTAAGCAAATGCTTAAGCAAACTTATGTAAATACTTAAGCAAACTTATGTAAATACTTAAGCAAATGCTTAAGCAAACTTATGTAAATACTTAAGCAAATGCTTAAGCAAAATTATGTAAATACTTAAGCAAATGCTTAAGCAAACTTATGTAAATACTTAAGTAAATGCTTACGCAAATGCTTAAGCAAACTTATGTAAATACTTAAGCAAATGCTTAAGCAAACTTATGTAAATACTTAAGCAAATACTTTATATGGATATAAAGTAAATACTTAAGTAAAATACTTAAGCAAACTTATGTAAATATTTAAGCAAATGCTTAAGCAAATACTTAAGCAAATGCTTAAGCAAACACTTAAGCAAATGCTTAAGCAAATAATTAAGCAAATGCTTAAGTAAAATTTAAAAAAATACGATGAAATCGTTTTTTATTTCTCGGGAATTCCCGGGAATACAATATTTTTATTCCCGATTCTCGGGAATCAAAAAAGGTCGGGAATTTGGAAACTCTAGTTGCAATGAAATTCAATGAAACTTAATATCGATTAACAAAACAAGAATAACAATTAATACAAGACAACAAAATGTTTTGCAAGCTAAACTCTTTCTATTTACCCAGCTTGTATGTGATCACAGTTGATGTAACACACAGGACATCCACTCGGTAGAGGAGTTGAATAATCCTCAAACCAGTATACCAAACACACACGCAAGCAGGCAATGGCATTTTTTCAAGTTTTCTTCGCCAAAATCTCGACAACTCTAGGTGCCATTATTTAAAAAATGGTTGAAACTAAGCAGTTGAAATTAAATAAAAGCGTGAACGGTTGCAATGAAAGTTTTGTTGAGAGAACTCTACTGCACACAACTACATATTCACATAAGAAGTATCCACGGCCAATATTGGTTTCACTTGACAGCACTAGCCACGGTGGAATATTACACTGAGAAAATAAAAAATATTTCCTTAAAGCAAAAAAATATTACTTTCGGTGACTTCCGCTCAGCATACTTAACTTAACGTATACAACAATAATTCTTCTTTGCTAAAACGCAGACCTCTACAACGGAGATCTTCAAGCCACCACTACTTCACACACAACGCGTCTTCACACAAGACTGACTGAATTCTTACTACTAGTTGCCTGCCTTTTTATATGCCCACGCAAACAGTCTGATGAAGGTTCTTGAAGTCGAACGTTCGTGGTTTCGCTTTCTCGAGAACTCATTGTTCTTTGTGTATTTTGTTCACATTACTTGCTGTTGCGTTCTCGCTTACTTGCCTATCCCCTTTTCTTTCATACCGATGTTGTTGGTTTACTTATAACAAGTTCGTTGTATTTGTTTGTGTAGCTTTTGCTCATTTTAATGTTAAACGATGGTTTAATGGTTTCCATTTTCGTTATAATATTAATACTATTTTTCTTCGAGTGTAAATATATGGTTTTGTTAGTATAATGAGAGAACGTTATCGTTATCATAAGACATAACAACTACAGCCAGAGACTCTCTCTAACAGTATAACTGCCACCAATACAACGCACAAATGATAGTAAATGTATAGCAGTATTACGCTTAGAGTGAAAACCGACTGCAATGAAATGGGACATTCAAAGTTGAATGCATTTTATATGCTTTAGCAGTTGACTTTGAAAGTTAAGAGCTTAAAAGGAATATGCTTTTTTTAATTAAATTCAATGAGATACTAATGGCAGCATACAGTATCCTCTACGTCTTCTATGTTAGTTGATGATGACACTAATCTCAGTTCGTAGCTCCATACATTCAAATGATAGCATTCTTAAGTGCATTAACGTACATACTCTTCCTTAAATCTTTAAATCGTATTTGTATTTCAGTGCGACTAGTTAGAATGGAAATTAAATTATTATTGGTGTTTTATTGTACAACAAGTGAAGTGGTTTTATATGTTGAGCTATTATATGGAAACAACATTTGAAAAAGGATTTCTCAATAAAATAAATTAATGGAATTGTAATGAGACAATTTCCACAGTGGTGTACATATTTTTTGATTTAGGCTTACAATTTACAGTGTTGTCATGCACTGTCACTACTATACCATGCCAAATATATTGTACATCCAATAATAGTTTGCTCCTTTTATACTCTTTAATTCAGAGATCAGCAATGAGTATTGAAAAAGATGCGTAGATTCGAATCATACTCATAATTTCCGATACTTATACATATTCATACTTATTTTAATATCATACTTATACTACTCATATTCAAAGTTTTAAGTACTCATCGTAGTCATACTTAACAATACGCATGATGTTGTTGATTTCGACTCTCCTTTACTCAACATTTACAAGAATCACAAAATAATTATGATTCGCGTACTAACAATACTCACTAGAAGGTGTCTTTGTCTGTTTCTTTCTTCTTTTTTTGTAAATGCAACAACAACTAGGACTGTAAATTTTGATAAATGATTCCAGTCACTCGCATTATTTATGAGCATTATAAGTAATTTTCTAAATTTATGAATCTGAATGAGTAGGTGTATGAATCAAACATATTTCGAATGTTATGAGTTTGATGTCAACGTTGCAATCATACTCATTGCAACCAATGCTTATAAATCAATGTAGGGGTGAGTACGAATGAATCAGATTAGTTGAATTTCAAAACTTTTGACTTACTTATACTCAAAATTTCATGAGTATTAACGAGCAGCGAAAAAACGACTCATTGCTGATCTCTGATGCGTACCTAGCTATCAAGAACTGATCGGAAATAACGAAGCAAATACTCTGGTTAATAGAACCAGAGCACTACATACTATAAACTTGCTTAATACACTGTCTTTCATTGCATTGAAGTCCAAATTGAGAAAGTTGTCTGAGACGTCTCATCGGCTACTGTGGAACAGTGCTAAAATAGGAAATATTACGAAGATACTACATAGGATTCAAGATTTTGGAAAAACCATGAGTATATTAGGGCTGAATAAAGATGAGCTTCCCTCTGGTATATCCCGTCTTACATGTACACATACATACATACATACATAATTGGCCATTACAACCCTTCAGTCAGGATTACGGCTTAGCTTCCCACACCACTCATGTCGTGTGCGTTAATTTTATACATGAGTGGTGGGAACTACAGTTTAACGTCGACTCCGAAAGACAGATTTTTTTTGAGAAACTTTTTCATGGCAGGTTTAGTTACCTGCCAGAGTTTTTGCCAGAAATCTGCTGAGAGGAAGTCGCCGAAGAAATATTTTTTTTTCATATTTTGTTTTGATATCTGACCTGTGATACGAACCCGGGCTTCATGTCTAATAAGCCAACACACTACCTACTAGACTACGGCGACTACGAAATAACTGCTGTAGATAATAACAAATACTGCATATGAAACACTGCTTGATGGCTTAATTGTATGCCGTTAGGCATGAGACCTTTGTTTATTCTCTCTCCTCCAACTTACCTACCTATCTAGGTGGATTGGAGGTTCTGAGATTCTATCTAAGGAATCATATCTTAGTACATATAAGAATTTCAAGTCCTGGTGTAAAATTTTGTAAGAAAATGGTCCAAAGGTGATAATATTTTTAATAACCTTTTTCAATCCTTTGCTTGCGAATGAAATTTATAAAAAAAAAGAAATTTTCAATAAAATGCACAAAATCATTGTACAACGACCAGAGATCAGCAATGAACCGTTTTTTCGCTACTTATAAGTACTCATGAAGTTTTGAGTATAAGTAAGTCAACAGTACTGAAATTCAACTACTCTGATTCATTCGTACTCACTACAACATTGATTTATAAGTACAGGTTGCAATTAGTATGAGTATAACGTTGACATCAAACTCATAACATTCGAAATATGTTTGATTCATGAGCCTACTCATTCAGATTCATAAATTTAGAAAATTACTTATAATACTCATAAATGATTCGAGTGATTCGAATCACTCTTCAAAATTTACAGCCTTAGTTGTTATTCCATTTACAAAAAGACAAAGGCAGCAATCAAAGCAAACACACAACCTTCTAGTGAGTATTGTAGTTTTCGTACCCAAATCATACTTATTTTGTGATTCTTGTAAATTTTGAGTAAAGGAGAGTCGAAATCAACAACGAAATCATGCGTATTGTTAAGCATGAGTACGATGAGAACTTCAAACTTTGTATATGAGTAGTATGAGTATAATATTAAAATAAGTATGAATGCGTAAATCTACTCATCTTTTTCAATACTCATTGCTGATCTCTGATATATGAACACATATTTCATTAATTGATGACTTTTTCAGCATGGCTTTGACAAATAAAGTTTTTCTATTATCCGTACAAATTTTAAAGCGAATTTAACGAAATCTTTTCATAATTATTAACTTAAGCTTATAATATGTTCAGACATGCACTTTTATTTAGCCAATATTAGATTATTTGAGTACAATATTTCCAGTGTTCAGATATAATATAAGCAATATTCTTTTGACAGCTGGTAAACAAAACATCTGGTTGTTTCAACAACATTGTTTTTTTTTTGTCGTTGTTGACATGTTAGTTGTCAACTATCAACAGAAAGTGTTCGGAAAATTGTAATATGCGCACTAAACATACCTATGACAGTGCTGCATTTTAAGTTTTACTCAATATTATAACAACATTTATATGAAATATTAATCTCAAAAATGGCGTTAAGGCGATTTACGCAATAAGAGTGCATGTGTGAACATAGTATTACGTGGCATTATTGAGATTGGATGTTATTTAAATTTTTACAGAAAAATTTTACTACGACTACAATTAGGATTAAATTTAATCCAAATAATGTTCGAATGTGGTTCATGTTGTTGTTGTTTGTTAGAATTTAAATTTCTGCAGAATATTGTATACGATTTCTGAGAGCTTCTTAAATTCATGCTCATTTTAAGAAGACAAGAATAGAAGAAAAATTTCAATTTGAACTTCTCGCCTTTATACGAGTATAACAGACACAAAAATTAAAAGTTTTCAAAAACTATTTTCCAAAAGGTTTCAACATTCAACTTCTATTTCGAAAGCAAGTGAATGAGAATGTTCGTTTGTTGTGTATCAAACGACCAACTAATGATTGGAATCGCCTCAAGCCAGTTTCCTCTATGAGATCAATACTAAATAATGAACCATACATCTGAGTGGTTCATTTGATAGATGGATGAATGGATAGATGGATGGTTGAATAAATGCAACGTCTTAAGGTAAACTTACCTGATACAACAGCCACATATGGCCACATGATGATGAACCAAAAAGAAACAAAAACGAAAAGAACTATTCTTGTACACGCCAGAACACAAAGGGAAACAAAAGTAAATACAACGAGCACAGAGAGTAACAGAGAGCACACACCCATATTCTTTCGAAAACACCGGGCATCAAAATCAACATCATCAACTTTGAGTCGACTTCATCAAAAACATATTAAGTTTCAAATTAAACAACAGGTACCATCTACAACAACAACAACAACAACAGCAATAAAACGACTACTAAATGGCTAAAGAAAGACAGACAAAAAAAAACAAGATAGAAAGAGAAGATATAAAAGAATAGTTTTGAAATAAGAGAAAATAAGAAATCGAAGAGTAAGGAAAGGGGCTGATGAAGAACAATGGCATGCCTACATGAAGGTATCTCATGAGACTGCAGGGCATGGAAATCAACCACAAATGGAAAAGACAAACAAAACATGTAACGTCAAGGAAACAAAAACAAAAGAATCCAACAAAAAATACTTAAAATTTAAAAAAGAAAGAAAGAAAGAAAAAAATTAAACGTAAACTGAAACCTAAGGATATTGCACATACAGTAGAGTGCAATAAAATGCAAATGAATACATATTCCAATAAAGCTATTTAGTATTGAAATGATACTGAATTCTAACAAAGTTAAATCACCCGCTAGCTACTAAATGGCAATGTTATACTATTTTCAGATATGCACTTTTATTGAGACAATATTCGGTTTATTGAATACAATATTTTAAGTGTTCAGACATAACAATATTCGCAGTCTAGCTGCTTATTTAATATTCATTTGACAGCTGGTTGTTTCAACAATATTGTTTTTATTTTGTTGTTTTTGTTTTTTTGTTTGTTGTTGTTGACATTTGAGTTGTCAACTATCAGCAGAAAGTGTTCGGTTAATTGTAATATGCGCACTAAACATACTTATGACAGTGCTGCATTTTAAGTTTTTCTCAATATTATAACAATTTGCGTATTTATTGCGCAATAATTAATTGAAACTTTATATGAAATATTGAGCTCAACAATGGCGTTTATTGCGATTTAAACAATAATAATAGTGCATGTCTGAACATAGTATTATTATCCGCTTCATTTACTCTGCATTATATCTAGTCTGGTAAATTCGAGAGCCTTACTGTTTCTACAATATAGTTTTGTTATTGTAAATTTCTCTCTTCATAACACTATCTACATAGTAAAAATTAAATACCACTCCCTTTATAAAAACTTTCAGATTTTTGAGAAATCATTAAACACACAATAATATATGAGTAGAATAATAATAATAATAATAATACATCATAGAAGAGGTGGGAGAGAGAGGATAGTAAGGGAGATAGGAAAATGAGAAAAGGAGAAGAAGTTGGAAAAGGAAAATATGAGAAGAATATGCGTAAACAGTATTACTTTCTTAACACGTTCGCATCGTTAAACGAGATTTCTTGATTTTAAATTTCTAGTTCTCAAAAAATTAGGTATCGCGCAACGAGATATCTCATGAGAGCTCTCTACTGATGATTGCCTTTTTTCTCATTAATTCTGTCTTAAATTTTTGAACTATTTTCTTTCAAAATTTTAAGAACTTTTACATCCAGATATGAGATTCTTATATAAGTTACGATTTCTTAGGGAGGAAGTCGCCGTAGTCTAGTAGGTAGTGTGTTCGCTTATTAGACGTAAAGCCCGGGTTCGTGCCCCAGGTCAGACATCAAAACGAAATATGGGCCCCGAACCATTGGTTATGTCGAATCTCGCCATACTAGTGTCATTCTATTCTGTCCCAAAATTCAGTATATTATCTCCACTGAACGTAAGGTGTGGGAAGCTAGGCCGTAATCCTGACTGAAGGGTAGTAATGGCCAATTATGTATGTGTGGAGCGGAGGCTCCACTGGCCCATATTTCTTTGAAAATGACGACGACGCAACCATTACGGTCAATGAAAACACCTATCGCACCATGATAACCAACCATTTTGGACCCGCTCTTCTTGGTACTGATGTGAACAATGTTCGGTTTCAACAGGATGGTGCAACTTGCCACACAACTCAACTCGATTTATTGCGCCAAACGTTTGATGGCCGTTTAGTTACCAGAAAAGCTGACGCCAATTGGACGCCAAGAAGCTGCGATGTGACGCCGTTGGACTATTTTCTGTGGGGCGCCATTAAACAAAAATGTTATGCCAACAAACCAGAGACAATTGAACATTTGAAGGACAACGTTTGTGATGCCATTGCTAAGATACGACACCAAGTGTAAGAAAATTCATCCGATCGAAGTAGATACTGTAAGCCAGTCGCGGCAGCCATATGAATGAAATAATATTCCATTTCTAATCGGGACAATTCAACTACTCAACTACTCTGATTCATTCGTACTCACTACAACATTGCTTTTTATAAGTACAGGTTGCAATAAGTATGAGTACAACGTTATGACATCAAACTTATAACATTCGAAATATGTTTGATTCATGAGACTACTCATTCCGATTCATAAATTTATTTTTTGTGATTCTTGTAAATGTTGAGTAAAGGAGAGTCGAATTAACAACAACATCATGCGTACATTTGAGTACGATGAACACTTCAAACTTTGAATATGAGTAGTATGAGTATGAATGCGTGTAAGTATCAGAAATTATGAGTATGATTCGAATATACTCATCTTTTTGCATACCCATTGCTGATCTCTGGTAGTAACACAAACATTTTTTTAACTGTTTTTACATACACTGTTAGTAATATTTAAAGAAAATCTATATCGACTTAAACTGTGCTATAACATTACACAATGCTGTACAGCACATTAAGATACATTTGCTTAAATGGTCAATATTAAATTTGTAGCAACATATGGAGGTATGTATGTATGTATGTAAGTAGCCAGCCATCAAAGTAACCAAACAATATCACATCATGTCCGCACATTGATACGACATACTATGTATGTATGTACAGATATAACCAATAGTATATATAAAATAAATATATATATGTAATCAGTATGCACATACATACGTACAATAATATATTCCGGTATGAGTATTACTAAACAGTGTTTCCTCTGGCAAAACTTAAAAAACTTATTCAAGCCGTTTATTATTGACTCTAAGGGCGATAACACTAGATAGTGCAATGCTCTCATGCGCACTCGATACAATCTTATACGGTGTTTAGATATGCAGCTTTATTGCCTGAATCGCAATAAACGCCATTATTGAGTTCAATATTTTATGTAAAGTTTCAATTAATTATTGCGCAATAAATACGCACATTGTTATAATATTGAGTAAAACTTAAAATGCAACACTGTCATAAGTATGTTCAGTGCTTATATTACAATTATCCGAACACTTTGACAACTCAAATGTCAACAATGACAAACAAAAAAAAAAACAACAAAACAAAATAAAAACAATTTGTTGAAACAACCAGCTGTTTTGTTTATCAGCTGTCAAATGAATATTACATAAGCAGCTGAACTGCGTATATTGTATGTCTGAACACTTAAAATATTGTACTCAATAGATCGAATATTGACTCAATAAAAGTGCATATCTGAACATAGTATTAGATAACCGCCATTGCTAATAAGAAATTCTTATAAAAAGATTGTATGTCTGCCTTTTAGACTCATAAATCAATCAATTTGCCAATCAATATTATGGACCTCCCTTCAAATTGAAGAGCTATTGCCATTGCCTCCAATCAAATATTCTCAAATTGTTCTGAGGACATTTCTGGACCCTTTCAGCCATTTTTGGAACTTAAAAGTACTTTTTCCTTTCTTTCTTCGTATCTTAAGAATATTGATGGAAACATTGTATTCCGCATGGATTGAGAAGAGTGTGCAAATGTGCGTTTTTTTTGTTGTTTATTCTGTTTTAACCAACTTAAAAGACAATGTGGTCAACATTAAAAGGTATTCTTCTATTCAACTTCTGAACACTTATTCAAACACAGCCACACAAAAATGTTTAAGTGCCACATATATGTATATGTATGTACCTACATACATATGTCCGTGCATACACTCATCTAAAAACACGGATGCTCAATAAACAAAATTTGAAAAACCACAAGAAATGTTTGAGTACCTTTAAGTAAAAGTGAACAAAAAAAAAAACGGAAAACAAAAGGAAGGAAAAAAACAAAAACGAAATGAAAATTAACAGAACATGCGATCAGAACAGTAATAATGACAACTACAACATGAAATAAGAACAATAAAGAGAAGTAAAATTAAAACGCAAACGATATAAAAGCATTTTGTAAGAGATGTTGCAATTGTTGTTGCTGTTGCTGGTGTGTTGTATCCTTATCTATAGAAAAGTGTTTCAGTTTGGTCCAGTATCGGTCAGGTTTTTTGGCAATGTATGTATCTTGAAGGAATTGATAGATGGTTGGTTGAATGGACAACGACACTGACTGACTGATGGATGAATGATGAGATAGATGATGTAAATACTATATTGCAACATGCCACACAACATTAATGACTCTGTTCAGTTATTTTACATCTTCCTCGTCTTCCTTGTCTTGCACATGTAAGGTAATTTAAGATACAATTGTTGTTGTACAGAGCATTCGTTCGTTTTTTTTGTGGTCTTGTCGTTGTCGTTGCCTTGTTTTTATTCTTGTAAAACAAATTTTTGGTTAATTACGTTCGTTGGCCATTGAAACTGCATAAAGTTAAACGCCACAAATGCTAAATTTGTGTACATGTGTAAGTTTTCTTTTTTTTTTTTTTGTTAGACAGACTAAGTAGAATGACAATGGTTCTAAAAACATTATCGCCTAAACGATTAATCTTGTACTTGAAGAAGTCAAAATTCATTTGAAAACTTTTTCATTTGATTTCTAGCAGAAAAATTGTAAAAACAAAATTTATCTCATAATTGTCGTTTGATTACTGTTTATTATGACCCTTATACGGTCTTCAGATATGCACCTTTATTGTGTAAATCGCAATAAGCGACATTATTGAGCTCAATATTTTATATAAAGTTTCAATTAATTATTGCGCAATAAATATGTAAATTGTTATAATATTGAGTAAAACTTAAAATGCAGAACTGTCATAAGTATGTTTATTTTTTATTTTATTTATTAGAGAGTTAGAGGGTTTGAATAGACCCATTTAGGCAACATAAAGCCTATTATAATATTACAGTTTAAAATTCCCTCTAAGCACTGAACCATTCGAGACTGAAACGTAGAGTTCAACGGTCGTACCGCATCTTGCCAATTTATCCGCTCTGCAGTTACCCATCATGCCCCAGTACCCACATGATATGAACCTTGTACTAATCCACTATCCCGTTGAGATGTTCGCGACTGCTATATACCGGTTCATTACCTCAGAACCCAGTACTTGACATCAGAAAGTATGGACATTTTATAGAATGAGCTATTTTCGCCGGTTTCGAAAAAGTACCACCACCTACAGTTCAATTTAATTTACAGCTGCATGGAATCGTTTCATGACAGGCATTTTAATATTTTTCTAAACCCCTCTATTCGGAATGGATGTCCCGAACTTCCCTGAGAAGTTATATGGTGATATCACCCGATACAATTAATACTTCCCTTAGTCCCGAATTAGCTTAGGATCTTTGCGTAACCAATATTATATTCAAGTTGCTATTCAGTCACCCAGAGACTAATAGTAAAGATCAAGCGAAAGGCCGAATAAAATTATTTCCAGCGCTAACATAAGTGTGGTATGCATGGCACCACTAATGTTGATAATGCCACACATTTGTATCCGCCATATCCGGTCCAAAATATTGGCCCTATCAAGACCACCGTACAAGGTATCCGTAGATTAAGATAGGTCTGACTACAGCAGTATAGACCCAGTTAGTCATCCTAAGTCCCAGGCACCATTATTTCTGCAATATGTACTTTGTTTTAAGCATAGAGGGCAATGGAAGCCTTTTTATTCTATTACGAATATTCGCAAGACAACTTGCAATCTAAAATAAGTCCCAAGAAATGATAAAACCATCGGCATTAGACAAATCTAAATTATGATCGGTTAGAGGACTAATAGGCTTTATGTACGATTTTTCGTACATCTTTTTCACCTAAAGACAATTCAATTTTTCACCTAAAAACATTGTCATGAGGAGTGTTCTACCGAAGGCGGGAGTGTGTCATTTTTTTCCACAAAAGTGAGAGAAAGAAAATTCCTATGACATACCTTCGGTCTAATCTGAGTTGTCAATGATTTCCACATTCGATTCAATAATGCGCTGTATGAGCCTGCTAGCGGACGCTGCGTTTGAAGGCCATGTCATTCTGCAGAAAATGCTTCGGCGAGACGGATACTTGATGCGATGATTAGCGGATATCTGTGTTTGAAGAACCAAATCGAGAAAGCAATGTTATCGATTGGTATGGTCAAACAGCGAGACGCGCAAGAAACAGAGGAAATTTGATAACCTGATTGTTAATTCCCAATTAGGAAAGTAAGTAAATAACCTCGAATTCTATTAGTAGTTCAAAGACTATACCGATGCTAAATTTGCCTCAATTTGTTTTCCTTGAGTTAAGACTTATTTAATAAACAATAAATTCAACATTTAAGCCAATGAGGATTGGTTATGGACTTAGCTTTATACAACTGTTTGTAGTAGCGTATGGCTTCCGAGTTAGCAAATAATTTTTTTTTTATTCTTTTCTAAATATTCATGAGTGTGTGTTAAATTAGAAGTCGCCGTAGTCTAGTAGGTAGTGCGTTGGCTTATTAGACGTAAGGCCACGGTTCAAACCCCAGGTCAGACATCAAAACGAAAATATGAAAAAAAAAATATTTTTTCGGCGACTTCCTCTCAGCAGATTTCTGGCAAAAACTCTGAGAGTAAATAAAATTGCCATGACTTTAAACTGTAGGTCCTGTCACTCATGTGTAAAATGAACACATACAATTGGTCAATTCACACAAGCCGTTGTATCGTTGTATTCATTGTATTGTTGGAAGAACATACAACAGTGTATGATTGTTGTTGATAATTTTCGTATAAAAATCTAATACACTTATACACATTTTTTCCATATGTTTTTAAAAGTTGTATTGGTTTCGTGCTATCAAATTGTGTGAATGAAAAAAATGTGTATATGTTTTCATATGTTTTGTTGGTTTCGGGCTATCAAATTGTTTGAATGCCACGAAATACACAATACAGCATAGCATTGAGCGTTCACAAAGAAACAAATGTATTCAATACAACATACATGATACAAAGTTGTGTGAATTACCCCAATATAAGTGGTTTAATAAGCTAGGTCGTAATCCTGACTTAAGGGTTGTAAGGATCAATTATGTATGTATGTATGTATTAAATTAGCTTCTAGTCTAGCCGTAATATTTCTATTCATAATGATTTGTGTAAAAAAAATGCTAAAAAAAATGATGGAAAATTATGGACATGTAGATACTGGTACTCTATATTTCCTATTCATACTGTGCTTCAGTTCCATTCTAACCTCTCGTATGACACAAGGGTTTATTAAAAATCTTAAAGTTGAAACCGTAATTTATACTCACCACTAACAACAAAGACGGCATTTCCTATACAAAATGTGACATGTATTGTATGCGCTTCTCGAATTATCCTTCTAAAAAGATTTAAAAAGAGCATATAAAACCATACGAACAAAAATGTGCATCGAATTTCAAAACACTTCAATCGCTGGTCCTTTCGATTATTCTTTTAAAATATTCGGCATGCACATTTCATAGTATTTTTATGATCGAAAGTTGAATTATTGCCACACAACAAATATCATATTCGAATCGTTGAAACGATTCTAAATGGAATCGTTTTACAAAAAGTATTAAAAACAAAAATAATAATAACAACAACATACAGAAGAATTTGTTATTGAAAATGAGAGAAAAAATGGAATAACGTTTCCTATTTTTCTATTTGTTCCATTTTTGGGGATTCTAGAAGAATTCATTGTAAGCCTCTTATTGTTTAAAAAATAGGAAAAAAGAGGAAGAAGAAAAAAATTCAATCGTTTCTCTCTTATATTTTGTTTTTGTTGTACTTCTAACGAATTGTTTTAAACCGATATTTGATTTGATTTGTTTGTTTGTCTTATTAACGACGTCACTGTTGCTTTATTGTTTCATGGCTTCGTCAAACGGATGGCTGTCAAATCAAAACAAAATTAAATGGACCTCAGCCCATTATGTATTGTTTAAATATTTTATTTTTATTTTTGAAGGATAAAATACTTGTTCAAACATTCATACAGATATTCGTTTTATTAATAGATTATAAGGGATAGGGATAGTTTTCGTCTGCGTGTGTATTGATAAATTACATTAGGGCGTGTAATAACCTTCAGTAAAGTGAAATTTAATTGGCTGGAATCGCATAATTTAACGAAATTCTTAAATATAAAATATTTTTTGAAATCTTGAAAACACTAGAATTAACGCGCTGAAGAAATGTTAAATTTCTCCTGCAGATTAATAATTGGTCAATTCACACAAGCCGTTGTATCGTTGTATTCATTGTATTGTTGGAAGAACATACAACAGTGTATGATTGTTGTTGATAAATTTCATATAAAAATCCGACACACTTATACACATTATTTTCATTGGGCAATTCACACAACTTTGTATCGTGTATGTTGTATTGAATACATTTGTGTTTGTGTATTTCGTGGTATTCAAACAATTTGATAGCCCGAAAACAAAACAAAATATGAAATATTTGAATATACACATTCTTTTCATTCACACAATTTGATAGCACGAAACCAATACAACTTTTAAAAACATATGGAAAAAATGTGTATAAGTGTATCGGATTTTTATATGAAAATTATCAACAACAATCATACACTGTTGTATGTTCTTCCAACAATACAATGAATACAACGATACAACGGCTTGTGTGAATTGACCACATATGTTTTTAAAAGTTGTATTGGTTTCGTGCTATCAAACTGTGTGAATGAAAAAAATGTGTATATGTTTTCAATGTTGTGTTGGTTTCGGGCTATCAAATTGTTTGAATGCGTTCACAAGGAAACAAATGTATTCAATACAACATACACGATACAAAGTTGTGTGAATTGCCCCAATGTTTTCATTCATGAACAAAATATTTCAGTGCAAGTAGTCAACGTGCTTCAGCAAACACAGTTTGCATTTTTCCTTTCAATACTTGAAGTCAAAAAACGTCAGATTTGACCTTTGGAAGGACCAAGTTCAAAGATTTTAATAATTCGAAATACCCATCTTTTGCGAGATACCCATCTCCCGAGCCATAATCGGTTGTTTAACGAGTGAATTTCGATGAACACTTAATTCGAGAGCTTTGATGACTTTCGGTGTTCAAACAGTGAGTGGTCGTCCATGCTAGTGGCGCTCTTTAACATCTCCATCTCTCCTCAAACAAAATTGGCGAATCGTTTTGAACTTATCACCTTTTCTTATATCACATTTAAATAGTGCTATAACTCCAATACAGTTCTCGTAATTTACCACTAATGATAAAGTACAGAAGGATTCTACACCAATTATATTTCATTACCCATGCAGCAACAAGCTGATGAGTTTCATTATTCTAGAATGGAATGAGTGTGTTCAATGTTGTAACAATATTTGTATCCTTACCAAATATACTGCGATTTATATTCGCATCACCGCTGTGTTAAGGTATACAAATTAAATCAAAAATACAATGTATATATCAACCACCTTCTTTGGTACCATTTAACTGGTAGAGATGATCAATAATTAATCGAAAGAATTAAGAACAGACTAGACTTGTTAACAGGATGTTAGAAAGCATGAATGCACCTAAGACAAATTACCGACAACAACAGAAATTGCATTAAAGTTAAAAATTATTTACGTCTATATTCGATGCAGTCTTACAACAAGAAGTAGAGAGTAAAACATAGATTACATATCGTATTATAATGAGTAAACATTTACAATTTCAGATTACGGTAACATGTGACGATTTATCACAACTCCAACTCTGCATTTTATATATCAGATTTACATACATACATAATTGGCCATTACAACCCTTCAGTCAGGATTACGACCTAGTTTCTCACACCACTCATGTTGTGTGCCTTAATTTAATACTTGAGTGGCAGGACCTACAGTTTAACGTCGACTCCGAACGACAGATTTTTGAGAAACTTTCTCATTTCAGGTTTATTTACTCTCAGAGTTTTTACCAGAAATCTGCTGAGAGGAAGTCGCCGAAGAAATATTTTTTTTTTCATATTCGTTTTGATGTCTCAATAAAAGTGCATATCTGAACATAGTATGCATTATGTACGTTAAATTATTTACTTTAACATTCTACCGACCCTCGTGTTAAAATTTCTCTATAAGTGATAAATTATTAGAAATGATGGAGAAAATTTCAGATTTTAGGCCTTAAAGAAAAATCACACTTTTCTGGATTCTCTTGTGCATTCAATTACTTTTTAACACATGCAACTCGTGACTACAACAATTTGAAGTGAAATGTAATGAAATGAAATGAAATGATGCATGACCATAATACAATTGTCAGTGCTTCAAGAAAAACTGTTTAATTGCCCACACAATTATTATGTTGTGGGTATATATTGTATTAGCGATTAGACCGTAGAGTGTAAAGCAATCACATTATTTGTTTATTTTAGTTTACGACTCTTTTCATAATTTGTGGTAGTTTTCTTTATGTACATATGTATGGATTAATGTATGTGTGCATGTATGCCATTGTATGTGTGCGTATTAAATAAATAAATAAGAAAAAAACAAGAGAAATATGATCGTAAACATTTTTGGATCATAAAAATATTGTTGAATTTATTTTTGTTTAATAGTTTCACTATAAAATCAAATTTTATTGGACTCTAAAGAGACCAATGAACCGCCAATATAATGAACTGCCGAGAGAGCAGACCATTTAGGAATAATATTTTTAACACATTTATATCCAGTTTAAGTTTTTTTTTTATTTTCTTTCTTTCATTTGTTTAGGCCCATAAATTTTTATTGACTCATTATCGTGAACAATTTGAATAAATTAATCGAATAAACATATTTTCATTTCATTTCAAGTATTTCATTTAAATGTTATTATTGAGACGGAATTCTGATATTTTCAACGAAGAGAATTTCTTTACTTTCTTCGGATGTTAAAAAAGTTTATTTAAGTTAAATTATTTCTTTATTACATAATAAAGATAAATTTTCAATTCAATCTCATCGAATTGGGCACCTTAATTAGTCAATTATTGCAATTTGATTTGCCTTCTATGTCGAACAAAGAGTTCTAGTACGAATAATATTGTTACGAAAATGGAAACGGTGTATCATCGTTTAACATTAAAATGAGAAAAAGCTACACAAACAAATACAACGAACTTGTTACAAGTAAACCAACAACATCAGTATGAAAGAAAAGGGAATAGACAAGTATGCGAGAATGCAACAACAAACAATGCGAACAAAATACTCAAACAACAAGGAAGTCGCAATAGAATTCTTGAGAAGGCGAATACACGAACATTCGATTTCAAGAACCTTCATCAGCCAGTTTACGACAGCGTATAAAAAGTCAAGACAAAGCATTCAACGAGTGTAAGTCTTGTGCAAAGACGTGTTGCGTATGAAGAGAACAGTCGTGGTTTGAAGATCGCCGTTGAAAAGATCTGCGTTGTACGCAATTATTGTTGTGTTCGCCAAGTCTGAACAGTGGCACAAAAGTAATGCGAATAGTAAGGAATTTATCTAAAACTAAACACATATTTATTTTTATTTTGTTTGCAATCAACGAACTCATATTTTAAACGTTTTTAAAAGGGTAAACACGTAAGGTAATTACTTACGAACTTAATTGCTCAATACAACCGTTTAGTCAGTGTTATAACTTAACTTCTCACACCAAACATATTGTGTGTGTTAATTTTACCCTTGAGTAATGGGGACAAAAGTTTTAATAAACTTTTCATGACAATTCTATTTCCGTCTCAAAGGTTTTGCAACAAGATTGCTGAGTGGAAGATGCTGAAAGGAATACATATATTTTTGTATTTCTCTAAGAGGAAGTTTGAGCCCCGGGTTTTTGTGTAACAAGCCAACACACTACCTATTAGACTACGGCGACTTGTAGTTGTTTCTATTTGGAAATATTTTTGCCTATCTCCTCAGTTGAAATGAGATCTGTAGTGTATCTCCTTAAAAGGCGAATGTGTTCAATGAAGTCCAATGTGTTACAAGCCTGGAGATTTGGATGAAATTAAAAACTTTTGAAAGAAATCCTTAGAATCCTCATGTAAATTCGAGTGTATGATATACTACAGTACAGCTGTAAGATATCACCTTGGCGTTTTTCAATTTCAGTGTCAGTTCCCAATGGAAGGAGTGTGTAATCAGGAAACCAGAAATCAGTTTGAATTAAATTTGTGCTAATTTTTCCCCTGCGTTGAATTTACAAGAATTTTTAGGCGAGACAAACCACTATTGTTTTCTTCACACACAATGAGTCTTCACACAAGACCGACTGCATTTTTATTACTCGTTGCCTGCTTTGTCTTGCTTTTTTATATGCCCCGACGTAAACAGTCTGCTGAAGGTTCTTGAAGTCGAACGTTTTGGGGTTTCGCTTTCTCGAAAACTCTATCGCGACTTCATTGTTGTTTGTGTATTTTGTTCACATTACTTGTTGTTGCATTCTCGCTTACTTGTCTATACCCTTTTCTTTGACTCTGATGTGTTTGGTTTACTTGTTTACAAGTTCGTTGCATTTGTTTGTGTTAATGTTAAACGATGTTATACCGTTTCCATTTTCGTAACGATATGTTATCGCAACATCGATCGCACGATATCAGTTCAATATTTGTAATTGATAATTCTCTTTTAATATTTGTGATTTTTCTCTAAGACATTTAATAGCCACTAAAGTCGTTACGTTTAAAAACTTTAATACCACAACAACAACTGACTACACTGCCGTACCAGTTAGTAGAAGGCAATTATAACATTCCATTCCAATGAAATTTATTTATAAGGGTTAATAATAATTTAATGACTGCCGTCATTTACAACATAATTTTCAATCAGTTTTGATAACGTTAATAATATTCAAAGAATCCTCTTCCATAAGGCAGGCAAGCAGGCAAGCAGTCAGGCAGGCATACCAGTTGATTTGCGTTCATTTAAAATTCATAACGAAATGAAACTGTAAATTAAAAACACCTGTCGCATCAATATCCAGCCGGCCAATATTTCCATTTCCAACAACACCAGCAGCCTACAAATTGGCTGGCATACCAGCCAACATAATTAAACTCGATTTTAACAAAACTTACAGCTCCAGAGCAGTCAACCAGCCAACCAAGCAACAACACAAACAATGGCAAACAACGCAACCAACAACGTGATGAGTCAAAAGTACGTTCTTACCTTAGAAGGCAGCAATAGCGCAACCACCATCGTTTTCGCAGCTTTCTTTTGCCAGATCCTTATAGAAAATTGTTCAGTTGTTTGTGGGTTTCAATGTATTTGATTTTGTTTAAATATTCCTGGTGGTTTTTTTGTTATTGTTGCTGTTGTTTTTGTTCCTCTTTTTCTCTTTCCTTAGTTGAACGGATGGATGTTTCGTTATTAACACTAAAGACATGACCATAATTAATATTCATAAAGTAGCCACTGTTCGTTGTTGTATTAACGCAAAACAATGATTAAAACCAACGTTGTTAGCAACAGCTAACAGCCAACAATAGTAACAACAACAACAACCCACTACCATTCTATCCATGGAGGCACACAACAAATGAACAACCAATGCCTCATTCACCTCTCCAAAGGTATTCAGTGCCGTCAGCTCACCATCAATATCATGTCGCCAGTGCCACGACCGAAGTAACAGAAGCAGTAAACGATGAAAAAGGAAGAAATACGAAGGTGTAGGCAAAGAAAATGATAAAAATTAATGGTAAAGGTAAGGCGCTAAATCAAAATGACGTAAAAAAAAAATTAAAAACAATAAATAGAGAGACGCGGAGACAGAGTGAGTAGAAAAGAAATAGAGACGAAGAATAATAATAATTTTGAATATGATCGAGATGCGTGCCACGAACAAATTATGCAAAACACGTTACACGCACTCAATAATACAACGATGTATGGACGGACGGTTGGCTTGGTTTGGTCGGAGACTGTTGGAAGTATGAGGGTTTTATCCGAACGGGAAAAAAACGTATAAAATGCCAGGTAGAAAGGCCTTCAATTAAAACAAATGGTATAATTGAAATCAAAACTATCACCGGCACTGAAATCCAGCAAAAACGATACAAAAACATCTCTCATAATGCAATATACTTTCTAAATAGAACTTTAAATTGTCGTTATTCGTCTACTAAGGGTAACGTGTATGCTTCTGTATTAATTGCTCATATTTCAGGCCAAAAATGATTAGTTTTTCATGTTAGTTTGATGGATGACAATCACAGTATTTTTATTACTTAAAAATATGATAAGAGCAGACTAATCGATCGATTTAGTTTATATCACTTACACTTGCCAGCAAATTCATAGTTACACATTTGGGCAATTCACACAAGCCCTTGTATTGTTGTATTCATTGTATTGTTGGACGAATATACAACAGTGTATGCATGTTGTTGATCATTTTCATATAAAAATCCGATACACTTATACGCATTTTTTAATATGCTTTTAAAAGTTGTATTGGTTTCGTGCTATCAGTTTATGTAAATGCCCGTAATCAAGAAGAAGAATGAAAATACAAAATATTTTCTATGGAACTTTAGTCAACAATTAACATTTCAAAATTATATTTTTAGTACAGATAATTAATTAATTTAGTTTTTTCCATAATATTTTTTATTTTGTTGCTTGAAAATCAAATTATGAATGCTGGTCTTCTTCTTCTTATTGCTTTTTGACGTTTGGAATACGAAATACACAATACAACATAACATTGAGCATTCACAAACAAAAAGTGTATTTAATACAACATACGCGATATAAAATCGTGTGAAACATATATTATAATGCCTGACAAAATTCCACAAAAATTTTAACTCTAAGTTTGAAGTCGCCGTGGTCTAGAAGGTAGTGTCGAAAGGCCCGAGTTCTAATCCCAGGTCAGACATCAAAACGAAAATATGAAAATATTTCTTCGGCGACTTCCTCTCAGCAGATTTCTGGAAAAAACTCTGAGAGTAAAAATTGCCATGGAAAGCTACGGGTACTGTACTGGTCACAGTTGACAAGTACACGTATTCTAACCTAACCTAACCTAACCTTGAAGTTGGGAGTTGAACATTTTTTAACTTCTCCTGTTAAATACCAAGTCATGATTTATGATGATTCAGTTTTCAGTTTTTTCAGTTTTTATGACAACAAACATTTTGGGTCTTCCAACAAGGACTTCCACGCTTTGACAGTTGAAATGGGCATCTTGTTGAACTTAATTGTCATTTATTCAGTTTGTTTTACCAAATCATGATGGACGATCATCGAAAAATCATCATTACTAACGACATACGCTTTCAACAGGATGTCGCTAGGTATCATACAGCTCTTTCTGCACAAACGATTTGAGGCCATGATACTTAAGAGTATGTAAACTGGTTACCAAGATCACGCAATTTGACTTCGTTAGACTTTATCTTATGGGTTCTTTTTAAGTCGTAGGTGTATACGCATTAGCCACAGGCGTTCTCAAAGCCAACAAAATTATCATGCAGTATAATGAATATAAATTCAGATTGATTTATGTGCCCAATGATGGAAAATTGATGTAAAGGCGGACGGATAATTGAACGATGTCATACTTAACACGTAATGACAACAATAGGTTTTTCAAGCGAATAAAATATTTCGATGCAATTTCAATGCTTTTTATTTATTTATAGCCGAATGAGACATTGAAATTGTGTAGTTTAAATATCCGAATATTTTCTGAAACGAATTCAAATACCTCAAGAAATACTTGACGATCGTGTCCAGAAAAACGTGAAAGTCCCGATGGCAACGGCAAATAACACGGTGCAACAGTCTAAATACACCCAACTAATGACACAGTGTAGGTGGTGAGTTTTGTTGAGTAGAACTCAAAAATATTTTTTTTTATATTTCTCGAACCCTTCAAACTTGTTTTATTTGACAAAAACTGTTTTTTTTTGATGTTTTCACACAAAATTATTGATTACCCAAATATTTTTTAACTTATTTTCAAAATCCAAAGTTTTTTTAAAAAGGGGACAGATGAGCCTTTAAAATGGTATACATAAACATATGGTTCAAACTTACATGTTATGAGTTTTGATAGGGTAAACTTGGAAAATATGATTTTTTTCTAATTTTTTCAAGTTTAGCTATTCTTAATTGCAAAATTTAAATAAAAAAGATAAAATAAGTGATGACATTCTAAAAGTGCATTATCTCATAAAGAGATTGATGCTTCGTTTGATCAAATCGTACAAAAATTACCGTAGTTATAATTTAAATAGTATAACAGTCGTGTTATATTTTTTATATATGTCATCTTATCAAATGAACTTTCAGTTCAAAAATTTTCAAAAGTTTTGATGGATCTTGATAGTTTATAGCGAAATGTGTCAATTTGACGTTTGAACCACTGCCAGAAGTCGGCTAATATTTGTGTTTCTTGCAAATATTAATATTTCGCTTTGCGTAAACATTGTCCAACTTCTGGTGGGCGCTCTAAATTTGACACATTTTCCGATAAACAATAAACAATCCATTAAAAAACCTGAAAATTTTTGAACTGAAAGTTCACTTGGAAAAATATATGTATATGAAAAATATAACTTTAGTGTTAGGCTCATTATATCATAACTACGTTAATTTTTGTTCGATTTTATCAAAGGAAGTGTCAAACTCTTCACAAGATAATGCGCTTTCCGAATATCATCACTTATTTAATATTTTTTAATTAAAGTTTGCTACTATGAACGGACAAACTCGGAAAAATATGAAAAAAATCGCATTTGTCAAGTTTACCTCATCAAATCCCATAGCATATTTAGTCAAATAATATACATATGTATACCATTTTAAAGGCCCATCCCTCCACTTTCTAATAAGTTTTAAACTTTAGACATTGGTTGAGAAATGTTTGTGTAATCTATAAATTTGTGTGAAAATCCAAAAAAAAACTGTTTTTGTCAAATAAAACAAATTTGGAGGGTTCAAGAAATATAAAGTCATAACCTACACACTGCTAATGACGTAGCTGGGTGTATTTAATTTTTTTTTTATTTTGTCGCATAGTGTAATTGAACATTTTTAACCGTTTCCTTAGCGAGCATCCATTTGTGATCGAAGATCCCTGTAAATATTCTTTTTCTCAACACAACATTTTTTATTCATTTTTGTATTTGGAATACAATTAAATTTCTTAACTTATGCAAAATTCTAGTAATACAGGGCTTTGCTTAAGTAGGGCCTATTCCATAAAAATAAGTCTTGCTGATCGCTGTGGAATAGTTCTGTAACGAACAATAAATTTCCTCATTTTATATTGGAATAAATTGTTGAATTCATTCAAAAACCATGTGAAACAGAAATCATATTGAAAGTAATTTCAAAAGCCTAATTGTCTTAATGCTAATGTCCTCTACACTGTTTTAATATAACTGTTTCAGTGATATTTTCGAAAGCATAAAAATATAATTCAACGTTGTGAATAACTATGTATGTGACATGAAAGGAGAGGACATTCGCTAAAGTTGGGCAATAAAACATTTTGAACAACTGTTCATAGTGTTTCCTGTTTCAGAATTTTTTTTAAAAGTTTCTGTAAATACAGCAAGCAACGACAGTGAACAATCTCTTACTCTTACTCGCCTGATTGTTATTGAGGTTCTACGTAGAAATCTTTAAAAGTTGCGGGCTTTTAAACATGGCTGGTGATAGTCAACGTACGAACGATACAGAAAACGTATTCGTTGTAACCCGTTCAAATTGTTAAACATGAGGTTAAATCTTTTACGACAGCAACAACAACAACAACAACTGTTAAGAAAACTTGTTTTTCTTGTGTGTGTGTATGTGTGTGTTCAACTAACGAATAAATAAAAACCAACAACATAATACAAATCAAGTTTTAAAACAAAAACCTATGCACACACATACACACACGGTGTGTAAGTATGTAAGTATTTACCAACAAAAACAAGAAAAAAATAACTGACTGACTGAGTGACGGAGCAGTTTGTATGTATCCATACAATAAGAAACGGTTTAAAAGTAGATCGCCACTCGACTCCAACCATTCTTTACAAAAAATCATTTACATGAACATGATGTTGTTATTATTGTTGTCGTTGTTGTTGCTGCTACTGCTGCTGTTGTTATTGTTGTTGATTTTTGAAAAGTTCTTCAGAGCCAAAGAAATAAAAATTCATTTGACTTTACCTTGTGGTGTCTGTCTCGTTCAAATACATGATTTGCCGCCGTTGCCGTTGCCATTGCGTTGTTGTTTTGCTTTTTAAAAAATCTCCACTCGAACTCACAACGAACATACAAAAAACCAGATTTAAAGCCAACAAATACCAACACAACACAATGTCTTATTGGTAAAACACGCTTGGCTTGTTTGCTTGTCATTTATTTTTCGAAAAAAAGAAAAAAAAATTAGACAAGTTGCCCCAGCTTAAAGAAATTTAAAGTTAAACTCATACACAGCCATAGAACGTGTATTTGCCATGAGAAGAGCTCGAGTCTGTTGTGTGGTAGTTTTGTGAACGATGTGCTTTTAAAGGGGCAATCAAGTAAACGCTGGGTTGAGTTGACGGTTGACGGATAAAATCATGTTTGTAAACATAAATATGTTGCCAAAGTATTAAAACCGCAATATTTAATGGAAACATGTTGCATTGGCATAAGCTTTGTTAATGGCAACAAAACAACTTGTTGATACTTTACCATTTGTTTATAAACATTTTGGTTTGTTTCTAAAATACCAGTATAACGAATATGTTGTAAATTATACCCTGCAAGTTAATGTATATAAACATTTAAAGTAAATTTTGTATTTAAGTGTGATTTTTATCTCGCATTTTTTTTGTAGAGTTTTATTATAAGATTTATGCAACAAATGTTGCTGGAAATGATGAATTTTATCTCAAGTCATATTTTTTTAAGTACATATTTGAATTAAAATGTTGTTAATATTTTATTTTTACTTTTTGGAACTTCAAATCAAAATGGGTTCAAGACCATAAAATTCTTTATTCGCATATAATTCTTAGGCAGGATAGTGGATTGAACTTGAGACATCATGATTGGTGAAGAAAATTTTCCTGCCAACGTTTGCAATGTATATAGGCAGCAGTCTATTAGGCGTATTGAGTTATATCAATCGACTTAATATCTAATAGTTGTTAAAAACAACAATGGAATCCAAAAATTTAGTTTAGTAAAAGGCCTTCTATTATGTTTCACACAATAATTGGCCCAAAATAAATTTCACAGTTGTAAGAATAAGAGATGTGGGGCTAAGGGAGTTGCAATTGGAATTTTTGAAAAATTATAAAAAATGACATGACCTCAAATTGGTCACTGTTTATCATTACATTTAACAAATTAGTTCTAAAAGGTATTTTTTTTGACATGGGATAAATCAGTTGAAAGCCTTAGTTCCTTTATAGGTCATTACAACGCTTTCGTAAGGTTTACAAGTGGCTTTTCATACCATTCATGTTGTGTGTTATAATTTTATCCCTGACTTGCGGGACCTACAGTTTAACGTCGACTACGAACGACAGATTTTTGAGAAACTTTTTCATGGCAATTTTATTTACTCTCAGAGTTTTTGCCAGAAATCTGCTGAGAGGAAGTCGCCGAAGAAATTTTTTTTTGTATATCGTTTTGATGTCTGTCCTGGGGTTCGAACCCGGGCTTTACGTCTAAAAAGCGAACACACTATCTACTAGACTACGGGGGTTTTTTAATTATTTTAATGTCAGAGTTTTTGCAAAAAGACTTCTAGACGGCTTCCGAAAGTCGCCGAAATATATTTATCATTATTTTGTTTTGTTTAAAATGTCTGAATTAAGGATTGAACCATGGTTGTCGTCTAATAAGCCAACGCACTGGTCTAGTAGACAGCTACAGTCTTAGTTAGTGTGAGATTTCCTTGTATCACCTGTTACTCTTTTGGCGATAGTCGACGTTAAGCATGGCGCCCTCATGAAGGTAGCTCTGTAATTAAATTTTCAACGATTGCTCTATAGCCACAAATCAACTGTAATGCATGCTGATCTTCCATGAACCTATTACACTCTAATGTTATTAGTTACACTGATCCGAGTTTATCTGAGCATTTTGGACCCATGACTATCCGCTTAAAACGGTGCAGGTATTGGGCGAAGTAACCATTATCGGACATTATCAAATAGGTAGATTGGTTAAAGTGATAATTTTAATTACTAAAGCTTACTTGAGCACACATAACAACCTGTTGTGACGCCACAGCTAAGTGTAAGGTAATAATCCATTCCGCCATGTGTTCTTGTAATCCGCATTTTTACACAGAGAAAGAGAGTACATGTCCAACTATTGTTGTGAAGCTTCTACTACTATTGCGATGGTTTTCTAATTTCAGTTCGATATGCATCTAAGTAACACTACTGAATCTTTCTCATTATAAAAACGCTTAAACTCTTTCAGATGGATATCTATAGGCTACTCCCGGATATTACAACAATTGTCACTTCGAACAGTGTTCAAGAGTGCCTTATTAGGCTCTTAATGCTGAGCGCCTGTTAACCAGAGTTGCATGACGCCGTAGTCTAGTAGGTAGTGTGTTGGCTTAATAGACAAAAAGCCACGGTTCAAATCCCCGGTCAGACATCAAAAGGAATAAGAAAAAAAAAAATATTTCTTCGGCGACTTTCCCTCAGCAGATTTCTGGCAAAAACTCTGAGAGTAAATGAAATTGCCGTGAAAAAGTTTCTCAAAATCTATCGTTCGGAGTCGACGTTAAACTATAAGTCCCACCACTCACGTATAAAATTAACGCACACAACATGAGTGGTGTGTGAGCTAGGCCATAATCCTGACTGAAGGATTGCAATGGCCAATTATGTATGTATGCATGTATGTAATTCACTCGTATGTTACGTTTCACCAATTAACGATTACGGATTGATCATAAGCTTTCCAAAGCAATTACACTTGCCAGAAGGTGCTCGAATCTCTTTAAGGATTAACTTCCTTTAATTCCTGCAAATTTTTACTGACTTTGAATGAAATTTCCAGGTGAATTATCTTTTATTTTTCGAAAAACTCTACCAAGCTTCACTTTTTATTAAATCTGCAGAAGAAGTTTTTGTTTTCGTTTCTTTTTTTTTAATTTCTGAAATAATAATTTTTTTTTTATACGGAAGAATTGTTTTATGCAAGTCTTTTAAGTTGTCAGCAATGAATGGGCATTAAAATTGCAAACGAATATGAACATGAATGAATAAAGTATTGCAGAGGCAAGTAGTAGTAGTACATTAAGTAAGTTTCATAATTAATTATTTAATTTCACTAAATTTACTAAAAGTTCATTCATATTTGTTTTTTTTTTACTTTACTTTACTTTCATTTCTTTCGTTACGTTACGTTACGTTTCTTTTCATTTTTTTCCATTTTTTTTGTTTGCGTTTGTGTTGGTTTAATAATTATAAAGAAAATATCTTTTAAATACACATTATTTTTGAATGTAATTTAATATTTACAATGAAGTTTTCTCATGTCTCAACTTCAAGGCTGCACTTTACAAAAGTAAAAACTCAACAAAAATTTCTTTACTTAACATTGGGTGGGGGGAAAAATGTATTTCCATTACATACTTTTTGTAATTAGGAAATGCATTGGTACGGTAATAAATTACACAGTGCGACAGTCAAAATGTATCCAGCCAATGCCATTGTGTAGATTATGAGTTTTGTTGAGTAGAACTCAAAAACCCTACAAACTTATTTTATTTGACAAAAAATGTTTTTTTCTTGTTGTTTTCACACAAAATTATTGATTACCCAAATGTTTTTTAACCTATTTTCAAAATCCAAAGTTTTTTGTAAAGCAGACAGATGGGCCTTTAAAATGATATACCTAAACATAAAGTTCAAATTTACATGTTATGAGTTTTGATAGGGTAAACTTAGAAAATATGATTTTTTCACATTTTTTCAAGTTTAGCTATTCTTAATTGCAAAATTGTATTAACAAATATGACATAAGTACTGACACTCTGAAAGTGAATTTTCTTGTGAAGAGATAGACACTGCGTTTGATCAAATCGCACAAAAATTACCGTAGCTATAATTTAAATAGTATAACAGTCGTGTTATATTTTTTATATACATATGTTTGATATGTATATCCTATCAAATGCACTTTCAGTTCAAAAATTTGCAAAAGTTTTGATGGATCATGATTGTTTATTGGAAAATGTGTCAATTTCACGTTTGCACGACTACCAGAAGTCGACGAATATTTGTTTTTTTTTTGCAAATATTATTATTTCTCTTTGCGCAAACATTGCCCAACGTTTGGTGGTCGCTCAAACGTAAATTTGACACATTTTTCGATAAACAATCAAAATTCTCTCTTGAAAAAATATGTATACATATGAAAAATATAACTCGGCTGTTAGGCTCATTATATCATAACTACGTTAATTTTTGTTCGATTTTATCAAACGAAGTGTCAAACTCTTCACAAGAAAATGCACTTTCTGAATGTCATCACTTATTTAATATTTTGTTATTAAAGTTTGCTACTATGATCGGACAAACTTGAAAAAAAAATCGAATTTGTCAAGTTTACCTCATCAAACCCCATAGCATATTATGTCAAATAATATATATGTGCATGTCGTTTTAAAGGCCTATACCTCTACTTTCTAATAAGTTTTAAACTTTAGACATTGGTTGGGAAATATTTGTGTAGTCCATAAATTTCTGCGTAAAGTCAAAAAAAAACAGTTTTTGTCAAATAAAACAAGTTTGGAGGGTTCAAGAAATAGAAAAAAAATATTTTTGAGTTCTACTCAATAAAACTCACAACCTACACTATGCACATTAGCTGGATGTATTTAATTTTGTTTTATTTTTTGTCGCATAGTGTGATTTAATGGCCAAATTGAAATTGATTTGAGCACATACTTAATACTCATAAAAAGTAAAAATTAAATTAAATTACAATGAAGGCAAAAAAATGAAAGAAAATTAAGCATCAGCAATAAAGAACGAAAAAGTATTCAGTCAGCATCAGAATCACAACAAATGGAAGAAAAGATTTTTCTCATCCTTTTTTTTTTTGAAGATGGTGAGTAGGGGGTGGAGTGGTGTGTTTTTTTTTTTTTGTAAAATTACAATATAATTCTGTTTTAAAAGTTTACAAGTTCTTATAACATGTTGTAAAAACTTACTCCATGTAATAAACGCATTACTTGCACTTTTGGCTCCCAAAATTACAAAAACAAAAGAGTACAGGAGAACAACAGCAACAACAGAAAAATTATGAGCAAAAAAAAAAGAAGTGCTTTTGAAAAAGTTTCAGATTTTTGTTTTGCATACACGAACGTACTAACGAAAGGATTCATGCCAATTTGTATGTGTATGTGTGTGCATGAACTTCGTCTATCAACGTAAAGAAAAATGCAATAAAATGATGAGAATCTTGTGGCGTTGAAAGGCAATATTCAGGATGATACTCGCTATGCCACTTAAACAGTTTTTGTTTTTCTTTTTTCCTTTCATTTTGGCTTTCAACCTTGCTCATTGCAATTGCTGTGTATCTTTAGCTTCTTTTAGCCCAGTTTGCAAAATGGAAATTATGGCATCATTTGAAGTTTGTAGCGAAACGTACTCGCATATTTCAGTTGCAATAGTTTTCTTAAAGTAAATATTTTTTTGTTTAAATAATCAATCTGCAAGAGATTTAACTCAACAACATGCAAAGCTTGGAGTTTTTCCTTTTTCTCTTTTTGCCATTTAATATGGCCAACTTGTTAGGAAGTTGCTCAAGTGAACAGTTGGAAATATTATTAAAGAATTACAAAATTATTGCGATGGAATCTGAGGTAGAATATCAAATCAATTTTATTAATCAAAATCATCATCATGTGTCCCAAAGGCTTTAAATCCAAATCAATGAGTTGGAAAAGTGGATCCAGAATTGGACAATAATTATTAATGCTCTTAAATCCGTACACATTACATCCACATTGAGAAAAGAAAGGTGTCCTCCTATTACGGTTAATGGTGCAAGAGGGCCTGAATCAGAAATCAGCAATGAATCGTTTTTTCACTACTCATAAGTACTCATAAAATTTCGAGTATGATTAAGTCAACAGTATTGAAATTCAACTACTCTGATTCATTTGTACTCACTACAACATTGATTTATAAGTACAGGTTGCAATGAGTATGAGTACAACGTTGATATCAAACTCATAACATTCGAAATATGTTTGATTCATAAATTTAGAAAAAATACTTATAATACTCATAAATGATTAGAGTGATTCGAATCATTCATCAAAATTTACAGTCTTAGTTGTTGTTGCATTTAAAAAAAAAAAGAAAGAAAAAGACAGTAAGCAAACTAACACTCAACCTTCTAGTGAGTATTGTAGTGTTCGAACGCGAATCATACTGATTTTGTGATTCTTGTAAATGTTGAGCAAAGCAGAGTCGAAATCAACAACATCATGCTCATCATTGTTAAGTATGAGTACGATGAGTACTTCAAACTTTGAATATGAGTAGTATGAGTATGATATTAAAACGAAGAATGAATGTGTATAAGTATTAGAAATTATGAGTATGATTCGAATCTACTCATCTTTTTGAATGCTCATTGCTGATCTCTTGCCTGAACATACATAATAACGTAAAATATCTTGAAATACATTTGGACTGATATCTCAGGTGAGTCTAGCTGCATAATTACCTCAACTCAAACCCAAACTAACTCAACTTACTGGTGTTTTGGCACAAAATTAAGTCTCGACGTAGACCTCAAGCTTATTCTATACAAAAGTGTACTGAAAACTATTTGGCTGTATGCCATCATGCTGTGGGGGATACTGTGAATGCCTATTCAAAGAAATTAGACAGACACACATACATACATAATTGGCCATTACAACCCTTCAGTCAGGATTATGGCCTAGCTTCTCACACCACTCATGTTGTGTGTCTTAATTTTATACTTGAGTGGTGGGATCACCAGTTTTAACGTCGACTCCGAACGACAGATTTTTGAGAAACTTTTTCATGGCAGGTTTATTTTACTCTCAGAGTTTTTGCCAGAAATCTAATGAGAGGAAGTCGCCGAAGAAATATTTTTTTTTTCATATTTCGTCTCGGGCTTTACATCCAATAAGCGAACACACTACCTACTAGACTACGGCGACTTTTCTCTCTTCGTTTCTCAAATGTTAAAGGTATTTTACTTGATACGACCCTAATAGCTTATGCGAAAACCGCAGGCAGCCCTAGGATGCCTAATAGAAATAAAGATTTTACAGCCCTATCGTAGGTGAATACTGGTTTTTCCATAGATGCGGCATACTTTGTTATCTTCTATCGTTCTTCTATCGTTCTTCTATTGTATTGGCAATTCCATTGACTTGGTCTATCGTGGAACGCTTTTCTCTGAAACCAAGATGATACAATGTTTTAGTTCCTTAAGCGATATTTCTTATTTTAATTTTTTATGGATCGTTAAACCCCATATAAGTTCGAAGTTAATGTTTTAAATAAACATTCATAATGGCGTTGTTAAACACAAATTTTACTGGCAAGATTTTAACCATTTTGCCAGTTATGAGGGTTTCAGACCAATACCTTATTCTTGATTAGAACTTCTTCAATCGTTTAAGTTACTGAAAATGGTCGAATAGGTTTAGATTCTTGAACTCTACGGCACAGTGTTAAAAAATTCAGTACTTTAGTACTTTTTTCAGTACTTTTTCATTTCAAAACTCCAACGGTGCCCCCGCTTCGCTTTTAGTACTTTTTTTTATTATTACATATTTTATGGTTAGCGCTCTTCAACCATGTATTAGTGGCTTCGCAACTTGTTCAACGTATTGATAAAGGTAAAATTAGCCTTTAGCCGCGGTTAGTCCAACGGTCACGCAACGTACGTTCGTTTTTAGAGTACGAAAAGCAATATTAACACTTACCGAGCTGTAATGTAATTCCCGTAAGTATTTAATTCGCTTTTCATGTGCTAAATAAATGTACATTCCGTTACGTTTCGTCGACATTTGACTAAACGGGGCTTTTACGTTCCATTGCGTTCCGAATCAGTCATTATATAACATTAGTTTGTCTATTCCATTTCTATTTCTATTCCATTACGTACGTGTATTGAGTATGAATAAATATTTTTCACAAAAGTACTATTTGATGCAAAAAAGTACTCTTTCAGTTATTGTTCAGTACCATTTTAAAATTTCAATTTTGCAACATTGCAACGGCATATCATGAAATGTAAAATAAGTGATGAGTAAATACTTCAGTTTCATACTCTACATAATGAATATACACACATGTCGTTAATAGGCAAACTTTATATACATGTTTCCAATTACAACATGTTGACAATAAACACAAATAAACATCTCAGTATGTTATTAGCATGTTGCTATCAATTCAAAAATTTAACGAAACTTACTGTGGCTCTCTTAACAACGAAATCACTGTTGAATTTAAAATACTCTTTTAAAGTTAACATTTATCAAGAGACCAAAGAGATAAAATCGAATTCGAAAATACTGTTACAAAACATGGTTTCGTATTAAACAAACGTTTAAGTAGTTGTGTTAAATGGGACAACACACCACTGTGCATAAGGCTTTATGTACAAAACAAAAACAACAGCTGCATAATGAAACGAAAACAATAATTGTGATACATTTAAAGAGAGTAACAGCAGTGCGCCAGCAACAACATTGTGGCTCTCTGAGTGATGAAAATGTTTATGTACCTTTAGTTAAACGAAAGATCTCTGTTGCAACGGATTGATGTTACGGATGGTAGCGGTAATTGTGTACGATTTTTCTTGGATTACTGGTTATTTTCTTATTGTTTGAATAGTTGTTGTTTTTGTTTTATTACAAAAAAAAAGAAACAAACAAAAATCTTGTTTTCTCAGCAACGACAACAACAACAAAATGAAGTGAAAAATAAATTAAAATAGCGATTGGAGAAAAAGTAAATAAATCATAATAAAAGAAGAAATGGATACAACAAATATTAAAAGAATTATAAAACCGTTAATATTACACTAATAATAATAATAATAATACAAAACAACAACAACAAAAAGAAGAGTGTCAAATTAAACAATTAAAGTCCCGATTTTTTAGCGCAAAACGAAGCGTCATGCAAGAGGAGTAAAGAAATTAAAAAAAAAACAAAAAAGTGAAACAAAATCAAAACAAAGCAAAGCAAAGAAAAAAAAGTTTTATTTTAACAAAATTTTGCAGAAAGAAAGAAAGAAATAAAAAAACAAAAGAAAAGAAAATAAATTTTTACAGTGATTACAACAATTACAAAGAAAATTGAAAAAATTATTTTAAAGTTTACAACAAAGTGCCTGTGTGTGTGTGTGTGTTTACTCGATTGCATTCGTTGAACCTCTTCAAATTTGGATTACTTTCAGCAGAAATATTAAAGCCTTTGCATCAACTACTTAAAAAAGGAAAAGAGAAAAGGTTCTACAGGTAAAACAAAAAAAAATAAAATTTTTTTTATGATAGGACAGCGTCCATAAATAGTTATGTAGTACAAATATTAGTGTTTCTTTGTGTATGAGTGTACTCAGCATCATCAGAGAAGAGTTGGATAACATGTTTATATGCATTTACCAACAAACCATATCCATACACATACACACACTCCAACATAAAATCTTTTCTTATAATATGGGTCTCCACAGTTATCCAATGAAGCAGGCAGTGAACTCAACAACATTAAACCAGCTTGGCTTAAACAATAAAAAAAAAGAAACCCAACAGTAACAACAATGCTTTACCATGAAACTATAAAGAACAACAACAACAATAATCAAGCATACCAAATATCACAAAAAAAAAAGAAAAAAATAAATCCAAGCCAAGACAACTAAAACTATAGAAAAAAACAACAACTGTGGAGCAAACCAAGAGACTGACAAACGACTAAAAAAAACTGCTTAAATCGGCATATTTGTTTCTTATACTTTTGTGTGTTGGTGTGTGTACTTTTTTTCTTGATATTCATACCTGTTAAACTGGTTCTTCAATATCACTTCGCGTACAATATGTACGTATAACAAACAACAACCACAGCAATGGTTTTTGCTTTGCTTGCTTGCTTGCTTATATTTCTCTTGTCTCTTGATTCTCTCTTTACTAACTACTAACGAAATATTAGTAATACAATATTTGTTGTTATTGTTGTTTGTCATCATCATCAACGGCGTTCGTAGTCGCCGTCATCATCGTCACTGTTTTTCTATATATACATACATGTGTATGTGTGTGTATTGCCTATATGTCCCAACAATAATAATAACAACGATTTCTCGGTTTTAAAAATTTAATCGTTTCTTAAGAAAACGTATGAACGTGTAAAAGAAAATCACAAAACAAACTATAGAAGAAGTAGAAAAACAAAATTGACTACAATTGAAAACGAGTTTTGTTCTGCTTGTTGTTGATTTTTTTCTTTTCCTTTTTGTTACTTCTTATTTTTCTTTTGTTTTATTATGTTCTGGCCAAAAGAGAGACTTTACGAAGTATAAGAAGTATAGAGAGTGTGTTGAATACAAACATTATAAAATCAACAACAATTAACATGTTGATCTCTACACTGCAAGAAATCATTGATCCCCAAAATATCACACGCAAATATCGGGGATTTACTTGTCGATAACAAATCACATGTTATTTCAATAAAAATTATGATTAGAGAAGAATAAGGACAATTTTAAATGAAAAAAAATGTTTATTAAGCCGTGGTAGACGTAGAATCAGAAAGTGTGTGGACTGGGTCTGGCTCTGGGTCTTTCTTTACTGATGACCGTATGGCAATTAGGCAATGCCGCCTACGATGGTTTTTAATTGTCGAAAGGCTCAATATTATATTACGGCAGTTGGCATAAATGTCTCATGGCATTTGTAGAAAAAAGTGACACTGGAGGCTACTATAATACATTTTGAATCACCCTTTCTAGCCTTCAGCTTCCCTATCTACATACATATATTTATATAATTGGCTATTACAACCCTTCAGTCAGGATTACGGCCTAGCTTCTCACGCCACGCGTGTTATGTGCCTTAATTTTATACTTGAGTGGCGGGACCTACAGTTTAACGTCGACTCCGAGTGACAAATTTTTTGAGAAACTTTTTTCATGGCAGGTTTATTTTACTCTCAGAGTTTTTGCCCGAAATCTGCTGAGAGGAAGTCGCGTAATACCAGATAAATATATTCCGCCTAGGATGGTTTTTAATAGTCAAAAGGCTCAATATTCTATATGACTTGCTAAAACGTAGTTACGGCAGTTGGCGAAAATGTCTCATGGCATGATAGGAAAAAGTAGCACTGGAGGCAACTATAATACGTTTGAATCACTGTCCCTAGACTTCAGCTTTCCTATCTATTGTTATTGAATTGAATATTCCTGTTAATGAATATTCTTACAGTCACGTAATTTTTTATCAATTGAAGTTCTGTACATACTCCCTTGCATAACTGCAAGTCTTAGGGCCAGTGTTGAAAAATTCAGTACTTTAGTACTTTTTTCAGTACTTTGCCATTTCAAAAATACCGCAGTACCCCCGCGTTGCTTTCAGTCCTTTTTTAATTTTACATATTTTATGCCTTAGGGTGCGTACAGAGTGAGCGCTGAAAGCGGAGCCGAGATTGTCAGTGCGATAAAACTGATTACATACGAGTCAATACAAATAAGCTAGTATATAACACAGTGAACGCCGACAAAAGCAGAGATCAAAGCCGATGAGTGCGAGAAAACAGTTTCAAAGCGTTTTACACGCTTTTTTGCATTGTTGATGTTTACTTTTTAGTGTGCATTCGGGTATATTGTTGAAATTTAGTTGGATATTTTCTCAAATGACTATATAAATGATGAAATTCACCAAATTCTTTCCTTTTTAGTATAATTGGATGTTTTCCAAATTCTTTGGTGTTAATAATTGCATTAATCACACTAGGAGCAGCGAAATACTCTTCATCAGAGGAATCCATTACAGTGTACAGCAATTTTATAAACACAAGTGAACAACAAGACTAAATGACATAAAAGCAAAACACATGCAATAAACAGAATTTCAGCGCTGATTCTCGCATTCACTGTGTTATGTACAAATTTTCTTCTCGCATGAAAATAAGCGTCAATAAGCTCGGCTCGGCATCGGCGCTCACTCTGTTCGCACCCTTAGGCTTTTCAACTATTAATGCATTAGCAATGTATTGCTAAATGTAGAATTAGTCTTTAGCCCCGGTTAGCCAAACGTCCACAAAACGTACTTTCGATTTTAGAATACGAAAAGGAATGAGAACGCTTGCCGAATTATAATGTAATTTCGGGCATTTACATTGCTCTTCATATGCTAAAAAATGAACATATGTATGTATGTATGTTCCATTACGTTCCGACGATGTTTGACTACACCGGGCTTTTACTTTCCGAATCAGCTGTTTTTGCTTTGTATGTGAGGAACACGTATAAATCGTTATTTTTTCTGTTCTGTTCCGTGTCAGCCATATCTAACATAATTAAATGTGACAAAAAAATTTCTTCAGCGACTTCATTCTGGAGTTAATAAAATTCCTTTGAAAAGTTTCTATCGTTCGGAGTCGATTTTAAACTGAAGGTTCCGCCACTCATGTCTAAAATAAACACACACAGAATAAGTGGTGTGAGAAACTAGGTCCTTATGCTGACTGAAGGGTTGTATTGACTAATTGTGTATGTAGGTATTGTTTTACAAAAGTACCATTTGATACAAAAAGTACTCTTTCAGTTACGGTTCAGTACCATTTCAAAATTTCAATTTGGCAACACTACTTAGAGCCATTATTTCAACTAATGGGAGGATTTTAACGGGCAGATAAATTGTTTATCATTATTATGAGTACACAATGAGATAGAAGTAAGCATTAAGCTAAAGGGAGGATCATCCTATCTTTAACTTTTAAAGTTAAGTTTATGGTAGAACTTGCCATATTATATATTATTTTCAATATGGCAACCTCAAATATAAACAAAATGAGCAAATGCTTTAAAAATAATTTGTTTAATTGAGCACTTTTGTCGCGCATTGCTCCGGCACTGCCATATTTTTGCAAACAGTTAACTTTATTTTATCTGTTGGTTGTAATAACGAAAATAAGTTAAAGGTAACCTTAAAGTTCAGCTAAAGGTACCTTTAACTAAACCCAAGTTTAAGGGCAACTTGTAATAATGGCCCTTATTCTATTCAATCAACTTTGCCGTTAACTAAAGGGAGGATTTTAACGGGCAGATAATTTTTTTTTCATTATTATGAGTAACCAATAAGATAGAAGTGAGCATTAAGCTAAAGGGAGGATCATCCTACCTTTAACTTTTAAAGTTAAACTTGTGTTTGAACGTGCCATATTATATATTATTTTCAATATGGTAACTTCAAATATAAACCAAACGCGCAAATACAACAACAAAAAAGGGACCCTTCGTTGCCACTGCTTTAAAAAAAAACTTGTTTAATTGAGCAGTTTTATTGACATTGCTCAGGCACTGCCATATTCTTCAAAAAGTTAACTTTATTTTATCTGTAAGTTATAATAACGAAAAGAAGTTAAAGGTGACTTTAAAGCTCACTTTAGCTAAAGTTACCTTTAACTAAACCCTACTTTAACGGCAAGTTGTAATTATGGTCCTAAGTCTTTTAAAGAAAGTCAAGTCATTCTTGTAATTCTTTCTTATTTAAATTAAATCAAGACTATTGACGTTATAATACAGACGAAAATAATTGATTATCATTTAGAAATAGTGGTAAGAAAGGAATACATTTTAGACATCAAACCACCTATGTACAGCATGAAATTCTTTTAAAAATTACATTACTGTTAATGTAACTATTAAATTGTATTTATTTATATACAATGGTAGATTTAGTTTAAAATTAAGTTGTAATTGAAATTTTCTAAATTCCTTAACCTTTATCCACAACTTTAAAAGTTTACATTAAAAACAATATCTTTTAAAACAATATGTTTAAAATAGAAAACAAAATACGTTTTGCCAGTGGTTTTTAAATTAATTAATGGATGCAAACAGTATCATTAGAAATAATATTCTCTGCTATTCTGCATGTTATAAACACTTCCTTAATGGATGTGAAAGTAAATTAGAAATTAAGAAATTTTAAAATTATTGTGATAACATTAACATTCTACTACGTTTATTATCCTTTTCATCTTAACATCCTTTCAATGTTTTGTTGTGTTATCTGCTGATTACAAATTCCTGCTGAAGCTTTGTAATAATGCCTGCATTAATATCTTAAAAGCATTGAAATCCTTTTGACCTACAACTTTCAAAAGGATACTAGTTAAATTTTACACTCGAATGCCAAACATTTTAAATGTCAACAAAAAAGAAATTGAGAATAAAAGAAAGAGAGAGAGAGAGCAATTTTGAATTTCAAGTTATTTCCAATGAAGTTTGTTTTTCAATTGAAAATTTTCTTCAAACCAAATATTCTATTATTTATGAAATGAATGAACCAACTAAAGTCATTCCATTGAATTTATCGTACTCCGTAATGAATAAAATTGTTAGAAAAAACACGATTCAAATAAATGAATATAAGTAATTTAAATATTTGAAATGTTTTCATTTTAATATTTCACACTTCAAGTCCTTGTTAAACCTGCAAATGGACATCATAAATGTATACATACATATATATTTGAACTGATTACAAGAATTTATTTTAAAGGGCACTAAAATAGACTTTGGCTCCTTACAACAAGCCTGTGCCAATGTTTAGAACTTGACGAATACTGCAATAATTGCCAGTTCGCCATTCTTCTTTGCTTACAGCGCAGATCTTTTCAACACCAATCTTCAAACCACGACTATTCTCTTCACGCACAACGCGTCTTCACACAAGACTGACTGAATTCTTACTACTCGTTGCCTGCTTTGTCTTGCCTTTTTATATGCTCACGTAAACAGCCTGATAAAGGTTCTTGAAGTAGAATGTTCGTGGTTTCGTCTTCTCGAGAACTCTACCGCGACTTCATTGTTGTTTCTATATTTTGTTCACATTGCTTGCTGTTGCGTTCTCGCTTACTTGTCTATCCCCTTTTCTTTCATACTGATGTTGTTGGTTTACTTGCAACAAGTTCGTTGTATTTGTTTGTGTAGCTTTTTGTTTATCGTTTTCATAACAATATATAACCTTTTAACCTCTGAGTGGACAAGCCCGCAGCTTAGAAATTCCTCGTAATGGCTTCTACAGATGCTGCAACTGAAAGCAAGAGAAGGACGAGCCCACAGAACATCTTCTCTTTCATTGTACGGCGCTTGGGAATTTAAGAGGAAGAATTCTTGAACACACGCAATTTAGTGACAAAACATATCTGGCCAAAGGCGATTTGTAAAATATTGCATGCCTTCATGAAAATCCCGGGAGATGTAATTATGATGCGAAATAGATAATATTGGTGTTAAAATTGAATCTTATAGTACCAAAGCATTTTGTATTCATTGAGGCGGCTACCGGTTAAACCTAACTCAACCTTACTCTTAAGCATCGAAATCTATTTCGAAGCTATTCGCTCACCTGCATATATATTGTGTAACTAACGCACCAACCGTCCCAATATTTTTGTTTGATAAATACTGTATTCCAGCAATACCCATAAATTTTTTTCTTGACGTATATTTGCTTGTAATCGATTGGCCATTGAATCGCCCATAAAATTGCAGGCAGAATTTATTATTTTCCTTTACATAGAAATCTCATGCTCATAAGAACTACTCCTATTTTCCTCCTCCTATCTTTTTATTTTAACTTTTTTCAACTTCCCATGCAGCCCAACGTGCATATAATTACGATCCTCAAAACTTAACCTACTTAATTGAAAATTACAACTCTTTAGCCAGGATTACAACTAAGCTTCTCAAACTATTCATGTTGCACGTATTAATTTTATCTATGAGGGCCGAAACCTACTGTTTCATGTCAATATCGAACGATCTATTTTTGAAAATACTTTTACAGCAATTTTATTTTGTTCTCAGAGTTTTTGTCAGAAGAAAATCATTTTTCAAAATTTCGTTTTATACTGACCCAAGGTTTGAACCAGAGATCAGCAGAGATCAGTGTTGTCATTAAACTCATAACATTCGAAATATGTTTGATACATAAGTACGTCTACTCATTCAGATTCATAAATGTAAAAAGTTCCTATAATACTCATAAATGATTTCCGCTACTCATAAGTACTCATGAAATTTTGAGTATGAGTGAGTCAACAGTATTGAAATTCAACTACTTTGATTCATTCGTACTCACTACAACATTGATTTATAAGTACAGGTTGCATTGAGTACAATTACAACGTTGACAACAAACTCATAATATTCGAAATATGTTTGATTCATACGCCTACACATTCAGATTCATAAATTTAGAAAAATACTTATAATACTCATAAATGAATGAAAATTTCACCTTCTGGTGAGTATTGTAGTGTTCGTATGCGAATCATACTTATTTTGTGATTCTTGTAAATGTTGAGTAAAGGAGAATCGAACATCATGCGTATTGTTAAGTACGATGAGTACTTCAAACTTTGGATATGAGTAGTATGAGTACATACATACATAATTGGCCACTACAACCCTTCAGTCAGGATTACGGAATAGCTTCTCATACCACTCATCTTGTGTGCCTTAATTTTATACTTGAGTGGCGGGACCTACAGTTTAACGTCGACTCCGAAGGACAGATTTTTGAGAAACTTTTTCATGTCAGGTTTGTTTACTCTCAGAGTTTTTGTCAGAAATCTGCTGAAAGGAAGTCGCCGAAAAAAATTTTTTTTTTCATATTTCGTTTTGATGTCTGGCCGGGGTCTCGAACCCGGGCTTTACCTCTAATAAGCGAACACTCTACCAATAGACTACGGCGACTACAGTATGAGTAGTATGAGAATGAAATTAAAATAAGTATAAATGTGTATAAGTATCAGAAATTATGAGTATGATTCATTTTTGAATACTCATTGCTGATCTCAACCAAGAAATCGTTCATTTGACGACACTTGTATCGATCTTTCAATATCAGGACACTTGATGGATTTCCCTTTTAGAAAAAAATCACATTTTTACATCACATTTCTGTCAGTGTACCGAGGACAGAACTAAGGAGCGAGAGGAAAAAAACAAGAGAAAATTTTTGTGAGTAACAGGAACGAAGAGACAAACATTTTGTTAAGACAACAACATGGAGAAATTTTTGTTTCTTGGAAACATTTTACAGCAATTTGTTGTTACATGTTATTTGTAGCTTGTATGTATCTCTGATGTTATGTATGTATGTATGCGTGTATGTGTGTATGGGGTTTTATTGTAACTATAGTATGTAGTTGGTTTTGTTATTGTTATTTAAAATGTTCGTCTTTAATACTGAAGCGTATCAAGCTCAAACAGACACAATTTATCCATCAATCTAAGAACAACAATAGAAAATTTTCAGTTATCAACTCCCTTTGTGGAATCTGTATGTCGCTTTATAGTCAACGCACACACATACATACATACATACATATACAAACATCGTATATAAAACCCTCAAAGCATTTTAAACCAACAAACAATTTCTGTATTGCTGACGGTTTTTCGTAATGGCCTTAAATTGTGCTGGTATTTTCTGTCTTTAGATCGCTGTGTGTGTTTCCTTATACGTGTGTTTGTATGTACACATACATATGTATTTATGTACCAGAATGCATGTTCTTATGTAGTTATTGTGTTTGTTGTTGTTGTATAAGTAAACAAGCCCTAAATTGCTTGTTGCCGTTGTAGTTGTAATTGTAGTTGTTGCTGTGTTTGTTTACTTGCCAAGTTGGTTGAAATTATAAGAAGTATTTACCTGCTTAATTTTTTTTGTTGATTTTCTTGTTATTTTTGTTTTTATTTTTATTTCTTTTTCGTGTAATATTTCTTTCTTTAGTTTAAAATACAATATAATGTACAACAACAGAAACAAAATAAGAAAAAAAAACAACGAGCCAACTATAAACAACAACTGCAACAATGACTAGATATAATATGAAAATGTTTTAAGTTTTTCCAGTATGTTACGGCAAATGTTTCATTTACAATTTAATGTTGTTTACAATCAGCTATTCAAAGGAATGCAATCGTTTTCAAAGTCAAGCTAATTAAGAACAATTTATACGATAATGCTTTACGTACGTTAAGTCGGAGAGAAAATATTACAGAAATCCAGCAATAATTTATAATAATACCAGGTTCAAATATGCACTTTTATTGAGTCAATATTCGGTTTATTGAGTACAATATTTTAAGTGTTCAGACATACATAATATGAGCAATATTCATTTGACAATTGGTAAACAAAACAGCTGGTTGTTTCAACACCATTGTTTTTTGTTTGTCGTTTTTGACATTTGAGTTGTCAAATATCAGCAGAAAGTGTTCGGAAAATTGTAATATGCTCACTGAACGTACTTATGACAGTGCTGTATTTTAAATTTTACTCAATATTATAACAATTTGCGTATTTATTGCGTAATAATTAATTGAAACTTTACATATGAAATATTGATCTCAATAATGGCGTTTATTGCGATTTACGCAATAAAAGTGCATGCCTGAACATAATATAAAGGCGATTACAAACGATAGATTTGTAATCTCGTTTAGACAACTGGGAAAAATCCAATAAAATGAAAATGAATGTGCATTTCTATTCTAATGAAGTGTGATTGATGGTTTTTGAAAAATTACAAAAATTCAGAGAGCTGCTCAACTGTCCAATTTTCATCAGTATTTGCTCTCAATGTCGTATTTTTTTCTAAATGTCGCATGATGTACGGAGTTTTAACGATTCAATGTCATATGACATGTCGTATGACTAGTGCCCATCCAAAATTCCCTTTAAACGCAATCTATATGCGATACATACTGATGAATTAGAAAAATACTTTGGCAAAAGGGCATTTAAAAATGTATTCACGATAAAATTCACAATTCTGTTTAGACGACGTCGTGGGTATAAGTTGTGAATGCAATAAATTTAGGTCTGTTTCAGCGTAGTGTACTAAAAAGCAATTCAGTTATATTCCAGAATATAATCTGTATCTTAATGGCATTAGATTCATCTACTAAAAGCTATATGCCTACGGTCGTACTGAAAACTTCTACTTTTTCTGATAGCAGGATAGCACGCATCGTTAATGACACACAGTGAGCGCCAAAAGTAAGAAAACATCACTGAAATAATTCATTTCCTTCGGATAGCGAGAAAAGTAAATGAGAATAGTCGAATAAATTTCCAAAAATAAAAACATTTATTTATTACTTATAAAATGTTAAAACAAAAACAACAATTCATGATTTATCACTTTTTTTTATATGTACTTAAGAACATAATAGAAAATTTAAAATTATAGTGGGTGTTGACTCACTAATGGCAATCACTGTACATATGTATCTGAAGTCGATGGGAAATTATTTTGTATTTAATTTACATTCCATAACCGACTTCAACCGATTACAAACTCTTCAGGTCTAGGGCGAATCAAGAATGGATTTTGAAATACTTAGAACCCATGGGGAAACTTACGGGTATCTGTTAATCGAAAGTTTTTAACATCGAAAGATGTGCACAATTCAACTTGAAAAGGAGTTAAAAAACACAAGATATAACAATACTGTTAGATAACAGTCATTGCGCTATTCGAGCACTCGGCCCTTATAAATTTTAATTGAAGATAGGTTAGAGGACGAGTACTTGTCAACTGTGGCAAGTACAGTACCCGGAGGTCGAATTGACCCATTGTACTTAATTGAAGATAGTATAAAATAATCTGCTAGACGAATGAGGGTTACTCACTGTTGGATCCCAGGTCATTTGGGAATTCTCGGTAATAAACAGGCAGACGAATTTGCGAGAAGATGTTGATAGGACCAGAACTCTTCTGTGGAGTAGGAGTGAATGTTTGGAAATGTCTGCTCAACGAACGCGAAGATAAAACGAGTCAAAGACTGTTCTCAAACCAAGCTGGTTTGTGGCAGTCAAAACGTTTGTTGGGAAATTAAAATAAGAAAAGTTCTGAGTCATGCACCACTCTATTAAGAAATAACCTGAGTTTGATAACCGGTTTTTTGAAAGGGCATAGTACACTTATCCCGAGCCCAACATGTAGGTTCTGTGACAATGACAATGAATTATCAGATCACATTCTTGGAGCCTGTGAGGTATTAAGGCAACTGCCAGAGGGAAACTAGATGCTAGCTATTGCATTGAATTTTTTGACTGCGAATAGCTTACTGAAGTCGGTAAAGGCAATTGCTTTGAAGGGGACATATAAAGTAATGAGGGAGTACAATAGTAGATAGTAGTGTGTTCGCTTATTAGACGTAAAGCCCGTGTTCGAGCTCCAGGCCAGACATCAAAACGAAATATGAAAGGCAAAAATATATCTTCGGCGACTTCCTCGCAGTAGATTTTTAGCAGAAACTCTGAGAGTAAATAAAATTGCCATGAATAGTTTCTCAAAAATCTGTCGTTCGGAGTCCACTTTAAACTGTAGGTCAAGTTAAAAAAATTAAGACACGCAAATTGAGTGGTGTGAGAAGCTAGGGCGTAATTATGACTGAAGGGTTATAATGGCCAATTATGAATATAGGTGTTTGTGGCAGGCAAAATTTTTGTTGGAAAGAGAAGGCTCTGAGTTATGCATCACACGATCAAGAAATAATCTGAGATTGATAACCGGTTTTAGGGGATTTATCTCAAGCCCAATATGTAGATTTTGTGACGATGACAATGGGTTATCAAAACGCATTCTTGCAGCCTCTAGGACATTAATGCGTCCCAGAAAGTAACACTTGAGTGTTTACTAGAGATGCTACTCAAGAAACTGTTTTTTTTTAACGTCAGCAGCTTACTGAAGTTGATCAGGTCAACAGATTTTAAGGAGACATATCGTCATCGATAATCCAAAAGTACGTAAACATCACTTTTTCTAATTTTACAGGAGAAGCAATGGAGAATGTTACATATTGGTACGACATTTTGAATTATTGATATAAAAATGTTATTTTTGGTCGCTAAAATCTAAAAATTGATAGAGATATGTTAGATAACCTTACGATAACCTTTGATGATACGTACTTTTGAATTTTCGACGACGATATAAAGTAATGAGAGGCTACTAGAGATCATATGGTCATAGTGTTAAGGTACCTAGTTGTTCACCACAACTTGTATTACTTTGACAGTTTGAACTTTTAGTTTGAAATATAAAATTATAGAAATAAAAGACTTGAGACAATTTCAGCCAATTTTGTCAAATTTCAACTAATTTAGTTCGAAGACTTCTAATATTGGTTGTATGACTAGGTTTCGAGGGTCTTATGTTACAAAACAATGTTTTGGTGTTTTTCGTTAAATGTCTCGTAACATTTTTGCTTTTTAAAATTTAATTTTATTTTCTAAATTTCTGTATAATTTTTGTTGAAATTTTTTAAATCGATTAACAATACTAATTCCATTTTCGTTTCCCATTTTTATATATTTTTCAGATCGAGAAAAGATTCCACACGGTAACAAAAGCACTCCCAAGAAGGAGAGAGAGGGAATAAAATAATACTCCTCAACAACAATAAAACTAAAAGAGAAAATATATGCGAGCATAAAAAGCAAAGAAAGAAATACGCAAGAAAAACAAAAAAAAAAAAAAAACGAATCAAAAGAAGTGCATTAATTTGAAAGAAGTCAACAGGTTTTTAAACACCAGTTGGTTGTGCAGTGAAACGTAAAGAGTAAAAAGGGGTCCCTGTACACCTTTGTAGCTCAACATTAAACCGGGTTGTGAGTGAGTGAGCGAGTGTGTGTGTGAGCGTATGTAAGTGTAATCAAATCGAATACAAGAAGCCATTTTCTTTTTGTCTTTAATTTTTTTCTTACTTCTTCTGAAAAGTGTAAAGTAAAATAAAAGAAAAAAAAAAATTAAATAAAAATCAAATTGCATCTCTTGATAGAAAAAGAAACTAAAAAAGTGAAAAACAAAATTATAAAAATTTTTCGAAAAGTGCAGATGCCACAAAAATAAAATAAAAGCAACAGATGACCTAAACAAATAAATTAAAATCAGGAAAAAAAATTCAGTTAAAAATTTTTAATCATTTTCCCGAATACCCATGCAAATAATATCGATAACGTAGAAATAGGTTGATAAATGCCAGCAAAATGTCACTAAAAACTTAGCATTTTTTTTTTCGTCAATAAACAATTAAAATCAAATACAACAACGACATCTTTTTTAACTTAAAAAAAAAGTTAAGGTACCTAGAAAATCTTTAAGAATGAAAAGCAAGTTGAATTGTGCAATAAAATTTGTAAAACCAACGACTTTCAAACAACAATTTTCAAAGACAAACGTGCCACAGCAGTTGTTTTTTTATTTTTAATTAAATATTTTATTTTCTTTTCACTTATAACTCCCGTTGTTATTATTGTTTTTTTATTGCATAATAACTTTACTTTCTACACAACAAAACTTTTATTAAAAAAAAAAAAACATTTTAAAATTGTCAACCATAGCCATACGTCACTCAGCTAAAGTTAAACTAGCTTCAGTATTTCGATCGTGTTTTTTTCGCTCTCTTCTTAAATAATAGTAGACTCAAACGAAAACTAACTTAAAAACTAATTTATAAACATCAGCAATCTCACCATCCGGCAACATCATTTGAATTATTTGACTTCAAAGTGTTTTCTTACAATTTGTGAAAAATAGTGTAAACAGTGATTAATTATACAACATTTTGTTGTCGATTTTATATAAATTTTAAGTTATTGCATCTTTAAATATAAAATCACTTTAGTTTGATAATATATCTGCGATTATAATTGGATCATTAAGTAACACACTATTACGGTAACGACAAAGTCAACATCAACATCAGCATCAGCATCATCATCATCATCATCATCAACTGCTGTAAGCAACATAATAAAATGATGGCAACCTGGAAACATTTTTTGATCGGTAAGTTCTAAACATTAATTTTTTTTTATTTGTATACACCTACATATATATTTAAGTACAGGTATATGTATATATAAATAGATTTTTACACATGCAGATGTACATTTAATAACAGCAAGATAAACAGGAATTCTATTTTAATAAGTTATACACGTACGCATTTATGTACACACAATGTTGTTATAAACCAGAGATCAGCAATTAATAGTTTTTGTGCTACTCATAAGTACTCATGAAATTTTGAGTATGAGTGTGTCCACAGTATTAAAATTCAACTATTCTGATTCATTCATACTCACTACAACATTGATTTATAAGTGCAGATTGCAATGAGTATGAGTACAACGTTCTCATCAAACTCATAACATTCGAAATATGATAATTCATACTCGCCTACTCATTCAGATTTATAAATTTAGATAATTCCTATAATACTCATAAATGATTTTCACTCCCCATAAGTACTCATGAAATTTTGAGAATGAGTGAGTCAACAGTATTGAAATTCAACTACTCTGATTCATTCGTACTCACTACAATATTGATTTATAAGTGCAGGTTGCAATGAGTATAAGTACAACGTTCTCATCAAACTCATAACATTCGAAATATGTTTGATTCATACTCTCCTAGTTATTCAGATTCATAACTTTAGAAAAATTCTTATAATACTCATAAATGATTTTCACTACTCATAAGTACTCATGAAATTTTGAGTATGAGTGTGTCCACAGTATTAAAATTCAACTACTCTGATTCATTCGTACTCATTACCACATTGATTTGTAAGTGCAGGTTGCAATGAGTATGAGTACAACGTTGTCGTCAAACTCATAACATTCGAAATAAAGGCTCCGCCAAATAACTTTTTTTTTTTGGAGATTTGTTTAAAAAAAAACTACTGAATATTTTCTTAAATTTCTTTTTTTATTTGAAAGTACAATCCTTCCAGTTAATAATGGAAAATAATTTCATTCAAATGGCTGCCTCGGCTGGCAATGCAGTAGCCTATACGATTGGTCCAATTTTTAAGCACATTATCGATTTCACCAATGGTTTCACGAATATTGTCCTTTAAAGCGTCAATTGTCTCTGGCTTGTCGGCGTAACACTTATCTTTGACGGCACCCCACAAATAACAGAACAACGGTGTCAAATCGCAGCACCCAAGGTAGCCAAACGACATCAGCTCTGCGGCTGATAATGCGATCTTCAAAATCAGGGCTCAAAACATCGAGTGTAGCTTCGGCTGTGTGGAACGTAGCGCCGTCCTGTTGAAACCAAATATTGTCCATATCCTTCTCTTCAATTTTTGTGAACAAAAATTCGTTCAACATGGCCCGATAACGATCGCCATTGACTGTAACGGCCACTCCTTGCTCATAGGCCAATTATGCCTCTGGACCAAAATCCGTACCAAACAGTGACTCGTTTTGGGTGCGTCGGCTTTTCAATGTATGCGTGCGGGTTTTCTGTGCCTCAAATGCGACAATTTTGCTTGTTTACATACCCGCCAAGATCAAAATGAGCTTCATCTGAAAAGATGATTTTGTTTTTGCCAAAATCGGCATCTTCTGTAGGCCAGCCGGGGCAGCAATTTGAATGTAATTATTTTCTGTTATTAACCGAAAGGATTGTACTTTTAAATAAAAACAAAGAAATTTGAGAAAATATTCAGTAGTTTTTTTTAAAGCATTTTCAAAAAAAAAGAAGTTATTTGGCGGACCTTTTATAAGTATACTTACGGGTATATACATATGTATATAAATACATGTTCATCAGAAATACTGGTTCATCATACGTACCGATTTTATTGTCCTCTGCGAAATAAAATCAAATTTTAAATGTTTTCAACAATTTTTCATTTCATCAAATTAAGAATAAAAATTTTAATTGAGGGCGTAATTAATTTTGTTTCTGTCCTGTATTTTGAATGGACATAATAAACTGCGCCTATGACATTCAACACATTCGAACTGAAAAAAAAATTCAACACGCAGGTTATAAAAAAAAAAAATTATTCGCTTTAAATTTCTAGAATAGGGGGACGGGGAGTCAATGTTAATAATTTTATTAAAGTTTAATTACTGGGTTGTTATTAAATTGCTCCGTGACATATTGGTTTCTGTTGTTTTTCATGTCATTAAATTTGTGTGTGTGTATGCCGATGGTAGTGGAAAATGTATATACGAGAGATAATTAAAAATAAACACAATTTTATTACTCTCTCTACTTTTGCTCTTGTCCCTTTTTTTATTGTTGTTTTTGTCTTAAACAAACTATGCGATGAAATTAAAAATTTCTTGAAAAAAAACAATAAAAATACAAACAATTTTAACCTTCATTAGATTTATAAAATAGAATTTGGGGTCTAGGGTAGGGTATTCAAAATGATTTAAAGCGAAATCATCCGGTAAAGGCGTTTATTTGTCGATACTGTGCCTGTCCATTCCTTAATGCAATGGACTTTACCACTCAAGAATACTAATTACAGCACAAACCTAATACGGACAAATTTTACGATTTATTCCAACCTTCCCGGATATTTCAAAATTCCAATTCTCCTACCGCATTCTCTTGTGTGCCTTGTTACATTTTGCCTTACAATGGGGAATTCGATAATTTAAGCTTCAATGCAAAATGAAACAAAGCAAAGAAACAGGGAAAAGAATATAAAATCAGCGTTTATTTAAGCCACTTTGTCAAAATTTAATATGATATTCGTGTTATTGTTGTTTTTTTTGTATTTCTCTTTGTTGCAATTTTCTTATAAATAATAAATTATAAAAAAATGAAAGTGAAAAAAAGAAACAAAAACAATCTCTATTAATGCAACATTTATAAGGAATCCATTAAATCGTCCTTAACGTGATCCATCTTTGCCAAAGAAAAAAGAAGCAAGCAACTCTCCAACACACGCACATTCCATACAATGAAGACATTACATATTATTGAAAACAAAATATTTAAAATAAATTATAAAAACAACAACAACAACAACAACAACATTAGGTAGAAACGACAACCAACAAATTAGAAAGTAAACGCGTTTCTTTACATATCCTTTCATCTTTAAGCGAGTAAGCATACATACATTAATGTACACTTGAGAGCATACACACCATACAGATATTATGTATACCCCAGGAAACATTTCGTAACGGAAACACTTTATATCACGTATATATTATAGCGTTCCTCATTGGAAACAAACGCTATAATGTTAGTTGCAGTCTTGAGACGATTCGGTAGGTACTGAACGGTGATCAGCAATGAGTATTCAAAGAGATGAGTGGATTCGAATCATACTCATAATTTCTTCTACTTACACGCATTCATACTTATTTTAATATTATGCACATGCAACTCACATTGAAAGTTTGAAGTACTCATCGTACTCATACTTAACAATACGTATGATGTTCGACTGATTTCGACTCTCCTTTACTCAACATTTACAAGAATCACAAAATAAGTATGATCCGCGTATGAACAATACAATACTCACTAGAAGGTTGTGTGTTTGCTTTGCTTGCTGTCTTTGTCTTTCTTCTGTTTTTGTAAATTCAACAACAACTAAGACTGTAAATTTACATGAACTATTCGAATCACTCGAATCATTTATGAGTATTTTAAGTACATGTTTTTCTAAATTTATGAATCTGAATCTGATTAGGCGTATGAATCAAACATATTTCGTATGTTATGAGTTTGATATCAACGTTGTACCCATACTCATTGCAACCTGTACTCATAAATCAATGTTGTAGTGAGTACGAATGAATCAGAGTAGTTGAATTTTAATAGTGTTGACTCACTCATACTCAAAATTTCATGAGTACTAATGAGTAGCAAAAAAAAAACGATTTATTGCTAATCTCTGGTACTGAAACTTGTTATGGAAAAAATGTTGGTGTTGTTGTAACAGACAATCCCAACTAGCTTGTATAGGTAGAAGCGAATAATCATCAATCAAATGATTGTTGGGATATCACACATTTACGTGAATTTTATATTCATTTCCGCTCTCAATCTTTTATAATTCCCTTCTCTTTTACGATGTAAGCATGTACCAGTGTACCGGTATGAAATGAATGTTTTTTAAATGAAAATAAAACCTTAATTTTTAATGGGAAAGTAAACATTTAAAGTATTGGCTGCCTACACATTTCTTCCATACTGATTTTCCATCGTGTCCAAAATTTCACAAGTCGGGTTTCGGTTTTCCACTTGTCTGCTATTCAGTTCATGTGGCGCACCCATTTTTTAGATTTTTAAATTCTTCCCATAGTTTTTGAACGATCATTATTAGTCCAGGGTTTAACGTGAGTTTCGCCATGACGGCAAAGAAGGGGTGGAAACAATGCATATCATGTGGTTGCATCACCATACGTGAGTACCAATTCGAAACCATTCATTTGGACATGACTTCCCTCTTGGTTAGGGGTCGGAGACTATCTGAACTCCTTTTTGACAATGGTTAAGAGTGTAACGCCACACTGAGCTTACGCTCTCCCCGCGATTTGGATATAAACCACAGCCACCACCTTGCTCCCACAAGGGGGCCTCACCGTTGTCGGGCAGAGACGAGTCTCTTAGACACTCGTGGTATCAGAATTATGACTTCGGTCAGACTTCACAGTCCAGTGTGCTACCAGTTGAACCCCAAACACTTCGGGACTGGTTACCCGAAATTAGTTGTTGAGCAACATTTAACATCTCTAGAATTTTTTTTCTGAATCAAAGAATTAATTGTTTGCAATTCACCGTCTTCAAATTTTTTTGATGGTTCTTCGCGTTTTTTATTTTATCCATCACAATCGGTATCTCTGAACCATCGAAACTATCTCCTGTATGTTGCTTCTGATAGAGCATGATCACCATATCGCTCGATAAGCATTTGATGCGACTCTCTAGCACTTTTCTTCAAAAGAAAACGAGAAAATAAGACCCAAATTCCCCAAATTATCATTTTCTGGTACAAGATTCTTCATCTTCAACACGATGTTGTTTGCGTATCGATTTGATGTGTGCTGAATATGTCATTGAGTGTTGTTGAGATATGCATCTTAATTTCGTAAATCGCAATAAACGCCATTATTGAGCTCAATATTTCAGATAAAGTTTCAATTAATTATTGCGCAATAAATACGCAAATTGTTATAATATTGAGTAAAACTTAAAATGCAGCACTGCCATACATAAGTATGTTCCGAACACTATCTGTTGATATTTGACAACTCAAATGTCAACAATGACAAACAAAAAAAAAAACAAAACAAAAAAAAACAACAAACCAAAATAAAAACAATGCTGTTGAAACAACTAGCTGTTTTGTTTACCAGCTGTCAAATGAATATTGAATAAACAGCTGATCTGCGTATATTGTTATGTCTGAACACTTTTAATGTTGTACTCAATAAACCGCATATTGAGTCAATAAAAGTGCATATATGAACATAGTATAGGGTGTTTTTTATAGAGGTATAGAACTTTATGTTGCAATAAAACAACGATCGATTATTCGATTGACATGCATTTTATTTATCCGAAAGATAATCTTGTGGCATTACATTTTAAATATGATTTCTGGCATATGACCACCACGGCTGGCGCGGATGTAGGCCAATCTGGACGTCCAATTTTCAATGACTTTTTACAACATTTTTGGCCGTATATCGGCAATAACACTGCGAATGTTGTCTTCCAAATGGTCAAGCATTTGTGGCTTTACCGCATAGACCAATGACTTTACATAGCCCCACAGAAAGTAGTCTAGCGGTGTTAAATCACAAGATCTTGGAGGCCAATTCTCGGGTCCAAAACGTGAAATTAGGCGGTCACCAAACGTGTCTTTCAATAAATCGAAATAAAATTGCACTATTTCCAAGCGTTGTTCAAGCGTGAGTCTATTCATGATGAATTGCCAAACCAAACTGAGAATAAATCACTTGACAGCTGTTAAATCGGTCGCCATCTTGAAAAGTAATGTCAACTTAAAGTTCTATACCTGTATAAAAAACACCCTTTATAAGGTTCGTTTACAATAAATATTCCCTATGGAGACATTTGTAACTTGCTGCTCATTTCATACCGGTACACCTGGGAATGTATAATGTGTATAAGTGTTATGCTTGGTAAAAAGCTTTTATTCTTCCCTTATCACTCATAATGTAATTATAAGGCTTTTATTTGTTTTGTTATTTATATTTATAGGATTTATATTTGGGCCATTATGTTGCAATATTTATGAGGTAGAAATGCGGATACAAATTATAAAATCAAGAATATTTAAAACTATTAAAAAAATGTTTCCATTATTATCAGTAGGTACTATCCACAAGTGATAAAAATTAAACTTTATTTTCGTAGAAATAAAATTTTGAAATTTATTTTTAAAATTCTCTTCATGTGGAAGAGAAACACAATCTAATATAATCGAATTTAAATATTCTTTTACTTTTACTTTCTCATATTTCTAATTTTGTCTAAAAACAGAAGGACAAAGCGTTTTACTGCAAAGCGTTTGCAAATGTAAACGTTAAAAACCCTTCAAGTAATTCCTCAATAAATATTTAGAGAAGGCAAACAAACAATGCATAAAAACGAATACGAATACTGTTGATACTATTTGGACAAAAAAAAAATAAAATGTTGAACAGAAATATTATTTATAAAAATTAAATTAAAATTTATGAATGTTTGCAATAGAAAATGTTCCTTTTTTTGTTTTTTTTTTTTTTTTTGGTTAAATTTTAAGCCTTAGATTTTTTTTGTCTGTTTGACCCATTTAAATTTTTTATGACTTGTTTTCTTTATTTTTCTTTTATTTTTTATTTCTTTTATTAAATTTATGATTTTTTATCCTTCAAAATGAAATTGAGAACAACTTGATAAATTTATTTGCACGCACGTTTTTTACACACACACACACACAAACATATACTTGGATATACGAATCAGTGTTAAAAAATTTAGTACTTTAGTACTTTTTTCAGTACCATTTTCATTTTAAATATACGACAGTACCACCGCCAGGCTTTCAGCACTTTTTTTTTTGTTACATATTTTATGTCTTAGGCTTTTCAACTACTACTAATGCATTAGCAACATGTTCAACCCAACGCTAAAGGTAGAATTAGTCTTGAGCCCCGATTAGCCAAACGTTCACGAAACGTGATTTCGGTTTTAGAATACGAAAAGCAATGAGAACGCTTGATGAAAAGGAATGTAATTTCAGTAAGCATTTACATTGCTCTTCACATGCTGAAAACGAACGTATGTTCCCTTATGTTCCGTAAACGTTTGACTAAACGGAGCTTTTACGGTTTATTACGTTGCGTATCCGTTTGTTTTTGTTTTGTAAATGAGGAACACGTATAAATCGTTAGTTTTTCTGTTCCATTCCGTATGTGTATTAAATATAAGTAAATAAATAGTCTAGTAGTTAGTGTGCGGGCTGACAAGACGTGAGCCCACGGTTCAAACCCCATGTCAGACATCTGCAACAAAACAGAAAATAAAATTGCCACGAAAAAGTTTCTTAAAAATCTGTCGTTCGAAGATGACTTTAAAGTGCAGCTCCCGCCAATCACTCATGTAAAGGGTGGTTTTTTTTAAGAGCTATAGGAAAATTAATAAAAAAAAAAACACTTAACATTCAGAAAAATTTATGAAATCTTTATTTGAATCGATAGTACGGTCCATATAATTTAATGTTTGAGGATTATTTCATGCAAATGTTGACCGCGACTGCGCCTCAAATGGTCCATCCGCTTAGTCCAATTTTGGCATACTCTTTCCAACATTTCGGCCGGTATCTCACGAATAAATGCTTCAATGTTGTCTTCCAATGCTTCAATTGAAGCGGGCTTGTCTGTATAGACATGAACTTTAACATAGCTCCACAAAAAATAGTCTAAAGGCGTTAAATCGCACGATCTAAGCGGCCAAAAGACCGGTCCCGAACGTGAAATAAAATGTTCACCGAACTTGCCTCTCAATAAGTCCATTGTTACGCGTGCTGTGTGGCTTGTGGCACTGTCTTGTTGGAACCACATGTCATGCAAATCAAGCTCTTGCATTTTGGACAAAAAAAAGTTGGATATCATCTCACGGTAGTGCTCACCATTCGCAGTTACGTTACGATTCACAGCATTTTTGAAGAAGTACGGTCCAATGATGCCACCAGCCCATAAACCGCACCAAACTGTGACTTTTTCTGGATACATTGGTAGCTTTTGCAATGCTTCTGGCTGATCTTCACTCCAAAATCGACAATTCTGCTTATTTACGTATCCCGACTAGCCGCTTCAGTAGGTCGATTAAACTGACCATAAAATGGAAAAAGCGCGCTATGAACTTTCTTAACAGAGTACGCATTTTGATAATAAAATTCAATGATTTGCAAGCGTTGTTCGTTTGTAAGACGATTCATGGTTAAATTATAGACCAAACTGAATATGTTTGACAGGTAAACAAAATACGAAACGTGCGTGAGCTGTTTAAACCAGTGTTGCCAAAAAGATAATAGCTAAAAAATTACCCGTTATTAAATTAACACACACACAAAATAAGTGGTATGAGAAGGGTTGTAATAACTAATTATATATGTATGTATGTATTGTTTTTACAAAAGTACCATTCGATGCAAAAAGGTACTTTTTCAAAATTCTATTCAAAATTTCAATTTTGCAACACTGATACGAATGACAAGAAGAAAGAGTTTGGTGAGAGTTATGTTTGTTTGTATACATATATATGTTATAAATTATGAAAAATACCAACAGACCTATAAAAGGATTCGCATTTCAAAAACCATGACTGTTGAAATTCCTTTCGTTTTTTTTTTATTTTTTTTTTGGAACATTGTATTGCAAAATTCCTTTTTAAATTATATTATAACACACACACGCACACGCATATCCAAAAATATATATGTATGCAACTGTGTGAGAGAGTTAGAGACTGAAGGTATGTAGCCAGCCAATGTGGCTGTGAAGCAATAACTTGGCAAAACAAATATTGTAACGCATAAATTTTCTATTCGTTTTTAGGTTTTTTTGTTGTTGTTTTTTTGTGTGTTTCATTTTCAATTCTTTTACATTTTTTTCTCCTTTTTTGTTGTTGTTGTTCTTTTGTTCGTTTTTATTTTTTTCCCCTTCTAGTTTTTCAACAAAACATTGTAGCAGGATTCATAAAATGTTTATATTAAACGTAACTGAACTGAACGCAACAACAACAACTACAATAGCAGCAAATAACAATAATAATACACGCACTTAAATAAAGATATACAGTAGAGCACACACAGGCATAAACATCTCTGTCACACGCATATTCCACCCACTGAAATAAATACTTGCATGTGTGTGTGTGTGTTGGAGAGAGCAAGACCAATAAGCATACACGGGCAACTTTGTAATAAATTTATGAAAAATTCTTCAAAAATAAATATTCCGTTGATATTCCATCGAAATATAAGGTGGATTGAAAGGAAGAATAGGAAGACTTTAAAACAAAATTTATTCACTCTCACTGACATCCATACGTATGTATGTATGTATGTGTACGAGTATATGGATTTGAAAGTAGAACGGATAGCACCGGTGGTTTTTTTTTAACTTTTCATACAAAACAAGTGAGACTGAAACCTTTAAAAAAGAAAAATAATTTAAAACAACACCACCAAACAAAAATAATTCTTAAAGGATACAGGATAATTTAAAAAAATTTAAGAAAAATATTTTCATTTAAAGTTTTCATCATTTCTATCGCTTAAACAATTGCTCATCGTTCCGTTTAAGTTTTTATAAGAAGATATCATACATTTAATACTCTGGTTTTCTGTTGTTTATCATCATTCCGCAGTTGCGTTTTATTTTTTTTTCTTTGGGTCTGTTTGCCTTATTGCACAAAAATTTATTTAAATAAATTAAAGTAAATAAACGCATTGAATTTGTTGTTGTTTTCTTTAATGTTTATTTTTCCAATTTTGTATTTCGGAAACAACACTGTCTGTGTACGCAATTTGCAACAACAAACAGTTCATTATTATAATTATCTCCCATCAATAATCACGTTTAAGAAGATTATTTTTGAGTGTGTTTTTTTCTAAAAAAAAACACATTTCTTATATTAATTATATTTTAAAATGTTCTTTTAAATGTTTATAAATTCAAATAAATGGAAATTTCTAACAGAATTCCTATTTCAAGAGAGGCATTTTATTATTTGAAAATATGCCTGAAATTAATTATATTTTAGGTTAGGTTAGGTTAGAGGACGTGTACTTGTCAACTGTGACAAGTACAGTACCCGGAGGTAGAATTGACCCATTGCACAACGTCCTAGCTTCTCACACACAATTATATTTTACTGCGAGTTAAAATAATTTTCAAACATAATTTGTTTTTCAGAGTTTTTCTTGTTTAATGTTATTTTCTAAATGCTAAATAAAGCAGAGTTCAAAACTATGTGGACAACTGAAAATTATTACATACATACATACATACATAATTGGCCATTACAACCCTTCAGTCAGGCTTACGGCCTAGCTTTTCACATGAAAATTATTACCTCGGGGTAATGATATTTAATATTAAAAAAATTTCCTCCCTTACTATGTTTAGATCTGCACTTTTATTGAGTCAATATTCGGTTTATATTGAGTACAATGTTTTAAGTGTTCAGTCATAACAATATACGCAGATCAGCTGCGTATTCAATATTCATTTGACAGTTGGTAAACAAAACAACTGGTTGTTTCAACAATATTGTTTTTATTTTGTTTTGTTGCTTTTTTTTGTTTGTCGTTGTTGACATTTGAGCTGTCAAATATCAACAGAAAGTGTTCGGATAATTGTAATATTCTCACTGAACTTACTTATGACAGTGCTGCATTTTAAGTTTTACTCAATATTATAACAATTTGCGTATTTATTGCGCAATAATTAATTAAAACTTTATATGATATATTGAGCTCAATAATGGCGTTTATTGCGTACTACGCAATAAAGGTGCATACCTGAACACCGTATCAAAATTAATTACAAATCGCTTGTAGGACTTAAAAAAAATTATTTTGAACCAAATTGATTAAAAAAAATGGATTCTGTTAATACATTACAAGTCTCTAGAAGTTTAGTGTCCATTTTAAATGAAATTCGAAACAGCACACCTTCCCCACAGAATATAAGTATATGAGCCTATTTGGTATAATTTTGGGATTTTAACTTCGTACGCATTTTTATCTGTTTTTCTTTAATAGTTCTTGTTAAACTACTTTCATAGCTAACATCACACACAAATTTCTTTATTGGTTACTAGTGATGGACATTAAAGTAAAGCATCAATGGTTTTTTCGGTGGAATTCATCGCAAAGAGGCATCTATCGATTTAGTGCAAAATACATACGATGTTATCTAGGCATCGATTGATTTTCCCAAAAAAAAAATTAAAGAAATGAAACCAGAATATAACAGAATTGATGCGTTGAGCTATTGGGATACAGCGAGCAGACAATTTATTGTACTGCCCTCAACCTATACAGGGTATCCTTGTAATGTCTCTCTCCCAATCATGTTATCCTGGCAAACTTCTTCTCAATAATCTTGTGATTAACTGAAATCCCTTCTCATTGTAGTTATTCAATCGAAGTCTTTTGACATCAGAGGAGGAGTGTCCGACCTACTTATCTTTCCTTTCATCGACAGAAAAGTTTTGGCTTCATCAGCAGCCTGTAATAACCCCTTGCAAACCGTTTTATCTTCTCATTGGAGCGACTCGTAAGCAATTTAATCTCAAGTCAAGCTTTGAGGAATATTCTTCCTAAATTAAACACATCTTCCGACGGCACAAGCTTTGGCTTGTAAGCAACACATGAATATTTGACGCTGATACCGAACAACCCGCTTCTGCCACATTACATATCTGTTGCACAGAATAATCCCTCTCTTAAACCAAATTATTCTTTACACTCTTTTCATAAAATCATCGAGTTTACTGGGACTGTCGAGCAGACAATTAATGGGTCAACTGTCAGCCAATTGATTTGATAGGTTACAAAGCTTTGTGACAAATCTCACGTTAGACTAGTCTCTCGTTAACCGAACTACAGTTTCAATGATTCTTTTCCTCTCTACCGAATGTAACGGGCTTAAAACTAATAAAGATGTCAAGGCTTTTATAGAATCGACACTGATTGATCAATTTTATATCGCAGGGTAAACAGTCTGATGAATGCTCTCGAAGCAGAATGACTTTGCCTTTCGCGAAATTTCTATAAATGTAAACATGTTGTTTACGTTATTGTTTTTTGTGTATTTTGTTTACGTTTCTCCTTGCAGTGTTATTGTTGCCTTTTTTATACTGATGTTGTTGCTATATTTTTGTTTATTCGTTGATCATGTAAACAAGTCCATTGTTTTGTTTTTGTAGCTTTTGTTTATCATTTTAATAACACTATTTCCATTTTCGTGTAGACTACTAATTATTTTACATCACATTAAAATACTTTGTCAAACATCTCAGTTCAGAGAATCATAATCAGAGTCATATACAAAATGAGTTGAAAATTTATTTTTATTTCCATATTTGCAAACATTATTAAAATCTATAAAATTTTAGCTAAAATTTAAACTCAGCATCATGAGTGAAACTCAGCGGTTACTTACGGCTTAGGTTACTAATCGAGATTTTTTTATTTTAATTTAAAATTTTTTTTTTGTTTTTGCTTTGGAAATTAAATCATTATGAAATTCGTTATTTCGTTGAATGCCGTTTTAAAAATGAATTCAAAGAAAAGAAATCTTTTTAGGTTTTTTTTGTTTTTTTGTTACTCATCATAACAGGTCTATCAAATCATCATCATTTTCATAATTTCTAGCAATAGAATCTCATTATAATACCAATTTTGTGTTTGTATGCGTATTTTGTCCAAATCATCTTAAATAAGTTTTGGATTTTTGTGTGTTTTGTTGTTGTTGTTGTTATTGTATAATGACAACATTTTGTTGGCCAACAACACTGTCTATCAGAGTGTATGAAATATACAATTAATAGGCTTTTAACTATGGCATAAATACGAGAGTCAATCAATAAGTACCGTGAATTTTTGAATGAAAAAAAAGAAAAAGCAGGAAAAATAAAACAAATCAAATACAATTATTTTTAATTCTTTTTATAATATTTACATATGTTATATATAAAAGGAAAAATATGCTCTTAGTTTAGTGCACATAAACAAGCAATTCATTGCCTTGGTTATGATATTCTATTATTCTTATACTATATTTAGGCGTGCATTTTTATTGAGCCAATATTCGATTATTTGAGTAAAATATTTTAAGTGTTCAGACATAGTATAAGCAATATTCATTTGACAGCTGGTAAACAGTTTCCGCAACATTGTTTATATCTTTTTTTTTTGGTTGTCGTTGTTAACATTTAAGTTGTCAAACGTCAACAGAAGGTGTTCGGAAAATTATAATATGCTCACTAAACGTACTTATGTTATTATTAATTGAAACTTTATATGAAATATTGAGCTCAATAATGGCGCTTAATGCGATTTACGCAGTAAAAGTGCATGTCTGAACATAGTATTATGGTGTTTTCTTTTCTACAAAGAAAATGTCTCCCTTTTACAAGGTGCATTAAAAAATTGCTGACCAACCCTGTTATAATGTAATTTTTATTTGAGATGAACATAACACAAATATGAAAAAAGGGTATGCCCCGTGCCCTTAAAAATATGTTGTGTTTTTTGATTTGTTTTCAATAAAATATGTAAACATAAAAAAGGTGTTGCCAGATCGCTAATTTTTCGATTTCATTTTTTAGGGCTTTTTTTTATAACCAAATAACATTTTTTAACACAGTTCTAACACTGAATGCAATTTTTTATATTACTGACCATGTAGCTTTAATAATGTAATGTTCCCTTAAGGTTACCCCACAAAACCATGAAAAAATTAACTTCAAAATTGGATAACAATACTAGGCGACTTTTTTTAAATTTCATCTGGTAGCCCTATAAATAAACAAAAAGTCATTTGCTTCACAAGGCATTATCAGCACTCTCGATTTATGCAGGGCGTAAAATGCAATGCCCTCCACCATTTTCAAGTGCGAATTATTTAGAATAAAACATACCAGCCTTTTAAAGGGAGAAACATTTTTAAGAAACAAACACAAAATTGCATTTTTTAAAATAAAGTGCACATTTTTTGGTAGAAAAGAAAACACCATTAGTCGTTACAAAAATGAATTGATGACGAAGTTGTTTAAAAATTTAACTGGAGTAAATTGACTGTTAGTTGTTGACAACTGGGCTACTGTTAGACTTTTTAATCCACCCTCGTATGCCATTGTATGTGTATTTACAATGAATATACATTGATTCATACATAACGCCTCACCACCACCTACAAATATTGTATGAAGCAAACATTCGATGAGAATAGCATTTTTCAGGATTTATTTTATTTCAATTCATGTTGCATTTATACGCTGCATTTAAAATTTTAATGCAATCAGACAGTCTGATGCTCATGTTATAATCCGTGCGTCATTGTTTGAGAGTTTTTTGTTGTTGTTAGGTTTTTAAGCGCTTTTCTTTTTCAATTATAATTTCAATTTTCATTTTGTGACAGCGTTCAATAAGCATTTAAAACTTGTGCAACGCCAGATTTGTTTTTGTTGTTCAAATAAGCGAGTCTGAACAGTAATTATAAGAAGAAAATGCGATTTTAGTTAAATGACGGCATTTTATCAAATAAATAATAACGAGTCACAAATAGAATTTACATAACTTTGTCATAGCTTTACACTTCTCTACAAACCTCTCGAAATGTATTATACTATGTTCAGACATGCAGTTTTATTGAGTCAATACTTGAGGTTTACTGAGTATAATATTTTAAGTGTTCAGACATAACAATATACGCAGTGCAACTGCTTATTCAATATTCATTTAACAGCTAGTGAACACAACAGCTGGTTGTTTCAACAACATTGTTTTTATGTTGTTGTTAATATTTGAGTTGTCAAATATCAACAGAAAGTGTTCGGATAATTGTAATATGAGCACTGAACATACTTATATGACAGTGCTGCATTTTAAGTTTTACTCAATATTATAACAATTTGTGTATTTATTGCCTAATAATTAATTGAAACTTTATATGAAATATTGAGCTCAATAATGTAGTTTATTGCGATTTACGCAATAAAAGTACATGTCTGAACATACATACATAACATAATTAACCATTACAACCCTTCGTCAGGATTACGGCCTAGCTTCTCAACACCACTCATGTTGTGTGCGTTAATTTAATACATGAGCGGCGGGAGCTACAGTTTAAAGTCGACTCCGAACGACAGATTTTTTGAGAAGCTTTTCATGGCAATTTTTACTCTCAGAGTTTTTGCCAGAAATCTGCTGAGAGGAAGTCGCCGAAGAAATACTTTTTGTATTTTGTTTTTGATGTCTGGCCTGGGGTTCGAACTCGGGCCTTTCGTCTGAACATGGTATTATTATTTTTTTTTTTTTACAATACTGTTGGAAACACTTTAAATAACTCAATTTAATGTCTTTCTGAGAGCCTAAATATACCATAAAAATATTCCACAGCGTTGTTCTCATTGTTATATGAATTTATATTTTAAATTTATTTGTTGCAATGCAAAAAAAAAAGGAAAAAAATTAAAATCCATTAGATTCAAAAGTGTTTTCCCCATTTTTTTTTTTGTTGTGCTCTAAACATTATCTGGCCAATTGGGTTTGTGCGTTTATTGAACTGAAGCTAAATTAATAAAAGCCATTAGAAAGAATTTTTATATTTTATTTTTTGTTTCCAATATGAAAATAAAGTTTTTATTTCAATACAACAATAATAAAAACAATTTATTTTTAATTTTATTTTTGCCTATCGCTCGATGCTCCGTCCAGAAGACTTTATTAGCCTTTTAGTTATTGCTCCATCTGTTTTCCATACAGGATAAGGCCCTGGACGAAGTGTGTGTATGTCTGTATTTATTGGCTCAAACAATATTTTTTATTTTCAATTTTCCTGGTTTAGTTTTGGTGGACTTCATAACCAAAAAAAAGAACTTAAATAATGCTTTTATACGCTTTAATGCAACAATAATGCTCACAAAAAAATTTTTTTTTTGGGAATTATGATTTAAAATTAAAATAATAAAATTGTCTAGATTGTTGAAAAACTGGAGATATAAAAAATAATCAATACAGGGTCCCCCTAGCGACTTCTGAAATTTGATAATTGATAGCGGCCATCTAGTTGAAGCTATAACTGTCAAACTAGTTGTCAATTATTCAGTCCGGTTTGTCACATCACCATGTAGGGATAAACTATACAAGAACACATGCAAATGAATGACCTCAGCAGGAGTTGACTCTCATTCAAAATCGTCTTTAACGATGACGCTCATTTCTGAGTAAAAATGTCAGTGTTTGTTGTGATCGGTGCTCACTGCTAACGGTGAGCACTATGGTTCTGAAATGTGTAATCTGGAGGTTGTTCTGAAGTCACTGTAGTCTCATAGGTAGTATGTTGGCTTATTAGATATGAGGCCACGGTTCAAACACCAGGTCAGACATCAAAATGAAAGTATGAAAATAAATATTTCTTCGGCGACTTCCTTTCAGCAGATTTCTGGAAAAAACTTTGAGGGCAAATAAAATTGCCATAAAAAGTTTCTCAAAAGTCTGTCGTTTAAACTGCAGTTCTCGCCACCTTTTCTGGTGGAGCTTGCTTAAGCTGTAGGCGTTTGCGAAGAAGCCACAAACCACAGCCATAACCCACGGCATTGGTTAAATTCAACATGATTTATGCTCTAAAGCCTTGGAAATTTCAACATTTCGAAAAAAAAAACTTCACCGAGAGAAGTCATGGCAAACGTATGTAGTTTCCCGCACAAGATGGCATCAAACGAATAAACAAAATTTCTATAATATCTCGCATACAGTTTGTTTTATATAAATTTAAAAAGAATGAAGCTCTTAATTAAAGACCCTTTATTACTGGGCTCCAGTAGCTATTGAAATTAATAAGAACTTTCGAATGAAAGTAACACTATGTTCAGATATGCACTTTTTTTGAGTCAATATTCGCTTTATTGAGTACAATATTTTAAGTGTTCAGACATAACAATATACGCAGTTCAGCTGCTTATTCAATATTCATTTGCAAGATGGTAGGCAAAACTGCTGGTTGTTTCAACAACATTGTTTTTTTGACTTTGTTGACATTTGAGTTGTCAAATATCAACAGAAAGTGTACGGTTAATTGTAATATGCTCATTAAACACACTTATTACAGTGCTGCATTTTAAGTTTTACTCAATATTATAACAATTTGTGTATTTATTGCGTAATAATTAATTGAAACTGTATATGAAATATTGAACTCAACAATGGCATATATTGTGATTTACTTAATAAAGGCACATATCTGAACACCGTATAACAAAATTAATTTCCAAACTCTACGTATTTATACTTGAGAATTCATTTTAATGCGTGTTTCACTTGCGCTCTGAATTGAGTCGTCGACTCTAGATTAAAAACTCATCTTTTACATTTTTTTTTATACATACATACATAACTGGCCATTACAACCCTTCAGTCAGGATTACGGCCTAGCTTCTCACACCACTCATGTTGTGTGTGTTATTTTTATACGTGAGTGACGGGACCTACAGTCGACTTCGAACGACAAATTTTTGAGAAACTTTTTCATGGCAGATTTATTTACTCTCAGAGTTTTTGCCACAAATCTGCTGAGAGGAAGTCACCGAAGAAGTATTTTTTTTTTGTCATACTTCGTTTTGATGTCTAGCCTGGGCTCGAACCCGGGGTTTACGTCTAATAAGCGACCACACTACCTCCTAGACTTTTTTTATAAAAAATTTAAAGAATTCTTATTTTAAAACGTTAATCGCCACAATACTATCAGAAAAATTTTCACATGGGCCATGGTAACTTTATTAGATAATTTAGTTAAAAATGTATCAAGGAAACTTAATGTATCACATCTGTGATCGACGTGGCCTTTTACCAGACATATGTATATGTTTGACATGGCTCATGTATAACTTCTTAGCGTCAGACACATATGACTAACATAATGATTAACGTGTTAAACTATAATACTTGCTTTGTATGTGAATATCCTTAATGTATGGGGTAGGCTAAGAGATGTGGTCTGAGTTCAAACTGTGTTTATGAAACATAATAAAATATGTTTGTAATACAGTTACTTTAATAACAATAAATTTATTAAAACAAAATACAACAACAACAATAACAAGCACTAAATGTGTTTAATAAAAGTGAAAATAAAAAATAAAAACAAATCACACAAAAACTGTTTCAACAAAGTGAAAAAAACAAACGCAATAAACAATTTATTGGATTTCGGTTGGTGCTGGTTTTTGCAAAACAACATTGGCAGAGCAATACCATCAATGAAAACTGAACTAAAACGGAAAAACTCTTTAGCCAGGAGATTTGTGGCAATAAAACTATAAAATTGTTACAAATTTTTATAAAATAGAAAGGGGGACATAAAATGAGAAGTTTTTCTTTCACTTTTTTTTTATAAATCATTCAAAAACAACAACAAATATCCCTAATATTTGGTAGTAAAAAATAATTCAAACACTTTTAAAATTATTGGTGTTGTTGCTATTGTATTTTGGTTTACTTTTAAAATAATATATTGAATGCAAAAATGAAAATTTCAATCAAAATTCTGCATAACAAAAGCAAAAAAAATGTATTTATTTTTTGTTGTTGTTATCGAATATTTCAAAAATAGTTTTCAGTTACAGAAACACAATTTCCATAAAACGAAGTACTGAATAAAATAAAGTTTAGTTTGTAATAGATTGGGATTGAGAGGTGGAATGGTATGACGTAAAGAAACTTGAAACGCCTTATTTTTTCAATTAATTTCGAAAAAAGTAAATTATTGGTCTTTCTTTGTTTCACGAGCAGTATAAAATACTAAGAAATGCAATAAAAAAAATTATTTTTTTTTACTACAAATTTATGCAAATATTACATACATATGCGTACAATTACATACATACATATGGACGGTACTATTTCACAGACTCTCCACAATACAAATTCGATTGTTACATTTTTTGCTATTAATGTGTATGTGCTATAGTGTTGAACAATTCAGTACTTTTGTACTTTTTTCAGTACTTTTTCATTTCAAAAAGAACACAGTATCCACGCGACACTTTCAGTACTTTTTTTTATTATTACATATTTTTAACTATTAATGTTAACATTATAAAATTAGGCTTTAGCCCCGGTTAGCCAAACGTCCACGGAACGTACGTTCGTTTTTAGAATACGAAAAGCAATGAAAATGCTTGCCGAACCGTAATGTAATTTCGGTAAGCATTTGAATTGCTTTTCATATGCTAAAAACGAATGTATGTTACATTACGTTCCATCGACGTTTGACTAAACAGGGCTTTTACTTTGTGTTACGTTCCGAATCAGCTGTTTTTGTACGTTTTATTACGTTTCGAATCAGCTCTTTTTGTCCTGCATGTGTATTAAATATAAATAAATAAATAGTCTAGTAGGTGGTGTGCTGGCTTATTAGACGTGAGCCCACGATTCAAATCTCATGGCAGACATCTCCATCAAAATGAAGTATGGAAAAATATTTCTCCGGCGACTTCCTTTTGGCAAAATACTCTGAGAGCAAATAAAATTGCCACAATAAAATTTCTCAAAAATCTGTCGTTCGGAGTCGACTTTAAACAGTAGGCCCCGCCACTTGGGTATAAAATTAGCACACACATAATGAGTGGTGGGAGAAGTTGTTTGGCTATAATGACCAATTATGTATGTATGTATCTTTTACAAAAGTACCATTTGATGCAAAAAAAAGTACTTTTTCAGTTATAGTTCAGTACCATTTAAAAATTTCAGTTTTGCAACAATGATGTGCTATATGCCACTATACATTATAGAATTGGGGACCAATCAACTTAATAGTATACAATCGTCAAGTTATGATTACTCTAATCAAACCTTTAACTGTTTAAATTTGTTTCAAAAAAACTTTTTCTGCTTTCTTAATTATTTTCCAACGAAGACGAGTGTACTCGACATAAGCAGAGTAAAATGCTTCTGCATTTACAAGTAGGCAATTATGACTAAAACTCAAACGTTACATGTTGGTTTTTTAGAAAATATATATCTTTTGGCGGTACTTTCTCCGAATTTTTTATTTTGCCTTAATACATTCTCTGCTGCCAAACTAACGAATGCTCGAAAACGTAAATTTTTAAAAGACTTTTATTCGGCCTTTCTCATGGAAAGGTTCCAATAGATTCGTTGAATAATAATACGAATGTGAATTTTTTCTACAAGACGAATATGCTCGATATTCTGCGAAAAAATTTCGTTTCCGTCTGACGAGTATACTCGACATAAGCAGTCAAAGGGTTAAGAGTTTTTCCACAAAATTTAATTAAATTTAAATACTCGTATGTGATTTAAAACTACATAGTTCAGCATAGAATTAAGAAAAGAAAAGAAAATTCTAATACAATCCTTGTATAGAATCTCAAATAGCATTTCTTTTAAAGTATCCCCGTTCTCAAATTAATTTTACATTAACTTTTTTCATATCAACATTTGTATCCACACAATATCTCTTTCATTTGCTATGAAATACAATAAAAAAAGGAACAAATCTTTTAGCAACAGCATATGAAAAACGATTTTTAATGTTCTCCATGGCAATACTCCTTCCAAACTCTATCATTTCCTTTTCGTTTGTTTCTTGATTTATTCTAGTTCATCGCACAGATATCACCCACCCCCTATTGTAATGTTACTTTAGAATGCATAAGAAGGCACGCCACGTGTTGCAACTTATGAGTATTACCAGGCCAGTCGTATTATTTGCTTTTCATAAAAGGCGATACAAAATATTTGAGAGAAAATAAACTTCAATGAATGTTAATAATTTATATTATCATGTATCATGATGTATGTGGTATGTATGTATGGTATGTGGTACCGAAATAAACAATTTGTTTACTGGAACTTGTAATTAGGAAAACATTTCATAGAAATTAAAGAAACTTCAACAAGGTGTGAAGTTGGCTGCAAGTCATTAAAAGAACAGAATTAAAATTGTGTAATAGTCCGGTGAATACGGCGTGTGGGGCAGCAGTTCTCAGCCTAATGTTTTGAATGTGTTCTAAACCGGTTTTGCTTAGTGTTCTTACTTTGTGCAACTGTGTCCTATTTAGGTCGATATCCTATCAATGCATGGTTCAGATCGATTATTTGTTTCAACAGTTTTACGAGGTTATAGGAGCTTGTGGTACACAACACCTTTCTGGTCCCACCAGACACACAACATTCTGTTCCTGCCGAATCTATTAGGTTTTGCAGACGAAGTTGATGTTTGTCATGATTTTTTCCGTTTCCGATTGTGAAAATAAATTAATTTTTCATCGCCAGTAACAATTCGATGAGCAACTCAGATTTTATGTTCTTCAAAATTTTTTTGTAGGTTTCCACGTTCTTTATTTCTTAAATCAAACTCGCTATTTTTATATCGTCAAAACATCATCTCATGCCTCGGCAAGCATTCGAGGTTTTTTATTTCAAATGAAAACAAAAATATTTAGTCTTTCCTCAAATCGTAATTTTTTGTACAAAATTCGCCATCTTTAATACGATTGCAAAATATAATGTTGTTTCTAAACTGATTTGAATAGATTGCAGAATATGTTTGACAGATGTCATCACCAACGTTTAAAAATGAATGTTTGTTTACTATAAATATTCTTTATGGAGACATTTGTATCATGACGCTCACTTCATACCGGTACACTTTCTATTACACAGTCACTGTAAAACTACTGACGAAAATTTTCTTTCGGCTGTTGCAAAATCCTTGGCGTGGAATTCTGTTCTGAATTTTTTAAAAATAATGCTTACGTCAGTATATATAAAACCTTTGCTCCCGTTCGGTGTTTCACAGGCGCCATCCGATTTATTACTTCAAATAGAACATTGCCTGAGAAGCGCTACTTACATATGATCTTATTGAATATTAAATTGTGAGCGCATTGTAATTTTTTTTTTTTGGTGAGAGATTAATCATGTACATATCAGAAGGCAGACAGTTCGATTCTTCAGTCAGAACCAGAGATCAGCAATGAGTCTTCAAGAAGATGAGTGGTTTCAAATTATACTCATAATTTCTGATACTTATACGCTTTCATACTTATTTTAATGTCATACTTATACTACTCATATTGAAAATTTAAAGTACTCATCGTACTCATACTTAACAATATGCATGATATTGTTGATTTCGACTCTCTCTTACTCAGCATTTACAAGAATCATAAAATAAGTATTTTTGGCGTATGAACACTACAATACTCACTAGAAGGTTGTGTGTTTGCTTTGCTTTGTCTTTTTCCTTCTTCTTTTTTTTTTTTGTAAATACAACAACAACTTAGACTGTAAAGTTTGATGAATTATTCGAATCAGTCGAATCATTTATGAGTATTAAAAGTATTTTTCTAAATTTATGAATCTGAATGAGTAGGCGTATGAATCAAACATATTTCGAATGTTATGAGTTTGATGTCAATGTTGTACTCATACTAATTGCAACCTGTACTTATAAATCAATGTTGTAGTGAGTACGAATGAATCAGAGCAGTTAAGTTTCAACACTTACTAGTACTCAAAATTTCATGAGTACGTATGAGTAGCGAAATAACGATTCATTGTTGATCTCTGACTTAGAACACTCTAGCGTTTGTGGCAAAATCGAAACGCTTATTGACTTATTTTCTACTTTCAGTTTACTACTTACAGTTAGTAGCTGTACCCTTCGCGCATTGCTTCGATACCAACTAATATAAATTTGTTTGAAAGACATGACACAAATATCCAATTAATTTTGAATCATTTTATTGATTTTGTTTCCCGTTGTCCAGATGATTCACACGAACGGACCTGAGTAGTACGTATTTGATCAGTTTCTAATCTCACTTCTCGTTGTTCAAGTGATTCATGCGAACGGGTCTCAGCGGCATGTACTCGAAGATTTTCTAGTCTGAATGCTCGTTGGCCGTCTGATGCTGAGACTCGTAATGCTCTTTTCTTCCGCGCTTGAGGTGTAGGTCGACCAATTGCTTGTCATTCATTTTGAGTAATTTTCAGTGGCGCCATCTACCGGGAATTAATCGCTCCAGCTTAGAAACCTCTGTCGACTCATGGGCAACAACTTTGCAAAAGATCATAACATGATGAAATGAACAGTTTTTGATTTAATTAATTTTTAGTAATTTTCAGTGGCGCCACCTGTCTTAAATTGATCATACCAACTTATAAACCTTTGTCGGCTCATGCGCAACAACTTTGGTACAGATCGTAACATGATTAAATGCATAGTTTACGATTTAAATCATTTTCACTAATTTTCAGTGGCGCCACCTGTCGGAAGTTGATCATAACAACTTAGGAACCTTCTTCGACTACATACAAACAAACATTAATTTTTATATATACTATATAGAAAGATCTAAAGATTTTAAAGCAATTAATAAGCAAAGAATTTCGTGACTTACTTTTGCGCGATACTGTATAAAAATATTAATTTTCATATTACAACGAGAATCATAAAAGTAAAACCATTAAAAACCACTGAATAGAATTTGGGTCAAATGAAATCAAGTAGAAAAGTGTTTAAGTGTCTTGAATAGTTTGTTGTTGTTGTTTAAAAAGCAACAACAACAATAATAATTATAATAATAAGTGGTGGTAATATTAATTAACATTTTATTTTTAAAAGTAAACATTTTCTACATCCCACTTCTGTTCACTGTTCACTCTATACTACTTTTGATTGTTGCTTTTCGAATGTTTAAGAATAGAAAATTCAAGTAGAATTTATTGAATTTCCACCAGTTTTTATATGCAAATTAAATTGATTAATATTTTGTTTTATTCGCCGCCCCTCATACACCCCACACCCCACCCAAAGGAACAAAAAAAAACCGAATGAAGTAATGTATTGCAATAAAACACTAAGCAACAGAAAGTAATAAAAAAAAGAATAGAAGAATAAAGCAAATGCTGAGAACAATATTCTTTTTCTTTGAATTTCAAATAAAATTCCAGACACGCATTTCTTTCTCCCTTTTACAAAACTATACATTATTGTGCGTGCATGTATGTGTGTGTATGAATGGATGGATGGGATGGCTGTGTTTCGTCAGAGACGTGCAAATATGTATTTCTTGGCAAGTAGCAACCGATTTGTAAAGACTCTATTAAGGTTTCATACCATTTGCAATCACAACAACACAATCACATTCACTTACTCCTTCTCTACTCTCCTCACTCCAACTGGAACTTTTACTAACTGGGTTCGGTTCGGTTCAGTTCGATTCGGTTTTATTGCCATGAAAGTATTTAAAAATGAACATAAATTCCAAAGTTAAACGTTTAAACAATTTAAACGATGCAACGTATTAAACAATCACTGAACAAAACAGTTTTAACGTTTAAAGCCAACGACGGATTAATTTAAAGTTTTATTTTTTTTTTTAACAAAATCCGAAGGTAACATAAAATTAATTCACAACTAAAATTACTTTAACTTTCATAGTAAATATGTATGTACTTCAAATTGTATTGGCTTTTTTTCGTCTCCTCTTTAATGTTGAATGATTAGAAATTGCGAAAAATATTGAAACTTTATTCGAATAACATAACATTGTAGTACAGTACAGAAATCGTTTTTCGCTACTCATAAGTACTCATGAAATTTTGAGTACGAGTGAGTCAACAGTATTGAAATTCAACTGCTCTGATTTATTCGTACTCACTACATTATTGATTAATAAGTACAGGTTGCATTGAAAATGAGCACAACGTTGACATCAAACTCATAACATTCGAAATATGTTTGATTCATACGGCCTACTCATTCAGATTCATAAACTTAGAAAAATACTTATAATACTCATAGATGAGTCTCAGTCTTAGTTGTTGTTGCATTTACAAAAAAGAGAAAAAAGACAAAAGTCAGCATACGGCATCATTGTATCGCTTAGGATTCTTACATATTGGAACTTCTCCATGTCAATTCCGTCAATTTTGTTTCAGCGGACCAACACCGCATGACGACATAGCAACCCAAAGCATAAAAGTACCTTCTCCATGCTTTAAAGTAGCCCGGGTGTATCTTGGATCAAATTCTTTTAATTTTGGCCGGCCAACATATTTTTTTTTCTATCGGGAGAGACTATTAATTTTTGTTTCGTCCGAAAATAACAGTCTTTTTCCATTCCACAGCGGTCCAATGGCGGTATTTTTTTGCGAACTCTATCCGCTTCTTCCGGTTACGCCCAGACAACTATGGTACCTTTCGGGAAATTCATTCCAAGAGCCCAGCTTTTCGCAATCGACGTTTTACTGTGTCTACAGATGGTTTTGCTGCATTTTCAACAAAGACTGCTATCCGAATTTCATTTGCTGATTTATGCGGATTTTTTTTCGACTCGCGGACAATTAGTGCATCTTCACGAACTGTCGTAATTCGGCATCTTTGTTTACGAGGCACCTTTTCAGCTGTCGAATATTTTCTGAAATATTGCACCGGTTGGAAAACCATTGTTTTAGAAACTTTTAAGGCTGTTGCGATCTCCCGATAAGAGCTTCCATCCTGATGCATTTGTACAACAATCTTCCAACCAGTGTATGTATCTGGTTACCTCGATGCCTCGCAGATGCGAAGCTGTTATCGACAACAATGGTTTTGCAACAAAATATTCAATATTTTTCTCATAAATACATATTTTTCATAAAGTTTACTACGTGTGCTTAATTATATGCACGAGTGAAATCAATAATCTCCTAAAATATGGCTCACAGCTTTATAAATAATAATTTATTTGACACAAAAAGCAGTAATTTACTACGACAAAGAGATTAATTAAGTAAACTTGGACAAATTTTGACAATATCATACAGCCATTTGTATTTTTTTGCTTCAAACTCACATGTAAGCTTCGTGTCCTTAATTAGTTGCACGCAGCTGTATGTAAAAAACAATAGGGCTCGTTCACAATAAATGTTCGTTATTGAGACATTCATATATATTCACGTTCACTTCATACCTGTACCCGTGATATTGCATTGTTTTAAAAAATATTTCCGTATTAAAAACTCAAGTATGAAATTTAGGCACACAACATGAGTGGTGTTGAAAAGCTAGGCCGTAATCCTGACTGAAGGGTTGTAATGGCCAATTATGTATGTATGTGTATTAAAAATAAATTAACATTCAACGGCCACAAACTTTTTACACAAATATCTCTGCCAAATTATTATTTCGATTTAATTCTTTTAATCCAGAATATATTTTTATTGATTGTGTATTACGTATTGTATTTTGTATATTTGATTGTTACAATCGCTAAATAAAATTTTAATTAATTAAACATTGTAATTATGATACTGATGGTAAATGTATAAATATGTTATATTAAATAAAAAAAATTATACAATGTTTTACAATTGCTTTACAGTTGAATGGAAAAAAATTTAAATTAAAAACAAAAATTTCTTTTTTTGTTCATTTTTACCACAAAACTTTTGCAATAAAATGCCAAAAAGAAAAAAATTAGATAAAAAAGCGATTTTATTGAATTGAATAATTAAAATGTAAAAATCATATGACCAGAAAAACCGTAACTAAATCGAAATAGAATTTAAAATTTAATTGATTTATTATTAAATGGAATAATTTTTTTTTCGTATTTTTTAAATACAAAGGCTTGCCTAAAAAAATTAAAAAAAAAACATTTTAAAAAAAATTTGAAAAATGAAACAAAATTTTAAAATATTTTAAATCCTGAATTGAAAAAAACACCAAAAAAATTTTAAAAAACGAATACAAATGTAACTGTGTGTCAAAAAGACATATACATATACACATATACACATACAATTTTATTATTAAAATTATTTTTTACAGTCGGGCCTCGATTATCCGTGATGGTCGGCACCAGAAGCATTACGGATAAACGATTTTCACGTTTAATCGAATAACAATTTTGATTATATAGTGTTTTTTTAATATTTTTATTATTTAACAAGTGAACATTGGTGTACATGCATGCATACATACATACATAATTGGCCATTACAACCCTTCTCAACCGCACTCATGTTGTGTGCTTTAATTTTTATACTTGAGTGGCGGGACCTAGATGCCTCTATCGCTTCTTTTAAAGTCGTTTCGTTTTCATCAGTGTCTTCCAATCCATTGTCTTGCTCAGGTTCATCTGAGTTACTGTTTGCCATGCTTATAATTGCTTCATCCGACAAAACAGCAAATTGGGAGGCATTTTAATCACATTTGAGCCATGTCTCTATATCCTCTGTGGTAAAGTCAACCATGACATTGATTATTTGTGCCACATTCTCGAATGTATTCGATATTTCCATACCTATAGCAAATCCCTGGTAAATGCTTCTGACTCATCGTATGCAAATAAGGGAATTCCCCGTTTTCACGTTTATTATATTGTATGTATGAATTTGAAGTTAATAAAAAAATTCTGTTATCAAGGATAATAGAATCGAAGCAAACAATTTGACTGTTTTCTACCCATCAGGGTTGATCGGGGTTATCGGTTAACCGGATCACAGATATTCGAGACCCAACTGTTTTTTTTTTTTTTTTTTTTTTTTTTTTTTTTTTTTTTTTTTTTAAAAAAATAAACATTTAAAGTCTTTATCTGATAAACTTGTACACATCATTGTTGCTGTAATTACAGTGTAGCATAAAAAAGGATTTTTTATGTTTGTCTTAATAATTTTATTAGTAGCACTGGCTGGCTGGCTGGTTGGCTGGTTAGCTGGCTGGCCTCTTTATGCCAGACCAAATCAATTCAACTTCAAATTGAACACATAAACTAAATGATCAATACAATTAAAGACTTGTGTGTGTGTGTGTGCCTTTGTTTTTATTTGCTTTTGTTTCTCTAGCATAGATATTGTTGACCTTAACTGCCTCCTAACTTCCGTCTTCTGCCCTCCTAATCCTTTCCCTTTCCCTTACCCTTTGCCAATTTCAATTTTTTTTTCTTTTTAAACAATAGGCACACACAATACAATGAAATAAAAAGGGAAACTTGGATGAAGAATCGAATGAAAAGTCAATCAGTATTATTGACCACAACAACTTCAGTACAAATAAAACATTTTATAACTAAAATTGAATAGAAAATGAAGAGGAAAAAAAACAGAAAAAAATGGAAATAAAGAAAACAGTAAAAGATATAAAAATTTCTGCAAAAAAAAAAAAAAAAAAAAAAAAGAAAAAAAAATTAAAATAAAATAAAAATCAGTAGCGAGTAACATCATATGCGTACTTATGAGTTACACATTCAGATATTCAGTTTGTCCAACATCTGTGTGCGAATGTATGCACATGTCAGTGTGGACTCTGTGCAAAGTTATTTGAACAATTTTGACATGATACGCATACAAAATTAGTTAAAATCTATACATACGTACTCGTATGTATTGAGTTGAAAAGAAGTAAAAATCTATACTTTTTGTTAATTTTTTCGCCTTTTTTTTTGTTGTTGTGAATCATCATAAAAACGAATACAATCAATTTCGTTTTGTTTAACAGAGTTTGCGTTTTGTTTGCTTCTTGTTTTTTTTTTTTGGTAAATTTTTTTTAATGCTTTTTTTCCTCTATATGTTGTGTATACAGCAGATTTTCTTAAATTTTTTTCCTCTTTTTTATTTTTTTTTTTTTAAATATTTGTTGGCGTTTAACATGTGCCGCATATGGCATTTTTATACTAAATAAAGATGTTATTTGTTCCTCTTTCAATATGATTTATGGAAGAAAATATTTTGTTTGTTTTTGTTTTTTTTTCCATTCATTCATTTATTTGTAGGCCATGCTAAATAAACAGCAGTAGCAGCAGCATTATACTTCATTTCTCTGTTTTGTTTCCTTCCCGTTCTTGTAGTAAAAATAAACTCTAACAGTAGCAATACAAATGCGTAAAGGTCATTGGGATCAATCCTCATAAATTGTAATTAAGCGTGTAGATTATACACAACAACAACAAAAACATAAAATGAACAAAAACTGTTTGACTTAATTATTCTTTACGCAAATGCCCACATACCCATACCATACCATACCATATCATACTCTCTGGAAGTAAAGAAATGTTCTAAAGAAAACATCTTTAGAATTTGCATGGCCAAATGCAAAAATTTTAAATTACAGACATTAATTATTGCTGCTTATTTTTAATATATATTTTCAGCATATAATCAGAGGAAATAAATTTTTTTTTTAATAAGAAAAAAATATTTTGTTTTAAAGTTTTATTTGTATTCTTAAATATTTATCGCCACTATACGATACATGGCAAAATGAAGCTTATGTTTGTGCTGATTGTGCTAATAAGCGACCGACTTGGAATTCTTTTGTGCCCATTGTGTGGACCATAGATTAGCAATGAATCGTTTTTTCCGCTACTCATAAGTACTCATGAAATTTTGAGTATGAAAGTATTCAAATTAAACTACTCTGATTCATTCGCACTCACACTACAACATTGATTTATAAGTACAGATTGCAATGAGTATGAGTACAACGTTGACATTAAACTCACAACATTCGAAATATGTTTGATTCATACGTCTGCTCAATACTCAATACTGAATATATTCATTGCTGATCTCTGATCCACAAAAAGATGAGTAGATTCGTATCATACTCATAATTTCTCATATTTATACGCATTCATACTTATTTTATTATCATACTCATATTCAAAGTTTGAAGTACTTAACAATACGCATGATGCTGTTGATTTCGACTCTCCTTTACTCAACTTTTACAAGAATCACAAAATAATTATGATTCGCGTGCAAACACTACAATACTCACTAGAGGGTTGTGCCTTTGCTTTGCTTGCTGTCTTTGTCTTTTTCTTTCTTCTTTGCTTGTAAATGCAACAACAACTAAGACTGTAAATTTTGATGAATGATTCGAATCACTCGAATAAATTATGAGTATTATAAGTGTTTTTCTAAATTTATGAATCTGTATGAATCAAACATATTTCGAATGTTATGAGTTTGATGTCAACGTTGTAGTCATATTCATTGCAACCTGTACTTAAAATCAATGTTGTAGTGAGTACGAATGAATGCGAGTAGTTGAATTTCAATACTGTTGACTCACTAATACTCAAAATTTCATAAGTATTTATGAGTAGTGAAGTAGTGACCTACAGTTTAACGTTGACTCTGAACAACAGATTTTTGAGAAACTATTCATGGCAATTTTATTTACTCTCAGAGTTTTTGCCAGAAATCTGCAGAGAGGAAGTCGCCGTAGAAATATTTTTTTTTTCATATTTCGTTTTGATGTCTGACCTGGGATACGAACCCGGGATTTACGTCTAATAAGCCAACACACTATCTATATGAAGTCGCCGTGGTCTAGTAGGTAGTGTGTTGGCTTATTAGACGAAAGGCCCGAGTTCGAATTCCAGGCCAGACATCAAAAACAAAATACAAAAAGTATTTCTTCCGCGACTTCCGCTCAGCAGATTTCTGGCAAAACCTCTGAGAGTAAAAATTGCCATGAAAAGCTTCTCAAAAAATCTGTCGTTCGGAGTCGACTTTAAACTGTAGATCCCGCCACTCATGTATAAAATTAAGGCACACAACATGAGTGGTGTTGAGAAGCTAGGCCGTAATCCTGACGAAGGGTTGGAATGGCCAATTATGTATGTACTATCTAAATACTAGACTACGGCGACTTCAATGATGGCATACAATCGTTTAATTCAGAAGCGAATAATTTTAATCAAGTCCTAAAACATACATACATAATTGGCCATTACTACCCTTCAGTCAGGATTACGGCCTAGCTTCTCAACCTAAAGTCCTAAAAGGTTACGAAATATACGTCATGCTTAAACAAGTCTCATTCTAGTCGTTCAGGTTTGCATTGTTGTAGGAAGTTGCTGGCACTTTAAAATAGGTCAAAGGAACACATTACTTTCTTACCTACTAATTGATCATTGTAATCCTTTAGTCAGGTTTACAACCTAAATATCTTCTTACATCATTCATGTCTTGTGTACTAATTTTATTCATGAGTTCTTAGTTACATTAATTTGGTGGATTTTATTTGTATTCTGTAGTCTAAGAAATCGAGAGTGGTCGAGTTTGATCTATTTTCAAACTGGCCAAATGCATTTTATGATTCGCTAGTACAGAAATTATTTTCTTTCCTTTCATTTTCTTTGGTGTTAATTGAACTTTCTCTCTATATTTTTTTTTTTCATAAAAAATTGGAAAAAAAAATTTATATAAAATTGTGTTACTTGCTTGTAAATGCTATTAATTTGAGAAATATTAAGGGCATTATTTTTAAATAATTTACTCTCATCATAAAGCTATCAATTAAAAGTAATAAATGGTATGTACGAACAAATGAATGCCGACAAGAGTGAATCAATGAATGAATGAATGAATAAAAATAAAAATGTTCCATAAAATTAACAATTCGTTTACAATAAACTCCTCTATTAAAAAAAAAAACAAAAAAAAATCACAAATAAAATTCAATTACAATCGAAATGCAAAATGCGAATGAAATTACATGAATGATCCTTTCAAAAATGAAGCCAAAAAAACTGGCAATTGGAATACTGTTTGGTATTAAAAAAAATGAAAAAAAAAATTTCAAATTAAATAGATATTTCAAGTATATTAATCCCTATACAGAAATGCATACAATTTTTAATTAATCACAAAAATAAATAAATTTTCAGAAAAAAAAAAATAAAAAAAAATGAAATGAATTGACACCGAAAACGAAAAGAATCTCAAGTGCTTGATGAATGAGCCTGTATATTAATTCATGTTGAAAGTAATTTTAAATACAAAATATATACATGATATTCATATACATATACAGTAGGTGTAAAAAGTCATACATATATATATAAATACATACATACACAGTGAGCGCCATAAGTGAGTCAATACTCACTATAATTTTAAATTTTCTATTATGTTCTTCAGTATAAAAAAAGTTCTTTTATCATGAATTGTTGTTTTTGTTTTAACAGTTTAGAAGTAATAAATAAATGTTTTTATTTTTGGAAATTTATTCGAATATTCTCATTTACTTTTCTCGCTATCCTAAGAAAATGAATTATTACAGTGGTGTTTACTCACTTTTGGTGCTCACTGTACATTAAAATGTCGTATTTATTTTTTAAATAAAATCACTCTCTACTATACATACTATTATCCAGTCTGATTCACAATTATCAGTAATATTTAATTCATTAATGAAATTATGAAAAAAGAAATTTTTCCCACGTAGAAAAAGTCTGGGTACATAAAAAAGTAACGATATTCCTAGGAGTGTTTATTTTATTTTTTATTTTATTTATTTATTATATTTAATTATTTAGAAGCTGAATAACTTCTACCTTATATTCGGTGTAGTGTAATAGACCATAGTTTCTAGTGGGAATCGAATCCATAACCCTCAAGCTAATAGTGTAGCACACTATGCACTCAATTAGCACGGCACACTGTTGTTACAGTTAAAAGTCTCTTTGGTGCAATTATGGTTTTAATTCAAGTTCTTATATTTCTTTTAATGAGATTTCAAGACAACTTTTTTAATTCCGAATCGAAAACAAAAGATAATAAAAAGTTTTTATAAATTTCGTGAAAAAAAGTTTAAAACTTATTGGCCAAATGGAAGGAAGTATTCAAGAAGGCAATAATTTGTGTCAAAGTTGTGCCTCCAAAGGTTAATAATAGATGTGTTTTTCAAACTGATCAAAAAGGTCTTAAAATGATCGCTTCCAAATTATACTATGTTTAGATACGCACTTTTATTGAGTCAATATTCGGTTTATTGAGTACAATATTTTAAGTGTTCAGACAAAATAATTTATGCAGTCCAGCTGCTTATTCAATATTCATTTGACGGCTGGTAAATAAAACAGCTGCTTGTTTCAGCAATGTAAATATATCCTACTAGCTAGCTGTTAAAAAAGCGAAATGTTGCAATTACTAGGAGTTTTAAATTTACTTTCAAAATTGTACGCAGACTTCTTGGTGCATTTTTTTTTGAATTCTTTTGTCTTTATTTTGTTGTTATTACCAGGAACTTATTTTAATTTACGTGTTACGCGGTGTTCAGATATGTACTTTTATTGCGTAAATCGCAATAAACGCCATTATTGAACTCAATATTTCATATAAAGTTTTAATTAATTATTGCGCAATAAATGCGCAAATTGTTATAATATTGAGTAGAACTTAAAATGCAGTACTGTCATAAGTATGTTCAGTGCACATATTACAATTCTCCGAACACTTTCTGTTGATATTTGACAACTTAAATATCAACAACGACAAACAAAAAAAAAGCAACAAAATAAAAACAATGTTTTTGCAACAACCAGCTGTTTTGTTTACCAGCTGTCAAATGAATATTGAATAAGCAGCTGAACTAGGTATATTGTTATGTCTGAACACTTAAAATATTGTACTCAATAAACCGAATATTGACTCAAAGAAGTTCATAACAGAAGATAGGGTTGTGTTATTTTAAACTATTCGAGTTAAAAACTTATAAGTTTTTAGAGTTACTGAGCTAACTTGATGTACGACGACTTTTTGTACCTAGTGTATATGTACTTCTGTATATATATATATATTTCTGTTTGTCTTCATATTTGAAATTCTATAATAAAATAATGAACCACTCTTTAGTGGTGAAACATAATAATCGAGGGTGCTTTTTATTCTCTAGTTTTTCAAAAGCTTTAAGCGAATAAAATTTTCAAAATTCATTTTGTTTCATGCGTCTCTCATTTATAATGATTATTGTACTTAAAAGTGAAGAGGTTGGCGTTGATAATTGAGATTTATGGTAATTTTTGGTGGTGGCAGTGCAAATAAAATGCACACATTCATTTGGAAACGAAGCCCATTAAATTTTTTTTAATAAAATCACATTAAAAACACGTGTTTAAACAAAACAGCCGTTTTGTCTTACTCCATGTATTACTGGCTAGAAATTAAACAAATTTTATTTCTTCCAATTTGCTTATGAAACAAACAAAATTTTATTTTCAAAATTAAATTCTTTTTTTTTTGATACCAAAAGTTTTCTCAATTAATGTTCTGTAAACTTTATTCCTATGCTGCTATCATGTTCATTTTAAATGATTCTGATATGATCACTTAAAAACAACAAAAATAAGATTTAAACCTGAACTGACAATCGTTTATTTAAAAGATATTTGTAGTTTTAATGTTCCTTGTAAATGGTTCGTTTCTGTTGTAGTTTAAAGGGGATTGCATTTTATTTAAAACGACTTTGTTTCATTGCTTAGTTTTATAACACTTAATAGATGTCTTTTTTTTTAAAGCGAGGGTAGGCTGAAAAGTATCAAAGGCTTAATAAATTTAAGATGAAACTCCATCAATTGACTTTTGAAGTAAGCAAAGATAGGTACCACAGATCAGCAATGAGTACTAAAAAATAAGAGTTGATTCGAATCATACTCATAATTTCTGGTACTTATACTTATTCATACTTATTTACATATCATACTCATACTACTCATATTCAAAGTGTGAAATACTTATCGTACTCATACTTAACAATATGCATGATGTTGTTAATTTTAACTCTCATTTGCAAGAATCACAAAATAGGTATGATTCGCATATGAACACTACAATACTCACTAGAAGCTTGTGTGTTTGCTTTGCTTGCTATCTTTGTCTTTCTCTTCCTTCTTTTTTTTTGTAAAGGACTTAAATTTTGATGAATGAATCGTGTCACTCGAATTATTTATGAGTATCGTCAAATCATTTATGAGTATTATAAGTATGTTTCTAAATTTAAGAATCTGAATGAGTAGGCGTATGAATCAAACATATTTCGAATGTTATGAGTTTGATGTCAACGTTGTACTCATAACTCATAACAAACTGTCCTTATAAATCAATGTTGTAGTGAGTACGAATGAATCCGAGTAGTTGAATTTCAATACTGTTGACTTACTCATACTCAAAATTTCATTAGTACTTATGAGTAGCAAAAAAAAACGATTCATTGCTGATCACTGATAGGGACACCGCATTTTTGTCTCAAGAACTACAAATTTGTATTCACAAAATTGGTTGATTTACTTCCTTATTTACTTAAGCCTTTAAAAAATCGAGCAAACTCGACATAAACAGATTGAAATATTTCTGTCTATAAAAGTACATAATTATGATTATAAATCAAATGTGGAGTACTTTCACAGAATTTGTTATTTCAGCTAAATACAAGCTACTGTTGCCAAACTCATGAATGTACAGTTGTTTCTTCAATACAAGTACATCGCGCTTTGACGAGTATACTCGATGCAAACAGTTAATTGGTCTTTACAAACCCCTGATTACGATTACAACCTTGCTTCTCATACTACCCATGCTGAGTGTCTTAAATTTATTCATGAGTTGCAGGACCCTCATTTTAAAATCGACTCCATATGTCAGATTTTTGAGCCGCTTTATTTAATTTGATAGTTTTTGCCAAAACACTTCTGAGTGGACGTTGCTGGGGCAATATTATATCATTATTATCAGTTTTATTCGTGATGTCTGAGCTGGGGTTTGAGTCACAGGCTCATGTCTAATAAGCCAACGCACTCCAGTACAGTAAAATCACACTTGTCATTAGAAATGTTATTTGTTTTTATATTTTTTTAGATTCTTTTGTATTCCCCGATGATTCCAAGTTTATTTCAAAGTGTGTTTTGCATTTTTTTTCAGCTGCACAAAAACTTTTCCTTTTCCAACATATGTTCAGATATGCACCTTTATTGCGTAAATCGCAACAAATGAGATTATTGAGCTCAATATTTCATATAAAGTTTCAATTAATTATTGCGCAATAAATACGCAAATTGTTATAAAATTGAGTAAAACTTAAAATACTACATACTATGTTCAGTCCGCATATTACAATTATCCGAACACTTTTTAATGATATTTGAGAATTTAAATGTCAAAAAAAAACAATGTTGTTGAAACAACCAGCTGTCAAATGAATATTGAATAAGCAGCTGAACTGCGTATATTGTTATGACTGAACATTTAATATATTGTACTCAATAAACCGAATATTGACCCAATAAAAGTGCATATCTGAACATAGTATTAGACTTAAAGAACGTTTACAAATGCTGGTCCCTTAAAACAGAATACACACCTACATGTTTTGCTGCTCTAAGAAAAACTAATTGAAACTGAAGCCTTTAACACGTTGACTGCCACGGCAATTTTCAGAAAACTGGCCACGTACGCCAACATAGACTTTTTCGTCTTTTCCCAGAAGCCATTTATCGATACTACATACATACATACATAATTGGACATTACAACCCTTCAGTCAGGATTACGGCCTAGCTTCTCAACACCACTCATGTTGTGTGCGTTAATTTTATACATGAGTGGCGAGACCTACAGTTTAAAGTCGACTCCGAACGACAGATTTTTTGAGAAGCTTTTCATGGCAATTTTTACTCTCAGGGTTTTTGCCAGAAATCTGCTGAGAGGAAGTCGCCGAAGAAATACTTTTTGTATTTTGTTTTTGATGTCTGGCCTGGGATTCGAACCCGGGCCTTACGTCTAATAAGCCAACACACTACCTACTAGACCACGACGACTTTATCGATACTAGCACTGATATAATACGATTTTTTTTGTAGCTGCACAAAAATGACAGGTTTAGTGAGTACGAGATAACTCGTAGTTGGCACCCTAGAAGGGTCAACGTGTTAATGAGTGAAAAATCGTTGATTCATTCCATTCCTTAGACATAAGAATGTAACAATAAAGTAAACAATTAAATTTATGACACAACCCTCATATAAATGTTAAATGATTCCTTTGGTAAAATTTATTTTAAGCATAAGTATAAAATTTACAGTTACATTTACACACACATTTTAAATCCTACATATGTATGTTCAGATGGTCATGGTTTAAATTGAATTGTCTCTACAACGATTCCTCCTCTATGAAACCTGTATCTCTACCACCAACGCATAAGACTGGAAACGAAGTTTGAACAATTTGGAGCAATTGTTCTGGCATTATGTACACTAGACTGACTGCATTTTCAGTAAAATTTTATTAAATTTTTAGTTTACAAAATAATACTGTTTTGTTGTCTGTCTCCCAATATTACTGAAGGAAAAAAATTAAGTTTTCCAAAAACCGAATGGAATGTATGTCCATAGTAGAGTGGAGGGTGGGGGGTAGGTCAGAAATAAATTCCATCAAAATAGTTGAACAAATATTTTGTATTTGTATTTATAAAATGATTTCATTCCAATGATATAAACATTTTAACTTTTATATGGGTTTGTGGTACCATACCACCACATCAACCATATTTTGTCCTTTTTTTTTCTTGCATTTCACACACACATACACATTTTCATTTAATTGTCATTTGAAATTTAAAGTTTTTTTCCACTTCTTCTTCTTCTTGTCGGTCCATATTCAAGTCTATAGATTCATTTGTATTTCCAAAAAAAAATTGTTTTTTTATTGTTGTTTTTATTTGATTTTTGTGAATATTAAATACACTAGAGTCCAGGCCGTCTGGCTATCTGTATATCCATATTTTTGTGTTTGTTTGTTTGTGTAACTGTTTTAAGGCATGAGGAGGCATAAAAGATAAAAACATGAGTTTTCCTTTTTTGTTCTGTAAACAATTCGTATTGAATTGAGTTAAAACACTTATAAAAACGAATTGAAGTAATTTCTGTTCTTTAATAGTTTAAACTTTTCTATCTCAGCATAGATTTTGTGTCTTTGTAGGACATATGCATGTATGTATGTACATGCATACAGTAAGTGTCAAAAGAAACTGTACATTAAATAAAATAAATTACACGATGCGTCAGTGAAATACACCCGAGTAACTACATAGCCTAATGACACATGGCGACTATCAAACTTAAGTGATCAAATTTTGCATACGTTTGGTAATATTTGTTTTGCTTATGCCAGCACAGCAACACATCAAATTTGAACCTTCAAACTACATTCTAGTGTTATTGTAAAGAAGAAAAGAACATATGATATATGCAACGCAGGCAGCTAAAATCAAAATTATTTTGATATTCTTCAAACTTTTCTCAGTCTATACGTGTGAGTACAGTTTTACCAACACATTAACAAACAAACCAGTTTGATCCATTATTTGATTCGTGCCCAGGCAACTAAAGTTATTCACTAGGTTGAGTAGAACTCAAAAATACTTTTTTTTTTATTTTGCTCGAACCCTTCAAACAAGTTTTATTTGACAAAAACGGTTTTTTGATATATGTTTGAAGCAATTTTAAAAATTTAAAGTATTTTAGAAAGGAGAGAGCTTAGCCTTTAAAATCGAATGCATAAACGTTTTGCTCAAACTTATATGTTATAAGTTTTGATGGGGTAAACTCGGAAAATATTAATATTTTTTATTTTTTTCAAGTTTAGCCATTCTTAATTGCAAAATTTAATTAAAATATATAAAATAAGTGATGACATTCTTAAAGTGCATTATCTTGTGAAGAGATTGATACTTCGTTTGATCACATCGAGCAAAAATTACCGAAGTTATAGTATAAATAGTATTTCTCATATATTTTTCCAAATGAAATTTTAGTATAAAAATTTTCAAAAGTTTTGATGGATCTTGATTGTTTGTCGCAAAATGTGTCAATTTCACGTTAGCAGGACTACCAGAAGTCGGCTCTAATGTTTGAGTTTTTGCAAATATTATTATTTTTCTTTGCGCAAACATTGTTCAACTTCTGTGAAATGTGAAATTGACACATATTGCGATAAAAAATCAAGATTCATCAAAAATTCTGAAAATTTTTATGCTAAAAGTTCATTTGGAAAAATATATGAAAAATACAACACGACTGTTAAACTCTTTATATAATAACTACGGTAATTTTTGTTAGATTTGATCAAACGAAGTGTCAATCTCTTCAAAAGATAATGCACTTTCAGAACGTCATCACTTATTTCATATTTTTTAGTTAAAGTTTGCTACTATGAACGAACAAACTTGAAAAAATATGAAAAAAATTCGCATTTGTCAAGTTTACCTCATCAAACCCCATAGCATATTAAGTCAAATACTACACTTATTTATACCATTTTAAAGGCCCATTCTTTTCCTTTCTAATAGAGTTTCAATTTTGAACCTCGGTTCAGAAATGTTTGTGTAATCAATAAATTTGTGTGTAAAGTCCAAAAAAACGGTTTTTGTCAAATAAAACAAGCTTGGAGGGTGCAAGAAATATAAAAAAAAAATATTTTTGAGGACTAGTCAATAAACCTCACAACACACTCTCTGTCATTAGCTGGGTGTATTTACATACATACATAATTGGCCATTGCAACCCTTCAGTCAGGATTACGACCTAGCTTCTCACACCACGGATGTTGTGTGTGTTAATTTTATACTTGAGTGGCGGGACCTGCGACTCCGAACGACAAATTTTTGTGAAACTTTTTCATGGCAGGTTTATTTACTCTCAAGGTTTTTGCCAGAAATCTGCTGAAAGGTAGTCGCCGCAGAAATTGTTTTTTCATATTTCGTTTTGATGTCTGACCTGTGGCTCGAACCCGAGCTTTTACGTCTAAAAAGTGAACACACTACCTACTAGACTAGGGCGACTGGGTGTATTTAATTTTTTTTATTTTGTCACGTAGTGTTATCGTTATTTTTATTTTAAAATTGTCTTATCGCAAGTTTTAAAATTTGAAAAAAAAAGATATTTCAAAGAGTTTCGAAAATTGTTTGTAAAAATTTTTTCGGGCACTATCCTTAAGTGTTGAGATTGGTGATTGTTAGAATTTTATCCATTGTGTGCAGTTTCTTTTGACGCTCACTGTATTGTGTATGTAGTATATACACACAAATAATTTTGTCTAGTTATTCAGTTATTTCGAAATTTGTTTAGAATAGAAAATCTTTTATTATCTCCAAAGGATTGCGAGGAAAAAAACTAAAAATAAATGAAAATTCTTTCTTCAATTTCCTCAATATTTTAAAATAACTTTCTGAAATAATTCCAAAATAAAAGGGGATTTAGAAGTTCAACCATTAATGGTGTGTAAAATTGTGTGCAAACCTTAGTTGGATTTACTTTTCTGTTCCTGTTTTTTTTTTGTTTAAATTTTTAATTTAAAGAAATCTTTATAACAAGCAATCATAAGCACATTTAGACCAGGCGTTAAATTTATGCTTAAATGCAACGATTTTATGCCGTTTTTTTGTATCCTTTTAAGTAAGAAAAGTACAAGAATTCAAAGAGACAGTTGGCAGTTGGCAACAATAAAACACTTTTTTTATTTTCAATTCATTTTCTTTTGTGTTGTTGTTGTTGCAAAATAAAGGATAAACACTCAAAACAAAAAAAACACCAAAACTACCCCAAAGGGTATTCATTTGCAGCATTTATTGTCTGAAACCAACAAAATAAACAACCAAGAAGCCCAACAACTAAACACGTGCAAACAGGATTTCTTTTTCACCACTTTTTTTTTGTATTTTTTTTTAAAGTCCTTCCAAATCTTCTTCAAATTCGATTATCCTGCAGGGCATAACGTGCATTGCGCACTTAAGGGTGGTAAAATATTAAAAATTTTTTTAAATCCTTTAAACAAATATTGTATACACATGTGTCTTGCATCTATGTATATACGTATGCTGTAATGTGACTTTAACTTTCATTTCCCTGGTTGTCTACAAACTACCGACGAAGTAAATGCGCTTTTGATGATTCGTAATAACCCCTAACCAAGTTCAATTCATAATCCTGCTACAAAAGTTTGCCTTATCCTTTGTCTGCGGCTGCAATTAATACATTTCTCTGTCAGCATCCTTTATTTCTTTTTTTTTTTTACCATACCAATGCGTAAATGTCAGTTGGCTTTTTCATTTTATATTCACTTGTGACTTGATGGCTTTTTTTATGGTTACAGGAAAAATAGGACGCATTATCATCTTCTCATCTCATCTCATCTCTCTTTTTTTTGTCAAATATTAACGGTAAGCTATACATATTATAAAAAATTAAGAGGACAAATGACGTCAGACAGACAGTTAAAAGCAGTTTTTCCAGTTGTCTGCCTATTCGAATGGGCGTATCAAATTGTTAAAATGAGCTCGTATTGTCTGATTGTTATGGAAAATGTTCCAACTCCTTTCAATTCATTTAAATTGTTTTACGTGTTTTAGATTTGTTGTTTTTTTTGTAAAATAATTGTAATTATGCCTGAGGCAACATCCCTTAAATGGTATCACCACGAACCAATGTAACATTTTTCAGCATCGCATTTCAAACTGTGGTATTAAAAAATTAAACAATAAAACGCACAAAGATATCATTTTCTTCCCCCCAAAAATAATGTGAATTTTTGAGAATATCCTTTAAAAGACCATTGAAAATTATTGAAAACAATTTGCTTTGGGATGTTATTTTCATCTTCATTTCCATTCTTCCCCCTTTTTTTTTGACTCTAAGGAATGTTAGGTTGTTATCTTCTGTATAAATTAGGATAAACATTCAAAGCCATATTGAACCACACATCTGGAAAATATAAGCAAAAAAGGGAGATAACAATTATTTATTTGTTGATTTTTTATTTAATAAATAAACATTAAGAAACTCTATTGCAATCGGTGTATGACCAAGATGATATGCTAAGTACACTAGGCATTAAATGTCTGCGTACATCAACCAAGAATACTAAAAAAAAATTATAATTTTTTTAAATTCAATTTGTTTATTGTTTCTTGAAATAATATAAAACATAAATTGAAATAAGTTTTACAACAACAAATTAAGATATAAAAATTTAATTAAAAATTCACGAACAATTTTTTTTAGAAGTTGGCAATGCATTCTTGAGTTATGCTATTCCATTTCTTTTCTAGAATAGATTTTAAAGTTACTTGATGGTTTCTGAATTTATTTTCTAATAAATCCACCAGGCAATCAGTGGAATTAAGTTTGTGTGCCTGAGCAGGCATTCGCAATTATTTAGGAACATTACCTATAGACATTACTGTTTTACTATAACAGCGGCGTGCTCAGAGTTATTATCCCGGAGAAAAATAAATTGACTATGACGATCCAATTCTACGACATTTTATTGTAAACTAGCTGACCCGACGAACTTCGTCCCTCCCAAAATTGATTTTTTATTGCCCAAAACAGGTCACATTATATATTTATTGTAATAATTTATTGTAATAGCGTTGACGAAGTTGTAGTTGTTGTACTCGCTCCAAAATAAAAACTAACAGACATACATGTTATATATCGACGCCTCCGTTCTATAACATTCTAAGTCGAAAAAGTGTGTTTTGAGTTATGACCTCTCAAAGTTTTCACGCGCCATACGACTATATGTATATTCTAAGTAGATTTTCCCCTATAACTTCGGAACGGATCGGCGCATCTTAACCAAATTTTGACAGTATTTAAGTTAGAGAACGTAGAATTTAAAAATGCAAGAACATTAAAAACGTTCTAAGTACACTTAGAACGTTATAGAATGGAGGCGTCGATATGTACATATGTAGTTATAAACCATCGAATTATCCGACTTATAGGTAGGTAGGTAGGGGAGGGTTGCCACGCCCATTTTTGGTGAGTTTGTCGATATCGACTCTACTAACTTACCTACCAAATTGCATTCGTCTACTATTACTATGTCCCTAAATATTCAATTTTAAAAGTTTGCCACGCCTACTTTTCGCTATATGGATTTTTTTTTAAAACCATCTAAACCTGATAAGATTTCGAACAAAATAAGAATGGTTAAAATCGTTATCGGTATCACTTGAAGGGGGAGGGTTGTCACGCCTATTTTTGGCGGGATTTTCGATATCGACTCTACTAACTTACCCACCAAATTTTATTCATTCACGATCAATATGTACCTAAACATTCAATCTTAACGATTTTCCACGCCCTCTCAACATTTAGGGATATGAAAAATAGATGTTGTTCGATTCTCAGACGTAACCGATACCGTGACACGAAAATTTATTTTTATTTTATTATTTTTTTAATATCCAAATATCTCCCCCGTACATCATTGTTTCAATAAATTAAAGCAGGTCCACTACTCATGCTGCTCTAAACTACAACAGTGATAGACAAATGCTCTGTAAAGTCAGGAGTACTAATTTTTTTCGCACTTTAGTAATCTGCGATAAAATTACGAAATTTCCTTGAACTTTCAAGACTTGTTTATGTGCTCTTTTGTCTTTAAAATATCGTATTTTATGAATTTCATATTGCTACGCAGCCATGGTAACCATTATTCAAACAGTGTTGTCAACAACTGTTTTTAAACTTGTTTTCAACATTTATTTTTGATTTCGAAGCCATCATCCTAATACTACGTTCAGACATGCACTTTTATTGGGCCAATATTCGGTTTATTGAGTACAATATTTTAAGTGTTCAGACATAGCAATATACAGAGTTCAGCTGCTTAATCAATATTCATTTGACAGCTGGTAAACAAACCAGCTAGTTGTTTCAATAACATTGTTTTTATTTTCTACCAAAGTGAATTTAAATCCACTTTTTCTTGGACAAATCGGTTGATTGACTCTAGTAAATATCACGACAGACGCTAAAAATTGTGATTTACGCTTAATTAAATTTGAACAAAAGTAATTGAAATTATTTAATCCTTTAATTTTGCTTCCAAAAACTATTTCCATCTGCTTCATTATTTTCCCGCGAAGACGATTATACTCGTCAAAGACAGATTAAAATATTTCTACCTAGAAACGTAAAGAATTATGACTGAATATTAAAAGTTGCTATTTTAAAGAAAATATGTATTCTTATAAAACTAGTATTTTGTGACAATATATCCCCAAATGTTCTAAAATATACGTTTTGTAAAAGACCTTTTTCTGATCTTTCTCCGGGAGCAAAATTCCAGTAGATTCGTTGAATAATGATACGAGTACAAATGAGATTTTCTTTTTTCTTCAAGGCGATGTGTATCAGAGATCAGCAATGAATCGTTTTTTCGCTACTTATAAGTACTCATGAAATTTTCAGTATGAATGAGTCAACGTATTGAAATTCAACTTCTCTGATTCTTTCGTACTCACTACAACAACGATTTATATGTACAGGTTGCAATGAGTATGAGTACAACGTTATGACATCAAACTCATAACATTCGAAATATATTTGATTCATACGCCTACTCATTCAGATTCATAAATTTCGAAAAATACTTATAATACTCATAAATCATTCGAGTGATTCGAATCATTCATCAAAATTTACTGTCTTAGTTGTTGTTGCATGAATCATACTTATTTTGTGCTTCGTGTATACATATGTTGAGTAAAGGAGAGTTTAAATCAACAACATCATTCGTATTGTTAAGTATGAGTACGATGAGTACTTCAAACTTTGAATGAGTAATATGAGTATGATATTAAAATAGGTATGAATGCATATAAGTATCATAAATTATGAGTATGATTCGATTCTACTCATCTTTTAGAAACTCATTGCTGATCTCTGATAGCTACAATAGAAAATAAACAAAAATCCTTGCCTAGTCTCCATCTGGGTAGCTTCTTTGTTTCATTTTTCTGTAAAAAAAAACCTTTCTCTTTTGATAATACTGCGACCTGAAAAAATTCAAAGCTTTGAGCATTTAAGTCCCTTTACGTAATGATGGGTTAATAATCAATGCACTGCTATTGCTCATTTCTAATTAAATGCTGAAATTGTTTTTAAAATATTAACAATTGCTATTGAAAATAAATATTATTTAGAAAACAAAAATACATATATATTTATATACACACATACAAATATATCTACAAATATTTATAAATATTTTCAATTATTTAATGTATGTATTCTCTATTTAAAATTATTTTGCAATTTGTCATCATTTTGTTGGCAAAAAACAAAAAACCTACAATAACACACATATTTTGTTCAACAATAATAATGTAAAGCTAAGCTTAGCAATGATTTCTAGACAATAAAATCAACAAAAATTTTGTTTCATTTGAAATTCATTTTCACAATTTGAAATTTTTTTAATGAATTTTGAATTTCATTATTTTGTTTTGTAAAGGCTACACAATACAAAGTAAAATAATCTTTAATTGAAAAGTTTGTAATTTTGCTTTTAATTGAAAATCTTATTTCACGATTGATGTTGACTATCTTTTATATTAAATACTCACGAATCTGATGTTAGAGGGGTTAGTTTTAGGAATTCTGCTGAACAACAACATTTAACATTCATCATTTATTTATTAATTTTACATGATTTATTTCAAATTTAAAAAATTAATTTATATTTCTTTATTTTTTTTTTTTATTTTTAGGTAAGTCTCTACACCATTCTTTTTTGAATTTCCCCATTTGTACTCAAACTGTGTAAGTACGATTGAATGAAAGCATGATGCTTTTAACAAGTCATTAAATTATGTTTCACATTACATTTAGATTTTAGATTTGAATCATTCATTTTAATATCATTTTTATTTTTCTGTTATTAATTAAATTATTCTTAACAAAAAAGAAATTGGTCAAAAAATAGAAGAATTTTTTTCTTTCTTGTAATAACACGTAAGGGAACGATGTACACTGACTTAAACAATTGGTCGCACGCTAAGCAGGTGGATACTATTTGCACAATATTTCGAAAACTAAAAATTTTTTTTAAATTTTTAATTTGTGTTTATAAAACAGAAAAATTTCTTAAAAATTTAAATTTTTTGATGTTAAAAAAAAACATTAACCGTACTGTGATAAATATTTATACGGTATTCAGATATGCACCTTTATTGCGTAATTCGCAATAAATGCCATTATTGAGCTCAATATTTCATATAAAGTTTCAATTAATTATTGCGCAATAAATACGCAAATTGTAATATTGAGTAAAACTTAAATGCAGCATTGTCATAAGTATGCGCAGTGCGTATATACAATTATCCGAACACTTTCTGTTGATATTTGACAATTCAAATGTTCAATATAGAACAGAAAAATATTGATTTCACATTTTTAGGAATTTCCTGCCAGCCTTCGCCATCATTATCCAGTTTAACAATCAACTCTTTCAGCTGCATGGACAATTGTTTGCGTTAATTTTTTAAGTTTTATTTGTTTTTGTTGTCCAGCTTCAAAAGTTTTGTTTTATCAATTATTTACAACTATTTTCCATCTCTTAAAAGAATGTTGTTGAGATACAATGCCTGTGTACGTACAATTTTTTAAGTCGCTGTATAGTATGGAAAAAACTTTTAATTAAAATTAAAATCTGTAAACGACAAATATTTCTGAGTCATCAGTTTTAAATGATAAACTTTATAAATCTATTTGAATGTGTATGTGTTTCATAATATAGAATCAAATTCCTTTCATTTTATTTTTGTTTTCAATACGTTTCATCATACCAAAACCAAAATTCCTTACAATATAATTTCAAAGCCGGTCTCTGTTTAGATAAAATTGTAAATTTTTGTACAGCTTATTAGTCCTTTATCTGCAGAGTTTGACAAATTTTTTTGGTTACAATATCATTGGCCGGATAATTAAATTTTAATATTGAGAAATTTTTATTAAAACATATACATACTCAGAAGACACTATCTCTCTCTCTCTCGTGTTGGCCTTTTTTATTCCAAATGGTAATAACCAGACGTCGGCACAAAGAGATAATGTATTTGTGAGAGACATGTGTTAACCCAGAGGAAAATTGTTGTTAATATTTTAAAGTCTACTTATTAACCCAATAAAATGTGCGAGCATATGAGAGCGGAAAACATAGAAAAATTGTGCTGCGCTAAATCCCTAAAGACGCCGTGTTTAACTTGGCAAGTATTCGTACAAAAATGGAAATCATTTCTCATTGATATTAATGAACGCTACTGTGATATTTCTTTGGGTGTATAACTAAAGTCTGAAAAAAGCGACACGAACCTTCTTCGTTAGAAGCTGACAAGCAGCTGAATGCAATTTTACGCTCTTTTTAACAAACGGTGTTGATGTTCGTGTCCCATGTGTGTAAAAAGCCAAATATGTTCTTCGCCTGGGGGACACTGGTGCCGACGTCTGGTAATAACATTACATTCTTATTATTTTCTCTCTCTGATATTAATTTTTCACAAGCACAATCGTTTTTCCTTTTACAAACTAAAATATGTTTCCTAACTTACCTCCAAAAATGCTAACTCCTTTTTTTTGTAGCCCTTTAACTATTTATGTCGAGTATACTCGTCATAGTGCAACGAACATTTTTCGTATAATGCCGAGAATACTCGTCTTACAGAAAAAAAGAAACGCGTTCTTATTATTATTTAACGATATAACTGGAATTTTTTGAGAAAGGTCAAATAAAGGTATCTTAATAAATGTGCATTTTAGAACATGCATTATTTTGGCCAATGGCTTGTATTAAACTGAAGTAATAAATTCTGGGGAAGATCAGCAAAAAAATATAGTTTTTTTTTAACCAACACGCAATATTTAATATTTAGTCATAATTGTCCATCTTTACAGGCTGCCTTATTTTACTTTTTTTATGACGAGTATACTCGTCTTTGCTGGAAAATAAATTAGAAAGGCAGAAAAATTTTTTGTTGAAACAAAATGAAACAGTTAAAGGGTTAAAGAGTTTTTTTAGTTAAATATTTTGCCAGATTTTCAAAATTTTCATTACTTATATACAATATTTAAGCACAGAAATTGTATAGAAGTTGTCATTTAATGAAAAACACACAATCTTTTAATTTTAGTTTTATTTTCATGAAAACCAACTGTCTGTCATTTCAATTTTCATTAAAAATATTTTTACAATTGCCGTAATGGTGGAACAAATATTATAAAATGTTTCACAAGTGTTTCTTATTTAATTGGTTGCTGCTCCACTGAGGGTTTCGCTGAAGTGAGTGTGTCAAATAATGATTTCCACTTTTTTTCCATTCTTTTGCAGAGAATTGGGCAATTCGCAAGACTTTGTATCGTGTTAGGTTGTATTGAATACACTTTTTGTTTGTGAACGCACAATGTTATGTTCTATTGTGTATTTCGTATTCCAAACGTCAAAAAAAGATAAGAAGAAGAAGACTAGTATTCAGAATTTGATTTTCAAACAACAAAATGTAAAATATTGCAGAAAAAAGTAAATTAATTAATTATGTATGCGAACAATTATAACATTGAAATGTTAAATGTTGATTCAAGTTGCATAGAAACTATTTTGTATTTTTATTCTTCTGCTTGATTACTGGCGTTTACATAAACTGCATACAACTTTTAAAAACATATGAAAAAAATGTGTATAAGTGGATCAGATTTTTATATGAAAATTATCAACAACAAGCATACACTGTTGTATATTCGTGCAACAATACACGCCATACAACGATACAAGGGCTTGTGTAAATTGCCCAATGAAAAAATGTGTATAAGTGTATACGACTTTTATATGAAAATTATCAACAACAAGCATACACTGTTGTATATTCGTGCAACAATACACGCCATACAACGATACAAGGGCTTGTGTAAATTGCCCAATGAAAAAATGTGTATAAGTGTATACGATTTTTATATGAAAATTATCAACAACAAGCATACACTGTTGTATTTCCGTCATACAATGATACAAGGGCTTGTGTGAATTGCCCCAATACTTATTTTATAGCTAGTATTTGTGTTCAATGAGAAATACAAAAAAGTTAATCAAGCGTGTAACATCATTTAGTGTATTTAAACATTAAATACTGTGAACAAACAATTGACAGAAATAAAAAAGAATTCAAATAAAAAAGGAAAACTATTAAAAGATTCTAATGAAATGAATGAAATAATGAAACTGATTTGTTTTAACGTTAACTGCCATATTAAAGTGCCAGATCATGATGACTGAAAATACTCTTCCTTTTTCCCCCTTCTTTTACAAGAGAGGTTAATATGAAAAGGAAACTATTGTAGCGTAACAACACATGTACAAAGGATCAGTGGATAAGTCACCCTCTTCTTTGTTATTCAGGCTTCGTATTACCCTAATCGAAATGTTAAAGTCAATCAGGCAAATCGATAACAAATAAAATGTTGTACTACATACGTTTGTATGTATTTGCAGGAACTTTATTCCTTAAGAAGTGAATTTTACCCATAAAATATTAATCGATAAATGCTAACACTTGTTTTAAGTGGCATGAGAAGAACAATGCAGGAGGGTTGGCATGAACGCTAGACAAGTGCTGAGAGTATCTATTAAGTAAAGATTGCTTAAACACAGACCTGTATACCCAGTTGTACTATTGTGGTAGTCCGTATAGAGAAGAAAGAAAGAAAGAAATCATGACCATTTAATATTAATTGTTGTAATCACACTCCGCTCTTATCGTGATTTGAACTTTCAATATAATGTAGCGGAGGAAAAAGAGAAAAAAGTTTTTTAATTGACAGTTATTGATTTAAACTTGTGTTTTTTATTATTATTGTTATTGTAATGGTTGTTGCATAGTTGTTCTTTCATTTTTCTTTCCTTTTTTTTAATTTTTTTTTTGACTAAAAGTCAAAGTAATCTAACTTGAAAGTTTATCTTCAGCACCATAAATTTTCAACTTTAAAATCCAACAATTTCAATTCTACAGATTTTTCTAAGAAAGATAGTCAATGAGATTAAGTAATATGAACCAATGAAAAGCCGTATTAGTCCCAGCGAAGAATCTTTGTTTTCTCTTTGTACACAAACCAAAGGACATCTAATCTTATTTTTTTTTACCATCCTGCTCTGCTTATCATCTTAAATTGTCTTCTGGGATATGGCTTTTTTCTTCTGTATGCTTTTCAAATTAAGTGTAGCTGTGTTAATAACTTTTAAAATTTATTATATAGTCTACTTTTAGGCTCTGTCAATTCCTTTTTTTTCTTTCTTTCCTTTAAATTTATGAAACGTTTTTATGTTTCTTCCTTTGAAGTTGTTTCAGGACAGGACAGGAAATACATAATTTTTAAATAATAAATGATGGATAAAATAGTACCACCATTAAGTGTTTGTTTTATTTCACTTGAAAAGTGACTTTGCGCTGTTACCTTCCACTTAGATAGATAATGCTGACTAGAGAGTAGAGGCAGAGGAGAAATAAAAAATAAATAACAGAGTATAAGGCAAAGATAAGTATTCAAGAGCGATAAAAAACAACATATTTTTTTACATAAAAAAAATTTCAAAAAAAGTATGAAAATTATAACGACAAAGTTTTTATTTTCAAGTGAAGATTTATAACTTACCTCCCTTAGTTGCAGCATTAAAAAAAAATTATTGAAATTACTTTCGAAAATGCCTTTATCTTGCCTCTTTAAAATAATGTTTCAACAACAAATCGCCTTTTTAAATATTTTCAATAGCATCGCATACTCGTGCGGTGTTCAGATATGCACCTTTATTGCGTAAATCTCAATAAACGCCATTATTGAGCTCAATATTTCATATATGTAAACTTTCAATTAATTATTGCGCAATAAATATGCAAATTGTAATAATAATTGAGTAAAACTTAAAATGCAGCACTGTTATAAGTATTATTACGTTTTTACCTTTTTAAAAACATTTAGATTATGAGTTCGTTGCTTTCAAACCAAAATAAAAACAAATATGTGTTTCGTTTCAACTAAACTCTTTATTATTCACACTACTTTTGTGTGCCAACGTATACAACTTCACTATACAATAATAAATTGCTTGTTCACTATTCTATTACTCTGCTTACAAGCTTTTTGTAAGCAACAACACTTATACTAGTATACAGATCTATAGCAGAGATCTTCAAACCACGATTGTTTACTTCGAACGCAACGTGTCCTCACATAAGTTTGACTGAGTTATTACTGACTGCTGCCTGCTTTGCCTGGCCTTTTTATATCACATTTCAGTCTGAAGAAGGTGCTGGAAGCAGAATGTTCTAGTGTTTGCCTCCTTGAGAGTTCTATCGCTACTACATTGTTGTTTGTGTACTTTGTCCACGTTGTTGATCCTCTCTCATGTTTGTTGTTGTTGGTTTCCTTGGTTTCGTGTTCGATACTCATACTCATGGTCTTTGTTTTTGTAGCTTTTGTTTATGTTAAAAGATGTTTTCTTGCGAAACAATATTAGGTCGTTTCCATTTGCATAACATTATGTTCAGTGCGCATATTATAATTATCCGAACACTTTCCGTTGATATTTGACAACTCAAATGTCAACAACGACAAAAAAAAAACAAACAAAACAAAATAGAAACAATGTTCTTGAAACAAGCAGCTGTTTTGTTTATCAGCTGTCAAATGAATATTGAATAAGCAGCTGAACTGCGTATATTGTTATGTCTGAACGCTTAAAATATTGCACTCAATAAACAGAATATTGACTCAATGGAAGTGCATATCTGAACATGGTATTACTATTCGTGCCTTTGCCTTAATCGAAATCGTTTTAATTACTATCTTTGAAGGATACGATTAATAAACTTCTATTAGTTTTATAGTCTAGTAGGTAGTGTGTTCGCTTATCAGACGTAAAGCCCGGCTTCGAACCCCAGGTCAGACATCAAAACAAAAAATAAAAAAATATATATTTCTTCGGCGACTTCCTCTCTGAAGATTTCTGGAAAAAACTCTGCGAGTAAATAAAACTGTCATGAAAAAGTTTCTCAAAATTTGTCGTTCGGAGTCGACGTTAAACTGTAGGTCCCACCACTCACACATAAAATTCAGGCACACAACATGAGGGGAGTGCAAAGCTAGGCCATAATCCTACTCAGTTTCTGCAGATGCTGAGGCCATGTCAGGATAAAAATAAAATATTTTACGTCTTTCTTGTTTTGTTTTCATATACAATATATACGAGTACATATATTTTCAATGACTTTTAAGTGATAGCAAGAATTTGAGAGAAAAAAAAAAAGATGGAAACTTCTAAAGCCCAGGCAAAGTTTCTTTATAATAAAAGCAAACGACATACATAGTTACTTATAATACAAACTGTATCCTATACACCATAGTTTCATAGTAAAAAAAGGACGTAAAACATCTTAAATTTCAAAGGTGAAACTGCAAGTTTTTGAAAACTGCAAACTAAAGTCAAAGGAAAAAAAAGGAACAAACTAGAGAGCAAGGCTGTCAGTCATATGATTTGTTTTTCGACACTTTCATTTTCAGTGTCAACTCGTATATAATTGCCATGGCTATGTATGGCTATGTATATACTTCCACTTGGTACAACAATTTTTAACAAAGTTTTTGCCAACCACTCTCTCCCCCACTTGTAGTATACATATATCGCAACTCTCCGTACCCTCATTATTTCGCCTCCACGTTAAGAAGAAGGATTTTTCAATGATTTTTTTCGTTATTCGACTTGTATTTAAAGGCTACGATACTAGAAGTGAGCTGAGTATAAGGCAGAATATATATAAATAGAGGAGCAGATTGAAAGTTCATTTGTTTTGTTTGAATGTTATTTAAAATGCATTAAATGATTTTTGTATTTTACAATGTTTTCAAGTTTTTCATTCTTTTTCCTCAAACTTTTTTCATTTACGGCTTTTAACTTGGCCTGTACGTGAACGTGTTACTTACTTGTGGAATTGCGTTGTATGTGTGTAGAAAAGTATCTTCAAATATCACAGAGGATGACAAAATTTACAAAGAAATTTAAGGAGTACTTAAGCTCATTATTAAGCTGCTTGTTAAGCATGTTGACGAAAGTTTTCAAGTGTAAATTAAAAAAAACCCAAGAGAAATGAGTAATAAAAGCTTATTTTTTTTTGGAATTCAAAAGAAATACAGGCGTTAGCAACTACAACTACAATTTAACTTAAAGTTTAAATATAAAATAGAAAAAAATTGCATACTATTTTCAGATATGCACTTTTATTGAGTCAATATTCGGTTTATTGTGTACAATATTTTAAATGTTCAGACATAACAGTATATGCAGTTCAGCTGCTTATTCAATATTCATTTGACAGCTGGTAAATAAAACAGTTGGTTGTCTCAACAATACTGTTTTTATTTTGGTTTTTTGTTTAGATTTTTTTTTTGTTTGCTCACTGAACATATTTATGACAGTGCTGCAATTTAAGTTTAACTCAATATTGTTATGTTTTTACCTTTTTAAAAACTTTTAGAATATGAGTTCGTTGATTGCAAACAAAGTAAAAGCAAATACATATGTGTTTCGTTTCAATTAAACTTTTTATTATGCACACTACTTTTGTGTGGCACCGTATACAACTTCACGATACAACAACAACTTGCTTGTTCGTTATTCTTCTCAGCTCACACCCTTTGCGTAAGCAACAACACTTGTACGTTAGATCTGTATAGCGAAGATCTTCACAACAGCGATCTTCAAACCACGACTGTTTACTTCAAACACAACGTGTCTTCACACAAGACTGACCGAATTCTTACTGTTGCTCGTTGGCTGCATTGTCTTGTCTCTTTATATGCGCACGTATTCAGTCTGATGATGCTTCTTGAAATGGAATATTTGTGTCTTCGCCTTCTCGAGAGCTCTATAGCTACTTCATTGTTGTTTTTGTGTATTTTGTTTACGTTGTTTGTTGTTGCATTCTTTCATATTTGTCTGTCTCCTTTTTTGCGCAATAATTAATTGTAACTTTATATTAAATATTGAGTTCAATAATGGCGTTTATTGCGATTTACGCAATAAAAGTGCATGTCTGAACATCATGTAATTTTTGTTTTTAAATCTTTAAACAAAATATTTCATACTTCTCTTAAACGTTACTTTTTTCTATTAAAAATACATCCCAATTTTGTTTTAATCTAGAAGGAAATAAGTCAACTGGGTTTTTTCCAATACCTTTTGTTTTTCGTCTCTTCCTTTTCTCTTTGTCATCATCATTTTGGCTTTAATAAATATTTTTGCTGTTGACATCACGAAGGAGTAGCTTTGAAATTATATTTTTGATGTTTATAAAATATTGAAAAATAACAGAAACAATATCCTGACATTTTACCTTTTCAATCTCCTTGTATTGGTTCTCTTTTGTCTTTTGGTACATTTTCTGATGTACTTTTTTTTCGTAGAATGTCAAAAGTTTTAATTTTTCTCTTTTACTTGTGTATACAATATTTGTTGCTAACGTTATTGGTTGTTTCTTTCTCGTTTTTATTTCGTTGTCTAAACTGTCGTAGATGTCAAATGATTACAGTAACAATATTTAAAACAACTACACCAACAACAACAACGAGACTACAACTACAATTGTGAGAGAAAGAAATAGAAAAATTGTACGCTTTTTATCAGAATTTTTTTGTTTTTGTGGATCTTGAGTTTGGGGTCCGGATTGGTGGTGTCACAATTTTGTTGCTTTTAACCGATTGGGTTTTTGAAAAATAAAAACAGTTTTGTTGTTGTTGTTGTCTCTCTGTTGTCTTGTTACCAAACTCTCAATGCAAACAATTTTCTTTTATATTCTCTTCTACTGTTTTCAATGTCATCGTTTATCAAATTGTTGTTAGAAATATAAATAAAAGGAATGAAGTAAAAAAAACCCAACAACAACAACAAGAATCGCATGCTTTACGAAAAGAACGCAAAGTGACACATCAAAATAAATTGTTAAAGAAGAAAAAAAACGGAAAATAGAATGTCACCCAAAAAAATTGTGAAAAAAAATCGTTTTTTTTTCTATTAAAATTGGGAAACGAAAATGCTAAAATAACTTGTCGCCCAACAACTATGACAAACAATGGCAATAAAAAAAAACATTTTAATTTTCTCAGACACATGGTGTCATAGAAAATGATAAAACTGCAAAGTAATTAATAAAATATCTTCCTATCGTTTCCTCCTAGAAAAAAATAATTCTTGCAATAAAATTTTAGTGAGGCAAATGGTTAGTTTTTTTTGACTTCAACACCTGGTGGAAATATCTACAATGACACACACAACTCAAGCATATTATTTTTTTTGTCAAGTCATATCTAATATTATTCTTTTTTTTTTTTGGTGAATTTTCTTTTAAGGAAATATACATTGAGCGCCAAAAGTGAGTAAACACCACTGAAATAATTCATCTTCTTAGGATAGCGAGAAAAGTAAATGAGAATAGTCGAATAAATTTCCGAAAATAAAAACGTTTATTTATTACTTATAAAATGTTAAAACAAAAACAACAATTCATGATAAAGGAACTTTTTTTATATTTAAGAACATAATAGAAAATTTAAAATTATAGTTGGTGTTGACTCACTTATGGCGATCACTGTACTTCTTAATAAACTTTCTTAGCCTCAAAGTTGGCTAAAAATCTGTAAATCATACTGTGTTAAGTAAGCATCAAATAAAAATGAGTTGATAAATTAAATGTTTAAGAATTTTAAATTAATTTAATTAATTGTGACTAAAATATTTGTGCAAGTCCCTCCTAAAACCAAAAAGCGAAGAAAATTTCCAATCAAAAGTTTTTTTTTTTAATTGGATGGAAACCAATACTCGTATTATATTGCTACGTTTAAAATATGAGTTCGTTTTGATTGCAAACAAAAATAAAAACAAATTTGTGTTTAGTTTCAATTAAACTCTTTATTGTTCGTACTACTTTTGTGTGCCACCGTATACAACAATAATTGCTTGTTCGCTATTCTTCTTTGCTTGCAACGCATATCTTTACAGCGGAGATCTTCAAACCACGACTGTTCTCTTCACACGCAACGCGTCTTTACACAAGACTGACTGAATTCCTACTACTCGTTGCCTGCTTTGTCTTGCCTTTTCATATGCCCACGGTAATCAGTCTGATGAAGGTTCTTGAAGTAGAAGGTTCGAACGCGAAACCCCTTCTCGAGGACTCTATTGCGACTTCATTTTTGTTTGTGTATTTTGTTCGCATTGCTAGTTGTTGCGTTCTCGCTTACTTTTCTATCCCCTTTTCTTTCATACCGATGTTGTTGGTTTTACTTGTAACAAGTTCGTTGTATTTGTTAGTGTAGCTTTTGTTAGTCATTTAAAAGTTAAACGATGCTTCCATTTTCGTAACAATATGTTAAAGAGACATTCGTTAAAATTGTAGTGACTGTAGGTTCAAAAGACAACAGTTGAAGGGTTAAACTGTTTAATTTTGTTTCAAAAAACTTTTTCTGCCTGCTTAATTATTTTCCAGTGAAAACGAGTATACTCGTCATAAATAAAATAAACGTTTCTGCCCATACATACATACATAATTGGTCATTACAACCCTTCAGTCAGTATTACGGCCTAGCTTCTCAACACCACTCATGTTGTGTGCGTTAATTTTATACATAAGTGGCGGGACCTACAGTTTAAAGTCGACTCCGAACGACAGATTTTTTGAGAAGCTTTTCATGACAACTTTTACTCTCAGAGTTTTTGCCAGAAATTTGCTGGGAGGAATTAAAAATCAAACGTGATGAAACACTCTGGGCCAAAAATTCTATCATCGTCTAATTCTCATAATTCAATAAAAAAAAACTTCGGCCAAGTCTCTCAGTCTTCGCTTTTGTATGGCAGAGCAGATACACATAATGTTCTTAGCGTACCCGCTAACATTTCCACAAACTCTTGTAAAAAGAAATTGGTCTATGCACCTTGCTTCTAAGCACAATGCCCAGCCAGAGCAGTGTCTTCAGTTAGTGTCAATTCCTTTCTGAAGCAATTGAGTCTGGACCAAATTAGTCAATAGATTCTGTAATCGTTTCTATTTCGCCTAAGTGCCGGATCGACTACGTTCCGTCCGACCTAACAGGGGGCCTAACAGGTCCCCTACAAATTCAAAGCATTTCGCAATGCCCTCTCTCGTCTTTGTATTCTCACAAAGCCAAGAAATTCAGTATAGTTAAAGAACAAGAGCCTTGTAAGGTCCTTTGTGCGCAGTATCATTCATGATTAAATTTCATATAAATTAACTTATACTATGTTCAGATATGCACTTTTATTGAATCAATATTCGGTTTATTGAATACAATATTTTAAGTGTTCAGGCATAACAATATACGTGTGCCTTAATTTTATACTTGAGTGGCTGGACCTACAGTTTAACGTCTACCCCGAACGACAGATTTTGAGAAACTTTTTCATGGCAGGTTTATTTACTCTTAGAATTTTTGCCAGAAATCTGTGAGAGGAAGTCGGCGAAGGAATCTTTTATTTTCATATTTCGTTTTGATGTCTGGCCTGTGGCTCGAACCCGGGCTTTATGTCTAATAAGCGAACGCACTACCTACTAGACTACGGCGACTACATTTGAGTTGGCAAGTATCAACAGAAAGTGTTCAGATAATTGTAATATGCGCACTGAACGTACTTATGACAGTGTTGCATTTTAAGTTTTACTCAATATTATAACAATTTGAGTATTTATTGCGCAATAATTAATTGAAACCTTACAAGTATATGAAATATTGAACTCAATAATTGCGTTTATTGCGATTTACGCAATAAAGGTGTATACCTGAACACCGTATTAGCATAAAATGTTAGTTTTTAAATATCTTTTATTGTGAATGTAAGATGTATTCGCTCATACATGAATCTAATTTCATAGAGCGATTGGAAAAAAAACTCTTATATTGCGCTCTTTTATTTTCCTCGCAAACAATTATAGTTTTAGAGAATTCTGATCAAATTCTCCGCTACTATTTAAATTTAAATCACAATTGATGCAAAATTATTAGATGATAATATAAATAAATAAAGGCTTAAAAACATATGTATGTATATCAGACCTTATAGACAGGGTTTGAAAAACTCCTTCTGTCAAAATCAGTTGATAATCATACATTCCCCATCAGATTGTTTTTATTTTTAATATTAAAACATTTAAAAAAAATTGTGTGTTTTTTTTTCTTTTGCTGATAATATTTTCTGTAAACATTCATTCATAAATAATAACTGTTTTTTTTAAATAGGAAAACTCTATGAAATTAAAAGGGGTGGCAACATACATATGTATTTTGTTTGCGGTTTACGCCTTCTAAAACAAAGAAAAACGGAATCAAAGCTGGTGGGAGCAACAAAGAAAAACAGAATTAAAAAAAATTTAAATTTTAAATCAAAATTCGAAAGACAAACAACACAGCAAAAATAATGAACGCAACTAATTAATTAATTTACATGCCATACAATCTACATTGTATACATCAATGTACAGATGCGAACATGAAAATAGCAGTATCAATAGCAAACATATATTTTTTTAAATCAAAATTTAAAGAAATAGTTCTATTCCACCGCAACACATTTAAAAAAAATTTTAAGTTAGTGAACATTTTTTAATAGTAGGACTTTGCCCACTAACTTCGACACATCGACATGCCTCCAGGTCTTTTTTTCGAACTAATGAATCTGAAGTTGTTCTATGTGGAAATTCTGATTATGTTTGCGTTTCCGTAATTCGAACCGCAGTTCTTATAGCTCGAACAAAACATACATACATAATTGATTATTACAACCCTTAAATCAAGATTACAACCTACCTTCTCACACCATTTATTTTGTGTGTGTTAATTTTATACATGAGATTCTGGACCAGGAGTTTAAAGTCGACTCCGTACGACAGATTTCGTGAAATTTTTCCATGGCAGTTTTGTTTACTCTCAGAGTTATTGCAGATCCTCTGATGAGAGGAACTCGCCGAAGAAAAATTTGCTCATATTTCATTTTGCTGAAGATGTCGGATCTGGGATTTGAACCCAGCCATAAGTCTAATAAGCCAACGTACTACTTACTAGACTACGTCGACACGAACAAAACGAACTATGAAAAAAATACTTTTTCGTTGACTTTATCCTAGAAGTCTTGTGGCAAAATAACTCTGAGAGTAAATAAAATTGCCATGAACAGTTTCGCGAACTTTAAACTGTATGTCCCGGATAAAATTAACATACACAATGTGGTTGGTGTGACAAGTTAGGTTGTAATCCTGACTAGAGGGCTGTAATGTCCCATTGAGTTAAGTAAGTAAGTATTCTATAAATTGTAATGCCATCATACAGAGAAGTTCAAAGGCATAAAAATCGAGGAGTTTAGAGTCTAGTCCTTTTAACACCGTAGAGTCGATATACAAATTACAGGCATCAATATAATCAAACAACTTTGGACATTGAACAGGCCTCACTAAGATTAAGGGATACCTGAAAGCAAATATCAGTAAACTGATCCGAGATCAGCAATAAATCGTTTTTTCGCTACTCATAAGTACTCATGCAATTTTGAGTATGAGTGAGACAACAGTATTGAATTTCAACTATTCTGATTAATTCGTACTCACTACAACACTGATTTATAAGTATGATTATGCAATGAGTATAAGTACAACGTTGACATCAAACTCATAACACTCGAAATATGTTTGATTCATACGCCTACTCAATCAGATTCATAAATTTAGAAAACTACTTATAATACTCATAAATAATTTGAGTGGTTCGAATCATTCATCAAAATTGTCAGTCTTAGTTGTTGTTGCAATTGCAAAAAAAGAAGAAATAAAAAGCTAAACACACAACCTTCTAGTGAGTATTGTTGTGTTGGTACGCGGATCATACTTATTTTTTGATTCTTGTAAATGTTGAGTAAAGGAGAGTCGAATTAACAACAACATCATGTGTATTGTTAAGTATGAGTACGATGAGTATTTCAAATTTTGAATATGAGTAGTATGAGTATGATATTAAAATAAGTATGAATGCATATAAGTATCAGAAATTATGAGTATGATTCAAATCTACTCATCTTTTTGAATACTAATTGCTGATCTCTGCAACTGATATCAACATTTAGTCGGCTAATTGTCACTTTACTCTGTATTAAAGTTGGGAATTTGATCAAAGTATATATGGGTAGCAGTTCCTAACCGCTAGCTTTGTATGAATGAAGTGTTTTTGTTTACAATTTTTGTTTTAAGAGAGCTCAAGAAGAGTATTTACTATTCCTACAGTCTCAATATTTATAAAATTTTTGAAAACAATTGACTCATTGCTAATTTAATATCCGTAACTGTTAGTATATGTATGTACATAAAAACTCGTATATATTGAGAACGAAATTTAAAAATCAAGAAACCAACAACAATCAGGATATTCCCAGTTTATGAAAGAAAAATAAAAAATACAAGAAGGATTTGTTGTTTTTTTTATTTAAAAATCATCATTTCATATCAGTCTGTGATGATAAAGTGTGTGATGTTTTTTGTACATTTTCAAATTGCCTGCAGGTTCGTTCTCTTTCTACTCACTTTCTTCGACATCATGAATAATAATTTATGCTTTTCGCAAACAATTCTAATTTGTTTGCACAATGAATAACGAATTAAATACGTAAATAATTTCCTTATTTTGACATTCCGTTGTAGTTTTTTTTCTCAGTAGCATATGGGGGTACATTTATTCTGTAGTAGAAAACATAATTTAATGAGTTTTTCTTGTAGTTTTGCCAATGAATCAAATGAATTATTTAAATGCTATATAGATTGGAAGATTTTCAAAATAATTTTTAAAGACTAATTTTTATTCCTATAAAATTCGTTTTATTTTTCGTTAATAATTCATATTTATTTGCATCAATTAATTGTATTAATTATTGCAATGCACAGTAAACATTCAATAATATTTGCCGTTAAAGAAATCAAAACAATAATTTATATATTTAATGGCGAAGAAAAAAACAAAAAAAAAAAATTTAACCCGGGTATCAATTGTATTTATAGCAGATTTAATTAAATGTTTATTTATTGTATTAAACATACAATAAATAATAAATGAATGAATGAATGAATGAATGTAATTTCTATTAACGAAATCTCTGTGTAAATAAGTTCAATACTGTTCAATAAGTTCTTATTATTGTATTTACCAAATATGGTGGTATTAATTAATTAACCCATTTAAGGCTGAACTAATTTTCACATATTTTGTGCAAAGGATAGGATACTTAAAATGATCCTGCAAAATAGTCAATATTTCGAGGCTCGACAATTTATACTCTTTAACAAAAAGTCGGTTTATACCCGGTTTACACTCTAAGGGTTAATACTGGTTAAAATGTAAGCATTAAAAAAAATTAATTGTAATTATAATTAAAGGCTTTTAACGTTTTTTAAACTAAATATAATATAAAAATATATTATTAAAGATAGAGTACCTTACCATTCTGAAATTCATTGGTTTAAACAGTAAATATTTTCTCATAAAATTTTGTCATGCAAAGTAACTTAAAATATTGCATTTCAAAATGATCAAATGGAGTAATCACGCTACTATTACATACATAATTGGCCATTACAAACCTTCTCACAGCACTCATGTTGTGTGCCTTAATTTTATACGTGCGTGGTGGGACCTACAGTTTAACGTCAATTCCGAACGACAGATTTTTGAGAAACTTTTTCATGGCAGGTTTTTATTTACTCTCAGAGTTTTTGCCAGAAATCTGCTGAGAGGTAGTCGACGAAGAAATATTGTTTTTTTAATTTTTCGCTTTGATGTCTGACTTGTTGTTTGAACTCGGGCCTTACTTCTAATAAGCCAACACACTACCTACTAGACTACGGCGACTTCATCACGCTACTATTGCTCTCTATTAATATCCCATTTAATAATTAATCAGTTCTTATGTCTTTTTTTTTGCCAAATATTTGTCGGAGTGATTGGTAGCTACCGGAGATCAGCAATGAATCGTTTTTTTTTGCAACTCATAAGTACTGATGAAATTTCGAGTATGAATGAGTCAACAGTATTGAAATTCAACTACTCTGAGTTATTCGTACTCACTATAACATTGAGTTATAAATACAGGTTGCAAGGAGTGTGAGTACAACATTGACATCAAACTCATAATATTTGAAATTCGAGTATGCCTACTCATTAAGATTCATAAATTTAGAAAAATACTTATAATACTCATAAATGATTCGAGTTTGCAATTTCAGAAAAATATTACTTCTATTGAATAAATTTTATATACATACATATACACATATATACATCTATCTATATACCAGAGATCAACAATGAGTATTCAAACAGATGAGTTGATTCGAATCGTACTCATAATTTCTGATACCTATTCGCATTCATACTTATTTCAATATCATACTCACACTACTCATATTAAAAGTTTGAAGTACTCATCCTACTCAAACTTAACAATACGCATGATGTTGTTGATTTCAACCGTCATTTACTCAACATTTACAAGAATCACGAAATAAGTATGATTCGTATACGAACACTGCAATACTCACTAGAAGGTTGTGTGTTTGCTTTACTTGCTGTCTTCGTCTTTTTCTTTCTTCTGTTTTTTTTGTAAATGTAACAACAACTAAGACTGTAAATTTTGATAAATGATTCGAATCACTTGAATCATTTATGAGTATTATAACTATTTTTCTAAGGTTATGAGTCTAAATGTGCAGGCATATAAATCAAACATATTTCGAATGTTATGAGTTTGATGTCAACGTTGTACTCATACTCATTGCACCCTGTACTTATAAATCAATGTTGTATTGAGTACAAATGAATCAGAGCAGTTGAATTTCAATATTGTTGACTCACTCATAATCGAAATTTCATGAGTACTTATGAGTAGCAAAAAAATGATACATTGCTGATCTCTGGTGCAAATCGCTTTGTGCAGAATTTGAGATCATGATCTATTAATTTTGGTTTGGATATGTTCTTTCCTGAATGCGAGCATCACTATGTCTTTGGCATAGTCGACGTCTTTGATGTTCGGACTTGCCGTTTATGGAAGATAGAGTTAGAGTCCAGTAATAACCACAATTAAATTAGTCAGTTTCAACGTTTGCTACGGCTCTATTATTTATTCTACGACAGTTTCACAAAATATTTCCACGTACAATTATCCTGCATTCAACAAAAGTAAGAAATTAAAGTAATTGAAAATGGAATAAAATTTATTCACAAATTCCTGTTTCTTGAACATGTGCACGTACATGTGTGAACATACATATGTATATACAGTGAAAGCTCCCATAGGCGGACACCGACCGTCGAGGCATTTTTGTCCGCCTATGGGAGATGTCCGTCCAAGGGATATTTTGATAAAATACTTCGGGAAAAATTTAATAAATACATGTTTACCTGTATATTATTCGTTGCCAACGATAATTGTGGTAAAAACTAATCTTTAAAAATATTTGTATTAACTTTTATTTTCCTAATGTGCATATACATTGTACATAAGTACGTAGATATGTATTTATATTCAGAGTAGCTAATTAACTGACAAGAAATATTATTAAGATCTAAAAAATTGTTGTATTGTTGTTTGTTTATAGTTTGCTTGCTTGTTTTTTTCCACATATCCTATGGCTCTCTAAATTCATTAATTTTGAACATGCTACAAAGTCGTTTGCCGAAAAGGCTCTTAATCGTTGAATTTCTGTAAAAGCTTCCTCAAAAGTATTTTTTCCGTTGGGCTCCGAATGAATTTCTTGGTCCTCATCACTAATAAGTATTTCTTCTGGATCTTCCAAAATATTTTCCATCAAATCATTTTCAGTTGAAGACATTCATCAATGTTAACAAAATCTTTAAAATTATCTTCATTTACTTCGGATAGTTTATAGATATTTATTAATGTTGATAAAGGCAAGTCATATTTAATGACCATCCATCAGTTATTACATAAACCAAAATAAAAAGGGGAATCACAATTTAGATTTTGCCTATGAACATCACACATTACATAAAATAATAAACCGGGGAATAACCGCACTACGCAATGTTACATAATCTGATTAAGTTAAAAATACGCACTCAACAAAGAAAAATTTATGTAATCTCTACACATTGCGCATAGTATAAAAGGGGGATAAACCGAAATACAATAAAATGGCTCAGCATTGCCTTTTGCAATATTTATTTGTCCGCCTATAGGAGATGTTTTTGGAAAAACAGGTGTCCGCGTCCGTCCAAGAGAGCGTCCGTCCAGGGGAGATGAATTTGCTCTAAAAATACGACCTAATTGACGGGACTTAGAAAATCGTCCGTCTAGCGGAGATGTCCGCCTATTAGAGCTGTCCGCCAGTGGAGCTTTCACTGTATATAGTATGTGTTAAGTAACAAAACTTTACTTTATAAATTTGCACAAACGTACAATTAACTTGAACGCCTACTAAGTTGTTCGTAATTAAATTAAAGAAAAAAATCCGTACAACTCTCAAGCAGTAATTAGAAGCTCTTGTGTAGGCGACCTTCGTTGACTGCAATTATTTGTGAATTTGAAGGCAAATATTCGTAAAGCATTTTTGTAATAAATTTTATAAATTTATTAACTATTATGTGTCATTATACATATGTATGTATGGTATTTAATGTATTTGTACTTTTAACATTAAATGTTATTTTGATTGGAGCATTGAAATAAAAAGTAAATTCTTTCCTTCAGGTATAAATGTACAATGCGTGTACATATGTATGTACACATGTATGCAATTAGTGAACTAATTAAATATTAATTATTTATTTATTTATTTATTTTGTAATAATCTATATGCGTGTATAAAAAAAATACTAGAATATTTGAAATTTATAATAACATTTTTAGTTATTCAATTCACGTTTTTTTAGGGTCATCCAGCATTTGAAATTTGATGTTAATCGATTAATAATCACGGTTTTCTTTTGAAATATTTTATGTTGCTCCTGCTGTACTGTATCTACATGTATCTTTTTTTGTGTTATCTTGTCACCATTTCATGTTTTATAATCTAAAATTTTATTTTGAAACAATTCTGAATTGCTTATACGGTGTTCAGATATGCACCTTTATTGCGTTAATCGTAATAAACGCCATTATTGAGCTCAATATTTCATATAAAGTTTCAATTAATTATTGGGCAATAAATACGCAAATTGTTATAATATTGAGTAAAACTTAAAATGCAGCACTGTCATAAGTATGTTCAGTGCGAACACTTTGACAACCCAACTCAAATGTCAACAACGGCAAAAAACAGTGTTGTTGAAACAGCTGTTTTGTTTACCAGCTGCCAAATGAATATTGAATAAGCATGTATTTTTATGTTTGAACACTTAAAATATTGTACTCAATAATCCGAATATTGACTCAATAAAAGTGTATTACTTACTTACTCGTTATCCCAATTGAACATATTAATCGTGCATGTATTTCCATATTTGCATATGAATTTTTTAGAATTAAAATTTTGTTTCATTGTTTCACGTGTTTTTGTCAATTGCATCTCGACCTTCCGGCATATTTGATGTGTTTTTGTTGTTTGTTTTGTTTTGTTTTCTAAATCAGTAATTAAAAATTGCACATAACAATTGTATTTTTAATTTAATTGAGTGATAATGAGTTGTTGTAGTAGTAACTTGTATCGTATTTACATTAAAAATTAATAACATGTTTATTTTATCGTCATAAAACATACATTTTTCCATTTCTATTTTAAATTAAATTAAAAAAACGAGAAAACAAATTATTTTAAATAGATTTAAAGTAATTAACATGTGATACATACACTCACCACTCCTACTAACGTGAAAACGTAACACACATCTAGTACTATGATGCCCTCTCGATTTAATTAAATTTGCTTTGAATGTCTTAAAATTACAATGAAGGAACTGTAGTCTAGTAGGTAATGTGTTGGTTTATTCAACTTCAGTTTGTGTTTCAAAACTCCAGCCCAGACATCGCGAACAAAACGAAATATTTCTTCCACCACTAATATGCCGTATTTGTCTATGTATTATGCTCTTTCTTTCCTTTTTGTTTTGTACCTTTGGGACAACCCTAGGAGGTCAAATTCCTCGGGTTGAAATTTCTATTAGCCTTCATGACGACTCTTCTTCGTGGAAATAGAAGATATTTTTTCTAGTGAAATCATGAACCACGGTCTGAACTGTTTTAGGGTACTCTCTAGAAAGCTCTTTGAAAAATGTCTTCCAGTGGATGATTTCAATACAGAAAAAATGTTGGGAATTTTATTTATTGTACATTCATTTGCTCTTGTTAGTCCCCAATATCGTGATTCATTCAATGTATTTCCATATGAGCACTTAATGTTGGAGGTTGAAAAAATTTGGTTTCCAAAACTGTTACATAAGCCTTATCGTTTCTTGTATTTTGTTGTAAAGTTGTGTAGAGTGCAGAGCTCAGCAATGAGTATACAAAAAGATGAGTAGAATCGAATCACACTCATAATTTCTGATACTTATACTCCCTCATACTTATTTTAATATCATACTCATACTACTCATATTCAAAGTTTGAAGTACTCATCGTACTCAGACTTAACAATACGTATGATGTTGTTGGTTTCGACTCTACATGACTCAACATTTATAAGAATCACAAAATAAGTATGATTCGCGTGCAAACACTACAATACTCACTAGAAGGTTGTGTGTTTGCTTTGCTTGCTTTCTTTGTCTCTTTTTTTTCTTCTTTTTTTGTAAATGCAACAACAACTAAGACTGTAAATTTTGATGAATGATGACAGTCACTCGAATCATTTATGAGTATTAGAAGTATTTTTCTAAATGAATGTATCTGTATGAGGCGTAGGAATCAAATATATTTCGTATGTTATGAGCTTGATGTCAATGTTGTACTTATGCTCATTGCAACCTGTACTTATAAATCAATATTGTAGTGAGTACGAATGAATCAGAGCAGTTGAATTTCAATACTGTTAACTCACTCATACTCAAAATTTCATGAGTGCTTATGAGTAGCGAAAAAACGAAAAAATGTAAATATGTACAGAATTTTAATGCTAAGAGAATATTAATTTAACCTCCTTGAGCTCGCCTCATATTCACTGCTAACAGCTCTTATTTCTGATTTTTTTTTGTTGAAGATTAGGTGATACACTATACACCATATTAGCTGACTCCAGCTGTACCACAATAGTTGATTAATTTTTTGTGAACTGACAATAAATTAAAAATTAAACAAAAAATATTCTTTTTTTTTTTAATTAATTTTTAAAGCCCTATTTCAATTAAACCTAGACAATCACACCTCTTCTGCTGTAACTGACATTTATAATGTTTTCTTTCTTTTTTTTTTGTTGTCTTCTTATCTGCATCTTCAAATACTTTTTGCTGTTTCGTAAGCATCAATCAAATTTCAACCCAAAACAGATGACGATGATAATGATGCGAAAGACGTTTCTACCAGTCTTTGGTATATAAAAAGTCAAGGTATAGTTTGCGGTTGTTGTAGAAATGCAAACAGAAATAATAAAGCTTAGGTTGAAATTAAATAAACTTTTGAGTTCTAGTTTTTCTCTTCTATTTTCTTGTTGTTGCTGTGGCCAAAGACAATGACTCATTTAAGCCAAAAAATTATGTCTGCTTTATTATGGCATTCAAGAAGCAAAAGCCAAAAATAAATGTGATGAATATTTTTTTATTATTATTTGAATTGGTAACAATTCAAGATAGGATTGTTGTTTTTGTTGTTACTTTTTCTTTGCTCTCTAACATTTATTACGCTTTCGTATGATGCTTTTTTTGTTCCAGTGATGCTTAGAATTATTTTTTATTTCTCAAATACCATCTACACTCAATGTTTATGATTGTAATTTCCGTTGACCCATTTTTTAGTTTCATTTGTTCATCTCTTTTACAGTGTTTTTCTTTTTTTTAATTTATTTTATTCAACTATAATTTATACTTCGTTTAACAAGAATTATAAGTTACTGTTTAAAATGCTGGTACAATTCGAAGGTGCAAAGAAACAAATTGAGTGAACGACTTATAAGGTGTTCAGATATGCGTAAATCGCAATAAATGCCATTATTGAGCTCAATATTTCATAAAAGGTTTCAATTAATTATTGCGCAATAAATATGCAAATTGTTATAATATTGAGTAAAACTTAAAATGCAGCACTGTCATAAGTACGTTCAGTGAGCATATTACAATTATCCGAACACTTTCTGTTGATATTTGACAACTCATATGTCAACAACAACAAACAAAACGAAAAACAACAAAACAAAATAACTACAATGTTGTTGAAATAACCAGCTGTTTTGTTTAATGTCTGAACACATAAAATATTGTACTCAATAAACCGAATATTGACTCAATAAAAGTGTATATCTGAACATTGTCAAATATCAACAGAAAGTATTCGGATAATTTTAATATGCTCACTGAACATACTTATGACAGTGCTGCATTTTATGTTTTACTCAATATTATAACAGTTTGCGTGTTTATTGCGCAATAATTAATTGAAACTTTATATATTTGAAATATTGAGCTTAATTATGGCGTTTATTGCGATTTATGCAATAAATGTGCATATCTGAACACCGTATTAGAATAGGCTGTGTGGAATGCCGAAAAGTTATATGTGCTGCAAGCAATCATTTTAAATATTAAGGACAGACACAAAGCGAATAAGAACTTATTTTTTTCTCATTGTTTTTTCGTGAAAATTTATGTGTAACGGTAGTTAAAATTTAAATCAATTCCACTTGAGTTAATATATTTAAACAAAAAAGTGAATTTCATCGGTTTAATGGAGAGCATTTTACAGTAAAAAATATGGTTGTATGTATTTTCCATCATTTTTTCAATATTTTTGTTATTTATTTCGAATTCGTGCGATATATTAATTTCAATACGAGTATACTTCAATTTTTTGTTATTATTTTTTACAGAATATAAAACATTTTAAGCAAATTTAATTTATGAGCGAAAATAAAGCGCAATTGGAATAAATTTCACAATATGACTGAATTTAAATCATAAAATAATAAAAATGTTTCATTTTCGTTTTTGTTTTTGTTTTAAAAAGCATGAACAGGAGCAAAAACAGAATATTTTTGAATTTGTTGGTAGAGAGATAATGTTCGAGTGTATAAAATACGTATGTATACACGTGTACATTGCATATGTACACTCCCCGAAATATTTATAAGACCAAACGTATTTCTCGAAAAACTTAAAATCTTTTAGAGCAATTCGTACCATTTTTGGGTTAAATATAACTAACTATAATATAAATCTTTTTATGTAAAAAAAATATTTTTTTCTTTGTTTAATAAAAGGATAGCACAAAATGAATTTCATTTTCAAACGAAATAATTATAAGACCAAAATTAAATAATATTCACCTAAAGCTAAAATAACAATGATAAAAAAGAACTACTGAGTAACTTTTGTATTTATCAGTAATTAGTGTGTCCGCCGTGATTAATAATGACTTCCAGAAGTCGACGGGGCATAGAATTTATTATATTTTCAATTTTGACCAATCCTACTCCATTCTCTTATGATGCCACTTTTTAAACATTTTACATCCTTATACTGAGGGCTATAATTCAAAACTTGGTCTGATAGTATTGCCCATAACTTTTTTATCGGATTTAGATCTGGACTACATGCCGGCCAATTCAAAACTGGTATGTTTCTGGAGGACAGAAATGGTTTTGTTGCTTTTGATTTATGGATTGCGGCGTTATCCTGCTGAAATATCCCATTGTTGCCTAACGAATCATCCCCAGAATTAATTAAAACGTCATCCAATAATTCAATATACTTCTCGCTATTCATTTTAGTTGATATAAAACAAATAGGAGTCCTTCCCGCAGTCGAAATCCCATCCCAAACCATTACGGTGCCTCCACCGAAATTTCGCGACATTCGTTGATTTCTTTTTTTACGTGAATCCATCCAATATTTTTTTGAACCATCTGGACCATCTAAATCAACTTTTTTTCATCAGAAAAAATAACTGATAACGTTGAATAACTTCAACGAATATTATTTAGTTTTGGTCTTATAATTATTTCGTTTGAAAATGAAATTCATTTTGTGCTATCCTTTTATTAAACAAAGAAAAAAATATTTTTTTTACATAAAAAGATTTATATTATAGTTAGTTATATTTAACCCAAAAATGGTACGAATTGCTCTAAAAGATTTTAAGTTTTTCGAGAAATACGTTTGGTCTTATAAATATTTCGGGGAGTGTATATAAGGACATATGTATGTACATATATGTATATAGAAAATGTTTTTAGTTTTTCTGATTGCAATTGTAATGAAATAAAATATAATGTTTAAACACTTTTAAGAATATTATTATAAAAAAAATTAGAATGACTTCTTACTTTCAGCTCTTCACGCCCTTGGCCACATACGAGTATGTTGACGTTTAATTTTTTATAATTTTAATTACAATAAAAAGAACAAAAATTTGATAATAACTTATTGACTATCGTATTTTCCAACAAGAGAAGTAACCAATTTTATTCTTTGCTGCAACTTGCCGTTAAACTTGGGTTTACTTAAAGGTACCTTTAGCTAAAGGAATTGTAAATTTAGCTTACAGATAAAATAAACTTAACTTTTTCAAAAATATAGCAGTGCCGGAGCAATGTCGATAAAACTGCTCAAATAAGCAAGTTTTTTTTAAACGCAGTGGCAACGAGGAGCCTCTATTCTTGTTGTTGTATTTGATAATTTTTTTATATTTGGAGTTGCCATATTGAAAATAGTATATATAATACATATGGCAAGTTCTAACATAAATTTAACTTTAAAAGTTAAAGGTAGGATGATCCTCCCTTTAGCTTAACGCTCACTTCTATCTTATTGGGCACTTATAATGATAAAAAACAATTTATCTGCCTGTTAAAATCCTCCCTTTAGTTAAAGGCAAGTTGTAATAATGGCCCTTAATATAATAAACCACAACCTAAAAATCCAAAAGGTGGACTAAAGTTAATCCTGGAATTAGACTGGCCGGTATAGCTCATTATCATAAAAAAAGGAACTGAGAAATCCCCCCAATGATTATGTAAGACGAGCTCGCTACGTTTGTGAGAAATGTGATGAACCGATATGTCCGGAATATATGAAATCACTCACACATAAATTACCATTATAACGCTCAGCGGCCACAAATCAGTGTTGCAAAACTGAAATTTTGCATCAAATGGTACTTTTGTAAAAGATGCGGACATACATACATAATTGGTCTTTATCCTTCAATCATGATTATGACCTAACTTGTCACACCACTTATATGGTGCGTGAGTAACTTTATCATGACAATTTTATTTACTCTCAGAGTTTTTGCCGAAAGACCGCCGCTGGAGATATATTTTGTTATCATTCGTTTTGATGGATGGATGGTTTGACATGGTTTTTGAGCCGCGGGCTCACGTCTAGTAAGCCAGCACACTACCTACTAGACTATTTATTTATTTATTTTTAATACACATACGGCACGAAACAGAAAAACTAACTATTTATTCGTATTCCTACAAGACAGAAACACCTGATTCAGAACGTAACAAAACGTAAAAGCCCCGTTTAGTCAAACGTCAATGGAGCGTAATGTAACATACTTTCGTTTTTAGCATATGAAAAGCAATGCAAATGTTTACCGAAATTACATTACGGTTCGGCAAGCCTTTTAATTGCTTTTCGTATTCTAAAAACAATTGTACGTTCCGTGGACGTTTGGCTTATCGGAGCTAAAGTCTAATTCTACCTTTAGCATTGGGTTGAACATGTTTGCTAATGCATTAATACTTGAAAAGCGTAAGACATAAAATATGTAATAATAAAAAAGTACTGAAGGCCTGGTGGTGGTACTGTGGTATATTTAAAATGGAAATGGTACTGAAAAAAGTACTAAAGTACTGAAGTTTTCAACACTGCCACAAATGTTAACGTTATTCCTTTCTTTTTTTTATTTCGTTAAAAAAAAATCGTCCCTTAAGAGGTTAAGCCAGAATAGATAGAATTTGTCTTCATTTCAAATAAAACCAAAAAAAAACATGACTCATAAATTATGGTGAGACAATATTTTTTAGGACAACTCTTTCGTGTTATGCTTTGGCGTAATGGTTTAATTTAACACGTCAATCGCCATGTCAGTCATATGTGTCTGATGTTAAGAAGTTCTGCATGAGCCATGTCAGACATATGTATGTATATATCTCTGACATATCGATTTGGTAGAAGGCCACGTCAATCACAGATGTCCGACGCGACGACGCAGTGTTCAACACAACAGGTTAAAACTTGTTGTATATTGTTTGGATGCGTCAGACATATAAGACTGACACGGCTTGTCGAGAAAAAAAAATTTTGTAATATAGGGCCATGTCATGTGACATAAAAAATAGTGTTTTTCCGGGAATTTTGGCAAAATAAATTTTTTTTTTCTGTGATACATTAAGTTTCCTTGATACATTTTTAACTAAATTATCTAATAAAGTTACCATGGCCCATGTGAAAATTTTACTGATGTTATCGTTGCGATTAACGTCTTAAAATTGAAATCGTGTGTAAACTAGTCGTAAATAACTTTTTTTTTTGAGTTAAAAAATTCAACAGTTTTCATTTAAAACTGAAATATTGGGTTTTTCTTTCTGAATTTTTTTCTTTCCACTATAAACAGAAATAATTGAAAAAGAGCAGGACAGAAAAAAAAACTCCGAAAACAATTTCAATAACAGCAAATGGTTAAAAAATACAAAAAACAAATATGAAAAGAAAAAGTCCTTTTCGAACACGCAACATCGCCACATGTGAGGAAACTTCAAATTTGTATCGCCATCAAAAATACCTTCAGTGTTGGCAGAAAAAAAAACTAAGATTGCTATAAACGTTGAAATGTTTGTTTGTTTGTGCATTTTGCGGTTCTACTTGTTTGCGGGGTATTAAAGATCCATAAAGTGCCTGTTTGTGTTGTTCACTTTCTTTGTTTCTCATTTTTTTTTTCATTTTCAACGAATGTATGTGTGGGCATGTGTTTCTTTTTTTCATTTTTTTTTGTTTGTTCCGCAGGCCAAATTTTTCACTATCAGTCGATGCATTCAAGCAAAATATGAAATAGAATGTTTGTTTGTTTGTTTGCTTGTATGTGGATGTTGTGTTTACACTCATATTTTTTGGTCCTTAATGACATTTGAAAACATGCTTGTTTGCAACAAGAATTCAAAGTATTTTGGGCAGGGGGGGGGGGTGGTGTGTGGAGTAAAGAAAACTCATCAGGCATGGCGCATAAAAAAATAAGCGCTTAGTCTCTGTGTTGCTCTTCTTACAGCAATCCACATTCACACAATATATTCATTTATATTTGGGGTTTTCTATTCATGTTTCGGGTAATTCTTTATATGTTGCATGTTTTGACATTTTATTTGTTGCTACTGTTGCATCATATGTATTATATGCCAGAATGTGCATATCTATGGTATATAGCAGTGTAGGTACAAAGTATTTTATCTTTTTTTTCTTTTGTGGCAAAATATTCCTTTTTTTTTTGTGTTCATCATACACAAATGAAAATACTGTGGCATTATTTTCATACTACCATACAGACTATTAGCAAGAGTAGTACGACAGCAACAACAGCAACACTGTGATTTAACAGAGTAACGGCAAATATCACCATCATCGTCGTCATCATTGCAATCGCAAGCAGCAAAAACATTATTGTCATTTAGCATACATAAATATTATTTGCATCATACATGAATTATGCTCTCGTACAGTTGGCTATAGCTAAATAGAACAGGAATTTGTTTCCTCATCAATTGCATTCTGCTCACGACATTAGATCTTTGCCATACTTTTAATTAAAAAAAATATCGAATAAACACTTTTTACGCTACAATTACATACATACATACATAATTGGCCATTACAAACCTTCAGTCAGGATTACGGCCTAGCTTCTCACACCACTCATGTTGCGTGCCTTAATTTTTATCCTTGAGTGACGGGACCTACAGTTTAACCTCGACTCCGAACGACAGATTTTTGAGAAACTTTTTCATGGCAGGTTTATTTACTCTCCGTGTTTTTGACAGAAATCTGCTGAGTGGAAGTCGCCGAAGAAATATTTTTTTTATATTTCGTTTTGATGTCTGGCCTGGGGCTCGAACCCGGGCTTTATGCCTAATAATCGAACACACTACCTGCCAGACTGCGCATTCATACTTATTTTAATTTCATACTCATACTACTTATATTCAAAGTTTGAAGTACTCATCGTAGTCATACTAAACAATACGCAGGATGTTGTTGATTACAACTCTCCTTTACTCAACATTTACAAGAATCACAAACTAAGTATGATTCACGTACGAATACTACAATACTCACTAGAAGTGTGTGTATTTGCTTTGCTTGCTGTCTTTGTCTTTTTCTTTCTCCTTTTTTTTTGTAAATACAACAACAACTAAGACTGTAAATGTTAATGAATAATTCGAATCACTCGAATCATTTATGAGTATTATAAGCATTTTTCTAAATTTAAGAATCTGAATGAGTAGGCGAGTATGAATCAAACCTATTTCGAATGTTATGAGTTTAATGTCAACGTTGTACTCATACTCATTGCAGCCTGTACTTATAAATCAATATTATAGTGAGTACGAATGAGTCAGAGTAGTGGAATTTCAATACTGTTGACTCACTCTTACCCAAAATTTCATGAGTACTTATGAGTAGCAAAAAAACAATTCATTACTGATCTCTGATACATATACCAAGTTCGTTAAAATATATGCAGTCTTGGTTTCCAATTGATGATTCTTCCTTTGTTGCTGTACTAATTACCTACTCTCAGCTGTGAAAGCAAATCTATGTTTACATTGCATACTTTAATGTGTTATTCTTGTGCATGGAGGGTTTACGTGCATGGTTTTCTAGAGCATGTGTGAGTAAGTGATTGTGTTTCCCTTGAATCTATTGAATGTAAATATTTGTAACACAACCACTTTATAGTCCTTTAGTTTTCCTACTCGTTGTTGTTTTTTTGGTTTTTTTCCTTTCGTCTTCTTTTTTGATGTTCTTTTTATCATTTGGTTTTTTGTAAATATTTTCCCTTTCGCAAGCTAATGCTAACAGTTTACTCCTATGTACTCTCAAACATTATAATGCAAAAAGTGATGGAAGCAAACTCTGTAAAGAGAGCATTACTTTAACATAAAAAATCGTTTTTATATCATAAAGTGACAGATAAAGAGAGAAGAGCGAGAAATCTAGATAGAGAAAGAGAGTGAGATTTTATAGAAAATATAAAACAAAGTTAATTGATTAACGTCGGAATGAAATTACATTTTTGACAATTATTAGTTGCTAAAGAGAGAAAGAGAGAGAGACTTTGTTGATTATATATACGTACCAGAGATCAGCAATGGGTATTCAAAAACATGAGTAGATACGAATCATACTCATAATTTGTGATGTCTTAATATCATACTCATACTACTCATATTCAAAGTTTGAAGTACACATTGTACTCATACTTAACAAATAAGCATGATGTTGTAGATTTCGACTCTCCTTTACTCAACATTTACACGAATCACAAAATAAGTATGATTCGCATACGAACACTACAATACTCACTAGAAGGTTGTGTGTTTGCTTTGCTTGCTATCTTTGTCTTTTTCTTTTTCTTTCCTATTTTTTTTTGTAAATGCAACAACAACTAAGACTGTAAATTTTGATGACTCGAATCATTTATGAGTATTATAAGCATTTTTCAAAATTTATGACTCTGAATGAGTAGGCGAGTATGAATCAAACATGTTTCGAACGTTATGAGTTTGATTTCAACGCTGTACTCATACTCATAGCAACCTGTGCTTATAAATCAATGTTGTAGTGAGTACGAATGAATCAGAGTAGTTGAATTTCAATACTTTTGACTCACTCATACTCAAAATTTCATGAGTACTTATGAGTAGCGAAAAAACGAATCATTACTGATCTCTGATACATACATATGTGTACTCTCATATTTGTGAATGTATTTTTAGTTGCCTCATTTGTGTGCATTTAATGTTATAATTTGTGGCTGTTATTTCTTATTTATTTCAAGTTTTATTCACAGTCATATCACATTACATTTTTGCCTGCTACTTGGTTTGGCAAACAATATTTACACTATTTTTGGTGATGACGGGATATATCATTGCGGTTCGTTATGAGAGCCCAATGAGAACAATAATGTTATAAACAACATCACACAGTTGTTCATGCATGCATGACGGTTTTGTTTTTTGCATATTTGGTATATATTTTGGCTCTTCATTTTTTGTTTTAAGAGTGCTGGCGACACTCATTCATCTTCCTCTTAAATTTATGCATCCATGTGTGCTTGTATACATACATATGTATGTGAAAGCATAGTTTCTCTATGATGTTGCTCATTATCGTTGTTACCATCATCCTCATGGTGGTGATTGTCACTGCAATTAAATATTATTTATTGCCGTATGCAGTGGTTGGTTTTATGAAATTTATCTCCGGCTCTCTAATTGTAAACTAATGTCTATTATTTAGTGTTAAATTTAGTGACAATTGTGAAATTAGAGTCAAGGTCTTTTAGCCTACAAAAAAGTGTTCACACAGAGGAATAAATTGGAAATCATATTTCGAATTTTAATTCTTTTTTAGAATTAATTTATGATTTCTTTTATTTTATTTATAAACCTAGTCTTAAAGCCTTAAAATCGTTTTATTATTTCGCCATATTATTGTAGGTTATTTGAAGTAACAGTTTAAATATCACGGATTCCAAGTCCTTATTTCAATATTTAGGTGGACTGTAATAACTTAGTGGAGGACGATACACATCAATGTTTTAAAAATATTTCGATTAACGTCGATTTATATCATACAAACATCGATGTTCTTGTTCTTTTATTTATAAGAAATATAAGAATCTTTCCTATACAAGATTTAAGACCATTATTACATACTGTAGTGATGGTCAGAGTTCAGCAATGAATCGCATGAAATACTCATGAAATTTTGAGTAAGAGTCAACAGACTCTTACACTACCTTCAGACAGAATAACTGCGCGAATCTTATTTGGATAATGATTTCCATTACCTAAGATTCGAATTTTTTAACTCCTTTCCACTTCTCCAGTCGATTTTCCTATTTGAATACGTTTTTCAACTTCAACAATTTTCAGGTTATTTACTGTGACGTTACTGACTAGTCAAAAAGAAAGGCTTTTATAGGCTAAACAGGAACCGTTCCTTATGTTAATTGCAAAATGTTCATGTATGTACATAGCAAAGATCAGCAATGAATTGTTTTTTCTCTACTCATAAGTACTCATGAAATTTTGAGTACGAGTGAGTCTACCGTATTGAAATTCAACTTCTCTGATTCATTCATACTCACTACAACATTGATTTATAGGTACAGGTTGCAATGAGTATGAGTACAACGTTATGACATTAAACTCATAGCATTCGAAAATGTTTGATTCATACGCCTACACATTCAGATTTATAAATTTAGAAAAATACTTATAATACTCATAAATGATTCGAGTGATTTGAATCATTCATCAAAATTTACAGTCTTAGTTGTTGTTGCAAGCAAAGGATACACACAACCTTCTAGTGAGTATTGTAGTGTTCGTACGCAAATCATACTTATTTTGTGATTCTTATAAATGTTGAGTAAAGGAGAGTCGAAATCAACAACATTATGCGTATTGTTAAGTATGAGTACGATGAGTAATTCAAACTTTGAATATGAGTAATATGAGTATGATATTAAAATAAGTATGAATGCGCATAAGTATCAGAAATTATGAATATGATTCGAAACTACTCATCTTTTTGAATATTCATAGCTGATCTCTGGTGAGCACCAGGCTATAGAGAGTATGGCTAGGATTAAGACAAGTCTAAAGTGAGATTCGTTGTGTGGCATGTTCTCCTGACAAATCAAATGGTTCCCTAACTGCAACTTAAACAATATACATATGTATAATATAATAATAATATGTATAATAAATAATAAGAACGAAAAGAACAATTTGATTACTACATACTCTTTTATGAGATATAAATATGATTCAAAGACGTATAGTGGAACAAGTCAGGGATATTACCATGGGCAAACTCTTGAAAGGAATTCACAGATGATGGGAATTATCAATACTATCTGACATTCAGGCTGCCATTCCAGCACTCAGCCATCTGATCGCATATTATAAGCTCAAAGAAATAGTAATCGATTCATCGCCAGTAGTACGTAGACTCCGTGATAAGGAGTAGGAATAACCGGAACACATGCATACTTGGTTTAGGGAAGGAACGACTAAGTTGGCCAATTCACACAACTTTGTATCGTGTATGTTGTATTGAATACACTTGGTTGTTTGTGAACGCTCAATGCTATGCTGTATTGTGTATTTCGCATTCCAAATGTCTTCTTCTTATACTTCTTCATAATTTTTGGCATTCAAACAATTTGATAGCACGAAACCAATACAATTTTTAAAAACATATGAAAAAAAATGTGTATAAGTGTATCGGATTGTATATTGGTCAAAGAATACATGCCATACAACAATACAACGGCTTGTGTGAATTGACCAAGTGTTTATTAATTAATAGACATGTACATATGTATGTATTTATGTATCATTACTGATTACGAACACCATTTTAATATAAGTCAGGCCAACAGTGTTGGATGGGTTTCCTTCTCCGATTTTTTATTCGAAAAAATTCAGAAAAAAATTGAACCAAAGTGGTAAAATTCGTAAAAAAAATTAAATTCGAATGAATTTAGCATTGAAAAAGGAATGCTAGTTCATCGAATGAAGACACTTGTTTCAGCAATTTAAATTGATTTGTTCTCCTTGTCGTTCATTTTCTGAAAATTAAATTTTCTTGGAAAACTGTATGGAAAATACAACACTTACAGCAAATACAGGAGGATGTAGGTATGCCTGTATGACAAAAACAACAACAACAACAGTAAGAATGTCCGTCATTCACTTAAAAACTAAAAAAATGTTCTTGTTCTCGTACTTGTTCATGTTCATGTTCAAGTGCTTTGAAAAATCATTTTATGACATTGAAATTAAATTGTCTGCAACAAACGGAACTAAAAGATTTTAACACAAACACATAAGCTACATACATACACACACTCACGCACATGCATATATATTCATATGCTTATACAAACGCTCATAAAGACTGGCTTTCTTTAGAAGAAAGAAGCAACAACAAAAACAACAATTTGAAAGAAACAATCCGGGGGCAAAGGAACACAATGTTTTCAAAGTATGTACGATTAAATGGGAAATGAGTGACAGTGAAGGAGAGAATGTAGGCGAGTCGAAAAATGTGAAAATGTGAAAAGAGAGAGTGGGAGACATGCATATCAAAGTGCATTAGATGTAACAGATGTTTGAATGAATTTGAATTAAAGTTTGCTGTTAAAAGCACAATTCATTTAAAATTTCTTCTTTTTTTTTTTTGTTTTGTTTTTGGAAAACATAAGGAATAGGTAGCCATAGAAGAAGAATACATTAAAAGCAAACAAATTGAAAAATATCATCAGCATCGTCATCATCATCATCATCATCACAATTAACATCAACACTGGCAACACAGCAAGTAGAAGGTTAATTTTGATGAAGCACTTGCAGGAACAACACCAAAAGGAATGCATAGTAAACAACATGCATTTGAGATGTTGTAACAACACTTGTACTTTTAACACACAACTACAATTAAATATTCAATGATGATGATGATAGTATGGAAGAAGGGCAAGGGGAATCAGAGCTAGTTTGAAAAACAAAAGCAAAATCCATTACCATTTTGTGTAAAGTTCAGGGTAATTACAAATGAACAGAGGATGACAATTTAAATTCCGATAATGTTTTGTTTACAACAAAAAACATTAGGAAGCAGATACCCTCTCCGGAAAATAGTGAATCGAAATGCAAAGAAATTTTTAATTAGAAAATTCCTGCATGATTAATTAGGGCACTCAACATCATTAAAGGCGGGTGGAAATATGAAAGCATTTCGCTTGTATTCTCTCCCTCTTTAAATAAGTGTGAAATAAATTTTCATTTTGATTTGTAACTCCATACCTTAATGTTTGTGAAAGTTTGTTTAAATTCAACTTTTATTTTCACACACCTATACATACATACACATACACACTATAATTTTCTCGTTTTTCTTTTTTGGTTTTAAAAATTTTTAATTTTTTATTTGTTTGCGGCAAAAAGCAATCAAACCATCAACGTCAGAACAAAAAAAAAAAAATAAAAAAAAGAGAAGAAGTAGAAGTAATGACTACAATAAATATAAAAAAAAAAAACAGACACACACGTATACAGAAGCCATTTAAGTAGGCAACAAAATGAGGCAGCAACTGATTTCTGTATGTATAGCAAACAACACGATTAAAATGACAAGCGGACAGACCTGAAACACGATGGTTGGTTGGTTGGTATGGTTTTGTATACCAAAACCAAAGCAACATTAAACGCATTACATCTTAAGCTTTCGTTGTTGTTGTTGTTCTTGTTGTCAGTGTGCTTTTTATACTTACAATGAAATCATGCGTAAAACTTAATATCAGACATGTTTTCGTTTACAAGCATTTCGTTTATGAAGATTTCTTTCTTCTTCTTTGAAACACAATTCAAGCCAGTGTTGGCTTGTTTTCTTTACTGGATACATTCTTCTTCTTCTTTTTCTTTTTGTCGTTTTACATGCTTCTTCTTTTTCTCTTTCGTCTTCATTTAATACGCTCCTAAGAGCTTTATGTGTTGTATGTGTATATCATACAATAAACAAGTGTGAAAGACGACTCTTTATTACGGATCTTGAAAAAGAAATTTTCCTTCATTACACCTGACACCTTAAGAACGCTGATGCCTTAAATGTAAAGTAAATAATTATGTAACGTTTTATTACACTCCCTTGAAATATTTGATATGCGACTCCATGTAAAGCATTCGATTTGTAATACTATATTCAGATATGCACTTTTATTTTGTCAATATTCGCTTTATTGAGTACAATATTTTAAGTATTCAGACATTACAATATATGTACGTGTAAAGCATTTGATTCGTAATACTATGTTCAGATATGCACTTTTTTGAGTCAATATTCGGTTTATTGAGTACAATATTTTAAGTATTCAGACATAACAATATAAGCAGTTCAGCTGCTTATTCAATATTCATTTGCAAGATGGTAAACAAAAGAGCTGGTTGTTTCAACAACATTGTTTTTATTTTTTTTTTCTGTCATTGTTGACATTTGAGTTTGTCAACTATCAATAGAAAGTGTTCGCATAATTGTAATATGCTCACTTAACGTACTTATGACAGTGTTGCATTTTATGTTTTACTCAATATTATAATAATTTGCGTATTTATTGCGCAATAATTAATTGAAACTTTATATGAAATATTGAGCTCAATAATGGCGTTTATTAAGGTTTACGCAATAAGTGTGCAGATTTGAACATCGTATAACACTACATCGTTTAAATGTCTTAAATAAATCTTTTACCCGGTTCCACAATACATTCACACTACCTCGAGTATTGATTTGTAATTAAGAAATGTCGTTTTTGATTTCAAGTCTCCTTAGTTTAGTAGGTAGTGTAGTGGTTTATTCGATGAGAACCTGTGGTTCAACTCCTAGGGGACTTCCTCTCAGCAGTAAAATAAAATTGTCATGAAAAGTTTCTCAAAAAATCTGTTATTTGGAATCGACTTAAAACTGTAGGTTCTTCCACTCATGGATAAATCTACCGGCCACTACATAAGTCCTGACAGAAGCTAGGTTTTAATCCTGACTAAGGGGTGTAATAACCAATTAAGTTAAATGATTAACTATTCGATTTGATTACAGAATATTGTTTGAAAATAAAGTTGTCCTCTAGTATCACCAGAGTTCACCAGACAAAGTTCTTGAAAGCAACAAAAAACATTTTTTTCCAAATATTGTCAGTAGAAAAGAATTTTCATGAAATTTCTCGCACTAGAAGAGATCGGTGTTCGTATTTACTTTATTTTATTTTTCTTTTTGTTGTTGTTGTTGTAAATGGCTTTGTCAGGTTTTCTTTTTCTTGCATTTTTTTTTATATTTTTCTGAACGCATGAAAGGCCATTGAAAACTGTACGAACGAACAAACAACGTGTCGCTTTTGTAAAAGAGAAATCATTGGTTAAAATGTCTTTTCAGCACCTTGAGTTTAAATACAGACGCAGTCACTAGGCGATACGCACTTTAATATGCCACTTTTTGTTGTCACCGATTCTTTTTTTTTCGTCGTAAGCAGACATTTAACTGGCGTAACTACATATTTAAGTTGAATGAAATTCAATAAAGTAATTACAAATCGGTTGTTTTTGTTTTTAAGATAATTTCGGTTTTATGAAATGAATATTGAATAAGCAGCTGAACTGCCGGAACACTTAAAATATTGTACTCAATAAACCGAATATTGACTCAATAAAAGTGCATATCTGAACATGGTATTATGCGATCTCAGGTTTTTAAGATTTTAACAATAACAATAATGGATTTGAAATTACAAATCCAAAGGAATTCCAATAAAGTCTGTATTGCATAAACGTTTGAGCTATTGAGTCCTTTATGACAACTTAAATGCTGCATCGCATGGAGGCTAATAGGACTTGGGTATAGCTTGTGTTGCCAATGAGTTTTCGTTTGCAGACATCCCAAAGAAACGAATTATGAAAACAATATTTCTGCGAAGACTTCCTCTCAGTAGATTTCTTGCAAAAACTCTGTGAGTAAAATAAAATTGCCATGAAAAGTTTTTCAAAAAATCTGCAGTTTGGAGCCAACTTAAAACTGTATGTAACCCTACTTAACACACAAAACGTAAGTGGTGTGAGAAACTACGTCGTAATCCTTTTTAAAAACGTTTAGAATATGAGTTCGTTGATTGCAAACAAAATAAAGACAAACACTTGCTTAATTTCAATTAAACTCTTTATTGTTTGTACTACTTTTGTGTGCCACCATATACAACTTGGCGAATACAACAATAATTGCTTCTTCGCTATTATTCTTTGCTTACACCGCAGATCTTTTCAACGGATATGTTCAAACCACGACTGTTTTCTTCACACGTAACGCGTCTTCATACAAGACTGACTGAATTCTTACTGCTCGTTGCCTGCTTTGTCTTGCCCTTTTATATGCCCTCGCCAACAGTCTGATGAAGGTTCTTAAAGTAGAACGTACGTGAATTCGCTTTCTCGAGAACTCTATCGTGACTGCATTGTTGTTTCTGTATTTTATGTACAGTGCTTGTTGTTCTCTCCTATTCTTTCATACTGATGTTGTTGGTTTACTTGTAACAAGTTAGTTGTATTTGTTAGTGTAGCTTTTATTTCTGTTTTCATAACAATAGGTATAACAAATATTTGTAATATGTTAGATTTTACATCCTTGTATGCATCTTAGAAGGATCTAATGAATGAATTGACGTCGCCGTAGTCCAGCATTTACTGTGTTGGCTTATTAGAGATCGTTGCTCAATCCCAGGTTCTGATTAAACGAATAAAACAAATTTTGAAAAGAAAAATATGCTTCTTTCGGCGACTTTGTCGCAGCAGCTTTCTGAAAAAAAAAATTTATTTGGTATGCAAAGTTACTCAAATCAGTCGACGTTAAACTGTAGGTCCCAGTGTTGAAATTCAGTACTTTAGTACTTTTCCATTTCAAAAATACAGCAGTATCCCCGCTACACTTTCAGTACTTTTTTATTATTACATTATATATATTATGGTTCGCGCTTTACAACTATTAATGGGTTAGCAACATGTTCAACATAACGCTAAAGGTAGACTTAGTCTTTAGACCCGATTAGCCCAACGTCCGTAGAACATACGTTCCTTTTCAGAACAAGAAAAGCTATGGGAAGTCTTGCCGAATCGCAATATAATTTCGGTAAGTATTTAATTTGCTTTACATTCCGTTAAGTTCCGTCGACAATTGACTAAACGGGGCTTTTACGTTTCGAATCAACAACATGTATAAGTCGTTAGTTTTTAGTTTTTCGATTCCGTATGTGTATTAAGTATAAATACATTTTTTTCTTTACAAAAGTACCATTTGATGGAAAAAAGTACTCTTGTAGTTATAGTTCAGTACCATTTAAAAATATCAATTTTGCATCCTTACTAAAATGTTGCAACGGCCAATTAGGTACGTATTAATGAAGTATTGCACAGTAGTTTTATTTTTTTTCTTTTTTTAATGCCAACAGATGACAAATACAATTCACAGTATTTTTAAGTTATTAGACCATAGCTTTAGGTACCACAAACAAAATTTTCTAACCTCAGCTGATTTTCTCCTCGATTGCCATACTGTGGTTTTAAAGTTCGCAATGTAAATGCACTGCTTAACTACGGTCGAATTGATTTATTTTCTCTGATTAACTTGAAATGTGTGCGTTTCATCTTGTGCTTCTTCAGCTTTAACTTGAAATTGCTTTAAACATGAACTTTTTTTAATTTTTTGTCTCGTTTTTTTCTCTGATTTTCTTTTTTATTCTTTTTTATTGTTAAATACTTTTGGGGTTTCTTTAATTAGTTTTTGCTGTCGCTACTTTAGCATTGCCGCCGCCTCAATCTTACAGCCAACATATCACAGAGCTCAGCAACTCAACTTGTGTGTGCGAATATTTTTTACATTTTCCAGCAATATTTTCCTTTTCGTTTAAGTTGGCTTTTTAAACTTTTTTTTCAGAAGTCTGTTCATGCGATCAACCACACAGCACAAGTACTTGATAAATTTTAAACGCAGTAAATTTTTTCTTTAAGTGTAGTACGGAATACTTACAAGTTCTGTTGGCTTGGACTTTGGCAAACTTTTGGTCGGTTTTTTTTTAAGTGACTACTTTATCTTTTTAATGCCAAAACAAGAGCAAGAACAACAACAACATTATTTTTTTTATTTGCCTCTCATGCCTTAGCTTCGATATTATTGTGGCCATAACTTTGTTAAAGGCAGCTGAAAATTAAGGCAAAAGAAAAATTTTTGGAAAATAATTTCATCAGTTTTTCCTAATGCCTGAATAAAATAAAAAATGGAATAAATGGTGCTTGAGAAATATGCAAAACTTTTTCCTTTTTGGTTTGTTTGAAAATTTAAGCAACCGCAACAATAAAAAAATTATTTTTTTTTTTTTACAAATATTTTCCATAAGTTTTCATTTAAATTTCTTTTTTTTAATGTTATTAAGCAGTTTGAAAAAATATTTACAAATCATATGGTCGCTTAACTTTTTATTCTGTAAGAAGAAAAAAAATTTTTTTTTAAATGTTTCATTACAATTACACCCGGTTGCTTACTACAGATATGGTATGCGCGGCTATAAATGCATGAATCAACACGTGTGCCTCAAATATGGATTGTCATTTTGTGCAACCTATTAAGGAAGTATTTGTTTTGCAACTAACAATCAGACAAAGAATTATGGAAACGAAATTATTTTCATTTTTAATTTATTTGCTCATTTTCCCTTTTTATCTTGAATCATAGTTGTGATTAATTTATCTGCTCATTACATACATATGTATATGTATACATAAGTGATCATTACAACTCTTCAGTTAGGATTACGACCTAGCTTCTAACACCATTTATCTGCGTGTGTGTTACTTTCATACATATGTAAGTTATAGGACCAACAGTTTAAAGTCGACTCCGAACGACAAATTTTTGAGAATTTTTTCATGGCAATTTTATTTACTCTCGGAAATTGAGCTAGCAATCTGCTGCGACGATGTTGCCGCATAAATATTTTTTTCACATTTCGTGTTGTTGAAGATGTCTGACCTTACGTCTAATAATCCAACACACTGCCTACTAGACTACGATAATTTAGTTGATGCAGGTTTTAACATACATACATGCATACATACATAATTAGCCATTACAGCCCTTCAGTCAGGATTCCGGCTTAGCTTCTCACACCACTCACATGTTGTGTGCCTTAATTTTATACTTGAGTGGCGGGCTTCGTTTTGATGTCTGACTGTAGATTTGAACAGTGGCTTCGCGTCTAATAAGCCAACACACTACCTACTAGACTACGGCGTCTTAATACAAGCTATTGTTGTAAAATTAATAAATTTTTTAAAATGTAAATTTTTTTCTCAAGACGAACATACTCGACATTATGAAAAAATGTGTGTCTTTCTGACGAGTATATTCAACATAAACAGTAAGAGGGTTAATAAGTCATTACAACTCTTTAATTAGGACTACAACCCAGTATAAAATTAAGCCACACAACATTAGTGGTATGAGAAGCTAGGTTGTAATCCTGACTGAAGGATTGTAATGGCCAATTATGTATGTATGTATGTAATTAAAAGTGACCAGTTGATTTCCACTTTTCTTTATCAATGGTGAGACTAAAAAGTTTTATACCTTTTAAGTATGGTGTTTTGAAAATCTCAATTTCATGCCTATTATTGTCTTAAAAGGACTTCAAAGGTGTTTTTGCAGCATACTCGTTCTAAATTAACCACAGTGTAATTTAAAAACATTTTGTCTATTTCAATTGTAAACCAGTATTGTTGATATTACGTCTTATTACTTAAGAATAAATTCTTTTTTTTCTTTGCATCTGTACCTTAAAAAATTTTCTTTAAGTTCATTTAAATTAAATTAAGATGTAATTGTAGTAACTCTCTACAAATGAATAGAGAAAGCTAAACTTGTGTGTGTGGGCGCGTGTATGCAAATGTATGTATGACACAGTAGAGACAATTGAAAGTGAGAGGTTAAAGAGCATAGCAGCACAGATCAAATAAAATGAGTGAAAAATATCTCATACATGTAATTTAACACTGACACTGTAATGAAGCGAAAGAGAGAGAGAGAGAGAGAAATGTAATAACATATGGTATGCATGTATGTACATACATTATTTACACACACATATTTCCATTGAAATGCAATTGAAAGAAGCAAATGTCCTTGAATATACATATGTATTCCATGTGCTCTTCTAGGTATAGAAAGAAATGTGTCACTCACTTAACTTGGCTGCCTATGACAGAGAAAAGAGTAAAACATGAGCAGCATCATTAGCACCAGCAAGTGGTTGTTGTTTTTTATTTTTTTTGGATTTTTTTATGAAATCATACGGTTAATTGATTATACATACAAATAAATTAAGAGTGACTAAGAGAGAGAGAGAGAGAGAGAATAAGAAATACTATACGGGTAATAAGAATGATATTTAAAATGACACTCATACAGCTCCATCTTCTCCTTCTCCATAGTAAATAAATGAAGTGCTGTTAAGCACTGAGCAAAATGAGTGTGCATTTGTTAGAAATGAAAGGCATCACTAGAATCATGAGTATAAAATGTCATTTTGGGTGTACACACTTGTTGTTTTTGCTATTGCCTTAAGCAGTCTAGAGCATATTATTTTACGAATATATGGCCTGACTAATATAAAACTTAGAATGTAGACATATACTAGACCCTTTTTGGTTGTAAGTACATATGTATGTGTTTATTGTACTCATGTGTCTGTATGCAAAAAGTAAGTTGAATACATGCACATGCTCCTCTTATTATTTGTAGTTTTTATATCTTCTGGCAACACTTTAATTATTTCTGTAGTGTTGGCTTTTTAATTATTAAATGCACTGAAATAACAACAACAACAACAACAATGCCATGCACTGGAATAAGACATGCATGCTCTCTTGTTGTACATTAAACAAACTAAAACACCAACAACTATAATATTAGAAGAGAGTATGACAAAAAAAATGGCACACATATTACCAGCATATAAAATAACAAAAATAATATTAAAAATGAAATGAAAAGAAGAAAAGAAGAGAAAAACTGCATATGTATGTATGAGCAAATAATGAAATAGTATTTGAGTACAGGATATACTACTTCATAATCATATGTTTACGCCGGCACAAAAAGTGCTAGAAAGAGAGGAAAGAAGAAGTCTAAGTGTGTGATTACGTGTATGAGTAGGTCTTGTTGTTTTTCTTTCTCTATTTTTATGCTTTACCATCATCATAAGAAATTAGTCCTGTGGCAACAGCAAAAAAAGAAGAAGATGAAGAAGAAAATGAAAACTGTCAACGACACGTTTCTACTCTCTCACATATGTATATAAAGGGTCCGCCAAATAACTTTTTTTTTTGAAAATGCTTTAAAAAAAAAACTGCTGAAAATTTTCTCAAATTTCTTTTTTTATTTGAAAGTACAATCCTTCCGGTTAATAAAGGAAAATAATTCAAATGGCTGCCTCTGCTGGCCATGCAGTAGCCTATACGATCGGTCCAATTTTTAAGCACATTATCGATTGTGTGCAGCTGTATTTCACCAATGGCTTCATGAATATCGTGCTTTAAAGCGTCAATTGTCTCTGGCTTGCTGGAGTAACACTTATCTTTGGCGGCACCCCACAAATAATACTCCAACGGTGTCAAATCGCAGCGCCGAGGTGGCCAAACGACATCAGCTCTGCGGCTGATAATGCGATCTTCAAAAACAGGGTGCAAAACATCGAGTGTAGCTTCGGATTTGTGGCACGTAGCGCCGTCCTGTTGAAACGAAATGTTGCCAATATCCTCCTCTTGAATTTTTGTGAACAAACGTGAACGATCGCCATTGACTGTAACGGCCCAATTATGCCTCTGGACCAAAATCCGCACCAAACAGTGACTCGTTTTGGGTGCGTCGGCTTTTCAATGTACGCGTGCGGGTTTTCTGTGCCCCAAATGCGACAATTTTGCTTGATTACATATCCGCCAAGATCAAAATGAGCTTCATCTGAAAAGATGATTTTTTTTTTGCCAAAATCGGCATCTTCTGTAAGTCGATCGCAGGCCCACTTAGCGAAGCGAAAACGCATTGGATGGTCAATTGGCTTCAACTCCTGAACCAATTGGACTTTGTATGGCGTCATACCAAGGCCTTTATGCAAAATTCGTCTCAATGATGTCTCCGAAATGTTCAATTGTTGAGAACGACGGTGAATTGATGTTGATGGCGCTTCTCGCACACTTTCTGCCACAGCAGCAATATTCTTGGGTATACGCACTGTTTTTGGCTTTTCACGCTTTGGTTTATCGATGAAGATGCCTTTTGCTTCCACTTTTCATACGGAGCTGACGGTGCTTCTTTTCTTCCAAAATCCGTACGCAATTTTCGCACACATTCTGCAACATGCAACCATGATTTTCAAAGTAATGTCGCAATATTTCCGTGCGTTGTTCAAGCTTATACACGAATATGGTTATTCGTTCAGCGGAAGGATAAAACTAATTATCTGTCAAATCAGACATGAGCTAAGTGTTACTACCATTCACGAAATAAGCACTAGTTGAAAAAGAAAAACGTTAGATGGTGGACCCAATACATATACTCAGACACATTAAAAAACCCACACAAATTAAATGTGAGAGAAGATATGAAAATATATTAAAAATGCACACATATGTACGCACAGTACACTCACATGCAAACACCTAAACAAAGATGCATACATACATACATAGATACATACACTTTCAGACATACATACGATCATAGAAAGAAAGAAAAACAGAATTCAAAAACAACGTTGAAAATTTGAACTATAAATACAGAAACCTAGGAAATCTTTTTTACTCAAGTGGGATGTTATCAAAGTCGAGGCCATATGCGCGGACGGGGGAAGAGTACCAACAAATATTCTTAGTGTTTTAAAAGTGATGAAAAAAGAACGCAGAAAAAAATTGTTGACGGTGATATATGTGCACATGTATGTACACATGCTCATATTTTTGTCATCACCAGCCACTACTAAACACTAAGCACACGTTTAAAAGCTTAAATCGTAACATGTCTGCCATATTTATGATGCTGCCACACCACAGCAGCAGCTACTGCTCGTAATAAAACGCCAACAATTTTTTTTTTTTTTTTGACAACCATAAGGTGCTGATGTATTTAACTTTCAACTAAAAACCAACAGGATAACAATTTCTCTTTCTCTCTACTCTATTCCATTCTACTCTACTCCATTCTACTCTCAAGTTGTTTTTTTTCTACTTCATATCTTACGTTTCTTTACTTGTTCTTCGTTTTTTTTTTGTTATTTTTGTAATCATGTTGCAACATTGCTTGTTTTTGTTGCGTTGCATTGCGTTGCGTTTCGCTTTTTTACTTGTTTTTGTGTCGTCTAGCATCTAGACGTTGTCCAGTAGTCATTGTTGTTGTTGGCCGTCCACAATGTTTTTTGTTTTTGTTGCTGTCCCCATTGCTTCTACTACAAGTGTGATGAGTGTGTTTAGCTCATAAAATGATTTTGCAACATCAAGCTTTCTAGTATTTTTTTCTGTTCCTCCTCCTCCTCCTATTATTCTGCAGATGTGTTAGTGGTACAATTGTTAAAGTTGTTGTACTTTTTTTTCTTTTGCAGCATGCAGCCTTACAAAGCAAAAGACAATTTACTTTAAAGGCGTTTTAAAGTCGTAACTCTGACTTACAAACACACACCCGTGCACACTCACTCCCGCTTCACTTTAGAAACACACAAGCAAGTAAATACATTTCTGTGTAGGTACGATGGAGCTAAATACAACAGCATTTTCATTTCATTTCCTTTTTTTTATTTTCAACGTGTCTATCTGCCACCCATCTTTATTTGTATGTGTATAGTGTTTAAAGTCTTTCCCTTTTTAGTACAGCAACAGTACTAACTATCAATGTACATACAATGTATACGATTGTGTGTATGTCTTATTTAACAATGCAACATTGTTTTTAGTGTTGCAGACAGTGTTTTCTGTGTCTGTGCTGTACTGTGCTGTGTTGACAGTATAGTTGCAATTAGTTTTAAACGTCTAAATAAAACCAAACACTTAAAACAAGAAAACTATCAGTCACTCTTTCGTTTTTCACTTGGCCTTCTTTTCTTTTCTTCCTTTCCATCACCACCACCATCACAACCGTATGGTTGTTATAATTTTTATTTCCTTTTTAGTTTAGTTTTATTGTTGTATGTGAGACCCACAAGTAGGTGATGGATGCGTGATGACTATGTTCCCGTTTTCCTGATGTTCATTTCCTTATACCAACAGAGCTTTTTAAGCAGATTTAATGCTAAAGTAGATGGTTTTGCTTTTAATTAAAAACACCAACACCAACATCATGTCGGTGGTGTCTTATAACTGCAAGAAGAAAGAATATTTAAAATACAGTCGGGTCTCGATTATCCGTGGTGGTCGGGACCTGAAGCATTACGGATATTAGATTTTCATGCTTAATCGAATAACTATTTTGATTATACAGTTTTATGCATACATATTTATATTTAAAAAAATTAATTCAAGAAGTTTATGTACATTTTTAAATTAAATACATATGTATGTATACATTAAATTTTTTCGTGAAAACATGAGGCAAAAAAAGGACATTAAAAAAGTAAAAAAGACTACAAATTCTTTAAAAAAAAAAAGTCGTATAATGTTCTTTGTCTAATATTTTTCTAACGGGTGATTTTTTAAGAGCTATAGGAAAAAGTAAAAAAAGACTACAAATTCTTCAAAAAAAAGTCGTACAATGTTGTTTGTCTAATATTTTTCTAACGGGTGATTTTTTAAGAGCTATAGGAAAATTAAAAAAAAACACATAAAATTCAGAAATATGCATGAAATCTTTATTTGAATCGATAGTACGGTCCATATAATTTAATGTTTGAAGATTATTTCATGCAAATGTAGACCGCGACTGCGCCTCAAATGGTTCGTCCGCTTAGTCCAATTTTGGCATACTCTTTCCAACATTTCACCCGATATCTCACGAATAAATGCTTCAATGTTGTCTTCCAAAGCGTCAATTGAAGCGGGCTTGCCTGTATAGGCATGAGCAAAAATTAGTCTAAAGGCGTTAAATCACACGATCTAGGTGGCCAATTGACCGGTCCCGAACGTGAAATAAAATGTTCAACGAACTCGCCTCTCAATAAGTCCATTGTTACGCGTGCTGTGTGGCATGTGGCACCGTCTTGTTGAAACCACATTTCATGCAAGTCAAGCTCTTGCATTTTGGGCAAAAAAAAAAATTGGATATCATCTCACGGTAGCGCTCACCATTCACAGTTACATTACGATTCGCAGCATCTTTGAAGAAGTACGGTCCAATGATGCCACCAGCCCATAAACCGCACCAAACTGTAACTTTTTCTGGATGCATTGGTAGCTTTTGCAATCCTTCTGGCTGATCTTCACTCAAAAATCGACAATTCTGCTTATTTACGTATCCATTGAGCCAAAAATGAGCTTCGTCGCTGAACACAATTTTTCGATAAAGAAGTGGATCTTTGGCCAACTTTCCAAGAGCCCATTCACCAAAAATTCTGCGTTGCTGTAGGTCGTTCGGCTTCAACACTGGCCGATACAACTGCGATATTTTCTTCAGTTCGCACTCTAATGGTGCGGTAATGGTGGTGGTGGTGGTAATGGTGGTGGTGGTGGTTTAATGTTCAACCATGTAAATTTGGTACGGAATTTAGTCACAATAGCCCGAATATCCGCTTCAGTGGGTCGATTAAACTGACCATAAAATGGAAGAAGCGCGCTATGAACTTTCTTAACAGAGTACGCATTTTGATAATAAAATTCAATGATTTGCAAGCGTTGTTCGTTTGTAAGACGATTCATGGTTAAATTATAGACCAAACTGAAGATGTTTGACAGTGAAACAAAACACGAAACGTGCGTGAGCTGTTTAAACAAGTGTTGCCAAAAAGATAATAGCTAAAAAATCACCCGTTACTTACATATAATTTTCTTTTATAAGTTTTTCTTGGATGCGAAAAATTTGAATTTTATCCTGCTCTCTAATTCCGAAAAAATCAGGGCTATCCAGGAAATTCGGCAATGTGCTAGATGCCTCTACCGCTTCGTTTCTGGAGCGATTACATCGTCTTCATCAGTGTCTTAAAATTCATTATCTCGCTCAGGTTCATTTGAGTTACTGTTTGCCATGCTTATAATTGCTTCATCTGACAAAACAGCAAATCGGGAGGCATTTTCATCACATTTGTGCCATGTCTCTATATTCTCTGTGGTAAAGTCATCCGTAACATTAATTATTTGTGCCACATTCTCGAGCGTATTCGATATTTCCATATCTATAACAAATCACTTGTAAATGCTTCTGACTCATCGTATGCAAACAAGGGAATTCCCCGTTTTCATGTTTATTATATTGTATGTATGAATTTGAAATTAATAAAAAAAAAATTCTGTTATCAAGGATAATAGAATTGAAGCAAACAATTTGAAAACATTGCAAACAAAAAACAATAAACTGATCTTTACCCATCACGGTTAATCGGGGTTACCAGTTAACCGGATCACAGATAATCGAGGCCCGACTGTATTGAAATTTAATTTTAATTTTCCATAATTTTTGTTTCTATTATTATTTGTTTTATAGATTTTAATAAAATCTCTCTTTAAGAAATAAGAACAATGGCATGAATGTGAATGTGATAGAATTGAATCTTAAAAATGGATAGGAAAGCTTTGACAAAATCTTTTAATTAAAGAATCATTATAAAATATTTATTTAGTTAAAGTCTATTATTTTATTTGTTTTTTTCATATTTTTCACTCTCTTTCAATTCTATTGTACTGCTATCTGCCTGCATATTTACGTACATACAGTGGTGGCCATATAATTAAGGCACTCGTAGTGATAGTAAATTATTCGTTTTATTTTCAAAATTGAAAATGTACACATTTTTTTATTTTCGTATTAAAATATCAAGAAATCATTTATATAATTGGTCATTACAACTCTTTAGTAAGTATTAAGAACTAACTTAACACACCACTTATGTTGTGTGTTAATTTTTATACATGAGTGGCTGAGTTGATACCTCTTACGAGGAAGCGTATACCGCTGGAAATTGACATTACGATATGCGACACCAATTTAACGACACGGAAAGTCAACTACTTGGACCTTCTGGTCCAACACGTTGCAAAAAAACCGCTAAGCTTATCACCTTACTTAGGAGGCTTATGGCCAGCATTGGTGGTCCTGTACAGAGCAGACGCAGGTTAATGATAGCAATTACGGACTCTATTCTGCTTTACGGCAGTGAGATCTGGGCAGAAGCATTAAAGGCCCACTGTATAATGAGAATTTTATCATTGGTACAACGAACCGCTGCACTTAGGGTGACATCGGCGTATAGAACTGTATCTAAGTCAGCAGTACTGGTAATGAGTGGTATAATACCTATAGGTCTACAGGCAAGCGAGCGGAAGATATTGTGGGAGACTAAAAACGCGCATGGAGAGACAGTAAATGTCAACGATGTCAGAAAGCAAACCATACAACACTGGCAAGAGAAATGGAACACTGAAACAAGTGGTAGACGGTAGACGGCAAAACTTCTCTCAGATATTACCCGCGGGATGGAGAGGAAATTTGGTGAGACTAATTACTATTTAATACAGCTGTTATCCGGACACGGTTATTTTTGTAAATATCTGTTTAAAATGGGGAAGATGACATGACCAAAATTACATTTATGATGACGCGGAACACACTTTCTTTCATTGTGAGAGATGGAGTTTAGAAAGAACGAATTTTGAGGCCAAAGTCGGCGTTTGTACTGTTGAAAACTTCTGCCATATACTTCTGAACAGTGAAGAAAATTTGGAATAGCATAGCCAGTTACACCGAACACAGATACATACATAATTGACCATTACAACCCTGCAGTCAGGATTGCGGCCTAGCTTCTCACAACACTCATGTTGTGTGCCTTTATTTTATACTTGAGTAGAGGAAGTCGCCGGAGAAATACATCGAAGTTACACTGAAGCCTTGCTGAAATCTAAGAAACTTGACTTGGATGAGAGAATTAGGGTGGATCAGATTTTGTTGCGCAATCCGGACTCAGATATGGATATAAAGGAGCCAAATGGCCAGAGAAACTCCACTTCGAAGTAATACTACGGTAGTTCCGGAGTGGGCACAGAGAGTCCAAAAGAGGACGAGGAGATTTAGTGGATGAGGGCCCCACACACGGAGGTAGTGACGACTTCCTCTATGCTGCGGTTAGGTACATTTACTCCTCCTCAGCGGAAAAAAATATCAGAAATATATGAGTGGTTGGACTTAAACTACCTATTAGACTTCGGCGACTTATGTTTTGTCCGTCACTGTATGTTTGTACGTACATAGGTGACAAAATTCCGTATATATATTGTTTTTTTTTTGTGTATAGAAAACACCTGCTATTCTCATAAATTTTGAATCTACAAATAAAAGAAGTTTTAAACAAGCATGCAAACAATTTAAAATCGTACGTATTAATTGCATTTGAGTGTCTCTTTTGGAAATATTTACAAAATTTTACTTGAATTTCATGTGGTGTGTACACAGAAAGTGGCCACAATAATATAGACGATAAATATTTATAGATTTAGTTGCTAGTCGTCCAAATTATGTGTTTTACTGGCTACTGACTGTATTGAAATTTCCTGACATATTTATATTTTAAATTTTGAAAAATTATCATATTTAAATACAATTTTTGACAAAAATCACACACTGGCACAGTATTCTCTCTCTAAACAATAGAGAACGAATACTATGTTTAATATGAAAGTGTTTGTAATATTTTCTGTTTTTGAAATTAGAAACCCAGCAGGAAATTAAGTTCCCTGGACGCAAATCTTTAAGACGAATAGGAATAAAAGGCAAAATAATAAAATCTTTAATTAATTTCTTACACTAACTTACTTCGTTTCTTTATTAGAGAGACTCTTTACAAAGTTTGTTAAAACTTCCCCACAGGACACTTTATTATTATTTTTTACTTCCTTTTTTTGTGTTTCTTTTTATTTAATTTCCATAATAGAATTACAAATTCTATATTGAATTAAAAGACAAAAAAAATTTTAATATTTCCAAAATTTAAGAAGCGATTTATGACACATACATACATATCATGCTTAAACAAAAATTAAAGGGGATTTACGAAAGAAGATACATTTTATAAAGAAGCATTTTCTACGTATTTATTAATAAATAAAGAAAGAAAGAAAACTTAACAAAAGAGAGAATTTATTTCATTATGATTGCCTAAGACATTTTTTGATAAAGGATTAGCAGCAGATTTAATATGGAATTAAAGCACTCAAGAAAGATAATTTTATAACAAAAAAAAATAATAAATGAAAACAAAATACAAAAAAATAAGAAAATATAAACAAGGAAAAGAAAAATAATACAAGAAAATGTAGAAGAAATTTAAAATAAAAACATTTTATGGTAAATTAGATAGGCTCCTCATTCTGCATTATAAAATACATATTTAGTTTACTGTACACAACACTATGGAACAAAAGTAAACACTTAAAAATTGGATTTTTTGAGTTAAGAAAACCTTACCTTTTTAGTTGAAAGTAAAGTAAAAAAAAAAGATTTTGCTTTCAAACAATCGTGTGAAGAGGTTTCATTTTATTTTGTCAGTTAATACGTGCTCTACGGCAGTACTTGCAGTACTCGTATAATGCAAAGAAGACTTAAAAATATTGTTACGTTTTTAACTTTTTCAAATCGTTTAACACCTTCACGCCGGCGCTTAAATTCATGGTTCGCTCTATCGGACGGCAGCTGTTTAGTAACCTACAATGGTATCGTTTAAACTTTTGAGTATTTTTTCGGGAATTCGTCCCATCCTCATTAAATCTTTTGAATTTTTACGGTAAAAATAGAACAGTTATTGATTATAATTGTTATTATTTATAATTATAACTGTTAAAGATCTAAACATTTGGTATTACGTGCGTTCTAATAGCATGATCAAGTGCGGGCCACCGGTGGTACACGCCGCCCGATGAGGCAGTCTAGTGCGGGCCACCGGTGGTACGCGCCGGCGTGAACGTGTTAAAATATGAGGTCATTGATTTCAAACAAAATAAAAATAAAATTGTGTTTAATTTCAATTAAACTCTATTGTTCGCACTACTTTTGCTATTCTTCTTTGCTTACAACGCAGACCTTTACAACGGAGATCTTCAAACCACGACGGTTCTCTTCACACGCAAGGCGTTTTCGCACAAGACTGACTGAATTCTTACTACTACTTTGTCTTGTCTTTTTATATGCCCACGTAGACAGTCTGATGATTGTTCTTGAAGTCGGACGATCGTTTCTTCGTCTTCTCGAGATCTCTATCGTTGTTTAATTGTTGTTTGTGTATTTTGTTTACGTTTAGTGCGTTGTTGCCTTCTGGCTTACCTGTCTTCTTTTATACTGCTGTTGTTGGTATATCGTTTTATTGTTTTTGTAGCTTTTGTTTATCATTTTAATGTTAAACGATGTTACACCATTTCCATTATCGTAACAATATGTTCTAGTCCTCTGTCAATATTAATGACGTAGGCGTAATAAAAAACAAGTTTTAATTTTCGATTTGTCAGTTTTCTTGTGTAAGGGACACAGCTAAAATCCTTAAAGACATATCTCACAATTCATACACTACCTTTAGACAGAATAACTGTGCGAATCTAATTCAGATAATGATTTTCATTACTTAAGATTCGAATTTTTTTAATTACTTACCACTTCTCCAGTCGATTTTCCTATCTGAATACGTTTTTCAGCTTCAAAAATTATCAGGTTATTACGAGGCTTTATATTTACTGGGTAAGGCTAGTCAAAGAAAGAGGCTAAACAGGAATTGTTCCTTGTATAAATTGCAAAATATTCACGTACATAGCAGAGATCAGCAATGAATCGTTTTTTCGGTACTCATAAGTACTCATGAAATTTTGAGTGAGTCTACAGTATTGAAATTCAACTACAGACGCGAATCATACTTATTTGGTGACTCTTTTAAATGTTGAGTAAAGGAGAGTAGAAATTAACAACATCATGCGTATTGTTAAGTATGAGTACGATGAGTACTTCAAACTTTGAATATACGTAGTATGAGTATGATATTGAAATAAGTATGAATGCGTATAAGTATCAGAAATTATGAGTATGATTCAAATCTACTCATCTTTTTGAATACTCATTGCTGATCTCTGGTACATTTTATTACAATAATAGTTTGTTAAGATTGTTGTTATTGTTGTTGATTAATTTTGTTTTTTTTTTTTTTTTTGCATTCCTCACAGAATGGCAATTATTAATGTACTAATGAACTTGTATTAAGTATTAATAAAGTGTTTACTTTTACTCCATAGTGTGTATTGACTAGATCCTTTTAAAGAGTACAGCTCTTGTGGAGTTTCATATAAAATTTTTATTGGAATAAAATTAGTATTCATAACAGAGAAGTTTTGACGAAGAAAATATTAAACGAAAAATTCTGTTTTAATTTCAGGAAATATTTTAATTCAACTTTCTAGAAACGAGAATGTTCTTGAAATCTTTAATTTAATTTAATCGATTTTTAAACTCCGTTTTTCTCTCGCCCGGATTCAATTTTCTCGATTTTTTTTCGTATAGTTTTGTTATTTTTTTAACGATGTTCTGATGCCTATTGTACGGATTTACTATCCAATTGTTAAAAAAAATACCGCAAACAACTGCATCGGCAGTATTTTTTCTTTTGGTAGAAATTTTAAAAAGAGAAAATGGAAAAAAAAGTGTCTTGCAACACATTTATATCGAACGGTAAACGCCTTTATCATGTACAGCCATTCTATTCAGCTCTATACACGAGTGAAACTGGGTATAGAGATGGCAAAAGTAAAAGAAGAAAAAAATGTAAAAATAATCGGGCACCACCGGTAGCTTTCGATGTTTCGTCTCGCTGCTGAAATCAAAATCTTTCCTATACGTACTGCATACGAAAGAGAATCAGAGAAGCAGTACCAAAAAAACATCTGCCTGGTTTTGGATTTAATTTGAATTTTTCTTTATATTTCTTTCGATTTTTTTTCGTCGTTGTTTTATTAATAAATAAACACCGTCAATCACATGGTTTGCTTATACAATACAAGACTAAATTGAAATTTATTTTATTTTAAAGCTGAAAAGCATAAAAAATTTTGTTTTGTTTCGTTTTTTTATTATTCACTGAGTACATAACAAGGCAAACAGGACTATTTATACACGATTACACCTGCCCTAGTGAGTATCGCCGTCATCATCGTCAATACTACCATTGCGCGCAGCAGACATTAAGATTAAACAGCCAACAGTTGTTTCTTGGTGTTTTGCTTTGGTGGCAAAAAAAAAAACATCAAAAAGTAGATTTTTAAAGTCAATTTGTTGTTGTTGCTGTTGTTGATATTGTTTAAGAATCTGATACACGTTATTTTTTAAAGATTTTTTTTCAAAAGCCAAAGGACAGCTGCCATTTTCGAAAAATGTTATTAAAAGTGCGTTAAAATTTACAAAAAAAGCAAAAAAAAAAGTTAAATCGCTCGATCATGCTCTGCATATTATATTCCACAACATAATGAGCAGATTTCAGTACTTACTTCATTCAGATTTCTTCACCATAATTCAGACTGATTTAATGGAAAATTTCAGAATGCTGTTTGGACAACTCTCTGCTTATTATTTAATAAACACGCAGGGGTTTTCTATTGAGATCCAGTAAGCCCACACAGTGTTCTATGACGACCGTTACAAGTCACTTGTCATCGTAATTCCACGCTAAAACCTTACATACATACATACATAATTGGCCATTACAACCCTTCAGTCAGGATTACGGCCTAGCTTCTCAACACCACTCATGTTGTGTGTGTTAATTTTATACATGAGTGACGTGACCTACAGTTTAAAGTCGACTCCGAACTACAGATTTTTGTGAAACTTTTTCATGGCAGGTTTATTTACTCTCAGAGTTTTTGCCAGAAATTTGCTGAGAGGAAGTCGCCGAAGACATATATTTTCATATTTCGTTTTGATGTCTGACCTGGGGTTTGAACTCGGGCTTTACGTCCAACAGAGAAAATATATCTTCGGCGACTTCCTCTCAGCTGTCTTCTGGCAAAAACTCTCAGAGCCGATATTAACTGTAGGTCCCGCCTCTCCTGGATTAAATTAATACACGCAACATGAGTGTGTGTCTTCGAATATTTCAGTTTAGAGCCTAATATCCCCAGTTTTATACGACTATATAGTGCCTTTACTGAAAGAGTAAGTAACAAACAAATTAGCTCTTTTCCGTTGCAAAGCATTTCTGACTGACTTTACTGGCACTGCCTAGGGTGCAGGTGCAGGGAATATAGACAGTCATTCAATTTATCAAGCGACAATGCTTCGTTATGAATGTTGCGTTGCACTTGTCTCACATTAACCATTAACCATGGCTGTGATTCTCTGACCATACGCAAGAGGCTTAAATCCAACAGAGCCATGGTTACACCAATACAAGGCCGTCTCTTATTTAATCAGCCCTGAACTGTTTTCAAAAATGTATTTCCAAGATATATTACTACAGTTATCGGCCGATTATATATAACAAATTGTGCTTCGATTTATCGAATCGAAAAGAAGTCGCTGTTCTATCGATTTCATCATTAAAAAGATTTGAAACATCGATGTATGTCGTCCACCACAAGTTTTCATGAATACGCATATGCTTAAATTATTTTCCTACTCTCGCTGTGCATCATTGTTCACATTGTTACGTTGTTACCTTACAAAAAAACGTTTAAAATATGAGTTCGTTGTTAGCAAACAAAATGAAAATAAATATGTATTCAGTTCGTATTAAATTCTTCATTGTTCGCACAACTTTTGTATGCTACCGTTTACAACTTGATGTATACAACAATAATTGCTTATGCGCTATTCTTCTTTGCTTACAACGCTGACCTTTACAACGGAGATCTTCAAACCAAGACTGTTCTCTTCACACGCAACACGTCTTCACACAAGACCGGCTGAATTCTTACTACTCGTTGCCTGCTTTGTCTTGCAAAGCGTAAACAGTCTGATTAAGGTTCTTGAAGTGGAATGTTCGCGTCTTCGTCTTCTAGAGATTTCTATCGTTGCTTCATTGTTGTTTGTGTATTTTGTTTACGTTGTGTATTGTTGCCTTCTTGCTTACTTGTCTTATCCCCTTTTCTTTCATATTGATGTTGTTGGTTTACTTGTAACAAGTTCGTTGTATTTGTTTGTGTAGCTTCTGCTAATTTCAATGTTACGCCGTTTCCATTTTCGTAACAATATATTTCTTTGGGGTACCATATCCAAAGACTCAATATAAATTGTTTCTCACAATTGCTTAACAATTCTGAACTGAGTCTGAATTTTCCATTAAAAACTTCTTGTACTGCCTAAGAACTTAATTTCAATGTCAGAGTTCTTTTACATTTTGAAAAACAAACAACCAAACTCTATAATAAACCTTTTAATCGTAATCATTTAAAAAAAATGCCCTTTATCCCTTTGCGCGTCATAAATTTTAAACTTTAATGTGTGCCTGTTCGTATGTGTGTTGATGCAATAAAATTTTTCATCACTAATCCGATACCAAAATAATTTTCTAAAATGCTCTTTTTCACTTTTCTTTTGTTAACACAAATCAATTCATAAAATTTATGGCAATTTGTCATAAAAATGTAATGAAAAATCTTTATTTTTCTCATTTGCTTGGAAATTCTTCCCCAAACAACCAATGAAATGAGGGAATGGGTGTCGAAAGAAATATATTCCTTCCGATTTCTTTAACCTTTCAATCAGTTTTCCGTATTTTATTTCGTTGTATTTCCTTTAATAAAAATAAATTTTTTTTTTGTTTAAACTAAACTGTGAGACTAGACCCGACCAGACCAGACCAAGCAAGAGAAAAAAAAACCAACGAAATATTTTACTTTCCAAAGGTAGTTTGTATTCCATGGCGTAAAGTCATGTTAAAGAGTTTATTGTTGTTGTTGTTGTATTTATTTAAATATGATTAACCTGCGATCATTTTGTTTATAAATTTCAATTTTAAAAGCTTTTTCATGCCGTGTATTACTTTGTCTTGCTTGGCATTTGGTACGTCTATCTGTCTGCCCGATGGCCTAGTGTCATGTATTGGAGAACATCTGCCTTTTTAAAAAACATTTCACTTGTATATTATTTTTATTGTTCTCTTCGTTATTTGTGTGTGTGTGTTTATGCTGAAAATGTTTTAATGCACTCTGTTGTATAGTTTTTATAACCACATTACCTCTCTACGCACAGTGTGGAGCAGAGATCAGCAACGAATCGTTTTTTCGCTGCTCATAAGTACTTATGAAATTTTGAGTATGAGTGAGTCGACAGTATTGAAATTCAACTGCTCTGATTCATTCGTACTCACTACAACATTGATTTATAGGTACAGGTTGCAATGAGTATGAGTACAGCGTTGACATCGAACTCATACCATTCGAAATATGTTTGATTCATATGCCTACTCAGATTCAGATTCATAAATTTAGAAAAATACTTATAATAATCATAAATGATTCGAGTGATTCGAATCATTCATTAAAATTGGCAGTCTTAGTTGTTGTTGCATTTACAAAAAAAGAAGCAAAAAAAAGAGACAAAGATAGCAAGCAAAGCAAAAACACTACCTTCCAGTGAGTATTGTAGTGTTCTTACGTGAATCATACTTATTTTTGATTCTTGTAAATGTTGAGTAAAAAAGAGTTAATTATGAGTACGATGAGTACTTCAAACTTTGAATATGAGTATGATAATAAAATAAGTATGAGTGCGTATAAGTATCAGAAATTATGAGTATAATTTGAATCTACTCATCTTTTTGAATACGCATTGCTGACCTGTGGTGTGTTTTGTAGAGATTTTGTAATACTTGATAATTAAACTAAAATAAATTTCTTCATTAAATCTCTTATATCGGGTGTGTGAAGGAACTGAAGTTTTTGGGCAAAACTTAAATGAAAATGTTTTTCAGATGACCAGAGTCGGGGAGTTGAAACTTTGGTTGTCTCAGCGGAATATATGTTGGAATTGGAAAACATAATTGGTTATCGATCGAGATTAAGTTCCTAAAGGTTAATAAATCTTTTTTTAATCTTTTGTTTTGTGTGTGTTTAGTGACTGCTACATTCGCCTTCATTTTTGAAGTAGAAAGTTTTTTGTTTCGCCTTCTCGAGAACTCTATCGTGACTTTATTGTTGTTTGTGTATTTGGTTCACATTACTTGTTGTAGTTGTAAGTCTTCACACAAGACTGACTGAATTCTTACTACTCGTTGCCTGTTTTGTCTTGCAGTCTGATGAAGGTTCTTGAAGTCGAACGTTCGTGTTTTCGCTTTCCCGAGAACTCTGTTGCAACTTCATTGTTGTTTGTGTATTTTGTTCACATTGCTTGTTGTTGCTTTCTCGTTAACTAGTCTATCCCCTTTTCTTTCATACTGATGTTGTTGGTTTACTTGTAACAAGTTCGTTGTATTTGTTTGTGTAGTTTTTGCTCATTTTAATGTTAAACGATGTTACACCATTTCCATTTTCGTAACAATATCATTCTTTTTCAATATAGATTTAGTGACTGTCACATTCGCCTTCATTTCCCAGTTCAATTTGGATTGTTTATTTCAATTGCCGCAACCTGAATATTTCAAATAAATTTTGAATTTTCGTTTACTTTTCAAATGAAGTAAATTTGTTAATTATTTGAACGCAAAAAACTCGAAATTTAAACGGAAATTTCAAAAAATTTTTATCGAGTTTCGTAAGACATTTGCACTGTAAATTCTTGAATTTTGTTTACATCAGATGTCAAGAATTTGAAATGAAATTCACCGTGAGCGAAAAAAAAATATTTATTTAAGGGAAACTGTAATGAAAAGGCATTTACACAATTTTGTTGTTGATTTTGTTTAATTCATCTTTCTTATATTCAATTATGCTACTACTGGATTATTTTCTCTGCCTCTCTCTCTCTGTCTCTCTTTCATACCATTTCAACAGAATGTAAGCCAAATAATTTAATTTTCATCAAAATATAATTTATTTACACATTCAACTGATATTTTATTCATAAAACATTCAAAATGAAATCAATTCTCTGTGTGTGCAACACTTCCAAATCACATCTGCTGTCTGCTTGCTCTACCTGCTAAGCTGAATTCGTTCACATATTTCACTTCAAGTAGCTTTTCATACACTTTCAACGTCCAAACAATGGTGTGAAGAGATTTCATTTTATTTTGTCAGTTAATAAGTGCATAACGGCAGCAGTTGCAGCAGTCGCATGGTGTAAGGAAATCTTAAAAAGCACTTTGGAGCAACATTTAAAAGTCGCTGTTGAAAGTCGAAAGATTTAGTTTTTTAAACACGGAAAACAATAACAAAAATATTACGGTAACCATTAACAATATAATAACAATTTGCTTTATTCGCTATTCTTCTTTACACTTCTGTTCGCGTACCCACTAACAAATGTTCGGTAGATCTTTATAATGACGATCTTCAAGCCACGACTGTTTTCTTCACAAGCAACGCATTTTCACACAAGACTGACTGAATTCTTACTACTCGTTACCTGCTTTGTCTTGCCCACGTAATTAGTATGAAGGTTCGTAAAGTCGAACATTCGTGATACCGCTTTCTCGAGAAGTCTTTCGTGACTTCATTGTTGTTTGTGTATTTTGTACACATTGTTTATTGTTGCGTTTTCGCTTACTTGTCTATCCCCGTTTCTTTCAAACTGATGTTGTTGGTTTACTTGGAACAAGTTCGTTGTATTTGTTTGTGTAGCTTTTGCACATTTTAATGTTAACGATGTACACCGTTTCCATTTTCGTAACAATACATTTTGACTTGCAACTTTTTGCCGATGTATGTGTGATTGCAACGTGTTGCCTTGACTCTATTGTGCTTTCTAAATTTTTATACAGTCAACCCTCCTATAACGCGGTGAGTATGTACCGCGTTATATGGAAACCGCGCTATAAGAAACTCGGATTTCATCGTGCAAACCAGGATAATCCCTAGCGCGTTCTATGGAAACCGTATACCGCGTTGTATGGAAACCGCGCTATAAGAAACTCAGAGTTAGTACAAACCCATCATTCGTACCGCGTTATATGGAGACCAAGAAATACAAGAGGCAAGATAAATAACAAATTATTTTTATTGAATTCAAGAGTTCATATAAGGATTGTTAAAAAAAAATGAAATAAAAACTAAACTAAAAGACTGCAAGGAATTTATGGGATGTTATTGTACGGAAACCGCGCAGTAAGAGTACCGCGTTATAGGAGGGATCCGCGTTATATGGAAACCGCATTATAGGAGGGCTGTCGCAATTTCAGCCCCTCTTTATATGGAAACCGCGTTCTGAGAGTACCGCGTTATAGGAGGGTTTACTGTATTTCAATAAAAAGTGTCCAAAGTTTTCTCAAAATTATAGTTTACAAGGTTTGACGAATAATTACGGCAGTTGCATAAAATGCTAATCACAAATTCTATGATCATAATATTGTTTTTTTCTCTTTACTAGCATGTATTTGGTGTTGCTTTCATACTGGTGTTGTTATCGTTTTCACTTAAGTTACTTGGTAGAGAGTTTTCTTTTCGTAAAAGGGGCACCACTTACCCTTATTATACAGTGGTGTGCCTCAAATGAAGAAATTGTTTTAATACCATCGAACCCTACCAACAAAGAAACAAACAAAGGAACAAAAACATTCAGAAAAAACAAAGACAAAAGACCGGAAACTGTTTGAAATATAAGAACTTTAATTCTACAGACATACATATTCAAACAAATATATGCAGAGCTGACAAACATCCCAAACATACACTAAGTATACATACAGTTAAGGTCTCAAGAAATTGTTGAAATATCCCAGCAAATTATTTTGGGTTGATGATTAAATTAAAAATATGAATATATAACGTACAATATTACTACTTTAGTGAAAAAGTGGTAGAAGATATATAGAGACATACTGTTTATTTATGTCGAGTATATTCGTCAGAGCGAAATGAAAATTTTTCCCATAATGTCGAGTATACTCGTCTTGAAGAAAAATATCACATTCGTATTGTTATTTTACCAATCTACTTACTTACTTACTTAATTGGCCATTAACAACCCGTTTAACGGATTTTGGCCTGCCACAACACATCCTTCCATGCGCCTCTGCTTCTTTCGCGCCAATGCCAGTTGGTCACACCTATCGATGATAGGGCTTCCTCGATTTGGTCCTTCCAACGCAGGCAATGTCGTCCTCTTCGCCGATTTCAGCAGATCTCCGCATCAAATACCCTTCTCGCCGTAGCATACTCCTTCATTCGAACGACATGGCCAAGGCAGAGCAGCCGCTGGATATTAATACGCTGCCCAACGTCCATGTCATTGAAGAGCTCATACAGCTCACTGTTGTGAGCTATGTGGAAATTATCGCCAACTCGCATTGGACCGAAGATCTTACGTTAGGACTTTTCTCTCGAATACTCTCAAGGTTGCTGAATCAGTGCTTAATAGGGTCCATGCCTCTGCTCCATAAAGAAGCACGGGGTTAATGAAAGTCTTATAGAGTATCAGTTTTGTCGTACGAGAGAGGTCTCTGTTACTCAATTGCCTACTGAGACTTTAGTAGCACCTGTTGGCAAGAGTAATCTCCAGATTGTCATCATTTTTGGTGGTAACGGCGCTGTATCTTTAACTGTTTCAAAAGTATAGTTATCAGCCGTAATCTGAGACCCAATACGCCGCATGTCTCTACTTGTCGTTAACATACTAAACTTCGTTTTGCCCTCATTTACTCCCAGACCCATCTTAGTAGACTCCCGTTTAACAGCACTAAAGGCAGTTGAGAAAAGTTAAATAAAGAACTTTAAAAAAATGTACACGCATTAGAACATTTGTTGGCTTGGCAACAAGAGCTTCTATTAAGCTGAAGAAACAGATTATAGAGGAATACAGCTAAACTCAATGCTTAGTTTTTAGTCTTAATTTCCTACTTCTACATGCAAAAACATTTTACTACGTTTATGTCGAGTATACTCGTCAGAGCGAAACGAAAAAATTTGCCATAATGTCGAGTATACTCGTCTTGAAGTAAAATATCGCATTCGTATTGTTATTTTATTAATATACAGGAATTTTTTCCCTGAGAAAGTTCAAAGAAAGGAATTTTAAAAAATTGTATACTCATTAGAACATTTGTTGGCTTGGCAACAATAGCTTGTATTAAGTTGAAGTAACAAATTATAGAGAAATACCGCTAAACACAATGCTTCGTTTTTAGCCATAATTTCCTACTTCTACATACAGAAACAATTTATTTCGTTTATGACGAGTATACTCGTCAGAGCGCACCGAGAAATTTTTCCATATTGTCGAGTATACTCGTCTTGAAGAAAAATATCGCATTCAGCTAAACGCAATGCTTGGTTTTTAGCAATAATTTCCTACTTCTACATGCAAAAACAAATTTACTCCGTTTATGACGAGTATAGTCGTCTTCGCTTTTTTAACTCAAACTTAGAGAGATAAAGAGTAAAAAAATATTGTGTTTTGGCATTGTGAATTTAAGAACATTTTCAAATCAAATCATATTAAAATGATCGATTAATGTATCGATTCCCATGCGAACTATTGTGACAACCGTATATATTACGATATTATTTATGTTTGCTAAGCAACCATGTTTCAACACTGTGGTCGTACGATGGTGTAGCATTACATTGCATTGCATTATTCTTATAATTATTTTTTATTCTTGTCTTTTTCTCCTTTTCTTCTTTCATTCATACGATGACAATAGTATTATTAAAACATTAACATACTCTCACAAAATATAAAGATAGGGTGATCTAGTCTTTGCTGGTCTTCGGCAATCAACAGACACTTCATCTATGTTTGCAATCATATTCCTTTAGGTTTGTTGCATTGTTTTGCATAGCAAACATGTAAAGGATATGGGCAAACCATAGGCCTCATAATCTATACATACATAAGTACTAACAATAGCTACAGTCATAATAAAACATAAAATAACAATGCATGCCATGCCTATCGTTATGAGACAATCTAAATTTTCTTTTACATTTTTTCCCTTCTTTTGCTACTCTTTATTACAAATACAATATAAATGGAAGCGAGCCTCCGTAATTTTCAGAAGCATAGTAAATATGGCAGAGTTAGGGAACTAAATACTTTAGAATGAACACAATGCCTACTACAAACACAATCTTGTACTCATTAAGTAAATATTCTTGCAAAATATCAGCAAAAATATACTCATAATGAAATATGTTCTATCCAAACAAAAAATATTATTTTTTTATGCTACGCAGTGGTAGCCAATATGCTGAGGCTTAAACAGCATTTACAATTTTCCAAAATTTCCAAACGTTTACTATTCGGAAGGCATGAAACACAAAGGTATTTAGCATGCCGTCCTTGAATTTTAGAATTTCAAATATGTTTCGGGAATTTTTCATTTTATTGCAGCACAATAGGTGGGCACTTGCCTGGCATTATAGGTATCATTCAGAGATCAGTAATGAATCGTTTTTTCGCTACTCATAAGTACTCATGAAATTTTGAGTATGAGTGAGTCAACAGTATTCAAATTCAACTACTCTGATTCATTCGTACTCACTACAACATTGAGTACAACGTTGACATCAAACTCATAACATTCGAAATATGTTTGTTTCATACGCCTACTCATTCAGATTCATAAATGTAGAAAAAATACTTATAATACTCAGCTACGTCGGCAATATCCCCGATCCCAGTCGTGACCCGACCATAACGAAAACTGCTTTGGATTCCTTGATCCAATAGCTATCCAGTACAATAGGTCAGAAAACCACACCTTTTTAAATTTTATAGAATTTTTCACGGTTTATGGAGGGCATATTTGGTAAAAATACTTAATTTTTAACATTATTATCTCCAATAAGCAAATTGTTATTTCATACATTTTTGTTTGTTTTGTAAAGTTCAAAGGTTTAACTTCGCCTTCCTTTCATTTTTTTCTTTAATTTATCCCCGTTTTTGTGATTTTTAATCTATTTCATTTCCTCCCTTTTCCAAATTTTTCAATTATGTTAAGTTAACAGTGTCTGTTAATATAACATAACATAAGTTAACAGTGTCTGTTAACATAACATTCACTGGTAAAAAAATAGAATATAACTTTCGTAGCTAACTTCACACATATTCTAGTGAGTATTGTAGTATTCGTACTCGAACCATACTTATTTTGTGATTCTTGTAAATGTTGAGTAAAGGAGAGTTGAAATCAACAACATCATGCGTATGGGTACGATGAGTACTTCAAACTTTGAATATGAGTAGTATGAGTATAATATTAAAATAAGTATGAATGCGTACAAGTATTAGAAATTATGAGTATGATTCGTATCTACTCATCTTTGATCTCTGGTATCCATATATACAATAAGTATGTACATAAGTGCACAGTAATATGACCTGCCCGAGCGAAATATTTTCATTGTCGACAACACTTTTCGGAAATTTCATGTAAAGCAATGACATTTATTTTCCTTCCAATCATTTGGACTCACTGCACTAAATGCCTATGCAAGTACAATATTCATGGGCTACTAGTATAGGCACCTTCGAATAAAGTATCACAAGCATTGAATGTAAATTATGCCTTGAAATACATATGTATGTATGTATGTATGTGCAATTATATATGTGTTTGTGGGTAAATATTTATACGTAAATGAAGTTATAATTTTAATACTGATAAAAACAACAGCAACAACAACAACGGCTACTACAATAGCAACACCAATAGAAAGAAAACATAACATGGGAACTGTCCCCCTCCCTTTCTTTCTCTGTCAGGGCCTTTAGAGTTCACAACATAACCACATAGTAATGATTCTATAGAAACCTAAAAATTAAAGACTTTACTCTCTCTGCGAAGTTGGTAAATTGTAGTGAAGTTAGATGAAGATATGGTGGTAAGAAAGGAATGAAACCGTAATCTAAATGCATATCTAGCCTTTTGCATCATTTTCTTTTTTAATTTCATTCATACTCATATAGAATAGTGAGAGAGGGAGAGAGACTGTAGAATTAAAGTTTCTTTGTTTCAGCTTGTGTTGTTGCTGTTGGTATGTTTTTGTTTATTCTTCTGATGATTAAGATCAACTTTATTTACTTAAGCTATTTTTAGAGTGTCGTCTCATATAAGCATGCACACAAAAGTATCCCATGTTAGCATGCATACATTAGTACGACACAAGTAAACCAGTAAACATTTCTTTTAAATTTTATATAAGTGACTACCAGAAATAGCACACTTCATCTGATCTTCTCACTATTTACACCACTTACATCCGATCGAAAATGCCATGCAAAATTCATGCATGGACCAGTGCCTCGAAGAATCTATTTTAAGACTTCCCAGTCACGTATAACAAACGACGAAAGTGCTCATTAATGATGGTATGACATACAGCTCTATTGTCTTATCTCCGTTCTATCGCAATTACGACTGTGATTGCTGTAGTGAAATAAAGGGACTTGTTTCCGAAAATCAGACATTCTTCCGCAGTGCTCATCTTTTTTGCAGAGCATATACGTTTGTGGTTATTTGGCCAGTGGATCATACGCTGCATTACAGACAGATTTGTACTTTAATGGACCTATCCGTAGGTTGAACTCCCTTCCTGCAGAGATCTTTCCTTTCATTTATAATATAAATAGATTCCCTCTTACTTCCTTCTTATAACGCATTTACCTATTTCAAACTCAATGGTCTGCAAGAATTGGGTCCATATCCTGAGTATTGGTCGTAAATAAAGAAAAAAAAAAGGTATCTAAATAATATAATTGTTATTATTCTGAAATCGGCGTGGGCTAGTAGGTAGTGTGTTGGCTTATTAGACGTAAAGCCCGGGTTCGTATCCCAGGTCAGACATCAGAACGAAATATGCAAAAAAATATTTCTTCGGCGACTTCCTCTCAGCAGATTTCTGGCAAACACTCTGAGAGTAAATAAACCTGCCATGAAAAAGTTTCTCAGAAATTCTGTCCTTCGGAGTCGACGTTAAACTGTAGGTCCCGCCACTCACGTGTAAAATTGACGCACACAACATGAGTGGTGTGAGAAGCTAGGCCGTAATCCTGACTGAAGGATTGTATTAGTCAATTAAGTATGCATGTGTATTCTATTTTTTTAATGTCCTAGCAGTCTAGTAAGCTAAAGTAGTGTGTGTGAGGGTCCTGGGTTCAATTCCAAATAGAGTCTTTAGTCTGCTACTCTACATCAGAGATCAGCAGTGAGTATTTAAAAAGATGAATAGATTCGAATCATACTCATAACTTCCTGATACTTATACGCATTCATACTTATTTTAATATCATTCTCATACTACTCATATTCAAAGTTTGAAGTACTCATCGTACTCATACTTAACAATACACATGATGTTGTTGATTTCGCATCTCCTTTACTCAATATTTACAAGAATCATAAAATAAGTATGATTCGCGTACGAACACTACATACTCACTAGAAGGTTGTGTGTTTGCTTTGTTTGCTGTCTTTGTCTTTTTCTTCTTCTTTATTTGTAAATGCAACAACAACTAAGGCTGTAAATTTTGATGAAAGATTCGAATCACTCGAATCATTTATGAGTATGAGCTATAAGAATTTTTCTAAATTTATGAATCTGAATGAGTAGGCGTATGAATCAAACATATTTCGAATGTTATGAGTTTGATGTCAACGTTGTACTCATACTCATTGCAATCTATACATATAAATCAATGTTGTAGTGAGTACGAATGAATCAGATTAGTTGATTTTTAATACTGTTGACTCGCTCATAATCAAAATTTCATGAGTACTTATGAGAAGCGAAAAAGCTATTCATTGCTGAACTCTGCTCCACACAAAGCACTAAGTCTTAGTTACACAACTGTAAGTGCATTGTAATTTATTAAATAATTAAGTAATAATTAATGATTAATGAAAATATCACTTTGACAACTTATTTTCATATTTCGGTTTATTGGGTTATTTTCATTGTAGAACATTATAAACGTAGTGTGCGAACACCAGAAATTTACCTTTAAAAGAAACAAAAAAAAATATGAAAATATTTCCGTATACACCCGTCGAAGGAAAGAAAAAAGAATAAAAAATAAAATATGGATGATAATAAAGAGATAATAACGATAAAAATAATTATACGCTTAAAGAATGTTAATTTCTGCCTTTATACTTACTTATAGAAAAAACAACAACACCAACAACAACGAAATAGATTAAAAGTTTTGATATAAAAAATTAAAATTATCTTTTCTGTTGGAGAAAGAAAAAAACCAACGAAAATAAATAATAAAACTGATAATTTCCTCAAGTTTAGTAGTAAGTAAACACTACGAGTGTTTCACATGCAAATTACTGCGGAGTATACATACATAGTTGGTAGTGTAAAGGATATTCTCGTAAAATTTCAAAATAAAGTAAAGTAAAGTAACATGATTCGTATAAAATTTTTAAGAATTAATAGGATAATATTATTTTTGTTTTAGCGATAGACTTTCGAATAAATTAGTCTGTAATAAGTAAATCGCAATAAAGGCCATTATTGAGCTGAATATTTCATATAAAATTTAATTTAATTATTGCGCAATAAATATGCAAATTGTTATAATATTGAGTAGAACTTATAATACAGCACTGTCATAAGTATGTTCAGTGCGCATATTACAATTATCCGAACACTTTCTGTTGATATTTGACAACTTAAATGTCAACAACGAAAAATAAAAAAAACGACAACAAACTAAACAACAAAATAAAAACAATGTTGCTGTCAAATGAATACTGCGTATATTATTATGTCTGAACATTTAAAATATTGTACTCAATAAACCGAATATTGACTCAATAAAAGTGCATATCTGAACATAGTATAAAAACGATTTTGGAAAGACTCGCTCAAAGAGGTCTTGAGATTGTAAGCCATTGTGGAATGACTCTGGGCCTGAGGACAAGACGACAATATTACCATTTACAAGAAGAAGAAAACTTCACAAATGAAAGTATATTCGACTACTAAATGAGATAATATTATTTAAAATGGACATCAGATATTGATAGTAGGCAACCTAAATGTCAACAACGATAAAAAAAAAAGAATAAAAACAACGTTGTTGAAACAACCAGCTGTTTTCTTTACCAGCTGTCAAATGAATATTGAATAAGCAGCTGAACTGCATATATTGTTATGTCTGAACACATAAAATATTGTACTCAATAAACCGAATATTGACTCAATAAAGACTCTTTAAGAATGCGTATAAATTAACATTTTTTATTTGTTTTAAATTTATTCTTAACAGTTTTTAAATCGAGTGATTTTAAATTAATTTTCCAATTTATTTCTTCTCTTTTTAGGTAAGTCCATGGCAATAACCACTAATTAAAAGACATTCTCAATTTTAATTATTTATCGCTTACGTAAGTAAATCATAATTTTTAGTTTTAAGTTCGTTTATTTTCGCTCATCGATAAAGTGCTCTTCTTTGGCCTTTGAAAAGTTTTTTTTTCTTTTATTATAAAACGACGAAAAGCAATTAAAACTGATTGAAAATTTATTTTTCGTCCCTTATTTGATGAGAAACATTTCTTATAGCAAACAAGAGGATGAGGTACCTCATCATGTACCTTACAACGATAAAAGACAATATTTTATTTAAATATTGCTGTGGAGAAAACTTTTCTTATTTTTTTTGTTGTGATTTCTAAAGTTGTTGCATTTGTTGTTTGTTATTGCGGGATTTGCTTCTTATTGGCTTTGCAGTACGCTCTTGTTTTTGTCGTTATCTTCCCTTGAGTTTCATATCCTTGTGATGCTTTTAGTTGAAAAGCAACACCCATCGACTGATTAAATCAAAGGGAATTCATTAAAAAAAACTTTTTACTCAACACTACCAATCGTTGTAGAAATTTTAACAGCGTGGCAAGAATAAAGAAAACCATTCGATACAAGTACCAAGGTTTCTAAATTCAGATACTTTAAGTGTATGAATTTCTCCACTAAGTCCCATAATAACTGCTTCAACCCCGGCAACTATAAAAAGTTTTACGAAACAATTGTCACAGTTCAAGCAATTTTCGAGAATGCAGTTGGAATCAGTCGGCTTTCTGCAACTTTATATAAGTCTTAATGAAAATCGATGCATTATTGGCTATAATGATCAGCTATAGTTTTAATCTTCGTTATGCCTAGACGTCTTAGCCTAGTAGGTAGTGTGTTGGCTTATTAGACAAGAACCCGTACTCAGACATCTCGAACTCAACGAAATATGAAAAGAAAAAAAATTTCTTTCTGCGACTTCCTCTTACCAGACTTCCGTGAGAAGTTCTGAGGGTAAATAAAATAGCCGTGAAAAGATTTTCAAAACTCTGTCATTTGGAGTTGACTTTAAGCTGTATGTCTCATGCTACGAGCTGGTGGTTGTAGCTTTCTAAAACCCGCAGTGTGAACGGCTCCAGGCTGCAACCGCTCCAGTCCCGTTAACATCCTGGTAGGCCTCAAAGTACGTTCCTTGTCCGTCGTCGTTAAGTTAGTGGTGTAGGTTCGGTTGAGAGGACTCCCGATTAGTATTCGGTCTGGCTCTGAGCACCTGTCCCCATAAGGGTTGCTGCCAAACCTCGCGTGGCCTCCTTGCTTGCAAAGATAACCACGGGATCGTTTATGTGTAACTACACATCGCGGGCAAGGAAAGCGGTTTTGAGTGGGGACCCTTTTAGACATGAACAATAACAATAACAACAACAACAACAAACAACAACAAAGAGACAAACGAACGAACGGACAGAAACCCAAGGCATCCAGTCTTGCCGATGGACGCACAACACTGTTCATTCAGGCTCCTGCTAAAAAGGCAGTTGCCCCCGCCAGAGGTGTCAAAGTCCCTACGTCTGGCACACAAGGAACCGGTAGCAAAGCTGGTCTCTAGTGTCGTCACATTCTCCGCTTTGGTCGCTATACCTTCGCCCGAAGCGCCATCCACCTCCAAATCTGTCGTGAATGCGCCCATGCACTCTTCGAATGCTGCCAAGACATTGGTACACAAGTCTGGCGCGCAGGCCCTCGATATCCATCCACCGTCTGGTGTCAAGAACACCCTGAGTGCAAGCATCAGGGCGTATAGAACCCGCAGATCGGCTATGCGCATAATTGCACGAATAGGCTCTGTCGACTCAGCTCTCCTATCGGAAGACGACAAGGGCCGTTTGGAGTGGGCTAAGGCTCACCAACCTACCGTTCCTAACCTAATCCATTGACTAGAACATATTTTTTCTAAGAATTCTTGCGAACCTAAGCAAAAGAATTCTTGGACATCCGTGTTTAGTGACAAAACATGTTTAGCCAAAGGCGATTTGAGGAAAATTGAGAGATGTCAACCAGCGGTTATATGTTGCAATGGGACCGGACCTTACAGTACCCAAATAAGCTGTGCCCATATAGGCGGCTGCCAGTTTAACCTAACCTAACCTATAAAATATACTAAATTCATTAAAAGTTATTGTTGGTATTGGATTAAGATAGAGACTAAGACTATTTGGCCAAATTTGCAATTTTTTATTTTTATTCACCACAGAGAAAGATTAGCATAAATGATATAAAATATGTGTAAGCACCTAAGTGGTGGTGTAAGGTAGTTTGTCCTCCTTTAAATTCTTTTATTCCTCTTCGTTATAGATTTCCATTAAAGGGTCTGTGTTTTTCTTTTGTTTTCCAAAATTTCCCACTAAAATGATTATGATGAAAATGATCATCATCGTCTATCAACATTCTAATGGTAATGATGATGATGATGATGATGATGTTGCATGTTTTTAGAATTTAACGAATAAATGTAAACTTGAATATTCTTTCGTTGTTATTGTTGTTGTTTTTCCTTTTCATATTTTAATAAATCGAAATATCTGTTTGTGTTTATAAAAGAAATTCTTTTCCTCTTTACTTTACTCTTTCGTGCAGAAACTGAAACCAATTAATAAAATTTTTATGCAAAAAAATATGATTTTTTTTATTATTTTTTCTAGTGTTCTTTTCTCTATTTTACGTTTTTTGGTATATTTTTACCAAATTCTCTTTTTAATTTAATTTTATTTTATTTTTTCCACAGAAAGAGAAAGAAAAAAGAATTTCATTGTTTTTCTTACAGAATTTATGCATAAAATAAAGGAAGAAAAAGTTTATTTTCTTCATTTTTAATAACAAGAGTTTTTGGTGCAATGCTTGCAGATATAAACATAAAATGTGGAAGTAGAGGGGAAGTAATCTGGCATTACACCTAGACCTATATTTACAGGTTTTATTTTTATGACTCTTGAACGTTTTTTGGAAATTACTTCTTGTTTTATTGTTTGTTTCAGAGATCAGCAATTAATCGTTTTTTCGGAACTCATAAGTACTCAATTTTTAGTATGAGTGAGTCAACAGTATTGAAATTCATCTACTCTGATTCATTTGTACTCACCACAATATTGATCTCTAAGTATAGGTTGCATTGAGTATGAGTACAACGTTGACATCAAATTCACAATATTCGAAATATGTATGATTCATACGCCTACTCATTCAGATTTATAAATTTAGAAAAATACTTATAATACTCATAAATGATTCGAGTGATTCGAATCATTCATCAAAATTTACAGTCTTAGTTGTTGCTGCATTTACAAAAAAAAAAAAGAAGAAAGAGAAAGACAAAGACAGCAAGCAAAGCAAACACACAACCTTCTAGTGAGTTCCCGAATCATACTTAATTTGTGATTCTTGTAAATGTTGAGTAAAGGAGAGTCGAAATCAACAACATCATGCGTAACATTAAGTATGAGTACTATGAGAAGTCGCCGTGGTCTAGTAGGTAGTGTGTTGGCTTATTAGACGAAAAGCCCGAGTTCGAATCCCAGGTCATACATCAAAATGAAAATATTTCTTCGGCGACTTCCTCTCAGCAGATTTCTGGCAAAAACTCTGAGAGTAAAAATTGCCTTAAAAAGCTTCTCAAAAAAAAATCTGTCGTTCGGAGTCGACTTTAAACTGTAGGTCCCGCCACTCATGTATAAAATTAACGCACACAACATGAGTGGTGTGAGAAGCTAGGCCGCAATCCTGACTGAAGGGTTGTAATGGCCAATTATGTATGTATGTAATATACTATCAGCCGGGTGTGTAAATACTTTACAAAATTAATATTGTTAAACCGGAATTTACATCAGTTTTACAAAAAAAAATTAGCGTTGATTTCACTCGCCAGAAACATAAACGAATAACTGAATGCTTTAATAGAATATCCCAACTAAAATGTATTTTAATATGCTCAACTAATTCACCAAACTTGTTTCTTTTTATACTTTATTTTTCATTGGTCTGGTTGGTAAGAAAAATTGAACAATCACCACCAGCGAAAATAGGAAATAAAAAAAAGGAACGTTGACGTAAACGTTTCGTTTAAATTTTTCATTCGTATGCATAGCACAAAACTTTTGTACAACAATTTTCTTGTTTCCTCACATCTAATACTCATTCGTATTCTAAACTAAATGGAGCAAATACATGGTGATGCAGCCGTTTGCTGTGTGCCTTTTAATTGTAAATCGTGAAATAAACAAGAAACATGTATGCAACATCATTTGTACAACATTTTTCAAAAAATGAAAAATAAAAAAAACCACGCTACAGTGTTATTGACTAACAGGAATAAGGACATAAAGAACAGTTAAGAAAACGACTCATAAACCATTTCATTAATACACACTGTTAAAAAAATTCTCGTTAAACTTACAGTTTATTTATGAGTAAACCAGAGTTAGTATTTAACGCTCTTATGCATTTTGCACTCTTTGCTTGTAGTAGTTTTATTAGCAAAAATAGGCTAATAATACTGTGTGCAGACATACACTTTTATTGCGTAAATCGCAATAAACACCATTATTGAGCTCAATATTTCATTTAAAATTTCCAATTAATTATTACGCAATAAATACGCAAATTGTTATAATATTGAGTAAAACTTAAAATGCAGCACTGCCATAAGAGGGCTTAGTGAGCATATTACAATTAGCCGAACACTTTCTATTGATATTTGACAAATATCAATATATGTATTCAATAAAACGAATATTGACTCAATAAAAGTGCATATCTGAACATAGTATAAAATAAAATGTGTGTACACAATAAACAAAATATTATGTTTTTACCGAAACATTATTGCTTTGTACATTCGTGCTGTCATTTACACTTTTTTTGCTTTTTGCCCTGAAACAGAGCAACACTATAAAAGTGCAAACGAGGAAAGTGCACCTTTTCTGCATATGCCCTTTTTTCAAAAGCAGAGCAAATGTAATGCTACAATACTAAAGCAATTACAAGCTTGCCCTTCAAAGCTTGCTTGCAAGGAGTAAAACAGAGCTGCACTACGTTGTGCTTTTAGTTAATCTGTGGCATAAATACCTTTAGAAATTGTTGCATTTTTACGTTTAATAGTCCCCAACTCATGCCATTTGAGTCTTAAGTCCTTTTTAAAACGGCCAAACATTTGATAAAAAAACTAATAATCATGATAGTATAACCAAAGACCAACAACAACAACAATAATGCCAGTGAATAATTACATGCAAACAACAAATACAGTGTGTGGCCACAAATGGAAAAGCCACAATTTAGCACAATCAACGCTTAAAATAAAAATGAAAACAAAACACTTCGTATTTAAAAATACAAAAACAAGAAAAATGAAAACTTTGGAAAACAGAGAATCAAACACTCGTAAGCGAACGCAAGGGCGGACAGACAGATAGACATGCAGCCAGTTAGTAATTGTAAGTCCAAAAGTGTACGTATTGTAGAAAAACTGAAACACAATCCAATCCTTAAATGCTGCAATACGAATGTGGCACAAACACATGCTGTAAATACGCGTTTATTTTACTTGAATATTTCTTTTTATGTGAGCGTTTTTTTGTTGTTGTTGTTTTTGTTTTTTACAACAAAACGTGACTTGTATGTTTAACAAATTTTATTTAATTTCTGTTGTTTTTTTTTTAACAATTTTCCTACACGCCATTTTGTTAACCCTTAATCTGTATTAAAATAATAAAATGCCAGTACAACTGTATTTTAGTGGGTTAGTGTTGTTAATTGTGTTGTATTAGAAAGCGTATAAATTAGTTTCAGTTCATAGTTCAAGCTAGCTTTCGTTAAATTCGCAGCAGCCTCAATGGTCACAGCTTATTTGGGTCCTAAAAGGTCCCATTGTGACACCATTATTACCTCTTCCGTCATAAAATAATTGACATCTCTCAACCACCACGCGAGAGTCTTATTAAGGTATGAATTTTTCTCAAATCGTCTTTGGCTAGATATGTTTTGGCATAACATTTCGGGTACCCAAGTATTCTTCTCAAGTTTAAGAGCGCCGGACAGAGTAGATGTACTGTGCAGAAGGTTTTGTGAGGTTTTCCTGCCGCTTACAGCGAGAGCTCAGTGTCGCGTTATCACTACTTTATGGTTTTTTAGATGGAATTCTGTGCAACATAAATCCATAACGGACTAAATCTGTCTGGTGTCTCTACAAGAAGTTGCCTTGGCCGATCTTACTTTTGCCAATGAATGAGGATTTTAAGAGACCAATCTCACGTAAGAATTAATTTGAATTCTCTATTGTTTTGGAAAGATTCCACATGCGACTTTGTTGCGTGATGTGGATCCATCCGAGAAAACTTAATGACGTTTCCTGGGAGGTATAAACCATTATCATAAATCTATCATTCCGGTATCTAAATCGTAAAACCAGAATCGAAAGCGGGTTCAGGTATCCTATAGTCTGTACTTTCATGATCCTATGGTGTTCAGTCTCATTGTTTCGCCAACATGTCTATTGGTAACCAGTTGACGATAGTAAAAAATAACTTGAATGATGCAGTCCTAAGGGCACATGATGTGATGATTGCCACCTTACTCATAATTCTCTGAAACTGGATTTGATGATTCCTTTTTTAAAGCCAACTTAGTCAGCAAAAGTCTTAAGGTGTGTGAAATTCACTCATACATGCATTCATAATTGGCCATTTCAACCTTTCTGTCAGGATTACGAATTAGCTTTTCTAACTAGTTGTATAAATTGTATCCATAAGTGGCGAGTTGTCTCCTAACGACAGATTTTTAAGAAATTTTTCATGGCAATTTTATTTACTGTCACAGTTGTTGCCAGAAATCTAGGTTTTGTACCGTGAGATCACGTCTAATAAGTTAACACACTGCATACTAGACTACGGCGACTTCGGATCACTAATTGACACTTAAAAATTTTCTAAATTCAGTCGTTCGAAGTTGACTTTCAATTGTAGTCGCTGCCACTCGTATAATTTTATCGCACATAACATGGTTGGCAGTAATCTCCTAAATTCGGGGCTGTATTAGCCAATAATACTTAGATAATGTAATACGGTGTTCAGATGTGCATCTTTATTGCGTAAATCGCAATAAACGCCATTGAGCTCAATATTTCATATAAAGTTTCAATTAATTATTGCGCAATATAATATTGAGTGAAACTTAAAATGAAGCACTGTCATAAATATGTTATGTATGAACATTTAAAATATTGTACTCAATAAATCGAATATTGACTCAATAAAAGTGCATATCTGAACATAGTATAAATGAGGTATGCACAATATTCGAGTCCTATCTCCAATTGAAATTTCTTCATACATGTTCAGTTTAAATAAATCAGCAACCACCATCGCTAATGTTGTGTTTTATTTATTCAACGTTTTGTAGCAACTGTATTATATTTTATTTGCACCTTTAAATTGATTTACAAATTTACTTCGTTGTTTATTTATTTATTTATTTGTTGTTTTTTATTCTGTTTCTTTTCCTTCATTACTTATTTAACTTATTAGACTCACAAGTAGCTGTATTTGTATTTGTTGTTATTGTTATTGCTGCCACACACCTTAAAAATTATTTGAAACAGTATAACGATGTCAACGATGACAGCGTTAATCACTGCGTTCCCATTTAGAATATTTTTTTTTTTGTTTTTGCTTCGTCTTCTTTTTTAATGCAAAACACATCATTTGAAATAAATTTTGTTTATTTGTTTTTATTATTATTTTGGAGTTTGTTGTTGTTGTTGTTTTTCATTCTAAATTATTGAAGTAAATAAATTCTAATAAAATGCAAAACAGTTATGAAAACAACTCCCCAAGAATAATAATAAATCTGCGTTTCAAATTAAATTAAAAAAAAAGAAATCATTTTTAAATAAATATTGGGTGGCAACCACACAATTGTCGCTCGAATAAAATAAAAAAAATTTAATAAATTTACGCCAACTTTTTTTCCGACTGATTTGTAAATTAACATGATTCGTGAATTTCTGTGAGACATTTTTTTTTATTTTTTTCAGAATAAAAATCCATCCACTCTTTAGTTGTCAGATATGCACATTTATTGCGTTAATCGCAATAAACGCCATTATTGAGCTCAATATTTCATATAAAGTTTCAATTAATTATTGCGCAATAAATACGCATATTGTTATAATATTGAGTAAAACTTAGAATACAGCACTGTAATAAGTATGTTCAGTGCGCATATTACAATTATCCGACCACTTTCTGTTGATATTTGACAACTCCAATGTCAACAATGACAAAAAAAAAAAAAAAACAATACTCCAGCTGTTTTGTTTACCAGCTGTCAAGTGAATATTGAATAAGCAGCTGAACTGCGTATATTGTTACGTCTGAACACTTAAAATATTATACTCAATAAACCGAATATTGACTTAATAAAAGAGCATATCTGAACATAGTATTATAGCTTTGGGGGATAGTACGCTTCGATTTCTGGCACCAAATAGTTAGTGTTAGTTTCCTATCATTTTTTTTTCAATGAAAATGAAGTATTTAGTATTTTACTGCAGTAAAAATTACTTTGAAAAAGAACTACAAGATATTATAAAGATTTATGCCATAAACATATTCGACGTACCAAGTGCTGCGCAACTAATTTTGCCCTATCCAGCCAGTATTCGTTTTAAATAATTTTAAAGCCGGCATTTTAGTTACTTACCTACTTGCTTTTTTCAGTTACTTACTTCTTGCTTACTTAACTGGATCATTAACAATCGTTCTCACATAAATCGAAGACAGAACTTCCTCTATTTGGTCCTTCTAACGCAGCGTCGTCCTCTACGCCGAATTCCGTTAATTCCCGCATAATCCGCTTCTCGACGGAACATTCTCTTCCAGCCCAACCACAATGCGATACACAATGTTCATATCGTTGAGAATTTCATTCAACTCATTGTTGGATCAGATGCGGAAATCATTGTCAACTCGCACTGGAGCGAAGATCTGACGTGGGACTTTTCTCATGAATACTCTAAAGGCTGTTGCTGCTTTGCTTAATAGCATCCGTGCTTCTGCGCAATAAAGATGCACAGAAAGCATAAGCGACTTGTTGAGCATTATTTTTGTCAAACGAGAGAGGTCTCTACTCCTCAATTGAGGCTATAGTAGCACCTGTTGGTAAGAGTGATCCTAAGCTTGGTCTCCAGGTATCATCGCATGTCCCTACTTATCGATAACAGACACCCGTTCAATGGCGCTAAAGGCAGGAGTAACATCACGCTTGATAATCGCGCGATGTGAATGTCGTCAGCGTACACCAATAACTGGAAAATAGTTCTATTACGATGCACTGTCGCTTTCCGTAGAGCATTTCACATGACGATGTTGGAGAGGTCGTATCCAAATTCCGTATAGAAATTCGGGGATGTTCATCTCTACCTTGACGGCACGGCAGAAGCTTTATCAGTTTTATCAGCTCTCCATCCATACCGAGCTCACGATTTCTCTTTGGCTTTTCGAAGAAAGCGTAACAGTCGACAAAACAAAAAAATTGTGTATGCTGACTTTTTTCATGTCCGAAGATCTTGTTTGATTGTGGACATACCAAGTCTGAAGCCACACAATAGGTTCATAGGGAGATAGCTTTTACAACTGCAATTGGCGCATATCACAGGGTCTCCCTTTTTCAAGACACGACAGAGGGCACTGAGTTTTCAATCGTTTGGCATAGACGCTTAACCCTTTAATAGAATTTTCGTACATAATTTCTATGTACGTCTACTTAGCTCGACTTCTTCAGGCTCTCGTCTTTCCTGCACCCTCTTCGTGCGTATGAAAAGTCATCTGTCCTTCCTTTTCCTCTCTCTCTCTCTATCCCCTGGCCTCGACAATGGCTCGCGGAGCGGTGGGCTACAACGTTTTTTTGTATGCGGCGATTTTCGCTGCAGCTGCCTCACAGCGACACTTCTCATCGTACCATTTGGTTTCATTGAGTAAGCCCTAGAAACGAAAGAAAATAACATTCGCATGCTTTTTTAAATGTGCTCTTAAGTGAAAATATTTAATGTTTTGCTAAATATTATTTAATCTTTTTATTGTTATTTTAAGATACCATATATTGAGTTACCAATAATATCAATATGATCACTTTTGTTTTTCTTGTAGTACTATATTTCATGTTCGTTCAATTCCCATAATTGTTGAAAGATAAGTGCCATTAGCAGTAACAACAGTAGCAGCCGTGTAGTGTAGTGTGAGTGCTTTTGTAGTGGATAGCGTGCCTTGGAACAGTATTTTTCTTTCATTCTTCGCATAACAAGAATTTTGTTTATTTAAAAGTTTCTTATTTATTTACTTAATATAGTATGTAGTTTATGTGATACAGTACTTTTTATTTTTTTGTTAATAATATCGGTACTTTTCTGTGTTCCCTCCCTGTCCTATGTTTCTATTAAATTTTTATACGTGCCTGTTCCAAGTTTCTTAATACAACATATCGGTACGGTACTGTTTTTATAAAATTTCTTAACATGTGTGCGTGTGTGTTTGTGTACCATAGTGGTATGATATTTCACAGATAGGAAGCGTAGCGACACTGAAGACTGAAAGGTAAGAGGAGAGAAATGCTAACGTATGGTTTTTTCTCTCTTTAGAAATTAACTTAAAATAAAATGTGGAAGTAGAAGACGTAGAAACATACGGAGTTGCAAAACAAATGTCTTTTTAAATAGAAAAAAATTGAAAAACAAAACAAACAAAAAAAAAATAATACCTCGACAAGTATTTATTTATTATATTGTATTTCACTTCATAGTTAAACTAACTTTTACTGAACATTTGTTACCAATTTCACCAACAACTTTGTATCATGTGAACATGAAAAATTGCATTCAGAAACGGCCAGCACAAGACGCAAACTTCTCTTCTACAAATACCAGAAGAAGACTTGGTGGGGGTATTTGCATTGCGATAATATTTTTTGCAACTTGTATTTGTAACCAATTTTTTTTTATATATGACAACCCCCACCACATCATTATTCTTCAATTTACTTTTAATGCTCTCTGTTAAGCTGTTTACATGAAAGAAATTCACGTTAACCGACTTTGTAGCTTTTGCAATGCTTTTTAGAGTTCAAAACACAGATAATTGACATGTTTGTTGTCAATAAAGAAATATTCAACATTCCGAAAAACAATGAATGCATTTGACAACACGTATTTTATACGCGTATACGATAACATTTCGTAGCACCAACAGCTACAGTAATGCCTCGATTTACGCGATTTCGTTATGCGTCGTCCAATTTTGTTATTCCTTCCCACTACGATTAACGTCGGCAGGCGATGTACATACGCCAACTTAGTTCTTTAGCCGATTTTTGTTTGAATGCCAGTTATGGCTGGTTGGAAAGGATAAGCAGAACATAATGATTGTAGGAGAATCCGCATGAGGTTCTCAAAAAAATTTAAAAAAAAAAATAATTGATGAGAGTGTGTTATTTCACTCCGCAAGATTTTTATTTCGACTAGACTGGATTATATTGTTACGTTTTTACCCTTTTAAAAACGTAAAAAATATGAGTTCGTAGATTGCAAATAAAAATAAATTTGTGTTTAGTTTTAAATCAATTCTTTATTGTTCAAACAATTCCGTGTGCCACCTTTGGCAACTTGATTTAAACAACAACAATTTGCTTTATTTGTTATTCTTCTTTACACTCTTCAGCGTACACAATAACAATTGTTCGTTAGATCTTTTACACGGAGTTCTTCTCTTCACACGCAATGCGTCTTCACACAAGACTGACTGAATTCTGTCTGATCCCGTTGCCTGCTTGGCCTTGCCATTTATATCGCAGAGTAAACAGTCTGATGAATGCTCTCGAAGGTGGATGACTTTACCTTTACGAAATCTCTATAAATGTAAACATGTTATTTACGTTATTGTTTTTTGTGTATTTTGTTTACGTTTGTCCTTGCAGTGTTATTGTTGCCTGTTTGTTTACTTTGTTTATCCCCCTTTTTGATACTGCTGCTGTTGCTATATTTTTGCTTATTAGTTGGTCATGTAAACAAGTCCATTGTTTTGTTTCTCTAGCTTTTGTTTATAATTTCAATAACACCATTTCCATTTTCGTAACAACATTGAAAACAAGCATCCTAAAGGATATTTAAATTGGGAGAGAAGAAACCAGATTTCAAAATATAGTGGAAATATTGCAGCCGATTTGAAGTATAGAAGTTTGAAACACCGACGAAATACCACTCTAAATAAAGCGCCAAATATTTACATGTACTGTATGAAAGCTTAAACTACTTTCAAGTTATTAAACGATTGTTTCAAAATTTACTGTACCAGGAAACTGAGAAATACTACAGCCTTAAATGTACAACTGAAAATGAAAGCGGTGGAAATTTTAACGATCTAAAGAAAGGATTACTAAGTATAAAAGTTTGTTGATTATTTTTACTTGGACGATGAACCACTCATTCAGATCTCTTTCCCTTAAACTATGTTTTTAAATATCTAGACTTCTAGAGACAATTCACAAATTCAATTGCCAAAGATGTCTACGAGCTTTGACTACATAAATAAGGAGTGTAAAAATTTTTGAAAAAATTGAATAGTGTGAGTAATACTGTATTCAGATATGCACCTTTATTGCGTAAATCGCAATAAACGCCATTATTGAGCTCAATATTTCATATAAAGTTTCAATTAATTATTACGCAATAAATACACAAATTTTCGTTGTCGCCGTAGTCGAGTAGGCAGTTTGTACCCTTATTAGACGTAAAGCCCCGGATTCGAGCCCCAGGCCAGACATCAGAACGAAATATGAAAACAAATATTTAGTTTCCGATCACATCCTTAGATATCATAAAGGTATCCTAATTAATGTTCACATGACTGTATGTCGATATCATTAAAACTAGAATTTCAGTGTTTTTTTTTATACTATGTTCATATATGTACTTTTATTGAGACAATATTCGGTTTAGTGAGTACAATATTTGAAGTGTTCAGACATAATGATATACACAGTTCAGCTGTTTATTCAATATTCATTTGGCAGCTGGTAAACAAAACAGCTAGTTGTTTCAACAACATTGTTTTTATTTTGTTGTTTTTTTTTTGTCGTTGTTGACATTTGAGTTGTCAAATATCAACATAAAGTGTTCCGATAAATGTAATATGCGCACTGAACATACTTATGACAGTGCTGCATTTTAAGTTTTACTCAGTACTTACATACATACATAATTGGCCATTACGAATTATCAGGATTACGACCTAGCTTCTCACGCCACTCATTTTGTCTGCCTTAATTTTATACTTGAGTGGTGGGACCTACAGTTTAACGTCAACTCCGAACGACAGATTTCGTAGATTCGAATCTACTCATCTTTGAATTAATACTCATTGCTGATCTCTGGTACTGCACTGTATCGCGCTTATATTTTTGTTTCATATTCTCCACTTTTGCAATTTTATTTAATTTTCGTTTATTGTTTGTAAAGTTTATTACTAAAAAATGTGTTTTAAATACACTGTGTGTTCGTCTGACTGACAATCTAACTTACGGTACGTGTATTTCTGTTTGTTTCTCTCGAGAGTGTGTTTTTTTTTTTTTTTTGTTATGCATCTGTTTAGTTTTCTAAACTCTAAACTGAAACTAAAAACTAAAATTTAATATTTTTCTTCTTCTTTTTTGTTCAATTTGTATTCATTTAATTATGAGTTTTGTTTTCTCTCTTTGTGTGTAAAAAGTGTTTTTTAAATTTAATTTATTGTTTGCTGTTGTTTCAACACATTCATACATAATTTTTTTTAATATATTTTTTTACACTTTTTTTATTTTTTATTTGTTATATTTTGATTGTATAATACTTTATACACATTTAAATGTTACTTTTCCTATTGTAGTAGTTTTTTTTTTGTTGTTTTTTGTTGATTTTCCTTTTGAGTAAATTTTCTTTTCATGTTTAATCTGTTGCTCATTATGTTGATAGTTGCACATAAGTTATGTTGTTTGTACATACATACATACATAGTTGATTTATTTATATTTTTTTTTAAATTTTATTTTTATTTCCCCAACAACATTTCACTTTTATTTCCTTCCATTTTCTAATTTGAAAGTTTTACTTACAATTTTCATTTTAATTTTAAGTGGCAACATGAAATATATTTTCAGTGCAATAATTAACAATTTAACAACGTAATCCAAATGAATGAACGAATGAGTTTATTTGCCGGGCTCCCAAATGGGAGCTGGAGAAAGTCAATGATAATAAGGAGCGAAAATTAAAACTGATCTGCTAGATTTGTGTGAACAGCACTATTAAGTTTGATGCAGCACAGGCATATTCTTAAACGGAGCCACAACTATAGTTTACATACAACATATTTCGAGTTGTATGGTTGTTAACAATGTTTTTGCCAGCAACAAATAATAATTATGGTAACAAAATTTAATTAAAAAAAAAAACATTTAATTTGCCTGTGTTGCCTATGTTGTATATTTCATAGCCAAATAACTATTACGGCCACTGAAGAATAAACGAACGAACGAACGGATGGTTGGTTGGTTGGTTGCTTGGATGGATTGATTCACTTGAGATGCAACAATCATTATGTAACTGTAATCTCCTCTTAATAGTAAATAAAAGTGTAGTTTTAAATGAAAAAATAAAAACACACAGCTTAACACATAGCTTGCACTAGAGCGTTACTTTCCATTTTATTTGTGCAGGCAAAACGATAAATTAAAAAAATAAGATTCGCTAGAAGACAGATTCCATGATTTTACACGAAAAATAACAGACATTTCATGTTAATTAAATAACAATTAATGTCTTAATAAAGATCGCATGATTTAATAATTCAATGTGATGAAAACTGTTTAAATTAAATACAACTTCAGTTGCAATAACAATAAAAACTATATGTAAACATATTGGAAGACTGCCAAATGTGATTTACAATAATTGTAACATTCATCTACCATCAGAATAATATGCAGAAACAATTTTGTTGAGCACTTACATATTCCTTCATTTGTTAACATAAAATTCATTGTTTTTATTCTTGGCTTTACATTTTGAATCTATTGGGCAATTCACACGACTTTATATCGTGTATGTTGTATTGAATACAATTTTTGTTTGTGAACGCTCAATGTTATGTTGTATTGTGTATTTCGTATTCCAAACGTCAAAAAGCAATAAGAAGAAGAATAACATTATTAACAATTTGATTTTCAAACAGCAAAATGAAAAATATTACAGACAGAAGTAAATTAATTAATTATCTGTGCGAACTATTATAATTTTGAAATGTTAATTGTTGACTCAAGTTACATAGAAAATATTTTGTATTTTTATTCTTCTTCTTGATTATAGGTATTTGCATAAACTAACAGCACGAAACCAATACAACTTTTAAAAACATATGTATGAAAAAAATGTGTATAAGTCGATCGGATATTTATATAAAAGTTATCAACAGAAAGCATACATTGTTGTAAAATCGTCCAACAATACAACGATACAAGGGCTTGTATGAATTGCCCAATGGAAAAGATGTGTATAAGTGTACATATAGGATTTTTATATGAAAATTATCAATCATACACTGTTGCATTTTCGTCCAACAGTACACGCCATACAACGATACAAGCGCTTGTGTGAATTGCCCATATATTAATTAAAAAAAATAATTTAATTACAAGCAGTTTAAATGTTGAATGCGTGTTTTCAACTTGTAAATTTTTGATCATTCAAAAATACTAAAAAAAAATTATGCGAAATGCTCGCCGTAGTGCAACAGATCGGAGCTTCTGGTGATAATCGAAGTCTATCATACTACCTACTAGATTACCAGGGCAGTAAACCATTGCCTTGTACATATGTAACAGAGATCAGCAATGAGTATTCAAAAAGATGAGTAGATTCAAATCATACTCATAATTTCTGATACTTATATGCATTCATACTTATTTCAATATTATACTCATACTACTCATATTCAAAGTTTGAAGTACTCATCGTACTCATACTTAACAATACGCATAATGTTGTTGATTTCGACTCTCCTTGACTCAAGATTTACAAGAATCACAAAATAAGTATGATTCGCGTACGAGCACTACAATACTCACTAGAAGGTTGTGTTTTTGTTTTGCTTGCTGTCTTTGTCTCTTTCTTTCTGCTTTTTTTGTAAATGCAACAACAACTAAGACTGTAAGCCTTGATGAATCATTCGAATCACTCCAATAATTTATGAGTATGTATAAGTATTATTCTAAATTTATGAATCTGAATGAGTAGGCAGACGTATGAATCAAACATATTTCGAATGTTATGAGTTTGATGTCAACGTTGTACTCATACTTATTGCAACCTGTACTTATAAATCAATGCTGTAGTGAGTACGAATGAATCAAAGTAGTTGAATTTCAATACTGCTGACTCACTCATACTCAAAATTTCATGAGTATGTACTTATGAGTAGCGTAAAAACTATTCATTGCTGATCTCTGGTATGTAACTCCTGTGAAGACTGTGAAAAAATGCTTCAAATAGAATTAATTTAAATATTATTGGATCGTTTAAAATATTACAATTTAACGTCTACTTCTTGTCTGACTTCCAGTTTTTCGATTTTGAGATTTATTTATTGCATTTAACCTTCTCTATGTTTTTTTTATTAATATAATTTATATCTTTTGAATTCCAATATTTACGGTATACTATATACTGTAGAGGATGACATGTGGCAGTTAATGTGATGTTTTTGTAACACAGGCATTTCACTTGCTTGCCTGTTTATATAGAAAACACAAACAAAATTGAGTGTTTTTGTTTGTGGGTCTTTGCGTGAAATCTCAGATTTAGGCGAATAAACCAGAAGCTTTTATTGCACTCAAATGCTCTCTCCGTGAAAATTTAATGAACATTTTCATGACAAGAGTAATTAATGGCCAGTCATCACAGCCTTGGCGGACATTTGACGAATATTTTATTCCACACTTATGTGATGTTTCTGTAACACAGGCTATTTCACTTGATTGCCATAGTAATAACCTCTCATGATTTTAATGAACAGTTAGCAACAACATTTTTTGAGATAATTTGTTCTGCAAATTGTTACGACATTAAATCCGCGCCCTCTTGGGCATAGAGTTCCTTCTTTTAAAACCTCAAGTCGCTGAGATCCTTGCCGTCCAGTTACGGCCATAAGAACTCAGTTATCACGTTTCTGTAATGGAAGCCGTCCACATTCAATGCAATTTCAGGTTCATGTTCAAAAAAATAAGTCCCAATTGCGCTCTACGGACAAAATCATTACCATGCAGTTTCTCGTTGAATGTGCACTTATTGCTATGAATCCCATGAGCATGTTGAGCCCCAAATTCGAATATTTTATATATTCACGTAGTCATTCAGATGAAAAAAAATACTTTTTTTTAAATTGGCATTGACTTCACTTTGCACCATCGCCCATTAAATGAATTGCTGGTGTTTTTCATGGCCTTCTGATTTGTACGCATGAGAATGGAGGTCTTTTGTATAAATTCACTGAAGTGGTGCTTCGTGATATTTGAAGTTGTGGGGAGAAACGCCAAATTGATGTCTTCAGTTCAGGTCGGTAGACTGCTTTACAGCAGTAATATTTTCAAGACACCGACTGGTATATCTAGAGAAAAACTTTACTTTTTGAGCAGCATTACACAATTGTAGCCTTAGTCTAGTAGGTAGTGTGTTCGCTTATTAGACGAAAAGCCCGGTTTAGAGCCCCAGGCCAGACATCAAAACGAAAAATGAAAAAATATTTCTTCGGCGACTTCCTCTCAGCAGATTTCTGGCAAAAACTCTGAGAGTAAATAAAATTGTCATGAAAAAGTTTCTCAAAAATCTGTCGTTCGGAGTCGACGTTAAACTGTAGTTCCCACCACTCATGTATAAAATTAAGGCACACAACATGAGTGGTGTTGAGAAGCTAGGCCGTAATCCTGACTGAAGGGTTGTAATGTATGTATATGTGTATTACACAATCGTTTGAAGGCAATCCGGCTTATAAAGTTGCAATCAATCTGGACTGTAATAAAAAATTAAAAAAATGGTCGGGTATTCGATTACAATCCGCTTTATCAGTGTCCAGATTATCAAGTCCTTATTATACTCAAGACTTTCTAATTATAACAGTATCCAGTCATCTAGTAGACATACATATATTTTTTTTAATTCAAATTGTATATTTTCTTAATCATTTCATTCGAAATTATCTTTTAATGAAATCGTCTTTAAATTTGATCATGTTTTGATTTCAAATTGCTTTCTTTGTTGTAAATGTCGTCTTCAACTGATTAAAATGCAAAATATTTTACATTTTTATTGGTTTTACATCCTCTTCAATGTGTCTAATAAATCCTTTTAATGTTTGCTTTTGTATTTCTTTTATTTTTTTCTATACATTTTTTTCTTCTCTTTCATTTAGTTTAAGTTCAGTTTTTTTAATTTTTTTTTGTTTTTGTAACAAAAGAAAAATGAAATGAAAAATAAGTCTGTAGGTCTACTACTCATTATTTTCCTTTGTTGTTGCAAAAATGATTAGAACTACAAATGAAAGGCTAAATATTCTTTAATGGGGAATTGTAATATTTCCAGCCTAGTTATTGCGAAACATTCAATTATGAGGAGGACATTTTTTTCTCTTTGAGATGTTGAAATGAATTCCGTATCAGTACGTTCTCATCTCTTTTTATGTGCAGAATATCGATAACTTACATTTGGAAAAATTTTAATCGTCTTTGGAATATTTTAGTAAATAACAGTAAATATTAAAAATTATTAAAACCTCTACCCGCTCTCTTCTCCTCTTTAGATAACTGGATTCTGTTTCGAGAGGTACATCTTAATTAACTACTCCACCTATTTAAACGAAAAGTACCTTCTTTATCTTGACTTCCAAAGCCCTCCATATACCTATACTATCTCACATTTTAAATAGATTACTGAGATGAAGAATGTTTCCTATTTGTATTCGTGTTTTTCCTTTTTATCCCCATAAACACGCATTTTGTCAACCTTTTCCTGTTTGCGAAAACAGTCAGTATTTGTTTCTCTTCCTATTTTGTTTTTGTGTAAAGAAAATGCAAAGCAACAACATCTCGTTAACAAATTTCATTTGAATTGTTGTTGTTGTTATTGTCTTAATATTCATCTTTGTAGATATAGGTAGAGCAAGAGAGAGAGATAGAGAGATACAATAGATAACGATACGATTTCTCTCAAATATAATATTCATAACTTGTGTAAGAGTACCTTTTTTTCATTTTTAATTTTCATTTTATTCACGTCGCTCTACAGAGGAGGGCAAAACATTTGAATGGTTGGTTGGATTTTTTTTTTTTAACGTATACACTCTTCTTACCATACTGCGTAAAGTAAATTAAAATTTTTGATCAAGAATTTGGTATCACGTACAATCCAATTTACTTCTAAGCGTGCAATGTCAAGGGTCAAATATTTGTTTCAAAAAAATTTCCCCCTTCCTTCTATTTAATATTTGTTGACATCAAATGTCAAAGGTTAAATCTATAGATTTTGTTTTTATTGACTATTTATCAACTTAATATTGTATATTATTAAGGAGCTTTAAAAATCGATTATTGCGCTAACAAATATAATATCGAATTTTACCTTAAATTTCAGGGATTATAAATAAGGATTGCATTCTTTCTTGTAGTCTTATGCACTTTTATTGAGTACAATATTTTAAGTGTTCAGACATAACAATATACGCAGCTCAGCTGCTTATTCAATATTCATTTGACAGCTGGTAAACAAAACAGCTGGTTGTTTCAACAACATTGTTTTTATTTTGGTTTGTAGTTTTGTTTTTTTGCTTGTTGTTGTTGACATTGGAGTTGTCAAATATCAACAGAAAGTGTTCCGATAATTGTAATATGCGCACTGAACATACTTATGACAATGCTGCATTTTAAGTTTTACTCAATATTAATTTATTGCGCAATAATTAATTGGAACTTTAAATGATATATTGAGCTCAATACTGGAGTTTATTGCGATTTACGCAATAAAGATGCATATCTGAACATTACTAGTATTTCTGCCAAGGGACAGTTTTTGTGTTAATGGTGGTCTTGTTCAGACGTATTACAATTTAAAAATGTTTTCTTCTAATTTTTTTTTGGGGTTGTTTCACACACACAATCACAATCATTTAAACAGAATTCCTTTATATTTCATTGCTTTGTTCTAAAATTTGGCCTATTTGGTACGCTAATTAAAATGTATTTTTTTTTTATTATTTTTTATACCTTCTGATCTCTACTTGCTTTGCTTCAGTTCTCATTGTATTTCACACATAACTTTTGAAGTAATCGATTGGCCTTCGTTTGTCTGCTCCAGTCTTGCGATTTGTTTACTTTGCACTTGTGACTGGCGGCTGGTATGTGAGAGTAAATTTTGAGAAATAGAACCCCTAGACTAACACTTTAGCCCTCCCCGACTATGGTGAAATATTTAAATTAATTTTATTCTCAAATACAGATTGAGAGAAAATGTATCTTAGAATTGTATTCCTTTGATTATTTATAGAGAACTGAAGAAAAAGTTCATTGCTCTGCATAAGGAGAATTTTCTCATTAATTGTTTATTTGTTTAGAATATTCGATGAATCTAAAGAAAGAATGAAAAAAAACGAATTAATTGAATACAGATTCCTTTTAAAATCTTTAATAGTGTTAAATAAATAAGCAGTCATTATAGATTGAAAATTTTTATAAACAATTCGTTTGTAATTGCGTTAATTTTATTGCTGAATAGTATTCATTCACTCTGTATGCCACGTTTTTCGAAATTTAAATTTTTTTTTTGTTTATTTCTGAGAAATTTGTTTATTTTAATTAAATCTAAACAAACATCTATTTTTGTATTAGAAATATAAGTATGTATGTATCTGTTTCATTTGTTTGTCTGATTGTTCTGCGTGTGAAACGTTAACGCAGCAAAAACGTATCTGTTTTGCTTAATTTGGAAGAATTTAAACGGATTTCATCACACCACATACCATAATGAGCTTTGAAAACTGAATTTAATTAAGATTTGGACATTTGGTGTGAATATTTTTTGGGAGGATTTCAACTTTAGATTAATCACTGCTGCATCTGGTGATAAATAACAAAATCAGTAATGAATCTGTGAAGACATCAAATCAATTAAATTGTATCTCATTCCGATAATAAATTTGATTCACCAGTGATTTATGCGTTTTATTTTGAATACAAGGAATGTTGCTTCTTGTCTTTTAATTTGAAATATTTTCACAATTTCAATTCATATATCAGGACCTCCATCAGAGACATTTTAGCTCCGTATGTCGAGTATACTCGTCAAAGCCAAATGATAATTTTTCGTACAATGTCGAGTATACTCGTCTTGAAGATAAAAAAATCACATTCGTACTCGTCACGGCAAAATGAAATTTTTTCGTACATTGTCGAGTATAGCTGTTTGTCTCTTCATTTAAAAGATTTCCACAAGTTCAGTTCATATAGCCGGGCGTCCATCATTAACCCTTCAACTATGTATTTAGGTCGATTTTAATCATCAAATTGAAAAATTTTCGTACAATGTCGAGTGTACTCGTCTTGAAGATAAAAAAAACCACAAATCGTATAATTATTCAATCTAGAATTTTGTTCCCTGAGACAGAGACACTCTAACTGTGTATGTCGAGTATATTTCTCAGGAGAATTTTTATTATAATGTCGAGTATACTCGTCTGGGAGATTAAAAAACTCGCATTCGTATTATTATTCAAACTAGAATTTTGTTCCCTGAGAAAGGTCAAGTAGAGATCTTTTTAAAAATGTACATTTTAGAACATTCGTTAGTTTGCCAATCAATAGTTGATTAGTTTGAAATAACAAATTCTGGGGAATACCGTTACAAACTATATTTATTCTATAAAAAACCACAATGTTTAAGTTTTAGTCATAATTGTCATTTTTGACACCCTGTTTATGTTGAGTATACTCGTCTTTGCTGAAAAATAATTAAGCGGGCAGAAAAAGTTTTTTTTTTAACATAATTAAGCAATTTAATACTATGTTCAGATATGCACTTTTATTGAGTCAATATTCAGTTTATTGAGTACAATATTTTAAGTGTTCAGACATAATAATATACGCAGTTCAGCTGCTTATTCAATATTTATTTGACAGCTGATAAACAAAACAGCTAGTTGTTTCAACAACATTGTTTTATTTTTTTTTTTTTTGTTTATCGTTGTTGACATTTGATTTGTCAAATATCAATAGAAAGTGTTCGGATAATTGTAATATGCTCATTGAACATACATACTTATGACAGTGCTGTATTTTAAGTTTTACTCAATATTATAACAATATTATAACTTTATATGAAATATTGAACTCCATTGGCCATTAAAACCCTTCAATCAGGATTACGGCCTAGTTTCTCACACCACTCATATGTTGTGTGCGTTAATTTCATACGTAAGTGGCGGAACCTACAGTTCAACGTCGACTACGAACGACAGATTTTTATTTGATAAGCTTTTTCATGGCAGTTTATTTACTCTCAGAGTTTTTGCCAGAAATCTGCTGAGAGGAAGGCGCCGAAGAAATATTTTTTCATATTTCGTTTTAATGTCTGATCTGGGATACGAACCCGGGCCTTACGTCTAATAAGACAACACACTACCTACTAGACTACGGCGACCCCATTGAACTCAATAATGGCGTTTATTGCGATTTACCCAATAAAGGTGCATATCTGAACACCGCATAAGAGTTAACAACATAGATCTGATCGTGCAATTTAATTTAAATTTTTGCCTCGTCAATGCTTCTACATCCAATTCGTTTTAACCTCTGTTCATATTCTTGATTTACTGAATGTTTTTAATAAGAGTACTTTTTCTTGTCAATATTGGTCCTTCGAACGCGATATTGAGCGGTTCGTAGTAAGCAAAAGAAGGAAAATAAATAAATAGTCGTCATAATTAGTGCAATACTCCATGGTGTAAACACCCCCAAGGTTGAGTTTAAATCGAGATACATCGTAAAAAATAGTTGTTTTCATTAATTCGAGTTGAAATATCGAAAGATTTTATTTCAATTTGTCATCAGATTTTTTTTTTCTTTTTTCTTTCAAATTGTGCCTAATCACTCATGCCATGCAGCTAATTTGTGCCTTAAATAGTTTAAATCGTTTTGAAGAATGTTTTCCCCCTTTTATTTTAAACGGTTGAGTTAATACTTAAATACGTATGTATGCATGTATGTATGTACATGAGTCTTGGGGAAAAGTTGTAAAGAGGAGCAGAGCCTGCAATGCAAATTCTTGACTTGACTTTATTTGCTGTCTTTTATTTCAGTTTTCTCAACTCTCTAAACTATGCCGTAGTTTAAATTCAAATTATTTTAAATTGCCTGCGATGGCACTTACAAATGTCAGACTTTTATAGTAGTAAATGTTTAACGGAACACACACATACACACACATACATACATTCACTTAGAAGGCCACAAACAGGAGGCAATATATGCTGAACTAAATGTTCATGAATGAAATGCTAAATGGCCTACTCAGTGAAAGAACACACAGACACACAGTGAGATATAAAGACAAGCAAGCACATGGACAGATAGACAGACAGACAGAGGGGGAAAAAAATTGTCATCATTGGCGTTTTTCCTTTTTATTGCCCAACAAAAGTTGTCACAATTTTAGATGTTACCACGTCTACACTCTTGCCACATCGTTGCTGCCATTATTAAAGTCCATGTCAACTACCACAGCATCATTGTCTTTGCCGTTGTCGCTGTTGCTCATCATTGCCATCGTCGTCATCGTCATCATCATCAGTAACATCTGCTGGCAGTCGCCAAGGCAATCACTTGTAGGTAATGATTTTGTGAATGTTGTATAAATGTTTTACTACGATTTGTTGAGCGATGAAAAACGAAAAAAAAAGACGAATAAAAATGGAAACAAATTGTATACTGGCACGTTGCTTTTATAGTATTTTAACCTCATTTGCAAGGATATCTGTGTCCCTGTCTCTGCTAACACTGACACTTGTGTCCGTGTGGCTGTGTGTGTAGGATATGCTTTAAATATTGAAATATTTCGTGTTTTTGTTGTTGTATTTTTCTTTATTGGAATCTTCTTTAAATGCACATTTCATTGCCAAATAATTAAAGCTTTAAAAATTATTTTTTTTTCTTCACATTTTCCATGTTTCTTTTTTTATTTTTTTTTAATATTTCCTGTGGCCACTTACAATTTTATTCACAGGATTTTTTTTTTACACATTTTTAATTCTGCTTTCGTACATACAATATATGTACATACATATGAATTTAAACTAAATTTACTTACACATGCTCAAATTCATATACGTTTCCATAAACATTGTATGTATGCTTGTGTGATTATATTTTTATCCCTGCTTCTATGTGTGTGTACATGTATAGTATTTGACAATGATGGATTTCTTAGCAATAAATATTAAATGAGCTTTTATGGTTCAACGCTCAAAATAATTTTTATTTTTTTTGTTTTGTTTTTTTTCACTCAATCTACCTGTAATCCTGCTCCGTTATCCCTTTTTTCAATACAATATGCCACTAAATACCAGGTAATATTTCCCCCAGAATAATTCAAAACATAGGTATGAAAAAATGGGAAATTTATACAGAAAGCTTTGGTTTTATTTTCTTGACTTCTTTTTTGATTTTCATCGTGTTTTAATGTTTAATAAAACAAAACTGAAATTTCAATTATGCAATAGGATTGCCAAATGCATTGTTTTGTAGTAACATTGAAGCTTACAGAAGACTGGAAATATTTGTATTGAAAAAAAAATTCCCTAATATAATTAAAATTCGTTTTGGAACATTTGGAATCTTAATAACAATGACCTTTTTTTGTGAAAAAAATAGAACTCAAAATATTTTTTTAGATTCAAATAAGAATTTCAACTAAACCGTTGAGCTAAGAAGTCATTTCAAGTTGGAAACGTAGTCTATCGATTTATGAGGGCCGTATAAATTTAGCAGCTCAATTTATCGAACACGCGATACTTGAACCTGCTTTCGAACCTGATTTTACATACATAACATACATACTTACATACATAATTGGCAATTACAACCCTTCAGTCAGGATTACGGCCTAGTTTCTCAACACCATTCATGTTATGTGCCTTAATTTTATACTTGAGTGGCGGGACCTACAGTTTAACGTCGGCTCCGAACGACAGTTTTTTGAGAAACTTTTTCATTTCATTTCATTTTTGCCAGAAATCTGCTGAGAGCAAGTCGCCGAAGAGATATTTTTTTCATATTTCCATTTTTTTGTCTGACCTGGGGTTTGTACCGTGGTCTCATGTCTAATAAGCCAATACACTACCTACTAGACTACAGCAACTTCTTTTTTCGAACCTGTCTATATCAGAGGTCAGCAATGAGTATTCAAAACAGATGAGTGGATTCGAATCATACTCATAATTTCTGATACTTATACGCCTTCATACTTATTTTAGTATCATACTCATACTACTCATATTCAAAGTTTAAAGTACTAATCGTATTCATCGAATGATTCGAATCATTTATGAGTATTATATGTATTTTTTTAAATTTATGAATTTGAATGAGTAGGCGTATGAATCAAACATATTTCGAATGTTATGAGTTTGATGTCAACGTTGTACTCATACTCATTGCAAAATCAGCATCAAATTAGAGTAGTTGAATTTTAATACTGTTGACTCAATCATCTTCAAAATTTATGAGTACTTATGCGTAGCAAAAAAACGATTCATTGCTAATCTCTGATACGTATCAGCTACATTCATTACGCTAAAACTGTTTATCAATGCTTGTATGTGGCAACCTTATTTGTGTAGTACGTGAAAGTACGTAAAATTCTACAGGAATACTTTAAACAGAATGTTTTCATAAGTATTTACTACCCTCATAAATTGTAATAAAAATTGTAAATGAAATAGCACACGATTTTAATTGATTTTTTTATTAAAAACGAAACTACAACCAACAGAATAGTTACACTACAATACAACATCAGCAACGAAATGTATGATCAACATGTTGCAACATCACATCGCTATCAGAAATCCATACATATTGCCAGCATAAGCAGTAGCTTCATCATTTGCGTTGCCATCATTGTTATTACGGCACATTTATGATGCAGCCAACAAAACTTCACAATGATTTATGATTCCACGAAACATACATACAAAAAAGTGAGCGATTTTTTATTAAAGGATATGAGATGTGCTTTTTTCATTTGTTGTTGTTGTGTTTTCAGTCACAGTTTTGTACTGAATAAAACGTATCGTTTTGTTTTGCTTTTAAATCACCATATCTCTCTGTCTCTAATTTATGATACAAACGACCGAAAAGAGATGTGAAGCAATTTGTTAAAAAAAAATTGTGTTTCACTCTGCTCTCTTTACAACTGACTATTCGTATGATATTGAAAATTTTGCCTGCTGGAGAGTTCAGTGCTAGAGAAAGTACCAACTGTAAAAGAGCATGTCCCGTTACATTTATTTTGTAAATTTCAAGATTTTAGCCTCACTTATGCTTCTTCGTGCGCAATAATATTTTGGGAGTTGTTTGGTATTTGTATATGAAGCTTTTTGTTGTTTGTTTACATTTTAGATGCTGGTTGTTTGTGTATTTGTTGTGGTCTCAAATTGACCAAAATTGTCTCACCAGAAAAAAATAAGAAACACCCGGCATACTTCCGAAGTTCGTGTGTTTATTTTAGTCGCTTTGCCGCCTGTCAATTGTGCTTTTATCGTTTTTATGCTGAAGGCTATTCAATGAAAAGATTACGAAAGATTAAGCGAGAAATGAACTTGAATGTCAACGTATGCCTTGGTGGAAAATAAAATTTCAAATAATAAACGTTTTTATGAATAAGAAAACTTTATTATAAACTTTCTATAGAACGGTTCATCGTTTAAAGGCAGATTTCGTTGTATATGTAATGTATATTATATGTATTCGTCCTTGTATCTTTATCTAAAAAAAACTCCAGAAGGACTTTTTGATAAAAGCCACCTAAAAATTAAAATTTCTTACACGTCGCTCAGTATTGATTGAAATTAATTAATTGTGAATTGAATTTTTATTATTTTTTGGATTACATACATAAATAATTGGTCATTACAACCCTTTGGTCAGGATCACGACCTAGCTTCTCACACCACTTATGTTGTGTGTGCCTTAATTTTATACATGAGTGGAGGGACTTACAGTTTAAAATCAATTCCAAACGACAGATGTTTAAAAAACTTAAGTTTTTGCCAGAAGTCTGCTGAGAGGAAATCGCCAAAGAAATATTGTTACGTTTTTAGCTTTTTAAAAACTTTTAGAATATGAGTTCATTGATTGCAAACAAAATAAAAATTAAATTTGTGTTTAGTTTTAGATAAATTCTTTATTATTCTCACTACTTTTGTGCCACTGTTCACACTTGACAAATACAACAATAATTGCTTGCATACAATGCAGATCTTTTCAACGGCTATCTTCAAACCACAACTGTTCTCTTAACACGCAACGCGTCTTCACACAAGACTGACTGAATTCTTAGTACTCGTTGCCTGCTTTGTCTTGCCTTTTTACATACACAAACAGTCCGACGAAGGCTCTCGAAAGAGAATGTTCGTGGGTTCGCCTTCCAGAGAACTCGTCTTCAACTTCATTGTTGTTTTTGTATTTTATTCACATTGATGGTTGTTGCGTTCTCGCTTACTTGTCTATCCCCTTTTATTTCATACCCATGTTGTTGGTTTACATGTAACAAGTTCGTTGTACGTGTTTGTGTGGCTTTTGTTTATCGTTTTAATGTTAAACGATGGTACCCCGTTTTCATATTCGTAACAATATGTTTTCATATTTCGTTTTGTTCGAGATGTCTGACCTGTGGTTTGAAACGAAGCCTCACTTTCTTTCTTGGATTACTTCCAGTAAAAAGTAATTTTTTACCGCTTGTGGTGTAGGTTTCGGGATTTTTTGAATAACCAGACTTTTCTTCGCAACAAGAGCGAATTAGCTGGGATTATTAACGTATCGGTATTTAAATATCTTCACTGATAGTCAAATTAAAAATTAACAAGACCTGGAATTAAAAATTCTACTGCAATGTAAAAAGGCGATTCACAATTACTCCAAGTATCGAACGATATGCATTATATGGGTACTTAGTTATCAAGAAGCAATCAGAAATTTAGACGCGAGTATTCTGACTAATAGAGCCACTGCTGAGTATTGCATTACATAAGCTGGGACAAGCCAATGCCTTTCTTTACATAGAAGAAAGTTAAGAAAGGCTGAAATGTCACATCGTTATTCTAATATTTTAGAGGAGATACTATACCAGACATGCCTCATCTAACAGGAATGGGCTAGAAAAATCGGAGAAGGCTTGTACAGATTTCCTATAGAAAGTAAGGTTGGTATCCTATAACGATGAGTACACGAGAAGCCTATACGATGGCTTTGGTGTATGCCGATAGGCAGGAAACTCTTGTTAGGTCTACCCTACTCGAACCTAGCCAAACTGTAATTGTAAACGTCAGTCTTCCTCTCTAAGAATTCAAACCTTTATTTACTAATCTCACATTCTGATTTAAAAATTCTTATAATTTTTGCGAAAAATATGATTTGAAACAGAGATCAGCAATGAGTATTCAAAAAAATGAGTAGATTCGAATCATACTCATAATTTCTGATACATATACGCATTCATGCTTATTTTAATATCATACTCATACTACTCATATTCAAAGTTTGAAGTAGTAATCGTACTCATACTTAACAATACGCATGATGTTATTGATTTCGATTCTCCTTTGCTCAACATTTACAAGAATCACAAAATAAGTATGATTCGCATACGAACACTACAATACTCACTAGAAGGTTGTGTGTTTGCTTTGCTTGCTGTCATGTTCTTTTTCTTTTTTCTTTTTTTGTAAATGCAACAACAACTAAGACTGTAAATTTTGATGAATGATTCGAATCACTTGAATCATTTATGAGTATTATAAGTATTTTTCTAAATTTATGAATCTGAATGAGTAGCCGTATGAATCAAACATATTTCGAATGTTATGAGTTTGATGTGAACGTTGCAACCTGTACTTATAAATCAATGTTGTAGTGAGTACGAATGAATCAGAGCAGTTGAATTTCAATACTGTTGACTCACTCATACCCAAAATTTCATGAGTACTTATGAGTAGCGAAAAAAAAAAATTCATTGTTGATTTCTGATTTGAAAGTGGTTAAATTTGTATTAATCTATACGAATTACTTCGTTAAGAATTACCTTTTTGAAAAAATTTATAAAATTATTAGCAAATTGTATGCATGAACGATCTCATTTCCCAGTGTTAACGAAAGTTTATTTAATTTTTTTTTTTTTTACCAGAAATCTCTTTCCGTATCTTTAAAACAAAAAAAAAATATTTTTTTTGTACTCATGCATATGTAAACTGTTGGTTAAAAATTCCTTCAGTATTAATTTATTTATGTTGCATGTATTAAATGAAACAATTTAAATTCAGTTTTAAATAAAACATCTTTACTGGTAAAAATTTTCAAAAGAATTTTCATATTTTTTTTTCGTAAATCTGCTAAAATAAATGCAAAAACAGGACCAACAATGGAAACATACATACATAAATACAGACAGTATAGAAAATGCAAAGCAATATGAAAAACCTCAATTCTACTTGTACTTTGATTCACAAAAAGCCAACAAAAAAACCGGCCTTCAACTAAAAATTCTCCTGCTATTACTCTGCTTGAACAACCCAAATCAACTCAAACGTTTCGTTTTTTATTTTTTTCGTTCTTTCTTAACGTATTAAAAAAAAAGGGAAAAATCCCAGGAAATTATGGCATTTTTACTTAATATTCTTCTTCTTCCAATTTTTTTTGATATTTTTTTCATCTGGTTTGCTGCTTTTGGCAGCCTAACATTATCTCGGTGGATGGTCTGTAGATGCTGAGTTTAAATTTCAAAATTATTCAGAGTTTATTTCGGCTTAAATTGTTGGAGTTGTAGTTGTTGGTTCGTTCTTTTGTTTTTGTAATTCTCTGTAATTTTTCTCTTCCTGTTTGGGCAGTCTTGTTTTTTTTATTGTTGTTGTTGTTGTTTTACTTCATTGACGAACATTCCCTCTAATTGCCAGTCATATTAAAGTGAAAGTAAGCACTTTTTGCTGTGCAGAGAGGTACGTACGTACCATCATTTACCATTTCTCTTCAAAGTGACTGGCCTTGTAGTTGGTTTATAATTCCTGCTTTAACTTTCACAACCATTTTTCTTCTTTTTTTTATTCTCCTTTTTTCTCTTGTTCGCTCTCTCTCCCATAGTGCTTATGCTGTTCCTTTCTGCTGATTTGTTTAATGTTGTGTTCTTTTTTTTTGTTCAGAGTTTTTGGCCGTACTTTTGGCATATTTCTTGGAATTTAACCAAGTGTTGGTCTTTGGCTTTAGGGTCAAATTGTGTAATAGTGGTTTCAATTGTAAACTGTAAATTTACACACACACACTCACACATATATATAGCGATAAACACATAGACGGTTAAATGTCTTTTCTGGAACTTTACTAAATTTGTTTGCCTCAAGAGAATTATACGCTGTCTGTAAGAGAGTATTTCCTTTTTAATGTCTTTCTATAAAATACGAATGTCAGTTTGCTTTAATTTTTGGCTATTTACCAACACATATACACATACCATCAAATGAATTACAATTAATTACAGTTAATATTGTATCACAATGTTCGTGAAGCAGTACAATGTAATCGAATATAAATTCGATTCAAATTAAACTTTAGCTGGTATACTGTATGGAAGAAAGAATGAGAATTTTTACACGAATTAAGTATTCAGCATATGTCATCTTGATGTAATATTGCAAATGGGCCGTAAAGACCCCAATTAAGCTAGGCTTTTTATTAAGCTGGCTACCAATTTAACCTAAGAAAACTATGTAGTCAGTTCAGATAAAATTATTTCATTCAACTAATTGCTCATTACCTCATTTTTATCGCAATCCATCCAGAGAGATCAGAAATGAATCGTTTTTTCGCTACTCATAAGTACACAAGTGAATTTTCGGTTTCCCATCTGCTTGTCATTTAATTCATGTGGCACCCATTTTCCAGCATGATCACCACATGCCTACACAAGCGCTCGATGCTACTCTCCAGCTCTTTTCTTAAACACATATAAACAATTAACGCTCCCTTCATACTGGTAAAAAAAGAACCTTTGTTTATTAAACATTTTATGTAAAACGGCTAATCACTTACTTTGAATGTCTTGTCTGGCCTAAGCAATACTTTTTATTCGATTTCGAGTAGTAAAACAAATATATTGTTACGTTTTCACATTCTTAAAAAGTTTTAAAATATGACTTCGGTGATTGGCAACAAAATAAAAACAAATATGTGTTTGGTTTCAATTAAACTATTTATTGTTCGCACTAATTTTGAGCCAATGTTCACACTTGACGAATGCAACAATAATTGATTGTTCGCTATTCTTCTTTGCTTACAACGCAGATCTTTTCAACGGCGATCTTCAAACCACGACTGTTCTCTTCACACGCAACGCGTCTTAGCACAAGACGATCTGAATACTTACTACTCGTTGCCTGCTTTGTCTTGCCTTTTTTTATACTCACGTTAGTAGTCTGATGAAGGTTCTTGAATTAGAATGTTCTTGTTTTCGCCTTCTAGAAAACTCTATTGCGATTTTAATGTTGCTTGTGTATTTTATTCACATTGCTTGTTGGTGCGTTCTCGCTTACTTGTCTATCACCTTTTCTTTCATACTGATGTTGTTGGTTTACTTGCAATAAGTTCGTTATATGTGTTTGCTCATTTAAATGTTAAGCGATGATACACCGTTTCCATTTTCGTAACAATATTTTAAGGTTCCGATAAAGATCTGCCTTTAACTCACTGTTAATTTTATGAAATAAATTTCTATATTTTCTTACATTTCTCTCGTTCATGCAAACACACATACGTATACAATATATAGTTTTTTATTTATATTTGTGTTCTATTATTTTTTAATAATACAAACATATTATGTTATAATACAGTAACACTTTTATGCCTACTGACCTATTTTCCATAATAATAATAATAATATTTTCACTAACTTTTCCTAGTTATTCGCCCCTTTTGCTTATAATTTTTGGAAACAAAATCTGTTTAAAAATGAATAGAACATCAGAAACAACACAAAACACATTCAACACTGACAGTAAATGCGTTCCATCTTATGCTCTAGGGACCCATTAAAATTGTTATTACTGTTTGTCCTATTCTGCCATATAACGGGAAACGATATCAAAATAACGATAATGTTTAAGGGATGAATTCAAAACCATATTTCCTCACTTTGTAAAAAGAACGAGGCAACGAGAAGGACCTTCAACGTAATGTATTATGGTATTTAACTCCACGAGTATAAATATGTTCGTTCAGTAAATGCAAAGAATCACTTCCACAATACTTGCACTCTCCAAATTGTTTTTTAAAATATTGTGGGGAAAATATTCCATTTCACCACTGAATTAATTCTTTTATTAATCTACACAGTATCAATCAATAGGAAATTCACTTAATCAAACTTATAAATCGAAATGCTAAAATCGTATTTAAATACAAACGAAACGGGGAAGCAATTTTAAAATACTTATGCCCCTCAACTCACACCAATTTATGCTAGTTATGGCCTCGCCGTGGTCTAGTAGGTAGTGTGTTGGCTTATTAGACGAAAGGCCCGAGTTCGAATCCCAGGCCAGACATCAAAAAAAAACAAAATACAAAAAGTATTTCTTCGGCGACTTCCTCTCAGCAGATTTCTGGCAAAAACTCTGAGAGTAAAAATTGCCATGAAAAGCTTCTCAAAAAAAAATCTGTCGTTCGGAGTCGACGTTAAACTGTAGGTCCCGCCACTCATGTATAAAAATTAACGCACACAACATGAGTGGTGTTGAGAAGCTAGGCCGTAATCCTGACGAAGGGTTGTAATGGCCAATTATGTATGTATGTATGTATGTATGGCCTCCAACATGTTTTGAATATAAGACCTTTCTGTGTATAAATGTAAATAAGTCTGTACAAGATACAATCGAAATTTTGTATTCTTTTGAAAGATCTATTCATGCCATTATATGTGGAATATAACATTTCTCAAATGTCCGTCATAGCTACTCAGAATGAAACGTCTCTGAAATGCCCAATTTTCACCGACTCTGGCATATAAATTAGACTGAATTAAACTGACGACATGGGTTATGTTGGCTGTAAGGACCCGTAAAGCGACCACTGTAGTTTGGGGTACACACGCGAGATCAAATCACACGATTTCGATGCAAAATATCCGACCACATATCGTTCGTTGTCGGTGACCAGATCATCCAACTCAGGCCAAAACAAATTGGTAACCATCGACCAAATGTTGGTTTTAACGACTTGGTCAATCACTCTAAAGTCCACACCAAACCGTAGCTTATTCTGAATGCATTGGACATTCTTAGATCTCAAGAGGGGTGGTATTGTCCCAAATTCAAACATTTTATTCGTTCATGCACATATGGGCTCTGTGAAGATGGGTTTCCATGAAAATTAAGGCCGGTTGTCTACTTTCCAGGGGCCATTAAGCGAACTCACATCCTCATTTACTTTTACTTCCTGTGATCTGCTAATGGACAAATTTTTGTGAAAGACGCAAAATCTCTTCTTGCATTTCGTTGTCCGTAGTGGTTCGATCGAATTAATCTGCCACGTTGCAAATACTCGATCGTACAATGGACAATGTGTGTGGTACGTAGGACGCAGAGAACAACCATTTTGATAAAACAATTTTATTATTTGTACGCAATATTGAAAAACGGACCCAATAAATGACCACTAATTTGACAGATGCAGTTTCAACATGAGGGCATAAAATAAAAATAAATTCGTGTTTAGTTTCAATAAAATTCTTTTTTGTTCGCAGATCTTTACAACGGAGATCTTCAAACCACGACTGTTTTCTTCACACGCAACGCGTCTTCACACAAGACTGACTGAATTCTTTATACTTGTTGCCTGCTTTGTCTTGCCTTTTTATATGCCCACGTAAACAGTCTGATGAATGTTCTTGAAGTCGAATGTTCGTGGCTTGGACTTCTCGAGATCTCTATCTTTGTTTCGTTGTTGTTTGTATATTTTGTTTATGTTGTTTGTTGTTGCCTTCTTGCTTCAGAAATTATGAGTATGATTCGCATCTACTCATACACACATACATAATTGGCCATTACAACCCTTCAGTCAGGATTACGGCCTAGTTTTATACTTGAGAGGGCGGGACCTACAGTTTAACGTCAACTCCGAACAACAGATTTTGAGAAGCTTTTCATGGCAGGTTTATTTACTCTCAGAGTTTTTGCCAGAAATCTGCTGAAAGGAAGTCGCCGAAGAAATATTTTTTTTTTCATATTTCGTTTTTAAGTCTGGCCTGGGGCTCGAACCGGTGCTTTAGATCTAATAAGAGAACACACTACCTACTAGACTACGGCAAATTTACTCAACTCTTTGAATATGTACTTATTGCTGACCTCTGGTGTGTAACAACATTTTAAATGAAATAATTTTAAGATCTGTCTATCCTATCTTTGCTGTTGAGTTCTATGGTAGTGCCATACACAGCTATTATTATTGTTTACATTGACATTTTCATTATATCTGTTGATGTTGTTGGAATTCCTTGCTATTGCTGTAGAAGACAAAAAGGAACTAAAGGAACTTATTATGACTGCTGCTGCCACTGTTGCTGCTATACATACATATGTACGTACATATGTATATGTTTCTATTTTTGCTGTCTGCCTTTATAATATCGTAGTAATATGAAATCGTTATTATCTGTACACATACCCGTACATAGCTTGTAACTCCATATCTCGTGGACATGGCATAAGTGTGGGAATGTTTTTGTTTTTAGTTTTGTTGTTGTTCTCTGTTTACTTATTACTTTTGGGTTTAAGGATTCCATTATTCAATTTCAATACAAAAACATGCAAATGTTAGTGAGACAAGGACGTTACTATTAATATCGATTTGAAGTATAAAAAAACCTTAAATTTATGAAAAAATTATCATTCCTGTTTTAAGATTCTTTCATTAAATGTTTTGGAATGAAAAAAGATGTTCATTTGAACGGATTCCATTATTTTTCATTCTTTCTTTTGTCAATTTAAGCCCGTTTGTTTAACAAAGTTTTATTTTTTGTGCTGCCAATTAATTTAAATTATTCTTGCTTTTTCTTTTTGTTGTTGAATAAAAATCTGATCATAACAGTGTTTGTTTATTCTGTCACTCTCGCTCTCTCCCTCACTCTTATATGCTGGAACAAATTTTGATGTTTAAAATTTAATTTTTAATTAAATGTTGTTTAATAAAAATTAATTTCTCTCCTCTCTCTCCCTTACTCATACGACATACATATCAATGTATACATGTATGTATGTGGAAGTGTATATGTATGTTTGTGTAATTATTTGTAAACAAAAATTGGACAAAAAAAACATAGACGACTGTCATTTAATTGTTATTGTTGTTTTAGTTTTGTTAGGACAAAAGAATAACAAAAAAATAAAATAAAAGATTGTATTAAAAAAAATAAAAAAAAAAGTTTTTCTCTCTCTGGTTTTTGATGTTACAAATATTTCTCTATCTCTCGCCCTCTGTTTTATACAAGTTTTATTATTTCAATTTGTTTAATTCTTCGCCATTTGAAACAAAAAAATGAATTAAAATATGTTGTTATAATTGGAATTCTTCTCCCTTTTTTTACTCAAAAAAAAAAATATTTACAAATAAATTATTTTTTTTTATTTGTTTTATTTTTGTTTTGAGTTTTAAAATACGACAAAAAAGTGTAACAGTATTATCATACAAAGGCGGAATGAGAAAGTGAGACGGAGATGGCGATGGACAAAAGAAGAAAAATAACTCTTAATATTCATTCACTATTTAATATGCGTCTGTATGATTTGGCGATTGTTAAATGGTTGTACGATGTAAGCGGCTAATAAGGCAAGGACCGAATCCTTGTTCATCTAAAGTCTTATAATTTTTAATGAACGTTATCACAGTATTGTGAGCTTTGCTATTTAATTAAGTGACTTGGTATGCACAAAGGAAGCAAATGTGATTTAGTTTCCAAAGACGACTGGAAATATAGAGTACAATGAGATAAATTCCTCCCAGTTACTTATTTACTTAATTGGTCTTTTTAATCCTTTAGCCGAATTACAATCTAGGTTCTCACACCGGCCATATTTTGTGTTTTAATTTATTCCATGAGCGGTCAATATAATTTTACTCTCTAAATTTATGCCAGAAGACTGCTGCGCGGAAGTCGTCGAAAGAGATATTTATTTTTATAATTCGATTCATTCGATATGATGCAGCTGCTGTTTGAACATTGGCCACACGTCTAGTAAGTCATCACACTACTTTCTAGACTATGGCGAGCACATCCTATACATACATGTACATTTAACAATTTGTGTATTGCGTATTTAATATGTGTCGCCATAGTCTAGTAGGTAGTGTGTTTGCTTATTAGACGTAAAGCCTGGGTTCGTATCCCAGGTCAGACATCAAAACGAAATATGAAACAAACAAAAAATATATCTTCGGCGACATCCTCTCAGCAGATTTCTGGCAAAAACTCTGAGAGTAAATAAAATTGCCATGAAAAAGTTTCTCAAAAATCTGTCGCTCGAAGTCGATGTTAAACTGTAGGTCCCGCCACTCACGTATAAAATTAACATACGCAACATGAGTGGTGTGAGAAGCTAAGCCGTAATCCTGACAGAAGGATTGTAATGGCCAATTATGTATGTATGTAGTTAATATGTGTTTGGAAAGTATTTATCTTCATCACCTTCTTCTTCTTAAAGTTCAATCGATCCATTGCGATTTGTTTAAATGGTTCTTTCTCGTGTTTTTTTCTAGTTTTTAAAGTCGTCGTAGAAGCGAGCCTGTGGTTCAAAACCTTGCTTAGACATCTCGAACAACAAGAATTATGAAAAAGAAATATTTCTTTTACTGACTTTCTGTCAGCAGTCTTCTGACAAACACTCTGAGAGCAAATAAAATTACCGTGAAAAGCTTTTCTAAAATCTGTTGTTTCGGATTCGATTTTAAAGTGTAAGTCCCACCACTCATGTACAAAATGAACACACACAGTGACGTGAGAAGCTAGGTCATAATACTGACTAAAGGGTTGCAACTAAGTCAGAAAGAAGATCACTTCAATTTGTTTATTTACAGAAATAACACTCTGAACACAATAAATTAATTCAAATTTTTTACAATCCTAATACTATGTTCAGATATGCACTTTTATTGAGTCAATATTCGGTTTATTGAGTAAAATATTTTAAGTGTTCAGACATAACAATGTGAGCAGTTTAGCTGCTTATTCAATATTCATTTGACAGCTGGTAAACAAAACAGCTGGTTGTTTCAACAACATTGTTTTTATTTCGTTTTTTTGTTGTCGCTTTTGACATTTGACTTGTCAGAAAGTGTTCGGAAAACTGTAATATGCTCACTGCACATACTTATGACAGTGCTGCATTTTAAGTTTTACTCAATATTATAACAATTTGCGTATTTATTGCGCAAGAATTAATTGAAATTTTATATAAAATATGTATTGAGCTCAATAATGGCGTTTATTGCGACTTACGCAATAAATGTGCATATCTGAACGCCGTATAAGCCATTTAAGTTTTGATTGATTTACATCAGTTTACTAGCAATTCTAGAAGTAAGTGTCTCTTCTCTTTTGCTTCGTAGCTATGGGAAACGATCTGTAGGAAATAGATCTGCTCGAGACAAATGCCATAGTGTCTCGTATAAAATTGCAAATACGCAATCGTGCCATTGTGCAACAGACACATCCGTTGCAATTACTTTGTAAAAGAATTTTCTCAATTCTATTGTTCGTTATACGAGTGTATCTCCTTGACAATTGAATAAAGTTTTATTAGAAACGCAATACAAAGTGCAAAAAAGAAAATTAATTAATTGGCAATATTGAATCAATGCCACAATTAGCACATTCAAGTCTCTCTTACTCTTACCACTCCAAACCACTTGCTGTTCATGATGCCAGCCAGCCAACATCACCACCAGCCAATATACTTTTAATACAATTTCTCTTTTTATTCATTAAATTTTATTTGATTTCACCCAGAAGCCGAAGAACAAGTGAAAGAAGAATGTATTAAAATAAGAAGAACAGAAAGAAGTAATGACAGAAGAATTGTTGAAATTAATTTATTGAATGAAATTTTTATTTCTGTTGAATTATCACTGCTGCTGCTGCCTCCTGCGCCACTACTGTGACATCATGTGCGTTAGATTCCTTCTCACTTTTTTTAATATTTTCTCTTATCTCGTTTTTTGCTTTTTAGTCTTTAAAATAAAGTACTTTTATTCGTACTTTTTTTGTGTTTGAATTTGGGATGAAATTGTTTTTGCTGTCGCTTCTTTAGGGAATTTTCTTGGCACATTTTTTTTGTATTAATAGTGTTGTTGGATGGCAAAACCTACAATATAATTCTCAATTTTCTATTACAATCGCACTAAAAGAGCAAAACTAGTCAGTGTATCGAGTCAGTGTATATGTGGGCTTATTGCATTTACTCTATGAATTTGACAATGTCCATGTCCATGTAGACTTGGTAGAAGAGTGAGTAAATGTTTCAATTCCCCAAATGCTAAACACAAAATTAAATAAACCAAGTGACCGAATAAAAAAACCGAAAAAATAAATGGCAATAGAATAAGGAGAGCAAAAGCAAACACAAAATGAAACTAAACAGCAATAAAAGGACCACAGAATTATGAAGAAAAAAAAGAGAAAAAAATTTGAGGTAAGCAAAATTCAAAGATTATATTTTTGATAAAGAAGCACAAAATAGAAAGAAGGACAAATTTTTTACATTTTATTTTAACTTATAATGCCTTATAATGTCTATCAAAAGAAAGTATTTCCCTCTGTTGATTAAAGCTCTGATCATTTTACGATGGTTCTCTAAAAAATCAGCAAAGTTCTCTGCAGTGTTATAAACGGCAGTATTACTTCGCTATTAGTACTCACTTACGGAGCTAATTAGCCCCTATAACCCCTGAGTTAGGATTTTGAAGGGTTCGCAGATTGCTCTTGTTCTTGTTTTAACAGCTCTGCTGCTGTATGAGTAGAATGATGCGTGTAACTAGTATGCCAAAGAATGAATGTAAGCGAGAGCACTGGATTCTGCTTATATACTCCACCTTCAGTAGTTTTGAGTTCTGCCTTGGTTGTGAACAACTTCCTATTAGTTTGAAATGCAATCCCTCCCATCCTAGAAAAAAGACAGACCTTACCTTTTGCCATCCACGGCCAGTTCTAATCGGTTGGCCCAAGAGAATTCAGAGCAATGGAAATGCCTCCCCAATTGCTTGAATTGTATTATTTTTATATTTCGTCTGGACGAACTTAAACTCAGTTCCCAATAGGTTTCAATTTTCATACATACATACATACATAAGCGGCCATTACAACCCTTGAGTCAGGATAACAGCCTAGCTTCTCACCACCACACATGTTGTGTGTCTTAATTTTATACTTGAGCGGTGGGACCTACAGTTTAACGTCGACTCCGAACCACAGATTTTTTTGATAAACTTTTTTATGGCAGGTTTATTTACCCTCAGAGTTGTTGCCAGAAATCTGCTGAGAGGAGGTCGCCGAAGAAATATTTTTTTTTTTCATACATATTTCGTTTTGATGTCTGACCTGGGATACAAACCCGGGCTTAGCGTCTAATAAGCGAACACACTACCTACTAGACTACGGCGACTTTTTTTCATTTTTCCTTGAAAGTTGAATTAATTAGCCCATATAAGTCGCCGTTGTCTAGTAGGTCGAATTTTTTTTGATTGGAGCTCTCAGTTCATACCAGAGATCAGCAATGAATCGTTTTTTCACTACTCATAAGTACTCATGAAATTTTGAGTACGAGTGAGTCAACAGTATTGAAATTCAACTACTCTGATTCATTCGTACTCACTACAACATTGATTTACAAGTACAGGTTGCAATGAGTATGAGTACAACGTTGACATAAAACTCATAACATTTGAAATATGTTTGATTTATTCGCCTACTCATTCAGATTCATAAATTTTGAAACATACTTATAATACTCATAAATGATTCGAGTGATTCGAAACATTCATCAAAATTTACAGTCTTAGTTGTTGTTGCATTTACAAAAAAAAAAAAAGACCGAAAATGACAAAGACAGCAAGATCTTCTAGTGAGTATTGTAGTGTTCGTAACGAATTAAACTTATTTTGTGATTCTTGCAAATGCTGAATAAATGAGAGTCGAAATCAACAGCATCATGTGTATGAGTACGATGAATACTTCAAACTTTGAATATGAGTAGTATGAGTATGCGTATTAAAATAAGTATGAATGAGTATAAGTATCAGAAATTATGAGCATGATTCGAATCTACTGATCTTTTTCAATACTCATTGCTGATCTTTGTTTTAAACCCCAGCTTAGACATCTCGTACGATATGAAATATTCAAAGAATAATTTTTTCGGTGACTTACCCTCATCAGTCTTCTAGTAAAAACTCAGCATATCGCTCGGAGTCGACATTAAATTGTAGATTTCGACACTCATTAATAAAATTAACAGTCATACAACAGGGGTGGTGGGAGAGACTAACTTGTAATCCTGACTAAAGTTTGAGAGGACTAATTAAGCATAAATCATGTAAAATTTGTATTCGCATTAAAAGTATAGTTTGCCAGCTTCGGTTTTTCAGATAAATTTTTTAAAATTAAGTTTTAAAATTTTATACAAATCATGACTTAATTGAAGTGTAAATCGATGGTGATTTGATATTTATATTAAATAAAAATGATTACTAATACGGTGTTCAGACATGCAGCAAAATTAACTGTATATTTTTGAATTCTCTTAATTTCCTGCTTCAATTAAATTTTGTGCTCATTGTTCAATTATTAGAATTTAATTTGAGATTATCGTGCTAAGGTTACTGAACTTTTTTTTTTGTTTTTTGTAACGTAACGCACTTCTACAATTAATTATATGAAATTATTTAAAGTTTCTTAAAATATGTTTCTTTATTTATTTCTTTGGTAAGTAAACTTCCTCTCTTTTGCTATTAAACCTGAGGAGTAATTTGGTTTAATTTCCTGTTCTCTTTTTTCTTTTGCCGATTTAACAGAACAAAAAAAACTTAATTTTACTTGAAACATATTGTGTGTTCAAAGTTTGATTTCGTATTAATTTCATACGAAGAGAAAATGTTGCATGTCTGAAAACAATATTTTAAATCGTAATTAAATCTGAAGAGAAAAAAGGAAAATAGTTTAATACTTTACCTCATAGAAATATAAATTTTAAAATAAAAAAAAAAATTCTCCATACATAATTCCAAGTAACGGCTTTTAACATGAATGGTTATGTTAGGTTAGATTACGATGATATATGAAGTACTTCTCCTTTGGCACAGCAGATCTGCTATACCCTCCGTTTCATCCATAGGTTGATTGCTTTAAAGAGCTATAACGGAGAAGATCTTACAACCTCTCCCGTCAGTTTATTCCCCTAGTTTTATACTAAACTTACACAGAGGCACCAATAGAACCTTTTCGTGCTCCATATTACCAATCTCGAGTTCATGTTATGCTCAACCAGTGCCCTCCGCTCTTTCATTCTCTGCGATATGTTCTGTTCCATTGGCATAGTGATCGTAAACAACTAAATCTAGGAGAGACTGCATTTGGCAGTCTATAGTATATTTTTGTTATGCTATCCACCAAGCAACATCTTTTTAAAGAACCATAAAAAGTTTCGTACCGCCAGACCCCTCACATCACCATTCATCAACATTTCAATCAAGTCATGATTTGTATAAAATTTTAAAACTCAATTTGAAAAATTAATCTGAAAAAACAAAGCTGGCAAACCATACTCCTAATGCGAACACAAATTTTACATGATTTATGCTTAATTAGTCCTCTCAACCTTTAGTCAGAATTACAAGTTAGTCTCTCACACCATCCCTGTTGTGTGTTAATTTTATTCATGTGTCGCGAAATCTACAATTCAATGTCGAAACTTTTCATGAAAATTTTATTTATTCTCCGAGTTTTTGCTAGAAGACTGATGAGTGGAAGTCACCGAAAAAAATATTCTTTTCATATTTCGTTTCGTACGAAATATCTAAGCTGGAGTATGAACCAGAGATCAACAATGAGTATTCAAAAAGATGAATAGATTTGAAGCATACTAATAATTTCTGATACTTATACGCATACTTTCGTATTTTAATATCATACTCATACTACTCATATTCAAAGTTTGAAGTACTCATCGTACTCGTACTTAACAAATACGCATGATTTCGTTGTTGATTTCGACTCTCATGTACTCATCGTACCCATACTTAACAATACACATGATGTTTTTGATTTCGACTCTCATGTACTCAACGTTTACAAGTATCACAAAAGAAGTATGGTTCTCGTACGAACAATACAATACTCACTAGAAGGTTGTGTGTTTGCTTTGCTTGCTGTCTTTGTCCTGTTTCCTTCTTCTTTTTTTTGTAAATGCAAACAGAACTTAGAAAGAGTTAATTTATGAGTATTATAAGTATTTTTCTAAATTTATGAATCTGAATGAGTAGGCCGTATGAATCAAACATATTTCGAATGTTATGAGTTTGATGTCAACGTTGTACTCATACTCATTGCAATCTGTACTTATAAATCAATGTTGTAGTGAGTATGAATGAATCAGAGTAGTTGAATTTCAATACTGTTGACTCACTCATACTTGAAATTTCATGAGTACTTATGAGTAGCGAAAAAACAACTCATTGCTGATCTCTGGCATTAATGGCCAAAGATCTTAAAACAAATGTTGAAGATCTTGTAGAAGAAGAAAAAAATACGAAAACAGCTTCTACTGTAATAAAAATTTTCAAATAAGATTTGTTGTATTTTGCACAGTAACAACACATTCAAATTATCTCACATACCCGCCTTCATGAGGCATGCAGGCAGCATGAATGTATGTGTTTTTTTATGGTTCATAAGTAATATTTTTTATGTCTGCTTATTTTTCTTGCTGCGCTCTTGTGTTTCAATACGCTTGTGTGTATTTACGTGCAGCATGTGAAAATGTTTGCATCAGTCTTAAGGAGTCAAGGATGCTGTTACTCTCATTCGCTTTTCTCGTCCTTAAAAAAATTTTTCATGTTTTTCCATTTCGTTTTTCATATTTTCTAAGTGATTTTTGTTGTTGCCTTAAACGCACACATGGCTACTTGACGCAAAAGTTTGAAACTAAAATTGAATTTTTTTTTCGTTTTTTTCTTTTTGTTTAACTGATGCTACTTTAGCCGCTGGTACCTCTTCTGTTTTTTTCGTTTTTTTGTTCCTCTTATTGGTGTTGCATGATAAAGTGTCATTTCAGCACATATTAAATAGTTTTGATACAGAAAAGTACTACTCGAGAGAGAACATATAACAAGGCTAAGCGGCGAGATGTGTTTTGTTGCATGTTCTCCATTTGATACTTTGGGCATGTGGGGATGCTTTTTAGTAGCCGAAAACAAAAAAAAAGGGGAAAAAATATTTTGTTGCGATTTTGTATTCTTTCTTTTTATTTTCTTGAGTTTGTAAATAAAATTGAAAGTTTTTCTCTTGCCATTCATTTTTGCTTTTTAAGCAAAAAAAAAACTGCAACTAGAAAAATAATGTTTTTCGTTTTGAAAATGAAATGAAAAAAAAAACCTCAGAAAAGTTTTAGTTTCGTTTCCTTCAACTACAGATTTAAAGTTTTTCTTTCAATTTTCCTTTTTTTTCTTTTCCTTTGCCCCATTTTCTTTTTGTTGTTGTTGGTTGCTTCTAGGGTTCAAAAGAATGGTGGAATTTCATGTTTTTTTTTTTGTTTTTTTCCGTCTATGGATTATTTTCCGTGCAGCAGTTTTATTAGAATAAATCAACAAGTGTTTTATGACCCGTTTTGTTTCACCATTTTTTGTTTTTTTTTTCTTTTTGCTTTGCGATTTTTTTTCTTCTCTTGCTACCAGTGTGTTCTAGTTTTTTGGTTTTATTTCCATTCTCGTAGAATTGCATCCTTGAAATAGTTGCTACACTGCCACTAGTGCATACTACTGCTGTTGTTGTGTAGTACAACTGCCACTGCCACTGTTTCTGGTTCTGTTTCTGTTTTATCCTCAGTCGCTGAATGTGTTGAACTACTGAACATAGTGAGAGTGCAAGTAAATACACACTTATGTATGCTCTACCCAATAGGCAAAATGGTGAAGGGTAAATAGAAAAGCATTTACCGTATTAAACAGTGTCTCAAGAGATTAAATTTTGACAACAAAAGCAGAAAACAACATAAATAAATAAAAAAAAATCAAAACTAATCAATTGTATTTCCAAAATATGAGAATTTACTTGTACAACATAAAGTTTTATTTTAAAAAGCTAATCCAAGTGTATGTAATTATGAGGGTGTTTGATTTTTGCTGTTGATTTCCAGACCTACGACGTTACTTTATCTTTTTTTTTCAATGGAAAGCGATTTCATATACATAGCTGAGGTCAGCAATGTATCGTTTTTTCGCTACTCATAAGTACTCATAAAATTTTTAGTATGAGTAAGTCAACAGTATTGAAATTCATCTACTCTGATTCATGCGTACTCACTACAACATTTATTTATAAGTACAGGTTGCAATGAGTATGAGTACAAAGTTGACATCAAACTCATAAATAAGTACAGTTTGCAATAAGTATGAGTACAACGTTGACGTCAAACTCATAACATTCGAAATATGTTTAATTCATACACCTACTCATTTAGATTCATCACTTTAGAAAAATACTTATAATACTCATAAATGATTCGAGTAAATCGAATCATTCATCAAAATTTACAGTCTTTGTTGTTGTTGCATTTACGAAAAAAAAGAAGAAAGACAAAGACAGCAAGCTCAACTTTCTAGTGAGTATTATAGTGTTCGTATGCGAATCATACTTATTTTGTGATTCTTGTAAATGTTGAGTAAAGGACAGACGACTACATCATGCGGGTTGTTAAGTATGAGTACGATGAGTACTTCAAACTTTGAATATGAGTAGTATGAGTATGATATTAAAATAAGTATGAATGCGTACTAGTATTAGAAATTATGAGTCTTATTCGAATCTACTGATCTTTTTGAATACTGATCTCTGATACATAGACTGAAATCATAAGAACTATACATACTTAAATACATAATTGGCCATTACAACCCTTCAGTCAGGATTACGGCCTAGCTTCTCACACTACTCATGTTGTGTGCCTTAATTATATAAGTGGCGGGACCTACAGTTTAACGTCAACTACGGACGACAGAATTTTTGAGAAACTTTTTCATTGCAGGTTTATTTACTTTCAGAGTATTTGCCAGAAATCTGCTGAGAGATAGTCGCCGAAAAAATTTTTTTTTTTCATATTTCATTTTGATGTTTGGCCTGGGGCTCGAACCCGGACTTTACGTCTAATAAGCAAACATACTACCTACGAGACTACGACGACTCACTATAAGAACTATGCTGGAGTTTAATGAACAAAACAAATAGTATACATTAATGAATTTATGCAACTTTTATTTGTTGTTTGCTGGGTATGAAGAAAGTAAATATATTGCAGACATTTCATGCACATATATTTAAATCAAAATATGTAGAGTAGGAGCGGTAAAAAGGTATTCGCAAGAAGGCCTTCAATGAGGCATTATTTGGAAGGCATTAAGATTTCAGAATTCATTTCGTTTCTTTAGAATAACGCCGGTGAAGGAAATCACAATACTGAATACAAATTTATAGTTGCCAGAAGTCCGCAATCGTCTTAGAGTTTCTCTGTATCGATTGGAATTATTTCAATATGGCATTCCAATATTTATCATATCGAACTTCCTCCTACTGGTTATACAATGTTCAGACATACACTTTTATTACGTAAATCGCAATAAACGCCATTATTGAGCTCAATATTTCAAATAAAGTTTCAATTAATTATTGCGCAATAAATACGCAAACTGTTATAATATTGAGTAAAACTTAAAATACAGCACTGTCATAAATACGTTCAGTGAGCATATTAAAATTTTCCAAACACTTTCTGTTGATATTTGACAACTCAAATGTCAACAACGACAAACAAAACAAAAAAAAAAAACAACAAAACAAAATAAAACCAATGTTGTTGAAACAATCAGCTTTTGTTTACCAGCTGCCAAATGAATATTGAATAAGCAGCTGAACTGGGTATATTGTTATGTCTGAACACTTAAAATATTGTTCTCAAATAACCGAATATTGACTCAATAAAAGTCTAAGTCTGAACATAGTATTACGTGCGGTATTTGTTAAAGTAGATTCATAATTTCCTCTTTGAAGAGATCGGAAAAAAGGCCTTTGTGGAGGACATGAACAGAAACTCGAATACGTTGTAATTTTGTGCACATATTTGCTGAAGTGGAATGAAAAAGTATGTTAAGAATAAAACTAACATTTCATATGTAAAATGTACATTTACGCATCAAAATAAAAAAAAAAAAATTAAATGAAATGGAATTCAAGAAGACGATGAAGCAGAGAAATAAGGCACGAGCAGTAGTGAGTGAGGAGGTAGAAGTGAGCATAGGAAAATAAAACAACCGAAACGATAAAATAAAAATTCATCTTAAATATGCCACCAACCATTTATTTTTACAATAGAATGTTGTTTGTTTTTTTTTTTTGCTTTCTTTCACAAGTATTCTGAAAGCACTTGTTCTAAATTTCTCCTCCTTCTGTTTGTAGTTGATACAGTTGTTGTCGTAATTTTTTTTTCTACTTTTCGTTTTGGTTTTGTTTTTGTTATTATTGTTGCAAGAGTTTATTTAAGCATTTGCATTATTTTTTTATGGTTATTATATGACATGAAAATCGTGAAAATCATAAAGAAAAATTCATAGAATATCAATAAATTAATACGCATCATGAAAGATGCGACAGGAAGTTGTATTGATGACAGGGACCTCAAATAGTAAAATCATGTCACTCATCGCAAATGTCATAAATCTTTGGAAGGAACATAAATTTCAGCTCTCTTCTAATCCATTTTTTTCTTTATGGGGGTTTAAAGAAGAAAAATTTATTTTTAAGCTCTTCATTACCGAAAAAGAAAGAAAAAAATCGAAAAAATCTTAAAAATCGTTATTTTTTCCCTTTCCTCCTTTCTTTCACACAATCTTTTACTCTCACCATCTTTACCAGCCATTGCTGGTAGCATTTTAGGGAAGAGTAAATACAATAGAGACTACAGACGAAAATAAAGTTTATGTCTTCTAAGAGCATGATTATGTGTATGTGTGTGTGTGAAGTGCTTTACAGCTTCCTTAAAGTATCATAAAAATTTTCCAAAAACTGAAATCTCTAAAAAACCGGAATATTCAAAAAAAAGCAACAGTAGTAACAACAACAACTACAAGTTTTTTTTTATTTTTGTTATTGAAATATCCAAGATTTATAGTAAATCCTTTAAAACATGCAAGTAAAGTTGCCAGGACCAGAAAATCGTACGATGATCTAACGTACATATGTATGTACATGTGAATATAATAATGTGTGAGTGTTTTCTTCCATATACCATGTACTTTGGATATAAATTTTTATTTACTGCGTGTATTTTGATTCTGTTTTTGTTTTGGTTCTTGTTTTTAGTAAAATTGTTTAACACATAAATTCATTTACACAGATGCATCCATAATGTGTATGTGTAAAGTAGATAAAGAGTACAGTGAGCAGAAGTAAATGTGTGGCTGAACGATAATAAATAATAAGAGAACTTGGACAGAAAAAGCTTTTTACAAAAACTGCCATATGTCCTTCGGCTAATATCATATACTCTATATGAACTAACTGTGAGTGTCATATATTGAACACGAAAATGTATGCCAAGTGAATCACAAAAATAGACTGCCGTCATCGATGAGATGTGCAGTGGATGTGTGAATGGATGGGAAAAGAGGTTTCTACTTCAGTGGCTCGATTTTTTTAATGAACCACTGTGTTATGGATTTGCTTTTCTCATAAATGGACAGCTTTTCACCTTAAGTCTGAACTGAATTTGAGATTGAATTGTACTCTAAGGTCCATTATTACAACTTGCCGTTAAACTTGGGGTTAGTTAAAGGTACCTTTAGCTAAAGGCAACTGTAAAGTTACCTTTATCTTATTTTCGTTATTAAAACTTACAGATAAAAATATGTCAGTGTCAGATCAATGTCGATAAAACTGCTCAATTAAACAATTTTTTTTTTTCAATGCAGTGGCAACGCCGGCCTTGGTTTTTTGTTCATTTTGTTTCAATTTTAAAGTTGCCATATTGAAAATAATATATAATATGGCAACTTCAAACATAAACTTTACTTTAAAAGTTAACGGTAGGATGATCCTCGCTTTAGCTTAACGCTCACTTCTATCTTATTGGGTACTCATAATAATGAAAAGCAATTTATCTGCCCTTTTAAATCCTTCCTTTAGTTAACGGCAAGTTGTAATAATGGATGAAGGATGGGTTTCTACCAGTTAATCTCAGAACAAGAATTTAATTAGGGTTCTATTAAAATGAATACCAAGGTACTAACTGCTCAAGTTCTGAAACTCCATTTCATAGGTTTGATTACAATATCGTCTTATTGTTATTGCATTATTACGAAAAATGAAATGGTGTTATCGTTTAACATTAAAATGTAAACAAAAGCCACAAAAACAAAACAATGGACTTGTTTACATGATCAACGAATAAACAAAAATATAACAACAACATAGTAGTCGCCGTAGTCTAGTACGTAGTGCGTTCGCTTGTTAGACGTAAAGCTCGAGTACGAGCCCCGGGTCAGACATCAAAACGAAATATGAAAAAAAAATATTTCTTCGGCGACTTCCTCTCAATAGACTTCTGGCAAAAACTCTTAGAGAAAATAAAATTGCCCTGAAAAGCTTCTCAAAAATCTCTCGTTCGGAGTCGACTTTAAACCGTAGATCCCGCCACTCATGTATAAAATTAACGCACATAACATGAGTGATGTTGAGAAGCTAGGCCATAATCCTGACTGAAGGGTTGTAATGGCCAATTATGTATGTGTATGCATGAATTTGAAGTTAATAAAAACAAAATTCTGTCATCACGGATAATAGAGGTAATCACGGTTAATCGAAGCAAACACTTTGAAAATATTTCAAACAAAAAACAATAGAATGATATTTGGCCATCACGGTTAATCGTGGTTACCGGTTAATCGGATCACGGTTAATCGAGGCCCTACTGTAATATATTTATTTTTAAATAATTTTTTTTTTTTACATAAATTTGCTATTTGTTTGTTAATTGCATACATATTTTGCAATTTGTGTCAATGCAAAATTGAGCAGCAAATCGTCTTAAGAAATTTATAGCAACACAAACTTATTTGCTGCTGGTGTCAACAACATATCGGCGATGATGTTTTTTTTTCTTTAATTTTTGTTCTATGTTTTGATGTTTAAATAAATTCATTTCGCTTTTAAAAAAATTAAAGAAAATGAAAAAAACACCAACAACAACAAAAAATAGTAATACATAATATTACAAATAATAATATCTCCACCCGCCCGCCTGTTTTTTTTTCTTTGCAAAATTTTGTTTCTTGAGTTCCTCCTTTTTTTTGCTTTTGTTTTTGTTTTTAATTCACTGTAGTTGGTAATTAAGAATGAAATCCAATTATGAAGCTTATGAAAATGCAAGAACAAGTGAATGAATGAATGAATGAATGAATGAACGAGTGAACGGTTGGAAAGAACATCAGCAACAACTAGAGTACATACTATTTAGTTCCCTTGTGCCAATTTGTAACACAACAGAACAGAAAAATTATCAACATCTACACACACGCTGCCACTTAATGAATGCGCACTGACAAACCAAAAGAATAATCAAGGCGGCAATAATAGAGGCAGCTACTACTACTACCATACATACAATATTGGTAGTCATACTTGTAGTGCTGCTACCAGAGTGCAAGTGGAAGCAATAACAATGGCTGCACAGTGAAATTTTTAAAGAAGAGTTCGGCAGGAACAGCATTGAAGAGAAAAGTATTGTACGGAACGTGCAATTAACAACAATTCCCTCGTTTTAAACTACTACGCCATGGTATTTGTCATCATTTTACATACACACACACACACTCGAACGCAGCCGTAGTACATACAAACACATGTTTGCTAAATATTACGAACATTTTTTGTTTAATCCGACATTGTTTTTGTTTTTCTATGTCAATAACGACTTGAGAATAAAGTTTGCATTTATCCTCACCCATATACATACCCATATACACAAGCATCCGCTCATAGAAGTACAGTTATTTAAAGTTGTTAAAATTTGACTTCAAATCTCTTGGTTTTTAATTCGCGTATGTATGTATGCACCGCACATACTTAAGTTAACACTTAATACCCTACACCAGTACTGGGAGAGTTCAATTTCGTGTTTAGAATTTAAACCAAAAGATCAGTGCCCGGTTTGTTATTCAGTCTTCGTAAAATCCTGTTAATGCTTGTAGTAATGTTGAGATTAGAAATTTTTTGGTGAGCAACACGGCATCATACTCACTCTCTCTTAAAGAAATTAATCAATCAATATAAACTGTACATTTGCATACATATCAGTGTTGACAAATTCAGTACTTAAGTACTTTTTCGGTACTTTTTCATTTCAAAAATACCGCAGTACCCCCGCGACACTTTCCTTACTTTTTTTATTATTTTATGTTTTACGCTTTTTTTTACTGTTAATGCGTTCGCAACATGTTCAACGTAATGCTAAATGTGGAAAATAAGTCTTTAGCCCCGGTTGGCCAAACATACACGGAACGTACGTTAGTTTTTCTATGCCAGGTATTAAGTATAAATAAATATTTTCTTGCAAAAGTACCATTTGATGAAAAAAAGTACTCTTTCATTTAGAGTCCAATACCATTTCAAAATTTCAATTTTTCAACACTGATACATATACATATGTATGTATGTACTTAAAAGTATAGGGTATGAAATATATTCTAAATTGTCTGAAATTTTTGGTACATACTTGGGAGTTTTGGAGTTAAATTCTCACGTAATAATAATTAAGTTCAGTTTCACAGACAGTCTTTAGAAACTTCTTTTCACTTGCATGTCGCATGTAGCATTACACTGCAGTCTTCATTCAGATTGTGCAAAAGGAAGTACCACCATCATACATACATAGGTGTATAAAGTTTCATACTCATACGTGTTGAGAAGTAATTTTGATTATGAATACATTTATGCCAAGACAATGAAAACAGAATTTCGCTAAAGTAGTCACAGTACTCGTATTGCAAGTGCGAATAGTTGGGAAAGTATTTAACAGTTTGCCTGCCACCAAAAGAATATTTTCATTTGGAATTTGTTTGGTTCTATTTTTAGTACGGACACGTATCTTAGGAATGCCATTTGAAATAAGTATATTCGAACGTTTTTAATTTTGTACTTTCACAAAATATACTCAGTATTGTTGAGATGGTAAAATATCAAAAAAATTTTAAAACAAATTCGTCATTATATTCATGCCACATATTTATTTCTGATCATCTGAAATACTCTTGTGTTGTAAGCTGGGTAAGTTGCTTTGGACAATTAGTTTTTCTGATTTAAGAATAACGATTTACTTTCAATCTCTCTCAAGCCACTCCTTTCAAGATATAAAAATATAAAATAACGAAGTCTTTTTATCATTTCCTAATCAATAACTTGCAAAAACTTAATGAGATCCTTTTTAGTTTAGAATAAAGAGGCAAAGAATGGACATTAAACTTCGTCCAAAATATTCGAGCATTTGCAAGGCTGGTCTTTACTATCAATTCAATGGCAATGGTTCGTAATGTAGTCGCCGTAGTCTAGTAGGTAGTGTGATGGCTTATTAGGCATCAAGCCAAATAATTTCGAGCCCCAGGTCAGAGATCAAAACGAAATATGAAAAAAAATTATATTTCCTCGGCGACTTCCTCTCAGCAGATTTCTGGCAAAAACTCTGAGAGTAAATAAACCTGCCATGATAAAGTTTCTCTAAATTTGTCGTACGGAGTCGACGTTAATCTGTAGGTCCCGCCACTCAAGTATAAAATTAAGGCACACAACATGAGTAGTGTGAGAAGCTAGGCCGTAATCCTGACTGATGGGTTGTAATGGCCAATTATGTATGTATGCATGTTTTGAAAGGAGCGCTGCGAGGAATTCATGCACTTGACGTATGCTCGAGGTCTTCTTGTGTTTAACTGGATCGATGAAGTCGGCGTAGTCTAGTATGTAGTGTGTTGCCTCGGTTCATGCCAGAGATCAGCAATGAGTATTGAGTAGATTAGAGAGATGAGGAGATTCGAATCATTCTTATATTTTCTGATATTTAGACGCATTCATACTTATTTTAATATCATACTCATACTACTCATATTCAGAGTTTAAAGTACTCATCGTACTCACAGTTAACAATACGCATGATGTTGTTGATTTCGACTTTCCTTCACTCAACATTTACAAGAATTACAAAATAAGTATGATTACAATACTCATTAGAAGGTTGTGTGTTTGCTTTACTTACTATCTTTGTCATTTTCTTTCTTCTGTTTTTTGTAAATGCAACAACAACTACGACTCTAAATTTTAATGGATGATACGAATCATTCGAATCATTTATGAGTATTATAAGTATTTTTGTAAATCTATTAATCCGAATGAGTATGCGTATGAATCGAACATATTTCGAATGGTATGAGTTTGATGCCAACGTTGCAACGTGTACTTATAAATCAATGTTGTAGTAAGTATGGATGGATCAGAGTAGTTGAATTTCAATACTGTTGACTCACTCATGCTCAAAATTTTATGAGTACTTATGAGTAGCGAAAAAACGATTCATTGCTGATCTTTGGTTCACACCCCAGGTCAGCCATCTCCAACGAACCAAAATATAAAAAATATTTCTGGAAAAAACTTTGAGAGAAAATAAAATTGTCATGAAAAGTTTCTCAAAATTCTGTCTTTCAAACTCAACTTTAAACAGTAGATTCGCCACCAATGTATAGAATTATCACACACAACATTAGTGGTGTGCGAATCTAGTCCTGACTGAAGATTTATGATAACCAATTATGTGTGTATGTAACTGAATCGGTTGAACACTAGAACGAATTGCACAAATTTCTATTAAGACAAGAACTACTATTTGTACAAGGATCATACAAGGACACATACATAATTGGTCATTACAACCCTTTAGTCAGGATTACGACCTAGTTTCTCAGACCACTTATGTTGTGTGCGTTAATTTTTATACATGAGTGGCGGGACCTACAGTTTAAAGTCGACTGCGAACGACAAATTTTTGGGAAACTTTTCATGGCAATTTTATTTACTCTCAGAGAGGAAGTCGCCGAAGAATTATTTTTTCATATTTCGTTCAGTTGGAGATGCCTGACCTGGGGTTTGAACCGAGGCCTCACGTCTAATAAGCCAACACACTACCTACTAGACCACGGCAACATCAAGGACCATGGGGAAAGTTATTTCTAAAATCAGATGCAATTGAGCCCTTTTTAGGTACTCATTGAAATTTTTGTATTTATTTCCAAATTCGTCAAATAATAAATTTAAATGAACTGCTGAAAACAATAATAAAGTAGAAAATTTTGTGGTAGTTAATCATTTGCAACGGCCGGTTGTTGTTAACAAAATAGTTCACCTTCAAACCCTCTGTTTGGCAAGAGAAAGAACAATCATTCCAAAAACAAAAACTCTCTGAATTGTTCTCACAAAACCCATTAAAAATTTTAATTTCGAAAAAAAACGACAAAAAAACTGAAGAAAAAAGAAACCAAAAATATTAAATAAATTATACGTCGCATGTTGAATGTTTTCCTCTATTTTTTGTTAATTTTTTTACTTGCAACCTTAAGTGGCAGTAACAGAAAATAAAGGAAAAGTTACAAGTATTTTGTGTTGTTTTTTTTCTGTTTCTTTTTTTTTAGAAGCCAATTTGCATGTTTATTGTTTGCAAATAATTGCCACCAATTACTATGAATGCAACAACAACAACAAAAACGAAGAAAAATAAGTTTTTTTTAATATTTAATTTTAAACGCACGAGACCCTATTGTAAGTTGCAAACCATTTGATATTTTCACAGTTTTGGCCACGAATTCACAAACGCTATGCAACAAGAATTTGTATTTTTTCCCTTTTGCATTCCCAAACAACAATAACAACCACAAAAAATTGTAAGAAAAAATAGAACAAAAAAAACGAAAGAAACAACTTGTGATAGCAATCAGTGCAATGAAAGAAACCAAACAGTTGTTAAGAAACCTATTCCGTAAATTTAATGAAAATTTTGAATTTGTTGGCAGGGGGAGAGGGGGATAGGTTGCAAGATTTCAGTTAATGGTAGTCACTTAAGTTGTAAACGAGTGAAGGAAAGAACAATTTTGTTGATAATTTATTAAAAATATTGTGTTGGGAAATATTAAAATCGTACAAAAAGAAAAACAAAAAAAAATGCGGCATTTAGAAACATTACAGTCAGTTTGTCCAGTACAATTCAGTTGCTTTAATATTACTACGAAAATGGAAATGGTGTTATTAAAATGATAAACAAAAGCTACAAAAACAAAACAATGGACTTGTTTACATGATCAACGGATAAACAAGAATATAGCAACAACATCAGCATAAAAAAATAAACAAAGTAAACAAACAGGCAACAACAACACTGCAAGGACAAACGTAGACAAAATACACAAACACGAATAACGTAAAACAACATGTTTACATTTATAGAGATTTCACGAAGACTTAAAACCTTAATTATGTTTAAATCGATGAAAGTGGTTAGGGAGATGGGTAGGTAGTTAGATAGAGATGGCAGTCTACATATTGGACATATGGCCAATTGTGATTCCACAGTTTAACATTTTTCCTAATTTCTGAACAGCTCAGGACTTCCGATAACACGACTTAGAATACCAATGTCCATTATTGACGGTTCTTTCAAATTGTCGTGGTAATAGATACCAAGATGTGACACACAAAAGTCCATGAAAAGATTGGCCTTGATTGACCAAATTGATAAAGCCCTTTCATCGTTTGGTGTGACCAACTCGCGTTCGCACGCAAGAGGCAAAAGCCCCTGGAAGAAATTGTTAAGGTAATCCGAAGTCCAGGTTAACCCGAAAATGGGTTAATCGGGTTGTTAATGACCAGTTAAGTAAACAAGTATCTTGTTCGGAAGAACCTTTTCCTCCTCTTCCCTTATCTAGGCATCTGCAGACGAAGTTAGTTAACACGTTTCTAAGGCCGATGCGCCTTTTCACGTCTTCCTAGTCTTGGCCAGATTTTCTGAGCAGTTCTATCCGTGTCTTCCTTCGTCCTTCTCTTTAAGGACGTTGTTAGGTTAGGTTAGGTCGGAGTGGTAGCTCTGATGTCACAAAGCTCACTTGAGCACTCATAGCGGCCCGTTGTGATGCCACGGGTGAACGCAGTCCCTGTACTAACCAATTTCCACCAATGTCAGGGAAAAGGACGTTGTACAGTGGGTCAATTCGACATCCGGGTACTGTACTTGTCAATTAAGACACAACGTCCTCTAACCTAACCTAACCTCTATCCGTGTCCGCACTATTTTATGTGCCACTGTTCACAACTTGATGTTACAACAACAATTGCAAATTGTTCGCTATTCTGCGTTGCTAACAACGCACATCTTTACAACGGCGATCTTCAAACCACGACTGTCCTCTTCACACGCAACGCGTCTTCACACACGACTGACTGAATTCTTACCACTGGTTGCCTGCTTTGTCTTGCTTTTTTATATTTATACGGTAAACAGTCTGATAAGGTTCTTGAAGTTGAATGTTCGTGATTACGCCTTTTTGAGTACTCTATCGCGGTTGTATTGTCGTTTGTGTATTTTGTTCACGTTGTTTGTTGTTGCGTTCTCGCTTACTTGTCTATCCACTTTTCTTTCATACTCATGGTTTTTGTTTTTGTAGCTTTTGTTTGTCATTGTTTGTGTTAAACGATGTTACACCGTTCCCATTTTCGTAACAATATTAGAAATATAAAACATTCAAATTGTTTTCAAATACTTTCAAAATTCAATTGCTAATTCCGGTCTTCAGCATGCATATCCAATGCATCGAAGAAATATGGTATTTTCCTAGTGAACAAAATAATGCTTGACTGACCTGGCTAGCGAGTCTCGCCTTTAGGAGTTGCAGTAGAAGAAAAGAAAGAAATATTTAATAAAAAACCATTTATTTCATTTCATTTTTTTTTTCTTATGTAGTAAGACATGATATAATCAAATTTGTAAATTTCAAATCTTTAAAAATCCCTCTATTGACTCAGCTTTTAAATTGTATGCTATTTGAATAAAATATTAAAATCAAATCCAAAGAATACATATATATATGCATATATCCAGTACATATGTATGTATGTATATATTTGTATTGTTATACGCCGTTTTTAAAATTATGATGAAAAGTTTGCAATAGAGAAAAGAAGCATAAGAAAGAAAATAACAACTGGGAAAAGAAAGAAAAGAAATTCCATTTAAAACGGAAGAAAATTAAGACCAGTTTAGTTTTAATATTTTTCTCTTCACTCGTTCGTTTTTCTTTTCATCTTGCCTTCATTTTTTATGTTGTTTCATATTTTTTAGTTTTTATTTTTTCTTTATTATACGATTAAAGATACAAGATGATGGCAACAAGATGGAGTTCTCTCGCAAGAAAATGGAAAAAAATTGAAATAAAATAAACAGCAACAACTAAAAAGACACTTTTTTATAAGTCATGCAACGCCAAACGAAATTGCTATGTCTTATTGTCAATACATACATACATATATACACACTTATACGTGTATATTAATGTATACTAATGTATTTATGTTTTGCTTTTCGGTTTCCGTACGTCTACCATGCCAACAATCAAGCCAGTCTTAATATAGTTGTTCCTACTACTACTGAAGTTGCTGTTGCAAGCTTCTTTGCACAAAAGTCACTTTCAATGTACCCTACACCATCGTTAGAGTGAATCCAGAACACATCACTTCTTCCAATTCTAACGTTTCGAATTCAAATCTTCATTTGTGAAATCTTTTCTAATTTCTGCAAATTCATGCGAAATTCCATGCAATTGTTCTGTTTATAGAGGGCTTTATAAGTAAATCTTAATCACTGTGGCAAATTTATTAGACGGTCGTTATACTAAAACGCTTCACCAAGCACAGCTCATTGTATTGTCTCATTGTGTTTCAGTTTTCGTCTATTGCTACTGCTATGCAACAAACAACTTTTGCTACTGGTTTGGTTTCTAAAGTTGAATTTATGTTGCAACTTTGTCGCGTCAAAAGATTTCAAGATTTTTATAAATTTTCATTCTTCATCTTTATCTTTAGAGCATCAACGATGGCAGAATGAAAAGATGGCAGAGAGGAGAGAGGAAAGTGCAGTTATATTGTATGACTTAGTGTATGCGTATCTATGTATGTATAGTTGACACGTGGCATACAACTTCTTTTTATGGCTTTTTGCATTCTGCCTGTTCTGCCATTCCAGCATTTTCATTTTTCTCTCTTCGTTTAGTTTTTATTTTCATTTGATTTTTACGATCGTAACCAGCCACTCTATTTAACTGCTACAACTGCATTTACTACATTTGACTTGACTGAAAGTGTAGTGTAGTATAAAGTAGTATATATAGCAGCAGCCACAGACAGACAGACAGACAACACTGTTAAATATACTCACACGTATAGACTCCAATGTTCACTAGCACTTGCAGTTTTCTTATGCGCTTATTCGCATTTTCCTTTTTGTCATTCGCTGTTCCATTCGCTTATTTGCTTGATTTTTGGTTAAAACAAGCTTTAAACTGCTTTCCTTCTCTTTCTGTGCTCGCTGCCGTTCGTTCTTTATAATGTCACACACATTATGCTGCTTGCATAGACGATAGCACAGCAGATTCTCCGTTTCTTTTATTTCTTTATGATGCGAATGACAGTAAAGGATTTAATAGGAAAACTTTATCCAAATTGGAAAATTATATTTGTACAACACCATCCAATGCCAAACGGCATACGACAATAAGAAGTGCCGGGGCGGAGCATATACAATTTAAACGAAAAATCATGAAATTATTGCCTCCAGATTCTAAGAAAAAAAAAGGAAAAAATGAAAAATTGCTCGAAAGCTGTGCATACTTTTAGGAGACATATTTGCGTAAAAATATTGTGCATACTTTCAGGAAAAAATATATTTTTTTTATTTATTTGAATTCGTTTTCTTTTTTTTTTTTTGGAAATTTTTGTAAAGACACAAAACGAAATAATGCAGTTTAAACGACACACAGACAGTTACAGATGAAATCCAGATTGTGACATCATGTGGAAAATGAGGGGAAAAAAGGTTTCCATTATTTTTTTTCTTGGTTTTTTTCAAGTTTTTCATAAAAATAATTGAATATCTTACGTATCTTCTCCCTCTATAGACGTTTTTAATTAGTTACAATGCTTGCGTTGTGAATTCAATAATAATTATCGTTGTTGCTACACCACCTATTAAATAATTCAATGAAAATGGTATTATAAACTTATACTATGTTCAGATATGCGCTTTTCAATATTCTGTTTATTGAGTACAATATTTTAAGTGTTCAGATATAATATAAGCAATATTCATTTGACAGATGGTAAACAAAGCAGCTGATTGTTTCAACAACATTGTTTTTACTTTGTTTTATTGTTGTTTACATTTGAGTTGTCAAATATCAACAGAAAGTTTTCGGAAAACTGTAATATGCTCACTGAACATACTTGTGACAGTGCTGTATTTTAAGTTTTAATCAATATTATAAAAAATTTAGTATTTATTGCGCAATAATTAATTGAAACTTTATATGAAATATTGAGCTCAATAATGGCGTTTATTGCGATTTAGGCAATAAGAGTGCATATTTGAAAATAATTTTAAGAATTGTTTTAGCAATAATTCGAACATTAAATGATCTGGAGTGATCACATAGGAATTTAAAACATAAAAAATTTTTTTTAAAATAAATTAAATTTATTTACCAAAAGAATTGTGTACCTATGCCACAAACATTATTCTTAACAATATGTGTTAAGTCTTTACCACTTTACCACTACCACTCCAATTCAATCCTCTTTTTTACCTCACCCTTAACATATGCAACAATAAATAATTAATGCCAATTTTTTTAATACTGTGTGTGAATGGCATCCTTTTATATTCTTTAATATATATATCAGTCTCTGTGTATATGTAGTGTATGTATGCGTAGACAGAGAGAGAGAGATAGAGAGCGAGCGAGATACAAAGAAATTCACCATTTGAACAGAGCAAATAATTGACAGTATTCATTTAATACGATTAAATAAAAGTACTGTGATATTAAGTATGATAATTAATACAACTGTGCTCGCATTGCAACCGAACCACTGGTTGCAACTTGATGCCATATAAGCACACATATCCACACTCCATACTCCATATGCCACATGCAGTACGATTAACGCACACGTCCGTTGAAAATGCAATAATCGTTGCTTAATGTCACATTAACGGCCCAACATATTGCATTTAAATGGCTGATTGAAGATGCTTGGTTGTGGATATTTTTTTTTTTTTTTGTAATTTTCATTAAATTTTCTTTAATCTATAACTGGAATTGAATGGTATTCTTAAAAACACAATAAAAATCAAATTCTTGAAATATTCAATAAAGAATTATTTTTATTATAAATTCCGGGGACAATGCTAGAAAAAGAAATGAAAAAATGTGCAAATTTTGTGATGCCAATGAAACTCATTTACTGTGAATAACTTTTACCTGAATTTATTAAAGCTGCTTATCAGGTATTCTGATATGAAATGAGCAGTTTGTTTTTTATTAGGGAAATGGGAAAGTAGAAAATATTTCATTCAAACTGGCTACACATTTGTTTCATCTTTGCACGCCAATTAGTCATCTAATTTTATGATTTTCTTCAAATGTTGCTCAGCCAATGTGTGTCTCATCGCTGAAAAAAATGGTTGGCAGACGGAGCAAAGTTCAGCGAATACGGTGAATGAGCTAGCAGCTCCCAGTTTAATACTTTGATTGTTGGACAGTGACTTTGCCGTGTCTTGGGAGTTTATTTTTTTGTTTACTTGGGCCGGAGGTCGGAATCTTCGTAAGACACTTTTGTTCCAACAAAAGAGTGCACGATTCACCAACGCACTACTTCAACCATTTTCTGGCTGTATTGGCTCCATAGAATCCTAGAATTCAACACCTCTTCCATAAGCCAAGTTGGTCCAAAACTCATGCCATCTAAATCTGTGGCACCATGTTAGAATATGCTCAGCATCCTCCTTCTCATCTACACAGTTTGGCCATATAGGCGAAGTATCATGTCCAAATCTGTGTAGGTACTTCCTGAAGCACCCATGACCAGTTAGGAACTGGGTCATGTAGTAGTTCAGCTCGCAATGTTTTTGTTCTCCATCCAAAGCGTTACATCAGGGACAAGGTGAAATGTCCATCTTCCCTTTAAACTGTTCACCCATCGTGACTGCCATTTGTGCATGGAAGTCCTTCGTTCCTCCGCTGCAATTCGTCCTAGAAACTCGAGATGGCGAAAGTATATCCGCCAATATGTCTGTTGGTATTGTCTTTACCAATATCAATACCATTTCATCGTGTCTTGGGATCGAAATTGTTCATTTGTTGTCTCTAATGACCAGTATTAACGGTTCCACCAGGTTTTACGAGCTGGTTGTACACACATATCTCTGGTCGCATTAGGCACACAGCATCAAATTTTGAAGTCGAAGTTGATGATTGTCCCACCATGATTTTTTTCGTTTAGGATTTTGAAAACAAAACCCTGATTTTCTATCTTGTCTTTGAAGAAAAATTTCATAATGGTTTTGCGAGTTTCCATCTGTCTATCATACTATTCATGTAGCGCTCGCATTCCAGATTTGAGGATATTTCCCATTAATTGTTTGTTGTATAATATTTAACATTGAAACTATAGTCAGGATATTGCTTCCGATGAGGCATAATCACTATGCAGTATTGTTACGAAAATGGATCTAAAGCTACACTAACATATACAACGAACTTGTTACTAGTAAACCAACAACATCGATGTGGAAGAAAAGGGGACAGACAAGTAAGAAAGAAAGCGACAACAAACAATGTAAGCAAAGTACACAAACAACAGCGAAACCCTGAACGTTCTACTTCAAGAGCCTTCGTCGGACTGTTTGTGTGAGCATATAAAAAGTGAAGCCAAAGCAGGTAACCAGTATTAGTAAGAATTCAGTCTGTCTTGTGCGAAGACGCGTTGCGTGTAAAGTGAACAGTTGTGGTTCGAATACCACCGTTGAAAAGATCTGCGTTGTAAGCAAGCAACTATTGTTGTATGCGTTAAGTGTGAACAGTGGCACACAAAAGTAGTGCGAATTTAATTGAAACTAAACACATATTTGTTTTTATTTTGTTGGCAATCAACGAACTCATATTCTAAACGTTTTTAAAAAGGTAAAAACGTAACAATATGTATCTCGACGATAACTTTTCTTCAAATGAAACCAAAAAAATTAATGCCTTCCGCAAATCATTATTTTCTGGTACAAAATGCATCATCTTTAAAACTTTAAAAAAATTATTCTGTTGGTTATTTACGGATAATACCGCCAACAAAAAAAAAAAAAAAAAAATTAAGGCTCGTGCATAAAAATTGTTCCCTAAAGAGGCATTTGTATCTTGATGCTCTTACTGGTACTACCAGATTAAATATGAATTATTAGTTCTGGAGTGATGTAAGAATCCTTTAATTTATTTTGTATTGAAATTAATTCAATTTAAACCTTCTTTTCTATAAAAATTTTATTTTTTTTATCCTTTGTTGTTTGTCAACATCGTCTGCATGTTCCATAAACCCAAGATTTTGAAGTCCCCTTGAATGAACACTAACTTGTTTGTACTTCTGTATTCCAAACGATATAATAACGGTATTTCAATATATATTTATATTTTCAATAAATTCTTAAATAATTTGTAAAATTTTTGTCAAATTAAATTGAATTGCGTTAACAATTTTGAGTGGTATTTCAACTACAGGGGATTTACATGAAGTGAGGAAAAGTTGTGCTTTCAAACGCTCTATTCTTTGTAGTCCAAAATACTTTTTAGTTTAAATCTTAAATTTTCTAAAGAATTATTTTGTATTCATTCCTATATTTTTTTCCTTTTCCTAAAGAGGATGTCATTAAAGGAAACTTTTGAGAGGATAACTTTCATGAGAAAACACTCACAGTAATGGACCATTTTATAATAATAAACGGTTAAAAGAATAAACACTGAGAGACTATGTACCTTCTCATTCAGTCAAGCATATAAAAAAAATATTCAAAAATGTTTAAAGGAAACTGGAGACCAACATTTCAAAAAGCATTTGTTCAACTACTTTACCTCATGCCTGTCCCTGTCCCTGTTTGATTTGATTTTTCCGGTGAAGTCATTAAAACGAAAAACGTTTCGAAAACATACATTTAAATACGCAGATACACACAGAGAGGCAAAGGTACTCACTGACTGACGGACTGACTGACAATTTTCGAAGGAAACCATGACGGCGAACAAACAGGTGATTGAAATTCACAGAAAGTCTTGAAATATTTTTACGGTCAAGAATTTTTGCAAGCTGATTAAATTATTTCCTACAAAATCATTTTCATTCGTCGGTAGAATTTCCCTTTACAATAAAAAAATAAAAAGAAAAGGCAATGAGAAAGGGAAAGAATGACAAACAACAGTTAACCTTTTTTGAGCAGGGCAGAGGAAAAAGTATTCGCATCTCCGGCCTTTTTATCCTCACTCCCTTTCATCACTAATCATCACTCCTTGGCTTTATATTCTAATTTGTATGTATTTTTATGTTTTTCTTTTATTCTTTTACAAGATTTTACTCTCGCTACTCTCCCTAACGTTGCGTTGCTTGATGAATTGCTAAATTACCATTTTCATGGCGTATTGAAGCGAAAGTTACACTTTATACTTTAACCTTCAATAAAAAAAAAAAAAAAAACCAAAGAATTTCTATCATTCTATCATTTCCCGTAAAAAAATATGATTTCTTTTCTATTTTATTTATGTATGTTTAGAACATTTCATATGTAAAATATAAGGATTACATGGATTCTCTCTATACATTCTAATACGAATGGTAAACCCAAGTGGCAACACTTTCTGTGATTTAATCGAATTTGGCTTTATATGGTGTTCAGATATGAACCTTTATTGCGTAAATCGCAATAAACGCCATTAGTGAACTCAATATTTCATATAAAAGTTTCAATTAATTATTACGCAATAAATACGCAAATTGTTATAATATTGAGTAAAATTTAAAATGCAGCACTGTCATAAGTATGTTCAGTGCTTATATTACAATTATCCGAACACTTTCTGTTGATATTTGACAACTTAAATGTCAATAACGACAAACAAAACAAAATAAAAGCAAATGTTGTTGAAACAATCAGCTGTTTTGTTTATCAGCTGTCAAATGAATATTGAATAAGCAGCTGAACTGCGTATAGTGTTATGTCTGAACACTTAAAATATTGTACTCAATAAACCGAAAATTGACTCATTAAAAGTGCATATCTGAACATAGTATTAGATTGAATACTGTAATGTTATTAAATCCTCTGGTTGCCTACGGCGCTCTACGTGTTCAACACACGCACTCATATTCTAAACACTTATTTAACTGGTCATAGCATAACTGGTGGTACCTGGTGGTTTAATGTCGACCCAACGAACGAAAGCTTTGAGAAACTTTTTTTTTTTTGATGTTACAACAACAATTTGCTTAGTTCGTTATTCTTAATTACACCTCTACTGGCGTAAGCACTAACAATTGTTAGGCGATCTTCAAATCACCACTGTTCTCTTCACACGCAACGTGTCTTCACATAAGACTGACTGAATTCTTACAACTGGTTGTCTGCTTTGTCTTGCCCTTTTATATTCTCACACAAACAGTCCGACGAAGACGCTCGAAGTAGAACGTTTAGGCTTACGCTTTCTCTAGAACTCTATCGTGACTTCATTATTGTTTGTATATTTTGTTCACATTGCTTGTTGTTGCATTCTCGCTTACTTGTCTATCCCATTTTCTTTCAAACTGATGTTGTTCTTTTACTTGTAAACAAGTTCATTGTATTTGTTTGTGTAGCTTTTGTTTATTTTAATGTTAAACGATGTTACACCGTTTCCATTTTCGTAACAATATGTTAAAATAAAGACCCTATTTGTGAATGGAGTGTCACTAATTGCAATTCCAAGTTGTAGTATTTAATCAATAACTATTATAGTTTCTTCGTTTAGTAATTACAAAAAATATTCTGAAATTATACGAATGTTTTAAATTAAAAACAGAATTGTTACGGCATCATCATCATTATAGGATGAGGCAAAATTCATCAACTTTTGAAATTTCTAGTTGTTGTTGTTGTTATTAATGTTATTATTGCACTAATGATATCAATGGTAAATGTTGTTGCTGTTACACTAATACTAACGACCTTAAGTAATAAATCTTTAATTTTACTTTTCCTATAATAAAATTCAAATGTTTTTAGTTTCATACTAAGTAAAAAAGAAAACAAGAAATGTTGAGAAATTACTTAATAATGCGTTTATTTTTTCTTTTCTTTTCTTCTTTCATTTAGTTTTGGCAGTTCTATCTTTAGCAGTCGCTGATGAATCTCTAGATACACGAGAAAATACCGATCTGACGTTAAAATGTCGTTTCACAGAGCAATACGATGCCGAAGATTTTACATTTTATTGGGCCAGATGGACGGCAAATCCGGCACAATTCGAGAATGTTGCCATTGGTGATGTGCAATTAAATTCTGGTTATCGGTAAGTCACTTAAAATTTTACTTAAACTCTTGCGTTAAACTCTTTCTATATTAAAAGGAATGTAACAATGGATGTTTGTCAAAACAAAAATCCAATGCCTACATACTCTCCAACGTAATGCGAGTCGAAATGTCACAATGTAGTATGTAGTGTTGTATTCTTTAGTTAAATCCTAAAATTAAAACTTTTTTTAGGCCGTAGAACTGTTATCAAAAATTATAATTTTATTGAAAGGGAGTGCTCCCAATCATACTTTTAAAAGCGATTTTATTTTAATAATTTTATATGCCAAGATATCCTAAAAGTCAATGTCATTGCCATTTGAAATATTCTTGCCTCCCTGAAAATTTGCTTTTCATTCTCTAATCGTTTAATTTCCTTCCATTTATGCAACATTTTGCTTTTTGTCATTGTCATAAAAATATGTAATAAAATATTGTCATAAAGACATATAATTATGTCGCCCACTATTTATATCACTAGAATTTCTATATTTCATTGGGTCTCTTATTAAAAGCTTTCTATCTTTAAATTTAAATATAACACGGTGTTTGTGTGATATCATTGAATCATTTTTTCATTTCGTTTTTCATGACTTTGGCTCATAAATGAGCATGAATTTGACCGATGGCATGAATTTAGGCTTATTTGCATACACTTGCAACTTAAGAAAACCCTCAAGAAAGAGTCTAACGAGATCAAATCTCTAGATATCGGTGCTAGCTCACATCACATTCATCATGACCATGCCTTCAAATTGCACGTGCAGAATATGAGCTGTGTGTTGCGTATTATCATTCATCGTAGCGACACTTTAAATTCCCACTCATCTAGAAATGGGTCTCATCGCCCAATGATAACGTTTCGATTAAAATTAGGTCCGAAAAGAACACCAATTTGGATAAAACAATTTTATTATCCGCAAGTATTGATTCAAAAAGTCGCCGTAGTCTAGTGGGAATGTAGTGTGTTGGCTTACTAGACGTAGGGCCAGAGTTCAAACCCCAGGTCAGACATCAAAACGAAAATATGAAAAATAATAAGGATATAAGTGATGTAAATAGTAAGAAGATCAGATGAAATCAAGTATTTCCTGCATCGTCTTATGAAGCTAAGGCACTGAAAAATGTGTCGGTTCCAGCGAACATCACACTGAATTTTCATGCTCAGAACGTCAAGAGCTTCTGCCACCCTAACATTTACAGCGCCCATATATTTATATGATGCAATATTATTGCTGCGTAGTAGCCGTATTCTTGTAAGTAGTGTGTTCGCTTATTAGACATAAAGCACGGGTTCGAGTCCCAGGCCAGACATCAAAACGAAATATAAAAAAAAAATATTTCTTCGGCGACTTCCTCTCAGCAGATTTCTAACAGAACCTCTGAGAGAATAAACCTGCCATGAAAAAGTTTCTCAAAAAATCTGTCTTTCGGAGTCGATTTTAAACTGTAGGTCCCGCCACTCAAGTATAAAATTAAGGCACACAGCATGAGTGGTGTGAGAAGCTAGGCCGTAAACCTAACTGATGTGTTGTAATGGCCAATTATGTATGTATGCCAATGCCGTATTCGTCCATAGTAATTCAGTCGAACAGACTAAATAAACGACAACTAATTTAACCGGTAAAGTTGCCGTAGTCTAGTAGGTACTGTGTTAGCTTATTAGACGTAAGGCCACGTTTCGAACCTTTGGCTATACATCTCCATAAAATGAAATATGAAAAAATATATTTTCCAGCGGCTTCCTCTCAGCAGGTTTCGACTGACAAAAACTCTGCGAATAAATAAAATTGACAAGAGAGACCCCACCACTCATGTATAAAATAAACACACACAACATAAGTGATATGAGAATCACGGTTGTAATCCTGACTGAAGAGTTATAGTGACCATTTATATACGTATTGTTACGTTTTTACCTTTTTAAAAACATTTAGAATATGAGTTCATTGATTGCAAGCAAAGTAAGAACAAATATATGTTTAGTTTAAATTGAACTCTTTACTGTCCGCACTACTTTCTTGTGCCACTGTTACAACTTGATCTTGTTCGCTATTCTTCTCTGCTGGCTCCCTTTCCGTAAGCAATGTGCACTTGTACGTTAGATCTATATAGCGGAGATGTTCAAACCACGACTGTTTACTTCGCATGTGACGCGTCTTTACACAAGACTGACTGAACTCTTACGTTGTCTGCTTTGTATTGCCTTTTTGTATGCTCACGTAAATAGTGTGATAAAGGTTCTTGAAGTAGAACGTTCGGGGTTTCGCTTTCTCGTGAACTCAATCGGGACTTCATTGTTGTTTGTGTATTTTGTTCACATTGCTTGTAGTTGCGTTCTCGCTTACTTCTCTATCACCGTTTCTTTCATACTGATATTGTTGGTTTACTTGTAACAAGTTCGTTGTATTTGCTTACCTTGTTTGTTGGTTGCTTACGTTCATACTGGTCTGTCTACTGATGTTGTTGGTATATGCAAACAAGTTTGTTGTATTTGTTTGTGTAGCTTTTGTTTCTGTTTTCGTAACAGTATGTAACTTGACAGATATAGCTGCAACCAAGTGGTCGATATCAACTGTTCCAAGTTCAAAAGTCTCTGTTAGAAGACCCTGTACAATATTTTTATTCCCCTTTTCATATTATTTTTCATATTTTTGTCGTTTGTCATTTTATGGAAATTCGATAATAAATAATTGATGATAAATTATGCTGTGCCTTTCACAGCGACTTGATGAATTTCGAATTTAATAACGAGAATGGAAAACTTTTGTATTTTCTGTTAAATCACGCCTAAGATTTTTACAAACCCAAATGGGAACTTTAATGCAAGCAACGACTATGATGTTATAAATTGAACTAAAAAGTTCTATTATCGATGGCACATCAAATTAATGTCTATGAGCCAGCAATTTTAGCTTTTCTTTTCTTCTTCGTCGGCTTTGTATGAAGGAATTGTGCGTGTGTGTGTTTGCGAGTGTCGTATTATATATAGACTATGAAATATTAAAAAAAAAGAAATAATTCGTAATTAAAATTAAGTTGTAAAGCAGTTTTTTTTTCTTGTAACCACACAACTACAGTAAAATTATAGAGACGAGTAGCAGAAGTGAAAGAAAAACTTTTTAAAACCATTAACTTTGTACACACACACACTTGGAAATTTGTTGATGATAGCAGAGAGAGAGAGAGAGAGTATAAGGATGATGAGGTAAGGTTATCTGGCTGCTTCAACTTGATAACGTTGTTGTTGTTGTTGGCTTTTAAATAGTTGGCTGAAATGACTAGATTGTTTATAGTCGACTTGACTTGACTTGGCTGGCTGGTTGGCTGACTAGTTGGTTGCTTGGGTTCGCTGGTTGGCTCATTTGGTTACTAGCGGGGCAGATAGATGCCATCCACCGCATTAATATTTCATTCATATGCCACAACTGCATTTAGGATTTCTTGCTTTCTTTTTTGTTTATTTATTTACTTTTTTCAATGTTTATTTCTTTAAACAACTTTTGTGAGTGTGCCAAATGAGTTGGCCATTTAAATGCCGTTTTCTGAACTTTTTTTTTCCTTTCTTGTAATTTATAAAACAAATGCTTGGTGTTCTGAACATTCTGCATTCTGTTTAATTCATGTCGTCTTGTTTGCTGTAAGAGCGACCATAAATATTCTTAATAAGAATGGTTTGTGGTTAAAACATATTTCAGCCAGTTTTATCTGTTCATTCATAATTTCTTTTTAATACAGAAAACAGTGCAAAGCTATTACCAAAGGAAAACCAGTAAATCTCAGACTTTAATTAGATTTCTTTAGCTTGGTGCAAATAAAATATTGAATTAAATACGTTGAGTACGTACATAGTAGCTACTTAGTGAATATGTTGAGGCAATAAATATTTTGACTTCTACGTGTAAGAGAGGAAAGTTAAATTTAACACTTTATCTCTTTAAATTGATTTCAAAGACTTTTTCTGCCTGCTTAATTATTTTCCAGTTACGACGAGTATACTCGTCATAAACAGAGTGTAAATATTTTACTCTGTAAAAGCAGACAAATTTGACTAACACTAGATTTACTGACCGAGCCAATGTGACTCATTAAAAATTTGATCACTATGTCTATGTTTGTTTGTATGTTTGTATGTTTGAACTTTATAGACGATTAACCGGCTGAACCGATTTTCTTGAAATTTTAACAGTATGTCTGGAAGGAGTTATAGGTTACTTTTTATGTTGAAATTTCGAATGAACGAGGTGCCACGCCCACATGTACTACATACTTAATATTTAATTGCATTTGAAACATATTACTCATACGCATCCATAATACATCTAGTAGAATAGTTACCCTGACAAGTATGCAATAAAAAATCTATGATTTTTTGACGTATGAAACTTAATGGAATTAGATATCACTCATACGTCACATTTGTAATTTTTTAATGAATTTTACATCTATATATACAAAAATGAATGTGTTTGTGGTTTTGAAGTCTATAGACGGCTAAACGGCTGGACCAGCTGGAAGGAACTATAGGTTACTTTTTATTTTAAAATTTCAAGTAGGCGAGGTGACTCGCCCACATATCCAATAAGTATTTAATGTCGTATATCTCATAAACTGCAACAGCAAGAGTCCTCAAATTTTGTATGGACGACTTTGACGTATATATAAACAAAATGGGCGGATTGGCTATAATGGGCGTGTCACCTCCAATATAAAAAATATTAAATTATTATATCTAAGAAAATATAACAGTTAGAGTCCTAAAATTTTGTCGAATCCACTTTAGTATCAATATGAATATTTTAGACAAAAATGGGCTGACTAGGAAAAGGGGGCATGGTACTTCCCATGTGAATTAAATTGAAAACTTCTTATATCTCGGAAATCATCTATATATATAAAAATGAATGTGTGTTTGTTTGTATGTTTGTATGTTTGAACTTTATAGACGATTAAACAGCTGAACCGATTTTCTTGAATTTTTCACATTATCTTCCTGTATGTCTGGAAGGAGTTATAGGCTACTTTTTATGTTGAAATTTCAAATGGGTGAGGTGCCACGACCACATATACTACATTACCTACTATTGTAAGCTAATAACAAAATGGGTATATTGGAAAAACTACAACAGCAAGATACCTCAAGTAACTACAGTTTCAATAAAAATATTTTGGACAAAAATGCATCGACGGTCGGTGTCCGCCACTGTATATATAACTATTAACTTAATCATAACATTGTATGAACAGTACTATTAAATAAGATTAAATGCTTGTTGTATTGGAGTTAATCAATAATCAATAAATTAAATTATTTCCTTGGAAAAACTTCAATTTTCTTATATGAGTCAAATTGGCTCACTTTAGTAGAAATAGATACATAATCAACATCCGAAAATCTAGTGCTAAAAATCAAATGTTGCTCGTAAAATATATATTTTGTAACGCTACATTTTTAGCAGCCTTTATTAGGTTTTCTCCGGAAAAATCTCGGTTGTTTCTTTGAATAATACGAATGTGATGTTTTTTTTTTTATCGATGAGTATACTCGACATTTTGCGATCATTTCTCATATCGCTCTGACGAGTATACTCGATCACAATGTTTTTTTTCAACGAGTATACTCGACATTATGCGAACAATTCTCATATCGCTCTGTCGAGTATACACGATCATATTTCTAAGATAATTATGAAATTCATTGTTTTTTTTTTTTGGAGTGTATTTCTGACCTTATTGAATTTCATATTTTCTACTGCTACCGTTGATAAATTTATTTCACCACTTCTTTGTGTGCTGCATGCTGCATGTTGCATACTGTTGTTGCAGAGTGTTTAAATTATATTTATTACATTTGCAACATTTTCAAAAGAATTGTAAATTTTATATGCTTTAGGCAAATATGTATTATTTTTTAAATGGTTGCCTTTGTTTTTTCGAGCTTATTTCGGTATACTGGAGGTATACTGATGGCCAGTTATTAGCCTTGGTATGGTTTGCATATTTTCAATTGCATTTGAAAAAAAAATTAATACTTTCAACAGCCACAAATACGATAACAGGATGAACAAACAATTTAGGAAGGGAAAAATGTGTAATAAAAGCAAACATTTTTATAAGGAAACCACCGTTGTAAAGAAGCGACAACCCCAAATGGTAACACTCGTTCATTTGTAATGACGTTTAAGAATGAAACATAAAAGATATGCTCAGTCTAAAACACATGCAACCCAGCAGTATGGCAGTACCAAAATGCATGGTCCCTTAGGGATCTTTTGTGCATTTACACTAAACTGGGAATACGAAAATAAATACAGCAACCAGTGGAGATTTTTCTTATTTTATTTTTTTTACTGGATTTATGCTGATGCCAATGCCGCTACCACCATTACCACAAGCAACTGCATGTGCAACTTTGGCTACTCCTGGAGTACATACTGTACTGTACTGTACTGTATATACTATGTTATGATAAATGTTACAAAATGAGCATTTTTCCCTTAGCAAAAGCTCTCATTATAAACTCTGCTGTATATATACAAACATATATAACGCGTGTTCAGCAAAGTATTTTTTCCTCTCTTCTATTCTGTATTACTTAAGAATCCATACCATCACCAACACCAATCCCCAATTTTTTCCTTTACAAATGTATATGAAATAATTTCAAATGTCATACAACAACCATCTGCACCCACAGATGTCAGTGAAATAGACAGACAGACAGACATACCACTCCTACGTAGCATAGCGTGAAATGCAATTCTTTTGTATTTTGTGTTAAGTGTTAAGAAGTTTTATGAGTAAATAAAATGGTTTTCAAGTACAATATCGACAAGAAGTATAAGAAAAACAAGGAACACCACCGCTCAACGCGGACAGCAGGATTAACTTGGAATTGGAATAAGAAACGAAAAGACAGAACAGTTAAGAAAGTGTTTAAAAGAGATTTGTTTTAATAATTTAATGGCAAACATGCAATGAAACAATTTAAAGTTGATTTCTTTGGTTGTTTTTAAAGGACACTTTACTTTATTCTTTAATCGTCTCATGTTTCTTCTCAGAAATATATTGCAAGAAGACGAGTGTTACATAGGAATACAGGATTCTCGGCAATTAGTCCCCTTATTTCGCTCGAGCAAAATCCTTTTGTAATAGCGATAGAACAGTGAAACACAAGCCACATTGCATAGATGATCCAATGAATCAATTGAGTTGTATATCATACCGTTATTAGCGGGCAACATCGATCTCTCCTGTATGCAGTCGAAAAGTCTCAGAATAGATGTTGACCTATAAATGAGAGTTGTATTCCATTCTTTTTCGAATATAAGTGGTGTAAATAGTAAAAAGGTCAGGTGAAGTGAAAAATTTCTTGCACCGTCTTAAGAAGCTAAGGCATTGAAAAATGTGTCGGTTCCAGCGCATATCACACTAAATTTTCATGCTCAGAACGTCAAGAGCTTCTGATGCCCTAATATTTCTCCCGCCTATATGATGCAATACTATTGCTTCGTAGTCACCGTAGTCTAGTAGGTAGTGTGTTCGCTTATTAGACGTAAAACCCGGGTTCGAGCCTCAGGTCAGACATCAAAACGAAATATGAAAGAAAAAAAATATTTCTTCGGCGACTTCCTCTCAGCAGATTTCTGGCAAAAACTCTGAGAATAAATAAAGCTGCCATGAAAAAGTTTCTCAAAAATCTGTCGTTCGGAGTCGACGTTAAACTGTAACGCCACTCAAGTATAAAATTAAAGCACACAATATGAGTGGTGTGAGTAGCTAGGCTTTAATCCTGACTGAAGGGTTATAATGGCCAATTGTGTATGTATGTTGTTCCATTCTCGCCTAATATCTTGTTTCAACTGTGTACTTCACTCTGCTCATTTTAAATTTATAGAGCTTACTGGCAAGTTTTTCCCAAACATGTTCAATAATGTTGAGATCAGGGGCCTGTGCCCTTAGTTTTAAGCAATCATGAACAAGCTTCAGTTTCTCAACATGCTCCTGATCGTTGTTCTGGTAAAAACAAATGTGCCCAATATATTTAACTTGTCGCTACTTTGATTCATATTTTGTTTTAAAATTCATAAATATTGGAATGAATCCATTTTACTGTCTATATAATAAACATGCCCTACTCCTGCACTGGAAACACATCCCCCCACCAGTGTCGACAGTTACTAAATTAAATTAAATTTACTCTCATATGTAAGGACTACCTACCTACATAATACCTACATACAAGTTATTAATGAAGCTAATTAATCGTTTACTAATTTTTTGCATATTATTTCTCAGCTGACTATATCAATACCAACTTTTAAATTCGTCTTGAATACATACGTAACTATCGTTTGTTTGGCTAAAACCTAGTTTAAATGTTATCTATTTGTATTGTTAATATCCTAAGATATCCTAAAAATATTCCTCAGTTGCTTTATATTTTGTAACTCCTTAAAGTAGGCAATAAAATAAAAATAAAATTAATCATGTAAGTTAATGCATTGTTTAATAATTTTTTGCATATTAATTCTCAGCTGATTATATCAATACCAACTTTTAAATTCGTCTTGAATAAATACGTAACTATCGTTTGTTTTGCTAAAACGTAGTTTAAATGTTCTCTATTTGTATTGTTAATATCCTAAGATACCCTAAAAATATACATTACTTTCTTTATATTTTGCAACTCCTTAAAGTAGGCAATAAAATGTTAAGTACCAAGTATTTGTATACGATTTTCTTTCAGTTTCTTTTTATTCTTATGCTATTGTTTGTTATTCATTTTGAAAAATAATTAAGTTGTTAACCACTTATGTTTAACAAAACAACAATAACAACAACAACAACAGAAATGGCATTAAAATGAAAATTGCAAACCATGGAATGAATGAAAGCAAAATAAAAGGGAAAACACAAAAGCCATCTTTACTTGAATAACCTTTAATTTGGTTTTTTTTTCTTTTTCTTTTCATTTGGATTCTGCCTCATTTCATATACTCTCTTTGATAATCGTACACACTTATATACATACATACATAAAGAAAAGATGTTCATGCGTTCATGGCTCATCTCATGTTGGCCATAAACAATACCCTAAACGTTTCTTATTGTCTATAAGTGAGTTTTATGCTTTAAAACACAACAACAATAGCATCAAAAACAATAAAAAAAAAATGGTTAACAGAAAAGAAAATTGGACCACAAACTCTCTCACTCTCTCTCCCTCTATGGTACTCACATGTCCACACATTCATACATACATACATGGGCTTGTAAAATAATATAAGAGAAAAAATAAAAATAAAATAAAACATACATTCAGGCTGCACTTCACTTAAGTTGAGTGCAATCTTTTTATTCTATTTTGAACGGAACTTATTGTTGTTGTTGTTTGATTTTAGGTATACATGTGTACATACATATGTATGTACATGTACACTCTCCAGAATATCCTTGAAACAGGAATTGAATCTCATGCCTGAATTTCTTTTGTTGAAAGAGAAAAGGCTGAGAACAGTTATAGAATGAGTTACATACATATATAGTCTTTTATATGTGCACACATACATACATACATACATATGTATGTATGTATATCGAATATGTATGAGTATCAGAAAGTGAAGCTCAAATAAGCGAATGGCATAAGACGGACCAGCATATTTTAACAAGCTTACGCATACACTCCAACTTTTTGCACATACACATGCACACTGTCATAAAAAGATTTTCTTCGTATACATATGTATGTATGTATTTATATATGTATGCATACATTCAAACATTAAAAATGGGTAACCACTCTACTGGCGCACTTGTTTGTACATTTGTACAAGTGTACGTATGTAAGCCTCATTTAAGAAAATGTTTTTACGGTCATACCATACAAACATACAAAGCCACTATACCTATACGCAAGCACTGTATACATATGTATGTACAAGTATAATTTTATTTAAAGTATTATACATAATGGCAAAAATTTATTTTTCTTTTCTTAACTTAAAAGAATAAATAAAAATGAACTGAAATATATTTTTCTGTGTTACGATCTTAATGGCCTTAATGCTATTGAAGCTGTTGTATTGTAAAATCACTGTGTATTTTCATTACAAGCACAGAAAAAAAGTTTCACGAATAGTGTTCGAACACAAAATAAAAAAAATTTATAGAGAAAAAAGAAACAGCAAATCCTCGTATTTTAATATTTATTGCCATCACTGTAATTTGGGATTTTCCCATTTACTCGACTTCCTTTTGAATCTGGGGTTGTAATATTCACCACACTTCATTTAAATTTCCGTTTATCCGTTTCCGTTTTCTCGGTAAAATCCTTTAGACCGGTCTGCTCGGTCACACTGACCCCCTTAATTCGGGAACGCATGATGTTGTAGTCTAGTATGTAGTGTGTTCGCTTAATAGACGTAAAGCCCAGGTTCGAGCCCCAGGCCAGACATCAAAACGAAATATGAAAAACAAATACTTCTTCGGCAACTCCATGTCAGCAGATTTCTGGCAAAAACTCTAAGAGCCATGAAAGAGTTTCTCAAAATCTGTCGTTCGGAGGCGACGTTAAGCTGTAGGTCCCACCACTCATGTATAAAATTAAGGCACACAACATGAGTGGTTTGAGAAGCTAGGCCTAACTGAAGGGTTGTAATGGCCAATTATGTATGTATGTATGATATTCTATAGTTCGTCCAACTGTTCCTGTTTCTCTGCACAATAAGACCCGTCATTTGTTGCTGGTACATGTTTGACCCCAATTCGACAATCTTGCCAGATTTTCTCGTTCTAGCACTTTTCTTTGCTGTTCGATGTGCTAACCGGAATCGTGCAATTTATCTACCTTAATCTTTTTGGTGGCACTTTAACGTCTTCCACAAATAGGATCGTTCTACCACCACTCCGTACTTTCTAGCCACTATGTTACGTTGAAGTGGAGCTGTACCACGACCAAATCAAAGAGATTATATCATGTTTATTTCCTCAAACTTAGTACACAATCAACACTCTTTGTTGAAGTCTACTTTTTTCTCTAAGGCAGAAAACTTTACGCCAGAGATCAGCAATGAGTATTCAAAAATATGAGTAGATTCGCATCATACTCATAATTTACGAATTCATGCTTATTTTAATATCATACTCATTCTACTTGTATTCAAAGTTTGAAGCTTCGAACTCATACTTTACAATACGCATGTTGATGTTGTTGATTTCAACTCTCCTTTGCTCAACATTTATAGGAATCACAAAATAAGTATGATTCGCGTACGAACACTACAATACTCACTAGAAGGTTGTGTGTTTGCTTTGCTTGCTGTCTGATGTTATTGATTTCGACTCTCCTTTACTCAACATTTACAAGAATCACAATATAAGTATGATTCCCATACAAACACTACAATACTCACTAGAAGGTTGTGTGTTTGTTTTACTTGCTGTAAATCCAACATCAACTAAGCTAGGCCGTAATCCTGACTGCAGAGTTGTAATGGCCAATTATGTAACAGCAACTAAGACTGTAAATTCTGATGAATGATTCGAATCACTCGAATCATTTATGAGCATTATAAGTATTTTCTTAAATTTATGAATCTGAATGAGTAGGCGTATGAATCAAACATATTTCGAATCTTATGAGTTTGATGTCAACGTTGTACTCATACTCATTGCAACCTGTACTTATAAATCAATGGTGTAGTGAGTATGAATGAATCAGAGTAATTGAATTTCAATACTGTTGACTCAGTCATACTCAGAATTTCACGATTAATTGCTGATCTCTGATGTATATTACTCGTTACCGCTATTTTCATATTAGTATCTGTATACGTATATATTTATTTATAGATATACGAATTGATAAAGCATGCATATGTTAAGGAGTTAAGGGGTTTACACTTTGTTGTAAATATTTATTTAATAATTTTAAAATTTAGAGAAAAAACGTTTCATAGCTGATCTCTGCCTTACTCCTATGTGAGCTTCAACATCAAACTTCCAGCTTTCAATACCACTACGCATAAGGCGCTCGTTTTAATACAACTCTCGATTGGCTAGACACAGATTGCCTTGCAATTATCACATGACTGTCTGGCAGCATCGTTTTTCGCTCTATATATACTGTGTTATTTTATGTCTGGCAACTGCGTGATCGTTCTTTTAATTGTTGTTGTTGGCTTTTTAACCTTTTTTTCACTTCTTGTGTATAGTAAGGCGGGCAGAATTTTTAAAAAAAAATTTAATCACTAAGAGTGCAGATGTAAATAATATTGATAATATTTAAATAATTACAACTCAAATTATATAATTTGTGTGATTAATGAACTCTGTTTTCTGTAATTATCCTGAAATATTTTAAATATTGTACACAGGTTTTTCAATATAATATTTTCAAGGATATAATTGTAGACATCATGCCTATAATGGACAACTAATAGACAACTCTTCTAAATAGCTCTGTATATGAAATATGTATGTCAATATTAATTGAATGTGTGTGTGTGCATGTGTGTATGTGTTTGGCTATTAAAGTAATGTTTATTTATTTATTTGTTTTTCTTTCTCAAATAAATTGTTTTATTGTTAAACAAATTATTTGCATATCGTACCATAGATTGATATGAATGTGTTTTTATTAAATATTTTGAGGTTTTAAATTTATGGTCAAACACTTCATTCTTTCATATTCTATAGAATGGCTATGGATTTTCTTTAAATAACCACACACACACACATAAAACACACACATAAACACACATGTAGACAATTATTATTTTTCATTTTTTTTTATGAATACTCAGTATTTCACTATAAAAACAAAATAAATTATTTTTAAATTAAATAATAAAAATAAAACATGGTTTTTTCTTTTTTTCTTTAAATTCTAAAAAACTATGTATATTTTCAAAGCAAAAGTATATTTTTTTTCCTTCGTTTTTCTCTTTAATTCTTATAAAAAATAAATATTTTTAGATTCTTAATTAAATGCAAATTTATTATATTCTTTTGAGTTGTTGGTGTTGTTGTTATTGTTATTTAAATATTTTTATGTTTTATTTTTATATGGAAAAATATTGCAATAATAGTAAAAAAAAATATGTACGTAGGCTAATTGAACATTAAATAAAATTTATTTCATAATTTTATCGAAATTTTTGAAATATTTTCAATTATGCATTGAATTGCACTCAAAAAACAACAAAAAACATTGGAATAGGAGGGTTATACCCAATGTCCCATTCTGTTTTTAATAAATGTTTTTTTTTTGTTTGAATTTCATTACCCTTAGCTTCTAGGATAATAGGTTTTTCATCTATTGTTGCCTAGAAAGAACTCTCTGTGAACGTTTATTGAGCTTAGTGTAAAGAACTTTGTTGATTGAATTCCACTGCTTACCAATACATTTTACTGCCTAAACTTTCTAGGATGTTCGTTGTTCGATTTCACTGCTGGAGGTTGCAGCCTTTTAATTAAAAAAAAAACGAAATTAACTAGTTTTCACTTGTTTTTGGCCGGGTTGTAGTCAAGCACTTTAATCACCAGAGATCAGAGATCAGCAATGAGTATTCTAAAAGATGAGTAGATTCGAATAATACTCATAATTTCTGATACTTATACGCATACATAAATACATACATAATTGGCCTAGCTTCTCACACTACTCATGTTGTGTGCCTTAGTTTTATACTTGAGTGGCGGGTCCTTTAGCTTAGCGTCGACTCCGAACAACAGCTTTTTGAGAAACTGTTTCATGGCAGGTTTATTCACTCTCAGAGTTTTTGCCAGAAATCTGCTGAGAGGTAATCTCCGAAGAAATATTTTTTTTTAATATTTCGCTTTGATGTCTTGCCTGGGGCTCGAACCCGGACTTTACGTCTAATAAGTGAACGCACTACCTACTAGATTACGGCGATACGCATACATACATACATATGTACATACTCATACTACTCCTTTTCAAAGTTTGAAGTACTTAAGGTACTCATACTTAATAATACGCGTCATATTGTTGATTTCGACTCTCCTTTACTCAACATTTACAAGAATCACATAATAAGTATGATTCGTGTACGAACACTACAATACTAACTAGAATGTTGTGCGGTCTTTGGCTTTGCCTTTTTCAACAACTAAGACTGTAAATTTTGGCTGAATAATTCCAATCACTCGAATCATTTATGAGTATTATAAGTATTTTTCTAAATTTATGAATCTGAATGAGTAATCGTATGAATCAAACATATTTCGAATGTTATGAGTTTGATGCCAACGTTGTACTCATACTCATTGCAACCTGTACTTATAAATCAATGTTGTAGTGAGTACGAATAAATCAGAGTTGTTAAATTTCAATACTGTTGACTCACTTATACTCAAAATTTCATGAGTACTTATGAGTAGCGAAAAAACGATTCATTGCTGATCTCTGATTCATACAGCTGGTGTACCGGTATAAAGTGAGCGCCATGATTCTAATTTCACCACAGTAAACATTCATTGTGCAAGAAATGACATCTGTTTTATATCAAATCAATGAACAAAAAACATCATATATTTTCATCGTTTCATTAGGATTATGAACTTTGGTACCAAAAATAATAAGACACGTTACAGGGTACAATCTAAGCATTAGATTATATTCACCGGACTTGATCCTTGCGACAACTTTACGTTTTCATCGGTGGGACTCGAACTGGATGAGCAGCACTTCGACTCCTGCGAGGAAGCCGATTGGGTGACTAATTGTCTTGCCTTATTGGAGTAGAATCCACAAATTGGCTGAAAAATGTTTTTACTTTCCTCTTAAATTTTTAAAAAAAATATCGGTATATCTTATAAGAAATTATCTTCTGATTTATAATATTATACTCTGAAGGATTGTCGTGTGCAAAATAAGCCTTTTCAGGTTTTATCACCTTCACTTAATATTTTTTTTAAATGTTTGCCTACGTTTGGTCGGAATACATGGGTTAAAATTGTGAAATATTTTTCGATTTATTATAAAATGAATTTTTATTTAATTGCTATTAAAAAATCATAAAGAAAATTTAAAATAAAATAAAATAAAATAAAACAGTTATTGGCCTCTCTCTACGCTACTTAGATTGGTTGGCAATATTTGTGAATTTAGAAAAAATACTCACACTGAAATAATATTGAAATTTTATTTATATTTTCACAAAGTTATTTGACAATGTGAAATAACCGTTTTATTGAAAATCCATTTTAACTCCGGAAAATCTTATTCGTTTAGACAACTTTCAAAAATAGCTCTTAGAGATAAACTATCTTCTGTTATGACCAGTATAATGCCATAAAATAGACGTTTGCTCTTGAATTCAAGTAAACTGCAAATTTGGTTATATCAACGACGATGAAAGATATACAAAGATCGATTTCTTTCATTATTAACAAAAAACCTCCCGATAAATAATATATTTTATTTAAAAAATTTAATTATCAATAAAAATTTCAATTGTGTAGCCTTTTCTTTAATTCGACTAGCAGTGAAATATTGTAAATTAAAATTCTACAGTATTCGAATATTAAAATGTTTAAAAATTATTAAATAAATATTTATAACAAAGTGTAAACCCGTAACCTCCTTAACATATGCAATAAACTAAAAAAAAGAAAAAACACCTAAAGGCATGCTATATCAATTCGTATACCTACAAATAAGCATATACAGACAAATACAGATGCTAATATGAAAATAGCGGTAACCAGTAATATATTAATATATAACGACACAGGCAAAAGCCAACTAAAAGAAAATAACTAAACAAGACAAATAAAGAACAACAAACAAACTACACACATCGTACAGTAAACAGAATTACACAAAGACGTTGCAAGAAGGAAACGAAATGATGATTGAAAATCCAACAACAACAATAGCACTACAAATACCAAGAAATTTCTCAAATATAAAATAAAGTTCTGTTTATAGAGTCAAGGACAATACTGCCAGTTAGTCGTATGTTGTGGGTCAAAGATAGAACGTGACTTTGTGATTAATAACCGAGGGTTGTATTAAAAAGTGTACATTAAGCACAGTGGTATTGGATAATGAATAAAATTGATAGAGTGCAGTGCCATAAGTTAAAGTGTTTTGTGTCGTAAATAAATAAAGGATTTAAGGAATAAATAAATAAAAGGATTTATTTAAATTAAAATAAAAGAAATAAATAATTCATCACCAAATCGACGATTAATAAATGTAGTAAAAAGCAGCTGTCAACCCCAAAAAGATGGAAGAGATACCCTTAGGCCATATAAGGTTCATGATGATGCCATTTGCCTTTGTTCTCGAGCTACAGAGCGACTAATAAAGCCACTAAAGGTTCTAATGTCCATTACCAACGGATCGTTCTTCATTATCTACACCTAGTGATTTTCTACCTCTCCGTTATAGGTGTACCAAGTTTCATTGTCTCTTCATCTCCGGTACATGTCGTTTGCAATGCACCCAAAACCGAGTTACTGTGTCATTATTTGTACATTTTTATTTAAGTTTTTATAATTTTCTTCGATAGTTATTCACTTTCGTAGGTTGTGTAAAACGCAGCCATTAGGTTGGTTTACTAGACGTAAGGCAGCGCTGCCAGCCAGCAATGAATCATTTTTTCGCTATTCATAAGTGCTCATGAAATTCTGAGTATGAGTGAGTCAACAGTATTGAAATTCAAATACTCCGATTCATTCGTACTCACTGCAACCAACATTGATTTATAAGTACAGGTTGCAATGAGTATGAGTACAACGTTGACATTAAACTCATAACATTCGAAATGTGTTTAATTCATATGCCTACACATTCAGATTCATAAATTTCGAAAAATACTTATAATACTCATAAATGATTCGAGTGATTCAAATCATTCAGCCAAAATTTACAATCTTAGTTGTTGTTTCATTTACAGAAAAAGAAGAAAGAAAAAAACAAAGACATCAGGCAAAGCAAACACACAACCCTCTAGTGAGTATTGTAGTGTTCGTATGAGTATCATACTTATTTTGTAATTCTTGTAAATGTTGAGTTGAAATCAACAACATTATGCGTATTGTTAAGTATGAGTACGATGAGTACTCCTTGATTATGAGTAGTATGAGTATGATATTAAAATAAGTATGAATACTTATAACTATCAGACATTATGAGTACAGTAAGACCCCGCTTAATGCAGGGGATACGTTCCAATAAGTTCCAGCGCTAAACGAAACAGCGTTTAACGAGGCATCTAATATAAGATGCGTTCGTACTGCGATTGCCTCTTCGGAAAATCCATTTAGAATCTTTATTCTGGACAGACTAACAAAAGAGCATTGAAAAAGTTACGTAGTATACACTGTTGCTATATAGTGCACCGCTTTTGTACTACCGCGTAATACTCAAGCAGCGTTAAGCGGGGTCTTACTGTATGATTCGAATCTACTCATCTTTTTGAATACTCATTGCTGATCTCTGGTTCAAACCATAACAAAATGAGATATACAAAACCATTTATAAGGTGATTGCCTCTCAGCAGATTTTTGGAAAAAAATGCCATGAAAAGTCTCTCAACATCTGTCGTTTGGAGTCGCTTTAAACTGTAGGTCCCGCCACTTATGGATAAAATTAACAAGCATATCATATGTGGGATGTGAGAAGCTAGGAAGTAATGCTGACGGAAGGATTGTGCATATAACTGGGGAAATATTTGAACATTTATTGGCAACGATATTTTCATGTGCGCAACTGTCTTTCCTCTGTCTTTACATGACCGTATAATTTGATGGCGCCCGGCTAAGCAATACAACAAAAGCAATTAAATAACAATATTTAAATGCCCCTAAAATTATGCAAATAAATTAATTGTTTTGTGCGCCGGCAAGTAATTTATCATTTTTATTAAAAAAAAAAAGTAGAAAAAATACTTTGAAAATAAAAAAGCAATTTATCTACATTCGACATCAGTGCCATAATGATTATAATGATGATAACGATGATTTCATTCATTTTTCTCTTTTATATTAATTAAATGAAGCAGAAGAGACACTTGCCATTTGTTTTTTTAAGTTCTTTTTGTTGGTTTTTTTGTGTCTCTTTTTCCATCTATTCTACCATATTTATTCAACGGACTCTAATTTAAGTTTACATGGAAAAATCATAAATGTTTTGAAATTTTTATTAAGTCTAAAAACTACAACAGCAACAATAAATACACATTTTGAGTAAAAAAAAGAGAAACAAAAAATCTATTTAACTTTTAGTTGAATGACTCCGATGTGCTGCAACAAATCTCCAATGCCATCAAACGCCACCACCACCACTACCACACAGCATATAGAGAAACGAAGTAAAAAAATTTTTGAAATTTTCTTCATTATATTGTTGTCGTCTACCTTTGAGAGGTCACTTTGGTAATTTTTACTTTGCCACTTGAGCAGTCTAATAGGGCAACTCACATTTTCTCAGTCGCTCTACCATCCCCCCATGCTAACTGTAACGTTTTCAGACGCAATCATTTATTATGAAGGGAAAATAAAAAAGCGGTTCAAAGAGGATAATAAAAATTTATACACAGAATACAATCATAAAATTTTGTTTTTCAAGGACACTAGATACGTATTGTATGTATGTATGTATGGATGTACATATACATAAGTTAGTTCTTAAATTCTATATACACTCGTAGAAATAAATTAGGTACGTATGTATGTGAGTAGTTTGAAGTGTCTTTACTTGTTTCGTTAGACTAGAAGTTGTTGTACATTTTTATTTGGACCTTTCCCAGCCGCAGGACGTTATTTTATTTGAAACTCATAATGAACTAAAAATATTCCTTCACTTGATTTCTTATTACTGATGAAAATTCATTTGAAAAAAAGAAAAGAAAAAAAACAGTTTAATACAGATCCTATACCAAATTAATTCTGCCACTTGAATGAAAAAGAGGGCATTTTCTCTGGGTTCCATTGCAATTTTATTTTTTTTTTGGCAATATTAATATCATAATGCTTCAATTGACCATTTAAATTATTGACAAGAACAAATTATCCTCAAATACACAAATAAAAGGAATTTATCGAGATTAAAAATAAAAACGCATGAACGCATTTACGATAGTTTTCATACATACATACATGCATAATTGGCCATTACAACCCTTTAGTCGGGATTACGGCCTAGCTTCTCAACACCACTCAAGGTGTGTGCCTTAATTTTATACGTGAGTGGTGGGACATACAGTTTAACGTCGACTCCGAAAGACAGATTTTGTTTGAGAAACCTTTTCATGGTAGGTTCAGTTACTTTCAGAGTTTTTGCCAGAAATCTGCTGAGACGAAGAAGCCAAAGAAATATTTTTTCATATTTCGTTTTGATATCTGATCGGGGGTTTGAACCAACACACTAGCTACTAGACTACGACGACTTCATACGACGGTTTTCTTCTAATTCAAATCGTCTTCGACTAACATCCATAGCGTGCAGACCTTGCGCTGACCAACTTCCTCCTTTTCCCTGATTTTGGTGGAACTTGGTTAGTACAGGGACTGCGTTCACCCGTGGCATCACAACGGGCCGCTATGCGTGCTCAAGTGAGCTTTGTGTCATCAGAGCTACCACTCCGACCTAACCTAACCTAACATCCATAGCGCTATTGCTGAGAGCGTTAATCAAAGTAAAAGTTTGCATTGCTTTTAAGGCAACTATGTTCGAATTGTTAAGAAGATGGCAACTCTAATATAAAATTTTATCTAATTAAAAATAACGGTAGAGTACCGTTTAATATAATAATTTATTACAAAACATTGAGAAGCCAGGCCGTAATCCTGACTGAGGGGTTGTAATGGCCAATTATGTATGTATGTGTGTATGTATTACAAAACTCATCCGCAAAAAAAAACAGTCGTTGTACGAGATAGTTAAAAACGAAAAAAGGAAAGCAAACTTCAAAATAATCTCTAAATAATCTTTATGGGAACTAAGAAAAATTATGGCCAGGTACCATAGCAATATATAGTAGACCAGAGATCAGCAATGAATCGCTTTTTCGCTATTCGTAAGTACTCATGAAATTTTGCGTATGAGTGCGTCAACAGTATTGAAATTCAACTACATATTCTGATTCATTCGTACTCACTACAACATCTTTTTATGCCTTATATATAAAGATAAATGTGTGTTTATTTGTTTGTGGGTTTGTTTGTTTGAAGTTTATAGACGACTAAACGGCTGAACCGACTTTCTTGAAATTTTCACAGCATCTTCCTGTATGTCTGGAAGGAGTTATAGACTTGAAATAGGCAAATAAAATAAGATAAATAAAAATGTATGAGTGTCATTGTATAACAAAATATTACGTATACGTCACCCGTCAGCTCTATGTAATATTTTATACACGACAGTAGTTAAAATACATCTATATATGTATATAAAAATGATTGTGTGTTTATTTGTTTGTGGGTTTGTATGTTTGAAGTCTATAGACGGCTAAACGGCTGCACCGATTTTCTTGAAATTTTAACAGTACCTTCCTGTATGTCTGGAAGGAACTATAAGCTATTTTTTATTTTAAAATTCATAAAATACTATTTATGAGTATTATAAGTATTTTTCTAAATTTATAAATCTGAATGGGTAGGCCTTATGAATGAAACATATTTCGAATGTTATGAGCTTGATGTCAACTTTGTACTCATAAATTATTATATAAATCAATATTGCAGTGAGTACGAATGAATGAGAGTAGTTGAATTTTAATACTAATGACTCACTCATACTCAAAATTTCATGAGTACTGATCTCTGATTCTAATATACATACTATACTTACTTAATTTGTGTTCTGTAGATAATTAATTCTCAAAGATTCTGCATAAATACATAAAATAAACATACAAACAAAATTGAGAAAATTATCAAAACAAAATGTCACAAGAGATGTTCTGTTTTGAAGGCTCAGGTTGAAATTTGAAACAGATTTAACCTGTACATAAAGATTGAGTGAACATTTCCCAAAATTTGTTCCTTTGAAAACATAACCGGTGCACTCTCTATTCGATTTTATACTCATAAATCAATTCTATTTAATTACAAATATTTTCATGTAAATGATAGCCGCTGCCGCCTCAATAAGTACTGAATCACTTGCAATTTATTTTCGTTTTTATTTTACATTTGCATCACCACCACCACCATCACCAATTAATCATACATTTTCAGTGTGTTTTATTTTCTCATTCTCAGTTCTACTTCTTGTCGGCATGCATATATAAAAGTGAATTCTCTTTCCGTTTTACGGGCATTTCATAAAATTTTTACGGCTCATATTCAACAAAAAAAAAAGAAATGTTTTTCAATTATTTTGTTTCATTTTATTGGGGTCATACTTTATTATCATTTTACTTGCTTGTCTTCTTGCAGGACATTTTACAATTCGTTTTAATATAAAAATTCTTTTCTTATTATTATTTTCTGTATTTTCTGTCTTCTTGTTTTTTTTTTTTTTTGTTTTTGTTTGTTTTTATATGAACTTTTTACTGGTATTACTTGATACTTTTTCATTTCATATAACATTTTACGTTTTTATTAAAATTCATTTTCTCTCTCTCTCTGTTACAGGCTTGATTTTCGTCCTAAAAGCGGCATTTACGATTTGCAAATTAAAAATGCTTCGTACAATCGTGATAATGGCCGTTTCGAATGTCGTATTAAGGCCAAAGGCACCGGTGCTGATGTGCATCAGGAGTTTTACAATTTAACGGTACTAACGCCGCCACATCCGCCCGTTATATCGCCTGGAAATATAGCCATTGCTACCGAGGATAAAGCCATGGAATTGACATGCAGCAGTATTGGTGGCTCGCCCGATCCCATGATAAGGTAAAATAATTTGAATTTCATTTCTTTTCTTTCTTTTTCTTCAATCTGTTTCCCCTCTTTCGCAAAATCGAAATCGAAAAAAACTTTCATAGAAACAACACCCCCACAAATGTGTTGAGAAATCTTTGTGGCATAGTGTACGAGTATGTACAAGTATGAATGTTTACCACAAGTGGCCGAATTAAAGTCTTGGTCAATTGCAATCATACAAAATGCGTAAATGAATTTTCTCTCGTTGAGCTAACAGTAAAACGATTAATGTCTGTTCCCCTGTATTATACTTTATTTGAAATCTCTTTTGTCCGATACTTTACAGTTTTTCATAAATTTTTTATTCACTTTTAAAAGCAATTCTTGCCACTTTCTTTTGTATTCCTTGCCTGTAAACAAACTTTTATGCGCGTTTACTTTTAATTTTGTCCGTGAAGAGTGCAAAACGATGAATTTCGAAATAAGAGGTAGCAAAATCAAAACTTCGATCATAAATTTTAATTTTAATGCTCGAATAAGGAAGCAGAAGAAGAGCTTCTGTACTTGCAAATTTGGAATGGCGGAGTATTATTGCCTGAATTTGTTTTCAGCAGGGCATTATCCTACTCTGGTGTTAGGTCCCTATATCGTACATAAGATATTGGAATTGTTTTTTTTTTTTTTAATTTTAATTCCATAATTTCATAGCATAGCACTTTAGTAGCTTTTCAGGAAAAGCAATAACCGCATGTTCGATATTGCTGCCTTTTTAAATATGTTTAGAATATGAGTTTGTTGATTGCAAACAAAATAAAAACAAATCTGTGTTTAGTTTCAATTAAACTCTTTATTGTTCTCACTACACTTGTGTGCCACCGCATACAACTTGACGAATACAACAATAATTGTTTTGTTCGTTATTATTCTCTGCTCACACCCTTAGCGTAAGCAACAACACTTGTACATTCGATCTGTATGGCGGACATCTTCAAACCACGACTGTTCTCTTTACACAGAACGCGTCTTCACATAAGACTGACTGAATTCTTACTACTCATTCCCAGCTTTGTCTTGGCTTTTTGTATGCTCGCATAAACAGTCTGATTAAGGTTCTTGAAGTAGAACGTTTGGGGTTTCGCTTTCTCGAGATCTCTATAGCGACTTCATTGTTGTTTGTGCATTTTGTCCACACTGCTTGTTGTTGAGTTATTGGTTACTTGTCTATACTCTTTTCTTTCATACTGATGTTGTTGTTGGTTTACTTGTAAGAAGTTCGTTGTATTTGTTTGTGTAGCTCTTGTTTATTGTTTTAATGTTAAACGGTGATACACCGTTTCCCTTTTCGTAACAATATTTAATTATCAAATAGAGTTAATAACCGACTCATGTTTCCAAACAACCTTCATATCCTCGTGGTACAGGTTTTTTTTCTGTGTGAGTAACTAAAAATTGCAACACAGTTTTAGTGGATACCAGAGATCAGCAATGAGTATTTAAAAAGATGAGTAGATTCGAATTATACTCATAATTTCATACTTACTTTAATATCATACTCATACTACTCATATTAAAAGTTTGAAGTACTTATCGTACTCATACTTAACAATACGCATGATGTTGTTGATTTTGACTCGCCTTTACTCAACATTTACAAGAATCACAAAATAAGTATGATTCGCGGTACGAACACTACAATACTCACTAGAAGGTTGTGTGTTTGCTTTGATTGCTGTCTTTGTCTTTGACTTTCGTTTTTTTTTTGTGAATGCAACAACAACTAAGACCGTAAATTTTGATTTATGAGTATTATAAGTATTTTTCTAAATTTATGAATCTGAATAAGTAGGCGTATGAATCAAATATTTCGAATTTTATGAGTATGATGTCAACGTTGTACTCACACTCCTTGCAACCTGTACTTATAAATCAATGTTGGTTGCAGTGAGTATGAATCAATCAGAGTAGTTGAATTTCAGTACTGTTGACTCACTCATACTCAAAATTTCATGAGCACTTATGAGTAGCGAAAAAACGATTCATTGTTGATCTCTGGTAGATACACTCCTTGCGATTATTGTGTTCCGCAAAGAGTACGAGATTCAAGAGTTGATCTATGCCATAAACACATAAGAGGCACCAAATTCTGTTTGCTGACCTACCGAAATATGGAATACATGCTCGTATATGCTAGTGCTCCTGGCTATTAACGGATTATTGGATTGCCAATACAATAAAATGCATGAAATAGAGGTTGTTCTCTTTTAATTACCAGGTTTACTGGTATGAAATGAGCGTTTTTTCATGGGAAAAGTAAGACATTTAGTCGCCATGGTCTGTGGGTAGTGTGGTGTCAAACCCCAGGTCAGATATCAAAACGAAACATAAAAAAATTTTTCTTCGGCGACTTCCTCTCAGCAGATTTCTGGCAGAAAAACTCTGAGACTAAATACCTGCCATGAAAAAGTTTCTCAAAAATCTGTCGTTCGGAGTCGAAGTTAAACTGTAGTTCCTGCCACTCATGCATAAAATTAACGCACACAGCATGAGTGGTGTAAGGAGCTAGGCCGTAGTCCTGACTGAAGGGTTTAATGGCCAATTATGTATGTAAGACATTATATGTAAACTATTGCTTACATATTCTCCATCTTTCAGGCACAATTTGTGGATTCCACCCCAATAAAACTGTTCATTTTTTGAAGCATAGCAATTAATCACACAATTTAGGACTTTCCGACTGTACGAATCGAATGGCTGTTCAGCCAAAACGTGTCCCATCAATGAAAGCAAGTAGTAGTCAGAAGTTACCAGGTTTGGGTAATAAAGCGAATGGAATTTCAGCTCTTAGCTTAATGCTTTGATTGTAGCCTGAACGGACTTTGCTTTGCATGCAGGTGCAATGCCATGTTGCAAAATTGTCTTGCTGTGCCTTGTGAGCGTTTTTCGATTAAAGCATGATTCAGTTTGAACATTTGTTGTCGATAGCAAACTGTATTTATTAATAGTCTCGCTAGGTGTTAGGAACTCGTGTTAGGAACACCATTCCTTTCTGGTCCTACCGAGATTTTTCCCTACCGGGATTTTTTCCTTATAGGCTTTAGAAAGTAAATCCATTATTCATAAAAAATAAACTTCAAATATTTCCAAATCTTATACTTTGATGAGAATTTTTCTCAGTGCAACATGTATGAATTGTATGAGGAAAAATAAAAATTAAATAACTCGTATATGTTTAAGCCTTTGACTCTGTCATCTAATTTAAAACATTTTGCATTTAAATGCTTAAAGAAAACAATTTGTTTTGTTATCACTTGAATGCTTTCTAAATGAACAATTTGATTTCATTTGCAACCGAACTTTGTTGCAACACTGACTTCAAATTATGTTTAATGGTGGTAGCCAAGGATGACTTTAATCTGCCACCCGACATTTTCCTATTCACACGGCCAAGTTAATTTGTGTGCATGCAAGCCAACACAACATGCAGATGTTGCTTCAGCACTACGACATTATTATGCCGTAAGAAAAACAAAATGTACAGACAAATTTTTATATAATTCCCTTGTTGTAGTTGTTTTTTTCGTTTTTCTTCCTCCCATTCGACTTTTTGAGGTAATAAACCCAGTTTGTAAGGACATATAAGCCAAAATGATAATATTTTTAACCATGTTTTCATATTGGAATGGTGTGGGATGGGTTGATGAGCCAATAAAGCCACTTAACGAAATAAGAATTAAAAAACAAACAACAATTGAAGCATGGTAGTCAGGCAGTCAATTTAATCCTGATGAAGAGAAGCTAAACTCAAAATATTTCAAGTCTTTCTTTTACTTTTTGATTTTTCGATTTTTGAGTTTTTTTTTTTGCTATTTTAGTTTTCCCTGTTCCATTACCACACTTTCAGAGAGTCTGTTCTGTAAATACAATATATTTTAAAAACATTTTTTCCTTTCTTTTTTCATTTCCGCTTTGGCAAACGTACTGTACTGTACGGTTGGTTCTCTTTCACGGTATGCTGTGCAGTTGGTATCGCGAGGGCAACAATGCTTTACTACAAGCTGCTGTACTTAAAGGAGGCTCAAAGGATCAACCCACCAATGCAACACTATCCATAGTGCCACGGCGCGAGGATGATGGTGCCAAATATAAATGTGTTGTTTGGAATCGTGCCATGAATGAGGGACAACGTTTGGAAACCACAGCCACGTTAAATGTTAATTGTAAGTAAACTTTTTTGTTTTATTGTACTTGTTGTTATTATTGTTTATCCTTTCTTTTATATTATATTTACAATATAGAATATTTATGTATGTATGAGAGTATATGTATGTACAGATATGGTTTTGTAATACAATATTTATATTGTATGCTCGGCTCTCTGTTGTCTGTTTAAGCCCATCAGTGAAAATAATAAAAAAAACAGGAAAAAAAATAACAATTTAACACAAAAAAGAAAATAGAACATGCATGTAACAATTTGCAAATAAAAACAAAGTGAAAATAAATTATAAAATATGTATGTATGTATGTATGGTTGAAATAAAATTGCAAACTAAAAGCCAAATAGGATTATGTATGGCGTAGGATTGTTACTTCTCTGTTTCGAGTGGATTCTTTAAATAAAAAATATTTACAAAGCCCGATCTCTACTGTTATTATTTCTTTACCATTCCAAATTGTTTGTTTTATTTACTAATTGTGTTTACTTCGACCACCATGCTCTCAGTCTATTCGTTATTGTCTTTTCCATTGGAATGTTGGAATGCATTCATTATGAATAAAACAAATTTTTTTTTTTAATCAACTGATATTGACGTATTTGATGAATTAAACTGTAGTTCGTGTATTAAATTTCGATAACATAATACCACAGCTTGTTTTTATTTCCTCTTCGGGCAATAACATACAGTGAACTCTCGATAATGTGAACTAATTAATGTCGGGGCAGTTCATATTTTTCAATTTGTTCACATTTTTGATTGTGTTTTTTTTATACATTATTAAGTTATTCTTAAATAAATAAAAATCACTTCTATACGGAATGAAAACGCAAAGCATTACTAAAACTAAAGGTTGTTTTTTATAGAGGTATAGAACTTTAAGTTAGCATTACTTTTCAAGATGGCGATCGATTTAGCAGCTGTCAAGTGATTTATTCTCAGTTTGGTTTTTCAATTCATCATGAATAGACTGACGCCTGAGCAACGCTTGCAAATAGTGCAATTTTATTTCGAAAATAATGGTTCTGTGCGGAAAACGTATCGCGCACTACGTCCATTTTATCGTCGACAAAATCGTCCATCAGAGCAGTTAATTCGATTAACCATGGAACGTTTTCGCACCAAGTTTACTCTTATTGATAACTCGCATCCCCAGAGACGCTGTACGGTGCGTACAGAAGAAGCTATTGCTGCCGTTGAGCGTAGCATTGAGGAAGACCCGAATTAGTCCATCCGCCATCGAGCACAGGAATTGGATCTGTGTCCATCCACTTTATGGAAGATTTTGCGGAAGGATCTTGGTTTGCGTGCTTACAAAATCCAACTCGTGCAAGAATTGAAGCCAAACGATCATCAAGTAAGAGCGTAGATTCGTCGAATGGGCTCAAAACGATATTACCATTGTTCCTGATTTTCATAAGCGAATTTTGTTTAGCGATGAAGCGCACTTCTGGTTGAATAGCTACGTCAGCAAACAAAACTGTCGCATTTGGAGTGAAGGTAATCCTCAAGTGTATGTGGAAACACCGTTACATCCAGAAAAACTGACTGTTTGGTGCGCTTTATCTGCTGGTGGAATCATTTGTCCGCACTTTTTCAAAAACGATGGTGCCCAGAACGTTACAGTCAATGGTGATCGGTATAGAGCCATGATTACTAAATTTTTCATTCCTGAATTGAATAACCATGATGTCCAGGAGATGTGGTTTCAACAAGACGGCGCAACATGTCACACAGCTCGTGCTACAATAGATTTATTGAAGACACGTTTGGTGGCCACCTAATTTCACGTTTTGGACCTGTGAATTGGCCTCCAAGATCTTGTGATTTAACACCGCTAGACTACTTTCTGTGGGGCTATGTAAAGTCATTGGTCTATGCGGTAAAGCCACTAACGCTCGACCATTTGGAAGACAACATTCGCCGTGTTATTGCCGATATACGAGCACAAATGTTGGAAAAAATCATCGAAAATTGGACGTACAGATTGGACTACATCCGCGCCAGCCGTGGCGGTCATATGCCAGAAATCATATTTAAAATGTAATGCCACAAGATTATCTTTCGGATAAATAAAATTCATGGCAATCGAATAATCCATCGTTGTTTTATTGCAACTTAAAGTTCTATACTTCTACAAAAAACACCCTTTACATCTTGTAAATTATTTAGAACATAAAAAAAGATAGGTACATATATATTTAAATATGAAAATAAATGGTTATTATATTCCGTTTTTTCTTTCTTTTTGTTCGATCAGCTTATTTACCGCCAATTCCCTAATGGTTTTCAGTACTTTAATATGAGTTTAATCGATCATTTGAAATTCAGCCAATTGCATAGCTTTGTTAAAAATTTCGAGAGCTTCTTTGGCTTTAATGTTGTTTTCAGTCGCCTTAATAAAACAGTCGACATCATCGTCGGACTCTTCACGTAAATCATTTTCATCAAAAGACGTGACATTCCTTACAAGGATTATTGATCCAATCTCTAATGTTAACAGCAGTAAGTACTTCCTGAGGGCACAATGTCTGTAGAAGATCTGCTACAGTGTTTTCCAAAGATCTAACTTCCGATTGCCAAATTTCTTTTAAAACGTTCAAAGGAACATTATATTCAGGGTCATCATCATTAGCCATATTCAAAATTTTTTTTTCGAACAGTTAGATAAAGTTTCTTTACGGTTCCAGGTTGCCTCTAGAATAAAAACTCCTTCTTTAAGTGTGATTTCTTTCATCGATAACATGGTATTTAATAATTCGGGAATTCCCAAAATTAAAAATAAATGCCTTTACAAATTAAGAAATCCCCAAAAATTAAAAAAAAAAATTGTCCACTATTTAGAGCCATTAAACTTTGTTCACTATTTAGAGCGCCCATATAAAAAACTTAATGTTCACATTAGTGGATAGTTCATTATATTGGATGTTCACATTATCGCGAGTTTACTGTATGTAGTAGTAGAGAAGAAATTTTTAACTTTAAAAAATTAAAGTTCAATGAGTCATAAAACTTCGGCAGAAAATATAAGTGAAAGAAATTAGTACAAGAGGAGTTTAATTGGATCAAGGCTTTTAACCTAAAATTAGAAAAATTCTTGACTTTCTTACTTAATATGGGCATTACGACACTTTAATTTTTTTTTTGTTTTTTTTCCGCTGATGTGGTGTAAATGTACCTAACCGCACTATAGGGGAAGTCGTCACTATCCCCCGTGTGTGGCGCCCCCACCCACTAAATCTCCCCCTCCTCTTTTGTGCTCTTTGTGCCCACTTCTGAACTATTGTAGTATTACTTCGAAATGCAGTCCCTCTGGCCATTTGGCCCTCTATATCCATATCCGCGTCTGGATTGCGCAATAAATTCTGAAAAGGTCTCTAAACATCCACCCTAATTATCTCATCCAAATCAAGTTTCTTAGATTTCAGCAAGGCTTCAGTGTATCTGGCTATGCTAAGCCAAATTTTCTTCGCTGTTCAAAAGTATATCACAGAAGTTTTCAACAGTAAAGGCTCCGACTTTGGCCTCAAGATTCGTTCTTTCTAAACTCCATCTCTCACAAGGAAAGAAAGTGTAATCCGCGTCATCAATCGATGCATCGTCGTAGATGCAATTTGGTCACGTCATCTTCCCCATTTTAAACAGATATTTACAAAAATAACCGTGTTCGGATAACAACTGTGTTAAATAGTAATTAAACTCAACAAATTTCCTCTCAATTCTGCGGTTAATATCTGGGAGAAGTTTTGCCATCTACAACTACCACTTGTTTCAGTGTACCATTTCTCTTGCCAGTGTTGTATGGTTCGCTTTCTGGCATCGTCGACATTTAATGTCTCTCCGTGCACGTTTTTAGTCCCCCACACTCTCCTGGCTCCTCATACCATCCATGTTGTGTGTGTTAGTTTAAAGTCAGCTTTGAAAGAGAAGAATTTGAGAAACTTTTTCATGGCAATTTTTTTTTACTCTCTAAGTTTATGGAAGAAACTGCTGAGAAAAAGTCGCCGAAGAAATATTTTTTCATATTTCGTATTGTTCGAGATGCCTGATGCCGAGATTAACCATATGGCCTCTCGTCTAATAAGCCAATACACCACCTACTCCGATTAGATATTCTACAATAAATCCATCAGATCTCCACCATACATACATACCATTACAATCCTTCAGTTAGGATTACGGCCTAGCTTCTCACACCACTCGTGTTGTGTGTGTTAATTTTATCCCAGAGTGGCGGGACCTACAGTTTAACGTCGACTCCGAATGAAAAACTTTTTCATGGCAGGTCTATTTACTCTCAGAGTTTTAGCCAGAAATCTGCTGAGAGGAAGTCGCCGAGGAAATTTTTTTTTATATTTCGTTTTGATGCTCGAACTCGGGCTTTACGTCTAATAAGCGAACACATTACCTACTATACTACGGCGACTACATATTGAGGTCTCCACCAACTTTTATTATTTGTGCTTCGACCGATGCTAGGACCTTACAAATATGGGTTCAATACATCCTTATCATTCTTGTTTAGCGGATGTTAGTAACTAAATTAAGTTCTTATTATTATCTCTTATTGATTTCTTTATTTCAAAATCAATTTGTACTTAAGACATCACTACTAGACTATAATTTAATAATAATTCTTGTCCTAACTTAATGCTACTGAAACGTAAAATCAATTAACGGTTGACACCTTTTATCCTGTAGATCCCCTTATTTCACTAACAGCCATTCATTAAATACAATCATCACAGTCGTAAAATACATTTTTTTAAGGAAATTATTGTTTAAATCATAAGCCACCTTTAGAAAAGAAGGAAAAATAAATAATATTGAAGGGTTAAACCTGTAAATGAATAATTGTAACACAGGTACTTATGATTGCATGATTTTTAATATTTCTTTCCTCCCTCAATGTAGGTGTTTTACTCTATAATTTAACCATGAATATACAATTGTACTCTATTTCGTATACACTTGTATCATGTGTTTTTTTTTTTGGTTTCGTTCAAAAAGGTCTGGAAAAAAACCTAAAAATTGTTTCGTCAATTAAGTTAATGGCACATTAGTAACGGGAACACCTTTAGAAATGATTTCTTGTGGTAATTCATTTATTTAATGTAAGTTTTTTAACTTATTTTTTTGGAATGTTTTTTCTTTGTATTTCCCAATACAGTGACTCAAACAATTGGCCGTACACTAAGAAGGCGGGACTATATTTGAACAATATTTCAGAAACAACTTGTCAGATTTGAGTGCAGTAAAATTGTTTTAAAAGCTGAATTTGTGTTTATGAATTTGCTTTAAAAAGTTTATTTTATTGTTTATATAAAAAACTCAAAAAACAATTTAAAATGTTAACTCCAAACCAGAGATCAGCAATGAATCGTTTTTTCGCTACTCATAAGTACTCATGAAATTTTGAGAATGAGTGAGTCAATAGTATTGAAACTCAACTACTCTGATTCATTCGTCCTCACTACAACATTGATTTTTAAGTACAGTTTGCAATGAGTATGAGTACAACGTTGTCATCAAACTCATGACATTCGAAATATGTTTGATTCATACTACTCCTAACTCTTTCAGAATCATAAATTTAGAAAAATACTTATAATACTCATAAATGATTCGAGTGATTCGATAAATAAGTATGAATGCGTATAAGAATCAGAAATTATGAGTATGATTCGAATCTACTCATCTTTTTGAATACTCATTGCTGATCTCTGCTCCAAACATTATCCCTACAGTAATAGACAATTAAATTGTTTTATTTGGATGACGAAAACTTTTTCTAAACGAATTTTCCTAGACAACGACAGATTTTGCGTGATTTCTTTGCCAATATTCTGGTTAGTAACACATAGGCTTATCAGCTATTGTGTGGTCCAAATTTTTTTCCTTTAAAATATCGCATAAATGCTTTATTGCGTTTAAATCTAGGCTCTGGTTGGTTAGCTATAACTTTTTTAACATTGTGTACAAAAGATTCTATCACAATTTGGGATCGTGAAGTTGTTGGAAATGGTATATGGCCATACAATATTTATAGTGCTCATTTTGAAAATTTCTTGTAAAATATTTCAATAACGAAATTTGTCCCCAGGTCAGATATCAAAACGAAATATGAGAAAAAAATATTTCTTCGGCGACTTCCTCTCAGCAGATTTCTGGCAAAAACTCTAAAATTAAATAAAATTGCCATGAAAAGTTTCTCAAAACATCAGTCAGAGTCATCTTTAAACTGTAGGCCCCGCCTCTCATGTATAAAATTAACACACACAACATGAGCGGTGTGAGCTAGGCCGTAATCCTGACTGAAGAGTTGTAATGGCCAATTATGTATGCATGTAGGTATCTCATACTGCTTTGTATCGTCTATGTTGTATTGAATACATTATTGTTTGTGAACGCTCAATGTTATGCTGTATTGTGTATTTCGTATTCTTAACGTCAAAAACGATAAGAAGAAGAAGAAGAAGACTAGCATTCATAATTTGATTTTCAAGCAACAAAATAAAAAATATTAAGGAAAAAAGTAAATGAATTAATTATCTGTTCGAACAATTATAATTTTGAAATGTTAATTGTTGACTCAACATTTTCTATTTTTATTCTTCTGCTTGATTATTGGCATTTACATAAAATGATGGCATGAAACCAATATTACTTCCAAAAACATATGAAAAGAATGTGTATAAGTGTATGTTGTACATACGTTCACCAATACACTCAATACAACGATACAAGGGCTTGTGTGAATTGCCCAAATGTAATATATTATTTTTAATGTCATGGTGTACGAACAATTCTGTGAGTCAGTGTATGTAATTAAATTTATCTGACAATATAATCTTTGTTATCATATAGAAGTATTTCTAAAACTGTCATAATAAAATAAATTCTTTAAATAATTTATTCTTTAAGGCAAAAAACAGTAAAGAAATGTTGTAGCTTGGGAATCCCTACTAGCATAGGCATAGACGTGGAACCTAATAAAAAAAAAATCTGGCGAATTATATTTTTTTTTCCTTTTCGTGTTATCATGTTGCATGTCTGCTTTGTCATTATTTGTTGTGATTGCATTTATTTTTTATTTTCAACTTTTTTTTATTTTTTATTTTTTTGTTAAATACTTAGTTTATCTACATATATTAATATTGTATTATTATTATATTTTTTTTTTCTTTTAATTACTTTTACATGTTCTAACAACAAATGCATAAAAAAATATACATATGTATACAACCTCAACAAACTCTAAAATGTGTTTGTCCCTGTAGCTCGTTTAATTTTTGTTTTTGTTTCGTGTTCGTATGTATTTTTTTACATTTTTTTTTTATTCAATGAATAAAGGTTTTTAAACTTGCAACACAGGTCGGTCGCGTGATTTTAAAATGTATTTTGACTAACAACAACAAGAACAACAATGATAATAACCATTTAGCAGCATATTGTGGGTTAACTGGACAGCATGGATATTGGGTACATTGTGTTCAGGCGGAAAATTGGTTATACTTGCGGCTAATCGCACCACAAAATTAAATGTACTGTCGTTGTTGTTGCTGCTCCTGCTGTCACCGTTGCCATTTTCACTGTCTATGTTGCTGATATGATTGCATGTTTCTTTCATTTAAACACAAGTGCACACTTTTCTATACTATGTGTGTGTGTGCGTCTGTGTGTGACTATTGCGTGTGTAAAAGTGTATTTTTTTTTAAAATTTTTTTTTCATTTTTTAATGGCATAATTAGGCGTCATATCAACGTCTGTTGATTTTAAATTAATTACGCATTTAAAATGGTTTTTTTTTTTTTTGGTATTTTTATTCGGAGGTAGATATAATTTGTCAGGTTAATGTATGTATGTACATGTGTTAATGGTGTACGTTTCGTTATTTAGAAACCCCTTATTAATGTCAGCGTGTGTAAATACATAAATTACTCTTTATTTGCTTGTGTTTAAATCCCCTCAGATATTTAAGAATTAAACTGAAACAACATTTGCGTGTTGGCGGTTTTAAACACACTTTTATTTTACTCCATTCCACTCCATTTACAATGCATTACATAGACATTGTCTCCGTAATCTTTTATACTTTAAATGGCAATTATAACTGGAATCTAGAAATGATTTTGGTTTGGCCACCATCAACATCAATTGCCATCAGTTTTAAAAACTCTCTTTTTACATGTAGTCTCATTAAATCTTTAATGTTTGTTCTTTAAACATGTTTCATGGAACCTGCCTCCCACACATGTACAATATTAACCAAGTATGTACTACATATGAGCAGGTTTTCATTTCCCAATTTTGTGTTTTTTTTAAATATTTCATTACAAGAAATTCTTATCCTGCTGGTCAACCAATTTTGAGGTCCTGTAAGGTCCTTTTTTCCGGTTTGTTATTACAAGGTGTTTTCATTATTTTAAATGAGTTTGTCCATTAATTTTAATTATATTGCAAGCTACTCGACAATACCACCCCCCCCTCACTATACTACACACTCCCTCATATGAAACCACAAGAAGGCCAAAGATATAAATTTAATTTTAATTTTTTGTCCTTTTTACCTCCTCTCTTCTTTTTTTCTTCTTTTTTTGTAGAGAACATCTAATATTTGTATTTAACATGTATTATATGAGGGCTTAAATAAGACATTTAACATAAAATTAAATTCTTCCTTACCTAGTACTTGCCAAAAGAAAATTTTGCCATGATTAGACACTTGCCAACAAAATTTTTCTCATTTTTTTTTATATTTTTACGATGACTTCTTCTCTGTAACACTTTAAATAGTGATAATGGCTGTAATTTATTTACAAAATTTCTATATTTACGGGTGCGCATAGAAGAAGTGTAAAACTCTCATTTAATTTAAATTAAAAACAAAAAAAAAAAAAAAATGGCAAATCAGCCAAATTTTTGGAGGGAATAAGTCTTGAACGGAATCGTATCCAATCCTTATTGCTTTCTAACATAATATTCGACTCTGTATTACACCATGTTCATATCTCGATGTAACATAGAAATTAAGTGGGTATTGCGATATAATCTGAAAGACTACTTCTGCCTACTTGCTCATAAGCATATATAAATAACTGGTATTTAGAACGATATCAAACAATAAAAATTTTAATGTAAAAATTAGAAAAACTCTTGTCGAATTGCACAAATTGGTAAACTTTTTAAATACCGCGGTCAAACGAATCATTACAAAAAAATAGCAACAAATCAATTGGGCAATTCACCCAAGCCCTTGTATCGTTGTATTCATTGTATTGTTGGATGAATATACTATATATATGAAAATGAATGTGTGTTTGTTTGTATGTTTGAACTTTATAGGCGATTAAACGGCTGAACCGGTTTTCTTGAAATTTTCACAGTATGTCTGGAAGGAACTATAGGCTACTTTTTATGTTTCAAATGAGCGAGGTGCCACGCCCACATATACTTTTTTTTCCTACGCCGAGGTGGGGTGAATGTACCTAACCACGCCATAGAGGCAGTCGTCACATCCTCCATGTGTGGGGTCCTCACCCACTAAATTGCCGCCCTTGTCTCGTGTACTCGTTGTGCCCACTCCGGAACTACGGTGGTATTACTTCAGAGCGGTGTCCTTTTGGCCATTTGGCCCCTGCGTGTTCATATCTGCGTCCGGATTGCGTGTTGAAAGTTGAGAAGACATTTACTTGTCTACACTATTCCTTTCGTCCAGGTCCCTGTGTCGGATTCCGTTCGACACGTGTGCAAGTATCATCTATGCCGGCGTGCCTACATGTTCCGCAGCCTCGAGATCTATCTTCTTCAGTTTTAGGATATGCTCCACGTAATTCGACACTGAAGTCCAATTCTCTCCACTTGCAATCATAACCCCGACAATGTTAGCGGCCGTGATTGTTCCAAATATTGATGTCAGTTCAGAGCGGTAGCTTTGCCAGCATTAACACTCGAATATAGTGTGCTCTGCATCATCAATTACTTTCTCTTCTTCGTAAAAGCAATAAGGGGAGGCGTTCTTGCCCATTCTATTCAGGTACTTCCTAAAATACCCATGCCTCGATAGCATCTGTGTAGTATAGTAGTTCACTTCTCCGATTTTTCGTCCAATCCATAGTTCAATATCCGGGATAAGTCTCGCCGTCCACCTTCCTCTGTCCTCTTCGTCCCATTGGCGTTGCCATTTTGAGATGGTGTTTTGCCTGAAGGAACCTGTTGTGTAACTTCCGGTCAATTTCGCCCTATAAATCTCCATCCGCTCCGCAGCCTGCAGATCCACGGGAATTGTACCTGCAATCACAAGTACGGCTGCCGTGGATACTGTGCGATACGCCGAAGTGATACGCAATGCAGCCGTTCTCTGTACCGATATAAGTGAGTACGCTCGCTTTCTAACATTGAGCGCTTCGGCCCAAATTCCACTTCCATAAAGCATAATGCTGTTACTAACCTCCATCAGGAGTCTCCTTCTCGCCGGTAGCAGGCCTCCAATATTCGCCATTAGTTTGTTGAGCTGTCCTACGATCCTTTGGGCTCTGTTAGCCGAGTATATAATCTGTTCCGCATATTTTAGTCTGGGATCCAATCTTATTCCAAGGTATCTCACCGAGCTCTTTGTCCTAATTACCTCGTTTCCAGTACTCATGTCCACGTGCAAGGGGATACGACGACCAGTGATTAGCAATAACTCCGTTTTATGCATGGCCAGGTCTAGGCCGTAGGAGTCTAACCATATTTTCGCCCACATATACTACATACTTAATATTTAGTTGCATTTGAAATATATTACTCATACGCATAGTTACCCTGACAAGTATGCAATAAAAAATCTATGATTTTTTTACGTATGAAATATAATGTAATTAGATATCACTTATACGTCACGTATGTACTTTTTTAATGAATTTTACATCTACTTATATATACATACAAAAATGAATGTATGTAAGTTTATTTGTTTGTGGGTTTGTTTGTTTGAAGTCTATAGACGGCTAAGCGGCTGGACCGATTTTGTTGAAATTTTAACAGTACCTTCATGTATGTCTGGAAGGAACTATTGGCTACTTTTTATTTTAAAATTTCAAGTAGGCGAGGTGCCACACCCAAATATCCAATAAGTATTTAATGTCGCATATCTCATAAACTGCAGCAGCTAGAGTTCTCAAATTTTGTAAGGACGACTTTGACGTATATATGAAATAAATGGGCGGATTGGCTATAGTGGGGGTGTCAACTCCAAAATAAAAATGTTAAATTATTATATCTAAGAAAATATAACAGTTAGAGTCCTAAAATTTTGTCGAATCCACTTTAGTATCAATATGAATATTTTAGACAAAAATGGTAATGTGTTGGCTTATAAGAAGCAAAGCCACGGTTCAAATCCCCGGTCAGACATCAAAACGAAATAAGAAAAAATATTTTTTCGGCGATTTCCTCTCAGCAGATGTCTGGCAAAAACTCTGAGAGTAATTAAAAAATTGCCATGAAAAAGTTTCTCAAAAAAATCTGTCGTTCGGAGTGGACGTTAAACTGTAGGTCCCGCCACTCATGTATAAAATTAACACACACAACATGAGTGGTGTTGAGAAACTATGCGGTAATCCTGACTGCGGGGTTGTAATGGTCAATTGTGTATGTATAATGCAATTGTTATTGTTTTATTTTCTAAATTTAATAATATTAATAAAGAAAACAAAAAAAGATTAGATTAAAGGGAAGCACATATCAAGAACATCAAATAATGAGCCATCAAACGATTATTGCACATGACTGAACCAAAATCATGTAAAACCCTTTAAAGCGTTAAAACACGATTTAATTTCTAAATCCGATTCCCTCAAATTTCAATTTGGCACACCATAGTATCTTATAATTTGCCTTTCTTACGACTGTCAAGGCAAATAAATCACCCCACTGGGTGGGTTATGCCTAAGTGCCGCCAATAAGTAATCCTCAGTTTACTTTCTATGTATTTTCTATTTAAATAAAGTAAAATGGAATTAAAACAAATAAGTATAAATATTTGGACAACAACAAAACCGTAAAGAAATAAAAATAATTTTTGAAAACAAAAGACAGACAATCAACAACATCTCGACATCATTACCCCCCCGTGATGGGATCACTAGGTGATGCTGGCATATGGTTAATAATTGCAAAATGCTAAATCGTTGATAAGAATCAAAAGTTGTCAAAAACAGCAGTTGTGAATAGAGGCGAACTTCTAACACCCACATTAATTAGAAGCGAAATGGTGGTGGTTGTTGTTTTTCAAGAAAATCTCTTTTAAAACACCATACAAACACATAAAGAAGGATGATGAAACAGAAAAGTAGCGAAAGGCAACAAACTTTATATCGTATTCCTGTATTGCCGAAAAAATTTATTTCGATTTCAAGTTTTAAGTGAATTTTTTTTCTTAAATTATGACAACAAAAGCGAAAGATTTCAAAGTGCCAGGTAACTATAATGGCCACCATTTATGTTTTCACAACTAGTTTAAGGGTTAATTGGAAAATGTTTCATATTTTTAATTGTCATAAACAGTTGTTACACATTTGTGGCAATTTTAACTTTTATTGTACAACAACAATTACAGCGCAGCAGCAGCATCAGCAGCAATGTCTTGAACAGAGTTTCTTATTATTTTAAGGTTTCTCTATCATCATTACTTAGTTTACGATTGTGACAGGAGTTTTAATGACTCTTCAACAAAATTTCAAAATTTTCTTTGGCATTTAAAAAGTTGATTAATTTGTTTTATTTTTTTTTTTTTGCTTTTGTTTGCTTTTGTCTCTTCGAAACAATTTTTTGTAATTATAAAGTGAACTATAAAGACGTCACAACATTTATTGAAAACGTGTTACGTGAACGAGAGAGAGAGGTGAGACATATAAGCCACGATGGCAGGAAAATTTAAAATTTAAGTGTGGCAACACAATACGCCTACTTACTTACCCAATCACGATTGAAACCTAGCTTCTCTCACCACCCATGTTGTGTGTGTTAATTTTATCCTGAAATCGCAGTTTTTAGCAGAAAGCTGTTGATATGAGGTCGCCAAAGTATTTTTGATTTCAGCCTGTACTGTGGAACCTCAATTCGAAATTAATTCTACTTCCGATCGGAATTAAATTCTGCTACAGGCCCGATCTAATAAGAGAAGAAAGTAAATGCGAAGTACCTGGTGCCAAAAAAACTACCAAAGACATGGTGAAGTGAAACCGAAGGCTATAACAATAAATGTATTGTGAAAACAATATACTGCTACGGTTTTACCTTTTTAAAAACGTTTAGAATACGAGCTCGTTGATTGCAAACAAAATCAAAATAATTTTGTGTTTAGGTTCTTGAAGTAGAATGTTCGGGGTTTCGCCTTCTCGAGAACTCTATCGCCACTTCAATGTTATTTGTGTATTTTGTTCACATTGCTTGTTGTTGCGTTCTCGCTTACTTGTCGATTCCCTTTTTTTCATACTGATGTTGTTGGTTTACTTGTAACAAGTTCGTTGTATTTGTTTGTGTAGCTTTTCTGTTCGCGTAAGCCGTGACAACTATTCGGTAGATCTTTACAACGGCGATATTCAAACCAAAACTGTTTTCTTCACATGCAACGTGTCTTCACACAAGACTGACTGAATTCTTACTACTACTCGTTGCCTGCTTTGTCTTGCCTTTTTATATGCTCGCGTAAACAGTCTGACGAAGGTTCTTGAAGTAGAATGTTCGTGTCTTCGCCTTCTCGAGAACTCTTTTACGACTTCATTGTTGTTTGTGTATTTTGTTCACATTGCTTGTTGTTGCGTTCTCGCTTACTTGTCTATCCCCTTTTCTTTCATAATGATGTTGTTGGTTTACTTGTAACAAGTTCGTTGTATTTGTTTGTGTAGCTTTTGTTCATTTTAATGTTAAACTACGATACACCGTTTCCATTTTCGTAATAACATTACGGTGGAGTGTCAGTGATAGTTTAAGGTTGCAGTATTGAAAGTCTAGGCAATCTGGGTCTTATTGAATCAACGATTGAAAGGGATTTTTTCAAACAGAATGTAGCTCATAGAAGTCAGAAATCGAATTTATCCCACAACTGGGTGTTTCAAAAGAACAACGACTCAATCCTTCAATCACCAGATTTGATCCCAAATAAGCATCTGAGAGAATACTTTGTGAAAGGAGAAAAGAAAACATTGAAGGGTGAATGGAATAAAAATGCCACTCCTTAAAACATGTGGATTCAATGCTTAGAAAACTACCACAGAAGTAATAATAAAATAAAATTACTGGCAATCATAACATTATGGACCTCATCCATATTCTCTAAGAAAATTTTGTTTGATTTTCATTTTACTTTTCAAAACAATTAAAATATTTATTTTAAATTGATTATCAGAGTGTCAGGTTAGAGGACGTGTACTTGTCTTAATTGACCCGGAGGTCGAATTGACCCATTGTACTATCAGAGTGTCATGATTCAAAAATATCAATGTGGTGTCTGTCCTCTCTGCCCTCATTCAAATACATTAATTTTCAATTAAAACATAATTACGGTAAATTACACTTACTCTACACAATTTTCTAAATAACTTAAATACATATCGACGTACAAACATATGTTTACATTTATATTTCAACATACCCAGTCACCATTTTGTTTAGAAAATTTAGTCAAATTCGATTTCTGGTGTTTTTTTTTTTTGATTTTTGTTTGTAGAGAGACTTTTTAATACTATGTTCAGACATGCACTTTTATTGCGTAAATCGCAATAAACGCCATTACTGAGCTCAATATTTCTTATAAAGTTTCAATTAATTATTGCGCAATAAATACGAAAATTGTCGTAATATTGAGTAAAACTTAAAATGCAGCACTGTCTTATGTTCAGTGCGCATATTACAATTATCCGAACACCTTCTATTGATATTTGACAATTCAAATGTCAACAATGACAAAAAACAACAAAACAACAACACAAAATAAAACAAAGTTGCTGAAATAACCAGCTATTTTGTTTACCAGCTGTCAAATGAATATTGAATTAGAAGCTGAACTGCATATATTATTATGTTTGAACACTTAAAATATTGTACTCAATAAATCGAATATTGACTCAATAAAAGTGCATATCTGAACATAGTATAAAGCGTTTCTGGTAGGGTAGGTAGTTTGTTTACTTATTAGTGTTTCAAACCCTGGCTCAGACTTCTCAAACAATACGAAATATGAAAAATATATCCTTTGGCGGTCTTTTGGCAAAAACTCTGAGAGTAAATAAAATCCCTTGAAAAGTTTCTCATCTGTCGTTTAGAGACGACTTTAAACAGTAGGTCGCTTTACGTATGGATAAAATTAATACACACAACGTGAGTTGAGTGACAAGCTAGGTTGTAACAGTGACGAAAAGGGTTGTATTGATAGATTATGTAAGAAAGAAAAAAAGGTTTTGTGATTTATGTTTTTGCCTCATTTTTAAGATAGTTATGCAATAATACTTACATGCAATTATGATATTTTTTTCTTGTATTTCTCGTCTTTTTTTTAACACGTTGACTGCCGTGGCAATTTTCAGAAAACTGGCCACGCAAGCCAACATTGACTTTTTGTTCTTTTCCCAGAAGTCATTTATCGATACTAGCACGATATAATACGATTTTATTTGTAGCTACACAAAAATGACAGGTTTAGTGAGTACGAGATAACTCGTAGTTGGCACAATAGAAGGGAAAGCAATCTACTAGTAATATCGTAGTTGGCAGTCAACGTGTTAAGCACACTAGTGTTTATCAGATCTAAAATATCTGAAAGATAGTCTCAAAAGTTTAAATTTATTTTGATTTTTACGAAAAACCCAATCTATTAAATGTTGTCTGGGTATGTACGTGTGTGTGGCTTTTAATTTTTCACAAAAAGAATTCAAACATATTAGCCTAGCCTATATGGATTTGTCAAACACAAATATTGACTTTTCTCAGTATTGAATATGCAAACAGACGATTACTACATAGGCATACAATTAAAATGCCCCCGAAAAGTAATTGATACACATGAAAATGACAGGTTTCAATTACAATTGCCATTAAAATAATAATGATAATAATAAGAAGAATAATAATAATATGAATACGAATAACAATAACAACTAACATATGATAATCACTTTAACATCAACATTAACATGAGTAAAGTAACATGTTTTTTTTTTGTCTTTTTAAAGAGGGAATTTTATTAAAGCCGATAGACAGTTTGACTTTTTAAAAATACATTGAAAAACATGTCATTTTATTTTTTAATCGATAACAAACATGGCGATTGTCATGTTTACAAACACTTTAAAATTTTTATTGCTTATGTATGTATGTATATCGAGCATTCTGATATGCCAGACATAAATTACTTTATTTAAAGAGCAAGAGAGAGAGAGAGAGTAGAAGAAAGAATAAAAATGTTAAATGGTAACTTGTCAGTGATAAACGATGTATAGAATGAGCAGCCGTAATTGATTTTATACTACTGTGTAGTCGCTTTCACTGCTTTGTGTGTTTGCCCGTACAGCTTGATTTCCATCGAGTCCATTATATTGATTTGAATTTTTACCCATAGCGCTCTCCGCACTCTGTTACTTTTATATGCAAATGTTTATTTTCGTATTTTTTGTTGTTGTTGTTGTAGCTGTAGCTGTAGTAGTTTAACACAATTTTCTTGTTGGCCATCAATTAAATAACTTTATTTACACATGAATTGATTATAAAACTTTTTTTTTTCATTTTAAATAAAATGTGTAAATACACCCTGTGATCCCCTCTTACACATTCCCAAACTCATTCACTCTCTTAGTGGTGGCATAGAGGGCAATGTGAAAGACGGCCACAAGCAGTAGTTTTGCTAGTTACCGGTTTTATTTGTGTCCTGTTTTAACCTTTCCATTTATCTTTGTCTTGATTTTTTTTCCTCCAATTCTTTTCGTTTTTTTTTCGTATTTTATTTGAGCAAGTAATGTCACAAAAAACATTAAAAAACGCTCTCTCTCTCTCTTCTCTCACCATTTCCGTTTCCTGTTAGTATACAAACAAACAAAAAAAATTTCTATTTTTTTAGTTCACATGTGTATATTTCTTTCACTCCCTCACTGGGTCCTTTTTATATTTTTTTGTTCGTTTTTTTTTGTTTTGTTTTTGTTTTAATGGCAAACAGCTTTGATAACAAAATACTTAAAAAAGGATTTAGGTTACATGAAAACCCCATAAAGAATGGTCACATAAAAACTAGTCCTACCCCCACACACACACACAAACATTTGTATAAGGGAAATACCCATACCAACAACAGAGCAAACATTTTTTTATAAAAATTGTTCATGTAGAAGCAGATACTGTAGCACAAGGCTTAAGGAGAATGAGAAAGAGAAGGAGAAGAAGAAGGAAAACAACAAGAAGTTCACACATATAAAAGGTGTGAAGCCACAATCCTTTGGACAAATTGTTATCCACAAAATAAACAAACTATCTTTAACTCTTGCATTTACTTATTTACCTACACATAAATACACACAAACACACAAACAGCCAAGCACAGAGATTTTCTCTAAAACACAGTCTCTTACTCTGGCACTTTCGCTCTCTTTATTCAAATGCATACAAACATAACACAAATAAACTAAGCAACCAACTTAGTTTTTCCATTCGCACTCTTTCCACTTAACTCATACATTCATAGGGATTTATTTGTTTATTTGTTTCTCTATATACATACATACATACATATATATGTACATACATATATTGTAACTGTGTAGATGAGTGTGAATTTTTGAATGCCTCCCATATACGGATGGCCCCAAGGACATTCAGCCGATTTGAATATTCATAGTGTTGAAATGTGTATGTGTGTATGTGTGTGTGAGTGGAAGTGTCAGTGTTAGTATTCGGATGTGTGTGATTTTCAGGTGATGAAGGTGTTTTGTTAAGGAAAAAAGTTTTATTTTTTTTTTCTCTCCGCTTTTCTTCCGTTTCATTCCTTCATATCTTTTGAAGATGTAGTTGGAATTCAGTTTTTTTGTTTTAAAACAAATTGCATTTTTATATGTATGTATGTATTTGGAAATGGTTGAGGCATAAAATTAAATTCTAAAATATTCCTGTGACCAACAAACCAAACAAAATGATAACAATGAACAACGGAAAGAAGCGAAAACTTAAAAACAAAAAAAATTCATTCATTTGCTGTACGGCGAATAACATGACATTTAAATTACTTGTGGCCTCAAATTTGTTTTACAAATTATATGCACATACATACATACATATGTATATACTTTACTATTTATACAATAGAAAATGGAAATTTAAAAATATTTAACAAGAAAAAGAAAATATCGTAACGGATGCAGGTTTCATAGACGGAACGTAAATGGTTGTGCCGCAAATTTGTTGAAGGAACTGCAATTAGAATTACCAGCTCCCTGTAAAAGCCTTCTATTTGTAAATGTAGTTGATTATTAATTTTTGTTAAATTCAATTATCGGTTGAAGATAATGACAACAGAGGTTCTTCGTCAATAAACATTTCGTATTCCATTTACGACGACCTCAAGAACTATTTTTGAGATTTACGATGCCAACTTTTCAAACACCAATGAGTATTCAAAAAGATATGTAGATTCGAATCATACTCATAATATCTGATACTTATACGCATTCATACTACTCATATTCAAAATTTGAAGTACTCATCGTACTCATATTTAACAATACGCATGATGTTGTTGATTTCGACTCTCCATGACTCAACATTTACAAGAAACACAAAATAAGTAAGATTCGCGTACGAACACTACAATACTCACCAGAAGATTGTGCGTTTGCTTTGCTTGCTGTCTTTGTCTTTTTCTTCCATTTTTTTTTTGTAAATGCAACAACAACTAAGACTGTAAATGATTCAAATCACTCAAATCATTTATGAGTATTATAACTAAGTATTTTTCTAAATTTATTAATCTGAATGAGTAGGCGTATGAATCAAACATATTTCGAATCTTATGAGTTTGAAATTAACGAATTGAATCATTGCAACCTGTACTTATACGAATGAATCAGAGTAATTGAATTTCAACACTGTTGAGTCACTCATACTTGAAATTTTATGAGTACTCATGAGTAGCGAAAAAACGATTTATTGCTGATCTCTGATCGGCTTATTAGATGAACAACACGTAGTCAAGAAATCATTTACCATCAACTGAAACGTAGCTTTAGGTCCTAACATTAAATTACATGTTTACATGTACATGTAGGAACACATATTAGGCTCATGGATTATTCCAATTTAAATTATAAATTTTTACACGTTGATGTCAAATCCAAGAGCCCAATGCACTGTAGATGAAATGACTATAAGGAATCATTGACTAAAGGTGAAACTCGATATACGGGCGTTTTTGAGGCTTGCTTATACGGTGTTCAGATATGCACCTTTATTGCGTAAATAGCAATAAACGCCATTATTGAACTCAATATTTCATATAAAGTTTCAATTAATTATTGCGCAATAAATACGCAAATTGTTATATTATTGAGTGAAACATAAAATGCAGCACTGTCATAAGTATGTTCAGTGTGCATATTAGAATTATCCGAATACTTTCTGTTGATATTTGACAACTCAAAGGTCAACAACTAAAAAAACAAAACAACAAAACAAAATAAAAACAATGTTGTTTAAAAAACCAGCTGTTTTGTTTTCCAGCTGTTAAATGAATATTGAATAAGCAGCTGAACAGCGTATATTGTTATGTTTGAACACTTAAAACATTGTACTCAATAAACCGAATATTAACTCAATAAAAATGCATTTCTGAGGTAAAATTTTTCAAATTCAAAAGTTCCGATATGGCGGCGTTAATTTTACAATTTTTTTTCTTTTTGGGTATTCTGACCCAACGACAGCATTTGTATCCACTTTCTCCTGCTCATCTAACGAAACTGCCGCAAGTTCGCTATGTTGTCAGCGGAGGCTGACTATAAAGAATGTTATTTCTCAAAAAACGCAACACGAAATTGACAACAATAAACACAAAAATCTTCATTTAAAAGTTTTTTGATTGTTTTAACACGACCAACTTCGGCCAACTTTTTAAAAGTTTATCCAAACCAAAATTATCAGAAAAAAAATTTCATCGGCAGTATGAGAATAAATTTTTTCTTAAACTATTAAGCGCTCACTATAACTTTTGTTTTTCATATTCAATTAAAATTTTAGTTTCTTTTTAATACAATTTAAAGAATCTCAAAAATTTTACCAAATCTCACTGCATATACTCCATTTAGCACTTTGCTCTGAAACGATGATGATTTTGATCATCTCCTAAGCAGTCGTGGTTAATTTTTTAGAAAAACAAAACATACCGTTATTAGCTTTGACATGTTCTTTATCAAATACCAAAAAAAAATGATTCTTGAAAGTGCGCAATATGACGGGTTACCACAAAAATGAGTCAAATTACTTACCAATAGTACAATGCAACGAGTGCATTATCTTCTAACTAACATACATACGTAATTGGTTATTACAACTTATTTTACATGTCTTTTTTATCAAATATGTATGTATATGTCGTATTGGTGCCCTTATTATTTTTAGCAAAGGCTGAAAGGAAAAAAGTACTTGTATGTTTTTTTTTTTACCAAATATTCATTTGCCATCAATCAATGTGAATATGAAACTTGAATACAGAGATCAGCAATGAATCGTTTTTTCGCTGCTCATAAGTACTAATGAAATTTTGAGTATGAGTATGAACAGTAATGAAATTCAACTACTCTGACTTATTCGTACTCACTACAACATTGATTTATAAGTTCAGATTGCAATGAGTATGAGTGCAATGTTGACATCAAACTCATAACATTCGAAATATGTTTGATTCATACGCCTACTCATTCAGATTCATAAATTTAGAAAAATACTTATAATACTCATAAACGATTGGAGTGGTTCGATTCATTCATCAACATTTACAGTCTTAGTTGTTGTTCCATTTGCAAAAAAGAAGAAGAAAGACAAAGACATCAAGCAAAGCAAACGCACAACCTTGTATTCTATTGAGTATTGTACTGTTCCCGAATCATACTTATTTTGTGATTCTTGTAAATGTTGAGGCATGGAGAGTCGAAATCAATATCATCATGTGCATTGTTAAGTATGAGTACGATGAGTACTTCAAACTTTGAATATGAGTAGTATGAATATGATATTAAAATAAGTATTAATGCGTATAAGTATCAGAAATTATGAGTATGATGCGAATCTACTCATCTTTTTAAATATTCATTGCTGATCTCTGCGCCAGGCCTTATATTCATATTCATGATAAATATTGAGAAAAAACTTAGGTTAGGTTAGATTAGGTTATGGGAAGTGTACTTGAAAACTGTGACAAGTGCAGTACCCGGAGGTCGATGGACCCATTGTACAACGTCCTAGCTTCTCACACCACTCGTGTTGAGTGGCGGGACCTACAGTTTAAAGTCGATTTCGAACGACAGATTTTTTGAGAAGCTTTTCATGGCAATTTTTACTCTCAGAGTTTTTGCCAGAAATCTGCTGAGAGGAAGTCGCCGAAGAAATATTTTCATATTTTCGTTTTGATGTCTGACCTGGGATTCGAACTCGTGCCTTTCGTCTAATAAGCCAAAACACTACCTACTAGACCACGGCGACTTCTAGAGAAAAAACTCAGTAAATAATAAAATATTGACAATTCTCTTAATTTAATTTAAAATGCCTAAATATGCACTGTAATTAAATTATTAAAATCTGCCTTAACGTAAGCAATTATTTTTTCATTTGTGGCAACGACTCCTTAAGATATGCTAAAGTTTTGTTAGTTGCCTTGAAATTGCTTGTGTTAACCTTAAGAAACTACAACTTTCAGCCACTTAAACTACGGAAACTGAAGCGGCGAAACATGCTAATATCCATACAGTATGCTGTTTAAAATTATCAAAAGAAGTTAAAAAAGTTTATACCAAAAGTTCACTAATGAATGTTAATAGGCTTTTGAAATTCGTTTTCCCACTATATGTGTGCGTGTATGCTTGTATTTTGACTTTTTGACTAGAATAACATTTGCTTTTGTTATGTATAAAAATTCACAAAAGATAACCTCACATAATTTTTATCAGACATCGCTAGCAAAGCCCAAAGCACACAAACACAGACTTTTTGTATTTTTTTTTTTTTTTCGCAAAAAGCGCAGTGAAGAAGACAAGACGTTGTTTCTTAAAGAAGCATATTTTCTTATTCTTTTTTTTTTGTCCTTTTTCAAACTCAAACAATGATGCAAACGACCTTGTGCCACATATTTTACACTGGTATCCTAACCAACATCCCAAATGGAATGTTTTCTGGATGGGAACAAGCATTTGTGGTACCAAGTGCAGAAGTGTTCAACTCAATTCGATTTTTTTTAGGTTAAACAAACGATATATGTATGTATGACATACATACACGGTGTACACACATGTATACACTCATGTATATATGTATATAGGTTTCAGGCTAAATTTAGGAGACGTGTAATGAATGAAAATTGTAATATCGTTTCATGTTGTGTTGTGCCGTCGTGTCGCTTTGTTTGTGAACCATGAAATAGCAAAACATAGAAAATCTCGCCAAAGAAAACAAGAAACAATCTGCTAAAACACATACAAATCCATTAATAGTCTTACACACACACACACACATGCTTACTTTGTTGTCTCTCAATCTCTCCCTCTTTGTGCTCTTGTGTACTTTACTGTATTGCGTCCTTTAGAGAGGAGAAGAGTAAGGAGAAGAAGATAAATTAAGCATTATAATGAAAACAAACAGACAAAACTAATGTTCTTGCGAAATATATGTACAACAAAGTCTCAATTTAATTTGTATATGTATATATACGCATACATATATGTATACATATGTGCATGTTTGTATTGTAGCATCTATACAGCAATATTAAGGATTAAAAAAGCTTAACCATAGATTCTAAATGCATAAACATACATTAAGGAAAACATCCTAAAGGCATCAAATGCGGCATATAAAATGGAATTACATTTAAAACGCTTGACATGTTCGTTCAACACAAACGCTTATAAACAGTCAAGGGTGTACATGTATACAAGTGTATACATATGACTGTGTGTAGTTGTAATACATGAACAAATATTATTATATTTTAGATTTCTTTAGAATGTATGTATGTTTTCTTAAGTAATTCCGGTATCTTTACAGTATTTCCTTATATTTTGTGGAAAAGAAAATCGTAAAATAATAACAACAAATATAAAATGGAAAAAAGCAAAAGAAACAGAAGTAAAAATTGAATTGAATAATAAGTATGTATTTACCTAAACTAACACACATACATGCATACATCCCACGCATACATACTTGCATACGTAATCCATGAACTTAAATAATTTTATATTAAATTAAAGATAACAATGATACTCATACTGATAGTAATAATGATAATAATAATATTAACTGATCAGTTACATATGTGTATATATGTACGTGTATGTACACCCTCAGCGTTGCTTACTTATGGTACACATACATGAAACCAGCAATACAGAAAACCTTTTGCTGCCCTTTCTAACCTCAAGATACTAAAATAAACATGAAAATTACATATCTTTTCACATTTACCAAACAGGTATCTATTTATGTACATATGTATGTACGTTTGTCCATACAAAGAAAAAACATTAACCTGGCCGAGTAGTATTGTTACACTAAGGGCCATTATTACAACTTGCCATTAAACTTGGGTTTAGTTGAAGGTAAATTTAACTAAAGTTAACTTTAATGTTAGCTTTAACTTATTTTCGTTATTACAACTTACAGATAAAATAAAGTTAACTGTTTTCAAAAATTTGGCAGTGCCGGAACAATGTCAATGACATTTTAAGTTATACTCAATATTATAACAATTTGTGTATTTATTGCGCAATAATTAATTGAAACTTTATATGAAATATTGAGCTCAATAATGTAGTTTATTGCAATTTACGCAATAAAAGTGCATGTCTGAACATACATAGTATAAGGTTTTAACTGTACCCTGAACCAGTTTTGCCTTGTCTGCCGTTGCATTGTCGCATTGCAAATTATCTTGGAGTGACTTGTGGCTCATTTTGGTCGCTTTTTCTATCAACGCATGGTTTAAATTGTTCATTTGTTGTCGGTAGCGATCTTTATTAAAGGTTTAATATGGTTTTAGAATCACACCACCAGAGATAAGCAATGAGTATTCAAAAAGACGAGTAGACTCGAATCATACTCATAATTTTTGATACTTATACGCATTCATACTTATTTTAATATCATACTCATATTACTCATATTCAAAGTATAAAGTACTCATCGTATTCATACTAAACAATACTCATGATGTTGTTGATTTCAACTTTCCATTACTCAACATTTACAAGAATTACAAAATAAGTATGATTCGAGTACAATACTCACTAGAAGGTTGTGTGTTTGCTTTGCTTACTGTGTTTTGTCATTTTCTTTCTTCCTTTTTTGTAAATACATCAACAACTAAGACTGTAAATTTTGATGATTGATTCCAATCACTCGAATCATTTATGAGTATTATAAGTATTTTTCTAAATTAATGAATCTGAATGAGTAGGCGTATGAATCAAACATATTTCGAATGTTATGAGTTTGAAGTCAACGTTGTACTCATACTCATTGCAAACTGTACTTATAAAACAATGTTGGAGTGAGTACGAATGAGTCTGAGTAGTTGAATTTCAAAACTGTTGACTCACTCACGCTTAAAAATCATGAGTACTTATGAGTAGCGAAAAAACTATACATTGCTGATCTCTGCACACCACACCATGCTGATCTCATCAGACACACAGGAATCAATATCTGGTTTTGCAGCTCAAAGTTGATGATTCTCCCAGATTAGCGCATGATTTCTTCCGTTTAGGTTTCGGAAAATAAATCCATCCATGAGTAACAATACAAAACTCATTGTCTAGTGTGCCTTTAAAGCAAAATTTCACGTGTGTCTTTTCGGTTTTCCATCTGTTTGTCATTCAATTCATGCGGCTCCCATTTTAAGGCCTTCGAAATCTGAGTCATAGTTTTTAAACTATCAGAAATTGTTTGCTTTGCAACACTTTACATTGCTGCCAATTGTTTTTGAAGAAATTGTATATTAACGCTCACTATATCACTGGTATTAAACGCCTAATTTAAGCCTGTGCCTGTAAAGGTACTGAAGTTTGATGCGGTGATATGAGTAATATTTGAACATACATTTGCCATCATTTGTCAATATTACTTCTATCCTTACCTCTTTGACTTTTAAACAATAAAACTATTAAATTTATGGAATAGTTTTACGCGTAATGTGGTAGGAGAAATATGCCTTTTCTCTCAAAATATAACTAAACGTGTGCATATTTACTATCTACCTAATCTCAGATACAATCAATTCCGTAAAACAGATGGTTCTCAAACAAAAGAGAAAGAAATCAGAACAAAGGAAAACAACCAAACCAAAGAGAAAAGGGAAATATTCCATTAAGAAGACAAATTTAGATGAAATTCTTGATACCTTTGTCTAGGCATTCCTTGAAATAAAGGTCGCAGACATTAAGACTTCTGCTACCACTGATATATTTATATATTTTGTGTGGGTGTTGACCGCTCACTCTGCTGGTGATTTATTCTTAACAATATTCAAAGACTTTCTGATGGATGCCTTAACATATGTATGTAAGAGACACATTAATATCCTGTTTAACCTTGGTCATAGGGATGAGATTTTTCTTGTCGTGTGTCTAGTGTCTTACCATGTCGTTTTCATCTCTTTCTGTGTGATTATTATTTTCTTTTATTTTCATTCTCGTCTCACTATTACAATGAATGGCATTTTTAACTCGGATTTCTTGTCTGCCTAATAAAACTAAAATGAGTTCATGTGGCTTACTTTTAGGAGTTACACCCTTTTAGGGGTTATACATGTGCTTATGTGTGTGCATAAAGGATGTTACTAAGGTAAAAATCTAGATAAATTTCATTTAGATTTTCGGACTCTTTTTTGGGCAAATATCTTAACGAGCGTGTGTTACTATAGTTAAGCAGCAAGTCATTATGGGGAATTAATTAAAACCAATTTGTTTCAAATAAAAAAAGTTCCACAATAAATCCAAATTTTAATAGCCGATAAAGTCGGATTTAATGTTGAAACCTAAATTTTACAAGAAATATATTTCACAATAATTGGTTCAAGAAAATAAATTTTAAAACATAAAATAACAAGCTTCATTTGTAAGAAGCCGCTTTGCATACAAATTTATTGATTACCCTGAAATTTTTCGATTCATTTTCATTATAATTTTTCAAAAAACATGTAACTTTGAATGTTGATATACAGTGATGTGAAAAATAATAAGCACACTACATTAGAGGACGTGTACTTATCAAATGAGACAAGTACAGTACCCATTGCCCCATTGTAAATAAGGATACCAAATCGGATTATAATTATTACGAGCTGAGTGTAGTGTCACAGACCAGAGTGGGACTCGAACACATGACCCTTACGCTTGTAGTCTAGCACACTACCTACTAGACTACCAGGATACCCAACACATGTTTGTGAAATGAGGAAATCGTTGATAACTAATAATATGTTGAGTCAATATTCGGTTTATTGAGTACAATATTATAAGTGTTCAGACATAACAATAAACGCAGTTCAGCTGCTTATTCAATATTCATTTGTCAGCTGGTAAACAAAACAGCTGGTTGTTTCAACAACATTGTTTTTTTTTTTTTTTTTTTTTTTTTTTTTTTATATTTATTTGAGTTGTCAAATATCAGCGGCAAGTGTTCGGATAATTGTAATTATGACAGTGCTGCATTTTAAGTTTTACTCAATATTATAACAACTTGCGTATTTATTGTGCAATAATTAATTGAAACTTTATATGATATATTGAGTTCAATAACGGCGTTTATTACGATTTACGCAATAAAGGTGCATATCTGAACACCATATAACACAGTAAAATATTATGGAGATAATATTGTTGTTCAGAGCTACTTTTCTTACTATGTTGTTTAGAAAGTAATCGATTTTGTTGTTATCTTTCGAAATTTTATGCTACATTATGTCGAACAGGATAATGACTTCTTAATAAATGGTCCCGTAGCTCTAAATCCGATTAAGAACTTGGGGAATATAATAACAGTAACAATCAGAGGAAAGTGTCCCACAAATTGTAATAAGCTCTGATAATTAGTTAAGGCTGTATGGTATGATAATACGGATTCGATATATCAAAATCTTCTTGAATATATGGTGCATAATTTTGAAAAAACACGGGAACCATTAGATATTGAAATTTGATTTTGTGATATATAAGCTGAAAGTGAATCTAGTACTTTCTCGCTTTACTTACATTCTCATCAAATCTCACCAATGTCAAATTGGTGTTCTTATTATTTTTCATATTACTGTATCAAGTGCTCGGTGTATGAACTAACAGCGAACAGGGTGTACGAATACATACATACATACATAATTGGCCATTACAACCCTTAAGTCAGGATTACGGCGTAGCTTCTCACACCACTCATGTTGTGTGCCTTAATTTTTATACTTGAGTGGCGGGACCTAATGTTTAAAGCCGATCCCGAACGACAGATTTTTGAGAAACTTTTTCATGGCAATTTTATTTACTCTCAGAGTTTTTGCTAGAAATCGCCGAAGAAATATTTCTTTTTTTCATATTTCGTTTTGATGCCTGACCTGGGACTCGAACCTACTAAACTATGGCGACTTCGAATTAATAGCGGACATATTATTCAACCAATATATCATGAGTTAATATAGGGTCAAGTCTTTTTTAATAATTTCTCATAGTCTGGCCATTGCTAAACATTCTTAAAAAACTGAGTTACTTACATACATAATAGGTCATTACACCCCTTTAGTCCGTATTACAACCTAGATTCCGTTGTGTGTGTTCATTTAATCAATAAGCTGATAAAATGTCGACTCCAAACGACAGATTTGAGAAACTTAGGGGTTATATCGCCGCAGAAGGTTTTTTTTAATTGTTTGTGTAATATATGTATATATATTTTTTTTTTTTGTGATGTTTGTAGTGGGGTTTGAACCACGGCCTCTTGTCTAATAAGTCAATACACTACTTACTGGACAACAACGACTACATTGAAGGCAATTCTATATTAAAAGGATTGACTCTTTGTTTCACAAAATCACACAAAAAATTGTCGCATGTGTTTATCTGGACCTTCATTTAAAAGTTTTGGGAATCCTTTTTGACTTATCCTCGTTTGTGAATAGAATCGCTAGTTTAGCTTTTGAGATATCAACAGTAATCGGTGAACAGTTGTGTTTTTATTTTCAATTAAGGTCATATCTTTGTGAAATTGTTAATCCTGTTAATCACTTAACTTATGAAGCTTGCCTCTAACAATAGATCATACTATGTTTGACATATACATTGTGAAAATCGGTGCAAAAATATTAGAGAAATCAATAAATTTTTATGTTACATTAACTGCCATTCGCTGCCAAGCCTAAATTATATGAAGTCATTTCAATTGCCATTTATATTTTGAGTGTTATTGTTTACCAAAACCCTGTTATTTCTTGGTAAGAGCACATATATTATCATGCATAATCATTTACAAGCAGTAAACCAAAGACGAGTATATTCGTCGTTATCAATAGGAAGGCAGAAGGACTCGATATCCTTTTTCGCATTTGCGTACGTTTTAGTAGAAAAACAAATAATAAATCACGCAGATGGATAAAATAAAGAAAATGGAATAAAACGAGTTTTCAAATTTTTTACATATTTATATTATGTTTGTGGCAACCAAAATTTGCTAATTCAAAAGCTTAAATGTTATAATATATTTAAAGTAGGACGAGTATACTCGTCTTCGCTGTGCGAAATACCCTGTCAAAGACGAGTATACTCGTCCTTGGCAGCTAATGGGTTAAAACAATTTTTTTTTAATGTTTTAAATGTATTTAAAATTGAATTTTATATTATCATTTCCATGATGCAGTTTGCTTTTAACTATTTTCGGTTCACAAATTGCTGTTATCCAGCAGTCAAACAGGCTCTTATGACAATTCAACGGCTTATAATTTAATTGATGTTTACGATATTCCCATATAAAATAATAAATAATTAAAAAAATTACGAAATAAAATGAATTGAAATGCAAATATTTTCATTTTTTTCTATTGTCTAAAGGGCAAAATTGGCAACAGTTGCCGTTCTATTGGAGGCAGATGATACGAAACAATAGCTATAATAAGTACAATGCTCCCCTCATGCTAATGTTCATATGCGGGCAAATAACTTGTAGTGTGTATTAGAAATTATTTTATGTGAATGTGTGTGTTATAAGCTTTCGAAATCAATTGAAAATTATACTTTTTACATACATATTTGTCATCCATTTTTTTCAATTTTTTAGTTTTATTTTACATTTTTATTTCGTTTTGTTAATTTCCTTCTTCTATTCCTTCTCACATACATACAAATTTTATGTTTGTTAATGGGTGTGTGTTTTATACCAGCAAACAACCCCACAAACAGAATTTTTGAACTTCAAACAAAAAGAATTTATTTCTTCATATTAAAAGCAAAATCAACACCTCTTCATTTATGTTTTCATACTTATTTTCCATTTTATCTCTGCACACGAGAAACTTAATACATCACCACCAAAATTGAATTACTGACGCCAAATCGCATGATATGGTGGGATAATGGAAATACGAAATATTACTTGTCTACCAGACTCGTCTGTCAATAGGTTCATGGCATTGCGTGCCCATTCACATGTGAAACCGTCCCTTTAAAACCTCAAATCAGTCATGTCCAATACTTCCATTTTCGGGCAGAACAATTTATTGAACGACCAATTTATGAAAGCTAAGTCTTCTATAACGCGAACGTAACCACCGCGTTATACGAGGGACACCTGTACATACATACCTAATTGGCCATTACAACCCTTCAGTCAGGATAACGGCCCAGTTGTATGTGTGTGTGTTAATTTTGTACATGAGTGGCGGGACCTACAGTTTAAAGAAGACTCCGAACGACAGATTTTTTGAGAAACTATTTCATGGCAGGTTTATTTACTCTGAGTTTTTGCCAGAAATCTGCTGAGAGGAAGTCGCCGAAGAAATATTTTTCATATTTCGTTTTGATCTCTGACCTGGGGTTTAAACCGTGGCTTCGCCTCTAATAAGCCAACACACTACCTATGAGACTACGACGACTTACGACGACTTACGACTCATAACAATAATCAGACGAATTATAGAATAAGAAAGTCGTCGATAATTCAGTTATGATCTTTAGTAAAGTTGTTACGCATGAGCCGACGAAGGTTTATAAGTTGGTATGACCAATTTAAGACAGGTGGCGCCACTGAAAATTACTCAAAATGATTTAAATAGTAAACTGCGCATTTGATCATGCTATGATCTTTAGCAAAGTTGTTGTGCATGAGGTGACGGAGGTTTATAAGCTGGTGCAACTAATTTCCGATAGGTGGCGCCACTGAAAATTACTCAAAATGAATTAAATCGTAAACTGTGTATTTGATCATGATATGATCTTTAGCAAAGTTGTTGTGCATGAATCGACGGAGATTTATAAGTTGGTGCAACTAATTTCCGATAGATGGCAGCAATGAGAATTATGCAAAATTATTTGAATCGTAAACTTTTACTTGGTGGGGGAGCAACGTGCGCAGGATACATGGTGGCATGTAACAATTGAGCTTCTTCAATTATTTTAAAAGCTTAATGAAATGGCAAAAATGCTTGTTGGATTGTTTTGTTTTCCTACCCTAACACTGCTACAAACTGCGTATCATATGACATAAATAAACATGTCAATTGCAAATGTCATAACAAGTTAATTAAATGTTTGATTTCCCTTTTTTTTCTCTCTCTCTGTCTTCCCCGACATGCTAAACAACATTATTACATACATTATTGCAGTTTGCATTGATAGTAATCAATGGCAAAACCATTCATTCTCATGCCAATAGGCTGCACAATCATTCCAACAATTCACATTCGAAATATGTATTGTATAAGTAGGGTAGTTGGCTGTTTTCATTCTTTTGAACATGTTCAGCTCCAATTGGATTCCATTAAAGTTTACTTTGCAATGATGTTCGATGTTGTGTTGGCTATAACAAAAGAGTCGAGCCCGGGTAAAATTTATTATTATGGCCAACAAAAATAAATCAATTTCTTTTATTATAGTTTGATAGGGAAAATGGAAAATGAAAAAATTTAATAAAAACGTTGTTGCATTAAAAGCCTATAAAGACACATTTTTATTTGACATGACGGCATTTAATTTCAATACTTTTTTGCCAATTAAATTGCCTCATAAAGCAATTGAATGCGATTTTTGTTTATGTAATGTTAACAATAAATAGAAATTGTATTGATATTGTATTGTTCTGTTGGGAATATTTTTTTCTACGAAAATTAAATGAAATCTTTATGCATCATTATTAGAAAAAATTTGAAATGTCCTATGTATATGGTCAGAGGTCAACAATTAGTATTCAAAAAGATAAGTCGATTCGAATCATATTCCTAATTTCATACTTATTCATACTTATTTTAATTTCATACTCATACTACTCATATTCAAAGTTTGAAGTACTCATCGTACTCATACTTAACAATACGCATGATGTTGTTGATTTCCAATCTCCTTTACTCAACATTTACAAGAATCACAAAATAAGTATGATTCGCTTACGAACACTACAATACTCACTAAAAGGTTGTTTGTTTGCTTTGCTTGCTGTCTTTGTCTTTTTCTTTCTTCTGTAAATTTTGATGAATTATTCGAATCACTTGAATCATTTATGAGTATTATAAGTATTTTTCTAAATTTATGAATATGAATGAGTAGGCATATGAATCAAACATATTTCGAATGTTATGAGTTTGATGTCAACGTTGTACTCATATTCATTGCAAACTGTAGTTATAAATCAATGTTGTAGTGAGTACGAACGAATCAGAGTAGTTGAGTTTCAATACTGTTGACTCAATCATACTCTAAATTTCATGAGTACTTATGAGTAGCGAACATCTGCTGATCTCTGATACATACGTATATTGTATGCAGAACCAATGCACATGCACATACACATATATGTACATATATACAATATAACAAAGCCTTGTTGTGTAAAGTAAAACTCAATTTAAAACCACTATTTTGGAGAAATTTCCAGTTTTAGATTTGAAAATTGTTGTTGTTGTGTTTTTATTTCTTTATTTTCTTGGTAATTTTTCTAAATTGAAATTTTTGGATTTGTTATGTAAAACGGATTGCCTTGGTGCCTTTCTTGCTGGTTGATAAAAAGTTTAAAAATTAAAAATCAATCATACGCTATGTGGGCGTGTTTTTGCGGCTGTTTTGTCTTTAATATTCCAGTCCGCTTTTTTTCTGTTTTTTTTCTGTTGTAATACTAACAAACCACGATTTTACAAGCCGACAAACATTTGTCATACAGTTACAAATTTTGTAATTGTAATAAAAGTCAGTGCCAGTATTGAAAATAAATAACACAACACTGGCCATGGCCAATAGGAAATGTTGAGCCAAGAGACAAGTTGTCATAGATGTTGTTCATCAATTATTTGTAACTGTAAAAGGGGGTTTCATATTAAAATTAAAATTATTTTTCTTTTTTTTATGCATAAAACTCTGGGACTTTGTATTGGTATGTACTACAATTCCCACATGGGTATTTGGTTTTTTGTTTGAACCGTTCAGCTGCTGTTGCTTATTGGCCACATGTATGATGTTTTATATTATATTTGGCGCTCTACTAACAATCAATAATTTTCATTTTAATTCTGGTACTTTTGCAAAAAGTCCAACATTTTGATTTTTCCTGATGTTGCTTCAATTATTGTTGTCCTTATTGTTGTTTTTCTATATTTGTTTTGTTCCGGTTTTTTATTTTTTTATTTTAATCTGCTATGAAAAGAATTGCAATGTTTTTTCTTTAAAATAAACTTTTAAATGAAATCCTTTTAAGTAAATAATAAAATACTCAGTTTATTTTGTTGAAATGCAAATATTTTTTAATTGACTCAAACATAAATTTCTTTGTAGTTTTCATAAGAAATTGAAATTGCTTTCGATGCCAGAGTAAATGAACAAACATTTCTTTATTATTAAAATTTTATAAAATTTTCTAATTTGCAAACATTTAATATATTCTATCGATAAACTGTAATAAAAGCAAATTCTTTGAATCTCAATAAATAATTTCAATTTGAAATTTTTTGGGCAATTCACAGAACACCTTGTATCGTTGTATGGTGTGTATTGTTGGACGAATATACAACAGTGTATGCTTGTTGTTGATAATTTCATATAAAAATCCGATACACTTATACACATTTGTTTCATCGGGCAATTTACACAAGCCCTTGTATCGTTGCATTGTTGGACAACAGTGTACACATTATTTTCATATGGTTTTAAAGTTGTATTTGTTTCGTGCTATGTATCAGTTTATGTAAATGCCAGTCATCGAGAAGAAGAATAAAAATACAAAATATTTTCTATGTAACTTGAGTCAACAATTACACACATACATACATAATTGGCCATTACAACCCTTCGTCAGGATTACGGCCTAGCTTCTCAACACCACTCATGTTGTGTGCGGAAAAAATCGATTCGTAAAGAAGAGATTGTTGTGTGTTTCGTGGGACCAGAAAGTTTTGGTGTACCACGAGGTCCTAAAACCAAGTGAAACCATTAATACAGATCAATGCAGACAACAAATGATTAATTTGAACCAGACAACAATGGTCAATTTGATCAATAAACAACCAAAAGGCCACAAGACATGGTAAGCATTAGGATGGGATCTGGTGCCCGTTATACAGATCTATCGAACAATTGTTGTGTTTACGCAAAGGGTGTAAGCAAAGAAGAATAAGAAACCGCCAGCACAGATCTTTTGTATGGAAACATACAACATATACTGGCAGTTACTCAAAAATTCATATGAAATAATCAAGTGAAGTTTATTAACTTACTTGCGTCACACAAAAATATTTTCACAAAATATTTCACCACTGATAGAGGAAATGAATATGAGTATTTGCGCCCACAATGAGATGATTGTCATGGCAAATGCAAACAGCAATGCAATATTAAGTCAATTGAAATATGTTTGCTTTCACAGTCCAATTGAATTCTCTTGAAAATGGAATTGAAAATGATTTGAACAATTTTTGATTATGGCTCGATAATAACTTTTCAATGATAATCTGTTATTGCTAAGAATTGTTTGCTGTGTTAGCCATTTGCAATTGTTTTTAAAGTTTATAATTTTTTTTTTGTTTTTGTGAGTTTAAAACTTTTCTTATCTCGATTGAAATATGATTTTTAATTACTCAATTAAAATCATTTTATAATTGGCAAAAATCCAATAAAAAAAAGAGAAAAACTTTATTGTATTGAAACATTGATTTGCTTATTTTCATTGAATAAATATTGTTACGTTTTTACCCTTTTAAAGACGTTTAAAATATGATTTCGTAGATTGCAAATAAAATAAAAATAAATTGGGGTTTAGTTTTAAGTCAATTCTTTATTGCTCGCACAATTCCGTGTGCCACCCTTGGCAACTTGATTTATTTGTTATTCTTCTTTACACTTGTTCGTTAGATCTGCACAACGGAGATCTTCAAACCACGATTATTCTCTTCACACGCAACGCGTCTTCACACAAGACTGACTGAATTCTTTGTGATCACATTGCCTGCTTTTTCTTGCCTTTTATATCGCTGGGTAAACAGTCTAATGAATGCTCTCGGAGGATGATGACTTTGCCTTCGCGAAATATCTATAAATGGAAACATGTTGTTTTACGTTATTGTTGTTTGTGTATTTTGTTTACATTTGTCCTTGCAGTGTTGTTGTTGTCTGTTTGTTTATCCCCTTTTTATACTGTTGCTGTATTTTTGCTTATTCGTTGATCATGTATACAAGTCCATTGTTTTGTTTTTGTAGCTTTTGTTTATGATTTTAATGTTACACCATTTCCATTTTCGTAACAATATATATATATTATTGTAGAAATATGAGGAATGAACAAATAAAATGCACAATACAGAGCAAAGCAATTACCGGTTGCAGACTTTGCACTCAAATATGCGGTACTTTCTAGACTGCTCATTTCAGGGGTCTGAATTGAAAACTTTGTTTGATCAGAAAATACATAAAAATATGTTTGCAAACCCTTTAAGAGTGAAAAAAGTTAAGTTTTGCTTTACACACCAGAGGAGGTAGCCTTCTGAAGCGACTACCATATGGGTGTTATCATCATCAGGCTAGCTGAGGATGTATCCAATCCATCTACAAGAGGTACTTTGCCTATAATTAATTGGTTTTTAACTATGTTGTCTGCTCTTGTTACTGGTTTAGTCTTTAGTGCAACGAATACAGCCATTGAGTTTGTCATGTTTGATATTAAATTTTTGTGACTTGAGAAATGTCGTCACAGTTTACAAGGAGAAAGTGGGGACTTCAAACTATACTTTTCTGTTCCTTAACAAATGTTTTCAAAGGCTTTTGCAATTGCATTCTGGTTTATTTTTTCTCGAGACACACATCTCTTCTACAGATTTTGAAAAATGACTATCAAGGTTTATGACTGACCAACACAATATCGGAGATTATGACATTTTGATTGATTTCTTATGCAATATTTTACACATATGTACATTGTACATACATACATACATAGTTGGCCATTACAACCCTTCAGTCAGGATTACGGCCTAGCTTCTCAACACCACTCATGTTGTGTGCCTTAATTTTATACTTGAGTGGCGGGACCTACAGTTTAACGTCGACCCCGAACAAGAGATTTTTGAGAAACTTTTCATGACAATTTTATTTGCTCTCCGAGTTTTTGCCAGAAATCTGCTGAGATGAAGTCGTCGAAGAAATTTATTTTTAATATTTCGTTTTGATGTCTGGGATTCGACCCAGGGCTTTACGTCTAATAAGCCAACACACTACCTACTAGACAACGGCGACTGCAGTTAGTTATTTACGTTCTAGTTTCTCCAATTATGGCAATTTTATGGAAAACGGTACAAAAAGATTCCATATCTTCTGTTGCCGATCATTAGGGGAGATTCAGGGTCCCTAAGTTTTTCTTTGGCAAAGTATTTGTTAAGATTTCTTCCTAGATTGCAAATTTTGTCAATGACCGTTACGTCCTACTATCATCTATTCTTACACTTACAAAAGCACTACATCCGACTAACAAAAGAAAAGAAATTAAATGAAAGGAAACGGACGTAAGCATATGTAGAATATTTAATACATTTTAAAATATTATTTACTCTCGTCTCTGTGGTACTTATTCACAAACGTACTAAGTATAGCATGTATTTACAAAAACAAACAAATAATTTAAGAACTTAAAAACACAAACTATCACAACAACAACAATAACAGCAATCGAAAGGAAATCAAAACCAATATATGTACGTATGTACACATAGAGTCACAGAGTATTACTACTACAACTACTCTACTACTTACTCTACAATTACTCATTTTATTACTTTCAATATGTGTGTAGGTGCGTTTGCATGTATGGTAGCATGCCTTTGTATGTCGTGTATTCAAGTTATTTATGTTTTAGATTGTTGTACACCCTTAATGTGTGGTTTTTGATTCTTATACTGACAGACAAACATTTTTTAGTTCTGTTCCACTTGCAGTAAGAGTAAGTAGTACGAGCAACACCATTGTCTGATTGTGTAGTATTGTGTAACAATTGTTGTTTTATACACATACTTACACTTGTAGTATTTAATTTTTTTTTTTTCTGTTAAGTTTTGATTTTAATTTTTGTTTTCGTTTTTTTTTCAAATTGCAATAGAATTTTCATATTTTTATTCGACTTCTACAAGGTGTGTTCGTTCATTCGTTCGTTCGTGTGTATTGCTACAAATGTGAGTGTTTTCTACTGGAAAATGTAAACGGAAACAAGTTCTCTTTCTTTTTTTTATTTGTATTTTACTGTGTATAAAATCATATGTATTTGTATTAGTAAGTACAAACAAGTTTGTATAGTAGATATGCAGCACGTGCCAAATAAACAATGATAAATATAAACAGAATAAAATGAAAATTGTTGCCATCATCTCATAGATGATTTTACTATAAGTACTATGAGTACGCATTTACATTTACGAGAGCAGTTCTCAAAATGTTGTTCATTTTTTCAACAATTTTCCAGAAAATGCAGAAACTGCATTCTAGCTTTCGAGTATTGTGGGTGTTTTATTCCACTTTCCTACTTAAACTGAAGTTTAATACTATGTTCAGACATGCACATTTATTGCGTAAATCGCAATAAATGCCATTATTGAGCTCAATATTTCATATAAAGTTTCAATTAATTATTGCGAAATATATATTGAGTAAAACTTAAAATGCAGCACTGTCATAAGTACGTTCAGTGAGCATCTTACAATTATCCGAACACTTTCTATTGATATTTGACAACTCAAATGCCAATAACGACAAACAAATCAAAATAAAAACAAATGTTGTTGAAACAATCAGCTGTTTTGTTTACCAGCTAGCTGTCAAATGAATATTGAATAAGCAGCTGAACACTTAAAATATTGTACTCAATAAACCGAATATTGACGCAATAAAAGTGCATGTCTGAACATAGTATAAGAGTTAATTGTAGTTCCCAATTTAATATAACGTACACTCCTTTGTATCTTACACAAATTTTCAAAGGCATTTCGAACCCTTGCCACATACTGAGTATGGCGATTACTAAAATGTAAAGATGTAACTGCAAAGTTATTTACTTACTTAATTGGTCATTACAATTTTTTTTGGCAGGATTACAACCTAGTTTCATACACCAACCATATTGGGTGCGTCAATTTTATCGAGGAGTGGCGGAACCCACAGTTTAATGTTGACTCCGAACGACGGATTTAAGAAACCTTTCATGGCAATTTTATTTTACTCTCAGAGTTCTTGCCAGAAGACTGCTGAAAGGAATTGGTAAAGAAAAAATTTTTTATACTTAGTTTTGTTCGAGAACTTTGAGCTGGGTTTGAGCCACGGTCTCTCACCTAATAAGATAATATACTGCTGATTATACTGCTGCGATTTCACGCTCCATGAAAAAGTTTCTAAAAATCTATCGTTCGGAGTCGACGTTAAACTGTAGGTCCCGCCACTCAAGGATAAAATTAAGGCACACAACATGAGTGGTGTGAGAAGCTAGGCCGTAATCCTGACTGAAGGGTTGTAATGGCCAATTATGTATGTATGTATGATTTCACGCTCAAGGTTAATTAACCTGTTTAAAGCCATATAAGAAGACTTAAATGACGTATCTTAAACGATGATTCTATCGGCCAGAAGATTAAATACGCTACGCCAGAGCATAACTCTGAAAGAAGTGATCGAATTAAACCATCTCTGTAGTATATGGACGCCAAGCGGAGGCTTCGAGAAAAAAATCAGATAAGGCATTCGGACAAATCTCTAAAACTTTATCGGGGAAAACATCTCAAATTAAATTTAACATCAGGATACATACATTCAACTCCAACTTAACATCTATTTTGCTCTATGGAGGAGAAATATGGTATACATCTGTAAAATTCAATTGAGAGCATATATTCATTTGTAAACAGATGTCTCAGGAGAATACTGAAAATTCATTGATCAAACACACCGCTAAGGCAACTCATTTATGAGAGATACAACATAAAGTCAATTGGCCAAATCACAAAACATTGTATCGTGTATGTTGTATTGAATACACTTTGTTGTTTGTGAACGCTCAATGCTACGCTGTATTGTGTATTTCGTATTCCAAGTGTCTTCTTCTTATTTTTCTTCATCATTTTTGGCTTTCAAATACTTTGATAGCACGTAACCAATACAACTTCCAAAAACATATGAAAAAAATGTGTATAAGTGTATCGAATTTTTATATGAAAACAAGCATACACTGTTGTATTTTCGTCCAACAATACACTCAATACAACGATACAACGGCTTATGTGAATTAACCAAATGTATAGTGAGACTAGAATAGAAAACGGAAATGGATTGCTCAAACTGTCGGCAAAGAATCCTCTGATTGGAATTCATAGAGTTAGGCCTGGCCAAAAATAGTGATAATAGTTTCTGGATTCATATGTCGTAAAATGAAATAAAAAATGTTGGCACGCAGGAGAAATGGTTGGAACTTGCATGATTTTAATAAAAATTATGCGATTTTTTTAATTTCATTTTACTGCAATACAACCTGGTAAATGACAACCCTCGTTAATTGCATACTTCTTCTGGCTTTTAGCAATAGTTGTGTATGACTGTAGTTTAAAACGTTTTCTCCTTACGTTCGTTTACTATATATGTATTTGCATTCATTTATATACACAGTTTGTTTGATTTGTTTTATTTTTTCTCTTCTTCTACTCTGTTGCTGTGTTTAGTATTTGATACTCCACATCTATAAGTGTCCTCAAGTATTTATGGAAAGTTGAAGAGTCTGACGACTTACAAGCAGTTGCACTAACACAATATTTATATGCGAGTACGAGTATTTACCGAAAGAGCACAGACTAGAGAGATAAGTCATCTCCAATCGTATAAAAGTATTGAAAGTTTTTATTTCTATTTCATTAAAAAAAATAACACACACACATACATAAATACATTGTATATACTTATTTATGCGTTTATGGATGTATGCATGTATAAAGAATTTTCTTTTTCTTTATCTCCTATATCCTGTAGTAGTTTATGTTAAACAAACAAATGCGAGTAACGAAGGGGCGTGCGAGAGAACGGAAAAAATGAACGCATAAGTAATATTGTATTTAGAAAGAAAGAAAATAAAAAAAGAAAAAACCTTATGTATCGCATAGTTTTGCATACAAAAGAGAAATGAGTATGCAAAAGCGAATACATTTAAATGAATGTAAACATTAAAATCGCAACAGAAAAAGAAAAATAGAAAAAAAGAAAAATAATAATAATTTTAAATGAAATGAAATGAAATGCAAAATATAAACTCAGCTAAAGCATACAATATATGTATGAATGGATGGATATTTATGAAATGTAAAATAAAAAAGTAACGATTTTGCTGAAAAACAAACATTGCCAGCAGTTGTAAGCGACGAGAGCAGCAAAAAGAAAAACGAGTATGCAACACATGTTTTCCTGTATTTTTAATTTTTACTCTCTTCCATTTCATATTTTTGCTTTGCATTGTAATCACAAGAGAAATTTTCATTTGCCCTACTGTATCCACGTACTTATGTACGTACATATGTATGTATGTGTGAGTTTGTTACCATCTGCCACCTGTATTTTGTAGCAATATATTTTCCACTTAGTTTTCCCCTTCATTTTATTGTATTTCTTTTGTGATTTTTAGAATTTTCATTTCATTTTCATGCATTTATTCCAACTCTTTTATAATAAAAATATTATTTTTTCTGTTTAAAATATAGGGTGTTTTTTTAGAGGTATAGAAAGATAATCTTGTGGCATTACATTTTAAATATGATTTCTGGCATATGACCGCCACGGCTGGCACGGATGTAGTCCAATCTGGACGTCCAATTTTCGATGACTTTTTCCAACATTTGTGGTCGTATATCGGCAATAACAGGGCGAATGTTGTCTTCCAAATGGTCAAGCGTTTGCGGCTTTACCGCATAGACCAATGACTTTACATAGCCCCACAAAAAGTAGTCTAGCGGTGTAAAATCACAAGATCTTGGAGGCCAATTCACAGGTCCAAAACGTGAAATTAGGCGGTCACCAAACGTGTCTTTCAATAAATCGAAATAAAATTGCACTATTTGCAAGCGTTGTTGAGGCGTGAGTCTATTCATGATGAATTGCCAAACCAAACTGAGAATAAATCACTTGACAACTGTTAAATCGGTCGCCATCTTGAAAAGTAATGCCAACTTAAAGTTCTATACCTCTATAAAAAACACCCTTTATTTAATAATTTAACTTTACATCCCCTTCAAAGAAAGTTAATTTTGCTAATTAAATGTACAATGCTTTTTCGGATTAAAAGTTTAGTTTTCCTTTGTATTTAACATTCACAGCGAATGATTGAAGACAATTTTCGAAAATGTTCGAATTATTTCGAAAACTAACACTTCCTTCCACACTCTAATTACAGTAGAGAAGAAGAACATCGTATTTTATTCATTAAAATACTTTGAAATTTTTAATCATGGTTGTGCGACGGAATGTCCTTATGATCATTCATGGGAAATTGGTACAACATATTTTCTCTTGGTTGTGCCTTTATCACTTGGGAATGGCATAGAATAGATTTGTCTCTATAATCCCAGTACGTCTCGTGAATCTATTATCAGGTACCATTTTCGTCCTTGCAAAACGATACTCTGGGGGACGTTCGTCCTTTTGTAATGTTATAAAATTTAGATTTAATGCGGTTTTTGCTAATATTATTTGTGGAAAGGTTAAGCCAGAGATGGATAATTTTGCATCCTTTTCCTATCCAGAGCATTTTATTGTTGACAGTTGTATCAACTGTATATGCATAGATTGATAGCAACCGCCAGTTATACGAAAGAAATTACACCATGAATGGTTCTCACAGTTCAAGTGCCTATTCATAAATCCTGGTCCTTTAAACGTCTGCCATGGCTAGTGACTTTTAAGTTAATCTTATCAAAGTCTTGTGTTAGAGTTATGATTGCAATAATTTTATTATGTAGTAAGTTCTATGCACTTCACACTACACTTATCTTTCAGCAAGATAAGTAATGTTCTGGTGGACAAACGGCCTTACAGTGTAATCACATACAAATCTTAAAAGTAGCAGAATGGAAATGAAATGGAATGACAACGTTGGTATTTTAACTCACAGTGTAATAGGAAATTATAAAACTATTGCTACAGTATTTAATGTGTGTACCTATACTTATGTGTTGTACTGTATACAAAAGTATCAAAAACATTATTTTAATATGAAAAACATTATGTTTGAAGCATATTAAAACTATTATTACGACATAAAAAATATTTACCACAACCGAAGAATATTAACTTGAATGTTTTTCTTTCATTTTGACTTTTCTTTTTGATAATCTTTAGTTGGTTTTTTTGGTAGTTTTTATTACGCCAAGGCCAGTAGGAAAAAAATTAAAAGAAATTACTGTGTATCTTGTAAATACAATCCAAAAACCAGATGTTGACGTCTATGTTTGGTTTTTATTTAATTTTTTTTTTCTTTTCTTTTCTTTCTGTTTTCTTTTCAAGTAAGTAAATATTTATTTCGCATCTGTGTGCACTGCTAATAAAAAATAAAACCAAACAAAACGCGTGACTATGTGGTTCTTTTGGTCTAGATACCAACTGCTGTCATGCAGAAGTTCTTAACTCGTTGAACACTGCACTCTGGTCAAGAAATAAGTTTCTGCTGAAACTAGAACATTCTTAATTTTCGACATCGCAAGTGCGTACGGAATCATTTTGGAGAAATGAATATTAAGCAATTAAATTAGCTTCAATTAAAAGGTTTCAGATTTCTTAATAATTTTACTATTTCTCTTGAAAGTACCAACTAAAAATTGTTTATAATTCTTACAAATAGAAATATTATGTCTTGAAATGTGTGTGTACCAGAGATCAGCAATGAATCGTTTTTTCGCTACTCATAAGTACTCATGAAATTTTGAGTATGAGTAAGTGAATATCATTAAAATTCAACTACTCTCATTCATTAGTACTCACTATAATATTTGATCAATTCACATAAGGCGTTGTATCGTTGTATTGAGTGTATTGTTGAACGAATATACAACAGTGTATGCTTGTTGTTGATAATTTTCATGTAAAAATCCGATACACTTATACATATTTTTTTCATATGTTTTTGAAAGTTGTATTGGTTTCGTGCTATCGAATTATTTGAATGCCAAAAATTATGAAGAAGAATAAGAAGAAGACATTTGGAATACGAAATATACAATACAGCATAGCGTTAAGCGTTCACAAACAACCAAGTGTATTTAATACAACATACACGATACAAAGTCGTGTGAATTGGCCACTTGATTTATAGGTATAGGTTGCAATGAGTATGAGTACAACGTTGACATCAAACTTATAACATTTGAAATATGTTTGATTCATACGCCTACTCAGATTCAGATTCATAAATTTAGAAAAAAAAAATATAGTACTCATAAACGGTTCGTGGGATTCGTATAATTCATCAAAATTTACGGTCTTAGTTGTTGTTGCATTTACAAAAAAAAAAGAAGAAAGAAAAAGACAAAGACATCAAGCAAAGCAAACACACAACCTTCTAGTGAGTATTGTAGTGTTCATACGCGAATCATACTTATATTACGCTTCGTGTATCATAGTCATGGAGAGTCAAAATCAATAACATTATGAGTATTGTTAAGTATGAGTACTTCAAACTTTGAATATGAGTAGTATGAGTATGATATTAAAATAAGTATGAATATGTATAAGTATAAGAAATTATGAGTATGATTCGAATCTAATAATCTTTTTGAATACTCATTGCTGATCTCCGGTGTGTACCTATTTATATTGTACGTAGCTGCTATGATGTCTATGAAATAAAGTTAAAATCTTTCAACATCACTGATGTGTAAAAGAGATACAAAATACATACATACATATGTATATGTAATCTATGTAACTACAAAATATGTTGTGCAGTTAAATGGCAGTTAACTTTTTTTCCCCCATTTTCTTCAATGCAAAAGAAAAGAAAAGAAATGCAATGAAAAGAAAAGAAAGAATTTGAAATATTGACCATGGCGTACAAGGCATAAGATGTTGTGCCATAAAAATAGCAACGTTGAAAAGAAACTTGTGTAATGAATTATAAAGATGCAGACAAGAAATTATGATATTGTTGTAGTACATACAACTACAAAAAAACTAGTCAGCAGACAGACAGACAGACAGAGTCAGACAAACTGGCAATTCATATAACTCGTAGTATTACATTTATTAGGTATTATTTGTCTTCTTAGAAAAATACTAAATGCTGTGGAACAACATTATCTGGTGTATACATAGTTGTTTTGCGTTTTACCAATAAAACCTCATGAACAACGTGATGAGTAAATGGTAAAGAAAGATGCTTGTAGTTTAAAGATACACAACTTAATTTAAAAGTTAACTTTAAAGATACAAGTTTTATTTAGGTTTTTTTTCAGCAATAACAACAACAACATTATTCTGTTCAGGTTGTAAGACCACACGGTCAATGACATTAAGCCAGTATGCCAACAATAACAACAACAAAAATACATATGACAAAGAAATTGTCGAATGTAAAATACAGTGTACCCACGAAAACATGAATATTCACAAGGTGAGAATACTTCAGAAGCATGAACACATTTTGTTTTGATTGTCTACAGTGGAAAGATGTAGAACGTGAAAGAAATGTTTTTTTACAATAAATTTATTAACTTTTATTAACTTGAGATCAGCAATGAGCATTCAAAAAGATGAGTACTTATACGCATTCATACTCATACTACTCATATTCAAAGTTTGGAGTACTCAAGGTACTCATATTTAACAATACCCATGATTTTGTTGATTTCCAATCTCCTTTACTCAACATTTACAAGAATCACAAAATAATTATGATTCGCGTACGAACATTACAATACTCACTAGAAGGTTTTGCTGTCTTTGCCTTTTTCTTTCTTCGTTTTGTTGTAAATACATACAACAACAACTAAGACTGTAAATTTTGGCTGAATGATTCGAATCACTCCAATCATTTATGAGTATTATAAGTATTTTTTCTAAATTTATGAATCTGAATGAGTAGGCGTATGAAACAAAGATATTTCGAATGTTATGAGTTTGATGTCAACATTGTACTCATACTCACTGCAACCTGTGCTTATACTTCAATGTTGTAGTGAATACAAATGAATCAGATTAGTTGAATTTCAATATTGTTGACTCATTCATATTAAAAATTTCACGTATACTTATGAGTAGCGAAAAAACGATTCATTGCTGATCACTGTTTTGCACCACGACCTCACGTCTAATAAGTCAACACACTACTTCGTATTTAAACCATTACTCCCTTACAATCACGATGAAACCCAGCTGGAAAGTGAGCAATGGGATATCAAGTAATGAAATCTCCTTAAGTTTGTCGGGAAAGTGAGAGCCAAATAAAGGAAATCTGCATGGAGCCAAAGACGTGGACAAATACTCTTCTCCTCCTCAACCGATGTACAGCATCTTCAGTAGGCATTTGCAGATAAGCGAAATCTTTACAATTTATGCTCCTGCTCTAGTAAGTAACACAATTATTGGAGCATATTCCCGTCAAAACGAACCCACATCAAATTTACACATACCTGCCGCGGGAGTCCAAGAAGGAAGAATTTAATGCAACGGGTGGGTTTCAGTCATTCAAAGTAGTCTGTGTGAGTGCCTAACACTTGCCACTGGATATTTTTCTGCCGGAGTTTTCATCAATGGTTTGGGGAATATGCAAGCATTTTTCTATTGTATTACAAAGTTTATTTTTTCTGCAAATATTGACTTCATTATTGTAGCTAAATGTGTGAAATAATGTGCTGATCTACTCCCAATCACTGTTTAAATATGAATCCGCACTGGAGATAGAATTAAATTTAACCACAACACGTAAACATTATAAATGAAATAAAAACATTATTTTCAAAATTTTTATATACATATATGTATGTGTATGTAACAATCAATACATAGACAGAAACACACACACTCGCATTCACATATCTATAGTTATAGAGTCTTTTTTAAAGCGCTTATTATCTTTAAATGTAAATAAAACAAACTGTGTGTGTGTGCGACATCAAATCGCTCATGCAGAGAGAGTATCCAATGTGGTATGAGCTGTGTGACATACCATACCTACTTATATAGTTCTCAACGTTGACAGTGATGACCTAACTAATGTAATTCTCGAAGGAATATAGACCGATGGCGCCACCAGTCAAAAATCCATATCCAACACTGACTTGTTCGGGACGTTTTTGAATCCTATTTGCATGGGTATCGCCCCCAATTTCAACAATTTTGTTTGTTGCCGCACCCGTCTCATCCAGAAATAGGCTGCTCCATATCTCATTCGATCTCTGTGGTCGTCATAGGCGACATGGTAAAACTTTTGAATGTCCCTGTTGAAAGACCCTGTGTGTAACTATCGATGGAAAAACATTTGTAGAGAAAATGTAGCATTTTTTATTATTTACTATCCCTACCATACATACGCAATTACTTTTTATTTGCTGTGCCACATTTTGCAGAAAACGAAAATATTTATGTTGCAATCAGGAAAAAATAAAAAATTCACATACACATACACACACTAAAATGTTTTCCATTCTCGAACATATTAAAACATGCTGTGTACAACTTATTGTGGTAATATCAGTGTAGACCCATTACAGTCAAAAAAAAAACATTCAATTTATGTCTTCCTGCAAAGTAAAAATTTATTTGCCTCAAATTTATTATTTTAAACAGTACATGAGTTACGATAAAAGAAGCAGAATCTTTCTTTGAATTTAAAAAGTTTAAAGAAAGGTCTTCCAAGAGATTAAATAAAATTTAATAGTAATAAAGCGATAGAGAGAGAGAGAAGACGTAATTTCTTCTTTATCAACATTGGCGTTAGACAGTGATATGCATATCAGAGACCAGCAATGAATTGGTATTTTCGCTACTCATAAGTACTTATGAAATTTTGAGGTTGAAGGAGTCGACAGTATTGAAATTCAACTATGTACTCTGATTCATTCGTACTCACTACAACATTGATTTATAAGTACAGTTTGCAATGAGTATGAGTACAATGTTGACATCAAACTCATAGCATTCGAAATATGTATGATTCATATGCCTGCTCATTCAGATTTATAAATTTAGAAAAATACTTATAATACTCATAAATGATTCGAATAATTCATAAAAATGTACAGTCTTAGTTGTTGTTGCATTTACAAAAAAAAAAAAGAGAAGAAAGGACAAAGATAGCAAGCATAGCAACACACAACCTTCTATTGAGTATTGTAGTGTTCGTACGCGAATCATACTTAATTTTGTGCTTCTTGTAAATGTTGAGTAAAAGAGAGTCGAAATCAACAACATCATACGTATTGTTAAATATAAGTACGATGAGTACTTCAAACTTTGAATATGAGTAGTATGAGTATGATATTAAGATAAGTATGAATGCGTCTAAATATCAGAAATTATGAATATGATTTGAATCTAGTCATCTTTTTGAATACTCATTGTTGATCTCTGGTGCAAAACCCTTCTCAGACATCGTGAACAAAATGAAATACGAAAAAATATTATATAAAATAATATTATATAAGAAAATATTATATAAGAAAAATTGTCATGAAAAGTTTTTCAAATCTATCGTTCGGAGGCGACATTAAACAGTAGGTGGATAAAATTAGCGCACACAACATAAGTGGTGTGAGATGCTGGGTTGTAATCCTGACTAAAGGGTTGGTAATAACCAATTAAGTAAGTCACTCCCTCTTACCTACCTATCGATCTTCAATCCTAGAATCAAAGTGAAGTTTATTGTACCAATAGCTATCAAATGACCAAAGACCACTTTAAAATAGTTCGTTTTTTTTAGCACTGGATTTACGGATGTTGATAATGTACCTATTTTCACTGCAGTGGGCCAATTTGACTCATACAAGAAAATTGATGCTTTTTCCAAAGAAAATAATTCCAAATCAATTTAAATGAAATGTTTATTATCAAAAAATTCATGGAAAACATTTTTTATATATAGTTGGTCTCATGTAGAAAGGCCCTAACTCACATTTTTTTCGAAAAAGATTTTTTTGTGATTTCTATGTGTATTTACGTTAAATGCATTGGAATCACAAAAAAATCAATTTCGGAAAAAGGTTGAGTTAAGGCCTTTCTACATGAGACCAACGATATACTTGTATACAACTTTCTTTTTGAAACACATTTCTATTAGATTTAGTACAATACATAGTTTGAAGATCCTGTTTCTTTTGCATGATTGGAGAACTTGACAATTCTTCCGTGCGTCAGTAGCATGCATTTCTGTCATTGGAATGGAAATGTTCTCGACTTCTCTCTTCTATATTTACTTCTTAGCTCTTCAGACAATTGGAAAATAAAATCTTTTTGTGAAATATTTACTTGAGTCGTCTCTTTATACAGAATCCAATCATTGAGAGCTGCTAAAACTAAAATGTAGAAAACTAGTAGAGGCCACCTGCGTGAACTTGCTTTAACGCTATATTTTCGGGTCATTTGGTACATGATTTGCCATCATACCTTCTTTAATTATAAAATTGAATGCGCTACTTGGCGAACCAAGCATAGTATGCCTTTTAGCATAGGCAGTTAGACCAGAAAGGTCTTTGAATATGGTATAAATCGATGATCTGCCTACGTTTCTGCCTTCGGGGCTGTGTGGGGAAGAGGTATGAACGTTTACATATATTTCATTACTTAACGAAAAACCAACGTATGATTATAAAAAGTAATATTACAGTTTTATATATATAGTGCTAAAATTTTTATGAGTCACATTGGCTTGGTCCGTAAATACAGTGTTAAATTCTAACCTCACTCCATACCTTCTGTAGCTCTCTGATAAGGCCTCTAAAGAGGGGTAAATAAATTTCTTAGCTCTTAACGTTTTGTCTATTGTTCTTTTTTTAAACGTCAATTGAAAGAAGAATAATTGTGTTATGAAACATTTCTTTAAAAGCTTTTACTTTCAATACGATTCATTCTGGGTTCTCCATCAAATGTTTGCGAAATTCGTATTTAATAACTTTTGTTTAATCTTTATTTAATGTACGCTCTGTAATGTTTATCGCACTCAGAGTGAAAACTATAGGGTTTTTAATGTATATATTGAAGGAATGAGAGAATGGAAAAGAGAAAAGTGAGCCTTCTACAGTTATTTGTAGGCCATACTAACATATTTAACACATTAACACCCGCTGACTTTTAACACACAACATTAGCAGTGGAACGTGAACAAAAATGGCAGTATTTCCGTTAAACGTAAAAACAACAAAAGAACTTATAATGAGGGGAGATGTTTCTTAAAGATTACGGAATAAAAAAAAAATAAATAAACTCGTGTTGATTGGAATAATTTGTAGAAGAGCCATAGAAAACTAATTTACTTGTTTTCTTCTGATGGACTGAAAACGGAAATTAAATATTTTTTTGCAATTTTTCGTTAATATAACTTGTATTGTTGTTGGGTTTTTCAAATTCCCCCCAGAGCTATATGTTACAGCTCAGCAATCATTAAAAAATTTTTTTTTGGAAAATTTTTCATTCAATAAAACAATTTTCTTTTCTCTCTAATATTTTGTATTTCTTTTTCGTTTTTGCTTTTATTGATTGAAGTGAATCAAATTAATGTTTTAAGAAAAAAAAAATAACAGAATCAATTGCCAATATGGTCGTTGTCCAGCTTTAGAAAGGGACTCCCCCCTTCTACAAACGTAAACTCTGCAGTTTTTAAAACAGAATTTTCATTCGCAATTCTATTCAATCGCTAACGAATATTGTAACAATTTCAACGAGTATAACATCATTACGATCATATTGTAAAACAGCTGAATGCGAGTGTACTTATGAAATTCAATACTTGTGTGTATTACAAAAAGCCAATTCCTTCATCTCCTTTTCCCATTTAATAAAAAGAAGTAGCAAATCATGTACAGAATTATGGAATCAATAGAAGTATAGCATGGCTTGTGTTTAGAATCATCTTTAGCCAGGGGTAATACATACAGATATTTCATCCTTCTTTCCAAAAAAATAAATACAAAAATCAATGCTTAATAAACAAATGGAGAAAAAACAAACAAATATTTTGGAAAATAAAAAAAATATCCTCTTTAAAAGCACATTTTTTGTATGTACTTGTTTTCGCACCAGCCAGATTAGAAAAAAAATTGAATATTTTCCATGCACACATACATATATTGCTTCATGCTCCCATCACCAATTGAGTGTGAGTTTATGTCTGTAAAAGTCTAGAGTTGAAGGCAGCCTTAATTTCAATGTATTGAAAAATCTGAATTTATTCAGAGGGTATTTGGTATTTGTCTATTCTGTTTAAAATATAAATAGTTCGGTATATTTTCTCTTTAGTTAGCCTTATACAGTGTTCAGATGTGCACCTTTATTGCGTAAATCGCAATAAACGCCATTATTGAGCTCAATATTTCATATAAAGTTTCAATTAATTATTGCGCAATAAATACACAAATTGTTATAATACATATGTACATGCATAATTGGCCATTACAACCCTTAAGTCAGGATTACGGCCTAGCTTCTCACACCACTCCTGTTGTGTGCATCAATTTTATACGTGAGGGGCGGCAGCTACAGAGTAAAGTCGACTCCGAACGACAGATTTTTGAGAAACTATTCGTGGCAATTTTATTTACTCCCAGAGTTTTTTCCAGAAATCTGCTGAGAGGAAGTCGCCGAAGAAATATTTTTTTTATATTTCGTTTTGATGTCTAACCTGGGGTTTGAACTTGGGCCTTACATCTAATAAGGCAACACACTACCTACTAGACTACGGCGACTTCTTTATGAGTTTAAATGAAGTTAATATTCGGCTTTAAAACAAACAAAAAATCTATAAAATAACATGTCACATCACACCACCTGATCACCTTATGATGAGTCACCTTTGCACAGATGGGCCACAGTTATGGGTAAAAAAATAGAGTCACTTACAATATTTGTATAATTTTCGAAATTTGAAAACAATGATTTGAAGAGGTTTTATGATTAAAAATAATATGGTGGGAGTGTTCTATATGATTTGAATACATTTTGCAAAGAAAAAATGTGCGATAATTTATTTATTTACCACAAATATCATTCATTACCACTACTTATGTACGTATTGTTACGTTTTTAGCTTTTAAAAAAACCTTTAAAATATGGGTTCGTTGATTGCAAACAAAATAAAAACAAATATGTGTTTAGTTTCAATTAAACTCTTTATATTTCGTACTACTTTTGTGTGCCACCGTATACAACTTGACGAATACAACAATAATTACTTGTTCGCTATTCTTCTTTGCTTACAACACAGATCTTTTCAACGGCGATCTTCAAACCACGACTGTTTACTTCGCACACAACGCGTCTTCACACAAGACTGACTGAATTCTTACTACTGGTTACCTGGTTTGTCTTGCCTTTTTATATGCTCACATTAGCAGTATGATGAAGGTTCTTGAAGTAGAATGTTCGTGTCTTCGCCTTCTACAGAATTCTATTGCGACTTCATTGTTGTTTGTGTATTTTCCTCACATTGCTTGCTGTCTCACTTACTTGTCTATCCATCCCTTTTCTTTTATACTGATGTTGTTGGTTTATTTGTAACAAGTTCGTTGTATGTGTTTGTGCAGCTTTTGCTCATTTTAATGTTAAACTATGTTACACCATTTCCATTTTCGTAACAATATGTATTAAATTTAAAAAAATGTATTCTTTCATACAGTCAGTCAGTGAAAGTAATGTAAAGAATATTTAAATAAAACGCTATATTTTCCTTTAATTGTATTAGAATACGTATTACAATACATAGAAAAATACATATTTATTAAATAAACAAAAAACAAAAAAAAAAGAAAGGTTACCATAAAAATAGGCAACAAAATCGGCTTTAATTTAAAATTGATTGTGAAAATTGATGCAAAAACAATGTAAACCAATAGAACCAATACATTTTTCTATTTTTTTTTTTCGTACTTTCTAGATGTATTTTGATCTATTTTTTCAACGATACTTGAACCTCGAATAGAGAAATAAACAATTTAGAAGAGCAAAATAAAAATTCAATGCCTGTGCTAAATTTATATTGTTGGAACCGAAATTGGACAGCAGACAAGCAGCATATCCTGGCATATCTGTGGTTTTATGTTGTTGTTGTTGTTGTGTTTATTCAATATTTATTTTTATACAGTACATACAATAATAAGAACAACATCAGCAATATTAAAATGTTTTGCCCATTGGTGTGTCGGAATACAAAATACCAAAAAAGAATTCGAAAAACTAATTCAATTACCAACAATTTATACCCACTTTATTTAAAGGCACAATAACAACATTTTGTCCATTGTCCAACATAGTTACTACAATGGCAAACGTCCCTAATAACACCAACACAATGAATATCCAAGTATTTAAACAATTTTTAATGCTAAACACGCTTCGACAAATTGTTTGTGTTGCCCACCATCCCAAGGAGTCGTACATCATTAAAGGTCCTCAAATCCAAAAACAATGCCTCTTTTTGGATTTCTGTTCCATACTGTTCTGTATGAATTTTCTCTCAGAAACAAGTGTATGTATGTATAATAAAGATTCTATTCTAAAATGGGAGAATGTAAAATAATTATATTTTATGCTGTTGCAAAACATTTCCGTATAGTTGCCTTATACAACATGTTGTATAACTACAAGGCAATTACGCAGCATAGAAGCTAAAATAATTGTTAAATAAATATACAAACGTGTATAGGCTTAATACAAGACGAGGGAAAAAAATCACTTGTTCACATTACATACTAAGTAGTATGAAAAATGATTGAATGATTGACTGTGGTACTTGACGATGGCAGGGGGACCCTTTTGCAAAGTTTCAGCATTAGAATTTCATGTAGCAACGCAAGGATAATTGGCTTAAACCTTAAAAGCGGAATTTTTTTTTAATATTCTGCCCATTTTATTAAAGAGTACTTTTTGTATTGTTAATGTTTATTTATCATGAACTAAATGCACACAAGATTACCAATAAAAAATACAGTCGGACCTCGATTATCCGTTGTGATAGGGACCAGAAGCATTACGTATAATCGATTTTCACGCTTAATCGAATAATAATTTTGATTATACAGTTTTGTACATACATATTTACATTAAAAAAAAATTAATTCAAGAAGTTTATGTAGATTTTTAAAAAAATAGTATGTAAAGGGTCCGCCAAATAACTTTTTTTTTTTTTGAAAATGCTGTAAAAAAACTACTGAATATATTCTCAAATTTCTTTTTTTATTTGAAAGTACAATCCTTCCGGTTAATAATGGAAAATAATTTCATTCAAATGGCTGCCTCGGCTGGCCATGCAGTAGCCTACACGATCGGTCCAATTTTTAAGCATATTATCGATTGTGTGCAGCTGTATTTCAACAATGGCTTCACGAATATTGTCCTTTGAAGCGTCAATTGTCTTAGGCTTGTCGGCGTAACACTTATCTTTGACGGCACCCCACAAATAATAGTCCAACGGTGTCAAATCGCAGCTCCGAGGTGGCCAAACGACATCAGCTCTGCGGCTGATAATGCGATCTTCAAAATCAGGGCGCAAAACATCGAGTGTAGCTTCGGCTGTGTGGCACGTAGCGCCGCCCTGTTGAAACCAAATGTTGCTAATATCCTCCTCATCATATTTTGTGCCCGATAACGATCGCCATTGACTGTAACGGCCACTATTTGCTCATTTTCGAAGAAAAATGGCCCAATTATGCCTCTGGACCAAAAAAAAATGGACTTTTCAATGTATGCGTGCGGGTTTTCTGTGCCCCAACATGCGATAATTTTGCTTATTTACATACCCGCCAAGATAAAAATGAGCTTCATTTGAAAAGATGATTTTTTTTGCCAAAATCGGCATCTTCTGTAAGTCGATCGCAGGCCCACTTAGTGAAGCGAAAACGCATTGGATGGTCAATTGGCTTCAACTCCTGAACCAATTGGACTTTGCATGGCGTCATACCAAGGTCTTTATGCAAAATTCGTCTCAATGATGTCTCCGAAATGTTTAATTGTTGAGAACGACGGTGAATTGATGTTGATGGCGCTTCACGCACACATTCTGCCACAGCAGCAATATTCTCGGGTGTACGCACTGTTTTTGGCTTTTCACGCTTTGGTTTATCGATGAGGATGCCAGTTTCTTTCACATTTTTCACAAGATAACGAACATACGGAGCTGACGGTGCTTTTCTTCTTCCAAAATCCGTACGCAATTTTCGCACACATTCTACAACATGCAACCATGATTTTCAAAGTAATGTCGCAATATTTTCGAGCGTTGTTCAAGCGTATACACAACCATATTCGTTCAGCAGAAGGATAAGACTAATTATCTGTCAAATCAGACATGAGCTAAGTGTTACCATTTACGAAATAAGCACAAGTTAAAAAAAAAACGTTAGATGGCGGACCCTTTATGTGTACATTAAATTTTCTACTGAAAACATGAGGCAAAAAAGGACATAAAGCAAAAACAGAATACAACTTTTTCAAAAATTAAAAAATCACGGATTATAGAGGCAATCACGGTTAATCGAAGCAAACAATTTGAAACAATAATAAACAATATACTGATCTTTGACCATCACGGTTAATAGGGGTTACCGGTTAACCATATCACGGATAATTAAGGCCCGACTGTATTAAAAACGACAAAAAAAAACTTAGAAAAACTTCTTTAAGAAAATTGGCCACTCAAATTGAGGTTATTATTGTTGTTACGTTTGGTTACGGTTTCTTCTTTTTGCCTTTTTGGTCTTCTAAGAACAGAATAGAAATGTGAAATGGCAAACTAGATGAAATCCATAAAATTTATTCATAAAATCGACAACTTAACGATAGGTGATTAGAAATTATGGCAAAAAAAAAAAAATGAATGTAGAAAATTTGCATTTCATGACATTTCCTCACGCCAAATTTTTATATTTATCAAACTCTCTCTCTCTCGACTTTAAACTGAAGGTCGCGCCACTCATGTATAAAATTAACACACACAACATGAGTGGTGTTGAGAAGCTATGCCGTAATCCTGACTGAAGGGTTGTAATGGCCAATTATGTATGTTGTTCACTGATTTGTTATACCATATATTGAATATGTCTGACAGTTGTCATCACCAACATTAAGGCTCATTCATACTAAATGTTTACTATGGTGACATTTATACCTTAACGCTCACTTCACTTTTCATATGTTGACCAAAATAATTTTTATTTGTGTGGTTCAGAGATTAGCAATGAGTATTCAAAAAGATGAGTAAATTCGAATCATACTCATAATTTCTGATACTTATACGCGTTCATACTTATTTTAATATTATACTCATACTACTCATATTCAAAGTTTGAAGTACTCATCGTACTCATATTTAACAATATGCATGCTGTTGTTGGTTTTGACTCCCTATGACTCAACATTTACAAGAATCATAAAATAAGTATGATTGGCGTACGAACACTACAATACTCACTAGTAGATTATGTGTTTGCTTTGCTTGCTGTCCTTGTCGTTTTCTTTCTTCTTCTTTTTGTAAATGCAAGAACAACTAAGACTGTAAATTTTGACGAATGATTCGTATCACTTGAATCATTTATGAGTATTATAAGTATTTTTCTAAATTTATGAATCTGAATCTGAGTAGGCGTATGAATCAAACATATTTCGTATGTTATGAGTTTGATGTCAACGTTGTACTCATACTCATTGTAACCTGTACTTATAAATCAATGAGAGTAGTGAGTACGAATGAATCAGAGTAATTGAATTTCAATGCTGCTGCTCAATATTCATGCTCAAAATTTCATGAGTACTTATGAGTAGCTAAAAAGCGATACCTTGCTGATATCTGGTGTGTTTAATCGTTTCCAGCGTCTCATTTGTCATTTTCAAGTCTCTTATTCAATATTAAGGAATTTGTTGCATTAAAAATTTCTTTGTTTACTGGACTATCAATAGAGCTGATAATCCTTAGTCTTAGTGTCTTTAAGAAATATTTTTGATTTGCCATTTTGGTATTTAAATTTTTCTCTGTTAGCTTTTTTATTCTATTTTTGCCAATGTATTCTTTAGAAATAGCCCCTGATAACTGTGGCTAGTAGTAGTAGTAGTACATAGTAAATGTTTCACACTGTTTTCGAACCGCACAAATGTCACATATTCTCCGGACACAAGTGCTGATGCGGCATTAGAATAAATTGCGTCAACAGATTTAATTGGAAAGTGAGCGGTTTCTCAATGCTCAACACCTGGTGCATCGTCTAACAAATCGACTCTACGCACGTAGTCCTTTACTTTACTTAACGTGGCTTATATGTATGAGTAAAGTGTCGGCCATATGCTGTCGCTGTGTATGCAATTTAAACTAACAACGACAAATAAAAAGGAAAGGAAACGAAAAAAAAAAACACAAACTGTGGTAATAATGGAATAGACAAGAGTCATCAACAACGATGCAGTTGACTATTGTGTTGACAAAAGTTATTAAACTATGGTGGTGGTGTGGTGGTGGTGGTGCTTTGAATAGTGGCTGGTCTGCTCCTGTTTATTGTTGATATTCATTGTTCTTATTGTTATTGTTGTTGTTTCAGTTGCTGTTGACAAGCATCAATTGAGGCAAGTAGAGTTAGAGCAATACAAAAGGAAACTGTTTTAATTACTCTCGCTCTCTCTCCCTCTCTCTCGCACTCAGTGTATGTCTATGAATTTGTAAAATAAAAAAAAATTTACCAAAGAAACGTTTCTATTCGTTTCGTTTGTAGCTTTTGTTCGTCGTTGTATGAGTGGACGAAAGTAATAAAGTTCACCTGTCGTTTGTTTAGACGCTTATGTTGTTGGTTTATTTGTTTTGCCAATACAAAGCAATTTTAATGGCAAATCCACTGTTTTCAGCCATGACATTAATTAAGTTCATTTTAGTTGCCTTTATGGCTGAACATATATGCATGCATACATAACGGGTGATTTTTTTTTCTATTATCTTTTTGGCAACACTGGTTTAAAAAGCTCCCGCACTTTTCGTGTTTTGTTTCACTGTCAAACATCTTCAGTTTGGTCTATAATTTAACCATGAATCGTCTTACAAACGAACAACGCTTGCAAATCATTGAATTTTATTATCAAAATGCGTGCTCCGTTAAGAAAGTTCATCGCGCGCTTCTTCCATTTTATGGTCAGTTTAATCGATCCACTGAAGCGGCTATTCGGGCTATTGTGACTAAATTTCGCACCAAATTTACATTGTTGGACATTAAACCAACAACACGCTTACGTAGAGTGTGAACTGAAGAAAATATCGCAGCTGTATCGGCCAGTGTTAATGATGACCATCAATTATCGATTCGTCGCCGTTCGCAGCAATTGCGCCTCTGTTACTCAACAACGTCGAAAATTTTACGGAGGATTTAGGTGTGAAGCCTTTCAAAATACAGCTGGTGCAAGAACTGAAGCCGAATGACCTACCGCAACGCAGAATTTTTGGTGAATGGGCCCTTGGAAAGTTGGTCGAAGATCCACTTCTTTATCGAAAAATTGTATTCAGCGACGAAGCTCATTTTTGGCTCAATGGATACGTAAATAAGCAGAATTGTCGATTTTGGAGTGAAGATCAGCCAGAAGCATAGCAAAAGCTACCAATGCATCCAGAAAAAGTCACAGTTTGGTGCGGTTTATGGGCATTTGGTGGCATCATTGGACCGTACTTCTTCAAAGATGCTGCGAATCGTAACATAACTGTGAATGGTGAGCGCTACCGTGAGATGATATCCAACTTTTGTTTTTGCCCAAAATGCAAGAGCTTGACTTGCATGACGTGTGGTTTCAATAAGACGGTGCCACATGCCACACAGCACGCGTAAAAATTGACTTATTGAGTGAGTTTGGTGAACATTTTATTTCACGTTCGGACCGATCAATTGGCCGCCTAGATCGTGCGATTTAACGCCTTTAGACTATTTTTGTGGGGCTATGTTACAGCTCATGTCTATACAGACAAGCGCGCTTCAATTGACGTATTGGAAGACAACATTGAAGCATTTGTTCGTGAGATACCGGCCGAAATATTGGAAAGAGTATGCCAAAATTGGACTAAGCGGATGGACCCTATGAGGCGCAGTCGCGGTTAGCATTTGCATGAAATAATCTTCAAACATTAAATTATATGGATGAAGTCGCCGTGGTCTAGTAGGTATGTCTAGGTGTGTTGGCTTATTAGACGAAAGGCCCGAGTTCAAATCCCAGGTCAGGCATCAAAACGAAATATGAGAAATAAAAATATTTCTTCGGCGACTTCCTCTCGGCAGATTTCTGGCAAAAACTCTGAGAGTAAAAATTGCCATGAAAAGCTTCTCAAAAATCTGTCGTTCGGAGTCGACTTTAAACTTTAGGTCCCGCTGCTCATGTATAAAATTAACGCACACAAGTGGTGTGAGAAGCTAGGACGTTACACAATGGGTCAATTCGACCCCGGGTACTGTACTTGTCACAGTTGACAAATACACGTCCTCTAACCTAACCTAACCTAAATTATATGGACCGTACTATGTGTTTTTTTTAATTTTTCTTATAGCTTTTAAAAAATCACCCTTTATGTATGTACAAGTACAAAAGAAAATAGAACTCCATGAGCGAAACTATTGATTTGTTTGCAGCTACAAGTGTGACTGGTGACCGTTGACCGTTGACGATAACCGTGGTAATAATTACAATGGCAACGTGTATATGCTAAGAAAGAAAATGTGATTTATGAGCATGGTGTTTATGGATCAAATTAAAAAAAAATATTCTTCCCTTCAATTGAATCACTGCTGCTGCTACGGGCTTATCTTATCTCTCTTTTTTTTTATTGGTAACACACTCACAAGTGGCTGATTTCGGTTGAGATTTTGATTTCGTTTTTATTGTGGTTTGCCAAGCCAACAATTTTTGCTAATTAAGCTTAGATTACAAGAAAGGCAAAGTGCGTGACTGAATTTTAATAAGTCCATATAGGCAAAGAAATTTTCAAATAAATCTAGACACAGTGAAGGGTGGAGGGTGTGTGCGTGTGTATGTTTGCAAATAGGCATCGTTGTTGTAATGTTTCGTTCAACCAGAAAGTTGGCAAAACACAATTAGATTTCGATACAATATTTCTTTTCTTTTATTATTTTTCTTTATTTTTCTGCTGTATTCATAATTCTTCTTACAGCCGAGCGTTGTTAATTATTGAATGTGTATGTATGTGTACCCTTAAAATATCTGAAAGGATGTGAAGCGGGAGCTAAGAAATATTCAATTTGTATGTTGTTCACTTCACGTATTCCATAGCAATTTGTATCAACCTTCTCTTAATCCCAAACAATTATAAGATGTAGAGTGGCCCTTACCTACATACATGCTCGTTACAAGTCTATCTAGTCTTATGTTTATTAATAACTTCTCCTTTCTCTTTGATTTGTCTCTAGTCGTGCATTCATTTTCAATTGTTTATTGACGTTTTTTTCCTCTCTTTTTCTTTCTATCTATTTACAGATTATCCACGCGTTGAAGTTGGTCCTGAGAATCCACTGCGTGTAGAACGTGATCGTACTGCCAAATTGGAGTGTAACGTTGATGCTAAACCAAAAGTACCTAATGTGCGTTGGACACGCAACGGTCGCTTCATTAGCTCCAGTCTTGTTCACACCATTCAACGCGTTAGCATACAGGATGCTGGTAAATATACCTGTTCGGCTGACAATAATTTAGGCAAGGCCGGTGAACAAGAGCTCATATTGGATATACTCTATCCGCCTACGGTGGTTATTGAATCGAAAACACGTGAAGCAGAAGAAGGTGAAACTGTAAATATACGTTGTAATGTCACCTCCAATCCCGCCCCCATCACTGTCGAATGGCTTAAGGAAGGTTCACCTGAATTCCGTTATTCAGGTGATGTTTTAACGTTATCTTCGGTAAGAGCAGAGAATGGCGGCAACTATATTTGCAGAGCTGTCAATATCATACAATCTCATGGTCAGGAGAGAAGTGAACGTATCGGCAATTCTACAGTAGCATTACTGGTGCGTCATCGTCCAGGTCAAGCTTATATTACACCTAATAAACCCATAGTTCATGTGGGAAATGGTGTTACATTGACCTGTTCGGCAGATCCTCCCGGTTGGCCAGTGCCACAATATCGTTGGTTCCGTGACATGGACGGTGAGTTTTCGGCAACTCAGAAAATTCTAGCACAGGGTCCACAATATTCAATACCCAAAGCGCATTTAGGAAATGAAGGCAAATATCATTGTCACGCTGTCAACGAATTGGGTATCGGTAAGATGGCAACCATTGTCTTGGAAATTCATCAGCCTCCGCAATTTTTGGCTAAACTGCAACAGCACATGACACGACGTGTTGCCGATTCGGACTATGCAGTAACCTGTAGTGCTAAAGGCAAGCCAGCTCCCTCGGTGCGTTGGTTAAAAGACGGTGTAGAGATACTGCCGGAATTAAATTTATACGAGGTTGTAACGAATCCCGATCAAGGCCCCAATGGCATGGTAACCGTACAGAGTATGTTGAAATTCCGTGGTAAAGCTAGACCCAACGGCAATCAATTGGTACCCGGCGATAGAGGCCTGTACACTTGCTTATACGAGAATGAAGTAAATTCGGCCAACTCGAGCATGCAATTACGCATTGAACATGAACCGATAGTCTTGCATCAATACAACAAAGTGGCTTTTGATATACGGGAAACGGCAGAAGTGATATGTAAAGTACAAGCCTATCCAAAGCCAGAATTCCAATGGCAATTTGGCAATAATCCTTCTCCTCTAACCATGTCATCCGATGGTCATTATGAAATAAGCACCACCACCGACAACAATGATATTTACACTTCTGTTCTGCGAATTAACTCTCTAACTCATGCTGATTATGGCGAATACACATGTCGTGTTGTAAACTCTTTGAATACGATCAGAGCTCCCATACGTCTTCAACAGAAGGGAGCACCAGAAAAGCCCACCAATACACGAGCCACAGATGTGGGTTCTAACTATGTTACCTTGGCTTGGGATCCCGGATTCGATGGCGGTATTAGCAATACAAAATTCTTTGTCAGCTATAGAAGAGTACCTATGCCTAGGGAGGAACAAATCATACCAGACTGTGCTACTTTGGCTTCAAGCAATACCGAATGGATGGAATTCGATTGCCATCGTGATAATCCTTGTAAAGTGACACCTTTGGACCAACATCAAAGCTATGCATTCAAAGTGAATGCCTTGAATACAAAGGGAAATTCGCCGTATTCAAATGATATTTTAACCACCACTAAAGTAAGCAAAATACCACCACCCCTTCATGTGACATATGATCCCAATTCACGTACTTTGGGCATTAATGTGGGAGCCACTTGCTTGTCATTGATTGCAGTGGTAGAGTCAATGGTGAACAGTGACACTCCCATGGCTGCTTGGGAAGTTATAGATCAGGTGAATTTACAGTTGTCCGGTAATGATGCCACCTTCAAAGAAACAGTCTTGGATCGTTTGATTGCGCCACGTCGCAGCACGGCCGGCAGAGCTTTGGGTAACTCTCTTAGCGAAGATGAAGATGATGGTATGAATTCATTGGCCTTAGAAGACGACAACAGTCCTACAGTAAGAGTGAAATTATGCTTGCGTTCGAATCATGATCACTGCAGTGACTACACAGATGCTGAAAGTAAGTTAATATAATCAAAAATCACGCAAATTCAATCAAATTTTTAAATTTATAATACTAAAATGCTACTTTCTTTTGCTTTTCTACCAATATTTTCAGTTGGCCGTTCATATATTGCAGAAGCCTCCGCCTTAGCCACGCCCACATTGATTGCCATAATTGTTTCATGCATTGTCTTTGCCTTGTTTGTTGGTCTCTTGCTAATGTTTTGCCGTTGCAAACGCAATCAATCGAAAAAGAGTGCAGCCGCCAAGGATTACGAAATGGATTCGGTTCGACCGTCAATTGTGGCTGCCCAACAAAGTCAAGCACCGCCACCCTATTATCCAGCCAGTGGCTTGGACAATAAGGCCCTTGAACACTCTATGGATTTGGCGTTGAGTATGGAAGAACAGAAGAGTGCCTTATATGCAACACAGACTGGTTACAGTTATCATCCCAGTACTGGTGTTGTGGGTGGTGGTGGTGGTGGTATCGGTATTCCCGGCCATACGATACCTGGCAATGAATGTAAGTACCCCATGTTTGTATTCGTTTTGTACTTTTTATTTACTGTTGCGGTTAAATTGGGAAAAAATACCGCAATACCCTGTACTTTTCTCTCCAATTATTTTACAATTTGGCAATTCATACAACTTTGTATCGTGTATGTTGTATTGAATACACTTTTTGTTTTGTGAACGCTCAATGTTATGTTGTATTGTGTAATTCGTATTCCAAACGTCCAAAACCGATAAGAAGAAGAAGACTAATATTTATAATTTGATTTCCAAGCAGCAAAATGAAAAATATTACGGAAAAAAGCAAACTAATTAATTATCTGTGCGAACAATTACAATTTCGAAATATTAATCGTTGACTCAAGTTACATAGAAAATATTTTGTATTTTTATTCTTCTTCTTGATTACAAGCATTTACGATACAAGCATTACTGATAGCACGAAACCAATACAATTTCCAAAAGCATATGAAAATAATGTGTATAAGTGTATCGGATTTTTATATGAAAATTATCCACAACAAGCATACACTGTTGTATATTCGTCCGACATTACAATGAATACAACGATACAAGGGCTTGCGTGAATTGCCCAAATATTTCTATGTTTGTGCGTAATTTTTCATTTTGTGGTAAAGTGAGCCGAAAAATGAGCATTGCATACCAGAGATCGGCAATGAGTATTCAAAAAGATGCCAAAATTCGAATAATACTCATAATTTCTGATACTTATACGCATTCATATTTATTTTAATATTATACTCATACTACTCATATAGAAAGTTTGAAGTACTCATCGTGCTCATACTTAACAATACTCATGATGTTGTTGATTTCGACTCAAAATTTACAAGAATCACAAAATAAGTATGATTCGCGTACGAACATTACTATACTCACTAGAAGGTTGTGTGTTTGCTTCGCTTTGCTTGCTGTCTTTGTCTTTTTCTTTCATCTTTTTTTGTTTGTAAATGCAACAACAACTAAGACTGTAAATTTTGATGAATGATTCGAATCATTTATGAGTACTATAAGTATTTTTCTATAGTTATGACTCTGAATGAGTAGGCGTATGATTCAAACATACTTCGAATGTTATGAGTTTGATATCAACGTTGTACTTATACTCATTGCAACCTGTAGCTATAAATCAATGTTGTAGTGAGTACGAATGAATCAGAGTAGTTGAATTTCAATACTGTTGACTCACTCATACTCAAAATTTCATGAGTACTTATGAGTTGCGAAAAAACGATTCATTGCTGATCTCTGTTGTGTACATACATGCTGCATGATATTGAAATATTTGTTGCTATTTTGCAAATATTTCAGACAGTTACGCTCAGAAAAAATCATGGGACTACAATAGGTTTGAAAAATTAATCTTCGTATTGATAAAGAACTTAATTGTTTCAATCCGAAAGCCTTACATATATCAGATAAATATCTTGCTGATGTCAAGTCCCTTATCATAGCTTTCTTTCTTTCAGTGTTTTTCTTTTACCTCTGATTGTACTACAATATTTAATAGTCAGCCAATTGAAATCATTTATCACCGTGTCCATTCGTGTACGCCATTAAATTTCGTTGTTCATTTCTCTTTGCATTTTTTATTCGGTTGTTGTCTTAAATTATTGCATGTCCATGAGACTGCGGTTTAAAATTTTTGCTGAAACAGTACATTTTTTTGATCTTTTAATTGTTGAGAATCAAAAGGTAACAGCAGCATCACAAATAATGCCTACAATTTGTACGAAAACAGTCATTCAATTCATACTACGTTTACACTTTATCCGAATGTCATTTATACCGCCATTTGTTGTTGTTTGCCACACGAAGCAAAAAAAAGTAAGAGCCTTTATACGAGTACAACACTACCTACGAAACACACGAGATTATTGACTCGCACGTAGGTACATTGGTACGCACGAACAGACTGACAATTATACGTAATGTAGAGTGTAAATATAGTATGTCCTGTGTGTGAGTGTGTGCGTGTGTAAAAGAGGGAGTATTTGTTTGTAATTGTAGGTGTATTTATATTGTGTTCACGAGAATGATGATGGCCACCTTTTAATACAAACACTCTCTGATATAATTTTTTAAGTCAATACTCCACTTTCTGTTTTTCTTTCTCCTCTGCTCATTCTCACTTACGCACACATAGTCACACGTGTATACTTTTACAATTTAATTTGCACCTTCAGTAAATGATTGGATAAATTTTGTGGTTTTGCGCATTTACGGAAACAACAACAAAATGTGTACATATCTATGGAGGGGTAGTAAAAAGATATTAATTTCTCTCCCAAGTAATAGATTTAGTTGTGTATAACGCGCGTTATATAAGATCGAATACATACATACATAATTGGCCACTACAACCCTACAGTCAGGATTACGTCCTAGGTTCTCACACCACTCATGTTGTGTGCGTTAATTTTATACATGACTGGCGGGACCTACAGTTTAACGTCGACTCCGAATGACAGATTTTGAGAAACTTTTTCATGGCAGGTATATTTACTCTCCGAGTTTTTGCCAGAAATCTGCTGAGAGGAAGTCACCGAAGAAATAGTTTTTTTGTTCATATTTCGTTTTGATGTCTGATCCGGGATACGAACCTGGGATTTATGTGTAATAAGACAACACACTACCTACTAGACTACGGCGACTTCACTATAGTAATAGACTACTTTTTTCTACATCTTATATAATAATAAACAATATACGAATGTGTATACTCACATAAAAACAAGAAACAATTCATTATGAATTGTTGCCGTTGTTTAAGGAGCCCATCTCTTGTTTCTTTTTCCATTTGTTGTATACTCTTATTACTGTCGTTGTATATTCTTGTGTTTGTTTGCTGTTGGAGGTCACAGTATTCACTGACTTTTTTCGTTTTTATATAATCCAACATTTCGGATTCCGTCTTACGTACTCGTATATCTGGCACGGCTTAATCTCATGCTATAGATGTTATGTCATGGAATAAAAACAACACAACACAATAAATATAATACTCTGGAGAGTATTTCTTGCGTTGATTATGTTTATTGATTACAAATTATAATTACAAATATAATTGTAATAAACCAATAAACAAAACTAATTTATTTAATTCTCTTGTTTTTCGTTTTCTTTTTCGATTAATTATTACTTGCTCTTCTTTTGTATTTTTTTTTTTTGTTTGTTTTTTGTAATTAAAATTAAAGCTGAAACGATTATTATACTCGTATGTTGGGGTCACCAAATGGTTATAATGAAATCACCAAAAGGCGATTAATGAAAATTGGTTACTTACGTTACTTTTCTAATAATCGGAACACGCATAGAACATTAAATACTTCACACTGAAAGACTTACATACATACATACATAATTAGCCATTACAACCCTTCAGTCAGGATTACGACCTAGCTTCTCAACACCACTCATGTTTTGTGTGTTTATTTTATGCGTGAGTGGCGGGATCTACAGTTTAAAGTCGACTCCGAATGACAAATTTTTGAGAAACTTTTTTATGGCAAGTTTATTTACTCTCAGAGTTTTTGCTAGAAATCTGCTGAGAGGAAGTCGCCGAAGAAATATTTTTCATACTTCGTTTCGTTGGAGACCTGGGTTTGAACCGTGGCCTTACGTCTAATAAGCCAACACACTACCTACTAGACTACGGCGACTTCACATTGAATTTGCAACATGAATTGATTGAAAAATGGCCCGAATAGGCCACAAGATTCGACAATATAACGATATTAACGAAGATTCGATAATAAATATAATGGCCCTGCACACAAACGAAAACCTGTTCAGTTTACAATCAAGTATTAGGTTGTACCCCACCCGCCATATTTACAAAACTTGGCTCATTTTGACTACTATTTGTTTTCAGGCCTTTCAAGACACGCATTGGCTGAGCAGAACTTTGAGCTTTACAAGGAAGTAAAAAAAATTGATTTGCTTCTAAAGACTAACAGTTTTATTGGCGTGAAATTCACAAATTGGCTGAAACATGTAAAATATAATTGGCCAATTCACACGACTTTGTATCGTGTATGTTGTATTGAATACACTTGGTTGTTTGTGAATGCTCAATGCTATGCTGTATTGTGTAAATGTCTTCTTCATAATTTTTTCATTCACACAATTTGATAACACGAAACCAATACAACTTTTTAAAAACATATTTAAAAAAATGTGTATAAGTGTAACGGATTTTTACATGAGAATTATCAACAAGCATACACTATTGTATATTCGTCCAACAATACACTCAATACAACGATACAACGGCTTGTGTAAATTGACCATATATATTACGTAAATGTAGACAATTTCTAGTATTATTTTGAATTTGTCTACACCTTTGGCAATATTTTTACACTTTCATTGAAATTTAGGCTATGAAGTCATTGTTACCAATTTATGTGACGAGTTTCGCTTTTCCTTGCATTACTAATACGATTGTTGCATTTTGTTAATTGGCTTAATGTGTGTATTTCTGTCGTTGTTACCGTAAAATGTATTTTAACCATTTCACTTCATATTCAGATCCGTAAAAAATTGTACACGGCACTTGCTCTGTTTCCCCTACGAACGAGTAGTGTAGTACTCATACAACTTACAATCTCGTTTTTCTCATTTTCCTGCAATTTTTCCCTTTTTTTTCATTTTGTTTTTTGTGGCAGTTTTCTGTTGTGAGTGAAGAGGAATGAATTCATGTTGAATGCATGCATGACGTTAATCATTTTATGCTGCTTATTTTGTACACGCCAACCAGAACACCAGAAAGTGTTTACACAAATGGTGACTCTGTTTGGTGGTATTATTTAAGAAAACAAGATACAGGGAGTACATACATATGTATAAACTGTTGAAAACATTTATATTTGCAACTGTTTTTAAAACAATTTCAATCACATCTAACAGTTTACTAAGTGGTTTACTGTGGTGGTGTATAAGGGAAGCCATAGAGTGTAGAACTGTTCTGTTCTGTTCTGTTCTGTTCTGTTTATCATGCACTAATAATTAATGTTGTGTTAAGAAGGTTAACAATTTGAACTTAAAATCTATACAAGCATTACAATTTAAATAAGAATTAGAAAAAGGAAAACAGAAAAAATGCTTAAAAAGTTTTTAAGAATTTAAAGAATATTTCTAAACGCAATACACATTGGGTAAATGGTTCTTTAAGTGTTTAATTACAAACGAGCGACTTTGAAGTTCTGGAAACAAATACAAAATTATTTGGTTCGTTTCATACTAATGCTCTATCTGTTTAAACAGAATCACACTCTTAAGAGAATTAGTAAAAAAAAACCCAAGAAATATTAAAACAAATCTGAAAATTATAATCAGAATTAAAACTAAAGGATTGTAATGGCCAATTATGTATGTACATATGTATGTAAGTCAACAATTCGACTACTCTGATTCATTCGTACTCATTACAACATTGATTTATAAGTACAGATTGCAATGAGTATGAGTACAATGTTGACATCAAACTCATAACATTCGAAATATGTTTGATTCATACGGCCTACTCATTCAGATTTATAAATTTAGAAAAATACTTATAATACTCATATATGATTCGAGTCATTCGAATCATTCAACCAAAATTTACAGTCTTAGTTGTTGTTGCATTTACAAGCAAGCAAAGCAAACACACTACCATCTAGTGAGTATTGTAAAGTTCGTACGCGAATCATACTTATTTTGTGATTCTTGTAAATGTTGAGTAAAGGAGGGTCGAAATCAACAACATCATACGTATTGTTAAGTACGAGTACGATATTAAGTATGAGTATGATATTAAAATAAGTATGAATGTGTATAATTATCAGAAATTATGAGTATGATTCGAATCTACTTATCTTTTTGAATACTCATTGCTGATCTCTAAAACTAATATAAGAGATTAAAATAACAGTGAAAAATAACCTTCACAATGGAGGCTAAAGCAAGCTTATTGTCAGATTTATTCTTCAGGATGTGCGGAAAATCCGAAAAGGATACCTCATAATTAGCTAAAGCTGAGATCAGTACAATATCAACAGTACAAAGACCAACTAAAATAGCGCTTGTTAGCTTCTTAATCTGTAGGTACCAGAGATCAGCAATGAGTATTAAAAAAGATGAGTAGATTCGAATCATACTCATAATTTCTGATACTTATACGCATTCATTCTTATTTTAATGTCAAACTCATGACTACTCATATTCAAAGTTAGAAGTACTAATCATACTCATACTTAAAAATACGCATGATGTTGTTGTTTGACTCAACATTTACAAGAATCACAAAATAAGTATGATTCGCGTACGAACACTACAATACTCACTAGAAGATTGGATGATTGCTTTCCTTACTCTCTTTGTCTTTGCAACAACAAATAAGAATCAATCGAATCATTTATGAGTATTATAAGTATTTTTCTAAGTTTCTGAATCTGAATCAGTAGACGTATGAATCAAACATATTTCGAATGTTATGAGCTTGATGTCAACGTTGTATACTACTCATTGCAATCTGTACTTATAAATCAATGTTGTAGTGAGTACGAATGAATCAGAGTACATTGTTGAATTTAAATATTCAAAATTTCATGAGTACTTATGAGTAGCGAAAAAAACGATTAATTGCTGATCTCTGGTCTTTATGCCTTAAAATATAATTAATTCTAAATGTAGACTATAGAAATTTGGCTGTTTGTCTCTACCTACATATGTACATATGTAGCTGTGAATACGCCTATAAAATCTATAAATTACATGTAATTATACAATTTGTCATACTAAATACCCACTTAATGAGGTACATACTCGTATTTATATCCTGGGTTTGTTTAGGATTTAAAGTACAAAATTGTCTACTGCATTGAGAGCAATAACAACAACAGCAACAACAACAAATGTAGTGGTACAATTTATTTATGATTTAAATTATGTTTGGAGGATTAGAAGAAACCCATTGTGACCAGTTGTTAAGTCAACCACAAAATCCGCGTTAAGCAAAATGTATGCAAAAACAGCAACAAAACCACATTTAGCAAATTGCAACATTATTTTAAAACAATAACAACAACAAAACAATGGACATTAAACAATACACTGGGACAAGTTGCGTTTACTGCCAAACGACAAAACGAAATTGGTCGGGGTGACAGTGCACGGAGAGTGAATTGATATTCAATTCAGCAGATGTTTTAAACAAACAAACAAACGTTTGAGCAAATGTTTGAAAACATGTTTTTGGTTGGTTGACTAATATTTTCATTTTATTTCCGTGCTCTTCTTCTCTGTCCTGGTCTTTTATGTAAGGAGTTGTAATCGAAATTATGAGAAAAAAAAACGGAGAAATTTCAGAAAACTCCTTAAGGCGTTTTATGTGTTACCAAGTTAAGTTGAGAGCGGTTGTCATTTTCTCTCTTTTCCTGTGCATTTTGGGTTTTACTACATCCATTTGACTTTTTCTTACGTTACGGGTTTTTTCTTCTTCTTTAGTTTAACAAAAATAGGAAATTTTTTCCCATTTTTTATGAGTTGAACATTCCCATCCAAGCATTAAACCTTGTCATTATATCTTCAGTTGTTTTGTTAACTCCTACTGAGCTACAAATATTCATACAAAATGAAAATAAAAATGTAAGGGAGTTGCTTTCTCTCCAATGGCTTACTCCATTTGAAAACTTCAAAAGATCGTATACATAGGAGACAAACATCTTAGGAGGTTTTCGTTTTTGCCTTTTCATGTTAAAAGACTTTAAAATCCCTCGGGAAATTTATGACATTTTCTTGTTCCATTATCCTCTGTACTTACTTATATTCTCTATGTACTTTGTTCCTGTTCCTGTTATTTTGTTTTATTATACGTTCCTTTCATTTCATATTGTGCCACATAATGAAGTGGGTGGATATAAAGTGTGTGTGATTTTAAATGTTGAAAAAAAACTAAAGGATCCCAGAAACCTGACATCCAATAAATTCTGAATTTTTGTTAATTAATGACTAATTGTATTGTAGTTGGAGACATTTGATTATAATTTCTTTTAATCTACACCAACTCAAACAAAGATACTCTTCTTTTGTTTAAAAGTAGGGATGACTGGAATCCCAATACGGTCGTCCCCCCGGAAGTCCTGGATATATATACCGTCGGCTTTAAACTCGATAATGGGGTTGGAAGCGGTGTCTACTCTGGGAAACTGGACCTAAATATTTCTCTCCGTCTGTCGGACTACTGCAGTGTGTTTCAGGCGGAGGTGATGGCAATTTACCGGGCCGCTCAGTGGATCCTCGTCAACGATGCACCTTTTACTCGCGTCTCGATCTTCTCTGATAGTCAGGCCGCGATAGGATCTCTATCGGGTTTAGTGATTAACTCTAGGATCGTTAGGGAATGTCGCCGCTGTCTCGACCTTCTCTCGAGGCGCTTCATCAGTGTCTCTCTGGTGTGGGTCCCCGGGCACAGTGGATTTCCGGGAAACTGTAGGGCCGACGAGCTCGTCAGAGCTGGTGCGCTCCTTCCGGAATCCTCTTCTGTTGAATTGGGTATGTCACTTGCCTCGGTCAAGTTGACCATTGCGCGGAGGTTCTTTCGGGACGCCAACCTATGAGTCCTGCTCCACCGCTAGACTCACCTGGACCAACATGGATAGAATGCGTACCTGAGAAAGAGGAGGCTATTGTTCACTTTCTTTGCCAGTGCCCGTCTCTTGCTAGGTGTAGATATAGGTTATTTGGCTCCCCATTCCTTGTTAGCTTAACTCGTAGATTGAGTGCCCTTCTAGGGTGCCAACTACGAATTATCTCGTACTCATTAAACCTGCCATTTTTGTGTAGCTACGAATAAAATCGTATTATATCAGTGCTAGTATCGATAAATGGCTTCGTGGAAAAGAACAAAAAAAAACGAAATATGAAAAATTATTCCTTCGGCAATTTGCCATGAAAAGTTTCTCATGATGACAACCCCAAGCGCAAGGAATCTACGAGCAGGATATCCGTTGCGTCAAGATAGTTTTCTGTATTTAGTGGGAAGGGTGTGATTCATTTTGAACTACAAAAGCTTGCCCATATCATCACGAGAGTCCCGTGCCGACAACAATTAGTTCGTTTGAAGCGAGAATTGATCGAAAATCGTCCTGAATCTTTAACCAGACAAGTGATCATAATATCCATAATGACATCGCTCAGCCACATATTGGAAAACAGTACTTGGGACTGCTTTATCTAATCCAACGTATAGCCCAGCCTTTGCCCCTTCTGATTAGCATTTGTTTCAACCGATGTAGGATGCTCTCACAAGAATGCGCTCTAACTTAGGACAGGGTATCAATGGCATGGATCTGGGCGACATATAGATTTACTGCAAATATATCAGTCGATTTAAAGCCTTTTTGCGAATTTTTTCTTGGGTTTTGTGAAATATCGCATTTATCCGAATAATCCAGAACTAATTCCTATGATCCTACGCATCATCGGAGAGTTACAGCCACATCTCTGTGGAAAGTGTTTGTTACATAGTTAATCGAAATTTGTCTCCTATAATGAATGAAAATGTTCATTCCTTTCAGAGATCAGCAAAGAGGTATTCAAAAAGATGAGTAGATTCGAATCATACTCATAATTTCTAATACTTATACGCAATCATACTTATTTTAATATCATATTCATACTACTCATATTCAAAGTTTCAAGTACTCATCGTACTTATACCTAACAAAACGCATGATGTTATTGATTTCAACTCTTCTTTACTCAACATTTATAAGAATCACAAAATAAGTATAATTCGCGTACGAACATTACAATACTCACTAGAAGGTCTTGCTGTCTTTGCCTTTTTCTTTCTTCGTTTTGTTGTAAATACAACAACAACTAAGACTGTAAATTTTGGCTGAATGATTCGAATCACTCCAATCGTTTATGAGTATTAAAAGTATTTTTCGAAATTTATGAATCTAAATGAGTAGGCATATGAATCAAACATATTTCGAATGTTATGAGTTTGATGTCAACGTTGTACTCATACTCATTGCAACCTTTCTGCGAGAGCAATACATACATGTGTATCAGAGATCAGCAATAAGTATTAAAAAAGATGAGTAGATTCGAATAATACTCATAATTTCTGATACTTATACGCATTCAAATTTATTTTAAAAATCACTCGAATCATTTATGTGTATTACAAATATTTTTCTAAGTTTATGACTCTCAATGAGTAGGCGTATGAAACAAACATATTTCGAATGTTATGAGTTTGATGTTAACGTTGTACTCATACTCATTGCAACCTGTACTTAAATAATAAATCAATGTTGTAGTGAGTACGAATGAATCAGAGTAGTTAAATTTCAATACTATTGCCTCACTCATACACAAAATTTCATGAGTACTTATGAGTAGAGAAAAAACGACTCATTTCTGATCTCTGATTCCTTTTGAGACACCCTTTACACTTTACTTAACAGGTTATCTAGATGGTAAATATTGATTATTTGTATACAGATTTTATTTTATTTTATTTTTTTTTTAATTTTAATTTTCAATGAATTTTATTTCTACAGACAATACTATTTTGTTTGCCTTCGTCTGTGTATGTATGGTAAACAATAAGTGTTAATTAGTCTTAAATTATGTATCAATCAACTTAATTGCTGCATGGCACTCATAGCAAAACATGGGTTTCTGTGGTCCAGACGTTTTTGTTGCATAATGGTATGGAAACCAAAACAAAGAAACAAAGAATGCCAAAAGAATTGTTGGTTGGTTGCTTGGTTGTGTTATAACTGAAATAATAGAATAATTAAATTAAAATTAAAACTTAATTTACGAAAGATTATCTGGAGAGTATTTTATGTAAATATTTCTATTCTACTGGTTATGGCCAATGACTGAAACTGGGAAAGCAACAATGTAAAGGAGCAAATGCCAACTATTCGAACTTTGTAAATGATTAATTACAAAAGCAATGAATTTAAAAAATAAAAATAATCAAGAAATAATATCTGTTTGTTAAAAACCACTTAATGCAGATACAAATAGGCATAAACCAAGTATAATATTAAATTAGTAGATGTATTATATACATACTAAAGTTAAAATAAACTTTTAACTATAAATATATGCTTACATGTATACATACATTTGCATGTAGGTTTAACTAACTTGTAAGGCATTATAATATGTTTTCAAAATGCTTTCATTCATTGTATACCTAGATTAGCAGGTAATGCATTTAGAGTTCCACTATGTATACAATTGCCATCCCCAGGCTACTTACTAACATACAGACATATACATATGTATATATACATTATGTATCGGGTTATCCATTTCGTGGTTTCAAAAGTAAACGTAAATAAAACACATATAAAATATTTTTTTCATGATATTTCTTTTTTATTGTAAAGTTTGAACGTTGACATTATGTGTGAAACAATACATCATTTAAATGACCTCCACGCGAAGTATTGCAAGCATTGATTCTTTTGAGGTAATTTTCGACCACTTTTTGACACATATTGGGCGGTATCTCAACCATATCTTGACGAATGTTGGTTTTTAAGTGCTCAAGAGTTGAAGGTTTATTTGCATAAACACGGTATTTCGCGTAGCCCCACAAAACAAAGTCTAATGGTGTCAAATCGCATGATCTTGGTGGACAGTTGATATCGCCACGACGTGAAATTACGTGGCCAGGAAATGTTTCTTGCAATAAAGCCATATTCGCTCGACTTGTGTGGCATGTGGCATCGTCTTGTTGAAACCACAGATTCTCCAAGTCGTATTCTTCAATAGCAGGCAAAAAAAAAAAACTCGGTTATCATATGACCATAACGCTCCGAATTGACAGTGACAGTCGTTCCATCGTCGTTTTCGAAAAAGTAAGGTCCAATCACACCTTCGGACCAAAGAGCGCACCAAACAGTGACTTTTTCTGGATGTAATGGCCTCTCTTCCATTACTTGATGATTCTCAGAACCCCAAATACGACAATTTTGTTTATTAACACACCCACCGAGTGTGAAATGTGCTTCATCGCTGAAGAAAATTTTGTTCGAAAAATTGCCGTCCACCGCCTGTCGTTCAACCACCCATTGCATGTATCTACGACGTTGTGAATGGTCAGCTGGCTTCAGTTGTTGCGTGAGCTGGACTTTATATGGATGTAGGTGTAGATCTAAATGTAAATGCAAACACGCCATAATGTGCCGTAAGACAGTCCTAATTCCTGAGAAAGACGAGGAATCGACACATTCGGGTCTTCGGCAACACTTTCACTTACAATAGCGATATTTTCAGCGGAACGAACGAAAGGATGTTGCACAGGCCTTTCAATAATTGTAACCACTCCAGTCTCTTCAAATTTCTTCACAATTTTGCCAATTGCTTACGTAGTTGGACGATTATGTAAACCATAATCTCCTCTTAAAGCACGATACGTGGCTGTGGCAGAATCACCATTTTTGTAGTAGGTTTTGATAATTTTTATGCGTTGTGTGATAGTTAAGCGATCCATTTTCGTCAATGTCAGACTTTCAACTGAAAAGAAAAAATTTGGTTTCACAACTTTGTTTGACAGATGTCGAATTCCAGTCCCATACTTTTGAAACCACGAAATGGATAGCCCTTTATATATATATACATTGCCTACTCAACACTTTGCATAACAATTTATAATTTTAAAACTTTAAATATTTAAATAATTATTCATATACTCTTCGCCTTTCATTCCCCAAAGCATTTTAGTTTTACCAGCCAGCAATTCTATTTGTTAATTTGTTTAGTTTTTGTTTAATTTACGTTGCACTGTGTAAATGTGGCACCACCAAAATAATTGCGACTTTCTTTTTTCACAAAGAAATCGCAAAAGATTTTGCAACAACAAATTGCAACAGCATGTTTGACTTTTGCAGTGAAAGTTAAGCACAATGATTTTTAGATTTTCCCCAGTGCCATCACCACTACGTACATATATACGAGTATCTAAAAGATCGCCCATCCCTTGTTTTCCTGTTTTGGAAACTTGGCAATTTTTTCTTAATGCTTTTAATTAGATGACAAGCATTTACTTTAACCAGCAGTTTAACTTTTGAAATCTTTTTTTTCTCTTCTTTGAAGCTCAATTTTTAATTTTTTAAGTTTCGGAGTTTTCTTGATTTTCATTTTTGCTGGTTGTTAAGGTGTTTATCTTCAAGTGTTTATAAACATACTTAACGTTCACCTACCTACCTCTCGCTCGTTCGCTCTCTATCTATCTGTACTTTTTCCTTTTCTGTTTGCCTGCATACTCGTACACAAGTTTGTGTGAATACACATAGAAAACATGCTAACCCAGCAAACATTTGTTTAAAGAGATTCATGAATTTGTCATGATATTCCATCAAACTCAAATTGCTTTTCCAGTTGCTCCAGAAAAACAGTTTCTTAATGGCTATAAAATATTGCACCCATTTTGGCCATTACAACCCTTCAGTCAGCATTACGGCCTTGCTTCTTACACCACTCATGTTGAGTGCGTTAATTTTCTACTTGAGTGGCGTCGACTCCGAACGACAGATTTTGAGAAACTTTTTCACGGCAGTTTTATTTACTCTCAGAGTTTTTGCCAGAAATCTGTAGAGAGGAAGTCGCCAAAGAAATATTTTTTGTTTTCCCATTTCGTTTTGATGTCTGGCCTGGGGTTCGAGCCCCAGGCTTTACGTCTAATAAGCGAACACACTGCCTACGAGACTGAGGCGACTACACCCATTTATTCCATAACAAAACGGCATTATTTCTTTATGTGTGGATATTCTTCTGTAACTTGTGATCTTAGATTCGTATTGGCTTTCTAATTTCCTCTGCTTTATTTGATGTGATATGTACTAGAGATCAGCAATGAGTATTCAAAAAGATGAGGAGTAGATTCGAATCATACTCATAATTTCTGATACTTCTACGCATTCATACTTATTTTAATATCATACTCATACTACTCATATTCAAGGTTTCAAGTACTCATCGTACTTATACTTAACAACACGCAGGATGTTGTTGATTTCAGCTCTTCTTTAATCAACATTTACAAGAATCACAAAATAAGTATGATTCGCGTACGAACACTACAATGTTCACTAGATGAGTACATTCGAATCATACTCATAATTTCTGCTACGTATACGCATTCATACTAATTTTAATATCATACTCATACTACTCATATTCATAGCTTGAAGTACTCTTAGTACACATACTTAACAATACGCATGATGTTGTTGATTTCGACTCTTCTTTACTCAACATTGACAAGAATCATAAAATTAGAATGATCCACGTAAGAACACTACAATACTAACTAGATGAGTAGATTCGAATCATACTCATAATTTTTGATACTTATACGCATTCATACTTATTTTAATATCATACTCATACTACTCACATTCAAAGTTTGAAGTACTTATCGTACTTATAGTTAACAATACTCTCCTTTACTCAACATTTAAAAGAATCACAAAATATGAATGATTCGCGTACGAATACTACTACTATACTCACTAGAAGGTTGTGTGTTTGCTTTTGCTTGCTGTCTTTGACTTTCTTCTTTTATTGTAAATACAACAACAACTAAGACTATACATTTTAATGAATGATTCTAATCAATCGAATCGTTTATGAGTATTATAAGTATTTTTCTAAATTTATGAATCTGAATGAGTAGACGTATGCAACAAACATATTTCGAATGTTATGAGTTTGATGTCAACATTGTACTCATATTCATTGCAACCTGTGCTCATTATTCACACAATTCCGTGTGCCAACTTTGGCAACTTGATTTATACAACAACAATTTGCTTTATTTGGTTATTCTTCTCTACACTTGTTCGTTAGATCTTCACAACGGAGATCTTCAAACCACGATTATTCTCTTCACACGCAACGCATCTTCACACAAGACTGACTGAATTCTTTCTGATCTCGTTGCCTGCTTTGTCTTGCCTTTTATATCGCTTGGAAAACAGTCTAATGAATGCTCTCGAAGGAGAATGACTTTCAACTCATACTCATTGCAACCTATACTTCTAGATCAATGTTGTAGTGAGTACGAATGAATCAGTGTAGTTGAATTTCAATACTGTTCATACTCACTTATATTCAAAATTTCATGAGTACTTAAGAGTAGCGAAAAAAACGATTCATTGCTGATCTCTGATATGTGCATGTAGTTTGCTGCAACATCACTTTAAAGGTTTTCATCTGTTTGTGACCTTAAAAGAAAACTTCTTATTTTACTTTGGTTGTGCTTTTAAGAATAGAAATACTTTTAAAACTAAAAAACTAAATAAGGAAAGACTAAACTTGAGTTTAAGCGGCAACACATTTTTAACACTCTTAAGTCCAAGATTACATTTACCTTTCTTAACTGGTTCCGTTTCATTTAAAGGAATTGAAATTGAAAGCTGAAAAAACTTGAATGTTCTTTAAAATTTAAACGAAAGCAATGTTGGTCGTTCTCTTAGTTGCTGACTATGTAACGACTGTTGGTGTTGTTGTTGATATTGTTACAACCATACTTTGAAAGAGATTGCAATTTTGTAGTGGTTTTTGCTTGTTTAACACTTGAAATAGTTTATTCACAACTACACACTGTCGACGGGGTCCAAACAAACATTTACTTACCATTACCAACACACACACACACACAATCAAAATATTTTTGTATGTAAGCAGGACTAGAAAAAAAGGAAGGAAGACTTTGACATAAAATGGGCCTGGCAATCCTGATTTGAACAAAAGAGGCGTTGGAAAAATTCATTCGTTCTCTCACTGTTGCATGGAAATGGCCTCTTAAACAGGGCCTTACCAGTTAGTTTTCACTACCAAAGTCACACATATTCTTATATGCGCAAGTAGACAGGATTTTTGAATAGATAATAGAACAATAGTGGTTGTTGTTGTCATTGTTGTTTTCGCTGTGTTGTTACTATAATTTTTGTTGTTAAAATTGTTTGGTTTTGTCGTTCATGTTTTTATACGTGTTGTACAGCCGCCACCAGTAAGTGATTCATTTTTCAGTGTTTAGAAGAATTTTTGTTTGTTTTTGCTTTTGTGTTCTTTCTGAAAATTGGAAGTTCGTGAGGTCGGACAGCCAGCTAGTTAGATGTCTTTTTTGCTTTTACTGCCAAAATGCTTGGTAAGCCATCATCACAATCATTTCATATTGGGAGATCATATTGATTGCTTGAACTGCCAATAAATACTGTTAACAAAATTTGCAATATTATTGTGCCTAAGAACATACATACATAATTGGCCTTTACAACCCTGCAGTCAGGATTACGGCCTAGGTTCTCAACACTAGTCATGTTGTCTGCTTTAATTTTATACTTGAGTGGCGGGACCTACAGTTTAAAGTCGACTCCGAACAACAGATTTTTCAGAAACATTTTCATGGCATTTTCAGGCATACTGAGAGGAAGTCGCCGAAGGAATATTTTTTTTTCATATTTCGTTTCGATGTCTGGCCTGGGACTTGAACCCGGGCTTTTACGTCTAATAAGCAAACACACTACCTACTAGACTCTGAGACTCTGAGAGTAACTAAACCCGCCATAAACGGCCCATACTTTAAGGTGGCTGCTACTTTAACTACCAACAACCCAAGTAGTTTTTTCCATTAACCCAGATATTCTTTTTCCTCTTGTTTTCTTCTTTTCGACACGTTATATACTAATGATTGCTATTCCACTCCAAGTTTTTCTAATTTGTTGAAGTACAGTCGGGGCTCGATTATCCGTGCTCCGGTTAACTGGTAACCCCGATTAACTGTGATGGGTAAAAATCAGTTTATTGTCTTTTGTTTGCAATGTTTTCAAATTGTTTGCTTCGATTCTATTATCCTTGATAAAATAATTTTTTTTTAATTTCAAATTCATACATACAATATAATAAACATGAAAATGGGGAATTCCCTTGCTTTCAGACGATGAGTCAGAAACATTTAACAGTGATTTGCTATAGATATGGAAATGTCGAATACACTCGAGAATGTGGCACAAATAATCAATGTTACGGAAGACTTTACTGCAGAGGATATAGAGACATGGCTCAAATGTGATGAAAATGCCTCCCAATTTGCTGCTTTGTCAGATGAAGCAATTATAAGCATGGCAAACAGTAACTCAGATGAAACTAAGTGAGACAATGGATTGGAAGATGATGTAATTGTTCCATAAACGACTTTAAAAGAAGCGATATAGGTATCTAGCACATTGCCGAATTTCTTGGATAGCCATGGTTTTTCCGGAATTACAGAGCAGGATATATTTCAAGTTTATCGCATCCAAAAAAACTTATAAAAGAAAATTATTAGTTGAAAAATATTAGACAAACAACATAACACGACTTTTTTTAAGAAATTATATTCTTTTTTTGCCTCATGTTTTCAGTAGAAAATTTAATGTATACATACATATGTATTTAATTTAAAAATGTACATAAACTTCTTGAATTATTTTTTTTTTAACGTAAATATGTATGTACAAAACTGTTTAATAAAAATTGTTATACGATTATCCGTAATGCTTCTGATCCCGACCATCATGGATAATCGAGGCCCGACTGTATTTTGAAATTTATCTAAAAATTTTTTAAATATTTTGCAATTGCATTGCCACCAAATTCTCCTTTTCCATTTGTATTGTATTTTTGTTTTTATTTGCTTTAACACTACTTTATCGTTGTTTAGCGTAAAAATGTTGTATTTCTTTACCATTAAATTTCCATGTACTGTGTGGTGGTAGAACAGCAGCTGCTTAAGGCATCGACAACAATAGAAACCACAGCAACAATTATAGCAGCAGCAACAACAGCAACAGAAAAACAGTTTTAACAACGACAAAATAACGTTTCTTAACAACGAAAACTCTATAAATGTCCTTGTATCTTGTGTACGCTCTCTCTCTCTCTCTCTCTCGCTCTTTTTGCCGTTATTATCTAACTTCCGTTTACAATATGGCGAAGTTTCTTTGTTCCTTGACTTCATTCATGTTTCTGTTGTTGGTCGAGTATTTTTATTTTTTGTTTTGAAACTACAAGATTTTTTTTTTTTTTTGATTCCTGCCTTTTTGTTGAAAAACATTGAATTGATTTTTTTCCTTTGTTTTTTGTTGTTGTCTTAATTTTTTGTTTGATGCTGTTGTTTTGTTGTCGTTATAGTTGTTTGTTGATTTGATTTGTTTGTGAAATCAAGACGACAAATAAATTCTGTCGTAATCGTTGTCATTGATGTAGTGGCTCAAATGTAGTTGCACTTGCAACAGTAACTGACTTTCATCAATTCATTATGGTCGTTTTATTTTACGTCCTTTTTTTGTTACATTTTATTTAGTTGTTGGAAGGCGTTGTTTCGTATTTTCCTTTAAAATCATTATTTATTTCGTTTTTTATTAATTTTCCTACTCAGCGTCCTTTCTTTTTTTTTTTTGATTGTGGTCAAAATTTATTTCAAGGCAAATAGCTTTGGTCAATTAACGCCATAAATCAACGTGACATTTTTAATTCTGAAGACAATTGTAGAAAATATTTCGGAATATCAATTAAAAGTTTTCGTCGAAATGTAATCAAAATATGCGAAAAAAAAATATTGTTACTTTTTTACACTTTTAAAAAGCGTTTAAAATATGAGTTCGTAGATTGCAAATAAAATAAAAATAGATTTGTGTTTAGTTTAAATTAAACTCTTTATTGTTCGCACTACTTTTTTGTGCCACCGTTTACAACTTGACGAATACAACAATAATTGCTTGTTTGCTATTCTTCTTTGCTTACAACGCATATCTTTTCAATGGCGATCTTCAAATCACGACTGTTCTCTTCACACGCAACGCGTCTTCACACAAGACTGACTGAACTCTTACTACTCGGTATCTGCTTTGTCTTGCCTTTTTATATGCTCACGTAATCTGTCTCATGAAGATTCTTGAAGTATAACGTTCGGGTTTTCGCCTCTTTTCGCGACTTCATTGTTTCTGTATTTTATACACATTGATTGTTGTTGCGTTCTCCCTTACACTTGTCTATCCCTTTTCTTTCATACTGATGTTGTTGGTTTACTTGTAACAAGTTCGTTGTATGTGTTTGCGTAGCATTTGTCATTTTAAATGTTAAACGATGATACACCATTTCCATTTTCGTAACAATATTATAAACTGCGAATTGCCGTTAGTTTGTCTCTGCCTTTGCATTGAAAAGGAAAAAAAAAATTGCTACCAGCTCTTTATGGTTTTAAATGAAGTTAAACGATCAGATTTTATTTGAATTCTTATTTTTATTATTCCAACCAACCAACCAAAAATAAACACCAGATAACATCTTAATAACTTTAATGTTGATTTCAGGTTTTTATTTATTAACTTCAAGTCTTTTCACACAGTCGTAAAAGAAAATACAAGACGACTTTATTACGTGCACCACATTTGTCGCGACTTTTATGTGACACCCCCTCCCAACACATTTACACAATAACGACGCAATTACACAATTTATAGCCAACTTTTGTATTATTATTGGGTACTTCGTTTACAAGGCTAAAGTTAGTAGTGAATTATAAAAATGTACGTGTTGAGCCTCAATCCATGAGGCATTTCCTGTATACGTATAAAGTTTCAACACACGATAGTGAAAAAGAGAAAAATATATTCCTAATATTTTATTTACAAGCGAACGACAGGTTGAACTCTTTCAACACTTTTACACTTCTTTTTGAAATGTGCACACACACACACCTACTTATACTGAAGTGAAAAAAATAATATTTTTATATAAATTATTTGCTTATTTAAATAAATATCGTTAGATGAAAGCCAAATAGCTATAAGTACCATATAGAAAATTTTACTTTGAAATCAAATGAAAACTAAAACGAAAACCAGAGAAGAGAAGCCCACGAAGCGAATAGAGCTCCAATCCCAGCAAGGTGGATCAGTACGTGCTATTCCAGAGGCAGCCATTAAGATAAGGGTGTCTTGCTTCGATAGCATGTATAGCTAGACGTTTTAAAATTTAAATTAGGTACACTGGCCAGAAAAGTGGATGGAATTTTGGTCTTAAAGGAGAAAGATGATGGCTATACTCCAATGAAAGTTTGGTGGACAACACAAAAATTAAGCAGAAATCAGATGAATCTCTTCGCGATCTCGTCACGCATATAGAAAAGTTGATACATACAAACATACATAATTAGCCATTACAATCCTTCAGTCAGGATTACGGCCTAGCTTCTCAACACCTTAATTTTATACTTGAGCGGCTGGACCTACAGTTTAACGTCGACTCTGAACGACAAATTTCTGAGAAACTTTTTCATGTCAATTTCATTTACTCTCAGAGCTTTTGCCAGAAATCTGCTGAGAGATTTTTTTCATATTTCGTTTTGAATCCTGGGCTGGGACTTCAACCCTGGCTTTACGCCTAATAAGCGAACACACTAATACATAAATGAATATTTTCTGGCCAACCGTTAGTGAATATATTCAGCAGAAATTCAATTCGGACTCTTGTAAAAATTCAAAAAATTCAGTATTGGCTGTGAGAGCCCTCATCTGTTCCAGCCTAGAGAGAGTTACATATATCCCAAAATACCAAAATAGATCCTTGTTCTAAACTCTAATACACTGAACACAACAAGCTGCTGTCGACTGCATGGCGAACTGTGCACAATGTGTTACAGCAAAAGGTGTATGTATGTATGTACATATGTACGTAATATACGTATAGGGGTACATAAGTGTACTCATAAAGAGAAAATATTTTAAATAGTTTTGTAGAACATATTCCCTAATCACAAGTTCGGAAAATATTGTTACGTTTTTACCTTTTTAAAAACGTTTAAAATATGAGTACGCTGTTTGCAAACAAAATAAAAATGTATGTGTGTTTAGTTTCAATTACACTCTTTATTGTTCGCACTACTTTTGTGTGCCACCGTATACAACTTGACGAATGCAACAATAATTGCTTGTTCGCTATTCTTCTTTGCTTACAACGCAGATCTTTTCAACGGAGATCTTCAAACCACGACTGTTCTCTTCACACACAATGCGTCTTCACACAAGACTGACTGCATTCTTACTACTTCGCCTTCTCGACATCTCTATCGCTGTTTCATTGTTGTTTGTGTATTTTGTTTTCGTTATGTGTTGTTGCCTTCTTGCTTACTTGTCTATCCCCTTTTCTTTCATACTGATGTTAGTTAGTACAAAGCTACACAAAGCTTTTGTTTATCGATGTTACACCGTTTCCATTTTCGCAACATAATTTTAAATAATTTTGTAGAACGCATTGTTTAATCACATGTTCGGAAAATATATGTATGTATATTATCCAAAAAATTATTCAGAAGCATATGTATTTATAGTTGGCTAACAGTTTAGTTTTTTGATATCTCATTTAAACGCATAATAGATTAAAATTTTAACTTTCACTGCCACACAGTATCTCTTGAGTGTTGGTTTTAATTCCACGAATATTTTAATTTTTCGTAGATCCCAAGCTTTACCTTTAATTCTTAAGTTCTAAGAAGTGGATGTATATTTTGTTTTGTTGAGTGAAATATTCTCCATTATACTTAGATTAGCCAAAATACACCCCCCACCCCCTCATTGTAGACTACAAACACCTCTTGACGTATACACTTTTACGATTTCAGTTTTGTTACAACGTATTTCGTTCATAATAAATTAAGAAAACATTTTCATAATAAAACAAATGAAAAACATTCTGTTTTATTACGAGAAGAAGAAAATAAAATCATAGCATAATAAACGGTTATGAAGCATTTTCACTTTTTTCCTTTTCCTTCTTTTTTGAAATCGTGAAAACATTTTGTATGTGTTTTGTTATTGTTTTTAATTTTGTATTTTCTTTACTTTTTACTTTTTTTTATTATTATTTCGAAAAGTACTTTTTAAGGCAAAATTTCCAAAAACAGAGCTTTAAAGGTATGTTTACATTTTTACGAAATAATTTTCAACTTAAGCGTGGGGTTACGGACATTAATAGTTCCACTTGAACCTAGTTATACAATTATCATTGTATTGTTAAGTATGAAACCCTTCAGTTAGGATTACTCCCTAGCTTCTTACACCATCTTTGTTGTGTGTGTTAATTTTATACATGAGTTGCGGAACCTACAGTTTTAAAGTCCATTCCGAACGATAAACTATTAAGAAACCCTGAACGTTCTACTTCGAGAGCCTTCGTCGGACGGTTTGTGTGAGCATATAAAAAGGCTAGACAAATCAGGCAGCGAGTAGTAAGAATTCAGTCGGTCTTGTGCGAAGACGCATTTCGTGTGAAGTAAACAGTCGTGGTTTGAAGATCGCTGTTGAAAAGAGTTGTGTTGTAAGCAAAGAATAATAGCGAGCAAACAAGTTGTTGTTTTATCGTGAAGTTGTATACGGTGGCACACAAAAGTAGTGCGAACAATAAAGGATTTAATTGAAACAAAACACAAATTTATTTTTATTTTGTTTGTAATCAACGAACTCATATTTTAAACGTTTTTAAAAAGGTAAAACATTTTTAAAGCCCTACATTTTCTTGTAATCTGCTTAAGTTTTTCCAAACTCTATGCACTGTATGACTTTATGTTTTAAAGCGTTTCTCGATATAAGACTAAAGTAATGGCTTAAATTGTTACATACATTTTGTTTTTGTTGAAAATAAAAGTCTACTTTTTAATTAAATTACAATGCCAACAGTCAAGCACATGCATATTTGCATACATAGAATATGTAGATGTAATATCAACATTAGAAATTCAAAAAACCAACTTACTGGATACAAAGAGTGGCTACAGTAGGTACTACTATAGAAGCTAGGCCAGTAAAAATATTTAAATATTTGCGCCTGCAGTTAAGAGTAACAGTGTGTGTGTGTGGGCAACTACTATCTAAAATGCAATAATAACGGCATTACAAAAATATATATGCGATGTAAGAGAAGTGTGGGTAGACAGAGTTAAGTCGCATATAAAAACAAAACCTTCTGACATTTCATATTTTTATTCTTATTCTTATTAGAGTGGTTTGCTGAAATTTTTGCTAATGAACTTTACTATTAAGGTGATGCACTTATTCGAAGAATTTTGCGAAAAATAAGCATATTATGAGACACCATTATGGTACACATACTAATATCGAAAGTGTTTACTGGTCCATCAATCTATTTGGCTTTTATATCGTTGTTCTCTTTTACTTTTTTATTAATTATATTATGACTGTTATAGCGAAGGGACTGGGACCATATCAGAGATCAGCAATGAGTATTCAAAAAGATGAGTAGAATCGAATCATACTCATAATTTCTGATATTTATACGCATTCAAACTTATTTTAATATCATACTCATACTACTCATATTCAAAGTTTGATGTACTCATCGTACTCATACTTAACAATACGCATGATATCGTTGATTTCGGCTCTCCTTCACTCAACATTTACTGGAATCACAATATAAATATGATTCGTATACGAACACTTATTGTGAAAGAGCCTTAAACGGTGTTCAGATATGCACCTTTATTGCCTAAATCTCAATAAACGCCATTATGGAGCTCAATATTTCATATAAAGTTTCAATTAATTCTTGCGCAATAAATACGCAAATTGTTATAATATTGAGTAAAACTTAAAATGCAGCACTGTCATAAGTATGTTCAGTGCGAATATTACAATTATCCGAACACTTTTCAAATGTCAACAACGACAAACAAAAAAAAAAGAAAAAATAAAACAAAAAACAACAAAACAAAATAAAAACAATTTGATAATTTTATCTATAATGATTTCCGAGATATAACAAGTTTTCAATTTAATTCATATGGGAAGCACCACGCCCCCATTTCCTAGTGAGCCCATTTTTTTTAATATATTCATATTGATACTAAAGTGGATTCGGCAAAAAAAAAATTTAGAACTCTAACTATTATATTTTCTTAGATATAATAATATAATATATTTTATATGCGAGGTGACACGCCGACTATAGCCAATCCGCCCATTTTGTTTGTATATACGTCAAAGTCGTCCATACAAAATTTGAGGACTCTAGCTGCTGAAGTTTATGAGATATGCGACATTAAATACTTATTGGATATGTGGGTGTGGCACCTCGCCTACTTGAAATTTTAAAATAAAAGGTAGCCAATGGTTCCTTCCAGACATACATGAAGGTACTGTCAAAATTTCAACAAAATCGATCCAGCCGCTTAGCCGTCTATAGACTTCAAACAAACAAACCCACAAATATAAAATTCATTAAAATAAATTACATATGTATGTGACGTATGAGTGATATCTAATTCCCTTAAGTTTCATATGTACGTCAAAAAATCAAAGATTTTTTATTGCATACTTGTCAGCGTAACTATTCTATTTACTAGATGTATTATGGATGCGTATGAGTAATATATTTCAAATGCAATTAAATATTAAGTATGTAGTATATGAGGGCGTAACGACTCGCTCATTTGAAATTTTAACATAAAAAGTAGCCTATAACTCCTTCCAGACATACAGGAAGATACTGTGAAAATTTCAAGAAAATCGGTTCAGCCGTTTAATCGTCTATAAAGTTCAAACATACAAACAAGCACACACATTCATTTTTATAAAGGGTGATTTTTTAAAAGCTATAGGAATATTTAAAAAAAAACACATAGAATTCAGAAAAGTGCATGAAATCTTTATTTGAATCGATAGTACGGTCCATATGATTTAATGTTTGAAGATTATTTCATGCAAATGTTGACCGCGACTGCGCCTCAAATGGTCCATCCGCTTAGTCCAATTTTGGCATACTCTTTCCAACATTTCGGCCGGTATCTCACGAATAAATGCTTCAATGTTGTCTTCCAATGCGTCAATTAAAGCGGGCTTGTCTGAATAGACATGAGCTTTAACATAGACCCACAAAAAATAGTCTAAAGCCGTTAAATCGCACGATATAGGCAGCCAATTGATCGGTCCCGAACGTGAAATAAAATGTTCAACGAACTCGCTTCTCAATAAGTCCATTGTTACGCGTGCTGTGTGGCATGTGGCACCGTCTTGTTGAAACCACATGTCATGCAAGTCAAGCTCTTGCATTTTGGGCAAAAAAAAGTTGGATATCATCTCACGGTAGCGCTCACCATTGACAGTTACGTTACGATTCGCAGCATCTTTGAAGAAGTACGGTCCAATGATGCCACCAACCCATAAACCGCACCAAACTGTGACTTTTTCTGGATGCATTGGTAGCTTTTGCAATGCTTCTGGCTGATCTTCACTCCAAAATCGACAATTCTGCTTACTTACGTATCCATTGAGCCAAAAATGAGCTTCCACGTTGTTGAATAACAGAGGCCCAATTGCAGCGAACGGCGACGAATCGATAATTGATGTTCATCATTAAAACTGGCCGATACAGCTGCGATATTTTCTTCAGTTCCCACTCAACGTAAGCGTGTTGGTGGTTTAATGTCCAACAATGTAAATTTGGTGCGGAATTTAGTCACAATAGCCCGAATAGCCGCTTCAGTGGGTCGATCAAACTGACCATAAAATGGAAGAAGCGCGCGATGAACTTTCTTGACAGAGCACGCATTTTGATAATAAAATTCAATGATTTGCAAGCGTTGTTCGTTTGTAAGACGATTCATGGTTAAATTATAGACCAAACTGAAGATGTTTGACAGTGAAACAAAACACGAAACGTGCGTGAGCTTTTTAAACCAGTGTTTCCAAAAAGATAATAGCTAAAAAATCACCCGTTATATATAGACTATCAACAACAAGCATACATTATTGTATATTCGTCCAACAATACAATGAATACAACGATACAACGGTTTGTGTGTATTGACCAAATATAATGTTTTTAACTTTGCCATTGAAAATTAATGTTTTATTCTCATAAAATAATATCTTTTGAACTGTTATTATCATAAATTTATTGAAATTTTTGTTAATTTTACCTTTTGTTAGTAATGCTTCTTATCAATTTAAAATTTTTCTTAACAGAACTAATTTTTTTTTTACATGACGTTGTATGTCAACTTGTAAGATTTATTTACGTAATTCATGGAATTATTATTTAAATTTCATGTTTTATTTTATAGTTGTTGGCCTCTCTCCTCATTAATGCGGAGGTATTGAGGCAACTGTTAGGGAACGTAGTACTCATGCACACTAAATTTTTTTTTTGTTTGTTTCAAAAAGTAAAAGTTTTTCAGAGTTTTAATTACTTTCTTGCTCTACTAGGAAATCAATAAGTTTCAAGGATAATTTCAAGTAAAGCTAAAAACAATATATGTTTATAAATTAAGTATGAAATTATTAACAATTACATCCAATTTTACGTTGTGTTTTTTTAAAGGTTTCTAATATCAAATTCATTTGTTTAACCTTTTTTATTTTTAGGGGTGAATATGGGTTACATTGAAAACAATTATTCAAATTCCAATAATGGTGGCAGTGTTAACTCACAGGACTCGTTATGGCAGGTGAAAATGTCTGGAGCTGCAGGCAATCAACAGAATATGATGCCAGTATCACACAATAATTATGTAGAACAACAGCCCACCTATGGCTATGACCCGTTGACACATGGCGGCTATGGCGGTGTAGACGATTATGCTCCATATCCACAGCTGACAGCAACACCCAGCCAACATGGCGATGAATATCATAATTTACGCAATAGCCAAAATCCATCTAGACAAGATTACTGCAGTGATCCCTATGCATCAGTGCAAAAGCCCAAAAAACGTGTTGACCAACATTTAGGTAAGTCAATCGATGATGCTATTTTATAACAAAAAAAAAGTCACAAACTCCATACGGCATATGGGTGGGTGACCAATGACACTTACCATACTTTTTATTGCCCGTACATTTATTTTATTATGAAGAAAATTCACAAAGTCAGCATTAGATAAATGAGATTGACATTTAGTACCGGCCAGAATCATGACAATGATAATTTGCTACTGTGTTGTAAGCCACTTCGTAGTTGGGGGCAATAAATGATTGTGTTTTATAACATTTCAATGTAGTTGTAGCCAATAATCGAATCAAGAGTGGCTTGAAATAAATCACCTCAGGACCAATACACAATAAAATAGATAAACGTACAGGCCGATAGATGGACGGACAGACAGACAAAGAAACATCCGTCTTTTTAACAGTTATACCAGCAGTAGTAGTAATAGTAGTAGTAGCGATAACAATAATATACCAAGCCAGCATAAATATATCTTTTTTCACTATTTTCTCTAAGCATGTATAGCGTAAGTGTGTATGTGACAAGGATAACAATGAATCTTTGTATACATTCATATACTGATGGATGTATGTATGTGTACGAGTACATACATATGTACATATCTGTAGAAGAAAATTAAGTCATTGACAATGGCGTCAGTAATGGCAACAGACTACAATTTGTGTTTATCCCTGATTATCCTCTTGTATTACAATCGCCATATGTACGTCCTTGTGGTTAGTAGACGTTCGAAGAACATTAAATCTCTAATACACTTTGAATTATTCTCCTTCATGCCTATGTATGTATGTATGTATGTATACAGAAATAAACACTGCCTTCCGCTTTTTACATCTTTACTGGTGTGGCATATCGCTTTGAGTGTGTGCGTGACTCAAGTTTTTTTTTTACGATTTTAATAAATATTTGCGGGTATTTATTTAGGCCATAAACCATTAACAGGAAATTATTTTTATGGCAATCAGATTGCCTTCTTTTCTAATCATTAAAGTCACATTACATGCTTACATATCCACTGGATAGCTTTGAGTTAATTTCCTTAAATTTAAATTCAATAAAACAAAACATTGCGATACTCTGTGTGGCAAAAGTAATTATAATTTAAATATGTATGTATGTATCTTGAAAATATTTTATCTTAAGCCAAGGGGGAAATATATATACATACATATATAGTTTTAATTAATTTTTGTTGGACTCTAATTTAAGTTTTTGGTTGGCAATAAATCTTTCGTTTGATTCCTTGCCTCAGATAAGTTTCATTTGAATGACAAAATACCAGTACGCCAGTGCACGAGTATTGTATTGTTGTTGCTGTTTAAGAAAATTCCATAAGGTTTTTATCTATTTGTCAGAAAAATGTCAAAAAGTTTATTTTAATCAATCATTATGACACTCCGTATGAAATAGAAACAAATAATTTCTCAGCTAAAAGGCCACTTGTAAACTTTTAATACCCGTACTTAAGTAACAAATTCTCTTATGATAAATTAATGGAAATACTTTCAAATCATACTCTGGCGATAAGAAGAGGAAAAAATGTTAGTATCGTTAGAAAAGCAAAGAAACAAAATTAAATTTTATTTTTCATTCATAATAGATAGTATGCACATAGCTGTCAGATTTGACGATTTATCGTCATTTTGACGATTTTGAGCTTCAAAAATATCATATTGACGATATGACGTATTATGCCCTTAATTTGACGATTTGTAGAAATTAAAAATTTACATTCCTTACTTTAGTACATTAAAAGCCACTTTAAGATCCGTATCTACTTTGCAATGTTACTATTGGAAATTTAGGCTAGTAATAACAAGGAGTAAAGTATTATATTTTTAAGTTACTTTCGAATACCAGTGATGATTTTTGTGTATTTTATGCCTTTTTAATCGGTTAAAAGCCAAACAGTTGCAACTCATAAATAACCACGTAGTTGAGAAGAATTTATCACTTGTCATACGTACATACATACATAATTAGCCATTACAACCCTTCAGTTAGGATTACAGTCTAGCATCTCATATCACTCATGTTGTGTGCCTTAATTTTTATACTTGAGTGACGGGACCTACAGTTTAAAGCCAACTCCAAACGACAAATTTTTGAGAAACTTTTTCGTGGCAGGTTTATTTTACTCTCAGAGTTTTTGCCAGAAATCTGCTGAGAGGAAGTCGCCGAAAAATTTTTTTTTGTTTTCATATTTCGTTTTGATGTCTGGCCTGGGGCTCAAACCCTGGCTTTACGTCTAATAAGCGAACACACTATCTACTAGACTAAGGCGACTATATTTATCACTCATGTCGTTGAAGACAATTTCAAAAATTCGAATATAGCTTCTAATATTACCACACGGACGAACAAGGGCCAGTACCATTAAATTCTTTCGTACGACCAACACTCAGGGAAGGGACGGCATTGTATGTGGAACTATGAAAATATGTTATGGGAAGAAGGCAAAAGAGAACAGTGTTTATGGATACTAGACTTGTATATTTCTATGTACCATAAGTAATAGGAAAGACCTCTGCAGAAATTGAGTTCCACATACAAATAGCTCAACTAAGAAAACGAATTTTTACTGTAATGCAGTGTGCGATCCACTGGCCAATCGATCGCATGCGAATGTGCTGGCCGAGAAAGGCGAGCGTTACTTAGGAATACATATATGATTTTCGGGAAAAAGTCCGCTGATTTCGTTCGAGCAATATCCTTTTGTAGTAGCGAAAGAACAGTGAAACACAAACCACATTTGCAACGATGCTTCAATGATTCAATAAAGTTCGATACTCTAGCGCCATTAACCAGCTACTACGGCCTCTCCTGTACACGGTCGAGAAAGCTCAAAATAGATGTTGAGGCATCAACTCATACAAGAGACCATTCTTGGGCTGTTATAAATATTAAGATCAGATGATATGATCTAAGGAAGAAACTGAAAAATTTATCGACTGAAGCCAACATTACAATGAATTTTCATGCTCAGAATGTCAAGAGCTTAGGTCACAGTAGACAAGTACAGTACCCGGAGGTCGAATTGACCCATTGTACAACGTCCTAGCTTCTCACGCCACTCGTGTTGTGTGCGTTAATTATATACTTGAGTGGCGGGACCTACAGTTTAAAGACGACTCCGAACGACAGATTTTTGAGAAACTTTTTCGTGGCAGGTTTATTTTTCTCTCAGAGTTTTTGCCAGAAATCTGCTGAGAGGAAGTCGCCGAAGAAATATTTTTTTTTTATATTTAGTTTTGATGTCTGGCCTAGGGCTCGAACCTGGTCTTTACGTCTAATAAGCGAACACACTTCCTACTAGACTACGGTATATAGATTTATATGATGCAATATTATTGCTGGGCTTATGTGTCAATAAACAACACTGGGATGGATTGTTTAATCCTTTAACAATTTTTTCCTGAAAATGATATAAAATTTCTCAAATTTTTGGAAAAAATTAATAAATGAAGATGAGGGACGCTAGCTTTTAATTTTTTTTTCTTTTTTAAATGTTTTATTTTTGAACTCAGATATGTACTGACTTTATATGTTTTACTCTAATAGCAATAATTTTGTTTGTTAAAAACTTTTTATTTATTTATTTACTTTTTCTGGCGATTTTTTGACGATTTTAATAAACGTATTTGACGATTTTGACAACTTTTTTTTCAAATATTTAACGATTTGGTGCCTCATTTATCTGGCAACTATGCGTATGCATGTGGTTATTAAACTTACATTTTACTTCATAGTTTTTTTTTTCTTTTTAAGCTTCGTTTAATAAATTAAAAATAATTACTACAGCAGCTAAATAATTCAATTTCCCAAAATTCCCTGTGTATGAATATTTTCCGAATTTGTTAGTTGAACGTAACTGTTCAAAACAAAAAAATTTAAATTAAAATCAGATTTTTCGGAGCACTTTTAATATTTATATGTATTTGTTGTTGTTGGCTTGACATAAATATAAATTTTTAATTATACATCACATATCGTATTAATTAAACATTCGAAAATAAAAGGAGAAAAACTCGCTCATCTATTATTACTTGCCTTGCTCATCACAGTTGAGTGTAAAAAAAAAAATTAAATTTGTGTAAATTTTTATTTTCTTATGTACGTACATATTTTGCTGTCTATTCTCATTTATCGCTATTATGCTATAAATTATATTGTATTTGAATTGAAAAAAAATCTTCTCCATTGCTACAATTCTTCAATCGAAGAATTCCTGAAATGTGTAAGCAATTCGAATGTTTTAAATTCATTTCAAATCGAAATGACAGAGGTACTCAGAAGACATGTTATCCAGTTCGATCTACACTTGACGAAATTAATATAAAATTTATACTGTTTTAAATTATTAAATGCAACATTCGAACCAGAGATCAGCAATGCATCGCTTATTCGCTACTCATAAGTACTCATGAAATTTTGAGTATGAGTGAGTCAACAGTGTTGGAACTCAACTACTATGATTCATTTATATTCATTACAATATTGATTTCTAAGTACAGATTGCAATGAGTATGAGTACAACGTTGACATCAAACTCATAACATTTGAAATATGTTTGATTCATACGGCCTACTCATTCAGGAACATAAATTCATTTTTGATTTTGAAACAAACATGGGCTGAACATCTAAAACGAACATTTAAATCGAACGACGGCGTAAATCGAAGTTAGAAGGCATAACGAAAACTTGATGAGGTAAATCGAAACGACGTAAATGGAGGGATTACTGTAGTTTCATTTATATATTTATATCACTGCAAGCTGTTAATTTGTGTTGCTGCTCCAAACGTCGTTTATCATTGTAGTGTTCAAATCAGAGATCAGCAATGAGTATTCAAAAAGATGAATAGATTCGAATCATACTCATAACATCTGATACTGATATGCATTCATACTTATTTTAATATCATTCTCATACTACTCATATTCAAAGTTTGAAGTACTCAGCGTACTCATAGTTAACAAAACGCATGATGTTTATGATTTCGACTCTCCTTTACTCAACATTTACAAAAATAACAAAATAAGTATGATTCACGTACGAACACTACAATACTCACTGGAAGGTTGTATGTTTGCTTTGCTTGTTGTCCTTGTTTTTCTTCATTTCTTGTAATTGCAACAACAACAAGGACTTTAAATTTTGATGAAATATTCCAATCACTCGAATCATTTATGAGTATTATAGGTATTTTTCTAAATTTATGAACCTGAATGAGTTGGCGTATGAATCAAACATACATTTCGAATGGTATGAGTTTGATGTCAAAGTTGTACTCATACTCACTGCAACCTGTACTTATAAATCAATGTTGTAGTGTGTACGAATGAATCAGAGCATTTGAATTCAAATATTGGTGACTCACTAATACTCAAAATTTCATGGGTACTAAAGAGTAGCGAAAAAACGATTCATTGCTGATCTCTGGTACATGGATAATTCGTATGTCTTTTTAATTAGAGGATTTGTAATTCAATGACGTTTATACCTATTGATGTGTATTTAAATATTTAATAAAGTGTTGTTTTTTTACTTGTTTTAATAATAATTGGGAATTTGAATTTGTACAACTCTTTTAAGGTCTTTCTTTCGATGTAAATCGAGGGATTACTGTATTCTAAATTTGAGCAAATCTTACATAAAACTTTAAATTTTAACTGTCTATCGATTTAATTTATTTCTACTCTATCGCTGTACGCTGTTTACATTATCTTTAAAATTTATTAATACGACATACATACATATATATTTTCAACGTTTTGGCCCGTTGAGTGCCCTAAAATAAAAGATAGGATTTCGTTAAGAAAATAAAACTTTATTGCAAATCAATTTTGGAAGTGTGCCATTTTTTTCTTAACTTTTTTTTAAGATTAATGTAAAACAGATTTCCTTTCTCTTTCTATTCGTATCTTATAATGCTAAATATTCAAATACGATAGACCTTGTTTGTACGTATGTATGTAAAAAGGTCTCCCTATACTATGTTCAAATGACAATAGAATAGGGGGGAGGGGGTGTCGTTTATAGAATAGGGTGGAGTAGGTGAAAGACATAATAAAATGCAACAACTCTATTGGATCTTAAGTAGCTCTCAAGCCTTTCTGTATCCATTTTTATATAAATTTTCAAGGGTTATACTCTGCTACTTATCGGTGATTTTTTTATTTTTTTTTTTTGATATTTTATTCTCCATTCTATTTTACATAAAATGTGTTGCTTGCTATATATAAAATAAATGTTTTCTTTGTAAGAATGCAAAACACTAAAAAAGAAAAAAAGAAAAAGAGTAAAAAAGATGTAAAGAAAGTGCTGGAATTCGCAAAGAAGTAAATCTGCTGTAATAGCATTATAAATACATTCCATTTATAGACACACTCACGCAGTCACTTACCATAAAGAAATGGCATACAATAGTATGTATGTATGTATGTATGTATGTATGTACATATGTATGTATGTAAATTTATTTGTGTATGTATAAGTCTATTACTAAACTAATGCATAAAAAAATATTAGAAAAGTGCTTGTAGTTCTAGTTGCTTTGTTTTGCGATAACATTATGACATAAAGCGAGTGAGTGGCAGGAAGAGAGAGATATCTCATTATGATTTAAAAAATGTTTAATTAATGATGAATGATGAATATTTTGTTTAGCAAATACACTAGAGCCCCGACTTGCGTCCGAACCGGAGAATTGCGACGCAAATCGAATCAACTTTTTCCATACGAATGCATTAAAATTTAATTTATTGGGACCAAGAATTCAAAATGAAGCAAAAAACTTAAGCGCCACTTAAATACTAACTATTAAATGGGAAATCCCCTTTTTACATACATACACACATACTTACATAATTGGCCATTACAACCCTTCAGTCAGGATTACGGTATAGCATCTCACGTCACTCATGTTGTGTGCCTTAATTTTATACTTGAGTGGCGGGACCTACAGAATAGCAGAAGCGCTTTAAAGAATTTTAATTTCTTACAATATTTGTAATGAAATTAAATATTTTCTTTCGATAATTTTTTAAATTTTCACTCCTAGTCCACATCCCTATAACGTTATTAGAACATTTCATCAAAACGAAACGAGTTTTAGTAGATAATTTCTTCTGCATTTGCTTTCCGTAGACGTAGTCTTTAATAAACCAGTAAATTTATAATTTTTCTTTAGCCCTTGTTTATGGTATTCCAAAGGAAAGAAAATATTTATTTTTGGAAAATGTTAAAATCAAGTTACGAGTTGTGCGACGAGTTGATTGTTATATTTACTTATGTTTTACGAGGTTTTTTGTTTGTTTTTGTAAAAAAAAGAAAAACATTAAAACGAAGAAATAACCAAAAACAATAACGACACAACAACAGCAATAGTAAAAACAGAATAAATCTTTTTTTAAGTGGATATTTTTAACAAGAAGAGACCAAAATCCTTTTAGTCTATGAATTGTCCTTATTGTGTATCCTTTTCGCAACCAAATTTACAATGAAGAATGACCAACAACAAAAACAACCGTACAGTTCAGACAACACACACTTACTGCTACAGCAAAAGTAACAACAGCAGTAACATCAACCAACAATAACAACAACAATTATTATAATAGAGTTATTTTTCTCAAGTGTGTATATGCATGTGAATGTGTAACTGTGTAACTGTGTAAGTGTTGATTTTTAGTGGTTTTATATGGTTTTTCCACATTCATATCTGTTTGTCTAAATATGAACACATACTTACTATATGTAAATATGAACACAAACACACACACAGAGCAGAGAGAGAGACGGATGCATGTTTGTATATGCCGTTGTTGGATGAGATATTTTTTACATGCACAAGTATTGTTCTTTTGTATGTTGTTAACACAGTGTATTTTATATAACAAAATAACTTGCATAATTTAAGTTCTTTTTTGTTTTTTTTAAATACTCATACACACTACACTTGCAAATCCTTATATTGTTTGTTGGTTTCTCGTTGCTGTTTTTTTCTCATTGTGTAGTGTTGTTTGTATCTGCCTGTTGTCTGTGCTGTTGGTTATATTTTCTTTATTTGTTTCAGTTCAGCATTTAAACAAATATTTGTAGTGTTTTAATATCTCATAATACTTTTACAATATTTATTCCAACAACAATTGTATTTAATGCACACACACACACACACACACACACACGCAAAAACTTCCAAATATGCAAAGCACATACACACGTTGCACATACAACACATACATAAATAACAATGTAATGACAGTGGTGCATATGTATGTGTGTGTATACGGTGCTTATGTTATAATGCTATAATAATTTGTATGCCTTTATGAATTTAAAATACTTGAAATAAAAACATTAATAAAACACAATATTTACATTCACATACATACATACAATCTTACATACATATACATTGTTGCAATCACAGACAGACACTGTCACACATATGTGCACTCTCTCTCAAATGAGACACATTTGGTCAGTCAACAATCTGCACTGCAAAGCATTTGTGCTTCAAATATTTACAAACAAACAAAATTTCTCATTTCCGGCCAAGCAGATACACAAAACCGGATGTGTCTGCCATTTTATGTTACCTTCTATGTATATACAAAACAAAAAAAAAACATTCTGCCATACCCTGCCATATGTTTGTGTATGAATTCTGGTATAATTTTTATGAAATTCTATTTAATTTACTGAAAATCTCATACCATGTTTCACTAAAAATATTTCTGCTTTGGTTGTTTGACCAAAACTGTAACGAAATTTATTGAAAATTTTTAAAACAAACATTCTTTAAAATTTAAAATAATAAAATTTTAATAACATGTCTCCTGTTCTTCTGAAAATACTCCCAAAATATAAATGCTGTGGTGCCCAGAATACCTGATTGCTTTACAGCGTCATTTACTATACACCAGGTGTACAGGTATGAAATTAATGTTGTTTTTAATTTTCTTTTTTGTTTAAATGAAACATTAATTTCCGATGTTAAAGTAAAACGCATTTTATTCAAAGCATTGACAATGTGGTGGCTACACATCTTCTAGGCTTATGCTTTGATCATAGTCTGAATAAATTTTGTTTTGTGAAATTGCCTTTATTTGTCTTATGGGCCACTGCCGTCGCCGTAGTCTTGTAGGCAGCGTGTTCGTTTATTAGACGTAAAGCCCGGGTTCGAGCCCCAGGCCAGACTTCAAAACGATATATGAAAAAAAAATATTTCTTCGGCGACTTCCCCTCAGCAGATTTCTGGCAAAAACCCTGAAAGTAAATAAAATTGCCATGAAAAAGTTTCTCAAAAATCTGTTGTTCCGAGTCGACGTTAAACTGTAGGTCCCGCCACTCACGTATAAAATTAAGGCACAACACATGAGTGGTGTGAGAAGCTAGGCCGTAATCTTGACTGAAGGGTTGTAATGGCCAATTATGTATGTATGTATGTATTTTTCGTTTAGGAATCTGAAAATAAATCCATTCTTCATTGCCAATAACAATGCGGTGCAACTCGGGTTTTCTATCGTGTCTTGTTACTAAATGCATGTGACATCCATTTTTTCAGACTTTGGGATCTTTCTCATAGCTTTGTTTTTTTTTTGCAACACTTTACATTTCTGTCATTTATTTTTCAAGCAAATTGTCATCTTCTTTCAATATTGTTTGCAATTCGACGACTTTAAAATTTCACATCAAAATCATTATCTCTGAACCATCAAATACAACTTCCGCAAATCGTTATTTTCTGTCAAAAAATTCGCCACCTTTAACACGATAAAAAAATATGTTGTACCGGCGCACCTGATACATATCAGAGATCAGCAATGAATCGTTTTTTCGCTACTCATAAGCACAATATAGAAATTTAACTACTTTGATACATTCGTACTTAGTACAACGTTGATTTATAACAGACGTCGGCACCAATATCCCTCAGGGGAAGAACATCTGCGGTTTTTTACGCACATAGGACACGAACATCAACAATGTTCGTTAAAAAGAGCATAAAAATGCGTTCAGTTGCTTGTAAGCTTCTAAAGAAGAAGGTTAATGTCGCTTTTTTTCAGACATCAATTGTACACCCAAAGAAATATTACAGTATGATTCACTAATATCAATGAGAAATGATTTCAATTTTGGGAAAAATACTTGCCAAGTTAAATACGGTGTCTTTAGGGATTTAGCCCAGTACAATTGTTCTATATTTTCCGCTCACATATACACTTACATACATATGTATTATTGGTTGATAAGTAGCCTTCAAAATATTACTAACAATTTTCCTCTGGGTTAACAAATGCCTCTCGCAAATACACTCACATTTTTATCATGTTGTCTTTGTGCCGACGTCTGTTTATAAGTATAAGCACAACGAGTACGAGTACAACGTTGACTTAGAACTCATACCAATCAAAATATGTTTGATTCATACGCCTACTTATTCAGACTCATAAATATCGAAATATACTTATAATACTCATAAATGATTCGTGTGATTCGAATCATTCATCAAAATTTACAGTCTTAGTTGTTGTTGTATTTACAAAACAAGGAGAAAGAAAAAGACAAAGACCGAAAGCAACGCAAACACACAACCTTGTTGTGAGTATTATAGTGTTCGTACGTGAATCATACTTATTTCGTGATTCTTGTAAATGTTGAGTAAAGAAGAGTCGAAGTTAACAACATCATGCGTATTGTTAAGTATGAGTACGATGGGTACTTCAAACTTTGAATATGAGTAGCATGAGTATGATATTAAAATAAGTATGAATGCATATAAATATCAGAAATTATGAGTATGATTCGATTCTACTCATCTTTTTGAATGCTCATTGCTGATCTCTGGTACGTATGAATGTATGAACAGGGACCGAAAATAACTGTTATTTTTGAATTTTTGATTAAAAAAAGCAACCACAAGGAAATGTCGGAGAACAACACCAAGTATACCATTTTGATTGTCTTGGGCCAAATTTTTATAAAAGGCGATGCTTTTTAAAAACATGATTTTTATTTTTTAGAAAAAAAATAACAGTTATTTTTTGATTTTTATTTTTTCGAGCAAAATTAACACTTATTTTTGACTTTTATTTTTTCGAGCAGAAATAAAAGTTATTTTTTGACTTTTATTTTTTCGAGCAAAAATAAAAGTTATTTTTTGACTTTTATTTTTTCGAGCAAAAATAACAGTTATTTTTGACTTTTATTTTTTCGAGCAGAAATAAAAGTTATTTTTTAACTTTTATTTTTTCGAGCAGAAATAAAAGTTATTTTTCAACTTTTATTTTTTCGAGCAGAAATAAAAGTTATTTTTGTTTCAATTCATGATGAATTCATAATATTTATTAAAAAATTCTTTAAAAAATTATTGTTATTTATGTCAGAAAATTATTAGAATTAAGTTTTGGGTATATTAAACACTAATCTTTGGTTTGAAGAAACCAAAATAACTTTTATTTTTGCTCGAAAAAATAAAAGTCAAAAAATAACTTTTATTTCTGCTCGAAAAAATAAAAGTTGAAAAATAACTTTTATTTCTGCTCGAAAAAATAAAAGTCAAAAATAACTTTTATTTTTGCTCGAAAAAATAAAAGTCAAAAAATAACTTTTATTTCTGCTTTTAAAAATAAAAGTCAAAAATAACTTTTATTATTGCTCTTAAAAATAAAAGTCAAAAATAACTGCTATTTCTGCTCGAAAAAATAAAAGTCAAAACATAACTTTTATTTCTGCTCGAAAAAATAAAAGTCAAAAAATAACTTTTATTTCCTGACTTTTACGATAAAAGTTATAACAGTTACGGTCCCTGTGTATGAATATTATCAATGATATAACGCAAAATTAATTTTCTTTCAATAATCTGATACATTTCCTAAAGTTTACATAAAACAATGTTCATATGATTAAAAGTATCATATGATCTCTTTAACACTATAGGCGTAAACTTAAATTGAAAGTGGAATTTAAGCTTGTATACCTTTTTGGTAACTATATAAACACATTTGCAACCATAGTCACAATTGCTAATATTTTTCATTTGTATTTGTTCATTCAGTGCCGTACATTACATACATACATACTTCTTTAGTATTATTCACTATAATGGAAAAAGGAAATCGAAAATGAATTGAAATAAAACCAACCAAAGCTTAAATGTATGTAGGAATAAAATAAAAACCAAATCGTGTGGCTAGAGAATCATAAAGTGTAAAAAAAAGATAACGTTGCACCGAAAATTTCTCATATACAGTCATGGACAAAAGTCGACATACCCCAAATATTACTTCGAAGTAGCGAAAGGCAATAATTCTTTCTAGAAATGTTTTTAAAAAAACAAGAAAAATGCAGTGACAAAAGTGTATATCGAAGATCAGCAATGCGTATTTAAAAAGATGAGTAGATTCGAATCATACTCATAATTTCTGATACTCATCTGCATTCATACTTATTTTAATATCATACTCATACTACTCATATTCAAAATTTGAAGTACTCATCATACTCATACTTAACAATAAGGATGATGTTATTGATTTCGACTCTCCTTTACTCAACATTTACAAGAATCACAAAATATGTAAGTATGATTCGCGTACGAACACTACAATACTCACTTAAAGATCTTGCTGTCTTTGTCTTTTTTTTCTTTTTTTTTTTTTTGTAAATGCAACAACAACTAAGACTGTCGAATCATTTATGAGTATTATAAGTATTTTTCTAAATTTATGAATATGAATGAGTAGGCGTATGAATCAAACATATTTCGAATGTTATGAGTTTGATCTCAACGTTGTACTCATACTTATTGCAACCTGTACAATGTTGTAATGAGTACGAAGAAATCAGAGTAGTTGAATTTCAATACACATACTCAACTTTTCATGAGTACTTAAGAGTAGCGAAAAAACGATTCATTTTGTGATCTCTGGTTTATATACATACATATTTAGAAACCAACAAGCGATTTATTCTTCTGCTGCGAAAAACGTTCTCATTTGATAATCTTCGTACTGTTCGTGGATGTCAGATATTCCTGATCTGAACGGATACAAGGCCGTCCTCTGCGTCGACTTTCGTAGATTTCCGCATCAAATACTTGTCTCGCCGAAGCATCCTCCTCCATTCGAACGGCATGGCCGAGCCAGCGCAGCCGCGGGATATAATACGCTGCACAACGTCTATATCGTTGAGGAGCTCATACAGCTCACTGTTGGATCGGATACGGAAATCATCGCCAACTCGTACTGAACCGAGGATCTTACGCAGGACTTTTCTCTCAAACACTCTCAAGGCTGCTGCATCAGTGCGTAATAGGGTCCGTGCCTATGCGCCGTAAAGAAGCACGGGTAGGATGAGCGCCTTGTAGAGTGTTAGTTTCGTCGTATGAGACAGATCTCTGCTACTCAATTGCCTGTTGAGACCATAGCAGCACCTGCTGGCAAGAGTTATACTGCGTTTGATCTCCAGACTGACGTCATTTTTGGTGGTAACGACGGAGCCAAGATAAGTAAAAATCCTTGACCGTTTCAAAAGTATAGTTATCGGCCGTAATCTGAGAATCAATACGCCGCACGTCTCTACTTGTCGATAACATATACTTTGTTTTGCCCTCATTTACTGTCATACCCATCTTGGTAGACTCCCATTCAATAGCACTAAAGGCAGCAATCAAATCTCGCTTGGTACGCCCTATGATGTCAATATCGTCAGCGTACGCAAGCAACTGGACGCTACTTTGAAAAATAGTGCCAATGCGATGCCTTTCGCAGAACACTCGCCATAACGAAGTTGAAAAGGCCGCATGATAAGGGGTCGCCTTGTCTGTATGATTATTGTTGAGGATATTTAGAATTTTATTCATGACTGTATTTTGATTGTAAATCTAAAGATACACTATTAAACTCACACTGCTAGGCAATGTAAACATTACACACATGCTGTATGCGTGTATGCATTTCATGCTTTTAAATAAACAATACTAATGGGACTTTTGAAAATGTATCACATGCATACATACATATGTATGTCCACTTTGGTACAGATTTATACTTGAATAAACTTGTGGCACATCTAAAGCCTTTATCTCGTAATATTTTGAATGTCTGTGGTCATATTCGTTTTAAAAACAAAGGGGGAGGGGATACTGTAGCCTCTCATCTCCACATAACAGTTATTGCTTTTGCGTTAACAAATATAATCAAATGCGAGAACTTAATCTATTCGTAGTGTTGACCATCGAGTCTAAATGATTTTATTGTATTTAATTGTTGCGATTTATTGTTGTTTTAATTTGTAATTGACGTTAGAAAAAAAATGAACAAAATACGGATACAAAACGAATTAAAATAAAAAGAAAAATTTTAATAAAAATAAAAACGATTTTAATAACATACATATTCCAAGTTAAACATGACAAAAACAACAACAATTTGTGAAACATAATTTTAATTACGATGTATTATATTTAAATATAATCATCTAACGATGATGAAAATTATTTTTATTTAATTTTTTCATGTTTTCTTCTGAATTTTAAATTAATTTTGAATCTTATTGTCATTGTTAAATTTGTTTAAAAAAAAAACGGACAGACTTTGTTTGAGCAGCATTGAACAGATATTCGAAAATAATTGTTGCCATCGTTGTTGTAAATTTTTATACATGCTGCTGCTGCTGATGGTTGGTTGCTATTGATTCTGCTAATTGAAAACACATGCCATCAGTTTAATAATAACATTCATGAAACAACAGCAGCAACAACAACAACAATATTATACAATAATAATAACAATTAAAAGAATAACAACAAATAAAACCAACTGAATAATGATGATGATGATGACGACGACGACGACAATAATGATGTAAAAATTTCAATTGTAATGATGAATCATCACGCATACATGCAGTGTTACTTTGTCCACTTTGAATGCTACCAGTTTGGCTTGCCTTGAGTACATTGTGGCATGAGCATGAATATGTTTTTATTTATTTTTTTTTATATCAATTTATATACATATATATATATGTATATGTACATAACTATGTGTTAGTGTATGTATGTAGCATGTGTTTTGTTGTATTTGCAATCAAATGACGGATACGGAAATTGTCAATTTCCATTTTATGTGTATGAATCTGTACGTGCATGTATTTCATTCATTCATTTTCGTGTACATTGTGTACATGTGCATTGTGTGTAGCACAATGAAACAACTGCTAGCTAGCAGTTGTATGAATGGTTGGCCATGTTCTGTTAATGTCAAATGATTTCTTTTAATGAATTTATTTTGCAAAAAATAAAAAAAAATTGAAAAAAAGAAATATTGCAGAAGAACCAAAAATATAATCAAATATAGGCAGCACCCTATTTCTAAAAGTTAAATGACACATAAGCAAACAATTCTATTAAATTTAGAACTCTTGTTGTAAATAATGTTTTTTTATTAAAAAGTCTTATAAAATTTCTTTGTAAAATTCCTTCTTGCATTATGTATTCCAATGCAAGAAATAATGCCACTGAAACACAATATCTACAAACATAGCTGCCAGATAAATGAGGCACCAAATCGTCAAATATTTGAGAAAAAATCGTTAAAATCGTCAAAGACGTTTATTGAAATCGGAAAAAAAATCGTCAGAATAAATAAATAAATAAATTAAAAGTTTTTAAAAACCAAAATTATTTCTATTAGAGTAAAACATATAAAGGCAATGTAAAGGGTCCGCCAAATAAGTTTTTTTTTTGAAAATGCTTTAAAAAAAAAGACTACTGAATATTTTCTCAAATTTCTTTTTTTATTTGAAAGTACAATCCTTCCGGTTAATAATGGAAAATAATTTCATTCAAGTGGCTGCCATGCAGTAGCCTAAACGATCGGTCCAATTTTTAAGCACATTATCGATTGTGTGCAGCTGTATTTCACCAATTGCTTCACGAATATTGTCCTTTAAAGCGTCAATTGTGTCTGGCTTGTCGGCGTAACACTTATCTTTGACGGCACCCAACAAATAATAGTCCAACGGTGTCAAATCGCAGCTCCGAGACATCAGCTCTGCGGCTGATAATGCGATCTTCAAAAACAGGGCGCAAAACATCGAGTGTAGCTTCGGCTGTGTGGCACGTAGCGCCGTCCTGTTGAAACCAAATGTTGCCAATATCCTCCTCTTCAATTTTTGTGAACAAAAATTCGTTCAACATGGCCCGATAACGATCGCCATTGACTGTAACGGTCACTCTTTGCTCATTTTCGAAGAAAAATGGCCCAATTATGTCTCTGGACCAAAATCCGCACCAAACAGTGGCTCGTTTTGGGTGCGTCGGCTTTTCAATGTATGCGTGCGGGTTTTCTGTGCCCCAAATGCGACAATTTTGCTTGTTTACATACCCGCCAAGATCAAAATGAGCTTCATCTGAAAAGATGATTTTTTTGCCAAAATCGGCATCTTCTGTAAGTCGATCGCAGCCTCACTTAGCGAAGCGAAAACGCATTGGATGGTCAATATTCGTTCAGCGGAAGGATAAAACTAATTATCTGTCAAATCAAACATGAGCTAAGTGTTACCATTCACGAAATAAGCACTAGTTGAAAAAGAAAAACGTTAGATGGCGGACCCTTTATGTACATACATATCTGAGTTCAAAAATAAAACCATTTAAAATTTTTTTTTATAAATTAATAGCTAGCGTCCCTCATCTTCGTTAATTAACTTTTTTCCAAAAACGGAGAAATTTTATATAATTTTCTGGAAAAAATTGTTTAACTATCCCAGTATTGTTTATTGACACATAAGAGCATCAATAATATTACATATATATTATCTTAATCTATGGGCGGTGTAAATATTAAGGAGTCAGAAGCTCTTGACATTCTGAGCATGAAAATTCATTGTAATGTTGGCTGGAAGCGACAACTTTTCAGTTCCTGCAGTTCTTTCTTAAGATTTTATTATCTGATCTTACTATTTACATCGTTTATGACCGACCGAGAATGCAATACAACTCACATGTATGGGTCGGTGTCTCAACGTATATTTTAAGGTTTCCCGACCGTGTACAGGCGAGACCGTAGTAGCTCGTTAATAACTTCAGTTTATCCAACTCCATTGAATTATTGGAACATCGTTGCAATGTGGTTTCTGTTTCACTGTTCTATCGCTACTATAAAATAATTTTGCTCGAACGAAATAAGGGTACTTTTTCCCAAAAATCATATAATCCTACGTAATGCTCGCCTTTCTCGGCCAGCACATCCGTATGTGGTCGATTGGCCAGTGGATCGCACACTGCATTACAGTAAAAATACGTTTTTTAGTCGGACTATTCGTATGTGAAACTCAATACCTGCAGAGGTCTTTCCCATTACTTATGGTATAAAAATATACAAGTATAGTGTCCATAAACACTGTTCTCTTTTGCTTTCTTCCCATAACATATTTTCATAGTTCCAAACACAATGCCATGCACCCACTGAGTGTTGGTCGTACGAAAAAAAAAAAATAAAACTGATATTAAACCCGCTTACCTAGTTATTAGAGTCATTCATAGACTGTGCGGAAAGAACTTATGGGATGCTGTTGCATGCAAACCGCGCTGTAAGAGTACCGCGTTATAGGAGGGCTGTTGCAATTTGAGCTTCGCGTTATGTGAAAATCGCCTTATAAGGAAACCGCCTTCTGAGAGTACCGCATTGTAGGAGGGCTGTTGCAATTTCAACTCCGCGTTATATGGAAACCGCGTTCTGAAAGTACCGCGTTATAGGACGGTTGACTGTACATACTCGAATTTTTAAAATTGTGTGAAAATCGCCAAAATGACGATAAATTGTCAAATCTGGCAGATATGTCTACAAATGATACAACTATTGTAGGGTAGCAATATAAATTATTTGTTTTTTTTTTTGTAATGCAATAAATTGCATACACAATGAATCCTACATTGCTGTTTGGTGGGTTTTTTGTGCGGCTGTTTTAACAACTGCTATTAAAGTTGAGATTTTTCATTATGCTCTTTAAATTGTTGTAAATCGTAGCATTCTTCTTACAATCGCTATCGAAAAAAGCCACTGCATTTTCAATTTCAATATGATTTTCATTTGTGATGAATTCAATTCGATTTATTTTGTTTTTTTTTATTTATTTGCCTTGTATATTTTGTATTAATAAATAAACATAAATTACTCGTAAGCAAATATTCATTATACACAAACAATTACACTCACACACACTCACAGCGATGGAAAACTTAGAACAAAAGGTTGTGTATAGTTTGGTATATATATATATATATATACATATGTACATATATATGTACATACGTATAGTAATTTAAACTATTCAAATTAATTGTTTTTGAGACAGTTTTTATATGTATATCAGCTCTTAAAAGGATATACTTGCGTAAGCAATTCAAGTACATATTAAGGACAACAATTTTAAATTAAAAGCATTTTATAATCTTCAATGGAATTTATCTTCAATTCAATGTCCATAAAGTAATAAAACTCTTACACACACATACTTACAGAAATAGGTCATGCCATGATATAGGAAATATACCTCATCTCTCAATGATGTTGATAAATCTGCACAATTTAGAGTACATACCTACATATATATAACACATACACACACTCATATGCTTACACTGTCCAGTGTTGAATAATGAGTGCATATTTACTTATAATTGCTTAGGTCAGTTTATCGTTTCATCTTCTTCGATGAGATGAAACAAAATATCCTTATAACGATATCCTTACAGCAGAATCAATGGCCATATGCAATATGGTATAATGGATTGAAGTACATGCATACATACATACATAAATTACAATAATTTTTCTTTCTTTTTTTTTCTCTGAATCTCTAACTCCATTGCCATCTCCATTGGCCATTGTAAAGGGTATTCACTCCACTCCACAGAAGTCCTGTAAGTTTTGTAAACTCTTTACAAGGAAATTAAATTCACTTGATAAATGGGAAGATGTCTACCCCAAAAGTAAAAGGAAAAAAAAAATATTGATGATGCACAATCAAAAAGGAGAGAAAGAAAGAAGCAAAGAAATTTAAAAAAACATTTATGCGTGAATGAATGAATGGATGAGGAGATACATTTTATCTATGTATAGTATGTGTTAAAGGAATAGACGATGTATGAGTATGAAACGACTATTTGCTACTCTTAATACATTAAGCAGACGAATTTCAATACTGTTCTCATTGTTGTACAAGTGTGTTCCTGTTTGCGTGTGAGTGTAGGTATATAGCCAGACATATAGGCAGATACTAAAACTGATGACTAGACAATTGTGGTTAGTCGAAAACATACACAAAGAAAACCGTCTGTATTGCCTTATATTTTGTTTTGTTTTTGTGGTATGCCGTATGAGTATACAAAATATTTTTGTACTGGAAAACACAAATATTGCGTAGCTCCCAACATACATACATACATACATATGTACATCCATGTATAAATTCATGCATAATTGATGAGCATCAATAGAGTATTGGTAGGGTTTAGTTTACATGTCGCATACATTCTTCATGCATGCATGCATGCATGTGTATATGTAATCGTACTGAGTCCATAGGTATGTGACTACAGTTTTGAATGTATTTTTCCTTCCGTTTCTGTGATAGATAGATTGATTCTCTTTTAAACAATTTACAAATGTATGTATGTATGTATGGTAATCATCCAACACGTGCTGTGGACATGCCTGCTTAAAGCCAAAGACTTTCAATTGATTTATTCATGTTGCAATTTATGTGAATACGAAGTTATTGGTGTGCTGTAATGGAAAGTCATAGTTTCAGTGCTTCATTTAAATATCCTTTCCATTGAAAATTGTTTTGAACTATGATCCTTACAAGGAGGAATTTTTTTCTTCTTTGTAGTATTCGCATTCAGAGAGAGAGAGAGAGAGAGAGATGAATGATGATGAGTTGTTCCCAGCTAACTTTGTGTTGCTAATTCTCTACAGACAATTCGACTTAATATGTGTAAATATAGTGTTTTTTTTATCATTTAAAAAATATTTCGAATTTGCTACGATTTTAACGTCGACTCCGAACGACAGATTTGTGAGAAACTTCTCATGGCAATTTTATTTTTTTGTCATAAATCTGCTGAGAGGAAGTCGCCGAAGAAATATTTTTCTCAAATTTCGTTTTGATGTCTGACCTGGAGTTTGAACCTGGGCCTTACGTCTAATAAGCGAACGCACTACCTACTAGGTTGCGGCGACTTCGAAGATACCAGCCTTACGTTGGGCTTATTTAGCCACATTTGCTGCATTTACAGCTTGGAAACCCAGTGTTATATAGTTTACATCTGCTCCCATTGTTCCCCATTCCGCCCAATGATTACATATAACCAACAAGTCGTAGGGATTTTGCAGGCTCTGCAAGGTATGCTCTTTTAAAGGGTTTTGATTCAGACCCCGTAAAATGAGCTGATGATAACGGAGACGATGGAGAAGGTGATGAAGTTTCTGAATTCATTGTCAAAAGGAACGGTGACGGACCTCCCTTTTTTGCGACAACTGTAGTTTGACTTGCGCCAAAAGCTCGGTAGCTGTTTACTAAACTTGAATTTGCGCCCCAGTACACTAGAATGTGCATACAAAAATAAGTTTTTATTTTTCGAAAATTACCACAATAGACCAATGTTGCATGTGCGCAACACTACATTTATAAAATTATTACAGACAAACTAAATAATATTTTCATGCCGGGGTTTTTTTTATTTTTAAATACTCACTAACCTTTCATTATTTATTTGTTGAAATTGGTTTTAGGATGAATTAATTACATATAAGGGGTGATTTTTTAAGAGCTATAGGAAAATTTAAAAAAAACACATAAAATTCAGAAAAATGCATGAAATCATTATTTGAATCGATAGCACGGTCCATATAATTTAATGTTTGAAGATTATTTCATGCAAATGTTGACCGCAACTGCGCCTCAAATGGTCCATTCGCTTAGTCCAATTTTGACATACTCTTTCCAACATTTCGGCCGATATCTCACGAATAAATGCTTCAATGTTGTCTTCCAATGCGTCAATTGAAGCGGGCTTGTCTGTATAGACATGAGCTTTAACATAACCCCACAAAAAATAGTCTAAAGGCGTTAAATTGCACGATCTAGGCGGCCAATTGACCGGTCCCGGAGGTGAAATAAAATGTTCAACAAACTCGACTCTCAATAAGTTCATTTTTACGCGTGCTGTGTGGCATGTGGCACCGTCTTATTGAAAACACACGTCATTCAAGTCAAGCTCTTGCATTTTGGGCAAAAACAAAAGTTGGATATCATCTCACGGTAGCGTTCACCATTCACAGTTACGTTACGATTCGCAGCATCTTTTGAAGAAGTACGGTCCAATGATGCCACCAGCCCATAAACCGCACCAAACTGTGACTTTTTCTGGATGCATTGGTAGCTTTTGCAATGCTTCTGGCTGATCTTCACTCCAAAATCGACAATTCTGCTTATTTACGTATCCATTGAGCCAAAAATGAGCTGACCATAAAATGGAAGAAGCGCGCGATGAACTTTCTTAACAGAGCACGCATTTTGATAATAAAATTCAATGATTTGCAAGCGTTGTTCGTTTGTAAGACGATTCATGGTTAAATTATAGACCAAACTGAAGATATTTGACAGTGAAACAAAACACGAAACGTGCGTGCGCTGTTTAAATCAGTGTTGCCAAAAAGATAATAGCTAAAAAATCACCCGTTATTAATGTTTTTTTTCTTTTCAAAATTAATTTGTCAATTTCGTTCTCGGGAGAATAGCTACTAACGGAACAGGTGCACAACTGACTAACAACCAATTATCTGTAAGCTTAGGCAACACACATTGCAAGGTTCAAAAAAATTTGTTTAAATAGCGGTACTTAGACGCTCATAAGCACAATGTTGCATATACGCAACATCGGCCATGAGAAGGTTAATTGTTTCAATTGTTTAAAATGAATAAATTAGCACTTTAAAACATATAATTTCCTTCGACTATCTTATCATGCTTTTAATTGCTTTACAACAACTTTGAGGCGATAAATCTATCTGTGATGACAGTTTTTGCCATTTCAGCAACATTTCACAAAATATAGTCACTTTATTTTTAAAAAATAAATGAAATTAAGATTGTTATATGTATGTAAATGGGTAGTAAGTAGTAAATCATATTAAATTGTTCCTTTTTCAAATATATTTCACACTGAAATTTATGTGTAATAATTTTTAAAAAGACATCTATCTAAGGCAATTAAATTTTAATACTCAACATACCATGAGCAATAGAATTGAAAAAAATTTAAATTAAAAATTTAAATTCAATTCAAAGAAAACAAAACAGAGACAATTTTTTGACAAGATTTTTAACAATAAACGTTTTAAACGAATATTTAAAGTATTCCTATAGTGAAGTACAAAAAAAAAACAAAAAAAAAAATTATCAGAAGCTGTTACCTTAGCGTCCATTTGAATGGCTCCCCAGGTTTTTTAACGGCAATGGCAGCAGTCAGCTCTTATTTTTACCGCCGGAAATGAATATAAAATGGGAAAAAATGTACCTGAAACACATGACAGAAAAATGTGACAGAAAAAGGAAAAAACCGAAACACAAAAAACAAAAACAAAGAGTGAAACAGTTCGACACATTTGTATTACGCCTAAAGCTTTACGTGTTATTGTATGAATTCATGTATAAATGAACGTATGTATGTATGTACATGCGGATGTGTGCATGTGCTACCCAGGGTACATGTTTTAAATATCGACACCAAGTCCTCTGTCACACCATAACTGTTATAACAGTGCTTTGTTTGCCTACAAATTGTCTTCATGAGGATGCCTGTTATTGAATGGTGCTGGTGGTAACAGGTGGTGTTTTAACTAAAACTATGTATGCATGTGTTGCCATTTTCAGCGAATGTCAATATTCTTTTTAATAAAATTGTTCAATAGATAGCATCATGTGTGGATGTATGTACGTATGTACTAAACAAGTTGTGTACATTTTTTTTCCTTAAATTACCGTACAGAACAATGTACGGACAAAATCATTAATTAGGAAAACAAAAAATTTATATCGGAAGAGACTTTTATAGGCAAAACAAATACCATTACAAGACACTAAGAGGCATTCCAATGCACTACCAAGAATACATGTGCATTCAGGTACAAACATTTTCACACACATCCAGAAAAGGTAGACAAAATTGAAAAGGGACTGCGTGATGCCATCTTCTAAAACAGTGAAACAGAAAACCGGAAAGAGATCAAAAATAGCTTCGTTTTGCTATTTGTTTTATTTCTCTACGCGTTTTATAAGTATTTTTTGATAAACAAAAAGGGATTATTTATACAATTTTATTTCAAATTGAGATTTTGTTTTAAATTCTTGACACATTTTGCAAATTTATGAAAAATGAAAATGAATTCCAGATTAGTATGTCTAACTAATTTTTGTTAAAAAAAAACAGATAACGATCATATTGTTACGAAAATGGAAACGGTGTACTTTCGTTTAATATTAAAACGATAAACATAAGCTACACAAACAAATACAACGAACTTGTTACAAGTAAACCAACAACAACATCAGTATGAAAAAAAACAGGATAGGCAAGTAAGCGATTAAGCAACGACAAGCAGTGTGAACAAAAGACACAAACAACAATGAAGTCCCGATAGGGATCTAGAGAAGGCGAAAGTAGAACGTTCGGCCCCTTCAGGAACCTTCATCAGACTGTTTAAGCGAGCATATAAAAGGCAAGACAAGGCAGGCAACGAGTAGTAAGAGTATTTTTAATGTGCCCACTTTCTCTTTGAATTCATAGCCTTATTGTGATGCAATGCGAAACAATTGTTACCCGTGCTAGAAAAGAGTTCAATTGTCAAAGCCAAAACAAACTTTGGTGTTTACTTATTATAACACTTTTTAGCCTTCGTCTTAGGGTCTCAAATTCCAAGCAAGAAAGATGTCTCCTCTTCTACATTCCCTTTCCAGCTTTTCGGGTGTGTGCACTCAGAGGTCAGCAATGAGTACTCAAAAAGATGAGTAGATTCGAAACGTACTCATAATTTCTGATACTTATACTTATATTACTTATATTCATACTTATTTTAATATCATACTCATACTACTCATACTACTCATATTCAAAGTTTGGATACTTAACAACACGCATGATGTTGTTGATTTCGACTCTCCTTTACTCAACATTTACAAGAATCACAAAATAAGTATGATTCACGTACGAACACTACAATACTCACTAGAAGGTTGTTTGTTTGGCTTTGGCTTTGTCTTTCTTCTTTTTTTTTTTTTTTTTTGGAAAAACTCAGACTATAAATTTTAATGAATGATTCAAATCTCTCGAATCATTTATGAGTACTATAAGTATTTTGCTAAATTTATAAATCTGAATGCATAGGCGTATGTATCAAACATCTTTCAAATGTTATGAGTTTGAAGTCGACGTTGTACTCATACTCATTGCAACCTGTACTTATAAAACAATGTTGTAGTGAGTATGAATGGATTACAGTAGTTGCATTTCAATACTGTTGCTCATTCATACTCAAAATTTCATGAGTACTTATGAGTAGCGAAAAAACGATTCATTGCTGATCTCTGGCAGGAATTAAAGCTTTAAATGATTTTGTTGTCAGCCATTGTGAATTCAATACACAGGGTTCTATTGATTAAATGCGTTTGTCATTAGCTATTTACAGGCAATAAAATGTTATGATAAAAGAAATATTGAATTGTTTACTGATATATAATTCCTATGTCAAATGGAATACGGTCGTTTTCTCTTTTTATTATTATTGTATGAACAATGAACTTAAATTGTGCTTTAAAATGCAATTTTTGTTTTAAATTTCCATTTTACGCACCATTTTATGTATCTGTGTGTGTGTGTTAAATGCTATTGTAGACATGAATTAAACTCCATATGTAAAATTGTTTGGGTGTGTGTTGCTTTCTTCTTCTTCTTCTTCCTGTGTTTATTTTTAATTTAAATCGTATATCATCATCTACCTCAAGGCAATATTTTTTCTCTTTATATCTGTAAGGAAAAGAAAATGGCAAAAATCTTCTTGAATATATATTTATTTGTCTAATTTATTTTGCTTAATAAATACATTTGTTTTCTTCTTTCATTTCATTTTTTTTTTGTTGTTGTTGTATTTTTTCTCTTTTTATATATCTCACCAAAAATATCTCTTATAATTTATTTTAAAAATGCTTTCACATTCTATAGCGGATATAATACAGGATGTTACGCTCTAACGGAGCGCCGCTAATGTAAGTAGTGCTATGAAGAATTATAAAATGGAAACAACCCCAGCCTTTTAATTTAAGAAACGATATGTGAATGCAAATATAATTTCCAGTTTTATCTTTCCTATCCTACCCTTCTACCCACTTTTTAATATCTCCATAAGTTGTTTGAGTTTCAGTTTCATTTTCAGTTTTTTAAGAGTAACAAGAGTTGAATTTTAATGCATGGATTGCAAGAATTTTGGGTTTTTTATTTGTTTTAATTTTTTTTTTACTGCAAAATCCCTTTGAAAGAAGGATTATGAAGTTTGTTTTGAAAATAGTTCAATACTTCTAGAAAAAAATTTTTTTTAATTTTTTTATTATGAATTCTTTTTTTTTGTTTTAATTATTTAAATACTTTTAGAAAGTTTTTTTTTTTTTAATTATTTTATTATGAATTCTTTTTTTGTTTTAATTATTCATTCAATTTAATTCGATTTTTATTGCAACAACGTAATTAACAATAAAATTTTCTTTTTTAGATTCACCATATCATGACGTAAGTGGCCTGCCAAATCCATACAATATGGAACATATGGAGCAAGATGAAGTTATATCACCACAACAGCACATGTCCTTAAGTTATGATGATAGTTTCGAGGGTGAATACTCATCGACACCAAATTCACGAAATCGTCGTGTTATACGTGAAATTATTGTATAAATTCAATCAACCTGCATACGCATTTATATTTTTCTTTTTTTTTTGAAAAATCAATACAACATCAATAGATCCAATCAATCCACCACCAATCATCATTTATTCATTAATTCATTCATTAATTCATTATTTCATATCAGACGAGACACATTTACACATACTTACTTACGTATTTAAGTTAGAATACATATGTATTAATAATATTTTCTTTTTCTTCCTACCAATCTCCTCCTCCTTTTCCTTATACTATATATACGTATGTATATACATATGTACGTACGTAAATGATTTTTACCTATGTACTTGTTCAATTTTGTTTCTTATTTTTTTACATTAAATAAGTTTCTTACGTTTTTTGACATTGTAAACCATACTTAATTATTTTTAATACAAAAGAAAGAAGAATGTAAAGTGAGAAACAGAAAATGCCAACAAGTTCATTCATTAATTGTGCTCATTATTATTGTTTTGAATTTAAATAAAATGAATTGTAAATTTAAAAATAAAAGAGAAACAGTAAAACAAAAACTTTCCTAATAATTTAAATGATAACAAATTATCGTATCCAACTTATCTTAACAGCGAAATTTTGCAACTTTTTCTTTCCTCTTTGCTCCCCCTACCCAGTTTCCTTTTAATTGCTTTGGAATATTTTATAAGTTCATCTCGATATCAACGAAAATGTGTTTTTTTCTATTTTTTCTTGTAATAAATTAACTTTTTTAAAAGTTGCCATTTTTTTTTAATTTTAATAGTAATAAAATATATATAAAAAAACTTATTTTATTTTTTTTTAGTTAAGTACGAATTATTATTATTATTATTATGATTACTTTATATACTTTTGTTAATTAAAATTTTTATTAAGTTTATATAATGTTTTGTGCAACCAATTTAACAAAACATTTCTTTTTTTAGGCAAAAAAAAATTAAAATTCAATATTTATGCCCAGTTAATAAATATAAAAAAGCATTGAAATATTTATTTTATATGTATGTAAAAACTATATGTATTGAAGCATTAATAACACAGTGCGACAGTCCAAATACACCCGATTAACTACATAGTCTAAGTTGTTCACTAGGTTTAGTAGAACTCAAAATTATTTTTTTTTTATTTCTCTCGAACCCTTCAAACTTGTTTTATTTGACAAAAACGGTTTTTTTGATCTTTTCACACAAAATTATTGATTACCCAAATTGTATGTTTCAACCTATTTTCGAAATTTAAAGTTTTTTAGAAAGGGGAGAGATTAGCCTTTAAAATGGTATACATAAACATTTTGTTCAAATTTATATGTTATAAGTTTTGATCGGCTAAACTTGGAAAATATAATTTTTTTTCTAATTTTTTCAAGTTTGGCTATTCTTAATTGCAAAATTTATTTAAAAACAATAAAATAAGTAATAGCATTCTAAAAGTGCATTATCTTGTGAAGATATTAACACTTTGTTTGATCAAATCGAAAGAAAAATTACCATAGTTACTATTTAAAGAGTATAACAGTCATGTTATATTTTCATCAAATGAACTTTCAGTTCAAAAACTTTTAAAAGTTGTTAAGGATCTCGATTGTTTATCGCAAAATATGTCAATTTCACGTTTGCACGACTACCAGAAGTCGGCTGAAATTTGTGTTTTTTACAAATATTATTATTTCTCTTTGCGCAAACATTATGCAACTTTTGGTGGTCGCTCAAACGTTAAATTGACACATTTTCCGATAAACAATTAAGATCCATCAAAAATTCTTAAAATTTTTGAACTAAAATTTGATTTGAAAAAATATACAGTGTGCGCCATAAATGAGTCAACACCCACTATAATTTTAAATTTTCTAGTATGTTCATAAGTGTAAAAAAAGTTCCTTTAACATGAATTATTTATTTTTGTTTTAACATTTTATAAGTAATAAATGATCGTTTTTATTTTTGGAAATTTATTTGACTAAGAAAATGGTTTAATTCAATGGTTTTTACCCACTTTTGACACTCACTGCATATATATGAAAAATATTACTCGACTGTTAGGCTCTTTAAATAAAACAGCGGTAATTTTTGTCCGATTTGATCAAACAAGGTGTCAATCTCTTCACAAGATAATACACTTTCAGAATATCATCACTTATTTCATATTTTTTAATTAAAGTTTTCTACTATGAACGAACAAACTTGAAAAAATATGAAAAAAGACCGCATTTGTCAAGTTTACCTCATCAAACCGCATAGCATATTAAGTCAAATAATATATATATGTATTCCGTTTTAAAGTCCCATCTGTCTCCTTTCTAATACCGTTTAAACTTTGGGCATCGGTAGAAAAATGTTTGTGTAATCAATAAATTTGTGCGTAAAGTCGAAAAAAATACAGTTTCTGTCAAATAAAACAAGTTTGGAGGGTTCAAAAAATATAAAAAAAAAATATTTTTGAGTTCTGCTCAACTAACTAGACTAGGTAGTTGTTCGGGTGTACATACATAAATTTTTGTATTTTGTCGCATAGTGTAATTATTATGTATTTTTATATAAAACATATCCCATATTTGATTTGATTATATGACAGTATCAAATATGATTCAAATTTAATGCATTATAAAGTAACATTTTTTTTAAAACGTATTTCATATACAATATCAGCTTAAAAGCAAAGGATAAGAAAAATAATTTTAGAAGACTGTTTCCGTTTTTCGGTTGAAGTGTGTTAAAAAATGTGCACTTGTTAGGCCTGCTCCATTGCTCAATTTTATATACATATATGTTTTAATTTTGAAACAAACAAAAAAAGAAAAAGATTTTAATTATTTTTTTATTTTCTTAAATTGTTTTATTAAATAAATTTTAAATTTCATTATTGTTGTCTGTTGCCTGATGTCTTAAATTTTTTTTTTTTTTTTGGTTTTTTGCTCCTATTATTTGAACATTTCGAATCTTGTGTTAAGTTTCCATTAAATGTGAAAATGGTTTGAAATCTTGTAATGAAATGTGTATGTATGACACGCAGAAGGAACTATAGGCAAAACAAAAGAAATCTTCTCTTCCTAACCTTTACTGATATCTAATATTTAAATAATATCCGGTGCTCTTTTTTTGATCAAAACTCAAAACTACAAATATTTTATTTCATTTTAAATATTTTTAAAGAACTTTTAGATAAAATTTTCGTTGCGTATTTTTTGTTTTAACACTCATTAGTATTTCGATTAATCATTTCTCTTCCACTCTATTTTAAAAGAAATATAATTATAATCACACCAATTTGTTTTTGTAAATTTGTTTCTTTTTTTAATTTATCTCGAAAACTGCCATTTAGCACTTGTTCAACGAATTAAAGTATACATTAATAATAAACCAACAACAAAAACAACAACAAGAACAAAAAGAAATTTCCCACAAATGTTAAAAACACTAAATAAGCTAAAAAAAAATTATATTTAACAAAAAAATAAAAAAAAATTAAAATAATTACTAAGAATTTAAAAATAAGTTAAACAACAAATAAAATCTATATACTTAAGCTAAAAAGTAAAGTCTAAAATATAATTTAAATGTTAATCATTATTCTTTATTTTCGATTTAGGAAACGTAAAAAATTATTAAAATAAGTACATACATAATTAGTTAAGTTAAAAGAATTTTTTTTTTTAGCCAATAAGTTTATATTAAAAAATAAGAAACAAAAAAAAAATTATTAAAAAAGTCCAAAATCATCAAAATAAACAAATTTATAAAACAACAAAAAACAAAAAAATTAGAAAAAAAATAACAATTAAAAGAAACAAACAACGTTACTTAAATGTAAATAATGTAATGTAAATGTAAACAATTTATTAAATGAATACAAAAAAAATACGAAAACAAAAACAAATACGAAAACAAAAAACTAATTAGTTTAGTTTTTTTTACAAATTTTATATAATTTATAATACATTTTATTTTAAATAAGCATTAATTAATAAAAATGTTTACTTTCAGTTGTTTTTATTGACAACAGTAAAATAAAAATAAATAAAAAATTAATGGAAAACAACAAAACATATAAGAAAACAAATAATAAAAATTATAAAACATTTATTTTTTTAATTTAATCTAATTTAATTATATAAAAAAATTAAATACAAACAAAACCCTTAAATGTAGTTAATTAAATTATATATATATATACATATATTTATATACATATGTATATATGTATATAGATACACAGCTAAGTATTGTATATACATATATAAGTATGTGTATATTATAGTATATACATACAAAAACAAAATCTTTAATAAAAAGAGATAAGAACTATATAAAATAAATGATTTTTATTTCACTAGTTCCATATGTGGGGGGTTCCGAAGAACAATTACATACATGGTAGGTTTGATTTACTCTCGCAGTTATTGCCAGAAATTTGGCGAAGAAATATTTTTTAAATATTTCGTTTTGATGTCTTTACGAACTTTACATCTATTAAGCCAACACAGTACCTACTAGACTACTTAGAACATTACACTTACCACTTATAAAGTTAAAAAGATAATCATCCGTGTACTATGTTCACACATGCACTCTTATTGCGTAAATCGCAATAAACGCCATTATTGAGCTCAATATTTCATATAAATTTCAATTAATTATTACGCAATATATACGCAAATTGTTATAATATTGATTAAAACTTAAAATACAGCACAGTCATAAGTACGTTCAGTGAGCATAATACAATTATCCGAACACTTTCTGTCGATATTTGACAACTCAAATATCAACAACGACAAACAAAAACAATGTTGTTGAAACCACCAGCTGCTTTGTTTACGAGCTGTCAAATGAATATTGCTTATATTATATCTGAACACTTAAAATATTGTACTCAAATAATCGAATATTGGCTCAATAAAAGTGCATGTCTGAACATAGTATTATTCCATTTGGCAATTGAGACTTAAACTGCAATTTGAAGACAACGTCAATTGAACGTTTTTGTCGATGTTGTAAATAAAAGAAAATATGATTACGTTTTTACCTTTTTAAAAAGTTTAGAATATGAGTTCGTTGATTGCAAACAAAATCAAAATAAAATTTGTGTTTAGTTTCAATTAAATTCTTTATTGTTCGCACAACTTTTGTGTGCCACTGTTCACACTTAACGGATACAACAATAATTGCTTGCTTACAACGCAGATCTTTTCAACAGCGAACTTCGAACCACGACTGTTCTCTTCACACAACGCAACACGTCTTCACACATGACTGACTGAATTCTTACTAGTCGTTGCCTGCTTTGTCTTGCCTTTTTATATGCTCACGTAAACAGTCTGATGAAGGTTCTTGAAGTAGAACGTTCTGGGTTTCGCTTTCATTGTTGTTCGTGTATTTCGTCTATCCCCTCTTCTTTCATACTGGTGTTGTTGGTTTACTTGAAACAAGTTCGTTCTATTTGCTTGTGTAGCTTTTTGTGGTTTCCAGAAGTTTTATTTTTTGGCGCAAACCTAAATTATCTTTTAAGGAGCTTGGAGCACTGCTTATTATAGTAGTAAAAGATCGGCTGTATCCGTAAGTGTTTCCCTATTAAATATTATAATGTTTCAAATAAATAAGTATATCTAGAGATGAATGTAAAGTAAATGGCTCTGATTCTGTTTGTGGCCCAAGAAATGCGCTTAATTCTTGAGTTCAAGTTCCTGCTTGTACAAACTCCATTATCCCAGAATTACCAACCGATCTTTGATCAGACGGCCACTCACTGGCTTTCTTTAAAGTACATGCCATCTCTAATAGCGTCAATCGATCTGGCCGAAGTCAATATCATCCACACAGGTAATTGCCCACTTTCAACCTGTTCTGGTGTCACTAGCAACTAATTCATCACAAGATTTCATAAGAGAGGGGAGAGTACCTCCTATTATCAGCTAAATCCTTCTACCATAGAATAGTTTAGATATCCAGTTCACCATAGTGTCAGTGCGTCTGATAAACCATTTTGTTGCACACTGTTGAAGACTCCCGCAATATCCACGAATTTGTGTTAGCGATCTCTCTATCGTATATGTTAAACTATGCAGGTTAGTTTAATAAGAACTTACCTTAACGTATGTGCGCTGCCCCTGGATAGGCCCTCCTTCTCCTGTTGAACCTTGGAATGAATGACCTGCTAGTGATGTTGGAATATGCAGGCGTATTAAGATATTGTTAGCAAGTACTGGATTACACGATACCGCGATACGGCTTCTTAACGAAATGCCGGACATCCATTCCGAATAAAGAGGTATAGAAAAATAGTGCAGCGCACCTGCTAAAAGAAAGCTCAAAATTGAATAGAACTGTAAGTGAAAGTATTTTTTCAGAATCGATTGGAATAGCACACCGCAGCGTTTTTCTGGCGAAAGTGTGACCAATACAGCCTGTGGTAAGAAGAATTGAAGGTTTTAATATCGCCAGACAACATATTAGCTATAAGCGCCTATCAAAACTCGGAACTTCAACAATGTATAGCTGTCACAGATATCTCATCGAGGTATCGGAACAATATGATGTTCATATCAATGGGTACCAAAATATAGTGGTATTCCAGGTAACCGTAAAGATGATGGATCCGCATGAGAAGCACATTGGTCTTGAATACCTAGCATAAGCTAGCATGCCCAGTATTATGTCCAAGCAGGAAAAAGCATCTTGATGACCTGATTGAACTGTCACTGACTAGGAGGGAACAGAAAACTACCTTATCACAATGGTGGTCATTTTTTTTTATTAAAATGAATCACTTAGTTAATTGGCCATTAACAACTTGGTCATCAGATTTCGGCCTTTTTTAACATTCTTGTTTTCATAGGCGGCTCTGATTTTGCGTGGTCCGTTAGTCACACAGAATGATGACAAGGCTTTCTCGACTTGATGCTTGCAACGCAGACAAGATTGTCAGCTACTCTACAAACATACTACATTACTGGCCATTACAACCCTTCAGTCAGGATTATGGGATAATGTGTGCGTTAATTTTATACGTGAGTGGAGGGACCTACGGGAATTAACGGAAGTTAGAATAGATGGAAGTCGCCGTAGTCTAGTAGGTAGTGCGTTGGCGTACTAGATGGGAAGCCACGGTACAAATCCCCGGTCAGAGATCAAAACGAAATAAAAAAATATTTGTTAGGCGACTTCCTCTCAGCAGAATTCTGGCAAAAAAAGTTTCTCAAAAATGTCGTTCGGAATCGAATTCAAACTGTAAGTCCCGTATGAAATTATGTCATGTATGAAATTAACACACAAAACATGAGTGGTATTGAGAAGCTAGGCCGTAATCCTGACTGAATGTAATGGCTAATTATGTATGTATGCTGTTCAATTGTCTAATGAAATCATTGCAGCACATGTTAGCAAGAGTGGTCCTACGCTTAATCTCCAGGCTGACATAATTATGCTGGTAATAGCGAACATATACTTACTCGTATTTGACTTGATATGGGATACAATACGCCACTTGTCGACAACATATATTTCATTCTGCTCTCATTTACTGCCAGACCCATCTGGGTAGACTCCTATTGAACAAAGCTAAAGGCAGCAGTAACATATCGCTTGATACGCTCTATGATGTCAATATCGTCAGCGTACATAAGTAGCTAGGCACTTTGGTGCAAAGTATTGCCATTGCGAAGCACTCCAACAGAACACTCTCCAGTATGAAGTTGAAGAGGTCGTTTGATATGAGATTGTCTTGCATAAAACCGCGCAGGGTATCAAAAGGTTCGATGAGGTCCATTCCTACCTTGATGGAGCTGCAGAAGGTAGGGGATGACCCCTATTAGCTTTGCATGAATATCGAGCTCAGGCATCGCGGTAAAAATACGATTCCTTATGGGCCTAAAGTAGCGAAATCGACAAACAGCCAGTCATTCAAATAATAATTTTTAAATGCAACTTCAACTTAATTATAGGAAACAAAACAATGTATGTAATACTTACATAAAACTACAAACAACAACAATGAAAACACATAAGGATGTGTTCGTTTGTTTGTATGTTTGTTATAATAACAGAAATGTAAAATTAAAATAAAAAAGAAAAAGAAAAACATTTTCCTCTTTAAATTATTGTTGTATGTATACACATGTGCATATGTATGTAAGTGTACATTATACGTGTAAGTAATTTTATAATTACAAATGCTCTTGTAGCAGGGATTTGTTTATTTTCTCAAAAACATTCATTTACTCATTCAGTCAGTCGTTCGTTCGTTCATTTACATTCACTACATCCTCTCATACAGCCAATCGTGAATTCACTGCGAATATAAAGTTACATTCACTACTGTTTGCTACTTCTGCTCGAGTTAAGGATGTCGATGACGATGATGGTGATGATGAAGACAACAATGGGTGAATTATGAGTATTATAATTACCCATATACAATATGTATGTAGATAGACATATATGTATACACTGCACAGCATAAGTCTAGGTACATTAATTTATGAATTTTAAGCGCAAATAAAAAATTTGTTTTCATTTATATATACATATGTATGTACATATACATATTTTTTATATTTACATTGTTACGTTTTTAACTTTTTAAAAACGTTTAAAATATGAGTTCGTTGATTGCAAACAAAATAAAAACAAATATGTGTTTTGTTTCAATTAAATTCTTTATTGTTCGCATTACTTCTGTGTGCCTATATTTACAACTTGATGAATCCAACAATAATTTGCTTTATTCGTTATTCTTCTTTACACACTAACAAATATTCGGTAGATCTTTATAACAACGATCCTCAAACCACGACTGTTCTCTTCACACGCAACACGTCTTCACACAAGACTGACTGAATTCTTACTACTCGTTGCTTGCTTTGTCTTGCCTTTTTATATGCCCACGTAATCAGTCTGATGAAGATTCCTGAAGTTGAATGTACGTGTTTTCGCCTTCTCGAGAGATCTATTGCGACTTCATTGTTGTTCGTGTATTTTGTTCACATTGCTTGTTGTTGCGTTCGCGCTTACTTGTCTATTCCCGTTTCTTTCATACCGATGTTGTTGGTTTACTTGTAACAAGTTCGTTGTATGTGTGTTAGTGTAGCTGCTGTTAATCATGTTAATGATAAATGATGTTTCATCATTTTCGTATCAATATATAATATTTTATAATAACACAAAATGATATTAATTTATTCAACAAAACAAAAGAAAAATAAGGAAAACTTTCTGTGGATCTTATATTTTTGGGGAGCTGCAGACGTGTAGGTATCCCGAAGAAGACAAGAGGGAGTAAATTTTGAAATTCAAAGGCTCAGTGTGTTACTGTGTTATGCCTAATATTTAGCAGGGTACCCATTAAGGCCAACCATTCCATTTAACTTATTAGACTTTAAATATACCAGCTTTTTAATGGGTGTTCTGGTAGTCTAGTGGGTAGTGTGCTAGACTTTTAGCGTAAGGATCGTGGCTATGATTCCCACCAAAAACTCTGGTCTGTAACACTGCACCGAAATTACTCAACTCGTATATAATTAAATTTGTAATTGTATTATAATTAATAAATAAATAAAATACCAGTTATTTTTGTGTTTTCTTTTGTTATTTGCTGCCCTTCGCTCACAGTTTTTGAGATTTAGCGATAGGCAAATCACATAGTTAGGCAAATCATAGGCAAATCACATCTTCTGATGAAGATCTGCATTTGTTTGCATAAGACCATTGCCCTGTTAGAAGGCATAATCATTACGAATTCCTAATTCTAACGCAGTTTAACTAAATTTGTTCTTTATGAGTCCCCAAAACGTTGCGATTAGTTATACAACATGTTGATTCAACGTTTGATCGTCTTCTTCACATGTTTCCATTTTTCAACCAAATTTACTTATATTTTATATGGTCGTCGGTAGAATAATAACCAAAATTTTTTGATTTTCAATCAACCGACGACCAACCAGCCATTCAACATAAAAATTGTTTGTACAACCAGTCGCAACGTGTATGGGCCCCATTAGAATGTTTAAATACACTCTCTTTTTCTGTGTTTTTCGTTTTTTCGCTTTTCATAAGTACTCATGAAATTTCGAATATGAGTGAGCCAACAGTATTGAAATTTAACTACTCTGATTCATTCGTACTCACTTTAACATTGATTTATAAGTACAGGTTACAATGAGTATGAGTATAACGTTAACATCGAATTCATAACATTTGAAATATGTTTGATTCATACGCCTACTCATTCAGATTCATAAATTTAGAAAAATACTTATATGTAATACTCATAAATGATTCGATTGATTCGAATCATTCATCAAAATTTACAGTCTTAGTTGTTGTTGCATTAACAAAAAAAGAAGACAAAAAAGACAAAGACAACTAGCAAAGCAAACACACAACCTTCTAGTGAGTATTGGAGTGCTGGTACGCAAATCATACGTATTTTGTGATGTTTGCAAATGTTGAGTCACGGAGAGTCAAAGTCAACAACATCATGCGTATTGTTAAGTTATGAGTACGATGAGTACTCCAAACTTTTAATATGAGTATAATGAGTATGATATTAAAATAAGTATGAATACGTATAAGTATCGTCTTTTTGAATACTCATTGCTGATCTCTGATCTAAATTAAATTAATTAATTTTTGACAATAACCATACTGTAAATACTCTTTTAAGACGGTAAAGTATTGTTGGCTGTAATATTGTTGTTTGGCTGCAATTTTCCCACTTACATATTCAGTTACAATATCGTGTATAAGGTACTTAGAAATCATGTCGTATTTCTTCGCAATTTCATGGTACATTATGTCGAATAAAAATATGCCATTTCGATGTGCGTTCCAACAGATATATTGCAAGATGCACGAAGCATTGATTTCATGGTAATAATATCTATGTATTAGACCGGCCAGCAACAAATAAAATTGTTCCAAATAAGATCAAAAATATATATAAATATAGTAGAGGTAGAGGTGGCTGCCCATCCAAGAAAATTGGATGGACACACATAGGCCGCACTGGGCCCATTGTGTTACTATTATAACTACTAGTCAAAAACAATAATTGGAGGAAAATCTCTCATGAATTATGATAGGCCTTTGGAAATTGATATGAAATATTGGATTCTGTATGCCAAAATCTTGTTGACAATATGACTATACCTACCAGTTTTAAACAACACCGGAGCCTCTACAGAATATTAAACACTCCAGGAAAGGATTAGAACTTAAATTAGTGTAAATTTATTATTACATAAGTACATTATTATTTTTTAGAATTATTTTGAAAAGAAAATTAAGTGTCCCTATTTTTTTCTAAGGATGAATTTTTGTTTTCATTTTAGTTTCATAAAAAATATTCAATAAAACCCCAATGAAATTTATTTTAGTTAATATAACCAGAGAATAAGTGCAGTTTCTTATAAGCACGTCACTCATATTGCTTACGTTATGTGTCAGATTGGTGTCCTTATTATTTTTCACATCACTGTATATGAATATACGAATGTGTGTGTGTGTGTTAATGTCTGTCTTTGTTTTAATGTGCGTATACTTGAATAATATTTAATGTGTACGAATTAAAGCTAAAAACAACAATAATAACATCATCACATAATAATAATAATAATAATTATATGGGCAGATACCTATATATGTACTCGTACATACATATGTACGCACTTACTTGTGTACATGTATGGTATAAGGATTTAACAGCAGCTAATAAAAAAGTTCACCACCACCCCACAAACAATAACAACAAATTAAATACATACTTGCTGTACCAAAAACAAATTGTTTGATAAATCTGTTAAATTTTGTTGGTTACAAGAGTAAAAGAGATGTGTATCAACAGGCTTGCCATTTAACTTTTTTATTTTCTCATTTTTTTACTCATAAAAGAAGAAAAAGTGAAAGTTAAGATGGAAAAGGAAGACATCTGCTGACAATCAGCTTATTACCTTTGTTCTGATGTTGAATTTCTTTAATCGGTTATTACAGCCATTCAGTCAGGATTACGACTTGGCTCCTTATACCACTTGTGTTGTATGTATTGATTTCATCCATGGCAATTTTATTCACTCTCAGCGTTTTTACCAGAAATTAGTCAACGAAGAAATATTTTTTTTTAATATTTCCTTTTGTTGAGATGCCTGACCTAGTAGTCTGACTTACCAAGGACAAGGTGAAAAGTAAGATCATACCCATCCAGCATACCCGAGGAAGCCTAAAATTCATTAACCGGTAATATCTATAATTATGGAGGCCCCTTTCGTTTAAAAAGACAGATAATTACTTAATTACTCGGACAGGACTAAGTTGGATGAATAATACTTAATTAATTTGCATCATCCCTGTTTACAATTACTAGTAAATACTACCAGCCACTGAATGGGGGTCATTCCGCTCTTGGCGATAAGCGTGAATATTTGTTTCTGGAACGCTGCTTCGTACAATGCCAATGGGTTATTACAACGCTTTGATAAAGATTACAACCTAACTTCTCTCACAATCAGACATCAGCAATGAATGGTGTTTTCTCTACTGATAAGTACTCATGAAATTTTGAGTATGAGTGAGTCAACACTACATTGAAATTCCTACCGTCGATATTTTTTGGAAATCCTTTATAAATATTTACAGGCTTTAATAGTTAAATTAAGCAGAAACCTAACAAATGTCCAATAGTGAACTCTGTTTAAAACAAGTTAGCTATTAATACATACACATATACATAGGCAATGAGTATGAGTACAACGTTGACATCAAACTCATTACATTGGAAATATGTTTGATTCATACGCCTACTCATTGAGATTCATAAGTTTTGAAAAATACTTATAATACTCATAAATGATTTGAGTGATTCGAATCATTAATCAAAATTACAGTCTTAGTGTTGCTGCATTTACAAAAAAAAAATAGAAGAAAGAAAAAGATAAAGATAAAGGCAGTAAGCAAAGCAAACACACAACCTTCTAGTAAGTATTGTAGTGTTCGTACGCGAATCATACTTATTTTGTGATTATTGTAAATGTTGAGTAAAGGAGAGTCGAAATCAGCAACATTATGCGTATTGTTAAGCATGAGTACTTTAAACTTTGAATATGAGTAGTAGATCGACTCAAGTTGTATGGAAGCGAAATTCGTACAAGCTGTACCCCCTCAAAATCAACATTTTTTATGATGACATTTAAAATATTTTGGTATATTTTTGTATGTTTTGTTAATTTGTGAATCTGTTTCCTAACCAACATATGGGTGTCATAGGAAAGGCTTTTTCAAGACGCGTCCAACTGTACAAGGACGCTCATCAATTTGTACAAGGACGCTCATCCATGTCCTTCTTTTTTAAGGATATTCTGTAAAAAAGAACGGTTTTTGAATTTTCTGTTCGGGGTTGTTTGTAATAAAATAGCCAAATTGACATATTTTAATCTTTAGTCGATTTAATTAAATAGGGGTCTCAGCTTTTTTTATTAAATTCGCTCTAGGCCGCTTTTAAAATGCATCTTATTTGCAAAAATCTAAATTATTTACATACAAAAATGATGTACTTGGCAAAAGAAAACATTTGATACCCGTATTGCTCTATTTAAAACTAAGGGTTACCACCCCATTGCATTTTTGTCAAAACATGAGCTAAAGTGAATTTCAAAAAAGCTGAGACCCGGATATTTTAAATATCATCTTAAAAAAGGTCAAGGTTCATTTTTAGGAGGGTACATCGAGCACTTTTTTGGTAAGTCCCTCTAATGAGTAGTATGAGTATGATATTGAAATAAGTATAAGTACATAATTGTCCATTACAACCCTTCAGTCAGGGTTACGGCCTAGCTTCTCACACTACCCATGTTACGTGAGTGGCGGGACCTACAGTTTTTAACGTCGACTCCGAACAACAGATTTTTGAGAAACGCGGGTTTTTTGAGAATGGCGGCTTCATTTATTCTCAGAGTTTTTGCCAGAAATCTGCTGAGAGGAAGTCGCCAAAGAAATATATTTCATTTTTCATATTTCGTTTTGATATCCTGGGATACGAACCCAGGCTTTACGTTTAATAAGCCAAGTATCAGAAATATGAGAATTATTGGAATCTACTCATCTTTTTGAATAGTCATTGCTGATCTCTACTCATAATACTCATATTTTGTGAGTTAATTTTATTCATGATTGACGGGACCTACTGTTTAATATCGACCGCGAACGACAAATTTGAGTCGCATTTTAAACAACTTTATTTAATTATAACTCTCCATAGTTCAGTATTTCGGTTAAGATTCTATTTCTATTAAATCGTATAATTTCCGATTCAGAGCAATTATACGAGTGTTAAATTATTTTTAAAATATTTATCGATTGTATTAGGAGCATATAATCTAAAAAATAAAGATTCGTTATGTGAAGGCTAATAGGAGAGCAATTGTAATGTGAACATTTTTTATAAATGATTACGTTCATACGAAATAATTCAACTGTTAATAAATAATTCTTTCAAGTCCAATTAAAAACAAATCAGTTAAATTGTCAGTATTTTATAAGAATTGTTTAAAAAAAAATACCGAATACATATATTCGAATATCAACAATAACATTTAGGGTCGTTATTGCAACTTGCTGTTAAACTTGGGTTTAGTTAAAGTTAACTTTAGCTAAAGGGAACTGTAAAGTTAACTTTAACTTATTTTCGTTATTACAACTTATCGATAAAATTAAGTTAACTTTTTAGGAGGTAGGTAGGTAGGTTGGATGATCTTCCCTTTAGCTTAACGCTCACTTCTATCTTATTGGGTACTCATAATAATGAAAAACAATTTATCTGCCCGTTAAAATTCTCCCTTTAGTTAACGGCAAGTTATAATAATGGCTCTTAAAAATAAAAAACACACACATACAATGACTTTTACATACATACATATGATATTTATGTACAAATATATATATATCGTATTGAAAAATAAAAAATTAATTTCTCAATATTTATTGTGTAAATAAATTGTAAAATTGTGCATCATATTATTGTATTGTTATTATTAAATTGGCAAATGTTGCGTTCACATACATATTTATCTGTGAGTAAAAAGTCATTCAATTCAATGCAATCGACAAACGATAGCCAAGGACACACATCAGCATTGTAAAGATTTATTGTCTGCAGACAAATATTACTGTTCTCTAGACAGACCGACAGTTTGCCAGACAAAGAAATGTATTTACATAGGTATGGACAGACAGTTTTATAAATTCTAATTAAAGACAAAAGACGAACAAAATTGTACGATAACAATTAAATTTTAAGTAAAATTGACAGAAACTTTTGATTTTAACAAAAAGGGAAAAAAGAATAACCCTCGTGGAAGAACTCATGATAAGTGGAAGTGAAATTGAAACAATAAGCGTCTACTTACAAGTATTATTCAAGGAGCGATAAAATATTCAATAAAAAATAAAATTTTCATGAATGAAATGAAAATGAAATGTTTTAATATCGTAATGAGGCAGCTTGAATTTGTCTTGCCCCCTGTTTGTTAGCAAGAGACTTTTTGATTAGACTGCTCCCACGTTTTGCTAATGGGCATAGTCCTTGCTCCACATCTCCAGATGGGTCTTAATCGACTTATACATACAATTTTATTAAGTCAATATTCGCTTTATTGAGTACAATATTTAAAGTGTTCAGACATAACAATATACACAGTTCAGATGCTTATTCAATATTCATTTTGACAGCTGGGTAAACAAAACAGCTAATTGTTTCAACAAGATTGTTTTTATTTTGTTTTTTTGTTTTGATTTTTTGTTTGTCGTTGTTTACATTTAAGTTGTCAAATATCAACAGAAAGTGTTCGGTTAATTGTAATATGCCCACTGAACATACTTATGACAGTGCTGCATTTTAAGTTTTACTCAATATTATAACAATTTGCGTATTTATTGCGCAAGAATTAATTGAAACTTTATATGAAATATTGAGCTCAATAATGACATTTATTGCTATTTACGCAATAAAGATGCATATCAGAACACCGCACATAAGCGATGGCTGAGATAAAAGAGTTTAATATCGCTGATTTAAAACCAGGGTTCTAGTAAATTTGTAAAAAGTGTACAATCAATAACACCTGGACCTGAGGACAACATATAACGCCATGGTTTAGTAAGTAGTGCGTTGGCTTCTTAGACATGAGTCCTCTCCAATAAAATTATATATAATAAAATATTTCTTCGTTGCTTCCTCTCAGCACATTTCTGGTAAACTCTCTGATAGTAAATTAAAATGGCCATGAATCGACTTTTGGCTGCATGTCCCACCACTCAGGTGTTGTGAGAAACTAGGTCGTAATCAGACATTAGCAATGAGTAGCCGAAAAGATGAGTAGATTCGAATCATACTCATAATTTCTTGCACTTATACGCATTCATACTTATTTTAACATCATACTCATACTACTCATATTCAAAGTTTGACGTACTCATCATACTCATACTTAACAATACGCATGATGTTGTTGATTTCGACTCTCCTTTACTCAACATTTGCAAAAATCATAAAATAAGTATGATTCGCGTTCGAACACTAAAATCGAATCACTCGGATCATTTATGAGTATTATAAGGACATACATATTTTTTAAATTTAGAACCTGAAGAGTGGAGTTTGAATCAAAAATATTTCGAATGTTATGAGTTTGATGTCAACGTTGTACTCATATTCATTGCAATCTGTACTTATAAATTAATGTTGTAGTGAGTATGAACGAATCAGAGTAGTTGAATTTCATTACTGTTGACTCACTCATACTTAAAATTTCATGAGTACTTATGAGTAGCGAAAAAACGATTAATTGCTGATCTCTGATCGTAATCCTAACTGAAGGGTTGTAATGACCAATTATGTGTGTTATGTATGTATGTATTAATTTTATATGTTATAAAGCAATCTTCAAAACGTTCTGTATAGTCGAATGCAGTTCGAATGCACAGTTCTTTGGCTATTAGCTGTCCCATGCAGCACCGCATCCACCTCACGGGCCAAAGACTCATCTTGACGAAACCAGGCCAATGGAGCACGTGGCACCAAAAATGTCGAATGGATTTCATATACCCATTTGAGCATATCCTTAGAGGTGCCCTCCTTGTAGAGGGCGGTTATGAGATAGAAGAGAAGGGGAGCAGGTTCGGAATTTGAGAGGACATAATTTAAAAATAATGGCAAAAATGCAACATTTTCAGGCTCCAATAAACGTTGAAACGAATTAAAGGGACCATTCTCATCGATGAAGGGACCCTCCTGATCGGAGGCATCCTCATCTTCCATTGAAATGATTTCTTTTTGTGTGACACTCGTTTGAGCCGCCTGTATGCGACTGGAATGTGAGGATGGCGGTGACGAAATGGCACCCGCCGCCAATGGTGAAAAATGATGTGATTCCACAAATATGCCACCACCACTAGAAGCGGCACCATGCTCTAGCATGCTATCCTCATTGCCCGACATGCTAGCCGAATGTGCATGACGATATGGTGGTGGTGGTGTGCCCGGTGGAGTTTCTTCGTCGTCTTTCTCAATAAGTTCCCATGAACCGGAATTTGTTTTTAATTGACGTTCTGCAACAAAAAGAAGTTTTTTAATGAAGGAAAGCAAGGAAAGAAGAGTAAAACCTACCTGGATGTTTGGTATGCATGTTATCGGGTGAGGAGACCACACGTCTATGTTTGTTCATATGATTCAAATTGTGCGGTGTTTGGCCCAAAACCTAAAAGATTTACAAAATCAAAAATAATTTAATATTTAAGAAATAAAATCGTTTTAAAAGCCCCAATAAATTACGACTATTAGGGCCATACTATATTTAAAATAATTTTCGTCATTAAAAAAAGCCTGTTTCATCCTTTTTTAACTACGTCCTTATAGAAAGTGTTTATCACGTGTAAATGACTCCAAAGTTCAAATGCTTATACGTTCATACAAATAAACTTAAACAGATAAATAGCCAATGAAAGTTGGTCATCAAACATTGAAGACAATATTTACAAGCAGCAGAACAACCAAAGGCAATTTTGGAATTGCAATAACATGTTCCAAACTCACATACTAACACTCCAACAAATATAATACAGAAATATATTTCAATATAATTTGTATACACGTTCATCACGATGTGTGTCCGTGTGTGTGTATTTAAATATAAATTCCTGCAATTTGCAATTTAAAATGTCATTCATGAATCAACGATAATTTCGAAATTGGAAAATAATAATAAAATTGATAACAAAATAGAATAGAAACTCTAAAGGACAATACAGGATATATACATACACATATCAACAAACATACATACGTATATTTTTTACAAGAATAGAATTACAATAAATTATGTGAATTAAATTAAATTCTCATACTGGAAAACCTATTCAACTATCAGAAAGCTTGGAAAAAGAACGCTTTTCATTCGATTTGTATTAAGCCTTAGTTAAAACAGAGAAATGTAGAAAACTTACCATCACTGCTCTAGATATCATGACATTACATCTGTAAAAAATTATAATTTTTGTTAAAAATCCGTATGCTTCAAAAGCATGTGGAATATTTGTATGAATGAACGTTTCATTTATAGAATAAAATAGTCTCCGTACTCTCAGATAATCAACAGATGGCTTTGGTGACATGAGAAACTTCTTTGACAGTTTTGTGATTGATATACGATAATACTGACGAATTGATAGAGTGGGTGTTCTAAATACTATCTTATAAAGAGGAAATACGAAAAGCAATGAGAACGCTTGCATAATCGTAATGTCATTTGGTAAGCATTTACATTGCTCATCATATGCTAAAAAAACGTATGTTTCGTATGTATTAAATAATGTTACGTTTTTACCCTTTTAAAAACGTTTAAAATATGAGTTCGTAGATTGCAAATAAAAAAAAAATAATTGTGTTTTGTTTTAAATATATTCTTTATTGTTCGCACAATTCTGTGTTCCACTGTTCACAACTTAATGTAAACAACAACAATTTACTTTGTTTGTTAATCTTCTTAACACTCTATTGCGTACACACTAACAATTGTTCGTTAGATCTTTATAACGGAGATCTTCGAACCATGATTATTCCCTCCACACGCAACTCGTCATCACACAGGAATGACTGAATTTTTTCTGACTCCGTTGCCTGCTTTGTCTTGCCTTTTATATCGCAGGCTAAACAGTCTGATGGATGCTCTTGAAGGAGAATGACTTCGCTTTCTCGAAATCTCTGTAAATGTACACATCATCGTTATTTGTGTATTTTGTTTACATTTATTCCGTTAATGTTTGTTGTTGCTTTTTGTTTACTTGTTTATCCCCCTTTTTTATACTGATGTTGTTGCTATATTTTTGTTTATTTGTTGATCATGTAAACAAATCCATTGTTTTTGTTTTTGCAGTTTCGTAACAATATATGTATGTAAATAAATAGTCCAGTAGATAGTGTGTTGGCTTCCTAAACGTGCGGCAACGTTTCAAACCCCATGTCAGACATCTCCAACAAAACGAAATATTTCTTTGGCGACTTCGGAGGAATAAAGAATGAAGAAGATAATATAAATTACGAACAAATTTGCGTTTTAGCATTTCACACTACACCTGTTGTGGGTGTTAATTTTATCCATGAGTGGCGAGACATAAAGTTTAAAGTCAACTCCGAAACGACAGATTTTTGAAAAATTGTATTACTGAGAGGAAATCGCCGAACAAGTATTTGTTCATGCTCAACCACGACCCAACGCAGTGCTCTAACAACTTAGTTTTTTAAACAAGTTGTAGTCGCCTATTACTGTCTTATACGTAGGCTGCTAAAATCCGTACTCATAATAAATTTTTAAATAACTAAAAACTAATTGAATTGTGGTAATACAATACATCTTCCTTCTGAAATATACATACGAGTACATACATAATTGGCCATTACAACCCTTCAGTCAGGATTACGGCCCAGCTTTTCACATCACATATTTTATACTTGAGTGGCGGGACCTACACTTTAAAGTCGACTCTGAACGACAAATTTTCGAGAAGCTTTTTTCATAGCAGGTTTCTTTACTCTCAGAGTTTTTGGCAGAAATCTGCTGAGGAAATCGCAGAATAAAAATTTTTTTTTCATATTTTGTTTTGATGTCTGGCCTGGGATTCGAACCCGGGCTTTTACGTTTAATAAGCGAACACACTACCTACTACCAGGGTATTTACCATACCCTTAAATAAAATTGAGAAATTTTTTTAATTTTCCTGTTTCTATGGAATCTGTTCTTAACGAAATACCGCTTAGTTGAATAGAAGATTATTTCGCTGAATATGATAGCAGCAGTTGGTACACCTCAGTAATTGAATTTTTGAATGGCTGTTATCATAACGGTGCCATCGTTTAGGTAAATAATGTCTTCTTTTCATGAAAGAAATTAAATTTTGTTCGTACCATATGAGCTTGTCAACGTCGTACCCTTTATTGGCTGCATTCAATAGCTGGTAATGACAATATTTGGTCATATTATTGTTAATGCCAATGTTGTTGTTATAGCTCCCGTAAAGTACATCAAAAATAAATTAAAACGTCAGCAAATAGCAATAATTCTGCTGCTGCTAAAGACTTGCAACGAATTCAATAGAAATGTGATAATTGAACAACTCATATGGTCAACTTTTTGTGAAATTTTTTGAATGAGTCTCAAAAAAGCAGAAACTCTAATATTTCGACAATTTCAATAAACTGAGATGTAAATTTATTAATTTTTTTGATTGATTTCTCTTTAAAATAAACGCATTCAAAGTTACACACATGCAGAAAAAATTCACGACATTTACAGAAAAGAGAGCACTGACTAGCAATGAATTTACTATTAAATGTAGTTATGGTTTGTTATCCTTTTTGTAATAAATTATAATTAATTACAAAAACTATTCATACATTTAAAGATTACAACAACTAAATAAAAGGGTTACGTTTTTACCCTTTTGAAAACGTTTAAAATATGAGTTCGTAGATTGCAAATAACAAAAATAAATTTGTGTTTAGTTTAAGATAAATTCTGTGTTGTTCTCACAGTTGTGTGTGCCACTGTTCACAACTTGATGTAAACAACAACAATTTACTTTGATTGTTATTCTTCTTTACACTCTATGGCGTACACACTAACAATTGTTCGGCAGATCTTTATAACGGAGATCTTCAAACCACGATTTTTCTCTTCACACGCAACGAGCCTTCACACAAGAATCACTGAATTTTTTACTGACTGCGTTGCATGCTTTGTCTCGCTTTTTATATCGCAGGCTAAACAGTCTAATGGATGCTCTTGAAGGAGAATGACTTCGCCTTCTAGAAACCTCTATAAATGTAAACATATTATTTACTTTATTATTGTTTGCGTATTTTGTTTACATTTATTCTTATAATGTTTGTTGTTGCTTTTTGGTTACTTGTTTGTTCCCTTTTTTATACTGATGTTGGTGCTATATTTTTGTTTACTTGTTTATCATGTAAACAAATCCATTATTTTTGTTTTTGTAGCTGTTGTTCATCATTTTAAATGATGTAACACCATTTCCATATTCATAACAATATTTTTAATTGCTTATTTGGGCATTAACATCCCGTTTATCAAATTTCGGTCGAATAGACGCCACTGTTTTTAGCGCGCCTTCGCCTGTTGTTCACACCAATCGATGATTTTCCTTGATTTGATTTTTCTGCTAATCCACGCATTAAATATCCTTCCGGCCGAAACATTCCCTTCCAACCGGAACGACCTGTCCGGGCCAGCATAGCCGCTGGATGTTAATGCGCTGCACAACGTCCATGTCGTTGAGGGGCTCATACGACTCATTGCTGAATCTTATTTGGAAATAATCGCAAACTTGCACTGGCTTGAAGATCTTAAGTAGGACTCCTAAGGCTACTGCATCGGTGCTTAATAGCGTCCATGTTTCTGCGTCGTGGAGAAGATCTGGGAAAATGAGCGACTTGTAGAGTATTTCTTTCGTCGTACTCTGCTACTCAATTGTCCATTAAGACCGTTATAGTATTTAATGGCAAGAGTGATCCTGCGCTTGATCTTCAGACTGACCTCATTTTAGCTGGTAACGGCGGAGTTAAAATAAATAAATTCGCGCGTAATCTGAGATTCGATATGCCACATGTTCCTATGTTTCTACAGCATATACTTCGTTTTTCCTCATTTATTAACAAACCTATCTTAACAGAAAACCGTTCAATAGCGCTCAAGGGAGCAGCAAAAGCCTGCTTGATGCGCCCTATGGTTTCGTCCCGTCTTCATCTCCATGACGAAGTTATAGAGGTCGCATGATAAGATCTCGCCTTGTCTGAGACCTTGCACTGTTCGAAAAGCTTCATTCCTACCTTGACGGAGCTGCAGTAGATGCTCAACGTCATTCTGAATTACCTTATCAGCTTCGCAGGAATATCGGGCCCAGATATTAAGGCAAGAACTCGATATCTTATAGGGTTATTGAAGTAGTCGCCGTAGTCTAGTAGGCAGTGTGTTCGCTTATTACACGTAAAGCCCGGGTTCGAGCCCAGGCCAACCATCGAAACGAAATATGAAAAAAATATTTCTTCGGCGATTTCTTCTCAGCTGATTTCTGGCAAAAACTCTGAAAGTAAATAAAAACCTGCCATGAAAAAGTTTCTCAAAAATCTGTCCTTCGGAGTCGACGTTAAACTGTAGGTCCCACCACACAAGCATAAAAAATTAAGGCACACAACATGAGTGGTGTGAGAAGCTAGGCCGTAGTCCTTACTGAATGGTTGTAATGGCCTATTCTGTATGTATGTATGTTATTGAAGAATATTGTCAACTTGTTTTTCATGGGTCTCACTGATTAGGTCCAATCAATTTTTGGACTCGTGTCTTCATTGTCTTCTTCACAATACGCTCGTTTGGGCCATATTAGTTGAACTGAAGGATTTCTAACAAGTATAGAAACGAATATGGAAGGGGTTTTTTGTTCTTTACGAGAGCGTAAAAGCAAAACTGAGTTCAACAACTTCGGAATAATTGTTCTGTTCCATCAGCGGTCAGTAGTCATAAACCACTGCCAGGAAAATATCAACGCATTTCATCATGGCTTCTATGGGGAATATGCCAGTCTGGACTCGAACATCTTCGCTGCTGTAGTATTAGTGTATAGTGTTTGGCTGATTCGTGTAGTGGAATCTTCTCTAAATAGTATTTGTAGCTTCCAGATGAACCCACCCACTCTCAGTACTGTCTCATTTCGATGATAGTGAACACTGGTTTTGTCCAGGCGATTGTTGTGTATTGCTCTGGCAGCTACTCAATTCACCAGTTTTTACAGTTGTATCTAACAGCACTCACAACAATTCTGTTAATAAATTTATTTCAATACTGAGTGGAAATATTAAAGACCAGGTAGAATGATGAGTGTTACATAGTTACTGTCCCAAGACAACTAATTTCGGTTGTTATGTCTATCATTCGTTATGTTCGGTAACCAAACACTCCAACTGCCATTCATCCGCTCTCATTCACTGACCCGGCAAACTGTTATTCAATAATATTAATAAAAACCAAAAAATCAAAAAAGAAACGTATTCACAGACATAAGCTCTGTCTGTCTATCAAATAAACAATCAACCACACACCGTATTAAATGAATTTATTTACCACATTTTGCTAATAATGAGCAAATATTTAACAGTAATGTGATGATGTAACTAACGTTATCATCATCCACTGCATTTATACAACGTTTTAGGTTGTTGCCACATTCGAAGAGGGTAGATATGAGTTTCAAGTACACACAGCAACATCCCATAGAAGGGAAAATAAAATGTTGTTCAATTATTGTGAGAAAATCAACCAAATGAAACTCAGTGTTGAAATAATAAAAGAACAGACTGTTTTTCTTGAAGGCGCATTACGGTCACAAATTCGATTTTGGCATTTTGCTTTAATTCACTCTCTCAGATTACATACATATGAGTGCTGCCAGATATTTTTAAAAGAGAATTTCCGAATAATACAAAGCAGAGATCAGCAATAATCCGTTTTTTCGCTACTCATAAAATTTTGAGTATGAGTGAGCCAACAGTATTGGAATTCAACTACTCTGATTCATTCGTACTCACTATAACATTGATTTATAAGTACAGATTGCAATGAGTAAGAGTACAACGTCGACATCAAACTCATAACATTTGAAATATGTTTGATTCATACGCCAACTCATTCAAATTTATAAATTTAGAAAAATACTTATATTACTCATAAATGATTTGAGGAATTCGAATCATTCATCAAAATTTACAGTCTTTGTTGTTGTTGCATTTGCAAGAAAAGAAGAAAGAAAAAGACAAAGCAGCAAGTAAAGCAAACACACAACCTTCTAGTGATTATTGTAGTGTTCGTACGCGAATCATACTTATTTTGTGATTTTTGTAAATGTTGAGTCGAAATCAACAACATCATGCGTATTGTTAAGTCTGAGTACACCAATACCCCGATTTGCGTCGCTTCAGTTTGCGTCGCTTCGAAGTTGCGTCTTTTTTTAAGTTTCTGGAATTTCAATGTTGCGTCGTTTTTGTTTCAGTTTGCGTCGCATGGCTTCGAAGTTGCGTCGTAAATCCTTCCCAGAAAAAGGGGATTTCCCGTTTAGTAGAAAGCAAATTTGCAGGTGTGCGTTGTTTACATGTTAAGCGTAGTTATTAGTTTCGAATTATATGTCGTGGGGTGAAGTTCAGTCTGAAAGTTGAAATTGAAAATTCTGCTTCAGTTTGCGTCGTTTCGGTTTGCGTCTCATTTTTTCAGTCCCAATTAGCGACGCAAACCGGGGTATTGGTGTACTTCAAACTTTGAATATGAGTGCTATGAGTATGATTAAATTAAGTATGAATGCGTAAATGTATCAGAAATTATGAGTATAATTCGAATCTACTCACCTTTTTGAATACTCATTACTGATCTCTGATACAAAGCACATAAGACGAAATGCCTTTTAACTCTCCTTTTAGTTGAAAAAGTAAAAGTTTAACGTATGACGGACACTAAGCTGAATAATTTGCAGTTGAAGAAGTGTCAACCTAAGGTATCAACTATGCGAAGAATGGTCACAGAAGTTCAAAATGGATTGGTTAAGTACACTAAACTCTAGTGCGCCAATGTACCAATCAGACTCTTGAGAACATTGCTGCTATAAATGAAAGTTTCGCTGAAAACCCGATAAAATCAATTGAATATTGTTCTCAACAACTCCATGTTTGACGAAACTTTGCGTAGCAAATTTTGAAAAAAGATATCCACTTTCTTGCATACGAAATTCAGGTTACTTAAGAGACCAAACCAGCTGACCATGGAAAGCATCGGCAATTCGTTCAATGAGTATGGAGCAAAGGCCCATCGGTTTGGAAAACGGACTTGATTTCACTTGATTTAGAAGAGAATTTTTATTGCGTGTTGAGAATAAAAAAAAATATTGTTACGAAAATGGAAGCATCGTTTAACATTAACATGAGAAACAAAAGCTACACTAACACATTCAACGAACTTGTTACAAGTAAATCAACAACATCGGTATGGAAGAAAAGGAGACAGACAAATGAGAAAAGAAGCAACAACAAACAACTTAAGCAAAGTTCATAAACCACAATGAAGTCGCAATAGAGTCTTCGAGAAAGAGGGACAACGAACATTCCTCTTCAAGAACATTCATTAGACTGTTTGCGTGGGCATATAAAAAGGCAAGACAAACCAGGCAACCAGCAGAAATATGTAATTCAATCAGTCTTGTGTGAAGACGTGTTGCGTGTGAAAAGAACAGTCGTGGTTTGAAGATCGCCGCTATACAAATCTAACGTACAAGTGTTGTTGCTTAAGCAAAGGGTGTGAGCAGAGAAGAATAACGAACAAGAAAGTTGTTGTTGTATCCTGAAGTTGTATACGGTGACACACAAAAGTATTTATTTTTATTTTGTTTGCAATCAACGAACTCATATTCAAAACGTTTATAAAAAGGTAAAAACGTAACAATATATTTTTTAATGGCTCCCTTGAGGAATAGCAGATGTAACTTCAGCGTATTTCGTCTTTGTATTATATTGCATTTGCTTGTGATGTATCAAATGTGATTAAATCCATTTTAAAAAGATTTTGGAGAATTCATTAGTCTAGTCTGCTAGCCTAAGTAAGAGTAAATCGTGGTAAATCTCGTCAACACCTTATTGAAGTATGTATGAATAACATCAGTTTGGAGGTCATTACGAATTCCTGTGTTTATGTATGATGTTATTTCTCTTAGGATTGTAGTTATTGATCTTCCAACTGGGCGTTAAGCTAAAGTGAGTATCATCCTACTTTAATCTTTAAAGTTCAATTTATCTTTGAACTTGCCATATTATATATATTATTTTCAATAACTTTACAGTTCCCTTTAGCTAAAGGTACCTTTAACTAAACTCAAGTTTAATCAAACAACATCTCACTACGCATTCCTTATTGAATTACCCTCAGAATGTCCTTGTCGTTATGGCAACACTTGAAACAAAATCGCAGACAACGGCGATGTACACTGTTTCATCCAACTCATCAAATAATAAAAAAAAATTTTATGTAAATCTGGAATTGAGGAATCAAGATACATAAATATCACTCACAATCAATCACAAGCAAATGCCTTAATATTCCTTCATTTGCACACGCTTCGAAGCTCACATGCTTACAGAAATTTATTTCCAGTCTTTGGTACACACACACACGCTAAATTTGTGTATCATAGTAATTACAGATGACTTTAATATAATGAATGTCCCACTAGGCTGTGAGACTAGGATTTGATGAGGCTCAAGCCCACAGCGTGCCTAGAAATGAAATGGTCACGTGCCATGTTGAATTGTTTAAAAGCTTTGTGATGAAGTATTATAAGCCATTCACACATACATATGTACATATATAGTATACATACACCCTATTGTATATGAGCTGGTGGTAAGTTTCCGTTCACCCTATTGCATAATGTTACGAGTGTGTGAGTATAGTGCTATAGAAACAGCAACCGTCAGCACAGGAAGCACCAATAAGAACTTGTCAATATTGACTGATTATGTACAATGCAGGACAACAACTACCGAAGAAATAAACGAATGAACTTGAGAAGTATTCCAGCAGCAACAGCAGCAGCAACAATATTTCAAATTGACACATTTTCTAAAGCGTATATACTATGTATGTACATTCATATCGAATGGTATGTTGCAACATTATAAACTATGGAGTTGCACAAATACGAAAGCATCGCTCGCTTCAGTAGTTAAATAATCAACCCCTAATGAAAGCGGAAGAATAAATATTACAACCGCTGTGATTTTAAGATGAGATTTTTGTATTGACGTTGACAGGAAAACATCTATAAATTCTTCAATTCGAGAACGGGCGCTCTCCAATAATAATAAAATGTCAACAGACGTGTGCTACTGCTGCTGCCTCTGCAGATGACAATGACGATGACGATGATGATGATGGCGATGATGGTGATGATAACATCAAACATCCGTTCTTTTTTCCGAATCTCTAACAAATTCATTTTGATTTTACAGACGAATGCAAGAAATTTATTAGTGAGTCTTTGTTTTAATCTATTTTTCGGAAATTGCAATTTTAATTTACAACTTCTCCAGCAAATCCATGATTGTATCATTTATGAGGGGACATACATACATACATACAATAATTATTTACATTCTTATAAACTTTATAATATAATGTATCATTAATAACAATCCATTAATTTCTTATCGTAATACGTTTTTCAAAAGTTTTGCTTAAGATTTCTTAAAGTTTATTACGATACGGAAGAAGTGTTTGAACAACTATTGCATCAATAACAACAACAAAACTTTTAAGAATCTTAAATTTTTATAGTCGATTCAAATAGTGTTCTGAGAAAAACAACAATTGTTAGGAATTAAAGTGTACTGCTCGTTGTTCATCCAGTTGTAACATATTTTTTTCAAGACCATCACTCTGGAGATCACTCCTACTCATGCAGTACCTTGTGTTGGAATAACAGAAGGATAGTTAATGAAGAAGGGATAAAGGGATGATGTGCGCACAATTTTAGTTTTGAAACCTTGATTGTTATATTCCTTTTTTTTCAATAATCAGTGGAAAACTTTTTATACTTTTTTCTCGAGAATTTGCATTGATTTCCAATGATTTCTCACTTTATTTTTCAATTGCGGTTAATCATATATAATTGACGTCATACATACATAATTGGCCATTACAACCCTTCAGTCAGGATTATGGCCTAGCTTCTCCTCACACCACTCATGTTGTGTGCCTTAATTTCATACTTGAGTGGCGGGACCTACAGTTTAACGTCGACGCCGAAGGACAGATTTTGAGAAACTTTTCATGGCAATTTTATTTACTCTCAGAGCTTTTGCCAGAAATCTGCTGAGAGGAAGTCGCCGAAGAAATATTTTTTTTTTTCATATTTCGTTTTGATGTCTGGCCTGGGGCTCGAACCCGGACTTTTCGTCTAATAAGCGAACACACTACCTACTAGACTACGGTGACTACATAATTGACGTCAACAATCAGATAATAACAAAACACTCTATGACTCCGGTAGTAATCGAATCCTCGGATTCTGCACTTGAAGTACAGCGCACTACCATCGGGCATAGGCTATCGGGACCAGCGATCAGCAATGAATCGTTTTTGTCTTCTCATAAGTACTCAAGAAATTTTCAGTATGACTGAGTCAACAGTATTGAAATTCAAATACTCTGATTCATTCGTACTCACTACAACATTGATTTATAAGTACAGATTGCAATGAGTATGAGTACAAGGTTGACTTCAAACTCATAACATTCGAAATATGTTTGATTCATATGCCTAATCATTCAGATTTATAAATTTAGAAAAATACTTATAATACTCTTAAAAGATTCGAGTGATTCGAATCATTTATCACAATTTACAGTCTTAGTTGTTGTTGCATTTACAAAAAAAAACAAAAAAAAAAAAAACAACAAACAAACCAAACGCACAACCTTCTAGTGAGTATTGTAGTGTTCGTAGGCGAATCATACTTATTTTGTGATTCTTCTAAATGTTGAGTAAAGGAGCGTCGACATCAGTACTTCAAACTTTGAATATGAGTAGTATGAGTATGATATTAAAATAAGTATGAATGCGTATAAGTATGAGAAAATATGCGTATGATTCGAATCAACTCATCTTTTTGAATACACATTGCTGATCTCTGCTCGTGGCACAGCAATTATTAAATTTACGTTTATAATCATAATTTTCTTATCGTTTAATTTTTGTGGGTACTAAAATATTGTAAAGGCTAAAAAATTAGGCTAATAGTTGCCGTAGTCTCGTAGGTAGTGTGTTCGCTTATTAGACATAAAGCCCGGGTTCGAGCCCAGGCTAGACATCAAAACGAAATATGAAAAAAATATTTACTCTCACCAGATTTCTGGTAAAAACTCTGAGAGCAAATAAACCTGCCATGAAAAAGTCTCTCAAAATCTGTCGTTCGGAATCGACTTTACTTTTACACACTCATGGAAAAATTAACGCACACTACATAAGTGGTGTGAGAAACCAGGTCCGTATACAACTTGACGAATACAACAATAATTCCTTGTTCGCCATTATTTTTTGCTTACAAAGCAGATCTTTACAACGGTGAGCTTCAAACCACGAATGTTCTCTTCACACGCAGCTCGTCTTCCCTCAATACTGACTGAATTATTAATGCTCACTGCCTGCTTTGTCTTGCCTTTTTATATGCCCACGTAATCAGTCTGATGTAGGTTCTTGAAGTAGAACGTTCGGGGTTTTTTGATCTCTCAAGAACTCTATTGCGACTTCATTGTTGTTTAAATATTTTGTACACATTGCTTGTTGTTGCGTTCTCGCTTACTTGTCTATCCACTTTTCTTTCATACTGATGTAGTTGGTTTACTTGTAACAAGTTCGTTGTATTTGTTAGTGTAGCTTTTGTTTCTGTTTTCGTAACAATATCTTCAATAAATTTAAAAATAAAAATAGCTCAGTGAAAGATCCTCTATTGTCTTATTATTAGGGACAAACATATTTGATCATTTAATTCAGAAATTTGTCTTTAAATTGCTGGTCATTTGTACGAATTTATAAACATGAATACTTGGAGCTGGTGATATCAGCCCAGCTGATTATACGACCAAATGTCAAACATTTTGTATATTTTTATACAATATTTTTAATTTTATCAGACAAAAAAAATATAAAATATAGCGTCAGTATATTTGCAAAAAAAGCATCAAATCATCATGTTGATTTTGTGACAAAAACAAAAATAAATTGTAATACTGCTGCCACCTTATCAATTCGCCTTGTTTGAAGTATTAACACAATTTTTTTAATTTCAAGGAACAAAATTGGATAAGGCCAGTTTAAGGTTATTTATCGGGTTTATTACGGGGCACTGCGAGATTAGGTCGCTGACGGGGATCTGGAACAGATCCGGCCTATTGTAGGAGACTATCGAGCACCTCCTCTGTAACTGCCGAGCCCATAGTAAGTTGAGGTTGTGGACCCTCGGCAGGGGCTTCTTTGAGAGTTTGAATTCTGTGTCGAGAGCCGAAATCACGGCTCTCCACATATTCACTACTAGCTTGAGCTGGTTGAAAAGTGCTAGGGCTTCATTAGCGTAGTCGTGCTCTCCCTTGTGTTTTGTTTGATCTGTGTAATTCCGCCGCTTCCTACTTCCTCTCCTTTCTCCTATCCCCTCTATTATCCTTCCATCTTAACGACGTCATTTTGAACAATGCGTCAATTTGACCTCCGGTTACTGTACTTGTCTCATTGACAAGTACACGTCCTCTAACCTAAGAAACAAAATTAGAAAATTATGTGCCAAATTACTGTTGCGATTGACAGGATCTGAGTCATCAGATGTCATTAAACTTTACTACTCATAAATTTAAAGTGATTAAGCATTTCTAAAAACAATTGTATTTGCGCGAACAAACATTTCTGTAAAAAGTACCAAATTGGTACCTTTTAAAATGTACATATAAAGTACACAAATATTAAAATATTTCACTGCGTTAATCGCTATTCAAAAAAATCTCAAAGATTTTTGCACACATATTAGAACAGAGTACTTATACAAATGAATTGAAATAAATCAGGGACCGTAACTGTTATAACTTTTATCGTAAAAGTCAGGAAATAAAAGTTATTTTTTGACTTTTATTTTTTCGAGCAGAAATAAAAGTTATGTTTTGACTTTTATTTTTTCGAGCAGAAATAGCAGTTATTTTTGACTTTTATTTTTAAGAGCAGTAATAAAAGTTATTTTTGACTTTTATTTTTAAAAGCAGAAATAAAAGTTATTTTTTGACTTTTATTTTTTCGAGCAAAAATAAAAGTTATTTTTGACTTTTATTTTTTCGAGCAGAAATAAAAGTTATTTTTCAACTTTTATTTTTTCGAGCAGAAATAAAAGTTATTTTTTGACTTTTATTTTTTCGAGCAAAAATAAAAGTTATTTTGGTTTCTTCAAACCAAAGATTAGTGTTTAATATACCCAAAACTTAATTCTAATAATTTTCTGACATAAATAACAATAATTTTTTAAAGAATTTTTTAATAAATATTATGAATTCATCATGAATTGAAACAAAAATAACTTTTATTTCTGCTCGAAAAAATAAAAGTCAAAAATAACTGCTATTTCTGCTCGAAAAAATAAAAGTTAAAAAATAACTTTTATTTCTGCTCGAAAAAATAAAAGTCAAAAATAACTGTTATTTTTGCTCGAAAAAATAAAAGTCAAAAAATAACTTTTATTTTTGCTCGAAAAAATAAAAGTCAAAAAATAACTTTTATTTCTGCTCGAAAAAATAAAAGTCAAAAATAAGTGTTAATTTTGCTCGAAAAAATAAAAATCAAAAAATAACTGTTATTTTTTGATTAAAAAATAAAAATCATGTTTTTAAAAAGCATCGCCTTTTATAAAAATTTGGTCCAAGACAATCAAAATGGTATACTTGGTTTTGTTCTCCGACATTTCCTTGTGGTTGCTTTTTTTAATCAAAAATTCAAAAATAACAGTTATTTTCGGTCCCTGAAATAAATGGATACTACGTTCATCTCTTAATACATCGTTAAATAAATCTTATTATTACAATGAGTTTTTTTTTTTTCTTTATCACTGAAAATGCTTTGTGTAAAGAGTATACAACAATAACAATGAAAACCATCGATCTAAAGAGCGGGAACTAAGAAAATCATAAAGCAACCATAATTGTTTTTGTTTTTTTCTTTTTTGAAATTTAATATAAAAATTATGCAAAAGTACAAATAGTATCAAGCGAAAAGGAAAAAAAAGAAACAAAAACAACAAAAAAACAAAAAACAAAAGAACAATCCTGATAAGAAGGCTTATGAGTTCAAAAGCAGAGAAATGTTTTGAAAACCCTCATATCAGAAGTATTCCGAAAATAGTTATCCAAGTGTAAACACTGAACGGAAGGAAGTTGTGTGTGTGTATACATTTTTTATTTAAATTAATTTCTTAAAAAAGTATTACAAATAAATTAAACACATTCACCGATAATGTTTTCAAATTTACCGTTACTGTTTTCAAATAAAATTCAAAGATTCGAAATTATTCTGCCGGTATTGATGATCATACTGTGCCTCATGATCGAAAATATAGAGGCAGGACGGGATAGACCGCGTTGTGAAAAACCCGATTATATACCAAACGGTTCTTTTCGAATGAGACGCGATAGAGTCATGCGTATCATATGTAAGCCGGGTTTTCAATTGCAAGGTCCGAAAACAATCGAATGTATACGCGGAAAATGGGATGGTGAAAAACCCGTCTGTGCAAGTACGTATTTAACGGAAAGCTACCGGAAGTATCTTCTTCTTCTTCGAATTTAGAGACTAAAAATTCTGTTTATCTTTTTTATCGTTTAGAAAAGGGTTGTAAAAACGATCTTATAGAACCAGAAAATGGTCGCATTCAAATCGAAAGTGATGTCAAAGCCATTTTATATTGTTCGGAGAATTACAATTTAGCTGGTAATCGTCATTCGTATTGCAATGGCACACATTGGGATCGTCCCATTGGCAATTGTCGTGGTATGTATAAACTCAATTGAATATTGTGTGGATTATTACAATTACAATTACAATTACATTTAAATTAAATTAGTGGAAATAATTCTTATATTTAGATTTCATTTCATATTTTTTGTATTTGTTTCATTATCATGAAAAACAACAAAACTTGTCTTATCTATTCACCCGTATGTATGCGTGACACAAGAGTTAAAGTGATAAATAACGCAAATTACGCAATATTTCGATTGTGTTGCAAAGTTAGTTTTGAGATTATTGACTAGTTTCTTCTAATTTGGACCGATTTTGATGAATATCAAATGAAATTGAAGTTGAAAACCTTTTTACATCATCTACTTTTAAACAATTGTCTTGAGGTTAGGGTTTTTGTACTAGAATGTTGTATACGATATTAATATTTACTTTCAACTTGCACAAGAAAAATTAAAAAAAAACTTTCCCAGTCTCAGCTGAGGTTATTTTTTCGATATTTGATGAATACGTTTAACACTAAACCTACCCTGAGAGTTGTTTTTTTTTATCAGAATTTCTTGAATACAATATTATCACATCGACATTTGCCTTTATGACATTTATTAAAAAGTACATCGAATGTATTTTTCAGAATTTACTCCACTCTGGTACATTTTTTTTTATCATGAAATATATTTAATCTGCCATAACCGCCGCAAGGGGTCATTTGACCTGTGCAAACATTTTTTATATTGGACATGGATATACAGTCAACCCTCCTATAACGCGGTGAGTGCGTACCGCTTTATATGGAAACCACGCTATAAGAAACTCGGATTTCAGGCTAATTCGTAGCGCGTTCTATGGAAGCCGTCTATAGCCGAATCTATAAGGAACTCAGAGTTAGTACAAATCACATCATTCGTACCGCGTTATATGGAGACCAAGAAATACAAAAGGCAAGATAAATTATTTTTATTGAATTAAAGAGTTCCTATAAGGATTGATAAAGAAAATGAAATAAAAACTATACTAAAAGACTGGTTTCCAACAAAAATAAGAAAAACTTGTAAAATTATGCAATTTTTCAACATTCATCGTCACTGTCAGATATGAGTTGCCTAACTCGTCTTCATTTTAATGGACAAAATGTATTCCTCACTTAGTTCATCTTCACATTGTTTTATTGATTGTAGCTTTTTTTCTAACTCCACTAAAACCTTTCTATAAGCAGATGAGCAATTTCTTAACCTTCTTTTAAACTTTGCGCTGCGCACCATTGAATGATCAGTTTTAATGAATGAAGTTCTAATTCTTTAGGCACATCTTGTAAATCAAGATTTGGCATCCATTAATTTTCCGTATTTTCATTTACCAATGCGTGCGTGGTGCATCTATCAATTCCATAAGTTCTTCCTCATCTAAGGTTTCTTCCCCGAGTACTAATTCTCTTACATCCTGATGGTTTACTGGAAATTCTTAACAAGCTTAAACAATTCTTGCTTAAACGAGAAGCAATGTTTACTATTTCTGTAACTGGGAGTGAAATTGTAGAATCATCTGGTATTGCTTGAACCATTTGAGGTAAAAGAGGTTTCCAAAACGCATTAAGCGTTGATGGTTTAATTTCCGCGCAAGCTAATGACACGGTTCCAATACAATTTAAAATAGAAAATTCTTTCCACACTTGAGTAAGAATTTTTTTTTAATATTCTCTAATCTGTCGAAAATGGTTTGGAAAAGTTGGCGTGTGTAGTACATTTTTAAATTTTGAATGACTCCTTTTTTCGTCGAAAATAAAACTTATATTAAACCCTCTTACAGTATCTAGTTACTAGTCATTCATAGGTTGTGCGGAAGGAACTTATGTAGAAAGGAAACCGCGCTGTAAGAGTACCGCGTTATAGGAGGGCTCCGCGTTTTGAGAGTACCTCGTGCTCGTTATAGGCGGGCTGTCGCAATTTCAGCCCCGCGTTATATGGTTCCGCGAAGGAGGGTTGACTTTATTAGGCAGTATTGTGCTATATTTTTTGGCTGATGGATAAATAGTCAATTTCACCGGACTCCAAGCGTTTATTATAGCAAAAATTAAAATTTTAGTGCTAATTTCTGAATTAAAAATTCTTATTTCGTCGTTTTATTAATAATTCTTATCCACAAAATGTAGAAACATTCAAGATACATATTTTAATTCATGTGGAAGTAATAAATAACATAGAGGAATAGTGTTCGGAAGAGTGTAGTGAAGAGAAATGGTTTCCGAGTTCAGAATGAAGAGCAAAGTAAGAACTTAATTTTTTTTTTATTTATCTATTTTTTTTATATTATTATTATTGAATCTTTCTTAATGAAATTTACAATAGTTTTCAAAACTTACAACTAGTTTTGAAGATTAATAGTTAACACCAGCGTGATAACTATGGGGCAATTCACACAACTTTGTATCGTGTATGTTGTATTGAATACATTTGTTTGTTTGTGAACGCTCAATGCTATGCTGTATTGTGTATTTCGTGACATTCAAACAATTTGATAGCACGAAACCAATACAACATATGAAAACATATACACATTTTTTTCATTCACACAATTTGATAGCACGAAAGCAATACAACTTTTAAAAACATATGTGGTCAATTCACACAAGCCTTTGTATCGTTGTATTCATTGTATTGTTGGAAGAACATACAACAGTGTATGATTGTTGTTGATAATTTTCATATAAAAATCCGATACACTTATACACATTTTTTCCATATGTTTTTAAAAGTTGTAGTGGTTTCGTGCTATCAAATTATGTGAATGAGAAAAATGTGTATATGTTTTCAAACGTTTTTAAAAAGTTGTGTTGGTTTCTGGTTATCAGATTGCTTGAATGCCACGAAATACGCGATACAGTAAAGCATTGAACGTTCACAAACAAACAAATGTATTCAATACAACATACACAATACAAAGTTGTGTGAATTGCCCAATTGAAAAAATGTGTATAAGTGTATCAGATTTTTATATGAAAATTATCAACAACAATCATACACTGTTGTATGTTCTTCCAACGATACAATGAATACAACGATACAACGGCTTGTGTGAATTGACCATATATATTGTATTCAAATCTTAAATATTATATACCTTAAAAGTTAGAGTCAGTGCAGCCGTCCAGCGAGGCTCAATGTGTCACTCCGTTTTAGTCTCTGATGGCCGTCGAATTGAAGCAGGTCCCTTGCCAATGCGTTGGGGTGAATCGTTAGTTTACCGACGTATTTTATGGCGAATTTTTTAATTTCTTCCTGAATTGTAGGAATGTTGAGATCTCTGTGGATATTGTCGTTACGAATATACCATGGAGCGCAGAGAATTTGTCGTAAAATCTTGGACTGTCTTCTTTGCAATTTCAAAACGCATAAGCAGTAAGTAAGTGGAAGAAAAACTTTTTTCATTTTTTACCGACGTGATGATCGATCCTTAGTCGATTTTTACGTTTAGAATTTGCTTTTGTTGGAGCTTTTATTCCAAAGATTTTGCCAAATTTCTTGTTATTTCTTATCACGCTTTCAGAACGCATTATTTCTTTCTCTTTAGATTACCGATTAAGACCTTTTCGATTTCATTTAATCGCTTTCCTTAGCTTATCTTCAAACAGCTTGCAATCATTTTTAAATAATTTGTTATTTTTGTTTTAATAAAATGTTCAGTTATTAAACGAAAACAGTTAGAAACACATTTGTTCGAACGTCGAATGACACAAACTAATGAACTTTTTCTCTACGGCGCTCAAACGACTGTCTCACTAAAAATAGCAACAAGTTTACAAAACCAATACATTGCATTCTATTATAATTATTGCTCTGTTTACTATGATTAACAATGTATGTAAATAAAAATATAAGTAAATATTACATATTTACAATCTACAGTTATAATATGAATTGTTTGAGATAAAAATTGCAATTGTATAGCAACAAATGTATCCAACAAATACTAAGCATTGACAAAAGAGTGACTCATTTTCTTATTTACTGCTCGTTCACCAGATTTATTCAATTTCTAGTTCCATAGTAAAACTACTTACACATACATACATATAAAAACATAAATATTGTTATCAAGCCTATTATATTTAGTCTACACGTTATTGATATTTTTTTTTCTTTTTTAATATTTATTAAATGTTGTTACGTTTTTATCTTTTTAAAATCGTTTAAAATATGAGTTCGTTGATTGCAAACAAAACAAAAATAAGTTTGTGTTTAGTTTCAATTAATCTCTTTATTGTTCGCACAATGTTGTGTGCCACTGTTTGCAACTTGATGAATCCAATGATAATTTGCTTTATTCGTTATTCTTCTTTACACTTCACGTACTCATCAACAAATGTTAGCAGATCTTTACAACGACGATCTTCAAACCACGACTGTCCTCTTCACACGCAACGCGTCTCCACACAAGACTGACTGAATTCTTAAGCCTCAGTGCCTGCTTTGTCTTGCCTTTGTATATGCCCACGTAATCAGTCTGATGAAGGTTCTTGAAGTCAAATGTTCGTGTGTTCGCCTTCTCGAGAACTTTATTGCGACTTAATTGTTGTTTGTATATTTTTTTCACGTTGTTTGTTGTTGCCTTCTTGCTTACTTGTCTATCTCCTTTTTATTTATACCGCTGTTGTTGGTTTACTTGTAACAAGTTCATTGTATTTGTATGTGTAGCTTTTGTTTATCATGTTAATGTTAAATGATGTTTCCGTTTTCGTAACAATATTCTCAGTTATAAGTAATGTTTAGTGAAATTACGTAGACATTTCCATCGAGAGAGAGGCACATTCTCAGCGATACATGTGACACATCGACGCCTCCGTTCTATAACATTCTAAGTCGAAAAAGTGTGTTTTGAGTTATGAGCTTTTAAAGTTTACACGCGCCATACGACTATATGTGTATTCTCAGTAGATTTTTCCCTATAACTTCGGAACGGATCGGCGCACCTTAACCAAATTTTGACAGTATTTAAGTTAGAGAACGTAGAATTTAAAAATACAAGAACATTAAAAACGTTCTAAGTACACTTAGAACTTCTATAACGTCGACATATAAATGTAGAAAGTAAACTACGTGTTTCGCTCTGTAACTTGTCACAAGCAACTACACTGATTCTACTTTTTTGACACATGCCTGTAACGCAAGCACGCTTTAAACGCATTGTATGAACTTTCAGCTTTAAGTCCCATTACTGACTGACTAGCTGTTCTATTTACAGTCTGCATTTTATATGTGGTAGCTTCACAAACTTTGTATGATTTCATTGTTATTGGAATTTTGATATCCATTTAGTTCCGTTCTTGTAAATTCTTTCGTGGACAGCAAAAATCTAGGTACCCCATTATTTTTCTTAGCAATTTTATGCAATAATTAATAAAATTAATTGATATTTTTATATTCATTTTATTTATTGATTTCTCTTTTATTATAAAACAAAAACAAAAATTTAATGTTTTTCACAAACCATAAGAGAAATAAGGGAAAATTTCTGGTAACTCCAGAACTCAGAGTAAATTTAAAATGCAAAGACCCAATATGTATATTAAAATGTTATACCTAATATTTAGTAGTATATCCCTTAAGGTCAAATACTGCATTCAACCCGTTTGGCATTGAATGACGCAGTATTTTGTTAAGAGCTTTCTAGTTGTATTTGCCGCCACGCACTCATTTCTAAATCATATTTTAAATACTCTCTTGGAGTCATATCCGGACCTTGTGCAAGAGTATTAAGCCTGTGGGGACCTTGATAGACAAAGCACATCTTCACATTAGCAGCAGAATGATTGGATTCATTGACACGTTGAAAGTAATATACATACATACATACATAATTGGTCATTACAACCCTTCAGTCAGGATTACGACTTAGCTTCTCAACACCGCTCATGTTGTGTGTGTTAATTTTATACATGAGTGGCGGGACCTACAGCTTAAAGTCGACTCCGAACGATAGATTTTTGAGAAACCCTTCATGGCAATTTTATTTACTCTCAGTGTTTTTGTCAGATATCTGCTGAGAGGAAGTCGCCGAAGGAATTTTTTTCATATTTCGTTTTGATGTCTGACTGGCGATATGAACCTTGGCTTCGCGTCTAATAAGCCAGCACACTACATATTACACTACGGCGACTTCTTGTTGAAAGTAATAACCATTACGAATTCTCAATTCTTCCAATCTTTTGATAAATTTTCTTATTTCCTCCAATAATTCCAAATAGTCTACATCTAGTGACGACATACATGCCCAAAATTTTGTACTAACAAGGTCAAATTCAAGCAAGTCCTTCGGGGTGAGCTCTTTGTTTTTCTTCAGACGAGTCAAAATAATATTTGATCATGTTATGATCTTTAGCAAAGTTCTTGCGCATGAGCCGGTGAAGGCGTCTAAGTTGGTATGACCTATTTCCGACAGGTGGCGCCACTGAAAATTTTTAAAAATGATTAAAATCGTAAACTGTGCATTTAGTCATGTTATGATCTTAAGCAAAATTGTTGCGCATGAGCCGGGGAAGGTTCCTAACTTGGTATGACCAATTTCCGATAGGTGGCGCCACTGAAAATTACTAAAAATGAATTAAATCGTAAACTGTGTATTTGATCATGTTATTATCTTTAGCAAAGTTGTTGCGCATAAGTCGACGAAGGTTTCTAAGTTGGTGCGATTAATTTCCGATAGATGGCGCCACTGGGGATTATACAAAATGAATTGAATCGTAAACTATGCATTTGATCATGTGTTGATCGGACAAATACCAGACATTTTAGAATTCATCATTTATGATTTTAATAACATTTGGGTATAACTCATTCCCGTAAAATGTCAATCACATATTTGAAACATTTAAATTTTGGAAAATTTTTAAAAAAATGCTATTGCGTTCAATTGGATTGGGTATATTGTGAGATTCAAATAAATTTAAACGCATTTTTCATGCATCCTCCAAAGCGACAAGCAATTGGTCGACCAACATCTTAAGTACGGAAGAAGATAGCATTGCGAGCCTCCGACTCAGACGGGCAATGAGTATTGAGACTGGAAAATCTTCGAGTACAAGCCGCTGAGGCCCGTTCGCATGAATCACTTGAACAACGAGAAGTGAGTTTAGAAACTAATCTAATGCGTACTACTCAGGTCCGTTCGTCTGAATCATGTGGCCGACGGGAAGCAAAATCAATAAAATGATTGAAAATTAACTGGATATTTGTGTAATGTCTTTCCTTTAAATTTATTTTAGTTGGTGGCGCAGCACCACGCGGTGTGTACAGCTAGTTGTAAATAAAATAAAGATAGAAGACATCAATTAATTTTAAAAATTAAAATTAAAAGTAATGAAATTTCTATAAAAAAAGATACTTTGGCACGTAGACTTTTGCTGTTCTATTCGGGTTATCCATTTCGTGGTTTCAAAAGTAAACGTAAATAAAACACATGTAAAATATTTTTGTTCATGATATTTCTTTTTTATTGTTTGAACGTTGACATTATGTATGAAACACTACATCATTTAAATGACCTCCACGCGAAGTGTTGCAAGCATTGATTCTTTTGAGGTAATTTTCGACCACTTTTTGACACATATTGGGCGGTATCTCAGCCATAACTGGACGAATGTTGGTTTTTAAGTGCTCAAGACTTGAAGGTTTATTTGCATAAACACGGTCTTTTGCGTGGCCAGTTGATATCGCCACGACGAGAAATTACGCGGCCAGGAAAAGTCTCTTGCTATAAAGCCATATTCGCTCGAATTGTGTGGCATGTGGCACTGTCTTGTTGAAACCACATATTCTCCAAGTCGTATTCTTCAATAGCAGGCAAAAAGTAAGTCCAAACACACCTTCGGACCAAAGAGCGCACCAAACAGTGACTTTTTCTGGATGTAATGGCCTCTCTTCACTCCAGTCTCTTCAAATTTCTTCACAATTTTGCCAATTGCTTGCGTAGTTGGACGATTATGTAAACCATAATCTCCTCTTAAAGCACGATATGTGGCTGTAGCAGAATCACCATTGTTGTAGTAGGTTTTGATAATTTTTATGCGTTGTGTGATAGTTAAGCGATCCATATTCGTCAATGTCAGACTTTTAACTGAAAAGAAAAAAATTATTTTCACAACTTAGCTTGATAGATGTCGAATTCCAGTCCCATACTTTTGAAACCACGAAATGGATAGCCCTTTACATAAGTAACAAACCAGCATAGAACTCACGAATCTTTAATTAACTTATGGTGTTTTCTTTTCTACAAAGAAAATGTCACCCTCTTACAAGGTGCATTAAAAAAATTGCTGACCAACCCTGTTATAATGTAATTTTTATTTGAGATGAACATAACACAAATATGAAAAAAGGGTATGCCCCGTGCCCTTAAAAATATGTTTAATTTTTTGATTTGTTTTCAATAAAATATGTAAACACAAGAAAGGTGTTGCCAGATCGCTAATTTTTCGATATAATTTTTTTAGAGCTTTTTTTTTATAACCAAATAAATTTTTTTTAACACAGTTCTAACACTGAATGCAATTTTTTATATTACTGACCATGTAGCTTTAATAATGTAATGTTCTCTTAAGGTTACCCCACAAAACAATGAAAAAATTAACTTCAAAATTGGATAACGATACTAGGCGACTTTTTTTAAATTTCATCTGGTAGCCCTATAAATAAACGAAAGTCATTTGCTTTACAGGGCATTATCAGCACTCTCGATTTATACAGGGCGTAAAATGCAATGCCCTCCACCATTTTCAAGTGCGAATTATTTAGAATAAAACATACCACCCTTTTAGAGGGAGAAACATTTTTAAGAAACAAACACAAAATTGAATTTTTTAAAATAAAGTGCACATTTTTTGGTAGAAAAGAAAACACCATTAATAGACTAGCACGCCACCTGCATGACTATACCAGGGTACCTCTTCTTAGATATTAATTTCGTAAAATTTAATTTGTGATCCCTCTAACTGAATGAAAAATTAATTTTTTTTTTCTGTTTCATGCACTATGTACATACGTGTACAAATTGTAAATTATTGAAGAGCACAAAAATGTCGTACAACATACGTGTGATTTCGAAACTGATGATATCTGCGGATGGACGTACGAACAAAGAGAGGGCTTGGAATGGAAACGTGTAATGGCCGCTAATGTATTCACATCATTTAAGACGGGACCTCGACATGATCACACAACAATGAAAGCGAATGGCGGTCATTATATGCTCATGGAAAGTTTAACGCCTTTAGATGTACCCGTAATTCTTACCTCACCGATATATGATCGAAGCCTCAGCCTGAAGACAGCGTGTTGTTTCCAATTCTACTATTTTATGTATGGTGCCGGTGTTGGTGATCTATTTGTGGTCGTTAAGCCGATTTCCCTCAGTCTGGATGAAATATTTCAAAAACGGAAAGAGTATGATTAAGGAGTCTTATTTAACTGATTGTATGGATTTCATTGAAAATGTATTGTTTTTTTATTTCAGATTTATTAAATTTGAAAGAAAAGGCAACCAAAATAACATATGGAATGAGGCTCATTTCAACATTGAAGAATTGGAGGAAGACTTTCAAATACTGTTCGTAGCGAAGGCTGGTCAAGGCCAACTAAGTGATATTGCTGTCGACGATGTCAGACTGTTAACGGGAGATAGTTGTAAGGTCTTCGATAGAAAAGATGCTGAGGACAGTTCAAATGAAGAATATGATTCGACGACTTGTAAGTATAGATTTACCAACTAAAAAAAAGTACTTGAGTGAATATATTTTAAAATATGGCGGCTTTTAACATCAGATGAATCGATATTTGAAATGCAGTCTTGTGAAGGACGTTGTTTCGACGGTCAAGGTGTAGGATTATTAAAATATTTAGGACACCTTAAAGGTTTATGTAGTTGTGAATTCGATTGTGAAGATAATGATACATGTTGTCCCGACTATCGAACAGTGTGTTTAAAAGGTAAAATTTATATGGAAATGGAAAATTTATTTTCTTTTATAATAATGTTTTTAATATTAATTTTCTAAAAAAAACATTTCATTACAGAACTTTTTTCTGAATCCACGGCTATTACTTATGCTGGCGAAGAAATCACTCAACAATATGAAGAACTTTTAAAATCTACTACGACTTCAACTACTTCAACAGCAACACCGATGACAACTACAATCAGCACAACACCTACTACGGTAAAAACTACACAAACTACTCCATCGACAACTACTCCATCGACAACTACAACGACAATGAAAACTACAACCAAAATAAATACTACGCCATCTACATTAAAAACTACTCCTACCACTAAGTTGACTTCAACTACAATTACCAAGAAAACTGCTAAAACAACACCAACTACCGTAAGAACGACACCAACCTCAACAACAATAAAACCAAAATCTACACAAGCAACAACAAAAACTAGCGCAAAAACTACACCAAGTACTACAACAACCCATAAAACCACCAAGATTTCACCAACTACAACTACAACTACATCATCGTCAACTACAACCACAACAACACCTAAACCAATAGTGGATAATAAAATATCTCAAGGTAATGCCACATTCAAATTAGACTACAAAAATATAAAGAAAAATAAAGATTTACTACCACTACTACTACCACAACTACATATTAATGCCTCATTAATTTCGAGAAAAATTTCCATTTTTTAAAATATATCTTTAGTTACGACACCGATTCCCAATCAAAAACCCATGGAATATATAATAAACGGCAAACCCAATGCCGAATTACCGCATCGAGGTTCCAATCTCTTACTTTGTGTATTCATCGTAATTGCATCGTGCATATTAGCGGCCGTAGTCTACCGTCGTTTTGGCTCAAAAGTTGCCGACTGGTATAAGATTCAATTTAAGCCCAATGCCAGAGGAGATGAAGATTCACACTCGATAATAACAAGCTACAAGGGACCAACATCAAATGGTAGCACTAGCGGCCAAAAGACGAAAAAATGCATCAACAAAAAGACGAAAAAGACATCGGCTGGAAACAATAGCTTGGCAACTCCATTGATCGACGATGTTGATGACGACGATGACGATATGGCCGTAAATGGAAATATTGCTTTAAAAAATCATATTTATACAGAACTTTAAAGACTATAATTATTTGTACATACATACATCACAACATATGTTTATTAATTTATTAAAGTTTTTTTTTTAATAAAACAACAATTTTTTCTTTTTCCTAAAAGGAAATGCCTGGTTAAGGTTAATAACGATCGGTATATATTAGAGGTATTCAATACTTACTCACTTAATTGACCATAACAACCCGATTAATGGATTTCGGCTTGGCGCAACACATCCTTCTAGGCGCCTCTGCTTCTTGCGCGCCTACGCCTGTTGACAGGGCTTCCTCTATTTGGTCCTTCCAACGTATACAAGGTCGTCCTCTTCGCCGATTTCCGCAGATCCCCGCATCAAATACCCGTCTCGCCGAAGCATCCTCCTCCATTTAAACGATGTGGCCGAGCCAGCGCAGCCGCTGGTTATTAATACGCTTCACAATGTCTATGTCGTTGAGGAGCTTATACAGCTCACTGTTGGATCGGATACAGAAATCATCGCCAACTCGTACTAGACCGAAGATCTTACGTAGTACTTTTCTCTCGAATACTCTCAAGGCTGCTGCATCAGTGCTTAATAGGGTTCATGCTTCTGCGCCATAAAGAAGCACGGTTAGGATGAGCGTCTTGTAGGGTATTAGTTTTGTCGTACAAGAGAGGTCCCTGCTATTCAATTGCCTATTGAGACCATAGTAGCGCCTGCTGGCAAGAGTGATCCTGCGCTTGATCTCCAGACTGACATCTTTTTTGGTGGTAACGGCGGGACCAAGAAAGATAAATTCCTTGATTGTATCAAAAGTATAGTTATCGGCCGTAATCTGGGAATCAATACGCCGCACGTCTCTACTTGTCGATAACATATACTTTGTTTTGCCCTTATTTGATGCCAGACTCATATTAGTAGACTCCCGTTCAATAGCACTAAAGGCAGCAGTAACATTGATTTTGTTATGTATTAGAGGTACTCAAAAACAAAATCGAATTATTAATCTGTATTCTTCTTAGCTTACAACGCAGATCTTTTCAATGGCGATCTTTAAACCACGACTGTTTTCTTTACATGCAACGCATATCTTCACACAAGACTAACTGAATACTTACTGCTCGTTGCCTGCTTTGTCTTGTCTTTTTATATGCTCACGTAATCAGTCTGATGAAGGTTCTTGAAGTAGAATGTAAGTGTCTTCGCCTTCTCGAGAACTCTATTGCAACTTCATTGTTGTTTGTATATTTTGTTCGCATTGCTTGTTGTTGCGTTCTCGTTTACTTGTCTATCCCCTTTACTTTCAGACTGATATTGTTGGTTTACTTGTAACGAGTTCGTTGTATTTGTTTGTGTAGCTCTTGCTCATTGTAATGTTAAGCGATGATACACCATTTCCATTTTCGTAACAATATTTTCAAAGTTTGCTTTCAGGTTCTTAAGAAGAAGAAATGTGCCATTTTGAAATGTGCCTGTAAAATATTTCATTTCAAACACGTTTATACGAAATTATTGTGTTCAAACTCAAATTGGTATGAAGTTATTGTAGAGCTACACTGTTTCATAAGCGTGTTTAAATTTAATCTCCATCAATTTGTTCTGATTAATTATATAAAGTTGAGTTTCATTATGTAAATTAAACTTAAACTTTTGTCTTCTCTTCATTTCAAAATTTAAATTCAAACCGACTGACCGACCAACATTTCAGTTATGCTTCGATTCATGCCGCATGAATGTTGTAGTTGTTGTTACACTTTGGGTTTTTTTTTTTCTAAAAACTTTCTTTTTCCCGATAGACATCGTTTATTAATTGTGCCCTGTAGATAAGAGAGACAGGAATGAAAAAAAAAAATTTCATTTTCTCACCATACAACAGTTACTTTGGTGGGGCTGGAGAACACCCTGAACGGGCATTTCGTATCATGTGGTACCGACCGTACCACTTGTGTTTAGTTCTTTGTCTTACATTTCGGTTTCCTTCAATTTAATGGAAATTGTCTCTAAAGTTTCCTTTTTTTCATGGGAACCATAACAGACAGACAAACAAAAATGTCCAAAGTGAGTGGTGGAGATGAATGAAGTGAAATTTTATAAATTTTGATAAAATGAAAGAGAAAAAAAACAAGACATTCTAACCAGAAACCAAATGGGAAGGCGGCAGGCAGGCAGACAGGAAGCAAGAGAAGAGTTTTTGCCTATGTTGGTAAGAGGAAAATGTCTATCTATGCGATAACTGACTACACGATTAAATGACTGACTGATTGCCTGGCTTGCTGGCTGGCTGTCTGGCTGGCTGACTGGTTGTATAAATGAAGAAAGGGTTCAGAGCAGCAATTAATAATTATTCATATTTTTCAAACATTAAATTTAATTAAAAAATTACTTTTACAACAACAACATTTCAATGAAACATAAGGACGTTGATGTGCACACTTCGTTTTATTTCGAATCGACTTGCTTCCCTTTTCAGTGAACTGAATTGAACTGAACTGAACTGAACACAGCAGAATGATGGACGTTCAGCGGCAAAGACTTGTATGTAAAGGATGTTTTTTATAGAGGTATAGAACTTTAAGTTGGCATTACTTTTCAAGATGGCGACCGATTTAACAGCTGTCAAGTGATTTATTCTCAGTTTGGTTTGGCAATTCATCATGAATAGACTCACGCCTGAACAACGCTTGCAAATAGTGCAATTTTATTTCAAAAATAGTGGTTATGTGCGGAAAACGTATCGCGCACTACGTCCATTTTATCGTCGACAAAATCGTCCATCAGAGCAGTTAATTCGATTAACCATGGAACGTTTTCGCACCACGTTTACTCTTATTGGTAACTCGCATCCCCAGAGACGCTGTACGGTGCGTACAGAAGAACCTATTGCTGCTGTAGAGTGTAGCATTGAGAAAGACCCGAATGAGTCCATCCGCCATCGAGCACAGCACAGAGCCATTCCTGAATTGATTAACTATGATGTCCAGGACATGTGGTTTCAACAAGACGGCGCAACATGTCACACAGCTCGTGCCACAATAGATTTATTGAAAGACACGTTTGGTGGCCACCTAATTTCACGTTTCGGACCTGTGAATTGGCCTCCAAGATCTTGTAATTTAACAACGCTAGACTACTTTCTGTGGGGCTATGTAAAGTCATTGGTCTATGCGGTAAAGCCACAAACGCTTGACTATTTGGAAGACAACATTCGCCGTGTTATTGCCGATATACGGCCACAAATGTTGGAAAAAGGCATCGAAAATTGGACGTCCAGATTGGACTACATCCGCGCCAGCCGTAGCGGTCATATGCCAGAAATCATATTTAAAATGTAATGCCACAAGATTATCTTTCGGATAAATAAATTTCATGTCAATCGAATAATCCATCGTTGTTTTATTGCAACTTAAAGTTTTATACCTCTATAAAAAACACCCTATATTTGCAAAAAGTATATGTATGTTAGCAGATGTGTGGTATGCATGTCTTACTGATTGGGTGGGTTGGTGGTTTATAATTAAACATACAATATTTGACTGTGGTCCCATGCCTATTTTGGGCCCCATAACAAATTAATAAAAAAATATTTATTTTGAGTGTTTATAATGAATGTAATGAAGCGCTTTATAATTGGTCCTCTGAAATACAAAAACCACCAACACCACCAACATTAAAATTGTTAAAGAATTGATTACTACTACTCTTATCGAATTATTATACTTAAAAAATAATAAAGTTTTAACCAAAATTTCAAAACAATACTTACACACATACACACTCAGTCTGATGCTAACTTCCTTTTACACATACAACGAGAAAGTGATTTGTAAAAGAACAATAAGGCTGGGAAAATACCCATGATGTACAACAGTGGCTTACAGTTTATATTCGCAATCGATTTTAAGGGACAATTCTTTGGAGACATTTTTTAACGTTTATTAGCTAAAAGAGAAATATCACTGTCAGACTGAGGAAAGCCTCTATCGCCCTCTACGGTTGTAACAAGGTGTTGGGGAAGAAGTGTGGCCTGAGACCTAGGATGACTCACTGGATCTATACAGCGGTGGTCATACCTATCCTAACCTACGGATGCCTAGTGTGGTGAGAATCCCTAAATAGGACAACAAACTTGAATCGTATACGCAGGTTACAACGATCTGCTTGTATAATCTGATACCTTCTACCGCTTGACCTCTACTGCAAAAGCGTAGCGACTAAGGTTGGTAGGCCTCCCTGGGCTACTGGACAATGGCATACATCGAGCATTGGCCATACAAGTATACTTGGAGAAATTAATATTGTCGGAAGCAGTGGCTACATGACACCGCGGTATGACTTCTCAATGAACTTTAGGACATCTTTTCCGGAAAGGGAGGACTGGAGGAATGGTGCAGCGCACTTCGCAAGGGGCTCCGCACAAATTTACACCGATGGCTCCAAACTGGAAGTAGCCGATGGAATTGATATTTATTCGGAATATGCAAGTCTATAAGGCTACAATCACTGCAGCGTCTTTCAGGCGGAAGTGTCGGACAAAAATGTTCACAGGCGGAAAATCGTCATACATTCCGATAGCCAGGCGGCTATCAGGGCATTGAATTCCAGTGAAATAAACTCCAAGACGGTGTACGACTGTCGCAGATATCTCAATAAGGTGGCGAACCGATATGATGTTTGCATCACATGGGTACCGGGACATAATGATATTCCCGGCAACTGAAGATCGGATGAACTGGCCAGAAGGGGCACGACCATCGAACTGTCTGATGAATTCTCTACATTGCAGATCCCTTTGGGTTCCTGCAAACGTATAATTGACAATGCAATCGTAGATCTTGTCGCAAAAGATCTGGCCAAGGCTGGATAGGAGGCGCACGGCTACTCTGCTTAAATTCCAAAGAAGTAGCCTCAGTACATTTATCGAGGTTATTACGGGGCATTGTATTATAGGAACGCATGCGAGGCGTATTGTTGTTGGACACCTTGCAAATGATTTCTGCAGAAACTGTGGAGGAAGATGAGACTATTCTTCACCTACTGTGTACATGCCCGGCACTTGGTCAGAGGAGAATGCCTACTACATGGAGAATCCAGATGAACTGTCATGCATGGGTATTGGCAGTCTGAGTCGCTTCATTGGAAGCTCCGAATGGTTCCCGGAATAGGGGAGAATGAGGTACTGTGGTATCACAATGGGTCCTGTGTGAGGCCTATGTGTGTCCGCTTATGACTCCATCAAGGAGGCAGCCACTTCTACCTACATACCTTGCTGAAAAACAGAAAACAAATTTACACCCCTTATGGCATTCAGTTACTGTTGATATGTATTAAATTAACATTTCCCGTGTAGAAATTTTCCTGTAGTGATTTATATTTCCAATGATTTAAATAAGATTTCAGTGTAATTTTTAAAGTAAATTCAGTTAAATGAATCACAGTCATTTATTTTAGGCAATTGGGCAAACAGAGAGAACCGATGACTACATACATACATAATACGTCATTACAACCCATTAGTCAGGATTACGACCTAGTTTCCCACGCCACAAATGTTGTGTGTGTTAATTTTATATTTGAGTGGCGGAACCTAAAGTTTAAACACGACTACGAACGACAGATGCTTGAGAAACTTTTTCATGGAAATTTTATTCCGCTGAGAGGAAGTCCTACCAATTAAAAAGAGAAACGTTAAGGTTGATAGTGCTGAGCGTAATAATAATAAGCGATAGTAAGAGGTAAAAAATGCTTACAACATGGTTTTAAAGAAAACTGATGAACGATATATTTTCAAGATAAAAGAAGACACTCCAAAATTGGACACGGAAATTAAAAATTTCGTTAGCAAAACAGGTAGAGTAAAACTGTTCGCCATTTACATCGAACATGTGATTTTGGTAGTAGAGAGAATTCTAAAGATATGATATGAAAATATGAAAAATTTCTTAAAAAAAAATCTGTCGTTCAGAGCCGACCTTAAACTCCCGCCACTTATAGATAAAATTAGTACTTAGATCAAACGTGGTATGAGAAGTTAGGTCGTAACCCTGACTATCTTGCATGTTTGCATCCTTTCTATAAATTGAAGCTTACCCACGCCGCGTACTACCATATACCCCTAGCCCATGATAGTGCCCCTGCCATGCTTCATTGTTTTAGTTAAATACTCATTACGGAGAGCATTCTTTCCATCACATTCTGTTTTTTCTGTATCTGTCTTTCTGTGGTATTGAAAATATTGTTACGAAAATAGAAGCGGTGTACCATCGTTTAACATTTAAACGATGAACAAAAAGCTACACAAACAAATACAACGAACTCGTTACAAGTAAATCAACAACATCAGTATGAAAGAAAAGGGGATATACAAGTAAGCGAACGCAACAATAAGTAATGTGAACAAAATATACAAACAACAATGAAGTCGCGATAGAGTTTTCGAGAAAGCGAAACCCCAAAACGTTCGACTTCAAGAACCTTCATCAGACTGATTACGTGGGCATATAAAAAGGCAAGGCAAAGCAGGCAACGAGCAGTAAGAATTCCGTCAGTCTTGTGTAAAGAAAACAGTCGTGGTTTGAAGATTGTCGTTGTAAAAAAACACATAATTGTTTTAATTTTAATCTGCAATCAATGAACTCATATTTATTTTAAACGCTTTTAAAAAGGTAAAACCGTAACAATATATTTTTAATAATTTTTTCAGAACTCTGAAAGATCTAATTTGCCTGTTAAGTAACAAAATGTAAGGCGCTACATGTCCTTGTAATATTTTTTTTTGTATTTTTCGAGCAGTATCGGAAACTGTTGCTTAAAAGTTGATTTTAAAAATCCCTTGTTTTTTTTCGAATCGATTACCTTTCTCGTTATGTAAGTTTGAATATACATATTCAATATTATAATACGTGTAGTCTCTGTCCTTTATAATACAACACAACTAAAGTCGCTGCAATAATAAATTGAGAAAATATTCCTTTACCTTATTCGCATAATTAAGCAACATTGGGAATGACACATTGACACCAGCTGTACCAGTATTTGCAGACAACAACATTTTACCAACAGCACTATGAAAAATACGCAAAGAGAAATACAATTTATATTTGCTTTATCGCTTAGAGCCATCCTAGAGAAACGAAAGTGTCTGCTTAATAAATAATACGTTTCTTCTTTGGTTTTCACACTTCCTTACGTGATACAGAGACCATACTCTCTTTGGTATGTTACATGTACAAAATTTATGTCAGAGACGTCTCTCTTAATATTAACCTTTGTTGGTTGCTAAGAAAAAAAGGGTAAGATCAGAGATCTTTATTGAAGGCAGTCTTTCGTATTCAGATGCCTTTATACCATGTTCAGATATGCACTTTTATTGAGTCAATATTGGGTTTATTGACTACAATATTTTAAGTGTTCAGAAATAATAATATACGCAGTTCAGTTGCTTATTCAATATTCAAATATGAATAGCAATTGTTCGGATAATTGTAATATGCGCACTGAACATACTTGTGACAGTGCTGCATTTTATGTTTTACTCAATATTATAACAATTTGTGTATTTATTGCGCAATAATTAATTGAAACTTTGTGTGAAATATTGAGCTCAATTATGGCATTTATTGCGATTTACACAATAGAAGTGCATGTCTGAACATAGTACTTATTAGTAGATCTTGGCGCAATTTATAAGATTTTTAAAATTCCGATCTCTAATTGGTCTTAATTGCAGATCGAGTTCTGATCGAGAAATGAGTAGAAGCCAATAAATATTCGTATAAAGAAACATAATCAAAATAAATTAAAGGGAAAGTAACCTATTAGCATTAACTTTATGTTGCACAGGGTGTACTACAATCAGTGCGACTTAGGTTTTGCTGTAAATTCCTCATACACAATTGACACATGTTGTTCATAATGTTGTTGTTGTGGTTGTTGTAACTATTGTTGCTTATACACTGTGGCACATGTGTCTATTTTCATTCTAGACGTTCGTTTGCTCATTTTGTTTATCCTGAAAATTCATTTATTTTGTAGAGCATAACAGCAACAACAACAACGGCACTACCAAAGCAAAAATATTAGCAGCATCAGCAGTGATTGTTACAACCAGCGCTGACAGATGATTTTGATGAAAGAAAAAGATTTTTAATAATAAATTTAGCACTTTCAGGTACTTCAAGGAGATATCAGACAAAAAAATAATTCGTGACGTCATATCCCCTTGAATATAGCCACACATATGTATGTTATGTTAGGATATTTCGGAAAGCTGATACTGATAAAATAATTCTGAGATAGGATACGGATTGGGAGCACAAAAAATCTTTAGAAAAATATAGTTTTGTGTCTGGATTACGTAAAGTCCGGGTTCGAACCTGTCATGAAAAAGTTTCTCAAAATCTGTCGTTCGGAGTCGACGTTAAACTGTAGATCCCGCCACTCACGTAAGGCACACAACATGAGTGGTGTGAGAAGCTAGGCCGTAATCCTGACTGATAGTAATGGCCAATTATGTATGTATGTATGTCGGGATTAAAAATATTGTCAGTACGTGTAATCAATTCATCACAAAAATGTGATGTTATCGTGCAGTTAATTTTCTTTAAAAAAAAAAAACAAATTTTACCTGTAACCGGGAAATTGGCATTTCATAATGGTTTGATGGCAGTAATCAGTAAAGAAATGTTGTTTACTGTGGCAGCTCTGTTAGTAACACGAAGCATAAGAGCAACCACAAGAGCGTCAAGATTATTCTTAAAATATAAAAGAGCGATACGAAGGTATGTAGAGGAGCATATTTTAAATCATAACAATGAAAATATTACAGATGCACACTAACACTCACACACACCCATACGCTTCTTATACAATTACATGTGATTTTTAATGGAAATGTAAAGTATACACACATACTTATGTGGCTGTGTGTGTGTATACAGTTTGTAGAAAAACATTCATCTCCCAGTGGTGATTGTATGTTGGTATGTTGTTGATTTTGCGGAGACCGAGGGTTGATTCTATTATAGAAACTCACTGAAATTGTATGTTACATGAATATCAGCATGTTTGCTTGGATGTTCCAAGGACATTATACAGCAACAGCAACAACTATGTACATTCGCTACATATATACATATCTCTACTGGTTCAATCATTATCAAACAAAATATTATCGCTTGTTTATCTTACCGATGTCGATGTCGATGTCGATGTTGACGTTGACGTCAGTGTTGGTTAATTTAATGTTTTGGGGCAAAAAAAAAGCAGAGAAAAAATACACTTATTCTGCACTTATAAAAACACACATACACATGCACTTAAGCAAACATATTTTTTAAATTCTCAATTATTTAAGGTGGCTCATGTTTTAATTGCAGATATTTTTTTCCATTTTTAAATTGATTGCCAAAGATAAGCTGACAATTTATTTTTCTTAATCTCTTAATATTAACATGAATATTATAAAATATTTCAATTCATTTAGTTTAAGCTGAAAGAAACTTTCCATAGAATCACTTGAAAAAAATAAAATAAAAATGAAAGAGTAAACGATTCAGATGAATTTGAATTCGATGTACAGAGCTAAAGACTTTGATCATTAATTTACTTACTTAATTAATTGGCCCGATTAACAATCCGATTAATGGATTTCTGCCTGCCGCAACACATCCTTCAAGGCGCCTCTGCTTTTTGCGCGCCTTCGCCAGTTGGTCACACCAATCGTTGACAGGGCTTCCTCGATTTGGTCCTTCCAACGCATCAAATACCCTTCTCGCCGGAGCATCCTCCTCCATTCGAACGACATGGCCGAGCCAGCGCTGCCACTGGATGTTAATACGCTGCACAACGTCTATGTCGTTGAGGGGCTCATACAGCTCACTGTTGGATCGGATGCGGAAATCATCGCCAACTCGCACTGGACCGAAGATCTTACGTAGTACTTTTCTCTCGAATATCCTCAAGGCTACTGCATCTGTGCTTAATAGGGTCCATGCCTCTGCGCAAGCTCTTGCTCTTGTAGAGTATCAGTTTTGTCGTACGAGAGAGGTCTCTGCTACTCAATTGCCTATTGAGATCATAGTAGCACCTATTGACAAGAGTGATCCTGCCAGATCATCATGATCCAGACTGAAAATATTTTTGGTGGTAACGGCGGAGCCAAGATAAATAAATACCTTGACTGTATCGAAAGTATAGTTAACGGCCGTAATCTGAGATCCAATACGCCGCATGTCTCTACTTGCGGCAAATATATACTTCGTTTTGCCCTCATTTACTGCCAAACCCATATTAGTAGACTCCAGTTCACTAAAAGCAGTAGTAATATTGATTTTGTTATGTATTAGAGGTACTCAATAGCAAAATCGAATTATTAATCGCTATTCTTCTTTGCTTACAACGCAGATCTTTTCAACGGCGATCTTTAAACCACGACTCTTTTCTTCACACGCAACGCATCTTCACACAAGACTGACTGAATTCTTATTGCTTGTTGCCTGCTTTGTCTTGCCTTTTTATAGGCTCACGTAATCTGTCTGATGAAGGTTCTTGAAGTCGAATGTTCGTGTCTTCGCCTTCTCGAAAGCTCTAATGCAACTTCATTGTTGTTAGTGTATTTGTTCGCATTGCTTGTTGTTGCCTTCTCGCTTACTTGTCTATTCCCTTTTCTTTCATACTGATGTTGTTGGTCATCTTAGTAGACTCCCGTTCAATAGCACTAAAGGCAGCAGTAACATCTCGCTTGGTACGCCCTATGATGTCAATGTCGTCAGCTTACTGGACGCTATTTTGAAAATAAGTGCCATTACGATGCACTTCCGCCTTTCGCAGAACACTCTCCATGAAGAAGTTGAAGAGGTCGCATGATAAGGGGTCGCTTTATCTGAAACCGCGCACGATATTAAAAAGTTCGGAGAGGTTCATTCCTTCCTTGACGGAGCTGCAGGAATTGCTGAACGTCATTCTGCATAGCCTTATCAGCTTCGCAAGTATACCGAGCTCAGACATTGCGGCAAAAACACGATCCCTTATGGGGCTATCGAAAGCTGCCTTATAGTCGACAAAAAGATGGTATGTGTCGACTTGTTTTTAGTGGGTTTTTTCCAGGATTATGACTGGCCAGGTCTGAAGCCGCACTGATAAGGTCCAATCAGTGTTTTGACGAATGGCATCAGTCGTTCACACAATACGTCCGTAAGAACCTTATATGCGATAGGAAGAAGGCTTATACCTCTGTAGTTGGCGCATATCGTAGGGTCTCCCTTTTTCAAGACAGGACAGAGGACACTGAGGTTCCAATCGTTGGGCATACTTTCCTCTAGCCATATTTTGTAAGTAAGCTGGTGCATGCGTCCAATCATCTCATTACTTCCGGTCTTAAACAATTCAGTGGGGAGGCCATCATGACCTGCAGCTTTATTGTGATTTATACGCATAATCTCGACTTTGACCTCTTCATGGCTAGGCGGCGGAATCTTCACGCCATCATCATTTGATCATTAAACTCATGGCTATCAGTATCACAGAATTTCCCTGGTAAGATAATTTTTTTTTAAATTGTAATAGATTAGTTCCTTAATACGGTGTTCAGATATGCACCTTTATTGCGTAAATCGCAATAAATGCCATTATTGAGCTCAATATTTCATATAAAGTTTCAATTAATTATTATTGCGCAATAAATACGCAAATTGTTATAATATTTAGTAAAACTTAAAAATATTACAACACTGTCAGAGCGTATATTATAATTATCCGAGCACTTTCTGTTGATATTTGACAACTCAAATGTCAACAACGATAAACAAAAATAAAAACAATATTGTTGAAACAACCAGCTGTTTTGTTTACCAGCTGTCAAATGAATATTGAATAAGCAGCTGAACTGCGTATATTATTATGTCTGAACACTTAAATATTGTACTCAATAAATCGAATATTGACTCAATAAAAGTGCATATCTTAACATAGTATAAGAAGTTATATTTCCATTTTATAGGATATCTTTGTAAACAAAAATGTCATTAAAATGTTTCCTTAATCAACTTAATGGTGAGCTATTTATGTAAACACTTTGTACCGAAACTTATTGAATGGATACGCCAACCAGGTGAAACATTTAGTTTGCATTTAATGAATACCTTTAATAATATTTTCACCACTAATGAATTTGCTATCCCAATTTGTTTGGTTGTGCATGGGGTTAGAAGTGAGTACTTATTGGAATCGTTTTGTTTTGGCAGTGGTCACTGCCACAGGCAAATGAAAACATTCATATTCTACGTTCGTTTGTTGACAGACAATCCGTATTGCAATCTTGTAATATCTATATTTTTATTTATTTATTTATGAAAGAATTTGTTTGGTAAACTAAAAATCAGTAATTAAAAAATACTAAAATAAAGAGAAATAAATAATCAAAAAAGGCTTTAAAGCAATGTATAATTTAAAAATACTTTTAAAACAGAAAAGGAAATCAAAGTTAAAGAATTTTATGTCAAATGCCTAATTGAACAATTAAATAAAAGGCACTGTTTTAATACTTGGAACCAAAACCTTTTGCTTTTTTTACTGCTTCCAAACGAAGAGACATCGACTGCACAAGGTGGGCATAAAATGTCGGGGTTTTGTGGTTCCATTCTCGCCAAATACCTTGTTTCAACTACTCCACTGTGCTGCTACTAGATTTATAGAGCTTATGGGCAAGTTTTTAACAAACATGCTCAATAATTTTGAGATCAGGAACCTGCATCGGTTTTTGGAGTAGTTTTGTACAATTAGGCATAAGCTATTTTTAATTCTTCTGTTTATACCCTTTGCATAAGCAATAACAATTACTAGACAAGAGGACGTGTACTTGTCAACTGTGACAAGTACAGTACCCGGAGGTCGAATTGACCCATTGTACAAATTACTAGACAATTATTCGACAGATCTTTGTAATGGAGATCTTCATACCACAATAACTCTCTTCACACGCACCGCGTCTTCACACAAGACTGACTGAACTTCACTGACTCATTCGCCTGCTTTGCCTTGCCTTTTATATGGCAAAATAAACAGTCTGATGAATGTTCTTGAAGGCGAACGTTCATGACTTCGCCTTCTCGAAATCTCTATAAATGTAAACATCGTTGTTACACGTTTACTATTGTAGTGTTGTTGGTAATATTTGTGTTTACATGTTTACCATTTTTTTTACATACTAAACACATTAATTGTTTTGTTTTTGTAGCTTCTGTTTATAATTTTAATGTAAAACGATGTAAAAGAAAAACGCCAGTATCTAGATTTTTTCATTTTCGTAACAATATATAGGGTGTTTTTTATAGAGGTATAGAACTTTAAGTTGCAATAAAACAACGATGGATTATTCGATTGACATGAATTTTATTTATCCGAAAGATAATCTTGTGGCATTACATTTTAAATATGCTTTCTGGCATATGACCGCCACGGCTGGCGCGGATGTCGTCCAATCTGGACGTCCAATTTTCGATGACTTTTTCCAACATTTGTGGCCGTATATCGGCAATAACATGGCGAATGTTGTCTTCCAAATGGTCAAGCGTTTGTGGCTTTACCACATAGACCAATGACTTTTCATAGCCCCACAGAAAGTAGTCTAGCGGTGTTAAATCACAAGATCTTGGAGGCCAATTCACAGGTCCAAAAAGTGAAATTAGGCGGTCACCAAACGTGTCTTTCAATAAATCGAAATAAAATTGCACTATTTGCAAACGTTGTTCATGCATGAGTCTATTCATGATGAATTGCCAAACCAAACTGAGAATAAATCACTTGACAGCTGTTAAATCGGTCGCCATCTTGAAAAGTAATGCCAACTTAAAGTTCTATACCTCTATAAAAAACTTATACCTTATACTTATACCCTTACTATATATAATATGGCAAGTTGAAAGATAAAGTGAACTTTAAAAGTTAAAGTTAGCATGATCTTCCCTTTAGCTTAACGCTTACTTTAATCTTATTGTGTACTCATAATAATGCCTTTTGTTAACAGCAAGTTGTAATAAAGGCCCTTAATGTACTAAATCAGTAAATGGCCAAAGTGTATGGCTTACCCAACCAGAAAACCTGAACAATCGTCAATGTACTTGTGAACAATCGTCAATGCTATGGTGTTCTATTAGAAATGCTTTCCTGCAAAGCAGAATTTTTTGTCATCCAATTCTAAGAAAACAGTTGATAGCAGGTTTAACAATTTTGAGAGGCAGATAAACCTTGCCGTGTTACACAAATTTTAGGGTTCCCGAATTAAAATGATCAGTTATGATTTTACCGATTCATCTTATATTGGCATGCATTTTGTATCTATGAATGTATTCTTTATGTGTCTTTCTATCAGATTTTTATTAAATTTTTAAACGGACCACTAGCCACAATAAATTATATACACGTACATACATACCTACATAATTGGCCCAAGCAACCCTTCAATCAGGATTACGGTCTAGCTTCTCAACATCACTCATGTTGTGTGCGTTAATTTTATAAATGAGTGGCGGGACCTACAGTTTAAAGTCAACTCCGAACGATAGAATTTTGAGAAACTTTTCATGGCAATTTAATTTACTCTCAGAGTTTTTCTCAAAAATCTGCTGAGAGGAAATCGCCGAAGAAATATTTTTCAGATTTCGTTTTGATGTCTGACCGGGGATTTGAGCCGTGGCTTCGCATCTAATAAGCCAACACACTACCTACTAAACTACGGCAACTTCATTATATCTTGTTACGTTTTTAACTTTTTAAAAACGTTTAGATTATGAGTTCGTTGATTGCAAACAAAAATAAAAACAAAATTGTGTTTCATTTTAGATAAAATTTTTTTGTTCAAACTACTTTTGTGTGCCACCGTATACAACTTCACGAAACAACAACAACTTGCTTGTTCGTTATTCTTCTCTGCCCACACCCTTTGCGTAAGCACCAACACTTGTACGTTAGATCTGTATAGCGGAGAGCTTCAAACCACGACTGTTTACTTCGCACACAACGCGTCTTCGCACAAGACTGACTGAATTCTTACTGACTCGTGCTATGTCTTGCCTTTTTATATGCTTGCGTATCAGTCTGATGCAAGTGCTGGAAGTAGAATGTTCTTGCCTTTGCCTTCTTGAGAGTTCTATTGGGACTGCAATGTTGTTTTGTGTATTTTGTTCACGTTGTTTGTTGTTGCCTTCTTTCATACTTGTCTGTCTCCTTCTCTTTCATACTGATGTTGTCGGCATATGCAAGCAAGATCGTTGTATATGTTGTGTGGCTTTTGTTTATTGTTAATGTTAAACGATGTTTTCATTTTCGTAACAATATAATATACACGTACATGGTGATAAATACAGCGGGTGATTGGTGATTGATAATTGCTTAATAATATTGAAAATAAAAACGATGAAAAATAATGACGTGTAGAGTAATAGCACAAACTAAAATATTAAAAACCACGTAATCAACATAAGCAACTCACAATGGGACATCCTGCAGTCAAAATTTTTAAAATATTTTCCATTTAAGAACAAATACAAATGCGAAGCAAAAATACAAATATGTGCTACTGGATGTGAATGTATTTAAGATTTAAAATGAATGCGTGCAAGTGTATGAAGGAGGTAGCATAAGTAAAATATCTTTGAATGTTTATCCAGGCAGGAATTTCATTAGTTACGCATTTCCAAAGAGGAAACTATGCGAAAAATTCAATTCATTCACTTCTGTGAGTCTTGTAAATAGGAATTTTTTGCAATTACGCAGCAATTGTACTATTGTACTACGTCTGTATGTATGTATTCATGTATATGCTTGCATACATATACTTACAACAAGACAGGCAAACAGGCGGAAAGTTCCATTAAAAAGTTACATTCAGGAAACGGTGGAAAAAAAGAAATAATTGGCGTCAACGACAACAAAAAAAAAAAAAGAGAGGAAAATAAAGAATAAAATAAAAATGCAAAAAGGGGTTGTTGATATTGTTAAAAGCGTAATAAAAAAATATAATTACATGCTGCTCATACATTTCCGTGAACATTTATTTACGCACTTTCCTTCTTTACAGTCCCAGGCATGTCAGTAGAAAAGTTAAAAAGATCAGAGTTTATGAATCTGAAGCGTGTACAACTTTGTTTTGATTTATGAGTATGTAAAGCAGAGAGGCTCATCTTGTCAACGTTTCATGTTACAGTCTCGTACACAAGGCGTTTTTTACATTACGGGTAAATCATTCAGTTGATGTATATAAAAGCTTTCGTATTCACTTTCTCTTAGGAACTCCAATACAAAGTTTTATTAACGCTTACAAAGGCATATTTAAAGGGATGTTGAATTTACTTACCATTGTTTATGCTACACGTGCATCTCAATTATCCTTCTTCACTTTGTACGATGCAAGTGCGAGGCGTAAGGCGTGGTTAGCAACTGTAACTGAAAAGTAAATCGTAATGCTAAGCAAAATTGAATTTATTCATCTATTAAATGAAATTGAAGTTGTTGATAACATTCCTTTTTCAATACACACCATAATCAATTTTTTAGTTTCATGGTAACCCACGTTAAATTAAATTCAAATGACGCAACTATTGCTACCCCTCTAACTTTGATATGCAGAAAGTAATTATATTTGCATCATACAATATTGAATTCATTGCCATTCATTGAAAATTAAGGTTTATATTATTTGCTCATATATATATTGCTCCTTCTCACAAGCAACATATCCTACAATTCAATTCATTTAATTTTCTACTCGTTTTTTGTAATTCTAATTTGCTTTCAATGGCATTGGGGTTTTCAATATGGTTGTTAAGTTCCACTATACGGTGTTCAGACATGCACCTTTGTTGCGTAAATCGCAATAAACGCCATTATTGAGCTTAATATTTCATATAAAGTTTCAATTAATTTTTGCGCAATAAATACGCAAAATGTTATAATATTGAGTAAAACTTCAAATACAGTACTGTTATAAGTATGTTCAGTGAGCATCAAATGTCAACAACGACAAACAAAAAACAAACAAAAAACAATGTTGTTCAAACAACCAGCTGTTTTGTTTACCAGCTGTCAAATGAATATTGAATAAGCAGCTGAACTGCTTAATATTGTACTCAATAAACCGTGCATATCTGAACATCAATTCCTTAAAGTTATGACCATGGCTTATGTTGTATAAAAATATATGTATTTGAAATCCGTTTGTACTAAATAACGATGTCGAAAATACTTTCGAAAATTTCTGGTTTTTAAATTTGTTTATGATCCGAAGAGTATTCAGTTAATCGTGTTGACCCTGTCCTTTTACCTGAGAGCAAATATTGCCTTCCAAAAAAAAAATAAAAAAACTGTACCATGTCGCAATAATAGTTCCACTATAGGTTAAAACACTTCTGTATCTTTTTTGATCTTCAACCAACCGACGATTTTTCGATTTTTGGCCAAAAAAATATATGATCAGTGGCCATTTTTGAGCATATAAGAAATAGTACACCATACATACACATGATAGTCCAGAGGGTCCTCTTTCCAATCCTGGTAGTGGCATAGCTGAACTAATTTTATGAGTCGAGATATTCAATTTTGAAAAAATAAATATATAAAAATACTTGGATGTTATCCTCAATAAGAATGTGAAATGGATAATGTACGACAATTTATTGCGGACGGAAGAGTCTCCAAGCGGAACGTCACCATACTTTTTGATAGCCAGGGGGCTATCAAGGCTCTGAGTTCTAACGTTATGAACTCCAAGATGGAGTACGGCAGTCGCATGTATCTCGACGAGATAGCGGAACGATACGATATCCATATCGTACGGCTACCGGAGCACAGTGGTATTCCGGGTAACTGCAGACCTGATGAACTTGCCAGGCGGGGCACGATCATCGAACTCTATGATGAATTCTCGAATCTGGGCATCCCTATGAGGACCTGCAAGCTCATAATTCATAATGCAATTGCCGATTCCGTCAACGACAGGTGGGCGTCCTCGGACACGGGTAGAACGGCTCGTAAAATCTGGTCAAGGCTGGATGAGGGGCGCACAATTAGTCTAATTAAACTCCAAAGAGGCGCACTCAGTGTAGTTGTGGGTGTCATTACGGGGCATTGCATTATGGGTACGCACACGAGGCGCATTGGTCTTGGACACCTTCCTAACGACTTCTGCAGAAGCTGCAGAAATGAGGAAGAAGATGAGATTGTCCCTCACCTGCTGGGTACATGCCCGGCTCAATGCCAAAGGAGAAGGAAGTACTTGGTAATTACTACATGGATGATCTGGAGGGACTGTCAAGGATTGACATTGGCAGCCTAAATCGCTTCATCAGGAGCTCCGAGTGGGCCCAATGCGGCCTAAGTGAGTCCATCCAAAATGTTTTTCCTGGATGGGCAGCCACCTCTATCTTCCTACCTAATGTATGACAGTTCATAAGGGATAATGTACGACAGCAGTGTAGTTCTAAATAGTGTCTCACCCCAATCACGATACGTATCTACTCATGCATCTGTAGTAATGTGAACATCGATGGAGATATATTCAGAACTTTCGAAGAATGTGTCGTATGCATAGAAAATTATTTTAGTGCACTCCTTAACAATAACACGAATGAAGTTCTTAAGTCTAAAGAGTTTTGAAGACTTTATGTTTAATTTTCTAGTAATTTTGATTTGTTCCAAGCATTTACTTAAGTAAAATGCATCTTTAAAATGAAAAAATAAATTAACTTTAAAGAGCCAAGACATTGGACTGGTGTTACATTGCTTTTGCTTTTGCTTTTGCTGTACAATGCAGTAGAAGAATTAAAAAATTTAATTTAATTTATTGTATTCATTTGCTGTGACATTATGTGTTTTCAGATAAAAGAAAATAATAAATCTTGATTTACTGAATGTTTGCAATACAAATGCATTTACATGCAAACAATACAAACAAACCTGTTTTAGAAATGTCAATCTTTCAATCCAATTTATCATTTCAATTAAAAAAAAAGAAAAAGAAATGAAATTGTATTCAAAATTATCTAAACTGCACACACAATTTCATTACTGCGATTTATGTTAAACTCAATAACATTTTCTCACAATACAATACACAAGCACTGAGCACTGAGCACTGACGTCTAAATATCCAATTCGCCAAAGCTGAAAAGTCTCTGAGTAACAATAAATCCAATTTTGACAGACGACTTTTCGTAGGTAGATTAGAAAGTACTTCATTTACAATTTGCAGCACATCACAACAAAACACAAAACACAGCTCAAAACAGCTCAGGACATACACAGAGCACAGAGCACCGAGTAGCGCCACAGCACAAAGTTGTAATGTTCGCCATAACCATATATTTTCAAATACAAGCGCACTCTTATCGCCAGCAATAAATCGTATTAATTTATTGTCGTGAAATGTTCTGAAGGAATTTTTCGGTGAGGAATTCAACTGCACTCATATTTAATGTGAATGTCACCACACAACACACAACACATACCGAAGAAGGTGTAGAAGAACAAAATCTTGAAAAAACCAACATACACACACACATATGCACATGTAACCAAGTGTGCCAAGTGTTAGTGCAAGGAGCGTATATACATCAAAAAAAAGGTAAACATTTAACTGACAGACAAGTCCACTTGAAACGAAAAGAAAATTCCATATGCAGTATTTAATGCTTATAAAAACATATGTATGATGCAATACAACATATACCATAGACATATGTGTGCACCTACATATACAACTACTACTACCACATTCATATACACATACATATACATGCCACAGTCATCATTTCCGTTAAAGTTTTCATCAACATTGCTGCACGAAGGGTTTTTGTTTTTAAACCTCATACGTGAAAAAATAAATTTAAATTGTTAGAACATACACACACGCACACACATACCATATACATGCATATGTATATAAAATTATGCTAATACACTATGACCTATGGGTATATGTGAACCCAAATACCTAAACTAAATACACCTTTATTATAAATGTATGTATGTATGCTCATATTTATATACGTATACATTCATGCATATACATATGTACGCTATGAGGTGATGAAAAGAAAAATGGCCTAAAGGACAAAATGGTCCTACAAAAGGGCCAATAATTAGAAATTTTTGATTTTCATCATCAGTACTTTATTGATATTGATTGTCCAATAAAACCTTTTGACCATTAAAGATTCGTTGCAAGCAAAAGTATGTTAATTTCTACATTGTGTTGCTTAGCAGTCTTAAATATCAAGTGAGCTGTATCACTCTTACTCTCATTACAGCACATGCACATGTCTGCACTAAACATACTTCAACAGGACTGCTAAGTAACAAAATCATTCATTTAGCATTGTCTTAGTTCTTTCTTATGATGTAAATACGTAAATACGATTAATAAACAATAAATATATAATAAATTATAAATATTTAATGTTAATAAACTTAGGTCGGAAGTCGCCGTAGTCTAGTAGGTAGTGCTTTGGCTTATTAGACGTAAGGCCCGGGTTCAAACCCCAGGTCAGACTTCAAAGCGAAAATTTGAAAAAAATATTTCTTCAGCGACTTCCTCTCATCAGATTTCTGGTAAAAACTCTGAGTGTAAATAAAATTGCCATGAAAAGTTTCTCAAAAATTGTTCGTTCGCAGTCGACGTTAAGCTGTAGGTCCCGCCACTCATGTATAAAATTAACACACATAACAAGTGTGGTGTTGAGAAGCTAGGCCGTAATCCTGACTGAAGGGAAACTTAGGTTGAAATTGGATACCCTGGTGGTGTAGTAGGTAGGATGCTAAACGTGAGGATTGTGTGTTCGATATCTATTAGAGATTCTGGCTTGCTATGTTACATCGAAGGTGAAAGCTAATACTATGTTCAGATATGCACTTTTATTGCGTAAACCACAATAAACGCCATTATTGAGCTCAATATTTCATATAAAGTTTCAATTAATTATTGTGCAATAAATACGCAAATTGTTATAAACAAAGACAAAATAAAAACAATGTTGTTGAAACAACCAGCTGTTTTGTTTACCTGCTGTCAAATGAATATTACTTATATTATGTCTAAACACTTAAAATATTGTACTCATATAACCGAATATTGACTCAATGACTGCATGTCTGAACATATTAGAAGTTATTATTGATTTAAAATTTATTAAAAAGAAAAAATAAAAAAAATTCAGTCATTTTTCTTGGCAATTTTATTTACTCTCAAAGTTTTTGCCATACGTTATATTTCCCATCAAAAACGAAGCAGCAAAACTACGACTCGTTGCTCCAAACTATTTTCTTTCTGAAACGTTATTTTTTATTTTTTTTTTTTTTCACACACAAGTGGCTTATTAGTGGGTCTTCAGTTTTCTTATTGTCCTAAACGCTATACATATGAATATAAAAATGATGAAACCTCACATTTAAATTTGCTTGAAGTCTTGAACAACTGCTAGATAAATTAGAATACCCTAACAGGATGAAGCTCTATGGTGCTATTGTTGGTGATACCATGTCGCTTTATGTGATCCAGTACGTTGGATTTGGAACACTTAAGTTGATTGAAATTTTCTACACTGTTTTTCCATCAGTATTCATTTGATGTATCAATTTTCGCTCGGGATACGAACTACAAATACCAACCAAATACTTTGATGTATCCTCACACAAAATGGAATAAAAAATGCATTATTACCACACATGCACTCTCATTGCATAAATCGCAATAAACGCCATTATTGAACTCAATATTTCATATAAAGTTTCAATTAATTATTGCGCAGTAAATACACAAATTGTTATAATATTGAGTAAAACTTAAAATGCAACACTGTCATAAGTATGTTCAGTGAGTCTGTTACAATTTTCCGAACACTTTCTGTTGATTTTTGATAACGCAAATGTCAACAAATAAAAACGATATTATATCTGAACACTTAAAATATTGTACTCAAATAATCGAATATTGGCTCAATAAAAGTGCATGTCTGAACATAGTATTACAAACGTTTAAACAATCATTTAAATACAAAACTTTCCTAATATGTTTTAAATAAAAAAATGTCCCATGTGATATTGCAAGATTGTAAAAATTATCAATAGTCTTATTTTGTTGTTAATACTTAGTGCTGAAGATTTCAATTCTGTCATCAGTCTCACAATACCCATGAGTTTTCCGTATTTGGCTGTCGACATGGCATTCCAAGCTTTCTGTATGATCAATCAATGTGGTTTAAATCAGAGTTCTAAGCTGTTTAATCCAATTTGGGATAATAAAACTTCGTGAATTTGGCAGGAAGACGTATGGCTCCTTATAGTTTTCAAATTGTCTAAATATCGAAACTTTTAGATTTCCCTCTACTTTATTAAAAGCACGTACGGCAGGCCAAAAAAATGAGTCTTAAAACACTGCCTTCCGAGTGAAGCAAAGATTAATATCTTGAAGGATGACTAAAAATTTCCTGACATCTGCTTCCATGCTATTAACTTTTTGTTTCGTACTCAATAACATATTCTTCTGAAAAAAATAAAAAAATTTGGTTTTTTCTTTATGGTTTCTGGCGAAACTTAATTATTTTGTAATATCTCCCGACAGACCAAAGGCCGAAGATTCCTTAATACCAGATGAATTTTGCCATTCTTAATACAGCTGCATGCATATGCTCGTTCATTTTTCGGAGCCTTGCTACCCGATTTTCATTCTTAATTAATACATGGGGATTCCCAATACACTATCGTATTACATAATCGTATTAGGAATTGGTAAAAATAAAGAACCATACATAACTTAACGGATGATTTGACCAATAAATCAATGCACAATTTAAATTTGTGCCATTTATTTGTCCACAGCTGTACCCGCTACTTAGCCGGCTCTCACGAAATTTTCTGTTACCTAGAGTAAGAGTTTTACATTAAACGAGTTCATAAATTTAAATAACCATCCAAGAAAACATTCTTTTACAAAAACTCAACAAACAGCGGCAAAAAATTTCCTTCGAATGCAAATATTGCTTGCATGACATTGGTGCATGTGCAAACCACCGACCATCGTTATCGTTTTTTCCAAGACCTTCTAATTTGTTATGTCCACTGGTGTGAATGTTAGTGTTTTTAAAGTGACGTTGTGTATATTTATAACAGGATATTTGCAATTTATTATCCTGCAACTTCTTTAGTCACCACGATGTCACCTTTTGTTTAAGATTTATGCAATGCTCTCCTGTGTCTAAGTGTAGTCTTTATAATGCCATCTAATGGAATGATTATAAATATTTTCAACACCTGGCACCACATTGCAGAGAGGTAACGTTTATATTAGGAACGCTACTTGTATAGGTAGACTAAGTAATTTATAAAATTTTTATAAGAAATTATTTATTATATTGTAATGTGGGCATGTTTTGTTGGAATTCACCTTGGTTAACTTAGTTTATTCACAAAAAACGGTTAACAAAACTTTTGCAGTTTCTGAGAATAAAACAAGGTTCGCTTTCTGGTTTCTCCACTAAAATTTTAGTCCTGCACGCAGCATTTTTACAGACACTTTCCACTTCACTTTATAATTAGGCACTGGAATGTAAGGCGTATTGCCCTTGCATACATCATATGGAATAAATCAGTGTGACATGCTCAATGTCAATGCAATTCTCTACCAACAAAGAGATTTCATGCGGGGTCAAGTTACGTGTCTTGGCCTTTCATCTTATTGATGAAGATGTCTAATGCCCCCTCAACGAAATCAATGGTACGAAGAGGAGTGTCGCGAGGCAGCTGCAGCGAAAAATGCCGCATACAAGAAAACGTTGCATTCAGTCACTACGTGAGCCATTGTCGAGAACTATAGAGAGAGGAGCAGGGATGGGAGACTCCTTTTCAGACGCAAAAAGAGGGAGCAGGAAAGGCGAATGCGTGAGGAAGTTGAGATGTATAGATGTAGGTATAACGCTCGAAAATTCTATCAAAATAAGCGAAGCGTCTCCCTGCAAAGATGAGAATGGAAACTTGCTAACAGATCCGCAGGGGTTACTAAGGTTGTGAAACACTTCTCTACCCTGCTACAAGGCGATGACGACACCAATTCCGCCTTTAAAGATGATGTTTCGAACCCGATCGAAGATGACGGCGCGGAGATTCCGCCGCCTAGCCATGAAGAGATCAAAGTCGCGATTATGTGTTTTAAAAACAATAAAGCTGCAGGTCCTGATGACCTCCATGCTGAATTCTTTAAGACTGGATGTAATGAGTTGGTAGAGCGCCTGCTAGAGGAAAGTATGCCCAACGATTCGAACCTCAGTGTCCTTTGCTCAGTCCTGAAAAAGGGAGACCCTACAATATGCGCCAACTACAAGGGTATAAGCCTTCTCGTAGATTTTGTATATGTTTTTCACGTTGCCAACATTCTTCGCATCCTGAATGAAATGACTATTCATACTTCACTAATGGAAAATGCTCAGCTATCACTTAACGTCTAGTCCCAAACATTGTAGCTCTTCTGTTTCTATAGCTGGGTGCAGATCTTCACAAAGCTTTCCTCGGAAGTCCTCCAATTCCGGTTTATTGCTATCCACTCGAATGATGCTATCGATTCTGTATTTTTTATTTTCGACTGTAATACACTGTGTGCAATTTGATATTCTTGAATAAGTCCCTACTGATTTCTACCTTTGTTACTACAAGCTCATGTTAGCGGTACTTGCGGTATGACAACTGCAAGTAGCAAACCTATTGCACCATTTTAAACTGAATCACGAGAGGAGTTTCATAAACGTGGCTTTAAAATTCCAGGTATTATAATATTTCCGGTAGCGTGCTGCGATAAATAATTTGATCCTGATGAACCCTTAAACCTTCGGAGCGTTATGAAGCCTTTTTTTGATATTCCAAGAATTCTCTTAGCCGTTTTGCCAATTCATTTCATTTCATTACTTCAGCTCTTTCTTTCAGATTGATTTCATGACTGTTGTGGCAGAAATGGTCTCTGTACATTTTAATATCCAAATCGCGTCCATGACCTTATATTCAATATCATCAATAACTTAGAATAGAAGTTCGTTGATTTGCAAGCAATATAAAAATAAATTTGTGTTTAGATTCAATTAAACTCTTTATTGTACGCACTACTCATGTATGCCACCGTATACAACTTGACGAATACAACAACAATTGCTTCTTTGCTTACAACGCAGATTTTTTCAATGGGGATCTTCAAACCACGACTGTTCTCTTCACACACAACACGTCTTCACACAAGACTGACTGAATTCTTACTGCTCGTTGCCTGCTTTGTCTTGCCTTTTCATATGCTCTGATGAAGGTTCTTGAAGTGGAATGTTCGTGTGTTCGCCTTCTCGAGATTTCTATCGCGACTACAGTGTTGTTTATGTATTTTGTTCACATTGCTTTTTGTTGCGTTTTCACTGACTTGTCTATTCCCTTTTCTTTCATACCGATGATGTTGGTTTACTTGTAACAAGTTCGTTGTATTTGTTTGTGTAGCTGGTGTTAATCATGTTAATGTTAAATGATATTTCCATATTCGTTACAATATTATATTGTAATCAGATGAGCAAATGATCAGTAGACTGCGTTTTTTTTATTATGTTGAGCTACCATCTAATCTTTTACTCTGGCTGCTAAATTTACAGGATTATATAGCGTTTCGCATGATTTAAGTATAGACGACCTCACGTAGCAGCACTAGTTAGCAGAACAGACGTAGTAAACGCTACTCACAGCACTACGTTCACTCCAAGTCGTATACTACCTGACCCTTAAATGTAATATAAAGGGTGATTTTTTAGCTATTATCTTTTTGGCAACACTCGTTTAAACAGATCACGCACGTTTCGTGTTTTGTTTCACTGTCAAACATCTTCAGTTTGGTCTATAATTTAACCATGAATCGTCTTACAAACGAACAACGCTTGCAAATCATTGAATTTTATTATCAAAATGCGTGCTCCGAAGATCCACTTCTTTATCGAAAAATTTTGTTCAGCGGCGAAGCTCATTTTTGACTCAATGGATACGTAAATAAGCAGAATTGTCGATTTTGGAGTGAAGATCATCCGGAAGCATTGCAAAAGCTACCAATGCATCCAGAAAAAGTCATAGTTTGGTGCGGTTTATGGGCTGGTGGCATCATTGGACCGTACTTCTTCAAAAGATGCTACGAATCGTAACGTAACTGTCAATGGTGAGTGCTACCGTGAGATGATATCCAACTTTTTTTCCCCCAAAAAGCAAGAGCTTGACTTGCATGACATGTGGTTTCAACAAGACGGTGCCACATGCCACACAACACGTGTAACAATGAACTTATTGAGAAGCGAGATCGGTGAACATTTTATTTCACGTTCGGGACCAGTCAATTAGCCGCCTAGATCGTGCGATTTAGCGCCTTTAGACTATTTTTTTGTGGTTCTATGTTAAAGCTCATGTCTATACAGACAAACCCGCTTCAATTGACGCATTGGAAGACAACATTGAAGCATTTGTTCGTGAGATACCGGCCGAAATATTGGAAAGAGTATGCCAAAATTGGACTAAGCGGATGGACCCTATGAGGCGCAGTCGCGGTCAACATTTGCTTGAAATAATCTTCAAACATTAAATTATATGGGCCGTACTATCGATTCAAATAAAGATTTCATGCATTTTTCTGAATTTTAGGTGTTTTTTTAAAATTTTCCTATAGCTCTTAAAAAATCACCCCTTAGTATACCATACTTAAATGCATGTATGTAATGTTCTTGTGGAAGTATTTCTATTGCAGGAATTTAAATCAGAGTATAATTCTTAATTTTTATAGGTAGAATAATGATTGCAATTATTTCTTAACACATGCATTATGAATACGATCATGTTTCTACTGCATTAAGTAGATATTCTAAACAGTTTTTGTGGTTTTTCTTGGTTTCCTTTTTAGATTTTGATAGAAGGAAAATAAGAATTTAAATTTAATTAATAAAACATAATCAAAAGGTCATTATAATTATAAAGAGAGAGAGAGAGAGAGAGAGTTTAGAAAATTCTTAATAAAGAGATGCTACGATTATAAAACATTTTAAAAAATTATATCTTCAATGGATGTAATCATCCTTATGAGGATCTTTTATGGTACATTTAATGGCTTATTGCTAACAACAACAAAAAAAAGAAAATATCATAAATTGTCAATCCATTAGATATTTTGAAATCATTGTTCGATTACACTTTATGTGACTGAATTATTACATGATTTTTAGATTTTCCTTCATTCACTTCCTACTACCATTTACGCAAGCCAGCCAGACAACCAACCAACCAACCAGCCAACTTATAATATGGCCAATATTAAATCATTTTACATACTTTTATTGATTGTTAGTTTATTTGTCTGTTTGTGTTTGTATGTCAAAGTGTTGTCGTTTGGGTGTAGGTGTAAGTGTACTGGTACTGTTACTGTTACTGGTACCGTTGAATTTCTCCCTTTTTTTCATTTATTGCAGATATCCCTCGAAAAAGGAAATGAAATGAAAGAATGTGTAGAAAGCCAATGTCCTTTTAAAACCAAATAAGCTCTTAACATACGGCCAGGACCACCTACTAACTAAACATAAGCAGATGTGGCTCAAGTAGATGAGCAAACACACCCACACATAAGTGTCTCTACTGTTGAAGTTAAGGACGTCAAACAATATCCTTTTTTTTTTTGTTTTCTTCTATCTCTTTTGATTATCAACAGTGCTTAATGTTGTTTTTGTTGTAGAGACACTGGTGCTGATGGTTTGTAAGGCTTTAACCTTTTTCCGATAACACAAACACAACGACACACTATCAGTTTGTGTTGGTGATGACTCACATACATAGCATAGCATAGAATAGCTTTAGATTGTCACTTTCGCTCATACATTTATTTGAGGCAAACACACTGTCCATTGTGCAAACTGTTGACTTTTATTGATTTCATTGAAAGGATTTCTTTAACGTTTGGACAATTTATTATCAACTGGAATGAAGGACGGAAAGGGTGAGGGTGAGGGCAGACAAACGTATTTTATCCGCAAATGTTTTTAAACTTGATTGTATATACTTATTGGGCTATGTATGGTAGGTTTGTGTGTGCGTATACCTTTACAGCAGTTTCTTATAACGTCGTCCTTCGAGTCTCTGCAGTACTTACGAACGTCTGGTTGTCGCACATGTCTTGGCATTACGGAAGTAATATTTTAGTGCGCAGTCATTAAACCAAATTCTAACCATAAATAACACCATCACATCACGTTACAGCCAGCCCTGTATACGTCCAGAGCTGTGTTCTTTGTCTGTGCACGGGTAATTTTATAGGATTTTTGATTATAACTTACCATCCATATCCTTCGTTGACTGGTACCCCAACCTTTTGCTCTCTCTTCCTCTCTCTCTCTCTCTCCTACAATTTCCATTATTCACCATAAGTTTTCTCATATTCTTTCACTTTTCTCGCATTCTTTTGAGTTTCAAGTCAATGGGCATGTGACTGTGGCACATAAGTTTTCCCATAATGAAAATAATAGAAATTTGTTGTTGTTGTTGTTGTTATCATTATACATATATATAAGTGTATATATACATACATACATAAATTTACTTATAGGTATATACGTATGTATATACAAATGAAAGTGGTCAGCTATGTCATAATGTAACAACTATGCCTTGTACACACAATGTACAAACACACTTGAGATATACATACTCGTACGTACGTATGTATTTGACTTTACAAGGATAATAAATATTATTTTATTTGAATTAAAATATTGTAAATATGCGATATTATATGAGCTTGTGGTCGAGTATCTCCTACGAAAGATCAGAATTTTAAAGTATCGATTTATAGGATGTCACTTTGAAGGGTGAACAGTTTCACCATCAATAAAATTATTTTTATACGCACAATATTTTAAGGTTATTAGTTAATAAAAGCTTAACAGCTTAAGGCATATACATATACAGTGGCTTTAAACATAATACATAGCAGAGATCAGCAATGAATCGTTTTTTCGCTACTCATAAGTACTCATGAAATTTTGAGTATGAGTGAGCCAACAGTATTGAAATTCAATTACTCTGATTCATTCGTACTCACTACAATATTGATTTATAAGTACAGGGGGGTTACTGCGTATTTCGTTACGAAAAGGGAAATTTTTCGAAAGCGATTTTCGAATCGAAAGCTAAACCGTACTGTGTAACTCATTCGAAGTGATGGCAATTGTATGATGGGATTGTATTTATAAACAAATGTGAAATATTAGGAAAACTTGGGAACACTCCAACAAAAATGTCTAAATGGACAAACATTTCCTATAAAAAATCATCATCCTTCTGTGATAATGATACCATTCCAGAAAGAGCCCAAAGAAAAATAGTAATTGACTCATAAAATATTATGGATCTCGACCAAAAAAATGCAAATCAACAACCAAAAACTGCAAGTCATCGTCCAAAAAAGTGCAGGTCATCATCCAAAAAATGCAAGTCATCGACCAAAAAAATGGAAGTCAACAACCAAAAACTGCAACTCATCGTCTAAAAAAGTGCAAGCCATTGTCCAAAAAAATGCAAGTCATTGTCCAAAAAAATGCAAGTCATCGACCAAAGACTGCGAGTCATTGTCCAAAAAATGCAAGTCATTGTTCAAAAAAATGCAAGTCATCACCCAAAATATGCAAGTCATCATCAAAAAAATGCAAGTCATCGACCAAAAAAATGCAAGTCATTGACAAAAAATTGCAAGTCATCGACCAAAAAATGCAAATCAACAACCAAAAACTGCAAGTCATCGTCCAGAAAGTGCAGGTTACCATCTAAAAAATGCAAGTCATCGACCAAAAAAGATGCAAGTCATTGACAAAAAAATGCAAGTCAACAACCAAAAACTGCAACTCATCGTCCAAAAAATTGCAAGTCATTGTCCAAAAAAATGCAAGTCATCGACCAAAAACTGCAAGTCATTGTCCACAAAAGTGCAAGTCATCAACCAAAATCATGCAAGTCATCGACCTAAAAAAAATCCAAGTCATCTATCAAAGAAATGCAAGTCATCGACCAAAAAAATGCAAGTCATTGACAAAAAATTGCAAGTCATCGACCAAAAAATGCAAATCAACAACCAAAAACTGCAATTCATCGTCCAGAAAGTGCAGGTCATTGTCCACAAAAGTGCAAGTCATCAACCAAAATCATGCAAGTCATCGACCTAAAAAAATCCAAGCCGTCTATCAAAGAAATGCAACTTGCGAAAAATACGACATTTTGTTGTATATATACAAATAAATACATATTAACTCAATGAGAATTATTAAAATTTTTAAGTTCGTTTCCCCAAAATTTCATTTTATATAAAAAGCGATACTTTCGTTGCCTATATTTCTGATTCCAAGTAAAGCTGGACCTAAGGAAAACTGTTTTGGAATCCTTGGTACCATGCCTATCCGGCCCCTAGGTCCATTTTTTTATTCGATTGAGCCCCATTTTACTCATTTAAAGAAAATATTTAGCTTCGTCGCGTATATCTCCGGTCCCAAGTAACGCCCGGCAGTAACAAGAACTGTTATGGAATTCTTGATCTCACGGCTATCCAGTCCACTAGGTCCATTTCCCCATAAGTCGATTTTTTATCCGATTTAGTCTCATTTGTACAGGGGTAGGGTAGTCGCAGAAGTTTGTATGTAGATGAGATGAAATGAACTTGTAATGGCCCTTTGGTTATTCTGTGTAAATGTAGATTTGCTGAATTATAGGAATCTCACTATAATGGTACAGGTAGAAAGTGGACGAGTGTCAAGCTTCACTGTTTTCTTGGATTACAGTGGCGTAATGTATTACAAGATTGTAAATCAAAACGGAGTATGCAGTGAAAAATGTTTTGAAGTTATTGTAAAACAGTTTATGGCTCCATCACAATAAAGCAACTGATCACTAGTCAGAGGTGATTGTGTGTGTATCACAAGTGATGTGTAGTATATCACAAGTTTGTAGATCAAATAGAAGTATACATTGATTTTGCAATGATTCGGTAGATTATTAAAGGCTTTACTAAAAAGTGCTTTTATTCGAAGAGGCATGGATTATTGCAATAAATTCCGAGCAGTTCCCTTAGTAGCATGTTCACCACCATGCCTTGATCTTCAGGCGTTCTGTTGCATAAATGGTGTTGATCTGATTCCGTTATTTCTACATTATGTTAGCTTCTGCAGTAATTCGGGTAGGGCAGACCGAGCTTGTCAACGAAACTGCCAATAGCGCAGTATCCCATTAGAATTGCCTCTAGAATGTCAACCGTTTTCTTGTCGAACTCAAGTAGTTTTCTCGCTTTTCGCCCGCTGTCTACTGCTAGACACCACAGTTTTGAAATTCGGCAACCAGGTACGTCGTTCCAACCGCGGTTTATTGAATTCCATGTTGCTTTTATCAATTTGAAAAAGTAGAGGCGAATACATCCCCTCTATCGTCTCCTTCTCAGATATCTCCGATCCCTTCCTTGCCCGTTCATCTGTCTTTTCGTTTCCCTCTGTGCCACAGTGGCTCTGTAGTCCCAGGTGTTATGTCAACATATACGGTCTAGAGAATCCCTGCGTCTGGAACATTCAGATGACATTTTGCGAACGCTTTTTTCATACCTTACGACTGTTTTCGTAATACAGAGTTGCTATTGCGAAAGGGAAATTTAGTTGTCGAACACTTTTCTTCTTTCGTAAAAAATAGTACGAATATCGTAATACACAGTACAAATCGTTCGAACTCTTAAATTATTTCTTTCGAATCGAAATACGCGGTAACCCCCCAGGTTGCAATGAGTATGAGTACAATGTTGACATCAAACTCATAACATTCGAAATACGTTTGATTCATACGCCTACTCAGATTCAGATTCATAAATTTAGGAAAATACTTATAATACTCATAAATGATTCGAATGATTCGACACATTCATCAAAATGTACACTCTTAGTTGTTGTTGCATTTACAAAAAAAAAAAAAGAGAAGAAAGGACAAAGACAGCAAGCAAGGCCAACACACAACTTTCTAGGGAGTATTGTAGTGTTCGTACGCGAATCATACTTAATTTTGTGATTCTTGTAAATGTTGAGTAAAGGAAAGCCTAAATCAACAACATCATGCGTGTTGTTAAGTATAAGTACGATGAGTACTTCAAACTTTGAATATGAGTAGTATGAGTATGATATTAAAATAAGTATTAATGCGTATAAGTATCAGAAATTATGAGTATGATTCGAATCTACTCATCTTTTTGAATACTCATTGCTGATCTCTGGTCCCAGGTCATGTTAGTTTTTCTGAAGAATAAGCAGAGGAAGGAACTGGCAAAGAGAAAAGCTTTAAAGCCGTTGATTAAGGCAAAATTTAACTGTGGAGTTGGAAAAGATGATTGGAAGAGTGCTCTTACAGAAATATAAGATGGAGAGAGTCAGGGAATATTTTCAAACCCAATGGATTTGAGACAATGTGTAATTACAATAGAATGTGAATGACCGGACTCCTACTACTCCTTGCCTGCTTTGTCTTGCCGTTTTTATATGCCCACATAAACAGTCTGATGAATGTTCTTGAAGTTGAATGTTCGTGGTTTCATTGTTAGGTTAAATCTAAAATACGTGTGTTTTTTTTGTTATCAGTTGTATTGGCATTCATTCACGTGTCACTTATTTTCACTTCGGCAACAAATAAACAGAGCATACGTATGTCTGTATATTGTAACGCTGCTTGTGATTATTTTTATTAATTTTCTGAAATTGTGTTGAATTCATATTTGATGGTATTTATTACAGCCGTTGTAATACATATTTATTTTACCACGAGTTTTGTAATTTTTTTCCCCATTTTTTGTGTAGAATTTATTGTTGTTGCACGCAGTGCTCTCTGTGGTCCATCGTCCTTTACGATTACATATATTCGTTTGCAACAGCTACTATGTATAGCAGCACTTTAAGTTGTCACCAATATTGCAGCTCATAATTTTTAGTTTGCACAGCAGTCTACTACTTTTATGAGACTTCAATTGGCCACAGAACGTAGTTTATATATCATCGACACATGTAGTCTTTTGTATTATTTTTTTTTTATAAAAGTGTTCAACGTTGTTGAGGCAAACAGTAACTAGGTATTAAAAAAAATACAGCCAATAATTAATGGCGGGTTGAACGCACGCGACTGTTGTGTAAAAGAAACTCTACAATTGAGTACAAAAAAAAATAATTAGTAATGATGCAATAGTAATTCATATTTTTCTCTCTGGCTGTTCAAACTGAAATTCGCCGTAGTCTAGTAGGTAGTTTGTTGGCTTATTAGACATGAGACCTCGGTGCAAACCCGAGATCAGACATCAAAACGAAAATATGAAAAAAATATTTCTTCGGCTATTTCCTCTCAACAGATTTCTGGCAAAAACTCTGAGAGTAAATTATAAATTGCCATGAAAAGTTTCTCAAGAAAATCTGTCTTTCGGAGTCGACTTTAAAGTTTAGGTTTACATGATCAACAAATAAACAAAAATATAGCAACAACATCAGTATAACAAAAGGGGGATAAGCAAGTAAACAAAATGCTACAACAAACATTACCAGAATAAATTTAAAAAAGTACACAAAAACAATAACGTAAACAACATGTTTACATATATAGAAATTTCGATAAGGCGTAGTCATTCTCCTTCAAGAGCATCCATCAGATCAGCATCAAGCAGGCAACGGAGTCAGTAAAAATTCAGTCAATCTTGTGTGAAGACGCGTTGCGTGTAAAGAAAATAATCGTGGTTTGAAGTTCTCCGTTAAAAAAGATCTGCCGAACAATTGTTACGCAAAAGAGCGTAAAGACTAATAACAAACAAGTAAATTATTGTTGTATACATCAAGTTTGTGAACAGTGGCACACAGAATTGTGAAACAATAAAGAATTTATCTGAAACTAAACACAAATTTATTTTTATTTTGTTTGCAATCTACGAACTCATGTTCGAGTGATCAAAGCTTACAGTCTTAGTTGTTGTTGCATTTACAAAGAAAGAAAAAAGACACATAAGAAAAAAGGACAAAGACAGCAAGTAGAACAAACACACAACCATCTAGTGAGTACGCGAATGATACTTAATTTGTGATTCTTGTAAACGTTGAGTCATGGAGAGTCGAAATTAACAACATCATGCGTTTTGTTAAGTATAGGTACGATGAGTACTTCATACTTTGAATATGAGTAGTATGAGTATGATATTGAAATAAATATGAATGCGTATAAGTATCAGAAATTATGAGTATAATTCGAATATACTCATCATTTTGAGTACTCATTGCTGATCTCTGGATTAAAGATTTTCTTGTGAGTAAAGTAAAGTGCTAAATATTAATCGTTAAAATCATTTATCAAATTCACATATAAATACAGTGTAAATTAATACATATATACATAAAAATATACATATACTGCGTAATTATTGTAATTTGTTACTCAAGGACCAGTTGATAATTTACAGCTGAAAACAGTATGACTGACAGCCTTTGGTGGGGTGGATGGTGCAGGAAATCCCCTGGTTTCAATTTGTTATCAATAATAATATAATAATAACTGTTATGTAAGACCAATTACATTTCATTTCGAATAATTTTTTTTTTTTTGCTTCCAAACCTCAAAGTTATCGAAGTGTATAATAGCATCCATCGTTTATTCCTGTCTACAGCAAAATGGTTTCCCATTTTGTGTTGTAAATTTATTTGTGTGTGTGTAAGTGCACACAAACTCATTTGAAAGTATTTTATTGGAAACCACTAAAATAAATCGATTAAACTGTGGGAGTCACAGTTAAAATCAATTGTAATTAAATGCTGAAACAAATTTTAAGTTATGAAATGAAATCATCTGTTGTGGTGTGTTGATCGGTATTCGATTTATAAAAAAATTTCATTGTAACTTGGTGGGCTACCAATTTGTTGCTTTACATTAAAATGGTTTTATTTACAACAAACAAAAAATGTAATTTTTTCTCTTCTACAGTAAGGGGGGTGAGAAGGAGACGGCACAGTATGAATTATTTATTGAAATCGCTTTTTCCGCTACATTATTTGGAAAGCTATTGAGATTTTCTACAATTGTAGCACCATTTCAAAAAGTAAAAAATAAAATACAAACAACAACAACAACAACAACACAATTGACAATTCATTTAAAACAATAATAACCAAAACAATTGACAAACTTTCATAAAAATGTGGTTTCAATTGGAGTACCAATACGCCTGTGTGTATGCACAGTGGGACGATACTATAATTTTGAACATAACTACGTCAAAAGTGAAAAATCATTAAATGACGGAATTAAGTAAAATGAGTCGAAATTGCTCTTTTCAAAACACATTTCTTAACATAGGGATTTCGTAATGAACTGTCAATTTTAAAACATGCGTATTCCAATAATGCGTTTTTGACGCAGTTTTGGTTCCTTTTATCATTTTGTACTAAATCACATTCTTATTCTTTTAATTTTTGCTACGTTCCTTTTGAATTTCACCTTGGGAAACGTTGCAATTAATGAATTATTTACTTGCAAGTTACATGAAACATTTAAAATCCTTTTTTAAATCATTAAATATTCACCTCTGTAACACGATGGTGATTATTGACAATAGCCAACAGTCGGGTATGAATTTAACAATTAAATTTTATTTCCTAATGTACAGAGAAGCAAAAATAGAGAATTTTATTCAAAAGTTGTACAAGGTCTAGATTCGAATACAAGTAGATTATTATCGCAGTACTTACGTTAAGGAATTCGTTTTTGAATGATTTGCAACGAGAGATATTATCATACATATATGTATGTATACATATTTGGTCACTACAACCCTTCATTACTACCCAGATTCCCACGCCTCTTATGTTCTTTAAATAAGGATCTTTCCTATGGATTTTATATAAACAAAGTTGTTTGCTTTGTCTTTGTTCTTATGTATCAATTTAAATACACTGTCGCAAATAATTGTCCATACACTTACCAGATTACATATAAGAAACTCTGAAAACAATAAAAACGGCACAAACAATTATCTGTACACCAATGGAGATTTAAAACGATTTTTCGAATTTATTCTTATTAAGTAGTGGATCTCCTTTGGCGAAAAAATCTTCTTATAACTGCTTTTTCAAAGAAAGAGGGTGCTTGTATGAGCTTTCTATTTCATTATTGTAGACTTCTGCATATTCTGGTATCCTTAACGCGACGGAATTGGAAATAGCCAAAGCCAAATTCTTAAATTTTTGGAAAATTACTCGTCAATATTTCCACAACCACAACTTTGTGGCCATTGAATCTCGCACCAGCACCAGAATCTCATAAATGCCCTAACCCATATATGCCCAACTTTTTTTCTCGTAAAAACATGGTTTTTTTTGTATTTATTGGAATCCATTTCCATTATCGGTCCATTTTAAAGATGGACCGATAAGCGCATATGGGTCTATAGTCTAGTAGGTAGTGTGTTGGCTTATTGGACATAAGGCACCGTTCAAAACCCCGCTCAGATATCAAAACGAAATATGAAAAAATTCTTCATTAGCGACTTCCTCTCATCAAACTTCTGGCAATAACTCTTAAAGTAAATAAACCTGCTATCAAAAGTTTTTCAAAAACCTGTCGTTCGGAGTCTACTATAAACTGTAGGACCCCTCACTGATGTATAAAATTAACACACACAACATAAGTGGCTTGAGAAGCTAGGTAGTTATGCTGACTAAAAGGTGAGTTCTATGGTTTTATTTGGTTTTGTTCTAGATCTTCAATTTTGATTGCTTCAATTATTTATAGCATCTTTTTCATCTCTTAAAAAATGTTAGTTGATGTTGATGTTGACGATATTTCTTGAAATACAATGTAATGTATGTATTTTCAATAACTTGATGTACGGACAATTATTTGTTTCAATGTACATAATTTATTTTATTATGTATCCAATATAACTCTTTAGTCAGGATTAAGATGGTGGCTTCTCAGTGTAAGTTAATCATACATACACATCAGAGATCAGCAATGAGTATTAAAATAGATGAGTAGTTTCGAATCATACTCATAATTTCTGATACTTATACGCATTCAAACTAGAGAAGCTAGTCCGTAATCCTGACAGAAGGGTTTTAATGGCCAATTATGTATGTACGTATGTATGTATACGCATTCATACTTATTTTAATATCATACTCATACTACTCATATACAAAGTTTGAAGTACTCATCGTACTCATACTTAACAATACGCATGATGTTGTTGATTTCAACTCTCCTTTACTCAACATTTACAAGAATCACAAAATAAGTATATGTAATACGCATAAGAACACTATAATACTCACTACAAAGTTGTGTGTTTGTTTTGCTTGCTGTCATTGTCTTTTTCTTTCTTAATTTTTTGTAAATGCAACAACAACTAAGACCGTAAATTTTGATGAATGATTCGAATCACTCCAATAATTTATGAGTCTTATAAGTATTTTTCTTAATTTATGAATCTGAATGAGTATACGTATGAATCAAAAATATTTCGAATGTTATGAGTTTGATGTCAACATTGTGCTCATACTCATTGCAAACTGTACTTATAAATCAATATTGTAGTGAGTACGAATGAATCAGAGTAGTTGAATTTCAAAACTGTTGACTCACTCATACTCAAAATTTCATGAGTGCTTATGAGTAGCGAAAAAACGATTCATTGCTGACCTCTGAAACATTTGTAATAAATAAGCAAATAGGGTGGTAAATAAAAATTTTAAACTTAAAGAAAATGACTATGTACTGCTATCAAACGAATGCCAATGACTATACTTTCTCAATTTCAACGAATGATTTTTATTAGCTCTTCGTAGAGCAGTGGTTTAACGAAGTAAAATTAAAGAGTATACGATATTGATCTTGGTAATGTAAATATGCATACATATACATTCATATATAAACTGATATCTGTTAAGAAATGTATCGATATATAATTTATCGATTATTCTCTATACGATTAGTTTTCCATTTTTCTTTTTGGCATGATTTATTTGATAAATTTTCTACAAATGTTTGTGTGAACGTATTTTATTGAAGGTATGTATGTACGAGTATGTATGCAAACTTTTACTAATTAATGTGTTTAATAAAACTAATCGTGAAATAATTGAGGGCGTATACGGAATATTCTACTGCTTTAGAGGTTTGACAAATTTCGATTTAATTACTACTCCTAGATGAGCTTAAACGGGCATTAAATTTTAAATTACAAATAAAACGTTTAATTTCCTGAACGGAAATATTCTAATGGAGCAAAAATTTCGAATAATTTCGATAAGGTTACGCCCATAAAATAGTGAGTGCGTTCACGTACACATTCACGTTTACACAAACACAAAATTTGTTTTTATAAGAAACATTCAAGCTTCGACTGTGATTCATTAGTTTACATAGTGCAGTGGCTACAGGATGTTACCAGCCTTTTTGACTCAACAATATCCCCTGGATAAGCATTTATTCCTTATACCACGTTTTGCTTTGAGTTTAATTGGAATTTATCCGGAAACAGAACGAACCACAAAAGTACAATTGTGGGGTCTACTTAACTTTGTAATTTTGGTTTACGGCAGCTATGCTGAGTTCTACTATGGCATCCATTATCTGAGAACAGATATACCATTAGCATTAGATGCCTTATGTCCGGTGGCTTCAAGTATAATGTCATCGATAAAAATGTTTTTCATTTGGCGTTATCGAGCAGATTTCAGAAGACTTATTGAGAAGGTACAACAGTTGACACAGGCCCAGGACTCTCGTGATAAAACTAGCATGATGAGGAAATATTTCACAGTGGTGACCCTCTTGAATGCTTTGGTATTATTTTTCGGTATCGTTACTAGTACTGCATATACACTGCGACCACTTTTTACGAATGCTATTTTGTATTTCAATGGCGAAGACATCATTTACGAGACACCATTTAAAATGATGTGAGTACTTGCTAATGGCAGTTAAATAAGCAAAAAAATCTAAACTAAAATCTTAAAGATTTCCCAAAGCTCTACTCTCAATGCCATTTTATCCGATAACTTACATGCTGGTCCACTGGCATGGTTATATCACGGTTTAGGCTTTCGCTGGTACTGATGGTTTATTTCTGGGTTTCAGTACCTATTTTGCAACTTTACTGAATGCTATACAGCAAGACTGCCAAAACATATTGTCTGACAAGACGGGCAAATTTGTTTCACATAATGATTCGGAAGAACAAGTGTATTCAGCCCTCAAGGATATTGTAAAACGTCATAATGAAATCTCTAAACTATCCGATGAATGTTCCAAAGTAATGGTTCAAATAACTTTATGCCAATTCATTACCTCAAGCATAATTATAGCCATGTGTATTGTTGATATTCTACTGGTAAGTTATCGATAACGATTAGATAAAAAATTTTTTTTGTAATATTATTCCTGAAATTTAGTTCTCTGGCTATGGCATCATACTCTATGTCGTTCACACTTGTGCAGTTTTTACAGAAATCTTTCTCTACTGTTTGGGTGGACATACCATAACGGAAAGTGTAAGTTTGTATCTGTAATATAAGTCTAATACTATGTTTAGACATGCACTTTTATTGAGTCAATATTCGGTTTATTGAGTACAATATTTCAAGTGTTCAGACATAATATAAGCAATATTCATTTGACAGCTGGTAAACAAAACAGCTGGTTGTTTTAACAACATTGTTTTTAATTTGTTTGACATTTGAGTTGAGTTGCTCGGAAAATTGTAATATGCACGCTGAACGTACTTATGACAGTGCTGAATTCTAAGTTTTACTCAATATTATAACAATTTGCGTATTTATTGCGTAATAATTAATTGAAACTTTTATATGAAATATTGAGTTCAATAATGGAGTTTATTGCGATTTACGCGATAAAAGTGCATGTCTGAACATAGTAATGGGTGATTTTTAGCTATTCTCTTTTTGGCAACACTGGTTTAAACAGCTCACGCACGTTTCGTGTTTTGTTTCACTGTCAAACATCTTCAGTTTGGTCTATAATTTAACCATGAATCGTCTTACAAACGAACAACGCTTGCAAATCATGCTCTGTTAAGAAAGTTCATCGCGCGCTTCTTCCATTTTATGATCAGTTTAATCGACCCACTGAAGCGGCTATTCAGGCTATTGTGACTAAATTTCGCACCAAATTTACATTGTTGGACATTAAACCACCAACACGAAGAAAATATCGCGCAGCTGTATCGGCCAGTGTTAATGATGACCATCAATTATTGATTCGTCGCCGTTCGTAGCAATTGGGCCTCGGTGACTCAACAACGTGGAAAATTTTGCGGAAGGATTTAGGTGTGACGCCTTTCAAAATACAGCTGGTGCAAGAATTGAAGCCGAACGACCTACCGCAACGCAGAATTTTTGGTGAATGGGCTTTTGAAAAGTAGGTCGAAGATCCACTTCTTTATCGAAAAATTGTGTTCAGCGACGAAGCTCATTTTTGGCTCAATGGATACGTAAATAAGCAGAATTGTCGATTTTGGAATGAAGATCAGCCAGAAGCATTGCAAAAGCTATCAATGCATCCAGAAAAAGTCACAGTTTGGTGCGGTTTAAGGGCTGGTGGCATCATTGGACCGTACTTCTTCAAAGATGCTGTGAATCGTAACGTAACTGTGAATGGTGAGCGCTACCGTGAGATGATATCCAACTTTTTTTTGCTCAAAAAGCAAAAGCTTGACTTGCATGATATGTGGTTTCAACAAGACGGGACTTATTGAGAGGCGAGATCGGTGAACATTTTATTCGACGTTCGAGACCGATCAATTGGCCGCCTAGATCGTGCTATTTAACGCCTTTAGACTACTTTTTGTGGCGTTATGTTAAAGCTCATGCCTATACAGACAAGCCCGCTTCAATTGACGCATTGTAAGACAACATTTAAGCATTTATTCGTGAGATACTGGTCGAAATGTTGGAAAGAGTATGCCAAAATTGGACTAAGCGGATGGACCATTTGAGGCGCAGTCGCGGTCAACATTTGCATGAAATAATCTTCAAACATTAAATTATATGAACCGTACTATCGATTCAAATAATGATTTCATGTATTTTTATGAATTTTATGTGTTTTTTTTTTAATTTTCCTATAGCTCTTAAAAAAATCACCCTTTATAACGATAACTAATGACAAATTCTGTATTCCATTCTTCATTCATTCCATTCAGAGTGAAAGTATTGCCGATAAGGTATACTGCACTAACTGGTATACATACAGTGTTCGTATACAGAAAATGGTTTTGCTAATCATAGTACGTTCTCGGAGAACAATTTCTATTAAGGTACCATTTTTTGCACCATCTTTACCAGCTTTATCTGCTGTAAGTCAGAAAAACTATACACATTCACACATACATTTCTTTTTAAATACGTTTACAATTGTTTTTCCTTGCAGATTTTACGTTTTACTGGATCCGTCATTGCCTTAGCAAAATCGGTCATTTAAATACACCAATACCCCGGTTTGCGTCGCTAATTGGGACTGAAAAAATGAGACGCAAACCGAAACGACGCAAACTGAAGCAGAATTTTCAATTTCAACTTTTAGACTGAACTTCACTCCACGACATATAATTCGAAACTAATAACTGTAAACAACGCACACCTGCAAATTTGCTTTCTACTAAACGGGAAATATCCTTTTTCTGCTTTAGCTTTGTAAAAACATTTTCATATCAACGACGCAAATCGAAGCATTTACGACGCAACTTCGAAGCCATGCGACGCAAACTGAAACAAAAACGACGCAACATTGAAATTCCAGAAACTTAAAAAAAGACGCAACTTCGAAGCGACGCAAACTGAAGCGACGCAAATCGGGGTATTGGTGTACATCCTCAGAGATGCCTAATGTATGCGTATTCAAAAATACTTGTAAGGCACTAAGGATTCTTGTGTAATAAAATAATTTTATATTTAAAACTTTCTTAACCAGTGGTGATGGATTCCCTATATTGTAATTCCCTATTTTTTATGTTTTATTATCATTTATTCATTAATTGCCTGCCACTTGTTTCTGCTGCCTACACCGCATTGTATGTGAATGCCCATGTAAAACTTTCAACATATTATTTCAAAACCATTTAAATAACATTTCAGTTGGATAAACAAATAAATGAAGTAAAGTTTTGTATGCCGCCCGGGCGCGCCCCTTCTGATGAATGAAAGTACAAGTATTTCAACATTTAAAATATTTATTTCAAAACTTTGTTTATTTATGAAAAAATTAATATGTTCGTTACTTACACGGGATTTAATTTGTATGAAATACTAGTTTCAAAATTTTATTACAAATTAATCATGAATATTTCTGAATACAAAAAAAAATAAAAAAATAAAATAAAATATTTTAAAAAGAAGAAGATTTTTCGCATTCTAAGAAGAATTAAATAATATAAGTATGTATGTATGTGTTCAGTTGCCATAGTCGACTAAGTAGAGTTATGGCTTATTAGGGGACGAAGACCACAGGCGAAATTTTTTAAATAATGATCACCAATTACACTATGCGACAAAATAAAAAATGGAATACACCCAGCTAATGACATAGAGTAAATTGTGAGTTTTCTTGAGTAGAATTCAAAAATATTTTTTTTATGTCTCTCGAACCCTCCAAACTTGTTTTATTTGACAAAAACTTCGTTTTTTTTTTAAATTTACGCACAAATTTATTGATTATACAAACATTTCTAAACCGATGTCCAAACTTTAAACCTTATTAGAAAGGAGAGAGATATGCCTTCAAAACGATATACATATATATATTATTTGACTTAATATGCTATGAGGTTTGATGAGATAAGCTTGACAAATGCGATTTTTTTTCATGCTTTTTCAATTTTGTGCGTTCATTGTAGAAAACTTTAATTAAAAAACATGAAATAAGTGATAACATTCTGAAAGTGTATTATCTTGTGGAGACACACTTCGTTTGATCAAATAGGACAAAAATTACCGTAGTTATTAAGTCAACTAAAATATGTCAATTTGGCATTTTTATTACAAACAACCCCGAACAAAAAATTCAAAACCCGTTCTTTTTTACAGAATATCCTTAAAAAAGGACAAGAATGATCGTCCTTGGACAAATTGTATATACAGTAGGACGCGCCTAACAAACCTTTCTTATGATACCAATATTGTATTTGTTGGTAAGGAAACAGATTCTCAAATTAACAAAACATTCAAAACTAGGACACTTTTTCAAAATGGTCCAGCTTACGAGAAGTCAAAGCTGGAACGATTTTGAGGGGAGTACACCTTGCACGAATTTCGCTTCAATACAACTTGAGTCGCTCTAACATATGTACATAATTGGCCATTGCAACCTTTAAGTCAGGATTACGGGTTGTGTGCGTTAATTTTATACGTAAGTGGCGGTACCTACAGTTTAAAGTCGATTCCAAACGACAGAGTTTTGAGAAGCTTTTCATGGCAATTTTGCCAGAAATCTGCTGAAAGGAAGTCGCCGAAGAAATATTTTTTTTATATTTCGTTTTGATGTCTGGCCCGGGACTCAAACTTGGGCATTTCGTATAATAAGACAACACACTATCTACTAGACTACGGCGAATTAAGGGACGGTTTATGATTACAAAAATACATATTTTTTTGAATAAAAAGTTTTTCAAACGAATTAATCAGTTCATTTTCATTAACAACACGGTGCGACAATGAAAATACACCCGAATAACATAGTCTCAGCTTTTCACTAGGTATAGTAGAATTGAAAAATACAGCTTTTTTGAAATTCTCGCTAGTTAGCGTTTTTTGAGGACAGTTTCACTCGATTTCATATCGCTTACAAGAACTCGGCCTTTCACAGATTACAAATAGATGTATTTTGCATTCTAACATGGGCCTTCCAACCTACATGGACCAGTACAAAATTCAGCTGACCTAAGAACATAAACAACAGTGTGTGTTCGCTGAATGTTTTCTAGGTTCTAGGGCAGTTGGCAATTGACCTTAGTTTACATCGATCAAGCATCTTAAATGAAGAAACACAATCGTCAAATTTGGGACAATAACAGCCACCGTGAGATCTAGGGTGTTCAAAGCATTGCAAAAAAGTTAGAGTCGTCGGTCCATATATTTTTTTTTTTTTTTTGAAAACGACGTTTACCCTGAATTGGATGATCTGGACCAGAGATCAGCAATGAATCGTTGCTACTCATAAGTCCTCATGAAATTTTGAGTACTCACTACAATATTGATTTATAAATATAGGTTGCAAAGAGTATGAATACAACGTTGACATCAAACTCATAACATTCGAAATATGTTTAATTCATACGTCTACTCATTCAGATTCATAAATTTAGAAAAATACTTATAATACTCATAAATGATTGACATCAAACTCATAACATTCGAAATATGTTTAATTCATACGTCTACTCATTCAGATTCATACATTTAGAAAAATACTTATAATACTCATAAATGATTCGAATCACTCGAATCATTCAACAAAATTTATAGTCTTAGTTGTTGTTGCACTTGCAAAAAAAGAAGAAGGAAAAAGGCAAAATAAGCAAATACACAACTTTCTAGTGAGTATTGTAGTGCGAATCATACTTATTTTGTGATTCTTGTAAATGTTGAGTAAAGGAGAGTCGAAATCAATAACATCATGCGTATTGTTAAGTATGAGCACAATGAGTACTTCAAACTTTGAATATGAGTAGTATGAGTATGATATTAAAATAAGTATGAATGCGTATAAGTATCAGAAATTATGAGTATGATTCGAATCTAGTCATGTTTTTGAGTACAAATTGCTGATCTCTGATCTGGACATCATCGACATGTGTTTTTAATAGGGCCGAGCTACTTCTTATGTTGGATGTTCACCGCCCGTGATTTGAGGTCATGATTATATCAAGTGTAGGAGATGTAAACTGACGTGACCTAGTTAGGCTTTTTGTTGTGGGGTTTGGTGTATGCAAATAAGACACAAATAACCCAGGTTTTCAAAGTTAACGTAACTGTCGGTCAAATTCATCTTGAATTCATGGAAAATTTTACGATGCTATTATTGAAATTAATTGATGAGCATTAAAATTGTAAGCAGAAACTTAAATCTAATTCAGTTTTAGAGGCAATAGCAGATACTTACATATGTACGTACAGTGCTACACTTTTATTTTTCGTTATTCTGTACAAATTCTTATTTAATTCCGCCTCTGTATTTTTGGCCGAATGTCAGGATGCGAGGCACTTATAGAATTCAATGATTTTAAATGTAAAGAATGTAAAATAAAATGGATTTACGAGTAAAGCACGAACTTAAAATATATGTCATAACAGTTTCCCATTACTACATACGCCCACACTAATTGTCTTCCTTTTTTGTTCTTATGAACATTGTTATTGTAGTGAATACAACAACATTTAACACATTTAGCAGAAGAAAATAGCATAACAACGATAGGACAGTTAAACGGTCTGATAGTTGACAAATGTGTGAGAAATGTTAGGATTCTAGCTGGATGTAGTAGTATTTGAGTTCGATTTAAGCACTTGGGTTTGTTTTTTTAGAATAAGGAAAGAGAGTGAAAGTAAAACCTTAAGTGAGGGAAAGTTTGTAGAGTTTTTGAAGGGTCGACTTACACTAAACGAAAATTGGTTATAAAATACAAGATATGGAGTTCATAGGCAAAATTCTTTGAAATTATTTCAACTTAATACGATGTTCAGATATACACTTTTTTTGCGTAAATCGCAATATACGCCATTATTGAGCTCAATATTTCATATAAAGTTTCAATTAATTATTGCGCAATAAATACGCAAATTGTTTGTAACGACACGTTTCCGCTCGGGTGCTGGGGTAGGTCAGCGGCGTCCAGTGGTTACATAAAAAAAAACACTTAGTTTAAGTTTACAGCTATTTATTTACAATACTGCAATAACTTACACACTAAACTAAGTAAAACTAAATACAAGCAAAGATAATTAAATTGGATATGAATTAAAATATCCTAGGCCGGCCTAACAACGGTTCGTCACGTCACAGTACCGAAGGCGTCAAGGGGGGTTGAGTCAGAACAACAGTCAAACGGCATGCGCCCAGGATGACTGCGGTCCTACTGGTCCTTGTTGTTGCCCCGGTTCGTCAAGTAACAGTGCCGAGTACGTCAAGTGACAGTGCCGAGTACGTCAAGGGGGTTTGGAGTCAGAAGAACAGTCAAACGGCATACGCTCTGGATGACTGTAGTTTCTACTCTTCCTTTCGGTTACCCCGGCACAGTCAGTCAAGTCAATCAAAGGAGGATGTCAGAGCAACAATCAAACGGCATACGCACAGGATGATTGCGGCTCCAAGATCTCCCTTTGTTCGTCTGGTCAGTCAAATTCTCCGGAGGAGGTTGTCAGAACGTAATCAAACGGCATACGCACAGGATGATTCTGGTTCTGAGGCCTCCGGAGTCCGTCCAGTCACAGTTGCCAATGTTTTGCCGGTTTTAAATAAATCACAAGTGGGGACGACCACACCACTTGGGATTTATCATATTTCCAGCACAGCCGATGTCTAGATCGACCTGCCTTACCAGCAACTCATCACCAACTGCCCCGACTGCTGAAGTCACGCTCGCTTTTGTACACAAAAGTAACGAGTAACGGATCAAACATGATCGAACATCAAACATGTTGTATCCCACTCTCCGACTTACCAATGTGAGAGCAAGCATCAGTTGAATTCAGCAGTGTCTTGTAGGTCAAATGTGAGTCGTACGACAACCGTTATAAAGAATAAAATATTTCTAAAAATAGATTACTTTAAATATTTTAGGCACAGTGGGGCCTGTTATAAAAAATAATTACAATAATGTTATTTACAATAATTCATACAGCTAACATATAAAAGAAAATAAACAATACATTAAATCCTAAATATTATCCAGTGATATGGTGTGGACAAAAACAAGGTCTCCGACTTTTGTCGTCACATGTTATAATATTGAATAAAACTTAAAATGCAGCATGTTGTTGAAACAATGTTGTTGAAACAACCAGCTGTTTTGTTTACCAGCTATCAATTGAATATTGAACAAGCAGCTGAACTGCGTATATTATTATGTCTGAACAGCTAAAATATTGTATTCAATAAACCGAATATTGACTCAATGAAAATTCATATCTGAACATAGTATAAGGCTTGACTCTACAGCTAATAAAATTAACACAATTTAGTTTTTATAAATTCAAACCAACCTTTTTCGACAGCTTCAGTCTACTATTTATGAATTATGTTGACCAAGCCATCATTGACAACGGCGAGCACTATGGGTCGATGATTAATAACATTTTTTTTCTTTTTGTCTGAACTAAAAAACCTGAATATGATATTGAACAGAGATCAGCAATGAGTATTCAAAAAGATGAGTAGATTCGAATCCACTCATAATTTCTGATACTTATACGCATTCATACTTATTTTAATATCATACTCGTACTACTCATACTTCAAAGTTTGAAGTACTCATCATACTCATACTTAATAATACGCATAATGTTGTTGATTTCGACTCTCCTTTACTCAGCATTTACAAGAATTACCAAATAAGTATGATTCGCGTACGAACACTGGTTGTGTGGCTGCTTCGCTTTGCTTGCTGTCTTTGTATTTTACTTTCTTCCTTTTTTTTTTGTACAAGAACTAAGACTGTAAATTTTAATGAATGATTAGCACCACTCGAATCATTTATGAGTATTATAAATATTTTTCTAAAGTCATGAATCTGAATGAGTATGAATCAAACATATTTCGAATGTTATGAGTTTGATGACAACGTTATACTCATAATCATTGCAACCTGTACTTATAAATCAATGTTGTAGTGAGTACCAATGAATCAGAGTAATTGAATTTCAATACTGTTGGCTCACTCATACTCAAGATTTCATGAATACTTATGAGTAGCGAAAAAACGATTCATTGCTGATCTCTGATACTTATCTGCGCCCATGTATGCGAATAACCCACAAACCACAGCGATACTCAAAACCAACATGTCTAGTGTCTTTAAAAGGGCTTTCAAATCAATAAGAAATTTCGACGATATCTTATACATTCTTTATTTTATTTAAATTTAAAGATAGGAAGCGCTTATTTAAAGGCAAATTATTAATATGACAATCACATAACAACATATATGTATGCATGTTTGAAATATCTGTGAATTTCTTCTTGTCTCGCATAAATAGCATGAAGTGGTAGCATTTCAACCTTTTGCTATGAAAGTGGTCATCTTAGTTAGACGTGTTTTCCAGTAAGCGATCGCATAGATGGTCAGACAAAGAAGTAAAGTGATGAGATGAAGAAAGACATTTTTGTATTAAATTCCAGGCCATCACTATCAAAGGCACCATAGCTCGATGATTAGCAATTTTTTTTGGCTTGAATTGAATGATCTGGACACCATCGACATATGTTTTTAAAACACAGGGCTACTTGCTATATTGGATATTGGGGAAATTGAAAACAAATTAAACTAAACACAGCTAATAAGACAAACAGACAATAACAAAACACACACATTATACGGTAAACAGAATTACACAAAACATGCCTAGGAAATTACGAAAATAAAAAAAAATTAAGATACAACAACGGGAGTTAAAGAAAGTTCGCAAAGTTACCAGATGTGAAATAAAACTGTATAATTAGAGCATGAGAAATGAAGCTACTAATAATAACCGAAAGTTGCATTAGGGCACAGTGGTATTAAAAATGAAAAGTTTGATCTTTGTTAATAAGGATCATGAATAAAATTAATACCGCAGTTCGATCAGTTAAACTGTTTTGTTATTTCAATAATTAAAGTCAACAACTATCAGATGTAAACAATTTCTTTTATTTTAATTGCAATTATTGAATTCACTTATAAACATACAACCATTAAATACATAACAATAGCATTTAAAATAAAGATCATTTACCATTTAACAACACTTATTTAATTTAAAAAATCCTACTTGTAATATATTTTCGAGTGTATTAGGCAAATAAGGATTTAAAGAAATACAAAGAAGAAAAAATTAAAAAGAAAACGAATGACGTCTTATATTTGTATTTGTATTTGAACTTGTATTTGAATTTGTCTTATTGTGTATGTCAATTTATTTGTTGTTTTCTGTTTTACTTTTCCATGTGTGCGTTGAATTTTAATAATCCTATTGTCTGCTTTTAGGCTTTCTATCTTTGTGTTCATGTATACATGTGTGTGTGTGTGTGTGTCAATATATTATTCGTTGTCATTTCATTCGCTTTTCATTTTTCAGTTTCATTTTTTATGAGATTTGCAATTTTCTCTTTCTTTTCATTGTACATAGAAGTTTGAATCACATGCGTTTAGAATTTTGCCGACTTTCACTCTGAGAAGTGGATTTGTAAAATCCCTTTATAGAATTTTAAGTGACTTTTTCTCTTCTCTCATCTCAACAGCACAACGTGCCATCCCGGCCACCATCTCAACCAGTCACCTTGTTAACTCTGCTCTTGTGCCCTCTTGTTAGTGGAACTGCCTGGAATGTGAACGAAATCTACAATGGAGTTGAGCTCAAATACATATTAAATTACTTTCATTGTATTTGCAGGTCTCAGTCTTGTATTGTACTAAAAAGCTTCTTATATTTGCTTAGCATTTAACACAAAGTAAATCGTTGAAACAATTTAAATTTAAAAATTCATTTTCAAATTCCCTACAAATTCATATTGAAATTATCAGAAAACAAATTCATTCCCCATTAACACGTACAATTTTCCTGAATTAAATCGTATTAAACTTGCTTTAATACAATTTGATTCAAAAATAAATGCCAGTTTTAAATTGTTTTACTTGTCATACTATTTACAAAGAAAAAGATTTCTGCTTCAGTGCTAGGTTTTTTCGGGAGTAGGAAAGGACTGAACTTAAAACCTTAATTTTGTATAAATAGGATGTATACATACATACATAATTGGCCATTACAACCCATCAGTCAGGATTAGGGCCTAGCTTCTCACACCGCTCATGTTGTGTGCCTTAATTTTATACTTGAGTGGCGGGACCTATAGTTTAACGTTGACTCCGAACGACAGATTTTTGAGAAACTTTTTCATTGCATGTTTATTTACTCTCAGAGGTTTTGCCACAAATCTGCTAAGAGGTAGTCGCTGAAGAAATATTTTTTTTTTTCATATTTCGTTTTGATGTCTGGCCTGAGGCTCGAACCCGGGCTTTATGTCTAATAAGCGAACACACTACCTACTAGACTACGACGTTAAAAATAGGATGTATCTTTGGTAGAAATAAAATACATCAATGACGATAATCCGCGATAGATTCCCTTCAATTTTAGGACAGGTCAATACAACCCTTTAGTCAGGGATTACAATCTAGCTTCTTACACCACCCATGTTGTGTGTGTTAATTTTATCAAGTTGAAGTCGATTCCGAACGACAGATTCTTGGGAAACTTTTAATGGCAATTTTGTTTTATTTCCAGAGTTTTTACCAGCAGACTGCTGAGAAAATGTCGCCATTAAGCCAACACACATTACCTACTAGACTACAGGGTTGTAATAAACAATTAAATATGTAAGTAAGTAATTCTATCGGTCAGCAGTGTTACAAAATTCAAATTTTGAAATGGTACTGAAGTAATTATAACTGAAAAAGTACTTTTTTCCATCAAATAGTACTTTTGTAAAAGATACATCCATACATACATACATTGGTCACTATAACCCTCTCGGCGGTATTTTTTAAATGCAAAAGTACTGAAAAAAGTACTAAAGTACTAAATTTTTCAGCACTGTCGGTCAGTATATATTTATTATTTTTAATTTCCACCCATTATGCTGTATGATTTGTTAAACTAGTAATTACATTGTACATATTTTACATACAAATAAACCTCATGAATAATCCAAGTAATTGTACAACATATGTATCATGTGTACTTGCAATGAATGTAATGAATATACATACAAATGTACTCGTTATTTCGTTCTTTTTAAAATTAACTTCACATAAACGCTGTAATTTGAATCGATTTGTAAACAGAAAATCATTTCCAACATCTATCGTACACAAGAATCACGTCTGAGAAAAGAAATCACATCAGCAAAGTGGCAACAAATTTGATGTCTTTCTTTCTTTTGATCAAAGTGCCTGGCATCATCGTTTGATTAAATAGAAGAACATTTATTTCATTAACCATTTATACGTTAACACACATACATATACATACAGACTACAGACACACAGACATACCACATGTACAAAAATAAGAAAAATGAAAATACTCGTACCTTGTTACCATTTACAACAAATTAATACTCATTTCATTTAAATATACGAGTATTGACTTATTGACTGCATTTTATTTGAATACAAATCGCTTACATCAGGAATGGCAAAAATATTGCTGCTGATGCCTTTCATTCTCACCGTCTTTCTTCATCCGTCTTCTTAGTCGTATTTTTTACTTCTTTACAACTGCTTGTAAAATAACAGAAAGTCACATACTGTCAGTCAGTCACATCCTATTCGAGCATACATATATACATACATAAATACATATGTATGTATGTAACTATTCTATAGAGTTTCCCTATTAATCAGGAGATTTGTTTTTTTTTTTTTAAATGTTACGTGTTAATTTTCAAAGTCACAGAAGGAGTGCTTCACTCGTCGAAAACATAAAAGTGCTACGAACCAGAGATCAGCAATGAGTATTCAAAAATATGAGTAGATTCGAATCATACTCATAATGTCTGATACTTATAAGCATTCATACTTATTTTATTCATACTCATATTTAAAGTTAGAAGTACTCATCGTACTCATACTTAACAATACGCATGATGTTGATTTCGACTCTTCTTTACTCAACATTAACAAGAAGTAAGTATTATTCGCGTACTCACTAGTTGTGTGTTTGCTCTACTTGCTGTTTTTGTCTTTTTTGTAAATGCAACAACAACTAAGACTATAAATTGTGATGAACGATTCGAATCACTTAAATCATTTATGAGTATTATAAGTATTTTTCTAAATTTGTGAATCTGAATCTGAGTAGGCGTATGAATTAAACATATTTCGAATGTTATGAGTTTGATGTCAACGTTGTACTCATACTCATTCCAACCTGTACTTATAAATCAATGTTGTAGTGAGTACGAATGAATCAGAGTAGTTGAATTTCAATACCATTGACTCACTCATACTCAAAATTTCATGAGTACTTATAAGTAGCGAAAAAACGATCATTGCTGATCTCCAGTCCGATCATGATTGCTCAATCGCTTTAGAATTTTAACTTTCTCACTCTGAATGGTAGTGCGATATTAAGAAATTATAAGACAAGTTCGACTTCCGCCTTCATAGGTGTTAGAAAAGATTTATAAAGATCATACAGAAATGGAAGATACAATATTATGAGTATCTTATAATAAGAAACTGATTCAAACAAGTCATTTGGCAAATAAAATTCAAATCAATAAAGAAAAGGCTATTTACGCCTGCGTTATTAATATTACTTCGCACCTTATTGATCAAGTTATTGGAGACAAATTACCAACTTCTTTCGACCTGAATTGTTCGATCTGAACATAATGATACGTGGTTTCAATAGGACCACAACTTATGCCACGTTGAACATTCTGCACTAGCAATTTGAGCACATGTTGTCGTCGCGGTCTAGTAGGTAGTATGTTAGCGTATTAGACGTGAGGCCTCGGTTCAAACCCCATGTCAGGCATCTTCAACTAAACGAAAAATGATAAAATATTTCTTCGGCGACTTCCTCTCATCAGATTTCTGGTTAAAACTCTGACAGTAAATAAAATTGCCATGAGAAAATTTCTCAAAAATCTTTCGTTGGGAGTCGACTTTAAACTGTAGGTCCCGCCACCCATGTATAAAAATTAACGCACACAACATAACTGGTGTGAGAAAGTAGTCGTGATCCTGGCTAAAGGGTTATAATGACCAATTATGTTATGTATGTAATTTGAGCGCATGGTCATCTCACATGGAGGTGATGTGAACTGGCCATCAACATCATGCGATTAGATACCGTTAAACTTTAACTTGAGCAGTTTACTTAAGTCGTAAGTGTTTGCGAATAAGACACAAATCGCAGCAATACTTTTCGACCAACAGGCAGGCATACCCTAACAGTGAATTCAAATCTGAAATCACGATTACAAGAACTTCATTTACAAAACATTTACAGAAAATAATAAGAATGTATGTTCGACGCATAACACCACATATACAATCCCATTTATTTCCCAGTAAACCGAAATATAAAATGTTAATAAAAACATTTCAAAGTAAACAATAAAAATGCTAAAATTTATTAGAAATTGTTTTTATTATTAATTAATAAATTATTTTTTTATTTATAATAAATAATTATAGTAATTAGAAACAGTTCATAGGCATTGTCATTTATTTTACTCGATTTATACAATTACTTAAGTATGCCAGCTAATCCCAATGTGAATCTCATAAGCATTTACTCAGGCTGAATCCACAACGTATAAAAGAATATATGCATAGAAGCTCAATCAAAGTACAATAAAGCCTCTAGTGTTGTCAATATTTCAAGACCTATGCACTAAAAATGGAGCACATTATAAATTTACTGTAAGTCTGAAGTCATCCTTGAAAAGGCATTACTACATTTAGTTCAATCAGTACGGTAATTTCACACGCTTCTAACAAGAGAACCTCACTTCTGTACCTAACATATTGTTATGTTTTTATCTTTTTAAAAACGTTTAAAATATGAATTCGTCGATTGCAAATAAAAATAAATTGGTGTTTAGCTTCAATTGAATTCTTTATTGTTCGCACTACTTTTGTGTGCCACTGTTCACAACTTGATGATACAACAACAATTGATTTAGTTTATTATTCTCCTTTACACTTCAGTTCGCCAAAGCACCAATAACTGTTCGGTTGATCTTTACAACGGCGATCTTCAAACCGCGACTGTTCTCTTCACATGCAACATGTCTTCACACAAGACTAACTGAATTCTTAATACTCGTTGCCTGCTTTATCTTGCCTTTTTATATGCCCACGTAAACAGTCTGATGAAGGTTCTTGAAGTAGAATGTTCGTGTCTTCGCCTTCTCGAGAACGCTTTTACGACTTCATTGTTGTTTGTGTATTTTGTTCAGGTTGCTTGTTGTTGTATTCTCGCTTACTTGTCTATCCCCTTTTCTTTCATACTGATGTTGTTGGTTTACTTGTAACAAGTTCGTTGTATTTTTTTGTGTAGCTTTTGCTCATTTTAATGTTAAACGATGTTGCACCGTTTCCATTTTCGTAATAATATATTGATTTAGAAAATGAATCTGGCTCACTAAACAATCTTAACGTAGAGATGCCAAATGCGGAGCTAGTCATAAGACATTGATTATTGTCTGTGACAACGGGAGTTGGACACGCATTCGTTTTCTCTCCCATCACACAACTATCATCACTTGTCTGTGAAGCTTTAATCTCTAGGAAATTAACCCTCCAAAGCAGAATTAAGGATTAATAAAATCTGGAGACAATTGCCCACTAATTCAGAGTCCTTTCGATGAACACGTGTTGTAAATGACAAATCTTTCTTTGGTGTCTGTGGCCTGCTATGACACTGTGACACTGTCCATAATAGGTGTGCTACTGTGCTTGGATAAGGCCAGTTTAAGGTTAGTTATTGGATCATTTACGGGGCACTGCGAGATTAGGTCTGTTCCAATCCCAACCGAACTATTGCAGGGTATGCTGCGACAAGGAGGAGTTGCAGACTATCGAACACCTTTTCTGTACTGTCCAGCCCTTAGTAGGTTGAGGTTAAAGAACCTTGGCAGGGGCTTCTTTGAGGGTTTGAATTCTGTGTCGAGAGACGACATTAAGGCTCTTCACAGATTCATTAGTAGCTTGAGCTGGGTGAACAATGCAAGGATTTCATTAGTGAACGATATACAACAGTTGACAGCCTTGTCAAACCGGCCGTTTAAAACCATAAAATGTATACCCCGATATAATATTTTGAATTTCCAAAGTCAGTTAATCTTTCGATATTTTACAGCTTCTGTAAAAGTTGCCTGCTATCACGAAATAGATAAGAATTGCTCTCTATAATCAGTCCTTCAAAATTTAATATCACAGAAGTGAATTCTGAAATATTATTCGTTGGAAATAGTTCTCGAAATATTTAAAAAAAAAAACATTTTGGTCATGATCAACTGAATCAATCTGAGGGAAGAATAAAGTCAACGCGTAACCACTGACGTCATCTAAAAGGGAAGGAAAGCCGAAGTTTTTGTCTCGAAGTATATTTAACAGAAAAAGTTTCTTGCGACCATTTGTTCCTACTACAAACAATAGGGAGTTACAAGTACGGACAGTGTTGAAAAATTCAGTACTTTTGTACCTGTTTTCAGTACTTTTTCATTTCAAAAATACCGCAGTACCCCCGCTACGCTTATAGTACTTCTTAATTATTACATATTTTATGTCTTACGCTTTTCAACTATTAATGCATTAGCAAACATGTTAAACGCACTGCTAATGGTAGAATTACCCTTTAGCCCCGGTTAGCCAAACGTTCACGGAACATACGTTCGTTTTTAGAATACGAAAAGCAATGAAAACGCTTGCCGAAACGTAATGTAATTTCGGTAACCATTTTCATTGCTCTTCAAACGAACGTATGTTACATTACTTTCCACCCACGTGACTAAACGGGGCTTTAAAGGTTTGTTACGTTCTGATTCAGCTGTTTTTGACATGTATGTTTATTAAATATAAATAAATAGTCTAGTAGGTATGTGTTGGCTTACCAGACGTAAGCCCACGATTCAAACTGAATGGCAGACATCTCCATCAAAGCGAAATAAAAAAAAGATATTTCTCTGGCGGCGACTTCCTTCCGACAAAAACTCTGAAAGTAAATAAAATTGCAGTGAAAAGTTCCTTAGAAATCCATCGTTCGGAGTCGACTTTAAACAGTAGGTCCCGCCACTCATATATAAAATTAACGCATACAAAATAAGAAGAGAAGTTAGGTCATAATCCTAATTCTATGTATGTATCTTTTACAAAAGTACTATGTAATGTAAAAAAGTACTTTTTGATGCAAAAAAGTAATTTTTCGGTTATATGTAATTCAGTACCATTTTAAAATTTCAGTTTTACAACACTGGCATGTGAATATATTTTTTGCTGGGAGAAGGCAAAAAATACCACGATTTACATTTTAGTGAACGATTACATGAATGAAAACGTTCTTGTCAGAACTCGAAGCAATAGGTGTATGGGCATACATATTCGTACAAGTATATGTATATGTACTTAAGATCAAGTTATCGAGACAAATACAAAAATTATGCCAACAGTACTATAGCATACAAGCATAAATGAAAATTAAAATTATTGTGAAAACAAAAAAAAAAAACAAAAATAAAAACTTTTTAGAAGCAGAAGAGTTCAAATCCATTTCATATAGTAAATATGAATGAGAAAAGCGGTACTAAATCAATCAATAAGCAATCTTCATAATACTTTATTGACATTCATGTATACATATGTACATACATATATAGTTTAATACATACTAATTATTATTACGATACTAAATTTATTCGTCAAATATTGAATGGAGAATAAAATTTCCAATATTTGTTTGTTCAAATCAAAAAATGCATGTCATTCTGGTTGTCTGGATGCTGCAACGTATGCGATGCAACTACTACGTAGAAAACTCAATAATTTACATATACTACGATGATAATGTTGCCTTTAATTAGATTCATTTTAAAACATATTTTATCTTGAATATTGAGAGCTTTGAATAGTTCAATAGCCAACGTAAGCGATTTAAGAAATATGTATGTGACTCTCGGGCAAACGTTATACGGTATTCAGATATACACCTTCATTGCGTAAATCACAATAAACGCCATTATTGAGCTCAATATTTCATATAAAGTTTCAATTAATTATTGCACAAAAAATACGAAAATTATTATAATATTGAGCAAAACTTAAAATGCAGCACTGTCATAAGTGTGTTTAGTGAGCATACTACAATTAACCGAAAACTTTCTGTTGATATTTGAGTTGTCAAAAAAATAAAAACAATGTTTTTGAGACAACCAGCTATTTTGTTTACCGGCTATCAAATGAATATTGAATAAGCAGCTGAACTGCGTATATTGTTATGCCTGACCATTTAAAATATTGTACTCAATAAACCGAATATTGACTCAATAAATTTGCATATATTAACATAGTATTATGCACTGATTCATAAAACATTGGAACTGCTGAAAAAGTGTGTCAGAAAAGTGTGTACAGTTTGAAGTAGACTCTGAACGACAGATTTTTGAGAAACTTTTCATGGCAATTTTATTTACTCTCAGAAGACTGCTGACAGGAAACATTTTTTCATATTTCGTTCTGTTCGAAATGTCTAAACCACGTATTGAATTTACTGGCTCTTGTCTAATAAGCCTACACACTACCCACTAGATAACGGTGACTTCAATCCTGTACATGTGTTTTAACGAAATTATGTGCGTACAGTTAGTTGATGTAACAGTGTTGCAAAACTGTAATTTTGAAATGGTACTGTACTATAACTGAAAAAGTACTTTTTTTTGCATCAAATGGTACTTTTGTTAAGTGGGGCCTACTGTTTAAAATCGACTCTAAGCGACAGATTTTTGAGAAACTTTAACGTGTGGCAATTTTATTTACTCTCAGAGTTATTGCTAAAAGGAATACGCCGAAGAAACATCTTTTCATCCACCATTTCGTTTTAATATAGATGTCTGCCATGAGGTTTGAATCGCGGGCTCACATCTAGTAATCCAACACTTTACCTACTCGACTACGGCAACCATGTTAATTGAGCTAAACATTCCCCTTCAAGCATTTTTCGTCACCTAATCTAATCTACTATGCTGGCCAGAATCAGTAGGTTAATAAAGTCGCCATAGTCTAGTAGATAGTGTGTTCGCTTTTAGAAATAAAGCCCGGGTTCGAGCCCCAGGTCAGACATCAAAACGAAATATTTTAAAAAAATTTCTTCGGCGACTTCCTCTCACCAGATTTCTGGCAAAAACTCTGAGAGTAAATAAATCTGTCACAGAAAAGTTTCTCAAGATCTGTCGTTCAGAGTCGACGTTAAACTGCAGGTCTCGTTGCTCAAGTCTAAAAATTAAGGCACTCAACATGAGTAGCGTGAGAAGCTAGACCGTAATCCTAACTGAAGGGTTGTAATGGTCAATTACGTATGTAATGTTCGAATTACTCTTCTTCTTAATCATATTAGTTTAGTGGAGCCTAGAAAAATTGCATATGATCTCGTGAATGTTGAGGAATACAAGCTCCGTACCAGCTCTGACCATGTCATCGGACCAGATCAAATGATCCCAGGTTTTCTTGAAAAATATCTAGCATTTAGAAGTGAGTATAGAAGTCAGGGTGATGTTTGTTTATAGTAAGCCAGCACACTATCTACTAGACTATTTATTCGGAACGTAACAATACGTAAAAGCTGCGTTTAGTCAAACGTCATGGGAATGTAATGTAATATGCAATGCAAATGCTTACCGACATTACAGCTCTGCAAGTCTTTTAATTGCATTTCATGTTCTGAAAACGCACATACGTTCCGTGAACGTTTGGCTAATCGGGGCTAAAGCCTATTTCTACCTTTAGCATTGCGTTGAACATGTTTGCTAATGCATTAATAGTTGAAAAGCACAAGACATAAAATATATAATAACTAGCAGTACACTGCGCGCGTTGTTGTGCCACCATCTAAAATAAATTTGAAGGAAAGGCATTGCATAAACTATCCAATTAATATTGAATCATTTTATTGATTTTGTTTCCCGTTGCCCAGATGATTCAGACGAACGGGCCTGAGTAGTACGCATTCGATCAGTTTCTAATCTCACTTCTCGTTGTTCAAGTGATTCATGCGAACCGGTCTCAGCGGCATGAACTCAAAGATCTTCAGGTCTAAATGCTCGTTGCCCGTCTGAATCTGAGGCTCGTAATGCTCTTTTCTTCCGTGCTTGTGGTGTTGGTCGACCTATGTCTTGTCATTCATTTTGAATAATTTTCAGTGGTGCCATCTACCGGAAATTAATCGCACTAAATTAGAAAGCTCCGTCGACTTATTCGCAACATCTTTGCCAAAGATCATAACATGATTAAATGCACACAGTTTAGGATTTAATTAATTTTGTGTAATTTTCAGTGGCGCCACCTGTCGGATATTGGTCATACCAATTTAGAAACCTTCCCGGGCTCATGAGCAACAACTTTGCTAAAGATCATAACATGATTAAATGCACAGTTTACGATTCTATTAATTACATACAAACAAACATTCATTTTTATATATGTACATATGTATAGATTACATAGAGCTGACGGGTGACGTATACGTAATATTTTGTTAGACAATAACACTCATACTTTTTTTTTTATTTTATTTTATTTTATTTGCCTATTTCAACGTAAAAAGTAACCTATAACAACTCCTTCCAGACATACAGGAAAATACGGTAAAATTTCAAGAAAATCTTTTCAGCCGTTTAGCCGTCTATAGACTTAAAACAAACTCACAAACAAATCAACACACATTCATTTTTATATACACTTCCGCCAAATAATTTTTTTTTTTTGGAAATGCTTTAAAAAAAACTACTGAATATTTTCTTAAATTCCTTTTTTTATTTGAAAGTACAATCCTTCCGATTAATAATGGAAAATAATTTCATTCAAATGGCTGCCTCGGCTGGCCATGCAGTAGCCTATACGATCGGTCCAATTTTTAAGCATATTATCGATTGTGTGCAGCTGTATTTCAACAATGGCTTCACGAATATTGTCCTTTAAAGCGTCAATTGTCTCTGGCTTGTCGGCGTAACACTTATCTTTGACGGCACCCCACAAATAATAGTCCAACGGTGTCAAATTGCAGCTCCGAGGTGGCCAAACGACATCAGCTCTACGGCTGATAATGCGATCTTCAAAAACAGGGCGCAAAACATTGAGTGTAGCTTCGGCTGTGTGGCACGTAGCGCCGTCCTGTTGAAACTAAATGTTGCCAATATTCTCCTCTTGAATTTTTGTGAACAAAAATTCCTTCAACATGGCTCGATAACGATCGCCATTGACTGTAACGGCCACTCCTTGCTCATGGCCCAATTATGCCTCTGGACCAAAATCCGCACCAAACAGTGACTCGTTTTGGGTGCATAGGCTTTTCAATGTATGCGTGCGGGTTTTCTGTGCCCCAAATGCGATAATTTTGCTTGTTTACATACCCGCCAAGATCAAAATGAGCTTCATCTGAAAAGATGATTTTTTTTTTGCCAACATCGGCATCTTCTGTAAGTCGATCGCAGGCCCACTTAGCGAAGCGAAAACGCATTGGATGGTTAATTGGCTTCAACTCCTGAACCAATTGGACTTTGTATGGCGTCATACCAAGGTCTTTATGCAAAATTCGTCTCAATGATGTCTCCGAAATGTTCAATTGTTGATAACGACGGTGAATTGATGTTGATGGCGCTTCACGCACACATTCTGCCACAGCAGCAATATTCTCGGGTGTACGCACTGTTTTTGGCTTTTCACGCTTTGGTTTATCGATGAGGATGCCGGAGTCTTTCACTTTTTTCACAAGATAACGAACATACGGAGCTGACGGTGCTTCTCTTCTTCTAAAATGCGTACGCAATTTTAGCACACATTCTGCAACATGCAACCATGATTTTCAAAGTAAAGTCGCAATATTTCCCAGCGTTGTTCAACCATATTCGTTCAGCGGAAGGATAAAACTAATTATCTGTCAAATCAGACATGAGCTAAGTGTTACCATTCAGGAAATAAGCACTAGTTGAAAAAAAATGGCGGACCCAATATAAGAGGTACTGCGATGTATTTGAAATGAAAAAGTACTGAAAAAAGTACTAAAGTACTGAATAATATTTGAAGTTAAGTAATGAAATTAATTACTAAATTTTATTCTTTTGGTCCTTCTCAAGTTTTCGAAAAGAGTTTCGAATTAAAATCTATCCAATTATCTAAGAATAAGGTGTTCAAAAAAAGTACTCAGTTTCCTTTAAAATTTTAAAATAGTATCTGCAGCCAATTGCCCTCAAAAATGTACCCATAAAGGGCATTTCCATGCGTAAATGTATGACTATCTATGTAGTAGTAGTATGTATGCCTGTACATCTGTTTTATCACTTTTTAATACGCCAATAATTTATCCAATTAAAATTGTCTGGTCTAATGCTCAGACAAAAAATACAATTTATGGGAAAATGCGATTACAAAATGTTATCGGTGCCCTATAAATTTGATAATCGTTAATGAATTGAAGATCCCACAGCATCAAATACAATAAATAATCGATGAAATGAATGTGAATAAATAATCGAAGATGAATGGGGCTGACAGTGGGTATGTGAAACGAGACTGTTACAATATTTAAATTGTGTAGCAGCAGCAGCAGAGCAAAAAAAAAGTATGTATGTATGTATATAAAATGCAAATTAGGTATATAAAATAGCATCCCAGTGGATTAATAAACATGCGACTATCACGCTAAAGTTGTTATACTGGCAACCAATATAGTTATTTCGCTGATGTTCTCTTGTTTACATCAATTCAATTGATGTACATTCCTACGCAATAATTTTCATATACGTATACATACATACATACATATATTAGCATAAATTTTCTCATACACACATGCATACAAAACATAAATTGAATCACGTAAAGTTTAGGATTCATCTAATTTATGGGTTCCGCTGACACCCGTAAGTGTGAATAGGCATTTTACCTTGGCGTTGTATCAGTCAACATTTTATTACCTCACACTATAAACCGGAAGGATGTTGTACGCCATAATGAGTTGCTGCGATGCGTTAGTGCGTTACGCGCTCAAACCTCTCCTACATACGAATATTCACAACCTACCTTCACCTCATGACACTTGTAATGATATTATACTCCTGGCATTGACACAACGTCAGTAGTGGTAGTGGTAGTAACAGATTTTCATGATGAAACGACAATGCGTAACAAGCAATTTCAAAAAATATTATGCCCTGGGGATGCTAAAAAATTTGGCAGAACAGCAGCAATGAAAGCAATGAAAATATGTACGATAATTAAACTTGTACTAATTTTACGATTAGAAATTTATTGGCTACAATGAAGTTAAAATATAATTCAAGAGATAACTTATTTTTATTAAATACGGCTTAATGTTGATATATGTATACACAAAGAATGTGCTGCCACTGTTACTTTTATGCAAAATGTTCCAATAATATACTTTTTGATCTACTTGAGGTTATTTGATTTACGTCATTCCCAGTCGTCATTGTTTGTGTCACTAGCTGCTACTTTACACATCCGTACAATAGCATTACAGCGATCCCTCTATTTACGTTGGAACCATACTTAAAACCGGAAAAATCTAAAAGTGCATAGTGAAGGAGCAACTCAGGCATTTGGCTTAATTTCCTGGAATGCCAGTCCCGTGGAAGTTGGAGATAAAGTAGGACATCATTTTAGTGAACGACCTATTGATCTCCTAACCTTACTTTACAGAAGTTTCAAGTTTTCGGACAAGTTCTTGTGCGAGTATAAAATAATTGATAGTTGATATGTTTTTTTTGACCAATGAGCTCGTCAGAACTGGTGCACTCCTTCCGGAATCCTCTGCAGTGGACTTGGGTATTCTTTCCAGACGCCAAACTATCCTGGGCCAATGAGGAGTCCTGTTCTACCGCTAGACTCACCTGGCAACCAGTTACTTGGACTAGGTCGTGGCATCATCTCAATCACAGCGGCCATGCTTATTTACAGCTCACTGTGTTATGGGTAGACACACGCGGAGAGAATGCGGCTCCCTTTTAACGACTTCTGCCGTAGATGCAGATCCGCTGAGGAGGAGAAGACTGTTATCCACCTTCTTTGTCAGTGCCCATCTCTTACGAGGTGCACATATAGGTTATTTGGCTCTCCATTTCTTGTCAGCTTGACGGTGCTATCATCTATTGACGTCAAGGACATAGCTTCGCTTATCAAACTTTCTGGCTAGTTTCCCAGTGTGGGGTAATCGTACTTTGATGTGCAGCCCTTGCGCTGACCAACTTCTTTCTTTTCCCTGATTTTGTTGGAACTTGGTCAATACAGGGACTGCGTTCAACGGTGGCGTCACAACGGGCCGCTATGCGTGCTCAAGTGAGCTCTTTGTTATCAGAGCTACCACTTTCACCTAACCTAACCTGATATGTTTTTCGCCAGTAACCTTAATGCGATTGATCCAGAGTTCCTGGACTTACAGAGTTCCTCTTGCTACTCAAATGCTGTCAGATGAGAGGCTGCCTCCTGCTCCTTTAATTTGGTGTCAACTGTAGGCATTTACTACTCTCTAGTATTTTTCAGCCCTCTTCTAAAAATCTAATCTTACATAAGAGAAAAATACCATCCGGATCCTCATCCCTGTGAGATATGTTCCAATAACCAATATTCCGTACGCTATTTGATGTGAATTTTCTGCCTCATTCATACGTAGAGATCGCAGCCTTTACAAACTTGGAGATTATTAAAGAAGACACTCTGTTTATGAGTTTCGATTCGATAGTATGTATCATATGCTTACATACTTAATTGGCCTTTAACAACTGGTTTCGGCCTAAATTAATACATATTTCCAGGCACAAATGTAGTTGGTCTCGCCAATCGAATTTCTATCCATATTTTCTCCTATTCAGGCAAATGGATGGATATAGCAGAAAAATCCATACGTCTGTTGATGAACAGCTATTTACCTGCCACGTCGATATACTCATCATCGGTGTGGAAAATGTGGAGCAGAAGAACAAGGAGTGCCGCAAAAATCACCATAAACATGGTTAAAGAAGCGATTAAAAGCTTCTCCTCCCCTTATGCGGCAGATTCGAATATATCAGTTCTGGCACTTCTACAAAATAAGGTGGACTTCATATTAAATTATCTTGTTGGAATTTGCAATGCCTACCTAACACAGTGGATACCGATTGAAGTTAACCAGTATATAGAGATATCCCTAGATGACAAAGTATATTATCTTGCAGTATGCATTGCCATTGAAGGAGCATTCAATAATGTTTGAGTCGATACAAAAATCTAATTCTTAAACGAGTTCAGTTGGACCAAGCGCTGATTTACTAAATTGACCATATGCTAAGGAACAGGTGGATAAATTGCGCTACACATAAATTGGTGATAAGGGATAGTGTCAAAAGGGAAATACGGTAGGAAGGTTTACTTCACATCTTTTGTAGATCACAACTATTCACAGTCTCTTGAGGATATTAACTGTCGAACGACTTGAACCTGTCTGTTTCGCGGATGAGGAATGATAAAAAATTAAGGTAGATTTTCAAATTTCGGTGGCTATGTACATTCAACTCGAACATATTTTCATACTCCATAGCTATACAGCATATGTGTACTCTCATTTCATTGAAGAATCAGAAACTAAACTTTGCTCCAGACACCGTGTGAATTATATGGGTTGCTAGTCATCATGGAGTGATTGGAAATGGGGAAGCAAATATGTTGGCTAATAGAGCCAGAGTATAACATGAAATAGTACCTTTCAATAAATTAAAGATCAAGCCGAGAAAGTGGGCGCAAACGTCACATCGGCTATTTTTAAATAATGACATAGAAAGAAGAATTACAGAATTTGTAATGAGGAGAGAACCATTAGCACTTTTAAAATAAATAAGGGCGACCTGGACTGGAAGAAGTTAAGGAAGTCTGTGTCTTGCATACATACATACATACATAATTGACCATTACAACTCTTCAGTCAGGATTACGGCCTAGCTGCTCAACACCACTCATGTTGTGTGCGTTAATTTTATACATGACCTACAGTTTAACGTCGACTCCGATCGACAGATTCTTGAAAAACTTTTTCATGGCAGGTTTATTTACGCTCAGAGTTTTTGCCAGAAATCTGCTGAGCCCACAACAAGTCTATATGATGACTTAGGTACCCTTGGTTGGTCTCCCCTCCTTCAGCATACCTACCAGAGATCAGCAATGAGTATTCAAAAAGATGAATAGATTCGAATCATACTCATAATTTCTGATACTTATACGCATTCATACTTATTTTAATATCATACTCGTACTACTCATATTCATCAGTAACATCAGTATCTCAATTCATTGGTTATGGCTGACAGGAGCAGTTAGCAATAGACGTAGCAGTAGCAGCAGCAGCATCCAGTTACAATATGTACATTGCATTGCATTCTAGTAGTCATCATCAAGCTCATCATTGGTATCATTGCCATATCCATTGCCATTGCCATTGCCATGCCCACCACCACCACCACCAATATTCAGAGTTTGAAGAACTCATCGTACTCATATTTTACAATATGCATGATGTTGTTGATTTCGACTCTCCTTTACTCAACATTTACAAGAATTACAAAATAAGTATGATTCGCGTGCGAACACTACAATACTCACTAGAAGGTTGTGTGTTTGCTTTGCTTGGTGTCTTTGTCTTTTTTGCTTATGTGTCTTTTTTCTTTCTTTGTAAATGCAACAACAACTAAGACTGTGAATTTTGATGAACGATTCGCATCACTTGAATCATTTATGAGTACTATAAGTATTTTTCTAAATTTATGAATCGGAATGAGTAGGCGTATGAAACAAACATATTTCGAATGTTATGAGTTTGATGTCAACGTTGTACTCATACTCATTGCAAACTCTACTTAGAAATCAATGTTGTAGTGAGTTCAAATGAATCAGATTTCGATTTATTGCTGATCTCTGATACCTACCTACCTGCCTAGACGCTCTTATTGCATATTGAGTTTACACAATACTATCCGTCTTCTACGCAAATCCTGGACTGACATGTCGTACGGCTTATGTGATCGTCTAAATACGCCTTAAATCCTTATGAATGCAAATTTTAAAACTATAACAACTTTAATCCCTTTCTACAAGGATTATAAAAAACCCATAAAATAAACGGAAAAAACAGCGGAAATTCTTTGAAAAACACGGATGAATAAAAAAAAATTCACTCGAAATTTATTGAATATCCTGACTTGTAATGTTTCGGTTTTTATCCGTAGATTTAATTCATAATACACAGAAAAAAATGGATTGTAAATACAATTAATTTTTTGCATATACAATTAAAAATTTGTTTGTTTTTCAGCCAACAACAGTTTTTTGTGAATATAAACACGGGATTTTGTAGTTTTATAAAAAATTAATTTATTTTTTTTTCAATTAATATTTTTGCTTTATTAACTAAAGAAATTGTTAAAAACAAAATATATTTTTAACAAATGCGATTGTCGAATTAAAATATATTTTTAATTAAAATTATTGTTTTTTTGAAAAAACCAATTGTTAAATCTGAAATATTTTTTTAATAAAATTGGTTGTTATAGTAATAAAATATTTAGTTAAATTTCACGCACATTTTAATTAAATATATTGTCACAATAATGATAATTATTCAATTAAATTGGTCATTATGGTAACAAATAATATTGTTAATATTACAAACAAATTCAACAAAATTTTTTTTAATTTAGCTGATATTTTCAACGAAATTTATTAACAAAAAAATTGTTATTTTTTAACAATAAATTTTGTTGATTTTTTGTTCTATTTTTAATAAAAAAAACGCTGTTTTGCCATAAAAGTTTGGTATTTTTTATTATTAAAAAAAATATATATATACATATTCCATTAATAAAAATGATTTTATATAAATAAAATTATACAGAGAGGTGCAATAGAGTTTTATAACTAATTAATTTGATTACAAATGTTGATTTTAAAACTTATATGTTCAAATTTTATCATTAGTTAAAATAAGAAGTTAATTCCAAAAGAAATATATTTTATACATAAATTTGATGTAAAAAGACAATAATATTTTAAGAAAAATTTAATTAGTTATTTTTCCCCGTAATCTGCCCATTTGGTTTTCAGTTCTTTGCCTTTGGAAACTTTAGTAGAAGTGATATTAATATCTATAAATAAATAAGTGAAATATAAATATTTATAACTACATCTACTAATCAAAATTATATTTAAATCTAATCACCTTCAAAATGATTATATAAATGACGCAGTTTCCATTCAAGCAGCAAATTATAAAGATCCAAATTTACATTTTTATTTGGTTCGAAATCTTTTAAAACATATTATTACATATTATATTTATCACACAGAAAACAATTAATACAATTTACCTTGTTTTTTAATATATTTTATTTAAATTATTGTTTTAACACCAATTTAATGTAAATAATCACTTTTTATATTAAACACTTTAATTTTTTACAAAACGCTTCACTTCTTTACAGTCGCATAGATCAAACAAAACTGAAGATGTGTTCCTCCTTTTTTGTTTGTTTTTTAAATCTTGTTTCGTTCTGTTCTTTTTTTTCTATTCGTGTTTTGTTCCGTTATAATGGCAGTTAAAAATTAGTTCTTCAAAGTACGTATGTATGTTTTACAATTTATGGACACTGCATATATGCATATATATAGAGCAAATATTATATTTATCCAACATGTTGTTGCTAAGTTCATTAATATGTGTTTTTGTAACGAATAAAAAAACTGCAAAAAAACAAATAAAAAATGTTGCTACATTTCATATTTAAAATAATCGCTTAAAAAGTAAAACACAATATGCTTTTGAAAGTTAGGCACATATATGGATGAAATGTGTTTTCCTTTTTTTCAATTATCATGTATATAAAACGCAAATTAGTGACATTGTTTTTATTTTTTACATTTTCCATACGTGTCTTGCATTCCGTTAGAAATTCATTGCGATTTTTAACAAAATGATTTGTCAACATTTTTAATTGAAAAAAAAGGTTGAAGATTGTTATATTAACAATGTTGATGGTGTTATTAACAAAATTTTTATTTAATAAAAATTATATTTTAACAAATGAAAAAATGGTAACTTCTTCATTTTTATATTTTAACTGTTAAATGTTTTTTTTTTTAATAATTAAAAAATAAACCAAAATTTGTAAAATTTACAAATATTTTGGCTTTATTAATAAAAAAAATTGTTAAATCTTAAAAAAAAATTTAACAATCAGAATTCTTATGCAAAATATTGACATTTTAACATAAATTTGACAAAACTGATATTCAGTTCAATTTATTGAATTTGTTTTGGATAATTGTTATATTAACATCGTACTTAATTGTATTAATTAAACATGTTTCAATATAGAAATTGATAATTAACAACTAAAGTTGTTACACGGATTTTGGACATAATTTTTTCTGTGTATGAGATAACCCATACACATACGATCAAATGCCGTTATGTCAACTGACTATCCGTTAATTGTGCTTGTCATCCGCAATTTTAATTGTTCTTTTTATTGTTTGCAATTGTGTGGAGTGAAATGCTTTTGTATGTGTCATAAATAAAGAATAATTATACAACAATCATTTGTAATACATATACAAACAATTAAATGATTTCATAAAATCGTTATTGTTTTCCTTTTGATTTTGCAACTGAATAACATGAACAAGGTACAGAAGCCTACAACTAACTATTCGTTCGTACGTATGTATGTATCCATGTACTTGGGTTTGACAATAATTAGCTGTTGTTTATTATTTTAAATGAAATGTGATGAAAACACACACACACAGGTGCCGGCATACATATCCGCATGTGGTTACCAGATTATTTCAAACTGAAAATCAAAAACTTTACATGCGATATCAAAATGTTTTCAATAAGAAGGCAAACGGCATAGATATAGGATAATACGGATTGCGTAAATCGCAATAAACGCCATTATTGAGCTCAATATTTCATATAAAGTTTCAATTAATCATTGCGCATTAAATACGCAAATTTTTATATTATTGAGTAAAACTTCAAATGCAGCACTGTTATAAGTAGGTACAGTGAGCATCAAATGTCAACAACGGCAAACAAAAAAACAAAATAAAAACAATATTGTTGAAACAACCAGCTGTTTTGTTTACCAGCTGTCAAAGGAATATTGAATAAGCAGCTGAACTGCGTATATTGTTATGTCTGAACACTTAAAATATTGTACTCAATAAAGCAAATATTGACTCAATAAAAGTGCATTTCTGAACATAGTATAACGCTAAACCTCCGTAAGATATCAGACACAACAAAAGGAGACTGAACATAAAAAGTGGTCTGTTGTTGTTTTTTTTTTTGTGCTATACTAAAGGGTCCGCCAAATAACTTTTTTTTTTGAAAATGTTGTAAAGAAAAACTACTGAATATTTTCTCAAATTTCTTTTTTTAATTGAAAGTACAATCCTTCCGGTTAATAATGAAAATAATTTCATTCAAATGGCTGCCTCGGCTGGCCATGCAGTAGCCTACACGAGTAGCTTACAGAAGATGCCGATTTAGGCAAAAAAAATCATCTTTTCAGATTAAGCTCATTTTGATCTTGGCGGGTATGTAAACAAGCAAAATTGTCGCATTTGGGGCACAGAGAACCCGCACGCATACATACATTGCGAAGCCGACGCGCCCAAAACGAGTCACTGTTTGGTGCGGATTTTGGTCCAGAGGCATAATTCGAAAACGAGCAAGGAGTGGCCGTTACTGTCAATGGCGATCGTTATCGGGCCATGTTGAACGAATTTTTGTTCACAAAAATTGAAGAGGAGGATATTGCCAACATTTGATTTCAACAGAACGGCGCTACGTGCCACACAGCCGAAGCTACACTCAATGTTTTGTGCCCTGTTTTTGAAGATCACATTATCAGCCGCAGAGCTGATGTCGTTTGGCCACCTCGGAGCTGCGATTTGACACCGTTGGACTATTATTTGTGGAGTGCCGTCAAAGATAAGTGTTACACCGACAAGCCAGAGACAATTGACGCTTTAAAGGACAATATTTGTGAAGCCATTGGTGAAATAATGTGCTTAAAAATTGGACCGATCGTGTAGGGTACTGCATGGCCAGCCGAGGCATCCATTTGAATGAAATTATTTTCCATTATTAACCGGAAGGATTGTACTTTCAAATAAAAAAAGAAATTCGAGAAAATATTCAGTAGTTTTTTTTACAGCATTTTCAAAAAAAAAAAAGTTATTTGGCGGACCCTTTACATACATACTTACAAAAATACAAACTAATTAATTCTCATTAAAAAATTTTTATTTGCCATGATTTCTAATAAATTGATTGTACTAAAAAATTTACAAGGAAGCTCTATCTCGTTGGCAGCAGAAGAATACGTGCATATTTTCAGCAGAGTGGACACGTATGGGCTAAATGAGGATCGACTCACTTCTGTCCTTAAATAGCATGGCCATCCGTCACATTATAGCGATTCTTACGGGTCACTGTTATTTTGGTAAGGAAAGAAAGACTTAACATTCCGGCAAAGGATGTGCGTCTGTGGAGGAGGATGAGACATTATTTCCACTCATGTCTCCGTGCACAACTCTTGTCGTAAAATGACGGAGCTTTTTAACCTTTCGTTTTCTGACATCTTTGACAGAACTTGATTGACTCGGAATGGTTTCGTCTAAAAATATATGATCTCCGGCCAGAATTGATTGTGTTGTATCACAGTGAGCATCATTCTTTAAGGGGATCGTCCACCATCTTACCTAACTTAACCTAACCTAAACAAATTCAAATAATTACAAAATTAAAATGAAATTCTTAAATACAATTTTAATAAATGATAACTTAAATGGTTTTAAAATTACCGAATAATAGCTCACAAACCCTAAATATCGCAGTAGTTTGGTAGGTAGTGTGTTGGCTTATTAGACTTGAGGCCTCGGTTCAAACCCCAGGTCAGACATCACAACGAAAATATGAAAAAATATATCTTCGGCGACTTCCTCTCACCAGATTTCTGGCAAAAACTCTGAGAGTAAAAATTGCCACGAAAAGCTTCTCAAAAAATCTGTCGTTCGGAGTCGACGTTAAACTGTAGGTCCCGCCACTAATTTATAAAATTAACGCACACAACATGAGTGGTGTTGAGAAGCTAGGCCGTAATCTTGACTGAAGGGTTGTAATGGCCAATTATGTATGTACGTAAATATAAATTCATGTAATTTTGACCTTTCAAATCTTATCCATCTGGCAACCTTATGCTCGTACAGATGGACACAGCCGTACGCACTCAGTGTTTGTGTTATATTATGTTGACTCTTCTGACCACTCAAACATTATTACAAACATAAACATTAACATTTAACAAGTTAAAGTAAATGTTAAAAGGTAAAAGGTAACAATTGCCATTGTATGGTCGTCAGTCAAGTCGTGCAAGCGGTGAGTGTGATTTTACCACATTAATTAACTCTCGTTCTCCATGAACAATAACAAAGATGCTAATGAGTATTAACCAAAAATAATAATGTATTATTATCCTTGCCCATATCTTTAATGGTGTGAGAAAGTGAAGTGAACTAAATTGAAGTGTTTTATGTGGCGTTAAAAGACATTTTCCGAAATTGACAGAATTTAATGTAACCTCATGGGCGAGTACCTATTAAACGTTAGTAAGGCAAAAAAAACAAAAAAGACATTATCGAGGCTAAATATAATTTTAAATATTATTGTCAAAAGCTGTAGTAGTGAAGAAAGATGGAGACTTAATTTAAAAAAAGGTCATCCAAGGATTTGTTTACTATCCTTAACTGGATATCTCCAGACATGTTGGAGAAACAAGTGACTACGAATGTGGCAAAGAGGCTGAGCGCCACATGAGCATGGAAAACTACAAAAACTATGGAATATACCTATGATGCCGGACCCTGCTTTATTTCCTGGTTTGGCCAGACAGATATCAGATAGAAGTCGTCGTAGTCTAGTAGGTAGTGTGTTCGCTTATTAGACGTAAAGGCCGGGTTCGTATCCCTGGTCAACATCAAAACGAAATATGAAAAAAAAAATATTTCTTCGGCGACTTCCTCTCAGCAGATTTCTGGCAAAAACTCTGATAAACCTGCCATGAATAAGTCTCTCAAAAATCTGTCGTTCGGCGTCTACGGTAAACTGTAGGTCCCGCCACTCATGTATAAAATTAAAGCACACTACATGAGTGGTGTGAGAAGCTAGGCCGTAATCCTGACTGAAGGGTTGTAATGGCCAATGGTTTTCGCTACCAACGTTAAGTATGTAATGGTTTACACCTTTCAGGTTGGCTCATTGTTTACACCTTCCTGGAAACGTCATTTATATTTTCACTGATTGATCATGATCATACCACAGCCTTCGATGTGGAACCTTTTCAGAATAACTGAACATTAGAGCATCCTTACGCAACCAGATTATTGTAGTACTTTTCAGCCGGCTATATTGCTGCCGTGCAAATTCGGAATCAGAGTATTTCGTATGATGATATGCGCATATTTACAGCCAGTAAGTCGGCCATGTGATCGGTAGAGAATGTGTACACCAGAGATCAGTAATGAATCATTTTTTCGCTACTCATAAGTACTCATGAAATTTGGAGTATGAGGCAATAGTATTGAAATTTTACTACTCTGATTCATTCGTACTCACTACAGCATTGATTAATAAGTACAGGTTGCAATGAGTATGAGTACAACGTTGACATCAAACTCATTAAATTCGAAATATGTTTGATTCATACGCCTACTCATTCAGATTCACAAATTTAGAAAAATACTTATAGTACTCATAAATGATTTGAGTGATTGAACTGATTTAGAATTTACAGTCTTAGTTGTTGTTCCATTTACAAAAAAAAAGGAGAAAGAAAAATATAAAGACAGCAAGCAAAGCAAACACACAACCTTCTAGTGAGTATTGTAGTGTTCGTAAGCGAATCATAATTATTTTTTAATCCTTGTAAATGTTGAGTAATGGAGAGTCGAAATCAATAACATCATGCATACTGTTAAGTGCAAATATGATGAGTACTTCAAACTTTGAATATGAGTAGTATGAGTATGACATTAAAATAAGTATCAGAAATTATGAGTATGATTCGAATCTACTCATCCTTTTGAATACTCATTGCTGATCTCTGGTATCGATCTCACAACCATTCATTGCTGATATCTGATCGATACCCAAACAAAGACTCTGGTCTGTTACATTTCTCATTTTATTAACAACAACACTTTAATTCCTTTTAAATAATAAACTCTTGCAGTAAATGTTATATTTTCTTATTTTGTTTTTATCGAGTGCAATTAGTATGCGTTTGCAATGAAAATTAATTTAAAGGAAATGAATATTTATTGCCTCCATTATTTTGTAAAAATTCTTTGCTGTCGCTTTTAAAACATGATACATAAAATTAATGCACAGCAACAAAAACATAAATATTGAAGAAATTTGTAGAATTAGCTTATACACACACACACACACTCGACACACACAATAATTTTCTGCGAGTCACAATTTACTTTCTTTACGGTATATTGTTGGAAAAAAAACAAAAGAAATAAAAACTTGTGAATATTTTTGTATTCAAATAACAACTAAATTTTCTTATCACGAAATATGAGTGATGGATGGTTGCATGTCAACCTTTCAACACTGAAACAATTAACTAAACGAACATGTTTGTTTTTTTCTTTTTACAAAAAAAAAACAAAAAAAATTCTGTTTAATATAAACAACTGAACATAAAAATAAAACATTTAATTGTAACTGAATAATTCTGAATAAGAATGTTCACTATGGATTGGCGTAACATTGTACATACTGGGTTTAAGACAATGCTTAATATAATCTCTAAAAGTGTCATTCATTAAACAACACATTTTTCGGTTTCATGGTCTTGTTGCATGAGTTTCAATGGTAACAAGTAAATTCACGCTGACTGTAAAGCCTGTTTGTAACGTCACTACGTTCTATACTTTCAATTTTAGAACAAGTTTCTGAAGTCATACGAATATACATAATTGGCAACCCTTCAGTCAGGATAACGGCCTAGTTTCTCACACCACTCATGTTGTGTGCTTTAATTTTTAAACTTGAGTAGCGGGACCTACAGTTTAATGTCGACTCCGAACTACAGATAGAAATCTTGCTATTATGGCAACATGTGCTCTGACTTCCGTACAGAGATCAGCAATAAGTATTCAAAAAGTTGAGTAGATGCGAAAACATACTCATAATTTCTGATACTTATACGCATTCATACTTATTTTAATATCATACTCATGCTACTCATATTCATAGTTTGAAATACTGATTTCCACTCTCCTTTACTCAACATTTACAAAAATCACAAAATAAGTATGATTCGCGCACGAACACTGCGATACTCACTAGAAGGTTGTGTGTTTGATTTGCTTGCTGTCTTTATCTTTTCTTGAATCACTCGAATCATTTATGAGTATTATAAGCAATTTTCTAAATTTATGAATCTGAATGAGTAGGCAGGCGTATGAATCAAACATATTTCGAATGTTATGAGTTTGTTGTCAACATTGTACTCATACTCATTGCAACCTGTACTTATAAAGCAATGATGTAGTGAGTACGAATGTATCAGAGTAGTTGAATTTCAATACTGTTGACTCACTCATACTCAAAATTTCATGAGTACTTATGAGTAGTGAAAAAAAAACGATTCTTTGCTGATCTCTGCTTCTGTACTGGTGCTTTCATTCGTAAGGCAATTTCTGACTTTATCCCTATGTACTGGAACCAATAAAAGAGTTACTAATGAATGATCCGCCATTTTGTCTAAAATATCCCCAGCATTCATGAACATAAATAAACATCGATATGATGTTCGTTAAGCACTTGATCAAAGCTTGGCTTTTTAAGATACTTTCAAGGAAAATTCCAACATCTACAAAACATTGCACCACTTTTAATGTAGTCATAACCTATGCCTGCAAGAGGTCAGGCAGCCCATATAAAAATTAAGAATTCCTAATAGCCATCAATATTGTTACGAAAATGGAAATGATGTTATTAAAATAATAAACAAAAACTACATAAACAAAACAAGAACATACAATTTTGCTTTTGCAAATACAATTTTGCTTTTGCAAACACAATTTTGCTTTTGCAAACACAATTTTGCTTTTGCAAATACAATTTTGTTTTTGCAAACACAATTTTGCTTTTGCAAATACAATTTTGCTTTTGCAAATACAATTTTGCTTTTGCAAACACAATTTTGCTTTTGCAAATACAATTTTGTTTTTGCAAACACAATTTTGCTTTTGCAAATACAATTTTGCTTTTGCAAATACAATTTTGCTTTTGCAAACACAATTTTGCTTTTGCAAATACAATTTTGTTTTTGCAAACACAATTTTGCTTTTGCAAATACAATTTTGCTTTTGCAAATACAATTTTGCTTTTGCAAACACAATTTTGCTTTTGCAAATACAATTTTGTTTTTGCAAACACAATTTTGCTTTTGCAAACACAATTTTGCTTTTGCAAATACAATTTTGCTTTTCCAAACACAATTTTGCTTTTGCAAATACAATTTTACTATTGCAAACACAATTTTGCTTTTGCAAATACAATTTTGTTTTTGCAAACACAATTTTGCTTTTGCAAACACAATTTTGCTTTTGCAAACACAATTTTGCTTTTGCAAACACAATTTTGCTTTTGCAAATACAATTTTGGTTTTGCAAAGACAATTTTGGTTTTGCAAATACAATTTTGCTTTTGCAAATACAATTTTGGTTTTGCAAAGACAATTTTGGTTTTGCAAATACAATTTTGCTTTTGCAAATACAATTTTGCTTTTGCAAATACAATTTTGGTTTTGCAAAGACAATTTTGGTTTTGCAAATACAATTTTGGTTTTGCAAATACAATTTTGCTTTTGCAAAGACAATTTTGGTTTTGCAAATACAATTTTGCTTTTGCAAATACAATTTTGCTTTTGCAAAGACAATTTTGGTTTTGCAAATACAATTTTGGTTTTGCAAAGACAATTTTGGTTTTGCAAATACAATTTTGGTTTTGCAAATACAATTTTGGTTTTGCAAATACAATTTTGGTTTTGCAAAGACAATTTTACTTTTGCAAATACAATTTTGGTTTTGCAAATACAATTTTGGTTTTGCAAATACAATTTTGGTTTTGCAAATACAATTTTGCTTTTGCAAATACAATTTTGCTTTTGCAAAGACAATTTTGGTTTTGCAAATACAATTTTGGTTTTGCAAAGACAATTTTGGTTTTGCAAAGACAATTTTGGTTTTGCAAATACAATTTTGGTTTTGCAAATACAATTTTGCTTTTGCAAATACAATTTTGCTTTTGCAAAGACAATTTTACTTTTGCAAATACAATTTTGGTTTTGCAAAGACAATTTTGGTTTGCAAATACAATTTTACTTTTGCAAATACAATTTTGCTTTTGCAAAGACAATTTTGGTTTTGCAAAGACATTTTTGGTTTTGCAAATACAATTTTGCTTTTGCAAATACAATTTTGCTTTTGCAAATACAATTTTGGTTTTGCAAATACAATTTTGGTTTTGCAAATACAATTTTGCTTTTGCAAATACAATTTTGCTTTTGCAAAGACAATTTTACTTTTGCAAATACAATTTTGGTTTTGCAAAGACAATTTTGGTTTGCAAATACAATTTTACTTTTGCAAATACAATTTTGCTTTTGCAAAGACAATTTTGGTTTTGCAAAGACATTTTTGGTTTTGCAAATACAATTTTGCTTTTGCAAATACAATTTTGCTTTTGCAAATACAATTTTGGTTTTGCAAATACAATTTTGGTTTTGCAAATACAATTTTGCTTCTGCAAATACAATTTTGGTTTTGCAAAGACAATTTTGGTTTTGCAAAGACAATTTTGGTTTTGCAAATACAATTTTGGTTTTGCAAATACAATTTTGCTTTTGCAAATACAATTTTGCTTCTGCAAATACAATTTTGGTTTTGCAAAGACAATTTTGGTTTTGCAAAGACAATTTTGGTTTTGCAAATACAATTTTGCTTTTGCAAATACAATTTTGCTTTTGCAAATACAATTTTGCTTCTGCAAATACAATTTTTGTTTTGCAAAGACAATTTTGGTTTTGCAAAGACAATTTTGGTTTTGCAAAGACAATTTTGGTTTTGCAAAGACAATTTTGGTTTTGCAAATACAATTTTGGTTTTGCAAATACAATTTTGTTTTTGCAAAGACAATTTTGGTTTTGCAAATACAATTTTGTTTTTGCAAATACAATTTTATTTTTGCAAATACAATTTTGTTTTTGCAAATACAATTTTGTTTTTGCAAATACAATTTTGTTTTTGCAAACCCAATTTTGTTTTTGCAAATACAATTTTGTTTTCGCAAATACAATTTTGTTTTTGCAAATACAATTTTGGTTTTGCAAATACAATTTTGTTTTTGAAAATACAATTCTGCTTTTGCAAAGACAATTTTGGTTTTGCAAATACAATTTTGATTTTGCAAAGACAATTTTGCTTTTGCAAACACAATTTTGTTTTTGCAAATACAATTTTATTTTTGCAAATACAATTTTGTTTTTGCAAATACAATTTTGTTTTTGCAAATACAATTTTGTTTTTGCAAACCCAATTTTGTTTTTGCAAATACAATTTTGCTTTTGCGAAAACAATTTTGCTTTTGCAAACACAATTTTGATTTTTTCTCTGCAGAATGTATTTTTTTTTCGTAAGTGTTGGGCCTGTTAGATAAAAATATTTTAAATTCCGTATTCTGTCCTTTGCAAATGTTCAATTTTCAATTTACGTAATCTGTCGGAATCATTTGATAGTGTTTTGCTTACCGAACACTATCCGTCAAATGCTAGGGAGATGACACAGTATGAATGCATTACATAATTCTATTCTACAGTGGGCAACAAAATATTTTATTTCATTATGTTTTCTGTAAAAATCTGAATTATATACAAATGGCAACGTGTTACTTTTAAAGATTAAAAGATTTTCTTGTTCTTTTCCAATTTTATTAATATTATTACGCAAATGGAAACAACCTAATATAATTTCACAAGAAAACAATAAGCAAAGGCTTCAAAAACAAAGACCATGAGTATGAGTATGTGTACACAATACACACGTCACAGATACACACTAACAAATACGTCGAACAAGTACCAAGTAAACCAACAACAACAAGTATGAGAGAAAAAACTATAGACAAGTAAGCAAGCGCAACAACAACAATGAAGTTGCAATATAACTCCCGAAAAAGCGAAAACGTGAACATCCCACATCGAGAACATTCATCATACTAATTACGAGCGTATATAAAAGGGAAAGACTTGGCAAGCAGCAGTCAGTAAGAGTTTAGTGAGTCTTGTTTTAAGACGTGTTCGAAGTAAACAATCGTGGTTTGAAGATCTCCGTTATAAATCTGTACACTAGTATAAGTGTTGTTGCTTACAAAAAGGCTATAAGCAGAGAATAATAATGAACAAGCAAGTAGTTGTTGTATCGTGAAGTTGTATACGGTGGCACACAGAAGTAGTGTGAATAATAAAGAGTTTAATTGAAACGAAACACATATTTGTTTTTATTTTGGTTTGCAATTAACGAACTCATAATCTAAACGTAACAATATTATAGGTTCTCTAATTTAAAAAAAAAAGAAATTTTGTTTCCCGGTGTAATCCGCTTGGAAATTCTATGGAAAGATTATTAGAAAACTTAAAAGTAAAAAATGAAATAAGACGTAGGAATAGGAAGAGAAGATAAACAGTGCAAATTGATGAGTTTATTATGTCTTCTTCTATTGCAGGCTCTGGTCGGTCGTACTGTTTACCGGATGCCAACGGAAAGGAATTAACCGATACACTTTCACACCTCCATTGCTTTTCATACGGCATATTTAACGCAATAAGGTTGATAATGATGATGATGACGATAATGATGCTAATGAAGTATTTTAGATTAAATCTCCTTATAATTAGCATCATCATGAGGTAGTTGATGCTATGGTAATGATGTTTGGCATGATTTACAAAGTAATAATTGTCCATAATTGTATTTATTAAACTGAACTTGCAATGGACTCTCTCACTCTCCCTCTCTCTCTCTCGTTCATTTAAGGTAACTGCTTCGGAGTCGAGGAAGAACAAAATATTGTAAAAATTTAAAATGTATGTTACAGACATAGATACATACATACTTATGCTAGCAGAAAATTAAAGCAACCATAAGTACGGACACTGTTTTAATACGATAAGCTCCTCCTTCTTTTAAGATAGGCATAGAGTAAGTCTGATGCCTTAATGGACGTTGTTTCCTAAAGGTGGCGGATGCAAATTGTTTGCAGGAAGTATTATTGTTGTTGTGGAAAATACAACAATATTTAGAAATTAAATAGCATTGTACAGTTATGAACATTAATTTGTTTGTGTATGAAGTTCTTTAAAAGTAGAAAGAAATGGAGTGTGATTACGATAACGATAACATTGAATTTAATCTATGGCAAGTATATAAAAATTATTCATGATAACGATATGATGCGAGACAGACAGATTGCCGCAAATATTTTCATTTAAACTAATAAATATTGAAGTATTTGCAAATAAATATTTAGAAATTTTCTTTTATTAAAATACTAACTACTCCTATCGATATGAAATATAAATATTCAAAATATATTGGTATACATATTTTCTTATGTATATTTTTATTATTTTTAGTCAATAACCTCAACGTAATAAAAACATTTATTTTATTACTGATATTTACAATGTTTCATAATAATTATATCTTATTCTTGACTGAATTTTACTATTACTCTGAATTCGAGTAATACGTTGATCTGGCGTCTCGGCAGCTCTAGATGTTGATGCTCGTAATCTCTCTCCTTCTATCCGTACACCGCCATCAGTTCTAGATCTTGATGATTGGGATCGTTTTCTTCTAAGAGGTGCATCACGTTCATCAGGTGTCTCCGCAGCTCTAGATGTTGATGCTCGTAGTCTCTCTCCTTCTAGGCGTATATCGCGTTGATCCGGCGTCTCAGCAATTCTTGATCTTGATAATTGGGATCGTTTTCGTTTAAGACGTGCATCACGTTGATCAGGTGTCTAGATGTTGATGCTCGTAGTCTCTCTCTTTCTATACGTACATCTCGTTGATCTGGTGTTTCTGCAGCTACTGCTCTTTGCGATCGTATTATTTCCCTTTATAAACGTTCATCACGTTGAACTAGAGTCTTAGCAGCTCTAGATGTGGAGGCTCTAGACCTTTCAACACTCAGACTAACATCACGTTCTTCGGGAGTTTCTTCAGTCCTTTGTGATTGTAAATTAACTGCATTTTTGGATCGTCTGTGTCTACGGTTAATGGTGCCTACGTTACACATGTCCCTCTATGCGTATTTTTACAAACATATAATAAAACAGGTATTGAAATAAACAGGCAATACACATGACTTTAGCTGCAATAGTTTATCAGATATATGATATTTAGTATTTAATTTCTCTAAAAATAGAGTCCATTTATTTCCCTAACCCCAAAATGTTCATATCTGTGGCAAAGTGGTTCATGCTAGATTCTAGCTCTAATAGTTTTCCATGTACACGAACTATAGTATCATATTTATATGGGAGGGTCTCGCTCTTATTGCTAGTCCGGCAATTTTTTCACAAATTATTCATATGGATTTCAGTGTTGCCCGTGTACAATTTGATGATTTTATCAATAATGATTTCCGAGATATAAGAAGTTTTGAATTTAATTCAGAAGGGAAGTACCACGCCCCCTTTTCCTAGTCAGCCCATTTTTGTCTAAAATATTCATATTGATACTAAAGTGGATTCGACAAAATTTTTTGTACTCTAACTGTTATATTTTCTTAGATATAATTACCCAATTCACAAAATGTTATAGTTGTCGTAGATCGGTAGAAACTATGACAAACTACAAATATTGTACATAATGTTGTTGGTAATTTCCATGTCAAAAACTACTACAACATGTACGACAATTTTTCCTATGTTTCCGAAATGTCGTAAATTTTTTTGAATTTTAAAAAAATCGATTTTTGGTCGAAAATATAAGTGAATTCAGTGGCCATTTGGGAACATATAAGAAATAGTACACCATACAGACTATATGCAAATGATAGTCCAGAGGGTCCTCGTTCCAACCGTGGCAGTGGGATAGCTGAAATAATTTTGTGAGTCGAGATTTTGAATTTTAAAAAGATCGATTTTTGGTCGAAAATATAAGTGAATTCTCTAAAAGATCAGTGGCCATTTGGGAACATGGCCGTCAAAATTTTTTCACTCCGCTTTTTGAAAGTGGTGTGAATAAAGAAATAAATTCGCACTTTCAAAAAGCGGTGTGAAAAAATTCGACACACTTTCAAAAAGCGGTGTGAAAAATTTTGACACACTTTAAAAAAGCGGTGTGAAAAATTTTGACACACTTTCAAAAAGCGGTGTGAAAAATTTTGACACACTTTCAAAAAGGGGTGTGAAAAATGTTGACACACTTTCAAAAAGGGGTGTGAAAAATTTTGACACACTTTCAAAAAGGGGTGTGAAAAATTTTGACACAATTTCAGAAAGGGGTGTGAAAAATTTTGACACACTTTCAAAAAGCGGTGTGAAAAATGTTGACACACTTTCAAAAAGGGGTGTGAAAAATGTTGACACACTTTCAAAAAGGGGTGTGAAAAATGTTGACACACTTTCAAAAAGGGGTGTGAAAAATGTTGACACACTTTCAAAAAGGGGTGTGAAAAATGTTGACACACTTTCAAAAAGGGGTGTGAAAAATGTTGACACACTTTCAAAAAGGGGTGTGAAAAATGTTGACACACTTTCAAAAAGCGGTGTGAAAAATTTTGACACACTTTCAAAAAGGGGTGTGAAAAATGTTGACACACTTTCAAAAAGGGGTGTGAAAAATTTTGACACACTTTCAAAAAGGGGTGTGAAAAATTTTGACACAATTTCAGAAAGGGGTGTGAAAAATTTTGACACACTTTCAAAAAGCGGTGTGAAAAATGTTGACACACTTTCAAAAAGGGGTGTGAAAAATGTTGACACACTTTCAAAAAGGGGTGTGAAAAATTTTGACACACTTTCAAAAAGGGGTGTGAAAAATGTTGACACACTTTCAAAAAGGGGTGTGAAAAATGTTGACACACTTTCAAAAAGGGGTGTGAAAAATGTTGACACACTTTCAAAAAGCGGTGTGAAAAATGTTGACACACTTTCAAAAAGGGGTGTGAAAAATGTTGACACACTTTCAAAAAGGGGTGTGAAAAATGTTGACACACTTTCAAAAAGGGGTGTGAAAAATGTTGACACACTTTCAAAAAGCGGTGTGAAAAATGTTGACACACTTTCAAAAAGGGGTGTGAAAAATTTTGACACACTTTCAAAAAGGGGTGTGAAAAATGTTGACACACTTTCAAAAAGGGGTGTGAAAAATGTTGACACACTTTCAAAAAGGGGTGTGAAAAATTTTGACACACTTTCAAAAAGGGGTGTGAAAAATGTTGACACACTTTCAAAAAGGGGTGTGAAAAATGTTGACACACTTTCAAAAAGGGGTGTGAAAAATGTTGACACACTTTCAAAAAGAGGTGTGAAAAATGTTGACACACTTTCAAAAAGGGGTGTGAAAAATGTTGACACACTTTCAAAAAGGGGTGTGAAAAATGTTGACACACTTTCAAAAAGGGGTGTGAAAAATGTTGACACACTTTCAAAAAGCGGTGTGAAAAATGTTGACACACTTTCAAAAAGGGGTGTGAAAAATGTTGACACACTTTCAAAAAGGGGTGTGAAAAATGTTGACACACTTTCAAAAAGGGGTGTGCAAAATGTTGACACACTTTCAAAAAGGGGTGTGAATAATGTTGACACACTTTCAAAAAGGGGTGTGAAAAATGTTGACACACTTTCAAAAAGGGGTGTGAAAAATGTTGACACACTTTCAAAAAGGGGTGTGAAAAATGTTGACACACTTTCAAAAAGGGGTGTGAAAAATGTTGACACACTTTCAAAAAGGGGTGTGAAAAATGTTGACACACTTTCAAAAAGGGGTGTGAAAAATGTTGACACACTTTCAAAAAGGGGTGTGAAAAATGTTGACACACTTTCAAAAAGCGGTGTGAAAAATTTTGACACACTTTCAAAAAGGGGTGTGAAAAATGTTGACACACTTTCAAAAAGGGGTGTGAAAAATGTTGACACACTTTTAAAAAGGGGTGTGAAAAATGTTGACACACTTTCAAAAAGGGGTGTGAAAAATGTTGACACACTTTCAAAAAGGGGTGTGAAAAATGTTGACACACTTTCAAAAAGGGGTGTGAAAAATGTTGACACACTTTCAAAAAGGGGTGTGAAAAATGTTGACACACTTTCAAAAAGGGGTGTGAAAAATGTTGACACACTTTCAAAAAGGGGTGTGAAAAATGTTGACACACTTTCAAAAAGGGGCGTGAAAAATGTTGACACACTTTCAAAAAGGGGTGTGAAAAATGTTGACACACTTTCAAAAAGGGGTGTGAAAAATGTTGACACACTTTCAAAAAGGGGTGTGAAAAATGTTGACACACTTTCAAAAAGGGGTGTGAAAAATGTTGACACACTTTCAAAAAGGGGTGTGAAAAATGTTGACACACTTTCAAAAAGGGGTGTGAAAAATGTTGACACACTTTCAAAAAGCGGTGTGAAAAATGTTGACACACTTTCAAAAAGGGGTGTGAAAAATTTTGACACACTTTCAAAAAGGGGTGTGAAAAATTTTGACACACTTTCAAAAAGGGGTGTGAAAAATTTTGACACACTTTCAAAAAGGGGTGTGAAAAATTTTGACACACTTTCAAAAAGGGGTGTGAAAAATTTTGACACACTTTCAAAAAGGGGTGTGAAAAATTATGACACACTTTCAAAAAGCGGTGTGAAAAATTTTGACACACTTTCAAAAAGGGGTGTGAAAAATTATGACACACTTTCAAAAAGCGGTGTGAAAAATGTTGACACACTTTCAAAAAGGGGTGTGAAAAATTTTGACACACTTTCAAAAAGGGGTGTGAAAAATGTTGACACACTTTCAAAAAGGGGTGTGAAAAATGTTGACACACTTTCAAAAAGGGGTGTGAAAAATGTTGACACACTTTCAAAAAGGGGTGTGAAAAATTTTGACACACTTTCAAAAAGGGGTGTGAAAAATGTTGACACACTTTCAAAAAGCGGTGTGAAAAATGTTGACACACTTTCAAAAAGGGGTGTGAAAAATTTTGACACACTTTCAAAAAGGGGTGTGAAAAATTTTGACACACTTTCAAAAAGGGGTGTGAAAAATTTTGACACACTTTCAAAAAGGGGTGTGAAAAATGTTGACACACTTTCAAAAAGGGGTGTGAAAAATGTTGACACACTTCCAAAAAGGGGTGTGAAAAATTTTGACACACTTTCAAAAAGCGGTGTGAAAAATGTTGACACACTTTCAAAAAGCGGTGTGAAAATTTTTGACACACTTTCAAAAAGGGGTGTGAAAAATGTTGACACACTTTCAAAAAGGGGTGTGAAAAATCTTGACACACTTTCAAAAAGGGGTGTAAAAAATGTTGACACACTTTCAAAAAGGGGTGTGAAAAATGTTGACACACTTTCAAAAAGGGGTGTGAAAAATTTTGACACACTTTCAAAAACGGGTGTGAAAAATGTTGACACACTTTCAAAAAGGGGTGTGAAAAATTTTGACACACTTTCAAAAACGGGTGTGAAAAATGTTGACACACTTTCAAAAAGGGGTGTGAAAAATGTTGACACAATTTCAAAAAGGGGTGTGAAAAATGTTGACACACTTTCAAAAAGGGGTGTGAAAAATGTTGACACACTTTCAAAAAGGGGTGTGAAAAATGTTGACACACTTTCAAAAACGGGTGTGAAAAATGTTGACACACTTTCAAAAAGGGGTGTGAAAAATGTTGACACACTTTCAAAAAGGGGTGTGAAAAATGTTGACACACTTTCAAAAAGGGGTGTGAAAAATGTTGACACACTTTCAAAAAGGGGTGTGAGAAATGTTGACACACTTTCAAAAAGGGGTGTGAAAAATGTTGACACACTTTCAAAAAAGGGTGTGAAAAATGTTGACACACTTTCAAAAAGAGGTGTGAAAAATGTTGACACACTTTCAAAAAGGGGTGTGAAAAATGTTGACACACTTTCAAAAAGGGGTGTGAAAAATGTTGACACACTTTCAAAAAGCGGTGTGAAAATTTTTGACACACTTTCAAAAAGGGGTGTGAAAAATGTTGACACACTTTCAAAAAAGGGTGTGAAAAATGTTGACACACTTTCAAAAAGGGGTGTGAGAAATGTTGACACACTTTCAAAAAGGGGTGTGAAAAATGTTGACACACTTTCAAAAAGGGGTGTGAAAAATGTTGACACACTTTCAAAAAAGGGTGTGAAAAATGTTGACACACTTTCAAAAAGGGGTGTGAAAAATTTTGACACACTTTCAAAAAGGGGTGTGAAAAATGTTGACACACTTTCAAAAAGGGGTGTGAAAAATATTGACACACTTTCAAAAAGGGGTGTGAAAAATGTTGACACACTTTCAAAAAGGGGTGTGAAAAATGTTGACACACTTTCAAAAAGGGGTGTGAAAAATGTTGACACACTTTCAAAAAGGGGTGTGAAAAATGTTGACACACTTTCAAAAAAGGGTGTGAAAAATGTTGATACACTTTCAAAAAGGGGTGTGAAAAATGTTGACACACTTTCAAAAAGGGGTGTGAAAAATGTTGACACACTTTCAAAAAGGGGTGTGAAAAATGTTGACACACTTTCAAAAAGGGGTGTGAAAAATGTTGACACACTTTCAAAAAGGGTGTGAAAAATTTTGACACACTTTCAAAAAGCGGCGTGAAAAATGTTGACACACTTTCAAAAAGCGGTGTGAAAATTTTTGACACACTTTCAAAAAGGGGTGTGAAAAATGTTGACACACTTTCAAAAAGGGGTGTGAAAAATGTTGACACACTTTCAAAAAGGGGTGTGAAAAATGTTGACACACTTTCAAAAAGGGGTGTGAAAAATGTTGACACACTTTCAAAAAGGGGTGTGAAAAATGTTGACACACTTTCAAAAAGGGGTGTGAAAAATGTTGACACACTTTCAAAAAGGGGTGTGAAAAATGTTGACACACTTTCAAAAAGGGGTGTGAAAAATGTTGACACACTTTCAAAAAGGGGTGTGAAAAATGTTGACACACTTTCAAAAAGGGGTGTGAAAAATGTTGACACACTTTCAAAAAAGGGTGTGAAAAATGTTGACACACTTTCAAAAAGGGGTGTGAAAAATGTTGACACACTTTCAAAAAGGGGTGTGAAAAATTTAGACACACTTTCAAAAAGGGGTGTGAAAAATGTTGACACACTTTCAAAAAGGGGTGTGAAAAATGTTGACACACTTTCAAAAAGGGGTGTGAAAAATGTTGACACACTTTCAAATAGGGGTGTGAAAAATGTTGACACACTTTCAAAAAGGGGTGTGAAAAATGTTGACACACCTTCAAAAAGTGGTGTGAAAAATGTTGACACACTTTCAAAAAGGGGTGTGAAAAATTTTGACACACTTTCAAAAAGGGGTGTGAAAAATTTTGACATACTTTCAAAAAGCGGTGTGAAAAATGTTGACACACTTTCAAAAAGGGGTGTGAAAAATGTTGACACACTTTCAAAAAGGGGTGTGAAAAATTTTGACACACTTTCAAAAAGGGGTGTGAAAAATTTTGACACACTTTCAAAAAGGGGTGTGAAAAATTTTGACACACTTTCAAAAAGGGGTGTGAAAAATGTTGACACACTTTCAAAAAGGGGTGTGAAAAATGTTGACACACTTTCAAAAAGGGGTGTGAAAAATGTTGACACACTTTCAAAAAGGGGTGTGAAAAATGTTGACACACTTTCAAAAAGGGGTGTGAAAAATGTTGACACACTTTCAAAAAAGGGTGTGAAAAATGTTGACACACTTTCAAAAAGGGGTGTGAAAAATTTTGACACACTTTCAAAAAGGGGTGTGAAAAATGTTGACACACTTTCAAAAAGGGGTGTGAAAAATGTTGACACACTTTCAAAAAGGGGTGTGAAAAATGTTGACACACTTTCAAAAAGGGGTGTGAAAAATGTTGACACACTTTCAAAAAGGGGTGTGAAAAATGTTGACACACTTTCAAAAAGGGGTGTGAAAAATGTTGACGCACTTTCAAAAAGGGGTGTGAAAAATGTTGACACACTTTCAAAAAGGGGTGTGAAAAATGTTGACACACTTTCAAAAAGGGGTGTGAAAAATGTTGACACACTTTCAAAAAAGGGTGTGAAAAATTTTGACACACTTTCAAAAAGCGGTGTGAAAAATGTTGACACACTTTCAAAAAGCGGTGTGAAAATTTTTGACACACTTTCAAAAAGGGGTGTGAAAAATGTTGACACACTTTCAAAAAGGGGTGTGAAAAATGTTGACACACTTTCAAAAAGGGGTGTGAAAAATGTTGACACACTTTCAAAAAGGGGTGTGAAAAATGTTGACACACTTTCAAAAAGGGGTGTGAAAAATGTTGACACACTTTCAAAAAGGGGTGTGAAAAATGTTGACACACTTTCAAAAAGGGGTGTGAAAAATGTTGACACACTTTCAAAAAGGGGTGTGAAAAATGTTGACACACTTTCAAAAAGGGGTGTGAAAAATGTTGACACACTTTCAAAAAGGGGTGTGAAAAATGTTGACACACTTTCAAAAAGGGGTGTGAAAAATGTTGACACACTTTCAAAAAAGGGTGTGAAAAATGTTGACACACTTTCAAAAAGGGGTGTGAAAAATGTTGACACACTTTCAAAAAGGGGTGTGAAAAATTTAGACACACTTTCAAAAAGGGGTGTGAAAAATGTTGACACACTTTCAAAAAGGGGTGTGAAAAATGTTGACACACTTTCAAAAAGGGGTGTGAAAAATGTTGACACACTTTCAAATAGGGGTGTGAAAAATGTTGACACACTTTCAAAAAGGGGTGTGAAAAATGTTGACACACCTTCAAAAAGCGGTGTGAAAAATGTTGACACACTTTCAAAAAGGGGTGTGAAAAATGTTGACACACTTTCAAAAAGGGGTGTGAAAAATGTTGACACACTTTCAAAAAGGGGTGTGAAAAATGTTGACACACTTTCAAAAAGGGGTGTGAAAAATGTTGACACACTTTCAAAAAGGGGTGTGAAATATTTTGACACACTTTCAAAAAGGGGTGTGAAAAATTTTGACACACTTTCAAAAAGGGGTGTGAAAAATTTTGACACACTTTCTAAAAGCGGTGTGAAAAATGTTGACACGCTTTCAAAAAGTGGTGTGAAAAATTTTGACACACTTTCAAAAAGGGGTGTGAAAAATGTTGACACACTTTCAAAAAGGGGTGTGAAAAATGTTGACACACTTTCAAAAAGGGGTGTGAAAAATGTTGACACACTTTCAAAAAGGGGTGTGAAAAATGTTGACACACTTTCAAAAAGGGGTGTGAAAAATGTTGACACACTTTCAAAAAGGGGTGTGAAAAGTGTTGACACACTTTCAAAAAGGGGTGTGAAAAATGTTGACACACTTTCAAAAAGGAGTGTGAAAAATGTTGACAAACTTTCAAAAAGGGGTGTGAAAAATGTTGACAAACTTTCAAAAAGGGGTGTGAAAAATGTTGAACACTTTCAAAAAGGGGTGTGAAAAATGTTGACACACTTTCAAAAAGGGGTGTGAAAAATGTTGACACACTTTCAAAAAGGGGTGTGAAAAATGTTGACACACTTTCAAAAAGGGGTGTGAAAAATGTTGCCACACTTTCAAAAAGGGGTGTGAAATATTTTGACACACTTTCAAAAAGGGGTGTGAAAAATTTTGACACACTTTCAAAAAGGGATGTGAAAAATTTTGACACACTTTCTAAAAGCGGTGTGAAAAATGTTGACACACTTTCAAAAAGGGGTGTGAAAAATGTTGACACACTTTCAAAAAGGGGTGTGAAAAATGTTGACACACTTTCAAAAACGGGTGTGAAAAATGTTCACACACTTTCAAAAAGGGGTGTGAAAAATGTTGACACACTTTCAAAAAGGGGTGTGAAAAATTTTGACACACTTTCAAAAAGGGGTGTGAAAAATGTTGACACACTTTCAAAAAGGGGTGTGAAAAATGTTGACACACTTTCAAAAACGGGTGTGAAAAATGTTCACACACTTTCAAAAAGGAATGTGAAAAATGTTGACACACTTTCAAAAAGGGGTGTGAAAAATGTTGACACACTTTCAAAAAGGGGTGTGAAAAATTTTGACACACTTTCAAAAAGGGGTGTGAAAAATTTTGACACACTTTCAAAAACGGGTGTGAAAAATGTTGACACACTTTCAAAAAGGAATGTGAAAAATGTTGACACACTTTCAAAAAGGGGTGTGAAAAATGTTGACACACTTTCAAAAAGGGGTGTGAAAAATGTTGACACACTTTCAAAAAGGGGTGTGAAAAATGTTGACACACTTTCAAAAAGGGGTGTGAAAAATGTTGACACACTTTCAAAAAGGGGTGTGAAAAATGTTGACACACTTTCAAAAAGGGGTGTGAAAAATGTTGACACACTTTCAAAAAGGGGTGTGAAAAATGTTGACACACTTTCAAAAAGGGGTGTGAAAAATGTTGACACACTTTCAAAAAGGGGTGTGAAAAATGTTGACACTTTCAAAAAGGGGTGTGAAAAATGTTGACACTCTTTCAAAAAGGGGTGTGAAAAATGTTGACACACTTTCAAAAAGGGGTGTGAAAAATGTTGACACACTTTCAAAAAGGGGTGTGAAAAATGTTGACACACATTCAAAAACGGGTGTGAAAAATGTTGACACACTTTCAAAAAGAGGTGTGAAAAATGTTGACACGCTTTCAAAAAGGGGTGTGAAAAATTTTGACACACTTTCAAAAAGGGGTGTGAAAAATGTTGACACACTTTCAAAAAGGGGTGTGAAAAATGTTGACACACTTTCAAAAAGGGGTGTGAAAAATGTTGACACACTTTCAAAAAGGGGTGTGAAATATTTTGACACACTTTCAAAAAGGGGTGTGAAAAATTTTGACACACTTTCAAAAAGGGGTGTGAAAAATTTTGACACACTTTCTAAAAGCGGTGTGAAAAATGTTGACACGCTTTCAAAAAGTGGTGTGAAAAATTTTGACACACTTTCAAAAAGGGGTGTGAAAAATGTTGACACACTTTCAAAAAGGGGTGTGAAAAATGTTGACACACTTTCAAAAAGGGGTGTGAAAAATGTTGACACACTTTCAAAAAGGGGTGTGAAAAATGTTGACACACTTTCAAAAAGGGGTGTGAAAAATGTTGACACACTTTCAAAAAGGGGTGTGAAAAATGTTGACACACTTTCAAAAAGGGGTGTGAAAAATGTTGACACACTTTCAAAAAGGAGTGTGAAAAATGTTGACAAACTTTCAAAAAGGGGTGTGAAAAATGTTGACAAACTTTCAAAAAGGGGTGTGAAAAATGTTGAACACTTTCAAAAAGGGGTGTGAAAAATGTTGACACACTTTCAAAAAGGGGTGTGAAAAATGTTGACACACTTTCAAAAAGGGGTGTGAAAAATGTTGACACACTTTCAAAAAGGGGTGTGAAAAATGTTGCCACACTTTCAAAAAGGGGTGTGAAATATTTTGACACACTTTCAAAAAGGGGTGTGAAAAATTTTGACACACTTTCAAAAAGGGATGTGAAAAATTTTGACACACTTTCTAAAAGCGGTGTGAAAAATGTTGACACACTTTCAAAAAGGGGTGTGAAAAATGTTGACACACTTTCAAAAAGGGGTGTGAAAAATGTTGACACACTTTCAAAAACGGGTGTGAAAAATGTTCACACACTTTCAAAAAGGGGTGTGAAAAATGTTGACACACTTTCAAAAAGGGGTGTGAAAAATTTTGACACACTTTCAAAAAGGGGTGTGAAAAATGTTGACACACTTTCAAAAAGGGGTGTGAAAAATGTTGACACACTTTCAAAAACGGGTGTGAAAAATGTTCACACACTTTCAAAAAGGGGTGTGAAAAATGTTGACACACTTTCAAAAAGGGGTGTGAAAAATTTTGACACACTTTCAAAAAGGGGTGTGAAAAATTTTGACACACTTTCAAAAACGGGTGTGAAAAATGTTGACACACTTTCAAAAAGGAATGTGAAAAATGTTGACACACTTTCAAAAAGGGGTGTGAAAAATGTTGACACACTTTCAAAAAGGGGTGTGAAAAATGTTGACACACTTTCAAAAAGGGGTGTGAAAAATGTTGACACACTTTCAAAAAGGGGTGTGAAAAATGTTGACACACTTTCAAAAAGGGGTGTGAAAAATGTTGACACACTTTCAAAAAGGGGTGTGAAAAATGTTGACACACTTTCAAAAAGGGGTGTGAAAAATGTTGACACACTTTCAAAAAGGGGTGTGAAAAATGTTGACACACTTTCAAAAAGGGGTGTGAAAAATGTTGACACTTTCAAAAAGGGGTGTGAAAAATGTTGACACTCTTTCAAAAAGGGGTGTGAAAAATGTTGACACACTTTCAAAAAGGGGTGTGAAAAATGTTGACACACTTTCAAAAAGGGGTGTGAAAAATGTTGACACACTTTCAAAAACGGGTGTGAAAAATGTTGACACACTTTCAAAAAGAGGTGTGAAAAATGTTGACACGCTTTCAAAAAGGGGTGTGAAAAATTTTGACACACTTTCAAAAAGGGGTGTGAAAAATGTTGACACACTTTCAAAAAGGGGTGTGAAAAATGTTGACACACTTTCAAAAAGGGGTGTGAAAAATGTTGAGACACTTTCAAAAAGGGGTGTGAAAAATGTTGACACACTTTCAAAAAGGGGTGTGAAAAATGTTGACACACTTTCAAAAAGGGGTGTGAAAAATGTTGACACACTTTCAAAAAGGGGTGTGAAAAATGTTGACACACTTTCAAAAAGGAGTGTGAAAAATGTTGACACACTTTCAAAAAGGGGTGTGAAAAATGTTGACAAACTTTCAAAAAGGGGTGTGAAAAATGTTGAACACTTTCAAAAAGGGGTGTGAAAAATGTTGACACACTTTCAAAAAGGGGTGTGAAAAATGTTGACACACTTTCAAAAAGGGGTGTGAAAAATGTTGACACACTTTCAAAAAGGGGTGTGAAAAATGTTGCCACACTTTCAAAAAGGGGTGTGAAATATTTTGACACACTTTCAAAAAGGGGTGTGAAAAATTTTGACACACTTTCAAAAAGGGATGTGAAAAATTTTGACACACTTTCTAAAAGCGGTGTGAAAAATGTTGACACACTTTCAAAAAGGGGTGTGAAAAATGTTGACACACTTTCAAAAAGGGGTGTGAAAAATGTTGACACACTTTCAAAAACGGGTGTGAAAAATGTTCACACACTTTCAAAAAGGGGTGTGAAAAATGTTGACACACTTTCAAAAAGGGGTGTGAAAAATTTTGACACACTTTCAAAAAGGGGTGTGAAAAATGTTGACACACTTTCAAAAAGGGGTGTGAAAAATGTTGACACACTTTCAAAAACGGGTGTGAAAAATGTTCACACACTTTCAAAAAGGGGTGTGAAAAATGTTGACACACTTTCAAAAAGGGGTGTGAAAAATTTTGACACACTTTCAAAAAGGGGTGTGAAAAATTTTGACACACTTTCAAAAACGGGTGTGAAAAATGTTGACACACTTTCAAAAAGGGGTGTGAAAAATGTTGACACACTTTCAAAAAGGGGTGTGAAAAATGTTGACACACTTTCAGAAAGGGGTGTGAAAAATGTTGACACACTTTCAAAAAGGGGTGTGAAAAATGTTGACACACTTTCAAAAAGGGGTGTGAAAAATGTTGACACACTTTCAAAAAGGGGTGTGAAAAATGTTGACACACTTTCAAAAAGGGGTGTGAAAAATGTTGACACACTTTCAAAAAGGGGTGTGAAAAATGTTGACACACTTTCAAAAAGGGGTGTGAAAAATGTTGACACTTTCAAAAAGGGGTGTGAAAAATGTTGACACTCTTTCAAAAAGGGGTGTGAAAAATGTTGACACACTTTCAAAAAGGGGTGTGAAAAATGTTGACACACTTTCAAAAAGGGGTGTGAAAAATGTTGACACACTTTCAAAAACGGGTGTGAAAAATGTTGACACACTTTCAAAAAGAGGTGTGAAAAATGTTGACACACTTTCAAAAAGGGGTGTGAAAAATGTTGACACACTTTCAAAAAGCGGTGTGAAAAATGTTGACACACTTTCAAAAAGGGGTGTGAAAAATGTTCACACACTTTCAAAAACGGGTGTGAAAAATGTTCACACACTTTCAAAAAGGGGTGTGAAAAATGTTGACACACTTTCAAAAAGGGGTGTGAAAAATTTTGACACACTTTCAAAAAGGGGTGTGAAAAATGTTGACACACTTTCAAAAAGGGGTGTGAAAAATGTTGACACACTTTCAAAAACGGGTGTGAAAAATGTTCACACACTTTCAAAAAGGGGTGTGAAAAATGTTGACACACTTTCAAAAAGGGGTGTGAAAAATTTTGACACACTTTCAAAAAGGGGTGTGAAAAATTTTGACACACTTTCAAAAAGGGGTGTGAAAAATGTTGACACACTTTCAAAAAGGGGTGTGAAAAATGTTGACACACTTTCAAAAAGGGGTGTGAAAAATGTTGACACACTTTCAAAAAGGGGTGTGAAATATGTTGACACACTTTCAAAAAGAGGTGTGAAAAATGTTGACACACTTTCAAAAAGGGGTGTGAAAAATGTTGACACACTTTCAAAAAGCGGTGTGAAAAATGTTGACACACTTTCAAAAAGGGGTGTGAAAAATGTTGACACACTTTCAAAAAGGGGTGTGAAAAATTTTGACACACTTTCAAAAAGCGGTGTGAAAAATGTTGACACACTTTCAAAAAGGGGTGTGAAAAATGTTGACACACTTGCAAAATGGGGTGTGAAAAATTTTGACACACTTTCAAAAAGCGGTGTGAAAAATGTTGACACAATTTCAAAAAGCGGTGTGAAAATTTTTGACACACTTTCAAAAAGGGGTGTGAAAAATGTTGACACACTTTCAAAAAGGGGTGTGAAAAATGTTGACACACTTTCAAAAAGGGGTGTGAAAAATGTTGACACACTTTCAAAAAGGGGTGTGAAATATGTTGACACACTTTCAAAAAGGGGTGTGAAAAATGTTGACACACTTTCAAAAAGGGGTGTGAAAAATGTTGACACACTTTCAAAAAGGGGTGTGAAAAATGTTGACACACTTTCAAAAAGCGGTGTGAAAAATGTTGACACACTTTCAAAAAGGGGTGTGAAAAATGTTGACACACTTTCAAAAAGCGGTGTGAAAATTTTTGACACACTTTCAAAAAGGGGTGTGAAAAATGTTGACACACTTTCAAAAAGGGGTGTGAAAAATGTTGACACACTTTCAAAAAGGGGTGTGAAAAATGTTGACACACTTTCAAAAAGGGGTGTGAAATATGTTGACACACTTTCAAAAAGGGGTGTGAAAAATGTTGACACACTTTCAAAAAGGGGTGTGAAAAATGTTGACACACTTTCAAAAAGGGGTGTGAAAAATTTTGACACACTTTCAAAAAGCGGTGTGAAAAATGTTGACACACTTTCAAAAAGGGGTGTGAAAAATGTTGACACACTTTCAAAAAGGGGTGTGAAAAATTTTGACACACTTTCAAAAAGGGGTGTGAAAAATTTTGACACACTTTCAAAAAGGGGTGTGAAAAATTTTGACACACTTTCAAAAACGGGTGTGAAAAATTTTGACACACTTTCAAAAAAGGGTGTGAAAAATGTTGACACACTTTGAAAAAGGGGTGTGAAAAATTTTGACACACTTTCAAAAAGCGGTGTGAAAAATGTTGACACACTTTCAAAAAGCGGTGTGAAAATTTTTGACACACTTTCAAAAAGGGGTGTGAAAAATGTTGACACACTTTCAAAAAGGGGTGTGAAAAATGTTGACACACTTTCAAAAAGGGGTGTGAAAAATGTTGACACACTTTCAAAAAGGGGTGTGAAAAATGTTGACACACTTTCAAAAAGGGGTGTGAAAAATGTTGACACACTTTCAAAAAGGGGTGTGAAATATTTTGACACACTTTCAAAAAGGGGTGTGAAAAATTTTGACACACTTTCAAAAAGGGGTGTGAAAAATTTTGACACACTTTCTAAAAGCGGTGTGAAAAATGTTGACACACTTTCAAAAAGGGGTGTGAAAAATTTTGACACACTTTCAAAAAGGGGTGTGAAAAATGTTGACACACTTTCAAAAAGGGGTGTGAAAAATGTTGACACACTTTCAAAAAGGGGTGTGAAAAATGTTGACACACTTTCAAAAAGGGGTGTGAAAAATGTTGACACACTTTCAAAAAGGGGTGTGAAAAATGTTGACACACTTTCAAAAAGGGGTGTGAAAAATGTTGACACACTTTCAAAAAGGGGTGTGAAAAATGTTGACACACTTTCAAAAAGGGGTGTGAAAAATGTTGACACACTTTCAAAAAGGGGTGTGAAAAATGTTGACACACTTTCAAAAGGGGTGTGAAAAATGTTGACACACTTTCAAAAAGGGGTGTGAAAAATGTTGACACACTTTCAAAAAGGGGTGTGAAAAATGTTGACACACTTTCAAAAATGGGTGTGACAAATGTTGACACACTTTCAAAAAGGGGTGTGAAAAATGTTGACACACTTTCAAAAAGGGGTGTGAAAAATGTTGACACACTTTCAAAAAGGGGTGTGAAAAATGTTGACACACTTTCAAAAAGGGGTGTGAAAAATGTTGACACACTTTCAAAAAGGGGTGTGAAAAATGTTGACACACTTTCAAAAAGGGGTGTGAAAAATGTTGACACACTTTCAAAAAGGGGTGTGAAAAATGTTGACACACTTTCAAAAAGGGGTGTGAAAAATGTTGACACACTTTCAAAAGGGGTGTGAAAAATGTTGACACACTTTCAAAAAGGGGTGTGAAAAATGTTGACACACTTTCAAAAAGGGGTGTGAAAAATGTTGACACACTTTCAAAAATGGGTGTGACAAATGTTGACACACTTTCAAAAAGGGGTGTGAAAAATGTTGACACACTTTCAAAAAGGGGTGTGAAAAATGTTGACACACTTTCAAAAAGGGGTGTGAAAAATGTTGACACACTTTCAAAAAGGGGTGTGAAAAATGTTGACACACTTTCAAAAAGGGGTGTGAAAAATGTTGACACACTTTCAAAAAGGGGTGTGAAAAATGTTGACACACTTTCAAAAAGGGGTGTGAAAAATGTTGACACACTTTCAAAAAGGGGTGTGAAAAATGTTGACACACTTTCAAAAAGGGGTGTGAAAAATGTTGACACACTTTCAAAAAGGGGTGTGAAAAATGTTGACACACTTTCAAAAAGGGGTGTGAAAAATTTTGACACACTTTCAAAAACGGGTGTGAAAAATGTTGACACACTTTCAAAAAGGGGTGTGAAAAATGTTGACACACTTTCAAAAAGGGGTGTGAAAAATGTTGACACACTTTCAAAAAGGGGTGTGAAAAATGTTGACACACTTTCAAAAAGGGGTGTGAAAAATGTTGACACACTTTCAAAAAGGGGTGTGAAAAATGTTGACACACTTTCAAAAAGGGGTGTGAAAAATGTTGACACACTTTCAAAAAGGGGTGTGAAAAATGTTGACACACTTTCAAAAAGGGGTGTGAAAAATGTTGACACACTTTCAAAAAGGGGTGTGAAAAATGTTGACACACTTTCAAAAAGGGGTGTGAAAAATGTTGACACACTTTCAAAAAGGGGTGTGAAAAATGTTGACACACTTTCAAAAAGGGGTGTGAAAAATGTTGACACACTTTCAAAAACGGGTGTGAAAAATGTTGACACACTTTCAAAAAGGGGTGTGAAAAATGTTGACACACTTTCAAAAAGGGGTGTGAAAAATTTTGACACACTTTCAAAAAGCGGTGTGAAAAATGTTGACACACTTTCAAAAAGGGGTGTGAAAAATTTTGACACACTTTCAAAAAGGGGTGTGAAAAATTTTGACACACTTTCAAAAAGGGGTGTGAAAAATTTTGACACACTTTCAAAAAGCGGTGTGAAAAATTTTGACACACTTTCAAAAAGGGGTGTGAAAAATTTTGACACACTTTCAAAAAGGGGTGTGAAAAATTTTGACACACTTTCAAAAAGCGGTGTGAAAAATGTTCATACTTTCAAAAAGGGGTGTGAAAAATGTTGACACACTTTCAAAAAGGGGTGTGAAAAATTTTGACACACTTTCAAAAAGGGGTGTGAAAAATGTTGACACACTTTCAAAAAGGGGTGTGAAAAATGTTGACACACTTTCAAAAAGGGGTGTGAAAAATGTTGACACACTTTCAAAAAGGGGTGTGAAAAATGTTGACACACTTTCAAAAAGGGGTGTGAAAAATGTTGACACACTTTCAAAAAGGGGTGTGAAAAATGTTGACACACTTTCAAAAAGGGGTGTGAAAAATGTTGACACACTTTCAAATAGGGGTGTGAAAAATGTTGACACACTTTCAAAAAGGGGTGTGAAAAATGTTGACACACTTTCAAAAAGGGGTGTGAAAAATGTTGACACACTTTCAAAAAGGGGTGTGAAAAATGTTGACACACTTTCAAAAATGGGTGTGAAAAATGTTGACACACTTTCAAAAAGGGGTGTGAAAAATGTTGACACACTTTCAAAAAGGGGTGTGAAAAATGTTGACACACTTTCAAAAAGGGGTGTGAAAAATGTTGACACACTTTCAAAAAGGGGTGTGAAAAATGTTGGCACACTTTAAAAAAGGGGTGTGAAAAATGTTGACACACTTTCAAAAAGGGGTGTGAAAAATGTTGACACACTTTCAAAAACGGGTGTGAAAAATGTTGACACACTTTCAAAAACGGGTGTGAAAAATGTTGACACACTTTCAAAAAGGGGTGTGAAAAATGTTGACACACTTTCAAAAAGGGGTGTGAAAAATGTTGACACACTTTCAAAAAGGGGTGTGAAAAATGTTGACACACTTTCAAAAAGGGGTGTGAAAAATGTTGACACACTTTCAAAAAGGGGTGTGAAAAATGTTGACACACTTTCAAAAAGGGGTGTGAAAAATTTTGACACACTTTCAAAAAGGGGTGTGAAAAATGTTGACACACTTTCAAAAAGGGGTGTGAAAAATGTTGACACACTTTCAAAAAGGGGTGTGAAAAATGTTGACACACTTTCAAAAAGGGGTGTGAAAAATGTTGACACACTTTCAAAAAGGGGTGTGAAAAATGTTGACACACTTTCAAAAAGGGGTGTGAAAAATGTTGACACACTTTCAAAAAGGGGTGTGAAAAATGTTGACACACTTTCAAATAGGGGTGTGAAAAATGTTGACACACTTTCAAAAAGGGGTGTGAAAAATGTTGACACACTTTCAAAAAGGGGTGTGAAAAATGTTGACACACTTTCAAAAAGGGGTGTGAAAAATGTTGACACACTTTCAAAAATGGGTGTGAAAAATGTTGACACACTTTCAAAAAGGGGTGTGAAAAATGTTGACACACTTTCAAAAAGGGGTGTGAAAAATGTTGACACACTTTCAAAAAGGGGTGTGAAAAATGTTGACACACTTTCAAAAAGGGGTGTGAAAAATGTTGACATACTTTCAAAAAGGGGTGTGAAAAATTTTGACACACTTTCAAAAAGCGGTGTGAAAAATGTTGACACACTTTCAAAAAGGGGTGTGAAAAATGTTGACACACTTTCAAAAAGGGGTGTGAAAAATGTTGACACACTTTCAAAAAGGGGTGTGAAAAATGTTGACACACTTTCAAAAAGGGGTGTGAAAAATGTTGACACACTTTCAAAAAGGGGTGTGAAAAATGTTGACACACTTTCAAAAAGGGGTGTGAAAAATTTTGACACACTTTCAAAAAGCGGTGTGAAAAATGTTGCCACACTTTCAAAAAGGGGTGTGAAAAATTTTGACACACTTTCAAAAAGGGGTGTGAAAAATTTTGACACACTTCCAAAAAGCGGTGTGAGAAATATTGACACACTTTCAAAAAGGGGTGTGAAAAATGTTGACACACTTTCAAAAAGGGGTGTGAAAAATTTTGACACACTTTCAAAAAGCGGTGTGAAAAATGTTGACACACTTTCAAAAAGGGGTGTGAAAAATGTTGACACACTTTCAAAAAGCGGTGTGAAAAATTTTGACACACTTTCAAAAAGGGGTGTGAAAAATTTTGACGTACTTTCAAAAACGGGTGTGAAAAATGTTGACACACTTTCAAAAAGGGGAGTGAAAAATGTTGACACACTTTCAAAAAGGGGTGTGAAAAATGTTGACACACTTTCAAAAAGGGGTGTGAAAAATGTTGACACACTTTCAAAAAGGGGTGTGAAAAATGGTGACACACTTTCAAAAAGGGGTGTGAAAAATGTTGACACACTTTCAAAAAGCGGTGTGAAAAATGTTGGCACACTTTCAAAAAGGGGTGTGAAAAATGTTGACACACTTTCAAAAAGGGGTGTGAAAAATGTTGACACACTTTCAAAAAGGGGTGTGAAAAATGTTGACACACTTTCAAAAAGGGGTGTGAAAAATGTTGACACACTTTCAAAAAGGGGTGTGAAAAATGTTGACACACTTTCAAAAAGGGGTGTGAAAAATGTTGGCACACTTTAAAAAAGGGGTGTGAAAAATGTTGACACACTTTCAAAAAGGGGTGTGAAAAATGTTGACACACTTTCAAAAACGGGTGTGAAAAATGTTGACACACTTTCAAAAACGGGTGTGAAAAATGTTGACACACTTTCAAAAAGGGGTGTGAAAAATGTTGACACACTTTCAAAAAGGGGTGTGAAAAATGTTGACACACTTTCAAAAAGGGGTGTGAAAAATGTTGACACACTTTCAAAAAGGGGTGTGAAGAATGTTGACACACTTTCAAAAAGGGGTGTGAAAAATGTTGACACACTTTCAAAAAGCGGTGTGAAAAATGTTGACACACTTTCAAAAAGGGGTGTGAAAAATGTTGACATACTTTCAAAAAGGGGTGTGAAAAATTTTGACACACTTTCAAAAAGCGGTGTGAAAAATGTTGACACACTTTCAAAAAGGGGTGTGAAAAATGTTGACACACTTTCAAAAAGGGGTGTGAAAAATGTTGACACACTTTCAAAAAGGGGTGTGAAAAATGTTGACACACTTTCAAAAAGGGGTGTGAAAAATGTTGACACACTTTCAAAAAGGGGTGTGAAAAATGTTGACACACTTTCAAAAAGGGGTGTGAAAAATTTTGACACACTTTCAAAAAGCGGTGTGAAAAATGTTGCCACACTTTCAAAAAGGGGTGTGAAAAATTTTGACGCACTTTCAAAAAGGGGTGTGAAAAATTTTGACACACTTCCAAAAAGCGGTGTGAGAAATATTGACACACTTTCAAAAAGGGGTGTGAAAAATGTTGACACACTTTCAAAAAGGGGTGTGAAAAATTTTGACACACTTTCAAAAAGCGGTGTGAAAAATGTTGACACACTTTCAAAAAGGGGTGTGAAAAATGTTGACACACTTTCAAAAAGCGGTGTGAAAAATTTTGACACACTTTCAAAAAGGGGTGTGAAAAATTTTGACGTACTTTCAAAAACGGGTGTGAAAAATGTTGACACACTTTCACAAAGGGGAGTGAAAAATGTTGACACACTTTCAAAAAGGGGTGCGAAAAATGTTGACACACTTTCAAAAAGGGGTGTGAAAAATGTTGACACACTTTCAAAAAGGGGTGTGAAAAATGGTGACACACTTTCAAAAAGGGGTGTGAAAAATGTTGACACACTTTCAAAAAGCGGTGTGAAAAATGTTGGCACACTTTCAAAAAGGGGTGTGAAAAATGTTGACACACTTTCAAAAAGGGGTGTGAAAAATGTTGACACACTTTCAAAAAGGGGTGTGAAAAATGTTGACACACTTTCAAAAAGGGGTGTGAAAAATGTTGACACACTTTCAAAAAGGGGTGTGAAAAATGGTGACACACTTTCAAAAAGGGGTGTGAAAAATGTTGACACACTTTCAAAAAGCGGTGTGAAAAATGTTGACACACTTTCAAAAAGGGGTGTGAAAAATGTTGACACACTTTCAAAAAGGGGTGTGAAAAATGTTGACACACTTTCAAAAAGGGGTGTGAAAATGTTTTCACACTTTCAAAAAGGGGTGTGAAAAATGTTGACACACTTTCAAAAAGGGGTGTGAAAAATGTTGACACACTTTCAAAAAGGGGTGTGAAAAATGTTGACACACTTTCAAAAAGCGGTGTGAAAAATGTTGACACACTTTCAAAAAGGGGTGTGAAAAATGTTGACACACTTTCAAAAAGGGGTGTGAAAAATGTTGACACACTTTCAAAAAGGGGTGTGAAAAATTTTGACACACTTTCAAAAAGGGGTGTGAAAAATGTTGACACACTTTCAAAAAGGGGTGTGAAAATGTTTTCACACTTTCAAAAAGGGGTGTGAAAAATGTTGACACACTTTCAAAAAGCGGTGTGAAAAATGTTGACACACTTTCAAAAAGGGGTGTGAAAAATGTTGACACACTTTCAAAAAGGGGTGTGAAAAATGTTGACACACTTTCAAAAAGGGGTGTGAAAAATGTTGACACACTTTCAAAAAGGGGTGTGAAAAATGTTGACACACTTTCAAAAAGCGGTGTGAAAAATGTTGACACACTTTCAAAAAGGGGTGTGAAAAATGTTAACACACTTTCAAAAAGGGGTGTGAAAAATGTTGACACTTTCAAAAAGGGGTGTGAAAAATGTTGACACACTTTCAAAAAGCGGTGTGAAAAATGTTGACACACTTTCAAAAAGCGGTGTGAAAAATGTTGACACACTTTCAAAAAGCGGTGTGAAAAATGTTGACACACTTTCAAAAATATATTTCAAATGCAATTAAATATTAAGTATGTAGTATATGTGGGCGTGGCACCTCGCTCATTTCAAATTTCAACATAAAAACTAGCCTATAACTCCTTCCAGACGTACTTTTCAAGAAAATCGGTTCAGCCGCTTAGTCGTCTATAAACTTCAAACATACAAACAAACACACATTCATTTTTTATAAGAAGAAGATAAGTTTAACAGTCATTGACTAATTTGAGCGATATATGTATGTATGTATGCTGTAGTACATAATTTATTTTTGGGCAACCTTTTTGAGTGAATAATTAAAACTTAAATCCTTTAATGTGTGTTATTAGTTTTATGGGGCAATTGTTCTCCAAAGATTTTAATGAAAAGACATACTCAGAGAAACTCACACACACACACATACATCCATATGTAAGTATTTGTGAATAGAATAGTTGGCATATTTTACTAACAGATGTTCGAAAGTGCCGTATGCAAATCATACACAATTTATTAATACAATTTACATATACAGGTACTTACAGTATTTGATTTACTTAATTGTCATAAATGAATGCAAATATTGTATATTGTGTATGTGGTTTAATGTATGGATATAAGGTAAGGTTACATATGCAATGAACATAATAAAGAGACTAAATTAAGCTTCTAATGTAACATCGAATAGACTTAATATCAAGGTTCTACTATTGGTTGGAGTTGATGTTCTATTTGTTGTAATTAAACTGAGACGGAAATTATTTAGTATTTCAAAGAAGTACTTTTGAGAATAACAACTCAACAATTTAAACTAATTGTGAATCGTTTTACTAGGGCAAAAATAATAAAATTAATAAAGTTTGTAAATGTTTGCTTTACAACGATTACACGAACTCCAAATGCAATTAAATCGTTAAGTGAACAGCACTTATCCTTTTGCACAGAGGACTGGTTTCTAACGTATTTTGCCAAAGAAAGGGAGGAAGAAAACAATATTGTTACGTTTTTGCCCTTTTAAAAGCGTTTAAAATATGAATTCGTAGATTGCAAATAAAATAAAAATAAATTGGTGTTTAGTTTTAAATAAATTCTTTATTGTTTACACAATTCTGTGTGCCACTGTTCACAACTTGATGTAAACAACAACAATTTACTCTGTTTGTTATTCTTCTTTACAGTGTTTTGCGTAAACACTAACAATTTTTCGGCAAATCTTTATAACGGAGATCTTCAAACCACAATTATTCTCTTCACACGCAACGTGTCTTCACACAAGACTGACTGAATTAATTCTGATGAGAATGCCCTTGCCTTTCGTGAAATCCCTATAAATGTAACCATAAATGTAAACAACGCTTGTCCTTGCAGTGTTGTTGTTGCCTGTTTGTTCACTTTGTTTACCTTTTTTATATTATGTTGTTGCTATATACATACTTGTTTACTCTTTGATCATGTAAACAAGTCCATTGTTTTGTTTTTGGAGCTTTTGTTTATCAGTTTAATAACACCAATACCATTTTCGTAACAATATATTGTATACGGGTAGTCGCCGTAGTCTAGTAGGTAGTGTGTTCGCTTATTAGACGTAAAGCCCAGGTTCGAAACCCAGGCCAGACATCAAAACGAAATATGAAAAAAAATATTTCTTCGGCGACTTGCTCTCAGCAGATTTCTGGCAAAAACTCTGTGAGTAAATAAAATTGCCATGAAAAGTTTCTCAAAAATCTGTCGTTCGGAGTCGACTTTAAACTGTAGGTCCCGCAGCTCAACAATGAAATTAAGGCACACAACATGAGTGGTGTGAGAAGCTAGGCCGTAATCCTGACTGAAGGGTTGTAATGGCCAATTATGTATGTATGTATGTACATATATTGTATATGTAGTTAATAGAGATAGTCAAAACAGCTTGTCTAGAAGTACAGGTTCGAATCCCAATGGAAGAAAAAAAAAGACCAGAAAAAGAAAAGAATCTCAGAAAGGTTAAAAAAAGGTCGTTCATCATGGTTTTCAAATTTCAAACTAAGTGGCTTCACCTCACATCCATCCAATACAATCCATATAAGAAGACATCTCACTACCTAGAAATGTAAAAAAGGATAACTTCACAGAAAGATCAGGCAGTATCGCTGCCTAGTGGGAAAAGAGGTAGGAATCAACAATCAACAAGATTCTCCGCCACTATACCAAATACCCAAGCCCTTGCTTAGCTGGAACATGGCAGAATTGCTTTGTGGATGCCATTTGCTACCAAGAGGAGTATGTGGTTAGAGTAATGCAAGAAAGAAATATTTTGAAAATATGATTATTATTGGTACATTTTTCAACCTCTGGTACTAAAAGACGTTGATGTCTTTGAATAGTTATCAGAGAGCAGGAATGAGTACTTTTTTTCGAACGTCGCCGGCCACACACTAACCCACCCTCATCTGACCGCGGAGGGCTCGTCCCCATTACGTAGGGACACGTACACACTACAGTCCGGACTGTAGCGGGTAAGGGAAAAGTAATGGCAACAAGAACATAAATCAGCTACAGAACTTAATCACAAACTGAATAAACTATTAATAAACATGAACTACCTATAACTATAATGAAAATACATTTTTATATAATAATTTACAAATTAATGCCAGCATATAAGCTACATTTTATATTACAAACACTACAATTAAAATCAATCAAATCGTAATATACGTTAAAATCATTACATAATCTACGAAAAGGAAAATTACATCCGTGGTTAGTTCTATAGAAATCTAAAGAAAGAGGACGATAGTGCCGTGAAAACCTTGCAGGAATACTGAAATTCAGGTTACGAAGCAAAAACTCAGAATCGATATCACCTTTAAGCAGATTAAAAACAAAACAAACACCTAAAACTGTTCTTCTACGTTCCAAAGTTGGAAGTTTTATCAAACCTAATCTATCCTCATATGACGAAAACCCATTGGCATAATCCCATCCTAAGCCACGTAAACAGATTAATAAAAACTGCCTCTGCACAGACTCTATTGAATCACTATGACAACGATAGTATGGATTCCAAACAATAGACGCATACTCCAAAATAGGTCTAACAAGTGAAATGTATAGCAGTCTAGTTATATAAGGATCAATGAATTCCCTAGCCCATCTTTTCACAAAACCAAGAACAGCCCGAGCCTTGCCAATCATCATACATATGATCAACAAAAGACAGTTCATATCCAATAATACTCCCAAATCAAGAAATGTAGTCACAGTCTCCAAAGGGCAAGAATTAATCACATAAGTGGGCGAAATCACACCCCCACGAGAAAAAACCATGCATTTACATTTTTCTAAGTTAAGATCCATTAAATTAACTCTGCACCAAGTTACAAACAAATTCCGCTGAAGAACAGCCTGACCATGATCATCATCAAAAGTATAAAATAATTTAAAAAGATGAGTAGATTCGAATCATACTCATAATTTCTGATACTTATACGATATTCATACTTATTTTAATATCATACTCAAAGTTTGAAGTACTCATCATACTCATGCTTAACAATACGCATGATGTTGTTGATTTTGACTCTCCTTTACTCAACATTTACAAGAATCACAAAATAAGTATGATTCGCGTAAGAACACTACAATACTCACTGGAAAGTGTGTTTGTCTTTTTCTTTCTTCTTTTTTTTTGTGTAAATGCAAGAACAACTAAGACTGTAAATTTTGATGAATGATTCGAATAACTCGATTCATTTATGAGTATTATAAATATTTTTCTAAATTTATGAATTTGAATGAGTAGACGTATGAATCAAACATATTTCATATGTTATGAGTTTGATGCCAACGTTGTACTCATACTCATTGCAACCTATACTTATAAATCAATGTTGGTTGTAGTGAGTACGAATGAATCAGAGTAGTTGAATTTCAATACTGTTGACTCACTCATACTCAAAATTTCCTGAGTACTTATTAGTTGCGAAAAAACGATTTATTGTTGATCTCTGATACATGCCGTGTATACATGAGTACATACTACATACATAGCTATATTATTAAATTAAAGACAATGAATTGAAATAAAATGTTTGTTTTTTATGGAAACTGTAAGTGCTTCGGCATGAAATTGTTTGTGCGGAAAACTATGAAATTATAATTTCAATATCCATAATAACCTACGTTGTAATTGCTGAAGGTTATACTCAGAAAGTTGTTAATTTTTTTTTCGAATATCAGCCATTACATACATATTTACTACGCTATTAAAATCAACTGCCAATTAAAACAATAACCGTCAGGGTCAATAAATATTTGTTTGGTCTTCTCTTTCAGTGAAACAATAACAAACATTGAAAAATAATTAAATAAAAACAATTTTCTCTCAAAATTGCTCACAATATGCAATTTGTTGACATTTCCTCTGTGATGCAGCATCACTTAAAGTAAATTCATCATTCGATATGTGTACACACTCACTCACTCACTCGCCCACCCTCATCCCTTTCAATGGTCGTTTATTTAAACTGCATTATAAAGTTAATAAACAATTGATGAAAATCTAAAAGCAACTGAATTGATATAAGTATGTATGTATGCATGTATAGTATGGTTAAAGAGAGTGGATCTCTATATGTATGCATACTTGCATACATTGAAAACCATTCTAATAGAAACTAGTTAAAATTCACTACAAGTGGTTTTTCGTTAAATATTCAATAAATACGTGGGCGTATGTAATTTATCGATAATTAAAACCATCATTGTTTGATGTACAAATGAAGGGAATACGTTGTTTTGGAAAAAAGTTAATGAAGTCCTTTACAATATAAAACGATATTATTTTACTTATTTTTTCTATTGTTTCATTGGAATGTTTTTTAAATGAATGCTTACATATACATATGTACATATACGAGTACACGCTCATTTCATTTTATTATATCCATAACAGAGATCAGCAATGAAACGCTTTTTCGCTACTCATAAGTACTGATGAAATTTTGAGTATGAGTAAGTCAATAGTATTGAAATTCAACTACCCTGATTCATTCGTACTCACTACACTATTGATTTATAAGTACAGATTGCAATGAGTACGAGAACAGCGTTGACATCAAACTCATAACATTCGAAATATGTTGAATTCATGCGCCTACTCAGATTCAGATTCATAAATTTAGAAAATTAAATATAATACTCATAAATGATTCGAGTGATTCAAATTATTCATAACAATTTACAGTCTTAGTTGTTGTTGCATTTACAAAAAAAAAGAAGAAAGAAAAACACAAAGACAGCAAGCAATGCAAACACACAACCTTCTAGTGAGTGTTGTAGTGTTCGTGTGCGAATCATATGGCCAATTCACACGACTTTGTATCGTGTATGTTGTATTGAATACACTTACTTGTTTGTGAACGTTCAATGCTATACTGTATTGTGTATTTCGTATTCCAAATGTCTTCTTCTTGTTCTCCTTCGTAATTTATGGCATTCAAAAAATTGGATAGCATGAATCCAACACAACTTTTTAAAAACATATGAAAACATATACACATTTTTTTCATTCACGCAATTTGATAGCACGAAACCAATACAACTTTTAAAAACACATGAAAAAATGTGTATAAGTGTATCGGATTTTTATATGAAAATTATCAACAGCAAGCATACACTGTTGTATATGCGTACAACAATACACTGAATACAACGATACAACGGCTTGTGTGAATTGACCAATACTTATTTTGTGATTCTTGTATATATTGAGTACAGGAGAGTCTAAATCAACAGCATCATGTGTATTGTTAAGTATGAGTACGATGAGTACTTCAAACTTTGAATATGAGTAGTATGAGTGTGATATTGAAATAAATATGAATGCGAATAAGTATCAGAAATTCATTTTTTTGAATACTCATTGCTGATCTCTGGTTCGGGATATCTGAGTTAATGGTGGAACTAGTAACTCCCATCTTAAAAGCCAACAGACTACCTACTGGACTCCGGCGACTTCAGAGTGTATTAACAATGTTAATTAATAATAAAAAAAAATATTTAAATTTGCGAATCGCCTACAATAGATTGCACAGGGTTAAATTAAATTCACAAATTGGCACGGGTATTACAGACGAACCAAAATAGAATTGAGACATTTTGATGTAATCTGATTGACAGAGATGGGAGTTTTAGAGTGTGTTTGGAAGACGATCTGTGAAGAAAAGTACAGTGTGTAATCTGTAAAGTACAGTATGTAACCCAACTTAACCTAACCTAAATATAATAAATTAAATTAATTAACATACCAAATGCCACTGCGTTTAAATAAAACTTGTTTAATTTGAGCAATGTTATCGACATTGCTCCGACACTGCCATCTTTTTGAAAAAGTTAACTTTATTTTATCTGTAAGTTGTAATAACGAAAAGAAGTTAAAGGTGACTTTAAAGTTCACTTTAGCTAAAGTTACCTTTAACTAAACCCAAGTTCAACGGCAAGTTGTAGTAATGGCCTTTAAATAAGTAAATTAAAAATAAAAGAACAAAAGATTTATACATATATACTTACATACTTAAATTTAATCTTAATAGTTAATATTGACTAATAAAATTTGTTCACATTCTACTCGTATTGTATTGGATTGCATCCACTAAGTATTTCTGGGTTTTCCATTACCCCCTAAATGTCCTATGTCTTATGTGCTATGTTATGTTGATCTTTATGGGTCAAAAACAGTTTTGTAAATTGCCTTCAGTGCACAATTTCCTTTTCCATCATTTCGTTTGACTGGACAAGTTAAAATACAGAAACAGAAACAGAAAAGAACTGAAATGAACTGTTAAAAGAAAGGAACTAAAAAACAAAAAACAGAACAAAAGGAAGAAAACAACGAGTGTTGTTTGCACGAAAACCCGCAATAATTCTGTCATTATGTTTAATTATTTTGTTCCTGTGTAATTCGTCATGAACCTTGTAAACATTCGCTGGACTACTTTTGTCTGTGGAAGGGAGGGGGTTGGTGTTGGCATAGTACGAAAGGAAAATTTTTAATTTTTTTTACACTGAAAAGATTTTCTTATTCGTACCGACTAAAATATTGCACAGATACTGTAGTCACCGTAGTCTAGTAGGTAGTGTATTCGATTATTAGACGTAAAGCCCGGGTTCGAGCCCCAGGCCAGAAATTAAAACGAAATATGAAGAAAAAAATTATTTCTTCGGCGACTTCCTCTCAGCAGATTTCTGGCAAAAACTCTGAGAGTAAATAAACCTGCCATGACAAAATCTATCGTTCGGAGTCGACGTTAAACTGTAGGTCCCGCCACTCAAGTAAAAAACTAAGGCTCACAACATGAGTGGTGTGATAAGCTAGGCCGTAATCCTGACTGAAGGGTTGTAATGACCAATTATGTATGTATATATGTATTAAGAAACCACATTTAAAAAAAAAACCTATATTAAGAAGTCGCCGTAGTCTAGTAGGTAGTGTGCTGGCTTATTAGACGCAAGGCCCGAGTTCAAACCCCCAGGTCAGACATCAAAAGGCAAATATGAAAAAAATATTTCTTCCAATCGGTGGGCATACTTTCCTCTGGCCATATTTTGTAAATAAGCTGGTGCATGCGCCCTACCAACTCATTACATCCGGTCTTCAACAATTCAGCAGGGAGGCCATCAGGTCCCGCCGCTTTATTGTTTTTAAGACGCATAATCGCGACTTTGACCTCTTCATGGCTAGGCGACGCAATCTCCACGCCGTCAGCATCGATCGGGTTTGAAACATTATCTCTAAAGGCGGAATTGGTGTTGTCATCGCCTTGTATCAGAGTAGAGAAGTGTTTCCTCCACAACCTCAGCACCCCCTGCGGATCTGTTACCAAGTTTCCGTTCTCATCTTTCCAGAAAGACGCTCCGGGCTTATAACCCTCGATTAGACGCTTAACCTTTTGATAGAATTTTCGAACGTCATTCCTACATCTATACATCTCGACTTCCTGACGCCTTTCCTGTTCCCTCTACTTGCGTCTGAAAAGGCATCTCTCATCCCTTCTCCTTTCTCTATAGTTCTCGACAATGGCTCGCAAAAATGTTTCTGTGTGCGGCGTTTTTCGCTGCAGCTGCCTCGCGACACACCTCATCGTACCATTGATTTCGTTGGGTTGGGCGCTCGAAACCAAGGACTGTTGCCGCAGTAGTGCGCAAGGAGTGGAAGATGTTGGCCCACAGTCCTCCAATGTCGTTGAGATTAGAGGCGGAACGACGGAGCTAATCAGAGAGTTGAGCGCAGAACGCCTCAGCTGTCCTTTGTGATCGCAGCTTCTTGACGTCCAGCTTTCGCAATGCACTTGAGCTCGCAGCCCTCGAGGCGCTAACAAGGTAATGGTCCAAGTTGATGTTTGGACCCCTGAACGTGTGCACATCTAGTACACTGGACACGTGCCTTCCGTCAATCACAATATGATCAATCTGGTTGCACATTGATCGATCGGGGGACATCCAAGTGGCCTTGTGAATGTCAAGATGTTGAAACTTGGTGCTACATACTACCATTGGAGGTATCGTTCGCGTGGAGGCTGAACGGTTAGACAGTGGGGCCAAAGATACCTTCCCACCCGACCTTCGCATTAAAATCTCTGAGGACGATTTTGGCGTCGTGGACCGGGCACTTATCGTATACGTCCTCGAGTTTAGCATGGAAGCCATCTTTAGTCACATCGTCCTTTTCTTCCGTCGGGGCATGAGCACAAATTAGGCTGATGTTATAGAATGTTGCCCTGATGCGGATTGTGGCTATCCTTTCGTTCACAGGCGTGAACCCAGAGACAAGGTGGCGAATTTTCTTATTAACCACAAATCCGCATCCGAATTCGTGCTTATCAACCTGGCAGCTGTAATACACAACGCAGGATGCCAGCCTTTTGTATCCTCGTCCTATCCATCGTATTTCCTGAATGGCAGTGATGTCCGTCCTACATTCCATGAGAGCATCCGCCAGCTGGGCGGAAGTGCCTACCCTATAAAGGGTTCGTATGTTCCAAGTCCTGGGTTCGAGCCCCAGCCCAGACATCAAAACGAAATATGAAAAATATATTTCTTCGGCGACTACCTCTCAGCTGATTTCTAGCAAAAACTCTGAGAGTAAATAAACCTGCCATGAAAAACTTTCTCAAAATCTGTCGTTCGGAGTCGACGTTAAACTGTAGGTCCCGCCACTCAAGTATAAAATTAAGGCACACAATATGAGTGGTGTGAGAAGCTAGGCCGTAATCCTGACTGAATGGTTGTAATGGCCAATTATGTATGCATGTATGTATGTTCCAAGGGCCTATTCGTATATCATAGTCCTTTAAACGTTTGCCGTGGTCATCAACTTTTGAGGGGACCTTTATTGAGGCTTGTATATTGGTTTTCATTCACAACCCAGATTTAACGTCCAGGAGATTGGACATCGCTGCACGCATTAGCGGGTGCTAGAATGCCATCCAGGAGAGACCACGAGAAGGCTGCGTGTCAACTTGAATACAGCAAGACAAGGATCGTCCTGGTGGTCGCCATGTTGACCACAGTGAGAAATTTTACCTTGTTAGATAAAGAATTATAAACAAAAGTTTTGTGTTGCAAATAAAAAAAATATTCGTCATTTCGTCAATTGTTTTTTTTAAGTGTAATGTTTAAATGGCAACGGCATAAACAATATGAAAAATCATTTTGACCCCACAAGGCAACTTGGCTGATAGCCAAGCAAAGCCAGCAAAAGTGAGTGAAGGCATGAAATGAACGATTGGTTTGGCTTGAAAAGAAAAACAGCGAAAATTTGTGTGACTGTGACTCCAAGTAAAATACATCTGAAATAGAAAAAAGAACGCGAAAACGATTTATGGCGTGAGAATTTTATATCCAAAAGTGATTTACACTTGCTACGTACGTAAGAAAACATTTTTATTTCGTTGTTAGCTTCGAAATTCTAGAAATTAAATGAAACCAAATGGTAAACGGTATTTGAAATAGATTTTTGGTCATTTCCGTAAGAATTCTATTAAGAGTTGAAATATATACATTAGTTATTTAGTAATACTTGATGAAATTGATATTGTCGGAAGCAGTGACTACATGACACCGCGATATGACTTGTCAATGAATTTTAGGACATCCATTCCGGAAAGGGAGGACTTGAGAAATGGTGCAGCGCACTTCGCAAAGGACTCCGCACAATTGTATACCGATGGCTCCAAACTGTAAGGAGCCGTTGAAATTGGTATTTATTCGGAATCAATTAGAATATCCAAGTCTATAAGGCTACCAAATCACTGCAGCGTCTTTCAGGCGGAAGTGTCGGACAAAAATATTCACAGGCGGAAAATCACCATACTTTCCGACAGTCAGGCAGCTATCAAGGGATTGGATTCTAGTGTAATAAACTCCAAGACGGTGTATGACAGTGGCAGATGTATCAATGAGGTGGCGAACCGATATGATGTTTGTATCACATGGGTACCTGCATATAAGGATTATTCCCGGCAACTACAGAGCGAATGAACTGGCCAGAATGGGCATGATCATTGAACTGTCTGTTGAATTCTCTACATTGGGGATCTTTTTAGGCACCTGTAAGTTTATAATTGACAATGCAACAGTAGATAGGCAGCTTCGGACAAGGCCAGAACGGCGCAAAAAATTAGCCCAAGGTTGCATAGGAAGCGCACGGCGACTCTGTTTAAACGCCAAACAAATAGGCTCAGCACTGTTATTACGGGCCACTGTATTATAGGAATGCATGCGAAGCGTATTGGTCTTGGACACCTTGCGAATGATTTCTGCAGAAGCTGTGGAGATGAGGAGGAGTATGAGACAGTTCTTCACCTACTGTGCACATGCCCGGCACTTGGTCGGAGGAGAATGCCTACTACATGGAGGATCTAGATGAACTGTCATGCATGGATATTGGCAGTCTGAGTCGCTTAATCGGAAACTCCGTGTGGTTCCTGGAATAGGGAAGAATTCAAAACTGTGGTATCACAATGGAGCCTGTGTGCGGCCTAAGTGTGTCCGCTCATGACTCCATCGAGGGGACAGCCAATTCTAACTACCTACCTACCTATTATATCGAATAAGAATATACCACTTCGATGCAGCAGGATAATGACTCTAAGTAAGATATACGAGTATTTCAAAATACACTAAGAAATGATTCGAAGATAACAACATCGATGTATTGTATTGGTTCACACACTTTTCAGAATCAAATTCTATGGAATATAGTAAAAACAAGAGAAAAGTGTCTCACAAAAAGATCTAAGAAATCTAGAACTAATATCTGCAAATGAAAAGTGTTGAATTCAAAGTGAAACGTCTGATAGCGATGAATTATCGTTCACCAATTAAGGAAATGAAGAACTCACCGAAGTCCAGGTCAGACAACTACAACACAACTAAACATGAAAAAATATTTCTTCGGCGGCTTAATCTCAGCAGATTTCGGCAAAAACTCTGAGGGCCGCTATTACAACTTTCAGTTAAGGTTGGGTTTAGTAAAAGTTAACTTTAGCTAAAGTGAACTTCAAAGTCACTTTTAACTTATTTTCGTCATTACAACCTAATGATAAAATAAAGTAAACTGTTTTCAAAAATATGGCAGTGCCGGAGCAGTGTCGATAACACCGTTCAATTAAATAAGTCTTCTTAGAACTTCTACCTTATTGTACACTTATAATATTGATAATCCTGTCTTTAGTTATCGGCAAGTTGTAATAATGGCCCCGAGATAAATAAAATTGCCATGAAAAGTTGTTTAAAAATCTGTCGTTCAGAGTCGAATTTAAACTGTGGCTCCGACATTTGAAAATTGTGTAGAAATTGAATAGTATATCGGATAAAACATAACTAATTCAATTGAAACATTCATGAATTCTTGTTCACAGAAAATCCCACGCATACACTGGCGATCAGAGATAACAGCTTGTCATTAAACACGAAATAGTAACAAATCCAATTCGCAATCAGAAAGACCTACAAAAACCTCAAGCTTAAGTGAATTGAAAAATCGAGCATTAAATTGAAATCTTCAGAATTTGATTGTATATATTATATATACTCGTATATATATACATTGGATTGGATATTGTATTAAATGGATTTGTTACTGTTAACTATATAGATATATACATAGATACTGTTATGCTTTTACCTTTTAAATACGTTTAACTTATGAGCTTGGCATAAACAATAACAATTGCTAGACAACTGTTCGACTGATCTTTATAACGGAGATCTTTAAACCACGATTACTCTCTTCAAACACACCAAGTCTTCACACAAGACTGGCTGAACTTTTTCTAACTCACTAGCCTGCTTTGCCTTGCCTTTTATATGGCAGAGTAAAACAGTCTGATGAATGTTCCTGAAGGCGAATGTTCGTGGCCACCCCATCTCCAGATCTCTATAACTGTAAACTTCGTTTTCCCATTATTGTTGTATGTATTTTGTTTACATTTATTCTTGTAGTGTTTGTTGTTGTATTTTTGTTTTCTTGTTTACCATATTTTATGCTGGCGTTTGTTGTTGTATTTTTGTTTACTGGTTTACCATTTTTTATACTGGTGTTTATTGTTATGTTATGAAGTCGCCGTAGTCTAGTAGGTAGTGTGTTCTCTTCTTAGACGTAAATCCCGGGTTCGTATCCCAGGTCAGACATCGAAATGAAATATGAAATAAAATATTTCTTTGGCGACTTCCTCTCAGCAGATTTCTGACAAAAACTCTGAAAAACTACCAAAAAAAATTCTCAAAAAATCTGTCGTTCGGAGTCGACGTTAAGCTGTAGGTCCCGCCACTAAAGTATAAAAATTAAGGCACACAACATGAGTGGTGTGAGAAGCTAGGCCGTAATTCTGACTGAAGGGTTGTAATGGCCAATTATGTATGTATGTTACATACACATGCAGTGCGATAATTTGTAAACAAGTTCATTGTTGTTTTTTTGTAGCTTTTGTTTATAATTTTAATGTTAAACGATGTAAAAGCAAAACACCAGTATCTAATTTTTTTCCTTTTTCGTAACAATACATATATGCATATAAGTATATAAAGATAATTTAATATGTTACAAATACTAAGCTTGATTAGTAATGTAGAATTAATTGTAATATATTCCAGTCAATATACTTTCTGGCTATAAAAAATGAATTTAAAATACAACTTTTGTCGTACAGAACATGGCAAATAGATTCGCATAGTTTCACCAATTTGGACATCTTCTGTTTTCATAACACCAAAAGAACTGTCTACTCATTTTTTTCTCAACGATTGTTGAACTTATGGTTCGTGCTTATTTTCCATTCATTTGTTTTTCTTTTTTTTATTCATTTTCGTTTTCTTTTTGCATCATGCCAGTTCATCATATCATGTATTGCATTATAGTCTGCATACTCGTATTTAAACAAATAAAAATGTTCGAAACACATTCATATATTTAAGGGATTTACATTTTTATGCGACTGTATAAATATGAGCAATTGGACCGACTTACAAGTGCCACTCAAATGCATTTAAATCACACTTTGCGGCCATTTGTGCCAATTTGCGTGTAAGTATTTTGGGAATGGTAATCCATTTTTATATTTAATCGTCTGTCGTCGTCGAATTCTTTTCAATGAAAAGGCAAACACATTCGCATTAGTGGCGTACTGAATAGTAACCCAACAAACATTTCGATTTCGTACTATGCTAAGAATATTCTCTCATAATGATGACCATACTATGTATGTAGGTAAGTAGGTTGGAGTGGTTGCTTTGATGCCAAAAAGCTCACTTGAATACGCATAGCGGCCCATTGCGATGCCTCGGGTTAGCGCAGTTATACTACTGACCAAATTCAACCGAACTCATAGAGAAAATTGGTTAGAACGAGAGCTGCACTCTAAAAGCGCGACTTCTGCAGGCCTGGTTGTCGGCCTGAAAGTTTTATGAATGAAGCTATATCTTTGATATCAATGGATGATAACTCTGTTAAGCTGTCAAAGAATGGAATATTATACATAATAAAGTATGTGAACATAAGGAAGTTTTCAAAGGGCTTTGAGATTGTTGGCAATAAGCTTATGAGTATGTTTCACCCCACTTTTTTTTACTGTCCTTGTCAGGCTTCGAATTTTCTACTCACGAGAAACATATTAAATTCTTAAAATAGTGTTACGTATATGAAAACGGCGCACCATCGTTTAACATTAAAACGGTAAACAAAAAGATACACAAACCAATGCAACGAACTTGTTACAAGTAAACCAACAACATCAGTGTGAAAGAAAAGGGGATAGACAAGTAAGCGAGAAGGCAACAACAAGAAATGCGAACAAATACACAAACAACAATGAAATCGCAATAGAGTTCTCGAGAAGACGAAGACACGAACATTTTACGTCAAGAATCTTCATCAGACTGTTAACGTGAGCATGTAAAAAGGCAAGACAAAGCAGGCAACGAGTAGTAGTAAAAATTCAGTCAGTCTTGTGTGAAGACGCGTTGCATGTGAAGAGAACAGTCGTGGTTTGAAGATCGCCGTTGGAAAGATCGTGTTGTAAGCAAAGAATAATGGCTAACAAGCAATTGTATACGGTGGCACACAAAAGTAGTACGAACAATAAAGAGTTTAATTGAAACTAAACCCCAATTTATTTTTATTTTGTTTGCAATCAACGATCTCTTATTTTAAACGTCTTTAAAAATATGAAAACGCAACAACAGTATTAAATATTAAAGGAATAATAATAATTGATACTCGTACTTATCTTATAACTGATTATGTTTACACCAGGAATTAATTTTCTTCATATTGAGATCGACATTCACGATCTCTCTTACTCGAACTTAATCTCGGTGCATGTTAACAGTCACTATCTACTTATCAATTCTGCACCATTTTTAATGCTTTTTTTAAATCACGTGTACATTGCAGTTCAAATGAAAACCAATTAAATCCGAATTGGTCATATACATGTATATATATATAAAGGGTCCGCCAAATATTTTTTTTTTGAAAATGCTTTGTAACGACACGTTTCCGCTCGGGTGCTGGGGTAGGTCAGCGGCGTCCAGTGGTTACATAAAAAAAACACTTAGTTTAAGTTTACAGCTATTTATTTACAATACTGCAATAAACTTACACACTAAACTAAGTAAAAGTAAATACAAGCAAAAATAATTAAATTGGATATGAATTAAAATATCCTAGGCCGGCCTAACTACGGTTCGTCACGTCACAGTACCGAAGGCGTCAAGGGGGGTTGAGTCAGAACAACAGTCAAACGGCATGCGCCCATGATGACTGCGGTCCTGCTGGTCCTTGTTGTTGCCCCGGTTCGTCAAGTGACAGTGACGAGGACGTCAAGGGGGTTGGAGTCAGAATAACAGTCAAACGGCATACGCTCTGGATGACTGTAGTTTCCACTGGTCCTTTCGGTTACCCCGGCACAGTCAGTCAAGTCAATCAAAGGAGGATGTCAGAGCAACAATCAAACGGCATACGCACAGGATGATTGCGGCTCCAAGATCTCCCTTTGTCCGTCTGGTCAGTCAGATTCTCCGGAGGAGGTTGTCAGAACGTAATCAAACGGCCTACGCACAGGATGATTCTTGTTCTGAGGCCTCCGGAGTCCGTCCAGTCACAGTTGCCAATGTTTTGCCGGTTGTAAATAAATCACAAGTGGGGACGACCACACCACTTGGGATTTATCATATTTCCAGCACAGCCGATGTCTAGATCGACCTGCCTTACCAGCAACTCATCACCAACTGCCCCGACTGCTGAAGTCACGCTCGCTTTTATACACAAAAGTAACGAGTAACGGATCAAACATGATCGAACATCAAACATGTTGTATCCCACTCTCCGACTTACCAATGTGAGAGCAAGCATCAGTTGAATTCAGCAAATGTCTTGTAGGTCAAATGTGAGTCGTACGACAACCGTTATAAAGAATTAAATATTTCTAAAAATAGATTATAAGTTCTTAGCAAAATTACTTTAAATATTTTAGGCACAGTGGGGCCTGTTATAAAAAATAAGTACAATAATGTTATTTACAATAATTCATACAGCTAATATATAAAAGAAAATTAACAATACATTAAATCCTAAATATTATCCAGTGATATGGTGTGGACAAAAACAAGGTCTCCGACTTTTGTCGTCACAGCTTTAAAAAAAACTACTGAATATTTTCTCAAATTTCTTTTTTTATTTGAAAGCACAATCCTTCCGGTTAATAATGGAAAATAATTTCATTCAAATGGCTGCCTCGGCTGGCCATGCAGTAGCCTACACGATCGGTCCAATTTTTAAGCACATTATCGATTATGTGCAGCTGTATTTCACCAATGGCTTCACGAATACTGTCCTTTCAAGCGTCAATTGTCTTTGGCTTGTCGGCGTAACACTTATCTTTGACGGCACCCCACAAATAATAGTCCAACGGTGTCGAATCGCAGCTCCGAGGTGGCCAAACAACATCAGCTCTGCGACTGATAATGCGATCTTCAAAAACAGGGCGCAAAACACCAAGTGTAGCTTCGGCTGTGTGGCACGTAGCGCCGTCCTGTTGAAACCAAATGTTGCCAATATTCTCCTCTTGAATTTTTGTGAACAAAAATTCGTTCAACATGGCCCGATAACGATCGCCATTGACTGTAACGGCCACTCCTTGCTCATGGCCCAATTATGCCTCTGGACCAAAATCCGCACCAAACAGTGACTCGTTTTGGGTGCATAGGCTTTTCAATGTATGCGTGCGGGTTTTCTGTGCCCCAAATGCGACAATTTTGCTTGTTTACATAACCGCCAAGATCAAAATGAGTTTCATCTGAAAAGATGCTTTTTTTTGCTAAAATCGGCATCTTCTGTAAGTCGATCGCAGGCCCACTTAGCGAAGCGAAAACACATTGGATGGTCAATTGGCTTCAACTCCTGAACCAATTGGACTTTGTATGGCGTTTTACCAAGGCCTTTATGCAAAATTTGCCTCAATGATGTCTCCGAAATGTTCAATTGTTCAGAACGACGGTGAATTGATGTTGATGGCGCTTCACGCACACTTTCTGCCACAGCAGCAATATTCTCGGGTGTACGCACTGTTTTTGGCTTTTCACACTTTGGTTTATCGATGAGGATGCCAGAGTCTTTCACCTTTTTCACAAGATAACGAACATACGGAGCTGACGGTGCTTCTCGTCTTCCAAAATCCGTACGCAATTTTCGCACACATTCTGCAACATTCAACCATGATTTTCAAAGTAATGTCGCAATATTTCGCAGCTTTGTTCAAGCGTATACACAACCATATTCGTTCAGCGGAAGGATAAAACTAATTATCTGTCAAATCAGACATGAGCTAGGTGTTACCATTCACGAAATAAGCACTTGTTGAAAAAAAACGTTAGATGGCGGACGCTTTATATATATATATATACATATGTTCATTTTACTCCTCTGGGAAGCATAGGGCCGCAACAAGTTCATTCCAATGAGCTCGATCATCAGCGCGATGTTTGACATCGTTGTAGACGTAGTTTGGATAGTTCGGTTGTGATTTGACGTTTACAGATGTATGATGGTCGTCCGATGCGCCTGCTTCCTTGGGGGTTCCAGTCTAGGGCTTTCTTTGTGATGTCATCTAATGGCTTACGAAGAGTGTGCCAAAGCCATCCCCACTTGCATCTCCTTTTTCATTCTCAATTTGTTGCTGGTTTGTATCTAACCAGAGTTCGGCATTGGATATTACGGAAGACCAGTAAACACGCAAGATACATTCCACGTTTCGCAACCGTACAGTAATGTGGATTTAATGAATTGAAAATTTTAATTTTGGTGCGCCTCGATATGTTAGACGATTTCCAAACAGGGTTAAGTTGGACAAAAGCATTGAGTGCCTTATTAATGCGACTGGCAACATCTGCTGATGAACCACCAGATTTATCAATTATACTGCCTAGAGAGCAGAAGGACTCCACATCATCAATTTCCTTGCCGTATATTGGGAATTTTTGTTCTGTGTTAGCATTTAACATGAGTGTTTTGGTTTTGCGGATATTAATCTTCAGTCCAGCTATCTTTGCGGTTTAATTAATTAGATTTAGCTTTGACTGCAAGTCGGAGAAAGAAGGACTTAGCAGGCGTATATCATCCGCATAGTCCAGGTCTTCCAGTCTATCCAATGGCTTGTTTGTTAACTTTTGCCACTACATCGACTACACAATTAAAGAAGAGTGGTGACAGCACACATCATTGGGGGTTCAGGTTTTTATTTTGTTGCTCTTGCGCAGTTTTTTCTCATGTAATACGCGACATGTTGCATTGTTGTACAGTGTCTTTATTAAGATTATTATTTTATTTTTTGAAGTCGCCGTGGTCTAGTAGGTAGTGTGTTGGCTTATTAAACGAAAGGCCCGAGTTCGAATCCCAGGTTAGACTTCAAAACGAAAATATGAAAAATATTTCTTCGGCGACTTCCTCTCAGCAGATTTCTGGCAAAAACTCTGAGAGTAAAAATTGCCATGAAAAGCTTCTCAAAAAATCTGCCGTCTGGAGTTGACTTAAAACTGTAGGTCCCGCCATTCATGTATAAAATTAACGCACACAACATGAGTGGTGTTGAGAAGCTAGGCCGTAATCCTGACTGATGGGTTGTAATGGCCAATTATGTATGTATTTTAGTAGGGACACCCTTGCAAGCCAGTGCGCTCCATATGGCCGTGTGATTGAGATTATCAAAAGCCTTTTCGAAGTCAACAAATACGAGATAAAGACTATGCTTTGTTCTTCATTTGACGTTTACACGGGGAAAATATACAATTTTAAATTGAAAGTACTTGCACAGTTTGAGGACCACTGCTGTTTGCCATTTATGCGATTAACATTTATGGATATGAATCTTCTTGCCATCTTTTTATTTGTACTTTATACAGAATAAAACTATAAAATTACTAATCAAAGTAATTGAATATTGAAAAAGAGCAAAAAGGAGTGTTTTTTTTTTTGATTTTGAAATAAACATGTGATCCAGGCATTCATAAACATCATAAAAGGTGCAAGAACTTCTTTATATCTTTGCATGTCGAATGGCAAGAGAAATGAAATCTATTTTACAAAAGGCAGTAAGAAATAAATCTCATTAAATGGATTAATTTTAAAATATCTTTTAAACAGATTAAATATTTCCAAATAATCGCAAATTAGATCTACGAGTAAGGCAAATATGTACTGTAGAAGGACGACACATGGACACATGGATGCCGAACTCACTGTACATATTTCTCATTCATTCATTCATTGGCATTCTTATAAGGACAAACACAACAATCGCTACTACATACAGATGAACTTTAATGGCATTTTCATGTTACATTTTAAGTTATACCCTTTAGACCTCTTCTACTATCAAGCACCCTTCATAACGTTTGAATAAATATACCATACAGTCAGCATTGATTCATCGATCTGTTTGCAACATTAAAACAAACAAATTTAATGGGACTTGTTGAAAAGCAAATTGCCTCAGGAAATAAATCGAACACAATGCAACAGTGACATGAGGATTATAATTAAAAATCATCAACGTATTGATCTAATATTTATTGTACGAGTATGTGTATTGTAAATAATATTTAAAATTTTCTTACTACTACTACGTTCACACCTGCACATTTATTGCGTAAATCGCAATAAACGCCGTTATTGAGCTCAATATTTCATATAAAATTTCAATTAATTATTGCGCAATAAATACGCAAATTGTTATAATATTGAGTAAAACTTTAGAATCCAGCACTGTCATAAGAATGTTAAATGCGCATATTACAGTTAACCGAACACTTTCTGTTGATATTTGACAACTCAAATGTCAACAACGACAAACAAAACAAAATAAAAACAATGTTGTTGAAACAACCAGCTGTTTTGTTTATCAGCTGTCAAATGAATATTGCTTATATTATACCTGAACACTTAAAATATTGTACTCAAGGTTAGGTTAGAGGACGTGTATTTCAGTACCCGGAGGTCGAATTGACCCATTGTACAACGTCCTAGCTCCTCACACCACTCGTGTTGTGTGTGTTAATTTCATATATGAGTGGCGGGACCTACAGTTTAAAGTCGACTCCGAACGACAGATTTTTTGAGAAGCTTATCATGGCAATTTTTACTGTCAGAGTATTTGCCAGAAATCTGCTGAGAGGAAGTCGCCGAAGAAATATCTTCATATTTCGTTTTTATGTCCGCCCTGGGAGAAGCTAGGCCGTAATCCTGACTGAAGGGTTGTAATGGTCAATTATGTATGTGTATGTCCGACCTGGGATTCGAACTCAGGCCTTTCGTCTAATAAGCCAACACACTAGCTACTAGACCACGGCGACTGTACTCAAATAACCGAATATTGGCTCAATAAAACTGCATGTCTGAACATAGTATAATATTGCCAAGAATTTAAATAATTTTTAATGATTTTTTCGTTTTAATTGGCCAGATTTGTCTCTTAATTTCGTTGATTTTATTTGGGGTTTAATTTGTTACTTTTGCACCGTTTCACATTTGTCATGTTACCAACTTTAACTCTAATTACCACCTCTTGGGGACAGTGTCAATGCTACCTACCCACAGAATAAACACAGAGTGAAAAGAACATGGGAAAGTATATGACATTTCTTTCTTTCTTTTCTTTTCTTTTCATTTCTTTTTTATTTTTTTTTTTTGTTTCAGTTTTTATTTCCATATTTTACGTTCAAGTTTGTCTTTTGAGCTTCGGCCATGGTGGCATAACTACAATCCCAGCAGAAAAAACATTTCATTTGTTGTTGTTGTTGTTTTTTTTTTTTAACTGTCATTTTGACATTTCTACTGTATTATGATAAGGAAAAAAGGTCAGTTTCTTTGAAGCAGCACCGAAGAGACCCACAGCCAACGAAGAAAAGCAAAAATTCAGTTCGAAAGTGTAGCAGAAAACACTTTAAATTTACAAACGAATGGATATGAATGAGTTTAATTACATGTAACACTTTAAGTACGAGCTTATGAATAGATGCCACACAGATCCTATCATTAAATTTAAAAAACATTGTGCATGTGTGATATCTTCGATATTTTTTAATTCGCTTGAAAGACTTCTTGATGCCATTATACATATGTGGAATATAATGTCCGTCACGACTCCTCTAATTTTTAGACAAAAGTCTACTTTTCAATGGCTCTGGCGAATATCTCATTATACGCATACAGTGAGCGCCATAAGTGAGTCAACACCCACTATAATTTTAAATTTTCGATTATGTTCTTAAGTATATGGCGAATATTCTCGCTACCGGCGAGAAGGAGACTCCTGATGGAGGTTAGTAACAGCATTATGCTTTATGGAAGTGAAATTTGGGCCGAAGCGCTCAATGTTAGAAAGCGAGCGTAATCACTTATATCGGTACAGAGAACGGCTGCATTGCGTATCACTTCGGCGTATCGTACAGCCTCAGCAGGTACAATTTCCGTGAATCTGCAGGCCGCGGAATTATTTCAGTGGTGTTTACTCACTTTTGGCGCTCACTGTACATTGCGATTATAAAAATTTCCACATGAAGCTCTTAGATTACATATACATGCATACATAATTGGTCATTACAACCATTCAGACTGGATTAAGGACATAGTTTCTCACACCACTTATGTCCTACAGTTTAAAGCCGACTCCAAACGACAGATCGTTTTGAGAAACTTTTCATACAACACACTACCTACTAGATTACGACGACTTCTATCTTAGATCACTAATGCAAAATATCAAATTTGATATGACCAGTGTGGTACATAGCGCCATTCTGTAATTCATCCAAGTAGTTCTCAAAGAAATATGGACCGATGACGCCGCTAGCACTAAATCCACATCAAGCAGTGACTTTTTCGAAATACATAAGCCACTCTTGGTCCATATGTGGTATCGTCCCAAATTCAATAATTTCGTTTGTTCACATATCCATTTATTAAAAAATGGGTCTCACCGCTAAAAGTGATCTTCGCTGAACTTCAACGAATACACTTCGTTGTCAATGCTCAATAGCCTGCATTTCCTGGTCAGTTTAATTTTGAACGGGTTCATGTGTAAGTTACGACGCAAAATTCTCCAAGTTGTGGCCTGCGAAACGGTGAGTTCTTGCGAGCGATGCGAATTCTACTGTACAGCGACTATGTATTTGACATGTATGTGATATGATCGATGTATGTCTATTGGTCTTACTGAACGAATGAGATCGAATTTAGCAACCACATTGTAAATTATCCTCTCGGTAGGACGATTACCTCGATCGTAAAATGAGCGAAACACTCGGTACATTTTCCGAAAAAAATACTTATTTTAATAAAACGATTTTATTATTTGAATGTAATGTTGAATGCTATATGCGCCCATGACTGTTTAGCAAAGATCATCTTCTTCATGCTGTCCGGCTTACTCATTCGCTCTTTCACGTTGTTAGAAAGTGGGTCTGGCCAGACCCACTGTGGTACTAATACGACATAGGTTTCAAAATATCCTTCTAACTCCTTTTTTGTTTACTATATTCGTCCCGTTTTTTCATCACCTGAAAGCCAAGAAAATTTCAGAAGGGTACCTGAAAATTCAAATCTCTAACCATATTGCAAACACGTTTAAAATGCAAAATAAATTGAAAAAGGTCTGGCCAGACCCATGACTGTGACGGAGGGTTAATAAATCACAACTAATGTCGGCAGTCACTGTTCGAAGGCCCCAACATAGTATCCTCAATAGGAGGGCATCTTTGTAAAGAAAACTCTATGTACGAGTATATTTATTTATTTGATTTTACTGCCATTTGCATGAGTACGTGAGTTTGGCCGAATCAAAAGATGTGATTTGATATTGTGGATATCCAGAATATTGACTAGGCAGACAATGTATTGTATCATCCCGATCTCACATTGAAATACCGAATTCACGTGGTGTTCAACATTAAAAGGAAAACCACCCAGCTTATCTAGCAACGTATTATAGAAAAGATAATAAAACATAGGTGTCACAATATTGAATATCTGTGTAATGACCAGAGATCAGCAATGAATTGTTTTTCGCTACTCATAAGTACTCATGAAATTTCGAGTATGAGTGAGTCAACAGTATTGAAATTTAACTACTCTGATTCATTCGTACTCACTACAACATTGATTTATAAGTACAGGTTGCAATGAGTATGAGTACAACCTTGATATCAAACTAATAACATTCGAAATATAATTGATTCATACGCCTACTCATACGCCTACATGTTGTTTTATGTATTTTGTTATCGTTTGTCCTTGCAGTGTTGTTGTTGCCTCTTTGTTTACTTTGTTTATTTTTTATTCTGATGTTGTTGCTATATTTTTGTTTATTCTTTGATCATGTAAACAAGTCCATTGTTTTGTTTTTGTAACTTTTGTTTATCATTTTAATAACACCATTTCCATTTTCGTAACAATATTTACACTGATCTTCAAAATGGCCAGTCATAACTTAGCAATTTAATGAATTACATACTTACATATGTATATGTATGAATGTATGTACAATATATATAATAATAGATACTAGTAAATGAATTTTATAAATATCCTTAAATTTCTTTTCTTTTTAATTTATTTGTTTCGAGTGTTTCGACTGAGTAATTCGTCGTATAACGCCGTAAATTGTGGCTTATGTATGCGTTCTGTATGTATGTAGGTATACGTATAATGTGTTTGCAACGTATAACTTTCCGTGATGCAAAAGGGTTACTGTCCCTTTCGGTCATTTTAGTTGGCAATGATATTGTCAAGATACCGTATTACATAGATATACGCACACAGATACCATTACAATGCCCACATTATATACACATACAATTCATTGCTCTTATTTTAGCCAGTAGTTGTCTATGATTTGTGCATGTGTATATGAATCTTTATATCCTTTCGTACACATTTCCTTTCCCTTTGTTGTTGTGTTTGATGCCAAGTCTTTTTTATTTATTTTATGTTTTTCGATTTTAATTCTTTGGTTTTTGGGTTAACACAACAACGTACGAGAAGAAGTCCTTGAATGCAGAACGTCTCTGTGAACACTTTTTTTTATTTTGTTTGGCGGCAGTGTCGTTTACTTTCCTTTTGGCCGCTTTCTTTTTACTTCATCTTAAACAAAATTTCCATTCTGTTTAGTTTTTTTTTAGTTTTAGTGTGTAAATGTATGTGTGACTTTTGTCGTTTTATTCGTTCTTTTTATTTGGAACATTGGAATAAAATGTTTATAAGAATAATCGTTATTAAGGGGTTTATCTAGATGACTTTTACATCCTTTTAGAAATAAATTACCATCTCGAAATAAAAAACTTAAGCAATTAACAAGACTGTAACTTTTTATCTCTCTTCCTCTTCTTAGGGTTCTTATTCGTTCATTTTTATTCTAGTCCTCTTCCTTAACTGATCTAGTGGATATGGTATGGAATTAAGAGTGTGCAATTTTTTATTTCCATTTTTTTCTTTTTTTTTTGTAATGAGAAAACGGAAGAAGATTACATTTATTCATGAAATATGTTTTAGTTTCAGTGCATGAGCTTGAAGTGAGATAATCCTTAAGGTTTTGACCTCCTAAGGCATGTTGTCCAATAAGACATAATAAATTAGTTTTGGGATCATTGAGGGCCATTATTACAACTTGCCGTTAAACTTGGGTTTAGTTAAAAGTTCCTTTAGCTAAAGTGAACTTTAAAGTCACCTTTAACTTATTTTCATTTTTACAACTTACAGATAAAATAAAATAAAGTAAAATATTTTATATAAAATAAATTAAGTTAAATAAAAGTTAAAACTGCTCAATTAAACAAGTTTTTTTAATCCAGTGGCCACGACGAGCCTCGTTTTTTTGTTATCATTTGTTCAAATTTGATGTTGCCATATTGAAAATAATATATAATATGGCAAGTTCAAATATAAACTTAACTTTAAAAGTTAAAGGTAGAATGATCCTCCCTTTAGCTTAACGCTCCTTCTATCTTAATGGGCACTCATAATAATGAAAAACAATTGATCTGCTCGTTAAAATCGTCTCCTTAGTTAAAGACAAGTTGTAATAATGGCCCAGAAAGTGTTAAAGATTTTAAAATATTAACACATTTCAAATAAAAATATAAGAGAAATAGAAACTTTAATTTCAATACAAATTTTTTTTTTTTCATTAAATGATTTGGCCAATTCACACGACTTTGTATCGTGTATATTGTATTGAATACACTTTTTGTTTGTGAACGCTCAATTCTGTGGTGTATTGTATATTTCGTATTCCAAACGTAAAAGAACGATAAGAAGAAGAAGACCAATATTCATAAATTGATTTTCAAGCAACAAAATGAAAAATATAACGAAAAAAAATAAATTAATTAATTCTCAGTGCGAACAATTATAATTTTGAAATGTTAACTGTTGACTCAACTTACATGGAAAATATTTTATATTTTTATTCCTCTTCTTTATTACTGGCATTTACATAAACTGATAGCACGAAACCAATACAACATCCAAAGACATATGAACAAAATTTGTATAAGTGTATCTGATTTTTATATGAAAATTATCAACAACAATCATACACTGTTGTATGTTCTTCCAACAATACAATGAATACAACGATACAAAGGCTTGTGTGAATTGACCAAGTATTTTGTTTAATTGTTAAAAATTGTCGGAATCCATATTCAAATTCAATGCATAATATTGCAGACTTTTTCAAAACCATTAAAGATATCTTCGAATAATATTCAGATCAAAAAACTTGTACCCATATCACATATCACAATCAGAGATTATTCTCTTTACAAACTAAACCAGAGATCAGCAATGAATCGTACTCATGAAATTTTTAGTATGAGTGAGTCAATTGTATAACTACTTGACTCATTCGTACTCACTACAACATTGATTTATAAGTGCAGGTTGCAAAGAGTATGAATACAACGTTTTCATCAAACTCATAACATTCGAAATATTTTTGATTCATACGCCTACTCATTCAGATTCATAAATTTAGAAAAATACTCATAAATGATTCGTGTGATTCGAATCATTCATCAAAATTTAGAGTGTTAGTTGTTGTTGTATTTACAGAACAAAGCAAACACACAACCTCTTAGTGAATATTGTAGTGTTCGTACGCGAATCATACTTATTTTGTGATTCTTGTAAATGTTGAGTAAAGGAGAGTTGAAATCAACAACATCATGCGTGTTATTAAGTATGAGTACGATGAGTACTTCAAACTTTGAATATGAGTATAAATCGTACGCGAATCATACTTATTTTGTGACTCTTGTAAATGTTGAGTAAAGGAGAGTCGAAATCAACAATATCGTGCGTATTGTTAAGTATGAGTGTGATGAGTATTTAAAACTTTGAATATAAGTACTATGAGTATGATATTCAAATAAGTATGTATGCGTATAAGTATCAGAAATTATGAGTATGATTCGAATCTACTCATCTTTTTGAATACTCATTGCTGATCTCTGATATATACAACCGATAACATATATGTATGTACATATGTATGTATATTAACCAATTGCTTAACGTAATGAGGAATGGTTAGGTTTAAAGGGGTATCTTTGAAAGTTAGGTTTGCAGGGTTAAAACAAAAGATGGCACGGCTGTATCATAGCTGTAACATGTGTTGAAAATTAATTTTTCACCACACACGACCAGATGTACTTATACCTTCATTCAATGCCATCTATGACCATTCAGTATGAATGTTTATTAGATTCTCAAACCAAAGTTGTAGTGTAAACACGCCATAATTTACTTACATCTTTTATGTTTTTAGTGCCATCTATTATAAAGGAATTTATTCATCATTTCCTAACTAAGTATAGTACTTGCAAACGATGTTGCCAGTAAATAAAATTTTTGTAACCAACTTCTGAGAAAAAAGCCATTGATGACAAAAACAATAAAACGCCATCAGCAAATAAATTTATTTTTAATTAATTTTTTTATTAATTTTTACTGACTTCCAATTTTCAGCTTTTTTGCCAGCAACAAACCAACAGCAGATGCAGATGTAATGTATTTTTGTTTATATTCTATCATTCTATCTTTTTATATTAATTTTGCAGCAAATTTTTTCTTTTTAGCAACCCGGTGGCTCCGCTAGTGGATGTGAAAATTACTTATTCTAGACACACACCGGTTCATTCTCCGCAGACGGTATAATTATCTATGGTAACATATTTCGAATAACGGCACTGTGGTGAATTTTGATTTTATTCACCACACTTTTTAAATTCAACACACTTTGCAAAAACTCATCTCACTTGAAATTCACCACAGTTTTCAAAATTTTACAGCGTTGGAAATACACAAACAAAGGTAAAAATGTTTAGGGGTCCCCCATACGTCCCCTTTATGCCAAACTGTGTAGATGAGGAGGAGGATGCGGAGCATATTCCAACATGCTGCCCCAGATTTAGACGGCCCGGGAAACGAGATGTTGCATATTAGGATTCTATTGAGCCCAATACAGCCAGAAAATGGCTGAAGTAATGCTGGAACTCCGAAGGTTGAACGAACGAAAGCGAAATTTGAGTTAACGTGATAAAGCTTTAAAGCTAACTAGCTCTCCGTGAAGTAATACACCTTACGGTAATCCCGCGGAGGGAGAGTGGTTGAAGTGTGTTGGGGGTGCGTTTAGTACGTAGGCACCAGTGATGGTGAATCGTGCACTCTTTTGTTGGAACAAAAGTGTTCTCATGTTTATTCCTTGTTTTAACAAAAAAAAAATAACTAGTTAGAAGACGTGTGCTTGTCAACTGTGACAAGTACAGTACCCTGAGGTCGAATTGACCCATTGTACAATAACTAGTTTTGGTTAGAACTAAATAACGTAAAGCGGCAACACTGTTTGCTGGCAATTTTTGACGTTTCTTTCATATTCATTTTGTGCTTCCCAAAGAAAGCCAGTGTTGTCAGATTGATTTAAATTTTTATTCCAAATTTCCCTTCATTTTGTAGACATTATTTTTGTGGACAAAAATTTTATTAAAATATGTAAAAAAAATTTAAATCGGGGTTTCAAATAATTTGTCGCCTTTGGGTTCCTCCATAAGAACAGTTCAGTATTAATTATACTGTTTTTGCAAAAGTAATAATAGAAGAAATAAATAATAATAATAAAAAAACCACATTTAATCCCCATAAACATTTTTCCATTCCCATTTTCGGAAAAGAAATCTCACAATCTGGCAGCACTGAAGACAGCCAACAGCTGAATCAAAACAGCTGTTTGTTTATGTTTCTATTTCATTCTTCGAATTGTTTTGTTGCATTTTTTACTGATAAGAACTGCATGTTTGACGAGTTTTGTTTGTTATTCCATCTGTTTGGTTTGGATTTGATATTCGTGGAAACAATTGTGACTGGTGGCTTGGACGTTTTATTGCCCTTACATGTGCTGTGATGAGTGTGATGAATGTTCATGGATTGAATTGGTTTCCCAACATACCCGATAAATTCGTTACATGGGGTCAAGATATCAGTTTATACGAAGTGCGCAGTAAAGGTGATACAGATGTTAAAAGTAAGTAAAAGCCGTACACCCACAGGAACTAATTGAAATGGAATCATATTGTTTTTATTCAAAGCACGTCTGCCTAATATCTCAGCAAATTTGCTATGTATTGAGAATCGTTATCAGTACGCCAGATGTGTACAACCGTCTTACGACAAGGATCGTCCCATTATTGCTGTTGGACTGGGAGATGGAAAAATTGGCATTCGGAATTTCCATGAAGTGATCGATAACAGTTTAGAATACAGTGAGTAAAGTAAATTGTAGAGTTTTTGGCGAAAAAAAAAATAAATAAAAATCGTTTTATTTCAGCTCCCCGCCAACAGAGAATGTGCTTGTGCCTGGCATGGAGCGAAACGGATCCAAATATTTTGGCCATTGGCCATGATCGCTACAAGTCGGACTCTTGTATAACTATTTGGGATACTGAAAGAGGTCTACCCAAGGAAAGCAGTAAGTTGAAATAACATAAAAAATAAGTCCCATAAAAAGCAGATAGAAATCGCCGTAGTCTAGTAGGTAGTGTGTTGGCTTATTAAACGTAAAGCCCGGGTTCATATCCCAGGTCAACATGAGTGTGTGAGAAGCTAGGCCGTAATCCTGACTGAAGGGTTGTAATGGCCAATTATGTATGTATGTATGTATAAAAAGCAAATTAGACAGATTTTATTAGCTACAGTTTCGATAGACTTAGAAACACCACTTTATTGACCTATTTCACACAGATTTAAAATAAAGCTTCACTGTGTACACATTTTAAGTACTTTTTGTCGGATTAAATGTTTTGTTATTCATAATAACCTATCTATCTATCTATATATGTACAGTAAGACCCCGCTTATCGCTGTTTCAGTATTACGCGGTAGTATAAAAGCGGTGCATTATATAGCGACGGTGTATATATACTATGTATCTTTTTCAACGCTCTCTTGTTAGTCTGTCCAGAATAAAGGATCCAACTGATTCCGAAGCCGCAATCACAGTACGAACGCATCTTTCCTGCGTCACAATTGATTTATTAGTTGCCTCGTTTAACGCTGTTGCGTTTAGCGCTGGAACTTATTGGAACGACTCCCCTGCGTTAAGCGGGGTCTTACTGTATATAAAAATTAATGTCTGTTTGTATGTAGCTTATAGAATCGTGAACTATGCATTTGATCATGTTATGATCTTCAGCAAAGTAGTTACGCATGAGCCGACAAAGGTTTCTAAATTGGTATGACCAATTTCCGATAGATGGCGCCACTGAGACTATGCATTTGATCATGTGTTGATCGGGCAAATACTAGACATTTTATGATTCATCATTTATGATTTTAATAACATTTACTATAACTCATTCCTGTAAAATGTCAGTCACATATTTGAAACATTTTAATTCTGGAAAATTTTTAAAAATGCTGTTGAGTTCAATTGGATTGGGTACATTGTGAGATTCTAATAAATTTAAACGCATTTTTCACGTCGTTCCCGTGCAGTCATGCCTCCAAAGCGACAAGCAATTGGTCGACCTACACCTTAAGCACGGCAGAAAAGAGCATTACGAGGCTCAGAATCAAACGGGCAACGATCATTGAGACTGGAAAATCTTCGAGTACATGCCGCTGAGACCCGTTCGCATGAATCACTTGAACAACCAGAAGTGAGATTAGAAACTGATCGAATGCGTACTACTCAGGCCTGTTCGTTTGAATCATCTGGACACGGGAAACAAAATCAATAAAATGATTCAAAATTAATTGGATATTTGAGTAATGTCTTTCCTTCAAACTTATTTTATTTAGTTGGTAGCGCAGCAACCACGCGCATGGTATAGCTAGTTTCAATATATTTTAAAACAATAATTTGCTTTGTGATATTCGATATTCTAAGTTAAAAATTCATACAAAGAATTTTGAGTACTTTTTTGAATGGGATATGGAAATGTTTAAAAATATAATCAACTTAAGGAAATTTCGTTTTACTCACAATATGAAAAAATTTTAGATTACGCGAGTATTGCGGTGGAACGCATTGACTTAACCTTTCGCAAATAATTTCAATATATCCGAAACAACTACATACATACATAATTGGCCATTGCAACCCTTCAGTCAGGGTTACGGCCTAGCTTCTCACACCACTCAAGTTGTGTGCCTTAATTTTATACTTGAGTGCCGGGACCTACAGTTTAACGTCGACTTTGAACGACAGATTTTTGAGAAGCTTTTCATGTCGGGTTTATTTACTCTCAAAGTTTTTGCCAGAAATCTGCTGAGAGGAAGTCGCCGAAGAAATATTTTTTTTTTCATATTTTCGTTTAATAAGCGAACACACTACCTACTAAACTACGGCGACAGATACCAAATTTATATACATTTTTACAGGTTCAAACTTTTTTGGATTGTCCGAGTCGGCCCATTCTTTATGCTGGAATAAAAATCATCGAGTACTTATTGCTGGAATGAACCAAAAACATATTAAATTATACGATTTGCGTCGTAAGTTATGAAAATTTCTGAGTTATTTTCGTTTTATTTTGTTATTCATCTGCCATGTATTCATTTTACTAGAAAACACATCATCATTTCAAACAATTCAAACGAAAGCTGTATATGGACTGGGGGTGGCTCCCAATGGAAATTATCTCTCGAGTTTCTTTGACTCGGCCATAATGTTGTGGGATTTACGTTCACTCGATCGTCCATTGAAACAAATACAATCGGCTAAAAATCATTTGCAACTGAGTTGGTGTCCGACACGATCAAGTCTGTTATCCTCGTTGCAACGTGAATCTCCATATATAACACTGTACGATATACGTTGTGTTGATGTTGAAAATAGCCGGGAAGTTTACAGTGTTAAAAAGCAATTGTTACCGTTTCATACAAAGTATCATGCTTCACACAAAGGATATTCCTTGACAGCTCTGTCATGGCACAATAGCGATTTTGAAAGAGCTCTACTCTTATCAGAAACTGGTAGTATAATGGACTTTCGCCTGCCATTGTCAATTCTAACAGCGTATAGCAATCACAAAAAGCTGCCGCTGTTATTGCAACGACCATTATCAGCACCAAGTACACCGGCCCATAGTAGTACGCAAACAACCAGTCAGACCAGTACGCCAGAATTTACCAGCGTAGGTTCTTCATTAAATTTCCTTGTAATCGATCATGATTTGTTGGAAGAAGATTTAGTTGATGAGACCAGAGAACGTGCCTTAAGTGATTACGGCTTAAAGATGGATGGTAAACGTTTAAGCGGAGAATTTCATTTGTCGTCGTATTTGAAGAATGTTTGGTTAAGTTTAGCCAATTTGTATCGGAATGAGGATAAACTGATAGGCTTGAAAACCATTTTAAGCATTAGTCATGCACACACTTCCGAAGCATTCATGAATACTTCGCGAATTGAATCACATGCTTTACAGTGGCCAGATTTTATAAATAATTCCAGCAATCTAGTTTGTCACAGGTAAGATTAGCTTAAAAACAAATGCTAAACATACTCAACTCAACTGTCAAGTGACTTTTCTTTTGATTGTAAAGGAGTGATCAACGTGATATGGCTTTGAAATTATGCGGTTGGACTTTTGAACAGGACTTGGATCGTTTTGTTAGTACTCTCTGTGAAAACAAGGTATTTAACTTGATATGAAACGTATAAAATCTTTACCATTTATTAATGTATGTCTGCAGGAGTTTAGTCGCGCGGCTATGCTAAATGTTTTCCATTTGAAAATTCTCGCTGCCTGTGACATTTTATCTAAAGCTGTTGATCAATCCCGAGATCCTAGTATGTTTCGAATAGCTGCCATTGCATTATCAAGTTTTAATGCAGACCGAACAAGTTCCGCTTGGCGTAATCAGCGTTCTATTGCAAATTCACAAATTCAAGATCCGCATTTAAGAGCGATATTCTCTTTTCTCATAGCAGAAAATGAAAATTTTGATTCCGTTCTGGTAAATATCAAGTTAAACTAAAGAAACCCGATTATATTTTTATTTTCCTTCTTCATCATTGTGTCGTCTTTAAAGATGGAAGAGGGTGTATCATTAGCTGATCGTATGGCATTCGCTTGCAAATATCTGTCACAAACAAAACTTGGCGAATATGTAATGTTGCAAATACAAAAATCAGTTGATAAAGGAGATCTGAATGGACTATTGCTGACCGGAGAATCCCAAGAAGGTATTAACATTCTGCAGGCGCATATGGATTCAACGGGTGATATACAAACTGTGGCCTTAATAGCCATTAACTATTTTCATCGTGAACTTTTCAACGATACACGTGTTCAATATTGGATAACAAGGTCAACTATGCTGTATTTGATGTCGTTTTAGAAAAAAATGTCTCAAAGTTTTTTTGCTTCCAATACTTTCAGCTACATGGACTGCCTTAACTCGTGGGGATTTTGGGAAAAACGTGCTGAATTAGAAATAAAAATTGCAAATCTTCGTTCTACAAGTCGAACTGCGCGCACAGTATATTTGTCTTGCAATTTTTGTGGGAAATCTGTATCAAATGTATTGCAGGAAGATGCTCGTATTCGTAACGTTTCTTCAAACGTAAATAAGGTGATTAAACTTGAAATCGAAATCAATAGAGAACATATTCAATTAACATGGCATTTTTCTTTTTTTTTTCCTGTACAGCTTTCATCATGTCCAAGTTGTCGCAAGCCATTGCCAAGATGTTCTCTTTGTTTATTGCATATGGGTACGACGCTTAATTCAGGCCTTGCAGCAGATGGTGGACTCGAAAGTATTGGTTGGCAATCGAAACCTTTTTCAAAATGGTTCTCTTGGTGTCAAACATGCCGACACGGAGGACATACCGAACATTTAATGCAATGGTTTAAGTATGTTTTATTTGTATTTGTAATTTTGTCTACTTTCAATTGTTTGAAATATGTAAACGCATCTCTCCTTTATCAGACAAAACTCCGAGTGTCCTGTATCTTCATGCTCATGCCGTTGTTTTGATATGGACATTACTAATCCTGAAGTTATCCGTGATCTATCATAAACTATTTTGCTTCTTTTGAGCAGCATTGACAAATATGGCCTATTTTTAAAGACTTTTTATTGCACTATAAAATAAGGATTTTCGTTTCGTTTTTTTATATATATATAAAAATAAAGTGTTCCAAATATTTTAAATTGAATATGAATTGTCCCCCCAACATTATTGGCTGCTCCAACACCGTGTTGGTAGATTACTTCCACAACAAATTGTAAAGTGTTCGTTAAGCGATAAAGCAGATACTACAGAGTAGGGATGTTATTATGTACTGGGGGATAACAGGTTAAATTTTCGCTTTTCCAATCTTGACTCACTTTAAACTCTAGTATCTGTTGTTGATGACTTTAAGTTGAAAATAAAAGCATCTATCTATCCTTCCCTAGTGTTTTCAGCGGTTCATTTGCAGGGCAATGACAACTGAAATTTGTTTTTTAATTTTATCCAATAAGCACTCGTAATCATGTATGTAGCACAATACCGCAGGGTTTGTAATCATAACCACCATAGGCGATTGGAGGGAACAAAACTCTGTTAACATACATATTCGGAGGCCCTTGCAATCCTGCAATGTGTAAGCAGACATTTTGAAGAAAGTCCTTAACGTCAAAAGGACGTCCTTTACTCAAAGAAACTTCGTTTTATGCCGACGGTTGACGTTTACATGCCCAGAACTAACCTTTAAACAATTCTTATGTTGCCAATTGCCGCTTGCAGCAATGTAGAGTATATTTTAAGTAAATACTACATCAAATTGATTATTCTTTCCGCTGTTTCACTCTTTAAGAGTGTAAGTTGCGCGGATGGTGGATGTGGTGGTGTGGCATCCTCCTCCTCCGGCGCAGCCGGTGGATATTAGTACGCTGCACAACGTCTATATCGTTGAGGAGCTCATACAGCACACTGTTGGATCGGATGCGGAAATCATAGCCAACTCGTACTGGACCGTAGATCTTACGTAGTACTTTTCTCTTGAATACTCTCAAGGCATTGATTCAGTGCTTAATAGGGTCCATGCCTCTGCGCCATAAAGAAGCACGGGGAGGATGAGCGTCTTATAGGGAATTAGTTTTGTCGTACGAGAGAGGTCTCTGCTACTCAGTTGCCTATTAAGACTATAGTAGCACCTGTTGGCAAGAGTGATCCTCATTTTTGATGGTAACGGCGGAGCCAAGATAAATAAATTCTTTGATTGTATCGAAAGTATAGTTATCGGCCCTAATCTCTAACATATACTTCGTTTTGCCCTCATTTACTGCCAGACCCATCTTAGTAGACTCCCGTTCAATAGCACTAAAGGCAGCAGTACCATCTCCCTTGGTACGTCCTATGATGTCAATGTCGTTGGCGTACGTAAGCAACTGGACGTTTTTTTGAAAAATAATGCTATTGCGATGTACTTCTCTCCTCACTCTCCATGACGAAGTTGAAGAGGTCGCATGATAAGGGATCGCCTTGTCTGAAACCGCGCACGGTATCAAAAGGTTCGAAGAGGTCCATTCCTACCTTAACGGAGCTGCAGGAATTGCTCAACTTCATTCTGCATAGCCTTATCAGCTTCGCATATATACCGAGTTCAGACAATGTGGCAAAAACACGATCCCTTATGGAGCTATCGAAGGCTGCCTTATAGTCGACAACAAGGTGGTGTGTGTCGACTTGTTTTTCGTGGCTCTTTTCCAGGATTTGGCGCAGTGTGAAGATCTGGTCAATGGTGGACTTGCCCGGTCTGAAACCGCACTGATAGAGTTCAATCAGTGTTTTGACGAGTGGCTTCAGTCGTTCACACAATACGCCCGTAAGAACCTTATATGCGATAGGGAGAAGGGTTATACCCTTGTAGTTGGCGCATATCGTAGGATCTCCCTTTTTCAGGACAGCACAAAAGACACTGAGGTTCCAATTGTTGAGCATACTTTCCACTAGCCATATTTTGTAAATAAGCTGGTGCATGCGCCCTACCAACTCATTACATCCGGTCTTAAACAGTTCAGCGGGCAGGCCATCAGGACCTGCCGCTTTATTGTTTTGACCTCTTCATGGCTAGGCGGCGGAATCTCCACGCCGTCATCATCGATCGGGTTCGGAACATCATCTCTAAAGGTGGTATTGTTGTCGTCATCGCCTTGTAGCAGAGTAGTGAAGTATTTCCTCCACAACCTCAGCACCCCCGCGCATCTGTTACCATTGCATGTCCTGTTGAAACTAATTCGACAAAGTTCGCAAATCGATTAGTAAACATATTCGAATTGGAGCATAAAATGTATCTTTTTTAATAAGTACTCGTATTTAGAATTTTGTAGATACACTTCAAAGATATCGATCATTAGAATGCTGATCAAATAAATTAAAATTGCATTTGGAATACATATACAGATTTTTATGTAGATTCCCATACGATGAGGTATACTACATACATACATACATATTTATTATAATGATATAATTATGGGATTTATCATTAAAAGCTAAAGATTTATATGAAAGAAAAAACGAAAGCGCATGAAATGAATCAACAAAAGGAAAGTCGGAAAGAGATCGTCGTTACCTGCTGCGTATTAAATTAACAAAGACACCATGTGGTGTGATGTTACACTTGTGCTCATATCAATGCCGCCTAAACGACCCTTGAAAACCTTTTTTTTATTATAAAATAATTTGTTATTCATACTTTATGTTTGTTAAACTAAGCGTTTTATGTTTATCCTTACGAATTATATAACACACTGTAAAGCAACATAAAACTCGTTTTATATGACTCCATCTACAGTGAAACAAAATTTTGTATACATTTTACACTAGGTTTTCAAAGGAAATTAAATTGTATTGAATAAATATATTTATTTATCGATATATACATACTTGAGTTGGATGTATAAGATTTGGTTCTAAAGATCTCCTTATATTATATATTTCGAAATTGCGATATTTCTATGAGTGGTGTAATCGGTAGTGAAAAGTTTTTTAAACTCTTTTGAGAGAAAAGAAAAAAATCTCATCTACAATCATAATCTATATAAAAACGTTTATGACGTGACATATAAACATGTTTATATAGAATAGCATGACATATAAACATGTTTATATAGAATAGCATGACATATAAACACGTTTATATAGAATAGCATCACATATTAACACGTTTATATAGAATAGCATCACACATAAACACGTTTATATAGAATAGCATCACACATAAACACGTTTATATAGAATAGCATGACATATAAACATGTTTATATAGAATAGCATGACATATAAACATGTTTATATAGAATAGCATGACATATAAACATGTTTATATAGAATAGCATGACATATAAACATGTTTATATAGAATAGCATGACATATAAACACGTTTATATAGAATAGCATGATATATAAACACGTTTATATAGAATAGCATGTAATATAAACACGTTTATATAGAATAGCATGTAATATAAACACGTTTTAATAGAATAGCATGTAATATAAACACGTTTTAATAGAATATCATGTCATATAAACACGTTTATATAGAATATCATGTCATATAAACACGTTTATATAGAATAGCATGACATTTAAACACGTTTATATAGAATAGCATGACATTTAAACACGTTTATATAGAATAGCATGACATATAAACACGTTTATATAGAATAGCATGTCATATAAATACGTTTATATAGAATAGCATGTTATATAAACATGTTTCTATAGAATAGCATGACATATAAACATGTTTATATAGAATAGCATGACCTATAAACACGTTTATATAGAACATAACACGTTTATATAGAATATCATGACATATAAACACGTTTATATAGAATAGCATGACATATAAGCACGTCTATATAGAATAGCATGACATATAATCATGTTTATATAGAATAGCATGACATACAATTACGTTTATATAGAATAGCATGACATAGAAACACGTTTATATAGAATAGCATGACATATAAACACGTTTATATAGAATAGCATCACATATTAACACGTTTATATAGAATAGCATCACACATAAACACGTTTATATAGAATAGCATCACACATAAACACGTTTATATAGAATAGCATGACATATAAAGGAATAGTTTACTGTTGTAGGCAGTGGCAGAATTGGTGTTCTAGATGATGGAGCATACGATCATGATCATAACTACAAAAAAATTGATTCTTATCTTTTATGATTGAATATCTTCAACATTATAAGCGTGGAAAATACTTTAATAATCTGCACACAATATAAATAATTTAAATGCCTACGAGTAATAATGTATGCAAAAATATGCATTTTCTAATATGCTCGTATGTGTAGATGCTTCTGCATAAGCATGTATAGACGTGGTGTATATTTAATAAATTTCTTAAGTGGTTTTAATTGTGGAAAGTGCGGATACGGAAATTAAAACAAGTCTCATGAAACGCGTGTAGAATAAAAAGTTAATTTTGTTTTTGTTTTTTTTTGTATTATTTTTCATCATCGTTTCTTTGCTGTGATCATTATTTTTCCTTTTGGTCTGATTAAATTTTAATTTAACTGATGGCTTTTGATTTGCTTTTATTGCTGGGAAGTGTCTTTGAAAATTATTCGATTTGTTGTAGTTTTTAATAGTCTTCATTTTAAAAACGCTCTAAATCACTTACCATTTCATGCATGCCCATATAAATCATTGTATATTTATTGGTTGATATTAATCAAATGTCTACTTTCAATTAAATTCATATGACAGCAACCTGTCAGGCAACAAATTAAAAAATTACTCAAAACCCTCTCTCAAACTTGAAAATCATATTCCACTACATCTACACGACAAGAGATATATGTACATCAAACTATCCTTTTTGATTTGTATACATATTGCACAGACTTACAGGCTTTTTGTGTACCCTACATAGATATTTTTGTACCATGATATAGGAATGCTACAGCGCTTGATAAAATTTCAAGTAAATTTTGAAATTTTCACAAATCTTTTGTATTTATTTTTAGTAATCCTCTGGCGAATACTATTTGCTACTCTTGGCAAAGGGTATTTAAAATTCTGCTCAATTCTTCTAAATGAAATGAAATTCTGCAGAGTAAAATTTTCTACTGTTCGGGCAATGTTGTTCACTTGAAAATGATTTTAATTAGTGAAGCTAATGCTGACATGCATTGACCACCGGGAAACTGTGCTGATTGAAAGCAGTTGTACTTATATTTATGTATGAACGAACGAACGTTTGTTTGTCTGTAGACGTCTCTTCCTATTAGTGATGTAGTGCTTGCCGTTCTCATTGTTACGTTTTGCAAAATTATGCACATCAGTATTAACGAAAATGCTGAAGGACAGGCATCATGAGTGAAGAATGAATGATTGAATGAATAAACGAATACATGTACATGTATGACTGAGTAACTGCCCCAATGGTTGTTTTGGTTAACTGGTTGACTAACTGAGCGGATTGAATGAAATTTTTAACGCGTAAACGGAATGCACAACGATCAAGTGGAGTGTATACATACCATACACGTATGTAAGTATGTAAAGAGGGATGAGGATACCAGAATCTTATTAAAATTGAAGATCACACGTTAAAAATGCCCCCAGCACAACACTGTTAAAGGGGTATAAGTAAGTCAGTCATTTAGTCAGTGATTTAAGTTGTGATTTTGTGATTGTTATTAAAGTTGATCAATCATTTGAAATCTCCTCCTTGAGACCACATTAACCAGGCCATCAAAATCAATATTAAAATTTTTCCTGTAAAACACTATTTTGCCTATCACGCCTTTAACTTACAATGAATATTCTCTTTTTTTTGTATAATTCATTGACCGTACACGTGTTGATATTATGCGCCCATACAAACATTTAATAATTAAGTTCATCACGATATACATATATGTTATCTACAGTAAACTGCCTCTCAAAGTGATAGTTGATCGGCTTCAAAATTCAAAACCTAATAAATTTTTTTGTATCCAAATCTAGGCCATAATTATTACTGTGAGATTGTTATTGGTGCGGTCAATTGAATTTGAACCAGAGAATAGCAATGAATCGTTTTTTCGCTACTCATAAGTACTAATGAAATTTTGAGTATTGAAATTCAACTACTCTGATTCATTTGTACTCACTACGACATTGATTTATAAGTACAGGTTGCAATGTGTATGAGTACAATGTTGATATCAAACTCATAACATTCAAAATATGTTTGATTCATACGCCAACTCATTCAGATTTATAAATTTAGAAAAATACTTATAATATGTACTCATAAATGATTCGATTGATTCGAATCATTCAACAAAATTTACAGTCTTAGTTGTTGTTGCATTTACAAAAAAAAAAGAAGAAAAAAAAAAGACAAAGACAGCAGGCAAAGCAAACACACAACCTTCTAGTGAGTATTGTAGTGTTCGTACGCGAATCATATTTATTTTGTGATTCTTGCAAATGTTGAGTAAAGGAGAGTCGAAATCAACAACATCTTGCATATTGTTAAGTAAGAGTATGATGAGTACTTCAAGCTTTTAATTTGAGTAGTATGAGTATGATATTAAAATAAGTATGAATGCGTATAAGTATCAGAAATTATGAGTGTGATTCGAATCTACTCATCCTTTTAAATACTCATTGCTGATCTCTGATTTGAACGTTATTGAAATGGTGATAAATAAATTACAAACTTTGTTGAGTATTTTTCTGTAATACTAGGTTCACTCACGTAGGTTGTGCATGAAACCCGTACTTATTATTATTAAAATTGTATTTTAGATGTACATTTCCTTCATATATCATACCTACAAACTTTTTTCATTTATTACGGAAGTCGAAAAACATATTTTTCTCGCCTAGAACTTAAAATTTAAAAGCTTTTGGCAAGTTCGAATGAGATTTTTAAAATCAATTTCCATAGAGGTAGAGAGAATATAGTAAAAACAACAATCAGAGGAAAGTTTTCTCCCAACTGTGTTAAACTTTGGGAATTAATCCAGGCATGGTATGATATGCCGTATTCGGTATGCCGTTTTAACAACATCGGAATATCTATATAATATTGTTACGTTTTTACCTTTTTAAAACGTTTAAAATATGAATTCGTAGATTGCAAATAAAAATAAATTTGTGTTTAGTTTTAAATAATTCCTTTATTATTCGCACAATTCTGTGTACCACTGTTCACCACTTGATGAAAACAACAACAATTTGCTTTAATTCCGCATACACAATAACAATTGTTCGTTAGACCTTCACAACGGAGTTCTTCAAACCACAATTATTCTCTTCACACGCAACGCTTCTTCACACAAGACTGACTGAAGTCTTTCTGATCCCGTTGCCTGCTTTGTCATGCCTTTTACATCGCTGGGTAAACAGTCTGATGAATGCTCTCGAAGGAGATTGACTTTGACTTCGTGAAATCTCTATAAATGTAAAAATGTTGTTTGCGTTATTGTTGTTTGTGTATTTTGTTTACGTTTGTCCTTGCAGTGTTGTTGTTACCTGTTTGTTTACTTTGTTTATCCATTTTTTATACTGATGTTGTTGCTATATTTTTGTTTATTTGTTGATAATGTAAACAAGTCCATTGTTTTGTTTTTGTAGCTTTTGTTTACCATTTTAATGTAACACCATTTCCACATAACAATATTAATCATTTTGTTATACCCTTAGAACTTAAATTAGCTTTGATCTTATTATTTGAATGTCCTCATTTTTTACAGGGGGAATTTGTATTTTAATTGAAGAAACATTTTAAAATTAAAACATTAATTTAATAAAACCTCAATGGTTTTATCATCATAAATCATAAAATCATATCAATCATAAAATTTATAATTTTACTTAATTTTTGGCAACATTATCATTTAACTTTAAGCTTCCCGTTTTCTTAATTAACATCAGAATGATTCAGCATCATTGGAATTTCAGGAAGATGTTCTTATCACAAAACTTGTAAAAAATTCTGAAAATCAATACATTTTTCACCAATATAACAGGACCTGTACTTTTATGTCACGTCTACAGTCTTGAATTCTCACAGTTGAAGCTTGTGATCTACATATTTGCTTTGTAGATGTATGAATTTTGGTTGGACTATGAAATCCTTAAGATCCAGGTCTGAAATTAGTTTTTAATAATGAAATGTATTTTAATTTTATTTAATTTTTCTAAACTAAATAAGCTATCTTACCAGTACCAGAGATCAGCAATAAGTATTCAAAAAGATGAGTACAATCGAATTATACTCACAGTTTCTGATACTTATACGCATTGATACTTAATTTCATTAAAGTTCCGTACGCAGATTAACCCTTAACTACAGACATCAAATTATATGAATGTTGACACAGATCACCGGTAATTTTTACAGGTTACATTGGATTTATAAAATTTTTTTACAGTACATAATTGAAAAATTACTCTTCTATAATGTCTAGGGTATCCAAATATAGGAAAAGTAATACTTCTTATTCTATATTGAACGAGATTTCCCAAAATAGAAAAACTTAAATTGCTTACCGGTAAAAAAAATACCAGTAGCCTGTAGTTAAGAGTTAAACATGTGAAGTTTCATAGGAATTGCGAGGAAATAGTTACACTCATAGAATGAAGTGTAGATGTAAATTACATGTACTCTAGTGACTTTAATGAATGAGTGGTGTGGGCTTTTCAATGGGCCGTCGTTTTTTGGTCTCTTTAATTTTTAACGTCCATAGTAGTTTCCTCGTTGTTTCTATGCATGCAGCTCTCTGTATTCGCTTTGGTCTTGTCAGGATGTATATTTTTTCGGTTATCTCCCCGATCGTAGTGTTTTACTCAATAACATATTACATGAGTAATATACTAATATGACTATGACTTTCTTACCCCCCTTTTCGGTTTCCACCAATACCGTTTATGATCAAGAATGATAACTAGTATATCTTAGATATCCCTGCTTCTTTTTATGTTTTCGAATTTTAAATTAAAAAATTTAAAACTTTACCAATCGTATAGATATTATCGGTGTGTTCAAATAAATCGATCATTACATTTATGTACGTATCGTATATTTTAAAAGCGAGACAAAACTAAATTGAATCAATTCTATCTTAATGTACACCAACAAATTACAATAACAGCCCGTGAAATAATAACTTTTATTTAAAATTTGATATCAAATTATCTAATTTCACATTTGTGAAGGCTTTTATAAAAGGAGGCAATACGAAATAACAACAACAAATTATGCTACGAGTATCCAAAGCTAAGAAACAAATTAAAGTTAATAAAATAATTGGGGTTTATCTCATTACGCATCCGTATATCGATGTGTATCGATGTGTATTGCTGATTCACATCATTTTCTACCACTACTATAGTGGTATGTGATCAAATCTGTTTTACTTTTGGTTTGTGACAGAAATTAGCAATGAGTATTCAAAAAGATGACTCGATTCGAATCATACTCATAATTTCTGATACTTATACGCTTTCATACTTATTTTAATAGCATACTCAAACGCAGCTTCATAGACACACCGGATGGCCAAAGAACCGTAGAGATCACGTCTGGTGCAGCTCAGGGATCTATTCTTGGTCCTGTCCTTTGGAACCTGAGCTATGACGATATCTTGGGCATAGAAATGCCAGAAGTCATATACCTCGTGGGATACGCGGACGACATAGTGTCGGTCATTTCAGGGCGCGATATGGAGGATGCCAGGAGAAAACTGAATCAAGTCGTAATAAGGACGCGGATATAGCTCGAGGACCATGGTCGACATTGGCTCACATTCCACTCGAGATAAGTATGCAGATAGATGATGTGTCACTGATAACAAAAAAGCGGTGAGATATTTGGACCTCAGACTCGACTGTAGACTTAATTACTGGACCCAAATACAGCATGTGGCTACCAAGACAGCAAAACTAACGGGCATGTTCAGCAGACTGATGGCAAATATCGGCGAAACAATGCAGTCGAAAAAAAAATTGATTATGGCGCCGACAAACTCGATACTACTCTATGGCAGCGAGATATGAGGAGATGCGCTGGAGTTTAAATCTAAGCGGAAAATAGTAGCAGCGGTGCAACGAACAGCGGCATTAAGAGTTGCCTCGGCCTATCGCAAGGCCTCGGGCGCCGCAGTCCTCGTTATCATCGGTAAGATACCTATCGACTTGTTGGCATTTGAGCGAAGAAGATTATGGAAAGCGAAGAGGGAAAACCATGCCATTAGTACGATAGATGTCAGATCGCAACGAATACGGCGATGACAAAGCAGACGGAGCGACGAAACAAGTGGAAGATGGACTGCTAGACTTATTCCATCTATATCACCATGTATACAGAGAAATTTTGGGGAAACTAACTACTTCCTGACAGAGTTTCTTTCCGGTCACGGTTACTTCCGGCAATATCTACACCGCATGTGCAAGGTGATTAAACCTGGTTGCATTTATTGCGAGGAAATAAATGACGACGCTGAACATACATTCTTCCATTGCATCAAATGGCAAGACGAGAAGAATATACTGATGGAGCAGATTGGTGAATTCACAGCCGACAACATTGTGGACGCAATGCTCGAGAGCGAGGCGAAATGGAGCGCTGTGAGAAAATACGTTGAACGTGTACTCCGCAGGAAGAAGGTCGACCATGACACAGCACGACAAAATGATACATGAGAAGGCGGACCAATAGCTTGAAGCTGGCTGCGAATATGGCTTACCCAGACGTGGGAGGGTACAAAATGGTCCTTTACAGGACGTGTTTCTGGGCCCTTCCCGAAGTAATGCAGATAGCCGCCGTGGGAAGGAAGTATCCCCAGAAGAGGAAGAGTGATTGTTTCAGTGAAAGCACCACTCGAAGCTGCTGCCGACGGTCACCTACCTCACACGCCAAAAAAAAATTATACTCATACTCATACTACTCATATTCAAAGTTTGAAGTACTCATCGTACTCATATTTAACAATACGCATGATGTTGTTGATTTCGACTCTCCATGACTCAACATTTACAAGAATCAGAAAATAAGTATGATTCGAGTACGAACACTACAATACTCACTAGAAAGTTGTGTGTTTCCTCTGCTGTCTTTTGCTTATGTGTCTTTTTTTTGTAAATGCAACAACAACTAAGACTGTAAATTTTGATAAGTGATTCGAATCAATCGAATCATTTATGAGTATTACATATAAGTATTTTTCTAAATTTATGAATCTGAATCGGAGTAGGCCGTATGAATCAAACATATTTCGAATGTTATGAGTTTGATGTCAAGGTTGTACTCATACTCATTGCAACTTGTACTTATAAATCAATGTTGTAGTGAGTACGAATGAATCAGAGTAGCTGAATTTCAATACTGTTAACTCACTCATACTTGAAATTTCATGAGCACTTATGAGTAGCGAAAAAACGATTCATTGCTGATCTCTGGTTTAGCAAGCGCGTAGGGATTAAGATGATTCATGCCAACCGAACATATGAGTGAATAATGCGTACCAATTGCCAACTTGTTAACGAATATTTCCAATTTATAATGAAGATGATTTGATATTATTTATACAAACAACCGCAAAAAAAAGAATTTTTTTTTTTTGATTTCAATTTTATTTCTCATTTCCCTTCAATAACAGAAATAAATCCTGAATGCCTTTATTTTTTTTTGAAAACGATACGAATTATGAATTCATACAAACATACACACACACATACATATGTATACGCACTAACAGGTACTCATCTATAATTGAATATCGATTTCAATTCTTGGTATGAAACACGGCTTTAAACCAAAGACATCCATCGTACATAGCAGCCTAATCTGAATGAATGAAAGAAGGAAAGAAAGAATGAAATGCTCACGTACTGCACCGCATTGCATTGTTGTTGGACGGATGAACACTTGAAATTGGTTCGATTGCGGGAGGCGCAAAAGCCAAATAGCCACAACGAATGATTATTATTTTGAAAAACGAATCATTTACTGTAGCCAGCGCAGCGCTTTAAATGCAATCATGAACGACTCTTGAACACCATAAATTTTATTTTTATTTTAATAAAAAAGAAAGCAACTTTTTATAAAATATTATATACTATATACTCGTATGTATGTATGTATTATTCTTTAAAAAAAATAATAAATAAAAATTAATTAACAATTGAGGTATAGGTAGTGTGTTTGCTTATTAGACATGAGGCCTCGGTTCACGCCCCAGGTCAGGCATCTCCAACTAAAAACGAAATATGAGAAAATATTTCTTCGGCGGCTTCCTCTCAGTAGATTTCTGGCAAAAACTCTGAGAGTAAATAAACCTGCCATGAAAAAGTTTCTCAAAAATCTGTCATTCAGAGTCGACTTTAAACTGTACGTCCCGCCACTCATGTATAAAAATTAACGCACACAACATATGTAGTGTGAGAAACTAGGTTGTAATCCTGACAAAAGGGTTGTTATGACCAAATATCTATATAGAGTTTACTATTTTCAAAAAACTGAAAGATATCATATCAGAAAACTGATAGATACCATTCGTGAATATAATATATGTATGTAAATACGACATCATTCAAACTGAAGCTTGTTGAAGCGCATCGGAAATGTTTAATTTTCTATGACTTTAGCGCATAAATCAGGCCTAATTTGACCGATGACGTGGATTATTTTGATTTTGAGGACGACTGTTTATGACTCATTTGCCTAAAGCTGAGAAAACTCTACAGGAAAAAGTAAAAAGATGGCCAGTTCACATCACCTTGACGTGAGAAGAGAAGAGACGTTAAATCCTCTCGCAAAATATCCAATGTCAGCTCATGGCATATTGGCATGAGCGTCATCCATTCAATTCAGTCTTAAAGAAGTAGGTAATCATTAACCAATAGTACTTGGCGTTGACAGTGATTGACTGGCCATAGTCGTTCTCAAAGCAATATGGACCGTTGCCATCACCAATCCGAAACTAACACCCAATAGTGACATACTTAGGTATGCATTTAACGCTTTTGCCTTTCATATGAGGATTAGTATCGAACCAAATTCATGCTCACGTACCTATTCATCCAGAAATGGGCCTCATCTCTAAAGATTATATATATTTCAATAAAAATTTGAGCCAGTTGCTAACTACTTCAGGATCCATTCAGCGAACACAAGTCGTTCTGTATGGTCATCTATGATAATTTAGTAGAAGAAACTAAATTAATAACAACTAATTTTACAGAGGTAGTTTCAACTGCCAAAATTCGTTAGTTCCTGTAGGACGACTCAAGCAAGACTAGCGCTAATAATATTTCACGCTATTATTTTAACAATGAGTTCGCCTAGTAGTAATCTACTAGATCCGAACCTGTGGTTCCAACCCAAGCTTAGGCATATCTAACAAAAAGACATACGAACAAATTTTTCTTTTGCGACTTACTCTCTGTAGTAAATAAAATTGCCATGAAAAGATTCTCAAATAAAACACAATATCACGCCTTACGTTATACGATGTTCATATATGCATCTTTATTGCGTAAATCGCAATAAACACCATTATTGATCATCAATATTTTAAATATATATTTTAACCATACATACATAATTGGCCATAACAACCCTTCTGTCAGGATGACGGCCTAGCTTCTAACACCACTCATGTTGTGTGTGTTAATTTTATACATGAGTGGCGGGATCTACAGTCGACTCCGGACGACAGATTTTTGAGAAGCTTTTCATGGCAATTTTTACTCTCAGAGTTTTTGCCAGAAATCTGCTGAGAGTAAGTCGCCGAAGAAAAATTTTCATATTTTCGTTTTGATGTCTGATCCTGGATTTGAACTCGGGCCTTTCGTCTAATAAGCTAACACACTACCTACTAGACCACGGCGACTTCTTATATACATATTTATATATATTTTATATTTCAATTAATTATTGCGCAATAAATACACAAATTGTTATAATATTGAGTAAAACTTAAAATTCAACACTGTCATAAGTATGTTCAGTGCGCATATTACAATTATCCTAACACTTTCTGTTGATATTTGACAACTCAAATGTCAACAACGACGAACAAAAAATATAAACAATGTTGTTGAAACAATCAGCTGTTTAGTTTACCAGCTGAATATTGAATAAGCTACTGAACTGCGTATATTGTTATGTCTGAACACTTAAAATATTGTACTCAATAAACCGAATATTGACTCAATAAAAGTGAATATCTGAACATAGTATTGACTTGATTGCCAATAATAGCAGACCGCCTATTTCAAATTTGTTTAACTCTTATTTAATTAAATTAAATTTCATTGCTATGGATAGTTTCGTAAGATTGCTAGTTTAATTTCATTGTTGCTTAATTATAGTCTTAATTATAGTGGCAATATTTTATTATTCCTTTGTTTTAGAGCATAAAGTTAAAAGTAATTTAATCGTGTGTATAATTATTTCGTATAATTTTTAGAAGAAAAAAGTTAATAATTTTGGCAGATAATTGAAATTGAAAACGATCGGAAAAACTAAATAAAACTTTTGTTAACAGGGCAACAAAAATATAATTCCAAATCATAAATCGAAAGATCGTTTCTTGTTTTCTGTATTATTTTAGCCGAATTTGATTTGGTTTCCGTTTACCACATCTTCTGTTTGAACATCGATTTAAAATCTTTAATAATTTCAATCAACAACAAGACTTTCGCTGCCTATAGTGGTGTACGAGTATTACCATCAGCATTATCACTTACATACATACATATGTATATATATATATCTTGTATGCCACACTATAAATTGCCAATAATTCGATTTACACACAAGAGTTCAGATAATGGCTTTAATCATGTTTCTTTTTTGCAAAAGAAAAGAAAAAAAAAAATGAAATAAAAGTAGTTGGGAATGTGTGTGTATGTACGAATATAAAACACAACAACTAAAATCAAAATCCAATCGGATTCAATCCTCTTATTCATACGTCCAGTTTAGTTCGGCCATTAATCCATAATATGGCTTTAAAACTCTCCTCACAGACAAAAGATTTTTATTGAAAACAAACAAAACCAAATAAGATTTTCTTAAAATACTAAACAATTGCTTTTAAATTGCCTCTTATGCTATGCTCTGATATGCTACGAGTGCGAGGAGAGTACAGTAATCCGCCATGTAAAAATGAGAAAAAAAAGAAAATAAGTTTCGCTTTACACTTAAAGAAAATTTTTGGGGAAAAGTGCGAAAAAGTGCATCTAAATTTGTTATTCATTAGATATGTTTTCTTTTATTACAACTTGCCGTTAAACTTGGGTTTACTTTAAGGTACCTTTAGCTAAAGTGAACTTTAAAGTCACCTTTAAATTCTTTTCGTTATTACAAAAGATAAAATAAAGTTATCCTTTGTCAAAAATATGGCAGTGCCGGAGCAATGTCGATAAAACTTATCAATTAAACAAGTTTTTCTTAAACACAGTTGCAACGAAGGACTTTTTTGTTGTTGTATTCCTCATTTTATTTATATTTGAAGTTGCCATATTGAAAATAATATATAATATGGAAAATTCAGACATAAACTTAACTTTAAAAGTTAAAGGTAGGATGATCCTCTCTTTAGATTAAGGCTCACTTCTATCTTATTGGGTACTCATAATAATGAAAAACAAATTATCTGCCCTTTAAAATCTTCCCTTTAGTTATTATTTAAATAGTATAACAGTCGTATTATATTTTTTTATATATTTCATCTTATCAAATGAGCTTTTTTAAAAGTTTTGATGGATCTTGATTGGTTATCGCAAAATGTGTCAATTTCACGTTTGCACGACTACCAGAAGTCGGCTAATATTTGAGTTTCTTGCAAATATTATTATTTCTCTTTGCGCAAACATTGTCCAACTTCTGGTGGTCGCTCAAACGTGAAACTGCGTCTATTTAAAACTAGTAAAACATTTTCAAATAATGAATCGTCTTTCTTTTTTTTTGTCACAAATTTTTCAACGAATTTAATTAATTTTCGCCACCAAAATAAAAACAATGTTGTTGTTTATCAGCTGTCAAATGAATATTGCGTATATTTATTATACCTGAACGGTTACAAAATTGTTCTCAATTAAACGAATATTGTTCTTGTTGCATACGTGAACATAGTATTAGACTCTATCAAATAAAGAGTCTAACTCAAACAAACGAAGTGTCAATTTCTTCACAAGATAATGCACTTTCAGAATATCATCACTCATTTCATATATTTCAATTAAAGTTTGGTGCTATGAAGAGACAAACTTGAAATATGAAAAAATTCGCATTTCTCAAGTTTACCTCATCAAACCTCATAGCATATTAAGTCAAATAATATATATATGTATACAGTTTTAAAGGCCTATCCCTCTCCTTTCTAATAAGGTTTAAACTTTGGACATCGGTTCAGAAATGTTTGTATAGTCAATAAATTTATTCGTAAAGCCAAAAAACAGTCAAATAAAACAAGTTTGGAGAGTTCTAGAAGTATAAAAAAAATATTTTTCAGTTCTGCTCAACAAAACTCACAACAACAATTTCAACATGTTTTTATAAGAAGAAAAACATGAAATAAAGCAATGAATTTAAATATCTATAGGGATACTACATCATATACTAGATTAATCAAGCCAGCCTTGCTTACGATGCCCTCGTTTAGGGACAGCGTGCAAATGATAATCTCACTGCATACTGATTGCAGGAGGACAGCCATGAAGCATCGGTATATGTGAATAAATATGATCATGTAACTTTCACATTACGAAAAGAAATGCTCCTTTTCATATATACATAGCTGCGATTATCATCTAAAAGCCGAGTCTGTGAGAATTGATATCAGTAAACTAGGACATCATTTATGCCTGTTTTTTAATGTGGACTTATAGACCAAATTGCAATGAATTTGAAATTTTGCACACATACTGTATTATATATAAAATAAGAAGAGGAAGATTTTTTGCAAGTGTATTTATTACACGCCAATGTGTTGGCGTTGGTGACGGTGACGGTGCTGATGATGCTAATGGTTTATATTGTGGTGGTGATGGTGGCACGTGTAAAGGCGCTTACGTGTTGTAAATTGATATTTTCCTTTACACATTATTTCACTTCATCTTGAAATAATTTTTGTATTGTTTTTTAATTTTTTTCTTGTTTTTTTATTGTTAAATTCCACAAATTGAATTTCGTACAGTTGCACTGCCAATTGAACGGATGAGTATAACGATGGATCGATCGATGGATCCATGGATGGATAATGATAATCACGATTGCATTTTTCTTTTTTGTCCATTATTTTTTGGCACTTTGAATTTATTTCTTCATGTTATTTGTTTAGCAAATTATCTTAATTTTCAATATCTTTAACTACTTAATACGATGAGAGAAGAGAAGAGAGGATATTTATAATTACCTGATGTTCGTTTAAATATGTTCCGTAGATTCGTTTCAGAATCATCAATCAATGAGCTACGTTCTGAAAGAGTTAACCAGAGAAAGCTTTCAAAATGTAAAATATAGTATGCGGATGTGTTAAGGCGTATTTGTAAGAATAATATTATTATGAACTTATCAACTTAGGTGAATTACTAATTAGAAACAGAGTTGCATTATTTAATTTGAAATTATTAGTTAATACTAAGTTCAGATATTCACTTTTATTGAGTCAATATTCAGTTTATTGAGTACAATATTTTAAGTGTTCAGACATAATAACATACGCAGTTCAGCTGCTTATTCAATATTCATTTGGCAGCTGGTGAACAAACCAGCTCGTTGTTTCAACAACTTTGTTTTTTTGTTTGTCGTTGTTGATATTTGAGGCTCGCTGAACATACTTATGACAGTGCTGCATTTTAAGTTTTACTCAATATTATAACATTTTGATTATTTATTGCGCAATAATTAATTGAAAATTTATATGAAATATTGAGCTCAATAATGGCGTTTATTGCGATTTACGTAATAAAGGTGCATATCTGAACACCGTATAATAAAGCGAAGTCCCTATCTGCTACAATGCGTATAAATTTTGGAATATGTTTAATTTCTTCATGAAGTATATACTGCTCTCTGCAGTAATATTCGGAGTGAAAATATATTCTAAAATCGCTTTTTCGATATCATTTATTGCCCATTTACTTATTATTGACTTAAATATTGTTACACACATTTTATGGAACAGAATTTAAAACAAACGCTTTAAAATCAATATTTTGAAAATAGCATTTGACATTAAAGAAGCACTTTTCTTTAACCGCAGATTGAACCTTAAAAAAAAACTTCATAATTCTAGCTTATGTATCACTTTTGATACATACCTACCTGTATTTCATATAATTTTGCAAATTACTGATAGATTTTTTTTTACAAAATTTAAATATGTTTATTTATTTTAATTCATTTTAATAAAACTATTTGGCATTATTACATTTTGTTATCACTTTTATGAAATTTACGCCAACATTTTTGACATGCTGTACATTGCAGCAAAAAAATGCAAGTCTTACTTACTTACTTAATTGGCCATTAACATCCCGATTAACGGATTCGGCCTGCCTTAACATATTCTTTCAGGCGCCTTTGCTTCTTGTTCTGCTACGCCAGTTGGTCACACCAATCAATGACAGGGCTTCCTCGATCTGGCCCTTCCAACGCAAACAAGCTCTTCCTCTTCGCAGACACCTGCATCAAATACCCGTCTCGCCGGAGCATCCTCCCCCATTCGAACTACATTGCCAAGTTGCCTAATGTTAATACTCCAAGAAAAATGCAAGTAATCGACCAAGAAATGGGTCATTGACCAAGAAATGCAAGTCATCGACCAAGAAAAATGCAAGTCATCGACACAGAAATGCAAATCATCGACCAAGAAAAATGCAAATCATCGACAAGGAAATGAAAATCACCGACCAGGAAATGCAAGTCATTTACCAAGAAATGCAAATCATCGACCAAGAAAAATGCAAGTCATCGACCAAGTAATGCAAATCAATTGCCAATCAAATTACAAGTCATCGACCTAGAAATGTATATCATCGACCAAGGAAAATGCAAGTCATCGCCAAGAAATGCAAGTCATTTACCAATATATGCAAGTCATCGGCCAAGAAAAATGCAAGTCAACGTCCAAGAAATGCAAATCATCGACCAAGAAAAATGCAAGTCATCGACCAAGAAATTCAAATCATCGACCAAGAAAAATGCAAGTCATCGTCCAAGATAAATGCAAGTCGTTGACCAAGAAATGCAAGTCATCGTCCAAGAAAAATGCAAGTAATCGACCAAGAAATGCAAATCATTGATCAAGAAAAATGCAAGTCATCGACCAAGAAATGCAAATCACCGACCAAGAAAAATGCAAGTCATCGCCAAGAAATGCAAGTCATTTACCAAGAAATGCAAGTCATCGACCAAGAAAAATGAAAGTCATCGACCAAGAAAAATGCAAGTTATCGACCAAGAAATGCAAATCATCGACCAAGAAATGCAAGTCATCGTCCAAGAAAAATGCAAGTCGTTGACCAAGAAATGCAAGTCATCGTCCACGAAAAATGCAAGTAATCGACCAAGAAATGCAAATCATTGATCAAGAAAAATGCAAGTCATCGACCAAGAAATGCAAATCACCGACCAAGAAAAATGCAAGTCATCGCCAAGAAATGCAAGTCATTTACCAAGAAATGCAAGTCATCGTCCAAGAAAAATGCGTCATCGACCAAGAAATGCAAATCATCGACCAAGAAAAATGAAAGTCATCGTCCAAGAAAAATGCAAGTTATCGACCAAGAAATGCAAATCATCGACCAAGAAATGCAAGTCATTGACCAAGAAATGCAAGTCATCGTCCAAGAAAAATGCAAGTCATCGACCAAGAAATGCAAGTCATCGACCAAGAAAAATGCAAGTCATCGACCAAAAAATGCAAATCATCGACCAGGAAAAAAAGTGCAAGTCATCTACCAAAAAAATACAACTTGCGAAAAAATACAACATTTTGTTGTATATATACATTTAAATGCATATGAACTCAATGAGAATTATTAAAAATTTTAAGTCCATTTAACTAAAATTTAATTTTTATCCGTTTTTATGTAGAGCACTTTGTCATATATCCGGTTCCACGTAACGCACGACCATAAATAAATCCTGGAGACTATGGCTATCTAACCCACTGGGTCCGTTTCACCATTAGGTCCATTTTTTATCCGATTTTGCCTTTGTTGCTTATTTGAAGACATCAATTAGCTTTGACGGCTATATCTCAGGTTCCAAGTAAAGCTCATTCGTAAGGAAATCTGTTTTGGAAGTCTTAAGACAATGGTTATCCCAGCCCACTAGCTCCATTTCCTCCACTAGGTCCATTTTTATCCGATTTTTACTTTATTGCTCTTTTGAAGGCATTAATTATCTTCGACGCCTATATCTCCAGTCCCAAGTAACACACGACCTTAAAGAAACCTGTTTTGTAATCATTGGGACTATGCCTATCCAGCTCACATGATCCAATTCACACACTAGGCCCATTTCTTATTAAATTTTGCGTTTGTTGCTTTTTTAAAGATCACAACTAACTTCGTCGCCTATACATCCGGTCCCAAATAAAGCTCGTTCGTAAGGAAACCTGTTTTGGAAGCCTTAAGACTATGGCTATCTCCCTTTGATTGCTCTCTGGTGTCCCGGATACAGGTTTCCCCCAATATGGCTATAAATAGTTGCAACGCACATAGCACTCGATTTTCTGTTCCAAGTAGTACCATCTTTTTCGTTTAACGTCCTGTTGCCATGTTTGTAGCTGTCAATGCTTTCGTGAGTTCTTCAGAGGCTTCAGTAGCTGAAATATTACATATATATATACATAATCGGTCATTACAACCTTTCGTGGTAAACTGGAAATGTGTGACCTGAGGTTTAAACATTGGTCTGACGTCTAATAAGTTAACATAGTACTATTCAATCAATATCAAAAACAGAAAATTCAACCTTTTCACTTTCATGAACACTTAACTTTCAATTCCTTATCAAATACCATAAATAATGTATTATTCCCGATAAAACTTTACAAAATCCTTTGAAAACCTAAAAAAATTACTTACACAACACCAAAGTATGTATCAAAAATGATATATAAGCCAGAATTATGAAGCTTTTGAATTTTTTAAGTCTTGTTCGAAATTTTTTTTTTAGTTTAAAATAATAGCGATTACAATACCAACGAATTCAAAAAATATCAGGCATCTAACTTTTTCTGAATTAAAGTTATATTGTCTCAAAAATTAAATGTATCATTTTTGATACAAAGCTCGATCTACGGTTAAATATTGTATTGAATAATTGCCAGAGAAGTTTTGTAGCAGCATTATACTATGTTGAGGCATGAATTTTAATTGAGTCAATATTCGTTCGATTGACAAAAAAGTGTTCAGGCATACGCAAATCAGCTTATTCAATAATCATTTGACAGTTGGCAAACAACAAATTTTTGTATTTTTTTTTTTGTAACAATTGTGCCGGGAAAAATTACATATTTAAGATCTTTTTTTTTATCAGAATTTCTTGAATATAACATTATAACGCCGCTATTTGCCTTTACGACTTCTATTATTTGCCCTGAGCACAGGTTCTGTAGCTTGATTTGCATATTTCGTGCTATAAAACCACTGTTTTAGACATTTTTGGAATTGGCCGGTATGATTCGGTGTATTGAGGTATATTGTGTTTTCTGGGAGATGAGCGAGTATTACAATAAAAATTTCTAGTGCTATTTTGTTAATAAAAATTCTTATTTCATTGTTTTCTCATAGTTCTTATCCCCAGAATTTCGAAACATTCAAAATATTTTAAATCATTAGAAATTTTTGATAATATATAGTAAAAAGAGAATGGAATAGGAATAGATATACAAGAAGTATCGGTACTATGTTCAGACATGCTCTTTTATTGCGTAAATCGCAATAAACGGTGTTATTGAACTCAATATTTCATATAAAGTTCCAATTAATTATTGCGCAATATATACATACATACATAATTGGCCATTGCAACCCTTCAGTCATGTTGTGTGCCTTAATTTGTATACTTGAGGGGCGGGACTTACAGTTTAACGTCGACTCCGTACGACAGATTTTAAGACAATTTTTCATGGCAGGTTTATTTACTCTCAGAGTTTTTGCTAGAAATCTGCTGACAGGAAGTCGCCGAAGAAATAATTTTTTCCTTATTTCGTCTTGATGTCTGGCCTGGGTCTAGAACCCGGGCTTTACGTTTAAAAAGCGAACACACTACCTACTAAACTACGGCGACTATAAATAAATATGCAAATTGTTATAATATTGAGTAAAACTTAAAATACAGCACTGTCATAAGTATGTTCAGTGCGCATATTACAATTTTCCGAACAGTTTCTGTTGATATTTGACAACTTAAATGTGAACAACAACGAACAAACAAATAATGCTCTTGAAACAACCAGCTGTTTTGTTTACTAGCTACCAAATGAATATTGCTTATATTACATATGTTTTAACACTTAAAACATTGTGCTCAAATAACCGATGCACAATGCAATGTGCTCAATACAATGTGCTCAATAAAATGCATGTCTGAACATAGTATTACCTTCCACCTCACTCGCCATTTTTATTTGACGTTGTTGATATTTAAAAATACATAAGTTGTAAAGTTCTCACTGAACGTACTTATGACAGTGCTGTATTTGAAGTTTTACTCAATATTATAACAATTTGCGTATTTATTGCACAATTATTAATTGAAACTTTATATGAAATATTGAGCTCAATAATGGCATTTATGGCGGTTCACGCAATTCTGAACACCGTATTAGAGATGGTATTTTTGATCAAGTCCTATTTTTGTTATATCATATAGGTATACAGTTATTTTTGATTTCTCCATCAGCTAAGCAATCCATTAAATAAAAGTTTATGTCTAATAGTTATGAGATGAAGTGTAAATCAGTGTAAAATAATCTGCCTTGACAAACTAAAAGTTTTTAAAGTTTTTTTTTCGTCACTATAATTGACTGTATTAAGTCACATCATTTGATTACCACAATAAAATATTTTTTTTTTGTTTTCTTCTGCCATTCCTAGATAGTAAAACGAAAAAATTAAGGACATATACATTCAATGGATACAGGAGAAACATCACCGTGACAACTTGTATGAACATGTTGCGCCATTGCCTTTTTTCTTTCTTTATAAAACGGGTTGAAACAATTTGAATGCGATTTTATTTGTGAAACTATACATACTATATAGGCGGAGCTTAAATAATATTTCCACTCAATATTTGAGTCACAATTGCTCTGTAAAATTGAGTCGAATTAGAGAGACCCCAAAACGAATCAATTAATGGAAATATTCATGCAATACCAGATATTTAAAATCAGCGGATAAATCCATATACATGTTAAATTTATGTTTAATACCTATGCGATTATAATTTAATTGTTATTAAAAGCGAAAAAAATGTTTGACCTTCATTTACGACTCTACAATTATCAGATGCTGCGTATCCATGAATAACCTGACAGCAAATTATATGAGAAGTGAAAACGATTTACACTCTACATTCACTGTAATCATTGACCAATTTATACGGCTTTGTATCGTGTATGTTGTATTGAATACAATTTTAGTTTGTGAATGCTTAATGCTATGCTAATGCTATTCGTCAAAAATCGATAAGGAGAAGAAGACCAGTATTCATAATTTGATTTTCAAGCAACAAAATGAAAAATATTACGGTAAAAAGTAAATTAATTAATTATCTATGCGAACAATTATCATTCTGAAATGTTAATTGTTAACTCAAGTTACATAGAAAATATTTTGTATTTTTATTCTTCTTCCTGATTACTGGCATTTACATAAATTGATAGCATGAAACCAATACAACTTCCAAAAACATTTGAAAAAAAATGTGTACGAGTATATTGGATTTTTATATGAAAATTATCAACAACAAGCATACACTGTTGTATATTCATCCAACAATACAATGAATACAACGATACAAGGGCTTGTGTGAATTGCCCACATATGTTTATCCCGATTTAACTTAAATGTTTCAAAATCTGGAAATCGAAATCGTTATTATTATTATGTGGAAAATTAATTATTACACCTTTTTCCTAATTTTGTTCGAATTGAAAGCATTTTAATGTTCTTAAGCTGAATACTGAATACTGCCAGGAACTGCCAGTTTGTCCTAAATTTTATGCAGATCGTTTCAGTTTTGGTTATAATTTCGATGTAATTTTTTTTTACTAAATCTATGAAAACCTAATATAGTCTTCCCAATTCTATTTATTATTATTATTTTCATGTAAAGGTGCATAGTGCTGCCCTCAATCTATATATGTTATCCCCTCTATGCCTGCTGGCGTAATACAAAAATGTTTCCCCTTGGGAAGTATTAACGTCTTATATTTTCCAAGAATATTGTAAGGAAAATGGAAACATCGTTTAACATTAACATGATTAACAAAACCTACTCTAACAAATACAATGAACTAGTTACAAGTAAACCAACAACATCGGTTTGAAAGAAACGGGGATAGACAAGTAATCGAGAACGCAACTACAAGCAATGTGAACAAAATACACAAACAACAATGAAGTCGAAATAGAATTCTCGAGAAGGCGAAACCGCGAACGTTCTACTTCAAGAACCATAACCAGACTGATTACATGGGCATATAAAAAGGCAAGACAAAGCAGGCAACGAGTAGTAAGAATTCAGTCAGTCTTGTGTGAAGACGCGTTGCGTGTGAAGAGAACAGTCGTGGTTTGAAGATCTCCGTTGTAAGCAAAGAAGAATAGCGAACAAGCAATTATTGTTGTATACGTCAAGTTATAAACAGTGGCACACAAAAATAGTGCGAACAATAAAGAATTTAATTGAAACTGAATAGAAATTTATTTTAATTTTGTTTGCAATCAACGATCTGGGACGATACACATGAATTTTCAAGAGCTTCCCATGCATTCCAAAAATGAAACTATTTGGTGTGGATTTTAGGCTGACATTGTCGTCGGTCGATACATTGGCCAGGTCTTTGCCGTCAACGGTCAATAGGTTAATGATTACCATCTTCTTCTGGCCTGAATTGGGTGATCTTTACACAAGCGTGCGTGACAGCACATGATCAGTTTTTTTGGAAATTTAAATATAAACCGTTAGCTGGTAAAATATTGTTACGTTTTCATTATTTAAAAAAGTTTAAAATATGAGTTCGAAGATTGCAAATAAAATAAAAATATATTTGTGTTTAGTTTCAATTAAAGTCTTTATTGTTCGCACAATTCCGTGTGCCACCTTTGGCAAATTGATTTAAATAACAATAATTTGCTTCATTTGTTATTCCTCTTTACACTCGTTCGTTAGATCTTCACAACGGAGTTCCTCAAACCACGATTATTCTCTTCACATGCAACGCTTCTTAACGCAAGACTGACGGAATTCTTTCTGATCCCGTTGCCTGCTTTGTCTTGTCTTTTATATCGCTGGGTGAACAGTGTGATGAATGCTCTCGAAGGAGAATGACTTTGCCTTCGCGAAACCTCTATAAATGTAAACATGTTGTTTGTGTTATTTGTTTACGTTTGTCCTTGCAGTGTTGTTGTTGTCTGTTTGTTTACTTGTTTATCCCCTTTTTTATACTGCTGTTGTTGCTATATTTTTGTTTATTCGTTTATCATGTAAACAAGCCCATTGTTTTGTTTTTGTAACGCCATTTCCATTTTCGTAACAATATAAATAACGCGCCACTTGTTATATTTTTGTAGTTAGTAGCGTTGCCACATACAGAAACTTTTTAAAATGAATATGTAAGTATTTATAAAATTTTACCTATTATTACGATCATAGTTCCATAATAGCACAGGGTGTTACAAATATCAAAGCAAGTGCTCAGCTCAGTTTATCTCTCCATGATTTTGATTCCATTGGACTAGCAATATATAAAAAAATATGTCTTATGAAAACTAATGAGGAAATCCGAAAATACATTCATATTTAATTTCACTGTGGAATATTTTTTCCAATAATGCATTCAAGTGTATGTGTTATATTAACACCCATTCGTTATAAATTCTTAAATCTTGATAAATACATATGTATGTATGTATGTATGTATTGTTTGTGGCTATTTTTTCAATTAATACTAATCAAAAGTACGTCGATAAGCCTTTGACAAAATTCAACGTCATAATATTAATTAAAAATTATTATATTGATTGAAATCAATTAAAAATTATGATTATCATGTCACATGTTGACACATCTATTTTAAGTCGTCACTTATTATTTACTTTTTAATACTTTTTCTAATAATAATCTAAATTTATGCATAATCATACATACATACATACAGTACAATATTGCCCGTTTAATTCAATAGTATCGTAACTTGAATAAAAACAGATATTAGTTAAGTGATATCACGATCGAAGTTGTAAACGACATTCTTTGTGATTCATACAAAAATTTCATGCTTGGGATAAGCATATATACATATATGTATGTATATACATAAGTGGCCATTACAACCCTTCAGTCAGGATTACGATCTAGCTTCTCACACCACTGATGTTGCGTGTGTTAATTTTATACCTGAGTGGCGGGGGACCTACAGTTTAAAGTCGACTACCGAACGACAGATTTTTGAGAAGCTTTTCATGGCAATTTTATTAACTCTCAGAGTTTTTGCCAGAAATCTGCTGAGAGGAAGTCGCCGAAGAAACATTTTTTCAAAATTCGTTTTGATGTCTGACCTGGGTAGCCTCACGTCTAATAAGCCAACTAGACTACAACTACCTACTAGACTACGACGATTTGCTATGAACATCTCAATTGATCGCCCCCGAAGTTTGCCTAAATGGAACTTTGTTCTTAAAGGAAAGTTAGCGACAAAATCTAATCTAACCTATTAATCGAAAGCAAAAAAGATCAAAAGCCCCTATAAAATTGCAATGATTATTTGCGAACTTCAGACAGAGATTATACATAGCAACCCTACTACGACAGGAATATTAAAAGGAAAATTTAGTTTCGGTTTACGAATGTCGGGCTCTGCCGAAGGCTTAAGAAACATTGGTGAAAGGAGAGTGAATAGGGTTATATTTCTCTCTGAATCCTGAGTTAATGGTCTGGAATAAATCAGCATGCATTTAATATTTCGATTACTGCTCATTTATACTACTAAGGGCAGGGCAGTAAATGAGGGCAAAACAAAGTATATGTTATCGACAAGTAGAGACGTGCTGTGTACTGATTCTCAGATTACGGCCTATAACAATATCTTTGATATAGTCAAGGACTTTATTCATCGCCGTTACCATCAAAAATTATGTCAGTCTGGACATCAAGCGGAGGATCGCTCTCGCCAACAGGTACCCACTATAGTCTCAATGGGCAATTGAGTAGCAGAGATCTCTCTCGTACGACAAAACTAATACTCTACAAGACGTTCATCCTACTCGTGCTTCTTTATGGCGCAAAGGCACAGCGTGATGCAGCAGCCTTGAGAGTATTCGAGAGAGAAGTACTACGTAAGATCTTCGGTCCAGTACGAGTTGGCGATGATTTCCGCATCTGATCTAACAGTGAGCTGTATAAGCTCCTCAACGACATAGACGTTGTGCAGCGTATTAATATATATATAGGCAGCGTTGGCTCGGGCATGTCGTTCGAATGGAGAAGGATACTCCGACGAGACGGGTATTTGATGCGGGGATCTGCAGAACTCGGCGAAGAGAACCACCTTGTATGCGTTGGAAGGCCAAATCGAGGAAGCCCAATCATCAATTGGTGTGACCAACTGACGTAGGCGTGCACCAAGCAGAGGCGCCTGGAAGGGGATGTAAATGGCCAATTATGTAAGTAAGTAAGGTAGTAAGACTCGACTAGGGTAACAGTCTCGCTAGAAGCTTTCTTGGTTGCACAGATTGATCAGGATATTATAACACATAATACACATTTATAGTGAAGTAACGGTTTCTAAATTATCAACAAACGGTATGTTTAAAACTGTTATTGTCAGTTTTTTTCAATCGTTCCAGAAAGCAAATACATTTTACGTTTGTATTCACTAAGTGCTAATCTAAGACAAATAAATTACAAAATACGTGTGTACATACATATTTATGAATTACGAATTACATAAAAACAATATTGGAAATTTTTTTTATTAAAAAAGAAGTGTTAATCAATATAATCGTAATATTTTTGATTAAAATTAGTGTTGGTTGGTAGAGTAACTATCATTTCATAAAGTAAATCTAAGAATAAAAAAAAAATGTTTTTGTCGACTAAATCACTACCACCCATCTGATTAAAGACATTCATTATCGTATGACTCGAGTGTTATTTTAATTGAAATTCTAAAATAAATAAAATATTTAATATTATTAGTGATTATTAATTTATTTAATACGATATCATTATTGAAAATAATTGAGAAAATTTTTGATTAAATTTCAATCGAACTACATATTTTGCCCCCCTTTTTATTATTTCAGTCATGCACTCGAAAGTAGAATGAGTACGTCATAAAAAAACAAAAACAAAAATTTTAAACGAATTAAATCATGGTGAACATTAAATTTGTACAGTTTGTCGTCATTGTCATCGTCATAAATAAAATATGTATATATTTTGTTTCTTTCTTTGTCCATGAGTGAGTCATTGCTGCTATTTTATTTGGGCAGTTGAAAATTCATCTTTTATTCTCGTGTTTAAAAGTAAATATAAATGGCTTAATCATGCCGTCTGCTCTTTCATGGATTGATAAGAACAGGTTGAAATCCAATTCAATACTCAGAGTGATTTAAAAAAACTAACTTTACGACCATCATGTGTGGCTCTTCTCACTGATGTGGTTAAATCCGATGGATGGCATGTTTCAAATAAAAAAAATTGTTGTTAGTAAAATGCTCTCTGACAATAAAAACAACAGAAAAGTTTGTATTGTTAAGTTTAACTGTTAAAATAACCGTTATATCAATAAAAATATAATTAAAGACTGTAGTGTTCCAGATATTCTACTACCTTACGACATATTGATCTGACAAACTTAACGATAATTCCCTGACCAGCTACTGATATGCACTCAGGGCTTTGCTTCTGGGATGTAGTAACGCCTCATAGATTTTGAAGATCCATTCTATTCACCATTAAATCTTCACTTTGGATTCAAAATCATCGGATAAGGTATATTAACATTGAATTATTCCTGGATAGTCTCATGCATCACTCAAATCTCTTCTTATTATAATTTTTTCAACAAAAGTTTTGATTGCCTAAAATCCACTTGTTTGGAGAAGAGTCTTTGCCTATTTTTATTTTTGAGTATATCTTACTAAACATCTTATTGCACTCTGCAGAAAAGTTCTTTCCATCTAGCAAACTCATCTCCTTGCTTATTGCCGTATTTAGCCATCAAGAGAATGTCATCTATATCAGTAAGTAGTGTTTTGGCTTATTAGACTTGAGGTCTCGGTCCAGACATCAAAACGAAAATATGAAAAAATATTTCTTCGGCGACTTCCTCTCAGCAGAAGTCTGACATGAAAAGTTTCTCCAAAACCCGTCGTTCGGAATCGACTTTAAACTGTAGGTCCCGCCACTCATGTAATCGTAATTCGCTCTCTCATTCGTAATTTAACATCCAATTATATGTTGAATTACGTAATTCGCCATACAAAATTTTTGTGAGCGAATTACCCAAATTGTGTGTAATTCAATTTCTATTACCCTATTACTTAAAAACCAATGTAATCTCTAAATTTTATCGTATTTTTGCCATCACCAGCTGTCAAAGCACAAAAATATAAAAAAAAAATATTGTAAACAATAAACAATAATGGAATCCAAAAATAACATTTCAAAAAAGTATTATTTAGAAGAAAGTTATTCGCGAAATTAGCGGAGGAAGCCACTATGTGTGTAATTGAATCTACAGGAAAAGTATTTCCTTTTGAAGAAGCTGTATGAACTTTGTAATTTAAAAATATTAAGAATAATTTAGTAATAAAAAGAAGGAGAACTGTACAAAAGAATTAAAAACTGCCGTGTGAACATGATAATTCAAATAAGTAATTCAAACAGAGAGCGAAGTAATTCGAAGGCTCGTGCGAACATAGCATAAGAAGCTAAGTCGTAATCCTGACTGAAGGGTTGTAATGACCAATTATGTATGCATCAGAGATCAGCAATGAGTATTCAAAAAGATGAGTAGATTCGAATCATACTCATAATTTCTGATAGTTATATGCATTCATACTTATTTTAATATAATACTCATACTACTCATATTTAAAGGTTGAAGTACTCATCGTACTCATACTTAACAATACGCATGATTTTGTTGATTTCGACTCTCCTATACTCAACATTTATACGAATCACGAAATAAGTATGATTCGCGTACGAACATTATAATACTCATTAGAAGGTTGTGTGTTTGTGCTGTGTTTGTCTTTTTCGTTCTTCTTTTTTTGTAAATGCAACAACAACTAAGACTGCAAATTTTGATGAATGATTTCAATCATTTATGAGTATTATAAGTATTTTTTCTAAATTTATGAATCTGAATGAATGGGCGTATGAATCAACATTATTTTCAATGTTATGAGTTTGATGTCAACGTTGTACTCATACTCATTGCAACCTGTACTTATACATCAATGTTGTAGTGAGTACGAATGAGTCAGAGTAGTTGAATTTCAATACTGTTGGCTCACTCATACTCAAAATTTCATGAGTACTTATGAGTAGCGAAAAAACGATTCATTGCTGATCTCTGTAACACACACAACATGAGTGGTGTGAGAAACTAGGTCGTAATCTTGACACATTCATATTCAAAATTTCATGAGTACTTATGAGTAGCGAAAAACGATTCATTGCTGATCTCCTTGCTGTATTTAACTTGGCTGTACATATTATGCATATAAATAAGGAATTATATACGATATTCCCCGATTGTAATACTAGCGAACATTTATGGGGCACACTTGTAGCTATAGTTTACAAAGAAGGCAGGCAGATTCGACAGTAACTGCTCTGAAAAGAAAACTAAGAAATTTTGGTTAGGTATTGAAATTCAAACCCTTTAAAATATGGTAAACTTCATGCCAAATCTATTATTTTCGGTGATTACTATAAGGTAAGGTTATAAGTTAAAGGTTATAAGGTTAAGGTTTCTGAAATTCTTCACGATTATTTATTTCCTTATTTAAATTAAATAAAAACTACTTTTAAATGAATTTGTTAAAGTTTAATTTGTTTATGGTATTAAATACACAAATCATATGGAAAACAAAAATTTTAAATTTAAATTAAAAGAATTCTATTCATCTCTAACTGTGCGTGTGAAAATTTTAAACAATAATTGAAAATTTGTACGCAGGGATTTTAATTAAAATCAATAGGTTTCGCCATAGAGTCGAAAGGAAATCCATTAAAATTATCTCGTATTATTTATTTATTATCACAGGCATTATTTATGGTTTTTTTACGTATATTCGATCAGTTATAACAACCTTTACAATGAAATATTGTCTTTCTATTTGGAGGCATATAGAAACCAAATATTTGGGACAGTTTTTCCAAAAAGGTTTGTCATCTTTTTGGAACATCCGGAATTTATTTTTAAATATTAATTTCATATTAATACTCTAATGCTATACAACTCTATTTACTGATTATTATATTGTTACGAAAGTGGAAATGGTGTTAATAAAATGATAAACAAAAGCTACAAAAACAAAACAAGGGACTTGTTTACATAATCAACGAATAAGCAAAAATATAGCAACAACATCAGTATAAAAAAGTGGGGGATAAACAAAGTGAACAAACAGACAACAACAACACTGCAAGGACAAACGTAAGCGAAATACAAAAACAACAATAACGTAAACAACATATTTACATTTATAGAGATTTCGTGAAGGCAAAGTCATTCTCCTTCAAGAGCATTCACAAGACTGTTTACCCAGCGATATAAAAGGCAAGATAAAGCAGGCAACGGGATGAAAAAGAATTCAGTCACACTTGTGTGAAGATGCGTTGCGTGTGAAGAGAATAATCGTGGTTTAAAGATCTCCGTTGTGAAGATCTAACAAACGAGTGTAAAGAAAATTAATCAAATAAAGTAAATTGTTGTTGTTTACATCAAGTTGTGAACAGTGACACACGGAAGTGTGCGTACAATAAGGAATTTAAATTAAAACTAAACACGAACTTTTTTTATATTTTATTTGCAATCTACGAACTCATATTTTAGACGTTTTTAAAAGAATAAAAACGTAACAATTCTTATATTAAACGATATTTCTCTATTGGGCAATTCACACAACTTTGTATCGCGTATGTTGTATTGAATACATTTGTTTCTTTGTGAACGCTCAATGCTATGCTGTATTGTGTATTTCGTGGCATTCAAACAATTTGATAGCCCGAAACCAACACAAAATATGAAAACATATACAAATTTTTTTTCATTCACACAATTTGATAGCACGAAACCAATACAACTTTTAAAAACATATGGAAAAAATTTGTATAAGTGGATCAAATTTTTATATGAAAATTATCAACAACAAGCATACGCTGTTATATATTCGTTCAACAGTACAATGAATACAACGATACAACGGCTTGTGTGAATTGACCAATGGAAAAAATGTGTATAAGTGTATCGGACTTTTATATGAAAATTATCAACAGCAATCATACACTGTTGTATATTCTTCCAACAATACAATGATACAACGGCTTATGTGAATTGACCATATATAAACTAACGACATTATGACGACTATTTCAATGCTTTTCGAAGGAGCCCTTAATGCCGAATGCTGTAAAATACTTAACAATACATACTTTGTATATATCACAATGCACTTCGTGTAGGGTATAAAGGATATACATATAAATGGACTCAATAAAGTTTTCGTTTTTTTTTTGTTTTTGTTTTTATTAATTTCCAACAATAATTTATAATTTGTTACGCATCTACAATAAATCATAATCCCTTGGAATTAATTTAGTCGATGTTTAGAAAGAAGAACAGAAGCATAATTGGGGAGCGAGTCTGGTGGCGCAGCGGTGGCAAATGGTGTTGCCTGTCTATTAAAAAGCTTAAAACCCAAATTACGATTTTAAAACAAAAGAGTCTGTCGGGAAATTAGTGTTTCGTATACATTGGTGGGTTGGTGTTTTTGGTTTTTCAAATCCAATTTCCAAATTTGTGATTGTGGCAATAAAAATCCGATTTGAGTTAATTAACCATAATTAAGTTAATAAATTTTATTTGAAATCTTTCTTCATTTCCATTGTATTCTATTGTATGCTTATAATTTAACATGAAATTATTAATAATACTTAAAAAAAGAAACACACACAAAAAGAAAATAAATATAAACACAGAAATACCAGAAAACAATACTATCGAGGTGTGTTTCTTTAAACGCTAAAAATACGTTTTTTTTTCGAATAAATTTGAAAAACTTCAAAATTAATTAGAAAAAATTTTAAAACCATTTCCAATTAATCAACGAAACGTTAAATAAATCAACATTTCTTAAAGGGAAAATTTTTAATATGCTTATAATTTGAATCGAATTAAGTTTCCAGCTTTCAAATGGGCAAAATACTATTGAAATAGTTTTCTAACAGCAGCAATATTTGTGAATGCATTTCATTATTAATGTTTTTTACACTAAACTATGCTAGGCAGTATTGTTCAAAAAATTTCCCAGGCTTTGTCGAAGTAAAAATCCATGATATTACTTACGTACTTAATTGGCCATAACAACCCGTTTAACGGATTCCGGCCTTCCGCAACATATCCTCCCAGGCGCCTCTTCTTCTTGCGCGCCTAAGCCAGTTGGTCACACAAATCGATAACAGGGCTTCCTCGATTTGGTCCTTCCAACGGATACAAGGTCGTCCTCTTCGCCGACTTCCGCAGGTTCCCGCATCAAATACCCGTCTCGCCGGAGCATCCTCCTCCATTCGAACGCCATGGCAGAGCCAGCGCAGCCGCTGGATATTAATACGCTGTACAACGTCAATGTCGTTGAGGATCTCATACAGCTCACTGTTGAATCGGATACAGAAATCATCGCCAACACGCACTGGACCGAAGATCTTACGTAGGACTTTTCTCTCGAACACTCTCAAGGCCTCTGCATCGGTGTTTAGTAGGATGCATGCCTCTGCGCCATAAAGAAGCACGGGTAGGATGAGCGTCTGGTAGGCAGTGGTGTTGTGCTAATTTTTTTTTTACCGGAACGCGTTGCGGTTCAGCAGAAAAAAACGTTCCGGACTCCGGTTCACGGTTCGGTAAAACAAGCCGGTTCATTGAGGTTTTTGTTCCGGTTCGGGTTCAAACCCTTGTTTATAAAAATACATATAAAAATTCGTCAAAAATTAGAAAAAAAAATCAGCAATTATTTTTAATTTTTTTTCAAAACATCAGCCAATTCTCGTTATCAGAAATTATCTTTAGTTCCGGAACGCGTTCCTGTCCAAAAAGGAAGTACCGGAACGACGTTCGGGAGCGTTCCGGCTCGACAACACCACTGCTGGTAGGGTATTAGTTTTGTCTTACGAAAGAGGTCTCTGCTACATGATATGATCTTGTTTGGCTGTCTGAGTCAGACAGCAATTTTACATAATTATTATTAAGTTTTTATTCTAGTAATTGGCTACTACAACCCCTCGGTCAGGATTACGGCCTAGCTTCTCACACCATTCATGTTGTCTGCGTTAAATTTATACTTGAATGGCAGGACCTACAGTTTAACGACGACTCCGAACGACAGATTTTTGAGAGACTTTTTCATGGCAATTTTATTTATTCTCAGAGTTTTTGCCAGAAAACTGCTGAGAGGAAGTCGCCGTTTTGTCGTTTTGGTGCCTGGCCTGGGCCTCGAAAATGGGTGTTACGTCTAATAAGCGAACACACTACCTACTAGACTACAGCGACTGCAAGTATTATAGTATTTTTTTAAATTTATGTATCTGAATGAGTAGGCGAATGAATCAAACATATTTCGAATGTTATGAGTTTGATGTCAACGTTTTACTTATACTCATTGTAAACTGTACTTATAAATCAATGTTGTAGTGAGTACAAATGAATCAGTGTAGTTGAATTTCAATAATCAAAATTTAATGAGTATTTATGAGTAGCGAAAAAATGATTCATTGCTGATCTCTGGTACGTGCCATACAAATATGTGCAGTTGCAGGACCTACAGTTTAACGTCGACCCCGAACGACAGATTTTGAGAAACTTTTTTCATGGCATGTTTATTTACTCTCAGAGTTTTTGCCAGAAATCTGCTGAGAGGAAGTCGCCGAAGAAATATTTTTTTTTCATATTTCGTTTTGATGTCTAATTTGGGGTTTGAAGTCGGGCTTTACGTCTAATAAGCCAACACACTACCTACTAGACTACGGCAACTTCCTATATAGATTTAAGGGAACTTTCATTTTTGCAATCGAAAATGAAAATGGTCAATGCAGATTCTAATTGTTTCAGGTACTAACTGGAATCATCAAATGATATTTAACTTCTTGACTTTATTACAATAGACGGTGTTTGAATGTATGTTTTCTATTAGAAATATTGCTATCTTTGCTCCAGACACAGATTTTCAATTATTATTTACATTTTTTAAACAATATATGCAAGTACATAAGGCTTTGAGTGTGAGAGCCGAAAGTAAAAATTGATAATAATCAAAGAAATAATTGAAAAAGTTAACATTCCATCCAAAACCTCTGACTCCAATTGTTAGACTCATTTAAAAATGATGTCTCTGCAGATCTAATCTCCATGTAGAAATACATTCGCTTAAATTCCTAACACATAAAGTGCTGCATGATCCAAAAATTGTAAGAGTAATAAAGCTACGGCAGAAAAAAAGTCACAAAGATTGTGTTAAGGGTACTTATGACTGAAGACACCACTGTATTTATTGCATCAGCTTATTCTGTTTTATATATATATACAGTTTTTTAAATATGTAAACCTGTTAAAACTGTTCTTTAATAAATACTTATTCTATTTTCTCATCTTAAAGCATAAAGATCTTCGTGTTTTATTTTAACAGATTGATATCAGCCGTTGGTTAAAATGGTTAAGGTCGACTCCTGTCGTTCGGAGTCGAGAAGTTTGAGAAAATTCTCTGAGTTTTTTTTTTCTTCCAGAAATCTGTTGAAAGGAAGTCGGCGAAGACATTTCGCACAACGAAAGGCGAGAACAAAGGCTAACGTCCAAATGGAAGTAAATTAAAAACGCATAACTGGTTATCCCTACTTAAGATTTGAACATTTATTTCTAATTTATTCTTAATTTACAGAATATTTATATTAATTTATATATTAAATTCAATTTGTTTCACATAGTCGTCGTAATCTAGTAGGTAGTGTTTTGGCTTATTAGACGTAAGGCCACGGTTCAAACCCCAGGTCAGACATCTCGAACATAATGAAATATGAACAAAATTATTATTTTTTCGGCGACTTCCTCTGAGAGTAATTGCCATGATAAGTTTCTCAAAAATCTGTCATTCGGAGTCGACTTTAAACTGTAGGTCCCGCCACTCATGTATAAAATTAATACACACAACATAAGTGGTGTGAGAACCTTGGTCGTAATAAATATAATAATAAATGTGCCTAAACAATTAAATAAAATATAATTTTTAAAAATTTTCACTCTATATACAATAATAATTCAATGAACTTCAATCAACATTTCTCTCTCTCCCTCTCTTAATCATAATACCTAATACCATAATAATAAAAAATAATTTTGTATTATTATTGTGTATGTATGTACGAGTATGTATTATCGGCATATGATCTCATAATAAAAATTTTCCCAAATTTATTGACTGTGCAGAAGGAAAGTGATATGAAATTATATTTAATTACCTGCAATTAGTTAAGGTTACTAACGAATTTGCGATGAAATTTTTAAGATAACTAATTTCGACTTCTACATTTCACATAACTGCTGTATGGTGTAGGTGTAGTGTGGATGTTGTTTTTGGGATTTAATGAGAGTGTATATTACGTTATAATGAGAATAATTTACATAGAATTGCTTATGCTTCTTTGTCTTTCTCATTCTCTCTCAGTCAGTATTATATACTGTATATACTGCACAGTGGTTTCAATTGTCAGATGTGATTAATTTTAAAAATATAACCAAATAAAATACGAGATTTTTGGAATTTTCCACATTTCAACTGAATAACACGTTGCCTGTCAGTTGACTACTGCAAAAATTTGAAAGGGCTGCGTTAATAAGGAAAAAAAATCGAAACGCGTGAATTAAATGTGGCACTAGTGTATATAGACCCTTTAGATCCCCTCTCACGGTATTTTCCAACAAAAATTTTGATCGCTTCAAACCCCATTTCTTTAAAGACCACCCTTTATTTTCCCTTTCGTTAAGTATTCCTCTTCAAAATTCTCCCCCATTTCACAGAAGGGTTTGGCCAGCAGCGTGTAATCTTATTTTTAGTACTTAAACGATTCAGCTTTCCCTGACTGTCCATACAATCTTCAATTTATTCTTATAAAAGCCGAGTACTCGAACGGCAGCCTAACTGTCATATAGTATTACTTTCTATCCAAGTTGAATTGGGCATTTCTTGCGGCATAGACTTTTGCTTGGAAGATGACCTCGTGTACCCTCATTTCTCTCTGAGACTAAAAACTCTCGTTTCTATTTCAAGATCCGTTCTTGATTCATCCATATAGCATAGAATTGTTTCTCTTTTAAGAGAGTATGTAGCTTTCAGATTATTCCATTCACTCTTGTTACAAAATCTTACTGCGAAGCACTTACCAAAATCACAGAGTCTACTGGATCTGTGCAGAGCACAGTTAAAGAGGGAGCTCCCAACAAATCAATTACTTAGGTAATGCATTTCTCCTAATGAATTTCATGTTAGACTTGTCTCCCATCACTTCCGCCTGTAGTGGACTAAAATCCAACAGAGCTTCTAACACCCCTATAGGAGGCTCTCACTGCTTCACCCGCCAGTTTCTGTTCTGCTCAACTCTATTTGAGCTGTTTTCATATTCATTTTATATTTCCGGGCAATTGTCCCATAGGTTACTATCAGTCTGGCCATCACGATAGACGTCAAGTATGTTATTCCTGGGGATGCAAGTCTTCTGCATACTATAATGGCATGTCTAGACTTTCCTGAGATGCTTTCTATAGTTATCCAGTGTTAATCATATCATATCTGATGTCCATTTTAAATAATATTAGGAGTCGAATATACTTTCATATGTGAAGTTTTATTCTTCTTATAAATGGCAACATTGTCGTCTTGTCCTCTTTGAGAGAGTCTTTCAAAATTGTCTTTATACTATGTTCAGATATGCACTTTTATTGAGTCAAAATTCGGTTAATTGAGTACAATATTTTAAGTGTTCATACATAACAACATACACAGTTCAGCTGTTTATTCAATATTTTTTTTGTTTGACACTTGAGTTGTCCAAATATCAACAGCAAGTGTTCGGATAATTGTAATATGAGCACTGAACATACTTATGACAGTGCTGCATTATAAGTTTTACTCAATATTATAACAAATTGCGTATTTATTGCGCAATAATTAATTGAAACTTTATATGAAATATTGAGCTCAATAATGGCGCATATCTAAACACCGTATTAACCATTTTTGCATATCATACTCATAACGGATGACATTCGTTTTATACCACTGTTCATAACTGGTTCACAAACTGAATTGTATATACGAGTACGTATGTACTTATGTACACAATTCGAATCTACACATTTCCTCCAATCGTCAAACGGTTAATGGATTTCATTACTTTGTTTGACAGGCAAAAGTTGATTGTACCACCCCATAAAAGAAACAAAATTGTATACAAAACAATTTGAAATAATTTGTAATTTTTTTTTTTAGGGGCAATCAAATGTTGAACAAAACCAATTTCTAAGCCCCACATTCAGGAGTTTCAATATCATGGTCGACTTACGACGCGGTGCGGTTAAGTCTGGTAATGTGAGACCATTTTCTTTTTATTATACGACAATTTACAGTTCTTTACGTTCGTTCTTCTATTTCATTTCTCTTCTTTTGAAGGGGATTGCAAAGTTCACTGTATTTTACTTGGTGGCCTTATAATACATTATTTCAAGTCACAGCGAAAATATTTTGACACAAACACTCGCTCGCTCGCTCTTCATTACAGTTTGACTAACTGGTCTAGTATATGAACAAATTACTTTTGACGGATGCGCGTTATTAACTGGTTCGTGCAACAAAACGAGATGATTTGTTCGCGATAAGCGCCCAACTACAAATAGCAAACAAGAAACACACACACACACACACTGGCGTCCAAATTGTTGCGTTACATGTACATAAGTACTCGTGTATGTGTGCATGAGATTAGAGGCACAATAGAACAGCAATAGAAAGAAGAATAATTTAATTTGAAATTTACCACACGCACTATTCGTTACTAGTTATTGCGACAATTGAAACAATAATTGGGCAATTCACACAAGCCCTTGTATCGTTGTATTCATTGTATTGTTGGACGAATATACAACAGTGTATGCTTGTTGTTGATAATTTTCATATAAAAATCCGATACACTTTTTTTCCATATGTCTTTGGAAGTTGTATTGGTTTCGTGCTATCAAATTGTTTGAATGCCAAAAATTATGAAGAAGACATTTGGAATACGAAATACACAATATAGCATGGCCTTGAGCGTTCCCAAACAACCAATTGTATTCAATACAACATACACGATTCCCACATGTCATTTGCATTTTTGTCAATTATCTTTAGGAGCTATTGAAATATGAGTTCAGACATTGTATTTCCCTTAAATGCCGAATTTTAAACGGTCCAAACGATGCACACACAATATTCGTATGAGAACATTTAGGCAATATTGTTGACACATTTTTGCTGATGCTCGAACAGCAATTTTGAGTACGACAAATGCTGATCACTTCTCCTACATTCTCAAACTGTGAAACCAAATCGCAATTTTTACTCTGATCAAATATTCTTGTGGTATTCCGATTGCGTCAGTTACGCCAGGTATTTACTGCTCGTGTTGCAGGGGAGCTCGTTTTTGTTGGCATTAATTTTGGTTGGATATTAATATTGCCATTAAAATGGGCCTAAACGAGGGCTTAGTGGGAGTTTTTCCCTTAAGAAGGGATTGCCGCCAGAGATCAGCAATGAGTATTCAAAAACATGAGTAGATTCGAATCATACTCATAATTTCTGATACTTTTATGCATTCATACTTATTTTAATATCATACTCATACTACTCATATTCAAAGTTTGAAGTACTCATCGTACTCATTCTTAACAATACGCATAATGTTGATTTCGATTCTCCTTTACTCACCATGTATACGAAGTACAAAATAAGTATGATTCGCGTACGAACATTACAATACTCACTAAGAAGATTATGTGTTTGCTTTGCTTGGTGTCTTTTTCTTTCTTCTGTTTTTGTAAATGCAACAACAACTAAGACTGCAAATTTTGATAAATGATTCGAATGACTCGAATCATTAATGAGTATTATAAGTATTTTTCTAAATTTATGAATCTGAATGAGTAGGTGTGTGAATCAAACATATTTCGAATTATATGAGTTTGATGTCGACGTCGTACTCATACTCTTTGCAACATTGTAATTATAAATCAATGTTGTAGTGAGTACGAATGACTCGGAGTAATTGAATTTCAATACTTTTGACTCATTCATACTCAAAATTTCATGAGTACTTATGAGTAGCGAAAAACGATTCATTGCTGATCTTTGATTGCCACCTAACCTAACGTAGCATTGTCCGACAATTCTGGAAAAGCTTAGTGTTTGGAAACTGGGAAACTGGACCTAAGCATCCTCTTTGACTGCCGGATTACTGTAGCGTGACGTGATGGCCATTTACCGGGCCGCTCGTCAACCCACGTTTCGGTCTTCTCTGACAGTCAGGCCGCCATAAGATTTCTGTCGGGTGTTGTGAATAACTCCAGAATCATTAGGGAATGTCGTCGCTGTCTTGACCTTCTTTCTGGGCACTTTATCGTCTCACTGGTCTGGGTCCACGGGCAAAGTAACTTTCCGGGGAACTGTAGGGCTGATGAGCTCGCCAGAGCTCGAGCACTCCTTCCGGAATCCCCATCAGTAGGCTTGGGTGTCCTACTCGCCTCGGTCAAGCTGTTACTTGGACTTGGTCGTGGCAACATCTCAATTACAGTTGCCATGCTTACAGGTCATTGCGTTATGGGTAGAGACGCGGAAAGGATGCGGCTCCCTGTTAACGACTTCTGCCGTGGGTGCAGATCCGCTGAGGAAGAGCAGACTGTTATTTACTTTCTTTGTCAGTGCTCATCTCCTGCGAGGGGCAGATATGTTTTTTGGCTCTCCATATCTTGTCAGCTTGACGGAGCTATCATCTATTGATGTCAAGGATATAGCTTCGTTTATCAAACTTTCTAGCAGGTTTTCCAGTGTAGGGTAGCCGTACTTTTGATGTGCAGCCCTTGCGCTGACCAACTTCTTCCTCTTCCCTGATTTTCGTGGAACTTGGTTAGTACACAGACTGCGTTCACCCGTGGCATCACAACTGGCCGCTATGCATGCTCAAGTGAGCTTTTTGATATCACAACCACCACTCCGACCTAACCTAACCTTAATGTGTGTGTACGTAGAATAGACCATGTCGTCAGCAATAGGATCTAGGTTTCGCATTTCTTTAAATCGGTTTCCGAACATAAAATTTTTTTAGTGGATGGTAAATATATTGTTAATGGGTTTGTGATTATCGAGCATTCGTTATACAAAAATTCATATCCGGGAGAGATATGGCTTTCGAATTTAAAAAAAAAAATTCTCTCCAAATAATCCAATAATAAGCAAAAATTCAGCCATTTGTTATGGAATTGATTATGAAATTATGTGTCTAGAAATGATTTAATTGACTCAATAAATTGTGTTAAATTATTGATTGAATGACTGATAATATAATCGTTTTAGTGGCACGCTAATGGTAATGAATGATTAAATAATTCATATAATTTGGGGACATTTTTATTGAAATGAATTGAATTCTAATTGGTTACGATTTGTATAACGAAAAACAATAAATACTTTAATCTGAGGGTGGAACAAATTGGTAAACAAATAAACATTTTAATAAATAATGGAAAATATGTTTGTTTATAATCAATTAATTTATAATTAAAAAAATTAAAATAATTAAAAAAAAATTGAACACTGAATTCGTTTAATGAATAAACAAGGAAGTTATTCTTGTCGAAAAAATAAAAAAAAATGGTAAAATATATCCAGCATTTCTTTATTTCTGATAGACAATGGAGAGTAGGAGCTATAACTACCAATAATTGCAATTAATTGGACATGAATTTGAAAACACAATTTTAAACTAGAGTCTAAGTAGGGAGCCCTCAATAAGATTTAAAACCAAATCGTTGCGTTCTTAATCCCGTCTTTTCTTTTCGGTACAGTTTGCATTTAATTTTTTTACTGTTGGGAATAATCCTATGCTTACTGTTAACGATCTAAAATATTATTTCAAGCATTCCCAAATTTACATCAGAAAAGCGTAGTTTCACTTGAGAAAAGAGGCGATACATACCAGAGATCAGCAATGAATCGTTTTTTCGCTAATCATAAGTACTCATGAAATTTTGTGTATGAGTGAGTCGACAGTATTGAAATTCAACTGCTCTGATTCATTCGTACTCACTACAACATTGATTTATAAGTGTTTGATTCATAAGCCTACTCATTCAGATTCATAACATTTGGAAAATACTTATAGTACTCATAAATTATTCGAGTGATTCGAATCATTCATCAAAATTTACTGTCTTAGTTGTTGTTGCATTTACAAAAAAGATGAAAGAAAAAGGCAAAGACAGCAAACAAAGCAAACACACAACCTTCTAGTGAGTATTGTAGGGTTCGTATGCGAATCATATTTATTTTGTGATTCTTGTATATGTTGAGTAAAGGAGAGTCGAAATCAACAACATCATCCGAATTGTTAAGTATGAGTACGATGAGTACTTCAAACTTTGGATATGAGTAATATGAGTGTGATATTAAAATAAATATGAATACGTATAAGTATCAGAAATTATGAGTATGATTCAAATCTACTCACCTTTTTGAATACTCATTGCTGATGTCTGATACATACTAAACTTAACTATTCGAACTCTATTTGTACTAAATTTAGCCATGAACATTTTTGAACTTGAACTGGGAGGACAAATTGTTTTGTATTACGGCGTTCACCTTTCGTGGTCGATGTGCAAACACCAAAGTCGCTACGCAGGTATTCAGTAGGCCTGTGCGCCCTCTTCCACTCCATTAAGGCATTTTTGTGATATACAAAATTGACACCCCTCTGAGCTTCTACTGAAGCAAAAGGCCGAGATGGTGGCGGTAAGGCCCAGTGCCATAAATTTCTCTGGGAAATTTCAGATTATTCAAAGGCAACTCTTAAATGGCTGCCAAGGACAGAAATATCATCGAAAATTCCATTGCGGATGCATTGACCAGAAAAGGTACGGAGCTAACATTTTTTTAGAGGGTACAGGTATTCTAATTGCATCAGTTGGACTAGGTATTCTCGGCGCATTTTATGGAGAAGCTCAACTTCGTTGCCAGCAAAGAGGTATGTGAAATATTGCTAGGCTCTGCTGGTGGATGCCCCGATGGCATAGTTGATAATGTGCTAAACTTCATGTTCCGAGAACATGGGTTTAATTCCCACGAGAGAGTCTGGGTGTCTTTGCCCTACTCTTCAGTGTTACAAAATTGAAATTTTAAAATGGTACTGAACTATAACTGAAAAAGTATTTTTTTTGCATGAAATGGTACTTTTGTAAAAAAATAATATTTTTCATACTTAATATACGTACGAAATGGAATAGAAAAATTAACGACTTATACATGTTAAAACAAAAACAGTTGATTCGATACTTAAAAGCCCCGTTTAGTCAATTGTCGACGGAACGTAACGGAAAGTACGTTCATTTTAGCATACGTAAAGCAAATTAAATACTTACTGAAATTACATTACGATTCGGCAAGAGTTATCATTGCTTTTCTTGTTCTAAAAACGAACGTACGTTGTATGGACGTTGGGCTAACCGGGTCTAAAGACTAATTCTACCTTTAGCATTATGTTGACCATGTTAATAACCCATTATTAGTTGAAAAACGCGAATCATAAAATATGTATAAAAAAGTACTGAAAGTGTAGCGGGGGTATGTACTGCGATATTTTTCAAATGGAAAAGTACTGAAAAAAGTACTAAAGTCCGGAATTTTTCAACACTCATGCTCTTGCTATAAAGAGACGTAGGTTCTAAACCTCTCACTTTCTGTGATGCTTGACTGTTCTCCTCAATATAAAGATTGCTGCAACAGCAAAATTTATTACTGAAGTCAGCTTCGGATAATTTTATGATGATATTACAATTTTCCTAAATGCTAGCCCCAGTGGGGCCATGTCCTTTGCGGGGGGTCGCACTTAACGTAACTTATAGTTGATTCGAATATGGTGGTATAGCTTGGAATCCTAAATTTACCTTATAATTAAAAATCATCATTTAAAAGTACAAATTGCCTCCCTCCATTTCTCCGATTTTGATTTGTACGCACTTGTTGGGCCTCGAAAATTAACGAATTTTTATTTGCGTCTGTTGCACGCCTTTTACGTCAAATGTATACAATTATGTGCGTACAGAAATTCTATTGTTAGCAATAATAAACGATGAAATAAATTTAAAAAAATCTCATTTAACTTAAATGAGAATTATTAACAAAAAAAAACTGAAAACTTAACGAACTACTCGACTACCAAGCAACTTAATAGGCTTCATAATTCATCATTTTCACTGAGTGATGGTACTCATAAATGCCAAATTAGCTTCTGTTTCCATGTACTCGTTTTTGTATATTTTTCTACGCTGTCTTATCTTCTTCCTCTTCTTCTTCAACGCATACATACTTACATATACCTATACATATACTCATTTAACAGAAAGGAAAGGAGTATAAAATTAATTACATTTTGTAATTAGTAAAGCGAAGTGAAATAAAATGTGGCCAAATGGCATAAAAACTTCCCATTCATCAGAGATCGTTTACTTCTTACTTCGTTGTTCCTACACCACACATAGAAAAGAAAGAAAGAACGAAAGAAATAAAATTCTGTCTTAACGCTTGTTGCCAAACAAAGCGTCTCAGTTACTGGTAAACGTATGAATGACGTCGAAACGCGCAGACAGACAATAACGCACCTACCAACCACACAAGATTAATTACAACGTAATGAATGTAAATTTAATACGCAGGGAGTAGTAAAAGGCTACTTAAATGAAGAAAAGGGCTATTTCAGCCAAATGTCTCATACATACTATGTATGTATGTATGTATTTCAGGTGTTTTCTTCTTAATATTTGTTTTCATAAGTAGGATGATCGTAAAAGACGATATTGTATTCGGGCGTAAATGTGTATTGTGTATACAGTTCCATACAATGTATCATGTTTACGATACAAATATCTGTTTGGGCATTTCACAAGAATGTACGGTGATGCCAGATTTTTAAATAGAATTTCTCACATCTCATGTGTTGGCTTAATATTGTGTTCAGATATGCACTTTTATTGAGTCAATATTCGGTTTATTGAGTACAATATTTAAAGTGTTCAGAATAACAATAAGTTTTGCTCAATATGATAACAATTTGCGTATTTATTGCGCAATTATTAATTGAAACTTTATATGAAGTATTGACCTCAATAATGACGTCTATTGCGAATTACGCAATAAAGGTACATATCTGAACACAGTATTAGGAATTTTTTTATTAGAATCGGAAGAAATTTTTCACATAAAAATCTAAATATTCACGTATATAATCTGGCAACATCTGATACACATTTTCTTAATTCTTAATTCAAAATTGCCCGGGCGAATGTATGTCTGTTGTATACGACATCATGGTTGATGAGCAGAGATGAATTGCCGTGATTAATTTAATAAACTGTGCAATTTGTTTATTGTTCATTAACTGGCTAACTGGCTAAACAATTTACTCACTCGCAAGGCATGAGAAGGCAGTAATGAAGCTTTTGCCAAAGGTGGTCGAAAACTTTAATAAGAAGCCAAAACTTTGTAGGCTTGTATAACTACTGCTGTTTCCTCTGCTGGTTATTTACCTCTTTTTCTCATGACGATGACGATGATGATGACAGCGACAGTGATGAACCTGTTGCTGTAAACTCGTTATCGGAAGCCAAATTTCATTAAACCAACGCTTTTGTGAAAGTTGTGTATTAAAAATAAAATAAAACAATGGTGGCGCGATATGTTACATACATAGTATGTAAGTGTATGTCCCGAAATATCGAAACAGATTTTCTTAATCGTTTGCGGCTGAAGGAAGTTCTAATATAATTTTTAAATTTTTTATTATAAATTGCTACAATGCCGCATAGTGCCATACAAAACTTTTTGACTTGTTAGACTTTATCAAACACAAATTAAAAAATATACTTCGCATCGTCAATCTCGCCTAGTCAGGGCGGCTTCAAGTTTCATGCGGTTTTTATTCGAGCAATATTTTTGCGTTCGTAATGTATGCCAGAGATCAGCAATGAGTATTCTAAAAAGATGAGTAGATTAGAATCATACTCATAATTTCTGATACTTATACGCATTCATACTTATTTTAATATCATACTCATACTACTCATATTCAAAGTTTGAAGTACTCATCGTACTTATACTTAACAATACGCATGATGTTGTTGATTTCGACTCTCCATGACTCAATATTTACAAGAATCACAAAATAAATATGATTCGCGTACGAACACTACAGTACTCACTAGAAGGTTGTGTGTTGTCTTTGTCTCTTTCTTTCTTTCTTTTTTTTTTGTAAGCGCAACAACAACTAAATTGTTGTAAATTGTCGTAAATTGTGATGAATAATTCGATTCACTCAAATACTCATTTATGAGTATTATAAGTATTTTTCTAAATTTATGAATCTGAATGAGTAGGCGTATGAATCAAACATATTTCGAATGTTATGACATTGATGTCAACGTTGTACTCATACTCATTGCAAACTGTACTTATAAATCAATGTTGTAGTGAGTACGAATGAATCAGAGTAGTTGAATTTCAATATTGTTGACTCACTCATACTCAAAATTTCATGAGTACTTATGAGTAGCGAAAAAATGATTCATTGCCGATCTCTGGTGCGTACCACATAAAAAACATAAAAAAAATTGAATTAAAAAAAATCAGCTCATGATCAGATTTATCTGATTTCATATCATAAATATGAAAACCGGAATTTATCGACCCTTTTAAGTACATATGTAGTATACTCATTGGCCTATAAAACCCTAAAGAATAATTATTTCATAAAACATAAAACTTTTCCGATTCATCTTCTAGAAGAAAAAGAAAAATTTTTCCTAATTTAGTACTTCAATGGGAGATTGTTAGAGTGTGTGTGTGTGGTGGTTTTTATCCTGGCATAGCAGCCAATAAACCATTTGTTTTAACATGGCCAAATTAACAAGAGATAACAGGCCATAAATTTAAAAACAATTAATGGAGACAAATAAAACTTAGAGAATTATCGACAGAGTTTAAGAAACGTCATCATCATCATCATCATCATCGTCATCATTGTTGTAAATAAATGCAATGGAAACCGAATGAAATGAAATTAATACAACAACAACAAGAACAACAGAAATAATCGCAATTTCTTTTAATCAAAAAGGTTTAATTTATTTGTCTGTTAATAACCGACAATACAGGGAAAGGATATTGTAAGACAGGAAATATAAAAATTTTAATCTCACACACACACATATACAAATATAACGTATCCACACATACTATACACATACACACACAACCCTCAATGGCACGTAGTCAAAACGGAGCGAGCACATGTTTTATTTTTTTTATGATCCGAAGAAAACCTTTCAAACCGAGTATGGAGAGAGAGAGAGGATGGAGAATAGAATAAAATTTATACGATTATGAATGAACGAAATGATCAACAAATACATGCACACACACACACAAAAACAGAACTTGACTGCATAGTCTCAATCAAACAGGATAAGAGCCAAAAACAAATAATCGTGATGCCATGTGGTTAATAATAACAAATGCCGAAAGGCAATTAAAATCAACAACAAACAAAAGCCGGCCTTTAATTAATAAATTATAAGTAAAACCATGTCTTTTCGGCTGCAACAGATACTGATGATTAAAGGGACAACTAAGAAAACACACACACACAATAAATTGGTTAAATTTACCAACAAACACAAGGTAACCAGTGTTACCAGATGAAAGGGAAAACATAATTTCCAAATGTGATCGATATATACTATATATACACACACATTTTTTTTTTCCAAAAATATTTGTAATTTTCATTCAAATATTTCAATTTAGAACGTAATGTGAGGCGGCAGATCCTTGAAGGACAATGTTCCAGGATTGTTTTACCACAATTAATAGTCAAACTCGGTGATCAAATATTCTGTAATGAAAACTAACCTGACCAAGAGAGTTTAGCCATGCATGGCACTGATACATCAGATGAATGATAGGTTCTTCCTCCCCAGAGACTCACATTCGATGGAATGCCTTCCAATCTATCAACATGATTTCCAATATCACAGTGCTCCTGCGATTTGAAGACAGAATTAAATCAATCCTATTTTAATACATACAAGTCCATCAGAGTTAAACGATATTGCTTCTGACTGCCAATGAAGTTTGCCTACCCTATGAAATGAACGGTAATACCTAGTCTCACTGAGACAATCGGAATATCTAGTCGGAGTGAAACAGAGTGCGTTCGTGCTCAAGGCATTTGACGCTCTGCGTACTCTGTCTGTCAGTCGATGTTGGCATTAGTTTTTGCACAGCGTCAACCATTATGGGCACCGTACAGTAAAGCTTGGTTCCACCAGGACACAATACAGACAGTATGCAATGGCCAACACCCAAATCTCTAACTACAGTTCTATAGTCGCTTTATTTAACTTATTTAAGCAGTTAATACTATGTTCACACATGCACTTTCATTGAGTCAATATTCGGTTATTCAAGTACAATATTTTAAGTGTTCAGACATAAAATAAGCAATATTAATTTCACAGCTGGTAAACAAAACAGCTGGTTGTTTTAACAACATTGTTATGAGTTGTCCAAATATCTACAGAAAGTGTTCGGATAATTATAATATGCGCACTGAGCATACCTATGGCAGTGCGGCAGTTAGCGCATTTATTGCGCAATAACTAATTCAAACTTTATATGAAATATTGAGCTCAATAATGGCGTTTATTGCGATTTATGCAATAAAAGTATTACATGCGAGTTCGCCATCCAGAATAGCCTATAAATATTTTACTCTATTGCACACAGAGAATTGAATCCCATCAAGGATCGTCATGTTAAAGAAATGTATATTGTATAGTCCATTGAAAAGCAACAATTTCGTTTTGTGAAAACTGACACTTAAATCGTACGATGAGTACCATTCACTAAGGTCTGTTTGCAAATCCAAGAGAGTTTAAGAAGAGCAAAGCCCGATACCATACGCTTAACAGCAGCTCTTCCAACAATATTCCTTAGTAAAGCAAAGGAAATTTGTAGTACGCCGCTATTCATTTTCCTTGCCATATGAGAATCCCCAATAGAGGTAGCAATTATACTTCCGGTTAGAGGCTTCGTAAGAAATTTCACAACTGGTTTATACTGGCATTACGTTTTCCGAAAATCCTTACAACGGTGTCCACGTCAGTGCAAGCTCAAGTTAGGAAGTGAATGTGCTCAATGTTCCCAAGGAGCTCTATTGGTCTCCTGTTGACCATTACAACCCTTCCGTCAGGATTACGGCCTAGCTTCTCACACCACTCATGTTGTGTGCCTAAATTTTTATACGTGAGTGGTGGGACCTACAGCTTAACGTCAAATCCGAACGACAGATTTTTGAAAAAATTTTCATGACAATTTTATGTACTCTCAGAGTTTTTGTCAGAAATCTGCTGAGAGGAAGTTGCCGAAGAAATATTTTTTTTTTGATGTTCGAACCCGGGCTTTACGTCTAATAAGCGAACACACTACCTACTAGACTATGGCGACTACAATGTTAAGCATGTTGCATTCAAAAACGAATTTCGTTTTAAATTATCGAAAATGGTAATCTGGTAACCTTCAACTCAAACAGTTAAAAAGAAGGTTTTTTTTATTGTTTGTTTGTATAATTTTTTTTATTGAATCCCTGGCAAGTGCCATCCTTTAATGACTTGTATTTTAACATCAAATCAGACTTAAAACATACCGTATATGAATCTATAAGTGTATGTTATATGTATGTGCATGCATTGTATATATGTACGATGGGTGCACATGTGTCTGCTTAAATAAAATTAAAAAATTACTTCTTTTTTTCCCAATAATAAAAAAATAAATATAATAATGAACATGTAGAATGTGATAAGGATTATGTCAGCAAAACAATTATAATTCTATATAAGAAAAAGAGCGGCAGACTGACAGAATCAATTGTCTTGAGCGTGGACTAAAGAAGAACATGAATTATTATTTTAATTTAATAATACAATTTATTTTTATTTATATTTGTATTTATGGGACATTTCTTTTTCAATTTAGAAACTTGACCTTTGACAGCTGACCTCGACAACACTCAAAGAGTTGCATACAACACATATCCATTTCGTCAGATCAAGATACCTAAGAAAATCCGTTGCATCAATATATGATATTTTCAAGATGCTGTGTGAAAATTGGACAATGATCGACTGATTAAACAGTTATTAAATGCAGTTTCTACAATCGGTTAGAGCTCTCTAAATATAATCATCAGTCGAGTCATCTCAATGTAGACGTAAAATTATCTTACAAAAAAAATATTTCTTCGGCGACTTCCTCTCAGCAGATTTCTGGCAAAAACTCTGAGAGTAAATAAATCTGCCATGAAAAAGTTTCTCAAGAAAAATCTGTCGTTCGGAGGTTCCGAGATCTAATAACCCGAACTATTTATGCAGGAGAGCGGAGTACGCTCTGAACATAGCATATAATTAGAGAATGTAACACTAGCTCCGAAGAAGTGTAATTAGACCCACATGCAGGTTTGTTTCAGTAGTATGGTGGAAATCGATGGGTAGGAAGAGTTACATTAAAATAATTAAGATCGTAAAAACAAAGTGTAGTCATTATAGTCATTATAGAGAGAATAATCTTTATATAACCGACTGTGATGTGAATTCGGCAAGTCTTCATGCTATGGGCATCAATCAGAACTACAAATCGTATAAATAGAGTATAATTGGTATACTGGAAAGATACTCGCTTAAGACGTAATTATCCAACAGGCACTACCATTAGCAATTGTATCACTCTAATCGCCTTTCCTGATCAAAAGGATCCGTTGAGTAGATTCCTTTTCAGGCTCAGGCTTTTCTATAGAAGAAATTGAAATCAAACTATGTCTTCGATCACCCGATCATATAACGGGTTTTCAAGCCAAAGTTCGTGCGATTAAGGATTTGATAAGCTTAACAAATAAAGATTTAAATATCTTCACTTAAAATGTCATTTGGGGCAATGCCATCCGGGGATAAGATCAAGAACTATTCTGACCTGGCACGATACCCATTATATGTGAACCTTGTTACCAGGGAGTAATCAGATATAAGAAAGCGAATAATGGTTAATAGAGCCACAGCATTACATGATATAAACTTATTGCGTAGATAAACTATGTGTATATTGAAAGTGAATAAAGAAAACTTGAGTACACACTTACGGACGCACCGCCCTACATGCACATCTAAAGCGAATAAGCGTGGGTGGTAACAAAGAATGTCGGAGATTTGGTGATGGCAACGAAGGAAGGCAAATTTAAGGTAGATTCTATATAATACAGACTTCCAATAGAATGTATGGTTGGTATCAGAGATCAGCAAAGAATATTCAAAAAGATGAGTAAAATCGTATCATGCTCATAATTTTTGATACTTATATGCATTCATACTACTCAAAGTTTGAAGTACTCATAGTACTCATACTTAACAATACGCATGATGTTGTTGATTTCGACTCTAATTTACTCAACATTTACAAGAATCACAAAATAAGTACGATTCGCGTACGAACACTATAATACTCACTAGAAGGTTGGGTGTTTGCTTTGCTTGCTGTCTTTTTCCTTCTTTTTTTTTTGTAAATGCAACAACAACTAAGACTGTAAATTTTGATGAATGATTGGAATCACTCGAATCATTTATGAGTATTATAAGTATTTTTCTAAATTTATGAATCTGAATGAAGAGAATGAGTTTGTACTCATACTCATTGCAATCTGTACTTATAAATCAATGTTGTAGTAAGTACGAATGAATCAGAGTAGTCGAATTTCAATACTGTTGACTCATTCATAGTCAAAATTTTATGAGTACTTGTGAGTAGCGAAAATGCGATTCATTGCTGATCTCTGTTTGGTATACCTAGTGATGAGCGCACAGTGAGCCTGCTTAATGGTTTGAGTGAATGCCGATAAGTTCGGGAAAATTGGTGTTTTGGTTCGTCTCCTCTTTTTCAACCCGCATACTTACCAATGTTTCTGGAGCTGACTATTCGTGAGTTGAAAGCTCTAACTCTAACTGATTGAAACTACAGTGTGAGAGGACCTAGTTCCAATATACTCCATGAATTTATTACATGCATACATACATAATTGGCCATTACAACCCTTCAGTCAGGATTACGGCCTAGCTGCTCAACACCACTCATGGTACTACTAGGTCGTAATCGTGACTGAAGGATTGTAATGACCAATTATATCTGTATTGTACCCCGCCAGAATGTATTTATTTTATAGATACGATGATTTCTCATCGAATAGTATTTATAGGTATCTGTCTGATCTAAACTAATAATTAAAGTAAACTTTGTTTAATTCGTTTAATGCAATTATGTACGTTGTTAAGTTGATTGATTTGCAAATGCAACAACAGAAGGAACATTTTTACAAATAAAACTCAATTACTGAAGTGTTAAAAACCCATTTGATGTCATGGTTAAGTATATATATGAGTATGTATGTATGTATGTATCTCGTTACATTCGACCATGACAATATGCACCGTGTCCAGTGAATAAATAAATAAATTCGGCGTTTTACAATGAGCCAATTTCACGCTTCATCAAAAACGTATTCGCGACGATAACAAAAGACTGGAAATTCAAAAAATATGTATGCGAACGAATTCCTGACAGTTTTACTGAAATACACAAGTGGTGTTAGGAAAAAAAGGTCAATAAACAAAAATTAAATTAAAGCCTACACTGCGCACGAAATGAATAAGTCCGTAAGCTGATAGCCATGAATACTTTTCTAAACTATAAGTAGTAATACTAAGAAACTTTACAGTTCTTCTCTCCAAAGAAAGAGAGGATGATATCAAAATCTTTGAAATATTTTCGTTTATTGTGGATTTTTTTCTTGTCTTTCACTTTCTCGCTGAATGACTGACAGACACTCGTTCGTTCGTACCTCTTAAGTAGTATTGTATTAAGGAAGCGCGTATGGAAGAGAGTAGGTTATCAAAAGGTGTGTATGTCGTTAATAACAGTAACATTCTCTCTTTATATTAGTCAACAGCAACAACATTGTAGCGATCTGATGGACGCACTCTGATGGACTCCTGTTTTGCGGACAGACGGGATTGCTGCTCTCCTGTACCTTTTGATATTGGCATTTGCACATGCGCAAACAATACAAAAACCTGTTCAATTATACTCGTAAACTGAACATTGTAATTACAATCATTATTACAATTGAATTTCCGGTTCTTCTACTGCACACACACTTACTGTATAGCATTACCTAACGGACAGATGTCAGAGGAAACGTTAAACCATTTCAATTCATTTCAATTCAATATCTACGACAGAGAGTCAAACGTACTCGTATGAAGAAAAAAAAAAAAAAGAGCGATTTGATGATCGCATTTAATTGCGCAATTAAATAAAACGAAATTCATTAATGTGACCATTTACGCAATTAGACATGTTTTAACATATACTTCAACATAACATTCAACATACATATGTATGTAAGCTAATTGATCTAGTGCAGCTATTGCACTTGAACAGGTGATATGTGAGAAGATCTCTCTCTCTCTGTCTCTCTCTCTCTGTATTTGTTGTTGGTTTCAACAAGAAGAGTACCACGAAAGAGAATACTTATGGAACAGTGTCTCACAATAAATAAGATTACTTGGCTAATCTAAATCGTCAATTAACGCTGCAACTTAAATAGTTTTCTTTACCAAACTGAATTGGCTTGAGTCTTAAATTCAATAAAGCAGCAAAGCAACTCACTCTGCTGTATATCAAATCGAATTAAAAATCATTATTCAAGTCCATAACAAACCACAGTAAAGTATTGAAATGGAATTTTATTTCCAGTCAAATTTGATCATTGTAATGATCATATTGTTACGTTTTTACCTTTTTCAAAAACGTTTGGAATATGAGTTCGTTGATTGCAAAACAAAATAGAAATAATTTGGTGTTTAGTTTCAATTAAGCTCTTTATTTTTAGCACTACTTTTGTGTGCCTCTGTTTACAACTTGACGAATACAACAATAATTTGCTTGTTCATTATTCTTCTCTGCTCACACCCTTTGCGTAAGCAACAACACGTATACGTTAGATCTGTATAGCGGAGATCTTCAAACCACGACTGTTCTCTTCACACGCAACACGTCTCCACACAAGACTAACTGAACTATTACTACTCGTCGTCTGCTTAGTCTTGCCTTTTTAAGGTTCTTGAAGTAGAATGTTCAGAGTTTCACTCTCTCGAGGGCTCTATCACGACTTCATTGTTGTTTGTTGTTGCTTTCTTTCTTACTTGTCTGTCTCCTTTTTTTCCATTATTGATGTTGTTCCAAACAAGTTCATTGTATTTGTGTAGCTTTTGTTTATCGTTTTAATGTTAAACACTGTGGTACACTGTTTCCATTTTCGTAACAATATTTTTTATAAGCGGAAATTTTGAATGGGCAGCACAATCCTGTGTTGGATTTAAAAGTAACATACATACATAATTGGCCGTTACAACCCTTCAGTCAGGATTACGGCCTAGCTTCTCAACACCACTCATGTTGTGTGTGTTAATTTTATACGCCGTACTCTAGTAGGTAGTGCGTTGGTTTCATAGACGTAAAGCCCGGGTTCGTATCCCACGTCAGATATCAAAACGAAATATGAAAAAAAAAAATATTTCTTCGGCGACTTTCTCTCAGCAGATTTCTGTCAAAAACTCTGAGAGTAAATAAAATTGCCATGAAAAGCTTCTCAAAAATCTGTCGTTCGGAGTCGACTTTAAACTGTAGGTCCCGCTACTCATGTATAAAATTAACGCACACAACACGAGTGGTGTGAGAAGCTAGGACGTTGTACAATGGGTCAATTCGACCTCCGGGTACAGTACTTGTCACAGTTGACAAGTACACGTCCTCTAACAATTCGGTATTATTTAAGGAGAATGTATATAAGTAGTTGCCGTAGGTAGTGTGTTAGCTTATCAGACGTAAAGTCTAGGTTCGAGCCCCAAGCCAGACATTAAAACAAAATATGAAAAAAAAAATTTTTTCGGCGGCTTCCTCTCAGCAGATTTCTGGCAAAAACTCTGAGAGTAAAATAAACCTGCGTCGTTAAACTATAGGTCCCGCCACTCAAGTATAAAATTAACACACACAACATGAGTGGTGTGAGAAGCTTGGCCGTAATCCTGACTGAAGGGTTGTAATGGCCAATTATGTATGTATGTATATACATATATGCGAAGTGATAAAAGTTATTTATTAAATTCGTTTAGCTCGAGATGTCTAAATTGCAGTTTGAACCACGAGCTCTCGTTTAATAAGCCAACATTCTAGCCAGTAGGCTATGGCGATTCTGTGCATCTGAATCTTATACTTATTTTTCTTTTTCTTTTATTAATTTAAAGAACTCTCAGAAAATTTATCTTATTATGGCTATACTTTTGATGTCAAGGATATATGTAGCTTCGTTTATCAAACTTTCGGGCTGGTTTCCCAGCGCAGGGTATTCATGCTTTTAATGTGCAGTCCTTACGCTGATCAACTTCTTGCCTAGTTTGGTGAAACTCGGTCAGTACAGAGACTGCATTAACCTGTGGCGTCACAACGGACCGCTATACGTTTCTTGGTATCAAAGCTACCACTCCAACCTACCTATGTATGTATATCTACACTTTGTTTCAGTTTCGATTCCAGCCTAAGCAGGCGATTGTAAGCTTTTAGCTGATTAGCTGTACTCTTTCTCAAGACGATGTCCTTTACAAGGGAGGGTAATGGTCAGCGGTCAGTTCAAGTTTAATCTCTGGACTTAGACATATCTAAAGCTTGAGTATGGATGACCACCATGTATGATCCAGAACCAGACGTTTAACATTCCAGTTCATTGGTGGGTTGAGCAACCAGAGACTTCACTAATGGAACCTGTAATGGCATCGGTTTCGCGAAAGAACGTGATCACCGTATGATACCTGAATAGTAGACCAGTAGCCTTTGGGAGATTCGAATCATACTCATAATTTCTGATACTTATACGCATTCATACTTATTTTAATATCATACTCATACTACTCATATCCAAATTATGAAGTACTCATCGTACTCATACTTAACAATACGCATGATGTTGTTGGTTTTGAGCCTCCATGACTCAACATTTACAAGAATCACAAAATAAATATGATTCTCGTACGAATACTACAATACTCACTAGAATCTTGTATGTTTGCTCAACAACTAAGACTGTAAATTTTGATGAATGATTCGAATCACTCGAATCATTTATGAGTATTATAAGTATTTTTCTAAATTTATGAATCTGCATGAGTAGGCGTATAAATCAAACATATTTCGAATGTTATGAGTTTGATGTCAACGTTGTACTCATACTCATCGCAACATGTACTTATAAATCAATGTTGTAGTGAGTACGAATGAATCAGAGTAGTTGAATTTCAATACTGTTGACTTATTCCATTTCAAAATTTCATGAGTACTTATGAGTAGCCAAAAAACGATTCAATGTTGATCTCTGAAAGGCAATCACTCCCGTTTTTATGATATTATTTAACTGCTCAGAAAATAGAATATTAACAAAGCAAATTGGCTATGAGCACTGGAGTACCAATGCACTTTCGATTTGCCAATATGTGATGCTAAAAAGAGCATAAACGTACCAATATTCAAAATGTCTCAGTGACAACTTTGTGGAAATAACTTCTAAAATTTATTTAAAGAAGAAGGAAATTTTGAGGAATACAATATCAAAATATGTATGTATGTATGTATGTTTGTACTTACAAACCTAATAAAATTCAATAGATTGTTATCGGCAATCGAAGAAGTTTGAAAGAATACGAGTATTTAATTAATTATTTTATACGTGGGACTGCGCTTTGTTAACACAACAGTTATCGATGTTTGATAATTTTGTAATCGTATTTGTGAAACACGGGCGTATCATCAAATAAAATCTCATTATTGAAAATCAAATTTTTATTCAATAATATTCGTTTAGAAATGTTTTGTTGTCTTTTAACATTTTTCCTTCTGATTAGATTTCAATTTATCATTCGAAAGACTCAAAACAGAAATTGACACAAGAAATGTTAAAAATCAAACGAATATTAAATATGTATGGGCGTTTCCAAATGTTATGCAAATTAAAAAATAAAAATAATTCTATGAAAAGTATTGTTTTGCTATATTGTTACGAAAATGGAATGGTGTACAAAAACAATGGACTTGTTTACATGATCAACGAATAAACGAAAATATTGCAACAACATCAGTATACAAAAAGGGATAAACAAGTAAACAAACAGGCAGCAACAACACTGCAAGGACAAACGTAAACAAAATACACAAACAACAATAACGAAAACAACACGTTTAGAAAAATACTTATAAAACTCATAAATGATTCGATTGATTCGAATAATTCATTGAAATGTACAGTCTTAGTTGTTGTTGTATTTACAAAAAAAAAGAAGAAAGAAAAAGACAAAGACAGCAAGAAAAGCAAACACCCAACCTTCTAGTGAGCATTGTAGTGTTCGTACGCGAATCATACTTATTTTGTGATTCTTGCAAAGTCATGGAGAGTCGAAATCAACAACGCCACGCATATTGTTAGTTATGAGAACCACGAGTACTTAAAACTTTGAATATGAGTAGTATGAGTATGATATTAAAATAAGTATGAATGCGTATAAGTATTAGAAATTATGAGTATGATTTGAATCTACTCATCTTTTTGAATACTCATTGCTGATCTCTGTAATAAGCTACATGAGAGCCTTCTACTGAAACAAGGAGCTGAGATGATGGCAGTAAAGCTCAATGCAGTTAAATCCCGGCTCAGTCTGGATTATGGACATGCTGCAGTTCTGAGATCGCCGTGGTATAATAGGTAGTGTGCTGTCTTATTAGACGGTCAGACATCAAAACGAAATATGAAAAATTATTTCTTCGGCGACTTCCTCTCAGACTTCTGGCAAAAACTCTGAGAGTAAATAAACCTGCCATGAAAAAGTTTCTCAAAAATCTGTCGTTCGGAGTCGACGTTAAACTGTAGGTCACGTTTCTCAAGTTTAAAAATTAGCGCACACAACATGAGTGGTGTTGAGAAGCTAGACCGTAATCCTGACTGAAGGGTTGTAATGGCCAATTATGTATGTATGTATGTATGTAATATCGGTCTTAGCATTGTAGTCAATTCTAATTATTTTTCCGCCTGAATTCTTTGATTTTCTTCTTATTGCCCGGAAATTTCAATTTATTCAGAGAAATAAATTAAGTTTATTGTCAGAATATAGTAAATCCGTTTAATGTAGTGGAAATGCCCATATGTACATACGTACATATTGCATTTGAATACACGTTGATTTCATTTTTAATTAATTAAATGTTTCATTTGTTTTTGTTGAGAAATTAAGTTTGATTGTCGATTTTTGTTTTAATTTAATTTTCTACACTCTTTCATTATGACGAAATCTTGAAATTCATTTCGCAATTGACAGACAGGCAGACAGACCTCTGCATTAAATCATATTTAACATTTAATTACGAATATTAATTTAATCAGAAATAATTATGAAATTTGATTTATTTTTTCTTCGTTTTAATCAGCTCAACTATTTGCAGTTGCGATTATGCTTTGATTAATGCAACTACATATTCAAAACATTTGTTCGATACATCATTATTTCTCCTTGTTGCGTTCAAATCACAGCCATTTAGAATTAAAATACGTGTGTATTGTGTTACACCCAAAAGCCAGTAAATCTCAATAAACCTTGGGTCGCCCACACTAATATGGTTCTTACTGATTGAATTTACTATAATTAGAATGGGATGTATTCGGTTTATAGTGATCTTTCTTTGGAAGTGAGAGCAGAAAACCTATTAAACGAATGAACTTAATCGAAAATCCAAACCAAAAGACATATTTAAATAGGGGTAACGTGTTGAAATTCCATAAGAAATTACGAAAAACGAAATGTCAAAACCCTGGAACCCATCGAACTTCAATTAAAGTAAACATTTATGAAGATCGCTTCCATGTTGAGCGGCGGTCTGTAAAAATGGCACTTCAATGCTGTTTCTCTATTTCATGCATAACATAATTGGCCATTACAACCCTTCAGTCAGGATTTCGACCTAGCTTCTCACTCCACTCATGTTGTGTGCCTTAATTTTATACTTGAGTGGCGGGGGACCTACAGTTTAAAGTCGACTCCGAACGACAGATTTTTGAGAAACTTTTTCAATGGCAGGTTTATTTACTCTCAGAGTTTTTTGCCAGAAATCTGCTGAGAGGAAGTCGCCGAAGAAATATTTTTTCATATTTTAGTTTTGATGTCTGACCGGGGATTTGAACCGAGGCTAATAAGCCAACAACTACCTACAAGACTACGGCGACTTCAGATGATGCTTTATTGGGATGGGAAATCGACGTTTCACTAAGTACACAAACCGTGCAAGAATTTCTGCTTACGGGTTAATTTAACGCATGTTGTGTTCCACGTGAAAATCCTTCCATACCCAAAAAAGAGTATAGAATTACGTTTAGATTATGCCACAAAAATTATATGAATAGGCTAGACGACTTCTGATAAACAGTCAGGAGTAAATCTAAACATTCTCGCAAGTTTTTGTAAAACAAACACTTTCAAACGTATAGTAAAACAATCAAATATACCAATATTTATGAGCTGTTTTCATACAAATTGTCGTTCGTCTCTGAAATCGTTCGTCGCACAGAATTAGGATCTAGAGCAGCCGACTTGGGTAGCTGATCGAAGAAGCCGCATTGCTGCTAAATCTTAAAATAACCATCGAACACTTAGGTTGCCTGGTGATAGCAAGTGGCCATTGCTAAGCGAGCGCATCAAATTTGGGCATTCAAGACGATATTCTGTAGCCTCTTGCTTATGATCCATTATTACGCACAAGTTGTTGCAAGCTTTATAGAACATTTGAGAGCTATTATGGGCGACAAAATTTTTACAACGTACTGTAACTAATAAGCAAATGGATAAAATAGTCCTTGTTGCAGAATGGTGAGTATAAAAACTGAAATTTTCTATGAAACCCAAAAAAATTAAGTTTTAAAAATAATTTTCCTTTCAATATTCTCTTCTTCACGAATAACTTTTTATGAGTTATCTGTCATTTTGATTATTTTATTAAATTTATACAAAATTTTAAACAATTTTGCATTCAATTATTATAAGCAAAAATCGAATTACTTTTCTCTTCCAATCTATTTAAGCAATTTTTTGAAATATCCGGCTGTTTGGTGCACGGCCAATTCTTTCAGGCAGTGTACCTACAATTAACAATTGTATATGTGCATGTGTGTGAAAAAGTTCTTTCCGTGTTACGAATATAAAATTAAATTTCAAAATAAATAAAACAAAACCACGATTTTAAACTTTAATTCAATAAAAACAACACCAACGAACTTTAGTAAATTAATGCCAATACATACTTTCAAACAAATGTAGGTATACACGAATATATGTACTATATATATATATAGGTATGTCTGCATTTATTTACAATATTTCTATATACCTATGTACATACATGCAATCATATATAAACCAATTACTCACTACCAAAGCAATAATCACAGTCATGAAAATTGATTAAAATGCATCATTTACCAGCAGATGCCTTTGTGTGGTCGAAAAGTTGAGCTCTTTTTTTCATTTAGAAAATAACAAAAAAACATAGAAATGTAGTGTAACTATAAGACAGAGATCAGCAATGAATCGTTTTTACGCTACTCATAAGTACATACCCATGAAATTTTGAGTATGAGTGAGACAACAGTATTGAAATTCAACTACTCTGATTCATCCGCACTCACTACAATATTGATTTACAAGTACAGGTTGCAATGAGTATGAGTACGGCGTTGATATCAAACTCATAACATTCGAAACATGTTTGATTCATACGCCTACTCACTCAGATTCATAAATTTAGAAACATACTTATAATACTCATAAACGATTCGAGTGATTCGAATCGCTAACCTAACGAGCTCATATCTGAGTCACCAGTAACACCGTTTTCAATGCTCGGAAAGGATAAATTTTGCCCCTTTTTACTTACTTATGTATTTGGTCATTATAGCTTTCCAGATAAGACTACAACCTAGCTTCTCACAGCAACCATGTTGAATGTGTTAATTTTATCCATCAGTGGCAGGATCTACAGTTTAATGTCGACTCAAAGCGACAGATTTTGAGAAACTTTTCATGGTAATTTTTAGCAGTTTTCATCAAATGACTATTGCCGAGGTTGTGGGTCTATTGAAATATCCACTATATACGTCAATGCTCATCTCTTGCGACGTACAGATTTAGGTCATTCGACTCTCAATTCATTATCAGCTTATCGGAGTTATATTACATATCGATGGCTTAATATAGAAAGGTCGTATCTCGTTTTTTTTCAAAATCGGGATTTTAACATATTCTGGTAGACAAAACCCCCATACAGATCCTCTGATCCTCCTATGTTGACGAATAGTTGATTTACAGTAATTAAAAGAAACATAACATAACACTTTTGTATTAGATTTTATTAAGTTTTTTCCTTCTCCTGTAAAGTACTGAAAACGTAAGATACGACCTTTCTATATTAAGCCATCGACATATAACTGTGCTGACTAACTTCTTCGATGAGTTTGGGGTAATTCGGTTAGTACAAGAACTGCGCTAACCTGTGGCGTCATAACGGACCGCTATGTGCGCTCAAGTGAGCTTGTCTTGTGCGGAAAAAACTTAATAGCAAAGGTTAGATTTAGTGTGATTTCTTTCTCAATATTCCATATTGGTACCTTGAGGTATGTATTCGCCTATTTGTTATTGTGTGCTGAAAATTTATTTTTCCCAAAATAGGTTATCCCCAAAACCTTTATGCAGATATCAGATACATACTACTTTTATGAAATTGTATTGTATGGTAATCATTCTTCGACAATATAGGGATGAGTAATTCGGAACATTATTGTAAAAGAATCGAAAAATCATATTGTATGTCTAAATTTACTGACTTCATTTAAAGATTTTTTCTTTTTAAATATTTAAATAATAAAATTTGTCACTTTTTTGTTTACTCAACAGACCGAAGATTTGCGGTAATCACAGAGGCCATTGCTCCCCAGACAACCATTGTCTGATGTAATAGGCTTTTTATGTGGAATCCATCTTCATAACCAGAAAATTGTGCAAGATTTGTGGTGTCAATGTCAAATACACTGTATGACCTAAAACAACACGATCCTTGTTAGTTGAGATCAAATAATAACGAATTTCAAACAAATTTGATTACAATAGCATGACAGGCGTTATTTTTTGAACTTATTTAATATGCAGTGGGCCCTGAATTTTATTAAAATAATTCTTTTTTTTTCTTTTCTATTTTAGATTATTAATACTGATTTTTATTAATTTAGCTAAACTGCGTCAATAGTTGTTACACACTAATTTTGTATGATTAAAAATATTCGATCAAATCGAATCACAAAAAATAAATTAATTTTATTCAATCGTATGTACATATGTACGTATGTATTCTTAATTAATCAATCGAATATACGATAACTTTATTGGTTTCAATTATTTTTATGCACCTTTAGTTATGAAACACAGTGTGTACTGATGTAAAGCACATACAAATATTAGGCATGTATTGAACAGAGATCAGCAATGAATCGTTTTTTTGCTACTCATAAGTACTCATGAAATTTTGAGTATGAGTGAGTCAACAGTATTGAAATTCAATTACTCTGATTCATTCGTACTCACTACAACAGTGATTTATAAGTACAGATTGCAATGAGTATGAGTACAACGAAAAATTTTTGTAATACTCATAAATGTTTCGAGAGATTCTTAGTTGTTGTTGCATTTACAAAAAAAAAGAAAAAGACACATAAGCAAAAAGACAGCGCAACAAGTAGAGCAAATACACACAACTATTTAGTGATCATTTTAGTGTTCGTATGCGATTCATACTTATTTTCTTTGATTCATGTATATGTTGCGTTATGGAGAGTCGAAATCAATGTTGCAAAATTGTAATTTTCAAATGGTACTGAACAATAACTAAAAGAGTACTTTTTTGCATCAAATGGTACTTTTGTGAAAAACATTTATTTATACTCAATACACGTACGGAACGGAACAGAAATAGAAATTGAAATGGAATAGAGAAACTAATGTTATATAACGACTGATTCGGAATGTAACAGAACGTAAAAGCACCGTTTAGTCAAATGTCGTCGACGCAACGTAACGGAATGTACGTTTATTTTAGCATATGAAGAGCAAATTAAATACTTACGGAAGTTACATTACAGTTTGGCAAGCGTTCTCATTGCTTTTCGTATTGTAAAAATGAACATACATTGATTGGCCTTTGGACTATCCGGGGCTAAAGACTAATTCTATCTTTATCATTATGTTGAACATGTTGGTAATGCATTAATAGTTGAAAAGCGTAAATCATAAAATATGTAATAATAAAAAAAGTACTAAAAGTGTAGCGAATGTACCAGGGTACTTTTGAATTGAAAAAGTACTTAGAAAAAGTACTAAAGTACTGAATTTTTCAACACTGGTCGAAATCAACAACATCATGCGTATTGTTGAATACGATGAGTATGTACTTCAAACTTTGAATATGAGTAGTATGAGTATGGTATTAAAATAAGTATGAATGCGTATAAGTATCAGAAATCATGTGTATGATTCGAATCTACTCATCTTTTTGAATACTCATTGCTGATTCTCTGCTACGAATCTTATTTCTTGCAGTGTATTGTTATTTTCTCTCGCTTTAATAGGCGGCAAATTTACGTGCGAACTTTTCGTTTTTAGTTTCTGTTGTTGTTGTTGTTTTGTTGTTCTTCACTAATGAAATTTATTGTCCTCCACTCAAAATGTTATTCAATTACCCACTTGTAACATAAATCAACAACAATAACAGGCTTCCACTCTTCTGTCATGTTTGCTTTGGGGTTTTTTATTTTGTTTTGTTTTTCTTTTCATTTTCTGCTTCTCTTCAGTTCATGCCATTCGCTTTAGCTAGTTTGGTAAATGGTAAGAGCCAACCCCAAACTTGTGTTCACACAGCTGTATTTACACGGAGTGAGTGAGTGAGTGATATTTGTTCTTTTTTTGAAAAAAAAACATTGCCGGCGCCATATTTATTTTTTGCTTCCCTTTTTAGACCGTTAAAGAGAACGTACATATGTGCGAAAGTAGAAGAGAATTTAAATGTGGGATTAATTGTGGGCTAACGCTACTCTATTATTGGTCATGCGCTGCCATATTGTATTTAAGAGTGACACCACGGTAAACTGAGAAAGGCGGAGTCTACATAGGTACATATTTCGTTTACACTTCATACCATTTACGTGTATTTATTACAGAGAGAGAGTAACAATGCGGGCAATGAATTGCGTTTTTTCGTTTCGTTTGCTTTTTCAAATAACCTGCACGTACACACCACAAACGCACCTGTTGAATGATTTTTGCGATCGTTCGTTGGCTAAATGATCAATGCCCGTTGAAGAGGCAGAGAGAAAGAGAACATTTGTGTAACAGTGTAAGTGAAATAGATTTATTATGTTTAAACGTGTAAATTTTAAACGAATGAAAACATGTTTTAAGGTGTGTGTGTGTGTGAGGAATATCTTCTCTAACCGGTATTTGAGCCCACCCGATTGTTTAGCTGGTCTAACTGACTGACGAACTGTGTACATATGTAGTTGGTGAATGAATGGAAATATTTTCACCGGTAGACAGCAACTCATACCGCTGGTTAAACGAAACAACGTCTGTAGTTTACGAGCAACTTTTCGACTGCGCGGTTGTTCACAGCAATTCTTACGTGACGAGCGAATGAACTGTATTTGTTTGTTTTCTTCGTGGGTTTCGTCTTAAATCACCACGACGTATCTATTGTTGTTTGTAATTCATTGAATAAAAAAAAATAAATAAAAAATTAAGAAAAACACGTAAACAATTTATTGACTAACTGCCTGTCAGTGTTCTGTGTATACATATATGTATGTGTTTAGGATTGTGTGCGAAAAATTAATCGCTAATTAAGAAAAAAAACAAAAACAAACGAAAATAATCGAAATTTATTTAAAGCAGATGCATTTCGTATTTACGTTACGTTACGTAAACATCAATTATCGATTGTTTCCTTGTGTTGTCAAATTCTTCCATTATGAATGCTAATAAAACCTTAAAATATCTCCTTTAAATGACAAGCTAAGCTTACAATTCAAACAAATGATTATAAAACAAAAATCAAAAAGAAAATAAAAAAACAACCGAAAAAATAACGGCAAATATTAAAGAGTGTAAACCAAAGTTAATCAAGTGCACAAATATTGTTTCAAAAAATGCATTACTCATTACATCACAGTGTGATTATTGCCAATCTAGCCTAAGAAATCATTACGGTTTTGTTGTCTTTACGTCTTTTTTTTTTTTTTTTGAATCGAGAGATTTCAAAACACCGACGGTCAAGTGTTGAAAGTTTGAAAACAATTTGTTCACAACAATTTTTTTTTATTGAATCTCAATACGGTGAATAAAATTATCATCAGAATTGGATTTTAATTAAAACACGAACTGTGGTAAGTGAAAAAAAAATTATGTGAGAAACAACTTAAATTCACCACCAATTAATTGCATGCAGCATAGGCAAGTGATCGAAATGAAAGCAATATCTACTTTAAAATTCTGACAATTACAATCGATTTGAAATAAATTTTAGCATCACTAGTAACACAGGATTTAATAAAAAGCGCATGTCTTTTTAAAAAATGTTTGTCAGTGATTTAAATAATTCTAATGTTTTGTCTAAGAATCGGACTAAAATGCAACAACAACCCGTGCCTATTTTAATTAAGAAATTAGTGCCCTGTTAGGGTAGTTGTTCAGAGTAGAATTTAAAAGTTAGCTCAGACCAATTCACCATGTCTTACAATTACTAAAATTGCTACGATCAGTGTTGCATAATTGAAATTTTAAAATGGTACTGAACTACATATTACTGAAAGGATACTTTTTCGCATCAAATAGTACTTTTTTAAAAAAATATATACATACATACATAATTGATCATTACAACCCTTCAATCAGGATTATGACCTTGCTTCTCACACCACTTATTTTGTTTGTATTAATTTTATACATTATTGGCGGGACCTACAGTTTAAAGTCGACTCCGAACGACAGATTTTGAGAAACCTTTTATGGCAATTTTATTTACTCTGAGTTTTTGCCAGAAATCTGCTGAGAGGAAGTCGCCTAAGAAATATTTTTTTTCATATTTCGTTTTGATATCTGGCCTGAGGCTCGAACCCGGGCTTTACGTCTAATAAGCCAGCACACTACCTGCTAAACTATTTATTTATTTATATGTAATGCTCGTACGGAACGGAACAGCAAAACTAACTATTAATACGTGTTCCTCACATACAAAACAAAAATAACCGATTCGGAACGCAATAAAACGTAAGAGCATCATTTAGTTAAACGTCGACGGAACGTAATGGAACGTATGTTCGTTTTTAGCATATGGAGAGCAATGTAAATACTTACCGAAATTACATTACGTTTCGGCAAGCGTTCTCATTGCTTTTCGTATTCTGAAAACGAACGTAAGTCCCGTGGACGTTTGGCTGACTGGGACTGAAGACTAATTCTACATTTAGCATTACGTTGCTAATGCATTAATAGTTGAAAAGCGCAAAACATAAAATATGTAACAATAAAAAAGTACTAAAAGCGTCGCAAGAGTACTGCGGTATTTTTGAAATGGAAAAGTACTGAAAAAAGTACTAAAGTACTGAATTTTTCAACACCTGCTACGATTAATTTGATAAAATAGAAAGAAATTTAACATTTTTACACCATCGTTGCCATTCAATTTTATTAAATTCTATTATTTAAGAATATACTCAAGAAAATATCAGTTTTTGTCAATTGTTAGACAAAATGCAATTAATTTTGCCAAATTTCCAATTATTGCACCAACGAATTAAAAGTACATTTTGGATCAGAGAATAATTTAACGCCTCCATTCTATAACGTTCTAAGTGTACTTAGAACGTTTTAAATTCTACGTTCTCTAACTTAAATACTGTCAAAATTTGGTTAAGATGCGCCTATCCGTTCCGAAGTTATAGGGAAAATCCACTTAGAATACACATATAGTCGTATGTCGCGTGAAAACTTTGAGAGCTCATAACTCAAAACACACTTTTTCGACTTAGAATGTTATAGAACGGAGGCGTCGAATTGTAATAATTCGCAACGAAAGCAAAATCCTCAAATACATTCATAAAACATGCTTGAACATGATTAACTAAAATTTAGAATATAGAATAAAATAATAAAAATAAATTAAATTTAAATACAACATTATCGGAAGATTTATTTATTTTTTCTTGGAAGTAGTCCTCGGGGAATAACTCCTACAATTAAGATTGTATGGTATGTATTACATTTAGAACAGACAATTTTGCTTATTTGATATTGAATAGACTTATATGATTCAGCTGTTTTTACTCTTATTTAATACTATCGATTTGTTATCGGTACAACAAATGGAATTAATACACCAAAGATACACATAAGTAATAAGATACATATGGATTTGTACATAGTATGTTGCTGATCTCGGATCAGACAAAAAGGAAAACTGTCTTCTCTGAAATGGTGTAAATATGATATGTGGCATGCATATTTGGTTAACAACTACGTGATATAAGAGTCCAGGCCACCAATGTTACATAATCAGCCATTCTCTGATTTCCCGGAACTCCGGAACTGCTCACACATAACGAGAACTTCAATGATTTTTTTTACCACTTCTTTACCGCTGCAGTTAGCAATATTTTCTGGAGATATTTTGGACCGCTTACATCGGCAAAATTATTGACATTTTTAACACCTTTGGAACTCATATACATATCATCACAACCAAGATATTTCAGATGTACCTTGGTTTCCATTCGAAAACTTTATTGTTTCGCTCTTTTTACTGCTACTTGTTAAGACTGCCTTCGTCTTATGTTTAGTCAGGAATAAATATTATTGATCCGAAACCAAATCTAAGGATCTGTTGGTGGCGTTTGCGATGGTTTCTGCCGTTGCTTACTCCTTTGCAGCAGACATCAATGGCAACATAATATAACTAAACCAACAATCTTTCAACATTTTCGAATGGATCTAGTCTGAGCGAGTACGTTATCATATACCACGTTCCGCTGTAGTAGACCAAGAACTAATGCTTGGGGTATTCCATACCTAAAGGTGCAAGCATTAGAATCGCCAATCAGTGGACTATTCTGCAAATAAGCCTGTATAATAACAATATATTCCCAATCTACCGTGTTAAAAAAGGTTTTTAGGGCAAATAATTTTGTCAGTACATTTTGCCTTCTTGAACCCGAATTGATTCTCGGACAGACAGTTTTCCATTTATGGCTATCATATATATTTATCATAATGGCAATGAAAGTAAACAATAGCCTCTTAACCTTTAATGTCATTGTAACTTTGGTAAATTTCTTTTATTATATGAATGTCTTAATCTATCGAAAATAGTTCCAAATAACTAATGATTCGTAACTAATAATCCCAACCACCATGCGTAGATGGGTTAGGTGAATACTAGTCAGAACAGAATATCTTCATGATTACATTTTCGCGAACTATTTCAGTTTCTCATTTCACATACTAACCGATTGGTCATGACATATGTACGTCTATGACAAGTTTTTATAGTGTAGCACTTCATAGCTGTATCGGGTGTCTTTCTTTTTCAAACATTTAGACAAGTTTAAATCATGAAAACCAAAAAAAATGTCAAATAAACGGAATTATTTTATACGAAAATTTATGATTTCGATCAGATTTTGAATATGATTTTAGCCATATGGCCGCCGCGGATAGCTTTTACAAGACGTAGTATGAAACACTAATCCGTACAAACTTTTCGCACCAAACGCGGCTGTAATGCGTCCATAAGTCTTCGAATGTTGATTTGCAGGTGTTCAATCGTCTCTGGTTTATAGGAGTAAACAAGTGAGCTAAATAATCCAATGAGGTTAAGCTTTTAAGCTTTTAAACCAATAACCTTTCAAGTTGCCGAGAACGGCGACGATTAAATCGGTTTCCATCTTAAAGTTATGAACCCCTAAAAATGCCATATGGAGTAATAAATGGTCATCCTTTACACGACTCATCTTTTTAAAGAAAACTCGCCTGTGAACTCTTTCTGAATGTGCTCCCAATGCCGAAGAATTGACAGTAATCGATATTTCTCGATATCAGGTAAAGCCACAACGACTGGTATACGTTACATGGTCTTCTTCTCTCCCCATGGAACACATTGAGTGATAACCAGCATCTATCTACCGTCTTCTGTTGTCCTTGACAGAGAAAGTATTGCTACGATCGCTAACTCGTCGATTGAGATCTCAGTTTTTTTTTATAGGCAAACTAAATCTCTTGTGGTTCTCCGAATAGTCATGGGATTTATTTGATCAAAAATGAAATTTTAGTTCGGAATACACTATTTTGTGCCGCAAGCTTTTATATGACTCCTCTATTATCTTGATACCCACTGTGTTTCCCATTATAATCCTATATACATATATATGTATGTATATATATCATAGATCAGCAATGAATCGTTTTTTTGCTACTCAGAAGTACTCATGAAATTTAGAGTATGCGTGAGTTAACAGTATTGAAATTCAACTACACTGATTCGTTCGTACTCACTACAATATTGATTTATAAGTACAGTTTGCAATCAGTATGAGTACGACGACCTGTAGTCAATTTCCTGTGAGTTGAGTTGACTTTAATGCGCGAAGACCTAATATTGTTCGATAACTCGCAAGCGGCCCAGTAATATCACGCCAGTTGTAAATATGAGTGTAAATATTCTCAGTCAGAAGCTATTGATATTGGAAAAATGAAAATTCAATGCAATGTACGCTGTAATCAGCATATTTTTCAAGTGCATAAGAAGTACTTCAATTAATCCAATTACCCATAATAATCGACCGAAAATGAATATGGAATTGTTCGGGAAAATCGCATATTTTTGTGTAATACATGTTAGTCAGTCGCCGTAGTTTAGTAGGTAGTGTGTCGGCTTATTAGACGTAAGGCCACGGGTCGAGCTCCACGCCAGACATCAAAACGAAATATGAAAATAAATATTTCTTCGGCGACTTCCTCTCAGCAGGTTTCTGGCTAAAACTCTAAGAGTAAAATAAACCTACCATGAAAAAGTTTCTCAAAAATCTGTCATTCGGAGCCGACGTTAAACTGTATAAAATGAAGGCACACAACATGAGTGGTGTGAGAAGTTACGTCGTAATCCTGACTGAAGGGTTGTAATGGCCAATTATGTATGTATGTTATGACTAATCAGCTTTCAGAATGGAGTTTAAATTATCCATACTTTCATAATCGATGATGAGCAAAAGTTTCTGAAATACAAGCGAAAGAATGTTAGTATGTATTTAATAATGTTTATAATCAATTCAACAAATAAGCAGCAATAATAATAAGGTTTTTATTATTGTTGCTGTTGTTGTTAATAAATCACAACTTAGTAGTGATTAGCATAATATTTTATTTTCTATTTGAATTTTTAATTTAAAATAAAAATTCCTTTTAAAATATGTATGTATTCTACATACATGTACATACATATGTATGTATGTGCGCACTAGTTCGAATGAGTCTGAAATCGATGTGAAGCATGATTTATGGTTGTGTGATTTGTTCATTCAAATCGATATTTAAATTTCTTATTTTATTGTTGAATTGAATGAATGAAATAGAAATAGAAATTTGTCTGATAGTTTTCATTATGAAATCTTTTCATATTTTTATGTTTTTGTTTGTAATGTTTACAAACCAAAAAAACATTCATATTCTACATATATACATACATTCATATTATACATACATACATACCTACATGCGTTCTTAATTAGTTTTTGTTTAGGAACACAACAAAAACTACAATTGCGTACAAAAATACAATGTCGATAACATGAATGATTATGATGATGATTTCGTCAGGCATGCTTACACCGGCCCCCTCCCCGATTCCTTCAATCATCACTTAATCATCAAAATCATCATCAAAAGGTAGCGCAAAACATTCAAATCTTAATTAGAGAATGTCATATTAACCAACCAAAAATTTAAACAATATTGTACAATCGAATCAAATAGAACCGAAAAATAATTAAAAATTAAATACAATTAATTTTGTAATTGAACGGAAAGGCATATTTGATTTGAAAGAAGCCAAAAATCAAAAAGAAATCAAACTTAACAATTCATAATTGCTAATGAATTGTACCATCATAACTACATATGAGTACATATAACAAAAACAAACTAACATGTAATTTGAAATCAACAAACATAAAATATAACCCACTACCTACCACTATGATATCAATGAGAATGAAGACAAGTTTGGTTGTTATCGATTATTTAATTGTAACATTTAAGAGACAACAATTACATGAAATCAACAAAATTCTTCATCAGCGGCATTTTCAATGCATTTTCCTTTATCTTAACCAACAACAAATTCGGAGATTGTATTCCCGTATTCGTATTCGTTTTCATTTTCGTCTCCGTCGATACTTTTGATTATTTTATCTGAGCACAGTTTGTAAGTTTCCAAATTGATTTTATCGATGTATGTACAAAGTAGTGCATATCACTACCAATTTCTTTATTTTGATAACTAAACGTTAAAATTATCAGAAATAAACGACAAAACTATGGACTCCTTTATTTGTATGTATATATATATGTTCCTCTTACTCCCCTAGGGAATAGGGCCGCACTCCTTTATTTGTCGTGTGAAATAATTAGGCAAGTCATACAAGCCCATGTATCGTTGTATTCATTGTATTGTTGGACGAATATATGTACTACAATGTATGCTTGTTGTTGATAATTTTCATATAAAAATCTGATACACTCATACAAATTTTTTTCATATGCTTTTTGCAGTTGTATTGGTTTCGTGCTATCAGTTTATGTAATTGTCAGTAATCAAGAAGAAAAATAAAAATACAAAATATTTTCCATGTAACTTGAATCAACAATTAACATTTCAAAATTATAATTGTTCGCACTGAGAATTAATTAATTTACTTTTTTCCGTAATTTTTCATTTTGTTGCTTGAAAATCAAATTATGAATACTGATCTTCTTCTTCTTATCGTTTTTTGACGTTTGGAATACGAAATACACAATACAGCATAGCATTGAACGTTCGCAAACAACAAAGTGTATTCAATACAACATACACCATACAAAGTCGTGTGAAGTGGCCAAGTGAAATTTAGGCACGGTCATATTCCCTTATATAAGTAATATTTTTTCTTCACATACATAATTGGCCATTCCAACCCTTCTGTCAGGATTACGGCCTAGCTTCTCAACACCACTCATGTTGTGTGCGTTAATTTTATACATGAGTGGCGGGACCTACAGTTTAAAGTCGACTCCGAACGACAGATTTTTTGAGAAACTTTTCATGGCAAATTTTACTCTCAGAGTTTTTGCCAGAAATCTGCTGAAAGGAAGTCGCCGAAGAAATACTTTTTGTATTTTGTTTTTGATGTCTGGCCTGGGATTCGAACTCGGGCCTTTCGTCTAATAAGCCAACACACTACCTACTAGACCACGGCGACTTCAATTTTATCTTCACACTGTAACTTTCTATTTCCATCTGATAATTGTTGAGCTTGTAATTACAGTACAGGCCAGATATCAGCAATGAATCGTTTTTTGGCTATTCGTAAGTACTAATGAAATTATAAGTATGCGTGAGTCAACAGTATTGAAATTCAATTACTCTGATTCATTTGCACTCATTACAATATTGATTTATAAGTACAGATTGCAATGAGTATGAGTACAACGTTGACATCAAACCCATAACATTCGAAAGATGTTTGATTCATACGAATACTCATTCAGATTCATAAATTTAGAAAAATACTTATAATACTCATAAATGATTCAAGTGATTCGAATCATTCATCAAAATTTACAGTCTTAGTTGTTGTTGCATTAACAAAAAAAAAGAAGAAAGAAAAAGACAAAGACAGCAAACAAAGCAAACACACAACCTTCTAGTGAGTATTGTAGGGTTTCGTACGCGAATGTTGAGTAAACACACATACATAGTTAGCGATTACAACACTTCAGTCAGGATTACGGTCTAGTTTCTCACACCACTCAAGTTGTGTGCGTTAATTTTATACTTGAGTGGCGGGACCTACAGGTTAACGTCGACTCCGAACGACAGATTTTTTTAGAACCTTTTTCATGTCAGGTTTATTTACTGCCAGATTTTTGTCAGAAATCTGCTGAGAGGAAGTCGCCGAAGAAATATTTTTTTCATATTTCGTTTTGATGTCTGACCTTGAATACGAACGCGGGCTTTACGTCTAATAAGCCAACTCACTACCTACTAGACTACGGCGATGTTGAGTAAAGGAGAGTCGAAATCAACAACATCATGCGTATTGTTAAGTATGAATACGATGAGTACTTCAAACTTTGAATATGAGTAGTATGAGTATGATATTAAAATAGGTATGAATGCGTATAAGTATCAGAATTTATGAGTATGATTAGAATCTATTCATCTTTTTGAATACTCATTGCTGATCTCTGTTACAGGCCACATAATCTGTTTTACTGTCTTGACCCAGTACCTAATATGCACCCAAGAGTTTCTTTCTAGGTTGTATTACTGAGAATATCTAGGGTGTATTATATGTGGAAAGTAACATCGTTCAAATAGCCACTGAGACTTCTTTAGGTGGAGCACAGTCGAAATGTCGAATTTTTCATTCTTCTGGCGCATAAATCAGGGCGAAATTAAGCTATGGCATGGGTTAGCTTGGCTTTGAAGACCGCTGTTGTTTGTGGCCAATGTGGCGAAAAGAAGTTGGTAGTTATAGCTGACCTCATATGGACCGATAACGAAGACAGCTCAAACAAAATTCACACCAAACTGGGACTTTTTCAAGAAACATTGTACGTCCTAGGACCTATTGTTTTTTTACGTCCATTCAGCGAATATGCATCCATTTTTTGGTTTGGAAAAGTCTTTGACTCAGTTTATCTTCAATTTTGCTGAGTATACCTTTCCAAACATCTGTCCTAGCCCCGTCCGCTGCGTGATCATTACTGCAAATAGCCATGTGATCTGACATTCAGCAAAGGTTAACCTTATTAGCTTCTGCAAACAGTCACATAAATACTATCTTCGATTTAACTTCATAAGAGTCAAGTGTGTTTGAATGCCGGCCTGACTGAAAGTTAATAACGCTGTGTACCGTGCTATGCCACCGAAAAAGGCGCTCTACTTCTGCTAGGATGATACCGACAAACATTTTCCTCTGAAACCAAGAACTTCCATTCTTCCTTAAGATCCTTTCTTGTCACGGCCGTATACTGCAGATTGGTTTTCATTGCTCTTGTTGTATCAACACGCGGTATACACTACATTATATTTTCTTCAATTTTATTTGAACTTTTTTCAGATTTACTGCCTGCTCAGACAATGACCTCATAGATCACTATTGATTGGATCATAATAGTATTCATCCCGTACATAATACCAGGGTTTCATTCCCAGGATTAATTGGCAATCATTATGATATGTTTCGCCTTTTCTTAAATGCTCTCTATATGAGCCTTTTATGTCATCGTACTGTCCAGTGATATTGCCAGATAGGTTACTTCTAGTTTCGGTGATAAAGGTCAGCCATGAGTTTTATCATTTTGGAAATTTGTTCGCTCTCGTAAATGGTACGGTTGTAGTCTTGCCCTGGCTTATTCTTAACCCCTTTGCCACGTACTGCCAGGTTTGAGGAAAAGTCCTAAGGTTTTTTTTGGTAGAATTAATAAAAAAAATTTGGTCCCATTGGAGAGAACGGTTTGCTCCCCTGTGTTCTAGGCGGGATATTCCATTTAAGTTCAACGATTTTGAATTCTGTCAGTGTTCACGCGAAAACGTGAATATCCCGTGACGACTTTTTTGTTACTTGACTAGTCTAAAACCTCTAAAATGTGAATTTAAATTTTAAAGTAATCTTTTAATTACATTCACTCCTGTCATGTTATTCGAAGTCGCTGTGGTCTAGTAGATAGTGTGTCGGCTTATTAAACGTAAGGCCCGAGTTCAAACCCCAGGTCAGACATCAAAACGAAAATATGAAAGAAAATATTTCTTCGACGACTTCCTCTTAGCAGATTTCTGGCAAAAACTCTGAGAGTAAATAAAATTGCCATGAAAAAGTTTCTCAAAAATTTGTCGTTCGGAGTCGACGTTAAACTCTAGGTTCCACCACTCGTGTATAAAATTAATACACACAACATTTGTGGTTGTGAAGCTAGGTCGTAATCCTGACTAAAGGGTTGTAATGACCAATTATGTATGTATGTCATGTTATTTGCGGCATGGATGATTAAGTTCGTAAGGTTTGCGAATTGCCCTATTAAACTCATCACCATTTTGTTTTGCCCATCGAAAACGTGAACTACAATCCAAAACATGAACATCCTTTGCAAACGTAAGTTCTCGATTCTTCGAGTTCACTGTATCAGAGATCAGCAATGAATCGTTTTTCCGCTACTCATAAGTACTCATGAAATTTTGAGTACGAGTGAGTCAACAGTTTGAAATTCAACTACTCTGATTCATTCGAACTCACTACAACATTGATTTATAAGTACAGGTTGCAATGAGTACAGCGTTGACATCGAACTCATAACATTCGAAATATGTTTGATTCATACGCCTACTCATTCGGATTCATAAATTTAGGAAAATACTTATAATATGTACTTATAAATGATTCGTGTGATTCGATACATTCATCAAAATTTACAGTCTTAGTTGTTGTTGCATTTACAAAAAAAGAAGAAAGGTAAAAAGCAAACGCACAACCTTCTAGTGAGTATTGTAGTGTTCGTATGCGAATCATACTTAAATTGAGATTCTTGTAAATGTTGAGACATGGAGAGCCAAAATCAACAGCATCATGCGTATTCTTAAGTATGAGTACGATGAGTACCTCAAACTTTAAATATGAGTAGTATAAGTATGATATTAAAATAAGTATAAAAGCGTATAATTATCAGAAATTATGAGTATGATTCGAATCTACTCATCTTTTTGAATACTCATTGCTCATCTCAGCACTGTATATACATACTGTGAGCGTCAAAATAAAGTAAACACCTTAAAATCTTGTAAAAACAGTTTGATTCGGATCTAATCATCTTTTTGAATACTCATTGCTCATCTCAGCACTGTATATACATAAGTATATACCTTCCTGAAGTATCCATGTGAAGCTAAGAAAATAAATGTCCAAGTGGCTTTGTCACCAGTCATTTATTTGACTTTAAGACTCATCGAATACCCATCAAACACATTTTTGACCTTTTGGGATTCAAATCAAATGCAGTTCTTGCAGTATGCTGTGGTGGTCTTCGTAGCATATGTTCGCTTTAATATCGCTTACATGTGCAGATTTCGATTTTCAAAGGAATGCTGCCATAGCTTGCCATAGCATACCGTGATACTATTATGCCTAAAGCTTTACTAACGATTGACGATTATGTATGCATGTATTATTATATTTATTCATTAAAATAAATAAATAAATAAATTAATTAATTTTTAAAGTTAGGCCGCATGTTTATATGTATGTTTACACTGTGATTAATTACTTACAACATTTGAATATTAAAAATTCTTTTTTTTTATTTTACCATACAGTGAGTGACCCAATGTTTGTTTGTTTGTAAAAGTCTCAACATTTTTTTAAATTAAAGAAAAATTGTTTACTCGTACAATCTGAGCTTTTTTCTTTTTTGTTTTCTTTGTTTTCTTAGGCCGTAAGATTGATTAATAATGTTATCGATTAATTTATTAATTACCCCGAGACAAAAACATGATTGTTGATTTTACACAATAAAATCAAATCGAATCGAATCGAATTAAAACTGAAATGAAACAAAATTAAATAAAAATTCAAATGAATCATTTGATCGGCCAACAGCAATGTTGTTTCTCTTGTTATTGTTGTTATTTTTTAGCATCATCATACTTTGTATCATCATCGTCATCGTCATCGTCATCGTCGTCATCGTTATCGGCATTTTGTTATCTAACAGTGCGCCTACAAAAACAACATATACATACATGCATATGCTTATAGTACTTCCATATAAATGGTGTTGATGACGATGATGATGATGAGCGAGAGGATCAAAAGCAAACAATGAGCACGAGTTATTTGTCCATTAAGGCCAATAACAAATATAAATAAATAAATTACAACAACAACAACAACATCAATAATAGCAATTACAATTGTAATATAAATACATACGTATCTACATACGTACCAATAATGATGAAGTAATGTAATGTAATGTAATGCGCCAACAAATACAACAAACAAATAAATTAAATAAATTTACCTCTTTTCCTTTTGTTTAACATTGTTTACTGTTCTCTTATTTATGTATATTACCACCGTTGTTGTTTTTGTTCTCGTTGTTGTTGTCGCTGTTAGTGATGAGTGGTACAGGTACAGTGGTGATGACCGAACACACCGGTGATTGATAATGTTTAAAAAATGGACAAATGAATGAATGAATGAATCAAAATCACAAAGTAAAATGCAAAAAAATCACTTTATTTCAAAATACATATGTACATACATACATACAGACACTGCTTTGGACCATCTGAGCATTTTATTTGAAAATAAAAAAAAATTAATTCCACGCTAGTATTTGTATTATTAAATTAAAAATGTTTGCTGGGTTATAGTACTATACAAAGTTTACCTTTTTTTATTTCCACACACATACACAAACAATCGAGTGCTCACACACACACACACACTACATTCGTCGTAAATATGTGTGTATACGAAACTTTAAGCATGATTGTAATCCAGAGAAAACAAAATAATTTAAAAAGAACAACAATAACAATAACAACAACAAAAACAACAACAAAACAACATACACAAACATACATAAATAAAATTCAGTCATAAAACGACATACGGCAGGCGCCTCGAGGGTATCAATTATACGCCAATACTAGTCAATTAGCCAAAGAATCACGGTGGTGGACTTGAAATTGTGGAGCTCAACAAAAAAAATAAAAAAAAATAAAAAGGGGAACAATAAAACAACACCAACAACAACAATAACAACAACATCAAAAAATATTAAAGAACTAAGTATACGCAACAGCAATAATACTTTGTATATCACAAAATTTTAAATTTGTTGTTGTTGTTCTTGTAGTAAACAAAACGAAACAGTTGATTTAAAAGAATGAATTCTTTTGTGACAGAAAGCTAAACAGAATGTCATAGGGGGACATATATAGATCAACTGGTTGGCCAGCGGTTGATCATTGGTTGGATAAAATTAAAAGATTTTGAATTGTTTTCCTTACTGATAACAACATGAGCAAGATTAGTTGTTTAGTTTCGTTTGATTAGAAATATGTTTTTCAGAATATTCATCCTATGAACCTCATATTAATAATAATATTATAATGATTTAATAATATAATACATCAGAAATAAAAAAATTTCTTGTTTCTAATCTATGCTTGTCAAACAGGTCAAGCAGGCAATGGATCGAAATATAACTCTTATTCCGAGTACATTATCTAACGGCAGTAAAACTATATTGACACTGTACTTATAAATAACCAGAGCTCAATTAGGAGTACTTTCTATTTTGTATATACATACATACATATGTTGATCAATACCGCCAATGTTACAGTCATAGGCAATCATTTGACCGCAGTTAATTTGTTGTTCATAATTTCTTGCCTACAATTTATTGTTGTAACAGATGCCTCCAATTTTACATACATAATTGGCCATTACAACCCTTCAGTTAGGATTATGACCTAGCTTCTCACACCATTTATGTTGTGTGCGTTAATTTTATACATGAATGGCGGGCGACAGTTTAAAGTCGACTCCGAATGGCAGATTTTTGAGAAACTATTTCATGGCAATTTTATTTACCAGTTTTTGCCAGATTTTGCGGATTTGAACCGTGGCTTCGCGTCTAATAAGCCAACATACTACGTACTAAACTACGGCGACTTCAAATTTTGATTTTTTATTTACATTATAAAGCTTGAGAAACCTTAAACTGTAGGTTCTGCCACTCATATATAAAATGAACACACACGACATGTGTGGTGTGAGAAGCTAGATTGGAAATGGGCTAAGGAAAGGTGCTTAAAAGACACTGAAAAGGTTTTAATCGGTAATTTGAAGCAAAAGAGGTATTCTAGTAGAAAAATTACTGGAACGCGTTAGGAAAAAAAATTTCAAAAGAAAAAATATACAGAAAGGCAGATCAGACATGTCGGCATTAAGTATCGTTTATCATGTCAAAAAATGAAGAAAAACCCTATCTACCGCTTAGTACGAAATCTATCGATCGTGTTTTAAGTGCAAAATTGCCTGCTAAATGAAGGAAATGAAGGCTAAGCCATGATTAACGTAGATACACAGCAGTGTTGCAAAATTGAAATTTTAAAATGGTACTGAACTATAACTGAAAGAGTACTTTTTCGCATTAAATAGTACTTTTTTTAAAAAATACATACGTACATAATTGGTCATTGCAACCCTTCAATCAGGATTACGGCCTAGCTTTTCACACAACATATTTTATGTGTGTTAATTTTATACATGAGTGGCGGGACCTACAGTTTAACGTCAACTCCGAAAGACTGATTTTTGAGAAACTTTTTCAATTTAATTTACTTTTAGAGTTTTTGACAGAATGAGGTCGCCGAAGAATTACTATCTTCATTTTTTGATTTGTTGGAGATGTCTGACATTGGGTTTGAACCATGGGCTCACATCTAGTAAGCCAGAACACTGCCTACTAAACTATTTATTTATTTATTTATATTTAATACACGTACGGAACGGAACAGAAAAACTAACTACTTATACGTGTTCCTCACATACAAAAGAAAAATAACTGATTCGGAACGCAATAAAACGTAAGAGTAGTCAAACGTTGACGGAACGTAAAGGAACTTACGTTCGTTTTTAGCATATGAAGAGCAATGTGTGTAAATGCTTACCGAAATTACATTACGGTTCGGCAAGCGTTCTCATTGCTTTATGTCTTCTAAAAACGAACGTACGTCTCGTGGACGTTTGGCTAACCGGGACTAAAGACCAATTCAACCTTTAGCAATACGTTGCTAATGCATTAATAGTTGAAAAGCGCAAGACATAAAATATGTACTAATAAAAAAGTACTAAAAGTGTCGAGGGGGTACTTCAGTATTTTTGAAATGGAAAGGTACTGAAATTTTTCAACACTGATACACAGTGAGAGATATCTTGGATCTGCCTAAACTCACAAGTCAATGACCGATGAATGGAAAAAAAATTGATTTTATCAAAAAAAAAAAATGATTTACATGGTTCAGGTTGCCACAATATACATTGGTTAAACTTGCACCCAGAAAAAGTTGTATAAACTAGCAAAATTTTAGTGAAAGGTGGAGGACGTATTATCTTATAACTTCAATTTTCCTTTTGAATTCATTACCACCAGAATTTTTAGGGCCATTATAACAACTTGCCGTTAACTAAATGCAGGATTTTAACGGGCAGATAATTTTTTTTTCATTATTATGAGTACCCATTAAGATAGAAGTGAGCGTTAAGCTAAAGAGAGGATCATCCTGCTGGTAAATTTTAAAGTTAAGTTTATGTTTGAATTTGCCTTGAACTTGAACAAACCCCAGGTCAGACATCAAAACGAAATTTAAAAAAAAAAATATTTCTTCGGCGACTTCCTCTCAGCAGATTTCTGGCAAAAACTCTGAGAGTAAAAATTGCCATGAAAAGCTTCTCAAAAAATCTGTCGTTCGGAGTCGACTTTAAACTGTAGGTCCCGCCACTCATGTATAAAAATTAAGGCACACAACATGAGTGCTGTTGAGAAGCTAAGCCGTAATCCTGACTAAATGGCTTGCTATGACCAATTATATATGTACATATGTTATGTACATATGTAAAATTAAATTAAATTCTTCCTTTAATTATCTGTACTCTAGGGTGCCCACACAAAATACACAAATTATAAAAGAACGGCAGCTTAAATAATTCATTGTTTGTTTTCGTTGGATTTTTTCTGTGGCATTACGAGATGAGACATTCAAAAGTAGAGTCACTCAGTCGTCAGACCACAACTCCACCAAAGTGATGGTGTTTTTGTTTTTTTTCATTCTGATTTTTCAAAATGTTGTTTTTGTTGTTGTTGTTGTTGGGTTTCTTCTGTTTACTCCTCATCAATCTCTTATCAGAGTTTCGACCTCACCGGTGTTAAAGTGACCAGAATTGTAGTGCTGACGTGCCACAAACAAAAGAGACGAAGAAAAAAAAACCTCCATCCGAATATCAGCTTTTTTTGTTCTTCATGAAATACATTTTGTTTTTGTTTTTGTTTTACTTTCATTTCGAAGTTGGTTGACATGAACGTTTAGGAAATGTATACCAATTCAGAGATTCTGGTATTAAAGTAGAAAATCAAGTGATAAAACCATTAATAATTTATTAGTGTTGGCTGGTGACAACAGTAAAGCAGCAAACGAATAACAGACAAACGAAAACATTTAAAGATTGAATTGAATTGCCTGTACATTTAGGGTATGTTTGTATGTTGTTTACAGGCTCGTGCATTTTCCACTGCTACTCAGGAAAGCAGACGTAATGAACAGACAATATGATTATCCCATCAAACAAGAACAAAACACATGATATCCACAATCAGACGCGTATCCAAAGAGGAGACAAATGTGATTCGTTTCCCAACAACAGTACTTTAGAAACCTTCGTTCTTCATTCTTCATGATTTCTTCCAAAAATATTTTGTTTTACTGAAAACCCAAATCTTCTTCTGAAAGTTAAGAAATACGTCGCACCTGCCCACTCGCTTTGTTTATACGGATCTACATGAGCAACGACTCTTTTTTTATTTTTATTTAAGAACGAATGAGTCACTTAATCGGTATCCAAAAATGTTATATTTGTTTGTGTGCGTGTGTTCATCTTTATTTTGTTGTATAAAACATTTAAAACAACAACAGAAATTACCTTATACAACATGCTTCACTCACCTGTTTTCTCAAGTTTAGTTTTTCTTGTTGTTGCTGTTTTTGTTTTTAATTTTATTTGATTACCTCAGATTGATTTTCGTTTTTACCGGTGGCGGCAGTGATATCAGCGAAAATGTACAGAAAAACACGAATTTTAGTGTCCGTTACAGTCTGAACGTGTGGCTGTGTGACTTTTTTTTTTTTTTGATGGGTATACATACTATACACAGTTACCCTCTTGGGGTCACATAAGGGTCATATTTTAAACCGTAAACCGTTAGGTGTTAGGTTTCAAAAGAAATGGTTGCTTGTGCCGAGTTCGATATCCTTTTCTAATGGAGTTTTTTTTTCTTTTCTTCTATCCAAGTCGACTAACTCGGTTTGAAGACATAAATCGTCATTGATGGCCTATTCTTCTAGGTTATCCAACTGAAAATATTTGCGCTGTGAGGGAAAACATTAAAAATTGGGTCAATCTGCAACTAACACATGACTGTTAAAATTGACTGACAAAATTTAGGTAGTGATAAAGTGCTGCTATATAGTAAACAAACCCCAGGTCGGACACGTCAAAACGAAAATATGAAACAAATATTTCTTCGGTGTCTTCGTCTCAGCAATTGTCTAGCAAAAACTCTCAGAGCAAATAAAATTGACATGAAAAGTTTCTCAAAAATCTGTCGTTCGGAATAGGTCCCACCACTCATGTATAAAAGTAATACATACACAACATAAGTAAAGTGAGAAACTAGGTCCATAATCCTGACTAAAGGGTTATAATGATCAATTATGCATGATGATAAAGAGTTCCGAGTTCAAATCCCTGATTTTCAACAGAACGAAATATGAAAAATATTTCTTCGGCAACTTCCTCTGAGCAGATTTCTGGCAAGAACTCAGAGAGCAAATCAACAATTTGCTATGAAAAGTTTCTCAAAAAAGTCTAACAACTGTGTCGTCGCCTACACCTACAGTGTTTTCACACAGATTTTTGCTAAAAGATTTTTAAGAGGAAGTCACCGCAATTTTTATTTTTTTAATATTGCGTTTTGTTCGAGATATCTGAGCTCTAGCTTCAACCATGAGCTCTAGAACTTGACTACGATGACTTCATCATTATTATATTATATTTGAAGTCGCAGTACTCTATTAGGTAATGTGTGACTTAAGGCCCGAGTTCAACAACATCAAAACGAAATATGAAAAAAAATATTTTTCTTCGGCGAGATCCTCTCAGTAGATTTCTGGCAAAAACTCTGAGTGTAAATAAAATTTGCCATGAAAATGTTTCTCTAAAATCTATCGTTCGGAGTCGACTTTAAACTGTAGGTCGTACGTACACATCATAAGTGGTGTGAGAAACTAGGTCGAAATCCTGACAAAAGGGTTGTAATGACCAATTATTTATGTATGTATGTATTATATTTATTGTTCTAATATTGTTATAATCTTATAATTGTATTAAAATAAAAAACAAAAATAGAAACAACAATTACAACAATAAATAAATTGAAATAAATCAAAAACGAAGAAATGAAGTGCGGTCAAACGATTATCTACTATAAATATAAAAATTCAAGGTGGATAAAATTTATTTTATTTTTAATTTCCACTCAAAAATACCAGCTACTTGCAAGTTGTTCATTTTATTTAATTCGTTTCTATGTTTCTATAAAAAAAAGAAATAAAATTAAATAATGAAAACAATAAAATTCAAAAAGGATCATAATTCGTGTTAAAACAATTACATTTCGGATAAATTATATTCAAATTCTTGAACCTATGTAATTTCTCGAACCTTATGCAATTATATAGACAAGAATTCTCATATTCTATTTAGAGTTTCTGAAAAGAGAAAAAAATTTGGAAAGCCGTTTTATCGAAACAGAATGATTTTTTTAATAAATTTAAAAAAATTTTAAAGAACATTTTTAATTGTTTACCATCGTTTGCCATGTGAAAAAGAGTAGTAAAATGTCGACTGGTTTTTGCATCGTAGCATTACGTATTGTACTCCAGTAGCAGCATTTTACTTCCTTCGTGTTCACTAAGATGAAAGGCAAATTGCTCAGAGGAATTATTTCGGCCCCGGAATATCCTTTGAATTCTTGCACTTAGTGGCAGTTAATTATTTTTTTTATATCATACTTATAAGGCGTGAGTAAGATCACCCGATGGCCCATATGGCCTATTGTGTTGCCCAGTAATTTATAAATCTTAGAGCCATTATTACAACTTGCGGTTAACTAAAGGCCGGATTTTAACGGGCAGATAAATTGTTTTTCATTATTACACATATAATTGGCCATTATGCCATTCAGTCAGGATTACGACATAGCTAATCACATTCATTATTATGAGTACCCAATAAGATAGAAGTAAGCGTTAAGCAAAAGGTAGGGTCATCCTATCTTTAACTTTTAAAAGTCGCTTAATGTTAGAACTTGCCATATTATATATATTATTTTCAATATGGCAACTTCAAATATAAACAAAGTGAGGAAGCACCACAAAAAAAAGAGGTCCTTCGTTGCCATTGCGTTTAAAAAAAAACTTGTTTAATTGAGCAGTTTTATCGACATTGCTCCGACACTGCCATATTTTTGAAAAAGTTAATTTTATTTTATTTTATGTAAGTTGTAATAACGCAAATAAGTTAACTTTACACTTCCCTTTAGCTAAAGGTACCTTTAACTAAACCCAAGTTTAACGTCAACTTGTAATAATGGCCTTTATTGTACGAAATCTGAAGGATATAAGCTTAGCTATTGGCTCGGTGTTGTGCTAATTTTTTTTTACCGGAACGCGTATATATAATTATATAGACAGGGCCGATCCTGAGTAGGCGGCCGCTCTGCGCGGTCTCATGTCCCAAATTTGACGACAGGGGGGAGGGAGATTTTACCCAGAAATCATCTTTAGTTCCGGAACGCGTTCCTGTCCAAAAAGGAAGTACCGGAACGACGTTCCGGAGCGTTCCGGCTCGACAACACCACTGTTCATTACATACATACATAATTGGCCATTACAACCCTACAGTCAGGATTACGGCCTAGCTTCTCGGCACCACTCATGTTGTGTCTTAATTTTATACTTGAGTGGCGGGACCTACAGTTTAAGGTCGATTCTGAACGACAGATTTTTGAGAAACTTTTTTTACTTTTTATTTACTCTCAGAGGTTTTGCCAGAAATCTGGGTTCTTTATTAGCTTCAATTATTTTATTGGTATTGTTATTGTATTTCCATTAGAACAAGTGAGTAATAACAAATATCTGTAATAGAAACTAAACTAGTCGCCGTAGTCTAGGAGGTAGTATGTTCGCTTATTAGACGTAAAGCCCGGGCCCGAGTCCCAGGCCAGACATCAAAATGAAATATGAAAAAAAATATTTCTTCGGCGACTTCCTCTCAGCAGATTTCTGGCAAAAACTCTGAGAGTAAATAAAGCTGTCATGAAAAGTTCCTCAAAAATCTGTCATTCGGAGTCAACAGTAAACTGTAGTAAGGCACACAACATGAGTGGTGTGAGAAGCTAGACCGTAATCCTGACTGAAGGATTGTAATGGCCAATTATGTATGTATGTATGTAATAGAAACTAAAACAAGTTAATACGTTTCCCATCTCAGACATGACAATTATCACGCCGTAAGAGAAATGAAAGAATGAATTTGAATTCTTCAAAAATATGTATTATCAGCTCAATTATTATTATTGTATTTTGTTCTTTTCTTTTGTTATTGTTCTTTGTTGTTGTTGTTGTTGTTGATATATTTTCCATTAATAACAAAATTTTTAATTAAAATTTTTAATTGAAATTCATGTAATTTTGTTTTTTAATTTTTTTTTTTTGTAATTTCTGACAAGCCCTTGCATGTTTTAATTTTAGAGCAACAGCAACATATTAAAATATTGACCACAAAGTAAAGAAAATAAGAAACAAAAAAAAAGTTATAAAAAAACAGAAGAAGAAATAAGAAAGAAATGGAATGAAAAATAAACAACGACAACAGCAACAACAACAAACATTTTATAAAAATCTACACTCTCTCTCTCGTCTAATATTTATAAGCACATGTAATTAATGTGATGTTACGACACCACTAGACGCCACTTTAACCATTTACCATTACGATTATCTCTCTTATTTCAACTCAACACAAAAGCATTACAAAAGACTCAACTACTGACTTCCTTCCATTATGTCCAGTTGTATGTATGCGCTCCCTATTTCATAGCGTATCATACCATACCATACCATACCATACCATACCATACCATATGTACGGAAATCTAAAAACTCTAAATGCATGTGCATACATCGATAAATGTATGTATGTAAGTATGTGTATGTATATGTATGCTTGTATCGGCATGTTTAACGCATTGGACCAGCTGACTATAAGGTTTGGCAGGGCAAGACAATGTCTGGCCATATACATAATTGTTCATACGGTTGTTTTTATTATTGTCTTAAGAATATCAAAAGCAATAAGGTTGTATCTCGAACAGAGAAAATAATTTTAATCGGGAATAACAAAAATTCTATGGTACTTGCGTAAATCGTTAAATTATGTGATACTCTGCATATTATCTGCATACACTATTTTCCCGATATTACCATTCAAAATTATTTCTGACACTTCTATTACACTGGTTGACACAATGGGCCATATGGGCCTTAGAGTGAACTTTCCTGTGAACTGCAAGCTATCCGCTAACCAAACATGATAAAACTTTTATCCAATTTATAACACAGGCCGACAACATTTTTAACTTACATACATACATACATAATTGGCCATTACAACTTCAGTTAGGATTACGGCCTAGCTTCTCACATCACTCATGTTGTAGGCGTTAATTTTTTTATGCGTGATTGGCGGGATCTACAGTTTAACGTCGTCTCCGAACAACAGATTTTTTTGAGAAACTTTTTCATGGCAGGTTGATTTAGTCTCAGAGTTTTTGCCAGAAATCTGCTGAAAGGAAGTCGCCGAAGAAATATTTTTTTTTGTTCATATTTCGTTTTGATGTCTGGCCTGGGGCTTGAACCCCGGGCTTAGAAAACAGAGAATACTTTTAATGCGCTGAACCCAAATCTGACCTTCTTCAGTAATTTCAGCCTTGGTTTCGAAATATCCCAAGCTAAGAGTATAAAATTCTCGGTTATTGGCTATTTGCGAATGGATAGTACAAATCTGAAATTTCTATTCTTACCGGGTAAATCAGAAAGATATGACTTCCTACATGATCGCCAAAGTCTTAATAGCTGAGCTTTATAGCGGAATTCTGCCTCTTAAGCCATGGATCCTAATTGTCAATTTTTCTCTGTGGATTTATATGACAGGTGCAATAGAAAAAATCTTTATAGAGTATCTCTGTAGAGACTCTTCTAAGCCTATGCCAATAAGAACATTTCCCTGCCAAGCATCTGTTATGCACCAAGAAGTTTCTTTCTGGGATACATAATTATCTCACAGGTTCCAAGAATGCATTCTGATGATATATACTCCTCAACACAACATGTTGGATTAGAGATGATTCCTATACTAAACAGCTTTGAATGTAGATTGCGCTGCCAAGAGATCGGTTACTAGTCTGAGGTTATTATTCGTTAGCCTGTTGAGTGGCTCAGATTTTCTCTTATTGTAATTTCACAACAAAAGTTATGATTGCCTCAAGCCCATTTGGTTTGAAAAGACACTTTGCCTCTTTTATCTTCTCTTTCGCTAAGTATACCTCTCTAAATATCTACCCTTTCTCCACAGAAAGGTTCTGGCTGGAAGTACAACTTCTCTCTTGGCTTAAACAATATCGTAGAGCGATGAATTTCAAATTAAGGTCTAGAAAATTCAACAACATTTTGTATTTTGAACTACGTATCCAGGTTTTAGATTTTTTATTGCTGTTTTATACATACATATATAATGCTCTATATATATATACTAGCTGTACACCGCGCGTGTTGCTGCTTCACGAACTAAAATAAATTTGAAGGAAAGACATTACACAAACTATACAATTAATATTGAATCATTTTATTGATTTTATTTCCCGTTGTCCAGATGATTCAGACGAACGGGCCTGAGTAGTACTGATTCGATCAGTTTCTAATCTCACTTCTCGTTGTTCAAGTGATTCATGTGAACGGGTCTCAGCGGCATGTACTCGAAGATTTTCCATTCTCAATGCACGGTGCCCGTCTGAATCTGAGGCTCGCAATGCTCTTTTCGTCCGTGCTTGAGGTGAAGGTCGACCAATTGCTTGTTGCTCTGGAGGCATGATTGCACGGGAACGACGTGAAAAAAGCGTTTAAATTTATTAGAATCTCACACAATGTACCCAATCCAATTGAACTCAACAGCATTTTTAAAAATTTTCCAAAATTAAAATGTTTCAAATTTGTGATTGACATTTTAAGAGCATGTGTTATACAAAAATGATGAATCCAAAAATGTCTGGTATTTGCCCGATCAACACATGATTAAATGCATAGTTTACGATTTCGTTCATTGTGAGTAATTTTCAGTGGCGCCACCTGTCGGAAATTGGTCATACCAACTTAGAAACCTTCGTCCGATATCGACTCCATGAACTTACCCACCAAATTTTATTCGCCTACGATCAGTATGTACCTAAATATTCAATTTTAACGATTTGCCACGCCCTCTTAACATTTAGGGATATGAAAAATAGATGTTGTCCGATTCTCAGACCTACCCGATATTCACACAAAATTTCATGAAAATCGGTCGATCCATTTCAGAGGAGTTTAACCACTAACACCGTAACTCGAGAATTTTATATATTAGATATATAGAAGAAGATATGCATGTATAATTTTTCATAAATTTTTTTAATACATTTGAAATCCATTTTTTTATGAATACGGGCAATATCACAAATATATTTTATTAATTCCGGATTTCTTTATTCAATTCATTGATAGGGTTTTAGCCCCATAATCAGTTTTAATTATCAAAAAAAAATACATACAAAAATTTAGTAAGTACGTGCATAATAAACAAAAATAAAAACAAAATCACAAAACACAAAAATTCTATTGATCGGATGATGTAAAACGATAAGAAGAGAAGAGAATTTACGTGACGAAAGGACTACTGTTTGCAAGTTGAACTGAATTTGAACATCAGCAGGCTCAACATGGACTCTATTGGATACAGGGAAAATAATGAATGTAAGTGTCGTTATAATCAATATTTTCATTGAAACGAATTAATAACTTTTTACGAGTATAGGATCAAAAAATATAATCTGCATGCCTCACCATGCCTCCCCACTCTTTCATACAATTTTTGGGTCGAAGGAGAGTTTAATAGATTTGGTGGTTGGATGGTTGGTTGTAAAATAACAAAAAAAATTAAAAACATAAAATCATCGGTAGCATCAACAAACTGACTACAAGTGTCGTTTGTTTTCTCGTTCGCTCGATCGTTCGTTGCTCCTTTGAATGTATACAATACAAAGAAAAAAAAAACCTTCAAAGCTCTGTTCATGTTGTTGCAACATTTAATGGTGTTGAAGAACACATTCATATTCATGTTTCTCTTCTGTTCATGATTTTTTTCATCACAACATTTATTTTTTTTCTTTGCCTTTTTAACTCTTTTTACGAAAAACGATAATTTTTTTCAACACTGCCAGCCAGACGCTTGCTTTCATACAGCCTGTTGTTGGTTGCAGCCATTTGAAACATGTTCGAGCAGCAGCAGCAAGTCAGTCTTTGATAAAATGTAATGAATGACGGGCAAGAAAGGAATGAAGAATATATAGGTGCGGACAAGAGCCCATTGCAATTGAATAGACAACAAGGCAAACAATATTGTACAGAAAACCCCGTTTTATTTTTCATCGCGTTTCGGTTTTTGTGTTGTTGTTTTTGCAGACAAATTTTATGATAAAAATTTTTAAACAGAAGCACTTTGTTCGTTTCACTGTTTATTTCTACAACTACTGCGTTTAAACTAAACATGGATGGATCCAATTAAATGTTCACGTATGTATGTAACTGACCATGTGTATTACATACATATGTGTTGTATTATACATGTGGCTGAATGTGTGTGTTTGTGTTTGGTATCCAAAGTTTAAATTGACAAGCATTGTGGCTTTTGTCTGTGGCCCTTTTACTGGCGAATATTTATGGTTTTACATTAAGCTTAACCACATCAGTCACACTTTATTGATCAGTCAAGAATTCACTGATAGTTCATGATCATTTCATTTTAATGTTATTTCAAATGTATTAAATATATGTACATTTAAACATACATATATACATATTGCACGTATGTATGTACATATGTACGTACAATAAAGGCAGCATTAATAATAATACATAAAAATATTGATACGTAAACCTTGTTCAATACAATATAAATGAAATATTGAAATGATATTTATATGTACACACATAGACGTACATATGTATTTAGAAAAACTTTTTTCTGTACCATATCTTAAGAGATTTTTCAATCTTATTTCGTATTTAGTTTCAAGAGATTCAATTCAATTCAACCAATTCCTTGAGATGTCAATTAAAGACGACATTTTTATTTCTCGGCAAAACTGGCTAAAATAATTCAAATAGAAATTATTTTAAATAAAAAAACACACACACTTACATACATACATATAAACATGAGTACATTCATAGATTCCTAACGTGCAGGATCTTATCAACGGACAGAAGAAATTAATACAGATAACTGATGGCAAAAAAGCTGTGCCAGTACAGGATCTACCTACCACTGTAATGTTTAGTGTTGTATTTAATATGGAATCAGATTCTGAAACAATTTACTCTCTTAAAATAAGTTTCACGGATAAAAGTATATCATTTTTGTGATTTTTCACAATTTTTTATGAACAAAATAATGTTATATGGAACTTCGGAATACAGTCGGGCCTTGATTATCCGTGATCCGGTTATGCGGTAACCCTGTGTTTTCAAATTGTTTGCTTCGATTAACCGTGATTACCTCTATTATCCGTAATGGCAGAGTTTTTTTATTAACTTTAAATTCATACATACAATATAATAAACATGAAAACGGGGAATTCCCTTGTTTGCATACGATGAGTCAGAAGGATTTACATTTTAGGTTAGGTTAGGTTTTGAGAAATTCATTGATTTTTGTTATCGAATACGCTCGAGAATGTGGCACAAATAATCAATATTACGGAAAACTTTACCGCAAAAGATATAGAGACATGGCTATAATGTGATGAAAATGTCTCCCAATTTGTTGTTTTGTCAGATGAAGCAATTATAAGCATGGCAAACAGTAACTCAGATGAACCTAAGCGAGACAATGGATTGGAAAACACTGACAAGACACTGCAGACGATGTAATTGTTCCAGAAACCACTTTAAAATAAGCGATAGAGGCATCTAGCACATTGCCGAATTGCGTGGATAGCCCTGGTTTTTCCGGAATTACAGAGCAGGATAAAATTCAAGTTTATCGCATTCAAAAAAAAACTTATAAAAGGAAATTATAAGTTGAAAAATATTATACAAGCAACATTACACGACTTTTTTTTTAAGAAGTTGTATTATTTTTTTTTGCTTAATGTCCTTGTTTTGCCTCATGTTTCCAGTAGAAAATTATTTAATTTAAAAATGTACATAAACTTTTTGAATTAATTTTTTAAATGTAAATATGTATGTACAACAATGTTCACTTGTTAAATAAAAACGGTATAATTAAAATTGTTATTCGATTAACCGTGAAAATCGATTATCCGTAATGCTTCTGGTCCCGACCATCACGGATAATCGAGGCCCGACTGTATATTGTGTTTTCTTAATTTCCTGCTTCATGTTTTGCCTTTTCCTTCGAAGAAAATTATAATTGAAGTTAATTTTTAAATGTCAAGTGTACCGGTACGAAAGAAACATTGTTTTTGGAAATTTAAAATTTTTAATGTGAAAGTAAAAACGCCTTTTTTTTTATCAATATATTGACCATTTATAAATTTTTATTCCAATTTTCAGACAAATTATGGATTCTAGTAGAAATCGAAGTGTTGCTCAGTCAAAGCGTATCCCATCGATGCGTATCCCATATTAAAAGAAATGAGATTACATACATACATACATACGTACATACTTGATCATTGCGACAGGATTATGGACCTAGATTCTTACACCACTTATGTTGTGTGCGTTACTCTTATGCGTGAGTGGCGGGACCTACAGTTTAACGTCGACTTCAAACGACGGAGTTTGAGAAACTTTTTCATGGCAGGCTTATTTACTCTCAGAGTTTTTGCCAGAAATCTGCTGAGAGGAAGTCGCCGACGAAATATTTTTTTTTTCATATTTCGTATTAATGTCTGACCTGGGGGTTTGAACTCGGGCCTTACGTCTAATAAGCCAACACACTACCTACAAGACTACGGTGACTTCCAAAAGAAATGAAATTGCCAGTAATAATTCGTTGTAACTCTGATTTTCTAACATATTTTTGAAGTAAAACTTCAAAAGTTCATTTCGCATCTGTCTGACATTAAATTTATTTGGCACCCAATTTTCCTTTAAACGGTGAGAAATTGTTTGTTGTGCTATATTTAACATTTCCATCATGTGTTTCTGGCTTAAAGTGTCATTTTCATTTAATATTGGTTGCAATTCGGTGTCTTCGAACTTTTTTGTTGGTCTGTCCATGTTTTTCATTTTTCACATCAAAATAGTTATCTCTGTATCGATGAAACCATCTTCTGCATATTGCTTCTGATGGAGCCACCATATGCCTCGGCAAGCATTCGAAGCGACTCTCCAGCAACATTCTTCAAATTGAAACAAAAAATTAAGGGTTTTCGCAAATGATAATTTTCTGGAATAAAATTCGGAATCTTTACCAAGGTGTAGAGATTTGATTTTATTCGATCACTGATTTGATGTATGATCACGGATGTCATTGCCAACACAAAGAAAAATTAAGGCTCACAATAATTTTCTGCAATGGAGACTTTTCAATCTTGCCGCTCACTCCATACCGGTACAACTGAGAGTGTGCTCAAGCTCCATTATTGCTTAGAATTTCTACGCTGTGTATTTTCTATATTTAGATATGATATTTTCTTGTATTAAGCTGGTATTGGTAATTACATGTATACTCAACAATTTCAGTGAATTGTGCATATTTTTACACACAAAAGAAGTGTGATTCAACCATATCTGATCATATCCAGATCGGAGCAATAAATCGTTTTTTCGCTACTCATAAGTACTCATGAAATTTTGAGTATGAATGAGTCAACAATATTGGAATTCAACTATGTACTCTGATTAATTCGTACTCACTACAACATTGATTTATAAGTACAGATTGCAATGAGTATGAGTACAATGTTGACATTAAACTCATAACATTCGAAATAGTTCGAAATACTTCATTCATACGTCCACTCATTCAGAATCATAAATTTAGAAAAATACTTATAATACTCATAAATTATTCGAGTGATTCGAATCATTCATCAAAATTTACAGTCTTAGTTGTTGTTGCATTTACAAAAAAAGAAGAAAGAAGAAAAATACAAAGACAACACATAACTTTTTAGTGAGTATTGTAGTGTTTGTATGCGAATCATACTTATTTTGTGATTCTTGTCAATGTTCAGTAAAGCAGAGTGGAAATCAACAACTTCATGCGTATTGTTGAGTATGAGTATGATGAGTACTTCAAACTTTGAATATGACTAGCATGAGTATGATATTAAAATAAGTATGAATGCGTTATAAGTATCAGAAATTATGAGTAGGATTCCAATCTACTCATCTTTTTAAATACTCATTGCTGATCATTGGTACAGACCTCGCTGATCTTTCAAATGTCAAAATAGAAATTGCAAACCTTAAAAACAAGATGCTCATGCGCTGTGCAATAGTCATTGACTGATCGAATTTAATACGTTGACTGCCGCAGCAATTTTCAGAAAACTGGCCCCGCAAGCCAACATTGACTTTTTGATCTTTTCCCAGAAGCCATTTATTGATACTAGCGCCGATATAAATATGGTTTTATTCGTAGCTACACAAAAATGGCAGGTTTAGTGAGTACGAAATAACTCGTAGTTGGCACCCTAGAAGGCAACGCAATCTACGAGTTATCTCGTAGTCGGCAGTCAATGTGTTAATTTATCTGCAAAAAAAAATCATCTCTGAGAATTTTTCGCAGGTAAATGACAACTGCAGCACTAGAAATGAGTGATAGATGTTTAAGGTGATATTGTCCTCAGAGATAAAAAGATTTTCAAATAGCTGTTGAAACATGTTATGAAATGTCGAACGTTATAGCCAATGTCAGCAAACAAACAATATTGTTTGTTGCTTTTTTTAATATGATCCATATTTCTCTTCTTTTCTTTTCAGTCATTTATTTTATTTAATGCCGCTGCAATGCAAAGGCAAAGTACATAATTGTTTAAGAAAACTCCCCTAAAGACTTGCAATAATTTATGTTTAACACGACATGATCATACGGAACGAAAACGTAAAACGGCTACCGGCTACTGACTACTGAATAAGTGAAAATTGCCAACAATAATCGAATCAATTTTAAAAACAATAATCATTGTCATCATCTCTCACCAACAATTTGAGATGTCAAGTAAACTCAGGCACAGGGACTGACACATTAAAAAGACAAAAAAAAAAATATTGTCATTGAACAAAACGACATACCGACGTAATTCTTAAAGACCATCTCTACCGGCCTGATTATTTTTGTTTTTTTTTTTTTCATCATATACAATCAATCTTCAGTCTTGTTACCATTCTCATCACTCCACTCTTTCTGCCCTTTCTTGAGGTTTTTTTTCTTCCATTGTTTGTCATGCGTGTGACATTAAATTGGAACGCAAAATATGTCAGAATTGTCCAAATACCCTGTTTATGAATGTTTTTTAAATGTTTCAATGGCAAATTTGTGTTCATAATTGATTTTACTTCCACAATACCACAATGGTTTGACTGCTACTGCTGCTGACCGCGGCTGTTGACTGATTTTATTTCGTTTACTTTTCACATTTTTTCATTCCTTCTATTGGTTGCATTTCGCTGATTGACTGACAGACAGACGGACAGACGGACAGAAAGACTGGAATACCAACTAATCAATGAGTGTTGGGATCGCAATGTGCTCTCCATATGCATTGGTATCCTTTTGGGGGGATACTTTGCAGTAAACAAGAGTCCAAAAACTAAAAATTTTACAAAACAAAAAAAAAAGAATTTCTGTCTGAAGAATCTTTTGATAGCAGCTTTAATGTCAACACATCACCATTGTCAGCATCTTTATTTGATCAAGGTCTACTACAGAGCAATAAAATAATAAAATACTACAAACTCTCAGGCCACTTCTGTTTTTGTAAATAAAAATGAAAAGTTGATATACAAACAACAACACACAAAAAAAAAATTAAAAATAAATGTATGAAAAACTACATCAGCTTTTTATGAAAAAAATTTAATATATGTATGTAATTCGGTACAGCATAATATTGGAACGCTACAGGAAACCTGCAAAAGAAGACTTTCTAAAGCACGCAAAGCTAGTGGAGTTTGTTCAAAATTAATTAATTAATTTTAAATTTGAAAACACAAAGAATTTATTTTTATTAGTTTTTATTGTGATTATTAGACAGCAGAATAGATTTTTTCATGGAGTAGTTAAGGACACTCTACAACAGGATGTTGTTGACCTCTGGCCCCCTGCAACAATCAGGTCGGAAGAGAAAAGCTTCGAAAGCAATGAAGGAATAAAAATAAATCAATATTCAAATTTCAAATAAAGCTTACTCTTCTTGCGAATAATACATACATACATACATACATGCATACATACATACATACATAATTAGCCATTACAACCCTTGAGTCAGGATTACGGCCTAGCTTCTCACACCACGTATGTTGTGTGCGTTAATTTTATACGTGAGTGTCGGGACCTACAGTTTAACGTCGACTCCGAACAACAGATTTTGAGAAACTTTTTCATGGTTTCAGGTTTATTTACTCTCAGAGTTTTTGCCAGAAATCTGCTGAGAGGAAGTTGCCGAAGAAATATTTTTGTTTCATATTTCGTTTTGATGTCTGATTGGGGATTTGAACCCGGCCTTACGTCTAATAAGCGAACACACTACTTACTAGACTACGGCGATACTGGTTTACCCTACCTATCTCAAGTATTTGGCAAGATAATACATACTTCAATTTACATACTGAACCGAAAGTTACATACTTACGGAATGTGACTGAGAGTTTTCCTCAGCCTATTATAGTTGCTATGCCACAGAGTAGTGCGTTAAAAACAGTTTTATATTTACTTAATACCTCGTACATGCAAATAAGAAGGCCCCTTTACTCCGGACATTGAATTCGAGAAGCATCTCGTTACCTGCAGTATTACATCTTCCAGCTACGAAGTAGTTGCATTACGTATTAGAAAAACCTTCCCCGTTCGAATAATAAATACCGAAAAAATAACTGAGAAAAGTAGAATTATCTCAAACTAAGTTGGAACTCTTTGAAATATATTAGATAATTGCTGTTATTGTTCATCAATTCCTCTCACCAGATTTCTGGCAAATACCCTGAGAGTAAATAAAATTGCCACGAAAAAGCTTCTCAAAAATCAATCCTTCGGTACCGACTTTAAAATGTCCCTCTAGTCATGTGTACAATTAATATACACAACATAAGTGATGTGAGGAACTAGATCCATAATCCTGACTGAAAGGTTGTAATGACCAGTTATGTATGTATGTATCAGAGATCAGCAATGAGTATTCAAAAAGATAGATTCGGGTCATACTCATAATTTCCGCTACTTATACGCATTCATACTTATTTCAATATCATACTCATACTACTCACATTCAAAGTTTGAAGTACTCATCGTACTCATACTTAACTTAATACGCATGATGATGTTGATTTCGACTCTCCTTTACTCAACATTTACAAAAATCACAAAATAAGTATGATTCACATACGAACACTACAATACTCATTAGAAGGTTGTGTGTTTGCTTTGTTTGATGTCTTTGTCTTTTTCTTCCTTTTTTTTGTAAATGAAACAACAACTAAGACTGTCAATTTTGATGAATGATTCGAATCACTCGAATCATTTATGAGTATTATAAGTATTTTTCTAAATTTATGAATCTGAATGAGTAGACGTATGAATCAAACATATTTCGAATGTTATGAGTTTGACGTCGACGTTGTACTCATACTCATTAATGTTGTAGTGAGTACGAATGAATCAGAGTAGTTGAATTTCAATACTGTTGACTTACTCATACTCAAAATTTCATGAGTACTTATGAGTCTCTGTTATTTATATTCATCAATTCTATAATATTAACCATGACACATTAAAATATTGTCATTAAAAATTAATTTATAATTTATCTGGACTATAAATGAATTTTGTCAGGTTTATTTAGCACCAAAGAAGGAGTGTATCAAAAACCAGTGATGACATTTAAGAGCAACTTTGAAAAGCCACAATTTGTATGAAAGCAGTAGTAACGTCATTGTCCTTTGGGTTGACAGTATCAATTAATAATTCCGACTTATTATAGTTTTATTCTTCGCTTCTTTTTATCATTTTCATCTTTCATTCTTTCTTAGTATGTATTAGTGTCGTTGTTGTTGTTGTCGCTGTTATTGCTGTCATTTAATAATATAATGATGTTATGATGTTTTATGACAGATATATTATGTTAACAAATTCTTCGCATGTCCGGATGACAATATTAATTTAGAAAAGGTTCAAATCATATTTATATACGACTACGTTCGTACACAACTTCAAGATGATATATTTATTTATTTAGTTTTTGTTGTTGTTTTTTGTTTTATAAAAATTTATAAAGAAAACCAAAGCAAAGAAGTTATTATGATTGACGAAGAAATGATGAAAAATGTCGCCGTAATTACTCATATATGAACGTACGTACGTATGTATGTCTACACATCAGTACAGTAGTAATAACAGTAATTTTTTATTATTGAATTGCTTATTGAGTTCGAAACATTTTGCAAAGCTAATAAGCGTTGTAATAACAAAAAGAGTAAATTCGAAGATTCTTCTTGACATTGCTTTTTAAAATTATCTTCTTCCATTCATATTGGACAATCGATTTCGCACTGCAGCCAATTAAGCCAATTTTATTTCCAAAATCTTACAAATTGACTTTTAGTTGCCCGAGAGCAAGGCGCCACACTTTCGGTTAGAATTGATTGGAAAATGGAAGTACTTTCCAAACTTTTTTCCGGAAACATACTTTTAAAGTTTTACAGTCTTAACGATTGTCTCAAATATCTCTATGTTCTGTAACATACATACATACATACACACATACATAATAGACCATTACAACCATTCAGTCAGGATTACGGCCTAGCTTCGCACACCACGCATGTTGTGTGCCTTAATTTTATACTTGAGTGGCGGGACCTACAGTTTAATGTCGATTCCGAACGACAGATTTTGAGAAACTTTTTCAATTTTATTTACTCTCAGAGTTGTTACCAGAAATCTGCTGAGAGGAAGTCGCCTAAGAAATATTTTTTTCAAATTTTCGTTTTGATGTCTGGCCTGGGGCTCGAACCCTACAACCCTGGGGTGACTACAACAATTAGTTTTATTCAAAAAAATTTAATTAAATACCATAAATTCGTTACGATTTCATGAGCCATAGTTTTTCTTCGAATTTAGACAAAATGTTCTCAATTTCATTTCTTTAATGCGCCGAACATACACTAGAGCAGCAATAACATTACGACATCGGCAGCTATGGTGTGTAGTGGTTGTAAATAATAGGAAGTCAGAAGTCCTTGATTTACTACGCATAAAGATGTAGTGCGATGTTTGCTGGAACCAATTGTGGAAAGAAGCCTCGTTTTCTTTAAACGGTACAAGAAATGCTTCATTATATCTGACCTCCTAACTATTTACACCACCTAGAGCCATTATTACAATTTAGGATTTTAACGGGCAGATAAATTGTTATTCATTATTATGAGTACCCAATCAGATAGAAGTGAGCGTTAAGATAAAGGGGGGATCATCCTGCCTGTAACTTTTAAAGTTAAGTTTATGTTTCGACTTGCCATATTATATATAATTTTCAATATGGTAACTTCATGATGAAACACAACAAAAAAACGAAGCCCGTCGTTGCCACTGCGTTAAAAAAAAACTTGTTTAAGTGAGCAGTTTCATCGACATTGCTCCAGCACTGCCACATTTTTGAAAACAGTTAACTTTATTTTATCTGTAAGTTGTAATAACAAAAATAAGTTAAAGGTGACTTTAAAGTTCACTTTAGATAAAGGTAACTTTAACTAAAGTTACCTTTAACTAAACCCAAATTTAACGGCAAGTTGTAATAATTACCCTTAAACATCACACCGAGATTGAAATATAACTCTCATGTCTACCGCCATCGCTTGCAGCAGACGTCGAAACTACTTATTAATGACAGTAGGGCATCCAATTTTAAATTATATTGATTCGTTAGAGCAGTGCCTCAATGTGGCCAGTGCTCTGCGGAAATAACAGAAACTTTTTCCCTTCCTTACGTAACACTTGTCTTTATCTCGCTGAGCACATCCGTTTGACGTCAATTGACCAGTGGAGAGAGCACATTGCGTTACAGATAGAATTCATGCTTTAGCCGAACTATCCGTATGTGCAACTCCCTTCCTGGAGAGCACTCTTTTGCAGCTTATGATATAAATAGCTCGAATCTAATGTTTACAAACACTACTACTTCTTTCTTCCACACCAGAGATCAGCAATCAGTATTCAAAAATATGAGTCGATTGGAATCATACTCATAATTTCTGATACTTATACGCATTCATACTTATTTTAATATCGTACTCATACTACTCATATTCAAAGTATGAAGTATTCATCGTACTCATACTTAACAATACGCATGATGTTGTTGATTTCGACTCTCCTTTACTCAACATTTACAAGAATCACAAAATAAGTATGATTCGCGTACGAACACTACAATACTCACTAGAAGGTTGTGTGTTTGCTTTGCTTGCTGTCTTTGTCTTTTTCTTTCTTCTTTTTTTGTAAATGCAACAACAACTAAGACTATAAATTTTGATGAATGATTCGAATCACTCGAATCATTTATGAGTATTACAAATATTTTTCTAAATTTATAAATCTGAATAAGGCGTATGAATCAAACATACATATTTCGAATGTTATGAGTTTGATATCAAGGTTGTACTCATACTCATTGGAACCTGAACTTATAAATCAATGTTGTAGTGAGTACGAATGAATCAGAGTAGTTGAATTCCATACTCAAAATTTCATGAGTACGTATGAGTAGCGAAAAAAACGATTCATTGCTGATCTCTGTTTCACACATAACCTATTTTCCTACTTACAACACAATGCACTGCATGAATAGGGGCCATCCCCTGAGTGTTGATTGTAAATTAAGAAAAAAAAAATTAAATTTCTAATCTTTTATCACGTTCGTTTGAAATGATTTTAACATAAAACGGACCTAACAATTACCTAAAATGCTACATAAACATATGTACATACGTACAGATGTACATACTTACATATGTATGAATAATAACTGACTTGTAGTTCTTGTTTGGTTTGAAATTTTTTGTCATTATTTATGTTTTTCTGTTTTTGTTTTTGTATTTTAATTATACTTTTTAATAAGTCTGCATTAAATTATAAATGTTAAGTTATCCAGTTGAAGAATTTTTGCTCATTTATATGTTCTACAAGTCAATTTCATATTTTGGCGCCAATTATTTTTGCAATTTTTACCTACTGTGGCAATAGGAAGGAAACCAAGCTATACGGGTGCAATTTTATTGTTCTATGCTATGGAAACGTTGTTGCAAACGTTTGTTGTTATTCGTTGCACTTTTTCGCTCTCTTATTTTTGTTTTTTGGGGAGCATTATTGAATGCTGATGCTTGTGAGTGTGTGACAAACTTAATGACGGACTGTCTCAATGGCAGATTGTGAGCAACAGAGCCTACCTGACATTCTCGTGCGTTTGACATTATTGTGTTAATTTGCTGTTTAGTGTTGTTGTTACTGCTTTTTTACTGCACGCAACAATTATAAAATAATGTGGCGGCGAAAGTTTTGAAGTGAAGCACTCAAATGTCAACAACGAAATCAACAAATGCCAAGTTTTCCTTTCTTTTTTTTTTTCTTTTATTGTCTTTCTACCATACTAAACATATATACATACGAGTACATACATACATATGTTTGTACATACATATTAAAATATTTTATGTTGTTGTTGTGTCACATTTTTTCTGTGTCTTTTAGAGATTCCTGTTGTTTTATTTCATCTCATTTATTGCCTTATTAAAGCAGACCTTTACAGAGGCGATTTGATTGAACTTTAAATCAATTAATTTCACATTACGAGTATATTTGTATCGTAATTATTATTTAATAATTTCATTCCATTACATTACATACATACATACATAAATGCATAATTGGCCATTACAAACCTTCAGTCAGGATTACGGCCTAGCTTCTCAACACCACTCATGTTTAGGTGCCTTAATTTTATACTTGAGTAGCGGGACCTACAGTTTAAAGTCGATTCCAAATGACAGATTTTTGAGAAACTTTTCATGGCAGGTTTTTTTACTCTCAGAGTTTTTTTCCAAAAATCTGCAGAGAGGAAGTCTCTGACCGGGGATTTCAACCGTATCTTCGCGTCTAATAAGCCAACACTCTACCTACTAGACTACGGCGACGTTGTAATTTAAATTTCGGCTTCAAACGACAGATTTTGAGAAACTTTTTCATGGGAGATGTATTTATCTCAGAATTTTGCCCGAAATCTGGCAAAGTCGGAAATCGCCGAACAAATATTTTTTTTCTTTTAAAATTTCGTTTTGATTTGCTTTCAGTTGAGGAACAACCATAAAAACCTTTAAATACGACATTAAAGCATATTTTCATAGCATTCTTTATAGCATTTGTTTGATTCGAGTATTCTCGATTTGAAATGATTGCATTCTTTAGTTGCTCTGATCAGTTACCTTAAATTGTATCACTCACATTCGTGGCTCATGCTGTGACAGCAACATACTTGTATACAGCAATAATTTATACATCATATGTTTATAGATGTGTGTGTGTGTATGTGCGTGTGTTAACATTTATTAACTATACTTAGTAATTAGCAATAATATTTGTGGAATAGTTTGGTATTCTTTTTTTTTTTCCTTTCGTTGTTTTGTTTTTGTTATGTTTATTGCATGCAACTGAACAACTGAATAAAATGATACATGGGAGAATTCCGTCAAGTAAATTTACTAAACGTGAATGCTACTACGAGGCATGTGCAACAAATAACTTAATATATATTTTACAACAAAAGACAGCGGCAACATGAACGGCATTAAAAACATTATTAAATTACAGTGACAACAGCAGCCAGCAACCAGTAACCAGCAGCAGTAAAACACTCAAAGTTATACAAAGTTTTTAATAAATTTATTATTATATGTATGTCCTCTCTCTCTCTCTCTATCTCTGTCACTCTATTCCTTTTTGGGCACTTCATTTAATCGAACTGTTTATAGAAGTTTATTAGCAAAGCAAAAACTAATATTTCTTGGAATGACAATCAGTAATTAAATGATTTCATTTGTCTTTTATTTGCTCATATTATGTTGTTTTTGTTTTATTTTCGCTTTATCCTTAACATGTTACATTTTCTTTGATGTTTTACCTCAAATGATGAGTATAAGAAAAATAACACAAAATTGGCTGGAAGACTCGCAATAACGGCAAAATGTAGAAATTATTTTCAAATTACGATATTTGTAATATAATAAATGAAGTAGCTGTGGTCTAGTAGATAAAGTGCTGGCATCTTAAACGTGAGACCACGGTTCAAACCCCAGGTCAGACATTAAAACGAAAATATGAAAAATATTTCTTCGGCGACATCCTCTCAGCAGATTTCTGGCAAAAACTCTGAGAGTAAATAAAACTGCCATGAAAAGTTTCTTAAAAATCTGTCATTCGGAGTCGACTTTAAACTGTAGGTCCCACCTAGGGTAGCCAGATTTGGAATTCGGAAAAACAGTACACTGAGTACAAAAAACCAGTACAATTAATGAAAAAACAGTACGCTTTTACAAAATCATAACAATTTATTCAATTCATAACATTTTGAGGTATTAATTAAAAAAACAATTAAAATATAAGATCATATAATAAATTTATTTCAAATGTACGTAAGAAAATGCTTTTTTTTTAACAAATATTAAAATATTTTTAAATATAAGTACACACTATTAAAATGCTCTTTAGATAGATAGACATATGTGTATATAAAGTTACAATATTATATTTTTTCTTTTCAAAGTTCAAAATAGTTTTCAAAGATATTTATCACTTTTTTATATGTTTTAAAATGCCATTTTTCCCATCTTCTGTTTTTAAAAAATTCATTACAATTGTATTCATAGTTGCATTTGGCATTGGATTCTTCGTTAACTCAGAGCAAAATTTTCTGTTCTAAAATATTAAAATAGAGACATATTTTGTATTGCCACATAAGAAGCATTTAAGAAAAAAAAAACAGTGCAAATGTAAAAAACAGTACATTTGCGTACTGATTTAGGTGTTGTGAATAAAGCAGTACAATTGAAAAAAATTAGTACATGTACTGTTAAAAATAGTACGTCTGGCACCCCTAGTCCCACCACTCATGTATAAAATTAACACACACAACATGAGTGGTGTTGAGAAGCTAGTTCGCAATCCTGACTGAAGGGTTGTAAAGGCCAATTATGTATGTATGTATTAAAAGTTATAAGGGTTCATCGAGATGATATTTGTTCTTCGACCCAGTGCAGGAGGTGCCGTTTTTGTTTTATTTTGAACCATAACTGATTATTTTCTTGTTTATGTATTAATTTATCTAATTTTGTTTACTTTTTTTTTTGTCAAAATTATAAATGTGAACACAATATCTTCTTACTTAATTTTTTCATCATTTTTAAAAACGTTTGAAATATGAGTTCGTTGATTGCAAACAAAATAAAAATAAGTTTGTGTTTAGTTTCAATTAAACTCTTTATGGTTCGCATTATTTTGTGTGCCACTGTTCACAACTTGATGTATACAACAATAATTACTTTGTTTCTTGTTCTTATTTACGCTGCTCTGCGTAAATAACAACAATTGTTCGATAAATCTTCAAACCACGACGAATCTCTTCACACGCAATGCGTCTTCACACAAGACTGCCTGAATTCTTACTTTATATGCCCACTTAAACAATCTGATGAATGTTCTTGAAGTCGAATGTTCGTGGCTTCGCCTTCTCGCGATCTCCATCGTGGTTTGATTGTCGTTTGTGTATTTACACCATTTCCATTTTCGTAACAATACGTTAGAATAAGTACAACATAACTGGCAAAAACTGTCAATAAAAACTGGGCACTCAAGTTTCTTATTGCCGGATATTGACAGAGAATATATTCTATGGTCACTTCTTCCTTCTCGCCGTTATAGCTTTTGCAGAAGTCGTGTGCACGAGAGGCCAATTTTCCAAGGGTCAGCTTTAGTTATGCTTAACACAAATGCCATCAACTTAAGAATGAGATTTAATAAAACATAGCCTACAATTTGGCCTGTAGACACAACCAACCAACTTTCTACTATAATTGGATATGACATCAACAAATATAGTATATTCATTCCAGCACTTGTAATCTGGTTAAATCATCTGTCTAAGCATCAACTAGGTCTCCAATACCTAATTTACAACAAACTTCAATGATTAGTAACACGACCTGCAGGATTACTGATGAATATCTTTTTACAAACTCTTTTTCATTTTGATTGATTATTCATTCTGAATAAAGCGGAATTTGGAGTAATTTGGTTCCACTAAACTGTTTTTTTGGTAACGTAAAAGGGCAAGATCTGCCTAGAAAATATTTAACACGTCTACGCGGGCGCGTACCTCCGGTGGCCCGCACTAGACTGCCTTATCGGTCGGCGCGTACCACCGGTGGCCCGGTATAGACTGTCACATCGGGTGACGTGACGGTACGGTACGGTAGACGGTACGAAACATCAAATATTTAGATCTTTAATACTTTGACTGCCGAAAAAGAATATTTGAGAGTCAAGTTCTATTGAAAGCATTTATTTTTGTTTTTATTTCACGAGGAAAATTCCGCATATTAATTGTATTACTAATTTTCGGTACCATTTAATGGTTTTTTTTATTAGGGCGTTCGTATACATGTCTTTTTTTTTTGACCAATATAGTCTTATTTCTGGGGCTTGAATTACACCCATTATAAGCAAAATTCCAATAATTAATTGAGCACTGTTCTATTTTCACGTTAAAAATTCAGAATATTTAGTGAGGATCAGACGAATTTGCAAAGAATCTACCCTTAGTCTATCACACAGAACTTTACACGATACAGTTGCATTGTTCGATTCCCTATGCTGCATAACAGCTGGGGTCCTATAGAGCGAAACGCACTAACTGCAGCCTTCAGTGGGAGACAAGCATGAGTTACAGAGCCGGCGTAAACGTGTTAAAATGGAAGCAGCTTTTTCTGTAGGTACCCATTAAAAAAATGTCGGTATTGATATACATATATAATTGGCCATCACAAACCTCACGCTCAGAATACTAGGGCACTCAAAAATTATGTAAATATGACAGGTTAGGTTAGGTTAGAGGACGTGTACTTGTCAACTGTGACAAGTACAGTACCCGGAGGTCGAATTGACCCATTGTACAACGTCCTAGCTTCTCACACCACTCGTGTTGTGTGCGTTAATTTCATACATGAGTGGCGGTATCTACAGTTTAAAGTCGACTCCGAACGACAGATTTTTTGAGAAGCTTTTCATGGCAATTTTTACTCTCAGAGTTTTTGCCAGAAATCTGCTGAGAGGAAGTCGCCGAAGAAATATTTTCATATTTTCGTTTTGATTTCTGACCTGGGATTCGAACTCGGGCCTTTCGTCTAATAAGCCAACACACTACCTACTAGACCACGGCGACTTCATGTAAATATGATAATTGTTAATAAAATAAACCGTAGCAAAAATATATACAAATTAAAATTTATCCTAGTTATTGAACACGTTCCTTTTTTCTTAAATAAGTTATCGGCCGTAAAAAACTTATTCAATTATAAAGTTGTACGGACTTGTACTACGTAAACATTAATTAAAAAAAAAAAAAAAACAACAAAAGAAATGATAAAAAAAATTATACACGATTATTTGATCTTTAATCAGGTGTTGTTGCAGTTAAAGAATTTGTACGTGTCCATCGATATTTGTATTTCAGCTGCAACAGTTCAATTGCAACAAGTTATTGTTGCTGGATGTTGATTATGTAACGTTAAAATATATGAACATAATAATCATTATTACATATTTACACAATCTTGAGTATGCTGTGAGAACAAAGAGAAAAATCTAAGCGCCATGGGAAGTGTTAATTTCGTTTCTGTTGTTTATTTTCAGTTTGTTTGGAGTTGTAAAACAAAGAAAATCTGAGAGTGTAAATGAGAGTGAAAAAAAAATTTCCATATTAAATTAAGGCGAATATTTTTCTCTTTGGATAAGTTGTGTGGACAGAGAGAAATGAAAAAGTAGTGGTAGAATAGCATTGAAGTGGTTAACAGTCTTAAGGTTTTCTTCAAGTTTGAGTTTCCTTTTGAAAGAAAGAAAGATTTTCTTCGTAATACTCTGAATAATTTTTCTTTGAAATTGTAGATAAGAGAAATACATTTACCGTTAAGGGATTACATATTAATTAAACATACATTTGAATATATTTATTATTACCTTATTATCCTTAAGCTGCATGGTCACACATGAAACTAACGAATCAAACTCACATTTATTGAACGAGGTGAGTTTAAAGAATATAAAAACACTTTATGCTATAATTTTACTCATTTCTGTTCGATACATACAATAAATTGTGTTGTTTTTTTGAAGCCACTAACTCCATTCATGGTGTTCACGTTGCGATTCATATACTTGACGTAAATTAAAAACTTAATAGTTCATGAACTTATTAGCAGTTTCCTGTTAAAATTGCCACCGAAATACCCCTCACATACACATTGTTTTCAAATACTGGTGCATACAAATGTAATGCAGTGCATGTATGAACATACATACATGCAAGAGAAATACATTGATTTCCTCTTAAGGAGGTCATCACATCTTGTTTTCTCTTCTCCGATATGAGCACCACTAAACCAGTAGGAAAATACAGTAACAAGAAAACGATTCTTCGACAAGGCGCTACATATTCATACCAAACACTCTTCATTTATACACGTTGTGTCGAATTTAAATAAAACTTAGTTTCACACAATATACACAATACAACGATTGATATATCGCTTTTATTTCCATCAATTATTTATTAAATTTAAAATTACATAAATATTGTCAAAAAGCCTAGTCTAAACAAACTGTTAGTATCCGTTTTACATCAGGAATAAATTCAGCTCTTGACGTATCTTGAGATTAGAGTACCCTGTTACTCTCTTTCAAATCAATATGACCAAGAGACATTGCGCACTAGAGGATTAGGATGGAATAGAAGTTTTTCTTCAGATATTTTCAAAATTCTATTTTATTTTATTCACCATAGATTTGTTCCCAAATAATTCGTGTAGAAAAAATTCTTGTAAAAGGAGAATTAGCTGAAAACAATATTACATATATACATACAGAACTGGCCATTACAACCCTTCAGTCAGGATTACGACCTAGCTTCTAATACCACTCATGTTGTGTGCGTTAATTTTATATATGAGTGGCGGGACCTACATATTAACGTCCACTCCGAACGACAGATTTTTGGAGAAACTTTTCATGGCAATTTTTTAATTACTCTCAGAGTTTTTGCCAGAAATCTGCTGAGAGGAAGTCGTCGAAGAAATATTTTTTCATATTTCGTTTTGATGTCTGACCGGAGATTTGAACCCTGGCTTCGCGTCTAATAAGCCTACACATTACCTACTAGATTACGGCGACTACAAATGTTATATATATTTTGAACTGCTTTAATTTAATTCAAGATAATATGACTTCTATGTGGAATTTCCAAGTCTGGCATCTATCGTTGCGAGTACCGATATATTTTATATTTTCGTTATACATATATTCGCACGGATTAAATTTATTTCCTTGTTATGTGCACTTATTCTTGTTCATTAAGCTTAGTCCTCGAGAGGCTCAACCGCTTCTCTAGAGAGAATAATTGATCTTGTAAATACCGAAATGCTTCGAGTGTGCTTTCATTGATTGCATTTTTTGCATCTGGATGGATGGCACTTAATAAGTCGCGTGTATGGCCCTAGTCGTTCGACATAACTAAACTTTAAAAACTGTCTATTCTATAAACTTCATTGAGCCGTTTTGTGGATTTCTTAAACCTGTTTTTATGTTGATGATTTATGATGCTGTAACTCCCTAAGATCTCTCAGTTTTTTCAGATACCTGCCTATTAAAACCAATCTCACGTTGTATCGAATTTCCATGATAAGCAGACTGTTTAATGGGGGTCCTTATTAAACGAAAATAATGCAATTAGTCCACAGTATTACAAAATTTTCATAAGAACTCCTACCGATAATGTTCACACAACTCACACAATAGAGAGTTTCATTCTTGCCTTTATAAGAAGAGCTGAACCGCCGCATGCTCTACTTCAGGGATTACCAAAAATTTTTGGGTTATGTATTAGAGTAAGAGAGCGAAAATAGGGTGAGAGTTTACAGTCATAGAAAAGTGTTAGTAATATACGCTATTTTGATTTCCATTTCATCAACATACATAAAGTTATACATCTAATTAAAACTTAAAATATCTATAATTTTTTTGATATTTGTTGGGATCTAATTTTGGTCCATAAATTTGCTTTCCTACCAACCTTTTAATTTTTCCTAAATATTGCATTATGTCTATAAAAAAATATTCATAACATTTAAATTATTTACTTGACTATTAAAACAATCAAAATGTATTTTAAGAACATATAAGACATTGGCATTTTTTAACATAAAATATTTTTTGAGTGTTATCTTCAAAAAAAATGTCATGGCATCCGCTGACATGTGCACTCGCCGCAGTCTGAGCGACGACTAAATCAAAGAGCATAAGCAATGTGTGTGAATTCGCTCAGCACAACTGTGCTATGAAATGGTAATCTATGCTCTACTTCGAGTGTCATTGCAATAGTAGAATTTGTAATCGACAATTGGTAGTGTGTCCATAATCAGATGCTTAGACTTTTAATTGTTTGCTTCAACTTACCAATACTAACAGCTTCAGATTACTTAAACTAAAACCGGGGGATTCACTTAATAGTTTCTTGAATGATTTTCCCCGTTCTCACAGTACCTCATTCAATCAGATTAAATTTCGTGCTCTTTTTCGTATGGCAATGGCATCACTAATGTTGTCCTTCAAATGCTTAATTGTCTCAGGTTTGTCGGCATGACACTCTTCTTTAACGGAGTCTCACAGAAAATAGTCCAATGGTGTCAAATCACAGCTTCTTGGCGACCAATTGGCATCACAATTTCGGCTAATTAAATGGCTATCAAACATTTGGCGCAATAAATCGATTGTGGCATGAGATGTGTGGCAAGTTACACTATACTGTTGAAACCCAGACATCGTTTACATCAATACCATGAATAGTGGGTACAAAAAAAATCAGTTATCATGATGCGACAGATGTCGATTGACCGCCCTTATTTTCAAAGAAATATGGGCCAATGATCACCGTGTTAACGTACCCACCAAGATGAAAATGAGCTTCATCCGAAAAGATGATATTTTTTTTTTTTTTGCAAAATCGACATCATCGTGCAGTGCAGTCGTTGGGCCAATAAATCCCAAAGTTGTTCAAGAGCAAATCAAGTCATAACGTTCAGTGGAGATAATGTGCTGAATTTTGTGTTAAAATACAATATACTTATGCCAGTGTTGCCAGATTCGAAATAACCGATGGTTTAAATTTAAAACGATATAATCTTTCCGTCTATTCCTAACTAGACTTTTAGCTTTTCAGCGGTTTTTTTAATATTTCAGAATACTTTGCCAGTTGTTTAGTATTTAATATCACGCTTCCAGTATTTTGCTTATGATTATAAGAAGTCGCCGTAGTCTAGTAGGTAGTGTGTTCGCTTATTAGACGTAAGGCCCGAGTACAAACCCTAGGTCAGACATAAGTACGAAATATGGAAAAAAAATATTTCTTCGGCGACTTCCTCTCAGCAGATTTCTGCCAAAAACTCTGAGAGTAACTAAAAAATTGCCTTGAATAGTTTCTCAAAACGATCTGTCGTTCGGAGTCGACGTTAAACTCTAGGTCCCACCACTCATGCATAAAAAATTAACACACACAACATAAGTGGTGCGAGAAACTAGGTCCATAATCCTGACTGAAGGATTGTAATGGCCTATTATGTAGAAGGAGAGTTTTCCGGTATTTGTACGACCAAGTAAATTCATTTTTCTGCCATTCGCAATATAATGGATATTTTCTGTTGAAAGGCGGTGTAGTTTTGTTAATTGACCCTGAATTAGGGTCTCTTTTTAAGCCGAGGCCTTGTCATCGGTTCGCTTGTTGCTATTGTTATAGTTGTTTTATTATTGTGTTTGTGTTAATGATCATTTAACTTATGCAACATCCAATTGCATTATTATCTTTACGAATCGTACACTCTCTCTCTCTTTCACACTTTCCGAAGTGTGTGGTTTGAGTATGTGCTTTATTGCAATCTTAATAGAATTGTTAAATTCGCTCTCGTATCATCGAATTTGATTGTACAGCGATCATGTTGCATTTTTATTTTTTCTTCTTGTTTTTTTTTGTTTTCATTTACTTATTCGATATTTGATTATTGATTCGATATTCAGATGAAGTTTCACACATGCCTGTTGTTCTTGTCGTTATTTCTGTTGCATTTCGAACATCGTTGTCTTCTCTGTTCATTTGTGAAAACATTTTCATCGATGCTCAACATGTATAAATTATAGCCGGTTATTAATGAAGATACTACAGTAAGACACTATATTGCAACACTTATGTATGTATGTATGTTCATATTGTTGACTGCCACAGAAACATGCTCCAGATAAATTGTATGCCTTGCGTTGTTTAATAAACATATACATGGACAGACAGACAGTCACTTGAGTTTTAGTACTCAATATGGCTTTATCCGATTATATCCGTATCTTAAAGATGTTTTGTTTATTCTTTCATGGTTTTTCTTGTTTGTTTGTTGTTGTTGTTTTTATTTTTGGCGTATATTTTAGTGATTAATGAATGCTTTACCATCAACATTGCGTAACAAAAACACAACAAATCTGAAATGGAAATGGCAATTATTTAGAAGAAGAAGAAGAAGAGTGTGTTTGTTGCTTCTTTGGCAGTTATCATGTTGTTCCTTCTGACAGGTATATTATCATATGGACGTGTTGCGATTTAATGGCGTACATTACAATACCCATAAAGGGGGAAAAAATTCTTCATTTATCGTATTACAAATATTTGTTCATTCAGTCAATTGATAAATGGTGATCTCAAGTGGCTAACGTGTCAAACAGAACCTCTCTGTGATATTTTCAAAACACTTTTACGATATCAATTAATTAATCGATGTAATTAAAGGAATTGTTGCCATGACTCACAGATATTTAAATAGTACAATTAGAATTAAAAAAAATAAAAATAAACATTCGTTTGACCGCACATAATTTGGTGTTCTAAGTTTGTCTTAGTTTGTTATTGTTGTAACAGTTATTTAATTTTTTTTTTTTAATTTATAATTAGTCTAACTAACAGCATTTTAATATAAAATATTCACAGTTTTTTATATTTGTGGGTGTTTTCAGTATGACATTCTATTGACCGCAGTATTTAAAATGAGTCACCCGACGTTCAATCAATTGCTTAAATTAAAAATTTTATATCAAAATGATAACAAATTAGTAAAAAATGAAATTAAACCGTTTGATGGGCAGAGAATGTCAATGAAAACATAATAATCAAGAGTTTAAAGTAAAAGGAAACACGGCAAAAACAAAAGTAAAAATTGACAAGAGGTCAGATTTGTTAGAAGCCCAATAAATACAAAAAATTAAGTTTACGAAGCGCAAATCCTTAGGCCGAAATAATTTTTATGCGGTGAAAAAAAATGTTGATTTAAACCGTCACGACTACTACATACATACATAATTGGTCATTACAACCCTTTAGTCAGGATATCGACCTAGTTTCTCACACCACTTATACAACAACATGGGTGGTGGGACCTACAGTTTAAAGTCGACTCCGAACGCAATTTTATTTACTCTCAGAGTTTCTGGCAGAAATCTGCTGATAGGAAGTCGTCGGAGAAATATTTTTTCATATTTTCGTGGGAGATTCCTGACCTGGGATTTTAACTCGGGCCTTACGTCTAATAAGCAAACACACTACCAGTAGACCACGGCGACTACTATTACATTCTTTTAGTAGAGGAAGTGTTATCATGTGCACAGCAGTATTATTACCAGGATAAAATAGGCAGCACATTTGAAACTCCTAGAAAATATCCGGCCTAGCTTCTCACACCACTTATGTTGTGTGTGTTAATTTTATACTTGAGTGGCGGGACCTACAGTTTAACGTCGAATCCGAATGACAGATTTTTGAGAAACTTGTTCATGGCAGGTTTATTTACTGCCAGATTTTTGTCGGAAATCTGCTGAGAGGAAGTCGCCAAAGAAATATATTCTTTTCATATTTCGTTTTGATGTCTGGCCTGGGATACGAAGTCGGGCTTTACGTCTAATAAGCGAACACGCTACCTACTAGACTAAGGCGACTACATATTGTTTTAAAGCGTTTTTATTTACCTATAAATCAGGATTAAAATTTTTTTTCAAAATATACGTACATATATTTCCATTCCAATCGGCGTTTAATTGGGCAATTCACACAAGCCATTGTATCGTTGTATTCATTGTATTGTTGGACAAATATATGTACAACAGTGTATGCTTGTTGTTGATAATTTTCATATAAAAATTCCATACACTTATACACATTTTTTTCATATGTTTTTAAAAGTTGTATTGGTTTCGTGCTGTCAAATTGTGTGAATGAATAATATGTGTATTTGTTTTCATATGTTTTCAAAAAGTTGTGTTGGTTTCGGGCTATCAAATTGTTTGAATTCCACGAAATATACAATACAGCATAGCATTGAGCGTTCACAAACAAACAAATGTATTCAATACAACATACACGATACAAAGTTGTGTGAATTGCCCAATTGTTTTTGGAAGTTGTATTGGTCTATGTAAATGCCAATCAACAAGAAGAAGAATAAACATACAAAATATTTTCTATGTATGTAACTTTAGTCCACAACTGACATTTCAAAATGATAATTGTTCGCACTGCGAATTAATTAATTTACTTTTTTTCGTAATATTTTTCATTTTGTTGCATGAAAATCAAATTATAAATATTGGTCTTCTGCTTCTTATCGTTTTTTGACGTTTAGAATACGAAATATACAACAATACAACAAAGCATTGAGTGTTCACAAACAAAAAGTGTATTCAATACAACATACACCATACAAAGTCGTGTGAATTGGCCAAATAATCTCTAATATCTAGTGTATATAACTTAAACAATGTCAAACAAATCGCAAGTGCAAATAGCTTTGATGGGATCGTTGAAAGAAAATTATTGAAGAATTTATTTTTATCAACAAAAATGATCATAATGAGAATTGAGAATTAAATATTTTTGATACCTTTATTGGAAGTTGTCACAGAACTTTCCGTATATTATTTATAATTAATGCCCGTATTTATATGAAAATAGGACAACATTTAGAAGGTAATTTTTTTGTTGTTGTTTTGAAACATTTCATTGCAATAGCTTTCGTCCATCACTGGCTGTATACTTTTGCGTTGGCAATACAATTGAAATGATTGTAATGACCATTACAGTATTGTTATAAAGGGTGTTTTTTATAGAGGTATAGAACTTTAAGTTGGCATTGCTTTTCAAGATGGCGACCGATTTACCAGCTGTCAAGTGATTTATTCTCAGTTTGGTTTGGCAATTCATCATGAATAGACTCACGCCTGAACAACGCTTGCAAATAGTGGAATTTTATTTCGAAAATAATGGTTCTGTGTTCCCGATTTTCATAAGCGAATTTTGTTTAGCGATGAAGCGCACTTCTGATTGAATGGCTACGTCAACAAACAAAACTGCCGCATTTGGAGTGAAGGTAATCCTCAAGCGTATGTGGAAACACCGTTACATCCAGAAAAACTGACTGTTTGGTGCGCTTTATGGGCTGGTGGAATCATTGGTCCGTACTTTTTCAAAAACGATGGTGGCCAGACGTTACAGTCAATGGTGATCGGTATAGAGCCATGATTACTAACTTTTTCATTCCTGAATTGAATAACTATGATGTCCAGGAGATGAGTTTTAAACAAGACGGCGCAACATGTCACACAGCTCGTGCCACAGTAGATTTATTGAAAGACACGTTTGGTGACCGCCTAATTTCACGTTTTGGACCTGTGAATTGGCCTCCAAGATCTTGTGATTTAACACCGCTAGACTACTTTCTGTGGGGCTATGTAAAGTCATTGGTCTATGCGGTAAAGCCACAAACGCTTGACCATTTGGAAGACAACATTCGCCGTGTTATTGCCGATATACGGCCAAAAATGTTGGAAAAAGTCATCGAAAATTGGGCGTCCAGATTGGACTACATCCGCGCCAGCCGTGGCGGTCATATGCCAGAAATCATATTTAAAATGTAATGCCACAAGATTATATTTCGGATAAATAAAATTCACGTCAATCGAATAATCCATCGTTGTTTTATTGCAACTTAAAGTTCTATACCTCTATAAAAAACACCCTTTATATATGTAACTACCATAAAATAATCATGTTAATATTATTATATTTATTTATTTATTTATAAAAAAAAGACTTTAAAAATGCTGCACCATATTTAGTTTGCCTTAAGCGATCAGTTTGAAACTTAAACTTAAAAACCACTAGGCGTTGGCGGCAGACGGAGTTGCTGATGATGAGACAAAAATTATTATTCGTTAATTAACATTAAAAAATAGTTTTAAATTTCAATTAAATACATACACATGCACACATCCACACACACATATATCCTTTAACAGTAATCAGAAATCAATGCCAAATTGATGATGATGGTAATGGTGACGGTGATGTTGGCTAATGGTGCGTAATTGTATGGAATTGAAAAGAAAATCAATTAAGGCTTCAGCCAAAGAAACAAAGCAGCACAACAGTAACAAAAGACGAACCAAGAAGAATCTTTAAATTCATTATTTATGCAAAAATTCATTTGTTTATTTATACAATCGTATGAATGCTGACAGTATTGCATCGAGTGTCAGTGTGAGTATGAGTATGAGATGGTATAGCGAGAGAGGGAGAGAGAGAGCTAGTGATTGGTCGTGTGCCTTTGTGGATAGTTTTCAAGGAATTAATTTTAGAGACGTTTTTGGAATGATGCTGTTCACGCATTCAGTAATGTGTTGAATAGCAAATGGGATTGCATGTCAATTTTTCACATAAATATGCCGGAGAAATCCAACCAACAATTTTGTACTCATACTCGCTGGCATTGTAGCAGCCAATGGCTAAGGCAGCTTCCACTGAAAGTGATTGGGAATAAAGCGAAAAAATACGAATTCGTTTCGCTTATTTATTTAATTGTTTATATATGTATGTATGTACGTACGTATGTATTTTTGTGACTGTCTTCTGTTTGTTAGCCTCTTAGTCTGTCAGTCCAACTCCTTATAGAAGGAAATGGCAATGATGATGAGAATCATGATGATGATGATGATAATACTGATGCTGATGCACCTAAATGTATTCATGGTGTTTGAATAAAGCGTGACTTAAAGTTGTGAAATGATATTGTTTGTTGTACACCTTAAAACAAATTGTTTGATACCTCAACCTGACAACGTTTGCTCGTTACAACAACAATACCGACAGCAGGAGCAAATAACAACAATGATCACAATATAGCATGAAGAGACCCTTCCTTTCCATTTCCATCGTGGAGGACTGTTGTTGTTGTTGTAATGAAATTCTATGTTTAATTGTTAGTTGATGATTAAGTTGTAACTCCTCACAGTTGCCAATATATGGTAGAGTTCTCTATGTCGTCTACATTTACAGTGTGATGACATTTGCAATGATACAGCTTCTCGGCCACAACAAGCTGGTCACACAATAATATAAATGTGCCATATTTGTAAATTTTATTTGTTGTACTCTGCCATGTAGACTCAATTAAATACTTCTTTTTTCTTTGGTTTGGCATTGGCTTGGTTGGCATTGGTGACAGGACCATAAATATATACGAATTCTTTAGAATTATCATTATATCTCTCTCTTTACAAAATATTATGCATACATATGTGAGTGTGTGATTTTATTTCGTTTTCTAAATGTCTGAGAAAAAACTATTATTGAATATGAGTATATGTACGTACATATGTATGTATTGTTTAAATAATTAGAGATTCATATTGGCAATGATGTTAACACAAGTATATATGACTGACGACTACTAGTCATACTTCGTTAGTATTCATCAATGTCAATCAGCATTAATGATGTAAACAATTAAATATAATCAATTTTGTTTTTGTTTTATGTTTTTTATTTTAAAATATTTAATTCATTTATAAATAATTTATAACATTCCTTTTGTGTTATGTTAAACGATTATGCGTTTTCTGTTCTGCTTTCAGACAAATTCTCTGCATATTACTGCATTGATAACTTTTGGCCCATACAGATTATGGGCATATCAGAGGTAGTCAAACTGGAGGAATTACCACAAGAAGCCAAATTAGCTCATCAGGATGCTATTCCTGACCGTTCGGTCTCCTGTATTGTCGGCACTGGTGCCAGTGGCGGTACAAATAGTCCCATCTCTGATGCAAATAGCGATGGCGAATTAGATGACTATGCACCGAAAAGGAAACAACGTCGTTATCGTACAACATTCACCAGTTTTCAGTTGGAGGAATTAGAGAAGGCATTCTCACGCACTCATTATCCCGATGTATTTACGAGGTATGTAATGTAAATGTAAATATGTTATGTAATAAGTTTTATACTTTTAGAATTTTATTATAATCGTTATCACTGTGATGCTTCTGGTATAAACAAAGAATATAGTCAAGTTTCTATAATTTATTTAAAAAGGTATTGAAAATCTCTAGTTGGAATTTTAGTTTGAGACTGTAATCTGTAAATAGTTTGGTAGTTCTTTTCATGTTTTATATTTAAGTGTGGAATTCATGAGTAATAAAGGGTCCGCCAAAGAACTTTTTTTTTTAAATGCTTAAAAAAAACTACTGAATATTTTCTCAAATTTCTTTTTTTATTTGAAAGTACAATCCTTCCGGTTAAAAATGGAAAATAATTTCATTCAAATGGCTGCCTCGGCTGGCCATGCAGTAGCCTACAGAAGATGGCGATTTTGGCAAAAAATCATCTTTTCAAATGAAGCTCATTTTGATCTTGGCGGGTATGTAAACAAGCCAAATTGTCGCATTTGAGGCACAGAAAACCCGCACGCATACATTGACAAGCCGACGCACCCAAAACGAGTCACTGTTTGCTGCGGATTTTGGTCCAGAAGCATAATTGAGCCATTTTTCTTCGAAAATGAGCAAGGAGTGGCCGTTACAGTCATTGGCGATCGTTATCGGGCCATGTTGAACGAATTTTTGTTCACAAAAATTGAAGAGGAGGATATTGGCAACATTTGGTTTCAACAGGACGGCGCTACGTGCCACACAGCCGAAGCTACACTCGATGTTTTGCGCCCTGTTTTTGAAGATCGCATTATCAGCCGCAGAGCTAATGTCGTTTGGCCATCTCGGAGCTGCGATTTGACACCGTTGGACTATTATTTGTGGGGTGCCGTCAAAGATAAGTGTTACGCCGACAAGCCAGAGACAATTGACGCTTTAAAGGACAATATTCGCGAAGCCATTGGTGAAATACACCTGCGCACAATCGATAATGTGCTTAAAAATTGGACCGATCGTGTAGGCTACTGCATGGCCAGCCGAGGCAGCTATTTGAACGAAATTATTTTCCATTTTTAACCGGAAGGATTTTACTTTCAAATAAAAAAAGAAATTTGAGAAAATATTCAGTAGCATTTTTTAAGCATCAAAAAAAAAAAGTTATTTGGCAGACCCTTTAATGTTTTTTCCTTTTTTTGCTTTAACTCGGCTTCAAATTTCATTTACTGAAGATGTCAACTAAATTGAGGTTTTAATGGATTCTCATATCTTTTAAACGGAACCAAACTAAAATATAGGAGACTATATTCATTCGTTTTTTATTTTTTATAGAAAAATTACTTAATAACGGAATATAGTTTTTAATTTTTTGCATTATTGAGTACCTGAACTAAAGTTCTATTATACTATGTTCAGACATGTACTTTTATTGAGCCAATATTCGATTATTTGAGTGCAATATTTTAAGTGCTCAGATATAATATAAGCAATATTCATTTGACAGCTGGTAAACAAAGCAGCTGGTTGTTTCAACAACATTGTTGTTTTGATTTTTGTTTTTTTTTTTTGTTGTGTGACGTTGTTGACATTTGAGTTGTCAAATTTGAGTTGTTGACATTTGAGTTGTCAAATATCAACATATAGTGTTAGGAAAACTGTAATATGCTCCCTTAAAGTACTTATGACAGTGTTGTATTTTAAGTTTTAATCAATATTATAACAATTGGCATATTTATTGCGCAATAATGAATTGAAATTTTATATGAAATATTGACCTCAATAATGCCGTTTATTGCGATTTACACAATAAGAATGCATGTGTGAACATAGTATTAGTCATGGTGCAAATTGAATTTGATCTAGACATATTGATCATGGCAGGGGTTAAAGAGAAGAAGAACTACTGAACGTTGTTCACGACAGGAAAGATAATCGTAAACAAACCATGCCGTTGCAATGTATGTAATAGAGATCAGCAATGATTATTCAAAAAGATGAGTGGATTCGAATCATACTCATAATTTCTGATACTTATACGCATTCATATTTATTTTAATATCATACTCATACTACTCATATACAAAGTTTGAAGTACTCATCGTACTCATCATTCGGCATATGCATGATGTTGTTGATTTCGACTCTCCTTTACTAAACATTTACAAGAATCACAAAATAAGTATGATTCGCGTACGAACACTACAATACTCACTAAAGGAACACTACAATACTCACTAAAAGGTTGAGTGTTTGCTTTGCCTGCTGTCTTTGTCTTTTTCTTTCTTATTTTTTTTTTTTTTTTGTAAGTGTAGTAACAACTAAGACTGTATATTTTGATGAATGATTTGAATCACTCCAATCATTTATGAGTATTATAAGTATTTTTCTAAATTTATGAATCTAAATGAGTAGGCATATAAATCAAACATACATATTTCGAATGTTATGAGTTTGATGTCAACGTTGTACTCATACTCATTGGAACCTGAACTTATAAATCAAACTTTAACTCTTTCCAGCGAGTATTGTAGTGTTCGTACGCGAATCATACTTATTTTGTGATTCTTGTAAATGTTGAATAAATTAGAGCCGAAATCAACAACATCATGCGTATTGTTAAGTATGAGTACTTCAAACTTTGAATATGAGTAGTATGATTATGATATTTAAATAAACATGAATAAGTATCAGAAATCATGAGTATGATTCCAATATACTCATATTTTTGAATGCTCATTGCTGATCTCTGATACACGCATAAAAAATAAATTAATCACACACATATTGTAAGAGTTTTGATTCTTTATTAAAATAATTCACTGGAAGAATTAGTAAATAGACCTTATTAGTAATCAGAGAAATGTTTTAAGTTTCCGAAAGCCGCCTGAAACTCTTCGGAACGTGCACAAGGTTTCTCTACCCGAAGAAGAGTAAGTAGGTTTGAAAGCGTGTACCACCGGAGATCACCCTAAAGGTATAAAAGAATAAAATGAAAGAGTCGTAAAAAAAGATGAAAAAGGTAGACAGATAACAGAGTATACTAATCTAGAACTTAGACAAAGTCGAGACAGCAGTAGCAGTATAGAAAGCATAAATACTTTCAAGAAAAGATAAATACGGTACGGATTCATCAGTCGAGAGAAGGTCGCTAGTTACTGTTGTTACTTGTATAAGTCCAGAAGGCGCGTTTTTACCTCCGTCTGTTATATTTCCCCGTAAATATCACAATCCTATTTAAATGAAGAATGTCCCGCCTGGTTTGAAATAGGAGTGCCATATATTTGGGTATTAAGGCAAAAAAATCAATAAAAAGAAAAAACTACGAGCTGGTAATGTGATACACTATGCCACATTGCCTTCATATGGTATACCCTATTGCCTTCTTATTTTTTTAAACGCCTTGTAGAATTCTAACTCATGTATCAGTGTTGCAAAATTGAAATTTTGAAACGGTAGTGAACTATAACTGAAAGAGTACTTTTTTGCACCAAATGGTACTTTTGTAAAAAAAAATACGTACATACATATTGGTCATTATAACCCTTCAGTCAAAATTATGACCTAACTTCTCACACTGTGTTAATTTTATACATGCCAGCTGATTCGGAAAGCTACAAAACGTTGATGGAACGTAATGTAACATACGTACGTTCGCTTTTAGCATATGAAAAGCAATGCAAATGATTACCGAAATTATATTACGGTTCGGCAAGCCTTTTCATTGCTTTTTGTGTTCTAAAAACGAGCGTATGTTGCGTGGAACATTGCCAGAGTGTTCCAGCCCCCTCAAGAGTGAGTTGACTGCAAGATTCCAGAGAAGTGGTGATGGGTACTAACACACTAAAGAATATTTGGATAATGAAGAAAGAAAATAATAAATTTCATTATGTAAACAATTAGCTTTTTATGCACTTTATCTAAACAAATTAGGAACTCTTCATAATCTTTGATTTGCCTTTAATATTTACAAATACAAGACAGTTACATATTAATCTTATAGATTTTTCTTTTATCATTTTTATATGGAAGTTGATTGCACATTCCACTTTCTATTCAAGTCGATGATTTAGCCTCGGATGTTTTTTTCTTCTAATCTTAGATTTTAATTAAATTCAATTAAAATTGTAAAATGGCATGACATTCAATTAGAGCGATAATCTAATTTGAAAAAGATTTTATTTTTTTCTGTTCACCATCAACTGAATGTTAAGTTTTAAAGTCAAACATAAACGTAAGTAACCACAATAATTAAGGCTTATCCCCATGTCTTACCAAGGCTAAAATACGCAAACGTACAAGCATACTCAGACGAATGGATATACTCGTACATACATACATACATACATATTTAAACCTCAATTATTGTAGATTTTTCTTTTTTTTAAATTAAAACCGTCGCATTATTATCATTATGATGATTATGATTGCCGGTAAAAAAAAAACAACAACAACAACAAATAATAACTATTCAAAACGAAGATTTGAATCGAATTGAAGGAAAACGAAAAGAGATACAAGAAGGAAAAAAACACGATATCTTTGGCCAGACCAAACAAACTCAGTTGAAAATTGTTTGTTATGCTCAACTTCTTTTACAAAATAACAGATCTTTTTTCTTTTTATTTTTGTTGTTGTTTTTTTGTTTCATTCTCATATAAAATTTAATTTTTTTGTATTTTTTTTTGAAATGCAATAAAGCTGGGAGTACGTTTCATTATTTTTCAATTTATTTACGTGTATGAATGAATAGTAGTACAGAGTATGTGTATATGTGTATATGTGTATGTGTGTGTGTATTATAATTTTAGTGTAATTACTATAATTTTTATAATGAATTTCCATGTTTTCTATAATTGAATTTATTTTTAATAAATTTTTACATTGTGATTGGATTTGCCGCCGCCGTTGCTCTTGATGCCAACGTTGCTTTCAGTGATGTTGCAGCCACCTTCAATGGCACTCACTACTGTTCTCTGGCTAACAAAATTATGATTATTATTAAAATATTATTGCTATTGTTGTTGCTGTTGTTGGTTAAGGTTGCAGTGTTTTATCATGTTCGTATCTGTTGCACTTTATTTTAAGATGTGAAGGCGTCTGCTGTGGTAAAAATTTTTTTCAATTTTTTTTTTATAAAGAATGTGCACATTTGTAAGGTTAATTCGATTCGAGGTGCATAAAAATACTTGAAATGGTAATATTAGTGGTTTTAATATTGTTATTCACTGCTTGGCGCAGCCGTTGAAATGTGCCGAACGATTACTGTATGTACTACGTACGTTGCTTGGTTGGTTGGTGACTTCAAAAGATGCAATTTAAAGTGTTGGCTTTAGAAATGAAAAAATTCAATTTAATTGATTGCAAGTTACGTTAATAGTGAAAAAATTAAATTTAAACAAAAAAAGAAAAAAACAATATTTACCAAGAAAATTTTGTGGTTTTTTGTTGATTTTTTTTCTCACTTTCCAAACAAGTTGCGGTTTGTCTGATCATAGTGGTGGCTAAACATTGAATTTAATAAGAATTTATAAACAGGCACGCATTTAATTTAATTATACAATGCGGTGTTTACTATAAGACAATATCAGATGCAAAAAAAAGCAAAAAGTTTCAATGAAAATATGTATCAACCTTGCAACAAAGCTTATCAAAAATATCTTCCAACATATCTGCCCAATAACAAACATTCTGAGTCAGTGTTGAAAAATTTAGTACTTTAGTACTTTTTTCAGTACTTTTCTATTTTAAAATTTAAAGGGGGTACCAGGGCCACGACACTTTTAGTACTTTGTTATTACTAACATTTTATGTTTTGCGCTTTTCTACTACTAATAAATAAGTAGCCCCCTTTAGTCAAACCTACGATCGTTTTTATAATACGAAAAAGCAATGAGAACGCTTGCCGAGCAGTAATGTAATTTTGGTAATACTATGTTCACACATGCACTCTTATTGCGTAAATCGTAATAAGAGCAATTATTGTTGGACGAAACTTGTAAAATCGGCGTTGCAAAAAGACCTTATAGGACTCAAGTAAGTTGTGTGTAGCCGCCGTAGTCTAGTAGGTAGTATGTTTGCTTATTAGATCTAAAGCCCGGGTTCGATCCTCAAGCCAGACATCAAAACGATATATGAAGAAATAAAATATTTCTTTGGCGACTTCCTCTCAGCATTTACTCTGAGAGTAAATAAAATTGCCATTAAAAGTTTCTCAAATCTGTCGTTCGGAGTCGACATTAAACTATAGGTCCCGCCACTCAAGTATAAAATTAACACACACAACATGAGTGGTGTTGAGAAGCTAGGCCGTAATCCTAACTGAAGGTTTGTAATGACCAATTATGTGTGTATGTTATGTATGACCACCAGGAGACTGGAAATACCTCATAATGAGAAGCTGCAGCGGCGAGTAAGAAGCCAAGACCACAGAAGACGAGATCTGGGAACCTGAGAAAAAGAATTCTTAGTCCCCCAGAATTTATTGGCAAATCATGTCCAGAAAAATTCACAAACACTCAACAAAGCTCTCGTGATGGCTAAAAAAATGCCAACAAAAAAGCTATAATTATATGACGAAACTTGTAAAATCGGCGTTGCAAAGAGACCTTATAGGACCCAAGTAAGTTATGGCCATTGAAGCAACCTAATACTATGTTTAGACGTGCACTTTTATTGAGTCAATATTCGATTATTTGAGTACAATATTTTGAGTGTTCAGATATAGTATACGCAATATTATTTGGTAAACAAAGCAGCTGGTTGTTTCTACAACATTGTTTTTGCTTTATTTTATCTTTTTTTTGTTTGTCGTTGTTGACATTTGAGTTGACAAATATCAACAAAAAGTGTTCGGAAAACTGTAATATTCTCACTGAACGTACTTATGACAGTGCTGCGTTTTAAATTTTAATCAATATTATAACAATTTGCGTATTTATTGCGCAATAATTAATTGAAACTTAATATGAAATATTGAGCTCAATAATGGAATTTATTGCGATGTACGCAATAAGAGTGCATGTGTGAACATAGTATAACAGTCAAATGGTTGCACGCACAGTAATTTGTCAGTATAATGGGATAATTTTTTAATAGTTTGTCATTTGAAGGGAATTGGGCTATCGAACACAAAAACAGTTTTTCTCTTTCTAAACCGAGTACAGACAATATACATACATACATACATAATTAGCCATTACAACCCTTCGTCAGGATTACGGCCTAGCTTCTCAACACCACTCATGTTGTGTGCGTTAATTTTATACATAAGTGGCGGGACCTACAGTTTAAAGTCGACTCCGAACGACAGATTTTTTGAGAAGCTTTTCATGGCAATTTTTACTCTCAGAGTTTTTTGCCAGAAATCTGCTGAGAGGAAGTCGCCGAAGAAATACTTTTTGTATTTTTGTTTTTGATGTCTGGCCTGGGATTCGAACTCGGGCCTTTCGTCTAATAAGCCAACACACTACCTACTAGACCACGGCGACAGACAATATCAAGCGCTTAACAAAAAAATTTCATTTTATTGATTATCTAATATCTTTCCGATACAAATTAATTAAAATTAAGTAAATTTGATATAATCTATCTCTAGTTTAAACTAAATGCAATCGATAAATAATCAATACCTATCTAAGGAAACAAAATTTAATTATTACCTAATGAGCCCCCTCCCCCCCCTCTAATCAGAACATACATATTAAACATACTTGATTCTAACATATTGGAATGTTTTCAAATCTAACAAAATTCTCGAAAAAAATGTAAAAAAAAAACTTAATTTTATAATGATTTGAATATGAGTTAAAGTCTGGAAGAAAGAAACAAAAAATATTTAAACACCGTGTGTCATTCCATGCTATCAGTGCTTGTTATCTGCTCTTGATATGCATTTTTAATTTATCATTCGTTGCCTGTTGCTTGTTGTTGCTTGCGACGAGCATTTTTAAAATCAGAGGCATTACAATTACATGCATTGACAGCGAAACTGAGACAGCGATACATACTGCTGTTGCTGGTGTGTATCAGTTGCAGCACCAGTTGCTTTCAAACACACTCGTACAAGCGATAATTGTGTTAATTTACATAAAAGCACATAAATTGGCTTCCTGCTGTTGCGTTGAATTTGTTTAATTAATTAACGAAGAAAGAAGAAAATATAAAGAAACACTTTGTTGTAGTTTTTGTGTGTGTGTGTGTGTGTGTGTGTGTTACAATTTTGTTAGTGGGGAAATTTCTCAAGTGTTTTAGAGAGATTGTGTTTCTTTTTTAATGATTTTTTATTTAAATTCAGATTCTTTATTCCTCGTTGTTATTGTTGTTTTTGTATTAATATGATTTTAAATTTTATTTTGTGTGTAGGTTGGCACCGGCATAATACAATATTTAAATATAATTTTTTTAAATGGGTTTTTAAATATTTTATTTCCTTCTTTCGATGAACATCGAATTTAATTTGGTGTTGATATTGGATTTTAAATTGAATTTATGTTAACAAGTTTTCGTATCGATAACAATAGATAGATAATATTGATAAAAACATCATTAGACACAGATATTGATTTTATCACATAATAATATGATTTTGTTTTTTTTTTTTTTTGTTTTAATTTAATTTTATTGTCTTTTCTGTTAAAAAAAAAAATAAAAAAAAAATAAAACCGAATGAGAACATGATCTGAGAGCGTGTTTATTGTTGCTGTTGTCATTTGTAGTAAATCGTTTTAAACATTTAATGATTTTTTAATGTTAAATTGCAATATATATTGACAATTGTTTACATATAGACCACTATGAACGCCCCTTGTTTTACTTCACTAAGGACTGTGTAAAAACAAACAAAAGACTTAAGACACAAACATGCTTTCCCTTTTTTTCTTCTTCTCTCATGCTTAAGTTCTTTTTACAATTATTATTAACGTATATACATACATACGTATTTACATATGTAATTGTGCTTATTTCTAGTTGTATTGTTAATTGTTAACAAACTTAGTTTTTCTGGAAAACAATACTTATAACCACACCACATGTAATAAATAAAATTTGAAACGTTATCTTATAACTTTCAGTGCCAATTAACATTACATTGGCAAAATATTAAAACTCTCGGAGAAAATGCTTAATTGCCTGCCAAATGATAATTTTTTATTAAAAAATTTCTTATTGCCCTAGTGTGAACTAGATTTAGTACCAGCATCTAAATTTATTGTTGTCAATAAAATAATTTTCATTTTCACAAAGCATTTGTGGAACTTGATCGATAACTGAAAACATGACAATAGTATTTTGCGTTAATGACATTAAGGGCCATTGTTACAACTTGCCGTTAACTAAAGAGGTGATTTTAACGGTAAGATAAATTGTTTTCATTATTATGAGTACCCCATAAGATAGAAGTGAGCGTTAAGCTGAAGGGAAGATCATAATGCCTTTAACTTTTAAAGTTAAGTTTATGTTAGAACTTGCCAGATTATATATATTGTTTTCAATATGACAACTTCAAGTATAAATAAAATGAGGAAACACAACAACAAAAGAAAGGCCCTTCATTGCCACTGTATTAAAAAAAGAACTTGTTTAATTGAACAGTTTTATCGACATTGCTCCGGCACTGCCATATATTTGAAAACAGTTAACTGTGTTTTATCTGTAAGTTGTAATAACGAAAATAAGTTAAAGGTAACTTTACAGTTCCCTTTAGCTAAAGGTACCTTTAACTAAACGCAACTTTAACGGCAAGTTGTAATAATGCCTCTAAAACCAATTGCAGCGGTTAGAGAAAACGTTTAGAAAAATTATTTGGCATCACTTGGTCACTTAAAATTATCATATAGTGTTTTCACACCGAGTGGTTTTAACGCAAAAGTTGGTTTTAACGTTAATACCAAAAATAAAACCTGCTTTTACCATACAAAAGTATTGTGTTAAAACCAACTTAAAACCTTTTTGAATTGGTTTTAAGTAGATTTTATGAAATACAACCTTGTTTTATGTACTAAATCAGAGCTACCAGCTCTGAAATGTTGAAAACAGCTGATAAAAATAAAATAAAAACAAAGCAAATGTAAAAATATAGAAAGCTGGTTGTATAAAAATGTAAAATTTTAAATAATGAATACTGCAACAATAATAAATAATAATATTATAACAATAATATTAATAATATTATTTCTTAATTTTTCATATTTTTTATTTTTTCTTAAACAAAAACAGCTGCTGCACAGTCATAAATGTATGAAAGTTAAAACCAGATTTAAGAAAATTTGCAGTGTGAACACAAAATCTGCTGATTATGGTTTTAATGCTAAAATCAGGTTTTAACTTTTGGTGTGAAAACACTAATAGATAATCTTCTTCATATCTTTCAGAGATCAGCGATGAGAATTAAAAAGATGAGAAGATTCGAATCATACTCATAATTTCTGATACTTATACGCATTCATACTTATTTTAATATTATATGTATGAATATTATACAAAATACATACATACATAATTGGCCATTACAACCCTAAGTCAGGATTACGGCCTAGCTTCTCATATTATACTCACTACTACTCATATTCAACGTTTTAAGTACTCATCGTACTAATACCTAACAACATTTACAAGAATCACAAAATAAGTATGACTAGCGTACGAACACTACAATACTCACTAGAACGGTGTGTGTTTGCTTTGCTTGCTGTCTTTATCTTTTTTTTTCTTCTTTTTTGTAAATGCAACAATAACTATGACCGTAAATTTTGATAAATGATTCGAGTCACTAGAATCATTTATGAGTATTATAAGTATTTTTCTAAATTTATGAATCTAAATGAGTAGGCGTATGAATCAAACATATTTCGAATTGTATGAGTTTGATGTCAACGTTGTACTCATACTCATTGCAACCTGTACTTATAAATCAATGTTGTAGTGAGTACGAATGAATCAGAGTAGTAGAATTTCAATACTGTTGGCACACTCATACTCAAAATTTCATGAGTACTTAGGAGTAGCGAAAAAACGACTCATTACTGATCTTTGATATCTTTCCTTGCACAAGGAATTAACAATCATCTAGGTACATACTTTTGACCAGAACTATGTGTACTTTGTTGTGTTCGTCGTGTGATAGGGCTTTTAATTAACTTTGTCCGAGAGATTAATTAAAGTTTCTATAATTTGTTTTCATTAATTTTTTTAATTCTAATTAGCAACCTAAACACACAACATTTGTACACAATTACAGGATAATACAAGTTGATTACAAGTTATTTCAAACACTATTAACACGAGAACTATCATAAAAAGAAAAGATGTACTCGTATGCCAGTACGTTAACTAACGCCGACTCTAATTAAGCAATCAAATCAAACGTAATGATTGTACTGAACGGCTCAGAGAGTGCCTAGCATCTTCACTGGCATATTATTTTAAACGTTTTGATATTCATTTTGGCGTTGGATCTAGACAGCCATTGCGGGGTTAAATACGACAACATAATCATAGTATAGGCATAATGAGTAAGAAAATGCTTGAAGAATAGACATTAAGATTATTCTTTTAATTTTTAAACCTATTTTACGAGCTGAGTATTACCCTTCTCGATGGGAATATGACATTCGTCATTGAAACTTCTGTGGCCACAGTTGTTTAAAAAATTGGGACTCGAGAGCCCTCATTTCCATTTATATAATATTGTATCTATGCTTGTAAATATAGGCAATCAAATACGAAAGTTAAGTTTGTTTCTTGTATTGATTGGGACTTGATCCAAGACTCCCAACGCAACATCAGAATACTGCAAAGGATACAAAAAGTTGTGCTGAATGGAAGTAGGCGGCGTGATTAGGATAACGTTTAGTAAGGCAATGGAAACGATATTATCTGTCTAGCTAACAGATATATGTATATAATACCCGAGTTCAAACCCCAGGCCAGAAATCAAAACGAAAATATAAAAAAAAAAATATTTTTTCGTCGACTTCCTCTCGGCAGATTTCTGTAATCCTGACTGAAGGGTTGTAATGGCCAATTATTTATGTTATGTATGTATGTAAATAATATTTCTTACAAATACCGCGACAACAATAAAATAAAATAAACACGTCGTAAATTATCAATATGGACAACTGTAGTACATATATTTTGCATTGAAATACTATTTCAAGCGTAATTAATTCGTTTGATGTTTATTTAGCCTCCAGCTTAACTAAAGGTAATGATACTAAACGTGTAATTTAATCTAAAAGCAATCGATAATTCTCTTGTCTTTTAATTAATGACTTTGCAATGAAGTGAGTAATAAAAAATAAAAAAAAATAAATTAAAAGGAATCAAGAATAAAATACATACATAGTAAGTATTGTGGAAGCGTAAAATCGTCGAAAGGCGAAAAGATTTATTGACTTAATTAATGTTCAATTAATAGAACATACAATTGTTCAATTACTATTTGTATTCTAACTCCCTATCGCTCTCTCTCTCTCACCCTATCTCTTTTATTCTGACTGTCACTTGGTCCCGATGTCGATTAAGCGTTTTTACAAGCGCATTATATTGTAAATAAAACACGTTTAACAGAAACGAATGAAATAAATTTATAATCAAAGTAAAACATTACTACCAATAATAATAACAATAACAACAATAACAAAAATATACAAAAAAACAGTAAATAATTATACCAAAGCCGGCTGGCACAAATTAAATTAAATTAAAACCAGATTCCACAGACGGCTTGTTTTTTTGCAGTCCTTATTTTACGCTGATTTGTTGTTGTTGCACTTGACAGACATAGACAGACGGAGACAAATAAACGGAACAACAAAATAAAAACGATTTGTGTTAGGAAATGAAATCAATGAAGTGATGGTTTCAAAACAATACTTAATTAAATTAACTCTGAATGCAATTACAAAACAAACCAAATGAATCAATTAATTTATTACTATGTTATTCATTAATTCATTCATTCACTCATAGGCTTATACAATAATAATTAAAGATTTTTTTTAATTATTAATTTTATTTTAATTCTATTTCAGAGAGGAGTTGGCTATGAAAATTGGTTTAACCGAAGCACGCATTCAGGTATGTTTGTGATCCAAAATTCTTTGATTTTTTTAATTTTATTTTTTGTTTGTTTCTGTTTTAAAATTAAAATCCATAAAGAATAAAAATCTAATTAAATGCATAGATGAAGTAAAACATTTTAATTCATTTCACATTAAGGGCCATTATTACAACTTGCCTTTAACTAAAGGGAGGATTTAAACGGGCAGATAAATTGTTTTGGATTATTATGCGTATCCAATAAAATAGAACTGAGCATTAAGCTAAAGGGAGGATCATCCTGCCGTTAACTTTTAAAGTTAAGTTTATGTTTGAACTTGCCATCTAATATATAAAATTGTCGTGTCACGATGTTAGTGGTTAAACTCCTCCGAAATGGATCGACCGATTTTCATGAAATTTTGTGTGCACATCGGGTAGGTCTGAGAATTGGACAGGGCGTGGCAAATCATTAAAAATATTTAGATACATATTGATCGTAGACTCTATAAGTTCATAGAGTCGATATCAACAATCCCACCAAATATGGGCGTGACAACTCTCCCGCTCCGAGTGATACCTATAACTCTTAAACTACTGAACCGATTTTAACCATTCTTTTTTTGTTCGAAAGCTTATCAGGTTTAGATGGTTTTAAAAAAAATTCGATATAGCAAAAATTAGGCGTGACAAACCTTTAAAATTGAATATTTAGGGGCATAGTGATCGTAGACGAATGCAATTTGTTGAGTAAATTCGTAGAGTCAATATCGATAAACTCACCAAAAATAAGCATGGCAACAAATATGTAATAATAATTAATTAATAATAAAAATATGAATTTATTACCCTAAATAAAGCATATTTTCATTGTCGAGAACGCTTTCGGGTTTAAGTACATCCCCACACACTTATAGTAAGTTAGTTTTTTTATATAACTGTTTTATGCAGCGTATTTTAATAAATATATAATGTGACCTGTTTTGGGCAATAAAAAACAAACAATTTTCTCAAGTAGTTCCCTGATTCTCCCGCTGTCCACTGTGGACACAACAGTTTTAATATTCTGCAACTAGATATGTTGGACCATATCTTGTTGAATTCCATGTTGCTTTTTTCAATTTGGAAAAGTATTCTTGTAGGGACGCATATAACTCCTCTATTGTCTCTTCCTCAGGCTTCTCCGATCCCTTACGTGTCAGTTCGACTTTCTTTTCGAACGATAAACGAACTTCCAGCAATTTGATTTGTGATTCGGTCAAACGTAGACATAAAATTAAGCAACTTCGTTAAAAACAACTGTAACATTGCTAGAAGCAGGTACATCTCGTTCTCACTTATGAGTTCCCATGTACTTGTTGTGATTGTACAATATTGTTACGTTTTTACCTTTTCAAAAAACTTTTAAAATATGAGTTCGTTGATTGCAAACAAAATAAAAATAAACTGGAGTTTAGTTTCAATTAAACTCTTTATTGTTCGCATTACTTTTGTGTGCCGCTGTTTACAACTTAAAATATCCAACAATAATTTGCGTTGTTCGTTATTCTTCTTTGCTTACAAAGCAGATTTTTCAACGGAAATCTTCAAACCACGATTATGTGGCTCTCTTCACATGCAACACGTCTTCACACAAGCATGACAGAATTCTTACTACTGGTTGTCTGCTTTGTCCTGCCTTTTTATATGCCCACGTAAACAGTCTGATAGAGGCTCTTGAAGTCTATGTTCGGGGCTTCGCCTTCTCAAAAAGTCTATCACTACTTCATTGTTGTTTGTGTATTTTATTTACATCGTTTATTGTTGTGCTTTCACTTACTTGTCTATCCCATTTTCTTTCATACTCATGGTTTTTTTTTTTGTTGTAGCTTTTGTTTATCATTTTAATGTTAAACGATGTTACACCGTTTCCATTTTAGTAACACTGCCACCCACTTAAGCCTGTTTGTCCCGAATAGGCTCATTATCTCTTCTCCCATGTTTTGCCAGTCGATCTATATGTATGACCTTCTGCTAGCTTTCTGTATAGTGTACACAAAATCGTTTAATATTTTCACTATTCTATATGGTCCATCGCAGCTGGTTTGCAGCTTGGGGGATAATGCCTTCTTCCGCTTTGGGTTGTAGAGTAGAACCAGTTGTCCCTCATGGAAGCCTTCCGTGTTTGCTGCACGATCATAGCTAGCTTTCATTCTATCACTTGCCTATTCACTTTTCTTTCATACTCATGGTTTTTTGTTTGTTGTAGCTTTTGTTTATCATTTTTATATTAAACAATGTTACACCATTTCCATTTTCGTAACAATATTTTAAATTTTATTATTCAAGAGTGAGAATTCGTTATGACAACCAAATGAATTAACATGACTTTTATGACTGTTAATGACTGACTCTTCAGTCAATTTTTAAATGAATAAAATCAATAAATTAACGAAATTTAATTCAATAAAATCAGTTCATCAGAAAGGAAGAGTTGTTTGTTAGCCAAAAATGAAATTCCACCAGTAACGAAAAAAACTTGTAGCAAAATACAAAAAACAAATTTAAATTGTAAATAAGAACATGAAATATTTCAAAATGCAATGCATGAATATGAAAGATTTAATTAAATTCATAGAAAAAACAATGTACAAAATAATTGAAAATTTAAAAATAAATTGAATTTTCATAGAATAAAAAAAAATTTAAATTAAAAAATAAAAACAAAAATGCCGTAATTGCACAATACATTGTTGTTGTTCTTAATGTAAATGCCAAAAATCCTTCAAATATTTTATGTATGCTTATGTTTTAAGGTGTGGTTCCAAAATCGACGTGCCAAATGGCGTAAACAGGAAAAGGTGGGTCCACAATCACATCCATATAATCCGTACTTACCCAGCGGTCCCGGATCTATACAAACTGTAGTCGGCTCAGCTTTGCCACCAAATCCTTTCACCCATTTGGGTTTCGCCAACTTACGTAAACCATTTGATGGAGCAAATATAGCAGCATTTCGTTATCCACACTTGGCTGGAGCACCAATGTTGCCAACCGGTTATTTCAATCAGTTCCAAAGGTATAGAAGATTAATTTTTTGAAACATTTTCAAGACAACGTTTTTCAATATTAATACGTTTCTTTAGAGCTCCACCGCATATGTTACCGCCTGGCATGGCATCCATGTACTCACCATCAACATCATTTCAATCTTTGTTGGCCAATATGACAGCTGTTCCCCGGCACCCACCAATGACTGTTAAGGCACCTATGCATATTGGTTCACCAGACTTGCACTCACCTAATCATCTAATAGCCTCTCCACCGACGTCTCCTTCATCGGTTACATCACAATCGGGACCCACAGCTTCACAGCCACAATCATTGTCGTCGCAACATTCGCCCGGTGTCGTTTTACCATCCATGACTACTCATCAGACGATGCCACCAGCCGTAGCAGCTCCTCCACCACATAATGTACCACAATCATCGGTAGTAATGTCCCAGCAATCGCCCCAGCACCAGACGGGAGCTCAGTCATCAAACCCGATTAGATCGTCAACACCGCCCGAAGACCGTCGGTCATCGTCAATTGCCGCCTTGAGACTAAAGGCACGTGAACACGAACTGAAACTAGAAATGTTACGTCAAAACGGTCACAGTGACGTTCTTAGCTAATGAATGAATGAATGAACTGTATGTTAGCGTCATTTGCCGTTGGTTGGCCTGATTAATTTATTGAAAATAAATTAGTCGCTAAATAACTTACCCACTTCTTGTGTCGAATTACTAAACAATTTACGTTTTCCATTTCGTAAGCGTTGTTCAATAAACCAGTGAAAAAGTAGAGACCACAGCATAAGATTAAAATTATTAAAAAATTCTTAATATTTCTTCATAATAATTATTATTATTATTATTATTATTAAATAATCAAGTGTAATAAATTAAATTTAAATGTTAATTTTCAATTTGTAATTAAAATGTACGTCGTATACGATATTCACTTTTTAGATTGTGTGTGTGTGTGTGAAATTTATTATTATTATTAAATTTTAATTAAAAATTATTTTATTTTAATTGAAAGTCACTAGACATTACATGCATACATACATACATATACATATACAGTGAGCGCCAAAAGTGAGTAAACACCACTGAAATAATTCATTTTCTTAGGATAGCGAGAAAAGTAAATGAGAATATGCGAATAAAAAAATAAAAACGTTTATTTATTACTTATAAAATGTTAAAACAACAACAACAATTCATGATAAAGGAACTTTTTTTTATACATACTTAAGAACATAATAGAAAATTTAAAATTATAGTAGGTGTTGACTCGCTTATGGCGCTTACTGTACATATAAATATAAACATATACAGTATACAATATATGTAGTATCATAACAATTAAAATAAATTGTTTTGATACGATTTGATTTGACTTTAAGTAGAGTTTTATTAATTTAATTAAAAAATAAATTTTCAATTATTTCCGTTCAATTCAATTCAATTCTATTGTGAAATGCAATATAAAAAAGACTTTATGTATTAAAAAATAAAAAATAAAATAAAAGAATTAAAAATAAAAAATAAAAAAAATAAATGTTTTGTGATATTCACAAAAGAAAATTTTAATTGTAATTTTGTTTACCGTGAGTGAGTATTGTTGTGTTGGCCGGAGGTAAGTTTATGCATTCCAATTCAAGTTTCTGTCTTAAGTCTTTTGTTTCGTAATACTTGTGTTTTGTTTTTGTTCTCTTTTTAATTGACTTCTTTTTTTTTTACTCTTCTGCCAGAGTGTAAATTTTATGGTGGCCTTTATTTCTTAATTTCATTTTCACGTTTCCACGTTTCAGTCAATTAGCCACATTAGAGCCGGCGTTTATGCGCTTAAGATAAAATCCACTATGTTCACCACAATAACACACACACACAAGTGATGATCTTGTTGCATTCTACATACATAAATACATATTTTCATTATATTCTATACGAACGTTTTTATTTCTTGTCCACTTCTCTTTCTGTAGATTACAAAGACGCCAAGACAAAAATTCCAAACAATTGTATGAATGAATGAAACCTTTAACCATTTAAGGGTCATTTAACATCTATCAACATAGTAACAAATATGCATCATATGCATAACAGCTGAGAGAAAACGGAAAAAAATAAGTTTTTTTTATTGATGAACACTACCAACTGAACAATCTGGGCACCCTGAATCCTAAAGTACTCGGGTTATAGATGTCTTTCAAAATCCTATTGAGTACAGTTTTTTAGCTTTGGAATAAAGCAATACATACATACATAATTGGATTACGGCCTTGCTTCTCACACCACTCATGTTGTGTGCCTTAATTTTTATACTTGAGTGGCGGGACCTACAGTTTAACGTCGACTCCGAACGACAGATTTTTTGAGAAACTTTTTCATGGCAGGCTTATTTACTCTCTAAGTTTTTGCCAAAAATCTGCTGAGAGGTAGTCGCCGAAGTAATATTTTTTTTTCATATTTCGTTTTGCTGTCTGGCCTAGGGCTCGAACCCAGGCTTTACATCTAATAAGCGAATACACTACTTACTAGACTACGGCGACTATACATATACATATATTGATATCCAAACTTTGTATATGAGTAGTATGAGTATGATATTAAGATAAGTATGAATACGTATAAGTATCAGTAATTATGAGTATGATTCGAATGTACTCATCTTTTTGAGTACTCATTGCTGATCTGTATATGCTCTTATAATTCGAGCCCCAGGCCAGACATCAAAACGAAATATGAAATAAAAATATTTCTGCGGCAACTTCCTCTCAGAGATTTTGCCAGAAATGTATAGAAGTAAATAAAAAATTGCCATTAAAACGTTTCTCAAAAATCTGTCGTTCGGAGTCGACTGTTGGTCCCGCTACTCAAGTATAAAATTAAGGCACACAACATGAGTGGTGTGAGAAGCTAGGCCATAATCCTGACTGAACGGTTGTAATGGCCAAATGTATGCATATATGTTGTTCTTCTTTTTGATGTTATCACACATACAAAATGTGGAGAAAGGAAAGTATTTTTTTGTTTAATTGACTAGAGAAGAGTTCTCTTACTTGTTTTTTTTTATTGGTACAAAATTATGTTAAAATGTTCTACATTAATCGCCATTATAATTTTTGCTTCATTGTAAGTAAGTGACAAACCAGCCATTAGTTAGTATACATACATATGTACATTGTACATATATTTTTCCAAAAGGTTATAACGTGTTGTAGTTAATAGAAACAGCAATTATTTAAATGTATTATTGAAACATTGTAGAGTCAATTAAAATTTAATTGCCGCAATTAAATTTGATTAATATTTATTGTAATTTTATTTTAATAATTCCGTGTGGGCACTTAGAAAAGGGAGATTTAGACGGAACTACAGGTCGTACGAGAAGTCAACTTTTAATGTAGAATCGTTGAAACTCAGTAGCTATGTTGGACGCACAGACGTTACCGCGTCCAGAAAGCGTTCTTTCTAATGAAAATTTAGTAAAAAATAGCGATTTTGAGAGAGTAATTTGACTTATTTGTGTTTCCTATTTTACAGCATTTTATACGGATTTATTTCTTCGCGTAAATTGGGTAAACAGTCAAACTATTAAACAGCTTTTTTGATTTGTGAAAAAAGGTCTGAAAGTGTAAGTAAGAGTAAATTTATTGAGTGAAAATAAGAAAATATTTAAATTTTAATTTCGATAAGTAATAAAGATGTTTCCTGTAACCCATATTATAATTCTCCAGCAGTTTCTAGGAATGAATTAAATGATTCATCAAGTGAATTGGATGATGACTATGAGGCAATTTTGAAGCCAACTGATGAGAATTCTACAGGCATGAAAGTGTTGTTATTAAATATATCAGTTGGTCTGAAGAAAAGAGAAGTAGTGGTAAAATTTACTTAAGAGAAGAGGTAGCGACATACATATACGGAAGAAAAATTTTGCAGCATTTACGTAATTCAAAAGAATTATTCGACAAAATGTATATCAAAAAATTAATTGGAATAAATACGTATATTTTCTCATTTGTTTTGCTCGCCTTTATTTCAACACCTGTTTTGCTTTTGTATTTACACATACATAATTGGCCATTACAACCCTTCAGTCAGGATTACGGCCTAGCTTCTCAACACCACTCATGTTGTGTGTGTTAATTTTATACTTGAGTGGCGGGAGCAACAGTTTATAGTCAACTCCGAACGACAGATTTTTTGAGAAACTTTTCATGGCAATTTTTACTCTCAGATTTTTTGCCAGAAATCTGCTGAGAGGAAGTCGCCGAAGAAATACTTTTTGTATTTTGTTCTTGATGTCTGGCCTGGGATTCGAACTCGGGCCTTCGTCTAATAAGCCAACACACTACCTACTAGACCACGGCGACTTCAAATTTCATAAAAGTGATAATAAAATGTTGGAATATAAAATACAGTGGACCCCCGCTATTCGTACACAATTCGTTCCAGCAGGCTGTTCGAGGCTTTTGTATTTTTTGACGTCAATTTTTGAGCACGAAATTTGATTTTCACGTTCGGGGTATTTCTAGCAAATTTGTCGTTTTGCGAGAGCAATTTTTTTTTTTGTTTTACTCTCATTTTATCGAACTTTACCCATATTTAAAAATTAATATCACAAAAATCATCAATAATTGTAAAATATCAAAAAATAGAATGTGCAAAACGCTCATGTTGTGTGCGTTAATTATATACGGGAGTGGCGAGACCTACAGTTTAAAGTCGACTCCGAACGACAGATTTATTTCTTTAGATAACGGGGTGCAAAACGAAAGGAACAAATTAATATTTTGCGTATGAATCTTAATGTTTTTACGACCTTTATGAATATATTCTATCATCACAAACCAATGTTTTTCTCTATCGTATCCCTTAAAACTTTATGGAAACTTCTTTTGTTGAATTGCTAGTTTTCATTAGTTTACAAAGAATACATGTGTTTAAGCTTTATATTACACTTACTACTCTACTTGCTTTACACCCTACAAAACTAATTTGTCTAGTAAGTAGTGTGTTGGCTTATTAGACGCGAAGCCACGGTTCAAATTCCAGGTCAGACAGCAAAACGAAAATATGAAAAAAAAATATTTCTTCGGCGACTGCCTCTCAGCAGATTTCTGACAAAAACTCTAAGAGTAAATAAAAAAATGCCAAGAATAGTTTCTCAAAAATCTGTCGTTCTGAGCCGACTTTAAACTGTAGGTCCCGCCACTCATGTATAAAATTAACGCACACAACATGAGTGTGTGAGAAGCTGTCATAATCCTAACTGAAGGGTTGTAATGACCAATTATGTATGTATGTATGTAAATAATCCATGATGAGACATGAGTCTGTGATTAATAACCGAGAGTTGTAATAGAGTATGTGTTAAGGACAGAGGTATTGAACATCGAAAGTTTGATCTTTGTTGAAAAGTATAGCGAATTAAGACATAAGTGCCGGCGCGTATCAGCGGTGGCCCGTACTAGACTGTCCTATCGAGCGGCATGTACCACCGGTGGTACGCAATTGATCATGATACTTAATACCAAATAACACTTTGGCTGCCGAAAAAAAATACCCGAGTTACGTTGTCTTAAAAGCATTTATTTTTAATAACAATTATATTTAATAACGTCTTATAAATAATAACAGCCGCCAGCATGCGATAAGCATGAATTAAAGCGCCGGCGTGATAGTGTTAAACTGATAGCGAAGTGTTATCAATATTCAATAAATCACGATCAAATGTAATTAATTCCTTTTGTTTTAATTGAAATTTTCGAATTCACAATAAATAAACATTTTGTAAAATTCTAAAACGTAAAATTATATAAATTTCTATTAATTAGTGTACAATTACAATTAAAAATTATGCTATAATTATTACGTATGACCTTCACGCTAATAGTCTAGCACACTACCCATTAGGCTAAATGCAGCTAAATTCTGTATGCAATACAATATTCCATCTCTGAGATGAGAACATAATTTCACTTTGTAGGTGCAACTGCATATAAAAAATGCATTCATGTTTGAAATATTGCTCCGATTACCTATTTTCTTTAGGAATATAAATTCCCGATTATGTATTTTGTTTAAAAATATTATTTTTGTTTTGTGGTGCATAGGTTCAAATAAATAAATCTTGTAATTACTTACGACATGATTTGCAAGTTTAAGGGGCATTAGTACAACTTGCCTGTAATGGCATATAAATTGTTTTTCATTATTATAAGTGGACAATAAGGTAGAAGTGAGCGTTAAGCTAAAGGGAAGATTATCCTACCTTTAACATTTAAAGTTAAGTTTATGTTTGAACTTGCCATACATATAAAGGGTGATTTTTTAAGAGCTATAGGAAATTTTAAAAAAAACACATAAAATTCAGAAAAATGCATGAAATCTTTATTTGAATCGATAGTATGGTCCATATAATTTAATGTTTGAAGATTATTTCATGCAAATATGGACCGCGACTGCGCCTCAAATGGTCCATCCGCTTAGTCCAATTTTGGCATACTCTTTCCAACATTTCGGCCGGTATCTCACGAATAAATGCTTCAATGTTGTTTTCCAATGCGTCAATTGAAGCGGGCTTGTCTGAATAGACATGAGCTTTAACATAGCCGCACAAAAAATAGTCTAAAGGCGTTAAATCGCACGATCTAAGCGGCCAATTGACCGGTCCCGAACGTGAAATAAAATGTTCACCGAACTCGCCTCTCAATAAGTCCATTGTTACGCGTGCTGTGCGGCATGTGGCACCGTCTTGTTAAAACCACACGCCATGCAAGTCAAGCTCTTGCATTTTGGGCAAAAAAAAGTTGGATATCATCTCACGGTAGCGCTCACCATTCACAGTTATTGCAGCGAACGGCGACGAATCGATAATTGATGGTCATCATTAACACTGGCCGATACAGCTGCGATATTTTCTTCAGTTCACACTCTACGTAAGCGTGTTGGTAGTTTAATGTCCAACAATGTAAATTTGGTGTGAAATTTAGTCACAATAGCCCGAATGGCCGCTTCAGTGGGTCGATTAAACTGACCATAAAATGGAAGAAGCGCGCGATGAACTTCCTTAACAGAGCACGCATTTTGATAATAAAATTCAATGATTTGCAAGCGTTGTTCGTTTGTAAGACGATTCATGGTTAAATTATAGACCAAACTGAAGATGTTTGACAGTGAAACAAAACACGAAACATGCGTGAGCTGTTTAAACCAATGTTGCTAAAAAGATAATACCTAAAAAATCACCCGTTACATGTATTATTTTCAATATGGCAACTTCAAATATAAACAAAATGAGCATATACAACAAGAGGCCGTTCGTTACCACTGCGTTTACAAAAAAACTTGTTTAATTGAGCAGTTTTAACGACTTTGCTCCGGCACTGCCATATTTTTGAAAACCGTTAACTTTATTTTATCTGTAAGTTGTAATAACGAAAATAAGTTAAAGGTGACTTTACAGTTCTCTTTAACTAAACCCAAGTTTAATGGCAAGTTGTAATAATGACCCTAAATCGTATATTTTTTTTTATTATTTTAGCAGATTTGTTTTCTTTTGGGAAATATTATTCAAGTGTTCTCTTTAGTCAATTGATTTTTATGTGTTGCATTTCCATTTATGTATGTATGTCGACTATACATAATTCTCTTGGAATTGTTGGATTAAAGTATTCTTCTTCCTTTTTCTGTTTTTTCACTCTTTTGAGTTAATAATTAATTAATTAAATATAATTTATGGGATTTTTATTAACTCAACTAAATACAATAATTAAATGCATATTTTTCGGTTTTATTTTATTTGTCTTCTCTTCTGTTTTTTTGTTTAATCTCTTTAGAGTCTTTGATGGCACCGATGAACACGATACAAAAAAAGAAAAAAAAATTGTTGTATCATTTCAAACCCACTTATATTAATATTTTAATTATATTTTACAAACATATAAAGCATCTTCTTTCACAGCCATATTTATTCGAATAGATATGTGCGTTGGTACATACGAGTATTCTTTGCTTATCATTTCCATCTAATCGTTGTACGCTCGTATTTGAAGGTGTGTGGTGGCTATAATTTCAAGTCTGTATGGTTGTTCAGTTTGGTTTGATCATTTTAAACGGTAGTCGATCGCATTGGTGTTTTTGGAATCTATGCAGGCATAGCATAGCATACGGCGGTCATCTAGGATTATTTGTGTCTTTGTGATTGTGGGTATTCGAATTAATTAAATATCACAACGTTTTATTGTCATTAATTATTATGGACATTGCCGTGGGATATTTTTATAATTTTTATCGTCTTATAATTTTATACTCGTATGCCCATTCGGATACTTGATGTATAGTTTGTTTTATGTATTGATACGTTTGTTTGTCCGTGTCCCTTATTGGTTTGCCAAACTAATTCGAAAACCACATTAAGATGCCAATGTTTAAAATATTGTTGAAAATAAAACTACATATTGATAGTCTACTTCAAGGAACTTTTTTTGTAGCTTCGAGAAAACGTGTGAATGGATTCGCCGTATATCGGGTTATTTTCTTTTTTGTGTGTGCCTTGGCTTTGAAAGGGTCCGCCAAATAACTTTTTTTTTTTTGAAAATGCTTTAAAAAAAAACTACTGATTATTTTCTCAAATTTCTTTTTTTATTTGAAAGTACAATCCTTCCGGTTAATAATGGAAAATAATTTCATTCAAATGGCTGCCTCGGCTGGTCATGCAGTAGCCTACACGATCGGTCTAATTTCTAAGCACATTATCGATTGTGCGCAGGTGTATTTCACCAATGGCTTTACGAATATTGTCCTTTAAAGCGTAAATTGTCTCTGGCTTGTCGGCGTATCACTTATCTTTGAAGGCACCCCACAAATAATAGTCCAACGGTGTCAAATCGCAGCTCCGAAGTGGCCAAACGACATCAGCTCTGCGGCTGATAATGCGATCTTCAAAAACAGGGCGCAAAACATCGAGTGTAGCTTCGGCTGTATGGCACGTAGCGCCGTCCTGTTGAAACCAAATGTTGCCAATATGCTCCTCTTCAATTTTTGTGAACAAAAATTCGTTCAACATGGCCCGATAACGATCGCCATTGACTGTAACGGCCACTCCTTGCGCATTTTCGAAGAAAAATGGCCCAATAATGCCTTTGGACCAAAATCCGCACCAAACAGTGACTCGTTTTAGGTGCGTCGTCTTTTCAATGTATGCGTGCGGGTTTTCTGTGCCCCAAATGCGGCAATTTTGCTTGTTTACATACCCGCCAAAATCAAAATGAGCTTCATCTGAAAAGATGATTTTTTTTTGCCAAAATCGGCATCTTCTGTAGGCTACTGCATGGCCAGCCGAGGCAGCCATTTGAATGAAATTATTTTCCATTATTAACCGGAAGGATTGTACTTTCAAATAAAAAAAGAAATTTGAGAAAATATTCAGTAGTTTTTTTTAAGCATTTTCAAAAAAAAAAAGTTATTTGGCGAACCCTTTATGAGCAGTATTGTTAAAATTATTATTGTACTTCTAATTTGTTTGCTTTTAATATTATTTTAAAAATTAAAAAAAAATTAACGAAAATCTTTAAATTCTTCGTATTGAAAAATCTAAGCTTTTGCATACACAATTGGTTATTACCATCCTTTAGTCAGGATTACAACCTAGCTTCTTACACCACTTATGCTGTGTGTGTTAATTTTATTCATTAGTGGCGGTATATTATAGTTTAAAGTCGACTCTGACTGATAGATTTTTATGAGAAACTTTTCATGATAATTTTATTTAATATCGGAGTTTTAGTCAGAAATCTGCTTAGCGAAGGTTGCCGAAGGAATATTATTTCATATTTCGTTTGGTTGGAGATATCTGACATGGGGTTTGAACAGCGGTCATCGAACATCGAATAAGCCAACATAATACTTACTAGACTACGCCGCCGCGACTTGAATCTTAGCTTTTAACATTTTAAAGTATGCCCATTCATACCGTAAGAGTCTATAAATCAAAATTTTAATGAAATTTATTATTTAATCTGCATTAGGGGATTTGAAAAAAGCTTTTTTTTTAAATTCATAGAAAATGAAACAATTTTTTTAATTTTTTTTCACTTTACTTGGCCTATTAATTCAATATCTGACACGGATGCGAGAAGTGAATATTATTCATTATATACTTTCCTTTTTTCATATATATTTATTTTTGTTTCCATTTGTTTTTATATTAAGTAATCTTAATTCAATTTTACCATAATCATGTTGTTTTAATGTAGAAACAGATCCTGGATATACATATGCCCACCCTAATGGATATGTTTTTCGTTTTTTGTTTTTAATACAGAATATTGGTCATTTTGTAATCAGTAGCAGACGGGAGACACTAAAGAAGTAAATGTCCAACGAATAAAATGAATTTCTCTCTGGCAAGTTTCTTACTCAAGTCTTTTGTTCCATTCAGTGAGGGCTTTTAGTGCCCATTATGTGTTTGTGTGTGTGTGTGTATGTGTGACTGAAAGTGTGGTGGCCCTTTGTTCAAAGAGTCACATAAACAAATTTCTCATAAATGTTTATGTTAAAACACAAAAGTGTGGGCATTATAACAGCAACACTACAGATACGGTCGCGTACGCTTACGCGTATACGTTCATACGAATGAAAAATTATATTCTGCCTTTTGCCATCATGTTGTTAATTTTTATGTTTTATACTTGAAATTGAAGTTGAACTTTTTGCCCTGGCTTTACTGGCTGTCTTCTTTGCATTCAGAAAACACGGAAAATATTATACCAACCTAAAGTGGAACAGCAGCATTTATTTAGGAATTCATTTGTTCACATGAGACGAGTGTATCCTGTACGTAAATAAATGAAGTCTTATTTTATTCATTTTGTCCCACACTTATACCGCGAATCGATATCAACAAAATGTACGATATTTTCTTGTTCTGGTTTTTGGATAAACTTTTTTGCGTTCTCTTACAGTCATTTAGCTTTTCTTATTAAGATTATAACAACCTGACGTATTGGCGCCAACATACCATTCTTTATAATTTACGTTTCACTTTTTCACTTGTGCCCTCAACATACATAAGTGAAGGAAGATGAGTATGAGGAATTTAATTGTCTTTTTTTAAAATTATTTTCATTATTCGTTGTCTTTTTGTTATTTATCATCTCTAAAGAAATATTGTATTGTATTTAATTTGTATTGTTGTTATTGTTGTTGTCATTTCTATTACCACTACCATTAGAACAGCAAAGTTATGAATAAAGAATTAAAAAGTGTGATGATTTATGTGAACCATAAGCTTAAATCAGTTTCTTAATTACATTCAGTGCGAAATACACACACATACATACACATAATTGGTCATTTCAACATTCAGTCAGGATTACGGCCTAGCTTCTCACACTACTCATGTTGTGTGTCTTAATTTTATACTTCAATGGCGGGAGCTACAGTTTAACGTCGACGCCGAACGACACATTTTTTTGAGAGAAACGTTTTCATGGCCGGTTTATTTACTCTCAGAGTTTTTGCCAGAAATCTGCGGAGAGGAAGTCGACGAAGAAATATTTTTTTTTTCATATTTTCGCTTTAATGTCTGACCTGGGGTTCGAACTCGAGCTATACGTCTAATAAGCGAACACACTACCTACTAGACTACGGCGACTACAATGTGAAATAATTGATTTATTTGAGCTTGGATTTCAGTGTTGGCCTTTAAAAGCTTTCGTCACCATTAACTACAACGAAAGACTTAAGAGACAAGCGTGTAAAGAGACAAAGACCACGCATGTCTGTCTCAGTTGAAAGACATTATGCATCAACATACATGAAATTAACTTGAAAACTAATTTCTTTTCATCTTGCTGCATGTCGTTGTGATATTAAAAATTTATTTTTAATATATGTAAACTATTGTATTTACCGATTAGTCATTACCGGCAACACTTTTATTCTGTGGTACATACATACATACATACATACATATATCCAACGTATGAAACCGGCCATCGCTGGTTTAATGAATTGTGTTCCTTAAGTTGAATAGTGCAAAAACAAAAACAAAAAGAGAGAACAAAAAAAAAACAAGTAATAAAGTTAGTCGATTAGTTGCTAGTCATTTTATATTATATTTTACACAATTTCTAGTTTAATTACAAGAGAAGAAAATATATGGTTCTCGTCATTATTAATAATACTCTTTGCATTGCTTTCAAGCATTCGCTGAAAACGTACATCTTGACCACTGTTCTCTTAACATTTGCTTTCAATTTCCGGTGCAGATTAGAGATCAGCAATGAGTATTCAAAAAGATGAGTAGATTCGAATCATACTCATAATTTCTGATACTTATACACATTCATACTTATTTTAATATCATATTCATACTACTCATATTGAAAGTTTGAAGTACTCATCGTACTCATACTTAACAATACACATGATGTTGTTGATGTCGACTCTCCTTTACTCAACATTTATAAGAATCACAAAATAAGTATGATTCGCGTACGAACACTACAATACTCACTAGAAGGTTGTGTGTTTGCTTTGCTTGCTGTCTTTGTCCTTTGATTTCTTTTTTTATAAATGCAATAACAACTAAGACTGTAAATTTGATAAATTATTCGAATCACTCGAATCATTCATGAGTATTATAAGTATTTTTCTAAATTGATGAATCTGAATGAGAAGGAGTATGAATCAAACATATTTCGAATGTTATGAGTTTGATGCCAACGTTGTACACATACTCATTGCAACCTGAACTTATAAATCAATGTTGTAGTGAGTACGAATGAATCAGAGTAGTTGCATTTCAATACTGTTGACTCACTCATACTCAAAATTTCATGAGTACTTATGCTTAGCGAAAAAAAAGATTCATTGCTGATCTCTGGTGCAAAGAAAGTAAACTTCTGGCAAAATCTCTGAGAGTGGAACAAATCTCAAAATGGAATCGACATTAAAGCGTATGCCTCGCCAGTTCTATTTTCCCAATATATATAACTTGTAGATATTGATTGAAGTCGTAGTAGTCTAGTAGGTAGTGTGTTCGCTTATTAGACGTAAAAGCCCGAGTTCGAGCCCCAGGCCAGACATCAAAACGAAAGATGAAAAAAGTATTTCTTCGGCGAATTCCTCTCCGCAGATTTCTGGCAAAAACTCTGAGAGTAAATAAAATTTGCCATGAAATAGTTTCTCAAAAATCTGTCGTTTGGAGTAGACATTAAACTTTAGGTCCCGCCACTTAAGTATAAAATTAACACACACAACGTGAGTGGTGTTGAGAAGCTAGGCCGTAATCCTGACTGAAGGGTTGTAATGGCCAATTATGTATGTATGTATGTAGAGCAAAATTGCTATGAAAAGTTTCTGAAATTTGTCTTTTGGAATCGATATTAAACCGTATGCCTCGCTACTTATGGCTGAATTTAAAACACTCAACATAAGTGGTGTGAAAAGCTAAGTTGTAATGACACATAAAGTAAGTAAGTAGGTCGTCTTAAGATCGTGCTACTTTGATATGCATTACTACGCATGGATCAATAGTCAGGGTTGTGTTCCAATTACCATTTCAGTCAATTCTACCATCTCTCTTTGATAACCTCTATTTAAATCTCACTGTTGCATAGGTCCATTTTCCCAATATTTATAACTTGTGCAAATTAATTGAAGTCGTCGTAGTCTAGTAGGTAGTGTCTTCGCTTATTAGACGTAAATGCCCGAGTTCACGACCAGGCCAGACATCAAAACCGAAATATAAAAAAAAATATTTCTTTGGCGACTTCCTCTCAGCAGATTTCTGAAAATCTGTCGTTCGGAGTCGACGTTAAACTGTAGGTCCCCGCCACTCGTGTATAAAATTAAAGGCACACAACATGAGTGGTGTGAGAAGCTAGGCCGTAATCCTGATGTATGTATGTAAAAAAACTAAGAAAAAAATCTATCGTTTAGAAGTAACATTGGAAATGGTGCAATTGTTATTGTTGTTGTTGCTATAGTAGTGATAAAAGGAAGACAAAAATATTGTGGCATTTAATGGAAATAAATTCAATTACTGACAACACGAAATTCCATTAATGAAATTATAGTCATTAAATGTTGAGTAAATTTGAATCAAATTAACACGGGTTGCAACCGACTTTTTTTTGATGCCAACAATCAACAACAATATTAACTGCAATAACTGCATAAAATGTTGTAGTCATACACAGGCACAGAAAATAATTAACCTTTCATACGCTCTGCGATACGTAATACAACGTTGTTATATTCATTAGGTGGGTAAGCAAAATATTTCAATATTTTAATATAATTTTACTTTTTTTCTTTTTTTAAATTACCAGAAACAAAGTATTGTCAACGTGTAAATATAGGGTTCGCTGTATTATTAATAATAACAAAAACAAAAAAAAAGTATTGTATGTATACATTTTAATACTTTTTCGAATAGATCTTCGAGGCGATAATGTTAACGAAAAGAAAAAAGAAAACACCACCAGGTAATGCAATTCCGATAAGGAAAAAGAACAAAAATCGTTATTTTGAAGTATGGAATGATATAATCACAGAAAACGACTAATTTAACTAAAAATATGGATATAACACATGTCTTGAATACGTTTTGATTGAAATAATCATCGTAGCAGATATATGTATTGTTGGCCAGAAAATTAGTAGCCACTCTACTGCTCTACCAGAAAGATCAGTAGACCATATTTTGGTAAACTTACAAAGAGATATCCATTTACATTTGTGTGTACCCTGCTTCTACCGTATGTACCGGTATGAAGTGAGCGTCAAGATACAAATGTCTCCATAAGTACTATTTGTTGCAAATGAGACTTATTTTTATGTTGACGACAGCATTTGTCTAACATTTTCAGTCAGTGTTGCAAAATTAAGTACTTTAGTACTTTTTTCAGTACTTTTCCATTTCCAAAATACCGCACTATCTCCACCAGGCTTTCAGTACCTTTTTATTATTAAATATTTTATGTTTTAGACTTTTAAACTATTAATGCATTAGCCACGTATTGTTAAAGGTAGAATTAGTCTTTAGTCCCGATTAGCCAAACGTACACGGAACATACATATGTATGTCCATTTTTAGAATACGAAAAGCAATGAGAACACTTGCCGAATCGTAATGTATTTTCGATAAGCATTTACGTTGCCCTTCATGTGCTACAAACCACAGAATACACATAAGATAAGTTAAGCTACTGCTTTGAGTGTTTATTAAACGTCAAAGGTTTCGATTCTGTGTGTATTCTGTGCTACAAACGAACGTCGACGTTTGACTAAATGGGACATTTACATTTTGTTACGTTCAGAATCAACAGATTTTGGTTTGCATGTAAGGAACAGAAGCTAACTCATAATCTTGGTATGTATTTAGGTGTGTATGTATTTTTTTACAAAAGTACCATTTGATGCGAAAAAGTATTCTTTCAGTTATAGTTTAGTACCATTTGAAAATTTCAATTTTGCAACACTGGTATATCATCATGTTAATCATCATACCAGAAAATAATCATTTGCGGAAAGCCTTAACTTTTTATTTTTCATTTGAAGCAAAATGCTGAAGAGTATCTCAACGAATGCTTGTCTAGGCTTATGGTGATCAGTGCTCTCTCGGTTCAGAGATGACGATTTTGATATAAGAAATAAAGAAAGTTATAGACCATCAAAAAAAGTTTAAAGATGCCGAATTCCAAACAATATTTTATGAAGATGACACTTTGAGACAAAAACAAATGACAGAACAAACAATTTGTAACCGGGAAAGATTCGAAAGTCTGGAAAATGGGTGCAGCATGAACTGAATGACAGAGATGAAAAACCTAATCTTCTCATCTTTCATGCTCCAACACAATACAATACGAGTGAAAAGTAATTAAAATATGTGAAAATTTTCACCGCCCTGTTTTACGTTTTTAACTAAAAAAAAAATTTGTTGTAATCACTCCCTTACGTTCGAGTATTTAATGTTACTTTAATTGTTTGATTTTACTTTGTTGTTTTGCAAAGATAAATAATAAATAATAAAAAAAATTATAAAATAATTAATTATAAAGTTGAGACAACAATATTTATTCAATTATGGAATAATTTCTACTATCGAAATGCATATTAATCAATTAAATCTGTAATTAAGTAATTATTTGCGATTTGCTGTTTTTTGTTTGTGTTTTTTTACCTCATATTAATTAATCCAATTAATTTTAAATTACATTAAACTGTAATTAAATAGGGCTAACGTCGTTTTGTTTTCAATCGTATTGCATTCAATCACATCAATATTAATTTCTAATTCTTTCATTACATTTCATCACATTATTATTATGGCTCAAGGACGCCTTTATCCCAGCTCCTATTAATTGATCTCAAAGATCAAAACTATTGTTTGAAATTCGCTCTAAATTAATTGATTAATTTAAATACAAATAATTCAATTGCTTTTAATGCCTATAACAGTATAAAATATATATAAAAAAGAAAAAGCATTTTATAAATAATTAACAAGAACGTTCTTGAACGCACTTGTTCGATAGAAAAAGTTTAAGAAAATAATTTTATTTTCCTTCCCGTAACAAAGTTCTTTTGATTATAAAACCACAAACAAAAAAATGATCAGAATGGTTTAAAAATATTTCAAACACATTACTCCTATAATAGAATAACGAAGACATGGTGTAATGTAACTAATAACCCGAGTATTCCACGTGAGAATAGTCGCCGCAGTCAAGTAGGTAGTGTGTTCGCTTATTAGACGTAAAGCCCGGGTTCGAGCCCCCCCGGCCAAACAACAAAACGAAATATGAAAAAAAATATTTCTTTGGCGGCTTCCTCTCACCAGATTCCTGGCGAGAAATCTGAGAGTAATTAAAAAGTTGCCACGAAAAGGTTTCTCAAACATCTGTCGATCGGAGTCGACTTTAAACTGTAGGTCTCGCCACTCATGTATAAAATTAACACACACACACCATGAGTGGTGTTGAGAAACTAGGCCGTAATCCTGATTGAAGGGTTGTAATAGCCAATTATGTAAGAATGTGCTTACGATGGCAACGGATATAGACAGGGGATGAATCATGAGCTGTATGAACTTTATGCTGATGTCGACGTCGTTAGGCGTATTAAAGTAAAACGGGTACGTTTTCTTGGGCATATCGTGTGTGTGGGTGAAGATGCTCTGACGAAAAGATCTTTCGATTAGATTGAATACGATTTCGGTGTGAAAAATTGAAAGAAGCTTACATTCTTGACATTTTCTATTCTTCCAGTTCAGGCTAAAGACGTCGTGGCGGTAATATATAGGGTGTTTTTATAGAGGTATAGAACTTTAAGTTGCAATAAAACAACGATGGATTATTCGATTGACATGAATTTTATTTATCCGAAAGATAATCTTGTGGCATTACATTTTAAATATGATTTCTGGCATATGACCGCCACGGCTGGCGCGGATGTAGTCCAATCTGGACGTCCAATTTTCGATGACTTTTTCCAACATTTTTGGCCGTATATCGGCAATAACACGGCGAATGTTGTCTTCCAAATGGTCAAGCGTTTGTGGCTTTACCGCATAGACCAATGACTTTACATAGCCCCACAGAAAGCAGTCTAGCGGTGTTAAATCTCAAGATCTTGGAGGCCAATTCACAGGTTCAAAACGTGAAATTATGCGGTCGCCAAACGTGTCTTTTAATAAATCTAAATAAAATTGCACTATTTGCAAGCATTGTTCAGGCGTGAGTCTATTCATGATGAATTGCCAAACCAAACTGAGAATAAATCACTTGACAGCTGTTAAATCGGTCGCCATCTTGAAAAGTAATGCCAACTTAAAGTTCTATACCTCTATAAAAAACACCCTATACATAGTTTTTTGCAAATTTAAGAACTATTAAATCGTTTAAATACTCAATTTTTATTGTGTAGAAAATATGAAAAATGTGAATGTATGTATGTATGTTTTGAAGTAGATTTTCATTTGGCATATTTACTTACTTTTGGCATGACAGTAATTTAATTTTAAATTAAATTTTATACTTTTTTTGTTATTTAACGTATGTATACAAAATGAATGGAAATAAAAAACAACTTAATCAAGCACGAGTCCAGACTGGCACAAGTTCAAATGAATTTAATTAACGATCCTTTCAGAGTTGTATTGCCAAAAATGAAAAAATTATTTTTTCTGCTACAACATTTTATTCAAGTATTCTCGTCCTTTTGACCAAATTCAATTAGTAGACATACATACATACTTACAGTTCGACAGTTAGGCATTGTGCTTAAACGTTGCACCTTGATTTTATTGAATTATAAATGCCGTATAAAATTATTCAATTCATCAGCATAAAGTTTGTTCGTTCGTTAGGCCTTTGAGTCGAATAATCGGTTATTTTTGCAACATTGCAACTCATCTGCTATTTGGATGTTTGGTGTGGTAAATTTCAATTTTTTTATTAATCGATTACCAAGTGCATCCATGTTTATAAAACTCAGTTTCATTAACAAAAAAATGCCCAAAAAAATTCAGTTTTTTTCTTTAAAATTATACGTAGTTTTGACGACAAATATTTTATGGGCACGCTCGTTCATACTTTCGTTACGCTGAAAGCTGTTACAAGACCAAAATTACAATTAAATTGTAGGTAGGCATGGGAGGAATTGATTCGCTACCTTAAGATACATATTTCGTCTCTTTCTTTTCTTGTCTCTGTTTATTCATTTCTTGTATGAATGTTAAGTGATTAGGTACGTATGTAAATATATACATATGTTTGTGCGAGTTTCCACTGTACGATGCCCAAATGAATATCAGAATAAGGAAACAGTAGCAACTGCCGCAGTAGTTAAAATGTGGTGAACAATTATCGAAACAAGTTAATTACTGCCTGGCACAAAATGTGAAAGATCGAAAACTATCGATGAATTTTACTGCCGTTGATGCAACATTTCGATACGATTTTTATTTATTTTTTTATATTTGTTGTTGATTCATTTCGTTTCGTTCACGCACGTCATTGAATCAGTTTGAGACACGCATATCTCTCTCAATGTGCACAACACGTCTCCCCAAAATATCTTTCATTGTAACATAACATAACATACATACCTATCCATATCATACATACATATATATTTATGAATTATTTATTTTCGATTTTGTCTGTCCAATATAGAAAGAACAGCAAATTAAAGGATTCTTAAAGATATATTTTGGGAAAGCACAACGTCGAGTAAAAAACAAATATTATTGATAAAATAATTTGACAGATTTTCAAGAAACATAAATAATACAGAAAACATATGTATATAAACATGAAATGAAGTCAACGGAATTATTTAGAAAGTTATTCGAAATTAAATTTAAATGGATGTCTGTCCTCCTACAATATACGGGAAATTCCTGTGCTGTTCCTTACTACTCTCTTTATATAGGCGAATTAATCAAGACTATACACGTAGTATTACTATCCTAACCACCACGCATTCTTGTTTGATATACCAATATTTAAAGTTCCATATTTTGGATAACAATAATGACAACGCTTTGAGAGTTACATTTTCTGAAAGATAATTTTATAATCTTTAATTCTGCATATTGAAGTCGCCGTAGTCTAGTAGGTAGTGTGTTGGCTTATTAGACGCCAAGCCACAGTTCAAATCCCCGGTCAGACAACGGTCAAAACGAAATATGAAAAAATATTTATTCGGCGATTTCCTCTCAGCAGATTTCTGGAAAAAACTCTGAGAGTAAATAAACCTGCCATGAAAAGTTTCTTAAAAATCCGTCGTTCGGTCCCGCCACTCAAGTATAAAATTAAGGCACACAACAAGAGTGGTGTGAGAAGCTAGGCCGTAACTGAAGGGTTGTAATGGCCAATTATTTATGTATGTATGTATACTTGGAGTATTACTATTGTTAACGGGTTTTTATTTTCTTCGTACAACCAACACTGAGGGGATGGATGGCATTATGTTTGGAACTATGAATATATGTTATGGAAAGAAGGAAAGAGAGAACAGTATTTATGGACACTAGACTTGTATATTTTTATACCATAACAGTAACAGGAAAGACCTCTGCAGGAATTGAGTTCCACATACGAATAGTCCGAATAAAAAATGTATTTTTTCTGTAATGCAGTGTGCCGCGGAAGACGAGCGTTACGTAGGAATATGTAAATGATTCTCGGGAACAAGTCCCCTTATTTCGCTCGAGCAAAATCCGTTGTAGTAGCGAGAGAATAATTCAATTCAATGGATTCGGACATACATACATAACATACATAATTGTCCATTATAACTCTTCAGTCAGGATTAAGATCTAGCTTCTCACACCACTCATGTTGTGTGTGTTAATTTCATACATGAGTGGCGGGGCCTACAGTGTAACGTCAACTCCGAACGACAGATTTTTGAGAAACTTTTCAAGGCAATGGTATTTACTCCCAGACTTCTTGCCAGAAATCTGCTGAGAGGAAGTCGCCGAAGAAATATATTTTCATATTTTTGTTTTGATATCTGGCCTGGGGCTAAAACCGTGGCCTTACATCTAATAAGCCAACACACTACCTACTTGACTACGGCGACATAACTGTACATGTATTCTCAAATTTGATAAATACAAATTATCAAATCACCGGCGTAGATAGTTCCAGATAAAAATTCGCCCCATATTTTCCATGGGATATACGAGGTGTGATTAAAAAATAACCGTTATTTTCAAATTTCAAGGACATTTGAAATGTGGACTGTGGCGTTTGGCGAGTCTACTATGAGCAGAATACAAGTTCAATTGTGGTATAACCGGTTTAAGGAAGGCCGAGAAGATCGCCCAAGCACGTCAACAACCAATGAAAACATTGAAGCAGTGAAGAAAATGTTTATGGATAATCGTCGAATCATTATTAGAGAGGTTGCATATCGTTCGGCTCATGCCAAGCAATCTTTAGGAATATTTTAGGCATGAAACGTGCGGCAGCGAAGATTGTTCCAAAATTGCTAAATTTTGAGCAAAATGCACGTCGCATGGACATCGCTCAGGAGATGTTGACGACGTTCAACGACGATCCCGATTTGGTTTAAAAGGTCATAACTGGTGACGAATCATAAGACCAAAGCCCAAACATCGCAGTGGAAGCGTCCGGAATAGCCAAGACCAAAAAAAGCACGTCAAGTTTGGTCAAATGTGAAGGTTTTGCTTACTGTTTTCTTCGATTGCAATGGCGTCATACGTTCAAGAAGGAATACTACCTTGAAGTTATTCGCCGATTGCGCGAAGCAATTCGTCAGAAACGCACAGAATTGTGGAAAAACCAATCATGGATTTTACACCATGATAACGCACCAGCTCACACATCGATGTGTGGGCGTAAGTTTCTGGCCAAAAACAAAACCGTAATCATGCCTTAACCACCGTATTCACCGGACTTGGAGCCCGCTGACTTTTTCCCTTACCAAAACTGAAGGCACCGATGAAAAGAAAACATTTTGCTACGTCGGAGGAGATAAAAGAAAAATCGAAACAGGAGCTGTTGGAGATACCAAAAAGCGTGTTTCAGAAGTGTTTCAAGGATTGGAAAAAATGCTGGCATAAGTGTATTATATCTGAGGGGGGTTACTTTGAAGGGGACAAGATAGTTGTTATTGATAAATAAATAAATACTTTTTGAAAAAATTGAAAATAACGGTTATTTTTTTATCACACCTCGTATAATCGGTGAATATACTAGCTAAATCATTACTCACAGTGTTTTGTGATATAAAGCACTATTTTATCGTGCTGAAATATAATTCTATTGAGGAGTTTTCTATTAAAAGAACTCTACACTTATAGAAGCAAAATTGCAAAACACGTTTTAAAAGATCTGCTTACTTGTCAAACTTAAATTGACTTCCTTTTATATGAGTCTAATAGATACATAGAGAAGTACATATATTATTACATATGTATGTATATGCATATATATACGTAGATACAAAAATATGTCTCATTCATAGACATACGTACGTACGTATGTACGTACAATTTGAGCGGCATTTCCTTCATAATAAAACTCTACAAAATATAAGGAATGACTTGATTATCTCCTATCTCCAATGGAGTTGTTGTTGGTATTTTAATAGTTTTACGAATTTCAATATTTGAGTGTAATGGCATGAATTATGAATGTAAAGTAAACAAATAAAGTAAATAAAAGGATGAAATATGTACGATTTTAATTAATGAAATTTAAAGTTTATTTAAAAAATTAAAGCACAATAGGGAGTAAGACCGCCCATATCCGTAGTATTGCGTGTTCAACTCATACTCGTACTCGTACTCATACATTCAGAGTATTTGTATAAGACTGAAATATGGCCAGCCAGCCAGCCTGCATGCCTACCTACCTACCTAACTGAGTGTATCAACTACATGTCCATACATGTAAACGGAGTATAAAACATACTCTTTGGCTTACTTTTTGCTACTCATTGTTGCAAACTGAGTACGTATGGCGTTTTTATATTTTTTCGTTTGTTTTTTTTTTTTTGTTGTCTTTTTATCCATTGCAAAAAAGCAGCAGCTACGGGCATTTGCCCTGACGTTAAAGCAAAAGTAGGTGTTGCCACAGTAAGAAGCTATTGAGCATATCAGTTTACAAGCTTTACAAGATCTTGACGATGATTGCAATCATGTTTTTAATACCATACCACCATATACCATCACATCAATTTGTGATGTCATCCGTTTGTAATTCCGTTTGTAACATTGCTATTGATTTCAAATAAAGAAAACAATTTAACACGACCTTGACAACAATTTCCTTTTTGAAAAAATTAACAAAAAATTTACAAAAAATTTCTTCAAATACGTACATATGTATTGTGGTTTTGCTAAATAAACTTTATCAATTCGGTGTATTTTTTTTGGTAACATTTTCAAATTGTAATGAAATTTAATAAAATTTGTAAATCATTCAAAGCTATCGAATACAACAAACAGAAGCAAGTGTACTCCAGAATCACATGGTCAATTCATACAAGCCGTTGTATCGTTGTATTGAGTGTATTGTTGGACGACTATACAATAGTGTATGCTTGATAATTTTCATGTAAAAATGCGATGCACTTATACACATTTGTTTCACATGTTTTGAAAAGTTGTATTGGTTTCGTGCACTCAAATTGTTTGACTGCCAAAAATTATGAAGAAGAAGACATTTGAAATACGAAATACACAATATAGCATGGCATTGGCAAACAACCAAGTGTATTCAATACAACATACACGATACAAAGTCGTGTGAATTGGCCAAGAGATCAGCAATAAATCATTTTTTCGCTACTCATAAGTACTCATGAAATTATGAGTATGAGTATGTCGAAAATATTGAAATCTAACTACTCTGATTCATTCGTACTCACTACAACATTTATTTATAAGTACAGGTTGCAATGAGTATGAGTGCATCATAACATTTGCTACTCATACTCATGTTTGATTCATACGGCTACTCATTCAGATTCATAAATTTGGAAAAATACTTATAATACTCATAAATGATTCGAGTGAATCGAACGTTGACATCAAACTCATAACATTCGCAACTCATACTCATGTTTGATTCATACGCCTACTAATTCAGATTCATAAATTTAGAAAAATACTTATAATACTCATAAATGATTCAAGTGATTCGAATCGTTCATCAAAATTTACAGTCTTAGTTGTTGTTGGGTTTACAAAAAAAAAAAGACAAAGACTGCATGCCCAAAGCAAACACTCAACCTTCTAGTGAGTATTGTAGTGTTCGTACGCGAATCATACTTATTTTGTGATTCTTGTAAATGTTGAGTAAAGGAGAGTCGAAATCAACAACATCATGCGTATTGTTAAATATGAGTACGATGAGTACTTCAAACTTTGAATATGAATAGTATGAGTATGATATTAAAATAAGTATGAATGTGTATAAGGATCGGAAATTATGAGTATAATTCGAATCTACTCATCTTTTTGAATACTCATTGCTGATCTCCGTCCAGAATACATATAAGAAAATAAAATCGAATTTAATCTCATCTTTCGTTTGACTACTGTAGGGTACAATTGTTTCCAATAAGATATTTTATTTTATTTTTTTTCCTTTTTGCGAATAAATGTGATTCCATTAATATGGTGGAGGTGCACTTGTATGTATGAGTAAATTTATTTACAGTTTTCTTAATCGTTTGTTAAGTTTTTTTCTTTCGTTTTTTTCATTGTTATCGTTTCTTTTTAATATTTTCTTTGCTGTTACATTTTGTAATTAATTCAACAGATCTTCAAGTGGTTTATTTAAGCTCCTGTATTGAAATATGACTCCTACTTCACATGAAAGATATTCTATTGGAAATCACAAAAATACGTATACGTTCGGTGGGGAGACGCTTCAAGCAGATCGCTCCGAGAACAAGGGGGCGTTACTTTAATTCTACACCCATTTAATTAAAATTTAGAAGCAACCAAACGAGCAAATGAGTAAATCTTGGTAGTTTGTTAAAATTGCATTAAATCAGTTTCATTATGGAGAAGAAGAAAACAAAAAAAAATTCTGTGTGCTCTTATCGCAAAAGGAATAAAAAAGAATCTTTTTAGCGTATGAAAAATTATTCATTGTTGAAAAGTATTTATTTGTTTAGGTGCTCGTAAGCGAGGAGCATTAATTTAATTGCAAACATTATCGCATTTTTTCATTATTATTTCGCTGTTTTTTTTTGTAAAAGAAAAGTCTCCATATTTTAAAATTAATTATTGATAATGTAATGGAAACTTTAGAAATTATTTAATAATCGTAAAAGTAATTGGAACTCAAGTCACCAAAGACTACTACCATCAAAATATTAAAATTTCTTAACCGAACTTAGATCATCCATTTCAAATTACGAAAAAGCAGGATAAACTTTCAAAAATGTCACCAATTGCGAGATTCTCAACATTTACTTAATATAATTGGTTATTACAAATTTTCAATCAGGATTACGGCCTAGCTTCTCACACCACTTATGTTGTGTGTGTGTTAATTTTATACATGAGTGGTGGAACCTACAGTTTAAAGTCGACTCTGAACGACAGATTTTTGAGAAACTTTTCAAGGCAAATTTTATTTACTCTCAGAGTTTTTGCCAGAAATCTGCTGAGCGGAAGTTTAAGTTTAGTTCCTCTAAGCAGCTTTACACAAGTCGTGATATATCGTCGTTAGCTGCATGCAATCGAATCCCCATTGGCAAAAATTTAAATTCGTCGCCTGATAAAATATTTTTCCAAAAACTCATTTGTTTCTCCATGTTTTGTCGCTGTCGCTGTGTGATGCTTCATTAAGCCGAAGTTTCACTAACCCGTCGTCTAAAAGTACTAGATGGTCTGTTAATACCATATGATGCAGATAGTTCAACTTTTAGCTGCTTACAGCTCTAAAATGGCTCAGCTTCAGATGCTATTATTATTATTGCACCTTCCGTTTTACAGAGTTTGAGGACTCCACTGTTTCCGCCAATTCCAGGGCAGGAATAAAAGGAGTTTGCATAGGAAAATGAAGTACTGATTTTATATTTGAACGTTTGTTGGATATTCTTGGTTTAATTTCACAATTTCACAGTCCAGCAGTGCTATACCCATTTGACGAAGAGACAAAAGATAACTTTTATGAGGAACTAGAGACTCAGTCTCTAGGTGCCGCAAGAAATGACAATGATGATTGATTGGTCGACATGATTTAAATTTAAATGATTTAAACTAATATTTTAAGGGCCATTATTACAACTTGCCGTTAAACTTGGGTTTAGTTAAAGGCAACTTTAACTAAAGTGAACTTTAAAGTTACCTTTAATTTATTTTTGTTATCACAACTTACAGATAAAATAAAGTTAACTGTTTTCAATAATATGGCAGTGCCGGAGCAATGTCGATAAAACTGCTTAATGAACCAAGTTTTTTTAAGCGCAGTGGCAACGACGGGCTTCGTTTTTTTGTTGTTGTATATGCTCATTTTGTTTATATTTGAAGTTGCCATATTGAAAATATGTAATATATATGTATGGCAAGTTCTAACTTAAACTTAACTTTAAAAGTTAAAGGTAGGATGATCCTCCCTTTAGCTTAACGCTTACTCCTATCTTATTGAGCACTCATAATAATGGAAAACAATTTATCTGCCCGTTAAAATCCTCCCTTTAGTTAACGGCTAGTTGTACTAATGGCCCTAAAACTATTATGTACTGTTACAATCTTATACTCCCATTTTAAAGATTTTTTTTGAAATCAAATATACAGTCAAAGAAAAAAGTCTATATACAATACTGTATGTAGACTTTATTGCCGCTAATTTTTATATATTTTTCCCAATAATTTCTACGATATAAATATTTTTTTCAAATTCAATTTTTTTTTAAATATTCTTAATTGTAAAAGCCTTTTAACAATGCCATAACTTCGTTTTCATTTTGAAGAAAACCAGAGGGAAAAAAGTCTACATACAGTGATGTATGACAGTATGTATACATAGATATGTATATTCATTCAGTGGAACTGTGTCTTCAAGTCACATTGCTATCTGAACAATATTCGTATGATGTTTTTCAACCAAAAATTATTAAGGAAAAGAAATTAAAAAAATATTTTAACACCTACACACTTTTTAATTACGCCTTTAAATATTAGCATAATTTATAAGTTGTTTTTTAAATATTAAATTATAATTAATATTTGTATTGGTCACAGATTATCAAATGGTTGGTAGCATGTTATCGTTTCAAATACAAATACAAATCCGATTCGTGTCACAATGTCTTTAACTTGAAAATTTAAATTAAATATTCAGATTCTAACACAATATAATAAAGTTAAATTATAATTAAGTTTTATTTATGACTATTTGACTCCATTGGAACCTACACAGATAAAGCGATATGATACATGCATATGTAGTATCATACAGACTGATTAAAGAATACTCAGCATCACTATAAAATTATATCAGATCCGGCCTGGAAATCTAAGAAATTAATACAAATCTCAAACATAATCCATGTATGTGTGTGTGTGTGTGCAGTAAAAGTTTCTTTTCCATTCATAGCTGCAAGATTTGACAATTTATCGTCATTTTGACGATTCTGAGCTCCAAAAATGTTATATTGACGATTTGACGATTTACGTCCTTATTTTGGCGATTTTTGAAAATTAAAAATTTACATCATATTCGTTACTTTACAACATTAAAAGCCACTTTAAGCTTTGTATTTACTTGCCAATTATTACTATTGGAAATTTATGTTAAGTATTATATTTTCAAGTTACTTTCGAATATTTGTGATGATTTTTCTGTATTTTATTCCTTTTAAACCCCTTAAAAGACAAAGAGTTACAACTCCTAAATAACCTCGTAGTCGATAACAATTTATCACTTGTCGTTGCAGACAATTTTAAAAATTCGAGTATAGCTTCTAATATTACCATCGGAAGAACAAAGGCAAGTTCCGTTATTTTTTTTCGTACAACCAACACTGAGGATGGCATTGTGTTTGGAACTATGAAAATATGTTATGGTTAGAAGGAAAGAGAGAACAGTATTTATAGACACTAGGTTTTTAAATTTTTATACCACAAGTAACAGGAAAGACCTCTCCAGGAATAGAGTTCCACATACAAATAGTCCGCATAAATAATGTATTTTTTCTGTAATGTAGTGTGCGATCCACTGGCCAATCGACCACATACGGATGTGCTGGCCTAGATAGACGAGCGTTACGTAGGAAAATATGATTTTCGGGAACAATTCCCCTTATTTCGTTCAAGCAAAATCCTTTTGTAGTGTCGATAGAACAGTGAAACACAAACCACATTGCAACAAAGCTCCAATAATTCAATGGAGTTGGATACTCTACCGTAATTAACGAGCTACTATGGCCTCTCCTGTACACAGTCGAGAAACCTCAAAATAGACGTTGAGGCACCGACCCATACATGAGAGTTGTATTCCATTCTCGGTCGTTTATAAATGGTGTAAATAGTAAGATCAGATGATAAGATCTTAAGAAGGAAAATTTTTGGACGATCGCATTATCAATTATGAGCTTGCACATCCTCATAGGTATGCCCAGATTCGATAACTCATCGGAGAGTTCGATGGTCGTGCCCCGCCTGGCAAGTTCATCAGCTCTGCAGTTACCCGGAATATCACTGTGTCCCGGTACCCATAGGATATGGATATCATATCGTTCCGCTATATCGTTGTGATATCTGCGACAGCCGTACACCGTCTTGGAGTTCATCACGTTAGAACTTAGAGCCTTGATAGCCGCCTGGCTGTCAGAAAGTATGGTGACGTTCCGCTCGGAGACCCTTGCGTCCCCAATAATACTCGCCGCAGCCTGTATTGCCACCACCTCCGCCTGAAAGACACTGCAGTGATCTGGCAGTCTTATAGACTGGGCTATTCCAACCAATTCCGAAAAAATTCCACTGCCAACAGCTCCGTTCAGCTTAGAACCGTCGGTATAGATTTGTATGGAGTCCCTTTACAGGTGGGTCAAACCACCCTTTCAGGCCCCGTTGTCCGGAACCGATGATGAGGGACGCTAGCTTTTAATTTCTAAAAAAAAAATTTTAATGTTTTAATTTTGAGCTATTCCAACCAATTCCGAAAAAATTCTACTGCCAACAGCTCCGTTGTCCGGAACCGATGATGAGGCACGCTAGCTTTTAATTTCTAAAAAAAATTTTTAAATGTTTTATTTTTGAACTCAGATATGTACAATGTACATACACATTGACTTTATATGTTTTACTACAATAGAAATAATTTTGGTTTTTAAAAAGTTTTAATTTATTTATTTATTTACTTTTTCTGACGATTTTTTGACGATTTATATAAACGTCTTTGATGATTTTTTCCCAAATATTTGACGATTTGGAGGCAGCTATGGTTCCAATCGTTGGATTCCTTAATTTTCCGTTTGTTAAAGTTAAGGACTTCCAAAAAGTATCGAAAACGTTCTGGAATATTTGCAACAAATATTTATTGCTTGCGAGTTCATTTTCGCAACAACAGTAAATTTATTCAATTCATTTAACGTTAATACAGGGGCGTTGCTGTAATTAAAGCGAACTTTAAACAAATTTTAATTACTTGCAACAATCAATCAATATGCTCGTTTGAAAGACGTGCATTTTTTTCCTTCATGTTCATTCACATAAATATGAACAATAAATGTCGGTAAAAGTTGACTTTAAAATCATTTATAACATGTTCGTATTATTTTCTTAAATTAGAACTTTTTAAGTATGCATGATTGTACTAACAATTTATATACATAATTGGTCAATTCATACGACTTTGTATCGTGTATGTTGTATTGAATACACTTGGTTCTTTTTGAACGCTTAATGCTATGCTGTATTGTGTATTTCGTATTCCAAATGTCTTCTTCTTATTCTTCTTCATAATTTTGGGCATTCAAACAATTTGATAGCACGAAACCAATACAGCTTTTAAAAACATACGCAATAAATGTGTATAAGTGTATCGGATTTTTACATGAAAATTATCAACAACAAGCATACACTGTTGTATATGCGTCCAACAATGCACTCAATACAACGATACAACGGCTTGTGTGAATTGATCAAATATTTCCGAAGAAACAATTTAATTAAAAACCAAATCTATATGTAGGGTGTACTCATACAATGAAATATTTAATCAACGTACGGGTGCACTCACACAACTTAGCAACATCCGTTATGAGTGCAACGAAGAGTGGAACAGCCGCTAACGTTCGATGTTAGGGGATCAAAAGCAGTTTGAGCATCGTATTCCTGTTCGCATGGGAGATAAATTGAGAAGAAAAAGCAATTAATAAAAATGTAAATTCAATTAAATTTATATGACAGGGAGCTGTCAAAAGATCTCAAATTAAAAATAACTAAAGCAACTGACTGCTTAATGTCAGACAGAGTGAGAGCAAAAGAAACAGGGAGAGAGAGAGAGAGAGACAGCAATAAAGATATCGGTGAGTTGGTAAACATTGTGACCACAAAGTTCTTTGTGATGAAATCAAACTGCATGCTAGCTGAAGGTGGTCAAAACCTTAAGTTTGCCGTAGTAATGAAGAATTAACAATTAAACTCAAGTAACACTTGTTGTTGATCAATCCTTCAGGGAATATACGTATGCACTCGTATATGTTCGACCACCTTAAGACTAAAAATAACATTTTTTTCTTTGTTTTTGTATTGAAAGCCGTTTTTTTTTAATTCAGCTACTCGTTTATACGCATCACACTACATTGCCACACAATATGAAATAAAATCGAAATAACTCATCTTCTATCCATCAAAATGCAAAATTGCTACAGTGTTTTCCAATATTTCATACGTTCGTTGGTTGATTTGTTTGGCGGTGGTAGCTGGCATCGAATGCGTATAGAAGGGCTGTAGATAGCTACACGGTTATATGTGGAATAATGCGTATTAAAATTAAAAAATTATGCGCCAATTCGCCTTTAGCGTGTATCCGTTCACCTCAAACAGGTTCATGTCCATTAACAGCACACCACAGAACATTACCACCGCACTACACATTACGAACGTGTATCACAGGCTCGTCTTCGTTTGTTTTTGTTCTTGTCCTTTATTTTGCGTTTGTAAGCGCTGTCTGTCTAGCTCCATAGGCTATTGTAGGTACACTTTGTCCAAAGTGAAGTATTTAAATCGTATTCAAGTAGTTTTATATGGTATTATGGGGTGGAGCTGTTAATATCGTGTAATCATCTTTATAGTCAACAGCACACACACACAGAGACACACATATATTGGAAAAACTTTTAGAGTCATTATTACAACTTGCCGTTAACTTGGGTTTAGTTAAAGGTACCTTTAGCTAAAGTGAATTTTAAAGTTACCTTTAACTTATTTTCGTTATTACAACTTACAGATAAAATAAGGTTAGGCTTGTCAACTGTGACAAGAACAGTACCCGGATGTCATATTGACCCATTGTACAACGTCCTAGCTTCTCACACCACTCGTGTTGTGTGCGTTAATTTTATACATGAGTAGCGGGACCTACAGTTTAAAGTCGACTCCGAACGACAGATTTTTGAGAAGCTTTTTCATGGCAATTATATTTACTCTCAGAGTTCTTTCCAGAAATCTGCTGAGAGGAAGTCGCCGAAGAAATATTTTCATATTTTCGTTTTGATGTCTGACCTGGGATTTGAACTCGGGCCTTTCGTCTAATAAGCCAACACACTACCTACTAGACCACGGCGACTTCTAATATAAGGTTCTGTTTTCAAAAACATGGCAGTGCCGGAGCAATGTCGATAAAACTGCTCAATTAAACAACTTTTTTTTAACGCACTGGCAACGAAGGACCTCTTTTTGTGTTATTGTGTTTCCCCATTTTGTTTATATTTAAAGTTGCCACATTGAAAATAATATACATAATATGGCAAGGTCTAACATAAACTTAACATTAAAAATTAAAGATATTATTATCCTCCCTTTAGCTTAACGCTCACTTCTGTCTTATTGGATACTCATAATAATGAGAAACAATTTATATGCCCGTTAAAATCCCCTCTTTAGTTACCAGCAAGTTGTAATAATGGCCCTTATAATGTTAAGGAAAGGAGTTCTTCCTGTAAGCATAAATGAATTGCATTGCGTTCATGCTACTTATAAAAGTCCTTAATGCAGCAGCATGAGTGTCAGCTTTTCCTTTTTGTAAATTAATTGATTTTCCTTTTCTTTTGTTTTTGTTCACGTCAGTTTCAAAATTAATTATTGTTTCATTATAACGCTAATCATACTTAGCGTAATTAAAATGATTAACTGATTACAGTTAATTACAATTTCAAAAGATTGTTTTTAAATTTTTCGTATTAAAAATCGATCTCTACATCAAGCATATCGCATTTTGAAAATCCATTTGTAACTTCCGTTAAAGTTTAAATGTCCAGATAGAACGGTTCGGAGATTCGCAGTAAAAACTATTTCAACTAGTTATAGAACAACCAAAACTGCTCAGTGGCAGTTGTCCACAATTGTATTGCTAACATCGAAATTTGTAAGCCAAGTTAAAGTATGAATTTCTATAAATGAGCCAATGTATGGATACGTTCTTAAATGCATAAAAATTGAGCATTACTGTTACAGTAATGCCAAGCTAAGTTGCTGAGAAAGGTCGATGATAAAGAAGTAAACAATACTTCTTCTCTTCGAATCTCCTTCTAATTTATTGGAAGTATATATATTGTTACGTTTTTACCCTTTAAAAACGTTAAAAATATGAGTTCGTGGATTGCAAATGAAATAAAAGTAAATTAGTGTTTAATTTCAAAATCAATTCTTTATTGTCTGCACAAATCTGTGTGCACCCTGTGTTGAAATTTATTCACACAATAACAATTTCCTTTAAATTGTTATTCTTCTTGTACACAATAACAATTTCCTTTAATTGTTATTCTTCTCGTACACAACAACAATTCCCTTTGTTGTTCTCCTTGGTACACTCGTTCGTTAGCACTTCGAACTTCGATTCTCTTCACACGCAACGCAACGTGTTTGATTGAATTATCACTCTTCTGCTTACAACCCTTTTTGTAAGCAACAAACTTTCTGCTCGCGTAAACACTAACAACTGCTTACTTCGAACGCAACCGTGTCTTCTCACAAGACTGACTGAAGTATCACTCACTCATCGTTGCTCGTTTTGTCTTGCCTTTTATATCGCTGGATCATCAGTCTAATGCATGCCCTTGGCAGAGAATGACTGCCTTCGGGAACAATCTAAAAATGTAAACAACTCGCTTCCCTTATTGTTGTTAGTGGATCTTGTTTACATCTATCCTTGTAGCGTTGTTGTTGTTTGTTTACTTTGTCCCTTTTCTCTTCTTATACCTGATGTTATTGTTGCTTGTTTACTTTGTCCCCTTGTTTACTGATGTTGTTGTTATATTCTCGTTTGTTCTTTGATCACGCGATCAAGCCCATTGTTTTTTTGTTGCTATATGTTTACTTCTTCGTTGATCATGTGAACAACTGCCTTATGTTGTTTTTGGAGCTTTTGTTTATTACTTTATACATGATCAAGTCCGTTGTTTTGTTTTTTTGGAGCTTTTGTTTATTATTTTAATAACACCATTTCCATTTTCGTAACAATATGTATACTATGTTGCTACAATAGCCTTGTGTTTGTTTTTCCGAATCCATATGGATAGCCCGAAATACTCCTGTTCGCACTTAATATTAATGTCAGTTTATTGGGCTACAAAGCAGAGTAGTAATGCTCACTGAATTATGTTAAGTGTTCAACACTCTTCGGGACGATGCCGTTTCTGTCAACAAACGCTCTCTATCCTTCTAACTAACAGAATTACAAGTACACTATACGGCGATTGCTATTGACTGAAACATACATAATCCTGCAGTCAGGATTACGGCCAAGCTTCTCACACCACTCATGTTCTGTGCCTTAATTATATACTTGAGTGGCGGGACATACAGTTTAACGTCGACTCCGAACGACAGATTTTGAGAAACTTTTTCATGGCAGGTTTTGCCAGAACTCTGTTGAGAGGAAGTCGCCGAAGAAATATTTTTCATATTTCGGTTTGATGTCTGGCCTGGGGCTCGAACCCGGGCTTTACGTCTAATAAGCGAACACACTACCTACTAGACTACGGCGACTACTTTTTGGCTGCAACGCAAAGGCATATTATGTGTTGTAAACGGATCGGTTACCAATATAATAAGAAGAATGTCTATTTGATTTTGTTATTATTAATGATCTTCATATCGGAGATCAGCAATGAGTATTTTTAAAAAAGATTAGTAGATTCGAATCATACTCATAATTGCTGATACTTATATGCATTCATACTTATTTTAATATCATGCTCTACTACTCATATTCAAAGTTTGAAGTACTCATCGTACTCATACTTAACAATACACGTGATGTTGTTGATTTCGATTCTTCTTTACTGAACATTTACAAGAATCACAAAATAAACATGATTCGCATACGAACACTACAATACTTACTAGAAGGTTGTGTGTTTGCTTTGCTTGCTGTCTTTGTTTTTTTCTTTCTTTTTTTTTTTTTGTAAATGCAACAACAACTAAGACTGTAAATTTTGATGAATGACTCGAATCATTTATGAGTATTATAAGTATTTTTCTAAATTTATGAATCTGAATGAGTAGGCGTATGAATCAAACATATTTCGAACGTTATGAGTTCGATGTCAACGTTGCACTCATAATCATTGCAACCTGTACTTATAAATCAATGCTGTAGTGAGTATAAATGAATCAGAGTAGTTGAATTTCATGAGTACTTATGAGTAAAAAAACGATTCATTGCTGATCTCCGCTTCATATTGCAAACCGTGATAAAGAAATCTTTCTCAGTTCTATTGGAACATCACCTTGGTTAATCCCATTCAACTGATATGTAACGTGTCGGATCATGCATACATTATCCTTTATATTGAAATGATAATCGCCTGCCGAAGGAGACCAGGTTAGTCTCTATTCATCGATAAATTTCATTCTCATCCGAATTATATCAAATATTGGGAGAGCGTTGGTTTAACTGTTGCATTCTTTAACAAAATCTTTAGGGTACGCCTATTTTGTATTTTTAATAGTACAAGAAGTGGATTTTATTTTGAATCGATTAGATCTTGAGATATAAACGAACTATTAAATTTTGCATATTGTAATCAAAGAGTCAAATTCAAATGAAGTCGACGTAAATAAACCTGCCATGAAAAAGTTTCTCAAAAAAAAATCTGTCGTTCGGAGTCGACGTTAAACTGCAGGTCCCGCCGCTCAAGTATAAAAATTAAGGCACACAACATGAGTGGTGTCAGAAGCTAGGCCGTAGTCCTGATGATACATGTATGTATGTATTTTATTTTAAATCTATTACAGTCGACCCTCCTATAACGCGGTACTCTCAGAAAACGCGGTTTCCGTTTAACAACATGCCATAAGTTCCTTCCGCACAGCATCTGAATGACTCTAGTAACTAGATATTGTAAGAGGGTTTAATATCAGTTTCATTTTCAACGCAAAAGCACAGCCTAGATATACATCCAAACAACAGGTTTATATAAAAAGCCCAGGTTATCTCATTGCCGTCTACGACATTCTAAAAAGTTTTCTGCAACTCATATCTGACAGTGAGGATGAATGTTGAAAAATTACATAATTTTACAAGTCTTTCTTATTATTTTGGAAAACAGTCTTTTAGTTTAGTTTTTAATCCATTTTTATCAATTCTTATATGAACTCTTTAATTCAACAAAAATAATTTATCTTGTCTTGGTCTCCAAATAACGCGGTACGAATGATGCGATATTTACTAATTCAGAGTTTCTTATAGCGCGGTTTCCATACAGCGCTGTAAACGGTTTCCATAGAACGCGCTACGAATTTGCCTGGCTTGTACGGTTAAATACGAGTTTCTTATAGCGCGGTTTCCATACAGCGCGGTACGCACTCCCGGCGTTACAGGAGGGTTGACTGCAGATCTTGAGGTGTAAACGGACTATTAAATTTTTCATATTGTAATCAAAGAACACGTTGTCGTAGTCTAGTATGTAGTGTGGTGGCTTATTTGATGTGAGACCACGGTTCAAATTCCATCAAAACGAATTATGAAAAAAATAATTCACAGCGACTTCCGCTCAGCAGATTTCTGGCGAAAACTCTGAGAGTAAATAAACCTGCCATAAAATAGTTGCTCAAAAATATGTCGTTCAGAGTAGACTTTAAATTGTAGGTCCCGCCACACACACAACATAAGTTGCGTTAGAAGCTAGGTTGTAATCCTGACTGAAGGGTTGTAAGGACCAATCTATGTATGTATGTATGTTATCAAATACCACCATACTATGACTGTACAAAATGAAAATTATCAATGTAATCCCAATTATGAGCACAACTATATATCATAAATAAATTCTATCTTCTGCATGAATGCTCCCGAAAATGTACAAATCTATTGATTAAAAGGCGAATAGATTTATGCATCCAACCAATCGTATACCAATCGTATGTCATTTATAAATTGTATTTGTTGTCCATTTGTAGTTAAATTTCTCATAATATTAAACCCACCATAAGTCCTATTTTTTTCAGAAAAATTAATTAACGGCAGTCTACGGTTATACAATTTTAAAAAAGAAAAATTCACATGTTGCATTAGTTATATACGTATGTAAGTATGTATGTACGTGCATGCTTGCAGTAGTCTATGGAAAAAAAAATCTATATCTCGTACGCATAGGCATCCGAATACTATGTTTGATGATGTCTTCTGATCGTGAAAAAGGAATCAAAAATTTATTTGCCTCTTTTTTTTTAATCATTCGTATTGTTGTTGTAAATTATGAGAATTTTTTGTTTTGTTTTTGTTTTTTGCTTTCAGTTTCAGACCACAAACTGTGAAATCCAATTTTGTTTATTTATATTCTGTTTCTTCACATGTTTTGTTAATTTATTGAATTTGTTTTGTTCATTTCCTTCAGCATCGGTGGTGCACAAGTGTCTGTGTGTGTGTGTGTGTGTGTGTTTGGTGCATAAGAAATACATATTTTATGTCCGTTTGTTTTCGGTTATATTGTATATACAATAAGAGGTTCATCAAATGACTACTTAATTTATTATTGCATCCGTTTATACAATGGTCTCCCCCCTTACCAACACTACTACTACTTCACTAATTTAAACTGGAGTCCGTAAGTTTAGATGCCATACTAGGCAATCAGCTAACCACTACCACCGCCACTACCACCACTAGCATCGATCCGTTCATATTTTTTTTTAAATTTTTTTCATTTCTTGTTCTCCCCAAAAAAACACATACACACACACATAAGATTAATTTTTAATTTGATTTTCTTTACTGTTGTTGCTGAACGGTGAATGAGAATGGTCAAGAACATCATCCTTCAGTTGTTGTTTTTGTTTTTGGAGGCACATAGTTTTCTACATGATTTACACTTAAATAAATTAAAATATCATAAAAAGGGAAATTAAATTCTTTTAATTATTCCACAACAACGGAATCCTTTGCTAACATTGTTTGGATGTCTATACATACATGGACGTCAATGTATTCACTGACGTCTGTCTGAATGTGTGCGCTTCCAATCAGAAATATAATATAGGCACTAACATTTATGGCGCAGTCGACTAAAGTCAATTTACCCCACTACTCTGAATTAAAATAAATCGTTCGTTATGAAATTGAGTAGGAAAAAGGGGGGGGCATAAATATTTAAATGTGTGATTTACGACAATAACTCCGCAGGGGTTCAATTCCCCCATCGACCTTTGCTGTCGATGATCAGTGCATACGATTAAGGGAATGTATCCTAAACAAAAGCTACTTACAGTTATATGTTAAACGTATTTTGAAAGCAATTTAAATTGAATGTTACTTATTGGCATACCTTCCCCACCCATCACTTAATGAAATTCGGCTGCTCTCTTGATGAAGCATTTTATAGCATGTACTGGCATCTTATAAGCATGTACACAAGACACCTAAATTGGATTTGGGTGCTCCTGGCGCTTCTGGACACACGATGGCACCATCGTTATAAATACACTCCCCATATCACCATAATACTCATCATTACCACACCAATCACCAATATTTAATACAGAACAAACAATGTCTTGAGCTTAGCATAGTATTCGATCAACTAAAAAAATACGTTCCTTTTATTTGTTTTCGTTTCTGGGTTGCCAAATTTTATAAAATGCACATATTGTTACGAAAATGAAAGCATCCTTTAACATTAACATGAGAAACAAAAGCTACACTAACACATACAACGAACTTGTTACAAGTAAACCAACAATATCGATATGGAAGGAAAGGAGACAGACAAGTAAGAAAGAAAGCAAAGTACACAAACAACAATGAAATCGCAATAGAGTTCTCGAGAAAGCGAAACCCTGAACGTTCTACTTCGAGAGTCTTCGGCGGACTGTTTGTGTAGGCATATAAAAAGACAAGACCAAGCAGGCAACGAGTAGTAAGAATTCAGTCAGTCTTGTGTGAACACGCGTTGCGTGCGAAGTAAACAGTCGTGGTTTAAAGATCGCCGCTATACAGATCTACTTTGCTTACTCAAAGGATGTGAGCAGAGAATAATAACGAACAGGCAAGTTGTTGTTGTGTCGTGAAGTTGTATACGGTGGCACACAAAAGTAGTACGAATAAAAAAGAGTTTAATTGAAACTAAACACATATTTGCTTTTATTTTGTTTGCAATTAACGAACTCATATTCTAAACGTTTTTAAATAGGTAAAAACATAACAATTGGTGTCAGAAGTGAGATTGCAAAATCCAAAAGTAAAAATAATTAAAAAAAAATAAAACTCTCCGACGACTTAAACGTGATTTGGGTAAAGTAGAGCTGCCAACAACGGCCACGAAGAATGAACTGCAAAGGCGGTTAATTTAGAAAAGGCCGTTGATACGAAACTGAACGATTTAGAAAAGACCGTCAACGGAAAACTCGTTATGATGGAGAAAAAGATCAACAACCTCCAGAGCCAGCGACAGGAACCAGTTCGAGTCGTATCAGAAGGTACCGGCAGGATAAGACCATCTTGTTTCGATGGTAGCTCACCCCTATCCGTATTCAATTTCCAATTCGAGACAGTAGCCAGCAGAAACGGATGGGACGAAGGGGAGAAGGCTTTGGAACTAATGTTGACGTTAAAAGGTGTCGCAGCCGAGATCCTAGAAACCATGCCAGCCAGCTGTAGAAACAACTACAACGACTTAATGATGGCGTTACAGCGTAAATTCGGAGACGAGCACAAACGAGAACTGTATCGCATGGAGTTAAGGTGCCGGGCGAAAAAGGGAAATGAGTCACTTCAAGCCTTTGCAATGGAGGTCGAGAGATTACTGCAGCTTCATACCTAGGAGAAAACCACCCGTTGACAGACAACTACAAGACAGAGGTGTTTGTTTGTGGTATATGGGACCCTGACATTTAACTAGCGGTATGATCTACACTGAAGACAAACTTTGCAGAGACCGTGGCCTTCGCACTAGCCCAAGAGACCGCTCGCACGATTTCTAGACTACAAGTAAACAAAGTGCGAAGAAGGGAAGCCGTGGAAGAAAAATAATGCCTTTTAAATAAATTGAAAGAGATGCTGAAGCAAGGATAAAAGGCTAAACATAAATGCTTCAACTGTGAAAAGAGTGGTCATTTCCAAACAAACTGTAAAGCGCCACGGAAAAGATCAAGACCAGTCTCACCAAGACGCCATGCCATTGCTACACCTTAGGCTTGTGATGAACACTACGTTGAAACGAGTAGTTCCAAGAAAAGGCGCGGAAAACGTGAGAATAGCAAGGATTACCCTGTGTAGAAAGTATTGAAAATAGAGGGTAATACTCAAATCAAACAGTCTCCGTACACTTACACGGCTGAAGGAAAGACTAAAATTATAAAAGTGAGAAGAAAACGCAAGAAAATCGAATATGATTCCGAACTATAGCCATTAACAGAACAAAGAGGCTAATGCTCTCTCAAGTCGACCTCGCAATTTGGAGCGTAATAATTACTGTTAAGATCCATTCAGTGCCTTGGCGATTGACTTAAGCCATTTACACAATATGCTCGTAAAAACGTTATAGTAGGAGGGGGCTTATAACTCTACAGCATTCGAATATCATAGGATATCCATTTTCCAGGACAACATTAATATTATCGAGTGTTATAGTCGTTGAAAAAAAAACTTATCGTTCATTATCAAACAAATCAACAAGCACTTATTTAACATAATTTATCTCATGATAGTAATATCTCCATTTTGTCGGATCTGGTCCCGTTCTGTCTTTATACCTATCAGATATGTTAGAAATCGCCGTAGTCTAGTAGGTAGTGTGTTGGCTTATTTGAAGCAAGGCCAGGGTTCAAATCCTAGATCAGACATCAAAACGAATGAAAATAAAAAAAAAAAATATTTCTTCGGCAACTTCCTCTCAGCGGATTTCTGGCAAAAAAAACTCTGAGAGTAAATAAAATTTGCCTAGAAAAGCTTCTCAAAAACTCTGTCGTTCGAAGTCGACGTTAAACTGTAGGTCCCACCACTCATGTATAAAATTAACACACACAACATGAGTGGTGTGAGAAACAGGGCCGTAATCCTGACTGAAGGATTGTTAATGGCCAATTATGAATGTATGTATGTATGTATGTACATATGTTAAAAGGTTTGTAGACCTTAAGATTATTGCAAAATATCGTATGTCATAGGTATCCTTTCGTCCTTAATATGTTCACAACTTTGATTATTTCGTATAATCTTCGTTTGATTGTTAATGAAAAATACATGGAAACCCTGAATTGGAGGTTACACACAAAAAAGTTCAATAAGTTGGATGAAAATATACGAGCCCTTAATAAGATGCTGCGAATGCCAGTCGGTTTTTAATATACAATTTTCTAAACGTTTGTATGAATGTACATACATAGCTACATATATATGTATATAAGAAGAAATAATTGACCGGCTGTTTGGTTGTAAGATTTTTTTCCCCATTTGGATGGCTTGGAGATCATTGCAAAATTTGTTGTTTGTTAAAGCAATTATTCAGTTTGTTTTTCTGCTCTTCTTCTTATGTCTCTTGATAAGAATTTATTACTTTTTTCAATATATACTCGTATTTGAAATGTTCGTTTTATTATTTGTTTGTCTGTCCAGTCTTCGGGTTTTTTTCATTATTATTTATTGTTTAAAAACTGAAAAAAAAGTTAGAAAATCTGAGCTCAATATTAACCGAATGCTTTATAGTCTACAGAAATTGACTCTGAGATGAGATAAAAATTCTCCATGAATTAACAGTAGAGGTGCTAAGCAGAATTATAAATAAATATAAAAATAAATTCGGTACTATGACAAGGAAAAAGGCATATGTACATCGTATTGCATTAACACTTCTATCCGATCGTAACATAATAACGACAAAATGTTCAATGATTTTTAGCTCTACGAATATACGAGTCATTTTTACAAATCAAAACAAAAATTATACCTGGACCCAGCGTTTCTACTTTACAAGTAACACCACCAAACTATATATTCCAGCCAATAGAATAGAATAGAATAGAATAGAATAGAATAGAATAGAATAGAATAGAATAGAATAGAATAGAATAGAATAGAATAGAATAGAATAGAATAGAATAGAATAGAATAGAATAGAATAGAATAGAATAGAATAGAATAGAATAGAATAGAATAGAATAGAATAGAATAGAATAGAATAGAATAGAATAGAATAGAATAGAATAGAATAGAATAGAATAGAATAGAATAGAATAGAATAGAATAGAATAGAATAGAATAGAATAGAATAGAATAGAATAGAATAGAATAGAATAGAATAGAATAGAATAGAATAGAATAGAATAGAATAGAATAGAATAGAATAGAATAGAATAGAATAGAATAGAATAGAATAGAATAGAATAGAATAGAATAGAATAGAATAGAATAGAATAGAATAGAATAGAATAGAATAGAATAGAATAGAATAGAATAGAATAGAATAGAATAGAATAGAATAGAATAGAATAGAATAGAATAGAATAGAATAGAATAGAATAGAATAGAATAGAATAGAATAGAATAGAATAGAATAGAATAGAATAGAATAGAATAGAATAGAATAGAATAGAATAGAATAGAATAGAATAGAATAGAATAGAATAGAATAGAATAGAATAGAATAGAATAGAATAGAATAGAATAGAATAGAATAGAATAGAATAGAATAGAATAGAATAGAATAGAATAGAATAGAATAGAATAGAATAGAATAGAATAGAATAGAATAGAATAGAATAGAATAGAATAGAATAGAATAGAATAGAATAGAATAGAATAGAATAGAATAGAATAGAATAGAATAGAATAGAATAGAATAGAATAGAATAGAATAGAATAGAATAGAATAGAATAGAATAGAATAGAATAGAATAGAATAGAATAGAATCGAATAGAATAGAATAGAATAGAATAGAATAGAATAGAATAGAATAGAATAGAATAGAATAGAATAGAATAGAATAGAATAGAATAGAATAGAATAGAATAGAATAGAATAGAATAGAATAGAATAGAATAGAATAGAATAGAATAGAATAGAATAGAATAGAATAGAATAGAATAGAATAGAATAGAATAGAATAGAATAGAATAGAATAGAATAGAATAGAATAGAATAGAATAGAATAGAATAGAATAGAATAGAATAGAATAGAATAGAATAGAATAGAATAGAATAGAATAGAATAGAATAGAATAGAATAGAATAGAATAGAATAGAATAGAATAGAATAGAATAGAATAGAATAGAATAGAATAGAATAGAATAGAATAGAATAGAATAGAATAGAATAGAATAGAATAGAATAGAATAGAATAGAATAGAATAGAATAGAATAGAATAGAATAGAATAGAATAGAATAGAATAGAATAGAATAGAATAGAATAGAATAGAATAGAATAGAATAGAATAGAATAGAATAGAATAGAATAGAATAGAATAGAATAGAATAGAATAGAATAGAATAGAATAGAATAGAATAGAATAGAATAGAATAGAATAGAATAGAATAGAATAGAATAGAATAGAATAGAATAGAATAGAATAGAATAGAATAGAATAGAATAGAATAGAATAGAATAGAATAGAATAGAATAGAATAGAATAGAATAGAATAGAATAGAATAGAATAGAATAGAATAGAATAGAATAGAATAGAATAGAATAGAATAGAATAGAATAGAATAGAATAGAATAGAATAGAATAGAATAGAATAGAATAGAATAGAATAGAATAGAATAGAATAGAATAGAATAGAATAGAATAGAATAGAATAGAATAGAATAGAATAGAATAGAATAGAATAGAATAGAATAGAATAGAATAGAATAGAATAGAATAGAATAGAATAGAATAGAATAGAATAGAATAGAATAGAATAGAATAGAATAGAATAGAATAGAATAGAATAGAATAGAATAGAATAGAATAGAATAGAATAGAATAGAATAGAATAGAATAGAATAGAATAGAATAGAATAGAATAGAATAGAATAGAATAGAATAGAATAGAATAGAATAGAATAGAATAGAATAGAATAGAATAGAATAGAATAGAATAGAATAGAATAGAATAGAATAGAATAGAATAGAATAGAATAGAATAGAATAGAATAGAATAGAATAGAATAGAATAGAATAGAATAGAATAGAATAGAATAGAATAGAATAGAATAGAATAGAATAGAATAGAATAGAATAGAATAGAATAGAATAGAATAGAATAGAATAGAATAGAATAGAATAGAATAGAATAGAATAGAATAGAATAGAATAGAATAGAATAGAATAGAATAGAATAGAATAGAATAGAATAGAATAGAATAGAATAGAATAGAATAGAATAGAATAGAATAGAATAGAATAGAATAGAATAGAATAGAATAGAATAGAATAGAATAGAATAGAATAGAATAGAATAGAATAGAATAGAATAGAATAGAATAGAATAGAATAGAATAGAATAGAATAGAATAGAATAGAATAGAATAGAATAGAATAGAATAGAATAGAATAGAATAGAATAGAATAGAATAGAATAGAATAGAATAGAATAGAATAGAATAGAATAGAATAGAATAGAATAGAATAGAATAGAATAGAATAGAATAGAATAGAATAGAATAGAATAGAATAGAATAGAATAGAATAGAATAGAATAGAATAGAATAGAATAGAATAGAATAGAATAGAATAGAATAGAATAGAATAGAATAGAATAGAATAGAATAGAATAGAATAGAATAGAATAGAATAGAATAGAATAGAATAGAATAGAATAGAATAGAATAGAATAGAATAGAATAGAATAGAATAGAATAGAATAGAATAGAATAGAATAGAATAGAATAGAATAGAATAGAATAGAATAGAATAGAATAGAATAGAATAGAATAGAATAGAATAGAATAGAATAGAATAGAATAGAATAGAATAGAATAGAATAGAATAGAATAGAATAGAATAGAATAGAATAGAATAGAATAGAATAGAATAGAATAGAATAGAATAGAATAGAATAGAATAGAATAGAATAGAATAGAATAGAATAGAATAGAATAGAATAGAATAGAATAGAATAGAATAGAATAGAATAGAATAGAATAGAATAGAATAGAATAGAATAGAATAGAATAGAATAGAATAGAATAGAATAGAATAGAATAGAATAGAATAGAATAGAATAGAATAGAATAGAATAGAATAGAATAGAATAGAATAGAATAGAATAGAATAGAATAGAATAGAATAGAATAGAATAGAATAGAATAGAATAGAATAGAATAGAATAGAATAGAATAGAATAGAATAGAATAGAATAGAATAGAATAGAATAGAATAGAATAGAATAGAATAGAATAGAATAGAATAGAATAGAATAGAATAGAATAGAATAGAATAGAATAGAATAGAATAGAATAGAATAGAATAGAATAGAATAGAATAGAATAGAATAGAATAGAATAGAATAGAATAGAATAGAATAGAATAGAATAGAATAGAATAGAATAGAATAGAATAGAATAGAATAGAATAGAATAGACCACCACTTAAGAATTCAGAAAAGAAATTGAAATTTCGAATTTCAATTTGGCCATTACAACCCTTCAATCAGGATTATTACCAAGCTTCTCACATCACTTATTTTGTGTGTGTTAATTTTATACATGAGCGGTGGGACCTACAGCTTAAGGTCGACTCCGAACGACAGGTTTTTGAGAAATTTTTTGATGGCAATTTTATTGAATCTCAGAGTCTCTGACAGAATGAGGTCGCCGAAGAAATACTTTCTTTAAATTTCGTTTTGTTGGAAACGTCTGACATGGGGTTTGTACCGTGGGCTCACATCTAGTAAGCCAGAACACAACCTGCTAAACTATTTATTTATTTATATTTAATGCACGTACGGAACGGAACAGAAAACCTAACTATTTATAAGTATTCCTCACACACAAACAAAAATAACTGATTCGGAAGGCAACAAAACGTAAGAGCATCGTTTAGTCTAACGTCGACAGAACGTAATAGAACTTACGTTCGTTTTTAGCATATGGAGAGCAATGTAAATACTTACCGGAATTGCACTACGGTTCGGCAAGCGTTCTCATTGCTTTCCGTATTCTAAAAACGAACGTACGTCCCGTGGACGTTTGTCTGACTGGGACTGAAGAAATACGCAAATAATAAAAAGATACTGAAAGCGTCGTGGGGCTACTGCGGAATTTTTGGAATGGAAATATACTGAAAATCGTACCAAAGTACATACTAAATTTTTCAACACTGGTCGTTCCCCTCTGGATGGCATACTAGCACACGCTAGATGTTAACTAATGCATGCAGCGAAGTCCAATCCCCTGGGTGTTAAATTCAAGTTGTGCATAGGGCTTGGAACCCACCACGAAAAAAATTAAATCCAATGAAAGCCAAAAATGCATTTATACGGCAAACTTTACAGGGTAGGCGCTTCCGCCCAGCTGGCGAATGCGCGCATTAAATGTAGTACTGACATCACTGCCATACACAGAAAATGCAATGGATAGGACAAGGATGCAAAAGGCTTGTATTCTGCAATGTATATTACACCTGCCATGAGGATAATCACGAATTCGGATGCGGATTAATAACAGACTTTGCCACCTTGTCTCTGGGTTCACTCCTGTAAACGAAAGAATAGCCACAATCCACATCGGGGCAAAATTCTCTAACATCAGCCTTATTTGTGCTCACGCCCCGACAAAAGAAAAGGACGATGTGGTTAAAGATGCCTTCTACGCTAAGTCCGAGGACGTATATGACAAGTGCTCGGCCCATCATGCCAAAATCGTTCTCGGAGATTTTAATGCGAAGTTCGGGTGGGAAGGTATCTTTGGCCCCATTGTCGGACAGTTTAGCCTCCACGCGGACACTACCTCTAATGGTATGAGGCTGATCGCTTGCGTCGCGGCGCGTAACATGGTAGTATGTAGCACCAAGTTTCAGCATCTCAACATGCATAAGGCCACTTGAATATCTCCCGATCGATCTACATCCAACCAGATTGATCACATTGTGATTGACGGGAGGCACATCTCCAGTGTACTAGATGTGCGCACATTCAGAGATCCAAACATCAACTCGGACCACTACCAACAACATCCAGCGGCTGTGTTGACTCGGTCATGTCGTTCGAATGGTGCAGGATGCTCCGGCGAGAAGGGTATTTGATGCGGGGATCTGCGGAAATCGGCGAAGAGGACGACCTTACCTGCGTTGGAAGGACCAAATCGAGAAAGCCCTGCCATCGATTGGTGTGACCAACTGGCGTAGACGCGCAAAAAGCAGAGGCGCCGCGAAAGATGTGTTGTGGCAGGCCGAAATCCGTTAAACGGGTTTTTCTGGCCAATTAAGTAAGTAATTAATCAAATATAGTATGTAGTGGTGGGTTCCAAGCCCTACGCACTATATTTGATTACAAAAAAAAAATCATGTATTCTGATTTTGCATATTGTGTGTTAATAGCAGTCCCCAGTTATAAAATAAGAAAGTTGGATCAGACCGCTTGATAAATTTCACTAAGAAAGTTAGAAATCTATATACATATGTATGTATGTATATAAAAATGAATGTTTATTTGTATGTAACTTATGGAATCGTAAACTATGCATTTGGTCATGTTATGATCTTTAGCAAAGTTATTGCGCATGAGCCGACGAAGGTTTCTAGTTTGATACTTAAAGTGATTTAAATCGTAAACTATGTATTTAATCATGTTATGATCTTTAGCAAAGTTGTTGCGCTTAAGTCTACGGAGGTTTCTAAGTTGGTACGATTAATTTCCGATAGATGGCGCCACTGAGAATTATTCAAAATGAATTGAATCGTAAACTATTCATTTGATCATGTGTTGATCGGACAAATACCAGACATTTTAGGATTCATTATTTATGATTTTAATAACATTTGGGTATAACTCATTCCTCATTGAAGTCGCCGTGGTCTAGTAGGTAGTGTGTTGGCTTATTAGACGAAAGGCCCGAGTTCGAATCCCAGGTCAGACATCAAAAACAAAATACAAAAAGTATTTCTTCGGCGACTTCCTCTCAGCAGATTTCTGGCAAAAACTCTGAGAGTAAAAATTGCAATGAAAAGCTTCTCAAAAAAATCTATCGTTCGGAGTCGACTTTAAAACTGTAGGTCCCGCCACTCATGTATAAAATTAACGCACACAACATGAGTGGTGTTGAGAAGCTAGGCCGTAATCCTGACGAAGGGTTGTAATGGCCAATTATGTATGTATGTATGTATAACTCATTCCCGTAGAATGTCAGTCACAAATTTGAATCATTTTAATTTTGGAAAAATTTTAAAAAAGCTGTTGGGTTCAATTGGATTGGGTACACTGTGTGAGATTCTAATAAATTTAAACGCATTTTTTACTTCGTTCCCGTGCATCATGCCGCCAGAGCAACAACCGATTGGTTGACCTACACCTCAAGCACGACAGAAAAGAGCATTACGAGGCTCAGAATCAGACGGGCAACGAGCATTGAGACTGGAAAATCTTCGAGTACATGCTGCTGAGACCCGTTGATCGAATGCGTACTACTCAGGCCTGTTCGTCTGAATCATCTGGACAACGGGAAACAAAATCAATAAAATGATTCAAAATTAATTGAATATTTGTGTAATGTCTTTCCTTCAACTTTATATTAGTTGGTGGCGCAGCAACACGCGCTGGGTACAGTTAGTATTACTATAAATATGAATGAAATTCTGATAAGGACATTTACACCATTTTATAATTGAATTTTTTCTTTTTATCTTTGATTATTAAAATGATTAAACTATTAAATTTTCAGTAGTTTTTTTTATATAAATCTTTATTCGTAGGTCTTCTTTTTTTTAATATTTATAATAAGTACATATTTATGATGATATACATATTGATGTATATTACGAGTGATAACTGTAAAAAAGTGTATGCAAAAAATAAAACAACATTAAATAAATAAAATTGTACATAGAATGAGTGTGATAAGTAAGTAAACCGTGATATAATGAAGTGACTGCAATAAAGTTCAGCCTCAATCTTATCATTATAATTATTATTAAAGTTTTGAATTGGTTTTTGATTTTGGTTCACAACTGTATTTATACGATACTTATTTAATACCGGAAATACTAAGCCACACACATAGTATATATGTATGTATGCAATTTGTTATTAAACAATACATACATATTTGTATGTTTAGTATTAAATTTATTTCTAAAGTAATTATTTTTACGCGGTTTTTTATTTCGTTTTAAAAACAATTTTTCTTAATTAATTGATACTATTTGAATACGGCATCTTATATATAAAAATGAATGTGTGTTTGATTGTATGTTTGTATGTTTGAAGTTTATAGACGACTAAACGGCTGAACCGATTTTCTTGAAATTTTCACAGTATCTTCCTGTATGTCTGGAAGGAGTTATAGGCTACTTTTTATGTTGATATTCCAAATGAGCGAGGGGCCATGCCCATGTATACTACATACTTAATATTTAATTGCATTTGAAATATATTACTCATACGCATAGTTACCCCTAAAGTATGCTATCTATGATTCCTGATGTATAAAACCAAAGAAAATAAAGTATAAAGAATGTGAATATAAAAATGAATGTGTGTTTGTTGTTGCGCATGAGCCGGGAAGGTTTCTAAGTTGGTATGACCTATTTCCTACAGGTGGCGCCACTGAAAATTACTGAAAATGATTTAAATCGTAAACTATGCAATTGATCATGCTATGATCTTTAGCAAAGTTGTTGCGCATGAGTCGACGGAGGTTTCAAAGTTGGTGCGATTAATTTCCGATAGATGGCGCCACTGAAAATTGTTCAAAATGCTTGATAAGCAATTGGTCGACCTACACCTCAAGCACGGAAAAAAAGAGCATTACGAGCCTCAGAATCAAACGAGCATTGAGACTGGATAATCTTCGCGGCCATGCCTCTGCGACCCATTCGCATGAATCACTTGAACAACGAGAAGGGAGATTAGAAACTGATCGAATGCGTACTACTCAGACCTGTTCGTCTGAATCATCTGGACAACGGGAAACAAAATTAATAAAACGATTAAAAATAAATTGGATATTTATGTAATGTCTTTCCTTCATATTTATTTTAGTTGGTGGCGCAGCAACGTGCGCAGGGTACAGCTAGTTTATAATAATGATATTTGTCCTAAACAACAAATACGTACATACATATGTATGTATATTTATTGTAATTTATTACAATGCCTTCTAAGAAAAAAACAGCTTTATTCAATGTGAATTAACATTTCATTTCTCTTTTGAAAAATATATTACACGTACTATTTATTTTATTTTTATTATTATTTATAAAAATGTCTGTGCTAAATATGTATACTGTTACAAACAATTTGTTGTCCGTACACCAAGCAGGTGTAAAAATTATTTGCCAGATTGAAATTGATTGGATTTATACGGATTGATAACACGGGGCGACAGTGAAAATACACCCGAGTAACTACCTAGTCTATCTTGTTCAGTTAGTTGAGTAGAACTCAATAATATTTTTTTTATTTTTCTCGAACCCTTCAAACTTGTTTTATTTGACAAAAACTGTTTTTTTATCTTTTCACACAAAATTATTGTTTACCCAAATATGTTTGAACCTATTTTAAAAATATAAAGTTTTTTTTTAGAAAGGGAAGAGATTAGCCTTTCAAACGGTATACATAAACAATTTGTTCAAACTTATATATTATGAGATTTGATGGGGAAAAGTTTGAAAATATTATTTGTTTTTCTTATTTTTCCAAGTTTGGTTATTCCTAATTGCAAAATTTTATTTAAAAAATATGAAATAAGTAGAGATATTCTTAAAGTGCATTCTCTTGTCAAGAGTTTGACACTTCGTTTGATGAAATTGGACAATAATTACTGTAGTTATTATTTAAAGAGTATAACAGCTTAGTCATATTTTTTATATGTATATGCTGTTTCATCAAATGAACTTTGATTTTAAAAATTTTTGATGGATCTTGATCGTTTACCTGAGAATTTGCTCTTTGCACGTTTTAACGGCTATCAAAAGTAGTCTAATATTGCCGTTTTTCGCAAATTCGAGAAATTTAAAAAAAATATTTTTGAGTTCTACTCAACTAACTGAACAAGATAGACTAGGTAGTTACTCGGGTGTATTTAATTGTTATCCGTACATAAATGTACATTTATATTGATTTATTCTAAATTTATTTTTTATATCGGTTTTCTAAGTTTTTGTTGTCGGCGAAATCTTCTTCCAAGTGTTTGTTCATAGGAAAGGTCAGATTTTGTGTGAGTTCTGTCTAATATTTGAGGTTTCTGCTACTATGGCATCTGCTTATTAGTTACTGTGTGCTGTCAAATTTTTGTTTTTTAAAATATCCCATAAATGTTCTTGAGGTTTGCATATGTGATCTGAGTGGTGAGGTTTAATTTCTTTAACATTGTATACAAATTATCATTTCACACTTCTGGATAAATCTTTCCTATTATTATCGTGTAGGAATTGAAAATGATATTGTATGATCAAATTTATAGTCCTCATTTTATAAATTTTCTTATAAAATATTTACATAATGAAAATTGTTCACAAACAGTGGCCATTCCACTTCACATACATACATACATAATTGGCCATTGCAAACCTTCAATCAGGAAGCTTCTCACACCACTCATGTTGTGTGAGTTAATTTTACACGTGAGTGGCGGGGCCTATAGTTTAACGTCAACTCCGAACGAAAGTTTTTTTTTGAGAAACTTCTTTATGGCAATTTTATTTACTCTCAGAGGTTTTGCCAGAAATCTGCTGAGAGGAAATCGTCGAAGAAATATTTTTATTTTTCATACATATTTCTTTTTGATGCCTGACCTGGGATACGAATCCAGGCTTTACGTCTAATAAGCGAACACACTACCTATTAGACTACGGCGACTTCTCTTGGATAAATGTTTTCTATTATTATCGTGTAGGAATCGAAAATGATATTGTATGATCAAATTTATAGCCCTCATTTTATAAATTTTCTTATAAAATATTTACATAATGAAAATTGTCCACAAACATAAGATTTAAGGTACTTACAGCGGCCATTGCACCAGTTTTTTAGATTCGCCATACAAATTGGCTTACATCTGATCTAAAATTTTAAATTTACTCTTGTCTGTAACAATATAACAATTTTTTAAAACTCATTTGACTTGGAAATATACGAGATGTGATCAAAAAATAACCGTTATTTTAAAATTTCGAGAGATACGTACATATGTTAGATTTACGCATTTTTTTTCTGTTATATTGGTATAGATTTCTGTTATATGTGTATGTTGACAATATCAGCCATTTTGGATTGTCAGTTTGTTTTTGACAGATAAAAAGGTTAGCCGTGTTTTGGTGTGCTCTTCGATTTTTTACTTTTCGAAAAATCAATCAAATGAATCAAAGAAACTGTATTAAGTTTTGTGTAAAAAATGAAATTAAATGTCATAGCCATACACCCATGGATCGTCGTTGACAACGTCAACATCTTTTATAATTTCACATCAAACATCTAATTATAATTTTTGTAATTTGGTTTTTTTTTGGTTTCATTTATTAAAAAAAAATTTAGTTGACTTAAATCGGGCTGGTATTTTTTTGAACAACAATTGTTTGAGCCAGTGTATGTGAACTTAGAATATCCAACCTTTTTAAATTAAATTTTTTAAACAGATATTCAGATACTTTGACTATGCGGACAAGATTGTACTCTTTTAAGAAATTACCATTTGTGTTATGATATTTATTTAAATGACAACAAACAAGAAACTGGCTATGGTGTATGATATTTAGGCTAATTATGAATTCGATTAATTATTATTAATTTTTGTTCATTTGTTCCCTTTATTATTAATAAATATAATAATATACATGATTTAATACTTTCTAAGTTGTGACATTATTAAATGCATGAAACAAAAAAAAAAATTAAAATTTACTTGAATATTAGTTTTAACATATTCGTTGTCAAAACTAGATGATAGTAAACAGTAATTTATTTTTAGTATTTTTTTTTTTTAATAAATAAATATAAAATTTATAAATTCTTATAGAAACTTCGGTGATATACATAAATTCAATTATTATATATAAAAAATATTAGTCAATAAATAACAAAATGTACAACAAAAAAAAATAATAATTTTCATATTAAAATACAATAAAAATTCTGTCAATATGTATTCGATTTTGAATGCAGTTTTACTGTTTATAAGTATGTTTGTTGTTGTATGTATGTATGGTATGTATTTGTGCAAAATGATTGTCAAACTCAATTATCAACGAAATAATTTTAAGTTACTTTCTTTATGTATGTAAATGTTTTAAGAGTGAGCAGCTAGGAAACAAAGTCTAAAGATCAGTCTATAAAAAGAACACAAAACTAATAACTAAAATTAAAATATACAAATAAGTATGTATGTATGTATAAAAATTCAGCTAAGCACATTTTGTTACAAAAAATCATATTATTTATACGTTAATAATATTGTTACAATAATAAAAGGAAAATAAAATTAAAATATGCATGTACCAGGAGTATGTACCTACATATTGTATACAATAAACTCTTAAAGTAAATAATAAGTATAGTAATCTCGACAATTATAATACTTTGCAGCAATAATTATTCACAAATACAATTCACAACAGCTCTTTTTCAAATGTCAAGGAACAATTTCCAATTAAATGCTCTCTCTCTCTTTCTCCTTCACAGCATCCATCACACACATCATAGTAAAATTATCATCTAATGCATCAAAAGTATTTGCTTTAGAAACATTCATTTTGTTTGTTTATCTCTTTGGTATTTATTTATACTACAGGGGAAGGTGTCAAATTGGCTCTTGTGGCTCGTGTGGGAGATTTACTATTATTTTGAATATTAGCACCATTTCCATGAAGACGAAAGAGTTCACCAACCGTTATGGCTACTTGCACAGCACCTTTACCTTCGAGGACGTCCGCAGCACAACAAATTAAATTCTAAAAAAAATTTTTGAAAACATTAATTATTAAGAATATATATATTTTAATTCAATTTATTTAAATACACTTTGTTTTCAATGAAATAAATACTTTGTTTTAAAAAATTTTCATCATTTTTTATTACCCTTTTTATCCACATCCACATAGTTTTCTACTATAAATCGTGTTCTTTATTGGCAAGCATGCCGCTAAATTCTTGTGTCAAATGATTTAAATCTAAACAAGTTTTATTTAAAAAGGCTAGGCTAGCCTCATGACGGAAGTTGTTGTATTTATTTTTTAACCTAGTATTTGCTTTTGCAGGTTAACACGTTGACTGCCAACAACTCGTAGTTGACACCCTACGAGTTATCTCGTACTCACTAAACCTGTCATTTTTGTGTAGCTACAAATAAAACCGTTTTATATCAGTGCTATTATCGACAGTATCGGCTCTGGGAAAAGAACAAAAAGTCAATGTTGGCTTACGCGGCCAGTCAACGTGTTAATGAGTAGTATGGTACGTGGTTTTTTCCAGTTTGCATAAGCAAGATGCGATATAATTTGTAATCAAACATCTTTGGTAACGTTTGATTTTTGATACACCATGTGGCGTATTTTTTTATTGTATCTTGTGAGAACAGCGCTCGATTTTATTAAATGTACGTCTTTCAACCGATTTTCAAAGTCAAGACTTACAATTCAAAGAAAATAATTTAATAAACCAATCGTATGAAATAAAGGGTCCGCCAAATAACTTTTTTTTTTGAAAATGCTGTAAAAAAACTACTGAATATTTTCTCAAATTTCTTTTTTTATTTGAAAGTACAATCCTTCCGGTTAATAATGGAAAATAATTTCATTCAAATGGCTGCCTCGGCTGGCCATGCAGTAGCCTACACGATCGGTCCAATTTTTAAGCACATTATCGATTGTGAGCAGCCGTATTTCGCCAATGGCTTCACGAATATTGTCCTTTAAAGCGTCAATTGTCTCTGGCTTGTCGGCGTAACACTTATCTTTGACGGCACCCCACAAATAATAGTCCAACGGTGTCAAATCGCAGCTCCGAGATGGCCAAACAACATCAGCTCTGCGGCTGATAATGCGATCTTCAAAAACAGGGTGCAAAACATCGAGTGTAGCTTCGGCTGTGTGGCACGTAGCGCCGTCCTGTTGAAACCAAATGTTGCCAATATCCTCCTCTTCAATTTTTGTGAACAAAAATTCGTTCAACATGGCCCGATAACGATCGCCATTGACTGTAACGGCCACTCCTTGCTAATTTTCGAAGAAAAATGGTCCAATTATGCCTCTGGACCAAAATCCGCACCAAACAGTGGCTCGTTTTGGGTGCGTCGGCTTTTCAATGTATGCGTGCAGGTTTTCTGTGCCCCAAATGCGACAATTTTGCTTGTTTACATACCCGCCAAGATCAAAATGGGCTTCATCTGAAAAGATGATTTTTTTTGCCAAAATCGGCATCTTCTGTGGGATACTCGTGTAGGCTACTGCATGGCCAGCCGAGGCAGCCATTTGAATGAAATTATTTTCCATTATTAACCGGAAGGATTGTACTTTCAAATAAAAAAAGAAATTTGAGAAAATATTCAGTAGTTTTTTTAAAGCATTTTCAAAAAAAAAAAGTTATTTGGCGGACCCTTTATTTAGAATTAAGTTGCGTGTTCGTGTAATCATGTGTGATCAAAAGAATTTATTGAGATATGAATACGATCACTTGCAGGAATTAAAAAAGAAAACTCTATACGTACATATATACATAATTGGCCATTACAACCCTTTAGTCAGGATTACGGCCTAGCTTCTCACACCACTCATGTTGTGTGCCTTAATTTTATACTTGAGTGGCGGGACCTACAGTTTAACGTCGACTCCGAACGAAAGATTTTTTGAAAAACTTTTTTGCCAGAAATCTGCTGAGAGGAAGAAATATTTTTAACTTGACTGAGGGAATGACTCACACCTAACTAAGAGTACAGCAGGGGCTTCAGTGCTACAATGGTAAGACACAACTACTCTGTGCTTTTCCCGAGGACTGAGCTAATAACAAAATGCACGAGTCCATTGGAGGATTACCAGTCAGTCGTAGATGGATTGAAGAAAAGTATGTACTACAGCTGTAATTCGTTCAGCCTCTACTCTTTCAAAGCAACAAATGGGAGCATTTTATAGATTTTGTTGTATGGAAACTTGTTGGACATATTGATACCCGCAGTAACTATAGAGCCGAACACATTTGAGGAAAATAGGAACAAAGACTTGGTAATCACCGTCTCTAATTACAGCGTTGAATATCATCACTAGGTCGTATAGCAAGTTTACTTCAAAGTTTAGAAAAGGAAATGACATAAAGCACAAGGTAGAATGGGCAGGAGAGAGAGCCAAATTAGTAAATTTTTAGAATACAGTGTTAGAGAAATAACACTATTCAAATGTCAATTGGATTGCACCCGAGTATAATATTATTTAGTGCGAGCCAAAAAGGGAAACATTTTAGATTTTCTAAGCAAATGCTTGACGGATTTGAAAGGGTCACAGCGAATAGATATTGATACAATTAGAACTGTACGCTGGCTGACAATGATGGAACTGGCACAGGTGCCCAAAAGGAGTCCACCTCGAAGTAATACAACCGTGGTTCCGAGGTGGAATGATACCCCGGTGAGGAGACAAAGCGGGTTTTTAGTCGGTGTACCCAGTGGGAGAGTTCAACATACCATGTATGGTGACGACCTTCATGAATGCATAAAGCACTTCCTCTTCCCGCGAAAAACAAAAAAAGGAGCTTTTGCTATTTGATTGAAGAGGTAAAGGCATGTAGTCGCCGTAGTCTAGTAGATAGTGTGTTCGCTATTATACATCAGGCCCGAGTTCAAACCCCAGTCCAGACATCAAAACGAAAATTTGAAAAAAATATTTCTTCGACGACTTCCTCTCAACAGATTTCTGGCAAAAAAAACTCTGAGAGTAAATAAACCTGCCATGAAAAAGTTTCTCAAAAATATCTTTCGTTCGGAGTGGACGTTAAACTGTAGGTCTCGCCACTCACGTATAAAATTAACGCACACAACATGAGTGGTGTGAGAAGCTAGGCCATAAGGATTGTAATGACCAATTATGTATGTATGTAAAGGGATGTTTGGGCGGTTTCAAGTATACGCTTATTGTTTAGTGGTTGGAAGGGTTCCTATAGTTAGCATGAACCGATGTTTTCTTCTATATTTCAGCGTGATAATGGAGCTCTTGTTAAATATCAAAAAAAAATTGTTACAGATTTTGAGTAAGATTTCGAAACGAAAATCTACTAGATCTGGACCTAGTATTAAGCCGCACTAAGTTTTCGTTGAAAATAAAGAATTCAAAGTAAATGCCTTGATTTTTTGGTGTATCAAAAGTATTTCATATTTTCATTTAATATATTATTATTTTTCTTATACTAAAAGTAATTGAATAAATAATATTTTATACGTGTTTGTATAAATTTTTGTGTGTTTGTTTACCATATATGTATATGATTGCATATACAATATATTAATTTTATTTGTATATAAATGCAGTTTAGTAAACGATAAATATGAATGCATAGCGTTAATTATAGTTCTAATCATTCATATTATATGTGTTCCTTTCCTTTCTTTTTTGTTTTCAGTTTTTGGCTTTTTAAGTACATGGGTTTAATAAATAATTTGGTAAATATTGTATATTTCGATTTGTTAGTTAGAATATATATACTATATATAATAAATCTTATATAATTGTCCTTCTTATAAATAGGGGACAAAAATATACATATGTATGCGCATGAGTTCTTTGACTTGTTATAAATTTATAGCATTTTGTAAGTATATATTTTTGCATTATTTATGAAGTTTGATTATATGTATTTGTAGTTCTTGTATAAATTAGAGGAATGTTAGTAAAATATTTGTATTTTTTTAATTATTATTATTTATTACTAAAATTAATCATTATATGGTATAAAATTATGAAATCATATTGAGAAATTTGAATTTAATATATGTAGTCTTTTTAGTGTCTTCAAAATTAATGAATAATAATATTTAGTAATTAAGTTACATCAGTTTCTAAAAAGATATATATACATACACTCACTTTTAAGGCACTATATTCCCTTTCTTAATTTTTTTTTTTTTCTTTTTTCTTTTTTTTTTTTACTTATTCCATTCCTTTTTTTTATTTTATTTGGCATTTAAAAAACACGAGTGAATCGAAAGAAAAAAAATTCAATATGATTTCATATTTAAAAAGTTCTTTGATGTTTAGGATTTATATAAAATGTACATTAATTTTTAAATTATTTTCGCACTTGGTATAGTTTCTTATATATGTAAGTAGTAAACCTTTTAAGCTAATAAAGCAAATTTTTATTGTTTAATAGGTCTATTATAAATAGCAATCAAACTTCAGTTGCCTTGCCAGCTGGCTATTAAAAATTTTTATTCGATTGCCCCATTCATAATTGACCTCCAACATTTTTCGCAGAATCTAAATATTAGATCTAAGTGGCAAGCATAAGGAGCTTTAAAACAATTAATTATGATTGTATTTAATAAAAGTTCTGCAGATTCTCTATAATATCTTATAAAGTCGTTTTTAATAATAGACTTCTTTGCAGAGTTATTTCAGAATCTGTAGAATTTGTTATTGTTAATAAAATACAAGAAATTAAAAATAAATAAAAAAATACAAAAAAATGTAAAAAAATTAAAAAAAACATATTTTTTATCGCCATCTAAAAAGAGAACATCATAAATTTGAGTGTTAATTAACGATGTGACTTTTACTGTTATTACATTTTAAATCTAAACTCCATTAGATGACGATAATAAAATATTTTCAATTAAAATCAAATTCAATAAATAATTACACGGTGCGACAGTCAAAATACACCCAGCTAATGGCGTAGTGTAGGTTATGAGTTTTGTTGAGTACAACTCAAAAACCTTTTTTTCATATTTCTCTAACCCATCAAACTTGTTTTATTTGACGAAAACGGTTTTTTTTTTTTGATATTTTCACACAAAATTATTGATTAGGCAAATATGTTTGAACCTATTTTCAAAATCCATTTTTTTTTCTTGTTTTTTCAAGCTTACATACACATACATACATACATAATTGGCCATTACAACCCCTTCAGTCAGGATTACGGCCTAGCTTCTCAACACCACTCATGTTGTGTGCGTTAATTTCATACATGAGTGGCGGGACCTACAGTTTAAAGTCGACTCCGAACGACAGAGTTTTTTGAGAAACTTTTCATTGCAATTTTTACTCTCAGAGTTTTTGCCAGAACTCTGTTGAGAGGAAGTCGCCGAAGAAATACTTTTTGTATTTTGTTTTTGATGTCTGGCCTGGGATTCGAACTCGGGCCTTTCGTCTAATAAGCCAACACACTACCTACTAGACCACGGCGACTTTGAGCTTAGCCATTCTTAATTACAAAATTTAATTCAAAAATATAAAGTAAGTGATGATATTCTGGAAGTGCACTATCTTGTGAAGAGATTGATACTACGTTTGATCAAATCGGACAAAAATTACCATAGTTATAATTCAAATAGTCGTGTTATATTTTTTATACTTATATGCCATCTTATCAAATGAAATTTCAGTTTAAAAATTTTCAAAATTTTTGATGGATCTTGATTGTTTATCACAAAATGTGTCAATTTCACGTTTGCACGTCTGCCAGAAGTCGGCAAATATTTGTGTTTTTTGCAAATATGTATTATTATTTCGTATTATTATATGTTATTATTATTTATAAAAAATCAAGATCCGTCAAAAATTCTGAAAGTTTTTGAACAAAAAGTTCATTTGAAAATCTAATATATTAAATTCTCATGTCACGGTGTTAGTGGTTAAACTCCTCCGAAATGAATCGACCGATTTTCATGAAATTTTGTGTGCATATTGGGTAGGTCTGAGAATAGGACAACATCTATTTTTCACATCCCTAAATGTTAAGAGGGCGTGGCAAATCGTTAAAATATTTGAATATTTAGGTACACATTGATCATAGACGAATAAAATTTGGTGGGTAAGTTCGTAGAGTCGATATCGACAAACTCACCAAAAATGGGCGTGGCAACCCTCCCCTTTAACAGATACCTATAAGTCGGCAAATTCGATGGTTTATAACTACATATGTACATATATAACTTCGTCAGCGCTATTACAATAAATATATAATATGACCTGATTTGGGCAATAAAAAAATCAATTTTTCGCTGGGTCAGCTAGTAATATATATGGATATATGAAAAATATAACTTGACTGTTAGACTCTTTAAATAATAACTGCGATAATTTTTGTAAAATTTAATCAAACGAAGTGTCAATCTTTTTACAAGATAATGTACTTTCATAATGTCGTCACTTATTTTATATTTTTTAATCAAAGTTTGCTTCTATGAAAGAACAAACTTGGAAAAATATAAAAAAAAAAATCTAATTTGTCAAGTTTACCTCATCAAATAATATATATATGTCTAGCGTTTTAAAGGCCCATCCCTTTCCTTTCTAATAATTGAGAAATGTTTGTGTAATCAATAAATTTGAGCGTAAAGTCCAATTTTTGTAGGGTTCGAGAAATATAAAAAAAAAAATAATTTTAAGTTCTACTCAACTAACTGAACAACTTAGACTAGATAGTTACTCGGGTGTATTTAATTTTTTGTAATTTGTCGCATAGTGTAATTATTAATAAATATAGCTGTCTGTGAAGTGAAAATATTTTTATGAATAGATTAAAATTAGTAAAAATCTAAATTATTTCAGTTCGTAAACTAAAACTTAATAAAAAAAAAAGTTGCGTATGTATTACTTTAGGAAAAATAGAATTCTTAGGTTTCAATTAATTTATAAGAAGAACACAAAAAGATATAAAGATTGTAAATAATTAATAAAAAACTATAACACAAACAAATGTAACTGGGATTTATGAGAGATTTCTTATTAGTAAGCGATATAGTGTATCAACATATCCATTTACACATTTACAGTGAGCGCCATAAGTGAGTCAACACCCACTATAATTTTAAATTTTCTATTATGTTCTTAAGTATGTATAAAAAAAGTTCCTTTATCATGAATTGTTGTTTTTGTTTTAACATTTTATAAGTAATAAATAAATGTTTTTATTTTTGGAAATTTATTCGACCATTCTCATTTACTTTTCTCGCTATCCCAAGAAAATGAATTATTTCAGTGGTGTTTACTCACTTTTGGCGCTCACTGTATATGTCATAAAATGTGTATATACATACATATTTATGAAATCAATAAAGCCAATACCAAATTATAGCATATTTGAATTGTTTTTGAGGGTATATATGTATGTAAATGTTTAAACAGTTATAAATTGGCTTTGAAATTTGTGCCTTCTTTTTGGCTTATTTATTCATTTGTATTTTCATGGCACTTTTCTATTTAAAAAAAAAAACGTTTATTGTTAAATTCATATTATAAAGATTACTTTTTTCTTTGGAGTATTTAAGAAATAGGTATATAGATATAGAAAATATTATATATGTAGGTAGGTATGTAAATCAAGTCTTTGGGGTTGGTAAATGCATTCGTTTGTTTTCGTATTTCGTTTTACAAATAGAATCTAAATAGCTTCTTAACATTACAAGTATGTATACATTTAATAAAATTCATTTCAATTCATTTGGTAGTTAAATATACTAATTGGTAAGCCTCTACTTAAGAACATATATATTACATATACGGTATACATATGTCTATTTGTTTGTGTAAAAAAATCTTAAAAATAACGATGATGGTAAAATACCTCCTAAAAGGAATGTAAAGGCTGATTGAAGACATTTTACATACTAATTATTCTAAGACTAAGAAGATATTTTTTTTTTAATTAATTATATTATATTTCAGCCAGGCAATGGAAAGAATACCAACAGCAAAAATGTCACAATAAATACGCATGACAGAATGATAGTTAGTGTATGGGAATCATGTCTCAGTAGAAATAAGTTGGCTGACGTTGATTTTGAAGGTCCAGTTGCTTTTGATTTTACAACATTCGTAACGAGTTTGTCATCCTCTATTATCAGGTTATCATTGACACGATAGATACTGTATATATTTGATTTTGGCTTAATTATACCACCATTTGGTATATTGGCATGTTCAAAGAATTCAATACGTTTTGACACAGTGTTATTGACTGCAGATGGTAGCAATTTGGCAGATCCTTCCATACATTCCGATGAGGGCGATAGCATTGAAAGAGATTTCTCACATGACTTTTCCAAAGAAGATAAATTTAATAGTTTATATTTCATATTCGATGCAATAGCTGACTTGATTGTTGCAAAATCATTTGACGACTGATCGCCGGGAACCACCTTCAGTGTTAATTCATTTTCTTTAATTTTATACTTTTCATCGATAATTTGATAAAGACCGGAATTAATTGTTGACGATGAATTGTTTAGCGTTACATCAGTATCGGTTTCTTCAATTGTTTGTAACGCGGAAGAATCTAACGATGTTGAGGAGGAACAATGATTATTTCCACTGCTATTGCCGTGGTGTGTTATTAAATTTAATTTGATTTTTTGAAAAGTTTTCATATTACAATTTCGATTGAGATTGCCAACATTTAACATTGCTGCTGTTGAAGAAGAAGACTCATATAGATTTTGTTTATCGTCTTTGTAACTACTGTCATAATTGTGGCCACTCTTGCTGTATCCATTGTCTGTCTGGCCATTGGCATAATAGTCATAGTGACTGGAGATACCATCACCAACACCACTATTTGAATTACTATCGTAATGATCATATTTATCATAATTTTGATTTTTAAATTCCATCATCATCTGTTCTTTGGTGAAGGTTGCAGTTAATTTGTTTTGCTCTTCTCTTATCAATTCCTCTGTTTCATTATTTTCTTGTGCACGGTTTTCATCATTATCTTTTCTTTCATCATCTTCCTCCTCTAGAAGAATTCCATTATGTTCAAGCATTATGTATCTTCGTTCTTCTTTCAATTGTTCATGGCTGTGCTGTGACACTTTTGTGTTTCTTTTTAATTCTTTTAATTTTATTTGAAATTCTTGCTGATCCTTTAAATTGTTCATATTCTTGTGATGTGGATTACAATCCTTTGCAATTAATGCAATCACAGTTTTTAAAACAGCCGAAGGATTTGGCAATTCATAGCGTCTTTTGTCGTCTAATGTTCTCTTAAATTCATAACCTGTACGGTTATTATTATTATTCTGATGTACGTTACTAACACTGTCACTGCTGCTGTTGTCGTCAAATGTAACGAAGCATTTATCGCCATCAGCATGTTCCTCATTTGCAGACACGGGTATAACATCTGCACAGGAGCAAATTAACTCCTGCAACCAACACCAAACAACAGATTTTGTGAAAATATTTTATGTTTTTATATTTTGTGGAGGTAGAGGATATAAATAATTTAAAAGATTTATTATTCGATTATACATTTGAATAGCTTCGGGTTTCTCAATAACATTTGCAGTAAACTATATACCAATTAATTGCAAATACATACTTAGATTCAAAATAATTTTGTTGTAATCTATTCATAGAAACTAAACCAACATGGATTGTTGTTTGCCTTTCTTATGCTTTAAATCTGTTCCCGTTTTTTTTTAACATTTTCTTTATTTTCTCAATACTGTAATGTATTAAAGGTGTTGTAAATTAAAACAACATTTAGTTACAATTACAATCCTTTATATCTTTTTTTATTTTTTGTGGTGCCTTATTTGTTAAAACGTTTAAAAGCGTTTGGATGTCGTTAGAAAAACCTGCCTGAAGATGAGGTAGAGAAGTGGCTTCTAATCGATGAGAATGAGCCTGTTGAGTAAGAAATAACCGATGAGGACATTATCAAAATTGCAGTAAACCCTCATACATACATACATAATTGGCCCTTACAACCCTTCAGTCATGATTACGGCCTAGCTCCTCAACACCACTCATGTTGTGTGCGTTAATTTTATACATGAGTGGCGGGACCTACAGTTTAAAGTCGACTCCGAACGACAGATTTTTTGAGAAGCTTTTCATGGCAATTTTTACCCTCAGAGCTTTTTGCCAGAAATCTGCTGAGAGGAAGTCGCCGAAGAAATATTTTCATATTTTCGTTTTGATGTCTGACCTGGGATTCGAACTCGGACCTTTCGTCTAATAAGCCAACACACTACCTACTAGACCACAGCGACTTCAAAGTTTTAAGTTTTTTAAATCTAAGTGAAATATGTTTTACAGTACGTGTACATCAGAGACCAGCAATAAGTATTCAAAACGATGAGTAGATTCGAATCATACTCAAAATGTCTGATACTTATACGCATTCGTATTTATTTTATGATCATACTCATACTACTTATATTCAAAGTTTGAAATACTCATCGTACTCATACTCAACAATACGACTCTCCTTTACTCAACATTTACAAGAAACACAAAATAAGTATGATTCGCGTACGAACACTACAATACTCACAAGAAGGTTGTGTGTTTGCTCTGCTTGCTGTCTTTGCCTTTTTTGCTTATGTACATATCTTTTTTTTCTCTGTAAATGCAATAACAACTAAGATTGTAAATTTTGATGAATGATTCAAATCACTCGAGGCGTATGAATCAAACATGAGTATGAGTAGCAAATGTTATGAATTTGATGGCAATGTTGTACTCATACTCATTGCAACCTGTACTTATAACTCAATGTTGTAGTGAATACGAATGAATCAGGAGTAGTTGAATTTCAATACTGTTGACACATTCATACTCAAAATTTCATGAGTACTTATGAGTAGCGAAAAACCGATCTGTTGTTGATATCTGGTGTACAAATGTAAAATAAACTTTGTTGTATGTAGGTTAGAGGACGTGTACTTGTCAATTAAGACAAGTACAGTACCCGGAGGTTGAATTGACCCATTGTACATTGTTGTATGTGTTTGCATGCTGTATTTGTAGTTTAATTATTAACCAAATTGTTCTCATAACTACCGCTCGATAGACCGGACTTTGTTAGAAATTAAAAGTTAGCGTCCCTCATATTAATTTATTAATTTTTTTTCCAAAAATGGAGAAATTTTATATAATTTTCAAGAAAAAATTTTTTAAGATTTAAACAATCTATCCCATAAGCGCAGCAATAATATTACATCATCTTAATCTATGGGAAGTGTAAATATTAAGGACATTCATTCTGAGCATGAAAATTCAGTGTAATGTTGGCTTTAACCGACACATTTTTCAATTCCGTCAGTTCCTTCTTAAGATCTTATCATCTGATCTTACTATTTACACCATTTATACAGGAGAGGCCGTAGTAGCTCGTTGATGACGAGCTCCAACTCCATTGAATCATTGGAGCATCGTGGCAATGTAGTTTGTGTTTCACTGTTCTATCGCTACTACCAAAGGATTTTGCTTGGACGAAATGAGGGGACTTGTTCCCGAAAATCATATATTTCTACGTAAGGCTTGCCTTTGTCGGCTAGCACATCCGTATGGCACACTGCATTACAGAAAAAATACGTTTTTTAGTCGGACTATTCGTATGTGGAACTCAATTCCTGCAGAGGTCTTTCCTGTTATTTATGGTATAAAAATATACAAGCCAAGTGTCCATAAACACTGTTCTCTCTTTCCTTCTTCCCATAACATATTTAATAGTTCCAATTATGTATGTTATGTATTTAAGATCATTAAGTATATTATGTATTTAAGATCATACGTACATAATTGGCCATTACAACGGTTCAGTCAGGATTACGGCTTAGCTTCTCAACACCACTCATGTTGTGTGCGTTAATTTTATACTTGAGTGGCGGGACCTACAGTTTAACGTCGACTCCGAACGACAGATTTTGAGAAACTTTTTTATAGCAGGTTTATTTACTTTCAGAGTTTGTGCCAGAAATTTGCTGAGAGGATGTCGCCGAAGAAATAGTTTTTCATATTTCGTTTTGATGTCTGACTGGGGATTTGAACCGTGACTTCGCGTCTAATAAGTCAACACACTACCTACTAGAATACGGCGACTACATGTAACTTACAGAATCGGGAAGGTTTCTAAATTAGTATGACCAATATCCGACAGGTGGCGCCACTGAAAATTAGTAAAAATTAATTAAATCGTAAACTGTACATTTAATCATATTATGATCTTTAGCAAAGTTGTTGCCCATGAGCCGACGAAGGTTTATAAGTTGGTATGACCAATTTAAGACAGGTGGTGCCACTGAAAATTATTCAAAATGAATTAAATCGTAAACTGTGCATTTGATCATGTTATGATATTTAGCAAAGTTATTGCGCATAAGTCGACGGAGGTTTCTAAGTTGGTGCGATTAATTTCCGATAGATGGCGCCACTGAAAATTATTCAAAATGAATTGAATCGTCAATTATGCACTTGATCATGTGTTGATCGGACAAATACCAAACCTTTCAGGATTCATCATTTATAATTTTAATAACTCATTCCCGTAAAATGTCAATCACAAATTTGAAACATTTTAATTTTGGAAAATTTTTAAAAATGCTGTTTTGTTCAATTAGATTGCGTCGTTCCCATGCAATCATGCCTCCAAATCAATTGGTCGACCTATATCTCAAGCACTTAAGAAGAGAGCATTATGAGACGCAGAATCAGACGAACAACGAGCATTGAGACTGGAAAATCTTGAAGTACATGCCGCTGGAGCCCGTTCGCATGAATCACTTGAGAAACGAGAAGTGGGATTAGAAACTGATAGAATGCGTATTACTCAGGCCTGTTCGTCTGAATCATCTGTACAACGGGAAACAAAATCCGTAAAATGATTCAAAATTAATTGGATATTTGTGTAATGCCTTTCCTTCAAATTTATTTTAGTTGGTGGCGCAGTAACACGCGCAGGGTATAGCTAGTTATATATAAAATAAAACAATTGTATATAAATATTATGCTTAATATTTTCAAGCCTGCCTCAGAATCTTGGATTATGTTGTAAACAAATATAAAATAAATATTTTAAATTCGAAAAAATGTCGAATGTTACTTATAGAGAGCGAAATAGATTGAGATGACTTATACTAAAGTATTCAACTATGTTTACATTTTTTCATTTGTTTATATATTTAAATATTCTATGTTAAATACACTTAACTTTTTAAATTTAAATCCCACATACATAAATTCTCTCTACTACTAAATATATCAATCCATGCAGTCTTTAAGATCTATGTTATCAAATGAAATGTTAATGCAAAACTAATTTTGATTTTTTTTTTATTATTATTTACAATGAATTTGAATACAGTTTACTACAATTGATTGCTTTCGCAATTCGCGCGAACCAACAAACGATTAGAAAAACTTTAAAGCCATTCAATGTATAAAATCTACCACTCAAAAACAGATAGAGGTTTTGAGTTAGAAATTTGTATAGGACATGTTAGCAAATAAATTGGTAATTTTTAAATGGAAATAGTAAAAAAAAAAGAAACTCACCTCATCCACACCTATTTTGCGACAAGCTTCCAAAAAGTTATCCACATTACGACGACAACGGGCCATAGTTAACTTTGACTGTAAAACGAAGATAAAATTTTGTAAATTAAAGTAAAATGCATTTAAATTAATAACTCACTACTCCGGGAGATGGTACATGAATGCTGGCAACCGAACGAGGACGAACATAATTTGCTAAATGACATAATATAACGCCGTCAGTTAAAGCCGATGCAATATCTTCGGGTAATGTCATTTTTAAACGGGTTTCTATTATCTAAAGTTTAAGAAACATTTATATTATTTTGCTAGAATAGTAAACACTGTACATTATATTTATACATACACTGCGTAGTTGAGACATTAATTCAATTTCCTCCCTTTGGCGATCGAATTCACGACGCATTGTAAAGCTTAATTTCTCTGGTGGTATATCGTGATTCCAAGTAACAGTTCTAAAATACATATATAAGTTCAATAAAGCTTGTTATTTCTTAAAAAAAGCATTTAATATAACTACCGATGTGCTTTTCCTGTGATTATTTTATTTGCACTATTGCCAACCGGTGATTTTATGCCTCCTGTTGTTGATGATGATGATGATGGTGATGCATTCGTTGTAAATTTATTATTGTTCGTTAAGATGCTTACTCCAAGGCCCGTTAGACCATTCCCACCGCCAACAACGTTACCACCATTTATGCTTTTCATTGGACTATTTGGTTTAACATAACCGATGCAGTCACCATTTGTTACAACTGTCGTTGACAAGCTGCCATCATTAGAATGCTTCGCTGAAGACATCAATTCAGTATTTCTGGAGGGTATGACTTTTTGTATAGGTTTCTTTGGTGTAACTACAGTTTCTTCAATGTCATTGGTGTTGGCAGAATTCATCACACTATTACCGCTGCTGCTGCCATTTAATGTATTTGAATTATTGGCACTATTTTTCATTATGGATTTTGGCACAGTTGAGCTTTGCGTATTACCGTTTAAACGTATTTCCAAATCATCATTTTGTTGTAAAGACGATTCGTCATTTAACTCGCCTACGTGTTTTTGCTCTTTCAATTTATAAACTTCCTGACTACGTTGCTGTTTTAAAGCTTCTTTGTATTCTCTACGTAAATATAAAGAATCATAACTCAATATTATATACATGCATATGTATGTTTGTTTATATATGGATATGTAAATGTCAATGTATTTAAATACTCTGCAGAAGTCTGCAGTCAAGGACCTTCACCACTATTGTCGCCTAATTTGGTCACATTGTTAACGAAGAGTTCTACTCTTCATACATTGCATTTCGAGATTAGAGAAATCTGTTTCTATTTTTAATAGTATCACCAATAAGTTGTAATTAATGAAGCGACAACAAATATATTTTTTTCATTTTAATTGTGAAATTCTACACATGAGTTTAAAATTTGTATATGACAACATTGAAGATTCAAATGTAAAAATACACGAATCAAATAATTATAAGTTTTGTTTCCTTCAAAATACATGTGAATTCCTGTTGCATTAAAAAATTGTGAAGGAATACCAATAACCAAAGCGTGAAAAGCCAAAAACAGTGCGTACACCCGAGAATATTGCTGCTGTGGCCAGAAAGTGTGCGTGAAGCGCCATCAACATCAATTCAATGTCGTTCTCAACAATTGAACATTTCAGTACCTTGGTATGGCGCTATACAAAGTCCAATTGGTTCAGGAGGTGAAGCCAACTGACCATTCAATGCGATTTCGCTTCGCTAATTGGGCCTGCGATCGACTTACAGAAGATGCCGATTTTGGCAAAAAAAACTCATCTTTTCAGATGAAGCTCATTTTGATCTAGGCGGGTATGTAAATAAACAATATTGTCGCATTTGGGGCACAGAAAACCTGCACGCATACATTGAAAAGCCGACGCACCCAAAACGAGTCACTGTTTGGTGCGGATTTTGGACCAGAGGCATAATTGGGCCATTTTTCTTCGAAAATGAGCAAGGAGTGGCCGTTACAGTCAATGGCGATCGTTATCGGGCCATGTTGAACGAATTTTTATTCACAAAAATTTAAGAGGAGGATATTGTCAACATTTGGTTTCAACAGGACGGCGCTACGTTCCACACAGCCGAAGCTACACTCGATGTTTTGCGTCCTGTTTTTGAAGATCTCATTATCAGCCGCAGAGCTGATGTCGTTTGGCCACCTCGGAGCTGCGATTTGACACCGTTGGACTATTATTTGTGGGGTGCCGTCAAAGATAAGTGTTACGCCGACAATCCAGAGACAATTGACGCTTTTAATGGACAATATTCGTGCAGCCATTGGTGAAATACAGCTGCACACAATCGATAATGTGCTTAAAAATTGGACCGATCGTGTAAGCTACTGCATGGCCAGCCGAGGCAGCCATTTGAATGAAATTATTTCCCATTATTAACCGGAAGGATTGTACTTTCAAATAAAAAAAGAAATTTGAGAAAATATTCTGTAGTTTTTCCAAAGCATTTTCAAAAAAAAAAAAAAAAAAAAAAAAAAAAAAAAAAAAAAAAAAAAAAAAAAAAAAAAAAAAAAAAAAAAAAAAAAAAAAAAAAAAAAAGTTTTTTGGCGGACCCTGTACAATCATTGTATCTCTTTTTTAGAATGGTATACAAAAGGACATTTTTCTGTCCCTACTAAAAATTTCAAAATTTTGAGTTGAGTTACTTTAGAGAAACTAGTGCCATATACGAGGTGTGATCAAAAAATAACCGTTATTTTCAAATTGCGTGAATTACGTATGTTTGATTTTCGCATTTTTTTCTGTTATGTTGGTACAGATATCTGTTATATACGTTGACAATATCAGCCATTTTGGATTGTCAGTTTGTTTTTGACAGATAAAAAGGTTAGTCGTGTTTTGGTGTGCTCTTCGATTTTTTACTATTCGAAGAAATGGATCAAAGAAACAAAATGAAATTAAATGTCATAGCCATACACCTATGATTCGTCATCAGTTATGACTTTTTTGAGCAAATCTGGATCGTCGTTGAACGTCGTCAACATCTCCTAAGCGAGAGCTCAGCAATTCTGGAACAATCTACGCTGCAGCACGTTTCATGCCTAAAACATCCGTAAAAATTCCTTGGCATGAGCCAAACGATATGCCAACATCATCAGCAACCTCTGTAATAGTGATTCGACGATTATCTAAAATCATTTTCTTCACTAAGTCAATGTTTTCATCGCCAGACGCCAGACAGGCAATATTTCAAATGTCCTTGCATATTTAATTTCATTTTTTTATACCTACCTTAATACAGTTTCTTTCATCCATTTTTTCGAAGAGTAAAAAATCGAAGAGCACACTAAAACACGACTAACCTTTTTGTCTGTCAAACACAAACTGTCAATCCAAAATGGCTGATATTGTCAACATAAGTATATAATGCGAAAATCGAACATACGTAACTGCCGAAATTTGAAAATAACGGTTATTTTTTGATCACACCTCGTATGTATATATATATATATACATACATACATACATAATTGGCCATTACAACCCTTCGTCAGGATTACGGCCTAGCTTCTCAACACCACTCATGTTGTGTGCGTTAATTTTATACATGAGTGGCGGGACCTACAGTTTAAAGTCGACTCCGAACGACAGATTTTTTGAGAAGCTTTTCATGGCAATTTTTACTCTCAGAGTTTTTGCCAGAAATCTGCTGAGAGGAAGTCGCCGAAGAAATACTTTTTGTATTTTGTTTTTGATGTCCGGCCTAGGATTCGAACTCGGGCCTTTCGTCTAATAAGCCAACACACTACCTACTAGACCACGGCGACTTCATATATATATATATATACTTGTGTATATTCATGTATGTATTTAATTGCATCCATGTAGTATATATGTATGTATATGTATACACTTAAAAAATTACCTATAAGTTTGTATGTTTCCCAAATTTTTTGTTGTCTTATCATCAAGTTTTCCATTTTGTTGCTGTTGTTGCATGTTATGATCAATCATGCCATCATCTAAGTCCGGAGTAGATCCATTACTAGAACCCGAATGACTATGACCAGAATTCATATGATGCTGTAAAAGTGATAAATTCGATTCCGTTTTCCGTTTAATGGGCGACGAACAGCTTAAATCACTCACTGTCTGACTATCCATATTCAACGGTTTGACAACAGCAGCATTTACACCTATCGATTCGTCAACTATTGTGCTTGAACTCGAAGTTAATGATGCATCCATGAGATCAGCATTTAAAAGAGAAGATTTTTGTAAAGGAGGTGTAGTCGGAGTCACTCGTTTGGGTGAATCATTTTTGGATTTCACTTTTGAGAATAGAATAAAAAACAAAATATATTAAAAAGATATGAATTAGAAATTAATATTAAACATCTTACGGGGCATGTCATGAGACCAACGCTTGTCTATGCCATCACATGTATTATAACCTGAGTCAATGTGTCTAGCCGTACGGTGTGACTCTAAAATATTGCTGTTTGCATTGTTGCGTGGTGCTCGTCTCAATGTTGTATAACCATCATAATTACCACCAGCACGGGAACCCTTCTCATCTTTGGTTGCTTGTGTTTCTAAATACTTAAAGACGTGCACCAAACCACGAACACAAAGCTATCGTAAAGGAAGGAATAGAAATAATAAATTAAACAATGTCATGTTAAATGAAGAGCATCTTTTAACTATTGTAAGAATATAATTGAATTCTAATTTAAAAGCACTTTAACACATTGAGTGCCACGTCATACGTTTCCGTACGACACCTATCCCGTCGTGGGGTGCCATGTCGTACGGAAACGTGATTGTTTTTACTTAGAGCCTGTAGTTCATTTACATATATACGACACAGAGTGAAATTTAATGTGATTTAGTTATAATATGTTTGCCGGGGTTTACTGGTTGCGGAGGTGTTAGATCCAAAAGGCAATTAGCTACACGTTGACGGAATTTGCATATGCTGATGTTCTTCTTTGTAGCTTTCTTATAAACAATATGCGCATTTACTATTGAGAGGCCAAGTAATAATTCAATTGCCAATTTCCTATACCACTTCAAACCTTTGCGTAGGGTGCTACTACTATACGATAACATTTGGTCCGATAAATCTATACCAGCTTTTCCTTTACTATATTTAATGATAGCTAACGGTTTTGTTAACATTACTTTTACGTCTTTTTGCTCTACTAGTTGATGGCATATTTGGATCATATTCTTAATTGGAATCGGATATCATCACTGAAGCATGCTGTGTTGAAAGCATTCTGCCATCTCGCTTACATCTCCCGTCGTACGTTTTTGTACGACAGCGACTTTTACAAATGCATACACGTCGTGGACAGCCACATCGTACAGAAATGTACGACACAAAAAACCATATATAAAATAAAAAGCAAGTGGCATCGGTTTTTATCACTAATACACTCAGTTAACAAACAAAAAAACTGTTTGGCCTCCTGGCAAGGTTTTCGTCAAAACCACTTGGCACTCAATGTGAGTGAGATCAATGTTAATTTAATTTCACACTAAGAAAACAAACAATAAACTTACACTAGCTGGCGGAGATGTCATAGGATTATTTTCAAGAGTCAATTCAACCAATGTTGCCATTTGACGAATTTCAAGAGGTAGACTAGATATACGATTATTAGATACATCCAATGAAACCAAGGTAAGACATGTTAATTCTATTGGAGGAAACAACAATAATAATTGTAATTAATTAATTGATATTCACAAATAATATATAAAAATATTATAAAGGTTACCTCGAGGTAAGTACATTAATTGATTGCTACGCAAGGAAAATGATCTTAAGGATCTCAATTCACCAATACGTGCTGGTAAAGTCGTTAACTGATTATACGATGCATCCAAATCCGTTAAGCGATCCATGCGACCCAACTCATCGGGCAATGCCGTTAAGCGATTATTTGACACTAGTAATACTTGCAGGGGTAGAAAGCATAGTTCACGCGGCAATGTAGACAACTGATTACTACGCAAGTCTAAATACGTTAAAGATGTTAAATGTTTTACCGATTCCGGTATACTGCGTATCGTATTGTGGTAAAGCAATAAGGTTTCCAGAAATGAAAACGTTGTTACTTCTTCTGGTAACTCACAAAATCGGTTACGCGACAAATCTAAAGATAAGAATAAGAAAAACAAAAAAGTTATTTACGAATACAAAACATAATAAAATAAAATATTTTTGTTTATCATATAAACACTTAATGCTGTTTTTTGTTTTCTATTTTTGTTCTATTTCTTAAGTGAAATGAATTTTTTTATTTCATTTTTATTTCCGAGAAAGAATTTTTAGAGATTCAGTCATGGTATTTCAGTATTTTTAGTTGTACATTATAACATACATATGTACATACATATTTATAGTTGGCGTACCGTAGAATACAAATATGAGATTTAATAAAGCAATGATAAAATAATACTCGACAATATCCGACACTCGACAATATCCGAAATATAAATTTGTAACATAAAGCATTATACATACGTACATAGCGTTGAAAAAAATAATAGGGACACTTAAATTTTTCAATATGTATATTCTTATATTTTTATTTACTTTTTCATAAATATTGCAAAGTATATACATTAAATTAAAGGTATTCAACTAATATCATAAAAATAAATAACTAGTTCTGCTAAATTCTTAAAAAAACAGAATTTATTTCAAAAAGGCCTGGAAAAAATAGTAGGGACACTTTATGTTATGCTAAAAAATATGTATATTTTGATAAACATTACCATCATTTCCAGATATTATTGCAATATTTGGTTGAAGCACCTTTCATTTTTATTACCTCCTGACAGCGACGATTCATAGATCCCATAAGATTCGCACAGACGTCAGGGGAAATGAATACCATGTCTCCTGAATTTTTTTTCACAATTCCTGTTTATTTTTTGATTTAAAAAATAAAATCGACAACTTTATTTTTTAGGAGGTGTTCAATGGGGTTTAAGTCCGGTGATTGGGACGGCCACTCCATTACATTCACCTCATTCTGTTGAAACCACAATTTGAAGCTTCTAGCGGAACGCTTCGAATCATTGTCTTGCATAAATTCCCATTTAAGTGGCATTTTGGCCTCGGCAAACGGAAGTATTTTATTCTGTAGAATATCTATGTAGTCAGCTGAATCCAAACAATAGGGCCAACGCCAGATGCCGAAAAACACCCCCATAGCATTATCGACCCTCCACCATGTTTGACTGTCTTTTTTGTATATTTTGGGTTAAATTCTGTGTATACAGGACGACGTACAAACGATTTTCCATCCGAACCAAACAAATTAACCTTTGTTTCGTCTGACCACAGTACATTATTCCAGTTTTTACGACACAGATGGCAAATTCCAGCCTTAATTGTATATTTTTTTTGCGTCCCATTTATCCGACTTCCTGCAGCCTATTTGTTATTGTTCGACTTGTCACTGGAGCACACAATTCATTTTTAAGGCTATTTGATGACATAAAGGCGTTATTTTTAGAAAGTCGAACTAAATGTTGGTCAAAAAAAGCTGATGTTTTACGCTTTCTACCTCTAGTTCCACGACTTTTCTTTGAGTGAATGACATTAAAAAATTTATTTTTGGAACAATTTATTATCTGTGCAATTTTTCTTATTGATAATCCGTCTGAATTTAATTTAAGAATAACATTCAGCATCAGTACAATGAACACCACGACCCATTTTCAAATTGATTTGATTAAATTAATCACATACACTTCACATTAAGCACTTGGAAGTGGCCGTGGTCTAGTAGGAAGCGTGTTGTCTTATTAGACGAAAGGCCCGAGTTCAAATCCCAGGTCAGACATCAAAACGAAAATATGGAAATATTTCTTCGGTGACATCCTCTCAGCAGATTTCTGGCAAAAACTCTGAGGGTAATAATTGCTAATGAAAAGCTTCTCAAGAAATCTGTCGTTCGGAGTCGACTTTAAACTGTAGGTCCCGCTACTCATGTATAAAATTAACGCACACAACACGAGTGGTGTGAGAATCTAGGAGGACGTTCTACAATGGGTCAATTCGACCTCCGGGTGGTACTGTACTTGTCACAGTTGACAAGTAGACGTCCTCTAACCTAAACTTAAAGATTTAAACAAAAACCAAAGGCAAATGTTAATTACGGATTTCATTACGAAGTCTCGCCAATATAAAATCGTTCCTATTCCATCTAACACCGAAACAGAATCGCATAAAGTATTATCGAGTGATGAAAGTGACCTCATACCAATCAGGAAGAAAAGAGTATACATATCCTATGACAGTGATAAAGCAGTACATATGTAATTAAATTTTTGGTCAATTTTTTAAATATTTATATTTCTGATTTCTGTACGTATGTAATATCCATAACAGGAGTACACTTTTATATATTTGTTTTTTTAGCTACTTTTATGTTTTTCAAAATAAACATACATACATACATATATGCTATTTACTTTTATTTCACGTTGAAATAAATGATTGAGTTATGCCTATTTTAGTCTGTTTTCGATTTACACGTTTTTACATAGCGAAATCTACGATTTCGGTTTACACGGTTTTCTAAGGAACCTATTCTCAGTGTAAATCGGGGGATAGGTGTACATTAGTATTATTTTCATTTAATCTGGTTTTGAATTTCATAAGATGCAATACTATAAAGTAGACAGGTTACAATTAAATATTTTTGTCACGCTTCCGTTTGATATACTCGTATGCGTCTATTGTCTGTGTACCATAAAGTAGAGAAATAGTATGTAAAAAACATATCAAAATCTGCTGCAAAGGCTTGCAAATTATCGTTATAATTATTATTTATAATTACAATTATTGCACAAAAGTAATTGCTATGTATCAGGAAACCAAACAACTTGATTAAAATATCATTTTTCCACAGACAGAAAAAATATGTATGTATCTTAAAAATTTAACATTTTAATTTTGTTACTTGGTCAATTCACACAAGCCGTTGTATCGTTGTATTGAGTGTATTGTTGGACGAATATACAATAGTGTATGGTTGTTGTTGATAGTCTTCACGTAAAACTTCGATACTCTTATACACATTTTTTCCATTGGTCAATTCACACAAGCCGTTGTATCGTTGTATTCATTGTATTGTTGGAAGAACATACAACAGTGTATGATTGTTGTTGATAATTTTCATATAAAAATCTGATACACATATACACATTTTTTCCATTGGTCAATTCACACAAGCCTTTGTATCGTTGTATTCATTGAATTGTTGGAAGGACATACAACAGTGTATGATTGTTGTTGATAATTTTCATATAAAAATCCGATACACTTATAAAAATTTTTTCCATATGTTTTTAAAAGTTGTATTGGGTTCGTGCTATCAAATTGTGTGAATGAAAAAAATGTGTATATGTTTTAATATGTTTTTAAAATGTTGTGTTGGTTCCGGGCTATCAAATTGTTTGAATGCCGCGAAATACACAATACAGCATAGCATTGAGCGTTCACAAACAAACAAATGTATTCAATACAACATACACAATACAAAGTTGTGTGAATTGCCCACATATGTTTTTAAAAGGTGTATTGGTTTCGTGCTATCAAATTGTGTGAATGAAAAAATGTGTATATGTTGTGTTGGTTTCGGGCTATCAAACTGTTTGAATGCCTCGAAATACACAATACAGCATAGCATTGAGCGTTCAGAAAGAAACAAATGTATTCAATACAACATACACGATACAAAGTTGTGTGAATTGCCCCACTGTTTTGTAATATACAAACTTATGCGTATAACAATTGCTCTTCGTTGCTATTATTATTTCCACTTAATTTTATCAAAAACATTTGAATATTCACATGCATTTTAAATTGGGATGTAAAATACAATTTACGATGACAAATTACAAAAGTTTAACACTCATTCCATTTTACAACTGAAAATTACCAGTAGTGCCTTTAGGTGTTGATAAATATACATATGTATGCATGTATGTATACATATTAAAGAGAAATTAGAGCATAGATAAAATGACCTCATAAAAATGTAGTTGGTTTAGTGGAATACTTGTTTTATATGAAAATGAAAAATGATAAAGTAGTATAATTTTTCTTCGGATGTACATGATTTTCTACAATATTTTCTCTTTACGAACTGACCTAAATGAAAATTCTTTTACAATATTATACTTTTCTGTAAGCATGTAAACAGATAATTATTTAATTAAAAAAAAGAACGTTTATTAGTTTAATATTTAACAATATTCTCATAAAATATTACATATTTTTAAAAGTAGATTCATTACAGTTGAGAATAAGTTCTCACAAATAAGTTACAGAACTTTCCAGATACTTCCATGGCATATCTAGAGAATATCATACGTTTGGACTATGAGTTCGTTGATTGCTAACCAAAATAAAAACAAATATGTGTTTCGTTTCAATTAAACTCTTTATTAATCACACTACTTTTGTGTGCTACCGTATACAACTTCATGATACGACAACAACTTGCTTGTTCGTTATTATTCTCTGCTTACAACGTTTTTGTAAGCAACAACACTTATACTTGTGTACAGATCTATAGCGGAGATCTTCAAACCACGATTGTTTACTTCGAACGAAACACGTCTTCACACAAGACTGACTGAATGAACTCTTATTGACTGCTGCCTGCTATGTCTCATCATCATGTTCATCAGTATGATGAACGTTCTCGAAACGGAAAGTTCTTCTTTTCGGCTTCTCGAGAATTCTATTGCGACTTCATTGTTGTTGTTGCGTTTGCTAACTTGTCTACAGCTTTTTCTCTCATACTTGTTGTTGTGGGTTTACTTGGAACGTGTTCGATGTATTTGTTAGTGTGTATCTGTGTCGTGTGTATTGTGTACACATACTCATACACATACAAATTCTTCGGCACGATTCTGTGTCCATCCATTTACTCTCTACTTTGTCTACTTTCTGAATATGTTGACTAGAGTTGGTGGTTGTTGTCTACTGGAACTGGTAAATTTGATGAGTAAACGTTTCCATCTTAGACAAAAAGTATCTCCGTTTCGTCTGAACTCTGGCAGGCGTGGAAGTACATTCCTTGTTAGTCGCTGTTAAGTTAGTATAAGTTCAGCTAAGGCTGACTCTGGCTCTAATCTTTCTGTATTCATAAAGGCTGGTGTCAACCCTTGCATAGTCTCCCTTTAGTCATAGATAAATGGCGTTGCTTAATACCATGTTACGATGGTACATTATTGACTCTGGTCACAACCCTCTTCTATCTGAAATGACGTTACTTAATAGCCCTCTTCTATCTGAAGATATTAACAATGTAAGTGAAATTAAATGTACATCTCTTCTGAACCTAATCTTGTTAGAGAATTAAAGACTACAATTCCAAACAGGGAAGACTGCATATTCAAGACGAATGAATGAAAACACTTTGAAAACAAGATCAACGATGGCGATGTTATTGACTGATTCGCAGTACTATCGCAACCCCTACCGGGATCGAGCCCCAGGCCAGACATCAAAACGAAATATGAAAAAAAAATATTTCTTCGGCGACTTCCTCTCAGCAGATTTCTGGCAAAAACTCTGAGAGTAAATAAACCTGCCATGAAAAAGTTTCTAAAAATCTGTCGTTCGCAGCCGACGTTAAACTGTAGGTCCCGCCACTCAAGTATAAAAATTAAGGCACACAGCATGAGTGGTGTGAGAAGCTAAGCCGTAATCCTGACTGAAGGGTTGTAATGACCTATTATGTATGCATGTATGTATAACTATTACTATTAAATATTCATATAACTATTAAAGTTCGTGGTTCAAAACCCAGCTCAGACATCGCGAACACAACGAAATATGAACAAACATTTCTTCGGTGACTTGCTCTAAGTAGTACTCTGACGAAAATTCTGTACTCTTCTCAAAAGACTGTCGTTCAGAGTCTACAAGCACCACAGTGAGTAATTTAAATCTGGTGTTTGATCCAGTTTGAACAAAATAATGAGAAATGATTTCGGATATAGCGACTATTGATGAAATTTGCTGTTATATTTTATAGTTCTTTTGTGAAAATATAACTCTCCAGTAGTAGATATTTTCTTACACAGGTTAAGTTAGGTTAGAGGACGTGTACTTGTCCATTAAGACAAGTACAGTACCAGGAGGTCGAATTGACCCATTGTACAACGTCCTTAAAGTGGGAAAGATAATAGAGGGAATAGTATAAAAGGTGAGAAGCTAGGCCGTAATACGACTGAAGGGTTGTAATAGCCAATTATGTATGTATGTAATAGGATAAAAGGAGAGGATGTAGGAAAGGGGGAGAATGGGAAGTGGAGGAATTACACAGATCAGACACAACAAAAAGGGAGAGCGCGAGTACACTGATGAAGCCCTAGCACCCCTCAACCAGCCTAAGCCACTAATGAATCTGTGGAGAGCCTTGATGTCGACTCTCGACACAGAATTCAAACTCTCAAAAAAGGCCCTGTCAAGAGTGCTCAACCTCTACCTACCAAAGGCTGGGCAGTTACAAAGGAGGTGTTCGATAATCTCCAACTCCTCCTCATCGCAACATATCCTGCAATAGTCCGGCTGGGATCTGGTCCAAATCTCCGTTAGCGACCTACATTCACAGTGCCCCGTGATAAAACCGACAACCAACCTTAAGCTGACCTTATTAAAGCCCAGCAGCCAACCTGTTCTCTTAGTGTCCACAGCAGGCCATATACATCTAGAAACAAAACAACCCGATCCGTTTCCACAACGCCTCTGCTCTTCCTCCCTGACCCATCCATTGATGAGGCCGTAGAGGTGGCAGACTGAGGGTCGGGACCAACTATTAAATCGGCCTCAGAAAGCGAACCCAACCTAGCGAGGGCATCCGCACGTCTCATTGCCCAGTATTCCGCTATGACCCGGAACCCAGCATAGACGGATACGGTCTAGTCCAAAAGATCACAACGACTCCTTGCACTCGCGAACGAGCCGTGATTTGCACCAGACCGACGCAATGGCCCTTAGAACAGCCCGACTGTCAACGAAGATCATGTAAGACTCCGAATCCGTAGCTCCGCCTCCAGCTATGACCCCAATAGCCTTCAAGATTGCGAAAATCTCCGCTGCAGTCATCATTCAACCTGATGTGGAGTTCAAGACCGAATTCCCTACAGAAAACCCCAGCACCTGTACGTCCACCTAACTTAGACCCATCTGTGAAGATGGCGATACCTCTCTGCCCCTGGACAACCCCACCACTCCATTGTGCCCTTTCCAGTATAAGTATCCTCAAACCAGGCAGGAATATAGCCTCAGGCACAATATAATCGGTTAATTTTTCCGAAAGTCCATACCACCCGCCAGGAAAGACGACATTCAGAACTCTGGAATGACCTATCGAGCGCTGTTTCCCGGAGGCCGGTTCCCTTAGACGTATGGCACTACGCGCATATTCTTACATATGTAATTATTATATTTTAGTTAATTATGAAGTATTTTATTGTGTTTCTCTCTAAGGCCATTTATATGTCCTCGCCTCTTGTTTTAGTGCAGTGTACGCATATTATACAGAAAACAGAAATCAATTTATTTACCTATATAAGGGTCATAGAATTTTAAAAGAGAAAAAAAAAGTTATTTTCTCTTAAGGTTTCATTTTTTGTAGTCAACTTAAAAAGTAAAGAAAGTAAAACAAACAAGTTAACACAGATGAACAATATTACAGCAACGTGTTCTCCCTGTAAACTGCGATGGCCAAAACTTTACACATAGTATGTACTTACATACATACATTGTTTGAATGAGATTTTACTTCTTTTTTGTTCTTGTACTAAATATCAACATACTTTTATGCTAAAGCAGTGCATCAGTATTAATATTGCAGCAGCAATAGCTGAAAGCAAAAACAAAAAATAAAAAGAAAATCAAACAACAAAAACCGGTTGAATAAACTCTTCCTGGCCTGGCCATTGACGTTTAAAGGCGTTTCAGGCGTCCCAAATTGAAATTAAAGAAGGAATATTTTACATAATAACTTGCGACATAAAATGCAATTGAAACCACTTATTCTGTTATGGATTACCATAGCAAGCAATACATTAGACACTTAAGCTTCGAAGACGAAGAACAGATACAAAGGAAAGCTGAAATTGTGGATGATTGAATGGGTATACGATATATTGTAACACGTATACAATACAAATAGACAGCTGATGACAAAACAAGTTTAATGCTCCCATTTATCCCATCCAAAATGAACGCACTTGTCATCATCACTTCTGATATTTATCTGTATTTTAGAACATCAACTCGACCTTTTTTCCAAGGAATGAAACACAAACTTGAATAACCATCTTCATTCCTCATTATGGTGTTTTGGATAGAAAACAAATACAATAATTAATTGTATAAGAAAGGAAATTATTCTATTATCTAAGCAATTTAAATTGGGATGATAATTGGCTCAATATCTTTATTAATAGTTTATAATAAAAGAAAAATATGGAAAAATATTTACAATTTAATATGTGTTCGAAAAGCTTCGGCTATAAATTTCAGTCTAGTCGCCGTAGACTAGTAGGTAGTGTGTTCGCTTATTAGACTTAAAGCCCCAAGGCAGACATCAAAACGAAATATGAAGACAAAATATTTCTTCGGTGACTTCCTCTCAGCAGATTTCTGGCAAAAATCTGAGACTAAATAAAATTTGCCATGAAAAAGTTTCTCAAAAATCTGTCGTTCGGAGTCGACGTTAAACTGTAGGTCCCGCCGCTCAAATATAAAAAAATTAAGGCACACAACATGAGTGATGTGAGAAGCTAGACCATTATCCTGACTGAAGGGTTGTAATGGCCAATTATGTATGTATGTATAAATTTCACCAAATGTGTGCCGTACATAAAGTTTTTATTTTTGTTCCATATTTAGGGTGTTGGCACTAGTCCATCAGTTTAGGACTACTAGATTTTCTGAGCGAAAAATTGCAAGGTCCGTCCGGTATGGTGATTCTATAAAATTTAATCTGCTAAGCTCTCCCATCTTCTGCCAGGTCGTCAAACCACATAAACCACTATTCATCTTATTGCAATCCTAGCTTTACCACACCTTATCAGCACATGTCTATGTCTTTTTAAATTTTTTTTCATGATTCATGAACTTCATGAACTTTCGCTACCGGTTTTCTATTTACCGCAAGTTCTTCGTAAACTTCACAAGTTTTTAAAGCAACCTGCGATGCCTTCTTATCTTTAAAAAAAGAAAACTTTTTACAGAAAAAAGTGAAGTGAAACTTTGTTGTCTATGCATTAAATATTACCCCAGATATTACATTGTAGAGTCCAGCGAATGTTCTCGCTCACCCAAATTTGGAGAATAAATTTTGGAAGACAAGCATACTTATGCTGATTGTTACTTGTAGTCTAACTGAGAAACTTCAAAGAAACTTTAAATTTTATATAATACTATATAACATAAACATATACCATGACATATAAATCTACATATATAAAAATGAATGTTTGTTTGTATGTAACTTATAGAATCGTAAACTATACATTTGATCATGTTATGATATTTAGCAAAGTTATTGCGCATGAGCCGGAGAAGGTTTCTAAGTTGGTATCACATATTTCCGGTGGTGGCAGATGGCGGCACTGAAAATTACTAAAAATTAATTAAATCGTAAACTGTGTATTTGATCATGTTATGATCTTTAGCAGTTTCTAAGTTGGTGCGATTAATTACCTATAGATGGCGTCATTGAAAATTAATCAAAATGAATTGAATCGTAAACTATACATTTGATCATGTGTTGATCGGACAAATACCAGACATTTTAGGATTCATTATTTATGATTTTAATAACATTTGGGTATAACTCATTACCGTAAGATGTTAATCACAAATTTGAAACATTTAAATTTTGAAAAATTTCTAAAAATGCCGATAGGTTCATTTGGATTGGGTACACTGTGTGAGATTCTAATAAATTTAAACGCATTTTTCACTTCGTTCCCCTGCAATCATGCCTCCATAGCTGAAAGCAATTGGTCGGCCTACACCTCAGAATCAGACGGACAACGAACATTGAGGCTGGAAAATCTTCGAGTACATGCCGCTGAGATCCGTTGGCATGAATCATTTAAACAACGAGAAGTGAGATTAGAAACTGACCGAATGCGTACTACTCAGGCCTGTTCGTCTGACTCAGCTGGGCAACGGGAAACAAAATCAATAAAATGATTCAAAATTAATTGAATATTTGTGTAATGTCTTTTCTTCAAATTTATTTTTGTTGGTGGCGCAGCAATGCGCGCAGGGTACAGCTAGTATTCTATAAATGGAACGTGTGCACATTGCCATCTTTTAATTTAATAACTTTTATTATTATTTATTTCCAGTTTTATTTTAATTTCAATCGGTTGCATTTACCCAACGAGGAGTTTAGTTCTCTTTGTCTATGATCATTTATGTATAACGTTTTTCAAAAATCTTTAACAAGTCATTAGAAATTTTCAATTTAATTTCAAATCAATTACATTTTTCAATTTTCCCTCAGCACGCATAAAACGGTGTATACAATACATATGCATACATACATAAATTATTATAGACATGGGTCTGATCAACTGGTAGATGAGTTAGCGTCTTAATATATATTTTTCCTTTTTTTTTTGTAAACAAATCACGTATTGCTTTTGTCGCATAGTTCCCACAAAAGGCTTGCTTATTGCCGTTTTCATTATTCTAAAACCTGAATGGGCATCTATACAATTATGTACTATTTCATGTATAGGCCTTACCATCACTTAAGACAACATAAAATCGTATCGTAGTAATGTACTCATACTACTCGTCTACCTTAAATTATTATTAAAAGCATTATGTATGTATGCGTCTGTCTGTATAAATGTTAGTAAATTATTCAACCCATAGATGCAAACACTCATATGTATGTAAGTACTCGTACGTAGTCATTTTGTAAATGAAATACAATACAAAACATCACAAGAGAGGAGCATATATTGTAGAAAAGTATTCATCCTTTTATTATTAATAGTCAATTTAATAAATAATACATACATACAGTAAGCGCAATAAGTGAGTCAACACCCACTATAATTTTAAATTTTCTATTATGTTCTTAAGTATGTATAAAAAAAGTTCCTTTATCATGAATTGTTGTTTTTGTTTTATTATTTTATAAGTAATAAATATACGTTTTTATTTTTTTATTCGACTATTCTCATTTACTTTTCTTGCTATTCTAAGAAAATGAATTATTTCAGTGGTGTTTACTTACTTTTGGCGCTCACTGTTGATGTACACAACGAAATATTAAAATAGCATACAAGCTTTAATGTTAACGACTTATCAAGCGACCTACGTAAATATAACAAGAAAGGAACAGGTACGAACATGTGGTAGACTTTAAACGATAAAGTCGTTATGACTGCAACTTCCTGAGTAGTTCGCCTTTAAACAAATCGAATTGTTAAAGCCAAAGACATTGATCGACGTCAGTTTTAGGCATGAGTTAATGTTTTGTTTTTTCTTGGTTTTATATTTAGTAGCTACTATTGAATCAAATAATAAATATATTTTTAAATCTTTTAAATATTATAGTTATTTACACAATATTTTAAAAAAAAAACTCATTTCCCCTCACTTAAAAAAATGCCACAAATAAATGTTGCACTCTTGCCTGTCTTCAGTTGCTGATAAAAGATGACCTATTTACAGATTCCAGTCCAGTTGCGGTTGTAATGGAATCATAACAGTTATTTTCTTCGATTTTAAATTCAATTTTGCCTTATACAGGGTCCGCCAAATAACTTTTTTTTTTAAATGCTTTAAAAAATAATGTCATTCAAATGGCTGCCTCGGCTGGTCAATTGTCTCTGGCTTGTCGGCGTAACACTTATCTTTGACGGCACCACACAAATAATAGTCCAACGGTGTCAAATCGCAGCTCCGAGGTTTCCAAACGACATCAGCTCTGCGGCTGATAATGCGATCATCAAAAACAGGGCGCAAAACATCGAGTGTAGCTTCGGCTGTGTGGCACGTAGTGCCGTCCTGTTGAAACCAAATGTTGCCAATATCCTCCTCTTCAATTTTTGTGAACAAAAATTCGTTCAACATGGCCCGATAACGATCGCCATTGACTGTAACGGCCACTCCTTGCTCATTTTCGAAGAAAAATGACCCAATTATGTCTCTGGACCAAAATCCGAACCAAACAGTGACTCGTTTTGGGTGCGTCGGCTTTTCAATGTATGCGTGCGGGTTTTCTGTGCCTCAAATGCGACAATTTTGCTTGTTTACATACCCGCCAAGATCAAAATGAGCTTCATCTGAAAAGATGATTTTTTTGCCAAAATCGGCATCTTCTGTAAGTCAATCGTAAGTGGATTTCCCGGCGTTGTTCAAGCGTATACACAACCATATTCGTTCAGCGGAAGGATAAAACTAATTATCTGTCAAATCAGACATGAGCTAAGTGTTACCATTCACGAAATAAGCACTAGTTGAAAAAAAAAAACGTTAGATGGCGGACCCAATAGTATTTACTGGACCGAATAGATATGCATAATATGATAAAGACCCCTTATATATCCTCTTTTGATAGAATAAAAAGTCCTCCATCATGTTAATTCTTTTTAAAATTTTATTAACTCGATCTTCACATGGGATTTGTCTTCGGTAGATCTACATTTCAAAGGTTTCTAATCAGTTCACGTTAAATGCGTTAAGTGACCAGAACTCCATTGCATATAAATGCACGTTACATAGCGTTTTGTAAATCTGTCTAAGATTTAGTATGTGTGTGAAGATAAATTCGAATTTGAAAACCCAAGACACAATCCATAAATTTTAGCAGCGCCATATTTAGCGTTAACAAAAAACAACAAAATTTGTTGTTAACAGAGCAAAATTTGCACTTAACAGAGCACTGTTAACTGTTTAACAGTATCCATCTGAACACGGTCACTTGTTTAGAAGCTAATTTTAGGGCATATACTAGGTCTTTGAGTACAATATCATACTCGAAGGAGTGTTCCAAGGCGTCTTAATATAATCAGCAACATAGACACATAGAAAGTGATACGGTATTGTTGAAATTGGCTTTGCAAAAATATAGTTTTTGATTGAAAAATCTCTAGAAGATCAGTGGCCATTTGGGAACATATAAGAAATAGTACACCATACAGACTATATGCAAATGGTAGTCCAGAGGGTCCTCTTTCCAACCGTGGTAGTGGGATAGCTGAAATAATTTTGTGAGTCGAGATTTTGAATTTTAAAAAAATCGATTTTTGAATAAACTGTAAGTCCCGCCTGCATAAAATTAACACGCACAACATGAGTGGTGTGAGAAGCTAGGCCGTAATCCTGTTGTAATGGCCAATTATGTACATATGTAATCAATTTAATTCGTCCATATTATTCTGTTTTTCAGCAAAAAGAAATTTTATGATTTTAAAAAGTCAATAAGTCCATAGTTTTTTCTGCCTCCTTCCACCAGTGGTTTAAATACCTATGGCGGTTATTTTCTGAATTCTAATTAGTACTTCGATAATTTTTAGATTCTAAATATTGTTCCGATTGTTTCTTAACCACAATGCATTAATAATCATTTTATTGTCGTTTCTGTGCTTCTCACACACAGTATTAGGGGTAACATTTTTTATTGACCGTAATATATTGAGCAAAATTTTTGCATATGATTGATATGTGGAGATTGGATATATTTTAGGAAATCTAAAAATTGGTTTTTAAGTTATATTCATTAAACATTGTTAATGCCAAACTTAACCCTTGGCATTAAATACCAGTGCATTTTAAACTATTCTGTATCACATATTTCTCTTATAAATAAAAGCTGAAAATTGTGAAGAGCTTACGCCATATTTGCTGAATGCAACTGTCAACAGGTTCTAAAACGTCCTTATATTGCTTCCGTTTTTCTGTCCTTTCAAAAAACCTTCTTCTTGATTCATCCTTTGTCCGATAAGGTAATATTTCGATTTATTTCAATAAAATTAATTATAGTCCAAAATCCTAATTCTCTTTTGTTTTATTTTCTTTTTTGCATTTCATTCTAAATTGGGATTTTGTCCGATTGAGCCTATAAAATCATTTCTGTTTTATACGTTCAATCCATCGGCTTAGAGAGTAACCATTTCTTCCAAATAGAATTAATTTCTCACCCCAACAAACATATTGGATTTATTTCTTTTGCTTGCCATTGAATAGTTGTTAAACAATGCTTATTTAAGAGAGTCCTGTTAATCGGATAAAGGTAGGTAAAGTAGTTTCAAAATCTTTCTTCATACACTGAGATACTCTTGAGAATACCTTTCTGAGTGTAAAAAAAGTCGGTTAACTTTTTGTCGATAATTTAAAACTTATAAATACATCTACATATATGTATGTAGTACCGAACTATAAAAATAGAGATAAAGTCGACATTCCAATGTGAATTTGGAATATTGGTCACGTCCAGGGTCGATCCTTTAATACAAATAGGTGGTAAAATGACTGAGTGAATAAGGCCATCCCATCGAATAATTCCTTTAAACTATAAAACCGACGAAGTAAACGACCGCCAGAAATCTTAAAACGCTCAGCAAACGTATTGTGTCTGGAGTAGTGCTTTTGCATATACTATATGCCCAGCAGTTTCTTCATTAACCATCCTAAATGCAGTTTTATTCAGCCGGTAAAGCGCTATAAAATTTAACACAAAATCGTCATATACATTACTTCTTTATATGTAAATATATTTATACCTACGCCTGCTCCGGAACGTCTAATGGGTTAGAGTAATCCCTCAGGACACGTCCTTTTAATTTTGCTTTTCTGGTTTGCAGCTTTTTTAAACAAATTATGCTCAATAAAGAACCTGTAGGCATTTTTGCTCTTTATTTGATTTATTTTTTTCGTAAACGACTTTGAAAAATCGAAATTCACAAGTAAAACGCATGAGTTTCAGAACACCCTGAAATAAATTTGGCGTTTTTAAAATCACTTGCGATTTCAAATCGTGCAATTGTCAGAACATGCCTGTATGTATGTATGTATGTATAAATTGACAATAAAGTAGAAGTGAGCGTTAAGCTAAAGGGAAGGTTACCTTGTAAAGGGAATATTATCCTACCTGTAACTTTTAAAGATGAGTTTATGTTTGAACTTTGAAACTTCAAATATGAACAAAATGAGTAAACATAACACCCCGTTTTTGGTAAATAGTATCGATATTGGTCCGGAACTGCCATATTTTTGAAAACGAAAATATGTTAAAGTTCACTTTAGCTAAAGTTACCATTTACTACACCCAACTTTAACGGCAAGTTGTAATAGTGGCCTTTAATTGTATGTTCACAAGTGTATTTTTTTCTTTTTATTTTATTCTTTTTTCCATGAACAAAGAAATAATTTATAATACAATAGTAAGTTATCGAATAACAAAGAAAAATAAACTAACTATCTACAGATCTATAGATTATATGCCTTATTTGCTGTAAATGTTGAGTTCTCACATTTATTCTAAAATTATTCTCATAATAATTCTTTCACTTATCTTTGTATTTTTAATATAAATTCAGTTTATTTAAAATGTTTCTGTTTAATTGCTACGGGGGTCTTCAGACATCTTATGATACCCAGTATTTGTTATAATTTAAAAAAATAAAAAATTAAAAGAATCATTTAAAAATAACAAAAAGTAATCAGAAAAGTCTGATTGTAAACAAATAGCGAATTAAAATAACACACTTTAGCTTGAAAAATAGAGGTACACGAAAAAAAATCGATTGTCCTTGAATGCATAAAAGCATTAAGAGCGAAAGCAAATTGCATCTCTTTGCATGCTCACACTCACACCACCCCTTGTCCAATCGTGTATATCTCACCACCAGTGGAATGACCAACCGTCACACACACAAAAACGCATGTTGCCAGAAACAAGCAGCTGATTAGTTAGCAAATTTAGAGATGATTATAGGAGTGTGTATGTGCCGTTTATATGTGTTTCTCTGTTCTTTTTTTCTGAGCACCAACAACACCTCTCTCATCTACAAAAAGGTGGTTGAAATATTGATTTTTCTCGTTTAAAGCATATTTCCTTGCAAATTCGATTTGCAAAGTTTTAATATCCATTATACTTCCTTATAAATAATTTCTTTTAAGTAATTCTTATGTTTGTTGACAGCAAAAAAGGAAGTCATACAAATAGAAAAAAAAAAACTGTTCGTCTGGCAGACGTTAAGACGCGGACACAAAGTATGTGTCATACGACCGCACCCAAGGCAAGCTTGCAGACATTTTTCAATTAAAAAATTCATTTCTTTTCGAACTCGGAATTGTAAAAACAAATATTTGTAATAGGTACTAACCTGCAATTACTGTATCGTTGAGGTTATACTTGGTGCCAGTCTTTGGAAAATCTTTCAATTTCCTATTGGTAAGTATCAGCTCCCCGCTTAGATGGGCCTCCTCCAGTATGCGTTCTAGAGAACGAGCCAGCTGGTTATGATGGCCCAGACTTGCTCCACTACCACCAACCGATGAACCAGAACTAATGCCGCCTCCAACCACACCCACACTTGTATTGTGGAGTCGGTTGTAGACGGCAGCTGTGGCCGCCATTCTCATTTATAACAGATTTTATTTTTGGCTTTTACACCAAAACGTATACACAAACAAACTGTAATTAATTTATGCTTTTTTAGGAAATCTACAATCAATCCATAAAAATCCTTTTTTCAATTTATTTCTTCATTTCATTTGATAATTGCATATTTTTCTTTAAATATTTAGAATAAATTCGTATATTTTAATGGTTATTATTATTTTCTATTGCGTATTCACTTATACACTTCCTTGGTTCTGCTTTTATCCACTTCTACATAAGAATCATATCAAAATTTCCAAGAATTTATTTCGATAAAAAGAACCATTGCCACTAAACTCCGTGAACAATCCACCTTCAACCGACCGAAAAACCAAACTGAAACGATATTGCAACTAAACGCGTGAGAAAATTTATAATGTGATGCCATATGTTTAAGATAAGTTGTTTCAATTCAGTTGGTGTGGTTTAGCATGGTAAAAACAAATCATAGGCGGCATTTTTTAAAAAAAATTTTTGCGGAATACCTATATCTTCAATCTAATCTTAATAATAAATCTATTTGATTACATATGAAACTATTCACATTTGTTAACTGCGGTTGAAAGCCGAGGCATCTACAATCCGCCCTACATGATACTTTGGCATTTTCAACTGACAGTAAAGCAACAACGTATGAGGTTGAAACATTCAGTACTTTGACTGATAGCTGTCAAAATACTCAACGCGGGTTTCGAGCATAGATCTGGTATCGACTATGTGTAATGCTTAAAGGCCGAGACACATATAAACCGTTACAAATTGTTTTATTATATTTAAACTTACACGAAAGTTGAAATTTTGATGTGATTCTGTCTTAGCACTCTGAACTGAGGAAAACATATAAATTATTTCTCACTAAGACAAGTCTATCAGCTTAACATCTCAAGCAACTGGTACAAATCACGAATAAGCTCTTAAAGTTGAACCTAGAAGTTCGAAATTGAAAAATTTTAATTTCTCTTTCAGTTTTGGGAGACAATGAGAATTTCAACCATTAGTCGCTTTTATTTATTTAAATTAATCTGAATACATTCAATTATTATTATGTTTTATTATTATTATAATTTATTATTATTATTATTATGTACATTCGATGATAATTTGCGTTATTATGTTTACGGCTAAGTTACGCCGTTCAATTTGCAAAAATGTAACGGCGCCATCAATGCTTAACATCGACAATGTCAAAATTGTGTCAAACTATTCTTTTTTCTGAGGTGTTAGTAGAATTTCTGTTTCTAAAATATTAAAAAATTCACGTAGAATTTATCGTTTGTTTTCGTTTGATTCTTATTTAAATATCTTTAAAAAGCAATAATATCTGGATGAACAGTAATCATTTTGCCTTATTATATAAGACGAGAAACATATGTCTGTGACCAACGGTTTAATTAATTTATAACAAATATATACGGTATTACAATAGTATAATAACAAAAATATATTTTATTGCACTCGTGTCGCTTGCTGATTGAAAGTGAATTTGTTGTGTGTATGTTTCTAATTTGACACAATTGGTGCAATAATAAATAAATAAATGTGCAAAATTATAAAAAAAATTAATAAATTTGTGGCATATCTATGCATAACGGGATGTAAAAAGTTGCTACATTAAAGGCATATAATCCACTCAAATGAATTATATTTTCAATTCGATTAAAGTAATTAAATTCTCATAATTTCGATAAACGAAGGCAACCTTTATTAGCAAGAGAATATCATTCAAGATAAATAATAAAATTATTAAGTCCTTGAACATTTAACTAAATTCGGCAACAACAAAAATACAAGTTATTCAGCATAAATTTTAAAATCCATAGTGAAAAGAGAATATGAAAATAGTTTTTTCTCGCGAAGAAGATATAAAATGAAGGGGTTAAAACCGTGCAAACAATAACAATTCTTGTTTATTTTCGTTCTTACTTTTGTGTTGTTTTCGCTCAGCTGTTCCGAATAACAGAGTTGAACTAAAGAAGTGTGTCGTTTTTTTTTAATTCGTTAACTTTGAAATTTTGTGTGTGGAAGAGAGCAATCAATAGAGGTGACTTTTATGCACAGAGCTGTCAAACCATCAACAAACACTTCAATTCAAGAGGTGAATATATAAAGGCGTTTATATAAAAAGGTAAGTCTGTATGTGTACCAAATGCATAAAAATATCTTTATTTAAAGAAAGGAAAATGTTTTGTGTTTAAAAAATCCTTTCTAACTATAATTGTTGTTGAGTTTAAACCGTGTCTAATATATAAAGTGATAAAAAGAAAATAGTGCAAAGTAAAAAAAAAGAAAAAAAATGAGTGAAAGCAGTGAAAAAAATTCAAATGTTGCTCTTCCTGAAACGGCAAATCCGCCTTCCACAACGACGCCAACAACTCCAGTAGAATCACAACAATCTGTACCGCTACCATCAGCAAACTCCAGTGCCACAACTCCAACTTCATCTGTGACCGGTGTGCCAGCAGCAAGCCGCCTTAAAGCACCAACACACTTTGGTGGATCCTCATCATCAGTGTCAAAAATTGGTCGCCTCTGTTCTCATGCCAACCCAAAGGCCGGCCCACCTCCAAGAGGTATGTATAATATAATAACAGAAATTTTTCGTACCGAACTATATTATTTATTTTATTTATTTATTAATTAGAATACGATTACAAATTTATATTATAATTATTACGAGCTAAGTAGCTTAGAGTTTATGCTGCTGGGTGTAGTGTAACCGACCAGAGTATCGGGTGGCAATCGAACCCAAGACCCTTACGCTAACGGTCTAGTATACTACGCACTAGCCTACCAAGGCGCCCAACAAATTATATTCCGTCTGTGTACTGTTTTCATAAAAATCGAAATGCCACAGATTCAGTTACTAAAAATGGATCAGGAATTTGTTATGAATATTAAAACATTTTAAATTTATTTAAAGACGTTATACTTAACTGATATACATATAATAATCTATTATTATAGATTTATCTAAATCTAGCAGAAAGCCTTTTCATCATAACTATAAAAACTCCTAGACATATATGAAACGTGAAATCCATATTTCTCTAAACTGTAGAAAGGCAATCAGAGTGTAGTGCTTGTAAAACAGGCATTTTTCTATATGGTTCTACTTCTGGCAGATCAACCTTACCTGTGGTGCTTTCTCTTCTTTAGGAATGAAGCCAATCAATTAGTTAAACGTAATCAGTCCCTGAAGCCGCTGCTTTGTAATTTATGTACTCAATAGGTGATACTCATTTATTTATTGCTCTTCAGTGGACAGAAAAGTTTATCATTTAAGATTGTTCTTGACCATATAACAGGATCTGGACTTACCAGGAGAGAGGAGGGTTATCAGGAAGTAGAATTTTCAGGAAATAGGTGTTGCGTAAGACCTGGCTATTAATCTTGATTTCTGTTTTTCTTGACTTAAGGAATTCACTTTAGTATTGCTCTCCGTGTATTTCCGCTGTGCAATCTGGAAGTTAGTTTGACATGGCTTAAGACCAACTAACATATCCGGATTAAGGGGCATGAATTTTGTTCAGTACAATGTCAATATGGAATAAGAACCCTAAGGATGTGCTTCGAAAATCATAAAATTGTTGTTGGTATGCTTATTATTCACCACAGGGTAGACAGGTGATCTAAAAAGCTTTGTCAGCGCTTGGACAAGAGGTTTCACAGAAAGTTTTTAGATTCCATCCGGATATTGAAAGCCTTAATGGTTATATAGCATGAAATAGGGTTTTCGCTGTATTCTCTTAAGCGTTCGATTTCTAAAAATAAAAATTTTTGCTATTATATCAAATTGTTAGTTTTAACCAGTGTTCGAGAAAATACTCTAAAGTACGCAACGTTTATATACTGTACTGAATGTCGTGGGTAAAGAACACAACCACATTCACTACAACGAGAGCAAAACTCTTCGTTTCTATTTTAATGTTTGTGAACATGTACGCAAACTCTAACATAGTGTACAAAGTACACTAAAAAGATGAGTACACAACGAAAAAAATTGGGTTTTAGTGAACTTTTTGAGTACACTAACATTTTTAGTGTACGCGAGAGTTTAAGTCCTCTCATTCACCAAAAAATAGTGTTTGTGAACTCTGTTCAGTACGTTATGTTAGTTTGCGTTCATTTGTTGTGTACATGATGTGTACGTAATGTGTTTGCGTACGAGTTCACAAACACTTAAATGAAAGTTAAAAGTATTTTATCAGTTACGTACACAATGGTTAGTGTACAGTATTTTTTCGAACACTGCTTTTAACAATAACAAAAATTATAAAAAAAATATAATTTGAAATGTTTTTCAATACGCCATGTGCAATAATCCGCATTGTGCAATAAAAGAAGAAGCAGTTGGAGTTAAAATAAAAATAAATTTCTTGATTTTTTTAAATTTAATAAATCCCTACAACGAGTTTTATTAAAAAAAATGAATATTAAGCCTATCAGATAGAGTATTTATTTATTTTTATTTAAAATGTAATTTTTTCACTAAAAGCGTAAACTCATCTCTTAACAGAAACTGGAATTTAAACTAGTGATACATTTTTTAAGACGATGACATAATCATAATTTGAATTTCAATTGCAAACAGATAAAAAATTTATATTTTTGTTGAATAACGTGACAGTTTCGGGGACAGATAGATAGCATGTGTGTGAGGATAGATTTTAAAATCTATCTCTCCATGTTAGGTAACAGAGCTCTGTTGTGTTATTAACAGAACTAACAGAGCTCTGTTATGTTATTAACGGAACTCTGTTAAATAATTCATTTAAGACTGGGAAAGAAAAACAGGACAAATTAATTAAATTCCCGGGTAAAATAAGAAAAGAAAAAACAAAAGTTGATAAAAATAAGTCCTATAGTTAATCACTGTTACAAAATATTGCGTAATAAGAACTACAATTAACAGATAAAAATAAAAAAAAGATAAAATGAGTTCCAAATTCGGTTGACGCTGAAAAGGTACGTTTTCTTGAACTGAAGCAACTTATCAGTTCTTTGGTTAAAGCTGATCGAAATTTAATAGAGACCATTGATTGAGGAACTGTTAGCCAATGCTTAAGCATTTGCTTAAGTATTTGCTTAAGCAAATTGCATAAGTTTGCTTAAGCATTTGCTTAAGCATTTACTTAAGTATTTGCATAAGCATTTGCTTAAGTATTTGCTTAAGTATTTGCATAAACATTTGCATAAGCATTTGCTTAAGTATTTGCTTAAGTATTTGCATAAGCATTTGCTTATGTATTTGCTTAAGTATTTGCTTAAGCATTTGCTTAAGTATTTGCATAAGTTTATTTAATCATTCCTTAAGTATTCGCATAAGTTGGCTTAAGCATATATTATTAGTATTTGCTTAAGCATTTGCTTAAGTATTTGCTTAAGTATTTACATAAGCATTTGCTTAAGTATTTGCTTAAGCGAATTGCATAAGTTTGCTTAAGCATTTGCTTAAGTATTCGCATAAGCATTTGCTTAAGTATTTGCTTAAGCAAATTGCATAAGTTTGCTTAAGCATTTGCTTAAGTTTGCTTAAGCATTTGCTTAAGTATTTGCTTAAGTATTTGCTTAAGTATTTGCATAAGCATTTGCTTAAGCATTTGTTTAAGAAGATATGATGCAGAAGATATGATGCATAAGATATGATGCATGATGCATAAGATATGATGCATGATGCATAAGATATGTTGCATGATGCAGCAGATATGATGCATGATGCAGAAGATATGATGCATGATGCGGAAGATATGATGCATGATGCAGAAGATATGTTACATGATGCAGCAGATATGATGCATGATGCAGAAGATATGATGCATGATGCAGCAGATATGATGCATGATGCAGCAGATATGATGCATGATGCAGCAGATATGATGCATGATGCATAAGATATGATGCATGATGCAGAAGATATGATGCATGATGCGGAAGATATGATGCATGATGCAAAAGATATGATGCATGATGCAGAAGATATGATGCAGCAGATATGATGCATGATGCAGAAGATATGATGCATGATGCAGCAGATATGATGCATGATGCAGAAGATATGATGCATGATGCAGCAGATATGATGCATGATGCAGAAGATATGATGCATGATGCAGCAGATATGATGCATGATGCAGAAGATGTGATGCATGATGCAGAAGATATGATGCATGATGCAGAAGATATGATGCATGATGCAGCAGATATGATGCATGATGCAGAAGATATGATGCATGATGCGAAAGATATGATGCGGAAGATATGACGCATGATGCAGAAGATATGATGCATGATGCAGCAGATATGATGCATGATGCAGAAGATATGATGCATGATGCAGCAGATATGATGCATGATGCATGATGCATAAGATATGATGCATGATGCGGAAGATATGATGCATGATGCAGAAGATATGATGCATGATGCAGAAGATATGATGCATGATGCAGCAGATATGATGCATGATGCAGCAGATATGATGCATGATGCGGAACATATGATGCATGATGCAGAAGATATGATGCATGATGCAGAAGATATGATGCATGATGCGGAAGATATGATGCATGATGCAGAAGATATGATGCATGATGCAGCAGATATGATGCATGATGCAGAAGATATGATGCATGATGCGGAAGATATGATGCATGATGTAGAAGATATGATGCATGATGCAGAAGATATGATGCATGATGCAGCAGATATGATGCATGATGCAGAAGATATGATGCATGATGCAGCAGATATGATGCATGGTGCATAAGATATGATGCATGATTCGGAAGATATGATGCATGATGCGGAAGATATGATGCATGATGCAGAAGATATGATGCATGATGCAGCAGATATGATGCATGATGCAGAAGATATGATGCATGATGCAGCAGATATGATGCATGATGCATAAGATATGATGCATGATGCAGAAGATATGATGTATGATGCAGCAGATATGATGCATGATGCATAAGATATGATGCATGATGCGGAAGATATGATGCAGAAGATATGATGCATGATGCAGCAGATATGATGCATGATGCAGAAGATATGATGCATGATGCGGAAGATATGATGCATGATGTAGAAGATATGATGCATGATGCAGAAGATATGATGCATGATGCAGCAGATATGATGCATGATGCAGAAGATATGATGCATGATGCAGCAGATATGATGCATTATGCATAAGATATGATGCATGATTCGGAAGATATGATGCATGATGCGGAAGATATGATGCATGATGCAGAAGATATGATGCATGATGCAGCAGATATGATGCATGATGCAGAAGATATGATGCATGATGCAGCAGATATGATGCATGATGCGGAAGATATGATGCAGAAGATATGATGCATGATGCAGAAGATATGATGCATGATGCAGAAGATATGATGCATGATGCAGAAGATATGATGCAGCAGATATGATGCATGATGCAGAAGATATGATGCATGATGGAGAAGATATGATGCATGATGCAGAAGATATGATGCATGATGCGGAAGATATGATGCATGATGCAGAAGATATGATGCATGATGCAGCAGATATGATGCATGATGCAGAAGATATGATGTATGATGCAGCAGATATGATGCATGATGCATAAGATATGATGCATGATGCGGAAGATATGATGCATGATGCAGAAGATATGATGCATGATGCAGCAGATATGATGCATGATGCATAAGATATGATGCATGATGCAGAAGATATGATGCATGATGCGGAAGATATGATGCATGATGCGGAAGATATGATGCATGATGCAGAAGATATGATGCATGATGCAGCAGATATGATGCATGATGGAGAATATATGATGCATGATGCGGAAGATATGATGCATGATGCAGAAGATATGATGCATGATGCAGAAGATATGATGCATGATGCAGCAGATATGATGCATGATGCAGAAGATATGATGCATGATGCAGCAGATATGATGCATGATGCATAAGATATGATGCATGATGCAGAAGATATGATGCATGATGCGGAAGATATGATGCATGATGCAGAAGATATGATGCATGATGCAGCAGATATGATGCAGAAGATATGATGTATGATGCAGCACATATGATGCATGATGCAGAAGATATGATGCATGATGCAGCAGATATGATGCATGATGCAGAAGATATGATGCATGATGCAGAAGATATGATGCATGATGCAGAAGATATGATGCATGATGCAGAAGATATGATGCATGCTGCAGAAGATATGATGCATGATGCGGAAGATATGATGCATGATGCAGAAGATATGATGCATGATGCAGCAGATATGATGCATGATGCATAAGATATGATGCATGATGCAGAAGATATGATGTATGATGCAGCAGATATGATGCATGATGCATAAGATATGATGCATGATGCGGAAGATATGATGCAGAAGATATGATGCATGATGCAGCAGATATGATGCATGATGCAGAAGATATGATGCATGATGCGGAAGATATGATGCATGATGTAGAAGATATGATGCATGATGCAGAAGATATGATGCATGATGCAGCAGATATGATGCATGATGCAGAAGATATGATGCATGATGCAGCAGATATGATGCATAAGATATGATGCATGATTCGGAAGATATGATGCATGATGCGGAAGATATGATGCATGATGCAGAAGATATGATGCATGATGCAGCAGATATGATGCATGATGCAGAAGATATGATGCATGATGCAGCAGATATGATGCATGATGCAGAAGATATGATGCATGATGCAGAAGATATGATGCATGATGCAGCAGATATGATGCATGATGCAGAAGATATGATGCATGATGGAGAAGATATGATGCATGCTGCAGAAGATATGATGCATGATGCGGAAGATATGATGCATGATGCAGAAGATATGATGCATGATGCAGCAGATATGATGCATGATGCAGAAGATATGATGCATGATGCAGAAGATATGATGTATGATGCAGCAGATATGATGCATGATGCATAAGATATGATGCATGATGCAGAAGATATGATGTATGATGCAGCAGATATGATGCATGATGCATAAGATATGATGCATGATGCGGAAGATATGATGCAGAAGATATGATGCATGATGCAGCAGATATGATGCATGATGCAGCAGATATGATGCATGATGCAGAAGATATGATGCATGATGCAGAAGATATGATGCATGATGCAGCAGATATGATGCATGATGCGGAAGATATGATGCATGATGCATAAGATATGATGCATGATGCAAAAGATATGATGCATGATGCAGAAGATATGATGCGTGATGCATCATGCAGAAGATATGATGCGTGATACATATGCAGAAGATATGATGCGTGATGCATGATGCAAAAGATATGATGCATGATGCAGAAGATATGATGTATAATGCATGATGCATGGTGCAGAAGATATGATGCATGATGCGTGATGCATGATGCAGAAGATATGATGCATGATGCAGAAGATATGATGCGTGATGCATGATGCAGAAGATATGGTGCATGATGCGTGATGCATGATGCAGAAGATATAATGCATGATGCAGAAGATATGATGCATGATGCGGAGGATGTGATGCATGATGCAGTAGATATGATGCATGTTGCGGAAGATATGATGCGTGATACGTGATGAATGATGCAGAAGATATGATGCATGATGCAGAAGATATGATGCATGATGCAGAAGATATGATGCGTGATGCAGAAGATATGATGCCTGATGCGTGATGCATGATGCATGATGCTGAAGATATGATGCGTGATGCATGATGCATGATGCTGAAGATATGATGCGTGATGCATGATGCAGAAGATATGGTGCATGATGCAGAAGATATGATGCGTGATGCATGATGCAGAAGATATGATTCATGATGCAGAAGATATGATGCATGATGCACAAGATATGATGCATGATGCAGAAGATATGATGCACAAGATATGATGCATGATGCACAAGATATGATGCATGATGCAGAAGATATGATGCATGATGCGTGATGCATGATGCAGAAGATATGATGCATGATGCAGAAGATATGATGCGTGATGCAGAAGATATGATGCATGATGCGTGATGCATGATGCTGAAGATATGATGCGTGATGCATGATGCATGATGCTGAAGATATGATGCGTGATGCATGATGCAGAAGATATGGTGCATGATGCAGAAGATATGATGCGTGATGCATGATGCAGAAGATATGATGCGTGATGCATGATGCAGAAGATATGATGCACAAGATATGATGCACAAGATATGATGCACAGAAGCATTTGCTTAAGTATTCGCTTAAGTGTTTGCTTAAGCATTTGCTTAAGTATTTGCTTAAGTATTTGCTTAAGCATTTGCATAAGCATTTGCTTAAGTATTTGCTTAAGTATTTGCTTAAGTTTGCTTAAGTATTTGCTTAAGCATATGCTTTAGTTTTTGCTTAAGTATTTGCTTAAGCATTTGCTTAAGTATTTGCATAAGTTTGCTTAAGTTTGCTTAAGCATTTGCTTAAGTATTTGCTTAAGCATTTGCTTAAGTTTGCTTAAGCATTTGCTTAAGTTTGCTTAAGCATTTGCTTAAGCATTTGTTTAAGCATTTGCTTAAGTTTGCTTAAGCATTTGCTTAAGTTTGCTTAAGCATTTGCTTAAGCATTTGTTTAAGCATTTGCTTAAGTATTTGCATAATCATTTGCTTAAGCATTTGCTTAAGTTTGCTTAAGCATTTGCTTAAGTTTGCTTAAGCATTTGCTTAAGTATTTGCTTAAGCAAATTGCATAAGTTTACTTAATCATTCCTTAAGTATTCTACTATGAAAACACCCTCTGTTGAAGGTTCTGGCGATTGAATTAGTTAAAGGGACGTACAATGCTTTAAAAACAGTTTACTTTGTCCGCCCATGTTGTCCTGTTTTCCCACACTATTGATTTTTCTACCGGATTACAATATCTTTCGGAAATGTATGATTTTCTGTTAATTGTAGTTCTTATTACGCAATATTTTGCAACAGTGATTAACTATAGGACTTGCTTTTATCATTTCTTCCTTTTTTCTTATTTTACAAAGGAATTTAATTAATTTTTCCTGTTTTTGTTTTTCCCAACCTTAAATTAACTGTTTAACAGAGTTCTGTGAGTAACATAACAGAGCTCTGTTAGCTAACATGGAGAAATAGATTTTAAAATCTATCTTCACACACATATAGATAGCTGGTTTGCTGTAGTTGTACAAATGGAAGAGGAGGTATACATATCGTTGTTTTACGTAACTTCTTTAATTCTACATTTTAAATTCCTTTGACCAGATCATTAGTGATTCAGTTTTCAAAATAATGCATTCATTTAAAATATTCATTGCAGACACGAGTATTATGCCTACGTTTCGTAGAATTTCTAGTATCATTCATTAATTGTTCAATATTTAAAAAAAAAATTGTTTTTAACAAAACAAAAACTAAAATATAACATTAGTAGCAACGACTACACATCACTATGTATACGTGTAATTAAATTTTGGACATTAAAAGTAAATATTTTGATTGTTTAATTATAAAGAGTGCGTTGGTGTTTATTTACACAATAATGGAAATTTGTCGTATAAGAGGATGCTGACTTTAGTTAACGTACACAAGTGGGCTACAAGCGGTTTTTGGAATACAGTAGTCAGATCAGAATCCAAGATTAGTTTGCGTACACAAAAACACTAAATAAAAACAATTAAATTTATAATTTTTTTTATTTAACAGAAATCATTAACATTACAGTGTTGGCCCTTGAACTTGTAATGTAAAGTTACATTGGTTGATATTATTTATATTTATTTGGTTTTTATTAGAGGTCCATTATACTATGTTCAGACATGCGCTTTTATTGAGTCAATATTCGGTTATTTGAGTGTTCAGACATAATGTAAGCCATATTCATTTAACAGCTGGTAAACAAAACAGCTGGTTGTTTCAACAACATTGTTTTTGTTTTGTTTTTTTTTTTTTTGTTTGTCGTTGTTGGCATTTGACTTGTCAAATATTTTTTTATTAGTTAATTCGGTAGACATTGTAGGTTAGGTTAGGTTAGACGACGTGTACCTGTCACCTGAGACAAGTACAGTACCTGGAGGTCGATTTGACCCATTGTACATAACATCATTAAGAAGAAAGAGTAAAAGAGGGGATAGGAAAAAAGCAGAGGAAGTAGGAAGGAAGAATCGAAAGCGAAGGACTTACATAGACCAAACAAAACAAAAAGGGAGAACGCAGCTACACTGATGAAGCACTAGCACTTCTCAACTAACTCAAGTTACTAATGAATCTGTGGAGAGCCCTGATGTCGGCTCTCGACACAGAATTCAAACCGTCAAAGAAGCCCCTGCCAATTGTCCTCAAAGTACCAGTTACAGAGGAGGTGCACGACAGTCTCCAACTCCTTCTTATTGCAACATACCCTGTAGTAGTCCGGTTGGGATCTGTTCTAGCAGGGACCTAATCTCACTGTGCCCTGTGATAAATCCTATAATCAACCTTAAACTGGCCTTATCCAAGCTCAGCAGCCAACCTGTTCTTACACTGCTATAGCAGGCCATAGACATCGAGAGACATGACAACCCGATGTATTCCCCCAGCGCCTCTGCTCTTCCCCCTGACCAATCCATCGATGAGTCCGTAGAGGTGGCAGATTGGGGGGTCAGCACCAACTATTAAATCGCCTTAGAAAGCGAACCTAACCTAGCGAGAGCATCCGCCGTCTCATTGCCCAGTATTGCGCTATGACCCGGAACCCAGCATAGACGGATACGGTCTTTTCCAAAAGTCCTCAACGACTCCTTGCATTCGCGAACTAGCTGTGATTTGCACCATACCGACGCAATGGACCTTAGGGCAGTCTCATGTCAGATTCCGAAGCGGGGCCATCAGCTATGGCCTCAACAGCCTTCGAGATTGGGAAAATCTCCGCCTGAAACATGCTTCCTACTTAACCTTACATTTAACCTAAAGTGAAGTACAAGACCGAGTTCCTTACAGAAAACCCCAGCACCTGTACCTAAACCTCACTTAGACCCATTTGTGAAGATGGGTATACCTCTCTGCCCCTGGAGTACCCCACCATTCCATTGTACCCTTTCCGGTATAAGTGTTCTTAAACCAGGCAGGAACATAGCCTCAGGCACAATATAATTGGTGGATTTTTCCGAAAGTCCATACCTTTTGGAGTGACTTATCGAGCGCTGTATATACTTATATACAATTCAAGTCTATTGAATAAAATCATTTTAATTTTAAATCCTATCGCTTTTATTAATAATACTAGTATACGAGTCTATTCGGTTAAAATGTAATATTTTTGATTTTATTGGTCTAAGTGGTTGGTTGGTCGGTGCTCTTTTTCGGGCGTTAAGATCTACTGACCCACAATTCTATTTGTTTTATTGTTTACACTATTTACTTTTTTTTGGATAAATGCTTAGATAAAATGTTAAAAATAAAAATAATAATAATAATGTAGGTAACGATCCTACTGTGTCATTGTAAGGCATGTCATTCCGCTTGCAAGTACATAAATAAAAAATCTATAAATGTGTGCCGTCATTAATTTAATAACAATTGACATTTGAGCAACAATAACTAAGAGTGTAAAAAAACACACAGACAACTAACTGACTCAAATCATCAAATTCAATTGTAATTGAAAAAGGCAAGAGAGTTGCCAAGCTAGGTTTAAAACGATTTGCAATAAAATCTGATCACACTAGTACTTACAATAAAATAATTTTGTCCCTTTCTCACACTCACAACGTTTCTTAAAATTACTACGATGTATGTATTTTTCTACCGTTATTTCAAAATATACTCGTATTTAGCAAAACAGAGATAAACATTACTCCTACTTAACCTTACAAGGTAACCTGAGTAGCACAGCTGATCGTTGGCTGATGAGTTATTGTCCTGTCAGAAATACCAAAAACTGCATCTTTATCATTGATACTATCATTGAAAATAGGCACATAGCTTAATTTTAAGCACAGATAATAAAAGTCCTTGCAGGATGATTGAAGTCAAAAGCCGAATTTATTCTTATTATTGCTCATGCAGACATATTTGGAAAAATTAAATAAATTTAAATTTTCAAAAATTCTTAGACGAGGCTTACGAGGCAAGTTCTGAATCGTTCCTAGTTTTCGTTGATGAATTATTGTGGTTTTCTTTAATCATGTGTTTTATGGTAACCAGAAGATTAATCTGCAATCTGAATCAAATGCTTATTCCAAATCTGAAGAACAAAAGCTGGATGTTCTCCTGCCACTCCTATTCAAGAGATATTTCACCATTCGCCGCTTGGCGACGCATAGTACAGAGGTTACTAGTTTCTCAAGAAATCAATAAAAACTAACTGTAAGCATAATTATAATCAACGAAAATTAAATAAATTTTGTTTTTTATTTGAAACGTGGTCTAAGACTAGGCATTAAATCACTTTTATGACATTTTAATCGATAACATTTTGCCAATTTCGGTGTAAAGCCATTAGTGTAGGAGTTCGGAGTTTTCTAAGCAAAGAACTGTTCCAAATGCATTTCATATTATTAAAAATGTTAATCAGAATTCAAAGATCGGGGCTTTATGGCAAATGTATCGAACAGAATTTTCTGCCGGGTTATCAAAGCGGTGTGTGGCCTGGCCTGGCGTTATTATGATAGTACACAATTGTCTCAATTTTTTTAATTGCTAAAATACAGATCACTAACCCGGGTTTTTGATGAGTTTATTGAAGCTCTTAATTAAATTCCCTTCTAATCCCATCTGATACATTTACTATCTTTCTTGGTGTTAATTAAGGTTTTGAAACTGATTACGGAGCGTCGTTCACCTTGGTCGTTAATTATATTTTTCGGACACAATTGTCGTGATCCCCTTTTCAACGAACGTCATCATTCGCTTTAGAGAGATATTGGGCTTCAAATATACCCTATGTTCCTAAAATTATTTTTGATAATTAGGTTTAATTAGGGACACCATAGGCTATAATTTGTATATAGGTGGGATATGTGCAGCAAGTCCCTGCAGTCTTTGCTAGTTAAATTTGAATTTGTCTTCACACAGATTATTTGAAGCCCAATATCTCCAGTTCCAAAATTATTTGGGATATACCACTTATTGGGTTTTATTAGGGACACCTTAGGCTACAATTTGTATATAGTCAGATATCTGCAGCAAGTCCCTGATATCGTATATTTGGATGATTTCTTCCTTGACTATTTTTCGTATTTTCTGTTAACCACTTAACATTGCTCTGTTAGCTCTAACATTACATACATACATACATAATTGGCCATTACAACCCTTTAGTCAGGATTACGGCCTAGTTTCTCCCACCACTCATGTTGTGTGCCTTAATTTTATACTTGAGTGGCGGGACCTACAGTTTAACGTCGACTCCGAACGACAAATTTTTGAGAAACTTCTACATGGCAGGCTTATTTACTCTCAGAGTTTTTGCCAGAAATCTGCTGAGAGGAAGTTGCCGAAGAATTTTTTTTTCATATTTCGTTTTGATGTCGAACCCGGGCTTTTACGTCTAATAAGCGAACACACTACCTACTAGATTACGGCGACTCTTATTGTATATTTGGATGATATCTTGCTTGACTATTTTTCGTATTTTCTGTTAATCACTTAACATTGCTCTGTTAACTCTAATATTAGCTCTGTTAAAATGTTTGGGTTTTGTCTTTGCTAGTTAAATTCAATTGAATTTATCTTCAGACACATTAATATATGTATGTGTCGTCCAAATATCGAGTTTCTTTATGCATACATCTGGTATTTTGTAATAAATTCCTAGTCCTCTAGCAAAATCAAAATTTTACTGTAGTCTTTACAGAATTATGTGTTCTCATGTCGTCAATTTTTAACCGTATTAGTATCCAGCATTAGTATTTTTCTAATTAAATTCTTTTTTTAATTTAAATTACTTTTAAATAAGTACAGCCGTAAAAAAGCCGTCAAGGTCAATTAAATTTAATTAAAGTGTTGTAATAATTTTATTATGATTACGAAAATAATTTTTTTTTTTTTTTTTTTTGAAGCAAACCGATTTCAAATTATATTACATGACGAATAATACTAAATTGTATGATACTCCATAGATGTATTGTTCGATTACTATGCTAGGCGATGATTAGAAGGTGGGCCATTTGAGTGCGCAAGTGCTAAAAATTTAAAATAACGATACAAAGCATTTTATTAAGCCATTACTAGACGGAACAGAATGTTTATCACTAGATTAAAAAATAACAAGACGATACCACTGAAATTTCAAGATATATGTACATACTCGTATGTAAAATATTAACATAGTTACATAAATGTTGTATACCAAAAGTACAGACATAAAGTACCCCAAATACCAGGCGTTTTTGTCCTGACTCTGTTGATTCCAAATAGTTATGTTTTAATTCCAAGAAGATTTTGGTATTTAACTAAAATTTATGTGTGTGTAATTTTTAAAATCTACCAGCCTAGATACAAACCTGTAATTAACAGATCTTTATTATGTTACTAACAGTGTTCTGTTATATTATTGACAGAACTACTGTTAAACAATAATGTTAGACTCTAAAGGCTAAATATAAAATAAAACGAAATATTAATTATTATTATTACCGCGTTTGTGAAATTCATTGGTTAATAACGAATGATAGCGTTAATAAATTTAATTAAATAAACATTATATGAATTAAAAATGTGTGTAAAGATAGATTTTTAAATCTATATCCCCAGACGCAAACCAAACCAGCTAACAGAGCTCTGTTATGTTACTAACATAACTCTGTTAAACAATTAATTTAAGGCTGGGAAAGAAAAACAGGAAAAATTAATTAAATTCCTAGGTAAAATAAAATAATAAAACGAAAATTGAAAAAATAAGTCCTATAGTTAATTACTGTTATAAAATAATTACATATTTTCGAAAGCTATTGTAATCCGATAAAAAAATCAATATTATGGGAAAGTAGGACAACATGGGCGGACAAAGTAAACTGTTTTTAAAGCATTGTACGTCCCTTTAACTAATTCAATCGCCAGAACCTTCAACAGAGCGTATTTTCATAGTAGATTTTGAGATTTTCCCAGATTTCAGATTTTAAAGTCCACTGTAAGTCCTTTTGTGGGAAAACAGGACTGAGTGGGCGGACAAAGTAAGTTGTCTTTAAAGCATTGTACGTCTCTTTAACTAATTCAATCGCCACAACCTTCAACAGAGCGTGTTTTCATAGTAGATTTTGAAATTTTCCTAGATTTCCTCTGTTAGTAACATAACAGAGCTCTGTTAACTAACTTGGTTTGCGTCTGGGGAGATAGATTTTGAAATCCATCTTCACACACATGAATTAAAACAAATGCACATGTTCTGTTTTGTCCCTATATTGACATATGTAACGATTTATATAGATTTTCTGTTCAGTGTAGTTCTTAATCCACAAGATTTTGTAACAATGAGTGCCTATAGGGATAAGGTTTATTTGATCAGTTTATATTTTTCCTAATTTTAAGTTGATTGTTTAACAGATCTCTATTTTGTAGCTAACACATCACTGATAAATTAATGGGTTTGTATCTAGGATATTATATTTTAAAATCTTTACACACTTTTAAAATTGTGGTCTTTATAGAAATCCAGATAATTTAATATTCGATTATTTAATGCCTCAATAAAATATATACATACATACCTTTATCGAAATTTCTCTACATTATTTTGGTTTGAGACTCGAATATATTTAAAGCATAAATGCGTAATAATTAAAAAAAAAAAAAAAAAAAACGTTCATTGTTGACATCACTGCTAATAAAAATGTGATAACAATCGTTGCCATTAAAGAAATCCCCAAAGACTTTAAGCAGACTTCTTGCTATTGTTTGTATTCATTTTTGTTTAATTTTATTATCTTTCCATATATTATTTTTTTAAATGCAATATACATATAATATAATAATAGGAAAATAACAGGCTGTTTTGCAAATACAAACTTTTTATAAATTGGACGAAATATTTAAAATTTCATCAACATTTTTTCATTCAGTTTGAGCAAAATTTTGACGTGCTTTGGAATAACAATCGGTATAAGTCGAATCGGTAGTAAACACAGTTGTTGACGATGCTTTTTTAAAATTTCGACATTCGAGTCGAGATTTGTGTTTAAAAATGTATTTTGGGAAAAGGGCCTTTTTAGTCAAATTATGAGCGAAATTTTAGCAATTGTAACTTAGGGGATATAACCATAGCTGCCAGATAAATGAGGCACCAAATCGTCAAATATTTGAAAAAAAAAAATCGTCAAAATCGTCAAAGACGTTTATTGAAATCGTCAAAAAATCGTCAGAAAAAATAAATAAATAAATTAAAAGTTTTTTAAAACCAAAATTATTTCTATTGTAGTAAAACATATATGTACAGTCAACGTATGCACATATGACAGTGTTGTAATAATATTGCCATCATCTTAATCTATGGGTGGTCTAAATATTAAGGAGTCAGAGCTCTTGACATTCTGGGCATGAAAATTCAGTGTACTGTTGGCTGGAACCGACACATTTTTCAGTTCCATCAATCTTACTATTTACACCATTTGTAACCGACCGAGAATGGAATACAACTCTCATGTATGGGTCGGTGCCTCAACGTCTACTTTCAGGTTTCTCGACCGTGTACAGGAGAGGTCGTAGTAGCATGTTAATAGCGGTAGTCTATCGAACTTCATTCAATCACTGGAGCATCGTTGCAATGTGGTTTGTGTTTCACTGTTCTATCGCTACTACAAAAGGATTTTGCTCGAACGGAATAAGGGGGACTTGTTCCCGAAAATCATATATTCCTATGTAAAACTCGTCCTCCTCGGCCAGCACATCCGTATATGGTCGATTGACCAGTGGATCGCACACTGCATTATAGAAAAAATACGTTTTTTAGTCGTACTATTCGTATGTGGAACTCAATTCCTGGAGAGGTCTTACCTGTTACTTGTGGGATAAAAATATACAAGCCTAGTATCCATAAACCCAGTTCTCTCTTTCCTTCTTCCCATAACATATTTTCATAGTTCCAAACACAATGCCATCCATCCCCTGAGTGGTGGTAGTAAGAAAAAAAAATAACGGCGCTTGGCTTTGTTCTTCTGATGGTAATATTAGAAGCTATACTCGAAATTTATTTATATGCAAATGATAGTCCAGAGGGTTCTCTTTCCAACCGTGGTAGTGGGATCTCGACTCACAAAATTATTTCAGCAATCCCACTGCCACGGTTGGAAAGAGGATCCTCTGGACTACCATTTGCATATAATCTGTATGGTGTACTATTTCTTATATGTTCCCAAATGGCCACTGATCTTCTAGAGAATTCTCATATATTTTCGACCAAAAATCGATTTTTTTAAAATTCAAAATCTCGACTCATAAAATTATTTCAGCAATCCCACTGCCACGGTTGGAAAGAGGACCCTCTGGACTACCATTTACATATAGTCTGTATGGTGTACTATTTCTTATATGTTCCCAAATGGCCACTGATCTTCTAGAGAATTTTCAATCAAAAACTATATTTTTGCAAAGCCAATTTCAACAATACCATATCACTTTATATGGGACTATATTGCTTATTGTATTAAGAGGCCTTGGGACACTCCTTTGAGTATGATATGGTACTCAAAGACCTAGAATTAGCCCTAAAATTAGCTTCTAAACAAGTGACCTTGTTCAGATGGATACTGTAAAAAAGTTAACAGCTCTCTGTTAAGAGCAAATTTTGCTCTGTTAACAGCAAATTGTGCACTGTTAACGCTAAATGTGGCGCTGCTAAAATTTATGGATTGCGTCTTGGGTTTTCAAATTCGAATTTATCTTCGCACACATTGATATTTTTGGAGCTCAAAATCGTCAAAATGTCGATAAATCGTCAAATCTTGCAGCTATGGATATAACATTACTGTACGAAGTTTGATTTCTAAACAAAAAAACACAAAATAAAGAAAGAGATCAGCTGTGATACTGAGGCCACCTTGCAAAGTAAACAATGCTTTCGTATTTACAATTCATGTACAAGTACAAACGTATTTAGCATTCTGTTGTGCTTGTTTGACTGCTTCTCTATTATTACTGCTTCAAAGTAGCGCACGTTCACTTCCATAATTTAGTTACTAAGACGAGACTTTCGAAAGCGGACGTAAATATAAGCATTGAAAACAGCGCAAAAATTTTTTAGCGATTTTATTTGACGCGTTAAACACAAACAAAAATTTAAATTGTTTATAAATTCGAAATAAGTAAAACCCTATAATTATTTCTATAAGAAAGATTACGGAAAAACTAAGTGATTTTTGTTAATAAAATAAAGGTGAATACAACCCGCATATCAACACATGTAGAATTTAAAACAATTGTTATGAATTGAAAATATTTAAATGGATAAAACATTTATTTTTAATTTGTTTGTTTTTTTTTTGTTACTAATCAAGTTCATCGCTTAAATGATGTCCTTGTTGAATCATAAAAAGTTTTATTTAGTTTGTTGACTTGTTTTCAGAGTTGTTATTGTGAAACATTGTTTGCTACTATTGCAGTTGCAATTGTGAAATTATCGATAACGTACGTAGTAGTTGCTGTGTTTTTTTGGTTTTTTCGATGTATCATCCATTAAAATAAGTTTTCCTCAAATAGGAAAACAAACATCAATTGAAAACAAAAGCTGGTAGAGAGAAAGATTTATAGTAAGAATAAAAATTTAAAAATAGAATTAAAAAAAGTGAAGAAAAAAAAAATGACGAAATCATTCATGATGACTACAGCTAGTATCGCTTTAATACATGTGTGTAGCAGTAGAGACTGAAGTCGTTATTTTCTATTGTATTCCATTTCATTCCTTACGGTCTGCCTATATAGTACTGTTGTTGTTGTTTAGTCATTACAGTGTGTAAAATGTTTGTATTGTAGTAATATTTGTTGCTGTTTTGGTTTTAACTGTGTGACGACGCCGGTTCCATTTAAAAATTCTCGACTTGAATTTCAAGTAGTTAAAGTGCTAAATTACAAAGCAAACGAAAAAAAAATACTCGTACAAGAATACAAAAATTATAAATAAAAATAAAACAATACGAAGAAAAGATAAATATAAAAAAAACAATTATTTGCACTAGTCGTTAACATGATTTGCCGATTTTGTTTTGTCTCTTCTTTTTCTCTATGTATTCAAACCGTTCATCCCTCTCCCCCTTTTACTCACCTATAGGAAGCTGGGAAGTTGGTTTACCACCGACTCAATTAATACGACTTAAAATTGTTGTCATTTGTTGTTGCATTTTTTTTTTTTTTTGTTTCTTTTAATTTTCAATAATATACTCGTACATACCATGTATGCATTCGTTCGTTATTGTATTGTATTCTTAGTACTTGTAAATTGTCAGGCGGTAATTGTTAGTGTCGAATTTTAAATATTTGTTTTTTAAATTAATTCGGGTTTGCTGTTTTTATTTTTAGCGGTTTTTTTTATTATTATTGTTGTTATAACTAATAATTGTTGTGTTTTATTTTTGTTTTGTTTTTGTTTTTTTTTCTCAAAACTGGTTTTGAACCTTGACTTTTAAATTTGTATACGCCATTTTGTTATTGAGAAATTTCTACATTTTGATTTGGTTTGTTTTCGTTTACTCTTTCTTTTATTTTCCTTTCCATTTCTCTTGAAAAAAAAACATCTAACAAATATAATACAATACGAATACAAATTTGTTTTTGCTTTAAGAAAGTCGAATACAAAATATTTACATACGAGTATGTATGTAATGTGTATGCCTAACCTATATAGCGTAAAGCTATTTAGAGTGAATCTCTAGAGTCAGTTGTTGTTTAGAAAATATTTCCAATTAGCCAATTTCTAAATCCATTATATTTGCTCCAACAATAATAGCTCTGAACAATAGAAAATTAAAACAAAAAATTTATTTAACAAAATTTACGCACAGTACATACTGGGAAAAATAATAAGACGGCTTTTGTTTTTGTTTTATTATTTGAATAACTAAAGTTTATGAAAACTTAAAAATCACCAATAAAAGGATAAGAACTAAAAAAAATCTGAAACAAAGCAAAAAAAAAAAAATAATAACAATATGGGAAAATGCCTTGTGCCAACCTAATGCTCTTTAAACAGGTAGTAAACTCTTGTTGAATGCGAATTGTTTGTTTACTTTTTAAGTAGACCACAATTTTTAACCGAATTTTTCATTTTTGAATGCATTGTTATCAGAAAAGTGTAAAAAACTTTATTAACACGTTCTCTGCCAAATACGAGGTAACTCGTTGATTGCGTTCCCTTCTATGGTGCCAACTACGAGTTATCTCGTACTCACTAAACCTACCATTTTTGTGTAGCTACGAATAAAATCGTATTATATTAGTGCTAGTATCGATAAATGGCTTCTGGGAAAATAATAAAAAGTCAATGTTGACGTGCGTGGCCAGTTTTCTGAAAATTGCCGTGGCAGTCAACGTGTTAAGAGTTGGACTCTTTCTCATTTTATAAAAAAAAATGGATTCTACAGCATCCTCATTCTCGTATATGAAAATTTTTCTATTACATACATACATAATTGGCCATTACAACCCTTCAGTCAGGATTACGGCCTAGCTTCTTATACCACTCATGTTGTGTGCGTTAATTTTATACATGAGTGGCGGGACCTACAGTTTAAAGCCGATTCTGAACGACAGATTTTTAAAAAACTTTTCATGGCAGGTTTATTTACTCTCAAATGAGACATATGCTTGCCTGCGTAAATATCTTTAATTGTGTATTAAAATGTTCTAATGAACTGTCAAGATTTTTTGAAACACTTTTGTATATTTAAAGTGATTTTTCTCGAAAGTATGATCTATTATTCCTAGATATTCTACATTTTTAAATTTCTCTATAATTTCATCCAAAAGGAATTAAAAATTAATATTTTGCTAGTAATACATATTTCTTCTTGTATTTTTTCATTTATTTCAAAATTGTTCATATGTAGTCATGCATTTTTTTTATATCATTTATCATATCATATTGTCTCGACAATTTCCACTTGTAATCCCTTCTGTGTATCATCTATGTACATACATACCATACAATACAATTATACATTTATCCAGTATACTTTACATGTCATTAATGTATGTATATGCTAAACAGAGAAGCATCGAATATTAAAGCCAGTGGGGCACCGAAATCATTAATAATTGCATCAGATTTTATTGATGGTTGTAATCTGCTTTCTTTTTTCAAATTCAAACCATTTCTGCTGTTCTCCTTGGATGATAAAAAAAATTAATTATAATATAGTTTAATCGATTATTTCAAATGCTTTTTTTAAAGACTAAATATATATGTAGCCATGTTTTTTTTCTTTCTTTTTTTCAATGCTGTTCCACCGATTAATAACATAATTTACAGTCGTTCCATATAATTTATTTTTCATAAACCAGATTAAGATATTTTGAAAATAAATTATTATCTCTCACATATATTTCTCTTATACAGTGGAACCCCGCTATTCGTCCGCCTCTCTATTCGTACAACTCGTTATTCGTGCAGTTTTTTCAATTAAAATTTAACTCGCCATTCATATATTGTTTCGCTATTCGTACTGCTTGCAACCATGTGCTACATAGTGCAACTTTGCACCGGCAACTCCTCCCTGTGTTGGCCACTTCATAAAATTCGGGGGATCCCCGCACTTCTCATACTGCGTTTACTTTAACACGTGTTGCTTGTACTCAATTGCCTTTTTGCTATTTTTTTTTTAAAGAATAGTGTTGCTATGGATAAAAAAAATAAAGAGTGATTCGCCATTCGTACACATCGCTATTCGAACAGCCTGCTGGAACGAATTGTGTGCGAATAGCGGGGGTCCACTGTATTCATATTCATTTGACCGATATACATAATATTGCATTTTCAATTGAGTGAATTATTATCTTAATACTATCTACAAAATATTTGTTTCACTTATTAGTTATTCCTAAATTTTTCTTCAAGTTTATGTTGTAAAATATCAAATTTAACTAGCACAGACAAAAACCAAAAATTTTAACACAGCTAATATTAGAGTTAACAGAGCAATGTTAAGTGGTTAACAGAAAATAATCAAGGGTAGTATAATCGATATTGTGGTATAATGGGACTTGCTGCAGATATCCCACTATATACAAAATAGAGCCTACATTTTGAATTCATCTTCACACACATTAAAATATAACAGGTTTTATTACATTCTAGTAGTCTTCCTTATCACTAAATCCGTTATTTCCATCACCATTTATTTTTAATCCAACGCATTTATTTATTTGATTTTCAATGTATTTATACATATTTTTCATTTTCGATTTTAACCGTATTTAATCTCTAATTGATTTGTAAACAGCCCACGCTTCGCGAGTGTTTACAAATTTAGCAATTTGGAATTTTATTATTTTGTCTTTTTATTTAAAACGCAATTTATTTCATCCATTAATTGTTAACATTTGTACTGTCTTCTTTAAGCATTTATCCAACATTATTTCATTTTGATTAACATTCATATTTTCCTGAAAGAAAATTTTATCATGTACTTAGATTGGTTTTTTTTCTATATTTTGAAAAATCTAACATTTTATTTCACCCTCTGGAGCTTCCTTTCTCATTATTTATTAATATTTTAATCAATTAGTAACCTGTAATATATACATAATTAGCAATTACAACCCTTCAGTCAGAATTACGGCCTAGCTTCTCAACACCACTCATGTTGTGTGCCTTAATTTTATACGTGAGTGGCTGGACCTACAGTTTAAAGTCGACTCCGAACGACAGATTTTTGAGAAACTTTTTCAAGGCAAATTTTATTTACTCTCAGAGTTTTTGCCAGAAATCTGCTGAGAGGAAGTCGCTGAAGAAATATCTTTTCATAATTCGTTTTGATGTCTAACCGGGGAATTTAAACCGTGGCTTCGTGTCTAATAAGCAAACACACTACGTACTAGACTACGGCGACTTAAGTTTCCAATTATATGTAAAATTCTCCCTGTTCCGTTTACTTCAATTCCGTTATTTTTAATTAATTAAGCTCATATGTAAATTTTGTTCATTAAAAAACCAATACAATAAATTAAAAGATTTTAATAAATATTTGTGTGACTTATGTATGTGAATGACAAACGATAATATTTTGAATTTTCAAAACATTAATAAATTAATTTATTAATTTATGCATTATAATGAATGAATGAATGAAAAAAACCAATTGCCTTTCCTATTCATTTTGCATTTCCTATTCATTAAGTGGAAACTATTGTTTTTTTTAATTTTTTTATTTAAGCTTTTATTTTGTCTTCGAGATGACTTCACATCATCATTGTCTCTTCTCCACATACATATGTATACGATCTGTGAATATACATATGTATGTACGATATTTTATTTATTTCAGTAGTGATTTTGAACATATGTATTTAGGCAATTCACACAAGCCATTGTATTAAGTGTATTGTTGGACGGATGCACAATACAATTTTCATATAAAATTCCGATACACTTTTACACATTTTGTTCATATGTTTTTGGAAGTTGTATTAGCTTCGTGCTAACAGTTTACGTAAATGTCAATAATCAAGAAGAAGAATACATAAAAATATAAAATAATTTCTATGCAACTTGAGTCAACAATTAACATTTCAAAATTATAATTGTTCGTATAGATAATTAATTAATTTACTTTTTGCTGTAATATTTTTAATTTGGTTGTTTGAAAATCAAATTCTGAATACTGGTCTTCTTCTTCTTCTTCTTATCACTTTTTGATGTTTGGAATACGAAATACACAATACAATATATACGATACAAAGTCGTGTGAATTGTCCGGTTATTTTCTTAGTTTTCTCTGATACGTACAAGGAGATTAAATTCCATGAATCATTTACAACTCTCTATCATATACATAAACTGATACCTTTTTTTTTGCTATTTTGCTAGGGTGCTTGAGGTTCAGTGTTTTGCTACAAATTCAAAATTTCATCGGCGGCATATGACAGAATTATCATTGCCGGTGGTAATAATGTAATAAATCATTTTGTTAAATGCTTGGCATACAAGACATTCTAAGATACAGTGTTGCAAAATTGAAATTTTAAATGGTACTGAACTATAATTGAAGGAGTACTTTTTGCATCAAATAGTACTTTTTTAAAAAAAATACATACGTACATAATTGATCATAACAACCCTTCAATCCGGATTATGGCCTAGCTTTTCACACCACTTACATACTTCATGTGTGTTAATTTTATACATGAGTGGCGGGAACTACAGTTTAACGTCGACTCCGAACGACAGATTTTTGAGAAACTTTATTATGAGTTTCTGCCAAAAGGAAGTCGCCGGAGAAATATTTTGTCATATTTCGTTTTGATGGAGATGTCTGACATGGGGTTTGAACCATGGACTCACATCTATTGAGCCCGCACACTACCTACTAGACTATTTATTTATTTATATTTAACACACATACGGCACAGAACAGAAAAACTAACGGCTTATTCGTGTTCTTCCCATACAAGTCAAAAACAGCTGATTCGATCCCTTTTAGTCGATGTAACATAATGTAACATACGTTCGTTTTTAGCATATGAAGAGCAATGCAAATACTTAGCGAAATTATTTTACGGTTCGGCGGCAAGCGTTTACATTACTTTTCGTATTCTAAAAACGAATGTACGTTCTGTGTACGTTTGGCTAAGCAGGGCTAAGGCCTAATTTTATCTTTAGCATTACGTTGAACATGTTGCTAATGCATTAATAGTTGAAATATGTAATAATAATAAAAAAAAAACTGAAAGCGTGGCGGGGGTACTGCGGTATGTTTGAAATGAAAAAGTACTGAAAACAGGTACAAAAGTACTGAATTTTTCAACACTGGTCTGGATAGAATACACATTTTGGCAACTGCAAGCGTTGATTTTTTTCTGCAGTCTATGACAAATATACGTATAGTTTCTATGTCTGATGGTATTGCTAGTTTGAGCTTTAGCAGACATGACATGATGACATACTTTGTTTTTTTTTCTGCCTCTTGATTCCAATTTCTTTGCATATTTAATGCATGCAATTGTGATGAAATTTTTTTTATTAATTGAACCGCATTCCTCCAACTGGTGTTATTATTTTTACTGGCACATATGTATGTATGTACATATGTATGTATGTCAAGGGTTTCACCCTGATAATAAAAATCAATTCCAAATTTCTTTTTGGTAATGTGTTTAAAACGACATTTAATTTTATGAAAACGATTTTTTTTTATATTTTCTTTATATTTTTCTTATCATTCAAATATTTTTATCACTTGCTTTATAATCTAAAAAAAGAAAAAGAAAACAAAATATTATTTTTATTTCTTCATGTTTTGGTTTATTCTTTATTATTTTGTTCATGTGTACATATTTATTCAGTCATAAATAGTTAACGAAGAATTTTATAAAAATGTATGTAATTTTTTTTTTGTGGAAGAATTTCAACTCGAATAGAGTATGAAAAATTGTGGTTAACCGCTAATTAATCGAATAAAAACTCTTGATGTTATTTGACACAAGTCCATAAGCAAGCTGGTGATTTTAAATTCCTTTCTTTTTTTCGCATATTTTTCATGTTCATTAAGCAATATCTTTAAATAGACTGAGTAAAAGTGTTGTTTTGGTCCGAGAGGTACCTATTAAATAGTACGAATTTGCAAACAATAAAAAATTGATATTGGAATTAACACGTTGACTGCCAACTTGGCACCCTAGAAGGGAACGCAATCTTCGAGTTATCTCGTACTCACTAAACCTGCCATTTTTGAGTAGCCACGAATAAAGCCGTATTATATCAGTGCTAGTACAATACTTAATTAAATAATTTTCTATAATTAATTTGATGCCAAAATCTATTTTTTAATCTAACAAATGGAGCGGAACCTATTTCTCTACGGTTTAAAAGCACGTGGCAAGCTGGCACAATAAATACAATTAAATGAAAGTAATTATTGAAATTTTTTTTGTTAAACAGCCGAACTACAATTAGTGGGCCATAATTCAAATCAATAGATAGATTGGTTTTTTCTAAAAACACAAAAATTATTTGATTATTAATTCGATTAGAAAATTTATTCCTAACATCAAATAGGAAATACCCTGAATTCCGCTAATAGAATTTTTCTATTATGACTCCGACTTGAAAACTGTTCTAATTATCTTTAATTAACTTTTGTTAGATACATTGAAAGTGCAATTAGAAAAAAAAAAATATTTGTTGTTCGGATTGAAACAATTTCATGATAATGCAAGTGCATTTTTTGTTTATCGTAACATGTACAGTATATGACAAAAGTTCATGTACATATTGATATTGCATTTGCTTGTATAATTATCTTTAAAGGAATCAAAGTTGTTTTATCTTTTTACTGTCCATGATAATTTTATAATTCAATTTATAAACCTATACTAACCCCCTTAGCTATTAAGTAGTGGCTAGTACATAATTGTAATAAATATGTAATCAATAAGAATTTAATCATGTTATTGAAATGTTGACAGAAAGGAATGTTATGTTTGCTTTTTTATAAATGTTTTCTTTTTATTATACTCACAAATTTTTAAATTAAATACCACAGAAATATACTCGTACATATTTGTGATAAGAAAAGTAGGGAATTTTACGTTTTTGCCATATTTTACAGTGGTTACTTATAATTTTTTCTTGTTTGTTTGTTGTTTTAATAATGGTTTTTTTTGTTTTTGTGCCTTTATTGCGTAAATCGCAATAAACGCCATTATTGAGCTCAATACATACATACGTAATTGGGCATTGCAGCCCTTCAGTCGGTGTTACGGCTTAGCTTCTCACACCACTCATGTTGTGTGTGATAATTTTATACATGAGTGGCGAACTTACAGTTTAACGTCGACTCCGAACAACAGACTTTTGAAAAACTATTCGTGACACGTTTATATACTCTCAGAATTTTTGCCAGAAATCTGCTGAGAGGAAGTCGTCGAAGAAATATGTATATTTTTTTCATATTTCTTTATGTCTGGCCTAGGGCTCGAACCCGCGCTTTACTTTTAATAAGCGAACACACTACCTACTAGACTACGGCAACTTATACTGAGCTCAATAATTCATATAAAGTTTCAATTAATTATTGCGCAATAAATACGCAAATCGTTATAATGTTTAGCAAAACTTAAAATTCAGCACTGTCATAAGTACGTTCAGTGAGCATAATACAGTTTTCCGAACACTTTCTGTTGATATTTGACAACTCAAATGTCAACAACGACAAACAAAAAAAAAAAATTTTGAAACAACCAGCTGTTTTGTTTACCAGCTGTCAAATGAATATTGAATAAGCAGCTGAACTGTGTATATTGTTATGTCTGAACATTTAAAGTATTGTACGCAATAAATCGAATTTTGACTCAATAGAAGTGCATACCTGAACATAGTATAAGATTGATTTTATAAGATATCACGCTGCTGCTGTAACCATAACCAAGATCTTGTTTGAAATTTTTCAATGTGAGCCGCAGAGAAAGTCGCCTATGAATCTATGTCGCCTATAAATCTGACATATAAATATGACATTTACAAGTCAGGTTTCTTTTCAGGTGAATGACAAGATTTTTGCAGTACGCCTTGACTATTTATCCGAAAGAAGCGTACGTTTCTCTGCTTAAAGCGAATGTTACTTTAATACATTTTTATTTATTCACTTTTATTCACCTATTATTTAATTACTATTGAACATACAACAACATGAACTTGCAAATCAGTCATGTCCTTTCATAAAGAGGTGGTAAAAACGTTTCTCAGGCGGTGGACAAACTTGGTACTCCTCTGAAAATAAATTCTTGCAATCAATAAAGCTGGTATAGTGCCAAATATCTTCTAACTGAGTGAGATTCCTATAGTTTTTGAATCGGATTGCGCATTCCTTAAGCTTCAGTGTTTGATGAGTGAATCCGTACTGTTGTCACTTTCTTCTTTTTTAAGAAACCAGTCCTTCCACGGCACTGAGACTGCTTTATTATTATATACGGTTTGCCGTTGGATAGAAGTTGAGATATCAACAGCCGTCTTGAGGTCTTTGTCGAAGTCGGAGAAATTAGCTAGGGTCCTTAGCTGTTTATATTGTGTAAATGTGAGCTGAGGTATTTTTCTAATTTTATATATGTTAAGCGTAGAAGTCGTTAGCTATTAGAAAACATAGTCGTCCTAGATATGTGGCGAAACTTCTATGTTGAACTTCTATAATGGAATCTCTAGGAGGCGAGTTTGCCAATGATATATTTACTTACTTACTTAATTGGCCATTAACAACCAGATTAACGGATTTCGGCCTGCCGTAACACATCCTTCCAGGCGCCTCTGTTTCTTGCGCGCCTACGCGACAAGGTCGTTCTCTTCGCCGACTTCCGCAAACCCCAGCATCAAATACCCGTCTCGCCGGACCATCCTCCTTCATTCGAACGACATGGCGGAGCCAGCGCAGCCGCTGGATGTTAATATGCTGCAGAACGTCTATGTCGTTAAGGAGCTTATACAGCTCACTGTTGGATCGGATGCGGAAATCATCGCCTACTCGCACTCGACCGAAGATCTTACGTAGGACTTTTCTCTCGAACACTCTCAATGCTGCTGCATCAGTGCTTAATAGGGTCTATGCCTCTGCGCCATAAAGAAGCACGGGGATGATAAGCATCTTGAAGAGTATCAGTTTTGTCGTACAAGAGAGGTCTCTGCTACTCAATTGCCTATTGAGACCATAGTAGCACCTGCTGGTAAGAGTGATCCTGCGCTTGATCTCCAGACTGACATCATTTTTTGGAGGTAACGGCGGAGCCAAGATAAATAAATTCTTTGACTGTATCGAAAGTATAATTATCTGCCATAATCTGAGATCCAATACGCTGCACGTCTCTACTTGTAGATAACATATACTTTGTTTTGCCCTCATATACTGCCAGACCCATCTAAGTAGACCCGTTCAAGAGCAATAACATCTCGCTTGGTACGCTCTGTAATGTCAATGTTGTCAGCTTACGCAAGCAACTGGACGCTTTTTTGAAAAATAGTGCCATTGCGAAGCATTCCTTGTATATGTATATACTTTACATATTATCCAATAAACCGTTTAACAGATACCAATGTTTCGCAACAGAAGTTCATGAACGTAGTTTTATTCTTCTTTACTTCTTTCTTTTTTTTTTCTTTTCATTTTGTTTTGTATTTTTTTATATTGCAACTTTTATCGTCGTTTCTTAATTGTTCAGCGTAAGAAACATTATAAATTTCTTTATTTAGGTTGTTACATTTTTTTAGTGCTTTTTGTTATTTTTATTTTTAACTACATGCGTGGTTTTAAATGTTTATATACAATTTAATAGATGTTTTATTATTTTAGTCACACAAATTCATGACAAAATACATGTGTTTCGATAGGCGTAAAAATATGCCTGACTTGGCTGGCAAACAACTTAAAAGTATAACAAGTGAAATTTGTAGATGAATTCATTCGTTAATTTTAAACAATGCTTCGATGAAATGATGAAATAAGTTATACGAAACGTTTTCTGTAACAGACCAGAGTCCCTGTTGGGAATCTGACCAAAGAATCTCAACTCAGTTCACTAACTTTATAATGCATTTATTATTTATTTATTAATTACAATACAATTACAAATTATATTCTAATTATATACGAGCGGAGTAACTTGACCATATGCTCGGTGTAGTGTCATAGACCAGAGTCTCTGGTGGGAATCGAAGCCACGACCCTCACGCTAATAGTCTAGCACACTACCCACTAGACTACCAGGGCACCCGCATTTAATTTAAATTTACATTTTTCAATTCAAATACAATATAATACTATCTTCACACATGCTCTCTTATTGCTTAAATCGCAATAAACGCCATTGTTGAGTTTAATATTTCATATAAAATTTCAATAAATTATTGCGCAATAAATACGCAAATTGTTATAATATTGATTAAAACTTAAAATACAGCACTGTCATAAGTACGATCAGTGAGCATATTACTGTTTTCCGAACACTTTCTGTTGATATTTGACAACTGAAATGTCAATAACGATAAACAAAAAAAAAACACCAATGTTGTTGAAACAACCAGCTGCTTTGTTTACCAGTGAAATTAGTATTGCTTATATTATATCTGAACACTTAAAATATTGTACTCAAATAATCGAATATTGGTTCAATAAAAGTACATGTCTGATCATAGTATACATACATACATACATAATTGGCCATTACAACCCTTCAGTCAGGATTACGGCCTAGCTTCTCAACACCACTCATGTTGTGTGAGTTAATTTTATATACGAGTGGCGGGACCTACAGTTTAAAGTCGATTCCGAACGACAGATTTTTTGAGAAGCTTTTCATGGCAATTTTTACTCTCAGAGTGTTTGCCAGAAATCTGCTGAGAGGAAGTCGCCGAAGAAATATTTTCGTTTTGATGTCTGACCTGGGATTTGAACTCATAGTATAACGAGTAACAGGGAGTATTTGAATAAAAAATGGATCATAATTTGTGGGCGCTTAGAACGCCCTTAAAAGTATTCGGAAATTTCATTAAAAAGATCCTCACAGCATTTTAATTTCGGATTAAGTATATGCATGTGGAATATGTGGAATTCATAAATCACTTTTTATTCAAACTCGTTATTTTCTTCTCATCATTTATGTATTAAAACTTCAACGGATGCAATGCACAAAGAAGAAATAAACAAAATTCAGCTTTTGTTTATATTTGGAAAGAATAAATAAATCTTGTATTGACATGAAAAGTACTGTATCCTCAGTAGCTCTAGTGCCGTCTAATATACTTCCGGTACCGGTTTTTTTTCTGACTTCGAAAGAACTGAAATTTTACGTCTAATAAGCGAACACACTACCTACTAGACTACGGCGACTACCACAATTAATTGTTTATTTCAAAAATATTTAGAAAATTTTATTTTTGCTTTATGAACATAGTATAAGACATTCAATTTTATTGAGCCAATATTTTAAGTGTTCAGATATAATATAAGCAATATTCATTTGACAGCTGGTGAACAAAACAGCTGGTTGTTTCAACAACATTGTTTTTGTTTTGTCGTGGTTGACATTTAAGTTGTCAAATATCAACAGAAAGTGTTCGGAAAACTGTGATATGCTCACTGAACGTACTTATGACAGTGCTGTATTTTAAGTTTTAATCAATATTATAACAATTTGCATATTTATTGCACAATAATTAATTGAAACTTTATATGAAATATTGAGCTCAATAATGACGTTTATTGCGATTTAAGCAATAAAAGTGCATGTGTGAACATAGTATTATAATATCTAGTCAATATTGGTAAAACGATTCAAGTGCAAGACATGATAATTGGGGTTTTAGATTTCTATATTTTTAAACTAAAATTAGCTTAATTGTGGTTAAGCCTTTTTTCTTCTTTATTTTCTTTTCTTAATTTTGTTCTTTTTTCTTTTTCTTTTAGTCTCGTTTTTCATAAACATTCAACTGTCATCTATTCAACCGTTAGTTGATAACTCGCATATACTAGTTTGGCAAAACATATAAATTGTAAGCCTATTGTTCCAATTCACCCATTAAAGAAAAATTTGTTTAATATGTAGTTTTCGTTAAAATGAAAAAGTAATAAAAAAAAAACTGATCAATTGTTATAGTCTACAAAGTAAAAAAAGGCAGAGGCAATTAATCGAAAAAAAGGTTGACAAACTTAAAATAAAAGAAGTATGTATGTAAGTGCAGAGAAAGTCTCATTTTACTTTGATACGCGTCTATTTGTTTATTTTCTTTATAAATCTTAATTGTATAAAAATAACATTTGCGTATACGTATTGTATATTTACAAACAATAAAAAGGGCAGGAAAGCTTTGTTTCTTACATTAGCTACTATTAATCGGTGTGCTTCGCTACCCACATGTTAAGGGACATTATTACAACTTGTCGTTAACTAAAGGAAGGATTTTAAAGGACAGATAAATTGTTTCTCATTATTATGAGTACCCAATAAGATAGAAGTGAGCGTTAACCTAAAGGGAGAATCATCCTGCCTTTATCTTTTAAAGTTAAGTTTATGTTTGAACTTGCCATATTATATACATTTATATATATATATATATATATATATATATTTCCAAAATATATTATTTTCAATATGGCAACTTCAAATTTAAACAAAATGGGCATATACAACAAAAAAGAACCAAGCCCGACGTTGCCACTGCGTTTAAAAAATAAACTTGTTTAATTGAGCAGTTTTATCGACATTGCTCCGGCACTGCCATATTTTTGAAAAAGTTAACTTTATTTTATCTGTAAGTTGTAATAACGAAAATAAGTTAAAGGTAACTTTACAGTTCCCTTTACCTAAAGGTACCTTTAACTAAACCCAAGTTTAACGGCCGACGACTTACGACTTTATTTCTTTTTGAATATTATTGCTTTTAGATACATATATTTTGTATGGAATTTGTTATAGTTTTTCTCTTTTGATACTTCTTCACATAAACTATCATACTTTTAGGCAGAAAAGCATATTTGGGCAATTCACACAAGCCCTTGTATCGTTGTATGGCGTGCATTGTTGGACGAAAATACAACAGTGTATGCTTGTTTTTGATAATTTTCATATAAAAATCCGATACAATTATACACATTTTTTTCATATGTTTTTAAAAGTTGTATTGAGCGCTCACAAACTAAAAGTGTTTTCAATACGACATACACGATACAAAGTCGTGGGAATTGAACAATTTATTTTATAGACTATTACTATGTATAATAAAAAGAAATTTGTTCAGGTTGTTCAAGATCACCAGGAAAGGTATAGTCAAAACGTGTCGTGAAATTTGAAATACTGGTTCTTGACGTAAGTAAGACGACTCGCTACGAAATTAGGATTCGACTAATAAATAAATGGGCAATTCATACGACTTTGTATCGCGTATGTTGTATTGAATACATTTAGTTGTTTGTGAACGCTCAATGCTATGCTGTTTTGTGTATTTCGTATTCCAAATGTCAAAAAGCGATAAGAAGAAGAAGACCTGTATTCATAATTTGATTTTCAAGCAGAATTGGCATTTACATAAACTGATAGCATGAAACCAATACAACTTTCAAAAACATATAAAAAAAATGTGTATCGGATTTTTATATGAAAATTATCAGCAACAAGCATACACTGTTGTATATTCGTCCAACAATACACTGAATACAACGATACAACGCCTTGTGTGAATTGACCAAAAATGTATATATAGAATTTCTCTCAACGAAATATAAATATCCCAATATTTTGGAAAAATAGTGTTTTTCTAACTCATGATATTATGCTTAACAAATAACCATGACGTTTTATATATGTATAAATGTAAATACGTTTTAAATTGAATTGATTTCGTCCTTAGCAGGTTTTCATACTTGGACTTGTAAATTACATAAATATACGCATTTGTCTGTTAGTTAAAAATTAATAAACAATGCATGCATATTTACAACAAATTTAGTGTCACATCAATGTATTGTAATGAATTAATAAAACATTTCATACCAATTATAATCCGTTCGGCCAAATTAAGTTCGTTATTTGGCTTAAGTCCAGATATGAAATTTTTGAAGCATTTTTATTGAAAAATTTTAATAACAGATCACATCACGCTATTGTATTAATTAATACCAAATGATAGCTATGCAACAAAATATTAGTTTTGTTGCCAATTTTATAAGAAACTGACTGTGCTTGTTGTTTGTTGATCTGTTGGAATTAAGGGTAAAAACAAAAAGTCATATATTTTTAGGGCCATTATTACAACTTGAGGTTAAACTTGGATTTAGTTAAAGGTACCTTAAGCTAAAGGGAACTGTAAAGTAACCATTAACTTATTTTCGTTATTACAACTTACAGATAAAATAAAGTTAAATGTTTTCAAAAATATTGGAATTGATATGTACAAGTTTTGTTTTGTGTTTTCTGCTGGCATCATGAGCAAGTTTTTCGCTTGATTTTTTGTTTGACGTTTAGCGATTACGTAACCGTTCTTTCAAATGATCTCCTAAATACTCTTTTGAAGTTATATCGGGACTTTGTGCAAGAATATTATTTTTTGTCAAAATATATTGCCGTACTAAGACTTTTGCCGTCCACTGTATATGCCAACAGTTTTCATAACGACAAATGTTTCAAAATAATGTTTTCAATTTGAAATATTGGGTCCGCCATCTAATGTTTTTTTTTCAACTAGTACTAATTTCGTGAATGGTAACACTTAGCTTATGTCTGATTTGACAGATAATTAGTTTTATCCTTCCGCTGAACGGATATTGACCATCCAATGCGTTTTCGCTTCGCTAAGTGGGCTAAGTGGGTGGGATCGACTTACAGAAGATGCCGATTTTGGCAAAAAAAAAATCATCTTTTCAGATGAAGCTCATTTTGATCTTGGCGGGTATGTAAACAAGCAAAATTGTCGCATTTGGGGCACAGAAAACCCGCACGCATACATTGAAAAGCCGACGCACCCAAAACGAGTCACTGTTTGGTGCGGATTTTGGTCCAGAGGCATAATTGGGCCATTTTTCTTCGAAAATGAGCAAGGAGTGGCCATTATAATCAATGGCGATCGTTATCGGGCCATGTTGAACGAATTTTTGTTCACAAAAATTCAAGAGGAGGATATTGGCAAGATTTGGTTTCAACAGGACGGCGCTACGTGCCACACAGCCGAAGCTACACTCGATGTTTTGCACCCTGTTTTTGAAGATCACATTATCAGCCGCAGAGCTGATGTCGTTTGGCCACCTCGGAGCTGCGATTTGACACCGTTGGACTATTATTTGTGGGGTGCCGTCAAAGACAAGTGTTATGCCGACAAGCCAGAGACAATTGACGCTTTAAAGGACAATATTCGTGAAGCCATTGGTGAAATACAGCTGCACATAATCGATAATGTGCTTAGAAATTAGACCGATCGTGTAGGCTACTGCATGGCCAGCCGAGGCAGCCATTTGAATGAAATTATTTTCCATTATTAACCGGAAGGATTGTACTTTCAAATAAAAAAAGAAATTTGAGAAAATATTCAGTAGTTTTTTTTTAAGCATTTTCAAAAAAAAAAAAAAAGTTATTTGGCGGACCCTGTATTTATTTATGTTTCTTTGTTATTTTCAAACTTCATGTTGTCACTATTATTAAAATTTAATTGATTTTAATTTTTTTTTTTTCTAACTTTTTACAAATATAGATCGTAAATAAATATGTATGTACGGTACTGTGTAAAAGTAATGCTTAAAAAAAATTTTTAGTTTATAAAAATATTAATTAAATCTTGTGATGTGGGTGTTAAACTAAAATGGAAGTTTTTTTATTGTGATGTTTTACTGCGTTTTAGAACGATTCATTGATTTTGTAAAATTTAAAATTTTATGCATAAATTTTTTATTTTAACTTTCTTACTATTTTTGTCGTTATTGTGTTTATTAAACTATTTTTGTGAATGGAGACTTATTGTCACCGCACAAAATATACCAAATAAGGTAGGGTGCCTACTTATACGTATGTATACTGAAATCATCTTTTTTATTATTATTCTAGAATTGTTTCGCTTTTTTTTATTACACACAATAACATGATCAATTATCCCTTATTTAACAACCCACACTTATTTATTTACGTTTTGCCTCACATGACACTTTTAATACCGTGTCCGTTCACACCCGCTCTGTAACTGAAGAGGTGTATTAATCTGCGGATAAATACGTATTTGAGGTTTTTTATATGGTTTGGTTTTTATTTAGAAATTTATTGAAAATTCTTGCAAAATCTAATTTTATACGAAAACAAAACAAAAAAAAAAACTAAAAACCAGTCAGGAATTTCTAACAACATGTTGATGCTTTTCAAATGATTTCGTTAAGCGTTGTATCATTTATTTGCGCAGGTGTAATTAAGTTGTTTTTGGAGTAGATGGTTAAATTAGGCAATTTTCGTTATTTTTATTATTTTAACATGTTTTTGTTGTTATATGTATGTATGTATGTTTTACCTTAATCCGTGTAACCGGTAAGTATTTAAATTTTAAAGATATAAACTTCTTAAATTAATTGGATTTACATATTTCTGTTTATCAAGTTAACAATTTCAACAATTTCTTTTCTTTAAGGACGTTGTACAATGGGTCAATTCGACCTCCGGGTACTGTACTTGTCTTAATTGACAAGTACACCCCCCGAAATATTTATAAGACCAAACGTATTTCTCGAAAAACTTAAAATCTTTTAGACCAATTCGTACCATTTTTGGGTTAAATATAACTAACTATAATATAAATCTTTTTATGTAAAAAAACTATTTTTTTCTTTGTTTAATAAAAGGATAGCACAAAATGAATTTCATTTTCAAACGAAAAAATTATAAGACCAAAATTAAATAATATTCTCCTAAAGCTAAAATAACAATGATAAAAAACAACTACTGAGTAATTTTTGTATTTATTAGTAATTAGTGTATCCACCGTGATTAATAATGACTTCCTGAAGTCGACGGGGCATAGAATTTATTAAATTTTCAATGCAATTTTGACCAATCCTACTCCATTCTCTTATGATGGCACTTTTTAAACATTTTACATCCTTATACTGAATGTTATTATTGAAAACTTGATCCGATAGTATTGCCCATAAAATTTTTATCGGATTTAGATCTGGACTACGTGCCGGCCAATTCAAAACTGGTATGTTTCTGGAGGACAGAAATGATTTTGTTGCTTTTGATTTATGGATTGCGGCGTTATCCTGCTGAAATATCCAATTGTTGCCTAACGAATCATCCCCAAAATTAATGAAAACGTCATCTAATAATTCAATATACTTCTCTCTATTCATTTTAGTTGATATAAAACAAATAGAAGTCCTTTCCGTAGTCGAAATCCCAGCCCAAACCATTACGGTGCCTCCACCGAAATTTCGCGACATTCGTTGATTTTTTTTTTTACGTGAATCCATCCAATATTTTTGGAAACCATCTGGACCATCTAAATCAACTTTTTTTTCATCAGAAAAAATAACTGATAACCTTGAATAACTTCAACGAATGTCGCGAAATTTCGGTGGAGGCACCGTAATGGTTTGGGCTGGGATTTCGACTACGGAAAGGACTTCTATTTGTTTTATATCAACTAAAATGAATAGAGAGAAGTATATTGAATTATTAGATGACGTTTTCATTAATTTTGGGGATGATTCGTTAGGCAACAATTGGATATTTCAGCAGGATAACGCCGCAATCCATAAATCAAAAGCAACAAAATCATTTCTGTCCTCCAGAAACATACCAGTTTTGAATTGGCCGGCACGTAGTCCAGATCTAAATCCGATAAAAATTTTATGGGCAATACTATCGGATCAAGTTTTCAATAATAACACTCAGTATAAGGATGTAAAATGTTTAAAAAGTGCCATCATAAGAGAATGGAGTAGGATTGGTCAAAATTGCATTGAAAATTTAATAAATTCTATGCCCCGTCGACTTCAGGAAGTCATTATTAATCACGGTGGATACACTAATTACTAATAAATACAAAAATTACTCAGTAGTTGTTTTTTATCATTGTTATTTTAGCTTTAGGAGAATATTATTTAATTTTGGTCTTATAATTTTTTCGTTTGAAAATGAAATTCATTTTGTGCTATCCTTTTATTAAACAAAGAAAAAAATATTTTTTTTACATAAAAAGATTTATATTATAGTTAGTTATATTTAACCCAAAAATGGTACGAATTGGTCTAAAAGATTTTAATTTTATCGAGAAATACGTTTGGTCTTATAAATATTTCGGGGGGTGTACACGTCCTCTAACCTAACCTAACCTAACAATTTCAAAAACAAATTTATTTCTAGCAATGTTTACAAAATGTTTCGTTTTTTTTTTTGGTTTGCTTTTTTTGATTTATGGCAGTTCATAATTTTTATTGAATTAAAATTTTTTTATAGTAATAATTTGAAAATGTGAAAAATTTTATTTTTTCTTATTACTTGAAATACTTTTCAAACAAATGATTGTTTACCGTTTCAATCAAATTGAACCTCTAGTGGTTCATTAACTTTTTATGCAATTTTCTATGCAACTAAACAATGCTATTAAGACTTCTAACTCCATTTACATACATACATATAAACACATACATATCGTTGGTCTCATGTAGAAAGGCCCTAACTCACATTTTTTTCGAAATTGATTTTTGTTTGTGATTCCAGTGTATGTTTGTGTTAAGTGCATTCGATTCACAAAAAAATCAATTTCGAAAAAAGTGTTAGTTAGGGCCTTTCCACATGAGACCAACGATATGTGAATACGTATGTTTATCAAAGATCAGCAATAAGTATTCAAAAAGATGATAAGTAGATACGAATCATACTCATAATTTCTAATACTTATACGCATTCATACATATTTTAATATCATACTCATACTACTCATATTCAAAGTTTGAAGTACTCATCGTACTCATACTTAACAATACGCATGATATTGTTGAGAAAATATACGTGAATAAATACAGTTGGTTTAATTGTAAATAAAATAAACTGTGGGTGAAATATTACCGCAGTTTTTGTATTCGCTTGAATGGCCTTATGTGTGGAATATACTTTCTTATTTACAAATGTCGACTACGGCTTATCTAATGAATGTGTACGGATGTGGTTTGTGGATGTGGTTTAAGATTTATGGACATAGTACATTTGCGAAGACTACACAAAAGAGTCTAGATAGAGAAAAATCGCCGATCTTGATGCCTACGTAATCACCTTCACGTGTGATTATCATTCCCTTAAATAGCTTACGCACAAAGCTCAATGTGGAAATGTGAAATTAGGGCAAGTTGCCAGCAGCACCTGTTGGAAGGCCTTATATGTTGATCAAGGAAATATTGCATTTTTGTCTTATCTTCACCAGAGATCAGCAATGAGTATTCAAAAAGATGAGTAGATTCCAATCATGCTCATAATTTCTAATACTTATACGCATTCATGCTTATTTTAATAACATACTCATACTACTCATATTCAAAGTTTGAAGTACTCATTGTACTCATACTTAACAATAGGCATGATGTTGTTGATTTCGACTCTCCTTTACTCAACATTTGTAAGAATCACAAAATAAGTGTGATTCGCATGCGAATACTACAATACTCACTAGAAGGTTGTGTGTTTGGTTTGCTTGCTGTCTTTGTCTTTTTCTTTCTTCTTTTTTTTTTTTGTAAATGCAACACCAACAACTAAAACTGTAAATTATAATGAATAATTCGAATCACTCGAATCATTTATGAGTACATATTATAAGTATTTTTCTAAATTTATGAATCTGAATGAGTAGGCGTATGAATCAAACATATTTCGAATGCAATGAGTTTGATGTCAACGTTGTACTCATACTGATTGCAACCTGTACTGATAAATCAATGTTGTAGTGAGTACGAATGAATCAGAGTGTAGTTGAATTTCAATACTGTTCACTCACTCATACTCAAAATTTCATGAGCACTTATGAGAAGCGAGAAATCGATTCATTGCTGATCTCTGATGTACATATAAATATGCATCATGTCCTATTATTATTTATTTTTTGTATTATTTTCATGTCATTTACAATAAGCTTAAACTTGGGTTTAGTTAAAGGTAACTTTAGCTAAAGGGAACTGTAAAGTTATCTTTAACTTATTTTCATTATTACAACTTACAGATACAACAAAGTTAACTTTTTCAAAAATATGGCAGTGCCGGAGCAATGTCGATAAAACTGCTCAATTAAACAAGTTTTTTAAAGGCAGTGGCAACGACGGGCTTCGTTTTTTTGTGTTGTATGTGCTCATTTTGTTTAAATGTATGGCAAGTTCTAACATAAACTTAACTTTAAAAGTTACCGGCAGGATGATCCTCCCTTTAGCTTAATGCTCACTTCTATCTTATTGGGTACTCATAATAATGAAACAGAATTTATTTGCCCGTTAAAATCCCCCCTTTAGTTAACGGCAAGTTGTAATAATGGCCCTAAATGTTGCAAAACTTTACGTTTCATAATTACTTTTTGTTATTCTTGGGAAACCGTCGATATCTATTGGCCTTCGAATATTTGCATGTGGTCAATGCTTTGTTTACAAAAATTGATTTGTTGATAAAAATTGTTGTATTGCAAAAATTACTTTTTTAATTAAGATAATTAAGATAATTTAACAATTTAATGTTTTCTGTTATTGAATGCATGTTTACGTTATTTATTTGTTTACGTTATTTATTAGCATTTAATTTTTTATTGCAAATTTTGCTTATGATTTTTATTTTTATTTTGCGTTCTATTTCTTTTTGTTCACTTTTTTTTCAGACACCAAAAGCATGAGTCGTGAAAGCGATGACAATTTGAGTTCTATCAATTCTCAATACACAGGTAATAATGATCTCATATTACATATTATTTTTAACTCTTACAAACTTTATATATTTTTCTTATTTTGGGTCTCCTGCATACATTGTAATTTTGGTACCATATGATTTCTTTTTAACCTTAATTTTGTTTTATTTTAATTGTAATTATTTTTCATTACATTCGCCTTTATGTAACGCCATTAAATAATTTCGTTGCTCCATACCATTTTCTATTAATTAAAATATTTCTTTTTTTTAACAATTTTAAGTTATTGTATAACTTTGTTATACGTCTGGTACTTTGTTGTTAAAAGCTAATTACGGAATTTTGAAAATTACTTTGAATAATGGCAACATTTAGTTTTTTTATCTCGGGTGCACGTACATAACTCCTACTGTGACAAATTGCTGATGATGAGCTTCTTTTGTATGAGGCATGATGAAAAGAAAAACATGATTTTTTTCTTAGATAATTTATTATTTCTAAGCGTTATTAAATAATATAATTTATAATAGAGGGATTTTTTGCAAGCTTCTTTGTTAGTACGTGCCTTTTAAAAGGCATATTTATAAATTAATTTTATTTTACATATAATCCACAACGAATTAATGAATAAAATAGAAAATCAAACAGTTTTGGGCTGAAATTTTTCCCAAAGAAATGAATCAATGAGGCTTACGGCCGTTATTACAATTAAAGGGAGGATAAATTGTTTTTCATTATTATGACTACCCAATAAGATAGAACTGAGCGTTAAGCTAAAGGGAGGATCATTCTGCCGGTAACTTTTAAAGTTAAGTTTATGTTAGGTTAGGTTAGAGGATGTATACTTGTCAACTGTGACAAGTACAGTACCCGGAGGTCGAATTGACCCATTGACAACGTCCTAGCTTCTTACACCACTCATGTTGTGAGCGTTAATTTTATACATGAGTAGCGGGACCTACAGTTTAAAGTCAACTACGAACGACAGATTTTTGAGAAGCTTTTCATGGTAATTTTTACTCGCAGAGTTTTTGCCAGAAATCTGCTGAAAGGAAGCCGCCGAAGAAATATTTTTTTATTCATATTTTCGTTTTGATATCTGACCTGGGATTTGAAATCGGGCCTTTCGTCTTATAAGCCAACACACTACCTACTAGACCACGGCGACTTCTGTTTATGTTAAAACTTGTCATATTATATATTACTAGCTGACCCGGCGAACGTCGTCCCGCTCAAAATTGTTTTTTTTATTGCCCAAAATAGGTCACATTATATCGACGCCTAAATTCTATAACGTTCTAAGTGTACTTAGAACGTTTTTAATGTTCTTGCATTTTTAAATTCTACGTTCTCTAACTTACTGTCAAAATTTGGTTAAGATGCGCCGATCCGTTCCGAAGTTATAGGGAAAAATCTACTTAGAATACACGTATAGTCGTATGTCGCGTGAAAACTTTTACAGGTCATAACTCAAAACACACTTTTTCGACTTAGAATGTTATAGAATGGAGGCGTCGATATATGTATTGTAATCTGACGAAGTTGTAGTTGTTGTGCTCGCTCCAAAACAAAAACTGACAGACATACATGTTATATATGTACATATGTAGTTATAAACCATCGAATTAGCCGACTTATGGGTATCTCTTAAAGGGGAGGGTTGGCACTCCCATTTTTTGGTGAGTTTGTCGATATCGACTCTATGAACTTACCCACCAAATTTTATTCGTCTACGATCAATATGTACCTAAATATTCAATTTTAACGATTTGCCACGCCTTCTTAACATTTAGGGAAATGAAAAATAGATGTTGTCCGATTCTCAGACCTACCCAATATGCACACAAAATTTCATGAAAACCAGTGGATCCATTTCGGAGGAGTTTAACCACTAACACCGTGACACGAGAATTTTATATATTAGATTTTCAATATGGCTTCAACTTCAAATTTAAACAAAATGAGCATACACAATAACAAACACGAAAACTTGCATAATTGAGCAGTTTTATCGACATTCCTCCGGCACTGCCATATTTTTGACAAAAGTTAACTTTATTTTATCTGTAAGTTATAATAACGAAAATAAGTTAAAGGTTACTTTACAGTTCCCTTTAGCTAAAGGTAACTTTAACTAAACCCAAGTTTAATGGCAAGTTGTAATAATGGCCCTTAATAAAGTATTCCGAATTTTTTCAGTATGATTAATTAATCATCATTACAACACTTGAGTCAAGATTACAATAGTTTCTCATAGCATTCACGTTGTGTGTGTTCATTTCATCCATAAGTAGCGGGACCTACAATTTAAGATCGACTCCGTACGATGTATGTATTTGAGAATCTTTATAGGACATTTTTATTTACACTCAGAGTTATTGCCAGAAGAATGCTAAGAGAAAGTTGTCGAAAGAAATATTTTTCCATATATCGGTTGATTTTTTAGCTATTATCTTTTTGGCAACACTGGTTTAAACAGCTCACGCACGTTTCGTGTTTTGTTTCACTGTCAAACATCTTCAGTTTGGTCTATAATTTAACCATGAATCGTCTTACAAACGAACAACGCGCTTTCAAATCATTGAATTTTATTATCAAAATGCGTGCTCCGAAGATCCACTTCTTTATCGAAAAATTGTGTTCAGCGACGAAGCTCATTTTTGGCTCAATGGATACGTAAATAAGGAGAATTGTCGATTTTGGAGTGAAGATCAGCCAGAAGCATTGCAAAAGCTACCAATGCATTCAGAAAAAGTCACAGTTTGGTGCGGTTTATGGGCTGGTGGCATCATTGGACCGTACTTCTTCAAAGATGCTGCGAATCGTAACGTAACTGTGAATGGTGAGCGCTACCGTGAAATGATACCCAACTTTTTTTTTGCCCAAAATGCAAGAGCTTGACTTGCATGACATGTGGTTTCAACAAGATGTTGCCACATGCCACACAGCACGCGTAACAATGGACTTATTGAGAGGCGAGTTCGGTGAATGCTTTATTTCACGTTCGGGATAGGTCAATTGGCCGCCTAGATCGTGCGATTTAACGCCTTTATACTATTTTTTGTGGGGCTATTATAAAGCTCATGTTTATACAGACAAGCCCGCTTCAATTGACGCTTTGGAAGACAACATTGAAGCATTTATTCGTGAGATACCGGCCGAAATGTTGGAAAGAGTATGCCAAAATTGGACTAAGCGGATGGACCATTTGAGGCACAGCCGCGGTCAACATTTGCATGAAATAATCTTCAAACCTTAAATTTTATGGACCGTACTATCGATTCAAATAAAGATTTGAATTTTATGTGCTTCTTTTTTTAAAAAATTTTCCTATAGCTCTTAAAATATCACCCCTTATTTGTTTTGTTCAAAATTTCTGTGCTGGATTTTGAACCACAAGCTCTCGTCTAAAAGTCCAACGACGAACCTACTAGACTGAGAGGAGAATTGTGCGATTGATGGATTGAAGTAGCTCAAAATAAAATGTTTTTAGCACCATGTTGTACATGCTATTACATGCATTCGAAAATTTGTGGGCCTTGAGTCAACGCTGAGTGCGCAGAGCGCCGCGCGCTTGTTGTTAAAAACGATCTTTTATTTCAAGTTTAATAGGTTTTGCATTTGTTCGAATACAAACAGGAAACATACATATTTTATGTAAAAAAAGCATTTTAAAATTATAAGATTGTATTCAGGTAATTAAGGAAAACAAATTAAAAAATGCACTTAAAAATTAAATGCCATTTTAAGTGCTCTGAGACACTCCTCATTGCCACAAAAAAAGTTTACGATAAAACGTAGTATTGAATTTTTCTTAATTTTAATTTAAAATATAAAAAAAACCAAAACTAACGATTTTTCGATCAATGATAAGTAATGAAACAAATATGTAAATTTAATTGCAATTTTAATAATACATATGTATTAAAAAAAATATTAAATATGTAAGTCATAAATCAGTCTAAAAGATAGCTTTAGTTTTCTTGTTAATTATGGATTCTTTTAGGAATTTTTGTTTTGTTTTTAAATTTAAAAAAAAAAAATTTCTTAATAATGTTATTGGATTTGTAGCATTTTGAGATTATCTATAGAAATTCCAAAAGCATTCAGGTGGAAAATTATAAACAAACAACAACAACAACAATTTCCGCCGGTGATTTTAAATTGCAATCGCCCGCTCACACAGTTTACTATTCATCTAACTATTCATTCATTCATCGATTATCTGCACATTAGATGATAATTTGCATAAAAAATTTTCAATAAAAAAAAAAAATTAAAATAAAATAAATTTTTAGTGTGGGCCTAAATAGGGGCACACTTTGCTGCCAACGTTGCGTCCACCAACAACTTTACAATATTGACACATAGGCATTTCAACTGGATATTGCTTATCTCTACAATATAAGTATTTATTAGCTTTACATAAGTTTTAAAACGATATTCACATGTGAAATGATTCATTGCGCCCACCGTCATAACGTTCGACCCCCCCCCTACCTTCCCCATAACTAACAGAATAATAACAAAAAATAAATAATGTATAATTAAATTAAATAGACAACAAATCTTCCTAAAGCGGTATTTTTTATAAACTTTTTTGAAAAAAAAAAAACTTTTAATTAATTGAAAATCTATAAACGTCGTCTTAAAACTTGTTTCGTGGTTGGTTCGTTTAACGTTAATTAAATGTTGTTTAATTGATATTTATTTTATTTTATTTTGTATTAATTTAATTGTTGCAATGAATGAATTACATCAGAACTATTGGCTACTGTAGTAGACAAGATCAATAGCACCTCTTTGATATTTTTCCTCCCCCCCCCACGGTTAATTTTTGCAACGTCAGCAGCTCAATAAGAGCTTGATTGTGTAATTGATTAAATAACATACAGTTTACAACTGTATCTACTCGTAAACGTGATTAAGAAAACATATTTGTATAGACCTGACATGGATTCAAAACAATTTTACTGCATAAACCATTCGATTTTCACGGCGAAGAGTTGTTTTTTTCGTCGTGAGAATAAGATGATCTTTGTTGTGAATAAAATTAATACGAGAACTTGGGTGTTATGGAATGGTGTGTTGCTACCAAATTGTTTACGATTAGCAAATCCTCATTTCGGATCTTTTCATGATGGCTTTAATCGATGTCGCTTTATCCAATAAAAACCTTTGCATGCATCCTTTGGCAATAATCGAGGCCCGAACCACTACTGACCAAAGGCAAAAATCTATCTTTTGAAGCTGTCAGTGCTTACTTTTTAAGCTTAAAATAATGCTTTCATACCAGAGATCAGCAATGAATCGTTTTTTCGCTACTCATACGTACTCATGAAATTTTGAGTATGAGTGAGTCAACAGTATTGCAATTCAACTATTCTGATTCATTCATACTCACTATAACATTGATTTATAAGTACAGGTTGAAATGAGTATGAGTAAAACGTTGACATTAAACTCATAACATTCGAAAAATATGTTTGATTCATACGCTTACTCATTTAGATTCATAAATTTAGAAAAATACTTATAATACTCAAAAATGATTCGAGTGATTCGAATTATTCAACAAAATTTACAGTCTTAGTTGTTGTTGCATTTACAAAAAAAGAAGAAAGAAAAAGATAAAGACAGCAAGCAAAGCAAAGTGCAGACCTTGCGCTGACCAACTTCCTCCTTTTCCCTGATTTTGGTGGAACTTGGTTAGTACAGGGACTGCGTTCACCCGTGGCATCACAACGGGCCGCTATGCGTGCTCAAGTGAGCTTTGTGACATCAGAGCTACCACTCCGACCTAACCTAACCTAAGCAAAGCAAACACACAACCTTCTACTGAGTATTGTAGTGTTCGTATGCGTATCATACTTATTTTGTATTTCTTGTAATTGTTGAGTAAAAGAGAGTTCAAATCAACAACATCATGCGTACATTGTTAAGTATGCGTAGTTCAAACTTTGAATATGAGTAGTATGAGTATTATATTAAAATAAGTATGAATGCGTATAAATATCAGAAATTATGAGTATGATTCGTATCTACTCATCTTTTTGAATAGTCATTGCTGATCTCTGTTTCATACATACATATTCATTATTAAGATGCTATTTGGAAAAAAAAATTATTTTTCGTAAGCGAAGGTAAGGAAGTGTAGTGTAACCAATATCTCAAGATTTAATTACTAGCTGTTTGCCCTATCAGAATTTATGAGTATGATTCGTATCTACTCATCTTTTTGAATACTCATTGCTGATCTCTGCTACTGACGTAGAAACTCTAACTACAGCAGAACTTAAATTCATTTTCGACTGCGCCTTCATCCATGACTCATAACTACAACAAATACAACAGCAATTTTTTGTTGGAAGTTGGACGATAAAATCAAAGAAATTTGACATTTGAGCGTCCAATAAGAAGTGATAAAAAAAATTCATCTGTTTCTGCGTTGCTATCTGATATACTACTTGTACCATGCTTTCATCTATTAAATCATTTCTAGGATATTGTTGCCCTTCAGTTAGTTCATTTCCTGGCCCCGTTTTTCTAGCTAAAGACAAACCAATATTATTGTCTTTCATATAGTAGTTTAATTACAGATACGACGCTCTATGCTTTAAAAACGTTAATAAGCGAACACACTACTTACTAGACTACGGCGACTTACTGTGTTACTAATACTTTAAAATATTATTTGAACAATTTTACTGTCACCTTACTGTATAAACTGTATTGTACGGCCATTTGTTCATATTGCTGTCATAACGAGCATTAATACAGTGAACTTAGTTGATTATTAATAACTTTTTATCTCGTTTTACTTTTGAAGAGAGTGTAAATAAAAACTTTTTTTTTTGTTTCCTTTTCAAAAAAACAACAACACCAAGTGTTTGTTCAAGACACAGTATATTAAATTCACTTATAGGCTTTTGCTGTTCAATATTGACCTCCATTCGTTTTGCATTTCCATTAGCCACATTGAAATTGAATTTAATTTTAAATGATCACGTCATCGAACTGAATAATAGTGGTATTGAATAAGAATAAAATCATCTTTAATATGGAGAAAAGAAAAAATATAATAAATAAAATATATAATTATAATATAAAATATTAATTATAATTATAAATTACTAACTGTACCCTGCGCGTGTAGCTCCGCGACCAACTGAAATAAATTTGAAGGAACGACATTACACAAACTATCCAATTAATTTTGAATCATTTTATTGATTTTGTTTCCCGTTATCCAGATGAGTCAGACGAACGGGCCTGAGTAGTACGTATTCGATCAGTTTCTAATCTCACTTCTCGTTGTTCAAGTGATTCATGCAAGCGGGTCTCAGCAGCTTGTACTCGAAGATTTTCCAGTCTCAATTATCGTTGTCCGTCTGATTCTGAGGCTCGTAATGCTCTTTTCTTCCGTGCTTGAGGTGTAGGTCGACCAATTGCTTGTCGCTTTGGAGGCATGGTCGCTCGGGAACGACTTGAAAAATGCGTTTAAATTTATTATAATCTCACACAGTGTACCCAATCCAATTGAATCCGACAGCATTTTTAAAAATTTTCCAAAATTAAAATGTTTCAAATTTGTGATTGACATTTTACGGGAATGAGTTATACCCAAATGTTATTAAAATCATAAATGATGAATCTTAAAATGTCTGGTATTTGTCTGATCAACACTTGATCAAATGTATAGTTTACGATTCAATTCATTTTGAATAATTCTCAATGGCGCCATCTACCGGAAATTAGTCGCACTAACTTAGAAACCTGCGTCGACTTACATATGTGCAACAACTTTGCTAAAGATCATAACATGATCAAATACACAATTTATGATTTAATTCATTAGTAATTTTCAGTGGCGCCACCTGTCGGAAATAGGTCATACTAACTTAGAAACCATCCCCGGCTCATACGCAACAACTTTGCAGAAGATTATAACATGATCGAATACGTAGTTTACGATCCTATAAGTTACATACAATCAAACATTCATTTTTATATACATATGTCGGGACTACGACCTGGTTTCTTTGTGGTGTGCGCTAATTTTATACTTGAGTGGCGAGACCTACAGCTCAAAGTCGAATTTTCATGGCAATCTTATTTACTCTCAGAGTTTTTGCCAGACATTTTCTGAGAAGAAGTCGACGAAGAAATATTTTTATATTTTCGATTTGATGTCTGACCTGGGGTTTTGAACCCTGCCCTTACGTCTAATAAGCCAACACACTACCTACTAAACTATGGCGACAACAGTTTCAATTACAAAATTTTACGTATTCTATCTTTTTCATGTAATTGCTGTATTTTTCCTTCGAACTGTCGACATTCAGTGTTTGGGTACTTATTTCCGATACGAGTACAGTAATAACAATTGTCATTAGATGGTTTGACGGACGTAACTTACTTACGTTATAAGTAATACGTTATTATAATCACTATATAATGGCTGTTGAACCCTACTGAATAATTCAAAAACTAAACATATTGTGCAGAAATCTATATAGCATTAGCGTAATTTGATAACTTTCTTATCAAATCAAATACATACATATAATAATCAGACAGGTCGATCATGAGACAAAAGCATTCGCGGCACCAGATGTTGTTTAACAACGTTTGGTTACACCTTCGTAGTTTACTACTCAAGTGTGGTATCTTATCTTTTGCGGATGTAGTACGAGTTTTTAACATTCAGGGATAAATTTAATTAATTTTTAATTAAATTAATTCATTTTTTAGGGCACACAGCTAGTAATTAAATCTTGAGATATTGGTTACACTACACTTCCTTCGCTTACGAAAAATAATTTTTTTTTCCAAATAGCATCTTAATAATGAATATATGTATGTATGAAACAGAGATCAGCAATGAGTATTCAAAAAGATGAGTAGATACGAATCATACTCATAATTTCTGATACTTATACGAATTCATACTTATTGTAATATCATACTCATACTACTCATATTAAAAGTTTGAAGTACTCATCGTACGCATGCTTAACAATACTCATGATGCTGTTAAATTCGACTCTCCTTTACTCAACATTTACAAGAATCACAAAATAAGTATGATACGCATACGAACACTACAATACTCACTAGAAGGTTGTGTGTTTTCGTTGCTTTCTACTCTCCCTTACTCAACATTTACAAGAATCATAAAATAAGTATGATTCACGTACGAACACTACAATACTCACTAGAAGGTTGTGTGTTTTCTTTGCTTATCTTTTTCTTTCGTATTTTTTTTTAAATACAACAACAACTAAATATTGATGAATGATTCGAATCGTTTATGAGTATTATAAGTATTTTTCTCAATTTCTGAATCTGAATGAGTAGGCGTATGAATCAAACATATTTCAGAGTGTAGTTGAATTTCAATACTGTTGATTCGCTCATATTCAAAATGTAATGAGTACTTATAAGTAGCGAGAAAACGATTCATTGCTGATCTCTGGTATGAAAGCAGGTACATATATAATAGTCTTTTCAGCTTAAAACGTAAGCATTGACAGTTTCATAAGATAGATTTTTGCCCAATGTGGAGTCTATTGATGTTATTCAGTTTATTTGGAAATAAAATAGCAAAAATAATTTAAAACAATGAATAAATTCAGATTTTCTAAACTGAAATTCCTCATAAAAGTTTAACAAAAAAAATGTTTAAATTTGTTTTAAAGGTCATTGCATATTTGAAATTAAAATCTTAAATGCATAGTAAATTTAGTACATTTCATTTGAAATATGATAAAACTACTGTTAGTTTCCAATTTATTATTCGAAAATATTGAACAAACAAATGTTATAATTTAAAACTTGTTTTTATAATTCGAATATTATCGTGGCATTTAAAACTATTGTAGTAGAATGAAATTAATGCGTTTTATTTCAAATGAATTTTTAAAACGTTTCATTTTAACTTCGAAAATGAACTCCACTACACGTTTCGGTTGTAATAAATAATAACATTTGTTATACGTACATTTTTATTGTTTAGAAATGATTGTTGCCTTCAATTTTTGACTTATTGTTGTAATTGAGGTTGATTGGAATGAACACGTACTCGTATGTATGGTTCTTGTCGTTAGATTTACATCATTTGCCTTACTATTGGCCTTTACAATTTAATTGAAATCTTAAGCAAAACTTTTTAACTGAATTAACACGTTGACTGCCGTAGTTGGCACCCTAGAAGGGAACGCAATCTACGAGTTATCTCGTACTCACTAAACCTGCCATTTTTGTGTAGCTACGAATAAAATCGTATTATATCAGTACTCGTATCGATAAATGGCTTCTGGGAAAAGAACAAAAAGTCAATGTTGGTGTGCGTGGCCAGTTTTCTGAAAATTGTTGCGGCAGTCAATGTGTTAAATAAAGGCTTTGAAACATACCAGAACCAGGCATAGATTGCTAAACATTTTCAGAATTGCAGCACTTATTGTGGATGCCAATGTTGTTTATGACAGTTGTAGTATATACATACAGTGGACAGCAAAAGTCTTAGTACGGCAATATATTTTGACAAAAAAAAAGTCCCCACAGGCCTAATGCTCTTGCACAAAGTCCCAATATGACTTCAAGAGAGTATTTAGGAGATCATTTGAAAGAACGGTGTTAAATAAAGACTCACAGGGGGCATACAGGAATCTAGAGGATGACTATACAGTAGAAATAAAACTAATTACAATGGTTGTCAAAATATCGAAAGAAATTCAATCTCTTGGGTTACTCGATATCGATTACCATATTTAGTTCAATTTTGTTCGATATCGTACAAGGTGATTAGACCATAGATCATGTCTATAAGACGTCTCCCACTGTGTTACTTAATCGTGGCTCAGGCTTAATTTTTTTTTTCTTTTATCGATAGAGTAGTTTCAAAAACAAGGGCGATAGATCTCGTATTAACTGCAAGATGAATTTTATTTTATTTCTCGATATGAAAAACTATCTATACATACATATGTACATACATAATTGGTCATTACAACCCTTCAGTCAGGATTACGGCCTAGCTTCTCACACCACTCATGTTGTGTGTTAATTTTATACATGAGTTCGGGTCCTACAGTTTAACGTCGACTCCGAACGACAAATTTTTTGAGAAACTTTTTCATGGCAGGTTTATTTACTCTCAGAGTTTTTGCCAGAAATCTGCTGAGAGGAAGTCGCCGAAGAAATATTTTTTTTTCATATTACGTTTTGATGTCTGGCCTGGGGTTCGAACCCGGGCTTTACGTCTAATAAGCGAATACACTACCTACTAGACTACGGCGACTACAAGAAAGAACGGTTACGTAATCGCTAAACCTCAAACAAAAAGTCAACCGAAAAGCTTGCTCATGGTGTCACCAGAAAACACTAAAAAAAACTTGTACATTCAATTCCAAATGGGTTAAATGGAGTGCTTGACCTTAAGAGATATTCTACTAAATACAAGGGATAACATTTTCATATATTAGACCTTTGAATTTAAATTTACTCAGGGTTCTCCTTGGGGGTACCTGTGGAGTCATCTGAAACTTTTCCTTATTTTTCTCTTGTTTTATGAAAAACATTAAAAATTTTTTTGTTTTATAATAAAACAGAAATAAGTTAATAAAATGTGTAAATATATAAACTATAAATTTTTATACAAACTTTTGGCTAAAATTCATGAAATTGCTAAAATATATATATTGCCGTACTAAGACTTTTGCTGTCCACTGTACGTGTATATGTATATACAATTAACAATTAAATAAAAATTTTGTCTTATTCGCTATTATTAGATTAGAAGTTGCTAAGAAAAGACAAGTAAAAAAATAATATTTTAATTTGATCTTATTAAAGTTGCCTTTATTACCTTAAACTGGTTTGTAGGCAAATACATTATCAACGGATTCATAAAATTGAAAATAAATCATGTAAACAGTCAGTTAGAAATTATGATCTCCAGAAGGTAGTTTTCGATAAATTGTCACGTTTTTAAAATCTAATTTCAAATTTATTAATTTTGAAAATCACATTATTTTTTTTTTATTTTTTAACTGCACATTATTTTATTTAATTTAACTAAAGTTAAAGAGAACTGACACCATTTAATATTATTGGGCAATTCACATAAGCCCTTGTATCGTTGTATTCATTGTATTGTTGAACGAATATACAACTGTGTATGCTTAGTGTTGATAATTTTCATATAAAAAATTCGATACAATTATGCACATATTTTTCATGTGTTTTTGAAAGTTGTATTAGTTTCGAGCTATCAGTTTATGTAAATGCCCGTAATCAAGAAGAAGAATAAAAATACAAAAAATATTTTCTATGTAACTTGAGTTAACAATTAACATTTTAAAATGATAATTGTTCGCATAGATAATTAATTAATTTACTTTTTGCTGTAATATTTTTCATTTTGTTGCTTGAAAATCAAATTATGAATACTGGTCTTCTTCTTATCGTTTTCTGACGTTTGGAATAGGAAATACGCAATACAGCATAGCATTGAGCGTTCACAAACAAAAAGTGTATTCAATACAATATACACAATACAAAGTCGTGTGAATTGGCCATAAGTGTTCTAAGTAAAATTCAAATTTAAACCAAATCGTACACATACACCGAATAACAAGAAATTAATTAAATTAATATTATTAAACACAATTAGATTTCACTGCATTTCCAATTAATTAAATTTTTTTTTAGTTAAAAATATTCAATTATTAACCAACAACTGTGTAACACTTTCACAATTCTAATGAATTTTTTTAACACTGAATATGCAATTCAGTCTAGATTTTGTAAAATAACAATATGTATACGCATTTGTTTGTTTGTATGTTTATTTATTTCGATGTTGTTTGTTTATGTGTTTTTTTTTCTTTAACAAAAATTTAATCTCTTTTTGAAAATGTATAAAAATCGGAAACCAGATTTGTACCAAGAGACAGTTAATCGTTTTACACGATCGTCTTTAACACCCGAAATGGATAGATTTTCACCATCACGTTATTCGTTCAAATCGGGTTCGCCATTTTCGAATTCAGACTCAAGTCGACGACAATCTTGTAAGTGTTATTTAATAATTTTTTTTTAATTTTTTGTTTGTTTTTATTTTTTGTCTAAAATTTTATTTTATTTTAAAAAACCAAAACAGATGATTTATATGTAGAGGCCACTGGCCGACGACGAAGTTCAGGTAAGATGAATTCTTTGGAATATTCTTCTTTCCCAGAAATTTAATTCAACAATAATGATGGTCTTCTAACGGTTCTTTTTCTCAAATTTAATATCTAACCTTATTAAACAACAATCTATATACAGTATAATGTATGTATGTAACTTGAATGTTACAACCTAATTAATTAATTAATTAAAAATGAAAAAAATATAAAATTATTAAATTTTAACTTGTACCTAAAGGTATTTAATTATACTACATATTTGGTAATATGGTTTATATTAGCATTTCTGCTTATGTTCGTAACGCTCGAATAGAAAATAATTTGACCTTACTTGTTTCCTTTAATTTTATTGTTGTAACATTTACTTCTATTTTTTCTTCACTTCACTTCTAATAAATAACTTATAATAACACTTATTAGTCTAACGGCATATTAATAGTTACTATGCATAGTATTTGTAAACTTGTTGCAGTTTTTATTAAGACATTCATTCGTTTAAGCCCCAGTAGTCAAAAAATGTATAAATTGTACGTGTGTGTGAAGACAGATTATAAAATCTATGTATCTCCCCAGACACAAACCAAGTCAGTTTACAGAGCTCTGTTATGTTACTAACAGAACTCTGTTAAACATTTAATTTAAGGCTGGGAAAGAAAAACAGGAAAAATTTATTATTTATTTATTAATTACAATACAATTACAAATTATATTCTAATTATATACGAGCGGAGTAACTTGACCATATGCTCGGTGTAGTGTCACAGACCAGAGTCTCTGGTGGGAATCGAACCCACGACCCTCACGAAAAATTAATTAAATTCCTGGGTAATATAAGAAAAAAAGGGGAAAAGTTGACAAAATAAGTCCTATAGTTAATCACTGTTACAAAATATTGCGTAATAAGAACTACAATAAACAGATATTCACACATTTCCGATAGCTATTGTAATCCGATAAATAAAACAACATTGTGGGAAAACAGGACTGAGTGGGCGAACAAAATAAATTGTTTTTAAAGCATTCTACGTCCCTTTAACTAAATCAATCGCCAGAACCCTTAACAGAGCAAGTTTTCATAGTAGACTTTGAAATTTTCCCAGATTTTAGATTTTAACAGAACAGATTTCAGATTTAACAGAGTGACAGCATTGTTTGTAAGGGAGAGAGCAGAAGAACATTAGGTTTAGGTCGAACAGGTTATTGTAGGCGGTATGCAGGCGATTGGTATCAGGTCGCTGTAGTCTAGTAGGTAGTGTGTTGGCTTATTAGGCGTAAGGTCACAGTTCAAAACCCAGGTCGGGCATCAAAACAATTTTTTTTAAATTTAATTTTTTCTAAATCATATCAAATATATAAAATTGATCAGTATATATATCAGTATATTAATATATATGTATTAAAAAAATAAAAATAATTACACAAAAACCCCAACTAAGGATTGAACTCGGTCATGATTAAGAATAAGCAATTGGATTTAAAATTCACCTTTCAAAAATATTCTGATAAAACTTGCCAAAAACTTATGGAATTAATGCTCCAACGGAATGAAATTACAAAAGAAAAAAATCGGTGGAAAGAGCAAATTGAATACGAAACCAGTATAGATAGTTTTTCGTAGTCGCCTTAGTCTATTAGATAGTGTGTTCGCTTATTAGACGTAAAGTCCGGGTTCGAGCCCTAGGCCAGACATTAAAACAAAATATGGAAACAAAAAATATTTCTTCGGCGACTTCTCTCAGCAGATTTCTGGCAAAAACTCTGAGAGGAAATAGAACCTGCCATGAAAAAGTTTCTCAAAATCTGCCGTTCGGAGTCGATGTTAAACTGTAGGTCCCGCCACTCACGTATGAAATTAAGGCACACAACATGAGTGGTGTGAGAAGCTAGGCCGTAATCCTGACTGATGGGTTGTATGTATGTATGAATACATAGTTTTTCATATTGAGAAATAAAATTCATCTTGCAGTTAATACGTGATCTAACGCCCTTATTTTTAAAGCTACTCTATCGATAAACGGAAAAAAATTAAGTTTAAGCCACGATTAAGTAACACAGTGGAAGACGTCTTATAGGCATGATCTATAGTTTAATCGCCTCGTACGATATCGAACAAAATTGATCTAAATATGGTAATCGATATCGAGTAACCCAAGAGATTGAATTTCTTCGATATTTTGACAACCATTGTAATTAGTTTTATTTCTACTGTATAGTCATCCTCTAGATTCCTGGGTGGCCTGTGAGTCTTTATTTAACACGTTGACTGCAGACTACGAGATAACTCGTAGTTGGCACCCTAGAAGGGAACGCAATCTACGAGTTATCTCGTACTCACTAAACCTGTCATTTTTTGTGTAGCTACGAATAAAATCGTATTATATCAGTGCTAGTATCGATAAATGGCTTCTGTATGGTATGGTACCCACAGACCTATTATATATCCTAAAATTAGCTCCTAACCAAGTGGGCTTGTTTGGTTGTGGATACTGTTAAACTGCTAACAGTGCTATGTTAGAGGAAAATGTTGTCCTGTTAAGAGAAATTTTGTTGCTCTGCTAACATTTTTGGTTTGCGTCTTGGATTATCAAATTCAAATTTTTTATACTACCGAGTTCAAATCGTACATTAATTGTTTTCCTTTCCTTCTTTACTTTTTAGGGTTAATTTTATATTAAAACCACAGATTGTTTATTATTTTGTTGTTGTGTTATTGTCAATCGTTTAAACTTTTTTTTAGTATAAAGGCGCTTGCGCAGGTGGTGTGGTTTCCTCTTTAGTAAAGCTTATTTCGTGTTTTCGTTTCGTTTTTTTTTACTGTCTATATTTTGCCATAAAATCTATGCCACTTGATGTTACCTTAAATGGTGGCAACGCGAAAACATTCTATTATATTTATATATATTCGATTACTACAATGTACATACAATTCAGTTTTGTCGGCACAAATCACAATTGCATTTGACCGGTATTTCGGTTATCGGTGTTCTGTAAACAATACATATGTATGTTAGTAAAAATAGAAAATTTCTTTGACATGACCATTAATCATTTATTTTTAACATAAACGATAATAATGAAAAAACACAAGACAAGACGTGACTTTTGTTAGATGCTGTCTGTTGCATGCAGTATTTCCCAAACGCTTTTATGATGATTTAATCGTTTAATTTTTTTTTTTTTTTTTTTTTGGATTGACACGATTGCTAATTGCTTTTCAATATTTTGCATATAAAACTGCATAAAACCCACATATGTACTGTGAATGGCAATAATGTATCATCTAATGACCGTGGGAGTTTATCATTTTCATTTCATTACATTACAGTTTAATGGAAAAGAAAAACTTGTAGTTATGTATGTGCACAAATGTATGAAAATACAATGTTGAAAAAGATTTTGCAAAAGAAACGACAGATCATGCAACAAATAAACAAAATACATACATACATAGAAAACATAGAAAATAAACAAATATTACCCAGATACTACAGATGTCCCAAAAATGGATTGAAGATAATATAATAACATTTTAAGATAACATCGATAGACATACATATATGTATAAAACAGTGTTGCAAAACTGAAATTTTGAAATGGTACTGAACTATAACTGAAAGAGTACTTTTTTGCATCAAATGGTACTTTTGCAAAAAAACTACATACAAACATATTGGTCATTATAACCCAAGCAGGGTTATGACCTAACTTCTCACACTACTTATATTGTGTGTTTTAATTTTATACATATGTGAGTGGCGGAACATACTGTTTAACGTCGACTCCGAACGACAGATTTTTGAGAAAATTTATCATGGCAATTTTATATACTCTCAGAGTTTTTGCCAGAAGGAAGTCCCGTTTTTTTTCAAATTGCGTTTCGATGGAGATGTCTGATATGGGATTTGAACCGTGGGCTCACGTCCAGTAAGCCTGCACACTATCTACTAGCCTATTTAGTTATTTATATTTAACACACATACGACACGGAATAGAAAAACTAACGACTTATTCGTGTTCCTCACGTACAAGATAAACACAGCTTATTCGGAACGTAACAAAACGTAAAAGCAACGTTTAGTCAAATGTAATAATATTTTTCAAATGAGAAAGTACTGAAAAAAGTACAAAAGTACTGAATTTTTCAACACTCGTTTAAAATATAATTGATTTTTAAAAATGTTGATATTCGAAGTTATAATAATAAATATAGGGTTATCCATTTCGTGGTTTCAAAAGTAAACATAAATAAAACACATATAAAATATTTTTTTCATGGTATTTCTTTTTTATTGTAAAGTTTGAACGTTGACATTATGTGTGAAACACTACATCATTTAAATGACCTCCATGCGAAGTGTTGCAAGCATTGATTCTTTTGAGGTATCCACTTTTTGACACATATTGGGCGGTATCTCAGCCAGTAAGGTCCAATCACACCTTCGGACCAAAGAGCGCACCAAACAGTGACTTTTTCTGGATGTAATGGCCTCTCTTCAATTACTTGAGAATTCTCAGAACCCCAAATACGACAATTTTGTTTATTAACATACCCACCGAGTGTGAAATGTGCTTCATCGCTGAAGAAAATTTTGTTCGATACGTGGCTGTGGCAGAATCACCATTCTTGTAGTAGGTTTTGATAATTTTTATGCGTTGTGTGATAGTTAAGCGATCCATTTTCGTCAATGTCAGACTTTCAACTGAAAAGAAAAAAATTGGTTTCACAACTTAGTTTGACAGATGTCGAATTCCAGTCCCATACTTTTGAAACCACGAAATGGATAGCCCAATATCTTCTTTACATTATTATCTTCATTTATATCCCGTTTACATTCGAACGAAATCTATTGCTTACGAGATCATATATCCGCAAGATTTTCCATACAATATACGAGATATCGTCGAAATCTAGTTGAAATCTTATAGATTTAGGACCCTTATTACGACTTGCCGTTAAACTTGGGTCTAGTTAAAGGTACAGAAATACTTAAAGCCATCAGTGTTTATAGTTATAAGCCGATAACCTACTAAATTATTCTGAAATCATCGTACTGTGTAAAAATAATAATATGTATTTCGAAAAATTCCAAAAGTTTCAAAATACATATAATTTGCACATCGAATACCAGTTTTTCCTCTTCAATTTTGCCTCTCTTGAATTCTATTTTATTTTTGTATTTGCATGATACAGTTTCCATTACATTATTTCCTATTCATTTATTTTGCATTAACAACAACAACAACAAAACTTATATGAAATCATAAATTCAAAATTATCGTTGATTTTATTACAAAAAAAAAATATTACGAATGAAACTAGTTTTCCCATAAGCAATCTTGTATTTAAAATGTTTTCTAGAAAAACTCCCCCGCACTCTAAAATTGAAATAGTTTTATAAAGGCTAGTTTACTCGATAAGACTGACTTTAAATACGTGAAGTCAGAGAGAGAAAAAATTATAGAATCCCCCCCGTATTGTGAAAATGAAAGTAAACGCCTTTGAACAGTTTTTTTTTTGTGTTTACACTATTAGTTGGTTGGAGTTTACATGTTGTATTTTATTTTAATTAAAATAAAGCAACAAAATTAATTGTTGTAAATATACAAAATATTTAGAAAGAAAATTCTCTATTTTTGACCATTGAAATCATTTGTAAAAATCGCTCAAATGAAGGTGAAATAATTAAAAAGGAAAAAATAACATGCATACATATGTATGTACAAACATATGCGCTGTAAAATGCCTAAAGTGATGAATTACAATATATTTTATTAAACGACAATTTAAATTGCATCAATAATAAAACAATTGAACCAACTTTGCCATTCAACTTAAGTAATAATACACATGAATAAATTAAAATTTTTCACATTGTATGGTTTGTGTAGTAGACTTACTCAAACAATTGTGTATACACAAAGCAGTCAAATATTATTCAATTATGCTCATATAGTATAGTATGTACAAAACTCAAGCAATTGATTTATTCGAAAATTATTTTTAACACTATATTTACGGATGCTGATTATGTTCGTATTTTTACTGACTCATACAAGAAAATTAAAGTTTTTTCCAAAGAAATAGTTCCAAATTGCGCTGACCAACTTCTTCCTCTTCCCTAATTTTGGTAGAACTTGGTCAGTAGAGGGACTGCGTTCAACCGTGGCATTACAACGGGCCGCTATGCGTGCTCAAGTGGATTTGTGATATCAGAGCTACCACTCCGACCTAACCTAACCTTCTTTTGCATGATTGCTGAACTTGACAATTCTTCCGTGCGTCAGTAGCATGAATTTCTGTCATTGGAATGGAAGTGTTCTCTACTTCTTCTCTATATTTACTTCTTAGCTCTTCAGCCAGTTAGAAAATAATGTTTTTTGTTTCTAGATGTCTATGGCAGGTTGGCTGCTGGGCTTGGATAAGGCCAGCTTAAGGTTGCTTGTCGGTTTTATCACGGGGCACTGCGAGATTAGGTCGCTGACGGGGATCTGGAACAGATTCCAACCGGGCTATTGCAGGGCATGTTGCGATGAGGAGGAGTTGGAGACTATCGAACAGCTCCTCTGTAACTGCCCAGCCCTTGGTAGGTTGAGGTTGAGGACCCTTGGCAAGGCCTCCTTTGAGAGTTTGAACTCTGTATCGAGAGGCGACATCAAAGCTCTCCACAGATTCATTAGTGGCTTACGCTGGTTGAGAGGCGCTAGCGCTTCATCAGGGTAGTCGCGCTCTTTCTTTTTGTTTTGTTTGGTCTGTGTAATTCCTTTGCTTCCTATTCTCCCCTTTCCTACTTTCTCTTCCCTCTATTATCCTTCCCTTTTTTTAAGGACGTTACGTACAATGGGCCAATTCGACCTCCGGGTACTGTACTTGTCTTAATTAACAAGGACACGTCCTCTAACCTAATCTAACCTAACCTAGAAAATAATATCTTTTCGTGAAATATTTACTCGAGTTGTCTCTTTATACAGAATCCAAGCATTGATAGCTGCTAAATCTAAAATGTTGTAGAAAACTTGTATAGGCCATCTGCGTGAACTTGCTTTAACGCTATATTTTCCGGTCATTTGGTCAAGTACATCAACTCCATACTTGGTATAGCACCAAGGTTACTGTTTCTGGAACAAGTTTTTTATTTTTTTTTTCAATTGTTATATTTTTATGTTTTGTACTTAGTAGTAAGACTTTTTTATTAGGTTTGCTTTTATAAATGGTCAGGGAACAATTCTCAGATCTATACAATTTTCCTTGCAAGTAACTTTTTTGCAAGTGAAATGCTAGTTAAAAAAATTTCTGTGATAATATTTCGTCCACAGTCTAAATATGGCTCTGAAAGCTTTGCTACTACAAATTCGCTCAAGAGATTTTTTGATCCTCGGGTTTCATCCTTGCCTAAGTACGGAAAATCGTTTACAAGATATTTGCTTCTAACATCGGATGCCAGCCAAAATTTGATGCCTAATTTATCCGGCTTATTCGTCATGTATTGCATAAATCGGCATCTAGCTTAAGTAGGGAATAATGCATACGTCGACATGATGACAGAAGTGGGTAATAATGTAGCAAAAACAAGTAACAATCCGAGAGACAAAATCACAGGCGACTTGACTGTTGCCCAGGCTGTTAAACTATTAAACCATTCTATGAGTCAAATTAGCTCACACCCGTGAAAATAGGAATACCATGTTCGATAATGCAAAATGAAGGGGTGAGTGGGGAAGAGGAATGAACGTTTACATACATATAGTATTTCATTACTTAACTAAAAACCAACGTATGATTTTAAAAAGTAATATTAAACTCTTATATATACATACATATCTAATATATAAAATTGTCGTGTCACGGTGTTAGTGGTTAAACTCCTCTGAAACGGATCGACCGATTTTCATGAAATTTTGTGTGAATATCGTGTAAGGCTGAGAATCAGACCACATCTATTTTTCATATCCCTAAATGTTAAGAGGGCATGGCAAATCGTTAAAATTGAATATTTAGGTACATATTGATCTTAGACGAATAAAATTTAGTGGGTAAGTTCGTAGAGTCGATATTGACAATCCCACCAAAAATGGGCCCTCCCCTTCAAGTGATACCTATAACTCTTAGACTACTGAACCGATTTTAACCATTATTTCTTTGTTCGAAAGCTTCTCAGGTTTAGATGGTTCGATATAGCAAAAAGTAGGCGTGGCAAACCTTTAACATTGAATATTTAGGAACATAGTGGTCGTAGACGAATGAACAATTGTTTTTGATGTTTAGATAGCTATAAAGAATTGGTTTTTAAAATATATTCGTTACTTTAATAAAGAATAATATATTACCCTAAATAAAGCATACTTTCATTGTCTATAACGCTTTCGATTATAAGTACATCCCCACGCACTTATAGTAAGTTAGTTATCTTTATATAACTGTTTTATGCGGCGTATTTCAATAATTATACAATGTGACCTGTTTTGGGCAATAAAAAAATTAATTTTGGGCGGGACTAAGTTCGCCGGGTCAGCTAGTATAGTGATACAATTTTTAATGACTCAAAATAAAAATTATCTTTTAAAATATTTAAATCTTGAAATTTGTGAATTATTATTTAGACAAACACTACAGTTGACCATTGCACCTTCCACCACCAGTCTTTTTCTAAAATATACAAGAAATTATTTGACTTACTGATATTGTACATAAATGTCATAAATCCTAAAAAATTGTGTTTTCTTCTTGCGCAGGGTTGGTTTTTTAATCAAACTATCCGTTCTATATTCTTTGCAACGAATCATCTTTCATTTTTGCTTGACCTTCTCCTGGGTAAATTAAAAGCGGGTGCGTAACCGTATGCTTCCTTTCTGTCTACTCTTTGGACTCAAAACGAATTTTTTTAATTTTTTAGAATTAGTATTTCAGTTTCTTTAATATTTTTAATATACAAATTGATTTCATTTACATATTTTTATCATTTTATTTGATCATAAAATATAATAGCAGTTAATAAAGGCATAATAAAAAATAAAAAAAAAAAAATCCAAGAATATTTTTTAAAATTTAAATTGAAGCCTTGAAATTAATTTAATTATAATAATATACGGCAATACAATTATAAATAAACTGTAGTATTGGTATTATAACATAAAGACCGGTAATTTTTATTGCAAATAATGCATTATGAAAATTGTTTTTTTTTTTAAAGCACGCGTCATTCACAGTATTTTCTATCGTAGACCACAACCTTTTCCTATCTTTCTGTCAATTTATAGATTTCGTCCCAAAAAAAACCGCTAAAACTTTTGAGGTCATGAAAGATTCAATCCAAATTTCTGATACCCTGCTCTTAGATTGAAACAAATGATAGTCTCGGAATGGCAAAGTCGGGCTTATACGGCGGATAATGTAATAGTTTCTATCCACTGTTTTCTAAATAGTTTTTGACCGGCGCCGCTATATGTGGTCCACCGTTGCCATGTTATGGCATGTGTGGTTACATATTTAGGGCGTTTTTCGCGGTTTCATTTCATGTAGTACTCATTTTCCTTGCTTTTGAAAGGACAACTTGAGGTACTACGACACGAAGCTTGATCGTGTTTCCAATTTATTGTCTGCAATTTTTTTTTCTTATTGCTGTCCCAGTCGCCAAAGGCGCAAACCACTCGATACACTGTGTTTTGGATAAAATGTACTCATCGTATAATTCCACAAGCAAACGAAACGATTACTCACTCATGCAGTTTTCTTGACAAAAAAAAAAAGTGGATCAAGAAAACTTTCGGCAAATTCTGTTTTTTCCAGCAGTTTAATCGATTTTCCATCGCGAAAAAATTATTAAATATGGATAGCTCACTAATTACTCTTTCAAATAACATAAGCGACTGCTTTTTAAATTATACTACCATTTGGTAAATACTAAATGTATGGGTGGTTATGTGATAGTTTTTAAAATACATAAATCTAATAATTCATTAAAATTAAAATTATGTCGCGAAAATTTGTTTTAAATTTCCATTTTCTTCTTTTTGCATATAATTATAGATCATGGCTCTATTTTGACGCACGATACAGAACAGTTTATAATTGGGCAAAGAGTTTGGGTTGGTGGAATACGTCCCGGTCAGATAGCATATATTGGCGATACACATTTTGCACCCGGTGAATGGGCAGGTGTCGTATTGGATGATCCTAATGGTATGTAGTAGAACATGGCAATTGTTTCGAAAAATTTTTATTTCTTTTTTATAATTCGTTTAAAAAAATAACAAAAAATAATAAACAAAAGGTAAAAATGATGGCTGTGTTGCTGGTAAACGTTATTTCCAATGTGAACCTAAAAGAGGAATCTTTTCCCGATTAACACGTCTTACATTGGCACCATTGCCCGGAGCTCAAACGCCTACATCGCCTTTAGCTAGGAATTCTCCAGATCGTTCACGTACAGTTTCACCCACGGCCAGTATACGCAGTTCATTCTTGCGTAGTCCAGGCAGTAAGTTAATTTCTTTAGAATATCCGTTTGTAAACGATTTCATTTAAACATTTTTTTCTTCTCTAAATAATTAAAAAAAAGAAACTGGTTTGACCGTTGGTGATCGTGTAATTGTCTCATCTGGCTTTGGCAGTCGTCCTGGCATATTACGTTATTTGGGTGAAACACAATTTGCATCGGGCAATTGGTGTGGCGTTGAGTTGGATGAGGACAGTGGTAAAAATGATGGCTCTGTTGATGGCATTAGGTTAGTATACATACATACATATTTATATTATTATTTTGTATTTTCTAAATATTCATTAATTCCTTCAGATATTTTGAATGTAAGCCAAAATATGGTGTCTTTGTTCCAATTGCAAAGGTCTCACTATCACCATCTTCCAAAAAGTCTCGCCTAACACGAACCGGATCCCGTGAATCTCTAACTTCGATTGGCACAATGAACAGCATTGCCACAACAAATACATCACGTTTGCGCTTGAATGCTCAGGTATAAAACTTGCTATACTTGATCATCTAGTGACATTGAAATGTTGAACCGAAGCTACCGGATTTGTTTCGTTCGTTTTATTTTCATATATATAAACTAATAATTTAATTTAATTTTTATTTTATTGTTGCTGTTTTTGAGTTCTTTCAAAAGAGTTTTTTCTTGTTTTTTTTTGTTCGTTTTTGTTTGTTAAAAATATAATGTTAAAGAAAAATACAACAAACCTAATTCGTCACTATTTGTAAAACCTAACACATACATCCCATTAACCTTTAACAAAATTTCCTAACTATTTCTTTTTAAGCAGCGCAAATCGTCGTCAATAAAACCAGTTGCTGTTACCACACCAAAAAGTCAATTTACCATGCAGGTACGCTAAAGCTATTCCCAATAAAAAAATTTAAAATACTTGTAATATAACAATACCTAAACAGACCTTTATGTTCTACTGTGTATATAAATTTATAATTATTATTATTAATCTGTTATGATTTGTAATACATATTTCTTATTTATTGTATTATATTATGTTCTTGTTAATATTCTTTATCATTTGAGCGGGGCTCTTTTTGAAATGTGAAGAAAATGGTCAAGGCCCAGCCCTAAAGAATTAGATTTTTAGTTTGTCTTAGCCTTTGTAGAAAGATGTATTCAGTACATATTACTTGTATTGTATTTTGTTCACAATATTGCCGCATGTTTGCCAAACTTTTTCTTAAATAGTTCAGTTAGTTAGTTCAGTTTGAAAATGTATTATTTTTTTTTATATGTACAGTGAGCGCCAAAAGTGAGTAAACACCACTGAAATAATTCATTTTCTTAGAATAGCGAGAAAAGTAAATGAGAATAGTCGAATAAATATCCAAAAATAAAAACGTTTATTTATGATTTATAAAATGTTAAAACAAAAACAACAATTCATGATAAAGGATCTTTTTTATACATATGTACTTAAGAACATAATAGAAAATTTAAAATTATAGTGGGTGTTAACGCACTTATGGCGCTCACTGTATATCCCTTTATAGTGATTTTTTTTAGTTTAACTAGTGTTCGAAAAAATACTCTAAAGTACGCAACATTTATATACTGCACTGAATGTCGTGGGTAAAGAACACAAACAACGAGAGCAAAACTCTTCGTTTCTATTTTAATGTTTGTAAACATGTACGCAAACTCTAACATAATGTACTGAACGCTGAAAAGATCAGTACATAATGAAAAAAATCGGGTTTTAATTAACTTTTTTTGAGTAAACCAATATTTTTAGTGTATGCGAGAGTTTATGTTCTCATTCAGTATATTTAGAGATCGCGTTGTGGTTTTGATGCCATTTATTATTCTTTAGGAATAATAGACATATTTCGCTTAAGCATACAAATAAAAACAGGCCATTTGTCTTTCTCCCTCTTACTGAATGAGAACATGAACTCTCGCGTACACTAAAAATGTTAGTGTACTCAAGAAAGTTCACTAAACCCCGATTTTTTTCATTATGTTGGGTTTTAGTGAACTTTCTTAAGTACACTAACATTTTTTGTGTACGCGAGAGTTTATAATCTCATTCAGTAAGAGGGAGAGAAAAATGGTCAGTTTTATGTTTTCATTCAGTATTTTTAGAGATCGCATTGTGGTAGACATATTTCGCTTAAGAATACAAATAAAATCTGGCCATTTGTCTCTCTTTCTCCCTCTCTTACTGAATGAGAACTAAAAATGTTAGTGTACTCAAAAAAGTTCACTAAAACCCAATTTTTTCATTGTGTACTGATCTTTTTAGCGCACTTTGTACACAAACTGTAAAAAATAGTGTTTTTTGTCTTGGGCAGGAGGTGGGAATCTTCGAAAGATACTTTTGTTCCAAAAGAGTGCACGATTCACCATCACTGGTGCCTACGTACTAAACCCACCCCCTACACATTTCAACCGCTCTCCCCCCGCGGGACTGCCGTAAGGTATTACTTCGCGGAGTGCTAGTTAGCTCTAGAGCTTTATCATGTTAACTCAAATTTCGTTCCTCCAACCTTCGGAGTTCCAGCATTTCTTCAGCCATTTTCTGGCTGTATTGGCTCTACAGTTGGTCCAAAACTCGTTTCCTCGGGCCATCTTAATCTGGGGCAGCATGTTAGAATATGCTCTGCATCCTCCTTCTCATCTACACAGTTTGGGCAAATGGGGGAAGTATCATGTCCAAATCTGTGTAGGTGTGTTTGTGAACTCTATTCAGTACGTTATGTTAGAGTTCGCGTTCATCTGTTGTGTACATGTTGTGTACGTAATGTGTTTGCGTACGAGTTCGCAAACACTTAAATGAAAGTTAAAAGTATTTTATCAGTTACGTACACAGTGGTTAGTGTACATTGTGTATTTTTTCGAACACTGAGTTTAACATTAGTTCGATCAAGTACAAAAAAAAAAAATAGAAAGTATTATTTTAGGCCTAAAATTCGAAAAATTTGAGATATATTTTTGAATGTTCAAACTTACCTGAAAGTTTTTTCTGAGTCTCCAAAGAGAGTCAAAAATTCAAAGCTTCTCATGATTCTTCTGCTCAGTTCGATTCAATAATTTCAAATTCTTATGAACTTATTAATTTATTTCTCCTTTTTTATTTTGATTATTTTTTCTTCTTTTGCCACGTTTATATAATTTCCATTTCAATAATATTTTTATATTCTTCAAATTTCACTAAAAACAAAAACAATGCACCACTGTTCACTTATTTATGTATAATCAAAACTGTTAATAAAATTACAACAATCTGAATTAAATATATTTATTTTTTATTATTATTACATTTATACATATTCGTACATACTATAATTATTATATTATCTAATATTTTTATTTTACTATTTTTCGGTCATTTTGGATTTATTTTTTTTTTTGTGTAAATAAAGTGCAGTTTAATGCAATCAGAAAACAAAATATAAATAATTTGCACGCTTTTGTTTTATTTATTTTCTATTTGTTTTATTTTTTCTTATTCTTTGCTTGTTTTATTTTATTTATTTTTATTTTTATTTTTTTGGTTCTATTACTTCTGGATGCTTTTGTTGGGTTGTAACAGTTAAATATATTTTTGCATGCCAAAGTCAACGTTAAAAAAGGTCAACATAATGTTTTGGTACTTTCAAAACTTTTTTTAATATTTCAGACATACATACATATGTGTACTTCTCACAGATTTTGGAATTATTCTAATTTCTTGAAAAATGAAAAAAAAAACATTTTTTTTATCCAAAAAACCTTTATTTTACTTGAGAAAATTAGTGTTTTTTATATTTAACCGATCTACCATTCAACTTATTAGAATAAAATTATATTGTTCTTCTATTTTGAAATCGCCATATGCTACCCCATTAAGTGCTTTCTATTAACATGAAAACATAAATTACTTTAGTTTCTTCATTAACGTAATGAATTATTATACATACTGTGAAGTATACCGTCGTCGAAAATCTAAAAGTACTTATCATCAAAAAAATTAAAATCGAGTTTTTGATTGATTATGATTCGTAAGGTTATCTAACATATCACTACCAATTTTTAGATTTTTGCGACCAAAAATAACGTTTTTATTTTTATAATTCAAAATGACGTATGTACCAACATGTAACATGTAACATGTATAACGTTTTTTGCTTCTCCTGTAAAATTCGAAAAGTGATTACTTTTAGATTTTCGATGACGATACGCTTATGTTACCATGTTTAATGCAATAATTAAATGTGTATTGTTATTAATTCCATTGTACTTTTGCTCATTTTTTTTTTATAATCGTTTAAAGTAAGCTTTACATTACTAAAACAAATTTTAATTAATTTTTTTTAACAAAAAACAAAAAAACAAATATTTTTCTTATTTCGTCCTCTTCTAATGTCTAGTAATTTCCGTATATTTCGATCGCAAAATCTATTAAATTCTTTTCCAAAAGATCCAATATATTCGTTTAATTTTATTACGTGTGTGAAGTTAGCTACGAAAGCTATATTCTTTTTTTACAGTGAATGTTATATTAACAGACACTGTTAACTTAACATAATTGAAAAATTTTGAGAAGGGAGGATAGAAAATCGATTAAAAATCACAAAAATAGGGATAAATTAGAGAAAAAATGAAAGGAAGACGAAGCTAAACCTTTGAACTTAAAAAAAAACCAAAAATGTATGAAAATAACAATTTGCTTATTGGAGACAATAAAGTTGAAAAAGCAACTACTTTTACCAAATATGCTCTCTATAAATCGTGAAAACTTGGATAAAATTTAAAAAGGTGCGGTTTTCTTTTTGGCTGGATAGCTATTGGATCAAGGATTCCAAAACAGTTTTCGTTATGCTCGGTTCACGACTGGGATCGGAGATATAGTCGACGAAGCTAACTTTTTCATACGAGCAAACAAAATGTTCTACATAAATCATGAAAAATTCGCTAAAATTTTGGAATCCTTGATCTAATAGCTATCCAGCGCAATAGGTCAGAAAACCGCACCTTTTTAAATTTTATCGATTTTTGCTCAATTTATGGAGGGCATATTTGGTAAAAATACTTGATTTTTCAACTTTATTATCTCCAATAAGCAAATTATTATTTGCATACATTTTTGTGTTTTTTTTTTTGTAAAGTTCAAAGCTTTAGCTTTGTCTTCCTTTCATTTTTTCTTTAGTTTATCCCTGTTTTTGCAATTTTTAACTCCCTTTTGCAAATTTTTCAATTATGTTAAGTTAACAGTGTCTGTTAACATAACATTCACGGTAAAAAAAATAATATAACTTTCGTAGCTAACTTCACACACACAATTTTATTATTATTATTTATTAATTTCATTAATATAATTACAGCAATAAAAAAGGAAAAAATAATCATTTATTATTCAATATACATACATAACTGTAACAATGTACATATTTATTGGCTTAGGTATACTTGAAAATTATCATTCTTTTAAAGCGATTTCATTTTATTTATTATACTATATTTGTCAATACTACAATTCGTATTTTGATTGCCTTATTACAGATACACTAATTTCTTATGTGTATTAATTACGCGTTTTCCATTCATTAACTGAACTGTTTATTTTAAAAGTGGAATAAGTCACTTTTTTCTTATGAGAAGATACCATTCAATTGTATTTACACTTGCCATTGTGTTGAAAAGGTGACTTATGCCACTTTCAAAATAAACGGCTCAACTAGATTTAAATCATTCAAAAATCGATATTTTCTACTAAAAATCAAAACATTATGTTGACCATTAATAAAGTTTGTAAATGTTACATATCTTTTTTGTTTTTCTATTTTTGTTTTTTATGTTGGGGAATTCATACATAGTTTAAAAAAAAAAACAAAAATTTCAATATTTACATGATTGTAATCATGTTTGTCTTTGTATTTTAAATTATTTCTCATTTCTGAATAGGATCTTCTACGTGAAAAACAACAGCATATTGAACAGCTTATGATTGAACGTGATCTGGATCGAGAGGATTCACAGAATACATCTCTTCAGTTTCAGAAAGCCATTAACGAGGTAAATATATACAGCGATATAACATATCCTCCACCACCTATAGCGTTAAAACGTCAGCAAAATTCAAATGTTGGTATACAATCTGAACGAAGACGCCCATTAGGCGTTCTCTCAACGACATCGTTACAACCAATTTCGAAATATTCGACCTTGGTCGAACGTTCGCAGACGCGTTCGTCCAAACCAAACACAACAACGGGCTCGAAAAAGAAAGTTTGGTTTTGCGATAAACAGAAATTATATTTTCCAAATGGTTTATAAATTTCTAAGTTTGTAGTTCGATAGTAGTAGTTTGATTGTTTATTGCTAAACAATTTACAAGTTTTCTAACTAACACCTTAAATACTACTTAATGGAGTTCTGTCATGGTGCTTTCTCTGTACACTGTCACAAAGAATACTTTTAAAGCATTTCAACCGTTGTAACATTGTTGTAACAGTTTTTAACTAAAAATTACTTTATTTTTTATTAATATTTGCGTCAAGTAATCATTCACAATCATTTTTATTGCAATTCGCATAGAAAGTTTTTTTTTTTTAAATGGAGTTAGTCCTTGTTCTAATTTGAAATGGTCTTGGATCATTCGTTATTAGTGTAAGAAAAGAATATGGCCGTCTATAAATACACTTTCAATTGTATACTTATGCAATGTTCAGATATGCACTTTTATTGAGTCAATAGTCGGTTTATTGAGTACAATATTTAAGTGGTTGTTTCAACAACATTGTTTTTATTTTGTTTTTTTTTCTTTTGTTTGTCGTTGTTGACATTTGAGTTGTCAAATATGTTCGGATAATTTTAATGTGCGCACTGAACATTCTTATGACAGTGCTGCATTTTAAGTTTTACTCAATTTTAAAACAATTTGCGTATTTATTGCGCAATAATGAATTGAAAATTTATATGAAATATTGAGCTCAATAATGGCGTTTATTGCGATTTACGCAATAAAGTGCATATCTGAACACCGTATTACAATATCCGAATGATATTATCATAATTTTATGAAATATTATACGTATTTTGTAAACAAAAATTAATTACAATTGAAACTTCATTGCAGCTTCAGTACAGTATTTACAATTATAGGCCAATTTAAGTACAGGCCACATTTCTTGAAAGTGTTTTCTCCTGAATTAAAGAACGTATTCTATTCTTATACTTATTCGTTTACCTATCAGTACTTTATTAATTTTATTTTATATGTTTAATGTACACAATTTTTCTTATTTTCTAATAGTTAGTTTTTAATAACAACTAATATGTGTGTTTTATAAAAAAAAAAAAGATTTTAATTGCATGATGTTTGATAATTACATACATATTAAAATTTAGAAAAAATATTCTGTTTTTGTAAGAAAAACGATTTCAGACGATCGCCTCAACGTGTTTTTTTTTCAACACGAACAGATGTTCGTCTCATATAATTTGTCTTACAAAAACAGGCCCTAAAATGCTTTTAATTGTAATTTATTTGTCTAAAATTATTAAATGCATCACTTTATGCAATTAGAATTAGAAATATGTGTTTTCGAAAGCAGGAAAAATTATTTAAAAAAAAACTTCATTATGATTTACTATTTAAAAAAAAAAAATGGACATAAAGATTAAGGATCATTCTTAATCTTAGTTTTATTTGCTCGTTTAGACGGCCAACGTTGGTGGTTTAAACTGAAACTGGTTTATATGAAACCCAAATTGACAATAGACATTTTTAATTTATTTATTAGTTTTCAAAAATTATATTTTTTACTTAACACGTTAATCGCCATGTCAGTCATATGTGTCTGACGCTAAGAAGTTCTACATGAGCCTTGTCAGACACATACAGTGAGCGTCAAAAGTGAGTAAACACCACTGAAATAATTCAAATTTCTTAGGATAGCGAGAAAAGTAAATGAGAATATTCGAATAAATTTGCAAAAATAAAAACATTCATTTATTATTTATAAAATGTTAAAACGAAAACAACAATTCATGATAATGGAACTTTTTTTATACTTAAGAACATAATAGAAAATTATAGTGGGTGTTGACTCACTTATGGCGCTCACTGTATGTCAGACATATGTATGTATCTGACATGGTGATTTGGTAGAAGGCCACGTCAATCACAGATGTCCGACGCAAACGAAGCTGTGGTCAAAACAACAGGTTAATACTTGTTGTAGCTTGTTTGGATGCGTCAGACATATAAGACTGACACGTCTTGTCGAGAAAAAAAGTTTCATTATAGGGCCATGCCAGTCATATATATGTGACATAAAAAAAGTGTTTTTCCGGGAATTTAGGCAAAAGAAATTTTTTCTGTGATACATTAAGTTTCCTTAATACATTTTTAACTAAATTATCTAATAAAGTTACTATGGCCCATGTGAAAATTTTTCTGATATTATCGTGGCGATTAACGCGTTCAGTTTCTTCTGGTCTATACAAAAGCAATTTGTTTTGAAAAACGTTTTCACATTTGCTTATAAGTGTGACAGTTCTATAATGCTTAAACTCCCACAAAAAAAATTAAAATTTAATTGCAACGATTTCAATTTCGAATTTTTGCTATTTGATATACGATTTTAAATTAATTTCTTAATTTAACAACCAAAAAAAATTTCTAACGTCACACGATATTTCTTTTCTTAAAACCATTATCAATATTATTTTCCCACTTAAAACTGATACTGTATGTGTAATAATTAATGTGTTAACGTATAATATGAAAATGTCACTATTATCGTTAATTGTTGTATTTACATTGTTGTTACTGCAATTTTTCCTTCTTTGTTTATTGCTATTTTACTTTTAACTTCTTGTTATTTTTTTTTTTCGTTTTTTTTTAAATTTTTATGAATTTGAAAAAAATCTGTGTCGTTACTTTTTTGGATAAATCTAATTGTAGAGGAAATGTTTGTGGGGTATTTAATCTTTTATCCATTAAACCACAGTAAAAAAAACCTTTTTGCATGTTCAAAATAAATATCCAAGATATCTGTCTATATACCACTAAACAATGATTTTCTACTACACAATTGGCCAAATCATACGACTTTGTATCGTGTATATTGTATTAAATACACTTTTTGTTTGTGAACGCTCAATGCTATGTTGTATTGTGTATTTGTGTATTTCGTATTCCAAACGTCAAAAAACGATAAGAAGAAGAAGACTAGTATTCACAATTTGATTTTCAAAAAACAAAATTAAAAATATTACAGAAAAAAGTAAATGAATTAATTATCTATGCGAAAAATTAGCATTTTGAAATGTTAATTGTTGACTTAAGTTGTATAGAAAATATTTTGTATTTTTATTCTTCTTCTTGATTACTGGCATTTACATAAGCCAATACAACTTTCGAAAACATATGAAAAAAATGTGTATAATTGTATCGGATTTTTTTTTATGAAAATTATCAACAAAAAGCATACACTGTTGTATATTCGTTCAACAATACAATAAATATAACGATACAATTGCTTGTGTGAATTGCCCAAATATAATTTTATTAGTATTATAGTATATACATAGTTCTGTCATTAACTAATAAAAATAAAAAAGTCTTTGTTGAGCCCGTTAAGATTCAATTGAGAATAAATTTTTAAATATATTTTTTGTTTTTTGTTTTTAAATGTTAAATTGTTACTTTTTATTGTTTATTGTTTGTTATTTGTTTTTTTTTCTATAATTAGTTTATTGTTACATATATTTCTTAGCTATTTGTTAATGTTTATTCTCTGACATGTATAATTCATAATTTTGTTTTATTTTTTAAAAGAAAAAAAAAATAAAAAGATTTATTATTGTAAATAAATTGCAGGTTTTACTATTTTTATTGTTTTGTTGTTGTTGATATTTTTAGTTTTCTTTAAAAGTAAATGTTTAAATATTTATGTACAGTGCTGTTCAAAAAAATACATTCACTTGCTCTCCCAAAGGTTTACTATATATAAATCTCTTATATAAAGGAGTATGTATATGTAAAAAAAGTAACTGCACTTTGTTTACTGACCTCTTATGAATATAATTCCGTTACATTTTAAAAATTAATTAATTGCAAGTACAGATTTGGTTGTGATGTTAGATTATGGTGAATCGATTTATTTTGGACAGCACTGTATATGTATGTATATGTTTATATTTATGTAATTAATTATGCGTTTATTGTATTGTATTTTATTTTTTGCGAAATTTTTTTTTACATTTTAAATCATCGCTGAAGTGAAAAATTGTGTGCATTAAACTGTGGAACATGATATGCAGGTGTTTTTAAAGAATTGCTGTTAATGAATAATAAATAAATAAATTTTTTTTAACTGAAGCTTCAAATATAAATTTATGTATATTGACGTAATAATAATTGCATTAGGAGTTGTTATTGTTATGGAAATATGTATGTATGTTTAGTTATTGAAAAACGCAAAACTGAATTTTCTTTTTATGTATTTTGTAATGAAAGTTATATTTATATACATACGTATGTAGATATTGTATATAGTTTTCCTAATTGGTTGTTAATATAAACAAAAATTTTACAATTTTATTTTCTTATCACATTTTTTAAAATATAGAAAGTACTTAGTGATGCTGATCGTTGGGCAAGACTTATTGCACGCCGTAGTTTTCGTTTGGCTGATCTGCGTCGAGAATTTCGTGGCTGGAGTGGTAATCACGAAAAGCATTGCATATTACATAGTGTACTCACCCCTTTACGTATAAAGTAAATCTATATCATATATATATCGGTTCAGATTTGCTCTAGCGATGCTTATTGCTATTAGAAGAGTGTACCGCTTGTAGTGCTCAAAATAATATTCGGATCGTTCGTTTTGGAACAAAACTGTTATTGTATTATTATTTCAAATATATGTATTTGTAGCGATAATTGTTGTTTCGTTCTGCCCATATTCTAAACAAATGAAAATGCATGTTCGCCGATTATGTGAAATTGTGAAACGGACGAAGGCCATTATAACACACAAAAAATAGACCAAATTTTTTTACAATACAAAATTGGTTTCGAAACAAAACTATTTATCTTTTAAACTAAATTGTTGTTTTTTTTATTATTTTATTTTCTTTTTTACAGAAAGAAAAAATAAAATAAAATTTTTGTAACCTGCGTGTACTATATTCTACGATAAATCTCTATTTCAACTATAAACTATATTTTGTTTTTTTATTTTTTTTTTTTATTTTCCATTGTAAAATTTATTACTATTGTATTATATACATATATATTCTATTCGATTTAAGAACGCTTGTTTATAATATTTATAATATAAATACTATTACATACATATGTATATTAATAAATTGATTAATTGATATTCAACCAGTTGTTTTATTTCGAATTAAAAGACAAAATTATATTAATTGTTTTCTTTTTTGTTATATTTCGAAATTATTTTTTTAGCTTAAAGCTCGCACCGCTCTATTGGAGCGACAATTAAGCGAAGAACGTAAAAAAGCCGAAGATTTGCAATTCTCAATTGATGAGGCCACATTTTGTGGAGATGAATTAAATGTAAGACTCTTAATTTAGTTTTTTGGATTATCCCAAAAAAGTTACCGAGAATATGCAGACATATCTTTACAATTGTGACAATTAATGTGTAATATAAATTCGAATACGCTGATGTATCGAACTCAGCGTGAAGTAACTATCTAATGACTAACTGTAGCATAGAATTATGAAAATAAAAAATATACATACATGGAGTGTTTAAATACGCCTGATTTATATCGAAGCGTGAGAGGTGAAATAATATTGACCGAATAAGAATCATGTCACATGAAGTCATGTGGGCAGTCAATTAAAAAAAAAACAAGTACTCGTTTAATTTTAATTACGATGCCAGGTTAATTTTGACTCGTATAATTAATCCACAATTCCGTTCAAGCTTATATGTAAATATGTGCAGACCTTGCGCTGACAAACTTCCTCCTTTTCCCTGACATTGGTGGAACTTGGTTAGTACAGGGACTGCGTTCATCCGTGGCATCACAACGGGCCGCTATGCGTGCTCAAGTGAGCTTTGTGACATCAGAGCTACCACTCCGACCTAACCTAACCTATATGTAAATAATTATTTAACACGTTGACTGCAGACTACGAGATAACTCGTAGATTGCGTTCTCTTCCAGGAGAACGAGTTATCTCGTACTCACTAAACCTGGCATTTTTGTGTAGCTACGAATAAAATCGTATTATATCAGTGTAGTCGCCGTAGTCTAGTAGTAGTTCGCTTATTTCCGAACACATTACCTACTAGGCTATTTGTAATTTATTAAATGGAAAGATATTTGCTGGTATTCACGAAGTCATATTAAACTGTAAAGCATTATATAAGCGGATATTTGCATACATTTGTACATTTTAGTGCTCTTTTAGTGGCAGCCTACTAGAAATGAAGGTATGAAGGTGTTTTAAGTGGTTATAACTTAAAAATTACAGTTAGTAAGTTAAGGATTGTAATTAAAATATGTAGATGTGACTGTAGAATTTTAAAGCTCTACAAATCTCTGTTTATAATAGGACACATAAAGATGGGCTCATATATTTCCTACTTTGGACCACTACTAGAATTTGATTTGCTATATTCATGATAGGTTACTATATTCAAAGTGCGCTGAATTAGGGTACTAGTAAGATGGTCGTACAAGATGTCTTTGAGCAAGTTTGTAAAGAGTATGGAAAATTTATTCGCTCATTGATCCGCTTTAGCTTTTTACTATTTCGTGTATGAACCATAATAAAAGAAACGATCTTCTTATTCAGTAAGTAAGTACGCTTTGAATAAACTTTACAAAGTGCAAACTTGTGTCAGCATTTAAAATCTGACAACTAAACATGAGAAATTCTGTATTTACATACTATTGAAGAAATTCCAAACTTTTCAGATGAATTTTCTAAAAGTCAATATTTTCCAAAGAAACCAATAGAAAACATAATGTGGAAAAAGTTATTTAAAAGGAGTAATGAACCCTATATACATACGGTGGACAGCAAAAGTCTTAGTACGGCAATATATTTTGACAAAAAAAGTCCCCACAGGCTTAATACTCTTGCACAAAGTCCCGATATGACTTCAACAGAGTATTTAGGAGATAATTTGAAAGAACGGTTACGTAATCGCTTAGAATCACACAAAAAATCAAGCGAAAAACTTGCTCATGATGCCATCAGAAAACACTAAACAAAACTTGTACATTCAATTCCAAATGGGTTAAATGGAGTACCTGATCTTAAGGGATATTCTACTAAATACAAGGGATAACATTTTCATATATAAGGCCTTTGAATTTTAAATTTACTCAGGGTTCTCCTTGGGGGAACCTATGGAGTCATATAAAACATTTCATTGTTTTTCTCTTGTCTTATGAAAAACATTAAAATATTTTTTGTTTTATAATAATGTGAGTCGCCGTAGTCTAGTAGGTAGTGTGTTCGCTTATTAGACGTAAAGCTCAGGTTCGTACCCCATGTCAGACATCAAAAAAGAAATGTGAAATAAGAAAAATATTTTTCGGCGGCTTCCTCTCAGCAGATTTCTTGTAAAAATGACCAGGAGAGGGCAATAATTCTAGTAAATAATATAATAAAGATTAATTAAAACAATTTTCTTACGTAAACGTACACTACTACGAGACTACGAGATAAATCGTAGATTGCGTTCCCTTCTAGGGAGCCATTAAACCTGCCATTTTTGTGTAGCTACGAATAAATCCGTATTATATTAGTGATAGTATCGATAAATGGCTTCTGAGAAGAGAACAAAACGTCAATGTTGGCTTGCGTGGCCAGTTTTCCGAAAATTGCCGCGGCAGTCAACGTGTTAAACATCTACGATCCAAAACACAAAAATAAACGACTTCAAAATCTTTCAGTCGGAGATCAGCAATGAGTATTCAAAAAGATGAATCATACTCAAACTTTCTGTTACTTATACGCATTCATACTTATTTTAATGTCATACTCATACTACTCATATTCAAAATTTGAAGTACTCATCGTACTCATACTTAAAAATACGCATGATATTGTTGATTTCGACTCTCTTTTACTCAACATTTACAAGAATCACAAAATAAATATGATTCGCATACGAACACTACAATACTCACTAGAAGGTTGTGAGTTTGCTTTCTTCAACTAAGTTTCGACAACAACTAAGTCTGTAAATTTTAATGAATGATTCGAATCACTCGAATCATTTATGAGTATTATAAGTATTTTTCTAAATTTATGAATCTAAATGAGTAGGCGTATGAATTAAACGTATTTCGAATGTTAAGAGTTTGATAACAATGTTGTACTCATACTCATTGCAATCTGTACTTATAAATCAATGTTGTAGTGAGTATGAATGAATTAGAGTAGTTGAATTTCAAAACTGTTGACTCACTCATACTCAAAATTTCATGAGTACTTATGAGTAACGAAAGAAGTCGCCGTGGTCTAGTAGGTAGTGTGTCGGCTTATTAGACGAAAGGCCCGAGTTCGAATCCCAGGTCAGACATCAAATCGAAAATATGAAAATATTTCTTCGGCGACTTCCTCTCTCAGATTTTACTCTGAGAGTAAAAATTACCATGAAAAGCTTCTCAAAAATCTGTCGTTCGGAGTCGACTTTAAACTGTAGGTCCCGCTACTCATGTATAAAATTAACGCAGACAACACGAGTGGTGTGAGGAGCTAGGACGTTGTACAATGGGTCAATTCGACCTCCGGGAACTGTACTTGTCACAGTTGACAAGTACACGTCCTCTAACCTAACCTATGAGTAACGAAAAAAGGATTTATTGCTGATCTCTGCTTTCAATGCAATTGAGGCAAAACTTCGTTCGTATACTCTGCAACGACAATAATTGCAAAATTCGTTTTCACTTCTACTTGAAAAAGTATATTTTATATATATATACATATATGTATTCTAATCTCTATGATCGGGAAATATTCAAGATTCTTTATGTAGTCGCCGTAGTCTAGTAGGTAATGTCTTCGCTTATTATACGTAAAGCACGGGTTCGAGCCCCTGGCCAGACTTACTTACTTACTTAATTGGCCATAACAACCCGTTTAACGGATTTCGGCCTGCCGCAACACATCCTTCCAAGCGCCTCGGCTTCTTGCGCGCCTACGCCAGTTGGTCACACCAATCGATGACAGGGCTTCCTCGATTTGGTCCTTCCAACGGATACAAGGTCGTCGTCTTCGCCGACTTTCGCAGATTCCCGCATCAAATACCCGTCTCGCCGGAGCATCCTCCTCTATTCGAACGACATCAACATCAAATCGAAATATGAAAAAAAAATATTACTTCGGCGACTTCCTCTCAGCAGATTTCTGGCAAAAACTCTGAGAGTAAATAAACCCTCCATGAAAAAGTTTCTCAAAAATCTGTCGTTCGCAGTCAACGTTAAACTGTAGGTCCCGCCACTCAAGTATAAAATTAAGGCACACAACATGAGTGGTGTTAGAAACTAGGTCCATAATCCTGACTGAAGGGTTGTAATGGCCAATTATGTATGTATGTTTGCCAATTTTTTATTTATTTATTAATTAATTACAATACAATTACAAATTATATTCTAATTATATACGAGCGGAGTAACTTGACCATATGCTCGGTGTAGTGTCACAGACCAGAGTCTCTGGTGGGAATCGAACCCACGACCCTCACGCTAATAGTCTAGCACACTACCCACTAGACTACCAGGGCACCCATGTTTGCCAATTATATTGTAAAATTCTTTTAGTCCAAGATAGAAAGTAAAATAGAAAGATAATGTCATTGTAAAGCTATGTCTGTATATTCTTAGAAATATAATCTTGAGATCAGAGTTAAAATTCTAATTTTTAATTTTTCATAGGCGCAAACCCAAGTGTATAAGGAGAAAATACATGAACTGGAAACAAAAATAAAAGATTTAACATCAGGTATACACTTTTAGACACGTAACTGTTTGAAAATATTTTTTTTTAATTTGTTCATCTCTGGTTACTAGGCAGAATTAGTTCGCAAGAAGCGAGCAGCGCGGCCAATACTGAAATCGATGAATTAAAGTCGCAACTCAAGCAGCAAAGTGAACAATTTCAGAAACAATTAGACGAAGATCAAGAGGAATTACAACGTTTACAGGCAAATATAAAGTATCTTAAAGATGAAAATGAAACTTTGCAAAGGGAACTGGTGGCCAAAGATGAAAGTTTGGAAAAGTTTTCACTATCCGAGAGTGGTATTGAAAATATGCGTAAAGAGTTGATATTCGTCCAAGAAGAACACCAAAAGGAACGTGAAGAAATGGTGGCAAACTTTAATAAGAGACTTGAGGAAAAATCAGAAGAAATTAAACGCTTACTAGCGGAAAAGGGCACAATTCTACAGTCTTTGGCTATAGCCGAAAGTGAACGTAGCACTTTTGAAGATGAATGCCGTACGGTACATGAAGAATATAAAACTCAGGTGAATGATATTAACAGTCAATTGGCGGAATTAACTGCTAAACTGTCGATGAAACAAGCTGAATGCGCTACTTTGGATGAACTAGTCAAAAGCCAGCAACTAAGCAAGGCTGAAGAAAAAACTCTTCTCGAAGAAAAGATCAATCAAATTTCAAGACTGAACGCTGATATTTCCACCTTACAAGGCAAGAATACTACGCTAGAAACTAATCTCCAAAATACTCAGGAAGAAGTTGAAAAACTATCAAAGCTTAAAAGTGATACAGATGCAAAACTAAGCGAAGCATTAAATGAGAATCAGAAGAAAATGGAAACTATTGCTGCTTTGGAGAATACCATTGCAGAAGTTCGTTCGGAATGCTCAAACGTTCATAGTGAAAACCAGCAATTAAATGAAAATATTAAGAAAATTCAAGCGGATTTAGAAACTGCAAGAAAGTCGGGTGAAGCGGAAAGCACAAGTCTAAAGGAAAAGGAAAGCTACATAGAGGAATGTACTAAGGACTTAAAACATGCTCAAGAAAGAATAGAACAATTGCAAAAGCAATTGGAAGAGGTTTTAAAAGGTCAACAGAGGACTGTTGAGGAAAAAGCGAAAGAAATTCAAGCGCTGAAAGAAGAAATGCAAAAAATGCAGGAAAAGGCGACCGCCCTTGAAGGGGAATCCACTGTCACCATTACACAATTGAGTGTCAAACTAAGCCAATTGGAAAGCCAAAACAAAAGACTTGAAGCCGACTTAAAGAACTCCTCAAATATGATAGAAGATCAACGTCGTAAGTCGACACAACAAAATGCCGTCATTGAATCCAAGCAATCTGAACTTAAACTACAAGCTGAAGCTTTGGCACACGCCACAACGCTATTAGAGAAACTAAAGAAGGAGCATGAGGCTGCTCTAGACAAAAAACAAATGCTGGAGGAAGAGCTACGGAAAAGTGAAGAGAAAAACGCTCAACAACAGTTAGATTTGGGAGACTTGTCGCGTAAACTCGAAAGTACAAATGCGAAATGTGAACAACTCTCTGTCCAAAATCAAGATCTGCAACAAGAAATCATTGCTGCGCGCACGTCCAGCTCGACGGTCAACAATGAAGTGAAAAAACTAAACGAAGAACTTGAGAAAAAACAAAATGAAATCTTAAACTTGATCGGTAGCAACGATAAGACACGCATTGAAATGACGGGGCAACTGGAAGAATTACAGCAAAAACTAACGAACAGCATTAAAGATGTCAACGATCTAAAGGAAGTTGTCCAAAAATCTAAAGATGAATTAAGCCTGAAAATACAACACATTACAACGCTAGAAGAGCGAACAATCAAACAAGAGCTTGTAATTAGCGACAGTCAGCGGCAGAAAGAGAACCTACAAGCGAAATGTGAAGCTTTAATGAAACAAAACGAATCTTTGCAACAAGATCTGACAACCCTGCGAACTTCCAGTACCGATTCGAATGCCGAACTTCTTAAGCTCTCGCAAGAAATTGCAAACAAACAAAAAGCCTTTGAGGAGCTCATGGATAAGTCTAGCACGGAACGCGCTTCGCTTGAGAGTCAGCTGCAAGCTAGCCAACAAAGAATCGATGCCATGTGCAGTCAAGTGGAAACTTTGACAAATGAAATGAAAACCGTGAGCGAAGAAAGTTTCAATCGTTACGAACTTCTTAAGCACGAGCAGGAGAAATGTGGCAAACAAGAACTCGAGATGGCAGATCTTCAGCGTAAGCTTGACAGTCTTGGCATCATGAACGAGAGTTTGGAAGAAAAAAACAAATCTCTACAAAATGATCTAAGCATACTGCGCCAGAGTTCATCGGGGTCAAATAACGAGATAGTAAAACTGACCGACGAACTGACCAAGAAGCAGCAATTACTACAACATCTGACGGATAAATCAAATGAAGAACGTCTTCGGCACGAAAGCCAATTACAGGAACTCAAGCAAAGTTTACAAGCACAGCAATCTGAAGTAGAAAATTTGCGTCATGAATTAAAAGCGGCGGAAAATGCAAGGAACGATCAGTTGGCAGAATTTGAAGAGCACAAACAGCAACTTGTAGCGAAAGCCCAAAACGAACTAGACGAGCTTAAGCAAGTGGATAGCAAAAAGCAACAAACAATTATAGAAAGCTTTGAAGCACAACTCAAGAATTCGGAACAATCGAAAGCAGCACTCGACGAAGCCATTAGCAGTCTGCAAAAACAAATTCAACTGTTACAGGATGAATTATTGAAATCTCAATTGGACTTTAAAGGCAAAGAAGGAGAAATGCAAAAACAGATTGAAACACTTGGATTGGAAAAGTCGCATCTGCTTACGACATTACACAGCTTGCAAAACGAAGGCGCCATGGCTTTAACAAACCAACAGCAAGAAAACATGATGCTTCGCCAAAGTATTGAAAAACTTACACAAGAGCTTAAGGAAAAAGAAACCTCTTTTGTCAAACTCAATAGTGAGGCAGAGCAGCAGCTTATATTACAGTCGAACATCAAGTCCGAATATGAGTTGCAATTGCAAAAACTTCAAAATGCTCTTGAACTCACGAATTCGGATTGCGAACACAAAACAAAACTACTCGAGGAAAACAAAGGTAAAATTGAAGGTCTTAAGGCCATGTTAGAAGCTTTGAAACTTTCAAATGAACAAATTTCCGCCACTAATGCTGCTTTAGCTGAAACATTAGAAATCTTGGAGCAGGAGAAATGTGAAACTGCCAATATATTTGAACTGTTTGAAATGGAAGCCGATCAGAACATGGAGAAATTGATAGAAAAATTGTCCGCACTTAAACAAGAACTTGCCAATGCTCAAGAACAATTGCGCACAAAAGACGTTCAAATGGCAGAATATCAAGAAAAGCTTAACGCAACTGATACGACCGTAAATAATACCCAAATTGAGCTTAACGATGCCCAAAATACTATTCTCGAACTACGAACAAAACTCAAACAATTGGAGGAAACAAATCAAGAACTGCAGAATACACAAGTTGAGTGTCAAGCCAAGCTTAAGAATCATGCGGATTTCGAATTGCAACTTGAAGAGTATAAGAAATTTATTGATGAAATGGATGAAACGTCATCAGCTAAAACCGTCCAACTTGAACAATTACAATCTCAAATTATAGAATTACAGAAGGGAAAATCAAAATCTACGGAAATCGAACAGGCCTTAAGAGATGAATGTGCTAATTTGCAGCGAAAACTTGAATTGGCGGAAATTGATAAAACCAAAGAAATTGTTGCCTTAAAACAACGCATTAATGATTTACAATCGATAAGTAAATTAAAACAAAATGGTGCTTCCCTAAATAATACCAATTCTGAGGTACATGTTCTTTTTAATAAATTTCAATTTTATTTCATAATCGAAAATGATTTATTTTATTTCTTTTTAATTAGATTGTATCTTCCGACGATAATACGGCGCAAATAAATTTCCTTAACTCCATCATAGCCGATATGCAAAAGAAGAACGACACATTAAAAGCTAAAATCGAAGCCTTAGAGGCTTTACCCACAGACTATACTAAGTAAGTAAATACAGTGAGTGCAATAAGTGAGTCAACACCCACTATAATTTTAAATTTTCTGTTATGTTCTTAAGTATAAAAAAAAAAGTTCCTTTATCATGAATTGTTGTTTTTGTTTTAACATTTTATAAGTAATAAATAAACGTTTTTATTTTTGGAAATTACAACTTGTTATGAATGCATCTGTTATGACAGGCTTTAAGATATTGCAATGGAACATGAATGGTTTCATTAACAATTTCAGTGAGCTGCAACTTTTGATAAAAGAACACAATCCAGATTTCCTATCAATACAAGAAACACATTGTAAGTTTGATTTTAAACCTATACCGCCTAAGGGATCGGCGAAATCAGAACAGGAAAATGTGAAATCTACAATTTAATCAAAAGCCACCTGCGTCAAACTCAACTTAATTCATGGTCGGATTACCAACATCCGCATTATAAAAACCTGAATGAAGATATGATTGCACCTATTTATCCAACTACTATCAGTAAAAGCCAAATTAGAGTTTTCTCCCGTCTACGTCTGGGTCATACTTCCGCTACTCACTGTCATATTTTACGCAAGGAACCATCCTGTTCAAAATGTGGCAGAATTATCACAGTTAAGCACATTCTACTTGACTATAGTTTATACCAATCGATGAGACATTCCATTTTTGGATCTACTGACCCCAAAAACCTACCCGAGGTCCCTACTGAGGATAACATCAGAAAGATTTTCGATTTTACCAATAGAATTAACATTATAATTTAACCAAGCAATGTACATACATCATTATTTTAAGTTTAAATATTCTCATTCAATGTAAATATAAAATTTAGTTTTACACCAAGAGCTGATGGCCTAAGTTGCCAATGATCCTAGAATTTATATTAGATTTGTAATTAATTTATAAGTCTAATAAATACTAATAATAATAATAATATTTTTGGAAATTTATTCGACTATTCTCATTTACTTTTCTCGCTATCCTAAGAAAATGAATTATTTCAGTGGTGTTTACTCACTTTTGGCGCTCACTGTATATTCGACTTTCTGTATTCAAAATTTTAATGTTTTACTTTTTTTAGACCGGCAGCTTTTGAATTAATCGCTAAGAGAAAACCAGCACCACGACTTTTTTGTGATATTTGTGATGAATTTGATAAACATGAAACCGAAGATTGTCCTCTACAGGAATGTGATGATAGGGACCCATCTCCAATACCTAAAGCCGAGAGAAACAATAACGATTCGGCTAACCGTAAAGAACGAAAGCTTCCAGAACCCAGAAAATACTGTGAATCATGTGAAGGTTTGTTATTTGAAACAAATTACACGGTGCGACAGTCAAAATACACCCAGCTAATTACATAGCGTAGGTTGTGAGTTTTATTGAGTAGAACTCAAAAAAATATTTTTTTTATATTTCTTAAACCCTTCAAACTTGTTTTTTTTTTTGACTTTACACACAAATTTATTGATTGCAACAAACAATTCTCAACCGATGTCCAAAATTTAAAACTTATTAGAAAGTACATGGATGGGCCTTTAAAACGATATACATATATCCATTATTTGACTTAATATGCTATGTGGTTTGATGAGGTAAACTTGACAAAAGTGAATTTTTTTCATATTTTTTCAAGTTTGTTCGTTCATAGTAGCAAACTTTAATTAAAAAATATGAAAGAACTGATAACATTCTGAAAGCGCATTATCTTGTGAAGAGATTGACATTTTGTTTGATCAAATCGGACAAAAATTACCATAGTTCTTATAAAAATAGTCTAACAATCGTTTTATTTATTTTTTATATATGTTATCTTATCAAATTAACTTTCAGTTCAAAAAAATTTAAGAATTTTTGATGGATCTTGATTGTTTATCGCAAAATGTATCAATTTGACGTTTGAGCGAACGCCAGAAGTTGGACAATGTTTGCGCAAAGAGAAATTATAATATTTGTAAAAAACACAAATATTAGCCGACTTCTGGTGGTCGCTCAAATGTGAAATTGACACATTTTGCGATAAACAATCAAGATCCTTAAAAAATTCTGAAAATTTTTGAACTAAAAGTTAATTTGATGACATATGTATATAAAAAATATAACTCGACTGTTAGACTCTTTATATAAGAACTATGGTAATTTTTGTTCGATTTGATCAAATAAAGTGTCAATCTCTTCACAAGATAATGCACTTTTCGAATGTCATCAGTTCTTTCACATTTTTTATTAAAGTTTTCTACTATGAACGTACAAACTTGAAAATATATGAAAAACAATCGCATTTGTCAAGTTTACCTCATCAAACCCTATAGCATATTAAGTCAAATAATATATATATGTATATCGTTTTAAAGGTGCATCCCTCCCCTTTCTAATAAGGTTTAAATTTTGAACATCGGGTCAGAAATGTTTGTGTAATCAATAAATTTGTGCGCAAAGTCCAAAAAAACAGATTTTGTCAAATAAAACAGGTCTGGAGGGTTCAAGAAATATAAAAAAAATATTTTCGAATACTACTCAACAAAACTCACAACTTACCCTATATCATTAGCTGGATGTATTTAATTTTTGTTTTTATTTTGTCACATAGTGTTATTTATCAATGTTCGAATTATATTTTGTTTTTGTTTTTTCTATTCCTTTTCAGTGTTTGGCCACGAAACTGGTGAATGTGTTGAAGAATTTTATTAATTATTACTGATATTAGTGATAAGATATTTGAATTTTATATCCTTGGTTTTTAATTATTTCATCGTTCTTTCAACGTTCGTCACGGGCACCGAAACTTTTATCCTAAAATCAATGATTGTGATTATAAAAGAGAACTACTTTACATATGTTTCTTTACATCCTAGATTAAGTACTATTCAATGTATTTTATGAACTCGTAGTTACATAATTATTTTCTTATTGTTTAAGTACGTACACACTAATTGTTTAATCTTGATTTCGTTTTTATTGTCACCCCCTTTTTTTGTGTTTTCTTTGTTTTATTCTATTTCTAAACTAATAACACTTTAATAAAAACTTGTATATGATAGATATCTCTTCTTTCAAATAATAAAATCTTATATAATTTATTTTTTATTATTACAATACATATATAATAGTAGAATACGAATTTATCTCGTTATGTTTCATTTATAACACTGCCTCAACATCTTACACTGCACACTGACGTTAAAAAGAAAGTACATATTACGTCTCAAAAACGATGATAACGATGTAGGCATTGAGAGATCACCAATAAGTATTCAAAAAGATGAGTAGATTCGAATCATATTTTCTGACACTTATACTTATACGCAGTCGCCGTAGTCTAGTAGGTAGTGTGTTCGCTTATTAGGCGTAAAGCCCGGGTTCGAGCCCCAGGCCAGATATCAAAACGAAATATAAAAAAAAAAAATATTTCTTCAGCGCCTTCAGCAGATTTCTGACAAAAACTCTGAGAGTGAATAAAATTTCCATGAAAAAGTTTCTCAAAAACCTGTCGTACGGAGTCGACGTTAAACTGTAGGCCCCGCCACTCAAGTATAAAATTAAGACACACAACATAAGTGGACTGAGAAGCTAGGCCGTAATCCTGACTGAAGAGTTGTAATAGCCAATTATGTATGTATGTATGTATACCGTGCGATAGTCCGGCTGGGATCTATTCCAATTTTTTGTCAGCGTTCTAATCTCGCAGTGCCCTTTAATGAAATCAAAAGTTGATTTTAAAAATTTTTCAAAAATATTTCGAAAGGGTTGAGGCTTCACTCGATTTATTTTCGAACCACTCGCCTTATATTTTTACGATCTGTGAGTAAGTAAATGTGTTTACAATTTAAGCACAGCCATTGTGGGAAAAATACACCAAAGGAATATAGTTTATTCAAATTTTAATGATGATTCCAGACAGACAGAACCAATTAAAGAATTTTTTGGAAAATAGCATCTCTTACTAAATATTTTCTCTTACTTACTTAATTAATTGGCCATTAACAACCCTATTAACGGATTTCGGCCTCCCTTACTACATCCTTCCATGCGCCTCTGCTCTTGCGCTCTTTCGCCTGTTGGCCATATCAATCGATGACAAGATTTCCTCGAACACAAACAAGGTCTCTTCGCCGACTTCCACAAATTCCTGCATCAAATACCCATGTCGCCCGGGAGCATTATCTTCCTCTCGAACGAAATGGCCGAACCAGGGCAGCCCCTGGATATTATTTCGCTGCACAAATTTTCTCTAAAAGCCCTGTAATATTTACGCTGTCATTGCAAAACTTTTAGGCAAGAAATGAGTCTAGAAATACTCTTTATTGAATCAAATACTTTTCACTTTGAATTTCGTACAATTGGCACCACTGTGGTTGCTTTATCACATGTTCCACTTTGAGTATCGACAGTTTCAGAAAACTATTACTCAAGGCAACCTTGAGAAAGATCCTGGAATTTATAAAATTAGTTACAGATTCTTATAGAGATGCCCTTTGCAGGCGAAACAGCAGCGATAGTACCGCAGAGGCCAAACAGCCATAAACCTCCGCTTGCACTAAAGCCCGTTTTAGCTTTCTCATCCTTTGCAATTTCTACTTGTCATTAGCTATTTTGTAGGTCCAATATAGGGAATAATTTTATGTGTAAAGTTTGTCCAATCTGTGTGTTCGACTCTTCGAGATGAAAAGAATGCGCGATTAATATTGTTTTAAAAACATTCAAGTAAATGGCTACTAGCGTGTGGATTGTAGGTTTGATCCCCAAAAGAGATTCTGATCTGTTACACTACAAAGTTTCTCAAAATCTGTCGTTCGGAGTCGACGTTAAATTATAGTTCCCGCCTTTCAAGTATAAAAAATTAAGTCACACAACATGAATGGTGTGAGAAGCTAGGCCGTAATTCTGACTGAAGGGTTGTAATGGCCAATTATGTATGTACGTATGTTAAAGGTAATACTCTGCTGCTATTACGGACGTCACGATGATCCGGTGCTAGCGCCAAAGCGAAACCAAAAGAACGCTGCTTATTTTACGCCCCCAAAAATTTGGAGTTTATATTGCAATATATTTTTGACTATCAATACATGTACAAAATCGTAAACTATAGTTGAAATTAATTTAATACAAATTTTTATTATCCTTTGTTAGAGCAATGAACTTAAAATAAACATTATCTGCGTAGAATTAATCGCCACCTTCTTTTTTCTCCTTTATGGCATCCTATGGAATAATTCAAAACATTACAAACGTATACAGACTAACTTGACATGGGCTTACCTTAAATCTCTCCTCAAACAGAGACAATTCAGCCAGAAGATCTGTGATTGCATTCATGAATGCCTCATGTGGTGAATATTCGGCTGTCGTTTGAATACGTATGACAAATTTATGCTCCAGTGGATGTGGTACTTTATAGCCCGCAAACAATACATTGGGATCCTTTAGCAACTGACTATAATTTCAGCAAATAAGAAATTTAAATAAATAAATATTGAGAATGAGTGGATTTTCTTACTTTCTAATCAAGTTGCCTAGAGTGTGATCCTCCTTGTTGACCGTAAATATGGCTGCATTTGTAACTTTTGTGTCCAATTCTTTAATGATTCTACGTATACATGGGAATTTATAAAGAGTTAGAAAAAAGAAATACATTTGATAACTTACTTTTTTTCACCTTCGTAAAGTAAAAATGATTCAAATGTTGGTGGCGCGTTCATATTTTCTAGAAATTTTCTAAATAAAATAAATAATAACCTTTACCACACAAAACCTTTCTAGACTTTTGTTTATCCACACATTTGATTCTTCTTCTTGAGTTATGTAAATCACTGCAAATGGGGAACATTTTCAAATGAAGTGTGGTAGTTGAATTTATGACGATAGCGTTGCATTCAAAAAGTACTTTAAACAATAATACAGTAGATTAGTATGTGAGACTTTAACGTACCGTCAAGTTTAATATTTTGTCTTTTATTTAGTACGGTAAGGTAAACGCAAGTTTAAATGAAAATTGATTAAAGATTTGCGATGTAGAATTGCTGTAATGAAGCGTAAGAGTTTTGAAAATTAAAAAAAAAAACATATTTTCACAATCGCATTACATATCACATTACATTACAACAATAATGCAAACTTAACACTTCTTACTACTTGTGTGACCGTCTTAATCCAGCTAAAAGGCACATTTGATTTTAACGTTATGGTAAAATGGCAACACTTAGCGGCGGTAGTATTTCTCAGCCAGAAAAAAATAGTAGTGTCTTTTATTTAAATTATCTATTTTCTCATTTGATGATTTTATAACTTGAATCTAATATTTTTGTAATTTCTATTTTTATTTTTTTTGTAATAATTTGTGTCTTTATTTGAATTGCTTTAAACATTCTATGAATTAATTTTGAATTTCAAAACAATCAACGCTGAGTTTGCGTTTTTCCGCCAAATTGTTGTGTTCTTTGTGACTGCATCTCTGTTATTTTTTTGTAGTTGGAAGTGTGAATAAATGAGAAAAAAACGGAATAGTCCGTAGGACAGGATAATTTGTGTAAAATTTATTTCCCTAAACTGAGTATAAGATCGGTGTAAACAATATTGTGAGAAGAAAACATTTTTGAGAATGGAAGAGGAATTGTCAAGAAATTCTCTTGAAGAATCAAGTGTTACTATGGTCGATGTCCTTGAGGAGCAGGAAATGCTTGATGAGGAATATGTTGCTATATTAGGAGCATCCGATGAAGAAAGTTGCACTTATATAGAGGGAGCAGTGAAGCGTCAAGCACTGTATTCGTGCTTAACATGTTGCCCTGAAGGGCGAAACGACTTGGAGAAGTGCGCCGGAATATGTTTGGCCTGCTCCCATCACTGCCATGAAAATCATGAATTAGTAGAATTGTACACAAAACGAAATTTTCGTTGTGACTGTCCAACAGAGAAAACTGGCAGTAATCGCTGTACTTTAAACGGCCGTCTCAAACAACCAGAACAAGTAAACATGTACAATATGTACAATCAAAATTTCCAAGGTTTGTATTGTAGTTGTCATCGTCCATATCCAGACCCGGAGCGCACAACCGAAGAGGTCATGTTACAATGCGTAATTTGCGAGGACTGGTTTCATTTGCAACATCTGAACGCCTCAGGAAATGCTGCAAAACTTGCCGATTCTTGCAATGAAATGGTTTGTGATTCTTGCATGGAGCAGCATCCAATTTTGCAAAGCTACGCTGCACTAGCTCTGAAAGCAATAGACAATGTGAACAATGAAAGTGTAGACGAGAGCGTAAGTGTTGATGAGAACGCCGCAAAAGCTTGTGAGGACAATGACGACAACAAATTAAAAAGCGATTTAGATAAGAGCATTTCCGAAATAATGAATATGAGCGAGAATGTTGGAGAGCCTAAAGCAAAGAAACAAAAATTGGAAGTAGCTGGTTCGGAAGATGGAGCATGTATTCGTCCCACTCTAAAGAATGGCTATATAAAAGGTAAGTGTATACTACACAACATAAGCTGAAAGAATACATAATTTATTTTCATTTATTTAATGTCAATAGATAATTTATTCTTACTGGCTAACTGTACATATATACAATAACGGTTTTATACAAATGAACGAAAACAAAACTTTACTTATCAATTTAAAAATATGGTTAGGTTAGGTTAAGGTATCTTTACCCTCCAAGAAATCAATTATTTGATAGCATTCATTAAAGTTTTACAGGCGCTTCTAAAGGAATCATTATTTTCATAGTCTGATCTGTAGTATTCTAGAGATAGCCGTTCAAAATTACGTGTAGGTCGCATAGGAACATTGAATTTCAATCGACTGAGCAGGAACTCTAAATCAACATCGCCTTGTATTAATCACAGAATAAAAAGAGTACTCATCACGTAACTACGACTTTTAAGAGTTGGCAGTTTAATCAGAGCTAGTTTACTCCGACCAACCAATACCTCGTAAACAAAAAATTAAAAATTGTTTTCGCACTGAATCAATGCTATTGATATCAACTGCATAACAAGGGTCCCATATGATAGAACCATACTCCAGGATAGGACGGACGAGAGATATTAATAACAAATTTTGTTTAAATAATGATTAATAAATTCCTTAGAATAGCGTTTCATATATCCAAGTATGCCATAAGCTTTATTCACTATCATGGATATGTTATACCGAAAGTTGAGCCTGTGATCCAATAGCATTCCAAGGTCCAAAATTGTTTTAACTTTATCCAAAACAGCATTCTCAATGTAATTGTAGGTATCAATCTTTGAGTGTCTAAAAAATGTCATGTGTTTACACTTTTTAATATTTAATTTCAACAAATTCAATTTGCACCACTTATAAAAACTGCAAAAGTCAGCACGAAGTAGATTGAATCCATTAACATCGTTAAAGGTGTTAAATATATTAACGTCGTCAACATACATCAGTACCTTACAACGCAAAACAACCGCGGGAATGTCATTTATAAACAAAGTGAATAAGATTGGGCCCGAATGACTGCCCTGAGGTACGCCAGATTTCACTTTAATAATTATAGATGGGACATTTCTAAATTTGACTTGTTGAGTTCTTTGTGGCAGATACGAATTTAACCATTCTACAGCAGAAACACTAAATCAGATAAGTGATAATTTGTGCAATAAAAGCTTATGATTAACTTTATCAAATGCTTTACTAAAATCAGTGTATATCACATCAGTCTGCATTTTATGAGAAAATCCTTCATTGACAATTGTGGTGAGTTCCAAGATATTTATTGTTGATGATCGAGATTTCCGAAAGCCGTGAAAGCCTCTTATTAATAGTTGTATCTTAATTTCCTTACGTCATACCCAGTACTAAAGATGTTTCTATACATGTCAATCATTTTCTGATTAAGCTCTTCAATTCTTACATTCATATCTCCTATTAGAATTGGATGCAACAACTTTTCGTCTGATAACTTTTCCAAGTTTTTGAAATCATTTTCCCAGTTTAAAGGCCGAAGGTATATGTGAATAATTGTGAAGTCGAGATATTTTGTATGTATTTTAAAATTTTCTTTATTTATTTATATTATTCCAAATTTTAACACCTAATTAGAAACGTTTACATTTCATAAAAATGTCGAGAATTTAATTTTATTGGATCCTTCAGTTTGATGCAGCATCTTATCACTTAGTATGTCAGCATATTTTTTATTCCAACATCATTTCAGAAAAGCATTCCCATACTATAAAATACTATGAATTTAATAAAAAATAGTGTCCTTCACTTTGGGGTTAATGTCGGATTTCATTGGGTTACATACATAATTGGTCATTACAATCCTTCAGTCAGGACTATGCACCTAGTTGCTCACACCACTTATGTCGCGTGCGTTAATTTTATACATGAGCGGTAGAACCTACAGTTTAAAGTCGACTCCGAAGGACAGATTTTTGAGAAACTTTTTCATGGCAATTTTATTTGCTCCCAGATTTTTTGCTAGAGATCTGCAGAGAGGAAGACGCTAAAGAAATATTTTTGTTTATTTTCGCTTTGATGTCTAACCTGTGGTTTGAACCTACAAGACTACTGGATAGCCATTCAAATATTTATCTGTTTGTTTCAGTTTAACCCAAAAATTAATTGGAGTAAGACAGCAGCTCCGTTTTAATATCTAACTTGTGAATCTAATTTAAAACTTAAAATCTTTTTTTAATACAGCGGAGACTTCTCGTACACAATTATATTAAACAATTATATATTCGGAATATTCTGTCCGAATCTGTTTGAGTTCTATTTTTGATTTTTTTTTGCCAAAATTGTAAGTAGCGTTTAGAAAACAGTTTTATTTTCAGTTCAATAGTAATCGTTTTTATTAAATCATTGTAATAATTTGAATTGCATATGTATGTATTTATAATTATAAGGTGCATTATTTTACTATGATTTAAAACATAAGTAACAAGTCGTAATTTTTTTTCCCATCACCAAAATAAAGAAATCCATGCTTCGAAGAATTAATTTTATGAAAAAAAGTCATACCCAACCAAATACAGGATTTAATTATTACTAAACGCTCATTACGTTGCAAATTTAACGAGAACGCCTGACATTTGGGAATTACACTCTCAATAGAATCCAAAAAATCTATTGGATAATTGTAGTCAGACCGATTCGCTAGATTAAATTTAAGATCGTTGCGTGGTAAACGATATATTTGATAATGCGAAAGATCTTCACTTTGTAGGTTTTTTAAACCGCGAAACATTTGATTTGGAACTACTCTACCATCGGTTAGTTTGTATAGAGCACCACGTGGACAAATTGCGCTCTCCTCAGTAATGATAAATACAATAGCAGCCAGGCGTTCTTCTTCCTTAAGTTTTACATCTTCGGGCAGACTGGCCAAAATTGTTTGATTAGCATCGATATCGAAGTTTGGGTCCTTGTTGTGAATACAAAATTATTTTTTTGTTGTTCATTAGAAAACGCTAATCACTTACCAATTTGACGGTTGTAACTAAACTTGGATCACCGGAAAACGGTTCGCGTGATAAAATCGTAGCTTGAAATGTTTTTGGACTGTGAACAAATGGCAGCATTTGCCATTGATATCCATCAATACTATAGAAATATTTGCGATCTTTTAAGCAATCTCTTAAATATCCAAATGCTATATAATAGTCTTTGACAATGCCTTGAATACGACCCCAAAAATAAATGCCAGCGAAACGATTTTCATTTTGCAAAACTATTAATGAATTTTCAATTAAAATCTTTTGTTCGGGCGTTAATTTAATGCCGCAGTACATAAGACACTCAAGTCCTTCTTGAAAGTATTCTATATTCATTTATTGCGTTCTCTTTTATTGGCAACTGGAAAGTTATTTTAAAATTAATTATGACAGTTTTTCAATATTTTGTGTGTGATAGTTTTGAATAAATTATTGAAAAAATTGTAAGTAGATGCTATGTTGATTGAATTGCTTTTCGTTTATTTAGGTCCAACATTTTGGGGACTAAAGTGGAGGGCAGCACTTTGCCGATGTTCTTCATGTATGGATGCATATAAGATCGAGAAAATTGATTATCTCTTGGATCCGGACGATTCTGCAAGCAGCTACGAAAGGCGAGGATTAGAAAAGCATCGAACTACTATATCGTGCTACGAGCAAGGTATGCGTGTTTTAGCCTCTATGGGTCAATTACGGCAAATTGATGTCATAACCGAATATAATATAATGAAGGATAAACTAATGGAATATCTGCAAACTTTTGTCGATAATAATCAGATTGTTACTGAAGAAGATATAAATCGTTTCTTCGCTGAAATTCGTAGCGAAAAAAATAAGGATATTGGTATACCATATACGTGTCGCTGAAGATTCAATGCGACTTACTTCAAAGATTCAGAATTGCTAGGATTTTACTTACCTTATCTTTCAATATATCATACATACTTACATACATATACCCTCCACATATAACATTCATTCATACATTACTAAATGTTTTCATTCATTACGTATGGACATACATTCCCGTTTGTGGTCAACTTATTTTCAATAAAAACTTTATATTTATATATTTATCAATTAATGTTCTTTAAATAAAAGTTATAGTTGCATACATAATAAAATGAAATTTATTTGATTTTACATTTTACAGTTTATGAAAGCCGCAATATGTATGAATTTTTTAGTTGAATTAAAGCAAATATCGGTTTGCAAGTAGCGAAATTACAGCGTTTGAATGGAGTTGTTTATGATATTTTATTCCTTTCTATAATTGAACTTAAAGTCTTTCATTCAAGTTTTCAAAGGCTCAAACGACGTCAAAATCTCGACATAAACTATTGATCATTGCTGCACGTTTATATTCAGTTCCTCTTCATTTAGCATTTCTAAAGTTCAATTTAGTAAATATAAATGCAATAGAAGTAGAAGTCGCTGTCCCCTCGATGGAATCATGAGCGGACACACTTACGCCGCAAACAGGGCCCATTGTAAATAAAAATAAAAATATATAAATGCAATAAGAAATTCAGATTTTATTTATTTATCTTTTCAAAAAAGACTACTACCGGCCTTAGAGTCTCTACAAATCATACCTGATCATCAATTTGGGTTCTGACACAAACATGGAACTCCCGAGCAGTGTCATATAATAGTTAAACAAATTAGAGATTCTCTAGAAAACAAGGAGTACTGTACTTCAGTTTTTCAAACAAGACTTTAATAGAGTATGGCACAATGGCCTTCTATTTAAGTTAACAAAAAACTTTTGCCAGCTCCATATTATCTTTTACTCAAATCATATTTACAAGAACGCAGCTTTCTTTTGTTAGTATCAATGGGGAAAACTCAGAAATCGGAAAAATAAAAGCAAGTGTGCCTCAGGGAAGCGTATTAGGTCCAATACTATACATGTTATTTACCGCTGATATGCCGACAAAAGAAAACGTTTTGATTGCTACGTATGCCGATGACACTGCTATATTAGCTACCAGCAAATCCACCGCTTTAGCAGCCGATATAGTACAAACACAGCTTAATGTAACAAGCAATTGGCTAAAAAAAATTGTAATATAAAAGTGAATGCAGAAAAATCCAATCATGTCACATTCTCACTAAAAAAAGGAGACTGTCCCGATCACGTAAATTATTTACGACTTATAATGGATAAACGCTTGACTTGGAACGACCAGACCATAAAAAACAGAAAAGAAAGCAACTTGAACTCAAAACAAAAAAAGATGTATTGGCTTCTTGGTCCTAGGTCCGAATTAAGTTGTAACAACAAACTTTTGCTCTAATAAAACTGTACTAAAGCCAATATGGACTTACGGAATACAGCTATGGGGAACTGCATCCTACTCAAATATTGATATAATTCAAAAATATCATTCTAAAACACAGACTTTTAACGAATACACCGTGGTTTAGGAGAAACAACGCTATTCACCGTGATCTTAATATATGTACGCCTTATTAGAGAGGAAATTAAAATCTACAGTACAAAATACCAACAAAGACTGAACAACCACCGAAATTTACTTGCGATCTCGCTGTTAAATGATACTTTTGAAGTTAGGCGCTTAAAAAGGTTAGACATACTAGATCTCCCATTTTAAATATAACTTTCAGTATACTATATAAATAAGTTAATGTAAATGACTATTTTAAACATTATAAACATACATATAAAGGGTGATTTTTTAGGAGCTATAGGAAAATTAAAAAAAAAACATAAAATTCAGAAAAGTGCAATCTTTATTTGATTCGATAGTACGGTTCATATAATTTAATGTTTGAAGATTATTTCATGCAAATGTTGACCGCGACTGCGCCTCAAATGGTCCATCCGCTTAGTCCAATTTTGGCATACTCTTTCCAACATTTCGGCCGGTATCTCACGAATAAATGCTTCAATGTTGTCTTCCAATGTGTCAATTGAAGCGGGCTTGTCTGTATAGACATGAGCTTTAACATAGCCCCACAAAAAATAGTCTAACGATTTAGGGACCGGTCCCGAACGTGAAATAAAATGTTCACCGAACTCGCCTCTCAATAAGTGCATTGTTACGCGTGCTGCATGGCATGTGGCACCGTCTTGTTGAAACCACATGTCATGCAAGTCAAGCTCTTGCATTTTGGGCAAAAAAAGGTTGGATATCATCTCACGGTAGCGCTCACCATTCACAGTTACATTACGATTCGCAGTATCTTTGAAGAAGTACGGTCCAATGATGCCACCAGCCCATAAACCGCACGAAACTGTGACTTTTTCTGGATGCATTGGTAGCTTTTGCAATGCTTCTGGCTGTTCTTCACTTCAAAATCGACAATTCTGCTTATTTACGTATGCCGAATAGCCGCTTCAGTGGGTCGATTAAACTGACCATAAAATGGAAGAAGCGCGCGATGAACTTTCTTAACAGAGCACGCATTTTGATAATAAACTTCAATGATTTGAAAGCGTTGTTCGTTTGTAAGACGATTCATGGTTAAATTATAGATCAAACTGAAGATGTTTGACAGTGAAACAAAACAGAAAACGTGCGTGAGCTGTTTAAACCAGTGTTGCCAAAAAGATAATAGCTAAAAAATCACCCTTTATAAATAGTTAGATTCGTAGGAACCTAACCTAGGCGAATTCATGTAATAGGTGGGAGTGACTAAACAGCTGATACTATTTCAAATGTCAAAATTTGTGTGTGTTTTGTTGTTAATTTTTTTCTTCCTATTTTGACAACCTAAGTAGTGTTTTACAAAAACAAAATGCCTGTTGTTGTTGCATTGTTGTACTTGTTGTAGAGTTACGGTTATCTTATATGAATTTGCCTTGAACCTAACACTCTGTGAAATTGTCGTAGTAGCTATAAGTTTATTATAAAAATTAAAAAAAAAATTTATTTATTTATTATTATTTTTTTTTTTTTTGATTTATTACATCTTTGAACTTTTTTTTTTAGTTATTTATCAACTAAATAAAATATTATTTTACAATTTTTTTTTACAAGTATGTACATCTCTATGGCTGTAGTAGCTCGTATATGTATGTTCTATTGCACTGCCAACAATTTTTTTTTTTTTTTTATATGCGATCTACTATAGTTTAAAAATTTAAAAAGTATTAATAATAATCTTAAAATTAATATTGTTTTATTTATTTCTTATAAATTAAAATATCAAAAATTGAGATTCTTTTCTTTTCTTTACTTTCTTTTACAATTTAAACCCTGAAATAATGTTGTATCACTAATTTATTATTTTTATTTTTGGAATACAGTTGTTCTAAAATAATTTTTTCTTTGTATAAATTGTGTGATCATCTGAATCCTGCATGCACTGTAACAAGGTTAATCTGATTTGGCAATAAATTTTAGGTGGATATTGAAAGGTTGGATATTCGCAATTCTTCAGAATTTTGAAGTGGTACCAAATCATCTAACTGCGAGAGATTGAAGAGAGATGGATCGGTTGTTATATTTGATTCTTGCAATTGATTGAATATCATATTGTTTACGGTTTGGACTTGTATATTGGACGAAATGTTAACCGATTGGCATTGTGTTGGCATAGTAATGTTGTTGTTGTTTTGGTTGTTGGATGTACTATTTTCATTTGTATAGATGGGTGTAAAGCTTCCACCACTGGTGCGATTAACGAAATTGTTCGACGCTAGGTATTGTGCTTGTTGCGGCGAACTCATATTGTTCATATTGGTGAGTTTATTGTTGTTGTTTGTTGTAGCGCCATAATAAATATCGTTTCCGTTAAACATATTATCGCAATTGGTATGCGTTTGATTATTGCTAATATTTGCTGATATATTGAAATTATTTTCTAAATTCATTATACTCTGATTGTACATATTTGACATTTGGCTTTGACTTTCAGCACTGGAATTTCGCATTAAACCTGGCGATGGTGTGGTCATATTTCGAATCATCATTGGTGATGTCGGTTGTGGCGACGGGGAACCTTGATAATTATTTCTATATGTATTACTGCAAAAGTTTGGCGATAAAACTGAAATGGAATTGTGTTTTTAATTTAAAATTTGTAAGTGTTAATAAAACATATGTATACATATATAATTGCTTACATGGTTCCGCTTTAACTTCCGGCATTATGGGGTTTATCGAAGGTGACTGTAAAGCCGGCTGAATATTCCACATGGTAGTATTGTCAATTGTAGCTTAAATAATAATTATAAAGAGAAATTGGTTTGTTATACATTTAATCTAAATTGCAGTTATAATAGATAGCTACACATACATAAATATATACATACATAGATATTTTTACATAAAATACATAAAGTTCGGGTATTTATATCATGCACATTAATTTACATTTATTTGAATAAATAGCGTACTATGATGCTTGGAATCAAATTATTAGGTATTAGATAAAATATTTAATTTATTGAAAATAACTAAAGCAATATGTTATAGATATGAAGACAATTATTTAAAATACTCGTACTTTTAATGGTTTACCTTATCTCTCAAAAAAAATTTGTTAAGAAGTATTGGGAAACTTATGTTTCTAAAATCTTCTTATAAAATAAAAATGCAAAATAAACAAGAATAAATTGTACTTTTTATTTGAGCTGAATTAGAGCTCAATACTTGGGTTTTAAAAATAATATAATTTGTTTTACATTATGTAAAATTGATTGCAAAAAAAATCTTGAAAAAAAATGTTTCATATAATTTTCTTTAAAACTTTTTGTAGTTTCGAGTGATTTTGATTTTTAAACGAAATTAATTCATGTTGACAATTACATCTGAAAGTTGGTGACTATTAAATTTTTTCTTCTTCATTTCATTTCAATAAAATTTAAAACGCTAACATCTAGTGCAGCCGAGATACAGTGAGCGCCAAAAGTGAGTAAAAACCACTGAAATAATTCAAATTTCTTAGGATAGCGAGAAAAGTAAATGAGAATATGTAGTCGAATAAATTTCCAAAAATAAAAACCTTTATTTATTACTTATAAAATGATAACAACATTTCATGATAAAGGAACTTTTTTTTATACATACTTAAGAACTTAATAGAAAATTTAAAATTATAGTGGGTGTTGACTCACTTATTGCACTCACTGTAGATGGTTTCAAAGTAAATTTATAGAGTTCTTTTAATTTCAATTCGATTGAAATTCAAACGTTTAATTTATGTTTAGCTTTTTTATTCTTTCGAATTTAAAGAGACGAAAGTTCTCTAACAACTTTTATTACTTATTTAACATTTATTTAACATTTATTTAATATTAAATTTTTCCAATTTAAATACACGTTAACAGGCAAAACAAAAAAAAAAAAAAATAAAGCCATTGTATTAAACAAAAGTTAGGTATGAAAAATGCAACAAATACTTGTTTTTGTGTTAGAAAAAAGCAAATTAAGTTGTTGCAATACAGCTAGCTACACGCGTATTGACTCGTATTGTGTCTAGCTAGTACTGTATGTACATACAGTGTACAGCAAAAGTCTTAGTACGGCAATATATTTTGACAAAAAAAAGTACCCACAGGCTTAATACTCTTGCACAAAGTCCCGATATGACTTCAAGAGAGTATTTAGGAGATCATTTGGAGGAACGGTTACGTAATCGCTAAGCCTAAAACAAAAGTCAACGGAAAAACTTGCTCATGGTGTCACCAGAGCACTGAACAAAACTTATACATTCAATTCCAAATGAAGTGCTTCACCTTAAGGGATTTTCTACTAAATATAAGAGATAACATTTTCATATATTAGGCCTTTGAATTTTAAATTTACACAGGGCTCTCCTTGGGAGTACCTATGGAGTCATCTGAAATTTTTCCTTATTTTTCTTTTGTTTTATATAAAACATTAAAAAATTGTTTGTTTTATAATAAAACAGAAATAAATTAATAAAATAAATGTATACTCTATAAATTTGTATACAAACTTTTGGTTAAATTCATGAAATTGCTAAAAATATATTGTCGTACTAAGACTTTTGCAGTCGCCTGCATGTTAGTAGAAATATAAATTAAAAAGCTTGCAAAATAAAAATTACATTGAATTTGTACATCAAAACACATTCAACGGACGTATGTATTTCACTTACAAATTAAAATTTATATTCTGTTTCCAATCACCAATGATCATTCGGTTGATAAATGTGCATGTATGTGAAACGTATCAATTAATGAAATATGTGTATGTACGTAGATTACTTAATATACAATTAAATTTAATTCCAAAAACTAAATTTGGTTTTTAGTATTATTTTATTATATTAAAATCTTTTACACATTTATCAAATAGTATTTAAGTTATAAAGATTTTCTTGTTGCCTTAAAATATAAATTTTTTATTGGTCCTTTGCTTGAATTATCATAACATTAGAAGTAATAATTATTGAATAGTTATAGTTTTGTACTTAAAATTTTATAATATCTGTAAGCTATTATTTTTTTTTAAATATATTATTTTATTGATCCTTTGTTTCAATTAATATACAAATCATAATAACATTTATTAACATTTGCAAACATTTCGCATTTTCATTAGGAAATTATAAAAATTGTGTACTGTTTTATTTTATTTCTGCTTTAAAATTGTAAAATTTATTGTTTTTTATGTACATTTTTCGGAATTCGAAAATGTTTTAAAATGTGTTATAGGTAGGAGTAGTATTGTATGTGTGCATAATGTTTTGGAAAATATTTTAGATTTTGCTACATGAAAATCGTCATGTCATGTAAAGAACTGTTTGAAAAATTTGTAATAAAAAATTGTTATAAAATCAAATCATAAACGAAAAATAATATTGTAATGTAAAATTGATTTCGTTTGTTTATTTGAAGAATAATATGTTATTGCGATTGATTAATTTAAAATAAATTTTTTCCATTTCTAACAATTTACTGGTAATAAATCAAAATATTGAAACATTTTTATATGTATATTTGGAAACAATTATTCTATCCCACAATATACTCGCATGTACAGTGAGCGCCAAAAGTGATTAAACACCACTGAAATAATTCATTTTCTTAGGATAGCGAGAAATGTAAATGAGAATAGTCGAATAAATTTCCAAAAAAAAGAACGTTTATTTATCTAATATATAAAATTCTCGTGTCACGGTGTTAGTGGTTAAACTCCTCTGAAATGCATAGACCGATTTTGATGAAATTTTGTGTGCATATCGGGTAGGTCTGAGAATCGGACAACATCTATTTTTCATATTCCTAAATGTTAAGAGGGCGTGGCAAATCGTTAAATTTGAATATTTAGGTACATATTGATCGTAGACGAATAAAATTTGGTGAGTCGATATCGGACGAAGATTTCTAAGTTCGTATGACCAATTTCCGACAGGGGGCGCTACTGAAAATTACTCAAAATGAACTAAATCGTAAACTATGCATTTGATCATGTTATGATCTTTAGCAAAGTTGTTGCGCATGAGCCGACGAAGGTTTCTAAGTTGGTATGACCAATTTCCGACAGGTGGCGCCACTGGAAATTACTTAAAATTAATTAAATCGCAAGTTAGTAAAGTTGTTGCTCATGAGTCGACGGGTTTCTAAGTTGGTGCGATTAATTTCCGATAGAAAATTATTATTGAAAATCACTGAAAATTATTCAAAATGAATGACAAGTAATTGGTCGACGTACACCTCAATCACCGCAGAAAAGAACATTACGGGCCTCACAATCAGACGAGCAATGAGCATTGAGACTGGTAAATCTTCGAGTACATGCAGCTGAGACCCGTACGCATGACACATTTGAAAAACGACGCCCGTTTCTGAATCATTTGGACAACGGGAAACAAAATCAATAAAATGATTCAAAATTAATTGAATATTTATGCAATGTCTTTCCTTCAAATTTACTTTAGTTGGCGCCGCAGCAACGCGTGCCGGGTACTGCTAGTTACTTATAAAATATCAAAACAAAAACAACAATTAATGATAAAGGATTTCTTTTTTATACTTCAGAACATAATAGAAAATTTAAAATTATAGTGGGTGTTAACTCACTTATGGCGCTCACTGTAGATGTATGTATGTTCGATAATATTGTTTTAAAAAATATTTATTCATCTCTAAATCTATAAGTATATCGTCGTCGAAAATCCAAAAGTACGTAACATCACTTTTTTCTAATTTTACAGGAGAAGCAAAAACCGTTATAAATAAAAAAAAAAATACTTCATATATAGAAACAATTGATGGAATATGGTACGTCATTTTGAATTATTGACATATAAAAATGTTATTTTTGATTGCAAAAATCTAAAAATTGGTAGAGATATGTTAGATAACCTTACGAATCATAAACAATCAAAAACTCGATTTTGATTTTTTTTGATGATATGTACGTACTTTTGGATTTTCGACAACGATATGTATGTTCGAACGTAAAATGTATTGATTGGGTTTTGAGATTTTTAACAATTGTGGTGGATAATAAATTATTGATTTGTTTATTTTGTTTTTGAAAACAAACGCATTAATTATTAAGAGCACAAATGTTGGAACAAATTATTTTATATTCATATATTTATAATACTGTGTGTGTGTGTGTGTAAATGTTATGAATTAAGCAATACATATTTATTTTAATTTTCAACAATATGGTCCCGACATTTTTTATATGTACATATGTACGTATGTTTTGATTAAAATTCTTTTTAGAATGCTTATTCTTAATTGTTTAAATGTTTTTTCTAATGTTAGTAATTAATAAAATAAATTATTATTTATATATTTAATAGAATGATTAAACTAATGAATTAACAAATACATATTATTAAAATATTATTATTCTTAGTATATGTGTATTAATGTATGAATGAAAGTGTTGTATATCTGTACCACTATGATTATCCAATGAATAAGTAATAAATTAACCAAACACCTTTTATAAAATATAATGGTATGTGGTATGGTATGGTAACTGTATAAAATAAACAAAGAAATAATAATAAAAAAAAAAAAAAACTTACAATTGGACAAGTTACATTGCATTTGATTTTGTTCGAGTTGCTGTATTTCTCGTAATATGTTCATTGGATTACCACCTGTTCTAATACGTTTTCGTTTGATATTATCTAAAATGAATATTTTTGTTTATTTGAAATAAGAAATAAGATAACTAAAGAAGATAATTTGTTTTGATCGTTTGACTAGATTTAAATTGCATTGGTCCATTGCTTGTTTCCATATTTAGCACTTGGGGAAAATAAAATTTTTTTTATATATATTTCTACAATATAAATACAATATACATACATACTACATATATACTTATACAATATTAAATAATTTAATTTTGTTTCTGTATTGAATTTTTTGGACAACAAAGAAACTATTTTTTAGTAGGAAAAAAATAGAAACAAATCCTAAACATTTATAATTGTTTTTGTTTTTCTTTTTCTTTTTCTTTTATACAAATTAAGTTTTTAAATAATTATTTAAGCCTTAGTACCGTAATATTTTCTTTGCATATTTACGTTATTTCATTACGCATCCGTTAAACTCACCGGAAGCTGTATATCTACCAGCCAATTTATTTTTAAAATTATTAAATAATTATTTAAAATTTAATTTAAATCAAAAGATCAAGAAAAGAAACAAAAAGCAACTATAAATGTATACATTATATAGAAAGATATTTTCTTTATTTAATGAAAACCATTTGCAGCTGCTAAACGCATTGCTACTTCTTCTGGTGTCAAAATGTTTTGATTCGTGAAAATGTTCTCCTCATTATCTGTAGGGGCATTCTGTGCTGGCATACTGGTATAGAGAGCAAAGTGTTCTGCCTCAGACAAATCTACACTAGGATCTAGTATAACACCATAGGCGCCTTCGCATAAATTTTTAATACTTTGACGGTCTGCAATGGCTATAAGTTCCATGTTACCATCCGATATGGGAATTTTTGCCAATTCCAAAGCACTTAAAGTTTTACGATCTAAATGTCCACCATCGTATTTTAACGTACAGGAGCCAGAGTAGGAACGCTCTTGTTTTAATAAATTCTCACAACTATTGTCCTTAAGGGGTATATGTATGACATCAGCATTGTGTTGAGCTGGACGTTTGCCCGAAACACTGCTAGCACTTCTGCCAACAGTTTTTCCACACTTTCCTTTAGATTCAAGATCCATACAATTTGGTTGTAATGACTTGACCGAACGTAATGAGGATCGATTGTTATCGTTCAGTGAAAAGTTACCAATACTAGGTTCACGACTCTGACTGGGAGTAGTTTCTTTGGAATAGGAGTCATCCCCCGCAACAGTAGGCTTACTTTTGTTACGTGAAAACAAACGTGCAAAGAAACCTTGCTTTTTTTTGGGCGAAGGCGTCGAAGTGGCAGACCGTTTAGTAGGACTTTGATCTGGCGTACGCATGATAATTATTTGAGATGGTGGTCGAGAAGTAATACTTCCATTGCGACTACTATTAGCTGTATTGGAAGAGGTTGTATCAGCCTCTTTAAAGGGTTTAAGTTTTGGTGGCAAAGGAGGTAAAACCTGATCTCTAATAGGAGAGGGCGATCGAGGAGGTAAAGGAATAGGTGGCGAAGGAGGGGTTTGAAGTGTGGGTGCAATGTTTACTTTAATTTGAGGTGCTCGAAGATTTGTCACAACTACCAAATCTTTTTCAATGCCTGCGCGTGACTGCTTTTCTTCTTTATCAGCTACCTGTTGGACGTTAAACAATGATTTATCATTAGGAATATCTATTGGATTCTTTAATGCTATTTGAAGGCTTGCATAGGTTGCGGTTTCATCAAAATTGTCATCAATATCAACTGAAACTTGGGCACTGGCCGAACAATTGCTATATTCAACATTGTCAGCCCAATCACATTTGTTTTCCATACTTTGTTCACTTTCCTTAAAACGATAGTTTCTATCCAGTGTCAAGCTGCGTTTCGTAAGTAACTCACAAGAATATTTGTCATCTAAGTCTATGTCCTGTTCAATTAGGTCTGTATTTATAAAGTTATCATCCATCAAAGCAGTTGTCTGTTTAGATGATTTGAAAACGTTTGATATTTCTATAAATTCTCCCTCCGTTAAAGATATATTGGCATGCCCATTTTCAAGAACTATACTATCAGTTCGTTCGAATTCATTATTTTTTATCCATTCGGTAATTTTATCAACATTTGTTAGTTCCCTTTCATCAAGAACCTCATCTATTGGTGTAGAAGTTGGCGTGTCATTATCAATGATAGGAAATGTTATTTGTGGCACTGGCACTTCAATTTCAAGATCACTGTTAGTGCGTTCAGTGTAGCTAAGATTGTCAGTAAGGTCTTTGTCAATGTCATCATAGTCCTGGTCGAAACTTTCCTTTGGGCATTTGTAAGCCTCACGATTCTCATTTATGGTATCCGAACTAAGTGGCTTGCTAGCTGAACTATCACTCATAATCGTATCATCGTTATCGTTATCGATTTGATTGTCATAGTCATTGTCACCAGTATCAGACAATGAGGCCACTGAATATTTTGTAGCAGTTGTTTCACTATCCAATGAGAGAATTTGCTGAAATATTTCCATATCCTGTCTACGTTTTAGCTTACGCTGTATTCGTGGGAACAATCTCATACCTGGATCTGGATAATACTCAAATGGTAAAGCTTCACTTGTTTCTCCATCCGAAGGCCGGTACAGTTGAATATAAACCTATCGATACACAATAATTCCTTTTTTATTTACTAACATGCTCGAGAATACATATTTCAAGGGTGTCTTACCTGAACTTTGTGATTGACATCGGGATTAATATATCGCGGCGTCTTAAAAGTTATGGCGGCTTGTTTATGTACATCGGTCTGTTGAAATTCTCCAAAGCCTTCCCAATATAGTTCATTGTTTCTTATTTCGAAGAAACGAACTTTAATATCATCTTTGGGTACCTTTTCGCATAATAAAATTATTTTATCACCTCCAGCAACCTTGGCGGCACAGCTACACAGACGGCAAATAACTAAATCGTTAATTGATTTCTTATCGTATATAGGATCCGACACCACGGGTGGTAAGGGAAATGGTTTTTTGACTCCTGGAATTGGTATGAAGGCTTGAAAACACAAGCGCACTACATTCAAATCTATTGAGGACGGTTGATCCTTGTGGGCGAAACCAGCTGCAATTAAACACGAAAAATTTAAAATTGTGAGGTTAAGTTATCTATCAATTATACTGACTTTTGAACGGATCAATTCGCTTTCGCTCGCGCTCTTCAAGTGCATCTTTTATGTCTTTCTTCCGTATACATTGTATACCCAAATTACTGAAAACTGCTCTCATCGGTGGACCATTAATGGTGGCAAGGCATACACCATGTTCGCATCCTTCTTTACCAACTAAATTATGTGGATGTGGCCTATAGGGTTCATCTTTGGTGACACACGAAACAACAACTTTGACTTTTCCCTCATAGCCCTCTATTTCGATTGTTGGAAATGTTTTATTCTCTGGTGTCGAACGAACACCTGGTATAGATCCTGCCGATCGTCCTTCACAAATATAACGAAATCGTAGCCCTTTCAAAGCCGGTTGTTCCACAATTTTTATGCGCACTCTTTCTAAATTTGGAATATTAGGTTGTGTCATACTGGAAAATGTGGGTGATGAAGAGGCAGACGAGGTGGATGATACAGATGGTGGATTGCCTACTGTATCTGTTAAGGTACTAAGAACGTCATCTACTGCAAGTATTACAATAAAAAATAAATTCTTCAACAATTTTATTTCACACATTAAGTGCTTCTTATAAAGTTTATTGAGCAAATTTAATTGATTTATGACTTCAGTAGGTAGTGTGTTCGCTTATTAGAAGTAAAGCCCGGGTTCGAGTTCTAGGCCAGACATCAAAACAAAATATAAAAAAAATTATTTCTTCGGCGACTTCCTCTCAGCAGATTTCTGGCAAAACCTCTGAGAGTAAATAAAATTGCCATGAAAATTTTCTCAAAATCTGTCGTTCGGAGTCTACGTTAAACTGTAGGTCCCGCCACTCAAGTATAAAATTAAAATGAGTGGTGTGAGAAGCTAGGTCGTAATCCTGACTGAAGGATTGTATTGGCTAATTATGTATGTATGTATGTAATAATTTAGTCTGTTTCAAACAGAAGATTTCATTGATAATTTTTAGAAGGCAAACACGGAAGAAATAATTATTTAATGCAGTGTCGGTCATAGCTAATTTATTTATATGTATAAGTTTTATACGAAAATTCCAATGTTATTGCCTATTATTTTTAATCAATAATATTAAGTGGTTATTCTGCAAATACTTACTTTTCTGCAAATACTTACTTACAACGGGCCGCTATGCGTGCTCAAGTGAGCTTTGTGATATCAGAGCTACCACTCCGACCTAACCTAACCTACTTTATTAGTCATTGCAACCCTTTATTAAGAGATAACTTACTTTTTAATATAGACTCGGAATTTTTTGATTTGAGAAATATTTCATGACATTTTCATTCTACTCTCAGGGTTTTTTGTGAGAAGAATGTCTTGAAAAATTCAGTACATTAGTACTTTTTTTCAGTACTTTTTCATTTCAAAAATGCCTTAGTACCCCCGCCAGGCTTTCAGTACCTTTTTATTATGCATATATATTTTATGTATTAGGCTTTTAAATTACCAATGAATTAGCAACGTATTGCTAAAGGTAGAATCAGTCTTTAGCCTCGATTAGCCAAACGTACACGAAATATATGTCCATTTTTAGAATATGCAAAGCAATGAGAATACTTGTCGAACCGTAATTTAATTTCGATAAGCATTTACATTGTTCTTCATATGCTACAAACGAACGGCGACGTTTGACTAAATGGGACGTTTACGTTCAGAATCAACAGTTTTTGTTTTGCATGTGAGCAACACGTATCTCGTCGTTAGGTTTTCTGTTCCGTAGCGTACGTATATTAAATATAAATAAATAAATAGTCCAGTAGGTAATGTGCTGGCTAACTAGATATGAGCCCACGATTCAAATCCCATGTCAGACATTTCCAACATAACGAAAATTGAAGAAAATAAATCCTTCGGCAACCTCATTTTGTCAAAAACTCTGAGAGTAAATAAAATTGCCATGAAAAGGTTAGAGGACGTGTACTTGTCAATTAAGACAAGTACAGTACCTGGAGGTCGAATTGACCCATTGTACATTGCCATGAAAAAGTTTCTCAAAAATCTAGCGTTCGAATTCGACTTTAAACTGTCGCTCCCGCCACTCATGTATAAAATTAACACACACAAAATAAGTGGCGTAAGAATCAGGTCATTATCCTGATTGACTACAAAAGTACCATTTGATGCGAAAAAGTACTCTTTTAGTTATAGTTCAGTACTATTTTAAAATTTCAATTTTGCAATACTGATGCTGAGAGGAAATTGCCGAATGAAATATTGTTTTTATATTTCATTTTAATAGAGATGAGAGAGACAGGGGTTGAACCACAGGTTTTCGTTTGATATGCCAACACTCAGTGTTTAAATAAGATAAGTTTAATAACTTATAATTTAAATTAAAATTTTTAAAATGCAATATGAAAGGAACGAAGCAAAAGCACCACTTCATTTTTACTACGACAGACTTTAACAGAATTTATAGATCATAACAAGGAAACAAAAGACGAAGTAATACTTGGTAACTGACTTCCTACACAGTTAATTGTAAGGAATTGATTGTCTGCTGGCAGTCACGGCATAAATTCAGTAAAAAAAACTTTCCATCAACCATCCAATAATTTCCAGGTTTACTTCTAAACTCTGGTTGTTTGCGTCGATATCATCAGTACATTCTGAAGGAAGTTGATGAAAAACATTGCGACATGAAGGACCATCAAACAGATCCTTTAACATCTACGAACCTAATAAAAACTATTTTAATTTGCATATTTGGGAATAAAATATTCGTCAAAGAACATTGGTGGCTAAATTATTTAGTAGTCGACTAGCCAAAGAAACTTTTCATAGACTTGACTTCACCAAAGCCCATATCGTGCTGTTGATCACGGTGGAGGCCGTGTACTTCTTGACTCATAGCCATGCTGAAGAAAAAGGGGAAAATTAGAAAAAAAGGACACAGAGAGAAATATATCATTCCTTTTATAAAAAGGAAATCGGCTAGAAAGGTCTTGGAAAATAATTGTTTTATTTATACAATTCACATCGCGTCTAACCTCACTTATTCGGGACGTAGACTAGGTCTGGACAGATAAGTCGACGACCATTAGCAAGTGCAAGTCACGAGTATCTCACTTATTTATACAATTCACATCGCGTCTAACCTCACTTGTTCGGAACGTAGACTATGTTTGGATAGATAAGTCGGCGACTATTAGCAAGTGTCACGAGTATCTCACTTTCTTTCTCTACACTATTCCCCATTTTTTCGAGTTAATCTAAGTCGAAATGAGCACTTCTTTCGTTGACATATGCTTCTGCTATCGCTATGTGTGTGATTGCTCCCCTGGTCAATGAATTTTTGTTTTGTCTTTTTGTTTTTTTTTTGTTTTTAGTTTTGTCGTTTGTTTATCAGAACATAAAAGACATAGCGGTAACTAAAAAAAATTCTTTTTTGTAAACAACAAATACAAATGACAATTTGAAAATAAACATGTAAACAAAGTGCACAAATCATTTACGAACTAAAAACGCGATATTGAAAAGTCTTATTGGGGGTGCTTTAGTTATGACTGATACTATATGTGACGTACTATACTGCATGTGTTGGTATGAACAGGAAATGAAAAATTTGACATATATATTTTAGCTTTTTAAGTATTTGTTTTAATATATGTATAATATATAAATACATCTTCATATATACATATGTACACATATATGAATCCTTTAAACGAATGATTCTCAAACGGGACTTAGCATCGTATCAAAAAAGGAACAAACTTTAAAGTTTGACTTGAAATCGGCTCACTATTTCTGGATTAGTAATAGCATTATGATGTAGATAACAAACACCAACTTTTCTCAGATTAAGATGCCGTAAGATGGCTATCCATTTCGTGGTTTCAAAAGTATGGGACTGGAATTCGACATCTGTCAAACTAAGTTGTGAAACCAATTTTTTTCTTTTCAGTTAAAAGTCTGACATTGACGAAAATGGATCGCTTGACTATCACACAACGCATAAAAATTATCAAAACCTACTACAAAAATGGTGATTCTGCCACAGCCACGTATCGAACAAAATTTTCTTCAGCGATGAAGCACATTTCACACTTGGTGGGTATGTTAATAAACAAAATTGTCGTATTTGGGGTTCTGAGAATCCTCAAGTAATTGAAGAGAGGCCATTACATCCAGAAAAAGTCACTGTTTGGTGCGCTCTTTGGTCCGAGTCAAGTTATGGCTGAGATACCGCCCAATATGTGTCAAAAAGTGGTCGAAAATTACCTCAAAAGAATCAATGCTTGCAACACTTCGCGTGGAGGTCCTTTAAATGATGTAGTGTTTCACACATAATGTCAACGTTCATACTTTACAATAAAAAAGAAATATCATGAAAAAAATATTTTATATGTATTTCATTTATGTTTACTTTTGAAACCACGAAATGGATAACCCTATATATTATCACATAGGCAATGTAAAGCAAACGTAAGTGTAGTGTGTTGGCTTATTAGGCGTAAGACCAGGGTTCAAACCCCAGGTTAGACCTCAAAACGAAAACTGTAGGTCCCACCACTTATTTATAATAATAACACACACGACATAAGTGGTGTAAGAAACTACATCCGTATTCCTGACTGAAGGGTTGTAATGACCAATTATGTATGTATGTATGAATGTAAAGCAAAAATGAAAGAGTACTGAAACTGTCCGAAAAAGATGCATTATTTATTGTAAAAAAAAAAAAAAATAAATACATTAAAGTGCTGAACTTTCCATCTCTGGACATTAACCGCGAAGTAAACATGTATTTTCCATTGTTATATCATTTGCATTTTCCTTGCCAGATGGATACAAAGTCTGACGTCAATACAATACAAAAAAAATTAATATCAATGGCTGATCGTACTTGTATAATAATTTTATTTCATCTCATTGATGCCACTGTTGTGTTTTCTTTCGTTTATTTATTCATTCCATCGATTGATTTACTAATTTTGAAACATACACAGATATTGAGAATAAATATTGTACTGTGTACCTTTTAATTGTTTATCTTAAAATTACAACAAAAAAAAAAAATCAATTCTTAAAAATCTTCATATTATTTTCTATAAGTTACAACTACTAAAAGATATGTATATATGCATGTACGTACATATGTACAGATAGAGTACAGTGTACAGCATAAGTTTGGGTATTCTAATTTATTTAAACAATTTTATGAATTTTAAACAAAAGTTTGTAAAATTAATGGATGTTTTTTATATTTATTTTATTAATTTATTTATATTTTATAATACAACAACAAACTATTAATGTATTCATCAGAGATCAACAATGAGTATTCAAAAAGATGAGTAAATTCGAATCATACTCATAATTTCTGATACTTATACACATGCATACTTATTTTAATATCTCATACTCATCATACTCATACTTAACAATACGCATGATGTTGTTAATTTGGACTCTCCTTTACTCAACATTTACAAGAATTACAAAATAAGTACGATTCGCGTACGAACATTACAATACTCACTAGAAGGTTGTGTGTTTGCTTTGCTGCCGCTGTCTTTGTCTTTTTCGTTCTCCTTTTTTTGTAAATGCAACAACAACTGGAACTGTAAATTTTGATTAATGATTCGAATCACTCGAATCATTTATGAGTATTATAAGTATTTTTCTAAATTTATGAATCTAAATGAGTATACGTATGAATCAAACATATTTCGAGTGTTATGATTTTGATGTCAACGTTATACTCATACTCATTGCAACCTGTATTTATAAATCAATGTTGTAGTTGTAGAATGAATCAGAATGTAGTTGAAATTCAATACTATTGACTCACTCATACTCAAGATTTCATGAGTACTTATGAGAGGCGAAAAATCGATTCATTGCTGATCTCTGGTGCAGATATCTTGAATAAAACGAAATAAAAAAATTTCTGTCGACGTCTTCCCCTCAGCAAACTCCTGGCAAAATCTCTGAGAGTAGATTAAATCTCAAAATGGAATCGACATTAAACCGTGTGCCTCGCCACTTATGGCTGAATTTAAAACACTCAACTTAAGTGGTGTGAGAAGCTAAGTTGTTGACTCACTCATACCAAAATTTCATAAGTACTTATGAGTAACGAAAAAATGATTCATTGCTGATCTCTGGTATTCAACAAAAGAAAAGAAACTTTCTGATGACCTTATATATATTTTTGCAATGCAATTAAAATTCATAGTCCCAATGTGTTGGAATGTTATACCTAAGACTTGGTAGGATGTAACTTAAGATTCAATACTCCATTTAAACTATTTGGCATTTTTCCGCCGAGGAGGGGTAAATGGACCTAACCGCACCATAGAGGAAGTCGTCACATCCTCCATGTGTGGGGCCCTCACCCACTAAATCCCCCTTGTCTCGTGGACTCGTTGTGCCCACTCCGGAACTACGGTGGTATTACTTCGGAGTGAAGTCCTTTTAACCCTTTGGCCACTGCGTGCTCATATCCGCTTTCGGATTGCGTGTCGAAAGTTGAGGAGACATCTAAGTGTCTCCACTATTCCTTTCGTCCTGGTCCCTGTTTCGAATTTCGTTTGACACGGCGTGCCGGCGTGGCCACATTTTTGCAGACTCAAGATCTCTCTTCTTCAGTCTTAGAATGCGCATCATGTAATTCGCCACTGAGGCCTAATTTTCTCTACTCTACGATCACAGCCCCGACAATGTTAGGGACCGTGATCATTCCAATTATTGACGTCAGTACAGAGCGATAGCTCTGCCAGCGTGCACATTCGAAAACAGTGTGCTCTGCATCAACAATTACTTCGCTTTCCTCGTAAAGACAGTAAGGAGAGGCGGTTTTGCCCATTTTGTGCAGATATTTCCTAAAATATCCGTGACCCGATAGCATCTGTGTAACGTAGCAATTTACCTCTCCAAATTTCCTACCAATCCATGGCCTTATGTCCGGAATAAGTCTCGCCGTCCTTTTATATTGCGTTTTCTGTTTATATTTGCCGCCATTAACACACGTATGCAAGTTTACAGTTGAGTTTGGTTTGAAATGTTGAATAATAATAATTTTATTTTTTATTGTAAAATAGTCTAAGAAACATCCATCTTTTTTTTTACAAATATTTGTTTTAATTCATAAAATTGTTTACATAAATACTGGTACCTTAAACTCATGCTTGTCCACTGTATATAAAATATTTTGTAAAAAAAAATGCTTTTTAATTAATTTTTACTCGTAAGTAAATTTTGTGGCTATTTGTTGATTGGTCCACATTGTATTTTCTTAATATTTATTTGTTGCTGTAATATTACAAACAGTGGGAGGTATGAGTATTTTGTTTTCAAATTTGTTTATACAATCATTAAATTTGTGATGAAGAACTGAGGCTTTATGATTTCGTATACATAAAACAAACGCTGTTGGCTGAACTGCAGGGATTTTTAATAAAGACAAATAAGAAAATGAGACACAATTTCCTTTCGCAATTTCCTGATGTAATTTGAAATTAAAATTTTAATTAAAAAAATTAGTATTTAAATGGCTCAATTGTAGGTATACAAAATGAGGCAATGATGTAAACTGATTTTTTTATTCCACCTACTGCTATGAATGCATATATTTAAATAATTAATTAATTATATTAATTCCATTTTAATACTACTTACGCATTGTACTGAATTCATTTTGTTTATCGTTTTGAAGAACGTTTTCTAAAAGGAAAAGAAAAAGTTACACAATTAGTATTGATCATAAAAATAAAAACAATCTAAAATACGATGTATGATATACGATATAATTGGCCAATTCACACGACTTTGTATCGTGTATGTTGTATTGAATACACTTTTTGTTTGTGAGCGCTCATATGCTATGCTATATTGTGTATTTCGTATTCTAAACGTCAAAAAGCGATAAGAAGAAGAATTTGATTTTCAAGCAACAAAATGAAAAATATTACAGCAAAAAGTAAATTAATTAATTATCTATACGAACAATTATTATTTTGAAATGTTAATTGTTGATTCATGTTACATAGCAAATATTTTGTATTTTTATTCTTCTTCTTGATTACCGACATTTACATAAACTGATAGCACGAAACCAATACAATTTCCAAAAACATATGAAAAAAATTTGCATAAGTGTATCGGATTTTTATATGAAAATTATCATCAACAAGCATACACAGTTGTATATTCGTCCAACAATACACTGAATACAACAATACAAGTGCTTGTGTGAATTGCCATAATGTATCATCTCTCGAACAGTCGAATATTTTAGAATTTAATTACTTAGGACTTTAAAAATATGTATACCAAGTTAAAATATATATATATATATTTCTATAGATTCAGATTAATATTTCAATACTGGCGGAATGGAAAAAAGCGGTCAGTACTGTATTCAAAAAAATAGTGAATATTGAAAACTTGTTGATGTTGGGATGTATCAGAATACTTTTGAAAGCGCTAGTTCGAAGGTAACGGCTGATTTTTTAGCTATTATCTTTTTGGCAACACTGGTTTAAACAGCTCACGCACGTTTCGTGTTTTGTTTCACTGTCAAACATCTTCAGTTTGATCTATAATTTAACCATGAATCGTCTTACAAACGAACAACGCTTGCTAATCATTGAATTTTATTATCAAAATGCGTGCTCTGTTAAGAAAGTTCATCGTGCGCTTCTTCCATTTTATGGTCAGTTTAATGGACCCACTAAGCGGCTATTCGGGATACGTAAATAAGCAGAAATGTCGATTTTGGAGTGAAGATCAGCCTGAAGCATTGCAAAAGCTACCAATGCATCCAGAAAAAGTCACAGTTTGGTGCGGTTTATGGGCTGGTGGCATCATTGGACCGTTCTTCTTCAAAGATGCTGCGAATCGTAACGTAACTGTGAATGGTGAGCGCTACCGTTAGATGATATTGAACTTTTTTTTTGCCCAAAATGCAAGAGCTTGACGTGCATGACATGTGGTTTCAACAAGACGGTGCCACATGCCACACAGCACGCGTAACAATGGACTTATTGAGAGGCGAGTTCGGTGAACATTTTATTTCACGTTCGGGACCGGTCAATTGGCCGCCTAGATCGTTAGACTATTTTTTGTGGGGCTATGTTAAAGCTCATGTCTATACATACGTTTCAATTGACGTATTGGAAGACAACATTGAAGCATTTATTCGTGAGATACCGGCCGAAATGTTGGAAAGAGTATGCCAAAATTGCACTAAGCGGGTGGACCATTTGAGGCGCAGTCGCGGTCCATATTTGCATGAAATAATCTTCAAACATTAAATTATATGAACCGTATTATCGATTCATATAAAGGGCCCTGTTCGTAAATGCATCATTGCGCTGCATAATATGATTATTTTGCGCTTACACTGCTAATCACATGTTGCTGATGCTTCTTTTTGGTGATTTATTTGTTTGCATTTACGAACGAACAACCACTGCAGAAATGGAAAAATTATTAATAAATTTGATTTCTGAACTGGGCGATAAAACAAATGACAAAATGTTGTTAAATGCACAAAAAAGTGTACTTTGTGCAAAAAACAAGACATTTAAGGCAGAAAAAATAAACTTATTGTTAAAACTCTCATTCTCTCCCTCTCACTCATTCAATGCATCAGCCATTTTTATGATTAGTGTTTTGGGTTTATTTGCGCATAATATGATTTAATGTTGCATTTACGAACATTTGACAGCTGCAGTGCTGCCAAGATTTGCATTTATGAACATGATGCGCATAATATGCAGCGCAGTAATGCATTTACGAACAGGCCCAAGATTTCATGCATTTTTCTGAATTTTATGTGTTTTTTTTAATTTTCCTACAGCTCTTAAAAAATCACCATTTATATATGATTCGCAGCGACTAATACCCTTTTGAATGATCATCTATATAAATAAATAAAAAAAAAATACAAGGCTGTTCTGAATTATTTAAGAAAACTGCGATAAACGTACGTTAACCTTTTTTGGTTATGAATACTGCTGCTGTAAACGTTTGACATTATTTACTACGTTTTAGAAAATTAACAATTTAATTGGTCAACACGTGAGAGAATTTGTGTTTACGTTCATTATTTACTTGATTTGTAACTGGATTGAACTGGTCAAAAAAACCTGAATATATATCATTAAAAATGCTGTCTGGTTGGTATGCCTTATGTATGTATCGTGTTATATCTATTGTTTGACGTATTTTTTGGGCATTTAAATTATTTTCAATAAAGTTTTAAATTTAATGTTCGTCTGGATAACATAATAATTATGTTAAAACAATTTGTGGTTATCCTTCTACTGATGTTTACTTCTGGCACTTCAGTTAAAATTCTCTTTTTTTGTATTTTCCAGTCGAACAAAGAAATTTTCCAATCGATTGCGCACGCGACGACAAGCTACTGAAATTGTAATTTATGTAATAAAATAAATCCATTCATATGCATAAATACATGTATGTGCATATGTACGTCGGTACAAGGATAAGGTGTGTGTGTATATATATATAAAATCTACATATATGGGTGTATCCTTTGCCGTAATAAGATTTTGTTGTTTTAAATACCGTTCTAAAAATATTACGGTACAAACACATCATATATATATATATATATACATACATATGTATTTACATATTTAAATTTACTGAAAGTAAAAAGAGGATAATAATATAGGGTGTTTTTTATAGAGGTATAGAACTTTATGTTGGCATTACTTTTCAAGATGGCGACCTATTTAACAGCTGTCAAGTGATTTATTCTCAGTTTGGTTTGGCAATTCATCATGAATAGACTCACGCCTGAACAACGCTTGCAAATAGTGCAATTTTATTTCGATTTATTGAAAGACACGTTTAGTGACCGCCTAATTTCACGTTTTGGACCTGTGAATTGGCCTCCAAGATCTTCTGATTTAACACCGCTAGACTACTTTCTGTGGGGCTATGTAAAGTCATTGGTCTATGCGGTAAAGCCACAAACGCTTGACCATTTGGAAGACAACATTCGCCGTGTTATTGCCGATATACGGCCACAAATGTTGGAAAAAGTCATCGAAAATTGGACGTCCAGATTGGACTACATCCGCGGCGGTCATATGCCAGAAATCATATTTAAAATGTAATGCCACAAGATTATCTTTCGGATAAATAAAATTCATGTCAATCGATTAATCCATCGTTGTTTTATTGCAACTTAAGGTTCTATACCTCTATAAAAAAACACCCTATACAAGGATTACGAGGAAAAAAATTAACAACTTTAAAATCTATGATCGGCCTATTATTTATGAGTGCAAAGCAAAGAAAAGCAAATTCTTTTTATTTGTAATTTGATTGGAAATTTATTTAAAATTAAAGGCTCCTGGTCCAGGAGTCCTGGAATATGCAAATAACATTGGAATTCTCAATATTACAAAAATTGTGAAAGATATTATAAGGAGAAAATTCATATTTACCACGGGCAATCAGGGAAAAATATACATAAATACATACATAATTGGCCATTACAACCCTTCAGTCAGGATTACGGCCTAGCTTCTCGCGGAAAAATAGATTCAAACCAATAAGGACAATCAAAATTTGTCAATTGGCAAGTTTCCATAGCAATTGGAATCGAAAATCCAAAAGTACGTACATATCTTCAAACTGCATCAAAATCATCAGGACACTAAATAATAAGTAGCTTCAAGACATTGTGGAGCTCTCTTAACTTACTTACTTAATTGGTCATTACAACCCCTTCGTCAGGATTACAATCGGTGTTGAAAAATTCAGTACTTTTTTCAGTACTTTGTCATTTAAAAAATACCTCAGTATCCCCGCCAGGCTTTCAGTACCTTTTTATTATATATATATATTTTATGTATTAGGCTTTTAAACTACTAATGAATTAGCAATGTATTGCTAAATGTAGAATTAGTCTTTAGCCCCGATTAGCCGAACGTACACTGAACACATGTCCATTTTTAGAATAAGAAAAGCAATAAGAACACTTGCCGAATCGTAATGTAATTTCTATAAGCATTTACGTTGCCCTTCATGTGCTACAAACGAACGTCGACGTTCGACTAAATAGGACGTTTACGTTTTGTTACGTTCAGAATTAACAGTTGTTGTTTTGCATGTGAGCAACACGTATCTCGTCGTTAGTTTTTCTGTTTCGCACCGTACGTATATTAAATATAAATAAATAAATAGTCTAGTAGGTAATGTGCTGGCTAACTAGATATGAGCCCACGATTCAAATCCCATGTCAGACATTTCCAACACAACGAAAAATAAAGAAAATAAATCCTTCGGCAAACTCATTTTGTCAAAAACTCTCAGAGTAAATGAATTTTGTCATGAAAAAGTTTCTCAAAAATCTAGCGTTCGAATTCGACTTTAAACTGTCGCTCCCGCCACTCATGTATAAAATTAACACACACAAAATAAGTGGCGTGAGAATCAGGTCATAATCCTGATTGATTACAAAAGTACCATTTGATGAGAAAAAGTACTCCTTCTGTTATAGTTCAGTACTATTTTAAAATTTAAATATTGCAACACTGATTACAACCTAGCTTCTCTCGCCATTCATGTTGTGTGTGTTAATTTTATCCATGACATATTGTCCGAACGACAGATTTTTTGAAAAACTTTCCATGGAAATTAAATTTACTCTCAGAGTTTTTGTCAGGATACTGCTGAGAGGAAGTTGCCTAAAGAAATATTTGTTCATATTTTGTTTTGTTGGAGAACGGTGACTTTAGAATAAACAACGACGACTTCACAATACTAATAATAACGATACGATACGATTGAAGCCTTAAAAGGCAACAATTAGTGTCAAATTTTCGATTTGGAGTTACAATTATACCGAAACATCATTTACACGTTGACTGCACGGCAATTTTCCGAAAACTGGCCAAGCAAGCCAACATTGATTTGTTGTTCTTTTCCTAGAAGCCATTTATCGATACTGGCACTGATATAATACGGTTTTTTTCGTAGCTACACAAAAATGGCAGGTTTAGTGAGTATGATATACATAGCTCGTAGTTGGCACCCTAGAAGGGAACGCAATCTACGAGTTATCTCGTAGTTGGCAGTCAACGTGTTAAAATAAACAAACAAAAAAAAAATAAGTAAATGTACGTAAGCGCATCCGCAGAAGATATCATTTCTGACCTTAGGTTAGAGGACGTGTACTTGTCAATTAAGACAAGTACAATACCCGGAGGTCGAATCGACCCATTGTACAAGATATAATATAATGTTTACAATGTTTAGTTTACAATTGGATAAGGGACTCATACTTAATGGAGCCTTTGGAATAACACGCTATTACTATTTACATTGTATGCAAATACTACAAAGTTTTTCTTTTATATACATACCTACATACATATTTATCAATATTGATGAATATAAAAGCAATCAATAAATCTATTTTAAACAATTTCGTTATTTATATATGTACATACATACATACATACATACATATTTATTCCTTTTTAGAGTGCAGGGCTAGAGGGAATAATGTTTCGCTTCGCTTAAGCTTAATTAAACAAGTTTTCTTTAAATGTTATTGTGTAGAACATATTTAAGTGTAGAAGTAGTTATTTTCTCAAAAGAGGGCCTCAATGGATCCTCCTATGATGTCAGATGTTATGTCTTCTTCGGTAGGATTGGCTTTCTAGATGGATTAAGGAAGGACTTTAGTCTCTTCTTTCCATTCCTACTATAATTCTATATTTCCTGCAGTCTTAAATCTAATTGTTGACAGAAGTTTTCCCACTTGTAGATTTTATTCTCTAACAAGTTGAGGTTACGATCGGCGTAGTCTAGTAGGTAGTATGTTCGCTTATTAGACGTAAAGCCCGGGTTTGAGCCCCAGCCCAGACATCAAAACAAAATATGAAAAAAAAAATATTTCTTCGGCGACTACCTCTCAGCAGATTTCTGGCAAAAACTCTCAGAGTAAATAAACCTGCCATGAAAAAAGTTTCTCAAAATCTGTAGTTCGGAGTCGACGTTAAACTGTAGGTCCCGCCACTCAAGTATAAATTTAAGGCACACGACAAGAGTGGTGTGAGAAGCTAGGCTAATTCTAACTGAAGGGTTATAATGGCCAATTATGTATGTATGTATGTTTAGTCTCTACTTTTTTTTTAATTAGAAGTAAAATTCATGGAGATTTGAAATAGGATTAGTTGTGTGTTTGTGGTCAAGCACATTAACCAAAGCATCATGCTAATTTTATTATATACATAGATAAGTAACTATTTCTAGAAATTTTATTGTAATAAATGTAAAGAGCAATTCAGTGGATTCTCGTTATTTTGATAATCTATAAAAAGTAGAAAAAACTAAAAACATTCAACAAATCATTGAAATTGCGTTTTTCATATATGTATGTATGTAAAGGGTGTTTTTTATAGAGGTATAGACAGTGGTGTTGTGCTAATTTTTTTTTTACCGGAACGCGTTCCGGTTCAGCAGTAAAAAACGTTCCGGACTCCGGTTCACGGTTCGGAAAAACAAGCCGGTTCGTTCAGGGTTTTGTTCCGGTTCGGGTTCAAACCCTTGTTTATAAAAATTCGTCAAAAATTAGAAAAAAAATCAGCAATTCTTTTTAATTTTTTTTTTTTTCAAACGTCAGCCAATTCTCGTTATCAGAAATTATCTTTAGTTCCGGAACGCGTTGCTGTCCAAAAAGGAAGTACCGGAACGACGTTACGGAGCGTTCCGGCTCGACAACACCACTGGGTATAGAACTTTAAGTTGCAATAAAACAACGATGGATTATTCGATTGACATGAATTTTATTTATCCGAGAGATAATCTTGTGGCATTACATTTTAAATATGATTTCTGGCATATGACCGCCACGGATGGCGCGGATGTAGTCCAATCTGGACGTCCAATTTTCGATGACTTTTTCCAACATTTGTGGCCGTATATCGGCAATAACACGGCGAATGTTGTCTTCCAAATGGTCAAGGGTTTGTGGCTTTACCGCATAGACCAATGACTGTACATAGCCCCACAGAAAGTACTCTAGCAGTGTTAAATCACAAGATCTTACACAATTCACAGGTCAATTCACAGGTCCAAAACGTGAAATTAGGCGGTCACCAAACGTGTCTTTCAATAAATCTATTGTGGCACGAGCTGTGTGACACGTTGCGCCGTCTTGATGAAACCACATCTCCTGGACATCATGGTTATTCAATTCAGGAATGAAAAAGTTAGTAATCATGGCTCTATACCGATCACCATTGACTGTAACGTTCTGGCCACCATCATTTTTGAAAATGTACGGACCAATGATTCCACCAGCCCATAAAGCGCACCAAACAGTCAGTTTTTCTGGATGTAACGGTGTTTCCACATACACTTGAGGATTACCTTCACTCCAAATGCGGCAGTTTTGTTTGTTGACGTAGCCATTCAATCAGAAGTGCGCTTCATCGCTAAACAAAATTCGCTTATGAAAATCGGGAACAACGGTAATCTCGTTTTGGGCCCATTTGACGAATCTACGCCTTACTTGATGATCGTTTGGCTTCAACTCTTGCACGAGTTGGATTTTGTAAGCACGCAAACCAAGATACTTCCGCAAAATCTTCCATAAAGTGGATGGATCCAATTCCTGTTCTCGATGGCGGATGGACTCACTCGGGTCTTCCTCAATGCTACGCTCTACAGCAGCAATAGCTTCTTCTGCACGCACCGTACAGCGTCTCTGGGGATGCGAGTTATCAATAAGAGTAAACGTGGTGCGAAAACGTTCCATGGTTAATCGAATTAACTGCTCTGATGGACGATTTTGTCGATGATAAAAGGGACGTAGTGCGCGATACGTTTTCCGCACAGAACCATTATTTTCGAAATAAAATTGCACTGTTTGCAAGCGTTGTTCAGGCATGAGTCTATTCATGATGAATTGCCAAACCAAACTGAGAATAAATCACTTGACAGCTGTTAAATCGATCGCCATCTTGAAGAGTAATGCCTACTTAAAGTTCTATACCTCTATAAAAAAACACCCTATATTATAATTATAAAACGATGCTTTTAATCGAGATAATTTTTGTACATGGAAAATTTTATTTGCATTCATTAATCATGTTGTAATAATTATAGCGAAAATTAAATTCTAATTTATATCTAAACAAACATGTTTCCCAAATGTGCGATATACTCGTACATATTTTAGTGGCTATATATTCTAGAAAAATTTCAAAATAATTTCAGAATAATGAAAAAGAATTTTTTAAATGATTTTCAAACTGATCCGACACGATAATACGACGAATATTCATATAAATGTTAAGCGAACAGAAATTTAATGTTCTCTGTATATACAATTTTATTGCCTGTTGTGATTTGGGATTTTTTTTTATAAAACACCTGCATAACTTATTAATCGTTGTTTGTATAAGTACTTTGATTAATGAATTCAATGAATTCTTTTTGCTACAGAGGGGTGTACTACGCCAATTTTTCATAAGTTCGCTAAATTGTTTAATTACATTCTCTTTATTAGTTAAGGTATTGTTTCTTACATCTTAAATATCTACATCTGTTAAATCGTGGGATATTTCTTAGAAATTAGAAAATTTTACTGACATACATACATATGTATAGATGTCTGGATCTGTCTGCTATTAAATTGTCACCTAATATAATAATATGTACGTACATAATTTAATAAAAACCACATCACTGGTTTAAAATTTGTCAAATAGTATATAAATTGCTTCAAAGATAAATAGGACGACACTTTATTTTTATTAAACGAGTCCAAATGTAAAGGGTCCGCCAAATAAATTTTTTTTTTGTTTTGAAAATGCTTTAAAAAAAACTACTGAATATTTTCTCAAATTCCTTTTTTTATTTGAAAGTACAATACTTCCGGTTAATTATGGAAAATAATTTCATTCAAATGGATGCCTCGGCTGGCCATGCAGTAGCCTACACGATCGGTCCAATTTTTAAACACATTATCGATTGTGTGCAGCTGTATTTCACCAATGTTGTTCACGAATATTGTCCTTTAAAGCGTCAATTGTCTCTGGCTTGTCTGCGTAACACTTATCTTTGACGGCACCCCACAAATAATAGTCCAACGGTGTCAAATCGCAGCTCCGAGTTGGCCAAACGACATTAGCTCTGCGGGTGATAATGCGATATTCAAAAACAGGGCGCCAAACATCGAGTGTAGCTTCGGCTGTGTGGCACGTAGCGCCGTCCTGTTGAAACCAAATGTTGCCAATATCCTCCTCTTGAATTTTTGTGAACAAAAATTCGTTCAACATGGCCCGATAACGATCGCCATTAACTGTAACGGCCACTCCTTGCTCATTTTCGAAGAAAAATTACCCAATTATGCCTCTGGACCAAAATCCGCACCAAACAGTGACTCGTCGGCTTTTCAATGTATGCGTGCGGGTTTTCTGTGCCCCAAATGCGACAATTTTGCTTGTTTACATACCCGCCAAGATCAAAATGAGCTTCATCTGAAAAGATGATTTTTTTTTTGCCAAAATCGGCATTTTCTGTAAGTCGATCGCAGGCCCACTTAGCGAAGCGAAAACGCATTGGATGGTCAATATTGGTTCAGCGGAAGGATACAACTAATTATCTGTCAAATCAGACATGAGCTAAGTGTTACCATTCACGAAATTAAGCACTAGTTGAAAAAAAACGTTAGATGGCACACCCTTTAGTTTATTTGGAAAATTTTAATGATGATAATTAAGTGTTAAAATGTCTTCAAATTATTTCAAATATCAGAACCTCACAAAAGAAACAGTTTAAGGGTTTAGTTAAAGGTACCTTTAGCTAAAGAGAACTGTAAAGTTATCTTTAACTAATTTTCGTTAATATAACTTACAGATAAAATAAAGTTAACAGTTTTCAAAAATATGGCAGTGCCGGAGCAATGTTGATAAAACTGCTTAATTAAACAAGTTTTTTTTAACGCAGTGACAACGACGGGCTTCGTTTTTTTGTTGTTGTATATGCTCATTTTGTTTAAATTTGAAGTTGCCATATTGAAAATAATATATAATATGGCAAGTTCTAACGTCAACTTAACTTTAAAAGTTACCGGCAGGATGATTCTCCCTTTAGCTTAACGCTCACGTCTATCTTATTGGGTAGTCATAATAATGAAAAACAATTTATCTGCTCGTTAAAATCCTACCTTTAGTTAACGGCAAGTTGTAATAATGACTGTCTTAGGACAGTTTACGACTTTGTGTTCCTGAGGGTCATTGCTCTAATTTTCATTTGGCTGTCAATAGAAATATTGAACAGCTTTGTACTGAGTCAAGTTAGAGTAGTATCTAAAAATTAAAAATTCCTGTTATAAAAACATTCTTACACAGGTTCTTGAGCAAACAATAATGAAATCTTAATCTACGAATATGATCTGGAGCTAAGTGTAGTGGAGTAGCCCGCATAGTCTCAAACCGATTGTGAATATGCGAATGCCTGAACATGTACGCATGCAGCGCAGGTAATAAAGTTTTCCCAAAATGGATATGAGCTGATTTTGGAATTTATGATGATTAATTACATTTAAAGCTTGCAGCCTCAATGCTATATAGGAGTTCGAAAGTAATAAAAATCCTGGGTATGGAACAAAATACTCATCCAGGAATTAATATCTCTAAGCTCAACACATGCAGTGAAATCTTTATTGTTTATTGTTAATTGAAATAAAGAGTTTGTTTTTCTTGTGTTATTAAATTTATGTTAAAAATTCAATTGAAATAATTAAAGAAAAAATTAAAAATTGTTGTCAAATCTGTGCTGAAGTCACTGTAGTCTAGTAGGTAGTGTGTTGGCTTATTAAACGTAAAGGCTGGGTTCGTATCCCACGTCAGACATCAAAACAAAATATGAAAAATAAAACTATTTCTCTGCGACTTCCTCTCAGCAGATTTCTGACAAAAACTCTGAGAGTAAATAAACCTGACATGGAAAAGTTTCTCACAAAATCTGTCGTTCGGAGTCGACGTTAAACTGAAGGTCCCGTCACTCCCGTATAAAATTTAACGCACACAACATGAGTGGTGGGAGAAGCTAGGCCGTAATCCTGACTGAAGGGTTGGAGTGGAGTGTATGTATGTATGTTGTCAGAAGTATTGCCTTTCGCTTGTCTGTCGTGGTATTTGTTATTAAAATCTCATCTCTCACAGCATATAATATTCTCGCTCGCTCTCATATTTTATATCAAACAGTGTTTAATTTTAAATTCATACTTTTCTGTAGCACTTGTTTCTTTTACAATAATAAATAACAATTAACAGTTATAGCGTATTATATTCATTGATATATTTTTAAACCATAAATGTCATTGCATTTAGCTGATGGTACTAGATGGTACTCTAACGATTAGAAGTATTAATATTGTATCTCTCAGATGTTGAGTTAGTCATTTAGACTTCTCTAGAATATAGAAAATTGTATTAAAAATTATTATAATTATTCATACTAGCAACAACAACAACAACAACAACAAAATGAAACTGTTCCAATTACATATCATTGTAAATAATAATAGAACACGATATTTGATGAGATGTGCATCACTTTTTTTACTTGTATTTAATTGCATGTACATATGTAGATCGAGAAATTTACTGTGGTGCATATTGTGTTCAAATTCTGCTCACAAAAAAGAGTAAATATAATTGCCATGAAAATTTTCTCGAAAATCTGTCATTTAGAGTCGACTTTAAACTGTAGGTCCCGCCACTTATGGTGCACAAAATTGATTTTCATTGTCTCAAGACAAAGCCAATGAAAGCGACACGTCCATCAACCTATTTGTACCACCGTCAAGTTATTTTTGTGAAATTTAGAATCTTTGATTGAAGCGTTAAATCTGTGCTATCGGACGTCCTTGAATTCGGTCCTGAAGAAATCTACAAATGTTTCAAGGAATATTTTCTAAACGAATTGGGTTACATACGATCAATTATTTTCGGTAGTGGATTGTAAGCCGCTGGCGTAAATGGCTATTGTAAAACAAGCGGACGGTTGGAATTCAGGCAGGTTTCGAAATTTCTGGATTCGGATGGTATAGAAGAAATGCTCATCTCGAAATACGACTTGGAATCAGGTAAAGACCTTATTTTTTTCATTACACCTCTGGGGAGCATATGGCTGACACGATTCTCCGCTGATGTTTTTGCGTCTTCACATTTTAGGTCATTAAGCCTTAGTTCTTGTAGGACCATGTGTCTCCGAAGGCTGCTCTCGCTCTATTGAGTCTGTTATCTACGTCAGTTTCTGTGCCTAGATAGCAGAAACTATCGACGTACTCGACTATTTGGCCCTGTAGTAGGATGTTTTCTCTGCTAGTGTTGTTAATTCTCATGGCTTTGGTTTTCTTGATATTTATCTCAAGTCCAACGTTGCGAGCTAATCTTTTTAGGTGTTCGAGTTTCGACTGCATGTTGGACTGCCTTGTGCGAGAGTAGACAAATATCATGAGAGACTCCATGTTATTCCTCTTCTCTTTGAACAGACTTCGCTCATGAATTCATCCAGCACAATGATGAATAACAGAGGTGATAGTTGGCATCCTTGCTTGACTCCACTCAGTTTGTTTGAAACGGTTGACTGATGTTGCCATTGTGAAGTACTGATAGGTCTGCATTCTCGTACATAGCTTTAATAATTTTGACTATTTTCTGAGGTACTGCTTTATTACTGAATGCTTTCCATATAGCAGCACATAACAGCTCGTTTGACGGTGTCGAAGGCTTTCTTAAAGTCGACAAAGAGCACATACGCTATTCAAAAGATTGTTCAATAATAATGCGTTAGGTGTTTGCCTGATCTCCGCAGGTTCTGTTTGGCTGGAAACCTGCCTGTTAGTCTCGCAATTGGTTTTCAATTTTATATTATTTTTATAATAATATCCCTGTATTATTATCTTATATTATAGTGGAGACTGAATTGTTTTATTTATGTGTATACAGTCACACAGATAATTATACGTACCCGCCCTAAAAATCATTTTTTTTTTTAAAGTAATGAACTTCTAATCTAAAATTTCTTTACATTAGCGCCTGTAAGGACACATTTACTTAAATAAAGAAAAAAGATTCCCAAAATCTATGAATTCGTGACTGCAGTTTGCTTAAAACCAATATGGCACCACAGAAAATTATACGTACGACGTATATTTCTAATACAATTTCTCCAAGGGTAGCCCGGTATATAAAATGTATTGTGAATAAAAATCCTAAGACTACAGCCGTAGAAATACGAAATACCTCGGAAAGTGATCACAATGTTATTGTGCATTCCGAAACAGTTCGAAGTGTTTTGAGAAAGAACGGTTTCCGCAGCCGAGTGCCGAGAAAAAAGCCACGATTGGAATTTGGCCAATAATATATGGACAAGTCCTCTGATTTTTGGGCGAATGTAATATTTAGTGATGAGAACAAATATAATTTGTTCGGCTGTAACGGAAAACAAAAAATTTGGCGCAAAAATCAGTTGACTTGTCCATATATTATCATTTTTAAAAAAATGATTTTTAGGGGGTTACGTATAATTATCTGTGTGACTGTATATGTATGTAATTTATTTCTGTAATTGTAGTGTTGGCATTTAAGTAAAAAGTTATTTATTTTTTTTATTCAACGATTAATGCAATTAATCCAATTCAGTATACATATATTTTTAATTCTACATATTGTTCTCTAATAATTCATATTATTTTAAGCAATTCATATTAAATTTACATATATTATGTATAAAGTGTTAAAACACGTAACAGTTTAAAAACACGTCACACTTACCAATATTATCATTTGGCTCCATATTTAATTAATATCAAAATAATTTCAATCAATTGAATGTTTTTGTTATTATTTTATTTGTTTAAAATTGAGGGGATTTTTGTAAGCGCACATGAATTTCTACAAAATATCTGAATGCAAAAACAAACAAAAAATTAGAATAAAAAAAAACTGTTTAGACAATATAAAATCTGTTCGACTATTATACGCGGAATAACCACCGTATCTTACACTGGTCACGACATTTACACGAACACATAACACTTGGAAAGATTCACGTTTATTTGTCAGAGCTGTAAAAGACTATTTTCTGATTCTGAATTTTGTAACTTTTTATTAATATTTAATTGTATTAATCTCCAGATTGTGAAATTATATCTTCTTTTTTTTCCTTTTTTTTAACAAAATTTTTGTTTCTTCTTTTTTTTTTTATTAAATTTTGATCGTTTTTGCCTTTATTTTTAATGTGAATTTAATTTCAGTCAAATGCTGATTACTGTAAGTTCTCAGAAATAATTTAACATTTTTCAGAAATGTAGATTTACAAAAAAAAAAAAAAAAAAAAAAAAAAAACAAGACTGGATTATTTAAACATTTATACATTTTAATAAATATATTTTAATAAAATTTCTTTTATTTTTTTATCAGTTTTGCACGTTTTATTGTTGTTGTTTGTTTACACAATCTTCGAAAACGTATGATTTTTGGTTAGAAAAGTAGCCATTTGAAGTCATTTCACTGTGCGTTGTTTTAATAATAGAAATGCATGGGAATAAAATTCTTTAAATTTCGTTATAATCGTTGTTTTAAATCTTTATCGTTTCACAATTAAAAATATCACAATAAAAAAAAAATATTTCACAAAAAAAAAACACGAAAACGAATGTAAATGAATACAGACATACATATGTATGTATGTATGTATATAATAATATAAATAAAATTTAGCGCTTGAATTATTGACCACCATTTACAATTTTGACACATACATATTTACATTAATTTTATTTATTTATATTTTTTTATTATTATATTATATACGTATGTTCGTACATTATATTATTTAGATTTTTTTTTTTTAATTTTTTGAATATTCTTTTACTTGTTAATACCGTGTTCAGATATGTATCTTTATTTCGTAAATCGCAATAAACGCCATTATTGAGGTCAATATTTTATATAAAGCTTCAATTAATTATTGCGCAATAAATACGCAAATTGTTATAATATTGAGTAAAACTTAAAATGTAGCACTGTCATAAGTATGTTCAGTGAACATCAAATGTCAACAACGACAAAACAAACATCAAAACAAAAAAAAAACAATGTTGTTGAAACAAATAGCTGTTTTATTTATAAGCTGTCAAATGAATATTAAATAAGCAGCTGAACTGCGTATATTATTATGTCTGAACACTTAAAATATTGAACTCAATAAACCGAATATTAACTCAATAAAAGTGCATATCTGAACATATTATGAGGCGTTTTTATATGTAGCAATTTTATTATATTCAGCGAGAGTGGCATGTTACATATTTCCTTATTAAAATCAGTTAATTAAAGAATTTACAAGTAAATATTGTAATACAGTCACAGAAAATCGTTTGACCGCACTTAATTTTCTTTTAATTTATTATTGTCACAGTTGTCTTTGGTTTTATTTTTTAATTTATATTATTAAGCTTAATTAAATAATTGGCCATTACAACCCTTCAGTCAGGATTACGGCCTAGCTTCTCACACCACTCATGTTGTGTGCGTTAATTTTATACGTGAGTGGCGGGACCTACAGTTTAACGTCGACTCCGAACGACAGATTTTTGAGAAACTATTTACAGCAATTTACTCTCAGAGTTTTTGTCAGAAATCTGCTGAGAGGAAGTCGCCGAAGAATTTTTTTTTTTAAATTTTCGTTTTGATACCTGGCCTGGGGCTCGAACTCGTCTAATAAGCGAACACACTACCTACTACTACAGAATTCTAATTTACCACCTTGACGCTTATAATCTATACGCTATCCACTAGACTACCAGGCACCCGCAAATGAATTTATATTTTCATAAATACAAAGCGGATCCTCTAGTCCAATAAAATTTTTTAAAATATTTTTTCACCATATCGCAAATATTTTGAATGAATATTGATTCTTAAAAAAAACTATTTTGTTTCTAACCTTGGTTAATGTGTGTTATTATATTAAGTTTTTTTTTTAATATAAACAAATCCTTTTCAAAAATATATTGCATTTAAATCGGCATAAATTTATTCCATTCATAGAAGAAATATGGATAATATTAAAAAAGTTTAGTCCTTGCTAAGAGAAATATCATTTTAACATTTTTAATTCTATTGCTCTTTTAATAAGTTTAAGGGCTATTATTACAACTTGCGGTTAAACTTGGTACCTTTAGCTAAAGGGAACTGTAAAGTTGCCTTTAACTTATTTTCGTTATTAGAACATACATATAAAATAAAGTTAACTGTTTTAAAAACTATGGCAGTGCCGGAGCAATGTCGATAAAGCGGCTTAATAAAACAAGTTTATTTTTTAAATGCAGAGGCAACGAAGAGCCTCTTTTTTTGTTGTTGTTGTATATGCGCATTTTGTTTAAATTTTAAGTTGCCATATTCAGTTCAAGTTCTAACATTAACTTAACTTTAAAAGTTAAAGGTAGGATAATCCTCCCTCTAGCTTAACGCTCACTTCTACCTTATTGTCCACTTATAATAATGAAAAACAATTTATTTGCCTGTTAAAATTCTGCCTTTAGCTTAACGGCAAGTTGTAATAATGGCCCTAAGTTTTATATAAATTGCGCTTTACTTTTTATGGCTATTTAAAGCGTTTTTTTTTTTTTATTCAACAAAAGATCTGTTAATGAACATTATCGAAATGATCTTGTGTAACATCACAATATATAGGTTCGTTGTGCTTGGTGGTGGCAAACTTTTTTTTTTTTAGAAATTCTTTTTTTATTTATTATTTGTTTATTTCTATTTCTTCATATGATTCAATTTATAGTTTAATTATAATAATAAATGTTTTAAACTGAAAAAAAACATATATGTACATATATGTAAGTATGTATGTATTTATTTATATTTCCTTCATATATTATACGTATTCGAACACGAGCAACGCTCTTTTCATTTAACTGGTTTATCTTTCTGGCTGAAATAAACACAACGTACACGTTCAATATTGAGACAGATTTTTATAAATGTGTGTGTCAGTGTGCTTATTTTGGAAATATCGTATACGAGTATGTTTGGTTTTAGATTCAATTGCATTATTAATTAAATACATACAATATAATACAATACAATACAATACACTGTAGTAAAAAACGCAGACTGTATGGTATTTATTATTTTTTGCATTATTATTGTATATTTTGTTGTGTGTTGTTGTATTAGTTTTTCTTTGCAAGATTATTTTATTCACATTTTTATTTATTTGTTATTATTATGGCATGATTAATAACTCTTCTTTAAAACTAGTTTCAATATTTTTTTTTCTTTTTGGATATTTTTTATTATTATGGTATGTATACACATGCATCTACACATATAATAATGTATATTATATCATATACATGAATATAGTATATGTATATATGTATATAATATTATTCTTATGCTATAGTATAAGTATTTCCACAAAACACAGTTACTCTTACACATTCGAAAAGATAAACACAGACTAGTAGGCATGTATTCGAGTATACGTTGTGTATAATTTAACAATCCTTGATTACACCACAATACGATACGATCGCATAAGCACACGTCTAAATTTTCGCGTTTAAATCAGATTGTTTGTCAAATAGTCTGCAAAGTCATAAAATTTATTTATCAAATGAATAAAATTTGCTTTATCAACTAAACAATATTTATGGATTAGAACATTTTAATAAGACTTGTAATAAATAATCGCAAATACGTATGTGTGTAATAGCTTTTAAAATGCGAATAGCTATTTTGTATGTGTGAATATAAAATTGATATTTTTCTATTATGATTTCCAGAAACTATTTAATTTTTTTTTTTTTTTTTTTTTGGTTATCAATATTATTATTGATTGTTATTATTTTTTATTATTATTGTCGCTCTAATATTATTATTATACTTCAATAATTCATACGCTATCGGTCTCACTTTTGCACTTTCTTTTGGTTTCTCGATCTATTTATTGATTATTTTTTATAAATGCAATTAATGATTAAATTGACAAGATTTAGATTTGATTTACAATACGAACTGGTTAGTAATTGATATATTTATATACCATATTGTATAAAATTAAAGCAAAAAAAAAAAAAATAATTATAAATTTTTTTCATTTCATTTTGTTGTTTTGTTGTTAAGTTGTGATAAGCATTTAATTTGATTTAATCATTTGAATTTAATTTTTTTTATTTTTAATTTGTTTCTTACTTTAATTTATAAATTTTAATCATTTATTATACATATATTATATTATATTGTGTGATCTTAAGTATTTATGGTACTATTGTGTTTTTTTTTCTGCACACCGAACCGAACTCTATTTGTTTTAATACGACGTTTAGCTTGCGGTCTCAAAATAACAACTGAGTGTCGCTTGTACGTTGAGCATGTGGGTAAGGTTAAAGCCAATCAAGTAGAGAGTAAATTTTCATTTTATTTTTAGCTTTCAACTCAAACACGAAAACGTATGTATGTATGTATGTATATTTTATATTTAAAGCTTTATTTAAATTCGACCACTGCTTAAGTCACATTAAATCCAACAACTAACAAGAGAGTAAACTTTACACTCGAAAATATTTTTTTTAGCAAAAATCTAATAATAAGGGATTTCAAATGGAATTTCTCTCTATTGTTTTTAGATTAGAAAGTTCTAAATTTAGAAACATTCATATAAATTTTACATTTAAATTGAAATTTTTCTAAACAGTATTAATTTTTGGTTAAAACTCATACTTATAACCATTATTACAACTTGCCCTTAAACTTAGGTTTAGTTAAAGGTACGTTTAGCTAAAGGGAACTGTAAAGTTAACTTTAACACTTATTTTCGTTATTACAACTTACAGATAAAATAAAGTTAACTGTTTTCAAAAATATGGCAGTGCCGGAGCAATGTCGATAATGCTGCTCAATTAAACAAGTTTTTTTTAACGCAGTGGCAACGACGGCTTCGTTTTTTTGTTGTATATGCTCATTTTGTTTGGATTTGAAGTTGCCATATTGAAAATAATATATATGTATGGCAAGTTCAAAAATAATCTTAACTTTAAAAGTTAAAGGTAGGATGATCTTCCCTTTAGCTTAACGCTCACTTCTATCTTATTGGATACTCATAATAATGAAAAACAATTTATCTGCCCGTTAAAATCCTTCCTTTAGTTAACGACAAGTTGTAATAATGGCGCTAAAACTGTTAAGACTAATCAACAGCCTTTACTAATGTGCTATCGTGTTAAAAAGAATTTAATTTAGTTTAGAATTTCGGCAACCCGGTGATGTACAAAGTAGTGTTATCGTCTGGTAGTGTTGAGGTTATGCTTTTCATGCCTAACAGAAGTACTTGATCTTTTGTACTACGCCCAACATACGGTCTCGAAGATATATGAATATTGCGGCATCTTACCTAATTATATATTGCATTAAAATGAAAAACTCGTACATATTCAAAAGACATTGATCATTAAAATTAAGATAATTACACATACATACATACATAATTGGCCATTGCAACCCTTCAGTCAAGATTACAGCCTAGCTTCTCACACCACTCATGTTATGTGCCTTAATTTTATACTTGAGTGGCGGGACCTACAGTTTAAAGTCGACTCCGAACGACAGATTTTTGAGAAACTTTTTCATGGCAGGCTTATTTACTCTCAGAGTTTTTGCCAGAAATCTGCAGAGAAGAAGTCGCCAAAGAAATATTTGTTCATATTTCGTTTTGATGTCTGACCTGGGGTTTGAACCGCGTTACGTCTAATAAGCCAACACACTACCTACTAGACTAAGGCGACATCAATTAATAATTACACATAGAATCATTAAATATTCTTTCTTTCTTTCAACTGTATATTTGTAAATTATTTTAATCGAGAACTCTTTTGTATATATATATACATATATACTTGTCTTAGAAAAAAAAGTCGCATTCGTATTATATATATATATAATAATCTGCTGGATTTTTTACCTTAGAAACGTCTTTTTTGCTTACTTTTACAGGCAGAAACATTTTTCTCTGTTTATGACGAGTATACTCGTCTTGGCTAGAAAATAATTAATCAGAGAGAAAAAGCTTTGCGAAACAAAATTAAAAAGTTAAAGGGTTAAGTAGTGATTACTTACATAATTGGCCATTACAACCCTTCAGTCAGGATTACGGCATAGTTTCTCAACACCACCCATGTTGTGTGCGTTAATTTTATACATGAGTGGCGGGACCTACAATTTAAAGTCGACTCCGAACGAGTAGTAAGTAGTGCTTAGTTCTTATAATACAATGATAATAATGTTAAACATTTCTGCTGATAATTGATAAAGAATTTATTATACGAATAATGTTAGGTAGACATTACCAATTTTTAATTTCGAGTGTAAATCACCAATTTGCGCATCAAGTTAAAACGCACTTACACTCTCATTTAAAAAGAGAATAAAATATATACATACATACAAACAATACAAACATGTCTGTAGATAATGTATTCGCACTAAGTATATCTCATATAAATTGATCGGTTTTAATTTATATGGATTTTCTCTGTTTTGTATTTATATACATGTGTCTCTTGTTATTGTTTTATATTCAAATGTAAAAGGTATTCGCTTCCACATACAATCCTCTCTTAGTTGTTTTGACTTAATATTACTTGTATAATTTATTTTTATGTCTTTCATACATACATACATACATATGTATCTGTTATGAAAAAAAACAAATTATAATATTTATAATAAATGAATAAAAAATAAAAAAAATAAAAAGAAACAATAATAATAATAATGAATAAATAAAAGTGTAGAAAACAAGTTGCTTGCATTTCGAAGCTAAATAATGTGCAACTTTTATATCGACGTACATACTCTTTTTTGACTCTATTGACGACTGACTATTTTATTGCATTCATTTCCTATAAAATGGAATCTCGTTTGGACATGTGATGCAATTGCAGACAATCTACAATAAACTTGTTTATGCATATGTATATATATGCCTCAATTTGCAGAGTTTGTATAGAATGCATTCTTCCATTTTTTTTTTTAATTTTCAATTATATTTGAAAAGGTGTTTTGAAGTCGCTATAGTCTAGTAGGTAGTGTGTTGGCTTATTAGACGTAAGGCCGCGGTTTCACCCCAGGTCAGACATCAAAACGAAATACGAAAAAAAAATATTTCTTCGGCGACTTCCTCTCAGCAAATTTCTGGCAAAAACTCTGAGAGTAAATAAAATTGCCATAAAAAGTTTCTCAAAAATTTGTCGTTCAGACAAACTGTAGGTCCCGCCACTCATGTATGAAATTAACGCACACAATATAAGTGGTTCGAGAAGCTAGATCGTAATCCTGACTGAAGGGTTGTAATGATGTATGTAAGGTGATTTGAAATTATTTCTTATTTCTGTTATGAAATAAAAGATTGCGGACATAAAATTATGACCATCATGTATGCTTTGATTATTATTTGACCTTTGCGAAGTGTATTTGTAAACTTTAAATATGTGGAGTTTTTTTATTTGTATACATATAAGTATATACATATGTATTTGTATACATACATATATACATATTTATGTTGTTTTGTGATGATTCAATGGAATTAAAGTTAATGATTGAAAAGTAAGTTAAAGCTACTGTCATAGTAAAAGGCTACAGAAAAATTTAGTTCAAATTGTCTGCAATAAGACTCAGACGTCATGGTTATCTTTAAAATTCATTTGACGTCAGGATTTGATGTCAAGATTTAATTTAGACTGTAAGGATGTTTTTAAAACACGACGCAGAGCTATGACGAAAATAATAACGGCATGACTAAAAAACTAACAAATAAGTGTCTTAAGTGAGAATTTTCTTCAAATCTCAAATATTTTACTTGAAAACTTCCTGCAAAGTCTTACAATTTCATCAATACATTGTCCAAATATATTGACAAGCACGGTGATTCAATATGCCAATTCGTTTTGTTCCCTGACCCCTCGTTGTTATAAAAAAATTTGTTTTTGTTTGATACACCTTTAAGGAATCTTAACGATTTAAGTCAGATTACTTATAATTTAGACGATACTCTAACTCGTAATGTCACTCATTGTGCTGTTAAGGCTTCAAGATAAAAATAAATTAAGTAAGTTTTTTTGCTGGTCGTCGACTAAATAATCCGGCCTCTACCACCCTTCTGGAAATCGTTCTTTCGCTAATTTATAAATCTAAGCGCGTTCGTATGTGATCAGATGGCGCTGTAGAATCATTTTGGATTGTCCTTTTAGTTCAGGAGTCTTCATATCGCGAAGTTTTACGTGGTCTTCCTCCAGAATGAGTAGGAGATGTGCGACCAGTATGCAAAAACTTTTTAATTAGCCTAGAAATAATTGATCTGTTAATCGAATATTTTGCATTTAATTGATCTTAACCCATTCTAGAACTTGTGGGAGATCGTTAACTTAAAAATCAAACGAGAAAATTGGAAAATCAAAGAAGATTTATTTGAAGCCGCAAAAATAGCCTGGGAAGCAATATCACCTCAAATAATTAATAGTTTAACATCCTCTATGCCTAAAAGATGTGCGTGTGTCATCCAGAATAAAGATTCGCAACGAAATATTGATCTCAATAGTTTTTTTCTGTAAATTAAATTGGGGGGTGCTTTAGTTTTGTCCGCTTATATTTGTGACTTAAAATGTTTTTTGAGTTATAACTTTTTTTTATTGAATTCTGAATTCCTTAAGTTTGTGTTTTTCAATAATAAGGATATAAATAAATAAAAAAAATAAAAAACGTATTTAATAACTTTGTTTTCGTAAAAAAATTATCATTTAAAAAAATGTACTGAGGGGGTGCTTATGTTTTGTCCGATACTGTATATGTATGTATGTAGGTCATTGGTGTATTGTAGCAGATGCTCGGATGAAAGTAGGCCCCTCTAAGTTCTATGTACTTTTATTTCAGAAGGTGACGCTGTCTAACTGGATAGCCATTTGCTAAAGAGCTACCATGAAAGATTATTTTTAGAATTTGAAAAAATCACTTCTTTCACTTTGGTAATCTATACCATTATTATGGTTTGTCTTCAAGTCATTTTTAATAAACTTTTTCCGCAGTTAAGACTTTAAAATATTTACTTAATTTTATTATTAATTATTTAATAAAACATTAGTTACTCGAGTGGAAAACCCCGGTGTTTGTTTATCAACATATCACATGAAATCTGGTCGGATAAAGTCTTTAATAATTTTTAATCACAAATTTGTACTCAATGCTCCTGTACAACTTCTGCTTTTGTTATGATGAGCCCTATTACCTCTTCCACAACGTTACAATCCAGATCTTTTTATAGTATACAACGACAGCATTGCAATAGCTCAATAGCTTAGTATACGCGTGTATTCAGGTATCGTTTACTGCGATAGATCGAAAAAAAAACAAATGGCATCAATTGAATTCGCATAAAACGATACTCTTAGTCATATAAAAATTATGAAAAACTGCTTAAATTTAAAATATTTATTAAAAAATCAAAAGAAAATCGCATAAAAAGATCAACAGAAATATAATTTATAATAAAAACAAAAATTTAAACAAAAATATAATATTAATTCATTAATTACAGAAAAACAGAAAATGATCCAAAAAATAAGCTAAAACAATTCTGTAAATATAAATAAATGAATTATCTGATCCACGGAATCAGTCCTATATCACTTTCATAACTAGATGATATAATCATACATACATACATAAGTCTTCATGTGGAAAAATATCATTTTCATCACTAGAAATTATCTCGTAAACAGGGGACGCGATCAAAGACTTTCTGTTAAATCTGTTAAAATTGTAAATTTGAATATGCATGATGCGAGAACTTAGTGTCCATCATGTAAAAAGTAATATAGTATTAGACAAAATGCGTACCGGCTTTAATTGCAATAATATTCTGATTTTCAGTACAATTTGTCTATTTAATTGCAAGACAGGATTTTACTTACAAGATTGTCGGAATTTTTTCTTATCTTCATTAGATTATATAATACTATAGTATAGTATATACTATATATATAGTATATACTATATATATAGTATATAGTATATAGTATATAGTATATAGTATATAGTATATAGTATATAGTATATAGTATATAGTATATAGTATATAGTATATAGTATATAGTATATAGTATATAGTATATAGTATACAGTATACAGTATATAGTATATAGTATACAGTATACAGTATACAGTATATAGTATATAGTATATAGTATATAGTATATAGTATATAGTATATAGTATATAGTATATAGTATATAGTATATAGTATATAGTATATAGTATATAGTATATAGTATATAGTATATAGTATATAGTATATAGTATATAGTATATAGTATATAGTATATAGTATATAGTATATAGTATATAGTATATAGTATATAGTATATAGTATATAGTATATAGTATATAGTATATAGTATATAGTATATAGTATATAGTATATAGTATATAGTATATAGTATATAGTATATAGTATATAGTATATAGTATACAGTATATAGTATATAGTATATAGTATATATATATATATACAATGTCAGAATTATGTGCACAAAATATTTTCAGTTTTGAAATTCTATTCTTCATCTAGAATATATGCAAATACGTACCGATCAATTAAATATCTTTATAGCATAACAGTAATTACGTTTAGTAGAAAGAAAAGAATACATATGCAGTGTTATCACTGTATTTTTCTCAAATAATTCTGTATAAAATTTAAATTCAATTTATTTGATTTTATAATGAATAATGTTCACGGGAAAAACCCAACTATTTTCATTAACTAAATGCAGTTTATTAAGATTTCTATTTAAAGCAATAAAAAAGCAAATGTAAGTACGGGTATAATTTCATATTACTAATTAAAATATTAGTTTTTAAAACTAACAAATCAGATTATAAGTATTACTTGGAAATATGAAAAAAGCCCCTCATGTCAAAGCAAATGAATTTGTTTTTAGTTTTTGGGATTGAAAATGATTAAATTTTTAAACGAATAACAACAGATAATTTCTAGAACAAGATATTTAATAAATAAAACCACAATTCAAAGGTGACATTACATGTTTAAGAAAGCATTCAATGCGTAAATATCAGTAAATTTATTTGCTAATAGAAAAAATTAAATTAAAGTAATTAAAAAAAAATTAATTTATATATAAAATGTTTTTTATTATATTCGATTGAAATTTAGCGCGTTCCATGCCAAACTGTTTATGATAAGGTGATATTTTTAGGTATTCATTATGCGATTTTGAAGGGTTTAAATTTCAATACCCAACTAGAATCGCTTGATTTTTCTTTATAAGTTCATTTACGATTCGAAATTGCTTGGACTATGTGTAAACTTTAGCTGGAAGTATACTGATTGGATTGCCATTGCATGAATGCCATGAAAGTTAATCAAAATATAGAAAAATTGTACCGAGCTAAGTCCCAAAAGACACCGTATTTAACTTGACAAATATTCTTCCAAAAATCGAAATCATTTCTCATTGATATTAGTGAATCCGACTGTAATATTTCTTTGGGTGTAAAATTGAATTCTGAAAAAAAGCTGACTATGGTGTGGGGTAAGTTACTTTTGTTTTTCACCGAAATTCTTTATTTTAAGGAATTTATTGGTAGGTTCGTTTTCTCATGACGGAGTTGGTCTGTTGGTGAAAATCTATGGTATTTTGAATGCCACTAAATACTGTGAGATCCTAGCAGAAAATATGCTCCCATAACTTCTGGAAAAAATGCACCCAAACAGCATATTCCAACAAGACAATGACCTGAAGCACCATAGCCGCTTAGTTCGTAACTACCTAAGCGACCATGATGTGCGAATTTTGGATTAGCCGTCACAATCTCTCCTTAGAAAACCTATGGAAGACTTTAGATCGGGAAGCTAAGAAGGAAAATCCTTCAAATTTGGCGGAATTAGAAAAAAAATTTAAAGTCAGAATGGGAAAAAATACCCCTACACACCATCGTGGCCCTAGTGGAAGCTATGCCCTCCAGACTGCAAGCGGTAATAGAAAATAAAGGCTACGCAACCAATTATTAGTTTTAAGTGTATTTTTAACCAACATTTTGTAAGAATTTACATTTAATTTAAATAAAGGTATGAATAACATAGCCTTGCATTTTTTTTTGCTCGCTGAAATTTGGCACTTTTTTTCTTAAATGTTAAAATAAAAATAAGTGGATAGAAAAATTTTGATATTGTAACCTGCATTTGTTAACTAAGTTTGTGGAGCATAAAAATAAAACTTTTTTTTTGAAAGAGGTGCACATAAAGATCAATCGGCTTAGCGTTGCATTTTTTATGCTCGCTACTGTAGATGTTCGGCGTTTTATTGGATATAAATCAGTCCGTAGTATTATTGGGGGTTGAAAGATTTCCGATAATTTGAAATGAAATAATTGGGCAATTCACACAACTTTGTATCGTGTATGTTGTATTGAATACATTTGTTTGTTTGTGAACGCTCAATGCTATGCTATATTGTGTATTTCGTGGCATTCAAACAATTTGATAGCCCGAAACCAACACAACATATGAAAACATATACACATTTTTTTCATTCTCACAATTTGATAGCACGAAACCAATACAACTTTCAAAAACATAGGAAAAAAATGTGTATGAGTGTATCGGATTTTTATATGAAAATTATCAACAACAATCATACACTGTTGTATGTTCTTCCAACAATACAATGAATACAACGATACAACGGCTTGTGTGAATTGACCAAATATTTATATTATGTACATATCATGTAAATAAAGCTCTTAGAAAATACTTTTCATATTAAGAAGATTTAACTATTCCACGAATTAAGCAATCAGTCAAGCTTACTCTCACTTCTGTTTTTTTTTTATTATGAAACTGAGTGATGTATGTATTTGGAAACATTTAAAGAGTGTTTATTGCAATACCTCGATTAATATTTAACACGTTGACTGCCAGGGCGATTTTCAGAAAACTGGCCACGTAAGGCAACATTGACTTTTTGTTCTTTTCCCAGAAGCCATTTATCAATACCAGCACTAATATAATACGGTTTTATTCGTAGCTCCACAAAAATGACAGGTTTAGTGAGTACGTAGTTGGCACCCTAGAATGGAACGCAATCTACGAGTTATCTCGTAGTTGGCAGTCAACGTGTTAAACATTCTTGGAGACTTTGTATGAGTTTGTAATGTTCCATTTGGATTGTAAAATTAGTTCTTTTGAATATGAAAATATTTTTATATGATTGAAACTTTTAAACGATTTTCTTCGAAATACTCTAAAATTTTTGGAAGAAATGTTTCAGAAATAGAATAATGTTTCGAGACTCCGAAAAGTTAAAGAAGAAGATAGTCTGAAAATTCATATTTAAAGTTCAAAAGGTCGATAAAACTAATTTACATAAGAATTTCCAGACCAGAACTCTATGGCAGGAATTCAAGGGGAAATGTTGAACAAAGTCCCTGCGATAAAAAAGTACTGAAATACTCCAATAAATGTTCAATATAGCACATGTTGTGGTAATAAAATATATTTTTCATTACTAACGGTACTCTATTTATTTAAACGATATTTATGTGAATGATATACAGTGGTGGCCACGAATTTAAGACACGACATATGATGGACTTATTTGTGATAATTTTGTGATAATTGAGAAATCTCAAGAAACCCATGATATTTTGGAAAAATATACTTTGGAGTTTTGCCGCTTCGGCTCTGATGGAAAGCAGTACGTCTGGCGCCCTCCAAACCTAGAACATCATCCAAAGTACACCCTAAAAACAAGCTGGTGGTGGAAATGTGACGGTGTGGGCAGCATTTTCCTGGCATGGTGTAGGTCCCATTTACAAGATAAATTCTAAAATGGATCACCATGTTTACAAAAATATTATAACAGACACTATGATACCATTCGCTGAAGACAACGTGCCTCTAATATGGAAATTTATGCATGATAATGAGCCTAAGCACACTTCACGTCTAGTGAAGAGTTGCTTAGGGGAAAAGGATATCGTTGTTCTTAAGTGGCCAGCTCAATCCTCGGAACTCAATCCAATTGAGAACTTGTGGAATGATGTTGAGAAACATGTACGAACAGTTAAACCAAGAAATTCAAGCGATTTGTGGGAAGAAATCCAAAAGGCTTGGTATGCAATTCCAAAGCAACGTTATGTGGCATTAGTCGAAAGTTTACCCAGGAGATGTGCTGCTGTGATCAAAAATAAAGGATTTCCCACTAAATACTATGATTTTTTTATGAAGCTGAGCTTAATTTCGAGAATAGTGTTATATTATGCCTATGTCTTAAATTCGTGACCAGGATAAAATTTGTGTTTATGTATATAATATGTAAATAAAAATTCTTAACAGAATATAGGTAAGAAAATATTATTAATTTTTCTTCATAACATTACTAAAATCCTACAAAAATATCATGGACCCATAATTTTTTCGATAAAATGTAAAAATTATCTCAAATAACTCAGTCATATGTCGTGTCTTAAATTCGTGGCCACCACTGTATGTATGTACGGGTGTGTAGGCAATCGATTTAGAATTTTATTTCTTAAGGAACAAATTCCGAAGCTGTTGGTTGTTGTCGGTGTTTATTAAATAAATATAAAAATTTGTAAACACAATGTGATTTATGTATGTAAATTGTAAATGCAAAAGAATATGTTTATTATCAAAATTCTCGATACATACTTACAAACCTATGGTATGTATATACCTGCAGAGATGCATACGATACGATTCTTTACTTAATAAATTTATACAATTTGTATACGATAAATACTACATACTTATGTATGTATAAAACTACATGTGATGAATGAACACTTGCTCATGCGTTGGATTGAGTGAACAGCAGGGAAAATGTATGTATGTATGTACGTGAGGTATTTGTAATATGAACAGAGATTGTCTTCCAAGCTCGAAATACATTCATACATACGTACAATATTTTGATTGTAAGTGAATTTTATGAAGGTCGTCGTCGTATTGTTAAATATGTGTATATAAAAAAAAATAAGATTGTTTTCGTTGTTACCATATTATTGTTGGCTTCGATTTGATTCATTTTGGCCTGGTTATACAAACATTTGGAATTTTTTTTTTTTTTTTTGTTGAATTTGTTTTTGTTAATTCTACTCGTTTTCTTTTGGATACGAAAAACAATGAAGAATTGAAAAGGTTTATTATTCCGTTCGTGTAAGATGGGAATGAGAATATTCTGTATATTGAAAAGAAATAAAATTTTTTAGTGGATATCTATCTACCATAGTCCAGAGAGAAAGTATTAAATTCGGATATTTTTAGAAATAGTAAACTGTAAACAATAATACACACATTTAAAAATTTTAATTTATATATGTATGTATGTACAATCGTATTCGTATTCATGTACTAATAATGTATGTATCTAAAACATATATATGTATGTATCTATGTGTGCACAAAATTTCTTATAACAATTTAAATGTTTCATTATGTAATTTTTTTTTTGGCTAAGTATTGAAAAAGCCCAAGAACATCAATTTATCTGTTACAAATTCTTAGAAAAAATATTCCAAATAAAGTAAACAATTTCTTTTTTTGTTTGCAATCTTTTATTTTATAGGTATTGTGCGGTTACGCTTATTAAATATTTTAATGGTTATGGAACAAAAATAAAGAAAATTATTTTCTTTTTCCTTTAATAAGAAAATTACATTGATTGGGCGATACCCCAATCAAATCAACAAATTTCATTTGAGTTACATATGTACATACATAATTGGTCATTACAACCCTTCAGTCATCATTACGAACTTGTTTCTCACACCACTTATGTTGTGTATGTTAATTTTATACATGAGTGGCGGGACCTACAGTTTAAAGGTCGACTCAGAACGACAGATTTTTGAAAAACTTTTTCATGGCAGATTATTTACTCTCAGAGTTTTTTGCCAGAAATCTGCTGAGAGGAAAAGTCACCGAAGAAATAGTTTTTTGTGTTTCGTTTTAATGTCTGACCTGGGGCTTTACGTCTAATAAGCCAACATACTACCTACTAGACTACGGCTTTATTTGAGTTAGTTTATGAATATATCCGGAGATGACGAATTGTAAAGGTAAAGTTCTTTGCTTAACCACTTTTTTTCGCCGCTTTACGCAATAATATTTTCCTTACACTTTGCAGGCGTACGTATTTCTGAGCTTTAACCCAATAAATGTTTAATTTTGTTTTACAAAACTTTTTCTGTCTGCTCAATTATTTTTTAGGGAAAACGAGTATACTCGACATAGACAGAGTAAATATTTCTGCTCATAAAAGTAACGTTGCATGTTGTTTTTTTTAGAAAAATACATATTCTGTAGCGGCAGCATTTGTTATTTGAGCTGAATACAAGCTATTGGCCAATGTAACGAATATGATAAAAAGTACATTTTCCAAATATCTATATTTGACTTTTTTAGGGTAAAAAATTCCAGTAGTTTTGTTGAATCTACGATTGCGATATTTGTTCTTTAATACAAGTACACATACATACATACATAATTGGTTATTACAACCCTTCAGTCAGGATTATGACCTAGCTTTTCAACACCACTCATGTTGTGTGCGTTAATTTTATACATGAGTGGCGGGACCTACAGTTTAAAGTCTACTTCGAACAACAAACTTTTAAGAAACTTTTTCATGGCAACTTTATTTATTTATTTATTCACAGTTTTTGCCAAACAACTACCTACTAGACAACGGCGACTTAATACAAGACAAGTATACTCGACATTATGCGGAAAATTTTCGTTCCGCCCAGACGAGTATGCTCGACATACACAATTAATACGTACATTACAACCTTCAGTCAGGATTCTGGACCTAGTTTCTCACACCACTTAAGTTGTGTGTGTTAATTTTAAATTTGAGTGGCTCGACCTACAGTTTAAAGTCGACTCCGAACGATACATTTTTTGAGAAACTTTTTCATGGCAGTTTTATTTACCCTTAGAGTTTTTGACAGAAATCTGCTGAGAGGAAGTCGCCTAAGAAATAATTTTTTCATACTTCGTTTTGCCAACACACTACCTACTAGACAACGACGAATTAATACAATTCGGTTCGCTCTGACGAGTATTCTCGACATACACAGTTAATGGGTTAAAGAATTAAACGATTACTTCTGCCCACTATGCTCATGTCACCTAGATACAATGAAAATGAATATAAAAATGCAATAGGTAAAACCGTTTAATGCATTTAGGTGTTTTTAGGTAGTTCCTAAGAATTATTAAAAGTTAATTTTTGTTTCATAAATTTAACACGTTGACTGCCGCGGCAATTTTCAGAAAACTGGCCACGCAAGCCAGCATTGACTTTTTGTTCTTTTCCCAGGAGCCATTTATCGATACTAGCACTGATATACAGTAAACCCTCCTATAGTGCGGTTCTCTCAGAACGCGGTTTCCATATAACGCGGGGCTGAAATTGCGACAGCTCTTCTATAACGCGGAACTTTCAAAACGCGGTTTCCCTATAATGTGGAACCCTCCTATAGCGCGGTACTTTTACTGCGCGGTTTCCATTCAATAACATCCCATAAGTTCCTTGCAGTCTTTTAGTTTAGTTTTTATTTCATTTTTTTTTTATCAATTCTTAAATGAACTCTTGAATTCAATAAAAATAATTTATAATTTATCTTGCCTTTTGTATTTCTTGGTCTCCGTATAACGCGGTACGAATGATGGGATTTGTACTAATTCTGGGTTTCTTATAGCGCGGTTTCCATACAACGCGGTAAACGGTTTCCATAGAACGCGCTACGAATTAGCCTGGTTTGTACGGTGAAACCCGAGTTTCTTATAGCGCGGTTTCCATATAACGCGGACGCACTCACCGCGCTATATGAGGGTTGTCTGTAATACGATTTTATTCGTAGCTACATAAAAATGGCAGGTTTAGTGAGTACGAGATAACTCGTAGTTGGCACCCTAGAAAGGAACGCAATCTACGAGTTATCTCGTTGATGGCAGTCAACGTGTTAAACTTTTTCATTTACGATTTGTTGATAATTGTTTGTCTCATTAGATTGTATTGTTTTCACCATATTTGTAGCATTGAGAAATTCGTATTAAAAATTTAATTCTATTTTAATAGTGAATTCAAAGTCAGTTCCTTTCTTTATTCTTCGAATTGATTTATGAATTGATTGTTATGAAAATAAACTTGAGACATGGAAAGCTTATAAATATAAAAAATGACTAAAAATAGGCACTCAAATTATTGATTTTGGAAATATTATTTTTAGCTTCGTTTTCTTTTCCTTTTAATTTTGTTGCTTTCAACTGTTCTTTAAAAAAAATATTCAGTCCTACAAATTGAATGAAAAGAAAGTAATAAAAAGAAAAATAGGAATAAGAATGAATAGTAAAACAACAGTAACTTTTTCGTATACAAAAAAACCAACCTATGTATGTATGTATTTATGTATGTGTGTCTAATGGATAAGTGAATGAAATACACCGACGTATACCAATAGATATTAACTAAATGATCACTAATAGATTGATTTATATCGACATTTTCTCTATCTGTACATAGGCACTCGTATAATTAAATTTTTTGTTGTGGTCAAAATGTTTCATTCGGTTTTTGTTTAGAAACAACAACATTTTCTTTAGTTTCGAAATTAAAGTAAAATAAAGGGAAACCTATTTCATACACATTGACCAATTGAAAATATATATGTATGTATGTACAATAAAAAATCATGTTTTTCAATTGTATATCGTAGAGAACTGCTTAATAATTTTAAATGTTTCTGTCGAAGAATTTCCGCAGATCCCCGCATCAAATACGCATCACGCCGAAGCATCCTCCTCCATTCGAACAACATGGCGGAGCCAGCGCAGCCGCTGGATATTAATACGCTGCACAACGTCTATGTCGCTGAGGAGCTCATACAGCTCACTGTTGGATCGGATGCGGAAATCATCGCCAACTCATACTGGACCGAAGACCTTACGTAGTACTTTTCTCTCGAATACTCTCAAGGCTGCTGCATCAGTGCTTAATAGGGTCCATACCTCTGCGTCATAAAGAAGCACGGGGAGAATAAGCGTCTTGTAAAGTATAAGTTTTGTCGTATGAGAGAGGTCTCTGCTACTCAATTGCCTATTGAGACTATAATAGCACCTGTTGGCAAGACTGATCCTACGCTTGATCTCCAGACTGACATCATTTTTGGTGGTAAAGGCGGAGCCAAGATAAATAAATTCTTTGACTGTATCAAAAGTATAGTTATCGACCGTAATCTGAGATGCAATACGCCGGACGCCTCTACTTGTCGATAAGATATACTTCGTTTTGCCCTCATTTACTGCCAGACCTATCGTAGTAGACTCACGTTCAAGAGCACTGATGTCAATGTCGCCAGCGTACGTAAGCAACTGGACACTTTTTTGAAAAATAGTGCAGAACACTCTCCATGTCGAAGTTGAAGAGGTCGCATGATAAGGGATCGCCTTGTCTGAAACCTCGCACGGTATCAAAAGGTTCAAAGAGGTCCATTCCTACCTTGACGGAGCTCTGGAATTGCTCCACGTCATTCTGCATAGCCTTATCAGTTTCGCAGGTATACCGAGCTTAGACATTGCGCCAAAAACACGATCCCTTATGGGGCTATCGTAGGAGTCTTTTCGTGGGTCTTTTCCAGGACTTGGCGTACTGTGAAGATCTGGATGATGGTGGATGAGTGCGGCCTGAAGCCGCACTGATAAGGTCCAATCAGTGTTTTGACAAGTGGCTTCAGTCGTTCACACAATACGCCTGTAAGAACCTTATATGCGATAGGTAGAAGGCAAAAACTCTGAGAGAGTAAATAAAAAATTGCCATGAAAAGTTTCTCAAAAATCTGTCGTTCGGAGTCGACATTAAACTGTAGGTCCCGCCACTCAAGTATAAAATTAACGCACACAACATGAGTGGTGTTGAGAAGCTAGGCCGTAATCCTGACTGAAGGGCTGTAATGGTCAATTACGTATGTATGTATGTACCAGAGATCAGCAATGAATCGTTTTTTCGCTACTCATTAGTACCCATGAAATTTTGAGTATGAGTGAGTCAACAGTATTGAAATTCAACTACTTTAATTCATTCGTACTCACTACAACATTGATTTATAAGTACAGGTTGCAATGAGTATGAGTACAACGTTGACATCAAGCTCATAACATTCGAAATATGTTTGATTCATACGCCTACTCATTCAGATTCATAAATTTAGAAAAATACTTATAATACTCATAAATGATTTGAATCGTTCATCAAAATTTTGCAGTCTTAGTTGTTGTTGCATTTACAAAAAAAGAAGAAAGACAAAGACAAAAACAGCAAGCAAAGCAAACACACAACTTTCTAGTGAGTATTGTAGTGTACGTAGGTGAATCATACTTATTTTGTGATTCTTGTAAATGTTGAGTAAAGGAGAGTTGAAATCAAAAACATCATGCATATTGTTAAGTATGAGTACGATGAGTACTTCAAACTTTAAATATGAGTAGTATGAGTATAATATTAAAATAAGTATGAAAGCGTATAAGTATCAGAAATTATGAGTTTGAATCGAATCTACTCATCTTTTTGAATACTCATTGCTGATCTGTGGTATGTACTAAACTAGATGGTATTCACTAGACTCTAGTTTTTAATATTTTTGATATGTCTGTAGAAAAAATCAAAATCAATAGAGCAATCGATGGTTGGGTGCGAAAATAGTTTTTGAAGGAGTATAAAGAGTGGGAAGTGTTTGTTAAGGCTAGATTTGATTATAAAACTCCAGTGGATAATCTACAAGAAAACTAAAGTTCTCCAAGTATTACGGGTTAACAATGCATTAAAATTGATCATATTTTCTCTGTGAAACCTAAACCTAACTAAAGCCTTGTGTTGTATGGTTTCACAAGAATAAAGTCTTTTAAATTTGTATCAGCATCTACTTCTACTACATCTGCTTCTGAAAATTTAGTGTGTAGAGTGTATAGAAACTATTTTCGTTATGTATGTATGTTCGTTATTATTGTTTTTATTTTTTTTTTCTTAAGTTACATAAATTAACATATATTTTCAACAGGTTTTCGTTTATTTTCATAACCAGACTATATATCTACGTAATACATACATACATATCTACTTCTGCAGTAGATTTAAATGTGGCGATGGCTACGGTATAAACAACTCAAGGTCGTTTGCATATATTCACAATGCATACGTACAAACAAATAAATGAACTGGCAAACGACAACAACAGATACTCGTATGAGTACGAAGTTATTGTCAAATAGTCAGTTGCCTGAAAATCATTGCTAAGAAGAGGTAAACAAAAAAATGCTTTTAGTTAAGAGACAGAGAGAGACTTTGATGAGTAAGTGCGGTATAGAAGTGAGGTTAGTTAAACTAACCAACCTTAATATCAATGATATTGACTAAACTCTATTAGCACAATTAACTAAAGAAGAGTATGTATCTATGGAAGTATGTATGTATGTATATATGTATATATGTATGTATGTATATAAGTTAACAAAACTTATAAAACAACTATAAAAGAATATGACTGAAATTTCTGCATGTTTCGATCTTATAACTCTCATGGAAAAGATTATGCATACATATTGAAAATATTAAAAATGATACTTTAAAATTAAAATTAAATATTTTATTTAATTGGCATGCTATTTACCAATTAGCAATCGATAGATTACATTACTTATTAAAAAGAATCATAATGTTTATTTAATTCTAAAAACAATTTTTTTTTTAATCACTAATGGATTATGATTACAAATAATCGAGAAAGTATAACATTGACAATGGACATCATCGAAGTGTCAAGGCAACAAATATCTGATACCAGTCTGGAGCTTGGAGAAGTAAATTAATCATCTGCTTATCTGGCAAAAGTTTGATTAATGAAAGTGGAGCACTTATCACTATTAATTCGTGCATCACGTTTTTTTTTTATTTTTTTGATATATTAACTTCAAAATTACATCTTTTGGGAAATAATATTGATTTTTACCACAAGAGTGACATATATTGTCTGAGATGTAATTTTATTTATTTATAAATTTATAAGAAATTTATAATAATAGTTAATTAATTCGTACGTTCAATCGTTTTGGTATGGTACTTATTAATTTCTGGCATTCTTCAGGTGTTGAGGCCCATATTTCTTGTATTACATACATACATAATTGGCCATTACAGCCCTTCAGTCAGGATTACGGCCTAGCTTCTCACACCACTCATGTTGTGTGCGTTAATTTTATACGTGAGTGGCGGAACCTACAGTTTAAAATCGACTCTGAACGACAGATTTTTGAGAAACTTTTTCATGGCCGGTTTATTTACTCTCAGAGTTGTTGCCAGAAATCTGCTGAGAGGAAGTCGCCGAAGAAATATATTTTTTTTTTTCATATTTCGTTTTGATGTCTGACGTGGGATACGAACCTGGGCTTTACGTCTAATAAGCCAACACACTACCTACTAGACTACGGCGACTTCGAGACTTTAGAAATTGTATTGTTTTTGCAAAATATAAGAATTCTACGGTTTTTGTGAATTAATAACTACAAAAAATTGATCGTATTGACGTCAAAGAGTTGATTGTTAAAATGGATAATAATGGAAAAATTTAGCGGGAAATTGTTAAAAATATTAGACTAAGATCATCAGTTCAATATCTGACAGTAAGGTAACACAAAAGTACACCAGAAAGAGTTGAAGAAAAATTTAAAGACGATTTTTTTTGGTAAAGGAAAATCGAACGGATAGCTTGATTAAAAAAAGCCATGGGTTGCAAAGAGAAAAAACTATTAAAATTTGTGGCGACGAGTCAAATGATTTCTTCTAAATAGTTAATTTATTATTTTTAAACCCGATGGTAGACGAGTAGTGTTGTGAAGCGAAAACAGAAGAATCCTTTATTGAAATATATTAACAAGTTGACTGCCGCGGCAAAAACTGCCCACGTACGCCAACATGGACTTTTTGTTCTTTTCCCAGAAGCCATTTATCGATACTAGCACTGATATAATACGATTTTATTCGTAGCTACACAAAAATGGCAATTTTGGGGATTACGAGATAACTCGTATTTGACACCCTAGAAGGGAACGCAATCTACGAGTTATCTCGTAGTTGGCAGTCAACGTGTTAAAAGAAAACTTTAAAATGAGCTCTACAAATTTAGCAACACTCATCCAAGATTGAAAATTTGCAGCAAATGCCCTTTGGCAATGGTTTCTTTTATGAAAAATTATTTAGAACCAGTTTTGTCCGCCAAAGTAAGTATATCAAAACTGTTATTAAAAATAATTCGAATTAACCATTAACCATACAACACGGATAAGGTTTTGAGAAAATAATTTTTGCATCCAATTATTAAAGCACAAGTTGAATTTTTAAAACAATTTTGCTTCATTCAAATTTGATAAGAGTAGATTTTGAAATATTGTGAAAATAATCTCCGATTGCTTGGTGTACCTACATATGTATGTACAATTCTTTGAAACAGTGTATGCATACATGCGAATAGACTTGTTTGTAATAATTATGAATTTTAGCAGCATGTTATTGAACTGTAAACACGACGGAATAAAATTAAGAGTATACGATATACATACATAGTACGTGTACAATATCTACAATACGATCACATTGTATTTAAATTTTTATTTTTATTCAATACAAATATTAGGCAGGCACTGTCAAACGAGTAAATTTGTATGTATGTAGTAAATAAGACAATAATACTACGAGTTTTTTGATTGGATTCCCCGAATTGATGGATGAGTCATTACTTAAATAATAGTTTGACCATAAAAATGTGCTAATTTTGCTTAGTTTTTTTTATTAAAATGTTTATTTAAATCTTTGTTATTCGAAAGAGCTTTCAGTAGTACATATATTGGTTTTATCAGAGTTCTACAATAAAAACCGAAGAGGAAAACAATTTAAAACAGATTTTTGAATAGCACGAAGTTTTTGTGTTAATGAACATGGTTACCGATGAACATGGTTACCGATTTAAATAATTAAAATTAAATTTATTGTTTTTGTTTTTTCTTTTAATTTTTCAAAACAAAATGCAAAAATTTTGTTTATTAATAAGACAATTCAGTTTTTATACGATAAATCTTGGAAATGATCATTTTTGTCTACACCAAAAGCAAAGACAACAAAAACTTGAAATATTAATATGCAGTGCACTGGACTTAATATTAATTTATTTTTTGTTATTGAATTATTTTTAACAGAATTATTTATTAATTTAAGGAAGATCAACCACTTGCACTTTCGTACAGTAAGTGAGTGGCACGTACCATTGGTCATTACAACCCTTTAGTTAGAATTACAAATTATGCTAGAGCACGCTTCATGGAGTTCATATTAAGGCTATCACCTACAATTTCAACCTAAAAACAACACTGAAGTAAAAGCGGATGATGGCAAAACGTTGATCGATTTTTAGCAAATCATGATTAAATTAATTTCATCAAATGTTAGAATTAAAAAAATGTTTTTACTGTACAGATAGGCTCAGCAGATTTATCCATAAACATGTAATTGAGCATCAATGGGGACCAATGTGTGGACATCTCAGAGGAATCTCAAGAACTACAAAAAGAGTAAAACCTACAATAAATTTCGTAACTCTTACAACACTCATAAATTGTAAATTTCATTGATGAATGTAAATCAGAACATTAATGAATCAGAAACATTACGTATTCCGTACTTTTTTTTAATTTTACATGCAGAAATGCTTATTTGAAACAAAATAAATTATGAGAAAGTGTATAAATTTATAAAGTTTTTAACAAAAATAAAGTTATAATAAAAATTACTAACTGATATTGTCAAAATATAGACCAAATATTATTATATCAGAAGGTAGCCTGAGTAGCACACATCTATTCGTTGGCTGGTGAGTATTTAAAATGTCAAAAGTTTGTTGTTTTGCCAATCAATTTAGCATTTTATACTTCAATATACTACCATTTATATACATATATAGTGGGATATGTGTGCACTTCATATATTTTTGAGGACTGACCCCCGATCCTAGATTCTACAGAAATTTTGTTATAGTAACATGAAACTTTCTTTTCTGGCTTTGATTTCGATGTGGAACGGCACTCCTGGACTGTTTATACATATGTATATCCTATAATTACCTTCTAAGTCTATAAGTTTTATCAGATTAGTTCTGTTAAATAGCTAAAGGTCGTCTGTTACTAGCAAATTCTGCCTTGTTAAAGTCAATTTTTGCTCTGCTAACACTAAAAATGGCTTTGCTAGAATTGTGGGTTTGCGTCTTTGGTTGTTAAATTCGAATTTATCTTCACATATGTATGTACATCAATTTGTTTTAATTATTTTAGAAATACTAAATAGTTAGATATCTTAAAAAATATTATAAATGAGTAGTAGAGGTAGTATGTTGGCTTGTTAGAAGTAAGGCTTTGGTTCAAAACCCTGGCCAGACATCTACAACAAAACGAAATACATACATACATAATTGGCCATTACAACCCTTCAGTCAGGATTACGGCCAGGCTTCTTAACACCACTCATGTTGTGTGTGTTAATTTGATACATGAGTGGCGAGACCTACAGTTCAAAGTCGACTCCGAACGACAGATTTTTGGGAAACTTTTCATGGCAATTTTTTATTTACCCTCAAAGTTTTTGTCAGAAATCTGCTGAGAGGAAATCGCTGAAGAAATATTTTTTTTTATATTTCGTTTTGATGTCTGACCGGGGATTTTAACCGTCTTTTCGTCTGATAACCCACAACAACAAAAAAAAAGAGGCGCTTCGTTCCCACTGCGTTAAAAAAAAAACTTGTTTAATTGAGCAGTTTTACCAACATTTTTCCGGCACTGCCATATTTTTTAAAACAATTAACTTTATTTTATCTGTAAGTTGTAATAAGGAAAATAAGTTAAAGATAACTTTACAGTTCGCTTTAGCTAAAGGTAGCTTTAACTAAACCCAAGTTTAACGGCTCTAAGGGTCATTATTACAACTTGCCGGTAACTAAAGGGAGGATCGATCATCCTATCTATAACTTTTAAAGTTAAGTTTATGTTAGCACTTGCCATATTACATATTATTTTCAATATGGCAACTTCGTTGCCACTGCGTTAAAAAAACTTGTTTAGTCGACATTGCTCCGGCACTGCCATATTTTTGAAAACAGTTAACCTAATTTTATCTGTAAGTTGTAATAAGGAAAATAAGTTAAAGGTAACTTTACAGTTCGCTTTAGCTAAAGGTACCTTTAACTAAACCCAAGTGTAACGGCAAGTTGTAATAATGGCTTTAAATAGAGCATAAGATCTTAGTAACTCACTAATAGTTGAAATAAACGTAAAGAAATTATAAAATTCCAATAAGTATTTGAATTGTGTATAAAAGTTATAATTTCTGGTATTTATTTGTAAAATAAATATGTAATAAAATGAGATAATAACAAAATAAAAATGGTAATAAAAATCTGGTTACAACACCTTAAATTCGTCTAGCATGAGGCTATACAATTTAGAAAACGGAAAACCAAATTCAGTAGCTTTAATTGCTTAGAGTTTATTTTGATAGGGTCACGCATATTCGTGACCATTTGTTACAAATAGTACCAGTACGTATCACATTTTGTCTATTTTTTTTTATTCATTTTTAAGTAATTAACATTGTTATAAAACATAAGCATATTACCAAATATATGTATGTATAAAGTTCTTAAGGATGATATGGAACAAATTTGTTTATTTGCTTTAATAAAACTTACCGGATTGTTCGGCTTTAATAATTTTTTCCATTTTCGATAACACAAAATATTTTATTTTTATTGAATTTATTTCACTGGAATATTTACACAACACAATACTTAATAGATTTTTCAATTTAATTTTTAAGTATTATCTCTTCTTTAAACAAATTTTTAATATTAAATATTATTAATTATAGAATAACAAAATATAATTGATTTTGATGTAATGTGGTGAATTTAAGGCCGCAATGGTTGGTAATGGTAAAGTAAGTTATTTTAAGCACGTAAGTGTGTACGGAATAACCGGCGGAATTAATCGTCTTCTTGTATGCGTTACTACGTATGATTCACGTGCGTCTTTTTAAATTAAAAATTAAGTAAAATTTAAACGGTACAATTAAAACAGCATTAACATTTAAAAGTGTAAGAGTAAGAGCCAGAAGAAGTACAAGTACAACCGATTGCCACAAGAGCCAAATGGACAATGGCATTCCAAATTGGAACAGCTGTGCGGCAGCACTCAAGCTGCAAATATCTGCGCAATCGCACTAAAATGGGAAGACTTTTACTTAATAGTCCCATTACGTATACAGTGTATGGAAAAGAAATGTACCCTACGAAAGGAATAGCATTTGATTATTTACATAAAAACTCTCAAACAGAGTACATATGTATACATAATTGAAAAACATCATCACACAATGTACTAAAATCAACAAAAATAAAATTGTATACATTTTAAATTGAAAAGTACTCTTTCAGTTATAGTTCAGTACCATTTTAAAATTTCAATTTTGCAACATTGAGTAGTATAGTTATCAAAGCTTTTGATTTTCTCACGTTGAGACCAAGACCATTCCTCGATGCCCATTGAAAAACGATAGTATGATCAACGTTATAAAAATTAGAATTTTCAAGTAAAGTTAAAAATATCCGCTCTTAATCATAACTCTTCTTGTCAAAAAAAATGCAAGTCAGAACATACCTGATAGACCAAATAAAAATTCAAGTAATCGACCAAAAACTGCAAGACATCATCAAAAAAAAATGCAAGTCGTCGACAAAAAATGCAAGTCATCGAACAAAAACTGCTATTCATCGACCCAAAACTGCAAGTCATGGAACAAATATTGCAAGTCATCATCCAAAAATCATCGAAAAAAAAAGCTACTGACCAAAAAAAATGCAAGTCATCGTCCAAAAAATGCAATTCATCGACCAAAACGTGCAAGCCAAAAATGCAAGTCATCAAGCAAAAATATTGCAAGTCACCAACCTAAAAAATGCAAGTCATCGACCAAAAATACAAGTCATTGTCACAATAAATTCCAAGTCATCGTCAAAAAAAATGCAAGTCATCAAGAAAAAATAGTGCAAGTCATCAACCTAAAAACTGCAAGTCATCAACCGAAAAAAAATGCAAGTCATCAACCACAAAAAAAAACGCATGTCACCGACCAAAAAATGCAAGTCAACTACCAAAGGAATGCAACTTGCGAAAAATACGAAATTTTGTTTGATCTATAATATATAAATACATATTAACTTAATGAGAATTATTAAAATTTTGAATTTCTATTGCTCATTTGAACAAAACGATTAGCTTCGTCGCCTATATCTCCGGTCTCAAGTAACACTCTACCATAAGGAAACCTGTTTTGGAATCCTTGATAACATGGCTATCTAACCCACTAGGTCAACTTCCCCCACAAGTCCATTTTCTTATCCGATTTGTCTCCATTTATACAGAACTCTTTTTTTTGATAATTTAAGAAAACAAATAGTTTCATCGACTATATCTCCGGTCCCAAGTAACGCTCGACCGTAATATAAACTGTTTTGGAATCCTTGTTATCATGGGTATCCACTAGGTCGATTTCTCCCACTAAAACCCGATTGTCTCTCTCGTAAAGCACGCCATTGTCTTACAAATATTGGATCATCTGCATATAAATTAATATCTCTAGATTCTCTTTTTAATAAACATCCAATGTTTTGATTGTATATATTCCTTTGCCAACGTACATATATCGTGTAAAAATTTTCCTTACAGTTCGCGAAAATAGCATCGCATGAATGGCTTCTCATATTATTTTGGTGGTTATTTTTCGGTATTTAACAAATCCAAAAAGAAAAAAGCTTTTTCTTTTTGTTTACTTTTTATTTTTACTTTTGTTTACATTCATTATCTTTTATGTTTTGTTTTTACTCGCTCAAGTTTTTTTTTCGTTTATAAATTTCTCATTAGATATGATTGAACGGTTTTAGAAACGTCTGAGCGTTCGAATGGATTACAAGCACATGTGTCAGTTTTCGGAAGGAGATAGCGAAAGAATAATTTTTATAGGCTTAGGGCTATTATTACAACTTTCCGTTAACTAAATGGATGATTTTAACGGGTAGATAATTTGTTTTTCATTATTATGAGTACCCAATCAGATAGAAGTGAGCGTTATGCTAAAGGGAGGATGATCCTACCTTTAACTTTTAAAGTTAAGTTTATGTTAGAACTTGCCATTTTATATATTATTTCCAATATGGCAACATCAAATTTAAACAAAATGAGGAAACACAACAAGAAAAAGAGGCTCTTCGTTGCCACTGTGTTTAAGAAAAATTTTTTAAATTGAGCAGTTTTATCGACATTGCTCCGGCACTGCCATATTTTTCAAAAAGTTAATTTTATCTTGTCTGTAAGTTGTAATAACGAAAATAAGTGTTAAAGTTAACTTTACAGTTCCCTTTAGCTAAAGGTACCTTTAACTAAGCCCAAGTTTAACGGCAAGTTGTAATAATGGCCCTTAATTAAGTAGAGCCAGAGTCAAAGTGGCTGTAATTATCCACCATTATAGCAAAAAATAAACACGCTAAAGTTAATAAATTATTTGAATCTTCTAGAATGTTTTTAATAAATTATTTATTTATTGGATTAATTAAAAAATAAATAAAAAAACCAAATAAAAGTATTGACAAGAAATTATTTGCAATAAATAAGATCAAAAACAATGTACATACATCTGGTGATAGAAAGATAATGGACGAAATTCAAACAACGAATTAAATAATTGCGAATTTTAACGCTTTATGATGCTGAGAGCCTTGTCCAGAGATAGTGCGAACGGGAGAGCATTTATTTTAGGGGCCGGTGTTGCCGGCAATACATAATAGGCTAACCAATGTAACATTTGCAATGACAATTTCTGATAAACCAATGTATTTTGCCAACAGTTCTTGAGACGATTACCAAATGTTTCCTTCAAGCATTTTTTCATCATTTTTATTTCGTTTTGTAGCGTCTCTATTTCTTGCCTCATACGTTCTTCTTTGTTTTTGTATTCATGCGACTGCATATCCCTTGATCTGTTGGAATAGATTTGCAAAATTCAATTGGAATCTGAATGTTTTTTAATCTCTTCAATAAATACACAAGGGCCATTATTACAACTTGCCATTAAACTTGGGTTTAGTTAAAGGCAACTTTAGCTAAAGTGAACTTTAAAGTCAACTTTAATTTATTTTCGTTATTAAAGCCTAATGATATAGTAAAGTTAACTGTTTTCAAAAATATGGCAATGCCGGAGCAATGTCGATAAAACAAGTTTTTTTTTGAACGCAGTGGCAACTACCGGCTGCGTATATTATGCTCATTTTGTTTAAATTTGAAGTTGCCATATTGAAAATAATATATAATATGGCAAGTTCTAACGTAAACTTAACTTTAGTAGTTAAAGGTAGGATGATCCTCCCTTTAGGTTTTTTTACGCCGAGGAGGAGTAAATGTACCTAACCGCACCATAGAGGAAGTCGTCACATCCTCCGTGTGTGGGGCCTTCACCCACTAAATCCCCCCTCGTCTCGCGGACTCGTTGTGTCCACTCCGGAACTACCGTGGTATTACTTCGGAGTGGAGTCCTTTTGGCCTCCGCATGGTCATATCCCCGTCCGGATTGCATGTCGAAAGTTGAGGAGACATCTAAGTGTCTCCACTATTTCTTTCGTCCAGGTCCTCGTTTCGGATTCCACGTATGCCAGTATCATCTATGCCGGCGTGCCTACCTGTTCTTCAGCCTCAAGATCTCTCTTCTTCAGTCTTAGAATGCGCTCCACGTAATTCGCCACTGAGGCCCAATTTGCTCTACTCGCAATCATAACCCCGACAATGTTAGCGGCCGTGATCGTTCCAGTTATTGACGTCAGTACAGAGCGATAGCTCTGCCAGCATGCACACTCGAAAACAGTGTGCTCTGCATTATCAATTACTTCCCCTTGTTCGTAAAGACAGTAAGGGGAGGCGGTTTTGCCCATTCTGTGCAGATATTTCCTAAAATATCCGTAACCCGATAGCATCTGTGTAGGTTAGGTTAGGTTAGAGGACGTGTACTTGTCAACTGTGACAAGTACAGTACCCGGTGGTCGGATTGACCCATTGTACAACGTCCTAGCTTCTCACACCACTCGTGTTGTGTGCGTTAACTTCATACATGAGTGGCGGGACCTACAGTTTACAGTCTACTCCGAACGACAGATTTTTTGAGAAGCTTTTCATGGCAATTTTTACTCTCAGAGTTTTTGCCAGAAATCTGCTGAGAGGAAGTCGCCGAAGAAATATTTTTCATATTTTCGTTTTGATGTCTGACCTGGGATTCAAACTCGGGCCTTTCGTCTAATAAGCCAACACACTACCTACTAGACCATGGCGACTTCTTAGCATCTGTGTAACGTAGTACAAATTTCCGACCAACCCATGGCCTTATGTCCGGAATAAGACATATTCCTCCCTTTAGCTTTACGCTCACTTCTATCTTATTGGGTACTCATAATAATGAAAAACGATTTAACTGACCGTTAAAATCCTGCCTTTAGTTAATGGCAAGTTGTAAAAATGGCCCTTAAACTTCGATTTAACTTTCAAAAAGAAGTTTTTAAACCTATCGATAAATAATATTTCACTATTTCGTAATTAGGGTCCCATGTGATTGTGACATTTAATGCCACCAGAGGTGTCAGACTTGTTTTTTGTGTGTTGCTTGAATATGTATTCAAGATCAAACCGATAATATATGTATGTATGACAGAAAAATTTTCACCTTTCTTCATTAGTAAATGAAATCTGAATCAAATCAGCGCAGTTTGACAAATAGCCTCACTTACCGATTCAGATTTTTAATGTATTCTTGCGATTGCTTCAGCTCGTTTCGGAATTTGTCTATTTCAGAAGTCTTCATTTCGATCTCTTTACGTAGATCGCTTTCCTTTTGCAATGCTTCATTGTTCAATTCGCAAATCTAGATAGGATTGGAAGATAATGACAATTTCTGTCTGTTACTCTTACGCAATTATTTTAAAACGAGTAGTCTCAAATTCACCTCATTGATAAGTTCTTTCTTTTGATTCGCAAGTGTTTGAAGTTTACTTTGTTCCATTGATAACGATATCTGAAGTTCTCGTTGTACAGTCATGCTCTTGAAAAGGTCGGATTTTGTTTGAGTCAGTAAACTGTTAAGACTTTCGAATTCCTGTCCTTTACTTTGTAATTGTTGCTCGAGTAAGGCTTTATCAGCCTTCAGGCTTATTAGAGATGTTGTTAAACCTTCGCAAGATGACTTTGTGATATTAATGTCCTCCAGTGATCTTTTGAGTTGAAAATTGAGCTCAACGTTACGCTTCTGCTCAACTCGAAACAATGAATTGAAAACATGCAATTGATTCTTCGTTTTTATAGCCTGTATGTAATATTATGTGTACATATTTGGAATATAAATTTTATGGTTGAATTCAATTCATTCTGAACGGTCACTTACAGAACGTTTTAGATCTGACGCTTCCTCCATTAGTTGTTTTACTTCAGCCCGTCTCTTGCGCCAGGCATTCAGCATAATTGTGGCGAATATTCGCATACCAGCCATCTGGGGATCACGAGCCTGCACACCATAATAATAATCCTGATTGTACATCTTGTGGACAAATGAATTTCGAGAATATGACACAGCTAATGGCCCACCATCATGAGATGCAGACATTAATGGCTTATCATTTAAGTCATTATCTTTGTTATTGACGGGTGACGACGGTACTGGGAAATTAAATTGTCGCCGAGTATGACGGAAATCCATTTGTGTAATGGACTTTCTCTGATGAAAAGCTATTATAATTCCTGTCTTTTGACGTACCAAACTTGTACTCTGAACGTTTATCTCATCAGTGACCTCAGGTTTTACAGCGATCTGGCTCTTGGTAATGTCTACCAACGGAGACGGCAGTGAGTCGATTGCAGTAAGCGAGCTGCTTGGCGATGAGTGTGTAAGCATCAAAGCTCTTGGTATATGAGATTTAAGTTGCAATGCGTTCGGTAATTTCTGCTGGGAACTTTATATCAAAATATTAACAATTATTTTAGTTTATAAAATATTTTTTTTCTCTTTTTTATGCGATCACTTTTAATACAATTTAAAATAGCTAGTACAGTAGCTGTATATTAATAACCGAAATATGTGTTTCAATTAATTTACTTAAATTTTGAACTTTTTAAATAAAACATAGAAAAACAAAAATAGAAATGCTAAATACTAATTTTCTTAAAGACAAATAATTTTTAAAAAAAGAAAAATCAAAAGTGAAAATTTTGTACGGCTGTTGCAAGGCGAATTCATATGTAAGGTGGCCCTCAGGGCCAAGACGAATTCATATAAGTTGGTGTTGTCAGCCTAGGTCAGGGCGAACTCAATAAGGTGATAGCAAAATTACAACAACTCAATTCGCAGTGTTTTTTAACAAAAACAACATGCATTTGTTGCTTTTTTCGGCGAGCTAGATTGTTAAATGAAATTCGCCGTATGACAGAAATTACAAAGGCGAATCCAATAACTCAATTCGCAGTGGTTTTTTAAACAAAAACAACATGTATTTTTGGCTTTTTTCGGGGAGCTAGATTGTTAAATGAAATTCGCCGTATGACAGAAATGGCAAAGTCGAATCCAGAGCGAACTAAATAAGGTGATGGCAAAATTACAACAACTCAATTCGCAGTGTTTTTTCTAACACAAACAACATGTATTTGCTGCTTTTTTCGGGGAGCTAGATTGTCTAATTAAATTCGCCGTATGACAGCAATGACAAAGGCGAATCCATATAATGACATAAAGTTGTTATTTTGTTTCTTTTTGTAAAAAAAAACAAATTTTAAAACATACATTTTTTTAAAATACGGATTGATTTGCGGTACCACTAAAGTAGTCATACTACAGGGGGATACTGGGATCCATAAGAGCAGAGTCTACGATAAAATGTGTACAAGTTACATACATACATGCATAATTGACCATTACAACCCTTCCGTCAAGATTAAGGTCTAGCTTCTCACACCACTCATGTTGTATGCCTTAATTTTATACTTGAGTGGCGGGACCTACAGTTTAACGTCGACTCCGAACGACAGATTTTGAGAAACTTTTTCCATGGCAATTTTATTTACTCTCAGAGTTCTTGCCAGAAATCTGCTGAGAGGAAGTCGCCGAAGAAATATATTTTTTCATATTTCGTTTTGATGTCTGGCCTGGGGCTTGAACCAGGGCTTTATGTCTAATAAGTCAATATACTACCTACCAGACTACGGCGAGTACAATTTACAACCACTCGTACTTAAAAAAGCTATCACCTCTGCTGACAACACCACCTTATATGAATTCGCCTTGAGGTGGCCCTAAAATTCCAGCTGTTATCGTCGTTGTCAAAAAAATTGTTGTTGTTTTTGTATTATTGTATTTATTGTAGACGGTCACCTGATAAAATAAATTCGCTTGGAGAAATTTTAACATATTCGTTACATTTCATTTCAATTGAAAACAATTTCTTCAAAATTTTAGTTTTTTTTCATAGAATTTTATTGACAATAATTGTCAACATTTAGGACTTACGTCAGTGGCCTCAGCGATATTTTCTTTTGATGTCTCTTTCCCACAGATTTACGCATTTTCTTATTGCTTTGTAGGTCAGCAGAGGTTTTCTTCTTACCAGTAACCCAATGACGATTAGTTTTGTTGTTGTCCCTAGGAGATCTTTGGGTTGCTTCTGATGCAGTCGAAGTGTTTTCCATTTCACTGGAATTTTCCAGGGGCATTGAAAGAGGTGGTACAGCGGCGAGTATATCCGGCATCTTTATTTTTTATTTCTAATGTTCGTTGTTCTCTTAAAAGTTATTGACGCAAACAATTAAGTAGCGATTAAATTAATAAATATACAAATAAATAATAATAAATAATACAATTTCTATTGACAATTGTTTGATATTTTATTCAAAGTCCTAGTGTATTGTTTACTTTGGTTTAATATTGAAAACAAAAACAAAAATTTGATTTTGTAAAATCAAGACATGTTTTGATAAAAAAAAAAGTCAAGAGCTCTGATTGAGTAATAGAAGGAGAGTTTGAAGTCATTTACATAACTTTAATTTCTGCTATAGTGGTGGAAATGAACGAATTAATGTTTAAAAATAGAGTACAATCCTTCACATACCGTTGGTCTCACGTAGAAAGCCCTACTTGAAACTTTACAGGAGAAGGTAAAAACACATTTAAAACTGTAATTGACAAAAATTTAAGTTTTTTTATTCAAATGGAGGTCGAATTTGGATTTCAAAACTTTTTTTACTTTTAAATATATATAAAAGAAAATTGAGATAGGGCTTTTTTAGTCTCATTTCAGAGCATAAATGTAACTTAGGGCTTTTTTCTGTAGCGATCAAAACAAATAATGTTAAGGAAAATTCATGATTACAAGTACCAGAAAATATTGTTATTGCTGAAAAATATAAAGCTCGGAAATAAAAATAGTGTTTATAATTTGTATGGCACCGATATCACAGACAAAGCTTTTATGATAGCTTTGGCAGTTTATAGGAATCAACTTCTTTAGATCCTGCAAACGCTCTTATTTCTTTCGTTCTATGTCGTCAGTAATATTTATTTTAAAGTATATGAGCCCTGAAGGATCGTATGCAAGAGCACGCAACATATTTACGGTATCGTCACCTGCCTTTTTTCCCAAAATTTAATTTGGAATTGAAATTCAAATAGGAATTGATACAAAATGTACAATAATTTCGATTATTATCTGGTCGAATTGACAAATATCGCTTCGGAAGTTTTTCAAAATGTAAGAAAAAGGTGTAATCCAAATGGAGTACTTCTAGATGTGTTGGATATTTCCTCGCTTCTTTAATAATTTGCACAAGCTGCGACGACAAATTCATTTGTGTTTTTGCTTTCCTCTCGATGAGAGAATGGGTGGCATCGCACTCCATCTTTGTATGCCCAACAACTAAGTACTTTTGCTCAATAGTTACATTTCGTTCTTTACAAAAGTAGAGAGTAGCAGTAGATAACGTGAATAAACGTCTGAATAAGTAATAATGTGGTGAATATCTGGAGATCTATCCAAAAACTCTCTTAAGTGCTTTATAATACATGTTGTGAAAACCGAAGCAGTAAGGCTTGCTGCCGTTTCATCCCATACGAAATTGTCCGATTGGTGTGTTAGAAGATTGTAAATTGTAAAATTGTGAATTTGTAGTTTCATTTTGTCGATGCAACGACACAATTTGGCTAGATAGGGCTTTTAAAAAATATATATTTTTTAGAAAAAAGTTAGGGCTTTTTAGAATATTACTTGAATAACCGCTAATTTTGGTATAAATCGCCTTAAATTTTTGTGAGTAGGTGTATTTGTGTTTAATGCATTGGAATCACAAAAAAAAATCAATTTCGAAAAAAGTGTGAGTTAGGGCCTTTCTACATGAGACCAACGATATACTCTTAGGAAATGCTTTTTAAATATACAAGATTCAATTCAAACTACATCAGCTGAAATACATTCCAATAAATGTATAGAATTTGTCAAGTACGACTTTACCACAACAACAAAACAAGTAATACATTATATCTCCTTCAATACCAAATGGGTTAAATGGAGTACTTGACCTTAAGGGATATCCCACTAAATATAAGGAATAACATTTTAATATACTGTTACGTTTTTACCTTAAACTTGTGTTTAGTTTCAATTAAACTCTTTATTGTTCGCACTACTTTTGTATACCACTGTTCACACTTGATGATACAACAACAATTTGTTTAGTTCGCTATTCTTCTTTACACTTCTGTTCGCGTAAGCACTAACAACTCTTCGGTAGACCTTTACAACGGCGATCTTCAAACCACGACTGTTTTCTTCACATGCAACGCGTCTTCACACAAGACTGACTGAATTCTTACTGCTCGCTGCCTGCTTTGTTTTGCCTTTTTATATGCTCACGCAGACAGTCTGATGAAGGTTCTTGAAGTTGAATGTTCGTGCTTTCGCCTTCTCGAGAACTCTATTGCGACTTCATTATTGTTTGTGTACTTTGCTTACGTTGTTTGTTGTTGCTTTCTTTCTTACTTGTCTGTCTCCTTTTCTTCCATACCGATGTTGTTGGTTTACTTGTAACAAGTTCGTTGTATGTATTAGTGTAGCTATTGTTTCTCATGTTAATGTTAAAGGATGCTTCCATTATCGTAACAATACATAAAAAATAAATAAGTAAATTTTCTCTTGAGTTCTTCGTGGAGGTAACCACACGCCACACAATTGCAAAAACATGGAGTCACTAGAAATTTTTCCTTATTTTTCTTATGGTTTGTGAAAAACATAAAATTTTTTTGTTTTATTATAAAATAGAAATATATTAATAAAATAAATATAAAAAACATGAATTATTTTTACAAATTATTGCTTAAAATTGCTTACGTTTAACCAGATTTTTGCTCGCTACTGTATTTGTAGGTAATAAAACAGAAAGAAACAAAGGAATTTGATAAGAAATTTATTCTTTCCTTAATATTGTCCTTAAGTTTTGCAATAAAACAAGTAAATATTAAAACTTAGCTTCTTTCTTCTGTTTAAAAAGTTATTGTTCTTTATATACGTATTTTTTTCGTTTCTTTTTTCAATCATAGTTTTTTTTTTATAAATATAATCAATATTCCATTGCCTAAATAAAATTTATAAATACTTAAAAATATAATGAAATTATTTAGAGGACAATAACACATCACGCTACAAGGGATGGTGTCATGTGAGTGACAGGACGTACTCGTATGTAAGTATAATCACTATGTGGAAATAGATAGATTTGAAATTTGAAGATCTTCTGAATTTAATCGCAACATTTGCTGATCTTCAGAATTCATACGAACGAGTTGTCCGCTGTCAAAAGCTAAAAGGTTACTGAGACCATGTTCATTGTTGTTGTTGTTGTTATTAGTCTTATTGTTGTTGTTGTTATTTTCATTATTGCCATTGATGATATTAGTTACACCTACTGCAGCGTTATTAGTAGCAGTTGCCAATGCATCATTTGTTGTTGTTTGCTGTTGATATTGCTGATGCTGTTGTAAGTGATGTTGCTGGGGTTGCTTGATTTAGAAGAGAAGATGACATAGTAAACGTTAAAATAATTAGAAAACATAGAATTTTGAAAATTATGTATATACTTACAAAATGATTGGATCCTAAATTCCAATTATTTCCGGCTCCAACTGTACCATTGGCTTGACCAACATCTGCGCTTGCCGGTGTTAATAGATTATGCATGGTAAATGCATTTGCAGTGGTGAGATTGTCCAAATTATTGTTTGTAACAGCAGAAGCGGCAGGATTGAATTTTGTTTCCCAATGTGTGGCGCCTGCGCTCTCAAAATTGTTACCGTGATATTGCTGCTGTTGCAGTGGTTGTTGTTGTTGCTGTGGCTGTTGACCAAATGCATTGTAATTACCAATATCTATTTGTGGCGGAACATTCGTATTAACGTTGTTGCTCCCACTGGGACCTACACTGTTTGCATTATACTGATGATTCGGCGAAATTAACTGTTGATTACCTGTCACCGTAGGTGTCATGTGATAAGGCGATGGTGTGTTGTGAGTATAAGCGCTAGATGGCGACAGAGGCTGAGGTGACGGTGTCAGGTCTGGAGGAGCGCGGTAAATACCAAATGGTTGAGGTGATGTGTCTGAAAAAAAAAAACGATAATAACGATATGAATTATAAAACATGTACAGCTCCACGATATATAACTTAATATAAAATAACGTTCAATATTTGAACGGCGTTAGCCAAAAGATATTTAAAAATTATATACAGTATGGGCATTTACAAAAACTCGTCCATGAGAACAACAATTTCAAAGTTCTTAAAAACACTTGTTTTTCATCATATTGTTATGAAAATGGAAACGGTGTAACATCGTTTAACATTAAAACGATAAACAAAAGCTACACAAATACAACGTACTTGTTTGCATATACCAACAACATTAGTATGGAAGAAAAGCAGACAGACAAGTAAGAAGGAAAGCAACAACAAACAACGTAAGCAAAGTACACAAACAACAGTAGCGATAGAGTTCTCGAGAAGGCGAAACCACGAACGTTCTACTTCAAGAACATTCATCAGACTGTCTGCGTGGGCATATAAAAAAAGGCAAGACCAAGCAGACAACGAGTAGTAATAATTCAGTCAGTCTTGTGTGAAGACGCGTTGCATGTGAAGAGAACAGTCGTGGTTTGAAGATCTCCGCTATGCAGATCTGACGTACAAGTGTTGTTGCTTACGCAAAGGATGTGAGCAAGAGAAAAATAACGAACAAACAAATTATTGTTGGATACATCAAGTTGCACACAAAAGTAGTGCGAACAATAAAGAGATTAATTGAAACTAAACACATATTTTTATTTTGTTTGCAATCAACGAACTCATATTCCAAACATTTTTAAAAACGTAAAAACGTAACAATATGTATTTCCATAGTGAAATATCTCTTTTTGAGCAAGTGTTATTTTAATACTTAACTAAAGGATCGAATCTCCTTTGCCATTCTGGGCATTTTTCGGAGGGAGTACATATACATAAATATATATATGGATTTAAAGCGTAACTAAAATCAATTATATATCTTATAATATTTCATAATAGTATTTATAAAAGCGTTTACTATTTTTTTAAGCGTGTGATATGTTGCAAGATATTCACCTTAATGCAATGGAATCTTACAAAAGTGATAAACATACATATCCAGTTTAGTTCCTTTTTCCATTACAGCTACAGACTTTGTATAATTTGTGGGGCTATGTTTTCTTTCTTTGTTGGATTGTCTTTCTAAAAATCTACTTTCTGAATATCTAACTTCTTCTTCTAAGTTTCCTTGATATCGCAATCAGTTGTTTACTGCTCAATAATCCGTAAAATGAAAAAAGCAAAAGAAACGCTTTAAACATGTGAGCAAAAATGTAAGTTGCAGTACCCGTTCGTTAAGTGTTAATAAAACTTCTTAAAAAGATTCATTGAGAGTTAACTTTTGGTCTCAAAAATCTGTTTGGAAATATGAAAATAGATGCAAAAGAAGCATTTTTTTGTCGACGCGAAAGAACGGAAAGAACGGTGTAATTAAGAGCCAGAAATTATTTTATTTTAAATATGTATATAACAGTACTGTTGGACTTGCTAGAAATGTCTCAAAGTGTAGGAATTTTTCTGCTCGACATAAATTGGAAAAATATACATATTTGCGTTGTTTGGTATTGTGATAGTGGCGTTTTTTTTTTTCTTAACCCTTTGCACTCGGTTGTCCCCTCTGAGGGGACATGATAGTTTGTTAGCAATTACGGAAAAGGAAATTATTCCACCGCAATTTTTTAAGAAACACGTGTTCTCCTGTAGTTTTATGGTAAAATGACACAAAAAAAGTAATCGAAATGTGACAAAATTAAAAAGATACATGATAAATAAATCAACCGTTTTACTAGTCGAAAAATAACCTGCGAAGTGCGTTCACAACGGGCTGTACACTCTGATCCGTTGAGCAAATTGTAGATGTAGTGGATGAGGCGTCCAAAGCTACAAGAGTGTGGCTCAATGCAGTGTTAAACCTAATACGATAATAAAGAAATCCGATAACCGAGAGAAGAAATGTACAAGATCTCAGTTCGTACTGAAGCGTCGAATAGAAAAAAATTTTGATATTTTTTTTTTTTTTGTAAATATGTGTTCTTCAATGTCCACAAATTCATATAAAACAAATTTCATTACAATTCTTTACATGGTTCTAAAATTATACTGTATAATATAACGTTTCCAGGAGGTACGTTTTCGTTAAAAAGTGGCGTGGAGTTGCTGATAGATAACGTCCGAAACGGTGCCGAGTGCAAAGGGTTAATAATAAAGCCAACGGAAATTTTTTTTGAAAAGTGAATTAAAGTTGTTATTGGACAATGTTGAATCGATTATAATAATTATAAAAATGTAAATATTTATAATAACAATTAATTGTGTCATAATTACCTCTAGGTTCGGTTTTAATCGTTGGGACATTTGAAGTATTCCAGCTGGATAGGCCTGAAAAAAGTGAATTTATTAATTAATAAACAAAATTCAATTTACTTTATAAATTATATAAATTATTATATAAAAAAAGTGCTTTTAGTTATGTTAGCAAACAATATTTAAAAATAAAATAAACATATATGTATATACATATGTGCAATGCAATTATAAATCTAAGCAAATTAAATTATTAGTTTAAATATATGAAAAAAGTAAACATTAATACATATTTCAATATTTTAAAAAAAAATAATTAAATAAATACAATAAAAGCTCAAAAATGAAAAGCAAAATAAAAATTGTCATAAAAAAGTTGAAATAAATTACCGGGAATTTTATTAGAGAAGTTAAGAAGTAATCGCCAAACGTTTCCAATTCGAAAAACTTGAATTAATTACAAAAGAAAATTTTTAGAAAAAAAAAAGTGAAATGCTAACACTGTTTTATCGACAATACCTGTATTCAAAAAATTCAATAATCTACATTGAAACTTGGCTGCACTGTGAGATTACAAAATAGAAAAATTTTCTGGATATTGAAAAAACGAAATTGCTGTTTTAGAACAAAAAAAATCTTTTTCACGTACACTGTACTTAACAACAAGGTTTTCGATATCGAAAACTATCTCTCTTACCTACCGGAATTAATGATATAAAATACTAATGGAAAAATAATTTTCATTTGCTGAGATTTAATTTTATTTTTCTATTTAATATCCCGTGTATAAAATTACTATTCTTATTAAAAGGAACTTATTTATATATGTATACTTATTGTATTTATTTTTTCAAATTAACCAACAATTTAATTGTTTATTATAATTGCTTTATATTTATTTTATATAAAATAATAAATAAATATTTATATTGATTTTTGGTGAAATAAATGATTAATTACTATTTTATTTAATGATATTAAATGTTGATGCTTTAATAATAAATTAAGTTTTTTTTTTTAATTTTTAAATATGGTTTCTTTAAAAAATAATATACAGTGAGCGCCATAAGTGAGTCAACACCCACCATAATTTTAAATTTTCTATTATGTTCTTAAGTTTTTGTTTTAACATTTTATAAGTAATAAATTATTCGACTATTCTCATTTACGTTTCTCGCTATCCTAAGAAAATTAATTATTTCAGTGGTGTTTACTCACTTTTGGCGCTCACTGTATGTAGTATATGATGCATGTATGTATATGAATATATTTTTATGTAAAATGAAGTATTAAAATATGATATATAGTTTTACTCATTGATTGGTTATAAATTTGTCTATTATTTATGAGCATTTTTTATTTTAATTTATTTTTTATCAAAATAACACGCCACTGATGGCTATCATCTAACAGTTTATTCTTATTTAAAATTCTTTTATGAAAACATTTTGACATTAAAAAGATTTTTTTAACAATTTGTTCTTTTTTTTTTTTTTGCAAGTGTTTTTTTTATATAAAAGATTGTAATTTATTTAAACTATTACGTTTCTAAATATGTACGTGCTTTTTACTACGTACTGAGTTTACAAAAAAGTTCTATAAATTTAGTTTCTGTAACAAGAAACAAACACAATAAATAATTTCTAATTTTAGAGTTAAAAAATTATAGATTTTTGTTTTAAACATTTAAAGCTTTTTTTTTTTATTATTCTTATTTTAAAATCTTACTAAATTGTTTATATTGGCAAAAATTCTTTTTAATATTTTTTATTTTTTTTATAGTGACAATTTAGTGTAATTAAATTTTGTATACAATGTATGTAAAATTTTTCTTCTCATTTTACTTTGAATAACAGTGTAGTATAAAAATTACAATAAACGCGATCCCTTGTAGTTGTTTTTTTATCAAAAAAAAATTTCAAATTTTTATGCTAAAAATAATTTTTTTTTTAAAGATTGCTTCAGTAGATGAACTTAAATAAGGTAATGCAGTTCAATGATTGATTATTCTCTATTTCGATTATATTGGTAATCACTATAAAATATTAAATTAATTCATAATTGACACACACACATAAACATAAAACAACCCAATGAAGTAAATTGCTTATCAACATCGAATACTATCGTCCCATTAGATCGAAATAAGATTCGTTAAATTCAATTCCCTTTATGTACATAATTTTTTTATAATTACTGAATAGACTGAAAGCATTTACCACCCTACACCGACTATCATAGATATCATGAAAGAAAAACATCCACCACCAAAATATAAATAAATACATGAAGTGGAAAAAAAGAAGAGATGTATAGAGGGATAGTACAGTATGATATTCATATACATATGTATATATGTATTATAATAAAAAAAAAACGAAAACGAAAACTTACGACCATCTTGGTGATCATTTTGATGTTGGTTTTGCTGTTGCTGTAATAACAAATGTACGGTATCACCGTTAGGTTTTTGACGTTTACGTCTCAAATACGAGGGATCTAAAAAAGATACAATTTTTTTTTATTTCATTATATTCAAGTAAAGTCGAGGTTTTCACGAACCCCATCCGCTTAACTGTAACAAATAAATGTTTCTTAAATTCTACAAATTAAATAATAGTTCACAATTCAATACGGGTTATGTCGCCTTAGTACGTATACAGTGAAAATATAATTTCATGGCCAAAAGTTACTTTTAGCCTTTGATGACCAAATGTTACGTTTAAAAAACATTTACACCAAAAATTAAGATTTTACTTATATTACAATACATAGTTTTAAGTACCAAACAATTTTTTTTTTGTTATTTAGAGACATCATAAACATAAATATCGAAATATTAAGTCATGATGTAAGACTCTGTATCTTAAATTTTATATTTTTAAATTTACAATAATTTTTTATATATTAGTTCGATGGCTTCAGGTTGTATCGATGATTGAGCGCCAAACGTAAAACAACAATTTTTTTTAACAAATCAAATAAAATGTTTACACATGTAGTTATTAATCCATCCTCTGAAATAAATAACCAATCTGTAATAATCTTTCGATTGGATTCATAATTGTATAACAATTCTTAAGGCCGTCCTGTTACGTGCAAACAACAGATGAGAGAGACAAATTTTTAAGAGTACATTTTCGGTAAATTACAAAACTGATATGATGTACAAACAACATGTCACCAAATAACTCGCGTTCTCTTTTTTAATAAATTATCATGCAATAGGAGTATATGCACATAACGATTGTCCAATATTGACCGGCTATACCGCTTGGTGGGGGACAATTCCAAAAAACAAAAGTTATTATAACTATGGTAAGAGTGAGCCATTGTTATATTCGCAAATACACAAACAATAGAAAAATTAATTTAATCGATTTGCTGCGACTAAACGTTGAGCCACCTCTTCGGGTGTTAAAATTTCACCAGCATCAACAGGAGCATAATATGCCGATGTCTCATCAAACTCACTGACCGTCGCCTGTGGCGGTATACTCGTGTATAAGGCAAAATGTTCGGCTTCGGTCAAATCAACATTTGGATCAAGTTGAACATTAAATTCGCCCTCGCATAAATTTCGCAAACTTTGTCTGTCCGCTATAGCTACGAGTTCCATGTTACCATCCGATATTGGTATGTCGGCCAATTGAAGAGCCGAAGCTGTCTTGCGATCTAATGTATTACTTAGTGTAAGCGTACTAGCATGAGAATATTCCTCATTGTGGGGCAAACTACTAACACTGTCACCCTTGAGAGGAATGTGTATGACATTGGCATTTAAGTGTGCCGGCCGTTTGCCAGATACACTGCTTACGCTACGACCCACAGGTTTGCCAAACTTTTGAATTTTTTTCTCCGGAGAATTTGGCAATGATGTAGGTTGAAGAGATTTAATTGAACGTACTGATGCACGATTTGAATCATTCGAATTGAAATGACCAATACTAGGCTCGCGACTTAGAGCTGGACTGCTTGCCTTTGAGTCAGCCTTACAGTTGGCTGTTTGAACATTAGTTTGACTTAAATCGGATTTACTTTTGCGCCTTGAAAAAAGTTTCGAAAAGAAACCAGGTTTCTTTTGCTTTGGCAAGGTATTAGAACTTCCTGGGGTTTGTGGTAGACGCTTATTAGGCGGCGATTGGTCAGGTGTCTTCATAATGATAATTGGTGTTTGCTGACGAGATTTACGATCTAAAGTGCCGCCAATATTGGCTTCAATTGAACGATTTTCTGCATTGCTATCTTGCTTTCGCAAACGTTTTGGTGGCAAAGGAGGCAGTTTTTCCTCCTCGGCAGCGGTAACGTGCATATGAGGAGAATTTATTTTGGGTGGCGCTGGTCTAGGCGGTACCGGTAATTCTGGTAGAGATTGAGCTAAAACATCTGGTCTTTTAATATTGGTAATCGATACTGAGGCTGAAGACGGCTTTGATCTGACTTCGATTGGATCGTAATGGTTATTATCAGAGTCAGGCAATTGATGAGAAGGTGGTGCAGTTTGTATAATGTCATCCATTGGTATTGTGATGGGATTCTTAAAAGCAATCTGTAAACTGCTATAAGTAGCCGCATCATCAAAGCTTTCTTCCACATCCATTGCTGTCTGGACGCCGTCCACAAGGGAGCCGTCCGTTGCCGGTACACAAGAATCAATGCCATTTAACTCGTTTAATAGAATATTATTATAAGTGTCACGACGTATAATATGATCAGAGTAAATGTCATCTAATTCCGCAACCTGTTCCAAAAGATCACTTAATGTCTTGTCTTCTGAGTTGTTGGTAGAAATCTGAGTAGTTGCGGTTGTGGTCGATGATGTCGTAGTGTCAATGGAATCACTTGCTATTGGATTTTCAGCATCTTGCAATTCATTTGAATTCATCCATTCTGTAATTTTTTTGTTTGTATCCACAACGTTGACTGTATTGTCATGTTGTTGGCCAGCATTTAAAAGTTCAACAACCTCTTGCAAAGAATCAGACTGATCCTGTAAGTTTTGGTGCTGTTGCTGCTCTTCTAATTCTCGCATTTTTTCGTCAATAATTGTATCAATTTCTTGTTGGCTACGACGTTTGACTTCATCTTCGTCGATGTTGTCATCGTTGTTGATGTCTTTATTGTCGTTATTGTTCGTTATGTCGTTTGTCGCTGTCAGTAGGGTTTCTGTGTGTGGTGATTCCTGTAGTCCTTTTGGTAATTCCTCACTCGATGGAGTATTTAAATCAATAACTTCCACTTTATCGTCGTTGGGAATATAATTCTTTATGTCAGTGCTAAGAATTTCATGGAAAATATCTAAGTCGGGCTTCCTCTTTAGGTTCCGACGAAGATCCACAAATCGTATCCTACCTGATTCTAAGGGAACATATTCGAATGGAAGTGGTTCACTTGTAACGCCATCCGATGGACGCTTTAATTGAATAAACACCTACAATTTACAATTGAATACATATATTAACATTTGAATGGGATTTTTATGTGATTAGGAAGACTTACCTTAGCGGGTTCGGTTATGTCAATTTTACGATATCGGGGCGTTTTAAATGTTATGGCAGTCTGTTTATGCACGTCGGTATGTTGAAAATCTCCATATGCCTCCCAAATCGTTTGGCCATTATTCTCTTCATAGAAACGCACCGAAATGTCTTCTTTGGCTACTTTTTCGCACAACAAAATTATCTGCGTATTGCCCAAGACACTGGCCGAGCAACTACACAGACGACAAATGACTAGATCGGACATGGCCTTTTTGTCGAATATAGGTTCCGATACGACAGGCGCCAACGGCTGTGTAAAACGGCCTTTTTGATCACTCTCCATGAACACTTGAAAACATAATCTAACCGAGTTTAGATCAATACTAGAGGGTTGATATCTGTGCGCAAATCCGGCTGTAAAATATAAAAATCAGACTTCGAAATTAATCTTTGCATTACAAGTGTAGAATTTTTCCAAAAAAATATTACTTTTGAATGGATCGACGCGAATTTCTTCTCGAGCTTTTAAGGCTGCTTCAATATCTTTCTTTTTTACACACTGTATGCCTAGGTTACTGAATACAGCTCTCATCGTTTCAGAGTTGATTTCAAGAGTACAGACACCCTTCTTGCATCCCTCTTTGCCGACTAGATTATGAGGATGAGGTCTATAGAGAGTGATACAAAATTAAATTAAAAAAAAAAACTTAAAATCACATCAATTTTTGTGAATACATATTACAAAATGCTCACCTATATGGCGGATCTTTGGTGACACACGACACAACAACTACGGCTCGTCCTTTATATCCGACAATTTCAATTGTGGGATATGTTTTGCATTCGGGTGTTGAATTGACACCCGGTATAGAACCAGCCGAACGACCTTCACACTCATAACGGAATCTCAAGGCTTTACCTGCTGGCTGTTCCGTTATTTTAACGTACGGTTTTTTGCGTACACTTTTATTCGTATTGGCTGGCGCTTGTTGCTGAGTTTGCATTCCATTATAATTTATAGTTTGCTGCTGTGGTGATTGTTGATTTGGATCCATAATTTGAGCGTTTGCGTTGCTGCTGGTACCAGTTGTACCATTCTTGGCACCTCCACCACCACCACCACCAGCTAAAACGTTATTATTGGCAGGCGATTGATACATTAGTAGATCAAAGTGTCAACTAAAAGAAAAAATATGATAATTTCAGTTTTCAATATTAAATTTATAAAGTTTTTGCAAAAAAAAAAAAAAAATAAAAAACTTAAGAGAGAAAATCTATTCCAATTTCAACTAAAATACATAAATTTGGTGTTTTGAGATAAAAACAATGATGAATTTTTTTTCTAAAAATAGTGCAGACAACGTCTTTCGTAGACCAACAACAACAACAACCATCTGAGAAAAAGCGAAACTGTTTTAATATTTCTCCTTGAGAATACATTTTTCAAATAAAGTAACTCACGCATCAACTACAAGTGTTGTTGGAAAACTGTGTATTCTATATGTCTATTGTTTTTATTATTATTTTATTTAATAATTTGTTTTTTACTATTTATTTGATTTTATTTGTATTTAATTTCTTCTACTTCTCAGAAACCATAAAGTCTGCCTGCAGTGATCACGATAGAAAGCGTCGAAAGATACTGAATTTTTTCTGAACATCTCGAAATATATCACACACATTGAGAAAAACGTATGGATGGACTGGCATAAATATTGAATAAGTAAGTATTCTCTCTTTTATATTTACCGAAATTCTCATTCGAATACATGGTTATAAGCATGTATTAGAGACAGACAAGAGGAGGGCAGAAATCACAAAAATTATTTATGGATTCTATACTTTTAATACAACACATTTCCTTTCTCCTGACTGGGAAGCCTTTCTAGGTTGCCTCTCACGCTTTATAATGCTTTTCTATTCTATTTACGTTGTAATAAACTTTCATTTTATTTCTATAAAAATTAATTTACATAAAAAATTAAAAATATTTTCTTTTTTAAGAGAAGAATTCTTGAAGAAGTTTTCTCGCAAAACACACAAATAAAATCATTTAGATTGTGCCTGTTAGCTCCGGAAAATTGGATAAAAATAACATTTTGCGTAACGTATCGTCAAGTGAAAAAAAAAATAAATAAAACTAACCGACTGCATTTAATATGGATATTGGAGGCCAGCCAATGTTTACAAATTTATTATTAAAAAAAAAAAACATTTTCCAAAATAATTTACTAAAAGTTTTTGTTTAATTTTTTTTAATTTGTATTAACAGAGTTTAAATATTATCGTATACAGCCGATTCTATTTTCTAGAAATAAATAAATGCAGCATTAAAATTGAATTCACCGTAGTCTGTTGGCTTATTAGGCGTAAGGCTCGGGCTCGATGCCCAGGTCAAACATCAAAACGAAAATATGGAAAAAAAATATTTCTTCGGCGACTTCCCCCCTCCTTCAGCAGATTTCTGGCAAAAACTCTGAGAGTAAATAAAATTGCCTCTAGGATTGTTAGGGAATGTCGCCGCTGTCTCGACCTTCTTTCTAGGCGCTTCACCAGTGTCTCACTGGTGTGGGTCCCCAGGCACAGTAACATTCCGGGAAACTGTAGGGCCGACGAGCTCGCCAGAGCTGATACGCTCCTTCCGGAATCCTCTTCAATTGAATTGGGTATGCCACTTGCCTCGGTCAAGTTGGACATTGCGCGGAAATCCTTTCGGAACGCCAACCTCTCCTGGATCAACGAGGAGTCCTGCTCCACCGCTAGACTCACTTAGCCCTTGATGGATAAAAGACGTACCAATCAATTACTTAGTCTTGGTCGTGACGTCATCTCCACCACAGTGGCCATGCTTACAGGTCATTGCGTTATGGGTAGACACGCGGAAAGATGCAGATCCGCTGAGGAAGACGAGACTGTTATACACTCTTTGTCAGTGCCTGTCTCTTGCTAGGTGTAGATATAGGTTATTTGGCTCCCCATTTTTTTGTCAGCTTGACGGAGCTATCCTCTATTGATAGCAAGGATATATCTTCGTTCATCAAACTTTCTGGCTGGTTTTCCAGTGTAGGGGTAGTCGTGTTTTTGACTCTTCTTCCTCTTCCCTAATTTTGGTGGAACTTGGTCAGTACAAGGACTGCGTTCACCCGTGGCATCACAACGGGCCGCTATGCGTGCTCAAGTGAGCTTTGTGATATCAGAGCTACCTACCACTCCGACCTAACCTAACCTAAATAAAATTGCCATGAAAAGTTTCTCAAAAGTCTGTCGTTCGGAGTCGACTTTAAAATGTAGGTCCCGCCACTCATGTATAAAATGAACACACACGACATGAGTGGTGTTGAGAAGCTAGGCCGTAATCCTGACTGAAGGTTTGTAATGGCCAATTATGTATGTATGTAAAGGGTGTTTTTTATAGAGGTATAGAACTTTAAGTTGGCATTACTTTTCAAGATGGCGACCGATTTAACAGCTGTCAAGTGATTTATTCTCAGTTTGGTTTGGCAATTCATCATGAATAGACTCACGCCTGAACAACGCTTGCAAATAGTGCAATTTTATTTCGATTTATTGAAAGACACGTTTGGTGACCGCCTAATTTCACGTTTTGGGCCTGTGAATTGGCTTCCAAGAGCTTGTGATTTAACACCGCTAGACTACTTTCTGTGGGCTATGTAAAGTCATTGGTCTATGCAGTAAAGCCACAAACGCTTGACCATTTGGAAGACAACATTCGCCGTGTTATTGCCGATATACGGCCACAAAGTTGGAAAAAGTCATCGAATATTGGACGTCCAGATTGGACTACATCCGCGCCAGCCGTGGCGGTCATATGCCAGAAATCATATTTAAAATGTAATGCCACAAGATTATCTTTCGGATAAATAAAATTCATGTCAATCGAATAATCCATCGTTGTTTTATTGCAACTTAAAGTTCTATACCTCTATAAAAAACACCCTATATGTATATCTTCAACGATAATCTTTTCTCCAATTAATCTTCTTCTTCTCCAAATTTTCAGAATTTTTCTACTTTTTTCTGTATTCGTTTTCCCAAAGGCATCTATGACGTTGACTTAACAGTCCCACGTATGTATGTATGTAGAAAAACCCTTCTTTTTTTTATTTTCATACGAGTTACTAAAAATTAAAAACTACAAATTAAATGCCCTTTTAACACTGGTAACTGATAAGAAGCTCTCAATATTTCCAAATCAAAAAGTAACAAACAAATTGCGATTATGATTATGAATTATTTTACCCCCCTTTCTCGATTCAAAGAAATTCAAATAAATATAAGAATACGTATTTATATATAAAATTGATAAATAAGACGTTGTTACACATACATATATTATTGCTCCCGACTGTCTTTAGAACGACATCCCCCACACATAATATAGAACCGCAAAAAGAAACTTATTCAGCAACAAAAATCGGAAATTACGAAATTTTTAAAATATGTACAAAATATATATGTATGTATGTATGTATGTACATATGTAATGTAAGAAAATATACAAATGATGTATAAAAAATATATAGAAAATAAAATACAACACAATATTTAATATAAACGATTAAATTAAATTAAATTGTACGTCATCGTCAAAGGGCTGCAAGCAAAATTAACCACAAGCGGTTTATTCTAAGAAAATCACGTCATTTAATTTTTTTTTTGGTTTTTTTTTTGTATTGAGATTGTGGTAAAAATAATTTTTACGTTTACGTTTTTACGTTTAAACTACATAAATTACCGTAAATTTGTGTTTAGACCAAAGAAGTAATCAACTTAACTCTTGATGGACATTCATAAGTTAAATTTGTAAATGTAGTTTATTATCGAAATGCTTGCTGAGTACCTTTAATTATTGTTTTCTTCTTTAAAAGATTTAATCAAATCGGATTTACATGTGACTTATATGTAAAGGGTGTTTTTTTGTAGAGGTATAGAACTTTAAGTTGCAATAAAACAACGATGGATTATTCGATTGACCTGAATTTTATTTATCCGAAAGATAATCTTGTGGCATTACATTTTAAATATGATTTCTGACATTTGACCGCCACGGCTGGCGCAGATGTAGTCCAATCTGGACGTCCAATTTTCGATGACTTTTTCCAACATTTGTGGCTTTCCCGCATAGACCAATGACTTTACATAGCCCCCACAGAAAGTAGTCTAGCGGTGTTAAATCACAAGATCTTGGAGGCCAATTCACAGGTCCAAAACGTGAAATTAGGCGGTCACCAAACGTGTCTTTCAATAAATCTATTGTGGCACGAGCTGTGTGACATGTTGCGCCGTCTTGTTGAAATCACATCTCCTGGACATCATGGTTATTCAATTCAGGAATGAAAAAGTTAGTAATCATTGCTCTATACCGATCACCATTGACTGTTACGTTCTGGCCACCATCGCTCTACAGCAGCAATAGCTTCTTCTGTACGAACCGTACAGCGTCTCTGGGGATGCGAGTTATCAATAAGAGTAAACGTGGTGCGAAAACGTTCCATGGTTAATCGAATTAACTGCTCTGATGGACGATTTTGTCGACGATAAAATGGACGTAGGGCGCGCTACGTTTTCCGCACAGAACCATTATTTTCGAAATAAAATTGCACTATTTGCAAGCGTTGTTCAGGCGTGAGTCTATTCATGATGAATTGCCAAACCAAACTGAGAATAAATCACTTGACAGCTGTTAAATCGGTCGCCATCTTGAAAAGTAGTGCCAACTTAAAGTTCTATACCTCTATAAAAACACCCTATACATGTTTTCAGGCAACTAATTCAAACTGAACTGTACAATGCGCTGCTCAGCTCTTTCTTGAGGTCGAGTTCTCGTATTATAAGTCCAGAATACCTCGAACCACTGTAGGAATACTTTTGGGTTCTGCAGGTTAGATATCTTAGCGTTATTTTGAAATTTTTGATCATAAAACTAAGAATGCCTTTTAGGTTAGCGAGTAGCTTGCTGCTCACAGGCAAGTTCGAGCGGTGGCCATATGGTCCATTGTGTAAGCATATCACCTTCAAGAGTTCCATGAATGAAATTGGTTTGAGATTGAATCATCTTCAGAACTCATTGAAAATCAGGCAGCTATTTGCTGTGCTAGTTTGTACAACTTTACTAATATGACAAATAAATTTGCATGTATTTGTTCTTAAATAAGGACGCCAGCAGTCAATACGTTGTTGTGTAGCACTTCAGTAAAGTATCGTAGAGTAAAAGTCAATTTTCAATGACTGAACTTTCCCCTTACCTCTACATGCCTTTCCCAGAACATTAGTGCACTTAAATTCTCACATTTTTAAAGTGCAACATTTTAAAGTGCAATCGTTTTGATTTCAAAAAATTTTTTTTTTCAGTTAAAACTTTTCCGTGCATTCTCTTTAGAAGCCCAATTGGCCAATTGGCATAAAGCCAATTTTACGATCATGCTGAAATGGTTGTCTAACCGGAATGTTTTGGTTTTTATCGATCCTTTTTGTTGCTTTACAATAAAATATTTACAGATAAATTTCATATATGTACAACGGGAAGACTTTGAGTTTAATTTTAATGAATATGAATACAATTTTAAAAAGAATTGTTTTAAGATTTACGGACAATTGAAATTTAAAAAAAAATTTGTTTGGCCGTTATTGCATTATTTCAGAGTTGAATTTTAAGAATTAATTTGATGTCTTATTTATAACTACTTTGCTGTTGTTGGTAAAGTTGTTATTGCAAAGTCAGTTATAATAGTGATCGCACCTAAATAGGGAATTACATATAAAAGATGGCATGGTTAACTACCTCCAAATTAACGTTAACTGTGTAAATCTTAAATATTTCACACAATTTTAAAAGCACTTGATTACAATAAAAGTTTTGAATGCAAAAGAACACTTCTCAGCATGAACTATCTTTTATTTTTTCATTTATATATAAGTTTTCTCTTTTCTTTTATTTATTTATTTTAATGCACTTTATTTCAAAATTTGTTTGTTCATTTATTTTTGTTTACAATTACGTTTTTGCATAGAATATTGTATTTATTTCTTTATTTATTTTTTTTTTTTTTTTGATTAAAATTCTTTCGATATTTCGACCATCCGTTGTTCTTCTTTTCAGTTTCCGAACTGACGATAAGAAAGATATTTTTTTATCCGAAAGATTGTTTCATGGCATAAAAACACAAGGTGGCCTTATTTAAAACAGCCAAACAAAAACAACACATAAAAATTTGTGTTTATTGATAAAAAAAAAATAAAAAAATAAAACATTTCGTAAAAACAAAATTAAGCGCCATATCTACACAGAAAGTTCATTTTATTAAAACAAAATTAAAAGAAAAATTCATTCATTAGAAGTTCATTTGATTTTACAAATGAACAAGAAGTATCCATATTCTAAGTTATACAATGGAATACCAACTGTAAATAATGAGCAGATTTAATGTTGAGCAGAAGTCGCCGTGGTCTAGTAGGTAGTGTGTTGGCTTATTAGACGAAAGGCCCGGGTTCAAATCCCAGGTCAGACATCAAAACGAAAATATGAAAATATCTCTTCGGCGAATTCCTCTCAGCAGAAACTCTGAGAGTAAAAATTGCCATGAAAAGCTTCTCAAAAATCTGTCGTTCGGAGTCGACTTTAAACTGTAGGTCCCGCTACTCATGTATAAAATTAACGCACACAACACGAGTGGTGTGAGAAGCTAGGACGTTGTACAATGGGTCAATTCGAGCTCCGGGTACTGTACTTGTCACAGTTGACAAGTACACGTCCTCTAACCTAACCTAATATTGAGCAGATTAAATGCTGAGCAGATTCGGAACAATTTTCATTCAAATCATCAGTACATATGCGAACATTTGGGGCAGTGTTGAAAAATTCAGTACTTTTGTACTTTTTTCAGTACTTTTTCGTTTCAAAAATACCGCAGTACCCCCGCGACGCTTTTAGTACTTTTTAATTTCAAAAAAAACCGCAGTACCCCCGGGACGCTTTCAGCACTTTTTTATTATTACATATTTCAACTATTAACGCATTAGCAACATGTTCAACGTAGAACATGCTAAAGGTAGAATTAGGCTTTAGCCCGGCTTAGCCAAACGTACACGGAACGTATATTCGTTTTTAGAACACGAAAAACAATGTAAACGCTTGCCGCCGAACCGTAATGTAATTTCGCTAAGCATTTGCATTGCTCTTCATATGCTAAAAACGAACGTATGTTAAATTACGTTCCATAGACGTTTGACTAAACGAGGCTTTTACGTTTTGTTACGTTCCGAATCACATGTTTTTGTTTTGTATGTGAGGAACACGTATAAGTCGTTAGTTTTTCTGTTCCGTGCCGTATGTGTATTAAATACATATAAATGAATAAATAGTCTAGTAGGTAGTGTGAGGGCATACTAGACGTGAGCCCACGGTTCAAATCCCATGTTAGAGATCTCCATCAAAATGAAATATGAGAAAATTCTGCCAGAAACTCTGAGAGTAAATAAACCTGCCATGAAAAAGTTTCTCGAAAATCTGTCGTTCGGAGTCGACTTTAAACAGTAGGTGCCGCCACTCATGTATAAAATTAACAGAATTTAGGTCATAATCCTATATTTACAAAAGTACCATTTGATGCAAAAAAGTACTCTTTCAGTTATAGTTCAGTACCATTTCGAAATTTAAGTTTTGCAACACTGATTTGTGGTAAACACATTGTGGTATTTGGTACTATTTTCTATTTGTATCAAAAATAAAAAAAAAATTGTTCACAATAATAAAACAAACAATTTCTAACTTGTGAAAGGTAAATATTCCTTGAATACTTTTTTTAGTTTTAGTTGTCGATCATGGTCCTACTAATTGATCGATTTTGTATTTGGGATTTTCTTCGTCAAACTATACATATGTATGTACGTGTTGATAATATTTTGCTTCAGCGAAGCATAGCAAATTCTCTTCATACATGTGAGGTTTGACAACAAAAAAAAAAATTATTTTGGCTTGTGGCGTTTTTGTATTGTAAAGGGCTATCCATTTCGTGGTTTCAAAAGTATGCGACTGGAATTCGACATCTGTCAAACTAAGTTGTGAAACCAATTTTTTTCTTTTCAGTTAAAAGTCTGACATTGACAAAAATGGATCGCTTAACTATCACACAACGCATAAAAATTAACAAAACCTACTACAAAAATGGTGATTGGCGGTGGACGGCAAATTTTTCGAACAAAATTTTCTTCAGCGATGAAGCACATTTCACACTCGGTGGGTATGTTAATAAACAAAATTGTCGTATTTGGGGTTCTGAGAATCCTCAAGTAATTGAAGAGAGGCCATTACATCCAGAAAAAGTCACTGTTTGGTGCGCTCTTTGGTCCGAAGGTGTGATTGGACCTTACTGGCTGAGATACCGCCCAATATGTGTCAAAAAGTGGTCGAAAATTACCTCAAAAGAATCAATGCTTGCAACACTTCGCTTGGAGGTCATTTAAATGATGTAGTGTTTCACACATAATGTCAACGTTCAAACTTTACAATAAAAAAGAAATATCATGAAGAAAATATTTTATATGTGTTTTATTTACGTTTACTTTTGAAACCACGAAATGGATAACCCGATAGTTTAGATTGTCTCTAGTATCTCAATAATTTAAATTTAAGTGTTTCGCTATGAAAATATGAAAAAACAAAGTATTTTTAAATACTTTTGATTTTAATAGGTCAGTGGAAATTCCTACATATTTTTATTTTCGATTTTATTACATCTAAAAACAAATGAAGCCAATCAAAAGAAATACATTGCATATCCATAAATACTGAAAACTTCTTTAACCTCTTCACGCCCTTGGCCACATATGTGTACGTTTAATTTTTTTATAATTATAATAATAATAAAAAGAACAAAAATTTGATAACAATTTATTGACTACCGAATCCTCCAACAAGAGAAGTAAACATTTTTACGATCGTCTGCCTGCATTGATGATATTATTTCCGATGCATAGTTAGATACATAAAAAAAAGTGAAATAATTCTTCGGCAATTTGTTTTATTGGATTATATCAAGAAATCGTTAAAATATGAACAAATAATATCAGATATATTTAATATAATATGTTTTACCACCACCACCTAAACAATCTAAAAGCTGGACTAAAGTTAATCCTGGCATTAGACTGGACGGTATAGGTCATTATCATAAATACAAGGAACTTAAAAATACCCCCAGATGTCACCACAAAAATTTGTGTAAGACGAACTAGCTACATTTATGAGAAATGTGAAGAATATAAATGCCTGATATGCCCGGAATGTATGAAAACATTTCACACATACATAAATTACCATTAACGCTCAGTAGCCACAAATGTGGACGTTATTCCTTTCTGAATTCCTATTAATATAAAATCAATTAATTTAAAAAGAAAACAAAATTTAATAATTTTTTTGTCACCATAAAAAAATCGTCCTTGAAGAGGTTAAATTTATATTATCAAATAACCTATTTAATGTAAATATTTTTATAAATTATATTCTATGCAACGATATCATTTAAATAATGCTTTTATAGATCTGAAATAACTAAACAAAGTTTATTACTTTTTTAATAATTAATACTATTTTAAATGTTGCTTTTATGCTAAATTCCTTATACGGGTAGTAGGAATTTCTTAGCGAACATTTTTTAAAATGTTCACGCATTAGATGAATGAACTTAAATATGTGTTGCCTATTTCCAAAGAATTTTTCAAAAAATACAAAATTTCTTTCACATGAATCATATTAATTCATTGAGAAAAATACGAAATTGCATATATATAAATACATACATATGTATGAAAGTATGTGTGTACAAATTTTAAACGTGCATTAACATTCAAGCAAAATTATATTCTATATACGTACATACATACATACTATATAAATATGTTTGTAGGTACATACATGTATTCTATATGAAAATCAATTCATATAGACGTACATACATACAGGTATATACAGTGCGCAGCAAAAGTCTTAGTACACAGGCTAAATACTCTTGCACAAAGTCCCGATATGACTTCAAGAGAGTATTTAGGAGATCATTTGAAAGAACGATAACATAATCGCTAAACCTCAAACAAAATTCAACCGAAAAACTTGCTCATGTTGCCACCAGAAAACACTAAACAAAACTTGTACTTTCAATTCCAAACGGGTTAAATGGAGTGCTTGACCTTAAGGGAGATTCTACTAAATACAAGGGATAACATTTTCATATATTAGACCTTTGAATTTTAAATTTACTCAGGGTTCTCCTTGGGGGGTACCTATGAAGTCATCTGAAACTTTTCCTTATTTTTTTCTTGTTTTATGAAAAACTTTAAAAAATTGTTTGTTTTATAATAAAACAGAAATAAATAAATTTTTATACAAACTTTTGGCTAAAATTCATGAAATTGCTAAAATATATTGCCGTATTAAGACTTTTGCTGTCCACTGTATGTACATATGTATGTATAAATATTAAAATGTCGAAATAAAAAGTAAAAGTATTAAAAGAAAATAAAACAAACAATTTTTAAACAACAACAGTTCAAATACAGTAGTCATTCCCGTACACAGATTTTTTGAAAATGTGGCGATTCAAAATTAAATTGAATTGATTAAAATTTATTTTGGATTATGGCCAAAAATTATATGAAATTTATAACCGATTTTTTGTTTTTTTTTTCATTGAAAGCAAAAAAACAAAACATTATTTGAATGAAATTATTAAATAACTTACTTCGATTAATAACAAATAAATTTTATTTTCAAAAAAAAAAATTAATTTAATTTTATTCTGAATTTCTTTTTTATTCAATCAATATCTAAAATATTCACAATTGGTCAAGTGAATAGTGGGCAAAAGTGCTGTGGAGTGATGAGAGTAAATTTAATCTTTTTGGTTCTGATGGGATAAAATATATTCGAAGACCAACTAAGCCGAGATATTCTCCCAGCTACCAACAGTAAAACATGGCCGAGGTTCACTAATGGTGTTAGGTAAAGGGGCGTACATAAAGATCAATCGGCTTAGCGTTGCATTTTTTCTGCTCGATACTGTACATACACAATTGATCATTAAAACCCTTTAGCCAGGATTATGACCTAGCTTACCACACCACTTATACATATTGTGTGTGTTAATTTTATATATGAGGGGCGGAATCTACAGTTTAAAGTCGACTCCGAACGACATTTTTGAGCAAATTTTCAGGGTAATTTTATTTACTTTAGAGTTTTTGCCTGAAACTCTGATAGCAGATAGATAGATCTGCTGAGAAGAAATCTGATCTGGGTAATGAACCGTGGCCTCATGTCTAACTTAATTAACTAGTTCATAGATATTCCATTAATAGAATAAAACACCCTGTATTATTAATTGTGCATATTAAAAACGCCCAATATATATGTACGTATAACAATATTTATAATCAAATCCAAATAAATCTAATTTAATTAATAGTCATTCATACATCAGTAGCCAAAACGCGTTAATCGAAAAGATTTTTAATTTTCGGATAGGATTATATGCATGTGCATGTAAAATGTGTAAAGGATGTGTGCACTAGACGACTTGATTGTGTTTTAGTTTATAGCTCAATATTTCAATATTTTACGTTTTTAATTTTACGGTTTAAATTGTAAATATATTTACTAAAAAGCACACATGAATTATTAGTGGAAAACTCGTAAGTAAAAGAAACGCAATCAAGTCGACACAATAGAAGTTTAAGAGCCATTATTACAACTTGCCGTTAACTAAAGGAAGGATAAATTATTTTTCATTATCATGAGTACCCAATAAGATACAAGTGAGCGTTAAGCTAATAGTGTTTTCACACCGAGTGGTTTTAACGCAAAAGTTGGTTTTAGCGTTAAAACCAAAAATAAAACCTGCTTTTAACAGACAAAATTATTGTGTTAAAACCAACTTAAAACCAAAAACAAAATAAAAACAAAACAAATGTAAAAATACAGAAAGCCGATTGTATGAAAATGTAAAATTTTAAATAACGAATTCTGCAACAATAATAAATAATAATATTATAACAATAATATTAATATTACTTCTTAATTTTTCATATTTTTTATTTTTTCTTAAACAAAAACAGTCATAAATGTGTGAAAGTTAAAACCAGATTTAAGAAAATTGGCAGTGTGAACGCAAAATCAGCTGATTATGGTTTTAATGCTAAAATCAGGTTTTAACTTTTGGTGTGAAAACACTATAAAGGGAAGATCTAGGCGAATTCATGTAATAGGTGGGAGCAACTAAACAGCTGATACTATTTCAATTGTCAAAATTTGTGTGTGTTTGTTGTGCGTGTGTGATTTGTTGTTAATTTTTTTTCCTCTTACATTTTTTTTCTTCCCATTTTGACAACCTAAATAGTGTTTTACAAAAACAAAATGCCTGTTGTTTTTGCATTGTTGTACTTGTTGTAGAGTTGCGGCTACTTTATATGAATTTGCCTTGGGAAAGATCATTAATTGAGCAGTGTTGTACTATGTTCACACATGCACTTTTATTGCGTAAATTGCAATAAACGCCATTATTGAGTTCAATATTTCATATAAAGTTTCAATTAATTGTTGCTCAATAAATTCATAAATTGTTATAATATTGCTTAAAACTTAAAATACAACACTGTCATTAGTATGTTTAGTGAGCATATTAGAGTTTTCCGAACACTTTCTGTTAATGTTTGACAACTCAAATGTAAACAACGACAAACAAAAAATGGAAGGTCAGCAGGTCCACTATTATCAAATTTTTCTTTCTCATCCTTCTGAGAGAATCCACTTTGGAGTTAAAAGTAGTCCCTACAGCTGGGCGTTTCAGTCAATCATTAGCAAGACCTTTTGCAATGTTAAATTGTTTTCCATTTTTTCTAAAATTATTTTGGCACTAATTTTCGCGATTAAATTAAAAGCAATGTTATTGAAGCAATCAGCTGTCAAATGAATATTGCTTATATTATATATGTGAACACTTAAAATATTGTACTCAAATTACCGAATATTGGCTCAATAAAAATGCATGTGTGAACATAGTATTATCGACATTGACACATTTTTGAAAACAGTTAACTTTGTCTTATCTGTAAGTTATAATAACGAAAATGAGTTAAAGGTAACTTTAACTGTAAAGTTCCCTTTAGCTAAAGGTACCTTTAAGTAAACCCCAAGTTTAACGACAAGTTGTAATAATGGTCCTAAGTCTTATTTATTAATATCAAAAGTAAATATCATATAAAACATCCATTAAAAATTTTTGAAAACCTTACGATGTAAACAAAAATATAAAATTCAATTTTTCCATTCAATTGCTTATTTTTAATTTATAATAAATTGATAAATAACAACAACCAATTAAGAGCCTTTCTTAATGAACTTTGGTTGATATAAGTATACACATATGTAGGCACATAGTGGCCTGTGGTATTAAAAATCAATTAAATACTAATTTATCACAATACTAAGCTAAACATGTGATGCAAATGTAGAAACTATTAATTTTATATGTAGATAACAAAGGTCTGGAAAAAGTGTTTTTTTTTCTTTTTTCATTTCGTTCTATTTTCCCAAATTAACAGGAGTACTTTTTAGTTTTATTTCACCGATTAAAAACATTAAAAAGTATTTTCTAAATTGGTTTTCTATTTTCCAACAGAACTTCTTCTATTACCTTCTTTTAGTATAAAATATTGGAAAGAATTATTTACACACAAACATATCAACTTATTAGGCATAGTTTACTGCCTTAAAATCTATAAAGCATGCTAGAATCTAGTAAAGTTAATTTATCTTTGAAAAGCCTTTTTTTGATTAACTTAAGTTCACATTTTATTGTGTTATTTATTGTTTTTAATTCAATTCTATTAAAATACATAAATCAAAAAAAAAAAATCAAAAAACAACTTTCTCTTTGGCCTTGTACATACTTTTGGCAAAGAAAAAAAAACGCTGTTGGTGTCGTTGTTGTTGTTGTATTAATTAATAAAAATCATTTAACGTTGCACGTTTCACTGTTTATGTTTTTAATTATTTTACACAAATCCGTACATATACTATTTATTTCTTTGAAAATTCTTAGAAAAAATCTGAGTAACAATTTTTGTTTTGTTTTTTGTTTTTTTTTTTATAAAAATTTTATTAATTTTTCTATTCGTTTATTTATTTTTTTTTTTTTCTCCTCTTCTTATCAACAGAACAAGTACGAGTTCCGACTATGAGTATAAAAAATATTTAAATTTAATACAAAAAAATTCGAGCAAACGCATCCGTTAAATACCGCGTTAAATGTAACATTGAACTTGCGGCAAAAGATTCTTTAACATTTATGTACGAGTATTTGATATTGTAAACAACCAACACATACATATTGGCAGCAATTAAAACTAAAAGTTACTGCATTTAAACAAGAACAAGAACGAAAAAAAAACAAACAGAAAAAGCTTTTTAATTCTAATACTTTGCAGACTGGTCGCATGTCATATTTATATACATATATATACTCGTACAATACGTATGCATGTGTGATTCTGATAGTGATGGAAAACAAATTTGTTGGTTTTTGTAATTTACTATAGATTTATAGATAATGCTGTATGATGATGTAGTTGTTTCGATCCCACGTTAACCGATACTTCAGTTGTGATAAGGAATGCAAAACAAATTATTTTTTTACAATATAAACCTAAATACATATCTTCTTAGTATTTATTGGAAAGCTTTTTTCTATCATTAAGCGTTTAATAAATAAAGTATTAGGTAGGCCGATACGTTGAATTTTGAATACTGAATTACAAATAATTCCAATGTAAGTTGTGTAATATAGGAACGCAATAGTTTTATCGTTAACGGTGCTTATTATACATATGTATATACAGTAGCGAGCATAAAAAATGCAACGCTAAGCCGATTGATCTTTATGTGCGTCTCTTTCAAAAAAAAAGTACGGAAATTAAAAACTTTTTTTTTATTTTTATGCTCCACAAACTTAGTTAACAAATGCAGGTTACAATATCAAAATTTTTCTATCCACTTATTTTTATTTTAACATTTAAGAAAAAAAGTGCCAAATTTCAGCGAGCAAAAAAAATGCAACACTATGTTATTCATAACTTTATTTAAATTAAATGTAAATTCTTACAAAATGTTGGTTAAAAATATACTTAAAACTAATAATTGGTTGCGTAGCCTTTATTTTCTATTACCGCTTGCAGTCTGGAGGGCATAGAGGGGCACGATGGTGTTTAGGGGTATTTTTTCCCATTCTGACTTAAAAATTTTTTCTAATTCCGCCAAATTTGAGGGATTTTTCTTCTTAGCTTCCCGATCTAAAGTCTCCCGTAGGTTTTCTAAGGGGAGATTGTGACGGCTAATCCAAAATTTGTACATCATGGTCGCTTAGGTAGTTACGAACCAAGCGACTAGGGTGCTTCATCTCATTGTCTTGTTGGAATATGCTGTTTGGGGGCATTTTTTCCAGAAGATGTGGGGGCATATTTTCTTCTAGGATCTCACAGTATTTAGTGGCATTCAAAATACCATCGATTTTCACCAACGGATCAACTCAGTCATGAGAAAACGAACCTACCAATAAATTCCATAAAATAAAGAATTTCGGTGAGAAACAAAAGTAACTTACCCCACACCATTAGTAGTGAAAGTAAATTTAATCTTTCTGGATCTGATGGAATAAAATATATTAGAAGACCATCTGAGCAGAGATATTCTCCCAGATATCAGCTACCAACAGTAAAACATGGCTAATGGGGTGGGGTAAGTTACCTTTGTTTTTCACCGAAATTCTTTATTTTAAGGAATTTATTGGTAGGTGCGTTTTCTCGTAACGGAGTTAGTCCGCTGGTGAAAATCGATGGTATTTTGAATGCCACTAATTACTGGGAGATCCTAGAAGGAAATATGCTCCCACATCTTCTGGAAAAAATGCCCCCAAACAGCATATTCCAACAAGACAATGAGATGAAGCACCCTAGTCGCTTGGTTCGTAACTACCTAAGCGACCATGATGTACAAATTTTGGATTAGCCGTCACAATCTCCCCTTAGAAAACCTACGGGAGACTTTAGATCGGGAAGCTAAGAAGAAAAATCCCTCAAATTTGGCGGAATTAGAAAAAATTTTTAAGTCAGAATGGGAAAAAATACCCCTAAACACCATCGTGCCCCTCTATGCCCTCCAGACTGCAAGCGGTAATAGAAAATAAAGGCTACGCAACCAATTATTAGTTTTAAGTATATTTTTAACCAACATTTTGTAAGAATTTACATTTAATTTAAATAAAGTTATGAATAACATAGTGTTGCATTTTTTTTGCTCGCTGAAATTTGGCACTTTTTTTCTTAAATGTTAAAATAAAAATAAGTGGATAGAAAAATTTTGATATTGTAACCTGCATTTGTTAACTAAGTTTGTGGAGCATAAAAATAAAAAAAAAGTTTTTAATTTCCGTACTTTTTTTTTGAAAGAGGCGCACATAAAGATCAATCGGCTTAGCGTTGCATTTTTTATGCTCGCTACTGTATGTGGTCAGAAGTGTCATCAATTTCTTTTTTGTTACTCAGTGAAGTGGTTTGCTCACGTGAGTTTTTGATAAGAGGCATTCAAAGCGTTCGATGGTCATATAAAGAGTCCGCCAAATAACTTTTTTTTTGAAAATGCTTTAAAAAAAAACTACTGAATATTTTCTCAAATTTCTTTTTTTATATGAAAGTACAATCCTTCCGGTTAATAATGGAAAATAATTTCATTCAAATGGCTGCCTCGGCTGGCCATGCAGTAGCCTACACGATCGGTCCAATTTTTAAGCACATTATCGATTGTGTGCAGCTGTATTTCACCAATGGCTTCACGAATATTGTCCTTTAAAGCGTCAATTGTTTCTGGATTGTCGGCGTAACACTTATCTTTGACGGCACCCCACAAATAATAGTCCAACGGTGTCAAATCGCAGCTCCGAGGTGGCCAAACAACATCAGCTCTGCGGATGATAATGCGATCTTCAAAACCCGGGCGCAAAACATCTAGTGTAGCTTCGGCTGTGTGGCACGTGGCGCCGTCCTTGTCAATATCCTCCTCTTCAATTTTTGTGAACAAAAATTCGTTCAACATAGCCCGATAACGATCGCCATTGACTGTAACGGCCACTCCTTGCTCATTTTCGAATTACGCCTCTGGACTAGAATCCGCACCAAACACTGACTCGTGCGTCGGCTTTTCAATGTATGCGTGCGGGTTTTCTGTGCCCCAAATACGGCAATTTTGCTTGTTTACATACCCGCCAAGATCAAAATGAGCTTCATCTGAAAAGATGATTTTTTTTTCCAAAATCGGCATCTTCTGTAGGCTACTGCATGGCCAGCCGAGGCAGCCATTTGAATGAAAGTAGTTCCATTATTAACCGGAAGGATTGTACTTTCAAATAAAAAAGTTATTTGGCGGACCCTTTAATTAATTTCACTCAAAATTTTTCATACATATATATTTTTCTCTGTATAATTATTTTTTTTAGATTATGCTTACTGTTTTCATAATACGAAAGCGAGCACATAATTAACACATAAATTATTGCCTTAATCATACATTTATAATAATTTTTTTTCTTAAAGAAATTATTGCTGCATGAAAGTAAAGATTCATGTAAAGTTCTTAATTACGTACTTAATTGGTCATTACAACCATTCATTCAAGATTACGACCTAGCTTCTCACACCACTGATGTTGTGTGTTTTAATTTCATCTATACGTGGCGGGACCTACAGTTGTAAGTTGAACCCCTACGACAAATTTTTGAGAAACATTTCATAGCAATTTTTTTTAGTTTCTGTGTTTTAGCCAGAGGACTGCTGAGAGGAAATCGGCGAAAGAAATATTTTTCATATTTCGTTTCACTCGAGATATCTAAACGGGTCTCGCGTCTAACATGCCAACGCCCTAAACACTAGACTACGGCGACTATATAAAGTATTTAATTATTAAAAAAAATTCTTTCAAGAGAACTTATCGCTTCGCAACAAGAAATGTAAAGTACTAATGAGGGAAGCAAATCCGAAACGTTATAAAATAGTCGGATCAGTTTATAAAATTGCCAGATAGAAATTTTTTTTAAATCTTCTGATATTAAGGTAAAAAAAATTTTTTTAATGAGAAAAATTATGTAAATGTAGATAAGTTGCAGGAAACCATTAAAAAAGTAAAGTTTTGGAACATCTGCACCCAATTCATTTTGCGCGCCTTTGATTGAAATATGACAGAAAGCAAAAAAAAAAAGTCAAAAAAAGTTTTACGTCTCTCGATCGAAACGCAGTTTTCTGACATGATGCCCAATATAACAATAATAATCAATTGTACCACTTGAATACCAGATCGAATCCTCTAAATCAGATGACTCTAAACCTGAATATAATACTGTACTGGGCCTCCATATAGAAGAATCAGAGACAGTACCATAATATGGTTTTTCAAGCATAGATACGCACGATCAGAGATCGTATGATCTGAGCTAGCAATCATTTGGTAAGCTTTATGTCTTTACGAACAGTCAAATGACAATTAGGACATTAACATCCAGGAATACAGAGTCAGAAAACGTTCTGTAGTGTAAAAAGGCCATTAACAATAACCACAGCAGGTTCCATGCCTGGCGGTCTGGGTTCATATTCATCACGGATTGATTACAAATTAGGAAGCATATATTTTAGCTAATAGAGCCAAAGTGTTAACATAAACTTTCATAACCAAGCTGAGAGAGTCATTTCCGCCCATATCGTCTATTGTGGTAGAATGAAACAATAGGAAGAATTATAAAAATACTTCGGAGAGATTCTAATGAAGAGAGAACCATGACTATTTTAAAACTAACTAAGGGTGAACTGAGCGTACTCACGAAACACTCCACCTTACATGTGGTGAAAAATTATGAATGCAGGGCATGCGATGAAGACATCAAAACGACGGAGCACTTTTGTGCCACTTTAGTAAACACACCATTAAAGAAAGTATAATTGTTGCAAATCCAGAGTAGAAGTTCAATTAAATTATATATTTATAATTTTTTTTTTTTTGTTATTGGAATTAAAATCTTAAAGGGGAATTTTTGCAATTGAAAAAAAAATATTAAATATTCTTGGAACAAAATATAATTTTATTAGATTTACGAAGTAACAACCACTGAGATGAATTAATTATTTTAATATGTATTTGTACTGTTAAATCAATGAACTGTTGAGTCTATCAACATGATTCCACTTTAGAAAATACAAACAAAATAAAAATTAATAACAAAACGAAACGAATTAAAAGGAAAAAGAAAACAAAGAAATAACTTTAAATAACGATTAAATTTAAAAACACAAAACCGGTTTTATATTTGACTTATTATTCAATTATTTGTTGTTATTGGTTTTATGTACATATGTTTGTATATACATAGTATGTAAAGTATATCTTCTTTTTATACTTTTATTGGTTTATTTTGTTTGTTTTGCTTTCATTATTATTTTCTTCAATTTTATGAGTATAAAATTTAAATTACAAAAGTTGTATTTGCAAGTGTTTTTATTCTGCAATTTTGTTGTTGATCAGTCCTTAGTTGACAGCTTTACAAAAATACACAAACAAAACAATGTTCGAAAAATATGATGAAAAGAAAGACGAATAACAACAATTTATTTTAAATGTGTATGTGTATGAAGTCGCCGTAGTCTAGTAGGTAGTGTGTTGGCTTATTAGACGAAAAGCCAGGGTTCGAGCCTCAGGCCAGACATCAAAAACAAAATACAAAAAGTATTTTTTCGGCGACTTCCTCCCAGCAGATTTCTGGCAAAAACTCTGAGAGTAAATAAACCTGCCATGAAAAAGTTTCTCAAAAATCTGTCGTTCGGAATCGACTTTAAACTATAGGTCCCGCCACTCATGTGTAAAATTAACACACACAACATTAGTGGTGTGAGAAACTAGGTCGTAATCCTGACTGAGGGGTTGTAATGACCAATCAAGGCGAATTGATATGAATTCGCCTTGTGACCAATTATGTATGTATGTGTATGAAGAAGAGCAAGCACCGTTTACTTACTGATCTAAACTCGGTTAGGTTATGTATCAAAGTGTTCATGGAGAGTGTTCACAAAGGCCGTTTTACACAGCCCTTGCCGCCTGTGTTATCGAAACCTACATTCGACAAAACGGCCATGTCCGACCTAGTCATTTATCGTGTCTGTAGTTGGTCTGCCAGTGTCTTAGACAATACGCAGATAATTTTGATAATTTTGTAGTGCGAAAAAGTAGCCAAAGAAGACATTTCGGTGCGTTTGTATGAAGAGAATAATGGGCAAACATTTGGGAGGCATATGGAGATTTTCAACATACCGACGTGCATAAACAGACTGCCATAACATTTAAAACGCTCCGATATCGTGAAATTGATATAACAGAACCTACTGAGGTAAGTGGTTCTAATCACCGTAAAACATGGCGGCGGTTTCCTAATAGTTTGAGGTTGTTTTACTAATTTTGTAGTGGATCCTCTTGTCTAAATAAATGGCATAATGAGGAAGGGAAACTATTTGGACCTCTTGTATAAAAATTTACTAGTAGCAGAAAGTACTAAAGAGGGCATTTGTGCCGCAATGCAAATCTGCATACAATAGCCCCATCACTCATGTTCAAATCAAAGTATAACAAGTAGTGCAACCTTTGACAGTTGAAAAACGTTCATAACATATAAACGCAGGACGACTTAGAGGGAGAAAAAAAATCTTACAATGTATTGCAAAGCAAATGTGTTAGAAGCAACAGATATACAGTGTGAAAACTGGCGGATAAAGCAGAAAAATTAAATGTAAACAAACATTTATTTTGTGTTAAAAAAGGGAAAATTTGGAATATTTTTTAATTTCTTCAATGAAAATTTTAAAGATTCTTAAATATTTAAATATTAATCGAAATGTGGTTGATTTTCGGTCACAATGAATATAGCTTCATGTGCAAAAGGTTATTAACAAGCTAAATATTACAAGATCAAAATAAGACGTACTGCTCATAAAAAAGTTTTCTTGTTGAAAGTTGCCAATATTTTTTAATTTCTTGAGAGAAAAAGTTAAAAATTATTAATGTTATTAGTTGTTTTTATTATTTATTAATAGTTTTAGACAAAAATTAAATTTTTTATTAACTCTCGCCAATAATAAAAATCCACCCCGAAAATAAAACATAAACAAAACAAAGTTGCAATCAGAGAGAGACAGAAATACTTTTTGGTAATATTTGCTGTCTCTTTCACGACTGGTCTATGAACTGTCAAACCGTTGCGTTACTGGTTAGCTGTGGTTCAAATGTCACATAATGGCGCATGGCGACGATCAAATTTAACTGATACAATCTTGCATATGTGTTGGTACTATTTGTTTTGCTTAGCACAGCAACACATCAAATTTAATCCTTCAAATTTCATTTAAAAAATGTCGTGAAGAGAAAATATCATATGGCTTTCATCGGAAAATATTCTTTTATGGTTTTCTTTTTTGTGAAAATATTTTTGTTAGGTTTTCTGAAAAAACATATGATTTTTGGTTGGGAGATTCCTTTTTTTTTGGTTTTTTTAGTGTCTAGTTTTTTTCTTTTAATATGACAGACGATTGCTTCCTATCCATTGCCCTGGCGCAGGCAATTAAAAAAAAACAAAAAAAGGGAAACTGCAAAGCGTCTTTAAATGAAAGAATGATTGAAGAAAAGGGATGAATTTACTCACGAAAATCTTCTCAATGAACTCAAATTGACTTCAGATGAAGGCACATATGAGGAACTTTTAAATTTGGTTGGCCCGAAAATTCAAAAACAAGGTACTCAAATGTGTGACGCCTTCTCTCCGAATCAACGTCTATCTATAACATTGAGTTTTCTTGCTACAGGCAATTCCTTTTCTGATTTCAAATTTATTAGTTCTATTTCGGAACGAGCAATTGGTCGCAATTGTTATGGAAACTTGTGGAGAAATAAGCAAGGGTTTAAAATATAATATAAAGGTAATTAAAACAAATTATTAATGGACTTAATTTTTTCGGCTTATAACATATGTATGTATAAGCCTTAACTAAAAAACTAAAAAATTTCTATTTTTTATTATTTTTTTGCTACACTCTTCGAAACAAAGAGTGAAATCTGGAGAAAAATGTAATTTGAAGTAATTGTCTGCACACACATCAAATTTGCTTCAAATTTCAGCGGAGCAGATAGCGAAAATCAAAACTATTTTGTTATTCATCAAACTTATCTCGCCCTATATGTGTGAGTACTTTTTTTTATCAACACAATCACAAAAATGACTGATTGATCAGTTAATTTTAACAGTAGCTATGCTACTTAACAAAGTCAAGAAATTCTGTTTTATACAGATCAGCCGTACGGCTGACTTCCTAAACGCATGTAGCTTTGTAGTAATACATTGCAGCGTGTTCGTAAACGCAACCCTGAACATTTTGACAATGTATTTTGTTCCCTTTTGCAACACTGTTGTAGTTAATACGCAAGGAAAAGCAACAAAGGCATCCAAATAAAAGTAGATGCAATGCAAATGCAAGACAAAATACGATGGCGACGCAGGAAGATAAGTAAGCATTTTTTCTTATAATTTATTATTTTTATTACAGTAAAAAATGGACGCATAATTTTAAAAATCTATTAATTAATGCAAGGTTTGATATGGAAAAAGAATTTCGTGGAAAAAAAAGAAACGTGTTGTGCTATGGGAACGTGTATTGCAAAATATTAAGTCCATAGATGACACGTTCCCATTTTCACGGGACGACATATACAGAATTTTTTTAAATTTCATGGTGACGTATAAGCACATTAAGAAACGGAACAAGACGTCGGGCGAAGCAGCAACTACCTGGGACTTCTACGACTGACTAGTGTAGTGTGCTCTTTCATTACACACTGCTGTACTTTACACAAAACACTAAACACACACGTACATACACTCGCGCCACACATAACGCAAACATAAACAAAAATCGATCAAGCTGCACTTGAATGAACTATGACGAATGTTTAAAGGGATCATATTGGTAATTGAGTGACATTAATAAAGCCACTCAATTCCCCAATTTGAAGACAATATGATTGGTCAATTCTTCAAGTTGCGACTATCGAAATTAGAGTAAGTACATGTATGAATAGGATTAAGCAAGATAGAATGTTAATTAGAGTAAGTTAGAATAATATAGAATATATGTAAAATTTTGTATAAAAAGAGCCCTTTGGCCACAAATAAAACAGATTCTAATGAAGACTCAAATCGGCAACAAATTTGCCTTAGTTTTTATTATCAAATCTCCTTTTGCCCTTACCAAGGTAAGATCGGCAATTGTTATAGCGTAACCAACGGCAAACACTGCCGGTTACAAAAATCCCTTTTTACCTTTATTTTTATTATAAAAACACTTTTTCCACCACACTAGACGAAGTGTATGGCTGCCGGAGCGACATATCTGTGCCAGAATGCAATCTGGATTTGAGCTTAGATACATTGTTTGCAGATCTGACCGAGGACAGTAACGAGCCTAGCGTGTTTCAAGCAGCTCTGATCCAACGTGAAAGCTCACCTCCAGCACGGAAGCGCAATCGAGTCGATTCGCACAAATCTAAGAAATTTTCCATGCATATAAATGGTCCTAAACGAATTCAGTGTTGCAAAGTATTAATATGCAACGTATTAAAAAAGTAACTACACAATGTATCAACTCGGTGTAAATACTGTATTGATACATTGTTTATATACGTTTAGGAAGTCAGCCTACGTTACGTTTAGTTAACTGGCCCATAACGCCGTATTTTCTTTTCAAAATAAAATATTTTCTTTTAATTAATGGACTATAAATATTATTTACATACATACATATATATACTTGGGTGCATATAACTTACCATTAAAGAAAGTATAATTGTTGCAAATCCAGAGTAGAAGTTCAATTAAATTATATATTTATAATTTTTTTTTTTGTTGTTGGAATTAAAATCTTAAAGGGGAATTTTTACAATTGAAAAAAAAATATTAAATATTCTTGGAACAAAATATAATTTTATTAGATTTACGAAGTAACAACCACTGAGATGAATTAATTATTTTAATATGTATTTGTACTGTTAAATCAATGAACTGTTGAGTCTATCAACTTGATTCCACTTTAGAAAAATAAAACAAAATAAAAAAGAAAATAAAAATTAATAACAAAACGCAACGAACGAAAAGGAAAAAGAAAACAAAGACAAACTTTAAATAACGATTAAATTTAAAAACACAAAACCGGTTTTATATTTGACTTATTATTCAATTATTTGTTGTTATTGTTATTTTATTTTTGATATTTCTTTTTATACTTTTCCCCGTACTTTTATAGGTTTATTTTGTTTGTTTTGCTTTTATTATTATTTTCTTCAGTTTTATGAGAATAAAATTTTAATTACAAAAGTTGTAGGTATTTGCAAGTGTTTTTATTTTTCGATTTTGTTGTTGATCGGTCGATTAACAATTTCGTTATTGTCGGTTCTTCAGTTGACAGCTTTACAAAAATTCACAAATAAAACGATGTTCGAAAAATATGATGAAAAGAAAGACGAATAACAACAATTTATTTTAAATGTGTATGTATGCACGTACATATAGTATATGATAAGAAGAACAGAAAGTGGTTAGAGAGAAATCAGTTGGGAGAGTTTTCGTTCATCGGTGACGTTTTTGGGAATACCCGGATTTATGCTACCAATTAAATTTACGTATTTAATTTTATTTTTATCTGTATATATATAGACACGGTATATTATTTTAATTTTGCCACAATCCCATCATCAGCAGTATTGAGTACGACCGCATATTCAACAAATACATAAGTGAAAATATCTACTTTCGATAGACCGAAATTATAATAGTTCACAAGTGTGTGGGAACGTGTCTGTCGGTTACCGATAACAAAATTTTTTTAATTAATTTAAGAGAGCTAGACATGTGAATGAATTACCGATTAATATTAAACGGATTGAAAATTTTTTTTGGATCTTTTGTTCTCCAATATTTTTTTTTTTTTTTTTTGAGAAAAGGTTTTCGTATTACACGTTCGCCATTAAAAAATGGCGACTAACAAATCCATCACGATTAATAGTATTCACAGAAAGTATGCATTATTTTACAAACATTTTAAAAATTTTATAAATAAAATTTTAGACGTCGTCACACAACGCAAAACACTATTTGAATAGTACAACACTGATAAGATATACAAGTAGTGAGAAGCAACAATTGCAGTATTGAGAGACGTACGTAGTACACATACACAATTTAATCCCGTTTCAAATCCGCTTTCGACCACGATTTATCACGAAAGCAAAACACTGACTAATAGCATTTTGCAAAATCAAGTCGAAAGCGAATGTGAAACTTAAAAAGTAAATAAAATTAAATACTCACTTATACATTGGCATATTTAAAAACAAACATTCATCGATGGATTGATCGTAATATTTGTATGTATGCATACATATATGTAAGTATATCAAATAAATTACTCCAAACTATTTATCAACGTTGTTGTTATTTAAGATCGTTACGCTCCGAATTCTAGTTGTCTCCGATCGAAGAAGTATTATTGTTGATTTATAAATGTAAATGTACTCAACGGGTAATGTGTTATCGACTGACGATATCAGTTGGTGAAAAACAATTGGATATCAATGAAGTGTATACGTACATGTATGAAAATATAATAATTTTTTTACTATACTTAGAAATTTATTCAAATATAAAAAATATACATCTAATATATAAAATTATTTTAAAATAAATTATAATATACGCAACTTATTGAGGAGTACAATTGAGTACGTGTTATTACTTCTTGAAAAAATGAGAAGTGAAAGAATAAATTAAATAAAAACTTGATTTAATTTTTTCCATGATCACGATTAATAAAAAGGAAAACAAAAAAAATTTAAAGAGAATTACACTTTTTACAAATTTAATTGATAACGTCAAGTCGTAAAATATTATCTATAGATTTTGACAATATATTTCTACCAAAACATATACATATACATTATAAATACGTTAGGTTTACCGCTGTTGTTCGAGTTCCTCAATAGGATATGATCCTCGCCTTTGAGCTGGCCATTGTGTGAATTTGAAGTCCAGTTCTGCATCTACTTTAGATTGCCATTCTATTGAAATGAGGGTCCTCTTTCCAACCGTGGCAGTGGGATAGCTGAAATAATTTTGAGAGTCGAGATTTTGAATTTTAAAAAAATTTAAGTTCAGTGGCCATTTTTGGACATGTAAGAAATAGTACACCATACAGACAATATGCAAATGGTAGTCCAAAGGATCTCCTTTCCAACCGTGGTAGTACCTTAGCTGAACTAATTGTGTGAGTCGAGATTTTCAACTAAAATTTTTTTGGCCAAAAATACAGGAAAAATTCTCTACAAGTTCAGTGGCCATTTTTGGACATATAAGAAGTAGTACACCATACAGACTATATCAAAATAGTAGTCCTACTAGACTACGGCGACCTACAATTAGAATTACTTAATTCTGTATCAGGTCTGAGCGCTGCGCTTTGCATTTTCGTGCTCTTGTACAAAATCCGATTACTGTTGCCGCCGCTGTCGATGTGCCTTCTGTTTCCGATTTTATAGAGAATGGATTTCCCCAGCAGTGCTCTTTTTTGATTTTATTTGATTTGTTTTGTTTTGATTTTTCTTTCTTTATAGAACTCGGAAACAAAAAAAAAAAAAGGCAAAAGTAAAAATGTGTTTGTAATAAAATAAATAGCAAACCGTTAGAAATTTTTAAAATATGTATGTACAGCAGCGCCCACTTGTTAAATAATCAAAATATTAAAAAAAAAACTGTATAATCAAAATTGTTATTCAATTAACCTTGAAAATCGATTATCCGTAATGCTTCTGGTCCCGACCATCACGGATAATTGAGGCCCGACTGTACAAAATGATTGTATTCTCGTCGATCACCCGCAGGCACCAGTTCCTCGACTGGTTGCAGAAATGCTTGAATATAGCACAAGTACTGTTCTTGGCTATAAAACCACAAATTCCGTATAAACCCTCATGAAAAACAGTTTTTCATTGTCATTAGTCATAGTGATCATACATTTTTACAGGCTCAATCAAATACAAATTGGAATTCTATAAGCATTTCATTCAAATTGTAACATAAATCTATGATTACATTAAAAAAAAATAATAGGTTTGTATTATTTCAAAATGGCCCCACAAATCATATTTAAAAAAAATTCAACATAGTTTTGTCAGCCCACTATTTACACGCAAACAACTTGATTTGAATTTGTGGTTCAACAATCGCAATGACTCAGACAGTGAAAATAATGAATGAGTAAGATATCCTTACAGAACCTACATACACACATACATACATATACATAGCGTGACAGGGAGCTTTAGTCTGCAAAACCATTACAAGAGCTTTAATGAATGAAAAGCTCAAAAGGAGCCAAAATGTCTTGTACACACTAAACTCGTGTGTAGTTTTACAAACTCTCATAGACTTGTACTCTTGTGAATCAGTAAGTATTTCTAGGAATTAAAACTGATGACATTTGTTTATATTCCAAACGAACACTTTCACTTTATATGCCCAACCATGGTCGTGACTCATTGCTGAACAAGGAGAATAATATTCCAAACAAATCAATGATGAAAATAAAATCTATTTCGTTTATTTCTTGCCCAATTTGAAGGAGCAACTTCTTACATACATACATAATTGGCCATTACAACACTTCAGTCAGGATTACGGCCTAGCTTCTCACACCACCCATGTTGTGTGCCTTAATTTTATACTTGAGTGGCGGGACCTACAGTTTAACGTCTATTCCGAACGACAGATTTTTGAGAAACTTTTCATGGCAGGTTTGTTTACTCTTAGAGTTTTTGACAGAAATCTGCTGAGAGGAATTCGCCGAAGAACTGTTTTTTTCATATTTCGTTTTGATGTCTGGCCTGCGGCTCGAAACCAGATTTTACGTCTAATAAGCGAACACCCGACCTACTAGACTAAGGCGACTACATCTTTTAATAATAACTACGGTACTTTTTGCCCGATATGATCAAATGAAGTGTCAATCTCTTCACAAGATAATGAACTTTCAGAATGTCATTACTTATTTGATATTTTTTAATTAAAGTTTGCTACTATGAACGGACAATCTTGAGAAAATATGAAAAAAATTTGCATCTATCAGTCTAGTTAACCTCATCAAACCGCATAGCATATTAAGTCAAATAATATATATATGTACATATATCATTTTAAAGACCCTTACCTCTCTTTTCCAATAAGGTTTAAATTTTGGCCATCGGTTCAGAAATGTTCGGTTAATCAATAAATTTGTGCATAAAGTCCAAAAAATAGTTTTTGTCAAATAAAACAAGTTTGGAGGTTTTAAGAAATATAAAAAAAAATATTTTTGAGTTCTACTCGACTAGTAGGAGTCTCTGGGCTACTGGACAATGGCATGCATCGCGCATTGGCAATACAAGGATACTTGAAGAGATTGATATTGTCGGAAGCAGTGATTACATGACACCGCGATATGACTTCTCAAGGTACTTTAGGACATCCATTCCGAAAAGGGAGGACTGGAGGAATGGTGCAGCAAACCTCCCAACGGGATTCCGCACAAATTTACACCGATGGCTCCAAACTCGAAGGAGCCGTTGGAATCGGTATTTATTCGAATTCAATCGAAATATCCAAGTCTATAAGGCTACCGAATCACTGGAGCGTCTTTCAGGCAGAAGTGTCGGCAATTTAGGCTGCGGTGAAAATTATTGTGGACAAAAATGTTCACGGGCGGAAAATCATCATACTTTCCGATAGCCAAGCGGCTATTAAGGCATTGGATTCCAGTGTAATAAACTCCAAGACGGTGTACGACTGTCGCATATATCTCAATGAGGTGGCGAACCGATATGATGTTTGTATCACATGGGTACCAGGACATAATGACATTCCTGTAAACTGCAGAGCGGATGAACTGGCCAGGAGGGGCACGACCATTGAACTCTCTGATGAATTCTCTACATTGGGGATCCCTTTGGGTACCTGCAAACTTGTAATTGACAATGCAACCGTAGATCTCGTCAACAGAATGTGGGCTACTTCGGACAAGGGCAGAGCGGCGCAAAAGCTCTGGCAAAGGCTGGATAGGAGTCGCACGGCGACTCTGCTAAAACTTCAAAGAAGCAGACTCAGCACTGTTGTCCGGGTTATTACTGGGCATTGCATTATAGAAAGGCATGCGTATTGGTCTTGGACACCTTGCAAATGATTTCTGCAGAAGCAGTAGAGATGAAGAGGAAGATGAGACTATTATTCACCTATTGTGCACATGTCCGGCACTTGGTCGGAGGAGAAAGAAACACCTGGGTGCCTACTACATGGAGGATATAGATGAACTGTCATGTATGGATATTGGCAGTCTGAGTCGCTTCATTGGAAGCTCCGAATGGTTCCTAGAATTGGGGAAATAAGAAACCGTGGTATCACAATGGGGCCATCGAGGGACAGCCACTTCGACCTACCTACCTACCTCTACTCAACTAAACCTACAGCCTACACTATGTCACTAGCTGGGTGTATTTAATTTTTTATTTTGTCGCATAGTGTAAGTAACCCACAACACAAATTGAAACTTTTTATCGAAATATAAAAAATTTCTTTTGAATTGTGTTCGCTTATTAGACGTAAAGCCCGGTTTCGAGACCCAGGCCAGACATCAAAGTGACGTTATGCTGTATGTTCCGCCACTCAAGTATAAAACTAAGGCACTCAACATGAGTGGTATGAGAAGCTAGGCCGTAATCCTGACTGAAGAGTTGTAATGGCCAATTATGTATGTATGTATGTATGAATAATAATATATTTTTTTGTAGACATCTGTTTTCATGCAGTATATCAGAATCAACACATAAAATGATTTTAAAATTTTGGTCAATTAGAATCGTTTGCATTTTAGGTAACGATATTTAAGTACATTTTTTATATGCTAAAAGTGAATGTATGTTTCCCGGAAAGATGACAGTCATACAATGACAATGACCATGAAATAATTTTTGATGAATTTGTTCGATTGTTGAAGGGAGACAAGTAAGTCCATTTAATAAAATATTATTGTTTTATACTGCTAAACAAACAAACATTATTTTGCCCATTTTACTTGTACATTTAATACACTTATACAAATAGACAATGGAACTTACAGTATATTTTTTTCTTTTCATTACTAGGATATCAGTACAGTAAAGCTTAAATCACGTGCCGCCAATTTTTTTTTTTTCAATTGTTTTTTATTATTGATTTTTACATGATGTTATGGTAACGAACTCAGCAAACATGTCCCCTTTTCTTGGAATTACATGATTACCTAACGATATTCAATTTTTACCCCATACGACTATTAGGCGAAATGAGTGAGTGCATAGAAGTTCTGCCTTGACGACCTTGACGTTGACTTTACCGGAAAGTAAAAGCATGAAACCTTGTTTGAGTTTGTTCCACTTGCAAATTATTGACAAGGACAACAGAAAAACGATATAATTATTGTTTGAGAAAAGTAAAAACACTTAATCCTAAAGATATTTAATTCCAATTTATTACTTGGCCCTCTATAACAACTGATAGATTTTCACCACAATATTTATTGCAGTACAAGAATAAGTGTTAATATGAGTTTAATTTAATATAATCAACATATATACATACATACATACGTACATAATTGGCCGTTACAGCCCTTCAGTTAGGATTACGGCCTAGCTTCACATACCACTCATGTTGTGTGCGTTAATTTTATACGTGAGTGGCGGGACCTACAGTTTAACGTCGACTCAGAACGACAGATTTTTGAGAAACTTTTTCTTGACATAAATCTGCTGAGAGGAAGTCGCCAAAGAAATATTTTTGTTTTTATATTTCGTTTTGATGTCTGGCCTGGGTCTCGAAACCGGGCTTTATGTCTAAAAAGCCAACACACTGCCTACTAGACTACGGCGACTTCAACATCCAATATACATTCAACATACATACATGCTTTTTAAATAGATGGTGATAAAATAATTAAAACATCATAATTAGAAAGAACTAGAAATAAGGTTATAGTAACTAACTAACTATGTATATTTAGTTACGTTTTTTACCTTTTTAAAAACGTTTAGAATATGAGTTCGTTGATTGCAAACAAAATATAAAAAAATTTGTGTTTAGTTTTAGATAAATTCTTTATTGTTCGCACTATTTTAAGTGCTATTGTTCACAACTTGATGATACAACAACAATTTGTTTAGTTCGCTATACTTTTTTGCACTTCTGTTCGCGTAAGCATTCGGTAGATCTTTACAACGGCGATCTTCAAACCACGACTGTTTTCTTTACATACAATGCAGCTTCACATAAGACTGGCCGAATTCTTACTACTCGTTGCCTGCTTTGTGTTGACTTTTTATATCCCACGTAAACAGTCTGATGAAGGTTCGTGAAGTCGAACATTCATGGTTTCGCTTTCTCGAGAACTCTATCGCAACTTCATGGTTGTTTGTGTATTTTGTTCAGATTGCTTGTTGTTGCATTCTCTCTTACTTGTCTATCACCTTTTCTTTCATACTGATGTTGTTGGTATACTTGTAACAAGTTGGTTGTATTTGTTTGTGTAGAAATATTTGATCTTTATGTAGTATCGTAAATGTAATTAAACTCTAATGTAGCTTCGATATCTTTCAAATATTTTCAACGTAATGCCGTTTCTTCTTATTCAAGAGTTCTCTGCGCCATTTTGTTTATGCTCTTCCCTTGATTTTATATTGAGGTAACTTGGACAGTTGCTATTGTCTTCGAGCTCTTATTTTTTCAAACCCTAACTTTACCACACCTACGAGGTAATTTTAGTCTATAAATGGATTAAAGTATCATAAGGCATGAATATACTCTCCGGTGGGTGATATGTATATTATAAGATTTGTAAACGATAGTAGGCTAGTAGTTCAAAGACAAATCTAGGGAAGCCTCGGATAGTTTCTACGTCTATCAATGTGAATGCCAAGAAATTTTATCTGCGAGTTTGAAAGCTTTGCATGATTATTTATTCGAGAGGGGGGGGGCGAGCATGTTTCCCATAGTAACGTGAATGTTATCTGAACACATTTTTGTTCTATTACTGAAAAACAGTCTATCAGTCTTGCCCACAGGACGTATTAAGCAAAAGATGATTTGGACATCATTTTCACTATTCACTATACATAATTGGCCATTACAACCCTTCAGTCAGGATTACGGCCTAGCTTCTCAACACCACTCATGTTGTGTGCGTTAATTTTATACATGAGTGGCGGGACCTACAGTTTAAAGTCGACTCCGAACGACAGATTTTTTGAGAAGATTTTCACTATTCAAATCTGCTAAATGAGGAGGTTGTTCCAAGTTTTGGTTTCCATAATTGAAAAAAAAATGCAATACGCTATGTGTGCTAAATGTCACTGTGTCGTTGAAATGTAGATGATTATATGTCCATTTTTTCTTTAGATTCCATAACATTTTGCTGTAGAATATTTACAAAAAAGTTAACTGTATATTTGTAATCGATTTTTATTAAATTATCGAAGCTGCTTTTCGAGTAATCAATTCAAAATGTGATAATTTATCCATCTTGCTTTACAGTATATTGAACATCAGTGTGTTTTCAACATAGATCAAGATGCATCAGACCACATTGTTATAGTTACTTACTTAATTGGCCATTAACAACCCGAATTACGGATTTCGACCTGCCGCAACACATCCTTCCAGGCGCCTCAGCTTCTTGCGCGCCTATACCAGTTGGTCACATCAATCGATGACAGGGCTTCCTCGATTTTGGTCCTTCTAACGCAGACAAGGTCGCCTTCTTCGCCGATTTTCGCAGATCTCCGCATCAAATAGCCGTCTCGCCTGTGCATCCTGCTCCATTCGAACGACATGGCCGAGCCAGCGCAGCCACTGGATGTTAATACGCTGTACAACGTCTATGTTGTTTAGGAGCTCATACAGCTCATTGTTGGATCGGATGCGGAAATCATCACCAACTCGCACTGGATCGAAGATCTTACGTAGGACTTTTCTCTCGAACACTCTCAAGGCTGCTGCATCAGTGAAGCACGGGGAGGATGAGCGTCTTGTTGAGTATTAGTTTTGTCGCACTAGGAAGGTCTTTGCTACTCAATTGCCTATTGAGACTATTATAACACTTGTTGGCAAGAGTTATCCTGCGCTTGATCTTCAGACTGACATCATTTTTGATGGTTACGGCAGAGCCAAGATAATTAAATTCCTTGACTGTATCGAAAGTATATCGTATCGGCCGTAATCTGAGATCCAATATGCCGCATGTGTCTACTTGTCGATAACAATTTTCAATTTTCAGAGTTATAATTTTATATGTCACATGCTAGCATATAAACATATGTATGTATATCCATCAGTGTATGTGACAATTTCAAAAAATTTGATTTCAAATGTAAAATTTGTCACATTCGCCTTCATTGACAATTATTTTTTACAAGAAGCAAATCAAATTTCTCTTACTTGCAAAATCATAGTTAAAGTCCAAATAATTTTATAGAAAAAATATTTTTGAAAAATTCATTTCATTTTCTAAGCGAACATTCAAATACAGCGGCGAATTCTTGGACTTCAGATATACTTTTCAAATGCAACAACGGATTCAAATAAAGATTTCAATATGAAAAGCAGCAATTCTAATATAAATAAGAGAAATTCAAGATGCGAATATAATATTATAAAGAATAATGAAATTGGTAGCAGTAATGGTATCAATAGATTACCGATTGATGACCGAACAAAATTGGCTTCTCTGCAAATATTTGCTTTCATTGTGTTGCAGGCGTGGCGTAAAAGTTCTAAACAAAACAAACAATTGTTACTTTCTCTAGAAGATCTTCAAAAGTTTGTAAGTAATTCGATAAAACCAAATATGAAAAAATGTTAAAATTGTTACAACATTTTTAAATAGAATATTCGAACAAAAACGCAACTAAACGTTTACAGTAATTTAATAAGAACGCAACAGAATCGTAACGATGACCTAACGTCACAATTGAAAAGAACTCTCGATAGCCTTAAGCAAGCAACGGCAACTTGTGAAAACATGTCATCGAATTTAGCGACCATGAAAACCAACAAGTCACTCTTGGAACAGGAACTCAAATTACGTTACGAGGAATATGATGCGCTTCATGAAGTTATGTCTCAAACAAAAACGGATCTTTTTCGCTGTATGATGGAACAAAGACATCTTCAGTCTGAACTTTGTAAAGAGCAAAGATTAGTACAGTCTTTGAAAACCCAGAAGAACTTGCTAATAAATGAGGTCAGCGTACTGTTGTTGTTCTATTTCATTCAAGTAATAATTTTAATATCAATTTAGATTTGTAATCTCAATACCGAACATCATAAGATCGAAGAAAATTTTATGAAGCAAATAGAGGACAAGGATAGAGATATTAAGGAAGCCCAAAGTAAATTAGAAGAGTTACAAGCAATGTTGGCGGACACTAAAGGGTGAGTATGATATACATACACATACATAAATAATTGGCCATTACAACCCTTTAGGCAGGATTACGGCCTAGCTTCTCAACACCACTCATATTGTTTGTCTTAATTTTATACAAGAGTAGCGGGACCTACAATTTAAAGTTGACTCCGAACAACACATTTTTAACAATTTTATTTTTATTTGTAGTCGCCGTAGTCTAGTAGGTAGTGTGTTCGTTTATTAGACGTAAAGCCCGAGTTCGAGCCCCAGGTCAGACATCAAAAAGAAATATGAAAAAAAAAATATTTCGTAGGCGACTTCCTCTCAGCAGATTTCTGGCAAAAACTCTGAGAGTAAATAAACCTGCCATGAAAAAGTTTCCCAAAATCTGTTGTTCGAAGTCGACGTTAAACTGTAGGTCCCGCCACTCATGTATGAAATTAACACACACAACATGAGTGGTGTGGGAAGCTAGGCCGTAATCCTAACTGAAAGGTTGTAATGGCAAAAATTCTGAGAGTAAATACATACACACATAATTTACCACTACAACCCTTCAGTCAGGATTACGGCCCAGATTCTCACACCGCGCATGTTGTGTGCGTTAATTTTATACGTGAGTGTCAGGACGTCTACTCCGAACGACAGATTTTTGAAAAACTATACATGGCAATTTTATTTACTCTCAGAGTTTTTGCCGGATATCTGCTGAGAGGAAGTCGCCGACAAAATATGTTTTTATCTTTCTATTTCACGTCTGGCCTGGGCCTCGAACCCTGGCTTTACGTCTAATAAGCCAACACACTATCTACTAGACTACGGCGACTTATTTGCAATTATTAAATATTTTAAAAAAATAATAATATTTATCGCTTAGCACACCGGCTTAGTTAATCACAACGTTTACTAACATCAGTTAAGTTTTATGTTTTTCAGGAACCGTTTGTCTTCAATTGGAGGTAGAAACGAAACGATTCATCTGTTGAATCTTCAAGTTTCAGCATTAAAGCAGAATCACACTAGCTCTATTGCTCAACGGATAGGATCGTATTTTTCAACATTCTTAAACTATCAATTGTCAACGTTTAACTACGTTCATGTGTTGTCTTGTTATCTATTGCCAGCCATGCCTCGACCGAAATCAACTATTTTTGCATCTAAAGGTAAATCGATTTTATATCTTTAAATGTACATATATGTTGATTGTGTAATTAGTGTAATTAGCTATTTCGAATATGTCATAACAATATCGTAAATTTAATTGTAATGTCATTACTTTTATTTGTTGTATGTATTCTAAATTATATCTGTATGTACATGATTTTATTTAATTTACTACTGAACCAAAGTGACAATGCATTTTCATAGCAAACGACTTAGAGATTCTACTGTCAGAACTAAGAATTTTGCTGCAAATTTGCATTGGAATATACAGTGCTGTTCAAAAAAATAGATTCACCTGCTCTCCGAAAGGTTTACTAGATATCCCTTATGCAAAGGAGTATATGTAAAAAAGTAACTGCACTTTGTTTACTGGCCTCTTATGAATATAATTCCGATAAATTTCAAAAATTTGAAGCGTAACTCTTCTTTAATTAATTGCAAGATGTTGATCATGGTGAATCTATTTTATTGAACAGCACTGTATGTAAATGTAGAGTAATTAAAATTAAAGTTGTGTACTTGTAGCGTATGATATTTTATTTGTATTGTATTTGAAATTCTGTAATTGTATGAAATTATGCTTAATAAACACATCATTTATTATGGAATAGGTTTGAGTCTTTGATATTTTTGATCTGACATAGCCATCTAACGGTAAGTAGTTATTTTGTAAAATAAAATATACCAAATTTGAAAGTCATCTCCGTTTTAATAAAATTTACGCCACTTACTACAATTCGTTAACACAATCAATGTTGCCAGGAAATAAAAAATGTTTATAACCAATGTCTGAAAAAGAAAACTTTATTCAATATATTATTTTTTATTAATAATTTTTGCTGATCTTCAATTTAGGTCCGATATACCGTTCGAACAAAACATAAAAAATTATAAATTATTTCGACGAAGAAATTCTAAATTATAATTTGAAGGACAGTATTATTATATTGGCTTATTTATTATTATTCATTCTATTTTATAAGTTTGCAGCATAAATTTTAATTTATTGCGTTAAGGAAAAGAGTTTCTTCTCTTCTCGCCTATTAATTTATCCACAAACTAAAAAGAAAATATTATTCAAAAATTTAAATACAAAATAGTTTTTATTTTAAACAATTTGCTGACACAATGGCAACACTTTGTGACTCCGCCCATCCCTGTTTCCCACAACAATTCAATTTGTGTATGGTGGGTTTGTATTAACCCAATGGCTCCGCTAATGAAAATGAAAATTACTTATTCTAGACATACACCGGTTAAAATACCACCACCACACATAGTACAATAATCTATTGTAATACAGTGTCTATTTCGAATAACAGTATTTTGTTGAATTTCAATTTTGTTCACCACACACGCGATAAATTCACCACCTTTTTTAAAAACTCACCGCCCTGGAAACACATCACACTTACGGCCATTATTACAACTTGCCATTAACTAAAGGCAGGATTTTAACTGGCAGATAAATTGTTTTTCATTATTATGAGTACCCAATAAGATAGAAGTGAGCGTTAAGCTAAAGGCAAGATCATCCTGCCGGTAACTTTGAAAGTTAAGTTTTTATGCTTGAACTTGCCATATTATATATTATTTTCAATATGGCAACTTCAAGTTTGAACAAAATTTCATTTTGAACATTGCTCCGGCACTGCCATATATTTGTTGAAAACAGTTAATTTTATTAAATAAGTTAAAGGTAACTTTACAGTTCCCTTTAGCTAAAGGTACCCTTCTTTAACTAAACCCAAGTTTAACAACAAGTTGTAATAATGGCTCTGAAAAGTAATTAGTTTTGGGTTCCGTCAGTCCAATCCAGTCAAATTACAACAACACACAAACGATGCAACGACACACGCAACAACCAAGTACCACACACAAACAATCACCGTTCTCCTCATCCGACGACGCACGCACAAATTCAGACTCATTCAATTGGAAAGAAGCTCAACCACACAAACAACTGGTAAAAACCATATATGTACATATATTTTCTAATTTAAGAACTTTTAATTTTAACTTTAGTAGTTAAATTGAAATTAGGAGATGATTATTTAATTTTGATATAGGCGCTGTAGTCTAGTAGGTACTGTGTTCGCTTATTAGACGTAAAGCCCATGTTCGAGCCCCAGGCCAGACAGCCAAACGAAATATGAAAAAAAAAAATATTTCTTCGGCTATTTCCTTAGACAATACATTCCTAAACAATACCCTCTGAGTCCTAAGGGAGAGGTAGGAGTCTAGCCAACGATGAATAATATCGGGAATACCGATTAATGACAGTTTAAGAAGCAAAATACTATGGTCAACCCTATCAAAAGCCTTACTGAAATCAGTATAAATCACATCAGTCCGAGCGCCTGCAAGAAAACCCCTGAAAACACGTGTAGTAAATTCAAGAAGATTAGTGACAGTCGACCTACCTTTTAAAAAACCATGCTGGAAAGGGGATATTAAAGATTTCGTATTAAAAAAGAGATAATCCGTCACGAGTTTCTTCATCAACTTGGGAATAGCGCTGAGTTTGGCAATACCCCTGTAATTGGAAATATTGGACTTATTACCCGACTTATGCAAAGAAATTATAAACGAACTCTTCCAAATAGATGGAAAATGACCAGCCCTCATATATATAAATATTGAATATAAAGGTCAAAGGACCACTCAAGACAACAGCGCACTTTCTCAAAATACAGGCTGGTACCCCGTCAGGGCCAGCCAGATTCCTGGCAAAAACTCTGAGAGTAAATAAACCTGCCATGAAAAAGTTTCTCAAAAAAATCTGTCGTTCGGAGTCCACGTTAAACTGTAGGTCCCGCCACTTAAGTATAAAAGTTAGAAACACAACATGAGTGATATGAGAAGCTAGGCCGTAATCCTGACTGAAGAGTTGAATCGTTTCAAAAATAAAGCTTAATAATATATGAACAGTACAGAAGTTGATCTGTGTTATGTACACTTTGAATCTTTTCTTATTTTTTTAATGAAATAGTCACCATATTGTAATATGGGCAATTGTGGCATTACTATTCCGAGTCCAAAATGACCCAGATAATATTATATATAAAAATGAATGTGTGTTTGATTGTATGTTTGAACTTTATAGACGATTAAACGGCTGAACCGATTTTCTTGAAATTTTCACAGTATCTTCCTGTATGTCTGGAAGGAGTTATAGGCTACTTTTTATGTTGATATTCCAAATGAGCGAGGGGCCATGCCCATGTATACTACATGCTACATACTTAATATTTAATTGCATTTGAAATATATTACTCATACGCATAGTTACCCCTAAAGTATGCTATCTATGATTCTTGATGTATAAAACCAAAGAAAATAAAGTATAAAGAATGTGCAATTTGGGATATTTTGGAATATTTTTCAAAAATATTTCACGACGCGGGGGGAAAGACTTTGACAGTTGATAAGGGCCACACGGCTACAGGGCCATCTTTTGGTGCTACCAAAGTAATTCGAGACAACTTTATGCCAACGTTTCGTGTTCAAGGTTAAATTTATCATAAAATGGGATCATTGTTGCCAATTCCAAATGAAGATCCTAAGTTCTTACAAATTTATTTCATAGGAGAAGCGGATAGCAATGACCAAGTGCACCACCGCCTGCATTATAACCCTGACACAAAACAATGGATTGTTGCTGATTTACAAGTGATGTTTCATGAAATCAACGAATTGGTAAGGATCTTTAAGCAAGCCAAAGATGACCCACGATTAAGTTCAGATGACCACATAATCGCAATTCATGCTGATAGAACTCCAGAACTCCAACAATGGCGTAACAATTTTGATGGTGGGCGATCCAGTTGCATCACTAGATATGTATGTATTTAATTCCGATGGGGGTAGCGAAGCACACCGGGTATTAGCTAGTATAATATAAATTATAAGGAGTAATTTTTAACAGAATACACATGCTTAGTAGATTATAAGCGTAATTATTTAAAGATGGCATAGCTGTTCGTCTGACGTTGTCGCCTTGTTAAACTAAATTCTATTATTTATGCTGCTAATAGCACAAGCTTAAAATTTTAGAATTTCATTTAACAACAAATAATAATTACAAGTAATAATACAGTCTGTTTTGTAAAAAAAAAAAAAACATTTGAAGAAAAAAGCAATACAAAGCAGTTGATAGCTGTCAAAGTATTTGACATTCATCAAAAGTTAAACGTTACACAACTTTATGTGTTGCTTTAGCAGAAACATACCGAATGGACCAAAGCACATAAGAAAATATGCGTTTCAGCTTTGCTTCACTTCACTTGAAAAAATTGAGGTACAAAGTATGACGGATTCTATATGATTCTGCCTTAAACGTATTGTTAGAGCTGCGTAGTATGCTGTTGTTTAAGTTTTTAATGTTTAAGTAGGCTGCTTTGGCAAATAAATTGAGTAGCCTTGTTGATGTCAAAATAATTCTGTTCATATAATCTTGTGCATACTATTTTTGACAGCTTGTGGTCGTTAGCTTGCTGTCATCTAAGTACGTAGTGCATAAATCTTTTAGAAGTTTAACACATGTTGTGAATTTAAAAAAAGAAAAAGTAATATCTAGTCGCCGTAGTCTAGTAGGTAGTATGTTCGCTTATTAGACGTAAGGCCCGGGTTCGAGCTCCAGGCCAGACATCAAAACAAAATATGAAAAAAAATATTTCTTCGGCGACTTCCTCTCAGCAGATTTCTGGCAAAAACTCTGAGAGTAAATAAACCTGCCACGAAAAAGTTTCTCAAAATCTGTTGTTCAGAGCCGACGTTAAACTGCAGGTCCCGCCACTCAAGTATGAAATTAAAGCACACAACATGAGTGGTGTCAGAAGCTAGGCCGTAATCCTGACTGAAGGGTTGTAATGGCCAATTATGTACATATGTATTGTAAGTTTAAAAAAGAAAAAGTAACAAATGTCTTTAACAATTACATAGGAAGAAAGCTTTCACTCTTTCACTTTCAAGTTTATTTAAATCGTCTTTCCATTGTTTTGACATAAATTTTAAGCAAATTTGTATGCATATTTATCATACATACATACATATATGGGCAGTGTCTGTTAAAAATGCGTTAAAAAATAAACACAAAGAAGATTACGCAGCTATTTTTATTATTTCATATTTCTTAAGTTCATTGTCAAATAGTTATTTAAATAAACACAAAATCATTGACGACACCTCTAAGTGTTTTTCAAAATCAATTAAAATTAAGATATACAAATATTTGTTTAAAAACTTAAAATAATATTATTATTGATTAACCATCTTATTAACTGCCATTTAATTTTCGTAGGCAAATAAATTCAATAATAAATAGTATTTTAATTTACTACCAACATTGTAGTGAATGTTTTATGTTTTCGAAAGAGAGTAAAAACAAAAGCAATTTTAAAGATAAAACGAATATGAAAAATATATGAAACTAGCTGTACCCTGCGCGTGTTGCTGCTCCACCAACTAAAATAAATTTGAAGGAGAGACATTACACAAATATTCAATTAATTTTGAATAATTTTATTGATTTTGTTTCCCGTTGTCCAGATGATTCAGGCGAACGGGCCTGAGTAGTACGCATTCGATCAGTTTCTAATCTCACTTCTCATTGTTCAAGTGATTCATGCGAACGGGTCTCAGCATCTTGTACTCGAAGATTTTCCAGTCTCAATGCTCGTTGCCCGTCTGATTCTGAGGCTCATAATGCTCTTTTCTTCCGTGCTTGAGGTGTAGGTCGACCAATTGCTTGTCGCTTTAGAGGCATGATTGCACGGGAACGACGTGAAAAATGAGTTCAAATTTATAAGAATCTCATAATAGAAGCAATTTAATTGAACCCAACAGCATTTTTAAAAATTTTCCAAAATTAAAATGTTTCAAATTTGTGATTCACATTTTACGGGAATGAGTTATACCCAAATGTTATCAAAACTATAAATAATGAATCATAAAATATCTGGTAATTGTCCGATTAACACATTCTCAGTTTACGATTCAATTCATATTGAATAATTCTCAGTGGCGCCATCTATCAGAAATTAATCGCACCAACTTAGAAACCTGCGTCGACTTACATATGTGCAACAACTTCGCTAAAGATCATATCATGATCAAATGCACAGTTTACGATTTAATTCATTTTGAGCAATTTTCAGTGGCGCCACCTGCCTTAAATTGGTCATACCAACTTATAAACTTTAGTCGGCTCATTCGCAACAACTTTGCTAAAGATACACAGTTTACGATTTAAATTATTTTTAGTAATTTTCAGTGGCGCCATTTATCGGAAATTAATCGCACCAACCTAGAAAGCTCCGTCGACTTATGCGCAACAACTTCGCTAAGGATCATATCATGATCAAATGCACAGTTTACGATTTAATTCATTTTTAGTAATTTTCAGTGGCGCCACCTGTCGGAAATTGGTCATACCAACTTATAAAATTTCGTCGGCTCATGCGCTACAACTTTGCTAAAGATCATAGCATTATCAAATGCACAGTTTATGATTTAATTCGTTTTTAGTCATTTTCAGTGGCGCCACCTGTCGGAAATTGGTCATAACAACTTAGAAACCTTCCCCGGCTCATGCGCAAGAACTTTGCTGAAGATAATAACATGATCAAATGCATAGTTTACTATTCTATAAGTTACATACATTCAATTTTATATGCATACATACATATATAGAAGAAGAATAAATATATAAAAAATTATAAACATCTGTCCCTTGAGGTGTTGAGAAGTGTTATTCTCATTACATTATATGCATACATACATACATACACACATAATTGGCCATTACAACCCTTCGTCAAGATTACGGCCTAGCTTCTCAACACCACTTATGTTGTGTGTGTGTAAATTTTATACATGAGTGGCGGGACCTACAGTTTAAAGTCGACTCCGAATGACCGATTTTTGAGAAACTTTTCATGGCAATTTTATTTACTCTCAGAGTTTTTGCCAGAAATCTGCTGAGAGGAAGTCGCCGAAGAAATATTTTTTTTATATTTTGGTTTTGATGTCTGACCGGGGATTTGAACTCGGGCCTTACGTCTAATAAACCAACACACTACCTACTAGACCACGACCACTTCACTTACATCTACATTATTCCATATTGAGTCCATTCCTGAACATTAATCAGCTACAACATTTCCCTTTTGCGTCTTAATAATTTGCCCTTCTGGATCATTCCTGTGGTAAGATGTCTTTCGATTACTTTATAGTAGTTTGAGCAGTTCCTTATTCATCTTACTTAACACTTCAACATTTGTAGCCTTGTGGCCGGTAGTCTTGAATGTGTTTAAGTCATCATACAAAAAAAACTCTATTAGACTTTCTCAAAGCAAACTTTCTTAATATGAATTGGGGGCTGTACGTAAATAGAAACACAGCTTAATAAAAGATATTTTATACGCTTTATAATACGATTGCTTAATACGCGTAACTATAGACGTAATAGGAATTTATTTTTATAGGCACAGCAAAATCAAAACCAATTAAAAATTCTATTCACGTACAATTTTGGTTAGAGACAGTAAAACAAATATCACACAATCACAATATTAATCACAATTGCAAAAAAGCTCCCCTTCAACTTGAATTTTAAATTGAATAATTCCAAACGTTTACATTTCTTATGAAATGCAATAGCTTATTATCGTTTGTCATTTCGCAAAAAAATTTGTGAAATCCTCAGAGGAATGATCAACTTTGATTCACAATTCTTACATTTCATAAATAGATTTGGATAAATATGACGGATCAGACAGAAAAATGTATTAAAAAATTATGTATGTATGTATGCATATACAGTGAACAGCAAAAGTCTTAGTACGGCAATATATTTTGACAAAAAAAAGAGATCCCCACAAGCTTAATACTCTTGCACAAAGTCCCGATATGACTTCAACGGAGTATTTAGGAGATCAATTTGAAAGAACGGTTACGTAAACGCTTAACCTCAAACAAAAGTCAACCGAAAAACTTGCTCATGATGCCATCAGAAAACACTAAACAATGCAATTCAATTCCAAATGGGTTAAATGGAGTACCTGACCTTAAGGGATATTCTACTAAATACAAGGGATAACATTTTCATATGTTAGGACTTTGAATTTTAAATTTATTCAGGGTTCTCCTTGGGGGTACCTATGCAGTCATCTGAAACTTTTCCATATTTTTCTCTTGTTTTATGAAAAACATTAAAAAAATTGTTTGTTTTATAATAAAACAAAAATAAATTAATAAAATAAATATAAAAACTTTAAATTTTTATACAAACTTTTGACTAAAATTCATTAAATTGCTAAAATATATTGCCGTACTAAGACTTTTGCTGTCCACTGTACATTCATACAATAGGCTGTAGAAGATCCCAGCCAGCATTTTTGGAAATTTTTAATCAAATTCAAGTATTTTTTGATTCTTCTGCGCGATTGAAAAGCTAGAATATGCGCTCATTTTCTAATCATAAAAGACTCTTTTGTCGGGAGAAAAAAAGTGACTCCGAGCGACTCTTCTAAAAAAGTCATTTATGAGTCATTTTCTATATTATTTTGGAGTAATTTTTGACTCTTTTTCTAGTAGTCTTATAATCATTTTCGAATCGCTTTCTGATCATTTATTAGTCTTATTTACCTTCCTTTATAATTCTTTTCCGAGCCGTCTTTTAGTCATCGTTAATAAAATATCAATATTTCTACAAGAATATGTTTAAAAAAATATGATTTCTTTACAATTAACTATTATGACAACGTATACGTACGTCATATTTAGTTTTGTGTTTCAACAATTCAAATCAATCATTTTTTAATTATTTTTTGCACGTCAAAGATTGGCTAAAAAAAATCATCATTAACAATATAAAGAAAACTGTTACGAGAGATAAAAGTCAAAGATATTTAAATATAATTTGTTGGTTTTGCAAAGAAAGTAAATACATATGTACATACATATATGTATGTATGTATATCAAATATGTTAATTCGAATAATAACAAATTTCACAATTCGAATACTTTAAATAGGCCAATATTTTTATATAAACACTTAAACACGCATGCGTAAACAAATTTTATATTTTTTTTGAATATACATACATACATATGTACATACTCGTATTATTTAAAGTCATCTGCAGCTATTGCCTATACAAACTGATAAATTTATTTATTCGTATTTTTTGTCTTTGAATGCCTCTGCTCTCTGCAAAAACCGTTAATATTACGCAAATCATAAGAGAGAGAGAGAGAGAGTAAGCTATCTAAAGAATTCTCAAAAAGTCCCAACTCAATAAATTCTAAAATGATCTTGCCACTACTAATTCGTACACCAAGCATTTATTAATATACATACATATGTATCAACACTAAAGATTACATATTTACGAAAATAGTAATTCTACTACCTATCAATTTAGAAATAGATAAATAGAATAAATGTTTTGAAACACAGTCTGAAAATCTAGAATACATTAATTTTACTAAAAATTATTTAACCACATTTCATACAATCAAAAAAATTGTTTTAAAAGTAACTTGAAAAATGTATCTTTTTAAGCATTTTGTCCAATATATTGGACGTGCAAATTTTTCCCTCCACAGTAATGTAACGCTGACGGGTACCCAGATTTTAGCGGTTAATACCGTTATTATAAAAGTGTTTACAAAAATGTATCTTTTAAATCTCTAATTTGTCATCGCTTTTTGTTAACAATTTGACTGTCGACTACGAGATAACTCGTAGATTGCGTTCTCTTCCAGGGTGCCAACTACGAGTTATCTCGTACTCGCACTAAAGCTGCCATTTTTGTGTAGCTACGAATAAAACCGTATTATATCAATGCTAGTTATCGATAAATGTCTTCTGGGAAAAGAACAAAAAGTCAATGCGTGGCCAGTTTTCTGAAAATTGCCGCGGCAGTCAACGTGTTAAACTAAGCCGTTTTCGAAAAAAAGCAGAACTTTGAAAAAGGCAAATGCAGATTTAGACCTTATGCTCGATGTAGTGTAACAAACCACAGATTCTCACGCTAATAGTCTAGCACACTACCCACTGGACTACCAAGGCAACCTATCACACGAATAAGAAATATGGCCGCTGAGTAAATTATTCCAATATATGGATCATAAACTGGCAGCCAGGTGAGACGACTCACATTTAACCTGATTTAAGAGTCTAAATTAGTAGTCTTTAATTACCAGTATCTCTCTGGTGTGGGTCCCCGGCCACAGTGGAATTCCGGGAAACTGTAGGGCAGACGAGCTCGCCAGAGCTGGTGCGCTCCTTCCGGAATCCTCTTCTGTTGAATTGGGTATGCCACTTGCCTCGGTCAAGTTGACCATTGCGCGGAGGTTCTTTCGGGACGCCAACCTATCCTGGGTCAATGAGGAGTCCTGCTCCACCGCTAGACGCAACTGGTCCAAGATGGATAGAAGGCGTACCAACCGATTACTTGGTCTTGGTCGTGATGTCATCTCGACTGCGGTGGCCGTGCTTGCAGGCCATTGTGTCATGGGTAGACACGCGGAAAGAATGAGGCTCCCTTTCAACGACTTTTGCCGTGGATGCAGGTCCACTGAGGAAGAGGAGACTGTTGTTCACTTTCTCTGCCAGTGCCCGTCTCTTGCTAGGTGTAGATATAGGTTATTTGGCTCCCCATTTCTTGTTAGCTTAACGGAGCTATCATCTATTGACATCAAAGATATAGCTTCGTTCATCAAACTTTCTGGCTAGTTTTCCAGTGCGGGGTAGTCCCGCTTTTGTTGAGCAGACCTTGCGCTGACCAACTTCCTCCTTTTCCCTGATTTTGGTGGAACTTGGTTAGTACAGGGACTGCGTTCACCCGTGGCATCACAACGGGCCGCTATGCGTGCTCAAGTGAGCTTTGTGATATCAGAGCTACCTCTCCGACCTAACCTAACCTAACCTAGCCTTTAATTAGCTCGGTAAAATTTTTCTCAACTATTTACATCTAGAGTCGGTAAGGGTTATCTATATATATCAAAATGAATGTGTGTTTGTATGTTTGAAGTTTATAAACGGCTGAACCGATTTTCTTGAAATTTTCACAGTATCTTCCTGTAAGTCTGGAAGGAGTTATAGTGTATAATAGTGGGTGTGGCACCTCCGATATAAAGTAAATACGAAAATCTGTATATCTGAAAGACAGCTCGAGTCCACATTTTTTGTACAAGTAACTTTAGTTTAAATATAAATATTTTAGACAAAAATAGGCGATCTAACAAAAGTGGGTGTGGCACCTCCGATATAAAGTAAATACGAAAATCTGTATATCTGAAAGACAGCTCGAGTCCACATTTTTTGTACAAGTAACTTTAGTTTAAATATAAATATTTTAGACAAAAATAGGCAATTTAACAAAAGTGGGCGTGACACCTCCCATATAAAGTAAATTATAAAATCTGCATATCTAGAACACCAGAACAGTTAGACTGCTCAAATTTCGTACGAATATCTAAAGGTTCAATATCAATATATTTGTTAAAAATGGGCGATCAAGCATTAGGGGCGTGGCAAACTACATATGAACTAATTATTAAAATCTGTATATCTAGAAAACTATAACAGCTAGAGTACCCAATTTTGTATTCCAGCTATAGTAAGGTGGTGCCTCTCACGTGAAGTAATTACAAAAATGTGTATATTCTTATTATTTAATTTCCGTGGGGATAGCGAAGCACACCAGGTATTAGCTAGTATTATAAATAAAGAAAGAAGTCAGAGAACAGAAAAAGTGACTTTTTTTAAATAAAGACTTTCATGCAACCTTGGCGTGAGCATGCATGTTCTCATGTGTTTATCCTAATTTTCCATATTTAAAAACTCCGAAGCACTGAATTGTCATTGTATGCTTCTAATTTGAGAATGTACTTGATAAATTTCTAGTGGTGGAAAATAATATAAATTGTATTATTTTGTTGCAATAAATTGTTTAAATTTTATTAAAATAAATTTAAATAAATGAGTTCATACATATTCACATTGTATACAAACATACATACATAAATGAATGATAAGTTCATAAAACAAATCATAGTAACTAAAACTATGGTTATTTACTGTTGTCGCCTAGTAAATTATAAACATTTAAAACCATTCCACAGAATTTTATGACTTTTACACGTATTTTGGAATAATCAACATTGTAAGACGACGATCGGCAATTAACACCTCTAACCTTAATAGAGTGCAACAGTTGTTGTTGATTTGCTTTCACAAAATGCTTACTACCATGGCTTTATTTTACAGAGCAATTTAGTAATAACAATAGCATGTTATTTATTCAACGAAAAAAATTGTTTAGTGTAATAAAACGTGTGGAATTATTTATTAAAGATTTGAAAATACATACATTTTTTTCTTATAATTACCACAGTCTATCTATCACACGAAGTATCATTTTCGAAAAGGGATTCCTGAATAGCAAACGATTCATTACACAGTCTAACAAGAATTTTTAAACTAGAAAACAGATTATATAGTTTCTTTAAAGATTTATGGTGTACTGGAACCGAATCCCAGCTCAATATTGCTTCATCAGCCTAGGTTTTCATATATGCGTGTGGATCATATATGCGTGTGGATCACAGGCCGACAAGACTTTTAATCCACAAACCAGACTATACCTACCTACAGGTTTTTGGTGATTTGAATCCAAATCTTACTACAAATTTGAATTATCACCCTAGATTTTCGAGATTTCCAAACATAAAAGTGCAAAGAACATGATTTTTGGCTATATCCGAGTGTATACTACGTAGCGAATTAATTATATTTCCGAAATCTCGATGCAACATTTAAAATCAATTTACACAAAACCATTTTTAAATTTTTGTAACATTTTTTAACACGTTGACTGCCAACTACGAGATAACTCGTAGATTGTGTTCCCGTCTAGGGTGCCAACTACGAGTTATCTCGTACTCACTCTACTTGCCATTTTTGTGTAGCTACGAATAAAACCGTATTATATCAGTGCTAGTATCGATAAATGGCTTCTGGGAAAAAACAAAAATTCAATGTTGGCTTGCGTGGCCAGTTTTCTGAAAATTGCCGTTGCCGTCAACGTGTTAACTTAAATCCCACCTCCCAAAGCAATAACCACAATCAAATGCTATTTAACTAACATTTTTTAATTCAATTAAATGGGAATATATTTTGCTGTTAACTAAAATTTATTACAAACGCGAACTCCACTGTATTAGAAAATGAGAAATTTGATCAAAAACCATTGTAGGTTGGTTGAAGACTCAGTGCTAATTGATTCATAATGCGTTTTCACCATTATCTCCAGAAAATGGAATTGAATTTATTAGCATTTCCAATATTGTATGTAGTTGCTCGAAAATATATGCAATAATTCATTCAATATATTATTTAATAACTTTTTATTTAGCATATATTTGTTTTTCTTAAGAGTGGAAAACTTTTTGCATTTTGTGTAATCGGATGAGTTTATTTTCGAGGCTAGGCATGAATATTTTTTCAAGCTGTTTTAATTCAATTAAATATATCGACTATTTCTTTCGACGGGCGACGGTAAAGAAGTCTTCAGTATGTGATAATAAAGTATAATAAATGCAAAGTGACATTAATTCCATAAATCGTGATCAGAGTAGTAATCAAGATTTCTTTTTTGTAAATCCCGTCCAAATAAAAATATGTAAATTGTACACAGACTAAGGGCCATTATTACAACTGGCCGTTAACTAAAGGGAGGATTTTAACGAGCAGATAAATTGTTTTTCATTATTATGAGTACCCAATAAGATAGAGGTGAGCGTTAAGCTAAAGGGGGGACCATCCTGCCGGTAACTTTTAAAGTTAAGTTTATGTTTGAACTTGCCATATTATGTTATTTTCAATATGGCAACTTCAACAAAACAAAATGAGCATATACAACAGGAAAAACCAAGCCTGTCGTTGCCACTGAGTTTAAAAAAAACTTGTTTAATTGAGCAGTGTTATCGACATTGCTCCACCACTGCCATATTTTTAAAAAAGTTAACTGTGTTTTATCAAGATAACTTTACAGTTCCCTTTAGCTAAAGGTACCTTTAACTAAACCCAAGTTTAACGGTAAGTTGTAATAATGGCCCTAAAGCCATGCTGTCAATTGTTAAACTTCTTGACTAGACCGTATTATCGGCGATGCCCTGTATCGAATAGCGTTTTTGCATTTGTTAACAATCTTTTCAATTCAGTCGCTCATTTTTAGTTAAACCAACATTATTTTTCACAGACAAAGTTAGTCTTAATTGATTTTTATTCAAAAAATGTTGACCTTTTAACCGATGCCAAATTTCAATAATACACCGATTAATTGATTTCCGAAAGCCAATTTCCTTTGCTTTTTTAATAGATGAGTAGCGTGTTGACTTATTAGACACGAACTCGATTTTTCAAATCTCAGCTCTGATATACCGAACAGAATGAAAAAAGAATTATTTCGGCGACTTTCTCTCAGCAGCCTTCTGGTAGAAACTTTGAGAGTAAATAAAATTGCCATGAAATCTTCAAATCTGTCATTTGGAATAGACGACTTTTAAACTGTAAGTGCTATCACTAAGGGATCAAAATTAACATACACAACAGGGGTGATGCGAGAAACTAGGTCATCGTAATTCTGTCTAAAGGGCTGTAACGGCGAATTAAGTAACATATCTAACTACTGTGACATAAAGTTTTAGAAATTTTATTGGAAATGTTTGGTATTTTCTTGCCAACAAATTGAAATAAAAGTAAATCTGTCAACTTTTATATTAAAATCGCAAGTAATTATGCTAATATTACGTTTTCTTTGGTATTATTTGATATATATGTAGATGTGAATGATATGTTTAAAATTAATTCTTAACAATTCAGCATTGGAAATACCTGTCACTTAAATAATATTTAATCTCTTAATGAATTAATTTAAAGTAACTAGTAAATATTGAAGTCGCCGTGGTCTAGTAGGTAGTGTGTTGGCTTATTAGACGAAAGGCCCGAGTTCGAATCCCAGATCAGACATCAAAACGAAAATATGAAAAAATATTTCTTCGGCGACTTCCTCTCAGCAGATGTCTGGCAAAAACTCTGAGAGTAAAAATTGCCATGAAAAAGCTTCTCAAAAAATCTGTCGTTCCGAGTCGACTTTAAACTGTATGCCCCGCCACTCATGTATAAAAGTAACGCACACAACATGAGTGGTGTTGAGAAGCTAGGCCGTAATCCTGACTGAAGGGTTGTAATGGCCAATTATGTATGTATGTATGTATGTAACTAGTAAATATTAAAGTACGGAATGAACTTTTGAACCACACCAGAATAGAACGAGTAACTATCTATATATTGAAATTGTCAGAGTTTGGTTACCGCGTTTCACTATCTTAGATACATATTTCGAGCGTTAAGGTGCTTCTTATCTTATTAGAATGAATTGGAAATTAGAATTATTAGAATGAATTAGAAAATTGGAATTAGAATTTCGTCATCGGTACAACGAACCGCTGCACTCCGGGTGGCATCGACGTATAGGACTGCATCTAAGTCAGCAATACTAGTTATCAGTGGTGTAATACCTATAGGTCTACAGGCAAGCGACTAAAAACTTGCACGGAGAAACAGTAAATGTCGACGACGCCAGAAAGCGGACCAGACAACACTGGCAAGAGAAATGGAACACTGATGGGCGGCGAAACTTCTCCCAGATATTACTACCACTGGATTGAGAGTAATTTTGGTGAGGTTAATTACTATTTAATACAACTGTTATCCGGGCACGGTTATATTTGTAAATCTCTGTTTAAAATGGAGAAGATGACACGACCAAATTGTATTTATGGTGATGCGTCGATTGATGATGCGGAACACACTTTCTTTCATTGTTAGAGATGGAGTTTGGAAAGAAGGAATCTTGAGGCAAAAGTCGGCGTCTGTACTGTTGAAAACTTATGCGACGTACTTCTGAGCAGCGAAGTAAATTGGAATAGCATGGCCAGTTACACTGAGGCCATGCTAAAATCTAAGAACTTTGACTTGGATGAGAGAATTAGAATGGATGTTTGAACACACCTTCTCAGATTTTGTTGCGCTATCCTTCTCCCAGATATTACTCCCGCTGGGTTGAGAGGAAATCTGGTGAAGTTAATTACTATTTAACACAACTGTTATCCGGACACGGTTATATTTGTAAATATATGTTTAAGATGGGGAAGATGACACGACCAAATTGTATTTATGGTGATGCGTTGATTGACGATGCGGAACACACTTTCTTTCAATGTTAGAGATGGAGTTTGGAAAGAAGGAATCTTGAGGCCAAAGTCGGCGTCTGTACTATCGAAAACTTATGCGACGTGCTGCTGAGCAGCGAAGTAAATTGAAATAGCATGGCCAGTTATATTGAGGCATTGCTAAAATCAGATTTTGTTGCGCAATCCGGACGCGGATATGGATATGAAGTGGCCAAATGACCAGACGGACTCCAATTCGAAGTAATATCACGGTAGTTCCCGAGTGGGCATAAAGAGTTCAAAAGAGGAGGGGGAGATTTAGTGGGTGAGGGCCCCACACACGGGGGTTAGGTCCATTTACACCTCCTCGGCGGAAAAAAAAATCTTATCAGAATGTTAGTACTTCGGAATATGTTTGTTTTTATTTCAATTTAATGTCATTCATTAATATAAAGTGGTTAGAATGATCAGTCATCGACTTCCCACAGAATCCATCTTCTACAAATTCACAAGTTATAATTCCATTGTCATCTAAGTTGGCTTTTAGCAAACCATTAATGGTACCGCTTTAAGAGTCATTGTACTTACTGCAAATCCATCGTAACAAAATGAAATTTCATTGAAGATTGTTATTTAATTATAATTAAGTTTTTTCGCTATATTACAAGTTATAGACCCCCCGCTCCCTCCCCCCACCCCGAATATCAATCGAATGGTAACAGATGACAGAAAGACCACTAACAATGCCTTTTGCAATAGACCCTGATTATCCAAGCGAAATTTCTTGTTATTTGTTGTACATATTTGTTATTGTTGTTGGGATTATTAAACCACATTTAAATTTACAGTTGACTGAAATCTATCCGTTAATTTTCTTATGTTTTCCTGTGTTTTCGTTTAGACAACAAACTAACTTTGAATCGTTGTTAGTCTCAAAGCACAACTCAACGGTCATAGACGTGATCGCGTATAAAATCGAAAAAACACAAATTGTTGTTGGCTTATTCCGTCGTTTACAAAAAAAAAAAATACGCACGCTTATAGTTTTTAAGCATAATAAATATGTACGAATTTATGTTAAAAGACAAAATATAATAAGAAAGAATAGAAAGAAAAGTACAAATATAAAATTGAGTTTCTTAGTGCGGTGTTCATACATACATACATATACATATATATATCTATATATACATACATATGTACATATATATTTAAATTAAAGAAGCCGAAATAGGAAAAGTTAGTAAACAGGGCTCGATTAGAGAGTTTTCTCTTTTACACGTGAAATTTAAATATAAAAACGAATAAAAAAAACAAAACTAAATAACAACAACAATAACCACTACAACAATAACTACTATGAAATCACAACTTTTGCATATGGAAAATCCAACAAAAGCAATTTTACAATTTCTCTTCGATTTATTGATATTTTCATTGAAATCCATTTTCTATATATTGGAATCACTTTATTATACTATAATACCAGATCGTTTTCGCAAACTAAAGGTAATGTTAAAGAGACCTTCATGGTGTGTAAGACTTAATTGTAGTGAAATCTTTAGCGAAAGTACATATATTTATATTCAATATTCTTAAAGTGAATGCAGACGACAGCAAGATTAATTGTGCCACATACAACAAGTTTTTGCAATTTATGTGTTCAAAACTGAAAAAAGCTACATATTTAGGCATATTTGTACAGTAGTGCTTAAAAACTGAATAAATTTTTTCTGCAAACTTATCAACATTTTTTATTTGCTTTTTATTTATGGAGCGTGTGAACTTTTGGAAATAACGATATGAAATTGCATAAAAGATCCATAAGACAGATGGAAGAGACCACGATTAGACGGAAATGTAGTATTTTAGAATAGTCAACCGAATGCTTTAATTTTAATAGGAAATGTAAATTCGATAGGTATTACAGAACAATATCACAGCCCTCCAAATTTGGACTTTTTTCTGTGCAAATAAGATGGCTCCAGGTGTTTCCGAAGACATTTTGCGCGCTGAACACGAATCTGGGTTCAAAAACTTAGACCAATATGGTCTGATTAATTTTTATAAACCTCGGCCGCCATACTGGATCCGCCATTTTGAATTTTTTAAATCTGAATGAAGATCTGTAATCAGCGACCCCTAAATAACAATTTTCAAGTAAATCTGATTAATTTTTAAGTATCTCCGTAATGTGTTTCTTTTTCCTTGCACCCCTTGACATAAACCCACCCCTTACTTTAAGGGTCCATGCAATCAATTTAGCTTTGGGCTCAGTTTAAAGAGCAAAGATCAATTCTTAATTTCTGACAATAGTGACGGTTGTAGCACGTCAGTGTTTAGCTCTACAATTTTTCAAAAATGGCCAAAACCGCTATTTTTATTGGTTTCAACCCCCTTTTTCTCGAAAACCTGACGTGATGGAAAGTTTTTGTTCAGCAGATTAGTGTTCAGCACGCAAAATGCTTTCGGAATTCCATCATATTTGCAAAACCCATGCAGGGCTATGTATTTATCCCAAATACTTGTTGAATTTGACCTAGCATTAGTTATCTGCAAAGAAAACTATAAATATGGATTGGCGAGCACAACATATTAAAACCTATAGAGCCTATGCCATAACGATCTGCTGATGTCAATAGAAATAAACTTCAGTTTACAAAGTACTTAAACTTCCTAAAGCTTTGAACCGATACTCGTATACAGTGGACAGCAAAAGTCTTAGTATGGCAATATATTTTAGCAATTTCATGATGAAAATGTTATGCCTTGTATTTAGTAGAATATCTTTTAAGGTCAAGCACTCCATTACGATTACGTAACCGTTGTTACGCTCTTGACGTCATATCGGGACTTTGTGCATGAGTATTAAGCCTTGTACGCAGGTTACAACGATCTGCTTGTATAATTATCAGTGGTGTCCTGCGCACAACTCCTACGACGCTCTGGAGATAATCTTATACCTTCTACCGCTTGACCTCTACTGCAGGAACGTGGCGGCTAAGATTAGTAGGCGTCTCTGGGCTACTGGACAATGGCATGCATTGCCCTTTAGCCATACAAGAATACTTGAAGAGATTGATATTGTCGGAAGCAGTGATTACATGACACCGCGATATGACTTCTCAAGGTACTTTTGGACATGCATTCCGAAAAGGAAGGACTGGAGGAATGGTGCAGCAAACCTCCCAACGGGATTCCGCACAAATTTACACCGATGGCTCCAAACTCGAAGGAGCCGTTGGAATCGGTATTTATTCGAATTCAATCGGAATATCCAAGTCTATAAGGCTACCGAATAACTGCAGCGTCTTTCAGGCGGAAGTATCGGCAAATCGGGCTGCGGTGAAAATTATTGTGGACAAAAATCTTCATGGGCATTATCAGAAAATCATCATACTTTCCAATAGCCAAGCGGCTATCAAGGCATTGGATTCCAGTGTAATAAACTCCATGACGGTGTACGAATGTCGCATATATCTCAATGAGGTGGCGAACCGATATGATGTCTGTATCACATGGGTATCGGGACATAATGATATTCCCGGCAACTGCAGAGCGGATGAATTGGCCAGGAGGGGCACATCATCGAACTCTCTGATGAATGCTCTACATTGGGGATCTCTTTGGGTACCTGCAAACTTATAATTGACAATGCAACCGTAGATTTCGCCAACAGAATGTGGGCAACTTCGGACAAGGGCAGGGCGGCGCAAAAGATCTGGCCAAGGCTGGATAGGAGGCGCACGGCGACTCTGCTAAGACTCCAAAGAAGTCGGCTCAGCACTGTTATCGGGATTATTACGGGGCATTGTATTATAGGAATGCATGCGAGGCGTATTGGTCTTGGAAAACTTGCAAATGATTTCTGCAGAAGGAGAGATGAAGAGAAGGATGAGAGTATTCTTCACCTACTGTGCACAGAGGTACCTGGGTACCTACTATATGGAATAGGAAATAGAATAGGGGAAATGAGAAACCGTGGTATCACAATGGGCCCTGTGTGCGGCCTAAGTGTATCCGCTGAAGACTCCATCGAGGGACAGCCACTTCTACCTACCTACCTATCTAAGTCTGTGGGGACTTTTTCGGTCAAAATCTATTGCCGTACTAAGACTTTTGCTGTCTACTGTATATGGAGTTAGTTTTGTTTTTGATCGATCCTTTTTTTTAAGGATTTTCTCTACTGTTATCCTTGCTAGAATAAAAGAAAATAATACAATAAAAATTTACGAGCGTTATTTAAGGAAATAAAAAAAAATTGTAGACTCTGCATACTCCTTTAGTAAAAGTTGCTTATATTTCGATCAATACTGTATGTGTATACAAATATACAATTATACAAACTTGTATCTATCTACTCACTTGTATTTGCTTTTAAAAATATAATATTTGATAGTTTTTATTATTATGCGGCTGGTTTAACTGCTGCAACAACGAGTTTTTGCTTTTATATATGCAATGTGCAACAAATGTTACAAATAGTTGCAATTATACCCTATCGCTAAAAGGTATTGTATTATGTGTTCATGCTTTAGTATGTAACATTGATTTCATTTTACATTGCTTTCTTTATTTCAAATAACGGTTAAAAACATAGGACTGTTTAATACATTTTTAATTTAAAAATTAGTACTTAAGCAATTTCTAACTCTCAAAGTTATTTCAGTCACTTTTTAAAATTTCATTTTCTTGTGTACGATTATTTTGCTTTGAGCTCCACCGTTCATCATATATGAAACAAATGTTTGCATACTTACATATGTATGCAATTATAAAAACAATAAAGTTTTGTAATTATTTGAACTAGAAATAATTAAAACATCAATAATAAATTATATTATTTTTATTGTTTTTTCAAACGCTATATTTTACCGTCAAAGAAACTACATACATACATAAGTTATATTACCATGACCATTATAGAAAACAAAATTTCATAAGAACTATTTTTCCAGTTAAATATGTACATACATATGTATATTATGCATGAATTTATGTAGAAATAATAAATAAAAAATAATTTATCGTTATTCTAAACTGCTGCCACTAATTTTTAAAATTTTCTTGCATTATGTGCAAACATTCGTCGTTGTCGAATGTATAGTCAATTGACCGAATTTCTTTTTTTCGTTATAACGCTCTAAATACTTAAAATAATAAACACTATTTACTTGCCGATTTTCGTATTTAATAAATTAAGAGGCTTTAATTCCATCCAAAAATAAACTATGTATCTAACAAAATAAATTTTCAGTTGTAAAAAAGTTTATACATAAATACATATAAAATTGGCCATTACGACCCTTAAGTCAGGATTACAGCCTAGCTTCTCAAACCACTCCCGTTGTATGCCTTAATTTTATACTGGAGTGGCGATATCTCCGAACGACAGATTTTTGAGAAACTTTTTCATTGCAGCTTTATTTACTATCAGAGTTTTTGCCAGAAATCTGCTGAGAGGAAGTCGCCGAAGAAATATTTTTTTTTTTTCATATTTCGTTTTGATGTCTGGCCTGGGACTCGAATCTGGGCTTTACATCTAATAAGCGAACACACTACCTACTAGACTACGGCGACTGCAAAAAAAAAGTTTATTGTCGACAAACAATAACGGAAGTTGAAGTTTTGCTCGTGGAATCACGAGCATCACACGTCACAGCATCATTGATTTTAAAGCCTTTAAACCCTAAAAACACTGTCAATATTAGTAAATATGTACTTCGAACTATAATTTTCTACTACCAAATAAATGATATAATACAGTTTAATTTGCAAATCTGTAATCGAACGCACTCAATTTAGTTGTATAAGGTGTCCCAAAGGTCAGGATTCTATTGAAAGGTCCTACACAGAGAGAAAAAAGGCGTTTTAAAATTATACACGTTTGGTACCAAATTGACACAAAATTGTTTATAATTTTTCAACAACATCTGTTGTTGATTTGATACACGACGTTATCAAATCAACAAAAAAAAAATAAATAATTCACTACGTTGTCAAATCATAAACGTTGTCGTTTATTCGTTGTCAAATTTCAACGAAATGACAACGAAGCGTTGTCGAAATAACAACAATGCGTTGTTTCAATGACAATGAAGCGTTGTCAAAATTACCACGGTGATTGTCAAAATGATAGCTGTGTGTTATTAAAATTTTTTACACATCCGTTGTCGAAATGTTAACAAACGTGGTAAGCTCACTTTTGACAACGGATTGTATCAATTTCGGGTTTTCCCTCTGTGTATAGCTTTAAAAATTAAAGGAAAAGTCAGTTATTTTTTGACACTTGTAAAACAAAAAATAATTGCTTTGCTGAATAAAGCGGTATCAGTTTTAATTACGTAATACTTCGTTAGAGGTGTGGGAACAGCTTGAGTTTAGGCGCCGAGAAATGTCGTTTATCTGAAGGATATGGGGCCTGTGCCTGAATATGGATACTGGCTTCATGGGAAGTAAGCAAATAATATACGATCACCCATTACATACATAATTGGCCATTACAACCCTTCAGTCAAGATTACGGCCTAGCTTCTCAACACCACTCATGTTGTGTATGTTAATTTTATACATGAGTGGCGGGAAATACAGTTTTAAAGTCGACTCCCAACGACAGATTTTTGAGAAACTTTTTCATGGCAAAATTATTTACTCTCAGAATTTTTGCCAGAAATCTGCTGAGAGGACGTCGACGAAGAAATATTTTTCACATTTCGTTTTGATGTCTGACCGGGGATATGAAGTGTGCCTTCGCGTCTAATAAGCCAGCACACTACCTACTAGACTACGGCGAATTCCGATCAGCCATTACATCCGCTTAAAATGACTGTATGTACGCTTAAAATTATATAAGGCGTCATCAGACTTGTTTTTCCGCAAAAGCCTTGGTCCTAGTGACTATAAGGCTCTTACTCAGCGACTTTCTCCTAACTCAATTGGACTCAATTGCTTCCAACAGGGTGGAACAACAACGCATACAAGAACTGAAATACTACCGGGTTGCAAAATCTCTACATTTGATGATTCGCCCGATTTAATCGCCCTTTAAGCGGGGCTTTATGAAGTAACGAATCTATGTTATGCCCTTAAACAGAATATACGCTTGAAATCATTGAAACTAGTTCCTGAAATTCTGGCAAGGATGATGAAAAATGTTATAAATCGAGACCATATCGTTATCAACTCTGGCGCCTGCCACTGGGCCGATGTCCTCCTTTCTACTTATTGAAAGCAAAATTGGACGTTCAATAAACACAATCCATAGGTAAAACTCAAATGTTTCATTTTCTAAAATAAGTACCGCCAAAGAACATTGGGTTACAACAATAACCCCGAAATATGAAAAACAATGAAAATTATAATTTTAAAAAAGTATAAGATTTTTCTATTAGGCACTGTATTTAATGAAATTATTTACGCCTTATAATGATTAAATTATGGAGACTTCTTTTGAAGATAATTTATATTTATTATATTTTTTATTTTCTAGGATGTATCGGGTCAAGTTGTTCTAATCACTGGAGGAGGTGGTGGTGTTGGACGTTTAATAGCTCTCAATTTTGCTAAGTTAAATGCTCGAGTTGTAATATGGGACATAAATCAAGAAGGTAATTAGAGTAAACCTGATATTAAATTTGTTTGAACACAGATGTGCAGTGTCGTACAAAATAAAAGCAACAAATTCCGTATAGCTATTAAAATCTCAAAATTATAAATATTTGTTATTTAATATGTATAAACCAGAGATGAGCAATTAATCGTTTTTTCGCTACTCATAAGTACTCATGAAATTTTGAGTATGAGTGAGTCAACTGTATTGAAATTCAACTACTCTGATTCATTCGTACTCACTACAACATTGATTTATAAGTACAGATTGCAATGAGTATGAGTACAACGTTGACATCACACTCATAACATTCGAAATATGTTTGATACATTCGCCTACTCATTCAGATTCATACATTTAGAAAAATACTTATAATACTCATAAATCATAAGTCAGCATTTAAAAATTTCTCAGTTTTTAAATGACTTTAGAAAAACAATATCAATTCCAAAAACTAAAGTCCAATATCCTTTATGGAAATTTTAAAAATTAATTTGAAAAATGTATCATATTAGAACGTTAAGAACTTGAATAATTAATTGCTGATCTAAGGAAAGGAGAGGAGCAAGCAAGACGTTGCTGAAATTTATAATATAAATAAATCAATAGTTTGTAGACTACTAAAAAAAGTATGTATATTTACACAAAAGAAGTTGCACACATAATGGTAGAAAAATATGTCGCATAAAAAATCCATTTGCAACTTAAATTTTAATGTGCATACAGTGGACAGCAAACGTCTTAGTACGGCATGTGTGTGCAGTTAAATTCTTTTTTATATTCTTTTTTTTACAGTGAATGTTATGTTAACAGACACTGTTAACTTAACATAATCAAAAAATTTGGTAAGGGAGGAAAGAAAATCGCTTAAAAATTGCAAAAATAGGGATAAATTAGAGAAAAAAATTAAAGGAAGATGAAGCTAAACCTTTGAACTTTACAAAAAAACCAATATGTATGAAAATAACATTTTGCTTATTGGAGATAATATCTCATTTATAAATCGTGAACAATTCGATAAAATTTAAAAAGGTGCGGTTTTGTGGCCTATTGGGCTGGATAGCTATTGGATCAAGGATTCCAAAACAGTTTTCGCTATGGTCGGGTCACGACCGAGAGCGGAGATATAGCCGACGAAGCTAACTTTTTTATGCGACCAAACAGCATGCTCTATATAAATTGTGAAGAATTCGATAAAATTTAAAAAGGTGTGGTTTTCTGGCCTATTGGGCTGGATAGCTATTGGATGAAGGATTCCAAAACAGTTTTCGCTATGGTCGGGTCACGACCGAGAGCGGTCTGTTAAGAAACTGTTTTGGAATCCTTGATCCAATAGCTATCCAGCCCAATAGGCCAGAAAACCGCACCTTTTTAAATTTTATCGAATTCTTCACAATTTATATAGAGCATGTTGTTTGGTCGTATAAAAAAGTTAGCTTCGTCGGCTATATCTCCGCCCCCGGTCGTGACCCGACCATAGCGAAAACTGTTTTGGAATCCTTGATCCAATAGCTATCCAGCCCAATAGGTCAGAAAACCGCACCTTTTTAAATTTTATCGACTTTTTCACAATTTATATAGAGCATGTTGTTTGGTCGTATCAAAAAGTTAGCTTCGTCGGTTATATCTCCGCCTCCGGTCGTGACCCGACCATAGCGAAAACTGTTTTGGAATCCTTGATCCAATAGCTATCCAGCCTAATAGGCCAGAAAACCGCACCTTTTTAAATTTGATCGAATTCTTCACAATTTATATAGAGCATGTTGTTTGGTCGTATAAAAAAGTTAGCTTCGTCGGCTATATCTCCGCCCCCGGTCGTGACCCGACCATAGCGAAAACTGTTTTGGAATCCTTGATCCAATAGCTATCCAGCCCAATAGGCCAGAAAACCGCACCTTTTTAAATTTGATCGAATTCTTCACAATTTATATAGAGCATGTTGTTTGGTCGTATAAAAAAGTTAGCTTCGTCGGCTATATCTCCGCCCCCGGTCGTGACCCGACCATAGCGAAAACTGTTTTGGAATCCTTGATCCAATAGCTATCCAGCCCAATAGGCCAGAAAACCGCACCTTTTTAAATTTTATCGAATTCTTCACAATTTATATAGAGCATGTTGTTTGGTCGTATAAAAAAGTTAGCTTCGTCGGCTATATCTCCGCCCCCGGTCGTGACCCGACCATAGCGAAAACTGTTTTGGAATCCTTGATCCAATAGCTATCCAGCCCAATAGGTCAGAAAACCGCACCTTTTTAAATTTTATCGACTTTTTCACAATTTATATAGAGCATGTTGTTTGGTCGCATAAAAAAGTTAGCTTCGTCGGCTATATCTCCGCTCTCGGTCGTGACCCGACCATAGCGAAACTGTTTTGGAATCCTTGATCCAATAGCTATCCAGCCCAATAGGCCAGAAAACAGCACCTTTTTAAATTTTATCGAATTTTTCACGATTTATAAATGACATATTATCTCCAATAAGCAAAATGTTATTTTCATACATATTGGTTTTTTTGTAAAGTTCAAAGGTTTAGCTTCATCTTCCTTTAATTTTTTTCTCTAATTTATCCCTATTTTTGCAATTTTTAAGCGATTTTCTTTCCTCCCTTTCCAAATTTTTTGATTATGTTAATGATAAATCACCATGGATGGTTAAAGCATTCAACAACACATGCAATGAACCTTATTTCTATATGAAAGGGTATGTAAATAAACAAAATTGTCGAATTGGGGACGATATCTATTCATATTAGATCCAAGACCGTCCAATGCATCATTGTTTGCTGCGGATTTTTGGCTGGTCAACGCTGTCAATGGCTAGCACTATAGTATGAATTGAATAATCTGGAAACCAACGACATGGTTTCAACCGGGCTGTGCCATTTGCTTCGCAGCTCATACAACTTTTGATATACTACACGATCGACTGTGAATTGACCACCTAGATTGTGAGATTTCACCCCGTTAGACATTTTCTTAAGTCGCTGGTGTATCCAAATGAGCCGTAAATCACAGCTGTCCTCAAAGTCAACGTTTATGCGTAAGTCATGGAAAATTTAACGGTAGGAAGCGTTTAAAGCTATCCTTCTAAGAAATAATTCACTCAATTGCCATCTGACCACATTCGTTCTACAGCCAAATTGCTCCAAAACGTCTATGGACGTCCATGTTCTCTTCTACCTTTAACTGAACCCAAGTTAACGGCAAGTTGTAATAATGGCCATAAATTTACGTATGCATTAGTTGTTGCTAAATTGTATCTTGTATCAAAGTCATACCTCTGCAAACTTCATCTCATAGGTGTTGTGAAGAAGAAGAAACATACGATTCCTGAAGCGCTGGTAGTGAAAAGCAAAAGTATTTTAATATTTTTAAAACTCACCTCGGCTAATATGTGTGAATATTTTGTACGTATTTTGTGTTTTGTACCATCAGATTCACGAAAAGATAAGTTTGATCCATTAATTTGAAGTGTGGTCATGCAGCTTTAGGCTAATTTCTCTTTTTATTGACGAAAATGTACGGTTTAGTGCTGTCAATAAAATGAATGGAATAGGGTGGGATACAGAATTATGGTATATTGCCACTCAATCTATGGTGAATTGTAAGACATTACCACATATATGTAGTTGAATTGATCCACAGGAACTTTCTAAATTATTGAACTTAAATAACTCCATTTTTTTATATTTTTTTATTAATTTTTTTGATTTTAACGGAACATTAAACGTGAAACTGCTAATTAGGTCAAACAAATTATTTTCTATTTCTGCAAAATCTTAATAGCATTGAAAATTAGCACTTAATGTATATTTTTTACTTGAGAAATTAATTTACCGTTATAGCTTGTTAACACTTATTTAGTACCTACGTCATTAGTATTCATATTTTTTCTTTTTAGCAATTAAAACAACTATTAATCTATTGGCCCAGAATGGTTACCATAATTGCAAGGGATATGTTGTGGATATTTCAAATCGTGAGGATGTCTATGAGAGAGCCGCACAGACTGTAAGGGAAGTGGGTAATGTCGATATTCTTATCAACAATGCTGGTATTGTTTGTTGTAAGCCTTTTTGGGATTTACCTGATCGTGTTATCCAAAGTACGTACAATATTAATATTATATCGCACTATTGGACCGTAAAGGCATTTCTGCCCAATATGATGCAAAACAATCGTGGTCATATTGTTACCGTTAGCTCGGTAACGGGAATGCTGGGCACTTACGGCTGTTCGGACTACAGTGCCACTAAATATGCCTGCATCGGTTTTCACGAAAGTCTCTTGACCGATCTTAAGACACATGGTTACGATAGTATTCATATGACACTTATTTGTCCGTATTATATTAACACGGGTATGTTTTCCGGCGTACAGCCAAGAATGTTTCCCATGTTGGAGCCACAGTATGTAGCAGATCAAATAGTATCGGCTGTAAGAAAGAACGAGACATGGTGTGTGCTACCAAATTCAATTCGAACATTTACACCCTTAAAATGGTAACTAACGTTAAATTATTTATAGTTTTAGAAATTTTTTAGATTTAATTTAATCCGTTTCATTTTAGTTTATTGCCAGCAAAAATGTGTTGGGAATTGATGTCGCGCGTAATACGAGGACCCGAATCGATGATGATGTTTCAAGGTCGTGGTCGTGTTGCTGCCGGTTAAATAAATGTTGCATGCATATGTGTGAACACAATATATTTAGTTTTAATTTAATACATATTAATTGTATATTTAAGTTTATCCAATAAATTTTATATGTTTCATAATAAAGAGATGAATCTTCTATAACTTTAACTTATATAAGCTCATTAAAATTTTTTATGTGACAACAGGTCCTGTCAAAAACAAAATGATGGTACTCAAATATCACCTTAAATTTTATGACAATCTATGGTTTCGTATACTCCGTACTCTATAAATGAATGGGCCTGTTCGTAAATGAATCACTGCGCTGCATAATATGATTATTTTGCGCTCACACTGCTAATCACATGTTGCTGATGCTTCTTTTTGCTGATTTATTTGTTTGCATTTGCGAACGAACAAACACTGCAGAAATCAAGGAAAAATTATTAATATATTTGATTTTTGAACTGGACGATAAAACAAATGACAAAATGTTGTTAAATGTACAAAAAGTGTACTTTGTGCAAAAAAGAAGACATTTAAGAAAGAAAAAAATAATCTTATTGTTAAAACTCTCATTCTCTCTCTCCCACTCATTTAATGCATCAGCCATTTTTGTGATTAGTGTTTTGGGTTTATTTGCGCATAATATGATTTAATGTTGCATTTACGAACATGTTGCAGCTGCAGTGCTGCCAAGGTTTGCATTTATGAACACGATGCTCATATTATGCAGCGCAGTGATTCATTTACGAACAGGCCCAATATTTTAGAACCCAATGCCGTCTTCTCCTTACAACCAATTTTTTTTTCTGACTCAAATAAAATAAGGCCGTAGCTAATAGGCTCACTTTAGATTCGTAATCTTGTATGATCTTCATTGAGTCAGGCTGTACTAAGGACCATTGCGTCGGTCTGGTGCAAATCACAACTTGTTCGTGAGTGTAAAGAGTCTTTAAAGACCAGATCGGAACCATCTACTTTGGGTTCCAAGACATAGCATTATGCTAATGAGACGGTCAACTAGGTTCGCTTTTTGATAGCTGGTTCTAATCCACCAATCTGCCCTAGATGGGTCAAGGAGGAAGAGAAGAATCCTTAGGAGATGGATCGAGTAGTTATATGCCTTGGAGTCTAGTGTAGACTGTGCTAGAACAGTTTTACAGCTGGGATTGGATAAGGCTAGCATAAGTTTAGTTATTGGTTTTATTGCAGGGCACTGTGAGATTATATGGAACAGATCCAAGTCAGATTATAATGTGGTATGTGGCGATGAGTAGAAGTTGGAGACTATCGAACACCTCCTCTACATCTGTCCAGTCTTTGGTAGATTGAGAATCCTAAGCAGGGACTATTCTGAAGGCTTAGACTCTCTATCGAGAGCCGAAATTAAGTCTCTCTAGAGATTCATAAGTAGCTTAATCTGGTTGAGAAATACTAAGGCATCAAGTTTATAGTTGCGTACTTGTGGTTCATCTTTTTTCCTGTTTCCTATATCCTCCCTTTTCTAACTCTTATCTTTTTTCCATTTCACTATCTCCTTCACTATAACCTCTCTCTTCTAGGACACATTATCAATTGGTCTTTTTGACCTCTGATACTTGTCATCAGGACAAGTACATGTCCTCTAACCTAACCTCATAATTATTTAATCCCTTATTTAATGTAATTATTTTCCAGAAAAAAAGAAGTCGTCGTAGTCTAGTATGTAGTGTGTTGGCTTATAAGACGTAAGGCCCGGGTTCAAACCCCAGGTCCGACAACAAAACCAAAATAAAAAGAAAAAATATTTCTTCGGCGATTTCCTCTCAGCAGATTTCTGGTAAAAGCTCTGAGAGTAAATAAACCTGCCATGAAAAAGTTTTTTAAAAATCTGTTGTTCGGAGTCGACGTTAAACTGTAGGTCCCGCCACAAGTGTAAAATTAAGGCACACAACATGAGTGGTGTGAAAAACTAGGCCGTAATCCTGACTGAAGGGTTTTAATGGCCAATTATGTATGAATGTATTCAACAAATGTACTGTATGAATCCTCCAATTAATTCAACATAAATGTATCGAGAACAATAACCCATAAAAAACTAGTAACAAAACAAAAGGCCTCATACATAAAAAAGAAGGCAACTATTATCAGTAAATTCTAGATAGGCACTCATCAATCATATGAAATCTGCAACAAATTCACTACACCGATGCTTCGTTGAAAACTTAAAATTTATTTTCATTTCCATTGTTCAATAAAATATAAAAGAGCTTAATTTAATAGTAATAGTCCATATCAATATTTTTATTATAATAATTTTGCCTTTATTTAGAGAAGTAACAATAATACATATATCGCCGCTTTGGTGATTTTATTGGCCATATTTCAATTTTATCTTTGTAGTATTCTGTAAAGAGAAAAAACACATTCTTATTGAAATAATAAATTATAAATAATAGCAAATTAACGAATGTAATTAATTTCAGTAGTGTTTTGAACACTTGATAAATCATTCACATTTGCTCAGATGTCCCTATCGTAAAAGTATCATCATAATTTACATGAGAATTATTAACAAATGAAAGTTAATTTCCACTTACCATTTTCATTAGCAGAAAAGTTTCTGTGAGTTTTGCTTGCAAGCTGCAATGGAAAAAAATAACAATTAAAATCTCTAAAAATAATAAATGATACAGTAAATTTAAACCCAATTTAATCAGTAATTATCAAATAATGATAAATCATTCACATAATGATCAGTTGTCCCTATCGTTAGTGTCATCATAAATAATCTTATAAAGTACATATTGACATTCAATAACACTTACTTAGGAAAATTTCATCCCCAGGAAATGATAATGTTGACGACTACTCAACTCGATATCTGTAAAAAATAAAAAAAATTGTAAATCTTTCAAGTCAGAATTTAGTATTAAAATATTTTATTTTAAAGGAGGATTTCAGTAATTAATAATATTTATGATAAATCATTCATTTTATCTCAGATGTCCCTATCGCAAGTATCATCATTGTTTTATAAGCAATTCATGCAATTGATTTATTTAAACATAAAAGTTTTATTTAATTACCATTGGGAAGAAACGAGCGCTGCCAATACATTCTTAACCATTCAGGTTGCTCTCTGCGTTGAACACTTTTCACATAATTGCCAGCATTTGATGTAAGCAATCGCCACTTGTGGTATGCCTAGTCAGAAGCTTCAGCTCGTTACCATAATTATATTAAGCTATAAGAAAGGAAATTGTTCATTAGTTTTCAAATATACACTTTTGAACACGTTTTCACATGTTGGAACATGAAAATCAGTTAATCGGAAACTATTTTGATAAATCAATCATTTTAATTCAGCTGTCCCTATCGAAAATATCATCACTTTCTCTTATCATTATTCTTACACAAAAAATAAATGCTGCATTCATAAAGTTCACTTACCTTAAATATTTTAATTTTAAATGTACCCACGTGCGTTTGCATATTGAATTAAACGAGAAATGTAAACGTCAACTTTGCTATCTATGTTCAAATGCCAAAAGAACAGTCCTGTAAAGTTAACAAAGTTGATCTTATTGAACACGGCGTATTGATATCAAATGACAGAGTTGAAAAAATTGCATTAAATATTAAAACAAACAATTCTAAATGCATACTAAACACAGATAAAAATTAGTGCTGCCAAACAATTATGCAAACAGACATTTTTTGTTAATTTTAAACTATAAAACATTTCAATGCGTATGTTTTCCAGCAATCTGCGCAAATGTTATATGTTGACGTAACTACGTCATCCCTTTTTATTATTTTTCTTAGTAATATCGGTAATAAATTGTAGGAATTCCGAAAAATAGTGTTTTTAAACCAGACCAGTATAACAATGTTATATATATTTCACAGAACAGTACTCGCTGGCTTGTCATCTCTTCAGTAACTTGTATATTTGATTCTAATGCAGGATATAACTACCTGGCACATCCTCAATTTTTTCAATATGGGCAGAAAATTCCAAACAATTGTTCTATCTCAGAGATATATATATTCTTTTTAAAAAATCTTTTAGCGGACTTGATCAGAGGGGGGCAGATAAGGTATGCTCTACCATAACATTACAAATACAGAAATTTTTTTTATACCTTTCGCTCAACAGTATAACTTCAAGCACCTTCCTCCTGTTAATAATAAAAATTAATGATTTATTAGCTCTATTAACAACTATTAGGTTATTGTTAACTATAAAGTTAAAAATTGACTGGCCTCTTATTAAATAAAGGATATTTTATTTTACTGCCATAAAATTTTTAATTCAGAAATTTATAATGTTTTAATAATAACAATAATATGTACAATTTTTATAAAAAAGCATTCCATAAAATAAAATTTATTGTGCTTAAAAAAAACTGAATTTTGTCTTCCTGTGATTCTCATTTTGTTTTTGACGTCCCATTTTTGTTATTTTACAAATAAGCCTTGGCAACCATGATGATTGAATTTACACGTCAGAATTGTCACAGAAAATATAAACTTGACAGTCGCAAAATTATATTTTTTGTTCACCTCGCCGTAAAACTTGTAATATTTTATAATTTAGACAATTTTTCCAAAATTTTTCTGATCTCATCTAAGAAAAAATTTAATAAAACCTTAACTGAAGTAAATGACAATTTAATGTCAATGGAATTGCAAATACGATGAGTGGCAGCAATGAAGAAAAAGATGCCAAAAATGCATTAAATGTACAAAAACGGTCAGGAAAAGCCAACAATGCAGTAAATGAGACGAATAAAAATATTGGAGCAAATTATGGAGTTGATGATTTAGTGAAATATGTGACGCTATATGTACGAAATCCTATAGTTCTGAGTGGTGTGGTGCTGCCATTCATACCTCTTTATTTAGGGGCATTTTATTTGTGGATAGCCGTATACGGTGTTGAAGAACACTATGAAGCGGGTCTTGTCGCTATTGCAGCGATAGCATTCGCTCACGTTTTAACATTGTTATGTTGTTATTGGAGCGTACACGTATTAGCATTTTTGAATTGTCGTCAGGTTAAAGTGCCAAAAGTTGGTGTTTTGGCAAAAGTAGTTCCCACAGCGAATAATGGCTCATCGGAAATGGTTATGATTCGACAAACAGTCTTGGAAGATGGCAGAGAAATGTATTATTTTCTGTTTCAAAAAACCAAATACATATGGGATGAAGAAAAGGCCACTTTTAGAGGTATTGAATTTCCAGTAAATGAAATTTTACAACATTATGCCAGATCGCGTGGTCTTGAAACGGAAGCTGCAGTTACTTTGGCGCAGAAAACCTATGGTAACAACCAAATGGAAATGGTCGTGCCGGAATTTTTCGAATTGTTTATCGAGAGAGCAACCGCGCCGTTTTTTGTATTTCAAATATTTTCTGTTGGTCTCTGGTGTTTAGACGAGTATTGGTATTATTCCCTGTTTACATTGTGCATGCTAATTGTATTCGAATGTACTTTAGTCCAACAACAATTGCGTAATATGTCGGAAATCCGTAAAATGGGTAACAAACCATATCTGATAAATGTCTTTCGGCAAAACAAATGGCGACAATTGGGATCAGATCAATTATTACCAGGAGATTTAGTTTCAATTACAAGATCTTATAATGATAATATTGTTCCGTGTGATCTAGTATTACTGCGTGGAAGTTGTATTGTAGATGAAAGCATGTTAACAGGTAAGAATCTTTTATTAATTTAAATACACAATAACAACTAACTTCTTTTAATTATGTATTTGAGTCATGTGATTTAAGTAAGTAATTAAATGCGAACTTACTAAATATGTATATCAAATCAATTCATAAAAAAATATATATTTCTCTTTGCTAAAATAATTTTTTAATAATACAATATAAATACAAAGTAATCTACTAAGAGTATTTTTATTACACTTTTAGTTTAATATTCTTAATTTTAAATTGACTTTCTTACATTCAATTGTAAACAATCTATAGCAATAACAATCTGTTGAAATTAAAAGTCAATAATAGTTTTTTCCACGGTATACATATTTAGGTTAGAGGACGTGTACTTGTCAACTGGGACAAGTACAGTACCCGGAGGTCGAATTGGCCCATTGTACAATTTCCAATTTAATTTTCAATCTTTTTTAGTTGCAGAAAATTCAGTGTTATATTGCAACACACCGAATTTGAATTTATTCTTGGTGTTGTGCAAGAATAATTTATTTTAATTTTTTTAGAGTTAAGACTTGAACACTTATTGTTAGTTCAATCAACAACTATTTGTCGCTCACTACTCCCTACCACTTTTCCATAAACTCACTTTCCGGTATTTTAACACAATGCACTGTGCAAATAGATAGGAGTCATCTTCTGAATGTTAATCTCAGTTAAAAAAAAAACTCATTTTAATTTAAATTTTTACTATTATTAATTTTATAGGCGAATCTGTACCACAAATGAAAGAATCATTGGAGTCACTCGATAATCTTAATACTGAACTTGATGTTGAAGGCGAAGGAAAGCTATTTATTTTATTCGGAGGTACTAAAGTAGTACAACATACTGCACCCAGTAAAGATGCAATGAGAGCTCCGGATGGAGGCTGTATTGGTTACGTTATTCGCAATGGTTTTAACACCTCGCAAGGAAAACTATTGAGAACTATTTTATTTGGTGTGAAACGTGTAACGGAAAATAATTTAGAAACGTTTGCCTTCATTGTCTTTTTGATGATATTCGCTATTTCGGCCGCTTCATATGTTTGGATTAAAGGCAGCGAAGATCCCGAAAGAAATCGTTATAAATTGTTTTTGGAATGTACTCTCATTTTAACATCAATTATACCACCAGATCTGCCAATTGAATTAACTCTGGCGGTAAACACTTCTTTAATGCAGCTTTCAAAATTATATGTATTTTGTACTGAGCCTTTCCGTATTCCTTTTGCCGGAAAAGTTCAAATCTGTTGTTTCGATAAAACTGGTACACTGACATCAGATAATTTAATGGTTGAAGGTGTAGCAGGATTAACGGATGATGGTGCCATTGTACCAATGGATAAAGCAGATGATAGTACTATTCAAGTTTTAGCAACATGTCACTCATTGGTTATGTTGGAAGACGGATTAGTTGGAGATCCCTTGGAAAAGGCAACATTAACGGCTGTAGATTGGAATCTGACTAAACAAGAGAGCGTTATTCCCAAGCGTGGAAAGTTAAAACCTCTTCGTATATATCAACGATTTTATTTTTCATCGGCTCTCAAACGAATGTCTGTCTTAGCTGGTTATTTGTCTTCGTTCAGTAATGAAGTGAATTACATTGGAACTGTTAAGGGTGCCCCAGAAGTATTGATGAAAATGCTTAAAGATGTACCAAAAAATTATGAAAAGGTAAGTTAACTACGGGAGTTATTCCTATTTACCTAACAACTTTGTTTTTTCTTTTTAGACATTTTTAGAGTATTCCCGTCGTGGAGCAAGAGTTCTAGCTTTGGGTATCAAAGAATTCGGTTCTTTAAGTAACCAACAAGTTCGTGAACTTAAACGAGAAGACGTTGAATGTAATCTTACATTTGCTGGATTTGTTATAATTTCTTGCCCTATGAAACCCGATTCAAAAAGTGTGATAAAAGAACTTATTCAAGCCTCTCATAAAGTAGTTATGATAACTGGTGACAATCCATTAACGGCCTGCCATGTTGCTAAAGAACTTCGTTTTACACGAAAGAAGCTGCTGGTTATCTCTCCCTCTCAGAAAAAGATTGGCGATTGGCAATGGGTTTCGATTGATGGTGAAACCGTATTTAGCTTAGATGCCAATTTGAAGAACATGCTCGCTGACTTTGATTTATGTATAACCGGCGAAGGTTTACAATATCTTAAAGACTATCACTATAAATACATGCTAGATATTTTACCACGTATAACTGTGTGTGCCCGGTTTGCACCCAAACAGAAAGAATATGTAATTACGACATTAAAACATCTTGGATATTGTACTTTAATGTGCGGTGACGGAACAAATGACGTAGGCGCTCTTAAGCATGCAAATGTTGGTGTATCATTACTTTCTAATGCCCCAGCGAGGCGAAATGCCAATACTGCCCTTACTACAACCGGTAATATTGAAAACGCCGCAAGTGTTACAACTGTTGCTACAAATACTGCCAATCAAAGGTTAGGTGGTGGTCGAAATGCACAAACAGCACTGTCTAATCGTCCACAAAATCAAATACTATCTCCGCGAGAACGTGCTCTTCAGCAAAGACGGGAACAACTGACGCAAACACAAGCACGTTTGCAATCAGTGTTGCGGGAAATTGACGAAGAACAGATTTCGGTGGTAAAATTAGGTGACGCTAGCATTGCAGCACCATTTACCAGCAAGTCATCATCAATTATGTGTGGTATTTATCTTACAATTATAATATTAATAATGTATTGGTAAATATGAAATTCCTATGTTACAGTAAATCATATCATAAAACAGGGACGTTGTACTTTAGTTACGACATTGCAAATGTTTAAGATTTTGGCACTGAACGCCTTAATATCAGCATATTGTCAATCTGTACTGTATATTGATGGTGTAAAATTCAGTGACACACAAGCCACTCTTCAAGGTCTATTCATTGCCGCCTGTTTCTTGTTTATTACACGTTCTAAAGTAAGTAAAATTATTAATAGAATCATATTAATTGATACTAATTTTACATTCTTTTAGCCTTTAAAGACGTTATCAAAGACGGCACCTTTACCAAATATATTCAACTTTTATACTGTAACTACAATTCTGTGTCAATTTGCGGTACATTTTACAGCATTGTTTTATCTAACTCAAGAAGCAACGGCTAGGGCACCTCCAAGGTAAAAAATCAATTTCAGTTATTGTATTATTATTTGTTTGTTAATGTATGTATCTTATCCAAAAGCAGAGAAGGTAAAGTTAAACTGTACATCGATATGGATGCTGAAGAAAAACAAAAGTTCGAACCAAATATCATTAACAGCACAGTTTACATTATTTGTTTGGCATTACAAGTTTCCACATTTGCAGTAAATTACAAGGTATGTTATTGTACTTACTACTTACTAAATTTTAGTGTATCATAATTTAAACGACTATTTCGCATTCCAGGGTCATCCATTCATGGAAAGTTTGCGTGAAAATCGTTTACTGATGTATTCAATTCTCGTATCTACACTTTTGGTCATTATGTTAGCGCTAGGCTTATCGCCTGATCTGACCAACACCTTTGAAATCGTTGATTTTCCAAGTGATGTAAGTTAAAGATGATTTGATAAAAAGAAGTCGCCTGTAAAATTGTTAATTATTTTCATTTTTCCAGTTCCGTAAAATATTAATATATGTTTTATTGGCCGATACAATAGCTGCATATGTTGCTGATAGAATATGTTCATTCCTTTTTGGTGAGACTAGACGAAAATCAAAAGTGTTGAGTTGTTAAAAATACTAACTGATCTATATTAGTATTATTCTCCCAATTCAATTACCAAAAAAAAAAAAAAATATTTAAATTCTAGTAATCGATGGATGGATGTTAATCTATTTAAGTTTTTAATCTAATTATTTAAATACTTGCTAATTATTTTCGGAAATATTGGAACATTTTTTCAAATAGTTTACACTTTAATAAATAAATATTTATACATTTATATTGTTCATTAGTGCACATGGTTATTATATGCCATTAATTACATTCTAATACGATAATTTCGTAAAATTTAATACATATGTAAATGTCAAATACAATTCATTTATGGAAGTATTTTTAGTTTTCATTTTTAAAATTTTAAAATTAGTTTTTACTTACAGAAACAAAAAAGGTGTATGCAACCACATTCATAACTTACCAATGCGATGTTCGCATTTGTATTGTATGAATGTGTGTTAAACAGCAGGCAATGTACGAAATTTTTATATTGTTTATTTATTTATTTGTATTAACATAAATATATAAATGTAAATATATAGAACAATTTATATTATTGCTATGAATTTATAATTCTTCTTCTTTTTTTCCTTAAAACTGATGAACGAATAAATTTAAAAAGAATTTTTTTTAACTGTTTACGTTGTTTCGTTAGGCTTTAATGTTGTTGTTGCAGTATCTACCGTCGGTGTTGTTTCATCTATTTTGGATTCTTCCAATTGCTTGAATTGTATTAAAATCACCAAATATGTTGTAACGGCTGAAAATATCTAGGAATACATACAAATACGCCTTAATTTTTATTTATAACAAAAGAAACAAATTGGACTTTGTTTGACATACGAGTATACATATAATTAATATGCAAAATTAATTTTCTTCTTACCTTGAACAGCGTTGAATTGTCAATTACGAAAAAGCCATAAGCGGTAAAATAGATTTGCTGTTTAATACTTTTTGTTAAAAATTTGTCCACCTACAATGAAATAAAAAAAGAATTCATTAATAAATGATTTTATTGTTGTTTTTAGATTTTACTTTTACATACAATATTTTGGTATTCCTTGCAATTTCCATAAACTCGTGCCAAAATTTGTGAAGTTCCATTCGCCTAAAGAGTGAGAAATAAAAACAATTTGTTTTTTTTTATGAATATGTATTTCATAATGTACCAATAATTCTTATTAAACATTGTTGTGTACAAATATCTTATCGTTTTTATATCTGTTTAAAGAATTGTTCTTCTCCTCACCCAATATGAGATTATTGTTACAGGAATGGTTCGATTATGAATGGCAATCAAATTCCAGTTTAGTAGTCACTTGCAAATTAGTATTAATTGGTATTATACATGGCAACTGAAACCCAACATCTTAAAAATTGACATAAAACAGTGCAGAATTAAGTACAAGTAATTTGGCAAGGACAGCCATACATTTTGACCGCTATAATTCAAACGGCTATGGTAACTATTATAATTCTTAAGTAAAAATGTTTCTGGAATATTCAATTCATTCCAATGAATTGTTTTAGTAGACTACATACAACCTTTATTCGCTTAATTGTTTTACGAGTAAAAATAAAATCGAATAATTCGATTGCCTCTCGCCTTTCAACCAGCCTAAGCCACTAATGAATCTGTGGAGAGCCTTGATGTCGGCTTTCGACACAGAAGTCAAACTCTCAAAGAAGGCCCTACCAAGGGTCCTCAACCTACGAAGGGCTGGGCAGTTACAGAGGAGGTGTTCGATAGTCTCCAACTCCTCCTCATCGCAACATGCCATGCAATAGTCCAGATCCCCGTCAGCGACCTAATCTCGCAGTGCCCCGTGATAAAAACCGACAGCCAACCTTAAGCTGGCCTTATCCAAGCCCAGCAGCCAACCTGTTCTCTTACTGTCCACAGCATGTCATAGACATCTAGAAACAAAAACACCCTATCCGTTCCCCCCAATGCATCTGCTCTTCCTTCCCGACCCATCCATTGAGGCCGTAGAGGTGGCAGACTGGGGGGTCAGGACCAACTATTAAATCGCCCCCAGAAAGCGAACCTAACCTAGCGAGGGTATCCGCCGTCTCATTGCCCAGTATTCCGCTATGACCTGGAACCCAGCATAGACGGATACGGTCTAGTCCAAAAGTCCTCAACGACTCCTTGCACTCACGAACGAGCCGTGATTTGCGCCAGACCGACGCAATGGCCCTAAGAGCAGACTGACTGTCAACGAAGATCATGTAAGATTCCGAATCCGAAGCTGGGTCACCAGCTATGGCCTCAAAAGCCTTCAAGATTGCGAAAATCTTCGCCTGAAAAACGCTACAGTCATCATTCAACCTGAAGTGGAGTTCAAGACCGAGTTCCCTACAGAAAACCCCAGCACCTGTACATCCACCTAACTTAAACCCATCTGTGAAGAGGGTATTCCTCTTTGCTGCTGGAGTACCCCACCATTCCATTGTGCCCTTTCCGGTATAAGTATCCTTAAACTAGGCAGGAACATAGCCTCAGGCACAATATTGTCGGTGGCTTTTTCTGGAAGTCAGGAAAGACGACATTCAGGACACTGGAGTGACCTATCGAGCGCTGGTTCCAGCCCGATTCCCTGAAGCGTATGGCACTACGCACTGCCCACCGCTTGACATACAAATCAAGCGGAGTCAGGCAGAGCATAGTGTCAAGAGCAGCCTGAGGGCAACTCTTCCTCACTCCAGTGATACTCAAGGAGACAATGCGCTGAACCTGATCTAAGCTTTTCCGTTGAAAACTCTTATCTAAGGCACACCACCAAACAACGCAACCATAAATAATAACCGGTCTAACAATCGCCAGATATATCCAGTGAATGGCCTTAGGCGGAAGACCCCAGCTCTTACCTATGGAGTTCCTACAATGGTAGAAAGCATTCAGTTCTTTCTTCATTCTTTCCTCAGTTTTTCGTTTCCAGTTCAGCTTGCTGTCCAGGACAACACCCAAGTACTTGACCTCAGAAGACGACGGAAGTTCCCTACCAGCTAACCTCGGCAACCTGAAGGTTTCAATTTTGTACCTACGCGGGAACAAAACGAGGTCGGTCTTATTCGGTTTTATACCTAGACCATAGTTCGTAGCCCAAGAGGATAAAATTCCAAGAGCAGACTCCATCAGTTCCCTCAGCGTCTGCAAAAATTTTCCACCCCCAGAATAGCCACATCATCGGCATATGCCACAACCCTAAAGCCCCTACTTTCCACAAGCCTTAGACCAACATTAGCAACCAAGAGCCATTGGAGAGGAGATAGAACACCTCCCTGCGGTGTACCCGCGGTTGCACGCTTGACGATAGAACATCCACCCAGATACGATCGGATTAGTCTATTACCCAACATGTGGATGATAAAACGCACCAGAAAATCCGGGGCATGTACATATATCCCTTAGTGAATTCTCAATAGAAGAATTGGTAGCATTATTGAAGGCCCCTCTATATCAAGGAAAGCCGACAGTGTGTACTCACCCCTAGCCAAATTCGGCTCAACAAAACCTGTCACATCATGAAGAGCGCTCTCAACCGACTTACCCTTAATGTAAGCATGTTGCGACCTACTCAACAGAGACCGGTCCATGTTTGACCTCAAATATAGATCGATAAGTCTCTCCAAGGCTTTCAAAAGAAAGGATGAGAGCGATATCGGTCTATAATCCTTCGGGCCGATGTGACTGGGTTTATCAGCTTCTAGTATAAACACCACAAGCCTCAATAAAAGATCGTAAACCTTTGTTTTCAATTCAATTTTTAAAAATAAGTTTAAATGAAATAAAATTCAATTAATCTTTCAATAAAACGTATAAAATTCATTCTTACTTCATTTGTGGCTTGTCCGGCGCATCGAGATAGCAACGCCAACATTGCTGTATGCAGAAAAAGAAGAGTGAAACATATTTGTAGAACATTTAGTGACATATCGCGTTGTGTTGTTATTTGTACGAATAAATTATATGTTGTTGTTGTAATGGAATAAAATGCATAGCCCATGTAGACGACCAATATGAGACTACAACTTTCATTGATGGTTTTAAAAAGACGCAACAACTTGTTGTACATACGAAAGGTGAAAAGAGAATCATCTGGAAAATTTTCCATGGGCGGTGCTGAGCTCAACAGATTGCCTTGTCGCTGTGTTTTTCGTTGCCTCATTTTGCCTTGCTGCTCTTTGTACGTGTAACCTTGTATGATGGTATTCAAGTAAGCAAATCGAACTGAAATAATACGCAACAGAATCGAAGCGTATACAATAAAAATAGACGATAAGCCATTCTGTATTGAATAAAATCCAATTAGAATGTATGAAGAGACTGTCAAGGGTTCATCAATGGCCAAAATTTTTAAAACTATTATATAACCCTGAAATATCACTATAAGTATGATAAACTTGATAGCGAATCCACAATTATTAACGACATTAACTGAAAATCGACGATTAATCTCTTCATCGACCTTGAGGATATCATTTAAAATTTTTAAAAATGATTTCGAATTTTTCGAACATATAAATACAGTGGTAGTATATGTTACGATACACAATAGAATTTCAATCCAATAGTTAATATTGTCTGTTTCTCTGTATGAATAAAAGAGTTGTGTTGAACCATTCGAAAATAAATTGTAAAGATTATAAATTGTCATCACGTGTACTATAGTGTGAGCAACAATCGTATAGATGCGACGCAGCATACTGGGATAGGCAAGTTCATAAGCAGACAAAGTTTCATAATACGGCAATAGGCCGGTCAATTTAAGTATATACAGGATACTGGTAATATCATTTAAAAATGTATTAGTTTCAGCATTGTTTAAATTGTTTATATACTCAGTGGATGCACTATGTGTTGGCCTCCGCTGATGTATCGACGTCGTTTTAACTTTTTCCTCATTCATATTGATAGACCAAGGACCAGGGCACATTTCGTTTTGCACTGGATAAAATAAATTTCTTTTACAATATTTTATTTTATTTTTTTTTCCACAATACTATCGAATTAAAATAGTTTATATTTATGTATTTGACGCGATTATTTCTGCTTAACTAAACGAGTAAAAGCACTTTGAATAACACCTCCAATAATACACTAATAATGTGATGTCATGTAAAAATTGTCTTTTAAGCAAATTAATTTTTTATCTGTAAAATCTACTTCCAGTAATATAATGAAAATAATTTAATTGGAATGAGCCACAAGCAATTCAATTATTAATTTATGCATGTTACTACACTTAATTTATTTCCTAACATACGAGTACATAGGTGCAGCTAACTCTTTTCGTTATAAAGTACGAGCACGATTATCACAACTTGAAAAAGTCTAGTCTGTTGCAATTGCCGAAAAGTTGCAATAATCGACCATTGTTTTTTATATTACCTATTCTAATCTGATGAATGTTCTTGAAGGCGAATGTTCGTGGCTTCGCTTTCTCGAGATATCTATAAATGTAAACATCGTTGTTTCATTATTGTTGTTTGTGTATTTTATTTGCGTTTATTCTTGTAGTGTTTGGTGGTATATTTTTGTTTACTTGTTTATCATCATTTTTTTTATGCTGATGTTTGTTGTTGTATTACGCAGCGCGATAATCTGTAAATAAGTTCATTGTTGTTTTTAAAACTTTTGTTTATAATTTTAATGTTAATCAATGTAGATTTTTTCATTTTCGTAACATTGCCAGCCACTTAGGCTCATTATCTCTTCTCCCATATTTCGTCAGGCGTTCTATGTGTACTACCTTCATTTTTGCTCGGTGGCTGTTAGCTTTCTGTATCCTGTACACGACATCGTTTAACCGCTTTATTATCTTATATGGTCCATCCCAGGTGGTTTGTAGCCTAGGGGATAATCCCTTCTTCCACTTTGGGTTGTAGAGTAGAACCAGTTGTCCCTGATGAAAGCCCTTCGTATTTACTGCACGATCTTACCTGGCTTTCATTATATCGCTGACCATTTTTATACGTGTGCGCACAAATTCATGAAGTTCATTTAGACTTTCCTGTTTTCCAGTCTTTCTGTGGCGGATTTACCACCAAACTCCAAGTCACCAGGCAGTTTTATCTCAGTCCCAAAAATAACATTGGAGGGTGATCTAGATGTTGAATCATGGACCGCAGATCAGTACTCCAATAGAAACCTCGCAATGTGTTCGTCCCAACCTTTCTGTTACTCGCTAACTACTTTCCGCAAGTATTCCTCCAGGGTTCGATTAAACCGTTCTACCATTCTGTCAGACTGGAGGTGAAGCGGCGTCGTTAGAGACTTCTTAATACCGTATACTTCACACATTTCCTTGAATACAGCTGACACGTAATTCCTGCCTTGATCGGCATATAGCTCTATTGGAACCCCGTAGCGGCATACCCAGTTGTTCGCAAAAACATTCACTATTGTGTTCGCCTCTTGACTGGGTATGGCATATACTTCCGGCCATTTACTGAAATAATCCATCACGACGAGAACATATCGGTTTCCGGCATTACTGACAGGAAAAGGGTCTGCTACGTCCATCGCATTCCACTCGAAAGGTGCGCCCGAGTTATATGGCTGCAGCCGACCTCGATTCCTTCTTACATGACCTTTAGCTGTGATAAACTGGGGTACAGTTTGCTATCCAATCCGCTACTGCTTGCTGACATCCAACCTAATAAAAACCTTGTTTTAGTCTTTCCAGCGTCTTTGACACCCCAAGGTGTCCTCCTCTAACTCCATTATGGAACTCATTTAAGACTTTCTTCATTTTTGAGGAAAGCAGTAATATTAGTTTGGATGAGGTCTTGCCATCAGCGATATAAGCTCCCGTTTATCATCTTTATCTTACTTCCTTCCTTCATCTCAGTTGGCGTTGGTTGGTTGGCGTGAGAGAGCATCAGAATTCCCATATTTTATGCCTCTTCGTTTTGTTAATGACAATAGTTCGGCATCATCGTCTTCAATTGTTGAAGATTAGCCTCTGTAATCTGTACTTTCGATAACATGCCAAATTATATTTCTTTTAATTAATCTGTACTTTCAGTAACTTGATAATTCTCCTATCCTCATGTTTAAAACGGGTATGTGTAGCAATGGCACTTCGTCTTGTTGTTCGCTTTGCAGTTTATTTGGAAATGATCGCCCTTTCCACAGTTAAAACATTTAAGTTTGGCCTTTTGTCTGGTTTCTCCTAAAACTTGCTTGATCGTCTCTTTAAATTTATTTAAAATACATTCTTTTTCCTCCACGACTTCCATTTTTCGCACTTTGCCTACTTGTGGTCTAGAAATCGTGCGAGCGGTCTCCTGGGATAGTGCGAAGGCCACTGTCTCTGTAAAGGCTGTCTTCTGTGTAGAATGTACCGCTAGCTTGATGTCAGGGTCGCGTATATCATTAAAAACGCTTCGGTTTTAAAATTATCTATCAGTGTGTGGTTTTCTCCTAGGTATGTATGCACTAATCTCTCGACCTCTATTGCAAAGGCTTGAAGCGACTCATTATAGTGTATGATGTACTCAAATTTTTATCTTGCAAACGAATTCAATTTATTTTTTATCAGGCAGTTTTTTATAATGATTACTTACTTACTAAATTGGCTATTAAAAATCCCGATTCAGTCTACCTTAACACATCCTTCCAGGCGTCTCTGCCTCTTGCGCGCTTTCGCCAGTTGGTCACACCAATCGATGACAGGGCTTCCTCCAGATGGTCCTTCCAACGCACACAAGGTTGTCCTCTTCGCCGACTTTCGCAAGTCCCCTTATCAAATACCCGTCTCGCCGGAGCATCCTCCATTCGAACGACATGGCCGAGCCAGCGCAGCGGCTGGATATTAATACGCTGCACAACTTCCATGTCGCTGAGGAGCTAATTGTTGGATCGGATGCGGAAATCATCGCCAACTCGACAGAAAATCATCAGTGCTTAATCGGTATCATGCCTCTGCGCCATAAAGAAGCACGGGGAGTTTTGTTTAGTTTTGTCGTACGAGAGAGGTCTATGCTGCTCAGTTGCCTATTGCGACCATAGTAGCATTTGTTGGCAAGAGTAACGCTGCGTTTGATCTCCAGACTGACATCATTTTTGGTGGTAAGGGATAAGATAAATAAATTCCTTGACTATATCGAAAGTATAGTTATCGGCCGTAATCTGGGATCCCATATGCCTCATGACCATCGGTATATTTGGTGTTACCCTCATTTACTGACAGACCCTTCTTAATAGGCTACCGTTCAATAGCACTAAAGGCAGTATAACGTCCTATGATGTCAATGTCGTCAGCGTACACAAGCAACTGGGCACTTTTTTGAAAAATAGTGCCATTGCGAGGCACTCCCGACTTCCGCAGAACACTCTCCATAGACAAAGTTGAAAAGATCGCATGGTAAGAAACCTCGCACGATATCAAAAGGTTCGGAGAAGTCCATTCCTACCTTGACGGATCTGCAGAAATACCAAACTCAGACATTTCGGCAAAAACATGTTCCCTTATGGCTATTGAAGGCTGCCTTATATTCGACTAAAAGATGGTGTCTGTCGACTTGCTTTTCGTGGGTCTTCTCCAGGATTTGACGTTGTGTGAAGATCTGGTTGATGGTGGACTTGCCAGGTCTGAATCCGCACTGATAGTTTCCAATCAGTGTTTTGACATAGTGTTTTCACACAATACGCCCGTAAGAAACTTATATGCGATAGGAAGAAGGCGTATTCCCCTGTAGTTGGCGCATATCGTAGGATCTTCCTTTTCTGGGACAGGACAGAGGACACTGAAGTTCCAATCGTTTGACATACTTTCCTCTGCCCATATTTTGTAAATAATCTGGTACATAAGCCCTACCAACTCGTTACATGCGGTTTAAACAATTAATTACTCGGCAATAACACAGAGTTGTCCATGATCAAATCAGTATTTATAAAGGCATACATATATAAATAGTCGCCGTAGTCTAGTAGGTAGTGTGTTCGCTTATTAGACTAAAGCCCGGGTTCGAGCCCCAGGCGAGACTTCAAACGAAATAAAAAAAGTAATTCTTCGGCGACTTCCTCTCAGCAGATTTCTGGCAAAAACTCTGAGAGTACATAAACCTGCCATGAAAGAGTTTCTCAAAATCTGTCGTTCGGAGTCCACGTTAAACTGTAGGTCCCGCCACTCACGCATAAAATTAACACACACAAAATGAGTGGTATAAGAAGCTAGGCCGTAATCCTGACTGAAGGGTTGTAATGGCCAATTATGTATGTCTGTTTATTTCCTTTTTCTTATATTTGACAACTTAACGATCTTTCTATTATTGTTCTTATTCTCGTAAATTCCTTCGTATTTGTTTGCATAGTTGTGCATACCGTACGATGTGTATGTTTTGTTTTTATCTTGTTAGCTTAGTTTAGAAATTAGAACTAGAAATTCCAGTCTTAAACAGATCGGAAAATGATGGGAAGGTTTCGGTGTAAAGTATTTGCGAGCATTGAATTTAAGTTTACAAACGAATAGCGCTTCTGTTAATAATTACTATAAAGCTTTCAGCAACAAGGGGTAATTTTTGAGAGTATTTTGTAATTCGTTAAAATATGGCGATAACGTAACAGACCTATTATGTGAAATACATTGGTCAGCTGTTTCTTATCAGCTAATCACAAATACAATAATATGCATTATTTTGTATACGTATTTATGTATGCACATACATACAGCATCTGTGTATACAAATTATTATTTATATTAATGAACCGAAATAGTATTCCAGCGTTCATAGTAGGAAACACATCTTTCACACAAAATAAACAAAAAAATAAAGACAAAACATGTCGGGTGCTTTAGTGATTTTAATGGGAGCATTAAGTTTATCGCATTTAGAAAGATATAATTATACATGTGAAACTTCATATTATAATTTTCCAAAATTTTGGACAAATTCTGGTTTATGTCCTGCAGGCAAAATTGTGCACAATGATATTAAATCGTCACTTCTATCAGAAGCTATGCAGATGAATTTGTTGTATATTGCCGCTCTGCCTAAAGGTGCCATAACACACTTGCGAATACATTGGCTTCTGGAGCTAATGCAATTCGAACAATTTACACAGTCTGGTGTGCCAATTTATGATTTTAGCGTTTTGGATACATTCCTTATGAATTTGGATGATATTGGTATCTATCCAGTTATCGAATTCATGGGGAATTTATCGGAGGTGTTTATTAAGAATCCGAATTGGAATGATTTTCTTTGGGAAAATTTAAGTTATCAAGTTGGAAAACATTATTTAAGTAAGTAAATTAGTTTTTTTTTTCTATTTATTCACTGATAGAAAGTTATCATTGGAAATTTGCATAAAATCTGTGTACATAATTGTGTGATATTTTTTGTGTGTGTACATATATCTCGTATGTGTTCTAGCACATAGGCCTATTCCTACACTTGATAAGTGGCCGGAAGATAGTGGAGAAGATGGAAGTGACCGTTGGAAGCACTAGGATCGAATCGAAGAGGGCGATAAAATATCTGGGAGTGATTATCGACGACAGGTTGAACTTCAAGGAGCACGTGAAATACATCGGCGAAAAGGCATCTGTAACACAGGCAGCGCTGTCGAGGATGATGCCAAATATTGGAGGACCAGGTCCATTCAAGAGGAGGATTATATCGAGGGTTGTAACGTCGGTAATGTTATATGCTTGCCCAATATGGTCGGAGGCACTCTCCGTGGGGACGACAAGGAGGATACTGTCCTCGGTGTATCGTCTAAGCGCGATTAGACAAATAAGTGCCTTCAGGAATGTGTATGATGAAGCGGCATTGGTATTGGCAAAGACAATACCAATAGACATATTGGCGGATGAGATGAGGCGGATATACTTTCGCCATCTCAAGTTTCCAGGACGAATTGCAGCTATAAAAGCGGAGGAACGAAGGACTTCCATGCACAAATGGAAGTCACGATGGGAGAACAGTTTAAAGGGAAGATGGACATTTCACCTTGTCCCTGATGTAATCCTTTGGATGGAGAACAAACACTGCGACCTGAACTACTACGTGGCCCAGTTCCTAACTGGTCATGGGTGCTTCAGGAAGTACCTACACAGATTTGGACATGATACTTCCCCTATATGCCCAAATTGTGTAGATCAGGAGGATGATGTGGAGCATATTCTAACATGCTGCCCCAGATTTAGATGGCCCTGGGAAACGAGTTTTAGACCAACTCGGCTTATGGAAGAGGTCTGAATAAGCTGTGTGGCATCTATTGCTGATATGTTGAAACCAAATATCATTTGTGTCCAGATAACCCAATTCAGCACAAAAGAAATTAATAATCATCGTCCTATAATCCACGATTTTTACAGTGATTGTCTGGCTGTTGAGAAGTCGACGTAGTCTAGTAGGCTGTGTGTTCGCTTATTAGACGTAAAGCCCGGGTTCGAGCCGCAGGCCAGAAATCAAAACGAAATATGAAAAAAAAAATATTTCTTCGGCGACTACCTCTCAGCAGATTTCTGGCAAAAACTCTAAGAGTAAATAAAACCTGCCATGCCTGCTCAAAATCTGTAGTTCGGAGTCGACGTTTAACTGTAGGTCCCGCCACTCAAGTATAAAATTAAGGCACACAATTTGAGAAGCTTGGCCGTAATCCTGACTGAAGGGTTGTAATGGCCAATTATGTATGTATGAAATAGCCATGATCAATACAATCAAGCTGTAAGATTACAATAAATATCTTAATTAATAATTAGGCTATACATATTTATGTAATTAATCGAAAATTATATACTTTATTTAACACATAATGAAAATAATTATTTTTATAAAATATTTGTTTAAAACTTTTAGATTTGTTTGGCGCAAAAAAAGTTTTAAATTGGAAGTTTGAAACGTGGAATGAACCTGACTTATTAACCTATAATATATTAAATTTCACTGTGGAAGGTAAGAATTATGTAACATTCATATATAAAATACGATACAAAGTTATACTAATCGTTATACCATCTGGTAAAATGTAATATTATTTTAAAAATTACATTACATTTTTTTTCCTCAAATATGTGCCTGCTGTGACTCAAAATAACCTCAAAAATATTGTTTGATTTTTGCTTTTGAAAAATGATATATAAAATAAATTTCTCTCATTCTTCAAATTTTGCTAATGTATGTATTTACCAATGTTTATCTTATTTATACTGTTTTCTATAGATTATCTTACGTATGTGCAATCAATACGTTTAGGCCTTACAGTTGCTGGCGAACGTCCTGAAAACGACTTGTATTTTCCATTAAGAGGTCCAGCTGGTTTATTTAAATCTCAAATTAAACATCCACTATGTTGGAGTGTTATGGACTTTTGTAACACATATGTAAACAGTTGCCCCTTTGATGTCCTGACGTATCATCGAAAGGGACAAGGGGAGAATGCATCAGAAGTAATTAACAATTCTAAAATACTTTTGCAAAAAATTTATGAAAAGTATCCAAATTTAATGCAACTTCCAGTTTCAAATGAGTAAGGTTCGTCATTCCAAAATAAAAAATACGTTCCTAATTATTTTATTCCATAAAATTTTTCAGTGAAGCTGATCCTATCTCTGGCTGGTCAACGCCTCGCGAATTCCAAGCCGATGTACGTTATGCCGCCACTTTAGTTAACATTATTTTAGAGTATTGGCATGCCAGGCTTGCAAATAACATATTTACACATTTGGAATCAATAAGTCATGACAATGCTTTTCTCAGTTATCATCCATATGAATTTACCCAGAGGACATTATTAGCACATTTTCGCATGAACGAAACTAATCCACCACACTCTCAATTTATTCAGAAACCCGTATACGCTGCTTTGGGTCTTTTATCACGACTAGCGGATATGGCATCAGATGTACAGATCGAAACAACGAATGGCAAACAACTTAAAGTTTTAAAAACGATGACTTCGGGTAAAAATGCATTATACTTTAGTTGGTTAATTATGCCTCAAGAGGGCATGGTCTATGGAAATCAAGAGGAAATTATATTACATCAAAGTAATATTTGTCATAACATAGCCAACGGTTTCATTTTGGAATCAATTGATCAGCGTAACTCGAATCCATATAATGTATGGCGTAGTTTTAATAGACCCCCATATCCTAATGCTACTATACGAGCACTTATGCGACACCAACAAGGACCAAAATTACATTCAACTGGTCTTTTAAATAACACGACATTAAAACTTGCCCTGGGCATATTACAGCCACCATGGATATTCTTGTTGAGAAGTTGCTCACCTTTGAAGCCAGGCCTTAAAACTCCTAAGAATCTAATACCAACGCGTGTCACATCCAATGAAGTCTTACTAACTTGGCAAGAATTCGATGCAGATTCAGTTCAGTGCTTAAAGACATACGAAGTTTGGTTTAAAATGAGTAACTCACAACCGTGGATAAATATATCTCTTGGTTGGCATTTGCCGTTTCCATCATTTCACTTTGCTCCGCTCGTTGGAATAAGTGTTAACGGTAAGTATGCAATAAATCGAATATTAAGTTAAGTCTTCACTTTTGTATCACTTTTGGCGGATAGACCGATTTAATTGTATTCAGTGAATTCAGCCTGCTATAATACTGTCAAAAATTAGAAACAACTTAATTTTATTTGGCATTAGTGCTAATTTATCGCTTTTGAAACTTCTGCATAGCTTTTGCTCGAAGTTCTCTTCACGAATTTCTCTGAGTTCTTAACAGAATTGTCCAGATGTCGTTTTCTCTTGATATCGGTCCCTTAGATTAGCACGAAGCCTTTGGTTCATCTTTTAGTTGTCGACGTGTTGAAATGGTCAGGCAGTGCTCCCCTCTTTAGCTCTGTGTTCTTCGACTTTCTTCTATTGCTCCAGGTTGACCAGAAGTAGGTATTTCGATTCTCGGTGGATATTAGGCTGCTGTATTCTTTCCACCTTTAACACCGATAGTCTTCATGCCAAATCTCTGGCGCAATGCCGAGAAACTCATTCTATTCAACTTTTTCTTTTTTAACAGCCGTGGTGGCTAATGCTGCTGCTGGATGATCTTTTTTGCTGATTTTCTTGTCGGTGACTGTGACCCTCGTTTTCACTATTTTTCTTTGGCATTGCTAGTTTATTGCTTTTATCATAAGCGGTGCCTTTTGGACTTTCATCACAGAGCCCATGTCTTATTCGGTCCACTAATTTAGATGGGGATTGTGATCACAGTATAATTTTTTTCTTGCGATTATCTTCGTGTATGTCTTTTTCCGTGTTCGGGAGTTAGAGTTGGATCATGGCAATATATATAAGTATATATATGTTTCTCTTACTCCTCTAGGGAGCATAGGGCCGCTTGGTTTCGGTAATAAGAATTATTTAAGACGTACAGCTTATTAGGATATAGCGTCCGATCCTGGTGTTGGAGCTGCCAACATCGCCTCCAGGCATGTAAATTGCATGGCAATGCCTATCTACTTTTGAATACGGCCTGGTTTGAAAAAGACTTCGTTATAGACTGGGTTATTTAGACACCCCAGCCTGACTCAGCGCTGGTCGCATAATACCTTAAATATAAATTTGTTTTCTTAAATTTTCAAGACATGAAACATTTCTGTAGTCACCGTAGTCTAGTAGGTAGTGTGTTCGCTTATTACAAACCCGGGATTTACGTCTAATAAGCGAACACACTACCTACTAGACTATGGCGGCTACAATAACTACAACAAATTACTTCTGGAAGCTAAATTCCGAAAATTTCGTAGTGTAAACACAGTAGCATATACCTTCAGAAATTTTTCTGTAATTGACTTGCTAGTGTACAGTTCTCCAAATATTGGCACCTTCCAAAAGAAATGGAACGCCATGTCCGTTCAATATTGTTATTAGCTGCAGAGAATGGTTTGAAAGGCTTATTGTGAGCTTTAAATACATTCACAAAAATAGAGTACATTGTATCAATACTCCGTACAAGCGGATTTATGAAGAGCATTCAGATCAGTGTTGAAAAACTGAAATTTTGAAATGGCACTGAAGTGTAACTGAAAGAGTTCTTTTTTGAATGAATGGTACTTTTGTAAAAAAAATACATACAAAAAAAAAAAAAAAATACAGACCTACTGTTTAAAGTCGACTCCGAACGACAGATTTTTGAGAAACTTTATCATGGCAATTTCATTTACTCCCAGAGCTTCGGAACGTAACAAAACGTAAAAGCCCCGTTTAGTCAAATGTCGATGGAACGTAATGTAACATACTTTCGTTTTTACATATGACGATCAATGTAAAGGCTTACCGAAATTACATTACAATTCGGCAAGCGTTTTCATTGCTATTCGAATTCTAAAAACAAATGTACGTTCCTTGGACGTTTGGCTAACCGGGGCTAAAGCCTAATTCTACCTTTAGCATTACATTGAACATGTTGATAATGCATTAATAGCTGAAAAGAGCAAGACATAATATACATGTAAAAATAAAAAATTACTGAAAGCGCCGCGGGGGTACTGAGGTATTTTTGAAATGAAAAAGTACTGAAATAAGTACTAAAGCACTGAATTTTTCAACACTGATTCAGATCATCAGTTCTGAATGTCTCTCATTATTTTTATTATTTCGCTTTTCAATTAGTCTTGAAAAGCGTCTTCAACGTACGGAATTTCAATAGCAGTCGCTGGTAATGAAATTGTCAATAGCTGTCACGGATATTGAGTTTTAAATACTCTCTCTGTGACAGTACAAAGAGAATTAAATATTGTCGATCGTCAACGGTACTGGTACAATTTACGAGGAGGAGGCAAATCCAGAGAAAAAATATCTGAAAGTAGTACAAAACATTAAATTCACGTAGGGGGCTTATATAAAGAGTATTTCAACCGAAATGAATATTTAAAAAAAGAATTAATTTTAGCTATTATTAATAATTGAAGTAAAGATATGCACCTAAAGTATTCCATCATTTCAGTTAGGAGATAAAAATACTAATTATTTCATTTTCGGTGAGAATAAAAAAGTTGACTAATAATTATTATTCGTTGACAATAAATAGCATGTCCATACATTTGTATATTAAAAATATTTAAGCATGTGAATTTTTATTTAGCTTATTTATGACAATAAAAACTTAGCAATTAATTGCATATCTAAATTTTTTAATAGTTTGTAATTTTACGAACATATATATTTAAATGTTTTCTTTTTTTAGGTTTTTATAAAGTACGAGGCATTGACGTATTTAATAACACTAGCCCGTTTTCAACGCCTGTGCAGTACATAGAAATAAATTAAATAAAAATAATACATTTCCAATATGTAACATGTAACATTATGTATAAAAAAAATTTAAATATTGTTGAAAAAAATTCATTAATTGAGTAAAATAATCTAGTGACGTATGTTCGTTGACTGTAAGCTGAATTCCAATATACAATGAAAATTTTCAATTGTTTTTAATAAATAATATTATTACTAAATTAAATAAATAAATACAATGATGTTATTTGAAACACATTTAAGTGTCTATTACCAGCCATTTCTCGTTAATGTGTTCCATTTGTTTGGTTAAAATGGGATTACGTACACGTATTTTTACTTCTAATTTACCACCAACTTTCTTACGGCCCTCTAACAGCTAAAAATATAATACGATTAGACTCTTTTATTATCCATACAAATTTCAATTAAAACTTACATCAAAAGTATCGTGTATATCACATTTCGTCTCCAAAGGCTGCAATTTGACATTGACAAATCCAATGAGGGTGTCCGAACGTAAAAATCCTCTGAAACAACATATTGGCAGTAATCGACTTAGTCCACATAAATATAAGCTGCATCTAATATATAATACAATTTTTAAGTGTATTTTTATATATAAACGGGTCCAAACCCATTTATGTGAATACTACAATACTTGAAGTGAACACGTACAAGAAAGTGCATTGTTAAGCTGTGTATAAATTGCAAACATATATAGGATCATATATATAGGATGACATATGTAGTATCAAGTAACTGCGCCAAGTTAGCATGTAAAAACATACATATTTATACCAAGAAGTGAAAATTATTTCACAAGGTAACCTCGATTGCTTGTAATCTAATGCTCATTTTTGTCCACCAAGATAAAAGGACCACTTTGAAGTTAAAGCTCTAGCTTTTCGGATTAACCATATAACTACTCGCAATAGTGCAAGCAATGAAAAAATGGAGGATTTATTTGCTTAACATATCGTTTTAGATGGTAACGGAATGAAACACGTTTAGAATGACCATGAATTAGGATGACTTACTAACAAGATTATCGAGATGGGCTATTTTTCTTCAAGAGTTCTCCTACGAAATATAACATAGAGTTGCTACACGGAAGAACTGAGTGTAATGGCCTGTAAAGTAGCTTTACCCATAGGGAAAAATGTGCCATAATGGCGATTTTGAAGTACAGAGATTGTAGGGATACAGCAAGGGTGCCGCTACGTCATAGTAGTAGCTGTCCAATAAGAAGAGGAGATAATATGTTTGGCACACAACCAGGGTCACTTTGACGTTACTAAATCCGTGAACTAACCCAGATGTTAAGTCGAGATTAGCTATAAAGTTTCTAAGTATTGTTAAGTGTTGCATCGAGTGCATTATCATCGCCAGAATACAAATTTATAGTTTCAATTTAATTTTACGTGTTTTTAACTAAAATAACACTATGGAGTGAGTATCGTTTTAAAGTTGTGTGAAATTTGTAATCATTAAAAAAACTAAACTAAAAATAACTAATTATAAAATAAATTTAATTAGTTACATACATATTACAGTACATAATACATACATATTAACAAAATCTATGGAAATAAATAGTAAGTTTTAATATGCATATCTGGATTGAACTTACCCTCGTGAGTAAACTTCAAATTTAACGCCGTGCCTTTTAAAAATACGTTGAAATTGTCTGTTATTTCGAACAATATCTACTTTGAAATGTTGATCGTAATCTGGACTGTCAGTGTCTTTCACAATTGTTGTTTTTACTTTAAAGAATTCATCCTGAAAAATAAATTAAGTTATATACATTATTGTTTATTACATTGTTGCTTTCCTTACTTCATCTTAGAGTTATATTCTTCGTGTTTAATAATAAAATTTTTGTTCGATAAAAAATTACAAAGACGTTTCTCGCAAAAGGGGAAAATTAACAATTTAAAGGTGCCTGTACAAAAAGCGAATGTAACTTTAAGTAGTAGTATGCTTTCGTTATTTTAGCGAATTTCGCTTAATGACGTATATATAGAACCTAAATCCTAGACGCAAGATGAATATAAGAAAATCCCAAAATAATTAATATCCAATCCAATATTTTTTATTTAATCGCTTTTTTCCCCTAAAAACCTAACCCCTTTATGATGCGCGTTACGTACTGCACATTAAAATTATATTTATTTACGGATTGATAGCGATACTTCGAAAAACATTTTCATTAAATAGAAATTTACTTACATTAGGAAGAGGAAATTCCACTTTTACATATGTATCAACTTCTTTTGGATTAGAAACGTTGTAGTTAATGCCTCGTACGACAATAATTTCCAATTCATTATCTGTCAAATCGGTGTTACAATGCACAATATTGAAACTACGTTTTTCGTAGTGAAACTTCGGTAGTGGAAAATTTTTACGTTTCGAATAACGCACCAGATCTAAATCCTTCTGAACGGTTAATGCTAAATTTTCAAAACGGTTCATTCCAGCAATGTCACCCATAGCTTTATGATGATCTCTACAAAAGTAAATAATCAGAATTGGAAAAATAAAAAAACGTTTCTTTTTACTAACCTTGTATTTTTACACATCATTAGCTGTTTGGCTAATTGTTCTTCAACACGAACACCAATGTCGGACAGATCGCTGTCCGGATCACAATCTTCTGTTGTAATTATAGCGAAAGATGCCTCTAGATTATCTTTTTGAGATGGCGGTACTGGCAACTGTAATAATTAGTAAATTATAATATTAGACTCATTTTATTTAAACCGGGTTGACAAAGAGCACTTTTAATTGAACGGGAATACAGCATTTCTCACTCATAAATAAAATACAAGAGATTCTAAACAAAATTAGTCGTGTCTGAACGAGATAAGATCTAAAGAAATCTATCAGTACAACGCTCATTGTGATAACAACAGACAGAAAAGATGTTAATAAAATTCAGATAAAATTATAAATTATTCATAAAATTAGAAATACTCACAGTATTTAAATCTACAGGTAAACCACTACTGGCGGCGTTTAACAATGCATCAAATCCTTTATATATTTTCAAATATTCCTTTGCCTGATCAATTTCACCCGCTTTTTTAGCTTCTATCGCAGCTAACTTAAATTCTTTTTGTCTTTCAAGCAATATTTTCATTTGCTGTTCGGCCAAATTATTCTTTTGTTGATTTCCAGATGTTCTTGTAGTCAAATCAATATGTTGGGGTGGCGTTGAAGGCTTATTTTCTGACGTAGAGGGTGGCTGAACTGGCGTAGATACATCTGGTAAAGTGTTAGGCGTTTCATTTTTTGTTGGTGAAGATGATGCGGTAGCAGTCTCTAATGGCAGAGGGCCAAAACCTGGTGGAACTGGTAACTCATCATATTGTACAGGCCGTCCGGCCTTATAAGAAGCAATAGCATCTTCATATTGCTTAACTATGCGGCCAAATCTTCTTGCTTTTCCTGCATTTCCTTCAGATTTTGCAGACTCTTCAACTGACTTGTATTTGTTTAGCCGCTCTTGCAGAGCATCTAACATATTTTTTGTGGAAGGCGAATTTGTTTCACTTTTAGGCTCAGGTTCTGGAATCGGTTCACTGATCGATGTAGAGTCAGTTGCTGCTGCTTGCATTTTTTGCATGAATTCTTTAAATTGATCGGGTGGTGGTGGCATATCACTGAGATCAACTTCTTGTCCATCTTCGCACATCTTTATAACAACGTCAAATTGCTTTACGATTTTTAAAAACTGTAGCGCCATTGCTGTATCTCCCGCACGCTTTGATTGTAGGGCAGCTGCTTTGTATTCCTGCTGACGTGAACGCATTTGCTGAGTCAATAATGTTGATTCCTTAGATGCACTTTCCTCAGGTTTAACTTCTTCTTGCTGTGGCTTTGGTGGTGAAGGTGCCCTTCGTGTTGGCGTTATAGTTGTGACATCAGTATCTGCTGCTTCAGTTCCTTGAGATTCTTCTGAAACTGTTTTTTCAGGTTTCTTTACACTAACTTCAGGAGGGATATCGTCCGGGTTTACTACTTTTCCCGATTTCACTTGCTTCAAAAGATCGTTTAAAGTCTTTAAACCGCGATTAAAACGTCGCATTTTTGAACTTTCACCCGCAGCCTTAGCATTTTCTTCAGCGACTTTATACATCTCAATACGCTGTTTAATTATATCCAATGTGCTAATATTTGAGGTAGGCAATATTATTTCTGGTTGTGTTTCGACCTCTGTTTCCGGTTCTAATTGTTCAACTTCCTTCACATCTTCTCCCGAACCTTCCCCAACAATTCCTTGTAACTCACCTAATAGGTCCGAATCGTTTTCTAATTCTTCAGTATCTTCATCCTCACTACCAACATCCTTTAAGCTATCTGCTATCATCTTGTCTAGTTCATTAGGTGGCACTAATTGTGGCTTGGCCTTGATTTTCGGCTTTCTACCTCCTCCACCAGCAATAGCGGCTAATTCTGCTTCCAAATCACTATCATTTTCATCATCATGGCCAAGCCCTAAACTGGGATCAAAATCGTCTGGTATGTCAGTTAAACCAAACTATAAAAACACAATTTTAAAAATATATAAAAATGAGTCATACGTCTACCATTATTTTCTTATTATCACCATTATATTGCAAGCTTAATAACAATGGGAGCTTTAATTATCGTATTCTTATCATTACCTGGGCCAAATTGTGAGTTCTTTTCTTTGGAGGCTCTGGCTTTTTTCTTGAGAACATTGTAAATTATTAATCACAGGTATATTATTAATAAAATTGGAACAAAACAAACTTGAAATCCTTCTAGATAAAACCTTGTTACAGCTGGTGAGATAAAATATGAAGTAAATAAAAACAAAATAGAAAAACTGTGTTGTCAATATCACACTTATTCAGCGTTTTATTAAATAATAACGCTCATACTTTAACATTAGCAATGTTGTCAAATTGTAAGATTTTTACAAGTATTTTAACATTAATTTCTAATAAATTCATCATAATCAGAAAAATCGTTTTAAAATGTTTATATTGACACTGAATTTTAAAATAGTTTGATTTCGACAACCCAGTTGTTATATATGGAGGACTTATCACCTATAAATGATACTTAGTATCTAAAAGTAAAAAATGTATTCGTCAAGTGTGTAGGTTTGTGTTACATGAAGTTTTCAATAATCCAATGAAGAACGGCAGGTGCTTCACCGTTTCGATTTTGCACAAAATCATTTAATTAAAAATGAAATATAGAAATATTTAAATTTATATAACGGTTCCAATATATTGGACAAAGATTTCTAGATTTAATATTAGTATGATACACTGTCGCCTCAATATTTAAACCAGTAGAGAGAGAGAGAGAGAGCATAAAATCTATTACGGCGCGATTTATCCGTTCAGCAGAAAATATGATGTGTTCATTTAAAACCTACTTTTTCGTATAGTGTATTAAACATATTGTTTTTCCTATACTTGAGTCACCATGTTATATTAAAATTTTGTAAATAATCAATCCGTCAACATTTTACAACATCGCATATTACTTACAGTTTTCTTTTTTCTAATAAGATACCTTTTTAAGAAATATCATTAAAAAATTATTTATTTTAATATTGGAAGCTATATGCACACATTATTTGTGTTGGAGTACAAAATAAAATTTTTACGAGAAAATAATAAGGAATGAAGACGTGAAGCAAGTGTCAAACTGTTTTTTTGCAAGAGTTTGTCAGTTTTGACAACTGCATTTTCCTTTTATAATGCAAAAAGTCTGAAAAGTAAGAGGATTTACCGAGAAAAGGAGTAAAACTAATTAAGTTTACATTGTTACTTTGTTTGAAAAATCGAATTGAAATATTTTAATTGTATCCGTACAAAAATACAAATATATCGATGCTTTAAAACTGCAATCGTAATAAGAAAAGCAAATAGAACTCCTACGAAAGAAAAAAGTAATAGAGGAGGAGGAGATAGAAAAGTAGAAAAGTGTTTGTACATACATATATTGTGATTTAGTAGTAATGTAAAAGCGAAAAAAATCGAGTTGGCTCATCATACAAGATTTTACACATTATTGGTTAACAGAAACAACATTTGCAGCAAAATGGACCAAAATTTGCATAGTAAGGGGCAGATCTCATAATTCACTTACGTGTTGCAAATATTTTTTTTAATAATAATTTTGTTTGTTTCCACACATTCAAACAGGTAACATAAATTAGTTAAAAGAAAACAAATACTCACGTAAATACGTGCGTTAAGGTATATAAATAATTAAAATATTTGTATGGAAAACTAATATTTTACAGTGCTCAGTAAAATTATCATTAGCATCGTCATCAATACAAAAACTCCGATTTCCAGATTAATTAATCACCAGCATGGAAGAGGTCCCATTGACCGAAACTGAAACCCGTTACTATGGTGATTTGTTTTTATGTTGCGATGAAGAGAAAACGGGAAAAATACCGATGCTTAAAGCAACAGAACTTTTTCGTTCCGCTAATCTTTCAAACGAAAAGATATTAGAGGTAAGTTATAAGCTAAATCTCTATTCAACTAATATCTCAGGTACATCAAAAGCAATAGTAGAATATGCCTTCTAACAACAATTTCCTTCAACACATGACACCTGTAAGTCAAGGAAAATTAGAGAATATTTTAAACAATATGCGTGTTCATAACGTGTCTGGAGATACATTTGAGTTTAGAAACTCAAAACCCAAACCAAAAACTTTTACAGAGGTAATTTTGATGCCAACAGAGCGGACTTTAACATTAACAGTGAAATTTTAACTATATTAAAGGATTCACATGTGAAAGACCATATATTTTGAAGCTAATAACAAGATATATGCAATGACAATGATGATGTTGAGAAAATTGGTTTTGTATGAATATGGAAGGGCACACTAATGTCACTGAACACAAGTTCATGCGATTGTGAAACCTTACCAGTGGATATCTAAACAAATGGTTTTTTGCAAAAACTCAAACTCAAAGTTCTATTAACTTTGTTTCGATCCTGTTTATATCTTAAAACTAAAGAGAAATATACATTTGGGTGCTATTAATTAATTAATATTGATCAGCTGAAGTGAAATTTTGATGTGTTAACTCTAAAATAGCCTCTATTGAAACCTTTGATTTGATCCTCAGAGTTTTCAATTCGAATTTATCTTCACAGACATATTAGATCAGTATTTCATGTATTTTAAGAAAAATATTCAATAATAATGAATGATGAGAATGTAAAGTAATAGATCAAAGATTTTGAATGAAGTGCTGGCAGAATTTGTCCTACAATAAATGAACAGTGCTGGTATATTTATTAAAATATTGCTGAATAAAAGAGAGTTATTTAGCATATCCAGACTTTGTATATACATAGAATATGTTTACCAACTTGTAATGTTGGATAAATCTTGTGAAAAAATTGAGGAGATTTTTTTTCTTTTGGAATTAGGCCAGTTACAATTTGTCGATTCACACCAGTTGGTTAGATACTGTTGCTTACAGTACGGCGATAGATTTGTTGAACGGATCTAAAATTAAACGTAGAATTTTTGATGTGTGAAGACATATTTTAAAATATATTATCCTAGATAAGCTAGGCCGTAATCCTGACTGAAGGGTTGTAATGGCCAATTATGTATAGGCCGTAATCCTAGATACACACTCCTTGCAAACAAAGATCTGTTATGGTAATAACACGTATGTGGCCACCTTTTTTTCTCGTAAAAACATGGATTTTTTGTATTTATTGGAATCTATATGATAAACAGAGTCTCTGTGAAACAATGAATTTTAATCTTGAAAATAAAAACAATAAAATTAATCAGTTCCAGATCCAAGTCAGTTAAAAAGCATAAGTTGGTAACATAAAATCAAAATTCAATCACGGTTCCAAAGTATTGTACAATAAGGATTACAGATAGGCAAACATAAATCTATACTCAAATGAATATGAAAGCCAAAACAAACAAATTGATCAAATTGATTATGTTTAACTAAATCAATTGTCAGAACCCTTAACAGAGTGATAAAATTTTATGAGAGTTTTAGAAATTTCAGATTCTAACATTTGTTACATGCCAAAAATCAATAACTTCTTTATACTAGAACCCAGTCTGTTAAGGATTCTGACAATTGGTTTAGTTAGTTGGGCGTAATTGGAATTTTAAAATCTGTAATATGGGAAATTTTCAAAATCTTCTATCAAAAGTTGTTCTGTGATGTTTTCTGGCGATTAATTTAGTTAACAGTTTAGTTAGTTTGCTATGGCTGACATTAATTTGGTATCTATTTACTTCTGGGCCTAACCACTAGATTTATGTTTTCACTTGTATCTATGTTGCTATTTTTACAATTACTTATTTATATATTATTTTATTTATTCACGATGTCCTGTGCTCGTTGAAATTTTCAGAAACCTATTTTCTTGTCCAATTAGGTGAATCAAAGATTCCAAAGTATTCCATAGTTCATTTCTATACTTTTTTGCTTTCACGTATGCCGTTTTTTTCCTTTATTGATATTTAGTATATTATTTTATAGCAAAGTCAGTAATCTATTAATATATCAAATACTGAAATTTCTTTTTAGATAACATCTTTAGCATGTATACCTGACACTGCCCTACATATTTCGCGAGTACAATTCTATTCTTGTCTTAAGCTAATAGCTGCCCATCAAGCATCAATGCCCTTGAGGCAGGAATTGATTGCTGCATCGGTGCAGTTACCTTTACCTCGATTTAGTTGGACAGAAGCTGCAGCCAATAAATTTGAAATGTCAAACAGCTTTCAACAACATCATCGCACTATTCCACCACCTCCATCGACTTTTAGGCGAAGTACATTTCAGAGGCTGTGTGAATGGCCGGATAAATATGCATTGGCTTCACGACGTGATTCTTTAACAACAAAGCAGCCGGAAGCATCAGCAGCAAATTCTGATGTACAGAGCACTGATTCTGAAGTTGAACAGTGTGAATCCAGTTGCGGTGGAGAGGAAAGTGCCGCTGGAATAAGCGGCCACGTTAAGGTAAGTACTGTAAGTACAAAATCTATCGAAAAAGTGTAATAATTTTTACAAGTCGTCAATTTGGAGAGTATAATATCTTATAATGATATAATTAAATAGGTGGGTTAGAGAAAGCGTGTGGCTATAATGACAAATTCAAAAACATCCGGAACTATCTCTAAATTTTAATAAAAGAAAGTGTGTGTAAGATATAATCGAAATTTTAATCGTGATTCATGCGAACGGCTCTCAGTGGCATGTACTCGAAGATTTTCCAGTCTCAATGCTCGTTGCTCGTCTGATTCTGAAGTTCTTTTCTTCCGTGCTTGAGGTGTAGGTCGACCAATTGTTTGTCATTCATTTTGAATAATTTTCAGTGGCGCCATCTATCGGAAATTGGTCATGGCAACTTAGAAACCTTCCCCGGCTCATGCGCAACAACTTTGCTAAAGATCATAACAAGATCAAGTGCACAGTTTACGATTTAATTCATTTTGAATAATTTTCAGTGGCGCCACCTGCCGGAAATTGGTCATACCAACTTAGAAACCTTCCCCGATTCATGCGCAACAACTTTGCTAAAGATCATAACATGATCAAATGCATAGTTTACGATTCTTTAAGTTACATACAAACAAACATTCATTTTTATATGTATAATACAGATAATTTTCAATCCATGAACTCTAATTTTTACATAAATATATTAATTTTAAGCATCAACGACGTGGTGTTTCACCAGAAGCATGGAGTACAAATAGCGACAGTCCAACACCTACAAATAGTGTCGCTGAGCGACCATGGGCTAAAGAAACTTTGTGGCATGGCTTACTTGGTGATGAACATAGACAATTGCTAGGTACAGAAGAAGAATCTTCTGATCGTCATAGCAGTGAAGATGAGAATGAAACCGACTTGGAATCTATATATCAAATAACTCCAGAACAGCGAGAATACTATTTTAAGCAATTTAAAGCTGTACAACATGATCCAAATGGTCTTTTGTCTGGACAAGTAGCTAGGTATTGTTATACACTTAATTGCAAATACAAGTCGTTTTTAATCTTTTCTTTTACATCCACAAATTCCAATTTTATAGAGTGTTTTTTGAGAAATCTCGAATTCCAGTTGAAGAACTGCGTCACATTTGGCAGTTGTGTGATGTAACACGTGATGGTGCTTTAAGTTTAGCAGAATTTACTGCTGCTATGCATTTGGTAGTATTGCGACGTAATAATATTCCCTTGCCCGCAACCTTACCTGAGTGTTTACATCCAAATGTATTTCAACATACTGCGTCGGGCTTTAATCAGGTGTCATCACAAGCAGATCCTCCAGAAGCAGATCTTTTACATTTAGACGATGATGACGAAGAGGACAACACAGATAATACAATTATAGGCGTTAAAACCGCAAAATCATCTGTTTCAGCTCTTACTGTTGGTGGCCGAGTGTTAAATGAAAAGAATGTTATGAATATGAGTACACTTTCAACAACATCACAGGTAAACTTATTTTTATTTTGTTAGAGCAATTGAATCAATTTTTGTTTTAACTATTCTCAATATTTGCAGACTAGTATATGCTCCCGACAAGGATCCAATGCTGCGGTAGCAAATTCTCAATCTTTGACACCACCAATTATTCCGCCACCTCCAGGTAATCGAAGTATTTCAAATTCTCCAAAAGTAGTCGAAGTTGCGGCTTCATCTCCACCAGTTCAGTGGGCAACATTTAATAAATCTCTGACATCAAATGTCCCTAGCCCAGGTCCAAAACCAGTTAGTATTTCAAATTCTCCAAAAGCGGCTGAAGTAACAGCTGCATCTCCCAATCAGTGGGCAAAATTTAATGAATCTACCACATCAAACGTGTCTAGTCCCGGACCTAAACCAGTTAATTTTGATATGCAACGTACAGCTCAGGCAGTAGTATCTGATCCACAAATCCTACATCCAGTGCCATTAAGAGTTACCCCAGTTGGTAAGGTTTGACATTTTTTAATAAATATAACAAACAAACATTTAATTCATAAAACAGGAAACCTTAGTACAACGGGATCTGCTGCTGGATCTGGAACTGGCGAAAAACTTACGGACGGTGGCGATGGAAATGTTGGTGTACGCGAATTAAGCCCAAAGTCATTTGCATCGTCAACTTCTAACAGTCATAGCACATCAACGCAATCTCATCGTGATTCCCTACAAGGCAGCGACCTTCGTGCCATACAAAGGCCTCAAGCTAAAAAATTACCAATAAAAAATATCGGTGCTATTCCACCTCCTCCACAACGTGAATTTGTCAGTGGGAACAATATTACAAATGCTGTTGGAGATCAGGATTCATTAAGTGTGACCAGCGGAGGCACTATAAACAATTTGTCAGTCTCCATGGTCGTCAATAAGAAAGATCCACCTCCATTACCTCCACCACGACCCCACTGTCATGGTCGCAGTAGCAGTTTAGACTTAAACAAATTCAAAGTTGGAGCATCAAGTGGAGCACCCTCTGAGGTAAAAACTTTTTTATTATTACATACTACTTTCCAAACACCTTATTAACACATTAAATATTCTGTTAGATAATAACTCAAGCAAGTTTCGATTTACAAACGTCAACTGGTTTTGCTGATTTTACCCATTTTCCGGATGGTAATACCTCAACAGGTCCTGTAAGTATTATTATTATCTTTCATCACAATTATTATTTTTATAATGTTACAACTATAAATGAAGTTATTGATTAAGCTGTATAACATGGAAAGGAAATGAAAATACTCCTTCCCCTTTCAGATCTATTAAGCTTTCATATATAATTTGTTTTATATAATTTTAGTTTTTTTTTTGTTTCAATTTAGGTCATTTATTCATTTTTCCTAATTTTTAAATTCGAAATTATTCGATTTTTTCAATATTTTAAATATCAATATCTGAAAACATATCTACTTTTATAATTGAAATATCCCAATACAGATAATAGAATAATATTTCATTTATATTTTGTTACATTTGCATTAAACACGAATATTATAATCATTTGCATTCTAACCTCCTAGAATGATCAACAGCAACAACAAATGCACTCCTTGCCGCCACAAACTTTAGCAGGTCGCAATATTCAAACATCCTCAGGGGCACTGCCGCCATCACGCTTCGCATTACAGTCAAATCAACGAGTTTCTGCTTTTGAAGTGTACCGTAAACCCATTACTCCTCGGAATTCGCAATCTCCAACACCACTATCTGCCAATGCAAACGCCAACTCTAACACCGGGGCTGCTATAGGAACGGTGCCAACACCCTTTGGTTCTGCCGGAGCAACGGCGATGACAAACATGAATGCATTACCAAATTCCGAATGCTATGAAAAAAGAGTCAATGCCATTAGTGAGACGTTACGTCACGTTTCATTTAAGCAAGAAAATAATAATATAACTGAAGTTCTTCGCCATTTACGTGAACAAAATAATCTATTATTGCGTTTATGCAACGATCTCAGCGATGAATTACTTACCGTTCAAACACGAAAAGAAGAAATGAGAGTTCGATTAGAGACAGCAACCTCAGTTACTAGTAACGATGTGGCAACATTATCAAATTCTATTGTACATGCGGCAGGAACTATTCGAACAAGTTCATCTATTTCGGCACCTGTCAGTACTAACATAACTGGCGGTTCGGGTAGTTCGGGAGTTCATTCAAATGTTTAAGCAGTTTGAAATTGTATATTTTTCATTTTAAAATACAATATATTGTATCCGATGTTGTTAAGAAACGGAATTAGACTAAATGTACGGTTAGACTATGCAAATATTAGTCGAAAATATACGTATATGTATGTATATTTTACTTTGCTGTTTGAAATATGTATATTTCAATAAGATTTTTTCCTCCTACAATAAGTAAATGTTTAGAAAAGCTAAGGGGTAACGTTTTTTTCCACAAATATTTGCGTAGTCCGTCTGTGCCTTAAGAAATAGTATTTTCTAAACTATTAACAATTCACAACCCTACCACCATATTATAGATTACAAGGTGAATATGGAATATTGACTAGAATGAAAGAGAAATTGTTAAAATTTTTAATTGTATTTTTTTGTACATGTAATTTACGAAAATGTACTGTATTTATTTTTGAAAAATAAACTTACTTACAAAGCTAGGTTTATTGAAATCAGAATTAAGTTTTTTTTTTTTGGCTTCCATTCTAATCCTTATTCTATGGTAAGCAAATGCAATCATTTTAGGTTAAAATCAATAGGCCTCTATATAAATTTTGCGTTTTTAACCCTTCGTCACAGTCAAGGGTCTGGCCAGACCTTTTCCAATTTATTTTACATTTTAAACGTGTTTGCAATATGGCTAGAGATTTGAATTTTCAGGTACCCTCCTGAAATTTTCTTGGCTTTCTAGTGGTAAAAAAATGGTACGAAAAAAGTAAACAGAAAAGGAGTTAGAAGGATATTTTGAAACCTATGTCATATTAGTACCACAGTGGGTCTGGCCAGACCCACTTTTTAATCGTTATATTTTTTCACGGAAGCAGTCTTTGAGTGTTTTGTTTTAGTTTGCCACGAACTTTCAAAGTGTTTATGAGAAATTTATTCCAAAAATATGGTAAAATTGCAAAATTTTTGGAAAATGAATGATGAATTAGAATTTATTTTCAATACGCGACATTCTGGTAACTTCGATACGGATTTTTACACCAGAATTGCCGAGGCTTTGGCAAATGACTTGGAGCGTGAAAGAGCTAATGAGGAAGCCGGACAGCATGAAGAAGATTATGAATTTTTGGATGAAAATGATGAAGATTATTTTCCATCGAAGATGACACATCGGACGTTACAAATGATTTGGTAATCGAGCCAAATGTAGAAGACGACAGTGATGAACAGGAGGAAGACTGGTTCTGAAACAGGTGAAGAGAATAATAATAGTTTTATTGGAAAGGACGGTACCATATGGAATAGAAACCAGCTGACCAGTGGTGTACGTACTCGTCAACATAATGTTTTCAAGCTGGGCCTAAAAAGCAAATCTTTACTCCACTTGAGGTTTTCAAAAAAAATTTTATTCCAAATATTACAGACATCATTATATTTCAGACAAATCGGTCAATAAATGGAATGCTCTAAATGTAAATAAAAAACCAAGGGTTTGGAAGGGTCTAACAGAAGATGAATTATACGCTTTCATCGGCATTCTTTTAGCAATGGGATTTTCCCATAATAACATAAAAATCCACGGGTTTTGTGGCGTACTGATAATTTACCCATATTCAGGGCCGCAATGTCTCTTCATCGATTTATGTCCGTGACCAGATACATTCGGTTTGACGACGGAAGAACGCGGTAATTTCGATTACTCGAAGACAAAGCTGCACCTATTCGAGATATGTATGTATATGGAATTTTTTCAACGAAAATCTTGCGAAGAATTATAGTCCGCATGAGAGTATTACCATTGACGAGCACTTGTTACCATACCGGGGAAAAACTAAATTTACACAATAAATACAAACAAAACCTGCAAAATATGGTACATATAAAAATTTGGTGGGCCTGTGATTCGAAAACAAAGTATCCGTTACAAGGAAAATTATACACAGGCCGAAAGAAAGGTGAACAACGTGAAATAAATCAAGGGGAAACGTTATGCTGCAACTTGCAAAGCCGTATGATAAAAGTGGTCGCACAATTGTCGCTGACAATTTTTTAACATCTTTAGAAGAAGCAAAACGTCTGGCTAATCTTGATCTAGCAATCGTTGGCACCATCCGGTCTAACAAGAAATGCATTGCTATTGAAATGAAATAAAGTCCTTCACGACCTGTTCATTCATCTGTTTTTGGCTGTCGCGGCCATTTGGATTCTCTTTGCAGTTATGTTCCAAAAAAGAATAGATGCGTCAATTTTCTGTCCATTGCATCCTGTGTAGGATGCGCAACGGGAAGTGAAAAAATTCGCAGGAAAACTAAATTCTTTTATTCAAAATGTTCAAATGCTGTGTGTCAGAAACATTCCAAAGTAGAATATATGTCTTAGTTGCTTAGATTGATAACATGACAAATTTTTACTCAGTGTACACTGATTCTATTTCTTTATCAATTAAAAACTTTATAAAATTAAAATAAGAAATGAAATTAATAAACCACCTGATTTTTTAGTTATAATTTGATGCAATTTAAACCGTTTTTAAAACTATCTACATAAAAAAATAATGTTAACTTATGCAAATACACTAACATTTATATGGGGTCTGGCCAGACCCAGTGTGGTACTAATGTGACAAAGTAAAAGTGTGTGTCACGGAGGGTTAAAAACATCAAAAATATTTCAAATGCAATATTAATTTAAAAAACCATATTCAATAATATGTATTTATATAATGTACTTTGTATAATTATTAAACCATCCAAATTTTTAAATTTTACACAGAGCAAACAACTACTACATATATTACAACGAATAGAGTGCATTGTTAAGAGAGACGTAAATTTATAGTAAATATATAGTAATTCTTAATTGTTAGTGTTTTTTTTAATGAAAAAATTTGTTTTTCTGTTTTCTGCATAATCATATTACCAGTCGCAGATATTCATAATAAAATAAAATTTTATTTTCTAATTATAATGCCTTAATTGTAATCCGCACTGGTTATTCGAGGCAATCGCTTGTCGAAATAGCTCCCCAGCCTTCAACGAAATTATTTTACTAATATAGCTTGTTGCTTTTCTTAAGTCATGCCATTTGATTCTTCGATAGTCATCTGGTCTATCCAAGTTACTCCTTTTCATAGAGGAATATAACCTAAAATAAAAACTTAATTATTTTTAATACACAATGTCTACACATTTATTTTTACCTTGTCGGATTTTCTATCCATGTTAAATTTTGAAAATTTTGTCTTTTTTAAGGAGTGGAAGTAAACGTGCAACAACTTTAAATATTGACATTATAATGCTATAATTATGTACGTTTAACACGCTGTCTGATTTATCGATGTTTTTCGAAATTTCCTTTACAGCTTACTTGATGTGTAATAAACGTTGTCTTGAACATTCTGTATACATACTTTGATTTGCCATATTAATTCGAGTTATTCAAAAAATGTAAATCTTTATCAAATATTGTTCTTTTTATTTAAATAGTACATTTATTACAAATTTTTTTTTTAACATTGAAATCTAGCTCTTTTAAACTTTACTTAACATTATTTACGTGACGTATTTAGATTAACTGAATTCTAGAACTTTAACAAAAAAGATTTTAATAAAATTGGAACCGTTGCTTTTCTGCATTTATAGTGAAAGTATGTATTATTATGCAAAAGACGAAAACACAAATTTCTGTGATAAAAAAAATGATTTTTAGCAACAAATTGAAGTTTTTACTGCTATTTTCTCTTCTCTCTTATAGCTAACTTTTACTCTATTCATTCTCATTTATTGTGTTATTTTATAACGTTCATTCTGTATAAGGTGAAAAATGGTGGTATTATAATTATGCAAAATACTTAATGTATTAATATAACACAACATATGTACGGTGCTTGACAAAATAATGAAAATTTTTTCAAAATTTCATTCATAAGTTCTAATCGGATGCAAATTTAAAAATCTCCTAAAGAAACTAGCTGCACTGTTTTGAGTATTGTTATTAACATTTATATACTTTAAAAATATAAAAAAACTATTTAAATTAGAAATTTAAATATTTAAGAATTGAATCTCGTGAGTGAAAATCCAACATTTTCATTCTTATTGTCATGTACAACATTTGCTAAACGGAATATGAAATATACCAACAATATCTATTCAAATATTTGCAGAATAGTGCGAGCTTAACACTTAATTTACGAAATTAAAAAATAAATCTTATTTGTGCTGTAACAATATAAGTTTAATTATTAAAATATTAATTTCTATCATATGTCACCCTCCAATTATAATATTTTGTTTTAAGTAAAAAAGAAGTCTCACTGTTTATTAAGAAATAATGCTTATGGAATTTCTTCAAAATGTGGTTATTGTTTGTCTGTTTTATACATTGGTGTCAAAATGTGTAAAAATTGTTATTTATTCATAATTATTTATTTTTAATATTACTCATAATATTCGCAAACGTTTCTCATAGTAAAAGTTAAAAACAGAAGTTAAACAATTAAACCAAATACATAAGTATCTCTGAAATCAACTCAATTTAAATAAATGATGTTAAAATATAACTTTTTTTTTTTTTGATACAGATTATGTTCGTATGGAATATTAATTAATATATACTGTTTTATTTCTTTAAAAATGAAAAAAATTTACATGTAATAAAAATAACAAAAAATTGTATTTTTCTACGAAAACAAAGATTCCTTGTTTATGTTTAGAACTTCAAGTTATTAATAGTTCGTAATTATATGTTATAAACAAAAATCTACTGCATATATATTTTTTTTTAATTGTAGAATTAATCATTCCGATAATGAAAATTAAATTTTCAAATACAGAATTTTAATTTTCTATGAATTTCTTATTTTTAACAATCATTTTAATTGTATTATTTTATGTTAAATAAAAATAAACTAAAATAAGGAATATTCTATATAGTGTGTATTAAAACAAATAACTGTATTTCGACTATATTTCTAATCAAGGAAAAAAAAATAAAATAAAAATCTACTTCTGTTATTGCATTATAAAAATTTTATGATTGATTATACAATAAAAATATGAAGATTTATCGTAAAATATATATACGTTTTTACCTAGACCATTTTATAAACGAAGTTTAATGGAAAGTAATGTATTTTGAACGTTAAGGTTTTTTATCATAAGAATTCTGATATTGCTTGTATGTGTGTCAGGAAAATAAATCCAAGCTGCATTAACGCTATCCTGTGTAATTAATATCGATACGACTATAGAATAAAACGTTGTTTTATGTTATTATTGACTTTATCTGTATCAGGAGAATTCTTCGGATTGAGTTCAACATTAGCCTCCTTGATTTCTCAGAATTCAATAAGAGCAATAATCTTTACACAATGCCGTTCTACCGCGAAAATTCTTGCAAGCACAGAAATCATCGGTTTCTCTCTTCACGACATGGATGAAGGAAGTAAGAAGAACTATAAACGTCGCAGTGGAAGGTAACATCATTCCAACGGTTCGATACCCAAAGATTCTCGGGGTCACTTTCGACAACTTACTTCACTTCGCCGCACATGCGAGCAACATCAACGCCAAAGTGAAGAAGAGAAACAAGGTCCTAAAGGCACTACATGGAGTGTGGACAAATAAACCATCATCACCACTTACAAGGCTATCGGACGGTGACTCCTCGGACATCACACGACGCAAAATAACGCCTTACGAATAGCCACCGGATGCGTGAAGATGACCAGTACTGGCCACCTCCATGAAGAGTCCAAAATGCTGACAGTGAGAAAACATGACTAAGCAATATCTCATAGCTCGCTACCTGCCTACCCATCCCAACCACCGTATAGTCATGAACAATCCTTCTCCTCGCCGCATAAGACAAGACTTCACAACTTACAACTCGGACATCACCCACATCATACCTTCAATAGTTGACCAGAGACGAACTCAGTCACTACAGGGTCATCAGTCGGCATCCTCCACCAATATCCGATACTGAAAGGCAGCTGCCAAGGGTTACCAGAACCATTCTGGCCCAGCTAAGATCAGGAACACCCTGAATATCTATAGGGCAAGGATCATCCCGGGACCCTCGGATAATTGCCGTTCATGCAATCAGGCACCACATGACACAGTGCACATCTTTAGCTGTCCAGCAAAGCCGACAGTCCTGCGACCCATAGACCTGTGGCTGAACCCAATGACAACAGCGGACTTCCTAGGACTACCAACCACATAACGTTAGACAACATACACACACAACCAGCAACAAAGAATTTTCATCTCTAACCCACTCCGTCTCTACCGAATAACACAGGCATACAACCATATACATAAAACCAAAACCAACAATCTTATTTCTTATATACAGGGAGAATCTTCCGGAGACAACAGCAGAACTGTTACAAGAACAACAGGTTCTGTCATAGGCGACTTCTCATTCCCGAACATGAGAATCTTTTCATAAAAAAGGCAAACATTAAACTAAACCAAAATGGAGAAATGGCGGAATTTCTGTAGGCATAGTTTCCAATAATGGAGAGTTCCGTATAGGCTTGCTATGGAGACCATCACCCCGGGGCAATAGATTTTCCACTGCGTAAAGTCGATTGCAGATGGTACCTAGGGAAGAAACTAACATCTAACTAAATTCAAATTAACTTATCTTCTTTAAAATGTTGGCACATTTATGAAATATAAAGCAAATAATTTTTCCAAATGATCCCATATTGGTAACCGAGTGCATCTGCCATATAAATTCAAATAGCCACTTGAAAGTCTTGAAAACTTTGCTTACGCATTTGGCTGAATATTCTTTGAGTATAGAGAGCGATCTAGTTTTATTCGTCTTTCCGAATACACACAATCACATTTGCCAAACCACAACATGATAAGGAAATTTTTCGTCAAGTTTCTTAATAAAAAAAAAATCTTAATGTAAATAACAAAATTGATCGCGGTCTACTTTAGGAATTGTGTATGGAATAGTAAAATGGAGCAAGTTGTAATGGCTGTCGTTTTGTGAATGCATTAATTTGAACGTAATATGTATAATAACAAGCAATACAGGGGTGTTTACAACACATGGTGATAAACACAAATTGTAACGGACGGGAGAAATGTTTATAATTTTTCATATTCTCTTTTGTATTAATCCGAGAGTAACCTACAAATGCCGCTCAAAATATTACCTACAAATTTCACAGAATTTTCGATAACTTATAGCAGTAGACGGTGCGAACTTTATAACGACTTATGTCACCATACTTCATTAGATTTGGATGTGTATTTTTATTCTACTATTTTCGTTTTTACCAATCGTGCAAACATAAAGAAATCTATCGTAAGATTCATATTCTAATTTGATTAAGAGAAATTCAATATTTTTTTCTACGATTTTGTGTACACACTTTAAACGGATCTCAGTGTACATTGCACATCTCTAGCATCAGAATTGTGTAAATTTCGATGTTGAACGATTTTTTTAACGAAACGTATGACATCATTTATCGACATTCGCATATGTTTACCGCGACAATCTGGCAGCACCGTATGCGGCATAAATTCTGGTTTTGTGCAAAAAAAAATTAGAGAAAAAATAAAAAAATAGTGCAGAAGTAAAAACAAGTGAAAATTTTGGCTGGATTTCGTTTTATCCATTTTTTTTTAGTGATTAATTTACGTATGGTCAAAAATACATTTAATAATCTAAAAACAATCCCGGAATTTTCAACTTTCGCAAGGATCATCTCACAACCAACAAAACTGATAGTAATGAGCATAATTTTGACTTCTCACCAAAAAATAAAAAGTTAAAAATAAGGGATTTCACCGATTCCGTTGGTTAATTATCTGTAGCCCGTGATGCGAATCTTTGTAGAGACGTTTTAATTACAAATATATGAAATTAAAATAGGGAGACAATAGGTTTTATTGTAAATGTTAGTTGCGCTGCTAATAGTAGACACTGTTTTAAAAAAGTCATTATTGCGGAGTTTTCAAAGGCGTGGCAATCTCCCAAGTTTAGAAGCTTCCGACGAGAATCATTCAAACCTCTTTAGCGAAGACCAAAGCATTCGTCCGTCAAATATTAAGAAATTCGATTTGTCTCTAAGATTAAAGAAAAGTTCAATAATGAACTCAACAGCTCAAAAAATTCCAGCAATTGGAACGAGCCCAGCCTCAGAATCTATGGCCGACAATACTGAGGATGTGATCAATGATAACACGGCCATAATGTAAGTAAACTCAAGAATGAGTATCAAATATTTGTGACAATTGTATTTATTGTAGAACGTTTAAGCCTGGCGATAATCAGTTCTGTCAAGAAATTAAAAGCAAAAATGTTAAAATTATTGCCAATCCTGGCACTCATGATCATGGCTCGTCAAAGGTGAAATTGAAAAATATCGTTGACTATATATGGGAAGTGAAAAATTATCCTGGACATTTAATAGCGGTGCATATTGATGAAAAGTACATAGCATATGCCATAAACGGTAAAGTATTTCATTTTTGATATATTATTATTTATAATAAATTATAAGATCTAAGTAAGAAATTAAGGAGCACTAGCAACGAGACCAACGGCTCTCGGTAATATTTATAAATAACTTAAATAATAAATGAACTACGGATATTGCATAGTAGAATTCTTAACTAAATAATGATTCCGATTTTCTTGATAAAATTGTTGATTTTTAAAATGTTGGTTTTCGTAGGAGATTTTAACAGTGAGGTAGGATTATGAGAACTAAACTGATCTATCCTTGCCGCGTGATAAAGGGGGCAGTCCAGGAGGAAGTGTTTTACGGATATATTAGTATTACATCTCGAACATAGGGGAGCTGCATCTCCCCGGAGAAGATAATATTTTAATATTCTGTGGAATACATAGGTGGAATGCGATCGTTGTTTATTTCTATGTAGTGGGGATGGTGGTATCCATACATACATATATATAAATGGCCATTACAACTCTTCAGTCAGGATTACGGCCTAGCTTCTGACACCACTCATGTTGTGTGCCTTAATTTTATACTTGCGTGGCGGGACCTACCGTTTAACGTCGACTCCGAACGACAGATTTTTTGAGAAACTTTTCATGGCAGGTTTATTTACTCTCTGAGTTTTTGCCAGAAATCTGCTGAGAGGAAGTCGCCGAAGAAATATTTTTTTTTTCATATTTCGTTTTGATTTCTAACCTGGGGTTCGAACCCGGGCTTTACGTCTAATAAGCGAACACACTAACTACTAGACTACGGCTGATTATAATATATGTAATTTGTAATTGTATTCTAATTAATAAACAAATAAATGTTCCTAGTTACTGTCGGTCTAACCAAAAATTATGGTAAAAATAAATTAAATGAAAATGTGGAAAAAAGGAAATAAATTTAAATTAAAAAACGGCAAATATTCAGGTGAAAAATAACCACAACAGAAATGTCAATAAAACGATTTTCCTGCAAGGCAGATTATATCAGAAAAAGAATAGTATGTACAGTAAATTAAAGAATGAACGAAGTGAGTCTTGCCTTCGCATTACGAGCTGAATAAAGTATGTAGACCATATGCTCGGTGTAATGTAACAGATCAGCCCCTGGTGGGAATCGTCTAGCAGTCCACCCTCTATACCATCAGCGTATCCAGTATAGTATAGGTACCCAGTTGAAAACGTTCAGGGTTTTGAAAGAGAGAGTACATATACATATCTTTGGGTATATTATTTTTATATTTCTCCAGTAAAACAAAAATTCAAATTTTATGTTTTGTCTTCTGCTTTATTTTTAAAAATAAAATTAATTAAAAATTTTTAATGATTACAAGTTTTTTTTTTAATCCACGGCTTCGAATTTTTTAAAACTGATTATTAAAATAACTAGAAATATTGTAATTCATTTAATTTATTTATATTTATAATAGTCAACAATAAAGTATCACGAATGGAAGGTATGGTCCGTGTCGTTAATACATCTAAAGGTTTGCGTGCGTTAATAAAGGGAATGTCAGGCGAAGTTCTTGATTTGCAATTTGCCCATATTGAAAAGGAACACGTACTGGCGTCTATTGATGCTAGTTCATTGTATGTGCATAAAATTGTGTTACTCGAAGGAACACTACTGTGCAATTTGGTTTTAAAAATTGTAGACCCACTAACAAATTATACACCAAAGTATGATAAAATATCATGGTGTCCCTTTATCGAAATACCGGGAGAGGATGATGAAGACAGTAAATTGATTGTATGGGCCCGGGGTTCATCGTTTCAATGTTTCAACGTTAATATCATTGTAGCAGAACAGAGGGTATGTACATATTGTATTTATTTCTATTTCTTTATATGATGTAAAGAAATTATACTGATACCCTTAAAATTTGCAGATTGGCGTATTTCAAGCAAGTGAACTCAAATCCGGATATTTAAAACACTATGATGAAACAAAGACTATTACATGGGTGGCTTTGTCACCTGACGGTTCAACATTGGGCGTAGGAAGTACAGATGGTGTAATCCGTTTTTATCAGGTATACATTCATGATAAGGATCCTCGCTGTCTTCATGAATGGAAACCGCATAATAATAAAGCCGTATCATCGTTTTTCTTTCTTGATAATTTAACCAAGAATAATTCGGAGTAAGTTTTTGTACAATAACTTATTAATTGGCATGGGGGGAGATAATTGTTTTTCATGTTTTTTATGTGCAGCGCATATTGGAAATTTGCAATAACCTGTGCAGATAATAATACGGAAATTAAAGTTTGGGATTGTGGAACATGGAACTGCTTACAAACTATTGAATTCAGCTGTAGCATTGACAAACCATTGCGTTTCATAGCTGAGTTGGATAGGACGTCATCATATTTGGTTGTATCCAGTTTAGAAACACGCACTTGTTATGTCATGCAGATCATAAACACCAGCACTTGTTACCCTTCCATAAAAGGCGCTGCATCTGACAATGAGGATTCAGCTAATAAAGATTCAAGTGGCAATAACGTAGTGCCAAATGTCACTCACAATTCACCACCTATTTTAGTGTATGTCAAAAGTATCTCAGAATTTCCACTTAGTTCTGGCATACTATCGTTTTCGATAGTCGATGCAGCAGTAAGGCGTTACAAATGCTCAAATGATAATTACTTGTGTGAAGAATTAGATGACTATGATGAAGAGACGTCTTCCATTTATTGTGTTGCAATTCACTTGTATGTGATACAGGCGAAAAGTATGCAAGAGTGCCATATACTATATCAACCATCGGTACCGGAGAATATTGATGTGAAAAGTACCATCTCCAGCAGCGATATTAGCGGTATAAGCAGAAATAATATTAGCAATAAGACTGTGCCATCTAATGCCAGCGAAAATGATGAACCAGTCGACGATAATGATGATGAAGACGATGTTAGTGATGATGTGGAGAATGAAAAAGAGGCTGATGGCCGCATAAGTAGTGCTTCTATTAATAAAGATGAAGTTTCTACAAATGAGCAAAATACTTTGGAATTATTATTGGGACTTTCTTCCGCCACAAGCGTAACCTCTGCTAATATAGTTTCAAGCACTGGTGGATCAAATGTAGTTGCGGTAGCTGCTGCAGCAGCTGCTGCACCAAGTGCTTTAGCAACAGAAAATAAAGTTGAATCACGTAACAATTCTCCTAAAGTCACAGCAGGTAATAAAAGTTATTCACAATTAAATCTAATGACACCGGATGCGTTTTCTTCTACTTCCGCAACAAACGGTAAATATTATTTAAAAAAGCAACTTCCAACATATTAATTAAGTGATATCACTTTCTTAGAGAGAAAAACGCCAGAAAATGTCAGCAGTGAAGTCCTCAATACGATATTGATGTTAGCTGGCGTAGCTGGTCAAAATGTCACATCTGGTAAAACAGACAATATAAACTTATTGAACTTGGTGAATAATAAAATGATCGAAGAAAGTGAAATAAAACATCAGGACATGGAATCCCAAAAGAACTTCATAGGTAAGTCGTTTAAAATATAACCAAGTTCAAGCAGTTCAAGTGATACTTATACGAAATGTGTAAAGCTATCGACAGAAATCCAGGGCGCAGTATAGTTGAAAATCTGGCCAGTGGTGGTTCAAGTCCAAGTCGCGAAGTACAGGAGATTATGTCGTTGCAGGATTATGACAAAAATTCCTATAGCGCTGATGAACTGTTGGAAGAACACAATGAAAATACTGCTAAAGCAGATGCATCCGAAAGTGAAGAAATTAAAGTAAAAGGTAATGCAATTAAATTCTTTTTTTTTAATTTTCATAATTAAACTTGAAATTAATTTATTTCATTCATCGTATATAATAATTATTTACCAGTTGATTCGACTAAATCCAATACGAAATTAACTCAATCAACTACAACGACAACAAGTTGGCCAAAAGTACCAGATATACCTAAAGTTGCAAATAACAAGCACTCAGCTGAATTACAAAATGCTGCAAATTTAATATCTCAAGCTGTAAATGCCTCTTCGATGTCAAACCTTACAAATAGTCTAGTTGCACCGACTCTCGTCGTGCCAAATAATGTAAATAACACTGGAAACGATTTGACTGAGATTAATAGTAAAATAAGCGAACTAATAGGTAAGTTTATTACATATTATTTTTTGATACATAAATTACTACTTTGTCCGGGTACACAGTTATTATATTAATATTTCATATACAGTGTAAAGCATAAGTCTAGGTACCCTAATGTAGTCAACAAAGTAAAATTAGGAAAACTTTCTAAGTTTTTGAAATGCAAAAGTGTAGGTACTCCCACACAGAACAGAGAGTAAATTTAAAATTCAAGGGTCCAATGTTGTAATATGTTATACCTTTTATTTTGTAGAATATCCCTTAAGGTTAACCACTCCATTTAAGGTATTTGTCAGTTGATATTTGCTGCCTTTCGCTCATAAGCAAGTTTTTCAGTTAAGTTTTGTTTAAGATTTAGTGACTGTGTAACCTTTTTTTCAATTGATTCCCTAAATACTCAAGAGTCATATCAGGATTTTGTGAAGCAGTATTAGACCTGTGGGGAGTTTGGAACCACATCTTCACATTAGTAGCAGTATGTTTAGGAGCATATTCTTGTTAGAAGTTATCATCATTAAGAATTCCTAAGCTTTCCGCACTTTAGTTCAGGTTGTTCATTAGACATTTTATATAAACTGTCGTATTCTTTGAGGAAACAATAAATTCCAAATTGTCCAAACCTTTTGCTGATGCACATTCTCACAGCATTATGCTACCACCCCCATGCTTAACTATTTCACGCAATTTCTTAGGATTGAACTTCTCATTTTCCTCTCTTCATTGTAAAGCACGCCAAATGATTTTTTCAGACTAGTCAATGTATTTAACAATTTTTAATAATTTAATTTTCGTACCCAAATCGATTTCTTATATACTCCTTAAATCTGAAATAAATAACAAAATTGAATTTAACAAAATAATAAATAAATGTAGAATATATAGTACAGTCAACCCTTCTATAACGCGGTACTCTCAAAACGCGGTTTCCGTATAACGTGGCGCTGAAATTGCGACAGCCCTCCTATAACGCGGTACTCTCAGAACGCGGTTTTTACATAACGCGCAGCTGAAATTGCGACAGCCCTCCTGTAACGCGGTACTCGTACAGCGCGGTTTCCGTTCAACAACATGCCATAAGTTCCTTCCGCACAGCATCCGAATGACTCTAGTAACTAGATATTGTAAGAGGGCTTAATATCAGTTTCATTTTCGACGCAAAAGCACAGCCGAGATATACAAACAACATGTTTATATAAAAAGACCAGCTTATCTCATAGCCGTCTACGACATTATAAAAATTTTTCTGCAACTCATATCTGACAGTGAGGATGAATGTTGAAAAATTATATACTTTGACAAGTCTTTCTTATTTTTGTTGGAAAACGTTCTTTTGGTTTAGTTTTTGTTTAATTTTTTTTATCAATCCTTATATGAACGCTTTAAGTCAATAAATGTAATTTATCTTGTCTTGGTCTTCATATAACGCGGTAGGAATGATGTAATTTGTACTAATTTCGAGTTTCTAATAGCGCGGTTTCCATACAACGCGGTAGACGGTTTCCTTAGAACGCGCTCTTAATTTGCCTGGTTTGTACGGTTAAGTCAGTTTCATAGAGCGCGGTTTCCATACAACGCGGTACGTACGCACCGCGTTATAGGAGCGTTGACTGTATCACAGTATCATAAGTTTTCCTCGTTCGGAAAAAACATATCGTCGTCTCGTCACACAGGAGATGACAAATATTATGATGAATATGTAAATTTCTCATTTGTTTATTTATATTTCTTTTAGATTTGGTTAAAATGCAGTCGATACAAATTAACAGTCTTCAAAGTGAAGTATCAGAGTTGAAAAAAGTGAATACAAATTTTAAGAGCAAAAATATGACCGAACTTGGTTACAAACTTGAAATGCACTTATCTAAACTGATGGAGAAATACCTTTTACGCTATGAAACTGAGCACAATCGTAAATTGTCATCCTTTTTAGCGGGAAGGTAAGTTCTGTTTTGTTACAAGTTTATAATATAATTTTGTTACAATTAAAAATTTCAGGGATGCTCAAAATCGGGAGTTACGTGATAGTATAATGCAAATAATAAGTCAATATGTACTCACTCAATTCGGAGATATGGTCTCTAAAGTTATGACAATCGAAATTCAACGTCAGTTGGGTCCAATGTTGGCAGCTAAACTCGATAACATGCAACAACAAATACAATTAACTGTAGGTCAAAAATTATCAGCATTTGATTTAATGATTAAGGAAAATATTGCACAGGCATGCAAGAGTAAGGTAAGTAAAATATTTGAATTTAAACGAAAATGAATTAAGTGTAACATAGCAATACCCAAAACTTTTGTACGTATAGACTATAATCGATACTTTTGGTAAATCAGTATTGGTTGGTGTGCAAGGCAGTTTGCAAGCTGCATTTATTGAATCTATGTCGAGCACATTAATTCCTGCTTATGAGAAATCATCACAAAATATGTTCAAGCAATTACATGAAGCATTCTCTGTTGGCATAAAAGAGTGTAAGTTGATTTAGTAATGAAAAGAAAAAAAAAAAAACAGAAAACTTTTGGATTATAAAATTTCTTTTTGATTGCAGTTATGGAGCAATTTGATAACTACTTGCAACAGTTGCAGCCAATGCAAGACTCAACGGAGGAAATATTGAATAAATTTTCCGGTTTTCGGCAACATTTGGATTCAATTTTAACTAAGCACCGCAACGGTGTACAAGAAGTGATGCTAGAAACTCGAAAAGATATTAAAGGTTTAGAGCTTTTACTTTCACGACAAATTCAAGAAACCATAAGATCTGAGGTAATTTTTACATGGCTATATATATATATATGTTAAGTTGAAATGGCTAATAATTTGAATGCATTTTAGGTGCGGAAATCATTTGAAAATCAGGTAGCCGCAATAAGATCTCAAAGCAATACTCCTGCCCCTATGTATGGCGTTAAAGATACTATTCGCCATCTGCTGTTGCAAGGGCAAATTAATAAGGCATTCCATCAAGCCCTCTTAGCCAATGACTTAAGTTTAGTTGAATTCACTTTGAAAAGTGCCGATCATAATGCTGTCTTTACACCAAATTGTTGCTTAGAACAAAAAGTGTTACTCTCTTTAATACAACAGATATCAGCCGATATGAGCGATCATAATGAATTAAAACAAAAGTATGCAGCAAAATTTCTTTCCTTTTTTTTTGTAATTCAAACAAAACTTATTTTATTCTAATTTTTATCGTTTTTAGTTATTTAGCCGAAGCTTTACTGGCAATTAATCCACGTGATCCCATAACAAAAGAACATGCACCGAAAGTTTTACAAGAACTTTTCCGTAATTGCCAAATGTTTCTTGTTAATTATCCCAAGAGTTCACAGTGCAGTAATGTTCGCATGCTAATGAAAGCTATACAAGGATTTAAGGATCAATTTTAATATACGGCCGCCGCATTAATATTGCGCAGATTGAATTTTGAAAAAAGTTAAAATCAAAAACCAACCACAAAATCGCCAAGCTTAGTTTTATATTCTTTGACTGATTAAAGAATTTAATTCTTACACAATATGCACATATATATTGTTTTAAATTGTGTCGAGTTTTACTTATTTAATTTGTAATTTAAGAAAGATTGTGTCCACTTTTAATTTTCTTTTTTTCTTTGTTTATATGCTAATTCCTAATGTCTCATTTCTTAACTGTAAATTTCTGATCACTGACCACCACTTTTAATGTTTACTTTTACTCACTTGAATTTTTTTTTACGTATATTTTGTGCAACATCATCTTCTTTCTTTGAATATGGAGACTTAATAATAAATCATAGAGGAGAGGTACACATGTATAAGAATACTTAAAATATATCGACTGTCCCTAAAAACAATAAAAGGCTTTCATTTAATAAGAATAAAATGTGCAACATTTATAAAGCTCATATTGTTAAAAGTATTTTTGTATCAAAATAAAATCATTATTATATATGAAGAAAATTAATAAAAAAAAGGAATAAAATCTAATTTTACGAAAAAATATAAAAAGTTAATTACTAAACAAATTCAGAAAATTTAAACTACAATTTTATCGATTTATTTACAGCTTGTGTGTAGCTCTTTTAATTAAAAAACATACATACATAATTGGCCATTACACCCCTTCAGTCAGGATTACGGCCTAGCTTCTCACACCACTCATGTTGTGTGCCTTAATTTTATACTTGAATGCCGGGACCTACAGTTTAACGTCGACTCCAAACGATAGATTTTGAATAACTTTTTCATGGCTGGTTTATTTACTCTCAGAGTTTTTGCCAGAAATCTGCTGAGAGGAAGTCGCCGAAGAAATCTTTTTTTCATATTTCGTTTTGATGTCCGACCTGGGATACGAATCCGGGCTTTACATCTAATAAGCGAACACACTACCTACTAGACTACGGCGAAATTTAATTAAAAAAAGAAACAAATTTTCTTTTCATGTACATCTTGCATATCAAATCTTTAGTGATACATTTAAGAAACATTTTTCACTACATTCTGTTCACAGTTAAAAAAAAAAACTGCAATTATTTTTTTTTTTCAACACAAGTGTGGTGGGTTTCTAAAAAAAACATATTTAATTTAGAGTGTTTTCCACTTAAGTTTTTAAAGGTACTTTTTTACACGATACGCGTTCACCGCCAAAGTCATTCGCGAAGGACTTAAATTTGGGCGAAAATTGGGAAATCGTTTTCTACAAAATGACCCGAATGTTGAACGAGCTCTCCAATTCCAGCGAGATATTAATAAATGCTTAGCTCAATAATGAGGAGGCCTATAAGGATTTAAACAAAAACCAAAGGCAAATGTTAATTACGAATTTCATTACGTAGTCTCGCCAATATAAAATCGTTCTTAATCCATCTAACACCCAAACAGAATCGCATAAAGTATAATCGAGTGATGAAAGTGACATCATACCAATCAGGAAGAAAACATTATACATATCCTATGACAGTGATAACAGTAAATAATTAAATTTTTGGTAAATTTTTTTAAATATTTATGTTTCTGGTTTCTGTATGTAAAATGTATAACATATCCATATATGGGAGTACACTACTACTATGCTACTTTTATGCTTTTCAAAATAAACATACATATGTGCTATTTACTTTTATTTTATGTTGTAATAAATGACTGAGTTATGCTTATTTTAGTTTGTTCTCGATTTACACGGTTTTACATAACGAAATCTACGATTTCTGTTTACACGGTTTTCTACGGAACCTATCTTCAGTGTAAATCGGCAGATAGTGTATTTCAATTCTTAACGAAACACAAAGGTCCCTTTGGCCATGTCCCAAAATGTTCCTTCGAGAACTATTTCGGGTTCCCATTTTTCGATTAAACAATGAAAATGTCTATCATTATTTCCCGAAACACAAACTTTATTACCATTTCGTAGTACCATTGCACCCTCTCCGTGTTCAATGGTTGGTCTAAGGTACTTTATTGTTTCGTAATTTTATATTCTTTGATATAAAAGGCTTTTTACGCGGAACACATGCCTTATTGATTTACAAATACGAAATATCACAAGTTTTTTCCACACACATGAAGTCGAATAGTTTTTGTTATTTCTTTTTGAATGAAACTATTCATATTGTTTTTCTTTCCAATGGAGCATCTATAATTTATGCGCGATCTCTTCCTGGGGAAATTAAATGCCCTTAGTGCATCAAATATACTGCGTTAAAAAGATTTACTTCTTGCGAATTGACTTTTTGCAATTTATTTATAATAAAGTGGCGTGGTGTAAAGCTGTAGGGACCAGACATAAAACCGAAGACAAAAAATAACCATCTCTAATATAAAAACATAAGTTCATAAGACTATAATATATATTATAGATAAAATATTTATTTTATATATTCTAACAAAAGAGCCGTTTGCTGTAAACAATGACAACCACATCCAGAAGCGCACACGTTATGTTTCTGCAATGAAAATTTAAAAACAAATAATTTAAATATTTATGTACAGCTGTGCTAAAATATTATTATAATTTAACCGTTAACGGTCCGGAAATATTTCAAGACTACTTTCCACCAGATCTAGCTATCACGGAAAGGACTTGGTACAATACTTAACGCATATAGCAACAGTAATAAAAATAGCAAAATGTTTTTGGCCCCACATATATGCCCTATTGGACCCAGTTTGTGAAAGTGTAATGTCGTTTACGTGAAGCTATTGGACCGTTAAGGGTTAACACAAAAACCATTTAAAATTTTCGTAGGAAAATTAAAGTCATCGCATAATATCGTATAAAAACGAGTATACCTCAATTTTCGAATTCAACGAAAAGGCATTTAAAGTCTCCCTGTATAGTCAATTTATTTTGTTCCTCATATGCCCATGAATATTTTTTGTTAATAAAAACATACATTTTAAAAGTTTACTTACCTCGAACCACTGCATCATATGAATTAAATGGCCGCCATGGCCGCAAGATAAACATGCATTCGCTGCTCCTTTTACAGGTATACAACATAAGGCACAAAAAAGAACGGGTCTTTGACAAGGACCACATGCTGACGTACGTTTTGCTTTATTGCAACCGGAACATTCTGTAACAAATTCAACGCCTTGGGATGGACTCTGGCTAAAGGTGGTGTGTTTTAAAATCTTCAAATAGGCACAAGTAAATGTTATCACGTATGTATATATTATTATAAATTTATAACTTACTAATGATCGAATGGTGAGAAATTGCCAACCATATAATATTTCGGCATAAAGCTTTTTGAAATGATCAAATAAAGATATACGAGAGCGACGTATTAAGGAACACGCATACAACTCACTATTCACATGTCTACTGTCCACACAGTCTAATGAATCGGACCATGAATTGCTGCGCAATTGTTTAAGATGAAGAGCAGCATTGGAACATGTCGTACCGTTCTTTGTAGTAAGCGAAGCATGAGTGTCAATCGGTAAGACAGTGTGATAGGGCGAAGTGTTTGGAGTTAAATTTGGTATTTTGTTGTGATAAGTATTGTTGGTGGCAGATGTAATAATATTGTTGCCTTGACCATTCGGAATTCCAATAACAGATGATCCGCAACCACGTACACTTGTATTACCAAAGGGATGAAAAAGACATGCTAACATAACTGCTGTTTGAATATCGCCTGCCGTTGCAAAATGCATTATTAATTCCTCTAATAAGCATTTTTTGAAAGGATCTTCATTGAGAAACGTTTCAAATTTTATGCTTTCAGTTTGTGGAATATTGGGTGTTGCTATCATTTCAGCCATTGTCCATATTGGTAGTAAATCATAACGGCCATGATTTTCACATATTTGACGATTTTTGCGACAAGTGGCAATAATATCCTTTTTATCCAAGGAATACTCCTTAGCCATTATTTGACTTGTATTTAATAGTTTATTGCATTCATATATGTGAACAATTGGAGTAGAATGAGAAGGCTTTTGCATTGATCGATTTTTTGAATGTTTAGAACTTATTCTGTCTTGCAAATAAAAGGAAGCATTTGAATCACGATGTGTATAGAGGACTGGCTGTGGTCCCATTACATTACCCAAGAGACCGCCACCATTAATGGCTGACAATGTGCGAGGAGTTGTGTTTTGGTGACGCAGTGTCAATCGTTTTGTATTTAGAATTTGTGCAAAACTACACAGCATACCAACCGGATTAAATATGGCAGACGATGTTCGAGGAAAAGGAATACAAGCATCATGTAAAGCACCACTTAAGGCACCCTCCAGACGAGGAGATTGCAAACGTAGTTGGGATTTGTCAGAACCACCTCCAGACTACATTGTGTTAACATTAAAATAATTTATTACAAAAGAATATATTTATAGTTTTAGGAGTACGTACCTTTTTCATTGCAGTAACTAATGCTCTTAGGCATTGTTCTAAACAAGTTCGAGATTTTTTTACGCGTGTCAAAGCATTTGTTTTCAGTATTTTCATCATTAATCTCGACAGGTTTTCATGAATTCTAGTTCCAGAGCAGAATGTAAATTCGGGACATACATTTGGACTGGGATATTCGGTAGGGAAAGTAGTTTGTAAAACAATTACATGGCCACCAGCAGATATATTGAATATAGCGTAGCGTTTAATAGCATCCAATGCAACTACTTCGATGTGTGGCATATTCGTATTCAATAAGGAAAACTCGTGATGTAAGGAGCATGTGGGCTGATCTGTTAAAGACCGTGCAACTGCAGATTCTTCTTTTCGTGTGTGTGTAGCGGTACGGAGCGGAATGGAAGGCGGTGGAGATCGAGAGCGAACTATGTTCGTTATACATTGCAAAGCATCATCCGCTTCAGTGGGCAAAGAGCCAGCCATTGGTTGAGTGTGGAAAATTGCAGGAGGCCTTTGAAAGGATGACGAATGTATAGGCTGAAATTTAGTAGGCGTTTCTATACGCATCTCTTGATGTAAATCATAATTTTCATTTAAATCAATATCCGGTTCACAATGCTTAAGCATTTTATCATCAATTTTCCAAACTCTCAAGGTGCGATCTCGTGACCATGTTACCAATTCCTTGATTGATTGAATAAATAGAATAAATAAGAAACAGTTAGTTCAAATTATTAACTGATTAATTAATTAATCTATTTACAATTTCCATTTGATTTAAACGATTTGGACGCCATGCAAAATCCAGTATAACATCTGTATGACCAATAAATGAACAAACAGGATCGTTTTGTTTACTATTACTCCATAACAGTAAACTATTTTCTCCACGTCCTAAATGTGGTACAACTATACTTACTAAACCATTTCCTATTGGCTAAGGTAAAAAATATAAAATTATTATAAGTATACATTATGCGCAATAGAATTGTATTATATTCTAAGAACCGTGTATCTTGCCCTCCATACAGGGGATGTTGTTGTAATAATTTTTTCAGCTCGCCTTGGATTATTGATGTCAAAATATTTTACAGTTCCATCCTGACTGGCTGTTGCTAAACATGTTTCTCTGCGATGACTCCAATTAATGCCATGAACTCTGCAAAGAATTATTATGTTATTTCGCTGCATATTTCTGATAGTTTGGAGGGTACATTATAATACATTTTTTTTGGTAAAATTAAATCATTTACTTGAGAAACTATATAAACTAGAGACTTGGCGATCATGATCAGCCTTTGGGGAACATTAACGTATCAGGAGGGTAAAATTCCATTAAAATAAAATACGTCTTATTGTTAATTTAAAGAATTGTGTTGTATTGTGCTGTATGTTGCTTTATCAATCTATATTAAGTAGGAATTTTTCATTGATGTAACACTCTACAAGACACTTATCCTACCCGTGCTTTTTTATGGCACTCTTTGAAAGTGTTCGAGAGAAAAGTCCTACGTAAGATCATCGGTCCAGTACGAGTTGACGATGATTTCCGCATCCGATCCGACAATGAGCTGTATGAGCTCCTCAACGACATAGACGTTGTGCAGCGTATTAACATCCAGCGGCTGCGCTGGCTCGGCCATGTCGTTCGAATGGAGGAGGATGCTCCGGCGGGACGACTATTTGATGCCTGAATCTGCAGAAGTCGGCGAAGAGGACGACCTTGTATCCGTTGGAAGGACCAAATCGAGAAAGCGCTGTCATCGGTTGGCGCGCAAGAAGCAGAGGCGCCTGGAAGGATATGTTGCGCCAGGCCGAAATCCGTTAAACGGGTTATTATGGCCAATTAAGTAAGTAATTAAATAGGAAGAGGAAATATTGAACGCACTCAAAATGTTATCCTTAATTATTTCTTATAAATTTTTACTTAGCACAGGTAAAACACCCGTCGGCCTTTAAACTGTCGGAAATAACGGGTGTATGTTTGGTTTTAGGATAGCAATTGTTTTAGACCTGTTTCTCTGCATTAAAATACAGCATAATTGTAGGAGATTTTTAAAGGCTATAAAATGCCTGACGCCGCCGTAGTCTAGTGGGTAGTGTGTTGGCTTATTAGACGTGAGGCTATGGTTCAAACCTTAGATCAGACATTTCCAACAAAACGGATATGAAAAAATATTCCTCTCAGCAGATTTCTGACAAAGAACTACGAGGGTAAATAAAATTGCTATAAAAAGCTTCTCAAAAATCTGTCGTTCGAATTCGACTTTAAACTTTAAGTTCCGCCACTCATGGATAAAAATTAACCCACGTATGGTTGGTGTCAGAACATAGGTCGTAATCCTGACTAAAGGGTTGTAATGGCCAATTATGTATGTCTGACTATGACTAAAGGGTTGTAATGACCAATTATGTATGTATGTATGTGTACATACCGATTTAAATGTGCTGTTATGTAGTGTATTGGACATGATCCTTTACGTATATCCCAAATTCGTAAATCTCCATCATGTGCTGCAGCCAGGAGGTTACCAGAAACACGATTAAATCCGACTTGTGTGGCTCCGGCTGATATAAATAAATTAAAGGATTAATAATGAAAAATTATTAAAAATAAGTGCTTTAGAAATGTAATTAAAATTAAGAGCCTCTTACAATCGAGAGCCTACATACATGTATACTAATTCTAGCTTTACTTACACATACAAACAGCACTAAATGACAAGGTTGGCTTGCGGGAATCTCTTAAATCCCAAATATGTGAGAATGTATCAATTGAACAACTCGCCAAAAGGTGTGGATTTTTTCCATGCCAATCGATATCTGTTACCATACGTGTATGACCCCTTAAAGAATGAATATATCTCGGTTCGGCGGCACCCCATGTAACAACATCGATATGTTGGCTTGTCTACAATTCAAAATACACCGGATGTAATATATATGTACGTATTAAGGATATATACAAAGAACTTACAGCTATCGCACAGGATTCTTTACTTTCTGGGCATATAGCGAATTCTGCTGCGGATACTTCATATTTTGAATTAGTGTTGTATCTACGCAAGAAGCCATCATCATCGTCCTGACCCAAACGTTGTAAAGCCAAATGTCGTCGACCAGCCAACAGCACCCACTGACCCGTATAATCTACAGTCATTGCGGTAGCTTGTGATTCTCGGTGTTCATAGACTTTATCGCTTTGGCGTATATAACTAGAGAGTTCTCTTTCTCCACCGCGATCACTACTTCGTAATGTATCACTCGATGGCATTATTTTATGAGATTTTTCTTCAAAGATTAATAAGATTTTTACTGTTTATATGTGAAACATATGTTCGTCGAACCAAAATTATGAACGTCGTATGTAAACAAAAATAAAACAATAAGAATTATGAATGCTTCTTCTTCTGAAAGTATACGGTACAGCAGGAATTCATACAAGATTGATAACAAATTAAACAACTGTTGCTGATAAACTTAAATTTAGTGATGGTATTTTTTGATGTATTGCTAATTTAAAAATCGATAAAAATTCAAATATTTAGCACTTTCGGCTCATATATCGACATGCACCGGTGGGTTCTAATACGTGCTCATAAAACAGTATCATCAGCAAAGGCAAACAAGGCCTATGAGGTCTCTATGGTATGTACAATAAGAGAGACTTGCAAAATTTTACATTTGATAACGGGCAGCTTGTTGAAGTTATATCTGCCGCCAAATTAGGTATACTTTTTTAGTATAACAATATTATCGAATTTTGGACGTACCACATGAGATATAAATGTGCCTCATAAGTCGCTGTATGGTGTTAGATTTGTGGACATTGGATAGGCTACCAGTGTGAACCGCGATTACTATTGGTCGATGATTACCAACTTTGTTTTGCCTGAATTCGATAATACCGACACTAACAACATGTGGCTTGAACAGGACGGCTCTACGTGTCACACAACTCATGCCACGTTGTACGAACGAATATCACGTAAAGGTGATGTTAACTGGCCACCGAGATTGCTCGATTTGACCCGTTTAAGTTGTTCTTTTGGGAGTTTTCTTAAGTCGCAAGTGACAGGGGTCACAGTCACAAACGACAGGGATCCGCAAAGCCATCATAACTCATGCTACTGACCAAATTCAGCCTACTTTTATTCCACACCCAATAGCATCAAACTATTCGGAACGCCAACATAATCCATGGCTTCGGTCATTTTGGATGCACTCCACTTAGAGGACCCGGGACTGACATTTGAAAGATGTTATGTTTCACACATATTGACATCAAATGATTCGGAACCCAAGGAAAAAACCCAACATGTATTAAATACAAAATTGGACTCGTAGTCTAGCAGGTATTATTCGAGCTTACTTCAGCTCTGATATCTCGATAAATATAATTCTTTTGGAAAGAAGTACTTACGATCTTAATTGCATTGCTTATCGTCAGGATTCGGTCCCATAAAAGAATTATCTTTGAGTGGTCCGAAATTACATGCGTAGTCCCCGTCTATCATTGAAAATGGTGGTTGTTGAGGTGACTTTCGTATAGCGGCTTGGCTGTTTGACTAAATCAGGAGATTCTTAAGCATGCATGACCTCCGCTTGAAATACACTGCTGTGGTCAGGCGGCCTATATGGAAGCCGAATATCATAAATTATTATGTATATAACACAGCCTGCTCTGTTCACCATTTTCAAGTTGTCGAAGTTGGCTGGAGACATTATCTCCTCAGCATTGCAGCGTGTCCATAGTCCAGGTAGAGCCAGGTCTTAACTCCATTTAGCTTTTCTGTCACCAACTCAGACATCTGTTTTAATAGCAAAATAAGGTCTTAGCTGAAGTACAACAGAATTCACAGGTGATTAGTTTAGAATGACATTGATACTTGCACACCTGAGCAAGCTTTCCTTACGCTCTCAATTACGTTCATCCTCTAGGAGAGTTTGGCGGACATGCTAACACACGATAACGATAAACACCGTTAATGCTTAAAAGTTTTTTGTTTCCATTGTTGAGATTTTAGGCTGACAACACATGGGCGCTTAGGCCCGATTGTGCCTCCTCAAAATTAAAGTCGTTAAAATCACTTCGCACAGTAGACTTGAAAGATTTGATAGATGAGCATCCACAATGGATTAAGAACTAATACTTTTGGTAAAAAAAAAAGTTATCAGTTCATCCAAACATCCTGGCTCCTGAACTGCTGAGCTTGGAACTTGACATTATTATAATTGTATACTTAATAAAATTAATTAAGTTAAGCATGTGTCATTAAGATGGTAATGAATACACCCATTGTCCAAATAATAATTAACCAGACTAAGGGCCATTATTACAACTTGCCATTAAGCTTGGGTTTAGTTAAAGGTACCTTCAGTTAAAGGGAACTGTTAAGTTAACTTCAAACTTATTTTCATTATTACAACTTACAGTTAAAATAAAGTTAACTGTTTTTAAAAATATGGCAGTGCCAGAGCAATGTTTTTAAACGCAGTGGCATCGAAGGGCTTCGTTTTTTTGTTGTTGTATATGTTCATTTGTTTAAATTTGAAGTTGCCATATTGAAATAACATATAATATGGCAGGTTCTAACATAAACTTAACTTTAAAAGTTACCGGCAGTATGATCCTCCCTTTAGCTTAATACTATGTTGAGACATGTACTTTTATTGAGCCAATATTCAATTATTTGAGTATAATATTTTAAGTGTTCAGATATAATATAAGCAATATACATTTGACAGCTGGTTGTTTCAACATTGTTTTTGTTTTGTTTTTCGTTGTTGACATTTGAGTTGTCGAAGATCAACAGAAAGTGTTCGGAAAACAGTAATATGCTCACTGAACGTACTTATGACAGTGCTGTATTTTAAGTTTAACTCAATATTATAACAATTTGCGTATTTATTGCGCAATAATTGAAATTTTATATGAAATATTGACTTTAATTATGGCGTTTATTGCGATTTACGCAATAAGAGTGCAAGTGTGAACATAGTATAACGCTCACTTCTATCTTATTAGGTACTCATAATAATGAAAAACAATTTATCTGTTTGTTAACGGCAAGTTGTAATAATGGCCCTTAGAGTTTAATTATTTACGCTTTATTTATTTAAGGAGCTATGTAAAGAGTGTAAAATGTTACGTGAAAAGTTTTTTAGGCGAATGAATCAAATTTCTTTTGAATTTTCTTTTGAGTTAATAAAATCTATTATTTTTTTTTTAAAGATATGTTTACAAAAAGGAAAAACTAATTCTTGTGTCATGTGTACGTAAGTTTTTAAGGCTAAGAGCTATCTTAGTTAAAGATATATAAGTATATATATATTATATAGGATAATATAATGAAAATTAATTCTAACAATTTATGTAAATAGTATACAATGTGGCATAGCCAATTATTAAAGTACTTTCATTTTTATGAATTATTTAATTATAATGTTTTAAATAACATATTTTAAAGCCCAAGTACAATTGAAATTTAATTGTTATAAGTCTTGTTTTTAATATTTAATATCCATTTCGACCTAATTTGGGTCATCTTCGATAGATAGATAGTTGGATAGGTTATTGTAAAATATTTGATATTTATCTGTGACAATAGCAAAACATTTTTAGGGCATAATCATCGATACAATAGCTCTGGCTGCTATAGAGGTTAATACGGCTTATTGTACCTGTCAATGCCGTGCTGTAACTTGACATGCGAACAGTGGACTCGAAAAGGCCGAGGCCAGGTTTTGTTTGTAGTCGTAATGTTATATCTATCGAATAGTCACTGACTCCCAATTCTTTAACAATTTTATGATGTGGCGCTGCTACGGTGGCATACGTAATTGAATTCAAGTATAATACACGACATTGTGGATGATCTTTGAGGCGATCATTTATTAACTTGACAATATATCGAGCAGCACGCTGTACTCGACCATCATTTGTGGGCAATTCTTGGCGCTGATGACAACTGCACCAATGCGACGCTATATTAGCGTTCTCGCAAGTTCGACTTTTTGGAATAGGTAAAAAGAGACTAATGCTACGCGGCATAGTCGTATCAGGATCGTTGAGTTCGGCGCTTCGTTTTAATAACTGTTTGCCTTTTAAGTTGCGCAAATCAAGCAAATCCAGCATTGTAGCATGTAGATCATACGGAGTTGATAGACGTTTTGCATTCATTTCCATGTTGGCCACAGCTTCCGGGTACTTTTGCTTAAACCAGGGTGGATAGAGAGCTATAAGAAGCGGTAGGCGTTCTTCCATCATGCCTTGGTACGTTTTGCGAAATGATCCCCATCTGATGCCGTGATCGCTCATTAGAAACAGAATGGTACTATTTAGAATTCCATTTGCACTAAAGTTTTCCAGAAGTTGTTTGATATCTTCATCAAATAAAGTCGGCATATTGAACAGATCATGAGTCATGGCAACGGTCCAAAAGAATGCAAAAAAATGTTCACTTTTCATTACCGGTATTAATTTACGTATATACTCTAGCAAAACGTCAGCTGTTCGACGTCCGCCCATACATAGGGCAACATTTAGACGTTTCTCATAACTGATGTATCTTTCCATCTCGAGAAGAATTGGACGCAGATAGTAATCTGTGGGAGATTTTGTGAATCCAGAATGACGCCAGTTGAAAAGGCTTAAAGCGCCAACATCTTCGCCATAGAATGTTTTAAAGCCGACTTCTTTGTAACGCTTCCAAATCAGAGAGCAATTGTCGTAAACGCTACTAGAAAGCTTTGCTGGTGGCCCTAGACATGATATGGCCACTTCATCTTCATCAAAACCAGTTAAAACTGGCATTAAATTCGGGTAAGTATTATCGCCGACCTTATTGTAGCCCCAGAATTCAATGTTATGAAGTTTGTTGTGTATATACGAGGCGCTTGATCGCATTTGTCGTAAAAAATTCAAATGACTCACACTATCCATGCCCAAGATCATAACCGACAGACGATTGTCATCTTGGAATGCTAGGCGCATTTCACTTTTGATGCGTGACGTGTTCAAAGCATTCGGTGTACGTGAATCATCGTCATTTACACGAATACCCAAATTTCCATTAAGAGAGTTTGACTCAAAATTTGTGGAGACATTTTGAATGACGAAAAAATGAAAATCCTTGTAAATAATATTTTCGTTGTTACTTTTGGACCAGCATTCGACCGTTAAAAATTCAATGCCTGGCTTAATGTAGATATTTTTATTGTACTCCAATTCAAAGGGCTGTGGTTCCAAGTACTGATTGTGCTGATCATCTACTCGCTTTATTTCAGTGTAATTACAGGATATATCTGTCAAGTCTCGTATTTCATATTGTTCGTAGACTTCTTTCGCATTCATATTCAATATAAAAGCTGCCTCACCAGTATCACTGGTACGCAGTAAAGCTTTTTTACATGTAAAGTTTCTTGGCTTATACATGAATTGTATAATATTGTCGTCGGTTACGGGAAAATAAGGCATTCGACATCCAGGCAAATCAATAAAGTATGCCTGGCTAATATTGTAGTCGGCATCAATGCGTGCTATTAATTCAAAGCGATCCCTTAGATGTAAGAGTTTCGTTTTCAAATTAAAATCTATGAAAATATATGAGAAAAAACAGATGCACAGTACAGCAATTATAATCTTTTTGAAATGTTTACGCTTCTTAGTCATATTATAGTAGCGATAATAAAATTGTAAATCACGCTTTGTCATATACCGCGGATCCAATAGGTATTTCCCTCTAGAAACAAAGAAGAAAATTAAATATAAATTATTACAATATAAAATTGTCACAAATGTACATAAACATTTGACATGACATACTACATATATGTAAGAGAATATATTCTTTTAGATACATACATATGTTTTAGGTTAAAAAAATACAATAAGGGCCATTATTATAACTTGCCGTTAAACTTGGGCTTATACTATGTTCAGACATGCACTTTTATTGCGTAAATCGCAATAAACGCTCAATATTGAGTTTAATATTTCATATAAAGTTTCAATTAATTATTGGGCAATTAATACGCAAATTGTTATAATATTGAGTAAAACTTAAAATACAGCACTGTCATAAGTACGTTCAGTAAGAATATTACATATTTCCGAACACTTTCTGTTGATATGATAGTAGTCACCGTAGTCTTATAGGTAGTGTGTTAGCTTATTAGACGTAAAGCCCGGGTTCGAGTCCCAGACCAGACATCAAAACGAAGTATGAGAAAAAAAACAATATTTCTCAGGCGACTTCCTCTAAACAGATTTCTAGCAAAAACTGTGAGAGTAAATAAACCTGTTATCAGCAAGTTTCTCAAAATCTGTCGTTCGGAGGTGACGGAGTCAAGGCAGACAACATGAGTGGTGTGAGAAGCTAGGCCGTAATCCTGACTGAAGGATTGTAATGGCCAATTATGATGAAGTAATAAATGAGCAAATTTAAAGTCAATTGTTTAGAAATTGTCTCAAACGACTCCAAAAGGGTCTTTATCGATAATTTAACGCTTTTGCGTTTGCACAAATTACTCGAATAATAATGAGTTCTAATAGAGTTTTAATAAATAACCTAAAACTTGGCAAAACCTATGGAATTAAAGCTCCAACGAAATAATAATTGAGCCACTATTAACTAAGACACATAGTTAGAGACATCTAATATTTGTCGAAATCAACATAACATGAACCGAGGAATGAAATAGGTCTGTGGTCGACTAAAGCATTACGTAAATTTTTAAGATCACTATATTTTTCAGCAGGATGATTACGATGTACATATCCCGATTGCAATACCATTGAAAACTTATGGAGAATTTTTACATATAAAGTACAGAGAGATTCATGAAATTTCAAGTCCTTCAAAACCCTGTGAATTTTTTATATTCTTAAGACCTGAACATGAAGCCTTCATTTTCGCACATTTTTCATTTACTTTTTTATCTCTTGGGATATAATAAAATTTGTAGTCGCCGTAGTCTAGTAGGTTGTGTGTTCGCTTATTTGACGAACCCCAGACCAGACTTCAAAACGAAATATGAAAAAAAAATATTTCTTCGGCGACTTCATCTCAGCAGATTTCTAGCAAAAACTTGGAAAGTAAATAAACCTGTCATGAGAAAGTTTCTCAAAATCTGTCGTTCGGAGTCGACGTTAAACTGTACGTAATAGCAGTAAGTTTTCAATTTACTATTAAAATATCAAACGAAGTCACCGTAGTCTAGTAGGTAGTGTATTGGCTTATTAGATTCGAAACCACGGTTCAAATTCCCGGTCAGACATCAAAACGAAATATGAAAAAATACTTCTTCGGCAACTTCCTGTCAGCAGATTTCTGGCAAAAATTCTAAGAGTAAATAAAATTGCCATGAAAAGTTTCTCAAAAACTTGTAGTTCGGAGTCGACTTTAAACTGTAGGTCCCGCCATTCACGTATAAAATTACAGCATACCACATGAGTGGTGTTCAGAAGCTAGGCCGTAATCCTGACTGCAAGGTTGTAATGTCCAATTATGTATGTACATATGTATGTTTACATATGTATATGAGGAATTCCATAAATCGAAATCCAATATTCCTCCATCATTTTTTATGACACATTTTTTTATCATCCTTTACATTAAACCATACGTATTTGTAAAGCTTTAACATAACGTTACATTATCATCGATGTGGTTGCATTGTACATATATGTACATATGTATGTTAAATATATTCTTTTTATATTTTAATTCTACATCTTGTTGCAAAATTTCTTTAGATTTGTGTGTTTGTTTGTCTTCTTAAAATTTTATTTGTTTGCAGGATATGACGGAATCCATTTCAATAACAAACATTAGAAATAATCCATTTTGTAAATATATAGTGTATAATGAAAAAAACACACACACATGCACAGAAATACTTAAATACATATTATCATATTTAGGAAGATGAAAAAAAAAAATATTCTTAACATACTCATAACTCAGATTCAGTTCATTGGTTCCACTATTCCTTTTTGCATAAAAGCGCATTTTGTGAAATTTTCTTCTTTTACTTTTTTCTCTTTTCTTTTTTAATTATGGCACTGTGAATGCATTACTTAAATTATTTTTATTATTTTAAAAACAACTTTATTAATATTTCTTTTTTTGACTGAAAGTATTCCAGTTTATTTATTCTCTTCTCGTGAAAATGATTGTTCTTTTGACAGATGCTGGCGCATGCGATTTGAAATTTGTTCCGGGGATGCTACCCTTTTAAAATTAAAAATGAGATGAGATGCTTTTCAAGTAAACAAATAATTTTAGTAAAAATTGTATTTTTTTTTAATTTAAATATATTTTATATAATTTTTTTTTAAACTGTATTAAAAAAATATAACAGTCCTTAAAAGAATTGTGTACGTTACAAGTGTGCCCTCTTTACACATACAAACATAATTGACCATTACATTTGTAACCCGTTAACCCGTTAGTCAAGATTACGGCCTAGCTTCCCACACCACTCATGTTGTGTGCGTTAATTTCATACGTGCGTGCCGGGACCTACAGTTTAACGTCGACTCCGAACGACAGATTTTGAGAAACTTTTTCATGTCAGGTTTATTTACTCTCAGAGTTTTTGCCAGAAATCTGCTGAGATATTTTTTGTTTTTTTTTTCATATTTCGTTATTGATGTCTGGCCTGGGGCTCGAACCCGGGCTTTATGTGTAATAAGCGAACACACTACCTACTAGACTACGGCGACTTTTGTGTCGATCCTATACGGTAATCAAATTTCTCATAATGTGAAATTGAAAGCAATAGCCATGTCCACCTAGGGAACATGTTATCTATGTTTGCTAGCGCTGTTCTTAGTATAATCTTTATTGTCTGCGATAATTCAGGGGTGAATGTAAGTTGTAAACGCAACTGTTTCCATTTTCTAATTCATTCCATTTGTTTATTAATTGATTTCGGCTATATTAGCTTCGTAGAAAATTTTGAAAATGTGGCAGATAAGAATATAATTGTTAATATTTGTTGTTGTTATTTATAATTTTTTTTTAATTTATACTGCCAAAAAAAATGGTTACAAAATATTGAATCGGATTTTTTTCTTTGACAAATGATGAATATACATTTTGAAGTCGCCGTAGTCTAGTAGGTGTGTTGGGTTATTAGACGTTTAAAGCCCAGGTCAGACATGAAAACGAAATATGAAAAAAAAATATTTCTTCGGCGACTTCCTCTCAGCAAAAATCTGTAGGTCCCGCCACTCACTTATAAAAATTAACGCACACAGCATGAGTGGTGTTAGAAGCTAGTCCGTTATCCTGACTGAAGGTTGTAATGGCCAATCATGTATTATGTATGAATATAAATTTTTCGTTTTACTGAATATATGTATGTACAAATGTAAATCGTGGAACTATGTTATGACATTGTATTACTTTCTTGTCAATTGATGAACCCAGATTGACTGGACCATAAGTATCAGTAAAATGTGTTAATATATGTACACGTACATTCATAGTTTGTAGTGTGTTGTAGTTCGGAGTCGATTTTAAACTAGAATAAATAATATAGTGAGTTTTACAATTACAGTCGGGCCTCGATTATCCGTGATGGTCGGGACCAATAGCATTACGGATAATCGATTTTCACGGTTAATCGAATAACAATTTTGATTACACAGTTTTGTACAGACACATTTACATTAAAAAAAATTAATTCCAGAAGTTTATGTACATTTCTAAATTAAATAAGTATGTATACAATAAATTTTCTACTGAAAACATGAAACAAAAAAAGGACATTAAGCAGAAAAAGAATACAACTTCTTAAAAAAAAGTCGTGTAATATTGTTTGTCTAATATTTTTCAACTTATAATTTTCTTTTATAAGTTTTTCTTAGATGCGATAAACTTGAATTTTATCCTGCTCTGTAATTCCGCAAAAAACCAGGGCTATACAGGAAATTTGGCAATGTGCTAGATGTCTCTGTCGCCTCTTTTGAAGTCGTTTCTGGAACAATTACATCGTTTTCATCAATGTCTTTCAATCCATTGTCTCGCTCAGGTTCATCGGAGTTACTGTTTGACATGCTTATAATTGCGTCATCTGACAAAATAGCAAATTGTGAGGCATTTTCATCACATTTGTGCCATGTCTCTATATCCTCTGTGGTAAAGTCATCCGTAACATTGATTATTTGTGCCACAATCTCGAGAGTATTCGATATTTCCATACCTATAACAAATCACTTGTAAATGTTTCTGACTCATCGTATGCAAACAAGGGAATTCCCCGTTTTCATGTTTATTATATTGTATGTATGAATTTGAAGTTAATAAAAAAAATTCTGCCATCACGGATAATAGAGGTAATCACGGTTAATCGAAGTAAACAATTTGAAAACATTGAAAAAAAAAACAATAGACTGATCTTTACCCATCACCGGTAACCCCGATTAACCGGATCACGGATAATCCAGGACCGACTGTTTAAGGTTACTTCTGCTATTTTTAGATATTTCTTAAACCATTACTTTAACCGATCATTGAAAGTACGTGAATACGATATTTCCTAATAGGACATGCATAGGTCAATAATTCTGAAAAAGGAACTCAATTTCTAAAAAGATAGAAGTAACCTTTTAATTGTGATACAAACTACCATATGTATACCACATGTACGAGTATGTACATATACTTATGTTGAAACAGAAATTAAAATAATCGGAGTAGCCATAAATTCTTTGAGTGGAATACGTGTTATTACAAACATACACGTATAGTACATTTTCATATACATATGTATGTGTTGTTAATGTACATCAAATGCTTTTACAAATACATAATTTATTCATTAAATAGTTCATCAAAAAAGAAACAAAAATGAAACAAGTGTTTTAATTACACAATATAATAAGATTTTCGTAAATACATAAACAACTCATGATTCTTAATAATTTATGACGCAAAAGTTTTATGTACACACTTATATGTACATATATGTTCTCTTAATTTTTACAAAAGTAAAAAAGGATATTCATATGTTGCATATAGAAATAGAATTAAATGAAATATTTGCTTCATTTTGTAAAGTAATAACGATTTTACATGGTAGCTAATCGCAATCTTTATACATACATACATAATTGGCCATTACAACCCTTCAGTCAGGATTACGGCCTAGCTTCTCACACCACTCATGTTGCATGGCTTAATTTTTATACTTGAGTGGCGGGATCTACAGTTTAACGTCGAATCCGAAGGACAGATTTTTGAGAAACTTTTTCATGGTAAATAAAATTACAATCAGAGTTTTTGGCAGATATCTGCTGAGAGGAGGTCGCCGAAGGAATATTTTGTATATGTATTCATAAGATTAATTTTTTCAACATTAATGTTCAACAAGAATATGAATAAATGTATCAATGATTACTTTGTGAAAGTTGTGCGATACAAGCGTCGTGTTATCAGTGTATCTTATACTATATACATATGTATATTTGACCATTTACTTTGATGTCTACGTTCTAAAAATATTTGTTCTAAATACATAGATATTAAATAGGAGTGGAGACAAAATGCTTTCGTTTCTAACTACTCTGTTAATAGGTAATGTTGTTGCTATATCGCAGACATATACTTGAAGACAAAATGACGGTTATCTACGCGATCAAATGGCTTCATATAATCCACAAAATACATAGAGACATACTTTAGGTTTTATCTGAATTTTTAAGCAGAACTCAAACTCTAATAAAGCTTAACGAATTTAATATTCCTTGTTTTATATAGAAGTTTTAAAATAGATGGCCCGGTCCCACCATCTATAGTCAATTCTATAGGATTTCCTTACAATATCTATCCCTACAATATCTGGTTTGCCTTGGCAATTTCCAGTCTGAAGTTTGGTTACTATCCTCAGTGTATTTCTGGAAAAACTCAAATTCATTCCCATTATAATTGCCTAAAAATATTTAGAGTGCCTTAAGCCAATTGGACCTCTACCCATCTTCCCCTTTCACAAATGTTCCACCTCTTCCCATTAAGAGTATGAAAGCTCAAATAAACTAGGATCCATCAAAAGGTAATCATGTTCGCCCTCTCAAATTGATCCAATATGGGCAGATAATCACATACTAACATAACTAACAAGTTAACCTCATAGGAATTGATTGTACCATTCTAGTCAAACCTTTAAACGACCTTTCATGTAACTTCATGACCAATTTGACCCCATCTGTTGCTATATTTTCAAACATTCTGAGTTTTTAAAGATCGAAGAAAGCTCACGACATAGAGAGAGTCAGTAGTAAAACACTACCCAGTAAGTATAGTTATTACTTTTAATAATTTTTTTAAATTTAAAAAACATATTCTCAATCATGCAAGAAACGGAAGTTAAAGCAGGAGTTATTTATTACCCGTAGTCTAGTTGGTGGTGTGTTCGCTTTTTAGCCGTAAAGACTGGGTTCGAGCCCCAGGCCAGACATCCAAACGAAATATGAAAAAAAATATTTCTTCGGCGACTTCCTCTCAGCAGATTTCTGGCAAAAACTCTGTATGTATGTAATCCTGACAAAAGTATTGTTATGATCAATAAATTAGTAAGAAGTAGAAGTGTAATCGACAAACTTTCGCTGGATTATATTTAACTCAAATAATAAATTCTTACTTTTCTGAAAGTGATTGCCCCAAAAATAAAAAAACATATTCAGATAGTTTATTTATGTATGTATATACTATTAATATGTATGTACATATGTGCGAGTATATATGAATTAGTTTAAAAATATATATTTTATCTTAATCATATTTTATTTTATTAATTTATTGCATATTTACTGATCAAACTTGACTAAAGTTCATACATACACACATATTGAGGAATAGTATTTGTTTTAAAAAAACTTTAAGCAGTTAAATTTGCTTTATTTTGTAAGGCATACGAGTGTAAGTGATTCTGCATGTTTGTCATTTTGCAGTTGATGTTTTTTCCAACAACAAAATCCACTGGTAGCTATTATTACTGCAGCTACCAGTAATTTCTTTAATCCTCACTATAATTACAACAACATCATTAAAATTGGAAATGTGACGAAATGTACATAAATATTATGAAAGAAAACAAAAGAAAACATGAATTAAGAAAGCATTTCTTCATAGGATACAACACCAAAATGGCAGGGATTTACAACATGTGTATAAAAAGAAACATAAAAAAAATAAATATTTATTGAAAAGCAACATTAACAGCAAATTCATCATCCTTACCGTTCTCCAACATTACTCATAATAACCTCCTCCCTGGTGTTCCATCCAACCGACCAACCAACCAACCATTCGCAATTGTTTCTTGTATTCAGGCTATAAAAGGACGATACATGGTTTAATACCCATTCAGTAGACATTTTTTTGCAAATCAGGAAAAGTGTGTGTTCATTCGGGCATAAATAAATTTCAAACTCTTTTATCCATAAATCTCTTATTATGACCACAACAATACTACGTCCATTCACAAGGATCTCGAGCAGCACGATCGGTGGATTTTTGCTGTTGCTTTTAGTTTTACAAGCTACTAAAGCTACTACCACTCATCAAGAATACAAAAACGTTGATAAAAATTTACCGGCCCATAAACGGACACTAACATCAGCCAGCGGTATTGGAGGCTCACATGGACAGCCAGAAGAAATTTTTAGTGCTAGTGATCAATTGGAATTAAATTATGATGAATATCCTGTAAGTTAACGAGTGCAAAAAAGTGTATTTTTAAGAAATCAATTAAAGTTTAAAAAAATCAATGAGAAACTCAACCAATATAAAGTTAAAAATACATATATACATACATATTTGGCCATTACAACCCTTTAGTCAGGATTACGGCCTAGCTTCTCACATCACTCATGTTGTGTGCTTTAATTTTATACGTGGGTGGCGGGTCGACTCCGAACGACAGATTTTTTTGAGAAACTATTCATGGCAATTTTATTTACTCTCAGAGTTTTTGCCAGAAATCTGCTGAGAGGAAATCTGCTGGGGTTCGAACTCGGGCCAACACACTACCTACTAGACTACGGCGACTACAGGTTCATACAGTCTGGAAAAATTATTAAAGAAACGATCACGTCGTGAATTATATTTGGAAGGAAATACATTTGTAAATATCTCCTTTTATTGTGGGCTCAACTAATTTTGGAAATATTGCTTTAGTGAAAAAACGTCAACAAACGGTATGACGGATTCCATGTACCTAGACCTTTACACTTAAGATTGCACATTCCTTCTTGGTTTATATAAATTTTTTGATACAGTGGTGGTAATCTTAGAATTACAGTAGAAGCCCATTAGTCCGGCATCCAATAGTCCAGAATGCCCGATAGTCCGGTATCGCTCCGGAAAAATTTTGGTTTTCTCCAAAAGTGTGTCTTTAAAGCAAATAAAAACACTCGAGAGCTATTCGGAAGTTTTCGTGGTAGTTCGGGATCATCCGGAAGCGCTCGGTATTGTTCGGAAACAATTAGCGATCGGCTAGTCTCAGTCGTTATAACAAATTCAGGTGTAGTACAGCGCCGTTAAATAATCACTAAGTGACTTCGCCATTTTTTTTGTGCGTTGTTGGTTTGTGTCCTTTCAAATCGCAATAAACGTAACTTTCTCTCAATCAGAAACTAGAAGTCATCAAACTTAAATAATTTTGTATGTATTTGCATACTGTACACCTATCCCCCGTTTTACACGGTATTCGTTTTACACGTTTTCGATCTTACACGGTTTTTGAAAATAAGATTTTTATTAATTTTGCATTTACACGAAATTATAAACACTAAACTATAATTTGCTTATATCTACAATAACATTGTCATTGTTTTACTGTCAAAATATTTTACTGTCGAAATACAACACTACAAAATCTATGTTACAGTTACGAATTCTTAGTACATATTGTACAAATTTCTAGAAAAAAGGCGTATTATTGAAAGCGAAAGTGACAGCAATTAAATTTGAATGAAAATATAATGTTAAGTCTTATTTATCGCAATCAACTTAAATGAATTTCTAATTTTAATTTTTATCCATAAAGAAAATGAATTATTTAAAATAGGTTTTTTATATTTGTTTCATAATTGAAATAAATTAATATTCTTATAATTTATTAAATGTGTTTGATATTAAATATATTAATATTCATTTTTTGTTCAATGTGTTTGTTATTCATCATATTAAAAACTGACAAAAAGGGCTTTTTTATAGCGATTTTCGTTTAGCACGGTTTTTCCATATAAGAGTGAATTTTTCGAGTTACACGGTTTTTTATGGAATCTATCTTCCGTGTAAAACGGGGGATAGGTGTATTTGTAGTTTATTTATTAACCTAATTATTCTTATAATTACCGCCCGATAGACCGGATCTTTCGGTAGTCCGACACCGAGGCGTCTCGAATGTTCTGGATTATCATACTTCTACTGTATATAGTTACCCTCTATACAGTTGTGACAGGCTACCAAGACTTAAATTTTTCTTCTGTCTAATTGATGTGGTTTATAAGATATTCGTACCCTTTTACAGAAATAGCACTTCAAGTCCACCCTAAGAAGTATCAATCAAAAATTAACATGGCACTTACAAGAAACTATGGAAAAACATTCCAAAATTTACAAAATTTATTTAAATTTTATAAATAAAAGGTGTTTGTTGGTGATATATGCATGGATGTCTCAAGATACCATACGGTAAAGATTTGCAACAGAGATCGGCAATGAATATTCAAAGAGATCAGTAGATTCGAATTAAACTTATAATTCCTGATACTTATACGCATTCATGCTTATTTTAATATCATATTCATATTACTCATATTCAAAGTTTAACGGACTCATCGTATTCTTACTTAACAATACGCAGGATGTTGCTGAATTCGACTCTCCTTTACTCAACATTTACAAAAATCACAAAATAAGTATGATTCGCATACGAAGTTTGTGTGTATGCTTTATTTGCTGTCTTTGTCTTTTTCTTTCTTCTTATTTTGTAAATGAAACAACAAATAAGACAGTAAATTTTGATGAATGATTCGAATCCCCCGAATCATTTATGAGTATTATAAGTATTTTTCTAAATTTATGAATCTAAATGAGTAGACGTATGAATTAAAAATATTTCAAATGTTATGAGTTTGATGTTAACGTTGTACTCATACTCATTGCAACCTGTACTTATAAATCAACGTTGTAGTGAGTACGAATGAATCAGAGGAGGTGAATTTTAATACTGTTGACTTACTCATACTCAAAATTTCATGAGTACTTATGAGTAGCGAAAAAACGATTCATTGCTGATCTATGATGATTTGCAGTATAACTCTATTAAGCGTAACAGGTTTTTGTAGTACACTTTCTTGACAACCCTTTCTAGAAATGATCTTCCCTTTAGCTTAACGTTCACTTCTATCTTATTGGGTACTCATAATAATGAAAAACAATTTATCTGCACGTTAAAATCCCCCCTTTAGTTAACGGCAAGTTGTTATAATGGCCCTAAATCGATTTAACAGAGTTTATTACAACTATTTACTACAACTATAATCGATTGATTGTCGTCGCCATAGTCTAGTAGATAGTGTGTTCGCTTATTAGACGTAAAGCCTGGGTTCGAACTCCAGGCCAGACATCAAAAATGAAATATGACAAAAAAATATTTCTTCGGCGACTTCCTCTCAGCAGATTTTTGGCAAAAACTCTGAGAGTAAATAAACCTGCCATGAAAAAGTTTCTCAAAAATCTGTTGTTCGGAGTCGATGTTAAACTGTAGGTCCCGCCACTCAAGTATAAAATTAAGCCACACAACATGAGTGGTGTGAGAAGCTAGGTCGTAATCCTGACTGAAGGGTTGTAATTGCCAATTATGTATGTATGTATGTGTAAATAAACCTGCGATGAAAAAGTTTCTCAAAATCTGTCGTTCGGAGTCGACTTTAAACTGTAGGCTCCGCCACTCTGTATAAAAATTAACGCACACAACATGAGCGGTGTTGAGAAGCTAGGCCGTAATTCTGACGGAAGGGTTGTAATGACCAATTATGTATGTATTGTATTATGTATGTAATTGGAAAAATCATTGTATTTTGATAATTTAAGATCAAAGTAAATTGTAGCTTATTGAAAGTGTTTGTAAAATTAAGCTTTATATGCCTTTAGCATTTTCTACCTTTAGAAATAATCGATTTTTTTTAATTTTATTATGTATTCTGTCCTGTCCTGTCCTGTATTATTCTATTCAATTGTTTTTCGTTTGCTATTTCTCACTATCAATTTGTAATTGAATATTTTCAATTTGATTGGTATTTTAGCCCAAAAGGTTGAAATGTAATACTTATGCAAAGCATTGGTAGTTTTAATAATAAAAAAAAATAAATTTAAAATTAAATTTATTAAATATTATTAAAATTGATTTCAAATCTTTTACGCCATAAAATGAAAATCTGTTGTTAGAAATAAACGAATTCGTCTTACAGATGGTTGTACCCAAGAGAGCTGCACTATTGCTGGACCGTCTAATGGTTGCACTGCATCATGCCCTCGAAAAGGAGAACAGCGGCAGTGCGAGGTTAAGTGATTTTTATAACAACAAAAACAATTACAATGATAATAACAAAAATAACATTGCCAAAGAAGATGGTCTTCGAGTGAGACATGACGATGATGACAATGCTGAAATACCCCAAGATACTAAAGGTGATCATAATTTATTTTTACATATGCCTTCGGGTTTATTTATCGACTTATACGTTTCGGTTTTTCTACATTTTTATTTCTGGTGGTCTCAGATTCCCCCTATTTAGCCATGTACAGCGATGACGATCCAACTGTTATGATGGACTATGACTTTAAAGATCTCAATTCTATTAATCGTGCTACAGGCGAAACTGTAAGTTGGATAATTAAAGCTTAAGTTGATTTTGAGAGATTTTTGGGCAATGAGTGAGAAATTTCAGTTAATGGCACAGAGCTTTCAGAGAAGAGCAAATATGGGCTTGGATTTGGGTGGCGATATTGGCATGGAAGGCGTTTCATCGTTAATAGGCGCATCATCTTCTTCTTCAGCGGGCCTCAGTAGAGGTCTTTTAAATGGTTATAACGGCGGTGAAGTAGGCGGTGTCGGCAGTGCAGTTGGTGTGGGGGGAACAGGAAGAACGGCAAATTCATATTGGCGTTGTTATTTTAATGCTGTAAGTTGCTTTTAAGTTCGCATTCAATCTCAATTTAATTTTAAAATCTCATATTAAATAAAATAAAATAAATTAAAACATAAATCAAACAATTTGCTGCAATATGTTGTATGAAAAAAACTTCCTTCATTGTGCCAAATTGCATCTGATTGTGAGATTTCTCTAGGATATGTTTGTATTATAATTGATATCTAAAAGTTATGTCCATATTATATATACACACACACACATATTTTGTATTTCAATCTGAATTTATTCTGAATTTTTGTATGTATGTATGTGAATAATAAAATAGATAATAATAACAAAATAAATTGATTTATTACTCATTATCGTTTAATACTTAATTGTACGAGTACAGTCATATATTTTTTGGGTTATTTTAGGTTCTGTTCCAAAATAAACTCCACTAGTGTCGTCGTAAATCTTGTCTACCAACGTTTTCCTAAATCAATTGATAGATAAAAAAGTTAAAGTCGAGTTAATGCAGGAACTAGTTCATTAGAATGCGATTAATTTGTTTGTTCGAAACATGACTACGCAAAAAGTCATAAATAAGATCGATAAGATTTGCATTACATTTATAGGATGAAATTTTCTAAGTGAATGAGAATGAGACACCAATTCTAGTACACACAAGGTGAATCTGGAAAAAACGTTTCCATGCACACTTCCGTGCTATAAAAGTTTGTAGTTTAGTTGCAGTTAACTGTAGACCTATACAGTTTTCAATCGACCTAAAACAGTGAAGAGTCGTTTAATATTTTTTATTTAATTAATTATTACGATCTGAATAACTTATGCTCACTGTGGTGCAGACCACATATTAGCAATAAATCGTTTTTTCGCTACTCATAAGTACTCATGAAATTTTGAATATGAGTGAGTCAACTGTATTGAAATTCAACTACTCTGATTCATTCGTACTCACTACAACATTGATTTATAAGTACAAGTTGCAATGAGTATGAGTACAACGTTGACATCAAACTCATAACATTCGAAATATGTTTGATTCATACGCCATAATCAATTTAGGAAAATGCTTATAATACTCATGAAAATTTACAGTCTTAGTTGTTGTTGCATTTACAAAAAATAGAAGAAAGACAAAGACAAAGACAGAAAGCAAAGCATACACACAACCTTCTAGTGAGTATTGTAGTGTTCGTACGAGAATCATACTTATTTTGTGATTCTTGTAAATGTTGAGAAAATGAGAGTCGAAATCAACAACATTATGCGTATTTTAAGTATGAGTACGATGAGTACTTCAAACATTGAATATGAGTATTATGAGTATGATATTAAAATAAGTATGAATGCGTATAAGTATCAGAAATTATAAGTATGATTTGAATCTACTCATCTTTTTGAATACTCATTGCTGATCTCTGGTTCAGATCTGCTTATTTGCTATTCAATTTTGTTCACTTTTTAAATTCCTTAGAAAAATCTATACAGGGCGTATGATCTTAATTAACCCAGTTCTTTACAATTCGAATATATGCGATAATTTTTTACATATTCGTTAATTTATTATTAAGTACAGTAGGGTTAGAGAGTCATCCCTCCTTGAACGATAACACCCAACCCTAAAAGAAACCAACTTGAGTTCAGAATAAATCTTAATATTGCAGCAAACTTTGCATTAGAGATCTCTGTCATGGTGGCCACCAATGAAATTTCCGACTATAAACCTATGTCCTGAAACTGACAGCCTGACTGGCTAGGCAAATCAAAAGATTTTCATGGAAAATGCCGACATCCATAAAACATTACACCTCCATTTGCGAAGCAATGCAGCGGTCAGACAGTCTATATAAAAGTTAATTATCAGAACCAAAACTAAATATACCACAGCCAACCCCGTCTAATATTTTGCAGCCATCAGTATAAATTTTAATGATCCATTTTGAAACCTTCGAACCCCTAGGACTTGGGATTTCTAAACCCATTAGCATTTAAAGCCAAATATCCTATTAAGAAAATTATGAAGAACTGCATAATCGATCCGGATATGTCCATCCATCTTCCGAGAGTAGAAGTAAGCCCATAGTCCTTGATGGGCCAGGCTTTAGCTGCATTGAGCCCTACTGCCACCAGCTGAGCCCAGATCAGGATCAGGGATTAGAGGGAATTGAATTGAGTTTAGCGAATAATGCCTTAGTCAGAGTGGAACAAAGTGCATTGGTGATCAGGACACCTTATTGCCTGCGTACTCTGTCTGTTACTTAGCAACGGCATTGTTGTTTGCACACCGTCCACCAAATACATATATACATACTGGTTCCATTCCGGCCTTATGGAGCTATATATGATGGCTGGGCTAGGCCTCCAATTCTTACCTATGATCCTTTTAGAGGCTTCTTTCTTTTAAAGCTTTCTTTACGTTCTCAATTATGTTATCCTTGCACGAGAGTTTTGGATGCAAAATGAAACCTAGATAATAAGGATCAACAAATTAAAAGTAGATAGTAGATGTATTGTCTGGTAAAGAGCAGCAATTCAGTTTTGCAGCGATTGACATTTTAAGTACAGGGTGAGCCACTCAGCTATAAACTTTAGGCCTTGTTTGCATCTCATATCCAAATCGTCCGCATAACTATACCACCTAAAACCCCAACGCAGCACTTCCAAAGGTCTACAAGGATATTTCATAATAAGGGCGAAAAACTGCTACTTGTGGTGAGTCTCTATTCACTTCCCTTGTTATATGAGCCTCATCAATCTTGGTAGTAATATTCCTCCATTTTGAAAGTTCCGTATCGAACTTTACAACAGCGGAAAGCGCCCTTTACATCAATGGAAGGTGCCAGTGAGTAAAGTTTTGTATGTCAGATATTTTTCAATGTTTTTTTTTTACCAAGGAGCTGATTACAGTCTCAGTGGACCTGCTCCTGGGGAAGGTTTGCTCAGCAATATTGCGAAGAGCAATCGTAGTGCGATTAATATCTTAAGCTGTTGCAAACGTCATACATACATACATATATAATTGGCCATTACAGTTTTTCAGGTGTACGGCCTAGCTTCTCACACCACTCATGTTGTGTGCCTTAATTTTATACTTTAGTGGCGGAACCTACAGTTTAACATCGACTCCGAACGACAGATTATTGAAAAATTTTTTCATGACAATTATATTTACTCTCAAAGTTTTTGCCAGAAATCTGCTGAGAGAAAGTCGTCGAAGAAATATTTTTTTTTCAAAATTAGTTTTGATGTCTGACCTGGGGTTTGAACACAGGCTTTACGTCTAATAAGCCTAGTGTGTAGGCTTATTAGACTAGATTAATACTAGACTACGGCGACTTCAATTAGAAATTATATCTAATTATTACCAAGCTGAGTATATTCGGTATAGTGTAGCAGACCAGAGGTGGGAATCGAACCACCCATTTAGCCTTATTTAAGTCATACGTTCCTGTCTTCAAATATTTTTTTTTTTTTTTTTAGCAAATTATGGCTTTTGTAAACAATCCATTTCCCTAAGTTTTCTTCCAAAATCTTTTATATACAGTGAGCGCCATAAGTCAACACCCACAATAATTCTAAATTTTCTATTATGTTCTTAAGTATAAAAAAAGTTCCTTTATCATGGATTGTTGTTTTTGTTTTAACATTTTATAAGTAACTAGCTGACCCGGCGAACTTCGTCCCGCCAAAAATTGATTTGTTTTATTTCCCAAAACAGGTCACATTATATATTTATTGTAATAATTTATTGTAATAGCGCTGACGAAGTTGTAGTTGTGTTGCTCGCTCCAAAACAAAATACAAAAATACAAAATACAGATATACATGTTATATATGTACATATGTAGTTTTAAGGGTTGCCACGCCCATTTTTGGTGAGTTTGTTGATATCCACTCTACGAACTTACCCACCAAATTGAATTCGTCTACGATTGCTATATTCCTAAATTTTAAAGGTTTGCCACGCCTACTTTTTGCTATATCGAATTTTTTAAACCATCTAACCCTGACAGGCTTTCGAACAAAAAAGAAAGGTTAAAATCGGTTCAGTAGTTTAAGAGTTATAGGTATCACTTGAATTGGGAGCGTTCTCACGCCTATTTTTGGTGAGATTGTCGATATCGACTCTGCGAACTTACCCACCAAATCTTATTCGTCCACGATCAATATGTACCTAAAACTGCCACGCCCTCTTAACATTTAGGGATATGAAAAATAGATGTTGTCCGATTCTCAGACCTACCCGATATGTACACAAAATTTCATGAAAATCGGTCGATCCATTTCGGAGGAGTTTAACCACTAACACCGTGACACGAGAATTTTATATATTAGATAAATAAACGTTTTTAGTTTTGGAAATTTATTCGACTATTCTCATTTACTTTTCTCGCTATCCTAAGAAAATGAATTATTTCAGTGGTGTTTCGTACTCACTTTTGGCGCTCACTGTAATTTAATTGGATAAAAATTGTTTTTAATTCTGACTATTTTTTAAAATGTTACAAATGGGACATTAAATATCTTAATTGCTTCTGTTGACCACATTCCACACATTCATGTAGATCATATTAACTAATTAAGTAACTAATTAGTAATTGAAATATAAAAATTAATTTTATAATTTATTGCCAACATCTCTTAATTTTTTTTAATGACCTGACCGACGTTGTTATATCCCAAATGATGAAGTGTGTTTGTCCAACAGCATGAATTGCGCTTTTATAGTCGTTAGCAGTGAAGAAAACTATAAAAATCGAATTCAACAAATTTCTACAGATTCTCTTGTGTGCAGGACTTTTACTTTTGTGCATGTGTACATAGGTACACGTAATCTCATATCCCAGTTGGCAACATTCTTATTGACATACAATTCTTTGGAGCAGAGCAGAGTATTGCTTTTTAAAATTGCCATTTATTTAGTTACCAAAAGTTTAATTCTGCTTTCATTTTTTTGGTAAGATTCCTGGTAGCGTGTCACAATGAAAGAAATGCCTCTGGTGTTTTTGTGATTCTAGAAGAGCTCTGAAATTGATTTGTTTGTTTTTTTTTCTTTAGTCTCATTTTGTCTTGAACGGATCTATACCGCTGTCATTCTCTTCGAGCGTCTCTTTCTTCGGAAACCAAATTTTCCTTGTGGCTTGATTGACTTTGCAAGATGAGTCTATTTGAGTTCGGCATTAGGGCTGGAAACAGTGTTGAAAAATTCAGTACTTTAGTACTTTTTTTTAGTACTTTTCCATTTTAAAAATACCGCAATATCCCCTCGGCGCTTTCAGTAATTTTTTATTATTACATATTTTATGTCTTGCGCTTTTCAACTATTAATGGGTTAACAACATGTTCAATGTAATGCTAAAGATAGAATTAGGCTTTAGCCCCGATTAGCCAAACGTCCACGGAACGTACATACGTTTTTAGAATACGAAAAACAATGTGAACGCTTGCCGAACAGTAATGTAATTTCAGTAAGCATTTACATTGCTCGCCATATAAAGGGTGATTTTTTAGCTATTATCTTTTTGGCAACACTGGTTTAAACAGCTCACGCACGTTTCGTGTTTTGTTTCACTGCCAAACATCTTCAGTTTGGTCTATAATTTAACCATGAATCGTCTTACAAACGAACAACGCTTGCAAATCATTGAATTTTATTATCAAAATGCGTGCTCTGTTAAGAAAGTTCATCGCGCGCTTCTTCCATTTTATGGTCAGTTTAATCGACCCACTGAAGCGGCTATTCAGAATATGTAAATAAGCAGAATTGTCGATTTTGGAGTGAAGATCACCCAGAAGCATTGCAAAAGCTAACAATGCATTCAGAAAAAGTCACAGTTTGGTGCGGTTTATGGGCTGGTGGCATCATTGGACCGTACTTCTTCAAAGATGCTGCGAATCGTAACGTAACTGGGAATGGTGAGCGCTACCGTGAAATGATATCCAACTTTTTTTTGCCCAAAATGCAAGACGGTGCCACATGCCACACAGCACGTGTAACAATGGACTTATTAAGAGGCGAGTTCGGTGAACATTTTATTTCACGTTCGGGACCGGTCAATTGGCCGCCTAGATCGTGCGATTTAACGCCTTTAGACTATTTTTTGTGGGGCTATGTTAAAGCTAATGTCTATACAGACAAGCCCGCTTCAATTGACGCATTGGAAGACAACTTTGAAGCATTTATTCGTGAGATACCGGCCGAAATGTTGGAAAGAGTATGCCAAAATTGGACTTAGCGGATGGACCATTTGAGGCGCAGTCGCGGTCAACATTTGCATGAAATAATCTTCAAACATTAAATTATATTGACCGTACTATCGATTCAAATAAAGATTTCATGCATTTTTCTGAATTTTATGTGTTTTTTTTAATTTTTCTATAGCTCTCAAAAATCACTCCTTACTAAAAAGGAACATATATGTTCCATTACGGTTCGTCGATGTTTGACTAAACGGGGCTTTTTCGTTTTGTTACGTTTCGAAGCAACAGTTTGTGTTTTGTATGTAAGTAACACGTACATATATGTCATCAGTTTCCGTTCCGTACGTGTATTAAATATAAATAATTAAATAGTGTGCTGGCTTACTAGGCGTGAGCCCACGGAACGAAAATAAAATATTTTTTTCGGCGACCTCCTTCTGGCAAAAACTCTGGGAGAGTAAATAATATTCTCAAAAATCTGTTGTTCGGAGTCGACGTTAAACTGTAGGTCCCGCCACTCTTGTATAAAATTAAAACACACTAAATAAGTGGGATGAGTAGCTAAATAAATCATAATCCTGATTGAAGGGTTGTAATGATGTTTGTATGTATTTTTTTTTTACAAAAGTACCATTTTATGCAAAAAAGTACTTTTTCAGTTAGAGTTCAGTACCATTTTAAAATTTCAATTTTCCAACACTGGATATAACCTTATCCATATTCTCTGTTGTTCTTAGTTCAATATTTTCTCTGCAATGAGTTCCGTATTCTTTGGCCAATTGGGTTATAAGAACGTGTATACGTTTTTGCGTAATGTTATATCAATTCTTTTGAAAATGCATTCTTATAACAGAAACGTACATATTTTGTTTAATAACAAAATTAAGATTCAATAACTGTCGACGACAAATCTATTAAAAAGTTAAATTGCGTGCCATGCATTTCTTGTGGCATCTAAAGGACCACAATTATTAAGAAAATGAGAAAAAGTTTCCTTTAAACAAGAATAATGCATTGCATAAGTCAATCAATACAATTTGCCATTTTGCGTTTAAAAGTTTTATTACAACAACTTTTTTTTTTGTAAGGATTTTCAATTGATACATTGATTCTATTCAAAACAAAATTAATTCTTTAAATATTAGGTTTCCTATTGACATCCAATGGTAATGATTTTTATAGAAAATGCTCGTAAATATGAGTTAAGCGTGTACGAGTACATATGCAAAGTTGTATTGATTTTCTTCTTAACCCTGATCCATTGTTGTCTGACAGAATTATCTGTTGAACTTGCCAACAATCCCAACGTGACCTTCTTCCTCATGAGAATTGAGGGATCAATTCGTCGTCCAAATATTCAATGATAGTCTTAATATTCTAGAAGGCAATTTTACGGTCATATGGCTTCTTAAATCCTTAAATTTTTCCTGAACGGAGCACTTTTCTTCCAAGACAATATCACACTGTTCTGATGCTTATATCATTTAGCAAAGAAATTGTAGCTGATTTTTGTTATTATTAAATATTATTAAAACAAATATAAACTATTTCCTTTTTAAAACGCATTTAAATGCCGATGCCGATTGCAGAATAAATCCTGAAAACAAACTCCTTCAACATCGTAAAACAGGATTGTGTATGCTTCCCATCAGAGATCAGCAATGTATAGTTTTTTCGCTTTTCATAAGCACTGATGAAATTTTGAGTATGAGTGAGTCAACAGTATTGAAATTCAACTACTCTGATTCATTCGTACTCACTACACCATTAATTTATAAGTACAGGTTGCAATGAGTATGATTACAACTCATAACATTCGAAACATCTATGTTTGATTCATATGCCTACTCAGTTAGATGCATAACTTTCGAAAAATACTTATAATGCTCATAAATGATTCGTATCATTCATACAGTCTCAGTTGTTGTTGCATTTACAAAAAAAGGAAGAAAGAAAAAGACAAAGACAGTAAGCAAAGCCAAAACACAACCTTTCAGTGAGTATTGTAGTGTTCGTATGCGAATCATACTTATTCCGTGATCCTTGTAAATGTTGAGTAAAGGAGAGTCGAAATCAACAACGTGATGCGTATTGTTAAGTATGACTACGAAGACTCCGTTAAACTTTGAATATGAGTAGTATGAGTATGATATTAAAATAAGTATGAATGCGTAAACATACATACATGCATAATTGGCCGTTACAACACTTCAGTCAGGATTACGGCATAGCCCTAATTTTTATTCTTGAATGGCGGGGCCTGCAGTTTAACGTCGACTCCGAACGACAGATTTTGAGAAACTTTTTCATGGCAGGTTTATTTACTCTCAGAGTTATTGCCAGAAATCTGCTGAGAGGGAGTCCTGGGCCTGGGGCTCGAACCCGGGCTTTACGTCTAATAAGCGAACACACTACCTACTAGACTACGGCGACATGAATGCGTATAAATATCAGAAATTATGAGTATGATTCGAATCTACTCAGCTTTTTGAATACTCATTGCTGATCTCTGATTCCCATACAATTGTCATGAAGTATTGTTGCACCACTTGCGATTTAAACATACGAATGACAAGATGTATACTGATGACGTTGTTTTGAATATCCAACCATAGATCTGATGAAGCAAAATAAACGTTATCGATAAAATACCAAATAAATATGGCCTCAAGATCAATGTCGATAAAACCAAATTGTTGAATATGAATATAGAATCACTGTCACTTATTCTACGTGTTCAAAACAATCAATCAGTCTCAGATTTTAGCTATCTAGGCAGCCAAAGTATATTTTACGGGGGCATGCGTACCTAAAAGCTATTCCTACCAAAATGAAGAGGATGTGACATGTGCTACCTACACCGGCCTAAGACATACAGTACCTTCCACAAATGCTCATAAAAATAACCTGAAACGTAACGCCAGGGTCACCGCGGTCTAGTAGGTAGTGTGTTGACTTATTAGACGTGAGGCCTCGGTTCAAAACGAAATACGAAAAAAAATATTCCTCGGCGACGTCCTCGCAGCAGATTACTGGCAAAAATTCTCAGAGTAAAATAAACCTGCCATGTAGGTCCCGCCATTCAAGTATAAAATTAACACGCACAACATGAGTAGTGCGAGAAGCTAGGCCCTAATTCTAACTGAAGGGTTGTAATGGCCGATTATGTATGTATGTATGTATTCTTTTAATTTACTACTGGAATTTTACCTGAAGAACCCAAAATAAATCAGTGATTTGAATATTTCATTGAATACAGCTGAACTATGGATTATAATACTCGACAGACATCATAAATTATCAGAAAATATTTGAACAAAATTTGTTACCAAAAATACTTTATTGTATTAACATGAAATGAGTAGGAATAACGAACGATATTGAGTAGCACGAATCATAAAACATGACATCAGATTACATTTGTTGCCTGGGCTTCTTATCTTCCTTTCATTCCATTCCATAATTTCTTTATTTAAATGCACATGAATAAAATTAGGTGTAGTATTGAAAACAAAAATTATAAATAATATTTAACGTCGACTCCGAACAACAGATTTTGAGAAACTTTTTTCATGGCAATTATATTTCCTCTCAGAGTTTTTGTCAGAAATCTGTTGAGAGGAAGTCGCCGAAGAAATATTTTTGTTTTCATATTTCGTTTTGCCAGAAATCTGTTGAGAGGAAGTCGCCGAAGAAATATTTTTTTTCATATTTCGTTTTGATGTCTGGCCTGGGGCTCGAACCCGGGCTTTACGTCTAATAAGCGAACACACTACCTATTAGACATACATACATGAATTGAAGTGAAGAACTGAAAACTGGAGCACTATAGTCACATAAGCTAAAACATAAAATTAATCGCTTTTGATCAAAGCAAGACTGATTATATTGCTACTTCAAGGAATCAGTATGATTCGCTATTAGATGGATGTAATATAAACGTGCTGGTATAGCTAGTGACGACTTATTTCACTCATTAAGGGCCATTATTACAACTTGCCGTTAAACTTGGCTTTATTTAAAGGTACCTTTAGTTAAAGGGAACTGTAAAAACGGACTGGCTTAAAGACGAATAATTGGATTTTTGAAATTTCTGGTAATACGCACTTTATAGGACTTTAAAAAATTTAAGACCAATAAAATTTGGTTTCTATAACCACCTCATAGAATTTTTAAGTATGGCCAAGCTCTTGCTGCTTCTAGTATATTCAACCATTGATTCTAAAGATTTTGTAAAAGAAATATGTCCCACCATATTAAAAAGAGGATTTCATCGATTCTATTACAAAAAAGAGAGATTTCTAGAATCTAAAAACTGACTCGTCGTAACACTATTAAACACCATTTAAAAGTTGGAAGCCTAACTCAGTAAATAAGTTCGTTAAGATTAATTGTTAATCAATTTCCCAAAAGAAATTCCTCGCTGTACTACATTTTCCTTAATTTTGAGAAGGCTTTTAATGCTATTACAGAAAGGCTATAAGATTGCTGTGATGTTATATACATATGTATATACCCCTGATAAAAATTTAGTGTTTTTTCACACAAACAGACGTCCGTCTGAAACCATTTGTCTTGTCGTGAGATTATTAAGCGAGTGGTTACGAATTGCCATTGTTAGTGAGTTATTAGTTTCGATATTCTGTAGCTGTTGTAGATAGAGCAATTTTCTTCTTAAGTGCACAATAGTTTTTTTTGTTGTCATTCCAGTTGGTCTTGATTTCGCCTTTAATGAGTTCATGATCGCTACCGATGTCAGCACCTATTTTGTTACTGACATTTGTTAGAGAGCTTTTCCGTATACTTCACTCTAATAAATAGTCAATCTAATTGTATGAGTTGCCTCTAGGTCCACGTATGTTTGTACATCTGCTTATGCGGGCAGAGGGAGTCACCTTTGACGAGTTTAAATGCTAGGAACAGTTGGGCTAATAGCTCTCCCTTGTTGTTTCTAAGTCTACGCAACAGTGTGGTCTTTTTGCAAAATCAAAACTCAGAAAACTGTCGTTTGGAGTTGACCTTAAACTGTAGGTCCCGCCACTCATGGATAAAATTAATACACACAACATGGGTGGTGGGAGAAGCTAGGTTGTAATACTTACTAAGAGAGTATGCCAGTATGACAAAAAATTCAATTTCTTACTTGATCAAGTAATGTTTTGTTAACATTTATTTTAAAAATCGTACTAATAGGTATATCCTTTGGGGAAAAAATATTTTAATTCTATTTAAAAGCCATTGAAATTAAATTTCTAATTTGATTAAATGATTTCTTATTATTTTTCTAAGTGTATATTCTGTATAGATTCACCCAAATTGCTAGAACTAGATTAGGTAGTAAATATTTACATATGTGTAGCGGCAATTCAATAATATTTCATTTGAGTTCATCTGATCACAGGACAGACCGAAAAAAATCAAATATCGTAAAAGTATTACGTTTTTGCGTCATATTTATGTGAAATCCTCATTTTGAATGTGTTGTTAGTGCTCATGCACTCGCCTACTTATTCCTACACGAATACACATACTGTAAACGTGTAAACGGAAGTAACAGGTTGTCTTAAATAATACTTCATTTTCTTTTTCACCACTTTCAATTGTATAGCAACAAGTTGCTAAAAGAATATGTTGGTTTGTTTGATAGTTTGTTCGTTTGTGTTGCTTCCATACAATTCATTGATATGATGTTGGACACTACTACTACTGTTGTTATTCGTAAACATTTTTTTATTAACAAGAACTTTTTACAAAAGAGAACTAGAATCCAGAGTCGGGAAGTATGTAATGATAACAATTTCATTTACAAACTGAAATCTATTGAAATAATTTGCTCGTTGATTAACATAAACAATTAAATATGTAAAACTTATATATATGTATTATAAATTATATACATACGTATGTATATACATACTATATAAAATTATAAAAAAAACTAGGAAAAATTAGAGGACACTAGTTTGAACGTAGTTTTATTTAATTTTAGAAAAAAATTATTTTTAAAGTCTTATTGACAAAAATTTTGTGGAGCAGGCTTTATTGTTAACTAATTTAATATTTTTTACATTGGGGGTGACACACCCGCTATAGCCAATCTGCCCATTTTGTTTATATATACGTCAAAGTCGTCTATACAAAATTTGAGGACTGTAGCTGTTGCAGTTTATGAGATATGCGACATTAAATACTTATTGGATATGTGGGCGTGGCACCTCGCCTACTTGAAATAAAAAGTGGACTATGGTCCCTTCCAGACATACAGGAAGGTACTGTTAAAATTTCAAGAAAATCGGTCCAGCCGTTTAGCCGTCTATAGACTTCAAACAAACAAACCCACAAACAAATAAACACACATTTATTTTTATATATACTTATAAGTAGATGTAAAATTCATTAAAAAATTTACAAACATATGTGACGTATGAGTGATATCTAATTCCATTAAGTTTCATACGTCAAAAAATCATAGATTTTTTTATTGCATACTTGTCAGGTTAACTATTCTAGTAGATGTAATATGATGCGTATGAGTAATATATTTCAAATGCAATTAAATATTAAGTATGTAGTATATGTGGGCGTGGCAGCTCGCTCATTTGAAATTTCAACATAAATAGTAGCCTATAACTCCTTCCAGACATACAGGAAGATACTGTGAAAATTTCAAGAAAATCGGTTTAGCCGTTTAATCGTCTATAAAGTTCAAATATACTAACATATAAACATACAAACAAACACACATTCATTTGTATATATAGAGATAGCCGAAAATAATCTATTTATCATATATATCAATAATATATTTATCACAGTGTTGAAAAATTTGGTACTTTAGTACTTTTTCCAGTACTTTTCCATTTCAAAATTACCGCAGTACCCCGCGACGCTTTTAGTACTTTTTTATTATTACATATTTTATTCCTTCAGTCCCAGTCAGCCAAACGTCCACGGAACGTACGTACGTTTTTAGAATACGAAAAGCATTGAGAACGCTAGCCGAACTGTAATGTAATTTCGGTAAGCATTTATATACATATATGTATATGCTAAAAACGAACGTAAGTTTCATTACGTTCCGTCGACGTGTGACCAAACAATGCTCTTACGTTTTGTTGCGTTCCGAATTAGTTATTTTTGTTCTTTATGTAAGGAACACGTATAAGTAGTTAGTTTTTCTGTTCCGTTCCGTACGTGTATTAAATATAAATAAATAAATAGTTTAGTAGATAGTGTGCTGGCTTACAAGATGTGAGCCCATGGTTCAAACCCCATGTCGAACGTCTACAACAAAACGACAAATGAAGAACGTATTTCTTCGGCGACCACATTCTGTCAAAAACTCTGAGAGTAAATGAAATTGCCATGAAAATATTTCTCAAAAATCTGTCGTTCGGAGTCGACTTTAAACTGTAGGTCCTGTATAAAATTAACACACACACAAAATAAGTGGTGTGATTGAAGGGTTGTAATGATCAATTATGTATGTATGTATTTTTTTAAAAAAGTACTATTTGATGCGAAAAAGTACCCTTTTAAGCTTTAGTTCAGTACCATTTTAAAATTTCAATTTTGCAACACTGATCTACGGTTGAAATCTGACCCTGCCTAAACTTTAGGTGCAAGGACTTCACATAAGTGTTCGATGGACCTATAATCGGCTGTGAATACCGGCCAGGAAAGTAGTACATTTTTGGAAGAAAACCTTTTATGCGTAACATGTAGAGGCTCGTTGTTTTATGGATGTTCAGAAATATTATCTTGTAGAAGTTCTAAATATATTGCTGTATTCATTCTGGCGGTAATGAAGCTAACAAGAAGCCAGTCTGTCTCAATAATATCTGTAGCAGTATGGGATATTTAAATTAAATTTCTTTCAACGTAATTTCATTCATATTTGATAACTTTGTTTAAAACACACCAAATTTAATAAAATTATATTCAAATTATTATTATTATTCATTTCATTAAATTTGCTAAGGAAAATCCAATATGTCCCATCTCTGATGCTAAACAGCGAGATTTTTGTACGACACACTACACAGTTTTGGTAACATTTTTTTTTAGCTCAATGTTGTTGTTTTTTTTGTAGTTGTATGCTTTCTTGTTTTTGCGTTTTGTGTAAATGTTGACTGTTATTCAGATGCGCCAAGTTTGTATAAAAAGCTGATACGATTCACAACTGATGTCAAGTTAATCATTCAGTTTTCAAGTGTTAACATCGATCCTGCGGAGTTACAAGAAAAAAAATAAGAAAATAAACAAACCATTTAAAAATACATCGATAAAAAACAATTTCCGTGTATTAAATTTTGTTTTGTATAAATTATTATCCTTTGAATAATTCTACTCATTAAAAAGGTGAGTAGATTGATTATATTAGTTTGGTGATAAAAACATTCAAAATTTGGTTTTGAGGTGCATTATTTTAATGTTGAAGTAAAATTTTTGGAATATTTAATGGTAGAGTAAACTAACTAGAATCGATTAAAATCAAATATTTTCAAATTATTAGAATTTTTAAATAGGCTGTGTGTCGATTTTGAGTTACTTACGTGCCTGGATTAACATATGGATGGTTTCAATTCGAAAATATAATTTTATTTTCAACAAAAGTTTTTAACAGTTTCGTTGCAATTTTCCATATTTTTTAATTCCTTCAGAAGGTTTGTGCCTTGGCAGTAGAAACTATAAATGTATTAAGAATTTGAATAAGAAACAAGAATCGTATCCCATTCTCCATATCACTCAAAACCGGGTGCGAGAGTCAAAATACACTAAGCTAATAACATAGCATAGGTTCTTGAGTATTTTGTTGAGTACTCTACTGTTACACTCTTTATATAATAACTACGGTAATTATTTGTAATTAGATAATTACACGGTGCGACAGTCAAAATACACTAAGCTAATAACATAGCATAGGTTCTTGAGTATTTTGTTGAGTACTCTACTGTTACACTCTTTATATAATAACTACGGTAATTTTTGTCCGATTTGATCAAACAAAGTGGCAATCTCTTAACAAGATAATGCACTTTCAGAATGTCATCAATTATTTTTTTTTTAATTAAAGTTTCCACTTATGAACGAACAAACTGGAAAAAATATGAAAAAAATTCGCATTTTTAAAGTTTACCTCATCAAACGTCATAGAATATTAAGTCAAATAATATATACATATACATACATCGTTTTAAAGGCCCATACCTCTCCTTTCTAATAAGGTTTAAATTTTTGGACATCGGTTGAGAAATGTTTGTGTAATCAATAAATTTGTGCGTAAAGTAAAAAAAAACCAGTTTTTGTCGAATAAAACAAGTTTGAAGGGTTCGAGAAATATAAAAATAAATTATTTTTGAGTTCTAATCATCATGGGGTTCGAGCGCCATGCCATGAACAAATATTTCTCCGGCGATTTTCTCTCAGCAGATTTCTGGCAAAAACTCTGACAGTAAATAAAATTGCCATGAAAAAGTTTCTCAAAAATCTGTCGTTCGGATTCGACGTTAAACTGTAAGTCCCGCCACTCATGTATAAAATTAAGGCACACAACATGAGTGATGTGAGAAGCTAGGCCTTAATCCTGACTAAAGGATGTAGTTGGACATGTTTCCGATTATATCAAAATATGGCGGTTGGGAAATCGCCGTGGTCTAGTAGGTAGTGTGTTGGCTTATTAGACGAAAGCCCTGAGTTCGAATCCCAGGTCAGACATCAAAACGAGAATATGAAAATATTTCTTCGGCGACTTCCTCTCAGCAGATTTCTGGCAAAAACTCTGAGAGTAAAAATTGCCATGAAAAGCTTCTCAAAAATCTGTCGTTCGAAGTCGACTTTAAACTGTAGATCCCTACACTCATGTATAAAATTAACGCACACAACATGAGTGGTGTTGAGAAGCTAGGCCGTAATCCTGACTGAAAGGTTGTAATGGCCAATTATGTATGTATGTGTATAGCGGTTGGGCTAAAGTTTTAACAGTACAGGCACTTTCTGAATATTGTCCCTAAAGTAAATGCAATAAATTTATCGATTTTATAATTATCTTATCCATTAAAATATTTTTAAAACTTATACTTTTATTACTGCGGAAAGAGAATAAATTAAATGATAAAGTTTCTATTGACACTAAATTAATAAAAAGAAAATCACAGTGGCAAACTTATTAAAATACGATACGATACGATATATAAAACACAACATTTCCTTTTTATCAGTTTTTTTTAAAAGTTGTTATAAATCAGAGAAGTTCCTTTCGTTTGTTGATTTAAAATTCACAATTGTGAATGGCAAATATTTAATTTTTTAACTGTTCAAGGGAAACTGTCGCTAAAGTTACAACCACACAGAACATCAACAAGAACAATCGAAATGGGAGTTATGCAACAAGTATGTATATCAAACAAACACTCATACACTTTGTGTAACTGAACTAACTCACTTACTGTACATTTTTGTTTGTTGTTGTTAATATTTACAAACGGTTGTTCTCTGGGTACATTGAAAGTCAAACTCAAACATCGTATTGATTTATAATAAATTTATGAATAAAGAAAATTAATTTATTTTTCTTTTTATTTAATTTAATAATAAAAAAAAATTTCATTCACAAAGATTTTATTCTTATTTTCTTCATTCGTTCCCCTGGTGTGGTTATAAGGAATTAATTTTTTAAAAAAAAAAAATTTCCAAAAGACGTGCATTCAATTCATTAATACCTGTAATCTAGGATATACATATATTCTTATGTATGCAAGTGTGTATGTGCCATATATGTATGTACATACATGTATAACATTGTTTGATTCTCTTTCCGATAGATTAGTGATATATTACTATCTACAAATATTCAAATATTGCATAAAGTTGTAATATTGTATCAGTGAGTGAGTGAGTGTGTTGTATTATCGTATATACTCGTACACGATTACGATAATTCTCTTTGTTAATCTGAATGTTTTTTATTACGGCAATAAATAATGTTTAAGTGTTAATTAGATATTTGATAGCAGTAAAAATAAAATGAGATTAAAGAAGGAAAAGAGAACAAAAAACCCAGCAAGACTTGTTAACATACAATGAATGACATTGTGATGCACTTTTCAAACTTACAAGACAACAGAGGAAAAATAAAATATGATGCCATAATAACTATTTACAATGTTTATATTGCGTATACGCTTCAGATTCTTAAATTGTAGTTCAATATAATCTTGTAATACATACATACATACATACATAATTGGCCATTACAACCCTTCAGTCTGGATTACGGCCTAGCTCCTCAACACCCCTCATGTTGTTTGCGTTAATTTTATACTTGAGTGGCGGGACCTACAGTTTAACGTCGACTCCGAACGACAGATTTTTTTGAGATACTTTTTCATGGCAGGTTTATTTACTCTCAGAGTTTTTTGCCAGAAATTTGCTGAGAGGAAGTCGCCGAAGAAATATTTTTTTTTTTCATATTTCGTTTTGATGTCTGACCCGGGGTTTGAACTCGGGCCTTACGTCTAATAAGCCAACACACTACCTACTAGACTACTTATTTTCAATAAGTCACTTTGTTGTTACCCTGGCCTTACGTTTCAGGTTATTTTTATGATCATTTGTGGAAGTCACTGTATGTTATAGGCCGGTATAAGTAGCACATGTCGCATCATCTTACGCCCCTTACGATGTACTTTGGCTGCCTAGATAGCTAAAATCTGAAACTGATTTTATGTTTTGAACACGGAGAATAAGTGGTAGTGTGTCTATATTCATATTCAACGATTTGGTTTTACCGACATTGATCTTGAGGCCATATATATTTGGTATTTTATCGATAACGTTTGTTTTGCTTCAGATCTATTTTGCTTCATCAGAGCTATGTTTGGATTTTAAAACGGCGTCATCCAGTATACATGTTGTCATTCGTATGTTTAAATCGCAAGTGGTGCAACAATACTTCATGACAATTGTATGGGAATCAGAGATCAGCAATGAGTATTCAAAAAGATGAGTAGATACGAATCATACTCATAATTTCTGATATTTATACGCATTCATGTCGCCGTAGTCTAGTAAGTCTGTTCGCTGATTAGACGTAATATGAAAAAAAAAATATTTCTTCGGCCACTACCTCTCAGCAGATTTCTGGCAAAAACTCTGAGAGTAAATAAACCATGCCATGAAAAAGTTTCTCAAAATCTGTCGTTCGGAGTCGACGTTAAACTGTAGGTCCCGCCACTCAAGAATAAAAATTACGGCTAGACCGTAATCCTTACTGAAGGGTTGTAATGGCCAATTATGTATGTATGTATACGCATTCATGCTTATTTTTATATCATACTCATACTACTCATATTCAAAATTTAAAGTAGTCATCATACTCATACTTAACAATACGCATCATGTTGTTGATTTCGACTCTCCTTTACTTAGCGTTTATAAGAATCACAAAATAAGTATGATTCGCATACGAACACTACAATACTCACTAGAAGGTTGTGTGTTTGCTTTGATTTCTGTCTTTGCTTTTGTCTTTTTCTTACTACTTTTTTTGTAAATGCAACAACAACTAAAACTTCAGCGACTTCTTCTCAGCAGATTTTTGGCAAAAAAAAAACCCTGAGAGTAAATAAACCTGCCAAGAAAAGCTTCTCAAAAAATCTGTCGTTCGGAGTCGACTTTAAACTGTAGATCCCGCCAACTCAAGTATAAAATTAAGGCACATAACATGAGTGGTGTGAGAAGCTAGGCCGCAATCCTGACGGAAGGGTTGTAATGGCCAATGTATGTATGTATGATCTCTGATATCTATATACGATATATCGATATATTTCTTCATAAGTAAGCTTAACGCTTACTTTTCTTAAATGTTTAATTAAAGCTTGTAGTACTTAGTACATGACATAATAACTTTTTTTTTTTAATTCGATGTCATCATGTAGTCAATTATGATGCGAATCCTGTTATCTAACCACTTGAGGTGATGATATTGAAAATAATACAATAACAAGTTTGAGTTTGAGTGAGTCATAAAGGAAACATTTTCTCCATAGTCCTACTTATTCGGACAAATTAAATGTATTTGTGTTGAATAAACATAAATAAACAATGAGAGAAACAAAAAATATTTTTTTTCTTAAAGTTGCTTAGTATGAGCACTTTAATGTGTTGCAGAAGTAAAATCCCTTATATTGCGTGAAAGACTTGTTTGTTTTATAGATGAAAAATAAAAAAACAAAAGAAAGGAATAAGAAAGTAAATATTTCTTAAATTTTTTATTTTGTTTGTTTTGTTTGCACTTAAAACCATACAAAATTATTTCAAATTCCCTTTGATTCAGGAGTACAAAATTATTTTATTTTTTGCCGTTCTCATCACATTGACTGTTGTTGAGACGATGCTACGTGTGTCGTCAAAAGGTCAAATGTATTTTGGGATGAATTCTTTAGGCGCTTTTTGAAACAATGTTCCAATGTGTGTCGTGTGTAAAACTGACGCAACAATGTGTTTTCATTTAAAGAAAAAAAAATGTTGCATGAAAATGTATGTGTAGTAAAATACATGACTTATTGAAACTCAGTTGTTGTTGAAATGATTATGATTAATTGCATGCAACATTATTAACACGTACTTATAACAGACAGACACGAAGACTAATAATATTCGTTTGGGACTTGTTCGGTGTTACTACACATGCATTTTCAGGTTCAGGCTGTTTAATTTATGATTCTGAGTGAGTCAGAATGTAGTACGTAATGAATCTAAGGATAAAATCCAAAATCATATTGTAATAGAATAACAACAAAAAAAAATCACAGTACACTTGAATTTGTTTACAGTTAATGCCGTATTTTGCTTATCATTTCTACTTATTGCCTATTGTTGTGTGGCAAGTATCATGTTTATTTTGCTTTCGTATTAAATTTCAAACGTTTTGATGGACATTTTTCTGGGCGATTTAATTTTTTTTTAATAAATTAAAAAGTAACCAAAGCTGCAAGCAATATAATTATGTATCTATGTTTTACGCGGGTACAAAGAATAAAATTGAAAAGTGTTTGTTTTTCTTTTGTTTTGTTTTTTTCTGTTTTTAATAAAAATTATTTGTGGCGGTTTAACAAAAAATGTATCCCCCCTCCTACTTCCTCTCCTTTTTCTTATCCCCTCTTCCTTCTTAAGCTCGTTACGCACAATGTGTCAAATCGACCTCCGGGTACTGTACTTGTCTCAATTGACAAGTACACGTCCTGTAACCTAACCTAACCTAACAAAAAATTTATGAACATTTATCAAGTGTAAATGAAACGTGTAAGTGGAATGTGCTATAAGTTGGTAACATGTTGCAGTAGTAGTTGACTTAAGGAAAGGAAAAGTTGAATAGTTTGCAGGTCTCAGATGATTAAGAGACAAACGATCGTTTTTCAAGTCCTTATTATAGTCCGAAGAAATAATTCAATTTTTTTGATTGGCTTTAGTGGAGCTATGCAGGCTATTCGGGAAGGTTAAAAAAGGCTCTTAGCAAACATACATAATTATTACATTACAACCATTACAACCTTTCAGTCAGGATTACGGCCTAGCTTCTCCCACCACTCATATTGTGTGCGTTAATTTTATACTTGAGTGGCGCAACCTACAGTTTAACGTCGACTTCGAACAACAGATTTTGAGAAACTTTTTCATGGCAGGTTTTATTTACTCTCAGAGTTTTTGCCAGAAATCTGCTGAGAGGAAGTCCCAGAAGAAATATTTTATTTTTCATATCTCGTTTCGATGTCTGACCTGGGATACGAACCCGGGCTTTACGTCTAATAAACGAACACACTACCAACTAGACTACGGCGACTAGTGGTGCCCTTAAAATAAACACAAATACGTTATAAGAAAGATAAAAACGAATTGGTACTATGGAATCTGCTGAACTATGTTCTCTGATTACCATCACTACTTGCATAGAGGGCGCTATTGTACCTCTGTCTACTATATTTCCCGCGTAAAAATCATCAACTTCACGGCCCAAAAAAAACAACCAAAAATTATGGCGATTTTGGTACCTAGCCTATAACTACATATAAAGGGTGTTTTTTATAGAGGTATAGAACTTTAAGTTGGCATTACTTTTCAAGATGGCGACCGATTTAACAGCTGTCAAGTGATTTATTCTCAGTTTGGTTTGGCCATGAATAGACTCACGCCAGAACAACGCTTGCAAATAGTGCAATTTTATTTCGATTTATTGAAAGGCACGTTTGGTGACCGCCTAATTTCACGTTTTGGACCTGTGAATTGGCCTCCAAGATCTTGTGATTTAACACCGCTTGACTACTTTCTGTGGGGCTATGTAAAGTCATTGGTCTATGCGGTAAAGCCACAAACGCTTGACCATTTGGAAGACAACATTCGCCGTGTTATTGCCGATATACGGCCACAAATGTTGGAAAAAGTCATCGAAAATTGGACGTCCAGATGGGACTACATCCGCGCCAGCCGTGGCGGTCATATGCCAGAAATCATATTTAAAATGTAATGCCACAAGATTATCTTTCGGATATATAAAGATATATTATTGCAACTTAAAGTTCTATGCCTCTATAAAAAACACCCTATACATGATAGGAGTTTGGAATTTCTATATAAAACCATTAATTTTATTTTAATTTAAATTAAAATGAATGAATTTTTTTGGTTCGAATTTTTCAACTGAAAAGTGTGTCCACCATAGCAAACGAGAATAAAAAATATTTCCATGTATTATGTAAAGCTTGTAATATAAGCGTAGAACTCTATTATTGCGTGTCATTTAAACTTCTTTTAATTTTATATTGGTTTCCTCCATACTTGCATCATACGGAAATAATAACAATTATTATTAATGTCATCCGTAAATAAATCTCAATGCTATTATCGTATATAATAATTATCTGTAAATATACTCGTATTAAAAATCCTATCCTGTTAGAAGATTAGAACTTAAAAAACTTAATTTTCTAATCACCTACCAAGTTAATATTCTAATTTTATCTTTAACATGGCAATGATTTTTGGGATTAAAATGCAATTATGAAACGCATTTACAGCATCACTTAGCATGTGTTTATGCGTTTAAGTTTCCTAATGACAACACACACAACCGTTTTGTGTTTGTGACGCATATCTACATATTGGCATAGGATTTGCAAAGAGAGGGGTGGTTTCGTGCATAAAATCACTATTTTAAATGCAAAGTAAAACTACAACCTCACAAAAGTTTTGCACCAATTATGAGGTGTACTAAAAATGGATTATTTTTATTACGATGTACATATGTATATCGCCTTGTATAAGTGCGATTGGATCACTTTAGGTGGCACTAGCATTATAATGTGTTGTTTTAAGAGAATGCTGTAAAATGAACGTCAGCATAGAAAAAGGAAGTCTTTGGTAAAGGTACGAACACCGGATGATATTAAAAGATATGATATGATATTAAAATAAAAGAATATATTGTAAGCTGATACTCTTTAGCCCAACACTTAAATCGGGTATTTACCGTATGATAGTTGGAACGTCTGAAGAAAAAATTGTTCCACTTATTACTAGAATTTGTGTTCTATAGTTGAGAGAAGTTGTAGTCTATAAACTACACACATAAAGATAGTCTTGCTGAGAGGAAGTCGCCGAAGAAATAATTATTTCATATGTCGTTTGGTTAGAGATATCCTGGGGTTTGAACCATGGCCTTGCATCTAATAAGCAAACACACTACCTACTGGACTACGGCGACTACAACAATATTTTGTGAGATTAAAAAAAAAACCGAAATAATAAAACTTTTTTCAAGACAAAGCCCTGATGCAGTTTATTTAGCTTGTTTTTGCCAAAAATCTGCTGAAGGAATGTCGCCGAAAAAATATTTTTTCGTATTTCATTTATTTGAAATGTTTGAGTTTGAACCGTAGCCTCACTCCTAATAAAACATTAGACCAGTGTTGCAAAACTGAAATTTTGAAATAGTACTGAACTATAACTGAAAGAGTACTCTTTTGCATCAAATGGTACTTTTGTAAAAAAAAATACATACATACCTAATTGGTTATTATAACCCGTCAATCAGGATTATGAGCTAACTGCTTACATCATTTATTTGGTGTGTTTTCATTTTACACATGAGTGACGGGACTTACTGTTTAAAGTCGACTCCCAACGACAGATTTTTGAGAAACTTCTTCATGGCAATTTTATTTACTCTCAGAATTTTTGAAAGAAGGAAGTCACCAGAGAGATATTTTTTATATTTCGCGTTTTAATAGAGATGTCTGACATGGTGTTTGAACTCTACCTACTAGTCTATTTATTTATTTATATTTAATAAACATACGCCATGGAACAGAAAAACTAACGTCTTATCGGTGTTCCTTACATACAAGACAAAAACAGCTGATTCGAAACATAATAAAACGTAAAAGCCCCGTTTAGTCAAACGTCATTGGAACATAAAGTAATATACCTTCGTTTTTAGCATATGAAAATCAATGCAAATGCTTAATGAAATTATATTACGGTTCGTCAAGCTTTCTCATTGCTTTTCGTGTTTTAAAAACGAATGTACGTTACGTGGACGTTTGGGTAACCGGAGCTAAAGCCTAATTCTTCCTTTAGCATTACGTTGAAAATGTTGCTAATGCATTAATAGTTGAAAAGCTCAAGACATAAAATATTTAATAATAAAAAAGTACTGAAAGCGTCGCGGGGGTACTGCGGTTTTTTGAAATGAAAAAGTATAAACTTGAACCCAAAACACACTGTCAAGCACGATGGATCGTCAGTAATGTTGTGGAAATGTTTTGAATCCTTCGGTGTTGGTCCATTAATTAAAATTGATGAGAAAATTTACTGGGGAAATACATACACATATGCATCCAACATGCATGAATAACTGAATCAATTAACTTGATAACTAGCTATGATGCCTTTCACTTCAGGGCATAAAATGGGTTTACGTTTTTAATTATTTCAGTTATGCTAAAATATTGTTTTTTAATCTCTTCTTTGAATATTTTATAAGATTTATTATCATTTCTTTAATTTTTATTTCTTTCAGCCGACAAAACAGAAATCATGATGAGTGTTTGCAAATCGATCAAGTTTTTTACAATTTTTATTGTCATCGCTGTTGCCACAGTGGAGGCACGTCCTCAAAATGGTCTCAACTCCAATCAGGTAAGCAAAGTGAATGAATAGTTTTCATATTTTCAAAAACTAATGTACGTCAATTATTTCCATTAAAAGGCATTAGACAATGTAGAGCCTGATTTAGATGAAATTCAAAATTCCTATTATGATTTGAATATGCAACAACAAGATAACATCTATCCAAGTATACCATTAGATCGCTTACAGATGATTATTGCCCGTTACAATAGGCCAACGTAAGATAAATAGAATTTTTGTTGTTGTTGTTTTTTTCTTATACAAAAGTAATGTAATTTTAATTTCAGTGCATATTCACAGCCTATCTCTGGTGCTGGTGTCAGTGAATTGTATCGTGTACCCTTGTCGAAACGTCAAGTCAGATATCGGCAATGCTATTTCAATCCAATTTCATGCTTTAGAAAGTAAACGTAAAACGTCAAGCCTGAAAATTGGTCCTTCAAGAAAAAGAATAGATTAGAAGTAAACATAAGAATACAACCCCACAACAGTTTGATCTCATTTTATGCTTCAACATGTTAGCGTCCATTTTGTTTCGCTCTAAATACTTAAACTATACACATTTAACGAATCTACCTTAATTAAATTATTATTACTAGGAATAGTAATACATACATATTTGAGAACTAAGAAATAATGGTATGCATATGGTGTGGTGCAAGTACACCCATCACTTAGTATAATATTAGCATTAAATATGAAATAAACATTTAACTTATAATTAATGAATGTATGTATTGTACTCGTATTGATTTTTCAAAACCCTGGAACCTTTCAATGTCTAATGAATCTTGTTCTTCTCCTTTAAACAAAGAAAAAAATTATTAGCCAAGAATACGATTCATTATACATCAAATGGGTGCCATTAAAATATTTCTCCTTATCTCTCATATCAAAATAATTTATAAAAATATAAAATATTTGTACAAAATTCATAAATCAAATGTAATCATTGTAACAATTGTAAATTATTAAAAAACAAAAACAAAACAAAATATAAATAAATAAATTTTATTTAAAATCAAATCATAGAACTTACTATTGTTCGCATCCGATGTTTAAAACCTAAATTGATGAATGCTTTGCAACGGCTAATTTGAATTTTAGTTCCTCGACTAAAATAGCGGGCCATCCTCGTAATAAAATGATTGTAGAAAATTTTAAATTTAAATCTTTTTCACAATTGATTGCTATTCTATACGACTGCGCATTTAGGTACATTTATGAGTGTCCTTTTTTTGGTTAATCCATTTAAAGATTCCTTGGATTATTTTAGTAAATTTTCAAATTTGTTTTTTCTACAGCTTTTTTCTCAAATCTTTAGTAGTTCATTATACGTGTGCGAAATTAAAATAATCGCATTTAATATTTCGGTGTATTATTCAAATCAAAAGAACTTTTTTCTTTTGCAAAATTAATAACATTTTTCAAACTTAAATTAATGTAAAGGGTGTTTTTATAGAGGTATAGAACTTTAAGTTGCAATAAAACAACGATGGATTATTCGATTGACATGAATTTTATTTATCCGAAAGATAATCTTGTGGCATTACATTTTAAATATGATTTGTAGCATATGACCGCCACGGCTGGGTCGGATGAAGTCCAATCTGGACGTCGAATTTTCGATGACTTTTCCCAACATTTGTGGCCGTATATCGGCAATAACACGGCGAATGTTGTCTTCCATATGGTCAAGCGTTTGTGGCTTTACCGCATAGACCAATGACTTTACATAGCCCCCACAGAAAGTAGTCTAGCGGTGTTAAATCACAAGATCTTGGAGGCCAATTCACAGGTCTAAAACGTGAAATTAGGCGGTCACCAAACGTATCTTTCGATAAATCTATTGTGGCACGAGCTGTGTGACATGTTGCGCCGTCTTGTTGAAACCACATCTCCTGGACATCATGGTTATTCAATTCAGGAATGAAAAAGTTAGTAATCATGGCTCGGGTCTTCCTCAATGCTACGCTCTACAGCAGCAATAGCTTATTCTGTACGCACCGTACAGCGTCTCTGGGGATGCGAGCTATCAATAAGAGTAAACGTGGTGCGAAAACGTTCCATGGTTAATCGAATTAACTGCTCTGATGGACGATTTTGTCGACGATAAAATGGACGTAGTGCGCGATACGTTTTCCGCACAGAACCATTATTTTCGAAATAAAATTGTACTATTTGCAAGTGTTGTTCAGGCGTGAGTCTATACATGATGAATTGCCAAACGAAACTGAGAATAAATCACTTGACAGCTGTTAAATCAGTCGCCGTCTTGAAAAGTAATGCAAACTTAAAGTTCTATACCTCTATAAAAAACACCCTATATATGTTAAAATTATAAAAACAACGAAAAATTAAAATGTAATAGGAAAATAAAGTAAAATGCATGCGAAATTTAAAATAGACACAATTAAAACAATATAAAAATTATTAATTCCATTTAGATTAAAAAATAAATTAGTAACTGATTAATATTTAGTAATCCCTTCTCTATTTTGTATAAGACCAAATATACGACTGCTCACTTCCAACATTTCCACGTAGGTTTCGGACTTCATTTTAGTAGAAATGAAACAGAACTGAAGCTTCCGATAGTACTGAAACCGCCCCATACCATTACAGTATCTCCGCCAAAGTTTCTGTTCATTCTGGGTGCGTTCGGTTTTTGCAAATCATGCCAATAATGACTTCGTCCATCCGGGCCATCCAAATTGAATTTTTTTCGACGGGAAAAATAATGTTTCTCCATTCCTCTGTCCATGACTGGTATATTTGGCAAATTCCAATCTCCGCGATTTATGAGAGCATGGGATTTTGGATGATTTTTTCCATTTAATGTTACAGTCAGATGACATCTTTTGATGACATTTTTTGAACTCGACATTTTCCTACAGGTAAGCCTAATTTCAGGACAATTTGGGTAGAATAAAGCTTATTTTTAGTGGCCTCTTGTTTAAGTTGACCAATTTGGCGTTTGCTTAGTTTTGTGTTTCTCTTATTTCTTTTTGCTGATTTATTATTTTTTGTAGTTTTTTTTTGCAAACACGTACGAACTAAATGCTCTGATCTTCCAATTCTTCTACCTATTTCCCATTTTGAATAGCTTTCTTCATTTAAAACTCTTATTAAAGATCGCTCCTCTTGTGCTACGTGTTTTCCTTTACTCATTGCGCCTAAGAATTCTCGATATAGACTGACAGTGATACTCAATGATGCAAACAGGAAAATCACATGTTAAAGGTACTTAGTTAAAGGTACCTTTAACTAAAAGGAACTGTAAAGTTAACTTTAACTTATTTTCGTTATTACAACTTACAGATAAAATAAAGTTAACTGTTTTTAAAAATATGACAGTGCCGGAGCAATGTCGATAAAACTGCCCAATTAAACAAGTTTTTTTTTAAACTCAGTGGCAACAAGGGGCCTCTTTTTTGTTGTTGTTGCATTTCCTTATTTTGTTTATATTTGAAGTTGCCATATTGAAAATAATATATATGTATGGCAAGTTAAAATATTAGCTTAACCTCCCTTTAGCTTAACGCTCACTTCTATCTTATTGGGTACTTGTAATAATGAAAAACAATTTATCCCTTTAGTTAACGGCAAGTTCTAATAACGGCCCATATTAAGAGAAAGCTAAAGTTGTACCTTTATATTGTAAACATCTTCCGAGTCGATTTTGGTTAAACTTATACCTTCTTAATTGATAAAATGTGACGCAAGCGATTTCAATGTCAGATTGGTTAATTTTAATTTGTCCCTTATGTTTGGATTTAAATATAAAACGGTAATACTAATTATTTATATGTATTGAACATTTTTAATGTAATTTCAATATAAAGTACCGGGCAAAAAAATGAAACGCTAAGCCGATTAACCTTTATGTACGCCCCTTTCACCCACACCATTAGTGAACCGCCGGCATATTTTAATATTGGTAGCTGATTTCAGGCAGAATATCTCTGCTTAGGTGGTCTTCGAATATCCCATCAGAACCAAAAAGATTCAATTTACTCTCATCACTCCACAGCACTTTTTTCCACTGTTCACTTGACCAATTTTGATACCGCTTCGCAAAATCAAGGCGCTTGATTTTATTAGCCCTAAGTATTAGCGGTTTCTTTGCTGGACGTCTGGAAAATAAATTGGCATCATTCAATCTAAGCGAACAGTATGCACTCCAATGGAAATACCTGTTTACTCATTAGCAAATTTAGTAACGTCCACAGCTGTCATTCTTCAGCTTTAACGAGTCTAATCATTTGGCGATCTTCGTGCTAAGAACATTTTCTTGGACAACCGCTGCCAGACTTTCTTTCCACTCGATTTCTTTTTCGAAATTTAGACGCAATTCAGAACACCGTTGATTTGTTTACGTCAAATATTTGCCCAATTATTGGCGTGTTTTTACCATATTCCAGAGCCTTAATAATAGCTACCTTGCTATCAGTTGATAACTATTTCTAATGGTTCATAAATATGGCTAGATAGCCATAGTCTTAAGACTTCCAAAACAGGTTTCCTTACGAATGAGCTTTACTTGGGTCCTGAGGTATAGCCGTCGAAGCTAATTGATGTCTTCAAATAAGCAACAAAGGCAAACTCGGATAAAAATGGACCTAGTGCTGAAACGGACCCATTGGGCTGGATAGCCATAGTCTCCAGGATTCCAAAACAGGTTTCTTTATGGTCGTGAGTTAGGTGGAACCGGATATATGATTAAGTGCTCTATGTAAATACGAATAAAAATTAAATTCTAGTTAAATGGACTTAACAATTTTAATAATTCTCATTGAGTTCATGTGCATTTATATGTATATATGCAACAAAATGTGGTATTTTTCGCAAGTTGAATTTTTTTTTTGGTAGATGACTTGCACTTTTTTTCTTGTTGATGATTTGTATTTTTTAGGACGATGACTTGCATATTTCTTGGTCGATGACTTGCATTTCTTAGTCGATGACTTGCATTTTTCTTGAACGATGACTTGAGTTTCTTGGTCAATGACTTGCTTTTCTTGGTCTATGACTTGCATTTTTCTTGGTCGATGATTTGCATTTCGTGGTCGATGACTTGCATTTTTCTTGGTCGATGACTTGCATTTCTTGGTCGGTGACTTGCGTTTTTCTTGGTCGATGACTTGCATTTCTTGGTCGATGACTTGCATTTTTCTTGGACGATGACTTGCATTTTTCTTGGAAGATGATTTGCATTTATCGGTCGATGACTTGCATTTCTTGGTCAATAACTTGCATTGCTTGGTCGATGACTTGCATTTCTTGGTCAATGACTTGCATTTCTTGGTCAATGACTTGCATTTCTTGGTCGATGACGTGTATTTTTTTGTCAATGACTTGCATTTCTTGGTCAATGACTTGCATTTTTCTTGGTCGATGATTTGCATTTCTTGGTCGATGACTTGCATTTTTCTTGGTCGATGACTTGCATTTTTTGGTAGGTTTTGGAGTATTAACATTAGGCGACTTGGCAATGTCATTGGAATGGAGGAGGATGCTCTGGCGAGACCGGTATTTGATGCGGGCGTCTGCGGGAGTCTGCAAAGAGGAAGAGATTGTTTGCGTTGGAAGGGCCAGATTGAGGAAGCCCTGTCATCGATTGGTGTGACCAACTGGTGTGGTAAGGTAATAACGCAAGAAGCAAAGGCGCCTAGAAGGATGTGTTAAGGAAGGTCGAAATCCGTTAATCGGGATGTTAATGGCCAATTAAGTAAGTAAGTAAGTAAGTAAGACTTGTATTTTTTTGCTGCAATGTACAGCATGTCAAAAATGTTGGCGTAAATTTCATAAAAGTGATAACAAAATGTAATAATGCAAAATGGTTTTATTAAAATGAATTAAAATAAATAAAGATATTTAAATTTTGTAAAAACAATCTATCAATAATTTGCAAAATTCTGTGAAATACAAGTATGTATCAAAAGTGATACATAAGCTAGAATTATGAAGTTCTTTTAAGGCTCAATCTACGCTTATTCATTCATTATACAACCAACATACAAAAATCGTGGGAATGTAACACAGGTAGGTCTAGAGCTTGTATAATGGTCAAAACTAATATTAACGCTTTTCTCCTTCCCAGATACAATGATAAGGACACTACCACCATGGTTATTGAGCTAAACTCGAAGGCCATCTAAGTCAAATCATCGTAATTCGCGCATGGCTATGGTCTCGCGCATGACTATGGTCTCTCTTCTCCGCAAGTGCTCATTAGTCAGCTGGTACTATCTCCGGTATTAACGGTTCTTATAAGGTTAAATTAAAGGTAATTTAGAACTATGGGGGAAAGGTAGAATAAATAGGGTTTACCTGCATACATACCAGAGATCAGCAATGAATCGTTTTTTCACTATTCCTAAGTATTCATGAAATTTTGAGTGTGAGTGAGTCAATAGTATTGAAATTCAACTACTCTGAGTCATTCGTACTCACTACAACATTGATTTATAAGTACAGGTTGCAATGAGTATGATTACAACGTTGACATCAAACTCATAACATTTGAAATATGTTTGATTCATACGCCTACTCATTCAGATTCATAAATTTAGAAAAAATACTTACAATACTCATAAATCTCATAATCTACTTATCTTTTTAAATACTCATTGCTGATCTCTGATACATACATAATTGGCCATTACAACCCTTCAGTTAGGATTACGGCCTAGCTTCTCACATCACTCATGTTGTGTGTGTTAATTTTATACATGAGTGAGTCGACTCCGAACGACAGATTTTTTGAGAAACTTTTTCATGGCAGGTTTTTATTTACTCTCAGAGTTCTTGCCAGAAATCTACTGAGAGGAAGTCGCCGAAGAAATATTTTTTTCATAGTTTGAAACAAACAAGAACACCCTGAAGTTAATAACTAGTTATTCGACAGGGAATCGTAGACCTAAAGTACGCTTGTTTCGAAAGAGGATCGTTTTGTACGTAACAGTAGGCTAGGAGGAGCGCTTATAATGGTACTCTATATCGATTGAGTGTACCTTAATAGATCGTACGGTAGCAGTACTTTGGCATCTCTTTACATCAATAACAATTGTAAAGCACTTCATATATATAGACAACAACGATTATTTATAATTTAATTGTTCAATATACTGAAATAGAAGAAATAATTCCCATTTTGTAAAAGTAAAAAATGTGTCCAATTATGTGCAGAGATTATTTAAGTTCAGAAAGTACAATATAGCCACCAAGACGTACTTATAAATACGGTAGTAGACTATGTTATCACAATACAATAATGTGAACAAATTCCTTGGCACTTATTTTCATCATTTAACAGGAAGCAACTTTTTTTTCTTCTTACTTTCTCAAATTCTTTGCTCTGCCACGATGAGTTCAAAAAATTGTTATGAAAAGGAGAAAACAACAATAAAACCAGGTGAACGGAATCTTATATACAGTAAGCGACAAATAATAAGCTACTATAAGCGACTCATTGATCAAATTCTAATACGATTTTAAATAGATTTACCTGCCATGGTAATTATTAAATTTATTTTTGTCGTATATTATTTATTTTATCTTTCCTTTCGGAATTTCTTCAAATCTTAACCTAAAATAATACAAAAATAAAAGTTGTTATTGTGCAGTGGCAACGTACAACTAAAAGTGCTCATCAAAAGTAAATTTATCTGATCAGATCATTTGTTTGAACCCTCTTGAGATGTCTGTGACCCTCGAATACAAGTAAGTCTCTTACAAGACGGTTGGAATGTTCTGTAATCCTAGAGACGTAGTTGGCATTTGCTATTTTTATTTCCTCTCGAACTAGGGTCACCTTCAGATCTCTGTGGATGTTACTGTTACTCATACATACCAAGGAGCACCTGTTATTTTTCCAAGACGCCTAGATTGCCGTCTCTACATTGGATGGTGAGGTAATTCCTCACAGTTGCATACCATAAAACCAAAGTTTTAAAGTTTTAGTTCTAAGTCAAGGGTTGACTTAGGTCCAATAAGCCAGTAAAAAGCTGTGCTGTTCTGAGTTTGATCTGGGTAATTTTGGTAGCTATATGGTGAGCACAGATAAGGCGACGTTCGAGATGGATGCCCAGATATCTTACACTATTATATTCTGGCACTGTCACACCATTAATCTTAATGGGCGGACAATTTCTCCTTCGCAGTGTAAATGTAATGTGCGCGCACTTAGAAACGTTGACTTTTATCTTCCATTTCAGCATTCAATTTTCCAATTCACTAACGTGAGGTTGAAGTCTTTGTCACGCAACTGTAAAATCTCTATGAATTCTCGTACTTAAAAACGCCGTATCATCCGCAAAAGTAGACGTGCGAGCCGCTGCACTTGTAGTCATATCTGCAGTGAACAATACGTATAGGAACGGCCCTAGAATACTTCTTTGAGGTACGCCAGCAAATATCTTTCTGCGGGAAGAGGTAACATCTTTTGATTTTATTTGGAAATACATATGTATCCTATAAATAACTTTTTAGCAATTTATGCTCTTAATATAGAAGTCCTTCGTGCCAAACCTTATCGAAGGCTTGAGATATATGTATCAATAAATATCGCAGAGCAATAGTGCTTGTTCTCAAAAGCACGTCTAATTAAATTGGTAATTCTGTGCACTTGCTGAATCGTGTTATGTTTTCGCCTAAAGCCAAACTGATGGTCGGGAACTATGACGTTGGCAACCACTTTTTCTCTCGTGGGGGTGTGATTTCGCCCACTTATGTGATTAATTCTTGTCCTTTGGAGACTGTGGCTACATTTCTTGATTTGGGAGTATTATTGGATATGAAACTGTCTTTTGTTGATCATATTAGTATGATGATTGGCAAGGCTCGGGCTGTTCTTGGTTTTGTGAAAAGATGGGCTAGGGAATTCATTGATCCTTATATAACTAGACTGCTATACATTTCACATGTTAGACCTATTTTGGAGTATGCATCTATTGTTTGGAATCCATACTATCGTTGTCATAGTTATTTAATAGAGTCTGTGCAGAGGCAGTTTTTATTATTCTGTTTACGTGGCTTAGGATGGGATTATGCCAATGGGTTTCCATCATATGAGGCTAGATTAGGTTTGATAAAACTTCCAACTTTGGAACGTAGAAGAACTGTTTTAGGTGTTTGTTTTGTTTTTAATCTGGTTAATGGTGATATCGATTCTGAGTTTTTGCTTTGTAATCTGAATTTCAGTATTTCTGCAAGATTTTCACGGCACTATCGCCCTCTTTCTTTAGATTTCTATAGAACGAACTATGGATGTAATTTTCCTTTTCATAGATTATGTAAAGATTTTAACTTATATTATGATTTTATTGATTTTAATTGTAGTGTTTGTAATATAAAATGTAGCTTTTTATGGTATATGTATATATAAAAATGTATTTTCATTATAGTTATAGGTAGTTCATGTTTATTAATTGTTTATTCAGCTTGTGATTAAGTTCTGTAGCTGATTTATGTTCTTGTTGCCATTACTTTTCCCTTACCCGCTACAGTCCGGACTGTAGTGTGTACGTGTCCCTACGTAATGGGGACGAGCCCTCCTCGGTCGGGTGAGGGTGGGTTAGTAAGTGGCCGGGGACGTTCGGAAAAAAAAAAAATATGCGGTATTAAACTATTAAGTAGCAGTTATTGACAGTAAACTTATCGGACGATATGATGATACTTGCGTGAAATTCAACTGAATGAAGAAATGTATACTTCACATGAGTATTGGGACAGTAGAGGAGATTTTATGTATATGATTTCGAAAACTTGTATGAGTGGTGAGTATGGTTTTGTTTTAATAATAAAATTATAATTATAATTTCTTTAAATTATTACTAACGATAAAACAAAATAAAAGTGTATTATCATAATTTTGCTTTACATACATACATACATAATTGGCCATTACAACTCTTTAGTCAGGATTACGGCCTAGCTTCTCACACCACACATGTTGTGTGCCTTAATTTCATACACGAGTGATGGGACCTACGGTTTAACGTCTACTCCGAACGACAGATTTTCAGAAACTTTTTATGACAGGTTTATTTTTGCCAGAAATCTGCTGAGAGGAAGTCGCCGAAGAAATATTTTTTTTCATTGTTCGTTTTGATGTCTGGTCTGGGGCTCGAACCCGGGCTTTACGTCTAATAAGCAAACACACTACCTACTAGACTACGGCGGCTATGAATTTTCCTTTGGCAGAGCTATAAAAATTCTTGAAGTCGCTGTAGTCTAGTAGGGAGTGTGTTCGCTTATTAGACTTGAGGCCCGAGTTCAACCCCAGCTCAGACATCAAAATGAAATATGAAAAACAAAGTATTTCTTCGGCGACGGCCTCTCAGCAGATTTCTGGCAAAAACTCTGAGAGTTAATAAATCGGCCATGAAAAAGTTTTTAAAAAAATCTGTCGTTCGGAGTCGACGTTAAACTGTAGGTCCCGCCACTCATGTTTAAAATTAGGCCGTAATCCTGACTGAAGGATTGTAATGGCCAATTATGTATGTAAGTATGTATAAAAATTCTTCAACTTTTATTTTTTTTGTCGTTAAGTGTACAATGATGGTTGAAAGGCCTTTGTGGTCGGTCATAAGAAGATGCAATTTCAGTTTTAATTCAAAGCAAGTGGCAACAATTTTTCTTACAATTTTTTTTTATTTTTAAATTATTGCTCTTGCAAAAATTAAGTGCAATTTTGCAATAAATGGATGTAGAAGCATTAGTAAACGACATGGCAGGCAGCATAACATGGTAAGGTAAAAACCAACAACAAGAATAACATTAAAAGAATGATCGAAGTTCATTTCGGGCAACAGCAGGCGGCAACAAACGCAGGCGTACTGGCATACATTCATTGCTCCCTGTTAGTAGCCAAACTCCATTATCTGAAAATAGCCCACTACAACTCATCCGCCAGCTTGACGATATTGAAATCACTATTTTTTTTTAACGTTCTTTCAGCAGAACGCTAATGCAGCGAGTTGTTATTTTTCGTTTGAATACTTCTTTGGTACATGTTTAACTTTTTAAAATTATTGACCAGAAAAAGTATACGTTTTGTATTTGACTCCAAAAGTGTGCAGAGTGCATTTCAAGTTGCATATGATCAATAGGAATGTTTTTTATTCTTGCAGACAAGATTTTTAGTTGGGTTCGAACACAATATATGTATGTATAAAAGAACATAAAAATACAACAAATGAGAGCGAATAATTGTCGTCGTTCGATAAATCCAGTTGTGGCCCCCTTCGAACAAACGCGGTTCAATTTAATTCTTATGCAAGTCATGTCATGGCCTTAAACCGGATCATACGAAATGACGATGACGATGACGGTCAGCTCTAAGCAGGGTACACTTTACACACATTATACGCTTGTGCAGAAGGTAAGGGGCGATTGTAGCTAGCTGTGTTTTAAAAATTGGAATAGATGGATGGATGGTTAGATGAATGAGTACTAAGTTATGCATATACGTAGGAAGGATAGTTGAAATGTAGGATGCAACGCTGGCAAACTAACAGACAAGCAACAATGTACATGCGTCTCCAGCACATATTCAACTTGAAATTAATGAATATGAGTATGTGTGTGTGTGTATAAGTGTACTTTGTAGAAATAAACTTGTCTTTGTGTATTTGAACCTGAACTGTGGTCATGAATAGAAACATGACTTTATTAGGGCGCAAATTCCTTACAAAATAATTGTATTTAAACCAACTGTCAGAGAGAAATATTTGTAGAAATATTTGTAGAAATATGTGAATTATACAGTCGTAAGTATTATGTTTGTGCTGCAAAATTAAAATTTTAAAACGGTACTAAACGATAACTGAAAGAGTACTTTTTCGTATCAAATGGTACTTTTGTAAAAAAAGTACATACATACACAAATGGTCATTACAACTCTTCAATCAAGATTATGATCTAGCTTCTCACGCGACTTTTTTTTGTGTGTTATTTTTATATATGAGTGACGGGACCTACAGTTTAAAGTCGACTCCAAACGACAGATTTTTTGAAAAACTTTTCATTGCATTTTTATTAACTCTCAGAGTTTTTGACGGAATGAGGTTGCCGAAGGAATATTTTCTTCTGTCTGACATGGGGTTTTAATGAAAAGACTTAATGAGTAATTATTGGCACACAATTAAAAGGATGTGAAGACGAACCATCCTGCTGAATATTGTCTTGACAGATGTTTCCACTCTCTGATTCCAGGTAGGGATGACTGGAATCCTAATACGGTCGTAACCCCGGAACTCCTGGATATATATACCGACGGCTCTAAACTCGATAATGGGGTTGGGAGCGGTGTCTACTCTGGGAAACTAGACCTGAATATTTCTCTCCGTCTGCCGGACTACTGCAGTGTGTTTCAGGCGGAGGTGATGGCAATTTACCGGGCCGCTCAATGGATCCTCGTCAACGATGCTCCTTTCACTCACGTGTCGATCTTCTCTGATAGTCAGGCCGCGATTAGAACTCTATCGGGTTCCGTGATTAACTCTAGGATCGTTAGGGAATGTCGCCGCTGTCTCGACCTTCTCTCTGGGCGCTTCACCAGTATCTCTCTGGTGTGGGTCACCGGCCACAGTGGAATTCCGGGAAACTGTAGGGCCGACGAGCTCGCCAGAGCTGGTGCGCTCCTTCCGGAATCCTCTTCTGTTGAATTGGGTATGCCACTTGCCTCAGTCAAGTTGATCATTGCGCGGAGGTTCTTTCGGGACGCCAACCTATCCTGGGTCAATGAGGAGTCCTGCTCCACCGCTAGACTCACCTGGCCCAAGATGGATAGAAGGCGTACCAACCGATTACTTGGTCTTGGTCGTGATGTCATCTCGACTACAGTGGCCGTGCTTACGGGTCACTGCGTTATGGGTAGACACGCGGAAAGAATGAGGCTCCCTTTCAACGACTTCTGCCGTGGATGCAGGTCCACTGAGGGAGAGGAGACTGTTGTTCACTTTCTTTGCCAGTGCCCGTCTCTTTTATTGGCTCCCCATTCCTTGTTAGCTTAACGGAGCTATCATCTATTGACGTCAGGGATATATGTAGCTTCGTTCATCAATGCTTTTCTAGTGCGTGGTAGTCGTGCTTTTGTTGTGCAGCCCTTGCGCTGACCAACTTCTTCCTTTTCCCTGATTTTGGTGGAACTTGGTTAGTACAGGGACTGCGTTCACCCGTGGCATCACAACGGGCCGCTAAGCGTGCTCAAGTGAGCTTTGTGATATCAGAGCTACCACTCCGACCTAGACCTAGACATGGGGTTTGAACCGTGGGCTCATATCTACGACTTATACATATTCCTCATATGCAAAACAAAAACTGCTGATTCGGAAAGCAACAAACGTCGCATTTAGTCAAATGTTTACGTCCGTTTGTAGGATATGAAGAGCAATATAAATGCTTACTTGGAAGTCGCCGTGGTCGAGTAGGTAATGTGTTGGCTTATTAGACGAAAGGCCGCAGTTCAAATCCCAGGTCAGACATCAAAACGAATATATGAAAATATTTTTTCGGCGACTTACTATCAGCAGATTTCTGCCAAAAATTCTGAGAGTAAAAATTGCCATGAAAAGCTTCTCTAAAATCTGTCGTTCGGAGTCGACTTAAAACTGTAAGTCCCGCTACTCATGTATAAAATTAACGCACACAACACGAGTGGTGTGTGAGGCTAGGACGTTGTACAATGGGTAAATTCGACCTCTGGGTACTGTACTTGTCACAGTCGACTCTAACCTAACCTAAATGCTTACCGAAATTACATAACGGTTCGGCAAGAGTTCTGATTGCTTTTCGTATTCTAAAAACGAACGCGTGTTCCGTGGACGTTTGGCTAACCGAGGCTAAAGACCAATTTTACCATTAGCAATACGTTGCTAATGTATTAATAGTTAAAAAGCGCAAGATATTAAATATTTAATAATAAAATGGTATTGAAAGCGTCGCGGGCTAGTGCGGTAGTTTTGAAACAGAAAAGTACTGAAAAAGTACTAAAGCACTGAATTTTTCAATACTGTTTTAAGCAGAAAAATTCTTACAAAACTCATAATTTGTTTATTCAACAGATAGTGATTGTGTAAAATATAAATGTTACCCTAATGTATTTAAAATTTAACTTATGTATGTATTGTACATACTTAGTAGTAGTTTATTAAATATGTATGTATATTTTAGAATTGTCTGTCGGTTTGCCACATCTCCATTTAAACCTCAAATTTAAGTTGATCGTAGGCAAGTGTTTTCAAATTATTTGATTCAATTTTGTTATACTGGCGTTAGAATTAAACTGGTTGTGACGATAATGCCAGTAGGAATAGTGCATATATCAGTACAGTCAGTGTTTAATGTATGTAGGTATGTATGCGTTTAATGATTGAGTTTTATTCATTAGAATCTTATTGTTATATGTATTTACAGTATATTTGGTTTGTCTGACTTCTACGGTATGATATTCCTTATTGAAAATACCTTCTACTTCGATCCACCAACCGATTTTTGAAATAATACGTTGCGTGTAAAAGGTTTTCGGTTATACCATGTTCAGATATGCATTTTTATTGAGTCCAATATTTTAAGTGTTCAGACATAACAATATACCTAGTTCAGCTGCTTATTCAATATTCATTTGACAGCTGGTAAACAAAACAGCTGGCTGTTTCAACAACATTGTTTTTCTGTTATGTTGTCTTTTGTTTTGTTTTTGTTTTTGTTTGTCGTTGTTGACAATTGAGTTGTCAAATATCAACAGAAAGTGTTCGGATAATTGTAATATACGCACAGAACATACTTATGACAGTGTTGCATTTTAAGTTTTACTCAATATTATAACAATTTGTGTATTTATTGCGCAATTATTAATTGCAACTTTATATGAAATATTGAGCTCAATAATAGCGTTTATTGTGATTTACGCAATAAGGGTGCATATCTGAACATCGTATTAGTGATAAAAAAATTAAATAATTGAAAAACTTTTCCCAAATGTACCTGAGCTATTCAAAAATCATGCTGGGTTGAGCAAAGAAGACATATGAGTTGAAAAATGTCATAGTCTAGCAGGTTGTGTGTTGGCTTATTAGACGCAAGGCCAGGGTTCAAATCTCAGGTCAGACATCAAAGCGAAATATGAAAAAAAAAAATATTTCTTAGGCGACTTCCTCGCAGCAGATTTCTGGGAAAAATTCCTGCAGTAAACAAAATTGCCATGAAACTCTTCTCAAAAAAAATGTCGTTCGGAGTCGACTTTAAACTGTAGGTCCCGCAACTCATGTATAAAATTAACGCACACAACATGAGTGGTGTGAGAAGCTAGGCCGTAATCCTGACTGTAGGGTTGTAATGGCCAATTATGTATGAAATTTGAATTTTATCCTTAAATCTCATATTATAGACGAATTGATTATTGATGATATTGCGAAAAATTAAGAAAACGATTAGTATTTTATTTGATTCCTCTTGATTTGCTAGTTTTCCAATAGGGATTTACGAACTTTGCCGGTTGATAACGGCCAGCTGTCTAGTTTGTTGTTGTTTATTTGAAATGTTTTGCTTGAACATATATACATTCATCCCTTTCCAACTTCCTCTCCTTTTCTCTATCTCCCCTATTATTCTGCCCCCTTTAGGACGTTGTACAGTGGGTCAACTGGCCCTCCCGGTACTGTACTTGTCTCAATTGACAAGTACACGTCCTCTAACCTAAACCTAAACCTATATACACTCATACTCAGTACGGGCGGATAAGGCATTCAACAATACGTGGAGATAATAACTCTAGATCAGTTGACAACTGACCCTAGTTTTTTTTTATCGAAAAATCATATTCATCAAAATTGTCGAATTTGGGATAATGAGATCCAACAGATCTCGAAAAAGTCACTGTTTAGTGTTGACTTTTGGTTGGCAGTGATATCGATTCATGCTTCTTTAAGAACAACTTTACTTTACTTCACAGGCCATTACTGCCACCGGTGAGTACTATACTTAGGTGGATGTTTACCAACTTCTTCTGGCCTGAACTGGGTGATCTGGAAACCAATGACGTAGACTGGGAGGCGCTACACACTACAAAGCTAGTTCTACAATAGAAATTCTACACGATCGATATCAACGCTTGGGCACTTTACGTACAGGTGATGTTAACTGGAAACCGAGATCATAAGATTTGACTCCGTTATACTTTTCTCCTGGGGTCCTCTTTAGTTGTAATGGTATGCGAATATGACACAACCGCTCTCATTATTTTTTCCTGTTTTTTTTTTTTTTATTTAAGGCCTGGAGCCTACGTAAGATCTTCGGTCCAGTGCGAGTTGGCGATTATTTCCGCATCCGAACCGACAATGAGCTGTATGAGCTCCTCAACGACATAGACGTTGTGCAGCGTATTAACATCCAGCGGCTGCGTTGGCTCGACCATGTCGTTCGAATGGAGGAGAATGCTCCGGAGAGAAGGGTATTTGATGCGGGGATCTTCAGAAATCGGCGAATACGACGACCTTGCCTACGTTGGAAGAACCAAATCGAGAACGCTCTGTCATCGATTGGTGTGACCAACTGGCGTAGGCACGTAAGAAGCTGAGGCGCCTGGAAGGATGTGTTGCGGCAGGCCGAAATCCGTTAAACGGGTTGTTAATGGCCAATTAAGTAAGTAGGTAAGTAAGGCCGGGAGCAGAATAAAGTAGTTGTAATAGAAGCTAAAGCTTACAACGTGATGAGTAGCGTAGCAAGAAAAAATGAGAACAATATAGTAAAACTCTCTTATAACGTTACCAAACAACCTTTTTAAAAACTTACCAAATAATGCAAGAATATTATGCGAATTTTTTAACAAAATCCATATCCAACTACATACAGTGAGTGCCTAAAGTGAGTAAACACCACTGAAATAATTCATTTTCTTAGGATAGCGAGGAAAGTAAATGAGAAATGAGTCGAATAAATTTCCAAAAATAAAAACGTTTATTTATTACTTATAAAATGTTAAAACAAAAACAACAATTCATGATAAAGGACATTTTTTTTTGTACTTAACGACATAATAGAAAATTTAAAATTATAGTGGGTGTTGACTCACTTATGGCGCTCACTGTATGTATTCCTCTTCAGCAGCATTCAATTTTGTGTTTCACATATTTTATGTCGAATGTATTGAAAATCACGGAAGCCCTCTGTATGCTTAGCTTCTACTGCATCGACCACTACAATTATGTATTCTCTTGAAACCAATTTGAATTCTGTTTTTAAATTTCTACTAAAAATTAATTGTAGAGAATTTTGAATTACTCACCAAAATTAAAAATGTCTATTAGGTAGAGTACTCTCCATTTTATTTATATTCCTGATTCTATTCACCTTGCTACCAAAGGGCTAATAAACAAGAATTATGAAAGATTGTAGACACACTAAGCGAGCATTTGATTACAATTTTTTTTATTAACAACTCAACGAATTTGTGGCAGCTATGTTTGGTAGCCAGGACAAACTAGTCTCCATTTCTTTTACATTTTTCTACTTTTTTTCTATTTGTATTTAATTCATTGGTAGCCTTATCATACTCATGATGTAGTATAGTTCAATAGCAACCAACCATATTAGCACATGCTTGTTACTACTGCTGCTACTGCTGCTACTGTCAGCTTTCATTTTATGCTGCCAGAAAGGAATTTAACACAAGTACATGTTTGGTAGCTCTGACTGACGAATTAACAACAACAACAAGAACTAAAAAAAAACTTACAAAATTTAATGATAATTTTCTGGATTGTATAACGATATACGACTAACATCAAAAACAAAAAAAAAGATGCATAGCATAAATAGATAGCGCATATTAATTAATGGTGTTTTCATTTCTAAAAAAATATTGTTTTAAAAACAACTTAACTTGTTTTACCATTATCACGATATATCATACATATATATCGTACCAAGCTGATAACAATAGAAGTAGAAGAACTAGAAGTAGAAAGATGCGTGAATAACTTCTCGAAGTTGTCAGACTGAAAATATATACATATGTATAACTCGCTGTTTATGAAAAACATTCAATTACAAAATTATTTTTACATTTCACAGGACTAAGGGGAGAGTATGGATAGAGCGGTCAGTTGTCAGAGAATTGTCAGAGAATTTGGTAAAGCGTGACTTATAAACCCATTTCTAAGGACAGTGTATATATATATATAAAAATGTATATCAATATCTTATATATAAAAACGAATGTGTGTTTGATTGTATGTTTGTATGTTTGAAGTTTATAGACGATTAAACGGCTGAACCGATTTTCTTGAAATTTTCACAGTATCTTCCTGTATGTCTGGAAGGAGTTATAGGCTACTTTTTATGTTGATATTCCCAATGAGCGAGGGGCCATGCCCATGTATACTACATACTACATACTTAATATTTAATTGCATTTGAAATATATTACTCATACGCATAGTAGTTACCCCTACAAGTATGCTATCTGTGATTCTTGATGTATAAAACCAAAGAAAATAAAGTGTAAAGAACGACGCGGGGGGAAAGATAGAAGGGAAAGAAAAAAATTTTGTAACCAACATTTGTGAAAAAATTCACCAAATAAGAAAAAATATAACCAAAATTAAATTCGTAGACTTTTGTTTTATTTATTTTTTTTTTCAAGTTTAAATTATCTATATATAGCAATATGCCAAAAAAATGTACTTTTTCATTTTCAAGCTATGAATGCCGATTTATTTTTAATGCTTCGGGGGTAGAGTCAGCTACCGTAATTGCTAATTAGATTGTCCCTCACTTGCCCTAAAACGGAAATATAGAGTTGCCTTTCAAACTTGGGCTTTTTAACTTTTCGTGAATTTAACGCATTATGTATGTTAACAGCTACAAAATCAATGTTTTTTTTTATTGGATAGTTAGTTTGGCTATTAATCTTCCATTTTCTGGTATTGTTGTAATAATACACTGAGAGAAAAAAAATTACAACAACAAAACTTGAAAGTAAGAAAATACAACTGCTAACATTTAACGCGGCACAAATTGGGCTGAATATTATGTCTTGCCATTCAACACAGGTGTTAACGACTTCAAAATTTAAAATTTTGCGAAATTGCTTGACGGTCGCACTTTTCGTTTACAAGAAAATGTGGAAAATGTTAAAAAAAAATGCGAAAAAATTAAAAAAAAATAAATTTTTTCACCTTCATTCACATATAACTTTTGAAGTAGGAATGTAATCTTTAAGCAACTTCGCAGAATTTTACACATTATAGTCGTCAACAACTATGCTGACTTTCAAGCCAAAATATTCAGCTCAATTTGTGCCGTTTAAAAAACACTAAACCCTATTTTCGGAAAATTTTATTAATTAATTTTAAAAATAGAGAGCATATTGTAAAAAACTGAAATTTATGCTACTGAAATGAATTATACGTCAGTAATTAAGACTATAGATACTGTTTTTACATTGGGAAACAAAACTCCTCTCCATGGGTTAAGACGGCATAGAGTGCATTGATCCCTTAAAACGAAGGGACAGAAATAGAAGGAATGAAAAATAGGGTTTTGAAATTTGGTGTACTGTCGTGAACGCCCTTAATTAAGAAAAATTTGGATTTTCAAAAGAATCGGCTCAAGGACACGCCCACCTCCCATATGTCCTTTAGACTAAAATCTTCATATTTTACACAAAAATGTATGGAAAGTTATGAAAAGTTGCAGTTAAGATACATATAATACTACCAATATGTGTGTAAATTTTTAATAAAATCAAAGCGAGGACTATGGGTCCTACCATATATCCTTTTTCATAAAATTCTTGCAAAACCTTTAAAAATTGTCCTTTCTATGGGTCAACGCACTGTACAGCTGTAGATATTCTAGCCGGCAATCATATTCGCGAAACTAAAAATGTAAGCAATTAAAAAACTTTAATGATGAATTTAAGTTACATATCGATGGCTTAATATAGAAAGGTCGTATCTCGTTTTTTTCAAAATCGGGGTTTTTACATATTCTGGAAGACAAAACCCTTATACACATCCTCTGAAAAATTCAGGTTCCTATGTTGACGAATAGTTGATTTACAGTAATTAAAAGAAACATAACATAACATATTTGTTTTAGATTTGATTAAGTTTTTTCCTTCTCCTGTAAAGTACTGAAAATGTAAGATACGACCTTTCTATATTAAGCCATCGATATGTATGTATATATTTTTTTTATAAATTTGAAACTATTTTATTATTTTATAGCTCTTTTCTTTCTCAATTGGTCATTTTTCAACCGATTTTCAAAATTTGTTTTTTGATCGAAAGGTATTCAAATTATCTGTCTAATTGCTGAATATAGGTATTACAAATTATTGCCGCTAGATGGCGAAAAATTCGTTTTTATTGACAAATGTATCGAAACACAATGTATTTGCAAATATTATGAGTTCATATATTCAGCAAATATACTCGTCAAAGGGTTTTGTACAAAGTTGCAAACATCATTTGTTCGAATTTTGGAAATTTATGGGTCAAAATTTTTAATTTCTTCAATAACATAAAAATAACGGTAATTTTGTAAATAACGGAATTATGAAAAAGTCCCAGAACAAAAGTTGCTACTGAAGCCCTAAAGAATCATTCTCAACAATAAAAAAGTTCTTTTTCGCAAAAAGCCGTTTTTGGCATATTGCTATCTATATATATAAAAATGAATGTACTTTATGGAATCGTAAACTATGCATTTAATCTTTAGCAAAGTTGTTGCGCATGAGCCGACGAAGGTTTCTAAGTTGGTATAACCAATTTCCGACAGGTGGCGCCACTGAAAATTCTTCAAAATTAATTGAATCGTAAACTGTGCATTTGATCCTGTGTTGAAAAGAAGAGAAAAGAGCATTACTAGCCTCAGAATCAGCATTGAGACTGAAAAATCTTCGAGTACATGCCGCACAGATCTGTTCGCATGAATCACTTGAACAATGAATCACTTGATCGAATGCGTACTACTCAGGGCCGTTCGTCTGAATCATCTGGACAACGGGAAACAAAATCAATGAAATGATTCAAACTTAATTGGATATTTGTCTAATGTCTTTCCTTCAAATTTATTTTAGTTTGTAGTGCAGCAAAGCGCGCAGGGTACAGCTAGTACATATATAAAAATGAATGTTTGTTTGTATGTAACTTATAGAATAGTAAACTATGCAAAGTTCTTGCGCATGAGCCGGGTAAGGTTCCTAAGTTGGTATGACCAATTTCCTACAGGTGGCGCCACTAAAAATTACTAAAAATGATTTAAATCGTAAATTGTGCATTTAATCATGTTATGACCTTTACCAAAGTTGTTGCGCCGAATAAGGTTTATAAATTGGTATGACTAATTTAAGACAGATGGCGCCACTGAAAATTACTAAAATTGAATTAAATCGTAAACTATGCATTTGATCATGTGTCGATGGAATAAATACCAGACATTTTAGGATTCATCATTTATGATTTTAATAACATTTGGGTATAACTCATTCCCGTAAAATGTCAATCACAAATTTGAAACATTTTAATTTTGGAAAATTTTTAAAAATCCTGTTCGGTTCAATTGGATTTGGTAAATTGTGTGTGATTCTAATAAATTTGAATGCACTTTTCACGTCATTCCCGTGCAATCATGCCTCTAAAGCGACAAGCAATTGGTCGACCTACACCTCAAGCACGGAAGAAAAGAGCATTCCGAGCCTTAGAATCAGGCGAGCAACGAGCTTTAAGACTGGAAAATCTTCGAGTACAAGCCGCTGAGACCCGTTCGCATGAATCACTTGAACAACGAAAAGTGAAATTAGAAACTGATCGAATGCGTACTACTCAGTCCTGTTCGTCTGAATCAACTGGACAACGGGAAACAAAATCAATAAAATGATTCAAACATGGAAGAAAAGAGCATTACGAGGCTCAGAATCAGACGGGCAACGAGCATTCTGAATGCAACATTTTCGAATACATGCCGCTGAGACCCGTTGGCATTAATCACTTGAACAACGATAAGTGAGGTTAGGAACTGATCGAATGTGTACTACTCAGGTCTGTTCGTCTGAATCATCTGGACAACGGGAAACAAAATTAATAAAATGATTCAAAATTAATTTGATATTTGGGCTGGGAAACTACTTTTGAAAATAGTTTTCCGTTAGGTTCTTCACATTGAAAAGAATTATAAAGGGAAACTTTATTTCGCCATTTCATGGGATATTGTAAAAATGGCGACAAAATTGATATGTTAATACTGAAGTGGTCCATGGATTACGCTCTGGTTCACCCATTAGGGACAAAAACTTTATCTCAAAAAAAAAAAAATTATTTTTTTCCTTATTTTTGGAACTTAAATATGTTTTATTAAAGTAAAGTTCATACCTTCAAATTAAAAATTATTTTAGAAGAAGAAGAGAATTATTTTGTAAATTTTGGAAAAAAAAAATTGAAATTCAAAAATATGTGTTGCAAAAAGTAATTAACAAAAGTATAATATTTGTCATATAGTAGATGTATCTTTGCATCTTTTATTTTTAAAGTTTTTTTTCTTTCAACCAAAAAAAGAAATAAGAAAGAAAACATTCCATATTCCTTTATAAATAGTTATTTCTTCTAATTACAAGCACATTTTATTTCAAGTGTTATGTAGAAATATTTCAGGGGGAATTTAGGAGAAGGAAACCAGCAAACATGCTTCGATATACATAAGTAAACAGTATTTGATGTTCTATACTAGAGTTGGAGCAGTGGATTGATCAGTAGGTTGGCGTTTTTGCTCTCATTGTAAATTAAATTTTTCAAATGTTTCAACCTTGTATGGGCACATTGAAACATGTTTATAAACAAAAATAACAACAACAACAACAAAAACACAAAAACAGAAGAAATTGATGCTATGATACCAAACGAGCACAATTTACAACACACAACTGCAATCTACTCGTATACAAGCAAGCATTCAGTCGGCCTATCAGGGCAATGTCTCTGTAATACATTTATGTCAGTGCCTGACCATATAACAATCCTTAGCACACATACACTTAATAACAAATGTACATAAGTATGTGTGTTGCACTGTAGTAGTAGCTACAGCAATTGCTAATGCTGTTGAACAAGTTAAACGAAAGCAGGACAAAGATAGTCGTATGTTTCTATGTGGAGTATGTGTGTTATGTTTAAGAGTATCAACTATGACCACCGCAGGCATTAGCCAAATCGAACAACTACTCCAAGTCAAGAACTAAACAAGAGCATCAACTCGGAACTGAACTAGAAACTGATGAAAAAAACAAACAAGAAAAAACAAGAAATAAAATAAAAATGAACTGGCAACTACGAAATAATCGAGTTCATGCGTAGGTTTTTAAGAAGACAACCATTCGATTACTTACACTGATTTGTCTTGCACTCTATTTGAAGTTGTGCACACATAATTACATACATATTTATGTATGTCTATACACAAGAGTACGAGTATTGGGTGGAGAATAAAATATATTCGTTAGTGGTGGCACTTAAACAAGCAGAATTTTTTGTTTGTTTTTAATTGTTATCGATTTGTCGCCTTTTTATATAGTCCGACTGGTTATTAATTTTAAAATAATTAAAATATTTCGTCAACTAACAAAAAAAAAAAAAAAAGGGGGAATGGAATGGAAAATATTTTAAGATTCCGGAAAATATTTAAGATTAAGACTAGTCGCCGTAGTCTGGTAGGTAGTGTGTTCGCTTATTAGACGTAAAGACCGGGCCAATGACTTGCCGGAATATATCCAGAAGAAGGGAAGTTCTGTAGATTTAATCCAAGGACAATGCACAGGTCAGATGAACCAAATCTAAAAACCGCTGAAATGATGTGGAACCTGTCCGCTGCACATGATAGTAAAGACCAAAGTTTTGAAGACTACGTGAAAGATGAAATCAAAAACTCGGTCTTCGAACCAGATTTATAAATTGTTTTATATAAAAACTCTTACTTTGCGTAAGACACTATAAATCGAGTTGTACAAATATATTGTTACGTTTTTACCTTTTTAAAAACGTTTAGAATATGAGTTCGTTGATTGCAAACAAAAATAAAAACAAATATGTGTTTCGTTTCAATTAAACTCCTTATTGATAGCACTACTTTTGTGTGCCACCGTATACAACTTTACGATACAACAACAACTTGCTTGTTCGCTATTCTTCTCTGCGCAAACCCTTTGCATAAGCACCAACACTTGTACATCAGATCTGCATAGTGGAGATCTTCACAACAACTATCTTCAAACCACGACTGATTACTTCGCACGCAACGCGTCTTCACACAAAACTGACTGAATTATTACTACTCGTTGTCTGTTTGGTCTTGCCTTTTTATATGTCCACAATGACAGTCTGATGAATGTTCTTGAAGCAGTTAATTTGTTAAATTTCGGAAAATAAATTTTAAGCTTAGGTTAGGTTAGATTAATTGGTTGCTTGCCGGTCCTAGGCAAGTCCACTTGGTGGCCCATATGGCCCATTGTGTTACCCAGTGGGCTTGTCAATTTTACCCTTACACAAGAGAAACAAAGTTTTAAAGAACCACTTATGAGTGTTTGTATTTAGATGTCAGGTAATGGAAAAATTATTTTTTTTGTTGTTGTTGTTATTGTACAACAACAAAGTTACGTACGCTGTCTTAAGGTTTTCAATTAGTTTTCATCCTCACGAATGTGACCAGTCTGTAAATTGTGACAAATCCAAAACTCTCTCTCTTAACTCTCTCTAAAACATTTCTCAATAAAATTTTCCTCTTATTACCAGTTAATGAAAATTATTTTTCAATTTCAGTCTTAATAAGAAACGTTGAAATTGGCTTTAAATTAAAACGTACTCGTACGTTAAATAAAATCAGTAGTAGAGCATGAATAAATACAGCTTTACACACATACCTTAACTTGAGATGGGAGCTGCAGTATATTTTTGTTTTAGTTGAACATGTGCACGGTAGTACAAAATTTAATGAGCGATTTTGAACGAATAACTGATTAATTTTTTAATCGCAGTTTTAACAGTGATCCCAGTGAGATCCACGCGTATAATCGATATACCACTACCCTGTGTAGTGTATGAAAGATACAGAGTAGCCGTGCCTTGACAGATATTCGATTGGGTTATAGTAGTCCTCGCTACAACTTTTATTAATCCATCCGCACCGGGTAGCATACAACATCACAACATATTCACCATACACTCTAAGCAATTTTTCCTGAAAATAGTGAACAATCTTATCTAAGCTATGTTCTTAAGGCTTTCTCTCGATACTGGACAAGCATACAGTAAAACTTAGTATCTTACCCTCAAAACTAATAGGCCCTTACTCTGTTTATGTACTCCCACATTTGATAGCTTTCGGTTTAATGCATTTAAAACCTGCGTTGTTATTATACAAGCATAGTCCATGTGACTCCTTTTAAGCTAAGATGATTATCAATCATTAAGCTTCGATTTTTGTTAAACTCTGAAAGCCTTATGCTGCTTCAATCAACTCGTAACTTTAGCAGTTCCTCCAGTGTTTTATTATCCTAAATTCGTTTGCATGTACAGTAGATGTCTCTTTCAGAATTTTCAAATCAAACACACCCTCATATATCATAGGATTTCTAAAAAAGGAATAAATTGCACGTTAGCTGGAAAGCCGTATGGCTAACCACTATGAAATAGTACCCGCCTTTTCCAGTACCAGCATTTCTCTAATTTAAATGAATGTATAATAGTCGCCGTAGTCTAATAGGTAGTGTGTTAGCTTATTAGACATAAAACCCGGGCTAGTAACCCAGGCCAGACATCAAAACGAAATATGAAAAAAATATATCTTCGGCGACTTCCTCTCAGCAGATTCTGCCAAAAAATCTGAGAGTAAATAAACCTGCCATGAAAAAGTTTCTCAAAATCTGTCGTTCGGAGTCGACGTTAAACTGTAGATCCCGCTAGTCAAGTATAAAATTAAGGCACTCAACATGAGTGGCGTGAGAAGCTAGACCCTAATCCAGACTGAAGGATGGCTAATGCCCAATTAGTATGTATGTGTAGCTAAAATTCGATGAGAATTCTATTGTGTAAATTCGAAAAGTATATTTGACTTTGTATGTTTGGTATTGCCTATCAACTCTTTATTACTTTGAGACATGGACTGTTAAAACGAATTAAATTGATTCAAAATATCACACTTGCAAACATGTTCTTTGCCATCTTACTGTTGATTAGATTCGATTAAATTTTGTCGTCATTTTTTGTGAATGCAATTAATGAGATTTCTTAATTTATTTTTTTGGTTTCCATTCGGGTGATTTCGTTCAAAAGGATTTTATGTGACAGTAAAATGACTAACATTATTTCAATTTAAATGACATTTAAATGTAATTATATAAACGTACATACATACGAGTAGATATCCAATCCATCATCCACCATCACGTGAAATAAACAAATGCTTGTACCAGTTAAAGTTACACGCTAATGTCAAGCTGTAGACAACAACAGAAACCAAACACATAGTAAAGCTGGTGACAACATTTACAACACAGACGAATGAATATCAACGATAATAATGATGTTTTTTTTTTCTTGAGTTCCATCTATCGATTGTAATGACAGAGTATTTCAGTATAAAATTAAACAACTTCATTCATAACAAAAGAAGAAAAAAATTGCATACCAACTGGAAATGAATTATTGTAAAACAAAAACAACAAAACCTTACTCGAAAGACCTCCTCCAGCCTTGTTTTTTTCTTAGAAAAACATTTCAAGATAGAATAGAATCAAAGAAGTGCTTTAGTTGCACGATTGCAGCGACCACATCGGCTGTAAAACGTTGTTAAACAGGAACGAACATAACCAACAGAAACTGCCGTCCAGCAAAATCAACAATAAAACAATAAAATTGTATTGGTATTGAAGAGAGAGAGAAAGAAAAAAACAAAAATAAAATACATCAGCAACAAGAAAAATAATGAAATCATTCAACAAAGCAACATTTGCAACATCATTTGTTTGCACACAGAAGCAGTCGGCTACTGCAGCACGATCCATAAAACTCACACACATACAAACACACAGGAATGGCATCATGCCACAACTACAACACAAACAAGTGAAAAGTACATTTTATATTGTCTTTATGTACCACCACCTCTTCATTCTATTTCAAGTTATTGTATACGGCTCCTTCAGCAAGTGCATTCGCCAAGAAGCTATCACTATGGTGGCAGAGGAAAGAGGTTGTGTTGTGTTCGTCTTTCATTGCCTCACTGCCACTTCTTCTTCTGGTCTAGATTATTGCCTAAGCTGTCTGTCTAATAAGAAAAATGCACGTGTTACTTTGTCTGTTGCATAGTCTTAGACGATACATTGGCAATAATCATTTCCTTAGAAATGAATGTCTAGCAAAAAGCAAAGAGTATCCTTGTTGGGTCCAGCAGTACAAGCGACCTCTATTGATTGCTATTTGACCTCGCAACTACAAACAAAAAAATAAGAAAATAAAACCACTGACTTTACTTTACTTTGTGTTTGGCAATGGAACACACTCAAACGATCGTTGTCTGGCGGCGGCAATCGTTCTACCTACAGACTTCTTCTGCGGTTCATTCTCTTCAATGTTCTATACGGGGAGTGTATAAATATCGCCTAATAATGTACATTTAAATGTTTTTTTGTTGTTGTTGTATCTTAAACATAAACTTGATTTTTCTAACTTTGTTCTGTTACAACTCAAACCTGGTATGGCTTCCTATTTTCAATCAGTTATTTTCCAACTGTAGTAGTCTATAAAAATTTGTATTGAGTTCAACAATAAACACACACACACTCAAAAATGTATTAAAATGAGTCTGGCTGCTGGTACATAATACTACATAAACTGCTCATAAAATTGCAGCCGCACATTGCGAAAAATTGAGGATTTTCAAATTTCTGCAGATCCAACAACAACAAGTAGCTTAAAGACAAATTTCGAAATGAAGACTTCTTTCGGCATAGAAAATTATGAAATTTTAATGAGTTAGATGTCATAAGTAATACGGTGTTCAAATATGCACCTTTATTGCGTAAATCGCAATAAACGCCATAATTGAACTCAATATTTCATATAAGGTAGGTAGGTAGAGGTGGCTGCCCATCCAACAAACATTCTTGGATGGACTCACTTAGGCCGCATTGGGCCCATTGTGCTACCACAGTTATCCGCTATCCCCTAATCTCGAAACCACTCGGAGCTCCTGATGAAGCGATTCAGGCTGCCAATGTCAATTCCTGACAGTTCCTCCAGATCCTCCATGTAGTAAGTACCCAAGTACTTCCTTCTCCTTTGGCAAAGAGCCGGGCATGTACCCAGCAGGTGAGGGACAGTCTCCTCTTCCTCTTCATCCCTGCAGCTTCTGCAGAAGTCGTTAGCAAGGTGTCCAAGACCAATACGCCTCGCATGCGTACCCATAATGCAATGCCCCGTTATGACTCCGATAACTACACTGAGCGCGCCTCTTTGGAGTTTAAGTAGACTCATTGTGCGCCCCTCATCCAGCCTTGGCCAGATTTTCCGAGCCGTTCTACCCGTGTCCAAGGCCGCCCACCTGTCGTTGACGGAATCGACGATCGCATTATCAATTATGAGTTTGCAGGTCCTCATAGGTATGCCCAGATTCGAGAACTCATCGGAGAGTTCGATGGTCGTGCCCCGCCTGGCAAGTTCATCAGCTCTGCAGTTACCCGGAATTCCACTGTGCCCGGTACCCATACGATATGGATATCATATCGTTCAGCTATCTCGTCGAGATATCTGCGACAGCCGTACACCGTCTTGGAGTTTATCACGTTAGAACCTAGAGCCTTGATAGCCGCCTGGCTATCAGAAAGTATGGTTACGTTCCGCTTGGAGACCCTTGCGTCCCCAATAATAGTCGCCGCAGCCTGTATTGCCACCACCTCCGCCTGAAAGACACTACAGTGGTCTGGCAGTCTTATAGACTCAGCTATTCCAACCGATTCCGAAAAAATTCCACCGCCAACAGCTCCGTTCAGCTTAGAACCGTCGGTGTAGATTTGTATGGAGTCCCTTAACAGGTCGGTCATACCACCCTTCTAGGCCCCATTGTCCGGAACCGATGTCCTGAATCTCCTCGTGAAGTCATACCGCGGTGTCATGTAGTCACATCTCCCGACAGCTCCAACTTCCCTCAGGATCCTTGCGTGGCCAATATCCGAGTCCTGCCACTGTCCAGTCGCCCAGAGACGTTTGCTCATTTTAGTAGCCACTCCCCTACAGAAAAGGTCAAGCGGAAAGAGGCCCAAAATTATCTCCAGTGCCGACGTAGGTGTAGTGCGCAGGGCACCACTAATGATAATACAGGCAGATCTCTGCAGTCGCTGTATTAGTTTCGAGTTTGTCTCCTTTTCAAGGGATTGCCACCAAACTAGGCATCCATAGGTCAAGATAGGTCTGACCACCGCTGTGTAGATCCAGTGAGTCATCCTAGGTCCTAGGCCCCATTTTCTCCCCAACACTCTGTTACAAGCATACAGGGCAATGAAAGCCTTCTTAATTCTGTTAATGATGTTCGATTTCCAAGACAGCTTCCTATCCAGAATGAGTCCTAGAAAGTGTGCCTCCTGTTTGAGTTTCAGTTCCGTCCCGTTCAGTTTCAGTGGACGAAAAGTCGGTGGCTTGTACCTTCTCGTGAAGAGTACTACTTCCGTTTTCACCGGGTTAACACCCAATCCACGATCAGATGCCCACACGCAGACACTCCTCAGAGCCAGTTGCATCCTATCCCTGATAGTATCGACAAAATATATTTATATTTATATATTTCATATAAAGTTTCAATTAATTATTGTGCAATAAATACGGAAATTGTTATAATATTGAGTAAAACTTAAAATGCAGCAGTGTCATAAGTACGTTCAGTACTTACTTTCTGTTGATATTTGACAACTCAAATGTCAACAACGAAAAAAAAACAACAAAACAAAAAACAAATTAAAAACAATTCTATTGAAACAACCAGCTGTTTTGTTTACCACTGAGTATATTGGTATGTCTGAACACTTAAAATATTGTACTCAATAAACCGAAACTCAATAAAAGTGCATATCTGAACATAGTATAAGCCAGGTGGAGGCAATTCCCAGAACACAATTTCTTAATTTACTTACTTACTTAATTGGCGCCTCTACTTCTTGCGCGCCTACGCCAGTTGGTCACACCGATCGATGACAGGGCTTCTTCGATTTAGTCCTTCCAACACATACAAGGTCGTCCTCTTCGCCGACTTCCTCCGATTCTCGCATCAAATACCCGTCTCGCCGAATCATCCTCCTCCATTCGAACGACATGGCCGAGACAGCGCAGCCGCGGGATCTTAATACGCTGCACAACGTCTATATCGTTGGGGGGCTCAAACAGCTCACTGTTGGATCGGATGCGGAAATCATCGCCAACTCGCACTGTACCGAAGATCTTACGTAGGACTTTTTTCTCGAACACTCTCAAGGCTGTTGCATCAGTGCATCAGTGCATCATCTCCAGACTGACATCATTTTTGGTGGTAATGGCGGAGCCAAGATAAACAAATTCCTTGACTGTTTCATCGGATCTACACAATGAAAATTGATGCAATCTCAGAACTGCTTATTCATCCTAGGATTGCGGGACATTCTAATCTAAAAACGCAAGACACACATTCTTTAGCTACTGCAACTTCTTTACGAGCGCTCTCATCTAAGTTATCTGCAGATTACCTTATGGTCGAAAATTAGACTCAAGCTTAGTCTGACCTATCTTATCCTAAATGGTTTAAAACAAGTTAATTTGTTCCTCATAATACGAATTGTTCCAGTTTTGCAAGGATTGATATTAAATACAAGGGAGTCGCCATAGTCTAGTAGGCAGTGTGTTGGCTTATTAGACGCAAAGCCCGGGTTTGTATCCCAGGTCAGACATCAGAACGAAATATGAAAAAAATATTTCTTCGGCGACTTCCTCTCAGCAGATTTCTGGCAAAAACTCTGAGAGTAAATAAACCTGCCACGAAAAAGTTTCTCAAAATCTGTCGTTCGGATTCGACGTTAAACTGTAGGTTCCGCCACTCAAGTATAAAATTAAGGCACACAACACGAAATGTGTGAGAAGCTAGGCCGTAATCCTGACTGAAGGGGTTGTAATGGCCAATTATGTATGTATGTATGTATGTGATTACTTAAATTAAATTGGAATTCACATACAAAATTAAATTAAATTAAAAATGTCATTTTCTTTTTGATCTGAACTGTACATATGCATATGCATGTATGTATGTACATATGTAGATACATTCGTTAGCACAGTTTTAAGTCGCCTGTAGGTCTTAAATCGCCTATAACGGAAAGTAAACATTTGAATATGAAACTTTTAGGGGCCAGTGCAAGAAGAAGAAAAAATAAAAAAATTAAATGCTGAGAGTGACATTTTTGTCATATGAACTGTTGTTTTCTATAACTCCATCCAGAGATATACTTATAAACGTACATACATACAAATTTAGAGGATCACACAATGCTTGTACATTTGAAATCAACAGCAATCTTAAAGATACATACTTTTGTGCATAAAAACACAATAAAAGCTGAAGTCCAAAATAGAGTGAATAACGAATGGGACTACGATCAAATTTCACATTTTAGATTACTCGTATGTTGTTGCAATTTTTCTGTTTCCGATGTGCTTCGTTTCGATGTTTAAATGAAATATGTAAGCAAAATAAAATACATGTAAAGCGTACGCCATAGATCAGCAATGAGTATTGAAAAAGATAAGTAGATTCGAATTATACTCATAATTTCTGATACTTATACGCATTCATACTTATTTTAGTATGTATCATACTGATACTACTCATATTCAAAGTTTGAAGTACTTATCTTTCTTACTCATACGTAACAATACGCATGATGTTATTGATTTCGACTCTCCTTTACTCAACATTTACAAGAATCACAAAATAAGTATGATACGCATACGAACACTACAGTACTCACTAGAAGGTTATGTGTTTGCTTTGCTTGCTGCCTTTGTCTTTTTCTTTCTTCTTTTTGTGTAAATGCAACAATAACTAAGACTGTAAATTTTGATAAGTGGTTCGAATCACTCAAATCGTTTATGAGTATAATAAGTATTTTTCCTAATTTATGAATCAAAATGAGTAGACGTATGAATCAAACATATTTCGAATGTTATGAGTTTGATGTGAACCGCATTGCAACATGTACTTATAAATCAATGTTGTAGTGAGTACGAATGAATCAGAATAGTTGAATTTCAATACTATTGCCTCACTCATACTCGAAATTTCAGGACTACTTATGAGTAGCGAAAAAACGATTCATTGCTGACCTCTGACTCATACTCATTGCAACCCCTACTTAGAAATCAATGTTGTAGTGAGTACGAATGAATCAGAATAGTTGAATTTCAATACTATTGACTCACTCATACTCGAAATTTTATGAGTACTTATGAGTAGCGAAAAAAACGATTCATTGCTGATCTTTGATGTATACTGAAACTGTATGAGTGCTGTAGATAATAATGAATACTGAAAATTCAACAGTTTTTATGTTATTTCCCAGCTTTCTAGACGACAAGATTTCAATATTCTAGATATGATATTATCCGGACACTATCTTGTCTTAGACCAATGGGCTGGTAGAAGATAATAATGTTTAAACAAGTTACCAACTTCCTATAGAAAGTAGATATACTGTAAACCCAACAAGTCTACTGGATGTATGTAAATAGGAATCTTAGGTCCTGGTGTAAAGGTTCTTCTAATTTGAAAAGAAAGTGGTCCAAAAGTCTTACTGTTTCAAAACGAAAAATTTTGTTTCTCTATATTAACGAAAGTTTTTTTAAAACGAGCTCTCAGCCTTATTTGCCAGTTAGTTCTCCACAAAATTCTCATTTTACTTACTTTCTCATCAAGTGTTGAAGTATTACATTGGTGTCCTTATTATTTTCTACATCACTGTATGCACTTTCGTTAGGATAGATGACATACTATTTTAAACTGTATACAAATAATGTTTGTATGTATGTTTTTATGTATATCGTATAAAAAATGGTTTCATTCATTATTACTTATTCAAAAGTCTTGACATTTATTTTTCGACTAAATGTAAGCAAGCAGTAAGAAATTTTTATTTGTTGTTTTGATGTTTTGCCATGATTTTCTTTGGTCAGCATTTTAAACGATTCAATTTCATTTTGAAAGAATTTTCTTAAAATCTCAAAAGAAGAAAAAAAAATTAAAACAAATCAAGTAAAATAATTATAGCCAGTGCGTTAGCCAAGGCATACTGTTTCAAATGTATGAGGGAAATAAAAAATGTATCTTGAAAGTCTTATAATCTTGAAATTGTAAATGAAATTAAATTAAAATAAAAAAAAATAATTAATTGAGTTTCTTCTAATTTTTATTATTATACATACATATGTATACTATACATGTCACACATAATTGGCCATTACAATCTTTCAGTCAGGATTACGGCCTAGCTTCTCACACCACTCATGTTGTCTGCCTTAATTTTATACTTGAGTGGTGGGACCTACAGTTTATCGACGACTCCGAACGACAGATTTTTGAGACAATTTTTTCATGACAATTTTATTTACTCTCAGGGTAAAAGAAATATTTTTTCATATTTCGTTTTGTGGGAGATGCCTGACCTGGGTATTGAACTGCGGCCATTACTATTATAAATTTTTTATTTTTTTTGATTGTTATTTGATAAAATTGTGTCTCAATTGCTCTCAAATCTTGACTAATAACACGGTGCGACAGTCATAATGACATAGTCTAGGTTGTGAGTATTGTTGAATAGAACTAAAAAATAATATTTTTATATTTTTCGAACCCTTCAAATTTATTTTATTTGACAAAAACTGTTTTTTAGATCCTTTCACACAAAATTATTGATTACTCAAATATTTTTTAACCTATTTTCAAAATCCAAAGATTTTTGAGAAGGGGACAGATAAGCCTTTAAAATGATATACACAAACATATAGTTCAAGCTTACGTGTTATAAGTTTTGATCGGGTAAACTTGGAAAATATGTATGTTGTTTTTTTTAATTTTTTTCAAGTTTAACTATTCTTAATTGCAAAATTTACTTGAAAACTAATAAAATAAATGATGACATTCTGAATGCGCATTATCTTTTGAAGAGATTGACACTTTGTTTGATCAAATCGTACAAAAATTACCGTAGTTATTATTATTAAAATAGTATAACAGTCGTGTAATATTTTTTATGTATGTATGTCATCTTATCAAATGAAATGACAATTCAAAAATTTTCAAAAGTTTTGATGGATCTTAATTGTTTATCGCAAAGTGTGTCAATTTCACGTTTGCACCACTACCAAAGGTCGGCTAATATTTGAGTTTTTTGTAAATATTATTATTTCTCTTTGCGCAAACTTTGTCCAACTTCTGGTGATTGCTCAAACGTGATATTGACATATTTAACGATAAACAATCAAGATTCATCAAAAATTCTGAAAGTTTTTGTACCAAAAATACATTTGAAAAAATATATACGAGTATATGAAAAATATAACTTGACTGTTTAAATAATAACTTCGGTAATTTTTGTCCGATTTGATCAAACGAAATGTCAATCTCTTCCCAAGATAATTCACTTTCAGAATGTCATCACTTATTTAATACTTAAAGTTTGCTACTATGAACGGACAAACTTGAAAAAATATAAAAAAAATTAGCATTTGTCAATTTTACCTCATCAAACCTCATAGAATATTAAGTCAAATAATATACATATGTATATTGTTTTAAAGGCCCATCCCTCTCCTTTCTCATAAACTTTGGACATCGGTTCAGAAATATTTGTGTAATCAAATAATTTGTGCGTAATGTCTAAAAAAACAGTTTTTATCAAATAAAAAAGTTTGGAGGGTTCAAAAAAAAAAAAAAAATAAATAAATAAAAAAAGTATTTATGAGTTCTACTCAACAAAACTCACAACCTATACTACTATGTCAATTAGCTGGGTGTATTTAATTTTTTTTTTTATTTTGTTCCCTCATTGATCAAATTTAAATCACTTGTTTTAACACAGTTCTAAATACAAAGTAATTATTGAAAGAAAAGGATCAGGTAAAAAGTATTGGAAATTGCTGGAAAATCCAAATTTAAAAGGAGTGCACCTACCATGCCATTACATTATGTGTTGGACATCGCGATGTATTACTTAAGAGTAAAAGTCATGTATACGGAAATGTACAAACATATATGATATATTTGATACATTTTTTACAAACACTTAAAAATAACCAAATTTCATGTGTAGGACTATTTAAAAAAAAAATATTTGCTAGGAAAAAATTTAAGAGGGTTGAACTCCAGAAGGAGTTAATAGCTTTTAATTAAGTCAGGCAATTTTACATGTTTATCTCTCATATTATGTCAATGAATTTAAATAATCTTATATATAAAAATGAGTGTGTGTTTGATTGTATGTTTGTATGTTTGTATGTTTGAAGTTTATAGACGACTAAACGGCTGAACCGATTTTCTTGAAATTTTCACAGTATCTTCCTGTATGTCTGGAAGGAGTTATAGGCTACTTTTTATGTTGATATTCCCAATGAGCGAGGGGCCATGCCCATGTATACTACATACTACATACTTAATATTTAATTGCATTTGAAATATATTACTCATACGCATAGTAGTTACCCCTTAAGTATGTTATCTATGATTCCTGATGTATAAAACCAAAGAAAATAAAGCATAAAGAATGTGAATTTTGGTATATTTTGGAATATTTTTCAAAAATATTTCACGACGCGGGAGGAAAGATAGAAGGGAAAGATAAAGAAACCAAGAGCGTAACAATGTTCTCAATTGATCTCATCGTGCGTTTTTGTTGTTTGACTAATTTTTTATTTATTCTTCTGAAACAGTATTGCCACGAAAAAAATTTTGTAACCAACATTTGTGAAAAAATCACCAAATAAGAAAAAATATAACCAAAATTAAATTCGTAGACTTTTGTTTTATCCTAAATAAATCATATTTTCATTGTCTAGAACGCTTTCGATTATAAGTACATTCACACACACTTATAGTAAGTTAGCTTTTTAATAACTGTTTTATGCAGTGTATTACAATAAATACATAATGCGACCTGTTTTGGGCAATAAAAAAAATCAATTTTGGGCGGGACGAAGTTCGCTGGGTCAGCTAGTAATAAATAAAAAATAAAATAATTAAAAAAATAACAAGAAACTTATTAAGGCCATGTCCCACAACGGGGAACTAGTCGTATTAGGATCCTCTTATGTAGTAAAATACTCCTTTTTTTGATGAAATAATGATAGAATAATTTCTGCGCTTGACACAAATCTTGACGACTTAGATTATGCGAAGTCAGACAAACTAGCTCGTTAGTTTCGTAAGAAGAACAGTCTGAGAGGTGAATATTTGAAAACCCCAACCAATACGACTGAACAACAGATGCACAGACTTCATAAAGATCGAGGGCTAAACAATGATTTACATAAACAGTTATTGCATGGAAGTCGCCGTAGTCTAGTAGGTAGTGTGTTGGCTTAGTAGTCGTAAGGCCAAGGTTGAAACCCCAGGTCAGACATCAAAACGAAATATGAAAAAAAAATATTCTTTCGACGACTAACCCTCAGCAGATTTCTGGCAAAAACTCTGAGAGTAAATAAACCTGCCATGAAAAAGATTCTCAAAATCTGTCGTTCGGAATCGACTTTAAACTGTAGGTCCCGCCACTCATGTATAAAATTAAAACACACAACATGAGTGGTGTGAGAAGCTAGGCCGTAATCCGCACTGAAGGGTTGTAATGGCCAATGTATGTATGTATGTATGTATGTAAGTTTGTCCGAATTTTGAATAAAATGTGTTTGTTCCAAGCGGAAAATTTCACAATCTTGGGAAATATTTTCCCGATATTTTCCAGGAAATAGAATAGACTAATATGTATGGATACGTGTAGTTTAAGGAAATTCGAAAACATTACGGTAAAGTAACGATTAAAAGTGAAAAATTTTTTTAATTTTTAATTCTGTTACAAAAGATCTGAAAATTAAAAAACTAAAATTTTAATAACCCGAGCATATACATACATAAATATACGCAGTTGTCACTATCCCATTCACAGAACTTTTGTTGGATTGGAACATATTATTGTACATTCGCTCTGTATTCTTAAAATACATACGATTGAAATATTCTTGATCTTTTGATACGTTGCGAACGAAAGATCACAGACGTAATCACTAGAAGGCAATCAATATTCAAAAATTATACGGTTTTCAAATTGGAGCAGAATGAAATGCCACAGATGCGATAACCTTACAACTGTAATATTGACCAACATTAAGTACATGTACATATGTATGAATGTATGTAGGTATGTGCATGTATTTATATATAAAAATAAAATTGATACACAGCGACAATATAAATATACAAATACACATACATACGAGTATATGCCTGCATATATGGATGCATCTGTGTATTGATGTACATACATATTTTTATGTCAACACAAAATGCACATGACTGATCGTAGTTGAGTTATTTAAATCTGCAAGTTTATCCAAGTGAATTGAAACTTTTCTACAAGAAAATTAAAGTACAAAAGTTTGATCACATCAGTTCCATTTCCATTACAGTCACACATTACGAAAGAGCAAGAAATCCTAATTTTAGAAGACCATCTACCCAAACGTAGCAAATATTCAAATTGTATTACATTTATGGTCGAATACATATATTAAATGATCGGATATTATTAATCAGCAGCGCATTGTTGTTGCTAGTTTGCCCAAATATGTTTCATTAAAAAGTAAATCTAATGATGGGCTGTTTTTGTCAAATTATAAATTTATGTTTTTAAATATGTATTCGGTATTTAATACGAAAAAATCATCATCCGATATAATTGAACTCAATTTTCTACAGTGCAAAAATACGAAATCCAATAATAAAAAATAAAATGAACCCTGATAGCAGCAGCAGCAACAACAACAATTGCAAGACGTCAACATCGTCAAGGGGCCAAATTATTTACATACATACTTATACATCATTTATACATACGAGTATGAATATCGACCGCAGAACAGGCTGCGAATGTCTATGTGTCCGTCCGTGCGACCGATCGACCGGCCGGCCTTTTACAGGCGAAAAATGTCGAATGGTTTCGCAAGTATGACTACATGGGTGTACATACATATTTGCAAGTACACACACACACACACTTGCAATCGAAACTACAAGTCGTATGTGATTGTATTCACCACCTTATGAATGTACGAATGCCGCGTCTATCTGTATTAGATGGATGGGACGACAGCGGCACTGGCACATTTGGTTTGATTTTATTTTTAAACTTGGAAATGTGTTTTGGTTTCTCGTTTTTTTTCTTGTTGTTGTTTTTTTTCATCATTTTGCTCATGTCGATCGTTTTGGGGCCTGAAATGATGACTTGACTGCCTGAACTGTAAGGCACTTTGGTGACTGACTGCTTTGGCACTAACTAAGTGACTAATATGATATTGTGGTGAAATGATGACAAAAAGAAATGAGCAAAATGAAAAAGTTATAAACACACAATTAACCCTACAACTGGTATACAGTTATACTTTGATTTTAAGGTGACATTATCTCCATTTGACCAGGTATTATACTTCAACAAGTGAGAATTTAATTCAAATATTCAATCAGTATTTAAACAAGATCGTTTACTTCAAATACCTACTTACAAGATAATCTAATTCGTTCCAATAAAGCTACATAATAAAATACCACAATTTTTCTTAATTAACACGTTCACTGCAGCGGCAATTTTCAGAAAACTGGTCACACACAACCAAAACGGCAGGTTTAGTGAGTACAAGATAACTCATAGTTGGCACCCTAGAAGGGAATGTAATCTACGCGTTATCTCGTAGTCGGCGGTCAACGTTTTAATTACTAAAAAGCCTGTTTTTTTTACGCCGCACCATGGAGGAAGTCGTCACATCCTCCGTGTGTGGGGCCTTCACCCACTAAATTCCCCCCCCCCCCCCCCCTCGTCTCGTGGACTCGTTGTGCCCACTCCGGAACTACGGTGGTATTACTTCGAAGTGGAGTCCTTTTGGCCATTTGGCCCCTGCTTGTTGATATTCGCGTCCGGATTGCGTGTCGAAAGTTGAGGAGACATTTACGTGTCTCCACTATTCCTTTCGTCCAGGTCCATGTGCCGGATTCCGTTTGACACGTGTGCAAGTATCATCTATGCCGGCGTGCCTGCATGTTCTGCAGCCTCGAGATCTCTCTTCTTCAGTCTTAGGATACGCTCTGCGTAATTCGCCACTGAAGTCCAATTCTCTCCACTCGCAATCATAACCCCAACAATGTTAGCGGCCGTGATTGTTCCAACTATTGATGTCAGTTCATAGCGGTAGCTCTGCCAGCGTGCACATTCGAAAATAGTGTGCTCTGCATCATCAATTACTTCCTCCTCTTCGTAAAGGCAATAAGGGGAGGCGCTCTTGCCCATTCCATGCAGGTACTTCCTAAAACACCCATGCCCCGATAGCATCTGTGTAGTGTATTAGTTCATCTCTCCGATTTTTCATTCAATCCATAGCTCAATATCCCTATAAGTCTCGCCGTCCACCTTCCTCTATCCTCTTCATCCCATTGGCGTTGCCATTTTGAGATGGTGTTTTGCCTGAAGGAACCTGTTGTATAGCTTCCGGTCAATTTCGCCCTATAAATCTCCATCCGCTGTGCGGCCTGCAAATCCACGGGAATTGTACCTGCAATCACATGTACGGCTGGCGCGGATACTGTGCGATACCCCGAAGTGATACGCAATACAGCCGTTCTCTGTACCGATATAAGTGAGTACGCTCGCTTTCTAACATTGAGCGCTTCGGCCCAAATTTCACTTCCATAAAGCATAATGCTGTTACTAACCTCCAACAGGAGTATCCTTCTCGCCGGTAGCGGGCCTCCAATATTCGCCCTTAGTTTGCTGAGCTGTCCCACGATCTTTTGGGCTCTGTTAGCCGAGTATTTAATCTGTTCCGCATATTTTAGTCTGGGATCCAATCTTATCCCCAGGTATCTCACCGAGATCTTAGTCCTAATTATCTCGTTTCCAATAATCATGTCCACGTGCAAGGGGATATGACGATCAGTGATTAGTAATAACTCCGTTTTATGCACGGCCAGGTCTAGGCAGTCGGAGTCTAACCATATTTTCGCCCTTAGCAAAACGCGTCTCAATTTTCGTTGTGCCTCTTCCTGGCCGTGATAACAGCTGCGATATCGTCTGCGTATTCAACCAAAAAAGTTCCATCCGGCGGCATATCTTCTCTCAGAATTCCATCATAGCTAACGTTCCACAGGTCGGGACCGAGGACATATCCTTGTGCTGCTCCTGATGTTATTTGTTTCACCCTTGATCCCGAGCTTGTTTTATAGACCAGATGCCTGTTATTCAAATAACTGCTTATCATGGCCGGAATGCACTAAAAAGTCGTGTAGCTGTCTAAGATAAACTTAACTGTCAAACATAAACTCAAGTTTACAAGTTACCGGCAGGATGATCCTCCCTTTAGCTTAACGCTCACTACTATCTTATTGGGTACTCATAATAATGAAAAACAATTTATCTGCCCGTTAAAATCCTCCCTTTAGTTAACGGCAAGTTGTAATAATGACCCTTAGACTATTAATGTGAGGGTCATGGGTTCCCTCCTTCCTGTTACCCTGCATCGATCATAAGATCTCGTAACAATTGTATAATTTCATTCTAAATTCTATAAATAAATAAAATGACAATATTTGAACAGAATTTTTATTTGAAATTTTAGTTTAAAAGCGCTCAAAGGTTAACGAGCCAAATCACTATACGACAGTCAGCCAACAAAAAATAAATTTTTTTTTTATTTTATTTTATAAATTGACGACGTTGTTTGGTCAAAAAGTGTTGGTGGTTGGTGGTTTTTATCGTATTTGTCACCTTCGTCCTCTTGGTTTTTGTTGCTGATTTTGTACGGTATACATACATACATACGTATGTATAATATATATATAGATTATTATGAAAATAGAGTAGTTTTGCCGTCGATCTATTATTTCACTGCAAAATGCTTATACTGGCATAATTTCTAGAATACCAGCCATATTTAGTACCAAATCTTATTATTAAGGTATGACTACATTGTTATTGTTTACTCACACATTAAGCTTAATAAACGCTTGCCACGACACATTTTTTCATATGAATTTGTGAATTCAACCTTTCATCCTTATCAGTTAAATATTTATATGTAGTTTTCTTAGATTAAATGAAGTAATGAAATGAAAACCTATGCAGCACTACCGTCACGTCAAAACATTAATATCCGTAATGACTTAACACAGGCGTTTTTGGTACCTGATTATATATTGTTGGGCCATGGGGAAACTCGCGGGTATATTCCAAGCGGAAGTCCTTACCTTTGAACTTAGATATACTAAACATTGCAATACTATCTGATAGACCTTCGCTTGACATCCCAGATTACGTAGAAATTCTCAGCAATGAGCAGACTGATAGCTTGCGAAGGGGAGAGCTTCACGCCACTTACCATTCTATGGGGCGGAGTCAGATGTTTGGAAAATTAAACGTAACGAATGGGAAGATAAAAAGAGGCGAAGACTCTTCTTAAACAAAGTCGATTTGAGGTAAACAAAACTTTTGATAGAAAATTATAATAAGAAGAGATTTCAGTCATGCATCAAGCTTATCAGGAATAACCTGACGTTAGTTACCGGTCGAAGTCGCAGTAGTCAAGTACACTACCTACTTACTACTTACTTACTAGACGTGAGGTCACAGTTCAAACCTTCTCCAAAAACTAAATATGAAAAACTCTCGGCGATTTACTGATTTACAAGAGTGGGCTAATACGTGGATTACTATGCAAAATTATTACGGAACTCTAGAGCGACCCAGACATTTGAGAGAACGAATAAACGAGAGTTTAGCAGGGCATTAGGTTCAGTTGTTGGAATTTACTATATATAAAAGATCATACATACATACGTAATTGGTTATTACAATTCTTCAGTCAGGATTATGGACCTAGTTTGTCACACTACTTACGTTGTGTGTCTTAATTTTATCCATGAGTGGCAAGTCCTTCAGTTTAAAAGAGACTCCGTACTACAGATTTTTGAGGAAATTTTCATGATAATTTTATTTACTCTCAGAGTTTTTAACAGAAATCTGCTGAGAGGATGCCACCAAAGAAATATTTTTTCCATATTTTCGTTTGATATCTGACTTGGGGTTTGAACCGTCGCCTTACGTCTAATAAGCCAATAGTTGTAACTAGGCGCTGATTAACTGCATTGACCACTTGATAAGGAATAGATGGATAAATTGCTGAGGGGTACGAAACCGAACTATATATGCAGGAGAGCGGAACACGGTTTGAGCATAGCATTCAATTGTGCACTAAAAGCATAAGATTTAAATATGTTCAGTTTTTAAGAAAGACAACGCTCGATTATTATGTTAGTTCCCTCTTTCTTGACAAAGATTAGAATACTCATACTGATGAAAGACTTGTGTTTTATACTGAAGTGAAAACAGCATTTTGAAGATAGGATAACAAAGTCGACAGATGCTGGTCAATATTTAGTGAAACCATAAGACCTAAATTGGGCTCATTATTAGAATCACACGCTGGCTCTACAGAAGTCTGTGCTATTCTAACTTCTGCTTCAGTAGTGTGGTGAATATCGATGTGTATCAGAGATCAGCAATGAGTATTCAAGAAGATGAGTAGATTCGAATATTACTCATAATTTCTGATACTTATACGCATTCATACTTATTTTAATATCATACTCATGCTACTCATATTCAAAGTTTGAAGTACTCATCGTACTCATAACTTAACAATACGAATGATGTTGTTGATTTTGACTCTCCGTTACTCAACATTTACAAGAATCACAAAATAAGTATGATTCGCGTATGAAGACCACAGTATTACTTTGTGTGTTTGCTTTGCTTGCTGTCTTTGTCTTTTTCTTTCTTCTGTTTCTTTCTTTCTATTTTGTAAATGCAACAACAACTAAGACTGTTAATTTTGATGAATGATTCGAATCACTCGAATCATTTATGAGTATTATAGGTATTTTTCTAAATTTATGAATCTGAATGAGTAGGCGTATGAATCAAACATATTTCAAATGTTATGAGTTTGATGTCAACGATGTACTCATACTCATTGCAAAATGTACTTATAAATCAATGTTGTAGTGAGTACGAATGAATCAGAGTAGTTGAATTTCAATACTATTGACTATGAGTGAGTCAAAATTTCATGAGCACTTATGAGTAGCGAAAAAGCGATTCATTGGTGATCTTTGATGTGTATGTAGGAAATGCTACATTAAAATAATTCAAAGTATTCAAAAATTCTATCGTTTAAGAATAGGAGGTGTGGTGAGGACATCACCTACAAGGGCATTGGATACAATACTATTCACCCAACTGATTACATTACATTATTAGATTCGGGTTCGATATGAGGTGATATTTACGGAGCGTCATCTTTAGGCTATAGGAAGTGGATATATCAGAACTATAAACAGCAGCACCAGGGTATAATGGAACACTGAGCGAACATTCTCTTGATACGAAATTATCGAACAGGATGCCTAACATATCAATCACAACCAATTATATCCCTTTGATATCGAATCGACTTTCTGGGTGTAAGGGATCCATGAAACAAATGCCAATGAAGATTTGTTAATATACGGGTAAATCTAAGCATAGGTCTATGCCTCTATATAAAAGAACCAGGAACCAAACTATGTGTCAGGTTACCGAATAATAATACAAGTTATCAGGTAGAGGTAGGCGCAATTAGTATAAGAACTTATACATCTGCGCCGATAAGCAACTGACAATAGCAGCAATAGCATCGCTTACGGTTATAGAATGAAGGAAGACGATTAACAATTATTTCTCGCATTGTGGCCTAGGTATTAAATGTTTTCCTAGCCACCAAAGGAAGGTGATCGAAAATCAGGAAACGAATATTCTGATTAATGGAGTCAGAGGATTATATACCATTAGCTTAAACACAATGGCTTTCAATGTATTGAAGACCAAGTCGGGAAAAGATTTGCCCACTTTTCATGCTGTAGAACAATGAAATTGTAGTGAGAATCACTAAGATACTCTGGAGTGATCCCGATGGGCAGAAAACTACAGTATTTTACAACTGAATAAGAACAACTTGAGTACACTAACGAGCATACTAATGAGACACCGGATTGACCGGCGTGAAGAATGATAAGTGCTGTGCATAAGGTGAAGACATCAAAACGATAGAAACCTTTGTACGCCATTGCCCAGCATTTCAATATTTTAGTGGCAATGCTATTCAGACTTAAGTTGGTCTGAAAGACGATAAAAAAGTTTGTGCACGATGCTGAGTTCCCTTAATGGGAACCATAATGGTGAGTCGAGTGCATGGCAAGCCTGCTTGAAGACTTAGGTGTATGTCGATAGGCATGAGAGCTTATTTACTAATTTTTCTTGAAAAATATTGAAATTTTTGACTACAAAATTTATTCATATAATTTTTTACTCTACAAGACATTCATCTTACCCATGCTTCTTTATGGCTCAGAGGCATTGACCCTATTAAGCACTGATGCAGTAGCATTGAGAGTATTCGGTCTTACGTAAGACCACGAGTCCAGTACGAGCTGGCGATGATTTCCTCATCCGATCCAACTGTGAGCTGTATGAGCTCCTCAACGACATAGACCTTGTGCAGCGTATTAATATCCAGCGACTGCGCTGGCTTGGCCATGTCGTTCGAATGGAGGAGGATGATTCGGCGAGACGGGTATTTGAAGCGGCGACGCCTGGAAGGATGTGTTGCGGCAGGCCAAAATCCGTTAACGGGTTGTTATGGCCAATTAAGTAAGTAAGTAATAATTTTTTTAATAATATTTTAATCCAAATCAATTTTTAAATCTCAATAAAAGCACTACACACCACTTTCAGTGTGAGTTTTGGCATTTTGCTGTGTAGGACTTTAGTGTTTAATAAGCAGTGTTTCTACGCTACTGGAATAAACATTTAAGCGAAATGATGTTATCTTATCCTGACTGAAGGGTTGTAATGGCCAATTATATATGTATGTATGTATGATGTTATCTTATCTAAAGTTTAATACCGATCTGCTTACATTAAATATGTACTTTTAAACCTGGCGATCAGTTAAGGGTCATTCATTTGTATGCCTCTCCGTTTGGCTTAGCCACACTCAACGAATCTACGAAAATAGGAAAACAATGCCCTGCTATCAAACAAAATAAATTTCATTCCATGGCTTTTGTGGTTTTTTCTTTCCAATTCTAGTTATCTAAATATACTCGTACATATGTATGCATACGAATGTATCGGGTCTTCCGACAGAGAATTCCGAAATTTGACAATTGAAAAGGACCATATTGTTGGAGCTACATCTGTGATAGTAGTCGTCATCATTCAACCAAATCCCTATGTACACATATAGAAAGTGATAACATACATACATACATAATTGGCCATTACAACCCTTCAGTCAGGATTACGGCCTAGCTTCTCACACTACTCATGTTGTGTGCCTTACTTTTAGACTTGAGTGGCAGGACCTACAGTTTAACTTCGACTCCGAACGACAGATTTTTTGAGAAACTTTTTCATGACAGGTTTATTTATTTTCAGAGTTTTTGCCAGAAATCTGCTGAAAGGAAGTCGCCGAAGTTTTTTTTATATTTCGTTTTGATGTCTGGCCTGGGGCTCGAACCCGGGCTTTACGTCTAATAAGCGAACACACTACCTACTAGACTACGGCGACTACAGTGTTTTTCCCAGAAACCTGCTGAGAGGAAGTCGCAGAAGAAATATTTTTTTCTCTTCATATTTCGTTTTGATGTCTGGCCTAAGGCTTGAAACCCGAACACACTACCTACTAGACTACGGCGAAATTGATAGCACGTGCAATTAATTAAATAGTTTTTTAAAAATAGATATTCACTCTGGTTCTGAATTTTGTCGAAATTCGTCATTAGCAATGAAGCCTATTTCTCGATGAATGGGTACACGACCAAACTAAATTGTCGAATTTCGGACGACACCAATTCACAATGAATTCCGAAAAAGTCGCTGTCTAGTGTTGATTTTGAGCGGGCGGCCTCATCGGTCCATATATCTTTGAGAACAACGTTGGCCAGGCGATCGGCTATCTACGGCGGGTTTGGATTGGACAATCTGGACAGCAACGACGCGTCACTACGTGCCACACAGTTCATGCCACACTGTGTATTCTGTATGGGTAATTTAAAGGAATGATTATCACACGTGCCGTAGGAGTGAACTGGCCGCGCAATTTGACCCTGCTAGACATTTTCCAGTTAGGTTTTCTAAAGTCGCAGATGCGAATTAGTCACCAACCCCAACGATCATCAAAGACAACATACATAACTCATGCCTAATTTATGAAAATTCAGCCCACATTGGCGAAGATTTTATGGCGAACAAAATTTCAATGAAATCGCACACTCACTTCGTTTTATTTACCTCTGAATTTAAAGTTAAGAAGCGCATAATGAAATACCCTACATATGTATGTATGTACACGGACGTTCTGAAAGTGTGCAGTAAATTGATTAGATAGCTTTACGTATTTCGCCGTCAGTTGACTTGAACTCTGACCACCTGAACTCTGTTTGAACTTTTCAGTTGCAGCCATAGTCGCACAGTTGTTGCTGTAGCAGTAACAACACAACACAAACAACAAGTAATACAAAATTGCTAACGAATGCATAAGTATTTGGTTGGCAAAAACAACAAGAAAGCAACACATAAATAAATAAATTGAGAATTGTTCGTTCCCTGCGACGAGCATTTGCAATTCTAACCTCTACCCTCTCTTGTTTGTTCTCTCCCACACACAATCAAATGAACAAGGGATAGAAACATCTGCTTGTACGTACATACATAAGTGAAGTGGCTCTCCAAATACACAAACAATTGAGAAAAATATATTATTGAATATGAATTGTGAGTTTGCCATGAACATAATCGAATAAAACAAACGAAGGCAATAGCAATAAAAAAAAATGCAAGGTGCCGATATGTCAATGTCGAGAGTGTATTGTAGACTGAGATTAACTAAGGTGTTCTCTCTCTTTCTCTCTCTTAAGTGTTGTCAGATTGAAATTAGTATGAAAAACATTTTTGGGAATGGGAGCTATGTTATTGGGGATAAAAAGATCTTATCGGAGATAATTAAACTATTATTTCAAAGTTTTCCAATATTTTTTTATTTTACATGCAACCGATATTCGTCAATATAATTTGAAACCCATTGAATGAACTAATTACATACATACATACATACATACATAATTGGTCATTACAACCCTTCAGTTAGGATTACTGCATAGCTTCGCACACCACACATGTTGTGTGTCTTACTTTTAGACCTGAGTGGCGGAACCTACAGTTTAACGTCGACTCCGAACGACAGATTTTGAGAAACTTTTTCATGACAGGTTTATTGACCCTCAGAGTTTTTGCCAGAAATCTGCTGAGAGGAAGTCTTTTTTTCATATTTCATTTTTGATGTCTGGCCTGGGGCTCGAACCCTGGCTTTGCGTCTAATAAGCAAACACACTGCCTACTAGACTACGGCAATACATTTAATCCAAAATTATAGGAAAAGTTTAGAAAAGAAAGTTCTCGAAATTTTTAATTTTCTCAGATCAGAATTGGCTTTTAAGATACATAATACTAGTTTTCGTAATGAAATACATATGTATGTACATACATGATTTATGCAATGCAATGAGTACAAAAAAGCTTACATACAACAAAATGAGAAGTTTTACTAAGGATTTTTAAATAAATTAAGATTAAAGGGAATTTTTGAGTTTTGAAATTAGAAATTGGGGATAAAAATTTAAATCAAGCTGACATCATTGTCTCTCTCTCTCTTTACAGATTCTAAGTGAATTCTTAAGAATGTACTCTCACGTGTTTATAGCTCTCACAAATGTAAACAAAACTATCGTTCGTGAACATTGCTACCAATTTGTTGTGTTAAACGATGCAGAGTAAAAGCGCTCAAAGATTTTTGATCAAATTAAAAACTTCAAAAAATAAACTGCAAAATTTAGCGGAATTTCGACAACACATACATACATACATGATTGGCCATTACAACCCTTCAGTCAGGATTACGGCATAGCTTCCCACATCACTCATGTTGTGTGTGTCAATTTTATATGTGAGTGGCGGAACCTACACTTTAAAGTCGACTCCGATTTTTTTGAGAAACTTTTCATGGCAATTTTATTTACTCTCAAAGTTTTTGCCAGAAATCTGCTGAGAGGAAGTTGAAATATTTTTTTTACTTTCATAATTCGTTTTGATGTCCGGTCTGGGGCTCGAACCCGGGCTAACTACCAAAAGTAGTCTAATACGTCCATTTGTCGCACATATACTTATTTCGATTTGCGCAAACGTTAGAGAACTTCCGGTGGTTGATCCAACGGAAAAGGGATATATTTTTCAATAAACACTCAAGATCCATCAAAATATTTAAAATTTTTGAAATCAAAGTTCATTTGATGAGACAGCCTATATAAAAAATATGACTAAGCTGTTATGCTCTTTAAATAATAACTACGGTAAATTTTGTACAATTTCATCAAACGAAGTGTCAAACTCTTGACAAGAGAATGCACTTTAACAATACCTTCACTTATTTCATATTTTTTGATTAAATTTTGCAATTAAGAATGGCCAAACTTGAAAAAATAAGAAAAAAATAATATTTTCCAAGTTTATCCCATCAAAACTCATAGCATATATGTAAGTTTGAACAAAATGTTTATGTATACCGTTTGAAAGGCTAATCTCTCCCCTTTCCAAAAAAGCATTGGATTTTTAAAATAGGTTCAAACATATTTGAAAACATGCGAAAAGATCAAAAAAAAAACCCGTTTTGTCAAATAAAACAAGTTTGGAGGGTTCGTGGAAAATAAAATAAGTATTTTTGAATTCTATTCAACCTAGTGACTAACTTAGGCTATGTAGTTATTCGGTTGTATTTTCACTGTCGCACCGTGTTATTAATTTCAGTGTGTTCAAGTAGTTTTTTGTAGGAAATTGATGGCTAATAGACTTTGCTATGCTTTTAATCGAGACTTATCATATTAACACCCTGGTTACACATATATACCCAAAGAAATGATGAAGTTGGGTTCTCCCATTGCTAAATCTAGTTCTACTGGCTGACGAGATTTGTTTGCATATGAATTTCGTGCAAAGAGAAATGGTACGGTAGTACCATGTTCACAACAACATGTATGAACCGCAACCAGAACATGCATGACAACCGTTAGCTGATGAAATCAAATTAATTCTAAAAAGTATTGAAAATCTTTCAAAACTTAGAACTTATATAGAACTTAAATATGGTAGAACGAAATAAATAAAAAAAATCTAATCACGATATTGAAAATCGATTTGAAAGTAATTTTAGAACAGTTTTTAAGAAAAACGATAAATAAAATTGCAATTACTATAATGTTGGCAGCACTGTTGTTGTGGCAAGTAAAGAGCATAACTAACTTGGATCCAAACACTGTAACCGAAAGGGGAGACTTCGTGTGTCCAACAATTCTCAATATCAGTTTCTCTTATTGCGAACGCGAACGTGTATGTGTGAGAACAGTCTTTGTAGGTTTTCTTTGCTCTGTGTATTTTATTTCCACCAAACAAATACAGTGTGGTATTGTTATCGTATAAAATAATAACAACAACAGCAATCGCAAGAAGAGCAAGAGTAAATATAAAATAAAAAAAATAACAAAAAATATTAGTATCAGTTTATATACATATGTAAATGTATGTATTCATACACATTAATATACACTCAAACAATCGTACGAACCATACATACGTTCAATCGTTGTCGTCTCAGACGATGATTATGACAGTTTTTACACATTGTTGGGTTGATTCGGTTGAGGTTGGGGTTTATTTTTGTCCACTGTTTATGGTGTTCTCTAGTTCGCCTGAGTATGCGGGACTGAGAGCGTCTATATCGCGGTGGAGTGTACAGACAGATTCCAAATTTAAAATAAAAACAAAATAAAAACAAAACAAAAAGGAAAAATAATAAAAATAAACACACATACACACTCTGAAATAAAATACTTTAAAATAATATAAATAAATATAGAAAAAAGATCTTTAAGATCAATTAATCGTATCAAGTGCGTTCTCATCATTATTGCAAGGTATACATGTGTACATATATGTATGTACATATATACGAAATAATACGGATTACGGAAATTAAAAATTCGTGCAGTTCTAAACGTACGTATATATGTATGTAGATATATATGATCGTCAAAAACGTATATGTAGAGATATAAAAGGCAAAAATAATTCACGTTCAAATAATGAACGAAACATTGAAGAGCGAACTATATTTAAAGAAAAAAAAGTTCATCCGAAGCACGTGACAGTTAAAACTTAAAGATTACGCAAAAACAACAATAACTACAAACGTACGTACGTACATACATTCGAGACCTTATATTTTCATGTCGAACTAACATCGGGCAGGCGTTTAGTGAGAATTTTTGTCAAGATAAAATATTTCAAATTGACAAGTACTACATACTTCGATTTATATACAGCTTTATATTAGTTGTTGTTTTTTTGCTTTCTCTTTTCTTAAAGAATAATTTAATTTAATTACTCTTTAGTGTATGAGTATGTATTTACAATTGATATTGAAATTTGAAAATCAAAGACAAATTGACAAGTTTTACATACATACTTTGACAGTTACAATAAATAGCAAGTGATCCCAATATGTAATAAAAAAAAATATTTTCAAAATTTGCAAATTTTATCAATATTTTCTCTTCTTCTTCTTCTACGTCTTCTCAGCTCTCTTTCTAAATTAATTTTATGCACTTGCTCGAACGCATATACACACATTGAATGGGAGTGAGTGTATATGCGTGTGTGTGTGTGTGTGCGAAAAATAAAAACAACTCACAAAACCCCACTGTTATTAATGCATAAAATATTCATTCGTTATAAAGTGCAACTGTAACAACAACACAACTCAAATAAAAAAGTAACAAAACAAAAACAAAAAAAAAACGAAAAAAAAGACAAAAAAAAAGTTTAAAAGTCAACTGCAAACAACGCGCCAAACAGTTTTCACAGCGAATATAAAAATTAACAACAAAAACAATAACAAAAAATAAAAATAAAAATTAAAACAAAACAACAACAAAAGAAATAAAAAGGAAACAAAACGAAACGAAACGATACGAAACAAAACAACAACAACAACAACAAATATCTATAAATTCTGTACTTTACGGTACAAGTTAATAATGCGCTTTAAAGGTTAAAGATACAAAAGCCGAAACACCTCCGATACATGCGACGATAAATACAAAATCCCCCATACACACACACACTCTCGTACACACTCATGTACAGTGTGCGAGACTTCATACTCAGAATTAAAACATTGTTCTCACTGACAGTAAAATTATCGTAAAATTCAACAACAACAAATATTTAAACATGCCGAGAGATGACAGTTTTTAGAATAAAACAACAACAAAATTTGTTTTATTTTTAATAAGTCCATACAGAAAGAAACTCTTTTTGTCTTCTGAGATAATTTTTAAAATAATTGTCATTCTATTATTCATGGTGCATTTGAAGGCAATAGTTTCATTATTTGCTTAAATGCAGAACTATAGGCAGGCAGGCAGGCTGGCCATTTTAAAAGGGTTCAGTGGAGATTAAAAATTATTTAAAAATCTGCAAAATTAAGAAATCGACGATTTAATTGGAAAAAAGAGTACATATTGCTGTTAAATATCACATTCGTTTTGACCAGGACAACTACCCTAAATTGATCTTTCTTAGTAGTTGACGAAATATTTTTACATTACAATACAATACTTTTCTTACCGACTGTAATTATCAATTTGTTTTATCTGCATTAAAAAAAATTTATTTCAATTCTACAGGAATCTAGTTGTAAAAAAAATATGAGTATTTGTGTAAAAATCGTAATCGATTTCAAGCGTTTGAAGAGTTTTATCGACTAAATTACTCGATGCGATAAAATAAAAAAATTAAATACACCCAGCTAATTACATAGTGTACGTTGTGAGTTTTGTTAAGTAGAACTTAAAAAATATTTTTTTATATTTCTTGAACCCTCCAAACTTGTTTTATTTGACAAATACTGTTTTCTTTTGGACTTTATGCACACATTTTTTTATTTACACAAATATTTCTGAACCGATGTCCAAAATTTAAACGTTATTAGAAAGGAGAGAAATGGGCCTTTAAAACGATATACATATATATATTATTTGATCTAATATGCTATGGGGTTTGATGAGGTAAACTTGACAAATGCAAATTTTTTTCATATTTTTTCAAGTTTGTCCATTCATAGCGGCAAACTTTAATTAAAAATTAATAAAATAAGTGATGACATTCTGAAAGTGCATTATCTTGTGAAGAGATTGACACTTCGTTTGATCAAATCGGACAAAAATTACCATAGTTATTATATAAAAAGTCTAACAGTAGAGTTATATTTTTCATATACTCGTATATATTTTTTCAAATGAACTTTTTGTTCAAACATTTTCAGAATTGTTGACGGATCTTGAATTTTTTTTCACAAAATGTGTCAATATCACGTTTGAGCGACCACCAGAAGTTGGACAATGTTTGTGCAAAAAGAAATTATAATATTTGCAAAAAACACAAATATTAGTCGACTTCTGGTGGTCGTTCAAACGTGGAATCGACACATTTTGCGATAAACAATCAAGATCCTTAAAAACTTTTCAAAATTTTTTGGAACTAAAAGTTCATTTGATGATATGACATACATATATAAAAAATATAATACGACTGTTATCGTATATAAATAATAACTACGGTAATTTTTGTTCGATTTGATCAAACGAAATGTCAATCTCTTCGCAAGATAATGCACTTTCAGAATGTCATCACTTATTTTATTAGTTTTCAACTAAATTTTGCAATTAACAATAGCTAAACTTAAAAAATAAGAAAAATATAATATTTTCCAAGTTTACCCCATCAAAACTCATAACATGTAAGTTTGAACAAAATGTTTATGTATACTATTCTAAAGGCTCATATGTCCTCTTTTCAATAAACTATGGATTTTAAAAATAGGTTGAGAAATGTTTGTTCAAAATGTAATTTTGTATGAAAACAACAAAAAAAAACAGTTTTTGTCAATTAAAACAGGTTTGGAGGGTTCAAGATATATAAAAAAATATTTCTGAGTTCTACTCAACAAAACTCACAATCTACGCTATGTCATTAGCTGGGTGTATTTTTACTGTCGCGCAGTGTTATTATTTTAAAAAAAATATTTGTAAATATATCGACCGTTTTCACAAGTCCTTCCTATGTTGTCTGTTTGATTTGGTGAATGTCACTTAGGTAATAACAACTAAATTACATTGCTATTGTATCTTGGCCCAGAGTTATCTATTACAATTATTTAAAAGTTGAAAAACTGAAATGAGCGATTTGTATATGTCGAAACCATTGAAAAATATAAAGAAGGGATTGTTTTTTAAGACTTCAATAAATTTCCAATAAACTTTCCACAGTTCTGATTATGATTTGAGTTTCAAAGATAAGAAATTTAAATTACTTCAGATCAAATGTCAAACGATCTGCATTTTAATAAAAAATTATTCAAATAATAATAAATAAATACAAAAAAAAAAAATATATATACAAAATATTTTTTAACAAAACACAATATATATGTATGTGTGAATGTGTAAAAAGAGAAAAAATATTACAAAAAAAAAAGAAATAATTGTGGAGAAAACAAAAAGAAAAGAAAATATTTTTTTTGTTTTTGTTTTGTATACATATTAAAATATTTAGTATTTATTTAAAACATAAGCATTTCACAATTTAAAATGAAATACATAGTTTCAGATAAATGTCAAAATAACAAAACAAAAATTTGTCAAATTAAAAAAGCAACAACAACAAAACAACAAATTTTATTTAAACATTTAAATTAATTCTTAGTCATGCCAGAAACTAAAACAAAATGAAATGCAAAAAAATTTTAATAAATGCAAAGAAGAAGAAACAACAGTGATTAACAACAAATACAAAATATATTATTATATGTATTGTAAATATGTGTATGTATGTAAATAAATTGAAATGTTTAACATTACAAAAATTACAATAAATAATACAATAAATCACAAAGAATCAATTTAATAAATGATCAATAAAAAATAAAACAAAACAAAACAAACATACATGTAAGTGCATTGAAATTCAATTCGACAACAAAATTAAATTAAAACAAAACGAAAATCAATCAAATTTTAAATAAAAAAAAAAGAAAATTAAAAATTTACCTACAAATGTGTTTAATGTAATAAAGAGAATTTCCAAAATAATAACAATAAAAGCAATCTAATCATCTGGAGACAATAAAAATAAATAAAAATTTTGCCATTTGATAATGGACTAGAATGAAGGAAATTGACACTGAAACATCAGTTGTATGGCCATCATGGTGCTATTCCGGTAAGTTTATTTCATTTAAACCACTATACTATCCTGTCGAATAAGTGACAAAAAATTCTACACTCTTTTCTTTAAAAACAATGTACGATTTTGTACAATGTGTACAAATGCCGTAAGCTAGATTCCGGCTGACCGTGAAGTGTCTACGTTATTACTGTTTAATCAGGTTCGCTATCGCTAATTGCATTTTATCTCGTAAGCAACAAAAATATCATTTTTATTTCCGATATTTTTTTACTCGTGTTACTACCAGTGGTGTTGTCGAGCCGAAACGCTCCGGAACGTCGTTCCGGTACTTCCTTTTTGGACAGGAACGCGTTCCGGAACTAAAGATGATTTCTGATAACGAGAATTGACTGACGTTTTGAAAAAAAAAATTAAAAAGAATTGCTAATTTTTTCTTCTAATTTTTGACGAATTTTTATATGTATTTTATAATTTGTTAACTAATTTTCATTGTTCCTATTATTCTAATAAACATATATACTTCTATATACATATACACAAAATGGGTTTCGTAATGATTTTCGTTTCCTTTCCTTTTTATGCTATGTACATGGCCGATCCTGGCGACAGGCAAAATTTGGGGGAAATCTCCCTCCACTCCGTCGTTAAATTCGGGATATGAGACCGCACAAAGCGGCCGCCTACCCAGGACCGGCCCTGTCTATATAATTATATATACGCGTTCCGGTAAAAAAAATTAGCACAACACCACTGGTCACCAAATCATGCTGCAAAAGTGTAAATTAATTTTCGAATAGGAAAATTAAGGAATCCCCAGTTCTATTTCTCTATACTATCTATATACAAAACCATGTTGCATATTACATACATACATAATTGGCCATTACAACCCTTCAGTCGGGATTTCGGCCTAGCTTCTTTTTATACGTGAGTGGCGGGACCTACAGTTTAACGTCGACTCCGAACGACATATTTTTGAGAAACTTTTTCATCGCAGGTTTATTTTCTATCAGAGTTTTTTTTCCAGAAATCTGCTGAGGGGAAGTCGGCGAAGAAATATTATTTTTCATATTTCGCTTTGTTGTCTGACCCGGGGTTTGAACTCGGGCCTTACGTCTAATAAGCCAACACACTACCTACTAGACTACGGCGACTGTCGCATATTATTCTTATTATTCTCGTGAACAGATGCCATATCACTTTGAACATACTTTACTCCCTTCAATCTATATAGAGAGTCCCTATAATATCTTCTTGAAACCTATTGTACAATGTTAACAAATAAAATTTCTTATCTAGCACCCAATATGGGCCCAGGGTTTAGTGTATCACAAGTTCCAAACAAGTTTTCTTATTTTTCATTCTCATCATCACAGAATCTACATGTTGGGTGCGAGATGATTCTCATTCAGAACAACTGTACTTAGAGTCTTAGGTACCCTCTATTAACTTGACTTCACTAGTAATTTTTTTGTGGTAGTAATTCCGCCATTTTCAAAATCTGCAAAAGATGGCCACTATATATTATGGAAATACAAAAAATTTTAAAAGTAAGCTCCAATGTACCTATCAAAGATCCATTCGCTTTATGTTTTGAATTTTCCTGTACAAAGTCTATTTCGCGTCTACAATTAGGCAAAATAGCAAGGTTTTATAGAGCACTCTTTAAAACTAAGAAGAATAAAATTTGGAATGTAATATCGTTTAGTAAAGAGAGTTTGTAAAGAGAAACCTCAATATTTAAGAAAAATTCAAGCGTATAAGTGTGTATTCTTTTGTCACCCTTATAAATAAATACAATACAATACTATACTATACTAATGCTATACTATACTATACTATACTATACTATACTATACTACACTATACTATACTATACTACACTATACTATACTATACTACACTACACTATACTATACTACACTATACTATACTACACTATACTATACTATACTATACTACACTATACTATACTATACTACACTATACTATACTACACTATACTATACTATACTATACTACACTATACTATACTATACTATACTACACTATACTATACTACACTATACTATAGTATACTATACTATACTACACTATACTATACTATACTACACTATACTATACTATACTACACTATACTATACTATACTACACTATACTATACTATTCCATACTATACTTTACTATACTATACTATTCTATACTATACTATACTATACTATACTACACTATACTATACTATACTACACTATTCTATACAATACTGTGCTATACTATATATAGTATACTGTACTATACTATACACAATCTATTATTTATTTATAATCGCTGTGTCTAACCACAAAGTTTGTCATGAGGCTAGACAGTAAAAGGAATGATTATTAAAAGTGTTAAATGCCCAGTTTATCTGAAATGAAATTGCCGGTAGGCCTTTGGGCGAGGAGAACCAAGACAACCACGCGAATCATACTGTGCCCAGCCGAATTCCTACGTACTGTTTCCCTAAAATATTACACACAGTACTCATTATCAGGCGACATCTTCGAATGTCTTGGAGGTTTCCCCAATTTCCAGAACTTCTCCAGTTGTTTATCTCGTTCCAGTTCAGTACAATACGACACGAGAGTCGTATAACTCTTGGAATGTAGTTCGGGTAGTGACCCAGTCAAAACCCATCCAAAAATACTTTCCTGGGCCATCAAATTCCCAAGAAGATTTTTCCTAACTTTCTCCAACATTACGCTAGGATAAATGTCGCCTCCAATTAGAATATCCACGCGATCGCTCTCATTGAATTTAGGATCAGCCAATGTGATCTCCGAAAATGCTGTAGATCGCGATATATTAACAGTGGAACTGGGTAACATTCCTGCCAACTTCGGCAGCACCAATCCGATTGCCTCCACACGAGATTGATCATCCAACAGTGAGGTCAAGACAAACGAATATTGTCCTTGGACCGCACTCGCAAAAGCCCCATTCAAACCACAGACTCGAGCATGTATATTCACCGTTGGCAATCCTAATTTTCTTTGCAATCCTTCCGAATCTATTAGAGCCCTGGCTCTTTTGCGATGTCTTACTACTACATTCTGCTTTTCTTTTAAATTGAAAATTAAAACTTCAAGAGGAAATTTTAAAATTCAAAGGCTTAATGTATTAAAATGTTATGCCAAATATTTAATAGGACATCCCATAAGGTCAAGCGCTCTATTAAACCTATCTAGCATTGAATACAGCAGGTGTTTTATCTTTTCTATATCAATTTGCTTAAATTTCAAACAAATGCCACAAAATACGTATTAAAAAGTCATCGTTCACATTAAAAGTGGTTCAAACACAATCAATGAACAAATTTTTATTTTTAAATCTGATTCTAATCGTGAACAGCATTTTAACACCCCAACATTGATAGTTTATTTTCAAACACATTTCAAATTTATTATGATTTCATTAACTCGTTTATGGTGATGGTGGTATTATTCCAAAATAAACGATATCATTACATCTTTGATTATTAAGAAGCTTTTACTATATTCTCGGAATCAATTAAAAAAAAAAAACAAAACCTTAAGCATTTCAACTGAATTTAAGTCAGCACAAGTTTACTATATTTACCATATGTACATATGTAATGAGTTAGAATGTTATATTATATGCAAATCATAATATCTCTTAGGCAATACATTAATTTTAATCGATTTAAGCCTAAAATCGATCTATAAAAAGCCGTTAAAGAGCAATAAAATTTCTGGTGAAACTCAGACCACTGAACGGTTTTAATTAAAAATTTGATTGATACGCATTCATATCACTATTATTGAATTGTAACATCATAAAAATTCAATTAATATGAGTAAGATTTATTCTTCTCATAATTCCTCATTCAAGCATTCATTGTCTGCTGTACACAAGCTATGGACTTTCTCGATTGCCTTATCTTGGCTATGGACTTTCTCGATTGCCTTATCTTGGCTTTGGCTTTCTTCATATGTATTTATCGTTCCAAATTTTCTAATTTTTACTGCATGGTAAAGATCTTGTGGGAGAGTAGGCAAGTAATCATAAACATAATCCAAATTCTCGCATTGGCGTGAGAGACTCCATTCAATTCGTCACCCAGCATGATGGTGAATAGCTGAATGTTTGTGTAAAATGGTTGACTGGCATACCCGCTGTTAAGGACTGAGAATCCTGCAGCCATGAATGATGATTTGAATTATTTTCTGGGACAACTATCGTATAAAAAGATTATTTATATTGATCGGTCATAAAAAGATTCCTTAGTTTTATGTTTACTACTAGCAGTAAATAAAATATTCTGTGTAATCCGTTAATGGTATCGAAGAGCTTCTTAAAATCTACAAACAGTAACTACAGACGAGTATGCCACTCCAGAGATTGTTCGCTTATAATACGTACACTGTTGATCTGATCTATTGAACCCTAATGTTTAATGTCATAAATTATCCTCCATTTTACTTTGACGACTTTTGTCTATTATGACTGCTAATATGTTGCAATTCCTTTTCAATTGCTTCAATCTCCCTGTTTTTCAATATATTAACTTTTTTCGAAGTTGGATGCAGATGCAGTAAAGAACGATCAGCAATGAGTATTCAAAAGATGAGTAGATTCGAATCATACAATTGAGCAATTGATATAACTTGTCAGATTCTGATACTTTAAATTATAAGATATTATGTCTTGTTGTATCAGAAATTCAAATTTAATAAATAAATACAAATACAAATACTCATAATTTCTGATACTTATTTCATCTTATCTTCATACTTATTTTAATATCATACTTATACTACTCATATTCAAAGTTTGAAATACTCATCGTACTCATACTTAACAATACGCATGATGTTGTTGATTTCGACTCTTCTTTACTCAACATTTACAAGAATCACAAAATAAGTATGATTCGCATACGAACACTACAACAACAACTAAGACTGTAAATTTCGATGAATCATTCGAATCATTTATGAGTATTATAAGTCCATTTTCTAAATTTATGAATCTGAATGAGTAGGCATATGAATCAAACATATTTCGAATGTTATGAGTTTGATGTCAACATTGTACTCATACTCATTGCAACCTGTACTTATAAAGCAATGTTGTAGTGAGTACGAATCAATCAGAGCAGTTAAATTTCAATACTGTTGACTAACTCATACTCAAAATGTCATGAGTACTTATGAGTAGCGAAAAAACGATTCATTGCTGATCTCTGATAGAAATTTCGTTACGCTTAAGCGTTTTGAAATGCTAATTTTAACTGTTGGTGAGTGCGGACTCAATAAATAACTGGTTTAATAAAATAATACCATTTTATTCGGCAAAATTAAGTGCAAGTACTCATAAGACTCGCTAGGTTAAAAGTCTGAATTATATACATATTCAGCCATAATAGTGACCGTTTGTCGAATAGCATGTATAGCATGAAATATTTCACGATTAAATGTTTCGAATAAAAATCTTACAAATTTTGTTTTTGATTAGTAAAATTGAAATGTGTGCAAATATTTTGAGTTCTTAAATTAAAAACATTGCAAATTTTGTTTCTTTTTTGATTATTCTTTGTTTAAAAAACCAGTGAAAAAAATTTTTGTTGTCATTCGTATGATGTTGAGATTTTTATTTCAGCTTCTGAAGTACTTGCTTTGCATTTTAATTATTTGCATTATATTCCTGCTTTCAGTCGTCGTAGTGTTTTAATTGAAAAAAAATACGTATCTGGTGTCTCATTAAGCGCTTCCTATGTTTACATTTGAATAAAACAAAGTTATACTTTTTATTCGTTGGAAAGGCCGTTTGATGCCGGTATTTGTAGAATATAATATGCTTTCCACCGACATCCGAAATCAAGCTGATAGCATGAGCTATGTTGGCTTTGAGAATAGCTGTGGTTTATGGGTTACACCTAAGGTTTAAAGCAACCTAGCACGATCTGGTTAGTCGGTTCGTATAACCTCTACGCACGATGACCAGGCCCTCAACTCTATCAACTATCATAGTTCGAAAGCCCCTGTTGGAACATCCGATATAAAGTAAACATAAATTCCATACAAAACCAAGGCTAAAAATATTTTTAGCACGCGCATTTTTTACAGTCGACTTTTTATGCTCATTGAATTAATAATTTCAACAGTAATGATGTGCAGTCGATATACATATGATCATATCATCCAGCATTATAATATTAATAATATAATTAATATTCGATTTTTTAAGTGGTAGAACAATACAATTTTTTGGTTAATTATGGCGTTCAAAAAAGAAAGAAAATTTCATAACATTTTTAATAAAATTATTTACCAATTATTTTGAGACATACATATATACACACATAATTGGCCATTACAACCCTTCAGTCAGGATTACGGCCCAGCTTCTCACACCACTCATGTTGTGTGCCTTGACTTGTAAACTTAAGTGGCTGGTCTTACAGTTTAACTTCGACTCCAAACGACAGATTTTTGAGAAACTTTTTCATGGCAGGTTTATTTACTCTCAAAGTTTTTGCCAGAAATCTGCTGAGGGAGGAAGTCGCCGAAGAAATATTTTTTTGTTTTTTTCAAATTTCGTTTTGATATCTGGCCTGGAGCACGAACCCGGGCTTTATGTCTAATAAGCGAACACACTACCTACTAGACTACGGCGACTACTTGAGAATATAATTCAATTCAAAAATAGTTTTCTTTGTGAACATGTCTGCGAATGCTTTTGACGTCGCCGTAGTCTAGTAGGTAGTGTGTTATCTTATTAGACGCGAAGCCACTGTTCAAACCCCCGGTTAGACATCAAAACGAAATATGAAAAAATATTTCTTCGGCGACTTCCTCTCAGCAGATTTCTGGCAACAACTTTGAGAGTAAATAAAATAGCCATGAAAAAGTTTCTCAAAATCTGTCGTTTGGAGTCGAAGTTAAACTGTAGGTCCCGCCACTCAAGTCTAAAAGTAAGGCACACAACATGTGTGATGTGAGAAGCTAGGCCGTAATCCTGACTGAAGGGTTGTAATGGCCAATTATGTATGTACATATGTATGTATGTATTATTTAATCATTTATTAATTACAAATTATATCTGATTATTACGAGCTGAACAACGTAGATTTTACGGTCGGTGAAGTGTAACCGACCATACACTCATGCTAATAGTCTAGCACACTACCCACTAGACTACCAGGGCATTAAGCTTCTTTCTTTTATTAAAATGATCTTAGAATCACGAAGATCCTTGGTTATTATATTCGACTGCCCGTCATACTAAATCGCTTCATACTTTTCGCAAATTGAAATTGCACATAATGAAAGCTGTGCTACAACTCTAAAAAGACATCTTAGAGACATCGGTTTTCAAAGGCTTGCATGTAGTCCATTTGCCCAAGATATGTTGCGCGTTTCATAGGAAGACATTTAAGTCTGATCTCATTCCCTCTCAAAATATTGGCAAGAATTCAGGAGAGCATTAATATGAACTAATCTAACTGAAACTGTACTGAGCTTCTTGGTGAGGTTTGATCCACGCAGCCTCTGATATTAAACTTTCTTGTAGGTTTCCTGACCACTGCTGTATTTTCTAGGCGGAGGTCATGGCCATTTTGAATGCGACACAATGCTTGTTAGATGGCGAAATTATCCAAATACGTCAATACGATTAACAATCGTATTTTTGACTTCCGTCCTTGAATGAAGAGAATTTCCCAAGGAAATTGCGGTCCGTTTGTCGGTTTGCCGGTGAACTGGCCAGGTCCGGTACGGAAATCACAATCTTCCACATTTTATAGGGTATATGTAAGTGAAAAAATTAGGCTCAGTTAGAATAGGTATTCACCACCCATTCTACAGTCGGACTCAACTTTTTTGGCTGGAATTTTAGGGGTAAGATGAGGACGAATTCACTTCTGTACATACATCGCATAATTTCTATTTTCACAAGCCACTATCTTATTTAAACACGTTGTCTGTCGACTACGAGATAACTCGTAGATTGTGTTCACTTCTAGGGTACCAACAACGAGTTATCTTGTACTCACTAAACCTGCCATTTTTGTGTAGCTACGAATAATATCGCATTATATCAGTGCTAGTATCGATAAATGGCTTCTGGGAAAAGAACAAAAAGTTAATGTTGGCCTGCGTGGCCAGTTTTCTGAAAATTGCCGCGGCAGTCAACGTGTTAATACATGCCCACAAACTTGTCATTCTATCGAATGACTTCTGCAGTCTGAAGAGTTGTAAAAAGCCCTGCTCTTGACGGCGGGGGTTCTTCACCTCTCATTTGTAATTAAAAGTTTCCAAATATGTATATGTATGTAATTGGTTGTTATTGTTGAATCGTATTGTCGTTAATTACAAATTTTGTAACTGAAATGCTTCTGAGCTACAAATTTGAATTTAGTCATTTAGTTAATTATATATTTGGGTGTCCTAGCAACCTAGTTGGTAGTGTGCTACACTATTAGCGTGAGGATTGCGTGTTAGATTTCCACCAGATCGTATGCTGGACATTGACCGTATGGTCCAAGTTACCCAACACAATAGTTTTAATATAATTTGTACGTGTAATTGTATTCTAATTAATTAATAAATAAGTAATTTACACATACATATGTAGATGCGCGTGTGTGAAGAAAAAATTTCTAAATATATATTTAGTTATTATGACATGACAGTTTCTCTTCTAAATTTTGAGGATGTTGCCAATACTCATTCGATATCAACACCGGTAGATAGAGGCAAAGAAAGAAGAAAACAAAAAAAAAAACAAACGCAGATCATGAATAAATTGAGATGTTTACAAAACCGATGAAATTACATTCAAATAACAACCGACCGATAACTTCTGCTGCATTGGAATCAGCAACAACAACAAAGACATTACCATTATCTTAAACAATTCCAACAACAAGAAATGTACGAGAATAACGTCAGTAAAAGAATAAGGAAGGATTTCAAAAAGGAAAATAACTTGCACACACATACACAGGCATGGACAAATGAGATGAGTTGAATCAAGCTCATCTCAATTGGTTCGAAAATTCAAGACAGTCAAGATGTGATCATTTAAAGTACATTTTAGTACCTGTCATTGCCGCCGTACCACTCTTCTTCGGTGTGGTGTCCTCTTCCCCTCTCTCTCTGTCTGCCGCCTGAATTCAGTGTTATTTTCGTTATTGTTGTTGTCATGATAAGTTTGTCATTTGCAAGGTGCAGGATTTTATTTTGTTGGTTTTTATGTGCCGCATAAAAAATGGATTTATGCCCCATTCGTGTGTTCAAACTACAGTATGTATTACGTTTCATTACCGTACGAATGTATGAGTGAAACTTGTTTTGGAGACTGACTGCTACGCAAGAACAAAACGTGGCGACGACTAAGAGGTAAACGGGCCAAACGAGTAAGCAGTCAGCTAAACAATTACTTTACTGGACTGACTGATTGAATAAGTGAATGAATGGACTATAGAATACTCGGTCGGTTGGTATGTTTGCTTGGCCACAAGCCATTCAACATCTTGCATTTAAAAGTCATCATCATCCTTGTCTATACACCATACTCGTAATGATTCTGAGCAGTTGATAATTAAGATGATGATCTTGTATTGAGATGGTGATAATTTGAAAGAACCAATTCTTTTGTGTGTGTGTGTGTTTATTAATATCCTGTATATATATGTATATATTTATATCTTTTATCTTTTTTAACCTCAAAACTAAAAAAGCATACATACATACGATCGTAAAAAACCCGAAACTTGTCAAACGTTTGATTATTTAATATTCTTGTTAACGCTTCAACATTTAGCAGCTAATGAAGTTCTTTAAGCCGATTTGTCGATTTGTATGTCAAGCCAACAACAAATATTTTCATACTCGTATTGTTTATCTGTTAATTTATAAAAATGTTTGTGGGTGCGTTTCCTTTCCCCCATTACGTACAATCGTAGTTGAATCAAAAGTAGTAAATTTATTATTTTTGTAAATGAATTGTTTTATATCATCCACTTTAAAAAAACAAAACTTTTGAAATTGTATTTAAAATTACAGAACATGTTTAACACGTTCTCAAACTAAATTTTAAAATGCTTTTAACATTGTGTATCTTTAAATTTAAATTAAAAAAAAATAATAATACATAATCGCATTTAAAATTATTACAAATTAGTGCATTAGCTATTGTAATAATATTGAAATGATCACCTGAAACTATTCCGGAAAAGCAAGTTTCCATTGGTTACACTTGAAAACTTTAACTTAACTTAATACCGATAATTTTTTTTTCAAATCTGCTGATCTACTTTCTTGCTTATAATCACTTGGTTTTGAAAATTCTGAATAATACATACATACATACATAATTGGCCATTATAACCCTTCAGTCAGGATTACGCCTAGCTTCTTGTGTGCGTTAATTTTATACGTTAGTGGCGGGACCTACAGTTTAACGTCGACTCCGAATAGGGGTGCCAGACGTACTGTTTTTAACAGTACATGTACTGAATTTTTTCAATTGTACTGCTTTATTCACAACACCCAAATCAGTACGCAAATGTGCTGTTTTTTACCATTTGTACTGTTTTTGTACTGTTTTTTTTTCTTAAATGCTTTTTATGTAGCCATACAAAACATGTCTCTATTTTAATATTTTAGAACAAAAAATTTTGTTCTGAGCAGACTGCAGTGGTAAGCTTTTTAAACAAATGTTTCCAGACTCAAATGTAGCTTCTAATTTTACATGTGGTAATACAAATTTATCGAAGATCGCTTTTAATATTTTGGCGAAGTATTCTATTGAAACTATGCTAAAGGACTTGAATGATGATCCCCCTTTTTCTATTTCAACCGATGCGTCAAACAAAGGAAATATTTAAGGCTTTCCAATTGTCCTCCGATACTTTTGTAAGCATACGGGAGTAAATACAAAACTTTTGAACTTTTATGAGTCAAATTCCGAAATGTCAAAAGATATTGCTGATTCGTTGAAGTCTAAATTGGAAGGCAGAAATTTAAACTTGGCCAACGTCACCAGCTTTTGTGCAGATAATGCAAATGTTAAATTCGGATGCAAACAAAGTGTTTTTGTTGAGCTTAAGGAAAATAATCCAGATATCATCGGTATCGGATGTCTGTGTCATATCATTAATAATGCATTCAAGAATGGATTGAAACTTTTATAACTCCATATAGAGAATATTGTAATAAAAGTTTTTAATAAATTTAGCTCATCAACAAAGAAGACTTCAAGTCTGAAAGAAATGTTCGAGTTCTGTGAACTCGAATGCAGTGAAATGCTTCGTCACGTGCCGACACGATGTGAATTAATTTTAAAAATAAACTATGAATACAATTGTAATGAATTTTACAATTTTTAAAAACAGAAGATGGAAAGAACGGCATTTTAAAACATATAAAAAGTAATAAATAACTTTAAAAAGTAATATACAAAACTATTTTGTACTTTGAAAAGAAAAAATATAACATTGTAACTTTTTATATACATATGTCTATCTATCTAAAAAGCGTACTGTTTTTTCAATAATTGTACTGGTTTTTTGTACTCAGTATACTGTTTTTCCGAATTCCAAATCTGGCTACCCTAACTCCGAACGACATTTTTTTTTTTTTTTTTTTTTTAAGAAACTTTTTCATTTCAGGTTTATTTACTCTCAGAGTTTTTGCCGGAAATCTACGGAGAGAAGTCGCCGAAGAAATATTTTTTTTTTCATTTTTCGTGTTGATGTCTGACCTGGGATACGAACACGGGCTTTACGTCTAATAAGCCAACGCACTACCTACTAGACTACGGCGACTACTAGATGATACTGCCATCTTATTAGTAGGACTCACAACGATAAGACTGCTGAGAGGCAGTCGCTGAAAGAATTATATTTTAATAATTCGCCTTGTTCTAAATGTCTGAATTACGGTCTCTCATCTTATAAGCCAACGAAATATCTACTAGACTACGGTGACTTACATACATACATATATCATGGATATTACTCTGCGTTATGATCAAATTAAGAGCCCTTATTACCAATTGCCTTTAAGTAAAGGTACGATTTAACACTGTAAGGTAAAAGTGAGCGCTAAGCTCAAGGAGATATCATCCTGTAACTAACTTTTAAAGTTAAGTTTGTTTTTGAAGTTGCCATATTATATATTATTTTCAATATGACAACTTCATATATAAACAAAATTAATGAACATAATAAAAAGGAAGCACGTCGCTGTCACTGTGTTCTTGAAGAACTTGTTTAGTTTTGCAAAAGTTATCGATATTGCTACGGCACTGCCATATTTTTAAAAAAATTATCTTTATTTTATCTGTACGTTGTAATAACGAAAATAAGTTAGAGGTGACTTTAAAGTCCCTTTCAGCTATAGTTACCTTTTACTGATCCCGACTTTAATGGCATGTTGTAATAGTTGGCTTTAAATGTATAAAATGTTTTAAATTTTCCTTTAGACATTAAGTTTTATTATTTTGTGTACAATAAATGAATGTATTTTACATCTAGGAAATGGCGAATCTATACTCATGAGCTATTTCGAACACAAAGTGTTTTTGTTATTTTATAGTACAGAGTCATTGTGAAGGTGTTTCAAAATCAATTACTAACAAGAACATTAATTGGGCAAGATTCGTTTAATACTTAGTTTTCTATTCGTGACATTTATTTTTAAATTGTTTGTAAACGATTTCACATGTAGACCAGCAAATCTATATAAAATATATACATATAGGTATGACATGTCCGTCAGTATATGTATGTATGTACATATGTATGTATTGTTCGTATATATTTTTATCTAAATACCTTAAAGTTCAATGCGTACATTGAATTATTCATCGATCATTTACCTCAGCTCAAAAATATTAAGTAGTTGTAGGAAAATAAAAATAAAAAAATTTAAAAAAAAATCAAATGAACAACAACAACAAAAACCAGCAGCAACAACAACAATAACAACAATAAGAATAGTGAAAAAAAATTTATTTAAAAATCTGACGAGGCGTCTTGTACGTGATTAAATAAAAAAAAAGACTCCATATGTCTGTATGTATATATGTATGTGAATGTGAATGTGAATGTATTTTATGTACGAATTAACGAATTCATATAACAAAGCTCGAATTGTAAAAGTCAACAGAATGTATTCTTTTCAAATATACTCCTATATATATCATTTAAATACATTCTTATGTACTTGTGTACACACGTATCTGTACATATCGATACAGATGTGTACATAACATTGCTATTTATATACAACAACAACAACAAATCATTACTCAGATTTCAATCTGTTCATAATATTGTATATTTGCCTATACATATTATAGTTACAATAAATAAATATATACGTACTCATATATGTATATGTATGTATACACGTGCGTATATAAATATAAACATTCACGACATAAAAATTCATACGTATATGTATGTATGTATAACATTGTATGAAACTAATGCGTTGTAATGCGTTCAATGCATTATTTTAAAGAGTTTTTGAACTTTTTGTACCGTCCAAAGTCTTAAAAGGGGACAAAAACTCACCTCTGTGAACGTGACATTAAATAAAAAAACAAAAAAAAACAATACAAAACTAAAATACTTTCCCAAATTTGTTTACGATAAACGATTTAATTTTATATTTACATATATGCGCGAGTATTCTACTGTTAAAAGTTTGTGAAACACTGTATTTTAATGTAACGTGTAGGCAATACAATAGCATCGCTATTTGACCCTTTTAAGACTTTGACCGCTTCAAGCAGTTCAACACTCTCTCAAATAGAATGCATTAAAGTGCATTGTTTTTGTCTGTCTGTCTGACATACATACCATGATGGCATACATACATGCAATGTTTATTTAAATATTTACTTAATGCGCCTGCATATATAGCATGTATATATGTATGTACATACATATGAATGTTGTTTGTATTGTGTAGCAGTGAATAAACATATGCAAATCGTATGCAAATGCTTTCATCTGATACTCTAATACTGAACTTAGGCTTGTTAGACCCTAATATTGTATACCATTATTGTGAAGTACAATTCACATATACATACATACATACATACATAATTGACCATTATAATCCTCCAGTCAGGATTACGGTCTAGCTTCTCACACCACTCATGTTGTGTGTGTTAATTTTATACGTGAGTGGTGGGACCTACAGCTTAACGTCGACTCCGAATGACAGGTTTTGAGAAAAATTTTCATGGCAATTTTATTTACTCTCAGAGTTTTTGTCAGAAATCTGTTGAGAGGAAGTCGCCGAAGAAATATTTTTTTTTATATTTCTTTTAGATGTCTGGCCTGCGGCTCGAACCCGGGCTTAACGTCTAATAAGCCAACACACTTCCTACTAGACCACGGCTACTTCCATAAACTGGCATTATGAAAAGGAAATGTGATTGCCATTGCTTCTAAAGATTAAAGAAATAAATAAATAAATTATTGAAATAATACAACAATTTAGTAAGGATTACAAGCTAGCTTTCCACGCCAGTTGTATTGTTTGTGTATATAAATTTTACTTATGAGTGCTACAGCTACTCCGGACGACAGACTTCTTGAGACAATTTTTTTAATGGAAATTATATTTTCTTTCAGAATTTTTCTCCAGAAGTCGCCGTAGTCTAGTAGGTAGTGTGTTCACTTATTAGACGTAAAGCCCTGGTTCGAGCCCCAGGCCAGACATCAAAAAGAAATATAAAAAAAAAATATTTCTTCGGCGACTTCCTCTCAGCAGATTTCTGGTAAAAACTCTGAGAGGAAATGAAAACCTGCCGTGAAAAAATGTCTCAAAATCTGTCGTTCGGAGTCGACGTTAAACTGTAGCCCCCGCCACTCGAGCATAAAATTAAGGTACACAACATAAGGGGTGTTCAGAAGCTAGGCCGTAATCCTGACTGAAGGGTTGTAATGGCCAATTATGTATGTATGTATGTGGACTGCTGACAGGAAGGCTGGGGTTTAAATACACACCTTGCTATGACAACAACAAAAAAAGAGCATAAATAAAAATAAATTCGTTGCCAATGTTTTAACCATCGCTGTAACTTTATTTATTTATTGTAACTAATGACAAAAACTAACCAAATCAACAGTATATGTGACATTAAAAGTCAGAATTTCACAAACTTTTATCACCAATTATTAACGTTTACATAAAATGTTACAAAAAATTTAAATAATTTTCATACACAAACTTACGATAGCTTTTTATAGCTTTTGGTCGGTCATCTAAATGAAGGAAAAAAGAGAACATTTGAGAAATCATGTCTTTAGGAATACAGTACCTTATTTCAAATTATTCAACAATGCTTTCCATCAATAAAGGTCAACAACAACAACACATCAATACGAACAAGCATTTAGTAAACTTGCTGTTACTTTTAGCCAGTAATTAAATGAATGTATTCATCATATTTCATACTTGAGTATGAGTTCACTGTTACTTATTTCCTGCAATACATCTAATTTCTTTTGGATATTGGCTTCGATAACAAAAGCCTCCCTTAATAATATCACAAGGCATTAATCTGAATAAGAAATACCTCCTTAATGTAACACATATGAAAGAGGGAAAAATGTTGGTCCAAAACCAACAGTATGTTGGCCTGCATTACCTTCAGATTTAAATGCTTTCAGAAGCAATGGAGAAATAGTAGTCAATTTTCAAAGAAATAAGCCCGCTATACCTATGTATATAATTTGCCCTAGTCATTTAGTGATATTGCTTTCTAAGATTTGGAGATTATATTTGCATTAAAGATTGTAATTTTCTTACTCAAAGGTAATAAGAACAACATTTTGAAATTAATTTTTGGATAACCCCTGTGGGAACCTTTCTGTAATCGATTATCAATTTCCTTCTCTGATTTTTCGTTTGTCGGTATGATGCTAGCAAGGCAACAAAATTTGCAGACAGACAGACTACATAGATTCGTTGCAAAATCTTGGAAGCTGTTAGCCAGACGTCCTAGTTCCTTAAAAATGAGCAGATAATTTCTAGTTAAAGTGAATTAAACAATTGTTGAAGATTGTAAGCTCCATTCCGGCCTCCGGTCTGACCCTCAGCAATGCAATTTTCTAGCATATCTCAGAATAAATCAAATTAGTTTCATAGCCTTTGTCTGCAAAATATTACAGCGGTCGTATTTACTTACTTAATTGGCCATTACAACCCTTCAGTCAGGATTACGGCCTAGCTTCTCACACCACTCATGTTGTGTGCCTTAATTTTTTCTATAGTTGAGTGGCGGGACCTACAGTTTAAAGTCGATTCCGAACGACAGAGTTTTTGAGGAACTTTTCTTGGCATTTTTATTTACACTCAGAGTTTTTGGCTGCAATCTGCTGAGAGGAAGCCGCCGAAGAAATATTTTTTCATATTTTGTTTTGATCTCCGACCTAATGTTTGAACCCAGGCTTTACGTCTAATAAGCGAACACACTACCTACTAGACTATGGCGACTACATTACAGTGATCAGACAGCCCTTAATAAATATATCACATTTTATGTTAATAGACCAGGTTGGACCAATATTTATTTGCTAGTGGTTACTAGCACAGACATCTGCTTCATAAAGCAAAAAGTCAGAGAACAGCCAATGGAGTGCAGCTAATAACACAGAGCACGGACAATTAGGACATCAGACCGGCTGTATACTTCGTTTATCGATACGATGAAGTCAGTATGTGATCTTAACCTTTAAACTTTACCTATTGTCAGGCATCGCAAAAAACCCCCATAAAAATATCATTATTTTAGATATCTGACTTTAAAACGGTGCGAATAAGTATTCAGTAGGTGTAGTGTACGACATCCATCAATAGGATCGCATAAATACAAAAACAATCAGCAAACACAAACACCAACAAAAACATTAATGTGTTAAATAAAGTAAAGTTCAGAAACATCGAAATAGAAATATGTATATGTAAGAAGAAGAAGAAGAAGACAAAGGTAAATACCTCACCTTAATTTTTGCACCACGTAGGTTTCATAATAAACTTTGTCAACGGTTAAAGGAACAGCAAAAAAAAAAAAAATAAAGAATAAATATTACAAATAATACAACAAAAATAAGTAAATAAATATTGAAAAAAAAAGTCAAATACATGCATAGACATAGACATAGCCATAGACATACAAGAATGGATTATATATCGTAGCGATGTGTTAATATTTTATAGAAACTGTTGACGTGTATCCCCTTTTTTGTCTGTATCTACATACATACATTTATTTGACCCTCACTTTTACTATACATATGTACTATGTAGCAGCGCCGTAGTCTAGTAGATAGTGTGTTGGCTTATCAGACGAAAAGCCATGGTTCAAATCCATACATAATAATTCGTCATTACAACTCTTCAGTCTGGATAACAACCTAGCTTCGCACATCACCCATGTTATGTGTGTTATTTTTATATATGACTGTCGGGACCTACAGTTTAACGTCGACTCCGAACGACAGATTTTTGAGAAGCTTTGCATGGCAGGTTTATTTACTCTCAGAGTTTTTACCAGAAATCTGCTGAGAGAGAAAGTCGCCGAAAAAATATTTTTTTTTAATATTTCGTTTTGATGTCTGACCTAGGATATGAACCCTGGCCTGTCTACTAGACTACGGCGACATTCAATAATGTATAAATTTGTTAATTCGAATCTTTTCTTCTGTCATTTCAATACTTTAAATTTAATTTCATTATTGGTATACATTCATATACATACATATATATTAATAATATAGTATATACATACATACACACATGTGCATGAACATAGGTATGTATACATATGCAGACATATATATACATTTGTTATGTTTATTTTTTTTTTTTTTGCAAAATCATCAATAATTTTAAGCACGTTGCGACATTTTGTCAATATCACTGGTTGATGATCAATTCGTTTGCTATACGTTATTCGTTTATATCGCTCTGTGAATATTTATTACAATCCAATCCAATTTTATTCACTACTGTCTTGTATTTTTATTTATTTTCATTATTTTTTATTTTTTTCATCTTTTTCTATAACTTTAAATCGTTTAATGGAATTAAAGTATACAAAATTACTCGTACAATTTATTTATGAATTATACAAACAAGCACATACAACACAGACGTATATAAGTATTATCATAGTACTTATATCCACTATGTGTGTGTGCGTGTAGTTGTTAAAAGCTGGTGTTGAGTTCACTAATAACCTTGTGGTTAGAGGAATGCGATTTTCTGTCGGTTGGTCTTGGACTTGACAATTTAGTTGTTTTGTTGTCGGTTGGCTGTCAGTTCAATGGATTTACTGGTCAATGACGTTGAATGTTTATTTTATGTTTTTTATTTTATTTTATTTTACTTGTTTTTTATTTTTATTTTTTCAAATTTTTTTCTTTATTTGCCACAGTGATCATGCGCAACACTGTAAATCCGTCAACTAATTCTTCACCTTTTTTTTCTTGGTTTCTATTGAAAATGACCAACAAAAAACAAAAAATGTTTCACTATTTAATATGATTGTTAATTATAAATTATTATTAATTATTATTATTGTAATGTTAGTTGTGTTTGCTAAAGTTGCTTCGTTATGTTATTTATGAATGTAAACATACGAACTAAAGGCATATAAGTAAAGTTCGATAATTAACAACAAATGCTTTTTCTAATTTCGTTTCGTTTTGGATGGCTATTGCCATCATGACACGTCTTGTCATCGTGGTAAAGCTAAACTAACCTTCCCCCAACCAGGTCCTATTTTCAGAACCCAATAAATTGGAAAAGTGGTAAAAAAATTCTTATTCGTGAAGCTCTGTAATTAAAGTTACTTCACAATATATATCAAGAATCATGCTACAGAGATGAGCAATGAGTATTCAAAAACATGAGTAAATTCGAATCATACTCATAATTTCTGATACTTATACGCTTTCATACTTATTTTAATATCATACTCATACTACTCATATTCAAAGTTTAAAGTACTTATCGTACTCATACTTAACAATACGCATGATGTTGATTTCGACTCTCCTTTACTCAACATTTACAAGAATCACAAAATGAGTATGATGATTCACATACGAATAATACAATACTCACTAGAAGGTTGTGTGTTTGCTTTGCTTGTTGGCTTTGTCTTTCTTCTTATTTTGTAAATGCAACAACAACTAAGACTGTAAATTTTAATGAATAATTCGAATCATTTATGAGTATTATAAGTATTTTTCTAAATTTATGAATCTGAATAAGTGCTCGTATGAATCAAACATATTTCGAATGTTATGAGTTTGATGTCAACGTTGTACTCATACTCATTGCAACCTGTACTTATAATTCAATGTTGTAGTAAGTACGAATGAATCAGAGTAGTTGAATTTCAATACTGTTGACTCATTGATACTCAAAATTTCATGAGTACTTATGAATAGCGAAAAATCGATTTATTGCTGATCTCTGATGTGTAACATATGTATGTACATATGCCCATAATTGGCCATTACAACCCTTCAGTCAGGATTACGGCCTAGCTTCTAACACCAATCATGTTGTGTGCCTTAATTTTATACTTTAGTAGCGATACCTACAGTTTAACGTCGACTCCGAACGACAGCTTTTTTTGAGAAACTTTTTCATTGCAGGTTTATTTACTCTCAGAGTTATTGCCAGAAATCTGCTGAGAGGAAGTCGCCGAAGAAATTTTTTTTCCAAATTTTTGTTTTGATCTCTGACCTGGGGTTTGAACTCGGGCCTTACGTCTAATAATCCAACACACTACCTACTACATAGACTACGGCAAGTTCATACTTACTATGTATATGAGCAACTTTTTAATAAATATTTACATTAATAATTAATATTATTTTATTCTTTAATTAAAATGTGTTTGTTATTTCGATTCTGTGGCTACGAACATGTACATATACAAATATACTATGAGTTTTCATATCTACATGTGCAAAGGAATAAAATTGTATCACGAATGATCGTAAATTTTAACACTCTGAACTTGTTTAAGCTCTTTTCATCGAAACTTTGCCATTTCACACCCGAAATGGATCGTCACATGAGCCAACCATACCTATAAGAAAAAGAAAAAACATTTATCTGTATGTATGTATATATGTCTTCAGTTTAAATTTTTGATGAATTTAAAAATTTTAAATAAAAAAAATAAATAATAAATAAATAAATAATGATAATAAAATAAAAAATAAAAAATATATGTTCAAAGCAAAAACGAAAAGAATCAAAAACAAAAAAAAAAGAAATTCAACTTTATAGCAACAATGAAAATAAAAATAAAAATAAACAAGAAATATTTGTACTCGAGAGTGTGGGCCACACTCTTTAATTGTCGTAGAATATTTTAAAGACGGCAATGTTTACCATTCAGATGACTTGATTGTGATTGTGACTGTGACTGTGAGTGTGAATGATTATTCAAAGGTTCAAGTGTGCTTGTGTTTGTATTGCCCAAATGCGACGCATTGTACTTGCGTGGTCACTGCACTAGTGTTGGTGTTTAAGCACTCAGGTTGTATTATTCTCTCTCGTGTTTGTATTTTGATCACAGAGCAAAAGCAATTCAACCCAAATCATAGAAACCCCTACGTACACTCTATGTACGTATGTACATACATACATACATACATCTGTATGCATGTTTAGTGATTTCAAATAAATATCGATTACTCGTTATACTCGCACAATAAAATGAGTAGTATCAACAATTCTCCGTGTCTGAACAAATAATAAAAAACAAAAAAAAAAATTAATAATAAATTCTCAAGTACTCTTGTTTCTCATTTATTTGTTTTTTTATTATTCTCTGGTACGATCATTAGTTTCTGATGTTCTTGTTGTTAGTGCATGTAGTTGTATCGGCTAGTCGACTCTTCTTCTGATTTAATTTTTATTTCTCTTCAGCAAATGCGCAAAATAGTTGTAACACAAACAAAAACAAAAACAAAATTTTATAACATCATATATGTAGGTATTATAAAATAAATGAAACAATTACAATAACAACAACAGCAAAAACAAACAACTAGCAAGCAACATCATCATCACCAACGACAAATATAAATAAAGCACAAGAAATAAAAAAAACAGAGCAAAAGCCAAAACGTAGAGCACATCACAATCTCAATGCTCAATGCTCTTCAAGTTTCGTATGGAAAAAACAAACAAAAAAATACATCAACGAAAAGAAACTAAACAAATGAAAAAGTCAACTGCGCTGTTGCCATTTGATAAGTTCGTTCACAACAATAACACAAACAAATAATGCTCCATTCCGTTCTTTTCTCTACTAACACTCGTATTGTTTGTTTTAGTTGCTGCAATTGTCGTTGTCAATGACGCCGCCGCTGAGCGGTTGATCGGTTAAAAATGTTCTATATTATTTACACACTTACACACACACGCACCCAGCCGTACATATACTTAAATACAACAAATATTCTTCACGAGGTCTTACATTTATAGCCCAGCCTTATGCATGTCGTAGGTTCACGCTCTCGCAATTCTACTTAGTGTTCTAAAGTATTCGAAACTGTTGACGTGTCATCGAAAATTTCATAATGCCAATATGTATGTGTACCATTAAGACTTTGAGGTGTTAAACAATGTGAGGAGAACTCTTCTCTAATAATGATAAACGAACTAATAATATTAAAACTTTATTGGTAAAAATGTATGTATTTTTTTTGTACTTGTTTCAGTTGATATAATGTCAAGATACCAGTAGGATGCGATAATACAAATTAAAAAAAAAAAATATTCTTTATAAATAACATAACAACGTGTTTGTCGATCGATATACATATGTACGTATGTATGTTCTTAAATTAACTACCCTAGCAAGAGTGATAACATTTTTTTAACTCTTCTTCATTAAAATTATGAAAAATTTTTGGGTCTTACCCCACACTCTTTCCGGGTCGTATTATACAAGGTTTATTTAAAAATATTTACGGGTCTAAAATATCATATGATCGAAATATATGTATGAAAGCCACTAACTAATATGAAATTATTTTAATTGTATTTAAACGCACAACACATACATACATATGTACATATCATACATGTGTACATATGAGATTGTAATGAAACGACGACTTATAATGAACGCGTTCCAATTTGAAATTGCCATCTGCCTATCTATCTATTCATGTCTCTCATTAAGGGTTCAAAGTATTCGATGAATATTTTTATTCTTATCACTGTTCATAGAACTCATCATTATAGCGTGTCTATGGGCATGACACAGAGTTCAAATTCAATCGACAAAACAAATGAAAATATTTTTTTTTTTTCAAACCAGAAAATAAACAAATACGAGTATGTATGTCGATATGTATGTATGTGTATCACAATCGAATAATGTATGTATGTCTACGGACAAAGTCACCAAATGCAATGATTTCCAATTGTGAACTTATTTAGCTCGTACTCGTATTTAAATTACGAAAAAAAATATGTGATTATTACATTGACCACAAATTATTAGAAAATATTAATCGAATACAATCTATTGTTCTCCTATAGTGTCACACTCTCTCTCTTTTTAATCAACCATAAGATGAAGAAATACTCGTATGTACAGGCATTCGTATATGATTTCTAGAAGATGTTAATTGGCGTCAATACACTAAATAAGTCGTTAATAAAGAATTCCCAATTACTGGGTCGTAAAATTTTTTAAGAAAAAAAAGGAGCTTATAAGCTCCTTGATAACCTTTCAACTATAATGGAAAACGCCCATGATACATACATACATACATAATTGGCCATTACAACTCTTCAGTCAGGCTTAGCTTCTCACACCACTCATGTTGTGTGCGTTAATTTTTACTTGAGTGGCGAGACCTACAGTTTAACGTCGACTCCGAACGACAGATTTTAAGGAAACTTTTTCATGGCAATTTTAGTTACTCTCAGAGCTTTTGCTAGAAGTCGCCGAAGAAATATTTTTTTTTCATATTTCGTTTTGATGCCTGTCTTGGTGCTCGAACCCGGGCTTTACGTCTAATAAGCGAACACACTACCTACTAGACTTCAGCGACTACAGGCCCATGATACTGAACCTATTTCTATATATGAATTCCGCTTTTAAGCATTCGCCTCATATTTTAAATTTAATTTCAAAACGTTCTTTTTATTGAACCCACTTTTCGGCTCCCATTTAACGACTTCTGCCGTGGGTGTCGATCTGCTGAGATGAATGAGACTGTTATCCACTTTCTTTGTCAATGCCCATCTCTTGCGAGGTGCAGATATAGGTTATTTGGCTCTCCAACCCTTGTCAGGTTGACGGAGCTTTCATTCATTGATGTTAAGGATGTAGCCTCGTTTATCAAACTTTCTGGCTGGTTTTCCAGCGCGTGGTAGTCGTGCTTTAAGATGTCCAGATCTTGCGCTGACCGACTTCTCCCTCCTATGTTCGGGGGAACTTGGTCAGTACATGGACTACGTTCACCTGTGGCGTCACAACGGTTCGCAATTCGTGCTCAAGTAAGCTTTTGGGTATAAAGTTACTACACTAACCTAACCTAACCTAGCCCGCTTTGAGACAATTTTCTTTCCAAAAATTGGTCCTGTTTTCTAGCTCCTTCGTTCAAGCGATAAAACGTTTTTGGATTTCTGCGGCCATTGGAAACCAATATTTATCATTAATGCCATAGTAGAATAATGGAATAAGCAGTAAAAAAATGTGCAGTATGTAGTAGAATGTTCATTATGGCTTCATTCTCCTTGATTCAGTGGCTGAACTCTGCCCATTCAGAAGACATAGCCAACTGAGGCAATGCAATCTTAGCTAATTAAATCCTGATAGAAAGCCTACAATCCACAAATGTTGGCCTTTCATAATTTAAAAAGCTCTTCTTCTAATAACGGCCCTATTCTTTGTCATGTTAGTGCTACTATAGTGCTCTTTACTATATCATAAACTCTACTGAAGGGGCCAAATAAATTGCAACTCTGTTCGTTATACCGATCAGATGGCATTCCATCGAATACCAAGCTTCAATAACACGCGCCTATTTGTTCTCAGGTGCAAGATTTCGATATCAGGGGCCAAATCACCGCATTCGCAATCGAATGCACAATCGAGTAAACACTATTTTCGATGGCCACAATTTCTTGGATCATGGTACTCGATCGTAATTTATTCCGATTATTAATTCGATGACCAGTTACAAATCGAGTGCAACTTCGAGTAGATACGTTACGATAACGATTACCGTGATCCACGTTAACCATATTTCGATAATAAAGTACTCGATTTCTAATGCGGTGATTTGGCCCCAGAATTCCCCGCTTATAGGCGCTATTCCACAAATATTTTTGAAAGTGCTTATATCCGAGGAATACTGTACTAATTTTTACATAAAATGGTGTACTTATTATTATGTTTGGATATATTTTAATCGCCTTTTAATAGAAATTTTAATACTCATTTTAACTTTCCTTCTGTATCACCTCTATTATATCGAGTCTTACAACAGAGACTTCCGGACTTTGACAGCTGATAACAGCCATCTTGTTCAAATCTCACCTGTCAAATTAGTTGTCATTTATTTAGTTTGTTTTGCGGCCATAGACAACGATTTATGTTTGCTGAATGGGCTCTAACCTTAATTTTCATCGAATAATCAAGTTTATCGATACACATATACAAACATACATCTTACGCAGTATTAGATATTATGAGATTAAAGATACGTTGATCTCTTGGAGAAGATCTGAACTAGCCACCGAGTGCATCTTTAAATTTCTTCTTGTGGAGTTTTCGGTCAAATTCAGCCAGCCATGTATGCCTCTGAGTCATGGAAAATTGAACGTTTCAGATTCGCTTCACCCAAAAAAGTCGTAGCGGATATTTGAACACCTAATAACATCAATAAGTCTTTCAGGCGATGATGTCACACACACATTATGTTTTATTTAAATTTAAAGACAGGACAAATTTATAAAATTACCCTATATACGAGTATGTATGTATATAGATTTCATATTTAGACCAACACTACAACCAGCTTCGTAAGTTCATAAGTTTGATGTTTTGATAGGAACAATAATAGAAAATCTAAACAATAAAAGTTAGAATTTATGCGTATCAATCGGCGAATAGTTTTATAAAATAAATTAAAACGTTTTGATGTTTTCTGGCATTAAATGCAAATTAAATACATATTTTCATGTTTTTATATCGAATACATGATCACATACTCACAAAACAAGTCCCATTAATAAATTTAAAACATTGATTTGGGATCAATCAAATGCTTTCAGATCACAAATTTCAATTTTTTTGAATATTGATAAAACTTACCACAACTATAATAGTATGAGGACATATAGTTATTGACAATCGTTTAACCGCACTTGATTTGCTATTCAAAATATGTTGCCTTTAATTAGTTTTTTCTCTTCTTCTTTTTGTTTTTGATTTTTTTGTTGGTTTTTTTTTTTTTTTTTTGTTTTCCATTTACAATTGGGCAATTCACACAAGCCCTTTTATCGTTGTATTCATTGTAATGTAGGACGAAAATACAACAGTGTATACTTGTTGTTGATAATTTTCATATAAAAATCCGATACACTTATACACATTTTTTTCATATGTTTTTAAAAGTTGCATTGGTTTCTATCAGTTGAGTCAATAATTAACATTTCAAAATTATAATTGTTCGCACAAATAATTAATTAATTTACTTTTTTCCGTAATATTTTTCATTCTGTTGCTTGAAAATCAAATTATGAATGCTGGTCTTCTTCTTCTTATCACTTTTTGACATTTCGAATATGAAATATACAATACAGCATAGCATTGAGCGTTCACAAACAAAAAATGTATTTAACATACAACATACACGATACAATGTCGTGCGAATTGCCCAATTGTTATACTTAGTAAAGATAAGAATTAATTAGCAATTAATGATTTAAAATCGAATGTGGCGATACATTCGAATGTGCAGATAATCCAATTCAGGCCAAAATAAATTAGTAATTTCGACCTAAATTGGTTGATACATACATAACTGGCCATTACAACCCTTCAGTCAGGATTACGGCCTAGCTTCTCACGCCACTCATGTTGTGTGCCTTAATTTTTTATACTTGAGTGGCTGGTCCTACAGTTTAACGTCGACTCCGAATGACAGATTTTTGAGAAACTTTTTCATGGCAGGTTTATTTACTCTTAGAGTTTTTGCCAGAAATCTGCTAAGAGGAAGTCGCCGAAGAAATATTTTTCTTTTCACATTTCGGTTTGATGTCTGACCTGGGATACGAACCCGTGCTTTACGTCGAATAAGCCAACACATTACGTACTAGACTACGGCGACCTACAAATATAAGAAATAAGTAGATGGATGTTCTTACAAATTATTTGTTCATGTGCCCATTAATCCAGAAATAGATCTCGTCGCTGGAATTGATTTTTATAGGGAAAGTCGGATCAGCCCAATCGTTTAAGATGATTTGACAGATGTCGCTTCAACAAGATGGCAGTTACGAAAACGGTTAAAGTTGGGAAGTCCCTGTTCGAAGCCCCAATATATCATCAATTTTAACAGTATACACTACGTATGTTAAATTAAAGGCAATAAATATATGATATGATATGATTGATATGATATGATTCTCGATTTCGCATTCTCGCTTATATAAACATTTTGTATGAAAAATCGGTGCTTTTTAAATATCCCGCTTTAATTTTACTTTATCAATGATTAGAATTTTTTATCATCATTAAAACGTCTGTCATATTGTACTTTGAGCTGTCACACCAACTATCCGCTTTTAGTCACTGCTTAGCTAAACTAAAATAATAAATAGGTGTGTATGATAGACATGTTGTCAAAATTTCAATAAAATAAATATTCAAACTGTTAACAATAGCACACTGATTAAAAATATTAGCATTTTATTGTTAAAACATTCGAATTAATTAAATAAAATCAAGTTTACACACCTGTACTTACATATGTATTTATGTATGCAAAGTCTTCTCTTTTCGGCTTATGGTAATTTGTTCTCTAACGTATATCACGTGACTTTATGTATTTAAATCTGTCAAAAATGTATATCGATAACTAATTCACCAATAAAATAAAATTCGACAAAAATTTGTCACATTAGCATAGCATGGTACATATTTAGACAGTAAAGAATATATCAAAAGAGAGAAAATATTGTAATTATATACAGAAAGAACTCAGGGAAAATACATATATTTTTAGATTTCCAATATTTATTTGTCATTTGTAAATACTAGTTCTTAATTCAACATTAAAGACCACATGTCAAATTAGCCATTCATCAGTTGATGTCACTGACACAGTCATTTAAATTCGTATAACCGCAGTAGTTTTCTTTTTATTCTAGATTTGTTTTAATTTGAATTAAAAATATTCATCACTGACACAGTCATTTATATTTGTTTGACCGCAGTACGTTTCTTTTTATTCTAGATTTGTTTTAATTTGAATTAAAAATTTTCATCACTGACACAGTCATTTAAATTCGTATGACCGCAGTAGTTTTCTTTTTATTCTAGATTTGTTTTAATTTGATTTCAAAATATTCATCACTGACACAGTCATTTACATTCGTTTGACCGCAGTACGTTTCTTTTTATTCTAGATTTGTTTTAATTTGAATTAAAAATTTTCATCACTGACACAGTCATTTACATTCGTTTGACCGCAGTACGTTTCTTTTTAATTTAGATTTGTTTTAATTTGATTTAAAAATATTCATCACTGACACAGTCATTTACATTCGTTTGACCGCAGAACGTTTCTTTTTATTCTAGATTTGTTTTAATTTGAATTAAAAATTTTCATCACTGACACAGTCATTTACATTCGTTTGACCGCAGTACGTTTCTTTTTAATTTAGATTTGTTTTAATTTGATTTGAAAATATTCATCACCGACACAGCCATTTGTATTCGTTTGACCGCAGAACGTTTCTTTTTATTCTAGATTTGTTTTAATTTGAATTAAAAATTTTCATCACTGACACAGTCATTTACATTCGTTTGACCGCAGTAGTTTTCTTATTAATTTAGATTAGTTTTAATTTGATTTAAAAATATTCATCACTGACACAGTCATTTACATTCGTTTGACCGCAGTACATTTCTTTTTAATTTAGATTTGTTTTAAATTGAATTTTTATTTACCACATAATTTACTTATTTATTAGCTTAAAAATTAAACAAAACTTAAACATTATTGACACTGTTATAAGTCATTAAAAATGAATAAATTAGAGAACATTTGTTTGAACGCAGTTTCAAAAGAATTTTAGAAATCTTGATAGCTTACATTTTGCTGGGATACATTTTGCTGGAATACATTTTGCTGGGATACATTTTGCTGCTTTTTTTTGCATTTAAAACAAGAGCTATAAATCTCGTAGTACCTGGAAGATTTTAGTGGCTTTGTAACTTCTCATAACTCTTCTAGAACTTTCAGTCCAATAATTTTTGCTAACAGTTTACTTTAATTTTTCGCAAATTTACTATTTTTAAGTATAATTTTCAATTATAATTAAAAAAAAAGCTTGTTTGAACGCCGAACGGCACAATTTAAGAAATTTTTTGATCACTGCGGCCAAACGAATGTATTACTTAAAATAGCAACAAGTTTACAAATCGATGTAACAAATTAGAGAAAAAAAATTAAGTTCAACCAATAAGTGCGGCCAAACGATTGTCTATGACTGCAATACTACTTTAATTTTTCATAAAATTTACTATTTTTTAAATAAAATTTTCAATCATAATATAAATACAAATGAATAAATTTTTTGATCACTGCGGTCAAACGAATGTATTACTTAAAATAGCAACAGCAAAAGTTTAAAAATCGATGCAACAAATTAGAGAAAAAAATTAAGTGCAACAAATAAGTGCGGTCAAACTATTGTCTATGACTACAATACTACTTTAATTTTTTTTACTATATTACTATTTTTTAAATAAAATTTTCAATTAAAATAAAAATACAAATTAATACATTTTTTGATCACTGCGGTCAAACGAATGTATTACTTAAAATAGCAACAAGTTTAGAAATCAATGCAACAAATTAGAGAAACAAATTAAGTACAACAAATAAGTGCGGTCAAATGATTGTCTATGACTATAATATGTTCATACAAAGCAGTCTGTCATCAAAATATTTTTTTTTATCTTCATAGCGAAGATATTACCGAAATTTTACAATATCTATGTATGTATGTATGTAGCGTTATATGATATTTTTCACATTGTTTGCAATTGTATAAAACAATTATTGTTCTCAAGGAAAACAAAACAAATTTAAACTGCTATTTATGAATTTGTTTTGAAGTTTCTTTCCATTAAAAGTTTCTTTCCCATCAGGCATTGTGACAAATTTATTGTATGGCAAAGCTCCTTTTTCCGTGAGTTTGTTTTTTTTTTTGTTATTTAATATTCGAATTTATGTATGTATGTACGTATGTATGTACGTATATGACCAGGTAAATATGCTAATGCATGTTCATCTACCTTAAGGTTGACGTGCAAATATAAGAAACAATTTACCTAGTTTAAGAAGAGACATTAAGAAAATAATCAATTTATAAAAAATGTAAAACTGGAATGAAAAATAATTCGAATGCTTTTAAGCTGTTTGCACATCAAAACTCCTTCGCTCAATCGAATTTTTAATATTCTTTCCAAATATGTACGTACCGACAGCAAATATGTACAACAGACCTTAAATTATTTGCCTATAAGAAGACATAGGATTAACTACACTGTACGATTGGTATGTTCGATAAAATAGGGAACCGAAATTATTGTCATGTTGGGTTTTATTATTTTTAAAATGATTTATGGCAGTTGATCAAAAATTCCTAAAAAATTACCACAGTTAAAATGTTGATCTTATATCGTGTTTAAGTAAAGAAGAACTTGATTTCGAATGTGTACGTATTCTGCCTTTTTCATTAGCTTTAAGTAGTCATCTTACTTACTTAATTGGCCATTAACAACCCAATTAACGGATTTCAGCCTTCCGCAACACATCCTTCCCGGCGCCTCTGCTTCTTCCGCGCCTACGCCCGTTCCCACCAATCGATGACAGGGCTTCCTCGATTTGGTCCTTCCAACACATACAAGGTCATCCACTTCGCCGATTTCTGGAGATTCCCGCATCAAATACCCGTCTTGCCGGAGCATCCTCCTCCATTCGAACGACATGGCCGAGCCAGCGCAGCCGCTGGATATTAATACGCTGCACAACGTCTATGTCGTTGAGGAGCTCATACAGCTCACCGTTGGATCGGATGCGGAAATCATCGCAACCACGCACCGGACCGAAGATCTTACGTAGGCCTTTTCTCTCGAACACTCTCAAGGTGGCTGCATCAGTACTTAATAGGGTCCATGTTTCTGCGCCATAAAAAAGCACGGGGAGGATGAGCGTTTTGTAGAGTGTTAGTTTTGTCGCACGAGAGAGGTCTCTGCTACTCAATTGCCTATTGAGACCATAGTAGCACCTATTGGCCAGAGTGATCCTGCGCTTGATCTCCAGACTGACATCATTTTTGGTGGTAACGGCGGAGCCAAGATAAATAAATTCCTTGACTATATCGAAAGTATAGTTATCGGACGTAATCTGAGAAGTAGTCATCTGCGAACGGTAATGGGTGAATAGCTAGGACTAGCAGACCATTAAATCGGGAATCGTTGGTATATGAGATCTCTGCGGTTTTATAATCCTTACAAAGTAGTTTGTTTATAGTTGAGCTTAACAGCTTAGTAACCTTACATGGACGTCATAGTATTATGACTCTTGCATTCAAGTAGAAAGTGTTCAAGGAAAGAGTTTTTTGCATCATATACAGTCTACCTAAACGGATATGCAAGTGCGATATTGTAGTTTTAAGCCTGAAATAATCATTTAAAACATATACATACATACTCGTACATAATTGGCCATTACAACCCTTCAGTCAGGATTACGGCCTAGCTTCTCAACACCACTCATGTTGTATGTGTTAATTTTATACATGAGTGGCGGGGCCTACAGTTTAAAGTCGACTCCTAACGACAGATTTTTAAGAAACTTTTCATGGCGATTTTATTTATTCTCAGAGTTCTTGCCAGAAATTTGCCGAGAGGATTTTGTTTTGATTTTTTATAATTGTTTTTAGACAGCTTGTACCACTGTGCAATATGTTATGTACATAAATATTTTTAATGGTTGTGTATGTGTATGTTTTTTTTTGTTTTTTCTTACTCCTATCATACATTCCCGTCAATTTCATGGCGACAGTCTTCAATCAATAGATGAATGTTTTCATGATTATGATCCGACTCGATATTTGCAATTCAAATCTAAATTGATTTCAATACAAAGCGCCATTTCCATGTAACAACTAAACTCTGACTGCGACTGTAAAGTGTTAAATTATATAATATGACATACAAAAACAAAAAAAATGTAATAAAAGAATAAATGTCTTTTTGAGAATGATCAATTTAGAATAAGGAAAAAAATATTCAAATATTAAAATTTGAAAAAAAAAAATTTAAAAAAAATAATAAAATTAAAAATGAAATTAATTCACATTAAAAAAATTAAATAAAAGATTTTCTTGCTTGCAAAAAAAAATTCTTTTAACAGCATTGTCTTACCAAGTGCCTTTTCAATGATCGTAAACGTTACATATTACTTTAATCAATTAGATTCCTTTTGAAGAGTTTTTTCTTATGTACAGCCATGGACATTAAATTAGCACAAAACTTCTTCATAAAAACAATCATATTTTTATAGTATTTTAGGTCTACTCATAAAAAAATTTAAACATAGGAACTTAAAATACATACTCTTCTTTAAAAAGAAACAAAAGTTTTGACGATATTGTTAGTCGTCTGTTCGTTAAGACCTGCAACATATCAAACGCCAGATTTTAGCTGGACAGTAAAATAGCACAAATTAAAATTTCTGGAATAAAAATGATGTGCTTTAATAAATAGTAAAAATATTAATGTTTTCAGCTTATTTGATTAATATTTAGTAGAGTAGCCTCTATTTTCAAGCTCTGCGTGGCATCTACGGAACAATGTTCTTCTGGCAAGTTCTTTGGGAATCGAGTACCAAGCGTCCAGTATTCCAATGCACAAATCGTCCAAATTTTTGTACTTTTGTTGAGCAATTGTACATTTCACATCGTTCTAGGGGTTTTCAATCGAGTTTAAGTCAGAACTTTGCGCCGGCCAGTCTAAAACGGGAATGCGCTCTTCATAAAACCAATCCTTTGCCAGCTTAGATGTGTGTTTGGGGTCACTATCTTGCATAAATATGAATAAAACTGGCATGTATTTAAAAGCTTATGGTTCCATTTTGTTCTTTATAGTGTCCAAATACTGATAACAGTCCATTTCTTCATTAATTTTTACAATGGGACTTACACCGTGCCTTGAAAACGCTCCCCGCACCATTGTGTTCCCTCGAACATGTGTTATGGTCCTTTGAGCATAGCGTGGATTGAATGTCTGACATTTTGGCCAATGAACAACCACTCTAGCATCCGGTCCCATACGATTTACCTTTGTTTCATCACTCCAAAATATTTTTTTCCACAATGGGAGGTCTTTAGCATTGTGGATGCGAGCAAACGTTAAACGCTGTATCTTAAGAAAATACTATATTTCTAGACTTTATTATTGTTGTTGCATTGTTATTTTTATATAATCCATTCAGTGTTTCATAATTACAAAATCAATTTAGAGTTAAGTCATTGTCGATGCTCTTAATTGGACTGCATTTTCTGCAAATCATGTGTATAAAATGCCCTCAATATTGTTACGAAAATGGAAATGGTGTAACATCGTTTAACATTAACATGATAAACAAAAACTACACAAATAAATACAATGAACTTGTTTACAGGTAAACCAAGAACATCAGTATGAAATAAAAGGGGATAGACAAGTAAGCAAGAAGGCAACAACATGAACAAAATACGCAAACAACAATGAAACCGCAATAAAGCTCTCGAGAAGGCGAAACCATGGACATTAAACTTCAAGAACATTCATTAGATTGTTTACGTGGGCATATAAAAAGCCAAGATAAAGCAGGAAATGAGTTTTAAGAATTCAGTCAGCCTTGTGTGAAGATGCGTTGCGTGTAAAGAGAACAGTCGTGGTTTGAAGATCATCGTTGTAAAGATCCGCGTTGTAAGCAAAGAAGAATAGCGAACATGCAATTGTTGGCAATTGTTGTTGTATACGTAAAGTTGTAAACCGTGGCAAACAAAAGTAGTGCGAACAATTAAGAATTTATTTTTATTTTGTTTGAAATCAACGAACTCATATTTTAAACGTTTTTAAAAAGATAAAAACATAACAATATTATACAAAAGCCACTCCTCAATTACGGCAGGAGAGATTTAAAATTTTTCTACACAAAATATTGGCCTTGGCATGGTATGAAGAAAGAAATTTAAAAACTTTCCTTCAAGATATTTTGGCCTCTACTCTCATTTAAAGTATAGAGAGAATTAGGCAGAACACCGTGGCAATTCACAACAGTTCTTAATCAAGATATTGGAATTTGGAATATTTTTAATCGAATAACAAATACATGGAGATATTTCTTTATTTTTGTCAAACAGTATATTTCATTTGCATGTGAATACGTTTGACCTAGGTATTAGGAATGCCACGGTTTCAATAGACTGAACCAGAATATACATGAACTAGCTGACCCGGCGAACTTCGTTCCGCACAAAATAGATTTTTTTATTGCCCAAAACAGGTAACTGTTGTACTTATAATCAAGCGTGTTCTAGACAATGAAAGTATGCTTTATTTATGGTACTAAATTCTTTATTAATTTCAGGAATCTATTTTAAAAACCAATTCTTGATAGCTATTTAAACATCAAAAATAATTGTTCATATTTTTACTATTAATTAATTATTATTACATATTTGTTGCCACGGCCATTTTTGGTGAGTTTGTCGATATCGACTCTACGAACTTACTCACCAAATTGCATTCGACTACGATCACTATGTCCCTAAATATTCAATTTTAAAGGTTTGCCACGCCTACTTTTTGCTTTATCGAATAAAACCATCTAAACCTGATAAGCTTTCGGACAAAAAAAGAATGGTTAAAATAGGTTCAGTAGTTTAAGACTTATAGGTATCACTTGAAGGGGGAGGTTTGTCACATCCATTTTTGGTGGGATTGTCGATATCGACTCTACGAACTTACCCACCAAATTTTGTTCGTCTACAATCAATATGTACCTGAATATTATAAAAATATTAACTTTTTGCCACGCCCTCTTAACATTTAGGGATATGAAAAATAGATGTTGTCCGATTCTCAGAAATACCCGATATGCACACAAAATTTCATGAAAATCGGTCGACCCATTTCGGAGGAGTTTAACCACTAACACCGTGACACGAGAATTTTATATATTAGATTATACAATTTTTAATGTCAACACTTTGGAAAATTACTTCTATCGGACACCTCGAAGCTAATTTAGGGAACAAGTAAGTGATCGAAAAATTAAAAAAAAAAATGCAGAAGATTAGAAGATCGTGCAGTACAAGTCTATTCCATTACTTATGAATTGCAAATATTTTCGAGATGAAAAACACCTAGTACATCTGTTCAAGAAATATGTATGTATGTGTGTTTAAAACGTATTCTTTTATTTGCCTGTGTGTGTATGTGTGCATAAGAGAGTACAAGTGTAAAATAATGTTCACCTTCTTTAGATGGTGAATGACCGGTGGATGAATGAGAATCCATGCGCTAATTAATATTTAGTTTAACAGCATTGCTTTTTTCATGTTACCAAACTATACTGGTCTACGGCTACAAACAAACAAACCAACACGAATACACAAGCTAAAGTAGAAACACTTTATAAAATGCATTGAGATGGACAAACTTAGTCAGTGGCCGTAAAAGAAATCAACTCCCGGACTAAAACAATTCTAATGGATTGCATGTGATTTGCAATGATGGTCAGATACAAGCGCACACGCACACACCAAATCGCACTTGAACTCATACTAGCGTCAATTTAAATCATATACTCTTGTATATACACCTGTTCTTGAAACTAAATTACAAAAAAAGAGAAGAAAAAAACGGCATAAGTAACATCAAGAACACGAAAATGAAGATGAAGATGAAGAAACTAAAAAACCAACACAGTACATTGAACGCCTCTAACAACCAACACATCGCAACTCATCGACCACGCTCCACACTTTTGATAACGAACTATTTTATACATTAAATGCTAATGGTTAATAAGGTTTTTGCTTTTAAAAATTTCTGTAGTACAGGTACAACTTAACAGACACCCCTATCTACTTCACGTTCAAACAACATATTTCAGCTAAAAAACAACAACCATTCAAGCAAAAGAATAACAAGTTTAACCAGAGAGGAACCATTGAATCATAGTCATTCATTCGCCAATTGTTTGCAATCCTACATTCTATGGGCAGGAGTGATAAATAAAATGCAAACGGGTAAAATGAAAAGTTGCCAATAATTACGGTCGGTGGCCATTGGAAATTTCCGAAATAATATTATGATACTCGCCAATTAACTAGAATTTCGTCTGTTGCCTTATTACACATACGTTACGGCCTAGCTTCTCACACTACTCATGTTGTGTGCCTTAATTTTATACTTGAGTGGTGGGACCTACAGTTTAACGTCGACTCCGAACGGCAAATTTTGAGAAACTTTTTCATGGCAGGTTTATTTACCCTCAGAGTTCTTGCCAGAAATCTGGCGGTATTTTACTCAGTACTCTCGGTGGCGAATTCTGGTCAAAATACAATAACTTCAATATTTCTCAATAATAATGATTTCGCTCTGACGAGTAATCAAAAATTTTTCATCTTTTTGACTTTAATATGTAACAGTGTTGAAAAATTCAGTACTTTAGTACTTTTTTCAGTAGTTTTTCATTTCAAAAATACCGTAGTACCCCCACGACGCTTTAAGTACTTCTTTATTATTACATATTTCATATCTTAGGCTTTTAAACTAATAATGCATTAGCAACTTATTGCTAAAGATAGAATTAGTCTTTAGCCCCGATTAGTCAAACGTCCACGGAACGTACTTTCGTTTTTAGAATACGAAAAGCAATGAGAGCGCTTGTCGAATCATAAGGCAATTTCGATAAGCATTTACATTGCGCTTCATATGCTAAAAACGAACGTATGTTTCGTCGACGTTTGACGTTTTCTACGTTCCGAATCAGCTGTTTTTATTTTGTATGTGAGGAACACTTACGTGTATTAAATATAAATAAATAAATAGTCTATAGTAGTAGATCGTGTGTTGGCTTAATAGACATGATTCCACAGTTCAAACTCCATGTCAGGTATCTCCAACAAAACGAAATACGAGAAAAATATTTCTTCGGCGACCTCCTACTGGAGTTAACAAAATTTCTTTGAACAGTTTTTCAAAAATCTTATGTTCGGAGTCGACTTTAAACTATACGTTCTGCCACTCATGTATAAAATTAACACACAAAATAAGTGGCGTGAGAAGCTAGTTCGTAATTCTGACTGATAATGTATGTATATTTTTTTTTACAAAAGTACCATGCGATGCGAAAAGGTACTCTTACAGTTATAGTTCAGTACCATTTTAAAATTTCAATTTTGCAACACTGATATGTAAGATAGATTATAAGATAAAATTTAAGGGACTTTTTATAAAGTACATTTGTTTCCGAAGTACGCCGTTCTTGTATATTCATTATCCTTTTCCCCTGCTCCTAGTAAACGGAATCTTCAGATGGACAACCCTTTGACCGGACTTAATTTAATCTGGACAACGCTATTGGAGACCGCAACGGGCTATTTGAGAAAGAATTTATAAAAAAAGGGAAAGTATCGATAAAGCGCCCACAATATCGATATCTAATTTTTAAAAACTAGAAATCTCGTTTCCCGAGAATGTGAATGTGTTAATTAGTTTCATTAAATTATTGTTATAACAGTCTTGCGTCTGGCAATTATTAGATTAACGGCATTTTAATAATAAATATTCATGTATTTGTATACGAGTTGACGTTTTTGGAAACACATTTTTCTTTCAGACTTTCGCTTGATCTTAGTAATCAAAATATTCATTAATATGTGCTATTCGATATTCACAAACTATTTAATTTAAATTAATTTAAAATTCTATGCCAAAAAAAAAAAAATAACAAATTCGTAAATAATTAATGTAAACAATTTTGATATGAAATAAAATAGAAATAGATAGTGCGTTCTAAAAGGGTGATAAGAAATGACTTAAAAAATTTTGCAAAAACCATAAAATTGAATCTCCAATGAAATTAAATTGCAAAAGAAAAAAATCGGCAAAAAGTTCAGCATCGAAATAAGGCCACCAAGAATCGTTTATCATGTCGAGAAATAAAGGAAAAAAATTACGTCTTCCAGTTACTACAAAATCTATTGGTCGCGTTTTAAATGCTAATTGTTGATTAAACGTAAAAAAAATTAAGTCTAACATACATACATACATACACACATACATAAATGGCCATTACAACCGTTCAGTCAGGATTACGGCTTAGCTTCTCAACACCACTCATGTTGTGATCAGATCAGATCATAAGCAGATAGTGACCAGATCGTGAGCAGATTGTAAACAGATCACGATCTGGTAACGATCTACTCTATATCTGATCAGGATCTGCTTATGATTTAATTCTTTTACAGATATGCGTGCTCCCAAATGTATATGGAAAAAGTGGCCCCGAAACCCCATAAACAAACAATGTACTTACGAAACTTGTGCAAATCTTGTTTTTTTTTTTAACAAAACAACGCTGTTGTATATGTTTCACATGAGAATATGAAATGATTTCCTTCCAAAAATATTGATCTTCTTCTTCAGAAACTTATGAGGAATCTTTACAGCTTAATTTTGTGCAGAGAATATGCAAATTTAACGACAAATAAGCGAAAATAAAGATATGCCAGTTGGAAATTTGGTATTCAAACTCATGGCAAATAGAATATTTTTAATTGCTAGTAATAGTTAATTTTCTAATATTTGTTTCATCATTTAAATTTCAAAAAAAAAAAAAACCTGCGTTCAAACGAATGTTCTCTAATTTCGTAATATATTGTGAATTATTTATAAACAACTAGTTGACCCGGCGAACTTCGGCCCGCCCAAAAATGATTTTTTTTATTTCCCAAAACAGGTCACATTATATATTTATTGTAATAATTTATTGTAATAGGGCTGATGAAGTTATCTATGTACATATGTAGTTATAAACCATGGAATTAGCCGACTTATAGGTATCTCCTAAAGGGGAGGGTTGCCACGGCCATTTTTGGTGAGTTTGTCGATATCGACTCTACGAACTTACCCACCAAATTGCATTCGTCTACGATTACTATGTCCTTAAATATTCAATTTTAAAAGTTTGCCACACCTACTTTTTGCTATATCGAATTTTCTTTTAAAACCATCTAAACCTGATAAGATTTCGAGCAAAAAAAGAATGGTTAAAATCGCTTCAGTAGTTTAAGAGTTATAGGTATCACTTGAAGGGGGAGGGTTGTTACGCCTATTTTTAGTGGGATTGTCGATATCCACTCTACGAACTTATCCACCAAATTTTATTCGTCGATTCGATCAATATGTACCTAAATATTTTAACGATTTGCCACGCCCTCTTAACATTTAAGGATATGAAAAATAGATGTTGTCCGATATGCACGCAAAATTTCATGAAAATCGGTCGATCCATTTCAGAGGAGTTTAACCACTAACACCGTGACACGAGAATTTTATATATTAGATATAAAACATATTTTTCATCAAATCATTTGGTAAATAATAAAAATATTAATTTTAAATCAAAACAAAAATATAAGTTAAAGTAGAAAAACAACTGCGGTCAAACGAATGTCTGGTTGTTTAATGGAATAAAAGAAATTGAAAAGTTTTAATGAAAAATGTAAATTGGAATATCTATCAAGAGCAAAATAATCACTTCATAGGACGTGGTTGTATGTTTTTGTTTCAAGCGCAGGTTTCTTTAACGATTCCATTAGTTTTAATTTATTTGTTGCATTTGTTGTTGTATTAATATTTAATTCAATGCGTTCATTATTTCTTATCGTTACAATCGACTGATTACTGAAGAAAATAACTGGACTAAATATGTATGTATGAGTATTGCATTTTATTGTGTCGAATACACATACCATTGCCATTACTTCAAAAGAAAGTTTTTTTTCATAGCAAGTGGCAAGATGCAGTAAAAATATTATATTTTCAAACGGATTAATTTCAAATATTAAAATCGTATGTTTTCTTAAATTTCTTAGAAAATATTATTAACTTCGGCCTTTACATACATATGTACATAGCTCCATAAAATGTCCATTAATCATTAGAACTCGTCCTTAAATTTACAAAAACAAAATCGGACGATTAAAAATTTTTCAAAACGAGTTCAGTTCTACTGTATGTTGTATAACCCACACATTTCCATTTACATAGATATGAAAATATTTATGTATGTACCCATACATACGTATATGCGTAAATAGAAAATATATTTATACACTTGAATGCATTAATATGATTTCCTGGTCAGTTTATCGTTCACTATTAATTGGGTTTAAAAATAAAAAAATTTTAATGCAAAAAAAATTTTATACCTACCGTCAGGGTTTTCATGTGTGCCGATTTTGTTTTAAACTTGGAAATTTTTTAAACTTAATTAGGAATTTTGTTGGCTATTTTTGATGAAAAAAAAAATATTTTTTCGGCGACTTCCTCTCAACAGATTTCTGGCAAAATCTCAAATAAAAAATTGCCATGAAAAAGTTCCTCAAAATACTGTAGATCCCGTTATTCATGTATAAAATTAAGGCACGCAACATGATTGGTGTTGAGAAGCTAGGACGTAATCCTGAGTGAAGGGTTGTAATGGTCAATTATGCAAATCATACTGAGAAGTAACTTTATCTCCGAATACTGCCGATAACGCTGTTTAAAGTTTTCAAAACAGTCGAAATTTATCTTCAAAATCTCAAGCAGACAGTCGTGTAGAGTTATTTACAGACGCCGACGGTCACTGAAATATAATAAATCCGAAATCCCAAAACTGTCTGATGATGCTATTACATATACAGTAGAAGTCCATTAGTCCGGAATGCCCGATAGTCCGACATCGCTCCGGAAAATTGTAAAAATTTTGTGTGTAAGTGTGTCTTTAAAGCAAATAAAAACGCTCGAGAGCTATTCGTATACTAAAGCCATCCTTCTTTTGGACAATTGCAAAGCCCACCCACCAGTAGATGAGTTAGTTTCTGGAAATATTGTTGCTACTCTGCTCCCACCTAACGTAACATCTTTGGTTCAAGCCATGGACCAAGGGGTTTTTCAAAACTTTAAATATATACTTCTATAGAAGGTCTTTTATTCAAGGACTGTTAAATGCCGACTGTAACGTGACTGATTTTCAAAAAAGTTTAAAGTAAAAAATGCCGTCTATGCTATTACACTGTCTTGGAACGAGGTAAAAATACAGAACTCCAGAAAGGCTGGAGAAATCTTTATCCAGCTGCAACCCCTGCAACTGACCTAAGTCTACAGACTGATGAGGAGGAAACCCATCAAGATGCACTGACCAAAGTTTTGAATGTCGTTAGAAGTGCTGACAATCCCTTGAAAAACCTGCCTGAAGATGAGGTAGAGGAGTAGCTTTTAATTGACGAGAATGAGCCTGTTGAACAAGAACTAACCGATGACGACATTATCAACATTGTAAAGGGTGTTTTTTATAGAGGTATAGAACTTTAAGTTGGCATTACTTCTCAAGATGGCGACCAATTTAACAGCTGTCAAGTGATTTATTCTCAGTTTGGTTTGGCAATTCATTATGAATAGACTCACGCCTGAACAACGCTTGCAAATAGTGCAATTTTATTTCGATTTATTGAAAGACACGTTTGGTGACTGCCTAATTTCACGTTTTGGACCTGTGACTTGGCCTCCAAGATCTTGTGATTTAACACCGCTAGACTACTTTCTGTGGGGCTATGTAAAGTCATTGGTCTATGCGGTAAAGCCACAAACGCTTGACCATTTGGAAGACACATTCGCCGTGTTATTGCCGATATATGGCCACAAATGTTGGAAAAAGTCATCGAAAATTGGACGTCCAGATTGGACTACATCCGCGCCAGCCGTGGCGGTCATATGCCAGATATCATATTTAAAATTAATGCCATAAGATTATCTTTCGGATAAATAAAATTCATGTCAATTGAATAATCCATCGTTGTTTTATTGCAACTTAAAGTTCTATACCTCTATCAAAAACACCCTATAGTAAACCCTCAGCCTGCTCAAAATCTTGAAGAAAGTGACTCAGATGCCGAAACGCAAGAAAAAAAAAATCAGCTGGGCATAAGTTTATCTCTTTTGCTAAGGCTAGTACTAGCTACAGTGCTTCCGAAATTATTGATTTCCATATCATTAGAAATAAATTTTATACTAAACGCCAAAAGTCAAGTCAAGAAAACAAAAAGACATTCGTGACTATTTTAAACATAAGTCAAATAGGTTTTATAGTACGTATACATACATTATATAGATGTTTTTGTCAAATTTTTGCAATTTATGAAACATATTTTTTTATTTTTTTAATAATTGAGAAAAATATGTATATTTTACTTTCAAAATCTCAGAAATGTTGGTGATTTTTTGAAATTGAATTCGGAGAATAAGATCTTAATAAGTCTGAATACCCTAGTTAAAGCTACATTACAGACTCACACAAACAACACTCTCTCTTTCTGTACACACACGTGTGTATGTATGCACTCGAATGTACCTCTCTTACGATTACACGAGTATTAAAAAATAAAAATAAAAACATTTATTTGTTGTTATTGTTTGTTACTTGTGGATTTGTTTGATTATTATGATGGGCGGTGACGTTCATACCTTGTTTTGTCGTTACTCTTCACACTTTTTTCCAGTACATACACTGTGTTGCTAACAATACCAATACAATACAATGACAAATGAGAGTATAGAGTTCATTGCCACTTGTCAATTTATAGATATTAATGTGACGCATTGCTTTGACATGTGACTTTCTAATCGTGCTCGCTCGTTCACTACTGTTGCTTGGCGTTGTAAAAGTATTCGAATACTGAAATAAAAAAAATTTCTATTCTCTTCTGCAATTGCTTCCATTTCGTTTGCATTTGTCATTACATATGTATGTAGTATGCGATCTGACCCAAAAGACTTTTTTAAATGTTTTCCGATATTTAATTTTGACCACATTTTCATTTTCATCTTAATTGCAGACAATTTACGACGTAACGTTTTAAAGGAATACTCTCAAGTTAACAACAAAGACATTCTGTATGACGAGGCAAACAAAAGATTCGATTATCAGCGTCTAAGTGAAATTAGACCCGCATTGGGTAACAAAAGGGCTGCTGAGATTGACCAGAAGAAAGCATACATTGCTGAGAAGAAAATGCTGAGCGAACGCTCATTACTATTGAGTGGTTACTGTATCAACAATACAATTGAGAGTGTTAAAACGAATTGTGAGAAAAGCAATACGCCACTGTTGACAGCGAGTTCGTCGCCAGCACAAGGAACTGATCTCACTATAACGCCTACTGCAGCGGCAGCTGCTTATCTGTATTTGGAAAAAGTGAAAAATGAACGAATGTCACCGCGTGTGGCAACGGCAGATTTTGATTCCTTAAAGGATGCTATTATGGAATCATCAGCAGCGGCAGTAGTCGCTGCTGCTATGGTAAACAATAATAATAATAATAATAGCAACAACAACAACAACAATAATAATATAAATTCCATAAATAATCATAACAATAACAATAACAACAACAACAACGACAGCATCAGCAATAGTAATAGCAATATAATTAGTGGACGCACTAGTAGCACTGCCAGCAATTGCAGTAATAGCAGCAGCAATATTAGCAATTTAGTCAATAATCAGGTTCAAAGTTCAACTGCTAACAACCATACGGTTAATGATACCAGTGATGATTTACAATGTCATTCCCTTAAACAATCAACAAATCATACACAACACCAGCAACAGCATCAAATTCATAAGCATCAGCATCAGCAAGCACAACAACATTTTCAATCACTGTCGCAGCAGCAGCAACAGCAGCAACAACAGTCATTACACATGAGCAGTAATAATGTAAAAAAGGAAAGACTTAGTCCAGGAACTAACGGAGATCTCCAAACATCCTTATCAAGGTAAGTAAATTCAATAAAATTCTCTTAATGACAATACCCCAATAACATAGTCACAGACAATCGTTTGACCGCACATATATTTTATATTATTTTATATATTAAATAATTATGCTGTTGTACATTTTTTAAATGCTTTTATTCATCTTGGTTTATACATATTTCTTCTTGTAAGGGCAATACCCCAATAACATAGTCATAGACAATCGTTTGACCGCACATATATTTTTTATAGTTATACAATATTCGGCACGACGATACAAAAAATCGTTTATCATATCAAAATATAAAGAAAACCTTGATTTTCCAATTAAAGTAGATGCTCGTAAATTAGACATCGCTGAAAATCGAATCTTACGCGATCGTTCATATGCGACTGTGTTTTAAATGCTACTTCAAAATTTAAATGATTGACGTTTAGGATTTGATCAAATTCCCTTGTCCTACGAGTGGAAAAAAGTTATTTTTTATATTGTAACTCCTACAGTTTTTATTGACACAATCTGAACCATTGTTGAAAAATTTAGTACTTTAGTACTTTTTTCAGTACTTTTCCATTTCAAAAATACCGCAGTACCCCCGGGATGCTTACAGTACTTTTTTTATTATTATATATTTTATGTCTTGCGCTTTTCAGCTATTAATTCATTACTAACATGTTCAACGTAATACTAAAGGTAGATTTAGTCTGCAGCTCCGGTTAGTCAAACGTCCACGGAACGTATGTTCGTTTTTAGAATACGAAAAGCAATGAGAAACCTTGCCGAACCATAAGGTAATTTCGATAAGCATTTACAATGCTCTTGGTATACTCAAAGCGAACATGTGTATGTTCCGTCGACGTTTGACCAAACGGAACTACTTCGTTTTGTATCAGCAGTTTTTTTATATGTCAGGAACACGTATAAGTCGTTTTCTTCATATTTTTAAAACGAACGTATGTTCCATTATGTGTCGCACGACGTTTGACTAAACGGGGCTTTTACTTTTCGTATGTGAGGAACACATACATGAATTAAATATAAATAAATTAAAAGTCTTGTAGGAAGTGTGTTGGCTTACTAGACGTGAATCCACAGTTCAAATCCCATGTCAGACATCTCCAACAAAACGAAATATGAAAAAAATATTTCTTTGGCCACCTCCTTCTGGAGTTAACAAAATTTCTTTGAAAAGTTTCTCAAAAAAATCATTCATTCGGAGTCGACTTTAAACTGTAGGTCGTGCCACTCATATATAAAATTAACACACAAAATAAGTGGCGTGAGAAGCTAGTTCGTAATTCTGACTGATAATGTATGTATGTATTTTTTTTACAAAAGTACCATAAGATGCAAAAAAGTACTCTTTCAGTTATAGTTCACAACCATTTCAAAATTTCAATTTTGCAACACTGATCTCAACCAAGCAAACGAAGAGCAGTTTTGGTAAAGGAAGTGATATGGTGTGAGAAGCATTCTCTTATAGCTAAAAGGAATTAAGCAACATAGTTGAAACTTCTAGGCGATATTTTACTTACAAAACTTGAACAACACAGCTATCCACTTCACGCAATAAGAGTATGGAATGTTTTTATTCTAAAAATGTTTGTATAGCTCCATGTAGTCTCGATTGCCATAGCAAATCTTTGCAGTTAAAATCATAAAAAGGGGAAGACATTAATCGATCTTAAGTGTTATGTTAAAGAACAAGCGAGTAATTCTAGATGGCTATTAGGATTCAAGTTTCACAAATTCCATCTCAAATAGACTGTTAGGGTATTCCCTAGCTATGAACTTAATTAACACGTTGACTGTCGCGGCAATTTTCAGAAAACTGGCCACGCAAGACAACATTGATTTTTTGTACTTTTCCCAGAAGCCATTTATCGATAACTAGCATTGATAAAGGGTGATTTTTTAAGAGTTATAAAATACATAAAATTCAGAAAAATGCATGAAATCTTTATTTGAATCGATAGTACGGTCTATATAATTTAATGTTTGAAGATTATTTCATGCAAATATTGGCGACTGCGCCTCAAATGGTCCATCCTCTTGGTCCAATTTTGGCATACTCTTTCCAACACTTCGGCCAGCATCTCACGAATAAATGCTTCAATTTTGTCTTCCAATGCGTCAATTGAAGCAGGCTTGTCTGTATAGACATGAGCTTTAACATAGCCCCACAAAAAATTGTCTAAAGGCGTTAAATCGCACGATCTAGGCGGCCAATTGACCGATCCTGAACGTGAAATAAAATGTTCACCGAACTCGCCTTTCAATCAATCCATTGTTACGCGTGCTGTGTGGCATGTGGCACCGTCTTGTTGAAATCACATGTCATGCAAGTCAAGCTCTTGCATTTTGGGCAAAAAAAAATTTGGATATCATCTCACGATAGCACTCACCATTCACAGTTACGTTATGATTCGCAGCATCTATGAAGAAGTACGGTCCAATGATGCCACCAGCCCATAAATCGCACCAAACTGTGACTTTTTCTGGATGAATTGGTAGCTTTTGCAATGCTTCTGGCTGATCTTCACTCAAAAATCGACAATTCTGCTTATTTACGTATCCATTGAGCCAAAAATGAGCTTCGTCGCTGAACACAATTTTTCGATAAAGAAGGGGATCTTCGGCCAACTTTCCAAGAGCCCATTCACCAAAAATTCTACATTGCGGTAGGTCGTTCGGCTTCAATTCTTGCACCAGCTGTACTTTGAAAGGCTTCACACCTAAATTCTTCCGCAAAATTTTCCAATGGCCCAATTGCTGCGAACGGCGACGAATCGATAATTGATGGTCATCATTAGCACTGGCCGATACAGCTGCGATATTTTCTTCAGCTCGCACTCTACGTAAGCGTGTTGGTGGTTTAATGTCCAACAATGTAAATTTGGTGCGAAATTTAGTCACAATAGCCCGAATAGCCGCTTCAGTGGTTTCGATTAAACTGACCATAAAATGGAAGAAGCGCGCGATGAACTTTCTTAACAGAGCACGCATTTTGATAATAAAATTCAATGATTTGCAAGCGTTGTTCGTTTGTAAGACGATTCATGGTTAAATTATAGACCAAACTGAAGATGTTTGACAGTGAAACAAAACACGAAATGTGCGTGAGCTGTTTAAACCAGTGTTGCCAAAAAGATAATAGCTAAAAAAATCACCCGTTATAATTCGTAGCTACACAAAAATGGCAGGTTTAGTGAGTACGAGATAACTCGTAGTTGGCATCCTAGAAGGGAACGCAATCTACGAGTTATCTCGTAGTTGGCAGACAATGTGTTAAAATTATTTAATAATTTTTCCCCTTTCTATAAATTATTTAATAATAATGTAAGAAATGTATTCAACTTATAATTAATTTTTTTAAGTGAGTAAGTAAACAAATAATTTCATAAATAAAAATTTTAAATTTGAAAAAAAACCTGCTGCGGTCAAATAAATTTCTATGACTGTAGGCTTTTCTTCAATGTGATTCGACATAGAAATTAATCTTTTTTCTTCAATTCAATCCATTCTGTTAATTTATTTGATAAAAAAAAAATAAGTTTTTGATAAATAACCATTCAATAGTGTCTACGGCTAAAGAACAGTAGCAAAATTGACAAAACCAATTAACAAATTCACCCAGCAGTCATTTGTTTAAACTTGTCCAGAGAGAAAGACTAATCCAAGATACATAGATAATGATAAATAAACAGAAAAGATATTTTTTTAATGAATATTGTTTTAAAATTTAGTGAACACGATTAGCATAAATATTTAATTCAAAATTTTTTTTTTTTACAACAAATTAATATACATAAAACAAATATATGTAAATACCCGCATTAACTCCTTAGCCCCCCCCCCTTGTTGAAAGAAACATTAGAATACATTTATCAAACGTTGTTAATAGTTTCGGCATCAAACTATTAGTTGCTATTGTCGTTATGAATATAATAGTAGTAGTAGTAGTAGTAGTAGTATAATATGAAGTAAACAATGTTGGACACGACACACGTTTGCTGTCAATATGATTTCTTTCCAACACAGACCAAACTGTGAAGCCAAACAACAAAGAAAAAAAAACTAAAAATGTTAATTAATTATGGTACAGAAAGGCTAACTCAAAAGCATCCGCAACAGCGTTAGCTATAAACAACAAGAATTAATGAACACTTCTTCGGTAAATTCAAATACACTCAAAACAAAATATTTGTAAAATAGCCCTTTGAGAAAATTAAAACAAACAAAACAGAGTTGTATCTACAAAGCGTACACAGTATATGTACCAGACACATATGCTCTATAATTATAGATTGAATCCACAAAATTTAAAGTATTTTATAACATGACATGTAAAGTGTGTTTTTTATAGAGGTATAGAACTTTAAGTTGGCATTACTTTTCAAGATGGCGACCGATTTAACAGCTGTCAAGTGATTTATTCTCAGTTTGGTTTGGCAATTCATCATGAATAGACTCACGCCTGAACAACGCTTGCAAATAGTGCAATTTTATTTCGAAAATAATGGTTTTGTGCGGAAAACGTATCGCGCACTACGTCCAGTTAATTCGCTTAACCATGGAACGTTTTCGCACCACGTTCACTCTTATTGATAACTCGCATCCCCAGAGACGCTGTACGGTGCGTACAGAAGAAGCTATTGCTGATGTAGAGCGTAGCATTGAGGAAGACCCGAATGAGTCCATCCGCCATCGAGCACAGGAATTGGATCTGTGTCCATCCACTTTATGGGAGATTTTGCGGAAGGATCTTGGTTTGCGTGCTTACAAAATCCAACTCGTGCAAGAATTGAAGCCAAACGATCATCAAGTAAGGCGTAGATTCGTCGAATGGACCCAAAACGAGATTACCGTTGTTACCGATTTTCATAAGCGAATTTTGTTTAGCGATGAAGCGCACTTCTGGTTGAATGGCTACGTTAACAAACAAAACTGCCGCATTTGGAGTGAAGGTAATCCTCAAGTGTATGTGGAAACACCGTTACATCCAGAAAAACTGACTGTTTGGTGCGCTTTATGGGCTGGTGGAATCATTGGTCCGTACTTTTTCAAAAACGATGGTGGCCAGAACGTTACAGTCAATTGTGATCGGTATAGAGCCATGATTACTAACTTTTTCATTCCTGAATTGAATAACCATGATGTCCAGGAGATGTGGTTTCAACAAGACGGCGCAACATGTCACACAGCTCGTGCCACAATAGATTTATTGAAAGACACGTTTGGTGACCGCCTAATTTCACGTTTTGGACCTGTGAATTGGCCTCCAAGATCTTGTGATTTAACACCGCTAGACTACTTTCTGTGGGGCTATGTAAAGTCATTGGTCTATGCGGTAAAGCCACAAACGCTTGACCATTTGGAAGGCAACATTCGCAGTGTTATTTTCGATATACGGCCACAAATGTTGGAAAAAGGCATCGAAAATTGGACGTCCAGATTGGACTACATACGCGCCAGCCGTGGCGCTCATATGCCAGAAATCATATTTAAAATATAATGCCATAAGATTATCTTTCGGATAAATAAAATTCATGTAAATCGAATAATCCATCGTTGTTTTATTGCAACTTAAAGTTCTATACCTCTATAAAAAACACCCTTTACATATATTCTGACAAATTAAAAGAAATTAAATGATCGACAATTGAAAATCCACTGGGAAATGCTAAGCAAATATTTTTAAACTGCTAGAACTCTACAATCTATTTCTCTCAGGGGTTCAAAACAGTCTATTTGCATATTTAAATCCCCGTTACAACTTACACACATACATAATTGGCCAATACAACCCTTTAATCAGGATTACGGTCTAGCTTCTGACACCACTCATGTCGTGTGTCTTAATTTTATACTTGAGTGGCGGGACCTACAGCTTAACGTCGATTCCGAATTACAGATTTTGAGAAATCTTTTCATAGCAGGTTTATTTACTCTCAGAGTTTTTGCCAGAAATCTGCTGAGAGGAAGTCGCCGAAGAAATATTTTTGTTTTCATATTTCGTTTTGATGTCTGGCCATGGGGCTTGAACCCGGGCTTTACGTCTAATAAGCGAACACACAACCTACTAGACCACGGCCACTTACAACATACAACGAAATAATGACCAAACAGTGCTCATACATACAGTGGTGGATTTATTTGTGATAATTTTCACAACGCTGTAATATCAAGAAACCCATGACATTTTGGAAAAATATACCTTGGGTCGACGAGTCGAAGTTTTGCCGCTTCGGCTCTGATGGAAAGCAATGCGTATGGCGCCTCCAACCTGGAGCATCATCCAAAGTGCACCCTAAAAACGGTCAGACAAGGTGGTTGAAATGTGATGGTGTGTGCAGCATTTTCCTGGCATGGTGTAGGTCACATTTACAAGATAAATTCTAAAATGGACCACCATGTTTACAAAAATATTATAACAGGCACTATGATACCATTCGCTGAAGACAACATGCCTCTAATATGGAAATTTATGCATGATAATGACCCTAAGCACATTTCACGTCTAGTGAAGAGTTGCTTAGAGGAAACCGATATCATTGTTCTTAAGTGGCCAGCTCAATCCCCGGACCTCAATCCAATTGAGAACTTATGGAAAGATGTTGAGGAACATGTACGAACAGTAAAACCAAAAAATTCAAGCGATTTGTGGGAAGAAATCCAATTCCAAAGCAACGTTGTGTGACATTAGTCGAAAGTTTACCCAGGAGATGTGCTGCTGTTGCTGGATTTCCCACTAAATACTAGGATTTTTTTTATGAAGCTGAGCTTAATTTAGAAAATATTGCTATATTATGCCTATGTCTTAAATTCATGACCAGGATAAAATTTGTGTTTATGTATATAATATGTAAATAAAAATTCTTAACCGAATATAGGTAACAAAATATTGTTAATTTTTCTTCATAACATTACTAAAATCTTAAAAAAAAATATCATGGACCCATTTTCTCATTTTCGATAAAATCAGTCAGTCATATGTCGTATCTTAAATTCGTGGCCACCACTGTATATAGTGTTGGGTGGTCCTCTAGTCGAATTTTCATATTTATCTAGCTTAACGGATATTTTACTTTGAGCGTACGTTTGTGAGTGTTAAGCACAAATACGTGTAATCTTTTGTATTACAATTTAATGGCCTACATGTGTTAAAAGAGTTTTTATTGTTTTTGTTTCATCCATTAATCAAACCCAAAAAAAATTTTTTTTTTTTAAATTAATACATTTTTATCAAATTTAATACGCGTAACACGCACCAATGAATAAAAAGAAAAGAAAGGAAAAGAAAAGAAAAAAGAACGAAACATCTTCATATTCGAATATCATGCCAAAGACCATTGACGAATGCGTATCTACTCGGAATTTTTTGAACTATTAAGCCAATTAGCATCAACATGTGAAATTAATTAAAATCGTGGATAAGCTGTCCTGTTAAACTGCTGCCCTTCTACTATTTTCTTTTTAAATTCTTTGTTGCAGAATTTCAAAAAATAATAATAACTCAGGCTTAACTTCTTTAAAGCATTTATGTGTATTGAATCTGAATCTGATATCAACACCTAATATTTTCGAAGTTTCAGTCCATGCAAGGCACATTGCTCTGGGACACCTAGCGAACTATTTCTGTAGAAGCTGCAGGAACGAGGCGGAAGAATGAGACGGTTCTTCATCTACTGGCAACATGCCCGGCACTATGTGAAAGGAGGAAAAGACATCTTGGTGCATGATACATCGATAAACGGAGTGATTTATCGACCGTTGACGACGGCAGTTTTAGTCGCTTGATTGTAAGCCCTAGGCGGTTCCAGAACTAGGGGATAGTTAACGCGAACTGTGGTATCATAAGTGCGTCTATCCAATTCATATTCACAAAACTGAAAGCTCAAATGAAGCTAAAATCAAATCCGCTGGATTATTAAAACTTGTTGTACAAAACATTGACCTTGCATTTAGTACTTCCATAATAACTTATTACGCTACTATTTGTTATCTTCATTGTTGATATCAAAGATTTAATAATAAGGAATTATGAAAAATAATTTTTAAGCCTAGGATGCCCTGGTAGTCTAGTGGGTAGTGTGCTAGACTATTAGCGTGAGGGTCGTGGGTTCGATTCCCACCAAGAGACTCTGGTCTATGACACTACACCGAGCGTATGGTCAAGTTACTCAGCTCGTACATAATTAGAATATAATTTGTAATTGTATTGTAATTAATAAATAAATAAAAAAAAAATTTTAAGCCTCAATTCAATATGCAAATACTGGCATATTATTCGATTCGCCATTTTGTTATATCTCCACAGTGATGCTATTTTCTGAGTAAACAGGCTCAATCTTTCTTCCTCTAAGGCTGGTATTATGTGAGACTGATGAAATGATTTCCTTATTTTCTACATGGACGCAGTAGTTCATTTCATGTCTAGTCGTTAGCTAACTTTCTTTACTTGTTTTGCCAGCGGTCGCTATTGCCTCCTTGTTGCAGTATTGATTTTCAACTGCAGCTTAAGTCCATTTCTTTGAGAAACCCTACTTATTAGGGTCATTATTAAAACTCGGCGTTAAACTTGGGTGTAGTTAAAGTTATCTTTAGCTTAAGGGAACTGTAAAGTTAACTTTAACTTATTTCCGTTATTACAACTGACAGATAAAATAAAGTTAACTGTTTTCAAAAATATGGCAGTGCCGGAGCAATATCGATAATACCGGGTTCAGACATGCACCTTTATTGCGTAAATCGCAATAAACGCCATTATTGATATCAATATTCCATATAAAATTTCAATTAATTATTGCTCAATAAAAACGCAAATTGTTATAAAATTGAGAAAAACTTCAAATACAGCACTGTTATAAGCATGTTTAGTAAGCATATTACATTTTTCCGAACAATTTCAATTGATGTTTGACAAACGGCTCAATAAAACAACTTTTTTTTTAAACGCAGTGGCAACAAAGGGTCTCTTTTTTGTTGTTGTGCTTCCTCATTTGAAGTTGCCATATTGAAAATCTAATATATAAAATTCTCGTGTCACGGTGTTAGTGGTTAAACTCCTCCGAAATGGATCGACCGATTTTCATGAAATTTTGTGTACATATCGGGTAGGCCTGAGAATCGAACAACATCTATTTTTCATATCCCTAAACATTAAGAGGGCGTGGCAAATCGTTAAAACTGAATATATAGGTACATATTGATCGTAGACGAATAAAATTTGATGGTTAGGTTCTTAGAGTCGATATCGACAATCCCACCAAAAATAGGGCTGACAACCCTCCCCCCTTCAAGTGATACCTATAACTCTTAAACTACTGAACCGATTTGAACCATTCTTTTTTTGTTCGAAAGCTTATCAGGTTTAGATGGTTTCAAAAAAATTCGATATAGCAAAAAGTAGGCGTGGCAAATCTTAAAAATTTAATATTTAGGGACATAGTAATCGTAGACGAATGCAATTTGGTGGGTAAGTTCGTAAAGTCGATATCGACAAACTCACTAAAAATGGGCATGGCAACCCTACCCTTTAAGAGATACCTATAAGTCGGCTAATTCGATATTTTATAACTACATATGTATGTACATACTTATATAGCATGTATGTTTGTTAATTTTTGTTTTGGAGTGAGTACAACAACTACAACTTCATCAGCCCTATTACAATAAATTATTACAATAAATATATAATGTGACCTGTTTTGGGCAATAAAAAAAACAATTTTGGGCGGGACGAAGTTCGCCGGGTCAGCTAGTAATATACAATATGGCAAGTTCTAACATAAACTTAACTTTAAAAGTTACGGATAGGATGATCCTCCCTTTAGCTTAACCCTCACTCCTTCCATATTGTCCACTTCTAATAATGAAAAACAATTTATCTGCCCGTTAAAATACTTCCTTTAGTTAACAGCAAGTTGTAATAATGGCCTTTAAAGTCTCATATCCATTTAGTTATAACTGTTCGCGAGTTGCTACCCGTCGGTTCTTCTTTGATATTTTGTGGCGAATTAATCATGATTTAAACTGTGACGACTTTAAGACGCTGTCAATGTCTGTTTCTCTTTTAATCCAGACATTCGATGGTGAGCTTTTCTATATTATGCTTGCTGACTTATAATTGCCCTGTTAGCCGCTCAGTGTTGTGCATGCATATCTCATTTGCAAAATGGAGTCAGATATACATATGTACATACATAATTGGCCATTACAACACTTCAGTCAGGATTACGGCCTAGCTGCTCACACCACTCATGTTGTGTGTGTGTTAATTTTTATACGTGAGTGGCGGGACCTACAGTTTAATGTCGACTTCGAACGGCAGATTTTTGAGAAACTTTTCCATGGCAGGTTTATTTACTCTCAGAATATTTGCCAGAAATCTGCTGAGAGGATATTTTCTTTTTTTTTATGGTTCGTTTTGATTTCTGGCCTGGGGCTCTCGAACCCGGGCTTTACATCTAATAAGCGAACACACTACCTACTAGACTACTTTTAATCCTTCGAAGGACTCACTATGGTAAAATGTATTCTCTACACTTCAAGTGAGTCATTGTTACATTGATGAAGAGAATTTTTGTTCAAATCCGGTCTTTATCTTTTCCGATTTATAAAAATCATCAGACATACCACCTTCTTAACACATTTAATAACATTTATAATATCGATACTATAAACTAGAAGATATACACGACACAAATTTCTTTTAATGACAGTCGAATTCGGAGATATCCAAATATTTTAAATAATTTATGGCAATATATTTTAAATGATTCTATACTTATGTTCTTGAGATAGTTTTCACGCGCTTAACGGAAAATAATAAAAACAATATTTATTACCAATTAATAAAGACTTTATCAGCTATGCTGACATTAATCCAATATAATTTGATAGGATTATGTAAATAATTATCACGCATACATACATACATACATAAATTAATAGATTACAAATATTAAATGAATGCGCAAATGCGAACATTTTTATACCCTTCATTAAAAATGTTTCTTTATTGTGATCGACTTTGATGTTGTAAATCGGTTCAGTATCATTAAAATCAGCCAGTTTTATATTGATGGGTGTGACATTTTGAATTTAATTCGGAATCAGATAAAAAGTGACAAGTAGATGTAAATTTATGCAAATATGTCAAGATAAATTCTGTTATTCTTATTCTTGAATACAACGTTATATTTATGTCTATACGCATGTAAGCATACATACAGTGAGCGCCAAAAGTGAGTAAACACCAATGAAATAATTCATTTTCTTAGGACAGCGAGAAAAGTAAATGAGAATCGTCGAATAAATTTCCAAAAATAAAAACGGTTTATTTATTACTTATAAAATGTTAAAACAAAAACAACAATTCACGATAAAGGAACTTTTTTTTTAACTTAAGAATATAATAGAAAATTTAAAATTATAGTGGGTGTTGACTCACTTATGGCGCTCACTGTATACAGTGGACAGCATAAGTCTTAGTACGGCAAAATATTTTGAGAAAAAAAAGTCCCCACAGGCTTAATACTCTTACACAAAGTCCCAATATGACTTCAAGAGAGTATTTAGGAGATCATTTAAAAGAACGGTTACGTAATCGCTAAATCTCAAACAAAAGTCAACCGACAAACTTGCTCATCGTGCCACCAGAAAATATTCAACAAAACTTGTGCATTCAATTCCAAATCGGTTAAATGGAGCGCTTGACCTTTTAGGATTATTCTACTAAATATAGGGTGTTTTTTTATAGAGGTATAGAACTTTAATTTGGCATTACTTTTCAAGATGGCGACCGATTTAACAGCTGTCAAGTGATTTATTCTCAGTTTGGTTTGGCAATTCATCATGAATGGACGCACGCCTGAACAACGCTTGCAAAGAGTGCAATTTTATTTCGATTTATTGAAAGACACGTTTGGTGACCGGCTAATTTCACGTTTTGGACCTGTGAATTGGCGTCCAAGATCTTGTGATTTAACACCGCTAGACTTACTTTTCCATTTAGAAGACAACATTCGCCGTGTTATTGCCGATATACCACAAATGTTGGAAAAAGTCATCGAAAATGGGCGTCCAGATTGGACTACATCCGCGCCAGCCATGGCGGTCATATGCCAGAAATCATATTTAAAATGTAATGCCACAAGATTATCTTTCGGATAAATAAAATTCATGTCAAGCGAATAATCCATCGTTGTTTTATTGCAACTTAAAGTTCTATACCTCTATAAAAAGACCCTATACAAAGTATAACATTTTCATATATTAGTGCTTTGAATTTTAAATTTACTCAGGGTTCTGCTTGGAGGTACCTATGTATGGAGTCATCTGAAACTTTTCCTTAATTTTCTCTTGTTTTATGAAAAACAGAAAAAAAAATTGTTTGTTTTATAATAAAACAGAAATAAATTAATAAAATAAATATATAAACTATAAAATTTGTATACAAACTTTTGGCTAAAATTCATGAAATTTGCTCAAATATATTGCCGTACTAAGACTTTTGCTGTCCACTGTATGTATGTAAGTACAGTATCGTGCAAAACAAATTCCACAAAATCTCTATAGCTAGAAAAATCATGAAAGCCTATCATAATTGGCTATGTTTTGATTTTTATAAACATTTTTTTGAAACTCATTGGAAATCTAATATGTAAGGCATCGTAACGTTTTATGCATTTCCGGCATGAGTATCATTTAAAAAACACAAGAGCTACAGGCTATCCAATAAAAAGAAATTAAAAAAAAGGCAGACTACAATATACAGTCGGTCCCCGATTATCCATGATCCGGTTAACCGGTAACCCCCGATGAACGGCGATGACCAAAAATCAGTCTAGTGCTTTTTGTTTGCAATGTTTTCAAATTGTTTGCTTCGATTAACCGTGAAAATCGATTATCCGTAATGCTTCTGGTCTCGACCATCATGGATAATCGAGGCCCGACTGTAGTTACTTAATGTGCCTTTAACGTTGTCAATACAGTCGATACTAAAATTGAAAAATGCTTTGTTTAGCGAGGTATCAAAATTAAATTTAGTAAACGCTGATATGTGTATGTGTACAGTGTCTGATAAAAGGCTCCGTTCCAATCAAATGTCAAAGAATTTTTAAATATGAGGAAAACACCTTTGTGGTTTGTTCTTGCTTTTCAGCAAACGAAGTAGGACTATTTAATTATAAAATGTATAGATTTGTTGCTTTTATTTTGCATGATACTGTAAGTAAATGGTAGACGAAACACGTTTAGCAAATTCCAAATGATAGCTTGCGACATGATTCTCTACCAATTATTGTTCTTTAGAAACCTCTTAACCGAAATACTATTTTAGAATATTTATCAAATATTTAAATGTATTCTAATCAAATTAATAATAAATAAAATCAGAAGACATATGTAAAAATGTTAAGTGTTAATATTAATATGTATTTGACACCTTTACTAGAACACGACATAAATAAAATATTTAATATGTAAATGAGAATTTTTATTCATAAAATAATAATTAAAGTAAGAAGTCGCCGTGGTCTAGTAGGCAGTGTGTTCACTTATTAGACGTAAAGCCAAGGTTCAAACCACAGGTCAGACAACAAAACGAAATATGAAAAAAAATATTTCTTCGGCGACTTTCTCTCAACAGATTTCTGGCAAAAACTCTGAGAGTAAAACAAAACCTGCCATTAAAAAGTTTCTCAAAAAATCTGTCGTTCAGAGTCGATGTTAAACTGTAGGTCCCGCCTCTCACGTATAAAATTAAGGCACACAACATGAGTGGTGTGAGAAGTTAGGCGGTAATCCTGACTGAATGGTTGTAATTGCCAATTATGTATACATATATGTATGTATGTAAGTGAAGAATGGCATCCATCTACTGGCACTAGTAATGCCAAGAGAGACACACCTCTGTACTTTAGAAAGAATGTTCGTATTACTTATTGTATTAAATGTATTCCACTATACATACCAAGCATCTACATATAAACATTGAACCAAGATATAAATCCATTTTAACAACATAATTATTTAAAAACTAATTTAGAATTAATATAGAATTTATTAATTGAAAGTGAAATTGTATTTTCCTGTTTTAGATCTCGCAGCACGACTCCGTCATCGTTTCGTGGGACATCACCTCAACAATCTATTCACAGCAGTCCGTCCGATACATTAGTTCCAATGCATAATCTTTCCACGAATCTGTTAAATAGCATTCACCAGGCATCGGCATCATCAAACCGACAACAAAATTTAGGAGTTTCATCATCTGGCATTAACACGGCTAATACTGTTCTGCCAACAGATTTCTCAACACGAAACTATTCCGATTTTATGCGAAGTTTAGCAGCCAAATACAATAATACGAACACCAATGAGTAAGTAGAACTTTGATTTATTGATTACGAAGAAATTTACTGAAAATATGCCATACGCTTCAGTTTAAGCTAGAACATGACGTATCCAATCTAGATGTATATTTTCGTATAGTATTCGCTAAAATCATTAAATTAAGAACCATTATTACAACTTGCCGTTAACTAACGGGAGGATTTTAACGGGCAGATAAATTGGTTTTTATTATTACGAGTACCCAATAAGATAGAAGTGACGGAGGATCATCCTTCCGGTAACTTTTAAAGTTAACTTTATGTTTGAACTTGCCATATTATATATTATTTTCAATATGGCAACTTCAAATATAAACAAAAGGAGGAAATACAACTACAACAAAAATAGGCCCTTTGTTGCCACTGCGTTCAAATAAAAAACTTGCTTAATTGAGCAGTTTTATCGACATTGCTCCATCACTGCCATATTTTTGAAAACAGTTAACTTTATTTTATCTGTCAGTTGTAATAACGAAAATAAGTTAAAGTTAACTTTACAGTTCCCTTTAGCTAAAGGCACCTTTAACTAAACCCAAGTTTAACAGCAAGTTGTAATAATGGCCCTAAATATCATTTATTAATGATATAAAGAAGCAATATTTATACACGCTGTTGTCTACACTAGTGGCACAAACTAAAGGAACAGACCTAACATTTTGACATTTACATAGGAATCCGGTAAAAACACCCTGAGATATCTATAAGGTCCTATAGGTTAGGTTAGTTAGGTCGGAGTGGTAGCTCTGATATCACAAAGCTCACTTGAGCACGCATAGCGGCCCGTTGTGACGCCACGGGTGAATGCAGTCCCTGTACCGACCAAGTTCCACCAAAATCAGGGAAGAGGAAGAAGTTGGTCAGCGTAAGGGCTGCACATTAAAGTCCTAAGGTCCTATAAATTTATAAAAAAATATTTAGTTAAAAAAGATATTAAAATTATTTCAATAAGACGGCAAATAACTGATTTGTGTATGTCAACTCTCAAACACCCGTCCTCAGTCCTACAGGGAACCTGTGGGACATGGTCGATTGAAAATAAAACGAGATTCGCAGTCGAATAAACGAAATTTTTTCGTTCAATTAAAAGACCACTGCGATATCGTTTAAAATAATAGCTTCAATGCCTTGCAGATGAACTTCTGGTTACAAAATATACGATATTTTAAATATATTGCTTCAGTTTTCGCTACCTAAATTTGAAATATATTTGGCCAATTCACATGACTTTGTTGTATGTTGTATTGAATACACTTTTTGTTTGTGAACGCTCAATGTTATGTTGTATTGTGTATTTCGTATTCCAAACGTCAAAAAGCGATAAAAAGAAGAAGACAAGCATTCATAATTTGATTTTGAAGCAACAAAACGAAAAATATTACGGAAAAAAGTAAATTAATTAATTATTTGTGTGAACAATTATAATTTTGAAATATTAATTGTTGACTCAAGTTACGTAGAGAATATTTTGTATTTTTATTCTTCTTCTTAATTACTGGCATTTACATAAACTGATAGCATGAAACCAATACAACTTCCAAAAACATATGAAAGCATATACATACAACTTTTAAAAATATATGAAAACATAAGTACACATTTTTTCATTCACACAATTTGATAGCACGACACCAATACAACTTTTGAAAACATATGAAAAAATACACTGTTGTATATTCGTCCAACAATACATTCTATACAACTATACAACGGCTTATGCGAATTGACCAAATGTGTATAAGTGTGTCGAAGTTTTATATGAAAATTATCAAAAAAAAGCATACACTATTGTATTTTCGTCCAACAATACACTCTATACAACGATACAATAGCTTTTGTGATTTGACCAAATGTGTATAAGTGTGTCGGAGTTTTAAATGAAAATTATCAACAACAAGCATACACTATTGTATATTCGTCCAAAAATACATTCAATACAACGATACAATGGCTTGGGTGAATTGCCTAATCAATTTAGTTTAAATTTTTTTTTTCGAACAAACTGATTCCTCTGGTAAGGTCAAAATATTAAGTCTCTTGCTTTAGTTTCTGCCACTAGGGTAAAAATTTGTTTGAAAAATTCGAAACTAACTTCATTTGTCCTTTGTTTTAGTAATTTGAAGCGGAATAGCGTATTTGAGGCGACAACAAATAGTATCAGCACTACACAAAAAAAGACGACATCAATCTCAGCACAAAAGACATCATCGTTCGCATCCATAGCCACTACGCCAATAAATAAGGACGTGTCCATAACCAGTTCATGTGGCTTACCTCCCCCTCCACCGCTGACATCAGTATCCATTTCACCAGGCGAATCAACACTTAAGCTGACGCAGCAAAATAAATTTGCCGCAGCAGTAGCAAATGCTGCTGCTGTTTGCAGTAGTAACGTGTCGCCCTATATGACATCGTTCCTGTCCAGTCTACCGTTTTCGCCGGTTTCGTTAATTGACATGAGCAGTACACAGGCGTTAATAACTTTGGTGATTATTATATTTTTCAATATATTTAAATGTTATTTCAATTGTTATTAATTTCTATACAAAATATATGTATATGTGTGTGTGTAAATAATTTTTTCTTTTTTTTTTTGTTTTATTACAGGCAAGAGCTGCCAAAGAAAATGAGATCCATTGTATTTTGAATGCTTCAGCATCGCATCAAAAAAGATCATCAACGACGTGTATTTCGCCTACTTCTAGTCCAACCATAAATATGGCACTGCAACAGGCTGCGCAATTTATTTCGCCAGCTCTGATATATTCATCTCAGCTACAGAAACAGCTGCAACATCAACAGCAACAACAACAGCAACAGCAGCAGCAGCAGGTTTCAAGACAGTCTAGTCCACGTTTATCAAACTTCTCTAATTCTAAGTCCAGCTGTACTTCCGCCAAAAATTCTTCAAATCACACGGACAAGATGAACGTGTCACCGTTAGACTTGAGTTCTCAGCCACCTGCAGCAAAACGTTTTAAGGCTGAATCCACATCGAGTCACAGTAGTGCCGATGGTCAAATAAATTCGACCATAACACGAAGAGCATCATCTTCTACTGCCACCTCATCTCCATCACCCCCGCCTTTTAAAGAACAGTCACCCAGTGCTTCTACTTTAGCTGATATGGCTGTTACTCCAATTGTTGCTGATAGTGGTGGTTCTAGTACAAAGATCGAAGTAACCACATCAGCAGCAACATGTACGCCAATCAAAATCATCGCCAACTCAACATCATCTGCCACAACATCAACAACATCAGTTGCACCTGCGGTAGCCGTTCGTCAATGTCAGGCCCAAAGTGAAGAGTTGAACTCTTGGACAGTGGATGATGTCTGTGCATTCGTGCGTTCCATAGATATTTGTGCCGAATACGAATCGGTAAGTTTAGAAATCTTTACTTAAACTCTGCACACATCTTCTTCTCTAATCATTATGACAAGTATATACGTATCTGCAAGAAATGTTGAAATAAATATTTTCACTTGCTTGAATGCGTGTGTGTGTGTCTGTATATTGCAATTTAGCTTTCGCTGAGCATTTATCTATGTTTTAAATACTTGTAGTACAAATACATATGTATGTACATGTAAGCATGACTATAAATAACTCTGCACTTATTTTACTGGTTAATAGCGAAGAGACACGCCAACTCTTGTGTTGATTTTTATTCTTCTTTAAATCATTGTACAGATGATGGGACAAGTGTGTTTATGTTGTTTTTTCCTACAAATTTTAACTGCTTCATCTGCACACACACACACACTCGCACACTCCAACTAAGGATATTGAGTGACTGTTGAATGATGTGTTGCAACAAGTGACCTAAACGAATATGTTCACATACATACATATTTATGTACTCCAAAACGACAACAACAACAATAACAACATATAACACGTTTCATCGAGCATTTATGGAAATGTGTAGCAGTCCATAGTGTACTGATGGACTGCATTTTTCCAATATTTTCAAATGAATTCAATTAAAAAGAAAAAAAAGGTTACCTTAAACGATACACACAGTCGCAAAAATTTATAATAAAAAATACAAACAAATTTTGTTAATTTTCTTTATTTAGTTTCTATAAAAGTGCTGAACTGTTAATTTCTTTGACAAAAATCTTCAGATGACCTAAAGCCTTCTAACTATTGTGTTTTACTTTAATTAATTACTTTATTAACAGGCATGTAGTCGAGCCCCAGGCCAGACATCAAACCGAAATATGAAAAAAAAAATATTTCTTCGGCGACTTCCTCTCAGCAGATTTCTGGCAGTTATATACAGTTATATACAACACCAGATCCATTACAAATTTTATTAACTACTGTATGTATGTAGATATAAATATAGTTAACATCTAAGGCCCTACTTGGTCTAATTTGAGTAGATTATTGTCTTTTAGTCCTAGCGAACACTCAAAAAAATTTTGTTTTTAAGTACAATGTGTGCTCATGTTGAATTCGTTCGTAAAGAACGATTATTCTTGAGAGCCGACTTTTAAGAGAATTGTTGTCCTGTTTTTTTTAAGACAAACGATTTCTCACACTCGTCTATTTGTATAGAAAATGCAAACAAAATTTATAAACAGGTTATCGTGTGAAATCGTTCGTCTTGCAAAAACAGGCCCCTAAACTTACGAACACGAATCATAAAGAAAAATCCTAGATTTTATTTACTCTGCTTCCTTTCTACTTATTGACGTTGTCGTAAGTGATTTGAATCTGTGATTGTACACGGTTTTCTGTTTAATGTTTATCTCTTCTTGATGGTCAAATTTGATTACCTCTATTATTTCATCACATACATACATACATAATTGGCCATTACAACCCTTCCCGGCCTAGCTACTCAACCCACTCATGTTGTGTGCCTTACTTTTATACTTGAGTGGCGGGACCTACAGTTGCATGGAAATTTTATTTACTCTCAGAGTTTTTGCCAGAAATCTGCTGAGACGAAGTTGCCGAAGAAATATTTTTTTTTCACATTTCGTTTTGATGTCTGGCCTGGGGCTCGAAACCGGGCTTTACGTCTAATAAGCGAACACACTACCTACTACACTACGGCGACTTCAATTATTGATAATGATACAGTGGAAGCGAACCCTGTGGTCGACCTCTATTTACGCTTCGGGTTGTTGCCATTCAAAACATTTGTTTCAAGTCGTCCTGTCAGATGATATTCATGTAAGAATCTACTGACTCAGTTTCTCCAACCAAACTTAGTGGTCAACGGTGTAAAAAGTTTTACTGTAATCGAAAAGAACAAAAAAAGAGACTCGAGAGACCAAAGCTCTAATTTTGAAAACATGAGTATGATCTGTGATACAGATTCTCCTTTTTACAAGGCCAGACTGCCTATGAGTTAAGAGAATTTATTCTCCTGATATAATCATTAATTTGTTCCAGAACGTTGTCCAACTACATACTGGTGAAATACCAATAATTATTGTGAAAAATACAATACCGGCATTCCTTAGGGATATTTTAGAAAAATCAACCAAAATTCAGATACATTGTAGTGTAGTGTGTGTGTAGTTAAAGATAGTATGTATGTACATATGTATGTATGTATGCTAGGATCATAAAAATAAATGAAATAACACTGTAAATACATATTTAAATTTTGAATTGTGAGATCAAATTAATTGTAGTGCGTACATTTGTCTTTATTTATCACGAAATAAATCCGTATGTAATTTATGATAAAGACGGGCCAATAAACTATATAGCCTAGACGCTGTTATACATTGAGTTGAGAAATAAAAAATAAAATTTACTGAACTGAACTGATGTGAAACCTGAAAAACTACTCGCAATCTTAAGAGAGAATTGAAAGCGTTAGATGTTGTTATAAATTATGTACGTAAGTATGTATGTATGTACTTGCATTGGCAAATACATACAGTTGCAAGTGCAATACTATACATGTATGTATTTGTATGCATTCGTATCTATGGATGGATATGCTTGCTTCCACTTATCCATCCAATTTTTTTTTGTCTTTTTTTTTTTTTGTTGTTTGTTCATAGGCGCATACATCTACAAACGTATTAAATTTATGGTCACAATGGCATTTGAGCCGCAACAAACAAACAACATTGAAACAGCATTGACAACAAATGGCCTTTAGATTGTATGTCTCTGAGTTCGTTCGTTTGTTTGCTGGTTCGTTGGCTAGTTCATGTAAGAAGCGTATGTATATACATACATCTATGAACGCTTGCATATTGGCTCGACTCGTACAGTGTGCACAATGTTACACCTTTGCAAAGTTGCTCCAATTTCATGATCTTGTTCCGCATGCGCACATTAGCAATGCACAATGTCATTGGAAATAAAAAATAAATAAAAAACACGATACGAATACTACGACTAAATATACGAGGGCAATGAAAAAGTTTAATACGCTTTATTTCTATAAAATTAAAATTAAAATTTTTTTTTTATTTCCACTAAAATTACCCGGTGCGACAGTCAAAATACACCCAGCTAATGATATAGTGTAGGTTGTGAGTTTTTTTTATATTTCTCGAATCCTTCAAACTTCTATTATTTGACAAAAACTGTCTTTTTGTTCTTTTCACACAAAACTTAAGATTACACAAACATTTCTCAACCTATTTTTTAAATCCATAGTTTTTTGAAAAGGCGACAAATGAGCCTTTAAAATGGTATTCATAAACATTTTGTTCAAACTTACATTTTATGAGTTTTGATCGGGTAAACTTTGAAAATATAATTTTTTTCTCATTTGTTCAAGTTTAGCTATTCCTAGTTGCAAAATTTACTTAAAAAAAAAAATAAGTAATGCTATTCTGAAAGTGCATTATCTTGTGAAGAGATTGACACTTCGTTTGATCAAATCATACAAAAATTACAGTAGTTATTATTTATTGAGTCTAACAGTCGTGTTATATTTTTTATATATATATGTCATCTCATCAAATGAACTTTTAGTTTAAAAATTTTCAATAGTTTTGATGGATCTTGATTGCTTATCGCAAAATGTGTCAACTTCACGTTTGCACTACTACCAGAGGTCGGTTTTGTGTCTTTTGCAAATATTATTATTTCTCTTTGCGCAAACATTGGCCAACTTCTGGTGGTCGCTCAAACTTGAAATTGCCCCAATTTCCGATAAAAAATCAAGATCCATCAAAACTTTTGAATATTTCTGAACTAAAAGTTTTTTTGAAAAAATATAACTCGACTGTTAGGCTCATTAAATAATAACTACTGTCATTCTTGTCCGATTTGATCAAACGAAGTGTCAATCTCTTCACAAGATAATGCACTTTCAGAATGTCGTCGCTTATTTCATATTTTTTAATTAAAGTTTGCTGCTATGAACGTACAAACTTGAAAAATTATGAAAAAAATTAGCATTTGTCAAGTTTACCTCATCAAACTCCATTGTATATTAAGTCAAATAATATATGTATATATGTATATCGTTTTAAAGGCCCATCCATCGCCTTTCTAATAAGATTTAAACTTTAGACATCGGTTCAGAAATGTTTGTATAATCAATACATTTGTACGTAAAGTCCAAAAAAAAACCGTTTTTATCAAATAAAACAAGTTTGAAGGGTTCAAGAAACATAAAAAAAATATTTTTTAGTTCTACTCAACAAAACTCACAACATACACTATGTCATTAGCTGGGTGTATTTAATTTTTTTGTTATTTTGTCGCATAGTGTTATTATAATCTTTGAGAGGCTTTTTGCAAAACATAAAAATTTTCCAATTTTCCTTTAGAAAATGGAGAAATTTTTTATAATTTTTGGATTTTTAATACGTAAAGAATAAAAAAAAATTTTTTTTTGTTTCTAAACGGTACATCGGTTTTAAAAATGTTGCCATAAATTTTGAACGCAATTCATTTCGTTTAAGACAAAAAACAAAAACAAAAAAAAGAGGTGCAATAAACAAGAACAAAATGAAAAACAATTCTCAAAGACATTTTCTATGGAAAGAAGAGTATTGCAGAATAGCAAGCAAATGTCATACGAGCGAGCACATTTGAAATCAGTCACTTGATCACATAAAATAGGCACAAGAATGCAACATGTTCTTTTATAACAAATAAATATTTCTTCGTTTGTATGTACTTATGTACTTGCATGTGTGCCCCAGTATGTGTCTACTATCCATGATGTCGACAGACAAATGATGTTAATGGCAAGAACTGGTTATTCGATAATGTATTATAGTCAGAGTCGTCAAGTTTAGCTTTAATCTCAGGTTGCATAAATTTAGATCTAGATCTGAAGATTGTTTTGAATCCAATGTTGTATAATTCTGCTGCTACATATTTCTGTCTCAGCTACAGCAATGTATGTATGTATGCTGCAAGTGCCACAACTCTCATCTATGTATCTCTATGGCCAAGCAACAAATTAACAAACGTATCGTATTGATGACAATAATAGGCTTCACTAAATGTAGAGCGAAACGCATGGGTGGGTTTTGAATGTTGTCGTTGTACTTCATTTTATTTGGCATTGTTGTTGCTACAGCAATTGTACATACATACATAGTTCATAATATTGATGAGTGTGTTGCTGCAATATTCTACTCGTGAACAAACGTTATAGTGCGTTTGAATCTGTTTAGCCTGTTTGATAACGAGCAATTATTTAAAATAAAGTTATAAACAATAACAATTGCGCCTTTTCCATCCCGTATCAGCAGGATGAACACACATTTCGAAGCAAATTCGAGACATATGTACCTGTAAAGATGAGCAGCGTATTTTTTAAAATTCTTTGCAAAATAAATTCATCGATTCGTGGTTAGCGTATGCATTAAGTTCGGTTATATTATCGTTTCATTCCATTCCAACTAAAAATAAATAGTTTTCCAGTTTGTCAATAAGTTCGCAGTTCGTCCATTCGCCAATACATTTGATCTGTTAAATAGTTAAACAAAAAAATCAAAGCACCAGCCATAGCATATGTATCTTTTAAATGCTAAAAGTCACATTCATAGCCACATCTCGATTGCAGCGCTTAACTTATTTAACTTTCACACACATTTCGATCCAGCCGTACCAACAGATACCATACTCGCCCATACGATTACACACAGACTGACAGACAAATATGTACTGACTTTCAAAGTTCACACTCACACCCTGATCATAATGAAAAAAAAGCAAATACAAAAAAATCTAGAAACAAGGGATTGAATAAATAATGGAATGGAAGAAAAACAACAAAACAAAATGAGTTCAGGTTTTTATGTTAATTTCTCAAGCTAGACTCTTGCTTGTTCTATTTTTCTGTTGTTCTCTTTTCGGTGTTCTGTTATTATTGCATTTGACAGGCCAAATGCCAAACGCTCATGTGGGCGGACGGTTGACGTAATGTTGGCATTAAGTTCACTAGACGACATTTGATTATGAATCGAATCGACGAAAAATTAAGCCACAATAAAGAGCTTAAAGTTGAAATTAAATTATGTATAAGACATACATACATACATACATACATACATACATACTCAAAAATATTCTATTTAGTCCCAGCCAGCATTTTTGGAAATTTTTAATCAAATTCGAGTCTTTTTTGATACTTCTGCGCGATTGAAAAAGCTAAAATATGCGTTCATTTTTTAATCATAAAGGACTCATTGGTCGGGGGAAAGTCAATTATGAGTCATTTTCTATATTTGTGTAGAGTAATTTTCGACTCTTTTTCTAGCAGTCTTATAACCATTTTCGAATCGCTTTCTGATCATTTATTAGTCTTATTTACCTTCGTTTATGATTCTTTTTCGAGTCGTCTTTCAGTCATCGTTTATTCGCATACGAGTCTTTTATGAGTAATTTATCAGTATTTTTAGAAGTCCTTTTATTGTCATTTATCAGTCATGTTTGTAATTATTTGGATTCATTTTTGGGTCATTTATGATTATAATTTGAGTCATTTATTAGTCGTATTGCAAAATGAGTTTTTTAGTCGGTTTTCTGAGTCCTACGTTTACACTGCAGCGGTTTCAAAAATCACGTTCGTATGAATATTGAGTAACAAAGGAAGCATACATGCATACATACATAATTGGCCATTACAACCATTCAGTCAAGATTACGGCCTAGCTTCTCACATCACTCATGTTGTGTACGTTAATTTTATACGTGAGTGGCGGGACCTACAGTTTAAAGTCGACTCCGAACGACAGATTTTTTTGAGAAACTTTTTTATGCAGGTTTATTACCAGAAATCTGCTGAGAGGAAGTCGCCGAAGAAATATTTTTTTTTTTTTCACTTTTCGTTTGTGATGTCTGACCTGGGGTACGTATTACGAACCCGGGCTTTACGTCTAATAAGCGAACGCACTACCTACTAGACTAGGGCAACTCAAGGGTGGGTGTTATATTACTTTTATTTGGTTTTAAAGATGCATATTTAAGTCTCCTATACATATGTAGCTGTATATATTCGAAAATTCATTCTTTATATGTATGTACATATATGGTCACTAGATGTTGACGGTTTTTTGCTCTTGAGTTTAAAATACTTTGTGAAAGTGTTTTGATATGTAAATTTCGTTTGTCACTCTATTTATATTTTAAATTATTTACTACATACTTATACATATACTTATCCATGTCTTCACATTTTTTATAAATCTTATTAGTGTTGAATACTTAATTATGATCTGTATTTTTCTACTTACATACATACAGATTACTAATAACATTATTGACTTACTTTTGGTATAATAGATTTGCTTCGCAGAGGACGTTAAGTTATTAAACTCACAGAAAATTTATTTTACGAATATATCTCTTCTTCTAATATATAAAATTCTCGTGTCACGGTGTTAGTGATTAAACTCCTCCGAAATGGATCGACCTATTTACATGAAATTTTGTGTGCATATCGGGTAGGTCTGAGAATCGGACAACATCTATTTTTCATATCCCTAAATGTTAAGAGGGCGTGGCAAATCTTTAAAATTGAATATTTAGGTACATATTAATCGTAGACGAATAAAATTTGGTGGATAAGTTCGTAGAGTCGATATCGACAATCCCACTAAAAATAGGCGTAACAACCCTCCCCCTTCAAGTGATACCAATAACTCTTAAACTACAGAACCAATTTTAACCATTCTTTTTTTGTTCGAAGGCCTATCAGGCTTAGATGGTTTTAAAAGAAAATTCGATATAGCAAAAAGTAGGCGCGGCAAACCTTTAAAATTGAATATTTAGGGACATAGTAATCGTAAACGAATGCAATTTAGTGGGTAAGTTCGTAGAGTCGATATCGAAAAACTTACCAAAAATGGGCGTGACAACCCTCCCCTTTAAGAGATACCTATAAGTCGGCTAATTCGCTGGTTTATAACTACATATGTACATATATAACTTCGTCAGCGCTATTACAATAAATTATTACAATAAGTATATAATGTGACCTGTTTTGGGCAATAAAAAAAATCAATTTTGGGTGGGACGAAGTTCGCCGGGTCAGCTAGTGTACATACAGTGTTGGAAAAAATAATAGGGACACTTAAATTTTTCAATATATTCTTATATTTTTATTTACTTTTCCATAAACATTACAAAGTATATACATTAAATTAAAGGTATTCAAGTAGTTTAACGAATAAAATAAAAATAAATGACTAGGTCCGCCAAATTCTTAAAAAAATATAATTTATTTGAATAAGGCCTGGAAAAAATAATAGGGGCACTTTATGTTATGCTAAAAATATGTATATTTTGTTAAACATTAGCATCATTTCCAGATATTATTTCAATATTTAGTTGAAGCACCTTTCATTTTTATTACCTCCTGACAGCGACGATTCATAGATTCCACAAGATTCGCACAGACGTCAGGGAGAATTGAATACCATGTCTCCGGAATTTTTTCCCACAAATCCTGTTTATTTTTTAATTTAAAGTTGCCGATTTTATTTTTTAGGACTCCCCAGAGGTGTTCAATGGGGCTTAAGTCTGGTGCTTGGGACGGCCCCTCCATTACAGGCAACTCATTCTGTTGAAACCACAATTTGACGCTTCTAGCAGCGGAATGCTTCGGATCATTGTGGTGCATAAATTGCCATTTAAGTGGCTTTTGGTCCTCGGCAAACGGAAGTATTTTATTCTGTAGAATATCTAATTAGTCAGCTGCACTCATTTTTCCCTGAATCCAAACAATAGGGCCAACGCCAGATGCCGAAAACACCACCCATGGTTGAGAACTCTCTATGGGTTAGCATATTTTGCCAGAATTAGAGATTACTGGTCTACAGAAATAGGGATGGTGGTACCTTGTATATCAAACGTCATCAAACGTCGATTTAAATATACACATAGAAATCTACATTTTTGCAATAATAAAGAGATTCAAGATGCTTTCAAAAACAGCAAACAACAACATATCGATGAGCATATGATATGTTGTTTTCTTTTAGTGAATATTTTATTCCTTGGTGGACCAACATATACTTCAATGAAGATTCGCCCACCAACCTAATTTAATTTAATTGAATCCGGGTGCGCAGGAGTTTTATGCTACTAATTTGTTTTTGTATTAGTTTAGTTAATATTTTTCAAATATTCCTAATTTTTAATATGAAATAATTGGTCAATTCACACAAGCCGTTGTATCGTTGTATACATTGTATTGTTGGAAGAACATACAACAGTGTATGATTGTTGTTGATAATTTTCATATAAAAATCCGATACACTTATACACATTTTTTTCATATGTTTTTGGAAGTTGTATTGGTTTCGTGCTATCAAATTGTGTGAATGCCACGAAATACACAATACAGCATAGCATTGAACGTTCACAAACAAACAAATGTATTCAATACAACATACACGATACAAAGTTGTGTGAATTGCCCAAATGAAATCTATAAAAATTTAATTGAATCTATTTAGAAAAGACGTATTTACAAGAATTTCATGCTTTAGTTTTGTCCAATACTGTATTTCTCTGAACGTTTTCTATCACAACGAAAATCAAGTCTCACGAACTACGACCTACTAACTCATTCATAACAAATAGACACATACATATTTATAAATATGAATATATGAATATAAATATGAATATGCATAGATCTGTTGGAAAAAAACTGAAATTTTATGTTGATCAGACAAACGTTTATTTTATTTTTTTTTTTGTTGAATTGTGAATTCATTCATGAGAAATCATTTGAAAAAATATATAATTTGGACATGATCATCGATTGCTTCCGCATTTGCCTGTGATATAAAGAAAACGAGAATAGTCTACCTATTACTATGCATATGTAAATATCCAAGAAATTTAATACATACTTAGGAACGCACAAGAAAAACCCGGGTTCGTATCCCAGGTCAGACATCAAAACGAAAATATGAAAATATTTCTTCGGCGACTTCCTCTCAGCAGATTTCTGGCAAAAACTCTGAGAGTAAAAATTGCCATGAAAAGCTTCTCAAAAATCTATCGTTCAGAGTCGACTTTAAACTGTAGGTCCCGCTAGTCATGTATAAAATTAACGCACACAACACGAGTGGTGTGAGAAGCTAGGACGTTGTACAATGGGTCAATTCGACCTCCGGGTACTGTACTTGTCACAGTTGACAAATACACGTCCTCTAACCTAACCTAACCTAGGTATGCACAAGAAAAACCCGGGTTCGTATCCCAGGTCAGACATCAAAACGAAATATGAAAAAGAAAATATTTCATCGGCGACTTCCTCTCACCACATTTCTGGCAAAAACTCTGAGAGTAAATAAACTTGCCATGAAAAAGTTTCTCAAAAATCTGTCGTTCGGAGTCGACGTTAAAAAAAAGTAACGCACACAACATGAGTGGTGTGAGAAGCTAGGCCTTAATCCTGACTGAAGGATTGTAATGGCCAATTATGTATGTATGTATGTATGTATGTATGTATGTAATTTAAGAGATTTATCTTCTCAAGGTAGCTGCTTTCTACTGTCAATATTCGGAAGTTCCTGTTGGAAGACACTATACAAGGTTCATTTTTATAGTAGGTTAGGTTAGGTTAGGTTATCAAAGAGCAGACACACACATCACACTTGAGCATAGCGGCCCGTTGTGATGCCACGAGTGAACGCAGTCTCTGTACTGACCAAGTTCCACCGAAATCAGGAAAGAGAAGGAAGTTGGTCAACGCAGGGGCTGCATTTCTATAGTATTTTTGCATGAATTTTTTACAAAATGATAACCTAGCGTCTCTTTTCTGGTTTGTAACAGTTCCTGCGATAACTATATATGTATATACACATGTAATGCACATGTTTCGATTTGCACTGGTGAGTGAAATCAAGTGGTTAAGATTATTTTCTTCTTCTCTTGTATTTGTTGTTGCGTTCTTTAAGAACTTCGAACATGTTGACTTGACACTGCTGCAAATATTACAATTTACCTGCATTTTTTCTTCTCTATATCTTTCTCCCTCTCTCTCCCTCCCTATCTCTCTCCCGCTCTATCCCTTTCTCCTCATGCTAATTTCATTTATAAAATTTTAGTCATCTCTGAACAATTTCTAGAATCAAATAAAAAAGTGAACAGCAAAACATGCTGTTCATTTATGAATTTAAATAAGAAAAACAGCAGCGATAGCAACAGCAACAGCAACAGCAATAGCAATAACAGTAACAATACCAGGAACAGAACAGGTAAAAGAAAATTGCTACCATCGAACTAGAACAGGGCCAATCATTTTAATAAACTTTAATAGAATGAACAGAACACGCCAAGAAATATCAGAAAAAGGAAAACAATATATTCGTGGAGCAAACACTAAATGATCTAAGGAGCCTTTAAGCTAAAAGTCAACCGAAAGTCAAATGCCAACCTGAACTTTATTTCAAAAATGTACATGTTTTGTATGGTTTTATGCTAGTATACCTGTATTTGTGTCTGGCTGTGTGTGTGTGAGTATGCCTTTACAAGCGTGTTTGCAAAAGTATTATTTTAAACACCCAGTAGGAACACAGATGCACCTAATAAATCTGTTCTCATCTATTACTCGATGCGACAAAATAAAAAAAAATAAATACACCTAGCTAATGACATAGTGTAAGTTGTGAGTTTTGTTGAGTAGAACTCAAAAATATTTTTTTTATTTTTCTCAAACCCTCCAAACTTATTGTATTTGACAAAAACTGTTTTTTTGGACTTTACGCACAAATTTTTTGCTTACACAAATATTTCTGAAACGATGTCCAAAGCTTAAACCTTATTAGAAAGGAGAGGGATGGGCCTTTAAAACCATATACATATATGTATATATAATTTGACTTAATATGCTATGGCGTTTGATGAATTAAACTTGACAAATGCGAATTTTTCTCATATATTTTCATGTTTGTCCGTTCATAGTAGCAAACTTTAATTAAAAAATAGGAAATAAGCGACTATATTCTGAAAGTGCATTATCTTGTGAAGAGATCGACGCTTCGTTTGATCAAATCGGACAAAAATTACCGTAGTTATTATTTAATGAGCCTAAAAGTTGAGTTATATTTTTCATATAAACATACATATATTTTTCAAATGAACTTTTAGATCAAAAATTTTCAGAATTTTTGATGGATCTTGATTGTTTATCGGACAATGTGTCAATATCACGTTTGAGCGACCACCAGAAGTTGCACAATGTTTGCGCAAAGAGAAATAATAATATTTGCAAAAAAACACAAATATTAGCCGACTTCTAGTAGTCATGCAAACGTGAAATTGCCACATTTTGCGATAAACAATCAAGATCCATCAAAACTTTTGAATATTTTTGAACTGAAAGTTCATTTGATAAGATGACATACATATATAAAAAATATAACACGACTGTTAGACTCATTAAATAATAACTACTGTAATTTTTGTCCGATTTGATCAAACGAAGTGTCAATCTCTTCACAAGATAATGCACTTTCAGAATGTCGTCACGTGTTTCAAATTTTTTAATTAAATTATGCAATTAAGAATAGCTAAACTGGAAAAAATTAGAAAAAAAAATCATATTTTCAAAGTTTACCCCATCAAAACTCATAACATATAAGTTTGAACAAAATGTTTATGTATTCATTTCAAAGGCTCATCTGTCGCCTTGTCAAAAAACTTTGGATTTTGAAAATAGGTTAAAAAATATTTGGATAATCAATAATTTTTTATGAGAAGATCAAAAATGCCGTTTTTGTCAAATAATGCCAGTTTGGATGGTTCGAGAAATATAAAAAAAAAATATTTTTGAATTCTACTCAACAAAACTTACAAGCTACACTATGTCATTAGCTGGGTGTATTTTGGCTGTGGCACCGCACCGTGTTATCTGTTATAATGCTTCAAATAGTAGACTTGAATTGAAAAGAAGAAGATGAATTAATTGTATCATTTGCTAAACTTTCAGTCAATTTGAAAAGTTATTAACTTAAGTGATACGATTTTTTAAACGATTTTTATCTAAATTTTAAGAATTCGATAAGAATTGTTAACTGGTTCTGCGGACTGCAGAAATAAGTTTGCATGATGAAATGTGTTCCCTTCAAATTAGTTTTATAACACAAAATATTAGAAAAGTTAGCAAAAAAGAAGTCGCCGTGGTCCAATAGGTAGTGTGTTCGCTTATTAGATGTAAAGCCCGAGTTCAAACCCCAGGTCAGACATCAAAACGAAATATGAAAAAAAAATATATCTTCGGCGACTTCCTCTCAACAGATTTCTGGTAAAAACTCTGAGAGTAAACAAAACCTGGCATGAAAAAGTTTCAAAAAAATCTGTCGTTCGGAGTGGACATTAAGCTGTAGGTCCCGCCACTCATGTATAAAATTAACGCACACAACATGAGTGGTGTGAGAAGCTAGGCCGTAATCCTAACTGAAGGATTGTAATGGCCAATTATGTATGCTCAATAAATGCAATCATTTTTGTAACTGTAACTAACAAAAAATGTTGCAATGCAATGAGTCCCGATTAAATTCATTTCATCGAAATAAAATCTGAAATTTTTGCAATTGGGTCATTTGATTGTGTTTGGTTGTATTGTGGTGAGGTCGTTGGAGCATAATAATTGTCTGATGCTTGGACCGGTTGAAGTTGAGTTCGTTTGGGTCGTACATTGTGAACTGACCGGTTGGCTTCTTTTGCACTAAATCGTTGCTGCTATTTGCTGCTTTAGTTTGTTTTCTTGCCAGCTTTTCTTTGACTCAGAACAGCATTCCATGTTTCTTATTTATTAGTTGTTGTTTTTGTTATTATTATATATATGTATTTTTTTGTTGTTGTGTTGTGTTGTGTTCTTTTGCTTTCTTTACATTTGTGGTATGTTATCAAAAGCAATTCTGATGATTATACCTGGGCAAAAGTACTCATAGTCAGAAATGAAGACGAACGAAGGAGCAGCGTTGAGCGCCTTTGTGGCTGTTGTTTTTGCCACCAGCTTCTGACGGTTTAAATAAAGATCATTTTAAAGGTATATGTATATGTAGTAAAGCAACTACAACAGTAAAAACCACAGCAGCAGCAACAGCAAAAACAACAACAATTGTAATGGCATCATAGTCATCATCATGATTGTCAGTAGCAGAAACAAAACAATACTTTTAAGTGGCACAACTAAAAAAAAAACAAAAAACAGTGAAAGGTGGTTGCAAGCAGTGGCAGCAATTTTTTTGGTATTGGTGGCTAAAATTTTGCTTGCAACTAAAATAGCAGCAGCTACAGCAGCTTTGTTTTGCCATTATTAAACGCTGCCCGTGTACATATCTATATATGTATCTCTCTAGCTACAGTATAATGTGGCAACATAACCGCCCACTTTAGAGATGTTATCGTATTTGGAATGGCAATAACAAAGCCGTCGCTCGATCTGTCGTTCGGCCTCTTATAATTGTTGTTGGTAAATAACACCAGGAGTACTTATTCGCTAAACTTACTCCCGGTACGTGTACGTATTATTTTTGTTGTTGTTTTTTTTTTTTTTGTTTCGTTAGCATTATGCGCGTGTGCAACAACGCAGTGGGCACAACATAATCTAAAATTGTATCTTTGGCGTCTAACCTGAGGCCTTTTCATTCTTAATCGTTATGCAAACTGCTTACATACATATATACGAGTATGTGTAAATGTTTATATCCGTTCAATTTCAATGCTTAGCAATGAACACACAGTATTTTGACCAGCAATGAACTGATTGCTGCTTCTTTTGCTACAACTGGTGGTTAAAGCAGCAGACCAAGTAAAGGGAGTAATAATAATAATAAAACAATACTTGTTATGGATTTTATTAAATTTAATTATTTTCATAACGGAAATATGATTTTGACCATGCTGTTATCGAATTGATGTTCTATCGAATTGACACTTGGCGAAAGCTTTCGATTTGATTCGATATGATTTGATATTGTTAATCATGCTCTAATTTTGATATGTTTTTCATTTCAATTATTTCAATATATACATATATATATTGAGGGCTATATATTGAAGGCTTTTATATAAGCAAAGAACATTGCTTGAGTAAAACTTAAATGTAACAAAGTGACGGAGGAAAGAAAAATAAGAAAACAGCAGAAATGAATACGAATAATTCAGTGAATGCTGCAGGCAAGAATATACAGTGAGCGCTATAAGTAGTCGCCGTGGTCTAGTAGGTAATGTGTTGGCTTATTAGACCAAAGGCCCGAGTTCGAATCCCAGGCCAGACATCAAAAACAAAATACAAAAAGTATTTCTTCGGCGATTTCCTCTCAGCAGATTTCTGGCAAAAACTCTGAAAATAAAAATTGCCATGAAAAGCTTCTCAAAAAATCTGTCGTTCGGAGTCGACTTTAAACTGTAGGTTCCGCCACTCATGTATAAAATTAACGCACACAACATGAGCGGTGTTGAGAAGCTAGGCCGTAATCCTGACTGAAGGGTTGTAATGGCCAATTATGTATGTATGCTATAAGTGAGTCAACACCCAATATAATTTCAAATTTTCTATTATGTTTTTAACTATAAAAAAAAAAGTTCCTTTTTTAATGAATTGTTATTTTTGTTTTAACATTTTATAAGTAATAAATAAACAGTTTTTATTTTTGGAAATTTATTCGACTCATTTCTCATTTACTTTTCTTGCTATCCTAAGAAAATGAATTATTTCACTGGTGTTTACTCACTTATGGCGCTCACTGTATATAGTCAGCATACAGTCTTTGACTGTGCCCTCAACAATCAACATCGTCATCATCATCATTAGCAAGAGCTCGTAGTTAGTCAATTTTAGCGGGCGGTAACTATAGACAGACATTGGCTTGTCGTTCAATAGCCGGTAGTAGTAGTAGTCGCTGTTGTTGTTGTTGTTGTGCCCATTGGTTGCAAGGTAGAGTTTCTCGCTTTGAATCGATTTGCTTGAACGTTGTACGTTGTAAGGAAGCTGCTTTTGCCACACGGTACACTAATTTGATGCCCACATTATTCAATATTTTTTAAAAACAAGAAGTCGATGTATTATTATGGTTCTTTAATACCTGTCTGCTTCAGTAGTAAAGATCAATGAAGTGAAACAATTTTTTTAGTTTTTCTTGTATCATTTAAAAGCTTCTTTCTCAACTCATCTGCTCTGAAGTCGTTGGTTGGTACGTTCATTTTCAATGAATAATAAAAATGTTGTTTTTTTTTTGTTTTTCTTAATTTATTTAGACTTCTTCATTTCATTTCAATATAATGCATGGAATATAATGGCTAATAACAAAAAATATGCCAAACTAAGCGTAAAGCAAGCAGGAGCATGATTAATACTTTAACTTCATTTCAAAAATTCATTATAAATGTTTCAATTTCTTCATACAACATGTTTATTTTTTAAGGTTTCAATTTTTGAATCGCAGAAACATTGTTAATTATTCTTATGAGTAGGGGCACATCTAGTGGACATCCCGCATATTCATTGCAAAAGCGTTTAACTAAGCCTTCCTTCAGCTTTCCGTCTTGTGTTCAGATTAGAGATCAGCAATGAGTATTCAAAAAGATGAGTAAATTCGAATCATACTCATAATTTCTGATACTTATATATACGTATTCATACTTATTTTTATATCATACTCATACTGCTCATATTCAAAGTTTGAGGTATTCATCGTACTCATACTTAACAATACTCATGATGTTGTTGATTTCGACTCTCCTTTACTCAACATTTACAAGAATCACAAAATAAGTATAACTCGCGTATAAACACTAAAATACTCACTAAAAAGTTGTATGTTTGCTCTACTTGCTGCTCTGTCTTTTTCGCTTATTTGTCTTTTTTCTAAGACTGCAAATTTTGATGAATGATTCGAATCATTCGAATTTATTTATGAGTATTATAAGTATTTTTCTAAATTTATGAAACTGAATGAGTATAAGCATGAATCTAACATATTTGGAATGTTATGAGTTTGATGTCTACATTGTATTCATACTCCTTGCAACCTGTACTTATAAATCAATTTTGTTGTGAGTACGAATTAGTAGTTGAATTTCAATACTGTTGACTCACTCATACTCAAAATTTTATGAGTAGTTAGAAGACTGCTGAAAAGAAGTCACCACAAGAAATATACATATTTTTCATATCTCGTTTTGTTCGAGATATCTGAGCTGGGTATATAATAAGCCACAACACTCCCTACGAGACTAAACGACTTTAGCAGCAATTCAGCATGAATTTTTACAGCCATTATGTTAACCTGCATAGTGCTACTGTAGTCGGTAATAAATAAAATAAAAGTAATAAATGGAACAATCTAAGGTTTAGATCTTCTGAAAAACTTTTACATCCGATTATGTCACGTGATCTGGATCCGTAGGTGGATAAACCTAATACACCTATCTAATGACATAGTGTATGTTGTGAGTTTTGTTGAGAAGCTAGGCCGTAATCCTGACGAAGGGTTGTAATGGCCAATTATGTATGTATGTATGTATGTAGAACTCAAAAGTATTTTTTTTATATTTCTTGGACCCTCCGAACTTGTTTTATTTGACAAAAACTATTTTTTTGGACTTTACGCATAAATTTATTGATTACACAAACACTTCTCAACTGATGTCCAAAGTTTAATCCTTATTATAAAGGAGAGCAATGGGTCTTTAAAACGATATACATATGTATATTATTTGACTTAATATGCTATGGGGTTTGATGAGGTAACCTTGACAAATGCGATTTTTTTTCATATTTTTTTAAGTTTGTTCGTTCATAGTAGCAAACTTTAATTAAAACAAAATTAAATAAGTGATGACATTCTGAAAATACAGTATCTTGTGAAGAGATTGACACTTTGTTTGATCAAATCGGACAAAAATTACCGTAGTTATTATATAAAGAGTCTACCAGTAGAGTTATATTTTTCATATATGTATATATTTATCCAAATGAGCATTTATTTCATAAATTTTAAGAATTTTTGATGAATATTGATTGCTAACGCAAAATATGTCAATTTCACGTTTGAACGGCCAGCAGAAGTTGGACAATATTTGCGCAAAGAGAAATTATAATATTTGCAAAAAACATAAATATTAGCCGACTTCTGGTGGTCGTTCAAACGTGAAATCGACACATTTCGCGATAAACAATCGAGATCCTTAAAAACTGTTTGAACTAAATTTGAACTAAAGTTTTTGAACTAAAAGTTCATTTGATGAGATGAAATATATAAAAAATATAACACGATTGTTATACTTTTTAAATAATAACTGCGATAATTTTTGTCTCATTTGATCAAACGAAGTGTCAACCTCTTCACAAGATAATACACTTTTAGAATGTCATCATTTATTTTATATTTTTTAATTAAATTTTGCAATTAAGAATTGCAAAACTTGAAAAAATTTAAAAAAAATTATATTTTCCAAGTTTACCCCATCAAAACTCATAACATATAAGTTTGAATAAAATGTATATGTATACCATTTTAAAGGCTCATTTGTCTCCTTTCCAAAAACCTATGGATTTTGAAAATAGGTTAAGAAATGTTTGTGTAATCAATAATTTTGAATGAAAAGAACAAGAAAACAGTTTTTGGCAAATAAAACAAGTTTGGAGGGTTCGAGAAATATAAAAAAATATTTTTCAGTTCTACGCAACAAAACTCACAACCTACGCTATGTCATCCGTGTCATTATCTTAAAAAATCTATCAAGTATCCTGGTATCGTGTAGTCGATAGGAGTCAATGTATTCATATCAGCTGTACTCAAGATATTGACATGACCATAGCTTCAATGCTATGTTTCCATGCTTGTTTGGCGTTAAGTTTCATGTGTACGTTTCCAGCCACATGTTTCACCAATATGTCTGGTGGTAGTCGGTTGTGGGTAGTTAACAATTAATTAAAATGCCGTTAGATTAATTATTATTATTGCTTATTTTAACAAACAATATAAATGTGATCAAATTATTTTTTAAGACTGTACTGAAGTTTATTACTGCTTTTATATTACCAATTATAATAACAATTATCGTAAGTGTTTAAAATACATACATACATACATACATACATATGTATATCTATGAAATTATCCTTATTCATATTAAAATAAATTATATACGAAAATTGATTTGCTGTTCTTTCCTTTTTGGCCTTCTGTAGATTTTATTATGCAAATGTGGTCGTAAAATCCAGTCTTCTTAAACAATTTGAATCATTTCAGACGATAATACTGTCAATTATTAGGCAAATGTGCTAGAAAAATAACTGTAGTCATACACTCACTCATCTTAGTATCTCGAACAATACTAAAATGCTTCATTTTGCCAACTGCAACATCGATTTTTTTTAAGAAGCCGCACTTTGTTTAGCAATGTTTACTTGTTCCGTTTTTTATTTTACGAATATATTGTAAATAGCACGCGATCAGATTAACATGCTATACATACTTATACATACAACATATATACATAATCCTAATGATTTTCAAAATACTTGCATGCATACACATTTTTACGCTGGCATTCAGGTTTAGAGATACTCTCGTGCACAATGAATGGAGGATATTTGATGCACAGCATAGTTCAGTAATGCAACCGGAAAGATGAATTACCTTAGAAAAATTTCTTATTCGGATTTTTAAATTTCTGAAATATTGAATATACATACATACAGTGGTGGCCACGAATTTAAGACACGACATATGACTGACTTATTTGTGATAATTTTCACAACGCCGTAATATCAAGAAACCCATGGCATTTTCGAAAAATATACTTTGGATCGACGAGTCGAAGTTTTGCCGCTTCGGCTCTGATGGAAAGCAATGCGTATGGCGCCCTCCAAACCTGGAGCATCATCCAAAGTGCACCCTAAAAACGGTCAGACAAGGTGGTTGAAATGTGATGGTGTGGGCAGCATTTTCCTGGCATGTTTACGAAAATATTATAACAGGCACTATGATACCATTCGCTGAAGATTACATGCCTCCAATATAGAAATTTATGCATGATAATGACCCTAAGCACACTTCACGTCTAGTGAAGAGTTGCTTAGAGGAAACCGATATCATTGTTCTTAAGTGGCCAGCTCAATTCCCGGACCTCAATCCAATTGAGAACTAATGGAAAGATGTTGAGGAACATGTACGAACAGTAAAACCAAAAAATTCAAGCAATTTGTGGGAAGAAATCCAAAAGGCTTTGTATGCGATTCCAAAGCAACGTTGTGTGACATTAGTCGAAAGTTTACCCAGGAGATGTGCTGCTGTGATGAAAAATAAAGGATTTCCCACTAAATACTAGGATTTTTTTATGAACCTGAGCTTAATTTAGAGAATAGTGTTATATTATGCCTATGTCTTAAATTCATGACCAGGATAAAATTTGTGTTTCTCTATATAATATGTAAATAAAAATTCTTAACCGAATATAGGTAAGAAAATATTATTAATTTTTATTCATAACATTACTAAAATCTTAAAAAAAAATATCATGGACCCATTTTATCATTTTCGATAAAATGTAAAAATTATCACAAATAAGGCAGTCATATGTCGTGTCTTAAATTCGTGGCCACCACTGTATATGGTAGTAAACATATTTTTGCATGTTTTGTCTCTTATCAAAAATCTAAAAAAAAATTCAAAATCTATTATAATTATTACGAGCTAAGTAACTTAGACCCTATGTTCGGAGTAGTGTAACAGCCCAGAGTCTCTGGTGTGAATCTAACTACCCAATAGACTACCAGTGCAGGTGGTAGTTGGCCATTAGCACCCTTCAGTCAGGATTACAGCCTAGCTTCTTATACCACTTATGTTGTGTGCGTTAATTTTATGCGTGAGTGGTGGGACCCATAGTTTAACGTCGACTCCGAACGAAAGATTTTGAGAAACTTTTTAATGTCAGGTTTATTTACTCTCAGAGTTTTTGCCAGAAATCTGCTGAGAGGAAATCGTCGAAGAAATATTTTTTTTTTTTATCATATTTCGTTTTGATGTCTGACCTGGGATACGAACCCGGGCTTTACGTCTAATAAGCGAACACACTACCTACTAGACTACGGCAACTTCTTTTTTTTAGGTTTTTACAAATGTTTATTACTGGTATTTAATGTGAGTGTCACAAAGTTCTATTCTATCTCCAATGTTCATGGTCATGTTTTCATTAAACTTTATTTCTCTTCTAATTCTATCTACTACTTTGCATATGACCGAGCACTTTGGAGATCAAGGCGAAAAGGCTTGTTAATGTAAATGACGCACTCACATCCGACCGCTGCTTGGTGTAAATATTAGGGCATGAAAATTCAGTGTGATGCTCATTGGAGCCAGCAGATTTTTCAAATGGCGAAAAAAGCATTCAAGTGCCACGGTTCTTAAGGTGGTGCCAGAAGTACCATGACTGTATTTGATCTTCTAACTATTTACATACATTAATTATATCCGACTAAGAATCGAATATAACTCTCATTATGAGGCCCGGCTCTTCAACGTCTAATTTGAGTCTTCTCAACTCCGTACAGGAGAGGGCGGTACATGTATCAAACTCTATTGTTGCATTGCAATGCGACATATGTTTCACTATTCTATCACTACTACAACGGATTTTGCATTAGCAAAATAATGGGACTTGATCCTGAAAATCTGATGGGAGTGCCGGAGCAATGTCGATAACACTGCTCAATTAAACAAGTTTTACTTAACACAGTGGCAACGACGGGCTTCTGTTTTTTTTTTCTTGTCGACAAGCAAAGATCTTTGCTCATTTTGTTTATATTTGAAGTTGCCATATTGAAAATAATATATAATATAGCAAGTTCTAACATAAACTTAACTTTAAAAGTTAAAGGTAGGATGATCCTGCCTTTAGCTTAACCCTCACTTCTACCATATTGTCCGCTAATAATAATGAAAAACAATTTATCTGCCCGTTAAAATCCTTCCTTTAGTTAACGGCAATTTCTAATAATGGCCCTAAGTCCAATTTACTTTTGAATCCAATAAGTTAAGATGTTACATTTTAATTTCGGGGGTAGTGAAAAAGGGCCTCTATAAGATATAATTTGAATTTAATTTTCTTTTTATTTTTTTATTTCATTACAGAATTTTCGTGATCAGTGCATTGATGGATCAGGTTTGCCGCTACTAACCGAAGATCATTTAGTCAATTCGTTGGGCTTAAAATTAGGACCTGCACTTAAACTACGCTCTGTACTGGCAAAAAAACTGGGAGGACCATGTCCATGTGTATCGTGTATCGCTCAAGTTCAACAGGTATTGGCCTTACAATCGGGCAATATGACTGCAGCACCGACAACTATAGTCGCTACAACAGTAAAAGAAGGTCCTTCTATTAATGACACAAATAGAAATGTTTCAATAACTGACAACTCTAGCAATTCGTGTACACGTCGTTTACACAAAAAATCATTAACGATCAGCAGTGACATTAATAGTAGCAGTAGTAAAAACAATGACAACAACTCTGTTAAACAGGATGAAAGTGAAACAAGTTCAGCAAATGCCAATTCCATAAATACAACAACAGAATTACACTTAAGCGATAGCAATGCAATCAGAAGTGGTAGTAATTGTATTGCAAATATTGGCAATATTTCATCGCCGCCACCTCAACAATCAACACAACAGCATAGTCAAAGACAAACTCCAGCTCAAAATATTTGCAACAACAACAATAACAGCAGCAGCAGCAACAATGCGAATCGTCACGACAATGTCGATTCAAGCAGTTAGTTGATTATTTTCTATGTGAACTCTTCCTTATTATTATAAGAAAACAAGACAAGTAGAATACAAAAACAAAGACAGACAGGATACATACATACATAGACAAAAGCGAAATGTGTTTGTATAAGCAATTTCCTTAAAGGAAATATGGTTTTAACAATAAATACAATAAAGGATCCGTCAAGAATATGTGTATATATGTACATGAGTACATAGTGTTAAAAATTTTAAATTGAATCATTTCAAGCTTAAGATTATTTTTCTTTTAATAATTCGTTTATTTATCATGAGGATACAATTGGAATTAAAAATTCTAAAAATCAAAAGACAAAGACAAAATTTTAATTGAAATTGCAAAAACAAAAGAAAAACTTAATAAGCAAATTTTTCTTTAAACATTTCAATTTACATACATACATATGTACATACAATTGTTTAATATGTAGACTATACATATTTTAAATCATATCAAAGTCAAATGAAAATATGGAATTCAATCAATTAAAAATCGGATTAATTAGGCTCAAGACAAAATAAATTATTAATTAATTAAATGTAATTAATAATTACACTATGCAATAAAATAAAAAAAAATGAAATACACCCAGCTACTGGCAAAGTTTAGGATGTGAGTTTTGTTGAGTAGAACTCAAAAATATTTTTTTAATATTTTTCTCGAACCCTCCAAACTTGTTGTATTTGACAAAAACTGTTTATTTGGACTTTACGCACAATATTTCTTGATTACACAAACATTTCTGAACCGATGTCCAAAATTTAAACCATATTAGAAAGGAGAGGTATGGGCCCTTGAAACGCCATACATATATATAGTATTTGACTTAATATTCTATAAGGTTTGATGAGGTAAACTTGACAAATGCGAATTTATTTCGTATTTTATCATGTTTGTACGTTCATAGTAGCAAACTTTAATAAAAAAAAAGTAAATAAGTGATGACATTCTGAAAATGCATTACTTGTGAAGAGTTTGACACTTCGTTTGATCAAATCGGTCAAACCATTACCATAGTTATTATTTAAAGAGTCTAACAGTCGAGTTATATTTTTCATATATTCTGAATTTTTTCAAATGAAGTTCAAACATTTTAAGAATTTTTGATGGATCTTGATTGTTTATCGCAAAATGTGTCAATTTCACATTTGAGCGACCGCCAGAATTTGGACAATGCTTGCGCAAAGAGAAATAATAATACATATTTGCAAAAAACACAAATATTAGCCGATTTCTGGTAGTCGTGCAAACGTGAAATTGACACATTTTGCGATAAACAATCAGGATCCATCAAAACTTTTGAATATTTTTGAACTGAAAGTTCATTTGATAAGATGACATATATAAAAAATATAACACGACTGTTATAATATTTAAATAATAACTACAGCAATTTTTGTTCGATTTGATCAAACGAAGTGTCAATCTGTTCACAAGATAAAGCACTTTCAGAATGTCATCACTTATTTTATACTTTTTAATTACATTTTGCAATTAAGAATAGCTAAACTTGAAAAAATAAGAAAAAAATTTTATTTTCCAAGTTTACCCCATCAAAACTCATAACATATAAGTTTGAACAAAATGTTTATGTATACCATTTTAAAGGCTCATTTGTCTCCTTTCCAAAAACCTATGGATTTTGAAAATAGGTTAAGAAATGTTTGTGTAATCAATAATTTTGAATTGAAAGAACAAAAAACCGTTTTTGTCAAATAAAACAAGTTTGAAGGATTCGAGAAAAATAAAAAAAAAGTATTTTTGAGTTCTACTCAACAAAACTCACAACCTGCGCTATGTCATTAGCCGGGGGTATTTTCACTGTCGCACCGTGTAATTATCCTTCCGGCATACATATGGTATGTATATGTATGTATATGTACATCATATTTTAAATTGTATGTAGTCAATTCAAGTCTTGACTTAACAAATTTTCATTTATAGTTGCATCGTATACATGCATATATGTATAATGCATGGAATATGTATATAATATATAAAAATGTTATGAAAACTTAAATTTTTATATGAAAAAAAAACAAAACTGAAAATCCTTAAATACCAAAATACCTTAAACTATAATTATAATAATAATAATGATAATAATAATAATAAGTAATTGTATTTGTTTTTATTTTTTTTTAGTTAATTATAAATAAAACTGAAACAGCAACAATCGCAAAGTCTTCCAATCGATACATACATACATGTTAAGCTATTTTAAAAATATTTACAATGGAGTCATGCATTAAATGCAAGACTTCCAATATCGTTATCAATAAAGATATAAAATTTTATGGATACTTATGAATTTAAGCGTTTTATATAAAACACATACAAAACAGAAAATCTATATATACCTACATACATACATATTTAAAAGCGTATAAAAGAAAATCAAATTTATAGTCAATTTTAAAAAATAAGTTGTAATGTTCTAATGCTTGTTATGTATTTCAAATTGTTTTTCTACAACTGTTGTCTACAACAACAAATTTACTTAAAACTTTTAAATATACATATATACTACATATGTTATAGTAGTTATTAATATATAAAAAAATTATAAATATATACATACATTGATATATACATGTATTTATATATTTCATTATAAACTAACACAACCCAAGTGTACTTAAGCTATATACATACTAAATATAAAACATACATACATTTAATTATATATTAAAAATAAATATTTTGTATATACATATATACATACATACGTACATACTTATTTATATGTATTATTTAAATACTATTAAAAATAACACTAAAAATAACCCAATAGAGTGTAATAAATTGCATACAAAAATGTAAATGTAAATGTAAATGTAAATGCATAATACATAGTACATACGTTATTTCATAAATAATATTACAAATACTTGTGTAAAATTATTAAAAAAATATATCATTTTATTTTATATTCAATTCTAAATTTAAAAAAAAATGTTTTTAAATACAATCTTACATCTAACAACTAGTCACTAAAATATAAAATTTGTTTTATTTCATCGTTTACGGCAATACCGACGCAACGTAACTAATATTGATAGTATGTATCATAATTGTAAGGTCACATACATACATACATAATTGCCCATTACAGCCCATCAGTCAGTATTATGGCCTAGCTTGTCACACCACTCATGTTGTGTGCCTTAATTTTTTATACTTGAGTGGTGGGATCTACAGTTTTAACGTCGACTCCGAACGATAGATTTTTGAGAAACTTTTCATGGCAATTTTTATTTACGCTCAGAGCTTTTGCCAGAAATCTCCTGAGAGGAAGTCGCCGATGAAATACTTTTTTTTTCATATTTCGTTTTGATGTCTGGCCTGGGGATCGAACCCGGGCTTTACGTCTAATAAGCGAACTACGGGCAGATAAATTGTTTTTCATTATTATGAGTACCCAATAAGATAGAAGTGAGCGTTAAGCTAAAGGGTGGATCATCCTGCTGGTAACTTTTAAAGTTAAGTTTATGTTTGAACTTGCCATATTATATATTATTTTCAATATGGCAACTTCAAATTTTAACAAAATGAGCCCGTCGTTTCCACTGCTTTAAAAAACTTGTTTAATTGAGCAGTGTTATCGACATTGCTCCGATAAAAGTTAACTTTATTTTATTCGTAAGTTGTAATAACGAAAAGAAGTTAAAGGTTACTTTAAAGTTCACTTTAGCTAAAGGTACCTTTAACTAAACCCAAGTTTAACGGCAAGTTTTAATAATGACCCTAAACGTTGCAACAATAGGTCTGTACTTGTTACGCATAAAAGTAAAGAATGGTTCTTATACTAAAATGTTGATGTACTTCAAAGGCCGGTATGCAGTCCTACCTGTTATTAGCAGTAAGAATAGCCCCACAAAATGTAAGCCACCAATATTTTTTTAATCTTGTAAGAAAATTTTCATTTCTTATTAATTTAAATGAAAAGGCTAGCTGTTGCCTTCATACCCAAAATTGATTCTGGAAATCCTGTAGATTCGTAGCTATCGACATAGTGCTAGGAGGCGATTTTAAACAGTGAAATCCTGCCGTTGCTTTGGACAACTCAGGGAAAGATGTCCTATAGTTGTAGAATTATCATCCTCAAAGTTTACAGAAGTGACGACAAGGAGAAGTGTCAAGTTCAAAAGAGTATAGTTATACATAGCAATGATAACATGATTGTCATCTTTACCAACGACAAGGACACTCAATCGATATGTAGACGATTAGAACGACTTTCTAGAATCTGACTCTCGAACAGAGGCCGCAATAGTCGCTGTCATATACTCATCGTCATTCAAACACAAAAACTTATTTTTGCTTTGGAACCTTTGTTCCATACAGACAGAGTTTGCGGACTAAACAGTGACAGCTATCGTATTCCGTATGCAGCCATACCTTATAAGACCACATCGTGAAATTAAAAATGAATTTAAAGTAATTATTCTACCTGATTTTAACGATAAAAACACCAGTAACAGTAAAATAGTCTAGTGCATGTACTGCTACATGACGCATGACCTATGTGGCCATCCACAGAAAAAAGAATTAGGAAGACAACCGGAATATCCCGCATTTAACACGGCCATTCGATTCGAGAGACTGCACAAGGAGGTGTGCTTCGCTGTGGACACTCAATCTTAACACTCCACTAAAAGCCAAGAAGAAAACGTGCTCTCTGATTATCGCCTATGCGACTACAAGCAAAGATTTAAATTTAATTAAGGGCCATTATTACAACTTGCCGTTAAACTTGGGTTTAGTTAAAGGTACCTTTAGCTAAAGGGAAATGTAAAGTTAACTTTAACTTATTTTTTCGTTATTACAACTTACAGATAAAATAAAGTTAACTGTTTTTAAAAATATGGCAGTGATGGCGCAATGTCGATAACACTGTTCAATTAAATAAGTTTTTTTTAACGCAGTGGCAACGAAGGGCTTCGTTTTTTTTTTTTTTTTTTTTTGTATATGCTCATTTTCTTTATATTCGAAGTTGCCATATGGAAAATAATATATGATATGGCAAGTGGCACAAACTTAACTTTAAAAGTTAAAGGTAGGCCCTCACCTGAGTAACGATCTTGTCGCGATGTGGGGGCTTAAGTGTACTTCGATTCCCTCTGTGACCCATGGTGTGTTGGGGTGCATGACTAAAGGTTACCCTAATATCGTGGGAAGACTCTGGTTTCGGATCGATGTCGTTCTTGATCTGTTCGAATCGTCGGAACACGTATATTTTTCTTTCATACCCCTAATCCGGAGTGTTATGCGACCCGTGCTCATCGGATGGTTTGCAGTCAGGGGTCTAATCCGACTGTATTTTAACGGAGCCTCACTGATACCTGGGCGCCTCAGTGAGTATTAGGTTTCCTACCAAGTCCCTGTCATGCTAGCGGGGGCTATGGTATGATCGACCTCCTTTCCCCCTCACTCGTGGGACTTACATGGACGAGAAAAACAATGCTGACGAAATGATATTTTTGAATGGACTGGACGCGTCCCAGCTCATTGCGCGAATCCAGGCGAGCATTGTTGACAACTACAACGAGATCGTCAGGAATTTCGCCCCAGCTGGCCTGAGGATTACGACTGTGGAGGAGGCCTTTGGTGAGGAGTCTGCTTTGGCGATCCTCACTTCTACGGAAGATATGTGCGTGGAGTCAGACTCTGTCTCCCCACTATCGGATGAAGACGGTGACAATACGGTCATCGAAAGGCTCACTCGTATCCAAATTGCCACTGGGAGCAATGAGGTGGTGACATCCCCTTTAAGGAACACACTTGTCAGACGGGATGCTTCTACGACGCCCACTAGTACGATCATCTACTGATCCGGACTGCATGGGTAGGGGTGGCTCGTCTGACAAGAACTGGGCGGAAACGTTCCGCTATGTATAAGGAGAGGAATTCATATCGTAGGGCTTGCACTGTCTTGAGAAGATTTGCAAGCTGTGATGTGGATTCCCTCTCTGTTAAGGAGCAGAGGATGCTGGCTCGACACAGAGGCACTGTTCTGCGGTATGAGAAAAAATACCCAGACAGTGCCCTCTCACGGGTCGCTGACTCTGATGGACCCTTGAGTGTGGACGAGAGCGTAGAGCCAACTGCTTCTACCTCTCAAGCCGCATGCAAAGGGCACAAAGGTTATACACCCTTACTCCCAGCTGGAGCAAAGAAGACCACCCGGGTTTTCAATCCTTCGGTGAAGAGAAAGGGTGGTGGTGTTACTCCTTCAAGGGATGGTGGAAAGGAGGTAGAAGCTACCGCCAATCCTTTATCCCAAAAGGAGGATGTAAGGTTAGAGGCCAAGGAGTTGGGGGGGTCACTTCGGCGGATAGGTCTTCTGTGCAGGTTTCTCGCAAGGGAGATCGCATGAAGAGGAACAGGTCTGACGAGGTGCCTTCCTCTAGCTCCAAGCGTCCCAGGAAACAAGGGAGCCTAGGGACTAACCCTTCCCTTCAGCTGGCTTTCATCGACAGGTCGGATTTGGATGGTAAAATCTCTCCTGAAAGATGGAATCTAGTTGAAGAACGGCTCATTGAGTTCATAGCTGAGGAGAGTTGTGATGGCAGGAATGCTCGCATATCTTCTATTGGTTGGTCCAGGGGCATCAAGGTAGTCGACTGTGAAAACGAGGGAACTGTAAAGTTCCTTGTGGAATCAGTGAAGCGCCTTGGCGAACTCTAGCCCGGTGCGCGCTTGGAGGTGGTCCCTCAATCCGACCTCCCTCTACGTCCAATAGTGACGGTATGGATCCCGCCTACTTTTAGGCGTGTGAGTATCATACCCAAACTTATTGGGAAGCAGAACAATGGATTGAACACCAGTACATGGGCGGTTGTTAACTCCCTGGTTGGTGACGGTAAGAAGGGCTGCGATCTTCGGATCGCTATTGATCAGACCTCACTTCAGAGGCTAAGGGCAAGGGGTGGCGTGGTGTTTTGTGGGATGGCAAACCTAAAGTTCCGTCATCGGGAAATAAGGGGTGCCTAGGAACCCAGAGGAGGCTGAAAGTGGTGCAGATTAATCTGCATCACTGCGAAGCCGCCTCACACAACCTACTAACCACCCTACGCCGCCTTGAAGTTGACATCGCTCTTATCCAGGAACCTTGGATCCTTAGGGATAGGATCCTGGGTTTGAGCGATCCTGATTATAGGTTACTTGTTCCTAGAACAAGCGAGAAGGTAAGAACCTGTATATTAGCTAGGGGTAGCTTAGACTTGTTAATCACTCCTTCCTTTTGTACAGGTGACGTAACGACTGTGGCGTACAAAGATGACCTTGGGATCGAGTTGATGCTGTCATCTGTGTACATGCCGTACGAGGCTGCATCCCCACCTGATGACTTAATTGGACGACTGGTGGAGCATGCGGAGAGGACAAGATGTCGCCTTGTCCTGGGTTGCGATGCCAATGCTCATCACACCCAATGGGGCAGTGCTGACATAAATACTAGGGGTGAGTCGATTTTGAATTTTATTATTCTTAATAGGCTCAACATTTGTAACGTTGGCAACACGCCAACGTTTAGAAACCGTGTTAGGGAGACTGTAATTGACATTACGCTCTCTAACATGGACAGGTCTATGATTAATGACTGGAGGGTTTCAGATGAGTGTTCTTTCTCTGATCACCAATTGATATCCTTCAGTATTAATCTATCAGGTGGCTTTAACAAGCCTTTTAGAAATCCAAGAAGAACCGACTGGATCAGACATGAGATGGCTGTGGAGGAGGAACTTAAGACCCTCAGGGGTCGTTCCACTCCTGGCGTCAATGATCGAGTTGGGTCTTTGACGGATATTTTGTTGTCTTGTTATAGAGATGCTTGTCCTCTCACTTACCCGGGTAAGAGGAACCAGCCAGCCTGGTGGAATGCGGAACTCCGTAGACTCCGCTGTTGTACCAGGAAACTCTTTAATAAGGCTAAGAAGTCGGGCAGGGATGTTGACTGGTCTGCATATAAGGCCAGTTTTAATGAGTATAAAAGGGAAATAAAGCGCTCAAAGAGAACCACCTGGATGAGTTTCTGCACGAGTATCGAGAATGTTGCCGATGTGGCTCGTTTCCGTAGGATGCTGTCTAGGGACCCCAAAATCCTAGGCTTCATCCAAAAGAACGATGGCGCGTGGACAGCATCGAGAAAAGAAACCCTAGAGGTTCTGCTGAGCACTCATTTTCCCAATTGTGTGGATCCAGAAAGCTATCCGTCGGGGGTAGCGGATCCCTTCTGTGATGCTGGCTTGATGCCCGATTTGGAGGATATCATTAACAGAGACAATGTCAAATGGGCGATAAATAGTTTTGAGCCCTTTAAGTCGCCTGGTCCGGATGGTATCTTTCCGGCTCTGCTTCAGCGTGCTGGTGATATATTACACGAATGTCTGGTGGACGTGTATAGAGACTGTCTCCGGCGGTGTGATATACCTGATGGTTGGAAAGATGTGCTCGTGGTGTTTATACCAAAGGCTGGTAAACCCAGTCACATCGGCCCGAAGGATTATAGACCGATATCGCTCTCATCCTTTCTTTTGAAAGCCTTGGAGAGACTTATCGATCTACATTTGAGGTCAAACATGGACCGGTCTCTGTTGAGTGGGTCGCAACATGCTTACATTAAGGGTAAGTCGGTTGAGAGCGCTCTTCATGATGTGACAGGTTTTGTTGAGACGAATCTGGCTAGGGGTGAGTACACACTGTCGGCTTTCCTTGATATAGAGGGGGCCTTCAATAATGTCACCACTTCTTCTATTGAGAATTCACTGAGGGATATACATGCCCCAGATTTTCTGGTGCGGTTTATCATCCACATGTTGGGTAATAGACTAATCCGATCGAATCTGGGTGGATGTTCTATCGTAAAGCGTGCGACCAGGGGTACACCGCAGGGGGGTGTCCTATCCCCTCTCTTGTGGCTCCTGGTTGCTAATGTTGGTCTGAGGCTTCTAGAGAGTAAGGGCTTTAGGGTTGTGGCATATGCCGATGATGTGGCTATTCTGGTGGGTGGAAAATTTCTACCGACGCTGGGGGAACTGATGGAGTCTGCTCTTGGAATTTTATCCTCTTGGGCTACGCAATGTGGCCTGGGTATAAATCCGGATAAGACGGACCTCGTCTTGTACTCGCGTAGGTACAAAATTGAACCGTTCAGGTTGCCGAGGTTAGCTGGTAGGGAGCTTCCGTTCTCTTCTGAGGTCAAGTACTTGGGTGCTGTCCTGGACAGCAAGCTGAACTGGAAACGAAACACCGAGGAAAGAATGAAGAAGGGACTGAATGCCTTCTACCAGTGTAGGAACTCCATAGGTAAGAGCTGGGGTCTTCCGCCTAGGGCCATTCGCTGGATATATCTGGCGATTGTTAGACCGGTTATTACCTATGGCTGCGTTGTGTGGTGGTGTGCCTTAGATAAGAGTTTTCAGCGGAAAATCTTGGATAAGGTTCAGCGGATTGTTTCCTTGAGTATCACTGGAGTGAGGAAGAGTTGCCCTCAGGCTGCTCTTGACACTATGCTCTGCCTGACTCCGCTTGATTTATATGTCAAGCGGTGTGCCTGCCCGGTTTAAGGATACTTATACCGGAAAGGGCACAATGGAATGGTGGGGTACTCCAGGGACAGAGAGGTATACCCATCTTCACAGATGGGTCTAAGTTAGGTGGATGTACAGGTGCTGGGGTTTTCTGTAGGGAACTCGGTCTTGAACTCCACTTTAGGTTGGGAGCGATTTAATAGTTGGTCCTGACCCCCCGGTCTGCCACCTCTACGGTCTCATCAATAGATGGGTCGGGGAGGAAGAGCAAAGACGTTGGGGGAACGGATCGGGTTGTTTTGTCTCTAGATGTCTATGGCCTGCTGTGGACAGTAAGAGAACAGGTAGGCTGCTGGGCTTGGATAAGGCCAGCTTAAGGTTAGTTGCCGGGTTTATCACAGGGCACTGCGAGATTAGGTCGCTGACGGGGATCTGGAACAGATCCCAGCCGGACTATTGCAGGGCATGTTGCGATGAGGAGGAGTTGGAGACTATCGAACATCGCCTCTGTAACTGCCCAGCCCTTGGTAGGTTGAGGCTGAGGACCTTTGGCAGGGCCTTCTTTGAGAGTTTGAACTCTGCGTCGAGAGCCGACATCAAGGCTCTCCACAGATTCATTAGTGGCTTAGGCTGGTTGAGAGGCGCTAGGGCTTCATCAGGGTAGTCGCGCTCTCCCTTCTTTGTTGGGTCTATGTGACCCCTCCGCTTCCCATTCTCCCTTTCCTATCTCCTCTCCTTTATATCCTATTCCCTCTCTTATCCTTCCTCTTTAAGGACGTTGTACAATGGGTCAATTCGACCTCCGGGTACTGTACTTGTCTTAATTGACAAGTACACGTCCTCTAACCTAACCTAACCTAAAGGTAGGATGATCTTCCCTTTAGCTTAACGCTCACTTCTATCTTATTGGGTACTCAAAATAATGCTTAAACTATGCGCAATACCCTTGTCTATCTATAAAAAATTTAAGTTTTGTGTGTATTATGGAGATGGTGGCGATCATTATAACAGTTGACCTCGATCTACAATATCCAAGGCATTGTCTGCCATCCTCAACTTTCCACCACCAGACGTATTGGCGAAACGAATGGCTGTGAACGCGACAATATGACTGAGCTACATAAGAGCATATAGGTTCTTGGACACTAGGCCATTGAAGGCAATAACAACGCCATGCCACACGCTTGCAGAAGCAAGATGAAACCGAAAATTCAATTGAATTCATACATCAGGTTGCCATACCTCATTAGCGGAAGAAATATGGATACTGACCAGACACATCTGGACGTTATCATATATACAAAACAAAACCGGACCAGATTCAATTTGAGCAACCTCATAGCATTTACAACGGGATATTTCCCTCTGAGTGTCATTGTCCTTCCCTTTGGCACTTAAGACAAAGGAATTTCTGTGCATCCATAATTTATTGACAGAACGCATCTAGCAAGTTTGTATAAAACTCGATATGCCTGAGATATACCAACCAAGAGTTATAATTTTGACAAGGAAACTACCATATAGGACCGGCCATTGAGGCGGCTGCCAATTCAACGTATACTAACCTAACCTATCATCATTCACTTTAGGTTGAATGATGACTACAGCGTGTTTCAGGCGGAGATTTTCGCAATCTTGAAGACTATTAAGGCCATAACTGGTGGCCCCGCCATTACCATTGCGTCGGTCTGGTGCAAATCACGGTTCGTTCGCGAGTGCAAGGAATCGTTAAGGACTTCTGGACCAGACCGTATCCGTCTATGCTGGATTCCGGGTCATAGCGGAATACTGGGCAATCAGACGGCGGATGCTCTCGCTAGGTTAGGTTCGCTTTCTGGGGGCGATTTAATAGTTATTCCTGACCCACAGTCTGCCAACTCTACGGCCTCATCAATGGATGGGTCAGAGAGGAAGAACAGTGGCGTTGGGGGAACGGAATGGTTGTTTTGTTTCTAGATGTCTATGGCCTGCTATAGAGTGTGAGAACAGGTTAGCTGCTGAGCTTGGATAAGGCTGTCGAGCACCTCCTCTGTAACTGCCTAGCCCTTGGTAGGTTGAGGAACCTTGGCAGCGACTTCTTTAAGGATCTGAATTCTGTGTCGAGAGCCGAAATCAAGGCTCTCCACATATTCATTAGTAGCTTGAGCTGGTTGAGAAGTGCAAGGGCTTCATCCTATTCCCTCTATGATCCTTCCTTTTTTAAGAACGTTATGTACAATGGGTCAATTCTTAATTGTCAAGTACACGTCCTTTAACCTAACCTAACCTTAATAATAGTGCGTTACGAAAAAAGCAAGAAAGTTTTCTGTTAGTTTTAATAGATTTCCAATACCACATTATCGGTTTGATGGTCTAGTTCTCAAATCCTAAATTTTTATCGTATACAGATATACACATACATATAAAAATTTACCTGCATATACAAATACATATTACTGTATGTACTGTATGTATGTATGTATTCTTAACTTCTACCAGTGCAACTGACATTCGATTGCTATTCCATTCCACCTAACAACCATTAATTTCCTCAGAAAAATAAACGCAAATCTTATTGATTAATTGGACCGTTTCTTTACTAATACATAGAAAAAGAAAATCAAATCTATTAGAAGGTTTTTCTTTTAAAGTTTATCCATATGCACACAGTATGTATACATACAGAAGTAATAGATTTTTGCTTTATTTTAAGAGTTTTCTTTGCACCATTATGCACACAATGAATGCTTTTGTTATCTAAGTACATTCATTTACGCGAAATTGTTTTATACATATGCTATAGATGCCTAATTAAAAGCACAATTAAATGTGCAACATGACCTCTGAATGGGACTGTGTCAAGCGGAACCGTTGCGCCAAAAAGCAACCAAGGATGTGCAACAATTATAAACACGCAAGGCGGCTCAGTGTTAGGCAGCATTAAACAACTAACCTGCCAAACTATGAAACAACGAAACCAAACCAACCAATCACTCACTGCAGTCACGACATCAAAATCCAAAAGAGAAACACACATTCTTCGAAGATCTGCGAAACAGTAAATACAGCGCAATGGCTCAAGAGATCAAGCGTTTAATTCTTTCATATCTCATAAACAAATGTTAAAAGTGTTAGTTATATTGGCGCTTCCTGAATGAGCATTGGGGACAAGAAACGGCGTATCGTTGGCGCGCTAAATATAACACTATATGTGAGTATGAATGTATACCATGTGTTTAAAAACTAAATCAACAGTACCTTACATAGACATTCCGTTTTAAAAATATATTTAATACGATGTGTGTGTGTGTGTGTGTCAATTTTTTGTAGAAACGTTTTATGTGTATGTACTTATCCTGTTAATATTGATTTTGCGCACAAATTAACAATTTCACAATATTAGTCTATTAGGTAGAGTGTTGTTGGCTTAAAAAACTCCTGTCAGCAGTCCTCCGACAAAAGCCGTGAGAATAAACTGTAAGTCGCGCCTTTCATAAATAAAAGTAACACAACGCACAACATTTGTGGTGTAAGAAACAAGCTCGTAATCCTGACTAAATGATTGTAAGTAAATACCATCCGAGATATGGGTTTCATCCGAGATATGCATCTAATGTATGTATGTAATGTATTATTACGTATTTCTTTCTTTTATTTACACATTTCAATTCAATGTAATGAATATAAAATAACTTACAATTATATATTTATTGTAACTCTTTATTTTGCTTCGGCAGCTTCACCATTTTTGGCAGTAGCTACTGCAGGTATATCCTTGACACCAGTTGAACCGAATCCACCCTCCCCACGTTGTGTTTCGTCCAGCTTGTCGACCTCTTCAAGTTCGGGATAGAAAATTCTCTCGCATATCAACTGGGCAATGCGATCACCACGTTTCACTTGAAACTCTTCCTCGGAATGATTGAATAATACAACGCCAACGTTACCACGATAATCTTCGTCGATTACACCAGCGCCGACATCAATGAAATTCTTAACAGCCAAACCGGAACGTGGTGCAACTCTACCGTAGCAACCACTTGGTACTTGAATTTGCAAGTCAGTTTTTACTAAAGCCTTGCCTCGTGATGGAACAATCAAATCGTAGGCACTACGTAAATCTAAGCCGGCAGCTCGTTCTGACGCACGAACTGGCTCAAATGCCTTTTCCGTAAGCTTTGCCCAACGCATTACACACTTTACGTCAGCTTTCATTTTTTTCGTTGATGGTTCTTCTATTTCAGCTAACTTGTCCTCAGCTCTCATCTTTGGAAGAGAATTTTTTATGATCTTTCTTTCAATTCTTTCAAACAGAACAGAAGCTGCATCAATTTCGCAAAATTTGGCGGTTAAAAGTGTACGTACTCTGTGGTTAAAACTGCATCTGATCGATAGCGATGCCAGACAATTATTTCATAAAGTCTCCCAATATATACAGAAGGGCCACTTAAAAAAAATACCTAACAATATATTTTTGCGATTTGTTGTTGTTTTTGTTTTTCAAAATTAGAAATAGATACAGATGTATGTACATATGTATTTCTAATGTAAAACTTTGTACATATGCTTATGCATCATTATTTTGTTCAAAAAGTATTGAAACCTACATACGTCATCATATCCTTATGAAATGTACGACAGTACAACAAATGGCTTTAGTTAAATGAATTGTTTTCGAAGGTACCCTAAACCATTTAGTTTTGAGATAGAAATATCATATATCCGGATTTAATGATATATCTAAGGAGCGTTTAAACTAGCTTCTTCTGTCCCGAGTTCGGATAAGAGTGTAATTGAAATTAAATTATTGAGTACATTGACTACATGGCTTATTGGAATTATATTTACACTTAATTGTTAATCTATGATGGAGACAGTTGGAGTAAAGAGATATCGGCTAAGCGTTTAAAGAGATTGCGGGCATTATCATCAATTCGTGCAGATTTACAACTTTTAAAAGAGAATATTCCATAGAATATTTATGAGAAGGAGGATGACAGTCTATTAATTCCACCTCTCAAGATATGGTATTCGCTTCTGTAACTTAAACTAGCACGAAGGAAAGATAAGTATTTTATGTACCCTTACTTTTTCAACATTGTCTTGGGCACAATTATGAATGTAAGGAATATAACGGTATTATTTTGGGCCTCTATTACAAGCTAGAGGCTCTTGGTTACGCTCATAATATATGTTTTTTGACTTACTAACAGCCCAGCATCTGGCAAAGAGAAAGAAGTGTTGCCGTCAATATCTCCAAAACAAGCCGAGAACATGCAATACTACAGAACACACACAAGTTAACATTTTATCGATATTTTTATTAAGAAATAATCGAAATTAGTGGCGAAAGGTCATATACTAAGAGAAGAGCTTAAGGATATATTGCCAAAAAAAAACTTTAATTGCAACCCCCAGAATCGCAATAGTGTAGGGGTTGATCTTCCATTTGTCAAGGCTGGACGTATGGTGAATAAGACAGTTTAATAAAAATTTCAATCTGAAAATTTAAGAACATCTTGTTTTAAATGAGTTTAACTATCACTTCTACTACATTACCAACTTAAAAGACAAACATCAATTCATTTGTCTAAAATTATCCTGAGAACTGGAAACATCATGCTGTTTTTCTGTAAAACCGTTGTAATATCCTATTAAATACATACATAATTGGCCATTACAACCCTTCAGTCAGGATTACGGCCTAGCTTCTCATACCATTCATGTTGTGTGCCTTAATTTTATACTTGAGTGGCGGGTCCCACAGTTTAACGTCGACTCCGAACGACAGATTTTTTAAAAAAATGATTTATTTTCATTCTCTTAAAATTTCTAGAAAAACTGCAGCCTGACCCACGATATGGAAATATATTTTAAGCGAAAGAAAAATGGTCATTCACTCCAACTAGTGGCCCCTTAAACGTTCATTGTAGATAGACATAATAAATTTCATTAATTTTTGTTCAATTCTCTTTCAAAATGCCTTTATCTTATGATCATTTTCACTTTCCGATAAGAAACAAGACCTTCGGAATACGGTGAAATCTATACCACTTTGCATTTTCTTTTCCTCCTTGTCTAGGCGAATTCATGTAGTAGGTGGGATCAACTAAACAGCTGATACTATTTCAATTGCCAAAATTTGTGTGTGTTTGTTGTGCGTGTGTGTTTTGTTGTTTTTTCCTTTTCCATTTTTTTTCTTCCTATTTTGACAACCTAAGTAGTATTTTACAAAAACAAAATACCTGTTGTTTTTGCATTGTTGTACTTGTTGTAGAGTTGCGGCTACCTTATTTGAATTTGCCTTGCTTCTTGTCTTAAAACTTGACAAATTTTATTAGTATATATTGCCAACCTAATTTTGGTCATTACAGCTCTTTAGTCAGGATTACAACCAAACTTCACACACCACTCGTGTTGTGTGTGTTAATTTTACCTATTAGTAGTTGGACCTACAGTTTAATGGCGATGCCAAATGACAGATTTGAGAAATTTGTTTGAGCCTGGAGTTAAGCCACAGGTTCTTGTCTAATAAGCCAACACTCAACCAACTAAACTACTATGACTTCATATTAAGATAAGATATATCGCGGTTAATATTATAAATTCCCAATTGTATATTCAGGATCTTAACACGACATGGCATGCTGCAAATAATCATCTGGCATCATCAACTATTTCAAATTGCGTTGCCAAATTCCAGATGTAGAAGTGTAGAATTTAGTTACTGTGAATTCATAAATGTTGGTGTGACCAGCTCAGTATATTTTTTCTTATTGTTATTAAAATATAATATGCAATAAAGTCCAGCTTTTAAAATTTATTTTTAAGGGCAATATACACTATCAAGCAGATGAAAATAGCATTGTAGTTGTATTATGCGGAACCTATATGTTACAATTTGTTGTTCAGCTTGTATCACTTGGTATATCATGCATTGCCGTTTCTAAGTATATTTCATGTACATCTTTTATTGTATTGACAGCACTAACACTTACATGTTTAGGGCTGGATAGAAAACGTACGTAATATTGTGCAACAACACTGTTGGTATTATTGTGAATTGTTCGTGTTTATGTGCATTTTGAAGGCCGGATCGTCGAATGAACTAATAAAATGTTCAATTAATTTATTATCCGCGGTATTGTTTGTATTTTTATTTAAGCCTTATACAATGGATTTTAGTGATTTCTTGGTGCGACGAGTAAGTCAGCCTTGTCAGTTGAAGTCAGTTTGTGAATTGAAACTAAAATTGATCTCTTTTTAGTGTCCTCCTACCGTTATGTACATTCCCAATTTTATTACCTCGGATGAGGAACAGCGTATACTTTCGCAAATCGATAGAGCTCCAAAGCCCAAGTGGACACAATTGTTGAATAGACGGCTTATCAATTATGGTGGCATACCACACCCAAATGGAATGGTTGCCGAAGAAATTCCCGAATGGCTACAAAATTTTGTCGATAAAATCAATAATTTGAACATTTTCGAATCACAAAAAGCCAACCATGTTCTGGTCAATGAATATCGGCCCGGACAAGGCATTATGCCGCACACCGATGGCCCATTATTCTATCCAACTATATCGACTATATCATGTGGTTCACATACAGTTTTAGAATTCTCAAAGCGTGAGAAAGTTTTGGATGAGGAAAATCTCGAGTTGACTGAAACGGGCAGAGAAATGGATATGCCTGCGACAAGGAACGTGTTATTTAAACTTATATTGGAACCGAGAAGCCTATTAATTTTAAAGGATTCCTTATACAATGACTATTTGCACTCGATTAGTGAGATTGATCAGGATATACTTTGCGATCGTATATGTAATTATGAAAATTGTGAAACTTCCTACAAAATGGGCGATTGCCTTAAAAGGGGCACACGCATTTCTCTAACCATACGAAATGTTCCCAAGACAACAAAAATGAAATTGAAATTTTTTTGAATTAAGCTTGCTAAACTCACTCACTGGCTCACTAAAATCTAAAAGTATTTAAAGGAATACTACCTATATCATTGAGATAGATGTAAGGGGTCAAACTTATCTGTGTTTTTACAAAGTTGCTTATATGACTCTATTGCTCAAGTCAGTGCATATCAGTTTAAACTTCCACTGAGCCATATACACCTAAACGTTATTGTTAACCACTATGAAGCTGCATATACATAATTACGCATTTTAATTAGTGATAGAAGGAAGCCAACATATTTGTTGCACAACATGTTTGTTAAATTAATTAAAATTATTATTTTTCTTATCTGCGATACATCCTGACCACCGTAAAGCAACTATTTTATAAAGTTTATAGAATTTGTATTTTGTATGTATGTATGTATTTAACGTTGTAAATTTTTATGATAAACACTTATTTTGTAATTTATATACATATGTATGTATATACATATATTTATTGCCTTTAAGTTTACTTGGTTTGCAATACAAATCCATGAAAAAAAAAATGTTTTAATGAATAGTCGCATAACACAATAAAAGTTTTATTGCACCAAGTGCTGAAAACGGCCTATTCTTTTGTACTTTACTTTAATATGCACTTTATATTCCATATTTATTTTAGCCTTGAAATACTTATGTCAACTGAGGAAAACTAAAAAAGATAGTTGATTGAATCAAGTGTTCTAATTTCGGTGAAAAATGTTATGTGTACCATTTCTAAATGTCCCCAAGGGAACATATTTTTAAAGGGATAAAAAATATGCTCTAAACTGTCAAAAGAGAAAATATTAATAAATGGATAAAAGCTAACAGCAAATCCAAATAAGTCCAATAAGGCAAATTTAAATCATACTCTAACATCGAAGTAAGGTAACTATATTTATTTAGGCCCCGATTATGGTTCACAACAGTTGTAAATTTAGTGTTGTAGTTTTAAAATTGCGATTATGATTCACAACATCTATCGCTAGTGTTGTACTTTATGTTGTGTGTGTTCACATAGCCCGATTATGATTTACAACAGTTGTTTTTAAGTGTTGTCAGAACTGTCAAAAACTTACAACAGCTCATTAGGTGTTGTCTTGTTGCCGCATTCAGTTTAAAAAAGAAAATGTATAAAAATTTATAAGTATATGTATAAAACAGTGCATATAATTTTTTGTGGAAATTTTAAAAATTATAAATAACTGAAAATATTTTATAGAAAAATAATCACTAACAAGCAGAAGGAAAAGCTGGTCGAGTTCATGACAGCAAATCCTGACATTGGCAAGTTATCATTTGGAGCAAATAAGAATCAGCACAAAGGGACGTGGGAGAAATTTTCATTGGAGCTAAATGACTTGGGCCCACCCGTTAGAGTTTCAAAAGAATGGCAAAGGGTTAGTAGATGAATTGTAGCATTTTTAAGGCATGGACTCATTATAAAGCCAATTTGAAAAGAAAACTCTCTGCCAAAAGAAAAAAAACTTTCAAGGTGGTAGTCCGTCGACGGAAATTAGCAGGAAATTGGAGCAGAGCACCGTAGAGTTGGTGTTTATGCATTGGAAAGTAAATCCAAATGGATCTGCAATGGGATTACAAATTCAAGACGAATCGTCACACGAAATTGAAGGGCCTTCAACTAGCACTAACCAGTGGAAACAGCAGTTGTCGAAAAGCTACAAAATACAAAAAATAAGATAGGGGATGAGCGTATAAAAACCTTAAAAAGGCAAGAAAAGAACCTACAGGAGATATTGCTTACGTTAAAACATCTTGAGAAGGGCTCATATAAAAATTATCAAATAAATAAAAAATGCTAGAAATAAATAGGGAAAAGGCTGAATTACAAAATGAATTATTAAAAGCCAAACTCCTTTTAACCAGAAAAAAAACTTGATATTTTAAACTGTTTATGAATTTGTATTTTCGCTTTAAGCAACTATGTGATCTAAATAAATTTTAATGTGATAAGAAGGTTTTTTTATATTTATATATTTTAATTTGAAGTACTTTTGAAATGAATTTATTGCAATACATACATAAAATATAAACGCTAATAAAACTAGCCTTTATTTTTAATTGTCATGTTTTAACAAGAGTTAAAGTTTGTGTTTTATGTAGGCTTTTTGTTTTTTTAATAATAATAATTTTTGTTTTCAATTGGCAGTTTTATACACTCAGGGTTGTATTTTGAAGGAAAAGTATACTAACATTGAAGAGCAACACTGTGACATACACAACATCTAGATGTTGTAAACCATAATCAAGAAAGTAATAAATGTTGTGTTGTCTCTGTTACAACACAACATTTATGTGTTGTGAACCATAATCGGGGCCTTAGTTTCAGTTTTTAAAAGATTATATACATATGAACAGATTATCGTATTATTGTATGAATTTCCTACGTATGCTGTTGTTGTCGTTGTTGTAGAAATAATAATAAATTAGTTTAGGTTAGGCAGAGGCGTTGTTGCTAGTGGAGGAGACCAAAAGTACCGTTCAGCTTAAAATCCGAGACGCCAGATGGATCCGCGAAAAAAATATATTCCACTTTCGTTAGTCGTTTCTCAGCGAAAAGAAGACAGCAACGGAGTTACATTCTTATTTCCTCAACTTACTTAATTGGCCATTACAATATTTCAGTCATGATTACGGCCCAGCTTCTCAACACCACTCAATGTTGTGTGTGTTGATTTTTTATACATGAGTGGCGGGACCTACAGTTTATAGTCGACTCCGAACGACAGATTTTTTTGAGAAACTTTTCATGGCAATATTTTATTTACTCTCAGAGAGGAAGTCGCCGAAGAAATATTTTTTCATTTTCGTTTTGATGTCGGACCGGGGATTTGAACCCTGCCTTCGCGTCTAATAAGACAACACACTACCTACTAGACTACGGCGACCTTATACAGCTGTGCATATTTTCGTAAAAGACAATGCCCTGTAATCACAGACACAAGTAAGGCTATATCGTTTCATATTCACTCTCACAAACCGTATCTCTACTGTCAAGATGCAGCCATATTTCTAGTTGACCATTTACCTTTTGCTACGTAAGGTGGTATACCAGTTCTAACAAGATTATGTTCCTATACCACAGTGCCTACATATATGAACATTGAATATTTTTATCCTCAGGTATAAGCCGAGAAATGGCTATTTGTATACTAGTTATTCAAAAAGTTCGGAAAAACGACAGTTCTTAGCAGTCTACAGACTCAAAAACCTCCTGCTTTTTGTAAGTGTCATGATAAAACACCCTTTCTCTTGTCTGAAATGAAAATGCCTTTACAATTACATTTTTAACTTTAACCAAATTCTGGTGATGATCTAGCCATCTTTCACGCTGTTTTTTCGATTAGAATACAAAAAAAAAGTTCGAAGACGTAAGAAGATAAATACATACATGTATGTATGTACGTACGTACATACAGATATTTGATCAAATTTGATTACACCATTATATGCAGTTTCTATAAATAAAAGATTTTGTAATTTTCACTGTGATTTTTTTTTTATTCCAAGCTATCTTGCCACTTCAAATGAAATTCTTTTTCAAAAACATTGCGATCGTACAGTTTAATCTCAGATATACGAGCCGAAATGTCGAGATGTAATTCCCGGACAGCTAAATGGAAATTTTGTTTTGCGATATTTTGCTTCTCTGTTGAGAGTTTATTAAAAGGTCTACGAAATGCCGTCAGTATGCGCTCCAAATGATATTCGATACTGGGACAGCGTCCAATGCATACATAGAGATTTTCCGTATTTCGAATGTTACCTGGAAATCTACGACGCATATCAAATGGTGCTTTGCCACTTAGGAGTGAACGAACCTCGCTAACAATATTCGCGTGCATTTGGACATCGGAGACGCTGATTGCTTTGAACTCGTATCTATCACAAAATGCCATTAAGTCGCCAATGCAACACCAGGGTTGTGAACATAAGAAACCATGATGACTGTTCCAATTTGCATATCGACCTATAGGTTCGTAGAAAAAGCTGTCCTCTTTAAGGGGAGTCAAACGCGGCTGTGGTTGAGGCTGTGGTTGTGGTGATGGCGATAACGAAGAAACCCTCCGAGCACTTGAATCCCGTGTTGGAGTTCTTCTATTTTCACTGATAAAATCATCTTCCTCAGCACTTAGCAGCGTTAGACGTTGTTGCTGACGTTGTGTTGATTGAATATTTCGCTGCGAAGAATGCGATTCAGTGTTCGATTCAGTTACATTTAAATCTGAATCTCGAAATGACACAGATCTAGAAGAGATGGCAGGCGTTGAGGTGGTTCCAATGGATCTCCTATATTCCATTAGCTTTTTTCTATAATCCATTGATGAGGTCATTAAACCTTATTTATGTATTTCCTTTTAATTTAATTAAAAATTATTTTAAGCAAACACCCAACGGATCGATATTTTTATGCAATTTCCTTGTTGTTGTACGACGATTGCCCGATTCGTTGATTTCGATAATGATGTTGATTTGATACTGTTCGATAAGAGGAATAATACAAATGACAATGTACAAGCGTTCAATTATCTGTTGCATCAATTGCATTCCGCGTCGTCTCTTTTTCTATTTTTTTGTAAACATTTCTTTTATTTTTTTTTTATTTTTATCACTCGATTAGAGAAATTTGTTTTTGGCGCTATTACAATTTAACATTAACATTCGAAAACAATACAAACCTATGTGTGTACATGCATACATACTTGTACGTAGTAATTGCATCGCATTTTTAATTGAAGATTATCCCAATAGATGAAGAATTAGTTTTGTTTCACATTTTTTTCTTTCTTAATTGATAAAATCCTACGTACAGTGTGCAGCAAAAGTCATCGTACGGCAATATATTTTAGCAATTTCATGAATTTTAGCCAAAAGTTTGTATAAAAGTTTATAGTTCATATATTTATTTTATTAATTTATTTCTGTTTAATTATAAAACAAACAATTTTTTTTATCGTTTTACATAAAACAAGAGAAAAATAAGGAAAAGTTCAGATGACTCCATAGGTACCTCCAAGGAGAACCGTGAGTAAATTTAAAATTCAATGGTCTAATATATGAAAATGCTATCCCTTGCATTTAGTTGAATATCCCTAAAAGGTCAAGCACTCCATTTAACCCATTTGGAATTGAATATACAAGTTTTGTTTAGTTTTTCGTTGACTTTTGTTTGAGGTTTAGTGATTACGTAACAGTTCTTTCAAATGATCTCCTAAATACTCTCTTGATGTCATATTGGGACTTTGTGCAAGAGTATTAAGCCTGTGGGGATTTTTTTGTCAAAATATATTGCCGTACTAAGACTTTTGCTGTCCACTGTATGTACTTATTTATATACAATCTGTATGATACATATGTATGTATGTACGTACTGCATAATGTTTTCAAATTCCCAGCAACATTTCTATTTATTATTTCAAGTATTTCTATTAAAGTTGAAAGTTTTTTACTTATAGTGACTAATTTTTAAAGGTCGCCTGCTGTATTTGTTTAAGAGATTGATAACAAAATCCGAGCACTCTATACTCAATAGCCCGGAGAAGGCGAACAAATTATCTAAAGTTAAAAAGATTCCATTCAGGAAGCCCTCTGACTCCTGCTGGCAAGAGGTCTAGGTGTTAGCTTATTAGACATAAGGCCCGGGGTCGAGCCCCAGGCCAGACAAACTAAATATGAAAAAAAAGAATATTTCTTCGACGACTTCCTCTCAGCAGATTTCTGGCAAAAACTCTGAAGTCAATAAAATTGTCATGTTTCTCAAAAATCTGTCGTTCGGAGTCGACGTTAAATTGTAGGTCGACTACATATACCGCATTCGGTATATCAAAATCTTGTTGACCATATTCTTAGACAATATTTACGTTTTAAGCAGCATCGAAGCCTCTACAAAAAATTGATACCTCCAGAACAAGGTTATACCTTATTTATTATGTTTTTATATCCACTGGAGTATACTTATTAATTTCCACACTGTGAATTTGTATTTTAATTTAATAAAATATTTAAAAAAAACAGAAGAATTTGATAAAATCACATTCAAATTATTTTTTTACTTATTTTTGGTCGCTGACGGGGATCTGGAACAGATCCGAGCCAGACTATTGCAGGATATGTTGCGATGAGGATGAGTAGGAGACTATCGAACACTTCCTCTGTAACTGCACAGACCTTAGTAGATTGAGGTTGGGCAGAAGCTTCTTTGAGAGTTTGAATTCTGTGTCGAGAGTCGACATCAAAGCTGTCCACAGATTCATTAGTGGCTTAGACTGGTTGAGAGGTGTTAGGGCTTCATCAGTGTAGTCGCGCTGTCCCTTTTTGTTTTGTTGTTTGGTCTGTGTAATTCTTCCGCTTCGCATTCTCCCCTTTCCTACTCCCTCCAATTTTTCCTATGCCCTCTATAATCCTTCCTTTTTTAAGAACATTATGTACAATGGGTCAATTCGACCTCCCGGTACTGTACTTGTATTAATTGACAAGTACACGTCCTCTAACCTAACCGAACCTACTTACTTCCTCATCAAATTGCTGAGTATCACATTGACGTCCTCACAATTCTGCACATCAGTGTATAAAATACAATTGTTTTTACAAAACGTTTTTTTAAATTAATACTGGTATTTATTTATTTTTGGTACTTAAGTGGTAGCAATAGCAGTTTGTATTGTGAATGCATACCATAAGAACTTTAAACTCTTTGGCAATAAAATCACTTTTAAAAATTATTGTACGAAATATAAAATGTATTATTATGTATGTGATTACTGTTGCGTACATAAAATATTTCAATTCTAGTCCGTGCTTTTCGCGCTTTTGACGGGATCAGTTTAAAAAGGACTTATCATAATGTCAATTAGATCTCCATTTAGTTTTAAAAGAAGGTATTGCCTATCTTACATTTAAATTATGCGTCAACTAAATACAAAACAATATATCGACGCCTCCGTTCTATAACATTTTAAGTCGAAAGAGTGTGTTTTGAGTTATGAGCTCACAAAGTTTTCACGCGACATACGACTATATGTGTATTCTAAGTAGATTTTCCCCTATAACTACGGAACGGATCGGCGCATCTTAACCAAATTGTGACAGTATTTAAGTTAGAGAACGTTGAATTTAAAAATGCAAGAATATTAAAAACGTTCTAAGTACGGTTAGAACGTTATAGAATGGAGGCGTCAATATGAATATTTCACATTCATGATTTAAAAAACATTTCTACAGGTTCACATCAACAGTTTACTTGAATTGTTATAAAAACATTGCACACAAAACAAATAAAAAAACCTTTATAAAATTATTAATTTCGTTCTTATTTAAAGTAATTTTTTATTTTATTTATTTAAAAGTTTTTTATTATTTTTTTTTTTTTATTAATTTTTGCAGTTATACAATTGAATAATAATATTAATAATAGAAATGCATAAATAAATTAATTAAACGAGTTAAACGTTAAATAACTACATATGCCTTATTCACAATTAATATACGTACTAAAAAAATGCAATTTTATATAAAAATAAAAATCCATTAGATTTGCATTATAATTCTAATCATATTCAATTGGAATTTAATTGTAAATTGAATTAACAAAGCACTTTATTTATTTAAAAAAAGGCACACGTTTCTAAAAAGGTCTCTTTGTATTCAGTTTAATTATTACAGGTTTTCGCTTTAATTTTATTTTTTTTATTGGTTTTTCTTAAAAAATAATAGAAAATAATGCAAATTGATTAAAAAAAACGTTGTATATGTAAATATTGATGTGAATATATGTATAAATAAGTGTGGATGGCACCATTTCATTGTAAACATCTAGCCATTGAATGCAACATAATACATACATGTTTTGCATATTCTGTTGGAAGATTTGTAAGGAGTTTGCATTGTATATATCTTAAATTAATAAATGTATTAATGTATGTATATTTTAAGTACTATAAGTAGTGTGCTGTGAAATCAAAATAATAATTTGTTGTTATAAAATATTTACATACATATGTATCTGTGTATTGTTTTAATTTAATAGCACAAATCGTTTTTCACTTTAAGACAACATTAAAAAAATAAAATCTGAAATTAAAAAAAAGAGATCAATATATGACCTGAACGTATCTTGATTTGTATTGCTTTTGCCTAAGTATGTATAATATATGTACATATATATTATAAACAAAGTTTTCTTTTCTTTTTGAAGAAAATTAATTACAATACAATATTATTTGGCAAAACATGTGACGTCATTTAAATAATGTGCTTAATAAAATGCTTTTACTTTCGTTGTTTATTTATTTATAATCGCTTTAAAGTATGCATTGAATTTGTTTGTACAACAAATTTATTTTTTCATTGCATTTAATCATAACATATATGTACGTATGTATGTATGTATGATTAGCACTTAATACTTTTTATCATAATAATTATTAATTATTATAGATTAAGCTTACTGATTAACTTAAATTAGTATAAATATAAACATAAAAGAGTTAACAAACAATAACTACAACAGTCATTAAAAAAACAAGTCCAATTGAAAAACGTTAAGTTAGTCAAACATAAATTTCATAACAGTAAAGGAAGATGTGACAAAAATATATGTATGTATGTATAGAGGGATATATATGAGGAAGCTCCTTTTTCTTCTGATTTATATATAATTACATAAGAAAGCAATCAAGACTGATCAGCTTTGTAGAACAGGAAGTAGAAAAGTGAAGTTTGAAACTTCAAAGCTAAAAATTGGTTTCATTTAGATTTTCATGTTTCAATAATAAACTTAAACACAGTAATGGGCTGGTACTTCAAATATAATATTTCCTGCTGCATGTCTAAAGTTAGGATTTTCTACACCAGCCGCTGCTTCAACAATGATAGTACGCGACTTGCCACCTAATCGACAAGCAATATTTGCCGCCACATCTACTCTTAGTTCTCGATCAGTAATGCTAAATATAATGAAAATGTATGTACACTTAGTTGAATACATATGCAGTTAGAAAACCATACAAACTTACTCTTGATATTTTTTACAAACAACACCAACCACTTCACCAATACGATCCTCCTTTAGTGGAGTATGTTCGCCTTGTAAAGCAAACACTAAATCATTATTGGCTGGTGAATGGAATACAATCAATTGATCTCGTCCAGTACTGATACTAATTGAAGTCAACTAAAAAAGACATCGAAAGATTAAAGCAAGATTTTCGAATGTGAGATTTTGTTGTCTTTGACTTACATCTTGTAAAAACATAGAACGATTCATGTTTTTAAATTTATTTTTAGCGCCATCTAACTTGTAAATTGCGTTTTCGGTGACGATGAATGCTCGATCCGCCTGTTTGTTGTGCTTATTGAATTTTTTAGCAAATGACGAGAAGAGGACAGTTTTAAAGCCATCATGATTTTTTAAATTCTTAACAATCATACTGTAGGCCATGTTTGCAGAATTGTCTTGTGAATTGGCCAAATAGTCGCCCAACCATTTGCGCTGCTGTCCCCAATACGGACGACGACCTTTAATGGCTGTAGCAGTAATGATTTGAAGACGCAACTGAGGCCATTCGGAGCGGGGATATTTGCGGAGTATCATGTACGCTCGCCAGTTATCGTAGATACGACGTAGACCTGGTTCGGCACGTATTCCAGCTAAAGGAGGACGCGGCCATTGAATGCTACGACCATAATCTCTCATATTCTTTGCAGAACGGAAACGATTGGACAAATCTTGAACATATGAACGTAATTTGTATGTCTTGTAGGCACGCATTATCACCATGGCGGCTTTAATTTTCTTGTAATTCTGGCGGGCTATCCAACCGCGAACTTGTTTTTGCAATAAAATCACAATATGAGGAATCATTTCGTTGCGTTGCTTCTCCAACGAGAACAAGGTGCGTGGGGATCTTATAAAAATTTTCGTGTGGCCATACTTGACGTCTGGACCAAAACCTTTTTCTTCTATTAGTACTCTAACACCGTCACGCTCACTTCCGGCACGGAAATTTGGCCATGTATACTGAGAAATCATTTTGTAACGCAAAAGAAATTTATCATAACGTTGACGATGTACAAAACCAGCACGCCTGACACGTACATTTTCCAACAGGCCTAAATAACGCACTTGATGTTCAACGCGCTCCTCATCGAATACAGTGGAACTTTTAATATCATTCGGTTTAATACAGCGCACATAGAAAGGTTCCTTTTTCAAAAGAGTATTAACCAGATCGATCATTGACTTTTGGAAGAGCGTACCAGCCGTTAGGGGACGTTTGGTGGTCTTCTTAATATCTTGTGCACCCTCCGGCCACATTTCACTAATATTGCTATTTGACGAGTGATGGAGCAATCGTTTGAAATCTTGATATAATGTGTCTTTATTCTTTTCAATGAAACCATTGATATTATAGATGACGTCACCAGCATAATGTGTAATGCGAAAATCTTCCCGATGTTTCAGTTCCTTATCCATTGGCTTCAGTTGGCGACTGCTGTAGTGAGGGTGATTACCGAGGCTTTTATCCATGGCTCCGAGCAGCGTTTCATCAGTTACTTTTCCCACACTTAGGCATGCTTCATCCATAATGGCTATTATACCTTTATGAGGTTGTTCAACTAAATCACATATAATCTAAAATGATTAAGGAATGTTAGTAAAAAAAAAATAAATTATAATAAAAAAAAGTAAAAACAAATTTTCAAATTCAATTTTCTCCCATTCCAGGACTATTGTTTTTGAATTGTTTTGAAGTAGACAATTGCGAGGACCATTTGTAGTTAACTCACTGAATATTAACATGACAACTTTTTGTACTTATTAAGCCCTTGTTTTATAACAGCTTGTACGTAGTTACAACCCTAAGCACTCCTCTTAGGGTTTCGGCTTATGTCTTCCGAGGCCGGATAAGTTTTGGACACAATTTCTAAATTGAGCTTTCAGACGATCCTGCAGAAGACAATTCAGTAGTAATGCACAGGTCAACAGAATAAATCAGATAAAGGTATCTTCAGAATAGTCGCTGTAGTCTAGTAGGTAGTGTGTTCGCTTATTAGAGAAAAAGCCCGGGTTCGCATCCCCAGGCCAGACATCTAAACGAAATATAAAAAAAAAATTTCTTTGGCGACTTCCTCTCAACAGATTTCTGACAAAAACTCTGAGAGTAAATAAACCTGCCATGAAAAAGTCTCTCAAAATCTGTTGCTCGGAGTCGACTTTAAACTGTAAGTCCCGCCACTCAAGTATAAAATTAAGTCACAGAACATGTAATCCGTAACACAACGTAATCCTGACTGAAGGATTATGATGACCAATTATGTATGTATGTATGTAAAGGCATCTTCAGACATATCCTCAGAACATATATATGTACATACCTACAATTGTAACATTGTTGAACCATCTCTTGTTTCCGACTGGATACTTGAACGAAAAAAAAACAACAGCGGATTGTCTAAAACACAAGAAATATATCCTACCACTCCCCAGAAATATACCTTTAAATAACAGAGGCAACCTTACTCAGGGTATTCATAATTTCGAAGAAATTTCGACATCAGCTATCCAATGCATTATTAAAAACAAATCACATATAACAGTCTATATATAACAGTTCTATCAAGACCTCGCATAAAAAAAAACAAAAAAAAAAAAAACAGAAGAGGAACAGTTACACAGATCGCCACAAATTAAGAGAAGACTAAGTCAATGCAAAAAAAAAACATCTTCAAAACCTACTAGAATTACTGAATCTTAGACAATTTAGGCACAACTCAACAATTAAACTACTCATTATAAAATACAACCAGATCTCATCAGAGATGGGCTATAAGTAAATCACCGTTATGTGATTCTAATGGTAACTGTTATTAACCCAAGGCTTTCAAGCCTATAGGAATTAAACTTCGTGATACTGAATACGCCATTAAAATCCTAAACCCTAGACAAAAATTATGATTATTAACGATGATTTTGCAAATTCTTTTCAAACGTACAGATAAATAATTGTATACAAAACTTTTTTAAAAGTCTTTCCAGTGAAGCTATTTCTGTGCGAATATCAATCGTTATTGCAGTGCTACATTAACACATGTATGTAGCTTAAGAAAATATATGAATCGATTGTGTACATCGAGTTACTATCAATTCCCCTTAAAAATTGCTACCACTTTTTGTTAAATTGTTATTACGAAATCTGACCAGATCACAGTTCACAAATAATGATATTGTAATTAGGAAGTAAATTTTCAATTGAATTGAATAGACTATCGAATACAAAAAAAAAAGCTTAACGTCTTGTTAATTGTTGCAACTTACCTTGTTATTAAAATACTCAATATTTTGCCAGGCAATGCCTTCTCGTTGGTATTCTTCCTGTTCCTGTTTAAGTACCAATTCTAAAAGTAAACCAAAAATGGAAGTAGTTTAGATAAATGACTACAGATGTCGTAACAAACAATGAATAAACAATATACAATGCACAGAAATTTCTAATATTTTGTGATTATGTATGTATTTAATACGAATAAATATTAATCCTTGAAATATTATTCTAATTTAGAACCGATTAAGTTATAATCTCAATGTAAATTTAATAAAAATTTACAATCTATCGAAGTCTAGATTCAGATTTAAATGGGTGAACTATACGATAGATTTAGAATTTTTAAAATATTTTACTTTCAAAATGTTATAAAATTTTGTAATAAGTACATACCAATAAATAGTTGTTGTAACTTTTCGTTGCAATAATTAATACAGAATTGTTCGAAACTATTCGAGTCGAATATTTCAAAACCATAAATGTCCAATACACCAATGACAGAATTGAAACGTGCTTGTGTTTTAGAGCCACGGAATAAAATCGCCCGATTAATTCGTGTAATAATCCAGGTGAAGAGGCGATCATAAATAGCCTTGGCAAACGCATCTTTGCCATACTCTGCTTGAGTTGCATTGTGATCCTTTTGCATTACATTACCACCGGCTGCAATAACGCGCGTTGTTAAAGCCGTCGATAGTTCTTTTTCAGTAACCTGTAGAAGTTTTGCTGCAGACTGTAGATGTGATTTGTTGCTGATAACTAATTCGTCTTCAATCACTTTTAAAACAAACAAAAAAAAAAAAAAAATACAAAAAGTTGGAAATTAAATTAAATTAACAAAAATTAATAATAATTTAGTAAACATACTTTGAAATTCAATGTTTCCCAAATGTAAAATGGCTGCCACAATAGCCCATATTGTCGAAATCTCTTCTGATGTAAAACCCAGAGTTTTAAATGCATTATTTGTGCCTTTGTAATCAGATTTTTCGGATAAAATGTCCATGCTACCTTGGTTCATATAGTGATACTTTGATGGATCTTTTGTTAGATTGTACTGACGCAGTTCATTGTCGCCAGCACCACGAATAAGCTGTAGTATAGAAATTTATTTTATTAATTATATGTTATATCATAAGAAAATTTCTTTAACAAAAGCCTATCACTATTTTTCAATTATGTATGTATGTATGTATTCTTTCTTTGTTTCTCAACGTTCATACGAACGTGATTTTTGAAATCGCGGCAGTGTAAACGTAGGACTCAGAAAACCGATTAAAAAACACATTTTGAAATACGACTTATGTAGGTTAGAGGACGTGTACTTGTCAACTGTGACAAGTACAGTACCCTGAGGTCGGATTGACCCATTGTACAACGACTTATGTACAAATGGCTCAAATTATAATCATAAATGACCCAAAAAGGAGTCCAAATTAATACAAACATAACTGATAAATGACAATAAAAGGACTCCTAAACATACTGATGAATTACTCATAAAAGACTCGTATGCGAATAAACGATGAGTGAAAGACGGCTCGGAAAAGAATCATAAACGAAGGTAAATAAGACTAATAAATGATCAGAAAGCGATCCGAAAATGATCATAAAACTACTAGAAAAAAGGTCGAAAATTACTTTAAACTGATATAGAAAATGACTCATAAATGACTTTTTAAGAAGAGTCGCCCGTAGTCACTTTTTTTCTCCCGACAAAAGAGTCTTTTATGATTAGAAAATCGGCGCATATTTTAGCTTTTCAATCGCGCAGAAGAATCAAAAAAGACTTTGATTAAATATTTCTAAAAATGCTGGCTGGGATGCTAATAAATATGTAAGAAAATATATTTTCTTACATATGCAATTACATATATATGATGTAGTTATATGTATTACTTTATGTTTTGTCGTTTCATAGATAAGAACTTTAGAAGCACAATAATAGCATTTGTTTGAGAGCTAATACATATGTATGTATGTACATAAATATAATTGGGCAGTGTTAATTGCGAAAAGAATTTAAATATTTAAAATGTACATACTTTTTTTTGTAAGCGACAACTAAACTTTATGAGTGTGATAAATTGTTTTAAAGAAAATGACTAACATATTTAATTGAATTCATTTTTTTTATACGAATTCTTAATTAAGCCTTAGCGCGTTTCCGCTGTATGTAGAACAAATATTTGTCACTATTTACACTGCGCTTACTGACAATGCTGTCATGACAATAAAAACTATTATAACTGTCTAATGTGATGGTCAGGCAATATTTCATTCTATCCAGTATACAAAAATGTCCAGCAGAAAGATTAAAACACAGTGTGCCTCTGCTCTTCCAACCAAAAAGTAATAGAAATACAGATAAAAAATATAAAGCATATGTATTGGATAAAGCGCTCATTGCAAGTCCTCGGCAAACATAAGCTAGGACATTTAATTAATAAGTATCGGCTTTTCGTAGCACTGTACCGAATTTTAGATTTCTGGTACTCCGCATTACTACCTCCTCTTTGCTCTTGGTGGCTAATATTGGCTAATATTAATATGGCTCTTGGTGGCTAATATTGGTTTGAGGCGTCTGGAAAGTAGAGGCTTTAAGGTTGTGGCATATGCCGACGATGTGGTTATTCTGGTGGGTGGGACATTTTTGTCGACGCTGGGGAACTGATGGAGTCTGCTCTTGGAACTTTAATCTCTTGGGCTACGAACTGTGGTCTGGGTATAAATCCCAATAAGATAGACCTCGTTTTGTTCTCGCGTACAAAATTAAAACCTTCAAGTTGCCGAGGTTAGGTGGTAGGGAACTTCGGTTGTCTTCTGAGGTCAAGTACTTCCGTGTTGTCCTGGACAGCAAGCTGAACTGGAAAAGAAACAGCGAGGAAAGAATGAAGAAGGGACTGAATGCTCTCTACTAGTGTAGGAACTCCATAGATAGGGTGCAAATCACGGCTCGTTTGCGAGTGCAAGGACTGCTGGGATCCGGGTCATAGCGGAATACTCGACAATGAGAAGGCGGATACTCTCGCTAGGTTAGGTTCACTTTCTGAGGGCGATTGAATAGTTGTTCCTGATCCCGAAATCTGCCACCTCTACGGCCTCATCAATGGATGGGTCAGGGGGAAAGAGCAGAGGAGTTGAGGGAATGGATCGGGTTGTTATGTTTCTAGGTGTCTATGGCCTGCTATAGACAGTGCAAGAACAGTTTTGCTGCTGGGCTTGGATAAGGCCAGTTTAAGGTTAGTTATCCTGTTTGTTACGGGGCAGTGCGAGATTAGGTCGCTCACGGGGATCAGGAACAGATCCCAGCCGGACTATTGCAGGATATGTTGCGATGAGGAGGAGTTGAAAACTATCGAGCACCTCCTCTGTAACAGCCCAGCCCTTAGTAGGTTGTGGTTGAGGACCCTTGGCAGGGGCTTCTTTGAGGGTTTGAATTCTGTGTTGAGTGCCGACATCAAGGCTCTCCACAGTTTCATTAGTAGCTTGGGCTGGTAGAGAAGTGTTAGGGCTTCATTAGGGTAGTCACGCTATCCCTTGTGTTTTGTTTGGTGTGTGTGTAATTCCTCTGCTTCCTACTTTCCCCTCTATTATCCTTCCATCGTAAGGACGTTTTGTACAATGGGTCAATTTGACCTCTGGGTACTGTGCTTGTCTCATTGACAGGTGCATGTCCTCTAACCTAAACCTAAGGTTTTTTTTGTAATTGGATATTGGCCCATCAATATCTTCAAATGTACAGTTAGTAAAGGGTGATTTTTTAGCTATTATCTTTTTGCAACATTGATTTAAACAGCTCAAGCACGTTTCGTGTTTTGTTTCACTGTCAAACATCTTCAGTTTGGTCTACAATTTAACCATGAATAATCGTCTTACAAACGAGCAACGCTTGCAAATCATTGAGTTTTATTATCAAAATGCGTGCTCTGTTAAGAAAGTTCATCCTGCGCTTCTTCCATTTTATGGTCAGTTTAATCGACCCACTGAAGCGGCTATTCGGGATACGTAAATAAGCAGAATTGTCGATTTTGGAGTGAAGATCAGCCAGAAGCATTGCAAAAGCTACCAATGCATCCAGAAAAAGTCATAGTTAGGTGCGGTTTATGGTCTGGTGGCATCATTGGATCGTACTTCTTCAAAGATGCTGCGAATCGTAACGTAACTGTGAATGGTGAGCGCTACCGTCAGATGATATCCAACTTTTTTTTTGCCCAAAATGCAAGAGCATGACATGTGGTTTCAACAAGACGGTGCCAAATGCCATACACCACGCGTAACAATGGATTTATTGAGAGGCGAGTTCGGTGAACATTTTATTTCACGTTCGGGACCGGTCAATTGGCCACCTAGATCATGCAATTTAACGCCTTTAGACTATTTTTTGTGGGGCTATGTTAAAGCTCATGTCTATACAGACAAGTCCGCTTCAATTGACGCACTGGAAGACAACATTGAAGCAATTATTCGTGAGATACCGGCCGAAATGTTGGAAAGAGTATGCCAAAATTGGACTAAGCGGATGGACCATTTGAGGCGCAGTCAACGTTTGCATGAAATAATCTTCAAACATTAAATTATATGGACCGTACTATCGATTCAAATAAAGATTTCATGCATTTTTCTGAATTTTATGTGTTTTTTTTTTTTAATTTTCCTATAGCTCTTAAAAAATCACCCCTTATTTAGATATTTTTTATTTTTAACTCAATAAAGTCCGGAGTCCAAATGACCATAGATCAAGAAATCAAATATAAATTTCGAAATTCTATCACACATTAAGTAAAATAACACCATAAGCATTACCCTAAGAGTGTAGAACATGAAGGGTCACACACGATTACAAACTTTCGTTAACGACTGTATACTATACGTATACAATCCGAAGTATGTAAATCCTAATGGGAATGGAATGGGCATATGCTCCTTTATTTTAGGTACCCAGCTCAATTTGCGAACTAAAGAAATTACAAAAACTATCAGTTTTATTCACTTTTACAACCTAATAGTGCTTAAATGAATACGAGTTTAAGTATGTAATTCGAAATAAATAAAAAACGATTTTAATTTTATTCGATAATTTTATATGAAAAAATATTTTTTTCTTTTTAATGATTTTGCTTTTATAGTTAAATCCCTATATTTATGTACTGCCTGAAATTGATATTATAATAGTTAAACATGTAACGTTTAACATTTATAGTGTCATACAATTAAAAAAAGATCCATAATAGTGTAGATATTTTATTAAGTAGATTAATTTTTAATTTAATATTAAAATACTACTACTACTACTACTTACTTGATAGAAACTGTGAAAATTACGTTCCCCTGACTGCTGTTGAACTACGCGGGATTTCTCCAACAGATAATTGGTTATAATGCCACCAACGGGATCAGCTTTGTAATCGAATTCAATATCCATGTATTTACCAAAACGACTAGAATTGTCGTTGCGATTAGTTTTAGCATTTCCAAACGTTTCCAAAATGGCATTACTTTGGATCAGAACATTTTTCACTCTGTAATCAAAAATAAATTAAAAAAAAACAACAAATGAGTGTAAAATGTCCTTAAAAATTGTCTTGAATATATAAGACTGAAAACAGAAAACGAATTAAAATTTTAATTGTAAGCATAAAAATGCATGCCATAAAAATCAAATTAAAATAAATTTTTTTATTGCCATCCAAGTTCTTATATTTCGCCCTTTGTTTTCCTTTTTTTCTCATATTGTTCTCTTATTTTTCTTTATAATCATTTATATTTAAATTAAATGCCAGTTAGACTGTTAATTTATGTGCATATTACAACACAAAATAGACAACTACAAAATTGTCCTCGAAAGAGGATTTCCATTCGATTTCGAAAGACGCAATCTCAAAAAGCGTTTTGCCTTTAGTCAATGTTTGCTAATTAGTTTTCTGATTTAGACATGCATAAAAGAGAGAATAGCTTGTCAATTAAAATGATAAAAAAAATTGTATTTTGACAGAATGTGATTCATACATAAATAGTTAGCCATTACAACTCTTCAGTCAGAATTACGGCCTGGCTTCTCACACCAGTCATGTTGTGTGCCTTAATTTTATGCTTGAATGGCGGGATCTACAGTTTAACGTCGACTCTGAACGACAGATTTTGAGAAACTTTTTCATGGCAGGTTTATTTCTTGCCAGAAATCTGTTGAGAGGAAGTCGCCGAAGAAATAATTTTTTTTTCATATTTCGTTTTGATGTCTGGCCTGGGTCTCGAACACGGGCTTTACGTCTAGTAAGCGAACACACTACCTACTAGACTACGGCGACCATCGCAAATTGCACTAATATTTGGAGAAACAAGAAATTATTTGATTATTACAACAATAAATATCATCGAAATAAATTGTAAATTATCTATTTACTGCTTAAGTAAGTGTACTTGCACTTAATGATTTTGGTGTATAATTACTCGTTGTTCACTTCTTTTTTAAATATTGGGCAAACTGTAAGGCAGTTAGATATCAACATGGTTCTAGACAAATTAAATTTAAATTGCTAGGAACGTCATTTAAGTGAAAGGCTTATGAAATAAGGAGTGTTTAATTGGTAAATCTGTAGGTGACAATACTAATTTACTCTATAACTCGTATGTCATGGAGGTGACAACGCTAATTTACTCTACAACTCGCACATTAGTCTGTAGACGATAAAGCTAAATAACTGTAAAACACATTGCGCCCCAGAAAGTCCCAAGTAATTGTGTATTACAATTGGTCAATTCACACAAGCGGTTGTATCGTTGTATTCATTGTATTGTTGGAAAAACATACAACGATACACTTATACACATTTTTTCCATATGTTTTTAAAAGTTGTATTGGTTTCGTGCTATCAAATTGTGTGAATAAAAAAAATGTGTATATGTTTTTAAAAAGTTGTGTTGGTTTCGGGCTATCAAATTCTTTGAATGCCACGAAGTACACAATACAGCATAGCATTGAGCGTTCACAAACAAACAAATGTATTCAATACAACATACACGATACAAAGTTGTATGAATTGCCCAAATAAGTTTATGGCGGGTGTTGATCTAGCTGATCATTATGGATCAACCTATTATCAACCCTTCAAGAAAATCTACTAAATGGTGGCGGAAACTTTTTTTCTGGGGATTAGAAACAAGTGCCATTAATACATACATTTTGTATAAAATTTCATGTAATAAGAATGGGGTGAATCCAGTAACTCATCTACGTTTCATACGTAAGTTAGATTTTTCCTTAGTGGGAGATTTCAGACAAAGAGCTAAAAAAACGCGAGCGACCATCAACATCAGATGTAGAGGATCGATTTGATGGAAAACTTCACATTTTAGTACCTGATCCGGAAAAAAACCTAACGATTCTAAAGCTAAGGGCGAACGGAAGACAACTGTTTATTTCTGCGAGACATGCGAAAGACATCCTTTTCTGAACGTTGGAAATTGTTTTAAAAAGTTTCGCAGTGTAAAAGTTTACAAAAATTAAAACACTTTATAATAGTAATAAATGAAATAAATGTAATACGTTGAATTCTACCACTGTAATTTATATTAATTAAAATTAAATATAAGTTGACAGATAACAAGATTGAAAATTAATCGAGTGCAAAGGGTTAAATTGAATTTTTAAATTTATTTATCGAATTTTAAAAGACAAGAGTCTTTAAGGGGAAAAAAACTCAAGCAAGTTTAATAAACTCCTGCCTTAAATTGATCACAACTATAGAACCAAAATTAACTTTTATATCTTTATAAGATTTTTTTTTTTTAAGCATATTTTAAGCGTTATTAGAAGAATAAATCGCCGTAGTCTAGTAGGGTAGTGTGTTGGCTTACTAGACGTAAACCCGGCTTCGTATCCCAGGTCAGATATCAAAACGAAATATGAAACAAAAAAAAGATTTCTTCGGCGACTTCCTCTCAGCAGATTTCTGACAAAAATTCTGAGAGTAAATAAACCTGCCATGAGAAAAGTTTCTCAAAATCTGTCGTTCGGAGTCGACGTTAAACTGTAAGTCCCGCCACTCACGTATAAAATTAACGCACAGAAGTGCGCGAGAGAAGCTAAGCCGTTATCCTGCCTGAAGGGTTGTAATGGCCAAATATGTATGTATATATGGATGTATGTATGGAGAAGTATTTTCAACATAATTACTTTTTAAAATTTCATTATGTTTAAACAATTGTTGCTTAAATAACCATAACAAGATAGGATTCTAAAGAGACACTCTTTTATACATAGCACATCTGTATATAGAAAACTAATTTATTTTAAAATAGGCTTATAGTAAACGAAATTGTTGGCTGGGATATGTTGAAATATATACTCTGCTATTTAAAAAGGGATACAATTTTAATTGTGTGCCTTTACAAAACGCTTTAAAACTAATTGCTAAATGAAAATTACGACAAATTTATAGGATCATAAAATATATACATACATATATATATATAATAATATAATATATAAAAACTAAATTCAAGTCATTATAGTTGTGGTTATTTTTTCCACCATGCCATGTTGTCATTGTGTTTATAGTTGCATTACTGGAAGAGGATATAGTGGCGTGAGATTGCTGTATGAATGTTTGGCAGTAAATGCTTTTGCTAATGTTTATAATTGTGTAAATAAAATTCCACTAACAGCAAGGAGTGGCCTTTAATGTTGCCGAAATAAAAAACATTTTTTTGCTTGAAAGATTATTTTCCATCTATGAACCTATCTATACATATACATAGGTAAGGATGAGTCATTTGTAGAATAAACATGTATGTATGTAATCTTTATTTACTTACACTTTATTTGTACAAGTGTAATCATTTTGGCAAATTTACTTAATGGCTAAAGTTTTGGAATAGACAATCTATTAATGATCCTTTAAATTGTATTGAATGCAGGAAGCGATTATTGTTTTCTTATATGAAAAATGTTTGTTTTTTAATTAAATAACGTAACGTAAATGCTTATCGAAATTACATTACGGTTCGGCAAGTGTTCTCATTACTTTTCGTATTCTAAAAACGGACATACATACGTTTCGTGTACGTTTGGCTAATCGGGGCTAAAGAATAATTCTACCTTTAGCAACACGTTGCTAATGCATTAACAACACTACTACTTCTAACAACTTACCTTTCGATTTCATTCTGTCCATGAACGTTTGTAACAGCTGCTATATATTTCATAATAATTTTTGAAGCTTCTGTTTTGCCAGCACCTGATTCTCCAGATATCAATATACAGGTATCTTGATGACGTTGCTTCAATATTCTATAGGCAGCATCAGCTATTGCGTATATGTGTGGTGGGTTTTCAAACAATTCACGTCCCTTGTAGTTTTTTATCGTTTCTGGACCGTAAATGTTCAACTGTCGGTAGGGATTCATCGATACGCATACTTCGCCAATATATGTGTATATGGAAGCAACTTCAAATCTAAAACACAAAAGAAAAGCACATTAAATATGGTACATGTAAGAAAATTAAGGTGTTTGAATAAACATTCGTGGAAAGAATTTTAATTAAAATAAAAATATTTTAAAAACTGTAATAACTATGGTGTGGGGTCGTCTAGTATGTAATTGAATGTGTGTAAAGGTTTGTTTATATGGATGACTATGTTCAATTTGAAAACAGATTTGATGGAATTTAAAATTGTGCACTTCTGAATACTGAGACAATACTAAGGCAGCCCGCTGCGGGCTAATGTGTTTCACTTGATATACAAACGATTGGTGGGCTTTTTCATACCCTAGCAGCTTCATTGTATATGAATATGAAGCATGAGATGAAAAGTTCCATAATAATTAGTAAATAAGATATTTTGCCGATTTAATGTGTGTGAAGTTAGCTACGAAAGTTATACATATTCTTTTTTTACGGTGAATGTTATGTTAACAGACACTGTTAACTTAACATAATTGAAAAATTTGGAAAAGGGAGAAAATAAAATGGATTAAAAATCGCAAAAATAGAGAGAGAATTAGAGAAAAAATGAACGGAAGACGAAGCTAAACCTTTGAATTTTACAAAAAAAAATAAAACCCAACAACACAGCAATAATGATGAAATATTCCACAATCAATCTTATTTGCATACCATGCGATCCAGTGAGTGAGCGTATGAGTGAGTATTGTTTGTCACACTTTGAAACTGTTAAAGTCCGAATATATTTTTTTATATATTTATTTTTAAGTTTATTTTTAATGTTTTCATATGAAAACTGTATTTTGTGTTTTTAATTAAAAATAATATTTTTAAAAGGTTTCAAGTGTAATAAATACTGGTGATGGCCATTTTGTGTAATTAAATCATTGAGAGAGGCAATTATTATTAGAAAATTTGTATTTATTCGTTTAATTTATTGTCCTTTGGGGAGAAATATTTGATTACGTTTGTGAGTACTAGGAAGGATCCAGATGTCAGATTTCAGTACTAAAGCCCAATTTGAGTTCTTATGTTAAGAATATTTGCAACAATTTATGGAATTTATGAAATTTACCAAATATGCCCTCCATAAATTGGGAAAAAATTAATAAAATTTAAAAGGTGCGATTTTCTGATCTATTGGGCTGGATAGTAATGGGATCAAGGAATCCAAAACAGCTTTCGTTACAGTCGGGTCGGCCTTGGGATCGGAGATATAGCCGACGAAACTAACTTTTTTATACGAGGGAACAAAATGCTACACATAATACGTGAAAAAATCGATAAAATTTAAAAAGGTGCGCTTTTCAGATCTATTGGGCTGGATAGCTATTGGATCAAAGATTCCAAACCAGTTTTCGTTACGGTCGGGTCAGCCTAGGGATCGGAGATATAGCCGACGAAGCTAACTTTTTATACGAGCAAAAAAAAAATGCTCTATATAAATCGATAAAATTTAAAAAGGTGCGGTTTTCTGATTTTTAATCGATTTTCTTTCCTCCCTTTTCCAAATTTTTCAATTCTGTTAAGTTATCAGCGTCTGTTAACATAACATTCACTGTAAAAAAAGAATATAACTTTCGCAGCTAACTTCACACACATTAATCAGTTTTATGGGCATCATTACGATATCAGTTTGTATTATTTACTGAAAAAAAAAACTTGGTGCCAAAATGTATGTAAGTGGTGGTGGTAAAATCCAAGAAAATAATTTAAATTGTTCACTTGTACAACTGTTACAGCTGGATACCTTAAACCTGGTGGGAATTAATTATTAAATCATCAAGTGAACTGTGTTAGCTAAAACAGAGGGGAGGGGAGGGATACCGACTGTGAAAGATGTTTATTTAAACAAACTGTGATACAATTGACAGACATTAGCGCAGTTCCAATGGACGCCAATTCGTAGCTCTAAATTAGAATTTAATTGAAAAATTATTTATCTTTAGGTGCACTTCAATTTTTGTTACTGTAATTCAAACGATATACTGGTATATTTGATAAAGACAAAATAAATAATTTAAAACAAATGTTTTTCTTATAATTTAATTTTATTGCTATTAAAGTAATTCCCTGTTTCTCCTTAATTTAGTAGTCAAAAAGTAAAAGTACTTGAACTGCTTTGGCCAGCAAATTATGTCTTTTTTTTCTAATTAATACGTTTTAACACTTCATTGTTTATATTAATTTAAACAAAGTGAGATAACAGAACAGTCAAAAGAGAAGAGGAGAAAATAATAAAGAATTAACGTGAAGGAATGTTTAACATTTCGTTTCACACATCGATCTTAATAAAACCTAATGAAGCAATTAAACACAAAATAAACAGATGTAAAGATCTTCCAAGACCACCAATGGTCAGGTAGAAGTGTTAAGCGTGCAACAATTTTATGTCGCCTATTGGTGAGTGGTGTGTGTAATAATACAAAAAAGTTATTTTGCGGAAGTGCAACTCCAAATGTTTTTCTTTGATTTAAAGAAACTGTAAGAGTAATACTATGTTCAGATATGCACCTTTATTGAGTCAATATTTGGTTTATTGAGTACAATATTTTAAGTGTTCAGACATAACAATATACGCAGTTCATCTGCTTATTCAATATTCATTTGAAAGCTGGTAAACAAAACAGCTGGTTGTTTCAACAACATTGTTTTTAATTTGCTTTTTTGTTTTGGATGCGCAATGAACATACTTATGACAGTGTTGCATTTTAAGTTTTACTCAATATTATAACAATTTGCGTATTTATTGTGCAATAATTAAATGAAACATTATATGAAATATTGATCTCAATAATGATGTATATGTATACGCAATGAAGATGTATGTATATCTGAACACCGTATAAAACAAAATAAGTAAAATGGAAATGTAGAAAAGCTGTAAGTTAGTTTCTGATGATGTATTATTCGCTAAATATCGAGTGTATGTACATATATTATGACTGATGATCGTTTTTTCTTTTGTAATGACCATTCATGTATGGGGAATTACTACATACTATTTGGTTTCTATCAATCATTGTGGTAACGTATCTTATATATAAAAATGAATGTGTGTTTGATTGTATGTTTGTATGTTTGAAGTTTATAGACGATTAAACGGCTGAACCGATTTTCTTGAAATTTTCACAGTATCTTCCTGTATGTCTGGAAGGAGTTATAGGCTACTTTTTATGTTGATATTCCAAATGAGCGAGGGGCCATGCCCACGTATGCTACATACTACATACTTAATATTTAATTGCATTTGAAATATATTACTCATACGCATATTAGGTACCCCTACAAGTATGCTATCTGTGATTCTTGATGTATAAAACCAAAGAAAATAAAGCGTAAAGAACGACGCGGGGGGAAAGATAGAAGGGAAAGAAAAAAATTTTGTAACCAACATTTGTGAAAAAATTCACCAAATAAGAAAAAATATAACCAAAATTAAATTCGTAGACTTTTGTTTTATTTATTTTTTTTTTTCAAGTTTAAATTATCTATATATATAAAAATGAATGTACTTTATGGAATCGTAAACTATGCATTTAATCTTTAGCAAAGTTGTTGCGCATGAGCCGACGAAGGTTTCTAAGTTGGTATAACCAATTTCCGACAGGTGGCGCCACTGAAAATTCTTCGAAATTAATTAAATCGTAAACTGTGCATTTGATCCTGTGTTGAAAAGAAAAGAAAAGAGCATTACTAGCCTCAGAATCAGCATTGAGACTGAAAAATCTTCGAGTACATGCCGCACAGATCCGTTCGCATGAATCACTTGGACAATGAATCACTTGATCGAATGCGTACTACTCAGGCCCGTTCGTCTGAATCATCTGGACAACGGGAAACAAAATCAATAAAATGATTCAAACTTAATTGGATATTTGTCTAATGTCTTTCCTTCAAATTTATTTTAGTTTGTAGTGCAGCAAAGCCCGCAGGGTACAGCTAGTAGAGAATAAAATACGAACGAGTGCAAAGTACAAATATGTAATTATATTTGTAAATGATTGTATGCTGTATAAAATCTAAAATTGTACCGGTCAGTTTTTAAGATTTCACTAAAAGAGCTGGATTGGAAAATAATTTACAAATTTAGTCCTTGATCCAATAGCAATCCAGCCCAATAGGTCAGAAACCGCACCTTTATAAATTTTATCGAATTTTTCACGATTTATATAAAGCTTTTCCTTTGCTCGTATGAAAAAGTTAGCTACGTCGGCTATATCTCCGATTCCGGTCGTGACCTGACCATACCGAAAATTGTTTTGGAATCCTTGATCCAATAGCTATCCAGGCCAATAGATCAGAAAACCGCACCTTTTTAAATTTTATCGATTTTTTCACGTTTTATGTGTAGCATTTTGTTCCCTCGTATAAAAAAGTTAGTTTCGTCGGCTATATCTCCGATCCCAAGGCTGACCCGACTGTAACGAAAACTGTTTTGGAATCCTTGATCCAATAGCTATCCAGCCCAATAGATCATAAAACCGCACCTTTTTAAATTTTATCGATTTTTACCCAATTTATGGAGGGCATATTTGGTAAATTATTATTTTCATATATTTTCTTTTTGTAAAATTCAAAGATTTAGCTTCGTCTTCGTTTCATTTTTTCTCTAATTTATCTCTATTTTTGCGATTGTTAATCGATTTTCTTTCCTCCCTTTTCCGAATTTTTCAATTCTTAATAATTTTGGAATTATCCTACTCAGACACTGTTAACATAGGGAATATTTGAAGCCCAATATCTCCAGTTCTCCAGTGGGAATTAATTTAAAAGAAAATCTGACAGTAGAACATTGTATGTCACAACGTTAAAGTGCATAACATTTCGGAATTTTAAATTTTTATTTAACTTTACATTTCCCACCCTCAAATGAAGTGGCAGTTATTTACTTAAATCTATCGACAACTGTAGAAATTTTTACTTATTGGTGGTAGTTATTTTAATTTTTCATTTAAATGTGAAGCATCTACGGATCTGCAAATAAATAATTTTATTGACATATAATTTTACATTTTCATCTCATATTTCAATTGATTTCAATTCGTTACCGTACTGTAAGACTTTATAATTTTTTAAAACAAAACTAGTGTCGTCAACGACAAACGACAACAAATTGAACGAATATTGCACTTAATTGCATTGAACATTTGATACTCTACTGTTTGCCAAGGCTTTATAAATTTTAGTTACAATTCAAACAACACATAGACAATTTTCAATGTATTTTTTTTAGTTATTTTGCATAAATTCAATAACTACAATTTATAAATATTTCATTGTTTAATGACTCACAAGAAATGATTCACTGAAATTCATTTGTGATTTCAACTGCCTTTCGTCGAGCATTAACTTATATCATGTGTTTACACCATTTCAAATATGTACTTTTACAAGTTTATTTATTTATATATTAGAATAGAATTACTAATTATATTGTTATTATTACGAGATGATGAGTAATTCAACAAATTAGAGATTCTAATAAGAATCGTTCGTACCCATGAACCTCATGCATCAAATAGTCTGGCATGTGTGTCTTGATTTTATCTATAAATGACGGGACCCCTACAGCTTGACGCCGATTCCGAATGACAGAATATTAAAAAACATTTCATGGCAATTTAATTTTGCCAGAGTCGTCGTAGTCTAGTGGTAGTGTGTTTGCTTATTAGACGTAAAAGCCCAGGTTCGAGCCCCAGGCCGGACATCAAAACGATATATGAAAAAAAAATATTTCTTCGGCGACTTCCTCTCAGCAGATTTCTGACAAAAACTCTGAGATCTGCCATGAAAAAGTTTCCCAAATCTGTCGTTCGGAGTCGATGTTAAACTGTAGGTCCCGCCACTCATGTATAAAATTTAGGCACACAACATGAGTGGTGTGAGAAGCTAGGCCGTAATGCTGACTGAAGGGTTCGAGATCTCAGAGTTGGGATTTGAACCACAGGGGCTCGTATCTAATAAACCAACATATTAGACTACGGCGACTTCGTAATTATATCATCCGGAAATGGTCAATCCAATTTGTCAATGTGTTTCATATTGATCACATATGTATAAGGTTTTAATAAAATTATATTTAATAATTTATATTTAATAATTTAATAATTCTGTACAGTATTCGAATTAAACGTGATTATATAATATTTACCACTACTAAACATTTCCTTCTTAAACTTCATTGGTCAAAAAGTGTTTTACGATATTTGCAGTTTGTTTTTTTTCTTCTATAAATATATATATGTTGAGCCAAGGAGAGGCTTATCTTTAAACATTTATTTGTTTACTATGAAATATGAAAATGTTAACATTTTAAAAAAATTTACTGTGCTGTTACGTAAAAACTAACAATAATTGGGCAATTCACACAAGCCCTTGTATCGTTGTATTCATTGTATTATTGGACGAATATACAACAGTGTATGCTTGTTGTTGATAATTTTCATATAAAGCTCCGACACACTTATACACATTTGGTCAATTCACACAAGCCGTTGTATCGTTGTATAGAGTGTATTGTTGGACGAATATACGACAGTGTATGCTGGTTGTTGATAATTTTCATGTAAAAATCCGATACACTTATACACATTTTTTCATATGGTTTTGGAAGTTGTATTGGTTTCGTGCTATCAGTTTATGTAAATGCCAGTAATCAAGAAGAAGAATAAAAATACAAAATATTTTCTATGTAATTTGAGTCAACAATTAACATTTCAAAATTATAATTGTTCACACAGATAATTAATTAATTTATATTTTTTCCGTAGTATTTTTCATTTTGTTGCTTGAAAATCAAATTATGAATACTAGTGTTCTTCTTCTTATCGTTTTTTGACGCTTGGAATACGAAATTCGCAATACAACATAACATTGAGCGTTCACAAGCAAAAAGTGTATTCAATACAACATACACGATACAAAGTCGGGTGAATTGGCCAAATATAAAGTAATTCCTTCTAATAAAAGCGAATAATTGAAAATAAATTAGAAAATTTACATACAAAATATAATTTAAACCTATCTAATTGAAAAACCTCTCTTATTCCGTTTCGATCTTATGACATTATAAAATTATAAAATTCTAAAGACCATATTTCAATCTATTGCTCTGTAAACAGAACATTATTTATAGCTGAGTTAATAGTAAAAAAAAATAATTTAATCATTTCATATGTATTTAAACGTCAATGTGAATAATTTCTAATCTTATCGCGGTATCTTATCTTTCGAACGGCAATTTCTTCGAAGAAAAAAATTTATTTTTATAAATCCTTCAAATACTGCGTGGCATTAACAATTTTTAGTATATCGATTGTGTTTTATCGATTTGTTTAGAGCTTCCAATTTTCAAAATGAAATAAAACAAGGGCATTTATTCGTTAGAAAGACTTATTGGTGCTATCATGTGTGGGGGAGGCGTGAAGCGTGTCTAAAATGCCGAATCTTTCATGAGTCGTCGAATCGCTCGATCTCGGTGGCCAGTTCAACTCGCTTGTGAAGAATATCGGATGTGACATGAACTTGAAGCACGTAGCGCCCTCCAATACTATGTTCAGACATGCAGTATTATTGCGTAAATCGCAATAAACGGCATTATTGAGCTCAATATTTCATATAAAATTTCAATTAATTATTGTGCAATATGTCAACAACGACAAACAAAAAAAAAAAAACAAAATAAAAACAATGTTGTTGAAACAACCAGCTGTTTTGTTTACCAGCTGTCAAATGAATATTGCTTATATTATGTCTGAACACTTAAAATATTGTACTCAAATCACCGAATATTGACTCAATAAAAGTGCGTGTCTGAACATAGTATAATTCAAACAACATGCCGTCCGTGTCCAGATCATCAAAAAGTTAAAAGAAGTTGATAAATGACAACTCATTTGACAGATGTAGCTTTAACTGTTCGGTAGCCGCTGTTAGAAAACTCGATATAAGTTTGAAGAAAAAGCCGATAAACACATAATATTGTTATATTTGACAAACAACATTTTTATATATTTAATGAGGTTTTTCTAATTCAAAGGTGCGTTCTCAGTCAGCAATTATTTGATAAAGGCGTAACAAATTACTTGGAACTAATATCAAATCAATGTCAAATTTAAATATCGTATTTTGGCTAAGTTTTTCAATATAATTCTACAACTGGTCATTTGCATGATTTCAGTCAAGCTACATTCTATCGGTCTAATTTCTATCTTCATTTTCGTTTACCCATGTGTGTTCGAGCCTACTATAACGTTTGACTTTGGGTTTTAGTCCAGTATGTAGCAATCCGGAGATCATAATATACAGTGTATCACTAAAGTGAGTATGCAGCATGAAAATAATTAAATATCCCAATTTTTTTTCCAAAAATATGCAGAAAAATATATTTTTTTTACACTTACAATAATATATAATAATGCCTTACACAAGAACACAAACATATCTCAAAATAATTATCCCTTTATCATATCTCGTTATCATTTCTTAAAAAATAGAAAAAATCACATCACAAAAGTAAGTATGCATTTTTTAAAGTTTTGAGCTGCACTTAAACTAAACGCATTTTAATCGCGGAAAAAGTGAATAATTGTTATTATAAATAAATATAAATAGATAAATAAATATAAAAAGATTAAATAAATAGATTAAATACCGAAATTTTTTCTTAACTTTTATTATGGCCCCTCATGGAAAAGAACTTTCACAAGATTTAAAAGATGTAATTATTAAACTTTATGAAGAGCAGAAAAGCCAAGTGAAATTGCAAAAATTATTAATAAAAGTAGCTCCACAGTGCAAAAAATAATAGAAAAGTATAATAAGGAGGGAAATACAAATAACAAGTCTCGACATCGGCGTCCAAAAATCTTCAATGATAGGGAGAAACGAATTATCACCAGAAAAATAGAAGTAAATACCAAGATGAGCGCTCCAAAAACTATTCTGAAATAGAAAAAGAGACTGGAGAAACCTGTAACCCACAAACCATTCGTCGAGTTCTGTATGCTTCTGGTTACCATGGCCGTAACATCCGCAAAAAGCCATTTGTGAACAGCACCAATAGAAGAAAACGGTTGGACTTCGTAAAGGAGTATGAAACCAAGGATGAAAATTTCTGGAAATCAGTTATATTTTCTGATCAGAGTAAATATAATATTTTTGGCTCAGATGGGTGTCAAAAAGGGTGGAGAAAAGTGAACACTGAGCTCGATCCAAAAAATATGGCTGCCACAGTAAAACATGGTGGTGGATCGGTTATGTTATGGGGGTGTATGACAGCATCAGGTGTTGGAAATCTTGTGTTTATCGAAGGAACAATGGATAAGACGGTGTATTTGAACATTTTAAAAAACAACTTGCATCAAAGTGCAGCTAAATTGGGACTAACAGGATCATTTGTATTCCAACAGGACAATGACCTTAAACATACAGCCCATATCTTTAGAGATTATCTTTTGTGTAATACGCCAAAACAACTAAAAACTCCTTCCCAATCACCCGACCTTAATCCAATAGAACATCTGTGGGATTATCTCGAAAAAAAAAATCGAAGTCATGTCATTACAAATAAAGACACCCTTAAAACTGCACTACTTGAGGAGTGGAATAAAATTCCACATTCGGTTACCCAAAATCTTATAACATCTATGCCATCGAGATTGAAATCAGTCAAAAAGGCAAAGGGCTATCCAACAAAATATTAAATATCAGCCTGACTTCAAAAATTGAATCATAGTGCCAACTTTGGTGAACTGCATACTTACTTATGTGACCTGAATTCTAACCATTTTGTTAATTATATTGTTATTAACCAGCAATGAATTAGAAACATTTTTGTTCCTTATTATTTTTCTTAAGTTTATATGTAAAATAAATTCAAAAATTTAATATTTGTGTTTTTATTTCAAATCTTAAGCAATTTTTCCAATCATTTCAAATATATATAGCGCTGCATACTCACTTTAGTGATACACTGTAAATGTACAAAGATTGTGTAATCGCCGTAGTCTAGTAGGTAGTGTGTTCGCTTATTAGACGTAAAGCCCGGGTTCGAGCCTCAGGCCGAGAGGTGCAAGTACCTTCAACAATACATTACAGCCTAGCTTCTCACACCACTCATGTTGTGTGCCTTTTTTTGTACTTGAGTGGCGGGACCTACAGTCTAACGTCGACTCCGAACGACAGATTTTTGTAAAACTTTATCATGGCAATTTTATTTACTCTGAGTTTTTGACAGAAGGCCGTCGCCGATGATATATTTTTATATATTTCTTTTTGATGGAGATGTCTGACACGGGGTTTGAACCATGGGCTCACGTCTAGTCTACATACTAGACTACTTATTTATTTATATTTAATACACATACGGCCCGGAACAGAAAACCTAACGACTTATTCGTATTCCTCACATATAAGACAAAAACACTTGATTCGGAACGTAGCAAAACGCAAAAGTCCTGTTTAGTCAAAAGTTGATGGAACGTAATGTAACATACTTTCGTTTTTAGCATATGAAGAGCAATTCAAATGCTTACCGAAATTACATTACAGTTCGGCAAGCGTTTTCATTGTTATTCGAATTCTAAAAACAAATGCAGGTTCCGTGGACGTTTGGCTAACCGCGGCTAAAGCCTGATTCTACCTTTAGCATTACATTGAACACGTTGCTAATGCATTAATAGCTGAAGAGCGCAAAACATAAAATATGTAATAATAAAAAAGTACTGAAAGCGTTACGGGGGTACTGCGGTATTTTTTAAAAGTCCTGAAAAAAGTACCAAAGTACTGAATTTTTCAACACTGATTTAGAGGCTTCTTGATCTCGAACGGAAGAGCACGAAGGTGATTGTAAATGACAGTGGGATATTAAAATCGTATACGTTGCTACGTGGCTTGTGTTTCGCTATTTCACCGCTACGCTTTCACTACTCTTCCCATAACTATTGTAGGAGTCGTCCTCCTTAGAAAATTTTAATATTTAAAATCTATATTTTTTATATAAAATTTCTTGGATTTATTATTCTTTACTTGCCCGACCAAGTAACGCAGAAAATCCAAAGTGAATAATCTAATCTTAATACGGGAGTTTTTTTTTTTTTGATTAGCGGTTAAAAAAATTAAATATAATTCTCATCTTATCTTCGTCAGCAATAAATATACGACTATTTCATTATATAAGAATTGCAGACCTTTGCAAAATACAAAATAAAAATGTTTTTTTTTAATGGAGATTCAGAATTCGAAATAAATCGATAGGAAATCATGTCTAAATAGGTTAGAAAGAATGTAGAACGGATAAACTGACGGACGAAAAGTAATATTTGAATAATTTAATTTCAATATAAAATATCTTTTAAATGTCTGTATACTTATATCGTATTCAAACTATAGCTTGTTTCAAAGGCGTCATTTCGAGTGTAACTTTGTTAGAAGACTTTATCAAAATTACATTATTCTGTGAAAAGTTCTCTCTTTGTTTAAAAAACATTCAAAATTCAGAACCTTATCTTCGTATTTGCTTTTACAGAACAGATAATAATGCGTAGTATTCTAGTAAAAAAAAATTGTTAAGTTTGTAAGAGAAGATACTGTAACTAGAAAAGCAGCAGTTAAATTATGTACTTACTTTCGATTAAATCATATATGTATTAAGATTGGGAAATATCAGAAGTTAAACAGCGTGGAGATAGCTAGACATTAATTAACACTGAAAAATTTAAGGGAAAAACGGGCTATGAAACGTAGACCACGTAAGGCAATAATATGTGAAAAATTTTATGGACGAAGGAAGTGTCTGATGGGATTGCAAAGAAACTGCTCATTTTGGCTTGTAAAGGGTGTTTTTTTATAGAGGTATAGAACTTTAAGTTGGCATTACTTTTTAAGATGGCGACCGATTTAACAGCTGTCAAGTGATTTATTCTCAGTTTGGTTTGGCAATTCATCATGAATAGACTCACGCCTGAACAACGCTTGCAAATAGTGCAATTTTATTTCGAAAATAATGGTTCTTTTCATAAGCGAATTTTGTTTAGCGATGAAGCGCACTTCTGGTTGAATGGCTACGTCAATAAACAAAACTGCCGCATTTGGAGTGAAGATAATCCTCAAGTGTATGTGGAAACACCGTTACATCCAGAAAAACTGACTGTTTGGTGCGCTTTATGGGCTGGTGGAATCATTGGTCCGTACTTTTTCAAAAACGATGGTGGCCAGAATGTTACAGTCAATTGTGATCGGTATAGAGTCATGATTACTAACTTTTTCATTCCTGAATTGAATAACCATGATGTCCAGGAGATGTGGTTTCAACAAGACGGCGCAACATGTCACACAGCTCGTGCCACAATAGATTTATTGAAAGACACGTTTGGTGACCGCCTAATTTCACGTTTTGGACCTGTGAATTGGCCTCCAAGATCTTGTGATTTAACACCGCTAGACAACTTTCTGTGGCGCTATGTAAAGTCATTGGTCTATGCGGAAGCCACAAACGCTTGACCATTTGGAAGACAACATTCGCCGTGTTATTGCCGATATACGGCCACAAATATTGGAAAAAGTCATCGAAAATTGGACGTCCAGATTGGACTACATCCGCGCCAGCCGTGGCGGTCATATGTCAGATATCATATTTAAAATGTAATGCCACAAGATTATCTTTCGGATAAATAAAATTCATGTCAATCGAATAATCCATCGTTGTTTTATTGCAACTTAAAGTTCTATACCTCTATAAAAAAACACCCTTTATAACCTTGCCAACCGATTGATTCTAACCTCTATTTCCAACAATTAATAACAATTAAAGCAAGGAAGGAATTGAATTAAAACGGTTAGAAAAGTCCAACAGAAAAGTTGCTCTTGATGGAATAATGATTTCATCTCAAAAATGGCAATTTTTTTTTGCAACAAGCCTCGTCATTTCATATATGACGATAAGGTATTAAATTTTTAGTTAAATAAATCTCCTGAAACAAACAGAAATTTCCGAACTTTGACCGCTGGTAACGCTCATGAAATTAGTCGTCATTTTCAGTCTGTTTGGCTAATAACCATGAAGGAAAATTAATTTTTTTAAATCCAAAAATTGTTCTGAGATTTCAGATTTTAAAATCCCCTAAGTGTCCTTTTGTTAGAAAGCAGCACCTCACACACATAAAAAAGAGTTTTAAGTTTAAATGTTTTATTTTAATGTTAACGTACATGATGTAAATCATTTATGGTACAACTACACCCTACGTTTGACATTTGGTAAATCCAGTTAGTAATTCTATCCACTTCTGATGCTGTTTAATATGGCAATAATACTTGTCTTACACTGTCCGGTATGAGGGACGGTGTGAGTGATGGTGTGAGGGACTGTGTGAGTGACAGTGTGAGTGACAGTGTGAGGGACAGTGTGAGGAACAGTGTGAGGGACGGCGTGACAGTGTGAGGGACGGTATGAGGGACTGTGTGAGGGACGGCGTGAGTGACAGTGTGAGGGACTGTGTGAGGAACGGCGTGAGTGACAGTGTGAGGGACGGTGTGAGAGACGGTGTGAGGGACGGTGTGAGTGATGGTGTGAGGGACGGTGTGAGTGATGGTGTGATGGACGGTGTGAGTGACAGTGTGAGTGACAGTGTGAGGGACGGTGTGAGGGACAGTGTGAGGGACGGCGTGTGGGACGGTGTGAGGGACGGCGTGTGGGACGGTGTGAGGGACAGTGTGAGGGACGGCGTGAGTGACAGTGTGAGGGATGGTGTGAGGGACGGTGTGAGGGACAGTGTGAGGGATGGTGTGAGGGACGGTGTGAGTGATGGTGTGAGGGACGGTGTGAAGGACGGTGTGAGGAACGGTGTGAGGTTAAGTCCTATACTTAATCTCTGTAACAAAATATTGCGTAGTAAGAACTATCATAAACAGATAATCACACATTTTCGAAAGCTATTATAATCCGATAAATATATCAACATTGTGGGAAAAGTGTACTGAGTGGGCGGACAATGAAAGTTGTTTTTAAAGCATTTTACGTCCCTTTAACTAAATCAATCGCCTGAACCATAAATAGAGCGAGTTTTCATAGTAGATTTTGAAATTTTCCCAGATTTCAGATTTTAAAATCCACTGTATGTCCTTTTGTGGGAAAACAGGACAGAATGGGCGGACAATGAAAATTGTTTTTAAAGCATTTTATTTTATAATTTTGGCACGCACACAAGAAGCGGTGTGAAAAATTTTGGCACGCATCCAAGAAGCGGTGTGAAAAATGTTGGCACGCCCGCAAGAAACGGTGTGATAAATTTTGGCACGCACGCAAGAAGCGGTGTGAAAAATTTTGGCACGCACGCAAGAAGCGGTGTGATAAATTTTGTTATGCACGCAATTAGCGGTATGAAATAATTTAGCACGCACGCAGATGCCTCTTGCGTGCCCTCACACCGGCACCTGCGTGCGTGACGAATTTTACACAACACCGACTTCATACAAATCAGTTGTAAACCGCCTATAATAAACCGTTTGACAAAAACATAATGTTCTTTTGCTCACTCCCCTAAAAACAATGCCTTTTCTCTATTAAATCAGAAATCTGTTCTGTTAAAATCTGAAATTTCGGATAATTTCAAAATCTACTATTAAAACTCGCTCTGTTAAAGATTCCGGCGATTGATTTAGTTAAAGGGACGTACAATTCTTTAAAAACAATTTACTTTGTCCGCCCACTCAGTCCTGTTTTTCCACAATATTGATTTTTTTTTATCGGATTACAATAGCTTTCGGAAATGTATGATTATCTGTTTATTGTAGTTCTTATTTCGCAATATTTTGTAACAGTGATTAACTATAGGATTTATTTTTTTTTATCAACTTTTGCTTTTTTTTTTCTTATTTTACCCAGGCATTTCATTAATTTTTCCTGTTTTTCTTTACCAGCCTTAAATTAAATGTAACACAACGGAGTTCTGTTAATAACATAACAGAGCTCTGTTAACTGACTTGGTTTGTGTCTGGGGAGATAGATTTTAAAATCTATCTTCATACAAAAAAAAAAGAATAAAACTTTCGTCGTTAGAAATAAATATTCAAATGAGAAAATTTGTGATTATTTGTTATTGCAGGCAGAAATATTTGGGGACTGGCGGTGAATAAAAGTAATATTTGTTTACATGGTACTTGAATTGTTTCCCTATAAAAAAATATGATAAAAACAAAGCATTTTAAAGAACTTTCAATTCCTTTCTTCGTCAGATCTCTTGGTGGAAATGTCCAGTTGTTATGAAAAACAAAATAATTATATTCAGACAAACTGTATGCACATATGTACATACATGTATTCGTAATTATTGTTCTTCTCTTAAAGTTCGGAAAAATAAATTCTTCACTAGAATGTAAAAGAAAAAGAAAATTTCAATTCAATTCAAACAATAAATTTGAATGAGTTACTGTTTACGGGATGTGTTGGAAAATAAAAAGTTTATTGAAGTATTCGAATTCCCTTTCAATTCAATTTATAACTGTTTTAATTTCTTTTCAATTCTTTTGTTTTTCATTTCACTTTTTTTTTTTTGTTTTCAGCTTTTAATTGTTTACAATTTTGCATCGGCATCTTTATTTGTATCTATGTACCTATCTATGTATGTATGTAAACAACACTTTCAATTTCAACGATTCCAAATACGGAAGTATGTGCAGTATGCAGTATGCATTTGCATTTGCATCTTTATTGTTGTAATTTATGGTGTTGGAGATGATCGCATTGTTCTGTGGGTAGCAAATCAACGATGTAAACAACTTCAAACGAAACTGAAACATTCTTAAAAAAGACTCTAAACAGTTAAAACAGCTAATTTAATAACACTTAAAAAAAGAGATTTAAATACTTAATACTCCTCAGCATCATCTTCATCTTTTAGCAGATGTGTTTGATGTTTGGATAACAATACAAAATGTATTTAGTTAATACTAGAACTACCATATGCGTATATAAAAAAAATATTATTATTTCTAGATGTACTATGCATTTGCTAGATGTAATTATAGACCTCTCACTAGATCTTATTTTAAAGTTTGGAAGAGTAAAATCGTATCTAACAGATAGTGTCACTGTCTAATGGATGCTTTAAATTATTTACGTATTATCGATAACTTTTATAGTATTAAGTATTATTATCGATTTATTATCAATACTAAAATAATTTTATATTTCCACGCGGGTAGACATTTATATAAGTAAGTAAGTCCTAAAACATGGATCCTTCTTCTCCACAGGGCCAACCACCAAGCCAACACCTAACAACTGAATCGACACCAATTACCTCCTCTAACTGCCATATACATATGCAACAAGCCATGCGACCACACTGATACCATCAAATGTTTCAAATGCAGCTCTAATTTTCATACCCTTTGTGTTAACGTAAGTAATAGTGAACGAAGTTTAACGTGGATGTGCCCAAATTGCGATATACGCCCTACAAGAGCAGCTTCAGTTCGAAGCGACTCCTCGATTTCTTCGCGCTCTCGTCGCCACGAATTAGAATTACAAAGGCTACAAGAAGAGACTAAGCTCTAAAGAGAATTCTTTAAAGAGAAATACCAAATTCTTCAGCGAGCTAACGAGGACATGGATGACGCGCAAACAATTAATAACTCGGTGCACGAATGGTGAAATAATCAACCGATTATTCGATACAAGAGACAACAAATATAGAAGCGACTCATTTACAACCCCAATCTACATTTGGATACTAAGGGCTTGCGCGCAACAGATAATCAGTCCTACATACATATATTTTACAAGTTAGTTGGAAAAAAAAATATTGCGATTTAAAGACAAAAATACATGTTTATGCAATGCTTTAAATTAATTTTATATACATATGTAAACAATTTCATTGAACTTGACAAGCTCGTTCAGCTCGTTGGAGCTCTCGATTAGGTACAATAAATAATATAAAAATCGTAAAGGTTCGGAATTTCCATTGTCTAGTCTAGGTAGTGTGTTGGATTATTAGTTCAATCCCACCTCAGACATACACATCATTAGGCGACTTTCTCTCAGCAATCTTCTGCCAAAAATTGCCATGAAAACTTACTTAAATCTGTCGTTTGGAGTCGACGATGAATAAAATTAACACACACAACGTGGATGGTGTGCGAAGCTAGGTTGACTAAAGGATTATAATGACCAAATAAGTAAGGAAATAAAGATTCGAGTTAGAAACCCCCTTTATTTAGAAAGTAATTATTATTCAAACAAATGTTTCAACTTAAATACTTCAACAATTCTATTTAAAGAAAAATGTGCAAAAAAAAATAATAATTACCACTAAGGTAATGAGCATATGATTTTTTTTTTGTGATAGACTCGTAAAATAAAAATTAGAAAATTTCTCAAGAAAAATATACAATATTATATACAAATATATGTAAATATGTATTTGTTATAAATGAATATTATTTGACCGTCAGCATCTTTAAATTCTTATTGGTATTGTTATCAGAAATATTCTGTATACATGTGCATATAAGTAAATATTTATGTATGTAGGGTAGGTGTGCTTGTGTGTACTTTTTAATTTCACTTTCTATCAGTTGAACTACATATATTTCTTTTATTTCTGATGCATTTAAATTTATTCCACATTTTTTTTTTTACTATAATCACAATAAACACAGAACAAAAGCAACCTGTTCATTCGAACGTTCTATTTACACACAAACAGTGGATCCCAGTTAGCCAGCACCTTTAAAAAAATTTAAGCTCATATGATTTCCAAATGAATTATTCAAAAAAAAAAATTTAATATGAAAATAAGGAACACAATTATTCATAGATTATTTCAACCACTTACTACAGACAAACAATTGAATGATTAATTTTTTTAATTTCATAATTTAGTATGACCTTCTCCTAACATTCTATTTGTTGGAGGAGTTATTTCCATTTCATTTGAGAGTGATAAAATCAAGGCCTATAACAATACAAGAACGTACGCATACAGTAGTAGTAAGAATGGCGAAAGTTGATATATTCAAATTGTCACGAACATATTGAGTCTGATAATAATGAATCGTTAAACTTGAAAATATCGACGAGTCTTGTTAGGATAAGGTTAAACGAACTAAATGTATTAAGACGCATAAAAAAATATTTCATTGCTATTAACTTTCACCGGCCCTGTGCTGACCGACCAACTTCTTCGATGAGTTCGGTGCAATTAGGTCAGTAAAAAAGGTGTAATCCTACACGATTGGGATCGTGACCCGACCGTAACGAAAACTGTTTTGAAATCCTTGATCCAATAGCTATCCAGTCCAATAGGTCAGAAAACCGCACTTTTTAAATTTTATCGAATTTTTCACGATTTATAGAGGGCGTATTTGGTAAAAATACTTGATTTTTCAACTTTATTATGTCCAAAACGAAAAGAAAAATATTTCTTCGGCAACTTGCTCTCAGAAGATTTCTGGGAAAAGCTCTGAGAGTAAATAAACCTGCCATGAAAAAGTTTCTCAAAATCTGCCGTTCGGAGTCGACGTTAAACTGTAGGTCCCGCCACTCAAATATAAAAATTAAGGCACACAACAAGAGTGGTATGAGAAGCTAGGCCGTAATACTGACTGAAGGATTGTAATGGCCAACTATGTATGAATGTATGTATTATCTCCAATAAGCAAAATACAGTCTTGTTTTTTGTAAAGTTTAGGTTTAGCTTCGTCCTCCTTTCATTTTTTCTCTAATTTATCCTTATTTTTGCGATTTTTAATCAATTTTCTTTCCTCCCTTTTCCAAATTTTTCAATTATGTTAAGTTAACAATGTCTGTTAACATAACATTCACTGTAAAAAAGAGAATATAACTTTCGTAGCTAACTTCACACATATCAATTTTTACCACTTATATGTCCTTCTTGTTTCAGTGATGTCTAATGAATTATTTCTTATTAAGGCTTATGTAGTATTTTATACGAGAAGCTATAGTTTATTAGGTAGTGTGTTGGCTTATTAGACGTGAGACCGTGATCCAATCCTCAGTACAGACATTGCGAATAAAACGAAATACGAACAAAATATTTGTTCGGTGACTTCCCTTCAAAAGATTTCTGCCAAAAACTCTGAAAGTAATTAAAAAATGGCAAGATATTGTTCTAATAAATCTGTCTTTCGAAATCGACTTTAAACTGTAGATATCACCACTTATGTACGTATAAAATTAACACACACAACATAAGTGGTGTGAGAAACTAGGTCGCAAACCTAACTGAAGGGTTTTAATGACCCTAACTAAGTAAGTATAGTATTTAATACTAACAATAAATTTTTGCGACAGAAACAAAATTTATTTTTTATTAATAATATTTACGATATTGTAGCAAGAAAAAGAGAAAAAAAAGAACCAATGGTAAAATGTGCCATTTATTTGTCCATAGCTATATGTATCCTACAAAACAAATGTGTGTCAATGTATTTTGATATAAACAAATGCATATGTGTATGGAATATATACAAATACATCAATATGCAAAAGCATATTTATTTATAACAGACTGACAAAAAAAAACGTGCATAAATATACACAAAAAGAAAATCGCTTTAAATATATATATATACTAGCTGAGCCGGCTCACTTCGTACCGCCCAAAATAGATTTTTTTATTGCCCAAAACAGGTCACATTATTCATATATTTATTTTAATAATTTATTGTAATAGCGCTAACAAAGTTGTAGTTGTTGTACTCGCTGCAAAACAAAAACTAACAGACATATATGTTATATAGGTACATATGTAGTTATAAACAATCCAATTAGCCGACTTATAGGTATCTCTTAAAGGGGAGGGTTGCCACGCCCATTTTTGGTGAGTTTGTCGATATCGACTCTACGAACTTACCCACCAAATTGCATTCGTCTACGATTACTATGTCCCTAAATATTCAATTTTAAAGCTTTGCCACGCCTACTTTTTGCTATATCGAATTTTCTTTTAAAACCATCTACACCTGATAAGCTTTCGAACAAAAAACTAATGGTTAAAATCGGTTCAGTAGTTTAAGAGTTATAGGTATCACTTGAAGGGGGAGGGTTGTCACGCATATTTTTGGTGAGTTTGTCGATATCGACTCTACGAACTTACCCACCAAATTGCATTCGTCTACGATTACTATGTACCTAAATATTAAATTTTAACGATTTGCCACGCCCTCTTAACATTTAAGGATATGAAAAATAGATGTTGTCCGATTCCCAGAAATACCCGATATGCACACAAAATTTCATGAAAATCAGTCGATTCATTTCGGAGGAGTTTAACCACTAACACCGTGACACGAGAATTTTATATATTAGATATATATATATATATATATATATATAGATATGTACATGCATATATAGTGTATATTCAAAGAAATACATCAAATTTTTTTACACTTACAAGTCTAATAATAATTTGCTGATCTAAAGTTCAGATCTTTAGTGCTAATGATAAATCCCCCGTTACATCACAAATCTTATTTGAACATTCAAACAAACATTTCAATATTTCTTTTGGAATAATTTTTTTAAATTTCTTTTTGTTTTGCTTGATTTTTTCATTTCATAAGTTTTTACTCAAAATCCCGTGTGTACACATGAAATATCCAAAGTGACGCCATCAACCGGTTCATATCGGAATTGACTTGTGTGTTCAGGCAACACGTATAAACAGAAATATTTACCAATACGAACATCATTGTTATCGCATATTTAGAATAAGTAAACACAGTCATACAAAATAGATTGGATATGAGTTGTATTTGCTGTTTTTTGTTGATTATGAATCATATTTTTTATTACGATTACAATTTGCACATACAGTGTATGACAAAACATATGCACAAACTTCTGTTAAGTAGAGTATGTCACAAAGACGCAGGTGAACACATTTGGATTTAAAATTTATTAAATTTACAAAAGAAGAAAAACAAATGAGAATTGTTATTAAACCTAATACACTCCATATTATACAATGGATACAGTTTTTTTGGATGCGACAAAACATACATACATACTTCTTAGGAAACTCACAAGAAAGCTGCTGCGTAGCCAATTCAATACTTTGAAAAAAAAAATTGCAGAGTGCAGAGTTGAAAGCAAATCTCTAATAGTCAAACGAAATTGGAAAAATGTTACGTAATCTTTTCTAAGCAAAGAAGAAAAGAAAGATTTTTTCAGTTTACAGGTAGAAAATTTTACTACCAATGAATGATTTTCATCTTTTTAGTTTTTCTCATACTTCTACGTAACGTAAACATATTTGTTTATTAAATAATTTATATTTATATTGTACGAGTATATTCTATATTCGTGGTTCATTCACTCGATTGTGTTCAAACTTTTGAGGAGATTTCATTATTGAAGCGACGATTGATTGACACCAATTACAATACTTGTCAAGTTATATTTACTTTTGGCCATTGTTGGTATTAAAATAATTTATTAACAACTTATGGCAACAATAATAGCAAATATTGTCACCTACAGACAATATCTGAACTGTGGTGATCTGTTCAAATAAACGAAGGCAAAATAAATAAAGTATTTTGAATGGAACTGATTTTCTTTTTTAATTCTTTCTTTTTTCTCCTAAAGGAGAAATGTAGTTTAACCCTTCAACTGTTTACGTCGAGTATACTCGTCTTGATTAAAAAAAATGGTTTATTGTAATGAATAATAACTTAATTATTAAACTAAACTAAAGAAGAAATGTAGTTTAACCCTTCAACTGTTTACGTCGAGTATACTCGTCTTGCTTAAAAAATGCATTCGTACTATTATTCAATGAATCTACTGCAATTTTTTCAAATGAATATCTTTTAAAAAATTTTATATATTAATGAACAATAACTTGAATTAAACTGAAATAACAAATTCAGGGGACGTATCGCTAAAAAATAGATTTTGTTTTTAACAAGGATTTATTTTCTAAAAAATAAAAAAAAAACGTATGTACTTGCAACATTTGATTTTTAGTCATAATTGCCTATTTTTACAAGGCAGCAACATTTTATTCTGATTATGTCGAGTATACTCGTCTTTGCTTTAAAGTACATAATTAAGCAGAATGAAAGTTTTTTGAAACAAAATTAGACAATTAAAGCGTTAATGAGTCATAATTGCCCATTTTCACAAGGCAGCAACATTTTATTCTGATTATGTCGAGTATACTCGTCTTTGCTTTAAAGTACATAATTAAGCAGAATGAAAGCTTTTGAAACAAAATTACACAATTAAAGGGTTAATGTGTCATAATTGCCTATTTTTACAAGGCAGCAATATTTTATTCTGATTATGTCGAGTATACTCGTCTTTGCTTTAAAATAATTAAGCAAAATGAAAGTTTTTTGAAACAAAATTAGACAATTAAAGGGTTAATGTGTCATAATTGCCTATTTTTACAAGGCAGCAATATTTTATTCTGATTATGTCGAGTATACTCGTCTTTGCTTTAAAATAATTAAGCAAAATGAAAGTTTTTTGAAACAAAATTAGACAATTAAAGGGTTAATGAAAAATATGTTTTGAAATTAATAAAAAGCCAGCATTTAACAGTTGGGTTCTATCGATAAGTCGATACGCATTTTGTGCAGCTTTCTCAGTTTTTTCTTTCGTACGGATATTATATACATGCAACATATTTTCCATATTAACACATCGATGTACTCGAATGTAAGTAAGTAAGGGGCTAGATAGTATCAAGCACAAGTCTGCCTTTTGTGATCCACAGTATTATTTCTGTATTGATGGGCTTTATTTGTTATAACTACGACCATTTAGAGTTTAGGAACGCTACTTTTTAAAAAGCCACATACAAAATGGGCAATAAGAAAAAGACAAAAATAACAAAAGCCAGCACTTTCATGTAATTACAATACATGTCAGTGCATTATGCATATTTTTGACCTTCAATGTATGTAAATGGAACTGCACATATGAACCTATTGAATTTCCTCCTGAACATAGATAGACAATAGACAACAATTGGCATAATGTTCAAAACGAAACTGAATGGCTTTTCCTGTTTATATTTTTCAATATTTCGATTTTTATCATTGATTTCTTTTTTATCGTTGCGTGCCAAACTGAAGTTGTTGAAAATTTACTTTTAAATTGAATTTTACATCGTATTCACGTTCATTGGCTGTAGTTGTAGTGATTGAAAGCTGGCATAAAACCGCACATATCAAGATGATTTATAAAGCATTAACACATTATTTTATACTCCAGTTTCATTAGATTCCTAATTCGTTTGTTATGTATTGAAAAACAATAAATGATGTAATTTTATGCGTTAATAAACATTTTTTTCCGCTTAATGTGGGTCAAAAATTAAAAGCGCAATTGATGTTGAGCGTTTATTTTTTTTAAAGAAATAAATCGAGAAGAATTTATAAATCCATAGAATTTATAAAAAATATTATTCGTCCGATGTGTGTGAAGATAAATTCAAATTTAACTAGCAAAGACAAAAACCAAAGATTATAACAGAGCTAATGTTACAGTTAACAGAGCAATGTTAAGTGATTAACAGAAAACATGAAAACTAGTCAAGGAAGAAATCACTCAAATATACGATATCAGGGACTTGCTGCAGATATCTGACTATATACAAATTGTAGCCTAAGGTGTCCCTAATAAAACCCAATAAGAGGTATATCCCAAATAATTTTGGAACTGGAGATATCGGGCTTTAAATATACCCTATGTTAACAGCGTTCTGGATAGGAATGACGGATGATGAATATTGTGGAAAAATGGGACTTGCTGCAGATATCTGACTATATACAAATTGTAGCCTACGTCCGGCTACAATTATCTTCTGGGCTAGAATTAATTCAGTATATGTATTTCGAAACAAAAATATTTAATTAAGTTCCTCAAACTTTACTCTATATAAGACCAAATGGGTATGAAACTGTATTCATGAAGACCCGAATTCCTTTATTCATTTGAAAATTTAGTTCTAACATGATTCACAAATTGTTTAAAAGCAAAATGAGAAGGTTCTAAATAATTTATGTTTCTCGGTAAAGACCCATCAATAGTCTCATTAATTCAAAACATTATTTTAATTTTTTGTTGAACATACCAAAGTACAAAGTAATCAGTTTTTAAATTGAATTTGAATGACAAATTCAAAAATTTCTCGAATATAACAACATATTTATGGAGCACATAAAACCACTAAATGTCTATTTCTTTTTGTCGGTTGACCATCTGTTATAAATTAATATGTATACACATATAAGTTTACAAATATGTACATACAGTAGTGTTCATAATATTGGCAATTCAAGAAGTATTTTTAGCTCTTCAATCACAAATTATTTCTCGATTCTTTATAGCTTTTTGTCGCGATAACAATAAAAAATCATCTTCTGTTTATCTATATATATATATATATATAAATGAATGTGTGTTTGTTTGTATATTTGAAGTTTATAGACGACTAAACGGCTGAACCGATTTTCTTGATATTTTCACAGTATCTTCCTGTATGTCTGGAAGGAGTTATAGGCTACTTTGTATGTTTAAAATTCCAATGAGCGAGGTGCCACGCCCACATATACTACACTACCTACTATTGTAAGCTAATAACAAAATGGGTATATTGGAAAAACTATAACAGAAAGATACCTCAAATTTTGTACAAGTAACTACAGTTTAAATATAAATATTTTGAACGAAAATAGGGAATTTAACAAAAGCGGGCGTGGCACATCCCATATGAAGTAAATACTAAAATCTGCATATCTAGAACACCACAACAGTTAGACTGCTCAAGTTTTGTACGAATATCTAAAGGTTCAATATCAATATTTTTGTTAAAAATGGGCGATCACGCATTGGGGGGTGGCAAACTCCATATGAACTAATTATTAAAATCTGTATATCTAGAAAACTATAACAGCTAGAGACCCCAATTTTGTATTCCAGCTATAGTAAGGTGGTGCCTGTCACGTGAAGTAATTACAAAAATTTGTATATTCTTATCTATATACATATGTATATAAAAATGAATGTGTATTTGTTTGTGTGTTTGTATGTTCGAAGTTTATAGACGACTAAACGGCTGAACCGATATTCTATTTTGAATATTTATATTTCATATCGATAAGAGTAGCGGAGCACACCGGGTTTCAGCTAGTTAAGAATAAAAGGATAGATTAAGCCGTTGAAAATTATAACGACTAACATATCTCATATGCAATTTATTATTACAACCCTTCAGTCACGATTACGACATAGCTTCTCACGCCACTTATGTTGTGTGTGTTAATTTTATTCATGAGTGGCGACTCCGAATAACAGAATTTTTAGAAACTGTTCATGACAATTATATCGTTTTTGCCAGTAATTTGCTGAGAGGAAATCGCTGAAGAATGATTTTTCATATTTCGTTCTGTTGGAGATATCTGATTTATATCATGAGTCCAATTATTAAAACCAAATGTGGCACCGGAAATTTGGATTGAAAAAATTCGCCTTTTGATGAAGCTGCCTGATAACTTGCTTTGAAAAATTTTGTTTATTTATTAAAAATTGTTTACCGAATAGAAAAAATTAATGATGGGGCGTACGTACCCTCGTTCATTCAAGAACACATCGTCATCACCCAGCTTCTGAATGAGCTAAAACATCGGCAAACGTTTATCAGAAAAACGTTTTAAAAACTGTTAGAAAACGCCTTAACAGAACAATGTTACAAAATCTACCGTGAACTTTCTATCGACTTAAACTGCTCTGAAACAATTTACCAGCATTGCTTTCGTCTGAGGATTGACTGTCTGACGATCTGGATTGGCACCCGTTAAACTAATAATTCTGGACAGATATAAATAACAAGGTTCGTCACATAGATACGCCAACATTCATTTCTTTAAGACACTCTTAAGGCATGCTGTGGGCAATTTTCCAATTGGAAAGTCGCATGTGACAATTGTAAGCGGGAAAACTAAAGATGGTCACATCGAATAAGTACATATTAATAAATGTGTAAAAGAGACTTCGCTTCAAAACTGTTACATAAATACATATATTTATCTCTACTAAGTACATATGTTAGCAAATGTTTTGATCATTACTGTGTTGTGTATGAGAAAAGTAAATAATATTTGTGTTGGAATGACTAACAAGTGATCAAGTGAGTAATAGAAAAAAAAACACTTTAAGAACGATTATTTTTATATCCAATAAGAGCATGAATGCTACTGTTTGAGTGTGCAAATGCAATTACAACAAATGAATAATGTTTGAATAACCTTGAACTAGACCAAAATAATCATGATTCAATGACAACTATGTATTCTTGTTTGTTCTTAATGTAACTTACCGTCTTTTTAGATTTCCCATGAACTTTTCCAATGTGATTTGGTCTAGTAACACAAAATCGGGAACACCAACTTCTCTTTGTAACATTGCCATGTTGTCGTAAATAAATGAAGTTGCTCAATAGAGTATGCTGTAATATTTATAAACGCTGCAGCTGCTGCTATTGGGTAATGGTCAGTGCGAGAGAAATTGATTGTGCAAAATGCAGATCGTAATTGCTTTCGATTTTATTTTGTTTTTTTCTATGAATAGAGTCGTCTTAGTTATTATGTATGTATTTACATTGATAATTTTTTTTTTGTTTTTGTTTTTCAATCATAAATTCGTAGACGTTGTTGTTATTATATTAATATGTATGCATGAATCACTTTGTTGTTCTTTTCTTATTTTTAGGTTTGTTTTTGTTTTGTTTTTTTTTAATCACAGATACCAAATGAACGCATCAAAATAACGAAAGACTGGCAGAAGTGGCAAAAGAATAAAAAAAGATCAAAATAAAATAAATAAAAAAAAAATTTAAATAAAAATTGGTCAAAATAATTTTTATGCCATCATGAATGATAAGGAAAGAGTAACAAAGTGTGACAAAAGACAAACAAAATAAAAGAAATAAGAATGGTCAAAATAAGTTTTTATTTCCAAGTACTTCTCCTCTTCTAATTCTTTAAGTTACAAAGCCATTGAATGGCAAGCAAACTGAATTGAAAAGCGAAAAGTAAAAATTGAATTCGAAAAGAAATATTTAATTTCACTGTCGTTTATTTTGATTGTTGACGAAAATAAATAATAACACACACACGCGGGGAATTATTTTAGACTTGAGGAATAATTAAAAAAAAGTTTACGGCAAGAATTGTTAATAAAAATGACAGTGCTTGTTGTTGGAATTCATTTAGAAATTTGGTCATCATTAATCAATAATAATGGTAAGGCCGCCGCCACACTAACAAAATTTCACTTGTTTCATTTAATTGATTTAAGGGAATTTAAATAAATTATCTGTTGAATAATTTACGCTAAAACTGATCACGATGATACTTATGATGTCTACAATCGCACTGTTTTTCTTTTTTTAAGTTTCCGTATCTGGAAGATATTTTTTTTGGCAATCGCATTATATTTTTGTCTGCAAATATTTGCCCGATTTTAGTATTTTTATTAAATTAAAAAACAATAACATCATTCATTGCATATTGACACACATAAAGTTTAAGTTAAATTCTTTTTCACACACTACCTTCTTGAAAACTTTTAAAACAATTAGAAAAAAAAGTGGGATGGAATGGATTTAAAAGAAAAATTAAGCGACACCACAAACAACACAACCAAATAGCCAGAAAAATAAATTCAACTGAAAATATTTTTGCAAATGACAGACGCTAAAATAAGACGACCTACTTCATAACGTCGGCTCGCTAACGCAGTGTATATTTTTAAACTTTGTTAACGCCGTTAGCTTATTCAAATCAGTGTTGCCGTCTCTTAATTATTTCTACCAAAACAGGTATTATTATGTTAAATGTGTAATGATGTCTGATTTTTCTGGTTTTGTTTATTCTTTTCAGTCGTTTTGTTGTCAAAGATTGTATTTTAATTAATTATTATAAACAAAATAAACAATTTCAAAAAATAGAAAAAAACTATTATGAATTTTGTATAGCTTTTCCTATTATAGTGAGGAGTTTTATCAAATATTTTCCTATCTGGCAACACTGTTTGGTCATTCAAAAAAATAAACGTTTGTAATAAAAATTTATACATTACGATACAATTATATTTAATAATTAGTAGTGTCACAGACCAGAGTCTCTGGGGGGAATCGAAGCCACGACCCTCATTCTAATAGTCTAGCACACTACCCACTAGACTACCAGGGCACCCGTAATAATTCGATGGAGATCCTAACAAATAAAATTAATTGTAGTATATGTAGTGGGTTGTGTTTCTAACGTGGTGATTTTTTGGGACGATTATTCAATTTATCACTTGTGGTGAGTTCCTTCAGGGTGCTGAACTTTTGCAAAATGTGGTGGATTTGTCCGGTTTGGTGAATAAAATTTAAATTCACTAAAGTGCCGTTATTCGAAATGTATACTGTATTATCATTAGATGAATGTACTATTAGTGGTGAATTAACCGGTGTGTGCTAAGAATAAGTAATTTCCACTAGCGGAGCCATTTGGGTTAATGACATACCGGTACTACCAGATTGCACTGCACTATCAACGGTATGGCTTGTGTTTGGATTAAGGATAATTTGTCTCGGTTATTGAAACACTGAAGTGCATACACTCAACGAACATAGTGTTGTCATTGTGTCAATAAATTTTATTTAAAATTCTAAAAACTTTAAATAAAAAGGAATGTGGGTAGGCTTTACGAAACCATTTAAATGTAATTATTTTGTATGCAGTTTTCTAATTTTAATTTTTTAGAATGAGAAATGGCAACACTCGTTCGTCGTTTCACTAATCGAAATTAATTCAAACACAAGCCACACCGTTTTGGTAGTACAGTGTATGTTTAACCGGACATGTCGGTATATGCCTCCGCTAACCTATTCTAGACACACACCACCCAAATTACAACATACAGTACATGTATACGTGGTAATACAGTACAATTGCGAATAACAGCACTTTGGTGAGCTTCGATTTTATTTACCATAACGGATAAATTAACATTTAACGCACCACATCGGAAACTCACCACAACAACAAAAATTCACCACACTTCAAAAAAAATTAAATTTTTCTCACAAACTCCAACAATAACAACGAAGAGCGGCTGCAGTGGCCCCTCTTACACAGCAGCAACTCTATGTCACCAACAACAACAACAACCCAACCAACAATTATTTTTTAACATTTCGCTTTGATGACTTTCGACTTATTTAAGTTTTGAACCGTGGCGCCTGTCTTTTAATAAAGCTGGCTACTTACTAACTACCTGCTAAACAGACATACCAACAAAATGTTCGTTAAACGAATATGGCTTAATTTTTACCGGAAATCGGAAAAAGAATGTGCGAATTATTTATTATTTTATTTATTTCTTTGATACACAACTAGATCAGTTTTGGCAGGAAGGAAAAAATATTCTAAAAATTGCACACTAGTGTTACAATATTAAATTTTGAAATGCTACGGAATTATAACTGAAAAAGGTACTTTTATAAATTACATAATACCCTTCAATCAGGACCTAACTTCTCTCTCCCACCATTTATTTTTGTGTGTGTAATTTTATACATTAAATATACCACTGTTTAAAGTAGACTCCGAACGACAGATTTACTGCTGGGGGTACTGCGGTATTTTTAAAATGAAAAGGTACTGAAAAAAGTACTGAAGTTTTCCAATCTTAATTAGAAAAAGGCAATGAAATTCATGTATTTCAAAATAATCATTTACTACAAGAGAAAGACAACAATGAATGCAACAACAATGTCAATAGCATATGAATTAACAAAAGAAGTACATACAAATAATCGGCAACTTAGAGAAGTTACTTTTTATTAAGCATAACTTTGTCGACGCGATCTTTAGCACTGTTTACGGTGTGCTCACCTCCAGCATGACGGGGAACGCATTGCTTCATGTCCTTCAAGCCATTCGATTTACGTTCCAACCAAGCATTTGTGGCATGGGGAAACTCATCCTTGCGATAGTAGCCCATAATGCCAGACTTTCGTATCGATCCTAGTTCGTACGTAATAAGGGGACTTAAAATGTTTGAGGCATGTGCACTAGGCAATTTGCCAACTTTTGCCTTCTCCATTGAGCGCATAACACAAGTTGTATCGCAAGATAAACAGGCAAGATCCTGAAGCACCTTAATACGTGCGCCTGCAGCAGCACATTCATCATTTGTCGAATCGATATAGGATTTAAGCAGGTCTTGCAGAGATTTCACATCTTTTGATATATTTTCCTTGAACGTTTTCAGAATTCCCTCGATCGCAGAGAATCCCAACGTTTCTCGTATATTTTCAATAGAAAGCGAAAATTTCTTATCGTTCTCAGTGATTTGGCGAAGAATTTCGCAAAAACGTTTATCAATACGGCATTGTAGTTCAAACATTTGATCCAAAGACACCTTTCGCTGCAACTGCTTGTAATCGACCTTGTCAGCCAGTTGCATTTCCAATTGATTCTTGTCTACCTTCTCAATAAGAATATCTCCTACCGTACGTTTAAGATTGTCAATGCTATTGAGATTGCCAGTTAGACGAGCATCAATGCGAGCCTGCTGTTCTTTCAAATTGCTGGTGAGCGATTTGAGGTCAGATATCTGCTTTTGAATTTCATAAATCATAGCAAGAGTACGTTGGCTCTCATGCTCCAGCAAACGAGCCGACAGCTCATTGACTTTGTTCGAAAGTAGGCAAAATTCACTTTTAAGTTCCATCAATTGGTCGAGCAGCTTATCTGGAGCATAACACAAATGGGTTTCCATCTCATTTTTATTGTCTGCTGTAATGGTCTCTACCTCGGAAGTTCTAGCCTCTAGGACATCATTTTCTGACAGTATTTCGCTGATCTGTAGTGTAGACGACTCCCAATTGAGTACGGGTATGTTTGGCAATTGAATGCAATTGCAACTATTTATGTATGTGTTCTCATTTTTAGCTCCATGCAAAGTTTGGGCTATGACATACAGCTGTTGGACTTTTTCGGAATCGGCCTTTTTACTCAACGTCAAAAATGTTAAAAGTAAGAGCTGCTCAATGGCCAATTCCAGTTGATCTTTCATTACTTCTAAGCCTCTGAAAATGAAGTCTGGAACTTTATTTTCTTGAACTTGCATTTCTACTTTTGATATCCGGTCCTCTAGTTTGCTCAGCGATACATGAGAAGTGCCCGATTTTTTAGAATCAGTTGACGATTTAGAAGCGGTTGGACTTAGAATTTCATTTTCAGGCTCGTTCACAGTTGGCTCCGCCGGAGGCACTTCTACAACTTCCGGAGCTACTTCTGGTGCAACTTCTGAAGCAACTGGTGGTGGTGCTATTTCCTCAGGTTGTTTTTCTTCTATCACTTCTGTATCTGGCAACTCTTGCGCTTCTGTTGTTTTCTGTTCAGCTGTAGGCGTTTCGTTTTCTTCTCCTTTCTCATTGTTGTCCTCCTCGGGATCTTTTCCAGCAGGAAGTCGAGACTTTGACAACAATTCACCTGAAAAGATAGGCAATTTAAAAATAAATAAAAACCGTGAGTCAATCGTGCCAATTCAATAATCGTGACTTACAATCTGACAATTTATACCACGAACGATGTGTTTCGGTTTCTTTATTCGTTGAAAAGTTGACATCTTCATCGGCTATTCCCAATTTATCGGCTATACAACTGAGCAGACAATGCAGTGCAGAGAAATTAACGTGGCCAGGATCTGGTGATCCAATTGCCGTATCAATAAGCTCCCGAAATTTCATTCTTGTCATTCTTTAAAATTATATTTATTTTCTTTTTTAAATATTTTTATTCAAAATATAAATGAATTTTAATCATGCAAAGTATTGTAAGTACCGTACGGTAGACAAAATAGAGTTTAAGATGAAATATTATATGAAATTTGGTAGAAATTCAAAATCCGCTGATTCAAATATATGTACATACGAGTATATATCGAAAATTTTTCTTGTAAATGTTTTTTTTACAGTTGTTCGGAAAAATATTTTTTTGACATTTCGTTTGTCAAAAAATTCCTTTCAGTTCAATCATGGTGAATTCAATTAAAACCATGGTGAAATTACTTATAAAGGTGTAATTCACCATGGTTGTAACTGATTATATTGAATTTAAATTAGGATTACCAGGAATATTTTTTCAGAAAAATAAAAAAATTAAAGTCTCAAGAGCGCGGAAATAAGGAAAATAGAGAAACATAGTACATACATACGAGTGTGATCAAATAATAACCGTTATTTTCAAATTTCGTGAGTTACGTATGTTCGATTTTCGCATATTTTTTTCTGTTATGTTGGTAAACATGTCTGTTATATATGTTGACAATATCAGCCATATTGAATTGTCAGTTTGTTTTTGACAGATAAAAAGGTTAGTCGTGTTTTGGTGGGCTCTTCGATTTTTTACTATTCGAAAAAATGGATCAAAAAACTGTATTAACAACATTTGAAATGTTGACTGTGTGGCGTTTGGCGAATCTACTATGAGCAGAACACAAGTTCAATTGTGGTATAACCGGTTAAGGAAGCCCGAGAATGTCAATGACGGTTCTCGTCCTGGTCGCCCGAGCACGTCAACAACCGATGAAAACATTAAAGCAGTGAAGAAAATGATTTTGGATAATCGTCGAATCACTATTAGAGAGGTTGCTGATGATGTTGACATTTCGTTCGGCTCATGCTAAGCAATTTTTACGGATATTTCAGGCATGAAACGTGCGGCAGCAAAGATTGCTAAATTTTAAACAACATCGCATGGAAATCGCTCAGGAGATGTTGACAACGTTCAACGACGATTCAGATTTGCTCAAAAAAGTTATAACTGGCGACGAATCATGAGTGTATGGCTATGACTTTGAAGGGGACAATATAGTTATTGATAAATAAATAAATACATTTTGAAAAAAATTAAAAATAACGGTTTTTTTTGATCACACCTCGTATGTATGTGATAGACCGCTGCAGCTCTATCAAATTGAGTGAAAAATCAGGAAATAAAGTGCAAGCAGGAGACTGATAAGTGTTTCCAAGCAATATATTATAAAGCAATAGGGCGGCTATACTTTTTGAGCATTCAAGAGAAGCTGCGATATTTAAAACGGAAAAACAACGGAAAGCATGTTGAAGGGAAGGAGAACATTTCTTCCATTGCCTAATAAAAACCGCTTGGGCGGAAGCCAAATATGCGAACTGAACTTCTGCATGAACGAGTTCTTGAGTACTCATGGCTTCTGTAGAACACACCTTCACAGATTTGGATATGAGAATGAAAATGCAGAACATATTCTATATTCAGCTGTCTGAAACTTAAATAGCCTTGTAAAATAGATTGCAAGGTCAAGCAAGCTTAAAGATAAGATATGATGAATTTTCAAATTCTATGGAAAGAGTACAGTCAGCGAGAAGTTGTGCTAAAACTACTAAGGTTGGAGAGGAAGGCTGATGTGAATATGCTTTAAAACTAACCAACCCTCCGCGAAGTTTTACCTAGCCGCAGTATCCAGAAGGAAAGTGACTGAAGGATATTATGGATAGGTTTTGTACGTGTAATGGCCAATTATGTATGTATGTATGTTTTGTACGTAGGCATCAACTATGGTGAATCGTACATACATACATATGTATGTTAGAATATCAGAGGAGAATGGAAGTATAAAAAGTTTTGGGCATGGCAAAATCTTTAATGCAGTCGATATGAACATACCTATCAACTACACGATACCCGAAACCACTTTCGATCTTAGTTTTAAATTCAAGATGTCGTATAGATCTTTTTACACACACTCGCTCTCTCTCTTTCTCTCTCTCTTACACAAATACTAAATCTCTCACACAAATACAAATCCGTCATTTGTTATCCAAGTATTCCCTAATGGATCCAGATCACGCCACTATAACGGATTACTGTCCTATTACTGTATTCAGGCTGAAATAATGGCTGTAAAAATCTCCGCTGTGCAAATTCACTATTAAAGTATACCATATGGTGATATATGCATAAATATCAGCAGCAGAGCTGCCCTTAAGTCCCTACAAAATGTGTACACCACATCTGTGATCGTTCAGAAATTCTGGCCGTCTTTAGAGGGGATTGAGAGACGTTCGACGGTTCACCTGGTATGCGTTCCTGGAAATGGGAACATTGAAGATAACAACGAAGCCGACGCGCTTGCTCGCTTGGAGCGATGGAAAACTAAAATGAATTTATGAGGGAAATTGGCATTCGTACATAGAAGAACAACAAATGGTCTCCCACAATCTTCATTCATCTGCAAAGCAAAGATGAGATATTGAAACCACTTGTTTTGAGAGAGGCCCGATACATCTGGCCCGATATAGATAAATGCATTACAAAATTTTATTTAAACCATCCATCTTAGGCCCTGGTTTAAATAAAATTTTGTAATGCATTTATCTATATGTAGTCGCCATAGTCTAGTAGGTAGTGTGTTCGCTTATTAGACATAAAGCCCCAGGCCAGACATCAAAACGAAATATGAAAAAAAAATTTCTTCGGCGACTTCCTCTCAGCAGATTTCTGGCAAAAGCTCTGAGAGTAAATAAACCTGCCATGAAAAAGTGTCTCAAAAATCTGTCGTTCGGAGTCGACGTTAAACTGTGGGTCCCGCCACTAAAGTATAAAATTAAGGCACACAACTTGAGTGGTGTGAGAAGCTAGGCCGTAATCCTGACTGAAGGGGTGTAATGGCCAATTATTTATGTATGTATGCATCTTTGGCCTTGGGTGCATATGCACGGAGACTGAGAATACATTCAACCACTTCTGCGGAAACTGTAACGACGAGGAGAAAAAAGAATTATTGAACACCCAGAATTTATTGGCAGATCGTACGTAGCCAATAGGTATTTGAATAAAATGAACATTGTCATAAAACTCTCGAAATTATTAGGTGACGCCAACCAGTTCTTGTAACTATTTAATGGAATTGGTAATATAGGAGCTACAAAAGGAGCTATGCTTATTGAGGCGGCTGCCAATTAAACCTAACCTAACCTCCAATCGACTAATATGAAAAAAGAGAAACAACACATATTCTCTACTCTATTACGGTATTGACAGCTTCTTATCAGATAATAGATGACGTCATCAACATTACAATTATAAAAATAACAAAATAACAAACAAATAAAAAAAAAATACAACACAATTGAAATAAAGTAGATAAACAAAAACCAATCAACGACGACATTTTCTTATACACATACAATTTCACAAATATATGTGTGTACGTACATAAATAAAGAGGTACGAATGTATATATGGGAGTAAGTTAAGTACATATACTTTTATACGAGTGCTAAGAACATACTTGACACAATTAAGATAATGAAAGGTTTGCGATGCCACTGGCAACAACTTCAATAATTTGGGCATTCAATGCTTGACTCGGACCGTGGTAAACAACCACCATCATGAGGAAAACCAAAAAGAATGAAGACTATCGGTTTCAAACCGAATATGTGATACCCTATATATTAGGAATTCTTTTCAAGTACAAGGTTTCCTTTAACGAATTCTGTTCGTAAAACACTGAAAGGTTGTGTATCTGGCTAGGAATAAATAATTTGATTTATTTCGGGGAAATATTTGTTTCTATAAATTTGTATTAGTCTGAAACGAAATCGTGAACAGATTCAACACTACAGTATACATACTCGTACACTACAGATACATGTAAAAATTCACTCTCACTGGCTTTTAAAATTTACAACTGAAGTAAGATAACATGGTGAATGGCTGATGCCCTTAACATAAAACAGTACTTATTTTATACGATAAACAAACAGTAGTATTAACTTCACACTCTTATAGACTTGTAAAAGTATGTATAACTTTGTCATTTACCGTTTTCCCTCCATAATGAAAACTGTGAGTATTGGTTTGTATTTGTATTTTGTGTTGTGTTCTGTTTGAATGAATGCAAGTACATGCTAACTCTGCGAGTAAATTTTCTTGTGGTACGATTCCCTCTGTTATCGTTGGAGCCTAAAAACTTGTTGCGCTTGTGTCTGTGTATATGTGTGAAAATTTCAAAACAACCGAGCAGAAGCACAACAAAATAATTCAAAGCGAGAAAGAAAAAACATTGAATACGACAAAAGCTTTTTAATTTTTTACGACAGTTCGATTTTTGATTTAACGGAGACGTGAAGCAATTCTTTTTTAAGGAACAAAGTGAAAAAGAAGACAAAAAAAAAAAAATAAAAATAACAAAATAAAAATTGTTTTTAAATATTAACATATTTTACATATAGCTTAAGTGTTAAAAATCATTAAAGATATATTAACAAATAAATTAAAATAAATGAAAATTAAAAAAAAAAAATTAAAAATAATGTAAAATAACACACAATACAAAATGAAATGAATAGTACATATGTATGTATATATGTACCTATAACATATTTTTCTAAATACGTAGACAAGTAATTCCATAATCAATAATTGTTTTAATATTTAAAAAAAAAGTGGTCAACAAAAATACAAACAAGTCATACGCCCTCTGGTACTCAGTGTCGGTCAATAAAATAAATTCTAATCATTATGATATTTTTTACTGCAAATCCTTCTCCCACATAGTACATAATATATTGTACAGAAACATACAACATACAACAAAAAAAATTATAATTTAAACTAAATTAATTTAATAATATTTTAAATTTATATTTCATGCGTTATAATTAATGAAATATTAAATCAAAAACAAATTCCTTTCGTAAATAAATTACAACAGGCGAATAGGAACCATCATTCCCCACCATATCTCTTTTCGCTAAATTTATGCCTATCCATAAACTTGACTAATAGAAAAAAATGAAATGAAATGAATATTAAATATTTTTAATGGTAAGTAAACACTGCAATAAAATTACCAACAACAACAATTACAATGTACTAACAACAATATGTAATAATAATAATAATCATAATGCTATCATCATTGTCATTTCCATCACTCTATAACAGTCTGTATGTATGTTTGCCAAGAGTAAGTTGAAATATGCCATTATTAAGGCAATCGCTTGAATGTAGTTCCCTTTTCTTCATCATAAAGGAGGTAATTAACGTCACTTTCTGTAGCGCCACACCATGTCATTTAAAACCAAAAGGAATGCTTTCAACAAACCAACCATTAATTTGGTTTTGTTTGTTTTTGTTTTTTTTAGCTTTAAATGACTTTTTAGACATTTAAAAAGCCCCTCAATTTAAAACTTCATGATTGTGTATACTAATTAGGAACTTCCCGCGAAAACGGGAAATTTTTTTATAATTTCCAAAGTAATATTTTCATACTACCATTTCAATCCATTTTTGTGCTCCTTTTAAGTGCTATAATTAAATTTTATTAATAAGGAATTTAAATAAATTTCGTAAACTGCGTGCCCTGGTAGTCTAGTGGGTAGTGTGCTAGAATATTAGCGTGAGGGTCGTGGGTTCGACTACCAATAGACGCTCTGGTCTGTTACACTACACTAAGTTACTCAGCTCTTAATAATACACCAATACCCCGATTTGCGTCGCTTCAGTTTGCGTCGCTTCGAAGTTGCGTCTTTTTTTAAGTTTCTGGAATTTCAATGTTGCGTCGATTTTGTTGCAGTTTGCGTCGCATGGCTTCGAAGTTGCGTCGTTGACATGAAAATGTTTTTACAAAGCTAAAGCAGAAAAAGGGGATTTCCCGTTTAGTAGAAAGCAAATTTGCAGGTGTGCGTTGTTTACATGTTAAGCGTAGTTATTAGTTTCGAATTATATGTCGTGGTGTGAAGTTCAGTCTGAAAGTTGAAATTGAAAATTCTGCTTCAGTCTGCGTCGTTTCGGTTTGCGTCTGATTTTTTCAGTCCCAATTAGCGACGCAAACCGGGGTATTGGTGTACATACATACATACATAATTGGCCATTGCAACCCTTCAGTCAGGATTATGGCCGAGCTTCTCAAACCATTCATGTTGTGTGCGTTAATTTTATACGTGAGTGGCAGGACCTACAGTTTAACGTCGACAGATTTTTCAGGAACTTTTCCATGGCAGGTTTATTTACTCTCCCAGTTTTTGCCAGAAATCTGCAGATTTCGTTTGGTTGGAGATGTCTGACCTGGGATACGAACCCGGGCTTTACATCTAATAAGCGAACACACTACCTGCTAGACTACGGCGACTTCAGCCCTTAATTATAATATATAATTTGCAATTGTATTGTATTAAATAAATAAACAAAATTTCGTGCATTAAATTAATGTTTTCTTTTAATTGCAAATGATAATTTAATGAAATTAGAAGTCGCAGTAGTCTCGTAGGTAGTGTGTTGGCTTATTAAACATAAGGCCCGACTTCAAACCCTAGGTCACACATCAAAACGAAATATGAAAAAAAATATTTCTTCGGCGACTTCCTTACAGCAGATTTCTGAGAGTAAATAAACCTGCCAGAAAAAAGTTTCTCAAAAATCTGCCGTTCGGAGCTGACTATAAAATTTACACACACAACATGAGTGGTGTGAGAAATTGACTGAAAAGTTGTAATAGCCAATTATGCATGTGATGTATGTAGCACTGATATAATACGATTTTATTCGTAGCTACACAAAAATGGCAGGTTTAGTGAGTACGAGATAACTCGTAATTGGCACTCTAGAAGAGAACGCAATCTACGAGTTATCTCGTAGTTGGCATTCAACGTGTTAAAAAACATACAAATCTTGAACTTTCACAACGAAAACTCTTCTAATTGTTTTAGCTTCTTTGTGTGTCCCACACTCAAATACCTTTACCAGTTTAATCGATTTCGATGCAAGTCATTCTAATTATATATATGTCAGATGTTTTCTTATATGTATGTATCTAGTATTTGTTATTAATTTAAAATAATATGAATATTGAAAACTCATATTCGATTTTTATTTAAATTTAGTGCTTCTGTTTCGATAGTCTTATCAAAATATAATTGGTTGTACGGGTATCTGCAAAGAATAGAATACTCGTACGTTGTCATACTTTGTTTTATGTCATAAATAAAATATTGTTTATAACTAATCGATAGATAAATTCAAGTTTATTATCATTATTTCATTATTTCATTTTATTATTTTCATTCTTTTTATTACAAAATTATTTCTTCTATAACCACATGCAGTAAATAAATATGATTAAAATTAAATTTCTGCAACTAAAACTAAAGAAAATAATAAAAATGAAAACGTCCACAAGATAAAAACCTCATGGCAAAGCCATTATAAAAACGTTTTTAAATTGAAGTGAAATGTTTCAACAAATAAATTTAATTCTTAATATGACAAATTAACACCCCCCCCCCCCCCCCCTCTTATCACTTAATTGGCCATTAACAACCCGATTAACGGATTTCGGCATCCTTCCAGGCGCCTCTGCTTCTTGCGCGCCTACGCCAGTTGGTCACACCAATCGATGACAGGGCTTCTTCGATTTGGTCCTTCCAACGCAGGCAAGGTCGACCTCTTCGCCGATTTCCGCAGATCCCCGCATCAAATACCCTTCTCGCCGGAGCATACTCCTCCATTCGAACGACATGGTCGAGCCAGCGCAGTCGCTGGATGTTAATACGCTGCACAACGTCAGTGTCGTTGAGGAGCTCATACAGCTCACTGTTGTATCGGATGCGGAAATCATTGCCAACTCGCACTGGACCGAAGATCTTACGTAGGACAGCATCGGTGCTTAAAAGGGCCAATGTCTCTGCGCCTTAAAGAAGCACGTCTCTACTTGTCGATAACATATACTTCGTTTTGCCCTCATTTACTGTCATACCTATCTTAGTTCAATAGCACTAAAGGCAGCAGTAACATCTCTCTTGGTACGCCCTATGATGTCAATGTCAGCGTACGCAAGCAGCTGGACACTCTTTTGAAATTGCGATGCACTCCCGCCTTACGTAGCACACTCTCCATGACGAAGTTGAAGAGGTCGAATGATAAGGGGTCGTCTTGTCTGAAACCTTGCACGGTATCAAAAGGTTCGGAGAGGTCCATTCCTACCTGGACGGATCTGCAGGAATTGCTCAACGTCGTTCTGCATAGCCTTATCAGCTTCTCAGCTATACCGAGCTCAGACATTGCGGCAAAAACACGATCCCTTATGGGGCTATCGAAGGCTGTCCACTTGTTTTTGGCAAATGGGACATATATATATATATATACATATGTATATATATCAACATATTTGGATAAAACAATTTCTTACTTTTATGCGTAACATGATCCGTACATGTTTTGGATGAGAATATCCTCCAGAAGTTTCAAATATGTTGTTGAATCCATTCTGATGGTAACGAACCAAATAGGACTTCTCTTGATTGCTCCAGATAAACTCATTACAACTAAATTAAACTCTTCTCATCCGAAAAAATTGTGTTTCCTCTCAATAGGCAAAAAAATGTGGATTTGGGTTGTTTTTAAGGTATCTGCTACTATGTATCTTAGTTAATCATCGGCGATAGACCATGATAAACGTATCTTAGTAAAGTTGTGTCGATTTATGAGTATTATAAGTATTTTTCTAAATTTATAAATCTGAATGAGTAGGCGTATGAATCAAACTTATTTCGAATGTTATGAGTTTGATGTCAACGTTGTACTCATACTCATTGCAACATGTACTTACAAATCAACGTTATAGTGAGTACGAATGAATCAGAGTAGTTGAATTTCAATACCGTTGACTCACTCATACTCGAAATTTCATGAGTACTTATGAGTAGCGAAAAAACGATTCATTGCTGATCTCTGATACGTATGCACTCCACCGCACAATAGTGAAAACATAAATATGTGGAACACATAAACCTTAAAGCCGATAATGCTAACACCTTGCGTGCCTTCAAAATATATGTAGAAATTCATACTGGTTTACATACATTTGTATATATGTACGTCGAAGCAAGTGATCGTATTTACCAACGGTTTTATTTGTAGTGCGTAAATTCTTTTCTTTTATATTTTTCTTCAATTCTATTTAAGTTTTGAAACCATCCAACCGACTTTTGTTTTGTTGTTGATTTTGACAGCTTTTTAAACGTACATAAGTGTGCATGTTTCAGGTGCCAGTCTCGGTTGTTATCGTTATCTAGTTGTCGAAATTTTGATAATATAATATTTTTATATATACAAACAAGTATGGATGTACTTTTAAATTTAGAGTAAATAAATTTTTTTTTGTGTTTATTTCTTTTGGTGTTTGATAATTTTTGCCCCGTTTTCGCCATATATGTAGGTAGGTAGACTTTCTTGTCGGAGTCATCAGATTTATTTCGAACTTTTATGGCAAATTCTATATTAAAAATGGTTCAAATTTTAATTTACTTTATTGGTCTAGTTACTTCAGAGTGATGTAAACTGTTCACTTCGGTTAGACAAAAAATGATATTCAGCATGTCTTATATAAATATACAGTTACAAATGGCAATTTTAATAAAAACATAGTTTAACTGATCCTTTCTAAAGTACTTGACAATTTAAAGATTTTGAGAATATAAATTTGAATTTAAATTCTTCCTCAATGAACCTCTGAATTACGTTCTTAAATGTGTGTTTAATTACACAGCCCTGCAATTTGGACTTTTTTTGTGCAAATAAGATGGCTCCAGGTGTTTCCGAAGGCATTTTGCGCGCGATAACAATTTTCAAGTAAATCTGATTAATTTTTATAAACCTCGACCGCCATATTGGATCCGTCATTTTGAATTTTTAAATCTGAGTGAAGATCTGTAATCAGCGATCCCAAAAACCCCTGAGTAACAATTTTCAAGTAAATCTGATTAATTTTTAAGGACCTCCGTAATGTGTTTCTTTTTCTCTTGCACCCTTTCACATGAACCCACCCCCTACTTTAAGGGTGCATGCAAACAATTTGCCTTTGGGCTCATTTTAAAGAGCAAATATCAATTGTCAATTTCTGACAATAGCGATGGTTCTAGCACGTAAGTGTTTAGCCCTACAATTTTTCAAAAATGGCCAAAAACGCTATTTTTAGGGATTTCAACCTCCTTTTTCTCGAAAACCTGACCCAGATTCGTGTTCAGCGCGCAAAATGCCTTCGGAAACACCTGGAGCCATATTATTTGCAAAACCCGTGCAGGGCTGTGTTATTAATAGGCTTCAAAAAAACTTTTCACATTTTTCCTTACACTTTTCCCGCAGTCTCTACTTTCTCATCAATCCCCTATGCGTAGAACCGTTTTGTTCCAACTAGAGCGCCCTAAATTTTTGGTAGCGGCTTATTGTACTTTTTCCTGCAATCAATATAGAATTTTAAGCTATCATCGTTCTTTTTAACTAGAACTCCTGGTGTGCTCCAAGAGCTGGATGATCTTAATTCTCCTATTGCGTTCCATCTCAGTGATCAAATCCTTCACCTGCTTCTTTTTGAGTCTATTGTCTTTCCATTTATTTGGAGCAATGACTTGATTTGACAATATAAGCGAATAAATAATTTTTTCTGGTAACTTCGAGAAAATCTCTGCTTCTATGCAGTTTTGTTATTGTAAATTGATCTTAGTGTATTCTTGTTATTTCTTTGTTTTTTTTGTAATTATAATCTCTTGTTAAAATCACTTCTTTGTTTTTGGGCTTATTATTCTTTATTTTTATTGTTTCCATTGTTAATGTGTATCAATTTTAATTTGAAAGTGTTAAAGCCGTAAAAAAATAATCAATTCCATTAATTGTTGATAATCTATGAATTAATATTCATTTGCATGGGGGCCTGTTTGCCAATAAAATAATATACATACATACTTACATACATACAATAAACCTTAATATCCTCGTTTTGAGTTGACAGTTACAAAATAATTGTCATTAAATTAATTGCGAGACATCTAACACATTAGAAGTTTTATGACGTTAAATGAATCATAGGGAAAAACTTTGTATGTATGTATGTGAATATAAAAATGCTATATATGAAATAGCTTTGAATCTTATTAAGTGCAATTTAAATAACATATAAGGGGTACACAAATAAATCTGATATTATTTATATGATTATACATACATACATATGTATGTATGTATGTGTATATACATAAATTTATTCCACCATATTAATATCGAATATGTAGAAAATTAAATATTAAGAAGTCCGATCAGGTATTATATAATTTATAGATTTTTATTTATTTATGATCTGATTTTATATCCCTTATACTGACGTAGCTCTCCACACAGCTACAGTGGTGGACATAAATTTAGCAAACTTCATATAGTATGTTACGTTGTATTCAAAAGTAAATATGTTTATTTTAGTTATTAAATTAAAATTAATTGTGTTGTCACATACATACATAATTGGGAATTGCAACCCTACAGTCAGGATTACGGAATAGCTTCTCACACCACTCATGTTGTGTGTGTTAATTTCATACATGAGTGGTGGGACCTACATTTTAACGTCAATTCCGAACAACAGATTTTTGAGAAACTTTTCATGGGAATTTTATTTACTCTCAAAGTTGTTGCCAGAAATTTGCTGAGAGGTAGTCGCTGAAGATATATTTTCTAATATTTCGTTTTGCTGGTAATGTCTGACCTGAAGCTTAGAAGAGTTATACAACTAAGAAGTTGCCGTAGTCTAGTAGGTAGTGTGTTGGCTTATTAGACGTAAGGCTAGAGTTCAAACCCCAGGTCAGACACCTAAACGAAATTTGAAAAAAAAAATATTTCTTCGGTGACTTCCTCTTAGCAGATTTCTGGCAAAAACTCTGAGAGTAAATAAACCTGCCATTAAAAAGTTTTTCAAAAATCTATCGTTCGGAGTCGACGTTAAAACTGTAGGTCCTGTCATTCACATATAAAATTAACGTACACAACATGAGTACTGTGAGAAGCTAAGCCGTAATCCTGACTGAAGGGTTGTAATGGCCAATTATGTTATGTTATGTATAGAACTAATCTACTAATGTTACTTCCACAACTGTTCATATGGACTTTTGTAAAAAAAAAAGTGTACTTGATAGACAAATCCCAATGTAATAAATAACTTAACATTTACGCGTACAAGTGTAAATACTTCAATTAATTTATTTATTTTAGATATGTATGTATGCCATAGGATTTTTGATGGTATAAAATTATACATACACACAAAAGTTTTTCGAACTCTGAATTTGTTATCAAAAGCGACTGCTTGTTATAGAATTAAAAGATTTTTAACGTAAAAACACAACAAAATAATTTATTTCTGTTTCGAAAAAATATCCAGTGAAACTATACAAACATTTGTTGATAAAAGTTATTTATCTTTCATTAATATATTGATCTCAAATAAACATAAATCAACAAAAGTTTGCCAAAACAAACCATCTGTTAAATAATATTTAACTCATAACTAACACTTTGTTTTTTAATTAAACAGTAACAGATTTAAAACTGTTAGGGCCATTATTACAACTTGCCGTTAATTAAAGGGAGGATTTTAACGGGCAGATAAGATTGATGTGTGCGTTAAGCTAAAGGGAGGATCATCCTTCTGATAAGTTTTAAAGTTAACTTTATGCTTAAACTTGCCATATTATATATTATTTTTAATGTGGCAACGTCAAATTTAAACAAAATGAGCATATCGATGGCTTAATATAGAAAGGTCGTATCTTACATTTTCAGTACTTTACAGGAGAAGGAAAAAACTTAATAAAATCTAATACAAAAGTGTTATGATATACAAAAAAAAAACGAAGCCCGTCGTTGCCACTGCGTTAAAAAAAACTTGTTTAATTGAGCAGTTTTATCGACATTTCCCCTACATAGCCTTATATTTGAAAACAGTTAACTTTATTTTATCTGTAAGTTGTTATAACGAAGTTATTGAAGTCGCCGTGGTCTAGTAGGTAGTGTGTTGGCTTATTAGACGAAAGGCCCGAGTTTGAATCCCAGGCCAGACATCAAAAACAAAATACAAAAAGTATTTCTTCGGCGACTTCCTCTCAGCAGATTTCTGGCAAAAACTCTGCGATTAAAAATTGCCATGAAAAGCTTCTCAAAAAATCTGTCGTTCGGAGTCGACTTTAAACTGTAGGTCCCGCCACTCATGTATAAAATTAACGCACACAACATGAGTGGTGTTGAGAAGCTAGGCCGTAATCCTGACGAAGGTTTGTAATGGCCAATTATGTATGTATGTGTTATAACGGAAATAAGTTAAAGTCAATTTTACAGTTCCCTTTAGCTAAAGGTACCTTTAACTAAACTCAAGTTTAATGGCAAGTTGTAATAATTTCCCTAAGTGTTACCTCTTATTACTTACTAATAGTCAAATGCCAAAATTCTTTACAGTACAGTATGTCTGTCTGCCTGTCTGTCTTTTTCAAAAGTTACTCATTTATATGGTATTAAAAAGTATCTCATTGTTGATATAAAACTTTAAAATGAATTAAATTTAAAAATTTATTTACATACTTAAAGGATCGTTGATGAAATATTTGTTTTTCTAATAAAGACCCACATTCACATGTGATAATTAGAATGAGGGTGTGGTGTCTACTTTTTAATATTAATACTAATGACCCGTTATCGTTTAAGCCAACCATAATGATGGTAACATTATTTCATTTTATTACATTAAATTTAGTATTTTAAGAAACTTTAAAACCATTACAGTCATATTTATAAGAAATAAAATTAAAATAAAATATATACAGATTGGTATCGTTCTCCGATTTCTTAATTTACACTTTAAAACAAACAAACAAAATCAATAAGTTCTTTAGACCTAGGACCATTATTACAACTTGCCGTTAACAAAAGGAAGTATTTTAACGTGCAGATAAATTATTTTTCATTATTATGAGCACCCAATAACATAGAAATGAGCGTTAAGTTAAAGGGAAGATCATCCTGCCTTTAACATTTAAAGTTAAGTTTATGTTTGAACTTGCCATATTATATTCAATATGCCATATTTTTTTCAATATGGCAACTTCAAATATAAACAAAATGAGAAAACACAACAACAAAAAAAGAGGACCTTCGTTGCCACTACGTTAAAAAAAACTCGTTTAATGGAGCAGTTTTATCGACATTGCTTCAGCACTGCCATATTTTTGAAAAAGTCAACATAATTTAGTCTGTAAGTTATAATAACGAAAATAAGTTAAAGATAACTTTACAGTCCCCTTTAGCTAAAGGTACCTTTAACTTAACCCAAGTTTAATGTTGTAATAATGGCCCATACTATATTTAATTTGAGGTTAAGAACAAAATGTTTTACTTTGGTCACTTCATTACTACATGTGCATTAGAACACTTACTTTTTACGCAATAACTGCATTCTAAAATTGTTTTCATTAAATTAATGAATTAATTAGCGCTGCGCGTATTAAAATCATAACAAATATGTATTGCCTGCATTTTTTATTTTGGATGAACAAAAAGTAATGGGAATAATAAACAAACTTCATTTTATTTGTTCAGATAATTAACACTTTAATAAACATATTTTATTTTAACATATTTCGACACAAATTTTGTAAAAAAAATATAAAAATTGAAAAAAAAATAATGCGAATGAAATTGACTGGAAAATTTAATAGTAGTAAATAGTTGTAATAGTTATGTTGTATATTCATCGTTCAATAAGTTTGTTTATTATTATTTTTCTAATAAAAATGTAAACATTTTATCGTAATAAATATGTATGTATATAATATAAACATACATAGACTAGTCGCAGTAGTCTAGTAGGTAGTGTGTTCGCTTATTAGACGATAAAGCCTGGGTTCGAGCCCCAGACCAGACATCAAAACAAAATATGAAAAAAAAAAATTATTTCTTCGGCGACTTCCTCTCAGCAGATTTCTGGCAAAAGGTCTGAGAGTAAATAAACCTGCCATGAAAAATTTCTTAAAAATCTGTCGTTCGGAGGCGACTTTTAACTGTAGGTCCCACCACTCAAGTATAAAATTAAGGTACACAATATAAGTGGTGTGAGAGCTTGGCCGTAATCCTGGCTGAAGGGTTGTAATGGCCAATTATGTATGTAAGTATGTAATGTTATGCCTTTTTGAATGAAAATACTTAAGACGTACGATTTTTGTATGAAACTAATCGAACATTTGTATGAAAGTAATTTAAAAATGTTGGAGGAATTAAATGTATTTCATCTATATATAGTAAGTAAGTAAGTTAGCAAAGTTATTGCGCATGAGCCGACAAAGGTTTCTAAGTTGGTATGACCAATATCCGACAGGTGGCGCCACTGAAAATGACTAAAAATGAATTAAATCGTAAACTGTGCATTTAATCATGTTATGATCTTTAGCAAAGTTGTTGCGCATGAGTCGACGAAGGTTTCTAAGTTGGTGTGATTAATTTCCGGTAGATGGCGCCACTGAAAATTATTCAAAATGAATGACAAGACATTGGTCGACCTACACCTCAAGCACGGAAGAGAAGAGTATTATGAGCCTCAGAATCAGACGAGCAACGAGCATTGAGACTTCAAAATCTTCGAGTACATGCCGCTGAGGCCCGTTCGCATGAATCACTTCAACAACGAGAAGTGAGATTAGAAACTGACCGAATGCGTACTACTCAGGACCATTCGTCTGAATCATATGGACAACGGGAAACAAAATCAATAAAATGATTCAATATTAACTAGATATTTGTATAAATGTCTTTCCTTCAAATTTATTTTAATTGGTGGCGCAACAGCGCACGCTGGGTACAGCTAGTATTTTATAGAAATTCCGAATGTGCGAATTGCACGTCTTATAAAAACAAGTGATAACAACAATAAACCAAAACACGACACGATGTTATAAATTTTATTTATGAAAAAAAGCATATATTCTTCGCCGGGGCTAATTTCGTAAATTGAAATTATATCATATTTTAATTAAGAAATACAAGATGTGTCACAACAATAAATACAACGATTTTCATAAAAGTAATTCACAAGTTTTCAAACACTGGAGTAAAAGAATTAATTTTCAATAGAAACTTTTGTAAATAAAGTAATCTGACTGACCAGACGGGTTTAGAAAGGAAAATATTCTTATTTCTGACTTTCCATAGATTTGCCTTTGGTCTCCTCCAAGAAAATCGATATGTAAAACAGACCAAATGCGCATACGGTAGCGCAAAACCACATTGTTGCCGATAGTCCAAATGATTGCATTGCTACTGGAAAAAACCTGAGAAGACATAGTGCAAGTATACTAAGCAAAGCCATACAAAAAGAGGAGCCAATCGAGCGAATCTAAAATGAAAATAAAAATAGCAATAATAATAATAATAGAAAAAAAAAAACAATTGAAATTGATCTTCCATTACCTTTTGTGGCATTATTTCTACGAGAACAATAAAAGTTACCGATATAAGGCCAATATTAGCTAAAAATATTATCAATGCCATCAGTAGTAACGGCAACCAACTGCTGTAGGGCGATAGATCAACATCGGTCTCCTCGGCGAAAAATGCATACATACCAAATGCAGCCATTCCAATGCCCATACCAGACGTTGACACAATCATGAGTATCTTACGTCCGAACCGATCAATTAATATTGTCGCCGTATATGTACCGAATAACTGAACTACACCTATTATAATGGTGTTAACATCAGGATGCAATTCGGTTTTTGTGGCAGTAAAAATACTCGACATATAATTGATCAGAGCAAATGCGCCGCAAAATATGTTGAGAGCCATGAGAACAATACCCGTTAAGATGATCTGCAGCGATTTGCGATTAACTGTAAATGATTGAGTTTTGCCACTTTAAATTTAAATAACTGTATTTAAATTAAAAGTTTAAACATTTATTGTGCAAAACTTACAAATATCTTTCATGGTGATCTTTTCGCTTTTACTCTCCTGATGCGTTATGGCCATTTTTAATTCATCAAATTTATTTTGTATAGCCATACTGGATATAGTATTCCTCTGATCAATATTGTTTTTATAGAATTTAAATGATTTCAATGCTTCCTCCTCTTTGCCTTTGCGCAATAGATACTGTGGCGTTTCTGGATAATATGTAGCAGTAATTAAGTAGACCAGAGGAAAAGGTAAAACCAGGCATGGTATGATGTGATAGGGAACATAGGTTGATAAAATATATCCAACCAAAATACCCACATTTAGACTCAAACCGAATAAGGACGTCAGACGACCTCGTATCCTATGTAAACATTAATTTATTTAAAAAGAAAATGAATAAAAGTAACGGCCATTTAATACTAACAATGGATCGGATATTTCGCTTATAAAAATTGGAATCACAATATAAATTCCACCTCCCGTTAGTCCTCCACATATTCGAGCCGCATATAGAAATTCAATTGAATGAGCAAAATAGAGTAACAACCAGAGACACTATAAAGATGATTGCAAAATAGATGAACAAAATATGTATCTGTCTATTAATCAAATATAATTCAAATGTATTTCAAATATAATTCAAATAACCTGTGATATCTGACATGTTAATAGCAATTTATAAAATGCATTCGCAAATCTTATAAAATAAAAATATGTGCAGGACTTCGAACCTTATTTCGTGTAGTTACAAGACAGAACTAATTGACCGTTTTATAAAGACTACTTAGAATGAATGGAGTCGCCGTAGTCTAGTAGGTAGTGTGTTCGCTTATTAGACGTAAAGCCCGGGTTCGAACCCAGGTCAGACATCAAAACGAAATATAAAAAAATATACATATATTTCTTTGGCGATTTCCTCTCAACAGATTTCTGGCAAAAACTGAGAGTAAAATAAAAATGCCATGAATAGTTTCTCAAAAATCTGTCGTTCGGAGTCGACATTAAACTGTAGGTTCTGCCACTCATGTATAAAATTAACGCACACAACATGAGTGATGTGAGAAGCTAGGCCGTAATCCTGACTGAAGGGTTGTAATGGACAATTTTGTATGTATGTACTTAGAATGATTAAAATACTGTGAATATATGAAATTTTAAGGAATTACTACATAATACATTAATTTTCCTATTCCTTGTGCAGGTAATAGCAACCCAACATCATAGTAGGAAAACGCTCTCCAAACAACAATATTAACGTCTACTAAAACTTATCAAGAGCTATGAAATTAAAGCTCAAACAAAAAATATTTCAAAATAAAAAAATCTGATTCGATATGAGGCCGCTAATAATCGTTTATCATATCGAGAAATAAAGGAAAAAAACTTGATTATTCCAATCAAATTGAAATATAAAAAATACTTCTTCGGCGACTTCCTCTCAGCAGATTTCTGGCAAAAACTCTGAGAGTAAATAAAAAAAACCTGCCATGAAAAAGTTTCTTAAAAATCTGTATTTCGGAGTCGACTTTAAGCCGTATGTACCGCCGCTTAAGTGTAAAATTAACACACACAAGTTTACATAGAAAGTAGGCAGTATCGTAAGTGACCTATAAGAGGAAATCAAGAAATTCTGGTTGGGGTTTGAAATTCAATGACTTTAAAACTTTATAAAGTCCAAATTTAATATTTGAGGTTGTTAGTAACGAATGTGGCCCTTCAAAGGTTTAATATTTTTGTCTTTTATTTAAATTTAAAACTGCGGTCAAACGAATATCCTCAAAATTTTCCATATTTTTATGAATTATCTAATATCCTCATAAAAAATATTATTTAACTTTTTTAATCTTATAAACAAGCAAAATTAAAATAAAACTTTATTTAAAAAAGTTACTGCGGTCAAATGAACGTCTCTGAATGCCTACGAAGTTTAAATGTACACGAGTATAGTAATACGATATTTTCACATTTCACAAAAATTTGGTTAATCCACACGACTTTGTATCGTGTATGTTGTATTGAATACACTTTTTGTTTGTGAACGCTTAATGTCAAAAAATGATAAGAAAGTATTCATAATTTGATGAAAAATATTACGGAAAAATGTAAGTGAATTAATTATCTGTGCGAACAATTATAATTTTGAAATGTTAATTGTTGACTCAAGTTACAAAGGAAATATTTTGTATTTTTATTCTTCTTCTTGATTAGTGGCATTTACATAAACTGTGGGCAATTCACACAACTTTGTATCGTGTATGTTGTATTGAATACATTTGTTTGTTTGTGAACGCTCAATGCTATGCTATATTGTGTATTTTGTGGCATTCAAACAATTTGATAGCCCGAAACCAACACAACATATGAAAACCTATACACATTTTTTTCATTCACACAATTTGATAGCACAAAACCAATACAACTTTTAAAAACATATGGAAAAAATGTGTATAAGTGTATCGGATTTTTATATGAAAATTATCAACAACAATCATACACTGTTGTACGTTCTTCCAACAATACAATGAATACGACGATACAAAGGCTTGTGTGAATTGACCAATAGGAAAAAAATGTGTATGAGTGTATCGGATTTTTATATGAAAATTATCAACAACAATCATACACTGTTGTATGTTCTTACAACAATACAATGAATACAACGATACAACGGCTTGTGTGAATTGACCAATGGAAAAAATGTGTATAAGTGTATCGGATTTTTATATGAAAATTATCAAACTGTTGTATATTCGTCCAACAATACACTGAATACAACTATACAAGGGCATGTGTGAATTGCCCAACTATATCTTAATTTCCAATGTTCCAATTGATACACACATATATAAACCGAAAATATAATTTAACGTATGTACATACTGTAACAAATATTCACATGTCTCGATTTGCAAATAAGATTATTATCGCTGATGGATAGCAACCAATGTTCTTCAATGAAATTTATCACACAACACAAATGACTTACCGTATGAGGAAAAGCTAAACAGTAAATCGCTATTTTGCGCCCAAATTTATCGAATATAGTTAGAAATATAAGATTTCCTAGAAGTCCGCCCAGAGAAAGAGCGGCGCCAATCCACGAAGACTCATTTACATCGACAACAAAGTCAAACGGTGTGTGGTCTTCGGACTGTAATTTTGGTAGCATCGGTGATAGCCATCCTAAGCCAACTCCATGTAAAAATGATATTATCGTTACTGATAAATGGATGAACAGACATTTTAAAAACGATTAAAAGAAATTGTAATAATATTACGACTAGAACACGCTACGAACCACTCATTGAAACGATTAATTGCCGACGATAGTCGATGTTAAAAACGCCATTATTTCTACAGATGTTCAAAAACATTGTGGAGTTTATTTGACTTAGTAAATCCTTTAGTGAAATTCTTTAGTAAATTAGCAAAATTTTTTAATTAATTTAATGTTTGAATATATGCTTTAGTGATTCCAATTCTTTTTGTGGTCATTTTATTAAAAATATTGCGAACTTATCCGAAGGCTTCTAAATATGTCGACACAATGCGAAAGACTAGAAACTTGAAAATTTCCTTTAGAATTAAACGGGTTTCTTCCGTTTGTCGCCTTATCATCGTTATATTTTATTGTATTTTAATTGAAGATGTTATCATTATTGTATCTTGTTTTTTAGTTTTTTTTTTATTTAAAGATATTATCTATCATTTGTCTTCAAATCTCAGTTGGTGCAAGTGCCAGTATATTGAGATTTTCTCTGACAGATTTTTAACGTACTTACATATTTGCTGCTAAAGATTAGAAGTGTCAACAGTTAGACCACTAAGCGTGTATATACATACATCTACGTCTGTCTTTATTTATACTCATATTTGTCTATATCTGTGAACTGCGTGTGCAAATAAGAAAACGAAAATGACGTTTTTAGAGAATATCTGTGAAACGTCACCAGGCCAATTAAACAGAGTTAAATAACCGAAAATGAAAATGATGAAATTAAATACTTTTTTGTGTTGTTAATAATAAACTATAAATGTCAGGGATATACTCTAGTCTGGAATAAACGAGTACAACATTTTTTTCTGTTTTCTTTAATATTTGCTACCATTTACTCTTAACCCAATACAGGCCAGCGTCCTAATTATAAAATATTACAAAATAGTAAAAGTTATATAAGCTGTCTTCTTAGAGTATTATTTTCTTAATAGTTAGTTATAATCCCAATGAGTTAGTTAGTCCAATGACGCTCAAACGTGAAATTGACACATTTTGCGATAAACAATCAAGATCCATCAAAACTTTTGAAAATTTTTGAACTGAAAGTTCATTTGATGACATTGTATATAAACAATACAACACGGCTGTTATGCTATTTAAATAATACATACATACATAATTGGCCATTACAACCCTTCAGTCAGGATTACGCCCTAGCTTCTCAACCCACTCATGTTGTGTGCCTTACTTTTATACTTCAGAGGCGGGACCTACAGTTTAACGTCGACTCCGAACGACAGATTTTGAGAAACTTTTTCATGGCAGGTTTATTTACTCTCAGAGTTTTTGCCAGAAATCTGCTGAGAGGAAGTCGCCTAAGAAATATTGAACTTTTTTTTACCAACTGCAGTCAAACGAATATTTTACTAAAATATAGAAATAATTTACAAAACATAGTAAAAGCCTAAAAAAGTAATATGTTTTAATTTCTCTTTATTTTTAGTGTTTCAGAAGAAAATAAACAAACAAATCCTATGGAGCTAAGAAGACATGAGAGAGAAGTATTCCGCCTACATAATAATAATCGGCTTTCAATTATTTTGCACATTGAATATGATGGCCCTTTCAAATGTAAGTCAAATTTTTTCGAAACGTTATTATCCTTCGCGAACATAACTGTTATAAGCAATACCAAAATAGATATCCTAGAGTTTTTAAAATAATAACTAACTTAAAATATATTTTTAGACTTCTATTGTAAGAAATAACTTATTTTTTAATCTATATATGAATTGGGCAATTCACACAAGCCCTTGTATCGTTGTATTCATTGTATTGTTGGACGACTATACAACAGTTTATGTTTGTTGTTGATAATTTTCATATAAAAATCCGATACACTCATACACATTTATTTCATATGTTTTTGGAAGTTGTATTGGTTTCATGCTATCAGTTTATGTAAATGCCAGTAATCAAGAAGAAGAATAAAAATACAAAATATTTTCTATGTAACTTGAGTCAACAATTAACATTTAAAAATTATAATTGTTCGCACAGATAATTAATTAATTTACTTTTTTCCGTAATATTTTTCATTTTGTTGCTTGAAAATCAAATTATGAATACTGGTCTTCTTCTTCTTATCGCTTTTTAACGTTTGGAATACGGAATACACAATACAACATAACATTGAGCGTTCACAAGCAAAAAGTGTATTCAATACAACATACACGATACAAAGTTTGTTTGTATGCAACTTATAGAATTGTAAACTATGCATGTGATCACGTTTTTAAACTTTGAATATATTTTGCTCTTTTCAGGCACTCACCCATGGAGAAATTACAGGTACATTAATTTTTAGTTTATAATCAACGTTATTTTATATTTTTTTTTTTTTTAACAACTCATTCCTACATAAAGAAATAATCTAGAATTAATAAATTCATTACATTATGTATTTATATCGCATATCTACATACATACATACATATATAGTATCGTCGAAATAAATTAGATTCAGATTAAAATATATATCGATGGCACAATGTTTAAATGCTTGTGTTACACAAATCATTCGAAAATGTTATCGATTCAAATATTTAAAGACTTAACTTGGCACTTCAAAAAAGCCTTAGCAATATTAACGGATATTGACAGAACAAAATTGTTTTAAAAAAATACTAGAACAGCAACGACGGTACCAACATGTGATCTGAACACTCATTGCCATTATTACAACTTGCCGTTAAATAAAGGAAGGATTTTAACGGGCAGATAAATTGTTTTTCATTATTATGAGTACCTAATAATATAGAAGTTAGCGTTAAGCTAAAGGGAATCATCCTACCTCTAACTTTTAAAGTTAAGTTTATGTTTGAACTTGCCATATTATATATTATTTTCAATATGGCAACTTCATTATTGTTTGCACTACTTTTGTGTGCCACGGTTTACAACTTGACGTATACAACAATAATTGCTTGCTCGCTATTCTTCTTTGCTTACAGCTCAGATCTTTACTTACGTAAATAATCTAATGAAGGTTCTTGAAGTCAAACGTTCGTGGTTTCGCTTTTTCGAGAACTCTATAGCGACTTCATAGTTTTTTGTGTATTTTGTTTACATTACTGTTGCGTTCTCGCTTACTTGTCTATTCCCTTTTCTTTCATACTGATGTTGTTGGTTTACTTGTAACAAGTTCGTTGTATTCGTTTGTGTAGCTTTTGTTCATTAAAAGCAATGTGATTGCCTCTCAGCTTCAAACATAGAGAAAATCCGTAGATCATAATATAAAATTATAAATATTTAAAATGTCTGGTCTACAATCTATAACTAACTGTATTACTATAAAATATTTGTATTTTACATACATACGTGATTTATTTTTCATTTACTTCATTTCATATCAACAATTAAAGACATTGATGCAGACATTGGACTAAATGAGAACAAAGATGAACTACAACTTAAATTAAGCTGGAAGGATAATTTGACCGAAGGTACATGGAATTACTTTACTAAATTAAAATATCGGAGTCCTAAAAATGTTTAACAAATTTTTGCCTTGTTTACAGGTACATTCTATAATGTAATAATGACTGCGGTGAACAGCACAGAATGTTACGAAATGCCATGTAGTCTCTACGGAATTCAGAAGGTACTATTAAGTCAAACTAATGAGTCATTAAAACATTCGAATTACACAAGAATTATATATTTTATAACGAATATTTTTATTTACTATTAAAGGTAGAATTAGTCTTTAGCCCCGGTTAGCCAAACGTCAACGGAACATACGGTCGTTTTTAGAATATGAATATTTCATTTGAAAGTAATGAAGCATGCGTTCGTTTTCAGCTTATGAAGAGCAATGTAAATGCTTAATGAAATTACATTACTGTTCGGCAAGCATTCTCATTGCTTTTCGTAAGCTTCAAACTAGCGTACGTTTCGAGGACATTTGGCTAGCCGAGGCTAAAGCCAAATTTTAACTTTAGCATGTTGCTAATGCATTAAAAAGCGCAAGACATAAAATATGTAATAATAAAAAAGTACTGAAAGCGCCTCGAGGGTACTGCGGTATTTTTAAAATGGAAAAGTACTGAAAAAAGTACTAAAGTACTGAATTTTTCAACATTGGTTTAGAGAGAAATTTTGGTCAATATTCTTAAGAAGACTGCTTAATGTTCAACTTATATATGTACATTGCTAGAGTGGGCTGTATTAGAATAATAAAAACCACCTTCATTTAAATCAAACTAAACTTTAAAAAAAACCTGTTTGTATAATTTTCTGCAATTACTCATAATTTTTTTTTAGCCTAAAGACTTCGTTTTAGTTCCTGAAAATCCAATTTCTTATTTCGATATTATGGAATGTAGATATATGTTTGGATGTAATTACACACTGGTGGTGGAAAATTCAAATGGAGCAGTATCAAAAGGAAAACAAATATCAATTCCATGTATGTATGTCTAAAGTTGCAAATATACAAATATTTTTTAATTATAATTTAAATTTTAGATTGTGTATTGGATGTGTGCTCGTGCCAACATCAAGATACCCTGCCAAAGGTTAGCACTGTCGGAACGATATCTAATAATTATACCATTTATTTGAAATGGTCTATTAAAAGCAATGCCGCATTAGTTAAGAATTTTCAAATTGAAAAAATATCAATCATGTAAGTCTCCATTGTAGATATGTATGTATTTCACTTATCATCATATTCATTTGCTATTTTCCTTTTAATATCAAGCATTAATGAACAAACTAATCCATCATTATCGTGGGGCGGAAAAAATCTTCCACTTTTGGAAAAGATCTACAACATATCTAATCTCACAACAAATGCAACAACATCATCATCGTCATCGTATTTAAATCAAACACTACGGGGAACTTTCGAAATAAAAATTGATCGCAGTTTAACACCGGGAACAGTTTTGAATATACATTCGAATGTTATCGATGAGCTACAATGCCTAGGACCTTCCAGTGTGATCAAATTGAAAGGTAATATGCAATCCAATACTCATTTTGTTTTTTGTTTGCTTACTAAGTTTTTTTATTTTGAATATAAATATTAAAGTGCCTTCAAAAGAAGCCATCACTTTACAACCGGATGAAGTAAGAAATAAAAATCTTGCCGATGATACTGTGGTGAGTAGTAAAAATATTAAAATAGTAAATAATATAAAAATGAATGTTTGTCCCTTACTGTGTATTTGATCATAAAATGATTTTTAGCAAAGTTTTTAGTTATTTTCAGTGGCGCCACCTGTCGGAAATAGATCATACCAACTTAGAAACCTTCGTCGGCTCATGCGCAACAACTTTGCTGAAGATCATAACATGATCAAATGCATAGCTTACGATTCTATAAGTTACAAACAAGCATTAATTTTTATATATGTGGATAAATAAATACATAGATACTAGATAGAAATAAATTAATAAAATAAATATTATTACATATTATTACTTAAAATTCATAAAATGGCTTACATATGTACATATGTATACTGGGGTACCTAGACTTTTGTTACCCACTGTGTATATAAAAATTAAAAATATATAAAAAAAATGTATACAATATACTCGTATGTACATATGTATCTACACTTGTTAAATATAAATTAACACTTTTAATTTATTTTCTTATAGACATTAGCACTGATTGTTGTAAGTGCCTTACTCACAACGGCCGTCATAGGGTCTCTCTTACATTGCGTATGGAAAAAACACAAATCAAAACTTAATAACCATTTGGAAGGAAATTTTGAATTTTCGCCGACAGATATTCCGTAAGTATTAAAAGAAATAATTTCAGAATTATTGAGTTGTGTGTATCCTAATGATTTACGAGTTTCATATATATTGGACGTTACGTTAATAGAAAGATACAACGGAAATGGCAAAATAACAGTAACCAATTCAACTGGAGGACACAGAATCGTCTAAAAACGTGTAATATTGATGTACATAATATACATTCGTATTATAAGATTTAATCCAGTTGATATAAAATAAACTGATTGATCATTGTGTGTGGTTAAGATCAGAAGTTTTTAATACAAAGAAAAGTACCATTTATGTTTGAGATCATTATCAGGCACATTTTTTTCAAAACCAGTGGAAATACATAAGAATTCTTTGAGTAAAAAGCAACATTTATTTTTTTATGACCGCCCCGATTTATTGCTTTACACCACACAAAATATGTCTGGTTTAACAGTCTGTATACGAAATTTATATATTCAGGGATCCATAAATTAAAGATCCTTTCAGGTCGGAGTGGTAGCTCAGATATCACAAAGCTCACTAGAGCACGCATAGCGGTCCGTTGTGACGCCACAGGTGAACGCAATCCCTGTACTGAGCAAGCTCTACCAAAACCAGGGAAGAGGATGAAGTTGGTCAGCGCAAGGGCTGCCCATCAAAAGCACGACTACACCGCGCTAGAAAACCAGCCAGAAAGTCTGATAAACGAAGCTACATATATCCCTGACGTCAATGGATGCTAGCTCCGTCAAGCTGACAAGAAATGGGGAGTCTAATAACCTATATTTACACCTAGCAAGAGACGGGCACTGACAAAAAGTGGATAACAGTCTGCTCTTCCTCAGCGGATCTGCAAACACGGCAGAAGTCGTTAAATGGGAGCCGCATCCTGTCCGCGTGTCTACCCATAACGCAATGACCTGTAAGCATGGCCACTGTGGTTGAGATGATGTCACGTCCAAGTCCAAGTAACTGGTTGGTACGCCTTCTATCCATCAGGGGTCAGGTGAGTCTAGCGGTGGAGCAGGATTGACCTCATTGACTACAGTGTATAGTTATACAGTACAGTGTGCGGAATTCGTTTGACCGCAGTAGTAACTGGAAGATCTAATTTTTGGTTTATTTCTTGATATATAATAAGCGATTTTGTAATAGCATCATGTCGAATCTAGTTTTTGCCAGGTTATAGAACCCATTATAGTTCCAAAAATTTTCTATTAGAATATCCTTCTTGCTTTAGATAATCGATTAAACCCTTTTCGATTTAAATTGATTGCTTTTCTGTGCCCATTTCCAAAAATTTTTCAATAATTTCGCAACAAATAATAATTGGTTGGGTGCCCTGGTAGTCTAGTGGGTAGTGTGCTAGACTATTAGCGTGAGGATCGTGGGTTCGATTCCCACCAGAGAGTCTGGTCTGTGACACTACACCGAGCATATGGTCAAGTTACTCCGCTCTTATGTAATTAGAATATAATTTGTAATTGTATTGTAATTAATAAATAAATAAATAAATAATAATTGGTAATATTATCATTACTATGTAATTATAATTATTATTATTTTTTTAGAATGGAAAACAATGTTAATTACGTTCCCTATATTGAGGTAAATAAACAACAACCAATAATGGACCATTTTGCAGGAATTAATTGGTTTAAATATTTTATTTCAACAGTTCCACGATATTCCGAGAAATAATAATTTTGAAGTATCAATGAATGATATCGTAATAGAAGCTGAAATAGGCGAAGGAGCTTTTGGCAGAGTTTATAGAGCACGAGCAGTTAATTTAAAGAATATACGAGAATCTGAAATCGTTGCGGTCAAGCAACTGAAAAGTGTGTATCATGCATGATAAATATTTCCTATTTCGGCTGATTGGATTTAATCTGTTTGATTTTCTTTAGAAAACTCGGCAGCCGAAGAAGAAGAAGAATTTTTAAAAGAAATAGAAATGCTTCAAAAAATTGGTGTTCATCAAAATATCGTTCGCTTTTTGGGTTGCTGTACGGTGCAAAGGCCGTACTTTGTTATAATGGAATATGTGGGTCGCAGTGATTTGGTATGTTTTAAATAGTTTACGATTCCATCAATATCAAAACATTGTTTTATCTACGATGTGTATACATATATTTTACTTCACAGTTATCATATTTGCGTACAGTGCGTTATGAAAATGAAAAATTAAAGTTAACAAATTCGAATTCCTGGACTGGTCAACGGTCGTCCGAGCGTGATGAAACCAAATTGAAATATTTAGAATTGCATGTGTCGACTACGGAATCCATTGCAAGTGAAAATGAAAGTCTAACACGTGGTCCTAAACCATCATTAGCTGAAAGTAAGTTTTCATAGAAGACAATTTCTTGTTAAATAATGTGCCCATTTCTGAGTACTTCAGTAAAGAGTAAAGTAAAGTAAACGAGCGAATGTGTAAATTTAAACATGAATTATCTGAAAATGTCTTCACATAATTTGAGGCATTTGTATCAGAATTCTCTGTTTACTTTCCTAACAAATAATTTTTAAAACTCCTTTTTTTTAATTTAAAGCTACTTATACAATCATAAATGATGATGATGAGTATAATATTGATGCAAAGCGTTTTGAATACAGATTAGATCACAAAGAACTATATGATTTTGCCCTACAAATAGCGAACGGAATGCGATATTTGGAGGAACAAAAAATTACCCACCGGTAAGATATGATAGATAGAAACTAATCTGAAGTAATTTTAAACTTTTAAATTATTCCAGCGATTTGGCTGCGCGAAATGTATTAATTGATGAGAGGAAAATTTTAAAAATTTCCGATTTTGGTTTGTCACGTCACGACGTATATATTAATACCAAGACAAGAAAGGTACGTACATATTTATATGTTATTATATGTATGTATATTTATTTAACTAACATATAAACCATTTTAGCTACCATTGAGATGGCTTTCAATCGAAGCAATAGTTTATAACACATACAGCAGTAAGAGTGACGTATGGGCTTATGGAGTTGTCTTATGGGAGATTGGTACACTGGGAGCAACTCCATATCCGACAATAAGTAATTACGAGATTGTTAAATTTCTAAGGTCGGGAGGTCGACTGGAAAAACCTGACATTTGTACTGAAAAAATTTACGAATTAATGTTGAAATGCTGGAGTGAACATTGCGATGAAAGACCATCATTTGAAGAAATTTATAAAATGTTAAGTACAGAAAGTCCTTACATTGATATTAGCACTCTAAGTGATGACTATGTGTTTCCGCCTATCAAAGATGATTAGAAGACAATAGTATTACATTCCATAACATTACATACATACATACATGGATAATAAATGATAAATATTCACTTTTATAAAGTGCTTTAGATGTATGTAAATCTTATTTAAGCTAGACAATTAAATTAATAATAAAAAGTATTATTTCCATTTTGGGACCATAATAACTATACATACATATAGTATGTATATTATATACAATTCTTGTTAATAATTAATAGAACACAATAATAGAAAAATATTATAGTAAATATAATACAATGTGTACATTCGAATTCGAAAAAAAATTCGTACACAAACTAACTTTAATAAATTCGAAATAAAAAAAAAAAAAAAAAAATTAAACATGGCTCGATAACTAGTAATTTATGTTTTGGATACCTAATTTTGTTAACACTGTCTCATTGGGAAGAATGTTTGATGAGATGGAGATTTAATATTAAGTCGTGTTATAATGTAAAGTATTTCATTTTAAAAACATTTGATGACCCTGTGGCAAAGTAAGAGTCTGGGCAAATTTCCTTTCAAGTCCCTGATGAAAATGTAGAACCTTATCTCTATAGGCCACTACAAATCCAGGCAGAGCTTCCAGATGTTGATAGAATTCATGTAACGAATTATCGGCGCTCTTATCTCAATTTCTTTAATTCTTTTTTTATGAAAAGTTGAGATTCAAGCAATGCATTCGTCTCGTCTATTCAGTTCATTCGTGGATTTTTCCATGAATTAAACTTCTCGGTTTTTAGATTCCTTAAATTTAAAAACTATTGATGGGTGAGTGCGTTGACATCGAAGATATGAAATCTGGTCTTATGACTCGAAAATAATGAAAATTGAAAAAAACACCCCTTACTGATCGTGTTCGGTCTTTCAGAGAAACAAAAGCCAGGGGGGTTACCGCGTATTTCGATTCGAAAGAGCTACTGTGGCACAGAGGGAAACGAAAAGACAGATGAACGGGCAAGAAAGGGATCGGAGATATCTGAGAAGGAGACGATATAGGGGATGTATTTGTCTCTACTTTTTCAAATTGGAAAAGCAACATGGAATTCAATAAACCGCAAGTGGAACGACGTACTTGGTTGCCAAATTTCAAAACTGCGGTGTCTAGCAGAAAGGCAATTCTAATGGGATACTGCGCTATTGGCAGTTTCGTTGACCAGCTCGGTCTGCCCCACCCGAATTACTGCAGAAACTAACATGATGTAGAAGGAACGGAATCAGTTCAACACTTTTTATGCAAGTGCCCTTCACTTCAGAACAGATGTTATCGGTTTTCGAGTGACAGAACGTTTGAAGATCTGGGCATGGGCCCGTTATTTATTGCAATAATCGATGCCTCTTCCAATAAAAGCACTTTTTAGTAAAGCCTTTAATAATCTACCATGTCATTGCAAAATCAATGTATACTTCTATTTGATCTACAAACTTGTGATACATAACACATCACACACAAGCACCTCTGACAAGTGATCAGTTGCTTTATTGTGATGGAGCCATAAACTGTTTTACAATAACTTCAAAACATTTTTCACTGCATACTCCGATTTGATTTACAATCTTGTGATACATTACGCCACTGTAATCCAAGAAAACAGTGAAGCTACCTGAATCATTATAGTGAGATTCCTATGATTCAGCAAATCTACATTTACACAAAATTACTAGAACAACCAAAGGTCCATTACAAGTTTATTTCATCTCATCTACAAACAAAGTTCTGCGACTACCCTACCTACCCCTGTACAAATGAGACTAAATCGGATAAAAATGGACTTGTGGGGGAAATGGACCTAATGAACTGGATAGCCGTGGGATCAATAATTCTATAACAGTTCTTGTTACTGTCGGGTGTTACTTGGGACCGGAGATATACGCGACAAAGCTAGATGTTTTCTTTAAATGAGTAAAATGGGGCTCAATCGGATAAAAAATGGACTTGTGGGGAATTATCCGTTGCATTTCTTTGATAGATGACTTGGATTTTTTTAGGTGGATGACTTACATGATTTTGGGTGATGACTTGCATTTTTTGGATGATGACTTGCATTTTTTTGGTCGATGACTGGCATTTTTTGGATTATGACTTGCATTTTTTGGATGATGACTTGCAGCTTTTTGTTGTTGACTTGCATTTATTTCGTCAATGACTTGCATTTTTTAGGTCGATGACTTGCATTTTTTTTAACGATGACTTGCATTTTTTGGATGATGACTTGCAGTTTTTGGTTGTTGACTTGCAGTTTTTTTTGGTCAATGACTTGCATTTTTCAGGTCGATGACTTGCAGTTTTTGATCGATGACTTGCATTTTTTTTTGGACAACGACTTGCAGCTTTTTTGGTCGATGACTTGCATTTTTTGGATGATGACCTGCACTTTTTTGGACGATGACTTGTAGTTTTTGGTTGTTGACTTGCATTTTTTTTGCTCAATGACTTGCATTTTTTAGGTCGATGACTTGCATTTTTTAGGTCGATGACTTGCAGCTTTTTTGGTCGATGACTTGCATTTTTTTGGTCAATGACTTGCATTTTTTTTAATCTATTACTTGCATTTTTAGGTCGATGACTTGCAGCTTTTTGGTCGATGACTTGCATTTTTTGGATGATGACCTGCATTTTTTTGGACGATGACTTGCAGTTTTTGGTTGTTGACTTGCATTTTTTTTTTTGGTCAATGACTTGCATTTTTTATGTCGATGACTTGCAGTTTTTGGTCGATAGGTTGAATTTTTTTTGGACAATGACTTTTAAAAATTTTACTTTTCGAAACGAAATACATACGCAGTAACCCCCCACTACTTCAGAAACTTCGAAATTTTCGAGAACCTCAATAGTCTTGTCTTACCGATACGTACATCAGAGGAATCCGTGGTTGTATTGGGAGAACAGTGAATTCCAAGACAATATTGCAATGGTGCGCCAGTAAATGAAAAGAACTGGAGGCCAAACGTTTAATAGCCAGCACTCTTGTCGTCTCCTGTACGCGGTCGAAAAGCCTCAAACTCGATTTCGGAAAACCAAGCAATATATAAGAGTTGTATAAGAGGAATTTAACAATTTTCACGATTTGTAAGCATGAATTTTTGAACGTGAACGCCTTAACAGCTCGAACGTTCAAGTAACATTATACCAAAATATCTTCGTAAACAAACCTGATATAACGAAGCATTGTACATAAAAGAGAAATTCAAATCAATTGTCGCTGAGTTTAGACAATGTTTAATACGTTGATGCTTGTCTACACATTAACTAAAAAATTGTTTGTAAGCCTTTGTGCTGCAATTATGATTTTCTTCTTAGTTTGATTGAAGAAACGAAAGGAGTTTGGTTAATAACTTGATCCATAGGTTTTATTCCAATCAACGTATTGAATAAGATCATTTCCTGAAACACTTGGACGAATCTTTTTTAATGCACTGTAAAAATCTTGTACATTCACTGGGCGTAACTGTAAAGATTGAGGCGTTAAAGTTTGAAAGATAAACAAATACATATATATGTATATATGGTAAATTTCTTACATTATCTTTGTTAAAATTTAAAATATCTTCAGCTGCTAAAGATCGTAAAGGCTCCATAGATGCTTCGCGGCATAAGCTATCCATATCAGATCCAGAGTAGCCCTCAGCGAGCTGAGATATTTCTTTAATATCATTTAAATTCAAATTATTCTCAACTGTTTTTAAAAGATTTATAAGGATTTCAGTACGAGCATTTTCTTCTGGCAGTGGTACATAGAGACGTTTAACGAATCGTCTTCTTACAGCTTCATCTAATTCTTGGGGTCGATTAGTGGCACCAATAATCAGAACACGGTCATCTTCAGATGTTGCGGCACCATCTAGGCGCACAAGAAATTCAGTCTTAAAATATAAAAAAAAAGAAATAAAATTTTTGGAATTTCGAATTTGTTATTCGAATTTAAATTTATTAAAATATTATACACTCTAAGATATCTGATTATTCTCTTATTTTTGTTATATAAGATACTAAAATAGATAAATATTGTATGCAAGAATAATATTTTATACCTTTAAGCGTCGAGTTCCTTCGTTTTCATTTTCCGATCGCTGAGAAAGCAAAGAATCAATTTCGTCTATAAAAATAACCTGTGTATTGAAAAGGTCGCTAATGAACGTCAACTGTTATATATTTCAAATAAAAGTCAACTTACCGACGGCTGACGTACGACTGCAACAGCAAATAGAGCTCGTACCATTTTTTCACCTTCCCCCATCCACTTTGAAGTCAATGATGACGAACTTATACTGAAAAATGTTGCACTGGATTGTGAAGCTATACACTTTCCAATTAATGTCTTGCCAGTTCCAGGTGGACCAAATAAAAGTATTCCCTTCGGTGGTCTCCGTAGACCAGTAAATATATCCGGTCTGAGCAATGGATAAACAACGGCTTCTTTTATAATAGACTTTGCATAATCTAAACCGGCTATTTCATTCCAACCTAAATGATATATGTATTCAGTGAATATGAACATGATATTTCCATTGAATAAACATAAGCATAGACAACTTAACCTACCAACTGGTTTAAATTTATGAATTATCTCATTACTTATTAACTCCACCATTTTCATATCGACATTTTTTAATGCTGGATGCGACAATAATGTTGCCAATTCGGAATCAATTTTTTTCTCGTTTACTCCATCATCAGACCTAAACGAAGAAGGTAAAAAGCGTAATAAATTAAAAATACATACAAATACATTCAAATATTTTAAATAAGGGAATTTTATTTTGTAAATATTGTATTAAAGATTTCATAAATCTCAACTAAGTAGATCATAGGTATAATGACTAAAATACTCATCTGGCTTTACTGACCATCATACCAAGTAATACCGATAACAACGTTTTCTAGAGATAATTTACTATATATTGTATAAGCTTTACTCGGATTAAATTCTTTTAAACTCTTTAATGTTTATGCCGAGTACACTCGTCAAAGCAAAATTAAAATTTTTCGCATAATGTTAAGTATATTTAACCCCAACCCGAAGGAAATTTTATTCCCTGGAAAAATTCAAACCTCATAGGATCTACACCTGATATTCACATTGGTATGATGTGAGGGAGAACGTCGGCAGAGAAACCGAGTTGTCAAGTTATCTTCGTATTTTGCAACAAGATCACGTATATTTACAATATTATAATAATTCCCATTTTCAGGGGTGAAATACCTATTATAAGAAATAGAAAAAAGTAATTGAGCAGACAGAAATGTTTCTACACAGTTAAAGGGTTAAGTTGTTACTGTACTGTGCACAGAATCGTTAAAAAAAAATTTTAAAAAAAGCCCAAACACATGAATTGAGGAAATTCTGCAATGTATATAACTATACAGTAGAGTTTGAGAGGCTTTCCTTGTAGCTGAGCTCGGAAGGTCTTATTACATTTTGTTTTACAGCTTGCCTTAGTAAGATGAACTTGGCAGCAAAGTATATCACCAATATTTAGGCAACATCACTCTTTAACTCACCATCTTTTGGGATATTTTACCCACCAGAAGTGCTTTTTACAGTCAGTTTTCTGTTAGGAGCAAACCCTTTCATCTGAAGAAAATCTAATAAATAAATTCAGAAAGAAACACAGCCAATGTAATGGCAACCAAGAACTTTTGTTTTCCGTGTAGACCAGAGATCAGCAATGAATCGTTTTTTCGCTACTCATAAGTACTCATGTAGTCGCCGTAGTCTAGTAGGTAGCGTGTTGGCTTATTAGACGTAAACGCCGGGTTCCTATCCCAGGCCAGACATCAAAACGAAATACGAAAAACAAAATATTTCTACGGCGACTTCCTCTCAGCAGATTTCTGGCAAAAACTCTGAGAGTAAATAAACCTGTCTTTAAAAAGTTTCTTAAAAATCTGTCGTTCGGAGTCGACGTTAAACTATAGGTCCCGCCACTCACGTATAAAATTAACGCACACAACATGAGTGGTGTGAGAAGCTTTGCCGTAATCCTGACTGAAGGGTTGTAATGGCCAATTATGTATGAATGTATATAATTTAATATAATTATATAAATAATTAAATAAATAATAATAATAAAATAAATAATAAATAATTTGTAATTGTTTTGTTATAAATAAACAATTACTTCGAAATAAAAAACATGAAATAATCAAAACATACTTTAAATAAAAAAGTAAAAAGGATCTTTATATGTACTCACGATTTATTTCGAACTGGTGATATAAAATTCTTTCGATTGGAATTAGCAAGACGTCCTAGAGGACCCAGTGATTTTTTTGTAGCAGCAAAATTGAAACCGATGTCATCCCTTTGATTGTCTTGTTTCTTATTTTCTACGTTAAGTGGATTATCCATAACGAAATTACTGCTTTGCCCATTGCTCTAAATAGTTTAATAAGTTATTAATAACGGAAATAGAGTAGCTTCTATAAAATTAATTAAAAACAATTACCTTGGACCCTTGCACGGCCAAAAGTTGTCGTGCCGAGCAAAATGATGGTTCCACATTTTTCTTTGGCGCATTACTTCGCTGAAGAAAATTTTCCATAGTTTTAGGCAGCGTACCATACCTATTCTTCATGTTACACTTGTTGTCAATGTTTTCCTCTGTTTGTTTTTTAGGGAACTTCCAATGTTGACTACTACTATCGTCGTTGTACATCTTTGGGTTTTGGTCTGGGATAGAAGTTCGCTGAAGAAAATATTCCATTGTTTTGGAAGACGTACCATCATACGTTTTCTTCATATTACACTTGTTGTCTGTACATTCCTCTGTTTGTTTTTGAGGGAGGAGCTTCAAATGTCGATTACTATTATCCACAACAACAATATCATCATCGAACATCTCTTCGTTTTCGTTCGGACTCGTTTGAAATTCTGCATTGCATAAGTTGGGAAACAATAATGTCCCGTTAAAGTTAACATTTGAAAGCGTGGTATTTAAATGTTCATTTTCAGAGTTTATGTTGCGGTATCTACCATAATCTGTCCACAGATGTTCGATCAAATCGTTTGACAAGTTTGTTCCAAAGCAATTTGAAACAAGAGTTTGTTGGCGCCAAGCTGTTGATTTCGTTCTCGACGTGCTATCATTTGAAGTTATTATATTATTTAGATAAAGAAAAGCGGACTCAAGTTTTTCACGGGAATGACTTGAGGTGGACGAGGTATGTCCGCCAGTTTGATCCATTTATTAAAAACTTTTAGGAATTTTAAATTTAAGAACACAAACAAATGAGCGCGGAAAAATAAAATGAAATGCATGCCAAAATGACAACATCAAAAACGTTATTAAGAAAACGCGTTTTTAGTAATTTAAATAATTTATGTTTATGAGGTATATACAGTACGATACAAAAATAACCAGTTTTTTTATAAATTGGAAAAATGCTTTATTTTTGTTTTGTATTTAAAAAAATACATTACAATACATACAAATTTAGCAAAAAAAAATTCAAAATTGATCTGACAATCTTGACTTTCGTACGAATTCTAAAAATGATAGTATAAAACTTAAGGTAGATTATTACGCGTTTACATGATTAGTAAAAAAAAAAAGAAATATACTCCTTTTTTTGGAGCGTGATGGTTTTTCAAAAATTAAAAAAAAAACACGCAATGTCTCAATATTTAGACAACACCTCTTCTACACAATGTTTGACAATCTTTTCACACATACTATCTGTCAATATTTCTTTCAATTATGTTTGACATGTATTCGTAAAGAAAACATCTAAACATATGAAAATTGTAACTATGTATATGAATTCTTAATTTTAAAAAACGCATTTGAAAAAACGCTTAAATTATATTCTTTCGAGGTTATTTGGATACACTTCTAATTACCGAATGTTTAATGAGAACAGCTGACTTATTTGTTAAATTCGTAGTGCTAATGTTGTTACGTTTTCAATTAATTATTCGGTTATTTGTTTTTAATGTTAAATATGTATTATTCAAGAATTATATGTACATATAACACTGTTTTAAAACCAAACAATATTTATTAATCTATCCACATCAAAATTAATTCAATTGAAATATAACATTTTTATATTTTTTACAAAAGACCTACTCTGCTTTTACGTTTCTAGATGTCTATGGCCTGCTGTAGACAGTGTGAGAACAGGTTGGCTGCTGGGCTTGGATAAGGCCAATTTAAGGTTAATTATCGGATTTATCACAGGGCACTGTGAAATTAGGTTGCTGACGGATCTTCTTTGAGGGATTGAATTCTGTGTCGAGAGCCAACATCAAGGCTCTCCATAGATTCATTAGTAGCTTGAGCTGGTTGAGAGGTGCTAGGGCTTTCTCAGTGTAGTTGCGCCCTCCCCTTTTTGTTTTGTTTGGTCTGTGTAATTCCTCCGCTTCTCATTCTCCCCTTTCCTACTTCCTCTCCTTTTTCCTATTCCCTCTATTATCCTTCCTTTTTAAAAATGTTATGTACAATGCGTCAATTCGACCTCCGGGTACTGTAGTAGTCTTAATTGACAAGCACACGTCCTCTAACCTAACCTAACCTACTCTGCTACCAAACATAATTCCATTATACAACATAAAGTTGTATTATAAAGTATTTCAGCATAGTAAGCATTGCTATTTTCTGAGTTCTAGCCTAATCATAGGGTTCCCGCGTTGGTCTATTAAGTTGTGTTGATGTATCTGATGTTGAGTTTTGCCGTAACGAAATATAGGTTGCTGGAGTTGTACTTTCTAGGGTGATTAAATTTGTAACATCGAAGTTTGTTGTTTAATAAATGAAGATGAGGGACGCAAGACTTTTATTTCTAACAATTGTTTTTCAAATGTTTTTAAAAACTTTTAATTTATTTATTTTTTCTGACGATTTCTGACGATTTCAATAAACGTCATTAGCGACTTTGATGACTTTTTCTCAAATATTTAACGATTTGGTGCCTCATTTATCTGGCAGCTATGGTTGTAGGCAGAAAAGTAGGTAGAACCCCAAAAAGTTCGGACAAAACGAAGACAAAAACATAATCGGCATATGTTTGTATGGATGGTTTTGCTCGCTGCTGATTTGGATAGGAAAGGAAAGAGGAAAAGCAAAAAAAAATTAAATTTTTTTTTGAAGTGTGGTGAATTTTGTAGTTGTGGTGAGTTTCTAGTGTGGTGAGTTTTACAAAATGTGGTGAATTTATCCGTCGTGGTGAATAAAATCGAAGTGTGGTAAGTTCTTACACAATGGGGTGGATTTATCCGGTGTGGTGAATAAAATCTAAACTCATCAAAGTGCCGTTATTCGAAATGGTACTGGATTATCATAAATCCATGTACTGTACATCGTGATTTTGACAGCGCTAGTCTACTCACTCAGTTGCTTTGCTTTTATATGACAACGTAAACAGTTTGATGAATGTTTTTGAAGGAGAATGTTCATGGCTTCGTCTTCTCGAGATTTCTATAAAGTAAACATCGTTGTTTCATTATTGTTGTTTGTGTGTTTTGTTTACATTTATTCTTGTAGTATTTGTTGTTGTATTTTTGTTTACATATTTATCATTTTTTGTGCTGGTGTTTGTTGGTATATTTTTGTTTACTTGTTTATCATTTTTTTATGCTGGTGTTTGTTGTTGTATTACGTAGTGTGATAATTTGTAAACAAGTTCATTGTTTTTGTAGCTTTTGTTTATAATTTCAATGTTAAACGATGTAAAAGCAAAACACCAGTATCTAGATTTTTCCATTTTCGTAACAATATTTTTTTCATTCCAGACAAACTCTTACTAGCAAACGATATAATTTTTGGATTATTGTCCACACCAAATTGTATTGAAACTACTCCTAACGTCACTGGACCAAGCTCTGCTACTACTGCAGTTCTCTTCTTAGTATCAAAGAATGATAAGTTTGGTATTTTAGACAGTTATATTTTAAGCTGCTGAAAGGTGTTGGCCTAATCGGAATCCGAAATAAATTTTGTATTCAACTTTAAGAAACTCCTCAATGGTTCGAACTGCGGATTTCAACGAAAGCTTAACTTCTTCGATTTCTACGATCATAGTCCCACCCACACACTCAATAAACTTTTTCAGATATATTACATAGACAACTACTTACCCATAATACCCAGAATTATTATTACTAACCCAAAGACTCCTTTCAAGTGCCGCCCGATAAGAAGCTATAGTTGTTTTTGGGGGGCTGGAAAAAAAGCTGCAATCGCGGGGAAAAATCTGAAGTCCCGTCAACATAGTTAAAACTCAGTAGCCAAACGATAACGCAACAACAAGCAATGTGAACCAAATACACAAACAACAATGAAGTAGCGATAGAGTTCTAGAGAAGATGAAACCGCTAAAGTTATACTTCAAGAACGTTCATCAGACTGTTTGCGTGGGCATATAAAAAGGCAAGACCAAGCAGACAACGAGCAGTAAGAATTCAGTCAGTCTAGTGTGAAGACGCATTGAGTGTGAAAGAAGCAGTCGCGGTTTGAAGATCACCGTTGAAAAGATCTGGCTGGTAACAAAGTAATCCTGACTGAAGGGTTGTAATGGCCAATTATATATGTGTATGAATTGCGGTGGAGTAATTTCCTGTATGTGATTCAACATGGGGAAATGTGCTCTTCTTATCTTTCGAATATGAACCAAGCATGTTAATTGGAGAGATAGAATTTCGACGCAATACACTAATTTCGTATTTCTTGCATATTTGGTGTTCTATCATTTCTATTTATTCGTCACGTGAAATTTGTGTTAGAAGTATATATGTAAGCTGAGAATAAGTGCAGTTACATATCAGCAATCTCCGAATTTGGTAGACTTTTCGTCGAATTTGGACAGTAGTTGAAACAAGTATGTTAGAGACCTTAAGAATTTCACTTTGTCGGCCTATTAATAAGGAGAACCGTAATTTCTTTTGTTTTAAACAACTCATAAATTAAGATAAACGTATTTGAATAAGAGATGAGATATTTTTATTATCTTTACTCTTAATCTAACTTTAATAAATTATTATAAAATCATCTTATCAGATTTAAAAGATGGTTTTAGATTCATGAGATTGAGATGAGACAATGTACTTCAGTTTGCGTTGTTATAGCAAGAATAACTTGCCACTTTTAAATTCTCTTTGTGTTTGCCATGGCAACTAATACAAGAAATCAATATCTGGCGGGAATTTGTGGTGAGTTCAACATAACGAGTACGCCTAAAAAGTTGTTATTTTAAATTATACCCACGCACACGGCGAATTAATATTTTTAGTGAACATCATATCAATTTCTTATGGTGCATTTTGTGGTTGGCCATCGGCCAGTTTTGTGGAATTACAATCGACCGATAGTCAACTTCAGTCCGGACCTCTAACAAATAATGAAATCGGATGGATCGGTTCGATGCTCTGTGTAGGCGGATCATTAGGTACCATATTGTTCTCTTGGGCTGCAGATAAAATTGGAAGAAAACGTTGTTTATTGTTAATAGCATTACCAGCTTTGGTAAGTAAACCTCAACTCTATTTGCAGTAAGAATCGAACCTTTTAGAAATAGTTAAAACTTGAGGTTCCTAAACTTATTCGGGACAAACGATTATGTAGGAGTAAAATAATCACTAAATTGAAGAGAGCAAATATATTCACTGCTAAGCAATGGAATCAGTTGGCTTTTAGATTAATAAGTACATACATACATACATAATTGGCCATTACAACCCTTCAGTCAGGATTACGGCCTAGCTTCTCAACACCACTCATGTTGTGTGCGTTAATTTTATACATGAGTGGCGGGACCTACAGTTTAAAGTCGACTCCGAACGACAGATTTTTTGAGAAGCTTTTCATGGCAATTTTTACTCTCAGAGTTTTTGCCAGAAATCTGCTGAGAGGAAGTCGCCGAAGAAATATTTTCATATTTTCGTTTTGATGTCTGACCTGGGATTCGAACTCGATTAATAAGTGGTACTTTGAAAGAAATTACGTACGATACATATGTATACATTTCAGATAATTCATTAAAATCAGAATTCTAAAATGATAGATACTCAAACTTAGTTACCCTACAAAATGGGACATGTTATGTGTAAATTAGCTTGTACTTGACAAAATACGAAGTGTTTCGCTACTAAGCAGCCGTATACGGTGTTGAAATATGCACCTTTATTGTGTAAATCGCAATAAACGCCGTTATTGAGATCAATATTTCACATAAAGTTTCAATTATTATTGCGCAATAAATACGCAAATCAGAAGCTAGGCCGTAATTCTGACTTAAGGGTTATAATGGCTAATTATGTATGTATGTAAATACGCAAATTGTTATAATATTGAGTAAAACTTAAAATGCAGCACTGTCATAAGTATGTTCAGTGCGCATATTACAATTATCCGAACACTTTCTGGTGATATTTGACAACTCAAATGTCAACAACGACGAACAAAATAAAAACAATATTGTTGAAACAACCAGCTGTTTTGTTTACCAGCTGTCAAATAAGCAGATGAACTGCGTATATTGTTATGTCTGAACACAGACAATATTGTACTCAATAAACCAAATATTGACTCAATAAAAGTGCATATCTGAACATAGTAGTAGTTTAGTAGGTAGTGTGTTGACTTATTAGACGTGAGGTCATATTTCAAATCCCAGGTCAGACGTCTCCAACAAATCAAAATATGAAAAATATTTGTTTGGCAACTTTCTCTCAGCAGATTTCTGACCAAAAACTCTGAGAGAAAATAAAATTGTCATGAAAACTTTCTCTAAAAATCTGTCGTTCGGAGTTGACTTTAAACTGTAGGTCCAGCCACTCATGTATAAAATTAACACACAATAATATTAAAATATTAGGCCAGTTATTTTAGTTTGTGCTAGAAGTGTAAAACTGCGGTCAAATTTTTTTTCATTAATTTGTCCATATTTTGTGGATTATGCTATATGTGAATGATTCAATATATTTCGGTTTTATTATTTTATTTTTCAAATTTATGTTAAAATAATGCTAAATTAAAATAAGCTACTGCGGTCAAACGAACGTTTGTGATTGTAATTTGAAAATTTGTAAAAGACTACTGTTTAGACTTATAGCAACTTTATACAAACTGAACGTCATTACAGGGTAAGCTAATACTATGTTCAGATATGCACTTTTATTGAGTCAATATTCGGTTTATTGAGTACAATATTTTAAGTGTTTAGCTTTGACAGCTGGTAAACAAAACAGCTAGTTGTTTCAGCAACATTGTTTTTATTTGGTTTTTTATTGTCGTTGTTGACATTTGAGTTGTCAATAAATAACAGAAAGTGTTCGGATAATTGTAATGTGCTTACTGAGCCTACTTATGACGGTACTGCATTTTAAGTTCTACTCAATATTAATAAAATTTTCATATTTATGAGCAATAATTAATTGAAACTTTATATGAAATATTGAGCTCAATAATGGCGTTTATTGCGATTTACGCAATAAAGGTGCATATTTGAACACCGTATACGGTTACTTAGTAGCGAAACACTCCGTATTTTGTCAAGTACAAGTCAAGTACGCAATAAAGGTGCATATCTGAACACCGTATAATAACACAAACCCATATGTGTATATGAAAATGAAATCCTTTAATTGTTAACTTGTTAATGCATGTACATATATCTTATAAAAATAGTTCTAGACTTTATTCCAATTTTTTTAAAAATATTAATTTAACAGTTAGGATGGTGGATTATTCCATTTGCTACAGATGCATTGCAACTTTCCATATCAAGATTTTTGGGTGGCTTTTCGGGTGGTGGCTCATTTGCTGTTATACCCGTCTACTCTACAGAATTATCGGAAGATCGGTAACTAGAATTTCTGTCCCAGCACATATATAAAATTTCATAACTTAAATTTGATTTGATCTGATATTTTACAAGGGTTCGTGGTAAATTGGGAACATTTTTGGTATTGTCATGTAACATTGGCGTACTGTTTGCCTTTATATTGGGAAACTTTTTCTCATACTCATTGGCTGCCTGGATTCTTTCTCTATTGCCATTGACATTTTTAGTGTCATTCATTTTTCTGCCCGAAAGTCCGCAATATTTGATAAATAAGAACGAGATCAAGGTAATTATCAGATAATTCGGTCCATTGTTTGCGTAAGTACGTATTTAATATAAAGTTTTGTAAATTTTCTTTACTAGGAAGCTGAAAAATCATTTTGCTACTTTCGCAATTGCAACAGTTCGGAAAAGGAGATGCCTTTAACGGTTAAAATTGAATTTGAAAAACTATTGAAAACCAACACACCAGCCGATAAAAGTTCTAAAGAGGTTGTACTTAGTCTTAAGGATTTCGGTAAGTATTTATTGTAGCAAATGAAATTTCCATGTGGCTAATCGTTGTATACAATTTTTAAGTTGAGGTCAAGGCACGCAAGGCTTTTATGATTGGAATCGCTTTGATGGCAATTAATCAGTTTTGTGGTTGTTTTGTAATGCTCAATTATACGGCAACTATTTTTCAACAGTCTGGTTCAAATTTATCACCCAATATATCGGCAATCATTGTTGGCTCTATACAGTTATGCGGTTCATATATGTCTACGCTATTGGTGGAGCGCGCTGGACGTAAGGTAATTAATTAATTTTTTAACCTCTAAATTGTACTAAGCACCTACGACATTAGCGAACTTCGCCTGCAATCACGACTTGATGGCAGAGAGTGTTATTCTATTATACTATTGGGCAATCACACACGAGAACAATTATGCTGGCACAAAATGGCAGCTTGTAGGCAAGAGAGGTGAGGAGAGTGGTTTTTTGCTAGCTACCCCGTACAAACTAATACATAAACAACACAAAACCAATACATATACATTCATAAAACAGCGGGTTCAGAAGAAATTTTTGTATGAAGCATATTTAGTCTTTCGTTGTGTGTTGAGTAGTAAAAAAACTAAACGGACAAAGCAGAGACATGTATACAATTTTATGCCAGATGAAATAGTCTCGTGTGTGACTGAAAGAACAAAAATTGTGCGGCTTAAAAAATAGTCTCGTGTGTGATAGCACATTCAGTCCAGTTTGTCAAATATCAGAACAGGAACAGGCCCTGAATAGTGAAGTTTTTATTATGCGCGAGGGCGCGTATTTGCCATAAGTGTGACAAACTTTCATACATACATACATACATAATTGGCCATTACAAGCCTTCAGTCAGGATTACGGCCTAGCTTCTCAACACCACTCATGTTGTGTGTGTTAATTTCATACACGAGTGGCGGGACCTACAGTTTTAAAGTCGACTCCGAACGACAGATTTTTGAGAGACTTTTTCATGGCAGGTTTATTTACTGTCAGAGTTTTTGCCAGAAATCTGCTGAGAGGAAGTCGACAAAGAAATATTTTTTTTTCATCTTTCGTTTTGATGTCTGGCCTGGGGCTCGAACCCGGGCTTTACCTCTAATAAGCCAACTCACTACCTACTAGACTACGGCGACAAACTTTCATACACTTCAAGAAATTGTTTTAAAAACACCTGCTCTATTCAAGACTTCTTAATTGTTCCCTCGCAAAAAAGGATGATGTCTACGCTGTATTTGACAGACATGCTATTACACGAGTTCTATGGCCTGATAGCAAAAAAAATAGCAAACACAGGATTATTGGATTGACATCAGCTCATGTTTGCCGGCAAAGTTCGCTAATGTAATAGCCTCTCTACGGATAATAATAAATTCTTTGTATTTATACTTAAAGGTCTTACTAACAATATCGGCTATTGGTACTGGAATAGGTTTGGTTTGTCTCGGAGCTTTTATGTATTTAAATACGATGGGATTAGTTGACTGCTCATTTTCATGGATTCCTATTGCTAGTTTTTCATTTGTAATATTTATTGCATGCTGGGGTGTACTGACATTGCCTTTTGTTGTGGTTGCGGAAATAATGCCACGCAAGATAAGAAATGCCGGCTCCATGATCTGTATGTTAATGCTGTGGATATTTGCTTTCTTTATGCTAAAAGTATGTATTAGTCATGAATAATTTCACTTGTTTAATTTTTCTTTAATAATTTTTTTTCATTTATTATATGTATTAGTATATGACAGCCCTGTCGGAATTACTCGGAATGCATGGACTGATGTTTGCGTTTTCGATATGCTGTTTTATTGGTGCCATATTTATCGTCATTTTCGTTCCCGAAACAAAAGGAAAAAGTATTGAAAAAATTTTAGAGAATTTGTAATGGACTTCGCAATTGTCTTAATAATATTGTAATACTATGTTCAGACATGCACTTTTATTGCGTAAATCGCATTATAAAAACAATGTTGTTGAAACAACCAGCTGTTTTGCTTACCAGCTGTCAAATGAATATTGAATAAGCATCTGAACTGCGTATATTATTATGTCTGAACACTTAAAATATTGTACTCAATAAGCTGAATATTGACTCAATAAAAGTGCATTTCGGAACATAGTATTATACATACACAAATGTACATATATATATAGATTTAAATACAAAAACAACAATGATTTTTAATACAATTTAAACATGTTTTCAATCCGAGAAATACTTTAGTTTTGTATACGATACACAATTTTTCCCATACGTTTGATTTTATCGTTCTCAGAATTAAGTTCGAAATAGTCATGGACGTTGCAAAAAAAACATCGATATTTTTTTCGATGTAATGCAAAATGAAACTAAAATGGACTGTAAAGTGGAAGTAGCATAGTACTACGACCTGACGATTTATTGCACTGCTCTCAATCTATGTTATGTATCTCTATAACGTCTCTTCCAATCCAGTAAGACATATTACATACATAATATGTACGACGACTTCACCACATGCACTGCATTCATCATCACGCAAATACGGCTCATATGTATGTACATGTAAGGCGGAGAGGCCCGTGAGTACGTTCACTCGCTTACTCAAGTCACACTTATTAAGTCGTAATACATTGATAGTTTTTCTATCATCGGAATAGCTTCAGAATGTCTTTCTAATTCTTCCGACTGCATTATTTGGTCAATTCACACATGCCGTTGTATCGTTGTATTCATTGTATTGTTGGAAGAACGTACACCGTTGTATGATTGTTGTTGATAATTTTCATATAAACATCCGATATACTCATACACATTTTTTTCCTATGTTTTTGGAAGTTGTATTGGTTTCGTGCTATCAAATTGTGTGAATGAAAAAAATGTGTGTTTTCATATGTTGTGTTGGTTTCGGGCTATCAAATTGTTTGAATGCCACAAAATACGCAAAACAGCATAGCATTGAGCGTTCACAAACAAACAAATGTATTCAATACAACAAACACGATACAAAGTTGTGTGAATTGCCCAATTATTGTGTTCGCTTATTAGACGTAAAGCCCGGGTTTGAATCCCAGGTCAGACATCAAAACGAAATATGAAAAAAAAATATTCCTACGGAGACTCTCAGCAGATTTCTGGCAAAAACTCCGAAAAAGTTTCTCAAAAATCTGTCGTTCGGAGTCGACGTTAAACTGTAGGTCCCGCCACTCATGTATAAAATTAACACAAAACATTAGTGGTGTGAGGAGCTAGGCCGTAATCCTGACTGAAGGGCTGTAATGGCCAATTTTGTATGTATTCTGATCGCACTTATCTCTGAACAATACAACCTTTGAAACTTCTGAATTTTTCTAATCGATTTACACTACTCTACTGAAGCCTATGTTATTACGGGTCTAATTATACTATTGTAGAACGAGTATGTCATTCTCGAAGTGAGATCCCATTTAAAACCTATGTTATGTTATAGAATAATTCCACCTTGATATTAACCTTAATTGGCGGTTATCGTGTTGTTGCCGTTAAAATAATTTTATATGTACACCTGTTTCTGAATCTAGTTGTAATCGTTGATAATGGAAAATTTTATTTACTTTCGTTTAGAATTTATAACATCTTCCCAAGTAATTTACTCCAGTATTCGTCAAAATAATAAATAAGCAAATACGAGTAAATTTGTGTAAAACTTGTGTCAATAATAACACTAAATGTATAATATACAGTGGACAGCAAAAATTATGGAACCCCAAATATATTGTGACAGTTTTATGAATTTTGAATTATAATTTGTAAAAATAATTGATATTTTTTGTATTAATTTTATTCATAAGTCGTAGTTTAGCAGGTAGTGTGTCTGCTTATTAGGCGTAAGGCCACGGTTCAAAACCCAGGTCAGACATTAAATCGAAGTTATGAAAAAAATATTTCTTCGGCGACTTCCTCTCACAGATTTCTGGAAAAAACTCTGAGAGTAAATAAACCTGCCATGAAAAGTTTCTCAAAAATCTGTCGTTCGGAGTCGACTTTAAACTGTAGGTCCCGCTACTCATGTGTAAAATTAACGCACACAACATAAGTGGTATGAGAAGCTAGGCCGTAATCCTGACTGAAGGGTTATAATGGCCAATTATGTAAATATAAGAGATGGCCTTTAAATTTTTAAATTACTCGGTGATTTTCTTAGGGGTACCAACACTAGAATATTTCCAATATTTTTCTTTGCTTCGTGAAATACAAAAAAAAATTTTTTTGTTTAATAATAAAACAGAAATAAATGAATAAAATAAATATAAAAACATCAATAATTTTTAAATAACGTGAAATTGCTAAAATATATTGGGGTACCAAGACTTTTGCTATCCACTGTATAATGATTTTATAACTCGACTTCTATATAAACACCTTAAAGTTGCCTCAACAGACAATCGTTGTGCGATAATGACAGTGAAAATAATATATATACTTTAATTATGGTTTAATGTAAACGCGTATATTTTTTAAAGGCATTCTTCAAATGCAAAAATGTATCTCAAATATATATTTTTGTATTATCTGTTAAGTTCTTATAAAGTTTAATAAGACGGGTTACCAACAACGCCCTTCTATAATTTTGTTCAACCAATGTTTTAGTTTAGTAATGTAGTTATGTATGTGTGCCATACTTAAAATTAACCAATAGTCGGCGGCAGTTCACCAGATAAGTAAGTTTTTTTAATTTTCAGATAGAAGACTTTTTATTCATTCTAAAACTAGTGCAAACATGTTTATATGTATGTATGTACATATCTGAGTGGACATGTTTATATGTATGTATGTATGTACATATCTGAGTGGAACTGCAAACGACATCATTTGTGAAGTGTGTTGATTTTAAATTTATTCCATATATCTCTACACGTATTTGGACTAAAATCGATACACGCTGGAAAGACTTAAAAAATGTAACATCACACAGATTTGCAAATGTAATGGTTGGATCTCAATGTGCGCAAAAGTTGTAGGCAACCTAGTCTTAGTTGCGGGAAATATAAACAGGAAAGATTGTTTAAATATAAGTCGCAGTAGCCTAATAGGTAGTGTATTCGCTTATTAGACGTAAGGCCCGAGTTCGAATCCCAGGTCAGACATCAAAGCGAAATATGAAAAAAAAATATTTCTTCGGCGACTTCCTCAGCAGATTTCTGGCAAAAACTCTGAGAGTAAATAAACCTGCCATGAAAAAATTTCTCAAAAATCTCTCGTTCGGAGTTGACGTTAAACTGTAGGTCCCGCCACTCAAGTATAAAATTAAGGCACACAACATGAGTGGTGTGAGAAGCTAAGCCGTAATCCTAACTGAAGGGTTGTAATGACCAATTATGTATGTATGTATGTATTATATGCAATGTTTCAAAATTTTGAAGTTTTTTAAATAGTCCGATCAAGCCTCTCTTCTGCTAAATAGAAAACATTACTGATAGAATCTGTTGTACATTTGGATGTATTTGTACAACATTGGCTATAACTTTCCAAACATTTTTAAAAGTTATTCTTAAAACATTACTTGTGTTTGTCCAAATTCTATTCTTATTTTTGGAGATTTCTGAACAGGGCTTTTATTTAGCTCTGAAATTTCACTTCAGGGTATAAATTTTATTTATTATCTGTAAAAAAAATATATTTACAAAATATTTTTATCAGCTGTTGGGATAACAGGTGCTAAATTATTTAAATACGACTTTGCGCAATTTGTTAGCGTAGACAGCTATACAGACTTTCTACTACACTGTGCCTCATAACTAACGACGCACATACTATTTTGTTGTGTTCAAAAATACATACACATGATTTACGGACCGAGCCAATTTAACTCATTAAAAATTTGATCACTATATATAGTATATATAAACCTTTACTATTACTTTTTAAACTCATACGTTGGTTTTTAGTTAAGTTATGAAATATATGTAAACGTTTATTCCTCTTCCCCACACACCCATTCATTTCGCATTATCAAATGTGGTATACCTATTTTCACGGTTGTGAGCCACTTTGACTCATAGGTTTAATAGTTTAACAGCCTGGTCAACAGTCAAGTCGCCTGTGATTTTGTTTCTCTATTCTATTACCCACTTCTGTCATCATATCGATTTATGCATCGCGTGTGTGCCGTACAGTGAAGTAAATAGAAAATTTGATCCACAAAGGTTATTTTGAAATTATTGAACAGTCAAACCTGACGCATACATAACGATCGATGAGCAATTATTCCCTACTAAAGCTAGATGCAGAATTACGGAGTACATGCCGAATAAGTCGAATAAATTCGACATCAAATTTTGGCTGGCATCCAATGTTAGAAGCAAATATCCTGTAAACGGTTTTCCGTACTTGGGCAAGGGTGAAACCCGAGGATCAAACGTTCGCTTGAGGGAATTTGTAGCTTGCGGAGTCATAATTAGGCTGTGGACGTAATATTCACACTGATAATTTTTCACTAGCATTTCACTTGCAAAAAAGGTACTTGTAAAGAAAACTACTTTGGTGGGCACTATACTTACGTGCAAACCGAAAGGAATTACCTAAAATTGCGAAAGCCAAGGAAGATAAAATGACACAGTTTTCTACGAAACTGTATGGATCTGAGAATTGTACCCTGAGCATTTATAAAAGCAAACCTAATAAAAAAGTTTTAAAGTTTTTGGATTCTGTATAAAGAGAATGTTTCCATCAAGTTTTTGGTAGTAAACATTTCATTTAAATTAATTTGGAACAATTTCCTTGGAAAAAAACTTAAATTTTCTTGTATGAGTCAAATTGGCTCACTTCAGTAAAAATAGTCACGTAATCAACATCCGTAAATCTAGTGTTAAATAATACAAAATTTGCAATGTAACTATAGTTATGATACGCAGTGCAAATAGTATGCATGAATATGTTATAATTTTCTACAAGTCATTTAGATAAAAGCGCAACAAACTCGAGAAAGTCATTCATTGTCTATGCATTTTAGACACAAAAAAAAAGGGAAAATGTATGTCATTTCAATGAAGCTATCGCTTTATTTTTATATTTTTGTTTGTGCTGAAAATTATAGTTAAAATGTAATGGGATTTATGATATCTTTAGGGCCATTATTACAACTTGCCGTTAAACTTGAGTTTAGTTAAAGGTACCTTTAGCTAAAGAGAACTGTAAAGTGGACTTTAACTTATTTTCGTTATTACAACTTACAGATAAAATAAAGTTAACTGTTTTCAAAAATATGGCAGTACCGAGGAGCAATGTCGATAAAACTGCTCAATTAAACAAGTTTTTTTTTAACAAAGGGCCTCTTTTTTGTTGGTGTATTTCCTCATTTTGTTTATATTTGAAGTTGCCATATTGAAAATAATATATAATATGGCAAGTTCAAACAAAAAGTTAACTTTAAAAGTTACGAATAGAATGATGCTCGCTTTAGCTTAATGCTCACTCCTATCTTATTGGGTACCCATAATAATGAAAAACAATTTATCTCATAAAATCCATCCTTTAGTTAACGGCAAGTTGTAATAAAGGCCTTTAATATCATAGATTCTAACGGGCGGTATGTCAATATAAATTCCCACTTAGTTACCTCTCTTTATAGTAGTTTCTGTAATAGTTTCTTTCGAATACCTTAACATGTTCAAGGTTTATTACACAATCAGAGATTTTTATTAAAAGGGAAAATTCTAAAGATTTCTCTAGTAAATGTCTTGAAAATAGAATTAGAGATGTTTTATTTAATTTTTGTCTATGCTGGGTTCCGCGTCATAGCGGAATACTGGGCAATGAGACGGCGGATGCTCTCGCTAGGTTAGGTTTACTTTCTGAGGGCGATTTAATGGTTGGTCCTGACCCCCAATCTGCCACCTCTACGGACTCATCGATGGATTGGTCAGGGGGGAAGAGCAGAGGAGCTGATGGAATGGATCGGGTTGTCATGTCTCTCGATGTCTATGGCCTGCTATAGACAGTGTAAGGACAGGTTGGTTGCGGGGCTTGGATAAGATCCTCTTATATCCTTTCTTCTTAAGGACGTTATGTACAATGGGTCAAATCGACCTCCGGGTACTGTACTTGTCTCAGGTGACAGGTACACGTCCTCTAACCTAACCTAACCTAACCAACTCATAAATTGTTCCTACATTATCTTAAAAAATATGTATAACTTTTATTTATCGAAAACAAAAAGGCTTTCAAAACTTATTTTTCAAGCAAACTATTGGTTTGCGTTTTTTTTAATTACCTAATAAAACAGGTAAAAACCTGATAATATTTTTTTTTAAAGTAGTATATTCCGAACCCTGTCTTTTTGTGTTCATTAGGAGAAAATCAAATCTAATCGTAAGATTAGTGAGAATATCTTATAAATGGGCATTTGTACATATGTACATACATACGATATGTTTGTATGCATATTTGTTTAGTAGATATTAAAATCTTATATTTGTTATTTTTAATTACACAATTTAATTTTATTTCTAAAAATGTATCTGTTTAACTGTTAAGGCTGTTTAAGAGAAAGCAACATTGAAATAAGATAGTATTTCCGCTTTAGATTGATTAAATTCAGGAGACCTTTGAGTGATACTAAGCAAACTATGACTTTTAAATTAAATCTGAAAATATTGTCCAATCGTCCAAATAGTATATTGAATCGTAACTTTCGATTTCAACTGTTGGCCACCCTAACTGGTGAGTTGTGTCTTAAATACTTAGCATTTGTGTTTAAATGTTTTGTTCGCCTTAATTTTTTAGTGAGTATTTTAACGTTTTCTCATGGAATTGGCTTGGGATGGCTTTCACCAACTTTGTCAAGTCTCCAGACGGAAATGTCTCCTTTGGATTTCCAAGTAAATGTAGACGAGGCATCCTGGATTGGTTCGCTTCTGGGTTTGGGAAGCTTGTGCGGAAATATAGTAATTGGTGTGCTGCAAAATATCATTGGTCGTAAGCTGACTATTTACTTATTGGCCTTGCCTCATATAGTAAGAAACTCATAAATAAGCTCATAATTTAATTCAATTTAATTGCAACGATTTTCTTTAGTGTCTATGGATTCTTATTTACTTTGCCCAGAAGGTTGAATTTTTAATGATTGGCCGATTTTTGGGTGGTTTTACTGGGGGTGGCTGCTATGTTGCATTGCCGCTATTTATAAGCGAAATTGCTGATACAAGGTAAGTGATCTCAAGTACTAGATAATACGACCACATGTAGTTGGTGTTTGGATCACAGATTAGCAATGAGTATTGAAAAAGATGAGTAGATTCGAATCATACTCATAATTTCTGATACTTATACGCATTCATGAAGTGAAGTCGCCGTGGTCTAGTAGGTAGTGTGTTGGCTTATTAGACGAAAGGCCCGAGTTCGAATCCCAGGCCAGACATCAAAAACAAAATACAAAAAGTATTTCTTCGGCGACTTCCTCTCAGCAGATTTCTGGCAAAAACTCTGAGAGTAAAAATTGCTATGAAAAGCTTCTCAAAAAATCTGTCGTTCGGAGTCGACCTTAAACTGTAGGTCCCACCACTCACGTATAAAATTAACGCACACAACATGAGTGGTGTTGAGAAGCTAGGCCGTAATCCTGACGAAGGGTTGTAATGGCCAATTATGTATGTATAATGTATGTATACGCATTCATACTTATTTTAATATCATACTCATACTACTCATATTCAAAGTTTAAAGTACTCATGGAGTACGACCACATGTCGTATTGTAACCGCACTTAGTTGGTGTCTGGATCAGAGATCAGCAATGAGTATTGAAAAAAATGAGTAGATTCAAATCATACTCATAATTTATGATACGCATTCATACTTATTTTAATATCATACTTATACTACTCATATTCAAAAATACTTAACAATACGCATAATGTTGTTGATTTCGTCTACCCTCTACTCAATATTTACAAGAATCACAAAATAAGTATGATTCGCATACGAACACTACAATACTCACTAGAAGGTTGTATATTTGCTTTGCTTGCTACCCATTACCCATTACCCATGCTTTGTCTCTTTCTCTCTTCTTTTTTTGTAAATGCAACAACAACTAAGACTGTAAATTTTAATGAATGATTCGAATCACTCGAATCATTTATGAGTATTATAAGTATTTTTTCTAAATTTATGAATCTGAATGAGTAGCTGTATGAATCAAACATATTTCGAATGTTATGAGTTTGATGTCAACGTTGTACTCATACTCATTGCAACCTGTACTTATAAGTTAATGTTGTAGTGAGTCTGAATGAATCAGAGTATTTGAATTTCAATATTGTTGACTCACTTGTATTCAAAATTTCATGAGTGCTTATGAGTAGCGAAAAAACGATTCATTGCTGATATCTGGTCTGGATCATTCAATTGAGGTTCCAAGAGCACTAACAGTGATGGTGTGGCCAACGTCGTACTCAAAGAAATATGGACCGATAATGCCGCTAGAACAAAATCCACACCAAACAGTGTCTTTGTTTTTTGGAATGCAACAGTTTTTATGTCCAGGAATCCATTCATCCGAAGATCGGAAAAAAACTGACCGACGATTGAAAATGCAGTGTAAATCACTGAAATATGTAGTTTTTCGTATCGAAATGATCATTCATAAACTAAAATACCATTTTTTATATATCATTTCATAAATGTCGTATGATCTTAATATAATTATTGCTATTATTTTAATTAAATTTTTATTATCATATAAATTGTAAATTATTTCCCCTTTTTTCAAGAATCCGTGGAACACTATCAACGATACTTATGTTGTCGGTAAATTTTGGCATTCTTATGGGTTTTATCTTATCCAGCAATTTGGATTATCATCTAATCCCATTTATTGTAACATGTCTACCAATTATTTACTTAATTGGATGCCTTTTTCTTCCGGAAACGCCACATCATCTCCTGCGCCAAGGAAGATTTGAAGATGCCGAAAAATCCTTTCGATTTTATAACAATTGCAACGCAAATGAAACGCAACAATATGAACATAATTTTAACAATTTAAAATCAAACATTAAAAATATGGATCAGCAAGACAGTCTATCGTACCATGATTTTGGTAAGTAGCTGAAAAATTAATTGTGTGATCATCTCATTTCCTTATCTCTCTGTGTGCAAACTTGTAAAAAAAAAAATGATAATTACGAGAAATGATGTTCTTGTAAACAGAAATACTACACTTAAGCAGATTTTAATTTAATATTATTTTTTTTATACAAATATCCTGTATTAAATAAATACATACATACATACATACAAATTAGCCATTGCAACCCTTCAGTCAGGATTACGGTCTAGCTTCCCAACACTACGCATGTTGTGTGCGTTAACTTTATACGTGAGTGGTGTGACCTACAGTTTAAGGTCGACTCCGAACGACAGATTTTTGAGAAACTTTTTCATGGCAGGTTTATTTACTCTCAGAGTTTTTGTCAGAAATCTGCTGAGAGGAAGTCGCCGAAGAAATATTTTTTTTATTCATATTTAGTTTTGATGTCTGACCTCGGGTTTGAATCTTGGCCTTACGTCTACTAAGCCAACACACTACCCCTACTAAGCTACGGCGACTTCATTCATACGTGAAAGTAGTAAATTTTTCAATAATCAACCAAGATTTTGATGGTGCTGCAATCGGGGTTCCATACCGGCCTTAGGAGAAGATTATTATAGGTTTTTGGAAGGAAAACATTTCTTACTTTTAATAGATGACATTTAGATTTTAATATATCGACGCCTCCGTTCTATAACATTCTAAGTCGAAAAAGTGTGTTTTGTGTTATGAGCTCTCAAAGTTTTCACGCGACATACTTATAACTATATGTGTATTCTAAGTAGATTTTTCCCTATAACTGCGGAACGGATCGGCGTATCTTAACCAAATTTTGACAGTATTTAAGTTAGAGAACGTAGAATTTAAAAATGCAAGAACATTAAAAACGTTCTAAGTACACTTAGAACGTTATAGAATGGAGGCGTCGATATGTAGGTGACGCTTGTTAGAATAACTTTCAACAGTTGATCTGCCATTGTTCGAAAGTCATCATTCATAATATTTATTTATTATTTATTTATTTATTTAAGAGGATCATAACATTTTAAGAATCGATATGAATCAATTGAAAAAGGAAAGCCAAATTCGATAGAATTTTATTATCAAAAATATAACATGACTGTTATACTCTTTAAATAATAATTACGGTAATTTTTGTTTCGATTTTACCAAACGAGAAACGAAAAATATCCAATCTTTAAAAAAATATGGAAGAAAAGCACATTTTCTAAGTTAATTTGATTAAAACTCATAACATATTAGTTTGAACAATATATTTATGTATACACGCCGCTTTAAAGGCTTATCTCTCTCTCCCCTTTCCACAAAGATCCTAATTTTTAAAATCAGTTCAGAAATATTTGAGTAATCAATAAACTTGTGTGAAAAGTTAAAGAAAAACACCACTTGTGAATAAAATTAACGGACACAACATAAGTGGTGTGAGAAGCTAAGTCGTAACCCTGACTGAAGGATTGTAATGATGAGGTAATTATGTATGTATGTACGAGAGATCAGCAATGAATCGTTTTTTCGCTACTCATAAGTATTCATGAAATTTTAAGTATGAGTGAGTCAACAATATTGAAATTCAAATACTCTGATTCATTCAGACTCACTACAACATTGATTTATAAGTACAGGTTGCAATGAGTACGAGTACAACGTTGACATCAAACTCATTACGTTCAAAATATGTTTGATTCATCCGCCTACTCATTCAGATTTATAAATTTAGAGAAATACTTATAATACTCATAAATGATTCGAGGGATTCGAATCACACAACCTTCTAGTGAGTATTGTAGTGTTCGTACGCAAATCATACTTATTTTGTGATTATTGTAACTGATGAGTCATGGAGAGTCGAAATCAAGAACATCATGCATGCGTATTGTTAAGTAAGAGTACGATAAATACTTCAAACTTTGAATATGAATAGTATGAGTATGATATTAAAATAAGTATAAATGCGTATAAGTATCAGAAATTATGAGTATGATTCGAATCTACTCATCTGTTTGAATACTCATTGCTGGTCTCTGGTAGAGACCACATATCATTCATCTAAATTTACAGTCTTAGTTGTTATTGAATTTACAAAAAAAAGAAGAAAGAAAGAGACAAAGACAGCAAACACACAACCTTTTAGTGAGTATTGTAGTATTCGTACGCGAATCATACTTATTTTGTGATTCTTGTAAATATTGAGTAAAGGAGAGTCGAAATCAACAATAGCATATGTATTGTTAACTATGAGTACGATGAGTACTTTAAACTTTGAATATGAGTAGTATGAGTATGATATTAAAATAATTCATAATTATAAGTATAATATAATATAATATGTAAGTATCAGAAATTATGAGTATGATTCGAATCTACTCATCTTTTTGAGAACTCATTGCTGATCTCTGATGTATGTCAAATGTTGTCATTACATTTTATTATTTTCTAAAGTATGTGGAGGACAAATGCTGAGTGGTATGTTTTGTACTCAATGATATATGTATGCTATGGTAGGTACTTTCGATATTCGAGGTTATTATTTTATCATTTTATTATTAAATGTTGATTATTATTTTATCTTCTAATCATAAGATAATATATGTATATTCTCTCTAAATATGTAAAACAGCTACAAAGCCGGCCATAAAATCTATAATAACCGCTGTAGTATTGCTCTTCGTGAATCAGTTCAGTGGAATTTTTGCTTTTGTGAATTATATGTCAAACATATTTCAAGAATCTGGCTCTTCAATGGATCCCAATGATAGTACAATTATAATGGGAGTATTACAAATATCTGGCACATATGCTGCGGCACTACTGGTTGATACATACGGACGTAAAATTCTAATGCTCTGGTCGACAGGCGGCATGGCTTTCGGCTTGGCAGTATTTGGCGCATTTACTTACTTTTCACAATTGTTCGACTTGTCAGAATATTCCGCTGCGCCCATTGTTCTAATGGGTATTGTTGTATTCCTTGGCAACATGGGTTTGATTGCTTTAACCTTTGTCATACTTGTTGAAATTTTCCCATACAAGGTACATAAATACGATGCTATTTACGAAAGATATTCGAAATTTATTATTACATTTGCACTCTTTTTTTTACATTTCAGATACGTCCGATTGCGGTATCAGTGTCAATGGCAACATTAAGTTTTTTAGTTTTTGCAATGCTTAAAATATTTCCATTGTATATGGACTCATTTGGCATCTCAACAACAATGTGGTCGTGTTCTGCCGTCTGTGGCATCAGTTTTATTTATCTGATATTATTTTTAGATGAAACAAAAGGAAAATCAATGGACTGTGATTAACTAAACCTATCAACTGAGGTGTTTTACATTTGAAAGTATTTCATTTAAAAATTTCTTCAATAAATAAATTAAATAAAAGTTCTTCGTTCTCTTTATACATACATAATTGGCCCTTACAACCTTTCAGTCAGGATTATGGCCTAGCTTCTCACACCACTCATGTTGTGTGCCTAAATTTTATACTTGAGTGGCGGGACCTATAGTTTAACGTCAACTCCGAACGACAGATTTTGAGAAATTTTTTCATGGCAGGTCTGTTTACTCTCAGAGTTTTTGCCAGAAATCTACTGAGAGGAAGTCGCCGAAGAAAGATTTTCTTTTTTTATATTTCGTTTTGATGTCTGGCCTGGGGCTCAAACCCGGGCTTTACATCTAATAAGCGAACACACTACCTACTAGACTACGGCGACTTCCATGTTACAATAGCTATTGAAAAAATTACGATTGGATGTTATTCTGCAATGCTACTTATAACAAGTACGATATTTTAATTGGTACAATATATAGGTCGCCCACCTATAGCGAATCTGAATTCTGTGATATATTTGAGCAAACAATTGAAGAAATTTGTAATAACAACCGAGATATTTTAATTGCCGGAGATTTTAATATTGACTGGAAAAGATAAACTCCTTATATAGAAATAGAATTAGAACTAGAAGTATAATGAATGGCAATGGCCTTAGACAATTAGTTAAAACCGTAAGATAAACAAAATTTCTGACCATGAGGTTATTAACACGTTGACTGCCACGGAAATTTTCAGAAAAGTAGCCACGCAAGCCAACATTGACTTTTGTTCTTTTTCCAGAAGCCATTTATCGATAATATGGCAGGTTATGTGAGTACGAGATAACTCGTAGGGAACGCACCCTAGTAGGGAACGCAATCTACGAGTTATCTCGTAGTTGGCAGTCAACGTGTTAACATACGTATCTTTAGCGAGAATGGGCAACAAGAACAACAAGCAAAAACCATTAAGGTATTTAAATACGACAAGCATATGTACGTTTAATGCGAAGACATTATAAAATATGACGATTGCAAAGATTTTAATCAAAATGTTAATTTATTTGATAGCGGATAAGATAACTAATGGTATAACTCAGAATTGCAAGCAATTAAAGAGAGAAAATAATAAAATATTTCAAAGCTAAAATTGAGAATTCTAATCAAGCTTGGGCTGAATATAAAATAATTCGAAATAGATACAAAGTACAGATTGAAAATTGTAAAAACAATTATATAAATATACAAATTGACAATGCATGTACTCAGAGACACTAGATTTACTAATTATACCAACCTATTTATACCAACAAATAAGATTTTGAGTGTGTAAATTAGGATTATGGACCTAGTTTCTCACACCACTCATGTTGTGTGTGTTAATTTTATACATGTAGGTCCCACCAACAGTTTAAAATCTACTCCCAACGACAGATTTTTGAGAAATTTTTCATGGCAATTTTATTTACTCTCAGAGTTTTTGCCAGAAATCTGTTGAGAGGAAGTCGCCGAAGAAATATTTGTTCATATTTCGTTTTGATGTCTGACCTGGGTTTTGAACCGTGGCCTTACGTCTAATAAGCCAACGCACTACCTACTCGACTACGGCGACTTTTGATCGAAAATTGTTTGTTACTCTTCTATTTTCTTTGCTATTTTCCTATAGATTGCCCAAAATTCAATCTTTGTAAAAATTTAATAAAAAAAAACAATTTTTTGAACGTATGACACTAAATGTTTTATTAAAATGAATATGTAATTATAAATGAAAATGATATTTATGAAAAGAGGTTAAAACAAATCTTAACATATTTAAAATAATTTTAATTTTTTTTTCTTTTCTTTTTAAATTCTTAAACTATGATTATAATAAAATTGAGACTACAACTAACTTTGGAATCAATGTTTTATAATGTAAATAAAACTCATTGCTTTGATTTGAATAATTATCACGTTTTTGGACATCTTATATAACGTAGAACGGCATAACCGAATACTCTAAATACAATAAAAAATATCATTAAAACCGATGTATTAAACCATAATGGCGATGATGAATTTTGAGATTTTAGAATTTCCTCATATGGAATATATTCTGTATTATTGTTCTTACAAATTTCATAACTGCTCGGTTGGCTGCATCTAGGGAATTAAAACAAAAAAGTGTAAGAAATATTATTATAAAAAAAATTAAAAATTTATTTAAACTCTCTCGTACACTTACTTTATGGGTGTACCTTCGCTAAATTCCAAAATCTGCATATTCTGATAGGCATAGTGTATCATTGAAGTGTATCGTATCCAACTTAGGTACTCTGGGATACGCGTTGATAAATAACCTCCAAATAGTTGTGTAGCAAGCGTGTAAAGTGCGCTCAGAGTTATACTAACATTCATGTCCATACAACAGGCTCCAATAAAAAATCCTACGCTTTGGGCCACAATAGTATTAAGAAGTAAGAACAGCAACATCAATAAAAACAATTTTAAACTAAAAAAAAAAACAAAACAAATCAAAATTAGATAATTAAAGATAAATTTGAAATCAATTTTTTCTACAAGATAACATAGCTAGCTGTAGGTACACGTTACTCACAAATCACAATTACAATTCCATCGAAAACCTATGAGGAATTTTTGGAGCTAAGGTTTGCACAGAACATGCAACGTTTACAACAAAATATTTGGTCAATTCACACAAGCCTTTGTATCGTTGTATTCATTGCATTGTTGGAAGAATATACAACAGTGTATGATTGTTGTTGATAATTTTCATATAAAAATTCGATACACTTATACACATTTTTCCATATGTTTTTAAAATTTGTATTGGTTTCGTGCTATCAAATTGAGTGAATGAAAAAAATGTGTATATGTTTTCATATGTTGAGTTGGTTTCGGGCTATCAAATTGTTTGAATGCCACGAAATACACAATACAGCATAGCATTGAGCGTTCACAAACAAACAAATGTATTCAATACAACATACACGATACAAAGTTGTATGAATTGCCCAATTGTTGATAAGATCCATAAATTCTTACGGTATCTCAACACAGTGTAAATATATTTCATTGAATTTTGATCAATAAAATGTATGTACATAGTATGTATGTATCTTAAAAATGTATTACCTTAAAATATGATAGCCTTACCTGCTGCAACCCAACATTGGATAGGATATGATAAGGTACACTGCTGGAAGTGTAACGACCAATGGCAATTCACCGAACATTTTTGCAAGATAATATGCCGATAATCTGTATGATCCAGATCTCCTTTCTTTATTAATTACCTCCCGTTCAGATGGAACTACATATATGAAGGATACACGTATAATATTTTTGACTTGAACTTTGTTTTTTTTTATATTTAAACTTACATGTATTTAATGCGCCAAATAGAGCGAAAAGCATCCAATATGTTTGTGAGAAAAACATCCAACCTTGAAGATCATGTAAATACTCTTCGGTACGTGGAATATTAAACCATATTGCTCCAGTCATCAAGGCCAATCCAACAGTTTGAAACCAATTAAGTTTGGATAACATTCGAAATTTGGCTTCTTTGAAATTTCTGCTAGACAACACACATAGTTGTGTATAAAACCGGGTGGGATAATCAAGCCAATCAGTTGTTTGAAAATCATATGGCACTGTACTTAAATTGGATTGAGTGTCACCACCATACCAAAGTTGTTGTGTTGCATCTTCGTTACTCTGCTCTGGTTCACTATGGTGCTGATGATGATGATGATGTGAATCATCCACTTCGTGATTATCGTTTACCAACATTATATTTTGACTGCAATTCATATTGATTCCTTTATAATAATTGCTAAACATGTTGGTTATAAGTGTATTGTTTTGAGCCGACTGTTTTTCGTTTACAATTGAGTGTATCGATGATTTAGTTCCAATATGATTGCTTATGAACTCACTTTGCATAATACAGTTTCTGTTGAGAAAATTACCATGAGATTCTTTTGCTGTCACAAATAGTTTCTCTCGAATATCGGGATTTGATTTCAATTGCTCAACTAAAAATGTATCAACAATATGAAAATAATTTACAGTTTTAAACTCAATTTATATCATGTTCAGACATGAAGTTAAATTGCGCAATTAAGAGTTCAATTGAGATAAATTTATAATACAAAAGCTCAATTAATAAATTATTAATTAATTAATTAAATATGTTTTAAAAATTTTACCGTTTTTAAATACCATTCCATTTACATTTTTTTATATTCAGATATTTCAGTTTTTAACTAACAAAAGCTACACAAACAAATACAACGAACTTGTTACAAGTAAACCAACAACATCAGTATGAAAGAAAAGGTTATAGACAAGTAAGCGAAAACGCAACAACAAGCAATGTGAACAAAATACACAAACAACAATGAAGTCGCTATAGAATTCTCGAAAAAGTGAAACCACGAACGTTCGACATCAAGAACCTTCATTAGACTGTTTACGTGAGCATATAAAAAGGCAAGACAAAGCAGGCAACTGGTAATAAGAGTTTAGTCAGTCTTGTGTGAAGACGTGTTGCGTGTAAAGAGAACAGTCGTGGTTTAAAGATCGTGATTGTAAAGATCTACCGAACATTGGTTAGTGTGCACGCAAACAGAAGTGTAAAGAAGAATAACGAATAAAGAAAATTATAGTTGAATTCATCAAGTTGTAAACGGTGGCACACAAAAGTAGTGCGAGCAATAAAAAGTTTAATTGAAACTAAACACATACATATTTGTTTTTATTTTGTTTGCAATCTTGAATATTACTCACTTACTTAGTTGGTCATTATAACCCTTAGGGCCATTCTTACAACTTGCCGTTAAACTTGGGTTTAGTTAAAGGTAACTTTAGCTAAAGGGAACTATAAAGTTATCCAGTCACACATGGATAAAACAAATACACACAATATGGGTGGTGTGAGAAGCTAGGTCGTAATCCTGACTAAGGGCCATTATTACAACTTGCCATTAACTAAAGGGAAGATTTTAAAGGGCAGATAAATTGTTTTTCATTATTATGAGTACCCAATAAGATAAAAGTGAGCGTTAAGCTAAAGGGAGGATCATTCTACCTTTAACTTTTAAAGTTAAGTTTATGTTAGAACTTGCCATATTATATATTATTTTCAATATGGCAACTTCAAATATAAACAAAATGAGGAAACACAACACCAAAAAGAGAGGCCCATCGTTGCCACTGCGTTTAAAAAAAAACTTGTTTAATTGAGTAGTTTTATCGACATTGCTCCGGCACTGCCATATTTTGAAAAAAGTTAACTTTATTTTATCTGTAAGTTATAATAACGAAAATAAGTTAAAGTTAACTTTACAGTTCCCTTTAGCTAAAGGTACCTTTAACTAAACCCAAGTTTAACGGCAAATTGTAATAATGGCCTTTAGTGATTGTAAGTAAAAGTGAAACAAGGTATTAAAATTTGTATTGTTTGTTAGTCAGTTTTTATTTTTTATTATTAAAAAATATTTTGTTTTTATTTTTCTAATCTAAATATTTAATGAATTCTATAATAACCAAAATGCTTGTGTTAATTAAGAGCTTTACTTACGTACAAATTCGGCCGGATTGTAATGAGGCTTTATGGCAACACCAATATCTTCAAAGTATCTGTAAATGTTATCAATCTCTCCGAAATACGCTGTTCTCCCATTGTAAAGCAACAACAACTTATCAAACATATGAAACATTTGTGACGATGGTTGATGCACTGTTAACACAATGGTTTTGTGATCATGTATGGCATAACGTTTCAAAATCTTCATTAAGGAAATGGCTGCATGACTGTCTAGACCAGACGTTGGTTCCTATGAAATTATATTTAAAATTTCAATTCGAAACAGTTATAGTATATGTAGGTGTATCAAATTACTTACATCTAACAACATTAACAAGGGATTAGTTAATAGTTCACACGCTATATTGGCCCTTTTCTTTTCACCTCCCGATAGACCACGGTTCACGTAGTCGCCAAATTTCGTATTTTGACAAGATGTTAATTCAAGTGATTTCAAAATACTATCAACTAAAATCATCTTCTCCTTGAAAGGCATTGTTTCAGGTAAACGCAAAAGAGCCGTATACATGACGGTCTCTCTCAATGTCAGTCCTGGGAAGAATATTTCCTCCTGCAATACGTAGCAAATTTTTCGCCGCCACTTTTTTGTGAGTATTTCTTGATTTACGTATATACGTCCACTATTAATATGTTTCTGACCACTTAAGCAGTCAAGTAAAGTGGTCTTTCCACTGCCAGAGGGGCCCATTATTGCTAAAATCTCTCCCGGACTGGAAAAAAACCAATATAGTTGATAAAATGATATTACAATAAAAGATGTTATAGGCAAATTAAAAATATGGTTTGATCTGGTTGGTATTGTAATAAAATAAAATTAAAAAACAAAATAAAATATTTTTCCATCGTCAAAAAACCGAAAAACGAAATGAAACAATTGAAAATTTCTCTAAGGGCCATTATTACAACTTGCCGTTAACTAAAGGCAGGATTTTAACGAGCAGATAAATTGTTTTTCATGATTATAAGTGGACAATAAGGTAGAAGTGAGCGTTAAGCTAAAGGGAGGATCATCCTATCTTTAACTTTTAAAGTTAAGTTTATGTTTTAACTTGCCGTATTGTATATTATTTTCAATATGGCAACTTCAATTTAAACAAAATGAGCATATACAAACAACAAAAAAAAAACGAAGCCCGTCGTTGCCACTGCATTTAAAAAAAAACTTGTTTAATTGAGCAGTTTTATCGACATTTCCCCGGCACTGCCATATTTTTGAAAACAGTTAACTTTATTTTATCTGTAAGCTGTTATAAGGAAAATAAGTTAAAGTCAACTTTACAGTTCCCTTTAGCTAAAGGTAACTTTAACTAAACCGAAGTTTAACGGCGAGTTGTAATAATGGCCCTTAGAGAGTTAATAATTTTGAAAAATATTAATAATTTTAAAAATTCTTTAAAATAAATATGTACGTCATTCAAAAACACATTGTTGTTAATGTGAGTGGGACTGCGTTATTGTCGATTTGTGAATTTTTGTTTTTACTTTGTCATTATAAAAAGGGTTTTTTTTAATTTTTTTTTAATAAATACAGCTTCAAAATAAAATATTTCAATTACCTTACGAATCCACTGATGTCGTTCAGTATTTGGCGTTCGTTATGTAACGCAGTTACATTTTGAAATGATAACTGAATGGTTGGCTGGACTTCTGAAGTGTAACGCATTGGCTCGGATGTTGGCAAACCGTTCCTATAAGAGTAAACAAACACAGGTTTTGTTAGTGTATTGAAACTAATTATATATTAAAAGCAATATCACCCTTTGCACAAGTACAAGTTATGTATGTATATCAATTCAATCATAAATGAAACTAATAAAAATATCATATAAATAATAATATTTAATAAACTGTTTACGCTGGTCACTCTAATTTTAATTTAAAAGTTGAATGTAAATACATACATACATACATAATTGGTCATTACAACCCTTCAGTCAGGATTACGATCAAGCTTCTTACACCACTTATGTTGTGTGTGTTAATTTTATACTTGAGTGGCAGGACCTACAGAACGACAGATTTTTGATAAACTTTTTCATGGCAGGTTTATTTACTCTCTGAGTTTTTGCCAGAAATCTGCTGAGAGGAAGTCGCCGAAGAAATATTTTTTTTCATATTTCGTTTTGATGTCTGGTCTGAGGCTCGAATCCGGGCTTTCCGTCAAATAAGCCAACACACTGCATACTAGACTACGGCGACTATTTATTTACTAGTTGATTATCATTCGAAATAATTGTCGCTGTAAAATAGAATCAGAACCCACTGACATATTTGCTCACCATTAAGACAAAGGTGGCGCCAATAAAAGTGCAAACATTACCCTGTTTAGATCTCAACTGAGCAACCCTGCTGGTAAAAGTTGTCTATTCACTCCTCACAAAGTTCAATTTTTTCAATTCGGAAACCAACCAACCTACCAACTTTTGTGGTAGATTAAGGGCCCTTATTGCAACTTGCCGTTAAACTTGAGTTTAGTTAAAGGTACCTTCAGCTAAAGGGAACTTTAACGTTGACTTTAACGTATTTTCGTTATTACAACTTACAGATAAAATAAAGTTTTCAAAAAAATGGCTGTGCCAGAGCAACGTCGAAAAATTGCTCAATTAAACAAGTTTTTTTAAAGGCAATGGCAATGACGGGCATTTTATTTAAATTTGAAGTTAACATCTTGAAAATGTTATATAATATGGCAAGTTGAAACATAAACTTAACTTTAAAAGTTACCGGCAGGATGATCCTCCCTTTAGCTTAACGCTCACTTCTATCTTATTGGGTACTCATAATAATGAAAAACAATTTATCTGCCCGTTAAAATCCTCCTTTTAGTTAACGACAAGTTGTAATAGTGGCCCGAAGTTTTTGGAATTTATTTCACAAAACTATCCTTTGTACTAATTACTCATAAAACGGTAAGGTAAATTAATTGTTAATGAATACTTTCTAAAGGTTTATTTAGTTGTTCGAATAAAAGAAAATTGAAATATTTTGTATACTCATTTTTTTTTTCTTTTATTTTGTGCACATCATCACATGAAATTAGATCAATATGTGTTGGTAAGAAGTATGGTTTTATTTTTGTCGCATACACGTACTTTAATAAAATACTAAAGATTTACACGCAATTTACAACGCAGTATATTTATATACATACATATGTATGTACATAATCACAATAAAGAATTATGTATTGTTGAGATTTTTATAGTTGCTTCAAGTACCTTCACCAAGTGCTACTTGACTTGTGTACACATACATAATGGCATGGCTCACATAGTACTTCAATGCAGATCAACTTCATCAAAAGCATTTCTTTTCATTAAATTAAGCAGTTTGAGTTTTAAACTGATTTTCCAATTAACGATCTGCGATTATATAAATCAATTACAGTCACTCGTAATATTACAAAGGACTTCTTGACACACACACACACACACACACAAATATCGAATAAGTTTATTATGTATCACCAATACAATGCTACAAAATAAATTAACAACGTCTGCTGGTTTAGATATGTATACCTTTTCATTTGTGAAAAAAAAGAAAACAACAATAATATTAACTTTATTAAGCAGTTTTACAGGAACGTAAGTACATATGTATATACCTATAACATATTCATGGCAAAACGTTATATACATATGTATTCTATTGCAAAAAAAAGAAAATCTTGCATATTTATTTTTGACAAAATTATGTCAATCAATCAGCTAACAGAATCATATTGGACAGCTAATCAGTAATTAAACCGGTGACTATGAAATTCTAACATTATAATAACACTGTGTGACAAAATAAAAAAAAATTAAATACACCCAGCTAATGACATAGTTTAAGTTATGAGTTTTGTTGAGTAGAACTCAAAAATATTTTTTTTATATTTCTTGTACCCTCCAAACATGTTTTATTTGACAAAAACTGTTTTTTTTTTTGGACTTTACGCACAAATTTATTAGTTACACAAAGATTTTTGAACCGATTTCCAAAACTTCAACCCTATTAGAAAGGAGAGGGATAGGGCTTTTAAAACGCTATACATACATATGTATGTTATTTGACTTAATATGCTATGTGGTTTGATGAGATTAACTTGACAAATGCGATTTTTTTTTTCATATTTTTTCACGTTTTTCCGTTCATAGTAGGAAACTTTAATTAAAAAATATAAAATAAAATGATGACATTCTGAAAGTGCATTATCTTGTGAAGAGATTGACACTTCGTTTGATCAAATTGTTCTTAATATTTTTGGATTTCTAAGCTAAGTTTGTGCGGCATTCTAGTAAGCCTTGTTTTATTTGCTGGAAATCCAGATAGTTACCATATGTATATTTCTTAATCTTCTTTTATATTTTATCATCTCTCTTATATAAGGAGCATTTGCAAATTCAGCTTTAATTCAGCTACAAACGTCTTTTACTACAAATTTTTAATCGGTAATGTAACATTTCTTTCGCTTCTCAAAACTAAAAAAGAAAATTTATTTTCAACTTATGTATCAGTCTGTTTTGTCGAGCTCAATCGAAAACATAAGTGACCTGTAAGCATGGCCACTGTGATCGAGATGATGTTACGACCAAGTCCAAGTAACGGGTTGGTGCGCCTTCTTTACAATAAGCGCCAACTGAGCTTAGCGGTAGAGCAGGACTCCTCATTGATCTAGGACAGTTTCCCGGAATGTTACAGTGTCCGGGGAAGCAGATAAGTGTAACACTGAAGCGCCCAAAAAGAAGGTTGAGGCAGCGGCGACATTCCCTGACGGACCTGGAATTATTCGCAACGTTCGTCAGAGACTTTATGGCAGCTTGGCTATCAGAAAAGATCGAGATGCGGGTGAAGGGAACACCGTGTGCAAGGATCCATTGTGCGGCTCGGTAGATGGCCATCACTTCTGTCTGCAACATGCTGCAATAGTCCGGCAGCCGGAGTGAAATGTTCAAGTCCAATTTTAAAGAGCAGACTCCACAACCCACCCCTCCATCGAGTTTGGAGGTTTTAGATCGACAAAAATTCCAAATTTATAATATTTGAAGTGCACAGAGCCTGGATCCTAGTTGAAGCTGCAGCGGATTTGTTCGTCTACTCTTATAACCCCTCGACCCCCACAAATATGGAATAAATGTCAATATTATGAAAATCAATCAATAATAGGAAAAATTTCAAAACTACCTCAGTTCAGACAATTTTCGGCTGGGTATGCCAACTACAATAAATACTTAAAATAAATTCTTCATATTGCGTCGTCCTTCGAACGGCAGGTTGGATATGGTATTGTATTCTTAGTTGACGTGAAAATTACTGTTGCCGAAATAGATGTTTTCTCTGCATTTCGACGATTTTCAACCCTCAAAATACCAAAGTTCACGATTTTATAACAACTTTTTTAAGATGATATTTTTACATTACAGTTTCACGTTCAATTTTCTCTTTCAATTGTTTTCGCATATACTGCTTGTCAGGAAAAGAAAGAAAAAAATGCGAAAAATGCTTTCATTTGCTTTGGAACAAAATCTAGCTATACTATACCAAAGCTCCTTTAGCAATTCTTTTTCCTCGACTAACGATTATTTAGGTGAACTTAAATAATGTCGCCATAGTCTGGTAGAGAGTGTGATGACTTATAATACTCGAGCCCGTGCATCAAGCCCCAGTTCAGACATGTCGAATAAAACGAAATATGAAAATATACAGTTTTCTTCTAATGGATACAAGGTCGTCCTCATCGCCGACTTCCTATCAAATACCCGTCTCGCCGGAGCATCCTCCTCCATTCGAACGACATGGCCGAGCCAGCGCCATAAAGAAGCATAGGTAGCATAGAGTCCAGAATGACATCATTTTGGGTGGTAACGGCGGAGCCAAGGTAAATAAATTCCATGACTGTTTCAAAAGTATAGTTATCGGCCGTAATCTGAGAATCAATACGTCGCACGTCTCTACTTGTCGATAACATATACTTTGTTTTGCCCTCATTTACTGCCATACCCATCTTAGTAGACTCCCGTTCAATAGCAATAGACGAGCACTAAAGGCAGCAGTAACATCTCGCTTGGTACGCCCTATGATGTCAATGTCGTCAGCATACGCAAGCAACTGGACATTTTTTTGATGTACTCCAGTCTTTCGCAGAACACTCCCCATGACGACGTTGAAGAGGTCGCATGATAAGGGGTAGACTTGTCTGATACCTCGCACGGTGTCAAAAGGTTCGGAGAGGTCCATTCCTACCTTGACGGAGCTGCAGGAACTGGTCAACGTCATTCTGCATAGCCTTATCAGCTTCGCAGGTATACCGAGATCAAACATTGCGGCAAAAACACGATCCCTTATTGGGCTATTAAAAGCCGCCTTATAGTCGACAAAGAGATGGTGTGTGTCGATTTGTTTTTTGTGGGTGTTTTCCAGGATTTGGCGTAGTGTGAAGATCTGTTCGAAGGTGGACTTGCCACCATCTGAAACCGCACTGATAAGGTCCAATCAGTGTTTTGACGAGTGGCTTCAGTCGTTCACACAATACGCCTGAAAGTACCTTATATGCTATAGGGAAAAGGCTTATACTCCTGTAGTTGGCGCATATCGTAGGGTCTCCCTTCTTGAGGACGGGACAGAGGACACTGAGGTTCCAATCGTTGGGCATACTTTCCTCTAGCCATATTTTGTAAATAAGCTGGTCATGCGCCCTACGAACTCATTACATCCGGTAATGGAGGGAAGGGGAGGCCATCAGGACCTGCCGCTTTATTATTTTTAAGACGCATAATCGCGACTTTGACCTCTTCATGGCTAGGCGGCGAAATCTCCACACCGTCATCATCGATCGATTTGTTCCTCCACTTATGAATAAAATTAATACCTACAACATGGGTGGTCTGAGCAGCTACATAAGTCGTAATTCTGACTAAAGGCTTGAAATGACTAATTAAGTAAGTAAGTAAGAACTTAAATAAATACAAAACAATCGCTACGAAAATGATTCGTTAAAAGAAAATTCGTTAAAATATTTGAAACTTAAAAGTCATACTGTTATTAAACACAGTTAAGTTCAATAAAAATTTTAATTACTTTTTATATCTTGCATTATCTGTATTAGAAATATACATATGTATGTACATACATACATAAACGCTGTGAATTCTGATCTCAATATAAATAAAATTTATTATTAACACACAACTATTGTTTATTGCTTTATTATGTATTTAAATAAATATAGTTTAGATGACTGAATCATTTTAGTTTTCAGAGATATAAAATATTTAATAATTTTGTTTTGACGACTTTCAAAAATGACTTGCATATGCTGACGGTTTTTTAAATAGAAATTTCTAGTTTTTGTCGATTTAGCTTTTAAAAATTCTGACCACACTTCAACTTGTTATTGTAGAAACGGGGAGGTAGTGAAAAATTCAAATGCACTGCCATTACAGAAAAATTGTTTTAAGGCTCTGCAATTTGAGTAAATTTTTTACTATCTCGTTATTAAAATATTCTCTCTAATTAATGTGGCACAAAATTATTTTAAAAGTTGTCGCAAAAATCGTTTGAAAATCGCCACGTTTGGCGAGAAATTTCCAGATGTGATAATCCTGCCTGTAACATAAAAAAGAATTCCACAACCTCTCTTTAGAGTATAATAATAGAACACATACATAATATAGATAATTGGCCATTGGAACCCTTCATTCAGGATTACGGCCTAGCTTCTCACACCACTCATGTTGTGTGTCTTAATTTTATACTTGAGTGGCGGGACCTACAGCTTAACGTCGACTCCGAACGACAGATTTTGAGAAACTTTTTCATGGCAGGTTTATTTACTCTTAGAGTCCTTGCCAGAAATCTGGTGAGAGGAAGTCGCCGAAGAAATATTTTTATTTTTCATATTTCGTTTTGATGTCTGGCCTGGGGCTTGAACCCGGGCTTTACGTCGAATAAGCGAATACACTACCTACTAGACTACGGCGTATAGTATGATAAGGGCTACAAATATGCTGCAAAGTGCACTAAGCAATAGTTCTACGTTAACAGTACTAATGTATAGGGTGTTTTTTATAGAGGTATAGAACTTTAAGTTGCAATAAAACAACGATGGATTATTCAATTGACATGAATTTTATTTATCCGAAAGATAATCTTATGGCATTACATTTAAATATGATTTCTGGCATATGACCGCCACGGCTGTCGCGAATGTAGTCCAATCTGGACGTCCAATTTTCGATGACTTTTTCCAACATTTGTGGCCGTATATCGGCAATAACACGGCGAATGTTGTCTTCCAAATGGTCAAGCGTTTGTGGCTTTACCGCATAGACCAATGACTTTACATAGCCCCACAGAAAGTAGTCTAGCGGTGTGAAATCACAAGATCTTGGAGGCCAATTCACAGGTCCAAAACGTGAAATTAGGCGGTCACCAAACGTGTCTTTCAATAAATCTATTGTGGCACGAGCTGTGTGACATGTTGCGCCGTCTTGTTGAAACCACATCTCCTGGACATCATGGTTATTCAATTGAGGAATGAAAAAGTTAGTAATCATGGCTCTATACCGCGGATGGACCCATCGGGTCTTCCTCAATATCGGGACATATCGGGTCTTCCTCAATGCTACGCTCTACATCAGCAATAGCTTCTTCTGTACGCACCGTACAGCGTCTCTGGGGATGCGAGTTATCAAGAAGAGTAAACGTGGTGCGAAAACGTTCCATGGTTAATCGAATTAACTGCTCTGATGGACGATTTTGTCGACGATAAAATGGACGTAGTGCGCGATACGTTTTCCGCACAGAACCATTATTTTCAAAATGAAATTGCACTATTTGCAAGCGTTGTTCAGGCGTGAGTCTATTCATGATGAATTGCCAAACCAAACCGAGAATAAATCACTTGACAGCTGTTAAATCGGTCGCCATCTTGAAAAGTAATGCCAACTTAAAGTTCTATACCTCTATAAAAAACACCCTTTATTAGATTGGGCCAAACTATCTCCGGATTCAAATCCAATCAAGACTTTTTGGAATTTCAGTAAAAACAAAACAATCAGAAAAATTTCAATAAAAACAATAATTTAATAAAACCGCAAAGAAATTCATTTTTTGACGTATAAACTAAGAATGCTAACAAGTATACGTCATGAATTTTCTCATTTCACCTCTACTTTCTCATTACATCTACATGTGTTCGATTAGTGTTCGTATTATTTTTCACATCAGTGTACGAGTATGTATACTGTTCAATATGTTTACCCCGTAAAGAATTGAATTGCAATTGTATGAACAATTAATTTTACACCAATAATTTAATCAAATAATTTAAAAATACTCATGTTCAGGCCATTGTGCAGTGTAAGACCCCAATTAAATTTTTAATAGCAATAGAACAACGTTCAGATATACATATGTACATTCATGCACACACACATAAATTGCAGTAAATTTGATTTTATAAATCATAGAAAGTAATAGAAAGACTCGCACATATGCGTATACCGACGACATACGCATAGAATATGCAGTTGCATGACATATGCGGAACTACAACTATCAAGTGCAATCATAATTGAAAGCTAACAAACGCGTATTCAAAAAAAGTTTAAACTTGAAAAAGGTCAACTTTAAATTAAAATGAACGCAGTCGTAATTTAAATACTCGCACATACATACATACATTTCTAATAAATGAATATGTAAACATTTTTATCATTGTCATCATAAACATTATCTTGATGCTTGATGCCGTAACCTTAATAAAAGAATAAAAAAAATTAGAATAAAATGTAAAAATTATTAAGTAAAAAAAGTCGCCGTAGTCTAGTAGGTAATGTGTTCACTTATTAGACGTATAGCCCGGGTTCAAACCCCAGGTCAGACATCAAAACGAAATATGAAAAAAAATATTTCCTCGGCGACTTCCTCTCAGCAGATTTCTGGCAGACACTCTGAGAGTAAATGAACCTGCCATGAAAAAGTTTCTCAAAAATCTGTCGTTCGGAGTTGACGTTACACTGTAGGTCCCGCTACTCAAGTATACAATTAACGCATACAACATGAGTGTTGTGAGAAGCTAGGCCGTAATCCTGACTGATGGGTTGTAATGGCCAATTATGTACATACATATGTATGTATGTATGTATATTTCGTAATTATTTAAAATTAAATTTCAATATGATAAGAATAAGAATGTACAAGTGAGTTTTGTTTTATTTTCACATGTCATTAACCTTTAAATACTTTTAATTGTTCATTTTAAATAATTATATGTACATATGTAAGTTAGTATTATTATACTCGCTTAATATGTTACTACGTACGTAAATCTGTAATGTGATAATTTCTTAGTTTTTCCTAGACGTACTTAAAGAAAGTATCTCCGGATTGTATAAAAATAAACGCAAAAAAAGAAAAACAATGATATCTCATCACGTATTCTCTCTTCCCCCATGTTATATGTATATGTATTTAAATCATGTCATTTAAATGATGCCCGTTATACGCAAAATATGTTTTTTTCTACGATATTATCAGCTCATTGGCCTTTTAAATCATAATATTTTAAAATTTTCACTCAATTTTATTATTAAAATTCAAACGTGGGACCATTTAAAATTAATTAATATTATTGTATTAGCTTTTTAAGGAATAATCTATCCCAAAATAAATTCTGAATATGAAAATACTAAATAATTCATCACTAAAGTAAGAAGTCACCGTAGTCTAGTAGGCAGTGCGTTCGCTTATTAGAAGTAAAGCCCGGGTTCGAGCCCCAGGCCAGACATTAAAACGTAGTATAAAAAAAATATTTCTGCGGTGACTTCCTCTCAGCAGATTTCTGGCAAAAACTCTGAGAGTAAATAAACCTGCCATGAAAAAGTTTCTCAAAATCTGTCGTTAAACTGTAGGTGTGAGAATCTAGGCCGTAATCTTGACTGAAGGGTTGTAATGGCCAATTATATATGTATGTATGTTGTTTTAATGCACATCTGTTTTATAATAATTCAATTTTAATAATAATTTCAATATTAAATGATTATGTTATGTACACTTCATCCTGTTGTTTCAAAATGAAAATTCGGATTAAAATTATTACTTGTATAAGGGCCATTATTACAACTAAAGAGAGGATTTTAAAGGGCAGATAAATTATTTTTCATTATTATGAGTACCCAATAAGATAGAAGTGAGCGTTAAGCTAAATGGATGATCATCCTACCTTTAACTTTTAAAGTTAAATTTATGTTTGAACTTGCCATATTATATGCATATTATTTTCAATATGGCACCTTCAAATTTAAACAAAATGAGCATACACAACAAAAAAAAACGAAGCCCTTCATTTCCACTGCGATTAAAAAAAACAACTTGTTTAATTGAGCAGTGTTATCGGCATTGCTCCGGCACTGCCATATTTTTGAAATTTTTTTTTTTATCCGTAAGTCTGTAATAACGAAAATAAGTTAAAGGTACCTTTAGGTAAAGGGAACTTTACTGTTTACTTTACTTTACTGTAAAGTCAACACTTAAAGTTCCGTTTTAAGTAAAGTTCCCTTTACCTAAAGGTATCATTAACTAAGCCCAAGTTCTAAAGGTTGCCAGCAAACAAATTATTTGTTAGCATAAGGAAACGTATTTTTATTGTCTAGAGGCTAAAGCGTTTGTTAATTATTTGTAAAAGAAATTAATTTATTCACTGTTACAAGACAATTGTAAATAAAATGTACAAAAAAGAATTGTATTCATTTCAATTGGCCTACAACAAATTTTCAAGTCCCAAAAAAAATATACAAAAAAAGTAAATAAAGAACAAAATAAATAATCTTTATCTTAATGAGTTTGGAAAGCAGAAAAACACAGATTATTTTATACAATCTTAGCACATAAGTATGTTTGTAAAACAGTGGTGATTAAAAATGATCATCTGTTAACAAATATGTATGTATCAGAGATCAGCAATGAATCGTTTTTTGGCTACTCATAAGTGCTCATGAAATCTTGAATATGAGTGAGTCAACACTATTAAAATTCAACTACTCTGATTTATTCGTACTCACTACTACATTGATTTATAAGTACAGGTTGCAATGAGTATGAGTACAACGTTGACATCAAACTCATAACATTCGAAATATGTTTGATTCATACGCCTATTCATTCAGATTCATAAATTTAGAATAATATTTATAATATTTATAAATGATTCGAATGATTGTTAAGTATGAGTACGATGAGTACTTCAAACTTTGAATATGAGTAATATGAGTATGATATTAAAATAATATAATATATATATATAATTATGAACATGATTCGAATCTACTCATCTCTTTGAATACTCATTGCTGATCTCTGGTATGTACTCGTATATACATATGTACCACAATTTTAAAAATTAGCTTTTACTTTGTGTGAAGAATAAAACATATTTTTTAAATATAGTTAAAAATTTATTGTATTGTGCATAAATGTTGTATATTATACACATACTACATATGAGTTACTAACCTTGAACTGTTAACTTGTATACTGCAATGTGTATGATTATCATGTGCCTTAGATGCATCTTCTGTGGTGGAGCCAAACGGACATCCTGGTCCATTTAACTGTGACAGCGATGTTTGATGTTGTTTTAGTGAAGGGTATGCAACACTCTTGGAGGAAGACATAACGATTATATTTTCCTTCGATTGAGATAATAAACAGCATTCATCGACGATGAATGGCACAGTGGCGTACAATTTAAAGTTACCATATATTGCTTTTGGATCTATTTCTTCTACTAGAGTTAATGTATTTGGTTCTGTCTTTATTGAAAACTTTTTAAATTCATCATTCTTTACCATTTTTACAAAAAGATCCACGCTTTCTCTAATCAATTGACAAAATCTGTCATCATGTTCGACAATTTTTGAAGAAAATTCGTTCTCGTTATTAGACGTCTAACAGGAATATTCAATAACCTGCAATATTCTTTTCAGTGGCAATTGTAATTGCCAATTCAAATGATGAGAAAGGATTTCCTATTGTTTTTGATAATCATTATTTAAAAATTTTCTATAAAAAAATTACAATAAAATGAATAATTCAAATATTTTTTAGCATGTTTGTTTATAGTTTTTATTATTTCATCAATAATTTGTTAATTTATTTTATATTAATTTAATTTATATTTATAAATATTATTTAGAGTTCCCCATCTGTCTTAATTAAATCAAAAACCTTCATAGAAAACTTTATTAAATATCTTAAGGCCTAATTAACAATAATTGGGCAATTCACACAAGCCCTTGTATCGTTGTATTCATTGTATTATTGAACGAATATACAACAGTGTATGCTTGTTGATAATTTTCGTGTAAAAATCCGATACACATATACACATTTTGTTCATATGTTTTTGTAAATTGTATTGGTTTCGTGCTATCAGTTTATATAAATGCCAGTAATCAAGAAGAAGAATAAAAATACAAAATATATTCTATGTAACTTGAGTCAACAATTAACATTTCAAAATTATATTTTACGTAATATATTTCATTTTGTTGCTTGAAAATCAAATTATGAATACTAGTCTTCTTCTTCTTATCGTTTTTTGACATTTGGAATACGAAATACACAAACAACATAGCATTGAGCGTTCACAAACAAAAAGTGTATTCAATACAACATACACGATACAAAGTCGTATGGATTGGCCAAATGAAATTAATTGCAATTTAGTTAAAGAAATCAGAAATGCATAAGAAATCATACATAAGAGTATAACAGAATAGTAAAGAAATCAGTGTTGTTTACAACACCTGATGATAAACCATGCAACTTGTAAAGGAAGTTGGTAATAGCTTTCATAATTTTTTTATTTTCACGTTTCTGAAGGACACTCAAAATTTTTAAATAAATAGTTTCTAAGCCAATAAAGGTAAGTTTAGATTTAGACTGAATCTAGCATTTAAAATAAAAAAAAAATAAATTTAAGTTTGCCTACGTATTTGACAAACTTTTCAATAAATTTTAACAGAAGACATAGCAAATTATAGTTTGGTCTCTACATAGCGTTGTCAGTAATTTTTTGTAAAAAACTTTTTTTTTCCTAAAAAAGACTTGTTTTCTATAAAAGTACCAAAATATCGGATTTTTATATGAAAATTACCAACAACAAGCATACATGATACAACGGCTTGTATGAATTGCCCAAATATTTTATTTAAAAATGTAAACATTTCGTGTTATTATTATTGAATTTATTGAAAAAAAATTATAAATTGAATTTTGTCCAAGAAACTTGTTTTGTTAGAATACAAATTTAATGAAAACTTTTTCGCATCTCAAAAAACTTGGAAAAAAGGGAAAGCTTGGCAAATGGCAACGTTGTCTACAACACATAAGTTGTAATGTAAATAACGTTATAATGGAAGAAATTTTCAAAACGACAACTAATTACGAGAGATTATTAAAACTTGCCGTTAACTAAAGGGAGGATTTTAACGGGCACATAAATTGTTTTTCATTATTATAAGTGGACAATAAGGTAGAAGTGAGTTAAAGGGAGGATCATCCTACCTTTAACTTTTAAAGTTAACTTTATGTTTGAACTTGCCATAGTATATATTATTTTCAATATGGCAACTTCAAATTGAAACAAAATAAGAAAATACAACAAAAAACAAAGCCAGTCGTTGCCAATGCCTTAAAAAAAAAACTTATTTAGTCGAGCAGTTTCATCGACATTGCTTCGGCACTGCCATATTTTTGAAAACAGTTAACTTTATTTTATCTGTAAGTCTGTAATAAGGAAAATATGTTAAAGTTAACTTTACAGTTCCCTTTAGCTAAAGGTACCTTTAACTAAACCGAAGTTTAACGGCAAGTTGTAATAATGGTTCTAAAACGTTTTCAAAGATGCAAAGACTTCACCACTCCGTGTAATAATAAAAACGAAATTAAGAATTTTTTTCCCTTATTATAAAGACAGATTAGAATAGTTTATAATTTAATAGTATCTACTAAAATTGTACTGTTTTAAAATGATGATAACTATTATATGTATATTTTAGTGCTGAAATATATGTACATATATATTTTCTTTATTATTTTATGATGCCGATACATTTATTTACTTTTTTTTCTAGTTTTATTGTTTAGAATAGTTTAATTAAACAATTGTTCTTTGTTTTTTGTTTTAAAACGATTATCGTTTGTTTACTTTTCACATCATACTCTTGAACTTAAACGCACAGATCCTCTTGATTATTGTGTGGGTATATGTGGGTTATTTATATGTATGTATTTATTTACAAAAGAAAAGAACAGAAAGTTTTTAAGTAAACATTTTTTAATAAAATTTTTAGATGCGTTTGCAGTACATGCATACATATAATCATTATCACAAACGCGTTCACTCGATGCTGATTTAAAAATAATAAGAGAATGTTACTTCGTTATTGTCGATATCACTTCTCACCATTATATACAGATATATACTATACAGTGAGAGCCAAAAGTGAGTAAACACCATTGAAATAATTCATTTTCTTAGGATAGCGAGAAAAGTAATTGAGAATATTCGAATAAATTTCCAAAAATAAAAACGTTTATTTATTACATATAAATTTTTTTTAAAACAAAAACAACAATTCATGATAAAGGAACTTTTTTTATACTTAAGAACATAATAGAAAATTTAAAATTATAGTGGGTGTTAACTCACTTATGGCGCTCACTATCTATCACTATTAATTTCAATCCAAAATACAATGTTCAAAAGTCTCTATAATCCATTCTCGCATTTAATTTGTGCTTAAGAATAATTTCACTCGATGTTTCAATAGAATTTAATTTTTTAATTTTATTCACTGTATACATTCATATGTATGTATGTACGTTATTAAATTTCACTGTAGAATAACATTTTTTGTTTTTTTTTATTAAATTCATTTCAATTATTTAAATTTAAAAAGAAAAAAAAAGAAAAGTTTCATATAATATTAAAACAATGATAATATAAACAATAGATTACATTGTATGTAATATTAATAAAAATATACAAACATATGTATGTACAAAGGAACCTAGATATAGTAAGGCATATAAAAATATATGCACCTTACATAAATACACATAAATCTTTGTTTATTATTCATATTTCAAAAAAAAAAAAATTAAAATTAAAAATATTAAATAAATTCAATGTTAACATTCTCTTTTTTAATTTATATATTCTTTTACATTTTATTAATATTATTATTTCGTACACCACCCGTATGTATTTTGAAAACCGTCAACCGACCGTCCAAATGTTCCTTCACCGTCCGATCTTGTTTTTTAACTGATCTTTGCTGGATGAATGCGATTGGAAATAGTAAAAGCGATAATGTCAGTCAATAATCGCAACTAATCGTCCGTCGTCACTAAGTCGGTAACAGTAAACAGTCAGCAGCCAGTAGACAGATATTTGCCGAATGATATTTTATTGGTGTTGTTTCTGTTGCTGTTGCTGTTATACTGTGATGAGAGTAAAGATTCTGTTATACCATACTCAATGATATGGAAGTAGAACATACAGTGTCGAGAACAACTAAATAAAAGGCTTAATACGTAAATTAAAAGATTTTGCAATTTAGTTCATCATTGGAAATCTTACAATCCTAAATACATAATTAAATGTTAAAAAATAGAAAACGGTATAGTTTTTTTGTAGTTTTAGAATTATTCTTAATTTTTTTTTTCATGTATTGTTTTTATTCTGAAATTTTAACCAAAAGTGCTAAGCTAATATGATAATCTGGGTAATCTTCAATTGCGAAAGGAAGTTAACATTGAGTTATTACAATAATATTAGATTATATCTAACTGCAGGAAATTTCAATCATTATATTTATATAGATTTTGCTGAAAATCTTAATAAAACACTAAAATCAAAAATAACAAAATTAAATTAAAACGTATCATTGTTGAAACATTAAGGGCCCTTATTACAACTTGCCGTTAAAGTTGGGGTTAGTTAAAGGTACCTTTAGTTAAAGGGAACTGGAGTTACCTTTAACTCATTATCGTTATTACAACTTGCAGATAAAATTATTCAAAAATATGGCAGTGCCGGAGCAATGTCGATAAGACTGCTGAATTATACAAGTTTTTTCTTTAACGCAGTGGCAACCTCGGACTTTGTTTTTTTGTTGTATATTCTCATTTTGTTTAAATTTGAAGTTGCCATAATGAAAATAATATATAATATGGCAAGTTCAAACATAAAGTGGCCTTTAAATGTTAAAGGTAGGATGAGCCTCCCTTTAGTTTAACGATCATTTCTATCTTATTGGGTACTCATAATAACGAAAAACAATTTATCTGCCCTTTAAAATCCTCCCTTTAGTTAACGGCAAGTTGTAATAATAGCCCTAATTTTATACATACCTACAGTTTAAAGTCGACTCCGAACGACAGAAACTTTTCATGGCAATTTTTACTCTCAGAGTTTTTGCCAGAAATCTGCTGAGGGGAAGACGCCGAAGAAATATTTTCATATTTTCGTTTTGATGTCTGACCTGGGATTCGAAATCGGGTCTTTCGTCTAATAAGCCAACGCACTACCTACTAGACCACGGCGACTTCAGTAGTTAATTAACTTAAACTTTTGGTGTTATTTCTCTGGCAAAGACAGCATGACAGGTGTAATCTGAAAACTAAGAACTATGGAAAAACTATCGGTTAGGTCATCGTAGAAAGTTTCGTTTACTTCATAGAAGCGCATTCAAGAGATCTAGGTGAGATAGACGAGCACCAAGTATCTGTCAAAACTGCTTTTTTAAAACGATTTTTTTGAAATTGGAAACTCATATGTTTACGAATGCAACCCATTTTAATCTAGATAGGTATTCTAAAACAACCACAATCTTTCAATGCTCAACTGATGTAAACATTGATTTCTGACCAATTCCAGACTATCAAAACCTTTAAGCACAAATCGACAGAGCCATTTCAAAAAAATTTTGTCGGCCACTAAAATTTAGGGGAGCAAATAACTTAAAAACTAGAACTTCTTGCGCATATAGGCAAATGGGCTGTGAATCTATAGATTCTCTAGAATATAAAAACCTCGAGCCGTTTCCGAGAAATTAAAGATCAATTTTTTGTTACTTACCGGGACAAATTTTATCGGAAATTTCTGGTTGTCATGGAATCGCAGGTATCGGTGTACTACACACTACCAGAGTTGATATTTAAAGGTATCTCCTCTTACTCATAATTAAACTTTCGACCGAAGTTGTTGTAATGGGTTCTGCCAGCCTTGAGATTCTTATTAGGAATTAAAACTATTCAAAACTGATAAGCGTAACACTAAGCACCTATTTTGTGTTATTTACAATAAAGTTGAACTTCTAGCTTGTATTACAAACTATAAAGTTAAAAGCGGCTTACCTCTGAGAGCCCAATCCATGCTTTCCCAAATGGTACAGTGAGTTTTGGCATTTGCGAGGTTCAAAAAATATATAGTATTTCTATTGCTTACAGAGTACATCACATGTTAGCTTTGTAGCAAAGTTGAATCTCAAACCACGGCTTTGGGTATGCTTGAAAAGCCTAGAAGATTCAATTCAGGATTAATACTTAACTTTTATATCACAACTACATTTTATTTCTGTTTAACATTGTAAAAGTCTCCGCCTTTATATTAACACTAATTTCTTCAATGTTATAGCAAGTTAGGTACTTTTACTATTAAACAGGACTGAAATTGATTGTTCATAATTTGTACTTATTAGGTGGTTTATTCGACTAACGTTACCACAGAAAACGGTTTCACAAATTTACCGAAAAGAGTTTCTATTTGAAAACTAAGAATGTGAACGTTTATGTGAGAATAGCCAGATTTTATCCATGGTAAATAACAAATGATGGGTCTAACTTAGATGGAGGTACAGGTGCTGGAGTTTTCTGTAAAGAACTCGGTCTTGAACTTCACTTCAGGTTAAATGATGACTACTGCAGCGTATTTCAGGCGAAGATTTTCGCAATCTTGAAGGCTGTTGAGGCCATAACTGATGGCCCCGCTTCGGAATCGGAATCTTACATGATCTTCGTTAACAGTCAGACTGCCCTAAGGGCCATTGCGTCGGTATTGTGCAAATCACGGCTAGTTCGCGAATGCAAGGAGTCGTTGAAGACTTTTGGACCAGACCGTATCCGTCTATGCTGGGTTCCGGGTCATAGCGGAATACTGTGTAATGAGACGTCGGATGCTCTCGCTAGGTTAGGTTCGAATGGTTAGTCCTGATCCACAAATCTGCCACCTCTACGGCCTCATCAATGGATGGGTCAGGGGGGAAGAGCAGAGGCATAGGGGTAATGGATCGGGTTGTTATGTTTCTAGGTGTCTATGGCTTGCTATAGACAGTGGAAGAACAGGTTGGCTGCTGGGCTTGGATAAGGCCAGTTTAAGGTTAATTATCGGGTTTATCACAGGGCACTGCTTAGCTCCCTGACGGGGATCTGGAACAGATCCCAGCCGAACTACTGCAGGGTATGTTGCGATGAGGAGGAATTAGAGACTGTCGAACACCTCCTCTGTAACTGTCCAGCCCTTGGTAGGTTGAGGTTGAGGTTGACCCTTGGCAGGGGCTTCTTTGAGAGTTTGAATTCTGTTCATTAGTAACTTGAGCTGGTTGAGGAGTGCTAGGGCTTCATCAGTGTAGCCGCGTTCTCTCTTTTTGTTTTGTTTGGTCTATGTAAGTCCTTCGCTTCCTATTCTCCCTTACTAATTCCTCTCCTTCTTCCCATGCCCTCTTGTATCCTTTCTTCTTAAGGACGTTATGTACAATGGGTCAAATGGACCTACGGATACTGTACTTGTCTCAGGTGACAGGTACACGTCCTCTAACCTAACCTACCTTAACCTAACTAAATGTCAAATGAGAAAGACCGTAATTTTCATTACGTGTGAAAATAAAATAACAAAACCCCATTAAACTCTTTATTTAATGGGAAAACAATCTAAAAAAGAGTGATTTATTCAACTTACTACAACTTTCTACATTTAATTGATTTTCTGTGTACGATTTTAAGCAATTGTTGCCGTTAACGTTCATAACACTTTCTTCCCAAAATATCCATACCTTCTCGATATCAATTACAATCCATTAAAATACATATGTATGTAAATTATGTTTCTGTTAAGAAATTTTTTTTTTCTTAAAAATAAAAATTTCCTTTTATTTTCAAATTTATTTTATTCACATGTTACAGAGCTCTGACTTAACTAATTAATCAAATGCACTTATTTCTTTACATTTTCAAATAAAGAAATACATAATTATTTTCTTAGAATACTAAAAATATCTCTAATTGTACGATAAATTTTATTCATAAAGGTTAAGAATGCATACATACAAACAAATTTTTTACTTTGGTACTTTGGATGTACTATCCGTTCTGCATACAATAATTATAACTATGATTTGCATATATATATGTATATAACAATATATAAATATATATATACGATATACATATATGTGAGTGTGCTGGTTGAGACAGACAAAACAATAACAACTTTATGAGATGAGAACGAAAATTGCCAAAATCAAGCAAAAAAAAAATTTTAATAAAACAATAACAAATATACAACATATAAAAAGGAACGTATACATACATATGTATTTACAATTTACAAAAATATTTTAGCAAATATACTTGAAATTAAAAAAATTAAACTAAACGTTGCAAATCAAATTCTAAAGTTTACTATTAATAATTAGTCGATAGATAGAACTTGATGTTGAAATGCACCATTGCTTGAAATTATATTAAAAAGCTATTGCCAATAAATCTATATATGTACATACAAACATTTTGCTATCGATATTCCTACTCTATTCAAATTATCTAATAAAGCATCGACACTTTTTTTCATTTGACCAAAAAAATATCAAAAGTTTAAAAATTAATTGAGTGCTATATGGTTGGTTAAATTATAAAACATAAATATTGAGCTAATTGAAGAATTGCATAGGATAACACAATAAGGATAAAATACCAAGAAGCCTATATGAGTGTCTTTCTTTGGTACACATTACATTATTCTATATCACTACTTGGTGATTATACTATTCAATTATGAGCCAATTTAAAATCTCTATAGTAGCTTCCAAAAAATTACATTCAAAGAATAAGTTTTTGGCATGATTAAAAAGTTGTTTATTTTCTTTTGCACCTGAGTTCGAAACTTATTTGCTCTCTAAGATTTAACTTTAGATCGTGTTTAAAAATTCCCGAATGTATATAGAGGACATTGATTATTTAATTATCAGTGTAAGAATTTAAATGTTAATATAGTTTCTATGCGAAGACATTCGAAATCGTTTGCACAAGAATAAATACAACTCAATAATGTAAATATATTTCACATCACAAATATATACAATACAACCACAAATAACATATAAGAAATTAAAATTGATCACACTGTAGAAAAAATCATTTCCTTCCGAATTCCTGTACTGAAATTATTTCTCTGTTACATTTTAGCTAATCAAGTTATTTACATTTCTTTTCAATTTCAATTATTTTTATATTAAAAATTAATTTACTCTCCCTTTATTTTATTTACTATAAAGTTTCTTGATTATGTATATTAGCACAGAAAAGCATAAAGAGAATAAAAAACCAAAAGAAAAAATCTTTTAAAAAATAATCATTAATAAATAAAACACACACAAACAAAATGGAAATCTTATTCTAAAGGTGGAAATTTATTAGCGAAACATAAGTTCGGCCAAAGTTCTTTCAGTCTGAAATGATAAAAAAAAAGATGAAAAAATAATAAAATAAAAATAATTTTAAGAAATTTTCAAGTAAATCAAACTTATAAAGGTTTAGTAATAAATAGTATAAAAAAATTAAAAAAAAAATTATTTAATGTCATTTTGTCTGTCGCAACAACACACTTTACAAAAAAAATTTGTTTTGAAATAATTGGTTAAAAGCAATATTTACAACCTCCGATCAATTCAGCGAATACGATATATATTTTGGCAATTTAACAGATAAGTTATAAAAATATTCCAATTATTTTTTTTTTTTTAAGCTTCTACTGAAGATAAATGCTCGACTTCGAAAATGTTTTCCTTTCACACACAACAAATTATAACGACTATTTTTAATTATTTGATGAAAGTCTACAAAAAAAAATTCTTTGTGTTTAAAAGAAATAAACACTTTGACAATTTTTACAAGCGGGGATTAGCATATAAACTGTCTGGGAGTATGCTTCTGAAAAGACAGAATTCTTCCTTGTTGAATTACAAATTGGCAAAATGAAAGTATCCGAAACACTGATACCCCCAGCGCATAAAAGCAAATGTGGACAACACGTTTTAGGGGATTCGTGTATAACAAAAATTTAATTTAAAATATTTAGTAGGCCTTAATATATCAGAGACAAATTATTCATTGTGGCATACGACTAGAAATCTTAAAACAAAAACCCCATTGTATTTAAGCCATCTTTTACAAAATTTCACTAGAGAATGGAAGAGATATGACGTTGTGAAAAGTAACTTGTTTGTTGATTAACTGAGAACCATCTTTTATAGGAAATTGCGCCAACTGTTGTTGCTATACTTCCGCATTCCCACCAGAGATCAGTAATGATACATACTCCAGATTTCGGATACTTATACGCCATACTTATTTTAATATCATACTCATACTACTCATATTCAAAGTTTGAAATAGTCATCGTACTCTTACTTAACAATACGCATGATGTTATTGATTTCGACTCTCTATGACTAATCGCATACACGAATCACAAAATAAGTATGATTTGAGTACGAACACTACAATACTCACAAGACGGTTGTGTGTTTGCTCTGATTGCTGTCTTTGTCTTTTTTGATTATGTGTCTTTTTTCTTTCTTTGTAAATGCAACAACAGCTAAGGCTGTAAATTTTGATGAATAATTCGAATCACTCGAATCATTTATGAGTATTATAAGTATTTTTCTAAATTTATGAATCTGAATGAGTAAGCGTATGAATCAAACATATTTCGAATGTTACGAGTTTGATGGCAACGTTGTACTCGTACTCATTGCAACCTGTACTTATAAATCAATGTTGTAGTGAGTCTGAATGAATCAGAGAATTTGAATTTCAATACTGTTGACTCACTCATACTTAAGATTTCATGAGTACTTATGAGTAGCGAAAAAACGATTCGTGGTTGATCTCTGATTCCCACATTGAACAGTAAGGAAATCGTTTATAGACGTACCTCAAGCATTCGGCAAGGTATGGCACTACGGCCTAATATTTAGAAGGAAGCAAAATTTAGATATTAATGTAGTGAAACTATTAGAAATTTAAATAATCGACTGTATGTTGTTATTATGGAAGATGACTGAGAATCATCCGCAGATGATTGCAGCCGGTGTGCCACAAAGTAGATTTATGAGAAGCTTTTTTTTAAATTTTATTTACTCTCAGAGTTTTTGCCAGAAGACTGCTGAGATGAAGTCGACGAAGGAAAAAAAAATGTTTTTTTCATATATCGTTTTGTTCGCGACTTGGACTTGGGACTTGGATTTGAATCGTGACCTTGCGTCTAATAAGCCGACTCACTACCTAGTAGACTACGGCGACTTCGGTGTCAACAATCTAAAAAATATTACGAATCTGAACAATTAAATGAAAGAAAGGAGAGTTTTACGCGCAAGAGTAATTTCTTAAATCCATCTTCCGAGAGAAACACATATTTTAAGTACAGTTTAAAGTGTTTCCATAATTGCCCATTACAATCCTTCAGTCAGGATTACAACCTAGCTTTTCACACCACACATGTTGTGTGCGTTAATTTTATAGGTGGGTGATGGGACCTACAGTTTAACATCGACTCCGAACGACAGACTTTTGAGAAACTTTTTCATGGCAGGTTTATTTACTCTCAGAGGTTTTGCCAGAAATCTGCTGAGTGGAAGTCGCCGAAGAAATACTTTTTTTCATATTTCGTTTTGATGACTGACCTGGGAAAATTTTTAAAGTCAAATCAACTGATTTCTTAAATATTATACCATTTATAAGTTTTGTCCTTAATCCCCTAATAATCTAAATACGTAAATTCCTGACTAAAACCTATCGAATACTTTCTTTAAGAGTCTTAGGGGGTCTTACCGGTTTGTTTGAAATCTCACTAAACAACTTAATATCATTCACCTAATCGTGATCTCAATTGCAGAAACTATTTTTTTTGCTAATTCTTTGGTTTTTTTTTTGGTTTTTATTTCCATTATAAAAATATTAATTTTGTCTTTCATTCATTATCAATGAGTGGCCTTCTGCCAATATAGTTCACTAAATCTCATAAAGAAAAAAGAAATAAATGAAACGGTTGATTAATCCATGGCCTAATATATGACTTACTTCTAACTATGTTACTAACATACATACATATATATATGAAAATTCTAAGTAAAACGAAAAATATGTAGGTAAAGTATACGTTTGTGACTCAGCTTGTTAAGAGTCAAATAAATTTAGTTTCAATATCAATCAAACAATGTGATTATAATTCATCGCTGATTTGATCGATTTGTTGAGTCAATTTTTCGCCTTCAAAAATGTTTTGACAAACAACGCTCACCTTTTTTAACAATTCAATTGCAGTCTGCAATACGGTGTGCCACTTTTTCAATTCGGTTTCATGTAAAATTTCCTGCTGACGTAATAGTTCAATCCAATCTTCATGATTGTTAGGCAATTGTCTATAATTAAATGATAAACAATTAAATACGATAACAATTAATTAATGATAAATCTATATAACAAGGCGAATTTTATAAGGTAGCAGTTGCCAGATATTAGATGCACTATATAATACCACCTTATTCGCCTTGCCATAAGACCAACAGTAAATACATGTACATAAATATATGTCAACGTCTATGTTACCAACGATATACATACTTAAGGGCTGACAAATTTGGTACACGGGCTCTGGCTGTTATATCTTCCTCAATGCGCTCCTCTAATTTCCACAATTTAAGCAATAATATGACATTAACAATTATGAGGAAACATAATAGAACAAGAACAAAGAGTGACAGCCACCTGAATTTTGAAGTTGCCTCAGTCGGTACAACAGGACTGTCAATTGAATAGCGAGTAGTAATAATTTGTGTTACACCACAGTGTTCCGTTGGTTCAGGTTTTGGTTGTAAAATAGGGATTTCTTCAATTGGACGTATTTGAGCGGCAGTTCCTAAAAGCACAAAAAAAATCGAAAATAAAATTTCATATAATTTAAACAAACAATCACAGAACATATTAGTATTTTAAAGTATTTATTAAATTATAAATTTAGTACAAACATTCGATACGATACCTTTTTTACAGATTTCTCTTATATGCTGATGACAATGACTATGACAATGAGGATGGGGATGATAGTTTTGATTGTGGTTGTGCAGACAATGGCAATATATGGTGTTATCACAAAAACAAGGATTAATGTTTTGAATGGTAGCACTCAGATATTCATTCTCATCACCGCTTGTTATTGACGTGATGGATGATTTGGCACTTTCACCACTTAATGGTGCAATGACACATATAGCATTTGTTTGTATATGCTTACCCCTTCGTGGACGTCTTCCTTTGCCTTTGGCCGGTGGGATGCATGTTTCACTTTGCAGCGAATGTAACAACGAAGTATAGAAATCATCAAGACCAGCCCAAGTGTTCTTCTCTATAAAACCTTTTACTACACCCCAAATAGATTTTTTATATTTTATTTGAGCATGTACGGAAAGCATTGTGTGATCATCTACAGTTCTTTTAGGAGAAAAACAAAAACAAGATATATAAATCAACTTAACTTTCTTCTTAAACATATGTAACTATCTTACTTAACAAGACAGTAATGTACTAAAACACTAAAACTATCTGCATAAGGAATGCCAGCGTTAACATTATTTATATCAATAGAATACAGTTCGCCTGGTTTACTACAATCTCGCATAACTTGAAATTCAGTAACCTACAAGAAGTCAAAGGTAACATTGAAAAAATTATAATTTCTATTAAAAAAAAAAAAACAAAGAAATATAATTACCTTGGATGTTTTGGGACCTACGGATGCAGCCAATTGAACCGTCACATTAAATGTTCGAGTCTTTTGTCCGCTTTCATTTGTAATCCATTCGCCAAACACTAAATCTGTCGATTTACGCATTGCATGGAAATCCAACATAAATTTCGATTTCGAAAATAGCAAATTAAAAAGAGTTTCAATATTAATAGGCAAAATTGTATGAACCAATTGACGGCCTTCATGTGGAGAATTGCATTCAGCTGTGGCGACAAATCTAGCAACGACATTTAATTAAAAAAAAAATCAATATAAATTATGAACATGTAATTACATTTCATTTATTTGTGTGTCTTTACTTACGGAATGTTATTTTCTTCGGAATCACTAGAATCAGATATATCTGTTGGTAAGGTTTCTGAGTTTTTATTTGTATTTTCATCGCGCTGACGATTATTTTTTGAAACTTTGCGTTTATTATCGTATGTTGTTGAACCGTTTTTTGCCTCTTTCGAAACACTGGAACTATTAGGCACAGCACCTACATTTCCGCCAGTCGCACTTCCACTAGTAGTTGCCGTTTGAGTTTGAGTATTCGATGCACTACCATCTTCAGGTTTTGCTGAGTTCAATGTTAGCTCTTTAGCATTTGACTTCATTGCTTTTAACTTATCGCAGCTGCTAACGCTATTGTTTCCACTATTATTAGATGCGCTCTGTGCACTACCACTATCGACTAGTTGATATATATTTGATGTTGAAGTATCTATCCTATCTTCGCTAATACTTAATGCTTTTGATACATCTGTTGCAGATAAAAATTCTAAATTCGAAATGCTTTCATCGCGATCTTCTAATGAGGGATCAATATAATCTTCGTCATCAGTTGTGAGCCCTAACTCTTCACCATAATAACTATGTACTAATTGCCATATCTCCTGTGCTGGCATAGGTCTATTCATTAAAGTGTTCTGCCATACTCGAAAGAGAATTAAAAAAGTTTTATCTCGAGTTGTGAATGATGAAAAAAAGAATTTCTCCTTGGGTGTGCAAATCGATATAGCGTTTGGTATGACAAGAGCCGTTTTTTCTTTAGTTATAGATGTGACGTCTTTCCATTTAATAATCAAACAGGTCTCCCAGCCTAATATGTTGGCATGAAAACAAACGTAATTCTGCGAAATATATAAACGTCCCTGTATAAGCAAATCTCTGTATAGTGCACAGGAATAATCTGAAAAAAATAAAACAAACAAAATAATGTGAAAGGTTTCTCAATAATTCTCAATAAATTCTTAATAATTGTTTTTCCATGAAATTCTATGACAATTTAAACTTAAATATTAAGATTAAAAAAATAATCAAACATCGAGATTTAATTTAGTATCTACATTTTTCTGTATTAGAAGCAAACGAATAACTCAATCCAACAGCATACAGTTGCCTGAAAATAGCGATTTAAATAGGAAAAATTAGCAATCTAAATTAAGGATTGACTTTCCGCCTATTAGCAATTATATCCATGACTTTAATTTTTGTTTTGAAATTTCCACGTAACGCGTTTGCCAGAATCAACGTAAATGTGCTTTGCCTTTGCGACTATTGAGGACGGCATGATCCACTGCATTATGTTAATGAACAAATCTATTGCTTTGGTGTATGATTAAAACACAAAACACAAGCTGTGATCTGATAGGAATACTAAATTAGTCTCCTTCCACAAAAAAAGTGATTTCATCAGGAGGCTAATTAAGAATTATCGAAATTACTTCGATAACGATTATGCGATAAAATTCGTATAACCGAAATTAACATGTACGAGTTTTTATTGAATTTATTTCGACCATGAGTCCCGTAATTAGCCGCCAGTTATTTATCTCTAAAGCTTCTGAGTGCTTACAAATAGGGTTTGCTTTAGTTCACACGCAATACTAAATCTGAGTGCCATACTTGGTAAAAAAAAACTTAAGAAATATATAAAAAAAAGCACAGATCACCTTTATTCATGGCAGGTTTATTTACTCTCAGAGTTTTTGCCAGAAATCTGCTGAGAGGGAGTCGCCGAAGAAAAATTTTTTTTACATATTTCGTTGTAATGTCTGACCTGGTATACGAACCCGGGCTATAGGTCTAATAAGCCAACACACTACTTACTAGACTACGGCGACTACCCATTATTCTATTTGGCGATGTTAATACTAAACGATGTTGTCTTACATCGTCTAATGTAAATTGGTATTCCAATTGGCGTTATCAACATTTATACATGACATTTACATTATCATTAAAATTAGTCATTTGCAGAGTCTTTAAATTTAGTATAAAGGTATTAATCACCGAAAAAATAGTATAATTCTACAGGTAACGATAGATAGACCTCCAGGTATTGTACTTGTCTCAATTGACAAGTACACGTCCTCTAACCTATTATTTACATTGGATTTTATAATTTGTATTAACAAAAGAAAATTTGCACATATTGTTTCATAGTTTTGTCATTAATAGAACAATATTTTGCCAATTCACACGACTTTGTATCGTGTATGTTGTATTGAATACACTTTTTGTTTGTGAACGCTCAATGCTATGTTGTATTGTCTTTTTCGTATTCCAAACGTCAAAAAACGATAAGAAAAAGAAGACTAGTATTCATAATTTGATTTTCAAGCAACAGAATGAAAAATATTGTAGCAGAAAGTAAATTAATTAATTATCTGTGCGCACAATTATCATTTTGAAATGTTAATTGTTGACTCAAGTCGCGTTGAAAATATTTTGTAGTTTTATTCTTCTTCTTGATTACTGGCATTTACATAAACTGATAGTATGAAATCAATACAACTTCCAAAAACATATGAATAAAATGTGTATGAGTGTATCGTTGTATATTCGTCTAACAATACAATAAATACAACAATACAAGGGTTTGTGTGAATTGCCCAATTGTCACCTAACAGTTTTACGCCAATTTATGGTAATCAAATTTAGATTAAGTGTCCACTTGTGTGAATATTATTAAAAATCTAAGACACGAACCTTAATGTTAGTTTATCTCATAAAGCTAAAAGTTGAAGAAGTGTAACATTTTTAAATCGCGTTTGACTCAATATTAAAATTTTTATAATTACAAACTGATGTATGCAAAAATATAAAACTTGTTAGCTGTTCTATAAACAAAATATTTCAAACTTACATCCACCGAACAATATCGAGCTTCCGGATGATCCTGAACTACCCCGAAAACTTCCGAATAGCTCTCGATCGTTTTCATTTGCTTTAAAGACACACTTTTGGAGAAACCCAAAATTTTTGCAATTTCCTGGAGCGATGCCGGACTATCGGGCATTCCGGACTGTTGGATGCCGGGATAATGAACTTCTACTGTATCACTTTTTCAGTCTTGAATATTCTCTCAAAGTTATATTTTCTAAAAACTCATTAGAAGACAAATTAGTCTGTCCAGTTAATACAATTTATTAATTCGAAGCTAGGTCTATAATCCTGACTGAAGGGTTGTAATGGCCAATTATGTATGTGTGTATGTATGTATTAATTCGATATCTAAGGATTTTTCCATATAAAATAAAGGTTTATACAAGACTCAACAGAAATATGCAGTAAATTTTATTTCGATGTGGTATTCCAATAAATACGAGGTCTTTGTCCTTATAATTTTATTCAGTTTCGTCACGGTCCTAATTCGAAGATAAGAAGAGTATTGATAAACTTTATTTTATGAAAAAGTACATTTTCGTTGCTGCTTTCAACATCAAAAGATATATGGAAGTTATGTATGTATTCTCGGAGTTATCCATCAAGAGAAGTAAATTATGAAATTTCAATACCAAATTGTTCATTCTTTTTCAAAAATACCTATACTACCTATGAGCTATTGAAATCTAAAAATTTACCAAAACTACACTGATTACCACGCTACACAGCTGAAGAAAAATGAATGATAACACAATGTTAATTGCCACAAACCTGCATAGTTAGCGGTTATGATAACAGTTATCAGCAAATCCAGTGTTTATCGCTGCTTTATAATATTAAAATTACAGGCGAAATTTTTAGTTTTTAGTTAACATTAAAGGATGACTCACAAATGTATACGAAACTTTTGAAATTGACGCATATGTACATACATATACGACATAATCAATTAAAAGTTTAAAAAGATTCTAATACAGAGGAGATTGATTGACTATAAGAATTCAATAATAAAATTAAAAAATCAAACTTAAAATTATTTTATGAGTTAAGAGTACAAAAGTTTTTACTTTTATTAATGTAATAATCCATTAGTAAGTTCGTTCTCGAATTAATATCTAAAACCTGTCTTCTTCGCCATGAAACAAATGCGTAGTAATTGCAAAGATATTTGCTTTCCCGCACAAGACGTTACGCAAATGAATTTTATAAGCAAAAAGAAGCTCAAACAGCTGTGAGTTAATTAACAGAAACCCATTTGGCTTTCATGAGTGTTAACTAAAACTACAAAGCTTATGTTCGGGGACAGAACATGGCTATACATAACATAATCTATATACAGTGAGCGCCATAAGTGAGTCAACACCCACTATAATTTTAAATTTTCTATTATGTTCTTAAGTATAAAAAAAAGTTCCTTTATCATAAATTGTTGTTTTTGTTTTAACATTTTATAAGTAATAAATAAAAGTTTTTATTTTTGGAAATTTATTCGACTATTCTCATTTACTTTTCTCGCTATCCTAAGAAAATGAATTATTTCAGTGGTGTTTGCTAACTTTTGGCGATCACTGTATATAAAAATGAATGTTTGTTTGTATGTAATTAATAGAATCGTAAACTATGCATTGATCATGTTATAATCTTCTACAAAGTTGTTGCTCAAGAGCCCGGAAAGGTTTCTAAGTTGGTATGACCAATATCCGACAGGTGGTGCCATTGAAAATTACTAAAAACGATTTAAATCGTAAACTGTGCATTTAATAATGGTATGGTATTTAGCAAAGTTGTTGCGACGAAGGTTTCTAAGTTGGTGCAATTAATTTCCGCTAGATGGCGCCACTGAGAATAATCCAAAATAAATTGAATCGTAAACTATGCATCGGACAAATACCAGACATTTTAGGATTCATCACTTATGATTTTAGTAACATTTAGTATAACTCATTCCCGTAAAATGTCAATCACAAATTTGAAACATTTTAATTTAGGAAAATTTTTAAAAATTATGTTGGGTTCAATTAGATTGGGTACATTGTGAGATCCTAATAAATTTAAACACATTTTTCACGTCGATCCCGTGCAATCATGCCTCCAAAGCGACAAGCAATTGGTTGACCTACACCTCAAGCACGGAAGAAAAGAGCATTACGAGCCTCAGAATCAGACGAGCAACGAGCATTGAGGCTGGAAAATCTTCGAGTACATGCCGCAGAGGCCCGTTCACATGAATCACTTGAACAACGAGAAGTGAGATTAGAAACTGATGGAATGCATACTACTCAAGCCCGTTCGTGTGAATTATCTGGACAACGGGAAACCAAATCCATAAAATGAATCAAAATTAATTGAATATTTATGTAATGTCTTTCCTTCAAATTTATTTTAGTTGGTGGCGCAGCAACACGCACAGGGTTCAGCTAGTTGAATTATAAAAAAGGTTTCCAAAAATGTATGTATTTTTTTAATTATCGTTTATAACAAAATTTTTTTGAGTTTTTATAAAATACCTGGTTTAGAAATTTCACAATTTTACCATTTTACACGGTATAAAGTGAGATTAAATTCTCTTTTATAATGCTTTTAGTTAACACTGAGAGTCCTACAGTGATGTCTGTAAATCTTCTGTAAATGATCATTACCAATTTATGCAGCGTGATTATAATTTGGAACAAATAATGAATGTCTAAAATGGTCGCAAAAAATGCCAAAATATTCTATGTAAATGCAAAATATTCTAAATATTTAATATCGGCTATTTACATTCAATTACCAACGTAAATTGTACGTAGAACCGGGTTTTTATTTCTCCATTAGATGTAAGCTACAAAGAAATTTTGAGAGTATGGCAATTCTCTAGCCGTAATCTAGCACTAGCTAAGAAAAATGTATCAAAGTATATTTGGAGTGATCTTGCTAAAATGTGTGAACCTAACCAAAGAGTATAAGATGTTAAATTCGATTCTTAATATTTATTTATTAAGACATTGACTGCCACGGCAATTTTCAGAGAACTGGCCACGCACGCCAACATTGACTTTTTGTTCTTTTCCCAGAAGCCAGTTATCGATACTAGCACTGATTTAATACGGTTTTATTCGTAGTTACACAAAAATGACAGATTTAGTAAGTACGAGATAACTCGTAGATGGCGCCCTAGAAGGGAACGCAATGTACGAGTTATCTCGTAGTTGGCAGTCAATGTGTTAATATGATTGTCATTAAAAATATGGAAGATGCAATAAAAATTTGGATACTAAACGCTGAAACCCCATAAACATCTAGTCTATTTCTTATGTAAAGCTACATATTCAAGTTTTTAAAAGGTTTCTCATAAACGATTGGTGGCTTGTGGCAACAATAAAATAAGATCAACACTAAGTAGTCAAGGAATATATTTGATCAACAAAACAATGCACCCATTGATAATGATTATAATAATGATCTAAATTTATGCTAAGTGGTGGAACAATTCTAGGAACTACTTCATTCAGAATTGGCCGTGTTTTAATAAAATATTCTTCTCTTTTATATTCTGAATTATGCTTACAAATATTAGGATAATTGATATACACTCATACACACAATATATTCTTCATACTAGATATGAAGGTAAAAATAATGTATACGTAGCTTTTGTTATTGTATAATAATTTACAAACATAATTATAACACTTTCTAAAATATTAATTAAACTTACCAACTATTAAACGTTCGTCGTTTGGCACTTCTTTGAACAATTTTTTAAACTCCAGCGATCTTGTTTTATAATTTGGATATAAAACGTTATACCATGATTTCTTTTTTGCACGCTCTGACAACCTTGTAACGTTTTTTAGTTTATCAATACAATCCGGACCATAAAAAGATCGTATTAAGTCTCCAGAATTTTCACTTGATTTACTTATTGAATCCTGTTTTAAGAAGAATAATTAAAAATGCTTTAAAGTAAACACAAATAAATACTAATACGTACAATTAATATTTACAGAGCCAGCTTAAGAGCAAAACTTAAAGACAAAGTTTATACAAATATGTATTAATTGTTATTTTGTAAAAGACATTAATCTTATCAAGCTGTTGTAGCATTACGTTTTTAATGATCTATGAAATAATAAACTTTCAGTTTGTTATTTCTTTTCTATACACATATGTAAATGTTTTTTTTAACAAATCCAGCACTATTTCAAATTTTAGGCCACAAACAATTGTTAATAAATTTATTTTTAACTTGTTTTGTTAACTGCTTTGTGCTTTGCCATTGATACCGCAAAAGCATGTTCAGCAGACAGAAAAACAACACGCTGTTATTCCGCAATTGTTTAGCAAACTGTTATCAATGAAAGCATTCTATCATACAGAGCTTTTTCTCAAGGGTTTTATAATTTTTTAAGCTTTTTTTTTTTGCTATTCATTGAAAAACCAGCTCAAGATAATTGAAAACACAAACAATCGAGAGAATAACAGCTAAAGTAATCAGCATAGTTTGAAATTTGAAATGGAATACTATTAAGAGTTAAACTGTTATTTACATATCGTTGGTCTCATGTAGAAAGGCCCTAACTCACATTTTTTTTTTCGAAATTGATTTTTTTGTGATTTCTGTTAAATGCATTGGAATCACAAAAAAAATCAATTTCAAAAAAGTGTGAGTTAGGGCCTTTCTACTGAGACCAACGATATGTAGTTGTATAATACAGTATAAATAAAAATATATTTCTGTAAATAATATTCAAATCGAATTGAAATTACGCATCAATTAACAAATATATTATTTTTATGGTATTTAACTTCAACATTATACTTGTTAAAGACGATACTTTTGAACAGGTTGTTATCATTATTAATTAGTTGTAGAGAATATCAATTGTTATCAATCAGTTGAGATGTGAGTTGTTAGTACAACAGAATAACATTTATCCAGTGTCTAAACTTTTTGATAGTACAGTGGGCAGCAAAAGTCTAGGGTACCCCAATATGTGTAAGCAATTTTATGAATTTTAAGTTCTAATTTCTAAAAATAATTGATGTTTTTTATATTTATATATTTCTATTTTATAAAAGAAAAACAAAATAAGTGTTAATGTTTTTCATAAACCAAAAAAAAAATTAAGAAAAAGTTTTTGTAGACTCCAAATTTTTACACCGCAAAATGTGTAGGTAGCCCCAAGAACTCAGAGTAAATTTAAAATTCGAAAGCCCAATATATTAAAATGTTATACTATGTTCAGACATGCGTAAATCGCAATAAACGCAATTATTGAGCTCAATATTTCATATAAAATTTCAATTAGTTATTGTGCAATAAATATGCAAATTGTTATAATATTGAGTAAAACTAAAAATACAGCACTATCAGGAGTATTTCAGTGCGCATATTACAATTATCCGAACACTTTTTGTTGATATTTGACAACTCAATTGTCAACAACGACAAACAAAAAAAAAAAACAAAACCAAAAAAAAAACCACAAAACAAAACAAAAGAAAACAACAAAACAAAATAAAAACAACATTGTTGAAACAACCAACTGTTTTGTTTACCAGCTGTCAAATGAATATTAAATAAGCACCTGAACTGCGTATATAGTTATGTGTGAACACTTAAAATATTGTACTCAATAAACTGAATATTGACTCAATAAAAGTGCATGTCTGAACATAGTATTATACACCCAATTTTTCTTATGGTTTGTGAAAAATATTAAAAAAAATTATAATAAAAAAGAAATAAAAAATATAAAATCAATATAAAAAATATTAATTATTTTTATGGGGTACCTAGACTTTTGCTGTCCACTATATAAAGAAAGTTTTCTAAATTCTTATGAAAAACTTTATAGATTTAGGAGAGGAAAAAAAGTAGACTATCATTTACAACAAGTGATTTAAGCACTTCCTTATAGAGGGTAAAAAATATTCCGTTAATGTCGTTATGCTAATGGAAAAAACCGCGTGTATAAAAATAAACAATTACATACAACAGTATGTACATATGTAAGGGTAGAATTATTGTAAACTAACTTACCTCATCACAACGCAATGTATTTTCTGAATTAATAGCAATATTACTTTCACTGCAGATTAAGTCATGCACTTTGTAATTTAATTCAGAATTATCAGTAAGTATAATATTAGAAACGACTGATTCGCTCAAAAATTTTGAGGATTCTGTATGTTCACTTGTAATAACATTAGATGTCACATTGTCGCTTTTGAGAACATGTAATGTGCTATCAGTGCTACTTAATACTGATGAAAATGTAGTACTTTCATTACAATCGGAATTCACTGATATTGTAGGATTAGATTCTTTCGTCAACTCTTCAGGCGCAACAAGTTTCCTGAAAAAAATTGCAAGTTAATGTGATATTTACATGTTTTAATTAAAACATGAAATAGATTTATATTTTTTTTCTTTAAAATTTTTTTCATTTTCATTTATCTGATCTACATATATATACATACATATTTTCGAATATTTATACAAAGAAAATTAATTCTTTTTAAAAAAAATAAAACGAAAAATTAAACAAATAATTAAAAAAAGTGATATAATTAAAAAAAAAAACGTTAATTTGTTTATTTAATTATTGAATCATTATTTTAACCATAATTAGTGCCCCGTTTCTGTAAGACAATAAATTTCAGACAATTGAAAATTGTATTAGACTCTGACATACAGATCAGTACAACGGAAAGACAAATATCGAAAATCTCGAACACAGAGATTTCTTACAACTTCTCCCGTAATTTCTCGGCATTTTTGGGATTGTACTTTATAAAGTAAGAAAAAAAATTAGTTTACGGCATTGTTTTTTATTTGGTATAACGTTAAATAATATCAGTGCAGTTTTTCAAGGCTATCTTGCAATAATTAAATGAGTATTATACATCAGTCATCGATAATAGCATATCAGATAAGAAATTGAACGAGAATCCAAGTTCCATTGTTAAAAAGTTAAACGCTGCCATCGATGCGGATGATTTAGATACTTATATTTCTAAGGAAATAGACTTGTTTGTATCAGGAAGTGGTAGAAGTGAATATTTACAAAATGCATATAGGTACTTTGATACCATTTTACCCACAAGCATAGTTTGAGAAAGATGAAGGCAGCGTATTCTGACAACAAAATCTGCTCAAGACCCTCTTGATCTTTGTAAAAAAAAGTACTTAAAACAATAAGTATTATTAAATGCTCTTCTTACAAAGTTTTCTCCTTTACGAATGTCATTATGTACATATATGAATTATTTTATTTTTGTTAATTTATGCTTTGAAGTAACTTTTTATTTTGCTTTTCTTTTTATATTTTAATTTATTTTAATTAAGAGAAAAACTCGAAATCTCGGGATTTTTCAGAATTTTTGTATCCCGAATTATCTCGGAATATCCACATAGAGATTTTCGAATAATATATGAAGTCTTTATTCACACTAACTCTGTGTCTTGGTGAGATACGAAGAAAATTGCTGATTAAGATCTTCTGTAATATGGTGAAACGACTGCATCTGATTTCAACTGTAAACAATTAAGGAGATTTAGCCAAGCAATGTAATTGAAACGGTCAGAATTCTTAAACAGAAACAGTGTTTTGTTACACCATGACTTCGCCATGATTCAATTTAAAACTCTTAAGGTATGGTTTTCTCCCTGAACCCTACTCACCAAAATATTTAGTTATGAATGATAGGTAATTTGTAATATTCAGTTTGAATAATTCGTACTCTTTGAGGGTGATTATAAAGCAGATAGTGTCAATATTACAATAAATATTATAGATTCGGACATTTCTTAAAACCGTTAAAAACTTTAGTAATCAAAACGTTACAATTCTAAAAACTAAAAATAAAAATGAAACTTAAAATAAAAACTAAATATATCATGAATAAATTCTTGTAAAATAAGCAGATTTTTTGATTAGAATATGATAATAGGAATTAAATTAAGATTAATTGTACCGCCGTAGTCCAGTAGGTAGTGTGTTTGCTTATTAGACGTAAAGCCCGGGTTCAAGCTCCAGGCTAGACAACAAAACGAAATATGAAAAAAAAATATTTCTTCGGCGACTTCCTCTCACCAGATTTCTGGCAAAAACTCTGAGAGTAAATAAACCTGCCATGAAAATGTTTCTCAAAATCTGTCGTTCGGAGTCGACGTTAACCTGTATGTATGTTATATGTACTTAGTATTCCGCGTCATTCATTTCATTGTCCTTTCATACACATGACTTTTAAAACCAGCAATGAAAAAAAATGGGAACAATTTATAATTTAAAAATATTAACTTAATTTGTTCTATTTAAATGCAAAAAGAAACCCTCTTTTTTTATATTCTAGTTATGGTGCTAATTTTATTTAATTATTTTTTATTAATTTATTTAGACATTTGTAAATGACATAAATGTAAAAACTTCTCAAAAATTTATGAAATTGATCTATTGAAATGACAATTCAGAATCCCATACATATACATAATTGGCCATTACAACCCTTCAGCTAGGATAACGGCCTATAAGTACAGGTTGCAATGAGTATGAGTAGAACGTTGACATCAAACTCATACCATTCGAAATATGTTTGATTCATAAGCCTACTCATTCAGATTATTAACTTTAAAAAAATACTTATAATACTTATAAATACATACATACATTCATAATTGGCCATTACAATCCTCCAGTCAGGATTACGGCCTAGCTTCTCAACACCACCCCCGTTGTGTGTGTTGATTCTATACTAGAGTGACGGGACCTACAGTTTAAAGTGGACTCCGAACGACAGACTTTTGAGAAACTTTTCATGGCTATTTTACTTACATTGAGAATCACAAGACAGACCTATTATTCCATTTTTCAAACGTTTTTTTGTATTCAAATTCATCACAATCAAATAACGGTACTATTCTGTACTTTTATATATATGTAATATGAAATAATTACTCACATAGACTGTATATCATCATCAGCACTTATAAACGATGCTGCATTGGAACTGTTTGGAGACAAAGACAAACTCGATGATGATGAAAGTAAGCTGACTGCAGAAGTTGTAGTACTGTCAAGGTTATCAGGAACTGTTCTATTTTGTATAGATGTTAAAACTTCCAAGCAATTTTGCGGTGTTGTAAAAGATTTCGAGAATTCTTTTGTACTAAAACTATTTTGAATTTTCTGATTCGAAGATGAGCAGGAGTTAGACGAACTCTGTCCTTCTGTACTTGATGAGCTGCCTTTCCTCTCTGTGCTAATTTCTGCTGTTAAATTTTCAAACTTTTCTATTGTCGTAGAAGTTAAAGTCGTATTGGTATTTGTATAAAAAGCGGTAGTAGTTTTAGTAGATTCTTGTTGTATACCAAAATTCATGACAAAATGGCTCACAAATGATTAAATCTTCCAAATATTTAGCCAAAAAGTAGAGCCATTGAAATTAATGATTCTATTTTCCGATTATCTATCTTCATCCGCCTTGTCAATGGAATAGAATAAGTTGACAGTGACTGACAATTGCATTGATTTTTCTCATTAACACGGTCATGTGTACATATTTGAATCCTTAATGTTATGAATCCGTTACTCTACAATAAATTCGTATCTATCAACTTTAGATGTATATATATAACTTATAAATATCTGAGATTTTATTTCACTTTATATTATTTTGAATTTATTTTCTATTTTATTGTATTAAAAAATGACGGTAATGAAATCCGATGAACGTAAACACACACGACAATCCGAAAAGTTTCACATTTTATGGCTCAGTGAAAAAAATTAATACTCAATCAGCTGTTTTGTATTCTGATGAATTTCAATAACAGGGTGGCTATTAAAACAAAAATTTAAAAACTGCTATTTAACCCATAAGTCGTAAAACAAAAAAAAGGTACAAAGAAGAAATCAAAATTAAGGATTTTGAAAATTATTAACTTGGGAGGTACTCGAGTAATATTTGCTATTCGGTTTTTAACACGCCCCCAGTTTTTTACTAAACATTCTCAAATTCAAAAAATGATTATCAATTTTGCTTTCAATCGAGTGTTTCAATTTTCTTTCAACAAATCATATGATTTATTTAAACGGCTTTTTTATTTTTTTTTTTATTTATTTATTTATTATAATTAACATAACACAACAAGATTTTATATTATATACAATTTTATTTCTTAGTATTAAAATAAAATTTATTACGAGGTGTGATCAAAAAATAACCGTTATTTTCAAATTTCGTGAGTTACATTTGTTCGCATTTTTTTCTGTTATCTTGATACACATGTCTGTTATATATGTTGACAATATCAGCCATTTTGGATTGTCAGTTTATTTTTGACAGATAAAAAGGTTAGTCGGGTTTTGATGTGCTCTTCGATTTTTTGCTATTCGAAAAAATTGATCAAAGAAACTGTATTAAGTATTGTGTAAAAAATGAAATTAAATGTTTTGCTTAATAAATTGTCATTTTTAAGGTAGCTTAATGACGCTTCTCCCATAGAAACGGTCCTAAAGAAAACGCTGAGACAATTGCTTTTAAAAATTTCTATTAATTATAATTAATAATTATTGTAGATAAATTTTCTATGATACTAAAACCATTTACATGACTGGTTATTAAGTAAGAAATTATTCCTTGGAATGCATCATTAGCATTGAAGTGAGAAGTATAAACACTGTTCCGCCAATTTTAATTCAATTTTCTTTTAAACCTTTAACCGTGTATGCCCACCAGAGATCAGTAATGAATCGTCTTTTCACTACTCATAAGTACTCATGAAATTTTGAGTATGAGTGAGTCAACAGTATTGAAATTCAACTACTCTGATTCATTCGTACTCACTACAACGTTGATTTATATGTACATGTTGCAATGAGTATGAGTACAACGTCGACATCAAACTCATACCATTCGAAATATGTTCGATTCATAAGCCTACTCATTTTGATTCATAACTTTAGAAAAATACTTATAATATTCATAAATGTAACTCGAATCATTCATCAAAATTTACAATCTTAGTTGTTGTTGCATTTGCAAAAAAAGACAGAGCAGCAAGCAGAACAAACACGCAATTTTTTAGTGAGTATTGTAGTGTTCGTAAGCGAATTATACTTATTTTATGATTCTAGTAAATGTTGAGTAAAGGATAGTCGAAATCAACAACATCATGCGTATTGATAAGTATGAATATGATGAATATTTCAAACTTTGAATATGAGTAGAGGTTCCATGATATTAAAATAAGTATGATAAGTATTGTTAAATATGAGTACGATAAGTACTTCAAACTTTTAATAAGAGTAGTATGAGTATGATAATAAAATAAGTATGAATGCGTATAAGTATCAGAAATTATGAGTATGATTCAAATCTTCTCATCTTGTTTAATACGCATTGCTGACCTCTGATGCACACCAAATGGAATCAATTGTAATTAAAATTAATAATGAACTTAATTAATTAAATAATATTACATTTGTTTTAAAAGTAAATCATAATCAATCATGTTTATTTACAATTAACATAATTACATTAAATTTAATTTGGTTGCCAATGATTGGCATTCATTGGCATAAAATGTCCATTATTGTCGCTAATAAAAATCATTGAAGACGCTGAAAGTGAAACAGAATATCAATATCATTCATTTTAGTTTTTAACTAATTAATGCCAAAAAAATTCTTTAGTAAGTTAAATCAGAAGATTAGTGAGAGATAAGACAGGCACAGAAGAAGAGGAGCAAAGTTAAATAAGTATGTAATTATGATATTTATATTAAGGAAAAAACCCATTTGGTGTAAGTACAAGGCTTGAGTTTCCGCTTTTCAAAAGTCCTTTTATTAAAGCCAAATCATCAGGTGTTAAAGACCAACCGCTTAATTGGCCAACCGATTGCAATTCCATACATCTTTCCATTAAAATCTGAAAAAAGACAAGAAAAATTATATATTTCTGATTACGATTTTTACAATAAACATTCAATTAGTTTACAACAAAATCAAATTACAAAAAAAAAAAGTTACTTTGAATTTAATATACTTACCTCAATAGATTGCACAGTCAGGTTCGGCGCCAATGTAAACCAAACATCTTCCAATTCGTTAAAGTCGTGTTCAATGAAAATGCTAGAAACAGATAATTTATTTTTATTAAATAATTGCTTCTGACATTTCTAAATAACAAGTAAGTAAATTATCATAATTGAAAATAATTTTAGATTTCAATAATTAAAAAAAAATACAAACTATGGATAAAATTAGACGTTTCCAATTTATTGACTTTTCAAACTGTAGGTCCCGTTATTCATGTATGTATAAAAAAAATAACACACACAACATATGTGGTGTGAGAAGCTAGGTGGTAATTCTAACTGAAGGGTGCTTGGAATGACCAATTATGTATGCTTGTTTGTCGATAGCAAAACTTATTAGACTGGTCGTAAATTTTTCTTTAATTGATATATCTGTGGTCCCCAGCAATAGCAGCCTAAGTCGACATAGGTCAATTTGAGTTATCATATATCTATCATATCAGATATCATATTCATCTAAGAAAATTTTTTACATACATACATAATTGGCCATTACAACCCTTCAGTCAGGATTACGGCCTAGCTTCTCACACCACTCATGTTGTGAGCCTTAATTTTATACTTGAGCGGCGGGGCCTGCAGTTTAACATCGACTCCGAACGACAGATTTTGAGAAACTTTTTCATGGCAGGTTTATTTACTCTCAGAGTTTTTGCCAGAAATCTGCTGAGAGGAAGTCGCCGAAGAAGCATTTTTTTTTTATATTTCGTTTTGATGTCTTGCCTGGGGCTCGAACCCGGTCTTTACGTCTAATAAGCGAACACACCACCTACTAGACTACGGCGACTACAACTGATTACCATAAGGTTGTACATTATGAGCTAAGAATTAATTTTATTGTAGAAGAATAAATTGAATTAACGTTTTAATGAAAACTTCTCATTTATGTGAAATCCCATTTCTCTAAGAAGGTTTTTTTATTTCTTTCGACGACTCAGAAAGTCACCGAAGATATATTTTACATATTTCGTTTTGATCGATATGTCCGACCAACGGTTTTAACCGTGGTTTTAGTCTAATAAGTCATCACACTACCTATTAGACTACGGCGACTTTAAGGCGATTCAAAGTGCATTTAAAATACCGTCTGTAAAATGCAGCTTTCCTACCATAACACATAACACTTGTTGGAAACTTAACTGTCAGTTTTATTCACTCTCTGTGATACGCTTCACGTTTTTTGCGAATAACATAGTTTTCTGGGGGGTTACCGCGTATTTCGTCTCGAAAAGTAAAATTTTTCGAGAGCGATTTCCGAATCGAAAGCTAAACCATACTGTATAACTCGTTCGAAATTATGGCAAAATTGTATTTATAAACAAATGGTAAATATTACGAAAACTTGGGAGAACTCCAACAAAAATGTCTCAAGTGCAGGTCATCATCCAAAAAATGAAAGTCATCATCCAAAAAATGCAAGTCACCCACCAAAAAAAGCTGCAAGTCATTGTCAAAAAAAAAGCAAGTCATCGACCACAAACTGCAAGTCATCGACCTAAAAAATGCAAGTCATTGAGCAAAAAAATGCAAGTCAACAACCAAAAACTGCAAGTCATCGACCTAAAAAATGCAGGTCATCGTCCAAAAAATGCAAGTCATCGACCACAAAAGCTGCAAGTCATTGCCCAAAAAAGATCCAAGTCATCGACCAAAAAATGCAAGTCATCGACCAAAAAAACAGCAAGTCATCGACCAAAAAAATGCAAGTCATCGACCCAAAAAATGCAAGTCATTGACCAAAAAAAATGCAAGTCAACAACCAAAAACTGCATGTCATCGTCCAAAAAAGTGCAGGTCATCATCAAAAAAAGCAAGTCATCAACCAAAAAAGCACCAAGTCATTGTCCAAAAAAATGCAAGTCGTCGACCAAAAACTGCAAGTCATCGACCAAAAAAATGCAAGTCATTGACCAAAAAAATGCAAGTCATCGACCTAAAAAATGCAGGTCATCATCCAAAAAATGCAAGTCATCGACCACAAAAGCTGCAAGTCATTGTCCAAAAAAAATCCAAGTCATCGACCAAAAAAATGCAAGTCATCGACCAAAAAAATTCAAGTCATCGTCCAAAAAAGTGCAAGTCATCATCCAAAAAAATGCAAGTCATCGACCAAAAAATGCAGGTCATCATCCAAAATCATGCAAGTCATCGACCTAAAAAATCCAAGTCATCTACCAAAGAAATGCAACTTACAAAAAATACGACATTTTGTTGTATATATACATATAAATGCAAATTAACTCAATGAGAATTATTAAAGTTTTTAAGTTCGTTTCCCCAAAATTTATTTTATATAAAATGAGTTAGTTTCGTTGCCTATATTTCTGATTCCAAGTAAAGCTGGATCTTAAGGAAAACTGTTTTGGAATCCTTGGTACCATGTCTATCCGGCCACTTGGTCCATTTTCCCCACAAGTCCATTTTTTATCCGATTGCGCCCCATTTGACTCATTTAAAGAAAAAATTTTGCTTCGTCGCGTATATCTCCGGTCTCAAGTTACGCCCGGCAGTAACAAGAACTGTTATGGAGTTCTTGATCCCACGGCTATCCAGTCCACTAGGTCCATTTCCCCCACAAGTCCGTTTTTTATCCGATTTAGTCTCATTTGTACAGGGGTAGGGTAGTCGGAGAACTTTGTATGTAGATGAGATGAAATAAACTTGTAATGGCCCTTTGGTTATTCTAGTAATTCTGTGTAAATGTAGATTTACTGAATCACAGGAATCTCACTATAATGATACGGTTAGAAAGTGGACGAGTGTTAAGCTTCACTGTTTTCTTGGATTACAGTGGCGTAATGTATCACAAGATTGTAAATCAAATCGGAGTGTGCAGTGAAAAATGTTTTGAAGTTATTGTAAAACAGTTTATGGCTCCATCACAATAAAGTACTTGTGTGTGATGCGTAGTGTATCACAAGTTTGTAGATCAAACAGAGTATACATTGATTTTGCAATGACTCGGTAGATTATTAAAGGCTTTACTAAATAGTGCTTTTATGCGAAGAGGCATCGATTATTGCAATAAATAACGGGCATGTTCACTACCATGCCCAGATCTCCAAACGTTCTGTCACTCGAAAACCGATAACATCTGTTCTGAAGTGCAGGGCACTTGCATAAAAGGTGTTGAACTGATTCCGTTCCTTCTACATCATGTTAGCTTCGTTACAAAAAACCAAGAATATCAAATTAAGATCAAGGTCCGTCTCCGGTGGTGTAATACACCTGACGGTTGGAAAGATGTGCTTATGCTGTTTATACCTAAAGCTGGTAAACACAGTCACATCGGCCCTAAGGATTATAACTCTCATCCTTTCTTTTGAAAGCTTTGGAGAGGCTTATCGTTCTATATTTGAGGTCAAACATGGATCGGTCTCTGTTGAGTAGGTCGCAACATGCTTACATTAAGGGTAAGTCGGTTGAGAGCGCTCTTCATGATGTGACAGATTTTGTTGAGACGAATTTGGATAAGGGTGATTACACATTGTCGGCTTTCCTAGATATTGAGGAGGCCTTCAATAATGTTACCACTTCTTCTATTGAGAATTCACTTGGGGATATACATATCCCAGATTTTCTGGTGCGGTTTATCACCCACATGTTCGACTAAACCGATCGAATCTGGGTGGATGTTCTGTCATCAAGTGTGCAACCAAGGGTACGCCAAAGGCTTCTGGAAAATAGAGGCTTTAAGGTTGTGGCACACGCCGATGATGTGGTTATTCTGGTAGGTGGAAAATTTTTTGCGACGCTGGGGGAACTAATGACGTTCTGCTCTTGGAGTTTTATCCTCTTGGGCTACGAAATGTGGTCTGGGTATAAATCCAAAAAATCAGACCTAGTTTTGTTCTCGCGTAGATACAAAATTGAAACCTTCAGGTTGCCGAGGTTAGGTGGTAGGGAGCTACCGTTGTCTTCTGAGATCAAGTACATGTTAGAGTTGTTATGTTTCTCGATGTCTATGGCCTGCTATAGACAGTGTAAGAACAGGTTGGCTGCTGGGCTTGGCTACTGGGCTAACAAAGCCCAAAAGATCGTTGGACAGCTCAGCAGATAAATGGCGAATATTGGAGAACCGCTACCGACGAGAAGGAGACTCCTGATGGAGGTCGGAAACAGCATTATGCTCTATGGGAGCGAAATTTGGGCCGAAACGCTGGATGTCAAAAAGCGGGCGAACTCACTTGTATCGGTACAGAGAACGACTGCATTGCGTATCACGTCGGCGTATCGTACAGTGTCCGCCCCAGCCGTACTTGTGATAGCAAATCACATAACCGGGCACTTCAGAGAAAACACCATCTCAAAATGGCAACAACGATGAAGATAGAGGAAGGTGGACGGCGAGACTTATCCCGGACATAAGGCCATGGATTGGTCGGAAATTTGGAGAGGTAAATTACTACGTTACACAGATGCTATCGGGTCACGGATATTTTAGGAAATATCTGCACAGAATAGGCAAGACCGCTTCCCCTTACTGCCTTTACGAAGAAGGGGAAGTAACTGATGATGCAGAGCACACTGTTTTCGAATGTTCACGCTGGCAGAGCTATCGCTCTGTACTGACGTCGGAAATTGGAACGATCACGGCTGCTAACATTGTCCGTGTTATGACTTCGAGCAGGGAAAATTGGGCCTCATTGGCGAATTACGTGGAGCGCATTCTCAGGCTGAAGAAGAGAGATCTTGAGGCTGCAGAACAGGCAGGCACGCCGGCATAATTGATACGGGCACATGTGTCAAAGGAAACCGACACGGGATCCTGGTCTAAAAGAATAGTGGAGACACGTAAATGTCTCCTCAACTTTCGACACGCAATCCGGACGCGGATATGAACACGCAGGGGCCAAAAGGACTCCACTCCGAAGTAATACCACCGTAGTTCCGGAGTGGGTACAACAAGTCCACGGGACGAGGGGGGGGGGGGGGGGGGGAATTTAGTGGGTGAGGGCCCCACACACGGAGGATGTGACGACTTCCTCTATGGTGCGGTTAGGAAGGCCAGTTTAAGGTTAATTATCGGGTTTATCATAGGGCACTACGAGATTAGGTCGCTGACAGGAAACAGATCCAAGCCAGACTACGGCACCTCCTCTGCAATTGCCCAGACCTTGGTACGTTGAGTTTGAGGACCCTTGGCAGAGGCTTCTTTGAGGGTTTAAATTCTGTGTGGAGAGCCGACATCAAGGCTCACCACAGATTCATTAGTAACTTGAACTGGTTGGAACATATCCCCCCGCGTTAAGCGGGATCTTACTGTACATTTCTTTTCTCTTACTCATATCTAACGGGAATTTTTATTATATATATTTACTGTATTATTATTTTATTGTTACTATAACTTACCTCACAATATCTTCATCACTGAAAGTAACACTATCTACAGCTAATCGTTTTAATTGTGTATTATTGCATATTAAGGCCTTAAGAGCAATGTTTGACATGGGGCTGCTTAACATTTCAAGGCCTTCCAAATGTGTAAAACGACAGTGATTAGAGTTGACATAAATCAAGCCATCCATCATGTAGCAATCCAAGTCGACGAGAGATGGACACATACGAGCCAAATCGTTTAAGTCAAGATCACCGTTACTCTTTATCATTGTAAGATGGATTAAATTGCCGCCAATGTTTTCAAGTAATTTTAATAATTCCTTTGAGGAAAATTTATATATTTTAAGTTTTCGCAGGCAAGTTGTATTAAGCGCTTGCAGACAGCCTATTTTGGGAGTATCTAAATAAAGCGATTCCAATTTCGGACATGTCTTGACTATAATTCTCAATGTTTCTTCGTCCGATGCTGTGTCATGTAAATATTTAAGTTTACATTTAAAGTTCTTGTCGACATTTTCATACACAAACCTTAAAGCTGGTCCCACAAATGAATACGTTGACAAGGTTTCAACATTTGGACAATGCTCTAAAATTAATGCTATATCGGAATAGCAAATATTCTCTTCGCCTGGCATGCCGACATCAATGACTGTCAAGCGCTCTGCACACAAACCTTTACTAAGATAATCAATTCCAATTTCTGTAATATCTGTTTCACCCGATATATCCAGCACTTGTAAACGTTTGCAATGTTTTGCAATCACTTGCAATAGATCGTCGTTCACAATATATGGCACGTAGAGTTTTGTAAGATATTGACATTTTTTCACAATTTCAAACATGTAATGCATATGTTCATCTTTAACCCATATGCCTTTCAAATTTAGAACACGCAAGCCAGCTCCCTGGGCGGCAATCACTTGTAAAATTTTTTCATAATACGAAAATGGAAACACTTCGGTCACGAGAAACGAAACACCACAATTTAATAACATTTGCAGACATGTAAATCGCATGCTGGCATCCAAATAGTCTGAGCTGAGGATAACACGCAATAAATCCTGATAAATGTTTGATGTTGCGCCCGCCGTTTCCAAGTATTGATTGATGTCAATCATAACAACATCAATGTCGAGATCAACGTCTGGTGCGTATTTGGCATATCCCAATGTAGACACAATTAAATTAGCTAACTCGCCTAAAGAGCTATCGCTCAATGATCGTACATTACACTTTTTAGCCATGTTTTCTCTCTCACTCTCTATATGTTCTCTACTAACACCAATATAGTTTATCATTTATTTTATGTTTAGTAAACAATAAATTTGTTTGTAAACATAAACGGACGCCTTGGCGTCAAAAACAGCGCAGTAGATTTATTTTGCAATGTCTGTCTTCTGTGTTCTTTTTAAAGAAATAAAAGAAAAAGCTCTTGAGTCAAAAAACACAAGTTCAATAGCATTATATTATAGTATAAATATATTATTTTGTATATTTATTACATCACTATTAAATATTTGTCTGAATATTTCACAATATTCCACCGAAATTAGTCAAAGATTTATTTCATTTATTTACTTAATCTTTATATTTTAATATTTCGGATTTATCCATTTATTTATAAAAGCACTAGAAGTATCCAACAAATAATTTCAATATCTTTATAGCCATTACCGGGAAATAAAACTTCTGAACGATATCGCAATAGTGAAAGAACTAAAAAAGCTCTGATGGGTATTTAATACAATGAAAGCTCATACATAAATGTTGTTTATGGCACAGTGAAAAAATATTTGTTTGTCAACGAAAAAGATCGGCATCATCCCTTTTAAAGTAATCTATCACAGATATAATATACTTCGGCTACTTTACTTACTTACTTAATTGGTCATAATAGCTCGTTTAACGCTGCTTCAGTACTTAATTGGGTCCATGCCTCTGCGCCATAAAGAAGCGCGGGTAGGATGAATGTCTTGTAGAATGTTAGTTTTATCGCACGAGAGAGGTCTCTGCTACTCAATTGCCTATTGAGACCATAGTAGCACCTGTTGGCAAGAGTGATCCTGCGCTTGATATCGTCTCTACTTGTCGATAACATATACTTTGTTTTGCCCTCATTTACCTATCTTGGTAGAATCCCGTTCAATAGCACTAAAGGCAGCAGTAATATCTCGCTTGGTACGCCCTATGATGTCAATGTCGTAAGCGTACGCAAGCAACTGGACACTTTTTTGAAAAATAGTGCCATTGCGATGCACTCCCGCCTATCGCAGAACACTCTTCATGACGAAATTGAAGAGGTCGCATGATAAGGGGTCGCCTTGTCTGAAATCTCGCACGGTATCAAAAGGTTCCGAAAGGTCCATTCCTACCTTGACGGAGCTGCAGGAATTGTTCAACGTCATTCTGCATAGCCTTATCAGCTTCGCAGGTATACCGAGCTCAGACATGGCGGCAAAAACACGATCCCTTATGGGGCTATCGAGGGCAGCCTTATAGTCGACAAAAAGATGGTGTGTGTCAACTTGTTGTTCGTGGTTCTTTTCCAGGATTTGGCGTATTGTGAACAACGGGTCGATGGTGGACTTGGTCTGAAGCCGCACTGATAAGGTCCAATCAGTGTTTTGACGAGTGGCTTCAGTCGTTCACACAATACGCCTGTAAGAACCTTATATGCGATAGGGAGAAGGCTTATATCGAAGGGTCTCCCTTTTTCAGGACAGGACAGAGGACACTGAGGTTCAAATCGTTGGGCATACTTTCCTCTAGCCATATTTTGTAAATAAGCTGATGCATGCGCCCTACCAACTCATTACATCATACTTCGGCTACCACTGATACATTTTATAGCACAGCCTGGAACTCTCTCAGAAACTCAGTCTTTTTGTTTTCATCGATCGTTACAAGTTTTTCTTTCTTTTCATGATTATTTTCAGTTGTGGCGAACTGAGATAATGCACACACTTTGCTTTCTGAGAGCTAATGATTTGCTCATGCCCTAATAAAATGTAGGTCTGACATCACTGCCATACAGGAAATGCGATGGACAGGACAAGGATGTAAAAGGCTTGCATATTACGATGTATATTACAGATGCCATGAGTATAAGCACGAATTCGGATGCGCATTTGTGGTTAATAAAAGACTTCGCCACCTTGTCTCTGGGTTCACTCCTGTGAACGAAAGAATAGCAGAACGATTTAGATTAGTCATTGATTTACGTGAGTATAAACACAAGGGTGTTGAGGCGTTCGCCGAATTTAATAACAGCCTCGCGCAACTCATTAATTTCGTCCGCCGGATAGTGCTGTATTCGGTAGAGATGTCCAGAAGGCATGGCGTCTACAATGAAGTCGGTAATCTTCGCAAACTCGGAGGCAGTACCAGTCGAAGCAGCTACAACGGGTTGGAAAAATTCGGGCAGACGTTTTATCCATAAGCCCTTGAACGCTACATCTTCTGGAGTATTTCCAGTCACCGTTTCATTTGAAAATACAAATCCGAGGACTTTTTGTCGCCCAGCGAAAGTTCCTAAAGAGGATGTTTAAGGCGTCACTGCTCACTGTCAGCAGAATGTTTAATAACTTTCGCTTTCGTGTACTTGTACCTGTCGGCGGGTGGCATGGAGGCAATTACGTCGACCAGATGCAAAATTACATTGGCATCAATTGCTGCCATTATAGTTGCCGTTTTCTGTTTGTTGCCCACTCTACTGGACGCGGAGAACTAAAAAATAACATGTGTAAACAGCGGAAAACATGTGTAAACAGTGGAAATATTGTGGACGTGGAAATGATGCTGTGGTAAAGCAGTAGATTTATCCTTTGTGTCTGATGTAGTTAACTTCATATATCAAACTAGATCACCATAACGGACGTATGAAATTGTTGTATTTGAACTATATTTCGAATTATGGACTAAATTGACTTTTGATTCAAAATTTCGGCGCTTCATAAATAGTTTAAGAAAACTAATTTATTATTTCACCATTACATTGGTAATGGTTGAGCAATTTATTTCGATATAAATTAAATACAAAGCCAGCTAAGTAAACTGAACAAATAATATTTATTTATTTGCGCTCTCAGCCGCTGATGATTTAGTACCAACATTTATCAATACATGTTGTTTGACATTTTTAGAATTTTGTTCAATAGAATCTTGTTCAGATTTTGAACTTTCGACACTCTTATTTTCTTCCAAGTTTGTTTTTTCCGTTTCAGGGGCAGCAGACGGAACTAAAAATCCTAAACGTGCGCTGGGTATAGTCGCTCCAGGTTTTACACTATTAAATGACATTAAATTTCCAAAGTAAACATGTTGTATTATGGGAAATTTTGACAAAATCTATAATATAAAAACAACAATATAAATAAATAAATATCAATTATCATCAATCATAATTCAATCTGGAATGCTACATAAAAAAAATAATTCCATTTCACTATTAAAAAGGCTCGAGTATGAAACGAACAAACGAAGTCAGATTATTTAAATTTCTCATAAAGAATCGTTATGCAAAGGAGTTAAGATCGTAAGACTGCAAAAGGCATTGAAAGGACTATTTATTCGCAAACCAATAAAACCAATTTTTCAACTAATCTCACTACAACGAATGACAATGGAAAAATTTTGGTTTATACCTTTTGTGTTTTCTGAATAAATGTGGTTACAAAATTATTGTTTTCCAGTTACCAAAGTACAGGGACTGCGTTCACCCGTAGCATCACAACGGACCGCTATGCGTGCTCAAGTGAGCTTTGTGATATCAGAGCTACCACTCCGACCTGACTTGACCTGAGTTACCAAAGGAATTATAAAAAAGAACTTCCTTCAGCATACAAATCATACATTCTTTAAAAATATGGTGGATTAAAATGTCCAAAACTGTGTGGATGTGTTGAGAGGCAGAACTTTAGGTGACCCAATAACATAAACATCATTGAAGATTATTCTGAGATTACTTTATATGGAAACAACTTGAACACGGTCTTGCTAGGCTAGACTTGTTCGAATATATCATGATTTTAAGTGATATTTAGGCATATTACGAACGTCTGAGGAGACTTACATTAGTGTGTTGGTATATTTTGGGGAGTACAGTGCTTTCCAGGTAGCGGAGCTGTTCTGAAAACGGTTCGCGTTGGGTAATATTTACAGATGAACTGGTATGAGAGACCGTGGTAAAATACGAGAACTTGTAGAGATTTCTGTTGGGCTTTTTGTAGACTGATCGTTCATAGAATAAGAAGGAGAGTGAGCAATTACGTTTCAGGACGAAATGGCTAATAAGTCTAGTTTAGAGTCTATTAAAACCTTCAAAGGTTTTTTATTAAACATTGTGCTCTGAGAGCGAGAAGCAGTTTGTGAGACATAGGTACCCCCTTTTTCTAGAGAGCAGCAGACTAGGACTGTCTGAAACGAAGGATCAGAATGCTTGACTAGGATTTTTTGTCCTCTGAGTGGAGCTGTATTCTTCAACTACCATACTTTTGCAAACTAAAATGAGCTTAAAAACGACAAAATTTCTTAATAACTAAATTATGTGTCTTACTTCATTTTGATACATTTTTACAAGACCAGAATTTATCTTTGACCAAGATGGCACTGCTGAAATACTCCATAATTGGTATGAATGCTCGGAAAAGTGACCAGTTTTTACCTGTAAATAAGAAATTCGTTCGAAAATGGAATACATAGTTAGATATCATATTTCATATTCATACCTGCTGAATAAAATCAATACAAGTAATAAACATATAATCATTTTTATACGCATTAATAATTTCCTCATCCAAAAACTTCGCTGGTGGAAATGGGCTTGCAACTTGCATTTAAAGAAATGCAATTATTAAAGCACATGCTAGGTATTATACTTTAATACTGTTTAAGAACTTACACGAGAGCTGAGCACTACCCCAAATGAATGGTACAAACTGATAGTCATCAAGGGACCAGACACCTTGGCTGCCAGCGGGTTCCATTCTGTAAGTTTTTTGCAAACGGCGCACAAATATTAAATACGTATTAAAAAGTTTTAATGCGCAAGCAATATTATCCTCCTCTCTTAATATTTCCGCTTTAAATAAAGCACACAAAAAGAAAATAAATGACAGTTCGTGACCCGTGCCATAATCAATACGAATGCAATTGCCAAAAGATTCCGACAGATAGTAGCCCAATTCTGTAACCAAATGACATTTATCATCTGGAATATTCGATTGCAAAATTTTAAATATCTCCTAAAGAAGATAAGAGAATAATAAAATATTTTTTATACAGCAGTCGACACTATTTACGTGATTCATTTTTCTTGACCAGCCACGAAAGGATTTATTGCCAAAGCGCTGTGGTTGGTCAGTTGGTGGTGTCTCATCGACAAGAGCATTTAATTTATCAAATATTTCAATAAGGCCCTTCATCCTAGGGGACACATATATTTTGTCGGATATCTTCCTTCCCTGAATTGCTGTACTGATGCCATTAATAAAGCCGATTAAATCATAATACGCTTCTGAATGTAACCAAAGTTGCATATCATTTGCATTTTTTAATCGTTTCTCAGGTTGTGCTCCACCGGCTAGCTCCACTTCAAAACAAAAACATGATTTCAATCATTTTTACCTAGTTTAACACAAAAGAATCACATACTTGGTATATTTTTCGGATCCTGTACAACCATATCCATCATAATAGTTATCAATTAAAATCACCGAGTAAAATTAAAATTTCAATAACTGCAACTTCTCAATTACAAATGATTATAAAAATAAATATTTATATATATGTATATAAAATATAAAAGTACATATTTGTACAAATATGTAATACGCAGCGATGATTAAGACGGTAAGTAATACACTTTTTTGTGAAGAAAAGAAAATATCGCACAGTAGTTTCACGTTCCAAACCGACATCTGCAGCATATGCACTATAATAATGCTCTATTGCTGTCATAACTTCACATTTTTGTTGGTATGGAAAATCTAGTGAATATTAACTAAATTATGGCCGATATACTATAAGTATTAAGTTTTTAAGTAAATAAAATTAATAATGATCTTTTCTAGTGACAAAACAATAATAGTTATTAGAATGACTATAGACTAATATATTTAAAGCCTTTGAGACTTGTATTCCCATACAGAGTAAATAAAATAATTATCTTTCGTTAGATATGTAATAATTTGTACATTTTCAGGATTTTTAACAATTATTTTTAAACTTTTTATATAACGATAATAGGAAATATTCGCGTTTTTTTTTTCATCAACTTCATTCCAGTTGGCATTATTGCTTTCATTTTTTAGTTTTTGTAATTGGAAAGTTTATGTTTACACTTGTATCTAGAAATTTTATTACAATATTTAACAATTTAAGTTGTATTCAAAGGACAATATATAGTAATTAAAAAAATGCTTCAAAGTTTATATGAAATTCCGTTTCATATATTAGTACCTCCTAATATTAAGCTTCGTTTGCAAATACCAAAACCGTCGCCATTTTTTATATTTTGTTGTATACTGGTGTCATATTTTCTAGTGACTGGAGGTAACAGATGTCAAATAAAATTTATTTTAAACTGTTTCATGAAATTAAAGTTTGCTTATAATTATTCTCAGGTATTATATATGATGTGATAGTCGAGCCACCAAGTGTTGGAGCGACTGTTGACGAAAATGGACACTCAAGGCCAGTAGCATTCATGCCGTACAGGGTTAACGGCCAATACATAATGGAGGGCTTGGCAAGTAGTTTTCTCTTTACTATCGGTGGTCTAGGGTTTATCATTATGGATCAAACACATGCACCCGGCAAAACAAATCTTAATCGCCTTTTACTTACTTCGATGGGATTTATTTTTATCTTGGTGTCGTTCTTTACTACGTGGCTATTTATGCGTATGAAGCTGCCAAGTTATCTGCAATCTTAAGTAATTACAACGAAAATCTCAATAACACTAAACAATGGATATATCGTCACATTAAATCAAAGGCAACATAAAGAAGATATATGAAAGTAGTTCCTGGCGCTCTCTTTTTGATAAAATTTATGTTACATTAACAAAATAAATGCTGAAATTTAATATCGAACTTTAATAAAACGTAATTCCTTTGGAGTTAGAAAATATTCTACCGATTTATGTCTACATTTCTAAAGAATTTGATTCTAACTACAGTTTTTACTAAGCGCGTATTACAAGATTTAATTTTGTCTGCTAAGTACTATTATTTTGTTATTGATGCACAGAGTTACGTCCCTCTTTGGGGTATTCCAGTTTTTTAACACTTCCTTCAGGACACGTATATATATGTATGTTGAGTCGTCATTGGCTGATCGGTGTGCTGACAATATCGTGTAATCCTTTTTCTTGCCCAGTTACCCCTCCCGCAGATATTCGTTTAGGACATGCTTAATTCGTTCTACCATTCTTCCTAATGCCAAAGAAAATAGATTCCCGTTGCGTACATGGAAAAGGTCAACATTGTACTTTGTTGTATTGCCGAGGCAGCTCACGGGTTCGTCTTATTGCACCATTGGGAAATTGGCTACAGCTTGTCGGCATCCAAGCCAATTGGATTTTTCCTGCTTTTTAGCTACTCCAAGGTGAACTTCTCTATCATTCTTTAACTCGTTTAAAATTTCTTACGATTTGGAGGACGTCACTACTCCCGTCTGTGCGATATAGACCCCATCAACTTTACAATGTTCCATTGAGGCCATTGTTTTTATGATTTTTAATAGTATGGAATTATTTCTTTATTTTCTATTCTTGTTAGACAAACATCAACAGTGGACTCTTTGCTCTCCGTCTTTATAAAATGTCGGCACTCCAAATTGCCTTCTCACGGCATACCCCTACTGTATTTTATACCACTTCTGTGTTCGATGCTGAAATCATAACTTTCCAAGCGCTCAATACAGTGTGCCAGTTCCCCTTCTAGGTTTTTAAACTGCAACCACATTTTGACAAAATGATCGATTTTTAGCAGAAACTGTTGGTTTTTATTGCGTTCGGCTATAATAGTCTATGACCATTTCTGGTCAATCAACTATGTAAGATAGAATGCCGTTTCGCTCTCTACTATAAACCTTAATGTACGTACTGTGCGGCACACATAACTTTTTATTGTCTGGAATACCTTTCTTGGGTATCGTGCCACTGATACATTCTAGATTTTTTCGTGAGATCATGCAAGTGTACTAAGAATATAGACTAAAGACATTCGAAAAGTGGAACTGGCAATTATCGTTCGTAAACAATATTTAAAACTGAACTGGTCTTTGAACTCTATATATATACTGCTTCCAAGTGAACGTTTACGCCACCTAAAGATTTGCTCAATTTATCTTGGACTGGCTAATTACAATGAGAAGTTATTTGATTTATACATCAGATTATCGAGAAACAGCCTGATAAGGGTATTGTTAACTCAAAGAATACATATTTTCGAATAGCGATCGATTTAAATACAAATTCCGTAATGAAAGGGATGAATCACCAAAACATTAGAACCTGTACAATGTTAATGTACCTCAGAAGGAAACTCCTGGGTATTTGTTTATCAATATGTACTTTAATCGTTTGTAATAAATACATTTTAGTAATTCCTTCTTATATAGCATTTTATAAATGTATATGTCTAATAATGTCTATTGGTTAAATGTTAAACAAAAGCTTTCGCTGACGCGTACAAACTGCCTTGGATATTGGTTTCAAAAACAATATTATGAATAATATCAAAATATATTTTTAATAAATGATTGAGTTATAAAATCGACAAATCATATGTAAAATACATATGCCATAAATAATTTTTGTAAAATATGTATTAGTGGCAAAAAACGCTATTGTGTAAAACTTAATTTTGGCAACACTTTTTCTCATAAAACAGAGTTGGCTAATGATTCACAAAAAAAAAAAAAAACAATATATTGCACGTTTTTACTTTCATTGTTAAAACATCAACTATTTTTTTAATTAAAATATATTTTGAAAATAATTTATGTATTTATTTGTAAATATATAAAATTAAATAATATATTAAAGAAATTTTAAAAAAATTGTGCAAAACTAGAAAAGTTTACAAATATTCGTGGATTGTGTACCTCAAGAAAAAAAATACGAGAATTTGCTGTAATAAGTAATTTTTCCTGTATCTTGATTATTTAAATTTATTATATGTATTCACAAAAATATATTTTGTTGTAAAGCCTTTAGTGATATGATGAATTAGTATTTTATTGCTATTCCCACCACTTCGAGTTGTTCATATAGGAATTAATAATACTAGAATCTATTCCAGTAGCAGTTTAATAAGGTCAGTTACGAATTAATACTCGATAATATCTCGCTATTCAAATATATTTTTCGATACTAAAAATCATTTTTTAGACAATAGAATCATATTTCTCTTATAATACCATCATCTTTCAATGTCATTATAACCGCACATGTTAATAAAAGCATGTAGCTTTTTGCATATTAATGTAGTGCATGAAAATATGTGTATATGAATATATGTACGTATGTATTTGAACAACTTGACCTGATTATCATCCCATAGAAAAACAGAACAAATGCAAAGATAAACATTATATTTAAGAAGAGCACATAAATTATAACAATTCTAATACTAAAAAATAATTAAAAAAGAAAAAATTAACAAAACTATGACAAGGAAAAATTTAAAAAATTATATTTAAAAAAGCTAAAATATGTAAACAATGTAAAAATTGAAAAAAATAGCGGAGAACTTTTACAAGAAGTAAATTTCAGGGAAAGTAAAATAAATTATATATGTATGCATGTATGTATGTTTAAATTAAAGCGATTGAATTTTAAATTTGTTTTTATCTTTAAGTAAGCAAGTGTCGAAATAGTATCAGCTTAAAAAATTAAAACATCTATTACAAAATTATCTAAAAGTAATTACTATAGAATGTCAGTGAAAAGTGTAATAAAATAATTTTTTTCAGCGTTCAAAACTATTCAGTTCAAATTTTGGTGATAAAATGATAAAGCAATGGCACGATTATCAACAAGTATATCAAAAAAACATTGATCGAAAATCTACAAGCTTAAGTCTTACAGGCTTTAATATACAGTGGACAGGAAAAGTAGTAGTATCCCAATACATTTTAGTAATTTCATGAATTTGTAGCAAAAGTTCGTATAAATATTTAAAGTTTTTTATATACCGTAGTCTAGTAGGTAGTGTGTTGGCTTATTAGACGTAAGACCCGAGTTCAAACCCCAGGTCAGACATCAAAACAAAATATGAAAAAAATATTTCTTCGGCGACTTCCTCTCTGCAGATTTCTGGCAAAAACTCTGAGAGTAGAATAGTTCCTTAAAAAGCTGTCGTCCGGAGTCGACGTTAAACTGTAGATCGTATAAAATTAACACACACAACATGAGTGGTGTGAGAAGCTAGGCCGTAATCCTGACTGAAGGGTTGTAAAGGCCAATTATGTTATGTATATTTATTATATTAAGTTGTTTCTGTTTTATTATAAAACAAAAAAATTTCAATGTTTTTTCTACAAAACAAGAGAAAACACACCATTTAACCTATTTCACATTGAATGTACCAGTTTTTTACCTCCGGGTACTGTACTTGTCTTAATTGACAAGTACACGTCCTCTAACCTAACCATTCTTCCAAATGATCTCTCTTGGAGTCATATCGGAACTTTGTGCATTTAGATATGTTTAGGATTTTGTAAAATTAAGTAATTACTTCCATGGCGATGTTTTGTAAGTTCTGTTAAACATTTAACATTTCTCTGTTAACTTTAACATTGGTGCTCTGTACATTTTTACAGTTTTTGTTAGTTTTGAAAGTTTTTTAAATTAATTTTTTTTATAATTCTACAAGCAAATTTGCATGTTTTTCTTTATTTTTACACTTTATATAATTAAATTCTCAATTTTATTTTTTATATTATTTTCCCAAACTTTGTTGATAACTCTCATACCACTTTCAATTATAAGACTCATATCTTGTGCGACGGTAATTATGCTAATAAATAAATTTCTGCTTCCAGACATCTCTAAAGTTGCAAGTCTGCTACAATATCAGATAATTATCGCATTACTAATGCCGACTTTAAAGGTATAATTTCCACATGGCTTCAGGGTCTTCAATACTATCACAGCCGTCTTGAATTTTATCGCCATCCATATAGCAAATGTCACAGCACAGACAGTGACAATGCATTGAAGTATTGGCTTCATAAAATTGGATTTGATACTGTCGATCAATCCATAGTGGTGTGCTACAGGGAAGAATGTTATTAACATGTTCAATCTATACCTTGTCAAATTTTCAGTCTTTTATTGATATGTCAAATTGATTTCATGTGCTGACGATTGCACCATATATTCCTCTGGTGTAAATATCAGTAAATAAGTTCCAAGATCACTTAGTATCTGGGCACTAACTGAGAATCCTTGAGGGGACGACCACCCCTAAATTTAACCGTAAAAATTGTGTTTTCACGGTTCGTTTCTAAGTGGTATTGATAATTACATGTGTTTTTCGTCGCATTTGAATAGGTTAAAAATTAAAAGCGGGAAGAAGGTCCTCAAGGAACTCGCTGGTTTCTCATGGGGTATTACTAATGAGATCATATTGACCACGTACAAAGTAATATGTCGTCCACTAGAAAACTGCAAAGCTCTGGTTGTAATCCTTTTCAGAATCGTCACTGGCTGTGTCAAGATGATGAACACTGATCGTCTCCATGAGGAAAGAAAATTAATTTCCGTCAGATAAGCCAGCATACTCTTATTTTTACTAAACTGACTAACCAAGTCTATGAGGCTGAATTATCAGACTAATCACTAGTTGATCTTCCCGAAAAATCAGACAAGTTGTTTGACGGCTTATCACTGACATCGGCGGCAGCCGAGACACAATTTAATTTATTTCTCATTAGACATCCCTCTTGGGTACTTATGACCCACTAAATCAGAATGAACGAAAATGAGCATAAAAGGATTCTCAATAGTCAACCACATAACATTGGAGATAGCGGTAGATCCCCAGGCAGATAAGATGCACCAGATACACCTGCCAACGAAGTTCTCAAGATACGTACGTAATGGACAAAAGTTCATTTCATCTGTTTTCATTCGAAACAGTAATGGCAATGGGAGTAATGTAACCTCATGTTATTTACTAACTTAGGCTTGGCAACGAATGTGTTAAATAAGCAATTTTTAATTTCCTACTTTAATATTTTTGCTGCATTAAGAAGACAACATGAATAAATTATATTTGATAATGACAGAAACTTAAAAGTTCTAAATCTATAGTGTTTTGTACTGTGCTAACAGCAGTGTGTGGCTATCCATGACCGACCATACATAGGGCAATTGAAATTTTGTTTCTTATTTCTACGAAATTCTTAGTCCTAGAGAATTGAAAATTTCATGCTATTTCTGATAATATAGAGCAGTTGAACTTTTATTTTCTTTGAAAGTTCTAGCTAATTTTTTATACTATGCAATGAGCGAGAAGCTTTATTTAGCATCTGTTGATATATGTAGTTCCAGCTATTTTTAAATTGACCGATTTTTTAAACAGATTTAAGAAATTTTTAATTAAGGCTAACTTCTATTAAAAGTTGGGAATGTTTACGACAAATGATTTCGTTATTAAATATATTAAGACCTTTGTTAATATCACACTAATTTTTAAATTAATATTATGATTGATGTTCATTCATTTATATGTAAATTAACTTAAAAAAAATCACATGCAATCTTCCGAAGAAAGATAAATGTTAAGATACTTTTGAACTGAAAGCCCATATGTTTATCTAATTCATTTACTCATCTATATTTAATATTTTAATGCTTATTCTGCAATCTTTAAGAAAAGAAATAAACATTTTTTGGCGAAACTAATTAAGAAATGTTTCGTAAATTATTTCTGACAATTCATTTTTACAAATAGATCAATTTTATATAAAAGTAATTTTCAGGATAAAATATTTACATTAATTATAAGTTGTTATTGTAGGTTTTTAAGGTATTACATTAAACGTTTCCTTTTTCAAAGCTAAGTTAAGATAATATGCTACTTTTACTAAGTAATTGAAAGAAATTTCCATACATACATGCATTAACAAATGTACATGTGTACATAGAACGGAAACATAGTTGCAATTTTTTAATTTTCACTTTTATTTTTCCGTTTTTATGATTTTACAACTAATGTGAAATTACAAAGCGATGTTGGGACAAAAAAAAAATCGCCTTCAAAGATCATCGACATGAAATTTTCTGCTGTAATGTAATCACAAAAATTTAAAACTAATTCATTTTAAATATATGTAAATATGTCTAGTCAAAACTAAAGCAAATTTTGTAACAAACTTTTCTAGTCTTCTTACAGTAAAATTTTTCTGAGTCTTTTATATTGAATTTGTATTTATTCCAGAACAATAAATATGCCCACCAAGACATAAAGAATTTTAATGTATGAAGACCTTAAGCCTCTTAATATTATTAAGGTACAATACGACATGGAAGATATTCTTTGATGGCGTAAACCTATTCACATAATAACTTAGGAAATTCGGCGATTTATTTATATAATTCTTTCGAGAAGTATAAAGCTGCCTTCTGAAGACGGCAACAGTATGACTATGACATGAAACATTCTTCAAAACTTATCAAGGTATAGGTGAACGTGAATAAAAATTAAAAGTAATCGCCATCTCAAAGGCTTATTTCTATTCAAAAGCTTTGTTGAGTGCAAGATAAAAAATGATGTTGTCATTTACAATATGGTTTATAGACTTTAGTTTTTAAAGTAACAAAAGTAATTTTTAACTGTAACAAAAGATGCTTTAGTTTCGATCTCTATTTTCGAAATAATTTCGAAAAAATTTACAACCATACAATTTTTACTTTGTTTAATTTATTAAAAAGGTGTTTAGTCTGTGCTGGGTAGTAAATTTTTTATTTTTCTTATTTACCCAACCAAGGGAGCAATATTTGTTTTTTAGTTGTTTTAAATTTTTGTATATAAATGCCTATGTATATAATCATATTTAATGTTTCTTCTTGGAAATCATTTATATCGAAAAATATACATTTAAAAACTATTTTTGCTTTTTTTCTTATTAATATTATCATTCTATAGAATAAGCTGACTTGTTGATATAAAGAATTAATTTATTTCCAAATAAACCATTAAATTAAATTTAATGCGAAAAGTGATATGTATTCAAAATACAAAACAGAAAGAGAAAATCTTCAATATGGTAGACTCCAAAGAGATGGCAATAGATTTAATAATGCCAGCGGAATGAAATTTACAAATTATCAATCATTTCGACCAACGCAAAATTTCAATATTGGTGATAATACAAATGTTCTTAAATTGTCAAAGCGCTTTCAGAATGAACTGGGAATATTTGGAAAATTTTCAGATGAAGAGATGGATTTATTTCCAATACATCCTTCTACATATGATTCCCATGAACATACTAGTTATCACGATCATTATTACGCCAATGCAAATGAATATCAACAAGCGCAACAAGATCACCAATACCGCCAACATCATCAGCATCGCCACAATCATAACGATCACAATCATTACCACCAAAATTCTAAGAAATCCGCTTATGAAGATGGGTACGATATGCATGTAATACCACCATTAAGTGTTCAACCAACATATATAAATAAACGCAATTTTAATTTCGATAACAATAATAGTAACTTGCAAAATGATGGTGATCGATTTATTGGAGAACATCGCCAAACACTGCCAGCAACCGAATGCCTACAAATACAACAGTAATATTTGCATTATTTTATATCTTTTAGAAGTTTTTTTTTAGTTTAGTTTAGATACATATATTTTTTTTATACAACATCATACTGACATACATATATACACTTTTATTAATTGTACTACTAGTATTACTTTATTTAAATTTTTATTTATTTTGGATACTTTAATATACATACGTTCGGACTATGCAAATGCTATGTATATTGAAAACCTATGTCGGGCAAACATAATTTTGCATTTACACAAATTTTATAAAAACAATCTGCTTTAAATAATATTTTCTTTTTTTTACACAAATTAAACGTGCAGAAAAAGTAGAGGACACTTTTTGAGCACATACATATTTGCATAGTCTAAGCGCATCTTTACTTAAGAACTTTAATAATCTTTAAAAAACCCATATACACATACATTATACACAGTATATTTTTTGATTTGATGTTTAACATTTTTAATTTTTTCATATTCGAAATATTATTGAAATGTTTTAAAAATGTTTTTTTATAATTTAATTTACAGACCAAATCAAATAAACTTAGACGCAGTGAGTGAAGAACATTATCAGCATTATTATTCTTACTTTTACAATCGAAACAGTCGTAGTCCTAAAGTATTAATAAAACCAGCACGGGGTAGAAAATTACCTACAACCACAAAAATGCCATTTTCCAAGACAAATATAAATAATTCAAATCAGAGTCAATTAATACCAAAATACGACTTAATTTCCGCCGAGGAAAATAATTTGAAGGCTGACAACAATGACAATACTCTTAATGGCGGTATGAATTATCGTCAATATGTTTTGAAGGAAAAATCTGCAAATAATAATAATGAAGCTTCCTATGATAATGGAAATTGGAATAATGAACATGATGAAAAACTTAAATGTGCTGGTGGCGATTACTTTAATGTGAATTCTTATGAAACTTTCGAACATAGGACACCTAACTTTTCGGAAATTCAAAAAGATACTTCATTATATACGTTAGGTCAGCAAAGAAACAAACGAAAATTACGAATTAATTCAGCTGATATGTCCGGAAAAGATATTTACGAAAACAATTGCGCAGGAAGAGAAATAATTGATGTCGAAGAAAATGTAAATGCCATCAATACATTTGAGTATATGAAGAAAAGCCAAAAAAACAAACTCGTAACGGATAATGAGGAATCTTTTCACCAAAGTATTAATTTGCAGAATTCTCCAGCAAAATTAAAGGGTAATTATAATACGATAAAAAGTAATAATGGTTGGTAAATATATTAATATATTAATAAATATAATAGGTTCATCCTATTGCAAAGATATTTGACATATCATCAAATAATAAAAATACCTTACATTTTCTGGCCTAGGTACTATCTTTATTTGATATATACTGAACTTTTTATTAAACAGAGATGTTAATTTAGCACTTTTGGCTTTTCAATAGAACTTATCGGGACACAGTATTTCCTATAGTTTGTAAATTTTTGCCCGTCACTACAGCCCATTGCTTCATATTCGCTTGATTTGTTAATAGACCATAGGTTTATTTCTTATTGTCATTCTAAATTATTGTACTTTATTTCTATATATCTTGTGTCTTTTCTTCTGAATGTGATTACCCCAGATTAATGTGGAATCATGCCAAAGTATTTTAATGAGTTTGAATGTGGTATTTCGACGTTGTTCTTTATAAAAACTGTATTTAGAGCATTTTTAAAAGAAAAGTCAATTTGAACTAGATTTAAATTATTTATTATTGTTCGCGGATTGAACGCCTAAAAAGTCTGTTATCGATTGTTATTTGAAGCAGCTGCTTTAACGTATGATACCTATTTCGAAATATATAGAAAATAGAAAAAAAAATATAATCTACGAATGCTGCATTGAGGGGGGGTCCGTCTTTATTTCCTTAAATTGAGAATGCTAATTGTTATATTTGATCTTGAAAAATCTGTCCATATATATCTGATATATTCAGCCCAATCACGAATAAAAATTCCGTGGAAGTTTTTTCCTCTTTCACATTTCTCCTATTATGAATGAAAGTTTCCCATTAAATTTCTCGCTTTTGCCTTTTAGTTGGAGGATTTTGTTTCTCTAGGAAAGTAAATTCTGTGGGAAAGAAATTTCTAGGCAATATTTGTGATTAGGCTGATCAAGGTATACCTTCTAAAAAAGTATTTGACGTTGTCTTCTCAAGGTATACCTTGATACAAAAGTATTTGTCAGATTTTTATGGGAAAACATCTGGAGCAGGCTGCTTCTTCTTCTCCTTGCGGGTAATATTCCAAAATCTTACCGAATACATTATTCTCTCTTGACCTGTTATTATACCCTATTGTATATCCATTAACCCTATTGTATAATATAAACTTATGTCAACTATTTAATCTTCATATTTAATAACCGTGGTGTAAGAAATATCATTAAGTTATTGTCTTCATATGAATTTTGGTGGTATACCACCCCACTGTTTGCTATTTTTGACAACGTAGTTATTCCCGTTACTATTGTTATATCGGTATACTCCAAAAATTTTATCCTAACTCTACACTAGTGATATACATACATTTCCTCTATTGTATTGATCTTTCAATTCAATTTGCTGAAGGAGATTTGCCGTTTGCATGGGCGTATTCAGGTATCTAAAAGTGTTTGATTATTCTTCATATGGTCTTTAGATGGAAGAAAGATAGCCTAGTTGGCCTGAAGTCTCTTCTGATAGGTTTTTTCAAATGTTCCATGGTGGTTTATACTGAGATCAATCATCCAATATTTCCCAGCTTCCGACAATTCGACAATTCCTTTTTCTACCTACCTACCTTGACTCTATAATCGACGCAGCGCCTCTAGTCAGCAATTAATTATGTGACGCCATATGACTGCTTTCTGTAGTCTTTCAGTTTAATTTGTGTTAGGAACCAAAACCACTCCGGTTTTAGAAACTTCGTATGAACAGGTTTTTACAATAGTCTTGAAAAGGAAAATTTGGATAAAATCAATTTTAGCTCTAATTACACATCTAATTTCACGTTTTTTTTTTTTTCATTTTAAATTTGTACAATGGTTCCATTTATATTTAATATGTATACATATACATATGTATGTACAGAAGCTAAATATTAATCTTATTTACTATCACTTTGATAGGTACAGCTGCAAAAAAATTGTCGCCCTCGCCGAAAACTCGTCGTGTTTTAATTTATAACATACAGAGTCCACGGATGTCACGTTTATCAACATCTAATATTAAACTACAGCGATCTAAATTAAATGCTAACAACGCTGATAAAGTCGAAGTTAAAAATAAATTGACCGATGATTTGCCGTCCGAACACAAAGTCCATGAGAATCAAGTGCGCGTACTTAACTCAATGTATCCTGCAAAGGACCTTAACAAAAGTGACGGTGATGTTAGCAAACGAAAAAGCATAAACAAGGTAGAAGATATTCTGAAAGGAAGTGATAATAGCGATGATGATGACGATTTTGATGATGGTATGTACTATATGAATTGACTTAATTCAAATGTATTCCAAATTTCTTTAATAATTTTAATTTTTTTGTTGGTTGTCAATAGTTTCCGATTTTGACACTACTAGCGATTCAGACATCTCATCTGATTCCGAAGAAGGTTATAGATCGTACGCTTACAAATTAACGCATTCATTGGATGCAGCTTCTGCAACACCGTCAGTGGATTCTTCAATTATTTCGGAATCTGAGAGTTTGGATAATCCTGAAGCTCTTTTAGTACCAAGCTTGTTTCCAAATGTACCACCATACTTAGCGTTTTCCTCAAGTACAAAAAAAGGCCCAGATGTTCCTGCCGACTTATATAGAATACTCAAATGGAGGGTTACAAATGTTATGCCCAGAGTGGTGCGATCAATTTTAGCCAATAGTGGAATGCGTTTACTAAAAAGTATGTCTAAATATAATGATAATATAATATAATAATAATGTAATATATTTTTAGAAACGAACGACTGGATGGGCGTATGGGGGAAGCACATGAAGTCACCATGTTTTAAAACGATACGTCCATATCAAAAAATTAATCACTTACCCGGGTCATTTAAAATTGGACGTAAAGATTCTTGTTGGAAGAATTTAGTTAAACTGATGGCAAAACATGGTAAAAAAGATTTCGGATTTATGCCAAAGTACGAAATGTTTTAAATTATATGTCGTTTTTAAAAATATCTTTAAAGAAAATTTTTATTTTTTATAGGACATACATTATACCAAATGATTTAAAACAGTTGCGCAAAAACTGGCCTAAATATGCTCAAAAGAATGTTAAATGGATAATTAAACCACCAGCAAGTGCTAGAGGCACAGGGATACGAGTTGTGGATAGATGGGCACAAATTCCTAAGAGAAAGCCTTTAATTGTCCAAAAGTATATCGAAAGGCCACTGTTAATAAATGGAAGTAAATTTGATCTCCGCCTATACGTATTAGTTACATCAATAAATCCTTTACGTGTTTATATGTACCACAATGGTTTGGCCCGTTTTGCGTCAGGTATGATATACATAATTATTTTTGATGATTTCTTTAAAAACGTAAATGATATTTTTATTATTTTGTTAATATATGTGTTAATGTATGTGTTTACGTAAAATATTCAGTTTTTTAGTCTGATTTGAAGATGTTTTGTATTTTAAGTCAATACATGTACAGTGTATTTAATTTTAACAGAATCATATGATCTGTAGTTTATGAAAAAACTAGCTGTACCCTGCAGGTGTTGCTGCGCCACCAACTAAAATAAATTTGAAGGAAAGACATTACACAAATATCCAATTATGTAATTTTGAATCATTTTATTGATTTTGTTTCCTATTGTCCAGATGATTCGGACCAACAGCCCTGAGTAGTACGCATTCGACCAGTTTCTAATCTCACTTCTCGTTATTCAAATGAATCATGCCAACGGGTCTCAGCGGCATGTACTGGGAGATTTTCCATTCTCAATGCTCGTTGCCCGTCTGATTCTGAGGCGCGTAATGCCCTTTTCTTCCATGCTTGAGGTGTAGGTCGACCAATTGCTTGTCGCTTTGGAGGCATGATTGCACGGGAACGACGTGAAAAATGCGTTGAAATTTATTAGAATCTCACAATGTACCCAATCCAATTGAACCCAACAGTATTTTTAAAAATACTCTAAAATAAAAATGTTTCAAATTTGTGATTGACATTTTACTGGAATGAGTTATACTCGATTATCGAGAGAATCGTTCGTGTCTCGGTTTCTTAAAATGGTTCAAAAAACTTTTATCCGACCGAAAATGGGATACAACTCTCATGTATGGGCCGTTGCTTTAAAGTTTATTTTGCGGCTTCTCGACCGCGTACAGGAAAAGGCGAGCACTGTAATTACCCCTCTAGGGAGTATATGGCTTCCACAAAGCATCTCCATCTGACACGATTCTTCGCTGATGTTCTTGCGCCTTAATCCGTTGTATCAATTTGCTATGTGGTTGTTTCTATAATCGATTATTTTCAAGCTAAGCGGATGATTAGTCCACTGTGGCCGGTTGCAGGATGAGGGGCTGCAATCTGTCGTTGCCTAGAAACAACGCCCTCTGCGAGGTGTTTTTCGCATCTTTGGCTTCAGTTTTGGGTCGTAGGTATTTTTTCTTTTCCTTCCTTTCCCTCCTGCAACCAAATGGCCGCTCCTAACATGGAGTACAGACGCTGACCCGGTAGCCGCTCGATCCGAGGCAGACGCTACCAGGATTCACATGGGGTCCGCGGGGTCGTTAAGCCCGTCATTCCTTGCCTTGGAATACACCTGCGGGCCTTTGGATTTAATAGGATACTCTTTTGATTCATTAAAACATTCTCGTAATGTAGCTTGTGGGGTCTGCGGGGTCGTTAAGCCCATCATTCCCTGCCTTGGAATGCTCCTGCGGGCCTTTGGATTTAATAGGGTACTCTTTTGATTTATTAAAATATTCTCGTAATGTAGCTTGTGTTTAGCAGACTAAGGTTTTCCAGTAAAAATGTCATCACATTTCTCCCCGTTTCGTCGGAGCCACATAGTGGCTCATAGTAGTAGGCTTTTGGAAATTTCACTGTACTCTGACTATTTGACGTGTCTTTCGATAAAATAAGATAAGAACCTTTGGACCTTCAGACAATTAATATATATGTACTAATGTTTTCCAAATTTAAGGCTGCTTATATTCAGCAGCTTGTTAAAAAAAAGATCATCGACTTTATTCGAACTTTTATTTACTTTTTTTTTTCATTTGTATATTTTCAGTGAAATACAGTGATAAATCGGATACTTTAAATGATCGTTGCATGCATTTAACAAACTACAGCATTAACAAATTTTCATCAAATTATTCGAAAAATGAAGACGTTAATGCCTGCCATGGTCATAAATGGACAATAAAATCTTTGTGGTCTTATTTGGCAAGTCGTGGCGTTAGAACAGAGTTATTATGGGCTGCTTTAAGAAGTTTAGTATTACGTACAATATTATCTGGTGAAAATTCAATCAATAACATGATAAGAGCTAATGTTGAATCAAAGTATAGCTGTTTTGAGCTGTTTGGATTTGATGTCTTATTGGACGCTGACCTAGTTCCGTGGTTACTGGAAGTCAATATTTCACCATCTTTGCATTCCGAATTGCCTTTGGATTGTCATGTAAAAGCACCACTTGTGCAAAGTGTTTTAAATACTGCCCTTTATAACGTAATTATTTATTTTTCTTAATTTTTTTATTTAATACTTTGTATAATTAATTAAAAAAAAAAACAAATTTTATGCTTTCAGATTCCACCCAAAATACCTATAGAACGGCAAAAAGAAATTGCTATGGAAATGTCCCTTCCACCTGGTCCAATATGTTATGATAAACGTATGTATATAAACTATTTATCGCGAAGTGAAAAAATAAAGCACAACACATTTACACGAAAAAATATGGAGGATCGTGAAGAGGTATTTATGAACACAATACGAGTATGTATGTATATTAGGCTAACAACCAGTTATATGACAAATAATTTGTTTGTTTTATATTTGATTGGTGCCGGTCAGAATAGTACTCGTTTAAAAACTAAGATGATTTAATATATTTCAAATGTCTTTATCGGCAATATTTCGGATTTTTTTTCTAATTTACTCAAATTCATAATATCGTTTATAGGTGTGTTATGCGCGTTATCTGAATCAAACTAAAATATTTGTAGAACAGAACATTTAGACTTAATATAACAATATTCTGGACTGCACACTTTGAAATTAAATAAAAATAAATTGGTTGTCGCGCTAATGCACATACATATCTTATATGATGGTATTATTTAGTTTTTTTATTTTGTTTTATATTATAAATCAATTATATTAAATAATCTGATTTCATAGTGAATGTAATAATAATAATAAAATCTTTAGATATTGGAAAAGATGTCACTGATTGTAACGGCATTTTTTAACTGCATTCAAATGTACATGCTTTGCATTTTAACTCAATAATAAAAATTCTTTCTGGTCATTTCTATTTCAATACTGGAAATTTTGTTCTCAACATTGTCATTTTCGAAAAATAATGACAATAATTGACCATATAGAATCATTTAAAAATATACAGGCCTTGTATTGATTGATGTATGTATATTTGAGATACAGATTTGCAAATCAAACATCGTTTCGTACCTTGCTACTCTTGAAGCTAAGGTCAGAAACGCCTCAGTGTGTCGAAAATTATCCGGTCAGATGTATGAAAGGAATCAACATCACGAAACTGCACTATTAACAGAAGTTTTAAAACTATTGCATACAGTTTTCTATTAGACTGCAAGAAAACTCTGTATAATTTACTGTAGATACACATATCCACCGCATTATGAACTGTTGCCAAAGGGGTACTCGGCTAGTATGGTGCTCGGGTCAGTAGGGGTTACAGAAAATAACCTTTTTCCTCTTTGGATTGCAGCGGAATTGCAAATTAATACTGTTTTAAACTCTGCAAACCTTTAAGAAAAGAAGACTTCTATCGATAAATTGAAATAACATTACAAATCACTCATCTTTTCTACTATTTGTACCTCAGTGGTACACAATAAAAAAAACAGAGAGATTCGAATGGAAAGTGGCATACAAAAAAATGAAGAATGGGAGCAAAGGCCAAAAGGGCCGGCTTATCGTTGAAATAACCATGTACAAAAAATTTGAATTTAGCGCCGGGAAGACAGGAAAAATCGCCATTCTATTCAACTTCTGACTGAAATATAATAATGTAGTTGATTATCTATCTATTAGTACATTTTCAATGCGTTTTTAGTTTTAAGTATCAAAAATTTACGGTCAAATGTAAATATTCGAAAGAATAATTTGTATACATATATGTATATTTGTAATTAAAATTTTTAAATTTATTTATATTTACAAGTACACCGATGCTATTTTGGATCATTTAACACCGGATGATGTGCGTTGTCTTGTAATAGCTGAAGACGAATTAGCACGATGTTCACCACTGGAACGTATTTTTCCAACAATAGACACTTACAAGTACTTAAAATACACTGAAGTACCACGTTATTATAATCGATTGCTTGACGCATGGGAAACTCGATATGCCAATAATAGAATTGAAGGAATTCATTTATTACGACAATACTGTGAAGATGGATATCACTTACAAATACCACAAATACCAACTAAAAAGGTAAATATTCAAATAAAATATACTAATAGTTTAAACACAAAATAGAAAAAGAATACATATGGTTAATGAAATACTATTTACTTCTTAATTTGGTCGAAATATTAAACGAGATATGTACTTCATTTATTTTGGTTTGTTAACAACAATTCACATATACTCGTACATACATATAATAATTTGTAATGTTTAAGAAATCTTTTAAATCGTAACATTTATTAATTTTCGAGGGGTGTTGGCGAGCTATTCTGCGCTTGTTTTGGCGCTGTCGTGCCTTGTATCATCGTAAGTTATTCTGTTTAAAATGAATTTAATAGAACTGAACATATTTCAGTTATAAATACAATCGACATTTGCAGTCATTTAACTTAACTTTTTGAAGTAGTAATGTAATTGTAAACAACTTTAAATCGGTTGAAAAAAACGATATATTTATGCGTGTTGAAGGATTAGAAGCTTTTTAATTTGTAAATGTTTCTTATATTACGTAAATTCAGTTAAGTTTTATAAAACCGATATCGAAAATACTATAACTTTCTATACTAAACAGTATTTATAGGACGTAATTTTATTAAGAGTTTCTAACGAAATTTCAGTTTCATCGAATCGTCTTCAATATTTTTAATGTAGATGTTTTTTTAAATTATGCATATCTTTGCAGAAAATACGATGTAGTAGAGGTAATTGAAATTTCGATGAAATATCGAGTAAAACTAATTGCATAGAGTAAACGTTTAATTACATAATACATAGCAGTAAAATTTTGTGTCTGTAAATTAACCGCAAATGTATAGACGTGTTTACTGTCATTAATACATATAATATGTGATGGTATAATTGCTTTGAATGATAATGTTAACAACTTTAAATGTAGATTTTTTTATTATTTAAAGTTGCTCAGTAACTGAATATTCTCGGCTGATTTCATGAATTTAGTTTGATAACTATTATAGGAAAGCTGTGCAAATATTTGGTGAAATTAGGCTTTACAGGCAAAAAGAATTCAATATTTTGAAAGTGTTACATACATACAATAAGAAGCAAAATTGAATTGTGTAGGCTGTAAAAAACTATAATGATGTAGATAACTATAGACTATATTACTTTTGGAAATATATATTTAGAATGTATCTTTATTGAGAGTAATTATCCGTATTAAAAGTTAAATTAAATAATGAATGTTATCTAATTATTAGAAGAAATTTTTTATTTATACATATATGTATGTATGTATACATATGTAATGTATATGCGTATGTATATTAATCTATCAGTTCTATTATTTAACATATACATACAGTGAGCACCAAAAGTGAGTAAACACCACTGAAATAATTCATTTTCTTAGGATAGCGAGAAAAGTAAATGAGAATAGTCGAAGAATAAATTTCCAAAAATAAAAACGTTTATTTATTATTTATAAAATATTAAAACAAAAACAACAATTCATGATAAAGGAACTTTTTTTTATACTTAAGAACATAGTAGAAATGTTAAAATTATAGTGGGTGTGTTGACTCACTTATGGCGCTCACTGTATATATAATTTTTTTTTTTAATAATTCCGTGAACATTTCGAACTGTTACAAATTGTTGGATCAATTAAAAAAAATTTTTTTTTTTGAGATGAGAAAAATAACAAATTTTTCTATGACAAACCTAGTGAGTTAGAGCTCTAACTCCAAAGTAAGCTAATACTCATTAACTTCGAGAATAGGAAATAGGCATATTTAAGTGGGAAAAAGTGCGTATTATTTTATATAAATATATCAGATATTTTACACTTAATTTTATTAAAATCTAAGAAATAAAAAAACAAAAGTGTTAGGAAAATAAAAATGTTATGTTATGGACCAGTTTGTATTGATTTATCAAATTATTTCTAATCTTTACAAAATGCAATTTAAGTCCACATGATATATATTCACCCTTACAGGAGATTAACGAAATGAAATTGTCATTCTCCTCTAAAGAAAAATTTCCATTGTGAACCGCTCATGAATTTTTTCATTCCACTTTCAATTTTGACTAAAACAATTGAAAAAGAGCAAGGTTTTATATTTATTTTTTTTTTTTTGAAAAATAAAATAAACAAAAAATTAAAGAAAATATAAATTATTGGTTACAATAAAAAAAAATTCAATACGTTTTCAAATTTTACTTTTCGTTATTTTTCGTCAACATTTTTAATAGCATTTCCTCAATTTCAATTACATACTTCATTTATTCTGTTTTTATTTTATTTTTTAGTTTGCCTTCAATTCGTTGCCTTTTTCGAGTGTGTGATACACTTTTTTTTATTCCGATTTCCATTATTTCCAAATTATTTGAGTAATTTGATATGGCGCTACTTCTATGGCAATACTGTTGTTTATTTGAATAATTGTTGCATTGGCTTCTTTACAACTTGTTCTCACTAGTTTCGTTATTTCTGTTATACAGCTGAGGCAATGTTACCAGTTTTAAATAACAAAGTAAATTTGCTGGTTCGTGACGATTGGCGGATGGCGTAATATTTATTTTTATCATTGCCAAAGAAATATTCTGGGAAAACATAGTTTGAGAGTGTTTTCTAATCTAATGTCAACTTCTTGTTTCCTGTTTTTTTTTATATTTCATAGCTGCTTTTGATCTTACAGCTATTTTAGATCAACATTTCTAATGGAAATTCAACAACAGCACACGAAATTCTCCGCTAGACTAAAGTTTATTTGACAAATGGGATAACCATCTAATTTTACCAGACTGATGAATACTTCGGGCTATCTGCCAGATACGTATGCAATTTTACCTTGTTCTCATCCCATCTAAAATGTTATTTTTATCTGAAAAGTCATCTAAAAACGTACAGTCTATATATATATGTAGGCGAATGAGAAATGTTCTACTTAAGGTGCTTTGGAACATTTATTTCCAGGCGATGATAAACTTTTTATTTTATAGTTTTTTATTATAAACCAACCCATTTTACATCTTTCATTAGTATTGTTACATGTCCAGTTTATCTATAAAACACTTATACCACAGTCCTCTTGAGGTCTCCTCAGAGGTTCTCAATTAGATTGAGATCAAGTAACTGGGATGGTCGTGACCTCGCCTTATACCTGTTGTCGTTAAGTTATTTTCGAGTTATTTTGTATCATTTTGGTATCATTGTCTTGCTGGAATAAAATATACTAAGAATTGGACATCTTATTAACTATTCGCTCGTTCTGACTAATCGGATGGGATTAGATTATAGGGACTGAAGCCCTTTAGAGGCACGATATTTTAAGTCCTTCACTTCATGCATAAATAATTCATAGTTAGAACATAGCATTTGATACATATGTACATAACATAATAGGCCATTACAACCATTCAGTCAGGATTACGACCTAGCTTTTCACATCACTTATGTAGTGTGTGGTGAGGCATACAATTTAAAATCAAACGATCGACAGATTTTTGAGAAAGTTTTCGTGGCAATTTTATTTTCTGTCAGTGTTTATGGCAGAAATCTGCTGAGAGGAAAGTCGCCGATGAAATATTTTATTCATATTTCGTTTTGTTGAAGATGTCTGACCTGTACCTTCTTGGTCTCTCATCTAATAAGCCAACACCCTAGCTACTGGCCTACGACTGCTATCTTTTTATAGGGACACGAAAACATGTAATAATTTCTGAGAGTAAATCAAAGAAAATTAGTATTTTTGACTACTTTAAAATATATCTTAAATATTGTGTTAAATTCCAGAATGGGTAACTTTGCGTAGTCACATTATAAAATTATTATTTCATTATCTTTTCATTCATTCATTCTTAACTTTTTGTAAAATTAAAAGATGAACAATTATTCATGTTCATTATATGATTTAATTCCTTTTGTTTCAATTTTCATTTCTTAAATAGAAAAGCAATAAGTTCGAAACACCTTCTCACATAACAGTTGTACCAAAAAAAGAAAAAATTAACAAAACGAAAACAAGACGTTAAAGATACAAAAACATCACTAAATTAGATAGAAATGAGGATAACACGTAAAAATGTATATAATTCAAAAGTTTATTGAAATCGCAAGTACTAAAATTAAAAATATAAAAGTAAAGCTTGTTTTTCATTATAATTGAAAATATTTTTTGGGCACGTTAAGTATGACATATAGATATTATCTATGCTTTTAACTGAATTTCTGTAAATGTTAGTGAAAATGCAAAAAAAAAAAGTTCGAAAAAGAAGTTCGAAAATAATATCAACTTTTGGAATAGTATTAATGAAAATAAATGATTTATTTTACAACGCTTCCCATTACAATTTTATTATAAATATTTTAACTACATATATAAGTATGTATATTAACAGTTTATATTTATGTAGAATAGGTTATAATCTATGATATGACCGCTTATTGAAAATAAATTTTATTTTGTTGGTTACATTACATAGTATTTCGAAGGGGATGACAATATTTTTTACGTGCCAAATGAAAGAAAGTACACATCAGGTGGGTCTCTTTCCCGTGAGATAAATATAATTTCATAAATAAATTCTTTAAAATCTCAATTTAGAGCTTAAACCATTTAATTCTTATCCAAGCTTTAGAACATCGGTCATATAAGTATGTAATTACGATATAAGTCATTTCATAATATGCTCAAAATTAATTACATTAAAAATTGATATTGAAATATTAAAACAGTTTGTAACTTTTGCAAATACATATCATTATTTTTATTGTAGACAAAATTAAAACATGTGAATCAAATTTGTTTTACATTTTTCAAGAACCAAAACCAAGTGTTAAATATGTATAAATAATTATCAAAAGCAAATATACATACATTTTCTAATTTCAATGAAATGAAAATCGATCTGAAATATTTTTGAAATATCGAGCAAATGTTTTATATTATACACCACAGACTGTCACTGTCACTGGCTATTGAAAAGGATTTTCAAATTAAAAACAAATTAGATTGCATTTGAGATAATGATTGATTTGAACAAACCAAGAAACTTATAAAACCCGGTATATATTTTATACAACTTACTAATTACATGTAATGCCACACGGGTACATACATATGTATATTACAAAATAAGCTTCAAATGTTATTTTAATTTCTTAGTAATTCAAAGAATTATACAATTATAAAATCTTTATATTACACGTAACTTTATGTTTATATGGCATATTGTATATAAATTTTGCTTTATTTCTAAAATTTTTATATATTTTTTATCGTTACAGTACGATTACACATTTGGTCAATTCACACAAGCCGTTGTATTGTTGTATTCATTGTATACAAGAGTGTATGCTTATACACACTTATACACAATTTTTTCATATGTTTTTAAAAGTTGTATTGGTTTTGTGTTATCACTTTATGTAAATGCCAGTAATCAAGAAGAAGAATAAAAATACAAAATATTTTCTATGTAACTTGACATAACAATTAACATTTCAAAATTATATTGTTTGCACAGATAATTAATTAGTTTACTTTTTTCGTAATATTTTTCATTTTGTTGCTTGAAAATCAAATTATGAATACTAGTCTTCTTCTTCTTACCGTTTTTTTTTACGTTTGGAATACGAAATACACAATACAACATAGCATTGAGCGTTCACAAACAACCAAGTGTATTCAATACAACATACACGATACAAAGTCGTGTGAATTGGCCAATTGTTTATGTTCACAACATAACTATTAAATAATGATTAATACATATGTACGTATGTACATGCGTAATTGATCATTACAACCCTTCAGTCAGGATTACGGTCTAGCTTCTTACACCACTTATGTTGTGTGTGTTAATTTTATACATGAGTGGCGGGACCTACAGTTTAACGTCGACTCCGAACGACAGATTTTGGAGAAGCTTTTTCATGGCAATTTTTACTCTCAGAGTTTTTGGCTGAAATCTGCTGAGAGGAGGTCGCCGAAGAAATATTTTTTTTTTCATATTTCGTTTTGATGTCTGGCAAACCCGGGCTTTACGTCTGTATTATTAATATAAATAATTAAAAACGTAATGCTCGATTTTTATGTCTTTTTAACAAATCGATTTTCATTGCACATCTAGCAGAACCGTTTTTCAATCAATATTCTCATTCAATGATGCCTCTAATTATTTTTAGTGGTCAATTATAATTTATATTTTCTTATCTAGTGTGCGCTCAACTGTTAAAACTCATAACAAAAGTATTTAATTTTTTTTTGTAATAACAATTATTCATCACATGGTAATAGTAAACAAAATAAAATATTTTTAATATATTTTTCATTTATATATAAGATTTTAAAAAAAAATTAAAATTAGCCAATGTAACAGTCCTGGAGGATATGTAATAAAAAATTCATCTATACTCGTACATATATATTTATATTGCCATATCTCATTAGCTTTTTTTTAATATTGTTTTCTATTTTACTTCCTATAAATTTGTCAATCCCATAATTGAAATCATACATATTTTGTTTAGAGTGTTACTCTGTTAATAATAATTAAATGCTGATAAAGAGTATATACTTTGTGTAATATTTTTACAGGAATTTTTGGCAAAGTTTCTGAGATGGATATTAAAATCATAATTACTACAATCGTATTTGTGACAATCGCTTGCGTAACGTTGTGTGTAATTAGTTATTTTGTTGTTAATTATACAACCATGTAAATCTACAACTAACTATTCAATCAAACAATCATTTCACCAACTGCAAAAAGAAAACTGATATTAATTAAATGTAAAGTTAAACAAATGAATTTATCAAATCAAATCAAAGACCACATTGAGCGACACAACATTTGTGAGAAATGAATGAAAAATGTTAAAAAAAAAATTCTTTAATCCCTAAAGTTTTCTAGCATCTAAAATTTTTATATATACTCGTACATATAAATTTTGTGATATTTAGTCTGGTAGCCTTTATAATTAAATTAAAACATTAGAACATTACAAGCCTATAAGAATAAAGAATTTAAGATTTATATTCCGATTATTTTTTGAGTCCGAAATTAAAAACTACTACTTGAATTCGTTATACACAGTGATATATTAGAAATGAATTATTTATACTTGGAAGCATAGCTGCCAGATTTGACGATTTATCGTCATTTTGACGATTTTGTGCCCCAAAAATATCACATTGACAATTTGACGATTTGTGTCCTTATTTTTACGATTTTTAAAAATCAAAAGTTTACATCATATTCTTTACTTTAGTACATACATACATTAAAAGCCACTTTAAGCTTGTAACGCTTTGCAATTGTTACTATTGGAAATTTATTTTAGTAATAACAAGGAGTAAAGTATTATATTTTTAAAATACTTTCGAATAACTGTGATGATTTTTCTGTATTTTATTCCTTTTTAACCCCTTAAAAGCCAAAAAAAATTGCAACTCCTAAATAACCTTGTAGTTAAGAATAATTTATCACTTGTCGGAAGAACAAAGGCAAGCGCTGATATTTTTATTATTTTTTTTTTTTCGTACGACCAACACTCAGGGGATGGATGGCATTGTGTTTGGAACTATGAAAATATGTTATGGGAAGAAGGAAAGAGAGAACAGTGTTTATGGACACTAGGCTTGTATATTTTTATACAGAAACGAATAGTCCGACTAATAAACGTATTTTTACTGTAATGCAGTGTGCGATCCCAATCAACCACACACGGATGTGCTGCTGTGCCGAGAAAGACGAGCGTTACGTAGGAATATATGATATTCGGGGACAAGTCCCCTTATTTCGTTCGAACAAAATCCTTTTGTAGTAGCGATAGCCACATTGTAACGATGTTCCAATGATTAAATGAATTTGGATACACTACCGTCTATTAATGAGCTACTACGGCCTCCTGTATACGGTCGAGAAACCTCAAAATAGATGTTAAGGCACCGACCAACCTATCATGAGAGTTGTATTCCATTCTCGGTCGATTATAAATGCTGTAAATTGTAAGATCAGATGATAAAATCTTAAGTAGGAATTGAAAAATGTGGCGGTTCCAGCCAACATAACACTGATTTTTCATGCTCAGAATGTCAAGAACTTCTGACTCCTTAATGTTTACACCAGCCACAGATTAAGATAATGCAATATTATTGCTGCGCTTATGTGTCAATAAACAACACTGGGATAGATTGTTTAAACCTTAAACAATTTTTTTTCCTGAAAATGATATAAAATTTCTCAATTTTTGAAAAAAAAAAATAATAAATGAAGATGAGGGAGGCTAGCTTTTAATTAAAAAAAAATTTCTTTTAAATGTTTTATTTTTATATGTACATACAGTGAGCGCCAAAAGTAAGTAAAAGTAAATGAGAATAGTCAAATAAATTTCCAAAAATAAAAACGTTTATTTATTTACTTATAAAATGTTAAAACAAAAACAATAATTCATGATAAAGGAACTTTTTTTATACTTAAGAACATAATAGAAAATTTAAAATTATAGTGGGTGTTGTCTCACTTTTGGCGCTCACTGTACATTGACGATATATGTTTTACTACAATAGAAATAATTTTGATTTTTAAAAACTTTTAATTTATTTATTCATTATTTCTGACGATTTCAACAAACTTCTTTGACGATTTTGGGCCTTATTTATCTGGCAGCTATGCTTGGAGGCAAAATTTGTAACCCACTTACCATTTGATTAAACATAGACAATAAAATGTGTGTGTCCAATTTAGAGCGTTTATACTTCAACTGACCTCGATTTGGATAAGTTTTCCTAATAATACGTGTATCCATTGTCAGTAAAAATTTGTCATACAGTGCATTACTTTTTACTAACCTTCTAATTTGTCTATTTTTAAAAACCACCTTGCCAGTAGCGTTACAGAACTTGGATAAAAAATATGTATGTAGCGAAATGCGATAAATAAAAGTGTTCTGTGTTGCATTTTTTTCTTTCAATTACTTTCATTAATCAATACAATATTGAATAAATAATATTATTTTCCTAGCAAATGGCTTAAGTAATCGATTTGTAAGCGATATTGTTTAATCACTCATGCAATATGTGAACTAACAGAGTGAAAAGGCCAGCATTTAGAGAGGGGCTTTAGTAGTCTGTGCTGCTGGAAGTTTCAGCAAATAACGTACTGTGACTTATTGCCAAAAGCTTTATTTAGATCTACATATGTTGACACCCATAAATAATCACATTTATTTTATATACATATATAATTAAAAATTGGCTGTTAATATATTACTAATCCCCTATAATATTAAAAATATCGCTCAGTGTGGATTGTTGAATTACAATTGAAGTTCGTTCTACTTAATCTAAAAATAAAGTTAATATTATATTTACTAATTCTAATTGTATATAACAATATTGTAATAAATTAAAATAAATGTTGTGTATGTTATAAAAAGCCTTCTATCCTTTAGAAAATCTGAGATATTATAGAATAATAAAGAATAAATGAAAAATAACAGAAGGTACACCATCTACTTGAGATAATAAAATGATAGACAAGAAAAACGCAGTAAACATAAAATTAAGTGTGGCCAATATTCTACAAAGAAATTATATTTTTTTTTTTGTTTTGCTATCATCTATTTTAAACACTAATAATTGGAATTAAGATTTATAACTATCCATAGTTATGGCTTCTTGATAAAAAATATTTTTTTGTTTTTTCATCGGATCGGTAAAAGTGACTGTAAAGCTAACTGAAAAGATCGAATACATATTAATATTATTGCCAGAAAAATAGTTTCTGGTAAGATAAAGTTGTAGCTACAACACAATTGGGCAATTCACACAAGCCCTTGTATTGTTGTATTGAGTGTATTGTTAGACGAATATACAACAGTGTATGCTTGTTAGTAATAATTTTCATATAAAAATCCGATACACTTATACACATTTTTTTCACATGTTTTTGAAAGTTGTATTGGTTTCGTGCTATCAGTTTATGTAAATGCCAGTAATCAAGAAGAAGAATAAAAATACAAAATATTTTCTACGCGACTTGAGTCAACAATTAACATTTCAAAATTATATTTTTCGCACAGATAATTAATTAATTTACTTTTTTTCTGTAATATTTTTAATTTTTTTTGCATGAAAATCAAATTGTGAATACTAGTCTTCTTCTTCTTATCGTTTTTTGACGTTTGGAATACGAAATACACAATACGACATAGCATTGAGCGTTCACAAACAACTAAGTGTATTCCGTACAACATACACGATACAAAGTCGTGTGAATTGCCCAAATTTTTCATGTTATTTCATCTAGTCAAAACTATTTCCGAATAAAATTGTTTTGAAAATAAAAGTTAAAAATATTACAAATAAGAATATAGTGAAACTATATTCAAATTTTAAGAGTTAAAAGTACAAATTAGTAGAAAAAAGTTTTCATGACTACCCGTATTCATAAACGTACTAGCAGTATAGGGTGTGATATAAAACAGATAACAATATCTTAAAAACACATGTATATATGAAAAACATTAGGAGTATGAATTATTTCGTTTATTTAATAAAATAACAATTTTTCTTTTTATTTATTTCAGTAAGTTTTGTACAATTTAAATAACTTGAGAGATATATTCGATATTAAGTTTTTGTCCTTGAAAACAACCATTTATAATATTTATTTAATAGTTATAATACAATTACAAATTATATATAATTATTTATTATGATCTGAGTAACTTAGACCATGTGCTCGGTGTAGTGTAACAGACAAGAGCCTCTGGTGGGAATCGAACCCACGACCCTAACGCTAACAGTCTAGCACACTAGACTACATGTATGTACATGTACATACATGAAAAAATAAGACAAAATTTTACAAAACAAACAGAAGATATCAACATAATGAATTTTGACTGTGGGATTTGCATTTTTTCTTTTTTACTCCTTTGAACATTATTCAACATTGTTGTTATCTAAAGTCGTAAATCTTATACTATGTTCAGACATGCACTTTTATTGAGTCAATATTCGGTTATTTGAGAACAATATTTTAAGTGTTCAGACATAATAACATACGCATTTTAACTGGTTATTCAATATTCATTTGACAGCTGGTAAACAAAACAGCTGGTTATTTAAAGAACCTTGTTTTTATTTTGTTTTTTTGTTTGTCGTTGTTGACATTTGAGTTGTCAAATATCAACAGAAACTGTTCGGATAATTGTAATATGCGCACTGAACATACTTATGACAATGCTGTATATTAAGTTTTAATCAATATTATAACAATTTGCGTATTTATTGCGCAATAATTAATTGAAACTTACATGAAATATTGAGCTCAATAATGGCGTTTATTGCGATTTACGCTATAAAAGTGCATGTCTGAACATAGTATTACTATCTTTGTTGATGTCGTGTCTAGATTCTATATAAATATTTTTGCTTTTCCCAAGTGAATATATGATTTTTTCGAACTTTCTAAAATATTACTCCAATACGGGTTTTTAAACGATAACAATTGGATCTTGGTTTCTTATCTTGAAATTAATATTTATGCATTAACTTTTTAAGCTTAAACAAAATTTTGTTTAATTTAAGAAAAGCCTAGAACAAATTTCTACAATACGAATAACTATTTTCGAAGTGAAAATCAAAAGAAAACGTTACCATCTTGGCTGCGAAATATCGAAAATTCGAGGACCTCTTAAAATTTTAGTAATCAGTTTGACATAAATTGTGATACGTTTGCATCCTATACTGCGTATTGTAGATATTCAATGTGAACTGTTATCTTAATTTTTATCGGAATTGGTAGATAAAAAATGGGATGGGGAAGTAAAATTTAGTGATAGCTAACAATTTCTTCTGCTAATAATAAAAATAATAATAATAACTTGTTCATCTCTTCGCCAAAGATAGAGTCTAGTGTACCAGGTTCTAATTCACGTTGCAAAACAATCCAGTCTTATGAGTTTGCCCAGACAAACTTGGTCAAAGATGCCAATAGCTTATATTATGTCATACAAAGTTAAATTGAGTTGCCCATATACTTAAATCATTTAAATTTGAGTTTACGTTAAGGGCCATTAATTATTACAACTTGGGTTTAGTTAAAGGTACCTTTAGCTAAAGAGAACTGTAAAGTTACCTTTAACTAATTTTCATTGTTACAACTTACAGATGAAATTTTTCAAAAATATGGCAGAGCCGGAGCAATGTCGATAAAACTGCTCAATTAAACTAGTATTTTTAAAGCAGTGGCAACGGCAGGCTTCGTTTTTTTGTTGTATATGCTCAAATTGTTTCTATTTGAATTTGTCATATTGAAAAAAATATGCATATAATATGGCAAGTTCTAACATAAACTTAACTTTAAAAGTTACCGGTAGGATGATCTTCTCTTTAGCTTACTCACTTCTACCTTATTGGATACTCATAATAATGAAAAACAATTTATCTGTCCTTTAAAATCCTCCCTTTAGTTAACGGCAAGTTGTAATAATTGCTCTTAGCTTAAAAAGAAGAGTTGCCCATTACTTTCGGATCACTATTACGAAATTTTATGCATGTGATACTATATTTTTGGAGAGGAAAGATGCTCATTGAGCTCTACTGGGAGGATTGCAAAATTTTTTTTTTTTGGTTTCGATGATGGAAATTATTATATGAATATGGGTTTGGTCAAAGGTACAGGTCAAACAAGAAAGATATTGTCAAATATATGAAGAAAAAATTATAATAAATAAAAATACTTTTAACATATTTATGTTGAATTGAAATTTTAACTAATATTATTAAAATTTTTTGTAAAAGAAAGCGATATATATTGATTTTCTTTGATTTTTTTTTTCTCAAATCGTAGAAAAAGTAATTTACATTAAAATGAATTGTTAATAATCGTTATAAGCGAAATGATGTTTATTTTAATATAAAAAAAAGAATGTAGTCATAAGAACGAATCGAAATAATAAATATTGCATGATGAATATTAAAGAATTTAATTAAAACCTAATACTAGATAGATTTTTCAAATTAAATTTATTGATTACAAATATAATATGAATAAAATGTAAATTAATGTACGTACATCACTTTAGATTTATAAGTTTATTTGTAGTTAATTTGAATTAACAAGAGAGAAACTTGTAGAATAATAACTAATTAATTTATTAATTAAAACATAAATACATATATTATTATCTTATCTTATCTTTGAATATCAAACGTAAGTTGAAAATGTTTTCTTTGTGTAAAATTGCATGTTTTTAACTATATATATAGTATATATTGCTTATGAAGACAAACTAATTTGTTCAAGCCTTTATAGGTAAATTAATAAAAGTTAACTTCTGTGTTTTCTAAAAGACCTTTCTAATATTTAATTTAATTAAAATATTCATATACTTTCTTTTACCTAGCACTTATTATTATAGACTACCTACTGAAAATGTATTTTTGAATTAGTTTGTCATATCTCTTCTAAAACAATAGATTAGTAGATGAATTATTAAAAACCAGAAATCAGTACCAAGGCCTTTGCAACCAGTATCTCCTACATTGAAGTCTACATATATGTACCATTGTATGTAGCATTTTTTTCTACAGTGATTTTTATCAAATTGAAAGTGATGTTATATGACCCCAGAATCCGTGATCCGATTTCGGTGAAATTTGACACAAATAGTGTTTGGAGTATTTGTGTTGATAGGAATATTTTTATTTTTTTTAAGTGTCGTAGGGGCCTCTGTATTGCATGGGTATTTTTCTACCCACTTCGGCATAAGTGTGTTCTGAAATAAAAATTGTTTTCTCTTTATTATATGACGGCTAAACAACATAGTTAAGGCAATTACAATTAAGAATTATTGAAGACAAAAACGAATATAAAAAATATAATGCAGAAGTTATTGGGAAAAAACAAACAAATTAGCGGGGGAAAAAGTCTACATAGAACGGTGTATGCAATAACAGTCTAAATCAAAAACGATACTTTCGACTTGGGTCAACACGTTTTTTATTAATAACTTTAAATTTCTATTATTAGAAGAAAAGCGATCAGGAAGAGTAAGGAGAAGAGGTGCCGGAGGCAATGTAAAAAGTTTTTTAATCAGGAGGAAGTTTCTTGTACTCATATATTTAACTATATTTTACAGATTTTTAATTATCGCTTAAACAAAGAAGCATTTCGTATGGAACTTAATGCTATTAAAGAACATTTGTCGCAATTTAAAATGCTTCCTTCAATAATTTGTTGCATCGATGGGACTCACATAAAAATTATAAAATCTAGTATTAACGAGCATTTATACAACGAAAACGATATCCTTTTGCCATTCAATGATATAGAGGAGGAAAATGTTCCATTACCACTGTCAACGTCTCAACAAAGTGCACCTCAGGGAATCAAGGGATGAAATAGCAAGTAATTTATAGAAAAATGTAAAACTTTGAGTAAAATTCAGGATATCCTTTATCCTATATCAAAAATGTTCTATCTGCAGTATATTTGTTCTGTGAATAAACCATTTTGGATATAGGATGACGATATATTTTTTTACTAATAATAACAACAACTAAAACAACCAAAATTCAGTCTTTTTAAAGTTTTTTTATTAAAACTGACGACTGTCAACTGGTTGATTATTTCTAATAATAAAACCGATAAGCTTAGTTTCTGTGACACCAAAAACCGATATTAATTCCAATTCGAACATAAAAACGATGATATCAGTTTTCATGACACCATAGCATTTTTTCTCGTCGTTTTTAAAACCAATTCCGACAAGGTTGGTTTCTATGATAACCCCGTATATATTTATTTTTCTCTTGTTTTATGAAAAACATTAAAAAATTGTTTGTTTTATAATAAAACAGAAACAAATTAATGAAATAAATATAAAAACTATACAAAATTTTGGCTAAAATTCATCAAATTGCTAAAATATATTGCCGTACTAAGACTTTTGCTGTCCACTGTATAATAAAACTCTCAAAAATGTGTTCAAATTATTTATGGATTTACGTTTTTATTGTAATAAATTCATTGCTTTGCGTTACTTTAATTTACATATTAAAGCCAATAATATCATGTGTTTAACTTTATAATATCATTGAAGATATTGAATGCATTAAAACGTACCTTTAAATGTTGCTATCAATAAAGATAATCAATATACTGGTTCTATTATTTTTGGATCCCCTATAGACATTCTAAATATTTTCTGTTTGTGAATGGGGAAAAAATGGCGTTTTCGAATTCATTTTCTTAGGATAGCGAGAAAAGTAAATGAGGAATAGTCGAATAAATTTCCAAAAATAAAAACGTTTATTTATAACTTATAAAATGTTAAAACAAAAACAAAAATTCATGATAAAGGAACTTTTTTATACTTAAGAACATAATAGAAAAATTAAAATTATAGTGGGTGTTGACTCAGTTATGGCGCTCACTGTATATGTATTTTATTCATTGAACTCAAAATATAAGGAAAAGAAAAAAAGGTATTACAAGTTACAATTTCAACTATCATTAGCATTAGCTGTGTTATGTTTGTCTTATGTGTGCCCTTAAAAGATGTCAGAGTGGCAGCGAAACTTCAAAGAGAGTCAATGCGATAATGCAAGTTGTGACATACTAGTTTATAGCATGAACTTTTATTTGTTAAATTTTTTTTTTTTAGTATTTAATAACTTTTCATGAGTTTATTATGACTTGTTTATATTAATTTGTGAACATTGCAGTGTTTTTGTAAAAGTAAATTTTAATTTATATAATTTATTTACTTTTTCCCCCATCTTATATTAACATTTATAGTTAAAAATTTTTTTTGAATTTTCTATTTCAAGACTTGCTTTTTTTGTTATTAGTTTGATGTATGTATTCCCTTTATTAATGCTTCAAGTTATGAAATATAATGAAAAAACTCTTTTTTTTATAAACTGCAACTGAATTTCAGATGCAACATAGAAATTGTAGTTGCAAACAAAAAAATATTCAAATAATGAAATTTTTTATCTTTGATTGTTAATTGCCCTCTGTAATAGTATGTCAACCATAATTGAGTCATTCTTCCCAATCCATTATAAATTACTAAGACTTATATAAAAAACAAAACACTCAATTCTCTCAATATGAAAATAAATGTCATTTGCATCATATTCCAAGGAATATTCTGCGAACAAACACTTCTCTCTTTATCACCAAAAGCAAAATAATACACAGACAATGGCTTTAGTTAATTAGTTAGTGTGTGGGATATTCCATACATATATTGTAATATTTATTATCTGTTTACCATAAACCTTGTCTTGAGATTTCGGAATTTTAAAGTTCAACGTGTTTAGAGCGATGTTGCAAATAGTTTTTTATATTTATACTAGCTGTGCCCTGCGCGTGTTGCTGCGCCACCAACTAAAATAAATTTGAAGGAAAGACATTACACAAATATTCAATTAATTTTGAATAATTTTTTGAATTTTGAATAATTTTATTGATTTTGTTTCCCGTTGTCCAGATGATTCGGACGAACAGGCCTGAGTAGTACGCATTCGATCAGTTTCTAATCTCACTCCTCGTTGTTCAAGTGATTCATGCCAACGGGTCTCAATGCTCGTTGCTCGTCTGATTCCGAGGCACGTTATGCTCTTGTCTTCCGCGCTTGAGGTGTAGGTTGACTAATTGCTTGTCGCTTTGGAGGCATGATTGCACGGGAACGACGTGAAAAATGTGTTTAAGTTTATTAAAACCTCACAATGTACTCAATCCAATTGAACCCAACCCACACTTTACATACATACATAATTGGCCATTACAACCCTTCGACAGGATTACGGCCTAGCTTCTCAACACCACTCATGTTGTGTGCGTTAATTTTATACATGAGTGGCGGGACCTACAGTTTAAAGTCGACTCCGAACGACAGATTTTTTGAGAAGCTTTTCATGGCAATTTTTACTCTCAGAGTTTTTGCCAGAAATCTGCTGAGAGGAAGTCGCCGAAGAAATACTTTTTGTATTTTGTTTTTGATGTCTGGCCTGGGATACGAACTCGGGCCTTTCGTCTAATAAGCCAACACACTACCTACTAGACCACGGCGACCCACACTTTACGGCAATGAATTATGCTAAATGTTATTAAAATCATAGATGATGAATCTTAAAATGTCTGATCAAATGCATAATTTACTATTCAATTCATTTTAAATAATTCTCAGTGGCGCCATCTATCGGAAATTAATCGCACTAACTTAGAAACCTTTGTCGGCTCATGCGCAACAACTTTGCTAAAGATCATATCATGATCAAATGTACAGTTTATGATTTAATTCATTTTTAGTAATTTTCAGTGGCGCCACCTGTTTTAAATTGGTCATACCAACTTAGAAACCTTCCCGGGCTCATGAGCAACAACTTTCCTGAAAATCATAACATGATTAAATGCACAGTTTACGATTTAATTCATTTTAAGTAATTTTCAGTGTTGTCGTCTGTCGGATATTGGTCATACCAACTTAGAAACCTCCCCGGGCTCATGAGCAACAACTTTCCTGAAAAGCATAACATGATCAAATGCATAGTTTACGATTCTATTAATTACATACAAACAAACATTCATTTTTGCATATGTATGTATATAGATAATGAACTTATAAAGTCCAGTTTAAAATAATGGTAGTGTTCTTAGTTTATATTTCAAGCCATTTCATTAACTCTGAATTTTCTATTTATATTTGTTTCTAAATAATTAAAATTATATTTTATTTTTTGTATATGTTTATAAAATATAAAAGAAAATTCCAAAACAAAAACAAAGAAGACAACACTAATGATGGTTGTTTTAAAATTTAATCCTTAAAGGGGGAAAACAAAAATATTAAGTAATGAAATAAACACAGAGAATTACAATTTTAACTATTAAATGTATTATGTAGAGTTTACATGCATATAATTCATATAGCAATAAACAAACATGTACTCATATGTATATCATAGTGCTACATTTAATTTCTTTTTAGAACTTTTTGAAATATGTATGTATAAAATTGTAAAAGAATACTAAAAACATTCTCTGGAGTATTCTATGTTCCTCTATCTACCATCATCGTTAAATGTTTAAAATTATTTTCTTTTTTTATTTTCCATCAGTTAATTTTGTTGTTGATGTTTTTCATTGTCCTAGACCTTAATGATTTATATTAAAAAAAAAATGCTATTTTTCAATTTAATATTTCTCTGTAATAGAATAAAATACAATATATTACGAATTTATTTTTTATTTCATTGAAATTGTATAACCCATTACTCCTGCCTCTCCATACCAAACCACATCATATGAATTCCAACACACCAACAACTACTCTTCAAAAATATTACATACTAATCTAGCCCCTAAAATATAGGACTCGAGCGATAATGAAGAGACGGATATGCAGGTCAGCACTCACAATATCAGCGACCAGCAATAAATGGAGGAATCTAAGACGAAAAATTCAAATTGCTAGTATTAACCGAGTCATATCATTAAATTCTAAACATACTACTGGGCCACATTCAGTGCATAATTTTAGCGAAGAGGGAGAGTCAGAAGAAGAAGAAGAAACATAAGTCTACTCTACACTAACTGTATCGTACTTTGAAGCAATTGAAAAGGTATGTAAAAGTCACATCTAAAATGAAGAAATTTAATCTAAAAATTGATCCTGATCATTTTCCTTTTTTTTATATTTTATAGTGCTTAGTTTAAATAATTGTGTTCGTGTTTTTAAGACTGAAAACTCATAAACGTTAAGGACATCCTAAGCTGCAAGAAAACTATGCTTTTTCGCCATGTACAAATAGTTGTAAGATGAAAATATTTTCCCTCCAAAACAAAAAAAAAACGCAATGGTCTGCAAAATACAACAAATATTCTAAGTCGCAATTTCTTATTTGTAGATAAAACAATCCTGTAAATTATTTATTTTTTTTGTTTCAAAATTATAAGTTATATAATTTAGTACGATTAGTAATGACAAAATTGAATTGTATGTAATATATGTAAATTAAATTTTTATTTTAAATAAAATATTTAAAATTAAAAAATTATTGAAGATATCTATTTTTTAATTAGAAGACATCTAATTTTAATTAATTAAATAGAAAGAAAAGTAGATTCTAGAAAATATTAATCATGTGTGCAAGTTCCAGAAAGAGCCCAACTTTGCTATTTGTTGTCTCACTCTCTGCTATAGAAAACGATAATCGTGATGTAATTTTTGGCAGGTCGAACAACTAATCAGTCACGGCCTTTAAAAGTTTTACCCACTAAAAGAAATTTTATAATTAAATATTGGATGGCAGATTAGAAACATTTTACCTCACATTTCAAATAAGCAACCTCAAAACCCTCAACATACATATTTTAATGTTAATCTGAAGACATTTTGAAAATTATGTAACCATATTGGATCCGCCATTTTGAATTTGAAAAATTTTACCTCAGATTCGAAATCAGCACATTCAAACCCCCTCATATACCGATTTTCATCCTTATTCAGAGATTCCCTATAATTTTATGACGAGTTTTTTTATTATTGTGAATTACGGCTGATTACATTTTTGTAGTCGCCGTAGTCTAGTAGGTAGTCTGTTGGCTTATTAGACGTAAAGCCCGAGTTCGAGCCCAGGCCCGACATCAAAACGAAATATGAAAAAAAAATATTTCTTCGGCGACTTTCTCTTAGCAGATTTCTGGCAAAAACTCTGAGAGTAAATAAACCTGCCATGAAAAAGTTTCTCAAAAATCGGTCGGTCGCGCCACTCGCGTACAAAATTAAGTGGTGTGAGAAGCTAGGCCGTGATCCTGACTGAACGGTTGTAATGGTCAATTATATATGTATATTTTTGTTCTTACATATATATTTATATTTTTTATATTCGTTCTCAAACATTCTAGCCCTTTTTTAACTAACCTTCTCTTTTAAACCATTGTAAATATTCAGAACTATAATTAGAATTCAGTGGTTTAGACACTAGCAGACAAGAGGGGCAATAAAGATTTTAAGTTAAAAAACCCTGAATTATTTTTATTTCATTTAAGCATTTACTTATATATTCAAGAAGACATATACATAGATAGGTACATATCGTTGGTCTCATGTAGAAAGGCGCTAACTCACATTTTTTTCGAAATAGATTTTTTTGTGATTCCAATGTGTATTTGTATTAAATGCATTGGAATCACAAAAAAAATCAATTTCGAAAAAAGTTTGAGTTAGGGCCTTTCTACATGAGACCAACGATATATAAATGTACAACTCACCTTTATAGATTCTAGAGTCTGCAAACACCTTAACAGGCTGAATATCGAAACTCTTGATTAAGTATTTATTTTATTTAATCTGTATTCCACCCGATGAAGTTTAATTAAAAAAATCTTTTGGTAAACATCAGCAAATTGCCACAGGAAAAAGTTTAAATTGGCCAAGTCAAGCCTTTTTATATAACTTTTAAATTCCCGCGGCTGTATTTAACGTGAAGACTATGTACCTCATCCTCCTATTGTTGTTAGATTAAAATATTATTCAGTTTAATCCTCTAAAACAAATAAGTTAATTCACGGTTAATATTGTAATGAAACTAAATGTTGAAAAATATATTTAAAATCAATTTGTAAATGTAATTAAATATTAAATAAAATGCGAATTTAAAAAAGTTTTAAATGTTACTACAAGTTTCGCTTAATTTTATTTATTCTTTAAGAAATTACAATTCAACCACAGATAAATAAAGACTAAAGAAATAAAGATATTTATAAGAATATATTTTATTACGATGTATCCATTGTTTGCAAATGTGCCTTTGTAAGTATGCATTTCGTTAAATGGCAATCACATGGTATCGGGTGTTCTACCTCATTGGGGTCTAAAATTTCAACTTCGAGATCATATTTACGGCTATCATTAATTTTACGTTTCATAGATATTTTGAACGATACAGGAGTATTTTCTTCCACTTCATCACATGCATTTTCAGGTAAAACTACTATGCACTGCTTCCAATGGGTAACAGGCGCCTTTGGTCCTGTTGACAATACAATTGATTCCTCATAGGATATTCCGGGAAAACGACAATCAAACCATATACAATAGCCTTGATGTTTTCCGGCTTTAGTCACAGATAAAACGTCTTGGAATTCAAGATGATCAAGCTCCTCAGCAGATACGTCTAACAAATTCATCCAATGCATAGCTACGCCATTATGAAGTAAATCTTTTTCAGATATCTGTGCTATTTCGGGTTTAGAAGATTTTTGTTCTCTTAATTTAGACGCAAAAGCTGTTAAGCGCACTCCATCCACATCTTCCCAGTACTCAAATAGAGAGGGAACTGAACAGGGTGCAACATAAATTGTGGATTCACTAGGAAACATCAAACCATCTGGTTTCAGAAACTTATCTCTAGCATATATGACGGAATCAAGCATGCCTTCGTGCAGCAAATAAAATCCCATCCATTCAGAAACTATAATGTCAACCTTCTCTGCTGAAGGGGGTAAAACAAAGTCTTCGACCTTTGAATGAATAACCTACAAAAAGATTATTGCAAACAATTCAAATTATTCAAACAATATTATTATGAATAAGAATTCAGAATTACTAAAACATGGATCTTAAATTAAGAAGAAAAAATTAATTTGAAGATAAGAATATCGTTTTTATTATTAAGTTTTCTTTTACCAATTCTACCTGTAGTGTCATGAAAAATAATAAGGACACCAATGTTACACCGTAGTCTAGTAGGTAGTGTGTTCGCTTATTGGACGTAAAGCCCGGGTTCGATCCCCAGTCCAGACAGCAAAATGAAATATGAAAAAAATATTTCTTCGGCGACTTCCTCTCAGCAGATTTCTGGCAAAAACTCTGAGAGTAAATAAGCCTGCCATGAAAAAGTTTCTCAAAATCTGTCGTTCGGAGTCGACGTTAAACTGTAGGTTCCGCCACTCAAGTATAAAAATTAACGCACATAACATGAGTGGTGTGAGAAGCTAGGCCGTAATCCTGACTGAAGGGTTGTAATGGCCAATTATGTATGTATGTATCAAACAGGTAACATTCAAGGGTTCAAAGAAGTCCAATTGGTTTATAATCCACTGTGGACTAAGGGATTGTATCTAAAATTAGAAACTCAGTGGGATGTTTAATACCAAGTAATCATAATGTTTAAAGGACGTGGCCTTTAGGATTTAAAAGCATAATAGCCCGTTTGGAAAGGGTGGTATTTTAGACGAATATGCTGAATGGAGCGGCAGCGTTGCGAAAACAGACTAAATACATGTTTATATTAGAAATATGAAGAACAAACAAAACAAAAAATGTTGGAAATTAATGTAAACGAAGTCGCCGTTGTCTAGTAGGTAGTGTGTTGGCTTATAAAGCCACGGGCCTTACGAGTTCAAACCCCCAGGTCAGACATCAAAACGAAATATGTATGTATGTAAATAAATGATAAATGCTAGCAGTAGTAGTAAACAGGTCATATTTTTAAATAATACCTTTACTATGGATGTCAAGTTATTCTCCTCTATAACTTTTAAGGCAATCTTCGCTAAATTTGAAGCTTCTACAGCATATACTACTTTGGCTCCAGCTTTGGCACAAAACGATGATAGTATCCCAGTGCCCGCTCCAACATCCATTACAATTTTATTTTTGAAAAGGGAGGCATTTGACACAATAGCATTCTTATAAGCTTCTTGCCTCGGTCGGTCCCTGAGCATTATTTCGTGTACCTAGTAATGTACAGACGATTGTTATAACACAAAGTACGAGTACTTAAAAGGACACACAAATTACCTCCAAATTTTCATAATCCCTAAAATAATCTTCATTTCCCTGCATAATAGTGTAACTTCTTATTTATTTATCAATTTCAAATCCAAAATATAAATAACACACGTGCGCCACCCTTTTTAAATGTTTTTAACACGGAGGGGTTTATAAAACTAAATGTTGCCAATTAGTTGAAATGTCTTCAACATGTTCAGTGTTGCCACAAAAAAAAAATAACAAACATTTGTGAAAAAAATCATCAAATAAAAAATATAAAAAAAATTAAATTCGCAGACTTTTATTATACTTTTCTGAAATTTAAATTATAATTAATAAAAAAGAACCAAAAAATAACAAAATAAAACTTTAGTCTTACTAATTAATTCATTTTAACAAACAAAACAACAGCTCTTTTTATAAAAAAAAATAACCAAAAACGGCAACACTGTTCATGTTACCAGCCCAGCTGATTGTTTTTTTTTTGTTGACAAATTTTTTGTTTACCGTTACATTTTCCTATTCTTTTAAATTTAAACACACTTTTCTTCAACAACGTTTATTTTGTATCAAGCAAAGCGAATTCATATTAAGGACAGCGTGGCCAATGGTGAGTCGCCGGTTGAATGAAAACCAAATAGTTTTGATAAATGTTTAAGTGTGAGGGCGGATTGTTATTTCGTTCGCCCTTTTCATTTTGTCGCCGCAAGTGAAGCATGGCAGGGAGGGCTGTGTGGCCAATGGCTAGTCGCCGGTTGAATGAAAACCAAATAGTTTTTATAAATTTTTACGTGTGAATACGGGTTGTTATTTCGTTCGCCCTTTTCATTTTGTTGCCGCAAGTGAAGCATGGCAGGTGGAAAATATGTAAATGGGTTGTGGCATACAACAATATTTTGGAATTATGGAATGCTAACGTTTCCAATCTCATTTTTAAAGCTGATGCCACAAGATAATTTTATAAATAAAGTTGGATAAAAATCGAAACGTGTAAAGAAGACGAGCAATTGGCTTATAACACGATGACTGTCATGGCAATTTTCAGAAAACTAGCCCCGCAAGCCAACATTGACTTTTGGTTCTTTTCCCAGAAGCCATTTATCGGTTTTATTCGTAGCTACTCAAAAATGGCAGGTTTAATGAGTACGAGATAACTCGTAATTGGCGCCCTATAAGGGAACGCAATCTACGAGTTATCACGTAGTTGGCAGTCAGCGTGTTAAACTGTGGGCCCTGTGGTGTTTTACAACAAGTCGCAACGTGTATGGGCCATCCTAATAGTTCATATTACTGAGAACGCCATAAAATTAACAAATTCAGATTTTCCATTACGCTTCCTCTAACTTTTTTAACTTAAAGATCAATAGTGTTCAGCTTTTGTTTGTTTGTTTTTGTTCTATACAAAAGCAAATTGTTGTGAAACACTTTGCAATTTTTGGTTATAAGTGTGGCAGCCCTACAAGGTTTAAACTACCACAGGCTCTAATCACACGAGAACAAGTGTGCTGGCGTAAAATGATAGTTTATAGGCATGAGAGGTGAAGAGAATGGTTTTTTGGTGGCGTAAAGTTTCAACCAGCTACAACTCCGAATTACCATCACAAAACTAATACATGTACATTTTTCAATATCAGCCAAACATCAAATGAATGCTAAAACACTAATACATACAAAACTGTGTATACATACGTATATATTTCATGCCAAATTGTCCGACTAAAAATTATTCTCGTGTAATTAGAGCCACTCAAGAAATGAAAACTCAGTACGAAAGATTAAATTTAACTGGAGATTATCTTAAACTTGAGTTTAAACTCACAATCAAAAAATGTGGCAACACTGCCCACTAGTTTACACTTTTAATGAACAAATTTATGGGAAATTTGCTATTGCTTAAATCCATGACGAATTAAATACAAAAGAAGGTTTTCACACAGACGTTTTTATAATAGACAGCTTTTTTATAGAATATATATGACAGTTCCAATTGCTGCCATAAAACATTACCATTTTTGTGAACAAATTTCGGGTAATTTTCTTAAGAGTTGTCAACTTTGACAACCCTATGTGTTGGCAATACCGTATGTAGCAAACGTCAAAAAATTCCTTTTTCCAATCAACCTTTTTTCCGGTCGGTCCTAAGCGTGTAAGTTTAGTCTTTTTGTGAAGAAAATTATTATTTAGAAACATCAAAAATATGTGAACTTTTAATAAGTAAATAATGTGAGAAATTTCTTACTGATAAAATAACTTATAGATTATAAAAAGTATTTCCGTATATAAATTTGTATGATCTTCGGGTTATTCAAAAAATAATATTTCTAACTTAGCTGTCAAAATCTGTAAACGAAAGAGAATATAACATTAAATAAATAGTGATACAATTATAATGCTTGTAGTAATTAATAATGTGTGAATTTTGTTTTGTTTTTTGCTTTACAGTGTTTTAAAACATGAGGACTATTAACTCAAATCAGTGTGTTAAAATCCCCAAGAACATTAAGGCTTCGGTGCGTGCCCGTGTCGTCACCATCACAGGCCCCAGAGGAGTTTTGAAACGTAGTTTCAAACATTTGGCTTTGGATATGTACATGGTAAACAAACGTACATTAAAGGTTGAGAAATGGTTTGGTGCCAAGAAAGAATTGGCTGCTGTTCGCACAGTCTGCAGTCACATTGAAAACATGATCAAAGGTATGTAAACAAATACTTTATTATACCTTGTCATGAATATCTAATAAAAAAAAAAAAAAAAAAAACAATTTATTTGCAGGCGTAACTGTTGGCTTCCAATACAAAATGCGTGCTGTGTACGCTCATTTTCCCATTAACTGCGTTACCTCGGAAAGCAATACAGTAATTGAGATCCGTAACTTCTTGGGTGAGAAGTACATTCGTCGTGTCGAAATGGCACCTGGTGTAACAGTTGTAAACTCAACTGCACAAAAGGATGAATTAATTGTGGAAGGCAATGATATTGAAGCCGTTTCCGGATCTGCTGCTCTTATTCAGCAATCTACAACTGTTAAAAATAAGGATATCCGTAAGTTCTTGGATGGCTTATACGTCTCCGAAAAGACCACAGTCGTGAAGGAGGAAGCTTAATTTGTTTTATACTTTCTTAATTGGAAGAAATACAGTCTTAAAATAATTACAAAAAACCCTCAAGCATTAATGCAATTTTCAATTCTTCATATTCAATTCAATCAATTGGTAAGTTTTTCTCAATGGCTTTTATATTTAGGAAAAGACCACAGCTGTGAAGGAGGAAGCTTAATTTGATCTGTTATTTCTTAAGGAATGAGGACTAAAATATATTTGTGCAGTTTACATGTATTTAGTTGTAAATGCTTAACGATATTTTGCATCTTTTGTTGAAAGTGCTTTGTTTACTTTTACAAATTTGTTTCACTTTGTTTTTTTTTAGTACGTGTCTGATTTTAGTTTGTTTACAGATATGTGAATATTTAACAGAATCGCCGTATTTACATACATGTGTACTTGCATGTTATAACGCTGTCAGAGAAATTTGAAATTATTAGCAACAGTTGGCGTCATTATCGATAAACATGAATACTTCATGATTGCTCATATTTAAAAACCGCGAAAAATTTTAAAGTTATTAGGTGCTATAAAATAACAGCAATATACTTCGATTAAATTGCCGATAGAAATTCTTTTTTAAATGTTGGCGGTCAGTTAGCTTCTGTAATACTAGCTTCGGCAATTGGAAATGAAACTGGAATTCAGTTTCGATCCATTATAATAGAGCCATTAGACTTACGAAGCGAGGGTAAATTGTATATTATAACGAGGAGGCATGCACCAGTTTATTTACAGAATAAGAAAGGTAGACGCCGTGGTATGCATCGATTACAGTGGTATAACGTTCTTACGAGCGTATTGTGTAGTCGACTGAAGGCACTCACCAAAGCACTGATTGAATCTCATCATCAGTGCTGATCCTGAAATAGGAAGTCCATCGTTAATCAGATGTTTACATAGCTCCAAATTCTAAGGAATATCCATGAAAACGAAGTCAACCTGCCATCTTTTTTTATCGAGTATAAGGCAGACTTCAAGTGCCAAATAAGGAATCTTGTTTTTGCCGGAATATCTGAGTTCGGTATTCCTGCGCAGAATGACGCTAACCAATTCCTGTAGGTCCAAGGTTTGAAGCGGTCTCTCCGAACCTTATCTGGCGACCTTAGACCCTCGTCATGGAGGGTGTTTTGCGTTCATCTCAATGATACTATATTCTACAAAAGTGTTCATAACTCGGCGTACAAAAATGGACAGAAAATGGGGTCAAAACAAAGTATATGATTGTCGGCAAATAGAGACGTGCGGCTTACTGATACTTAGATTATGGCTGATGAATATATTTTTGATGTTAGTGAATTTATTTATCTTGACTCCGCCGTTACCAAAAAAATGTTATCAGTTAGGAGATCAAGTTTAGGGTCACTGCTTCCTACAGATGTTATAATGTCTGAATGGGTAACTGAGTGGTAGAGACCTATTCAGTGTGGCGAAACTGAGGCTCTAAAACTCGCATATCCCTTCCGAGCTATTTGAGAGAAAAGTCATACGTAAGATCTTTGGTCCAATAGGAAATGGCAATGACTCGCATCGGATCCAACTGTAAGCTGTATAAGCCGCTGGACGTTCAGCGCATTAACATCTAGCGGCTGCACTGGTTAGTCCGGTTCTATCGAATGATATGTAGTAGGATATTTACACACATGTATAGGCTCCGTCCGGTTTTATATCATCACGTGTGTGTGTTGCAACTTGATTAGACAAACGGTACAAGAAAATTATTTCTTAGTGTAGTGTGTTTCTGTAACGTGGTAAATTTTTCGGGAATATGGTGAATTTACTCCATGTGGTGAGTTTACATGGTGGTGCGTTTTTAAAAAGCGTGGTGAATTTGTTCTAGATGGGGAATTCAAAATAGGTATAGGTGTATTACCATAGACCAATGTACTATCAATGGTGAACTAACCGGTGTGTGTGTCTACAATAAGTAATTCTCACCTCCATTCGCATTATCAACATGTCGGTACTAACACTTTCACTGCATTACCCAAATGTGTGGTTTGTTTTTGGATTAGGGATTACAGGTGTCAGTAACAGTAATAAAAGAAGTATACTTAACGAACGTAGGTTGCCATTGTGTCAGTAATTTATGTTTCTTATTAGGCACATGGGTTTTTTGCATTTAATGGAATCTATATGGTATACCATACAGCTGCTTACTTACAGCTTACCGTTTAAAAAATGTTGCGATAAGCGTATATGGTTAAAATAAATTTGGTTATTATTTTTCCCTCTTTGGTGATTTATGTTTCAAAAGTTTGCTATAAAATTTTTTAATTCTTGGCAACATTGGTGTCCTGAATCTCCTGACTTCTGAATTGCGGGTATGCTTAATTAAAACAGTGATTGTTTGGTGTAATTGGTGAGTTGTTTGTTGACTTGGCTGTGGAAATGGATATTGGTTTCGATATTCGGTTGGGAATTAGGTGAATACAGTTTATGGTTTGTGAATTGGTTTAATATGACGTGATTGATACCTTGGCTGTTGACTTGGCTTTGCGGCCTTTAAGAAACCGTAAACATAATCGCTTTCAAAAGCAGATGGCGTTAATTTTATTCTTTCATCAAAGTTTAAAAATACTGGTTTGTACTAAAATTGAAAAGTTTTAGAAATTGTTATGCCTTCGAACCACCGAATAAATTGCAGCGAAAAGACTTATCAAATATCGTAATTAATTCGTTCTTGAAGTTATGTATGTACGTTTTTCAATAATTTTATAATGTAAAAGCCCTAAAGCATAGGTTTTTATAGCACAAGGTTTATATTTCTAGAAAAAAGCTTTCTCGAAAAAGCTTAAAGTGTTTTACTGAACTACGTTACGTCCTTTAAATGTCACGTTTATGATACTTCTGAGTACATACTTTATTTTGAAAAAGCTGTATAATATTTATGTTTGTTTCGCTAGTGTCCCATAAGTCCATATAGGGTTCAATATCTGATTATGCATAAACATTTCATTCTCTGGAGAAAGTTTAGATTTTCTTCGGATTAATCTGTTTAGTTCCTTCCACTTCAGTTGCAATTCTACAATTTTAACCTTAACATGTTAATTCCAACGCAACTTTACATCCAGAGCCACACCAAGTTACTTACTTACTTACTTACTTAATTGGCCATAACAACCCTTTTAACGGATTTCGGCCTGCCGCAACACATCCTTCCAGGCGCCTCTGCTTCTTGCGAGCCTACTCCTGTTGGTCACACCAATCGATGACAGGGCTTCCTCGATTTGGTCCTTCCAACGGATACAAGGTCGTCCTCTTCGCCGACTTCCGCAGATACCCGCATCAAATACTCGTCTCGTCGGAGCATCCTCATCCATTCGAACGACATGACCGAGCCAGCGCAGCCGCTGGATGTTAATACGCAGAACAACGTCAATGTCGTTGAGGAGCTCATACAGCTCACTGTTGAATCGGATACGGAAATCATCGCCAACACGCACTGGACCGAAGATCTTACGTAGGAATTTTCTCTCGAACACTCTCGAGGCTGCTGCATCAGTACTTAATAGGGTCCCTCATGGCCTCAGCGCCATAAAAAAGCACGGGTAGGATGAGTGTCTTGTAGAGTGTTAGTTTTGTCTCACGAGAGAGGTCTCTGCTACTCAATTGCCTATTGAGACCATAGTAGCACCTGTTGGCAAGAGTGATCCTACGTTTGATCTCCAGACTGACATCATTTTTGGTGGTAACGACGGAGCGAAGATACTTAAATTCCTTGACTGTTTCAAAAGCATAGTTATCGGCCGTAATCTGAGAATCAATACGCCGCACGTCTCTACTTGTCGATAACATATACATACTTTGTTTTGCCCTCATTTACTGCCATACCCATCTTGGTAGACTCCCGTTCAATAGCATTAAAGGCAGCAGTACATCTTGCTTGGTACGCCCTATGATGTCAATGTCGTCAGCGTACGCAAGCAGCTGGACACTATTTTGAAAAATAGTGCCATTGCGATGCACTCCCGCCTTTCGCAGAACACTCTCCATGACAAAGTTGAAGAGGTCGCATGATAAAGGGTCGCCTTGTCTGAAACCTCGCACGGTATCAAAAGGTTCGGAGAGGTCCATTCCTACCTTGACGGAGCTGCAGGAATTGCTCAACGTCATTCTGCATAGCCTTATCAGCTTCGCAGGTATACCGAGCTCAGACATTGCGGCAAAAACACGATCCCTTATGGGGCTATCGAAGGCTGCCTTATAGTCGACAAAAAGATGGTGTGTGTCGACTTGATGTTCGTGGGTCTTTTCCAGGATTTGGCGTAGTGTGAATATCTGGTCGATGGTGGACTTGCCAGGTCTGAAGCCGCACTGATAAGGTCCAATCAGTGTTTTGAGGAGTAGATTCAGTCGTTCACACAATACGCCTGTAAGAACCTTATATGCGGTAGGGAGAAGGCTTATACCCCTGTAGTTGGCGCATATCGTAGGGTCTCCCTTTTTCAGGACAGCACAGAGGACACTGAGGTTCCAATCGTTGGGCATACTTTCCTCTAGCCATATTTTGTAAATAAGCTGGTGCATGCGCCCTACCAACTCATTACATCAGGACCCGCCGCTTTATTTTTAAGACGCATTATCGCGTCTTTGACCTCTTCATGGCTAGGCGGCGGAATCTCCACGCCGTCATCATCGATCGGGTTCGGAACATCATCTCTAAAGGCGGAATTGGTGTCGTCATCGCCTTGTAGCAGAGAAGAGAAGTGCTTCCTCCATAACCTCAGCACCCCCTGCGGATCTGTCACCAAGTTCCCGTTTTCGTCTTTGCAGGAAGACGCTCCGGGCTTATAACCCTTGGTTAGACGCTTAACCTTTTGATAGAATTTTCGAGCGTCATTCCTGCATTTATACAACTCGATTTCCTCACACTCACGCCTTTCACTGCTCCCTCTTCTTGCGTCTGAAAAGGCGTCGCTCTTCCCTTCTCCTCTCTCTATAGTTTTCGACAATGGCTCGCGTAGCGGCAGACTGCAAAGTTTTTCTCTATGCGGCGTTTTTCGCTGCAGCTGCCTCGCGACACTCCTCATCGTACCATTGATTTCGTTGGGGTGGGCGCTCGAAACCAAGGACTGTTTCCGCAGTAATGCGCAAGGAGTGGGAGATGTTGGTCCACAGTCCTCCAATGTCGTTGAGATTAGAGCGGGAATGACGGAGCTTATCGGAGAGTTGAGCGGAGCTGATAGCAGCTTCTTGACGTCCAGCTTTCGCAATGCACTAGAGCGTGCAGACCTCGATGCGCAATCGAAACTTGGCTGCGACAAGGTAGTGGTCAGAGTCGATGTTTGGACCTCTGAACCTACGCACATCTAGTACACTAGATACGTGCCTTCCGTCAATCACAATATGATCGATTTGGTTGAACGTAGATCGATCAGGGGACATCCAAGTGGCCTTGTGGATATCGAGGTGTTGAAACTTGGTGCCACACCAAGTTATTTAGCTGTATTTGCATACGGCTTCTGTACGCTGCCTAATATTTATTTATTTGTAAAGTGAACATGTATCGACTTAGAATTCTTAAATTTTATGCGCCATTTCACTGTCTACTCTAAGACTGAGTTAAGTGAGTTCTGTAGTTTGTGCTTCTCATTTTCAACTGACAAAAAAGCTGTGTCATCAATAAAGTTTTGACTTCAAGCGCTCACTGTCAATAAGTAAGTAACTCAAAGCAAACATTTAACCAATTCGTGTAGAATTTTGTTTACTTTCACTCAATACATACCAAATGTGACTGTGAAAGAGAAAGTTCAGTTTTTCTATTACTTCTCACTTTTGGTGCATTTAAACTGCACGTGCAACTTAACTTGAGAAGCTAGGCCGTAATCCTGACTGAAGGGTTGCAATGGCCAATTATGTATATGTATGTGCAATTTAAATATTTTGTTAAATTTTATAAATTTAACACAGGAAAGTTAAAAGAGCCACATTGTGCGGTTTATAGTTTTAAAACAAAAGTTCAATATTGCACTTTGCTGCACAAAGCGCAGTTTGTCTTCAAGTTTTGTCGCAAATTGAATACAAAACTGTTTCTCCCGCAAGTACGAGTATGAAATTGAAACAAAAATCTATAAACTTTCATAAATAAAGCGTAGAGTAAACTTCAAAGCATGTTATAGAAAAATGTGGAAACTTTTATATGATGGCAGTAGTAGTTGGATTTTCCTTTGTTTGAAATAGAATTTTTCAAAAGCAAAAAAAAAAAATTATTTTTATTACCGCATTGCGTTAGGTTAGGTTAGGTTAGAGGACGTGTACTTGTCAACTGTGACAAGACAAACAAGTACAGTACCCGGAGGTCGATTTGACCCATTGTACAAACGTCCTAGCTTCTCACACCACTCGTGTTGTGTGCGTTAATTTTATGCATGAGTAGCGGGACCTACAGTTTAAAGTCGACTCCGCACGACAGATTTTTGAGAAGCTTTTCGTGGCAATTTTTACTCTCAGAGTTTTTGCCAGAAATCTGCTGAGAGGAAGTCGCCGAAGAAATATTTTCATATTTTCGTTTTGATGTCTGACCTGGGATTCGAACTCGGGCCTTTCGTCTAATAAGCCGACACACTACCTACTAGATCACGGCGACTTCTACCGCATTGCGTACAGGCATTTATTATTATTTTTATATTTTTCCTTTAACGTATCTTGTATTTTATTTAATCTGGCCTTTTTGGACTTGCGAACTTTTACGATTGTTAACGGCCATCTTGTCAAATTAATTGTCATTTAATCAATCTGTCAGCAACACATGCTATTTATACGTAACGTAAAATCATCTTCAGCGATGATATCTACATCTGAATGAATGGATACGCAAACATACAAAATCGTGGAATTTTGATCTTTACGAATCCACACGAAGTCTAAGAGCGCCTATTGCATATTGAAAAAGTCTGTTTGGTGTGAATTGAAGATTGGTGTAACTATGACAATTAGCAAATGTTTTTATACCTCATTGATTACGGGATCAAAAACTATTTCAATAGCTACTATTTGGACAGGGATTTTCAAATTTTGACTTAATCAGTTGATAATGCTCATTTCGTTGAAGCTATATCTTACAAATTAGTTGTCATTTGTTCAATCTGTGTTGCCAAATCACCCTGGACGGATATGGTCAACGACGTGTTTGCACTGCATGGGTTCTAGAACAGTTGTCAACTGATCATAATTCTGATTGAAACCCCATTTTCTGCCATTTCCCGTTAATACCATGTTCACATGTAAGCAGGTTAGCTAGGTTATCGTTGTTATCGAGGTTATCTCGTAACCAAGCCACAAATGTATGAGGTTAACCATACAATTTGTATGAAAAGATAACCAAGTTCAGTTGTAGGTTACCTCATAACCTAGTAAAATACGCATTGTTGCATTGAAAAGTATTCAATAAAATACTCAAAAATGCAACGCTTTATATCTATTGTGAATAGTATATTGACTAAAATTTGACAGCAATAGAAAAAAAAAACATTTGCTATGGAGAAGATACATACATACAATACATTACAAATGCATACAGCTGTCAATTTCTGTCATTCTCGCATAAGTTTAGGTTATATTTGTCATATGTGAACGCCACAAGGTTATCTCCAAGGTTAATTTTAGATAACCATAACCTTCTTATAGCACGTTCACATATAAGAAGGTTATGGTTATCTAAAATTAACCTTGGAGATAACCTTGTGGCGTTCACATATGACAAATATAACCTAAACATATGCGAGAATGACAGAAATTGACAGCTGCAGTACTGCACCAGCATATTCGCAGCATCTGGAGTCCACCGAACACGAATTTTTCTTTTTCTACAATATAAAAAATTGATATATTTAAGTATATATAAAAAATAAAAATATAAATTTACCTCTGTGTCTTCTCCATAGCAAATGTTTTTTTTTCTATTGCTGTCAAATTTTAGTAAATATATTCACAATAGATATAAAGCGTTGCATTTTCGAGTATTTTATTGAATACTTTTCAATGCAACAATGCGTATTTTACTAGGTTATGAGGTAACCTACAGCTGAACTTGGTTATCTTTTCATACAAATTGTATGGCTAACCTCATACATTTGTGGCTTGGTTACGAGATAACCTCGATAACCACGATTACCTGGCTAACCTGCTTATATGTGAACATGGTATTATATGTGAACGTGCTATAAGTATAAAAACTGTAGAAGTTGGGAGTGTACCAATCCACATGAGATCCATGAATGTGTGTGAAGATTGATTTTAAAATCTATCTCGCCATGTTAGCTAACAGAGCTCTGTTATGTTATTAACAGAACTAACAGAGCTCTGTTATGTTATTAACAGAACTAACAGAGCTCTGTTATGTTACTCACAGAACTCTGTTAAACAGTTAATTTAAGGTTGGGAACAACAAAAACAGGAAAAATTAATTAAATTCCTTTGTAAAATAAGAAAAAGAGGAAGAAATGATAAAAACAAGTCCTAGAGTTAATCACAGTTACAAAATATTGCGAAATAAGAACTACGATAAACAGAAAATTATACATTTCCGAAACCTATTGTACTCCGATAAATAAATCAATATTGTGGGAAAACAGGACTGAGTGGTCGGACAAAGTAAATTGTTTTTAAAGCATTGTATGTCCCTTCAACTAATCCAATTGCCAGAACTTTTGACAGAGCGTGTTTTCATAGTAGATTTTGAAATTTTCCCAGATTTCAGATTTTAAAATCCACTGAAGGTCCTTTTGTGGGAAAACAGGACTGAGTGGGCGGACGAAGTAAATTGTTTTTAAAGCATTGTATGCCACTTTAACTAATCCAATCGCCAGAATCTTTAACAGAGCGTGTTTTCATAGTAGATTTTGAAATTTTCCCAGATTTCAGATTTTAAAATCCACTGAAGGTCCTTTTGTGGGAAAACAGGACTGAGTGGGCGGACAAAGTAAATTGTTTTTAAAGCATTGTACGTCCCTTTAACTAATCCAATCGCCAGAATCTTTAACAGAGCGTGTTTTCATAGTAGATTTTGAAATTTTCTGAGATTTCAGATTTTAAAATCCACTGAAGGTCCTTTTGTGGGAAAACAGGACTGAGTGGGCGGACAAAGTAAATTGTTTTTAAAGCATTGTATGCCACTTTAACTAATCCAATCGCCAGAACCTTTAACAGAGCGTGTTTTCATAGTAGATTTTGAAATTGTCCCAGATTTCAGATTTTAAAATCCACTGAAGGTCCACAATTCTACTATTCCACAATTCCACTATTCCACAATTCCACAATTCCACTATTCCACAATTCCACTATTCCACAATTCCACTATTCCACAATTCCACAATTCCACTATTCCACAATTCCACTATTAAACAATTCCACTATTCCACTATTCCACTATTCCACAATTCCACTATTCCACAATTCCCCAATTCCACTATTCCACAATTCCACTATTCCACAATTCCACAATTCCACTATACCACAACTCCACTATTCCACAATTCCACTATTCCACAATTCCACTATTCCACTATTCCACAATTCCACAATTCCACTATTCCACAATTCCACTATTTCACAATTCCACTATTCCACAATTCCATTATTCCACAATTCCACTATTCCACAATTCCACAATTCCACTATTCCACAATTCCACTATTCCACAATTCCACAATTCCACTATTCCACAATTCCACAATTCCACTATTCCACAATTCCACAATTCCACTATTCCACAATTCCACAATTCCACTATTCCACAATTCCACTATTCCACAATTCCACAATTCCACTATTCCACAATTCCACAATTCCACTATTCCACAATTCCACAATTCCACTATTCCACAATTCCACTATTCCACAATTCCACAATTCCACTATCCCACTATTCCACAATTCCACAATTCCACTATTCCACAATTCCACTATTCCACAATTCCACTATTCCACAATTCCACTATTCCACAATTCCACTATTCCACAATTCCACTATTCCACAATTCCACTATTCCACAATTCCACAATTCCACAATTCCACAATTCCACTATTCCACAATTCCACAATTCCACAATTCCACAATTCCACAATTCCACTATTCCACTATTCCACAATTCCACTATTCCACAATTCCACTATTCCACAATTCCACTATTCCACAATTCCACTATTCCACAATTCCACAATTCCACTATTCCACAATTCCACTATTCCACAATTCCACAATTCCACTATTCCACAATTCCACAAGTCCACTATTCCACAATTCCACAATTCCACTATTCCACTATTCCACAATTCCACAAGTCCACTATTCCACAATTCCACTATTCCACAATTCCACTATTCCACTATTCCACAATTCCACTATTCCACAATTCCACTATTCCACAATTCCACAATTCCACTATTCCACAATTCCACTATTCCACAATTCCACTATCCCACTTTTCCACTATTCCACAATTCCACTATTCCACAATTCCACAATTCCACTATTCCACAATTCCACTATTCCACAATTCCACTATTCCACAATTCCACTATTCCACAATTCCACTATTCCACTATTCCACAATTCCAGTATTCCACTATTCCACAATTCCACAATTCCACTATTCCACAATTCCACTATTCCACAATTCCACTATTCCACTATTCCACAATTCCACAATTCCACTATTCCACAGTTCCACTATTCCACAATTCCACTATTCCACAATTCCACAATTCCACAATTCCACTATTCCACAATTCCACTATTCCGCAATTCCACTATTCCACAATTCCACAATTCCACAATTCCACTATTCCACAATTCCACTATTCCACTATTCCACAATTCCACTATTCCACAATTCCACTATTCCACTATTCCACTATTCCACAATTCCACTATTCCACAATTCCACAATTCCACTATTCCACAATTCCACTATTCCACAATTCCACAATTCCACTATTCAACAATTCCACTATTCCACAATTCCACTATTCCACAATTCCACTATCCCACTATTCCACAATTCCACTATTCCACAATTCCACTATTCCACAATTCCACTATTCCACAATTCCACTATTCCACAATTCCACTATTCCACAATTCCACAATTCCACAATTCCACTATTCCACAATTCCACAATTCCACTATTCCACAATTCCACAATTCCACAATTCCACAATTCCACTATTCCACAATTCCACAATTCCACAATTCCACTATTCCACAATTCCACAATTCCACAATTCCACTATTCCACAATTCCACTATTCCACAATTCCACTATTCCACAATTCCACAATTCCACTATTCCACAATTCCACAATTCCACTATTCCACAATTCCACAATTCCACAATTCCACAATTCCACTATTCCACAATTCCACAATTCCACAATTCCACTATTCCACAATTCCACTATTCCACAATTCCACAAGTCCACTATTCCACAATTCCACTATTCCACAATTCCACTATTCCACAATTCCACAATTCCACTATTCCACAATTCCACTATTCCACAATTCCACAATTCAACTATTCCACTATTCCACTATTCCACAATTCCACAATTCCACAATTCCACAATTCCACTATTCCACAATTCCACAATTCCACTATTCCACTATTCCACAATTCCACTATTAAACAATTCCTCAACTCCTCTATTCCACTTTTCCACTATTCCACAATTCCACAATTCCACAATTCCACAATTCCACTATTCCACAATTCCACAATTCCACTATTCCTCAATTCCACTATTCCACAATTCCACAATTCCACTATTCCACTATTCCACAATTCCACAATTCCACTATTCCACAATTCCACAATTCCACTATTCCACTATTCCACAATTCCACAATTCCACTATTCCACTATTCCACAATTCCACTATTCCACAATTCCACTATTTCACAATTGCACTATTCCACTATTCCACAATTCCACAATTCCACTATTCCACAATTCCACAATTCCACAATTCCACTATTCCACTATTCCACAATTCCACTATTCCACAATTCCACTATTCCTTTATTCCACTATTCCACAATTCCACAATTCCACTATTCCACAATTCCACAATTCCACAATTCCACTATTCCACTATTCCACAATTCCACTATTCCACAATTCCACAATTCCACTATTCCACAATTCCACAATTCCACAATTCCACTATTCCACAATTCCTCTATTCCACAATTCCACTATTCCACAATTCCACAATTCCACAATTCCACTATTCCACAATTCCACAATTCCACAATTCCACAATTCCACTATTCCACTATTCCACAATTCCACAATTCTACTATTCCACAATTCCACTATTCCACAATTCCACTATTCCACTATTCCACAATTCCACTATTCCACAATTCCACTATTCCACAATTCCACTATTCCACAATTCCACTATTCCACAATTCCACAATTCCACTATTCCACTATTCCACAATTCCACTATTCCACAATTCCACTATTCCACTATTCCACAATTCCACTATTCCACAATCCCACAATTCCACTATTCCACAATTCCACTATTCCTTTATTCCACTATTCCACAATTCCACAATTCCACTATTCCACAATTCCACTATTCCACAATTCCACTATTCCACAATTCCACTATTCCACTATTCCACAATTCCACAATTCCACAATTCCACTATTCCACAATTCCACTATTCCACAATTCTACAATTCTACAATTCCACTATTCCACAATTCCACTATTCCACAATTCCACAATTCCACTATTCCACAATTCCACTATTCCACAATTCCACAATTCCACTATTCCACTATTCCACAATTCCACTATTCCACAATTCCACTATTCCACAATTCCACTATTCCACTATTCCACAATTCCACTATTCCACAATTTCACAATTCTACAATTCCACAATTCCACAATTCCACTATTCCACAATTCTACTATTCCACAATTCCACAATTCCACTATTCCACAATTCCACTATTCCACAATTCCACAATTCCACAATTCCACTATTCCACAATTCCACAATTCCACTATTCCACAATTCCACTATTCCACTATTCCACAATTCCACTATTCCACAATTCCACTATTCCACAATTCCACTATTCCACAATTCCACAATTCCACTATTCCACAATTCCACAATTCCACAATTCCACTATTCCACTATACCACAACTCCACTATTCCACAATTCCACAATTCCACTATTCCACAATTCCACTATTCCACAATTCCACAATTCCACTATTCCACAATTCCACTATTCCACTATTCACAATTCCACTATTCCACAATTCCACTATTCCACAATTCCACAATTCCACTATTCCACAATTCCACTATTCCACAATTCCACAATTCCACTATTCCACAATTCCACAATTCCAAAATTCCACTATTCCACAATTCCACTATTCCACTATTCCACAATTCCACAATTCCACTATTCCACTATTCCACAATTCCACAATTCCACAATTCCACTATTCCACAATTCCACTATTCCCCTATTCCACAATTCCACTATTCCACTATTCCACAATTCCACAATTCCACAATTCCACTATTCCACAATTCCACAATTCCACAATTCCACAATTCCACTATTCCACAATTCCACTATTCCACTATTCCACAATTCCACAATTCCACTATTCCACTATTCCACAATTCCACAATTCCACTATTCCACAATTCCACAATTCCACTATTCCACAATTCCACTATTCCACTATTCCACATTTCCACAATTCCACAATTCCACAATTCCACTATTCCACAATTCCACTATTCCACAATTCCACTATTCCACAATTCCACAATTCCACAATTCCACAATTCCACTATTCCACTATTCCACAATTCCACTATTCCACAATTCCACAATTCCACTATTCCACAATTCCACTATTCCACAATTCCACTATTCCACTATTCCACAATTCCACTATTCCACAATTCCACAATTCCACAATTCCACAATTCCACTATTCCACAATTCCACAATTCCACAATTCCACTATTCCACTATTCCACAATTCCACTATTCCACAATTCCACAATTCCACTATTCCACTATACCACAATTCCACAATTCCACTATTCCACAATTCCACTATTCCACTATTCCACAATTCCACTATTCCACTATTCCACAATTCCACAATTCCACTATTCCACAATTCCACAATTCCACAATTCCACAATTCCACAATTCCACTATTCCACAATTCCACTATTCCACTATTCCACAATTCCACTATTCCACAAATCCACTATTCCACAATTCCACAATTCCACTATTCCACAATTCCACTATTCCACAATTCCACTATTCCACTATTCCACAATTCCACAATTCCACAATTCCACTATTCCACAATTCCACAATTCCACTATTCCACTATTCCACAATTCCACAATTCCACAATTCCACAATTCCACTATTCCACTATTCCACAATTCCACAATTCCACTATTCCACTATTCCACTATTCCACAATTCCACTATTCCACAATTCCACTATTCCACAATTCCACTATTCCACAATTCCACTATTCCACAATTCCACTATTCCACATTTCCACAATTCCACTATTCCACTATTCCACAATTCCACAATTCCACTATTCCACTATTCCACTATTCCACAATTCCACAATTCCACAATTCCACTATTCCACAATTCCACAATTCCACTATTCCACAATTCCACTATTCTACAATTCCACTATTCTACAATTCCACAATTCCACAATTCCACTATTCCACAATTCCACAATTCCACTACTCCACAATTCCACTATTCCACAATTCCACTATTCCACAATTCCACTATTCCACAATTCCACAATTCCACAATTCCACAATTCCACAATTCCACTATTCCACTATTCCACAATTCCACAATTCCACTATTCCACTATTCCACAATTCCACTATTCCACTATTCCACAATTCCACAATTCCGCTATTCCACTATTCCACAATTCCACAATTCCACTATTCCACAATTCCACAATTCCGCTATTCCACTATTCCACAATTCCACAATGCCACAATTCCACTATTCCACAATTCCACAATTCCACTATTCCACAATTCCACTATTCCACAATTCCACAATTCCACTATTCCACAATTCCACTATTCTACAATTCCACTATTCTACAATTCCACAATTCCACAATTCCACTATTCCACAATTCCACAATTCCACTATTCCACAATTCCACTATTCCACAATCCACAATTCCACAATTCCACTATTCCACAATTCCACAATTCCACAATTCCCCAATTCCACTATTCCACTATTCCACAATTCCACAATTCCACAATTCCACAATTCCACTATTCCACAATTCCACAATTCCACAATTCCACTATTCCACAATTCCACAATTCCACAATTCCACAATTCCACAATTCCACTATTCCACAATTCCACAATTCCACAATTCCACAATTCCACTATTCCACAATTCCACTATTCCACAATTCCACTATTCCACAATTCCACAATTCCACTATTCCACAATTCCACAATTCCACTATTCCACAATTCCACTATTCCACAATTCCACAATTCCACTATTCCACAATTCCACTATTCCACTATTCCACAATTCCACAATTCCACAATTCCACTATTCCACAATTCCACAATTCCACTATTCCACAATTCCACAATTCCACTATTCCACAATTCCACTTTTCCACAATTCCACTATTCCACTATTCCACAATTCCGCAATTCCACTATTCCTCTATTCCACAATTCCACTATTCCACAATTCCACAATTCCACTATTCCACAATTCCACAATTCCACTATTCCACAATTCCACAATTCCACTATTCCACAATTCCACAATTCCACTATTCCACAATTCCACAATTCCACTATTCCACAATTCCACAATTCCACAATTCCACTATTCCACTATTCCACAATTCCACAATTCCACTATTCCACAATTCCACAATTCCACAATTCCACTATTCCACAATTCCACTATTCCACAATTCCACAATTCCACTATTCCACTATTCCACAATTCCACAATTCCACTATTCCACAATTCCACAATTCCACAATTCCACTATTCCACAATTCCACTATTCCACTATTCCACAATTCCACTATTCCACAATTCCACTATTCCACAATTCCCCAATTCCACAATTCCACTATTCCACAATTCCACTATTCCACAATTCCACTATTCCACAATTCCACTATTCTACAATTCCACTATTCTACAATTCCACTATTCCACAATTCCACTATTCCACAATTCCACAATTCCACAATTCCACTATTCCACAATTCCCCTATTCCACAATTCCACAATTCCACTATTCCACAATTCCACAATTCCACTATTCCACAATTCCACTATTCCACAATTCCACTATTCCACTATTCCACAATTCCCCAATTCCACTATTCCACAATTCCACAATTCCACAATTCCACTATTCCACAATTCCACAATTCCACAATTCCACTATTCCACAATTCCACAATTCCACTATTCCACAATTCCACAATTCCACTATTCCACAATTCCACTATTCCACAATTCCACAATTCCCCAATTCCACAATTCCACTATTCCACAACTCCACTATTCCACAATTCCACTATTCCACAATTCCACAATTCCACTATTCCACAATTCCACAATTCCACTATTCCACAATTCCCCAATTCCACTATTCCACTATTCCACAATTCCACTATTCCACAATTCCACAATTCCACTATTCCACAATTCCACAATTCCACTATTCCACAATTCCCCAATTCCACTATTCCACTATTCCACAATTCCACAGTTCCACAATTCCACAAATCCACTATTCCACAATTCCACAATTCCCCAATTCCCCAATTCCACAATTCCACTATTCCACAATTCCACTATTCCACTATTCCACAATTCCACTATTCCACTATTCCACAATTCCACAATTCCACTATTCCACAATTCCACAATTCCACTATTCCACAATTCCACAAGTCCCCAATTCCACAATTCCACTATTCCACAATTCCACAATTCCACTATTCCACTATTCCACAATTCCACTATTCACAATTCCACAATTCCACTATTCCACAATTCCACTATTCCACAATTCCACAATTCCACTATTCCACAATTCCACAATTCCACAATTCCACAATTCCACTATTCCACAATTCCACAATTCCACAATTCCACAATTCCACTATTCCACAATTCCACTATTCCACTATTCCACTATTCCACAATTCCACAATTCCACTATTCTACAATTCCACTATTCCACAATTCCACTATTCCACAATTCCACAATTCCATAATTCCACTATTCCACAATTCCACAATTCCACTATTCCACTATTCCACAATTCCACAATTCCACTATTCCACAATTCCACAATTCCACAATTCCACTATTCCACAATTCCACAATTCCACAATTCCACTATTCCACAATTCCACAATTCCACAATTCCACAATTCCACAATTCCACAATGCCACAATTCCACAATTCCACTATTCCACAATTCCACAATTCCACTATTCCACAATTCCACTATTCCACAATTCCACTATTCCACAATTCCACAATTCCACTATTCCACTATTCCACAATTCCACTATTCCACAATTCCACAATTCCACTATTCCACAATTCCACAATTCCACTATTCCACAATTCCACAATTCCACAATTCCACTATTCCACAATTCCACAATTCCACTATCCACAATTCCACAATTCCACAATTCCACTATTCCACAATCCACAATTCCACAATTCCACTATTCCACAATTCCACAATTCCACAATTCCACTATTCCACTATTCCACAATTCCACAATTCCACTATTCCACAATTCCACAATTCCACAATTCCACTATTCCACAATTCCACAATTCCACAATTCCACTATTCCACAATTCCACAATTCCACAATTCCACTATTCCACAATTCCACAATTCCACTATTCCACAATTCCACTATTCCACTATTCCACAATTCCACAATTCCACTATTCCACAATTCCACAATTCCACTATTCCACAATTCCACAATTCCACAATTCCACAATTCCACTATTCCACAATTCCACAATTCCACAATTCCACTATTCCACAATTCCACTATTCCACAAATCCACTATTCCATAATTCCACAATTCCACTATTCCACAATTCCACTATTCCACAATTCCACTATTCCACAAATCCACTATTCCATAATTCCACAATTCCACTATTCCACAATTCCACTATTCCACAATTCCACTATTCCACTATTCCACAATTCCACAATTCCACTATTCCACAATTCCACTATTCCACAATTCCACAATTCCACAATTCCACTATTCCACAATTCCACAATTCCACAATTCCACTATTCCACAATTCCACAATTCCACTATTCCACAATTCCACAATTCCACAATTCCACAATTCCACTATTCCACAATTCCACTATTCCACAATTCCACTATTCCACAAATCCACTATTCCACAATTCCACAATTCCACTATTCCTCTATTCCACAATTCCACTATTCCACAATTCCACAATTCCACTATTCCACAATTCCACAATTCCACTATTCCACAATTCCACAATTCCACTATTCCACAATTCCACTATTCCACTATTCCACAATTCCACTATTCCACAATTCCACTATTCCACAATTCCACAATTCCACAATTCCACTATTCCACAATTCCACAATTCCACTTTTCCACAATTCCACTATTCCACAATTCCACAATTCCACAATTCCACAATTCCACTATTCCACAATTCCACAATTCCACAATTCCACAATTCCACTATTCCACAATTCCACTATTCCACTATTCCACAATTCCACTATTCCACAATTCCACTATTCCACAATTCCCCAATTCCACAATTCCACAATTCCACTATTCCACAATTCCACTATTCCACAATTCCACTATTCTACAATTCCACTATTCCACAATTCCACTATTCCACAATTCCACTATTCACAATTCCACTATTCCACAATTCCACTATTCCACAATTCCACAATTCCACTATTCCACAATTCCACTATTCCACAATTCCACAATTCCACTATTCCACTATTCCACAATTCCCCAATTCCACTGTTCCACAATTCCACAATTCCACTATTCCACAATTCCACTATTCCACAATTCCACAATTTCACAATTCCACAATTCCACAATTCCACAATTCCACAATTCCACTATTCCACAATTCCACAATTCCACAATTCCACTATTCCACAATCCACTATTCCACAATTCCACTATTCCACAATTCCACAATTCCACAATTCCACAATTCCACAATTCCACAATTCCACTATTCCACAATTCCACAATTCCACTATTCCCCAATTCCCCAATTCCACTATTCCACTATTCCACAATTCCACTATTCCACAATTCCACAATTCCACTATTCCACTATTCCACAATTCCCCAATTCCACTATTCCACTATTCCACAATTCCACAATTCCACTATTCCACTATTCCACAATTCCACAATTCCACAATTCCACTATTCCACAATTCCACAATTCCACAATTCCACAATTCCACTATTCCACAATTCACAATTCCACAATTCCACTATTCCACAATTCCACAATTCCACTATTCCACAATTCCACTATTCCACTATTCCACAATTCCACAATTCCACTATTCCACAATTCCACAATTCCACTATTCCACAATTCCACAATTCCACTATCCACAATTCCACAATTCCACAATTCCACTATTCCACAATTCCACTATTCCACAATTCCACTATTCCACAAATCCACTATTCCACAATTCCACAATTCCACTATTCCACAATTCCACTATTCCACAATTCCACTATTCCACTATTCCACAATTCCACAATTCCACTATTCCACAATTCCACTATTCCACAATTCCACAATTCCACAATTCCACTATTCCACAATTCCACAATTCCACAATTCCACTATTCCACAATTCCACTATTCCACTATTCCACAATTCCACAATTCCACTATTCCACAATTCCACAATTCCACTATTCCACAATTCCACAATTCCACAATTCCACTATTCCACAATTCCACTATTCCACAATTCCACTATTCCACAATTCCACTATTCCACAATTCCACTATTCCACAAATCCACTATTCCACAATTCCACTATTCCACAATTCCACTATTCCACAATTCCACTATTCCACTATTCCACAATTCCACTATTCCACAATTCCACTATTCCACAATTCCACAATTCCACAATTCCACTATTCCACAATTCCACAATTCCACAATTCCACTATTCCACAATTCCACAATTCCACTATTCCACAATTCCACAATTCCACAATTCCACTATTCCACAATTCCACTATTCCACAATTCCACTATTCCACAAATCCACTATTCCACAATTCCACAATTCCACTATTCCTCTATTCCACAATTCCACTATTCCACAATTCCACAATTCCACTATTCCACAATTCCACAATTCCACTATTCCACAATTCCACAATTCCACTATTCCACAATTCCACTATTCCACTATTCCACAATTCCACTATTCCACAATTCCACTATTCCACAATTCCACAATTCCACTATTCCACAATTCCACAATTCCACTTTTCCACAATTCCACAATTCCACTATTCCACAATTCCACAATTCCACTATTCCACAATTCCACTATTCCACAATTCCACAATTCCACAATTCCACTATTCCACAATTCCACTATTCCACTATTCCACAATTCCACTATTCCACAATTCCACTATTCCACAATTCCCCAATTCCACAATTCCACTATTCCACAATTCCACTATTCCACAATTCCACTATTCTACAATTCCACTATTCTACAATTCCACTATTCCACAATTCCACTATTCCACAATTCCACAATTCCACTATTCCACAATTCCACTATTCCACAATTCCACTATTCCACAATTCCACAATTCTACTATTCCACAATTCCACAATTCCACTATTCCACAATTCCACTATTCCACAATTCCACAATTCCACTATTCCACTATTCCACAATTCCCCAATTCCACTATTCCACTATTCCACAATTCCACTATTCCACTATTCCACAATTCCACAATTTCACAATTCCACAATTCCACAATTCCACAATTCCACAATTCCACTATTCCACAATTCCACAATTCCACTATTCCACAATTCCACAATTCCACTATTCCACAATTCCACAATTCCACTATTCCACAATTCCACTATTCTACAATTCTACAATTCCACTATTCCACAATTCCACTATTCCACAATTCCACTATTCCACTATTCCACTATTCCACAATTCCACAATTCCACAATTCCACTATTCCACAATTCCACTATTCCTCTATTCCACAATTCCACTATTCCTCTATTCCACAATTCCACTATTCCACAATTCCACAATTCCACAATTCCACTATTCCACAATTCCACAATTCCACAATTCCACTATTCCACAATTCCACAATTCCACTATTCCACAATTCCACTATTCCACAATTCCACTATTCCACAATTCCACTATTCCGCAATTCCACAATTCCACAATTCCACTATTCCACAATTCCACAATTCCACAATTCCACAATTCCACTATTCCACAATTCCACAATTCCACTATTCCACAATTCCACAATTCCACTATTCCACAATTCCACTATTCCACTATTCCACAATTCCACTATTCCACAATTCCACTATTCCACAATTCCACTATTCCACAATTCCACAATTCCACTATTCCACAATTCCACAATTCCACTATTCCACAATTCCACAATTCCACTATTCCACAATTCCACTATTCCACAATTCCACAATTCCACTATTCCACAATTCCACTATTCTACAATTTCACTATTCTACAATTCCACTATTCCACAATTCCACAATTCCACAATTCCACAATTCCACTATTCCACTATTCCACAATTCCACAATTCCACAATTCCACTATTCCACAATTCCACTATTCCACAATTCCACTATTCCACAATTCCACAATTCCACTATTCCACTATTCCACAATTCCCCAATTCCACTATTCCACTATTCCACAATTCCACAATTCCACTATTCCACAATTCCACAATTCCACAATTCCACTATTCCACAATTCCACTATTCCACAATTCCACAATTCCACTATTCCACAATTCCACTATTCCACAATTCCACTATTCCACTATTCCACAATTCCACAATTCCACTATTCCACAATTCCACAATTCCACAATTCCACAATTCCACTATTCCACAATTCCACTATTCCACAATTCCACTATTCCACAATTCCACAATTCCACAATTCCACTATTCCACAATTCCACTATTCCACAATTCCACTATTCCACAATTCCACAATTCCACTATTCCACAATTCCACAATTCCACAATTCCACTATTCCACAATTCCACTATTCCACAATTCCACTGTTCCACAATTCCACTATTCCCCAATTCCACTATTCCACAATTCCACAATTCCACTATTCCACAATTCCACAATTCCACTATTCCACAATTCCACTATTCCACAATTTAACTATTCCACAATTCTACTATTCCACAATTCCACAATTCCACTATTCCACAATTCCACTATTCCACAATTCCACAATTCCACTATTCCACAATTCCACAATTCCACTATTCCACAATTCCACTATTCCACAATTCCACTATTCCACAATTCCACAATTCCACTATTCCACAATTCCACAATTCCACTATTCCACAATTCCACAATTCCACTATTCCACAATTCCACTATTCCACAATTCCACTATTCCACAATTCCACTATTCCACAATTCCACAATTCCACTATTCCACTATGCCACAATTCCACTATTCCACTATTCCACAATTCCACTATTCCACAATTCCACTGTTCCACAATTCCACTATTCCACAATTTCACAATTCCACTATGCCACAATTCCACTATTCCACAATTCCACTATTCCACAATTCCACTATTCCACAATTCCACTATTCCACAATTCCACAATTCCACTATTCCACAATTCCACAATTCCACTATTCCACAATTCCACAATTCCACTATTCCACTATGCCACAATTCCACTATTCCACAATTCCACAATTCCACTATTCCACAATTCCACAATTCCACTATTCCACAATTTTAAGTATTTGCTTAAGCATTTGCTTAAGTTTGCTTAAGCATTTGCTTAAGTTTGCTTAAGTATTTGCTTAAGTTTGCTTAAGTATTTGCTTAAGTTTGCTTAAGCATTTGCTTAAGTTTGTTTAAGCATTTGCTTAAGTATTTGCTTAAGTATTTACATAAGTTTGCTTAAGCATTCCTTAAGTATTTGCATTTTGCTGGGATTTGAACCCAGGCCTTACGTTTCATAACCGGTATTATCATAATGGCAAGAGCAAGGAATTAAATTTTAGTACATATTGTTACGAAAATGGAAATATCGTTTAACATTAACATGATAAACAAAAAGCTGCATAAACAAATACAACGAACTTGTTACAAATAAACCAACAACATCAGTATGACAGAAAAGGAACAAGTAAGCGAACGCAACAACAAGCAATGTGAACGAAATACACAAACAACAAGGAGGTCGCGATAGAGATCTCGAAAGACGAACACACGAACATTCTATTTGAAGGACCTTCATCAGACTGTCTTTGCGAGCATATAAAAAGGCAATACAAATCAGGCAACGAGTAGTGAGAATTCAGTCAGTCTTGTGTGAAGACGAGTTGCGTGTGAAGAGAACAGTCGTGGTTTGAAGATCGCCATTGAAAAGATCTGCGTTGTAAGCAAAGAAGAATAGCGAATAAACAAATTGTTGTTGTATCGTCAAGTTGTAAAATAGTGGCACACAAAAGCAGTGTGAACAATAAACAGTTTAATTGAAACTAAAAACGTTTTTGTTTTTATTTTGTTTATTGATTTATTCCGGCAGCCAGATTGTGATTAAAGCCTCACGAACTTCATTTCGACTTCTTTCTCGCCCAGAAAATTCAGGGAAATTTCGGATCATTCAAAAGTAATTTTTACATACGTTGAAGATCATAAGGATATCATTTGAAATTACATTGCTGATCAACTAGATAGGGCATTAACAGAACCGACAAGTTAAACTGAAATTCTTCGGTTATTGCACAAGATTTCCTTGAATCGATAAACATAATCATAGCCAACAGGCTTTCCCACAAGAACTGTTTAGTTCCGGTGTCACAGTGAGCCTAACCTCTGAGGTAAGAGTGGCATCTTACCCTTCAAATTAAATTATTATGAATGTTAACGCAAAATGATAAAACATAGCAAAGCTGTCTGTGTGAGTAAAAATAAAATTTATTTTAAGGAAGTCATCAATAAGATAACCAATGTCTGTCATCAAATATGAAACGTGTAAAGAAAATTGTAGCCAACAACTATCACGTGAACTTTTATTTGTCTTTTGTATCGCTTGGACATAATCAGTTTTTCCAATTTGTACAGGAGAAAGGCAATACATAATTACATTTTGCCCGAAAATTTTACTTCTTACGTCATGAACTATGTGTTCATTATTTATACAGAAAACCTTACACAAGTATGTAAGTATTGTTCCTTATCGATTTATTTATTTATTTTTTTTCATATGTAGATGAATACAACATGTTTTAATTAAAGATGGTTCAAGCAACTATAAATAAATGTTTGACTTCTTAAACATTAGCACATATGAATATCATAGTGCGTAAATACAGCTTAAATAAGTATGTATACCCGGGGATTATATGACATTAGACTAGATTTTATAAGAAAATTGTTGTAACCGTTTAAGCCTTGTGCCATTGTTACTGGTAAGGACCCTAAGGATTTATTACTTAAAATAAACGTTATTAACCGGCTTTTTTATTGATGAACAATTATAAAACATAGCAAGGCTAAACTGAAACATTTACTGAAATTTATTTGTCGTCCGTTTATAACATTCAATTCTGTTTTTCGCTCCTGTTCAGTATTTCTTTCTTTTATTTTTATTTTTTTTTTTTGCCGCATAAATGCAATTAAGGACATGCCGGTAAATGCATTTCAGTAATTTACTTCCTTTATTGAATTTTTGGTCTTCTGGGAATGGACAATGAATTTCATTACATTATTGTGTGTGAACGCAGGAATCCTCGAAAAAATTCATTTCTGAGATAAATTTTGTAATTGTTAAAGTTGTTGTAAAAAGATGCTATTCATTAATAAAGGCCCAGTTGATTTTTTCATTTTTAAATTAAATACATAAATAAGTTCAATACATTAATTATTTTATCATATAAAGTTAAATTTTTGGCTTTGGTAGAGTAATTGTGGTAATGTAGTATACATACATACTAGTTTTTTTAAAGTAACAGTATAAGAGTAATGAAAACAATTTGAACAGTTTGTTAATGTTCAAATATTGGATTTTGTTTTAAAAGTGAATATTAAAATCCTCAAGCTAAAGATTATACTAATTGGAAGCTAATACTATGTTCACACGTGCACTCTTATTCCGTAAATCGCAATAAACGCCATTATTGAGGTCAATATTTCATATCAAATTTCAATTAATTACTGCGCAATAAATACGTAAATTGTTATAATATTGAGTTAAACTTAAAATACAGCACTGTCATAAGTACGTTCAGTGAGCATATTACAGTTTTCCGAACAGTTTCTGTTGATATTTGACAACTCAAATGCCAACAACGGCAAACAAAAAAAAAAAAAAAAAAAAAGAAAACAGAACAATAAAAGCACAAAACAAAAAAATAAAAACAATGTTGTTAAAAGAACCAGCTGTTTTGGTTACCAGCTGTCAAATGAATATTGCTTATATTATATCTGAACACTTCAAATATTATACTCAAATAACCGAATATTGGCTCAATAAAAGTGTATGTCTGAACATAGTATAATTAATTAGCAAAGAAAATTGTTATGTTTTTACCCTTTTAAAAACGTTTAAAATATGAGTTCGTAGATTGCAAATAAAAAAAAATAAATTTGTGTTTAGTTTCAGATTAATTCTTTATTGTTCGCACAATTCCGTGTGCCACTGTTCACAACTTGATGTAAACAACAATTTACTTTGTTTGTTATTCTTCTTTACACTCTTTTGCGTAAACACTAACAATTGTTCGCCAGATCCTATTTTATTCAAAATTTTTAATGATTATTGTCATTCGTTTGTAAGATCATAATTCAATCATTATTATTTGTTATTTTATTAAAAAAAAGAATTAAGCTTTAAAGTATTGTTACGTTTTTACCTTTTAAAAATGTTTAAAAGTAAAAAAATAAAAATAAATTTGTATTTAGTTTTAAATTAAACCTTTCATTGTTCATACAATTCTATGTGTTCACTGTTCACAACTTGATGTAAACAACAACAATTGATTTGTTTGTTATTCCTCTTTGCACTCTTTTTCATAAACAATAACAAATCGCTAGGTAATTATTCGACAGATCTTTGTAACGGAGATCTTCAAACCACGATTATTCTCTTCACACTCAACACGTCTTCACACAAAACTGACTGAATTTTTACTGATCCCGTTGCCTGTTTTGTCTTGCCTATTATATCGCTGGGTAAACAGTCTGATGGATGCTTTTGTAGCAGAAGGACTTCGCCTTCTCTAAAGCTCTATAAATGTAAACATATTGTTTATATTTTTGTTTATTTAATGATCATGTAAACAGGTCCATTGTTTTTATTTTTGTAACATTTTCGTAACAATATATATATTGTTACGTTTTTTCGCTTTAAAAACGTTAAAAATATGAGTTCGTAGATTGCAAATGAAATAAAAGTAAATTAGTGTTTAATTTCAAAATCACAATCTGCACAAATCTGTGTGCACCCTGTGTTGAAATTTATTCACACAATAACAATTTCCTTTAAATTGTTATTCTTCTCGTACACAACAACAATTCCCTTTGTTGTTCTCTTTGGTACACTCGTTCGTTAGAACTTCGAACTACGATTCTCTTCACACGCAACGCAACGTGTCTGATTGAATTATCACTCTTCTGCTTACAACCCTTTTGTAAGCAACAAACTTTCTGCTCGCGTAAACACTAACAGCTGCTTACTTCGAACGCAACCGTGTCTTCACACAAGACTGACTGAACTATCACTCACTCCTCGTTGCTGGCTTTGTCTTGCCTTTTATATCGCTGGATCACCAGGCTAATGAATGCCCTTGGCAGAGAATGACTGCATTCGGGAAAAATCTAAAAACGTAAACAACTCGCTTCCCTTATTGTTGTTAGTTTATCTTGTTTACATTTACCCTTGTAGCAGTGTTGTTGTTTGTTTACTTTGTCCCTTTTCTTTTTATACCTGATGTTATTGTTGCTTGTTTACTTTGTCCCCTTGTTTACTGATGTTGTTGTTATATTCTCGTTTGTTCTTTGATCACGCGATCAAGCCATTGTTTTTGTTGCTATATGTTTACTTCTTCGTTGATCATGTAAACAACTGCCTTATGTTGTTTTTGGAGCTTTTGTTTATCACTTTATACATGATCAAGTCCGTTGTTTTGTTTTTGGAGCTTTTGTTTATTATTTTAATAACACCATTTCCATTTTCGTAACAATATATACATATATCGAATTTCAAAAAAAGCTGAGACCCGTATTTAATCAAATCGAATAAAGATTAAAATATGTTAATTTGACATTTTTATAACAAACAACCCCGACCAAAAAAATTCAAAAACCATTTTTTTACAGAATATCCTTAAAAAAAGGACATGGATGATCGTCCTTGGACAAATTGTATATACAGTTGGACGCGCCTTAAAAAACCATTTCTTACGATACCCACATTGTATATGTTGGTAAGGAAACAGATTTTCAAATTAACAAAACATACAAAAATATACCCTTTTTCAAAATGGTCCAGCTCACGAGAGGTCAAAGCTAGAGCCGAAATGTTTTAGATGTCATCTTAAAAGAGTCCAAGGTTAATTTTTAGGAGGGTATATCGAGTACTTTTTTTTTTTGTGAGTCGCTCTGATATTCAGTATTTTTTTAACATAAGTCGTATAGCGTATCATATTACCTCCCAACAAACTGAATTACGATGAAGAAGGAGCTATACAGGATGTTTAAATGAGTATTCTCTTGGCATTAAAATTGTTTACACACAACTTTTCAATGAAATACAAAAACCCATAAGGATATTGAAGTAAATTCGAAAATAATTTTGATATGAAAAGTTTTGTCAGCGTCAGTGTATTGGGAGACAGGCCATCACATTGCTCATTGTATAATGTCAAAAAGGAAAACCCTTATTTAGGAAAGATATTTTGTGAATTAATTCCGAAATACCGCTATCAGAACGGTTAATATTTTTCTGCATGGAAAGCTTTGTTGACATTAATAGAAATCTGCTCAGAGCTGGCAAGTCAGAAACCAAAACTTAGAAGGTAATAAATATCCAACAGGACAATGTCGTAAACAACGTAAAAAAAATAAAATATTGTACTGTTCATTGTTATGTCTGTCACTTCTTTTGCCATTTCTTAAGTAAAGTAAGCGTTTCGCCATTATATTTTATGCCAACTATAATAATTCAATATAGAAGCCGCCGTGGTCTAGTAGGTAGTGTGTTGGCTTATTAGACGAAAGGGCCGAGTTTAAATCCCAGATCAGGCATCAAAATGAGAATACAAAAAGTATTTCTTCGGCGACTTCCTCTCAGCAGATTTCTGGCAAAAGCTCTGAGAGTAAAAATTGCCATGAGAAGCTTCTCAAAAAATTTGTCGTTCGGAGTCGACTTTAAACTGTAGGTCCCGCCACTCATGTATAAAATTAACGCACACAACATGAGTGGTGTTGAGAAGCTAGGACGTTATACAATGGGTCAATTCGACCTCCGGGTACTGTACTTGTCACAGTTGACAAGTACACGTCCTCTAACCTAACCTAATTCAATATCCTCTCTAAAGATTAAATACACTCGAGTATTTAACCTATGTAGTCTAAATTGTTCAATTAGTCGAGTAGAACTCAAAAATACTTCTTTTTTTTATTTTTCTCGAACCCTCCAAACTTGTTTTATTTGACAAAAACCTTTTTTTTTTGGACTTTATGCACAAATTTCTTGATTACACAAACATTTCTGAGCCGATGTCCGAAGTTTAAACTTTATTAGAAAGGAGAGGGATGGGCCTTTAAAACGATATACATATATGTATATATTATTTGACTTAATATGATATGGGGTTTGATAAGGTAAACTTGACAAATGCGAATTTTGTTCATATTTTTTCAAGTTTGTTCGTTCATAGTAGCAAACTTTGAATAAAAAGTTTTAAATAAGTGATGACATTCTAAAAGTGCGTTATCTTGTGAAGATATTGACACTTCGTTTGATTTATAGGTACAAATTTCAAGTAAATATAAATTTGGGTAAGTATAACTTTAATTTTTCTTTATTATATTTAAGCACAATTGTTTTATTTTAAATTTATTATTTCAGCACAAATTTTATTTCAAGTATATAGGTTGGTAAGAATTTTTTTTTTTGACTTCAATACATGGTAAGTATAATTAATTCTTAATTTTTAATTCACTTTCTAGATTTTTCTCACAATAACTTTTATGCAAAAACTTATTTTGAACTGTTGAAAGTAAAAGATGAAGTGAAGTTTGGGTATACATTCATTTTCCTACCAAACCTCTGGTTTCTTAAATAATTTACTTAACGGCGCATTTTGGAAACATTACCATTGTGTTAGACATAAACAACCTTGTAGACCTTCCTTTTGTTTTTTTTGTTTGTTGATGGAAATTATTGTTGTCGTTGGAATATATGTGTGTTCAAATCTCGTTTGAACAATCGTTCTACGCCATTCGAGCCATTTTTGCATTTCAGGATTTTCAGTATTACCACGCTTCTCTAATTGCATGTAGTATGCTTCACGTAGTATTTTAAATGCCTGTATACTATAGTAAGGTTGTTGTGTTACAGGATCAAAGTAACGAGCGGGTAATTTTGTAATAGGACAAAGATAACCAGAGTTGCTTTGCAGCTTTTTCGTCTTGAAGATACTATGGAATACTTTTTCATTTAAATCATTTTCCAACGAAATAAATGTACGTTCACATTTGGATTTTGGATCGTTTGGGTCTGGATGAGAAGTACTGCCTCCTGTTTGTTTTCGCGCTACTGGCATAGTCAACGAATGGTAGCGTATCATTGTGCCATTAAAAATACGTTTTGTAGTAGGAGTTTTTGTCATCTTCAAATCCATTTTTTGAAATTTTTCTAAAGATTTAATATTTTCTTCTTCAGTTATTTTAGCTTCTTCCAACAACTCCTCTTGTGTTGGCATGTATTCCTCTAATCTTCTAACTTTTCTCTTCTTTTTACGTGCATCATCCATACGAGCTGAATCTAAAACGGTAAACTTTGCTCGGGCTTTTTTCTTTATTGCCTTGCCAACTTTTTTCTTTGTCGGACTTCCAGATGCTTTATCACTCTCTTTTGCTGGCTTGGGTTCTTTATAGGCTTTGGTATTTACGCCGGTACGTTTTCGTGTTTTACGATCATCGTCCTCATGATCTGAAACGGGCTCATCATTTTCATCGATACTAAAATCGGAATAGACAACATCTTCCTCTTCGTCTTTTTGTACATATTCTTTGTCCTCTTCTTCTTCTTCTTGGAAGCCTCCATAGGAAGTTTTATAAAATTCATCCTCCTCTTCATTGTCTAATAATTTTGCCATTTTATTGCCGGCATTTGATCGTCGGGAACGTTGAGCAGCCATAGTTGTTAAATGACGAAGTTTGTTTACTTGTGTTGTATTAACCACAATATAACGTATTAACAAAATTAATGTTCACACCAGCTCCCACAAATAAATACCACGAAAATAAACACAAACTGATGGAATATTTATTTGCCTGTAATTTTAAGCACAAAACAGAAAATATTAATTAATGTCGATAATTGATAATTGAATTGTTGGATTTTTTTTAAAAATAATTCACAAATCAAATGTCTGAATATCACACACCTTTATCAATCGAAATTCAATGCTGGTATGACACATTCGCTGTAAAAATAACCCTTTATATAGGCAGACATCAATTAAGAGCCTGTTTTTTGTAAGACGAGTGATACTCAGTCGAGTGATACAGGTAGTCGAAAAGTAGGATTAGCGAATAATAATAATTTATTTTGTTCGAAAGAAACTGAGGTAGTTGAAAAGTATAACCTTAACCGATAATCTCTGTTTATATTGTTTGAAAGTCCCGATATTTCATAAAAAGAACTTTAGGCACGTGTCTTTTGTTAGTTACGGGTATATAAGGTTCATAAGTACTTTGTAATGATTTACTGCAAAATCTCAAGTTGTTCCTTTTTGGGTAATTTATGTTTATGTCTTGGAAATATGTGTAACACATTCCGTTAAGAACTCCATTGAAACTTTCACTGATGTTTTAAAGTTCTATGGAGAAGGCCATAACTTATTCCATACTGCTTCTGAACAGCTGCAGCCTTTTCTAGGCGTTAGTGTCGCTCATTCGGATTGGGAATGAAAATATCTCTGGAAAGGATATAAAAATATTTTCTAAAAACCAAGCAACTGTCAGGGCACTGAGTTCTAATTCCAAAGAACTCTAAGACGGCTTATGATTATCACGAGTTCCTCAGTGGGACAGCAGAACAGTGACTCAAAAACATTTGGGCAATTCACACGACTTTGTATCGTGTATGTTGTATTGAATACGCTTGGTTGTTTGTGAAAGCTCAATGTTATGCAGTATTGTGTATTTCGTATTCCAAATGTCAAAAAGCGATAAGAAGAAGAAGACAGGTATTCATAAATTGATTTTCAAGCAACAAAATGAAAAATATTACGGAAAAAAGTAAATTAATTAATTATCTGTGCGAACAACTATAATTTTGAAATGTTAATTGTTGACTCAAGTCACATAGAAAATATTTTATATTTTTATTCTTCTGCTTGATTATTGGCATTTACATGAACTGATAGCACAAAATTAACGCAACTTTTTGAAAACATATGAAATCATATGCACATATTTTTCATTCACATAATTTGATAGGATGAAACCAATACAACTTTTAAAAACATATGAAATAAATGTGTATAAGTGTATCAGATTTTTACATGAAAATTATCAACAACAAGCATACACTGTTGTATATTCGTCCAACAATACTCTCAATACAACGATACAATGGCTTGTGTGAATTGACCAATTGTTGGATAATGATAAATGTCCTGCTAGTATTTGTCTAAAGTCTGCAGCTAAAAATATGAAAACATGACTAAATTTTGATTTCCATGAAAATGTCATGAAAATGAATAGAAAATTACATTCGCATCAGTTAATATATGTATGTATACTTGATGTGCAGTCATAATTTTTCCCTATAAGAGCAACTTTGTGGAAATATTTTGGTCATTCTGGATATCGGAATACGTCTAAAATATTTTACCTATTACTAGTATTTTAGTTGATAAATCGATATGACATTCATACTTATAGATACCAAATCAAATATCATATTTGACCTCTATGTGTAACAACTCATATGTCTGATGTTATAATCATCGCCTGCCAGGTAAGATGGTCATAAGAGATAAGATATCATAAGAGGTAAGATATCATACAAGCTCATAGAGTATATATAACAAAGCAAACAGGTCGCTCAACAATTTATATTCAAGTTTTGAATAATTAATTAATTTTCTTTGTATGGAAAGCATATCCACAAACACTCAATTTTGGGATAACCTTGGAATAAACCCAGGTAGTCGATAAGTAACGGATAATTGCAATTTATTTTGCTGGATACTCTCCTTATTTCACAAAAAATCATGAAAATTAATAGAAAATTACATTCGCATCAGTTAATATATGTATGTATACCCGATGTGCAGTTATAATTTTTAACTTCTTAATAATAGTAGACGAGTGGGCCATTGATAAAGATTGTCAAGGGTAGAGCAACTTTATGGAAATATTTTGGTCATTGCGATATCCATAACGTCTAAAATATTTTACCTATTACTAGTATCTTAGTTGATCAATCGATATGAAGGTTTGTTCGTTCATAGTAGCAAACTTTGAATAAAAAATTTCATATAAGTGATGACATTCTAAAAGTGCATTATCTTGTGAAGATATAGACACTTCGTTTGATCAAATCGAACAAGAATTACTGTAGTTATTATTTAAGGAGTCTAACAGTCGAGTTATATTTTTCAAATACATGTTTTTTCAAATGAACTTTTGGTTCAAAAATTTTAAGAATATTTGATGGATCTTAATTGTTTATCTCAAAATCTATCAATTTCACGTTTGAATGACCACCAGAAGTTGGACAATGTTTGCGCAAAGAGAAATTATAATATTTGCAAAAAACGCAAATATTAGCCGACTTCTGGTAGCCGTGCAAAATTGAAATTGCCACATTTTGCGATAAACAATCAAGATCCATCAAAACTTTTGAAAATTTTTAAACTTAAAGTTCATTTGATAAGATGACATATAAAAAATTTAACGCGATTGTTGTACTATTTAAATTATAACTACGGTATTTTTTGTCGGATTTGATCAAACGAAGTGTCAATCTCTTCACAAGATAATGCACTTTCGAATTGTCTTCACTTATTTTATATTTCTTAATTAAATTTTGCAATTAAGAATAGCCAAACTTGAAAAAATTAGAAAAAAATTATATTTACCAAGTTTAACCCCTCAAAACTCATAACATGTAAGTTTGAACAAAATGTTTATGTATACCTCATTTGTCCCCTTTTCAAAAAACTATTGATTTTTAAAATAGGTTTGAGAAATGTTTGTGTACTCAATAGTTTTGTATGAAAAGAACAAAAAACAGTTTTTGTCTAATAAAACAAGTTTGGAGGGTCGAAATGGATGGAGGGATATAAAATATATATTTTTGAGTTCTACTCAACAAAACTCACAACCTGCACTATGTCATTAGCTGGGTGTATTTTGACTGTCGCACCTTGTAATTAATTTCACCAAGTATTTATCACGATTGGCTTGAGATTTGTCTAAGCCCTTCCCTTTATTTTTTTATAATTTTACGCTTTTATGAATACATGCAATATATGTATGTATGTTACACAGACTGCCAACAAAGTACAATGTGTTTTAAACCCTTCGATGCCAAAAAAAAAAGAATTTATTTGATAAACTTTATGAAATTTAAACTTTTAAATCACCCACCCTATATTAATTAATAATGTTTTTGGAACGTGAATTAAATTAAAATTATGTTATACAATAAATTCTGGTTACAGAGTTTGTTTAATTACATCTGAACGTTGCAATTGATGTGAGAAATCACTTCGTATTCCTAACTTATAAATGTTAAATATTCTGACACTTATACCAATACAAAGCTTCGTATGATGTTGTCCCGTGTATTTCAGAGTGAATGTTAAATAATTTTGGAGAAAATAAATGTTATTGTACGCTCTTTCACATTGTTTTAAATATAGAAAATATTAATTATCTTTTCTTAAAATTTAGTTAATAAAGTCATCAAGAATAGGTAACAAGAAAACCTCAAAACCGCCATGCTAATACAGTTTTCAATAATCTCGATGGCAACATCATTCCATTTCAAAATGCACTTGAATGCACACTTGTGTGCAACAATCACTAAAATCCAAAATCAAAATTCATACAAACCATATGATGTCTAATAATACTCGTACTTCTCGCTCTAAACCAGCAAAAACAAAAGCAATCGAATTACACTTTTTCAGCGACTCTTACATTTAACCACTACATTGTGGCTTACAGTTTGCTGAACACAGCTTACAACGTTATCAGTGTGCATATGAACTAATGTACGACATTAATTAGAAATAGCGTACATATACATATACTAAATATGCATATGTATGGAATGTGTACGATATTAATGGAATTTGCAGAAATTTTCAAAATTTATTTAAAATTATTTGCAACTACACTGAGTTCTTTTCTAAAATCATGTGAAGTCGCCGTAGTCTAATAGGTAATGTCTTCGTTTATTTGACGAAAAGCCCGGGTTCGAGCCTCATGCCAGACATGATGATATATCCAATATAATCACATTAATTTAAATACTTGTGTGTACTTATTAAAAGACTCGGTACACACTTTTGTAATTTCGATTATTTTAAATGATTGAAGAACAACTAATTACTTTCGTATTTTTTTTAATTTTTTTGTTTATTTTTTTTTGCAAATATATCTTAAAAGTAATTATTAAACATTTCTTTAATTAATTTATTAATAGGGAACTATGTCAACTATTTAAATATTTATTTGTAATTTATTAAACAATATACGTATTTTACATTTAAAATGTGGATACACATACATAGTATGTACATACAAAGTAAATAATGCTTTAGTTTATCTACGATATCTATATCTTTTAAAATGGAACCACAGTTGAAATATATTGTTGTGGAATTGGCAACGGAAGCCTCTTTTGTAACTGAACTCCCATTCGCGGTGAACAATTTTGAAGGCAATATCTTCGTAAGGCGGGCCAGCATGAAAGCGGAGTAAAGCAAAGTCGGGATTATCTTCATATTGCGTTAAAAAATATTGTGGAGTCTTCGATTTATCCATTAAATCTGGATAGAATATATTAAACTTATAACCATGGACAATTTTTGGTGGTGGATTGTCCATATCATAATGGGTCTGATTATATTTGTTCCATTCGAAACCAGTATGGACACGATTAAAGTAACGTGGTTTACGTGGACGATATTTATCAGTGGCCAATTGTATAGCCAAGGAATTATCACAAGGCATTTCTACGCTAAATTCAACCTCATCATTTGACATTCCCTTAAGAGCCTCATTGCGCATATTAACCTCTTCTTGACTGTAATTAATGGACTCTTGGTGGTTTTCTAATAATTGTTGTCTTAAATTATTTAAATTTAATTCATCTTCCTCTTCGTCGATAATATTGAGATTTGAGAGAGAGATATATTGAGGACTATAATTTCCTTCGTTGTAAAGGTTAAAGCAATCATTCTCATACGCCTCATGTTGGGCGTCTTCATTCTCTTCTTTCGTTTCTTGTGTCTCTTCTTTGATGGAAGATGACTTAAGCAAATCAAGTTTCTCTCTAAGTTTCTTTTGGTGATGATCTCTGAGACGTGCTCGAGCCATATGTGCTTTCAGTTGGGATAATATATTTTCCCAATAGCTGATATCAACGCCCTCCGTGCGTGCTTCAACTTTAGCCTCTATTTTAGCTCTCATCTCATCCAATTGTGTTATGGTTTTATTTTGAAATATGCCTGTAACGTCCTTGACCACACTTTCATGTATACCTTCTCTTCGCGAACTAGTGGCTTCATCATGTTCATCCTGCTTTCGTTGCTTTTGCAATTCATCTTCTGCAATGATCGCCATATCGTTCCAAAAATCAATATGCTCTCCCTTCTCTAATTCGATATACACCTTAATGTCTACTAGTAAATCCTCCAAGTCCTTGATACCCAAGCCGTTTAGTATGTAGTATGGTTCATGCATTTGCATTTCGATGGCATCCTCTAACTTAGAACTGTTAATGTACTGAGCTAGTAGATCAATAGGTTTTGCTCTGCCGTCCTGTATACGTATTTCGCTTCTGAGCCGAGCTTGTTCTAAATGAAATTGATCTTCTTGCTTCTCCCATTCATGAAATTGTGCAGCTTCTTTTTATCTCTGTTGCAGAACCATCTCTTCTTCCCTGGCCTGTTTTTCTTTTTCTCTTTCAAGTCTTCTCTTTTTAACCTTTTCCAATTCCAATTTGTTTTCCATTTGTTTCTGGCGGTTTAAAGCCGCTACAGTTTGCAGCGGAACATCTTTCAAACCCTGCTTTTGTAATTTTTTATTCCACACAAATGTTGATGTTAAATTGGAGTCACCGAAAGGATTATCTTGATCAGTGTACGTTTGATATTCATTATCCCAACCCATACGTTGCTTTCTTCTTAATTCTTTGGCCTCTTTTTTTCGCAGACGTCTTTCTCGCTTTTGTTCTGGTGTTTCCTTAGCTTTCATTTCCTCCTTTAAACGTTTTCTTTCTAACTCCTCTTTGATACGCCTCTCTTCCAAAGCTTTTAAAAGTTGAACATTTTTCGAGAAAGAATCGACGCTACTTGAAGAAGAGGAGGAACTTGAACTGGAGGAACGACGCTTTTTCTTTGACTTTGATTTGTGCTCATGTTTCGATTGGTGTTCATGATGGCGGTCTCGATGTTTATCCTTAGGCATATTTCCAATTATGAAATTTTTTTTAATTGAAAACAAAATTCTGCTTAAGCTGTAAACGTAGATAAATGAATTGTTGGATGTTTTTAAAAAATAATAATAATAAAATAGGATTACCGAATATTTATAATTTATTTTGTTCGAAAGAAACTCAGGTAGTTGAAAAGTTTATATTGTTTGAAAGTCCGGATATTTCATAAAAAGAACTTTAGGCACGTGTCTTTTGTCAGTTCCGGGTATTTAAGATTCATAAGTATTTTGTAATGATTTACTGCAAAACTGGGGCTCTTAAGAATTCTTTCTGTCATATTTTATAGGAGTTACTTATGAACAAAATTTATTTCGAAATGAAAAGATTAATTACATCAAAGATGATTAATTACGAAAAGATGTTTTTTTTTTTTGGCAAAATCTACCTCATCGTGCAGTATCTCGTTGGACCAATAAATCCAAACGTTGCTCAAGCAACGTTCAGTAGAGATAATATACTGAATATTTTGACAGAATAAAGTGACATAAGTATTGTCAGATTCGAAATAACCATGGTACAAATTTAAACCGATAAATGGCTCACACTATATTAATCGGGATAAAATTAAATACTGAAATAGTAAAAGTGACAGTAACAGTAACTATAAAAATAATTAAGAGATTATTTTAATAGTTAAATGCAATGGTTAAGATAATCATAAACATTTTAACCATACTGCATAAGCTTGTACTATATTTAATCGACTCTGTGTTAAAAGCAAACTAGGAGGCAGTAGAGCTCATGAAATAAAAAAAAAAAATAAAAAAACAATAAGCAGAACAAGAAAAGTATACTAGGCATAGTATAGCGAAGCCAACTAAAGTTCTTGAGTAAAGCGTCATTAAAATAATGGCAAAGGAGTAAAACAGAAATTTCATACTCAATGCCTTACGTTTTATAGACTATTCACCCCTTGTTAGAAGCAGTAAATCGCAAAGCAAAGAAAATAAGTACTAGGAGGACTCATTGTTACAATTTATTTCACTTGGTGGTCAGAAGATGCTTTCGTTAAACGAAAAAAAATAAAAATAAAATCTGTTTAGTACAGAATAAGAACAAAATATACAAACAACGGGAAATATTAGTGAATGTAGTTGCCATGACTATAATATGCCATAATAAGTTGTTATCTTTACGTATACGATTATCCTCTTGTTAACTTAATTTAATAAACAAGCGCTATAAACAAACTCTCTTTGTGTGCTTTAATACAATTCTATGAGATGTTATTAGAGTTTAAGTTTATGAAGAAGTGATATTTGTTAGCTGCTATAACAGTTAGAATGTTGGCAAAGGAAAGAGAAAGTTAATATTAATGTAAGACTGGCATTAAACAAAAAAAAAAAAAAAAAAAATAAAAAAAAAAATAAAAAAAAAATAAAAAAAAAATAAAAAAAAAATGTTTAAATGCAAATACAGTCTTTAGAGCGCTCAATTAATAACATGCATACATACATACATAATTGGCCATTACAAGCCTTCAGTCAGGATTACGGCCTAGCTTCTCACACCACTCATGGTGTGTGTCTTAATTTCATGCTTGAGTCGCGGGACCTATAGTTTAACATCGACTCCGAATGACAGATCTTTGAGAAACTTTTTCTTGGCAGGTTTATTTACTCTCAGAGTTTTTGCCGGAAATCTGCTGAGAGGAAGCCGCCGAAGAAATATTTTTTTTCATATTTCATTTTGATGCCTAGCCTGGGGTTCAAACCGGGCTTTACGTCTAATAAGCCAACACACTACCTACCAGACTACGGTGACTCCTCAATAACACATAAAAAATAAAACTTTCTAAGAAGACACAACATTTGATGAATTGTATTACATACCAGATGGATGCTGGACTTCCTAGGAAACCCACCCTGTATGTAGTTTTCAAAGTGAATTTTTCCAAGCCGTCGAAAAAAAACACTTCGTTTCACGCATGAATATGAACATATCGATCTCTGCGTAGTAAAGGGTGTTTTTTTATAGATGTATAGAACTTTAAGTTGGCATTACTTTTCAAGATGGCGACCGATTTAACAGCTGTCAAGTGATTTATTCTCAGTTTGGTTTGGCAATTCATCATGAATAGACTCACGCCTGAACAACGCTTGCAAATAGTGCAATTTTATTTCGAAAATAATGGTTCCTTTCATAAGCGAATTTTGTTTAGTGAAGAAGCGCACTTCTGGAAAAACTGACTGTTTGGTGCGCTTTATGGGCTGGTGGAATCATTGGTCCGTACTTTTTCAAAAACGATGGTGGCCAGAACGTTACAGTCAATTGTGATCGGTAGAGAGCCATGATTACTAACTTTTTCATTCCTGAATTGAATAACCATGATGTCCAAGAGATGTGGTTTCGACAAGACGGCGCAACATGTCACACAGCTCGTGCCACAATAGATTTATTGAAAGACACATTTGGTGACCGCCTAATTTCACGTTTTGGACCTGTGAATTGGCCTCCAAGATCTTGTGATTTAACACCGCTAGACTACTTTCTGTGGGGCTATGTAAAGTCATTGGTCTATGCGGTAAAGCCACAAACGCTTGACCATTTGGAAGACAACATTCGCCGTGTTATTGCCGATATACGGCCACAAATGTTGGAAAAAGTCATCGAAAATTGGACGTCCAGATTGGAGTACATCCGCGCCAGTCGCGGCGGTCGTATGCCAGAAATCATTTTTAAAACGTAATGCCACAAGATTATCTTTCTGATAAATAAAATTCATGTCAATCGAATAATCCATCGTTGTTTTATTGCAACTTAAAGTTCTATGCCTCTATAAAAACACCCTTTATATAGTCATCAGGCGTACGAGCACTAAGTCCATGTACTGGATACAGTTACTATTGACGGACTACGGCCTGATTTAACACATCCTTCCAGGCGCCTCTGCAGATCTTCTTCGATTTTGTCCTTCCAACGTAAACATGATTGTCCTCTTCTCTGACTTCCGCAAATCTTCGTATCAAATACTCATCTCGCCATAGCATTCTCCAACATTCTAACGACATGGCCGAACCAGCGAAGTCGCTGGATGTTAATACGCTACACAACTTACATACAGATTATTGATGTATCGGATGTTTAAATCATCGCCAACTCGCACGGGACCGAAGATCTTACGTAGGACTTATCTCTCGAATACTCTCAAGGCCGCTGCATCAGTGCTTAATAGTGTCGAGGATAAGCGTCTTGTAGAGAATTAGTGTTGTTGTACGAGAGAGGTCTCCACTACTCAGTTGTCTAATGCAAACTTAGTAGTACTTGTGGGCAAGGGTGATCATACGCTTAATCTCCAGACTGACATCAATTTTGGTGGTACCGGCGGAGCCAAGATAAATAAATTCTTTGACTGCATAGAAAGTATAGTTATCGGCCATAATCTGAAATCGAATACGCCGCACCTCTCTACTTGTAGATAACATATACTTTATTTTGCCCTCATTTACTGCCAAACCCATCTTAGTAGACTCCCGTTCAATAGCACTAAAGGCAGCAGTAACAACTCGCTTGGTACACCCTATGACATCAATGTCGTCAGCATACGCAAGCAACTGTGCACTTTTTTGAAAAATAGTGCCATTTCGATCTACTCCCCCCTTTCACAAAACACTCTCCATGCCGAAGTTGAAAAATTCGCCTGATAAGGGATCGCCTTGTCTGAAACCTCGCACGGCATCAAAAGGTTCGGAGAGGTCCATTCCTATCTTGACGGAGCTGCAGAAATTGCTGAACGTCATTCTGCATAGCTTTATCAGTCTTCGTGCACATACCGAGCTCAGACATTGCGGCAAAAACACGATCCCTTATGGGGCTATCAAAGGCTGCCTTATATTCGACAAAAAGATGGTGTGTGTCGACTTGTTGTTCATGGGTCTTTTCCAGGACTTGGCGTAGTGTGAAAATCTGCTCGAGGGTGGACTTGCCAGGGCTGAAGCCGCACTGATAAGGTCCAATCAGTGTTTTGACGAGTGGCTTCAGTCGTTCACAAAATACGCCCGTAAGAGCCTTATAAGAGATAAGGAGAAGTCGTATACCTCTGTAGTTGGTGCATTTAAAAATTATACAGAATTCTTAGTTAAAAAGGTCGCAAGTGTTGAAATATACGCCACATACCTATTTCAGTGCTACATCTGGATTTGCAATCCATGCCATCTGTATATAAACGAAATTCTGCTTCATGTATTAAAAGTCATTTTTAAATACATAATAAAAACTTTTATTAATTCCTAATTAGTTACAAAGGATTATTTTCTGTCTAAAGTAGCGGTAACTTAACTTATATTGAAAGTTTTCCAGCATACTAAAGAAACGTGTCGTTGAAAACATCTCTAAAAATAGAGTCCTAAACGGATTTAGTTTTGTGTTACTATTTTATAACGTAAACCTTTCAATATCCCTGTATAATATAGCCGCCATGGGCACCAAAACCACCATGATCAGCATCATAGCCACCATATACACTTTGAGAGCGACTACGACCCAATCCACCTTTACTTTCGAAACCAGTAGATGTTCCCAGGTTATTTTGGTCTCCCATGCTGCCTTGATGAGCGCCATAACCACTTTGGTGAACACCTCCACCTTTATTTTCAAAACCACCAGATTTTCCAAGGCTATTTTGACCTCCCAAACCACCTTGATAATCTCCATAACCACTTTGGTAAACACCTCCATGACCTCCTTTATAACCGCCCCTAGATCCTCCATTTGCTCCTAAACTGACAGGGTGATCTCCTAAACCAACTCGTTGTCCTGCAGTAGATCCTGCAAGATTATCTTGACTTCCTAAAGTCCGTGGCTGACCTGCAGCACTGCTTTGGTAACCACCCTGACCTCGGAAACTAACTTGATAGCCTTGACCTTGACCTCCAGAACTGCCAGAATAACCTCCTAAATTACTTTGATGTGCAGTAGGTAATCTTCCAAGCCCACCTTGGCCTATTAAATTATCTTGATGTATAGCAGGTAATCTTCCAGCTGCACCTTGACTTCCAAAATTACCCTGATGCCCTCCAAGAGCTCTGTGATAACCACTATCAATGCCACTGTAACCAATTTGATCACCAAAATTTCCTCGAGAGCCACCATGAAATCCTTCATAGCCCGATTGGCCTGCTAAGCCTCCTTTAAATCTTCCATTGTCACTTCGGCCTTTGAAACCATCGGTAGGAGATCCGAGACTAACAAAGTCAACATGGTGTCCAACATGATGCCCACCATGATGTCCATGTCCACAGCCGATACTATGACCTTTAGCAGAAATGAATGCAACAGCAAACATAGCAAAAAATACGAGCTGTTCGATAGAAATAATTAATATTAGAAGAAAATTAATAAATACTCGTATTTGTTAATAGCTTACCAATAATTTTTCCATTTATTTAATTTAAATTGTTTTATACTTTACAACCGCTTTAATAATTGTATTTGTACTGAAACAAATTCCAGTCCAATGTAAGTATTTATACAAAGAAAAATCAAACTAGTTCAAGTTCATCAAGTACGAGTATGTGCATTTATTGCTAATCTCTCATATTTATAGACACTATCCGTCCATATACGACAGCTTATCAGTTGTAATATTTTTATTCATTTCCTAGCTAACGAAATTAAATAAAAAAAATTAATCATACATATGTAAAGATTATGCTCACGTTTATTATATTTTTAGAAATGTGTTTAAGGGCCATTATTACAACTTGCCGTTAACTAAAGGGAGGATTTTAACGGGCAGATAAATTGTTTTTCATTATTATGAGTACCCAATAAGATAAAAGTGGTCGTTAAGCTAAAGGGAGGATCATTCTACCTTTAACATTTAAAGGTCACTTTATATTTGAAGTTGCCATATTATATATTATTTTTATTATGGCAAATTTTAACAAAATGAGCATATACAACAAAAAAACAAAGCCCGCGGTTGTCACTGCGTTAAAAAAAACTTGTTTAATTGAGCAGTTTTATCGACATTGCGCCGGACTGCAATATTTTTGAAAAAGTTAAATTCATTTTATCTGTAAGTTGTAATAACGATAATAAGTTAAAGGTAACTTTCCAGTTCCCTTTAGCTAAAGGTACCTTTAACTAACCCCAACTTTAACGACAAGTTGTAATAATGGCCCTGAATAGGTTTTGATTATTATTGAATCCTACAGCGCTTGTTAGAATCTTGCTCTTGGTTTATTTTCTCTATAGTTGACTGAGGATTGGTTTTAATGAATAAGGATTTTATGAGCCAAGTAACCAAATAGCCGGTAAGAAACTTTTAAAAAAGTTAGGTTTGGTTAGATTAGGTTAGAGGACGTATACTTGTCAACCGTGACAAGTACAATACCCGGAGTTCGAATTGACCCGTTGTACAACGTCCTAGCTTCTCACACCACTCGTGTTGGGTGCGTTAATTTTATACATGAGTAGCGGGACCTACAGTTTAAAGTCGACTCCGAACGACAGATTTTTTTTTGAGAAGCTTTTCATGGCAATTTTTACTCTCAGAGTTTTTGCCAGAAATCTGCTGAGAGGAAGTCGCCGAAGAAATATTTTTTTCAAATTTCGTTTTGATGTCTGACCTGGGATTAGAACTCGGGCCTTTCGTCTAATAAGCCAACACACTACCTACTAGACCACGGCGAGTTCACATTGCCAATACAGGATATCAATACAAGATCAAGACAGGAATATTTTTGTTAAATATGAGCTTTTTATATTCATTTTATATTTTTTTACAACCTCAAAACTATGTTCATTAGTTGCGATGTAACCATGCGGTCAAAATGTAAATACTCTTACACTATTCATACAATATTCAAACAATAAATTCAAAAATAAATTATTTTATAAAAACTTAAAGCTAAAATTAAATTTTATTTATCTCAAAAACCTTTCATGTAACATCGGCTGTGACATAGCAAAACTTTTGAAAATAGTTTTAGAAATTCTTATCAAATTTGTAAAGAAAACTGCAACATATTTTAATATTTGCTAACGAATAGTACTATTTGTAGCATACAACTTGAACTCGTACTTCGTTGTAATATGCAAATATCTTCTTAATATTCGTTTTTATTCAAAAACTGTTGAAAACTAAACAAAACTTTTGTTGTTAAACACACAACAATACGTAACATATGGGAAAATCTAACAAACTAAAAATAGACAGCGACAGTTCTACATATTATGTAATAAATAATTTGAATATAACCTACACATAAAACAATGTATGTGAAGCTATGTATAGAGAAATTGTTATTATAATCATAAGATATTTAATGAAAACGTAATAAAGAGTGCGCCAAATAACTTTTTTTTTTTGGAAATTGCTTTAAAAAAAAACTACTGAATATTTTCTCAAATTTCTTTTCTTATTTGAAAGTACAATCCTTCCGGTTAATAATGGAAAATAATTTCATTCAAATGGCTGCCTCGGCTGACCATGCAGTAGCCTACACGATAGGTCCACACACACACATTTATCGATCCTTTAAAGCGTCAATTGTCTCTGGCTTGTCGGTGTAACACTTATCTTTGACGGCACCCCACAAATAATAGTCCAACGGTGTCAAATCGCAGCTCCGAGGTGGCCAAACGACCGCAGCTCTGCGGCTGATAATGCGATCTTCAAAAACAGGGCGCAAAACATCGAGTGTAGCTTCGGCTGTGTGTCACGTAGCGCCATCCTGTTGAAACCAAATGTTCCCAATATCCTCCTCTTCAATTTTTGTGAACAAAAATTCGTTCAACATGGCCCGATAAAGACCCCCATTGACTCCTTGCTCATTTTCGAATTATGCCTCTGGACCAAAATCCGCACCAAACAGTGACTCGTTTTGGGTGCGTCGGCTTTTCAATGTATGCGAGCGGGGTTTCTGTGCCCCAAATGTTATAATTTTGCTAGTTTACATACCCGCAAAGATTAAAATGAGCTTCATCTGAAAAGATGATTTTCATTACCATGATTTTCAAAGTAATGTCGCAATATTTCCCAGCGTTGTTCAAGCGTATACACAACCATATTCGTTCAGCGGAAGGATAAAACTAATTATCTGCCAAATCAGACATGAGCTAAGTGTTACCATTCACGAAATAAGCACTAGTTGAAAAAAAAACGTTAGATTGCGGACCCTTTACAAATTTGACAGGTCGCCGAAAGCTAGTAGGTAGTGCCCACACGTCTCGAACAAAACGAAGTACGAAAAATATATTTTTTGTGCCATTTCCTCTCAGCAGTCTACTGGCAAAAACTCTTGAGAGTAACCCTAGTTGCCATGAAAAGTTTCTTAAATAAAACCTGTGGTTTGATGGCGACTTTAAACTGTGGGTCCCGACACATATGGATAAAATTATAACGCACAACATACTAAGTGATGTGAGAAGATAGGATGTAATCCAAGCTAAGGTTTCTAATGACATGTATATGTATATGACCTTTATGTTTATTAATATTTGTATTTTTTTTTATTTATTAACATTGTGTGTTAAACTTTTGTGTTTCTATTTTACTTTTTCGAACCTTTCGAACTGAGCCACTTTTATTTTTTATTTTTAAAATCGATTTGTTCTTCAGAATAATTTTATTTATGAAAATAAATCTTAAGCCTAACAAAACGTTTAGAATATGAGTTTGCTGTTTAGTTTCAATTAAATTCTTTATTGTTCTCCCTACTTTTGTGTGCCACTACTCACAACTTGGTGAATACAACAATATGTAATTGCTTGTCCGCTATTCTTCTTTGCTTACAGCGCAGATCTTTACAACGGATATCTTCAAACCACGACTGTTCTCTTCACAAGCAACGTGTCTTCACACTAGACTCACTGAATTCTCACTACTCATTGCCTGCTTTATCTTGCCTTTTTATATGTCCACGTAAACAGTCTGATGAATGTTTGTTTTCGCCTTCTCGAGAACTCTATCGCAATTTCATTGTTGTTTGTGTATTTTGTTCACGTTGTTTGTTGTTGCTTTTTTGCTTACATGTCTATCCCCTTTTCTTTCATATGATGTTGTTGGTTTACTTGTAAACAAGTTCATTGTATTTGTTTGTGTAGCTTTTGTTTATCATTTTAATGTTAAACGATGCTATACCGTTTCCATTTTCATAACAATACATACACAATTTTAAAATAATTCTAGTTAAGCAACGGAAGCATAAATACAAAAATTCTGACAGAAGCGTAAATGCAAAGTGTGAGAATAAAAATTAAGATGTTCTCTACACCTTACCTCCTGCTAATATTGGCTGTGGGTTGCTGGTATGCTTAAACTGCAGCACAGACATCCTGCAGCGACCTTCTCTCATCGGCCTTCCGGCAAAAGTTTTGAGATTAAAAATATTGCAATGAAAAGCTTTTTAACTCTATCATTTGAAGGCGACTTTAAACTGTAGGTTTCGCTATCCATATACAAAATTGATATAACATGAGTTATGTGAGACTACAATTCATAATCCTGACTAAATTGGTCAATTCACACAAGCTGTTGTATCGTTGTATTCATTGTATTGTTGGAAGAAGATACAACATTGTATGATTGTTGTTGATAATTTTCATATAAAAATCTGATACACATATACACATTTTTTCCATATGTTTTTAAAAGTTGTATTGATTTCGTGCTATCAAATTGTGTGAATGAAAAAAATGTGTATATAATTTCATATGTTGTTTTGATTTCGGGCTATTAAATTGTTTGAATGCCACGAAATACACAATACAGCATAGCATTGAGCGTTCACAAACAAACAAATGTATTCAATACAACATACACGATACAAAGTTGTGTGAATTGCCCAAATGATTGTAATGACCAATAAAGAGAGAAAAAATCTTTGTGTGTGATTGTATATATAATTTCCGTGTGGTATATATGGGAAATAATTTTGTTCTTATTTAATTTAAAAATAATTGCTATTGTATCTGAAAAGCATACTAAACTTTCTAAAAATTTATCTTTACTATTTGTGGGGGGCGTGGCGGCTGGGATTGGCAGGCGTCTCTGGGCGACTGGACAATGACGTGGACCGGACACTGGTCACTGGAGTATCCTGAAGAAATTTAAAGCTATCGGGGTCATTGACTATATGATACCGCGATATGACTTCTCGATGAAATTTAAGACGACCATCCCGGATAAGGAGGTCTGGAGCAATTATGCTGAGTACCTCATCAAGGACTCCGTCCAAATCTTCACTGATAGATCAAAGCTGGGAGGAACCGTTTGAGTCGCTTCATTGGAAGCTCTATGTGGTTACAGGAGTAGGAGATAATTGAAATGAATTACAAAGGGCTCCATGGGGCCTAAGTGCGTCCATTCGATTTCCTGGGGGACGGCCTCTTATACCTACCTACCTATCGATCTTTACGAAATACATTTTTTTTTAAATTCTTATAAATTAAATAAATGAAGGAATGAATAATTCCGCAAGAAATCTATTGCAGTGAAATCAATATTCAAAGAGCAAGTCTCGCTAAATTTGACTTAAAATTCAAGCAGTTTACATCTTTAAAATGTGCAATCACGTTCGCGTATTACAATAAATACAACAAAAATAAATATGTAATCATAAAAAATATTATCACACTGTGTGATAAATGCAAATAAATATAAATGATGCGATTTAAAACTCAATGAAAATAAATTGATTTTATACGTATACTTCGTATTGACATAAGCTGATATGTGCAGTACAACAATGGCATCCAATGAATATTTAAACTTGATTAAATCGCAGGTGTTATATTATCGCATGAATACAAATACAATTTACAAACATATCCGGGTATATTTAAAAAAACAAATTGATCCTGGGATTTATTAAAGTACAACCTTTATACGAGCGCTAGTGTGTACATAAGATGTAATAGCATCTCACATTTGTAAATTCATTCATTTATATTAGATTCAGTACGTCTGTCTATCATTCGACATTACAAAAGCTTATATTTCTTAGTGTAATAACGGTAATGGTAAGAATATCTACGATATCTAAAAACTTTACCATGAGTGACACATAATCTTTAGTTGTTACATTGAATATTTAACACCATCATTCAAAGGAAACATGTCCTTATCTTTGTAGGAAAACAAGAAAATGCAAAAAATATTGCATTTTAAGTAGAGAAGTAATGGATGAAATTATGTTAGCAATGATGCAAGTATCCAATGCTATTGTAATAAGATGCTTGTATTGTGATGCTTGTTGTGCTTCATTTTGACAGAACCCATTCTTGTTCGTTTATTGTGAATATGTTAAGGGAAATAATTTGAATTGAAAATCCAATCGAATTTCCTATTACAAAATTTATTTCAAATAATGTGATACGAGATAATACCACCGGCACAAAATAACAGGCATTAAGAAAGGCGTGGGCTACAGAATCAATTAACATCTCGCTCGGTCTTACTTATCTTTCTGACATGCCAACACAATACACTGCTGCATGAATAATAACTCTTGTTCAAGCAATTTATTGTTTTTGGCTTTTGTGTACTCACTGTTAGTGCCCCAAAAAGATTTCAAGATTTCAATATCGAGCCTTCCAACAGAAAATTCCGAACTTTGACAGTTCATAACGGCCATCTTGTTAAAGCTACGGCAGTCATATTACATACACACATATATACATAATTGGTCATTGCAGGATTATTGGATTGGTCATTGTCAGGATTACGACCTAGCTTTTCACGCAACCTATGTTGTATGTGTTAATTTTATACATGAGTGGCGGGACTTTAACGTCGACTCCGAACGTCAGATTTTTGTGAAATTTTTCATGGCAATTTTATTTACTTTCAATGTTTTGCCAAAAATCTGCTGAGAGGAAGTTGCCTGCGAAATATTGTTTCATATTTCGTTTTGTTGGAAATGTCTGACTTGGGAGTTGAACCGTGGCCACAGGTCTAATAAGCCAGCACACTACGTACTAGACTACGGCGACTACAAGTCTATCATATTAGTTGCAACTTATTTAGTCTGTTTTGCCAAATAATAAAATTTGGCAAACTAGTGTTCGCCGCATTCATGTTTGGATCGCTGTAGTTGTCTTAACGGTGGAGAATAAACTCAAGTCTGCTGGTTTGTGTAGCCCTTGCGCTGACCAACTTCTTCCCAGCTTGGTGGAACTCGGTCAGTACATGGATTGCATTTAACCGTGGCGTCACAATGGGCCGCTGTACGTGCTCAAGTGTACTTTTGGTATCAAAGCTACCACTCCAACCTACTTACCTTCTGGTTCAGTAAGCGATCGACCGATTGACTGGTACGAAATAAATAATCAATTACAGAACCCCCGTTACACATTTGGTTCCTTACCGCCACTCGCACGATCTCGGTATATAGTTCACATCACCCTTACGTGAGACGACCATGTCATCAAATCACTTGTGGAGAATATTCAATATGGCATGAGCTCTGTAGAGCCGATCTATTAAAACAAATACAGGTAAACAGAATTTTCCTCGTGTTCGCCGTTAACAGTAATGGCCTGATGACCGACGTCAGTCTCAAAAAATGATGGACAGATGACACCGCTAGCCCAAAACCCACACTAAACAATGACTTTCAAGGATTGGATTCTTGGATTGCACGCTCTTGGATATTATGTGGACTTGCTATCGTCCAAAGCCCATTCACCATCAAAAAATTATCTTTTCGGATTAAACACATTTCCATCTTCGTGGGTACATTGTCGTATTTGGGGCTCAGAAAACCCATACGTGATCTTCCAGAAGCCAATGCACCCATTATCACTGACTGTTTGGTGTGGCTTGTGGAGCGGAGGCAGCATTGGCCCATAATTCTTTGAACATGAGGACGACGTAACCATAAGGGTCAATGGAGACTTCTATCGCATCATAGTAACTAATTGTTGTGTACCCGCTCTTCACGGTATTGATGTGAACGATGTTTGATTTAAACAGGATGTTGCAACTTGCCACACATCTTTAGCTACAATCGATTTACTGCTTAAACGTTTGATGTCTGTTTAATTAGACGAAATGCTGATGTCAGTTGGCCGACAGGAAGCTGTGATTTAATCTCGTTGGACAATTTTCTGTGGGGCGCCGTTATAGAAAAGTGTTATGCCGGTAAAACCATTTGGATCGTGATGCCATTGCGTGAGCGTATACGACCCCATACACTCGAAAAGTGCGCGAAAATTGGTCCGATCGTATTAGGCACTGTAAGGCCAGCGGAGGTTAAAACAAAAAAAAAAAAACATCGACGGACATTTTAATTAACTCATTGACATTCCCTTGTAATTCATTGAGTGCGTTCAAAATGCTCTTATTTTTGTTCCACTATTTGAGATCTCTTTAAATAAATTACTTGTAATTGAAAGCATAATTTATAATAAAAATTTCCAAGGATATAACTTTTTTTACTTTATTTACAAGCCTAGCGAGTCCAGTTGGATTTCAATTCAAAAGTGATAAATATTGTTTAAAGAAGTTTATGCCATTAGAAACAAAGCAGGTCTACATCCGTGATTAACGTAAATGTATCAAAGATACTTTTCAAATTCAATACCATAATTTGGTTTAATATTACTGTAATAATTATTATTTGTTTCCTTTTATTTTTAATTTAGATTACAATAAAACAATACAGAAATGTTGTTAATCATACTACACAATACAAGTAATTTAGAAATTTGAATCAATTTGAATTTTTTTCTCATTTATGGATCATAAAAACTCTGCATAAAATTCATATTTTTTTTTTTAAATTAATGAACATTTCATGTATCAATGAAGTCATAAAAATTACCAACTTTATTGATTACTTTTGAATAATTGAATCATGTAAACCAGAAAAGTTACGCAGAAATATTTCTAATGATTTTTGTTGCTGTAATTAAAAATACCACAGAGAGCTTATTTTTTAACATTGAATTAATTTTTATTGCTTTCATAAAAAACATTTTAATGCTTCCTTTTATACTCATTAAACAAATTGCTTGACGATTAATCCCTCCTGATGAGGAACAACAGAACTTAAGCGTTAATATTATTAAACATAATTAATCTTTACGTTAAATCGTAAAAATGCTAATAAAATAATGCGATGTCATTAGCAACAAGAGTTTGAAAGAAAATTAATTTTGAGGTATAAATAACTGTGACGTTTTCTATCACAAAGAAATATTAATTCAGAGAGATGTAAAGCAAAAAAAAAAAAAATAATCATGCCAATGAATCCCTGTCGTTTAGTATATTTCCTCGATTATTTGAAAGAAAGAAGAAAATTTAGCGGTAGCCGCCGTATTCTAATAGATAGTGTGTTGATTTGTTAGACATGAGTCCTTGGTTCAAATCCCAGGACCAAATATTTCTTTGGCGACATCCTCTCAGCAGATTTCTGGCAAAAACTTTGGGCGAAAATAAAATTACTATTAAAAAGTTTCTTATAAATTCGTCGTTCGGAATTGACCTTTAGGGCCCGCGTCTCTTGTATAACACACAACATAACTAGATCGTTATCCTAGCTAAAGGGTTGTAATGACCAATTATGTATGTACGATCAGACAAGTCCTGTGACATGCCACGTTTTTGTCTAGAAGTTTGCAGGTAGATCAGTGTGAGTATCAGAGATCAGCAACGAGTATTCAAAAAGATAAGTAGATTCGAATAATACTCATAATTTCTGATACTTATACGCATTTATACTTATTTTAATATCATACTCATACTACTCATATTCAAAATTTGAAGTACTCATCGTACTCATACTTAACAATATGCATGATGTTGTTGATTTCTACTCTCCTCAACTCAACATTTACAAGAATCACAAAATCAGTATGATTCGCGTACGAACACTACAATACGCACTAGAAGGTTGTGTATTTGTTTTGCTGCTGTTTTTGCCTTTTTCTTTCTTCTTTTTTGTAAATGTAACAACAACTAAGACTATAAATTTTGATGAATGATTCGAATCAGTCGAATCTTTTATGAGTATTATAAGTATTTTTCAAAATTTATGAATAACAATGAGTAGACGTTTGAATCAAACATATTTCGAATGTTGTGAGGTTGATGTCAACGTTGTATTCATACTCATTGCAAACTGTACTTATAAATCAATGTTGTAGTGAGTACGAATGAATCAGAGTAGTTGAATTTCAATACTATTGACTCAATCATACTTGAAATTTCATGAGTACTTATGAGTAGCTCTCTGATATCTGCTATACACCATGGCATTTAAATGAAAAAATTAAATTTTTTTTTTTGCAAAATTCGGGTAAATCTTTATAATCATAAGAGCTTATTTAGCAAACATTCAAAAATATCCTTATTTCTTTACATACTCCTACCTTTTCCATACTGAATACTACCTTTCATGAACATGTGTGCAGTCAAATCGTTTTTCCCCATATGAAATCTCTTCTTTTGACAACAAATTCCTTTCCTCTTTAGATGCAAACGGTTTATACATTTTTTTTATTAAAGCTTACAAAGGTAAGACTATCTTAACTTCAAATGAGTTTTCTTTTATAGGTTTTGTACAAAAACAAATCCATGTAAAGCTATTACTGCCATTGCCATCCTGCTGTTCTTTTGAGTGTAAATGTATGAAATAAACCAAAGACACAACAACAACAAAAAAAAAAAACGGATTTTCATGGTGTAATCACGTACGAGAACATTTATTTATTCAAATATTATGTACGAAAAATTAAAACAATATATCCAACAGAAGGATAAACTTAAAACGTGAATAACAGAGAAGAAATCCTTTAATTTTACACGTTGTTGTATAAATATTTGTGTAAATTAAGGTCAACAGCCTTTTTTCTTTCTTTTTACCTTTCATGAAAAGAATATTTAAGCAAAATATAGTCTTTAAAATTCATTCTTATTTTTAATCGCACTAACAAAGGAGCAAGGGAACAGCATCAGTTTTCTAAAGAAAATTGTTTCAAAGCGGGGTCATATAAATGATTTTTTTTTTCAAAACAAATTTATAATATTTTAATTAAATTCCTTATTGTTCGCACAATTTTGTGAGCCACTGTTCACAACTTGATGTTAACAACAACAATTGCTTTGTTTGTTATTTCTCTTTGCACTCTTTGGCATAAACAATAACAAACCGCTTGGTAATTGTTCGACAGACCACGATTATTCTCTTCAAACACATCGCCTCTTCACACAAGACTGACTGAATTTTTACTGACTCAGTTGCCTGCTTTGCCTTTCATACGGCAGGATAAACAGTCTGATGAATGCTCTTGAAGGCGGTGGACTTAGCCTTCTCGAAATCTCTACAACATGTTTTCATTTAGTCTTGTAGTGCTTGTTGTTGCTTTTTTGTTTACTTATTTATCAATTTTTTTTGCTATTGTGTTGTTGGTATATTTTTGTTTACTTGTTTGTCATGTAAACAAGTTCATTGTTTTTGTAGCTTTTGTTTACAAACTAAACGATGTAAAAGCAAAACACCATTTTCATTTTCGTAACAATATCTTTGTAAGGCGTCTTCTATTTATAAAAATGTTTTTCTTTTTTATATAAGAGAATCTTTTATATGCAAAAGCTGATTTTATTTTTTTTTCTGCTGACTTCAATGGTGGGAAATCCCGTTTCATTTAAATTAAAAGTTAAGTGGTTCGTATATTTGAATACAAGAGTTAGAAGCATTATTTCCATTAAGATTTTGTAAGGAAAGGAATTGTTTGTCATAAAATGTATGCTAATTAAGATTATGGTTAAGAATTGATTGGAGTCGGTTCTAAAATTAAAAAGAGTATATTTGGTTTGTAATCATAGCTGCCAGATAAATGAGGCACCAAATCGTCAGATATTTGGGAACGAATAGTCAAAATCGTCAAGACATTTATTGAAATCGTCACAAAATCATCAGAAAAAATAAATAAATTAATTAAAAGTTTTTAAAAACAGAAACTATTTCTATTGTAGTAAAACATATAAAGTCAATATATGTACATATCTGAAAAAGTTTGTTAGAAAAATGCTAGCGTCCCTTATCTTCATTTATTTATTTTTTTTTAAAAATGGAGAAATTGTATATCATTTTCAGGAGAAAATTGTTTAAGGTTTACAAAATCTATCCCAGTGTTGTTTTAATCTATGGGGGGTGTAAATATTAAGGATTCAAAAGCTCTTGACATTCTGAGCATGAAAATTCAGTATAATGTTGGCTGGAACCGACACATTTTTCAATTCCTTCAGTTTTTTCTTAAGGTATTATCATCTGATCTTATTATTTACACCATTTATAACCGTGCAAGAATGGAATATAACTCTCACGTATGGGTCGGTGCCTCAATTTCTATTTTGAGGTTTCTCGACCGTGTACGGGAAAGGCCGTAATAGCTCGTTAATGACGGTAGTGTATCCAACTCCATTGAATCGTTGCAATGTGGTTTGTGTTTCACTGTTCTATCGCTACTAAAAAAAGATTTTGTTTGAACGAAATAAGGGGACTTGTTCTCAAAAATCGTATATTCCTACGTAACGCTCGTCTTTCTCGGCCAGCACATCCGTATGTGGTCGATTGACCACTGCATTACAGAAAAAATACGTTTTTTAGTCGGACTATCCGTTTATGGAAGCCAATTCCTGCAGAGGTCTTTCCTGTTACTTATGGTATAAAAATACACAAGCCTAGTGTCCATAAACACTGTTCTCTCTTTCCTTCTTTCCATAACATATTTTCATAGTTCCAAACACAATGCCATCCATCCCCTGAGTGTTGGTCGTACGAAAAAAAAAAAAAATAATAAAAATATCAGCGCTTGCCTTTGTTCTTCTGATGGTAATATTAGAAGCTATACTCGAATTTTTAAAATTGTCTGCAATGACAAGTGATAAATTATTCTCAAATTCGACGTTATTTTTTGATTTTTAAGGGATTAAAAGAAATAAAAGACAGAAAAATCATCACAGGTATTCGAAAGTAACTTAAAAATATAATACTTTACTTCTTTTTTTACTAACATAATTTTCCCATAGTAACAATTGCAAAGCATTACAAGCTTAAAGTGGCTTTTAATGTATGTACTGAAGTAAAGTATATGATGTAAATTTTTAATTTTTAAAAATCGTCAAAAAAAAAAATAGGCATAAATCTTCAAATCGTCAATGTGATATTTTTGGGGCACAAAATCGTCAAAATGGCGATAAATCGTCAAATCTGGCAGCTATGTTTGTAGTGCCTAATTTCACATAAAATAAATAAAATAAACTGTTTGCTTTAATTTAAATAAATACTCTGATAATCAGTATACACCACATAAGAAGAGTTAACTCAACTTTAAGTTAGTTTTATAAGACATTTAGTTGAGGTTTGTAACGTACATACTTATTTTAGTTAATTTGCCATTAATGTGTTAATAAGGACCCATGAGCATTGGGTCCTACTGGCAATTCTGTTTACCCTGCGAGTTATTGCCGGAGCAGCAGACCTCAGAGGAAGTTGCCTAAAGAAATATTTTTTATGTGGTTTTGTTACCATATGTCGTCCAATAGCTACTTGACTATGGCGGCTGCATTATTTGTAATATAAATGGTAATTAAAAATGCAAATTATAAATTACATTAAACGCAATAACGTTATAATAAATTCTTATTTTTTTATAACTTTTTAAAGTTCATTTATCATATTTTTTAATAAAAAATTCAATTACACTTAAACACATTACACTTTACACCTTTGCTTACTTATCTTATTTTCACGGTGCAATGCTACTGTATATATATAACGCGTCAGCTAAAAGCATTTAAATATTTTCATATAAAAACATTATTTTCAAATATTATTCTGCCCTCCCTCCACTCGTTGTTATCCTTTACTAGGACATTGTAATTGAAATTTATGTTGTAATAAATTTTACAGTCACATGAATAAATGAAATTACAATAAATTTTTACCAATATTGACTTTTAGTTAATAAAAGATAAAAAATATATGTATATAAATTGTTTAACAAAACGAAAAAAAAGAAAACAATTTGAAACATTTAAAATATCAGCACCTTTTATAATTTTTATTGAATATTTTTTTATGGAGTAAATATTATTTTGTAAATAGAGAAGGAGACGACAACATGCATTATATATGTATGTGTACTGAAGTACGTTCACATAGCCTATTTATTGTAGGCAAGCATATCTACGTACGTATTTTAAATAGTTTACCATAAATGGCATAATAATAATAATAAAATATAAAAAAAGAAGATACAATACTGTTATTGAACATAAGTTGTTAACGTAAACGATATGGAACAGGTTTTTAAATATTGCAATTTAAACATTTTAAATGAAACATTAATTTTATTAAACATACTTTGTAATACAGTGAACTCACTGTGAAAACGTGGAATATCTAGAAATGTGAACCGCCGAAACACTGTCGTAGTCTAGTAGGCAGAGCCCTATTTTAGACATCTTCAACTAAACGAAATTTGAAAAAAATATTTCTTCGGTGACTTCCTCTCAGCAGCAAATTTCTGGCAAAAACTCTGAGAGTAAATTAAACTATGTACCATGAAAAGATTATCCATTCGGAGACGACACTCATGTATAAAATTAACACACACAGAATAAGTGGTGTGAGAAGCTAAACCGTAATCCTGACTGAAGGGTTGTAATGACCGATTATGTATGTATATATGTATGTCTATATAAGAGTGCCAGATGCCTGCAAGAATACTTTTTTGAATTAAACAAAGCAGTATAGAATTCAAAAAACCATAGATGGCCTAAGATACATACAGGCTGAGTTTCAAAATCACTATATTCAGCAGTGGACAACAGAGAAACCAAGGAATTACTTGAGTTAAAGGAAATAATAATAATTATAGTACAGCTTACATACATAAATACTTACATACATACATAATTTACCATTACAACCCTTCAGTCAGGATTACGGCCTAGCTTCTCACACCACACGTGTTGTGTACCTTAATTTTTTATACTTGAGTGGTGGGACCTACAGTTTAACGTCGATTCCGAATGACAGATTTTGTGAAACTTTTTCATGGCAGGTTTATTTATTCTCAGAGTTTTTGCCAGAAATCTGCTGAGAGGAAGTCGTCAAAGAAATATTTTTTTTTCATACATATTTCGTTTTGATGTGTGGTTTAGGGCTCGAACCCGGGCTTTACGTATAATAAGCCAACACACTACCTACTAGACTATGGCGACTACAGAAACTTTTTCATGGGAATTTTATTTATTCTCAGAATTTTTGCCACAAATCAGCTGAGAAGAAGTCGCCGAAGAAATATTTTTTTTTTTTATTTTCTTTCGTTTGAAATGTCTGCCCTGGGGTTTGAACTGCGGTCTTACGTCTAATAAGCCAACACACTACCTACTAAACAGGGCTACTTTATTTCATCCAACCAAATGGTGGTAGTTGGTAATTTGCTAAACTTCAAGAGTCGTGATCTTGGCTAGTATTTTTATCCATATACTCGTATGTACATATACTCATTCTAAACACACTTACAATGTACGTACGTATATATTGCATACTCACTTTATGTTATATTTTGTTTATTGATATTCAATGATACATTTTATTTTTATTTAATTTTTTTTATACGCTTATCAACAGTTAAAACAGGAACGTAATTTTTAAATGCTGACTTTGAATATCAAATTAATCATTATTAAAAAGTTCACAATCCATGACGTATGATTAATATTTAATTGCGCTTAGAGTACCAAGGAATAAAAAATCATTATTAAAAATTTCACGATCTATGACGTATGATTAATATTTAATTGCGCCTTGAGTACCAAAGAATAAAGCATTATTAAAAATTTCACATTCTATGACGTATGATTAATATTTAATTGTGCTTAGAATACCAGCGTATGACTAATATTTAATTTTTTTTCTTGCATAAAATTTCTTTTCCGGATTGTAGAGGTAAAAATTCCAAGTTGTCCGAAATGTAGAAGCGTACGAATTATTGGAGTGACGGGACTGGAGCATGTCCGGACTGTCGAAGTTGTATTGTACTCACATAAGTAGAGTAAGTGGGGGTAATGCGGTATGTATACCCATTCGTTGTAAACAAATAAGTAGAATCAATAATGTATTATTGTCAATGGTACTGTGTGTGCGTGTGAAAAGTTAAGTTTATTTTAATATGCAATCTTTTGTAATATGTATTTCAAAGATAATTTCTAAAATATATGTAAGGTAATGGTTTTTCCTAGACCACCACTTGACGAAGATCGCGTCGTAACTTACTCCTGTACCCGTTGAAAAATCATCTGACTCAGAAAGTGAAGGTAAACGACCATATCAACTATGTGTATGTTCGCTGAATGGGCTCCGGAACAGTTACCAACTAATCATAATTATAATTGAAAAATCATCTTCAGCGATGAGGCTTATTACGGTATGAATCTTATGAGATTCAGGCGAACATTATATCGATGATTACAAACTTTTTTTTGGATTGAATCCAATGATCTTGAATACAAACGACATGTAGTTTCAACAGGAAGGTACTACGTGCCACTCGGTTTATACACACATACATACATAATTGGTCATTGCAACACTTCAATCAGGATTACGACCAAGCTTCTCACGCCACTTACATATGTTGTGTGTGTTAATTTTATACATGAGTGGCGAAATCTACAGACTCCCAATGATTGATTTTTGAGAAACTTTTTTACGGCAATTTTATTTACTTTCATAATTATTGCCAAAAATTTGCTGAAAGAAAGGCGCAGAAGAAATATTTTTACATTTTTCGTTTTGTTGGCGATTTCTGACCTGGGGTTTGTGACAGTGGCCGACCTTACGTCTAATAAGCCAACACTCTATCAAGAAGACGACGGCTACTTCAGAGTTCATTCCACATTGAATATTCTGCTCGAGTGAATTTGGAACATGGTATTCGAAGGTGTATGGGAATAAGCCAAAAACCATAGTGGTCCTCAAACCAAACAAAACCATTGGCCAAATTTAGTTTGATTTATGTATGTGCCAGTGTTATGGATAAATGGATGTTGCGGATCCATTCCATTCGGGGATGCCGTGACGGATACATAGGTCTTTCAAACATATAAAAATTTTAGGTGATATACCAGACACTCTCTATTTTATTTCAATTTCAAGATAGAAAGCGTATAATAAATATCACCCGTTACAAAGTTTAGTTAAATTACGTATACGCTACAGTGTGTACAAAGCTTTTTCATGTACTATTCACAACCGGGAATAGTATGCGCAATACTTTGTCAAACCTACAAAGTGAGATCTAAGTTTTACCACAAATAAAAACATTTTTTAACAATGCACAACCGTCTAAAACAAGAAAACTCTGTGGCCTAAAGCCATGAAGTTAGAATAAAAATACAAGAGCTGTGTTATGCTATAAACACAATAGTCGCAACGCCGTCAGTACAACAATTTTGTAATGGCAGCCTGAGGCAAGCTGCGCATGCGCATTAGTTATACTAAAGGCAGCAGCGGCAATGTATAAGCAAAACAAATAAAACATGAAGAGTTCATTAATTCTTCATCAATAACATCACTAAAACATTTTTTTCGTATTATATTTTATACATACATACATACATAATTGGCCATTACAACCCTTCAGTCTGGATTACGGCCTAGCTTCCCAACAATACTCATGTTGTGTGTGTTAATTTTATACTTGAGTGACGGGACCTACAGTTTAAAGTTGATTCCGAAACACTGATTTTTGGGAAATTTTTCATGGCAATTTTATTTACTCTCAGAGTTTTTGCCAGAAATCTGCTGAGAGGAAGTCGCCGCAGAAATATTATTTTGTTCATATTTCGTTTCGATGTCTGGCCTGGGGCTCGAACCCATACTTTACGTCTAATAAGCGAACACACTACCTACTAGACTAGATGTTATTGTATTGACAGTCCTTATTCTCGCCATTGCCAGCACAAATCCGCTCACTGTTATTGCTATGAATAAAAATATAAATTATCTTAAATGTAGAGCAGCAGAACTTTTTCCTGTTGTCGCTCTGCCTCTAAAATAATGACTTCCATATACACCTATGTATTCTATTTTTGAGAGATTGCTGTGTTTGCTACTTTGCGTCTAATGTGTTTAAAGCATTAATCGTTTATTCGAGTATAAAAAAATTATCAAATAAATTAATATAAATGCTAGATACAGTGAGCACCAAAAGTGAGTAAACACCACTGAAGTAATTCATTTTCTTAGGATAGCGAGAAAAGTAAATGAGAATAGTTGAATAAATTTCCAAAAATAAAAACGTTTATTTATTACTTATAAAACGTTGAAACAAAAACAACAATTCATGATAAAGGAACTTTTTTTTTATACTTAAGAACATATTAGAAAATTTAAAATAATAGTGGGTGTTAACGCACTTATGGCGCTCACTGTACATATTGTGACGTTTTTACGTTTTTAAAAACGTTTAGATTATGAGTTCGTTGATTGCAAACCAAGTAAAAACAAATACACTGGTGGCCACGAATTTAAGACACGACATATGATGGACTTATTTGTGATAATTTTGTGATAATTGAGAAATCTCAAGAAACCCATGATATTTTGGAAAAATATACTTTGGAGTTTTGCCGCTTCGGCTCTGATGGAAAGCAGTACGTCTGGCGCCCGCCAAACCTAGAGCATCATCCAAAGTACACCCTAAAAACAACATGGTGGTGGAAATGTGACGGTGTGGGCAGCATTTTCCTGGCAAGGTGTAGGTCCCATTTACAATATAAATTCTAAAATGGATCACCATGTTTACAAAAATATTATAACAGACACAATGATACCATTCGCTGAAGACAACATGCCTCCAATATAGAAATTTATGCATGATAATGACCCTAAGCACATTTCACGTCTAGTCAAGAGTTGCTTAGAGTCAAACGATATTATTGTTCTTAAGTGGCCAGCTCAATCCCCGGACCTCAATCCAATTGAGAACCTGTGAAATGATGTTGAGGAATATGTACGAACAGTTAAACCAAAGAATTCAAGCGATTTGTGGGAAGAAATCCGAAGGGCTTGGTATGCAATTCCAAAGCAACGTTATGAGGCATTAGTCGAAAGTTTACCCGGGAGATGTGCTGCTGTGATGAAAAATAAAGGATTTCCCACTAAATACTAGGATTTTTTTTATGAAGCTGAGCTTAATTTAGGGAATAGTGTTATATTATGCCTATGTCTTAAATTCGTGACCAGGTAAAATTTGTGTTTATGTATATAATATGTAAATAAAAATTCTTAACCGAATATAGGTAAGAAAATATTATTAATTTTTCTTCATAACATTACTAAAATCCTAAAAAAATATCATGGACCCATAATTTTTTCGATAAAATGTAAAAATTATCTCAAATAACTCAGTCATATGTCGTGTCTTAAATTCGTGGCCACCACTGTATGTGTTTTGTTTCAATTAAACTCTTTATTGGTCGCACTACTTTTATGTGTTACTGTTACAACTCCAACAATAATTGCTTATTCACTACCTCACACTTCTGTACGCGCAAACACTAACAACCCTTCGGTTCTTTTTGCATTTTGCACACTTGTCTATTCCTTTTTCTCTCATGTTTATTATTGTTGCTTTACTTGGAACATGTGCGATGTATTTGTTAGTGTGTATTTGTATCGTGTGTATTGTGTATATATTACCTTTTGTTGCGTTCGCTTTCGTTGAGTTTGCATTATCTATTTCTTTCATACTCATGGTCCTTGTTTTTATAGCTTTTGTTTATCGTTAATGTTAAACGATGTTTTTGTTTTCGTAACAATATGTATGGCTAACCTTTAATACCATATGCATACTTACCAACTCCATATTATTGTAAAACTAATCTTCATTTTCTATATGGAATGTTCGAACTTTTTAACACATTTATGATTATTTTAGTTCTAGTAAGTGTATTTCATACATCATTGTGTCTTAATTAAACATTAATGTACGTATTGTATCGAGTAAATTTTATGATTTCATATTGCACTTCAAGTGTAATGTGTATCTTGTAACATAAATTGTTTCGCTGGAAACTAAATGGAATACATACATATATACAACATTCTGTGCTCAGCGATTTGCAAACTTGAATTTTCTAGAATGTTATGACGTACTGCCAACACTTTATTTCACGGTGAAAACAGTTGTGATGCAGTTTAAAAACTGCAAAAAACGATTTTCATAGGAATTTAATTAAATCGTTCCAAACAAAAAAAAAAAACATTTTTTAGGCAACAAATAGATGAGTTATTTTGTATTACAATGGCTTGTATTTCAACTACAGAACTATGCAGATTGAATTTAAATTTATTTGGAAGTCATTTTATAAGCTTATAACAATATACAACACAGTTTGTAATATGAAGTTATAATACGTACGTAAAGGGTGATTTTTTTTAGCGATTATCGTTTTGGCAACACTGGTTTAAACAGCTCACGAACGTTTCGTGTTTTGTTTCACTGTCAAACATCTTCGGGTTGGTCAATAATTTAACCATGAATCGTCTTACAAACGAACAACGCTTGCAAATCATTGAATTTTATTATCAAAATGCGTGCTCTGTTAAGAAAGTTCATCGCGCGCTTCTTCCATTTTATGGTCAGTTTAATCGACCCACTGAAGCGGCTATTCGGGATACGTAAATAAGCAGAATTGTCAATTTTGGAGTGAAGATCAGCCAGAAGCATTGCAAAAGCTACCAATGCATCCAGAAAAAGTCACAGTTTGGTGCGGTTCATAGGCTGGTGGTATCATTGGACCGTACTTCTTCAAAGATGCTGCGAATCGTAACGTAACTGTGAATGGTGAGCGCTACGGTGAGATGATATCCAACTTTTTTTTGCCCAAAATGCAAGAGCTTGACTTGCATGACATGTGGTTTCAACAAGACGACGCCACATGCCACACAGCACGCGTAACAATGGACATTTTATTTCACGTTCGGGACCGGCCAATTGGCTGCCTAGATCGTGCGATTTAACGCCTTTAGACTATTTTTTGTGGGGCTATGTTAAAGTTCATGTCTATACAGACAAGCCCGCTTCAATTGACGCATTGGAAGACAATATTGAAGCATTTATTCGTGGGATACCGGCCGAAATGTTGGAAAGAGTATGCCAAAATTGGACTAAGCGGATGAACCATTTGAGGCGCAGTCGCGGTAAACATTTGCATGAAATAATCTTCAAACATTAAATTATATGGACCGTACTATCGATTCAAATAAAGATTTCATGCATTTTTCTGAATTTTATGTGTTTTTTTTTTAATTTTCCTATAGCTCTTAAAAAAATCACCCTTTATACATATATGTATGTAATAAAACGAAATTTTAGAAACACGAAATTGAGTTTTAAATTGTTTCAAGAGTAAAATTAAGTTTAACTGTGAATAATATTCTACAGCGGCAAAAAAAATATTAGTAACATGTACCTGACTGCACAAAACAGACCAAACTAAGCAAACAACCCGCCTTATCGACCTTCTCAACGGCTTTATTTAAGTGTACTTATGAGAAACGTCTTCATTAAAATATAGACGTTCTTTTCTAACAGAGCGACCGAGCAGTATTTTCAATTTCCGTTATTCAGAAAAGATTATCAAGTTTAGTAGTCACCGTAGTGCAGTAAGTGATGTGGACATGAGTGCACGATTCAAATCACGTCTTTAAACTATAGGTTCCACCATTTTCGTATAAAATTAACAAATACAACGTATGTGGGGTGAGAAACTAGGTCGTAATCATGATTGAGTTATAGTAAAGAAAGTAACAAAAACTAGCACTAGTTAGGACACGCTTTCATTATGTTTCTCATAAAGAGCGAAATAAAATACACTTAAAACTTATCTACCATATAAATATTGTTACGAAAATGGGAGCGATGTAACATCGATTAACATTAAAATTAGCAAAAGCTACACAAACAAATATAACGAAATTGTTACAAGTAAACCAACAACATCATTATGAAAGAAAAGGGGATAGACAAGTTAACGAGAACGCAACAACAAACAACGTGAACAAAATACACAACCAACAATGAAGTCGTTATAGATTTCTCGAGAAAGCGAAACCACGAACGTTCGACTTTAATTACCTTCATCAAACTGTTTACGTAGGCATATAAAAAGGAAAGACAAAGCAGGCAACGAGTACGAAGAATTCAGTCAGTCTTGTGTGAAAACGCGCTGAGTGTGAACAAACAGCCGTGGTTTGAAGATCACCGTCATAAAGATCTACAGAACAGTTGTTAGTGCTTACGCGAACAGAAGTGTAAAGAAGAAGAGTGAAGTAAACAAATTGTTGTTGTATTACATCAAGTTGTGAACAGTGGCATATAAAATAGTGCGAACAATAAACACAAATTTATTTTCATTTTGTTTGCAATCAACGAACTCATATTCTAAACGTTTTTAAAAAGGTAAAAACGTAAAAATATATAGGGTCTTTCAAAAGGGATTACCGAACTTTGATAGTTAATAATGGTAATTTTCTTGAAGCTAAGGCTGTCAAATTAGCACATGGGCATCAATAGGTATTTTAAACGTATATAAAATTTCGATGCAATCTCAAAAACTATTTGATTTATTTATTTTAAAAATACGAAGCATTTAATAGAAGACACTTTATAATCTAGAACAAGATAGGAATTTTTATTTCAATCTTCAATTTTATATTGAATGAGCAGATCCAAAATTGTAGTCGCCGTAGTCTAGTAGGTAGTGTGTTCACTTATTAGACGAAAAGCCCGAGTTCGAGCCCCAGGCCAGACATAAAAAACATAGTATTTCTTCGGCGACTTCCTCTCAGCAGATTTCTGGCAAAAACTCTGAGAGTAAATAAATCTGCCATGAAAAAGTTTTTCAAGCTCCGCATAAGATATACATGTCCTCAAATCACTTGTGCATAATATTCAATGAGTCATTAGCGTGGGCTGTGTGGTTCGTAGAGCTGAACAGTGGATATATCAGTCCAATTTAAATTATTAAACAAACAAAATTATCCAATTCAAGACTGCTCAACCTCGTTCTTAAAGTACCAAAACTCAGAACGGCGTCTTTTCTTAATACATACTAAACAGCAATGCATTAGACTTCATCATGATGATGCTGCTTATTCAATGAAAATAGAGGTCAATTGCCAACTAGTCCAGAGCTTATTTAGACAACGTATGTTACGTTTCCACCTTTTTAAAAACGTTTAGGTTATGAGTTCATTGATTACAATCAAAATAAAAACAAATATGTTACTAAATATGTTAGTAAAACTCTTTATTGTTCGCACTACTTTTATGTGCCACTGTTATAAGTTCACGATACAACAACAACTTGCTTGTTCACTATTCTACTTTACTCTACTGTCCGCACAAACACTAACAACTCTTCGGTAGATCTTCACAATAGCAATCTTCAAACCACGACTGATTACTTCGCACACAATGCGTCTTCACACAAGACTGACTGAATTATTACTGACCGCTGCCTGATTTGTCTTGCCTTTTTATATGCTCACACAAACATGCTCTGATGAATGTTCATGAAATGGAATGTTGGAATGTTGTTACTTTCTTTGCTTTCCTTCTGACTTATCTGTCTCCTTTTCTTTCAACGATGTTGTTGCTTTACTTATAATATGTTCGTTGTATTTGTTAGTGTAGCTATTGTTTCCTAACAATAGGTAATGTATCATAATTAATTCATAAATTAATATGCACATCAAGTCTTGGATTGTCATGTATTGGTTAATCAAATTTTTGTTGTTGTTGAAAATGTTAAGTAAATAAGTTAACAGCATCTTTGTATATATCAACCATTTATTCGTATTATTTTTGTTACAATGTTGTTTGCAAGCATGTTATAAGAACCACATAGTCTTGAAACCAAATTTATTTGTTCAGATGAGCGTCAAGCATTTCTTAACTTGTAAATAAAATAAATCCTAAATATAGGAAAATATATATAGAAAATCTACTACACATGAATAGTAGTAAGTTGTCTTACATAGAACATAACATAAGTACATAAAATATGTACATATGTATACAAAACCTTGTTAAATACTAAAAATTTTAATTAATTGATTAAATTAATTAGTCAAGGCAATTACTGCAATTCTACCACAAGACATTGTTTGTTACAAAATACTTGCTCTTGATTATACAAATCAAAAATGGCATTCATTGTTGTATTCGGAACAAATTTCTAATTACACGTCTCTCAAATGTAAATACATTGATAATGTCAGATGAACATATATGGGTAACATTTTTAATTGAATTGCAAATTGTTTGATTGATTTTACGAATGAAATTACTTTTTTCTTGCAAATAACCATTTCAACTCAACATTTCCTTTTACTACCATTATGCAGATGCAGGCTAAAATCCTGGTTAGTAAAATTGCAATGGAGATTTAAAATGTCTTTATACTCGTATATCAAAAACAGTATGTCCATTCATATGACTTACTTAATTATGTAATTGGTCTTTACCACTCTTGAGTCGGGATTACGACTTAGCTTCTCGCAGCACCCATAATTTTATACATGAGTGGCGGCGGGACCAACATTTTAAAGTCAACTCCAAACTACAGACTTTTGAGAAACTTTACATGGCAAGTTTTTGCCAAAAATCTGCCGATTATATATTGTTTTAGATATCTGATCTGGAGTTTGTACCAATAAGCCAACATACTACCTACTAGACTACGGCGACTACATACCGCACGATAAAACATATTCGCCGTTGAGGCCTACTTGTGACAACTGTTTGGTAAGTATTTCGTACTTTACAGTGTCATCGGTCGAAATTTCTTTGAGGACGACTTTATTATTTCTTTTTGCAAGAATTGAATGTTCTAGACACCAAATATATGTGACTTCTGCAGATCGCCACTCATACATAAAAGCTACATGGCAATGTAGTAATCCTGCCTCGAGCAATTCGGTTGCTATCAGATCTCAGCAATGAATATTCAAAAAGATGAGTAGATTAGAATCATACTCATAATTTCTGATACTTATACGCATTCATATACAAAAAGTATTTCTTCGGCGACTTCCTCTCAGCAGATTTCTGGCAAAAACTCTGAGAGTAAAAATTGCCATGAAAAACTTCTCAAAAAATCTGTCGTTCGGAGTCGACTTTAAACTGTAGGTCCCGCCACTCATGTATAAAATTACACGCACACAACATGAGTGGTGTTGAGAAGCTAGGCCGTAATCCTGACTGAAGGGTTGTATTTGGTCAATTCACACAAGCCGTTGTATCGTTATATCAATATATACGGATATACAACAGTAAGCGCTGGTTTTTGAAAATTTTCATGTAAAAATTCGATACACTTATACAAATTTTTTCATATGTTTTTAAAAGTTGTGTTGGGTTCGTGCTATCAAATTGTGTGAATGAAAAAAATGTGTATATGGTTTCATATGTTTTTAAAAAGTTGCATTAGTTTTGTGCTATCAAATTGTTTGAATGCCCAAAAATTATGAAGAAGACTAAGAAGAATACATTTGGAATACGAAATACACAGTACAGCATATCATTGAGCGTTCACAAACAACCAAGTGTATTCAATACAACATACACGATACAAAGTCGTGTGAATTGGCCAATTATTGTATTTTTAAATTTAAACTTTTAAATCACCCACCCTATAGGTAGACACCGAACAGCACCGATAAGTTTGTTCGTCACTTGTCTAATCATTTAATGATCGTTTGCAACATTTCTAGTCTAGAGTATTATATTCATTATTATTTATTTATTACAATACAAAACATAAAACATGTTACAATTGGTCAATTCACACAAGCCGTCGTATCGTTGTATTCATTGTATTGTTGGACGACTATACAACAGTGTATGCTTGTTGTTGATAATTTTCATGTAAAAATCCGTTACACTTATACACATTTTTTTCATATGTTTTTAATAAGTTGTGTTGGTTCTGTGCTATCAAATTATTTGAATGCCAAAAATTATGAAGAAGAATACGACATACAACCAAGTGTATTCAATACAACATACACTATACAAAGTCGTGTGAATTGGCCAAATTTTTATGGACCACTAAGGCCTTATGCTTGGTGTAGTGTTACAGACAAAATAAAAACCTCAAACCTACACATTTACTGCCTATCAAGGCACCCTCTAGTTTCATACATATAAAACACAGTCCAATAGATAAATTTGTTTTTATGTGAAGCAATATTTACGATTCCTTTACATTTTTCTTCGTTAGACGTTTGCTTAGACGTAAGTACATTTCACGTAGGACTGTAGAAATTTTCTCTGGTCTACTTTATGGCAGTACAATTAATGAATGGCAAATAAATACATTTGCTTCTTCTCTTCCATTGCAAAATATTTCGTTTTTTCACATTCTCTCTTGCTTGCAGCAGAGCAGAGAAACGTGATTTAAATTTTTCTATTTTTCTATGCTTTTAGTTTTGTTTGCATGCCTTCTGATTCTGATAGTGCATGCAATTTGTGCAAATATTTTTGAATGGAGATTTATTTTAGAAAATATTTTTTTAAACCATTTCAACCAATTTGTAGCTGCGAGAAATTTATTTCTCAAAAATTTTTATATTAAATTTACGAATGGCAGATCAGATTGTGACGAATAAAATTAAATACATTTATTTTCTGTTCAAATTAAATAAATGTTTTGTGTGTTTATGATGTTCATTATAAATTTGATAACAATAAAAATCTAAATGAAAGAGAAATATTATTAACACGACGATATAAAACAAATGATATTTTTTTTTTACAAAATTGTTGATTTATTTGTGCAAACACTTGCAAAGGCAATAGTGGATGAAATGGTTTGAATATTATGCAATATAATAGTGTAGATAGTAGTAGATAGTATGTTGGCTTATTACGCGTGAGGCCATGCTTCAAACCACATGGCAATTTGCTTAGAATAAAATTATTTGCAGTTTGCAGCTATACTCAGTTAATAAAAGAATAAAGGAGTCAAACGTCCTGAAAATATTACTAAAAAATTTGTACGTAATATTATAGGAATATTCTGATTGTTTGTAGATGTAAATCAGAGATCAGCAATGTATCGTTTTTCGCTACTCATAAGTACTCATGAAATTTCAAGTATGATTGTCCCACTATATGTTCTTAATCCATTTGTATACCATGGAAAATATGTTCCTTAATAAAATAGGTAACAACCAGCGATCAGCAATGAATCGTTTTTGTCCCTACTCATAAGTACTCATGAAATTTCAAGTATGATTGAAATTCAATTACTCTGATTCATTCGTACTCTTTACAACATTGATTTATGAGTACAGTTTGCAATGAGTATGAGTACAACGTTGACATCAAACTGATAACATTCGAAATATGTTTGATTCATACGCCTACTCATTCAGATTCATAAATTTAGAAAATTTTTTATAATACTCATAAATGATTCGAGTGATTCGAATCATTCATTAAAATTTACAGTCTTAGTTGTTGTTGTATTTATAAAACAAAGGAGAAAGAAAAATACAAAGACAGCAAGCAAAGCAAACACACAAACTTCCAGTGAGGATTGTAGTGTTCGTACGCGAATCATACTTATTCCGTGGTTCTTGTAAATGTTGCGTAAAGGAGAGTCGAAATCAAAAACATCATGCGTGTTGTTAAGTATGAGTACGATGAGTACTTCAAACTTTGAATATGATTAGTATGAGTATGATATTAAAATAAGTATGAATGCGCATAAGTATCAGAAATTATGAGTATGATTCGAATCTATTCATCTTTTTGAATGTTCATTACTGATGAATGAATCAAACATATTTCGAATGTTATGAGTTTGCTGTCAAGGTTGTACTCATACTCATTGCAATCTGTTGTAATTTAAAATTGCTACTTATACTCGTTTGTTCACAGGAAGATTATTACAATTTATTTCATAGAAACCAATAATCTTTATTAACGTAGTGCATGAGATGATTTTAAAACTGGCTTAAGCCAATTGATTCTTTAACAATGAATAAGTGTCAGTCATAAAACGAACGATACATTTTATATGCTTCTTACAGTACCAAAATTTTCTTTTGTATTTTCTTTTCTTTAGATCCTTGTATGATAGCACTAAATCAGTGATGAGTCAATTGATTTCATAACAAATGCTTATGAAAGTGAATAAAAGTCAGTCATAGCATCCCCGTAAACACTGTTATTTATTTATTCATGCCGACTATTATGTTAAATGGAAGCAACAGGACACTATTATAGCTTTGCTTGTTGCACTATAAACCATAACGCTAACAGCAAACAAATTGTCAACACAGTACTTTAACAGAAAAGATAAAAGTTGGTAATCATCATGACGAATGCTAATAAACAAACTTGAAAACTATCATACACGAATGGTGATGGGTGCGACAATAGACTCAAAGACAGTTACTCTGATGTTAGTAACAGTAGTGAAATAATAAAAAGCAATAGAAAATTTTTTGAAGAAGGGCATAGCAGGACACACTATGAGTGTTAATATATTCAAGTCATAACAGTATGAAATTAAGAGGAATCGCAAAGAAGTGAAAACAAAAAATCAACAGTTTGATGCAGCATACGATACAAAGTTGAGTTGTATTTAAATAAGATAAAATAGCATTCAAAGTAAAAATTGTTTACAGTCATAGGTTAACAAAACTGTTGTTTAACTAAATAAGATTTGTATGAATTATTTGTTTTATTGAAAACTAAATTAAGTACAATTTTTTTAATAATCTGTCAGCTTTTCATCCACCTTTCTAAGGATATGATTTTTATCTTCAATGTAGTTAAACAAAGTATAGAGGTTGGCATGCTTGGACATCGAAAGTAGATGTAACAGCCTTGACTCTATAACCATTAGACATCTTCCCACAAATCATGGCTGCTAAAACTGTACAGAGGATTAAGTCTTCGGATAGGTTAGAATACATGAAGTAGAACAAAAGTAGAAGTCGCCGTGGTCTAGCAGGTGGTTTTTTGGCTTATTAGACGAAAGGCCCGAGTTCGAATCCCAGGTCAGACATCGTAATGAAATATGAAAATATTTCTTCGGCGACTTCCTCTCAGCTGATTTCTGGCAAAAACTCTGAGAGTAAAAATTGCCTTAAAAAACTTCAAAAAAAATCTGTCGTTCGGAGTCGACTTTAAACTGTAGGGCCCGTCACTCATGTATAAAATTAACTCACACAACATGAGTGGTGTTGAGAAGCTAGGCGTTAATCCTGACTGAAGGGTTGTAATGGCCATTTATGTATGTATGTAGTAGAACAAAATCACCCATGGTGGTGCCAGGTTTTACCGTGGTATCAGACAGTGTTCTCGGATGAACATACAAAACTCACACTCTCACACGGGAAAAATGGGTTTGTGAAGCAGTCATCGGTGACGGTCATATATAACGATCTTCAGCGATTACACAAGAATGGATTGTGAATCTGGGGTCTATTCCGATAATAAGGTATTGAGGTCGTACAGATTACCTAATCAGGCCAGCATATTTCAGGTGGAGATTTTTTCTATTAAACAAGCTGCACATTTGATTGGAACCTGGCTTCTTCGAACTTGATCGCATGAGTAGACAGTAGACAGACTAACACAATACATGCCTCTTCTATTGCAGCGTAGAGAGCAACAAAAAGGCGGACGAACTGCCACGGAAGGGATCACAGTTGAGGAGAAAACGATGAAGAAGAAATATACGCCTCTGCAAGAATACTTTCTCGAATTAAAAAAGGAGCATGAAATTCAGCAAACCATAGTTGGTTCACCAGACCTGGTAGCCGAATTTAAAAATTGCTGTAACTGCCGTAAGAAAACAGGGGAACTACTTTATTTCGATAAGAGAACAGTTCAAAGTCTTACAGGAATTCTAAAGCGACACTGTGTTATTAGCAGCGTTGCTGAAAAGTGCACTCTGTCCATCGGAATTACTGCAGTAGCTGGCTGGGTGCAAAAGAAACGGAATTGGTACAACACGTTTTATGTGAGTGCTGTGCACTTCGAAACAGTAGGTTAGGTTAGGTCGGAGTGGTAGCTCTGATATCACAAAGCTCACTTGAGCATGCATAGCGGCCCGTTGTGACACCATGGGTGAACGTGTCCCCGTACTGACCAAGTTCCACCAAAATCAGGGAAGAGGAAGAAGTTGGTCAGCGCAAGGGCTACACGAAACAGTAAGTCTTCACAGACATATTAACCCTGTAAAGAACATGTCAGATTAATTGTTATTTTATTTTTACAGCAAAATTGTCGCTCATGGAGCACGAAGTATTCAGAAGTGGTGGAGTAAAGCTATTGTATACGAAAAAAGTGGCACTTTAGTTGCTCATTATGATCTGTAAGTTTCGTAGGAATCGACTTTCGAGAAATCTCGTAAATCCCAAAGTCCGTGAACAACCGTGTCTATATTTGCCTAAAAAAAAGGAGGGGATTGTAGCCTTTAATTCTACACAACACACAACGTATATAATTGCAGACTCAATCAATTAGTTACACCGATAAAACCGTATACGATGACAAATAATCACTTAATTGATGCAATGCGCTTGAGAGCAACTTAAATGCTTTAATTTACGGACTATTTTTTATTATTATCATTTAAGAAGAATACAATTCTTATCTTAAAAATATCAGTCTTTTATCCATAGCATCCTTGCTCGTGTTACATGCGGTTTTGCCTATGAATACAAAAAATTATGTTTCTCACACATATTTACACAATTTCTATTTACATTTCAAATTGAATACAAAAGTTTTCTTAATTAATTTTCATCGCCCAACAATTTTTCAACAAGTTGTTAATGCTTACAAACAAAGCAAACACTTAGTACTGCCACATGCATTTAAACACAGACGAACACATTAGCAATTTACTCATCATCGTTATTGTAAGCGGCAGCAGTAATAAACATAAGCACACGTAAATGTCTTAACATCCACTTAAGTTAGTGGTGGCACATAAAGATAACAAACACTTTCAAAGAAAGTCAAGAAGATATGTATTTATCCCATAACCTATGCCTACACAAGTTTAAATGCCATGATGCGTCAAAAAGGTAAACAAACAATGGTTTAACAAATAAATAAATAAACAAACAGTAACACATACATATGTACATATAAAAACTCACTCGTTTACACAAATACACTTATCCTACGTGTTTTGAAGTATTTGACTGTACGTGCAGAATATTTTTATTTGTTGCCACACATACGAGTATATGCCTATGAGGGAACAACACTTCTTTAATTTTATTTCCGCTGCCAATTTATTTTATGGTGAGAATTGTGTAACAATGATTATCTAGAGCCAGCAAACAGTGGAATATTTATATAAAAATATGTTGAAGAGATTTGATTCAGTTTACCTTGTGTATACTCACTATGTAGAGCCTTCCGACAAGGACTTCCGAACTATGTTTGGTGATAGCGGTCATTTTGTTAAAGTTGCTTCTGTCAAATGAGTTGTCATTAACTCAGTCCACTTGTTTAAATTATCATGAACAACATGGTAGAAATAATAAATTTTTTTTTATCAAAATTGGTGTTCTTTTCTCAAGTTTCATAGAAAACTTATCTTACCAATAATTGTTGAAATTGGAGTGATACCAACCCACATGAAAACCAAGAGCGTTCAATGCATTCCAAAAAACTCACAGTTTGGTGTTGATTTTGGGTTTCCACCGTTATTGCTAATTAGATCTTTGAGAACGTCATCACTGTCAACGGCTAGAACTGTAGGTTGATGATTACCAACTGCTCTTGGCCCGAAATTGATGATCTGGATACTAAGAAAATATGGTTTCAACGGCATTGCGTTACGAGTCACACAGCTAATGCCATATTAAATATTCTGCCCGAGCGATTTGAGAGCATAGTCATCTCATGTAGAATGAGTGTGGACTTGCCGCCAATCTTGTGCGATTTTTTCTTAAGTCAGAAGAAATTGGCATCATCCAGAGCAACCATACATACATACATAATTGGCCATTACAACCCTTTAGTCAGGATTACGACCTAGCTTCTTACACCACTCATGTTGTGTGCGTTAGTTTTATACATGAGTGGCGAGACCTACAGTTTAGAGTCGACTCCGAACGCCAGATTTTTTGCGAAACTTTTTCATGCCAATTTTAATTACTCTCAGAGTTTTTGCCAGCAATCTGCTGAGAGGAAGTCACCGAAGAAATATTTTTTCATATTTCGTTTTGATGTCTGATCTGGGATTTAAACCGATGCCTTAAGTCCAATAATCCAATACACTACCTACTAGACTACGGCGACTTCAATCCAGAGCAACCGTGGCGTTTGCTTCTTGCGCGCCTACGCCAGTTGGTCACACCAATCGATGACAGGGCTTCCTCGATTTGGTTCTTCCAACGGATACAAGGTCGTCTTCTTCGCCGACTTCCGCATCCTCCTCTATTCGAACGACATAGCTGAGCCAGCGCAGTCGCTGGATATTAAGACGCTGCACAACGTCTGTGTCGTTGAGGAGCTCATACAGCTCACTGTTGGATCGAATGCAGAAATCATCGCCAACTCGTATAGGACCGACGATTTTACGTATATATTCTCAAGGCTGCTGCATCAGTGCTTAATAGGGTCCATGCTTCTGCGCCATAAAGAAGCACGGGTAAGATGAGCGTCTTGTAGAGTATTAGTTTTATCGTACTGTCATATGGTAATGGTATCAATAGGATTTTCAAATCAATAAATATCAATAGTATCCTACCTGAACTTAATTATTATTATTATTTATTACGAACTGAGTAACTTAGACCATGTGCTCGGTGCAGTGCAACAAACCAGAGCCTCTGATGGGAATCGAACCCACGACCCTCGCGCTAACAGTCTAGCACACTACCCACTAGACTACCAGGACGCCCTGATATTATTTAAAATTGTTGATTTGAATATCAGTAAGGTTTTTGATAACTTAACTTTAACTTTTTTCCTTAACAAAAGTCAGAAAAATATTTCAACTCCCATGAAGCGAAGTCGTGAAATGTAAATAATTTTTTTAAAATGCTTTTAAAAGTTTGTTTCCACTGTACATAATGCTATTGACTTAAGAAACTAATTTTAATAAGAATTTATTTTGTAGCAGGTTATTTTATAACAGAACAACCTATTGTGGCTTCTTATATCAATTGTGTTCCGAATTTATCTTCATAATACCAAAAAAAAAAAAATAAATAAATAATAATATATACTTCGTTAAAAACACAATGAAAGAATTACGATGTGATGTCTAAAAACATGTGTGACACATTCCATTCATTATGATTGAAAATGTGTCAACTCTAAAAGTCTGCGGTTAATATATTAATTTTCTAAGACAATCTTGAACAAAAAAAACATTTTTCTGACTATTGCTTGGTATATAAAATGAAGTTTGGTCGACACAGTTGTTAAAGCTGGCACCATGGGAAAATTAAAATGAATTCCTAACTTTCTCTGTAGAGAGGTAAACTAATTGTCTCCCAAAAACTCTATTAATTGGCAACGGTAAGTTGAAATACTTAATTCAGTTTTAGAGACACCAGACAGATGCGAGCCGACATGGATATATGTATGTAGAACCTAATTCGTATTGAACCTATGAAGATTTTATCTATGGAACCTCATAGCAATGATGACGGAACACTGGTCTCTGGGTGTTCACAACAGGAGACTGAAAATGCCTTGTAACGACATCTGCAGAAAGAAACTGCAATGACGTGGACAAACTAGACACATTGTCTCATACTGCGATGATAGGAGTATGAGAATAAGTGTTCTTGGACATCTAATTATAAAACATCTTTACCCCTTTACGGTATTTTCATTACGAAAATGGAAATGGTGTAACATTGCTTAACATTAAAATGATAAACAAAAGCTACAAAAACAAAAACCATATACCAACAACGAGTAGTAAGAATTCAGTCAGTCTTGTGTGAAGACGAGTTGACTGTGACTGGTTTGCAGATTTCCGCTATACAGATCTATCGAAGAATTGTTGTTGTTTACATCAAGTTGTGAACAGTGGTACACAAAATTGTGCGAACAATAGAGAACTTATTTGAAACTAACCAGAAATTTATTTTTATTTTGCAATCAACGAACTCATATTCTAAACGTTTTTAAAAAGATAAAAACGTAATAATATTAAGCTTTTTAACACTTTTTTTTTAAAGGTGAATGGTAGAAAAGATTTGAATAAAAAAGTTCCAGTTCCCCTGAATTTAGTATAAGCTTATTTAATGAGTATAGTCCAAACATGTTTAGTTTGTTTGTGATAAGAATACGACAAGTGTTTTGCTTGTAAAATACAGCATCAACTCCTCAAAAATACTTGAACATACCTCGTATTAAGAAGTACGAGCAAATTGTCCAGTAATGCATGATGCATACAAAAGTAAACACAATAACGTTAATTAATACTCATTCACATGAAAATTTTCCTCAATGAATTTCAATCAGAAAACAGAAGGTAAAATTCTTTACCTTCCTTGAAAGTTCTTTTCTTTCTTTAGAGATAATTGGCCATACAGTGAATAAGACTCGTGATTTTAAAAATGTTCATTTGACAGCTGGTAAAAACTAAACAGCTAATTGTTTCAACAACATTGTTTTTATTTTGTTTTTTTTTGTTTTGTTGTTGTTTTTGTTGTTGACATTTGAGTTGTCAAATATCAACAGATAGTGTTCGGTTAGTTGTAATATGCTCAATAAACATACTTATGACAGCGGTGCATTTTAAGTTTTATTCAATACTAGCTGTACCCTGCGCGCTTTGCTGCACTACAAACTAAAATAAATTTGAAGGAAAGACATTAGACAAATATCCAATTAAGTTTGAATCATTTTATTGATTTTGTTTCCCGTTGTCCAGATGATTCAGACGAACGGGCCTGAGTAGTACGCATTCGATCAAGTGATTCATTGTTCAAGTGATTCATGCGAACGGATCTGTGCGGCATGTACTCGAAGATTTTTCAGTCTCAATGCTGATTCTGAGGCTAGTAATGCTCTTTTCTTTTCTTTTCAACACAGGATCAAATGCACAGTTTACGATTTAATTAATTTCGAAGAATTTTCAGTGGCGCCACCTGTCGGAAATTGGTTATACCAACTTAGAAACCTTCGTCGGCTCATGCGCAACAACTTTGCTAAAGATTAAATGCATAGTTTACGATTCCATAAAGTACATTCATTTTTATATATATAGATAATTTAAACTTAAAAAAAAAAAATAAATAAAACAAAAGTCTACGAATTTAATTTTGGTTATATTTTTTCTTATTTGGTGAATTTTTTCACAAATGTTGGTTACAAAATTTTTTTCTTTCCCTTCTATCTTTCCCCCGCGTCGTTCTTTACACTTTATTTTCTTTGGTTTTATACATCAAGAATCACAGATAGCATACTTGTAGGGGTAACTACTATGCGTATGAGTAATATATTTCAAATGCAATTAAATATTAAGTATGTAGTATGTAGCATACGTGGGCATGGCCCCTCGCTCATTTGGAATATCAACATAAAAAGTAGCCTATAACTCCTTCCAGACATACAGGAAGATACTGTGAAAATTTCAAGAAAATCGGTTCAGCCGTTTAATCGTCTATAAACTTCAAACATACAAACATACAAACATACAATCAAACACACATTCATTTTTATATATAAGATTACAACAATTTGCTTATTTATTGCGTAATAATTAATTGAAACTTTATATGAAATATTGAGCTCAATAATGGCGTTCATTGCAATTTACGCAATAAAAGTGCATGTCTGCACACATCAACATTGAAACCAGTTTCACAAACTTTGGCAATAAACTTGCGTATACCGGGCACTGTTGGTACTTCTTTGCGACCAAATTTTCTTGCAATTTCTGACCAATTGCCTTTGTTTTGGAAATAAATCTCAACGTTGCTCATGCTTAAATTGATTCATTACGTTCAGTGGAGATAATACTGTTCGCAAAGGGAAACGATCCAATATCATTTCACATGAAAACAATAAACAAAAGCTACAAAAAACAAAGACCATGAGTATGAAAGAGATAGATAACGAAAACGCAACGAAAGCGAACGCAACAAGAGGCAATGTGTACACAATACACACGACACAAATACACACTAACAAATACATCGAATATGTTCCAAGTAAACCAACAACAACAAGCACGAGAGAAAAAGGGATAGACAAGTGTGCAGAATGCACAAACAACAATGTGGTCGCGACAGAGTTCCCGAGAAGGCGAGAACACGAACCTTCTACTTCAAGAACGTTCATTAGACTGTTTGTGTTGGACTATAAAATGTCAAGACAAAGCAGGCAAGAGTCAGTAAGAATTCGGTCAGTCTTGTGTGAAGACACGTTGCGTGCAAAGTCGTGGTTTAAAGATCGCTGTTGTAAAGATCTCCGTTATACAGATCTAACGTACAAGTGTTATTGCTAACAAAAAGGTTGAAAGCAGAGAAGAGTATCGAACTAGCAAGTTGTTGTTGTATCGTGAAGTTGTATGCGGTGGCACACAAAAGTAGTGTGAATAATAAAGAATTTAAATGAAACACATATTTGTTTTTATTTTGGTTTGCAATCAACGAACTCATATTCTAAAAGTTTTTAAAAAACGTGAAAGTATAGAAAGCCATAAGTATGGGCAGATAACCTGTGGTTCAAATTCAAACCGATAGATGGCCCACACGATATTTTTCGTTAACATATGATACAAGAATCCATGGTAAAATTTTTATGAAATTTATTTCAAACTAACGGAATGAGAGTGTGATAAAGTGTGTCACTGAATGTCCAATTATTGTTTAATTTTTCTTTTCATATTTTCCTAAAATAAATTTGAACGTTATATATACTACCTACCCGGTATGTCTCCATTGGTATATGTCACCTTGTGTCGTATTTGATATTGAGCTTTACAAATGATTGAATCATAAAACCTGCATAAATTCTTGTGGCAGTTTACACATGTTTAGCTCAGAATCATTCAAGCTACTCGTATATGTTGAAACTAAGAGCCCGTAATGGTATAAGAATTAAGGATTCAATTTTGTGTTGGTACTGTTGTTAGCACAACGTATTAAGTTAAGTTAAGTTGGTATGTTAGGTTTAGTTTGTAAAATTTCCAATTTAAGGATTAAGTAATAAGAATTTTGCCACACAATTTTATTTCATTGTAATATAAAGGCAAACAAATATTTTTTTTTACCAACAATTTGGATAAATTAAATGTTTTGTGTGTAATTCTCTTGTTTAAGCAAATTATAGTTTCAGTTACGTAATGTAAGTATGTACCAATAAAATTTAATTTATCTGAACAAATAAAAATATTTGTTTACTGAATTGTACAGAGAAATATGATATTTCCAATACAGTATCGTATTATGTGCATGCATACAGTGATCGTCAAAAGAAAATGGACTTAAAAAAAAAATATACATTACTAAATTACCGTTATTTTTATTTTAAATTTGTTTCATTGCCAGTTTTTAAAATTGAAATAAAATATGACAAAAAGTTTCGAAATGTTGTAAAATTTTTCTAGGGCAACTCTCCTTAAGTGGTAAAAGTTGAGTTTTTGGTGATTGTTAGAATGTGCAGTTTCTTTGGAAGCGCACTGTATAAGCATTGAATTACAATATTGTATTGTATTTGCAGCAAAAGCTACGAAGTTACATCAGCAAAAATAATAACATCAACGTGTTGGCAAATGCAAAACCTCATTAATATTTATTGAATGGAACATACATACATACATAATCGGGCATTACAACCCTTCAGTCAGGATTATGGCCTAGCTTCTCACACCACTCATGTTGTGTGCCTTAATTTTTTATACGTGAGTGGCTGGACCTACAGTTTTACGTCGACTCCTGACGACAGATTTTTGAGAAACTTTTTCATAGCAATTTTATTTACTCTCAGAGCTTTTGCCAGAAGTCTGCTGAGAGGAAGTCGCCAAAGAAGTATTTTTTTCATATTTCGGTTTAATGTCTGGCCTGGGGCTCGAAGCCGAGCTTTATGTCTGCTAAGCGAACACACTGCCTACTAGACTACTACTCACTTACTTACTTACTTATTTAATTAACCATTAACAACCCGATTAACGGATTGCGGCCTGCAGCAACACATCCTTTCAGGCGCCTCTGCTTCTTGTGCGCCTACGCCAGTTGGTCGATCGATGACAGGGCTTCCTCGATTTGGTCCTGCCAACGCATACAAGTTTGTCCTCTTCGACGACTTTCGCAGATCCCCGTATCAAATACCCCTCTCGCCGGAGCATCATGCTCCATTCGGACGACATGGCAGAGCCAGCGCAGCTGCTGGATATTAATACGCTGCACAAGGTCTATATCGTTGAGGAGCTCATACAGCTCACTGTTGAATCGGATGCGAAAATCATCGCCAACTCGCACTGCACCGAAGATCTTACATAGGACTTTTCTCTCAAGGCTGCTGTAGCAGTGCTTAATAGGATCCATGGCTCTACGCCATAAAGAAGCACAAGGAGGATGAGCGTTTGAATGCTTATTGAATGGAAACAAATTTAAAATATCACATTAGTAACCACAAAAAATAATTCTAATTTTATTTTCCGGGCTTTAACAGTGTACTAGGCATCGGGTCTTCCAAAGGAATTTCCAAACTTTGACAGGAGAATCTTGTTGGAGCTACTTCTGTGTAATTTGTTGCAATTTATTTGGTCTGTTTACGGAAATCCTCATGGGCAGACATTACTTACTTAATTGGTCATACAAGCCTTTAATCAGCATTAGGACTTAGCTTCTCACACCACTTTGTGAAAATGTTCATGTTAATTCTTTTTTATTTTTAGAATTTTTGCCAGAAATCGACTGAAAGGATGACGCCGAAGAGAATTGTTTTCAAATTTTGAACGACTACGGCTACTACTATTTCAATTACTCTTTTAAATATTTTGCTTTAACTTTAATACTCTATCCACTTGAGCTTAATATCCAACACACAAAAAGTGATTTTTATTACATTCTTATATACAGCAGTTTATTGACCGTCATGATATGATTTAAAAGTTTTGCATCTCAACTGTGTTAACAAATAAAACTTTATAAATGATTTAATTTCAAAACTTAACAACAACATCTATACAATTCAACAACAACAAAAAAAAAAAAAAAATTAAAACTTGCAGTTAAACCGTTTATATCGGCTATTGGATGGAAGACCTTTTGTATGCCACTAATTGATTGGTTGTGTGATACATTGTGCATACTTTTGTTCACTGTCAGTTAAATTGACTGAGTTGAGATGGTAAAGTGAAATGAAAAGATTGATAACGTTTATCCTGTCAGCATTTCGTGTTTGTTAAATTGAAGTATTTTACTTTTTCAACGATTAATGCCAATTTACAATACAAATCTTTAGTTAAACGGCACGGTGAATATGATGAAAAGATAATAAAAAAAGCGAATCTAAAAAGAAAGAAAAAAGAAAAATGAATATAAAAATAAAGCCACACATAAAGAAGTGAAATTTAGAAATTTTTAATTAAGTACCTGGTCATAGCAAATATCACATATTATTCAGAGAGTTGTCGCCGTAGTGTAGTAGGTAGTGTGTTGGCTTATTAGACGTGAGGACACGGTTCAAACCCCAGGTCAGACATCTTCGGCAAAACGAAATATGAAAAGGGATTTGTTCGTTGATAGCCGCTCAGCAGATTTCTGGCAAAAATTCTGAGATTTAATAGAATTGGCACAAAAGATTTCTGTTTAAATTCTTAATTATTCGTATAATTCTATGTGACACTGTCACAACTTGAATTGTTTTTCCTTGTTATTCCTCAGTTTATACCCTTTCCATAAACAATAACAATTACTAGACAATTATTCAACAGATCTTTATAATGGAGATCTTTAAGCCACAATTACTCTCTTTAAAGGCACTGCGTCTTCAGACAAAACTGACAGAACTTCACTCTTTCAATCGCTCACTCGCCTGCTTTGCCTTGGCGAATGTTCGCGGCCTTGGCCTTCTCGAGTTCTTTATAAATGTAAACATCGTTGTTTGTGCATTTTGTTTAAATTTTTTATGATACTGTTTGTTGGTATTTTTTGTTTACTTGTTTACCATTTTTTCATTCTGGTGTTTGTTGTTATATTACGTAGTGCGATAATTTGTAAACAAATTCATTGTTTTGCTTTTGTAGCTTTTATTTATAATTTTAATGTTAAACGATGTAAAAGCAAAACAACAGTATTTAGATTTTTTTTCATTTTCGTAACAATAAAAACATGAAATATTTTCAAATATTATTTATTAAAATTCATGAAATATAGCTTACATTTATTGAGGTACCTAGACTTTTGCTATCCACTGTTTAGTGTCTTTTAAAGGCGCTTAAGTTGAAGGCTTTAAATTAAAAAAAAAAAAAATAAAGTGTTTATGAAATATCATTACAATTTTAGTACTCGTTTGAAAGATATACTGATGCCATCGATGACATTACATCAATCAAATGTCAGTCAAGCCTTCATTAGATGGCGTGCATCCGAAATGTACAATTTCCTATTACGCTGACGTACTAATCCAACTGAATCTGACCGACAGCATGTGTTATATTAGTCTTGAGAAAAAGCGGTAGTTTGTGGGTTTTATTCATATACACCTCTACGCACCTATGACAGTGATGGTCTGGCCAATATCGTCCTCAAAGAAGCATGGACCAATGGCGTCGCTAGCCAAAAATCATTCTAAACAGTGAGTTCTTCCGCATTCTTCTGGCATTTGTGGCATGAGAGGTGTGGCAAGTTGCACCATCGAAACATCGTTTCGATCAATACCATAAAGAGCGGGTAACAAAAATCTGTGTATTATGGCGTGATAGGTGTCACCATTGACCGTCATGGTTGCGTAGTCCTACTTTTCAAAGAAATATGGACCAATAATGCCTTCACGCAACAAGTTGCACCAAATAGTCACTTCTTCTTCAAATACTGCAATTTTGCCTATTAACGTACTCACCAAAATGAAATGAGCTTCACCCGAAAAGATGTTTTTTTTTCAAAATCAACCTCATCGTGCAGTTTGTCGTTGAGCCAATAAATCCCAACGTTGCTCATGCTTAAATCGATTTATTACGTTCAATGAAAATAATATACTGAATTTTGTGACAGAATATAATGACATACATAACAGAGATCAGCAATGAGTATTCAAAAATATGAGTAGATTCGAATCATACTCATAATTTCTGATACTTATACGCATTCACACTTATTTTAATATCATGCTCATTATACTCATATTCAAAGTTTGAAGTACTCATCGTACTCATACTTACCAATATGCATAATGTTGTTGATTTCGACTCTCCTTTGCTTAACATTTACAAGAATCACAAAATAAGTATGATTCGCGTACGAACACTACAATACTCACCAGAGAAGGTTGTGTGTTTGCTTTGCTTTTCTTTTTTTTATTTTTTGTAAATGATACACCAACTATGACTGTAAATTTTAATGAATGATTCGAATCAATCAAATCATTTATGAGTATTATAATTATTTTTCTAAATTTTTGAATCTGAATGAGTAGGCGTATAAATCAAACATATTTCGATTGTTATCGCTCACTCATTGCAACCTATATGTACGAGTACATGTAAAATTTATATTGACAAGTACATATGTGACGTATGAGTGATAGGGAATTCCTTACTTTCATACATAACAAAATTATGACTTCTTATTGCATACTTTTCAGAACAACTAAATCAGTACATGTAATATGATGCGTATGAGTAATATTTTAAAAATTTAATTAAACAGAAAGTATACGATTAGTTGAAGTTAGTATGAATGAATCAGAGTAGTTCAGTTTCAATACTGTTGATTCACTCATATTCACCATTTTAGGAGTACTTATGAGTAGCGAAAAAACGATTCATTGCTGATCTCTGATACCGATAGATGGCTCACCTGATATCAAGAAAAAAAATTTTATTTTATTAACAGCGAATGACAGCATATGACTAGTTTATTAATTTCATTCATAGTCTGTATTGAATGTGTCACGTTTAAAAATTGTTTAATTAATATTGTAAACGAACCACAGATTACATAATATTTGAAAAACCATAAAACAACATAATAATCTCTCTTGCATTCGATAAAACAGTGATTAAATTTTAAAATTCTAGATAAAAGGCATGTAATATTTGATTGTATATGGTATTTATATGTATGCATACATTTGTATCTACTTATCCATGTTAATTAAAATATTTGAGCACTCATGTGATTACCGAGTACGTATTTTAATTTTTTATTATTGCAAACATTTGTTTAAGTAAACCGAAGTTAATGTCGCTGTTTTATTTCATAAATTGTTATTGTATCGTTTTTTAATGAAATATAAATATTTTTTTGCAAAATTAAATTGCTTTTGTTCAGTTTGAAATGAAACATTCTCCTACTATAATCAACAATTCCTTGTAAATGCATTTTATACTGAGTTGGATTTCTTTTTTTAGGTATCCTTACTAACTAACATAATTGATCATTAACAACACTTTTATCGGATTTCTGCCTGTTTTAACACATCCCTCCAGGCGCCTTTTCTCCTTTCATGCCGTCGCCAATTGGTCACACCAATCGAAGACAGCGGCTCCTCAATTTTGGTTTTTCAACATAGATAAAGTCGTCCTCTTCGCCGACTTCTGCTAATAGCTGCATCGATTGATTGAGTTATCTTAAAATTTACCAGGGCAATGTATGTACATTGAGCGTCAAAAGAAACTGTATACTAAGGATAAAATTCTAACAATCACTAAACTCAACTTTTGCCACTTAAGGAGAGTGCCTTGGAAAAATTTGACAATATTTCGAAATTTTTAAAAATTTTTTTTGTTTCAATCTTAAAAACTGGCAATGAAACAATTTTAAAATATAAATAACGGTAATTTAGTAATGTATATTTTTTTAATGTACAGTTTCTTTTAACGCTCACTGTACATACATACATTGCCTTGGCAAACTTTAAGATACTATTACACGTCAGTGAGCTTAAGTTCCGCCCATTACTCCAGGGATATGTTCTGCTGATTTATTCGCCTCATCACAAATTATAAAGAGTGTGTGGTACTGAGGACGCAGTCCTCAACGTAGTTAAAAGTATCTGCAAAGGTCTTGATGATGGCTTCTCTGGAGTTGCTCGAATGTTCTTTGACTTTTCTAAGGCTTTTGATGTAGTGGATCATCGGATAATACTACAGAAACTAATGTTTTATGGTATCAGGGATAGAGAACTTTTATTGTTTGAAAGTTACTTTGCTAATAAAAAACAGTATGTGAATATCAATAATGCTAACAGCTTTGTTAGTTCTGTCGAATTTGGAGTCCCACAGGGAAGTGGACTAGGACCGTTATTGTTTTCAATTTATATAAACGATATAAAAAATCTTAAGTTAAGTGGTCAGTTATGTATGTTTGCGGATGATGTATGTGTTTTGCATCCATACAAGCACAACTTGGTGTTAAAAACCCAAATCGAAAGAGATGCTTCGCTTATTGTTGAATTCGCGAGATGAAATCGATTAGTACTCAACTCGGAGAAAACTAAACTAATTCGGTTCAGACCACATTCTTTGGGCATCCAGAACTATTTTAATGTTTATGTAGATGGAAAAAGTGTGTGTGAGACAAATTCAGTGAAGTATTTAGGAATTATTCTTCAAAGCAATCTGTGCTGGAACCTGCATATCAATGCTATAAAGGGGATGATAGCTCCAGCAATTGTGATACTATACAAGTTAAAGAATAAATTGGATAAAAAAGCAAAGTTAATGATGTATCAATCCTTAATTCAGTCCCATTTAAATTACTTGGCTATTATTTACGCTCACAATAGCCATAATAACACCCTTAGATCTCTGCAACGTATGCAGAACAAGGCATTAAAAATTGTATTCAATTTACCGTTGTTGTATTCTACTGTGAATTTATACAAGGACGTTACTAGGTCAATATTACCAATTTATGCATTACATGAATATCAAGTTTATGAATATTTGTTTTTAAATGCATTAATAGAATCGAAGTCGCCGTGGTCTAGTAGGTAGTGTGTTGGCTTATTAGACGAAAGGCCCGAGTTCGAATCCCAGGCCAGACATCAAAAACAAAATTCAAAAAGTATTTCTTCGGCGACTTCCTCTCAGCAGATTTCTGGCAAAAACTCTGAGAGTAAAAATTGCCATGAAAAGCTTCTCAAAAAAATCTGTCGTTCGGAGTCGACTTTAAACTGTAGGTCCCGCCACTCATGTATAAAATTAACGCACACAACATGAGTGGTGTTGAGAAGCTAGGCCGTAATCCTGACTGAAGGGTTGTAATGGCCAATTATGTATGTTATGTATGTAATAGAATTGGCTACCATACCATTCCATTCAGATAAAACCTGGAACATTTTGATACTCGAAACAGGTTAAATCTTAGAGTTCCTCGATGCAGATTAGAACTAACCAAACAGAGGATAGATTATATAGGTGGAGTAAAGTTTAATAATTTGCCTAATGACGTAAAGGTCATTCAAAGAATTTCTACGTTTAAATCCTCTTGTAAAGAGTTTTTTATTAAATTCAATTGAAACGCTTTTAATTTAATTTGATAAATATTTGGTAATACTAAATTTATTTCGTTTTTATTTCTCTTATTTTTCTTACTTTCCTAGTTTTTAATATTTATTTTTTTCTTTTTTTTTATTATATTCCTTTTAAAAAGATATTTAATATCTATATATTTGTAATCATCTCTTTATTTGTACATACATTGTGTTAAATTAGTTTGTCAACTTGCCTCAATAATGCCCTTTTGGCGCTGAGGCCTAATCAATATTGTAAAATGAATTTTGTGCAAATAAATTATACAACTACATAAGTAGTTGAAAGAAAAAAAAAAATCTACGATGCCTGGTAGAATGTCAGTCCCCACCCTTTGTGTTGTAAACTTAAGTAACGTATTCTCCCCTCTTCACGTTTCCTTTCTATAGGATATATCCTCTCAAATCCGTTTTGCTTCCCTGCACTCCTTGCAAGCTGATATGCAGACTCATTTGTCGCGATATCCACGCATCTTTCCCAGATGATTCAAAGTGCTTAGAATTACTGCCCTTACTGTTTTCCTTTCTCCCATTCTCTGTAATTCCTGTTCAAATTAAAATTAGGCTCATCTTTCGCTGGCGAAAATTTTCACTTGAGAACGAGTTACATAGATTCGATTTTAACACTTTGACTGCCACGACAATTTTCAGAAAACTGGCCACACAAGCCAACATTGGTTTTTTGTTCTTTTCCTAGAAGCCATTTATCGCTACTAGCACTGATATAATACGATTTTATTCATAGCCACACAAAAATGGCAGGCTTAGTGAGTACGAGATAACTCGTAGTTGGCACCCTAGAAGGGAACGCAATCTACGAGTTATCTCGTAGTTGGTAGTCAACGTTTTAAATACACATAAACAATTTAAGTTCATTTTGTATCCAAGGCGTTATGTAACGCTCTATGCAAAGATGAGTCTTCAAAAAAGTTCTCAAGCGATACTCAAGTTACAATTGCGAAACATTTACTAGCAGAAGTCATTCAAATGCTTTATAATAGAGCCTGAACACTATAAAAAAATAATATTACAAAGCTATGCATAAGAAAGTCTATGTGAATCGAACCAAGTCCACAGATGCCGTCAAATAAAAAGCTCTGTGTTTGGGTGATTCAGCCGCATCTGAGTTTAGTTTAGGTTGACGCATTAATGTATTCACAGTTCCACTCCATTGGGTCCAGTGTGAGCCTTCATTTAAGAAATAAGAAATGCGGAAAAGGAGAAGAAAAGAGGAAGGAGATAAAGAGAGCATCCAATAAAGAAAGAAAATTATTTTGAAATTTATTTGGACATCAAAATGTTAAAATTGTACATGTGAACTGTAAAATTGATTTGATAAAATTTTTATTATAATCTGTAAAAAAAAACATATACGTATTATTTATAGACACATACATACAATAAAAATACAAATTTAACGAAAAATAAATGTATTTATGTTTTGAAAATTTTAAATTTATAGTATGAAAATTATAAAACTCATCATTTCCAAAACATGATAAAAGTTTTTGTTTTACGTTGAAACAATTTATCACTTCCAAAAAAACCAAATTTTTGGTTCTAAATGTGAACAATAAAATGTACAGTGAGCTTCAAAGGAAACTGTACACTAAAGATAAAATTCCAACAATCGCCAAACTCAACTTTTACCACTTAAAGAGAGTGCCCTAGAAAAATTTGACAATATTTCGAAATTTTTTTGTGCATTTTTTTGTTTCAATTTTAAAAACTAACAATGAAACAATTTTAAAATAAAAATGACAGCAATTTATTCATGTATATTTCTTTTTTTTAATGTATAGTTTCTTTTAATGCTCACTGTATGCTTGAAAATAAATTAAATACGTTTTATTTTTTGGATAATATTGTAAAAGATTTTATTGTTTTTTAAAACAAACATTTTTCAACGAATTTAAAATATTTCATAAAAGCATACAACTGTATAAAACCTAATGAAACTAATCAAGCACTAGCAATTTAGAAAACAATAAAAACAGATTTTTATTATATTCTATATTCATTTAACCGGAGATCGAGCTTTATATCAAAAATGATACATTCCATTGGGACCGGAGATATAAGTGACGAAGTTAATTGATGTCCTTAAAAAAGCAACACGGGTAAAATTTAATAAGAAATGGGCCTAGTGTGGGAATTGGATCAAGTGAGCTGGATAGGCATAATCTCAATGATTACAAAACAGGTTTCTTTATGGTCGTGTGTTACTTGGGACTGAAGGCAAATGGACCTAGTGGGCTGAATAGCCATAGTCTTAAGACTTCCAAAACAGGTTTCCTTACGAATGACCTTTACTTGGGACCTGAGATATAGCCGTCGAAGCTAATTGATGTCTTCAAATAAGCAACAAAGGCAAAATCGGATAAGAAATGGACCTAGTGGTGAAACGGACCCAGTGGGCTGGATAGCCATAGTCTCCAGGATTCCAAAACAGGTTTCTTTATGGTCGTGCGGTACGTGGAACCGGAAAAATGATAAAGTGCTTTATGTAAATACGGAAAAAAATAAATTTTAGTTAATGTACTTAAAAATTTTAATAATTCTCATTGAGTTCATTTGTATTTATATGTATATATACAACAAAATGTATTTTTCGCAAGTTGTTTTTTTGGTCTGTGACTTGCATTTCTTGGTCTATTATTTGTATTTTTCTTGGTCGATGACTTACATTTCTTGGTCAATGACTTGCATTTTTCTTGGTCGATGATTTGCATTTCTTGGTCAATGACTTGCATTTTTCTTGGACAATGACTTGCATTTCTTGGTCAATGACTTGCATTTTTCTTGGTCGATGATTTGCATTTCTTGTTCGATGACTTGCATTTTTCTTGGGCGATGACTTTCATTTCTTGGCCAATGAATTGCATTTCTTGGTCGATGACTTGCATTTTTCTTGGTTGATGATTTGCATTTCTTGGTCGATGACTTGCATTTTTCTTGGTTGATGATATGCATTTCTTGCTCGGTGACTTGCATTTTTCTTGGTCGCTGATTTGCATTTCTCGGACGATGCCTTGCATTTCGTGGTAAATGACTTGCATTTTTCTTGGTCGATGATTTGCATTTCTTGGTCGATGATTTCCATTTCTTAGTCGATGACTTGCATTTTTCTTGGACTATGACTTGCATTTCTTTGTCAATGACTTGCATTTTTCTTGGTCAATGACTTGCATTTTCCTTGGTCGATGACTTGTATTTTTCTTGGTGATGACTTGCATTTTTTTGGTCGATGACTTGCATTTCTTGCTCGATAACTTGTATTTTTCTTGGTGATGACTTGCATTTTTTTTTTGGTCGATGACATACATTTTTTGGTCGGTTTTAAAGTATTAACATTAGGCGACTTGGCAATGTCGTTGGAATGGAGGAGGATGCTCTGGCGAGACCGGTATTTGATGCAGGCGTCTGCGGGAGTCTGCAAAGAGGAAGAGCTTGTTTGTGTTGGAAGGGCCAGATCGAGGAAGCCCAGTCATCGATTGGTGTGACCAAATGGCGTAGGGGCGCAAGAAGCAAAGGCGCCTGGAAGGATGGCCGAAATCCGTTAATCGGGGTGTTAATGGTCAATTAAGTAAGTAAGACTTGCATTTTTCTGCTGCAATGCACAGCATGTCAAAAATTTTGACGTAAATTTCAAAAAGTGAAAACAAAATGTAATAATGCAAAATAGTTTTATTGAAATGAATTAAAATAAATAAATATATTTAAATTTTGTAAAAAATCTATCAATAATTTGTAAAACTCTATGAATTACAAGTACATATGTATGTATCAAAAGTGATACATAAGCTAGGATTATGAAGTTTTTTTAAGGCTCAATCTACATACATATACATAATTGGCCATTACAACCCTTCAGTCAGGATTACGGCCTAGCATCTCACACCACTCAATTGGCGGGACCTACAGTTAAAGTCGACTCCGAACGACAGATTTTGAGAAACTTTTTCATGGCAGGTTTTTATTTACTCTCCGAGTTTTTGCCAGAAATCTGCTGAGAGGAAGTCGCCGAAGAAATACTTTTTTTTCATATTTCGTTTTTGATGTCTGACCTAGGATACGAACCCGGGCTTTACGTCTATTAAGCCAACACATTACCTACTAGACTACGGCGACCTCTATGAATTATTATTTCCTATAAAACCACATGCGATATAAATACTCGAATTCATATATTGTGTCTACTATATTATCAACAAATGTTTTGATAAATAATTTTCTAAAATTTAATCATTTTATACCCACAAGACGTAATCATATATCAGCGTCAAGTGTTCACGACATGACACTTTTTTATTACCACTGGTATGTGCATTTTTATCCCTTTGGCTTTCTAGCATTTGTTTTCTTCTTTTTTGTTTTCTACTTGTAGTTGATAAATGCTTGTTATTATGAAAGCTGCTGGAAACACTTGTAGTGCACTTGTATTGTATGCTTTTAGAAAATAACTTTTTTAATTTCCTGTTAAGTTTTTTATAAGACGAAACAAAGCATATAATTTACGTTAAACTAAAATCCGAATCAAAAAGAATGTTGAACAAATATACTACAAAATTTAAAAATTTTATGATGATTCGAATGCATAAATGCTCGTTAATTATTTTTTAAACAAGTTTTTGATCGAATTTTTGTTCGTAGTTCACGTTCGTTAGTTTGACTCTCATAAAGGTATGTATTTAGTATAAAACTTCCCCAAAGGTAAGCAATTAATACAAAACAGAACCAGAATTAAATAAAAAAAAAAGAGTTTTAATTCGTCATAGTCTAGTAGGTAGTGTGTTAGCTTATTAGACGTAAGGCCACGGTAAAAACTCCATGTCTGACTTCTCCAACAAACGCCATATGAAACTGAAATATTTCTTCGGAGACTTGCTTTCTGAGAGTAAATCAAATTGTCATGAAAAATTTGCTCAAAACTCTATAGTTCGGAGTCGACTTTAAATTGTAGGTATTGCCACTCATGTATACAAATTAACACATACAACATATCCAAGAAATTAGGTCGTAACTTTGACTGAACAGTTGTGTATGTATGTGCATATATTTCGTTGATTTCAAGGGGATTCAATGTAAGTCAAGTAGAATGCAATTTTGACACTATCGTTTCAGGAAATAATGCAAACACGTACACAACTGTTTCTGTTTAGGGGTAAATTCACTTATTACCTTTCGCTTTCGGCATTTCGTTTTCTTCGGTATATTTCTCCAACGGAGAATTAAGGGCATACCACAAAATCCTCATTAAACTCATAAATAATGACTCGAGTGAAAACAAAACTCACTTCTCAAGAGATTAACACCTGAAATCTTCACAAGTGTTTAAGTACTAAATACAATAACAATAACGATGATTATAAGAATAATGTTTAGCATTTAGATAATAACGATGTTTATTTGCTTTATGTTGCTTCCGATTCTTTTAATCTTAAAATGCAAAAAATTTTTATAATAATTTCGTTCCTTAGATACATATGTATTTACTGTTAGTTTTATTAGCATGAAAAGGGCCTTTGTACTGCGATCTTACCGTCTATTGTACTCCTCTCATGCTTTATAGGGTATTCCTGCAATGTATACTTTAAGTCTGTTCTTAATAAACTTTAAGGTACTGCTCGGCGTCAACAACGCCAATTTCCTATCCAGAACTTGATATGCACTCGAGTTTTTTCTTCTGGGATGTAATAAGGCGTCATAGGCTTCAAGAAAGTGTTCCAGTAAGCCATTTCTATTGTCTACAGATTGAGCGCATTATGTGCTCTAAGTTTACAGTGCCCTATTAAAGGACGCAAGTTTTTCCATGTCCTTGGAATATTACACTGTGGATAAAAAATCCCAATTCTATCCTAAGATCAGTCCTTGACTCATCTCTATAATATAGAACAGTATCTTTTTTCATACCATTACAGTATTCAGCTACTAGAAATCATAGAGTCCATTGGTTCTATCTAGGGGACAGTTAGTCTCGGGATAAATAACGTGTTAGACTTATCTGCGGCTATCCTACCCATTGGCTTCTACAAAAGAGTTATCATGTGTATCGGGCTTAAATTCAGCAGAGCCTCCAGCTGGTTTTTATTGTCCCCGTTACACTAACACATGCGAAGCTCTTTATCTTGTCCATCTTAATCTGAGGTGTTTTTAGATTTTTTTGTGGCCTCATAGTTCACAATTGGTCTGACGCACAATCCAACATTTTCTTGCAAAATTTCCATTTCTGCATATCATTATGACATGTTTAGCCAATTTATTATGATAATTGCTTACTCAGTCATTTAGAAGTGCCGTAGTCTAGTAGGTAGTGTGTTGGGTTATTAGACGTAAAGCCCTTGATCGGATCCCAGGTCAGTCATCAAACGTAATATGAAAAAAAAATATTTCTTCGGCGACTTCCGAGACTGGATAGGGCTGCGGACACACTGTCGGCGGCGCTTAGGTCGGCGGCCACATCCTCAGTCAAACCCTCTACCCAAGAGATCGATGATCTGCGCCGATCCAGTGGCAGGCTCTATAATGGGGCAAAAGCCACAGGCGAATGGTCAACTTATAAGGCCAAAATGGGGGAAGTTAAATACGCTATAAGACGGATGAAGAGGGCTTCGTGGAAGAACTACTGCGCAAGCATGGAATCCTTCGCCGAAACCAGCCGTTTTCGCAAAATTCTAAGTTCCACACACAAATCCCTTGACTACATCTAACGACCTGACGGCTGATGGACTGCGTCAGTCTGAAGACGCTTAAGCTTCTCCTTGAAACTCAATTTCCAGGGAGTGTCACCCTTGGTGGTCAGGCCCTCTATCAGGTTAACGAACCACCGTCCGGAAATCACTCAAATCACTCCCCCTGACTATCACCACTGGCCAAGTGCAGTGGGCTGTTAGGTTCTTTAAACCATTCAAATCCCCAGGACTGGATAGTATTATCCCGGGTGACATTCAGCATGGGGAGAATATAATTCTTCCCTGCCTGCTTGCCATCTATAATGCTAGTCTCAGGCTCTTTTATATCCCTTGGAGCTGGAGAATATCTAGGGTGATCTTTATCCCCAAGGCTGGGAAACCGTCCCACACTAAGGCGAATGACTATGGTCCTTTCTACTGAAGACACTGGAAAGAGTCTTTGATGCTCATATTAGGGCCTCGATTGATCTAGCACTTCTGTCCCCTTCTCAACATGCATACACGAGATGTAAATCAGTGGAGACTGCACTACACTCTGCTATCTCTCGGGTGAAAAAATCCATGCACGTTAGGGAACACACTCTGGAAATTTTTTTGGTGCATTGAAGGTGCATTTAATAACGTCGACCCGGACGCCATAGTTAGGACTCTCAGTTCTCTCAACCTGGGACAGAATCTGGTCAGATTCATTGAGTTTCTCCTCAAGTTGAGGACAGTAACCTCCATAGCGGGGGCTACACATTGTCAAAGAATGGTCCGCAGAGGTACACCGCAAGGCAGTGTTCTATCCCCACTTCTTTGGAACCTTGCAGTTAACTCACACTTCAGGGGGCTGGAATACTTTGGTAATAAAGCCATAGCTTACGCTGACGACATTGCCATTGCCGCGTCGGAAATTTGTCCGCAGACGCTGTTGGATAAGTTAAACTTGGTGCAATCTCAGGATCTCTTTGAATGATGTTAAATTTTCTTTTAGCCACCAGAACTTTATGATTTGCATATCCCTGGTAACCAAAAGTATAGTTTCATCAAAAGTCATGGACAACCACTTGTTGTGCCGACCCTACTCATTTCATTTGCCGTATATGTTTCCACAGATTGCGTGTAAAGAACCTGGAATGTCATATAGAATCTATACTCTTCTAATTAATGTCATACTTTAAGGATCAGAATTCTTTTCTTGACAAAGAATTTCTTTTATATTGCAATGTTTGTATACAAATTAAATTTAAATGTTTCATTGCAAGTTTTCTATTTTACTGAACCGAAAACATGTTTACAGAATCACATGTTTAGATAAAAATCATTGGCAACAATGTATAACAATGTTTAAATTCAGCACGGCTGCTATTTAACATGATGAAATTTTACTTTTTCCCACAATTCGCTTAAAGAGTGGTGAACTACCTAAAACAACATCCAATTTATATGAGTTAAGAAAATGTTAATAGACTTTTACAGTCCTTAACATTGTGCAGACATAAACATAAGTCTCTGCAATAAATAAACTGTAAACATACAGTTTTGCGGGTGCTGTGTTATTCTTTAACAAGTAAATGTTAATACGACAACATGGGAAGTTATTTTACGAACTCTGAGCATAAGACGTTAACAATCGTTTGATGTTGCAAATATTTAAGGAAATGTTAGTAATTGACGGTAACTCGATGCGAAAGCAAAATATATCGGCGTATGGTTTTATAATTTTTGTTGAGATATTGTGATTATGTTTACGATAATAAAATAAATAAAAAATTAAAATATATACGTATGTTTTATAAAAAAAAAAAAATAAATAAAATAAATAATTACACATGGAATGATATTTTTAGAATTTGAAAAAAATAAAATAAAAGTAAACGAAGAATCTATGTCTGCCTTGGTCAATAGTTTTAACGAAACATTTTTTTCTCAACTCTACAGCCATAAATCATTTGAACCGTGAATGTGTAGAAAATAAAACAAACAAATACGAGCATATGTATGACAGAGGAGGATATTGTCATAAATTAAAAATACCACTTAAAATTTTCAGTTTCACAAGCCATTAAAAGTTTGAAGAATGTGATGTATTTTGTAAAAATGTAAGTGGTTTCTAGAGAGCTATAACTGTGTTTATTTTTTTATATAAAATATTAATGATATGTAATATAAAATATACATACGTATGGGAGTTATAAAATAAAATGAAACAAAATCTTTTTTAAATATTTTAAAAAGTTTAGACAAATTTAAATTAAATTCATAATTCGTATAATTTAATGTCTCAAGAAATTAACTGCATATTGAATGATTTTAATCTGCAATAAGCGATTAATACGCTTAGCAGTCGAAAAATTATAAGCATAACACTGAATAATATTGGGATATGCACGTACACTGGCTAGTAAAAACAATTGAATGTTCAGAATATTTTGTGTTACAAAATGATAAATAATACAGGATAATTTACATGCATACATATGTACATACGTAATTCTATATTATTAGGTATTCATAATAATGAAAAACAATTTATCTGCCCGTTAAAATCCTCCACTTAGTTAGCGGCAAGCTGTAGTAAAGGCCCTAGAATTCATTAATTAAATTATAGTCACGTAGTCTAGTAGGTAATGTGTTTGCTTAGTGGACGCAGAGCCGGGGTTTGAACCCCAGGCCAGACTTCAAACGAAATATAAAAAAAAAACATTTCTTCGGCGATTTCCTCTCAGCAGATTTCTGGCAAAATCTCTGAGAGTAAATAAACCTGCCATGAAAAAGTTTTTCAAAAATCTGTCGTTTAGAGTCGACTTTAAACTGTAGGTCCCGCCACTCAAGTACATATACAATTAACGCACACAACATGAGTGGTGTTGAGAAGCTAGGCCATAATGGCCATAATGGGTTGTAATGGCCAATTATATATGTACGAGTATGTATGTATGTATGTGGTTCTAAACGGAATTTAAACCAAAGCGAATACTTGTAATAACTTGAATTACTAATATACATACGAGTATATACAAAAGTAGCAGACAAAGACTTTTCTATACAAAAGCACAAAAACTTTTCTGCAACCCTCCGATACAATCAACAACTTTTTAAAGTGTTTCCAAAGAAATTTAATTTTATTTTCGCTTCTATTATCTTGTTTCCATTTGTTCCTTTCTTTTTATTATTCTTAAAAGGAAAATGAAAGAATGCCCCAAAATACAACAAACTTAAGTTTTTCAGGATATAAAATTGTTTTTATTATTGCAACAAAAAAGACATCTTGAAAAAAGGTAGTGTAGGTCGTCTTATTTATTTATTCATAGAAATTTTTATTTTTACTTTCCTAAAAAAGATAAACACAAAGAAAAAGTTTAATTTTTAGGCGACGCCAAAAAATGGTGACAACATAATTAGAAAAAAACAAAAAAGATTCCGGCCATAAAGTTTATCGTTTTAACTTTAAAAGAAAGTTACATAATAAAACATTAAATAACGGTACTTATTTTTCCTTAGTGCAGTTATTGAGGCCAAAGTCCAACATAAAACAACTAGTAGAGTAGAGAATTAAATACCTTTTTGATGTGTTATATGTACGAGTATTTCTTTTGTCAGATTTATAACGTATTTATTTAAGTTAATGAACGATGAGTTTTTATTGGCATTTTGTAGAGTCTTTTCATGTTTAAAAATGTTTCTTTATATTTATTTAATTAACCGATGAAAAAGTCAAAATTAATAATTTAATTGGTGTTTATTGTGTGTCCCACCTCATGTATGCATAGGGAGTTTGTTTAAAAGGACGAAAATATTTTTGGAATTAAATTTTTTATTTTATTTTCGTAGTTAATTTTGGGACGTTTCTTTTTTAAATACGACTTCTGGTTGCTGTCTGCTACTGCTACGAGTCTATGGTTCTTGGTACATTTGATTTGTTTTTTTTACTATTTTTCCAATAAATATGGCCATATGGCGCTTATGTAGCTATGCATTTGGAATTCTTGTTTTGTAGGCAAACATAACCGACTTAAATTAATCAATAAAAAATCTAAAGAAGTTTAATCCCACGAACGTAGGCCAGTGAACTTCTGGAAAAAAGTTATCACCAAGTACTTGATAGCGCTTGATATTCATTGTTTAAATAAGAACCGATAATACCGCCAGTGTGTAAAACGCTCCGAATGTATATACAGTACCGATAAAAAAAAAAATGCAACGCTAAGCCAATTGATATGTATGTACGTCTCTTTCAAAAAAAATAAAAACAGTACGGAACAATACGACATGTATTACTGTTGGTAGCTGATATCTGGGAGAATACCTCTGCTTAGCTGCTCTTCGAATATATTTTATCCCATCAGAACCAATATGATTTAATTTACTCTCATCACTCTACAGCACTTTTCCCACTATTCACTTGATCAATTTTGATACCGCTTCACAAAATCAAGGCGCTTAATTTTTAGGCATTAGTTTATTGTCCTTAGTTATCAGCGGTTTCTTTGCGGGATGTCTGGCCTATAAATTGGCATCATTCAATCTGCCAATCTGACGAACAGTATGCACTCCAATGGAAATACCCATTGGCTCAATAGCAAATTTAGTAACGTCCACAGCTGTCATTCTTGGATCAGCTTTAACCAGTGTAATCATTTGGCGATCTTCACGCTGGGTAGTTTTTCGTGGGCAACCCCTACCAGACTTTCTTTCCACGCTATTTGTTGTTCGAAATTTAGATGCAATTAGGCACACAGTTGACTTGTTTACGTCGAATATTTGTCTAATTTCTCGCATGTGTTTATCCTCTTCCAGAGCCTTAATTATGGCACTCATGTTGTGTGTATTAATGTTATGCATGAGCGGCGGGAAATACAGTTTAAATTCAATTCCGGACGACAATTTTCTGAGAAACTTTTCATAGCAATTTTAATTACTCTCAGAGTTTTTCCAGAAATCTGCTGAGAGGAAGTCGCCGAAGAAATATTTTTTCATATTTTCGTTTTGATGTCTGACCTCGAGTTTGAACAGTGTCATGTCTAATAAGTCAACACACTACCTACAATACAGAATTTTCGCTACTCATAAGTACTCATGAAATTTCGAGTATGAGGGAGTCAATAGTATTGAAATTCAACTATGTACTCTGATTCATTTGTACTCACTACAAATAAACGTATACTTCGTTTAATTGAATTTTAAAAATATTACTCATACGCATCATATTACATGTACTTATTTAGTTGCAATGAGAAATCATAATTTTCTCATGTATGAAACTATTGGTATTCAATATCACTCATACGTCACATATGTGCTTGTCATTATGAATTTTACATGTACTCGTACATACAGTTGCAATGAGTGAGCAATAACATTCGAAATATGTTTGATTCATAAGCCTACTCATTCAGATTCATAAATTTAGAAAAATACTTATAATACTCATAAATGATTCGAGTGATTCCAAAAAATTTACAGTCTTAGTTGTTGCTGCGTTTAGTGTTCTTGTAAATGTTGAGTAAAGGAGAACTGAAATCAACAACATCATGAGTATTGTTAAGTATGAGTACGATGATATATTCAAACTTTGAATATAAGTAGTATGAGTATGATATTAAAATAAGTATGAATGCGTATAAATATCAGAAATTACAAGTATGATTCGAACTTACTCATCTTTTTGGAACACTCATTGCTGATCTCCGTCATGGATACTGTAAAAGCTGGTCATTGCCGAGCAAGGAAGAAAATTATTATTTCCTTTACGTTACGTATTTTGTGTCATTGATCTCTACTGCCGACATACATGTCTTATATATCGATGGCTTAATATAGAAAGGTCGTATGTCGTTTTTTTTCAAAATCGGGGTTTTTACATATTCTGATAGACAAAACCCCCATACACATCCTCTGAAAAATTCAGGTTCCTATGTTTAAAATTTTAAAATAAACATAACATAACACTTTTGTTTTAGATTTTATTAAGTTTTCTGCTTCTCCTGTAAAGTACTGAAAATGTAAGATACGACCTTTCTATATTAAGCCATCGATATATAAAATTCTAGAGAAAATCTGTCCACGCTGCAGAACATTACAAAACTATAAGTTTATATTCTTGAAAGAATTGAAACGAAGTAAGAATTGAATTGAAGTAAGAAAATAAAATAAATTTAAATTAATTGTAATCATATGACGTATGTATGTACATTAAAAATTTTATGATTATTATTTTTGTAAAAAAAAATTGTAAGTAATAACCGTAAATAAAATTACCACGTAAAATTCATTTGACTTTAAGGTATCTGCGTCTTAATAAATTAAATATTAAAGTTATTTCAAGTAACCACACATAATCTCCTGGGCTTAATGATGCTTTTTCTAGAAATCCCTTCTTACTAAAATGTTTACAACATTTCTTCGAGTTAATTTAATTTATATATGCTTCGTACATTGATTTCAATTTTACTTCACCCCACTAAACAAAAAACCTTGTATAACCTGCTGTTAAGGTGCAAGTGGGATTTTCACGAGATTTAAAATTTATTTTTTCTTTTTATATTTTTTCCAATACCTATACAACAAGCAAAAAATTAAAAAAAGACAAACCAGAGGAAATACATCTGTCGCCTGCCAGCCAAAAGTCAAACATTGGAAACCAGAAAAGAAAATCCACAGTACAAATAAAATAAGATGTCCTTGTGGCAGGGCATGTTAAAAAAATTAAAACAACAGCATAGTATCCTAATAACAAAAAGATATAGTCCAGGATAACAGTGAGATTTGGATAGTGAGACTGTAGCAAGTCGTAGCATGCAAACAAAAGGAAAATTTTCCAGGTTTCTGTAGACTGTAAATACAGAACACTTAATTTTTTTTTATATACAAGGATATTTGCGTTGATTTTTCAATTCAATATTAAAATTTTATGTTTAAAATTTCTGATTACTTAAATTACTTACGAAAGTGATAAGAAATTCAATAGAAAATTTATTCTTTAACGCAGCTGGTGTCTTGTAAGGCCAGATATTACGAAAAAAGTGATTTTCATAATTCATAAACATTTAGGAAATGTACTCTATTCTATTAAGTTTGAGTTAACATTTATAAATGATTGGCATATCAACATACATATATAAAAATCAGCGGTCCCCTATTCATACATACATACATAATTGACCATTACAACCCTTCAGTCAGGATTACGGCCCAACTTCTCACACCACCCATGTTGTGTGCTTTAATATTATACTTGAATGGCGGGACCTACAGTTTAACGTCAACTCCGAACTCTAATTTACTCTCAGAGTTTTTGCCATTAATCTGCTGAGAGGAAGTCGCCGAAGAAATATTTTCAAATTTCGTTTTGATATCTGGCCTGGAGCTCGAACCCGGTCTTTACGTCTAATAAGCGAACACACTACCTATTAGACTACGGTCCCCTATTCATCATTTTAAAACATGCACACCATGCAATATTTGCATGTATTCTATCCATTCACCAGGTTTTAAAGCTCGAGGTACACTAAGACTTTCTGGTCCCAAACATACAGCATTGTTTTAATGCCGAATCGATCTGGTATTACAGCCGAATTTGATGGTTGTGCAGCATTAACCATTGATGTTTTCTGTTTAGGATTCCAAAAATAAAACCATTTTTCATCGCTAATAACAATTCGATGCAGCCCTGAATTTCTATTCAGACTTTGAAGTCAAATTTTACATGAGATTTTTCGGTTTTCCATCTCATTCGTCTGTTAAATAATTCACGTATCATCTACTCTTCAGACATTTGGTACTTTCTCATAGCTTCCAAAATTTCAGAAATTGTTTGTTGTGCAATATTTAACATTTCCGCCATTTATTTCGGATTCAAAGTGTCATCTTTATCGAATTATGTTGGCGTCTTCAAACTTTCTTTCTTGTATTCGTCCACATTTTTTATTTTTCACATTAAAATCGTTATTTCTGAACCGTCGTAACCTTCTTTTTATATGCTCTTCTGATTAGAGGTCAGCAATGAATCGTTTTTTCTCTACTCATAAGTACTCATGAAATTTTGAGTATGAGTGAGTCAACAGTATTGAAATTCTTCTACTCTGATTCATTCGTCCTCACTACAACATTGATTTATAAGTACAGGTTGCAATGAGTATGAGTACAACGTTGACATCAAACTCATAACATTCGAAATATGTTTGATTCATACGCCTACTCATTCAGATTCATAAATTTAGAAAAATTACTTATAATATGTACTTATAAATGATTCGCGTGAATCGCATCATTCATCAAAATTTACAATCTTAGTTGTTGTTGCATTTACAAAAAAAGATGAATGGAAAAACCCTTAGAGTTATAGCATGCCAATCCGTTTTTGCTTAGCAACAATGCTCTCTATGGACACGTATGGAGTGAAATGGTTAGAGAATTCCTGCTGAATAATTAGTTTGCCGGATGAACAATTAGATTTGTAAAGAACAATGTAGAAAGGCGATAAACATTTTTTAAATTTTTTCGGTACTTAAACCAGGATTACTGAGCTCTATATTCAAGTTGTCAAATCACTACATCAGGCTACAAACAAGAATATCAAAATAAAATTACTTTCGTCTCAAATGATTTCTAAAGTAGTGTTACGTTTTTACTCTTTTAAGAACGTTTAAAATATGAGTTCGTAGATTGCAAATAAAAATGAAAATAAATTTATGTTCAGTTTTAATTACATTCTCTATTGTTCGCACAATTCCGTCTGCCACTGTTCGCAACTTGATTTAAACAACAACAATTTGCTTTATTTGTTTTTCTTCGTTACACTCTTCCGCGTACACACTAACAATTGTTCGTTAGATCTTTACAACGGAGATCTTTAAACCACGATTATTTTCTTCACACGTAACGCGTCTTCACACAAGACTGACTGAATTGTTTCTGATCCCATTGCCTGCATTGTCTTGCCTTTTATAAACAGTCTGATGAACGCTCTCGAAAGAGAATGACCTTGCCTTTCGTAAAATCTTTATAAATGTAAACATGTTGTTTACGTTATTGTTATTTGTGTATTTTGTTTACGTTTGTCTTTGCAGTGTTGTTGCCTGTTTGTTTACTTGTTTTTCTATACTGATGTTGTTGCTATATTTTTGCTTATTCGTTAATCATGTAAACAAATCCATTGTTTTGTTTTTGTAGTTTTTATCATTTTACTATTAAACGATAACACCATTTCCATTTTCGTCACAATGTTAAAATACATGGATTGATAGTTAACCATGATTATGTTGAGTATTAATTTGTGTTAGAAGGGAAATATTCGGAGTGAGTTACTACAATCAAATGAAGTCATAAATTGAAACTTCGACTACCAACAACTCTATAGTTTGAATCAGATAATTGTAATCGAAATACTAACCATAGTTGGCCACCAGATTTAAGTAACGAGCAATGGATGGAATCTCATAATGTGTCTCATAATCTGGCCAAAGGCTGTATTATGAAAATTTAAAACGAAACAAACCTGATTTATTCAATTTATTTATTTGTAAAACTCTTAACATGGAATTTCAAATTACCCAACACATTCCATGTTTCCAATTGCCAATTAGAATATTTGCTGTTATTTTCCTATTGCGTTGATGATAAAATCTCCTCCTGTCGTGTGTTTTATAAGTCTGATAAGCATTTTAATATCGTGACACCTGCTGTAAACCAATTTAATTTAAAGTGATTTTTATGTGGCTGTTTTAAATGAATTATGGGGGGGGGGGCGTAATTTAATCAACAAATCTAAATTGCAAAGACAAATCTTTTTATCAAAATGAAAATAGAAAATAAGGTGAATAAAACTTTAATGTTTTTATTGTATTAGTTTTGAAACCAGAAATTTCATTAGATTCTATTAAATACTTCATTGTTTTACGCAAATGAACTAAACTTTAAGGCGTCAGATGTCTAGAGACTAAAATTCTCATCTAAAAGTTAGGCACACTTGTATATTTTATTACTGGAGAGAATAACCGGTGAATTGTTATAAACTAAACAACGTAATGCACTATAATTTTGATGTTGTGAGATGACTATGGTCTCAAATCGCTAGTGCATAATATCCAGATTTATCAATTAAAGCCAAAAGAAGGTGATAATTATCGAACTATAGTGCTTGAAACTGACAGCGATGGTCTGCTTAAATTACACATCAAAAAGTGAATTTTTGGGAAAGCATTCGAAACTCTTGTATGTCAAGTACATACATACATAATTGGCTATTACAACCCTTCAGTCAGGATTACGGCCTAGCTTCTCACACCACTCATGTTGTGTACGTTAATTTTTTCTACTTGAGTGGCGGGACCTACAGTTCGACATCTACTCCGAACGACAGATTTTGAGAAACTTTTTCATGGCAATTTTATTTACTCTGAGAGTTTTTGCCAGAAATCTGCTGAGAGGAAGTCGCCGAAGAATTTTTTTTTCTATTTCGTTTTGATGTCTGGCCTGAGGCTCTAACCCGAGCTTTACGTCTAATAAGCGAACACACTACCTACTGGACTAAGGGACAAATGGACTGGTATCGTTAGGAAAACGGAAACGGTGTAACATCGTTTAACATTAAAATTATAAATAAGAGCTACACAAACAAGTACAATGAACTTGTTTACAAGTAAACCAACACCATCAGTATGAAAGAAAAGGGGATAGACAAGTAAGCAAGAAGGCAACAACAAACAACATGAACAATATACACAAACAACAATAAAAAAATGAAAGAGATATCAAGAAGGCGAAACCACGAACATTCGACTTCAAGAACTTTCATCAGACTGTTTACGTGAGCATATAAAAAGGTAAAACAAAGCAGGCAACGATTAGCAAAAATTCAGTTAGTCTTGAAGACGCGTTGCGCGTAAAGACCACAGTCGTGGTTTGAAGATCTCCGTTGTAAAGACCTGCCGAACAATTGTTAGTGTTTACGCAAACAGAAGCAAATTGTTGTTGTAACATCAAGTTGTGAACAGTGGCACATAAATTTATGCGAACAATAAAGAATTTATCTAAAACTAAGGACAAATTTATTTTTATTTTGTTTGCAATAAATGAACTCATATTTTAAACGTTTTTAAAAACGTAAAAACGTAACAGTATCATGCATCCAGTAATAGGCCTCATTGTTGAAAATGGTTTTTCAATTAAAATGAAGGTCTATTGGCAACTGCTTCAGAGCACCTTCAGTGAGCACACGGTGACTTTTTTTAAAGCATTCGGCATTTTTGTATATCGCGTGGATTGGTATGCTGCAGTAATAGGCCTCATCGTTGAAAATGGTTTTTCGATTAAACTAAATGTTAAGGGTCGGTTGGCAACTGCTCCAGAGCACATTCAGTGAACACATGTCGTTGTCTACGGTCGTCCATTGTGATTTGGCAGATCAGCTTGAATAAATGTCAACAGATGTAGTCTTCAAAAATATGGCCACTATTAACTGTCAATGTCCCTTGTTGGAAGACCCTATATTAAACTGTTATCAGTATTAAAGATACTTTTTGGAAAATCCCAATAAATCCAACAACAAGATTAATGAATTTATTTTATCAAAGCCTTCATATTACGCGTACAACATTCTCATATTAAGTATGTGAACAGGGCAACACATAACTTCGAGTACCACAAGGTTGCCTCTAAATATACGTGCTTTTACAGAATGTGTAGACACGGGCCATTGGCCATTGTGCGTTACATTTCTTAAATTTTTGTTTGGTAAACATTTTGACAAATAAGGGTCGTTCAATTTTATCAATTTTTTTTCTTCATTTACTTCAGCTTAAAAATTTAAGAACTCATCACTTTTTATAAAGAATATAGAAACCAATGATTTTATTTATTTTTTGTATTTCAAGGAAAATCTTTATTTCCATCACGGTTTTGTCGTGTCGTTTTTAGTACGGCTCCTATTTTTATGTGTGCGAACAAACAGACAAAAAATTCAAAATAATTTGAAATATGATTACATGTTGATGATTATCACTGTCATATATTACTTACCATACATAGATGAAATAAAACGAGATTTTATGGTATCTTTCGTGTACACTGTTATAAACATACGTACATATATTGTACGTACAAGTACTTGATTGTTTGTATATGTAACAATGTATTGTCTTCGCTTAGAGTCATCCAGTATTGTAAATAAACAATGTATGAAATATTGGTTAATACGTATATCCCAACAAACATTTTAATTGATGTCGAATCGGAGCTATTGTGTTGGCTTATTAGACTCGACTTCGTAGTTCAAACACCAGTTCAGACGTCTAGCATTAAACCAAATAGAATTAATATTTCTTTGGCGATTAGTTAGATTAGGTTAGCGGGTAGCAAGTTTACTCGGTGGTCCTTGTAGTGAGTTATTGTGTTACCTAGGATAAGTTAAGCCCGCTTCTTATTATCCCTTGGTGAGTTTGAATCAGAGATCAGCAATGAGTATTCAAAAAGATGAGTAGATTCGAATCATACTCGTAATTTCTGATACTTATACGCATTCATACTTATATTAATATCTTACTCATACTACTCATATTCAAAGTTTGAAGTACTCGTCGTACTCATTCTTAAAAATACGCATGATGTTGATTTAGACTCTCTTTTACTCAACATTTACAAGAATCACAAAATAAGTATGAATCGTGTACGAACACTACAATACTCTCTAAAAGGTTGTATGCTTGTTTTGCTTGCTGTCTTTGTCTTTTTTTTCTTCTTTTTGTAAATGCAACAACAGCAAAGAATTTAAATTTTGATGAATGATTCGAATCACTCGAATCATTTATGAGTATTATAAGAATTTTTCTAAATTTATGAATCTCAATGAATAGGCGTAAGAGTCAAACATATTTCGAATGTTATGAGTTTGATGTCAACGTTGTACTCATACTCATTGGAACGTGTACTTATAAATCAATGTTGTAGTAAGTACGAATGAATCAGTGCAGTTGAATTTCAACAGTCTGATGAATGTTCTTGAAGTCGAATGTTCGTGGTTTTGCCTTCTCGAGATCTCTATCATTGTTTTGTTGTTGTTTGTGTATTTTGTTCATGTTGTTTGTTGTTGCCTTCTTGGTTACTTGTTTATTCCCTTTTCTTTCATACTGATGTTGTTGGTTTACTTGTGAACAAGTTCATTGTATTTGTTTGTGTAGCTTTTATTTATCTTTTTAGTGTTAATCGATGTTACACCGTTTCCATTTTCGTAACAATACCAATCCACTTGACATACAAGAGCTTCGAATACTTTCTCAAAAATTCACAATGTTGTAGTGAATACGAATGAATCAGAGTAGTTGAATTTCAATACTGTTGACTCATTCATACTCGAAATTTCATGAATGCTTATGAGCAGCGAAAAAACGATTCATTGCTGATCTCTGGTTTGAATAATCCTGAGCTTTGGATGGAATCGGTCAGTTCCTTTAGTGGCACGTTGGCCACCATGTTCAGATCTTTAAACGTTCTATCATACAATAACCTATGACGTATATTTTGAAGCGCAGGACACTTACATAAAAGGTGTTGCACCGGTTCTGTTTCTTCCAAACTTTGGCAGCTTCTGCAATAATCCTGGTGGGGCAGACCAAGCCTTTCAGTGGAAGCGCAATGTCCCGTTGAAATACCTGTTAAAGTGCAAAACGTTTTTTTGTTGAACTCAACTAACTCCTTGGCTCTCATGATGTCCATTGCTGGATACAGCATTTTTGAAAATCGGGAACCTGATATGTAGGACCACCTACGGTTTGTTGAATTTCATGCTGCTTTTTCTAATTTGAAAAAGTGTTCCTGTAGGGTGTCATATACCACATCTATAGTTTCTTCCTCAGACATATCCGATCAATTCCGTACCTATTCGTAGGCCTTCTCATTTACATCTATCCTACAGTGGCATTGAACCCAGTAGAGGCGGATGTTCTGTCGACGCACAACTCCTAACGCGATTTGATTTAACAAGGTGGGATCCTAGCGCTTTGATTGCCGCTTGACTGTCCACGCATGAGATCAAGTTCGAAGTAGGTAGACATTTTAATCGTACGTGCAACTTTTTGAATAGCAAAGATCTCTGCCTGGAATACGTTGTCTTGGTTAAGGAAAGACCCCCCCAGATCAAGTTCTACATTACATTTTTGAGCCATAGGTAAACATCGATATATCACCGTCACCGATGTCAGTTTCAGCAACCAGTATTCTTCTCGTGTGGGAGTGTGAGTTTCATATTTACATATGAAATAGGTTTCTGGTACATAGTGATTCGTTTCTACTTCATGCAGAATTGAAGCGTGCCCTACCGGTTATGGCCATAATATAACTGAGAATGAAAGCCTCAGTGCCAGGCTAATCGTATGACAACTTCGATCCAGTTGCAGATCTGATATCAAAGCATTGATTCAAGGAACAACCTCTCTTTTTCATGGCAGGTTTATTTGGTCTAAGAGTTTTTGCCACAAATCTGCTGAGAGGAAGTCGCCGAAGAAATATTTTTTTTTTCATATTTCGTTTTGATGTCTGAATGCAAAATACTTTGCTGGGTTATACCAGAATTCTTAACATTATTTTCATAAGTTTTTGGTACAAGTCTTTCTTTATTTTTTTTGTTTGTTAATATAATCATTATTAAATATTCTTAAACAGAATAAAAACACAAAAACAAAATAAATAAACAAATTATACTTATATTTTTCATCTCTTGAAACTTGAAGGACGTGCGTTAATATTTCACACATCAGCACAATGATATAAATTGCTTCATGTTTTCTTCGAATATGAATAAATTTTCTTGAGGAATAATAAATTTTTAAAACAATTTGACATAAAAATCTAATAATAATGTCGCCACTATTGTTGTGAAATATTTTCCACGTGAATTGGTGTTGTTGTTAAAGAAATTTTTGTACATTGAGCCATGCGTATAAATATAATAAGAAAATGGAGGCTTTCCTTCCAGTCAAATATTTTAAGCGATATTTTAGCCATTTTGGGAAATTGAAAATTTATGGAATGATTACGATTTTTATTCAAATGAATTTTATTTGTTTACATGAAAAACAAATTAAATTGAAATTGTTTTCTTAAAATACATTGTATAAAAATTCTTTGAAAGCATACGAAAAATTCGTCATAAAATCTGAAATACCAATGAGCTGGTAATTGAGCAAAAAAAAAAAAAAGAAAAAATAACGCTTTAGGGAAACTAGATGTACAGTGCACAGTATCTAGATAACCCAATGGTATATAAACAATCATTATCCGTGGATCTGAAAACAAATTAATTGTTTTCAACATAATATGTGTTATCAAAGTTTTACAAGATAGACGAGCCTACGTTAAATCATCGCTGTTTTCTAACGTTGTTATCGATGACTTGATGATACACGCATTCAAACACAACATAAATTAATTCGCATAAGTCGCTGTAGTCTAGTAGGTAGTGTGTTGGCTTATTAGACGTGAGGCAACGGTTCAAATCCCAGGTCTGATATCAAAACGAAAATATAAAAAAAAAAAAATTACTTCGGCGACTTTCTCTCAGCAGATTTCTGGCACAAACTCTGGGAGTTAATCAAATTGCCATGAAGTTTCTCAAAAATCTGTTGTTCGGATACTACTTTAAATTGTAGGTCCCGCCATTCATATATAAAATTAACACGTACAACATAAGCGGTGTAAGAAGCTATGTTGTAATGACCAATTATTTATGTATGTATGTATATATAAATCTCAATCTTGATTACGCTAATGACATACAGTGATCAGCAAAAGTCTAGGTACCCCAATATATTTTTGCATTTTAATAAATTTTAAGCAATAACATGTAACAAAAAATCATGTGTTTTATAATAATTTAATTATTTTATTTCTCGTTTATTATTAAACAAACAAATATTTATAGTTTTTCACAAACTAAAACAAAAAAGGAAATTAAGAAAACTTTCTGTTGATTCAATGCTTTTGCACTGCCAAAGTGTAGGTACCTCAAGCTCAAGGGACCAGAGGATATATTAAAATGTTGTCATTTATATTTCGCATAATTTTCCTTAAGGTCAAGCATTTCATTTAACCTATTTGGCGTTGTTTGTACCAGTTTTTTCTTGTGTTTCCTGTTGATATTTTTAGTCATGCGCTCATGAGCTAATTTTTCAGTAGGCTTTTGTTTGAAGTTTAGCCACTATGTAACCGTTCTTTCAAATGATCTCCTAAATACTTTCTTGGAGTCATATCAAAACTTAGTACAGGAGTATTCAGCGTGGGGACACTGTGATAGGCAAATAACATTTCATTTCATTTCATTTCATTTATTTCAGATGTCTCATACACAAAACTTAAGTTTTATATAAAGTATGAAACTGAGCGATCTGTAGATACAATATTAAATTTAAAATTAATTTTAGATAGAGAATTACAATCTTAAATTTAATTCAAAATAAGAGATTATGATCAGATCATTAAAAAGAAGAGAAAAAAAAATATATATATATTAGTTAATTGAATTATAACACTAAAGTCCAAAAATTCCACAATAAAAGTACATAAAATTAATAATAGTCATAATAGTTAAAAAATAAATAATTTACAATCTTGCAGCGTTCATTTTAATATAGTCAAAATTATCACAAACATTAAACAACAATAAAATACAAAAAATAAATAAATAAATAAATACAATAATATAAATTTAATAAAGTACACTTTATATATATTAACCCTCAATGTGAAAGATGACATACAATATATCTCCTGAATTGACGTGCGTTACCAATGATCTGTAATCTGTACGGAACTGTGTTCCAGAGACTGATGGCATTAATGAAAAAATGATATTTAGAAATCAATGAACGACGTTCAAAAGTAAGAATTCTTTTACCCCTATCAAGTGTAGAAAAGCGTAAGCGATTATAAAGATGTTCAGGTTGACGTGTATATATAATTTTATGCATGAACAGTAAAATACGGACCCTCAAATAATTATCAAAATTCATACCATATAGAGAGGTGACGTAGGAGGAAACATGGTCATACCTTCGCAGGCCATACACATATCGAATAATATTATTAAAGGCCACATTGAGGTTCCTCTTACTTTCACTATCACAACTAGCAAATAGTTCACAGCCATACAGCAAAGTAGGTATTAAGTATGTTTTAGCAAGGAGTATTCTAATTCTCATAGGAGTACAGTGATGAGTTTGCCAGAGATTTCTTAGCATGGAGAACGTTCGACCACAAGCTATGTCAATGTGATTGGACCAAGTTAGGGTGTCGTTAAAATATATACCAAGATTTTTGGCAGAGCGTACAGTATCTATAGGTTGATTGTTCAAAATCAAAACAGGGTTATAAGTGAGACTCAATAATCTCTTCTTAATAATTAAACTTTTCGATTTATTTGGATTGATTTGTAAACCATTAGCTGTAGCCCATTTGTACACAACGTCTAATTCCTCGTTTAAGGTTCTCACACACTCAGCGACAGCACTGTTTTTACAGCTCATGTAAAGCTGAACATCATCAGCATATAATCTGACCTTACAGTGTCGAAGTTTGCCCTGAAGATCATTCACGTACAATGAAAAAAGCAATGGACCTAAGATTGAGCCCTGTGGAACACCACGACTCAATGGTAAACATCTAGACCTTGTGGTAGGAGTTTGAACAAATTGATATCTACCAACTACATATGAGCGTATGAGATCCGTTGCAGTTGATGATAATCGAAACATGTATTTAAGCTTAAGACTCAAAACGTTGTGGTCAACGGTATCAAACGCTCTGGAATGATCCAAAAGAACTAAAAAAGTGACGTTACCACAGTCCACCTGCTGTCTTATGTCCTCAGCAACATCCACCAGGGCAGTAATGCAGCTGTTATTTTTCCTAAAGCCAGATTGTCGATCAGTAAGCATATTCTCTACCTCAACAAACCGTGTAACTTGACTATGCATTAATCTTTCAAAAGCTTTCGATAGAAATGGCAATATTGCTATTGGCCTAAAATCAGAATTCGTTTTAGGAATAGGTATAACCTTAGCTAATTTCCAGATCTTGGGATAGTAATTGGTAGTAAAGATTTTGTTGAAAATAAAGGTTATAAAAGGAAGGAGTTGTGGGATAAGAATCTTCAAAAACCTTGGATCCATTCCATCTACACCAACTGCATTTGATTTAATCGACAATATACTAGACAAGACTTCACACTAAGTTACGTTCACAAAAGAAAATGTACTGTTGAAAACATCATTATCAAAATTATAGTAGCCAGAAATAGCCTGCACACTCGGTGTATTCAAGAACTGTTCATTAAGTGCATTAGCGTCGACTACGCAAGCTTCTTGGTTACTCGGTCTTGCAATACCAATTTTCCGAATCGTTTGCCAAGTTTTCTTAGAACTTAGTGCAGAAGAAAACTTAGTGGCATAGTATTCAGATTTAGCCCTCTTGATCAATCTGTTAGTTATCCTGCGTGATACCCGGTATTCCTCATACAAATCTGTAGTTCTAAAACGTTTCCATCGGGCATATAAATGGTCTCTGAAATTAATAGCTTGCTTTATATCCATATTCACGTTAGCAGCAGTATGACTGGATTCATGGACTTGTTGGAAGTAAATATCGTTACAAATTTTTATTTTCTTCAGAACTTTAGGTAAATTTGGTCTTTAGAATATTTATATACTCTCTCTTATTCATTATTTCCTCAATAAATTGCAAAGTATGTACTAACTAATTTCGTACAGACAAGACACTATGTACGTATGAGTAATGCTTAGATGTTATACATACACATGTATTCCTTATACGTCTCAAGTGTTTAAATTTGCAATAAATTTCATAATGCATGGATGTCTACGTAAGTATGTATGTATCCAAGTTTTCATACAAAATATTTTTTGTTTCTGTTAATTTTCAACATTCAGAAATCTGGTCTTAAACGACTATTTAATTTAATCTCATAGGGTCCTTATATAAACGCTTCCTATCTTTAAATTTAAATAAAATACAGGGTACATGAGATATCATCAACATTTTTTTTTCCGTTTGAATGAATCGTTGATGTCATTATGTATGGAATATACATACATACATACACACATAGTTGGTCAATACAACCTATCAGTCAGGATTAGAACCTATCTTTTCACACTACTTATGTTGTGTGCATTATTTTTATATGTGAGTGGTGGGGACCTACAATTTAAAGTCAACTCCGAATGACAAATTTTTGAGAAACTTTTTAATTCCAATGTTTTATTTACTCTCAAAGTTTTTGTCCGAAATGTGCTGGGCAGTATTTAAATTAAAATTTCCACAAAAAAAAAATTAATATTTCAAGTTTATTTAAAAAACCGTTAAGTGAACTAGTTTCATTGGTTTCAATTGACAAATTTCTGTTTTTATTTATGAAAAGCATACAACCTTAAGCTATTAAATTTTCAAAAGAATTCTTTTGTAGAAACATACCTAGAATTTATGTCGTTTGAATTTCAAATATTGTGTCTGTAAACCTACTGCTTATTTTTGCCTTTATTCTTGTCGACATATTTATTATATAACGTCAGATGACGGCATCACTTCTCCATCTATTGCAGAAATAATATTCATTCAACTGCCTTTGAATGAATTTGTCAGTTTGTTTTGTTTTCGTCTTAAATTTTTTGTTTCTATTTTTCAATCATGAAAATTCTTGCGATGAATATCTTAAATTCAGTTTTTTTTTGGTTTTCTTAAACCATCTCTCCGCATGTAGTCGTATGCAAATAATTTATTTTCCAGAATGTCGAAAGATTTGAAGGGAATAAAAAGGAAAAAATAAAATATTAAGAACTCCTTAAATTTCCTAGGCGAGACAAAAAAAATTGCCAGTTTGTTATTCACACCATTTTTCTTAAAATTATTCAAATTAATTCAAATGTTGATCACGCCAAGCGTTTTGCTAAACAATACATGCGAAGTTTAAATACACATCCTGCTGATTTTGAACCATTTCTGGCAATTTTACTTTTGAATACATTGTAGTTACATTCTTATTTTAGTATCCTTAATACGATAATGTAATACAATAATTATAAGATAATACAATACATAACACAAACACAGACGACGTTCTGCCCTTTAATTTCTCACTTCCTCTTTGGTACATGACTTCTATAAGTATTTATTATTCTAGTATTTATCAACTCAAAAGCAAGTAGTCTTAATTATTGATACCCATCGGACTCTGTGATAAACTACCAGTTACAGTACCCTATTATTTTTGTAGCCGAGAGCCTTCCAGTTCGTATTGAAATTCTGTCTTTCGCAATTTCTTTGTTGTAAACTTTTTTCATGATATCATACTGGATTGACTTTGAATCATTGCATTTAACGTCACCGACATCGGCTGAAGTCGCCGTAGTCTATCTAGTAGGTAGTACGTTCGCTTATTAGACGTAAAGCCCGGGTTCGAGTCTCAGGCCAGACATCATTTCTTCCATTTCAGACATCATCATATTTCTTTGGCGACTTCCTCTCAGCAGATTTCTGACAAAAACTCTGATAGTAAATAAAAAAACCTGCCATGAAAAAGGTTTTCAAAAACTTGTCGTTCGGAGTCGATTTTAAACTGTAGGTCCCGCCACTCATGTATTAAATTAACACACACAACATAAGTGGTGTGAGAAACTAAGTCCATAATCCTGGCTGAAGGGTTGTAATGGCCAATTGTGCGTGTAGGAGAAAAATATCACGTGCACAATCGAAATTATTCACATGCACATTTTTAGCATATGTTTTAAAAAAGTTGAATTAGTTTCGTGCTATCAAATTGTGTGAATGCCAAAAATTACCAAGAATATTCTTCTGCTTATCGCTTTTTGACATTTGGAATGCGAAATACACAATACAGCATAGCATTAAGCGTTCCCAAACAAAAAGTGTATTCAGTACAACAAACATGATACAAAGTCGTGTGAATTGGCCAAATATCGGAATGTTGTAAGCAGCAGTAGAAACAGGGTGATGCCTTATCATCCCACTCTATTTCTTTCACGTTTAAGGTAAAAAAATAAATATATTCGTTGGTCTTAAATGTGTATTTAAAGCTTTTCTTAGATAATGTTTGAGCGGCTTTTAAGCTGTCCTCTACAGATATATAAATTTAAAAATATTAGATCAATTCATATAACACAATAACACCAGTAAAAAGAAAAAAAAAATACTCGTACATACAATCTAAGCATATTTGAATAATAAAATACTCCAACGAATTTCAATTTTTTTCCAAATTAAACTTTCAATGAAAAGTTCGACTATAACAATGACTAACGATGGTTATGGAAACTTTGCACCGCACCACATCACTCAATAGGGTTGAAATAAGACTTCATTACCCTACATACATAGGGCGTATGCTGTATTTTTGCAATCTCCTTCTTTGCTTTTTATTTTCCAACAATTTTATACGCCGCTTTGAACAATTGATAATAACAACGACGACGTTGACAAGCAACAACATACATACTCGTACGTTGGGTGGTTTGCTGCAGTTTTTAGCAAAATTTCCGTGGGGCATAGATATGACCTAAAAATAATTAAGTTTTGGCAATTAGTAAATGAATTTTGTCATAAACAAAAGCGTTAAAGGACAGCTCAGTTTTGAGTGGACAAAATCTCTACATATGTATGCATGCTCCATAACTAAAAAAAAAACTTGAAATAACAGCTGGAAGTGAACAAAAATTTTTACAATATTTAGACGAAAATGCCATTTAACTTGACTAATGAAGGCAATAACGATACACAAGAATGAATCTTTTTTTTTTGATGAACTAATAATAGCTTTAAGCATTAAGTTTTTGTTACAGCAAAATTATGTTTGCAGGATTAAAATCCTTTTTTTTTCGGATTTTTACTTGGAAATCCAATTTTTTTTTTTTAATTTCAGGAAAAATATTTAATTTTTGTTCAGAACAAAAAATTATTGTTTTATTATACTGAAGATACCTTGAGGCAGACATCTCCAACTGTGGGTCCCGCCACGCATGTATAAAATTAATATACACGACATAAGTGGTATGAGAAGCTGGGTTGTAATCCTGACTGAAGGATTGGAATGAGCAGTTATATATGTATCAGAGATCAGCAAAGAATGGTTTTTTCGCTACTCATAAATACTCATAAAATTTTGAGTATGAGTGAGTCTACAGTATTGAAATTCAACTACTCAAATTCGTTCTCACTACAACATTGATTTATAAGTACAGGTTACAATGAGTATGACATCAAACTCATAACATTCGAAATATGTTTGATTCATACGCCTACTCATTCAGATTCATAAATTTAGAAAAATACTTGTAATTCTCATAAATGATTCAAGTGATTCGAATCATTCATCAAAATTTTCAGTCTTAGTTGTTGTTGCATTTACAAAAAAAGAAGAAAGAAAAAGACAAAGGCAGCAAACAAAGCAAACACACAACCTTCCAGTGAGTATTGTAGTGTTCCTACGCGAATCATATTTATTTTGTGATTTTTGTAAATGTTGAGTCATGGAAATTCGAAATCAACAAAATCATGCGTAATGTTAAGTATGAGTACGATGAATACTTCAAACTTTCAATATGTGTAGTATGAGTATGATATTAAAATAAATATGAATTCGTATAAGTATTAGAAATTATGAGTATGATTCGAATCTAGTCATCTTTTTGAATACTCAGTGCTGATATCGGATATGTATGTATGTATGGATGTATGTATGTATGTATGTATGTATGTATGTATGTATGTATGTATGTATGTATGTATGTATGTATGTATGTATGTATGTATGTATGTATGTATGTATGTATGTATGTATTATGTATGTATGTATTTATGTATGGATGTATGTATGTAGGCATGTATGGATATATGTATGTACATATGCATATATGTAAGTATGTACGTGTATGTATACCGAGTTATTTGAAATATGCTTATAGAGCAACTACTTTGTTATTCGTATAGTTTAACATATTTTCCTCCATATTTACCTTAATCGTCCAAATGTTTAACCACATTTCTCGCTGGCAAAAGAGTGTATATGCTGACGGCAGCAGTTAGGTCAGCATGTAGTAGCAGTATTATCAGCAGAGGTATAAGTGTGAATAAGATTATTTACTAACATATCTGAAGTAAACAATTTATTCAAAATGGATCCTATAATACTGTCCTGTAACTTACCGGATCTAATCGGCTAAGACCATATTAACAACCCTTCGGCGGATTAAAAAGGCTTCATGCTGCTGCATGAAGAGCTTCATTCAATTGAAAAGAGCAATATTTGCTGTTCTCAAAAATTTTTTTTATTATTTGCTGTAATACGTGGATTCCTTTAATAGGAACGTGTTCCTTAAAGGCAAATTGATAATCCGGACTACGCTTCTTTGTATTTAACCTTGGCAGCAATTTAGACTATTTGTCGGAAATTGTAGACAAAAATCATCTTTTTGGATGAAGTTCCTTTTAGTGATCTAGTCATCTTGATGGCTACGTTAATAAGCACAGTTGCCGTATTTGGGGCTCAGAAAACCCACATGTGGTATTACAGAAGCCAATGCACCCATTACGAGTGACTTTGGTGCGGCTTGTGAAGCGGAGCCATAATTAGCACATATTTCTTTGAAAATGAGGATGACCGAACATTTACGATCCAATGTTTGGAAGGATCAGCTTGTCGCGCATCTCATGACACAATCAACTTATTGCGGTAAGCGTTTGATGGCTGTTTTATTAGCCGAAATGGTGATGTCAATTGGTTCTTCACCAGTGTCTAACTGGTGTGGGTCCCAGGGCATAGTAACATTCCGGGAAACTGCAGGGCCGACGAGCTCGCCAGAGCTGGTGCGCTCCTTCCGGAATCCTCTTTGATTGAATTAGGTGCGCCACTTGCTTCGGTAAAGTTGGACATTGCGCGGAAATTCTTTCGGAACGGGTCAATGAGGAATCCTGCTCCACCGCCAGACTCACCTGGCTCTCGATGGATAGAAGGCGTAACAACCAATTACTTGGTCTTGGTCGTGACGAGGAGACTGTTATCCACTTTCTTTGTCTATGCCCGTCTCTTGCTAGGTGTAGATATAGGTTATTTGGCTCCCCATTTCTTGTCAGCTTGACGGAGCTATTACCTATTGATATCAAGGATATAGCTTCGTTTATCCAACTTTCGGGCTGGTTTTCCAGTGTAGGATAGTCGTGCCTTTGAAGTGCAGCCCTTGCGCAGACCAACTTCTTCCTCTTCTCTGATTTTGGTGGAACTTGGTCAGTGCAGGGACTGCGTTCGCCCATGGCATCACAACGGGCCGCTATGCGTGCTCAAGTGTGCTTTGTGATATCAAAGCTACCACTCCGACCGACCGACCGACCGATGTCAATTGGCCGCCAAAAAGCTGCGATTTAGCACTCTTGGACTATTTTGTGTAAGGCGCCATTAAAGAAAGGTGTTATGCCGAGAAATCAGAGACAATTGAGCAATTAAAAGCCAACATTCGTGATGCCACTGTCGATATACGACCTCCAACAAATTGGTAATCAATCGAAAGAGGTACTGTAAAGCCAGCCGCGACGGCGATAGGAATGAAGTAATATTCTGTTCCTAACTTTACAATAAAATTTGGAAAACTTTCAAGCTGTCTTTGTTTTCTTTATATAGATGGACAATATTCTGTGGCAATGTTTGTGGAAATGTTTTTGTTTATTTTGCGCATCAAACATTAAACAGAGTCGAATTTCACAGTTTTAAATTTACGATAAGAAAAAAACTTAAAAAAAATATTTTTTTGGATAAAAAACTTGCATTAAATTTTAATTCATGTCCAGGCAAAAAAAAAATACAAAGTCTAATAATATGCAATAAAATTTTAAGGAATTTATTAAACAAAACAATTTATATAATCGGGTATAAAAAATAATTCGATTTATTACATAACTTAGTCAATAAAAAAAAATGATTTTTTTATCATTTTATTACCTTAAATAAATACAATAAAAATTATTACGTGTTATACTTTCATCAAAAATTTTATGAATAATAAATAAATATTAAAAAAAAGGCTTACAGTGCACGATAAAAGTGAAAAAAAAGACAGTAATAAAAACTTTGAAAAATTTTAAAACTGACAAGAGACAAGAATATATGTACATCAAGAGTTTAAAAAAGGCTCTTTTAATTCTTTTTACCTATCCAACAGCCTGAGTGATACATCCTTTCTATATGTATGCTTTTATAAAATATTTCTTTTATCCAAAAATATTTTCCACAATAAAACCACCTTGTTTACTGCAGAAATATTTACACATATGCAGTGGTTTATATACAAATAATATAGAAAATCATATCCACACATACTATTTTATAGTTATGAATACCAATTTTATGCTTTTGTGGTAATAATTCGCATGTTCGATTTTATTGTTTATTGTTGTGTATATTAGTGTTACCATAAGTCTGACTTTTCGTCCCGGATTGTTTCACTTTTAATAGTATCACTCAGTTTTCGTGCGGACTTAAGAATTCCAGTAGTTTTTTTTATCTTATTTCAAATATTTTTTAAATTATCATTACGACTCTTCTACTTGTTAGATTCGCATCCAACTTATAATGCTTAAGCATATCTGACACATAATTAAACTTGCAATGCCTCACATGTATCGTAATCAGATGTATAGGTAGTCAATCACAATGTTAAGCGTTTTTACTAACTGACTTAATAGGTTATTACAATCCTTCAGTTAGGATTACGACACTTATGTTGTGAGTGTCAATTTTATATATGAGTGGCGGGACCTACAGTTTAAAGTCGACTCCGAACGGCAGATTTTTGAGAAACTTTTCATGGCAATTTTATTTACTCTTAGAGTTTTTATCAGAAGACTGCTGAGAGGAGACTAGGTTAGATTAGCTTAAGGTAACGTGGTAGCTTTGATTACCAAAGCAAACTTGAGCACACATCGTGGCCCGCTGTTATGCCACAAGTAAGCCGCTGAGAGGAAGTCGCCGAAGAAATATTTTTTCATATTTCGTTTTGATCGAGATGTCTGACCTGGTGTTTAAACCACTGCCTTACGTGTAATACGTTATTTTCAAAGGAAAAATAATTCTTTCGGCGACCTCTTTTTTTTTGATAGGAAAACCTATTTAAATTTATTGTTCAGAGTAAAATAAGGAAATACAAAACTGTGTATATGTAGTAAACAAAAGAGAATGTTTTTCCATTACATAGTCGGTTGTGGTTATTGAAAACCAATGGGGGAGAACTCGGTAGAAGACTGAGAAAACGAATGGAATTTGCATGGAATTTGAAATGTAATGATTGATCGGATGCGGATATCATTACGATATCGCAGCATACCGAAGATCTTAAGTAGGACTTTTCTCTCAAGGCTGCTGCATTAGTGCTTAATAGTGTCCATGCTTCCTCGTCATAAAGAAGCACGCGAAATATGTGAGTCTTGTAGAGTATTAGTTTTATCGTACGAAAGAGGTCTCTGTTACACAATTGTCTATTGAAACCATAATAGCAACTGTTTACAGGAGTGATCCTATACTTGATCACTAGACTGACATAATTTTTGGAGGTAACAGCGGACCAAGATAAACAAATTCCTTGACTATATCGAAAGTATAGTTATCGGCCATAATTTCGGATCCAATAGGCTACGTATCCCCATTTCTTTACAATTTCACACTTTAAATTGATTTTAAAAATAATAAACTTTCTTTTAATAATTTCTTCTTTAGAAATTTATTTTGAGTTAGTATGTGTACAACCTTTTTTTTTGCTCACTATATGTTCTGTATAATGAGTTCAAAAATTTTTTCCTGTACTGCATGTTCGTAAAATGAACCTGGCAAACCTACTGCATATACATATATATATGTACATATATATATTCCAGGATTTTGTATTTTCAATATTTTTATACAACAAATGTTAATTCATGTGGTATTATGTCTTATTATATGAGCGCACACACGAATTTGGTATTTTTATTGACGGCATTTCAGTTAAAATTTTTTCTGTATGCTGGATATACGATATTTTAGTAGAAGTGTAGTACATTTTAATTTTATTCTTGTTATCCATTTACGGCGCCAGTCTAATGGTTGGAAAAATTCAATAAAATTTTAATAAATTTATATATGTAAACAATGTGTTTGTAAAACGATTATTTTCTCAAATATTTATTCAAATACATAATAACACATATTCATGCGTACATATATATATTATATGTACATATTTGTACAAAAATTATTTGATGAATATTTTCAACAATATTGTAAGAACCACGAACCTAAAAGATTATTTTTACATGTTAATATTCAATTCAATTATCAAAATAAATGAAGTCTATAAACTGAACTATGAAGTCAATGTTTCATTTTCAATTTCAAGTTTCATAATTCGTAATTGAAATTGAACATACACGAGAGGAAATACATCCTTCTTGGGTGGCGCTATCGATTTTTTATTTGATATTTATGGCAATAAACGTGCAATTTAATATTGTCTTCCATATTCATTATAATAGGCATACAGTTTGTTAAAGAGCAAATCTAATTACTAATTATCCATAATTAACGGTACAATTGTATTTAATAAAGAGTTAATTAATACTGCATAGTTTATAAGAAACTAGCTAAAACCCGGTGTGCTTCGCTACTCCTATCGATACGAAATATGAATAATCAAAATATATAGATATACATTTTTTTATGTATATTTTTATTATTTTTAGTCAATAACCTCAACGGAATAAAATAAGAAGTCTAGATTTTAAAATATTTATTTTATTACTGATATTTATAATGTTTTATAATAATTATTTCTTATTCTAGTTTCTTACGATATATATATGTACTTATATATTTTTTCTTGTATTTACAATTATAATATTTCTTAATAATTAATTTTTATTCCAAGCCTTCATATTCATATGGATTTCAGTGTTACCCATGTACAATTTGATGATTTTATCTATAATGTTTTCCCAGATATAAGAAGTTTTAAATTTAATTCATATGGGAAGTACCACACTGCCTTTTCCTAGTCAAATCATTTTTGTCTAAAATATTCATATTGATACTAAAGTTGATTCGACAAAATTTTTGGGACTCTAACAGTTATATTTTCTTAGATATATTAATTTAATATTTTTATAGAAGGTGACACGCCCATTACAGCAAGTCTGCCCATTTTGTTCATATAGATGTTAAAGTTGTCCATACACAATTTGAGGAATCTAGTTGTTGCAGTTTATGGGATATGCGACATTAAATACTTATTGGGTATGTGGGCGTGGCACCTCGTCTACTGGAAATTTTAAAATAAAAAGTAGCCTATAGTTCCCTCCAGACATACAGGAAGGTACTGTCAAAAAATTTCAAGAAAATCGGTCCAGCCGCTTAGCCGTCTATACACTTCAAACAAACAAACCCACAAACAAATAAACACACATTCATTTTTATATACATATGTATATAGATGTAAAATTCATTAATAAAAATTACATATGTGACGTATGAGTGATATCTAATTCCATTAAATTTCATACGTCAAAAAATCATAGATTTTTTATTGCATACTTGTCAGGGTAACTATGCTAGTAAATTTTAAGCGTATGAGTAATATATTTCAAATGCAATTAAATATTAAGTATGTAGTATATGTAGCCGTGGCACCTCGCTTATTTGAAATTTCAACATAAAATGTAGCCTCTAACTCCTTCCAGACATACAGGAAGATACTGTGAACATTTCAAGAAAATCGCTTCAACCGTTTAGCCGTCTATAGACTTCAAACAAACCCACAAACAAATAAACACACAGTCATTTTTATATATAAGAAGAAGATAATATTTTTTGTTTTTGTTTTAAATGTTCAATGTCGTTGGTGGTGAGTTAAAGGAACGGTTGACAATGAAGGTATGCCTCATTTGATATTTCCTAGTTTTCACATGAATTTTGTAGCAAACATTCATAATTGGTCATTACTACCCTTGCTGCTCACTCCACTTAAGTTCTGTTTGCTAATATTATTCATGAATGGCGATACCTACAGTTGAAAGTCGACTCAGAACAACAGATTTTTGAGAGAGAGACTTTTCATGACAATTTCATTAACTCTCAGAGTGTTTTTAATTATTTGTTGTTATGTTGGTAGACTCATCTCGAACATATGTTTACAGTTTTACACGTAGAGCGTGTTTGGTTTGTTTGTAAGAGGCATAAATAAGACAAGGGTTTGCGTGTTAGTCGATTTTCTAGTATCGAAAAAAATGGATCAAAGAAGTTGCATCAAACTTTGTGTAAAAAATGGAATTAAGTGCTCAAAAACACTTGAAATGCTGACAATGGCATACGGTGAGAGTACTGTGAGTCGAAAATATGTCTACAAGTTGTTCGAGCCTTTTGCAGAAGGTTGAAAAGATTTGAATGACTATAGTCGACTTGGACGCCCCAGTACATTAATAACCGATGAAAATATTGAAAAAGTAAAGATAATGATTATGGAGTATCATCAAATCACAATTAAAGAAGTTGCCGAGGATGTCTGCATATCGCTTGACACATGGCGTGCAATTTTTTCGGAGGTCGTTCCAAAATTGCTGCATTTTGATCAAAAACATGAACATCGTTGCAGCATTGTTTTATACACTATAAGGTAGGCTCCCTTGTCACAATCTGTTAGTGGTGCATGTGAAGCACCAAGAGCTTAGAATGAAACGTTTAGTAGTATGCCCAGATATTCAAACATTCTGTCACCCAAAAACCAATGATGTCTGTCTTGAAGTGCAGGAGACTCACATAAAAGTTGTTGTACCGAGCTTGTCAACGAAACTGAAAATAATGCAGTGGTGCTTTGGGATACCCATTAGAGTACAAAATGCTCTTTTGTAGAACTCAAGTAGTTCCTGGGTTTTCCTGCTATCCACTGCTAGACACAGTAGTTTTAAAATTCAGCAACCGGTTATGTTTGACCGCATACAGTTTGTTAAATACTATGCTTCTTTTTCCAATTTGAAAAGGCATTCCTGTAGGAGCGCAAATATCCCCTCCATCGTTTTTCCTCAGACATCTTCAACTCACTCTCCATTTGCCAGTACGTCAGCCTTTTCTTTTCCTTCCATGGCACAGTGACACGGCACCCTGTAGAGACGAATGTTGTGTCGACATATACGTTGTAGAGAGTCTATGCAATCCCAAGCGACTTTTTGTTCTGACGAGGTAAGATCAAAACGCTTTGATTGTTTCGAATACATAAGGTTCCTGGTTTCAATTATGCTTACAGCTTAAAATACTCTGTAGTGATTAAGAAAAGACCCCAGATCTAGGTAAACATTCCATTTTTGAGCCATCGGCGAAGATCGTTATATCATCGTCATCGATTGATACGGTTTGTTGAATTCCAATTTGAAAATACAGGTAACCCTCGATTTACACGGTTTGTTGGGACCGACGAAATTATGTTTAAATCGAAAACGCGTAAAATGAGGTTAGGAATTCATATAAAAGCTTATTTTGGGACCAAAAATTACGTATATCGCGTAATTCGAAACATAAAATGCATGTAAAACTCACTTTTGGTACTTAAAAATCGTGTAAAAAAACACACCAAATTATTTTTTATTAATTAACTTCTATTATTTATTTTGTACTTTTCATTTATTAAAAATAAACTTCTGTGTTTTCTTAAATACTATAGTTATCAAAAATGAAAATAATATAAAACAAAGAACATAACGTCAAAAATAAATTCAGTTTCATATTTTTTTTTTCATATTCATTTTTTAAGTTTTAAAAATTGATAAACGAAAATAAAAAAATAACAAAATTTAGAAAAGAATAAAATATATTGCTACTCTTGGTCAAGTGTGAAGAAATCTGTTATCCGCTTCTGTTTTTTTTCCATTTCATACTTCTTGAGAAGTTCTTCATATGGAGCTAACGATTTTCTAATTGAAGATTCAAATGAAGCTGATCGATTTGGTAGTGGATCGTTATTTAAAGAAAATTTAATTAACTCTTGTCCCATATGCAAAAATATCGCTAATTTTGAAGAATCCATGTCAGTGCAGTCTTCGTCGTCTTCATCGGTCAATTCTTCTGAATCTTCGGCTAACTCTATTAAATCCAGTTCTGTCAGCTCCAGATCATCATTTATCATTTCCATGATATCGCCTGCAGCTACGTTTTCAAATATTTCATTTGATTGAGTGACTTCTAATATTTCAGAAATTTCAGAAGATAGGGGAGTGTCCATATTGTCAGTACCTACAACTTCCGGCCAAAGTTTTTTCCAACAACCATTAAGCGTAGATGATTTTAAATCTTTAATGGATTCTGATGTTATATTAACGCAATTTAAAACCGAAAATTCTTTGCATAAATCTGGAAGACTTAAATTTGGCTTCTCTTCCATTAAATTTAAAATAAATTGGAGATATTTCTTTATATAGTATGATTTAAAGGTAGAGATAATGCCCATATCCAATGGCTGCAGAATAGATGTTGTATTTGGTGGCAAAAACATTACTTTAATATTTGGATGCAATAAATTTTTCGGGTGGCAGGGAGCATTATCGACTAGAAGGAGAATCTTAAAATCTAAATTTTTAGTTCTTACATATGTTTCAGCATCTTTTGCAAATATATTCTGGAACCAATCGGCAAATAGTTTTGAAGACATCCAGGCTTTATTATTTGCTCTCCAGTGCACGGGTAATTTCGACTTATTCACATTTTTCATACATCTTGGGTTCATAAACTTAAGCATTAGAGCACAATAAAAGTGTTATTCTTTCTTTTGATTTTTTGTGTCCGGCAGCAGTAGAATGTTCTTCCAAAACATATGACCTTTTCGGGATAGATTTCCATACCAAACCAGTCTCGTCGGCATTAAATACTTGATGAGGATGATATCCTCCATCCTTTATTACCTGCTGAAAATGATTTGGAAATGGGGCTGCAGCATTCACGTCACCCGATGAGGATTCTCCTTGTATAAATAAATTTCGTAAACCAGCCCTTTTCTTAAATTTTTCGAACCAGCCGTTACTTGCCAAAAATTTGCTTTTGCAATCGGCATCATCAGGTTGCTCCAAACAATCGAAAATTTTTAAAGCTTTCTGCTTAATGGCCCTGTTGTCTAATGGTATTTGTTTATCTATTGCATGTTCTATCCAAATTAATAACGATTTTTCCATTTTTTCAATTAAATTATCTCGAACATAAGACACACGTTTTGATGTAGCGGCAGCTCCATCACAAACACTTCTACGAATTCTATTTTCGTTTTTTTGAATTGATCATATCGTGGATTCATTTAAATTTAGAATTTTTGCTAAAGATGAGGGCTTTTCTCCACATTTTAACCGATCCAAAATATTCACTTTTTCCAGCAATGAGATGACTTTTCTCTTTTGAAATGTTTTTTTCTGCGCTGGAACCATTTCTAAATAATATTTAAATACACTCAATCTTCTTGTTCTTCCACTTTTACATACACAGTTGTACATTGCAATTTTGGAAAATTAACTTGTTAACTTTTGGAAAAAATTAACTTTTTTACAACGCAGTGCTGCATTTCGTGTAAATCGAGGGGTTGCCGCTATATTTTAAACGCGTTATATCAAAATCGCGTAAAAAAAATCGCGTAATTAGAAAAATGGATGTTATTTTTGAATCGCGTTATATCAAAATCGCGTAAATGAAGTATCGCGTAAATCGAGGGTTACCTGTATATTCCTCAAGGGGCGCAAGATTCTCAAATCCTCTCCATACGCATTTTCCTTTCCTTCAATATCGAATAGTGTTACAATACTTTCATTATGTATGAAAGTTTCTCGTTTAAATTGTCACAAATCAGACTAAATTGACTTTCTTTTTTGTTAACTAGTAAATGTACTACCAAAAGGTTTTTACATTCTTTAAATTTTTTTCATCTATTAAACTGCCTGTAATTTACTAAAGCATTCCACAAATAGCATTTTCTCTACTATATATATAACCATGCTAAGACCAGAAGGTAAATAACCAAACACGTACTATTTTGTGGTATTTTATTGAACCTTTTGAAAGTATGTATGTACGTGGCAATAAAAACTAGCAACAGTATTTTATATCATTGAAATGGATAGTAGAGAGTAGTTGTTACGGCATATTGTTATGCTATGGCCAAGTGAAATGCATTTTTATTGTAATAATATCGTATAAATTTATTTCATTTCATCGTAAAATTGTGAATGAAACATATAATATTACATGAATGATTTGTTCTGTATGGTTTTATATATTTTGCAATGGAAAGTATACAGCTGCTGGTCATGAGAGAAACATAAAATATAGTTAGCATCAAAAGAAACTGTACACTCTGGATAATATTTTAACAATCATCAAACTAAACTGTTATCACTTTGGAAATTTTTTTGGAATTTGTTTTTGGTTCAATTTTAAAAACTGGCAATGTAGGAATTTTAAAATAAAAATAACGGTAATTTATTAACCTATATGCGCTTATCGCCCCATTTTTAAAATGGTAAGATATTGATCAGCTGTGTGGTATACCATATAGTTTCCAATAAATACAAAAAATCCATGTTTTTACGAGAAACAAAGGTTGGGAACATACGGGGTAATGTAAATATTTTTTGTAATGTACAGTTTCTTTTGACGCTCACTGTATGTGTTGTTATGATGATTTTTAATATTTTCTTTTTACAGCTTTGAATATATTACAATATTCGCACTCCCTCATATTTCAATCACTTTTTATAGTCTCTTATATTATGAAAGGAAGTATTTTTAAATCGAAGATATTTTTACTCAATTTATATTTTTATGGACCAAAAATCAACTGAGTGGGTGCATTGAGTTTTAAAGCATATACTTTCATACAAGGATTTGTATCCTAGCGAAACTATCTTAAAGGCCTAATTGCTACTTCCCGAAAATGCAACTATTAATGGCAAGCCTGTTATGTTAAAGTAAGCCATTTTTGGTAACCTTGAAAAGAGATTAGACTAGATGGAAAAGAGAAATTTGTTCTCAGCTCAATGACTTTGGCAGGTAAAAGCCTAGCAAAAATCTTCCACTGAAAGTTGAAGTTTATCCAATACTAAAGAAATTTTGGGCAATGGTTGACAGATTGCATTAAATTTTGTGTAACAAATGGAATTAAATGCTCAAAAACAATTGAAATGATGACGACGTGAGATGTTTTTTTTTGGTCAAAATTCAATAGTTTTGGATCGAACTTCAACGCCACAAGTTATGCCCACTAGTTTTCGAAAGAAATTGCATTGCATAAGTCGAGCAGACATCATCAGCAACTTCTCTAATTGTAACTTGACGATCCTCCATAACAATTCCTTAACCTTTTCGACATTTTCATCGGTTATTGATGTGCTGGGGCATCCATGGCGAGCTTTGTCATTTACATCTTCTCCACCTTTTGTGAAAAGCTTGTACCACTTGTAAACATTTTCTCGACTAAGAGTACTTTCACCGTATGCCATGAGCACTTAATTCCATTTCATACACAAAGTTTGATGCAACTTCTTTTATCCATTTCTTTGATGGAAGAAAATCGCGAACTAAAACCTTTGTCTTATTTCTGCATCTTACAAACAGACTAAACATGCTCTGCAGCTGAAACTATGAACATATGTTCGAGACGTGTATACCAATATAACAATAAATAATTAAAAACTTACTTACTTACTTAATTGGCCATTAACAACCCGATTAACGGATTTCGGGCTGCCGCAACACATTCTTCCAGGCGCCTATGCTATTGCGCGCTTACGCCAGTTGGTCACACCAATCGATGACAGGGCTTTTTCGATTTGGTCCTTCCAACGGATGCAAGGTCGTCCTCTTCGCCGATTTCCGCAGATTCCCGCATCAAATACCCGTCTCGCCGAAACATCCTGCTACATTCGAACGACATGGCCGAGCCAGTTCAGGTGCTGGATATTAATACACTGCACAACGTCTATGTCGTAGAGGTGGTCATTCAGCTCATACTGTTGGATCGAAGGGGGTAATAATCGCCAATTTGCCCTGGACCGAAAGGGGATTTTCCACAGCTTCTCTTGTGACATATTGTTTGACTTCACTGCTCTGTTCGTTTCTTGGAATACTATACTCACAGTATTTTGTCTGATACGCATATTTCTTTATCCTGTTTTTTTTAGACGAAGAAAGTGTCCAAAATTAAAATCCGTTTTTTCTCTCAAGATCGCTTGCTCTCTGTAATCGCCATAGTCTACTAGGTAGTGAAATCTCCAACAAAATGAAATAAGAAGAAATAATTTCTCGGCAACTTCCTCTCAGCAGATTTCTGGCAAAAACTCTAAGAGTAGAAATAAAATCGACATGAAAAGTTTCTTAAATAAAACTGTCGTTCTGTAGCTGTAGGTCTTGCCACTCATGTATAAAATTAACACGCACAACATTAGTGGTGTGAGAAGCGTTATCCTGACTGAAGGGGTGTTGTTGTTGTAACAGTTATGTTGTTATCTACAGAAGTATTTCCCTTGTGGGTATAAAACAATTTTGTTTATTACTTGATTGTACGCCTATGTGATTCTGATGGAGAGGGTGTGGATAAGAGATGGGATTATAAGTTGTAAGTTGTGTATGTTGGTAATCGTCGTTACGTGATCGGTAGTCCTAAAAAGTTCGCAACTAGTGTTGGTTCTAGTCAAAAGTCTATAGGTCGAATGCATGTCGGATTTGGGAGCAACCAACGAGGTGCACCGTATCATATGGTTCCCGGGTTGCATGAAGGGCAGCGATCCAAGGTCCCCGGAATAATCCTTGCCCTATCCTGATCTGGAAAAATGTGTTTGCCCATTCTGATCTTCAACGGGGCCAGGATGGTTCTAGTAACCCTGGGTAGTTGCCTTTCATCATCCGAGATAGGTGGTGGATACTGATTTAAAACCCTATTGTGGTTAAGTTCGTCCACGGCTGTCGTCACTATCGTTTGGTGTAGGGAGCGCTGTGCTTCCCTTTCTGACTGGAGGTCCACTATTGTAGGTATAAGGTGTACGATGTCCGTGTTGAAGGTTCTGAAATTGTGTCTAATATGGCGGGGAGTTGGGTCATGCATGACTATATGATGGTTGGGATGGCAGGGTAAGTGGCAAGTTATGAGGTATTTTTTTCGTCAGAAGCTCGCTGAAGGGTTGTAATGACCAATTATGCACATAGCAGCAGGTGATAGATATATCTTATCTTCTTATATATAAAAATGAATGTGTGTTTGTTTGCGGGTTTGTTTGAAGTCTATAGACGGCTAAATGGCTCAACCGATTTTCTTGAAATTTTCACAGTATCTTCCTGTATGTCTGGAAGGAGTTAGAGGCTACATTTTATGTTGAAATATGCAAATAAAATAAAATAAAATAAAAAAGTATGAGTGTTATTGTCTAACAAAATATTACGTATACGTCACCCGTCAGCTCTATGTAATATTTTATACACGACAGTAATTGAAATACGTCTATATATGTACATATATAAAAATGAATGTGTGTTTATTTGTTTGTGGGTTTGTTTGTTTGAAGTCTATAGACGGCTAAACGGCTGGACCGATTTTCTTGAAATTTTAACAGTACCTATCCTGTATGTCTGGAAGGAACTATAGGCTACTTTTTATTTTTAAATTTCAAGTAGGCGAGGTGTCACGCCCACATACCCAATAAGTATTTAATGCCGCATAACTCATAAACTGCAACAGCTAGAGTCCTCAAATTTTGTATGGACGACTTTGACGTATATATGAACAAAATGGGCGGATTGACTATAGTGGGCGTGTTACCTCCCATATAAAAAATATTAATTTAGTATGTCTAAGAATATATAACAGTTAGACTCCTAAAATTTTGTCGATGTCACTTTAATATTAACATGAATATTTTAGACAAAAATGGACTGACTAACAATAGGGCGCGTGGCGTCATCCATATGAATCTATATATAAAACTGAATGTTTGTTTGTATGTAATTAATAGAATCGTAAACTATGCATTTGATCATATTATGATCTTCAGGAAAGTTGTTGCTCATGAGCCCGAGAAGGTTTCTAAGTTAGTATGACCAACATCCGACAGTTGGCGCCATTGAAAATGACTAAAAATGAATTAAATCGTAAACTGTGTATTTAATCATGTTATGATCTTTAGCAAAGTTGTTGCGCAAGAGCCCGGGGAGGTTTCTAAGTTGGCATTACCAATTTCGACAGGTGGCGCCACTGAAAATGACTAAAAATGAATTACATCTTAAACTGTGCATTTGATCATGTTATGTATGTTCTTTAGCAAAGTTGTTGCGCATGAGTCGAAGGAGGTTTCTAAGTTGGTGGGATTAATTTCCGGTAGATGGCGCCACTGAAAATTATTCAAAATGAATGACAAGACATTGGTCGGCCTACACTTCAAGCACCGAATAAAAGAGCATTACGAGCTTCAGAATCAGACGTGCAATGAGCATTGAGACTTGAAAAACTTCGAGTACATGCCGCTGAAACGCGTTCGCATATATCACTTGAACAACGAGAAGTGAGATTAGAAACTGATCGAATGTGTACTACTTAGGGCCGTTCGTCTTAATCATCTGGACAACGGGAAACAAAATCAATAAAATTATTCAATATTAATTGGATATTTGTGTAATTGCTTTCCTTCAAATTTGTTTTAGTTGGTGGCGCAACAAAGCGCGCAGGGTGAAGCTAGTTTTATTATATTTTTCTTCTTTTTAAATTTTTTTTATTATTAAAGACTTATGTGAGAAACAACTACAATATCAGCCATTTGTTCGGGAAAAGAAAAACTTTTTTAAAAGCATTTAACGTTGAACACAGCAACACGCTCATAATCGATTAAACGTTTATCAATTAAAATTTCAATTAAACAAACCAAAATACCATATGTATACTTTTCTGATTTAATTACTATATGCATAGATGAACTTAAATTGGGCACTAAATAATAAATTACCAAAAAAAAGCAACGAAAATTCCCAAAAAAAAAAAAAATAATTAAAATGTAAAGTGGTGGCTTGCTTGATTTGGGGGGTAGTATCTATCAAACCTAACATTGTAGTCTTAATTACTGTGCTTACAATAATTTATAATTCCATTGTATATACACAGCCACACACAGGGAAAGTTTCGAATTATTCACTGAGGTAACGCCTTAAAATTATTGTATGAACTTTGAAATATTTTGAAGAAGAAAAGAAATTAAAAAGAATCCTGTTTTAAGGTTTGCTATTCATTTTGTAGTGTTTTATTGAAGCCACAGGATGTTACCGACATTTTTAACGCAAAAATATCCTTTGGATAAGCATTTATTTTTAATACCGCGTTTTGCTTTTGGTTTAATTGGATTCTATCCGGAAACTGAACGTAACTTTAAAGTACAATTGTGGTCTCTGTTTAATATGAGCATTTTGGCATATGGCATCTATGCTGAATTCTACTATGGCATACATTATTTAAGCATTGATATAGCCTCAGCATTAGATGCCTTATGTCCGGTTGCCTCAAGCATTATGTCGTTTATAAAAATGTTTTTCGTTTGGTGGTATCGCGACGAGTTTCGTAGTTTAATCGAAAAGGTACGCCATTTAACACAGGCCCAAAATACCACCGGGAAGACTCGCATGAAAATGAAATATTTTACAATGACTACACGTTTAAATGCTTTGGTATTATTTTTCGGTTTCTGTACCAGTACATCGTATACAATACGACCAATTTTTACCAACATAATGTTGCATTTGAATGGTAAGGATATTATCTATGAGACGCCATTTAAAATGATGTAAGTCAAGTTGTATGTTTAAAGTCAAGTTGAAATTTAAAAAAAAAAAAAACTTTTGAAGATTTCCTGAATCTCTTATGTCGATGCCATGGTATCCATTGACCTACATACTGGTACACTGGCACGGTTATATAACCGTTTTGGCTTTTGTCGGTGCAGATGGTTTCTTTTTAGGATTCTGCATTTATTTTGCCACACTTTTAAAGGCCATACAACAGGATCTATTGAAAGTATTGTCTGACAGCACAGTTAAGTTAAATTCGATCTACGATTCTGAAGCAGAAGTTTGCACCGCTCTTGAGGATATTATAAGACGTCATAATGAAATTGCTGAACTAATTGATAAGTTTTCTCTAATAATGGTTGAAATAACTTTATCACAATTCATTACTTCGAGTATAATTATAGCCACCAGTGTTGTGGATCTTCTGCTGGTAAGTTGCATTGCATACATTCAATGGTAACTTTGCTAATATCGTATCTGTTTTTGAAGTTCTCTGGCTATGGTGTCATAGTGTATGTGGTTTACACTTGTGCCGTTTTAACAGAAATCTTTCTCTACTGTTTGGGCGGCAATACCGTTATGGATAGTGTAAGTATTGCTAGCATACATACGAATATGCTTAATGACAAAATTCTTTTATACTGAATTGTGTTTAGAGTGAGGATCTTGCCATTGGGGCTTATAGCAGTCAATGGTATACGCATAGTGTTCGCATACAGAAAATGGTTTTACTAATCATGATACGTTCACAGAAAACAATTGTTATTAAAGTACCATTCTTTGCACCATCTTTGCCAGCTCTAACGGCTGTAAGTATAAACAAGACGTCTCTATCAGAATAGACAAAAGTTGTTCTCATTGTGCTATCACACACGAGACTATTTTTTAAACCGCACAATTTTTGTTCTTTCTGTCACACACGAGACTATTTCATCTGGCATAAAATTGTAGACATGAATACACACTGCTTTGTGTGTATTATTTTTTTTTCTTACTTATTTGATATTTACCTTTTTTTTTATAAATGTATATGTATTGGTTTTGTGTTATTTATGTATTGGTTTGTGCGGAGTAGAAGCTGGTTGAAAAATTATGCCAGCAAAAAACCACTCTCCTCACCGCTCTTGCCTACAAGCTGCCATTTTGTGCCAGCATAATTGTTCTCGTGTGTAATTGCCCATTGACGGAACACAGCTACTTACAAATGCATTTCATTTCATTTCAGATTTTGCGTTTTACTGGCTCCGTTATTGCTTTGGCAAAATCTGTTATTTAAGCATGAAACAGAATTTTTAATGTACATGTATGTGTTGTCAGAGATCAGCAATGAATCGTTTTTTTCGCTACTCATAAGTACTCATAAAATATTGAGTATGAGTGAGTCAACAGTATTGAAATTCAACTACTCTGATTCATTCGTACTCAATACAACATTGTTTTATAAGTATAGGTTGCAATGAGTATGAGTACAACGTTGACATCAAACTCATAACATTTCAAATATATTTGATTCATATGCCTACTCATTCAGATTCATAAATTTAGAAAAATACTTATAATACTCATAAATGATTCGAGGGATTCGAACCATTCATCAAAATTTACAGTCTTAGTTGTTGTTGCATTTACAAAAAAAGAAGACAGAAAAGGACAGCAAGCAAAGCAAACACACAACCTTCTAGTGAGTATTGTAGTGTGCCTACGCTAATCGTACTTATTTTGTGATTCTTGTAAATGTTGAGTAGAGGAGAGTCGAAATCAACAACATTATGTGTATTGTTAAGTATGAGTATGATAAGTACTCGTTGAATATGAGTAGTATGAGTATGATATTAAAATAAGTATGAGTGCGTATAAGTATTAGAAATTATAATTATGATTCAATTTTCTACTCATCCTTTTGAATAATCATTGCTGATCTCTGATGTGAATTAATATATGTATGTGTTAACGCTTTAGGCAAATTATTATAAATATATGTTCTGAAATTTATATATAAAACTATATGTTATCTATATTGTCAGTTAAAAAAAATCGTTGAAATAACAAATAAATTAAAAGTAGAAATAAAAAAATTATTATGTTCGTGTATAACATTGACTTACTTAATTGGCTCTTACAAGCGTTTAGTCAGGACTACAACCTTGTTTCTCATATCTGCCGAACAATTGTTAGTGCCTACGCAAAGGAGTGTAAAGAAGTATTACAAACAAAGCAATTGTTGTTGTTTACATCAAGTTGTGAACAGTGACAAACAGATGGTGCACAAATTAATTTTTATTTCATTTGCAATCTACAGACGCGTATTTTAAATGTTTTTAAAAGGTAAAAACATAACAATATTATTAAAAGGGAAACTTTTATGAATAAAAATATGACAGTCGTAGCTACCCATAAAATGTGCGAGTAGATTGGGTATCATCTAGCTAGAGATAGAGTGTTGGCTTATTAGTGGTGAGGCCACGGCTTCAACCTCAGTTCAGATATATCGAACCAAACGAAATATAAAAAAATTTCTTTTGCAACTTACTCTCAGCAGATTTCTGGCAAAAGCTCTGAGAGTAAATAAAATTTCCATTAAAAGACAACGATGTCTGGTAGACAATGGCATAAAAGATATTCTACAGTTTGCTCTTCTTCCACATCATTACAGTTTCTATAGAAGATGTTATGGGATAGTTTCAAACTTTCGGTGTGTATAACTGGAGGCTAAATATACCTCAAATGGATTCTGTATGGATTAAATGGAAATCTTCTTTTACATCACCTTTCAGCTGAAACTTTCGAACGTAGAAAATTGTTCATGGGTATCTTGTTGAAGCTAATTAATCAAATTAGTTGCCATATATTTATTCTGTTTTGCGTAATCACCATGCAAATACATTAACAAATAATAAAATTGTTTGCTCCAAATGGATGTTGTGTTCGGACAAGATACCGCACACTTTTCAACGAAAAAACATTTTCAGCCATCAGGCAAACAAAATTGTCAAATCCACATTTGATTCAAGAGCGTTCAGTGTATACCGACAAAATCACAGAGTGTTGTGGAGTTTAGGTTGGCGAATATCGCTTTATGAAAATTTTACTGGTTATGCAATCTAAATTTAAATGAAATTTAAATGAAATTTAGATGAAATTTAGATTGCATTACCAGTAAAATTTTACTGAATACTGAAATTTTTTTCAGTAATCAGTAAAAATCAATTTTTACTGAAATTTTACTGGTACTGCAAAGTGCCCATCTATGCCAACGATATATGGTTTCAACAGGATGGCCTTATATGCCACATTGAAATATTTTGTGAACCATTTAATTCGATGGTTATCCAAGTGGATGAAATTTCGATATCTTTTGAATTTTTCTTGTATGGCTATCTAAATTCGCAGGTGTATGCAAATAAACCACAGCGTTCCTTAAAATCAGCCTAACCATGCCGTTGTTCAATTGCACCCTGTTAATGCCTAAGAGTCATAGAAAATTGGACATTTTAGAGACACTCCAATCAGCAAAGCCACGGTGAATATTTGCACGATGTGAGATCAAAAGGTCTTTAAAATGTATGAAAAAAATTCAATGATGTACTTTGTTTCAACCTAAAATTTAATGTCAGGAAGTAATCCAAAGTCCTGGTCCTTAATATAGCCAGTCGACAGGTTTCTATCAGTATCTCTGATAGTAAAAAAAATTGCCTTGGAAAAGTTTGTCAAAACGCTATAGATTCTGCCACTCATGTACAAAATTAACACAGAAAACATAAGTGGCATGAGAAGCTAGTTCGTAATCAAGAATTAGCAATGCATCATTTTTTTCGCTACTCATAAGTACTCATTAAATTTTGAGTATGATTGTGTCAACAGCATTGAAATTCAACTACTCTGATTCATTCGTACTGACTACAACATTGATTTATAAGTACAGGTTGCAATGAGTATGCTTACAACGTTGACATCAGACTTATAACATTCGAAATATGTTTGATTCATACGCCTAATCATTTAGATTCATAAATTTAGAAAAATACTTATAATACTCATAAATGATTCGAGTAGTTCGAATCACTCTTCAAAATTTACATATGTAGTTGTTGTTGCATTTACAAAAAAAAAAAACAAAAAGGAAAAGGACAAAGAAAGCAAGCAAAGCAAACACACAACCTTCTAGTGAGTATTATAGTTTTCGTACGGGAATCATACTTATTTTGTGATTCTTGTAAATGTTAAGTAAAGGAGAGTCAAAATCAAAAACATCATACGTATTGTTAAGTATGAGTACGATGAGTACTTCAAACTTTGAATATGAGTAGCGTGAGTATGATATTAAAATAAGTATGAATGCGTATAAGTATCAGAAATCATGACTATGATTGGAATCTACTCATCTTTTTCAATACTCATTGCTAACCTTTGGTCGTAATACATATTGAAGAGTTGTAATAAGTGATTATGTACGCATGTATGTATGTATGTGATATATGGACTAAGGACGAAATACTGTAATTCTTAAATTTTCTGCCTGTCAATTGTAAATACATGAAATTGTCATTGTACCATTTAGGATACATGATTGAATGTATGTATGTATACAAGAATAAATGAATAGTACAATTTAAAAGAAATTCAAACCACATAATTTATTAATTTGTTTGCTATTCTATATGTTTTGATTTATACATTTGATTTATTTAAAATAAAAAAGAATAAAGTTCTACCAAAATCAATTACATTTCCTTTATAGAGTATGACTTAATATCCTTAGTTGAACTCCTTATAAAATCATATCGAACTTTTTTTTATATTTTCCTTTAAAAGATTATCACATAAAATCTGAACACATGGATGCATACATATACTATGAAGTGCAAATACAAATGAAAATTGTTTCATATCCATTTAGACATTAAAAGAATGCCATGCCATTAGTAATCGGAGGATTACAAAATGCCATTAGTGATGCCACAAAATAAATAAAACTAAAATAAGAAAAAAAGAAACAAAAATATTTTTATATTTATCTAGATATGTACATACATGCATATTTAAAAAAAATCTAATTGAAAAATAAGTTATTTTACTCATGGCAATTCTCAGGGTAGCCAAGGAAAAATTCATTTAAAATATTGCACATGGCATCGGAACATCAATTTCACTCACAAATATTTGTGTGGATATGAAAGAAACTCTAGTCATGATTCATTTAAAATTATGTGTTGCTCATATTGGTATATATTTATTCCTATACCCTGCAGGAAATGGAACTAGTACTTAACTAGTGCCTTACTAGTACAAAATTCACCAATACTAGTTCCCAACTGTAAACTTTCCTATACCGTCTTAATGCTCAAATTAACATTGAGTGTGTTTAGAAAATTAGTAGTACCATTCGTTCTAGAAGCAAACTAGTACATTTTGAACCTATTATCTGCTTTAGAACCAGTATATTACTAATTCTTTTGTATGGAAGAAGTCCTCATAATTGGTGGGTTTGCTCCCATTTTCTCCAGAGAAAATAATTACTCGAAAAACTTTAATAATTTTTTGGTTTTATTTATCAAAATACTTATGTATAAGTATAAATAAAAAAATAATATTTAATATAACAAAATTTGTGCCAGTTTTCATTCAGGTTGATCAGACAAGAAACATTAAAGAAACATTATGTTAAGAATGATTTAAAAAAGAGTTATGTACTTATAATATTTAAAGCATATAAAACTATTTTTTCAAGCCTGGCTAAACCTTTTCATAAAAAGACAAAATATTATCGCTTAAATATATGTAGATGACTAGTTATTGGTTTCTAAGTTTTGTTCTTTCTTCAATTTTTCCAAACGGTTGGCTTTAAACAGTCGTTTTTTCTGTGATTGAAAGGCTTTCTTCAAAGTAGTATCAGGATCGTCAGCAAATACAGCAATGCCATCTAAATAATGATATAAATATATAAGTTATTATCCAAACCTGTTAACTATAAAGAAATTTATAAACCAATTTACCTAACAGTGCAGAATAAAAGTTTTCAAATTTTCGAGGCTCTGTTTTCCATGTGTACCATCTACGTTAAAATCGTTGATTATATTCCGCCCCAAAATTTCATTAAGGTATCGCCCAACATTTCCTTTTAATAGCGATTTCTTTCGTCGCAACTACAAAAAAGCAAATAATAAGCCATTATTTTTTTAATATAAGAGGCATACTTACTTAAGGATCTGCCTGGTGGAACACTTCTAATAACAATTTTAGTTTTTGATCGAAGAAGGCCTTCTACAAATAGCGGAGCATCCATGCCTTCCTCTGACAAAATTGCCAGCAATTCTTCCGCACAACTTCTAGTAGGTTTAGTTTGAATTATCCACTTTTTTAATTTTTGCCTCAATGTAATCATTTCTGGGATCCTTTGGATTTCGTGTTCTTGTGGGACTTCTTCCTCCAAGCACATTTGAGGCCTAATGTTATTGTCAATATTTTCACTCTCTTTGAACTTTTCTTTATATTTTTCTATTTAGAACACTCTTTGTTTGTATTTAAATATCTGTTTTTCACTTTTCTTTTAAAATATCTTTTGGAACTATTCATTTTAAAATTACCTTTTAATAATTTTTTAAACTTTTATTTTTTCACACACGAAAACACAAAAAACGAAGTCTAATCAAACACGCACAAAAAATTATAACAAAATGTTTCTTTGATGCAGGACTGCCATAAATTATTTTCGATACTGAGTTTAATAAAATATTTTTGTACGAACTATAGGATATATCCGTGGTATGGCAACCCATTTTATTATAAAGAAATATAAATTAAAAATTAGTATTTTTATTAAAACATTTAATTTTTCATTAATAAAAAAGTTGAGTCAAATGGTAAAATTGTATTAAAACAAAATTGTTCGAAATTTTTCTCAATCTAAAAGTGGTGTAATCGAATTACTTCTAATACTATTACTTTTTCATAAAAAGTCTTGCCCTATTTGCACTAGTACCTGTTTAACTAGTATTAGTACTACTAGCTTTTAGACAATTAGCGCTTGATTTCCTGCAGGTTATTGTGTAGGTATATTACAAGCACATTATTTCATTTTTCATCTTTTTCTCTAGAAATTGTACTTAAATTGCATTTGTTTAGTATATTTTTCATTTCAGTTCTAAGTATATACTGAAGTAAAAATTGCAACATGATTTAGTACTTTTGCAATTCAGTGTATATATATAAGTACATATATATAAATTATATGTATCGGGTGGGATATTTATCGGCTTAAATGTAAACCATCGGTTATTTTGAATCTGGGAATACTTATGCCATTGTATTCTGTCACAAAATTCAGTATATCATCTCCACTGAGCAATGTTGACATTTATTGGAAATTTAATTCAAAAACAAAGACAATTGGCAGGAAATTGCACGAAAATACCTACAAAATTTGGTCGCAGAGAAAGACCAACAGTGCTCGGTATATACAAGATTATTGCTAAAGTTCGCGGAACTGGTTTGTTTGTTATTGCGCCAATACGTGAGCGTGCTGCTCTCAGTACGTACACCCGAAAATATTGAAGCTGTGGCTGAGAGTGTGAGTGTGAATCTATCAATATCAACTCGTCATCGTTCTCAAGAATAGAACATTTTACGCACCAATTTACGTCAAGTTTTGTGAAAAGATCACGATATGATGACTTACAAAGTTCTATATTTGCAAAAGTTGAAGCCGCATGACCATTCTCTCCGTTTTCGCTTCGCTACATGGGCCAACATGAATGATAATGTCGATTTTGCAAAAAAAAATTATCTTTTCGGATGAATCGCACTTTCACCTTGGTGGGTAAGTTTTATTGCATTGTTTAATGACCCACCTTTTATATGTATACATAGGGGCGTTAGTTTTGTACAATACATGGACTTATAATGTGTGTATTGTCACTTTTTTACAAGCTACAGGGTCTTTTGTTAAGCACTTACTATTTTTAAATCTATGTATCTATCTTTTATTTTTGACTGACTTTTTGATTTAATTGTGCGATTAAATCTCTGTGATGGCTTTCCATGACTCTGGCATATAAACCGAGCTGTGATTTAAGGAAATCATACAAGGAAGGTCATACAAAAAATCGCAGCTTCTTGGCGGCCAATTGACATCACCGTTTCGACTAATGAAAAGGCCATCAAACGCTTGACGTTCGATTGGCATGAGATGTGTAGCAAGTTGCATCATGCTGTTGAAACCAAACATCGTTCACATCAATACCAAAAATCGGTTATCATTACGTTCAGCGCAGATAATATTTTAAATTTTCTAACAGAATAGGATTCGCAAAAACCGATTTAATCCAATAGCTGGCCCAACCGATAGAAATGATCTTAAATTAGCGGTAAATCATTTTCAAATTGGTTTTGAATCGTTTAGTTTTACATTCTATTCAACGATAAAGTAGCTGCTCTATACAACGAATACAATATTCATTAAAACAACAAAGATTCGATCTTGAAATCAATCTGTACTACCACGTTCTGAATGTATACCAAAGATAGATTATTTTTAATCTATTGAAAAACACAAACTCAAATCTAACACCACAACACCTATGGTGTAGGCGTGAACAAGACATACTTACGTACACAAACAAAAATGTTATAAATTTCATGAGTTTAAAAATAATTTCATATCATGTGCTCTAGAATTTCATTGCTGAAGCATTGATGTGAATATGTTTTTATTGTCTAACGTTACGAAGATATTTTTGTGGCATCCACACGTCTATTGTATTATAAAGTGTTGCAGTATTTTTCATATCTAAAAGGAATACAACCAGGAAAATACGTTTAAAATTCTTATGTATGTACGTTATTCTTTATATTTTCTGCCACTAGAAAAGGAGGCCAAACGGGGTATGTATCTAACGAAATGAAAATTAAGCCGGTAACACGTTAACCAAAGATTTTGTAATAAAAAAAATTATTTTCTATAAATAAATTTTATACTGCTGCATATAATTTGTTTAGAAGTATTCATTTGCATTCAATTCAATTGAAAAGTTGAAAATGTGTATGCATTGATCATTCTATACGCAAGGAGTCACATAACACAACATAATGTGAAAGGAAGGCCCCTTAAGGCTTACGAATGCATAACTGATAGCATAACTCACTTCTGTGTATATACATATATGCTAGGCCAAGACACACAATACACAATCATATATAGCCAGACAGAAAATTGGTCATTACCGCCCTTCAGTCACGATTACGACCTAACTTCTCACACCACTTCTGTGGTGTGTGTTATTTTTAAACATGAGTGGCGGAATCTACAGCCGATTCCGAATGACAGATTTTTGAGAAACTTTTTGATTGCAATTAGATTTACTCTCAGAGTTTTTGTCAGAAATCTGCTGAGTAGAAGTCGCCGATTTTTTCATATTTCGTTTAGTTGGAGATATCTGACCTGGGCTTTGAACCTAGTTCTCGCATCTAATAAACCAGTACACTTCCTACTAGACTATGTACTCTTGATATATTAAGCAGTTGATACTCGTGTTGACTACGAATAATTCGACCTGGAGTACATCGCGCTTAGAATAAAAGCTAATATATAAACACTTCTAGGACGACTGAAATCGATTGAAATCCATCCACGAAATCATTATCAAAAAAGGGGCTTTGAATGTACAATAGCATAAAGCAGTTGGCTTAAAGATTTCAATTTTTAAATTAAAAATTTTCAACATAGAGTTTTAGTGTTTTACCGATAATAGTTTCTAAAATTTTATTTAACTTTTCCAATGAGAAGTCAAAAGTGTTGCTCTTTCTTTTTCGTTTTTAATTTTTTTACAACCCAAGAGAAGAAGCAATTTCTCTTTCAACATTGCACAAACACTAGTGCACACATATTTTTTGTAAGATTTTCTTTATTTTTCAACATTTCCTTTTCTACCGAATTTCTTTCTATTTATCACGTTAAAAGTAAAAAAGGCTACGTGTTTCTGAAAGTAAATTTATTCTAAGTATTTAAATAAATATTCTGAGTAGTAAAAGAGAAAATAAAGTCTTTAAAAGAACATTCTTCAACTACAACATTCTCTTAATGATGTTTTTTACGAATCTTTTTCTACTTTATTATGTTGACACATACATAAATGGCCACCTTGTTTACTCCATTTTGGTGTGTAACGAGTTTTTTTATATAAATAAATAAAGAAAAGGTACAAGGCTACATCTGTCTTGCATATTTTAAGCATTTAAGATCCTTATAACTTAATATAGGTTATATCAATAGGTTATAGTTTCTTACAACACTTATGTTGTGTGTGTTAATATTATCCATGTGTGGCAGGACCTACAGTTTAACGTCGACACCGAACGATAGATTTTTCTATGACCTTTCTTATGGTAGGTTTATTTACTCTCACAGTTTTTGCCAGAAATCTGCAGAGATGAAGTCGCCGAAGAAATAATTTTTTTTTTCGTATTTCGTTTTTGATGTTTGACCTGGGATACGAACACGGGCTTTAGTCTAATAAGCGAACACACAACCTACTAGACTACGTCGACTTCTTAAGTCTTAGGTGTATGCAAATAAGCCGCAAACTAAAATGGTCCTCAAAGGCAACGTAACCCATGACATCGCTAAGATTTAGCCTGATTTATAAGCCACAGTTATGGAAGATTAAACATTTTGAATGGGCTCCACCCTTAGAAGCAACATCAACACATAACGTTGGATGCCAGATCTTTCAAAAGAATACTAAAGTTCAATGATACTTCACACAAAATTTAGTTTTATTTTAATTAAAAGATAGGAAGCGCTAATTGAGGTATGGTGCCATAGTCTAGTAGGTAGTGTTTTGGCTTCTTAGACGTAAGGATATGCTTTAAACACCAGGTCAGACATCTCTCCAACAAAACCGATATATGAAACACATTTCTTCGGCGATTGTTTCTCTCAGCCAATTTCTGGCAAAGAGTCTGAGAGTGAATAAAAATTGTCATGAACATTTTCTCAAAAATATGTCGTTCGGAGTAGACTTTAAACTGTAGGTCCCGCCACTCATGTATAAAATAAACACAAACAACATAGCAGGTGTGGAGATTGTAATGGTCAATTATGCATGTACGTATGTACGTATGTATATGTGTATGTATTTATTTGTTGCAATAAAATATTGCTCAAAATATTAAAATGAATATTCAATTAAAAATTAAATTGAAAACAACTTTTTCTTCTCTCCTTCCAGTGCTCAGATATGTTGTTGAATTCTTAATTCAATGAAAAATAATGTGGTAAGTATACATAATGCATTGTAAAACTAATGAAAAAAAATCTACTTTAATACATCGCTTTTATTTTTTTATTGGTACATACCGTACTCAGACCCCAATGTTTAACTTTTCAAAAGTTGTTTTTAATTCCTACATAAACTGTGTATGAAACATTTTTCCAATACAAACTATAAACTACAATAAATAATTTTTTTTTGTAAAACCAGTGGCACCTGCTTACCGTTAACGACAATCAATATGCCAGCAGTCGTTAAAATATTTGCTTCTTTTACCCAAAACTTTAAAAGAAGTAACGCCATATCGAAAACCTAAACAGGGAGGTTATAAATCAAAATATGCTTCCGTTGTTTGCTACAACTTGCACGTACTTTTTCGAATATAGAAAAGCAATAGCAAAACGGACAGACAAAACAAACGAAAAAACTAAACTTAAGATTTTAGAAGATATTCGATGGAGTTTTTATCTTTTTTTTTAGCCATTTATCTTATGGTAATGTGGTGGTGGTTGTTATTTTCTGCATACAACAACTTGAAATAAATCATGTTAAGGCACTATAATTGGTCAAGTTCGGCTATATGGGAACTTATGTAGAGGAAGTCATGGAAACGATATTTTTTTGTATTTCATTTGTGGTGTCTGTACTGGGGATAGAACCTTAGTCTTACATCTAATAAGCCAACACCCTACCTATTAGACTACGGCATAGTCTTATAGACTCCATAACATCCAGTTGGATGGATGATGTCTGCGGAAACATGTACAAAGGAAGGAAATGACAAAGGTCTGCACAACTCTAGGTGCAATGTCTTTTCATCATTAATGTGAAGCTTAGTTGTGGTTGAATTCTTGGCGAAACCATCTGAGGTATGCATGCACATGATATAGTTCTGACGACGATAGGAAATTTGAAAAGACCTGACTTCAAACAAGGAGGTCTTAAGATTATGAATCAATGGTGCATGTTAGTAATGTCAAGAATGATGATTCCAAAGAAGAAGAACAAATTTTTGGAAGCTGTGGGTTGTCGTTTGGCTGGTTTTCCAGCGCGGGGTAGTCGTCCTTTCAGATGTGCAGACCTTGCGCTGACCGACATCGCCCTCCTATGTTCGGGGGAACTTGGTCAGTACAGGAACTGCGTTCACCTGTGGCATCACAACGGGCCGCTTTGCGTGCTCAACTGAGCTTTTGGGTATAAAAGCTACCACACTAACCTAACCTAAACTAACTCTGGCAGTAAGAGAGTTACTATTGGAACACCCTCTACGTTTCGAAGATATATCAGTTCAAAAAGATTCTACTTTACCATCAGTGTAAATCTGGTGGGCAATGTGAAGTTGTGCAAACACAATATCTGAAGAAAGGGTTTGAAATGAATTTTAAAACTAAAGTCCTGCTATTCAATTTAAAATCGGACTTATAGGAACAGAAAGAAAGCGTGCTCCATTTCACGATGTTGATCAATGTAATTAAATACTATGCGAGCACCATAGTTTTAAAGGATTCTTACAACTTTATACCTCCATCATCTATTGTAATAAGAAAATTTTAACTAAAGTGTCCTTAAAAAAAAAAAATATTTTCGAATCCATTAAATCCAGTAAGCATCAAAAGAAACTGTACACTAAGAATAAAATTCTAACAATCACCAAACTCAACTTTTACCGCTTAAGGAGAGTACCCGGAAAAATTTAACAATCTTGTTACGAAAATGAAAACATCGTTTAACATTAAAATGATTAACAATAGCTACACTAACAAATACAACGAACTTGTTGCAAGTAAACCAACAACATCTTTTACACTGATGTGAAACGAGTACGCAACAACAAGCAATGTGAACGAAATACACAAACAACAATAAAGTAGCGTTAGAGTTCTCGAGAAGGCGAAACCGCGAACGTTATACTTTAAGAGCGTTCATCGGACTGATTGCGTGTGCATATAGAAAAAAATTCAATCCGTTTTGTGTGAAGACGGGTTGCGTGTGTAGAAAACAGTCGTGGTTTGAAAATTTTCGCTATACAGATCTAACGTACAAGTGTTGTTGCTTACGCAAAGGGTGTGATGAGAGAAGAATAACGAAGAAGCAAGTTATTGTTGTTGTATCGTGAAGTTGTATACGGTGGCACATAAAAGTAGTGTGAACAATAAGGAGTTTAATTGAAACGAAATACATATTTGTTTTTATTTTTGTTTGTTTGCTATCAACGAACTCATGTACGCTTTCTTTTGACGCTCACTATAGTTGGTCGTTTACAGTTATAAACAGATTTTCAATTGTTTATTTTACTAACGTAACTTAAGTTAGCCTTACTTAGTGGTATACACTGCATTGCAATGGTATGCAATGGGGCAAATGAAAATTAGCACGTACTGGTGCAGTTACAAAAGCAAAACAGAATGATAAATTTCACACCTTTCGGGAAAATTAAACTTTCATGCACTTTTATAACTTCCTATTGTTGCTATTGCTGTCTTTACAATGAATGGAAAAAGTTTGTGATTCCATTTCATTTCGCTTTTATTGTTCTCGCCCTTCTTTTACTGGAGCTAATAGTGCCAGTGTCATCAATGTCATTTTCATTGGCTTTAAAGTTATTTAATCATAAGAATAATGAATAGAATATAGAACCATGAACGAAAACATCAAGTTAGTTCGAATTTTTTTTTTGTTGAAACCAAGGATTAGGTTTGAAAAACTTATTCTATGGATATCATAATGTTTTCATGGTAAATTGAAAATGATTGCTTATCAGTGAAGGTAATTACAAAACTCATATTCAATAACCAAATAAGAATCAAAGGAAACAATATTAAAAGTTCAACCAGGATTAAGTTATAAACAATAATGAGTACATTTCAGCATACTTGAATACTTAATGCAGTAATTAATGAACGTATAAAACTTAATTTATAAAACCATTTAAATAAACCAATTGGACTTGCATTGAATCCAGTGTTAAATATTTAGTACCGGTTCTGAACCCTATGTTAATCTGGCGACGTCCCTAACAACTGTAACCAAAAATTTTGTCACGGTCATAGAATTTATATTTCCATGATCCTTTGGCTATTAAAGCCATGGCACATCGAAACACATCGTTCGGAGTCGACTTTAAAGTGTAGATCCCGCCACTCATGTATTTAATTAACACGTATAAAAATAGAACGAGAGATCAGCAATGAGTATTCAAAAAGATGAGTAGATTCGAATCATACTCATAATTTCTGATACTTAAGCGCAATCATACTTATTTAATATCATACTCATACTACTCATTTTCAAAGTTTGAAGGACTCATCGTACTCATACTTAACAATACGCATGATGTTGTTGATTTCGACTCTCCTTTACTCAACATTTACAAGAATCACAGAATAAGTATGATTCGCGTACGAGCACCACAATACTCATTAGAAGGTTTTGTGTTTGCATTGCTTGCTGTCTTTGTCCTTTTCTTTCTTCTTTTCTTGTAAATGCAACAACAACTAAGACTGAAAATAATGATGAATGATTCGAATTCCTCGAATCATTTATGAGTATTATAAGTATTTTTCTAAATTTATGAATCTAAATGAGTAGGCTTGTGAATCAAACATATTTCGTATATTATAACAATACGCATGATGTTATTGATTTCGACTCTCCATGATTCATCGTAAACACGAATCACAAAATAAGTACGATTCGCGTACGAACACTACAATACTCACAAGAAGGTTGTGTGCATGTATCTATGTATCTTTTTTCTTTCTTTGTAAATGCAACAACAACTAAGACTGTAAATTTCGATGAATGATTTGAATCACTCGAATCATTTATGAGTATTATAAGAATTTTGCTAAATTTATGAATCTGAATGAGTAGGTGTATGAATCGAACATATTTCGTATGTTATGAGTTTGATGTCAACGTTGTACTCATACTCATTGCAACCTGTACTTATATATCAATGTTGTAGTGAGTACGAATGAAGCATAGTAGTTGAATTTCAATACTGTTGACTCACTTATACTAAAAATTTCATGAGTACTTATGAGTAGCGAAAAAAAAAATTCTTTGCTGATGTCTGAATAGAATCCCACTTCAGTACCAAAATATTTGTAATATTTTTATTAAATGCTCATATATTTTCTATTATTTAAATACATATTCAAACATCATCTTCATAATCGTCATTAAGTTTAAAAGTGCCTTTATTTGTCTATTTATTCTTCTTTTGGTATTTGTTTATACTTTTGTTTATACTTTCCTCAAAATAACCTTTTGTTCCCTTTAAAAAAAAAGTTTCATTTGAATGTAATGAAAGGATAAAAAACGTATCTTTTTTATTTTGTCTATCCCATAATGTATTTGCATAGCTTCTTGTTAAACCTAAGCAAATAAGAATCGCAGCATAAATTTTCAAGGATATACAAAAAAAAAACAAAAAAATTTTTATGTAATCATTGAAATTTTATTACTTTTTCAAGATGAGATAATAGCTTAGTAAACAATGAATATTTTTCGAAGAAAATATATATATTTTGTACATATATTTACTCATAAATACATACATACGTACATAATTGGTCATTACATACCTTTAGTCTGGATTACATCCTAGTTTCTCACGCCACTTATATTGTGTGTGGTAATTTTATCAATGTATGGTCGTACATACTCGATCAAGAGGTCTTTTAAGAAACTGCCAGTAATCTGCTGAGAGCAAATGGTTTTATATCCCCTATGTTCGCTATAAGCTTAGCGTAGTTTCCATATGCAGCGAGACTTTATCTTAAGATAATTTCTTGTTTATAAAGCCTGAGTGAAGACTAGAATTAAATGCGATTGTAAAGGCAATAGGGAGAAGAGAGTAGATTTGGCTCCATCCATAAAATTGTCGATTCGCGGTAGTTACGAATATTATTAAGAACGCAAATATCCTCAAAGAGAACATTACCATACACTGTGATAGTCACACGGCAATTAAAACACTAAGTATTGAACTCGGGGGCATTTTTAACTCAGCGAGGTTGTGGAAACGTATGATATACATACCGTATGAATATCAGGATATGTTGTTATTCCGGGTAGTTGTATGGCATATGAAGTGGCCACGGGAATCTTTTTAAAGATCTGCGGAACAATCCGGACAAAATTAAATCTACTTTGGAAATCTTCTTTAATCTCTAAGAAAATGAAAATAATTTGATTACGTATACGTCGTGGTGAACGATTTCTTACAATGGCAGAACAGTGTAGAACATCTGGAGAAAATTGGGTAGAAGACGCATGAATAGTGTGTTTAAACTCTAAATAGCATGCTCAGTATTATTTTTTAAGTCGTGATTGTTGGACATTATTTTATGGGCACTCATGCGCGTTGTAGTGGTACATGATGTTTGGCAAATGATCTCTGCTGAAGCTGTAGATTTAAGGAAAAGGAGGAGAATATTATTTACTTATCTAATATACAAAAATGAATATGTGTTTATTTTTTTGTGAATTTGACGTATATATGAACAAAATGGGCGGATTGGCTATAGTGGGCGTGTCACCTCCCATATAAAAAATTTTAAATTAGTATCTAGAATAAGAAATAATTATTATGAAACATTGTAAATATCAGTAACAAAATAAATATTTTAAATTCCAGGCTTCTTCTTATTTTATTACGTTGAAGTTATTAACTAAAAATAATAAAAATATATGTATATAAGAAAAAATGTATATCAATATATTTTGATTATTTATATTTCATATTGATAGGAGTAGCGAATCACACCGGGTTTTAGCTAGTTGCGTATATACGAAGCCCAATGTCGGGGAAGGAGAAGCGATTTTGGTGTCTAACAAACAGAGGAGCTAAGCGATGTGTCAGGAGTGGATATTGGCAGCTTGAGTCGATTCATCAGAAACTCTGCGGATGTTTAAAACTCATCATAATGGGCTTCATGTGGCCAAAGTGTCCAACCATCTGCTTGTTGGGTCGACAGCCGTCTATGCCTAGTTACCAAGCGTGTGGTTTTATAACTTTAGCTTTTAGAAATTCGAAAAAAACAGAATTTTAACAAAGTCGCCGTAGTCTAGTAGGTAGTGTGCCGGCATATTAGATGTGAAGCGTCAGTTCAAACTATTGTTCAGATATCTCCAACAAAACGAAATATGAAAAAATATATCTTCGGCAACTTTCTCTCAGCTGTCTCTGAGAATAAATAAAATTTCCATAAAAATTTTCTCAAAATTCTGTCTTTCGAAGTAGACTTTAAACTCTGTTTTCCTCCACTCATGTATAAAATTAACACACATAACATGGGTGATGTGAGAAGCAAGGTTGTTATCCAGACTAAATGGTTGTAATGACGAATTATGTATGTATGTGGTATTTTAACAAAAATATTTAGCAAACGCCTATCATTTACATTTTGAAGATTATTTCGTGTAAAAATTATCTTTCGCCGAAGAAGATTCATCCGTAAGTGTGATTGTTTTTCCCCACTTTGGATGGTATCTTGCAAGTGAGCGTTGTAATGTTGTCTTCCGGGATCTAGAAACCTCTCTGCCATGGATCTACAAACGAAAGACTTTAAGTGTGAATACAAAAGATAGTCTAGTGGGCTAAACGTGCAGGATGTTGTACGTCTCTATGTCTGGGTGCTCTTTCTATGAATTGTTATCGTAGGATTTTGTATCTGTGCTTTGTTTTCTTATCGTATATTATTACGTATCTGTTTGTGTGTTTTCAATTACAATATGTTTGTCTTGTGAGCTTATATTTGTTTTTCCATAACCATATGTATACGCACACATGCGCTCACATTTTCACTAAAATAATCAGTTCCAGGAACAACAGTCACTGGTTAAACAAGGAAAAGAGACAATAGTGTAATGTATGTAGTTGGCATTACTAAAACTATGTTGTGTTTCAACACGAGAACGTACTCACTTTCTTAATGTGGTCGAAGTCAGCAAGTAAATATTAAGTATCGTTGGTCTCTTTTTAATACAACAGAAAAGAAAATCCAAAAATAACAACAATACCAAGCGCTCTTGTTAGAACAAAAAAGCAAACAGACAAATAAGAATCAAGTTTTTTATTTCCGTTCGCTAAACAAACATAAAAGTCATAAGCTTTCGCTGAACAATTTGTAGAAATCTATACCAACTATGTCTCCTATGCATACCCAAGCAATTCTTTCATTTTCTCTTAGTAGGTAGACAAATACTTCTTGTCATGTACACACAGGCAGACAAACTCATCTGAGCATGTTTTGTTTAAATTTCTGGCATTTGTACTCATTTTCTCCAAGCGTATTTCACATTATTTTCTCTCTCTCTTTTTTTTTTTTTTTTGTTTGTTTTAACAAATGGTAAACGTTTGTGACGATATCCTTTTCTCTTCATACTCTCTACACGTTCAGACATAGAAACTTATTTAGAATTGCTTACACATACTACATAAACTCGTACAGTTGACGCACCAATGTTGTATTGTATTTAGCAAAACTACAACAAAACAAATATTCAAGAAAATATAAAAGACTTCGCTTACAGTTCTCACAGCAGTTGGAACCATTGAGTTGAGTTGTTTTTTTTTTAAATAAAGGGTATTGCATACATAAAATTGCAGAAATTTGTTCAATGCAATCGTAGAAGAACAAAAAATTATTTAGCATTTATAGAACACCCGTTTCTCGAACACCCTACACACAAACAAACCAAACAAATTCCAACAATGGAGTTGTTTTCACAGTTTTGATTATTGCTGTCAGCAATTTAAATTGTAAACACTTGACTTTAAATATAACAACGTGTACCAGCCAGCCTTTCGTCGTCACTTTTTTGTTCGTTAAACAAAGTAAAATGACAGAAAGTTTAGACCAACAAGTATAAAAACAAAGTCTGAAATAATGACAAACATTTCTTCAGGGACTGTCTAATACTATGTACTAGAATGCTGCTCTAAATTATAACGATTGCAAACAAAAATTTAAGTTCTTTTCGAGCAAAATAAAAGTGGCTAAAGAATGCGATGACAAGTGCAACACAAAAATACTTTGAATAAACATACATATATACACACATACATAATTGGCCATTACACCCCTTCAGTAAGGATTACGGCCTAGCTTCTCACACGACGCATGTTGTGTGCCTTAATTTTTATACTTGAGTCGCTGGACCTACAGTTTAACGTCGTCTCCGAACGACAGATTTTTGAGAAACTTTTTCATGGCCGGTTTATTTACTTTCAGAGCTTTTGCCAGAAATCTGCTGAGAGGAAGACGCCGAAGAAATATTTTTTTTTCATATTTCGTTTTGATGTCTGGCTTGGGGCTTGAACCCGGGCTTTACGTCTAATAAGTGAACACACTAGCTACTAGACTACGGCGACCACCAACATGAATAAACACTTATAGAAAATATTAAAACATCTTTGAATAATTCATATAACTAACAACATGCTATTACCGATAACACTGCTCTGTAAATCTTGTTATCGATTCATTATTAACAAAGATCAAAGTTTCGATATTCAAAACCACTGTGCTTAACGTTGCGTTAAAAAAACTTGTTTAATTGAGCAGTTTTATCGACATTGCTCCGGCACTGCCATATTTTAGAAAAAGATGACTTTGTTTTATCAGTAAGTTGTAATAACGAAAATAAGTTAAGTTTAGTTAAAGCAACTTTAACTAAAGTGAACTTTAAAGTTACCTTTAACTTATTTAACTTTAACTAAAGTGAACTTTAAAGTTACCTTTAACTTATTTTCATTATTACAACTTACTGCTAAAACAAAGTTAACTTTTTCTGAAATATGGCAGTGCCGGAGCAATGTCGATAAAACTGCTCAATTAAACAAGTTTTTTTAACGCAGTGGCAACGAAGGGCCTCTATTTTTGTTGTTGTATGTATAAAGTTGGGTGAACTTTAAAGTCACCTTTAACTAAACCCAACTTTAACGGCAAGTTTTAATAATGGCCCTTAGTCTACTACTGATGGCTCGCTACTCAAAACTGACTGGCAGCATTGTTCTTTGCTGTATGAAGTGAAAGTAAAACATTTTGAAAGTAAAAACAATATTCAAGGTATTGGCCATTACTAGCTACACAGCTTTTTTATCTTTCAGGCAATTTCTGAATTCCACGACAATAAAACTGTTCGCCTTTTGCAGGAAACAAATTAGTCACCCAACTTTCAACTTCCTCGTACGTATCGAAGAGCTACTCAGCCAATACGTGTCCCATTGATGAAAACAATTAGTAGGCTGTAGGAGCCAGTCTAAGTCTAAGGTTTTGATTGTGTCCTGAATCGGTTTTGCTTTGTGTGCAGGTGCATTGTCATGTTGCAAAATTACCTTGCAGTACAGAATCTTGTAGCTCATTCTGGTCGTTTTTCGATCTACATACATACATACATAAATGATCATTACAATTCTTCAGACAGGATTTTGGCCGAGCTTCTCACACCACTCATGTTGTGTGCCTTAATTTTATACTTGAGTGGCGGGACTTACAGTTTAACGTCGACTTCGAACGACAGATTTTGAGAAACTTTTTCAAGGCAGGTTTATTTACTCTTAGAATGTTTGCCAGAAATCTGCTGAGAGGAAGTCGCCGAAGAAATATTTTTTTTTTCATATTTCGTTTTTTATGTCTGGCCTGGGGCTCGAACCCGGGCTTTACGTCTAATAAGCGAACACACTACCTACTAGACTACGGCGACTTCAAAAATGTTTGATATGTGGTTTGAAAAAAACGTACTCTCTTCCAATATTCCAACACAGTACCGACTAGACTATAAAATTTCCGTTTTATCACTGACCATCTTAGTTCAAAAACGCACATAGTTGTGTAGCTTCTTCAAATCCTCCTGTTTTTCAAGTAGTGCGGCCCGTCAGCTTTTGCAGCGACATGTTTAACAACATATTCTTAATCCCTAGACGGCGTTAACTTATTACTGAGAACAAACTTAACAGGCGTTCTTATTGTTGTTGAATTCAACACAAATGCCGGAATATATGTTTCGCTGACCGCCTGCAACATTCGGCAGATTAAATAGGACTACAACTGTCTAGCCCCTGTGTTACATCGAAATTTTTAAACCAATGGACGTGTAGTGCAACTGAAGACAAGCGCTCTTATCTTTCTAGACTCCTCTATCATTGCGATCAATGTTTATTTTTGCGCGTATTGAATACAGTTGACTTTCTTCTTTAAAAAATTTCATTGAGGTCATTTGATCTGATGTCGCGGATTCTCCTTACAACAGAATTATCGTTTTATTGTAAAAAATATTAAAATATATTGAAGAGTGCGCGAATGGGAAAAACATCTGTTTAATGTACTATACATTGTGAATATTGTTGCATACGTATGAGTAATATGAAACACATAGCATTGAATATTAAATATCACTCATACGTCACGGTGCCTTATATTGCTGTTTTAAAAAAGGGCGACTTCTGCTTTGAGTAAAATACGATTTAGTCATTACGTTGCTTCAATATATTTTGAATCCGAGTTAAAAATAGAAAAATTCAATATTTCGTAGTAATTTTTCTGCGTTACGGACGGTAATGTTGATATTGTCGAGAATTTTAATTTTTAAATTTGTTTCCCTCTTTTCGGGATCCATTATCGTAAACTTTGTCATGAAATTCAAATACACTAACCATTTTTTTACAAGCATTACATACATAATTAATCGTTACAACCCTTCAGTCAGGATTATGGGCCTAGTTTCTCACACCACTTATGTTGTGTGCGTTAATTTTTATACATGAGTATCGGGACCTACAGTTTAAAGCCAGATTTTTTTAGAAACTTTTTATTTGCTCTCAGAGGCTTTCCGGAGTCATAGACGATGTCAGGCCATCATTGTCAAGTTCGAACACAATAAGTCTACAATGATTACCACATTATTTTGGCCAGAATTGGGTGATCTGGACACCTATAGCATCCAGAGTACAGCGCTATATGTCGTACAGCTAATGACATGATCAGCACACGAGGATATGATGTGATGTGGCCATCGATATCGTGAGAGTTCTTTCTGTTAGATGTTTTGGAGCAATTTTATAAATCGCAGATGTATGCGAATGAGCCACAAACCACTGCGGTAATCAGAGTCAACATAAGCCATGCCGTCGATCAAATTCAAACTGGTTTATGCGCCAGAGGTATGGAAAATTAGTAGTAGAGATGATGAACATTTAGACAATGTTATGTAGTCGCCGTAGTCTAGTAGGTAGTGTGTTCGCTTATTAGATGTAAGTTCGAGCCCCAGGGCAGACATCAAAACGGAATATGAAAAAAAAAAATATTTCTTCGGCGACTTTCTCTCACCAGATTTCTGGCATAAATTCTGAGAGTAAATAAACCTGCCACGAAAAAGTTTCTCAAAATCTGTCGTGTCGAAGTTAAACTGTAGGTCCCGCCACTCAAGTAGAAAAAATTAAGGCATACAACATGAGTGGTGTGAGAAAAACTAGGCCGTAATCCTGACTGAAGGGTTGTAATGGCCAATTATGTATGTATGTGTATATTTTTCACATAATGATATCAATTAGCTTCTGAAACAAAGAATGTCTTATAATATCTAACACACTTTGGTTTATTTAAATTAAAAAAAAATTACAAATAACAAATATACTGTACCATTCATAGGGAAAAAACGAATTCCACAGTTTTCTGTTTTTTATTATCAAAAAGAATATTTTTTTAAATATTTAAAGTTTAATTGATTTATATTTCTTTTCTATTTACAGCTTTATTGCAACTGTAACCCATGAAGACATAATGATATTTCATCATTGCCAAGTGTAGGGTGCAATTTAGATATGCCCAACAATATATAATCATCCTTAGAATAAATGCCACAACTGTATAATGAGTCTATTTCGTTCAAAAGGCAATAAACACAATTCAGTTGCTAAACGCACAGCAGTTCATGGGGTGCAAAGCACACATGAAATTGGAACAACAACATATTCTCCCTGCACTATGTAGATGGATGCCAACGGTGAAGTATTTCCTTTGATTTATAAAATCATATTAGCCATAATATCCTTTAAAACCTTTTTTAATCTCCCGTAAAGGAAGCAACATCTTCAACATCGCTCACAATAGATATGAAGCTATCAAAGGCAGGAAGTGTATTTTAAATTTGAATTTTCATAACCAGCATGTGACTGCGTAGTGGAAGCAAGACGTAATGCTTTTTGTGTGATTGCAGTTGCTATGACCAGCTGTCACTTATAATTAACACCTATATACAGCTACAATGGCCATACATACACATATTAAGTATAGTTGTACCACACAGACTTCAACAAAGTAGATAATAAGAACTTCAGAATCTTTGTGCGGTTTAAGATTTGGTACGTTAACATCATTTATGTACGTCTATATTAATGTACGTTTTACTTTTAATTTTGCAATTGCAGGAAACGGTTTAATTTTCGCAGGACTTAGGCGAACATAGATAATCAGATTGATTTTGCACATGTATTCTCATTGACTACAGCTGCGGATGTACTTATATTATGCACTTGTAATTGTAATATCGAAAGCGAGATTCTATTTGATGCACTGTATAATGCATATTATATCGTTTGAAATATAAATAAAAAATAAAGAAAAATTAAATTCTGTATTAACCAGTTTCTGAAGTTATTATTACATAAGATAGAGACATGCAAGTAAGTAAATAAATTCAATCAAATAATTTGAAGGTAGGCCATCATAAAGGTTTGTTGTGCATTTGCCATGATTTGGACTGACCGAGATCGTGCGAACAACCCGCAAACCATTCTGGTGCTCAAATCCGACATAAGACATGTCATCGCTTCAATTCAACCTGATTTATGCGTCAGAATCATGGAAAATTCATCATTTCGGATGCGCTCAAAGCAGAGAAGTCATGGCGGTCATTTAAACGATTTGAAATTCCACACATCATATGGAAAAGCTTTTTAAAATGAATAATAAATAAAATAAAAATAAAAATAAAAATGAATAATAAAAAAGTTCGATAATATAAAATAGATTTCGTTCTATTTATATTTAAAGATGGGAAGAGCTAAATGACGACGTCGTCGTAATCTAACGGGTGATTTTTTAGCTATTATCTTTTTGGCAACACTGGTTTAAACAGCTCACGCACGTTTCGTGTTTTGTTTCACTGTCAAACATCTTCAGTTCGGTCTATAGCTTAACCATGAATCGTCTTATAAACGAACAACGCTTGCAAATCATTGCATTTTATTATCAAAATGCGTGCTCTGTTAAGGAAGTTCATCGCACGCTTCTTCCATTTTATGGTCAGTTTAATCGACCCACTGAAGTGGCTATTCGGGCTATTGTGACTAAAAAGCATTGCAAAAGCTACCAATGCATCCAGAAAAAGTCACAGTTTGGTGCGGTTTATTGGCTGGTGGCATCATTGGACCGTACTTCTTCAAAGATGCTCCGAATCGTAACGTAACTGTGAATGGTGAGCGCTTTCGTGAGATGATATCCAACTTTTTTTTTCCCAAAATGCAAGAGCTTGACTTGCATGACATGTGGTTTCATCAGGACGGTACCACATGCCACACAGCACGCGTAACAATGGACTTATTGAGAGGCGAGTTCGGTGCACATTTTATTTCACGTTCGGGACCGGTCAATTGGCCGCCTAGATCGTGCGATTTAACGCGTTTAGACTATTTTTTGTGGGGCAGTGTTAAACCTCATGACTATACAGGCAAGCCCGCTTCAATTGACGCATTGGAAGACAACAAAATTGCCAAAATTGGACTAAGCGGATGGACGATTTGAGGCGCAATCACGGTCAACATTTGCATGAAATAATCTTCAAACATTAAATTATCTGGACCGTACTATCGATTCAAATAAAGATTTCATGCAGTTTTCTGAATTTCATGAGTTTTTTTTTAAATTTTCCTATAGCTCTTAAAAATCACCCTTTAGTAGGTAGTGTGTTCGCGTATTAGACGGAAAAGCTCGGGTTCGAGCTCCAGGCTAGACATCAAAACGTTGACAGTGCCCTTGTAAAGAGCGCAAATTTCTTTATGGATTTGGAATATTAAACTGTGGGATCAAAAATCCCACTTCTATCCTAAGATCCATCCTTGACTCATCCTTGATACTCAGTCAGTTAGAAGTCGCCATAGTCTAGTAGGTAGTGTGCTGGCTTATTAGACGTAAAGCCCGGGTTCAGGCCCCAGGCTTTTGGTAAAACTCTGAGAGTCCATAAAATTGCCATGAAAAAGTTTCTCAAAATCTATCGTTCGGAGTCGGCATTAAGCTATAGGTCCCGCCACTTAAGTATACAATTAAGGCACTTTACATGAGTGGTGTAAGAAGCTAGGCCGTAATCCTGACTGAAGGGTTGTAAAGTCCAATTATGTATGTATGTATGTAAAAGCTTAATGACAGACTCTCGATATAACCTATAAACAATAGCAATCCTATTCTCAATGCTGTAAATCGTTCTCAACACTTGTTAGTTCTGTTGAAAACTTTTCCACGTTTTGAAGTGTAACACCACTTCAGTTACAACATCATCCATGAAATTGCTGAGAACTGCAATTTGGCCAAAAGGTTATCAAACAATTCACAAGAGAGTCGTTATGAGTTAGCATGTATGTACAAATCGTAGATAAATTTGTAATGCATTGTAATAATGCACATCGGTTCAGCGAATACCTATACATTTACACAGGACTGCGAACCCTTTAGACGGCTCGGATGTCCTCTAGAGACAATGTAAATGAAATAGAATTAAATGAATTAAAAGGGCATTCAACATACTGAATAAAGTATAACCTTCTAAATTCCCTTGCAATGTTACTCTAGTACTGCTACACGGTTACATAACGTTGGTTTAGTGATGACACATTAAAGCAAAGAAGCATCGATATTATATCGATTTATCGCAAAATACATCGGTGATTTTGCATCGAAACAAAGGAAACAAAATGTAACAATTGATTGAATTGAATTGATGCTTAGAGGTATTGGGGGACAGCGACCAGATGATTTATTGTACTGACTGTATTGTCGTTCACAATTCTGTTGCCCTGGGTAACTTCAGGAAGCTGTTATTCTCAATGGTCTAATGCATAAACCAAATCGCTTTTCATTAAAATTACCAAATTAAACACTTTTCAGAAGAGTGTCCACGTCTATTCATATTTTCTTTCAGCGGATATACCTTACACCTCCACTGAAAATTTTTGGCTTAATAAGGGGCGTGAAAGCAACACCCCCAAGACCCAAGTTATATCTGCTCATTACCTCGACTTCTATCCTAAACTCGAGTCATGTTCAAGTTGAATTGAATACATCTTTCGATGGCATAAAATTTCGCTTAAAAGTAATACACAAATATTTCACCCTAGTAATGAACACCGGCTTAAAAGAATAGTCCGTCTTTGACCCAAATTTGTCTCTTAAAAGAATAGTCCGTCTCTTAAAAGAGTACCTAGTAGCTAAATTATTACTTTCACGCTTATTAATCATTCTCGTCGTGAAGCATTTCAAGTTCTTTGGGACTGTCTAGCACACAATTAATAAGGGAACTCCCAGCTAATTTATTTGCCATATCACAATGCTTAGTGTCGAATGTCACGTTACAGTAATCTCCCATTAACCTAACCACAGTCTCAGTAACTCTCTTTTTCTCTCTACCAGAGACTTCAACGCCTTTATACGATTGGTTCTCATTCGCATGGTTATATCGACTCTCAAGCACGTCTTTGTATCGTATGCAACCTAAAATTTAAGAATTGATTATATATGCCATGTTGAATTAAGTTTTAAATAAAACCAATAAAAAAACGTCGAATTGTTTCAACGTATGTATATTGTTACCTTTTTACCATTTTTAAAAACGCTTAGAATATGAGTTCGTTGATTGCAAGCAAAAATAAAAACAAATACGTAAGCGTTTAGTTTCAATTAAATTCTTTATTGTTCACACTATTTATGTGCCACTGTTCACACTTGATGTTACAACAATATTTGGTTGTTCACTATTCTATACTTTATACTTCTGTCCGCGTAAACACTAACAACTCTTCGGTAGATCTTCAAAACAGCGATCTTCAAACCACGACTCTTTACTTCTTACGCAACGCGTCTTCACACAAGACTGACTGAATTCTTACTACTCACTGCCTGCGTTGTCTTGCCTTTTTATATGCTCACACAACCAGTCCGAAGTAGAACGTTCAGGGTTTCGCTTTCTCGAGAGCTCTATTGCGACTTCATTGTTGTTTGTGTACTTTGCTAACGTTGTTTGTTATTGCTTTCTTTCTTATTTGTCTATCCCCTTTTCTGTTGTTGCTTTACTTGTAACATGTCCTTTGTATTTGTTAATGTTAAACGATGTTTCGTCGGCCAATAGATAAGTTACATCGAGTGTTTTTAAAACATCGAAGTATATCGTCCACCACTATTTGATATACAACAAATCAATAAGTAAACAAACTGTGAACTTTAATAAGCCATTGTCTATACATTGGTTGTAAAAAAACACATTCATGTCAATATTTTTTTTTTCCTTATCTTATCCACGTGAAAGCCATTCCATGAATATCACTAATGATTTTAATTTAATTAATTTCTACTCTTAAACAAAACTTATAATTAAATTCATACCTGCATACGAAATTCATGCACACGAATTGCTGCAAAGGTATTTTAAATATTTTACCTTTGAGCATAACTTAGTAGAAAGGAAGTCATTTAAAAGGAAAAATGCTTTATGACATAAAAAGTTTTTGAAGTTAGTCACAGCATATGGTAGAAAAGGATTACGTTTTTATTTTAACATCTTCCAGAGAGAGAGAGAGAGAGAGTTTTTAAATTAAAAAGCATATGACGTTATAAAATCACAAAAAAAAAAATTGCCAAGAATATGATAAAAGTTATCACAAGAATATTTTTTTAAGTTTTTACATGTGAAGGATTACATTCGGAATACATTCAACATTATACAATACATGTGTCTCTGCACGTTGTTGTAAACGTTTGTAAAACTTATGCACTGGCATTCATCATTCGCTTTCTTTTTGTCAGCATGAATTATGGGTCAGTTAGTTGGCCCATGCATACATGCATATGGATATGTATGGTGTATGGTGTATTTATTCAATAAAACAGTTATTCAAGTAAAACTATCAATACAGTATTCCGCGGGTATAAGAACTTTCAAAAATTCTTACAGGACAGCGGGGAATTCTGGTATCGAAATCCTACATCCGAAAGCAAAAAAGCCACGTATCCTTCAAGCTGATAGAATTCTATTTGTCTGATTGACAGCACTGCCTCGAATTCGATGGAATGCCGGTTTGATCATCTTCTTCAACGCCGTGTAGTGAACAAAGTTGTAATTTGCTATGTCTCCATGTCACTTTGGGCCCACTACTTAATTGCTGAAGGATATGGATTCGCAGCAGACTTTATAGGCATAGTAAAGAGTCGTATTCTAGCATTAATTAGTCAGAGGGCCATTATTACAACTTGCCGTTAACTAAAGGGAGGATTATAACAGGCAGATAAATTGTTTTTCATTATTATGAGTACCCGACAAGATAGAAGCGATCGTTAAGCAAAAGGGTTTCTCAAACAAATCTGTCGTTCGGAGTCGACGTTAAACTGTAGGTCCCGCCACTCACGTATAAATTTAACGCATGCAACATGAGTGGTGTGAGAAGCTAGGCCGTAATCCTGACTGAAGTGTTGTAATGGCCAAACATGTATGTATATATGTTAAGCAAAAGGGAGGATCATCCTGCCGGTAACTTTTAAAGTTAAGTTTATGTTAGAACATGTCATATTATATATTATTTTCAATATGGCAACTTCAAATTTGAACAAAAGGAGCAAATACAATAACAACAAAACGAAGGCTGTCGCTGCCACTGCGTTTAAATAAAACTTGTTTAATTTGAGCAGTGTTACCGACTTTATCTTATCTGTAGGCTGTAATAACGAAAATAAGTTAAAGGTAACTTTACAGTTCCCTTTAGCTAAAGTTACCTTTAACTAAATCCAACTTTAACGGCTAATTGTGATAATGGTGTTAATTTTTTACAAATGTGGCGAGGACCTTAAGTTTAAGGACGACTACGAACAACAGATTTTTGAGCAACTTTTCATAGAAATTTTATTTCGTAAAGAGTTTTTGCCAGAAGAAAGGTAGTCGCCGAAAGAAATATTTTTTCATATTTCGTTTTTGTTAAACATGTCTGAGGAAGAGTTTGAACCACGGACTCTCGTCTAAATAAGCTAACACACCTTGAATGCATATAAGTTTGGGGATACTATAAAATATCAACAAGATGTTAGTACCTTATCCGATTGAATTTTTTAATTTTCTTTATTTGTATCGATTGCCACTCTAACCATTACGTTTTATTTCATAAATTCAACTTAATTATATAGGGATGGTCATTTAAAAGTTTAAATTTAAAAATGCAACAAAACAAAAACGATTTGAAATTTCCCCAAATATATGTCTTTGTTGTGCAGTATAATTGTTCCTGTTAAAAATGGAATATTGTTTTACTCATATGGCTGCCACGGCTAGTCTCGCAGTACCTCATTTCATTGGATCAACTTCCGTGAACTTTTTCGAGTGCATGGGGTCGCATATCGGCACAAATATTGTCCTTCCAATGCACAATTGCATGAGATGACACTTTTTCTTACTTCACATGATACTTAGTTAAAGACCCGGTAGACAATTTTTATAAATTCGATTATTATAAGTAAATGAACAAATGATTATTTTTTTATTTTGTTTTTTTTTTTATTTTTTTAAATATAACTTAAAATTAATTATTCTACCCCGCTGCATCCAGAAGATTTCTTAGGTACGCCATAGAACGTAGAGATGCTTCTAATATCATCTCGTTTGCCAATGTACGTTCACGATGCAGCCGCTCCATTTCTATTTCTTTCAGTTCTTGGGACATTAGATTGCGCCGTAGTTTTCTTACGCCCCATATGTGACGTTGGGCCTTAAAATTTTCACACTGTAGGACTACAGCTTGTTTTCGCCTTGGTTTAGCCATTTTGCGTTCTGTTCTCCTAAATAAGCGTCTCTTAACTCTTTCAATAGCTGACAAATAACGATTAAATTTCGGTGGAGCCACGACTTCATCCAGAATATTGCGAATTACATTCTTATCATTCTCAACTGAAGTATTTACGTATGGCGGGTTCCAGCCACTCATCAAATAAAGCTGGTTTATACGCTCGTTCAGAAACGATCGTTTTGTATATGTTTGAAAGTTTACTGGTACTGGTGCATGTTCTTGGTACTCGTTATTTTCATGAGGATCGTAACAATCCATTGCTTCTTCATCTAAATAAATGAATTCTTCCATTTTCTTCGCGCTTCTGTATCACACGTCTGTATGAAGCGAAATCTAATGCATATATAACACATTCGCATTAAGAACATCCCTTTATATACGCGTGAATTATGGGCCTCAATTTTGGGATAAGTTTCGAATAAACGCAGGTAGCCGACATGTAGCCTTAACGGTTAATTGCAATTGAATTTGTTGGAAAACCCATATGTTTCTTAAAGAGCAGTTCAGGTACCTGATTATCGGTGCATATGTATGTGCTTTAATAAATTTATAAATGATTTGAAGTATTTTGCTATGATTTGGTTCAATTCTTTCGATCAAATTTTATGGAACCATATTTTATATGATCACTAAAATATTATTTTGAAATCAAAAGGATGTCTTTGGCTGAAGAACAATTCTGTTGTCCGTTTTGGGTAATTTTTATATTCGCTCTATAATTTAATATAATTTGTTATTGTGTTGTAATGCATAAGTGAATTAAAAAGAAAAGAATATTATTATTGATGATTGAAGACTGCAAAATCTATCAAGATTTATCATAATGTTTCGAAATTGGACAAATGATTGAATATATTTTGGTACTTTAATTAAAAAAGCCCATGTGTATTGGGCTATTTTTCGATTTGAACTCGTAGAAAATTAGTGCAAAAATAACTATGCCCTCAAAACTCGCTTTTAAGGATTACTCAATGTGGCATTAGTTGTGTGGTCCGTAATGCCGTCCTGTTGAAACAACATGTCTCTAGACTACAGATGACCTAATTTAAGCTGAACGCAGCCCGCGACGATCAGTAACTTAACTGCACTCTTTGATCTCATTTGAATTGGTATTGTCCGGAATTTTACATTTTTGTTTGTCCCCTTCATCATGAAAGGAGCGTCATCACTGCAGATGAGTTTTCGATAAAAATTAGGGTCAGTTACTGACTGCTCCAGAGCCCATTCAGCAATTATACATTATACTCTATGTATTACACTGTCTTAAAACATAATTATTTAATACACGACTACTGGAAATCATTAAAAAATAGGAATACAGTTAATCTGTGTGACACTTTTTGAGACTTATTTTCGACAGAAAACTGTTCTGGAAACCCTTCTAAGCATGTTTCAAAGTGTTGGGAAAAAATTACATCTTAAACCTGGGATGATACATTGCATCTTAACAGCAATGGTCAGACCTATCTTACGGATGTCTGATGATTCGGAATCCCTCTGCAAATTGATTAATCTTACCATGATACGTTGGATACAAACATCTGCCTGCTTTATTATTAAGTGTTTACGTGCTACGCTGACTCGGCACAAGAGGTCATTTTATGCCTTTTTGCACTGAATATTTGATGTGAAACCTTGGCATTTAGAATTAATTTGGGTCTCTGGGTGACTGGACGATGATATGGATCAAATATATGCCACTCAAAGATCGTAATGGCTTGACAATCATGAGTATTAACTAATATTAAGATTTCTCAAGGAAGTTCAGAACATCCATTGGCGGAAGCGATATTAAGGAATATGTGTAACCTTGTCATGACTCCATTGAGATTTTTACTGATGTTTCCAAAATTCTGTGGAACAGAAGTTGATTTAATTTTTTCGGGGTTGATATTATACTATTACCAGATAGGTGCACCCTTTTTCAGATGATAGTGTCGGCCAAACATACTGGAAAAAAGATTACTAAGCATTTTTTAAAATGATAAAAACTGTAAAGCTCAGTTTGTAGCCACATCTTCCACCTATCACAAGGACAGTATTGAAGTTGATCCCTCGATATGCCATTTATCTTTGTAAATATCAAATCAAATATCAAATAACACATAAAGTGTAACAACCGCCGCATTCTTCACCCTGAGTGTTTTTACAATTTTACAACTTTGCCGGTACCTATATTTTCGTTTGAAGAATTATGCGGTAAAAAATCTCTATTTATAGTTTCCGGCAATTGACCGCACGAAATAAACACATAAAACTTTACAACCATATAAAGCTGTATAAAAAACTGTACCTTAATGGTCAATAAATCACGTCAGTATGCAAACAAATTATTATTTCTATGAAAAGGGCTGCAGATTTCTGGGAAAAACTCTGAGAGTAAATAAAATGGCCATGAAAAGTTTCTCAAAAATCTGTCGTTCGGTGTCGACGTTAGGTCCCACTACTCATGCATAAAATTAACACACACAACATTAGTGGTGTGGGAAGTTAGGTAGTAATCCTGACTGAAGGGTTGTAATGGCCAAATATATATGTATGTGTGTTATTTGATACTTGATTTGACATCTACAAGGATGAATGGTACATCGATGGATCAACGTAAATACTGGCCTTGTGATGGTTAAAAGATTTCAGACATTATAGATTTCGATCCCAAGTTTTCTTAGTAATTTCTTAATAATCTTTTTCCCAGTATGTAGAACAATACTATCATAAAGTGAGTTTTGCTAACCAACTCCGAAAAAATTACACCAACTTCTGTTCCATAGAATTTTGAAATATCAGTAAAAATCTCAATGGAGTTCATAACAGGGTGTCTTACACACATTCGTTAACCTCGCTTTCAGCAATGGATGTCCTGAACTTCCTTGAGAAATCTTAATGACAGTTAATACTCATGATAGTTCCAAATGTCAAGTCATTACGATCTTTGAGTGACATATATTTGATTCATATCAGCGTCCAGTCATCCAGAGACGCCAACTAGTTAAATTGCTAAGGCTTCTCAACAAATATTCAGTGCAGAAAGGCATAAAATGACCTCTTGTGCCGAGTCAGCATAGTATGCTAAGCACTTAATAATGAAGCAGGAAAATGTTTGTATCCAACGTATCATAGTGAGATTAATCATTCTACCGAGGGATTCCATTCAAAACGAACATCCGTAAGATAGATCTGACCATTGTTGTAAAGATCCAGTGTATCATCCCGGGTTCAAGATGTAATTTTTTCCTAACACTTTGAAACATACATTGAAAGGCTTCCAGAACAGTTTTCTATCGAGAATAAGGCTCAAAAAGTGTCACACAGGTTAACTGTATTCCTATTTTTTGTTATTATTTACAGTAGTCGTATTTTAAATAATTATGTTTTAAGACAGTGTAATACATAAAGAACGGCATGTGTTTGTTGAATGGGCTCTGGGTAATTTTTATCGAAAACTCATCTGCAGTGATGACGCTTCTTTCTGGATGAAGGGGACATAAAAAAATGTAGCATTTCGGACTATACCGATTCAAATGAGATCAAAGAGCGCAGTTAAGTTACTAATCATCGCGTCCTGGGTTCAGGCTAAATTGGGTCATCTGTAGGTTAACGACATGTTGTTTCAATAGGACGGCATTACGGGCCACACAACTAATGTCACATTGGGTAAAAGCGAGTTTTTAGGGCATAGTTATATTTGCACTAATTTTCTACGAGTTCAAATCGAAAAATAACCCAATACACATGGGCTTTTTTAATTAAAGTACCAAAATATATTCAATCATTTGTCCAATTTGGAAACATTATGATAAATCTTGATCGATTTTGCAGTCTTCAATCATCCATAATAATATTCTTTTCTTTTTAATTCACTTATTAATTACAACACAACAACAAATTATATTAAATTATAGCGCGAACACATAAATTACCCAAAAATGGACAACAGAATTGTTCTTCAGCCAAAGACATCCTTTTGATTTCAAAATAATATTTTAGTGATCATATAAAATATGGTTCCATAAAATTTGGTCGAAAGTATTGAACCAAATCATAGCAAAATACTTCAAATCATTTATAAATTTATTAAAGCACACAAATATGCAACGAAAATCAGGTACCTGGACTGCTCTTTAAGAAACATATGGGTTTTCCAACAAATTCAATTGCAATTAACCGTTAAGGCTACATGTCGGCTACCTGCGTTTATTCGAAACTTATCCCAAAATTGAGGCCCATAATTCACGCGTGTATAAAGGGATGTTCTTAATGCGAATGTGTTATATATGCATTAGATTTCGCTTCATACAGACGTGTGATACAAACTCGTGTGACATAAAGACATTTGTTTTGTTAAATAAAAAAATATTTAAACAAAATGGAAGAATTCATTTATTTAGATGAAGAAGCAATGGATTGTTACGATCCTCATGAAAATTACGAGTACCAGCCACCAGCACCAGTACCAGTAAACTTTCGTGGGTATACAAAACGATCGTTTCTGAGCGCGTGTATAAAACTAATTTACTTGATGAGTGGCTGGAACCCGCCAGACGGAAATAATTCAGTTGAGAATGATAAGAATATAATTCGTAGTATTCTGGATGAAGTCGTGGCTCCACCGAAATTTAATCGTTATTTGTCAGCTATTGAAAGAGTTAGGAGACGCTTATTTAGGAGAACAGAACGCAAAATGGCTAAACCAAGGCGTAAACAAGCTGTAGTCCTACAGTGTGAAAATTTTAAGGCCCAACGTCACATATGGGGCGTAAGAAAACTACGGCGCAATCTAATGTCCCAAGAACTGAAAGAAATAGAACTGGAGCGGCTGCATCGTGAACGTACATTGGCAAACGAGATGATATTAGAAGCATCTCTACGTTCTATGGCGTACCTAAGAAATCTTCTGGATGCAGCGGGGTAGAATAATTAATGAAATAAAGAAATGTTTAATAATTGCTTTTAAGTTAAAAAAATAATCATTTGTTCATTCACTTATAATAATCGAATTTATAGAAATTGTCTACCGGGTCTTTCAATAAGTATCGTGCGATGTAAGAGAAAATGTCATGTAATGAAATTATGCATTTGAAGGACAATATTTGTGTTGCCATTGCCGATATGCGACCCCATTCACTCGAAAAAGTTCACGAAAGTTGATCCAATGAAATGAGGTACTGTGAGGCTAGCAGTGGCAACCGTATGAGTTATATAATATTTAATTTTTAACAGGAACAATTGTACTTCACAACAAAGACATACATATATTTGGGGAAATTTCAATTCGTTTTTGTTTTGTTGCATTTTTAAATTTAAATTTTTAAATGACCCACTCTATATAATTTACTATAATTTATGAAATGAAACGTAGTGGTTAGAGTGGCAATAAATACAAATAAAGAAAATTAAAAAATTCAATCGGATAACGTACGTCAATATTTTATAATATGTCCAGACTTATATGCATTCAATGCAACTCTCCAAAGCAGTTCAACTTCTCCAAAGCCAGAACTTAAATATAATAGAACGTTGTGAAGTCACCATTGTCTAGTGTATGGAAGTGTATTTTCTTATTTAGACGAGAGCCCGTGGTTCAATTCCTGACTCAGACATCTCGATCAAATGGGATATATGAACACATTTTTCTTTCGGCGACTTCCTTGTAGCAGTTTTCTGAGAAAAACTCTTTAAACTCTTGCTTTAAAAAGTTTCTCAAAATTCAAACTTTGTAAGGCGTTATGCTAAAATTTTTCGACGTAAATTGGTAAACTTGTGCGTGAAATGTTTAATTCTTCATCACGATGACGAGTTGATGTTGATGGATTCTCTCTCATAAAAACTCTCAGCCACTGTTTATATATTTTGGGGTGTACGCACTGTGCGAGTACACTCACGTCTTGGAGCATTAATTATGAAACTAGTTTCACGAAATTTAGCAATAAACTTGTGTATACCGAGCACTGTTTGTCCTATTCCGGGACCAAATTTTGTTCGATATTTACGTGCAATTTCCGACCAACTGTCTTTGTTTTGGAATTATGTTTCCAATAAATCATAAAGTTGCTGAAGAGTAAATCAATTTATTACGTTCAGTGGAGATAATATACCGAATTGTGTGACATAATAGAATGACAACAGTATTGCCAGATTCGAACCAATGGTATAAACTTAAACCGATAGATGGTCCGCCCGATAGTTGCAAGAGAAACAAAAATCATCATAAAAAACTGTTTTTCTGTTTAAAAAATTTACGTTGATGGCTGTTATCGCATTTCACAAATGCAAAATAGAATTTAACGTTGGATAATTTATTTAAATGCTCAAAGTCTTAGATTTTCTATTTTCTTATTGAAAAAATTGTTTTCTATAAAATAAATGCCTTCCGTAAAATAAATCATATCACCGCATAAATGGAATCAATTTTATGGCAATTGTCTAAATCTGTTTTTCCTTGTAGCAATCATTTTTCAACAACAAAAGTTATAACTTTGTAAACTTTATAGAATCGAATTGATTAGATGTGACATACAGTGTATCACTAAAGTGAGTATGCAGCATGAAAATAATTAAATATCCCAATTTTTTTTTCCAAAAATATGCAGAAACATATATTATGTTTACACTTACAATAATATATAATAATGCCTTACACAAAAACACAAACATACCTCAAAATAATTATCCCTTTATCATATCTCGTTATCATTTCTTAAAAAATAGAAAAAATCATATCACAAAAGTAAGTATGCACTTTTTGTAAGTTTTGAGCTGCACTTAAACTAAACGCATTTTAATCGCGGAAAAAGTGAATAATTGTTATTATAAATAAATATAAATAGATAAATAAATATAAAAAGATTAAATAAATAGATTAAATACCGAAATTTTTTCTTAACTTTTGTTATGGCCCCTCATGGAAAAGAACTTTCACAAGATTTAAAAGATGTAATTATTAAACTTTATAAAAGTAGCTCCACAGTGCAAAAAATAATAGAAAAGTATAATAAGAAGGGAAATACAAATAACAAGTCTCGACCTGGGCGTCCAAAAATCTTCAATGACAGGGAGAAACGAATTATCACCAGAAAAATAGAAGTAAATCCCAAGACGAGCGCTCCAAAAACTATGTCAGAATTAGAAAAAGAGACTGGAAAAACCTGTAACACACAGACCATTCGTCGAGTTCTGTATGCTTCTGGTTACCATGGCCGTAACATCCGCAAAAAGCCATTTGTGAACTGCACCAATAGAAGAAAACTGCTGGACTTCGTAAAGGAGTACGAAACCAAGGATGAAAATTTCTGGAAATCAGTTATATTTTCTTATGAGATTAAATATAATATTTTTGGCTCAGATGGGTGTCAAAAAGTGTGGAGAAAAGTGAACACTGAGCTCGATCCAAAAAATATGGCTGCCACAGTAAAACATGGTGGTGGAGCGGTTATGGTATGGGGGTGTATGACAGCATCAGGTGTTGGAAATCTTGTGTTTATCGAAGGAACAATGGATAAGACGGTGTATTTGAACATTTTAAAAAACAACTTGCATCAAAGTGCAGCTAAATTGGGACTAACAGAATCATTTGTATTCCAACAGGACAATGACCCCAAACATACAGCCCATATCGTTAGAGATTATCTTTTGTGTAACACGCCAAAACAACTAAAAACTCCTTCCCAATCACCCGACCTTAATCCAATAGAACATCTGTGGGATTATCTCGAAAAAAAAATCAGAAGTCATGTCATTACAAGTAAAGACACGCTTAAAACTGCACTACTTGAGGAGTGAAATAAAATTCCACATTCGGTTACCCAAAATCTTATAACATCTATGCCATCGAGATTGAAGTCAGTCAAGAAGGCAAAGGGCTATCCAACAAAATATTAAATATCAGCCTGACTTCAAAAATTGAATCATAGTGCCAATTTTTGTGAACTGCATACTCACTTATGTGACCTGAATTCTAACCATTTTGTTAATTATATTGTTATTAACCAGTAATGAATTAAAAACATTTTTGTTCCTTATTATTTTTTTTAAGTTTATATGTAAAATAAATGAAAAAACATAATATTTGTGTTTTTATTTCAAATCTTAAGCAATTTTTCCAATAATTTCAAATATATATATCGCTGCATACTCACTTTAGTGATACACTGTATTTCTCACAATGACATTTTCTTTCTGACATTTTATTATCATAATACTTTGTATTGGGGTGAACATACATTATTATGTACGTATGTATATACAATGTTGTAAAAATGTGTTGATTTGTATTGACTGTCTCCATAAATTCTTGTATATGATATGTTAAAACGTTGTGGCATAATTCCATATGCTTTCCATATACATTTTCCATTTTTATTAACTTGACATCGGTTGACTTTTACTGAAAAGTATAAAATTGACTAATAATAGAGCTTTTGATGGCTTCACTTGTAAGTGACATTCTTCGTAACTGATGTTATGACTGAATTCTCACGAAAATCATAAGGTGGATTTATTTAAAAAAAAAATTGTTACATTTGTAAACATATTTACATCATAATATCTGATAGATTCAAATATGAATACGTAATAAAATATTTTTCCTTAACTTTGGTCGCCCCAAACATGAATTCTATTTGTTTAGTTTGATTTCCTTAAAATTTTTTTAATTATTTAGGAAAATTTCAGAAATCTCCTTATTTACATACTTTTAATAGAATAGTCGCAAGATATCGTTTGACCGCACTTCATATTATTAACAAATAAAATAGTGAAAAATATGTTCATGACAACATTCGTTTGACCGCTCATAGTCTATTACTTTACTGACTTAATAGACAAGAGCTCATGCTTCAATCTATGGCTCAGACCCATCTCGACGAAACCGAAATCTGAAAAAATATTTCTTTCGGCAATTTCATCTTAGCAGTCTTCTGACAGAAAATCTGATAATAAAACAAAGTTGCCATGAAAAGTTTCTAAAAAATCTGTTATTCAGAGTGGACATTAAATAGTAGGTCACGCCTCTCATAGATAAAATTACCCCACACAAAATGAATAGTCATAGAAGCTAGGTTGTAATCCTAACTAAGAATTGCAATGACCAGTAAAGTTAGTATTGTTACGTTTTTCCCTCTTAAAAACATTTAAAATATAAGCTCGTAGATTGCAAATAAAATAAAAATAACTTTGCGTATAGTTTTAATTAAAATTCTTTATTATTCGCACAGTTCTGTCTGTCACTGTTCACAACTTTATGTAAGCAACAACAATTGCCCTTTTTTTGTTATTCCTCTGTTGCAAAGGTGCACAATTACTAGACAATTATTCGACAGATCTATGTAACGGAGATCTTCAAACCACGATTACTTTCTTTCAACACACTGTGTCTTCACACAAGACTGACTGAATTTCACTAACTCAATCGCCTGCTTTGCCTTGCCTTTCATGTGGCAGAGTAAACAGTCTGATGAATATTTTTGAAGGCGAATGTTCATGACTTCACCTTCTCGAAATCTCAATAAATGTAAATATCGTTGTTTACATTTATTCTTGTAGTGTTCTTTGTGTATTTTTGTTTATTTGTTTACCAAATTTTATGCTGGTGTTTGTTGTTATATTAAACAGTACGATAATTTGTAAACAGGTTTGTTTTCTGCATTGTTTTGTTTCTGTGGCATTTATTTAAAATTTTAACGTTAACGTAACGATGTAAACGCATAACACCAGTATATAGATTTTACATTTTCGTAACAGTATACACTAACATACATACATATATTTTTGGCCATTACAACCCTTCAGTCAGGATTAAGGCCAAGCTTTTCTCACCACTCATGTTGTATGCTATAATTTTATACTTGAGTGGCGGGACCTACAGTTTAACGTCAACTCCGAACGACAAATTCTGGGAAACTTTATCGTGACAGGTTTATTTACTCCTGGACTTATTGCCAGAAATCTGCTGAGAGGAAGTCGCGCAAAGAAATATTTTTTTTTCATATTTCGTTTCGATGTCTGGCCTTTGACTCGAACTCGGGCTTTACGTGAAATAAACGAACACACTACCTACTAGACTACGGGAACTACTGGATTCATTGATTATTCATTCCTTAAATGTATTTTAGGTTAGGTCGGAGTCTATGATATCACAAAGCTCACTTGAGCACGCATAGCGGCCCGTTGTGATGCCACGGGTGAACGTAGTCCCTGTACTAACCAAGTTCCACCAAAATCAGGGAAAAGGAGGAAGTTGGTCAGCGCAAGGTCTGCACAACAAAAGCACGACTACCCCGCACTGGAAAACCAGCCAGAAAGTTTGATGAACGAAGCTATATCCTTGATGTCAATAGATGATAGCTCCGTTAAGCTAACAAGGAATGGGGAGCCAGATAACCTATATCTACACTCCTCATTGACCCAGGATAGGTTGGCGTCCCGAAAGAACCTCCGCTCAATGGTCAACTTGACCGAGGCAAGTGACATACCCAATTCAACAGAAGAGGATTCCGGAAGGAACGCACCAGCTCTGGCGAGCTCGTCTGCCCTACAGTTTCCCAGAATTCCACTGTGGCCGGGGACCCACACCAGGGAGACACTGGAGAAGCGCCCAGAAAGAAGGTCAAGACAGCGGCGACATTCCCTAACGATCCTAGAGTTAATCACGGAACCCGATAGAGATCCTATCGCGGCCTGACCGCCTCCTTAAGTAAATCTTACTAATTTTTATTACTTTTTAAGTACCGCAAAATTTTATTTGATTTTATTTCGTGGAAGCTGAAATTATCTTTGAACAATTCATAAGAATACCTTTTTATTCATCAAATTGATTGCGCGTGCAACAAAAAAGAAAAAATTAAAAAAAAAATTAAATTTAACCACAAAGAAAGTCCTTCAGGCAAAAGTCTCTTTGTAATCTTATTAATACTGAATTTGATGTCTTCTTGTATCTAAAAAAAAAATAATCATGAAAACATACAAAAAATCATTTTCTTCCTTTCAAGGACCAATTTTAAAAGAAAATGGAGAAATGGAGTGGAGTCGACTTTCTGTCCCATGTGTAAATTTAACACACGCAACATAATTGGTATGAGAAGCTAAGTTGTAATCCTGACTGATGGGTTGTAAAGACCAATTATGTTTGCATGTATTATCTCATATTTTATATACCTTTATAAACCTTTTTCCATATGATGTGCCTTTTAAGTTAGAAATCTAACTAAACCTACAAACCGTCTCGTTCCCAATATAATCCATGTGAACATATAATCCATCTACATTTTGATTGTAGTTGCTTTTATATTTCTTTACTTCTATAATAAATTAATTCTTTTGCAAAGCATAGTTTGTTTTATGTTTCACTGACACTAATGCGACACATAAACTTCAAAGTGTCACAGCTGAAGCTAAAAGATTTCCATTTTGATGAAGAACAACATCAAAAAAGGGGTCAGTTATTTGCTACAATTGCTGGAGGTATAAAAGAAAAGCTACATGAGGATATAACACAAGTGTAACAACAGAATATGTATGTATATGTATGTATGGTTATGAAATAACAAAACATATACATTTAAAGAAGTCATAAAATTTTTTTCTGTACTCTTTTGCTGAAAAATTTTATAAAGAAATATGTACTGTTTACAAAATACAACAAAGCATGTCGTTCGAAGTCGACGTTAAATTGTAGGTCCCGCGACTCAGGTATAAATTATAAGCACATAACATGAGTGGTGTGAGAAGCTAGGCCGTGATAATGACACAAATTTTTTTTAAGACCACCCCACAGTGGATGGCCCCTACTCAGGCAGTGCATTGTGTTGAAATTAGGAAAATAGCTTATAAAAAGGAGGACAGATAAAGTTGGTTTCTCACACCACTTATATTTTAAGTGTTAATTTTATTTTATACATGAAGAGATTTGATCTTATGTCGACGGAGCCTCACAATCCACACAAAATAGTGCGTCTGACGGGGTGTATTGGCAACGTTTGAATTGCCTGCACTGAATCCGTTTGTGTTCACGTATCCATTAAGCATCGGCATCAGATTATCGGCGCTTAAGATAATGTTTTGAGAGAAATTAATTTCTTAAGCAGCACGATTTCGACAATAAAATCATACGATTTACAACTTGTTAGTCTATTCATGGCAGAATTGTAAAACTTGCTGAGCATTGATGTCGTTGCCACATTACACGTTATTGTATGTTGCATTTTTTCAATGCTTTCATATTGTTACGAAAATGGAAATGGTGTAACATCGTTTACCATTAAAATGATAAATAAAAACTACGAAAACAAAAACAATGAACTTGTTCAGTATGAAAGAAAAGGGGATAGACAAGTATACCCAAAATACAATAAAATACAAATACACAAACATCAATAAGCAGCGATAGTGATCTCGGGAAGGCGAAACTACGAACATTCGACTTCAAGAACATTAATCAGACTGTTTGCGTGGACATATAAAGAAGGGCAAAGCAGGCAACGCGTATAAAGAATTCAGTCAGTCTTATGTAAAGACGTGTTACGTGTGAAGAGAATAATCGTGGTTTGAAGATCTCCATTGTAAAGATCTGCCAAACAATTAGTGTTTACGCAAACAGAAGTGTAAAGAAGAATAACGAACAAAGCAAATTGTTGTGAAGAGTGGCACATAGAATTGTGCCAACAATAAAGAATTTATCTAAAGCTTAACACAAATTTATTTTTATTTTACTTGCAATCTACGAACTCATATTTTAAACGTTTTTAAAAAGGTAAAAACTTAACAATATTGTATTTATACAACTACTAGCTAAAATCCGGTGTGCTTCGCTACTCCTATCGATATGAAATACAAAATATAATATATATATACATAAGAAGTTTTAAATTTAATTCATATGGGAAGTACCACGCCCCCTTTTCCTAGTCAGCCCATTTTTGTCTTAAATATTCATATTGATACTAAAGTTGATTCGACAAAATTTTAGGACTCTGCTGTATTTTCTTAGATATATTAATTTAATATTTTTTATATGGGAGGTGATAAACCCACTATAGCCAATCCATCCATTTTGTTCATATATACGTCAAAGTCGCCCATACAAAATTTGAGGACTCTAGCTGTTGCAGTTTATGAGATATGCGACATTAAATAGTTATTGCGTATGTAGGCATGGCACCTCGCCTACTTGAAATTTTAAAATAAAAAGTAACCTATAGTTCCTTCGAGACATACAGGATAGGTACTGTTAAAATTTCCAAAAAATCGATCCAGCTGTTTAGCCGTCTATTGACTTCAAACAAACAAACCCACAAACAAATAAACACACATACATTTTTGTATATATATGTAGGTGTAAAATTCATTAAAAAATTACGTATGTGACGTATGAGTGATATCTAATTCCATTAAGTTTCATACGTCAAAAAATCATAGATTTTTTATTGCATTATTGTTGGGGTAACTATGCGTATGAGTAATATATTTCAAATGCAATTAAATATTAAGTATGTAGTATATGTGGGCGTTGCGCCTCGCTCATTTGAAATTTCAACATAAAAAGTAGCCTACAGCTCCTTCCAGACATACAGGAAGATACTGTGAAAATTTCAAGAAAATCGGTTCAGTCGTTTAATTGTCTATAAAGTTCAAACATACAAACATACAAACAAACACACATTAATTTTTATATATATAGGGTATATACAACTATGCATAGGGTATCGTCCGCTAACACCGAAAACTATACTAAGGAACGGAATCTCTATATATGTATGTATGTATGTGATGTGTGTGACTAAATTTATGTATATTTTCTATTTACGTAGTGACAAATATTCTGAGATATTTGTCATAATAGTTTGCCATTTCAGTTGGCAGTAATCGTTTATGTTTTGTATTTAAAAATAAGAAATTCAATCAGTATATGTATAAGAGTTTTACAAAAACTTCTTTATAATTTATAAACTTTGAAATTTTCTTTTTAAATATTTTTTTTACTTCATAAAATGTTTACATATAAAGAAGTTTACATGTCATGTGTATATAAAATATTTTGATCAGATGAACTAACAAAAAAAGTAAATTATGTACGTATGTAACTTTAAATAAAGGTTTAAAAGCATTTTATTTTATTATTACTACCATACAAGATATAAGTTGTGAAGTTGTTAAAAGTGTTTTACTTGACAAATAGGATGGCATGGTTGCTTTATAGTCATACGAGTACATATTGTAATTAAATGTAAAGTACTTATAATACTTTAATATTAAAAAGTAGTTGTCAAGAGCTACCTTATAATCGAGTCTTTCATAAAGTGCTTTCATCTCTAAATTCAAATAAAACACTTATATACTCGAGCGGGAATAAAATTTACGACCACCTACAGGAAAGGGAGAAGGATCTCATTAATGACATTAGATACTCTACTGCAATAGGGTATCGCATTTAATGCTTTGTCTTGCCTTTTTATATGTCCACATAAACAATCTGATGAATGTTCTTGAAGTCGAATATTCATGTTTCATTGTTATTTGTGTATTTTGTTTTCATTGTATTTTGTTGCCTACTTTTTTTTTTACTTGTCCATCCCATTTTCTTTCATACTGAACGAGCGCATTGTTTTTTTTTTACCTTTTGTTTATCATTTTAATGTTAAACGATGTTACACCATTTGCATTTTCGTAACAATATGAAAGCAGTGAAAAAAGCAACATACAATAACGTGTAATGTGGCAACGACATAAATGCACAGCAAGTTTTACAATTCCGCCATGAATAGACTAACAAGTTGTAAATCGTACGATTTTATTGTCGAAATCGTGCTGCTTGAGAAATTAGTTTCTTTCAAAACATTATCTTAAGTGCCGATAATCGTTATATGTTGCAGAGCTCATCTATTTATTGTCGATTGATCAATAGATCGCACACAACAATACAGATAGAATTGTTTCCTTAGCCAGACTATCTGTATGTGGAACTATCTCCCTTCAGAGGTCTTTCCTGCCACTTTCAAAATAAAAAGATTCGAATCCAATTTTCACAAACACTATTCCCTCTTTCCTCCGTCCTTTAATCTATTTTAATAGATGCATCACAATGCACTGCATAAGTAGGGGCCACCCCAAGGCTGCTGGTTGCTAATGATGAAAAAAAAATTGTGTCTGGGACGTAAGACCGAAATATTTAAGTTCTTCGGAACACTTGACTATGACGCATAAATCAACTTAAATTTGTCCAATATGGCATGGATTATGTTGGTGTGAAGACGCGGTGCGTTTGAAAAGAGTAATCGTAGTTTGAAGATCTCCGTTGCAAAGATCTGTCGAATAAATGTTTAATGATTGTTATTGTTGTTCGTGGTTGCCGTAGTCTAGTTGGTAGTGTGTTCGCTTATTAGACGTAAAGCCCGGGTTCGAGCCCCAGGCCAGACATCAAAACGAAATATGAAAAGAAAATAAAAATATTTCTTTGGCGAAAACTCTGGGAGTAAATAAACCTGCCATGAAAATGTTTCTCAAAAAAATCTGTCGTTAGGAGTCGACGTTAAACTGCAGGTCCCGCCACTCAAGTATAAAATTAAGGCACACACCATGAGTGGTGTGAGAAGCTAGGCCGTAATCCTGACTGAAGGGTCGAAATTGCCAATTATGTACGTACATATGTATGTGTTGGCTTTGAAGATCTCTGTGGTTTGTGGCTTTTGCGAAAGCATTCAGAAAAAGTCAATGTTTAGGGTGGATTTTGGACTGAAGACATCAGCGGTTCAAATTTGTATGAGAACGATAATAGCCGCGCTTCACTGTCGATAGCGAGCATTATAGTTTGATGATTATCAATTTCTTTTGGCCAGAATGAGATGATCTTGTCACCAAAGATATGCAGTTTCAACAGGACGGCTTTACGTGCCACATAGGTCATGCCATATAGGATATTTCCACGTGAAACTTATATGAACTGGCTAACGAGAAAAATTACTGCAACTGTGGAAATGTTTGTTTATCAAATGGATACCAACTATATGTAGTTTCCACAGGACGGTACTGCCTTCCACACGGAGATATATTGCGTGAGCGATTTGAGGGCATGGTCGTCTCGCATGCTATTAACTGGCAAATGAGATCGAGCTATTTGATCTTGTTAGACTTTTTCTTGTGGGGTTTTCTTAAGCTGCAGATGTATGCGAATATGTCGGAAACCACAGGGGTACCCAGAGCCAAAATATCCAAAAGAAACATCAGCGCACAGCCTGATGTGTGCGCTAGAGTCATAGAAAATTGGACATTTCAAATAAGATCTACACAGAGAAGCGGCGGCGGATATTTAAACGCTGTTAAATATCGCCGTAGTCTAGTAGGTAGTGTGTTGGTTTATTAGACATACATAAATGCCGGGTTCGTATCCCAGGCCAGACAACAAAACGAAATATGGAAAAAAAATATTTCTTCGGCGACTTCCTTTCAGCAGATTTCTGGCAAAAACTCGGGGAGTAAATAAACCCGCCATGAAATAGTTTCACAAAAATCTGTCGTTCAAAGTCAACGTCAAACTGTAGGTCCCGCCACTCACGTATAAAATTAACGCACACAACATGAGTGGTGTGAGAAGCTAAGCCATATCTCTGACTGAAGGGTTGTAATGGTCAATTATGTATGTATGTACCACACATCTCACACTAAGTGACACTATGGGCCACCGAGTCAACTTGCCTGTGGATGGCAAGCTATCCGCTAACCTCACCTATATTCCACACTTTAGGCCATCAATAGTTCTTTCGAACAAATGAAACATTTCCATGTTGTCTCACACTCATACTTTGTTTTATTGAAATTTAAGGATAAGGGGCTTTTAACGAAAGACGCAAAATAGTAAAGGGCTCAGTTTAAATTTTCATTTGTTTTATAAAAAGTGCTATAAATAGCACACCCTGGGTGAAAGCATATGATAGCGGATTAAGGAAAACCATTTACACACAACATGTGATGTGTCAGTCATATCATCATCAGGCGGCTATACATGAAACAACCCATTTTTATTGTTTACTTAAGTATATATATAAGAAACAACAAAAACATATTCAAACGTGATTGGAACACATTATTCTTTTTCATTTTTTTTATTTTTTTTTTGTCAAATAATATTTTATTTTTACTTTTCGCCTGATGTTCTGTTGGAATCAACAAACAAAAAGATGACAATGAATAATTTAAGCAAATGGTTTAAAGAAATCCTTTTCTTTTTCTCTTCTTTTTCTTCTGAAGGCCGTAAAATTGCAGAACGAAAAGTATTGACTTCACAGCGTTAACCACCATATAATGCTTGCGAAAAAAAGAAAAAAAATTTTCTTCTACACAGATTTTTAATAATATTCTCAGCCATTTCGTAGTGTGTTCCTCTCTTTACTAAATCATGTGGTGTTGGATTGTTTAAATTATCGTTAATATCTTTAGCTGTGAATATATTGTGATTCTAGTAGTCATTTGGCTTTTATTATAAATCAGTGAGAATTTTAGTGAATATTTTCCATACCATTTAGAATATCAAGGCAATAATTTATCGTCATATTTTTTTAAGGCACAGCTGGAGTCAGTATTTAGTGTCATATAAGTAAGCTTTACCATATAAAATATTGATATTATACAGTGGAAATATATATAAATATTCGCTTAAAAGTAAACATAAGGCATTTAGAAAAATATTGTTTTCGATGTGTTATCTTTTAAAAACGTTTGAAATATGAGCTCGTAGATTGCAATAAAAAGAAGATTCACAACTTGATGTAAACAACAACAATTTATTTTGTATGTTATTCTCCTTTACACTCTTCTGCGTAAACATTAACAATTGTTCGATAGATCTCTATAACGGAGATCTTTAAAACACGATTATTCTCTTCATACGCAACGAGTCTTCATACAAGACTGACTGAACTTCACTAACTGCAGTCGCCCGTTTTCCATGCCTTTCATGTGGAAGAGTAAACAGTCTGATGAATATTTTTGAAGGCGAAAGTTCATGATTTCGCCTTCTCGAAATCTCTATAAATGCAAACAGCGTTGTAAACATGGTTGTTTTCATTTAGCATTGTAGTGAATTCTTTGTGTTTTTTTGTTTACTTGTTTACCATTTTTAATGCTGGTGTTTGTTGTTGTATTAAGCAGTATGATAATTTGTAAACAGGTTTGTTTTCTGCATTGTTTTGTTTTTGTAGCATTTGTTTACAATTTTAATGTTAAGCGATTTAAAAGCAAAACACCAGTATGTAGATTTTTAATTTTCGTAACAGTATACTGTCACTTTTAATCAGCCGAAATATATTTTTACTTTTGGTAAGATATCAGAATACGTATAGATATCAGAATTAAAAATCGATTATTCTCTTCACGCGCAAAGCGTCTTCACACAAGATTTACTGAATTTTTACTGACTCCGTCGACTGCTTTGCCTTGCCTTTTATATTGCAGGGTAAACAGTCTAATGAATGTTCTTGAATGAGATTGACTTCGCCTTCCGGAAATCTCCATAAATGTTAACATGTTGTTTACCTTATTGTTTTTTGTGTGTTTTGTTTACACTTATTCTGGTAACGTATGTTGTTGCTTTTTGTTTACTTCTTTATCCCTTTTTTTATACTGATGTTTTAGATATATTTTTTCTTTATTTGTTGTTCATGTAAACAAGTCCATTGTTTTTGTTTTTGTACCTTCTGTTTATCATTTTAATGTTAGACGATGTAACACCATTTTGATTTTCGTAACAATTTTTCTTACAGAAAGCCATTGGAAGCCATTTTTCTTAACATTACAAAAAGTTTAAATAAAAATTAATTGCATCTAATTCCCGCATAAATCAATACAACCTTTCCTATTCCATAGAAAGTTTCTGGCCACAACAACTGCGTGGAAGTTTTATCTTCCTTGCAAGCTGATAGGGCTGCTCATTATCGGGATTTAAATTCTTGCCTCGAGTCAATATTTTACGATTCGAGCGGTTTGAAAGCAGTTTGTTATTCAAATGGTACCGTTATGTCCATTGTACTTTTTTGAAGCTCAGTTGAGCACATCTTTGGAAGGTCTAAACTTTCGTTGGGAAGTAACATTCAAGCTTCTCCATTGGTACCAAACACTGTGCTCTTGTCGTCTATATATCCTTGAGAAATTGGAATATCACAGAATGGTCACTCTCTTTAAATACTGTTTGTGTGTCACTCAGATTACTCCTTTCAGTCTAATTACCCAGTTTAGTTACAAAGCATTTTCCAAAATCAAAAAGCTTACTGGGACTGCCTGATAGATAGTTTAGAAGTTCCATGTAAAAACGCCGTAGAGGACATTTTTACGAGATTTGATTCTACATAAAACAACATCAGTAGTTTTAAAGTTTATTTAAAAAATAAATCACCACCTAAATTTTTTCATGGCCACGTCTTAGCTTTGAATTAAATTGGTCTTCTGTTACAGATTTTAAAAATTTGATGGCCGCTAACCTCAGCATTTTTTTTGAAAAAGGCAATCAAAAGCTCTCTCTACATCGTTTACATTTAAATTTAAATCTCGGATATTTTAATAAAATCTTTTTCACATACATAAGTATTCTCTAATTCCTTTTTACACTTTCGATAGTTTCCTAATCTCTAATCAAATTTAATTAAAGCGAAATTATTGCTTACATTTGAAATCCTCTTCTTCAAATTCGATTGATTTCTGTTCGCTTGAAATCGTTTCATTTGCTCTTTTATTAATGGATTGCTAATTTCATTATTAGCATCCATTTTCTTTTGAAAATACCATTGTATTGTAAGGATAAAGGAATAAACTAGAGAAAATGAAAATTAAATGCTGGTAAGCCCAAAAAAAAAATTGAGAAGAGAATTCTGCTTTTCAACCGAGGCGAATACAAAAAACGAAATGGAGAATAAAAATGAAATCCTCAAATTAAAATGTATTCTCATAGTAATTGAAATAGAAGGACCAAAAAAAAGGGCTTTTTTGGGTTTTTAGGTTAAATTAAAATTAGAAAAAAGAATATTTTATTAGTTTGGGGAAAAAGTTCTTTTCCTTGACTAGTGATGGATGATATACAGCGATGTTTTTAAAACACTTGATGTAAATTATTGAAACATAGAAACAATTCGATGTTCTTTTTATTCTTCAACATCATACATACATACATAATTGGCCATTACAATCCTTCAGTCAGGATTACGGCCTAGCTTCTCACACAACTCATGTTGTGTGTCTTAATTTTATACTTGAGTGGCGGGACTTACAGTTTAACGTCGACTCCGAAAGACAGTTAATACAAATACCCATAAATGCGATAAAACTTTCCTGAAAACAGTTCAGGGGGAGTTAGAGAACTTATGCAATAAAGTTGCGGTAGGTTCTGTTCCTAGGCTCTCATGCGGTAGAGAAGACAAAAGCCATTAAGACTATGTTTAGTTTAATGGAAGACAAATCAGGGGATATTGTGACCTGTCAATTCGAATGACGGTTACCTTCTTAACTATCTATTAGACAGTTCCAGTAAGCTTTTTGATTTTGGAAAATGCTTTGTAACTAAACTGGATAATTTGACTGATAGAAATAATCTGAGTGACTGAGTGAATTTCTCAGGGATATATAGACGACAAGAGCACAGTGTTTGGTCTCAATGGAGAAGCTTGAATGTTATTTCCAACAAAAGTTTACGCCTTATAAAGATGTGCTCAACTGACCTTCAAAGAAGTAAAAAGGACATAACGGTACTACAAACAGCTTTCCAACCGCTCGAATCGTAAAATATTGACTCGAGGCGAGAATGGGAATCCCGATAATGAACAGGCCTATCAGCTTGCAAGGAAGGTAAAACTTCCACGCAGTTGATGAGGCCAGAAACTTTCTATGGCATAGGAAGAAGGGTTTGGAAGGTTATATCCAACGAAATTAAAGATGAAGAGATTCGGATACTTAAGTCAAACGGATTTGATTGGGTAATTACAATGAGACGTGATTTGATTCATGCAAAATACTATTGAGAAGTAGTCCAAAGATAGTAACCGGCATTGCATGAGCTAAGGGTGTTTGATACCATGTCGATGTTTTTTTCGATGCAATATTTGGCAGGAAACAATCAATGTTACATCAAAATAGAAGGCCAGAATGTATTTATTTACGAATAAAGTCACCGTGGTCTAGTAGGTTATGTGTTGGCTGATTAGACATGAGGCCACGATTCAAATCCCAAATCAGACATCTCCAACAAAACAAAATATGTAAAAATATTTCCTAGACGACTTCCTTTTCTCATTCTCAGATTTCAATCAAAAACTATGTGAATAAATAGAATTGCCATGAAAAGTTTCTCAAAAAATCCGCCATTCATGTATAACATAAGTGGTGTGGGAAATTAGGTTGTAATCCTGGCTGAAGGGTTGTAATGACCAATTATGAATATGTTATGTGTAACGTATTTATTTTTGCATAGAGGCAGTGAAGCACTGTGACCAAACGATTCCTCAACCTGTATATGGTATCAGCCAAATGTCTCTAGCAATCCTGTTGTCCGGTCTTGAACTCACGATGTTGTTCGCTATCTGGCGTAGTAGATAAATGCTAACATGTTTTCTTCTGAGATGCATTAACGCTGCCCAGATTGCAATTATGTGTTCTGGTGATACCGTCTTCCCAGTATATCTACAAAAAAAGGCCAATTACTGTTCGCATCATACTTCTCGGTAGTATGATGCATAATTCAAAGCTGTTTTTATTGTAATTGCCCAACAAAAGTTTTTGAATGTTTCAAGTATATGTCTTTGACCCAACACTGTATGCTACAGAAAGGTCACACTTTTAAAAGAGTATGTAGCAAGCAGTTATGCCAATACAAGCGCGTCCCTGGCTTCATACATATCCAATAATAATTACTTTTTCTTTTCACCAATAAATGCCTTGATTTTTGTGATTTATTTTGTTTCTCAATAAGTAAGGAATAAGAAAAAAAAAATTAAAGTCCTAAAGCTTCCTTCAATAATTTCATACAAAATGTTGTTTGTAGTTTTTCTTGGTCCTACGAGAGGCTTTAAAAATTAATTGACTATTCTACTTTAAACTTTAATACCTATAAAATACATTAAATTAAATCAAGAATTCTCTTGTTGTCTTTTTTTTAATCTGTACACCATTTCTAAGAAAATTAATATATTAACCGCAAGGATTCTGTATCAAACAATCATGCATACTCGTATGCGGTTGTATGTTGACACGTTTTCAATTACAACAAATGTGTCACACATGCTTTTATCTGCTTCAATCAAATTCTGCTGTCATTACCTTCTGAAAGAAATGTTTCTTTCTTATTATTGAGATGAGCACAAAACATATATGAAATGAAAGAAAAAAAACGACACAAATGAGGCAACAATTTTTTTTACGCAAAACAACCTGGTACAAGAAATCTTATTATCATGAGTTGTTTGAGTTTAATGCATTACCACTCTTCACATGGATTAAGCATAGTGGAAACGTTGGTGGAGAATTTTAGAAAATAAATTGTATGTCTCTTTAATGCTTAGGGTCTGTTCTTAAGCGCTTTATATTTGTTAATTTAAGTAACACAAAATTTGTGTGAGGCCTCGAAATATGAAAAAAATATTTCTTTGGCAACTTCCTCTCCGGAGATTTCTGGCAAAAACTGTCAGAGTAAATAAAATTGCCATGTAAAGTTTCTCAAAAATCTGTCGTTCGGAGTCGATTTTATTCTGTAGGTCCCGCCACTCATGTATAAAATTAACACAAGAACATAAGTGGTTTGAGAAACTATGTCGCAATCCTAACTAAACCTTTGTAATGATCAATTATGTATGTTATATATTAATCAATGAAATTTTTATTTATTTGGGGGACCTACTAATGCCGTTGTGTTAGAATAACGTTCAATATCACGTTCAAATAATAGTCACGTCTTTTCTGGGTAAAGCACATCCAAAATATAAACATTTTCATGACACTGTCTGATAAATGAGGTTAAATTTAAGCGGCAGCGCGAGTTATTTTGTTTGAGGACTGCAATGTGGCTTGCTTCCACATACCTGTGGCTTACGAAATATTCATAAGAATAAATATAACGGGGTCAAATCGTACGATCGGGATCGAGTTTACATTACCTCCACTTGAAATGACCATGCCCTAATTCCCTCGCGCCGAATATTCAATGTGGCATACATAGCTCATGCCATGTAGAAACTATATATTGTGTTCAGATCATCCATTTTAGGTCAAAAGAAATTGGTAACCATCGTCCTATAGTTGATAATAATGGCTGTGCGAACAAACTTTTTAAAGAAATATGAACGTACGGACGGCGCTATACAAACATCCATACCAGACAGTAATTTGGATCTTATGCGGATTGAGAGTAGTTAGAGAGTCCTTGGTTGACTTCACTCAGAAATGGCCCTCATCTCTGAAAATGATTTTTCGCGTGATACGAGTCCCTTAAGATAGGCAGACAAGGCAACTTCTTCAACTGACTTATGGCAATTGTTTAGCCAAACGCAGATTTTACAAAAGTATTCAAGTCCTTGCACACTCTGTAGTCATCGACATTATGAGTATGACAAAGATATCATAGAGATGTTACTGCAGTCTTTGGGAATTTGGCAATATTTGTCTGGCGATAAATGAGGTCACGACAAAGCACATGTTGTCGCTATGTATGTATTTCTTTCGCATTTGTTAAGAAGTTTGCATACCTTGGGTCCTTCATTACCAGCGTAAGTAATGTGAGATAAGAGATCTCTTGCGTACTCTTGCCAATAGTCGGTATATCAGGCACATACATAGGTCATAGAGACTTCTCCCGCAACGATATAGACCCTCCTGTGCTTAAATTCCATTCGTGAAAGCGCGGCAGCATGAACTTTATATCGTACCGATGAAGATACCTTAAGTGTTCGAAAGAAAAGTTCTTTAGAATATCTTTGGTCCTGTGCGATTTGGTAAGGAGTCCGGAATCCTAAATGCTGTCAACATTGCTCAGTAAATTAATATTCATGGCAAAATGAGCTTTTGACGGGATCACTCATAGATCATTGATGTAGACATCGGCGTTATCTGAGTTTGCAAAATCATGTTGAACAAGTCCTGGCAACAATTACCATGAAATAGAAGCGTTTTCATAGAAATACTGAAGCAGCTTGAAATTTGGTAATTTAAGCTCAGCTAAGTAAGTAAGTTCTCATGCTTTTAAGCTCCATTATTCAATTAATTTTTCCCATTTCCCATCAGCACAGGGTAAATTCCAAATTGTGAACACGTGAACACATAATTGAACAAATAAAAGTTTCCAACGCATAGCATATGCACAATCATGTATACACCCCCATGTATAGTACTTTTAAGAGACAATTTTTTTTTGTACATGTTATTGTCATTCGTTTGTTTAAGATTGTTTATTCCTTTAAGCATCATGGCATTTTAGGTGTAGGCATAGACCTGTTAAAAGCCTTCTTCTTGACATTGAAGACAGATGTGGGCTTTATGTGTCACTAACTAAAGTGTGCTTATGCTTCATGTCGTTGTTGTCTATTGTGCAAAGTAAATTGCTTATAAGGTCCTTAGTGCTTCAATGCATATGAGTGGTTGTATTTACATATTTTGTACTTAATTTGGTGTTAAAAATTATAAAAAAAATAATAATCAAGAGACAGATTACATAACAATTGCAATGTCTGTATTAAGAATTATGAATAAATATGATTTTAGATATGATTTTTGCAAACTTTAATTGGCAAATTTTAGTCTATAGATACATACATTTTACATAACTGTTAAAAAAAATTTACAGAAATTAACAATTTTCTCACATGTTGCCTAAATATCCTTGAAATATGGCGATTTCTAAGCTTAAAGCTGAATCTGCTCAATGAGAGTCTTAGTAAGGTCGCGAAACTCTTATTTCATTCATTCATTTCATTGGCAAATAAAATAAAATACTGCCATCCTGATTAAAAGAGCGTACAGTAAGGTCAATAATATAATTTATCTTAAAGTGACGACTGGATAGGGGTTATCCATTAAGCATGCAAACTCTCTATATTATGGTACCAACCTTAACACAAAAACGGTCTGATTAAGTACATCACTTCTACTGTGACCTACCACGTGAATATAAGAGTATTAAGGCGAATGGCGTGTGTTCCATTAGCTGTAAACGTGCTAAGGCTTAACGCTATTATTAAAGTGCATTTTAAAGTGAATATTTTGAGATTAACTAATAAGCTACACTGTAGTGTTCGACTTGATGCAATGAAGAACGCTTACGAATACAGAGGTTAAAAGTACAGTCAACCCTCCTATAACTCGGTGAGTGCGTAATGCGTTGTATAGAAACCGCGCTATCAGAAAATCGGATTTAACCGTACAAACCAGGTTATTTCGTAGCGTGTTCTATGGAAAACGCGTTCTGAGAGCATCGCGTTATAGGAGAGTTGACTGTACTACACGGCGATGTCGAATATGTAGATATCATCTGTCGCTTGCAGGCAAATACTCAGATGGAAAGACAAATTCAACTCGTGGTCTAATTGTAAAAATTATTTTCCTTATGATCTTTGAATTTTTGGATTTAAAAGATTTCAATACCTAACAAATACTGCATCTAATACCCTCGTAACCCTCTCTCATTAGGTGTAAGTCGGGCAACCCACCTCTCGAGAAAATATATGTCTACAGAGTCACGCCGGATGTCTGATGCTATCGGCTGAATATACATACGTCTTAGAAAACATGTACAAGAAAAGTGGGCTTATAGAACTGAATATTTTAGTCCCTTGGCAGACACGTGGCGAAATAAAAAATACGTGCTTTGCCTAGCTTAGTATGGAATTTATTTATTACACTAATATCTAGAGATCATCCATGATTGTCTGCCGACTAATAGACAGAGTGCTTAGGCAGTCAGTTATTCTGATCACCAGTGCTCTCTATACCGGTTTTTTTTTGGAGGAATATAGGAGGTACTGAACTATAACTGAAAGAGTACTTTTTTGTATCAAATGGTACTTTTATAAAAAAAAAAATACGTACATACATAATTGGCCATTACAACCCTTCAGTCAGGATTACGGCCTAGCTTCTCACACCACTCATGTTGTGTGCCTTAATTTTATACTTGAGTGGTGGGACCTATAGTTTAATGTCTACTCCGAACGAGAGATTTCTTGAGAAACTTTTTCATGGCAGATTTATTTACTCTCAGAGTTTTTGCCAGAAATCTGCTGAGAGCAAGTCGCCAAAGAAATGTTTTTTATATTACGTTTTGATGTCTGGCCTGGGGCTCTAACCCGTTCTTTAAGTCTAATAAGCGAACACACTACCTACTAGACTACGACGACTACCACTTATATTTGGTGTGTTAATTTTATACATGGGTGAAGGGACCTACCGTTTAAAGTCGACTCCGAACGAGAGATTTTTTGAGAAACTTTTTCATGGCAGGTTTATTTACTCTCAGAGTTTTTGCCAGAAATCTGCTGAGAGCAAGTCGCCAAAGAAATGTTTTTTATATTACGTTTTGATGTCTGGCCTGGGGCTCTAACCCGGGCTTTATGTCTAATAAGCGAACACACTACCTACTAGACTACGACGACTACCACTTATATTGGGTGTGTTAATTTTATACATGTTTAAAGTCGACTCCGAACGACAGATTTTTAAGAAACTTTATCATGGCAATTTTATTTACTCTCAGAGTTTTTGATAGAAGGAAGTCGCCAAATAAATAGTTTTTCATATTTCATGGGATTTGAACTGTGGGCTCACGTCTAGTAAGCCAGCACACTACCTACTAGACTATTTATTTGTTTATATTTAATACACATACGGCAGGGAACAGTAAAACGAATGACTTATTCGTGTTGCTCACATACAAGACAAAAATATCTGATTCGGAATGTAACAAAACGTAAAAGCCCGGTTTTGTCAAACGTTGATGGAACGTAATGTTAGTTTATATACTTAAGTTAGTTTTTAGCATATGAAGAGTAATGCAAATACTTACCGATATTACATTACGGTTCTGCAAGCGTTTTCATTGCGTTTCGTATTCTAAAAACGAACGTTTGGCTAACCGGGGCTAAAGCCTAATTCTACTTTTAGCATTACGTTGAACATGTTGATAATGCACTAATAGTTGATAAGCGGAAAATAAGAAATATGTAATAATAAGAAAGGACTAAAAGCGTCGCGGGGGTACTCCGGTATTCTTGAAATGAAAAAGTACTGAAAGAAGTACAAAAGTACTGAATTTTTCAACACTGATTGACAGCATTAATCCTCGCAATAATCAGCACAAATCCTTTCACTGTAAGCATTAATTCTAATTCACTAAAAATAAAAATTAGTTTAAAAGTAAAGCAACAGAATGGTTTTTGTTGTCTCGCTGGCTTTAAAATAATCACTTTCATATGTAACCACATATTTTATTTTTGAGAGATCGCTGCTTTTGCTGCGTTGCGTTTATTGTGTTTATAGCATTAGATTTTCATCAATTTTGTTGTTTTTTTTAATAAATATCGACACAGTTTTACTGTTAAACTTATTTTTTTTTGTTAAGAAAGGAGCATTTTTTCCAAAATTTTCTTACTTTTTGTTATAAAAAAAAATAAATATATTTCTATCGAATCCAAGTAGCTTTACCTTATTAAAAGCAATCACAGCTGTATCTTGAAAATAAATCACATTTTCTTTAAAATTCGCTCTTCATCTTAAGGAGAACGAATTATTTCCTGTGACTGCAAGGATACGTTTTTATAGAAAATATTTACATTTCTATCTTTAACTCGAATCTTTATTTCCTCTTTAACCTAGATATACATACATATGTTGCTAGCATGTACAAAATCTTGCTTTGTTTTCTTTCATGTTTTTTTGTGTTTTTTGCCGGCTGGCTGTTGTATTATTAGTTAAAACGAAAATGACAGACATTTTTGTTGTACGTCATTTGAGCATTATACAAATGGCTTTTAAAATATACCCATTTCAACATTATCCTTTATCCTTTCCGAGTAAGCAGGGAATTAAACTGACGTGAAAATATGAATGAACATAAAAACTAATGTAAAAAGAATTCGTGTAGAATTTGTTTACCTTTTGCTTTTAATTATGGAAACAAAAACATGACCGTTACATTCGTAATACAACTTCCTTTACGTGTTTACTTGTTTTGATGTGATTTCTCATTCCCCAAAGTACGTGTCACATTCCTAAGCACACCTGTTTAATGTTGTTTTAAATGAAATTCATATTTTTAATCATTTGTTTGTTTAAATCCTAGTGTTGTTGGCAAATTTCCTAAAGAGATACAAACATCCGGGATTACGTTTTATAATTAAGCAAGAATATCAAAAAAAAATAATAGAATTTCTCTGTGATGTTTAGCCTCTCAGTAAAGTTTTTTTGACTTTTCTGTCAGAAATTGTTTGCTTTAATTTAAATTTGAGGAGCTTTTGTTCAAATAATTAAGAGGAGAAACTTGTGATGTTACTTAAAAATTAATACAAGCTCTACAGTATCTGGGCTCTTGTTACTACTTTTGCTGTAGTTAATGGGCCACACAGCTTGGGTTTGAACCGTGATCACACCTCTAATAAAACAACACACTATGATACTGTCCACCACTCAATACTATGCTTCAAACTTGCTAGAATGTTTAACTTCTCTTCTACAGCCGTCAAATTGAAGTCCACATACCTAACAGACAGATGGCAATACGTCTCCAATAAAGGACTACTTTCTAACCCTCTTCGCGTGACAAGAGGTGTTCCGCAGGGCTCCATATTGGGACCATTACTGTATTCCATTTACGCTAACGATATACCAGAGTAGCTTAAACATTCTAGAATTCAAATGTATGCTGATGACATTCAACTCTACCTTGATAGCTCTATAGCTTCCATCAACATTGGAGTTAGAGATCTTAACATTGACCTTAATAACATTTCTCTTTGGGCGACTGCAAATGGTTTAAGGATTAACCCTAAAAAGTCAAAATGTATTGTAATTTGCAAAAAATCCGCAAAAATTGAATCCAGTATTAATGTTTTCTTGGGTGGTAGCAAGATTGACATTGTTAATTCTGCCAGAAATCTTGGCGTGGTTTTCAACAATACGCTAACCTGGTCGGATCACATAAACCAAACATGTGGAAGAGTTTATAGTATGCTAAGGTGCTTATGGGCTTCGCAGTATTACACTCCACCAAAAATAAGACTACTTCTGGCTAAAACTTATTTAATACCAACTCTGCTGTATTCGTCTGAAGTCTTCTCCGGCTGTAATTCAAAAGACACTGCGAAACTCAACAGTACTTTCAACAACATTGTACGTTACATATTCTGCCTAAGGAGATTTGATCATGTCTCTCACTTCTCCAACCGCATATTTAATATCTCCTTTAGTAACTATATAAAGTTAAAGAACTTGGTTTTTCTTCATAAAATTATTATATCGGAGCACCCAAAATATCTTCGCAAACGCTTAAGGTTCATGAGGTCCTTAAGGGGAAAGGGTATTGTGCAGATTCCTCATCGGGACGCAGCGTCCGAGAGACAATTTTTCATATTAAGCATCCGACTCTGGAACCAACTTCCTCCAAACGTGAAAGTTATTGGCAACGCAAATAAATTTAAACATGTACTATATCAATATTATCGAACGTAATCTGCTATAAATGTCAGTTGTAAATATTGTTATTTATTCTTAACTATCTTTATTTTTATTTAAATTTTATTTTATATTATTGTTTTTTTATTTATTTATTTTATTTATTTTTATTTCTTTTTTATAAGTTTTGAATATTATAACTATTGATATAACTTGTCAGATTATGATACTTTAAATTAAAAAGATATTATGTCTTGTTGTATCAGAAATTCAAATTTAATAAATAAAATACAAATATGGAAACTTCCAACCACTAGATAACTTCCTCCAAAACACTGCACTGCACTAAACTGCACTGAGACCTAAGTTCTCAGATATGTTAAGGCCAGTAGGACGCGCTTCAATACTCCATAAAGTAGAATCACATCACTCAGGTTTTAGATGCAACTACAAGGCACCAAAGACTGTTTTTCTACGAACATAACAAACTCACACTCCCACTTGGGAGGAATGGAATTTAACAGATCATATGTATGTATGTTTATTGGCAATAATCCCATAGAAAAGTTTATACAGAAAATTGCAATCAATTAACTTTCGATTATTTCATTGATTATACAGAATAAATGTATAATGTATGGTACAGGACTGTTTTTATTATTCCAATATAAATTTTTAAAATAATTTATTTTAACTAACTTTCAATGCAAAATAACAAACTCATACAATAAATATTTATATGGTAACGACACAATCTTAAAAAGCTACACGTTAAGCTAATGTAAAATATTAATTTTTATAACTTATACATCGATGATAATACCGTCTTACCACCATAATTAATTTAATCAAGTTATGAAAGTTATTTTTGTCAGTTCTGGGGCACTACTTGTTCATGGCATTTCTGAGACCAAGGAAAGTTTTGTGAAAAACATTATCAAATTTTTTTGTTTCATAATAAAAGAGAAATAAGTTAATACAATAAATATAAAAGGCATCAATTATTTTTATATATATTATTGATTAAGATTCAAGAAATTGCTAAACTATATTGGGGTACCCAGACGGCGGAAAATGTTGTGCCATGAGATGTGTAAAGCTAAACATCGTTCACATCAATACCATGAAGAGCGGGTAAAAAAATCGGTTATCATGGTGCGATAAGTGTCTCCATTGACCATAATGGTTCATTTTTCTCGTAATAGGTGGCATTGGCTTCTGTAAGACCACGTGTGGGTTTTTGGGCCCCAAATACAGCAATTTTGCTTTTCAATGTACCCACTGAGATGAAAATCAGGTTTTTCCGAAAATATGATTTTTTTTTTGTCAAAAGCGACATCATCGTGCCGTTTCTCGTTGGCCCATCTAGAGCAGGGAAAACAAAGCGGCTTCAGCTCATGAACCAATTGAACTTTGTAAGGCGTCAAACCAAAGTCTTTTAGCAAAATTCGATGTAAATTGGTAAGTGAAAAGTTTAATTCTTGAGAACGATGACGAGTTGATATTGATGCATTAAAATTTTCAAAAAATGTGCGCTTTTAATGCTGTAATCAGCATCAATTTTCAAATCCATGAACATTTTGTTTAACACAGGCTTCACGTGCTTAAAATAATAACAAAATAAATAATAAATAAATAAAAACATAAAATAAAGAGAAAATTCTTTTAAATATGAGAATAAACAATTTTGTGCAAATTATCTTCTAAATTATAATCCCAATACAAAATATAAACAATTTCTTTGAGGGTTGTCCATTACCTAATATTTTTACTATTTCGTAAAGTATCGCTATATTTTCATCTTGCTAGAAGACTGCTAATGCAACGCTAAGCTCAAGTAAGTATTGGAAAATGTGATGATTAAAGATTACATACATTTTGGAAATTATCTTTGAAATATTCATAGTAAAATAAACTTAACTTTTCACACATTTTTTAACCATTGGCAGTAATACATTATTGATTCTATTTATTTGTTTAAAATGAATGGGTATACCGCATTACCCCCATTTACTTAAGTACATACTACATATATATATTGAGCACAATTAAATATTAATCGTACGTCATGGAGCGTGAAATTTTTAATAACGATTTATTCTTTGCAATTCTAAGCACAATTAAATATTAATCATACGCCATAGATTGTGAACTTTTTAATAATTATTTATTCTTGTTATAACTTTCAATTGTTTATATGTACGTGTATAAAAAATAATTAAACAAAAATAAAATGTATCATTGAATATCAATGAATAAAATGTAACATAAAGTGAGTATGTAATATATGTATATGTACGTACATTATAAGTATGCTTAGAATGAGTGTATGTACATACGAGTATATGGGTAAAATACAAGCCAAGATCACGACTCTTGAAGTTTAGCACGTTGCCAACTACCACCATTTGGTTGGATGAAATGAAGTAGCCCTTTATAGTAGGTAGAGTGTTGGCTTATTAGACGTAAGGCCGCGGTTCAAACCCCAGGGTAGACATCTCAAACGAAACGAAATATGAAAAAAAATATTTCTTCGGCGACGTCTTCTCAGCTGATTTCTGCAAAAACTCTGAGAGTAAATAAACCTGCAATGAAAAAGTTTCTCAAAATTTGTAGTTCAGAGTCGACTTTAAACTGTAGGTCCCGCCACTCAAATATAAAATTAACGCACACAACATACATGTGAGAAGCAAGGTCGAAATCCTGACTTTGGTTAAACAGAAGTAGCAATCCTCATTACGTACGCGGAGAGTTTTTGAAACCAGATTCGTGTTCAGCGCGCAAAATGCCTTCGGAAAGACCTGGAGCCATCGTATTTGCACAAAAAAAGTTATGTATGAATGTGTACGGAGCGTATGAACTAGCAAAGTGTGACATCCAACTCTTCGATGAATTATCTACGTTGGGAGTCTCTTTAAAGATCTGCGAGCTTATAATTGACAATACAGTCATAGATTATGAACGCCCGATGGACGACTTCGGATAAGGCCACAACGGTGTAGAAAACCTGGCAAAAATTGAATAAAAAATGAACGAAATATTAGCTTAAATTCGAAATTAGCTTCTCACATCACTTATGTATGTTGTGTGCCTTAAATTTATATTTGAGTGGCGGGACCTACAGTTTAATGTCGACTCTGAACGACAGATTTTGAGAGACTTTTTCATGGCAGGTTTTTGCCAGAAATCTGCTGAAACCAAGTCGCCGAAGAAATATTTTTATTTTTTATATTTCATTTTGATGTAAGGCCTGGGGTTTGAACCCGGGCTTTACGTCTAATAAGCGAACACACTACCTACTAGACTACGGCGACTATACGCATTCATACTTAATTTAATATCATACTCATACTACTCATATTCAAAGTTTGAAGTACTCATCGTGCTCATAGTTAACAATATGCATGATGTTGTTGATTTCAACTCTCCTTTACTCAATGTTTACAAGAATCACAAAATAAGTATGATTCGCGTACGAACGCTACAATCTCACTAGAAGGTCTTTCTTTGAAAATGCAACAACAACTAAGACTGTAAATTTTGATGAATAATTCGAATCACTCGAATCATTTATGAGTATTATAAGTATTTTTCAAAATTTATGAATCTGAATAAGTAGGCGTATGAATCAGGCGTATTTCGATGTAAACGTTGGACGCATACTCATTGCAACCTGTACTTATGAATCAATGTTGTAGTGAGTACGAAGGAATCAGAGTAGTTGAATTTCAATATTGTTGACACACTCATTTTTAAAATTTCATGAGTACTTATGAGTAGCGGAAAAACGATTCATTGCTGATCTCTGGTACAAATCCAGCCCTATGCTGGACGGAGAAAGTCATCTTATAGAAAAAATTAACACACATAATATAAGTGTGATTTTAAAATCTCTAGGAATTATAATCCTCTGGTTTCGTACAACACTGTATGCAGAAGTATAAAGTATAATAAATAAAAAACAAAAATTTTTAACATTTTAAATATAACAATAAACAATATTGTACATTTGCTTAAAAATATTCCATAAAAGTTCTGCGGCATGCTTTAAAAACAATCGATAAAAAAAATTGTTGTCTTTAACAAAAAACAAATAAAAAAAATTAAATGGAAGGAAAGTAAAGAATTTTCGTTAATTGTTTACCGCGGCCTTTTTGTGGTTTTGGTGACATGAAAACGATGTTGGTGTGTATGTGTACAAAATAAAGTTAAACTCTGTTATTTCTGATAATAACACATGGCAACATAAGCGTATTTTATTTCGGTATCGAGAGTTTTGTTTTAATCGCTTAAAAACTATCGATGACAACAGATTGATAGTTTAAAATATCAAGTTGAGTTTACATTTTATTGGATTGTTTATCGCCTCTTAAATTGCAGACATTTATTTTAACATCTGTATGCCAAATTCATACAGAATTTTTTGAGCAACTTGTTAGTGACTAAGAAATTAGTGAGTGAAAGCCTGGCTCTTCCTTCTTCTCAAACCCACAGCTCTTGCAGAAGTTATTACTTGGAATGCCGAGTCTTTTGGCATGCCTACCAAAAGGACAGTGGCCCGTAAGCATTGCTATTGTGCGATAGATGGTAGTCGCCGTAGTCTAGTATGTAGTGTGTTCGCTTATCAGACGTAAAGCCCAGGATCGAGACCCAGGCCAGACATCAAAACGAAATATGACAAAAAAAAATATATATCTTCGGCGACTTCCTCTCAGCATATTTCTGGCAAAAACTCTGAGAGTAATTAAACCTGCTATGAAAAAGTTTCTCAAAATCTGTCGTACGGAGTCTAAGTTAAACTGTAGGTCCCGCCACTCAAGTAAAAAATTAACGCACACAACATGAGTAGTGTGAGAAGCTAAGCCGTAATCCTGACTGAAGGTTTGTAATCGCCAATTATGTACGTATGTAAGAATGCGTATAAGTATCAGAAATTATGAGTATGATTCGAATGTACTTATCTTTTTGAATACTCATTGCTGATCTCTGGTGTACATATTATTTTTATATTTTTCTGTTCACTGTAACAACAGTTACTCTACAGAACAGTTACTCTACAGAACAGTTACTCTACAGAAACAACGAGTATTTCAAGCAGAGAATGAGCAGATGTCAACTAAAGGTTCACAACTGAAAATAACTTCTTAAATAACTTCGCTAAATTCTAAATTCTTTCAATTTTTCTCACAGAATCATTGTTGTTTACTCGCCATCGCAAACTCAATTTTATTTTTGTGCATCTTTACTTGACAATAATAAATGTTTCCTTTTTTCGTTTTACCAACATAACGAAAATTACTTTAAATATGAATTTTATGGACAGTTTTCAACGAATATTTTTATAAACTTTAATAAACAAACAAAAAAAAAAATGAAAAGTAAAAATTTCTATTCAGAACGTTTTATTGCATAAGTTATTCAAAAGTTTTAACAAACTTCAACGAAATATTTTTTTAGAATTTATTTTACTTTGGATATTAAAAACTAAATTTGAATTTATTGCTTACATCGTTTTCGCTACCTACGGGAGTATTGTAGTACTTTTCAGACTGAAATAATGACTATAAAAATTGCGGCTGGGCAAATTTGGTAGCAGTCAGAGATCAGCAATGAGTATTCAAAAAGATGAGTAGATTCGAATCATGCTCATAACTTCTGATTATACGCATTCATACTTAATTTAATATCATACTCATACTACTCATATTCAAAGTTTGAAGTACTCATTGTACTCATATTTAATAACACGCATGATGTTGTTGATTTCGACTCTCCTTTATTCAACATTTACAAGAATCACTCAATAAGTATGATTCGTGTACGAACACCACAATACTCTAGGTTGTGTGTTTGCTTTGCTTGCTGTCTTTGTCTTTTTCTTTTTTAATTTTTTGTAAATGCAACAACAACTAAGACTGTGAATTCTAATGAATGATTCGAATCACTCGAATCATTTATGAGTATTATAAATATTTTTCTAAATTTATGAATCTGAGTGAGTAGGCGTATGAATCAAACATATTGCGAATTTTATGAGTTTGATGTACAAGTTGTACTCATACTCATTGTAACCTGTACTTATAAATCAATGTTGTAGTGAGTATGAATGAATCAAAGTATGTAGTTGAATTTCAATACTGTTGACTCACTCATGCTCAAAATTTCATGAGTTCTTAAGAGTAGAGAAAAAACAATTCATTGCTGATCTCTGGTGCCTATAAATTTAAAAAATTAAAATGTATAAATAATCACGTGTTAAATTTTCCAGCATTGTGATTTAAAATTTAAATCAGAAGGAAACCATTAAAAAAAGCTTTGTAATTTTAAATTATTTGAAATGTATTATATTACCTTCGTAATATTTTAATACTCTGGACATAATAAATATTATATTTAAAATATTAGCTTTTTTTACAACAATATTTTTTTTTGTTGGGATTTTATTTTACAAGTTGTGATTAAAAAATTTGGCCTCAATTTCTTTTTTTTTTTTTTTTTGCAATGTTACACAGATGTCAGTATACGACAATGTAAAAAATATTTAATTAAATCTAAACAACGACTAATTAATAATAACACTATACTACAAAATAAAAAAAATCAAATATACCCAGCTAATGATATTATAGTGTAAGTTGTGAATTTTGTTGAGTAGAACTCAAAAATAATTTTTTTTTATATTTCTTGAACCCTACAAATTTGTTTTATTTCACAAAAATAGTTTTATCCTTCCGCTGAACGAATATGGTTGTGTATATGCTTGAACAACGCTGGGAAATCGACTTACAGAAGATGCCGATTTTGGCAAAAAAATCATCTTTTCAGATGAAGCTCATTTTGATCTTGGTGGGTATGTAAACAAGCAAAATTGTCGCATTTGGGGCACAGAAAACCCGCACGCGTACATTGAAAAGCCGACGCACGCAAAACGAGTCACTGTTTGGTGCGGATTTTGGTCCAGAGGCATAATTCGAAAATGAGCAAGGAGTGGCCATTACAGTCAATGGCGATCGTTATCGGGACATGTTGAACGAATTTTTGTTCACAAAAATTGAAGAGGAAGACATTGGCAACATTTGGTTTCAACAGGATGGCGCTACGTGCTACACAGCCGAAGCTACACTCGATGCTTTGCGCCCTGTTTTTGAAGATCGCAATATCAGCCGCAGAGCTGATGTCGTTTGGCCACCTCAGAGCTGCGATTTGACACCGTTGGACTATTATTTGTGGGGTGCCGTCAAAGATAAGTGTTACGCCCACAAGCCAGAGACAATTGACGCTTTAAAGGACAATATTCGTCAAGCCATTGGTGAAATACAGCTGCACACAATCGATAATGTGCTTAAAAATTGCACCGATCGTGTAGGCTACTGCATGGCCAGCCGAGGCAGCCATTTGAATGACATTATTTTCAATTATTAACCGGAAGGATTGTACTTTTAAATAAAAAAAGAAATTTGAGAAAATATTCAGTAGTTTTTTTTTAAAGCATTTTCAAAAAAAAAGTTATTTGGCGGACCCTTTACATATAAATCTTTTCAAATTAAGTTTTAGTTCAAAAGTTTTCAGAGTTTTTGATGGACTTTGATTGTTTATTGGAAAATGTGTCAATTTCATGTTTGAGCATCAACAATGTTTGCCAAAATAGAAATAATAATATTTGCAAAAAAAACAAATATTAGCCAACTTCTGGTAGTCGTGCAAACGTGGAATTGACACGTTTTGTGATAAACAATCAAGATCCATTAAAACTTTTGGAAATTTTTGAACTGAAAGTTCATTTAATAAGATGACATATATATATATATAAAATATAACATGACTGTTATACTATTTAAATATAACTACGGAAGTTTTTGTCTGATTTGATCAAGCGAAGTGTCAATCTCTTCACAAGATAATGGACTTTCAGAAGGTCACTACTTATTTTATATTTTTTAATTAAATTTGGCAATTAAGAATAGCTAAACCTGAAAAAATGAAAAAAAGAATCATAATTCCCAAGTTTACTCGATCAAAATTCATAACATGTAGGGTTAAACCAAGCGTTCATGTATACCGTTTTAAAGGCTCATCTCTCGCCTTTTCAAAAAAAATTTGAATTTTTGGAAAAGAGGTTAAAAAATATTTAGGTAATCAATAATTTTGTATGAAACGATAAAAAAACAGTATTTATCGATTAAAACAATTTTGGAGAGTTCGAGGAACAAAAAAAAAGTATTTTTTAGTTTTACGCAACCTAGTGAACAGCTTAGACTATGTGGTTACTTACGTGTATTTCTACTGTCGCACCGTGTAATTTGTGTAGTTTTTCAATTTAATTTTTTATTTGTTGAAATGCCATTTTTTATTTTATTTTATTGGTTGTTTACTTTTTATTATTATTATTTTTTTTTATTGTAAATAAGTTTACATTTATAAATCTTTGCACAAAACACGATTTTTTTTTAATAATTCCATGTGCTTTTTTATTAAATTTTTATGATTTTCACATGAATTTATGTGTACAGTGACACATATTCGTATGAAAGCACAATTGTTTGAAATTTTAAAACCTTCTCCCTATTTTGCTTAGCAGCATTCTGAATATATCGGGTGGACCATCATAAAGGTTTAAATTTGAGCCATCGGTTATTTCGATGCAGGCAGTACTTATGTCATTCTATTCTGTCAAAAAGCTCAGTGTATTGTATCTCCACTCAATGTAAATGAATCGATTTATGCTTGAGTAAGGTTGGAGTTTATTTGGTCAACGAGGAACTGTACGATGATGTGGAATTAGCCTAACAAATCATCTTTTCGGATGAAGCTCATTTTCATCTCAGTGGGTGCGTGGATAAGCAAAGTTGCCATATTTGGGGCTCAGAAAACTCAGACGTATTCTTAAAGAAGCCAATGCTCCCAATTAGATTGCCTATTTGCTGTGGCTTGTGGATATGACGCTCAATGCAGACACCTATCGCGCCATGATAACCAATTTTTTTGTACCCACGTTGGTCATAACAACCCTTTAGTGAGGATTATCCATGTAGTATGTGTTAATTTCCTTCATGAGGAGCGGGACCTACGGTTTAAAGTCGACTCCGAAAACCAATTTTTGCATCATAATGCATAATGAACAAAAGCATGGCCCCATGATTTCACACCAGAACCAAAACGATCGTAGTGTGTTGATTCCGAAGAGCGCATATGCAATTGGCAAGGTTATGAAATCAGTAGTTTAGATTGCGTATGACATTCAGTGACTATTTTGAAAAAGGAAACACTATTAATAGTGATTACGGGTGCCCTGGTAGTCTAGTGGGTAGTGTGCTAGACTATTAGTGTGAGGGTCGTGGGTTCGATTCCCACCAGAGACTCTGGTCTGTGGCACTACACCGAGCATATGGTCAAGTTACTCCGCTCGTATAAAAATTAGAATATAATTTGTAATTGTATTGTAATTAATAAATAAATAAATAAATAAATAATAGTGATTACTACATACATACATACACAATTGGCCATTACAACCTGTCAGTTGGGATTACGGCCTAGCTTCTCACACTACTCAGGTTGTGTGCCTTAATTTTTTACTTGAATGGCGGGAACTACAGTTTAACTTCGACTACGAATGACTGATTTTGAGAAACTTTTTCATGGGAGGATTATTTACTCACAGAGTTTTTGCCAGAAATCTGCTGAGAGGAAGTTACCAAAGAAATATTTTTTTTCATATTTCGTTTTGATGTCTGGCCTGGGGCTCGAATCCGGGCTTTACGTCTAATAAGCGAACACACTACCTACTAGACAACGGCGACTACTAAAGATTACTACTCGGCGTAACATTACATTCTGTAAACCAACATACTTCTCAAACCATTGTTATTTTATGGAGCGTTTCATTTAAATAATCCAAATACTAACAGAACTAGCGAACCATTCCACAGAGCTTAGAGAATATGGAAGGCGGCAAAAATGCTACACGTAAAGAACACTCCAGTTGGTATACCGATCTTCCAAGAGCAGTTAGACTTTTAAAACCTCTAGTAAAACCATACTCAAAGGGTGTATGTAGAACATATTGTGTGAAGATACAAGAACATATCAATTCCATGAAACTGTGTTAGATCACAAAACTGTTGATAGACGCTAACATTCGTGGATGTTTAGTTCTGGAAAACATGGAGCTAACATTGACAAAAAATCTCTTGATAGAGAGGACGTAAAACTTCACGATTAGTTGTTGAATGAAAAGCGATACAATCAGATTAATGGATATTTCCGAATTAAAAAGTTCAGCTATCATGAAACGTTCAAAGGGACAGTCAAACTGTTCTTAGCACGTTAATCGCCATGTCAGTCATATGTGTCTGACGCTAAGAAGTTTACATGAACATACATACATATATGGTATGATTTGGTAGAAGGCCACGTCAATCGCAGATGTCCGACGCTGTGTTCAAAACAACAGGTTAAACCTTGTTGTATCTTGTTTGGATGCATCAGACATGGAAGACTGACACGGCTTGTCGAAAAAAAACCAATATAGGGCCATGTCAGTCATTAAGTGTGACATAAAAAAATAGTGTTTTCCGGGAATTTTGGCAACAAATTTTTTTTCTGTGATACATTAAGTTTCCTTGAAACATTTTTAACTAAATTATCTAATAAAGTTCCATATCCCATGTTTAAATTTTTCTGATATTATCGTAGCGATTAACGTGTTAATATGCAATCGATTATGGCGACCTTCCTGACATGTCAATGTCTTTATTTGAATGTGTTCCTGAACATGCGATCTCTGAGAGTAACGAAATGGAGGGCTTTCTAGCGAAACGGAATTTGCCCCTAATTTCGACATACAAAATATTAATTCAGTGACATAATTACGAACTGATGGGAGAGAAAATTCATTGAGTACTGGCATAACAAATCTTAATCCTTAAGGAGAAATCCCTAATAAGATGTTTTCACTAAGTAAAGCAGACTTACACAACCAGAGCTATCACTTGAATGAAATTAATCTTTCTGAGATTAACATCTGAGTTTAAAGCATGTGTTTCATCTGATCATACAATTAGAGACAGAAGTTTTCGCACACTCCATATATTTCGTGTATATTTGAAAAAAATCCAAAAACTTTATTCCCTGCTTTAAGAATTCTAAAACGGATTTTATACTTCCGTATGTATATGATTATCAAATAAAAACAACAATGCTTTCGTTTTATTCACAAATCAAATAAATTCTTAAATTTTAATGGCTTTCTAGACTATTGCCTGTAATCCAAATATTTATAATCATCATCATAATAATATACCAACTAAAGTTGTTGCAGACACGAATGCTTTAAATAGTTTCAAATATTTTTGAGGCAATAAATCTTCCAGAAAAATTTGTCTCTTACACGTCGCATACACTACCAAGCAAACAGTGATAGAAAAAGAACTGAAGAATAATCGAAATTTAAATCACGTTCTCGTTATGATATCGTTTCTACTCGTTGCAGGAATTTGGAAAATAAAATATTTTGAAATTGAAAGGCAAGGATATGCCATCCCTTGGCATTCCTTTAAATATATTTTGTACAGTCGTAAACAGGGTAGTAAAATTCATAACTCCTACATAAAATACATATATTCAGAACGAAGTCTTGTAACGAAGACTAATGTAACGAAACGCAAATTATTGTTATCCATAAAATAAATTTTCTGTTTGTCTGGATATATTACAGGCGATTGGTAACCAGATATAAAAGGATATGCAATATGAAAATTCAGATTCTATTAAAGCTTTTTGCAAATTTATTTCTTCTTTTTTAATTGCCCAAAATTCTTGAACTTTTCAAATTTCAACACGTGTGCTATACAATTCACTAACATACTCGGAAATAAATAACGAAACAATAGCGGTTTAGAACGTAAAATATAATATTATACGTCACCTACACAATTTAATGAATTAGAGATCCAAATACATTACACTTTTTATAATCCCATAACCTTAATAAACATTTAAAATATTTTTAGTTTTTATTACTATTGCGGACACACTGTAGTGTTGGGTCTTTCATTAAGCTCTCCTTATCTGTGAATTCAAATAAATTGAAGTGCTTGTGAAATATTGACTTTGAAGATCTCTGTAGTTTGAGGCTTATTTATATACATCTGCGACTTAAAAATATACATACATAATTGGCCATTACAACCCTTCGGTCAGGATTACGGAATAGCTTCTCACACCACTCATGTTGTGTGCCTTAATTTTATACGTGATTGGCAGGACCTACTGTTTAACGTCGACTCCGAACGACAGATTTTTGAGAAACTTTTTCATGGCAGGTTTATTTACTCTCAGAGTTTTTGGCAGAAATCTGCTGAGAGGAAGTCGCCGAAAAAATATTTATTTTTTTCATATTTCGTTTTGATGTCTGGCCTAGGGCTCGAACCCTTACCTCTGAATTCAAATAAATCTAAATGTTTATGATATACTGGCTTTGAAGATCGCTGTAGTTTGAGGCTTATTTACATACATTTGTGAATTAAATAGCCCCACAAGAAAAAGTATAACACGTTTAAATCGCACGATCTCGGTGGTCAATACGGAATGACCATGCCCTCAAATGGTTCGTGAATAATATCCAGTGAGGCATAAGTTGTGTGGCCTGTAGCGCCGTCCCATTGAAGCTACGTGTCGTTAGTGTTCAGGTCATTAAATTCAGGCCACAAATAATAGATAATTTCCGACCTATAGTTATCGCGGGTGACAGAGATGAAACTGCCAAGATTGTTCTCAAAGAAATATGAAGCGAAGAACCTGCCTGCCCAGAATCCATTGGATGCCCTTCTATCTCATATGTATTGCTGTCATCCTAAATTCGACAATTTTGTACGTGCATACTTGAGCAGCCTCCATACCCTAGAAGGTAATGTGTTGCCTTATTGGACGTCGGGCTACGGTCAGACACCCCCGACTTCTTCTCAGCAGATTTCTGGCAAAAGCTATGAGTGTAAATAAAATTGCCATGAAAAATTTCTGAAAAATCTCTAATATGGAGTCGACTTTAAACTGTAGGTCCCGCCGCTCACGTATAAAATTAATACACACAAAATACGTGGTGGGAGAAGGTAGAGCGTAATCCTGACTTTTCAAACAAGCATCCAGTTGCTTGCGTACGCTGACGACGTTGACATCATAGGGGGTACCAAACGAGATGTTAGAGACGTGCGGCGTATTGGATCTCAGATTACGGCCGATAACTATACTTTTGCTATAGTCAAGGAATTTATTTATTTTGGCTTCGCCGTTACCACCAAAAATGATATGAGTCTGGAGACCTCTCTAGTACGACAAGACGCTCATTCTCCCCGTGCTTCTTTATGGCGCAGAGGCAAGGACCCTGTTAAGCACTGAAGCCGCTGCCTTGAGAATATTCGAGAGAAAAGCGCTATGTAAGATCTTTTGAAGTATTTTATATATGATAATATGTTCTAAAACATATTATAGTGAATTAATCAATATCTTTTTGCTTCATTCAAATTATTTTTGCTATTATTTAAAATTTTCTATGTAAAATAGTTCTCTAACATTAGAAAATATACACAAATTAATTTAATTCTGAATTACCTTATTTAATGCCTAAAATTTAAGTTAATTAACCAAGATTTTAGCACAACTAGTGCTTAAGTAAACCACCACTAGTTCTTGTTGCACTCACACCAATTGGATATAAAATATTTACAACTCTTTGTACAAGTCAACAGTGCTAGGCATGATATTTTAAATGTTTCGTAGGAAGAAATAAATTACGAACATATTTCCAATGTTCTACCACGTATTTTGCTAAATTGTAAAGGCATAACACCGAATGTAATACTATTTGTAAACATTTCGCAGAAGTTGGAGTATTAATTTCTAAATTTCTGCCATATGCACATATTTGAATAAAATAGATGAACACTGCGGTTCTCACGTCCATACAAATCTAAAGTTCTGTGACATCAAAATTTCTTTCCTATTACACACATACATATATAAATACATATGTACATACAACCCTTCAGTCAGGATTACGGCCTAACTTCTCACACCACACACGTTGTGTACCTTAATTTTATACTTGAGTGGCGGGACCTACAGTTTAACGTCGACTCCGAACGACAGATTCTTATGCAATTCATTTTCAAAATAAAATTTAAAATAATTTCTAATGCTTTAATATATCATCCCCACAAAAGGAAATGTATGTCAATTTACATTCTTATGTACGCTTCATACTTGTATGTCTGTACACACTTGCTTCTTTTTTCTTTTCATGTATGACAACTAAAAATAGGAGTTTGATGTCATACAATGAAGGCAACATTAACATTAAGAAGGCTGTGTTGTCGTCTGCTTTGCATAAATGGAGTACATACGATGCTCTTTAATGTTTAATGTAAGCCTTTTATATGTCAGCTGTAAGATGTCACAAAATGTCTAAAGTTTTTAAAGTATTTGAGTAATAAGTTTCTTATTTCTTTCTGATAGCAAATTAAATTGCCATGAAAAGTTTCTCAAAAATCTGTCATTCGGAGTCAAATTTAAACTGTATGTATAGACAATGCAGTGTGTTCTAATTATCTGCAGCAATCAATCTCATTTCTGGATAATTGGGTATCAGAGATAAGCAATGAATTGTTTTTTTTCGCTACTCATAAGTACTCAGGAAATTTTGAGTATGAGTGAGACAACAGCATTGAAATTCAACTACTCTGATTCATTCGTACTCACTACTACATTGATTTATAAGTACAGGTTGCAATGGGTATGAGTATAACGTTGACATCAAATTCATAACATTCGAAATATGTTTGATACATACGCCGACTCATTTAGATTCATAAATTTAGAAAAATACTTATAATACTCATAAATGATTCGAGTTATTCGAATTATTCATCAAAATTTACAGTTTTAGTTGTTGTTGGATTTACAAAAAAGGAAGAAAGAGAAAGACAAAAATAGCATGCAAAGCAAGCACACCACCTTCTAGGGAGTATTGTAGTCCTCGTAAGCGAATCATACTTATTTTGTGATTATTGTAAATGTTAAGTCATGGAGAGTCGAAATCAACAACATCATGCGTATTGTTAAGTATGAGTACGATGAGTACTTCAAACTTTGAATATGAGTAGTATGAATATGATATTAAAATAAGTACGTACGTAATTGGCCATTACAACCCTTCGTCAGGATTACGGCCTAGCTTCTCAAAAAATATTAAAATAAGTATGAATGAGTATAAGTATCAGAAATTATGAGTACGATTCGAATCTACTCAACTTTTCGAATACTCATTGCTGATCTCTGATGGGTACGTGAACAAAAAACATTTGTTTGAATTTGTAACGAAAGCAAACCATATGAGATCCAAGACCATTCAATGTATTGCGAAAAACTCTCTGTTTGGTATAGATTTTAGAATGGTGGAGCCATAGATCAATATTTCTAAGGAAACGGCATTGGCCAAGTCATCACTGGCCTCGGTAGTTCAATATTGTGAGCACTTGTGCAGGCACCACGTGTAGGCAGTTTGGAATTTATTGAGGAGAAAACTGAATTAGAGAGAGTATTTAAACATTCTAAAGAACAAATTCACCAAAAGTTCGAAACAATTAAGACTACGTAACGCTTATTACTTCCAACAAGTAAATGAAGCCAATCATACTGTTGCTAATGTGAAGATGTTATTTGCCTGCCATAGTCCCACAGGCTCAATATTGTTGCACAGAGTATCAATAAGACTCCAAGAGTAGCTAAAACTGAAATAAAAGTCGACTGAAACACTTGCTCAAGAGTGGATTGAGCGCAAATATCAACAGAAAATGCTAAAAAAAAAACTGGTAAATTCAATGCCAAATTGGTTAAATGAATCCTCCTTAATATTACGTATAACATTTTAATACACTGGGCCTTTGAAATTTAAAGTTACTCTGAGTTTTTCTTAGGTGTACCTACACTTTGGCAGTGCAAAAATATGGAGACACAAGAAATTTTTTCTTCTTTTTCTTATGGTTTGTAAAAAGCATTAAAAATCTTCTTTGTTTTATAATCTTTTTCCTCTTCTTCTTATATATAAAAATGAATGTGTGGGTTTGTTTGAAGTCTATGGACGGCTAAACGGCTGAACCGATTTTCTTGAAATGTTCACAGTATCCTCCTATATGTCTGGAAGGAGTTATAGGCTACTTTTTATGTTGAAATAGGCAAATAAAAGAAAATAAAATAAAAAAGTATGAGTGTTATTGTCTAACAAAATATTACGTATACGTCACCCGTCAGCTCTATGTAATCTATATGTATGTATATGTATATAAAAATAAAAGTTTGTTTGTATGTAATTAATAGAATAGTAAACTGTGCATTTGATTATAATATGTTCTTTAGCAAAGTTGTTGCTCATGAGCCCGAGAAGGTTTATAAATTGGTATGACCAACATCCGACAGGTGGCGCCACTGAAAATTACTTAAAATTAATTAAATCGTCAACTGTGTATTTGATCATGTTATGATCTTTATCAAAATTGTTGCGCATGAGCCGACGAATGTTTATAAGTTGGTATTACCAATTTGAGATAAGTGGCGACACTGAAATTTACTAAAAATTAATTAAATCGTAAACTGTGCATTTGATCATGTTAAGATCTTTAGCAAAGTTGTTGCGCATGAGTCGACGGAGGTTTCCAAGGTGGTACGATTAATTTCCGGTAAACGGCATCACTGAAAATTATTCGAAATGAATTGCAAGACATTGGTCGAGCTACAACTCAAACACGTAAGAAAAGAGCATTACGAGCCTTAGAATCAGACGAGCAACGAGCATTGAGACCTGAAAATCTTCGAGTACATGCCGCTGATACCCGTTCGCATGAAGCACTTGAACAACGAGAAGTGAAATTAAAAACTGATCGAATGTGTACTACTCAGGCCCGTTCGTCTTAATCATCTGGACAACGGGAAACAAAATCAATAAAATGATTCAATATTACTTGGATATTTGTATAATGTCTTTCCTTCAAATTTATTTCAGTTGGTGGCGCAACAACGCCACCAGAGTACAGCTAGTCAAATATAAAAAACAATTATTTGTATATACTATTACTTATAATCCATGAAATTGCTGTAAAAAATATGAGGATAGCTAAACTTTTGGCGTGCATTGTAAGAATGCACCTGTATTAATATTAAAATAACTTATACTGAAAAATTTAATTCAAACTAAATTTGATTTTAAGAAAATTCCCAAGAATAGCAAAATTTTGAAAGTAAACAGAAAATCGTGACATTGCTGTAATTCAAAAGCGCGGTATTGTAAATCGATTACGTTTTATAAGGAAAAGACAAAAATGTAAGTTACGTGCCATTTTAATAAGATTTACTGTATAAAACTATTGAAATGAGAAAAAAAAGGAAAGGAGAAACTATTTTATTTAATTCCTATTAATTTCCGACGTCTACGTTTTTTTTTTTATCATAATTCGCACAAAATGCGTGACATTTTGTATTACAAATCGTTACCGTAGTAGTAAATCGAACGTGTTGTACGAGTTTTGTTCAGTGAAGACTACGTCAATGCAAAATGTGTACCTAAATATTGTATTTAAGCGCAATGCTCTTACTAAATGAAGAAAATTTATGTATACAATATAAATACAATATACAATATTAAATTAAATTAAAGTTTTGGAATTTAATTTATTTTTCATTCAAGGATATTTTTTCTTTGAACCAAAAATTTAGCGATAAGTTTCATTAAAAATACTATTTTCTAATACAGTTATGTTAAGATTACAAAAATCAATATCAATAGCATTGTACACACAATGCTACAACAATACTGTCATTCGAATACATGTTTAATCCATGAAAAACAAGTCGACACACACTTTCTCTTTGGCAACTACAAGTCATAAGAAGTCGTTTTGTTTGAGCTTGGTATTACTGCGAATCTTATAAGACTATGCAGAATGGTGTTGAGCAACTCCTACAGCTCCGTCAAGGTAGAAATGAACCCTCCTAAGCCTTTTGATACCGTGCCAGATTCCTGACAAGGCAATTGTTTAAAATGTATATCTTCAAATTTCTTATAAAGAGCGTTTTGCGGAAGGCGGGAGTACATCGCAATGGAGCTACTTTTCACAAAAGATTCCAAATGCTTGCGTATGCTAACGATATTAATATAATAGGGCGTGACAAGCGAGGTGTTAGTGTTACCTGCTATTGGATGGCAATTTTTCATGATGGGTAGTAGTAAATAGTAGTAAATAAGGGTAAAGCGAAGTATATGTTGTCGACAAATAGAAACATGTGTCGTATCGGATCCCAGATTAAGGCCGATAACTATACTTTCGATCTAGTCAGCAAATTTTTTTATTTTGGCTTTCTTTGCCATAACCACTAGAAATGATGTCAGTTTGGGTATCAAGCGTAGGATCACTCTTGCCGACGTGTGCTACTATAGAAATTGCTGCAATAGGCAATTGAGTAGTAGGGACCTCTCGTATGACAAATCTAATGCCCAATAAGTCTTTGATCCTCCCCGTGCTTCTCTACGGTGCGAAAGCATGAATGCCATTAAGTGGATGAACTTAAAACACATAAAATAAGTGGTGTGATAAATTAGGTCATAATCCTAACTGGAGGATTGGAATGACCAATTTTATGTATGTACGTATATATGTGATTAAAGAAATGTTTTAAAGAAAAACATTTCTTTCCTTTTTCTCTTGATAGTGCTAAGGGCTTCTCTTAATTTATGTCAAGTTTTTTAAATGTTAAGAATTTAAATATGAAATTAAAAAAGAAATATATTACATATGAAAATCTTAAGTTAGATACATAGTACATACGATTTGGGCATATAAAAAACTTTAATTTTTATAAAATATGGAAAAACATTTCTATTATATTCGTTTAAATTAATTCACTTAAAATTTTATAAAATTGTTATATTTGGTCACGTTTTTCGATTACACTTACAAGGATATTGAATCATTGGAAAAATTTTGTAAATGTATATGTAAATCTGCAGTAATTTTGCTTTTACTTGAACAGAAACGTTTGGAATTTGTAAAAACCTACGTTTCATACTAACAGTAAACTTACATGATGAGCAGGGTTGAAACCACAAATTTCTTGCAATGGCATGTGTATGTACATAGCAGGAATTTTTAATGCATCTCGTATTTTGGGAATAAATTTTTAAAATAATATTCTTTTTATACTAATATTATATAACATATTTCGAGGCATACTGTTTTGCAAAAAGTTCGAATGTGCTTTTATTTTTTTTTTTTTTGCAAAAAACATTGACTGTAAATAAATTTGCCAATTTTCTCAAAAATCTGCCGTTCGGCATTAAACTTTTAGTCCTGCCTCTAATGGACAAAATTAACACACACAACATGGGTGATGTGAGAAGGTAAGCCAAAGAGTTAAATTGACCTATAAAGTGATTAAGTTTTGAATTTAAACGGTTCAAATAGATCAAACTTCCATCTTCCATTTCCGTTCGTTCGTTTCCTTATACCCTTGTTATGGCTTAATAAAAAAAAAAAGACACCAAAAAGTCTGGCATTGGCCTTGGCTGTGAATAATTATTTTATTTGGCAAAATATATTCTGTAGCAGTTGTATTCACAAGAATGCTTTATGAAGTTATGCAGTCTGTGGTAAGCCTTCATTTTATAGCCGTTTTAACACAATTGCCCATAAAAATATTTCAGTCTGTATCTTCGTTTGTAACGTGCTTTGTTTTAAAATTTGTGGTCATTGAGAGAGGCTTGTTAATTTGCTGTAGTGAATGATTAATTATTAACTGGACACTTAAAACAATTAGGAAATTTGTTTTCTTGTTAATAAACTGTTTGGAGTTTGAAATATTAAAAAATTTCTGGCATAAACTCTGAGAATAAACAAGATAGCCATGGGAAGTAGGTCCCGCCACTCATGTGTACAATTAATACGAACAATTTGGTGTGAGAAGGTAGGACGTAATCCTGACTGAAGGGTTGTTATGACCAATGCATATATATAATATATAATTGTTGTAATTGCTCTTAAAAAGTTTAAGTTTTATTATAATAAAGGAATCCTGTATCTGCATAATTTCAAATCCCAATTTACCAATAAGCAGCCAAAATTGTATTATAACTTCCTTTTTAGAGGGATTTTGATTGAAAATAACAGGTGGTTTAACACCAAATTACTGTACGCAGCTGAAATTTTGCTTTGTTATTTAGATATACTTCCTGAACTTCAAAACAGGCGCGATTGGTTTTTGCGTCACAGAAGATTTTAAAATCTGATCATAGTGGCAAACGTGCCATTAAGGAAACGGGCCGGTTTCATCTGCAGCTTGGAGTGGTTCAAAATCACCACTAATGGATCATGCCAAGGAGGCTTACCTCAGGCAGAATTGGTCACAATGGGATTGCCAGGATTCAATATCTCTTGCCAAAAATAAAATTGTGTGATCAAAATAGGTGTTTTGTTCATACAATGAACAACCCATTTTGCGATTGCCATAATAATAATAATGAATAAATTTGCGTCCATGAAAACGATGAAAAATAGAGTCAGTTTCCAACTGTTTAGTCGTGCTCTACGGTTGGCCATGATCATTTGCAAAATAGACTGACTAAATAATACAAATTTGACAGGCTGTAAAATAACGAAAGTTATATGATATTACACATGCTGAAATATATTCTTTTTAAGTTGTAAATGTATTTAAATTTTTAATTTCATTTACTTTTTAATAAAAATTTCCATGACACAAGGAAGCGAGCAAGGGATTATGATGTGAGTACATATTTTAAATTCATAAGGATTTCACAAGCACTTCTAACACTTCTACTCATACTCTGTAAGAGAATTTTAAACACATTGCTTGGGGCTGGATTTTGCTTTTCTTTCAATTGCAAGATTTTCGTAAATTGGCCTGCTTCGTTATGCTTATAGCGAGCAGGCAGTCATATGTGTTCATATTTCATTATTACGGCTACTGTAGACAAAAGTTTGCTTTTTTATTTAAGAAAAGAATTTTTTGCAAAAATTGTTTCGAAATATTTGTTTGGATAGTAAAGATATGTAAGTATATATGTGTTGTTTTATACATACAGTGGTGGCCACGAATTTAAGACACGACATATGACTGAGTTATTTGAGATAATTTTTACATTTTATCGAAAAAATTATGGGTCCATGATATTTTTTTTAAGATTTTTGTAATGTTATGAAGGAAAATTAATAATATTTTCTTACCTATATTCGGTTAAGAATTTTTATTTACATATTATATGCATAAACACAAGTTTTATCCTGGTCACGAATTTAAGACATAGGCATTATATAACACTATTCTCTAAATTAAGCTCAGCTTCATAAAAAAATCCTAGTATTTAGTGGGAAATCCTTTATTTTTGATCACAGCAGCACATCTCCTGAGTAAACTTTCGACTAATGCCACTTAACGTTGCTTTGGAATTGCATACCAAGCCTTTTGGATTTCTTCCCACAAATCGCTTGAATTTTTTGGTTTAACTGTCCTTACATCTTCCTCAACATCATTCCACAAGTTCTCAATTGGTTTGAGGTCCGGGGATTGAGTTGGCCACTTGAGAACAATGATATCGTTTTCTTCTAAGCAACTCTTCACTAGACGTCAAATGTGCTTAGGGTCATTATCATGCATAAATTTCTATATTGGAGGCATGTTGTCTCCAGCGAATGGTATCATTGTGTCTGTTATAATATTTTTGTAAACATGCTGGTCCACTTTAGAATTTATCTTATAAATGGGACCTACACCATGCCAGGAAAATGCTGCCCACACCGTATGACATGAGCGGCGGGACCTGCAATTTTAAGTCGAGGCCTCACGTCTAATAAGCCAACTCGCTACCTTCTAGACTACCTAGTTTTCGATAAATCCAAAAATATTTCCTGATATGAATGGTTAGTTGCATATGTAAGTATTTCCGCTTTTTCACCCCCAGCAAATGTTTAGTGGATACTTTCATGACTTGATTTGAAAGTCGAAGCCTATATCTGTAATCGCAGGAATGCTTTCAATACTTCATTGTATAAATCCCGAAGGTTAATGTTGTTTATATCACAAAGTTTTTAGAAGTTATATGCAGAATGAAACATGACAAGCCTACGTCTTATCTAAGGGTACTTAAAAATAATATTTTGTTACAATGTTCTGATCGAGTTAGGCTTCACATAATTTTCCAGTCCTTTGAAATGGTTTTTGTTTTAGAAAACAACCAGATTCGAAATATCAGATGGTTCAAATAAAAACCGATAGTTGGTCGACCCAATACTGCTTATCTAAATGGCTTAGATTTAGTAAGCGATCATGTCGAAATGAGTCGTAATGCCGCAGAAATTTATGTCGTTCTATTTTGTCACACAATTCAGTATATTATATGTACTTAACGAAATCGCTTTACGCTTGAGGAACGTTGGGATTTATTGTAATGGATGGGCCAATGAGAAACTGCACAATGATGTGGATTTTGCCAAAAAAAAAAATAATATTTTTGGATGAAGTTCATTTTCATCTTGCTGGGTCCGTCAATAAGCAAATTTGCCGTATTTGGGGCTCAGAAAACCCGCACATGCCCTTACAGAAGCCAATGTCAACAGTCAACTGGCCGGTAAGAAGCTGTGATTTGACACCATTAAACTATTTTCTATGGGACGCCGTTAAAGAAAATTCTTATGTCAATAAATAATAAACCAGAGACGATTGAGCATTTGAAGGCCAACATTCACATACACTAGAAAAAATAATGAATGAATTAATATCCCATTTTCAACCGGAACAATACACATTACTTTACAACCAAAATTTATATTTGCATTTTTAAATTTAATCTTTCAAATGGCCCACACTTTATTAGTTGCTCCAACTTTGGCATAAGTTTTCCAAGTACACAAGACACCTTTTCTATCTGTTTCGCACGAATCTGAAAGAAATTGTTTGAAATTTTTCAATAATTCCGAAACTAATTTAATAGAAGGAATAATAGAACAATTTTAAACTTGAATAGATAAACAAAGTTAAAATTGAATTTTTTCGCAAAAAGGGGACAAAAAAGTAATAAAACTTTTAAAAATGACAAACAAATTTGAAGAAAAAAGAAAAATTAGATACGAAAAACAAATTAATTACCATTAAAAAAAGACACTAGAAAAGTTTACAAATAACGTAAATTCTTAACAACAAACAATTCTTAGCAAACAATATAATAAAAAATATAAAAAAAGAAATAAAAAGTAGACGGATAGGATAGAAGAGACGATTAAGCAATAAACGCGAATTGCTGTTATCCAGTTCAAGCATTCTTACATCATATCCTTGAAGCACTTTAAGCGGTTTTCGTTGAATGCAGCTGGCAAAGGGTCCGCCTTTAATGTCCCAACGTCCGTAGACAATGAAAATGTATTGATGAGAAAATAATAACGTATTCGATAAAGGAAAATGAAATTAAAAGAAAAGAAAATTTGCTGAAATAACGTAGTAATAGTTCTATAAAACTTAATGTAGCATTTTATAAGACTATGCGATAAGAGAAATAGAGAGATGTGGAAAACAAATGAATACAAATTGCTGATGAGTTTTGTTGCTTCGTCTGAAGTAGAAAATTTGTTTTAATTTTGAATTAACAGAGTAAAAGACTGTGGTAATAAACTTACAAAATAATTCAATAAACTTCTAAATAACACCAGTGCAAAGTTGCTAGAGGCACATGTTTGCAACTTAATAAAGTCTTCAATTAAATTTCAAAGCATCAATTTCCAAGATCTCTATTTATGTTGCACTTGCTTAAAACAGGGGCAGAGTTTACAATTTAGAGGTTGAGATTCATAATTAATAAAGAAAAAGAAACTTTGGAAATCGTATTTCTTTTTGTTATATCTACTTATTTACGTATTTGATCGTAGAAGTCTAGTGGCTGCCTAAACAAGGATACCGAATTCAAGCCTCAAATATCTAGAAAAATTTATTTCTCTTCATCTGAAGGTCATCTAAGAAATTACCATTTGAAAATTTTTCTCTCTTACCGTCTTTCGCAGTCGAAGGTAAGCTTAATGAGCGGGTCTTTCATTAAACGTTTTCTGTTTTAAAATTGAAATAAAATAAAGTGCGTGTGAGATGTCACCGTAGTCTAGTAGGTAGTGTGTTCGCTTATTAGACGTAAAGCCCGGGTTCGTAACCCAGATCAGACATCAAAACCAGATATGAAAAAATCTGTATTTCTTCGGTGACTTCCTCACAGCAGATTTCTGGTAAAAACTCTGAGAGTAAATAAAATTGCCATGAAAAAGTTTCTCAAAAATCTGTCGTTCGCAGTCGACGTTAAACTGTAGGTCCCGCCACTCAAGTATAAAATTAAGGCACACAACATGGGTGGTGTGAGAAGCTAGGACGTTGTATAATAGGCCAATTCGACCTCCGGGTACTGTACTTGTCACAGTTGACAAGTACACGTCCTCTAACCTAACCTAACCTAAGTGTGTGTGAGATCGAAGTCGCCGTAGTCTAGTAGGAAGTGTGTTGGCTTATTAGACATATTACTAGTCCGGCAATTTTTTTTACAAATTATTCATATGGATTTCAGTATTGCCCGTGTACAATGATTTTATCTATAATGATTTCCGAGATGTAAAAAGTTTTAAATTTAATTCCACGCCCCTTTTCCTTGTCAGCCCATTTTTGTCTAAAATATTCATATTGATACAAAAGTGGATTCGACAAAATTTTAGGACTCTGTTATATTTTCTTAGATATAATAATTCAATATTTTTTATATGGGAGGTTACACGCCCACTATAGCCAAACTGCCCATTTTGTTTATATATACGTCAAAGTTGTTCATACAAAATTTGAGGATTCTAGCTGTAGCAGTTTATGAGATATGATACATTAAACACTTATTGGATATGTGGGCGTGGCACCTATAGTTCCTTCCAGACATACAGGAAGTTACTGTTAAAATTTCAAGAAAATCGGTCCAGCCGTTTAGCCGTCTATTGACAGCAAACAAACAAACCCACAAACAAATAAACACACATAAATTTTTGTATATATATGTAGGTGTAAAATTCATTAAAAAATTACATATGTGACGTATGAGTGATATCTAATTCCATTAAGTTTCATACGTCAAAAAATCATAGATTTTTTATTGCATTATTGTCAGGGTAACTATGCGTATGAGTAATATATTTCAAATGCAATTAAATATTAAGTATGTAGTATATGTGGGCGTGGCACCTTGCTCATTTGAAATTTCAATATAAAAAGTAGCCTATAACTCCTTCCAGACATACAGGAAGATACTGTGAAAATTTCAAGTAAATCGGTTCAGCCGTTTAATCGTCTATAAACTTCAAACATACAAACATACAACTATACAAACAAACACACATTCATTTTTATATATTTATATAGATGTACATATTTTTAACAAATAAACTTGAAACTTATTTAGTCTGCATTATGATGACATATGTTCTGTTATTTTTTATTATTATTTTCTAGTCAATATTTTTATTGTTTCAATTTATGATATCAAATATAATTTAACATATAAAAATATACGGATATTTATTGAATGATCTTTTAAAGGGAGGTCATGTAATAGTTTTCCTAACGTAAAACTTGATTTCATTCGATTTTTATTGACACTTAAACAAATGTGTGCAATTGTTGTGAACTCTTATAAATAAATCATCAAATATAATGGAAACAAAATAAAATAAAATCCAAAGAAAATAAAAATCAAAACTTATTATTATTCTGATGAAATACACTTCAGTTTTATTGTTATTGTTACAATTTCATTGGACGATTGAATTGTATTTCAATACAGATGCAACATTCTATACGTAATAAAAAGCTTTCTTGTATAATGAAACTTTTTTACAGGCAATCGCAATAGAACCAATTTAATATACGGACACTATGCATACGTATGTATATACATATACATATATGTTGGAAAATTGCTATATTAGTAGATCATAGTTTTGTAAATCATGGATGTAGAAAAAACCAGTGGCCATTGCTGCAAAAATAACAAAAATGTTGTCCCTCTTTCAGTTCAAACGAAAAAACATCCTGGTACTTTCAAATATATATATCACTCGCTCTAAAATTCGCTTAAGGCACTCAGTGACAATTTTTTTAATATGATATGGTCATCATCATGTAATTTATAACGCCATATTGGTCTAAGCGAACATCTTCTTTTCTTTGAACAGCATCCATGCAGTCAACATCATGCTTAGCAAGTGTTTCTGTTAACCAGACGAATGCCTGAGTATTTTCGTAAATCATATGCAAGAAGATGCATTTGCGTCTAGGACGAGGATAACATTGGTTACTACTAAGCAGAGTCTATTACATACATACATACATAATTGGCCATTACAATTCTTCAGTCAGGATTACGACCTAGTTTCTTACACCACTCATGTTATGTGCCTTAATTTTATACTTGAGGGGCGGGACCTACAGTTTAACGTTTAAACGTTTAAGGTTTATTTACTCTCACAGTTTTTGGCAGAGATCTGCTGAGAGGAAGTCGCCGAAGAAATATTTTTTTTTCATATTTCGTTTTGATGTCTGTCCTGGGTTTTACGTCTAATAAACGAACACACTACCTACTAGACTACGGCGACTACCGTTACTATTATTCTTGCTTATTACTAAGTAGATTTCACGCCCTTTATATTATCCCGACTTTCTCCTATGAAATACGCGCCAGTAAGTAGGGGCTCGGAATTCCCTGGACATACTTATCGGCAACAAAAGGTTGCTGGATTAACACCACACAAATCTGTCGTTCGGAATCGACTTTAAACTGTAAGTTCCATCACTCATGTATAAAGTTAACACACACAACATATGTTGGTGTGAGAAGCTAGGTCGTAATCTTAACTAAAGGGTTGTAATAACCAATTATTTATGTATGTATGTATGTAGCGACAAGTTGTTACAAAGCTGCAATTTATTTGCGGAAGGTGCAACATAATAAATAGCTACAGTTCGCTGTCGTAACTTTAGCTGCATATGTGGGACGTGATGAAGACAACATCATGTAGTCTACAGCATTTTCAGCACTGCAATTTCCAATGCATGCCCAGAGCACAAATCACGCTCGAGTTCTCTCTCAGTTAACAATCATGTAACAAATGATCAAAGTCAAGCGATTATTAGAATATTAGAAAAATTCCCTTGGTATGCGATATGTAAACTATTTAACATGTACAATTGTACTGCATTTTTACTCACAACGTTTGATTTGAAATAGTTCGTCATACATCTCCATAATCGATCTGCCGGGAGAACTCTTAGCAATGTGGCGGATATAATGGAGTTCGTCCATACGTTGAAAAATAGTCAATCGGCGAAAAGATACGGCGAAATTATCACCACTATCTGTGACAATGTGCGGAAGAATTCGCAGCAATCGATTTCGTGCCGCTTACATAAACACATCCTATCGTAGAACACAACTTTTGCATCATGTATCAGGTTTGCAGCCGTACAAAATTCAACTGACCCTGAGTTGAAGATAAACGACTATAAACAATGGGCCTGTGTTCGCTAAATGATATCTAGAGCAGTTGGCAGTTGCATACGTGAACAGAAAAATTGTCGTAATCTCATTATGGGAGAAGAAATCTTCAAGCGGGAAACATCTAAAAGCAAGAAACTAAATTTAAGATTACAGGAATATGGAAGGAATGAAACAATAACAGAGTAAATGAAACTGACATTATCGAATTTAAGATGATACAGTCACACGCAGCAAAAGAAGTCACTGTTTGGAGTGAAGTCCATATTTTATAGCAACGATGTATTTCACGCCATCTCTGTCAATGGCGAGTACTAAAGGCAACCCACTTGTATTTGCCTGAATTTGATTATTTGGACACAAACGTAATTTGTTTCCAAGAGGATGGCCTTGAGGCCATACAACTCATGTCACGTTGGATTATCTGCATCAGTGATTTGAGGACATGATCATCTCACATGGAGATAATGTGAATTGAGCAAGGAAATCGTGTGGTTTACCTTTTTTGTAAAAGCGCACGTGTAGACAAATACACAGTGAAATTCAAAGCCAATATTGGCCATTCCATCAATCAAAAAGTTGCGGTGGATATTTGAACGATTTTATATGACACATATAACGACATCAATAGGTCTTTCAAGTATTAAAAAAGTTTCGATGATATCTAACACTATTTTAAGATGGAAAGAGTGCGTGCAAATGCTATACATTGTACAACTTAACTGGGATTGTTTTCCATCAAGCCGATTCGTAGAATGAGTTTACTTATGTACATGTTTGAATGCCACAAAAAGAATCCTAATTTTGCAAATAGAAAAATATTTATCTTTTATATGACTTACGTATGTATGTATGTATAGGAATATACATGTACATTTTATTACAAGTTGCAATAGTAAACAATTCAAAAAAAAACATTTAAAATGCACTTTCAAACCATGATAATTTTGGTTTTACTGTAAAAGGATAAACGAAAAGCAAATAAAAAAAGATTAAATATTTTCTTTTCATTCCTTTCTGATTTTTTCTTTTTTTACAAACTCATCTTAAAACGATAGAAAAAGTAAAGAAAAGTCTTCTGAGTATGCAAATGTGTTTTTAAGAATTGGATCGTAAACTTATTGCACATTTCTTACCTTAATCTCTAACTGAACAGAACACTTGACCCCAGTTGTCAATGTATGTCATGTGAGGATTAAAGTTGGTTAGGGAATTACGTAGACAAACTCTTGAGTTAGCTTAAGAAATGCACACAAAATTATGTTAACGAGGGTGGAAGTAAAATGAACGTAAAGTGAGTGTCAAAAGAAAGTTGGACATTAAAAAGAAATTTACATTAATAAATTCCCGTTATTTTTATTTTAAAATTGTTACATTATCAGGTTTTAAAATTGAAAACAAAAAAAAAAAAATTGAAAATATAATTTTCAAATTATTTCTGTCACTCTCCTTAAGTGGTAAAAGTTGAGTTTGGTGATTATTAGAATTCTGTCCTTAGTGTACAGTTTCTTTCTAAATCGCCACAGTCTAGTAGGTAGCGTGTTGGCAATGGTTCAAACCCCAGGTCAGACAATGCCAACAAAACGAAATACGAAAAAAATACTTCTTCGGCGACTTCCTCTCAGCAGATTTCTGGCAAAAGCTCTGAGAGTAAATAAAAATGCCATAAAAATTTTCTCAACAATCTGTCATTCGGAATTAAATTGTTGGTCCTGCCACTCATGATAAAATTAACACACAAAACATGAGTGGTGTGAGAAGCTAGGCCGTAATCCTAACTGAAGGGTTGTAATGGCCAATTATGTATGTATGTATGTACGAAATAAATTATGAGTCTCGTGGCCGCAATGGCTGTAATGACAGGACATTACCGTTTTCTTAAAATTTTCCATAACTTCTTCTTAGCGATGCGACTGTATCAGGCCCCATAATTTATTTCGTGCTCAATCGAAATATGTTTTCTGTGTAATCCATTAAAAAATTACATGTTGCAGAAGGAAGACATAAAATATTTAAATGAGTTGTTTATACTTTCAAACTTTTCAAAGACTTTAATTATCTTATGTACATACTTTTACAAAATATTTACTTTTATTGCAAACATAAGAACTTTTGCTCTTTTTTTTTTTTTGATTCTAAAAATAATGGAATAATAAACATTTGACATACGGCTTGTCAAATACATACATACATATGTACATACATATATACATACATAATTGATCATTACAAACCTTCAGTCAGGATTACGACCTAGCATCTCACAACAATTATGTTGTGTGTGTTATTTTTATAGAGTTTAATGTCGACTGCGAATGACAGATTTTTTGGAGAAACTTTTCTTAGCAATTTCATATTTATTCTCAGAGTTTTTACTTACCAAAGTGCAAGAAACATTCGTACCAACCATAGTACTACAAAAAAAAAATCTCTTTGACCAAATGCAAGCACAACTGATTACTTACCATGAATTAGCAATCAAAATAAAAATCAAAATGAGAAAATGGATATGTATTTGCAATGAAAATAAAGGATGTATGGTATCCAAAATAATGGACGACTAAAAATTTGGGATAAGCAATTATAGCTCCATGAGCCTCAGCCTTATCACGACCATTAGAGAGTGACTCAGTTATATCCTGCTTGTTTCTTCTACCAAACATTACGAATCTAGACTGAAGATTCAGTAAACACCTTCCCCTCTGCTGGAGTTATTACGGCTGATCCCCCTCTTTTCTTGGCACGATCTTTTTAGTTTCTCTTTTTGGCCATTCCTCCCCTTGCCTGTTTCTGATATGTTTGTCTTGAGCTGGTGGTTGCTGCTTTCGGTAGCATCGAGGTGAAACCCGCTGAGTGCATGGCTCCAGACTAGAGCAACAACTGCTTTCGTTCCCTCAAACCATGGCAGGCCTCATAGTGCGTCCCTAGCCCGTAACCGTTTAGTTGGTCGTATAGATTCGGTTGAGATGAATACCGATTAGAACCCGGCCTGCTCTTAAGCGCCTGTCTCCATAAGGGCTGATGCCAATCCTCCCTAGACAATGACATCTCGAACACAGTGGCCATGCTTACAGGGAAAACACGCGGAAAGACTGCAGCTCCCATCAAACGACTTCTGCCAAGGTTAAGGATCGATTGAAGAGGAGGAAACTGATATCCACTTTCTTTGTCAATGACCGTCTCTTGCTAAATGTAGATTTAGATTATTTGCATCTCCATTCCTTGTCAGCTTAACGGGGGACTCATCCATTGATATCAAGAATATCGCCTTCTTTAAGAAACATTCGGGCTGGTTTCCAGCATTGGGGAGGCGTGCTTTGATGTGCAGACCCAGCGCTGACCAACCTCATTGATAAGCTAGGTGGAATTGAGCCAGTACAGCATTAGCATTAAGAGCATTATAGATTTAGAGATTCAAGTCCCAAAGAAGTCTTTGACGAGATTAATTCTAGCGATGAGATGAGAAATACTCAAGTACCTACAGAACGTAGAAAAGAGTCATCCTGAGTAGGATTTGCCAAGAATCTGGAAATGATATAAGGAGACAGTCTTTTCTGACTTTGACATGCACGCACCGATGCTAAACTAGTTAAGATAGGCTAGCGAAACGGGGTACAATATTAGAAGTTGATCAATAGTTTAGTATCTAACATATCTTTGCTTAAAGTACAGTTACAGTGTATTTGACTATATCATCTAGTGATGCAAATGACCCAACAAATTTTACTGTATGTGGTTTTTTATGAAATTATAGAGAGACAGTAGTACTGAATTATTGTGCATTTCCTTTTATTATGGAAAAAAAACATACATACATACATATTATTTTTCATTTTCTTTATTAATACAAACAAAAATGTACAACAGACATACAAAAAAAAAATACCAAAAAAATTTAAACAAAATGATTTATGGTGTAGCGAAAGCTTTTTAAATAAATGATACGATATATTTTGAGAATTTTAAGCACGTCTGCATCAATACTTGTATGAAAATTAAAGTTACTCAGTGTAAACAACAGGACTACGCAAGACGTGTATTCATGTATGGACACGCATTATGTAATGTAGCACTTAAGTAAATATTTACTGGTAAAAGGGTACAGTTTTGTATAAGAAAGTCCTTACATAAGGCTCTCCCTATGAAAGTATGAATATTGAATATTTTTTCTTTGTCTTTTCTGTATGTTTTGCCAAACCACCATGAGCGACCATAGACAACGAGCAGCTGTATTTGCTCATTGAAAAGTCATCTTTAGCGATGAGACCCATTTGTGGATGATTGAGTAGGTAAATAAAATATAAAAAGAAATTGTCGAATTTTTAACGATATCAGTCCAGATTAGATCTGTGAGCTTCTAATGCATCTCGAAAGTCACCGTTTGTTGCGGAATTTGTTCTACAGGCGTCAGCGGTACGTATTTCTTTGAGAATGACGTTGGCTGGGCTATCGCCAATCGTTGCAATTTCGCATATACCAACTGAATACCAACCACATGTGGGTTCAACAGGATGACGCTGAGTGCCACACATCTATTACTATACAGGGTAGCATGACCATGAGAGCATGATCATTAGATCATGATCATCTCACGTGGAGTTGATGTGAACTTAAACGTGTAAAGGCAGGATTAATCCGCCTTCAGGACCATAAAGTTATGAGAGGTAAAGTTATGATCTTGTCTATTAAGTGTGATTCATTAGATGTTTAAAAGACATATTTTAAAACCAAATTATCAAAACCAAAAGAGGAAACGGTCAACTTCAAGTGAACATATCGTTACGAAAATGGAAATGGTGTAACATCGTTTAACATTAAAATGATAAACAATAGCTACAAAAAACAAATAAACAATGAACTTGTTCAGTATGTAAGAAAAGGGGATAGACAAGTAAGCAAGAAGGCAACAGCAAACAACGTAAAAAAATACACAAACAACAAAGAAACCACGATGGAGTTCTCGAGAAGGCGAAGCCACAAACATTCGACTTCAAGAACATTCATCAGACTGTTTACGTGGGCATATAAAAAGGGCAAGACAAAGCAGGCAACGAGTACTTAGAATTCAGTCAGTCTTGTGTGAAAACGCGTTGTGTGTTAACAGTCGTGGTTTGAAGATCTCCGTTGTAAGGATCTGCGGAAAGAAGAATAACGAACAAAGCAAATTATTGTTCGATACATCAAGTTGTAAACCGTGGCGCACAAAATTAGTGCGAACCATAAACAATTTAATTGAAACTAAACACAAATTTATTTTTGTTTTTATTGCAATCAACGAACTCATATTTTAAACGTTTTTAACAAGGTGAAGAATGACTGTCCAAATACACCCCGCTATCTATAGGAAGTGCAATTACGCGTCTTTAGAAATATATAAAGGAAATATAACACCAAGGCCCTATTCCACTAAGCTACAAGTTCACAATTACAAGTGCTTTTGCTTGTAAAATTGTGAAATTGTAAATTATTGTGTTTCATCAAAATACAATTACAAGTTTGTGGCTACAAGTGATTTTTACAATTTACAAGTCTACAAGTCATATTTCTACAAGTCGTTATGTTTCACTAAAATAAATTTTCACTTGTACACTTGTAGAATTGTAGAAAAAAAGCTTAGGATCGACAAAGACTCTCAAAAAAATTTTACAAGTTACAAGTGAATGATAAATTGAATTAAAATTTAATTTTTAACTATTTATTATAAAAATTGCTTCAAATAAACACAAAATCAAGCAATTTAAATATTATTTAGCATTTATTTATTTATTTTGTTTGAAGAAATGATAAATAATAACAAATAAATGATATTGAGAGAAAAGTTTAACTAGAAAAATAAAGGGGTGTACACCCCCTTACGGCTTATAAATTTCTGATGAGATAATTGAAGCTGCAGAGCTTTATTTTTTAATTGAAAATTTTCATTCTGCAGCTTCAAATTTTCAATTTGCCGATCCACCTTTTCGTCATCCTTATATTTTTTATTTTGCGCTTTCTCGTGGGCGAGAGATACATTTTCCATACATCGCTCTAAATAAAAAAAAGATTAGAAAAAATTGAAAATATAATTAAATGGTACTCACTTCTTTTCCGTGAGCTCTCAGGCATCGACACTAGCTCCTCCTCGTTCTGGGTAGGAGTCGCTTCTGTGTCTGGCAGCAATGACACAATATCATTGCAGTCCTCTAAAGTGATACTCACTAACTTCTGCAATGACACTTGCTCACCATGAGGCTCCTGTGGTCGGATGTCATCACATGTTGGTGACTCCTTTCCAATAACCTCCAAGACCAGACCAAGAAGTTTATCGCTAAACTTACCAAAAAGAACGTCTTTGGCAGCTAAAATCTGCCTCACCACTCTAAGTTTATTATGTTGATTTGCCATTAAAAATAATAATTTTAAATTGTTTAAACGCAAACTATATATGTTTTGATTGATTAGTGATGTGATAACAATCAAAACAAATTATCGATATACATTAGAGTACCCATAATTGCAAAAGTATTTAAAATAATTTTTGAAATTTTCATATATTTCATTAGTGCTCTAATATACATATATTCACACATATATTTCATTTATCAAAATATCTTTGTAAAAATATTTTATTTTATTGTGATTGTAATTGTAGAAATTGTAATTGTAGGAATTGTAGTTTACAAGTACAAAAAGCTACAAGTATTGTGAAAATTTTCATGAAACACAATTCATTATCACTTGTAAGAATTAGAATTGTGATTGTAACTTGTAAACTTGTAGAATTGTAGTTTAGTGAAACAGGCCCCAAATTGTTTTTTTGTTTTTTAACATTTTTTTTTTTAATTTTCGATTTGGGACATAAGTGTCCCTGTGCTCGTTAAATGATTAATGCAAATAGAGTATAACTTCAACAAGTAGCTAATGTGTCTGCCAAAAATGGTATTTACGCACATGTAAATTTGGGCAAGAAGCAAAATTTTATATACTTAAGAATTCAATGACGATTCGTTGAATAAGTATGTTGCCGATGGCAGAAAAATGTAAATTTAATGTTAAAAGCAAAGACAAATAATACAAAAACTAAAGGAAGCGGAAATAAAACAATTACTAAGACGTCGCCGAAATGTTGAATATATTTACACCAAATAAACAAAAAAATTTAAATTATTTGCTGAGAAAAACAACAAGGAATAAGTACGCAGTAAAGAGGAAATTTATAATGTTTTTACGGAAATGTTTTTGATGACAACTTGACGGCAACACAAGCCCATAAAGACAATGGCCACCACTTGTAAGTAATATCTTCATCAGAGTTTTCTTTTATTTTTCTTTTGATGTTTTTAGATCTCTTTTTAATAACATTTTCACATCCTGCTTCCAGACGTACATAGCTTAAAAGTCTTTGTTTTTTTACAGACTTAAGTTTTTTAAGATATTTGAAGATAATATTTTTTTAAATCCAAAAATTATCAATTAAAAGAGAGAAAATATGAATTGAAATTTCTTTTATTTACATTTTTTTATAACTTCGGTATCCCGGTAATCTAGTGAGTAGTGTGCTAGACTATGAGCATGAGAGTTGTGGGTTTAATTTCCTCTCCGGTCTATTACACTACACCGAACATATGGTCGAAGTTAGTCAATTCGTAAATAATTAAGTATAATTTGTAACTATATTGAAATAAACAAATAATTAATAAATACCTTTTCAATTTTCCTTCCACCCTAATGGCCAATCAAATTGTACCAATTGATTCCAATGCGCACAAGGATCAGGGATAAAGACAAAAGGCTGAGAATCCGTAACAAGTTGTACGTTGATTAATTCAACTGTCACCAATAACAACGTATAACGCAATAAGTACTTGGACGAATATTAAATTTGCCTGCACACAACAAAGAAACCTGAATAAAAACCAAACAAACCAGCTGATAGCTGTCAAATTACCAGAAACCATGCCAAACGTTATAGGCTGCGTTACATAGAATTCATTGTGGTTTAAAGTTTAACATTTATAACTGACACAGTACAGTCGGAATGTATGTTTCCGTCAAAGCAATGCATAAAGTTGAACTTTTAAATGGACTCAATGAATTCACTGTCTGCTATTGTTTCTCTTAGCAGGAAGTAAATGGATGTTATGCTAAGTTCAGGTCTGCCCTTTTATTGAGTCAATATTCGGTTTATTGAGTAAAATATTTTAAGTGTTCAGACATAATAATATACGCAGTTCAGCTGCTTATTCAATATTCATTTGACAGCTGGTAAAGAAAGCAGCTGGTTGTTTCAACAACATGCTTTTTATTTTTTTTTTTTGTTTTATTTTTTTTCGTTTGTCGTTGTTGACATTTAATGCTCACTGGACATACTTATGACAGTGTTGCATTTTAAGTTTTACTCAATATAATAAATATTTGCGTATTTATTGCGTAATAATTAATTGAAACTTTAAATGAAATATTGAGCTCAATAATGGCGTTTATTGCGATTTACGCTATTATCTTTCTGGCAACACTGGTTTAAACAGCTCACTGACGTTTCGTGTTTTGTTTCACTGTCAAACATCTTCAGTTTGGTCAATAATTTAACCATGAATCGTCTTACAAACTAACAACGCTTGCAAATCATTGAATTTTATTATCAAAATGCGTGCTCTGTTAAGAAAGTTCATCGCGCGCTTCTTCCATTTTATGGTCAGTTTAATCGACCCACTGAAGCGGCTATTCGGGATACGTAAATAAAAGCTACCAATGCATCCAGAAAAGGTCACAGTTTGGTGCGGTTTATGGGCTGTTGGCATCATTGGACCGTACTTCTTCAAAGATGCTGCGAATCGGAGCGTAACTGTGAATGGTGAGCGCTACCACATGCCACACAGCACGCGTAACAATGGACTTATTGAGAGGGGAGTTCGGTGAACATTTTATTTCACGTTCGGGACCGGTCAATTGGCCGCCTAGATCGTGCGATTTAACGCCTTTAGACTATTTTTTGTGGGACTATGTTAAAGCTCATGTCTATACAGACAAGCCCGCTTCAATTGACGCTTTGGAAGACAACATTGAAGCATTTATTCGTGAGATACCGACCGAAATGTTAGAAAGAGTATGCCAAAATTGGACTAAGCGGATGGACCATTTGAGGCGCAGTCGCAGTCAACATTTGCATGAAATAATCTTCAAACATTAAATTATATGGACCGTACTATCGATTCAAATAAAGATTTCATGCATTTTTCTGAATTTTACGTGTGTTTTTTTTTAAATTTTCCTATAGCTCTTAAAAAATCATCCCTTACAAACATCTCTATGGATGAGTTTTTATCACACTGCTTGATGTCGTAAGCATATAATATTTACTATTTGACCTTGAGTATAAAAGAATACTCTGCAAATATTGTATGTAGAACGTGTTTAATATTATCAGTCCTATGAAAAATTTAACAAATTGATTGACAACATTTTTTCATTAAATTTTAATTCATGGCAATCATTAAATGCCGTCGAAAGTCAATTGTTGTGACATTTTCAATGCAATTTAAACTAAAAAACATTTATTTTGTAAATATTTCTTTATTGAACACATTTAAGCCACTTAACGTGCACACAATGCTGTTTATTATCAATTACTTTTGTCAGCACTGGCTATAAACAAACGTAAAACACATGCTCAGTGAAAAAAATTTTTGTTTAAATACTTCATTGAATTCTGTCTCTTCTCTGGGCCCAACTTAAATGTGAAAATTTTTTTCTACTAATCTTTAATTTATATTTAATTTGAGTTGAGATATTTTTATATGTTAAAAAATTTTTTGAATATGAAGTGGATTTATGAAAATTGAGGCAAAGTGAAATTCGTTGATTAAGCGTATATTACACTAAGGAACTTCGACTGCAAACACGACCAGATGGTACACTATCAATGCTGTTTGCAAACCTGGCTTGATGAATATCAAAAATTTTTGATATATGGCTGGATGCAAAACACTCTACCTCCTCACGTCGCGACGTGTCGCTGGTTTAATACCCGCTTTATATTAAAATTTACTGTTTGGTGATATAAAATTATATGTGGTGTTATCGGGCGTCATTAATTCGTGTGTGTCAACTACGAATTTGTTTGAATAGTGACATTTATCTGGGGGCAGTTTTCCAGTTCAGTTCATTACTGTAAACTGTAGTAAAAGTTAGTTTGTGAATAAAAGCCGGTAAACAAATACCCATCTGGTTACGATCTAGCATTTAACAAAAAAGTATACAAAATCTTGCTGTTGGTGGCGTCCTAGAGCTGCACGCAGACTGTTAAATGAAACGGAAACATTAAACATCAAACAAAAGAGTGGGTTAATATTGGGTCCTTTTAAACGTGTCCTAACTTTAAACTTAAATAAAGGAAAGTGATATCATCGAAATTTTATATTTACATACATACATAATTGGCCATTGCAACCCTTCAGTCAAGATAACGGCCTTGCTTCTCACACCACTCATGTTGTGTGTGTTAATGTTATACATGATTGGCGGGACTTCCAGTTTAAAGTCGACCCCGAACGACAGATTTTTGAGAAACTATTCATGGCAGTTTCTTTTACTCTCAGAGTTTTTGGCTTCTTCTGCTAAGAGGAAGTCGTCCAAGAAATATTTTTTTTCCTATTTCGTTTTGATGTCTGGCCAGGCGCTCGAACTCGGGCTTTTCGTCTAATAAGAGAACACACTACCTAATAGACTACGGCGACTAATTTTATATTTATTTTAATGATCTATTGACATGCATACATAATTCGTTAGTCAGGATTACTACCTAGCTTTTCACACCACTTACGTCTTGTTGGAGATGTCTGACTTAGAGTTTGAACCGTGACCTCACGTCAAATACTACCTACTGAACTACGGCTAATTTTGGATCTAATATAGCGTCGTTCAAATGCTCTCACAGTTTCTCTGCTAAAACGAATTCGAAATGTCCAATTTTACATGACTCTGGCGAATAAATCAGGCTGAATTTGATTGATGTCATTGGTTATGTTGCACTTAATGACACCTGTGGTATGTGGTTTATACACATAAACCTGCGACTTAAGAAAACCCCAAAAGAAAAGGTCTAACGAACTATCTCGGTACCCAGTTTGCATCACGTCTTCCTATCATCTTAGGATCTGCTAAAGTAAACCCATTATCTGCAAAACTAGAAAATGAATAATTAATGAAACTGGACCAAAGCGAAGAATCGAGTAAAAGCTGAGAATAAAAATAAAAATATTTCTTTATATAAAAAATAAAGGCAAAAAAATTTCATTTAAAATATTTTAATTTTTAACATTATATTGTAAAGTCGCTGTACAAATTTGACTTTAATTTTCATGATATAATAAGCCGGTTCACTTCTTAGCATTTTCATAACAAAAAATATTGCTAGATGCGGCTGTTTTGCAGATACACTACATACATGTATGAGCTTGTTAGATATGTCTTATACGGATTCCATTTCATTCCTAACTGTTAAGTTTTTGACGTCCATTGCCTTTTGATATTCTTTCATTACAACTGTACTCCATCCTTTTTAGGCAGTCATTTGCTTTCATCACCATTACATTCATTTCGTTCGTATCATCTACATTCTTAGCAATGGTTTTATGGCTTCATCATACTCTTCCTTGTAGTTTTTTTTTGCTTGTTTGTTGGTTGTTTGTTGGCTGTGAGTGTTATATGCCTTGTTATGTCTCAACGCTTATTATTATGGTGTCAACACAGTAATGGCCCTAAGTGTTCAGTTGACATTTGAATGCTGATATGGTGTGACTGTTATTCAAAGAGAAGTCTTCAGATATCATTTCTATTAAAATGAATGAATGTTTGTGTTTACAAGACTACAGAAAACTGTCCAATGTTAAAAGTTTTGTAATAAATGCAATTGAAGTCTTATTAATTTGCTGTCAAAAGGTTGGATGATGGAAGAGAACATTAGCAAAAAATTTACAGAAAAAAGAATTCTAAATACTGTCATTCTTCCAATACCTATTTCATTTAAAATATAAAAAAAAAATTATGTTAAAATACGTGCTCAGTTTCTGACCAAAATTACTGTAGAAATAACCATTATATATACCAACTACTACAACAGCTTAAGGTTGGTTGTCGGTTTTATCACGGGGCACTGCGAGATTAGGTCGCTGACGGGTATCTGGAACAGATCCCAGCAAGACTATTGCAGGGCATGTTGCGATGAGGAGGAGTTGGAGACTATCGAACACCTCCTCTGTAACTGCCCAGCCCTTGTTAGGTTGAGGCTGAGGACCCTTGGCAGGGCCTCCTTTGAGAATTTGAACTCTGTGTCGGGTAATTAGAAAGGTAGCTTCTACTGAAATTACATACATACATAATTGGCCATTACAACCCTTCAGTCAGGATTACGGCCTAGCTTCTCAACACTACTCATGTTGTGTGCGTTAATTTTATACATGAGTGGCGGGACCTACAGTTTAAAGTCGACTCCGAACGACAGATTTTTGAGAAACTTTTTCATGACAGGTTTATTTACTCTCAGAGTTTTTGCCAGAAATCTGCTGAGAGGAAGTCGCCGAAAAAATATTTTCATATTTTCGTTTTGATGTCTGACCTGGGATTCGAACTCGCGCCTTTCGTCTAATAAGCCAACACACTACGACGACGGCGACTTCTCTCAAATTATTTTTATATTTTATGCTCTTATTAATTTTTTGCTCTTATTGATTTCGCCGAAATCTAGTAGGTAGACGTGAAAAAAATATTTCTTCGGCGTCTTTCTCTCAGCAGATTACTAGCAAAAAAAACTCTGAAAGTAAATAAAATTGATATGAAAAGTTTCTCAAAACTTTGTCGTTCGGAGTCGGCTTTAAACTGTAGGTCCCACCACTCATGTATAAAATTAAGACACACAACATTAGTGGTATTAGAAGCTAGGTCTACAGCCATAGGCTGTAGAACTTTTGTGTCAATTTCTCAGACTTAAATAAATATAATCAATATTAATTCTCTACACATTGATATTTATTTTCTACTTTTTTCTTATTTTTATGCCAAGTACAGTGAACTTAGAACATTTTTATTCACTTACAACATCACACATTTACATGAAGTAAGTCTATTAACCCCAAGTCGTTATCCGAAGATAATATATTATTTATTGTAGATTGTATTTGTCAATTAAGTTTTTGGCATGAAATGAATTTGCCATCAGACGATTTGTATAAATAATTAAAAATGTTTAAAAGTTTCAACATTCAACATTGGTCTTCTGGTCTTCTTTTAACACTAGATTTACCAAGAAATTTTTATACCTATTTATACCAATACCAGTCAAAATGACTGGTAATCAAAAAAGACGTTTTGAGCGTGTAAATTTAGTACGTACTATAATGTTTTATAGAATTAATAAACAGTATTTTTAAAATATCCTATTTGGCACCATTTACGTATTGGGCGGGGTGTTTCTGGAAGAGGAGTTGTTGGACAGTCAGCTTCACTTATTGTCTCTTGACCTGATGACTGATAATCAGTGGTGAGTTCTTCAGCCAAACGATACAAAAAATCCTTCCTTGAAATATTCTTTCCGGTTGTATTTTTATACAAAATTCAGGAATTTATTCCGACACAATTCTAAAATATAAAAAAATCTTAAAGTGGCCACCTCCTAGATCCTGATTTCACACTATCTTTTCGTACCATTTGATCTGTTGTTGTTGGGCTTAACTTTATAAACTCTAAGTGTACATTCATTTTTTGTATGTAGTAATGTTGGAATACGAGCCATACTATCCTTCTTTTCCTTGCAAATTTTTGGAAGGTTCCGTTTGTTCGAATGTTCGGTACCAAGCAACGTAGTGTTTTTGGCTAATAATTTAGAAGCTAAAGAAACACTGGTGAAGAAGTTGTCGGTTGTTACAGTCCTACCTTTCATGGTATAAGGCTCCAGTAGTCTCATTACTACAAATTCACCAAGAGGTGTTGCCAAATTTCGTGTTTAGATACCAGCCAGCCAGCCAGAATTTTATTCCAAAGTTGTCTGGTTTGTTTGCATATACTATGTAAACCTACATCTGGCTTTTATTGGAAACAATTGTTCATCTATTCTATTCATCTATGTAATATTTGCTCCAGGTTTGAAACAGTTTTGGCTATTGACAATTTGTTCTAATCAGTTGACACTAACGCAAATTTTTCAGTTTGCAAGCGTTGAATCCTTTCATTTCTTTTATCGAAACGAATGAAACGAAAAATTTCTGTAAAGTCAAGCCACTAATAGTTATAGAAAAAAAATTCAGAACTCCATTTTTTGTTACATAAATACGACAGCTTCAAACCTCTTGCTTCTTATGACCTCGGGCATACAGTAGAGCTTTCAATTTATCCTGTGAAAGTGTCCATTTCTTCCCTAAAACTCTAGAGGCTTCTGACTCGATTTTGTTATGCTCTAATATATGGTAGTCAATCAATAGTAAAAAGCAACTGCTTGGCTTCTCTTCCATAATATTTCCTGTAGCATATGCTGTACGCCTAGATAAATCTTTGAATATGCAACGAGTTGGTAACCTTCCAACAACACCTCCTTTTTTTGCTTTTTTACAAATAGTTCCACTTGCAGTATCTTCAAGTTGTGTATCTTCTCCGCTTTCATTATCCTCTTCAGAACTAGAAGGAAACCGCATACACATTCGTTTTTGTATATTTCGATATATTTGTATCTTCTGCCATAGAAAAACATACCAGTCAAAATGACTGGTACCGGTATAAGTACCAAAAACAAAAATTATTTTTTTTATTGTGGACACAAGATCAAAATAAGTTATCAAATTCATTGTATTTAGTTGTCGTTATAAAAATCATATAATAGTTTCGGAAAAAAATATTCACACAAAGTCAATATTTAAGTCTAAAAAGTTAAAACCAGTCATTTTGACTGGCGCGGTAAATCTAGTGTTAAAAGCAGTTTTCGTCATCATGCCCAATTGACTGAATGAATTCTTGATTATTGCACGAGAGAAAACAGAAAAATAGAAGACAAATTAAATGAATTTTTTTTCTGTATATTTTATTGACAAACTTTTTTTTAGATTGATGCATAAGAGTTGTGGAAGTAAAAAACTATTAAACATTGAAAACATGTGAATGAAAGTCAATAAAACCAAATGACCTCTCTTTTGTAAACAAAAGCAAACAATTAAATATAGCGAGTTTACCTAAGAGTTTTAAAATTTAATATGACAATATTATACCCCAAGTCAGTCATTTCCAGAAAAGTTCTGGCAAAAACTCAGAAAGTAAACAGAATTTCCAAAAGCTTCTCGAAAAATCTATTGTTCGGAGTTGACTTTAAATTGCAGATCACGCCACTCATAAGTATATGAAATTAACACACACAACTTCAGTGATGTGAGAAGATAAGTCGTAATCCTGACTGTTGAGTTGTAATAACGAATTATAAAAGGTGGGCCATATCCTGTTGAAAACAAACATCGTTCACATCAGCACCATGAAGAGCGTGTACAAAAAAATTGATTATCATGATGCGATAGGTGTATCCATTGACCGTAATAGGTAGTATGTTCGCTTATTAGACCTAAAGCCCGGGTTCGAGCCCCAGGCAAGACAACAAACCGAAATATGACAAAAAATATTTCTTCGGCGACTTCCTCTCAGCAGATTTCTGGCAAAAACTCTGAGCGTAAATAAAATTGACATGAAAAAGTTTCTCAAAATCTGTCGCTCGGAGTCGACGTTAAACTGTAGGTCCCGCCACTCTAGTATAAAATTAAGGCACACAACATGAGTGGTGTGAGAAGCTAGGCCGTAATCCTGACTGAAGGGTTGTCATGGCCAATTATGTAATATAATGTAATAGTTCTGCTCCACAAGCCACACCATACAGTCACTTGTAATATGTGCATTGGCTTTTGTAAGATCATGTCTGGGTTTTCTGAGCCCCAAATACGGCAGCTTTGTTTATTAACGTACTCATCAAGATGAAAATGAGCTTCATCAAAAAAGTGATTTTGTAAAACGAGATAATCGTGCAGTTTCTCATTGGCCCATCTAGCGAAACGAAAACGAAGCGGGTGGTGATGCGGCTTCAACTCTTGAACGAATTGAACTTTGTAAGGCTTCATGCCGAGATCTATTTGAAAAATTCCATATAAACTGGTGCTTGAAATATTCAATACTTGAGAACGATAACGAGTTGACGGATCCTCTCTCACGCACACTCTCAGCCACAGCTGCGATATATTGGGATGTACGCCAGAGATCAGAAATAATGAGTAGATTCGAATCATACTTATAATTTCTGATACTTATACGCATTCATACTTATTTTAATATCATACTCATGCTACTCATATTCACAAGAATCACAGAATAAGTATGATTCGTGTACGAACAATACAATACTCACTAGAAGGTTGTGTTTGTGTTTTTCTTTCTTCTTTTTTTGTAAATGCAACAACAAATTTTGATGAATGATTCGAATCACTCGAATCATTTATGAGTATTATAAGTATTTTTCTAAATTTATGAATCTGAAGGAATAGGCGTATGAATCAAACATATGTATTTCGAATGTTATGAGTTTGATGTCAACGTTGTAATCATACTCATTGCAACCTGTACTTATAAATCAATGTTGTAGTGAGTACGAATGAATCGGAGTAGTTAAATTTCAATACTGATGACTCACTCATACTCAAAATGTCATGAGTACTTATGAGTGGCGATAAATCGATTCATTGCTGATCTCTGATGTATGCACTGTATGAGCACGGTCATGTCTTGGCGCATCAATAATGCAACCAGTTTCACGAACTTTAGCAATAAACTTGATACTACGGTTCATTACTTTGAGTGGAGATAATATACTGAACTTTTCGGCAGAATAGAATCACACAAGTATTGCCGGATATGAAATAACAGATGGTTCAAATTTAAACCCTTAGATGGCCCACCCGAAATATGAATGTATGTAGGTATGTATAAACAAAATTTCACTAATTAGACTGTATTGTTAAAGCGTTAAACAATTGGTAATGACTTGTTTCTGAATAGAAACGTCAACACAATTTCAATTACTCTACTGTAAAAGCAAAGTTATCGATATCTATAAATTATGTCATGCAAATGAAATATTAAATAATTTCTATAACATACATACATACATACATACATAATTGGCCACTACAACTCTTCAGTGAGAATTACGGCCTAACTTCTCACACCACTCATGTTGTGTGCGTTAATTTTATACCTGGTGAGACCTGCAGTTTAACGTCGATTCCGAACGACGGGGCCCGAAACCTGGCTTTACGTCTAATAAGCGAACACACTACCTACTAGACTACGGCGACTACCATATATGAAATAACAGAACTTAAACTGATAGATGACCCACCCGATAAATGTATGTAAAAAATAAATTTCACCAGTTAGGCTGTATTGTTAAAGCTTTAAACAATTTAAGTCGTCATTTACTGAACAGAAACGTCAACAAAATTTCAATTTCTCTGCTGTCGAAGCAAAATCATCGATATCTATAAGTGTGCATGTAATTGAAGAAAAGTTATCGATATACATAAATTATATCATTCAATTGAAATATTAAATAATTTCTATAATTCCATACCCAATTCTGTCAGTCTAATTGATCATTTTATTTTATTGTTGTTTAATTAACACAACAATACACTTTAAAAAATAGAAATTAAAACCACATTCATTCAATTGTCTGTTTAATAGGCTTAAAATAAAGTGATTTAAATTAAATACTTCTATGTTGCCAATAAATTATTTTCATAAGTAAAAATATGCAACAATTAAATGTAGAAAATATTTATATTCTTCACAGTATTTTAAATAATTCCTTGGTTTCTATTTTCTACTTAATAATGCCAACATTATCCTATTAAAAGTTTATGTTAAAAGAGTGAAGACATACATTCATACTCATATATTTATAACTATGAATTATTTAAATATTATTTATACTTTTATTTTATGTTTTTGAAAATATTTTAAAAATTGTTGTTGTCTTCAACAGTGTTTTCATTCTTTCATGCAAATTAACACTTACCTTAATTGACGTCAAGTAGTTTTCGTCTGTTAGTATTTTCTATTCATGCTGAGAATATATTTGTGGAATAATATTCATGAACGCATAAAACGTGCATTTGCGATGACTTGTTAAAGTAAAGAATTGTATGTGCAGACAATATTCTTTAAGTCAGTTTAATGTATAGATAGAATTGGAATTGTAAGCTACTTGCAGGGATAATACAAGTCACTCAAAGTCACGGCGAGGGAGACTAAAGAGAGAGAAAAGTCCTAAGTTAGTTCATTGGTCCAATGCGAGTTAGCTACGATTATCGCATACGATACAACAATGGGCTGTTTGAGATTCTCAGCGACATTAAAATCTAGCGGCTGAGCTGGCCTTGTCGTCGTTCGGATGGAGGAGCATGTTCCGCCAAAACAAATATTTGATGCGTGGATTATTGGAAGTTGACGTAGTATGCGGCATTGTCTGCGGTGAAAGGACTAAAATTCAGAAAGTCTCGACATCGTTTGGTGTGCTGACCAAGGCGCAAGAAGCAGACTCGCCTGGTAGTATGCGTTGAGGCATGCCGAAATCAGATAATTAGTTGTGAATAACTAAGTATACCAACTTACTGCGTTTTTAAAAAATTTTACCTTTAGTTTGATGGAAGTTAGTTTATGGCTTGTTGAATTGACAGTTGCCTTATTAGTGCTGAAGCCAAGGTTCAAACCATCTGCAATCGTTTTGGCTTAAAACTGGTACTTGAGCTTCTCTTAAACATTCGACTGTCTGTGGCATGCTGAGATCTGTGTAGCCCCAACCCAAAACAGTGGCTAAGCTCGGGTATGGTATCTCTCGGGCCAGCCAATTTAGTCGGTTGTATTATGTTTTTAAAATTTAAGCTTCCTTTGATTCTTAATAAGCCCACATCGCACAGTGTAAGATTTTGCTAATCTAGCTGGACAAAAGTCGTTTTTAGAGTTTCAATTTGAATAAATATTTTATCCAATATGAAAGAGCACTTGTTATAAAATAAGAAAATGCAAAAACTTTGTTTAATTTGTCAACAATAACATTATAACGGTACTTTAAACTTGTATATTTTAGAGTGAATTAAAAACAACAAAAACACTTACATGAAATTGCTCATTCTTAAAAGCTTGTAACTTTTTATTGGAATGGAATTTTTTAACTATTTTTTGTTCGTTTTGAAGCTCAACTTATTCGCTGTTAATATCACGATAATTTAATTTTAGAAACTGGAAAATTCTTTTCGTTCCATTGCATTTAAAAAATTGCTCTTTTTGTTAAGGTAAGAAAAAAAAAAGAAAATTCTATAATCGACAATTTTTTTTCTTCATAACGCTTCAACACCAAATTAGTTTTATACTAACGTCTGAAGTACCTATTTCATGGCACATATAAAATCTGCCGAGATTTGCCGTAAAAAAAAAACAAATAATGAGTGATAATAATAGCACATACCACGAATTTCTTGATATATGGCTTAAAACAGCCGAAAATGAAAGTTTTGACCGTTCCGTAATATTTGTGGAAAAACAAGCAGTAGTTCTAATTCTCACATTGATTAATATTCTTCCTTTAATTTATATATGTACATATGAAATATACATACATACATACATAATTGGCCATTACAACCCTTCAGTCAGGATTACGGCCTAGCTTCTCAACACCACTCATGTTGTGTGCGTTAATTTTATACATGAGTGGCGGGACCTACAGTTTAAAGTCGAATCCGAACGACAGATTTTTTGAGAAGCTTTTCATGGAAATTTTTACTCTCAGAGTTTTTGCCAGAAATCTGCTGAGAGGAAGTCGCCGAAGAAATATTTTTTCATATTCATTTTGATGTCTGACCTGGGATGAATATGAAATATATTCTTAATTAAAAATTAATAAAAAATAATAAAATAAAAAAAAAATTAAAAAATAAAAATTTAAAAAAAAAAAAAATTGGTACTTCTACCTCTATATTATTTTTTTCTAAACATTATCATGCATACTCTCTCCTTTTTTACTTTTTGATTGCCCAACGCGAGTAATATTAGAAATACATTTTTGCAGTTGTATGGGAAGTGGGCGTGACAGCGGTCCAATATCGCCCATTTTTTTTAACAATGGTACATATTGGCCTAGTAACACCTTGTACCAAAATTCATAACTCCAGCATAATTTTTTTTTCCAAGATATTTAATTTTGTCTCCCTTGAATGGCTAAATCTTAAACCGTGCATCGTAATCTAATGTCGTAGAATTCCACATTTCATGATAATGTATGCGTTCCATATTATGCACCAGGTCTTCAATAACTTGTAAAGTATTTTTGGCCACATGTACCGATAAAATTCTGGAATGAATTATAAAAAAATATTTTTTCGCCTACTTTCTCTCAGCAGATTTCTGGCAAAAAGCCTGGATGTACAGACGTAAAATTTTAATGAAATAGTTTCTCAAAAGTCTGTAGTTCGGAGTCGCCTTTTAAACTGTAGGTCTCTCTCTTAAGTTCATATATAAAATTAACACACACACAACATAAGTGATGTAAGAAGCTAGTTCGTAATCCTGACTGAAGGGTTGTTGTGACCAATTACGTATGTATGTATGTATGTATGCATGTACTATATATGGTTATAGTATAACAAAAATATCAAATACAAAAAACATATTTGGCTTAATACCCCACACTAATACCCGTTTTAAGTAGCCAAGAGCTTTGTAGGAAAATAAAAAAATCCAATTTGATTTTGGTTCATGGTTTTTTTTTTATTTGCAAATACCTGTAACATAGTAGAACACAACATAGTCTGTTTCAAGAAGATAAAGTCCAAACAAATAAATCCTCAATAAAACCTTAACATTTGAACCCTTTTTTTTTTGTTAATTCTGCCTTTATGTACTTCTTTGAAATTGATTTACAAAGTAAACAAGAAAAAAGTGTTTTTCTTGTTATTATAATCTCTAAACAAACACTTGTCAATATATGCATTGGGGGAATTAGGAAAGAAAAGAATCTTATGCTTTGAAAATTACTAGTCAGTTTTAGCATATAAGGTAAGGGATGTCCAAAGGTGAATTAGCAAGAATTTGAATTTCTTGTTTATTTGTATTCCATCTTAAGTACACATGTTTCTTACTTTTCACATCAGTTCCAACTTTATAGCAAACAATTCTTATTTTTTGCATAAATCAAGTGGGGGTTTTCCGTGCAATAATACATAAAATTCAAAATAAATGTAACAAAATATATACTTATTTGATCTTATTAATGGTAGAACTTTACAATAATCCTTTGAAATATTCAATTTTATTTCAAATATTTATCAACACTAAAACACAATAGCTATACTGCCATACCAGAGATACAAAGTTATTACCGTAAGTTATTACTAAACATAAACATTTAAAAATAACACGGTGCAACAAAATAAAAAAATCAAATACACCCAGCTAATACTATGTTCAGACAGGCACTTTTATTGAGCCAATATTCGGTTATTTGAGTACAATGTTTTAAGTGTTCAGATATAATATAAGCAATATTCATTGGTAGAAACACTAGTCATTGGTTTGAAATAACCAAAATAACTTTTATTTCTGCTCGAAAAAATAAAAGTCAAAAATAACTGTTATTTTTGCTCGAAAAAATAAAAGTTAAAAAATAACTTTTATTCCTGCTCGAAAAAATAAAAGTAAAAAATAAGTGTTATTTCTGCTCGAAAAAATAAAAATCAAAAAATAACTGTTATTTTTTTTCTAAAAAATAAAAATCATGTTTTTAAAAAGCATCGCATTTTATAAAAATTTGGTCCAAGACAATCAAAATGGTATACTTGGTTTTGTTCTCCGACATTTCCTTTCGGTTGCTTTTTTTAATCAAAAATTCAAAAATAACAGTTATTTTCGGTCCCTGGTTAAAATCGGTTCAGTAGTAGAGTTATCGGTGTCACTTGAAGAGGGAGGGTTGTGACGCCTATTTTTGGTGGGATTGTCGATATCAACTCTACGAACTTACCCACCAAGTTTTATTCGTCTACGATCAATATGTACCCAAATATTCACATTTAGGGATATGAAAAATAGATGTTGTCCGATTCTCAGATCTACCCGATATGCACACAAAATTTCATGGAAATCGCATTTTTGTCTAAAATATTTATATTGATATTAAAGTGGCTTCGACAAAATTTTAGGAGTCTAACTGTTATATATTCTTAGATATACTAATTTAATATTTTTTATGTGGGAGGTGACACCAATCAACACATGATCAAATACATAGTTTCTCAGTGGCGCCATCTATCGGAAATTAATCGCACCAACTTAGAAATCTCCGTCGATTCATGCGCAACAACTTTGTTAAGTATCATATCATGATCAAATGCACAGTGTAGGATTTAATTCATTTTTAATAATTTTCAGTGGCGCCACCTGTCTTAAATTGGTCATTCCAATTTGGAAACCTGCCCGGGTCCATGAGCAACAACTTTGATAAATATCATAACATCATCAAATGCATAATTTACAATTCTATTAATTACATACAAACAAACATTCATTTTTATATTTATAGATATATTAATTTAATATTTTTTTTATGGGAGGTGACACACCCACTATAGCCATTTTGTTCATATATACGTCAAAGTCGTCCATACAAAATTTGAGGATTCTGGCTGTTGCAGTTTATGAGATATGCGACATTAAATACTTATTGGATATGTGGGCTTGGCACCTCGTCTAATTCAAATTTTAAAATAAAAAGTCGCCTGTAGTTCCTTCGAGACATACAGGAAGGTACTGTTAAAATTTCAAGAAAATCGATCCAGCCGTTTAGCCGTCTATAGACTTCAAACAAACCCACAAACAAATAAACACACATTCATTTTTATATTTATTGACGTACATATTTCAATAACTGTCGTGTATAAAATATTACATAGAGCTGACGGGTGGCGTATACGTAATATTTTGTTAGACAATAACACTCATACTTTTTTTTATTTATTTAATTTCATTTTATTTTATTTGATTGCCTATTTCAACGTAAAAATTAGCCTATAACTAATTCCAAGAATTTCAAGAAAATCGGTTCAGCCGTTTAGCCGTCTAAAGACTTCAAACAAACCCACAAACAAATAAACACACAGTCATTTTTATATATAAGATTGTTATACTATTTATATTAGAACTACGGTAATTTTTGTCCGATTTTATCAAGCGAAGTGTCAATCTGTTCACAAGATAATGTACTTTCATAATGTCATTTGGCAATTGAGAACGGCTAAACCTAAAAATGTGAGAAAAAAATAGTTTGTAAGCCTATCAGATCAAAACTCATAACACGTAAGTTTGACCCATATGTTTAGGTACACCAATTTAAAGGCTTATCTCTCCCCTTTTCAAAACTTAAGATTTGGAAAATAGGTTAAAAAATATTTGGGTAATCAATAATTTTGTGTGGAAAGATAAAAAAAAAAACAGTTTTTGTCAAATAAAGCAATTTTGGATGGTTCGAGGAATATAAAAAAGTAATTTTGAGTTCCACTCAAACTTAATAAGTTAGACTAGGTAGTTGCTGGGGTGTATTTTCATTGTTGCACTTTTTATTGAATGGATGTGCTAATTATAAGACCACCACTGTACATACATACATAACTGGCGATTGCAATCTTTTAGTCAGGATTACAATATAGCTTCTCTCACCACTTATGTTGGGCGTGTTAACTTTTACATGAGTGGTGGGGCCTACAATTTAAACTCGACTTCGTACAACAGATTTTTGAGAAACTTTATCATGGGAATTTTATTTTACTCTCAGAGTTTCTGCCAGAAATCTGCTGAGAGGAAGATGCCGAAGAAATATTTGTTCATAAAGGGTCCGCCACTTACGTTTTTTTTTCAACTAGTGCTTATTTCGTGAATGGTAACACTTAGCTCATGGCTGATTTGACAGATAATTAGTTTTATCCTTCCGCTGAACGAATATGGTTGTGTATACGCTTGAACAACGCTGTGAAATGGGCCTGCGATCGACTTACAGAAGATGCCGATTTAAGCAAAAAATCATCTTTTCAGATAAAGCTCATTTTGATCTTGGCGGGTATGTAAACAAGCAAAATTGTCGCATTTGGGGCACAGAAAACCCGCACGCATACATTGAAAAACCGACGCACCCAAAACGAGTCACTGTTTGGTGCGAATTTTGGCCCAGAGGCATAATTGGGCCATTTTTCTTCGAAAATGAGCAAGGAATGGCCGTTACAGTCAATGGCAATCGTTATCGGGCCATGTTGAACGAATTTTTGTTCACAAAAATTGAAGAGGAGCATATTGGCAACATTTGGTTTCAACAGGACGGCGCTACGTGCCACACAGCCGAAGCTACACTCGATGTTTTGCGCCCTGTTTTTGAAGATCGCATTATCAGCCGCAGAGCTGATGACGTTTGGCCACCTCGGAGTTGCGATTTGACACCGTTGGACTATTATTTGTGGGGTGCCGTCAAAGATAAGTGTTACGCCGACAAGCCAGAGACAATTGACGCTTTAAAAAACAATATTCGTGAAGCCATTGGTGAAATAAAGCTGCACACAATCGATAATGCGCTTAGAAATTGGACCGATCGTGTAGGCTACTGCATGGCCAGCCGAGGCAGCCATTTGAATGAAATTATTTTCCATTATTAACCGGAAGGATTGTACTTTCAAATAAAAAAGAAATTTGAGAAAATATTCAGTAGTTATTTTTTAAAGCATTTAAAAAAAATAATTTGGCGGACCCTTTATTTCGTTTTAGGTTGGCGATATCTTATAATGGTTTAGCTGCGTGACCTCATGTCTAATAAGCCAACACACTACCTACTACAAAGACTATGGCAACTTCACCACTGTACTTATGTATATATTTTATTTATATTTTCTGTTTAAACAATCAAAATACATTCAAATATCTCGTGGCAAAACACAATTTCTTTTAAGAATCTAATAAAGAGAAGAAAATTATTTTTTTTCATCATTCTTTGCCTATTTACATAAGTGGAAAAAAATTTAAAAGAAATGTACACTGACAAGTATGTAAATTATATGAATAATAACTGTCTCATGGCCTTCAAGTTGTTTACTTTAACAATTTTGTGTAGAAGTATGTTTCCTGTTTTCCGATGGCTATTTATTCTATACAATGTTATTCAAGCTTCTTTTTTTCAAGTTTTTATTCATTGTTTGTTTAAAAAAATTCTCTATATTTTGGAATAAATTCACATAAAAATATATGTATGTATTTGTATACAATAATAATATTCTGTTGAAAAACTTCTAAAAAAAAAAACAATTTTGTTTTCGGTTTTTTTATTTTTTTTATTTTAAAAGTTTTTTCCTTGTGCTTAATTTTCATCGGCCTTTGTTTAAGAGTGTTTTTTGGAAAAATATGCCAATTATCTCTTTCAGTGATTTGTTCAATATGGGTTAATTTTTTTTTTCTGTTATTTTCATTTCGATTTTTCAACATTCACATCGTATTTGTTGTTGACAATGCGCCAATTATCAAAATATTTTCGGTTTTTTAAAGATAATTTATTACTGAATTGTTGACGTTGTTTTTTTAAAGTTGTTGACATTATTTTTTCTGTCGATTCCATTTTGTCGGCCTACTTTTTCTAGTTTAAAACATTTATTCATGAATACCGAAGAGTTTACTTACTTACTTGGTTTCATTTTGATTACAAAATTAGTTGCTTTCGTCCTTAAAAAACAATTACTAGATTCGAACACTAAAAAAAAGCTTGTGTGTATTGAAAAAAATTCGTGAAACTGGCAGAACAAGAGAGAAAGTAAGTAACACCTCTGTAAGAAAAGCATCACAAAAAGGGGGTCCGTGAAAAAGTATTTTTATTAGGCGGTCCTAGGAAAGCGAAACTGAATGCTAGGGCACGCAAAGCGGCGTGCGCCACTTACTGCTGTAGTAGAGCAGTTGGACCCAGAAAAGGCCTCCGCTCCAATGTCACATGCTGGATCTATCCTACAGCCAACCTCATATATTGAGTTGCTTTCTGGTGGCATGCTCTGAACCTATCATATCACCGGTGCTTTACGTACCACCACTACAAAAGCCTTGTTCACAATGCCCACTGAGCTTCTGGCTAAACAACCAGCTAAACTCGTTGCGACTAAACTCAATGTCTTATCTAGCTGCCTTATTATTCCTTCTCGGAGGTTAACCTCTCATCCCCATTGAACATCGATTATTTTCCTACAGAATTTTATTTTGGTAGGAGTTTTCATTTTCTGATGCCAAACAGTGGGAGTCGCCGTAGTCTAGTAGCTAGTCTGTTCGTTTATTAAACGTAAAGCCCAGGTTCAAGCCGCAGGCCAGACATCAAAACGAATATGAAAAAATAAATACTTCTTCGGCGACTTCCTCTCAGCAGATTTCTGGCAAAAACTCTGAGAGTAAATAACCTGCAATGAAAAAGTTTCACAAAAAATCTGTCATTCGGAATCGACGTTAAACTGCAGGTCCCGCCACTCACGTATAAAATTAAGGCATACAACATGAGTGGTGTGAGAAGCTAGACCGTAATCCTGACTGAAGAGTTGTAGTGGCCAATTATATATGTATGTATGTATGCGATTCCAAATAATGACGACTCGGTGTCTCATATGAGACACATATGTAATCATATTTCAGGAATCCCTTTATGTATACGTTCTAAACCCGACAATGTGGTTTGTAGTGGTGTCTACTCTGGAAAACTCGACCTGAACATCTCTTTTCGACTGGCGGAACATTGTAGCGCGTTTCAGGCAAAGGTGACGGCTATTTACCTCATCAACAGTGCTTTTTTCACCCGTATCTCAATATTTGCTGATAGCCAAATTGCTATCAGAACTCTCTCGAGCTTTACGGTCAACTCTAGACTAATTAGATAGTGTCGCCATTGTCTCGGCATTCTTTCTGTGAGCTTTAATGTCTCACTGGTCTGGGTTCTCGGGCAAAAGGACGTTTCAGGCTACTGTAGAGCCGAAGAACTCGCCAAAGCTGGTGCACTACTTCCGGAACATTTGCCAATCGGATTGGGTATGCCACTTACATCGATTGAATTGGTCTTTAGGCAAAAATTCTTTCGAGAAGCCAACTTTTCCTGGGTCAATGAGGAATCTTGATTTACTGCCAGACTCACTTGGCCCACGATAGGTAGAAGGCACACCACCCAACTACTCAAACTTGTATGCAATGTCAACGCGATCACAGTGATTATGCCTACAGGTCGTAGTCTTATGGAACGACACGCGGACTGAAGCTCTCATCAAACTACTACTGCCGAGGTTGATGTTCCGCAAAAGAGTAGGAAACTCTTATTCACTTTATTTGCCAATGCCCATTTCTTGCAAGGTGCAGATTTAATTTATTTGGCTCTCTCATTGATGTTAAGGATATTGCTTCGTTTATTAAAGTTTTAGGCTGATTTCCAGCATGTGGTCGTTGTGATTGTGCAGCCCGTGTGCTGACTAAATTCTTTGATGAGTTTGCTGGAATTCGGCTAGTCCAAGGACTGCACTAAGCGTTCTCAAGTGAGCTTTAGTGATCAAAGCTACCTTTGATCTACCTAACCTTACTAGTCCTAGGATGAATAAATTTCAAAAAGTGTCTATAAGTCGTTGTTTGAAGTCGCCGTAGTCTAGTAGGTAGTGTGTTGGCTTATTAGACATAAAAGCCCGTATCCCAGGTCAGGCATCAAATCGAAATATAAAAAAAAAAATATTTCTTCGGAGACTTCTTTTCAGAATATTTCTGGCAAAAACTGCCATGAAAAGGCTTCTCAAAAAATCTGTCGTTAGGAGTCGACGTTAAAACTGTAGGTCCTGGCCCTCACGTATAAAATTAACGCACACAACATGAGTGGTGTTAGAAGCTAGGCCGTAATCCTGACTGAAGGGTTGTAATGGCCAATTATGTATGTATGTATGTATGTATGTATGTATGTATGTCTGACAAAAAGAAGACTTGTGATATAAGTAAGGAGCGCGAAGTTTATAAAACAGATTTTTAAAACAACTGAGGGCTGCTTAATGGACAATGAGGCGTATGAATTCTGCACTAAATTCTGTAACAAAAGGTTTTCTATGGCAATTACTTTATACCTGTGGTTACTAACAGTTTAATTAACAGCCGATATTTTCGTAAATTAGTGTCTGCAAAACAATACTGTTACCATTAGCATTCAACAATTAACCACACTTCTAAAAACACAAACAAAGTCTACATAAAAGTCAGTAAACATCTCCGCATCCCTAATTTTATAATTTTTTAGAATTTTCCATTGTCTCATGCCGTTCGTATTACAGAACCTTATTGCTTACTGTAGCTTTCCTATTCAATTTATATTTGCAAATAATGTGTCTGTCTTTTATAATACAAGTTAATACAATCCGTATTAGTTTCGCAAACCGATAATATTGACCCTAATTTAGAAAATTATTTACACAAAACATGTAAACTTTCAATGGCTTTGACTTTACACTCCTCCCCCAAAATTTTCTTGAATATTTTATTTTGGTTTTCTTTTAATATTCAGAACAGACTCATTCAATGGATTTGTGTTTCTTTGTTAGCATTGATTCGTTATTTCTTGGTATTAGTAAATGAAAGGACTGTTGTACTGTTATCTGAATGAATATGAACTCCTATCAAATATCCCATTCAAATCAGCGGGATATTTGAGTTGAATTAACTTTTTTTTATCCACATCTTATTGACTTCGTGAAGTATTTTTTTCTTTTTGTTTTATTAAAAAGCGATGGCATTGCGGTTTTTACAATGTGACCCTGTGTCTTAAGATAGAGTTCAGAATAAAATTATTTGAACAAATATACTCGCATGGAGCATTAAAAATTCATAACATTTAGCCAAAACTGAACAAATAAATGAGAAAAATAGAATAAAGTTCCATCGAAAATTATAAAAAAAATAATTTATTTATGACTGTAGCAGGTGGCCCATCTATCTGTTTGAATTTGAACCATCGGTTATTTCGAATCTGGCAATACTTATGTCATTCTATTCTGTCGTTGAATTCGGTATATTATCTCCATTGAATGTAATGAATCGGTTTAACCTTGGGCAACTTTCGGATTTATTGGAAATTTTGCTTCCGAAACAAAGACAATTGGACGGAAAACCAGCCAGAAAGTTTCATGAACGAAGCTATATCCTTGACATCAATAGATAATAGCTCCGTCAAGCTGACAAGAAACGGAGAGCCAAAAAACCTAAATCTGCACCTCTCAAGAGATGGGCACTGATAAAGAAAGTGGATAACAGTCTCCTCTTCCTCAGCGGATCTGCATCCACGGCAGAAGTTGTTAAATGGGAGCCGCATCCTTTCCGTGTGTCTACCCATAACACAGTGACCTGTAAGCATGGCCATTGAGATGATGCCACGACGAAATCCAAGTAACTGCCTTCTATCCACCAGGTACCGGGTGAGTCTAGCGGTAGAGCAGGACTACTCATTGGCCCAGGATAGGTTAGCGTCTAGAAAGAATTTTCACGCAATGGCCAGCTTGACCGAGACGAGTGACATACCAAAGTCTGCTGAAGAGGATTCCGGAAGGAGTGCCCCAGCTCTGGCGAGCTCATCGGCCTTGTAGTTTCCCGGAATATAAATATGTCCGAAGACCCAGACCAGTGAGTCACTAAAGCGCTCGGAAAGAAGGTCGAGACAGTGACGACATTCCCTCTTATGGCGGCCTGACTGCCAGAGAATATCGAGATGCGGGTAAAAGGAGCACCGTTGACGAGGATCCATTGAGCGGCCCGGTAAATTGCCATTACTTAAGCCTGAAACACGCTACAGTAATCCGGCAGTCGAAGAGAGATGCTTAGGTCCAGTTTCCCACAATAGACTCCGGTCCCGACCACAGTGTCGAGTTTAGAGCCATCCGTGTATATATCCAAGAGGTTCGGGGGGACCGTGTTGAGGTACCAGCCATGGAGGAGTGACTATAGGGTACAATGTGCCAACGAGACAGGGCATTAAGTCTTGTCGCAGCAAACTTAGCTGCCTGCTTAGCGAGAAGAACAGTAGTAAGCCAGTTGAAGTTGAAGTCTAACGTTGTGTAGTTTATCCAGAGCAGTCCACCAGAAAGCAACACCGTATAGGAGGTTGGGTTCAATAATCGTAGAATAGATCCAGCGCATGTTAGTGGGTACATTAATAGCAAAATTGCCATATTTGTGGCTTAGAAAAACCACACGTAGTCTTACAGAAACCAATGCACCCAGTACGAGTGACTGTTTTTTGCAGCCTGTGGAGCGGAGACATCATTGGCTCATATTTCTTTGAAAATAAGAACAGAGCAAACCATTACGGTCAATGGAGACCCATATCGCTACATGATAACCAATTTTTCATGGTTTTGATGTGAGTGATGTTTGGTTTCAACAGGATCGTGCACACATTTCATGCCACAATCGATTTATTGCGTCAAACGTTTGACGGCCTCTGAATTAACCGAAATGGTGATTTCCAATTGGCCGCTAAAAATCTGTGATTTGACACCGTTGAACTATTTTCTGTAGGGCGCCGTTAAAGAAAGGTGTTATGCCGACAAACCAGTGACAATTGAGTATTTGAAGGCAGACATTAGTGATGCCATTGCCGAGATACGACCCCATACACACGAAAAAGTGCCCGAAAATTGAGCCTATGAAACGAGGTACTGTGAGGCCAGCCACGGCTGCCATATGAATGAAGGAATATATATACATACATACATTATTGATCATTACAACCGTTCAGTCAAGATTGTGAACCTTGTTTCTCACACCACTTATATTGTGTATGTTAATATTGTACATGAGTGGCGGCACCTACAGCTTAACATCGACCCCGAGCGATAGATTTTTGAGAAACTTTTCATAGCAATTTTATTTTACTCTAAGAGTTTTTGCCAGAAATCTGCTGAGTGGAAGAAATATTTGTTCATATTTCGTTTTGTTGGAGATGTCTGACCTGAGTTTTGAACCAACATACTACCTACTAGACTACTGCAACTTCAGAGATGATATTCCATTCCTTAACGGAACAGTTGTACTTTACAACAATAAATTTTGCAAAATTTCAAATCGTTTTTTGTTTTATTACATTTTTAAATTTAAACTTTTAAATGATCCACCCTAATATGTATATTTTTGGCGCAATTGATTATAAATTTATTTTCATATGAAAACAAATTTGTCAGAAATCTCATGTGCATATCATGTTTAATGATGATAATATTTTCATATTAAATCCCTCGTGTAAATTCTCGTCCTCCAGTTTCCCTTTCCACAGATGATAAATCGTCAATAGAAGAGATTTTATTTACGCAAACACTTTAGCCTTCATCTTTATATGTGAGAGTATGCGGGTTTAATTTGTTGCTCATTTTTTTATTTCAGATTGTTTACTTTCGAACACGTTACGATATTTTACGTGTAGGCGCAGACATAAGATAAAATCTTTTTTGTTTTCAATGTAACAGGTGTAAATTTCATGAATATATTAAAACAGGTGTAAATTAAGACGTTTCAAAATAAACGTACGTTTATTGTGGCTCTTATTGTACGACGTGAAGAATGCTTCAAGGTGAGACAATGAACATTAATAATGCCTTCAAGTATAATAACAAGTCATGATAAACAATTGCAAATGTCAAGAATTAATTTTAATGGATTAATCAGGGACAAATTTGTAAAATAATAATAAAGACTGCTCGTAAAAGGGATATTAATTTAATAAGAAATTAATTTTAAATTATAAAGATCTAATTAGACTCGTTAAAAATTAATATTGAAAACGATCTGAATTTGAACAAATTCCATCTCTCACAGTCGCCGTAGTCTGGCAAAAACTCTGAGAATAAATACAAATTGCCATGAAAAAGTTTCTCAAAATCTGTCGTTCGGAGTCCTCCGCTCAAGTATAAAATTAAGGCACACAACATGAGCGGTGTGAGAAGCTAGGCCGTAATCCTGACTGAAGGGTTGTAATGGCCAATTATGCATGTATATGAGCTGACACCCGTATTTCTGTGGAAAAGAATAGGAGCACAGTAATAGCGTCTAGGGAAAAACTTTTTTTTTTTAAACTACCTGAAATAGAGTTAGTAGGTAATTAGGTTTGCTAGCACGTATACCGTCATGAGATAATCAGAAATTTCACCAAGAGGTCATTTGGTCTGTTATGATTGTCCTAAAGTTATAAATAGAAGGAACGTGAAAGGTACATGAAGGAAATAGGAAAATAGAGAGAAATAAAAGAGTATTTAAACCATATTTTTCCAACCCCTAGTATCTAGATGGTAGGTGAAACCGGTATATCAGAGACGATTTTACACAAATATTTTTAGAAAAGACAAAACAGAAATTGATACAATGACGTACGCCGAACGTGGGTCTTGCATGAGCTCAAGGGGCTCAATTTTACCTTCGTCTACCTATTTTTCTGAAAATGGCAATACTCAATGCTGCAAGAAAAAAATTAAACGTATTGTTGCGTTTTAACCTTTTTTAAAACGTTCAGAATTTGAGTTCGTTGATTGCAAACAAAAATAAAAACAAATATGGGTTTCGTTTTAATTAAATTCTTTATTGTTCGTCCAACAATTTTTGTGTGGCACCGTATACAACTTAACGATGCAATAACAACTTGCTTGTTCGCTATTATTCTTTACACTTCTGTCCGCACAAACACTAACAACTCTTCGGTAGATCTTCACAACAGCAATCTTCAAACCACGACTATTTATTTCACACGCAACGCGTCTTCACGCAAGACTGACTATATTCTTACTACTCGTTGTCTGCTTTGTCTTGCCTTTTCATATGTCCACAAAATCAGTCATCTGATGAACGTTCTTGAAGCAGAAGGTTATTGTTTTCGCCTTCTTCTGAATTCTAACGCGACTGCTTTCTTTCATACTTGTCTGTCTCCTTTCCTTTCATGTTGATGTTGTTGGTTTACTTGTAACAAGTTCGTTGTATATGTTTGAGTGGCTTTTGTTTATCGTTAATGTTAAACGATGTTTTCATTTTCGTAACAGTATGTAGCGTTGCAAGTCGAAATTTAAGCGACGCAAGTTGGGATCCAAACGACGCAAATCGAATCGACGCAAATCGGGGCCGAAACTACTCAAATTTAATCGACGCAAGTTGAAATTGCAATAACGCAAACTGAGTTTTGTCGATTTTTAAAAGTCGAAACGCCGCAAGTCGAGACTCTAGTGTACTACTTTGTATAGTATACCACATTACCTGTTTTACCATGTTTTATTAAATCGCTTGCAATATTTCCACAAATATCTTTGAACACATGTAGCATGTAAATGGTTGATTTTTATTTAAATCGGACAAAATCTTTAAAACAAATGTCTAAAATCGTATATTGCCCGCACCAATACATCTACCATATGATGACCGTATGATTGTTTCTAATTTAAATTTCCAAATATTACTCATACAACATGATGTATTCACTTTTTACCAATACGTCTACCATATAATGACTGTATGATTGTTTCTAATTTAAATTTCCAAATATTACTCATACAACATGATGTATTCAGCAGTAGTTTTTGGAAAAAATCTCAAAAGTTTTTTAACACATATGTAAATCTGGAATTTTTAATTCTCTTTTTGATTATTTATTTAAACATAGGAAGATTAAATTTAGAGGAGTGATCATATTGGAATTGGATGAAGACGTGCGTCGGCACTAGGAAATAATGAATAAAACAGTGTATTTAAATGTTGTGAAGGAATAATTTCAATATAAGTACACAAGAATTAAGAATTCAAAATGATTATTACTTCCAACAGGGGAATGATCCTAAGCATATTATTACGAAAATGGAAATGGTGTAACATCGTTTAACATTAAAATGATAAACTAAAGCAACAAAAACATAAACAATGAACTTGTTCAGTATGAAAGAAAAGGGGATAGACAAGCCAAAAAAGAGAAGGCAACAACAAACAATGAAAACAAAGTACACAAACAACAAGGAAACAACGATAGATCTCTCAGGAAGGCGAATCCACGAACATTCATCAGACTGTTTATGTGGAAATATAAAAAGGCAAAACAAAGTAAGAGTAGTAAGAATTCAGTTAGTATTGTGTGCAGAGGCGTTGCGTGAGAAGAGATAAATCGTGGTTTGACGATCTATAACAGAAAAGTGTAAAGCAAAACAAGAAACAAAGTAATTGTTTTTGTATACATCAAGTTGGGAACAGTGGCACATAACATTATGCAAACAATAAAGAGTTTAATTAAAACTAAACACAAATTTGTTTTAATTTTGTTTACAGTCAACGAACTCATAGTATTTTAAATGTTTTTAAAAAACGTAAAAACGTAACAATATTGTTGTTAATTAGTAAATGTCCCAAAGGCTCAACATTCTTTCACAAAGTCCCCATATGACACCAAGAGAGTATTAAGGAGATCATTTGGGAGAACGGTTACGGAGTCGCTAAACCTCAAAGAAAACTCAACTGAAAAACTTGCCCATGAGTACATGGCAGCAATGTACCATTTAATGGCAAAAAGGTTAAATTGACTACTTGACCTTAAGGTATACATATTTTACTATTTTTATATATATTAGGCTTTGAATCTTAAATTTACTCTGTGTTCTATGAAAAAACGTTAAAAAAAATTTATTGTTTTATAATAAAAAAGAAATACATACATACATAATTGGCCATTACAACCCTTCAGTCAGGATTACGGCCTAACTTCTCACACCACTCATATTGTGTATAATAATTTTATACGTGAGTGGCGGGACCTACAGTTTAACGTCGACTACGAACGACAGATATTTCAGAAACTTTTTCATTGCAGGTTTATTTACTCTCATAGTTTTTACCAGAAAGCTGCTGAGAGGAAGTCGCCTAAGAAAAAAATTTTGTTTTCATATTTCGTTTTGAAGTCTGACCTGGTGTTCGAACCCGAGATTTACGTCTAATAAGCGAACACACTACCTACGACCTCTTTTTTAAATATTATTGCATAAAATGCATAAAATTCTTTCCATATCTGGGGGTACCTAGACTTTTGCTGTCCACTGTATATTTTTATATTAAAATCATTGCATAGAGCATTTAAAGGTCTGTATATTAATATTGGACTTTTTGTAATTTTCCATATTAGTATGTTATTTTCTAATCGTTTGATGATACTTTTCAATTTTTCTAAACATATTACATTTGTACATCAAATTTGTTTTCAGTTCATAATTTGATTATACAAACAAACAAAGTCTATTTAGTATTTAAAATTAAAAGTACGTATGGATACAACATACGAGTAAAATTTTTTTGTTTTGAAATTGCATTATCTTGTTGGTCAGTTGCTTGCACCAACTCAAATGCCGTATATTTCGTTTCAACTTTATACGAAATTTAATGAAATCATACAATTTTTGTCATAAGCTTTATGGGTTTAGTTGCAGCAGTGACACAAAACAAACTCTAATTATTTATCCAAGTGACCGTGAATTATTCATTGCAAATAAATTAGTTTTTGATGCAATTACTTAGAATTTGAATGGAGTTGCTTTTGGGTATTTTATAGGAATAAGAATTAAAAATTACCACAAATTTTTTATGGAACGTACATATGTTAAACGTATTGTTACGTTTTTACCTTTTTAAAAACATTTAAAATATGCATTCGTAGATTGAATTAAAAATAAAAATAAATTTGTGTTTAGTTTTCAATAATTCCTTTATTGTTCGCACAATTCTGTGTGCCACTGTTCACAACTTGATGTAAACAACAACAATTGTTTTATTTATTATTCTTCTTTTTACTCTCTTTCGTAAACAATAACAATTGTTCAATAGATCTTTATAACGGAAATATTGAAACCACGATTTCCTTGAAAAGTTTCTCAAAAATCTGTCGTTCGGAGTCGATTTTAATCTGTAGGTCCCGGCACTCATGTATAAATTTAACACACACATAAGTGATGTGCGAAACTAGGTCGTAAATCTGTCAAAAGAGTTGTAATGACTAATTATGGACGTATGTATTGAACGTTCTTGTATCTTATGTGGATTGCTATCTCAAGTGGATTGAGCCTCATCGCTGAAATCGAATTTAGCGAATACACGTCGCACATTGTGATTTGGCAGACATAACAACACATTGAATAATTGAGACCAAATTTGAAATATGTTGGGTATCTAAGTTCGGAAGTTCCTGTTGCAAGAGCCTATATTTGTTGCCCCCATGGTCCCAGCAAATGCACAGGTCATTAACTTGTTACCATGGATTTTCGATTTTATATTTATTTGGCTATTTCTCTTTCGGAGTCGACTTTAAACTGTCTTGCCACTCATGGGTAAAATTGACACACACATGGTATGAGAATATAGTTTGTGATCCTAACTAAAGGGTTGTAATGACCGACAATAATATTAGGACACAAAACTTTTTGATTCCAAACTATGGTCATAAATTGTCAGGCAATAATAATTTATCAATTCGTTAATGTTTGACCTGCATCATTTGTTTTTACGTGAATTTCAATAAAAAGTTTCCTTTACAGTATGTAATAAACTTTTTTTATTCAAAAGTTAGAATAATGGGTGGAGCAATTTAAAACACAATATGGTCACCGTCATGTGAGGATATGACTGGAGATTTATTTAAAAAATAAATTTGGAAGTTTAGTTGTTGTTTGTGTGGAAGACCATTTACTAATTGCAAATTTTAATTAAATCGGTTGGTGGTAGCGTAAATAAAATAAAAGAATTTATAAAAATATATACGAATGTATGTATATTATTTAAAGGAATAAAAACAAAAACTTTAAATGTACTTTACTGTACTGAATTATGTACGCAAACAACGTCGTTACAAAAATAGCAACACCAGGGAGCCTTGCATTTTACACAAGTTTGTTTGTAACACAATTTTAGTTGAGTATGGTTGACATCACTTGCTTTAGATTCTTAAAATTGAGGTCAACAATTCGGTTTTTCATTTCAGCGTAGCATTAACGTGACCGGTTATATTTCGTTAGAAGCTATTGATAAGTACTTTTTTTGAACTATGCCATGAAAATTGAACATTGCCGAGATTTCCTTTAACATGTGTTTCAAACTATATTCCAACGATGACGACGTTGACCAGACCATCACAGTCAAAGACGAGTACTATAGGTCGGTGATTAACAAATTGGATGATCAGGCTCTAAAGCTATATGGTTTCAACAGGACGGTGTTATGTGCCACACACTGCATACCACATTGGATATTCTGCGACGTCTACCCAGTCGGATGAGCTGACACTATAGCCATATGGTCTCAACAGGACAACCCTTTGTGCCACACACATACCACATTGGATATTCTTCCCGAACGATTTGATGGCATATTCATCTCGCGTGAAGATGATGTGAACTGGCACCAAGAGTTTCTTTAAGTGGAATAAGTATGTGTAAAGTTCCAGGCCCAGGTGCCGTCAGTCCAATTCAGCATGATTTATGCGCCAAAATCATGGAAAATTTAATATTTCGAAAGCTGTTTACTGAGAGAAGCCGTTTAATATTTTTTACTGCACAATATTGTTTAGAAGTCGCCGTGGTCTAGTAGGTTGTGTGTTGGCTTATTAGACGAAAGGCCCGAGTTCGAATCCCAGGTCAGACATCAAAACGAAAATATGAAAATATTTCTTCGGCGACTTCCTCTCAGCAGATTTCTGGCAAAAACTCTGAGAGAAAGAAAATTGCCATGAAAAGCTTCTCAAAAAAAAATATCTGTCGTTCGGAGTCGACTTTAAACTGTAGGTCCCGCCACTCATGTATGAAATTAACGCACACAACACGAGTGGTGTGAGAAGCTAGGACGTTGTACAATGGGTTAAGTCGACCTCCGGGTACTGTACTTGTCACAGTTGACAAGTACACGTCATCTAACCTAACCTAACCTATTGTTTAGTCAGCACCAACCAAGCGCGGTCCCATTTAATTTCCCTAAACAAGACGAATGCCAAAGGCCATCAAATAGTTTCCCATGTAAATTATTCGTACGTTTGTTTATTTATCTTAAACAGAAATCTACGCACATACATTAAATAGTTTAGTGAGCTCCAGTTAAGTGTGTGTTTACAAGCGAAAGTGGTATGCAAAAATAAATACATTGCAACGAGTATTTGTGTAGTTGTGTTTGTCATTCGGTTTGTTTATTTTACTTTCGTTTTCCAAAAAGTCATTTGTTATTTGTCGATTTAATAAACATGCAATGACTAACTTACATACGTATATACTCACGTTACTTATACCAACACATCATATATTTTACTTGTATATTTGGTTATACCTATCTAGGAGTATACATCATACAATCGTTATAACGCACGGATAATCATTACATCCTCTAAAATTTACTGTATGTTGCGGCTTATACGCTGACGGCCAGTTAACCATGCTAACCAAATAGATATCGTAACTTCCTTCCAAAAGTGCTTCCGTTTACTGACCTCCTCGTTCAGGCGATTGAATGTTTTAGAATTAAATATGTACATACATACATAATTGGTCATTAATTTTATAATTTTGAGTAGCGCAACCTACAGTCGACTCGGACCGACAGATTTTTTAAAAAATACTTCATGGCAACTTTTTATTTACTCTCTGAGTTTTTGTCAGTAAACTGCTGAGGGGATGTCACCGTAGATCTTCTTTGCATTTTTCGTTTTGTTGGAGATGTCTGACCTCACGTACCCTCACGTCTAATAAGACAACACATTACCTGCCATGTTTACGGCGACAATACGTAGAAATAATAAAATTATTTTATCAAATCTCGACAAACGTCGACAAAACGCATCCCAAATCGATGAAAACATCACAAATATTTGTGAAAGTCTGCAAGAGTATCTAAGGCAGTCGAATATTATATTCATCGAAAAATCATCTTCAGCGCTAAGCGCCATTTTTTAACGAATCAATATGATACCAATTTGATTCAAAAGCATTCAGTGCATCTCGAATAAGTCACTGTTTGGTATAAATTTTGTTTTGGCGCTGTCATTGGTCCATTTATTTTTGATAGCAACGTTGGCTCACTCGTTATCTACGAGGAACACTAGCGGTCAATGTATACCAATTTCTTTTAGCCTTAATTAGAACATCAACGATATGTGGTTTCAACAAGACGATGCTATAAGCCACACAGTTTATGCCAAATATCCTGTACGAGTGATTTGAGGGCATTTCATGTTACGTGAAGGTGATGTGCTGCTGGTGGGATTTCTTTACGTTGAAAGTTTATATGTATTCCAGAAAACCTAATCGTTGCCATCAGCCTGGCTTTTGTACTAGAGTCGTGGAAAATTGGCATCCACTCATAATGGCATCAGTAGGTCCGCCACACACTTTGTTTAATTTAAAGCAAAAGGTACGTACATACATATATACATAATTGGTCATTACGACTTAGCTTTTAACATCACTAATGTTGTGTGCGTTAGAAGATGTCGCCGAAGAAATATTTTTTCATATTTCGTTTTATTGGAGATGTCTGACCAGACCAATAGTTTGAACCGTGGCCTCACATCATTCTACTTACTAGTCTTGGCGATATCCCGCATTTAAATTAAAATATAGTCAACGCTTAATGAAATACCCTATATCATTTAATTTACTCAGTGGTGGATAGTAGCGCGATGGGTACACTACCTACGTGGGCACTGCAAAAAAAAATACTATGTGTATATAATTCATAGTTCGACATGATGCAGCACATCCCGTGTATAGTCTCCAGGCTATGGGGAAATGTATCAGCCAAATATATAAAATTATAGAGAGAGAATAATTGAGATATTGGAGGGATACACGTTTCACGCGAAATTATCCTACAGAATGTATAATGTGTCACTTCCAAGCCATTGCATAACCTTGATACCAGATCAACCTGCTTGGTTAAACGAATCCATTGCATAGATGCCCGCCAATGAATCTCTATACTACAACTTTTAGTATGTTTCCTGTAAAAAACCTATATTCCTAGTCAATAGCTTTTACCATTTCATACTCCTTTACATCTTCGCAATGTAAGTTTTCCAATTTGATGGTAATTTTCTTGTTTCTTTGTGGTATTTACCATAATTTATACAATTTACTTGTACAAATAACAACAAATATTTCATGTAAATATTTCTTCAATCTGCACAAAAACATTCGGATTTTATGTTATAATTAAGTTATGCATGTACTCATACGAAACTGTTATTGTAATAATCTTAAGTAATTTGTTTAATCAATATGTCTCAGGTTCTGATTGTAAACAAGAAATGTTTGTTATGTTTATATTGAATATAGAATAAGTAAGAAAGAAACATTTATTACAAGTGTTAGTACGTATGTATATTTTATGTATTAATTATTTTAAGAAATACTTTCATTACTTGTATTGTATTGTATGTAACCTTAACAATACCAAGTACATACTTTCAGTGACATCATGCAGAGACATCTGTGTTGAGTATAAAATTTATACAATTTCTTATGCATTCTTGTGATTTCTGGCAAACTCAAAGATGTGGTTTTGTAAGATTATTGTTTCAAAAGATTTAATTAATGATTGTAATTGCTTCAGAATTTTCTTGTAACTGAAAATATCTTAGCTTCAGAGTAAAATATTATCAAACTGTGAGAATGAACAATTTGTTGTCGTATAAGTATAACCGTAGACCATATATTATTAATTATCTGAGTTAAGGTTACGTTCTCTTCTATTTCAGCGAATAGCAAAAATTGCATCTGTTAATTAGAAAGAAATATTTGGGAAAGTATTTTAATTGTATTAGTTTTTCCCATCGATATTAGAATGAATGTATGTTAACAATACTCAAAAGAAACATGCAATCTCCAAAGGATATTAAAATCATGTCGTATTTTTGTAAAATCCTGAATTAGATAACAAAACTTTTTGGGAACAATACAAGAAGCATATGTTCGTATCAGAAATCAGCAATGAATCATTTTTTCGCTACTCAGAAGCACTCATGAAATTTTGAATATACATACATATGTGTGTAAACAATATTGTAATTTAACTACTCCGATTCATTCATTGGAGTCGCCGTAGTCTAGTAGGTTGTGTGTTCGCTTATTAGACGTAAATCTCGGGTTCGAGCCCCAGGCCAGACATCAAAACGAAATTTGAAAAAACAAAGATTTCTTCGGAGACTTCCTATCAGCAGATTTTTGTCAAAACCTCTGAAAAACTCAAAAAAGTTTCTCAAAATCTGTCTTTCGGAGTCGACGTTAAACTGTAGGTCCCGCCATTCATGTATAAAATTAACGCACACAACATAAGTAATGTGAGAAGCTAGGCCGTAATCCTGACTGAAGGGTTGTAATGACCACTTATGTATGTATGTATGTATGTATGTATGTATGTATGTATGTATGTATGTATGTATTATTTATAGGACATAAAACGTTACAAATTTTGCTTATTTGGTTTACGATTTTATATCAAATGCTAGACGGTAATTAAATTAAATACCAAAAATTGCTTTTCAAATTTATTTAATCGTTATGCTGTTTAAAATGAGCCTCTAATTATTTTTAGAGAGAGAGAGAGAGAGAAAAAAAACAAACAATAAATGGGATTTATGTCTAAAATGGAAACATGCTCATGTAATCCGATATAATTTTTTTTATTTTAATTTTATCTACACTGTGTACAGATTATTCAATGACAGTAAATAATGCGAAACATTAATATGACATTAATTTGACAGCCCACAACAACAACACAACAACAACGAAAAAGACATGCTGACTAAATAATGTCGAGAAATAAATCATGATGTGAGCTTATAATGAGCAAACATTTTTTTAATTTCATTTTAAATTGTAAATAAACGGAATTTTCAAATAGAAAATGAATTAAGATTTTTATTATAAGATGATATTTGTTAAATGTAAACATTTTTATTTTGTAGATGATCCAAGTTGCCATAGTCTTTTAGTAGTACCTAGCTCAGATATCTTGACCAAAATGAAATATGAAAAATGCAGTTTGCCATGCATATAGTATGAAATCAATTTGTTGACAGTTTTTTCTACTGATCAAAGGCTCCTTCTTTCATAAGATTTAAAGCCTCTGGATTTCTTTTCATGGGACTATGTTAAGTTAATGCTTTATGTCAACATAGACTCGAATATCAAACCGAAACGATCAAAAGTTATGAAAAAGCATCTTCAACCTGATCAACCTGAACCTTCCATCCGAGTTTCAGTCTACGTATTCTACAATGTGATTTTTGTCTTTGTGCAGAGGGTCACGGAGTGACCCGTGGGTTCTCTATTCTTTAACCCTGGACGGTTACTCTTCATTTTTGTACATTAAGGTTACTCTTCGTTGAATCGACGAACACTTTTGCTCTGAATGGTTACTGTTCGTCGAATCGACGAAGATCATTTACTCTCTATTATACAATTCTTTCATATTTGACAAAATTTCGCTCTTTTTAACAACAATGTTGGTTGATACCGAAAGCTTTCAGTGTGTAAACGTACCGTGGCCACTAATTTTTTTAATCCTGGATGGTCATTTTTGTACAGTAAGGTTACTCTTCGTTGAATCGATGAACAATAAAAAAAAAAAAATTTTTTTGTCTACTCACTGCAAGCTTTCACTATCAACTAACGCTGTTGAAAAAAGGAGCGAAATTTGGTCAAATATAAAAGAGTTATATGATAAAGAGTAAATGAGCCTCGTCGATTCGACGAACAGCAACCGTCGTAATCATTACGAGATGTAGTGTAACAAACCAGAGTCTCTGGTGGGGATAGAAAGCACGACCCTTCCACTAATAGTCCAGTACACTACCCACCAGACTACCAAAGGACTCCGAGAAGATACTAATTTGCTTGATCGATTTTTTGCAGGCGTTTTTATACGTACTTGACTATAGTCAATCAATTCCATTAAAATGAAATTGAAACGAGTCAAATTATAGAATTTGTTGTTATTGTTTTAAACTGTGGGGTTCATAACATAATTCTTCTAACATACATACATAATTGGCCATAACAACCCTTCAGTCAGGATTACGGCCTAACTTCTCAACACCACTCATGTTGTGTGCGTTAATTTTATACATGAGTGGCGGGACCTACAGTTTAACGTCGACTCCGAACGACAGATTTTTTGAGAAGCTTTTCAAGGCAATTTTTACTATCAGAGTTTTTGCCAGAAATCTGCTGAGAGGAAGTCGCCGAAGAAATACTTTTTGTATTTTGTTTTTGATGTCTGGCCTGGGATTCGAACTCGGGCCTTTCGTCTAATAAGCCAACACACTACCTACTAGACCACGGCGACTACACATAATACATAATTCTTCTACAAATATTTTTTTTGTCGTATTTTTTATTATCGTCTGAAGATCTGTTGAAAATTAAAAAGTTGCTGTTACTTTGATGGACATTTTTTTTACCAAAAATCTTAAAGTAATTAAAACTATAAAGTTTGCTGATATAGTCAGACTATAAAATTAGATTAAAATTAGATTAGAATTCTAGAAAAATTCCACTATTGATTTTTTAAATTCATAAATTTCTAGTAGAATGTTAAAATAAAATGTTATTTTGAATACTCTGTTGCATACACTTAAAAGACTGGCTCACAAGTACAATTTTTTTTATAATATTATTTGTTGTATTTTATTTTGTTTTTATCGCCATTTGTTTAAAATAATAAAATACCCATTCGAAATAATTGTCGCACAAGAATTGTTTTAAATGGCATATAAAAAAATTAAAAAAATATTTTTCCAACGCATATATTGTTGTTCCATTATGAGTTTATATAAACCGAGAATATATGTATATATATATAGTTAGTATGTTGCATATATTCTGTAGGAAAAAAATTGTATAACAACAACAACACAAACTCGAAACATTGCCAGTATAGAAATAAACATACATATATGTATATGCATTCGAACATTTTCTTTTAACTATACATACGGCTCCTGAACGAAAAAATTGGTTATTTTGCCATTTGGTTTTTAGTACGTATTATTTCAGTGAAAAAGAAAAAAGAAATACTTGTGACATGTGGTTTGCTGTGTCATCATGAGTAGACACAACGCTTACAAATATCGATTATTTACTTAATTGGTCATTACAACCCTTTAGTCAGGATTACAACATAGCTTCTCATACCACTTATAGTGTGTGTGTTCATGTTATACATGAGTGGAGGGATCTACAGTTTCAAGTCGTCTCGGAACGACAGATTTTTGAGAAACTTTTCGTATCAATTTTATTTATTCTTATAATTTTTTTCCATAAGACTGCCGATAGGAAGTGGCAGAAAGAAATATGAAAAATATAAAAAATATACAAGACGTCTTGGCCAGAGGTTGAACCTCAGGCTGTCGTTTAATAAGCGACCCCACTAACAAGCGACTTCAGCGCATGCAAATCATGGATTAGTATTCTTAAATGAGTTCGAGCTGTGCGAGCAATATGTTTTGTTAATCAAAAGATCGAAAAACTATCGTTAGCAAATAAACTAATTTTTGACTCGATTATCGAATTTGGTGTGAAGAGCGACTAGAGGCAGTTTGAGAGCTACTAATTGTACTATGAAAAATGGCCCCGTATACGTAATATAACATAATTGTTCATTGCAACCCTTCAGTCAGAATTGCGATCTAGGTTCTCATACTTACATTGTGTGCGTTAATTCTATACATGAGTGCCGGGACCTACAGTTTGAAGTCAACATAGAACGACAAATTTTTGACAAACTTTTCATAGCAATTTTATTTTACTCTCAGAGTTTTTGCCAGAAATCTGCTGACAGTAACTCGCCAAAGAAATATTTCTTCATATTTCGTGCTGCGGTGATGATATCAGAGAATGGCCTCTTGTCTAATAAGCCAACACACTGCCTATGAATACTTCGTATCAGTAAGATAACATCGATGCATTATTACTGGACTTTCTAAAAATATTATTACAACTTTAATTCAAAAGTTATGAATGTAGCGCAGTCGGTATATTATCGGTGCAAACTCAAACCAAGCAGCTAGGCATACAAATATTTTTATATTCGCCAACGCTTGCCAACATTTGACTTGTGACATATTCAGCTCATCAATGTCGGCCGTAATCCAGTTTTCTTTGGCTGTCCTGTAATGATTCGATTTCGCTCCGTCATAGTTTGAGTGTTAGGCACCCAAACATCGATTTTATTTGTATATATTTATTTGTTTTTCAAATAATTATAATTTATTTAATGAGAAACATTTCATGCCAATTTTTTTACTCTCAGAGTTTTTGCCACAAATCTGCTGAGAGGAAGTCACCGAAGAAATATTTTTTCATTTTTCGTTATGATGTCTGACAGGGGATTTAAACCGTGGCTTCGCGTCTAAGAAGCCAACACACTACCTACTAGACTACAGTAAACATTAGCTTAATGAAATACTCATCACCATTCTGTTATATTTTAAATATACTGTTGACTCTTTCGTATACATCTTTTTCTTAAGACACATAAGTCCCTTCTACATGTCTATCCAACAATGCGATGCTCTTTTATAAAATCTTAATTTAATGCTACATCTCTGGGTATATCAACACCTTGGATTAATATTCTAAGGCTCTGTTGATTATTTTATCTGCTTGAATTTCGATATTGCGAATGTCCGAGATATCGGGACTTTCACTATGCCCTTCCTATATTTAACCTTCCTATACCCGCGCCAAAAAATGAAACATCAATACCCGCGCACGGTCTGTGAGACCGACAATTTTATAGCCTTATATCCTTGTTATTATTTCAAAAAAATTAATTTGAATCATGTTTAATATTAGAACTGAATGTTCTCAAGTATATACAAAAAAGAAAATACACAAAAATCCTTTTTTCAATTGAAAAAAATTCATTTATTTCAGGTATTTTAAAAAAGCACTTTTTCGTAACGGCTACGAAAACTTGAACAAAAATACGCTTATACTCAAAATAAAAAAAATTAAAATTCATAACTTTAAAGATAACAATATATAAAATAAAAATAACAAAAAATAACACAAAACAAATAAAAATATTTAAAAAGTTACTTGCACAAAAGTGTTACACCAATACCCGCGTTCGGTCTCACAGACCGACTATCGTTGTGTGTGCATACTCCGGCTTTTCGCAGATACTTTGTATTTGCACTAAAACGAAGCTTATTACGAATAATGAAGCTACCAGTAATATCAACTTACTGGCACTATTTTTTTTTACAAAAAAATCGCAATAATAAAAAAATCGGTCTCACAGACCAACGCGCGGGTATAGGAAGGTTAAATGAAAATAAAATAAAGTTTGTGTGAGATATTATCGAAATTTATGATACGTTTAAAAGATCTATTGATTCCGTAACGGTGAAATATATATACACTTATACATAATTGGTCATCACAACCATTCAGTCAGAACCTAGCTTCTCACACGACTTATGTTGTGTGTGTTAATTTTATGCGTAAGTAAGACAAAGACAAAGACAGTAAGCAAAGCAAACATACAACCTTCTAGTGAGTATTGTGGTGTTCGGACGCTAATCATACTTATTTTGTCCTTCGTGTATATGTTGAGTTATGGGGAATCGAAATCAATAACATCATGCGTATTGTTAAGTATGAGTACGATGAGTACTTTAAACTTTAAATATGAGTAGTATGAGTGTGACATTAAAATAAGTATGAATGTGTATAAGTATCAGAAATCATGATTATGATTCGATTCTACTCATCTTCTTGAATACTCATTGCTGATCTCTGTAAAGAACCCCTATGGCTCAAAAGTAATTAACAACGTAAAAAAAAGTTTTGAAGTATTCTAACCTCCTAAAATAGCCCAAAAATATAATCTTCAATTAACAGATTTTAGTTACAAAATGCTTGTCAAATAGCCCACTGTACATCAATATTCATAACTTGTATAACTTATTAGAAATTACCTCTCGAGGTATTTCTTTCATATTTTTTTTATGCTTATTCAAGCTGTCATAGTAGAAATGGGAAAAGTAGTAGTTTGCTGAGAACTCTTTTCATTATAAACTTAAGCACTAAAGTTGTTTCGAAGCTAGTTTTCAACAAACACGATTATTTTTCTCTTGAAACATGAAAAAGTTTTAAAACATGAGCATAATTCATGCCACAAACACTACTCTGTTATGTGAAACATAAGGGAAAAATAATACAAAAATAAGAATGTCAGTCAGCCAGATTTGTATGGCGTACTACATTCGTTAGCACTGAAATTTTAATATTATTTTCCTCTGATTAAATTTGAACAAGGGATTTGAAATCGAAAAATATTTTTAGAAAACACTAAGACTGTATGTAGAGTGCACAAAATCACAAAATAAAGTTGAAAACATATGCAACAACAATAAAAAGTTTGGCTTCAAAATGTGGTAAAATGTAGTGTATTGAGCGCAGGATAAATATGCTAACTATTTCACATGGCTGTCACACATTTCTTCACAATTATTCAGAAAAAATTAACCGAAATGAAAACTGACGAAAAGAAAATATAAGAAATATGGAAAAGAATAGAAGAGAAAAATATAAAATAAGAAAAGGGGAAGGATTATCGAGAATCTCGATAATCCTCATGCCCCAAAGTCATATAATGTCCCAAAGATAAGTATCCTCTACTGGTTGCAATGAGTATGAGTACAACGTTGACATCGAACTCATACCATTCGAAATATGTTTGATTCATAAGCCTACTCATTTAGATTCATAAATTTAGAAAAATACTTATAATACTCATAAAGTGATTGGAATCATTCATCAAAATTTACAGTACGAGTTGTTGTTGCATTAAAAAAAAAAGACAGATAAGCAAACATACAACCTTCTAGTGAGTATTTTATTTATTTATTTACATTATAACACTAGTTATAAATATCTAGCTTATATAAGAAAGGCACTAGCGACCAAGGCTATTAATAATTTAATAAAATTTATTTGAAATTGAATTTTTATAATTTTATATTGAATGTTTATAATTTTTTTTTTAAGTTTTAATAACTTTATGCGAAATCTCTGTCTTTTAATATACAAAAAGCTCTCTTTCTTCGTTTGTAATGCTATGGTAGATGGCCTTACCTGTTGGATAAATAATGCGTATAAAGAATACAAAGACTTGTAGGATAACAAAGCGATTTCCTGAAGAGATTAACACCTGACACTCACACAATTGTTTGTTTTCTTTTTGCATTCTAATTATAATGAGAATAATGATGATAAGTGATGCTTATTTTATTCATTCTTTATACATCATTCTTTAGCATTTTCTTTCCTAGCATAAGACATTTTCCGTCATGAAAATAAAAATTTAAACTCATGAATTAAAATTGTTGTTGTTGTTCTCTTATTCATTTCTAAAATGCCGCGGGTAAGTTTGTATTGCTTAAAGACATTTAATTTATGAAACTTAACGAGACTGCAGATGATTTAATGTCTGTTGAATTATAAAGTATGTATAAAGCAGTTTGTGCATTTAACACAAATCATCAAGCATTTGTAAAATAATGAAATTGAATCATTTTTACATTTCTGTCTGTACTAGGAAGGAATTTTTTTTACTATTTTCCTTAAACTTTCAAACACAAATGTTTTCATTATTTTGCACATCAAGAGGGATTTTGTTCTTCCATTGAAGTATCAGGAGACAGGTATGAAGGTCTCGACAAAAATTGGATAGAATTGGATAGTATTGGTACATACATCACATTTTTCTTTACTGCTGACAGGTGCTAGGGAACAGCGACTCTTTTTTTTATTACTGAAGGAGTGGCCAACCTTCTTTTCTAAGATGGTCTGATAAATTCGAACCAATGACGATGCCAACAAAAAATACATACCAAACGGTAACTTTTTTCCAAATGCATTTTGTACGCTCTAGAATCGCATGTGAATGGTTGTGCTAAATCCAACAATCTGGTTTGTTCCCTTAACCATTCATCAAGGAATGAGCCTCATTACTGAAGATGACGAAAAGTCGGCTGTACGTTGTCCGAACAGAACACGTATTTAAAAAAGAAAAACGACTTTATTTATCGTTTCTTAATTTTTATTGTTATTTTGGATTCGTTGCTTTTAATTCAATTACAAACTATAGGATGGGCCATTTAAAGGTTTAAATTTAAAAATGCAAAAAAACCAAACAAAAACTGTGAAATTTTGCCAATTTTATTTTTATTTTTTTTTTTTGTTGTGAAATACAATTGTTTCGATTAGAAATTGAATATTATTTCATTCATATGGCTGCAGTGGATGCTTTCACAGTACCTAATTTGATCGTACCAATTTTTGTGCACTATTTCGAGTGTATGGGGTATCTCGGCAATGTTGGCGTTCACATGCTCAATTGTCTGTGGTTTGTCGGCATAACACTTTTCCTTCGTAGTCCCACGATGTTAATTGGCTTCACCATATCTGCTAATTAAACAGCTATCAAACGTTTGACGCAATAAATCGATTGTGGCATGAGGCTGTGTGGCAAGTTGCACCATTCTCTTGAAACCAAATATCGTTCACAACAAAAAAAAATCGATTATCATGTTGCAATAAGTGTCTCCATTGACCCTTATGGTTGCACCGCAATTTTGCTTGTTAACGTACCCACCAAGATGAAAATGAGCTTCATCCAAAAATATGATTTTCTTGGCATCATCGCGCAGTTTGTCGTTGGCCTAATGAATCCCAACGTTGTTCAAGCGTAAATCGATTTACTAAATTCATACATATTATAATTGGCCATAACAACCCATTAGTCAGGATTACGACCTAGCTTCTCACACCATTCATGTTGTGTACCTTAATTTGATACTTGAGTGGCGGGACCTACAGTTTAACGGGGATCCGAACGACAGATTTTGAGAAACTTTTTCATGGCAGGTTTATTTACTCTCCGTGATTTTGCCAGAAATCTGCTGAGAGAAAGTTGCCAAAGAAATATTATTGCATATATCATTTTGTTGGAGACAACTGACCAGAGGTTTAAATCGTAGCCTTACGTCTAATAAGATAATATGTACACTATAAACTAGAATACGGCGACTTCATTGATAATAACTTTAAGGGCCATTATTACAACTTGCCGTTAAAGTTGGGTTTAGTTAAAGGTAACTTTAGATAAAGTGAGCCTTAAAGTCAGCTTTAAGTTCTTTTCGTTATTATAACCGTAGATAAAATAAAGTTAGGTTATAGGATGTGTACTTATCAAATGAGACAAGTACAGTACCTGAAGGTCTAGTTGACCCATTATAAAGTTAACTGTTCCAAAAATATGGCAGTGACGGAGCAATGTCGATAGAACTGCTCAATTAAACAAGTTTTTTTTTAACGCAGTGGCAACGAAGGGCCTCTTTTTTGTTGTTGTATGTATTTGCTCATTTTGTTTATATTTGAAGTTGCCATATTGTAAATAATATATAATATGGCACGTTCTAACAAAAAACTTAACTTTAAAAGTTAAAGTGATCCTGCCTTTAGCTTAACGCTCACTTGTACCTTATAGTCCACTTAAATAATGAGAAACAATTTATCTGTCCTTTAAAATCCTTCCTTTAGTTAAGGGCAAGTTGTAATAATGTCCCTAAATCACTTATTTTTCCTAAGAAGCAAAATACTTAGTTTAGCATGTTAAAACAAAAAATGTTAGTTTTTACTTTCAAACAACATGAAAAGTACTAGAATCCAATTTCATATTCATTTACCCACTTTTTTTTTTGAGATAAATAAGTCATTTAAAACGGATTAAGTGTTAAGCTTTCTATATCGTCTTATTGTACCATACCAGTGCCTTAAACATTTTTTACGATGCGTCATAGTGTTGTGCTGTGAGCAGCTGGTACAATAAATACTGAAAAAGACCATAAAATCGTTGATATTGATGTTTACTTTTTAGTGTCTTAATTTTTATTTTACGAGAAAAATACGGAATAAAAATATGGAAAAAATGAAAAAAAAATGATTTAAAGAAAAAGAAAAATCTGTTAAAACTTTTAGGTCTAAATTTCTATGATTTTTACTACTTATTTTTTTTATTTTTTTTATATACATAATTCCTTAAGCACTGTGAATGGTTGTGATGTGAAGAGGAATATACAAGTTATTCTATTTTTTAAGTTCTTAAAATTCTACCTAGTAATTATGTATAATACGCTGAGCTTAAGCGTGCAAACGTGCCACTTTTCTTTAGGCTTGACCTGTACGTTCTGGATACCAATGGGCCTCATCACTGAAGATGATTCGGCGATGAACCATTGTTAGTCATTTCTGCTATCTGCTTTGTAAAAATTGATACATACTGCTTAGACCGTCTAGGTTTAGATTGGAGTGGTAGCTTTGATAACAAAGCTAGCTTAAGCACGCATAGCGGCCCGTTGTGATGCCACAGGTAAGCACAGTCACTGTATTGACCAAATTCGACCGAACTCATCGAAGTACGCCCAGGGCTCTCATCATAAACGAAGATATATCTCTGATATCAATGGATGATAATTCCTTTAAGCTAACAAGGAATGCAGAGCCAAATAACATAAATCTGCACCTCACGAGAGATGGGCATAGACTAAGAAAGTGGATGACAGTTTCCTCCTCTTCAGCAGACCCACAAACCCGGCTGTAGTCGTTTGTTGGGAGCTGTAACCTTTCCGTGTGTCTTTTCATAAGGCAATGACCTGTAAGCATGGCCACTGTGATCGAGATGACATTGCGAACAAGTTTGAATAGTTGGTTGGTACGTCTTCAATCCTAAAATAAAAAAATATATCTTTGGTGACTTCCTCTCAGCAGATTTCTGGCAAAAAATCTGAGAGTAAATAAATTTGCCATGAAAAATTTTATCTAAATCTGTCGTTCGGAGTCGACGTTAAACTATGGGTTCCGCCACTCAAGTATAAAATTAAGACCCACAACATGAGTGGTATGAGCAGCTAGCCCGTAATCCTGACTGAAGGGTTGTAATGGCCAATTATGTATGTATGTATGTAGGCCTCCTATCCATCATTAGCCAAGTGAGTCTGGCAATGGAGTAAGACCTTTCATTACCACAGGATAAGTTGGCGTCCCGAAGAATTTTTGCCTAATGGCCAATTAAACCGAGATAAGTGGCATATACCAAATTCGATTGGCGAGGGTTCCGTAAGCAGTGCACCTGCTATGCGGGGCTCATCAGCCCTACAATTGCCTGGAACGTCGCTGTGCCTAGCAACCGAAGCAAGTGCGGCACTGAAGCGCTCGGAAAGGCCGTCGATACAACGGCGACACACCCTGACGAGTTTGGAATTGACCATAAGGCTGAAAAAGGCATCTAATAACAGATTGGCTATTAGAAGTGATTGAGAGACAGATGAGAGGTGCACCGTTGATGTGGATCCAAAGAGCTGTTGGGGGAGGAGCAAACACATCAATTTGAAACGCATTACAGTGATTCGGTAGTTGAAGAGAAATGTATAAGTCGACCATTAGACCGTACATGTACGCAGAACTTTAGTTTCTTCATCATAAAATTTGAGAAATGTATCATATGGATAAAAAGGTATTGGTGAAGCAGGTTTAAACGACTAGCAAACAGGAAAGCTTAAGTAATTGCTGGTATGGATTTTTTTATTTTTAGTATTTGAAGATATGAAAACTTATTTCTTCAATTCTTTCAATTTGTTATAGACGATTAAAAAAAAAGTGCAAACAACATGGTTTACACATCGTTTACATAAACTTTAAGATGAGCCTTTTGCAGCAAAAAATGGAAATCTTGCAGAAGAAAAACTTACAAAAACTTAATGTCCACTGTTACTGTCAACAAAATTCAATGGAGTAGAAATTATGGTGCAAAAATGAAAATTTAAAAAACGTCTTTCTGTAAACCACAGAAATATTTTTTTTTCTTGTCGGTTGAACGGAAACCGGAATCCAGTCAGCGGAAGACTATAATACAATTAGATTCCTTAAAATATGAAAACTATATTATTTGTTTAATTACAAAAAAAAAATAAAAAAATTCATAACAATAAAAATAAGACACAAAGCAGAAGATGGGACCTCAGGTTTCATCTTGAAGTCAAATTGAAAGGAATGCCACTTAGTTCGAAAAAAAATTTAATCAAAAATATTTAAAAGTAAAAAAAAAACGAAATATTTAAAGAATTTAAACTCAATTATTCATACATACATACATAATTGGTCATTACAACTCTTCAGTCAGGAATACGACCTAGCTTCTCATACTTCTCAGAAGTAAGATGGTCCTCTACTTATCTATACGTCTCCAGTAGAGTTTAGCAGTATTTTACATACCATCCTGACAAAAATGTTGAGCTTCCCTATAATGAAACAAAAAGTTTCGAATAAAATCCCAGTTAACAGAAGCAGTTATATTACCTATGTTATGTAACATGTCGCAGATTGTCTGTATCGGCTTTGATCAGCTCATCAGCAATGCAATTTGCAACGATATCCCTATGTGTCCTAAGTGTAAATGATCCCAAATTTGTTTGAGCACTCATTGATAAGGAGGGACATTGAAACTACTTTTATTAGGGGCTGGATGTCAAGAAATTTTCAGTGAACATCTCATCATTAAACTAGCATTCCGCCGCTTTCAAAACCGTTTTGAATTCTGTTTGGAAAGCTCTGCAGTTGTCAGGCAGCCTATACATAATTGGTCATACATACATAAATGTATAATTGGTTATTACAACCCTTCAGTCAGCATTACGACATAGCTTCTCCAACCACTTATGTTGTGAGTGTTCATTTTATAAATGAATGGCAGGACCTCCAGCTTAAAATCGATTCCGAACGACAGATTTTTTTTCAATTATTAATGGCTGTTTTATTATTAGTAGTCGCCGTAGTGTGTTCGCGTATTAGACGTAAAGCCCGGGTTCGAGCCCAGGCCAGTCATCCAAACGAAATATGAAAAAAAAACATATTTTTTCGACGACTTCTTTTCAGCAGATTTCTGGCAAATACTTTGAGAGTAAATAAACCCGCCATGAAAAAGTTTAGTTGAATGATATGTCTGTCCAGTAGTAGCATATTTTTAGTCCAGATTGATACAGTATTTGACTGCTTTGAATCTTATTACAACTAATTCAGCACTATAACGTAATAGGTAGTCAGAGGAAGGGAGTGCATTCGTTAAAATAAAGTGAATTTTTTAGCATGTGGTTGTTTGGCATCATCTTTTTAAAGGTATAAAATTCATAGATATTCAAAGGAATAGGATGTTAAATAAAACAAAAAATTTTATTATAATATTACAATAACTGTGAAATTTGTTTCGATTTGATTGTAATCATTAGAGTCTAATGGAATTCAATTTCAATTTTCAAATATGAATCCATGTTGAAAGATTGTTACAGCATGATAAAGTTATCCTAAGTTATCTTATTGATACACCAACAAGTCTTCTTTCTCAACAGATGGCGCTGACTTATTTTGCTAAGTTTTTCGGTGCTGATTCTCTTTTGTATTCTCTTTTGGGGAATATCGAAAATCGTTTACGTTTATAAAATAATCTCTAAATTTTACTTGTTGTATATCTTTCCTTCCTACAATCTGTTTTAACTGAACTAAAACAGCCAACAGAATAATATGGGGCACAAGCCACATAAATAAATGCCATCTTATAGCTTTGGTCTGACTTACGAAGATAAAAATGAAAACAAATCTGCGTAAAACTCTTATTTTTTTTCATTTTCATTTCATTTTTATTTATTTATTTTTCCAATTTTCTTTAAACAAATCAGACAAATTTATTATGCTTTTCAGGCCTTGAGAATTTCTTCCTTTAATCTCTAATGACATACTTCACACAGGTTATTGATGTTATATGCATTCCAAAGGGAGATTTTTTTCTGCAATATTTGCTAAACAAATGGAAGCATAAATATTATTTTATTTTTTGGTATTCTTAAATCATGTCAAATGGCCACATTCTTTCAATCTTTAATTTCATGTCCCAAGAATGTTATGTGAATAAATTTTGAAAATTTAAAAAAGTTTTCATACATAAATGTATCTTCCTATCGTGACATACTATAACTTATTAGAAAAAACTTTAAAAACAAAATATGTATACATATCAGTTGTTAAATATTTGAAACAGAAACAACAAATAAACGTGCATATTTCATATTGAAAATATTCTTTCAAAAAAATTCATTTCATGAAAATGGAATTGCAGTTGGAAACGATATTTATCTGTTTATTTGCCTAAAGTTTATAAAGCTTTTTAAACAAATAATATGTTTTTTTAAGCTTAAAAACTTGCTAGAGTTTGGTAAAGAACAAAATAGGAGTTTATTGTTTAACCCATTTACGGTTGCCGTGATAGTTTGGGTTCACATAACTTGATGTTTGATTGAGGCAAGCAAGTTCGGCTAAATTAATAGAAATAATACAAATTGGATTGCAGTATGTTCCTCTCGATATTGCAATTCTTTTAATATTTATTGTGGCAAATCAACTAACTCTACTTCTGAGTCTCTGGGTACCAGAGTGGTCAAAATGGCATGGACGGAATATGATATTGTTACGAAAATGAAAAAATTCATATACTGATGTTTTGCTATTACATCGCTAAACATTAAAAATATAAACAAAAGCTACAAAATCAAGACAATGCAGTAGACAAACTTGTTTATAAATTATCGTACTACTTCATATAAGAACAAACACTAGCATAAGAAAAATGGTAAATAACTAAACAAAAGTACAACAACAAACACTACAAGAATAAATGTAAACAAAATACACAAACAACAATAATGAATGTTTACATTTATACCGATTTCGAGAAGGCTAAGTCACGAACATTCGCCTTCATGAACATTTATCAGACTGTTTACCCAACTATATAAAAGACAAGGCAAAGCAGACGAGTGAGTTAGATAAGTTCAGTCAGTCTTGAATAAACATGCGGTGCGTTTGAAGAGAGTAATCATGGTTTGAAGATCTTCGTTATAAATATCAGTCGAACAATTGCCTAGTAATAATCTAGTATAAACAGATGAATGAAGTCGCCGTGGTCTAGTAGGTAGTGTGTTGGCTTATTAGACGAAAGGCCCGAGTTCGAATCCCAGGTTGATGTCTGACCTAAAATATGAAAAAATATTTCTTCGGTGACTTCCTCTCAGCAGATTTCTGGCAAAAACTCTGAGAGTAAAAATTGCCATGAAAAAGCTTCTCAAAAAATCTGTCGTTCGGAGTCGACTTTAAACTGTAGGTCCCGCCACACATGTATAAAGTCAACGCACACAACATGAGTGGTGTTGGGAAGCTAGGCAGTAATCCTGACTGAAGGGTTGTAATGGCCAATTATGTATGTATAAACAGAGGAATAACGAAGAAAAGCAATTGTTGTTGTTTACATTAAGTTGTGAACAGTGGCACACAGAATTGTGCGAATAATAAAGAATTTAATTAAAGCAAAACACACATATATTGTTATTTTATTTGCAATCTACGAGCTCATATTTTAAACGTTACATATCATTATAGAAAATTGACATTCATTGCAAATAATTGTGGTGGGGCTTATTCGACTACATGGCTATTATGACTATTGTAGTGAAGAGTTGCCATTTTAATGCAATTATGTAATCTATTGTGCCGGCCGTAATCTGTATAAAGTGTCATTATGAACCTAGCAAACCTTAGGTTCCAACGATTATCGGTGTTAACAATGAAAACACTCTGCCCAGAACCTGATATGTACCTGGCTGCTTCCTTCTGGCATGCATTTATGTCACATAGGCTCCAATTAGGTGCTGCAATGATTCATTCGCATTATAACAGAAACTACATGTTGAGCTCGCGACAACTCCCATTCTGAAAAAGTGTAAGCTGAGTCTCCAATGCCTTGGCAAAAGACCAGTTACTACTTCTCTTCATATATTTGTATAAAAGCTTCTAACGCTACTTATGTTGTGTGTGTTAATTTTTACATGAGTGGCGAAACCTAAAGTTTAAAGTCGACTCCAAACGATAGAATTTTGAGAAACTTTTCAGGGCTATTTTATTTATTTTCAGAGTTTTTATCAGAAATCTATTGAGAGAAAGTCACCGTAATAATATTTCTTCATGTTTCGTTTCGTTGGAAATGTCTCACTTCTAATAATTCAAGACACTACCTGCTAGACCAAGGCTTCTTTACAATAAAGTCTCCTTCAATCCTATTGATCTGGAAATGTTTAAAATGCTGCTCGATATCAACTATAAAAATACTCTGTGCTTAGTCGTTTCCTTCTGGCATTCATTGATGCGGCACAGGTTCCACATAGGTTTTTCGATGACTCCTTCTCAGGTTTGGCTGGTTGCAACTTTCATGCTGAATAAGTGTACGCGAGTCTACAGTGCTTTGTCAAAAGGTCAGTTACTAACCTTAGGTTATTCGGAGATAGACTGTTGCTTGAATCAAATATCTGCTTATTGTAATTTGCCGAAGAAGAAGATTCTATGCCCATCCGCATATTTTCTAACATTGAGTAAAAATTTTCAAACAACTGCCTCCAATGCACTAAAAGGATACTGGTTTCAGTGGACTAGATAGGATTCTGGGACTTGGGGACCTATATGGTAGATAGGGACAGTCAAATGTTTAGCGCTTGTATTTAGTAAAGAAAACAGCATGAATTAGTTATTATTTTAACGAACAATAGCTAGACTTTAACCAAAGTAATCATCAAAAAAGAAGATGCTGCTCATCCTTTTTTATTATAACAGCTAACAGCTAGATAGCGTCGATCATGTTACCGAGAAGCATTCAGATGATATATGAGGTGATGTCTATCACAACGCAAGTCGTTGGAATAGTAAAAAGTGCAAACAAGATTTTCAAAATTTTAATCGTCTGTGGCTATTGTGCCAATTTAGATACACCTTTTTTAAATTTTTTTGTTAGTTTTTCTGTTTCGCTTTAAATGGGTTAAGTCGTAGAAAACATTTTTATTTGAAGCATATTTTGTTTGTTAATTTGTTGAGAACTGATGATGTTGGTGGAAAAGACTACTTTTCATTTTGTCAGTTCAATAAAGATTATACAATGAAAATCCATTACCAATTTCCAAATACTCTACAAATACTTTACGAAACGTTTTAAAATTTTAAGTAAAAAAATTTGTACATAACTTTTCGAAGAATGAATACAAAACAAAAAGAATTCAATATGAAAAGTTTTATTCATCAGTTTTAATATTTTTCTTTCAAATAAATGCAAACAACCAACGTACACAGATTTATTGGAATGAGAAATTTCTTCACCAGACGCTAATCAATCAATCAATAGGTTAATGGAACACTGGAATATGTTAGAGGCGAAAGTCACCATCAATGGTCACAGGCAATGCATACACAACCCTAACCAGTGTTTACTGCATGTATTCAAACACAGTAATACACAGAGTGTTACTGTCAATGGTGAACGGCATAGGAAAGTGTGTAGAAATTTGTTCATACCTCAACTTAAACTTTCTACAACCACATCTCTCTCTATCTCAACCGGATAGAACCACATGCTACACAGTGTGCTATACAATGGTTTTACTTAAAGGAACTTTTGATGAAACAGCAATTTCGGGTGATTTAACTCCATTATATTACTCTCTTTGAGGTTGTGAAAAGTCTCTTGTCAACTACGATAAGCTAGAGACAATTGATCACAAGGAAATCAACAATAGAGAGTTATTGGTGAAAGGCAGCTGCATATGCTACGAAAAGTTTGTGAAAATTTCTGCTCCACAGTCCGTTTTGGTATATTACTATTAACGGAAATGGACAGCAAAATCTGTTCGTTGAATCTAAAATTTCTCATCCAAAAATTATCTTCAGCGATGAGGCCCATTTCTGTAAGAGTGGGTACAGGAATAAAAAGAATTGGCGAATATGGGACGATATCAATCCGCATGAGATTCAAGATGAATAAAAATGAGCAAACTTTCTTAACTAATTGGTCATTACAACTCATCAGCAGGATTTTTTCCGCTGAGGAGGTGTAAATGTACCTAACCGCACCATAGGGGAAGTCGTCACTATCCCCCGTGCGTGGGTCTCTCACCCACTAAATCTCCCCGCCCCCCTATTTAGGACTCTTTGTGCGCACTCCGGAACTACCGTGGTATTACTTCGAAATGGAGTCCGTCTGGTCATTTGGCCCTTTCATATCCGCGTTCGGATTGCGCAACAAAATCTGAGAAGTTGTTCAAACATCCATTCTAATTTTTCCATCCAAGTCAAATTTCATAGATTTTAGCAAGACCTCAGTGTAACTGGCCATGCTATTCCAATTTTCTTCGCTGCTCAGAAGTACGGCACAGAAGTTTTCGACAATATAGACGCCGACTTTAGTCTCAAGATTCCTTCTTTCCAAACTCTATCTCTGACAATGAAAGAAAGTGTCCCGATAACAATTATTAACCTCACCAAATTTCCTCGACATTCGACCTTCAATGCCTCTGACCAGATCTCACTGTCGTAAAGCAGAATAGAGTTCGTTATTGCCATCATCAATCGGCATCTGCTGTGTACTGGACCACCAATACTGGCCATAAGAATCTGATCATGAGAATCTAGGCCGTAATCCTGACTGAGGGGTTGTAAGGGCCAATTATGTATGTATGTATGTATATACGTGTGTATATTTTATTTAAATTTAACGATGAGGATGCGCCTTTTGGAAGATGTGATAGTACTCAGGGCCACTGCAATTATTTATCAAAGCAGTAATCATAATCCATAAATTTTTTGGTGAAACAAAAACACTGTGGTTGCAAATTCTTTCTCACTATACAGCTCAACTTAAAGTAAAGATTACATGTCCGGTTATTTATTTTTTAAACAACTTGGTCTCATTGCAGGATTACATGACCAAAGAACCCAAAATGCTCCTTAAGTTTATTTTAGCGTAAACTGGCTTACATTATAAATTTTGTGGCAGCTATGGCAGATAGTCTACATATAAATATTATTTATTGTCGAACGTCCCCGGCCACACACTAACCCACCCTCACCCGACCGCGGAGGGCTCGTCCCCATTACGTAGGGACACGTACACACTACAGTCCGGACTGTAGCGGGTATGGAAAAAGTAATGGCAACAAGAACATAAATCAGCTACAGAACTTAATCACAAGCTGAATAAACTATTAATAAACATGAACTACCTATAACTATAATGAAAATACATCTTTATATAATAATTTACAAATTAATGCTAGCATATAAGCTACGTTTTAAATTACAAACACTACAATTAAAATCAATCAAATCGTAATATACGTTAAAATCATTGCATAATCTACGAAAAGGAAAATTACATCCGTAGTTAGTTCTATAGAAATCTAAGGAAAGAGGACGATAGTGCCGTGAAAATCTTGCAGGAATACTGAAATTCAGGTTACGAAGCAAAAACTCAGAATCGATATCACCTCTAACCAGATTAAAAACAAAACAAACACCTAAAACAGTTCTTCTACGTTCCAAAGTTGGAAGTTTTATCAAACCTAATCTATCCTCATATGGCGGAAATCCATTGGCATAATCCCATCCTAAGCCACGTAAACAGAATAATAAAAACTGCCTCTGCACAGACTCTATTGAATCACTATGACAACGATAGTATGGATTCCAAACAATAGACGCATACTCCAAAATAGGTCTAACAAGTGAAATGTATAGCAATTTAGTTATATAAGGATCAATGAATTCCCTAGCCCATCTTTTCACAAAACCAAGAACAGCCCGAGCCTTGCCAATCATCATACTAATATGATCAACAAAAGAGAGTTTCATATCCAATAATACTCCCAAATCAAGAAATGTAGCCACAGTCTCCAAAGGACAAAAATTTATCACATAAGTGGGCGAAATCACACCACCACGAGAGAAAACCATGCATTTGCATTTTTTTAAGTTAAGATCCATTAAATTAACTCTGAATATAAAGGTCAAAGGACCACTCAAGACAATAGCGCACTTTTTTAAAATACAGGCCGGTACCCCGTCAGGGCCAGGCAAGTATGTAAGTTTAAGTCCAGACAAAGACTCAAGAACAGACTTCTCATCAAATGAGTATATATTAGAAATTGAGACACTTCCCACTGAATAAGGATACGAAAAGCTGCTGCCCTGATCATGGCCCAAGTCCAACTGCCTATAAGTAGACTGAAAAAAGTCAGCAAACATATTCGAAATATCAAGGTAACTAGAGGATGATACGCCACCGTGTCTTGTTTTCTTTTGTTTTTGATTCAACTTTCCCTTTTTATGTTTGAGATTTTAGTTGTTGAAATTTTAAGCACGTTTACATCATGAATAAATTGAAACCTAAAGTCAGTTAAAGATAGACACGCAGAGAAAATAACTACCCTTGGAAACTGTATGTTTATAAATGTAAGAATTATTTCGAGCATAAAAGTGTTCATACATGCTGTAGTTGAAGTGAATATTTGCTTATGATTTGCGTTAAAGTAAATAGACAACAACGTAATCTCCTATTTATTCCATTTTATAAAAGAAGTAGAATTTTTAAGAGGTGTATGGTATAACGCTACGCAGTAAAAATTTTTTAAAAAAAGAACTCGACGGGACATAGCAGTCCTATGAAGCCTTTATACTAGTAGTCAAGTCTTATGCTGTTAACTCAGATATAGTATGGGACTGTCTAGGGAAGCTGAACTAGCGTTGATCTCTGATGAGTTCCAGGTTATGCAGAACTTCGCGGCATCGCGTAGACAGAAGAGCTTCCTGCAAAGTTTAACTTAGCGAAAGGTAAAATAGGTGATAGCAGAAGTTCTTCTCAAATGAAATGAATTTGAAACAATCATAGCTTTTATTGGATAATTACTAAATGAGAAGGTTTAAGCCATACATCAGATGATCCAGAAATAACCTGAAAATAATCAGCCTTTTTCCAAGCTAGTGTAGACTTAACGAATACTTGTTCTGTATGGGAATTAATTCAAAACAATATGTAAATGGGGATGAAAATAAATCATTTGAGCACGTACTTGAAATCTCTGCAACCCAGAAGAAAGCCTGGGTGCAAAACAGCTGAGCACAGAATTGCCCTTGTTGATACCGAGCAGCATTCTAAAGTTTGTAATGGTAATAGATTTGTAGGAGGCATTACAGGGATATGCTATACAAAAAGTGGAAGACATCGTATACAATTTCGTACTGTACTGCTCCAATATTGTCTAGTCTGATCATGCCCTAGCTGAAATACACTACCGCTTCAATATAGACCGAGCAGTATCATTTAGTTCGCTTACTTGCTTAGCATCCGAAGGGCAATGTACTTAAAAATCCATCAATTTTGATGTACATTGCTGTATCTTGTGTTTCATTCTGGTCGTTTTAAGATCAATGCATGGTTCAAATTGATAATTTTTTGTATATAGCGATCCGTAGGTTTTAGATGCTCGTGGTACATCACACTTTTCTGGACCCACCATATCTTCTTATGGAATCTATCTGATTTTGCAACCGAAATTGATTGTTATTCCGAATTAACTCAAGATTTTTCCGTTTAGGATTCTGAAAACAAATGCACTGGCATTAACAGATCGATGCGATACTGAGTTCCTAATGTGTTTTTGATGCATAATTTCACAAGTGGTTTATAGGTTTTCCATTTATCTGTCATTCAATTCATGTGATATCCATTTTCTGAACTTTTGGATCCTTCATCTAATATTGTTTGAAATTCGCTGCCTTCAAAACTTTTTTGTTGGTCTTCCACATTCTTAATTTTTCACATCAAAATCATTATCTCTAAACATTGAAACCACCTTCTACTAAAGTACTATTTTCTGAGAAATATTGTGAAATATTTATCCTGGTATATTTGGTTGCTTATTCAAACGTAAGAGAGCGTTTCTCTTTGTGGCCTGCAAGCTACATGAACACATACATACATAATTGGCCATAACAACCCTTCAGTCAGGATTACGGCCTAGCTTCTCACATGAACACATTTTTGTTTATTTACTTGAATTATTTTACGATTTAACCACCTCTTTTCTTGAATACGTGGTCCTGTATATACCCTGTAGGGGTAGCGCATTAATGCTAAAAGGTTCTAAGGAAAAAAAAGAGAGAGTAAAAAAAATTGCCATTAAAAGCTTCTCAAAAATCTGACGTTCGGAGTCGACTTTAAACTGTAGGTCCCGCATTCTAGTATAAAATTAAGGCACACAACATGAGTGGTGTGAGAAGCTAGGCCGTAATCCAGACTGAAGGGTTGTAATGGCCAATTATGTATGTATGTATGTATGTTATTCGAACTGAGACATGTTTCCCTTCGTAGTGTAAATATCTCATGAAAATTTTGTTCAGCAGCTGTCTTGTGCACTTGCATTCCAAAAGAGAAATTTATTATTTTTTTTTGTCACCTACTCTGGCGCTTAGATTCTATCATTGTCATCGAAACATCATAGTTTGTACGTTGTCTGGCAGTATTGTTTTCTTCTTGCTGTGACTTAACTCCCTTACTACTGTGTATCTTTTTATATCACAGCAATGGCTTACTTCAGTATCTGTTTGTATTCGTTGATCTCTATCGTCACGAATAAATTTCTCTTTCTTTACAAAGTTACTCTGCATACTATCCGTATACATACGTACATTCAAAAAATTTACAATGAAAATCAAAGAACTCATCATTGATTTATTGCCATTGTAAAGGACCAATAAGCCATAAGAGTAGACAAACGTTTACAAAGTTGCAACCAAGCCACTGACAAGTTCAAGCGTGCATGTAAATCTTTATGTAGTCATGCATAATTACCTGATGATAACGATATATACCTGCACAGAATTCTAAAAAATTTATGTTGCATGAATGTCAATGTCTCGCATAGTTTTGTATATTTATGAATTTTCAAAGATTAATTAACTGTTATCGATAATTAACTTGTTTATTGCTTGAAGCTGAATAGTAAACTAAACTCAATTGGTTGAAAATGATTAGTGTTGTATCGGGTATGTTCGAAAGAGTACATTTTAAGAGATGCTTTTTGGTTAAATCAAGTAAAGTTTAAGGGAATTCCATTCATTTAATTTCATTTATTTATCTCCTCAATTCAGTAGTCGCCGTAGTCTAGTAGGTAGTGTGTTCGTTTATTAGACGCAAAGCCCGGGTTCGAACCCCAGGTCAGACATCAAAACAAAATATGAAAAAAAATATTTCTTCGGCGACATCCTCTCAGAGATTTCTGGCAAAAACTCTAAGAGTGAATAAAATTGCCATGAGAAAATTTCTCAAAATCTGTCATTCGGAGTCGACGTCAAGCTGTAGGTCCCGCCACTCAAGTATAAAATTAAGGCACACAAAATGAGTGGTGTGAGAAGCTAGGCCATAATCCTGACTGAAGCGTTGTAATGGCCAATTTTTTGGTATCACCTAAATTCCCAGCTCATGAAGTTCATATCTTATGGTAAATTGGAGGCTAGTAGTAGTTTGGTTATTATGGTTATATGGTATAATGGTTTTATAGGGTGAGCCATTTAAAAGTTTAAATATAAAATTGCAATAAAACAAAAACAATTTGAATTTTTAATAAATTTATTCGATATGATATGATAAATAAATTCGATCGGACCAATTTTGGTGCACTTTACCGAGTGTATGGGGTGGTACTTCGGCAATGGCCTTCAAATGCTAAATAGACTCTGATTTGTCGGCGTAACACTTTTCTTTAACGGCGGCCCACAGAAAATACTCCAACGTTGTCAAATCCCAGCTTCTTGGCGACCAATTGACATCACCATTTCGGCTAATTAAGCGGCCACCAAATTTTTTACGCAATAAATCGATTGTGGCATGAGATGTATTGCACCATTATTTTGAAACCATCGTTAACATCACTACCCCGAAGAGCGGGTACAAAAAAATCGGTTATTATGGTGCAATAGGTATATCCATTGACCTTAATGGTTTCGTCCTCCTGATTTTCAAATATGGGCCAATGATGCCTCCCTAGAAGCCGTATCAAACAATCCCTCATATGGGTGCATTGGCTTCTGTAAGACCATGTGTGGGTTTTCCAAATCCAAAGCCAAATACAGCAATTTGGCTCATTAACGTACCCATCAACATGAAATTGAGCTTCATCTAAAAATATGATTTCTTTGGGTAAAATCGACATCATCGTGCAGTTTCTCATTTGCCCAATAAATCCCAACGTTGTTCAAGCGTAAATCGATTTCAGTGGAGATAATAAACTGAATTTTGTGACAGAATAGAATGACATCAGTATTGCCAGATTCAAAATAACATACATACTCGTACGTACATAATGGGACATTACAACCCTTCAGCCAAGATTACGGTCTAGCTTCTCAACACCATTCATGTTGGGTGCGTTAATTTTATATGTGAGTGGCGGGACCTACAGCTTAACGTCGACTCCGAACGACAGATTTTTGAGAAAGTTTTTCAGGGCAGGTTTATTTGCTCTCAGAGTTTTTGCCAGAAATCTGCTGAGAGGAAGTCGCCGAAGAAATATTTTTTTTTTATCATATTTTCGTATTGATGTCTGACCTGGGGTTTGAATTCGGTCCTTACATCTAATAAGCCAACACACAACCTACTAGACTATGGCGACTTCAGATTCAAAATAACCGATGATTCAAATTTACACCGATAAATGGTCCATCCAATATCTATAATATTGAATGAAAAATTTAACCAACTTTTATAGAAATTCCTAATCTTGATACTTTTTTGCATGGCTTTTAAGCTTTAACTGAAAAATGACTGATGATTTTTGATTTCATAAATAATTTTTAATGCCGAATTATATTCATTCATATAAACACTATGATATTCTATTGTAGTCGTAATATAATCCATGATTATAATATAAACAAATGAATACATTTTTAATGTTTAACATAAAACATTGAATAATGAATTTAACATACTTTTAGATGCATATGTACTCATATGCATTTGCTATGTTTTATGTCTCCATTTCGGCAATTAGAACAACAGCAATCTGAACATGGACATAAACACGAGCTTGTGAACACATTGAATACAATTAAATTTTAATTATTTTTCTAATCATCAATTAAAATTTTAGTACAAATAATTGAAAAATATTTTCGGCAATATTTTTAGTTTCTTTACAAAATTGCATGACACGCAATAGAAATCAAGCTTAACAGTCTCATAATAAATATTTTATGAAATAAATTGGATTATACGATGGCATACACTTGCATGTATTTTATATCATATATATTTTATAAATATAAATAAAAAATAAAAAATTTGTATAATAGAAATGCATAAAAATGAAAAATGTTTTCAGTTTGGAATGAACAAGGGATATTCAGTCAATAATTTAATAAATTTATTTACTCAAGCGCAAATTGTTAAATTGTTGTAATAAAAAGGATATCGCTGAAAAACTAAAATTTAAACAAATCAGAATTTAAAAATAACGAAAAATATCTATATTTATGAATTATTAAAAAATGTACACTGTTTTGTATCAAACATATGTATTTATATGGGGGTCTTTCGTTAATCCCTTCTATTAATCAAATTTCAATAAATTCACTCTCGGCATCACAATATTTGAATCATTTGAAAGACCTATTGGTGCCATTGTAGTCGCCGTAGTCTAATAGATAGTGTGTTCGCTTATTAGATGTAAAGCCCGGGTTCGAGCCCCAGGCCAGACATCAAAACGAAAGATGAAAAGAAAAATATTTTTTCGGCGACTTCCTCTCAGCAGATTTCTGGCAAAAACTCTGAGAGTAAATAAACTCGCCATGAAAAAGTTTCTCAAAAATGTGGGGTTCGGAGATGACTTTAAACTGTAGTTACCGCCTCTCGTGTATAAAATTAACAAACACCACATGAGTGGTGTGAAAAGCTAGACCGTAATCCTGACTGAAGAGTTGTGATGGCCAATTATGTATGTACGATGGCATTATGTCTAATAAGCCAACACACTACCTACTAGACTACGACGACTTCATTAGTCTACAGATCATTCAATTCAGGTCAAAAAAAGTTGGTCACTATCGACCTATAGTGCTTGCCGTAGATAGTGATGGCCTGGCGAACGTTGTTGTGAAATAAATATGTGTCGCCAATCTAAAATAAGGAAGAGGCTTCCTGTTGTCCCTCATGTACAGTGGTGATGTTCTCTGCAGGTCTTGAGTGTAAGACGATAATGGTGATTGTAAAATGTGTGAAGAGTGCACCCATTTTGATAATGATTTTTTGTTGGGATACAATTTGGCAAAACAGTAATAGAATGGATGTGATACATACATACATAATTGGCCATTACAACCCTTCAGTCAGGATTACGGCCTAGCTTCTCAACACCACTCATGTTGTGTGCGTTAATTTTATACATGATTGGCGGGACCTACAGTTTAAAGTCGACTCCGAACGACAGATTTTTTGAGAAGCTTTTCATGGCAATTTTTACTCTCAGAGTTTTTGCCAGAAATCTGCTGAGAGGAAGTCGCCGAAGAAATATTTTTTCATGTTTCGTTTTGATGTCTGACCTGGGATTCGAACTCGGGTCTTTAGTCTATTAAGCCAACACACTACCTACTAGACCACGGCGACTTCAATGGCGAATGGATGTGATCCTCTGTCAAATTTCGGGAGGGACTCGTTATAAGTGTACTAAAAGTTATTTAAAAGTTATCTTTTTCGGTAAAACGGATTTCCATCTGTATAACTAAGTAATGCTTTTGCACTCCATGAAAAACAAATGCACCCACAAAGACAAATTTCCAACACTTTAGAAAAAACGTGATCGTTATCGTAATCTTCTTACGAAGAAAGTGCTATCGTAGCTAACAAAACCACTTTGGTCCCTAACACCAGTTATATGTTCCACATGAGATTCTCTAAAACTACCCTGACGTCCACTACGCGGCATATGAGAGCGCTTGCCTTTTAAAACTATTGGTTTAGCTCTCATTATATAACCACCTTAAGACTAACGTAATCGCCTTTACTTCTGCCATTATGATCACCACTACCTTAGCTCCTACCATATCTAGGTGGACAAAATGCAACAACAAACAGATTAACAAATACTATCTTAAAAACAGTAACAAAATATTAAATGTATGTATAAGTCTTATTTTTATTTTTAAATTTTCCGTAATTTTATTTGCTCTAAAGCACACTGTATTCAACATTACTTTATAGTAAAAACGTATCGCAAAAAACTAACAATCAAATGCGAGTTAGCCAAACGTACCGTAGCAAACGTTCTCTTTTTAGCATATGGAGAGCAATGTAAACGCTTACCGAAACGTTCTCTCTCGTTAGCAAAACGGAACGATCTGTATAAAACAGAATTCTCTCACGTTTTTACGTGACAGTTGAACATGAGTGCAAATGCTTGCATACCAATTTCTTTGCATTGTGTTGAGTTCGTGTGTATGTTGCTTTGTGTTTTGTTTTTATTTACATTTTTCGTTGACATATGTCTCGTTTTAAACGTTTCTATAACTAAACAAACGTTTTTAAGGCTACGTACGTTACGATTTTACGTTTCTTACGCTTGGGTAACCAGCCCTTCAGTTCTTCAAGAAAGTTTGTATGTATGTATGTCAATTTTTGTAGGCCTGTATGCTTATACATAAATTTCTTACTTACAAGACTCAATATTTATAAACACATCTGCCAATCCACTAAAGCTTATCAATAAAAAAATAAAAAAATAAAAAAAAAACAACAAAAAAAATAATGAAAAATTGAAAGTAAAGATTTTATTTTTTTTTTTAATCTCTATGAATGAACTGATAATAGAATTGATAATAGATTTTATTATAGTATTTAAACCTTCAAAAATAGAGATGATTCATAAATATTTCAGTCTTCTGGCAGAAACTGTGAGAGTAAATAAAATTCAAATCTTAAGTTTCTCACAAATTTATTGTTCGGCATCGACTTTAAACTGTATGTCCGGCCATTCATACTGAATATGTTTGACAGATAGGCCGATAGCCATAGTTGCTTGTACTTTTTGTCTGTTAAATATATATAAAAAAATAAATGAATAAATAAAGTAAGACTCCTTCACTATAATTGTTGTATTTGTAGTTTGATGTTCACTTAATACCGGTACACCCGGAAGAACGGAAAATGCCGCTGCAGATAATGTACGATATGCGGTTCCTCCCAGTGTTGCAAAACTGAAATTTTGAAATGGTACTGAACAAGAACTGAAAGATTGAATAGGTCATGGAGGTTGAATTGTGGACTCACGTCTAGTAAGCCAGCACGCTACCTACTAGACTATTTATTTATTTATATTTAATACACATACGATACGGAACAGAGAAGCTAATGACTTATTCGTGTTCCTTACATAGAAGACAAAAACACCTGACTCGGAACGCGACAATCCCCGTTTAGTCAAACATCGGCGTTCATTTTTAGCATATGAAGAGCAAAGCAAATGCTTACCGATATTACAATACGATTATGCAAGCGTTTTAATTGTGTTTCCTATTCTAAAAACGAACGTAGGTTCCGTGGACGTTTGGATAATCGGGGCTAAAGCCTAATGCTACCTTTAGCATTACGTTGAACATGTTGCCAATGCATTAATAGTTGAAAAGCGCAAGACATAAAATATGTAATAATAAAAAAGTACTGAAAGAGTCGCGGGGGTATTGCGGTATTTTTGAAATTAATAAGTACTAAAAAACGTACAAAAGTACTTAATTTTTCAATACTGGTTCTGCCAGTGCACATTTTTGCATCTTTTCTTCCAGGAGAAGAATGCTCAGTTGTATTTTATTCATCACAATTAAGCACTTTGGTTGCAATCTTGTTTAGGTCAACTGGTCTAGTTTACTCGATTATACGAACACATCTGTTGAAAAATGTTGTATCATATTCGTACACGAATCGAAAAATTTTTGAAATTTTCCTTTGATTTTAATTACAGAAAAACAGAAAATTTTATTTTTATTTTTCAAAGAATTAAAATCAATTAATTTTTAAGACAACAGCAATAGCCAGAAAGAGTAAACAACTACAGTGTATTGTAATGAAAATATTTATTTATCATTTTTATGTACACAAACATGCATACAAACATATAATTTAAAAAAAAAAACACTTGATCTGTTTGCACATTTGGTTTCAAATGCAAAATTTTAATTTTTAAATCAAAATCCAATGAATTTTCTAATGACCACGGTTTTTATAGCCATCACGACCATGACCATGTTGACTGCCATAACCATGTTGACCGCCATAACCATGTTGATCGCCATGGCCGTGGGCATAGCCATGTTGACCGTGTCCATCCTGACCATGACCATAACCATGCTGACCCTGACCTCCGTGGCCATGCTGCGCAAAGGCAACTGCAATTAACGCCAAAATAACAAAGATCTGTATAAAATATAAAACATTATTAAAAATTACTCTTAAAAATGTATTTATTTTCAAACTCTTACAAATAATTTAGCCATGTTGTGTCTTTTCAAAAATTCAATTCTTACTGTTCGAAATTTCTTCAATATTTCTGTATTTATACCAAAAAATTAAATGTATTTTATTGAATGGAAATTTTATAATCAGCTGTGTATGATAATTAAATTAATTGATTAACTTATTTGTACTTAAAAAGATGGGTTCTCTTATCGAACAAAGTCAAGAACAAATCATATTGTCTTTCTGTCAATGCCAGTAATATAGGAGTTCAAAACGACACAAAAAGATTACATTTCCAGTGCACTCATCCTACGTTTTAAACAGTAGACACACATTGGAATCGTCTGAAACGGAGAACCTTGAAATATTTTCTCTTTCTTATTTACTTTTGGATTTATTGAATGTAAATATCGATATTGAAAGAAAATTTACGTTACTACGTTCAAACGTAATGCAAATAAATACCATAAGTTTCCACATCTGATTTTAAAGAATAAGTCGTCAATACATAGGAAAAGGAACAGATTAAGTTCCGTAATGAAAAAAAAAACCTAAAGAGCGAGTCATGTAGAATCTGTCACATTTTAAAACCTGCCTTTTCCAATGGCTCTATGTTTTCTATATTCAATATTTCATTTGGTACATCTACGTTAACGCAACGCATTAAATGGTGTAACTTTTAACTTTTTCATCATACGTTAATCTTTGACTTTTCCAACTGACTGCAGAGTCGAGATACATGTTTTTATGTGCTTTTCATTCGATATTTCTTCGTTAACGCACCATAAAGAGTTGTGCAACTTCCGCTGAGTACTTCGACATCTATCTGCAATTTTTTTTTGGTGTAGAACCAAATCGAATACACACCAAAGTAACGGGTGTACCATCTATCGGTTTAAATTTGAACCATCGGTTATTTCGAATCTGGCAATTGTTACATACATAACTGGCCATTACAACCCTTCAGTCAGGATTGCGGCCTAGCTTCTCACACCACTCATGTTGTGTGCCTTAATTTTATTCTTGAGTGACGGGACCTATAGTTTAACGTCGACTCCGAACGACATTTTTTGTGAAACTGTTTCATAGCAGGTTTATTTACTCTGAGAGTTTTTGCCAGAAATCTGCTGAGAGGTAGTCGCCAAAGAATTGTTTTCTTCATGTTTCGCACCCGGGCCTTGAGTCTAATAAGCGAACACACTACCAATAGACTACGGCGACTCTCTGGCAATAGTTATGTTATTCTATTCTGTCACAATATTTCCACTGAACGTAATGAATCGACATTCGTTTGAGCAACATTGGAATTTATTGGGTCAACCAGAAACTGTACGATGATGTCGATTTTGCCAAAAAAAAAAATAATTTTTTCGGATGAATCTCATTTTCATCTTGATGGGTACGTCAATATCTTACCGTTTTAAAAATTATAAGCACATATGGGTTAAGTGTGCGCTACATGAACATGACAGTAAGTTGTAAGAATCCCAGATGTTCCGAGTGTGTCAACCAAACAACAATAAGTATCTGCTCTTGCCAACATATTTTAATGGCATAAGATTCTACGACTATCTTCTGTGGTAGCTGGCGGCTACAATGTATAAATTACCCTTGAGTTATAGGTTATACCTTTGCTTCATACAACTTCCGTCTAACGCAATAACTAAAAGGGGTTTAAAGGTCGTTTTGATTATAAAAGCAATTTTTTGACCTACATCGTGATCAAAACTGTGTCCAGAGATTGGTTTCTTATACAGACAGTTTTTCTTTAAGGCGTTCGATCGAACATCTTCGAAGATCACTTATCTGAAGCTACTTCTACTGCTGATTAATTGAGCGTCGACACAAACTTGCTGTTGTGTATGTAGTTTTATTTTTAATTTCAAATTATTTTGATCTTTCACTGGAGTGGTTTAATACTTTTTTGTTCTTTATTCGAATTGTTGTTGTTGTTCTCTTAGAATATACGCAATTTTACTGATTACAAAGAAACAACAAATCGAAGTTCTTCATTCACATGTTGGAAAGTATTTGACTCAAATGAAATAAATGCTGTGAAGAAAAATGATAAGAGCTTTGCTTGTAAAAATTTTTTGTTTATTTTTTTTTTAATATTTAATTTTGTTTATTTTTTAAAGTTAACATAATTATGAGCACTTCTTGTAGGCCCACAACCAGATTTGATACACAATTACGAAAATATTCAGCATAATTGATAATGTGGTCATGGCCGTGCCCTTTAAAGATTGAGGCAAATAGGCTTAATACGAATGACACTCTCACGTCCGGCCTACAGTCAATTTCCGAATGGGGTCGTATGAATAGGACGATAACACAAGCGCTGCAATAATATTGCCTTCTCTGTAGTTATGGGTGGAGTAAGTATTAATGAGTCAGACGCTCTTGTTGTTCTGGGCATGAAAATTCAGTGTAATGTTCGCTGAAGCTAGCACATATTTCAAGTGTCAAAAGAAGCATTCAAATGCCACGGTTCCTAAAGACGATGCAAGAAATACTTCACTTTATGTGATCTCCTTGCTATTTACACCACTTATGTCCGACCGAGAATGGAATACAACTCTCTTTTTTTCCTCTAGCGAGATAAAGGGTCATGTTTCCGAAAATTGTGTATTCTTACGTAGCACTTGTCTTTCTCGCAAAGCACATTCGTCTGCTGTCGATTGGCCAATGGATCGCCTACTGTGTTAATGACAGATTTCGTTCCTTAGCCGGACTATCCGTATGTGGAACTCGCTACTTGAAGAGGTCTTTCTTTCCTGACACTTATAATATAAAAATTTAAAATCTAGGTTAGGTTAGGTTAGAGGACGGGTACTTACCACTGAGACGAGTACAATACTCGGAGGTCAAACTGACTCATCGTAATACGCTCTAAAATTAGAGAGAAAGGAAAAGAGGAGAGAAAGTTGGAAAGGGAGGATAAGGAAACGGAGGAAAAACGCAAACAACAAATACACAGTCGCAGTGGTCTAGTTGGTAGTACGTTGGCTTATTACACGTGAGGCCTCGGTTAAACCCCAGGTCAGGCATCTCCAACAAAACGAAATATAAAAAATATTTCTTCGGCTACTACCTCTGGCAAAAACTCTGAGAGTAAATGAAAATGCCATGAGAAGATTCTCAAAAATCTGTCGTTCGTAGTCGACTTTAAACTGTAGGTCCCACCACTCATATATAAAAATTAATGCACACAACATAAGTGGTGTGAGAAACTAGGTCGTAATCCTGACTAAAGGGTTGTAATGACCAATTATGTATGTATGTACAAACACACAAGACAACGCAACTACAATACTGAAGCCCAAGCATTTCTCATCTAATTGAAATTATAAATGAATCTATGGAGAGTCATAATGTCGACACTCGACAAAAAGTCAAAACCTTCGAAGAAACCCCTCTCCAGGGCCCTCAACCTACTTAGGGCTGGACAGTTACAGAGGAGGTGGTCGATACTTTCCAACTTCTTCTATTCGCAATAAGCCTAGCAGTAGTCCGGCTGGGATCCGTTCGAGATCTTTGTCAGCGGTCTAATCTCACAGTGCCCTATAATATAACCAATAACTAACCTCAGACTGACGTTACCTATGCCCAGCAGCAAAACTAATGTCGACAAACACTACTCCCTCGGTTCTTCGTCCCATAACTTATTTTCCAAATATCTAATATTGATGACTGTGATCCCAACTGGTAGTCGCAGTAGTCTAGTAGGTAGTATGTTCGCTTATTAGACGTAAAACCCGGGTCGAGCCCCAGGCCAGACATCACAACGAAATATGGAAAAAAAAATATTTCTTCGGCGACTTTCTCTCAGAAGATTTCTGGCAAAAACTCTGACAGTGAATAACCCTGCCATTAAAAACTTTCTCTGTTTCAGTTAAGCTTTAGATCCCGCCACTCCAGTATAAAATTAAGGCACACAACATGAGTGGTGTGAGAAGCTAGGCAGAAATCCCAACTGAAAGGTTGCAATGGCCAATTATGTATGTATGTATGTGATCTCAACCTGAACGTATAGGTTTCCATAATTTCTATGTAAATGATCAAAATAAAAGACTAAAAGTTTTATTGCGATAAGGTTTCGATTTTAAATTTTCTCCAACATTTTGTTGTACAATTTAATGCTTTTTTTTAATTCATTTGGTTTCGCATTTTTTATTTTCAAAGTTAATTTAATCATTTGTATTTGAGTATAGCTTTTATAAAAATATAATCATTTCAACCATTCGAATACCCACAATATACCACATAATCATATATCAGCGTCAAATTTTCAAGACATGACGTCTTTCTTTTTATTCCCACTGATGTGTGCATCATTTGTCAAAAGAAGCTGCAATAACTTTTCGTCCCTTTCCACGAATTCATTTTGTTTTCTATTTGCACTTGTGATAAATGTTTATCATCGTGATAACTGCTGGAACAATTGAAAACTTTTTTTAAGTTTCTAGGAATTCAGTAAAAAAAAGAAGAAATAAAAATACTAGAAATACTCTTTGAAACAAAGGAAAATTCTTGAAATTAATTTTAAAAAATATTGTATAGGAAGTGACAAGAAGAATAGCTTGTTGTAATTGTGACAAATTTTTACAAAAGTTTGAAAAGTTATTCTGGTGTCTGGTTGCCGAATTGCGAAACTGCTGTGTCCAGCAGTGCACATCAGAAGAACCAGCAACTACTTGAGTTCGACAAGAGAAAGGTTCAAATTCCAACAGGAATTCTAAAGGGTTACTGCGCTATTGGCGATTTCGCTGACAGAATTCGTCTGTCCCACCAGAATTAATGCAAAAATTGGCATGATGTGTGGGAAACGGAATTGGCGTCTTAGGTTTTTGAACGACACAACGTTTGAAGATCTGGCCATGGTGACTAATGCACCACTGAAGGAACAAAGAGCAATTGCTTTTCGCAGATTTAGGCCCGGTGACGTCTTTGGGTCTTACTTTTTAGGGATGAGGCCTTAATTGTAGCAACTGAAAACAGTAATTGTTACGAAAATATGATAACGAAGTTCTTGTAACTTGTAGTTTCAGAAAGATTTGCAACGATTTCTAGAGCATTTTATTTTAATTTTAATTATTTTCTGAAATCAAGTCCGATATTCAACGTTATCGGGAAGATATAACCTCATTTCTGTAAAAAAAAATATTGAAAATTACATGAAGAGTGCAATAGTTTGTTTACAGAGACGTGCCGACCATTTGACGAATATATTTTACATTTTTTGGGCAATTTGTGGATACCACGCCAATTAAACTGTTCGTCGTTTGGAACAAATCAATTAGGCAATCAATTTTCGACTTCTTCGTAGGATTCAAAGTGCTGCTTAGTCAATGAGCATTCCATCAATGAAAACGGATAGTAGTAGGAAGAAGCCAAATCAAGTGAATGCAGCGGATAGGGTAGCAGGTCCAAGGTAAATGCTTTGACGGTACCCTAAACCGGGTTTACTTTGTGTGCAGATGCATTCTCATGTTGCATAATTAACTTGGCGTGTCTAGTAGCCCTCTCTGGCCGTTTTTCGAGCAACGCATGTTTCAAATTGATATTTTGTTGTCGGTAGCAGTCTATTATTATTAGTTTCTCGAAGTTTTAGGAACGTTTGTTACGTCACACCGTTCTGGTCCCACCAGACAAACAACATTCTCTTCCTGCCGAATCGATCGCTTTTGCACTCAGATAGGTACATGATTTTTTCTGTTTAACATTCTGAAAATAATATAATTTTTAATTGTGAGTGACAATTCAAAGCAAAACACTGTCTGTTTTATCGTGCCTTTGAAGCAAAATTTCTCAAGTGTCTTTTCGGTTTTCTATCTCTATGTAATTCAATTCATATGACACCCCTTTTCAAGAATTTTGACTGTTTCCCATAGCTTTTAAGCGGTCAAAAATTGTTTGTTGTGTCCAGTATTGTCTGCAATTCGGCCCTTCATTATTTTTTGAATCGTTATGTTTGAACTGTCGAAACCATTATCTGCGTATTGCTTCTACAGAGAATGTTTTCCATGTGTCTCGATAAGTATTTGATAAAACTCTCCAGCACTTTCCTTTAAATGAAAACAAAAAATTAATGCTTTCCGTGAATCATAATTTTCTGGTACAAAATTCGCCATATTTAACGTGTTAAAAAAGTGTGGTGTTTGTTTATTGATTTGATGTATGTATACGAAATATGTTTGATAGACACAAAAAAGGCTCGTTCACAATAAAAATGTTTCCTATGAAAGTATTTCTATATTGATGCTCATTTCATACCGGTACACTCAGTATAATGAAATTTCATCAAATACCCTGATATGAAATACAATTTATTCATGATGGTCAACAAAAAAATATATCCCATAAAACGAAATATTATTATAAAACATAGAATTGTCAGCAGTAGTATGAAATTACATTTAATAATCAAAAGTCTAAAATGCAATGTGTAATAAAATTATCATATTGAAATAATAACAATATATATGCATTCGTAAACAACAGTATCGTAAATATTTATTGTTGGATAGAAACATGCATTACAAGCCAACATTTAAAAATGCAACTGAAATAAAACCATCCACGAGTGCCAATCAACTAAAAATTAACTACACTTGCAATATTATTTTTAATGTCGTCGACTGTATTCGCAAAATTTACATTTTTATATACATACATACCATAAATATATTATTTTTGGTTTTTATTTGGTTTTTTATTATAATTATTATTGTTATTGTAATTCGATGGAAACTTTAAAGCAGAAGTTGTCATAGCTAAATATTAGTGCACAAAAAATATTTTCAATAATGAATTCAAATTTTGTTGATTCTTTTTTTTTATAAGTTTTTCGCAAATGTTTATTACGGTCTTGTGTTGATGGCAGTAATCATCAATTAACCCAGAATAGATTTTTTACAATACCTACCATAAAGTTTCTTTATGGCAAAAAGTGAAACGATTAAGATTTAAAGACACTTTACTCTGAAACGACTTTACCTATGATACAAATGTATGTACTAGCCATTGTGTTATCCTTACTCACATCGGAAAGAAGTTCATCATGGCATAAGAATTAGGGGACACAGAATTTTAACATATCCATTTCGTGTTTTCAAAAGTATGGGAGTGGAATTCGACATCTGTCAAACTAAGTTGTGAAACTAACTTTTTCATTTCAGTTGAAAGTCTGACATTGACGAAAATGGATCGCTTAACTATTACACAACGCATAAAAATTATCAAAACCTACTCGTACTACAAAAATGGTGATTCTGCCACAGGCATGTATCGTGCTTTAAGAGGAGATTATGGTTTACATAATCGTCCAACTACGCAAGCAATTGGCAAAATTGTGAAGAAATTTGAAGAGACTGGAGTGATTACAAATATTGAAAGGCCTATGCATCATCGTTTCGCTCGTTCCGCTGAAAATATCGCTATTGTAAGTGAAAGTGTTGCCGAAGACCCGAATGTATCGATTCCTCGTCGTTCTCAGGAATTAGGACGGTCATACGGCACATTATGGCGTATTTTGCATTTAGATCTACACCTACATCCGTACACCTACATTCACAACGTCGTAGATACGTGGAATGGGTGCTTGAACAACAGGCGGTGGACGGCAATGTTGCGAACAAAATTTTCTTCAGCGATGAAGCACATTTCACACTCGGTGGGTATGTTAATAAACAAAATTGTCGTATTTGGGGTTCTGAGAATCTTCAAGTGATTGAAGAGAGGCCATTACATCCAGAAAAAGCCACTGTTTGGTGCGCTCTTTGGTCCGAAGGTGTGATTGGACCTTACTTCTTCGAAAACGACTATGGAACGACTGTCACCGTCAATTCGGAGAGTTATGGTCATATGATAACCGACTTTTTTTTGCCTGCTACTGAAGAATACGACTTGGAGGATATGTGGTTTCAACAAGACGGTGCCACATGCCACACAACTCGAGCGAATATGGCTTCATATTCATATTTCCTGGCCGTGTAATTTCTCGTCGTGGCGATATCAACTGGCCACCAAGATCATGTGATTTGACACCATTAGTCTTTTTTGTATGGCTACGCGAAAGACCGTGTTTATGCAGATGAACCTTCAACTCTTGAGCACTTAAAAAGAAACATTCGTCAAGTTATGGCTGAGATACCGCCCAATATGTATCAAAAAGTGGTCGAAAATTACCTCAAAAGAATCAATGCTTGCAACACTTCGCGTGGAGGTCATTTAAATGATGTAGTGTTTCACACATAATGTCAACGTTCAAACTTTACAATAAAAAAGAAATATCATGAAAAAAGTATTTTATATGTGTTTTATTTACGTTTACTTATGAAACCACGAAATGGATAATTCGATATAATATTTGACTGCGTATTGAAGTTGATGAAGTCCGAATAATTCTTATTCTTATTAAACACGAAATTATTTGGCTTCACCAAATATGTTACATTAAACCTTTACAACTATTCCTTACACATAAAGTAAAGATATTGTAACAATAAGCCAAATTGTTAACAAATTTTAAAGCTTAAAACATACTTCCACCTCCTGATGTTTCGTAACTTTACAGCATTTATGTGCGAGACCTTCTTTTTTTTTTAAATAAAACACAGCGAAACTCAATTTGCAGTTAAGGTATCTTAAGGTTTGAAATGCTTGTATGTATCTTTACAAAATTTGTTTAAATTTTATACCCTACAGACCGGTCTTCATCTTCTACTTTAACCTTATCCGATTGAATTAAATTTTCTATTGCAATAAAGTTTTTAAAGTTTTGCTCCATCATTTAACTCTGCTTAGCTGTATGCGGCAACTCCATTTGAAAATATTTTTTTTTTATGATTTACTTTCCTTTATACAGAAAAACTTTGTCATGCTTAACGACAACTTTTCTCCAAAACTAGCTCCATGCAAACTTTAATGCTTAAGTATGTAATGAAGTGAAATTCTGCAATAATTTCTTTCAGTTTTGTTTCCATCGCTTTAACACTTGGATTTGCATAAATTTGTACTTGCTTTGCAAATTATTATGCAAAAAAAAAAAAAAAAAAAGATAAATAAAAGACAGCAGTTGAAGAAACTATTCAGGTAAGAGTTTTAATAACAAAAAAACGAGTGAAAAAAATTAAGAAAAATTTTGCACATTAATTCTGAATAAATTGTTGAATAATCATTGAGAAAATTAACAAATAAATGTAAAGGAATTTTCCAATTAAAATATAAAAGCTTTCTACACAAACTTTATTATCTTTTTAACTAGCTGTACCCTGCGCGCTTTGCTGCACTACAAACTAAAATAAATTTGAAGGAAAGACATTAGACAAATATCCAATTTAGTTTGAATCATTTTATTGATTTTGTTTCCCGTTGTCCAGGTGATTCAGACGAACGGGCCTGAGTAGTACGCATTCGATCAAGTGATTCATTGTTCAAGTGATTCATGCGAACGGATCTGTGCGCCATGTACTCGAAGATTTTTCAGTCTCAATGCTGATTCTGAGGCTAGTAATGCTCTTTTCTTTTCTTTTCTTTTCAACACAGGATCAAATGCACAGTTTACGATTTAATTAATTTCGAAGAATTTTCAGTGGCGCCCGCCACCTGTCGGAAATTGGTTATACCAACTTAGAAACCTTCGTCGGCCCATGCGCAACAACTTTGCTAAAGATTAAATGCATAGTTTACGATTCCATAAAGTACATTCATTTTTATATATATATAGATAATTTAAACTTGAAAAAAAAAAATAAAACAAACGTCTACGAATTTAATTTTGGTTATATTTTTTCTTATTTGGTGAATTTTTTCACAAATGTTGGTTACAAAATTTTTTTCTTTCCCTTCTATCTTTCCCCCCGCGTCGTTCTTTACACTTTATTTTCTTTGGTTTTATACATCAAGAATCACAGATAGCATACTTGCAGGGGTAACTACTATGCGTATGAGTAACATATTTCAAATTCAATTAAATATTAAGTATGTAGTATGTAGCATACGTGGGCATGGCCCCTCGCTCATTTGGAATATCAACATAAAAAGTAGCCTATAACTCCTTCCAGACATACAGGAAGATACTGTGAAAATTTCAAGTTCGGTTCAGCCGTTTAATCGTCTATAAACTTCAAACATACAAACATACAAACATACAATCAAACACACATTCATTTTTATATATAAGATGAATTAAATTCAAATGGTTGTTACATACAAACATAATTGAACATTACATTCCTGCAGACAGGATTAGCTTCTCAGACCAATTATGTTGTGTGTGTTAATTTTGGACATTAGTGGCGAGACCTAAGTCAACTCCGAATGACAGAAGGAATTTTATTTACTTTCACAGTTTTTGCTGGTCGCCGTAATAATAGTGTTCCATATTTCGTTTTATTCGAGATGTCTGACCTTGGGTTTGAACCGTGGCCTCATGTCTAATAACACTTACTACCTACTAGAATACGGCAACTTCAAATTGGTTGAGTTACTTCCTATATAGGCGGGTAAATAGCCAGAAGTGGCTATCAATTGGCATAAACCCATTTAAGCCATATAAAGTCTATTGTGATAACAATTCATATAGTAATTATCATAACTAACAATAGATTATTTAAGTTGTTTACATAATAGCTAACAAAGTGATTTCCCCTTTTCCGAAATAATGCAAAGCATGTGCCCTAAAAATTAAGAAAGAGAAGGAAATTCTCTTCCCATTCCTAACTTCCTGTAGAAGTCGTTGGCCATGTTCACTAGACCAGTGTGTGCCACATGAATACCAGAGATCAGCAATGAATCGTTTTCTTCTAAGTACTCATGAAATTTTAAGTATGAGTGAGTCAACAGTATTCAAATTTAACTACTCTGATTCATTCGTAGTCACTACAACATTGATTTATAAGTACAGGTTGCAATGAGTATGAGTACAACGTTGACATCAAACTCATACCATTCAAACTCATACCATTTGATTCATATGCCTTCTCATCAGATTTATAAATTTAGAAAAATACTTATAATACTCATAAATGATTGGAATGATTCGAATCATTCATCAAAATTTGCAGTCTTAGTTGTTGTTGCATTTACAAAAAAAGAAGAAAGAAAAACACAAAGACAGCAAGCATAGCAAAGACACTACCTTCTAGTGAGTATTGTAGTGTTCGTACGCGAATCATACTTATTTTGTGATTCTTGTAAATGTTGAGTAAAGGAGAGTCGAAATCAAAAACATCATGTGTATTGTTAAGTATGAGTACCATGAGTACTTCAAACTTTGAATATGAGTAGTATGAGTATGATATTAAAATAAGTATGAATACGTAGAAGTATCAGAAATCATGAGTATGATTCAAATCTACTAATCTTTTTGAATACTCATTGCTGATCTCTGATGAGTATCCATAATGTAATATCAGGTAATGACTCCAAAATATTTAAATAGAAGTTTCACTCGCCCTCTATTCTGCTATGGTCCATAAAACCCCTCAGTCGACCTTCGTTCTCATACCACTTACTTTGTGTGTGTAAATGTTATAGAAGAGTGGCGGCACCTACAATTTAAAGTCGACTCCAAACGACAGATTTGTGAGAGATTTTACCAGAAACCTACTGAAAGGAAGACGCCAAAGAGTTATTTTTTTATATTTCGTTTTGTTGATGATGTCTGACATGGAGTTTGCACCATGGCCTCACGTCTAATAAGCCAACACACTACTACGACTTCAATGAATACTGTTGAATTATGTTCACAGAAGACGGATGTGAAACAAAAGTATTTTATTTCATTTTTTTTAAGGGAAACCCAAATTTCTGAACTAAATTTGCTTACAATAATAATGTTTCTTTAATTAAATTTAATTTTACTTTGAAAAGAACTTTTTTTATTTGTAATCATTTTTCTTTTAACAACTAAAAAAAAACTACAATTGTAGAAACTTTTTGTGCAGGATTTCTTTTTTGCTCTTTATTTTCCCATTCTTTTCAAAACTATTGCAAAGAAGATACAATCAGTAAAGGGATTAAATGCCAAAAGAAAGAACGGAAGAAATACAAAAAAAAAAAATACCAAAAAGGAGCTGTAACAACATGGAATAATTAATTTTTAGAAAATTTTGGGAAATTTAAATTCAAACAAAACATGTTTCCAAAAATCTTAAAAGATGCAAATTGGCATACATTTTATACAGATGAGTATGATTAATATTATTATAAGGACTTTCGTTAAGAGTGTTTCTTTTTTTGAAATTCAAATAAAACATAATGTTTGTGGGAATTTTATTACTTTCAAAGACCTATTGATGCCATTATGTAAGGAATATAGCAACGTTTAAATATCCTCAATGGTTTGACATCCAAAATGTTAAATTTTCCATGACTCTAGCGCTTAAATCAAGCTGAACTTGATCGACGGCATAGCTTTGTTAAAACACTGTGTTTTGTGGCTTATTTGCATAGAAAGATACGTAAGTAAACTGCTCAAGAAAATTTCAAACTACAATCGGTATTATAAAGTAGCTTCTCACACAACTTAAGTTGTGTTTGTTAATTTTATATATGAGTTTAAGAGAGAGACCAGCAGTTTAAGGTCAACTCCGAGCGACAGATTTTTGAAAAACTTTTCATGGAAATTTTATTTACTCTCAGAGATTTTGCCAGAAAAATATGTGTGGCATAAAAGGGATGGTTTTTTTTTAGAGCTATGGGAAAATAAAAAAAAAACACATAAAATTTAGAAAAATGCATGAAATCTTTATTTAAATCGATAGTACGGTCTATATAATTTAATGTTTGAAGATTATTTCATGCAAATGTTGACCGCGACTGCGCCTCAAATGGTCCATCCGCTTAGTCCAATTTTGGCATACAATTTCCAACATTTCGGCCTGCATCTCACGAATAAATGCTTCAATGTTGTCTTCCAATGCGTCAATTGTCTGTATAGAGATGAGCTTTAACATCGCACGATCTAGGCGGCCAGTTGATCGGTCCCGAACGTGAAATAAAATGTTCACCGAACTCGCCTTTCAATAAGTCCATTGTTACGCGTGCTGTGTGGCATGTGGCACCGTCTTGTTGAAACCACAACTCATGCAAGTCAAGCTCTTGCATTTTGGGCAAAAAAAAGTTGGATATCATCTTACGGTAGCGCTCACCATTCACAGTTACGTTACGATTCGCAGCATCTTTGAAGAAGTACGGTCCAATGATGCCACCAGCCCATAAATCGCACCAAACTGTGACTTTTTCTGGATGCATTGGTAGCTTTTGCAATGCTTCCGGCTGATCTTCACTCCAAAATCGACAATTCAGTCTAAAATCGACCGGGTCGATTAAACTGACAAAAAAATGGAAGAAGCGGGCGATGAACTTTCTTAATAGAGCACGCATTTTGATAATAAAATTCAATGATTTGCAATTCAATTCAATCGTTTGTAAGACGATTAAATGGTTAAATTATAGAGCAAACGTGCGTGAGCTGTTTAAACCAGTGTTGACAAAAAGGTAATAGCTAAAAAATCACCCTTTAATACTGTTGAAACCATATGTCGTTATTGTCCGAATCATTCAATTCAGGACAAAAATAGTGATAATCATCGACATACAAACGGTCACTGTCTCTGGATGCATTGAACGCTCTTGCATAACATGTGGACAATTTTCTTTGTTCATCCAGAAATATGTACGTCTCTTCGCTGAAGAAAAGTTTTCGATGAGAATTAGCCATGTGCTCTAGATTCCATTTCGAGAGCTCACGTCGTTATCTATTATCATCCCAGAATCAATTGAATTATTTACAAGAACGAGTTCTTATGAGCGACGCAAAATTGACACTCACGGTCAGTTACGATGTTTTGAGCAGAGTTTGCGTTTAATCGACGTACTGGTATTGCTCGATCGTTTACTGCACCAAATTGGGAATGGTCCTGTCGGTAGGATGATTAGGGCAATTGTAAAATGGTCGTAAGGTGCCGTGCCTTACAATTGCATTACTTGTAAGTGTTGTTGAATGCTGTAACAATCCATTGAGATTTGACAAAATGAACTGTTGTTTAGCAGGTAGTGTGTTGGCTTATTATACGTGAGGCCACGGTTTAAACTTCAGGTCAGACATCTTCAACGGTAAACGAAATGAGAAAATTCTCAGCAAATTTCCGACAAAAACGTAAATAAATTTTAAAATTGTCATGAAGAGTTTCCCAAAAAAAAAAAAAAAAATTTCGTTCGGAGTGGACTTTAAAATGCGATTTGACCGTTAAAGAAAAGTGTTATGCAGACAAACCAGAGAGTTCCAGAGTTTGAAGTTGAACATTCCTGATGCCATTGCCGATATACGGCCCCATATACTCACAAAAGTGCACGAGAATTGGTCGGATCGAATGAAGTACTGTGAGGAGGGCCGCGGTCGGCATTTGAATGAAATAATATTCCAATTCGAACCGGAACAGAACTTCGCAGCAAAGAAAGTAAATTTAAACCTTTAAATTTCCTACCTTATATAATGCCTCAAAGACATTCAATCTTTCATTCATAACACCTAAGCATAATACCATAATATTTAATAATTTAATACTGAATTATGTTTGTTTCGTTTAAATCCCTTTGAAAAAATTCGTCGGAATTTCTTTCAGCAAATTTTGTATTGCATGTGATACTATTTTTGCTTTTTTTTTTCTTCGTTCGATTTTGTTCCACTTCTTTCTTTGATTCAATTTAAACCGAAATAATTGATTTCTGTCTTATTGTTTGCATTTTTCTTTTGTTTCCACATCTATTTGTAACTTTGACCCAAATATGAGGAGGGGTAAATCGTATTCTTTTTAACGCCATACAAACCTAACAATACGATGAAATTGAAAAGAATATTTCACAGAATAAACTGAAAATCAATGGGAAAAGAACGCATTAATATGCAGAAGTATTGTTTGATATTCATTTGCAATTGCTCTACTTTGAAACGTTAGAAATGAGAACAAACTATAGGGGAATTAATTTGTTTGCACTTTATGAGGCACGTTGAGCTGATGCAGCGCTAACTTAAAGTACAACAGTATACGGAATATTATGGTTTTGGAATAAGAATATAATCCGGCTGTGTTATCATAAGAAAAGAAATAGAAAGGTTTTGTTTACAATAACTTGACAAAATTCAGGCAAGGGTTGCCACAGCGCAGATTTGAATCGTGGCTTCGCGTCCAATAAGCCAACACACTACCAACTAGACTACGGCGACTTCAAACAAAATACACAAACAACAATGAAACAACGATAGAGATCCCGAGAAGGCAAAGACACGAACATTCAACTTCAGGAACATTCATCAGACTGTTTATGTGGGCATATAAAAAGGCAAGACAAAGCAGGAAACCCGTAGTAAGAATTCAGTCAGTCTTGTGTGAAGACACGCTGCGTGTGAAGAGAACAGTCGTGGTTTGAAGATCTCCGTTGTAATAATCTGCGTTGTAAGCAAAGAAGAATAGCGAATAAGCATTTATTGTTGTATAAGCCAAGTAATAGACAGTGGCAGTTGAAACTAAACACCAATTTATTTTTACTGTTCCACTAAAAATTGGAGGGTGTTATGCTCAATAAAAAAAAAAACACTCATTTCATAAGGCTATACATGGTATATGTATTTCACTTTGTTTGCATCCCTTTTAAAAGAAAGTTCTATTAGCTCGCTAACGAAACATTTTTATTGTGTTGACACAATTCTTTTCTTTAAAAATGAAACATAACTTCAGAAATGCTAATAATTCTTTTATTTTTGTAATAAATCATAAGCCTAATGCCAACCATACTACATATCTAAATCTCTTTCTGAATATTAACTTAAGAATCTTTTATTCGTTTTGAAATCAATTTAAATAAGGCATCATCACTTTAATAAATTCAATTCCATTTCAAAGAGAGAGAGAGCGAGCATTACAAATGAGATTTTGAAACAGAAATAGATTTTGAAATCCGAATAGAAACCGAATTACAAAGGAATAAAAATCAATAACACTTTAATGGAATTGCTTTTAAATTGTATTTCTGTTAACACCCCTCAATCTATGTACATACGAGTATGCGTGTGGCTGGCTGACAACAACAACAGCAGCATAGTAGTGTTGAGTATATTTTTATTGCTAAACTTTGAAGATATGTATGTACGTTTGGATAATAGAAACAAAAGAAGAAAAGTTACGGAAGCCTTTTTTGACTTTTTTCTCCATTTCCTTCCAGTTCTTCTTTTTCTTTATGCTTTTGGATAACCATCAAAGTGTAACAAAGTGAATGAACAGGCATAAACAAGAGAAACAACTGCTACGAAGATTTCGTATTATCTTCTCTAATACTTACATCTAAAATTTATTGTTAGATATTGAAATACAAATACAAACAAAAGAATGTTAAATTATTCTCTGTATGAAAATATTATTAAATCCTAGCTTACTTCATCATCATCATTTTTATTACTTCAGAAATATATTTTAAAAATTTAGGCCAGCAGCAGCTAATAAAACTTAACAGCGAGAACAGAATTACTGCTGACAACGTTTAAACATATTAAACTTGGCAAGAAGGAACATTAATGATGATAATAATTATCATTGAAATTTGTTTATTATCATTACCACATTAGGTTAAGAATGACGGCTTAACATAATGAAATTAGACACACAAACATTATTGAAAGCCAGTTTGTTAAGAGGAAAAGTTTTGTAATAAAAGCGAATGAAAAAAGAGTGAGATATGGTTGACAGGGTTACTTTAAGAAAAACGTCTTCTTTAACAGCTTTCATATACAATTTTTAAGGATTTTCTTAACTGTTATTGGTTTATATACGACCATATCACCGCATAAGTGATTAATTACTTACTTACGTATTTAATTGGTCATTACAACTCTTTAGTCAGGATTACAAACTAGTTTCTGTATATGTGTCACTTTTAGCCATAAGTGGCGTAACCTACATACATACATACATAATTGGCCATTACAACGCTTCAGTCAGGATTACGGCCTAACTTCTCAACACCACTTATTTGTTTGCCTTAATTTTATCCTTGAGTGGCCTGGCCTATAGTTTAACGTCGACTTCGAACGACAGATTTTGAGAAACTTTTTCATGGCAGGTTTATTTACTCTCAGAGTTTTTGCAAGAAATCTGCTGATAGGAAGTCGCTGAAGAAATATTTTTTTTTTCATATTTTGTTTTGATATCTGGCCTGGGGCTCGAACCCGGGCTTTACGTCTAATAAGCGAACACACTACCTTCTAGACTGCGGCGTAACCTGGACAGTTTAAAGCGCGTCGGAGCGATAGATTTTTGAGAAACTTCTCAGAGTTTTTGCCATAAAGTACTGAGAGGAAGTCGCCGAAAGAAATACTTTTTTTATATTTCGCTATGTTCCAGATGTATTGACTTGAGTTTGAACCGGGGACTCATATCAGATCTCAGCAATGAGTATTCAAAAAGATGAGTTGTAGTAAAATGAAAGAGTTTTGGTTTTGTTGTTAAGTGCGGCTCGATACGCACAGTTTGGCTTTTGTTTATTGATTGATTCTTGAGGGAAAATGCCCCTTCTTTTATACTAAATTTTGGCTGATTTAGCATTTCTAAATCAACCCCTTAACTCTAACATATTTCTTATATTTACTTAATACATTTAACAATTGTTTACATATTTATTCTATATTAAATAATATTGCATTGGTTTGTGTGTGTACTAACCATGGGACAAGTGTGTGCAATATGACACGCGCCCGTTGTTCATATAAACATAATAATTCCCACGGTTAAGTGTGAAGAGAGCCATACACGATCACCAGCAATGCAATACAACAACAACACACATTATAATAAAACCAATGCGGCTGGCGGCCTGACAACAAAGTATCAAGTGATCGTCGCATGTGCGCGACGGTCAATAACATTGAGTCAAGTGGCCGCTGCTCATATGCAATTGGATATTCTTTTGTTTATGCATATGAAATATTGTGTTGGTATTGACAACCGTAAAATCATGCTACAGAGTAGATTCGAATCAAACTCATAATTTCTGATACTTATACCCATTCATACTTATTTTAATATCATACTCATACTAATCATATTCAAAGTTTGAAATACTCATCGTACTCGTACTTAACAATAAGCATGATGTTATTGATTTCGACTCTCCATAACTCAACATTTACAAGAAGCACAAAATAAGTATGATTCGCGTATGGACACTACAATACTCACTAGAAGGTTAAGATAACGATTTCGACTTGAGACATGAAGAACGTGGAAGACCAACAAAAAAGATTGAAGCCGCTGAATTGCAAAAAAACATTGCTAGGAAAGTTGAATGTCGTTCAACCAACAATGGGTGCCACATAGAAAATGGATTTATTTTCAGTATGCTAAACGGGAAAAATCATAAGTTAATATGGGAGCCCAATCAACGCAGGCAGCAAAACCAGATCGAATCGGCAGGCAGACAATGATGTAAGTCTGAAAGATATGATGTAGTCTCTAACAACCATCAACTTAGGCTGCACAACCAGGTCAATTCGACATGATGAAAATGCAATAATCACCTAAAAATGATCTCAAAATGAGCAGTATAGGTCACTAGACACGTCAAGGTAATTTTGCAACATGAAAATATAAAGGGCTATCCATTTCGTGGTTTCAAAAGTATGGGAGTGGAATTCGACATCTGTCAAACTAAGTTGTGAAACCAATTTTTTTCTTTTCAGTTGAAAGTTTGACATTGACGAAAATGGATCGCTTAACTATTACACAACGCATAAAAATTATCAAAACCTACTACAAAAATGCTGATTCTGCCACAGCCACGTATCGGCAATTTTTCGAAGAAAATTTTCTTCAGCGATGAAGCACATTTCACACTCGGTGGGTATGTTAATAAACAAAATTGTCGTATTTGGGGTTCTGAGAATCCTCAAGTGATTGAAGAGAGGCCATTACATCCAGAAAAAGCCACTGTTTGGTGCGCTCTTTGGTCCAAAGGTGTGATTGGACATTACTTCTTCGAAAACGACTATGGAACGACTGTCACCGTCAATTCGGAGCGTTATGGCCATATGATAACCCACTTTTTTTGCCTGCTATTGAAGAATACGACTTGGAGAATATGTGGTTTCAACAAGACGGTGGCACATGCCACACAACTCAAGCGAATATGGCTTCATTGCAAGAGACATTTCCTGGCCGAGTAATTTCTCGTCGTGGCGATATCAACTGGCCACCAAGATCATGCGATTTGACACCATTAGACTTTTTTTGTGGGGCTACGCGAAAGACCGTGTTTATGCAGATGAACCTTCAACTCTTGAGCACTTAAATACCAACATTCGTCAAGTTATGGCTGAGATACCGCCCAATATTTGTCAAAATGTGGTCGAAAATTACCTCAAAAGAATCAATGCTTGCAACACTTCGTGTGAAGGTCATTTAAATGATGTAGTGTTTCACACATAATGTCAACGTTCAAACTTTACAATAGAAAAGAAATATCATGAAAAATATATTTTATATGTGTTTCATTTACGTTTACTTTTGAAACCACGAAATGGATAACCCAATACTTTGAAGAAAAATATTTTACATTCCCATTCAAAACTAACTAACTTCATATCTATAATTTATTAGCATTCTCTGACACATATAAATTGAATTATATTTACGTAAACTTTGGAATTATTAAAATCCTTTTGATTCTAATAAGAAATACCACTTCATTAGTGCACTGACAACATCTAACAGGAGGTTTTAAGTTATAAAGACTACCTACTCAATGCAGTTTTATTTGACATGCATTTAAAACTAAATGTAGGCATATTAATTCCAACACTATCTATGCAACGTATTATTGTAATCATGTATTATGTATGCCTTACTGTGGTCACTCTTACTCATGCAGATTGTAAGTTCCAGAAGGTAATACAAGGTCCGCCAAATAACTTTTTTTTTTTGAAAATGCTTTAAAAAAACTACTGAATATTTTCTCAAATTTCTTTTTTTATTTGAAAGTACAATCCTTTCGGTTAATAATGGAAAATAATTTCATTCAAATGGCTGCCTCAGCTGGCCATGCAGTAGCCTACACGATCGGTCCAATTTTTAAGCACATTATCGATTGTGTGCGGCTGTATCTCACCAATGGCTTCACGAATATTGTCCTTTAAAGCGTCAATTGTCTCTGGCTTGTCGGCGTAACACTTATCTTTGACGGCACCCCACAAATAATAGTCCAACGGTGTCAAATCGCAACTCCGAGGTGGCCAAACGTCATCAGCTCTGCGGCTGATAATGCAATCTTCAAAAACAGGGCGAAAAACATCGAGTGCAGTTTCGGCTGTTTGGCACGTAGAGCCCTCCTGTTGAAATCAAATGTTGCCAATATTCTCCTCTTGACTTTTTGTGAACAAAAATTCGTTCAACATGGCCCGATAACGATCGCCATTGACTGTAACGGCCACTCCTTGCTCATTTTCGAAGAAAAATTACCCAATTATGCCTCTGAACCAAAATCCGCACCAAACAGTGACTCGTTTTGGGTGCGTCGGCTTTTCAATGTATGCGTGCGGGTTTTCTGTGCCCCAAATGCGACAATTTTTCTTGTTTACATACCCACCAAGATCAAAATGAGCTTCATCTGAAAAGATGATTTTTTTTGCCAAAATCGGCATCTTCTGTAAGTCGATTTCCCAGCGTTGTTCAAGTGTATACACAACCATATTCGTTCAGCGGAAAGATAAAACTAATTATCTGTCAAATCAGACATGAGCTAAGTGTTACCATTCACGAAATAAGTACTAGTTGAAAAAAAAAACGTTAAATGGCGGACCCAATATTATAAGTATAGAAATTACAAGACTCCTTACATAACTCATTCTCTTCTGTAGTAGATGTTAAGTTACAATATCTACATACATATGTACATGTGTTCCTTTTAATTTGAACATAAAATTTTCTTGTTGGCAAACAAAGGCTTAAACAAATTAATTATGATAATTACTCAAGTATTTCTACATTTATTCCTTATTCCTACATACAGATTTACATGAAATATTATTTGTTATATTAACATATGAATTGTTTTAGGTATTGGTAGAGGTTACATACATACATATATTTATATGTATGCCACATGTAAATTACAAACATTTAAATAGTATGACCTAATGACAAGATATGACCAGATGTTTCTTATTGTGCGAGGAATGTGAACAAAGTTTTGGCCTCAAGAAAGAATTCATTTTGTAATCTATTGCAGTAACGTTTTAAAGAAATTTAAATTTTAAAAGACGACCAAGTCTTCTAAGATAAACATTTTCAAAGTATCTTTTTTAGCTTGAAGTATAAATAATTTTTAATTGTAGTAATGCAGTCTAACCTTAGCACATTTTTAGCTCATTAAAATTTAAATAGATTAGGTAGCAGATAGCCCGTAAAGGAAGTGGTCCCACTTACTTCAGCACTTAGACAAAGGTCAAAAAAAAGACAACAACATCACGTGTATTTAAGTATGAGTACGATGAGGACTTCAAACTTTGAATATTAATAGTATGAGTATAATATTAAAATAAATATGAATGCGTATACATACATACATACATAATTGGCCATTACAACCCTTCAGTCAGGAGTACGGCCTAACTTCTCACACCACTCATGTTGTGTGACTTAATTTTATACTTGAGTGGCGGAACTTACAGTTTAACTTCGACTCCGAACGACAGATTTGGAGGAACTTTTTCATGGAAGGTTTATCTACCCTCAGCGTTATTTTTTTTTTTTTTTTCAGAAATCTGGTGAGAGGAAGTCGCCAGAGGAAGTTATGATGAGGCATCATAAATGCCTCAGCAGATGCAACAGCGAAAGGAGGATCAAATTGATCAACTACACCACATGAAAAAGGATAAAAATGAAGCCGAATGGTAATAAAAAAAAAACAAATTTTTAGTTTAGCCATTTAAAAGTGGAGCGTTCTAGCCGCACCCATAGTCCTATGGGTGATTCGAATCATTCATCAAAATTTACAGTCTTAGTTGTTATTGCATTTACAAATAAAGAAGAAACAAAAAGACAAAGACAGCAAGCAAAGCAAACTCCCAACTTTCTAGTGAGTATCGTAGTGTTCGTATGCGAATCACACTTATTTTGTGAAACAGGTAAATGTTGAGTAAAAGAGAGTCGAAATCAATAACATCATGCGTATTGTTAAGTATGAATATTATGAGTACTTCTAACTTTAATATGAGTAGTAGAGTATAATATTAATATAAGTATGAAAACGTATAAGTATCAGAAATTATGATTATGATTCGAATTTATTCATCTTTTTGAATACTCATTACTGATCGCTGGCTGGTACATCTTCGTTCTAATCCAACCACACAAAATTTTATATATGTACTCACAATCAATCAATCAAGCAATTGTTTTAGACAAAAAATCTTATTAAATATTGCAATAAATTTGAAAAGGCGCAATAATAAAGTATAACCAAAACAAGTACCAAAGTGCTGCAAAATAATAGAAGAAGAATTTATAAATTTCTTTGGAAACAAGATGACATTGTGACCATATTGCACAGAAACTAATAGCGATGCAGTTTTATTGTAAAATGTCCAAACGAAATACATTTTTCTATTAAATGCTTACATCTGCAAAATCGTATCAATGTTAGAAGAATAATGTTGCTGAGATAATGCTTTCTAATATCCACATGGTAATAAATAATTTCTACAGAACACATACATACATACATACATATTGTGGAAAAAAAAGGATTTAATAAATTCCATTCAAATTTTCTGGGAGTGACGTTAAACTCTTTTTCTCCATAAAATATAAAAACAGACTGCTTGCACTTAAGTCTTACAAATGCTTTATACGGAATAAAACAAATTCTAATGAGATATAAATATCATACCAATATATTATAGCGTTGTTAAACTGACCTATGCGGTTATCTCCTTACTTTAGTTTACAACAACATACCTTAGTTCTGCAACATAATTTATCATATTATCTTTTGGGTAAAAACAATATCATCCGTACTGGCAAATAAAAATTATTGTTTTTTTTGTTTTTGTGCAACATAAATTACAACATGATGCATTCCTTAAAGAATAGAATTAAATACAGTGAACTCGCGTTAACGTAAATATCCAGAAGCATGAATACATTTTTGTTACATGACATGACTTTACGCTGTCATGTTATTAACGACATGGATGATAAAGTTTTTTTTGCCTTAATATACAAGAAACTAATTGGAAATGTTATCAAAATCGAAAACATGGACATCATTTTTTAATTCACGTTTCTGAGTGTTCACTGTACATACTATAATATGTGAAAATCACATACAGAGGTGAGAAATATTTCAAACTAACAAAATTATAAAATTTATTAGAATACCGATCCATTTAAGATTCTAAAGTAAAGGGCTATCCATTTCGTTGTTTCAAAAGTATGGGACTGGAAATCGACATCTGTCAAACTAAATTGTTAAACCAATTTTTTTCTATTCAGTTGAAAGTGTAACATTGACGAAAATGGAACGCTTAACTATCACACAACGCATAAAAATTATCGAAACCTACTACAAAAATGGTGATTCTGCCACAGCCACGTATCGTGCTTTAAGAGGAGATTATGGTTTACGTAATCGTCCAACTACGCAAGCAATTGGCAAATTTGTGAAGAAATTTGAAAAGACTGGAGCGGTTACAAATATTGAAAGGCCTGTGCATCATCGTTTTGCTCGTTCCGCTGAAAATATCGCTATTATAAGTGAAAGTGTTGCCGAAGACATAAATGTGTCGATTTCTCGTCGTTCTCAGGAATTAGGACTGTCTTACGGCACATTATGGCGTATTTTCCATTTAGATCTACACCTACATCCATATAAAGTCCAGCTCATGCAACAACTGAAGCCAGCTGACCATTCACAACGTCGTAGATACGTGGAAAGGGTGCTTGAACAGCAGACGGTGGACCGCAATTTTTCGAACAAAATTTTCTTCAGCAATGAAGCACATTTCACACTCGGTGGGTATGTTAATAAACAAAATTGTCGTATTTGGGGTTTTGAGAATCCTCAAGAAATTGAAGAGAGGCCATTACATCCAGAAAACGTCACTGTCTGGTGCGCTCTTTGGTCTGAAGGTGTGATTGGACCTTATTTCTTCGAAAACAACGATGGAACGACTGTCACCGTCAATTCGGAGAGTTATGGTCATATGATAACCGACTTTTTTTTGCCTGCTACTGAAGAATACGACTTGGATGATATGTGGTTTCAACAAGACGGTGCCACATGCCACACAACTCGAGCGAATATGGCTTTATTGCAAGAGACATTTCCTGGCCACGAAATTTCTCGGCGTGTCGATATCAACTGGCCACCAAGGTCATGCGATCTGACACCATTAGACTTTTTTTTGTGGGGCTACGCTAAAACCGTGTTTATGCAGATAAACCTTCAACTCTTGAGCACTTAAAAAGAAACATTCGTCAAGTTATGGCTGAGATACCGCCCAATATGTATCAAAAAGTGTTCGAAAATTACCTCAAAAGAATCAATGCTTGCAACACTTCGCGTGGAGGTCATTTAAATGATGTAGTGTTTCACACATAATGTCAACGTTCAAACTTTACAATAAAAAAGAAATATCATGAAAAAAATATTTTATATGTGTTTTATTTACGTTTACTTTTGAAACCACAAAATGGATAACCCGATAATACCTTCCAAAAAACTCACTGTTTGGTGAGACTGGCGGCGTTGATATTTCTTTGAGAACTACGTACAGTCGATTCTATGAGTCACATACTTCACGTCACATTGGATAATTGCTTTTGATGACTTGTTGTCTCTTTGGATGATTTTTCATTTTTAAAGATGGTCAATGAATATTATAAAATGTGCACCCAACAAACATTAATGCTATGATTTTTCCAAACGATTCCTTCGATCATGGCATCAAATGATGGAAGGTGGAACGACTTAAAATAGAAGTAGGAATCATCGATATGTTTTTGGTTTTGGTAGGCACTGATTCTAAACGCAATTTTCGCACAACCATATGTTCATACACGATTCATTCTGGTACAGGATCTACTAGATGTAATGGTGCGTTGTAAGTGTATACACAAAACTGGAGGAATTCAACAGAACAAATTCAAATTTAGGTCGTTGAAGTCTAATAGGCAGTGTGTTAGCTTATGAGTCGTGAGGCCACGGTTCAAATCCAAAACGAAATATGAAAACATATTTGTTCAAAGACTTCCTCTCAACAATTTGCTGGTAAAAACTCTGAGATTGAAAAAAAAACAACCGCCATGAAAAAAATACAGCAAAAGTGGTGAGAGAAACTAGGTCGTAATCCTGTCTACATGCTTGTAATGACCAATTATATACTTATGTATGTTATGTATGCAAATTCATAGAGCGTTGACTTTGTTCTGTATTGTTTCGTATATTCTTTTGCTAATAATCTCAGCTGTTATCTTCTAGTCGCCGTAGTCTAGTAGGTAGTGTGTTCGCTTATTAGACGTAAAAGCCAGGGTTCGTATCCCAGGTCAGACATCAAAAAGAAATATGAAAAAAATATTTCTTCGGCGACTACCTCTCAGCAGATTTCTGGCAAAAACTCTGAGAGTAAATAAACCTGCCATGAAAAAGTTTCTCAAAAACAGTCGTTCGGAGTCGACGTTAAATTGTAGGTCCCGCCACTCAAGTATAAAATTAAGGCACACTACTTGAGTGGTGTGAGAAGCTAGGCCGTAATCCTGACTGAAGGGTTGTAATGGCCAATTATGTATGTATGTATGTTATCTTCTATACCGCACCACTAGGGATAATAATGCCCCAGCAGTTTTTAAAGTTGGTCAGATGCCCATTACTTACTTACTTAGTTAATTGGTCATTAAAGTCCTTTTTATTCTAGCTTATAACCTAGCTTCTTACACCATTCATATTGTGCGTGTTAATCTTATTCATGAGTGGCGAGACCTACAGTTTAATATAGATTCGATCGATTTTTTTAGCGATTTTTCATGGCAATTTTTATTTTACTCTCAGAACGTTTGCCAGATGACTGCGGAGAGGAAGTCATATTGAATCACGGTTTTTTGTCTAATGAGGCAACACACTAGCTTTCCATGAAATATATGCAATGGAAAATATATCTGATAAAATTAATATCTTTTCTAGTCGTAAATAGAAGGAAATGACTTATTTTTTATCTCATCCTTCCTTACTTCTGGGAATACGTGCTAGAAATAATCAGTTTATCATAACTTGGGAAATTCATTCATATTGTTAGAAAGTGGAAATGGTATTATTAAGATGATAAATAAAAGCTCCAAAAACAATACAATGGACTTGTTTACATGATCAACGAATAAGTAAAAATATAGCAACAAAAACAATGGGCTTGATCACATGATCAAAGAATAAACAAGAATATAACAACAACATCAGTGTATAAAAAACGGGATAAACAAAGTAAACAAGCAACAACAACGCTATAAGGATAAATGTAAACAAAATCCACAAATAACGACAATGAAAACAACTTGTTTACGTTCATAGATCTTTCCCGAAAGCAGTCATTCTTCTTCGAGAGTAGTCATTAGACTGTTGATCCAGCGATATAAAAGGCAGGACAAAGCGAGCAACGAGTGGAGTCATACATAATTCAGTCAGTCTTGTGTGAAGATCCAAGTTGTGGTTTGAAGATCTCCGTTATAGATCTGTACACAGTATAAGTGTTGTTGCTTACAAAAAGGTTGTAAGCAGAGAAAGAATAACAATTTAAGTAAAATGTTGTTGTGTAAATCAATTTTACCAAAGGTGACACACGGAATAGTGCGAACAATAAAGAATTGATTTAAAATTAAACACAAATTTATTTTTATTTTATTTGCAATCTACGAACTCATATTTTTAACGTTTTTAAAAGGGTAAAAACGTAATAATATTTATTATTATTTCAAGACTAAATATTACAAAAAAAAATAAATCATTAAACAAAAAAATCCATTTTTTTTAAATTACCTCCATTTTCACTTTGTCGAAGGTACTGTTGTAATACATACATATGGTACATTGGCCGCAATATCCGCAAAATTTTATTTATATCTTCCGGTGAAAACGTGGGAAAATGCAGTTTAAAAATCGAATTTTACTTTCAAAAACTGTTATATTTTCAACCGCATTCGCATCTGTCAATAACATCGGTTTTAAATTTATTTATTTTGATACGTAAAATATTTTCGTTGAATTCTAAAAGAATTAAAAAGATTACATTTAAATTCACAAATTGAAAATTGATTACATGCCGACATAAATAAAATAAAATAAAAGTTGGATAAATTGACGACATGTTCAAAGGATTTCAAAGCATTTTTGTGGTTTTAAAATTGTGGCAATTACAGTGCAAAAAGCAAAAATTGTTAACGTTGCTATGTATTATGAATACCTAAGGCATTTAAAAATAGTCTGATTCCTTTAAATTAATATGTATCTTATAAGCTCGGTCAAGGATAGCGCCAAGAGCAAGACACTAATAGATGAGGTGGAAAAGAGTCTCTTTACATTTCATGTCTTTCAATATGCTAAAAGAACGACAGTGGCTCGTTAGATTCACTATTGGTGATGGATAGCAATGCGATTTAAGGAGTATCCCTCCCTGCAAACGGGTGAATTATATCTAATTTTACTGTGATAATTGGAATGCCTACGTTTCGTTCCGGCCCTGGCTATACCACCAGCAATGCAATTTCAAACGATATCACCATGTCCTAGAACCCAAATAAGAGTTATAGAAATTTTGAATAAGTCGACATTTTCTTAATAAATTCTCGGCAATCATTTCTATGAAAATACATTCTTTAAAAAGTTAATCACAACCATGATGGCTGTGTAAATCAAGAGAGTTTCATTGGAAATCCCGCCACCCAAAAAGCATAGCGTTGTTTTGAAAGCGCCCATGACTTCCGCCTAAAATTCATTGCAGTGGTCAGGCTACCTATAAGAATATTTAATATCGGAATCCTTAAGAACCCGGCTCTTTAGACCAGAAGTCCTTTGTTGGAGCTTTTAAACCAAATGTTCTATTGAGAAAGTTATAACAAACCACATAACGCACCCTGACTGAGCCTCAATATCACCATGCCAGCATTCTGCTTTAACATAAGGTCAGATTAAGGCAAATCATGCTTGTCATACATGGGACCTACAGTTTAACGTCGACTCCGAATGATAGATTTTTGAGAGACTTTTTCATTACAATTTTATTTACTATCAAAGTTTTTGCCAGAAATCTGCTGAGAGGTAGTCGCCGTGGAAATATAATTTTTTCATATTTCGTTTTGATGTCTGGCCTGGGGCTCGAACCCGGGCTTTACGTCTAATAAGCGAACACACTACCTACTAGACTACGGTCACTGCAATGCATATATATCTGATGTAATAACTGTTGACTCTGCTTTTAAAAAAAGTTACAAAGATCAGGTGGTTCACAAAAGTAAATCCAACAACAAATGTTTCATAACTTTAGATCTATTGTTTTCTCTGCTATTAAATAGAGATTAAATGTGATTTCAAGCTTAAATTGTTATTTCCCTCAATAAAACAATACCCCCCACCAAAAAAAGGTTGACAAAAAGTTTTCCTTTTTTTTGTTTTAGTTTTAACCCCCCTTTTATAAATAAACCAAACTAGCCAATGACTAAACAAAATAATGGTCACAATATGACAAGCATTAGGTATGAAAAAGGTCAAGAAGACTGGGCCATTTGTTTATTTAGAAAAACGTGCTGAAAGAAATAAAATGGGAAAACTGTTGACAAATGTAGGGATTGTTACATTCACATTAAATGTTCGTATGCTTATTCGGGCATGAAAAGAAAGGAGGGACCATGGTTGATAGTGAATGCCAACAGGCATTTTATCATTTATTAAAAACAGCATAGATGGGGAAAATTTAAACAATTCTTTTTTTGAAATCAACCGAGACCGTTTTATAGTACGAGTATTTTAAGAAAAATATCCATTAAGTTTTAATGTAAAAAAATTTGTAAAATATTCCTGATAATTTTACATTCAATCAGAAGCATCGTCGAATGTGTAGGTGTGTTATCATCGTTTAAAATTGCCATGATAAAGTCTCACAAGAAAGTCGTTTAAATTGTAGGTCCTGTAAGTCTCTTAGCAGATTTTTGTCAAAAACTCTGAGACCAAAATAAAATTGCCATGAAATGTTTCTCAAAGATATGTTGCTCGGAGTCGGCTTTAAACTGCTTTAAGTCCCGCCACTCATGTATAAAATTAACACACACAACATAAGTGATGTAAGAAGACACCACCACTCTTCAGAACAAATTACTTCATGAAGTAATTTTTTTTTTACTCAATTCAGTTATCCAACGCCTTATCGGTGAGATTCAATAATTGAATTTCGTGAATGTATTCAAAGCTCATAAACTGTTTGCGGTGCACTAAATGTAACTTGTTATACTCCACGCGTAAATACTATATGCACAAAATCTGTATAAAATCGGTAGTAAACCATCGTAAACCATTAAGTTTATGATGTCTATACTGAGATTTGTAACAAATTTCCAGTTTCTGCAGTCGATAGGGATATTAAAGCTGCCTTAAAATGTAGATCAAGTTTTTAAAATTTTCCATATAAAAGATATAATAAAAGTTTATACGAAAGGTTTTTAAAACTCCGACTTCATAGACTATATGTTTAATATTCCACACACACATAATTGGCCATTACAACCCTTCAGTCAGAATTACGGACTAGCTTCTCACACCACTCATGTTGTTTGCCTTAATTTTATACTTGAGTGGCGGGACCTACAGTTTAACTTCGACTCCGAATGACAGATTTTGAGAAACTTTTTCTTTGCAAGTTTATTTGCTCTCAAAATTTTTGCCAGAAATCTGCTGAGGGGAAGTCGCCGAAGAAATATTTTTTTCCATATTTCGTTTTGATATCTGGCCTGGGGCTCGAACCCGGGCTTTACGTCTAATAAGCAAATACATTACCTACTAGACTACGGCGGCTTTTCAATATTAGTTGTAATATATTGTTGCGAAAATGGAAACAGTGCAATATCGTTTAACATTAAAATGAGCAAACAAGTAAACCAACAACATCAATATGAGAGAAACAGGATTAGACAAGTAAGCGAGAACGTAACAACAACCATTATGAACAAAATACACAAACAAACAATGAAGTCGCAAAAAAGTTTTCGAGAAGGTGAAGACACAAACATTCGACTTCAAGAACCTTCATCAGACTGTTTACGTGAGCATATAAAAAGACAAGACAAAGCAAGCAACCAGTAGTAAGAATTCAATCAGTCTTGTTTGAAGACGTGTTGCGTGTGAAGAAAACGTGGTTTGAAGATCGTCATTGTAAAGATCTACTGAACATTTGTTAGTGTGTACGCGAACAGAATTGTAAAGAAAAATAATGAATAAAGCAAATTATTATTGGATTCATCAAGTTGCAAACGGTGGCACACAAAAGTAGTGCGAACTATAAAGGGTTTAATTGAAACTAAACACATATTTATTTTTATATTGTATGCAATCAACGAACTCATATTTTACACGTTTTTAAAAGGGTAAAAACGTAACAATATGCATGGAAATTCTTGTCACAAATCATTTGCGACTAGACAGTTAAAGTATATCACATGAAATTCTAAATATTTACTATCAACATATGTATACAGTAACATCGTAAAAACATTGTATACTTCTATAGGCTTGTTAACAAAACGTAAACATGTTTAAAGCAACATTTGCTTGGCAACAAATGTTGCAGCACTTAAAATTGTGTTCAAATTCTGTTCTTATGTTGTTAAACATGACAACATGTTACAAACTTCCACAAGTTTACAGCGACGCCTCTTTAGCAACTAAGAGCATACTTTTAACAGGACATTTTAAGCACATGAATTTAACAACAGAGTCCACATTCTGTTCTTATGCTGTTAAACATGACAACATATTACATATGTAATTCCACAAGTTTACAGCAACACTTGCTTAACAAGTAAGGACATAAACAGGATATTTTAAGCACATGTATTTAACAGCAGTGTCCACATTCTGTTACTTTAATGTTAAACGTGCCAGCATGTTATACTGTTCCACAATTCGCTTAAAATGTGTGGAACTAAAGGAAAAACTGTTTTATTTCTCCTTTATTGCTGTTAATAAGTATTCTTAGCCACACACACATAAAAATGTTATTGCAACAGATGCTGTAAACAACTATTCCGTGTAATGTGGATTCGATATTTATCCTTTTGAATGTAAATAAAAAATACGACAACATGGGAAATTAAATCACGAACAGTAATCTAGACAGTCAGATGATGTTGCAAATGCTTTGAGGAAATCTTAGTACTTGACGGTAACTCAATGCGAGAACAACATTTCGGCGAAAAATACGGGAAATTTTTTGACAATTTTGTTGTGTGAAAATATAACTGAAAGTGATTTAAAAAGTTGTTGGTAATACCTAAAAAGGGTGTGATTTTAAATTAAGAAATTAAGAAGAAGATGAAAATCAAAATTAAATGAAAAAAATAATTTTAAAAAGAAAAAAAAGGTATAAAAAATAATTTTAAAATTTAAAATAATTTTCTTTAATTAAAAAAAAAAAAAAATATGTGGAATATAAAGAAAAAATTCAGTGTTTATAGTTGCCCTGAAGTGAAATAATAAAAATTTACTGTACGGAGAGTGTTAACAAAAACAAAAGAAAAAAAAGACACTTTCACTGGTGTTTGTGTTTTGTTTTGCTTTATTTATGTCAGCCATTTGGACATAAATTATTTCAAACAAAAATATTTTTTGTGTGTGTGTGTTTGTGTACAACAACACAAAGCCAACGGATATGGTTGAGTGGAATATTGTCATAAATAAAGAATACCACAGTGTGCGAAAACTTCAACATCACATGCCATTAAAAGTTTGAAGGATCAACTTTTGATGTTTTCACCAGGAAGAAAAAATGTACGTGGCTTTAAAAAAGTTGTTTTTTTTTTTTTTTTTGTAACAAATTGAATAAAAAATTTAATATTTAAAATAATTTAAATTTCTTGTTTAAAAAATATAATTAAAAATTAATCTTGTTGAATGAAATATTTTATAAAATTTAAAAATGATTTTTATATCCATGCCATGTAGAGAATACAATCACAATTAAAATAATAATTTTTTTTTAATTTCTTGTTTAAAAGGTGTGTGCAGTTTTCAAATAAAAGTTAACAAAATAATATATCATGCGATATAATTTTTTTTTTAGTGAATTATAAAAATTGTTTCTCACTTCAATCAATATTAATTTCAGTTGACATATTTGAATAAAAATACCACGAATAAAAAACCTAATAAGCAATAAAAAATAATAATTTTATATGTCTATATATTTAACAGCGTTGAAATAAATAAATATACATAATAAACTAAACACATATTTAAAAAATGAAGTCCTTCTGTTCTATTTGAAACTTAGTGAAATAATATCATATGTTATCACAGAATCTGAGTGGTAAAAAAAATAATTCAAAAATTTTAAAACATAAATAAGCACTAATGCTACACTTATACAATGCAAAATACGCTTTTGTATCCATTTAAAAAAATTTTTTTGTTTATAATAACAACACTCAGGGGATGGCCCCTATCTCATGCAGTGGATTGTGTTGGAGATAGGAAAATAGCTTGTGGGAAAGAGAACAGAGGAAGTAGTGTTTGTGGACATTAGATTTGAATTTTTTTTATAAGTGGCAAAAAAGACCTCTGCAGGTACTGTGTTTCACATACATACGTATCATCCACCTAAAGAACGATTTCAGTCTGTAATGCAGTATGCATTACATTGTCAATCGCCCACAAATGGATGTACTCTGCAAAAAAGACGTGTGCTACGTAGGAGTATACGATTTATGGGAACCAGTCCCTTTTATCTCGCTAGTGCCAAATCTGTAGTAGTAGCGATAGAATAGTGAAACACATGCCACATATACATACATAACTGGCCATTACAAACCTTCAGTCAGAATTACGGCCGAGCTTCCTAACACCACTCATGTTGTGTGTGTATGAATTTTATACATGAGTGGCGGGACGTTTAACGTCGACTATGAATGACAGATTTTTGAGAAACTTTTCATGGCAATTTTATTTACTACATAGTTTTTGCCAGAAATCTGCTGAGAGAGGAAGTCGCCGAAGAAATATTTTTTCATATTTCGCTTTGATGTCTGACTGGGGATTTGAACCCTGACTTCGCGTTTAATACGCCAACACACTACCTACTAGACTACGGCAACACAAGCCACATAACAGGATGCTAAAATGCATCAATAGAGTTGGACGTCCTAACATTATTAATGAGCACCTGCGCCCGTATCTGTCGAGATAATTCAAAATAGACATCGAGGCATCAAGCCATACATGAGGGTTGCATTCCATTCGCGGTCGGATATACTAAGTGGTTTAAATAGTAAGGAGATCAGATGAAGTGATGTAGTTCTTGCACCGTCTGGAGAAATCGAGGCAATTGAATACTTCTTTCGAAATTATAATCCTGGTTTTGGAATATTGTATAGTAAACTAGTTTTAAAAGTGATTTTAAAGAGGTTCCTTGGTAAACTTTCCCTTCTGTTTAGACCCTTTATCTGCGGAATTGCAAGTCAGTAAACCCCGTCGTTAGAGACACTCCTTTAAACAATAATGAAAGCAGAGTAATGGCTCGCTTCGACCTGCTAAATCAGTAGAGATACATTTTTAAATAAAAGTTTTGCATAACAATATATTTTGTGCGACAAACATTATTTCATCGGTAAATAAAATTTTTCTATGACTGTGATGATGACTTCCATCGTGATACAGCAAAAGATGTTTGCTTTATTCCATCCTATTTTTATTAAAAGGTGCGGAATTGAAATGTCCAGTACGGATTATTAAGCACCAAGTCCTCCCAATTCTATTCAAAAATTGGACTCATAGATCTTTAAGAAACATTAAATTCCATGAAAATTTGTATTTGTTTAAAGAGCCTACTGATGCTGTTATGTATGAAATATAACATCGTTCAAATGCCCCCTAACGGATTCTATGGTTGGAGCGTTAACATTGGTTATGTGGTTTATTCGGAAACAACGGCGAGTTAAAAATACCACATAAAAAAAAAGTCTAACCGTGTCAAATTTCACGATCTCGGTGGCTAGTTCACATCACATACAATACTTATGTTACATTGGCTATTCTGTAGTCGAGATTTAAAGACATGACCATCTCACGTAGAAGTGATGTGAACTAGCTACCGAGATCGTGTTGATACAACAAAACTTTCCATCAAAGCTGTCTTTGTTTCTGCCATGTCAACAACATATGGCCGCCCAAACATTTCGCTTTTTTGTGTATTCAACTTTTTTTCAAATAGTTGGTAACTATTTGGTAATAATGGCTAATTCTTTGGATATGTTCATGTGGCTTATGTATTCGTTTTTCTACTTTGTTCCATGATTCAACCAACTTATTCAGTGTATTTTAATATCAAAATTATTAGATCGAATACAGTGCACATCAATTGTTGCAATGCAATAAGCAAGCTGACAATGCAAGGTTCCTTCTTTAATTTGTCTTTGGTTATAGTTTCCGTAAACTAGGTGGGTCCATATATATTTTCAATTACATCGACCTGATTACCTTCATTCTAATTTGTCGGGTCAATCATTAAGTGCTTTATATATTTCAAATTAAAACAAAATTTATGTAAGACATCATCAAAAATTTTTATTGTTTGAAAGACTCCAATATATTTGTTGTATAACATCAAATGTCCACGACAACAATTCTCCATGTAGAGCGTATTCGAAAAGTACAGTTTTCCATGCCTCTGGAACATAATTCAAGCCGAATTTAATCGTGGGCGTGGATAATGTAAACTTTGGGAACTGTTGCCGTTTGCAGCTTATTTGAAATCAACTGTGGTATAAGAAAACCCCATAAGAATTGGTTTAACGGAGTCAAATCGCACAATCTCGATGGACAGTTCACATCACCATCTAATTGTGAGATGAGTTGTTTGGCACGTAATGTTGTCATGTTTAAACCACATATTGAAGTTGGTTGCTCCCAATGACATATGAGCCAACTTTTTTTTCACAGAAATAATCCAGTTCGGTGGACATCTCGCTTGTGCTATTTAGCAGCTCTGACTTACTTTGTATGATACTGTGTAATGCCATTGGCTTATGCCGACAAATAAAAAGCTAATATTCATGCTTCCAGTCGCGTCATATGCCGGAAATAATATTAAAAACAAAATGCCTTGACATTATCTACCTATATAATTAATTAAACATTTTATAATTAAACATTGCTTGACAGCAACATTTCCTTTCGCCTATTATCATTTTAAATTTTCAAGTTCATGTATCAAAAATATAAAGAAGCAAACATTTGAGGTCGACAAAGGATTACCTGCTGATAAACAATACAAACTTTGTAAGATGGAAACAAAATGCAACGTATGACAATTGTAAAAAAAAATATGAGATATGATATGTTGCATCAATTCAAACTACTTGCAACATTAACGTATACTTCATAAAAAGATAATTTTGGTGGATATATTTCTATTACCATAATTCTTGTTCTCTTATGAATTATATGTCTTATGCTCATATGTGTATATGCATGTAGCGGCCGTAATCTAGGAGACAGTTATCTGATTATCTGACATTTCTAACAAAACGAGGTATGAAAAAATATTTCTTCGGTGACTGCCGCTCATCAGATTTCTGGCAAAAACTGAGAGTGAATAAAAATTTCCATGAAAAAGCTTCTCAGAAATCTGTCTGAGTCGAATTTAAACTGTAGCTCAAGCTACCCAAGTATAAAATTAACACAGATAACATATGTGGTGTGAGAAGCTAGATCATAATCCAGACTAAATTCTTGTAATGGCCAATTATGTATGTATGTTATGTACCAGAGTCAGCAATGAGTATTCAAAAAGATGAGTACATTTACATCATACTCATATTTATTATAACATGCAACTCATACTACTCATATTCAAAGTTTGAAGTACTCATCGTACTCATAGTTAACAATATGCATGATGTTGTTGATTTCGACTCTCCACAACTCACCATTTACAAGAATCATAAAATAAGTATTATTCGCGTACGAACACTACAATACTAACTAGAAGGATGTGTGTTTGCTTTGCGTGCTGTCTTTGCCCTTGTCTTTCTTCTTTTTTTGTAAATGCAACAACAACCAAGACTGTAAATTGTGATGAATAATTTGAATCACTCTATTTTTCTAAATTTATGAATCTGAATGAGTAGGCGTATGAATCAAACATATTTCGAATGTTATTGCTCAGTCATTGCAACCTGTATGTACGAGTACATGTAAAATTCATAATGAATTCAAAATGACAAGTACATACATATGTGGCGTATGAGTGATATTGAATTCCCATAGTTTCATACATGACAAAATTATGATTTTTTTATTGCATACTTTTCAGAGCAATCAGTACTACATGTAATATGATGCGTATGAGTAATATTTTTAAAATTCAATTATACAGAAAGTATACGATTAGTTGAAGTTAAATTTCAATTCTGTTGATTCACTCATACTCAAAATGTTATGAGTACATACTTATGAGTATGTACATATGCATACATACGTATTTAAATATTTCAATTATCAAAAGAATTAGGTGCTTATGTTTTAAACAACTTTCATAACGATTTGTAGTTCATCTTTAGTTTTATAACAATACCATTCAGAGTTTTCAAATCATTAAAAAACCAGAAATGTATATGAAAATGTAATAGAATTCATATGGCAAAAAACATTACCATGGCAATCAGCAAATGTTTAAAAATAATTTTTATTCCGTTTAATTGTAATTACACAGTTGAAATTCCTTCAATCACCATAGTTTTCATTCGCAACTTCCTCGAAAACCATTTCCTTTTGTTCGTTTGCTACTTTTATTCGTTTTCCTTTTTTTATCATATTTTTTAACATTTTCTTTTTATTGAGTTTTTCTATTATAATTAGTTATTGTATTTAAATCACTTTTAATTTGCTGTTGCTACTTTTCCCCTTTCTTTCCATTTCGTTTCTTTTCTTTCAACATTTTGTCTGCTGTTAATTGTAATTCAGTGGCGAGAAAAAGGTCGGCTAATTGTACCATTGTACGGAATACATATATAAATTTTTTTTAAGAAATTTAATTATTTTGTTAATCTTCTGTCTTACTCTTTCGTGTTACCAAGGAATTTTATTACGATCATGGATGTAAAATTGTGTAAAATTTGTCTCAATTCTTATTTTTTCTCATTTTATTTTTGAATTTTATTTTTTTGTTTCCCTATGGTTTTTTTAAAATAAATTAAACAATAAGTAATAATGAATTAAAGAAAGTTAAAAAGTTTTATTTGAAAAAAAAAAATATTTCTTCCTTCCAAAGGTTTGGGATAGTCAGTGAGTGAACAATTACTGTGATATGAAATTCATTTTTAAATGTAATTTTTTTTGTTGTTGGTAATAAATATTAAATTTTACAATTGAGTTGTTTTAAAAATTAAGAAAAAAAAACCTCATGTGGTTTAAAAAATATAAAAATGTTCAAAAATCCAAAAATAACATAAAAAGAAAGGAAATTACTGTCTCTAATGCCAATGTAAGCCGGCCTCTGTGACTTATTTTTTTCGTCCTCTTTTTATATGCAATCAGCTCTTGGGGCATTTCTAGCATCTCATTTTAAAAAAAATTTAATGTTTTAAGGCAAACTTTACTTTTCATGTCTTGGTGTGTTAGCTTATTTGACGTAAGGCCTTGGTTCAAGCCCCCGCAAGGACATCTCGATATGAAAAAATATTTTTTAGGCGACTGGCAAAAACTCTGAGAGTAAATGAGATGCCATGAAAAGTTTCTCCAAAAAATCTGTCGTCCGGACTCAACTTTAAACAATAAGTCGTAATCCTGACCCAAAGATTTTAATGACCAATTATGGATGTATGTATGTATGAATGTTTACTTAAAAAAAACAAGCAGTGCAGTTGGGTGAAAGCCCATGGTGATATCCTTTAACAGAGATAACTTGTTTAGAGTGACAATGTACATGATGTACAAGTAAAAATCATACGATCTTCTATACGCTGTTGCAAATGACAGTCTTATTTTATATTCATTCGTCGCCTTAGTGCTTTGAAGATTGAGGCAAAAAGTGTTAATATGAATACCTCACTTATATATATTAGCCATCTCCTGGTCTCCAAGATAAGTCATGCATAGGATTGATCTTAATTCTCGAATACTCAATGCTGTTTACTAACACTAAGGGCAACTATCTATCGGTTTTTCCAAAATGGATTTTCAATAGTTGATAACAGCCATGTCTTTGAAGCTACCTACCTCTATCATATTAGTTGTTATTTATACAGCCTGTTTTGCCAATAGGCATGTATCATAGACAACGACGTACATATGTTCGCTGAATGGGCTCTGAAATAGTGGACTAGTGGGCAGTGGGCGCAGCAAAACTAAAATTACGCAACCAAATGAAAGCATACATACATACATAATGTAGTTCGTAATTACAACACTTCAGTCAGGATTGCGACCTAGCTTCTAACGCCACTTACATATGCTTTGGGTATTAGTTTTATATACGTTTGGCATGATCTACAGTTTAAAATGGACTCTGAACGACAGCTTTTTGAGAAACTTTTCATGGCAGTTTTATTTACTCTCAAAGTTAATGCCAGATATCTGTTGAGGGAAAGTCGCCGAAGAACTAATTTCTCATATTTCGATTTGATCGTGATGTCTGACCTGGAACAGTGGCTTCATGTCTAAGAAGCCAACACACTGCCTACTAAACTACGGCAACTATAACTAAATGAAATCAAAATTGGATATTATTGGCTGGTATAGTAACTATACTGTTCACTTGGTTGGTATTTTCACTTTTATTATGGAATTTCTATTTTTTAGTACAAGAAAATGTTTCGCGACATATAGAAATCCTTAATTAGGTTTGCCATTTCATCGTGAATAGACTAATAAATAAAAAATGCTTGCAAATCAATATATGTATTTTATTAACAAAATTCGTTGTGTCGGAAAAATGTATTTCTATTAAAAAATTATCTCCAACAATGCTGCTCATTTTTAACCAAATTGGTGTGTCAACAACAACATAATTTCGACTGAAGAGAAACTATTCTGCAATTACATTCAATGTAATGTTGCAGACTTTTTTTCCCAAAATGGAAGACTTAAATTTGATTCACAAGTGGTTTTAACAAGCCAGGGCCATATACTACACGACATAATGAATCTATTGAGAGAGGAGTTTTGAAAAAAATTAAATGATGGTTATAGAACAGTCCACAAGTATCGTGCTATTTAACCCATTAACCGCCAAAATAAATCCAGAAGCGATAATTAACAAAAAAGTTTATTTTTGAATTCATTGTATACAAAATTAATATAAAAGTATGAAAAAATTTAAAAAAATAATAAAGGGGTGGAGTAGGGAGGGTGTACTCAACTGAGTACAGCGGCGGGTTATAGGTGAAAAATTTCAAAACATTGTTTTTCAATGCATAATGTTTTTAAACATTTCTTGCATTGCTAGCGAACTCTTGCATGACATAAAGCACATCTTAATTGCTTTTCCAACTTTTTGGGGTATTGGCCTATACCATCTTGGGGTAACCCTAGGATCAATGATGATGAAAGTCGAGCTTCAGTTTGGGCGTTTTGACGTAAATAGTATCTTGCAATTGAACGTCGGAATAAAAGTTGATCCATGCTATTGCTATGACTCATTACATATAACCGCCAAGCGTTTGCAATGGCCATATCTATTATATAGGTAAACAATGCCCACCACCATTTCTTACCACGAATGGCAATTCTGTAGAGTGCAATAGACTGTGCAATAGATAGTCCAGCTAATCTACTCCTCCCATATGTTTGTTATATGACTGAAACACTTTTGGTATATTGACATCAATTTTTTGTCGTTGTGTAGAAGACCAACGTTTTACTGCTCCTAATGGTTCTATTGTGTCATAGTTGGTTGCCGTTGTACAGACGCTATTGTCTTTCCATTTCACCTAAAGAATTTCATTTTGCTTGTCAAACCTATAGTCATATGAGGCCAGCTCTTCTTTTTTCATTTCTTTGGAACTTCGTAATGGACACTTTTTTGTTCTATTCTATCTAATTGTTCCAGTCGCACGAAATCCTTTCTCTTTGAGATCCATTAAGAGATTATAGCTAGTAAAAGAGTTATCAAAACATACGTCATACGATGCTGAGTTAGTCTCCATTTTCTCAATCAATTTGTTTACTACTCTTGACCTTAGGGGATCAGTAGAAATTTCCTCCGATTTTGCACAAAAAAAATCGAAAGTATAGCAATATTCAGTGGAAGTAGCTGCTACCCAGTTCTTAAAACCAAATCGTACTGGTTTTCCACGTGATGGCCAAAATATTTTACGATAGACTCATCAATTGAAATGTGCTCGTGCAATAAACCCCAGTGAAGAAATTTTGCATATGGATTCCGCCGCTGTACTCAATTGAGTACAGTTGTATTTAAATAAGCATAACTTCGTAAAAGTAAATTACAGACCATTTGTTTTTACATTTTTTATAAACAGAAATGTTTGCTTTCAGAAAATTAAAATAAAAAAGAAATTAACAAAACTGAAAATGCTAAAAAATGGTAAAGTCTGTGCTTATCTGGCCGCACCAATTTTGTATAAGTTTAAGAGTCCATTTTGCGACAGTCGATATATATATAGCCTGATTTGTTTATTATTTTAACAGGGAATATGTTTCTTTTGTGCTAAAAACGCCAAAAAATTACAATAACTTTCAAATTTTAAAAAATTTCGCCTAATGATTACCTGTACTCAATTGAGTACGGCGGCGCCAAATGGGTTAATCACACTAGACTCGACCCATGCTTGCAGAGATAATGCGGCCACAATATCAGGCATAAAATCTTACAGCAGCTGGTTGGGAGACACTGAAAATGCTGGAAAATGTATGAAAAATTCAAAGGTGATGTTTTATAGCCACGAGCATCATATACATGAAATAATCTTTAACAAGCTGAACTAGTTGAACTCTGGTAGTAAATAAAATTGCCATGAAAAGTTTCTTCAAGAAATCAGTCGCTCGGAGTCGACTTCAAACCGTAGGTCCAGCCACAAATCTATAAAATTAACACACACAACTTGAATGGCATGAGAAGCTGGGTTGTAATCCTGACTGAAGGGTTGTGTTGACCAGTTATACACGCTCCTTTTAGGGATCTTACAAAATCAGTGTTTACTTACCATGCCATTCCATCTCCAATATGTTTTATATTATATATGGTTACATCATGAAAGTACAACGTTTTATATTTCAAATAAAACAAATGTACTCAAAAAAATATGCAATTATGAGCACATAAGGATCTACATATTTTCATATATTATTTTATGTTATTGTTGTAGTTGTTTTTATTGCAAAAATGAGCGCATCATAAAATGCTATGTGTGTCATGTAGAAAAAAACCCAAAAAATAAAAACTTTTACTTTATTTTAGTTGTCGTTATTTTTCCCCCCCTTTTGTAATATTTAATTTATTTTTTCTTCTTTGCCGGAAGGTTTCTGGCAACAACAATAGTCCTGAATTTTGTAGTTCAACTATTCGTATAATAGTATTTCTCTCTTTTCTCTCTTTTCTATCGTTGTTTTTTTTTTTATTTTTTTACCAGATTTGTGTAAAAAATAATGCATACTCATATATGCTTACCAATTTTTTTTTTTGCAATTTTCAAAGGACAGTGGATAAAAGAACGTATATTTTGTTGAATTTATATTATTTCCCTACGATGTACTCCTATAACTGTAAGAAGTTAGTTTGCTGCTTATCGTTACCAAGACACATGCTGTCAATTATTTGTAAATTGATAGTAATGTTAAGGAGGTTATATGTTTAGAACTAAAAGACTGGCATCCTACTGAATAATTGGTTTTATTACGGTTGACAAATTAATTACTATTGTCGTGTGCCATAGCGTTGTAACTATGGTATACGGTCAATAGTGCTGCCCTTAATCTGCTGGGTGTAAAAACGGGCATTTCCATTCAATTCCAAAATCTCTTGGATTGTATTTGCATCAATTTTTGCGCGGCATTTAACACGTACTCATCACAATCAAATAAAATTTTTGAAAATAATTTCTTGTGAAAGTTTGGACATTAAATAGTTTACGGTGCTACAATGTTGGAAAGTATTCCCATTTCCTTACTTGTACAATAATTAAATTAAATGAATAAAATCCTGGAATGAATGTAAGCCTCTCAGCAGATTTCTGTCAAAAACTCTGAGAGTAAAATAAAATTGCCATGAAAAGTTTCTCAAAAAATCCGGTTCATGTATAAAACTAACACACACAACATAAGTGATGCGAGAAAGTAGTTCGTAATCCTGAATGAAGGGTTGTAATGATCAATTAGGTATATAATGAATATAAGTAGATGCCATGTTTTTCTACTCCGTCTAGCCAGCAAATTGATTTCTAATCGATCGAAATGAACTTATCTGTGAACTTATTTCAGCACAAATCCAAACATTAAATCATTTTTCAATTTTACCCACTGTAATCGAGCAAAACGTTGCAAAAAAAAAAAAATCCTCTCTCTGTTTGCTGAACAATACACCAATCTGCATATGTTAAATGAGGTTATTCCGATTTAGTATGCGTTTCATAGTTGACTTTCAATATTTTTCTATATCGTTTCCTTGCCTTCTTTTTCTCTCTCTCTCTCTGTCTCTCTCTCTCTCTGTCTCTCTCTCTCTCTCTCTCTCTCTCTCTTTCTCTCCTTTTGTTACTCAAAGTTGTTTGTTATAAAAATGGAAATTATTTTTTATCTCCATAGAATCTCGCATATTTCTCGCTCTCTTTTTTTTTCTTTTTCGTATCCTTTTTGTTGTTATTATTTCATTTTCATACAAACTAGTGAGAGATATTGAATTTATATGCGATTTTGTGTTTTTTATACCCTAAAAGGGAATTTTAAATTATAAGCTGGGAAAACTTTTAGTTTTGCTTAACATATGTATGTGTGTATGCAGATAAAGTGTATGTATGTTTTTGAAGTTTTAAAACAGCTTTAAATTATAAAAATTATTTTTTTTTTTAAGAATTTATTAGCGCGTAAAAACACATTGAATTGTAATTAAAATCATTTATTTAACGAGTTTTCTTTTTTATGCTTTACAATAAAGTCTATAAATATGGTATTACCATTAAAAATATTTACATCATATGCATGGGTATGAGTGGAATAAGTTTTTTCAATTTATTAAAATATTTTGTTCGTGTGAATATAATATCGCTTAAATGTCCGCCGCGGCTTCTCTAGGTACAGCGCACACTGTCGCGATTTTTTATAAAGAGTGGCCAAAAATAGAAGGAGTAATAGTAGAGTAATGAAATTTTTCACACCTATATTAATTGGTAAAACATAATCATGCTTCAAATTTGGTCATTTAAAGTCAAAGGATTCGTGTCCTTCCCATATATCCTGAAATTAAAAATTGCTATAACTTGGAGGAAAAAAAGATATGTTAATAAAATTTAGTACACTTATTAGTTTTAACATGCTTAACACTTCCTCCAAATTTCGTTCAATTTGTCCTTTTTCAAAAAATTGAATATATACTTTTTTCGAATCGCAAATTATGATTTAAATGTTTTACTAACTCATTAAAATTTAATTTTCTCACATTCCGTATATCCTTAGAAAATTTTAAGGACAAATTTTTACCATAGCTGAAATACTAATTAAAAAATATTTTATTAAACAATTTAAAATTTGTTTATGTATATTAAAATATTTAAATTTATACATATAAGTGAAAAGACACTTGTACTTGGTTCCTAATTGAATTTATTTATGTTTAAAAAGAAAAACTTACATCACAAATATCTTTACAAAATAGCTTATTACCTAGCCAGGTACTCAACTCCAATAATTACCAATTTTTAAAAGAATGAATTTTAGTTTGTCCTTCTGTATATCTGTTAGAAGTCTTTGAATACGACTTTCCACAAATTATTCAATATGATGCAACACATTTGTTGTATTATTTTTCTTAAGCTGAATCCATTGCTCAAAAATATCACGAATATGCAACGATGTTGACACAAAAAAACATTTATAACGCCCACAAAAGCAGTCAGAAGCTGTTAAAATTTATATATGTTAAAGTACATACTTGTGGCAATAAAATATCAAAAAATTTCAAAAGTGATATTGGGTGGTTTTTTTTAATTCACTACTGAAGTTAATAAATGTATGAAAATCTTAATTTTTTGAAGACCTGTACTTCGGCTAACGATATTTCACATATCTTATATATAAAAATGAGTGTGTGTTTGATTGTATGTTTGTATGTTTGAAGTTTATAGACGACTAAACGGCTGAACCGATTTTCTTGAAATTTTCACAGTATCTTCCTGTATGTCTGGAAGGAGTTATAGGCTACTTTTTATGTTGATATTCCAAATGAGCGAGGGGCCATGCCCATGTATACTACATACTTAATATTTAATTGCATTTGAAATATATTACTCATACGCATAGTTACCCCTAAAGTATGCTATCTATGATTCCTGATGTATAAAACCAAAGAAAATAAAGTATAAAGAATGTGAATTTTGGTATATTTTGGAATATTTTTCAAAAATATTTCACGACGCGGGAGGAATGATAGAAGGGAAAGATAAAGAAACCAAGAGCGTAACAATGTTCTCAATTGTTCTCATCGTGCGTTTTTGTTGTTTGACTAATTTTTTATTTATTCTTCTGAAACAGTGTTGCCACGAAAAAAATTTTGTAACCAACATTTGTGAAAAAATCACCAAATAAGAAAAAATATAACCAAAATTAAACTCATAGACTTTTGTTTTATCCTAAATAAAGCATATTTTCATTGTCTAGAACGCTTTCGATTATAAGTACATTCACACACACTTGTAGTAAGTTAGCTTTTTAATAACTGTTTTATGCAGTGTATTACAATAAATACATTATGCGACCTGTTTTGGGCAATAAGCTAGTGATTAATATTTGTAAACAATTATAGCATTGTAATTACAATTACATACCTGGATTACAATTCTATTACAAATAATTTAGCCATTACTAAAAGAATTTTTGAATTTTAACTATGACAAAAATATGTAAAATTTCAAGTTTTCGCACAAATTTTCTATATTGAATAAGAATTCTTAACTTTGAGATACAATAACTAAAAAACTACGCAAAAGTTTTTAAAAAAAATGTATATATCAACTAATAGAAGTGTTTTCTATAAGATAAAGTTAAAAAAATAATGAATTTCCCACATTGATTTTAACCATTTTTAGCCATGCTCGCGACAGTGTGCAGCGCATCTAAAATGTACAATTTTCCATGGCTATTGTGCTTAAATCAGGCTGAATTTAATCAATGACATCGGTTATGAAATCGTGTGTTGGTTTATTCAACATGATGCCTCTGTTCAAGCCCCAGGTCAGACAGGCATCTAGAACTAAACGAAATATGAAAAAAATATTTCTTCGTCAACTTCAGATTTCTGACAAAAATTGTGAGAGTAAAATAAAATTAAAAATGTTTCTCAAAAATCTGTTGTTCAGAGTCGACTTTGAATTGTAGGTCCATTCATGTACAAAATTAATACATAAGTGGTTTGAGAAGCTTGCTGACTGAAGTGCTGTAATGATCAATTATGTATGTATAGGTTATGAGAAACACAGTGGTTAGTAGGCGACATAGGAAATCATACAAGAAAAAATCTAACAGGGTCTAATCGCACAATATCTGTGTTCTCTATGCGAAATGTAGCGCCGTCTTGTTGAAACCACATGTTGTTAGTGTCTAGATCATTTAACTCTGGATGACCAGGCAAACGTGGTTCTAAAATAAATAAACGGTTGTCTCCTCTACTTCAAAATCCATAGCAAACGATAACTGTTTCGGATTGCAAATCGAAAACTTTGTTTGTACGCGTATCCATACCTATAGAAATGGGCATAATCACTGAAGATATTTATTCTATGAAATTTTGGGTCAATTGCCAACTGTTCTAGATCCCATTCAAAGTTCGTTAGACAAGTTGTTGTATAAGGCCGTCCATTATAATCTGGCAAAACAGACTGAATAAATGACAATTAATTTGACAGATGACCCTCATCAGCTGTGAAAGTTCGAAAGATCCTATTGGAAGTCCCTAATAATACGCATGCTTTTTAGGTTCTAAAGAAGGAGAAAAGTTGGATAAACCTTTTCCAAATTAAGAAAAATATTTATTATATCGCAGTTTAAAAATCTATTTCGAAATTATTTTATTTTTCACTTATTTTTTATTTTTTAGTTGATCTTTTACTTACCAAAGGATATGAATTGAAATGAACTTTTTGCCTGCTGCAATTCGAAAATATTAAAAGTTTCAAGAAGAGGGGTACTCGCCCTTTCAATGAATATACGAATAAGAATTTGAGAAGTATTGAATATTTTCTTCTTTGAATTTTAATTTTTTATATCTTCTTCCAATTTCTCTGTGCGTATAAGACAGCCTTTCGTATATTGTTGACCGTGACTTTTAATACTGTACCCAATGTTAGAATAGTAGTATCATCTCTGCACATCACTAAGGAACATACATACACTCTTACCTTTTAACAAAAACCATTTGGTCAAAACTACAACCTTACTTTACAGACCACCGATGATGGGCATGTTAATAAGTGACAGACATGGGATCATCGAAAGCAATATTTCGTTTAATGAGCTATCAAGTTACTCATAGAGTGTGGGTAATAATACTGGAGCTTGAGGATAATTACACAGCCCTGCAAATAAGATCTTCAGGTTTTTCAGAAGGCATTTTGCGTGCTGAACACGAAAAATGGGGTTTGAAACCAGTGTTTTTGGCCATTTTTGAAAAATTGTAGAGCTAAACACTGACGTGCTAGAACCATCGCTATTGTCAGAAATTGACAATTTATCTTTGCTCTTTAAAATGAGCCCAAAGCCAAATTGATTGCATGCACCTTTAAAGTAGGGGGTGGGTTTATGTCAAGGGGTGCAAGAGAAAAAGAAACACATTACGGAGGTCCTTAAAAATTAATCAGATTTACTTGAAAATTGTTACTCAGGGGTTTTTGGGGTCGCTGAATACAGATTTTCATTCAGATTTAAAAAATTCAAAATGGCGTATACAATATGGCGGTCGAGGTTCATAAAAATTATTATTATAGACTATTGCGACTTCATTTAAATTACAAGGCAATAAATTGCTTTACGTCTCACCTTGTATGACCACTCATGCTGTTTGTGATCGAATATTATTATGATAGAATATTACAACTTGATATCAGGTCAGTTATGTTCGACAAAAGTCGCCCTGCAATCGTCTGATCATATTTCATCAAACAAAATGCTTTATCTTGTTCTTTTCGAACATATGTATTGTTACGTTTTTAGCCTTTTAAAAACGTTAAAGTATGAGTTCGTAGGTTGCAAATAAAATGAAAATAAATTTGTGTTTAATTTTAAAGCAATTCTTTATTTTTCGCACAATTCCGTGCGTCACCTTTGGTAAAATTGATTCACACAACAACAATTTACTTAAATTGTTATTCTTTTTGAACACTCGTTCGTTAGAACTTCAAACCACTATTCTCTTCACACGCAACGCAACGTGTCTTCACACAAGACTGACTGCATTTTTTCTCCTCGTTGCTCGCTTTAACTTGCCTTTTATATCGCTGGATCTACAGTTAGATGAATACTCTCGAAGGAGAATGAATGACTTCGCGAAATATCTAAAAAAGTAAACAAGTTGTTTTCATTATTGTTGTTTGTGTATCTTCTTTACGTTTGTCCTTGTAGTGTTGTTGTTGCTTGTTTACTTTGTTTATCCCCTTTTTTTGTGTACTGATGGTGTTGTTACATTCTTGTTTATTTTTTGATCATGTAAACAAGCCCATTGTTTTTGTAGCTATATTTTTACTTATTCGTTGATAGTGTAAACAAGTCCATTGTGTTGTTTTTGGAGCTTAAGTTTAATATTTTAAGGACACCTTTCCATTTTCGTGACAGTATGTATGATTTCTACTTGTTGAGTATTAATTTTGGCAAGCAAAGTCGTCTTTCAATGATTCTTGGCTTCAATTCGTATGTCTTACCTGTTAGAATTGCACAAACCATTTGAACATTGAAATCACTGAGATAAGTTAACAAAACCATGTGCAAAAAGCACGCCATCTGCTGTGTGTCTATCATTAATCACTTGCCTTGTAGCATAAAAGAAAACTTGGAACGAGTAAGACTAATTTGCCTTATATTAAATTTTCTGTAAAAAACAAAAACATTGCGACATTCATGTTATGTTTCAAAAGGCATTTGTAAGCTCTTAAATTCTTTACAAATCCTTTGGTCCCTCTGTACTTAACTACTATGATTTTTGATTTAAAATAAAATTACCAGAAACGACTTTAAATTGTTTTCAAAGCCTGTTTTTTCTCTCCTGAACATTTCGTAACAAATTTCGTTAGTCAATTTATTTTTTTGATAAAATGAAAAAACACCAAAAACAAAAACACAATACAACAAAAATAAACGTAATTAAAAACCACTTACACATTCACTCTGTCATCAAGTTAATGTCCTCCATCATTCAGGCTATAAAGCCTTGCCATACTACAACAGTTAAACTAAACTGGGTGTAATTTAAATAAACACTTTGCCAGTCAAGCACACACAAACACACACACAGAAACGAAGATACATACATAACTATAGGAGGGATATGGCAGTTAAATGGCTAACGATGAATAACGGAAACCAATTACATTAACTAAATAACCCTAAAATATCACACATACAGACAAGCAACAAGACCAATAACAAAATGCAAAGGACATCATCAGTCATCGGGTAGATTAAAAAAAAAAAAAAGGAAACGAAAGTAAGCCAAATAAATGTTTATGGCAAAATGTCTTTGTAACATCGTATTTGAGAGAGTATTTTATCGTTTTAAAGTCAAATATTTATTCCAAAAAAGCACTCAAATTTACATGATAAATATAATGTCGTGTGATCAAATATTTGGGACACTGGTGTCCCAAATTTTTTGTATTAATTTCAATGATTTTTAATTATCTGCAGTACGAAATTTAGTGTAAGGGACACTGATATCGAGGTGTATTGTTTAAAGCTCTTAAATCTGCTATAAAACTGGTCATACCGAATGCCACTTATTCTCAAGATCTTTCGTGGCGATAAATGCCACAGTGTTGAGTCTTTCAAAAATTTAATTCGAGAACTAACTCGCATTATAGAGTATCTGACAGTAATTTTGAATTTAAAAAAGATAAGCATATTGTAGTCGCCGTAGTCTAGTGGGTAGCATGTTGGCTTATTAGACGTGAAGTTTCGGTTCAAATCTCCCAGGTCAGACATCTCCAACAGAAAGAGATTCCAAAAAATATTTCTTCGGCGACCTCTCTCGGCAGATTTGTAGCAAAAACTCTGAGAATAAATAAAATTGTCATGAAAAGTTTCTCAAAAATCTGACGTTTGACTTGAAACTGTAGGTCCCTCCACTCATGTATAAAATTAACACACACATCATAAATGGTCTGAGAAGCTAGGTCGTAATCCTGACTGAAAGGTTGTAATAGCCAATAATGTATTTATGTAAGATCAGTATTCTTCAAATATAGTGTCCATAAAGCATAAAACCTATTAACATCTTGATAGGAAATATAATAAATCTTGTAATGTCTTAACAACAATGGATCAACTTCGAGAACATTCATCAAAGCGTCTACGTAGGCATATAAAAAGGCAAGGCAAAGCAGGCAACGAGTAGTAAAAATTCAGTCAGTCTTGTGTGGAGACGCATTGCGTGTGAAGAAAACAGTCGTGGTTTGAAGATCTCTTTTGAAAAGATCTGCTTTGTAAGCAAAGAAGAATAGCGAACAAGCAATTATTTTTATATACGTCAAGATATAAACAGTGGCACACAAAAATAGTGTGAACAATAAAGAATTTCATTGAAACTAAACATTGATTTATTTTGATTTTGTTTGCAATCAACTAACTCATATTTTAAAAGTTTTTAAAAAGTTAAAAACGTAACAATATGTTGCAACCACTGTATAAATTTCGAATACGTCCTACATACTCCATATCAAGTTTCCAATGAGCCTTAAACAATACCCAAATGAGGAATTCGTGTCATTCTCATACACCACTAAACCAATTTTACACGACCACTTTTTAATTCTGGGATGTAATGAGGTGCCTGCTAGCTAACTATGTTCCATTATTATGTAAAAGGAATGTATGTACATATATCGAAAAACGACAATTTAGTACGATAAACTGTTTTTATACATGTATGAGTCCACTTCTAGTTCCATACGGTTCGGAATATGTATATATTTGCCTACCTTCACTAGTGATTGGATACCCTTTTTACAATCTTGTAGTACAAGCTTAGCAGCATAATCAATCATAGCCTAATACAATTTGTAGATAATTATCTAGACAGAAAAAAATTGTTCTTGTATAACAGTATACAGTTTATAATTGTGTGTCAGTTTAGCTACAATCAACTTTAGACGCATACACAGTACAATCAATAAAGTCTTAAAAGAGATGTGACTATATTTGAATATGAGACTAGGACTACGTTTCCTTTAGACAGGGCATAGGTTAGGTTAGGTTAGAGTGGTAGCTCGAGATGTCAAAAAGCACACTTGAGTATGCATAGCGGCTCGTTGTGACGCCACAGGTGAACGCAGTGCCTGTACTGACCAAGTTCTACCAAAAACATGGAAGAGGAAGAAGTTGGTGAGCGCAAGGGGTGCACATCAAAAGTACGACTACCCTACGCTGGGGAACAAACCAGAAAGTTTGATAAACGAAGCAATATCCTTGATATCAATAGATGATAGCTCCGTCAAGCTATATCTGCACCTCGCAAGAGATGGGCATTGATTGATCCTCAGAGGATTTGTTAAATGGGAGCCGCATCCTTTCCGCCATAGCACAATGACCTGTAAGCATGGCCACTGTGATTGAGATGATGCCACGACCAAGTCCAAGTTACTGGTTCGTACTCATTCTTCTATAGGTTGACGTCACTTGACCGAGGCAAGTGGCTTCCGGTAGTAGTGCACCAGCTCTTGCGAGCTTATCGGCCCTGTAGTTTCCTGGAATGTTACTATGTCCAGGGACCCAGACCAGTGAGATACTGAAGCGCCCAGAAAGAAGCTCGAGACAGCGGCGACATTCCCTAACGATTCTAAAGTTATTCACAATACCCGACAGTGATCTTATGCCGGCCTGACTGTCAGAGAAGACCGAGACGTGGGTGAAAGGAGCTCCGTTGTCGACGAACCATTGAGCGGCCCGGTAAATGGCCATTACCTCAGCCTGAAACACGCTACAGTAGTCCGGCAGTCGGAGAGAAATGTTTAGGTCCAGTTTCCCACAGTAGACTCCGCTACCAACCCCATTATCAAGTTTAGATCCGTCGGTGTATATATCCAGGAGTTCCGGGGAGACGATAGTGATAGGGTCGCAGTCGTCCATACTCGGAATCAGAAAATGAAAACCCCTGTCAAGACAAGATTCCGCTGGTAGACAGGACATAGAGCTGAGAGAATTCAATCTTACGAAAACTAAAGACTGTATCTTAATCGCTCATCAGCAACAAAATTTAAGAGCTCTGCACCTTCAGTTTCATTATTGTTTAGGCTCTCTATAGCTTTCTCCACTTCGTTGTGATTAGGATATAGGAAGCCTACATTATCGTCTCTGTCGATGTCTTCTGACAATTTGGAAAAGTACATACATACATAATTGGTCATTATAAAACTTCAGTCAGAACTACTACCTAGTTTCTTAATACCAATCAAGTTGTGGCCAGGACCTGAAGTTTTAAGTCCACTACAAACTACAGATTTGTGAGAAACTTTCTCATTGCAATTTGTTTTAGTCTCAGAGTTTTTGCCAGAATCTGCTGAGATGCGGCAGTCGCCGAAGAAATATTTCTTTTCATATTTAATTTCGTTGAAGATGTATGTCACACCTTGCTGTGCTGTCTTTATGATTCTAATGGCAAAATTTTAACTTTTATCTTCGACGAGAGTAACTTAAGAATGACGCAAAACGATAATAATAATAATTTTATTTACTGGCAAACATTTGCTGCCTTAAAAAAGAAAACAACCACAATTTATTTTTCATTTCCCCCACCTACAAGACATATTTAATTTTATTTACGCTTCTGCTATCTTTCGTCTATTTTTCATATTTTATTGCTATTTTGAGTTGGAAGTATAACCAAAATATGCAAAGTCAAGTTCTTAAGGAAATCATATATGTTTTATACGTTTCTTAAAGTCAACTTGAGACGATAACGTGTTTTATTTGTATTTTTTTTATTCATTAAGACTTTTTATTTTGACATCCTTAAAGATAAACACAAAGCCAAAATTTATTTCTATGCGATGTTGCGATGATGATGACAACAAAGTAATAGAAAAACAACAATTTATTGAGGTCCAACAAAAAAAGTTTGTTTTTCTATTTATAAGTTAAAAAAAAACTTTGAAACGAAAAAAATATCTTATCCTTAAAAAAGGACGGCAATTGATTTTTCTTTCATTTTCAAATATTCAAGTAAATGACCAAGCAGGTATTGCATTTAAAAATGGTTAAAAGGAAATTATATCACTTTTTCTTTTATATTCAAATAAGTATTCGTTTTAAAAGGCCGATTTAGTTGTTTTTTATCTCATCACTTGGCTTTCTATAAAAAATAGCGAGAATATTGTTACGAAAATGGAAATGGTGTGACATCGTTTAACCTTAACATGAAAAACAAAAGCCACAAAAACAAAAACCATATACCAACAACAGTAGTAAGAAAGAAAAGGGGATAGACAAGTAAGCAAGAATTTCAACAACAAACAACGTAAACAAAATACACAAACAACAATAAAACAACGATAAAAATCTCGAGAAGGCTAACACACGAACGTTCAACTTCAAGAATATTCATCAGATTGTTTACGTGCGCATATAAAAAGGCAAGACAAAGCAAGCAACGAGTACATAGTAAGAATTCAGTCAGCCTTGTGTGAAGACGCGTTGCGTGTAAAGATAACAGTCGTGGTTTGAAGATCGCCGTTGTAAAGACCTGCCGAACAATTGTTAGTGTTTACGCAAACAGAAGTGTAAAGAAGAATAACTAACTAAGCAAATTGTTGTTGTACCATCAAGTTGTGTACAATGGCACATAAAATTGTGCGAACAATAAAGAATTTAATTGAAACTAAACACAAATTTACTTTTAATTTTATTTGCAATCTGCGTGCTCATATTTCAAACATTTTTAAAAACGTATAAACGTAACAATGTAAATAAACATACTACGTTCTGTTCTACTGTGATGATGTATATTCGATCTATTTTAGTCCATATTTAAAAACGTATAACTTTTTCTCATATTCGTCAGTTTATAACTCAAGAAACACTCAACTGATCCACGAGGTAATACTTTCGTCATAGTTTTTGCCAGAAATCTGCTAAGAGGTACTCCCCGAAGAAAGTTTCTCACAATTCGCTTTATTGGAGATGTCTGAGTCGGGGTTTGACCTCACGTCTAATAAACCAACACACAACCTACTAGACTACGGTAATTATTAATCGATACGTACAAATGTGTGTATAAAAGGAAGTCAAAACGTATACAAAGGGTTACGCTACAACTGCTCAAAAGTCGTAGAATTTGGCAAAACCCATGAAAATTTGTGAAGTTATTCATATAGGTTGGGTGATTTAAGAGATTAAATTTCAAAATGCAACAAAACCAAAATTGGTCCGATTAGAAACGGACCATTATTTCATTAAATTCGACGTAAACGGGAGAGTGAACTTTTTCAATTCTTGAGAACGATGTCGAGTTGATGTTGATCGATTCTCATGCACACTTTCAGCCATTGCTTCTAAATTTTCGAGTGTACACACTGTACGAGCATGCTCAGGTCTTGGCGAATCAACAATGAAACCCCTTCCACGAACTTTAGCAACAGACTTGCGTATACCGGACACTGTTGGTCCTTCTCTGCGACCAAATTTTGTATGACATTTTCCAGCAATTTCCGTCCAATTGTCTTTGTTTTGGAAATAAATTTCCAATAAATTCCATACGTTGCTTAAGCGTAAATCGATCGTTACGTTCAGTGGAGATAAATTTTGTAACGATAACCCATGGTTCAAATTTAAACCGCTAGATGGCCAACCCTATATAAAAATTAACATATTTTAAACATTAACGATTCAAGGAAAGCACTGAAAGAAAACTCGTTAAAAATTAACTTTAATTACTTCATATTTAGGTACGATTTTCACTGACCCGTATTTTCTATGGCTCTATAATATGCAGAAAGCAAAAAAAATTACATCCGCTGACCGGTCGACCTGACCTATTTATTTTAAAAAAATTTCAAACACTAACTTTAAAGCATCTAATTTGATAGGCAATATGTACTTTTCTCTTGTATTACAATAAAATTAATTTTCTTACGCTTGATGAAAAGCGAAAGCCTTTTCAACGACTTGGCAAATAAAGCTTATCTGGTATAATAGAACAATAAGGCTTTCTTCTATTCAACTTAAAATTTAAAATTTCAGTAACAAAGTATGTACAGAACTTAAGATATCCATTAAAAAAAAATACTGCTGTTAAATCTCTTGTTAACAAAAAAACTAACAAAAAAAAAAAACAGGAGCTAAAAAGTAGTGCAAACATATTACAACAACAAAAAGAAAAAGAAAAAAGCCAATCAATAGTTGTACATCTAGAGTTTAGAGTGTTCCCTCAATTGAACATCAGCAGCAAGTTGGAAAAATTATCGCACACACTGTCAGATATGAAAACAAATTGCTTTTGTTGCGGACCCATTTGGTGTAACACATGACTGTCTTATCTTTCAAGATATGTTAAGAGTATTAGACCATCAAAAATTAAAATCCCAACAAAGAAAAATTTTACACTCATACATATGAATAAAACTAAATTCAACGCCTAAGTAACATACGATATAATTTAAGAGAAAAAACGACAAGCAAGCCTGACTACAAGTTACCCTACATAAGCAAATAAATTTTTCAATTTAAAGGATATGATGAAAGTTGTTTAATTCATTAAGTCTGGGTCATCCATAACAGTCTTCAGAGTTTTGACAGTAGATAACGGTCATCTTTCTGAAGATTCATCTGTCAACTTAGTTGTCATTCATTCAGTCTATTTTGTCGAATCACATTGGAGGGATACGGATTTCAACAACAAGTACAAAAAATAAAATTCTTCTATTAAAAATGGGTGTTCTATTCGGATAACGTACTGTGCCCTTTGCCTATTTTACGATCGCCATGGTTGTCCTACCGAAAAGACTATTCGCAATATGGTGGATAAATTTCAGTGCACTGGTTCCGTGAACGATTGACCAACACCTGTAAACGCCGAAATTATTACCACAATCCATGGAAGTGTACAGGAGATCAGAACTCTTCTTGAGGGTACCTACACCTTTGCAGGGTAAAAATATAAAGTCACCAGACAAATTCCCTTATTTTTCTTGTGGCTTATGAAAAACATTAGAAACTTTTGTTGTTTTATATTAAAAATGAAATAAATAAATGAAATAAATAAATGAAATAAATATAAAAAACAACAATTATTTGTACAGATTATTGCTTAAAATTCATGAAATTGCTAAATATACATATACATTGGTACCTAGACTTTTGCTGTACACTGTATGCAATCAAACAAGCACAAGTTAAAAATATTTTCAATCAATTTGATGGTATAGGGTATTAAAAGTTGAAACTTTTCAAAATCAATACTTTTAAAATTAAATTCTTTTGTATTCTTTCCTATCAAGCATTAAGTTTAAGTTGTGAAAAAGAATTTGAAGAATTTTATGCCCAAGAATACATTCAAGAAAAATCAATCTTTTTTAAAATATTGCAATTACGTTGGATGTTTTAAAAGTTGTTTTTGTTATAGCTCACATTAAATAATAAATCATTTTAAGATATTCCATAAAACTATTGGCAAAATACGTTTGTGCTACTTGCTATTCTCACATCATATTACAGCCACAGTAAGCTGCTCTGTATACAGCCACAAAAATCACCACAAGAATTTAATTAAAATCGTATTCCTACGCGAATCTATCAGGTGACAGGATATTGAAATGATTATCTGAAGGAAAAAGCAAAAGAGGAAGGTGTAAACAAACGGATGTCTTGTAATCAACACGACAAACACTAACAGCGTTTATTTTAATTGCCAGTCTAGTAATGTGAACTGTGAGTTTTAATTTATAAATTAAATTTATATACCTTTGTCACATCTGATAATGAAATTAAGTGAAACGGAAGATGTTTTCCAGATAAACAGATTAAAGTAATCTTTTCTATTTCATGTCAATTTTGTATCGTGTTTCGAAAAAGAAGTGTAAAGGAGAGATTTTTTTTTTTGCAAACGAATAGTTTCGTACTATTTTTAAATTAAGATGAAAGATATTTTCTTCTGTGTTAAATAATTAAATTAAATAAATTTTAAGAATAAAACCTCTGTTGTATAACAAATAGAACAACAGGCATTTCTTTTTGTTGAGGAATAAGCATGTTATTGAGGAAATTGACGCATATGTACTCTTAATATTCTTACGAACGTACTATGTATTATGTGAACAACTGAAGCTAGTTGTCAAATATCTGATTGGATCAAATCCACAATCGACCGCACACTACATCATATCGTGAAGAACACTTATAAAAAAATCAGCAGACACATCATCCCTTTGGCGAGTATAAGGCAGTCTTTGTCATACATACATACACACATACAACACTTCAGTCAGTATTACGGCCTAGCTTCTCACACCACTCATGTTGTGTGCCTTAATTATTATACTTGAGTGGCGGGACCGATAATTTAACGTCGACTCCGAATGACAGATTTTGAGAAACTTTTTCATGGCAGGTTTATTTACTGTCAGAGTTTTTGCCAGAAATCTGCTGAGAGGAAGTCACCGAAGAAATATTTTCTTTTCATATTTTGCTTTGATGTCTGGCGTGGGCGTCGAACCCGGACTTTACGTCTAATAAGCGAACACACTACATACTAGACTACGGCGACTATAAGGAGTCGTTTTTTTACCGCAATATCTGACCTTGTTATGGCTGCGAAACTGATAAGGCCATGCAGTATGGCATATAGAATGAACCTCTTTGAACCTTTTCAACCATAAGAGATTTCAGACAAAGCCCTTCCCTTATCATGCAACACCTTCAATTTCTTCATGGAGTGTGTTCTGCGAAAGGAGGAAGTGTATTGTAATAAAACTATTTTCCCCTAAACTGTCCAGTTGCTTGCATACGCTGACAACATTGATATCATAGGGCGTATCAAGCGAGATGTTACGGCTGTGTTTAGTGATATTGAATGGAAATTTATCAAAAGGGTCCAGCAGTCAATAAGAACAAAATGAAGTATATGTTGTCGACAAGCAGGAGTATGCGGATCAGAGATCAGCAATGAATCATTTTTTTCGCTACTCATAAGTACTCATGAAATTTTGAGAATGAGTGAGTCAACAGCATTAAAATTTAACAACTCTTATTCATTCGTACTCCCTACAACTAATCGTATACTTTCTGTTTAATTGAATTTTAAAAATATTACTCATACGCATCATATTACATATACGGATTTAGTTGCTCTGAAAAGTATGCAATAAGAAATCATAATTTTGACATGTATGAAAATAGTGGAATTCAATATCACTCATACGTCACATATGTACTTGTAATTATGAATTTAACATGTACTCGTACATGCAGGTTGCAATGAGTATATGTACAAAGTTGACATCAAACTCTCAAACTCATTCGAAATATGTTTGATTCATATGCCTACTCATTCAGATTCATAAATTTAGAAAAATATTTATAATACTCATAAATGATTCGAATCATTCATCAAAATTAACAGTCTTAGTTGTTGTTGCATTTACAAAAAAAAAAAAAAAAAAAAAAAAAAAAGACAGCAAGTAAAGCACACAACCTTCTAGTACTTTAAACTTTGAATATGAGTAGTACGAGTATGATATTAAAATAAGTATGAATGCGTATAAGTATCAGAAATTATGAGTATGATTCGAATCTACTTTGAATACTCATTGCTGATCTCTGATGTGGATCTCAGATTACGACTGGTAATTATACTTTCGATATTGTCAGTGAATTTATTTATTTCGACGCTGGCATTACAAGCCAAACTTGTATCAGTCTGGAGATTAAGCGTAAGGTCTCTCTTATTATGGATTATGGTCTTAATAAGTAATTGAGTAGCAGAGACCTCTCTCATTTGACTAAACTTATGATTTACAAGCCGTGTTTCTTAATGGTGCAGAAGCATGGATAATATTAAGCACCGATGCACTAGCCCTGAGAGTACGCGAGAGAAAAGTATTACTTAAGATCTTCGCTCCAGTGCAAGTTGGCTATGATTTCCGCATCCGATCGAATGATGGGCTACATGAGCTCCTCAACGACATAGACATTGTGTAATGCATTAACAGCCAGCGGCTGCACTAACTCGGCTATATTTGCTCGCATAGAAGAGGGTGTTCCGGCGAGATAGGACTCTTATGCGGGAATTAGCGAAAGTCGGCGTAGAAAACGACCTTGTCTACGTTGAAAAGACCATCTCGAGGAAGCCCTGTCATCGATTGGTGTGGCCTACTGCCGAACGCGCCTAGGAAACAGATGGATGGATGGAAGGTACGATGTGTTAAGGCAGAGAAAAATCCGCAAAGTAAGTCCTTTTATGCAGTAGTTAAGCTTAATTTAGATGTCTATTGGCCTACTTCGACATTAACGATAGTTCTGGATGAATGGGTACTTTGGAAGAATACCGATCCACATGAGTTCCAAAAGCATTCCAATGCATTCCGAAAATGTCACTATTTGCTGTGGAATTTGGCAGCAAAATAGCAGCGTTATCGGTCCTTATGTCTTTTAGAATGATGTTGGCGAGGCCATCACTGCCAACGATGGGCACTTGATCTCGATGATTGCAAACTCTTTTTTGTTTTGCCTAAATTGCACGATCTGCACACCAACGCTGTATGGTTTCTAGAGGATAGAGCCACGTGTCACTCAGCTCATGTTGCAATGGATATTTTTCATGAGCGATTTGAACACGTGGTCATTTCACATGGAGGTGATGCGACCTGGCCACTGTGATGATGCCCCGTTAGACTTTTTCTTATGGCGATCTTCAAAGCCAAAATAACTCATAACATCGTTGAAATTTGGATGGATTAATGTGATAGAAAAGTGAACTCTTGTTCTCTCTTCTCTACCCAGAGAACTAACTGCCACGGCTGATGAACGATGTTATATTCCACACATAAATATGTATGTCACACACCCTTTGTGCTTTTATATTCAGATATAGGAAGCGTTTACAAAAAGACTCAACATATGTCTCTCTAAAGACTGGTACGACAGGTACTATTAAACATTTCTATTAGAGAAGAGGCGCTAAATGTTTCTTTGTTTTAAACTTTAAATAAGAAAATTAAAATGAAAGAAATTATTTTTAATGTCACACCAAAGACTGTGTTCAGTACGTACTCACAAAAGTAACATGGAAAGCATGTTTTTGTTGTCCGAACACTGTTTCCTTTTCTTTCCTCTTCAAGAGAATGTGTTCTTGTCGTATAAAATTCCATGTTTTTTGTTTTTTTTGCAATTCCTTTTTTTATTTTTATTTTTTACATGTTTAAACATCCTGCCACAAGGATGTCTCACTTTATATGTATTTTGGTCGTTTCCAACGTTTAACTTTCGGATGGCAGGCGACAGATGTGTGTTCCTGCCCTTTCTTTCTTTCTGCTCTTTTGTTTTAACTGTTGCCTGCCTATTGTATTAAGAAAAAGGAAAAAAAACACATTTAAAGAATAAATCTTTATTTCTTTTGAGTTGCTTTAGTCGAAGCAGAACAGCAGGTTTCACATGACGTTTGGTAAGAAAATTCTGTAAAATTGAAATCAATTCACAAGAAATTTATTTTCAATCAATACCAAGAAATATTGTGGAAATTTTATAAAACATTTACGGACTACACTACTAAAGTTTTATCTTTATTAACCCTTAAGCTTCTACTCAATAACTTGTAGGTACTTAGTGGTAATCGTAACGATTAACTCTTAAAGTACAGATAATTTAATTTTCTTAATTTTCTTTGCTTGTTTCGATTTTATTAACTAAGTATTCCATCTAAGCAGGTAATTGGTATAACAGATGGTTCATAATTACGTTTTAATTATTATGTGAGTACCAAACCAAGAGAGTATACATATCACTCAAGTACTAGATGCATGGACGTATAGTAAGCATGATACAGGTCCTGCACATGCATACATGATAGGTAATTACAACCCTTCCGTTAGAATTACGACTACTTATGATGTGTGTGCCATTTTTGTATATGAGTGGCAGGACCTATAGTTTAAACTCAATTCCAAACGACAGCTTTTTGAGAAATTTAAAAAAAAAAATATTTGTTCATATTTGAGTTTGATCGAGATGATTGAGATGAGACTTAGGGTTTGAACGGTACCCACATCTAAAAAGCCAACACACACTATGTATGTATGTAAGCATGTATGTATGTATTGATTTTGTTTATACCGGGAACTTTATTACGGTTTAATCTGGTGCAAGCATTCAGACTTTCGTGGAACTTAAAATGGAGGAACAGCTCTTCCTACTTATAAATAGATCGCGTCATTGCTAAAATTTGGTATACAGACGGTTCTCAAATAAATTTGTTGCTCAACCACTAATGGAATTTTGTAAACAAGGTTTATATTGTTCAAGGTTTTTACGCCATAATGAATGATTTTCTGTTGGCGTTCAATCCAGTCTTTCCAAATAATTTTTAAGAGATTCATGAAATTTATCAAACAAAATAGCGTCGAATACCATCAGAAAAATTTTACCATTTACATGCGCAACTAATATACATTACATGGACAAGATTACATACATAAAAACATATAAATAGCATTGTATATCAAATTTCAATCAATATTAATGATACTTACAGGACAGTGGTATTAAATCTACGAATAAAATTAATGAATTTATTTATCGAAGCCATCACATCACATAGCACTTACAACAAGAATCTCATACGAAATATCTCAAAAGGCAATCCATACTAAACATAATTCCAAGTGCCACAACATGTTAAGGCTGTAACATGTGTAGATACGGGTCATTGGTTACGATATGTACGAGTATGCCTGCTGAATTGGTGTAGGTTTGCCGTTTTTGTTTTTTGCTTTTATTTCTCTGACTGTTTTACGAAATATTTTGACAAATAAGGGTCGTCGAGTTTCACGATTTTTTTTGTGCTACGGCTTAAAAACTTAACGACGCTTCATATTTTATGGGAAAATGTGGCAAAGCAATTCAATATTTTTTTTTTGTTGTTTTTATTTTCAAGTTTCATTGTATACACTTTATGTGAAATTCCTTAAGGGAAATCTTCTCTTTATTTACAATGACAGAAGGTACGTAGTCAGTACTTTTTTTTTGTTCTTCTTCTTTAGCATGGCTGCCTCATTGTTTATATTGTATTTGAGTACAGAAAAAAGAAAGGCAAAGGAAAAACTGATTTGAAATATGATTATGTTTATGATTATGATTATCGTTATCATATCTTATTTATCTGGAATAATATCCGATATTATTATTATTTTTTTATGGTTGACACTCTTACCAACGTACATACATACGTACATGTGTACGCATAAAGGAATAAGTATTTGATTTTTATGTACGTACAATATTTACTGTAAATAAACAATCAATGAAATACAGACTGGCATATGTACATAAATAACCCAACGAAAAATTTTAACAAATTTGGATATGAAAGAGACCATTCCGTTATTAAAGCAGTCGCCACAGTCTAGTAGGTCGTGTGCTGGCCTATTAGACGATTCAAGCCCTGACTCAGACACCTAAAGCTTATGAAATAATCTCAATATTACCATTCAAAGTTCCTCAAATCTGTAGTTCGAAGTCGATATTAAACAGTAAGAATTACAACCTAGTTTCTCCCACCACCTTGTTGTGTGTTTTAATTTTATACATGAATGGAGGGACCTACAGTTTAAAGTCTACTCCGATCGACAGATTTCTGAAAAACTTTTCATAGCAATTTTATTTACTCTCACATAGTTTTTGCCAGGAATCTGCTTAGAGGATGTCGCCAAAGAAATATTTGTTTATATATCATTTTGTTGGAGTTGTCTGACCTGGGGTTAGACCCCAACACTACGGCGACTTCTACTGTACCAAGCAGTGAATTTTTGTAGAAACTCTTCATGCCAGAGTTTTTGCCAGAAATCTGCTGAGTGGAAGTCGCCGATGAAATATTTGTTTATATTTCGTTTTGTTGGTGTTGTCTGACCTGGCGTCAGACCCCAACACTATGGCGACTTTTATTGTAGCAATCAGTGAATTTTTTTTGGAAACTCTTCATGGCAGAGTTTTTGCCAGAAATGTGCTGAGAGGAAGTCGTCGAAGAAATATTTTCTCGTATTTCGTTTTGTTGGAGATGTCTGACCTGGGGTTTGAACCGAAGCCTCCTAATCAGCGATTAGGATTTTCGCGAAAATCTTTAATTTTCTGTTTTAAAGTTTCAATCGATTTTTTTTTGTGCCTACTGCTACCTACTGATTAAAAATATTTCTCATAAAGAAAGACATGAGATACAGTACACAATTATCCGTATGACACATATTTGTAGACATGTTTCGATATTTTGATATAAAGAAACCATCAATGAAAGGAGATATTTCCAATCATAAAATGAGGAACACGGGACAACTTATTTTGATACCATATGTAGATTATTTTTCTAGCACGGCATTTCATTGACATTTTTAGAAATACAGGTGCTCTTGTACAAAATCACACTTTGCATTGATCGTCTGAGTCTCTCTGTTTTGTTGTCGACCAGCAACAAGAACATCGTTTTATAAGCATCACAGCATAACTGATTTCTATTTTTGTTAGGATTTCCAGTGTTTGTAAAAATTTTAGTTGTAAGCAGAACTGCAAAAAAAAAAAAAAGAGAGAAACACTAGTGACACGAGGATTTCTTGGAGAAATTTCGGATCTTTCAAAGATAACACTTATATGAGTTCCGAGACACAGGGATACCATTTGAAATTGTATTGCCGATGACGTGCCAGGGTCTGGTATGGACCACGCAGTCTCCGATATGTTACAGGTCAACCCGTTTACGAGGAGGCTTAAGCTCGTTGGCAGCAGGAAGCTACGTGCAATATTGCCAGACTCTGCTGGACACGTATGGTCAAGAAGAGGACCAACTCACATCTGTCCTTAAACCATTTGGCCATCTATCGCACAAAAGCGATCCTTATGGGCCTTTGTCCTTTTGATAGGCTTTTTGAAAGACTGCTGGAGTTGTGGGTCTGTGGAGGAAGAGACTGTCTTCCGCCTCATGTGTCAGTGCCTTGCTCTTATCATAAAAAGACAGAGCTTTCTGAAATCAAATTTTCTGACATCGTTGACTGTGCTCTCTAATAGAAAGTTTGCTGCAATAACAAGATTTCTATGGACACGGGATAGTTTTCTCCCGGGTTGAATTAATTGTGGTATAATAATAGGCCTAAATGATGGCTTAAGTGGAACCTCTTCCAGGGAGGGTATCCGCAACCTGGCAAAAACTCTGAGTGTAAAATAAAATTTCCATGAAAAGTTTCTCAAAAATCTGTCGTTCGGAGTCGACTTTAAAATGTAGGTCCCGCCACTCATTTATCAAATTAACACACACACAATATAAGTGATATGAGTGGTTAGGTTGTAATCCTGACTAAAGGGTTGTAATGACCAATTATTTATGTAAAATGACCTCTGCCAAAGCTCTAATGAACATATGCTATGATATTGCAAGGCATTTGGGTACAAGAAATAATCCTTGTCAAATCATTGACAGTAATTATCAAGAATATTCTATGTTTGTCACCCTACTACCACAAATGGATCCATTGGAGATATGTTTTATGGTTATAAATAGCCTCTATATAAAGTGTCTGCTTCATATTAATAACACATGTCATAAATTCCAAGACATTCTCTGTTATTTCATTGTGGCATCCTTGAAATATTGTGTGACATTTGTATGTTACCAAGACAGCAGTGCCAGTGACACTAATATTGGTTACCACACATCAGTTGATCTGCTTTTTTTAATCATACCACAGACAAAACATATACTTTGGTTGGGTTATGTCGGAATTGTTGATATTACATTCATAAATATTTCTTTCTTTTTTTTCGTCATGTTGTTATTATTACTTTTCGTTTCTTTTTTTTTTTGCCATGGTAATCATTATTAAATATGCTAAAACAGCGTAAAAAAAACAACGAACAATACTTTTAAAATTTTTAGGTTTCCCCTACTTAAAGTTAGGAAAGTGAGTTAATATTTCACAGAAAAAATAAGAACACACACATAGTTTCCTGGAAAAGTAAAAATTCCTTTCAAAAACATTACACTTAAGAGGTATATATTGAATGTTTGTATGTATGTTTGTATGGTAGTATCATCACATGTGCGAGGGCTTATGTGTGCTTCGTTGCGTATACAAAGCCGGCATCATTGTCATGGAATATTTTCCACGTGAGTGGAGGTTGTTAAATATATTCTGGCTTCATCTACAAGTGTATGTACATAAATATAATCAGAAAAATACAATGTAGGATAATATTTCTATATTGGAATTTTCCTTCAGTTTTGGTTTTCTGAAGTGACATCATAAGCACTGCGCGAAATTGGAAATTTATGGTTTTTTCCTGCCTTCCGTGTCGTTTTTCTAAAGATTTTTATTTGTTTACATGGTAACGAAATTGAAATGTTCTTGTTTTCTCTATATAACCTATTTGTTGCCAAATGTTTTTAACCAAATTTTCACAACAATTTCCAAGAAGGCAGTGCTGCATATGAAAACCAAAATTTACTGAATTATAAAATATATGGTAAGTCACACCATATCACATGGGAATTATGGTTAGAATTAATTAAATCACCTGCATATTGTTTTTTTTTAACTTCTTCGTGATTACTGCATACATACAGTGAGCGTCAAAAGAAACTGTACATTAAAAAATTATACATACACATATACATGCATAATTGGCCATTACAACCATTCAGTCAGGATTACGCCTAGCTTCTCATACCACTCATGTTGTGTGCCTTATTTTTTGTACTTGAATGGCGGGACCTACAGTTTAAACATCGACGCCGAACGACAGATTTTTGAGAAACTTTTCATGGCAATTTTGTTTACTCGTAGAGTGTTTTGCAAGAAATCTTCTGAGAGGAAATCACAGAAGAAATAATTTTTTTTTTCATATTTCGTTTTGGTGTCTGAACCGTTTGAACCGTGGCCTTACGTCAAATAAGCCAACACACTACCTACTAGACTACGGCGACTTCAAAGTCTCTTGTGTCGACTTCTAAGTTCAACGATGAGATGGAGAACTCGTGGTAGTGGTCCATGAAAACACGCTTTGAGATCAAATTTCTATTGCAATTGCAAAGCGTTTTGATCAGGGTTTTCCATTTTGTATTGGTAGCTTTGAATATCCTACATAGGATGTTCCATAAACCGAATTCGGTCCTGTTTGTTGCGGGTTTTTTAACTATCTTTTTGCAAGAGATTCAGGATTGATCAAAAATAGTGGTTTACTGAGCTTAATACTAAAATTTATAATTTTGTCGGTATAGGTGTTTGCGATTCAAAATATAGAGGAAAAAAGATTATGTATTAAATTAACACACACAACATAATTGGTGTGATAAAGTAGGTCCATAATCCTGACTGAAGCGTTGTAATGACCAATAATGTTATGTTCTGTATTCTTCAAATTACAACCGATAATTTTTGTTGAAACGCAAGGATTATTATAGGAGGGACCTATTGTTTAATGGCGACTCTGAGCAACAGATTTGAGAAACTTTTCATGGCAATTTCAGTTACTCTCTGAGTTTTTGCTAGAAATCTGCTAAGAAGAAGTCGCCGAAGAAATATTTGTATTTGTCTGCCCTGGGGTTTGAATTATAGCTTCACGTCTAATAATACAATATAGTGCCTACCAGAGATCGGCAATGAATCGTTTTTTCGCTACTCATAAGTACTCATGAAATTTCGAGCATGAGTGAGTCAACAGTATTGAAATTCAACTACTCTGATTCATTCGTACTCACTACAACATTGATTTATAAGCACAGGTTGCAATGAGTATGAGTACAACGTTGACATCAAACTCATAACATACAAAATATGTTTGATTCATACGTCTACTCATTCAGATTCATATATTTAGAAAAATACTTATAATACTCATAAATGATTCCAGCGATTCGAATCATTCATCAGAATTTACAGTATTTGTTGTTGTTGCATTTACAAAAAAAGAAGAAAGAAAAACACAAAGACATCAAGCAAAGCAAACACCCCAACAAACCAAACAATAATCTAAATATAACTACATTTTAAAATAAACTTATCATAATAGATTTTCTACAACATTTCATAAGCGTACTTATGATGGGTTATTTTTTGTTACAGTTTTTCAAGCGTGATTGTAAACAACTTATGCTAGCAATAGTTTTGTAATCGTTTTCGCAAAAGATATGCCGTTATAATATTGCGTCATGTTCTTGTTATTGTTCTTTTTCTTTTCAGTCTTCTTTTGTTTGACAAAACAGGTGTGCTTTGTGTTTTTTTAAGAGTGTTTTTTAATAAATTATAAAATAAAAATAATATAAAATTTGTGATTAAAAAAGTTGCAAGATGATGAAGTTACAAGATGACTAAAAATCTTCGGATTCATTTGTAAGTTAAATTAAAAATATATTTCGCTATAGCTTTCTAATATTTATTTCTTTTTATTCAAAGGCAAAAGAGCTCCAAACTGTAGCAAAGACTCCAAATTTGACCAAAAAATGTTGGAGGAAACTATTAGTATGCTAGAAAGGAACAGAAGAAAAAATGAGTGTCCGTAGCCTGAGCACATCAAAAGCCATAAGTAAAATAGTGTACGTACAGAATTTATCTATTTATTAATACATTCCTTTTTTAATTTTATAGATGCCGCAATTTCTATTGGTTTGGGGGAGGGCGAATATATTAGAAGCACAAAATCATATTTATATATATTAGAGCGACTCACCAAAAAAAGTGCTCGATGTACCCTCCTAAAAATGAACCTTGGACTTTTTTAAGATGACATTTAAAATATTTCGGCTCCAGCTTTGACCTCTCGTGAGCTGGACCATTTCGAAAAAGGGTCTATTTTTCCATATTTTGTCAATTTGAGAATCTATTTCCTTACCAACATATACAATATTGGTATCATAAGAAAGGTTTTTTTAAGGCGCGTCCAACTGTATATACAATTTGTCCAAGGACGATCATCCATATCCTTTTTTAAGGATATTCTGTAAAAAATAACCATTTTTGAATTTTTTTCTTCGGGGTTGTTTGTAATAAAATAACCAAATTAACATATTTTAATCTTTAGTTGATTTAATTAAATACGGGTCTTAGCTTTTTTTGAAATTCGCCCAAGTTTGCGTTTTTTGAGTATAGTTTTGTAAATATAAACAAAAAAATTTAATACCTTTTTTTAATTTGGGGAAAAAATATGCCCACAAAAAGTCGTGAATCATTTCTTTTTTTCTTTCTTTAGTCCTATTTTCATCCAAACATCATCTAGAAACTAAATCGTCCATCATATTAGAGTTAATTTGGTTAGAAAAGAAGAAAAGAAAAAATTCAAAAACCGTTTTTTTTAAAGAATATCCTTAAAAAAAGGACATGGATGATTGTCCGTGGACAAATTGTATATACCGCTGGGCGCGCCTTGAAAAAACCTTTCTTATGACACCCATACTCTATATGTTGGTTAGGAAACAAATTCTCAAATTAACAAAACATACAAAAATAGACCCTTTTTCAAAATGGTCCAGCTCACGAGAGGTCAAAGCTAGAGCCGAAATATTTTAGATGTCATCTTAAAAAAGTCCAAGGTTCATTTTGAGGGGGGGTACATCGAGTACGAATTTTGCTTCCATACAACTTGAGTCGCTCTAATATATATAGTTTATAAATGAAAAAAATAGCAATAAAATAATTAAAACTATATAAAATAAAAATCTTTATTTTTTCATTGAATTTAAAAGCTTATAAAAATATTACGAAAGTAAGCTTATTTCATAACTACACTTCTAAGCTTGTTATATACCTTAACTTGTAATATTATCGCAAGGGTTCAGTTTTCTTAATAAAATAATTGTTAACAAGCCATTCATAATAGTTATCATAACAGTTTTGCAAACCTAACGCTTGTGGTAGTAAGTTTGTTACAAACTATTTTGAAAGCCTTTTGGTTTATTGGGACACAACTTTCTCTGGCGAGTATTGTAGTGTTCGTAAGCGAATCATAATTATTTTGTAATTCTTGTAAATGTTGAGTAAAGTAGAGTCGAAATCAGCAACATCATGCGTATTGTTAAGTATGAGTACGATGAGTGCTTCACACTTTGAATATGAGTAGTATGAGTTTGATATTAAAATAAGTATGAATGCATATAAGTATCATAAATTATGAGTATGATTCGAATCTAATCATCTTTTTGAATACTTATTGCTGATCTCTTGTGCCTACTGGACTACGGGGACTAGCTTTAAATATTCATTTTTACTGGACGAATTTTAATAAAATGTAAAATGAAGTTATTAAACTAGTTTCAGGAAATATAAGACAACATAATTTATGATTTTGGAATATATTGCATTGGCTTACAAATTGTACTCTATGTGTAGGCATGAGTATTATTTGATATGAAATAAATAAATTTTTGGTTTCAAAAATATTGTATTTTACAATCAATAGTTATTGACCTTTAATGCCATTGCAGATTCCAATAAAATATTGCTCCTTTATACTATTTTAAAACACCCCTCCTCTCAATGAAATCGAATTGCAGCGAAAAACAATGAAATATTCCCCATATTCGATTATTTCACCACAATACTTGAAATGCCTGCCTTTATTTGTAGATTGCCTGCCAGTTAGTTGGAAATCATTTGTTTTTCTCAAATTGTTCACGTACTCAATTTTTATAGTGGCTATAGGGGCTATTGTATTGTATTATGCTCTTTTGAGCCAACAAAGTTAAGAATTTTTTTCAAAATGAAAATAAGTGGCTGACACATATCAGGTATAATAGGGGGAAAAGCAAAAAATTTTCGAATTAATTAAAATGAATAAAACAATGAAATTAAACAATTATTAATTAAAATTGTAGGATTTAAAAAAATACTTTTCTTATAAAATATTATGTAGTCTGTAACGAAAATGTAACAGTCGTTTGACTTTGAAGTTTGCTCAAATTATTTGCTTAGAATGCGTGAAACCGCCACCATGCCCAGGTCTTCAAACCCTCTGTCGCCCAAAAAAAAAAAAAATACGACTGTTTTGGATTTAATTTCTTCCGCGATCTGGCAGCTCCTGCAGTAATCCTGGTCGGGCATTCCAAGCTTGTCAGCAAAACGGCCAATAGTACAGTGTCCTTTAAAACTTCCTGTTAGAGCGCGAACCGTACTCTAGTTGAATTCAACTATTCCCTGATTTTCCTGCTGTCCACTGCTGGACAAAACAGTTTTAAGATTCGGCAACCAGGTATGTTGGACCATCTATGATTTGTTCAATTCCATGCTGCTTTTTACAATTTTAAAAAGTATTCTTATAGAGGCGTATATATCCCCCTCTAACGTCTTTTTCACGCCGACCCTTTCCATACCACTTTATCCGCTTTTTCGTTCCACTCCCGGCAACAGTGGTCCGGAACCCTGTAGAGGCAAGTCTTTTTACGACGTATGCAGTGTAGGAAGTCTATGCAACTACCGACTCGTTGATTTGATGAGGTTGAATCCCAGCGTTTTGATTGTTCTTTAATTGGCCACGCAAATAATCAAGTTCAAAGGAGATAGGCTGTTGGTTTCAATCATATGCATGTGCTGCTGGCTCAATAGCAATCTTCGCCTAAAATACGCTGTATAACCCATTCATTGCCAGCTTACATTCCAGATATAGTTCAACATTACTTTTCTGCGTCATCGTTGAATATCAGTATATCACCGTCACCGATAGCAGCTTCAGCAACCCATTCTTCCAGTGTGGAAGTAAAAGTTTTATATGTTCGTCCGAAAAGAGCCTTTAAATGGAGTCGAATCTCCAAACCTGGGTGATTTGGAGAAGCATACCCCGACTTACATGGCCTAAACATATCCGAGTGTAGTTTTAGCACCATGTTTTGGTTGTAGAAATAAGACGACGTCAGGCCAGCCTGCGGCGTGCATTTCAGAGCATCTGTGATGACCAAGCATACCAACCTCTGCATTTTGTTCAGCGTTATTAAAGACTTAAAGGGACAGACATTTTTGACGTGTTTTGTCGTCGCTGTAGTCTAGTAGGTAGTGTGTTCGCTCATTAGACGTAAGGTCCGGGTACAAGCCCCAAGCCAGACATCAAAACGAAATATTAAAAAAAACATATTTCCTCGGCGACTTCCTCTCAGCAGATTTCTGGCAAAAACTCTGAGAGTAAATAAACCTGCCATTACAAAGTTTCTCCAAAATCTGTCGTTCGGAGTGGACGTTAAACTGTAGGTCCCGCCACTCAAGTATAAAATTAAGGCACTCAACATTAGTGGTGTTGAGAACCTAGGCCGTAATCCTGACAGAAGGGTTGTAATGTCCAATTATGTATGTATATTTGTGTTTTGACAGCGATGTTCAGCCATCACAATATGTTGTAATCACCCTTGACATTCATACCAGTTTGAAGACTGTAGTTCGAACTCCAGGGCAGACATCTCGATTAAAACGAAATGTGAAAAAATATAGAAATATGTTTACGTAACTGTAATACTTTCATACCTAATTGGTCATTATAAATCTTCAATGTGGGGTACGACCAGGCTTCTAACATCACCTATGTTGTGTGTGTTAATTTTATCCATGAGTGACGGAACGGGACAGTTTAAAGTCGAATCTGAACGACAAATTTTTTAATACTTTTTCATGGTAATTTTATTTACTCTCAGAGTTTTTGCTAAAAACCTGCTGCGGGGAAGTTGCCAAAGAAATATTTTTTCATATTCGCTTTGTTTGAGATGTTTGGGTTTATAATAAGCCAACACACTACATACTAGACTATGCATGTAAATAAATAAAATTAGTGAATAAATGAATAAATTTTACTAACTTAACTTAATTTATTACTCTTCATAACTAAGATGTTTAAATTTTAAATTGTTTAGAAAATAAATCTTCAAACCACTTAATTGTTGTGCCATTAATCTTATAGTTTTTGTGTGTTTCTTAACACATATAATATATTGTTAGTGTTTCAGGACAACCTTTTTCTAACCTCAATTAATTTTAAATTATAATTTTGGGTAATTTATTACAACTATTCTACGAAAGAATATTTTAAAGACAAAGTAATCCATTGGAACTCAAAGTCAACTGCTTAGGTTTTAAACTTGAAAATTCCGTTTTTTGTTATTTTAAAGACATTTTTTTAATTTTCTTTTTAAATTCATCCAACAACAAAAAAGCAATAGAAGAGAGAACTTTTCTTTTTAAATAGCTTTACCATCAACATTGTTATTATTTTTCTGATACAAAACCTCATAATTATTTTTCATAAGGGGGTGTAAACAATGGTTTAATGTTGGAATGACTTCTTTTTGGCTTACGCTGCTGTTCACAAACATTTTTAAAGTAACAAATTTGTTTTTATTTCTTTCCTTTTACGGTGTGTGTGTGTGTGTGGGATGGATATACACTACTCAACCAGGCATGAAGTTTTCATTGTATCCTAAGGTTAGAGCATTCTGATCGATACAGCCTTTGGCTGTGTTTAAGCAATTATATGAGGCAAGTAGTTGCCGTAGTCTAGTAAAATACGAAAAAATATTTATTCGGCGATTTCCTCTCAGCAGATTTCTGTTAAAAACTCTGAGAGTAAATAGAATTGCCATGAAAAAGTTTCTCAAAAATCTGTTTTTCGGAGTCGACTTTAAACTGTAGGTCCTGCCACTCATGTATAAAATTAACACACACAATATAAGTGGTGTTGAGAACCTAGGACGTAATCCTGACTGAAGGGTTGTAGTGGCCAATTATGTATGTGTGTGTGGGCAAGTAAGACATTTTTATGGTTTTTTAATAGAAATTTTAGCTCGAGCCTATCGTTAGCGTTAAAATAAATGTTTCTCGGTATTCGGCTCAATTCATGCTGTATTTGAAACTCAATATGCGATAAAGTATTCTCATGTCACGTTTAGATCCAAACCAACTTTAGTTTTGACAGTTTGTTATGCCATAAATGACAGCGCATTTCAGAACTGATTTCAGCAACATTCAGAGGCTCAGCAACAATTTGTCAGCTTTTTTCAAATTCATACTTTTCCCTTTCCTACTTCCTCTCCTTTGTTCCCATCCATCCTACTACTTACTTACTTACTTAATTGGTCCTAACAACCCGTTTAACGGATTTCGGCCTGCCGCAACACCTCTTCTTCTTGCTCCCCTACGCCAGTTGGTCCCACCAATCGATGACAGGGTTTCCTCGATTTGGTCCTTCCAACGGATACAAAGTCATTCTCTTCGCCGAATTCTGTAGATTTCGGCATCAAATCCCCGTCTTGCCGGAACATCCTCTTCCATTCGAACGACATGGCCGAGACAGCGTCGCTGCTGGATATTAATACGCTGCACAACGTCTATGTCGTTGAGGAGCTCATACAGCTCAGTATTGGATCGGATACGGAAATCATCGCCAACTTGCACTGGACCGAAGATCTTACGTAGGACTTTTCTCTCGAGCACTCTCAAGGCTGCTGCATCAGTGCTTAATAGGGTCCATGTCTCTGTGCCATAAAGCAGCACATGTAGGATGAGTGTTTTGTTGAGTGTTAGTGTTAGTTCCACTCTACTGTCCCCTCACTTAAAGGGCGTTTTTGTACAATGGATCAACTTGACCTCCGGATACTCTACTAGTCAAGTACACGTCCTCTAACCTAAACCTAATATTCACATTTGTATCTAGAAATGCCTATCCACAAGATTTTCATATTTATGCGTATTGATTTTTATCCCTTTTTAACTACAAGGGCCTTCACAAAGATATGCTTCAACGTAAGCAACCTTTCTTCACACTTCAAGTTTCTTGTTGAAGTCCAGACATGAAATGAAAAATTTCTATTTCTGATTTCAATGGTCCTTCTGATTCCATATCTACAATATTTGTGACCTGACCTAACAATTAAATTGTTTAATGATTTCGGTTTGGCCTCACCATTCAAGCCGTACAAATCCACTTAATTGGTCATTACAATGCTTTAGTCAGGATTAACAGCACTTATGTTGTATTTGTTCATTTGACGCATGAGTGACGGAACCTACATTTTTAAACTCGACTCCGAAAGACAGATTTTGTTTTTTCTATAAACTTTGTGGAGCTGAGCCATCATTGGGTCATATGTCTTTCGAGACACCTATCGCACGATGACAATCAAATTTTTTGTACCCACTTTTCATGGTATTGATGTGAACGATGTTTGATTTCAACAGGATGGTGCAAATTGCCACATATCTCATACCGCAATCGTCAAATGTTATTGCGTCAAACGTTTGATGGCTGGTAGGCGAAATAGTGATGTCGATTGGAAGATAAGAATTTGCCAATTGACACCGTTGGACTATTTTCTGTGGGACGCCGTTGAAGAAAAGTGTAATGCCGACAAACTAAAGACAATTGAGCATTTGAAGGCCAACATTCGTGATGCCATTGCCGAGATACGACCCCATACAATCGAAAAATACGAAAATTGGTCGGATCAAATGAGGTACTGTGAGGACAGCCGCAGCAGCCATACGAATGAAATAATATTCCATTTCTAACCACAACAAAAAAAATATTTTTTGTAAAATTTCAAATCGATTTGTTTTTATTGTATTTTTAAATTTAACTTTTTAAATGGCCCACCCTTAGTTTTTTTTTATTGCTTAAGTAGCTCCCTCGATTAATTCCCTATTAAAAATTCATACATACATATTAAAATTATTAAAATTTTCTTGTAAATTTTATAGATTTTCTTAAATAAACAATTGTTTGTAAAACAATACATATTCGACTTAATCTAACACAGCAGTATTGTTCGCTTCCCCACTACTCTAACAATATTTGTTGCAGCATGTGAGTTGCTATCGATACACACATATGGGACTACGATAAATCACTGTTATGGGAAAGTTATGGAGAACTTTTTTATTGACCCCTTGGGAACATTTAAATGGTTTATTAAAGTGTGTGTGTGGCTTCCAAAGCTAAATAATTTTCTTTTGGGTAAATAATGCACACATACACACTCAACAGAAAGTAGGTTGATTAACGTATTTTATATTTCGAAGAGGGTCGACAAGCAGTATTTTATGCAGCAGCAAAAAAAGACTAGGAGAACAGGAACATTTTTTTTCTGTGTTTCTGTTATTTTAAGCAAAAAAGCAAAACATTTTCTTATTTCTTAGCTTCTTAAGGAAAAAATTTTAAAAATAATTTTCATAGTAAACGAAAATCGAAAAATTCTTATAATATAAGTGACAACCAAAATTAGACAGACAGCATTAAATCCTTTAACTTTAAAAGACATTCAAAATCAGAAACACAAGTCTCTCTTGTATGAAATATTTTTTTGCTCAACTATCCTTGCATTTATCTTGTCTATCACCAATGTCAGCTGCTACCATCATTTTCACATTTTACTACCGGAAAACAAAAAAAAAAAACAGTTTCCAACGTATTTGTCAGTTTCTGTGATTTTCCTTTAACACGTTTTTCTTGTTGTTGCTGTTGTTTTTCAATCAGTTACGTCTTGTGGTGAATATTTTATGCTTCAGTTTATCTAGCCATCAATCTCCACTTATGTATGTGGTCCTATGCAAATAATTTATACATCAGAATGTCAAAAGAATATTCCATTGAAGATGCATACGATTTTCAAAATAATTTTTAACACGAAGTTTTATTTTTTTTAAAAGCTTGAGAGTTTTTTACGTATTTTTCAAAACATTTATGTGCACTCTGAAGTTGAATTAAAATAAAATAGAAATGGAAATAGAAATAGAAATAGAAAATAGAAATATGGTAACATATAGTCTTCCACAATCTCACAGTTTACTCGTTTTATTGTAATTATTGCTTTTATTTTCAGATTACATGGCTTCCTAAGTGTTGAAAAATCAGGATTATTGCTAACAGCGTAACCGATTCCCATTCATTTCCTTGTTTGTCCACTTTAAGAGATTGATGATGCTGATGTTGTTAGGCCAGAATATACTGCATATCACTATGACACCTGTAACTATTTATTAATACGTAAGGAAATATATTTCGATTACCATACGTACCTGATTAAATACATACATACTTATGTACATAGCTTGGCATTACAACCCTTTAGTCAGGATTACAACCTAGCTGCTCACACCACTCAGGTTGAGTGTGTTAATTATATATATAAATGGAGGGACCTACAGTTTAAAGTCAATTCTGAACGACAGGAAGTCGCCCAAGAAGTATTTGATCATATTTCGTTTTGATTGAGATGTCTATCTTGTGATTTCAACCGTTGCCTCACGTCTAATAAGCCATCACACTACCTACTAGACTACGGCGTCTTCCTAGTTACATGGTATTTATACTGTTACGCAAATGGAAACAAGAAAACATCGTTTAACATAGACAATAAGCAAAAGCTACAAAAACAAAGACCATGGGGATGAGTATGTGTACACAATACACACGACACAGATACACACTAACAAATACATTGAACACGTTCCAAGTAAACCCACAACAAGAAGTATGAGAGAAAAAGCTATAGACAAGTAAGCAAACGCAACAACAACAATTAAGTCGCAATAGAACTCCCGAGAAAGCGACACGAACATTACACATCTACAATGTTCATCATACTAATTACGTGCGTATACAAAAGGGCAAGACAAGGCAAGCAACCAGTCAATAAGAAGTAAGTAGTCAGTTTGAAGATCGCTATATTGTAAAGATCTCCGCTATACAGATATAACGTACTAGTGTTATTGCTTACAAAAAGCATAATAATAAGGAACTAGCAAGTTGTTGTATCGTGCAGTTGTATACGGTGGCACACAAAAGTAGTGTGATTAATAAATAGTTTTATTGAAGCGAAACACATATTTGTTTTTATTTTGGTTTGCAATCAACGAACTCATAATCTAAACATTTTTAAAAACGTAAAAAACGTAACAATATGTATATTAATAAAGTCTTCCAACAGGGACTTTCGAGCTTTAACAGTTGGTCAGCCATCTGGTTGAAGCTTACTTAATGACAACCCTTTAGTCAGGATTGCAACCTACATAGCTGCTCATACCACTCGTGTTGTGTGTGTTAATTTTATCCATAAGTGGCGGGGGTCTACTGTTTAAAGTCGTCTCCTAGTGACAGATTTGAGCAACTTTTCATGGCAATTCTATTTTAGTCTCAGAGTGCTTGTCAGAAAACTGCCAATAGGAAATTACTGAAAAAGTGTTTGTTCGGGATATCTGACGCAAGTATTGAAGTACGGGCTCTCGTCTAATAACTCAATACACTGCCCATTAGGTTGCTGCTACATTTGTCAAAGTCGTTGTTATTTACAAAGCCTGTTTTGCCAAATCGCCATAGATGACTACAGATTACGACATGTGTTTGCTGAATGGCCAAAAAATCATTTCCAGCAATGAGGCCCATTTCAGGAAGAATGGTATGTAGACAAACAAAACTTTCAAATTTAGGACGATACCAATTAACATGAGGTCCAAGAGCGTAAATTGCATTCCGACAAAATCATTGTTTGGTAAGGAGTTTGGGTTGGCGACATCATCGGTCTCTACTTTTTTTGAGAACGACTTTGACAAGGCCATCACAGTCAACGGCAAGCTTTATAGGCCCATGATTACCAACTCCTTTTAGACTAAATTAGAAGATTTGGACATGTGGTTTCATTAGAACGGTGCAACGTGACACACAAATCATGCTGCATTGGATGTTCTGCATGAACGATTTGAGCGCATGGTTACCTCACGTGAAGGTGATGAAAACTAGCCACCATGATTATGTAATTTAAAGTTTTTGTTGGGTTTTTTTTTCTTATTTGCAAATTATATTATTATACGTGTGCAAACTAGTCACAAACCATAAAGTTTGCGCACAGTTCGCAAAGCTAACGTAAACCACGCCATGGGTCAAATTCTGCCTATTTTATACGCCAGATTCATGGAAATTTAGGAAGCGCTCAATTCAGAAAAGCCATAGTGAAGATTTAAATGATGTTATATTATATGGAATCCTTAAGAAATTTAATTTAAAAGATAATTGGTATTGAAGTTGCCGTAGTCTAGAAGTAAACGTGAGGCCTCAGTTCATACCTCATGTCAGACATCTCCAATAAACGAAATATGGAAAATATTTCTTCGACAATTTCGCACACGTAGTGTGAGCTAGGTCGCAAGCCTGACTAAAGGGTTGTAATGTACTGTAATTACTGCAATGTATACATAATTGGATACATGTATGTAATTGGTATGGAGTCGTCGTAGTCTAGTCGATAGTGTGTTGGCTTATTTGACGTCAGGGCCGGGTTCAAACCCCAGATCAGACATCAAAACGAAAATATGAACAGCAGATTTCTCGAAAATCTGTAGTTCGGAGTCGACATTAAACTGTAGGTCCCGCCACTCAAGTATCAAATTAAGGTACACAACATGAGTGGTGTGAGAAGCTATGCCGGAATCCTGACTGAAGGGTTGTTATGGCCAATAATGTATGTACGTATGTATGAAGAAAATATTAGAAAACAAACCTTAAAAAAGAGTGTGCATATGATAACACAATTTTACCTTATGTTTCCCTTCTTAACTGAATATTATGCAAATCATATCAAATATACTCACGTATAAGAATAAAAAAATGTCGTATAAATTTTGTAAAATTTTCCTGAATAAATAATGGCAGCATCAATAGCTTCTGCCAGATGATGTCTGATGTATGGAAAAGCATATTAATATGCCAAAAATAAAAATGACACAAAATGAATACACATGTTTTCACTTGAAAAATAAATTCTTTGATATGAATTTGTTTGTCAAGCAAACAAATTTAAAATACCTTCTTGACATTTTTAAATGTTTCTGAAGAATTCATGAATAAATGAAAACGTAGAAAATTTTAGTTTACGAAACGCAGAGTCATTCTAAAAGAAAAGATAATTTTTCTGATAATTTTATGCAAGCACTTTTACTGTTAGAGATTGCGATGTTATAAAATGAGCGGTGGGTGGCGGGGGGGTGTGTCATAAAATTATGTTATCATATACAAAGTCATTCAAATATTTTATTTCACTTATATTCAGTTCAGTTCTTCTTCACGTCGTGTTGCAATTGGGGAGGTGGAGCAGGTTAATATTGAATTATGATAATTTAAGTAAAATGAAGAAAAAAATTTTAATGTGTAGAGATGATACCATCAATAGTCAGCATACGGCCCTCTTTGTCAAAAGTATGAAGAAAAAGGTAATAAAATATTTAAAACATTCTTTAACACGTCTGTAAATTTGTCTTATTTAATTCACAAAAGCATCTTGTCATGTTTTAAAATTAAATTCATTTTATTGACGATTTTATCAAACTCTAATCCAGCATTGAATTACAGACGCTATGTTAAAGTGCAGTCGATCAAGTAAACGTTTTAAATTTGGTTCACACTTTAAGTTACGTTAGGCCAAACTGACAGCCGCCTAAGCATTATATTATCAACCATCTGCAGACTCTTATGAAAGTGTGAATTTTTTGTAATTCACCTTTGGCTAGACATGTTTTGTTACTAAATTCTTTATCCAAGAATTCTCCTTTACAGGTTTCCAAACGCCTGGCAATGACAGAGAAGATATTCTGTCGTCTCCTCTTCTTCTTTGTTCTTGTAGCTTTTGCAAAAGTCGTAATTAGGCATTTCCAGTCTCCTAGCGTGAACACTTAGAAGACAGTGTCTCATGCTATGAGGTTCCTTTGATGGAAGCTTCATAGGTCATAGGCCAATTCTGTGTTCTATATATACCCATCTCGAGTTACATCTGTCTAGTGTCTCTACAAGTGTGTTCATTATCCTATCTTACGTTTACCAATGAATATAGCTTTTATCTGAGCATTTGTTTGCCTACCTACAAAGAAACGTCAATCTCATGTAGGAATACATTTGAATTTTCCGAGATATTGAAAGAGCGTCGGCCATGTTGTGCGATGTCGCTTGTCCAGAAACCAAATAAGGATAATAATCGAATGTGTCGCTATCTCCTTCAGAGACACCCTTCATTCTTAGACAATCTTAGATGATATGTTTATATGTTTATATCTATATATGATATACTCTGAATGCTTCAAATTCGAACAGCGGCTATTTTCACAAACCTCTTCATTTCGATTGTTTGGGGTGGCGACTTCGCTGCTAAAGTACATACTCCACTTGAATTTTTTGATTCTACCCTTTTCTTTCATATTCGCAATGAAAATGTTTTGCTTCAACAATTTTTAAAAATTATTTCTGTTAGAAAGTTCAAGAGATTTGTCTCAGAGCTAAAGACCATTTTGTCCAAAATTTCGGTAGTGGTCTGTGCACGCAATTCTATTTTAGTAGGTTTGATTTTTTTTTATTAACTTCTATAGAAAGTTTTGTAGTCACTGTAGTCGAGTAGGTAGTGTATTCGCTTATTAGATGTAAAATCTGGGTTCGTATCCCACGTCAGATATTAAAACGAAATATGAAAAAAAAAATTTCTTCGGCGACTTCCTCTCAGCAGATTTCTGGCAAAAACTCTCAGTGTAAATAAACCTGCCATGAAAAGGTTGCTCAAAAATCTGTCGTTTTCGTAATTGCATATTGGATGGTCGATCATGGCATATTAATGGGGTGAATATGAATACCTTTCCTATTCTTTCTTATGGGGTATAAAACTCAGCACATTTCTGGCAAAAATTCTGCGAGTAAATAAAATTATCTTGAAAAGTTTCTCAAAAATTTGTCGTTTGGAGTCGATTTTAAAATTAACACACTCAACATAAGCGGTGTGAAAATCTAGTCAACTCTCCTATAACGCGGTATTCTCAGAACGCGGTTTCCATATAACGCGGAGCTGAATTTGCGACAGCCCTCCTATAACGCGGTACTCGTCTAGAGCGGTTTACGTTCAACAACATGCTATAAGTTTCTTCCGCACAGCATCTGAATGAATCTAGTAACTAGATATTGTAAGAGGGTTTAATATCAGTTTTATTTTCGACGCAAAAGTACAGCCGAGATATACAAACAACATTTTTATATAAAAAGGCCAGCTTATATACATATATTTTTCTGGAACTCATATCTGACAGTGAGGATGAATGTTGAGAAATTACATCATTTTACAAGGCTTTCTTACTTTTGGTGGAAAACAATCTTTTAGTTTCGTTTTTGTTTCATTCTTTTATCAATCCTAATATGAACTCTTTAAGTCAATAAAAATAATTTATAATTTATCTTGTTTTGGTCTCCATATAACGTGGTACGGATGATGTAATTTGTACTAATTCCGAGTTTCTTATAGCGCGGTTTCCATACAACGCGGTACGCACTCACCGCGTTATGGGAGGGTTGACTGTAAATGCTCTCAAAATACTTTCTTGAGAAAGAAAATTTATTTTTGAAGTTTTTTACAATCAATTTTAATTTCCATTGTACTCTTCTTCTACATTTTATTTGCTAAAATGTTAATAAATTTTCAATCTTATAATATTTAGTAGAAATTAATTTCGCAATATATGTATTATATGTATGCTGTTTGAATTTATGAATAATACCGTATATTAAATTTTTCCTTCTTTTTTTAGATCTTTTCATATAAATGGGTCATGTAAATTCATCAGTTTTCATAAGTTTATGAATAAACAAGTGAAATAAAAATACAACATTAAACTCAAACCTTACAACAGCTCATAAACTTATGACAGATAAATACAAAAAATATTTTCTATACAAACCGGAAACAAAAGAGTCATTAAAGTGAGAATAAAAGATAGAATAAATTGATAAATTTAAGGATATCAAACTTTACTATACTAATAGCTGAAGGTCAATTAAGTCAACATGAGAAATTTGGAAAGAAATTGTATCCAAAAACTTCAAAGAACTTTACAGTGAATGAAAATACCAAAAAAAAAAAAAAATTCGAAGAATTTGCTATCAGAAAGTAATGACAAGTGCAAAATGGAAACCGTGACATTAGCATAATTTTAGAACGTGGTATATTAAATTGACAATCCAGTACGTGTCATAAGGAATAGTGTGATAAAAACAAAAGAACCAACAAAATTACGTGATGTCATCCAATGATTTTCTTTGTTTTTGTAGCATAAAATTTCTCAAATTAAAATAATACGAACAAAAGAAAACGAAATTTATCTCCTGGCCCTCTTACCCTACAACAACCATGTCATCATAATTCCTCCCCTAAAAGTTTGGTAACGTCTTTGTTTAGCACATTGTTAAAATAACGGTAACATGAACGTGCTTAAAGTTTAGACCACGGCCTGTATTTCAGTTGCATTATTGTTTCAAAAAATTTCTGTGCGTTCAAGCTAATAGAAGAAAACCAAAAACCAACAAATGCCGTTTGAACGGCCAGCGAACGCACAAAACCGCATTCTTCAATACATCCATACAAAGGCACAAACACTCATGTATTTCGAATATCAAATGCCGTTTCAAGAAATTCAATATTGAGAGCAAAGCCTGTACAATTTGAATCATTTTTTGGGGTGTAGTTTTCAATTCAGTTTTCCACTGGTGTGTGTGGTGTGTGTGTGTGTATAAATGTGCTTGAGTTTTGATTTGTGTTTTTTCATTTTGCCATCTAAATCAAAACTTACCTAGTTTTTGACATCCAAATGTTCCATAAAAGTGTGAGCATTTTAACCAAAACGTGACACATGGCTATGTACTATTATGCTAGTAAAATATCAGCCATTGCTTGTGGTACACGTTGTCGTCAAACGGTTTTACAAAAATCTCGCGGTCAACGTGATCGTGATAAAAATCATCAGCTTTTGCAACATCATCATTCAACGCATCCACACCATAAACGCCATCATAACAACGGTTCGTACACTACCGATTGTACCACAGATACCGATGATGAATTGGACTCTGATGGTATTTGTATTCGTATGCAAACGCGCAACGATAACAATGAATTTGGTGGCATTGGCAATGGTGGTTGTGGTGGCAGTGGGAGTAGTGGTGGTGGTGGTATGGCTTCGGATGGCCGCTTTTATGTTACTAATACAAATGATAATGGCACGACGGAAACATCGGTGTCCACACTGGTGGCGGCGACAAATGGCAACAGCGGCATTAACACTGTCAGCGATGGCATCCGGTATAGAAGGCGTTACAGCGAACAATTGGATGCATACGATATTGAGCTTGGGTTTCAAAAATTTGAGGTAAGTTAAGTATTTTTGTGTATAATATTATGTGTTTAAGAAAGATAAGAATAATACAATTACATATGTAATCATACATACGCACAACATACATTTATATTAGCAAGCAGGGTTATGAGTAGAAGCCACAAAAGAGAACAAGAAAAAGAAAAAACAAAATGTATTTTGAATTCAAATTTATGGTAATGATATGTAAATATATTCCAGTAAGAATCCCTTAAATTATTTCATTCTTATAAGCAATTAAGCTCACAAGGTTACTAAATTATACGAGAGAATAACGAATACAAAAATTTTATTCAAGAAATTTAATACATAATCGAACTGCTACTAGTAAACGAATTTGGAATAAATTTAAACGCACGGTGTTATCAATTAAAGTGTGTTGTTGATTTGAATAAATAAAGAATTTTTTATTATAAAGGATATATTTATTTAAAAGAGTAATAGCAGATATAAGTAAACAATTGGTTCGCCTCTGACCTCCTATTAAGACAGAGAGCTGCATTGATAGCAGTAAGCCTAATCCTGTCCCAATCTTGACTACAGATATGCTGCTATTCTCGGTAGACATAGGTGCATTGAGGTCGATTATATGATTCTTTACAAGATGTTGAATAGAACATTCGATTTTAGAATTCCAACAACCGAATTCTGGTCTGAAGATCTGGAGGTTCACAGGGAAGACCCTGGGAGGTTACACTTATAGCTCATAGATAAGTGACAGAGTGGGATGTGGTATATTTATTAAGGGTTCTGACATTAAATTTTTTTATATTTTGCCTTTCTTGAAGACGCCGTAGTCTAGTAGGTAGTGTGTTGGCTTACTAGATGTGAGGCCCAACTACTGCAGTGTTTTCCAGGTGGAAGTCGTAGTCATTTGAAAGCGGCCGAATGCTTGTTGGTTGATAAGATTTTCCTTGAAAATCTCTTGATTTACTCGGACAGCCAGGGTGCTACTAAACTAACGTAGTTTCAAAGTTCTTCCTTGTCCAGGAATACCCAGGATTTCTCAGGGAAATTTGGGTTCATACTTACATATATACATAATTGGCCATTACAACCCTTCAGTCAGGATTACGTGCTAGCTTCTCACACCACTCATGTTGTGTGCGTTAATTTTATACGTGAGTGGCGGGACCTACAGTTTAACGTCGACTCCGAACGACAGATTTTTTGAGAGACATTTCATCGCAATTTTATTTACTCGCAGAGTTTTTGCCAGAAATCTGCTGAGAGGAAGTCGCCGAAGAAATATTTTTTTTTCGCATTTCGTTTTGATGTCTGACCTGAGATACGAACACGGGCTTTACGTCTAATTAGCCAACACACTAACTACTCGGCTGCGGTGTAGCTTTTCCTACTGCCTTAATTAATTCGAATATTATTCACACGTTTTACAGTGAAGCTCAAGCTGGTTGGCAGCACGAGGTTACGTGCAATATTGTTAAAACCTTCTGGACACGTATGGACGAGAAGAGGACCAACTCACTTCTGCCCTTAGATCTTATAGCCATTCATCGCAGCATAGCGATTCTTACGGGTCATTGTTCTTTCGGTAGATATGCCGAAAGAGTTGCTTTCTAGCAAATGACTCTTGCAGAGGTGCGGATCTCAGGATGAGGAGGAGACGGCCTTTCACCTAATATGTTAGTGCAGTGCCCTACTTTTGTAGTAAAGAGATGGAGGTTTTTGATCTCTCACTTTCTGACAACCCGAGCTCTCCTATGTAGGAATTAGACTCGGATTGGTTTCCTCTTGAAAATGTTTGATCCACAGATTGAATTGATTGCGATATCACAATGGACCTAAATGCTGGCCTAAGTGGGACCTCTTTATTTAATGCGAAAGAGCCAGCGTACCTAAACTAACAACATCTCGAAGTAAACAATTTCTTTAATTTTAAATTCCAATTAACGATTCCGCCAGGCTATACCCGTTTTACAAAGGACACAGAATTAACCGTTCAAATAATTGCCTTTTTTTGTAATTACCACCTGTGTTCTGCGTTTAATAGCCAATAACTTTAAATGACCACATGGTTTTAAAGTTTTCTTTGTGAACTTTATTAACTTGCAAGCATGAAATATATATTCATTAATATCCAATCTCTTTTGTGCAATTATATAAATTAACGCAATATGCTCAAGGCTAAATGTAATTTATTTGATAATTTATTGATATTTAAAGGTGTTTTACACATGCAACAATACAAGCGTTAATTATTAATGAAAATTTATTTCTTGTTTACAAGCAAATTAACGAGTTGTTGCATGTATTGAATATTCACATTTTAATTAATTTGTGGTCGTGGGCTGAGCAATCAGTTTTAAATTGTTACATAGTTTTTTTTACGTTTTGAATTCCAAGGAAAATTGTAATTGTATCAGTTGTGATTAGTGCAGAGGTCACTGGTATTACATTTATTACTTGTCAGAATAACCATAAAATGTTCTCACTAAAATCTACCGTGGTTGTCAATATACATACTGCTGAAGTAGTTGAATTTCAGCATGTCGTTGTAATTGTGGAATAATATTTAAATATCATCCGTGAAATCAAAGTCCTCTAATCTACCTCTAGTACTCATGAAATTTTGAGTATGAGTGAGCTAACTCTAATTCATTCGTAATCACTAAAACATGGATTTATAAGTACATAACATTCGAAATATGTTTGATTCATAGGCCCACTCATTCAGATTCATAAATTTAGAAAAATATTTATAGTACTCATGAAATTTTGAGTAGGAGTGAGACAACAATATTGAAATTCAATTACTGTGATTCATTCGTACTCACTACAACTAATCGTATACTTTCCGTTTAATTGAATTTTAAAAATATTACTCATACGCATCATATTACATGTATGTATGTACTGATTTAGTTGCTCTGAAAAGTATGCAATAAGAAATCATAATTTTGTCATGTATGAAATTAATAGAATTCAATATCACTCATACGTCACATATGTACCTGACATTATGAATTTTACATGGACTCGTACATAAAGGTTGCAATGTGTATGAGAACAACGTTGACATCAAACTCATAACATTCGAAATATGTTTGATTCATACACCTACTCATTCAGATTCATAAATTTAGAAAAATACTTTTAATACTCATAACCGATCCGAGTTATTCGAATCATTCACTAAAATTTACAGTCTTAGTTAAAGAAAAAAAAAACACAAGCAGAGCAAACACATAACCATTAAGTGAGTATTTTAGTGTTCGTACGCGAAACATACTTACTTTGTGTTTCTTGTAAATGTTGAGTCATGGAGAGTCGAAATCAACAACATCATGCGTATTGTTATGTATGAGTACGATGAGGACTTCAAACTTTGAATATAAAGAGCATGAGTATGATAAATAAGTATGAATGCGTATAAGTATCAGAAATTATGAGTATGATTCGAAACTACACACTTTTTTGAATACTCATTGCTGACCTCTGGTATGGAGGCTTGAACTGCAATTATTTCCGTACATTCAAATATTGTTTTAATAGCACTTCAATCGCCTAAACCTTAATTTACAGAGTGCTTATTTTAGCGAACAATTTGTCAAAAATGTAAGATTCTAGAATTCCATTTTAAAAATGTTAATCTGCCGCCAGATTTCCCATTTTAAAATATTCGAATTAATCTCAATCTTACATGTACATGTACATATCCAAGTTCATTTACATTACGTTCTTCATATGATTGCTGTACGTTTCGTTAAACAAATTCAAATTTTATAATTTTTATTAATGTTTTCATTACCCATTTATTATTATTGTTTTTTTTTTATTGCAATAAAATATTTCATATATTTTTAATTACTAATCAATAACAGTAAAAACCATAAAATCATCATGATATTCGAAGCGGTTGAAAATATTTAATTAAGAAATAATCAACATTCGGATAATTTGAATAAGATTTCAATGATGCCTAAACTTGTACAGTTTTTCGATTTTGTTCCATTAGATAGGTATGTAGGTACGTAGAGGTGGTTGTCTGTCCAAGGCCCATTGAGATACCATAGTTTTTCTATTATCCCCCGGAATCACTCGTATGTAGCTTCTAAGGTAGCAGCTCAGGCTGTGAATGTCAATACTTGACAGTTGCTTTACACCATGTAAGCAGTAGATACAGAGTAATAGACGCCAAGTTATCCTGTTCTCATTTTACATAGTGCCCGGCATGTAACTAGTAACAGTCTCATCCTCTTTCTCATCTCTGCAACTTTTACGGAAATTTTTTTGCAAGATTGCTTATGTCAATTCGCCTCAAATACGTGCCAATATTGTAACGGAATGTAGTGTTACCGACAATCATACTAAGTGTGCTTCATTAGAGTTGTAGATGCTTTATCGAGCGTCCCCCTACAATTTTGTGAGCCTTCCAGCCAGATTTTCTTGCCGTTCTGTCCATGTTCGAAGCCGCCCATCTGCGATTGACAAAATCAATTGCCTGATTATCAATTATAAACTAACAGGACTTCAGAGAGACTACAAAAGTCGAGAATTCGTCGGAAAGTTTGATGAATGTGCCACGCCTGGTTAGTCATACAGTCTTATCATACGCCCTGCCTCCAATTTTGGCCAGATTTTCTCCACCATTTTGTCTGTGTCCGAAGCCGCTCATCTCCGTTTTACAAGATCAATACCCGCGTTGTCATATTTAAGATTACAGTTCCTTATAGAATATCCCAAAGTCGAAAATTCGTTGGAGAGTTTTGGTTATTGTGGCAGGCCTGGGCTCTGCTCTGCAGTTACCTCAAATATCATTTTGTCGTGATACCAATATGATATGGACTTCGTATCGTTCTGCTATTACATTTAGACATCTGCCACATCTACTAGGCTACGGCGACAACAAAGAGTTATAATCGCAAGGAGTATATAATGGACGACGTGGTTCTGGGCGACTGTATGGTTTTAGCAAGACTGAGCCACATACATAACCACACGTGCTCCAGTCGATATATTGCAGCAACAATACCGATGTCAACTGAATACTAAAGTGGTGCGATTTAACACTGTACAGTAAGACCCCACTTAACGCGGGGGCTACGTTCCAATACGTTCCAGCGCTAAATGAAACAGCAACTAGGCAACTAATAAATCAACTGTGACGCAGGAAAGATGTGTTCGTACTGTGATTGCAACTTCGGAAAATACAGTTGGAATCTTCATTCTGGACAGACTAACAAAAGAGCGTTGAAAAAGACACATAGTATACACCGTCGCTATATAGTGCAATGCTTTTGTTCTATCCCGTAATACTGAAACAGCGTTAAGCGGAGCAGCGTTACGCGGGGTGTTACTGTATGATTGTTTTCTTTTGGGTTTTGTGACATCCCGGAAATTTGCTAATAAAATAGACAAAATTCTCGCCTTTCATTAGAGTCGTAAAGGCCATCAGACTTAATAGGCACATGCCTTCTTCAAATATTTATATGTGTTTTTTAATTTTATAATGAAAAAGTGCCTACCAATAGAGCCTTCGATTTCACACTCTCTTTTATTACCTTATTATATTCGCTGAGTATATATATTTTAAAAATTAAAACACATAAAAAAAGAAAAGAAGAAAACACCATGCAAAAGATTGCGGTCTTCCATTAAAAATTTCATTTTCGGTTTTTTATTTTTCATATGCCAACAATCGCAATCGCATGTTAATATGTTTGTAATTATTGTAGCAGAAATTACATAAAAAATGCCTTTTAATTAATAATTTAATAAAGAAAAAAATAAATAAATTCTATAGATTTATGCACAGAAATTAATATAACAAATGAATTGAGTGTTAAATTTTTATTAACAATACTCTCTCTATTTTTCTGTTTTTTTTTATCAACTATGAGTGTAATATTGTGTGTAATAATTTATGGCATATTTTTCCAATAAAAAATAAATATTTATAATAAATATTTATATGGGGTGTTCCTTTTTTAAACCTACTTATTTAAATGTTCATTACAACCCTTTAGTCAGAAATACAACCTATCTTCTCACGCCACCCATTTTCAGTTTGTTAATTTTGTTCATAAGTGCAGAGACCTACAGTTTTAAATCGATTCCGAACTACAGATTTTTTGAGAAACTATTTCATAGCAATTTTATTTATTCTCAGGTTATTCCAGAAGACTGCTGTGAGGAAGTCGCTTAAGGAATGATTTTTTATATTTCCCCATTTCGTAGGCATCATTGGCCCATATTTCTTTGGAAATGAGAATGGCACAACCCTTACATTCTATGGAGACACTTATCACATAATACGATTTTTTTTTACCCGCTTCTCATGATATTGATATGAACGATGGTTGGTTTCAACAGAATGGTGCGACCTGCCACACATCTCATGCCACAAACGATTTAATGCGTCAAACGTTTGATGGCCGGTTATTTAGCCGAAATGGTGATGTAAACTGGCCGCCAAGAAGCTGCGATTTGACAACGTTCAACTATTTTCTGCGGAGCGCCGTTAAAGAAAAGTGTTATGCCGACAAACCAGAGAGCATTTGAAGGAACATGCGTAATGCCATTGCCAAAGTGCCACCCCGTACACTCGAAGAAGTGCACGAAAAATGGTCTGGTCAAATGAGGTACTGCGGGGCCAGCCCTGGCAGCCTTAAGATTGAAATAATATTCCATTTCTAACTTGAACAATTGTCCTTCACAACAAAAAAGTAAAATTTAGCAAAATTTTAAATTCAAAATTTAAACTTCTGAATTATAGTAGTCGACAGCTATATCTGTCAGTTTGTTTTGCCAAATGACCATGGTGGAGTAAAGACGAGGACATAAGTTTGCTGAAAGGGCCCTGAGGCAATTAGCAACTGACACTCGTTTTCACCGAAAAACTATCTTCCGCGATGCGGCTAATTCCTAGAATCGAATTTGTGATGATAACAACTCACATGAGATACACTGTTTGGTGTGGATTTTAAGCTGGCTGGACATCACTAGTCTTATTTATTTAAGACCGATGATAACATCACACTCAAGCGCTAGCACTATATATTGATGATTAGCAGCTCTTTTTGTCCTCAATTGATTGCATTGAAAATGGGTGCACTTTTTAGGTATTTGTCCTGTCCTTTCATCGCTTAACCTTAAAATGAGAAACAAAAACTACAAAAACAAAAACAGTATGAAAGAAAAGGGGATAGACAAGTAAGCGAGAACGTAACAACAGGCAACGTAAACAAAATACACAAACAACATTGAAGGCGCGGTAGAGTCCTCGAGAAGGCGGAACCATGAACGTTCGACTTCAAGAATCTTCATCAGACTGTTTGCGTGGGCATATAAGATAAAGCAGGCAACGAGTAATAAGAATTCAGTCAGTCTTGTGTGACGACGCATTGCGTGTGAAGAGAACAGTCGTGGTTTGAAGATCTGCGTTGTAAGCAATGAACAATAGCGAACAAGCAAGTTGTTGTTGTATTCATCAAGTTGTAAATAGTGGCACACAAAAGTAGTGAGAACAATAAAGAATTTAATTGTTTTATTTTGTTTGCAATCAACGAACTCATATTTTAAACGTTTTTAAAAAGTTAAAAACGTAACAATAATACTCAATGCCTTGGCGTACGTCAATAAAAATGTTAAAATTGTTAAAAAAAAATATTATGAATCAAAGTCATCTTGTTAATAAGTTTATTTTATGACATACAAACACATTTGCGGATATGAAAATTTCTTAAAGTATTCTTCATAAAAATATGATTTTATTCCAAGATGCCACATTTTTTATTTGAATATTTGAATGATGTTGTTTTCATCTGTGCACATAAGCATTAAAGTATTCTTCAAGATGTTGACTCTGCAAACTTTTTTTCTATTCGTTTATAGAATCAATATTTCTTATTTAAAAGCTTATCATTTTGATTAGTTATGTTAGGTTGTTTGATAAAAGATCTCACAATCAATAAAAACTGTTGGTTTGCCTTTCTTGCTAAAGTTCTATGAAAATATTTATTCCACAAATAAGTTTTTTCTCTCTCCTCTATTCTACTCAAGGGGTTTGAGATGATTATCCAAAATATTTTTCTTTGAAAAACTACTATGCATGGCTTGCGTAGTGTATCTCTTCTTACATGAAAAATAGTACGTTTATCTAAAGCATGACAAATATACCATAATTTGTAGAACGTTTAGTGTACGATAGCAATCGTGTACATGTTTTCAACCATTTAGTTGTACAATCTTTATTCCTCCTCCTCTTACCTCTTGCTAAAGATAAAGATGACTTTAAGATTTCATATTTGAAAATTTTGCATTTCCTTGTAAAAGTTTATCTAACAAAGGGGTATCTTATAATACATATATAAAATAAATAAATTGATTCATTTGTTAACGTAATAACCATTGATAATTTATGAAGAGGTTTTAATAACAATAACATGGCTGCTCTATAGAAATTTGCTTAGATTCCAAAAAAAAGTGATACTACATCATGTGTAAAGTAGTCTTTAAATTCATGGCAATCATTCTTTATTTAAAGGATAGCGTGCCACGTTGTTTATTTAACTAGAATTTTCAGTTTGTGTTTCCTCAACCGCGTTGAGCTCGCACGCAATACTCAAACTCTTTTGTTTAGTGATACAAATATAGGACAGCAATACTTAAACACATAAATTCATAAAGTCACTCAGTCACGTGAAGGAGGAATCAATTATTCACTTCTATTTTGCGCAATTTGAAAGTTCACACCAGAGATCAGCCATGAATCGTTTTTTCGCTACTCATAAGTATGAGAGGGTCAACAATATTGAAATTCAACTGCTCTGATTCATTCGTACTCCTTACGACTAATCGCATACTTTCTGTTTAATTGAATTTTAAAAATATCACTCATACGCATCATATTACATGTATGTACTGATTTAGTTGCTCTGAAAAGTATGCAATAAGAAATCATAATTTTATCATGTATGAAACTAATGGAATTCAATATCACTCATACGTCACATATGTACTTGTCATTATAAATTTTACATATACTCGTACAGGTTGCAATGAGTATGAGTACAAGCTTGACATCAAACTCATAGCATTCGAAATATGTTTGATTCACACACCTGCTCATTCAGATTCATAAATTTCGAAAAATACTTATAATACTCACAAATGATTCGAATAACTCGAATTATTCATCACAATTTACAGTCTTAGTTGTTGTTGTTGCATTTACAAAAAAAAAAAAAAAAAAATCAGCAAGCAAATCACAACCTTCTAGTGAGTTTTGTAGTATTCGTACCCGAATTTTGTGATTATTTTAAGTGTTGAGTCTTAATCAACAATATCATGCGTATTGTTAAGTATGAGTACGTTGAGTACTTCAATCTTTGAATATGAATAGTATGAGTATGATATTAAAATAAGTATGAATGCGTATAAGTATCAGAAATTATGAGTATGACTGGACTATAATCATCATTTTAAATACTCATTGTCTCTAGACCACACCTTACAGTGTCTTTTTCAGGATGCACCATACATACATACATAATTGGCCATTACAACACTTTCGTCAGGATTACGGCCTAGCTTCTCACACCACTCATGAGTGAGCCTTAATTTTATACTTGAGTGGCGGGACCTACAGTTTAAAGTCGACTCCGAGCTACAGATTTTGAGAAACTTTTCATGGCAAATTTATTTACTCTAAGAGTTTTAGCCAGAACTCTGCTGAAATGAAGTCGTCGAAGAAATATGTCTGATTCGTGGCATAACATCTAATAAAACAACACCCTACCTACTAGACTACGGCGACGGTGTGCCACATGTTCTTACTTTGTACTTGGAAAGTACATGTTATGGTATTACGTTTGTTGATGACAATGCTTTCCTAAGCATACATAACAACTCTTACGAGGGGGTTAGGTACCTACAGAAACACTTAGAGAAGTAGCTATGTGTAGGATAAGACTTTTGAACGAAATTGGATGCACGTAACATATTTCCCAGTTCAATAAATTTCACAACTATAAACTCGACAATCACATAGAAAGATTCTTGTTATACATGCTTGATAGACATTAGAGTTGAACAACCTACTTGGAAACTAAATTGGCCCAACCTATTTAAGTTATACTGGCTTATTGGCAAAACTCATGCTAACATGTAAATTCTGACTGTATAATTGCCAACTAAAGTCAATGTGGTCTTAAGGACTTCTGTTGACGGAAGCTCAACGTCAAACATGGAAAAATTCAAAGACACCAAAATAGGATTACAGCTACACGTTGGTATATCAACAACTAGAGACAGACATAACGATCACAAAGTGTCAACAAACGAAATTGTGATTGAAATATATTTTCATTTCACACAAGTCACATCGAAGCTCCTAACAACTTGTACTACCATTGCCAGAGTCGTTTAAAAAAAAAAAGAACATTGTACCTCTCAACCCCATATGAAAATTACTTACCTACGCTGAAAATATCCCATGTATTCGTTGAAACTTTAATTAAATCAAGATCTTACCGACTGATTATCAAAAGAGATATACGCAGATCAATAGTGCAGAAGAATTAATTTCCTGTTTGATTGCATGAAACTGTGGTCATACAGTGTTGATACAGTTTTATTGTCAGCATCAACGGCAACTTTTCTATGCAAAAAGTTCAATGAAGCAAAATAATGTTTCAAAAAGAAAAGGGTGGGCCATTTAAAAGTTTAAATTTAAAAATGCAATAAATCAAACAAGGTCTGAAATTTTGCAAAATTTATTTGTTTGTTGTGAAGGACAATTTCATTCATATGGCTGCCGCGGCTGGCCATGTAGTACGTCATTCGATCGTACCATAGTCCAACGGTGTCAAATCGCAGCTTTAGGCATTTAGGCTAATTAAACGCCCATCAAACGTTTAACGCAATAAATCGATTTTGGCATGAGATTTAGCACACCATCCTATTGACACCAAACATTGTTCATATCAATACCATGAAGAGCGGGTACAAAAAAAATCGGTTATCATGCTGCGATAAGTGTCTCCATTGTCCGTAATGCTTGCGCCGTCCTCATTTTCAAAGAAATATGGGCCAATGATACCTCCATTCCACAAGCCGCACCGAACAGTCACTCCTATCGGCTGCATTGGCTTCTACAAGCCCACGTGTGGGTTTTCTACGCACCCATATACGGCAATTTCGCTTATTTACGTACCCACCGAGATTAAAATGAACTTCATCTGAAAAGATGATTTATTTTTTTTTTTTTTTTTTGCAAAATCGACATCATGGTGCGATTTCTCGTCTCTAACGGAGACAAAACTTAGCGGCTTCAACTCTAAAACCAATTGAACTTTGTAAGGCGTCATTCCGAGATCTTTTCAGAATATTCGATATAAACTGGTGCGTGAAATTTTCAATTCTCTAGAACGATGACGAGTTGATGTTGATGGATTCTCACGTTTGTACCACATTTTCGTGTAGTTCCCAATTGCCATCTTTTTTTGGGAAACAAAATTCCAATAAATGCCAATGTTGCAATGTTGCTCAATCGTAAATCGATTCATTACGTCCAGTGGAGATAGTATAATGAATTTTGTGGCAGAATAACATGACATCAGTATTGCCAGATTCGAAATAACCGTTGATTCGTATTTAAACCGATAGATGGCCCACTTGATAGTAATTGTAGTAAACAAAAATGAATAATGGAACTATAGTGTTAATGAAAATATGAACATACTGACCAAATATTAAACTTTATTCAAAATATTTTAAAAGAATTCCAAGTTTTTTTTAATTTCTCCTAGACTTCTATGGAATTTTCACACTAGGTTTTAATTTTTTTTTCTATTTTTCTTGTATAAGCTGTGCTGAAGGAAGATAAATATTAACTTTGGGAAGAAAAAATGTTTTAAATTTTAAATATAAATCCTTCAAAATAGTTCTCTTGATTAAATTTTGGTACACATATTGCCAGAAACCAAAATGATGTGCCACAACAGAATAGAAGAGAGAACATTAAGAGAACAAAAACAATTTGAAAATTTCATTTAATCTGATAATCCTGGACACTACATTCGGAACTTGGAAAAGATAGCAACAGTAGTAGTTATAAATAAATGTATAATTGCAGCCTATACTATGCTATAAACATACATACGCTCATTTAGTTATCAAGAACGTTTGTGTAACTAAAATTATGAAAATTCCATTTCATTCAGTTTTAATGAAAAACTAAGTTTTGTTTGTGCATGAGACTACATAAATTGCAATGCTAACCTACTACTACTCTGGCATGGTATAGTAGCAGTAGTACTCAAACACACACAATTTTGGAATACATAGATACAATTTTAATAACAATTTTAGTTCCCTTTCTATAACATCAAATAGGGAAATGGAAATTTTGCATTGAATTGATTTCTGGCTTATAAAGAAGAGAACAGTTGCAGCTAAGTATGTGTGTTCGCCAACATAGATACATATAGTTACAAAAACAATTGTCTACATATCATACATATATGATAGTGTATGACACACATACATATGTATGTATGTATGCTATATACGAGAAAGATAACAAGCAGCTAAAGTGGCTGTAGTGGCAGTAGGTTGTAACAAAATCGTGATTTTAGCTTAGAAATCTTCCAAGACGGATATGCAAAAAAAAAAGAAAAAATTATGTATTCATTCAAGCATAGTCAACCAACCATATGAACTTATACGGAAATAATGGAATATTATAAAGAAAGATAAGAAAACGGGGCCAATTTTAAAGAACATGTCATTGATGACAAAACCAAAAGAAGATATTTTTTCTTTATTTTTTATTACATTTGCCACCACTCTACTTCAGCTTAAAGCGGTTTTTTTTTTTGGTGTCGTAAAATATGAATTTAAGTGTTGGTACAACTAGTGATGACATTTAGCTTTTATATGCCATACCTCTAACGACATTTTTTTCGTTTTTTCTTATTAACAATATACAGAAATTACATTTGAAAGTTATTTGACAAAATTTTGATTATTAAATGGAGGAAAAGAACGCATAACTACTTGTACACTTACTACACTACAGTACACTTACAGTTCCTTACTTAATCGGTCGTAACAACACCTCAGTCAGGATTACAACCTAGCTACTCACATCACTTAGGTTGTGTGTGTATAAATTTGATTAGTGAGTGGTGGAACCCACAGTTTAATGTCGAGTCCAAACGGCAGATTTAAGAAACTATACTTGGCAATTTTATTTTGCTCTCAGAGCATTTGTCCGAATACTGCTGAGAGAAAATCGCCAAAAGAAATATTTTCGTTTTTGCACCAGATGTCTGATTCAGAGGTTTAACCACGAGCTCTCGTCTAATAACCCAGTTCGATACCGACTAGGCTACAACTAAAAGTAATCCTTAATAAGGAATTTACCAGGAATTAATCTTCTCTAGTTTTGTTTCTTTCAATTTGAAGTTAATTCCTCTGTTTTTTTTTTTTTTTGGCTGACTTATGAATTCAGCTCTGTTACTAAATTCTATTTTACATTTCCAACGGCATCATTACTATTAAGTCAATAAACAATCTGTATAAAATATAAAATTGCATTCGTTGTTTATTTTCTTTTAGGCTTCCTCCTCAAATGCTACCAAAAATTCTCTCAATGGTTATGGCTTGGGTTCGAGAAATGTGACCAACGGTGATTTAGTGCAGTATGATGTACCCAAAAATACCCACAAACGTAGTCAATGTGATGTCAATTTTGAGGTAAATTTTCATTAATGATTTATTGAAGTATTACTAATGAACTTTAAATTAGCAGAATGTGTTCAGCATATCATGTTTGGTTTGGTTAAAAGCCAAATTTAAGCTTAAATCACTTAAAATAATTTTTATTAAAATTTACGGGGAAAAAAAATTGTAGTCAAGACATAAATAGTTAGGGGAAATGTTACCAAAATCAGCATAAATTACAAAAAATATATCCTTTCATCTGAAATATTGTGCCATTACATTTCAAATGATCCAACGTTTAAAATTATGTAACAAATTAAGGTGTTCAAATGACAATTTAACACGTAAAAATTGCAACATTTACGCTTAACACTCCCCCACATAGAAACACAGTTGGTTGATAAACATGTCGCATTTATTAACAGAAATAACTGTGAAAAAAGGGTAAATAATAAACGGAAAGAAAAAACAACTCAACTGCATATGTGTGTGAATTATTACGAGTTTATTTAATTAAAATACCACATAATCAGTCAACTGTCGTAGTCAGGCAAATATTCACACATTAGTACGTTAACATCTAAAAAAAAAGAGTTACAGTTCGGAGCTGCTAATTAGAACACTAATTAGTATCAACATAAAATGGAAAATTGTACATGAAAAAAAATTTAAACAGCTTATTTGCGGATGATCCTATTTTTGTGGTTGTATCGAAACTTACAAAATAAGATACTGGAGAAAAATTGATAGGAAAGGCTTTTGCGACCAGATGGTGTGTGAAAAGAATTTGTTAGAGTATAGTTGAATGGAACCGCGAAACACAAACGAAATTGCATGGCCACTCCATACGTTATAGAAAATGTTCGTAAATAAGACCGTATCAGCAAGCCCGATTATGTATGTACTGCTTTCAATGTGATGAAGGTAAATTATGATGAAGGGTAAATTGAGTAGGCCCCAATGGTATAGTCGGTAGTAAGCTAAAATTCAAGTGTAGAGGACATTTGTTTAATTCCCACCAGTAACTCTTGTTCTTTGTGATTTTCTGATTGTTTGCCTGATATTACATGTGATTTCTCACAAGAGAAAAAAGAAAGTGAGATTTATTACTAAAAAGCAATTCACGAACAAAAACTTACTTTTTTATTAAGTAATTCTTTCCAAGCTTATGTTCGTATTTCCCAATAAATTTCTGACACTATTAAGGATGTGGAATGTTGCTCCCTTGTAAGCTCATCTACTTGCTCATTGCCGTTGACCTGCTCACAAAGAGATAACCCTTGTTCAGCTAATGAAGGTTTCTTAAACAGATGTCAACCTGAATATTGTATTGACATGTGCCGTCCTTTGTGCTCTACTTCGTACTTAAGCTGAGCACTTCTATCCGCACCCTACACAATAGTTCCCCTTTAACAGAGTATGCAGCTTCTAGGTTACAAAATTTACTTTTGTTCCTAACTCTAGTTACGCCGCCGTAGTCTAGTAGGTAGTGTGTTCGCTTATTAGACGTAAAACCCGGGTTTCGAGCCCTAGGCCAGACATCAAAACAAAATATGAAAAAAAAAAAAATATTTCTTCGGCGACTTCATCTCAGCTGATTTCTGGCAAAAACTCTGAGAGTAAATAAACTCGCCATGAAAAAGTTTCCCAAAAAGATCTGTCGTTCGGAGTCGACTTTAAACTGTAGGTCCCGCCACTCAAGTATAAAATAAAGGCACACAACATGAGTGGTGTGAGAAGCTAGGCCGTAATCCTGACTGAAGGGTTGTAATGGCCAGTTATGCATGTATGTATGTACTAACTCTCGTTGCGAAATATTTCTCAGAGTCTAATGATTGTTACAGGGGACAGTTAGGGAAGAGCTTTAAGTCACCTATTCATTAGTTCATGTAGTCCCATTATTCATTTGGTCACGAAGTTCTCTAATGAATCTTGTGTTAGACTTGTTTCCCCTCAGTCTAACCACAAATCCTAAAGTTTTGGTCTTTACTACCATGTGCAAGGGACGTAATCCGAAAGGAATCTTCTGGTTCACTCAGGGACAGGGTTTCTTTGCGTCTCTTAAACAAGCAAATTGTTTACAGTACAATTTAACTGAGAAATATCTTGAGATAATAGCTCTTTGGAGAATAAATAAACAGAAGAGAAAACACTGTAGCAATATTATTTACTCTCAAAGTTTTTGACAGAAATCTGCTGAGAGGAAATCGCCGAAGAAATATTTTTTCATATTTCGTTTTGTTGAAGATGTTTGGGGTTTGAACCGTGGCCTCACGTCTAGTTAGCTAACACACAACCTACTAGACCACGGTGACTTCAATGATTAGTACTAGACTGCGGTGACTTCAATAATTAGTACTAGACTGCGGTGACTTCAATAATTAGTACGGTGCTATTAATTTTAAGCGATCCTGTCATAAGTACTAGCAGATATTCGACACGAACAAACTCATGTCACATTAAATTGTTTTTGCATTTTAGTTTAGAGGGTAATTGATGCCATTGTTAGGAATTATCAGCGCGTTAGTAAACTTCCTAGGCGAAGGAATGATGATAGGTCAGCAACAGATATAGAAAGCCTTAACTTATGGATTAGCAAGCGGAAGGAAGATTTCTGGAACAGAATCAATTGTGGTAAATAAATAAGGATAGAGGAGCAAGAATTTTGTATTTGAAATAGGTCAACAAAACTTTTTCCCAACGTCTTTAAAGCATAGGAATATTTTTTTTTTGTTATTAAATGTATGTCTAATTACTTTATTCAAACTGCTTGAGTATAACTAACCTTATAATTCCATTTGTAAATCCCTAAAATTTAATTCCCATTATAAACTTATTTCGATAGACAACAACTACAATGAGAATAAAAAAATTTTAATTTTCTTTCATTACAGAGTTCTGTACTGGGTTCCGGTGGCATAATGTATATAAACGGTAGAATAGTTTCTGGACCATTGGAATCATTAGTGGATGTTTTAGTGCCAAAAAATATTATAGATTTGGATAAGGTAATGAAATAAAATATCATTTAATTCATTATATTACAATTATTTTATAACAAAATTAAAGAATCTCTTGTTATAACATCGTCTGCAATTTAAGTTTCTAATCAGTGCGATCATGGTTTCCTCCAAAAACTTTTGTTGCTTATATTACAACAAGCATATGAACAAAAATAATTTAAAACTTTTAAATTTCATTTCATTTTAAATTTTCATTCGTATGAAAAAATTAATTTCCAACACCAACACCTATGCCTTCTTTACATGCATTTCACAATTTAATTGGCGTCAAAGGAAGTGCATTTCAAATAAATTTTTTTTTGTTTTAATTACTCGTAGAATGGATTCCCATTTATTATACTTCAGTAAACCTTTTGTTGTTTTCCATAGAAAAGTTCTTTTGTTTCCGTAATAAGGCAGGAAGGGGTGGTAAGTGAATAAAAATACCTTTAATTACTACATCCTACTTTAAATTCTCAGAAATTCTCGACTTCATAATGGATTTCCTTTAATTTACATAAAATTTTAATTAAAACCTTGTTGTACGCTTATGGCTATGAATGTGTTAAATTTTTTTCATTAGATGAACGGATGAATACAATATCAAATGAATGGTTTTGTAAGCTATACTTTAATCATTTTTGGGAAGCAAAAAAAATTTCAGTATAAGTGTAGAAACTGAAACTTTAGAAACTGAAAGTTTAGAAACTGACCAACTGGAACTAGAAACCTAAATTTGGTCTGTAGGTTCATATAAATCTAACAAGGAACTGAATTTAGAAACTTCCATTTCAAGTAATACCAATCTTTAATTCTACATACTTGCTCAATAGGTCAGTGCAACCCTTCAGTCAGGATTACAATCTAGCTTCTCACACCACCGAACGACAGAAAATGTTCTTTGCAATTTAGCTGCACTCAGAACATTTAATAGAACACTGCTGAGAAGAAGTCAAGGAAAGAAATTTTGTTCGAAAAGCTGAGCCAATAAGTTAACACACTACTTTTTAGACTTGGGTGACTAAAATCTTTTATATATTTTGCCATTTACCATTTTTACCTCAGGAAATGGTCCCTACTCATGCAATGCATTGTGTTAGGAAAATGGGTTATGGGAAGGAGACCAGAGGGAGTAGTGTTTGTGGAAATTAAATTTGAATCTTTTAATATTATAAGTTGCAGGAAAGACTAAAGAACGAATTCTTTTTGTAATGCAGTGTGCGATTCACTGGTCAATCGATTACAAACGGATATGCCCTGTAAGGAAGTCGTGTGCTACATAAGAATACAGGATTTTAGGGAACAAGTCTCTTTATTTCGCAAGAGTAAAATCCGTAGTAGTATTAATAGAACAGTGAAATACACGCCGCATTAAGACTATGCTCCAATGAGCATCTACGCACTCTCCAGTATGCGTTCTCAGGTCTCAAAATAGACATTGAGGCACCGACCCATATATGAGAGTTGTATTCCATTGTCAATCGGATATAAGTGGTGTAAATAGAGAGGAGATCAGATGAAGTGAAGTATTTATTGCACCGTCTTAAGATATGTAACTCCCGGCTGAAATTTCTTAACCTAGCTGTTGGCTTTAAGAATGAATGATTAATAATGACTGAGAAAATGTTCTGGTAACTTGACCTCTGCCTCGTCATTACTCCTGCTGCAAGTCTTTTTAAGATGTTCACAAATTCTCTGCGTATGTACCATTTATTGCTTGTTTTTAGATTCTGGTTAGGTTAAGTTAGCGCCTAGCTAACCGTTTATAGGCAAGTTCATTTGGTAAGCCTCCTTGTCTAATCCGTTAGTGATGTTTTCGAATCACCACGAGCTTGAGAGAATTCATCAGTTTCCTTAGCGGCACGTTTGCCGCCTTACACAGATCTTCAAATGTTCTCTTAACCAAAAAACGATAACGTCTGTTTCTTTCACATCCTGGCAGCTTCTGCAGCAATGCTGGTGAGGCGAAAATAACTATTAGGTTCTGGTTAGGATTAGCATATTTTGTCCTGTGTATGGTTGTAGCAGTGGTCGGCACAAAGAGAACATGAATAAAATGTAACTGTAGTTGAGAGAATCATGTGTATAACCCCGAGGAAGAATGTTAGAAATATTTTCAAGTGTAATCTCATAATAAGTATATATAGTGGAAAATATAGAGAATGTGTAAAGCGCCAAATTCCTAAAGACAGCGTATTCTTCTAAAAATCGAGATAATTTCTTATTGTTATTAGTGACTCCCATTGAATATTTCCGAATCCTATTGTAATATTTCTTTGGGTGTATAAATGAAACCTGAAAAAAGAGCGAAATTAACTTTCTTTTTCAGAAGCTAACAAGAACTACGAACTTGTTTGATGTTCGTGTATTATGTGTGTAAAAACCAAAGATGTTCGGCCCTCGAGGGCCATTGTTGCCGACCACTGGTATTTAGTAGGATATATTTTTTTTTACCATTCATTCTTTGAAATGGGATCATTTATTTAAAGCTCTGCAGAAAACTACCAATCTTACGTATGAACTCGTTCAAATTATCTCTTTAACCAACTTTTGCATGGTAACCATGTGTTGGCACATACAAGATGTCAGGCTGGCATTCTTGAACAATTTCACGCCTATTCTATTTACTACGATCTCTTTCGTATCCATCTGGAAATACTTGGACGATATTCTTTAAAAAACGTAAATGATTATCTCACTAGTATTTATCCGGTATTCTTGTCTTAATACCATGATGGAAGCCGAATTATGTCGCGCGTAACCAGTAGGGAGGCCAAGATCAATTATACAAAAGATTTTCTATTCATGCTTATGTAGAGCTCAGTAACATTGCCACATTTACAGACACCTGCTTCGGCTACATGTCTTGTTGTAGCCAGTCAAGTATAGTGAATAGTCACCAGAGATGATGTAGTTGTAGAACCGCCTCTTTCATGTTCATTACATTCGCATAATACAGACAAACCGATAATAATTGCTCCTCTTCCAAAACTTTGCTGTATAAACACACATGCAAAATTAGTCATTACAACCCTTCAGTCAGGATTACGACCTAGCTTCTCACACCACTTATGTTGGGTGCGTGTAATTTTTATACATGAGTGGCAGGACCTACAGTTTAATGTCGACTCCGAATGACAGATTTTTGAGAAGCTTTTCATAGCAATTGTTTTATTTACTTTCAAAGTTTTTGCAAGAAATCTCCTGAGAGGAAGTTGCCGAAGAAATATTTTCTCATATTTCGAGATGTCTGACCTGGGGTTTGAAGCGTTGCGCTACGTCTAATAAGGCAACATAATATTTATTAGACTACGGCGACTAAACTATTTATACTACGGCTACAATATGAAGATGAAACATAATTCGAAAGAAATTAGTTTCAGTAAGACGACTAGTCGTCGTAATCTAGACATAAGGTCACGGTTCAAGCCCCAGGTCAGGTCCAACAAAACCAAAATATAAACATATATTTTTTCGGCGACTTCCTCAGCAGATTTCTGGCAAAAACTCTGTGAGTAAATAAAATTGTTACAAAATGTTTCTTACAAATCTGTCTTTCGGAGTCGAATTTAAACAGCAGCTCCCGCCGCTCATGTATAAAATTAACACACACAACATAAGTGAAATAAGAAACTAGGACGTAATCCCTGGCTAAAGGGTTGTAATGACCAGTTATGTATGTATGTAAGACGACTTTCATATTATTGAGCAGAGTGCCCTGGTAGTCTATTTGTATGAGAGCCATGGGTTCGATTCAATAAGTAAATATAAAGCAGGGCATGTTTAAAACATTCACTACATAATTTTTTTTCTCAGTTTTCCCCCAAGGCTTTTTGATTTGTAAACATCTTTTAATTGTTAAAGTTGGTTTTATTGTTTTTAAAAGTTCGTTTGTATTATATTTAGTTCGTTAGTTTTAAAATAAAAAAAATCTGTATGGATTTATTGAATAATTATTTTTTTTTATTTGTTTTTGCATTATAAATATTTAAATACAAAATCAAAAGGAAATACATGTACAACCCTGTGTATTTAAAATGTTTGATCAAAATTTAATATTTAATTGAATCAATTTTTAATGTAATCCCTTTTTGCATATTTTTTAAACTTTAATGGCTTTTGAATTTAATGCAAACAAAAACCAAAATTCTTTTAATTGCTAAAAAATATACAGAAAAAAAATTCCAAATAAAAATTTACAAACCGTGTCGAAATATTAATTGCCAGAAGCATTTTAATTAAACTGAAAAATTTTAAAATTGTTATGCTAAACCAAGGCACAATTAAGAGCTTAACACCATTATCGTAGAGAATTAATATGTATATGAATTGTATTATTAAGATACACAGCAAAACAGGATGCTGTAATATAATAATAACAATAATAATAGGTATTCTTATTTCTATTGATTTTATATTATAAAAAAAAAAAATATGCAAGACTTCTTTAATATCCTCTGTACCCTATTTTTTTTTTTTTTTTAAGCAAATGGATTAAAATCTGTTGTTGGATTTTTGAATGCTTGCTTTGTACTTCAAATATTTTATAATTACAGTTATTAAATGGACAGGCCTCCCTCTATTAATTTCAAGAAAAGTAAGCCACGTATTCCAAATCTAATCTTGTGATACTTGATTAAATGATTCAAACAGAAAAAGATTATTCTACCGATGCATACTTTTGATGAAATCGCCGTAGTTTAGTAGGCAGTTTGTTATAATTATGGTATTATTTGTAATTGTATTGTTGTAAATAAATAACTTTACATGCCTATTATACAAGATAAATTCTGATTAAATTTTCTAAACACAATAAAAGTTTACTTATGAGAAAAACACTCAAAATTTACTTACATTTCTAGCATATTTGTTCGTACATTTTAATTAACATCTTTTAACCAACACGAAGCAGCCTAAGCTAATGGCCATAAAAAAATAAATACATACACATAGATACTGATATATAAAGAGAAATATTTTTATTGGTAATTGTGTTAAAATGAGGATAAACTACTGAATACTTACCACAAAACACCACAAAAATGTTCGTGTTGAAAAATCTAAACAAAATTGAGAAAATGAACAAGAGCAAGAACAAAAACAAAAGAAAAAAAACATAAATTAGTTGTATAAATTTCACTAAGGACAAGTACCATAAAAAATAATTCACCAAATGAACTCTTGCCAAAACACAACAAAAAAAAAACCAAAAAAGTATTCACAAGCAGAACCAATGCCAACGAATTTAGTTTTTTTTAATTTTTCTTTATGCCAGTAATTTTCACACAACATCTACAAAGAGAAAGGAAATCCTGCCTTGGGATACTTAGCACTCACTAAACTGGCTGCAAAACAGTTTCCTTTCAAATGGAAAGCAAAAAAAGTAACAAAACGGCTATGAAAAGAGGCAAAGAAGGATATAAGTGTTAATAACTGTATAATATAATAACTGTATACATACATTTACATCAGTTTACATAAGTTTCTCAAATGAAATAAATATTTTTTTTTCTTCATCATTTTGCAAATTTAAAAAAGTATTTCGTTTACATGGACTACGGAAAGGTCGTTTAGCTTCTCATTTGGCATAAAAACCCATATTTTCTGTTAATAATGGCCCTGAGTGGCAGAGTGACCATGGGAGCACATTTCATCGTAGTGTTATAGTGTTAATAATTAATTTTCTTCTACCATACTAGATAAACTAACTAAAGTAAGTGGACTAATTAGTAACAGACTAAATTTAATTATATGCCTTTAAGCAATTGCGCTCCTATGCTCCCTAGAGGAGTAAGAGGGACATATGTACGTATACATATAGTATATACATAAGCAATTGCTAAATGAAAAAGAAAAATACTAAACAATCGAATCAATAAAGTAAGGAACTTGTAAAGAACAATGCCTGGAAATGCTATTGAAATAAAATCAATTTCTTATGTTCCATTTAGGGTACAGTATGAATCGATTAACGGTGAGAATCCTTAAATTAAGTCTCGTAGAAGTCGCCTACCTAAAAAAAATAACTGTAAGCCTTACCGGCTTTCTAGGGAAATAAAAAAGAGTTTTTGTAATTAATATCCATCCTTCGGAGGATACATTATTTCGGTACAAATGTTTGCAATAAATCTAATATTCAGGACACTTTATAGCAAGCTAGTGTAGTCGCCGTAGTCTAGTAGGCTGTGTGTTCACTTATTAGACGAAAAGCCCGGGTTCGAGCCCAGGGCCAGACATTAAAACGAAATATGAAAAAAAAATATTTCTTCGGCGACTTTCTCTCAGCCGATTTTTGGCAAAAACTCTGAGAGTAAATAAAATTGCCATGAAAAAGTTTCTCAAAAAATCTGTCGTTCGGAGTCGACGTTAAACTGTAGGTCCCGCCACACAAGTATAAAATTAAGGCAAGTACAAGGAAAGACAATACCTTGAAATACGGTAATTTTGCATATAGATGTAGCTATTTTAACAGAAATTATCCTCATCAGTAAACACAATTTAATAAAAGTATTCATCATCAGTTTTAAAGAAGCCAATTTGCAAAAATTCTTAGCAAATAATGGGCGTTTGACTTCAGCTCTTGTACGAACTGAGTTTTATAGAGACGAAAGCCAAAGGCACATTTCAAAATTTCGATGTCTTTTGTAAAACTCGCACTACAGCGGCGTGATTCTCTTCTATAAGCACTTTTCTTTGTATTGTTTGTCAATAGTTTGAAATCGATAAGAGAGAAATTAGGTCAAAATTAGTGAATAACTCCGTGAATTAGTTACACACTCGACTAATTAAAATGAAGCCTGTTCAAGTTTCTTATGCAGCAATCAAAGAATGTATTCGACTACCCTACTACTGAGTATAGTGAAAACAACAATTCTTCTCAAAAGGAAGTACGAAATGGAATAATGCTAGTTTGGTAAATATCCTTTCAATGAATGACCGTCCATTCACTAGCCCGGTTGACGAAGCTAACTTTTTGGCTGAAATATTTACAATTAATTCCAACCTGCCAGAACTCTAAAGTGTACTAGTCAGTAACTATGCCTAGAATATTCTATCGTGATAATACAGTTAAAAGGGTTCTTAAGGATCTCAACATAAACAAGTCTTATGGGCCGGATAGTATTCCAGCGCTGGTCCTGTAGTTGTGTTCTTTGGCACCAGATTATTCAGTTAACCTTTTCAGTGCCGCATATTGTGTCGGTATTTTACCACTTTGCTGAAATATTGTTAATGTAACGCCAAACCCCAAAAAGGATATGTTCTGAACATTCTATAGTTATAGAAAGCATGATAAACCACCATATTGTGAAATATCTAGTGCATTATAATCTAATCAGCGCCAGGCATTGCCATTGCCGTAGGATGCATTCTACCACTCTATACTATAATTTCGTGAAAGCAATGTTGTGGTTTAATAGTCGCCATAGTCTAGTAGGTAGTGTGGCCGGTTATTAGACGTAAAGCCCGGGTTCGAAACCCAGGTCAGACATCCAAACGAAATATGAAAAAATACTTCTTCGGCGGTTTCCTCTCAGCAGATTTCTGGCAAAAACTCTGAGAGTAAATAAACCTGCCATGAAAAAGTTTCTCAAAATTTGTTGTAGGTCCCGCCACTCAAGTATAAAATTAAGGCACACAACATGAGTCGTGTAAGAAGCTATCTCATGGATCGCACTATACGGGCTGTTATAGATGGGCGACTTCATGTTAAACTTAGGGGTATAGTTAGGTATCTCCAATACTGTTTCTTATTTTCATTAGCGATCTTCATTCTCTAACTCCTAACCGCTTCATTCTTTTAATGGTAGGGCAAGGCATTCGAAGATTGAGATATGAATAACACACATTCCGCCCTGCAGTTTATCTCCTAATAGTGTCGTATGAATAGAACCAAATTTAATGCGTAAAAGACCCAACGTTGTTAATTGACACATAAGTGCAACAATAATATTGCCTTATCTGTAGCTTATCTGTAGTGGCCGAAGTCTAGTAGGTAGTGTGTTCGCTTATTAGACGTAAAGCCCGGGTTCGAGCCCCAGGCCAGACATCCAAACGGCGACGTTCTCTCAGCAGATTTCTGGCAAAAACTCTGAGAGTAAATTAAACTGCCATAAAAAAGGTTCTCAAAATCTGTCGTTCGCAGTCGACGTTAAAAACTGTAGGTCCCGCCACTCAAGTATAAAATTAAGGCACACAACATGACTGGTGTGAGAAGCTAGGTCGTGATCCTGACTGAAGGGTTGTAATGGCCAATTATGTATGCATGTATCTATCTGTAGCTTTGGATAGCGTAGAAATTAAGGAGTCAGAAGGAAAATTCATTGTGATGTTCGCTGGAACCAATACATTTTGCAATTGTCGAAAAAAAGCTTTCAAGTACCTCGCTTTTATCAGAGGATGCAAGAAATACTTCACTTCACCTTATCTCCTTACACATCTTATATGTGACCGAGCATGGAAAACGAGTCTCATGTAAGGACCGGTGCCTCAAAAGTAGTCATTAATAAAGACAGGGAATCCAACTCTATTGATCCATGTAATACCGCAATTAGTGCAATAAATTTTGCTCTATCTTAATGAAAAGACTTCTTCGGGATTTTCAAATACGTTTGTGGTCTATTGGCCAAAGGTCCCCACACTACATTACAGACAGAATTCGTGCTTTAGTCAGACTATCCGTATGTAGAACTTCCTTTCTGCAGAGGTCTTTCTGGTTATTTATGACGTAAAAATATTCAAAACTTATCTCCACAAACACTTCCCTTATATTTTCTCCTTTTTCATTACCTTTTGTTTTTTAATTCCAACACAATGTACTGCATAAGTAGGGGCCAACAAATTGTGATAAGGTTCGGGAACTAATTCAAGCTGCTTGGTACGATATACAGTGCGCCAAAATATTTTTGACCCTACACCTAGATGACTACATGTCTTGCAAATAAGTGCTGCTACTTTTTAACAATTTTTTCATTCGTATTACTTTTAATTTTCCCAACACTTTATAACTTAAATATACTGAAATTAACATAGTATGAGCAAAAATAAAGTTAAAGATTTTATTTTATTCTTTCATTCTTTCTTCAATTTAATTAGTCCCCGGGTAAATTCGAATTTATTTCGAACACACAAACTCAATTTCGTTTTCATTGTGTGAACCATGAATGAAGACATAATCAAGAGACTTTGTTTGTACATTTATATGCTGTAGACGTATTTGATTTAATGGAAATTAATTTACGTATTAAATTAAGATGATTAAATAAATTAACACGAGTATTGTGTTTGTGTTTGTGTTTTTTCAGGAATTTATTTTTTCATTTTTACTATCATCACGTTTATATTTACGGCCCCATGAATTGTTGGGTAAACTATTATCCTCAGTACCTGATAGTGAATCATTAGAATCATTGGTAGCATTATTAGCTGAATGGACAAATAAGTTTCCCTATGATTACAGAGATGAACGTATGATGAGCCATGTTAAACATATCGTTGCGAGGTGAGTAAAAATGTTGCAATAAATGTCTTTCGATTAAATTGGTTTTTGGTATTGTTGGATTATAATTTAACTGTCATTTACAGATGTTCCAATACACGTTTAGAAGCCATTGTTTCGGAAATATTGAGTGCCTTGTTAAAACGTTTGACTGATTTGGAAATACACGAAGAAGAATTACGCTCCTGTCAAACATCAAATAATAATTCAGCTGCCACAGAAAAGGTAAATCGATTTAATTGTTTTCTAATAAGATTTCAATCACAAGCCACAAGACATTGTTTGTTCTGTTAATAGCCTGAAGTGAAATTATTTGAGTTTCCCACATCAACACAATACGCCCAAATTCTGTGTCGCATTGAAAAGAAGCTGGCCAAACATATTGGACCCGAAGAGTTTGTACAGTGCAGCAGTAATGTGCTATTGGATAAACAGGTCAGTTAAAATGAAATTTATTTTAAAAATCAACACACACACACACATTAAATCCCTTTCTGATTTATGATATGACTTGGTATGACTACTGGCCACATGAACATAAATTCTACACTTAAAAAATTGTTGACAAATTAACAGCAAATAAAATATTATTCTGTTTTGTTTTTTTAATTAAAAATGTAAAGTATGTCTGTATTATGGTAACAGTAAATAAACAGTAATTATGGTCCTTTTGCTCGAATTATCCTTGCAAAATTACCATTAAAAGCACACAGAAATTAGTGATATGTGCTGGAAAAGGGGTAAAAATGTCGTATTAATAATGAAAAAAACAAAACAAAAATTGTAAATAAAAAACAAAGAATGTTTAATTAAAATATGCAGTAAAGCTTTATAATTTTAATTCTCTCCTTGCTCCCCTCCTCCTCCCACAAAGAATTCATTAAAAGTTATTTATGCAATAATTTATGTGGCTTTTTTTCATTTCTTTCTCTTCGTCATCATGTATGTGCATCATCATGGGCATTTTATTTTTCAATTCAAATTCAAATGTATGCAGAAAAAATGGGACCAACCATCATCGTCTGGTGGACCACCGGGTGTACAGGATCCAAAAAAGACATGCAATTTGGAAACATATCTTGATTGGTCAGCACGTCTACGCTTGTTTGTCTGCAATGAAATACTACAGGTAAGTAAATAAATCCTCTTGCAAAGCAAAACTGACAAAACAAAAAAAAAACACAATGAATAAACAAAAACAATTTACAAGAAAATAGGACAATTGGACACATAAAATATAAACAAAAAAAAAAAAAAATAAGAAAACCAAAAATAAAATAGATTTGTTAACGAAATTAAGCAAAGCAAATTGCAGGTGTAGCATACAAGGCTCTTATGCTGCATTTCAAAATTTAGAAATTCAAAGTAGAATTTGGAATGAAAATATTTAAACAACAACAACTTACAATACCAATTACTTATTTACATATAAAAACTATTCAAAAAAATAGGTACCTTAAGCTACATATGTACATACATACATAATTGGCCATTACAACCTTTCAGTCAGGATTACGGCCTAGCTTCTCGCACCACACATACTGTGTGTCTTAATTTTTATACTCATGCGGCGGGAGTATAAAAGGCTCTTTGCCATAAGAACAGGATCGATAATAGTAACTAGAATATCTGGATCTACTAGTTAGTCACACAAGTATACGTACAAATTAGAAGGAGCTACTTGCAGTTGAAATAAACTTTCCGAATTTGCCTTTCTATATGTTTTTGTTTTCTGTGACATCAGTAAAATTATATCCAGAACTCTGGTGGCAGTTATATATAAGACTATGACATCATACTTCAGCCACACTGCTTGATAGTTGAATTTACATGTTTAATTATTCAGATCAACAGTCTGCAATATTAAGCTCCAACTAGTGCAGACTATACTCACTTGGCTCCACTGTAGCCTTCTATTGAAGCAAAGATTGTGGCGGTAAGGCTAGATGCAATTAAATCCTGAACCAGTCTGGACTATACTAATGCTATAATTCTAGGCAGGCATAGACACTTTGGCTTTGATAACTTATAAGTTTCTTGCTGAATACGGCATTTGATTTTAGAATTTTAAATTCACACTTCTCGTCAGAAAGTCAGGAGGCTTCCAGTGGGTCCCTTAGGGTTTATACCGATGGCTCTATAATGTTGAACAGAGTGGGCTGTAGTATGTACATTATAGAATCCGATATTAATCTTTCATACTGGTCGCAGTGTTTTCCATGGCCCTTTGAAAAGCGATACAATGGGTGGTGCTATATTACATTTTGATGCAACGTAAGTCCTTTACGAACGTTATCTCGATGTTCATGCAAGTCCAAGAATTCCAGAAATTATAACCGCAGATTTCAAATCATTCAAGGGTAACATTTATATTGGTTACAGGATATAGAGACTTACTTACTTACTGATGTGGTCATTACAATCCTTCACTCAGGATTATGACATATTGTCTACCATCACTTATATTGTGTGTGAACGAAACTTTACATACCAATTTTATTTACTCTCAAAGTTTCTGCCAGAAATCTACTTAGAGGCAGTCGCCGAAGAACATTTTTTTGAATTTCGATTTGTTCGAGATGTCTGACCTGGTGTTTGAATCGTCTGATAAGCCAACACACTACCTACTAGACTACGGATACCGGTGCTGATGAACGGACAGTTTCGGTACGGAGCTAACAATCTTCAGGTAAAGGGAGGTACAATTTCGTTGGCAGTAAGAAGAAGTGTGCAATACAACTAGACTTTGTTCGATTTGTACGTGTACGTAAAGGACTGCCATTCATCACACTATTATGTACTTTCCTATTGAACATCATTCCGTCAAACTTGGCATTTCCTCCAATGACATCCGCAGAAGCTGTGGGTCTAAGAAAAAATGATTTTTCACCTCATGTGTTAGTAGTCGACTCTTGCCATAAAGCCGAGAATAGTCTTCTCATTTTCTCTCGACAAAAAAGACTACCACCACAGTCTAGTAGGTATTGTGTTGGTTTATTAGATGTGAGGCCACGATTCAAACCTCAAATCAAACATCTCGAACAAAACTAGATATGAAATCATATTCCTTCGAAGACTGCCTCTCAGCAAAAACTCTGAGAGCAAATAAAATTGAAATGATAAGTTTCTCATAAATCTATCGTTCGGAGTCAACTTTAAACTCTAAGTCCCGACACTTATGATTCTGACTCAAGGGCATATGTACTCATTTTTTATAGAAATTGTTTACATTTTTGTCGATAATGCGACCTAAACTTCGTTGTAGCCGTATCTGAAATAAAAAGAGTAGATATTGTGCATACATGGTCATGCAAGTCACAGCCTCAAAGTCACATATGAATGCATGTATGCATGTAAAAGAGAAGATGCCTGCAATAGCAGTTTTCAAATGGACTTAATCATGAAACCTGGCTGGAGATTCGGAAAAATAAGTTCTGTCCAGTTGACAGATTTTAATCTTTTTCAATGATTTTTATTACACCGTTTGTGTTCAATATTCATTTGAAAGACTTGGACAAATATGCTTCAGTTCAGGTCAGACGACTTAGATTTTTTTAATAATTTTCTTAGTCTAGTTTTTCCTCTGCCTCAGTTGTATTATTAAACATCAAAAATATCTCTAATATTTCTAAACAACTTTTTCAAAAGTTTTCTAACAATAGGATTTAAATTATTTTATTTTTTTTTCTTCTACCTCACTTCCAGTGACTTCAATTAAATTCTTTATTAGGCCCTAAAGACCTTATTTTTAATTTAAAATCTTCAGAAAAATTAAACTTAAATTGTACTACTTTCACATGACTAGCCAAAGTAGCAATTTGGTCATCAATATTCTCAGAGCAGTTGATACGTTTCCTTATTTTAATTTTATACAATCACTAATACAATAATTCGTACATATAATTTTTTTTTGTGAATAAAAATAAGAATTTCAAATAATCCTGTCAACAGTCATGTTAATTTATTCGTTGTGCGTGCAGTATCTCTCTGACATACGTATACCATTGCGTTTTAATAATAAATGAAGTGTGAGCCCCTGGAACTTTTTATCGGAAGCCACTTGTTTGTTTGACAACCCAATTTGTTTTTTTTTTCTTTTAATAGGACAACTTCCGTTTCAGATGTATTATTTCCTTCAACAGCAAATAACATCCTTTTAACTCATCATAAAAGTAAAATGAAAAAAAAAAAACGAAAAGTAAAGAGAAAAGAGATGTACATGTAAATGTAAATGCAAATGTAAATGTAAAGTGTACTTATTAAGAAATCTCATCAGAATTTTCTGATCTCATTTAATATTTATCAAAGAGCAAAGAAGTGGTCATAAAATAAAATGAAACTTAAAATGTTGGCAGAAGGCATGCAAAATTATATGTTGTACAGGTAAATTGTATTTCCAATAGAAAATAAATACAATCTTGTTTTCTTTTTGTCTTTGACTTCAGAGTCTTACTAATTCGTTCTGGGATTTCTTACTATTAATATGGCCAAACTCTTCACGACCCAGGATATAAAATTTCCAGTCTAGTTTTATTAGGAGGTGGGGGTGCAATAAAGTGGGAGGGATAATTTTACAATTCTAGTAATTGCCCTCGATTGTTTTCCAATTTTTTCTGATGCATTGATTAAAAAATACAAATTCATGTTAATCCCAAAGCTGTATAAAACACTAGGAAAACAGCAATTGCAGAGATTTAATCATTTTTAAAATGAACAGAGAGAGAGAAAGAGAGGGAGCAATATATAGCAGTATGGAATGACAACAAGTAAGGCAATGTCAGAGAAGACAGAGAAGAGAAGAAAGAAAATAAAAGTTATAAAACAGCAGCGATGTATAGGACTCTTTTAAGCGCTTCCCAAATTTAAGCAAACAAGGCGTATCTAATACAACGTAAAAAATGTTTGCAAAACCTATTGCTGCCAATGTGTGTCCACCACATATACTCTGGGTGTTCAATGTTTCTTGACTCTGACGAATACATCGGACTGCATAGGTTATGTTCACTTTGAGGACCGTTGTGGTATGCAACTTATTCACATACACTTGATACTTAAAAAAACGAACAAGAAAAAATCTAACGGAGACAATACGCACGATTTTGGTGACCAGTTCATACCACTTGCACATTAAGTGATCATGACCCAAAATTGCTTGCGCAAATTTTCCAATTGGCAAGTACTGTGTGGTACTTACCACCATACTACTAAAGCCACATACCATTGGTGTGCAAGTCATCCAATTCAAGCCGAAAGAAGTTGGCAACGATGTATATTATCCACCGTACATTATCCACCAATGTCGTTCTCCAAAAATTCACACCAAACCGTGAATATTTCAAAATGAATTGAATGCTCTTGGATGTCAAGTGATTTGGTATTGTTCAAAACTCTGCAATTTTTTTCTGTTCACGTACGCATTCAATGATTTTTTGCTGAAAGTTAGTGTCATTTGCCAACTGGTCCACAACCCAGGCAATCAAAAGTTGTCGTTGTCAATGTCTATGGTAAAATAGATTTAATAAATGACAAGTAATTTGATGAGAAGCTAAGCCGTAATCCTGTCTGAAGGCTTGTAATGGCCAATTATGTATGTATGTATGTATGTAATTTGATAAGTTTAACTGAAATAGTTAACTATCTGTGAAATTCTACAAAGCATGTCTAGAAGTTGTTGTAGATATATCACATACTGGCAATCTGAAATCGTAATAGTCGAAGTATCGGCCTACATACATTGATCAGCAATTAAGAAAAAAAAACATGAACGGTTTCGCCACAGCAAAGCTTGTATTGACAACATCAGTAGTATCGAATTGATTATAGAGCAAAGCAATGAATTTTACTCAACAACTATAACTCACATTCGTCTAGTTTGAAACGTCATTCTGTGTAATGTCTCTTATACTCAGTGCCAACAAGTCGAAGAAGTTGCGGCAGTCCAGTAGGTAGTGTGTTGAAACGGCAACTTTCTCTTGTCAGACTTCTGTCAAAAACTGGTTCGGGGTGGATATTAAATTGTAACTAATTCCACTCACTGCAGGTGGTGTATGTACCTAGATCGTAATTCGGTTTAAAGGGTTGTAAGGGGTGTAAGATGATGGGGAATATACTTCATAACAACCATAGGTTGCTTAGCCCTAGATTGCTTAAATAAAAAAATATCTTTTATCTCTTTTAGCAAGAGGGCAAGGTGCTAATCCCCTGGTGTCTGGGTTGTAGGAATGCATGTTCGTTTCTTGCATATGAAAGGCAATGAAAACGATGACTCAATCGTAATAGAAGTTCGTTAAACATTTGCATTACCGTCGTACAGTCGGACCCCGCATAACGCGGGAGATGAGTCCCAGCGCTAAACGAAACAGCGTTAAACGAGGCAACTAATAAATCAATTGTGGCGCAGGAAAGTTGCATTCGTACTGTAATTGCGACTTCGGAATATACAGTTGGAATCTTTATTCTGGACAGACTAATAAAAGAGCATTGAAAAAGATACATAATACAATAGTATACCGTCGCTATATAGTGCACTGCTTTTGTACCACCGCGTAGTACTGAAACAGCGTTAACCGGGGTCTTACTGTATGCTATAAACTAACGTACGTTCTGTTACGTTCCTTGAACGTTCGAAATATTCTGTTCATAAGATTCGAAAGAATTAAATGACACGAGTCAGCCTCCCATAAGAATTTCTTCGTAGTACTTGATTCAGAGTGAAATCACATTCACGTACAACCATCGATATTCTAAATGTTAAGAGCACTTTTCGTAGTAGCCCTACGTTTTTTGTTTAATGGCAAACATTTCTAAGCTTTATGGCTATAAACAATGCTTACCATAAAACAGTTAACTAACACTCATAATTATTCCAATACGAAATTAAAAACACACTCAACTGCACTTGGTTTAGAATTTTCTAAATTATTTTCACTGGCCTTAATGTAATGAATAATGATGTATAATTGATAGCTTACCGGTTATGAAATTTTTAATTGATACTTTGGATTGCATTAAAACCCAGAACTGCAACTCCTTCCTTAAAACTACAAAAACTCTGTATAAATACGCTCTACTTTATTCTCGATGCTATAAATGAGTACAACCAGAACCAAACCAGTTGAAACTACAGATACAATTAGAAAGAAAAATGGAAAACAGTTCCCTTTTGGATTATCAAACTCACTCGAATGATCAAAATCTTCTTCAAGTTCAATCAGAAAACATTGTGTGGTTTTTATTTGCCTATTGGTTGCGTGTACAATTTTTATGTTTTAAAATTCGTTTCCAATCAACAAAAGAATGATTTTATGATGCTTACGAAACCATTAGTTACGGTATGATATTAATTCAATAGCTTTGATACATATTTGAGATGAAATACATACATACATACATACTATAGTACATATATGTAAAGAATGTATTCAAAACCAATTAGAGTTTGCAAAAAAAAAATTAAATTCCAAGAGTTGTTCAAAAATTCTGTCAGATATTCTGTACAGTGGCGGCAAAAACTATTCAAACACATTTGTTTTAATAGACTAAAACTATATTTTAGCACCACAAAATTATAGTTTATTATCTCCTTTTTATTCCTTTATTGCTTCATTTTGGTGTGAAGGTGTTCCCAAAAATTTTCAAATAAGCTTTGAAACCTCTTTCAATGGCGTTCGGCGTCTTGCATTCTTTAGGCAGCCATGACGGAAAGTACTTAGAAGATTTTTTCTAGTCATGCTCAAGGGAAACTTTCTAAAGGCATGACCCAACCATTTACATTCTCTTCTCGGTATTTTTAAAACTTGTTCCTCATTAGCTAGTTTCCGCAATTTGACGACAAGGATAATTCGTAGCGAACTGTAAATATTTCGCATGTATTTATCAGTAAAAATCTATAGCATTTGGATAGTAGCGTTTTGTTTCCACTCGATAGACTCTTGTAAGAATGTATGTACTTTCCATAAATCCCTAACATTGCGAAAAAATCCTGCTTTTGGTCGATCAGTTTGCTGGGCATGTATTGTAATCTGGCGTAAATAAAAAGGGCCTATTAATGCCCTCCGTTATTCTTTTAGGCATTTTCGGATAGAAAACTAAATATGCCAAGATTTTCTTCATCTTGAGTTGCATCCTGCACATACGGTCCTAGCAAAAAAAAAAAAAAAATTCCAAACCATCAACCGATATTTTTGCATTAAACTTGCAAAACCCAGTTAATTGTTGTGTACTCTACTATCTGTCATCGAATATTTTCCCTTCCCAATACTTTTGGAATTTGGTAAATTATAAAATGTCTCAAAGTTTCCTCTGGAAGCCTCATATATATGTTATGTTAATGTTGGTCATATGTTGTTCTTTACATATCTCCCGATTTTATTATGGGAGAAATTAGTTACAAGGTTCTCTGCATTTTTTTTTTTTTGGTTTTTTTTTGTTCCATCTTATATGGTTCACTACTCTACTCATGTAAGTTTGCACTGACCCAGTTACTGGCATATCATACGGGTCCAAGTGTCATGCTGAAAATTTAACTACATATCTTGTGGACCATTCTGATAATTTTTCGATCAAAGCATGGTTCATATTGATTACTTGTTGTCAGTAGTGATCTGCGGCATTGTCTTCCTGCCGAATCGATCTGGTTCTATAGCTAAAGTTGATTATTATCCGGTACCACGCATGATTTATTCCATTTAGAATTCTAAAAATATGTATATCCATTTTCATCGCCAGTAACAATTCAATAGAACACTGATTTTCTATTTTGTCTCCCCATTGAATCCCATGGAAAATCTGATGTAATTTATTCATTGATCTGATGTACATGTTATCTGGTACAGGATTCGCCATTTTTAACGACGCCATCTTATAAACGATGTGAAATTATTTCTTGTGCAACATTTAATATTCCGTACGTGAAATGTTTAATTCTTGAGAACGATGACGAGTTGATGTTGATCGATCCTCACGAACACTCTCACAGCTTCGATACTGTACAAGCATGCTCAGGTCTTGGCGCAACAACAATGAAACCAATTTCACGAACATTAGCAATTAAATTGCGTATACCAAACAGTGTTTATCCTTCTCTGCGACCTAATTTTGCACGACATTTTTATGCAATTTTCGATGCAATTATAGTCTCTGTTTTGGAAATAAATTTCCAATAAATCCCAACGATGCTCAAGTGTAAATCAATTCATTACGTTCAGTGGAGATAATATTGTTACGAAAATTAAAACATCGTTTAACATTAACATGATTAACAATAGCTACACTAACAAATACAACGAACTTGTTGCAAGTAAACCAACATCATTCACACTGATGTGAAATGAGAATGCAACAACCAGCAATGTGAACCAAATACACAAGCAACAATGAAGTAGCGATAGAGTTTTCGAGAAGGCAAAACCGCGAACGTTCTACTTCAAGAATGTTCATCAAACTTTTTGCGTGGGCATATCAAAAGACAAGACAAAGCAGACAACGGGTAGTAAGAATTCAGTCAGTCTTGTGTTGAGAACAGTAGTGGTTTGAAGATCGCCGCTATATAGGTCTAACGTACAAGTGTTGTTGCTTATGCAGGGGGTGTGAGCAGAGAATAGTAACGAACAAGCAATTATGGTTGTATTCGTCAAGCGTGAACAGTGGCACAAAAGGAGTGCGAACAATAAAGAATTTATCTAAAGCTTAACATCAATTTATTTTTATTTTGTTTGCAATCAACGAACTCATATTCTAAACGGTTTTAAAAAGGTGAAAAACGTAACAATATACTGAATTTTGTGATAAAATAGCATGACATACGTATTGCTAGATTCAAAATAAGCGATGGTTCAAATTTAAACCAATAGATAGCCCACACGATACTAGAATTAATACGAGTAGTTTAAGATACTCTCAGTTATCATCCATTTATACCAGCGAAATAGCTTCGTTTATTAAAGTTTCATGCTTACGCTAACCAACTTCCTCGATATAGTGGTATTCGACGAGCACAAGGACTGCGCTGTGCATGCTCAAGTGTGCTTTGGTAATCAAAGCTACTACTTGGACCTAACCTAATTTAAAAGAGCTTAGCTTAGGATACTTAGCCTGAACTCGTCTCAAAATATGTCGTCCCCAGCAAGTTGATATTACTCAACTGACTTGTAAGACATGTATTATGGCAAAACTCCATACGTTTGTATTAAATTGATTATAACTGTAAAACCATATTTACTTCTAAAGACTGCAAATACTAGTGGAAAAGCAGTAATCATCTCCAATGTACCATAAAGTAAAAAATCCATAATGTGCTTCAACCACATACATATTACATACATACATACATACATACATTGCTAAAGTAGAAAAACCAATTCCCTTTTTTACATCTTTTGCATGACTGAATACGATTTACAATTCCTAAATATACCCGAATGATTTCAATTATTTTCTCAATTTATGCTTTAAACATATTTATTGAACAAGGAATACATGGAATTGTATTTGAGTTTAAGTTCAATATTTAGTTTTTGACCCTAAAAATATGATTAAAATTATAATAAAACAAAAATTATTTGTCATATTTTGTTTTGTAAATATTATTGTAATACTATTTATTATATCATGCTATTGTATTGTATGGTATTTTATATATCCTGTTACAAAATAGTTTATTGTCATGCCATGCTTGAAGTAAATTAAGTTCATCCTTAGAAAAAAAAAATTACTTTTAAATATTCCAATTATTGAAATGTAAAATTTTTCCATTTGATTTAATTATTATTTCCTACAATTTGTTTCATTCTAGTGTGGTGGCATACAAGAGCGCAGTAGATGTGTTGAGCTATGGAGCGGTGTGGCACAATATTGTCTTTTGGTTGGCAATTACAACAGTGCCACAGCTATACTAGAAACTTTAGAGTCCCCGTCAATAGCACGTCTGAAAATTACGGTAAACAATAATAAGAGGGAACCAAAAATAAAAGAACACAAAAACCAGATAGAAACACTCACGCTATTTAGAACACAACTTATACCAATCATGTACAAAGGGTTTGATTTTGTTTTTAAGATAAAAGAGACACATACAGCACGTTTCATTACATAAAATTTGCTAACATATTGCGGTTTTAGCTTAAAGACTTCTAGTATAAATGCAAAACATGTTTCTATACAAAACAAAAAAGAGGGGAGAACATTTAACGAATTTACATGTCATGTAGTAAATTGTATCAATAATTACAAACTCTCTAAAGTATGGCAACGAAACGTGATGTAATATGTGGAGGATTTTAAATTTTAGTTTTTGATAAACTTAAGCAAACATTTCAGCCAATTTTAAACACAACTTTATGGAAACTTTATATTACTTTTTTGGCACGAAATGAATTCATTGTAGGGATGAATTTGTTGATCGACGACGCATGTTAAAATGACTTGGAACCACTTGTAAACCCATGTGATAACCATGTGGATCATGATGCTACCATTGGACCATTAGCTCGGACATTTGAAACTCATTAATAAATACACATACATACATAATTGGCCATTACAACACTTCAGTCATGACTACGGCCTAGCTTCTAACACCACTCATGTTGTGTGCCTTAATTTTATACTTGAGTGGCGGGACCTAGAGTTCAACGTCGACAACGTCGAACGACAGCTTTTGAGAAACTTTTTCATGGCAGGTTTATTTACTCTCAGAGTTTTTGCCAGAAATCTGCTAAGAGGAAGTAGCCGAAGAAATTTTTCTTTTTTTTCATATGTATTTCGTTTTGATGTCTGGCCTGGGGCTCGAACCCGGGCTTTACGTCTAATAAGCGAACACACTATCTACTCGACTACGGCGAAATACTAATAAATAATGATTAAAGGAGTTAATGCTACTGAAAGATTTATACCTCCGTTCAATGGGGCGTATACCGTTTCGTCTTCCATTAATTTTCTGACAAGCCATATGCAGCTTTGAACAAATTTTTAATAACTACTCCGGCAACCATCACCATTCGCACTTGATGTGAACATAATTAAATTTTTTTCCAATTAGTGAATGGATTTTGCACAAACAAAAGCATTAAGGGCAGTTGCATTTTGATTTGATAACTACCCAAAGTCTTGCTAATGTATGGCCAATAATTTCAAATCCAAAATAAAGGCTGCAAGTGAACACAAAATTGAATTCATGTGCGAATGAATGGCATTTTTCTACGCTAATGAAGCCAATAAGTCTTTAGGTTACAAATGAAAAAAAAAACTCTTGTGATAACAAATAATAGCTTTAGGCCCTCAATTCGTTTACAATGTGAAATTATATTGGTAGTAACAAAACTGATGGCATTTCAATTGAATAAAAGCGATAGTTTTAGGAAAAATTTAATTGTAAACGAATTTCAAAGCAACGTTTTTTTTAACAGACATTTTCACACGTAATGTGAAATTTTTTGATTACTGACTTTCACTAATTTCATACCTAAAAACGCAAGAAATTTAATTTTAATATACCATGTTTATATCAGATATCAACAATGAGTATTCAAAATGATGAGTAGATTATTTATACCTATTTGATACTTATTTTAATATCATACTCACACTACCCCTATTCAAAGTTTGAAGTACTCATCGTACTCATACTTAACAATACGCAAGGATGTTGTTGATTTCGACTCTCCTTTACTCAACATGTACAAGAGTCACAAAATAAGTATGATTTGCACTACAATACTCCCTAGAAGGTAGCGTGTTTGCTTTGCTTGCTGTCTTTGTCTTTTCCTGTCTTCTTTTTCTTGTAAATGCAACAACAGCAAAGAATGTAAATTTTGATGAATGATTCGAATCACCCGAATCATTTATGAGTATTACAAGTATTTTTCTAAATTTATGAATCTGAATGAGTAGGCATATGAATCAAACATATTTCAAATGTTATTGCTCACTCATTGCAACTGTATGTACGAGTACATGTATAATTCATAATGTCAGGTACATATGTGACGTATGAATGATATTGAATTCTATTAATTTCATACATGACAAAATTATGATTTCTTATTGCATACTTTTCAGAGCAACTAAATCAGTACATATAATATGATGCGTATGAGTAATATTTTTAAAAATCAAACAGAAAATATACGATTAGTTGTAGTTAGTATGAACGAATCAGAGTAGTTGAATTTCAATACTGTTGACTCACTAATATTCAAAATTTCATGAGTACTTATGAGTAGCGAAAAAACGATTCATTGATGATCTATGGTTTACATCACCACAGACGAATATAGATAACATATGTACGCTGAATAGGCTCCCTCCCTAGCAATGGCAATTAAACCAAATTTTCAACGAAATTAATCTTCACTGATGAGGCCCGATTCTCAATAAATGGTTACGTGTGCAAACAAAATTGTTGAACCAATCCACATGAGATCAAAGAGCTTTCAATACACCCAGAAAAATTCACTGTCTGGTAAGAAATTTTGGTTCATTTTTCTTTGAGAACGACGTTGGCCGGGCAAGCACTTTAGTTTAATGAATACCAAGTTCTTTTGGTCTGAATTGAAAGATTCTACCATGAGCGACATGTGTTTTTAACAGGATGGTGCTATGTGTCATACAGCTCATGCCACATTGGATATTCCGCACAAGCGATTTGAGGGTATAGTCATCCCACGTTGAGATGGCGTGAGCTGGGCACCGAAATCATGTGTCTCTTTTAGACCTTTTTGTGGGATTTTCTTAATAATAACCACAAACCATATAAACTCTCAAAGCCAACATTATCTAGAGTCATGGAAAATTTATTATATGGAATGAGCTCCACTGAGTGAAGGCGGGACGGGCATTTGAAGGATGTTATATTCCACACATAATGGCATCAATAGGTCTTTTAAACGTTACGAAATTTCAGTGATATCTCACACATAACACATACGTACATACATAATTGGCCATTATAACGCTTCAGTGAGGATTACGACCTAGCTTCTCATACCACTTATGTTGTGTGTGTTAGTTTTATACATGAGTGGCGGGACCTACAGTTTAAAGCCGACTCTGAACGACAGATTTTTGAGAAATATTTCATGGCAATTGTTTAATTTACTCTCAGAGAAAAACAGAAATCTGCTAAGAAGTCTCCGATGAAATATTTGTTCATATTTCGTTTTGTTGGAGTTGTCTGTCTGGGGTTTGAACCGTGGCCTCAAGTCTAATAAGCCAACATACTACCTACGAGATTACGGCGACTAAACGGATTACGGTGTAAACACATAGAATGCCTGTATAATTCGAATGTCTGTATATGGTGTAATTAAAAAAATTTTATAATTAAAGATTGACCAAAAATATTCGTCTGTATATTGTTTTTAAAAGAATTTAAATAACTTTTGAAAATAGTGTGGTTTTACATCACCATTATTAATTAGAATTCTCCTTAAAGATGCAATTTAAAATACAATTTTTCCTGTCATCACATAGGGAAACCTCATCTTCTTCTTCTGCCAACCAAATATCAAAAAATTCGTAAAGAAAATTCTACCAAAGCAAAGGAAACAATTTGATAATACAGCTGCTGTAAAAGCTTTTTTTTATTTTTTCAAAAATTGTTTCAAAATGCAAAAGAATAAAGCACTCACTCTAACGTAAGGAAAACATAAGAAAGTTAAATGACAAGAACGCATATTTTATCTCCACTAATGGTTTTCACCTAATTGCATTCTTTTAAAAGTATCTACGAAAAGCAAAAAAAAAAATAGTAGAAAGAGGAAACTGATTGAAATTTTACGTTCGTTTTTCTGCGTGTTTAATATCAAATGAGGTGCATTTAAATATTCAAAGGATAATGGAAGAAAACGATATAAAAAAAGCAATAAAATTGTAAAAAGGTTTCTTGCAATTTAAGTAATGAAAACAGAAACAAAAGTAAATGCATTACGTTCTCTTGAGTCTTAATTTAATTTTGAGAACGATTTTAATGTTGCATTAATTATATTGGGTCTCCCAACATTGACTTCCGAAACGAGTTCAGGTTAAACTTAGGTGTGCAGCAGTACTGTTCTATCTCCAATTTTAATTCTTATTTTCATTAACGATCTTCTGTCTTTAACTAGCAATACTACAGTGAGCGTCAAAAGAAATTATACACTAAGGACGTTATTCTAACAATCGCCAAACTCAACTTTTATCACTTAAAAGGCCCGAAAAAATTTTACAATATTTTGAAAATTTAGGTTTTTTTTTTATTTGTGTCAATTTTAGAAACTGGCAATGCAACAATTTTAAAATAAAAGTAACGGTAATTTATTAATGTATATTTTTTTTAATGTACAGTTTCTTTTGACGCTCACTGTATATGCTCTTTTGCAGATGACAGCAATATTTGTCATTAATATTCTCTTAATGGTAGGCCGAGCTCTTTGAAGATTGAGGCGAAAAGACATAACCCGAATGACACTCTTATTCTCGGACCTACAGTCCATCTCCGATGGGGTCGTACGAATTGGGTTGACTTTAATGCACAAAAAACGCAACGATGTTTATTAACACACAAGATCAGCAATAATATTGCCTCACAGCATGAATATTGCCTCATCTGTAGTTATGGGTAGTGTAAGTATTAATGAGTTAGACGCTCTTAATGTGTTGGACACGAAAATTTAGTATGATGTTCGCATTTTTCAAATGCCGAAAAAAGCATTCAAGTCCCTCGGTTTCTTTAGGCCGTGCCAGAAATATTTCATATCATATGATCTCCTGACTATTTACACCACTTATATCAGACAGAAAATAGAATACAGCTCTTACGTATGTTCCGTTGGCTCGAAGTCTACTTTGAGGCTTCTCGACCACGTACAGAAGACAACTAAGGTTTTCATTAATGATGGTAGGGTATCCAATTCTATTGATTCGTTGGTGTATAGTCGTAATGTCCTATCGCCACTGTTATGGATTTTTCCCTAGCAGGATAAAGGCCATAGTCTAGTAGGTAGTGTGTTCGCTTATTAGACGTAAAAGCCCGGGTTCGAGCTCCAGGCCAGACATCAAAAACGAAATATGAAAAAAAAATATTTTTTCGGCGACTTCCTCTCAGCAGATTTCTGGCAAAAACTCTGATAGTAAATAAACCTGCCATTACAAAGTTTCTCCAAAATCTGTCGTTCGGAGTCGACGTTAAACTGTCGGTCCCGCCACTCAAGTATAAAATTAAGGCACACAACATGAGTGGTGTGAGAAGATAGGCCGTAATCCTGGCAGAAGGGTTGTAATGGTCAATTATGTATGTATGTAAGATAAAGGGACTTATTCCCGAAAATCGTGTATTCTTACGTAGTAACCGTCTTTCTCACAGGGTACATCTGTTTGTGGTCGATTGGTCAGTGCATTACAAATAGAATTCAGGCTTTAAGTGGACTATCCGTATGTCGAACTCCCAACCTGCAGAGGTCTTTCCTGCCAATTATAATACAAAAAGATTCGAATCTGATGTCTACAACCACTTCTCCCTCTGTCCTCCTTCCCATAACCTATTTATCTAATTGCTATACACTATACACTGCATGAATCATACTATATTCAGACATGCACTTTTATTGCATAAATCTCAATAAACGTTATTATTGAGCTCAATATTTCTAAATAAAGTTTCAATTAATTATTACACAATAAATATGCAAATTGTTATAATATTGAGAATAACTTAAAATACAGCACAGTCATAAGTACTTTCCTAACGCTTTCTATTGATATTTGACAACAACGACAAAAAAAAAAAAAATTTTGTTGAAACAACCAGCTGTTTTGTTCACCAGCTGTCAAATGAACATTGCTTATGTCTGAACACTTAAAATATTGTACTCAAATAACCGAATAGTATAAGGGCTATTCCCTAACTGTTGCTCTTGTATTTAAAAAAAATGTTGTCAGTTGAAAGCGGCCATTTTGTTGAAGATACAGCTGTCAAATTAATTTTTATGAATTCAATTTGATTTACCAAATCATAATGGCCGGATTTTGGCATTTGACAGCAAATGCAAATACTGAAATAATATGTGCTCTGTTCTGGCAATGTACTGACCGAAATATCATGATCAACTATATAAGGCTTACACTTAAATGTTGATATAAGGCCGACAACAAATAAACTGTAGGTCCTGCTACTCATGTATAAAATTAACACACACACACAACATAAGTAGTATCGTCGTATTCTAGTAGGTAGTGTGTTGGCTTAGTAAATGTGAAGCCACGGTTCAAACCCCAGGTCAGTCATCAAAACGAAAATATGAAAAAATATTTGTTCGGCGACTTCCTCTCAACAGATTTCTGGCAAAAATTTTGAGAGTAAATAAAAATTTCGATGAAATGTATTTCAAAAAAATCTGTTGTTCGGAGTCGTCTCGAAACTGCAGGCTCCGCCATTCATGTACTATATAATTAACACACACAACATAAGTGGGGTAAGAAGATATGTGGTAATCCTGTCTGAAGGATAATAATGACCGATTATGTTATGTATGCGTTTAAAAATTTATAAAATTGGGGTACCTAGACTTTTGCTTTCCACTGTATATCTCGAAGCAATAATGCGTAAAAAGTCTACATTTGTAACAAACAAAAAAATGTATAGGAAATCGTAGTTAATACCAAAAATGTTTAACTAAGCAATCAGCCTAAGGAATTTAGCCAATATATACAATTCTGCCAAGGATGAAGACGAATTATGCTCATAGTCATACCCATACAACCTTACTTTCATACATGATAGTGTAAATGAAACTAAACTTTCACAACAACAGCCATAAAACGAAACTACCTTCAAATTTATTCAAAGAGAAGTGTGTACACCTGGGCAAAATCTCCGAGTCATAAAATCATTTGTTTAATCTGCACCCAGAAAGACAGAGAATACAGTCATCAAGAGAATGACAAAAATCTAAAAAACAAAGTTAAATTGCGTAATGCATCAATGGCACACAGGAGGCAAACATTACAGACAAGATAATAAAATTACATGTTGAATATCCAAACAAGAGAATGTTACTTTCTCTACTCGCATTACTAGCACAACGTTTAACATACTGATGACCATAATCGGGATTATCGTCCAAACAAAGGAAATGTTAAACGTACAGTTTATTTGTAACGACAATCGACAGTTGTGTGTGTGTTCGGAGAAACCAATTTCGTGTAGAAGAGCTTTTATCTTGATGTGTAAGAAATTGTGACACAGTAATACCGTAGCAGTATCGTATTTGCACATCACAAAACCAGGCACTGCAAAGAACTGCAGAAGATTCATTTTCTGGCGAAATTAACATCAAAAAAAGACTGAAAAGTAGTTCATAAGCCTTTATTAGGGAAAATTCTTTTATAAGCCTGAAGCATTTCAATTTTTCCCAAAAATTGCGATTCAATTCCCTCTATTTCACTCATTCAAAATAATTTTGAAATATTCTTAGTAAATTGGGACATAATTTAATGAAAACAAAAAATTTTTACACCTCATTGTTGTGATGCATAGAAGAATTAAATTGTGTCTGTGATTAATTTCTATAGTCCTATATCAGTCGCACTGCCATCGTACGAGGAACTACACTATGATATCAGAAGCATAAAAACCATTAAATCTGTAGAGTCTCACCGAAGCCCTCATTCCCATCTCTGCTTTATGATATTTGATTTTCAAAGAACTTTTGACAATATACCAAGATCAGCATTGTGACAATTGTTATTACTCACTGGTCATTAGTCAGAATTACAAACTAGCTTTTCACACCACCTCTGTTGTGTATGTTAATTTCATCCACGAGTTCCACGACCAACAGTTTAAAATCCACTCCGCACGACAGATTTTTGTAAAACTTTTCATTTCAATTTTATTTACTCACAGAGTTTTTGAAAGAAATCTGCTGGAGAGAAGTTGCCGAAGAAATATTTTTTCATATTTCTTTTCGTCATCTGACTGACCCTAGGTTAGGTTAGGTTAGAGGACGTGTACTTGTCAACTGTGACAAGTACAGTACCCGGAGGTCGAATTGACCCATTGTACAACGTCCTAGCTTCTCACACCACTCGTGTTGTGTGCGTTAATTTTATACATGAGTAGCGGGACCTACAGTTTAAAGTCGACTCCGAACGACAGATTTTTGAGAAGCTTTTTCATGGCAGTTTTTACTCTCAGAGTTTTTGCCAGAAATCTACTGAGAGCAAGTCGCCGAAGAAATATTTTCATATTTTCGTTTTGATGTCTGACCTGGGATTTGAACTCGGGCCTTTCGTCTAATAAGCCAACACACTACCTACTAAACCACGACGACTTCAAAACTGACCCTAACTTTCATCAAAAATCATCTTCAACAATGAATCCTATTTCTAGAATCGGCATTTGAACAAACCAAATTGTAGAATTTGGGACAAAACCAATCCACAGAAGGTTCTAGTGCATGCCGAATAAGTGTCTGTTTGATGTGCGTTACGGGCTAGCGATGGCATCGATTAATTTTTCTTTGAAAATAACGTCGATCATGCCACTACTCGCCTAGGCGAATACTAAAGGTAGACTTCTTTTGTTACACAGTTCAAGCTATGCAGTTCATGTTACACAGTTTATGCCACATTGGATATTCTGGACGAGCGGTTTGAGAGCATGGTCATCTTATGTGGAGGTGATGTGACTTGGAAACCAAGATCATGCGATTTGATCCCGTAAGACTTTTTCTTTTGGGATTTTTCTTCTGTAGGCGAAAACCCACAAAACACTGTGTTTCTCAAAACCAATGTAAGAAATGCAATCCCTCGAATTCAGCTTGATTCAAGCACCAGAATCATGGGAAACTGAAAATTTCAGATGCATTCCATCCATCGAAGCCGAGGCCGATACGTAACGACATCAATAGGTCTTTCAAAGAAATAAACAATTTCGATGATCTCTAATACAGTGTCTAGATATGCATCTTTATTGCGTAAATCGCTATAAACGCCATTATTGAGCTCAATATTTCATATAAAGTTTCAATTAATAATTGCGAAATAAATACGCAAATTGTTATATATTGAGTAAAACTTCAAATGTGTGTGTGTGTGTGTTTAGTGAGCATATTGCAATTAACCGAACGCTTTTTGTTGATATTTGACAACTCAAATGCCAACTACGACAAATAAAAAAAAAAAACAACAAAATTAAAACAATGTTGGTGAAACAACCAGCTGTATTGTTTAACAGCTGTCAAATTAATATTGAATAAGCAGCTGAACTGCGTATATTGTTATGTGTGAACACTTAAAATATTGTACTCAATAAACTGAATATTGACTCAATAAAAGTGCATGTCTGAACATAGTATAATACAAACTACATTTTATTTGAATTTAAAGATAGAAAGAACTTAATTGAAGACCCTATATAACCACAATGTAAACATATTTCTATTAGCTAGCCATCACTGGCAATAAATAATACAATATTGTAATATAAGTTAATCAAAATACATCATGAAGACTTCATTTGTTACGTCGAATTGAGGCCTCAAGTCAGTAATAAATAAAGTGTTAACATAACTGTTGATGATGTTGTCATTGTGATAAGAATTTATTTTATTTTTTCAGCGTAGAACGGTTATCAATACTGCCATCTTTTTTCTAAGTATAACGTTGATTTATTTTCCCTCATTGTTATGAGTGTCTTCGGCAAAGAATCGTAATATTCATAAATGCCAATCAAAGAAAATGAAATGAAATATAATGAAATGGAAAAAATAAATATTTGAATGAAAAAAAGAATGGAAAAGGAAAAAAGCATCTGTTGAAAGAGCAAATATTGTATCATCAAAGTACAAAAAGTAGTGAACTTGTGTTCAACGTTCGTCTATCGAAGAAGCGGTTCGGTGCAACATTACCGTTGAACTAAACTCATATTCTAAATAGACATTTGCCATGGTTATTATTGAATGGATGGGATGGTTTACAATTTACAATGACATATAATGATTTCACCCTCAGGGATCGGTTACACCAGAAGTTTTTGGGCGAAATTTTCTCTAACTCTCTGAAGTTCAAATGTCGAAGGATATCTTTCATAACAAAGTGAAGGTTATTGATTCATCGTGCATCAATATCTGGGTATGGGAAACTCTAAGTGACCACGCAATGGGCAACAATCAAAACCAGCACTGAATTAATAATTCTGAGCAGAGTGAAAAAACTGTTCCACTATAAACTATTCCCAATTTTTGCTTAGATATGTGAAACAGGCACCATATGATAAAAGATAATCAACAGAGTTCACTGCACTGTTATGAGTTTGATGTCAACTTTGTACTCATACTCATCGCAACCTGCATGTACGAGTTACATGTAAAATTCATAATGACAAGTACATATCGACGCCTCCATTCTATAACGTTCTAAGTACACTTAGAACGTTTTTAATGTTCTTGCATTTTTAAATTCTACGTCGTCTAACTTAAATACTGTCAAAATTTGGTTAAGATGCACCGATCCGTTCCGAAGTTATAGGGAAAAATCTACTTAGAATACACATATAGTCGTATGGCGAGTGAAAACTTTGAGAGCTCATAACTCAAAACACACTTTTTCGACTTAGAATGTTATAGAACGGAGGCGTCAATATGTGACGTATGAGTGATATTGAATTCCATTAGTTTCATACATGACAAAATTATGATTTCTTATTGCATACTTTTCAGAGCAACTAAATAAGTATATGTAATATGATGCGTATGAATAATATTTTTAAAATTCAATTAAACAGAAAGTATACGATTAGTTGTAGGGAGTACGAATGAATCAGAGTACATAGTTGAATTTCAATACTCTTGACACACTCATACTTAACATTTCATGAGAACTTATGAGTAGCGAAAAAACGATTCATTGCTGATCTCTGATTCAGATGAAGACTTGAAGCAGTAGGGTAGCCGTCATAGTAGTCCAGAATTTAATCCAAAGTTGAAGAATATCGACTTTGGCTTATGAATTCAAAGAAGGTGGTCTATTATGGCCTTAGCCAGAAAAGATAGCAAAATATTCTTGAGCTGAAACAGCAAAGAAATAATGAAATTTAAAACGAAAACATTAAGTTGGTAGGGTAATGGATTGCATCCCATTCGTACCCTTAGTATTACCATTCGAAATGATTCTTATAGTAGACAATCAATAATTAGAAAATAATACACATGCATTTTATGTTTATATACCACAATACAAATATTGATTGCTACGTCCATTTCAAATTAAATGAAAATACAAAACCAAAAAGAAAATAAAAAAAACTGATTATGGCTTATACTTTAAACACCCGGAACACCACATACATATATATACGTTTTGAAATTTCTATTGTCAATATTATAATGTGATGTTCATTTTCCATTAATTTTAATTGTTTTTGCATGTCTCAAAATCACACATACACACACACACACCACTTACTCTTGGATGCATATGATACTGACATTTTAATATGGAAACATGGTATAGTGGAGTAAATTGCAAGTGACATGTCAGCAATTGGATTGTATGCAACGACATGCCGAGGGCCATGGGAATTTGTGGCACAAACAGGCAATCGTCTTAAATGAAAATCTTCATCACGAACAACAAAGGCAACAATTGCAACAGCAACAACAACAACATCAAATGCTGCAAGAACAAAAGACTGATATACATTTAACATTAGCAAACCAACTTATATTATCGACATCATCATCGACGGCAACAAACGTAACAGCATTAACCGATACAACAACAACAACGACGACAACAACTACAGCGGATGTGGAAGTGGAAGTTGAAACGGAAACATCGTCAACAGTGTTAAGTGCGGTTTCTCATGAGGAATCAACAACGCCAACAACATCACCATCATACAGTTCATCAATAGTCAAAGGGGTGATGACAGCATCAACACCATCTTCATCACCATCTTTACCACTGCCAACAGCTTTGGCCACAACCACAGCTACAGCATTAGTTACAACTGCCGAAGATGTTGCAAAAAAGTCTCCAAGCATAACAACAATTGGTCACACCTATACAAACTCCAATCAACCCCAAGCATCATCATCATCATCGTCAGCAAATGCATTAAAGCCCTATACCACCACCACATTACCAACAGCCATCGCCCAGACAGTGACAGCGAAGGCAACGTCGGCGTCGTCATCATCAGCCTCGAAGCCTAATGATTGGGTTGTAATTCCGGTGTTTGCGGATATTGTTAAATTAGCATTGGCAGGACGTGAAGACTGTTTGCAACGGTAAGTGAATCATACTGTACATTAAGCAAAAAAAAACAAATCTGTGTGATAAGATAATAACGATAATAAGCACTGCTAGCTAATCAAATATGAGTAACGTAAACCAAATGGACACGTTTGAAATGAATACAAAACATTGCAAAACTACATTTTCTCTATACTCGTATATGATATGTTCATGATGAAACAAAACTATACGGTTTGTATTCGAGGTTCAAAGAAGTAGAACCAAAAAGTTTTACAAAATTGTCCCACATAATATGATGGTATTCGATACAATCATATTCCAAATTATTCAAATTGTTGCCTGTTAATGTGGAATAATGTGGCCGTATGGACTTTAGAAATCATGAAAGTGAGGATTTGCTGCCATAGTTAGCTTGGTCAAGTAGTGCGCATGTAATGTCACTAGAAACTGTGCCCAATAATAACTAATCCTCCAATTTTCATAATTCATCTATGGCATATGAAACAAACTCCCAAATATTTCGATCTATGTTTTCTTCAATGCAATATGGCAAGCGGTCGATCATGTTTTCAATTTTAGGTCCTTTGAAAAGACCAATATTTATGGAAATTTATGGTACTATAGTAGTATATATAATAGTACTAAGAAAACTGGGAGAAGCTTGGCCATAATCCTTACTGAAGGGTAGTGGCCTCTTATATATGTATGAACTGCCACTGTCACCAAAAATATTTTTATTTTCAAAAAACCATAACAGGGTGTTTGCTGCTCTTTAGCAGTACCCGTCACCCTACACATATAAAACTATCTGTGATAACTGATGCCAGATATTTTTTCATCCTTCAAGCAATTTGTGGATTTTACAGCAATAAAACTGTTCGTCTTTTGAAATAAACCAATTCGGCACCCAATTTTCCACGTAGAAATGGAAGTACGGTGGGTGGGATAGCAGCTCCTAGCGTAATGTATCCTGAACATATTTTACTTTGTGTACAGTTGCATTGTCATGTTGGAAAATTAACTTCGCGTGTCTTGTGGCCTATTATGATCGTTGTTTGATCAATGCATAGTTAACATTGATCATTCGTTTTCGGTAGCGATCTGTAGTAATGGAGTCACCTGGTCTTAGTACGTTCCTGTTTCCACTAAACAAACAACATTTTCTTTCTACCGAATCGGTCCAGGGGTTCAGCTAAAACCGATGGTTGCAACGGATTGACCCATGATCTTTTCCATTTAGGATTTTGAAAATAAATTTTTCATCGCCAGTAGCAATGCGATACAAAACCGTCTTTGAAACAAAATATCACAAGAGGTTTCTCGCTTTTCATATCACTCAATTCAGATGGCATCCATTTTGCAGGCTTTTGAATGTTTTCCAAAGCCTTGAAGCTGTCAGAAACTGTTTATTGTGCAACAGTTAACATTTCCGCTCTTTGTTTCTGACGTAAAGTGTCATCTTCATCCAATATTGCTTGCAATTCGGTATATTCAAAAGTTTTTGGTGTTCTTCCACCTTCTTCGTTTCTTCGTTATCTTTGAACCATCGAAACCATATTCTTCTTGTTGCTGTGTTGCAACCCAGTGAAAACTATACCACAATTGCATGACTTGGACTTCTTATAACTTCAGCATTCGCCCTATTCTTCAAATGTGATACAAGTTAACGTCACTCATCTCATCTCTAAACATCTTTGAAATTTTTTCTAATTTTTCTATAAAATCCAAAGAAAAAAAACTACTTTTGTGTTTAAAAAAAGGAGCGTGCTGGATTCTACTAAATTCATACCCAACTAAATTCATACCCTACACCAATCTTTATTCATATGTATAGTATTCTAATCATGCTCGACAGTCGAAGATGAAACTCTTTTTTTTTGCCTCTTCAACCCACCCATACAGTCCACAGGATAAACATGCATAACCACTGCACGGTGTTATTTATTTGTAATAAAATCAAATTCATAAAATCTTTACGAGTAGCCAGCCATACTGCATTAAAATGTTTTTTTTTATTACAATATTCAATAACCATAAAAAAAAAATCAAATAAACTTAAAAATAACAATAACAAGATGATGATCTCGCCTGAATACACATTTACAACCTAATAATCCTACCATAAGATTTTCATTGCATTCCCCCAAATAGAGTCATTTAGAAAAAAAAAAATACTTCCATTCATTTCATTACCTGACAAAAGCAAAAGAAAGGAGGTATTTATGGTATTTCTTTAGTATTTATTTTATCTCTTTACAATCATCATCATATTTTATTACCTTAAGCGTAATGGTGGAACAGACCTTATAAGACGCCATTAAGCTTATATTCTTAAAACAAGAATAAAATATCATAATGCAGTTATTAAAGATCTTTCACCTGAAGTGTCAATTATAAATACAGGAAAGAAGAAAGAAAACTTGTCATGCACTGCCTCAAAACAAATAATTTAATAAAAAATTATCCATAATAAAAATTTTATGTTATTGATATCAAATTAAGGACTCCAATATATATTTTTATTCTAAATTTTTTCTTTAGGGTTACGTACATATGTATATGGTGGTATCTTTTTTGGTATATTTTTTGGTATATTTTTTAAAGATCCTCAAATATATGTACATTATGTTGCGACAATCAGACAATTGAACTTCTGTTATTAAGGCCCCGATTATGGTTCACAACACATAAATGTTGTGTTGTAACAGAGACAACACAACATTTATTACTTTCTTGATTATGGTTTACAACATCTAGATGTTGTGTATGTCACAGTGTTGCTCTTCAATGTTAGTATACTTTTCCTTGAAAATACAACCCTGAGTGTATAAAACTGCCAATTGAAAACAAAAATTATTACGTTAAAAAACAAAAAGCCTACATAAAACACAAATTTTAACTCTTGTTAAAACATGACAATTAAAAATAAAGGCTAGTTTTATTAGCGCTAATATTTTATGTATGTATTGCAATAAATTCATTTCAAAAGTACTTCAAATTAAAATATATAAATATAAAAAAACCTTATCACATTAAAATTTATTTAGATCACATAGTTACTTAAAGCTAAAATACAAATTCGTAAATAGTCTACATTTCAAGTTTTTTTTGGGTTAAAAGGAGTTTGGCTTTTAATAATTCATTTTGTAATTCAGATTTTTCCCTATTTATTTCTAGCATTTTGTATTTATTTGATAATTTTTATATGAGCCCTTCTCAAGACGTTTTAACATAAGCAATAGCTCCTGTTGGTTCTTTTCTTGCCTTTTTTAGGTTTTTGGACGCTCATCCCCCATCTTATTTTTTGTATTTTGTAGCTTTTCGACAACTGCTGTTTCCACTGGTTAGTGCTAGTTTAAGGCCCTTCAATATCATATGACGATTCGTCTTGAATTTGCAATCCCATTGCAGATCCATTTGGATTTACTTTCCATTGCATAAACACCAACTCTACGGTGCTCTGCTCCAATTTCCTGCTAATTTCCGTCGACGGACTACCACCAGTAACTTGAAAGTTTTTTTCGATTGGCAGAGAGTTTTCTTTTCAAATTGGCTTTATAATGAGTCCATGCCTTAAAAATGCTACAATTCATCTACTAACCCTTTGCCATTCTTTTGGAGAGAAGCTCCAATGAAAATTATTCCCACGTCCCTTTGTGCTGAGTCTTATTTGCTCCAAATGATAACTTGCCAATGTCAGGATTTGCTGTCATGAACTCGACCAGCTTTTCCTTCTGCTTGTTAGTGATTATTTTTCTATAAAATATTTTCAGTTATTTATAATTTTTAAAATTTCCACAAAAAATTATATGCACTGTTTTATACATATACTTATAAATGTTTATACATTTTCTTTTTTAAACTGAATGCGGCAACAAGACAACACCTAATGAGCTGTTGTAAGTTTTTGACAGTTCTGACAACACTTAAAAACAACTGTTGTAAATCATAATCGGGCTATGTGAACACACACAACATAAAGTACAACACTAGCGATAGATGTTGTGAACCATAATCGCAATTTTAAAACTACAACACTAAATTTACAACTGTTGTGAACCATAATCGGGGCCTAAAAGAAAATCTTATATTTACCCACTAGAGTACACTTTTAGCTTCTACATTAGTTTTCACGGACGCAAAATAGCCGAAGAATATTTGACGTTGATATTTTACTTGAATTAGAGGTAAATAATTATTACCACCAACAGATTACCTTAGTCTTTAGGGTCTAGTTCAGGTTCATGGAGATACTTCTCTATGTATTAGTCCTTTTCACAGGACCTATCATATTGTGAATGATCGGACCCTTGTCACATCGCATTGAACTTGCTAACTAAAACCTGCATCGACAAAGAAATATGAATACTCTTCAGATTTTCGGCTTTGAGAAAACATAGATCGGAATACTTGGGAGTTCGTTTCTTTTAACATCTTGAATTTTAAAATTTCTGACTAGTCATATACCACTGATGAATTATGAAAATTATTGTTGATTAGTTGTTAAAGAGTACAGTTTCTAGTGATATCAAAATAAAATTAAAAACCCGCTATAAGCATACTGCCAACAATAATAAAAGTCTACAAGTCTATACTGTTCTACATTCCCTGGAAAAAATTTGAATCAAACTGTATTTTCCATATGAGAAATACTTACTTAAATGGCCATTGCAACACTTTCGTCAGGACTACAACCTAGGTTCTCCAACTACTCATATGTTAATGTCTACTGTCGGTCCAGCCACAGTTTAAAGTCGACTCCGAAAGACAGATTTTTTTGTTTTGAGAAGCTTTTCATGGCAATTCTGTTTACTCCCAGTAATCTGTTGAGAAAGCAGACGCCGAAGATATATTTTTTCATATTTCATTTTGTTCCAGATGTCTGGGCTGGTGTTTGTACTACGGCCTCATGTATAATAAGCCAACATACTATATACTAGACAACGTCTATTTCATCTAACAGATATACATAGCTTCAACAAAATGTCAGTTATCAATTGTCCAAGTTCGAGTTCCCCAGTTGGGGACTGATTTACTTATAAGTCGGGAAAACCTAATTCTGTGGTTTCAAGCAATAACAGCCTTGATATGCGTAGGTAAATATAAGTTCGGCATGTTATCATATTCTACTAACATAAAGGGCTATCCATTTCGTGGTTTCAAAATTATGGGACTGGAATTCGACATCTATCAAACTAAGTTGTGAAAGCAATTTTTTTCTTTTCAGTTGAAAGTCTGACATTGACGAAAATGGATCGCTTAACTATCACACAACGCATAAAAAATTTCAAAACCTACTACAAAAATGGTGATTCTGCCACAGCCACGCATCGGGTAATTTTTCGAACAAAATTTTCTTCAGCGATGAAGCACATTTCACACTCGGTGGGTATGTTAATAAACAAAATTGTCGTATTTGGGGTTCTGAGAATCCTCAAGTAATTGAAGAGAGGCCATTACATCCAGAAAAAGTCACTGTTTGGTGCGCTCTTTGGTCCGAAAGTGTGATTGGACCTTACTTCTGCGAAAACGACGGTGGAACGACTATCACCGTCAATTCGGAGCGTTATGGTCATATGATAACCGACTTTTTTTTGCCTGCTATTGAAGAATACGACTTGTAGAATATGTGGTTTCAACAAGATGGTGCCACATGTCACACAAATCGAGCGAATATGGCTTTATTTCAAGAGACATTTCCTGGCCGCGTAATTCTCGTCGTGGCGATATCAACTGGCCACCAAGATCATGCGATTTGACACCATTAGACTTTTTTTGTGGGGCTACGCGAAAGACCGTGTTTATGCAAATAAACCTTCAACTCTTGAGCACTTAAAAACCAACATTCGTCAAGTTATGGCTGAGATACCGCCCAATATGTGTCAAAAAGTGGTCGAAAATTACCTCAAAAGAATCAATGCTTGCAACACTTCGCGTGGAGGTCATTTAAATGATGTAGTGTTTCACACATAATGTCAACGTTCAAGGTTAGGTTAGGTTAGAGGGCGTGTATTTGTCAATTAAGACAAGTACAGTACCCGGAGGTCGAATTGACCCATTGTACAACGTCTTTAAAGAGGAAGGATAAGAGAGGGAATAGGATATAAAGGAGAGGAGATAGGAAAGGGAGAATGGGAAGCGGCGTCAACGTTCAAACTTTACAATTAAAAAAGAAATATCATGAAAAAAATATTTTATATGTGTTTTATTTACGTTTACTTTTGAAACCACGAAATGGATAACCCGATATTTATATGTTTACATGAAATTTTAATTCTCTATTCAAAAAAACATACATTTATAATAAGCACCTAAATATAGTAGGTAGTGTGTTGGCTCATTCTGCAACTGCCTCTCAGCAGATTTCTGGCAAAAACTCTGAGGGTAAATAAATGTTGCCATGAAAAACTTTCTCAAAAATCTGTCGTTCGGAGTGGACTTTAAACTGTAGGTCCAGTCACTCATGTGTAAAATTAACACCCACAACATAAATGGTGTGAGAAGATAGGTCATAATCCTAGGTGAATGGTTGTAATGAACAATTATGTATGTTATCTTTTTTGATCTTTGGCGAGGCCGTATAATTATCTTCAAAGTTGCCAAAAAAAAATTTCTCATGCACTTTCTCAATGTTTGCAGAAACACTACTGTTTATAAGAAGTAATTTTTGTTCTAAGTATCATTTTCGACTTAGTCTGTTATTGCTTGTGACCACAGAATTAAATATAAATTTTTTATACAACAATGTAATAATTTTATTAGTTTTAAAACCATTTTTTAAAATATTATTTACCATATTAAACGATATTTTATTAAGGCAATGCTTAAATAAATCATTACTTCGCATTTTATAAAATTGAATTGAGAAATAAATATACTTATCTGAGTAAAGAATAATTTTATTTTATTTATTTTCTATAGAATATTGTATATATGTATATGGTGCACACATACATACATATATCAACAAATACTTCTTGAACACAAAAATCCTTTTTTTCTCTCTGAATCCACACTGTTTGTTGCAGCAACCAAGGATTTTAATCTACAGTGGTTGGATGTTTGTGTGTTTGTGTTTGTGTGTTCATATACAAAAATATGATTATATACAATTTAAAATGATTACCAATTTTATCCTGTTGTGGTAATCATTTGCATGTACATTTTTATTTATTTATTTATACACATACATGTTCATGTATATTCGAGCATTTTTATACTTTTTAATATTTTTATGCAATAAGTGTTAATTCATGTGGTATTATTTCTGATTATATGAGTGCATACACAGATTTTGGTTGTGTTTATTGCAGCCATTTTGGGTTTAAATTTATGTGAGAGTGGTTGGCAGTAATACACGATATTTTTTTTGGGGTAGTAGTACACTTTGCTGTTTTTTCCTTATAGTCTGTACACTGGACTGGTCATAATTCTTGGATAAATGAAACAAATATTAACAAATTTATCAGTACGAATATAGTGGGTACATATAAAACGTTTTTTCATTCTTCGGATTATATTTCCAATTAATTTTTTGTTGTACTTAATAGAAGTAATTCATGCAATTGAAACAATACTTTTAATATCGTTACAATTTTTGTAAATAAAATTTTTTTCATGGTTTTTTTTGGCGAAAATCTTAATCGAAATTGTCGAGAATCTTAACCCATAGTTTTTATATGTATGCGTAGATACCATACATACATACTTAATTGCTCCACATGCCGCACAAAACTCTCACTCGTAATGGGTGCATTGGCTTCTGTAAAACCACGTGTGTTTTCTAAGCCCCAAATACTTCAATTTTCTAAAATTAACACGACAAAGATACTCACTCAGAGTTAAGCAATCTTGTGTATTACTGATACGATGAGTGGAATTATGTCTTGATACTCTTTTTCAAAACTTTCCAAAAGACAATTTCTTTCGATTGTATTGAATAACAATAGACAAAAAGGAACATGTCCTTCTAAAGAATTTACTTTTATATCCTGCAGTGGGTTATGAGGGAACTGGTAATATTTTACCTTTTCAAGGGGCTTTTAAACCATACAGAAAGAAGTATCAATATAAAACGAGTGCATTTTCTTTGTGAAAATAAAACACCTATTATAATGGGAAAATAAAAAACATTTTATTCCAAGTTTCGATATTTGCTGGCTACACTTTTTTCCACCTTTCAGTTAAGTTGGGTATTCCGTGCCAATAAAACTGTATGTTATCCGAATGAAAGCAATTGGTCAATCAATTTTCGACTTCCTCGTATAAGAATCAAAGTGCTGCTCAGAGAATGCGTGTCCCATCGATGAAAACAAATAGTAGTCGGAAGGAGATAAGTCCGGTGAATACGGCAGAAGGGACAGCAGCTTCCAGACTAATGCTTCGATTGCGTCTTGAACAGGTTTTGCTTTGTGTGCAGGTACATTGTCATGTTGCACAATTCTCATGTCGTGGCTTGTGGCCCATTCTTGCCGTTTTTCGATCAATGCAGAGTTTTATATTTATTTATTCACTTATTAGACGTAAAGCCTAGGGTTCGAGCCCCAGGCCAGACATCAAAACGTAATATGAAAAGAAAATATTTCTTTGGCAACTTCCTCAGCAGATTCCTGGCAAAAATTCTGAGAGTAAATAAAGTTGCCGTGAAAAGCTTCTCAAAAATCTGTCGCTCGAAGTCGACTTTAAACTGTACGGCTCACCACTTATGTATAAAATTAAAGCGCACAACATGAGTGGTGTTGAGAAGCTAGGCCGTAACCCTGACTGAAGGGTTGTAATGGCCAATTATGTATGGTTACCCCAGGTTTTAGAAGCTTGTGGCACTCTGTTCTCTTCTGGTTCCACCAGACACACAACATTGTCCACCAGTCGAATCGATCTCGTTTAGGATTGCTCTGGATTAACCCATTTAGGATTCTGAAAATAAATCCACTTTTCATATCCAATAACAATTCGATGAAATTCTGATTTTCTATCGTGTTTTTGGTGCTATATGGTGGTATATACTTGATTTATATTCAGCACAGTCTAGGGATATTATTCGTTTCCATACAACTATGTATTATAAAATATTTCTTTGTATGTATGTCCCTCATAGTCCAACCATTATCACATGTGTATGGTGATCAATATAAAATATTTATTTTTAAGGTAAAACTTATTATTACGGCTGAAACAATTGAAATCCTTTTATAATACGTGCAACCTCAATATTGCTACCGGTTATGCTTTCATTTGTTGAAATTAAAATCGGTTGCACATATAATTTGTGTTTTCAATATGAATATATGAACAACCGAATTAAGTGCAATTCATATTGCATTACACAATGCAATGCAGTTGTATTAAAGATTTAAGATTTATTAATTTTATAAATTTATTATGTATTCCGTTCGATAGTCCGGTTTTAAGGCAATAAGTGTTTATGGATTTATTTCACCGCAAATCGTAGAGTATATATTTTCATCCACATTTAAATGGCATGATTGGCAAATAATATGCAAAAGTGGAACGTATAAATCTTGGTTTTCAATATAATTAATTTGCATGAGACTTTATTCATTACCTGTCTTACATGAAGTGTTAGGCTCATGAATAATGTGGATTTAAAAACGATAAAATACTCTTATGTATGAAAACTGAAATTGTTTCAATAAATTTTCCATTTGATTTAAATTTTAAAATTTAAATTTTCCATGTAGTTTTTGTCTGTATGAAAAAAGATTCGCAACATGTGACAATGAAAACCGCTCAATAAGGTTTGCTATTTCATCATGAATAGACTAACAAACGAATAATGATGAGAAATGAATTCCATTGAAATTTAATTATCAAAATTAGTGCTGTGTATAGAACAACTTTGTATAGAAACATTATGTTCAGCTACGAGTCGCTTTTTTTTAAAGCAACGGATACCAGAGATCAGCAATGAGTATTCAAAAAGTTAAGTAGATTCGAATCATACTAATAATTTCTGATACTTATACGCATTCATACTTATTTTAATATCATACTCATACTATTCATATTCAAAGTTTGATGTACTCATCGTACTCATACTTAACAATACGCATGATGTTGTTGATTTCGACTCTCCTTTACTCAACATTTACTAGAATCACAAAATAAGTATGATTTGCGTACCAGCATTAAAATACTCACTAGAAGGTTGTGTGTTTGCTTTGCTTGCTGTCTTTGTCTTTTTTTGCTTATGTGTCTTTTTTCTTTTCACTCGAATCATTTATGAGTATTACAAGTATTTTTCTAAATTCATGAATCTGAATGAGTAGGCATATGAATCAAATATATTTCGAATGTTATGAGTTTGATGTCAACGTTGTACTCATACTCATTGCAACCTGTACTTATAAGTCAATGTTGGAGTGAGTACGAATGAATCAGAGTAGTTGAATTTCAATACTGTACTGGAAATTTCATAAGTACTTATGAGTAGCGAAAAAACGATTCATTGCTGATCTCTAATGGATACGTCAATAAACCTAATTACTGAATTTTGGGTAAGGAACATACATAGTACATACATAATTGGCCATTACAGTTTAACGTCGACTCCGAACGACGGGGTTCGAACCCGGGCTTTACGTCTAATAAGCGAACACACTACCTACTAAACTACGGAGACTTCCATTCGTTATACTCCTTTTTTGTTTTTTTTATATTTAAGCACAAAACGGAAATGGAAACAATTTCAAGCAAAAATAAGAGAAGAATTAAACGAAGTAGTGCAAGGACACTTCGTTATCTTATTTAATATGAGTAGTTTAGTCAGGTTTAAGACTTAGTTTCTCACATCACTTATGTTGTGTGCGTTAATTTTTACACATGAGTGGCGGGACCACTGATCTGTGATTGCCAACGTAATACGAACTATAGGGGTCGTGCTACCAAATGCTAAACAGGACACTAAGCCCTAGAACTGCAACATTTGGGATTGGAGTTCGTGGAATAGACGGTCATTTTATCTACAATTATGTAACTCATAGTTCAGAACTGCTTAACTGAATGCTAGATTTATTGGAAGTAGAGACCATAGGCGCTTTATCATTTATGATTATTGCGACAAGAGCTTGTTATGAACATGCTTAAGACAGCTAACGTACTCAACAAAAGACTACAAAGAAGAATGAAAAGTCAAGGAGTACTTTATTTTCATTTATCAAAACAATAGGAACAATAAAGGAAAAACATAATTAATAATCTCAAGTACAGTACACAAAAAAATTAAGGCCAACAATATTTAAAAACATTCACAAAACAGTTGTTTTAATTAATGGTACATATGTAGTTGATGTTAGTGTTAGGGGTGCTTGAAAGGCTTTTAACATCAGCTCCAGCCGAGTTAAAGGACAATTAGGAAATAAAAAAAATGTCTAATGATTATTCAACACTTTCAACTACATATTGTACCATCGTAGAGTACAGTCGTACTCTGCTAAAGTTTATGGCAATTTTTCGTTGTCCAGCTGCTACAATAAATAAAGAAAACAGAAATCCTCCACGTTATTAGTGTTTGTTTTTCAATGTTCCTTTTCTCTACTTTTTTTCTTTTTATTTTTGCACAAACAAATAAAGAAGAAAAAAGAAAAATAATGTGGCATATTTACAAATGCTTAAGAAAAAGGGATAAAAGAAATTTAGACATAAATATGGCGAATCAAAACATCCTTTTGTTTTTAATTTCCGTAGATTGTTTTTAATTTATTACTCCAGATAATACTAGTGTTTGCAGTGATGATATAACTGGACAACAATGATAAGAAAATAAATGAGAATTTTTACAGTTTTTGTGAATATATATGCTCCCCAATTCATTTTAGGAATTTCATGAATTTTAAGCAATAATAAGTCAACATAGAAGCCGCCATAGTCTAGCAGGTAGTGTGTTGGATTATTAGACGTAATAATAAGCCCCAGGTCAGACATCAATACGAAATATGAAAAAAATGAAATATTTCTTCGGCGACTTCTTCTCAGCAGATTTCTGGCAAAAACTATGAGTGTAAATAAAATTGCCGTGAATAGTTTCTCAAAAATCTGTCATTTGGAGTCGACGTTAAACTGTAGCTCCCGCCACTCACGTATAAAATTAACGCACACATCATAAGTGGTGTTCAGGAGCTAGGCCGTAATTCTGAGTGAAATGTATGTAATAAGTCAAAATAATTGATTATGACTTGATTGAACTCAGAAGAATTTTAAAATTCAAAGGCCCAATAGATTGAAATTCCATATCTACTCTAACATTCGCTTTTGTAGTACATAGGATGAATTTCAAAATCCATATTGTCTTATGCTTGAAATCACCGTAGTCTACTACTATGTTGGCTTATTAGATTAAAGCCAGTGGCTTAACTTCTGGCTTATGTATGCCGAACGTAATGAAATATGAAAAAAAATTTCTCTCATCGACTTTTTCTCAGGAGCCTCTGATAAAAACTCTGAGAGTAAATAAAATTGCCCCTTGAATATGCAAAGTAGAATTCTTGTTTAGCACCCTGTAAACAGACGAGCAGCATTTCACTTTTTAGTCCACTTTTCTACAGGTGATGGTGATTGAAGTCGCAATGGTCTAGTAGATAGTGTGTTGGCTTATTAGACGTAGGACCACGGTTCAAACCCGAGGTCAGACATCAAAACGAAAATATGAAAAAAACATTTCCTCGGCGACTTTCTCTCAACAGATTTCTGGCAAAAACTCTGAGGGTAAATAAAATTGCCATGAAAAGTTTCTCAAAAAGTCTGTCGTTCGGAGTCGATGTTAAACTGTAGTTCCGCCACTCACGTATAAAATTAACACATCATAAGTGGTGTGAGAAGCTAGGCCGTAATCCTGACTGAAGGGTTGTAATGACCAATTATGTATGCATGATGATGATGTACTTTTGCAAAGATTTTGTTATTTTAATTGCTTTACTGAAATCTACCAATGCGTTCTTCAATCCATCCTTTTTAAAGTGCTTCCTATCTTTAAATTTAATCAAAACAAAGTGGGTGAAAAATGTTATCCATATTTTTTGTTTGTTTTAAGGACCTATTGATGCCATTATATGTAAAGTACAATGTCATTCAAATGTTTGCCATGGCATCTTTTTGGGTGGAGCGCTTCTCAAGTATCAAATTTTCAATGACTCCATGTATAAATCAAACTGAGTGTGATCAATGGAACGGGTAATGTTGGTTTTGAGGGCCTTGTTCGCATACACTTGCAACCATAACCATAAGAAATAGTTTAACGGGATCAAGTCGTACGATATCGGTTGCCAGTTTATATCTCCTACTAGTAAATGATCCTGATCTGATCTCATTCAAAATATCTATTGTGGCATGAGCTATTTGCCACAGAGTGCCGTACAGTTGAAACCAAATGTCATTAATGTGCAGTCCATTCAATTTAGACCAAATGGCCTGGCCAACGTCGTTCCCAGTGAAATATGAACCGTAGGCACCAATGAAACAAAATTTACAGCATACATGGACTTTTTCGGTATGCATTTCATGTGCCAAATTTCATGTGGATCAGTATCGAACCAAATTCGAGGATTTTTTTGTTTACGTACCCTTATTTATCCAGAAATAAGCCTCATTTCTGAAGATGATTTTTGATGAAAACTAAGGTCAGTTGCCAACTGCTCCAGCACACATCCAGTAAACCCACAATGCTTTCTATGTCATCTCGATCACAGTGGCCATGCTTACAGGTCATTGTGTTATGGGAAGACACGCGGAAAGAATGGAGCTCCCATATAACGACTTCTGCCGTGAATGCGGGTCTGCTGCGGAATAGGAGACTGTTGTCCGCTTTCTTTGTCAATGCCCACCCCTTGCGAGGTGTAGATGTAGGTTATTTGGCTCGCAAATTTTTGTCAGTTAGACGGAGCTATCATCCATTGATGTCAAGGATATAACTTTAACAAGATGGTCGCTATCAATTGTCAAACTTGGAAAACTCGTCTACCAATAGGACATTTCGAAGGTGAATATCTGCCTTTGTAAACTAAATAGAAATGTTTAATAACCAAATAATAAAAAATTATAGAAATTGAAAAAAATAAAAAAATGTCCTCATAATAGTTTTCGCCTGCCTATTTCGCCGTACAAAAGCTTCTTAAAATCTGAGCATAAAAAATTCACAAGAAAGACTCAAAAAAATAAATTAAAATAAAACCACAATGAATAAGACGTTGAAGAAATAAAAGAGAACAAAAATAAAAACGAATATTAAGTAGAAGAGTAATTAAATGTAAGTTCTTGAACATAAAATGCTTGAATGGAAAACTAATTAAGTTTGTTAACAATTGAAGTGTTAAAATAGCCATTCAATAACTTTTTCCCGGCTGAAATCTATAAAGAGTTGTGCTGTTTTCATCACCATCCAAAAGAGAAAAAGTTTTGTTTTGTGTTTTTGGATGTGAAAGTTTCGTTTTTTTTCTATCATAATTAGTATATGCAGCGGAAAAATACTTTGTAAAGTTCCATTATAAAAAAAATTATTAATTGAAATGGAAAGTATTGTTGTGTTTAAGATCTGCTGATAAAATTGTATAACAAACAACTGCAGTAGTCTTGGCAAAGCAAAGGATAATATTGTTCGATTATAAATTGTAGTTGCCGTAGTTTAGTAATCAATGTATTGTCTTATTAGATGTTAGTTCGTGGTTCAAACTCCTGGTCAGACATCTCAAACAAATATTTCATCGGCGAAAGAAAGAAAAATGAGTAGATTCGAATCATACTCATAATTTCTGATACTTATACGCATTTATACGTATTTTAATATCATACTCATACTACATACATACATACGTACATAATTGGCCACTACAACCCGTCAGTCAGAATTACTGCCTAGCTTCTGACACCACTCATGTTGTGTGCCTTAATTTTTATACTTGAGTGGCGGGACCTACAGTTTAACGTCGACTCTGAACGACAGATTTTGAGAAACTTTTTCACTGTAGGTTTATTTACTCTCAGAGTTTTTGCCAGAAATCTGCTGAGAGTAAGCCGCCGAAGATATATTTTTTTTCATATTTCGTTTTGATGTCTGGCCTGTACACAATACCTACTAGAGTACGACGACTTTCAACGTACTCATACTTAACAATACGCATGATGTTAATGATTACGACTCCTCACAACTCAACATATACATGAAGCACAATATAAGTATGATTCGCTTACGAACACTACAAGACTCACTAGAAGGTTGTGTGTTCGCTTTGCTTGCTGGTTTTGTTTTTTGCTTTCTCTTTTTTTTTTTTTTTTTGTAAGTGCAACAACAACTAAGACTTTAAATTATAACGAATGATTCGAATCACACGAACCATTTATGAGTATTATAAGTATTTTTCGAAATTTATGAATCTGAATGAGTAGGCGTACGAACGTTATTGCTCACTCATTGCAACCTGTATGTACGAGTACATGTAAAGTTCATAATGACAAGTGCATATGTAACGTATGAGTGATATTGAATTCCATTAGTTTCATACATGACAAAATTATGATTTCTTATTGCATACTTTTCAGAACAACTAAATCAGTACATGTAACATGATGCGTATGAGTAATATTTTTAAAATTCAAACAGAAAATATACGATTAGTTGTAGTTAGTATGAACTAATCAGAGTAGTTGAATTTCAAAACTGTTAACTAACTAATACTCAAAACTTCATGAGCATCCTTCTGTTTCATCATTATTGATTCTATTAATAGCACAAATAATTTCAAATTTAGTTGACTAAGGTCCAGAATCTTCATCCTATTTTTGTTGGCCTTGAGTTTCATTGAAATAATTCCTGTATATACAGTGGTGGCCACGAATTTAAGACACGACATATGACTGAGTTATTTGTGATAATTTTTACATTTTATCGAAAAAATTATGGGTCCATGATATTTTTTTAAGACTTTTGTAATGTTATGAAAAAAAAATTAATAATATTTTGTTACCTATATTCGGTTAAAAATTTGTATTTACATATTATATACATAAACACAAATTGTATCCTGGTCACGAATTTAAGACATAGGCATAATATAACACTATTCTCTAAATTAAGCTCAGCTTCATAAAAAAAATCCTAGTATTTAGTGCGAAATCCTTTATTTTTGATCACAGCAGCACATCTCCTGGGTAAACTTTCGTTTAATGCCACACAACGTTGCTTTGGAATCGCATACCAAGCTTTATGGATTTCTTCCCACAAATCGCTTGAATTTTTTGGTTTAACTGTCCTTACATGTTCCTCAACATCATTCCACAAGTTCTCAATTGGATTGAGGTCCGGGGATTGAGCTGTCCACTTAAGAACAATGATGTCGTTTTCCTCTAAGCAACTCTTCACTAGACGTGAAATGTGCTTAGGGTCATTATCATGCATAAATTTCTATATTAGAGGCATGTTGTCTTCAGGGAATGGTATCATTGTGTCTGTTATAATATTTTTGTAAACATGCTGGTCCATTTTAGAAGTTATATTGTAAATGGGACCTTCACCATGCCAGGAAAATGCTGCCCACACCGTCACATTTCCACCACCACGTTGTTTTTAGGGTGTACTTTGGATGATGCTCCAAGTTTGGATGGCGCCATACGTACTGCTTTGCATCAGAGCCGAAGCGGCAAAACTTTGACTCGTAGCTCCAAAGTATATTTTTCCAAAATATCATGGGTTTCTTGAGGTTTCTCAATTATCACAAATAAGTCTTTCATATGTCGTGCCTTAAATTCGTGGCCACCACTGTATGTATGTATACGTTTAAAATATCTGTGTCTAAGTCTCCGAAACAATATTGTTGCTATCTACCAAGTATATACAATATATTGTAGTTTTTCACTGTCATTTTATTGAGTTGCTAATGATAATTCACATTCCTTTGACATTTCGTTGCATTCATTTATTATAATTTCAAACTAAATAATGCGTTAATTTATGTGACTTATTTTTTTAAATGAATTTTAAGCCAACAAAATAGAAAAAAATCTATTTTAACATATGAACTCTAAATGCAGTACACACACTCACACACACACGTCAAAATGCAACAGTTATTAGAAAAATAGTGAATAAATTTTAAACATGTTTCAAAACCATTTGATAATAAACACTAGTTATGTGCTCATATCAACTATTCTGGCAACAGAAACAAACCAACGCAAATATTTAAACAACCACACACGAATACACTTCATTTGAAACTCAACAAACCATACGAAACTATGTATGGAAGTATGTTATTGCATGCTTGGTTCTAAACAAATTAAATACTTTCCTCTGTATTTGGCCTCCCTCCACTAATGTCAATAACAATGCTTAGTTGTATGGTATGTATGTATAGTTAGTACTCTCTTACGCCTGGTTAACGCATTTTCAAAGTCATTAAATTTTTTGCTGGCAGCTATTGCGGTTTTCAAATTAGTTTTTTGGTTATAAAAGAACGACAGACAGGCGTTTGGCTGGAATAGAAAGACTGGGTCAGTGTATATACATTATATGTATGTATACATATGTATGTATGTATATGTGAACTTGTTAACTTAGTTTATGGCCGATGTGCTTTTTTACATTGGCGTGTTCCTGTTACTCAATAAACTTTAATTTTTTTGGGGACGTAAACAAAGATTTCGCGTTGGACGTTTTATGCGTGTTATTCTTTTATTATATGTATTTTAGTTTTTATTCTTCCTTTTTTAACTTTATTTTCCTTAACACGTTGACTACCAACTACGAGATAACTCGAGATAAATCATAGTTGGCACCCTAGAAGTGAACGCAATCTACGAGTTATCTCGTACTCACTAAACTTGCCATTTTTGTGTAGCTACGAATGAAATCGTATTATATCAGTGCTAGTATCGATAAATGGCTTCTGGGAAATGAACAAAAAGTCAATATTTGCTTCCGTTGCCAGTTTTCTGAAAGTCAACGTGTTAAATAAATTTTAACAGAGTAATACTTCTGAATTTTATTTTCAAATTTAAATTCTTGTATGTTTTTTGAGCTGTGCTACCAGGAAATATGTTTAGTCTTGACTACATCCTTTTATAGATTAAATGTCAAAAAATGTAATAAACAGCAGCGTATCTAATTTTATTAGAGAGAAAAAAACATCAGTTTGCTAACTACTGTCCTGTAGAAATGGCATATCACACGTACCCTTTGTGCAATAAATTTCCATATTACCTATAAATTCGCCTCTATGAGTAATCTGGGCTTAAAGATATGTTGCTGAATCTTTAGTTTACAGGGTTCTTGAATACTTCTATGTTTTCAAATTTGATAGCTCAGAAGTACATACTTTTGAAACTACATTAAGCAAAATAACACTTCCAGAATTCTGTTAGTACATACATTATATAACACACACATTAAACATATCAGAAGCGCTCCATTCCAAGAAGCCGTGGCGATTATATAAACGATATTATATTCAGAACATAATGGCATCAATAGGTTATTCAAACAAATAAAAATGTCGATGTTATTTCATACATACTTTGTTTAATTTAAATTTGAAGATGGGAAGTGCTTAATGAAAGACCCGATAGTATAATTGCTTTTGGAATAGCAATCGACTCATAATATGACTTTGGGTATTCTGATTATTTATTTCAAAATTTCGATAGAATACTACACCTGCATCACAAAAATAGCAACACATACGTACGTACATACATAATTGGTCACTACAACCCTTCAGTCAGATTTACCACCTAGCTACTCACACCACTTATATTGTGTGTATTAATTTTATACATTTGTAACGTAACCTACAGTTTAAAGTCGACTCTGAAAAAGAGATTTTGAGAAAATTTCCATGGCAATTTTATTTACTCTCAGAGTTTTTGCCAGAAATCTGCTGAGAGGAAGTTGCAGAAGAAATATTTTTTCGTATTTCGATTTGTTGGAAATGTCTGAGCCAATGCTGAGCCATGGGTTCTGGTCTAATAATCCAACACCCTACTAGGCTAGGGCGACTTTAAATCACTATTTCTCATCATTTCAGTTCTCATACGCCACTGTCAGTAGCAACTTATTTTACTATAATTTTGTTGCTACAGCATAGCTTACACGTCTAACCGAGAGTTTAACACGTTGACTGCGGCGGCAAATTTTAAGAAAACTAGCCACACAAGCCAATATTGACTTTTTGTTCTTTTCCCAGAAGCCATTTATCGATACTAGCACTGATATAATACGGTTTTATTCGTAGCTACACAAAAATGACAGGTTTAGTGAGTACGAGATAACTCGTAGATTGCATTTCCTTCTAGGATGCCAACTACGAGTTATCTCGTAGTCGGCAGTCAACGTATAAAATTGTGGCCTCACATCTAATAAGTTATTACACTATCTACTAGACTATTGCAGTCTTCGACTTGGGTATAAGAACTTCAAATGAGCTTTTTCAGACGAATAAGTGTAAAGGTTTTCAATTGTATACATTATTTTATAAATTGTACATCCTTCACCGCTTTCGGTTGCTTAAGACGCTCTTATATTTAACCCATGTGCAGAAGCTTTTCTTTTGAAGCGCGTTTTCGTATTAATATGAGAGTAATAATGAGTTATTCTACGAAAGATTTAGGCCTTTAAGGAAATGAACTTTTTTAATATGGAGCCTGAGAATGTAATAAGTTGCTTGTGAATGATAAAATATCTGCCTAAGATTAAATCATAATTTACTGCAATATTTTCTTATAAAACTGAACTCCTTTAAATCACGTTATAAAATATAAAACATTCAATATCGATTGGAATATTAAGTTACCACCCAGCAATTATTCCAATAAATTGATGAAAGAGAATACATTTGAAAGAAAATTATTTATTGTTGGATTTTCTTAATGTCTTCTTTCCTTTTACTTTGAAGAAATACCAACAAAACTTGTGTAGATAATATGACCGAAAGATGTTTTCTTTCCATTAAAAAAAAAATAAATAAATATGATTCAACAATGTACTCTTCATAACGTATATGAAAGTCACATAGAAAAATTCATATATACATTGTAACATTTACAATCTGTGTTGTTGAGATTCTTATTTGCAATTCAAAAATAAATTCTATTCCCCACTAATAAATTCAAGTCATAATAACTACTGCTGCTAGAGTTTATTGCCACATATTTTTTAAAGCTCAATAAAATGCTACAAATGACAGTCTCTATGCTGTTGTCTGTACAAGCTGTCTATTGAATGTTAAAGAAAATAAGAAATAAAATAAAGGTCGTCTTAATAAGAATGCACTTTTTCATTAAAAAAGATTGGAATGAAAAATATGTATGTACATCAAATGGATACCATGGATCTGACGACAAGCCTTAGTTTCTGAAATTGTCCAAGATTTTTTTCTCAGAGATATGGCTGTATCTCATCAATGATGTGTAGGATCTGTGTAGGTTTAGCAAAGGAGAAACAGAGACTGCATAAACAAAAAATCGCCTGGCATTAAATCGCATGATCTGACATCAGAATAGCTTAAGATGAGGAAATCGTTGTTGCTATAAATCTATTTAACATGTCCTCCAGTTAAGGCTACGAAAACTCAAGTAACACTGCCATTAAAAATAAATTCAAATAAATATTAAAGAACTTTCATCATATTTTTTTAAGTGTACAGCAGCACATAAAGTATGTGATCATTACATTATTATTTCCTTTTTATGTCAAAAGTCGTATAAATTTGTTAATCTACAAGTTCATATACTGCTTACACTATCATATATTTATGATTTCCATTTAAGAGTTTTCACATTGAATGGAGCACAAGGCTATAAAAACAAAATAAGATAGTAAAAGTGTCTTTATTATATTTAATATTTACATTTTTATTATTTAATCAACAAATTTTAGTTTAACATATGCTAGTGATATCGATTTTAGAAAATATGACTTTAAACTATGAGAAAAAATTATCTGTAATGAATGTGAATTTTTAAAGCGCTTACCATCATTAAATGTTAATCAAAAAATTATGTTTGAGATGAAATTGAAATTTTTTATTCATGTGAAGAACTTAGTGATGCAATTATGTCTGGAGTATAACAGATTTGTGTAGGTTCTTAATTTTTGTTTATATAAATTAAACGAAGTCTATTATTTTATTTTATTTTATTTTATTTTATTTTATTTTTTAAAAAAATTTGTCTTTATTAAACCTGTGTGTATGTTCCTTTCATACGAATTAAACAAAATATCTTTGTCTTTATTAAGTTCTTTAAAAAAAACTGATGTCCGACACCACAGCTCTGATGACTACTTCTGATTATCACAATCATACAATTATTAGTTGAAAGTATGAATGAAAAGCATTATCACAAAAGAAAAAAACAACGGTTATTACGGGAAATACAATTCGAAGATCAATGATATTTGGCCTCTGCTTTTTTCATATATACAATGAAATACATATCAGAGATCAGCAAAGAGTATTCGAAAAGATGAGTAGATTCGAATCATACTCATAAGTTCTGATACTTATACTCATTCATGCTTATTTTAATATCATACTCATACTACTCATAATCAAAATTTGAAGTACTCATCGTACTCATACTCAACAATACGCATGATATTATTGATTTCGACTCCCCATAACTCAACATATACAATACTCACCAGATGATTGTGTGTTTGCTTTGATTGCTGCCTTTGTCTTTTTCTTTCTTCTTTTTTTGTAAATGCAACTACAACTAAGACTGTAAATTTTGATGAATGATTCGAATCAATCGAATCATTTATGAGTATTATAAGTATTTTTTTTAATTTATGAATCTGAATGAGCAGGCATATGAATCAAACATATTTCAAATGTAATGAGTTTGATGTCAACGTCGTAATCATAATCATTGCAGTCTGTACTTATAAATCAACGTTGTAGTGAGTCTGAATGAATCAGAGTACATAGTTGAATTTCAATACTGTTGACTCACTCATACTCAAAATTTCATGATTCATTGCTGATCTCTGATACATATGACTGTGACAGAGCACATTCTTTACTTATGTATTATTAGACCAATAAGGAAGGAACGATAATGATGAATTACGATGTATGTATACATACATATATTTTATTAATATTACGGCTTAAAAATTTGTATTGTTATGAGTATTCATATATATCGTTCTATTCACCATGACTTATGGTGGAATGTATTTGAAGTACGGCATGTGTTGTGTTGACTTTAATGTCCTCTATAGTTTGTGACTTGTTTGCACACACCTATAATCCCGCAAGAAAATGTCTATGTAACGTGTTCACATCGAATGTTCTCGGTGCCCAGTTTATATCACAGCCATTTCAGATGAAATGCTCGTATAGAATGCCCATGTGACAAGAGTTTTGTGGTACGTAGCTATATCTTGTTGAAACTATATGTCGTTAATGTTCAGGTCATCTGATTAAAGCCAAAAGAAATTAGTAATCATCGACCTGTAGTGTTTGCTGTTGACAGCAAACATCGATCTGATAGAAATATGGACCGATGACACCGCCAGGCTAAAATCTACAGCAAACTTTCAGAATGCATTAGACGCTCTTGAATCTGACTGATATCGTATTATATTCGACAATCTGGTTTGTTCCACCACAAATCTACCTCATCTTTGAAAATAATTTTATTGTCAGTAGCCAACTGATTCAGAGTCCAGTAAGCGAACACACGTTGTTATTTCTGATTGTTCACCTTAAGTATCTTAGCCAGTTAAACTTTGTACGAGTTCAAGCCTAAGTCACGGCAGAACGTTGTGGTCTTTGAAGTGCAGCGTTCTTGTAATCGAAGCCAAATTAGCTGCCTCTGATTCTCCTGCATACTTTTACTGATAGCGGTGAAGTTTTTAGCAGTCCTTATGTTTCATCGATGAAGGATGTTGCACATTTGTTAACCGAACCAGTGAATTTAAATATCGAATAGCCCTCTTGGTAGGACAATTAATATGATCGTAACCGTCAAGGTCGTACAGAACAACCATTATTATAAAAGAATTTTATTATTTGCACATGTTGCAATAGCCACACATGGTAATTTGCTAAAATGCACAGGATTAACAACATTACCGTTATCGACTGACAGCGTTAGGAAGGTGTAGAGAGATGTCTTATTGGCGTTTGTCCTTCCACTACATGAACAATTTTACATGGGAATCTGGGCTGATATGCTTCTACAATTTAAGCCAAATGACAACATTGGAGATGAACACTTTTGTCGAAGTTTCTGGGAGCATTGAAAGCCAATACTCAAAACATATCAATATCAACATACCAATATTCAAAACATGTATGTATTTACGTCTAGATTTGTTGGGGAAAACTGTCTTATTGAATAACGGATCATCTAAAACATGGTGGCAGGGGAGATATAACATTTAAAAAATAAATGCCATTACATTGTCTATCAGATTATAATAAAATTTATATTTTTAATTGCTTAAATCATAAAAAAAACTTAAATTATTATCATCATTACTCTGATGTATTTTTCTATTCGATTTTGGTAGCACTTACGGTACTACAAAGAAAAAAATAGAAAAAAAATATCTTTGAACGCTAAATAAATTCGTATAAAGCGAATGAGAAAATATTTCTTTTTCTTTCCATCTATTCAGTCTCTCAATTTATTTTTATTACTTTTTCAGTTTACCAAATGGTCACATAAATATTAACGCTTTCGATCGTATGGCAGCCATAGTGGGTGCTTTCACCAAACACATGCAATCTGTTAAAACAACAGATGCACCAATAACAACAACACCAGTGGCAGTTAGTGGAAAAATCGCTACAACAACTGAAACATCGTCTTCAGCATCAACATCGTCGTCCACAACATCAGCAGCAGCAGGAACACCGGTAGCAACATTAGCAATAACACCTGCAGCAGGTGAATATGAAATGTTTTGCCGACACATGCAGAAAACAACAAAACTAAGTGAAAATGGTGAGTTAAAGAATGAACAGAAAAAAACTAAATTATTGTGAATAATAACAATAAAAATGGAATGGAAGAATAAAATCCGCATAATATTTATTATCTAATAAAGAATGTGAAACATATATTTGAGTGGCAAATAAAAATTCAACTTCAGGCAAATAATTTAAGGAGGAGGTTGTTTTTCCATTTCAAATTAAATTCAGCAGAAAAAAATTGCAACAGTTGAACATGTAAGCACTTGAAATATAGTGAACAAAACCTCAAGAGTAATGAGTAAACAAAGTTTAAGGGAGTTACTGGCTTGTGCCAGCTAAGCCCTTTAGATTTGATTTTATTTCTTTAGCATAAGATATCTGTGTACCAAGAATGTTTTGATGCTGATTTACTTTGACCAACATATCCCTGTAGTTGAAGAAATTCTATGGTGATCCGTATTTGCAAAATACCTTTTCATTGTTAAGACATTGATATCTTACCACCTAAAGGAAGAACCTAAAACAACCTATTGAATCACACAAAGTTCGATCATATATCAGGCCGTTGTCCATTGCTTTCTTCGCTAATCAATAAGGACTACTACTTTGGTCCAAAGCGATATGGAACCACGTTCGTAATTGTGGAATAAGATTTTTAAGTTTTTCCATCGCACTAATGCAGTTGTTCTCTTAAGCACAAACAATACTCCAGAGATTCTTTTCTTTTTACAATGCAAAAAAATTAAGGGAAGTTATGGATATCGCTAGGTTTCCAGTGAGAGCGTTGAAGTGTATGCCAGAGTTCAGCACTGAGTATTAAAAAAATCGAATTATACTCATAATTTCTGATACTTATACGCATTCATATTTACTTTAATATCATATTACTCATATTCAAAGTTTGAAATACTCATCGTACTCATACTTGACAATACGCATGATGTTGTTGATTTCGAATCTCCTTTACTCAACATTTACAAGAATCACAAAATAAGTGTGATTCGCTTACAAACACTACATTACTCACTAGAATGTAGTATTATGTATTTGCTTTGCTTGCTGCCTTTGTCTTTATTTTTTTTTTTTTCTTCTTTCTTTTTTTCAACAACAACTAAGAGTAAATTATGATGAATGATTCGAATCACTCAAATTATTTATGAGTATTATAAGTATTTTTCAAAATTTGTGAATCTGAATGAATCAAACATACTTCGAATCTTTAAGTTTGATGTCAACGTTGTACTCATACTCATTGCAGCCTGTACTTATAAATCAAATAAATCAATGTTGTAGTGAGTACGAATGAATCAGAATAGTTGAGTTTCAATACTCTTGACTCACTCATACTTAAAATTTCATGAGTACTTATGATTAGCGAAAAAACGATTCATTGCTGATCTCTGGATGGCTTTAGGTTCTAAATCAAAAAGTTTTCTCAGGAAATTGCATTGGTATAAAGCCTATATAGTCTTTGACATGCTATAGAGCGAAAGTATTTCTATTGCCTCAGTTATTCACAGTTTTAAGAAGAACAAACCCTCATTGGCAGAAGAGAGGTACTGTTGGACTACTAGGGGTATAAACGAGACTGATTGTTTTCAATCCTTAGATCACTTACTCATTTGTCCATTAAATTGGTCGTTACAGCCATGATTATGATCTTGGTTTAAACTGGCTGCCCACAATGTCTAGCTATAGTCGATATTATTTATTCCGTCTTATAATTACAACTACTGACTTCCACCTCTTAGATATTCCGAGAGTTTTATGAACGTATGAATGAGAAGCTAGACCCTAATCTTGACTGAAGGGTTGTAATGGCCAATTATGTATGAATTTAGATCGTTTTTGGCTAGACGCGCTCTTTCAATAAATTCTGGGTACCCAAGTTGATGACATTAGATTCTGAAATGAAATAGCGGAAAATGCCTGAGAAGATGTTCTATGCTCTGTGATGCTTAGCCACATCTATCTGGTCTCCCTGCAAGTGTGTTCATAACCCCTTCTTTTCTTGCAAACGGAGGTAGTTTGTGTAAGAAACATTTGTAGAGGAATATCAATCTTTTTTACTTTGTTGCTACATTCAATGAGTCCATGTACAGGAACTCATATTAAAAACGCACATTTTCTAGGCGCTTTACAATTGGTAAGTATGCATGAATCACCATACGATATTTATTATTTATTTCAGTCGAAATAGCATTGCAGTAATCGGGTAGTGCAAGGTCCACACTAAGCCTTAGTAGTTCTAAAAACATTCAACGTCATAGTTTGCTTCGTTATCAGAATCTATCAATTAATAATTGTACAACTTTTGTTGGAGGGTGTACAATATTATCATTATTTGTCTAAAATCCACTCAAATCGAGTCTGATACTTCTTTTTCTCTAGAAATTACCATCAATCCGCTGTCCTGTAGAAACCAGTATACATGTTTAGGTTTAATAGACCTATTGATTACATATTAATTGCACTGCGATAGTAATCTTAGCGCAGATTCCAGAATTTCCGAAAGTAATTTGGTATCTTGAAGTCGCCGTAGTATAATAGGTAGTATGTTGGCATTTTAAAAGTGAAGCAAGTTGAACCCTGTCCCCAGGTCAAGGTATCACCAACAAAATGAAGTAGAAAAGAATATTTCTCCGGTTGCCCTCCTCTCAGCAGATTACTAGCAAAACCTCTGAGAGTAAATAGAACATGCTATGAAAAGTTTCTCAAAAATCTGTTGTTCGGAGTCGACCATGAGTGCCACTGAAGTGCGAAGCTCGACAATTTTATTAAATTTGAATTCTTAGAGTATGTTTCTCAGTTTCGTGTTGTTGGTAATAAAAAATATACAAAAGTAGAGCATCTAGGACAATTTAAAATTCTACGAAATAATCTCAAATATTTTTCATTGATTTGTGATATTTTCGATGTCAATTATTTCAATAATTTAAGTATATTTTGACAGCAGCACCTTCAATCTAATGGTGGAAATAATTTTCATAATTTTTTGCAATTTTTCTTTAATCATTTTCAAAATGTACAATCATAAGAGCACTCTAGGGCAAGATAAAATATTTTCAGCAATATTATGTTTGTTTTATAGTTTTTATTCTTCGACATACTTTCATAGGAATAAATCTATAATAATCTGTATGTATATATGGTATGTTTACATATATTTTATGCTAAAAATAATGCTACACTTACTATATACCAAAAAATAATAAAAAAAAAATCATAAGAAAGGAAAACAACAGATGAATATAATCTGAATCTAGGTGTAGAAGAAAACAATGTATAGCTCTCTTGCCAAATAAGAAATATTGTATATAAACAACTTTTTTTGTTTTTTTCATTGTTGAGATTGTATTTTGCGTTCATTTTTCTTTATATTTTCGTAAGATTTTCATCTTAGAATTCAGTAACCGAGTTTTCCTATTCTTCTTCTGTTGTTTTGTATCCATCCGTTCTATGATTTTTATTATTTATTAAAATTGTTGCAAGAAAAAATTTGTATATAAAGAAAAGAACAACAATGTGATTTCTTTATTTTTTTTTTATAACACACAGGTAAAAATGCAAATTGGATGTTAAGCTAGGGTATTTTTTATTTTTTGTTTTTTTTTTTATTTAAAAAATTATTCTTTTGTACACAATTTTTATTGTGATAAAAACATGTTTTGTTATTAATTGTACAGAAAAGTAAATGTTTATTTAACACCAATTTATTTAAAAATTTTCTACTAAATTGTGAATTTATTGCAAACAAGAAAACTGACTGATTTATTATATGTGTTTCCACTTTAATGCATTCAGAAAACTTGATTTTTAATTTAATTTGTTTTAAAAAAATGTATATCTATTTAAATTATATTTTTCAAATTTTTTTAAATATCTACAGTGGTAGCCTAAATTAAAAAACATAACTAAATTAATTTTCATATCTAAACCTTAAATAGTTTCCAATACAGTTGTTAAGCAAAAATATAAAAAAAATCTTTTATTGGATTGACCATATTAGACGTAGTCTAGTAGATAGTGTGTTATTAGACGTGAGGCCACGGTTTAAATGACCAATCACGTATGTATGTATCAGAGATCAGCAATGAGTATTCGAAGATATGAGTAAATTCGAATCATATTCATAATTTGTAATACGTATACGCATTCATACATACATACATACATAATTGGCCATTACAACCCTTCAGTCAGGATTACGGCCTAGCTTGCCAACACCACTCATGTTGTGTGCCTTAATTGCATGTTTGAGTGACGGGACCTACAGTTTAACGCCAACTCCAAACGATAGATTGGACAAACTTTTCATGGCACTTTTATTTTCTCTCAAAGCTCTTGCCAGAAATCTGCTGAGAACAAGTCGCCGGAGAAATATTTTTTCATATTTCGTTGTGTTCGAGATGTCTGATCCAGTGGTTGAACCACGGCCTCACGTCAAGCAAGCCGACGCAGTACCTACGACTACGACGATTTCAATTATATGTTCTCAATTATGTATATTGAGCTCCGGACATTGAGCTGTCCATTTTAAAACATTTGCGTTTTGTTTCTCTAAGTAGCTTTATACAAGTAGTGAGGTACGCTTAGGGTTATTGTAGTGTATGAACGTGCCAGGGTAAGGGTAATTTTGTACCACCGCATGCTAGCATTTTACCATGAAAAGTTTTTCAAAAATCCATCGTTCGGAGTTGGCTTTAAAACGTTGGTTCCGCCACTCATGTGTAAAAATTAACGCACACAACATAAGTGATGTGATAAACTAGGTCTTAATCCTGACTAATGGGTTGTAATTGCCAATTATGTATGTATGAATATATTCTTGACTTAGAAGACCAAAAAAAAATAAATATAACCAGAGTTTAGCTGAAAATATAATTCAGAAAAATTTAAAAACCACTTCCTTCTATATAAGATGTCCAAATGTATTTAAATTTGACCTTGATCTCTTCGTAATTAAAATATATTATTTCGTATATGTTCCCAATTTTTAAATCCCAAATACTGGGAATTACTAAAAATTCTAGTCATAAAATATATTCTCGTACAGTCGACAGAGACTGAAAAGTTAAAAATTTCTTGCTGGTATTCATAAAATCAATTAAATCGTAGCATACTTTTGAGTGCTATGTACTCAGAGTATAATTTATATGAATTTTTGTAAATATTACTCATACGTACGCGGTAACCTCACTTACATAAAATATTTTAAAGTATCTATGGAAACTTTATCTTCCATCCAAACCATATACAGACAACCCTCCTATAACGCGGTGAGTGCGTACCGCGCTATATGGAAACCGCGCTATAAGAAACTCGGATTTCATCGTACAAACCAGGCTAATTCGTAGCGCGTTCTATGGAAACCGTCTACCGCGTTGTAGGGAAACCGCGCTATAAGAAACTCAGAATTAGTACAAATTCCATCATTCGTACCGCGTTATATGGAGACCAAAAAATTCAAAAGGCAAGATAAATTATAAATTATTTTTATTGAATTTAGGAGTTCATATAAGGATTGATAAAAGAAATGAAATAAAAACTAAATTAAAAGACTGCAAGGAACTTATGGGATGTTATTGAACGGAAACCGCGCGCTGTAAGAGTAACGCGTTATAGGAGGGCTCCGCGTTATATGGAAACCGCCTTTTGAAAGTACCGCGTTATAGGAGGGCTGTCGCAATTTCAGCCCCGCGTTATATGGAAACCGCGTTCTGAGAGTACCGCGTTATAGGAGGGTTTACTGTACATACATATGTGACCATTTAATTCAAGTGAAAAACAAGAAAAATAATAATAATAACAGCCATATTAAATATGTGAACAAAAAGCTAATGTACATATAATATTTTATTACGAAAAAGAAATTACAAACGATCATTATAATGTTCTCCAGAATACAGGAAATGAAAACGGCCACTGAAGTGTCCTTGCATTACTACATTTAATTTTACTCTTCTTTTTGCTTCAAATTGTTTCCATTTCCGTTTTGTATTTCTTCTTAAATATACAAAAAAAAAAAAAACAAAAAAGCGTATAACAAATGGTATTTAATAGAATAGAAATCCCTTCAAACGTATTTAATGGCTCATTTATATAAGAAGACTGAATAAAATTGGCAAATTGCGTGTAATGGCATGAGGTGAAGAAAAAACGAATCATTTGTGGTGCTACAAATACAACAATTCGGATATGTTTTAAAGCAAATATAAAAAAACAGAAAATTGCATTCTTTTTAAAGATAACACGAAGTAAATTGACTTTTAAATTATTTCCTGCTGTACATTTAATGGTTGAATGCAATGTAAAAATATGAGAAATAAAAACGCTGATAAAGGGAATGGAAGAGTTTGGAGAGAAAAAGAAAATTATGTTTGAAATATTGCAATAAATTAAAATCAAAATGAATAAAATAAAAATTTAGTCAAAAAAATATACTGAGAGCAAATTAGATAACCTTTAAACATGTTCGGGTTTTGAATATTTCAAATAATTTTTGTTCTAAAACCAATTAAGAAAAATAAACAACTTTTTATATGGCAAACTTAATGACTCCAGCTAACACTTTTTAACATCGAGGATAGTAAAACGGTACAGGAAATAAAAAATTCTTGAGAGTAATATTATTACGTTAAAATATAACATTATTACGAAAATGGAAATGGTGTCTTGCATCGATATACATACATATATAAAAGCTACCAAAACAAAACAATTAACTTGTTTGCATGATATACAATTAAGCAAAAATATACCAACAAAACGAGTAAACAAAAATGCAACAACAAACACTGCATGAATAAATTTAAACAAAAATACACAAAGACAATGAAACAACGATGTTTACATTTATAGAGATTTCAAGAAGGCGAAGACACGAATATACGGCTTCAAGATCATTCATCAGACTACTTACGTCGCCATATAAAAGTCAAGGCAATGGAAAAATGCATTCATCCAAATGATCTTTAAATAGTCTTCAGAATTGTTATTGCTGTATAATGCCTACATGTTCTAGATGTATGTGTTTTCGTGAGAACTTGTCTTGATGCATTCGGGTGGGAGGCTTTGTTTTTTCTTAAATTTTTCATGGTAAATGGAAATGTTGTAATAAAGCTTCCAGGTTGCCTAGTAATTTAACGCTGATAGAACACTTCTTTCATCGTACCGTTTTTCGCTGCTTGTAAGGATGTTAATATCTCATTTCTGTATGTTTGGCACGGTGGCAGTGTCAAGTGCTTCTTCGTATTTATATACACACATGCATACATAATTGGTCGTTACAACCCGGGATTACAACCTAGATTACGACCTAGCTTATCACGCCACTTATGTTGTGTGTGTTAATGTTATACATGAGTGGCGGAACCTACAGTTTAAAATCGACTCCGAAAGACAGACTCTTGAGAAACTTTTTCATGGCAATATTGTTTACTGTCTGAGTTTTTGGCAGAAATCTACTGAGAGGAAGTCTTCGAAGAAATTTTGTTTTCCTATTTCATTTTGTTGGAAATGTCTGAGCTGGCGTTTGAACAGTGGCCTCATGTGTAATGAGCCGATACACTAACTACTAGACTACGGCGACATATTTATATAATCAGCTACTAATAGAAACTTTGTGCTTATCCTGAATTGCTACCGTTGACTGGGCTTAAACTCCTGTGTATATTTGTGAATCTCACGATACAGAAATTTAGATTACAGTTCATCAGGAGTCAATCAAATGTTTGCCGCTATTCTTGCAATTGTAGTTGAGATCTTGTATTTCCCATTTGGGTAGATTAAGTGCCTAGGTTCAACAACTTTGAATTTGTATATATTCGCATAAATCTATGAAGTATTTTTATTGTGTATGTTTAACGTTCTGTTGGTACAGCGATATACATTTCAGTCTTAAAGCGGAAGTTTCAGTTTCTATTTTCGCTAAAATGTTGCCAAAAATTTAATTTTTTTTTTTAAATTCTTTAAAATGTGTTTTAATATTACACAATAGCCCTGGGAAAACATTATCATCATTATTTAACAAAAACAATCTGGTTGTTATCCCTTTCAATAAAAGGTCTTCTTTTTTGTATTATTTCTGGTACCAGCAAATTGTAAAATCAACAAAAGCATTTAAAATTTAAAATTGCTTTTATAATGGATTTTAATAACAAACGAAAAAAAAGAGAAAGACAAAAATATTTCCTACCATTTAAAAGCCTAAAAGCTAAAAAACATTGAAAATCAACAAATAAAATAAAAATGAAAAAAATTATTTTAAAAAAATATGAATAAAAAAGGGAGAAAAACGATAATGGGGAAAGAGCAACAGCAACAATTCGATGTTGTAATAGCAAGCGATGAACATGCTCTCAACATATACTCGTAACTCTGACTACCATATTTGATAGACGTACCCTTTTAAAATAAATATTTGCTTTCAATCCAATGCCACAGTGGTACTGCTATCCATAGAGTACATCTGGAACGTCATTTGCAATTGCATTCGAATTGTAAGTGGAAGTGTATGAAAAGATGCAACAATCTTGCTTGTTGTTTGTGTGTTGTACATAGTAAAAGTTTAGCCGTAAGCAACTGTTTAATTTTTTGGTTTTATAGAGCAAGAGAACAACAACAACAACAACAGCAATACAACACATTTCAACTTTCATTCCAGTTCACAACACATTCATTACGATTGCATAAAATCGAAATAAAAAAAAAAATAAAATATTCTCTCTCATATTTACACACACACACACATATTTTATAACTTTAATGCACAAATATACTCTTAGTCTCTAGTATTTATATAATATCGAGGAAAAATATCCATGGTTGGGTGTTTAAAAAGTGAACAGATTTTTCTATCAATTCGGAATTTTTTTTCCCTCTTTTCGTTACAAAATTGTAAAATGAAAAGAAAAGTGGATTTTACAACAACCAGAAACCTATTTACAACACAATATTTTTCCCACTTTTAATGTCATCTTTAGCATGAAATTTCTTCGTTGAAACAAATGCTTCAATGGCACCAACCAACCTCTGTAAAGTGTGGTACAATAAAAATGTTTTTTATTGGAAGACTTTAAGCATAAAATTCATCGGAGTGAAAGCTTATCCATGTGAGACCGATATGAAGTGATATGGTAACGTTTTTTAGAATATCAGGTGGGCCATCTATCGGTTTAAATTTAAAGCACTGGTTATTTCGAATCTGACAATACTTATGTCATTCTTTTCTGTCACAAAAATAAACCTGCCATGAAAAAGTTTCTCAAAACCTGTCGTTCGGATTCAACGTTACAATTTAGGTCCCACCACTCAAGTATAAAATTAAGGCACACAACATGAGTGGTGTGAGAAGCTAGGCCGTAGTCTTGACTGAAGGGTTGTAATGGCCAATTATGTATGTCTGTATGTTATGTCTGATGGCGACTCTGCAAAAAAAATGTCATCTTTTCGAATTAAGTTCATTTCCATCTTGGATTTTTTTGGACCCGCTCTTCATGAGGTTCATATGAACGATGTTTGATGCAACATGCCACACATCTCATGCCACAAACGATTTAATACGTCGAACGTTTGATAGCCGTTTAATTAGGCGAAATGGTGATGTCAATTGGCCGCCAAGAAGCTGCGATTTGACACCGTTGAACTATTTTCTGTGGGGTGCCGTTAAAGAAAAGTGTTATGCCGGCAAACCAGAGACAATTAGGCATTTGAAGGCCAACATTCGTGATGCCATTACCGAGATACAACCCCATACACTCGAAAAAGTGTTCGAAAATTGATTCGATCGAATGAGGTACTGTGAGGCAAGCCGCATCAGCCATATGAATGAAATAATATTCAATTTCTAACCGGAACAGTTGTACTTCACAATAAACAAATGAATTTGGAAAAATTCACACAGTTTTTGTTTTATTGCAGTTTTAAATTTAAACTTTTAAATGGCCCACCCTTTATAATCTTTTGTAAGCCATACCACGTATTCAGAAGCCATCATTTGAATACCTGAAATGAAATTCGAATTTTTCTACTCCAATTTCAAGTTGGTTACGTTTCCTATAGCAAATGCTTGCAATACATATAATACTTTTAGCACAAGATATTTTGTTGCACGTATTCCTTTAGCCATTTAAAAATATATGTATGTGTGTGGCATAAAAACTATTTCATATATAGCTAGCAACCGTTTTGTACACACATTGTATGTGGAAGTGTAGTGTTTACTTGTAAGTTTCATTACATTGATAAAGCTACAGGTGCACTGTAATAACATGACAAGGATATATACATACGAACGTTCTACCAAAAATACATTGCATGGCTAAGTACACAGTTTTAAATTAGAAATTAGAAATACTGTAAATATTTAAAATTTTAATTAACGCAACTATTCATTAAAAAATTTTCGAATGATGAATGAAACGATATCTATGGAAAGTTCAGTTATTTTTTATAATCTTTTTTTCCATTACCCCTCTTGAGAGCATATGGTTGACTACTGTTATTTTTGCATCTTCCCATATGAGAAAGCACTGTCATAGATCTTGGTGTATTGAACGTCTCCAGGTGTACCTTGACCAGCCAAGGTTTCTTGTGGCTTGAGGATTACACTCAAGTTGCGTTCTTATTATACTATTAGTAGTATAATATTAGTGGTATGCTATTAGTATTATACCGTTAGTAGTATACTATTAGTAGTATACTATTAGTATTATACTGTTAGTAGTATACTATTAGTAATATACTATAAGTTGCCTACTATTAGTAGTATACAATTAGTAGTATACTATTAGTAGTATACTATTAGTAGTATACTATTAGTATATAGTATATATATATTTGGGTATAGTATATATATTAGTTTATAGTATATACTATTAGTATATAATACTATTAGTTCCTCTTTAGAAAGGTTCCATAGATCCATGTTACTAATGTTATCAAGCCAAAATATTTTGTATACGATTATTAGGCACTTGCTGATGAAAGCCTGTAGTTTTTGCATGATGGTGTTCGATACTAACCAGATTTTACTTCTGTACAACAAGGTCGATTTTACACATTCGTTGAATGTTCTGAGCTTGGTTCGTCTGGATGCTTATGAGTTTCTCCATATTGGCAGTAGCCGCCCGAATGTCGCCCTAGCTTTATTAAACCTGTTAATGACATCAGTTTCTGCGCCGCCATTTGTTGTCCCTATACTTCCTAAATAGCAGAAGCTATGCACATATTCAACTGGTTCTCCTTACAACATGATGTTGTTGGTGCTTACGTTGTTAATTTTCATGGCTTTGGTTTTCTTGATATTAATCTCAAGTCCAACATTGCGCACAATTCTGTCTTTCTCTGCTTTGTTTGCATATTAGAGACTTTATGCGTGAGTAGGCAAATATCATCCGCATAATCCAAATCCTCGAGTTGGCGTGAGGGCCTCCTTGTTATTCTTTTCCTGTCAGAACAGACTTTGCTCATGATATCATCCGCTACAATGGTGAATAGCTGAAGTGATAAGGATACCCCATCCTTGTTTTACTCCAGAATTTGTGTGAAATGTAGGACTTATTATTGCCATTGCGAAAAACAGAGAGTTAAGCATCCTCGAACATAGCTCTGACGATTCTTATTATGTTCCAGAAAACTCCTTTTCCTCCTTTGATAGTATCGAAGGCTTTTTTCAAATCTACGAACTATAGGTACAGGGGAGTATGCCATTCAAGAGATTGTTTTATTATAACGAGAGTAGAGTGCTGGTTTGGTGTGCACAGCTTCTGTTCGGCCGGAAACCTGCCTATTCGTCCCGTAGATTTTTCGCCATCTTACTCTGTAGCCATCCCTGTATGATGATTGCCAGTATCTTGTATATGAGATTATGCCAAGTAATTTGGTTAAAAGAAAGAGAAACTAGGTGGTAACCCTGACTGAAGGGTTGTAATGACCGATTATGTATGTATTTGGTTAAAATTACTTTAAGGGCCATTATTGCAACTTGCCGTTAACTAAAGGGGGGTTTTAACGGGCAGATAAATGGTTTTTCATTATTATAAGTGGACAATAAGGTAGAAGTGAGCCTTAAGCTAAAGGGAGCATCATCCTACCTTTAACTTTTAAAGTTAAGTTTATACTTATTTGAACTATTTTTAATATGGCAACTATAAATATAAATAAACTAAGCAAATACAACAAAAAAAAGAAGCCCGTCTTTGTCACTGCGTTTAAAACGATCTTGTTTAATTTGGCAGTGTTATCGACATTCCTGCGGCATTGCCATATTTTTGAAAAAGTTAACTTTAATTTATCATTAGGTTGTAATAACGAAAAGAAGTTAAAGGTGACTTTAAAGTTCACTTTAGCTAAATGTTACCCTTAACTAAATCCAAGTTCAACGGCAAGTTGTAGTAATGACCCTAAATGTGTTTCAGAAATATAATTTTCAGAACGAGGAAGTTGGAAAAACAAAATATGTGGTTTGATATACATATGTGTGTATATAGGACCTTTCAATAAAAAAATATTTCTTCGATGACTTCCTCTCAGCAACCTTCTGGTGAAAACTCTGAGAGTAAATAAAATTGCTGGAATCAAAAATCTGTCGTTTAAGAGTCGACGTTAAACTGTAGCTCCTGCCACTCCTTAACAAAATTAACCTACACAACATGGGCACTGTGAGAAGCTAGTTTGTAATCCTGACTAATAGGCTTAGGTAAGAAATATTTTGTAGTCTCCATTATGCTTTCATCATTTTACCATTTTGGAATAGTGGTGTGTATCTATACTAAGCAATTAAGAAATTCCTATAGTATTTCAATTTAGTTGCCCTAAGCTGTATGTCTAACAAGCATGTTAAAATATTTGAAAATTGTTATGGCCATGCATTAAATTCTTAAATGTTCATGCGATGCATGTATAAGAGTATAGTCATATTCTTCCTCTGCTATATGCATCTGAACTCTTAAAATTTCATTATTTTCACTTTTATATACATACGTATGTATGTATGTACTTCATCAGTGTGTTTGTATATACATACATACATATACAGGTTAGGTTATTATAGATATAAGTTTTACAGCAAAAAGATAGAAAGAAAGAAAGAAAAAATAATCATAATAATACAAAAACAGTATGAGAAAGAAAACATCGTTCAACATTTGTTGAAATTCTATCTTTCAAGCTCTTTTGCCACCTCTTGTTGTTTAGCAACAGCATATCAGCTCTCACTATCAGGTGGCAATGCTGCAAGCACTAGTTTTTTTGCTGTGCTCACACATATTCAAGTAAAAGCAACAACAACAACAAAAAAAAAAAGAATAATGAAAAACCTACTAATGATGTTGTAGTTGCTATTTTCTGCTATAGACCTTGTTTTTCAAGTTAACCTTTAGGCAACTAAATGATTTCTATCAAATAAACTAAATGAACAAAAAACAAAAACTGTAAAGCAGAGAGGGGAAAAAAATTGTTTCGTAAACAAAAACAAGACAAAAAAAAAGGATACAAATTTCTTGAGGAAATTTATGTTCAACAGCAGCACTAACAACATGAAAAATAATTAAATTCTGATCAGAAGATATTTTTCATAAAAAAACTATTTGAATAGAAAAGTTTCGTTTGATGCCTAGAAGAGCTTTCTAACAATCAATCATTAAAAAACAAAAAAAAAAAAACAAAAATTAAAAATATTCACAAGATAAAAAAGTCAATCGAATTTTAAAAATGTCAACATCACTGATTTGTTAAAATGTGTGTGTGTGTGTGTTATTGAATTATTTTTTCGTTCGAAATATAAATTTTTATCAAATTTTTTAAAAGAAATTTCAGTTTCTATTATATACAGAAGGGCTTCCACACCGCGGTTGTGGCCAGAACTCTGCTAAGGAGTGGGCTGTCATTTCAAAAGGTATGCTCAACGAAAGGAGGCTAAGACACTTATCAAACCAAGTAGGTTTGTTAGGGGCTGAATCATGCATCAGGGATGATAAAGAGAGGCTAAGACACTTATCAAACCAAGTAGGTTTGTTAGGGACTGAATCATGCATCAGGGAGGATTCAGGGTACATACAGACAGCTTCTCACATTACTTTTGTTGTGTGAGTTAATTTTATATATGCTTAAAGTCAACGCCGAACGACAGATTTTTAAATTTTATTCACAAAGGGGGTTGTCTTGAGTGCAATATGTAGATTCTGTAATGGTGAGAATTAATCACTGCAACACATTTCTAAAACCTTTGGGGGCATTAAAGCGTCCCAATAAGAAACACTTGGCAGCATATTAAATGCTGGGCAGGGAATTGTCATTGTTGCACCCGAGTACATACATACTTACATACATAATTGGCCATTACACCCCTTCAGTCAGGATTACGGCCTAGCTGCTCGCACCACTCATGTTGTGAAATCTGCTGAGAGGAAGTCGTGGCCGAAATTTTTTTTGTTCATATTTCGTTTTGATGTCTGGTTTATGGGTCGGACCTGGGCTTTACGTCTAATAAGCATTACATACTAGAGCACTACCTACTAGACCACGGCGACTACAACCAAGTAGTAACTTGAAATTTGTCATGGCAATAGGCAAAGTCACCGTAGTCTAGTAGGTAGTGTGTTTGCTTATTTGGTAGCACCCAACGTATGTGATATGGGAGGCTAAGTCTTAATCCTGCCTAAAGGATTGCAATGACCAATTAAGAAAGTATGTACTAGGCATGGAGGAAATACCATATAAAGTTTGAGGAGGGTACAATAGATCGCATGTCCGCAGTGGCTTCTTATCAGTTTCATCATACAAGTTGTATTTATAACGTTTTAGTAGATTGGACCAAAGTCATCAATCACAAAAAATAAACTTCCTCAAAGGTCTCCAAACTGAATATAAATTTCAGCTGCTGGACACAGTACACGTAATAGGCACAACAAATTCGTATGAAAAACATCCTTGAATTACAAAATCAATTTGAATTGTAGTGAATAGCAATGCAAATAATACTGTGAATAAATGGTGTAGAAAGGCATACTGTTTATAAGTAGACTGTGCATTGTCGTTGATGTTTACCCGATCAATTTTTATAAACAAGAATTCAGTTAGAATGGCTTGATAGCCGTCTTGCCATTCACCGTAACCGCAGTCCCTGATCGATACAAAAGAAACAAGGACGCCAGCGTGTAAACCGCACCAAATAATCAATTCTAAAGGATGTAATATCAATTCTTTAGCGACTTGAAGACTGTGTTCGCCCTAATTATGACAATATCGCTTAATAACATGGCGTTTTAACCGGAAATGTGCTTCATCGCTTTACAATTCATTGATAAAAAGTTTCATATGAGCCCAATGTACTACAGTGAGACCCACACGATGATAATTTCACTTTATTTCTTATACTGCCTATATTTTATGGGCCCACATGAATATCCATACGTAAAATTTTACCCATAGAAGGACAACGAACTCCAATAATGGCGTCTTCTTCAAGACTTAGCACAACACCATGTACTCGTACATTTTCTTCTGTACAAACATTTCTTTGATTTGGTAGAGTTTTGAATCGAAAATAATGAAATTAATGCTTACTCACTTAACTAATTATATTGGCAGTAAAATAAACGAGTTATTCTATGAAATTCGCGATTTTTCTTTAAAGTAAGTAAGATTAGGTGAGCGGTTTACTTGTCGTTCACAGATAAGTGCACTCGGTGGCCCATATATCCCATGGTGTTACCCAGCGTAAGGTAAACTCCCTAGTTAGGATCGGGTTTAAACCACCTCCAGCTCTGGATGAAATCTGCCAGTTTCAAAGATTTTCAAACGTTCTGTCACCCAAAAAAGAATAATAATGACGTCTGTCCTGAAGTGCAAGGCACTCGCGTAAAAGGGTGTTATACCGATTCCGTTTCCTTCACATCATGGCAGATTCTGCTGTAATCCTGATGGGGCAGAGCGAGTCTGTCAGCGAAACTGCCAATAGCTCTTGTTAAAATACGAATCGTTCTCTTGTCGAACTTATGTACTTCCCTGGTTCTCGCGATGTGCACTGCTGGATGCAGCAGTTTTGAAATGCAGCAATCAGGCAGGTTGGACCATCCACGGTTTATTGAATTCCAAGCTCCATTTTTTAAAGTAAATTTCAACAAGTTGGAGGCAATGATACAGAAATATTGACACAGTTTGACATTAGCGGCTGTCAAACCATAGTTACCGTTCTGTGGTTCTCATTCAGCTAAAAAAGCAATCGAATTTGCTTTATTCGTTTACATTATTCATTCTATTATTAGAATTATTAATCAATTGTGCTAATAATTGCTTAGTGAACGTTATATTAGTGCTTAATGAAGCAGATAATAAAGCTTACCCATACAAAATTTTCTCATGAAACTTAAAGGCTTACACAGACTTTACCATCGTATTCAATATGGCTTAATTTTCATAAAAAAACCTGAATATTTATAAGACATTTATATGATCTTTATATGATATATGTATGTACGTGCACATAAATGTACCTGACTTTGTTAAATTTGATTTCCTTTAACAATTTTACAGTTGAAATAATTTCTCATTTTTAACAAGAAATGGAAATGAAAAATAAATAACACAACCTTTCTCCAACTAGCTTTACGATGAGTTATTTCTTTTGAAAACTACAAAGAATGTATTTCTTTGAATGAATATAAAATAGCCAACAATAACTCGCAACTTATGCAAGGTTCTTTAAGCCATCATTACGAATTGAAGAATACCAGTGGTAATCCCACCCTTAGAAAAAATATCCTTGAAAAGGTATACAAATAAATATGTATGAATACAATTCGAAAGTAAATAAAAAGTATTTCAATGTTGTGGTTTTGATTCGCTTTCAATACAAAATAACTCAAATGTAGAAAGGGTTTCACAAACTTTTTTTTGCTTGTTTCAATTAATAATTAATCATACATAATGAAGTCATGAATTTAAGGAAATTTGTTTTAATTTTAAAAACTCTTACAGCACTTTGCATTTTTATTTTAATATTTAAATTTCTAAATTTAATTTAAAAAAGGATAAGAAAACACTGACTTACATTATCTAAAGTATTTGCCGTTTGATGCACAACAAAGTTCAAGTAATACGTACGTACGCTCTCGTAAGTATTGGGAAAAGTTTAGAAATCTCAAAGGAAATCAAGAAGAAAGAAAAAGAAAAATAACATTTTATTTCCAATGCTTTTGAAATTTTAAATATCAATTTGAACAATAAGAATCAAAATAATAGCAAAGGTGATATTAAAGCAAAATATTCTTTACTCAACAAAGTACATAAGAAATACTATGAGTTTTAGAGGAAGTTAAAGAAATTCATACAAAAAAGTTTCAAACAAAAGCTAAAAAGTTTATCGAGCAACTTCAAGATGTTGCTCTGTGTCAACAAGCATAATCCCCACCATATGATATCCATTGAGCTATTTTTGTCTTTACTTACTAAATATGTAATTAAATCGGTCATTATCAACCTTCAATCAGAAGTACAACCTATCTTCACACACAACCCATGTTGCGTGCGTTAATTTTATCCATGAGTGGATAAAATCGACTCCTAGAGACAGATTTTTATTCGAGAAACTTTTCATAGCAAATTTATTTACTCTCAGAGTTTTTGCCAATAATCTGCTGAGAGGTAGTCGCTGCAGAAACCGTCAAAATTGTTTGAATTAATTTTAGAATAACAAAATGAATGATAAATTCATTGGAAAGTAATTTACTTTCAACATATTTTTAAGGAAATACTTTGCAACGAAAAATACTGCTACTCTTTTGCCCATGTATGTTTGTTATATGAACCACGAACTAAGTTGAACTTTTCTAAAATTCTGAAGGGCAAAACAGTACTACACAGATAAAGATATATACTGCAGTTTTACCGTAAAAGTTTTATACGTTTGTTTTTTAACTCAACACCAACAAAAACAGTAGTTATACTAGCAGCAATACAACAGCACTAAAAATCAAGGAATACAATGTACTATGTATACAATACCTGGTGCATTCCATTGATTTTACATTACAAGTTTAAAATTGGGATGTTAGTATGCCGGAAAAAAAGTGTTGAGTTTCAGTCGACACTTGATTCCTTCTTGCTGTCGATGATGCTATCAAATGATGTTGATGTCATCTACAGCGAAGCCATGGCAAATCGTTTGCATTCAATCGCATCGTTTTCATTTTCTGCTTTTGATGTTAGAGTCGACTTTCAGCGCAGTTTCCTAAAGCAAATTGATTTCTTGATGTCATATAGATGTTCGTATGATTTAGCAGACAGATATCCTCTACAAATTTCAGAACACTAAGCTATCGTTACAATTATTATGTCGAAATTATAGCTTAGCTTCACACACCAACCCTGTTGTGTGTGTTAATTTTATCCATAAGTGGCGAAGGCTACAATTTCAAAAGTCGACACCGAACGAGAGATTTTTGAGAAACTTCTAATGGCCATTTTATTTACTTTGAGAGCTTTCACTTGAAGAATGTCTTGAAGTCACGGAAGGAAATAATTTTTCATATTTTGCTTTGTTCGAAATATCTGAGCTTTAATTTCAAACGCGGGCTTTAGCCTAATAAGCCACCACACCACTTTCTAGAATACGACAGCTTCAAAACACTATTCATTTAAGCTTACTTTAAACGCACAGTCTGTTTGAGAAGCTGAAGATCATATATCGATTAGAATAACATCCTTAAGATAATAATTGAACATGCAATCTGTAAGAAATGGATATATGTGAGCCAGACTGAGACATGTGACTATTCCACGGTAATACGTACAGTATTCAGTGGATTTCTGAATCTGCATTTAAGGTGTTTGCTGTCGACGTCAATGCTTATCATATTGGACGCAGTTTACAACAGAGCGTGAACACCAACAAAGCACATGCATACATACATACTTACATACATAATTGGCCATTACAACACTTCAGTCAGGATTACGTCCTAGCTTCTCGAACCACTCATGTTGTGTGCGCTAATTTTATACATGAGTGGCGGGACCTACAGTTTAAAGTCGACTCCGAACGACAGATTTTTTCAGAAGCTTTTTAATGGCAGGTTTATTTACTCTCAGAATTTTTGCCAGAAATCTTCTGAGAGGAATTCGGCGAAGAAATATTTTTTTTTTTTTTTATATTTCGTTCTGATGTCTGACCTGGTGCTCGAACCCAGGCTTTACGTCTAATAAGCGAACACATTACCTACTACACTACAAAACACATGCAACTGCATAAAACTCCTTAAGGCCAGATTTCCGGTCAAATTTGTTTTGGTTATGAGGATGAAGAATGTGATCTCTCCAACACACTCAATGGTATGCAAGGGAATTTAGGCGATGTTACTCTGGAGTCGAATAATGTTGGTTTCAGAATAAATACGTACATAATAGCTACCATAAGTCTAAAGAAATGCGCGTCAATATGATATCTAATGAAAAGCTGAATACAGAATGGGGTGAAGCTGTAAAGGATATTAGGGCAGAAAGTCAGCGAAATCTAGCAGATTCCGTGTTGGCTTATTAAATGTGGTTTCATGGTTCAACTCTCAGCTCAAACAACACGGTGCCCCGATGGCTTAGTTGGTAGTGTGTAAAAACTTCAAAGGCCGAGGCAGGGGGTTATATTCCCACCAGAGAATCTGGGTGTTTATGACTGTTTTCTGACATTATTCACGATAGAAAACATAAAATGAGAATTTTTACGAAATAGCAGTTCTAGAAAAAAAACCGACAAAAGAGTGTAATTTTCCTATAAGCTATTTATTCTGCACTGAATAGATAGAGCTCATTTCCTGAGTGTTGGTCACAAAAGCATAAATCGGCTCAAATAACTCGAATAAAATGAAATATCAAAAGAAATATTTCTTATGGCAACTTCCTCCCAACAGTCTTTTGACAAAGAGTTTAGGAATATAAAGCTACAATGAAAAGTTTCTTAAAATCTGTCATTCGGAGTCGACTTTAAAACAGAAGATTAAACATAATAACCAATGAAATAAGCAAGTGTTGGGGCAGAAAAAATGGTACATAATAGGTTTGAGCTCTGTAGCTGTTTCGTGGTTTGCTACATACAAAGAAAGCTTTGAGACAGAGATCAGCAATGAATATTCAAAAAGATGAGTAGAATTGAATCATACTCATAATTTCTGACAATTATACGCATTCATACTTACTTAAATATCATACTTAGGTTTGAAGTACTCATACTTAACAATACGCATGATGTTCTTGATTTCGATTCTCCTTTACTCAACATTTACAAAAATCACAAAATAAGTATGATACGCTTACGAACACTACAATACTCACTAGAAGGTTGTATGTTTGCTTTGATTGCTGTGTTTGTCTTTTTCTTTCTTCTTTTTTTGCAAATGCAATAACAACTAAGACTTTAAATTTTGATGAATGATCCGAATCACTCGAATCATATATGAGTATTATAAGTATTTTTCTAAATTTACGAATCTGAATGAGTAGGCGTATGAATCAAACATATTTCGAATGATGAATGAGTTTGATGCCAACATTGTACTCATACTCATTGCAACCCGTACTTATAAATCAATGTTGTAGTAAGTACGAATGAATCAGAGTAGTTGAATTTCAATACCGTTGACTCACTCATACTCAAAATTTCATGAGTACTTATGAGTAGCGAAAAAATGATTCATTGCCGATCTCTGCTTTAAGAGTTTGTAAACAGAAGAAGATTTTTGACGATATCTTGGACACACCTAATTAGCAATGCAAAATTGTCAAAAATTCCACTTATTTTTAACGCTCAAAGACGTGTAGTACCGATATTGACTCTGAATGTTAAAGATTCACATATTTTGCCTCAATATTTAATAACTTTTCAAGTTTCCAAGCAGGTATTCAATCTGCTTCATGAGTGAAATATAAAAATTGTGTACAATGAGGTACTTATGGTGCTTGTATTGTATTTATGTTTCATATCTGAATTGAAACATTCTCTTTTTTTTATTAAATTTTATCTTTTCAAAGTATTACTTTTCATATATTTCCTCGTTCTATACAAAAGGGCATCAATAAGTTGTATTTTAAATTATTCACGTATTGATTCCCCAGTGTTATTGTATAATATTCAAACCCCACACACAATAATCTTATGCAGTAAGGGTAAATGATGATGGATTTGCGAAAAAAAGAAAAAAAAGGGTTGAGTATTTACTCTAAGAGTTACATAATAAAAGAAAAAGGATTTTTACATTAAAAAAAAAAGTATAAAGAAAGTATTAAAATAAAAAGCGAATTCCCTAATGACATCAGGAAGCTTAAAAGATGAGAAATACTCACTCAAATCTCAAAAAAGAAAATTCTTTGCAGAAGGGTTTGTCATTAAAGTGTACAAAAGCATTTTATTTTTATTACTTATCTAATTAGCCTTTTCTTTACAATTGAAAAAGTATGTGTAAGAGATATACAAATGAAATTAAATACAACAAAGAATTAGGATCATTGAACTTTCGCTAATCCTTTATCTATTTAAAGTTGTGTTGGCCCTAAAAAGAATTGTCCTTAGGGTTGCAAAAAGAAAAAATTTAGTTTAAAGCTTAAAAAAGCAAAATTTTAATTAGATCATTAAAACTTTTGTCACACAAAAAATTATTGTCGAATGTTTCTAGAATTGGATGCTTTTTGAGGCACTTAAGATTTTACAGAAATATTCTCATATTCAAACTTTTTTTATCATAATCTGGTAGACAATTTCTGGCATTTGTTTTCCAGAAAATGTGACTGCAAGTTGCATACATACTTGCTTACACAATTGCTTCTTATACTCACTCCCTCAGTTAGGATTACAACCTAGCTTCTTCAGAAAACCCTCACGTGGTCTTTCAGAAGCCAATGCACCCATTACAAGTGACTGTTTGGATTTATTGCATCAATCGTTTGATGGCCGTTTAATTAACCGAAATGATGACTCCAATTATCCGGCAAGAACCATCGTTTTGACACCGTTGGACTAGGTTCTGTGGGGCCCCGTTAAAGAAAAGCGTAAGCCCGATAAACCAGAGACAAATGAGCATTTGAAGATCAACATTCGTGATGCCATTGCCGACCTCATACACTCGAAAAGTACTTTAAAATTGGTCCGGTGAGGCCAGCCCAGCGTTGCCAGAATTTTTTTGAAAAAAACTTTTTATTTCTGGGGAAAAAACTTTTTTTTACCAAAAAAAACTTGTTTTCTACAAAAGTTCCAAAATGTTTAAAGGAAACACGGTAGACCGGTACCCTCTATTGGTGTTTTTTGCTACTTTTGCCCGGGACTAATAAAATACATAACATTTCCTTTAAAAATGTAATTATTGCGTGTTATTATCATTAAATTTATTGAAAAAAAATTTAAAATTAATTTTGTCGAAAAAACTTGTTTTGTTAGAAAACAAATTTAATGAAAACTTTTTCGCATCCTAAAAAACTTGGAAAAAAAGGGAAAACTTGGCAAATGGCAACGCTGGGCCAGCCACACACAGCCATATGAATGAAATAATATTTCATTTCTATCCGAAACAATTGTACTTCACAACAAGAAAAAACCGTTTCTGTTTTATTGCATTTTTAAATTTAAACATTTAAATGGCCCACCCTATATAATAGATTCTAAACTTCTGTGCCCAAAAACAATGCCCCTTGCGGAAATGTGTTGAGATATCTTAGGTAAAGTGTTCATTGATAATTTTTGGGATTGAAGTCTTTCTTCTTTCTTTTGATTATCCTTGTTTCAAATTGTAAGTTATTAGTCCTGCTCAGACTTTTCTAATGAAGCAAGTTAAAATCATTTAAATACCACTCTAAATTGATGCTCGCCGTAGTCTAGTAGGTAGTATGGCTTATTAGACGTGAGGCCACGGTTCAAACCTCAGGTCCAGAAAAACGAATTTTGAAAAAAGCATTTCTTTTGCGACCTCCTCTCAGCAGATTTCTGGCAATAACTCAAAGAGTTATTACAATTGAAATGCAAGATTTCTCAAAAATCTGTCGTTCGTAGTCGACTTTAAACAGTAGGTCCCGCCACTTATGTATAAAATTAATACACACAACATGAGTGGTGTGGCTTTAATGGCCAATTATGTATGTATGTATGTAGCTAAGTAACTCAAAACCGCTTTTATTTGACACACTGGTTTATAACATTTTGATCTACCGTGTGTACATTCGCCTAAAAAAGAGAGGATGCCAGCTCTCTTTTCCCGGAAGATAAGTAAAATTATCAAATACACATAACGAAGAAACCCAAATTTATTCTTGGAATTGATCAGGCATGAATGATCAGATCAGATTTTAGATATGATTACTTATTCTTAGTTGAATAATTAATGAAAAAAGTATTAAATTACACACTTTTTAGCTGTCCCTTAAAGATGGAAGGAGTATTTCCTCCTAAAGCACAGACGATTTTGAATAAGAACCCCAACTTTGAAATCCATTATTGGCATGTTTTATGTGTATACTTCTTTCATCGCAGTGACTAACCAAAATATTTTATTTCCATTATTATTTTGCACAAACAAACTTAAAAGAAATGTTTTTTTTTTTTTTTGTTCATCCTTTTCCTTTGTACCCTTTAACTCACATGCTGAGCTGAGTTTTGAAATAAATTTTCCGCTTTTTGAAATAAAGTTTCTGTTTAGTACCTGCTGATGCTGCTGCTATCTTTGGTTGCAATATTTTCCTGCTGCTCTCAAAAAGGATTTTTCCTTTTTCTTTTGTTCGCTAATACGTTTTACCTGTTAAAAGTTTTTTTTTAATGTTATTTTTCCATTTCTTGCTTTTTAACCTTTATTTCCTTCTCTCACTCTGTTCTCTGCATGCCAATAGAACGGAATTCTTTCTATCTTGTTCAGTTCTAATGCTTTGAAGAATTATTTGAAATTTATTGTTGCACTTTGCATCGTTTGACGGTGTCTGTGTATTTGTGTGTTTCCATGCCATTATGTATGGATGCAGTATCAGTGTGGAATAACTTTTTATTTTTGTCTTAAACTTTTCATTGTAAATGTATTTTTAAGTAGAGTGTGTATTGTTGCCAAGTTTTATACTCCGCAACATTCTGTTGTTTGCCAAGTTTTAGTGTAAAAAAGAAACGGTTGATAGCACAGTTATGTTGCTGTTTGATTTTTTTTTTTTTGCAAAGAATTCAAAACAATTTAGCAAACAATAGAAGGTAGGGTTTATGAAGTGCTATTTATATGTGCAGCACTGTTTTCTGCACGCTTTTAATAGTCACGATTAGCGTTATTTATGTGCATTTGTGGCATTGTGGAATTGTAGAATCGTTCTCAATCATGTAATTGCCGAGAAATTACATGATTTTGAAAACGAAAACAATTTTTGCAAAATATTATTAAATCCGTGCTCCATAACAATTTTAAACACTAAACTCTGCTCTAATGAATGCAGCAAGAGAAATACAATGTATTTAGAGTGTTATTTTATTACAATTTATTTAAGCAATTAGGAAGTGTGAAATTGTTTCTCACTAAAGCTTGACTCGGTAGGGGAAACACATGTATTTCCAGTTTTAAATGTAAACGCACGCTGGGACAATCGGGCTATATTACTTACTTACTTAAATGATCATTACGACCAGAGATCAGCAATGAGTATTCAAAAAGATAAGTAGATTCGAATTATATTCATAGTTTATGATACTTATGCGCCTTAATACTTATTTTAGTAACACGGAACCTCTACTCATATTTAAAGTTTGAAGTACTCATCGTACTCATACTTAACAATATGCATGATTTTGTTGATTTTGACTCTTCTTTACTCAACATTTACAAGAATCACTAAATAAGTATGTACGAACACTACAATACTCTCTAGAAGGTTGTGTTTTTGCTTTGTTTGCTCTGTTTGTTTGACTTTGTTTGTTTGTTTTTGACTTTTTCTTTATTCCTTTTTTGTAAATGCAACAACAACTAAGATTGAAATTTTTGATGAATGATGTGAAACACTCGAATCATTTATGAGTATTATAAGTATTTTTCTAAATATATTAATCTGAATGAGTAGGCGTACGAATTAAACATATTTCGAATGTTATTGCTCACTCATTGTAACTGCATGTACGAGTACATGTAAAATTCATAATGACAAGTTCATACATACATACATATGTGACGTATGAGTGATATTGAATTCCATTATGAAGTTTCATACATGACAAAATTATTATTCCTTATTGCATACTTTTCAGAGCAACTAAATCAGTACATGTAATATATTACGTGTGAGTATTATTTTTAAAATTCAATTAAACAGAAAGTATACGATTAGTAGTAGTGACTACGAATGAATCAGAGTATGTAGTTGAATTTCAATACTGTTGACTCACTCATACTCGAAATTTTATGAGTACTTACGAGTAGCGAAAAAACGATTCATTGCTGATCTCTCATTACGACCCATTAGTTAGGATTACGACCTATCTTCTCACACCACTTATTTTCTGTATGTTAATTTTATACTTGAATGGTGGGACCTACAGTTTAAAGTCGATACCAAACGATAGATATTTGAGAAACTTTTCATGGCCATGTTATTTACTATGATAAGTTTTACCAGAAAACTGCTGAGAGGACGTCGCCGAAGGAATATTGCTTGTACTTTGTTATGTTCGGTATATCTGTCCTGGAGTTTGAATCACGGGGTTGCGTTTAATAAGCCAACACATCACCTACAACGAAGACTCCACGGTTGTAGTATACTGTGGAACTTCAGTGGAAGAAATTTTATCATGTGATATTCCTTAATAAAAGGACATTGTGATTTAGTCCATCAATACATGCATACATAATTCTTCATTACAACAGTTCCGTCAGGATTACGACCTGACCACTTATGTTGAGTGTACTAATTTTATACATGAGTGGCGAGATCTACTATTTTAAGTTGCCTCCGAGCAACAGTTTTTTTAGATTCATTGCATATCAATTTTAATAACTCTCCGTGTTTTTGCTGCTGAAAGGAAGTTGCCAAAGAAATGCTTTTTCCAAAAATTGTTTTTCTGGACCTGGGGTTTTAATCGTGGCCTCACGTCTAGTAAGCTATGTATACTACATACTCGAATACGGTGAGCATCACCACATAGTGGTATTTAAATGATCTCAACTTAATTCATTAGAAAAGTCTGAGCAGGACAATTTACAATTTGAAACAATCAGAATCAAAAGCAAAAAGATTCGTATAATTGAAAAACTTCAATGACATAAATGATCAAGTAATATTCTAAGTAAGGGCAATCCCAGCATTTTAAAACCAAAACAAAGTTCTGTCTATGGTTATCACTAGTTACTGGCTAATAGGAGTTACCCTTCCTGTTCCACTTACCAAATGCTATCTTTACAATATTCGTAATTTTTTAAAACAACTGGATATGCTCAGATAAGTAACGCGATGTTATGACCTCTTTGAGGTCAATAAAAATACGATATTCATATCCTTACAACATACACTTCCAACAGAATTTTTTTCATGATTTTGTTTCATCACTACGGTCATACATACATATATACGTAATTGGCCATTACAACCCTTCAGTCAGGATTACGGCCTAGCTTCTCACACCACTCATGTTGTGTGCGTTAATTTTATACGTGAGTGGCGGGACCTACAGGGACCAACGCCAGATTTTTTTGAGAAACTTTTTCATGGCAGGTTTACTCTCAGAGAAATCTGCTGAGAGGAAATCGGCAAAAAAAAATATTTTTTCATATTTCGTTAGATGTCTGACCTGGGATATGAACCCGGGCTTAACGTCTAATAAGCCAACACACTACCTACTAGACTACGTCATCTTTACATTATTATTTCACGTGTTTAAAGAAAATCTCATTGTCTGATAGACTGATTCATTTCTATAAATCGTAGTGTCATCTGCCACAAATTCAATTATTCCATTCCTGAAAATGGCTCAGAAATCGAAAACAATTGGCTGTCGCTATAGTCTAGATACTATCTGTAGGCTCAAATATCTCGAATAAAATGAAAAATTAAAAAGAACATGTCATCGGCGATTTGCTCTCAGCAGTTTTCTGACAAAAATTCTAAGAATAAATAAGATCGCCATGAAAAGTTTCTCAAAAATCTGTCATTCCGAGTCGACTTTAAACTGTGAATTCACTCATTGATAAAGGCACACACCATGGGTGCCGCAACAAGCTACAACGTAATAATGCGACACTGGCCGAAGTCTGGGAATACCCCACATCGACTTCTGCAGAAGCTGTAGTGACGTAGAAAAGGAGTAGACCACATAACATTTTCTCTTGCATTCTGCTGCACTTAGGATAATAAGAGAAAGAATTTTTGGGCACACAGGAGTTTTCGAAATAAATTTTTTTAAAGATTATTTTAACATTATTTTAAATTCGAAATACTAATAATACCAACAGCTACTGGAAAAATCATTACTTACTTACCTAATTAATCGTAATGATTAGTAATTGTTACATACAAATTTCATATCCATGAGGGGTTTGAGCTACAGTTTAACGACTGTAGGCCAATACACTAACTACATGAATATAATAAATCAATGAAATGAGTATATAAATGAAAATTATTTCATGTACTAGTTGTTCTTATGAATTATTAAATGCCATTACGGCCATTAGTGAGGCTAAGAAAAGCATGACAAAATTTACTTGTCATCTCTTCCAATCGGACACAAGGCTCTAGCATTTGCAATCATTATAAGCGTACGAATTTCTAAGACTTTCAAATGAATTAACTAAAGTCAAAACCACTTAAACTCCTTCCAAAGAGTATTAGTTTCGATTTGATTAATTTCACTAAAAGCCAATACCATTAAAGCCACTTCTATTACCAAAAAAAAGAAAAAAGTTAAATTAAAAAATAAAACATTCAATCAAATTCATTGAACGTTAAAATCCTTTAAAATTCCATTATAAAAATTCCTAAAAAATATTGAATTTTTTTTTAAAGTAAAATATTTGCGTCGTTTTTTTAAGTCTTTATTCAATTGCTTCTTACATGTAACTGACATCTGAAACATACTCTCTCGTGCATTTACAATGACTAACGCATTTGCTACAAACATGAAATGAATTATGTACACATGTACATGTAAAAATAAAACATGTATAAAAACTTACGCACACTTACATACATACATATTGTCCGTGTGGTAGCGGATTAGAATTCTACCACAGTGGTTCCCTGCTTGTCGTAAAAGGCGACTAAATGGGAGGGCAGAGGTAGAGGGTGCGGATGAAAAGTCTGGCATATACCCAATGACACTGATGCTTTAAAGCGAAACAATGCCGCTCAAAGTGTTGAACTACCGTGGTAACACGATAGCACCGTGGGAATCATGCATGCTTCTAACGGATGTGACGATCGGAGCCTAGTCGTATAGGCATCAGAATTGATACCAGTAAGATTCTGATTATGGTATACTGGACTACACTGCAATATTTTGATTTGATGACATGGGCTGGCGGATGGGGTATTCTGTTACCAATATGGGCTGGAGTGACATCTGGTCCAGACGGCTTTCAGGCTAATGCACCATCCGTCTCCGTCCCGTTAAAACCTGGCAAGCCTTGGGGAACGATCTTGGACTCGTCCCGTTGAGTTGGGGTGTAGGGGCAGTTAAGAATCTCTTCTGTTTAGCTCCCGGTCTGGCTCTGAACACAAGCTCTCATGAGGACTTGTGTCAACCCTCGCATGGCCTCCCTGCATTGCAAAGATAACCATGGGACCACAATAATGGTAACTACACAACGAATCCAAGATAACGGCCCCAAGTTGGGACCCAACAGAATGGAATTTAACACAAATAACAACAATCTACGTAATCTTACAGGCGCTACTTCTCCAGCCGGCACCGAAGGTGCAAAGGAGACCCAGCAGGACAGCCCTTTCCTGAACCCTTTCCGGAGGGCTTCGAGGCTGCTCCACTCACCACCGCTGAAGCAGAATGGCGAGCGATCGCACTCGTCACCACCGGAGCTGCAGAGGAACAAAGTTCCTGAAAAAGAGGTTGATGAATTCACCAAACTAGGCGATAGAATTTCCGAACTCGTGGAGATGATGGGCGGAGGAAGAAGGTCCATACACCAAGCAATGCGTGATCTAGTGGCCTCTATATCGTCACTTTACCAGCAAGCCGCTAAGGATAAAGTAGCGGAACAAGAGAAAAAGGTCAGAACCAATGATAGGAGCACTCAGACGATCCTACAACAGCAGACACCTTGTGGTCCGAAGAGGCAGAGAGAAGAATTAGAGAAACCAAGGGGAACACCATCTAAGAAGACCAGGACAATCCGTCCTCGTGGACAAGTCAAGCCTGCCGCTGAGGCTAGAAGTAGCGACTCGGCAGGGAGACCAGCAACGACTTCGAACCAGACTATGGTAGTGCCTGCAGCGACAGAGAAAGACACTCAAGAGCAAAATGATTGGATCTTGAAAACTAGGAAGCGCAGAAAACCTCCAAGACCGGATGCAGTTATTATAAAGCCAACTGAGAAGCTATCCTTTGCGGACATTCTAAGGAAGGTAAGAAACGCCCCGGAACTTAAATCAGTCGGGGAGGATGTTCAGCTCGTGAAGAAGACACAAAAGGGCGAAATCCTTTTGGAATTTAGAAGATCAGCCGAGGTGGCTACGGAGACGCACCGTGCTAAGCTGAAGAACCTACTGGCAGAAGAGATAGAGGTCAGAACGATAACAGAGGAGGCCACTTTCGAATTGAGATACCTGGACGAGGTTACAACTGAGGAGGAAATAATCGCCGCATGGAAGGACCAAATCGGCGAAATACAACCGTCGGCTCTCAAGACGATCAGAAGCGTTCCAGGAGGCACTAGGACGGCGATACTTGCAATCCCCACGAAGATGGCATGCAGGGCCGAGGAAGTTGGCAAACTGCGTGTAGGGTGGACAGTTTGCCGTCTGTTGAGGAAGCTGACCCCAAGGAGATGTTACAAGTGCTTAGATTTCGGGCATGTAGCTGGAAAGTGTCGCAGCAATAGCGACTGGTCCAAACACTGCTTCAAGTGCGGTTCGCAGGGTCACCTTGCCAAGGCTTGTGGGCGTGACCCCCACTGCCTTCTCTGCAGAGGCGATCCAGACGCTGACGCGAAACATATCACCGGAGGACATAAGTGCGCACACTATCTGGCGGCACGACGGAAGCTAACAGGCGCGGGTAAATGAGAGTTCTGCAGTTGAACTTGAACCATTGCGAAGCGGCGCAGGAGCTGCTTAAGCAGACTGTACGGGAGCAGAGAATAGACTTGTCAATACTGAGCGAGCACTACAGAACATCTGGAAACCAACGTTGGATAACCAGCAAATGCAACAAGGCTTCGATATGGTCCTGTGGTAAATTCCCAGTGGGGAATGTCGACGACAGGTGGGACAGCTTTGTGAAATGCACCGTTAATGGGGTACATTTCTTCAGCTGTTATCTTCCCCCTAGCCTTTCAATAGAAGACTTTAGACGCAGAATAGATGACATCGTTAAGGAAGCAAGGAACGTGAGACCTGTGGTAATTGCCGGGGATTTCAATGCTTGGGCTGTTGAATGGGGCTCGGCATGCACTAACACAAGAGGAGAATGCTTACTCGACGCATTTGCAACGTTGGAGGTTGTGTTACTTAATAGTGGTGACAAGGATACATTCTCGAGGAATGGACGCTGCTCAAAAATTGACCTGACATTTGTCAGCGACTCCCTGGCATCCTCATCTACCTGGTCGGTGTCTGACATCTACACACATAGTGATCACCAGGCAATCATTTTCGAAATTCGGGAACGCTCTACGGGACACAACGTTCCTGCCGCACCGCCGAACCCTCTTTGGAAGGACTCCACCTTTGACAGGGAAACCTTCGTCCTCGCATTGGAGGACATTCGGTTATTCGGGAACGCGAATGACAAGGCGACGGGCTTATGCGCTCCATAACGGAAGCTTGCAACGTTTCTATGGCAAGGAGGCGCCATATGTCTGGAAAGAAACACGTCTACTGGTGGAACGCGGATATAGCGGACCTAAGGCGTAAATGTAATCGCGCACGGCGGCTTTTCCAAAGGGCCAGAGGCCGTGATGAATTTGCTGAACTACGGGAAATGTATAGAAGGTGTAGGGCCAGCCTTAATGGGGCCATTGCATACAGCAAGAGAAGATGCTACAAGGAAATGTGCGCCGATGTGGACGAGAATCCCTGGGGAACTGGATATAAGGTGGTGATGAGAAAGCTGAACTGCTTCCGACCACCAGCCACGACGTGTGCTCTTGAGCTGCAATCAATCGTCAGGAGCCTTTTTCCGCAGAAGGCCGAGATTACGTACTCCGTGCGAGACATGAGGTCTCCAGAGGAAATCACTGAAGTCAGCAGCCAGGAATTTGAGGCGGCCTGCAAGGAGATGAAACTAAATAAGGCACCGGGGATTGACGGGATCCCAAACATCGCTCTTAAAGCAGCCATTGAGAGTAATACTGAGCTGTTTAGGCAAGTTTTTAATGCTTGTTTCCAGGAGAGAACGTTCCCTAGGATATGGAAAAGGCAGAGGCTGGTTCTCATTCCGAAGGGTAACAACGCACAGGATGCCTCGGGATACCGCCCGCTCTGTATGATAGACACAGCCGGGAAACTTTTGGAGAGGATAATCTGTAGGAGACTAGAAGCATTTCTAGAGGGAGAAGGCCTGTCGGATCGCCAATTTGGCTTCCGGAAAGCACGTTCCACCTTGGATGCAATAGAAACAGTAGTGACAGTGGCAAAGGACGCCATCAGCGGTGAGCGTTGGCTGGAGGGCGATAAGGAGTATTGCGCTATCATCACCTTGGACGTCAAGAATGCATTCAACTCTGCGGATTGGGATGCCACGTTAGCTGCCCTGGATGAAAAGGGCGTACCGAACTACTTAGTGGAACTAATTAAGGACTATTTTAAGGATAGAGTACTCATATACGACACGAACGACGGCAGAAAGTCATACGCGGTGACTGCGGGCGTGCCACAGGGTTCCGTCCTGGGCCCTATATTGTGGAACGTCATGTATGACGGTGTACTGAGGCTTAGACTCCCTAGTGGTGCACAGATCATTGGATTTGCGGACGATATTGCCCTGGTGATAAGAGGAAAACATCTAGACGAATTGGTGAGAACGTGTAACACTGCGGTGGGCACGGTCAGAAGCTGGATAACAGAAAAAGGTCTCAAACTTGCTGACCACAAAACAGATGTCCTACTTGTAAGCAGTAGAAAGAGAATTGAATTTATTACCATAACGGTGGGTGACCAGCGCATAACATCAAAGCAGGCGATTAAATACTTGGGAGTGATGATTGATAACAGGCTCACGTTTAAGGAACACTTGACGTACATCGGTGAGAAATGTGCGGCGACGACATGTGCACTTGCCCGATTAATGCCTAACCTAGGAGGCCCGAAACAGGAGAGAAGACGGCTACTGATGAAGGTAGTGACATCGGTCGCCATATATGCAGCCCCTATATGGGCCGAGGCTATGGATAGGAGGACCTATAGAGCAGGAATTGAAACGGCCCACAGGAGGTCAGCTCTCAGGGTAATCTCCGCCTTCCGGACGGTGTCTACTGATGCAGCACTAGTGATAGCGGGAATGATGCCCCTGAAACTAGTAGTAGACGTAGAGAAGAGGAAACAGGATGCAAGGAGGGGGACGAATCTTTTAAACCCCGTGCAAATAGTTGACGATGCCATGGATAGATGGCAACAAGACTGGTCCAATTCCAGCAAAGGAAGATGGACCTACAGACTCATCCCAAGTATAGGCGAATGGACCAAAAGGAAACACGGCCAGGTGAACTTCCACCTGACACAGTTGCTAACGGGCCACGGATGTTATAGAGCATATCTCTATAAGTATGGACACGACGTAGATGAAGCATGCCCAGAATGCCGTAATGAGAAGGAGACGGCGGAGCATGTTTTCTTTACCTGCCCGCGGTACGACGATCAACGAATTTGCCTGGTGAGGACATTAGGATCCCAGGTAACACCCGATAATGTGGTTAGGCTAATGCTAACCTCAAGTGACAACTGGAACGCAGTATGTGTTTTCGCGAGGAGGGTTTTGATGCGGCAAAGATTGGCTGAGAGAGCAAGATCAGCAGAATTAGAAGGCAGCACTCGCTGAATCTCCACCCCCCCGAAGTAATACTTGATTGTGGTCCCGGGGGGGGCAAATGGTTGAAAGTGTGACGAACGAGGTTGGGTTTAGTACGCAGGCGCTTAGCAAGCCGAGAGTAAGTCTTGCGGCGAATCGTGCACATTGGTAGGCCGGGCTACCAATGTCTTTTGAAGATTCCCAACCTTTAGCTCGTAAAGCTATAAAAAAAAAAAAAAAAATACATATCGTCGTTTAAGTAAATACATTTAAAAAACACATGTTCAAAGAGAGAGTATAGCATTTCTTTTAAATAAACGTGTACGAAGAATGTAGAAAAATGTTGGTGAGTATTTGAACATTCTAGGAGTGCACTACAGGCACGTAGAAGTGGATGTTTTACTGATGCTGTAAATACTCTACAACAAGTATACCATATATTCATAAATAAACATACATATTCATGCATATACGAATATAAACCACGAAGAATTCTTGCAACCCAATAAACATTGCGATGAAGAATACAAAGTGAAACAGCATAGAAAGGAGACGAAAATAATTTGAAAAATTAATTGTAGAGTTCACGAAATCAACTCTTTTGAAATGTTAGATTACCTAAGGCTAACAAGTGTTATCGAAGTCGTATTATTTTTATTTTTCATACATAATTGGTCATTACAACCCTTTAGTCAGGATTACAACCTAGCTGCTCACATCACTTGTGTTGCATTTCCCAATGTTATCCATAACTGGCGCAACCTAGAAATTTTGAATAGCAATTTCATTTTTCTCTCAAAGTTTTTGCCAGAAGACGACGAAGACGAAGTTGCCGAAACAAATATTTTTCATATTTCTTTTTGTCTGAGAATAATATTTCGTTTCACTTACCCTGGCTGGTTTTCCAGTGCGGTGTAGTCGTGCTTTTTGTTATTCAGCCCTTGCGCTGACCAATTTCTTCCTTTTCCCTGATTTTGGTGGAACTTGGTTAGTACAGGGTGAAGTCGCCGTGGTCTAGTAGGTAGTGTGTTGGCTTATTAGACGAAAGGCCCCAGTTCGAACCCCAGGCCAGACATCAAAAACAAAATACAAAAAGTATTTCTTCGGCGACTTCCTCTCAGCAGATTTCTGGCAAAAACTCTGAGAGTGAAAAATTGCCATGAAAAGCTTCTCAAAAAATCTGTCGTTCGGAGTCGACTTTAAATTGTAGGTCCCGCCACTCATGTATAAAATTAACGCACACAACATGAGTGATGTTGAGAAGCTAGACCGTAATCCTGACTGAAGGGTTGTAATGGCCAATTATGTATGGATGTATGGTTAGTACAGGGACTGTGTTCACCCGTGGCATCATAACGGGCCGCTATGCGTGCTCAAGTGAGCTTTGTGATATCAGAGCTATTACTCCGACCTATATAGTTTGTCTGAGATAACTGAGCCAGGGTTTGGCCCTTGGGGTTCACGTCTACGATAACTTTCAATATTTTAAATTAATCACTATAAAGGAGAAAAAAGTATAAAAATTTAAGACATATTATCACTACTACTATTGCAGCATCAGTTATTATAATGAAAACTAAAAAAAAATTGTTTACTGGGTTATAATGCTTATACCAGTGCACGTACACGATTGTACATTTGGTTTAAGAAATATCTCATGTTACCAATTACGCTGCAATTAGTTTTATTGTCTAAAAGCTTTGCACTTATGTTAACACATTCTTCGCCACTTTATGGAAAATGTGAAATGGGAGAAGCTCGCAATACATAAAGAAATGGAAAAATATGAAAAAATATACATACTATTGGCAATATCTAGTAATCTTTATTTTTTTATAAAAAAAAATACCTTTGTGCAATTTTAAAGACAATTTTACATAATTTGGAATTTAATTTGAAGAGTTATAGAAGCTATGGACTTGCCATAATCTGATCTGAATAAATCTGTTGATCACAAGATACCTGAATACCCTTTCAATCCGGATATCACAACAAATATACGTCTCAGAGAATATCATCTGACGGATGCAGACCACGCATCCAAACCAACTGTGGATTTAATTTTTGTTATTGATAATCTTGGATTATCCTCTGAGCCTGAAATAATGGCTATAAACACTTGAGCTGCACGGGTCCTGTATCAGAGTATATCGAATAAAAATATACGCATATTTGATGAAAACAATGTGTCGATTTTACGTGGGTACCTATCCGTGAGGACCTTATCCCACGGTGCTCTTCGCACAGGGTGAAATGCAATGCGTCTACCAACGCCCCAACATACACGCTGTAAACACTGGCTACAACACGGTATGAAGGTATCAATTCGAAGTCATACTATTTGGGTATGACCAACTAAGCTCCTTCAATGCGTTAAGAGTGTAACGCCACACCGTACTGACATACTCCCCGCGATTTGGGTCTAAACCACAGCCACCACGTCGCGCCCACAAGGGGGCCTTACCATTGGCTGGCAGGGAAGTATCCCTGGGGCTCTCGGCACCCGTGGTACCAGATTAAGACCTCTGGTCAGGCTTTGCAGCCAAGCAAGACCAGACTGCTGCCAGTTGAACCCCAAATAGTTCCTGACTGGTAGCAGCACCCTTAGTCGCCTCTTACGACAAGTATGGTGATCACTGTGGTAGTATTCTCTTCCCAATATCACACGGGGAGCATATTTGATGGCAGTAAAGAGGCCTTTAAAATCCCTCTAGAGAGTGTAAACATTACATGTAAGATTGTCCAAGAATACCAGATGTCTGGAGGAAATAGCGATATACCACGATTACTTTTTTTATGAGTTTTTGTATACGGTGTCATTGAAGATACAAAAAAAGCTGGCTGGCTGACGATGAATTCTTGATAGAACATGTCTAGCCGAAGATTATTATACAGAACTCAGTTCTAACCAAGAGCGATTATTGTATTCCGAAATAGGTAATATTAGTGCAACAAGAACTTAAAGGTTACTTGCAGATGCTAACTTAGCTTCTCTCTCTTAATGCATTATAGTTCCCTAGGTCATGTCCATGTTTCTATCTGGAAACCATTTTTTATCGCCTTAGTTTAGTAGGTAGTGTGTTGGTTTATTAGACGTGAGCCCACGTTTCAAAGCTCAGATCAGACATCCCGAACAAAATAAAAAATGAAAACATATTTCTTCGGCGGCTTTGTCTCAACAAATTTCTGACAATTACTCTGAGAGTAAAGAAAAATTGCCATGAAAAGATTCTCAAAAAAATTTGTCCTTCGGAAACTGTAGGACCCACCACTTATGGATAAAATTAACACACACAACATCAGTTGTGTGAAAAACTAGGTAGTAATTCTGACTTAAGGGTATGCGTACTCATTTTTTATAGAAATTTTTTAAATTTTTGACGCATCTGAAATAAAACGAGCAGATAATGTACATGATCTTTCAAGTTGCAGCCCTATATAGTAACATACTCATCATCATCACAGGTATCACAAGTATTAAACAAGCTTGGAATTTTTAAAATTTATTTCTGGAAATAAAATTCTTTATGATCATCGCATTTGTTTAGTACGCATAGAAGTAAATATTTCATCGACTACATGAGATGTTTAATTTTTTTTTCAGATATGAGTTATTTAATAAACTGTAAATTTAAATTAATTTCTAAATATTAAAAAAACTAGCAATTTAAATAAAACTTATAACAGACTTATGATTCTTCACTTTTCCACCATACAATATGACTTGACAGGCTTACTTAGCTTCCTACTAAACAAATATGATAATTTTTTTATCTGCGATAATGTAATCTAAACACAAAAATTCAAATGTACAAAGTGCAAATATACATACATACATATGTATACAAATGCAAATTGTTCCATATCCCGGTGGATATTAGAAAATTCCATTAGTAATCGCAGTATTATAAAATACCATTAGTGAGGCCACGGAATACATATATAAAATATAGAAAACTTAAAATATTTTTATACACATACAGTGGTCGGCAATCGAAGTTAGAACCATTTGACAATGCATTATCTACTAAACAACTCAGGTCTTAAAATTTTTAAAAACTGTCAGCCTACTATATTGGGTGGTTTTTTTAGAATCAATCATAATACAAAACTTGAATATTAATGTAAGGATATATTTTTATTCGTAGCCTAGTAAGTAGTCTAGTAAGTAGTCTAGTAAGTAGTCTAGTAAGTAGTCTAGTAAATAGCCTAGTGAGTAGTCTAGCAAGTAGTCTAGTAAGCAGTTTAGTAAGTAGTCTGGTAAATAGCCTAGTGAGTAGTCTAGCAAGTAGTCTAGTAAGCAGTCTAGTAAGTAGTCTGGTAGGTAGTCTAGTAAGCAGTCTAGTAAGTAGCCTGGTAGGTAGTCTAGTAAGTAGCCTGGTAGGTAGTCTAGTAAGTAGCCTATTAAGTAGTCTAGTATGGATTGTATTTTCTTATTAGACGTGAAAACATGGTTCAAGTCCTAGACCAGACATCTCCAACAAAACCAAATAAAGAAAGAATATTTCTTCGGCGACTTCCTCTCAGCAGGTTTCTGGCAAAAACTGTGAAAGTAAATAAAATTGCCATGAAAAGTTTCTCAAAAATCTGTCGCTCAAAGTGGACTTTAAACTGTAGGTCCCGCGACTTATAAATAAAATTAACATCACTCACTCACTGAAGAGTTGTAATGGCCAATTAAGCAAGTAAGAGTTAAGAAGCTGTTGGAGAGCTGTATTGAAGGTATGTTAATGTAAGTATACTTTGGACGTGTGATTATGTATTCACACTTCCACAGATGGTTACAACAGCGTTCCAGCTGTCAAAACATAAATTGGAAAAAAATTCCTCGACATATTTAAAAAAAAAACTCGTATTCTATCCAAGTACGCTGGTGTATTCGCCTATAAACAGATAATGAGCATAAAACACCCCCTACATGACATAAAACACAATTGTTTACAATTGATTACATAGTATATAACTTTTTATAAGTATTCCTGGTTTTTGGTTTGGTTATGTTAATTTGGCATTCACCTCGAAAAGCATTGCTTAGTACATGATTATAACTCCCATGTTGCGTGTCTTAATTTTCTACATGAGGTGCGGGATCTACAATTTAAATTCAATTCCAAACGTCTGATTTTAGAGTAACTTTTCATGGCATTTTTATTTTACTCCTAAGGCTCTTGCCAAAAGACTACTGAGAGTAAATCGCCGCAGAAAATATTTTTTCGTATTTCGACGTGTAAGTTGGGCTCTATGTTGTGCATATATCCACATTGGGCTAAATCTGTCTGGAATCTCATTTCTTCTTTGCAAATGAGTATATATTCAATTGAATTTTCTGTTGTATGAACCATTTCAAGTACGTTAGCTTTTAGTTAACTTCAATGGCCCTGAGTCTAGAAACACCTATGATAACGACAATTGAATGTCTCACTATCTCCTACAGAGACATTCATCATTCTGGGATATGCTTAGACGTGGTATACACATTCTCTAGGGATCTGATGACAACTTTACGGTATATCTTCACTCATGATACCGTTTCACATACACGGTGGTAGTCTTAAGCTGCTATTTCAGCTTAAATACTACTGCTGTAATGGGGTATTGCAAGAGACATATAAATGCACTCCACATCCGAATTTGTTGCCTGATCAGGATCCGTGTGAATACTTATTTAACATTCTCTAGAGGTTGTAAAACTGTATCACTAAGCTGGAGCGATGTCGGTTATCATATCATATTATTGATAACACTTTAGTAGTGGACCCCTGTATATATTATGTATAAATATTTTAAAAAAAATCTAATTGAAAAATAAGTTATTTTACTCTTGCCAATTCTGATGAAACCACAAAAAAATAAGAAAATGAAAATTCATTTAAAATATTATGCATGTTCGTTATCTCTCTAACTTTCTCTCTCTCTCTCTCTCTCTGTCTTGCCATCAAGAATGTAAGTCTTCAGTTTTGTGTGGATGTGAAATTAAAATCATGATTCATTTAAAAGTATGTTTTGCTCATTTTCTTATATGTACACATACGTACGTACATATACATATGTGCTATATGCAGACACTATTTCAATTTGTATGTTTTTTTGTTTGTTTGCTCCAGTTATTTTAGTTGCATTATGGGCAAATTTGTCCAGTACTCGTAAAGTACTCGTTTCTATTTACCGTTGTTATACATATGTGAAGTTAAATAACCATAGAATAACTTCCTATGACTGTCCGTATTCAACTGCTAGGTATACATTTTCTACTACATTTGTATGTACTCAGTTAGTCTTAGTGGAATGAATCCATAAATCTGTGGGTTCTTACTATAAATTGATGGAGCGTGTAATTGTTTAGAAAAACTTTTAATGAAAACAAAAACGAACTAAACAGTCAGTTAAGCTCGACTAAACGGTTCATTATGAATACCTCCAAATACTTAATTAATTGGTCAAGACAACCTTTTAGTCAGGATTACAATCTCAGTTCCCACATCACTCATGTTGCGTGTTTTAAAGTTTATCTATAAGTGGCAGGACCTACAGCTTAAAGCCGACTGCGAACGATATATTTGAAAACTTTTAATGGCAATTTTATTGACTCCGAAAATACTGCTGAGAGTAAGTCGCCGAAAAAAATAATTTTTCATGTTTCGTTTTGTTCGAATTTTATAAGGCAGGAGTTGAACCTCCTAATAAGCCAACACACTACATACTAGATCACGGCAATTTCAATACCTCCGAATAGTGAAGCCAAATTTTGCCTCAAATACACAATAGGCAATCATAGTTGCATTCTATTGTTACGAACGATGGAAAATAGATTTAATTTCAGAATCCTACAGGGAAAAAATCAAGGGTTCGATTAGAAAACCCGGTCGATTCGACAGGATGACAATGCTGTGTGCCTGATGATAGCAGAAAGATGTGGAGTATTACGAGCTGCTAGAACCAGATGAAACCATTAATACAGATTGCTACCGCTAACGATTAATTGGAACGACATATTGATCGAAAGGCAATCATAATAGGCCACAAGACACGGCGCGGCAATTTTGCAGCATCAGCAAATCGCAAATCAAAGCAAAATCGGTTCAGGATGCTATCAAAGCATTAGGCTATGAACTGGTGCCCCTACCGCCGTATTCACTAGACTTTATGCCTTCCGAGTGCTGTTTCTTTTCACTGATAGGATACGCATTGGTTGAGTAACACTTCGATTCTAACGTGGAAGTCGAAAATTTGTTGCCTAATTGGTTCGGTAATTCAGAAAACGAACACTTTTATTGGCGTGGAATCCACAAATTGTCTGAAAGACAGAAAAAAGGGTGTAGCCAGCAAAAACTAATATTTTGAATGAAATGTTGTTTGCTCTTAAATTTTAATTTTAATTTAATTTTTAATTTTTTACTTTTAAAATTAGTTTAAAAAAAACGCAAACATTTGCTTAAAAACTGTCGGCTTATGTTAACAGTATAGGGGATACGAAGAGAAGAGCTAGTAGTGATGTAAAAACGTAACAATGAGTTTGGAGAAATGCCATGAATTTCAAAAATTATTTCATTTTTCATATCTTGTGTTCTGGTATTCTTCTGTTTTTTTTCGTAATGTTTGTGTTGCATTTGCTATGAATATGTTTTTCATTCTCGTCTACTAGGATGTTTTTTTTTTTGTTTTGTGGCATTCACATGGTTGTTACACTACTATACCATCACATACTCTTACTGTTGAAGTGTTTGTAGTTTAAAGAAAAGAAAATGCAACTAAACAGGAAACATTTTTGAAGCTTTTTATTTATGTTCGTTATTAGCAAAAAGATTTAAAACATCTTCTATCCTCAGAAAAATTAAAGAAATATGGCATACAAGTATTATAAATTAAATCAACCAATATGTGCGGCTCAAATGTATACAACTTTTTTTGTACTGAATTCAAGCGAAGCTGTCGAAATGCTCATATTTTTTTTTAACTTATTTATTACAATGCAACGAAACATTCCAATGGCTACAAGTACTCCTTAATATCCGTGTTCCCATTGTCTGTACAATGTGTCAACTTGACCTCTGGGTACTGTACTTGTCTTACTTGACAAGTACACGTTCTCTGACCTAAACATCCGTGTTCCTGACACTCAAGTCGTGGCCAATGTATACAATATTTTCACAATAACTTGAGACATTAAAATATTAAGGCAAAGTAAAAGTATTGCTGGTATGGAATTGCAGCATATTTAGTTTTTAGAAGTAATATTCCAGCATAACTTTGCAGTGGCTATGTGTTACATTGTTCATACTACATAATTGTAGCTTGCATAAAGGATTTCAATGCTTTGAATAAGCATAAAAATACTCACCTTCGGTTAGTACTAAATGAACCCAATCATCAAAAAATGCGACATAAACGATGGTTATTTAGCTTCATTCTTGTACGAATATATAGGGTTTTCGAACGGAGACTTCCGTACTTGCTTTGCCATTGACAACCATAGACAACGGTGTGTTTTCGATGAATATGCTCTGAAGCAATTGGCAACTTACCTTTGTCTACCCAAAATGACCTAAGAATATCTAATTCGTCCCAAAAACATCATTCTTGGTTGTGGATTTTGCTCTGGCGATCAGTCTTTTTTTTTTTTTTTTTTTTTGGTTAGGACTTTGGCCAGGACATCACTCTCTATGGTAGGCACAATAGCTCAATGGTTTTGGCATGAATTGGTTGGTGTAGACACCAACGACATGTTGCTTCCACAGAATTATGCTATGTTCTACACAACTCATGCTACATTCAATATTCTGCACAAGTGATTTGATGGTATGATCATGTCACGTGTAGGTGATGTGAAGTGGTAGCTGAAATCGTGTCATTTGACCAAGTTCTATCTTTTCTTTTTGGCATTTCTTAAATTGCAGGTTTATGATAATAAGCAACAATCCACAGTGGTCCTCAAAGTCAACAAGTTCAATGCCATCGGTTTAATTCATCCTGATTTATGAGCCAGAAAATTTCGATGATAATCCACACACTTTGTTTTATAAAAATTTAAAGAGAGGACGTGTTTAATGTAAGATACATTATAAGTAAAGATCCTTACGTAGTATAAGGACAAAGTTCAACAATTGAGAACAACGACGAAACAACATTTACATGTATTCTTCAAGATTCCACGCCACAGAGACAATATTCCCTTCGATACGTATTTTTTTGCCATGTTGATGGTTTTGAATCGAGAAGAGTAAAATTAGTGAGAGAAGGATTAATAACTGCCCGAAAGACTTGCTCACACATACATACATATGTAATTGGTCATTACAATCCTTTTGTCAAGATTTCGATCTAGTTTCTCTCACTACCTATGTTGTGTGCGTTAATTTTATACATTAGTGGAGGGACATACACTTTAAAGTTGATTCACAGAGTTTTGAGAAAAATTTGCATGCCAATTTTATTTACTCTTAGATATTTTGCTAGGAATCTGTTCTTCGTTTTGTAGAAGATGTCTGACCTGGTGTTTGAACCGTGGCCTCATGTCTAATAAGCCACCACGCTACCTACTAAACTACGGCTGCTTCTACGGGTTAATAGATCCGCATAATTAAAGAAGGAAGAAGATACTAATTAATCGACAAGACATTGTTACGTTATCGTTTAGCATTAAAATAATAAACTAAAGCTACAAAAACAAAAACAATGGACTTGTTTACATGATCAACGAATAAACAAAAAATATAACAACAACATCAGTATAAAAAAAAGGGATAAACAAGTAAACAAACAGGCAACAACAACACTGCAAGGATAAACGTAAACAAAATACACAAACAACAATAACGAAAACAACATGTTTACATTTATTGAAATTTTTGCGAAGGCAAAGTCATTATCCTTCAAGAACATTCATCAGACTGTTTAACCAGTGATATAAAAGGCAAGACAAAGCGGGCAATGGGATCAGGAAGAATTCAGTCAGTTTTGTGTGAGGACGTGTTATGTGTGAAGACAATAATTGTGCTTTGGAGGTCTACGTTGTAAAGATCTAAGAATTGTTAGTCTGTGCGCAGAAGAATGTAAAGAAGAATAACATTTAAAGCAAATTGTTGTTGTTTAAATCAAGTTGCGACCAGTGCCACATGGAATTGTGCGAACAATAAAGAATTGATTTAAAACTAAACACAAATTTAGTTTTGTTTTTATTTGCAATCTGCGAATTCATATTTTAAACATTTTTAAAAGGATAAAAGCGTAACAATATTATACAGTTTTCGGCCCAGAAATAACAGATACTTTGGGTTAGAGGAAGCATTAGTTCTCTAGCTTGTAATGTGTCCCATCACCATCGTAATTTATGAGTAATAAACCGAAAAACTAAATAATTTCAGCAAGTGACGAGATTAAACTGAATCACAAAAATTGTGTTCAAAGGATCTCTCAAAAGGGTTTAAAGACATGAAATGTGATTACAAAAAATCCTGTCCAAATATCACTACATCCAGAGTGTTTACATTTTTAGTTTCTTTTCTTCCGAGTGCAAATGATGTTTAAAAAAAATGTTTTTAAAATTATTCTTCTTTGGTTGTATCTTTTATTATCGTACAAATAACAAAATTTATGTACGTATCCTGCATTATATCTCACGTTGTTGCGTTTGTTGTTTGTAAATACTTCAAATGAGATTTTTGTGATGAAGACTTTTCAGGCTTGAGGGAAAATGTGTATAACACAATACAAAAATGGTCTAAACAAGATGACCATCTAAGTGTCAACAACAAAAACAAATAAAATGTAAAAAGTTTTTGGTCTTTTTTTAATAAAATTTCGGTGGTAAAATATTATATTTGAAGAGTGTTCTTCAGCTTGTTTTTTTTACTTTCAGAACGGTTTATTTAAATCCTTGACAAAAAAGAAATTCATTTTACGAAACTCCATGAAGCTCTTCAACCTCTTCATGCTGAATAAATAGAAAACCAGTAGAATGGCAATCCGTAAACAAGTCCAGAATAAAAAACCTGCTACAAAATTTATAATCTTTGAAACATACACAAAAAAAAAATAAAAAGAAAAGGAAGTGCAAACTGCAAAATAAATGTCGGGATTTTTGTGTGCTCTTGAGTAGTGAAAATCTTTAAATGAAGCCGAAAAAGAAACATGATTTCTAACAGAAGAATAACAAAAAAAAACTTTTTTAACGCTTTTTTCAGTAAGAGATGATAATGTTAGCAAAAGGAAAAGCGAAAAAAATAATACAAAAAAGGGAAAAAAATTAAATGTTAGTTTCATTCATTCAACTTTCCCTCAAACGGCCCCCTGTTCCAAAGGCGTAACTCAACAACCAACACAACAAATTGCGATAATCATTCAACGGTTCCAAAGTAATGACTGGTAATATTTGGGTTCTCAGAACCAACTTCGCGACGAGATACTTCGATGAACCGATAGGATAGGTTTAGCTTTAAGTTTGGGTTAGAGGACGTGTACTTTCCATTGAGACAATTATAATACTAAGAGGTCAAATTGACTCATTGTAATACGTCCTAAAAGAGAGAGGATGATAAAGGAGTTAGTGAAAGGAGATGAGGTAGGAAAAGAAGAATAAGAAGGCGGAGGAATAACACAAGACGCCGTAGTCTAGTAGGTAGTGTGTTGGCTTATTAAACTCAAGGCCCGAGCTCAAACCCCAGGTCAGACATCAAAACGAAATATGAAAAAACAAAAAATATTTCTTCGCGACTTCCTCTCAGTAGATTTCTGGTAAAAACTCTGAAAGTAAAATCAAATTGCCATGGATAGTTTCTCAAAAATTTGTCGTTCGGAGTCGACGTTAAACTTTAGGACCCGCCGCACACGTATGAAATTAACGCACACAACATGAGTGGTGTGAGAAGCTAGACCGTAAGCCTGACTGAAGGGTTGTAATGGCCAATTATGTATGCATGTACAAACACACAAGAGAGTCGGACACAAATGAAGCCGTAGTACATACTTCTGAACCTCCTCAAACTATTAATGAATTTATGTCGAGCCTTAATGTCCGCACTCGACAAAGAGTTCGAACCCTCGAAGAAGCCCCTGCCCAGAGTACTACCAGCTAGACACTACCTACTAAGGGCTAGACAGTTTCAGAAGAAATGTTCGGTAGTTTCCAACTTCTTCTCGTCGCAACATACCCTGCTACAAAACGGCTGGGATCTGTTCCAGATCCTTTTCAGCGATCTAATCTCGCAGTGTCCTGTAATGAGCTCAGTCCAGCAGCAAACCTGTTCTATCACTATCTATAGCACGACATATACACCAAGAAACATAACATACCGGCCCATTCCCCTCTCTCTACTCTTTCCCCTGACCAACGATGATGCCGTAGAGGTGGAGGTTGGGGGATCAGGACCAACTATCAAATCCCGCTCAGAAAGTGAACCTAACCTAGAGAGAGCATCCGCCCTCTCATTGCCGAGTATAACGCTGTGACCCGGAACCCAGCATATACGGATTCGGTGTGATCCAAAGGTCCTTACAGGCTCTTTGCATTTACGAACAAACCGTGATTTACACTAGAACGATAGCATTCATCAACAACTTCCCACCTTTCATAATCATGTATCAGCTCAAGCTTATCAGCATATCATTTGTATTTGGCATTAGTTTTAATACATCTTTCGTCATAGTACTGCAACAATGCGTTCAATTGTACTGTCCTTAATCAGTATAAGGCACCATTTACCCTGTTGCATGGTGACAACAAGGACAATTCCGTGCCCTATCAATCTACATTTCATAAACATTCCAAATCATGCAACTCCTGCAGCTCCGTTAAGGTATCAATGGACATCTTCAAACCTTTTGATACCGTGCGGTATTCATAAAAGATGATCTCTTTCCGTTCGACCCCATCAAATGCATCCCAATGGCACTATTTTCAAAAAAAGTGTCCAATTGTCAACTGCCTCTAGCACCATTAAACGGGAGTCAATTAAGATGAGTCTGGCAGAAAACGTTGGAAAAACGAAGCATACAGTGTACTGTACATTAAAAACAAATATACATTAATAAATTACCGTTATTCTTATTTTAAAATTGTTTCATTGCAAGTTTTTAAAATTGAAACAAAAAATTTCGAAATATTATCAAATTTAGTCGGGCACTATCCTTAAGTGGTAAATGTTGAGTTTGGTTATTGTTAGAATTTTATCCTTAATGTGCTGTTTCTTGTGACGCTCACTGTACATTGTTGACAAGTAGGGATCCGAGGTTAGCTATACGTTCACGACATTATCAGTGAATTCGTTTATCTTGCCTCCGCCGATACCACCAAAAATTATGTCAGTCTGGAGAGCGCCTTGGCCAACAAATGCTATTATGGTCTCAATAGGCAATTGAGCAGAAGAGATCTCTGTCGTACGACAAAATTAAATCCTATAAATTACTCATCCTCCCCGTGTTTTTTTATGGCACAGAAGCATGGACACTATTAAACGCTGATGCAGCAACTTTGAAAATATTCGAGAGAAAAGTCCTACGTAAGATCTTCAATCCAGTGCGAGTAACGATTATTTCCGTATTTGATCCAACAAAGGACTGTATGAGATCTTCAATGACGTAGATGTTGTGCAGCGTATTAAGCTCCAGCGGCTGCGCGGGCTTGGCCATGTCGTTTGAACGGGTGAGGATGTTTCAGCGAGATGGGTGTTTGACGCGATATTGTTTGCGTTGGAAGGACAAAGTCGAGGAAGCTCTGTCATCGATTGGTGTAAACAACTGGCGAAGGCGTGCAAGAAGCAGAGGCGCCTGTGACTTTTCCCCATGCATTGGGATGTCTTGGATCTTATGTGGATTGACCTCGTTGCAAATTCGACAATTTTGCTTGGTTACAGACCCATTCAACCAGAAATGTGCATCATAACTGAAGATGATTTTTCAATGAAATAATTATTACCCGCTGAGTAGCGCAGATTTTATTATTGGTGTAGTATAACAGCTCAGAGTCTCTGGTGTTAATTGAACCCACGACCCTTATGCTAATAGTCCAGCATACTACCCACTAGACCACCAGGGCATCTAGTAATATTATATTTGAACAATTATTTTAAATCACCCATGATCTTCAAAGAAAAGAAAATAAATCCAGAATTTACTTGAGAATAACTGTCATTACCTTTAAAGTTTTTATGAAAACATTTGAACAATTCCAGTGCAATTTAAAAATTCCAACGTACGTAGTGTATTGTAACAAAATAGACACAAATAAAACCTAAGCGTCAGATATATCACCCGAAAGGATAATAAAACTTATGTACATACATATGTATGTACATGTTACATAGTAAAATAATAAGTTATTTACTTACGAGGGCTGTACTTAAATTAAGCGAACTAATAAAGTGAAGCAACAAATACTCCTTTTCTCTAGTGAGAATTAATAGCTTAACTTTCTATTAAGGATCTTATTTAAAGCTTCTTAAAATAGCCATCGACCAAGTTTTACGTACTCCGAGCCACTTCTTCAAGTTTGTAAAAACGATACAATCCGAAGCAACAAAATCCAGCGAATTTAAACCATTATTTTTGGCTATCGTACTAAAGAGTGTGTGAAATAGCATTAACGTCCACTTGAAAGAACTCCTTGTCTTTTGCTAAAGATAACATTTTCTTCCACTTTTGGCACTTAAATCAGATCAGATAAGTTGATAAAACTTTACTCGTCGTTGATTGATTTTTCTTTTTGAAAATAATCCACGAAAATTATCCCCCATACAATCCAAAAAATGGACTCTACAACGTTGTCGGCATGTGAAATTGTGTTTTCTTTGAACATGATTCTCCCAATATATTCCACAGTTTTTACCGTTTCTCACTTCCAGTCCTAAATCATTACCCTAAGTCCGACTTAGAAAAACGAATTAATTGTTAGGAAACATTGTCAAGTACTTTGCTGAAATATGTATCATTACGACGCTGCACCTATCCTAAATTTTCAGTCGATTACTCACTTTCAATTGGCGCAAGCACATTGCATTCGGAGATTGTGTACGCTATTGTAGATTCTTTTAAGTGGTTCTGGCGTGGTATCCACGATTAGTGGACGACTATGGGAGGACATACGGCCTAGAACATATTCTGACACCTAATATTTTATAATCGTAAGCAAATGCTGTAGTCGCCGTAGTCCAGTAGGTAGTGTGTTCGCTTATTAGACGTAAAGCCCGGGTTCGAGCCCCAGGCCAGACATCAAAACGAAATATGAACAAAATAACATTTCTGCGGCGACTTCCTCTCAGCAGATTTCTGGCAAAAACTCTGAGAGTAAATAAGAGTTTTTCAAAATCTGTCGTTCGGAGTCGACGTTAAACTGAAGGTCCCGCCACTCAAGTATAAAATTAAGGCATACAACATGAGAGGTGTGAGAAGTTAGGCCGTAATTCTGACTGAAGGGTTGTAATGGCCAATTATGTATGTATGTATGTAAGAGCGAATGCATAAACTAACAACTATGGCAAGACATACGGCCTGGAATACCTAATATTTTATAATCGTAAATGAATGCATATCTCTGGACGAATTACATTAGTGGTGGCTTAAATATTGATTTTTAATACTGGTTTACTGGTCTGATGACATAAACCAGTAACTTAACGAGTAAGTAGGCCAGTGAACAGGAACACTTAGGACAAATTCTATAGGCAACAGATGTATGGTAAGTTGAGCCATATTTTTGGAACCAAATGTCTGTGATGTTAAGCTGATTAATTTTTAAAAAGAAAAATTCAGTCAACAGGGCTAAATAGTGGACACATTTCAGCAAGTAGAGAGCAAGGACAATCGACATTCCAGCGTCTTCTACCAGACGTTACGATGTTCTTTTCGATATGTTTGCGCTATTATCCTGTTGACGATTTTAAATCAAGAAGAGCAGAATTCACCCAAAAGAGATCATTAACTGATCGAATTGTTAGCTCAGTATGCCGTTTAGGTTGACCCAAATATAGACGATATGCTATATAAACGAAGAGATTTATTTTTTTCGAAGCAAATTTCCAAGCTTTAGAAGCGTTTTTCTGAAGCTAAATTATTCATGATAACTTGTCTAATTTCATTATACAAAAATGTCAAAACTCGCCGTAGTCTAGTAGGTTGTGCGTTGGCTTATTAGACGTAAGGCCACGCTTCACACCCCAGGTCAGATATCTCCAACAAAACGAAATACGAAAAAAATATATCTTGGGCGACTGTCGCCTCTCAGCAGATTTGTGGCAAAAACTCTGTTGCTCAAAAATCTGTTGTTCGGAGTTGACTTTAAAGTGTAGGTTCCGACACAAATGCATAAAATTGAAACACAGAACATAAGGGGTGTAAGTAGCTAGGTCGTAATCTTAACTCCAGGGTTGTAATGATCTATTATTTATATTATGTTATGTACGTAGAATGCACGATGGGCTTTTTCAAAGTAAATTTCCGTAATTTGGAAGAGTTGTTTTGGCGTTAAACCAGTTGACGTTGTTTTTGTAGATTAATTCAGTTATTTTCCTTTTCAAACTGTGGTCACCTTATACATCAAGTTGGTTAATTTTGTGAAACATCCTCGTACATGTGAAACCAAAAGAAAATGTCATAATAAAAATATGAAATGTTGTACATTTTTCTTAAGAAACTAACAAACAAAATTCATTTTTGTTGTACTTCTGTCTGTCAAGGGATCATCAAACATATGTATGTTTGTATATGTATGCACTCGTATATGGGTATGAATATAAATAATGATCATTGTTTGATAGGAAACTTCAAACACAATATCCTTGAGTAAAGAATAATAGAAACCGCACTGGTAAAACAAAAACACAATTGCATTATGGCTGCCTTAATACACTCAAATATTTACACAGTCGTAACCAATACATACACAACCATAATACACACAAGTATGTAGAGATGTATGTCTGTTTGTAGAAAAATCAATTTAAAGTTGGTAATACTTTTTGTTAGTTCAACATTTTTTTCTTCTTCATCTTTGTTTTGTTTCTTTTTATTTTCATTTGCCATCAACGTCCACTACTTTTCGTATATGAAAACAAGCATTTGGTATGTCTCACTCATACATATATGTATACCCAGCCAGATACGAATACTAATGCACTTTCCAAAATGTATCATTTATCTAAGTTGATGATCTTAAAAGCAAAGTTTTTCTCAAGTACTTGAAAGATAAATACAAAAAAAATAACACAACAAAAAATGAACAAAAACCGTACATATCTGTATGTATGTAATATAAGTAATTGTATTTGTTTTGGTAATTGAAAATGAGAACCTTCAAGTTTCCTCAACAATTTGAGGTCTTTGCTGTTATTTACAACAATTTTTTTCTTGTTTTTTCTCTTGTATGGTATTTTTAGATTGTTTTAATTAAAACCGTATATGTATTTACAAAACTAAGATAATGGATGACAAAATAAAATTTGAAAACCTTTCAATGAAAAACTCAAACAAAAAAAAAGAAACCAAAAGTCTTATGAGAATATTAAATTGTGTTGAATTTTTTAATGTCTTCTCCTTATAGGGAAATTTAAATGTTCGGTTTTAAAATGAAACTTAAATGCTTTCAGTGGCCATTTACAATTTACAATGAATAATAAAAAATAAAATAAAAAAATTACAGTCACAGAAAAAAGTCTACCTACACCTCTGTATACAGTGCAATATGTAGGCTTTATTCCTGCTAATTTGTCTTAAACAGCGCTATAATACCTTTTTCAATTTGACCAAAATCAACGGGAAAAAGTCTACATATAGTGGTGTATGTACGTATGTAGACAGTGGTGTTTTTAGACTTTTTTCTTTGACTGTATATTAATGTGTGATTTTTTTTCTGTTGCATATTTCAATACATAAGATTCGCGACATGGAGAAATTGCCATTTCACACTCAACGGCATTCCATAGCCATTTTTAAGATTTTTATTTATACAGCCTAGAGAGTTATTCATAATTGCTATGTATATGTACATATAAGCATTAAAATTTTTGCAATTCTTGTTACCATAAATGGATAGACAGACTACGCAGGCAATCAGCTGCTCTGATTATCAGTGCGCTCTGTTCCATGGCTTTATTTACTCTACTTAACAGAGTCCCTTCAGACCTTTTATTAAAACAGAGGGCTGAGTTGATGGCAATAAGATTCAATGCGATCAAATCCTGGCCTAATCTGGACTATAGACATGCTGCTATTCTGATAAGACATAGTCACACTAGGGTTGATTACATGATTGCTTATAATTTTCTAAATAGAACATTCGATTTTTGAATTCTGACTGGGAAATTTGGAGGTTCTCAATGAGACCCTTGAAGTCTACACTACACTATGACTCGAACATGAGTAACAGGATAGTCTATGGTATCTTTATTAAGGGTCCTGATATTAAGCCTTCTTATAGCCTGCATGATAACTGCAGTGTTTTGCAAACAGAGGTCATGGCAAATTTCAAAGCAGCGCAATGATTGTTGAGTGGCCGATTTTTCTCAGATAATTTACTAATTTACTCGAATAGCCGGGCAGCGTTAAAGTTCCTAACGAAAGTGGTTTCAATGTCCGTCCTTCTTCATGAATGCCGAGGTTTCTTCGATAAATGTCTGGTCATGCAAAGGTAACTCTTAAATGGGTTCCGGAACACAGGTATATCATTGGAAATTGTATTGCGGATGAGCTAGCAATATCCGACATGCCACGGGGCATAAGTATTCCCATTGCTTGGGTTAATTTGGATATTGTCCACTCGTTCTAAGAGGAGGCTCAATCTCCATGGCAGCAGAAGGATACGTGCAATATTGTCAGACTCTGCTGGACTCGCATGGATATGAAAAGGACTGACTCACTTCTGTCCTTAAATCGTATGGCCATTCACCGCAAAATGGCGATCCTTAAGGGCCACTGACTTTTTGGTAGGCTTGCTGAAAGACTCAGCATTAAAATTAATGACTTCTGAAGAAGCTGTGGGTCTGACTGTCATTCACCTCATGTGTCAGTGCTCTGCTCTTGTCTTAAAGAGACGGACCTTCTGACTTCCAATTTTCTAACATCGTTGACCGCGCTCTCTAATATAAAGATTGCTGCAATATCATGATTTATTTTGCACTCGGGATGGTTTTCTCTAGGAAATGGGTCTAAGTAGTGGCCTAATTGGGACATCTTCCTTCGAGGAGGTCTGTCACCTAACCTATTACCATAATTAACTGGATATTAAAAGTTATGAAATTTTGGTTCAAGTATTTAATGGATTTTTATAAATTTCGTAAAATATTTTTTAAATTAACATTTAAAATTTTTGAAATGAAAACAACAAATTTAATTTCGTGTAAAACAAATAAAATAATTTATTTTCCTTTTCTTTACAGGTAAGTTCATAATTATAACCCACAATAAAACTGCTTTCTAATGGTAAGTGTAAAGGTTTTATTAATTAAAATAATAATTAATAAATTGATGCCACATTTAATATCCAACCAAGGGATCAAACATTCTATATAGGAAACCAACTCGTCTCCTGAAAAAATCTTGTTATTACAGCAATCATTACATCGACAATAGATAACAGAAAAAGAGAGGTTAAGAACTTCTTTTTGTGATTTTTAGACTCCCAGCACCTGCAGAAGTCATTCGAGGGAATTCAAAGTCTATCGGCAATTTTTTCAGTGACACGGTGGTCTTTAAGAGTCGCAATTGGATGGATGCAACGGATGGCCATGCTATTTTGCAAGTCCAGTATAGTCTAGCAACACTGCATGGATGTTTCTCCTCTCAACGAATTTAAGCTCCCCTGTTAAAAGGGCTTATAAAATCTATTTTACTTAGGACTTACTTATGTTCAACAAAATGTTAAAAATTCTGATTTCGAATTCTAAAATCGAAGTACACATTCAAAATGTTACAAGTTTTTGGATGTGATTTCGAAAAAGATGTTTTTGATTTAGATTTGTTCGGCGTGTTCTACTGAGACTGTCTTTCCACGACCTTCAAAAATGTTACCAAAGCATTTCCAACTACGTCTTTTTATTTCCATTGTCTTTGGTTGTTGACAGGATTGCTTGTCGTGCACTACACATACATAATTGGTAATTATAAGCCTTCAGTGAGTGGCGGGACTTACTGTTAGAAGTCGATTTTTTTTTTTGAGAAACTTTTCATAGCAATTTTATTCCCTCTCAGGGTTTTTGCCAGAAACCTGTTGAGAGGAAGTCGCCGAACAAATATTTTCTTTGCTTATGCCTGAGCTGGTGTTTGAATCGCATTCTCACGTCTATTAAGCCAACACACTACCTACTAGACTACGGCGATACCATTGTAGAACAAATATTCGTATGTTTCTGCGAAGTTATCGATTCCAAGACACATGAAACTTCTGCATTTCACGCAGGGAATTTATTGAAATGTTTCAATAAATTTTTTATAGTTCTGTAAAATATGAAATGCAATGCTTAAATTGCAAAAAATTGTTTTCATTTGCAAACGTTTGGCGACAATCAATAAAAAAAAGTAAAACACTGTGTCGAAATATTAAATGTGGTGCTAATAAATCAAACTGTATTACTTTGTTACTAAAACCAAACCAACAACTAAGTTAGAAAAACAAAAACCAAACTTTTCCAATGAGTTTTCTTGTCTTTTACCCATTTATCTTATGGTTACGTGGTTCTATTTTCTTAAACGCAATACCACCGAGTAAAATAAATTTCAAAACTATGTATATTGGCTTCAGTGCAACTAAATAATCAGAAGGGAATTCGATACAGTGATAAAAACCGAAGTAAGTTTTAAATTCATTTTAAGTGAAAATTTGTAGGACAACTTTTGTTCATTTTAAGCCGAACTTAACCGAATTCGGTAATAAACACCCAAAGAAATTTGTATAAGATCCAATATTTTATTTTATTTTATGAGTGTCATGCACCTGTAGTACATAAATCAAATCCAGTTTAGGTAGAAGTGGCTGTCCCCTCAATGGAGTTATGAGCGGACACACTTAGGCCACATACAGTTACATACATTGTGTAACTCACATTGCATTTTCGATCATTAGGTTCTAGCTGATCACAAACACTACAATTTTTTTATTCTCATATTAACCAAATCTCGTGTATTTGAACATAATATTCAAGTTTAGTCTTTATCGAGACATTGATCTCTTAACAAGTTAAGTTACATTGGGTATGCAAGATAGCCCATAAATGTTAGCCATTCTAATAGCTTTATGAAGGTGTTGATTCTATTCAAATTCCGTTTAACTAGACACGTTTAGCCAATAAATTCTGGGAGCCCTAGTAAGTCACCCTAAGTCACATGCTACCAAATATTTAGTGGTCTCATCCTTTTTTTTGTCACTACAGCATCTGCAGAAGTCGTTGAGAAAAATTTCTAGCCTCTGATTGTGTGCAATTTTTTTACATTTACATATATACACACATATATAATTGGTCATTACAACCTTTCAGACGGGATTACGACCTAACTCAACACACCATTTATGTTGTGTGTGTCAATTTTATACATGAGTGGTAGGACCTACAGCTTAAAGCCGTCACCGAATGGCAGATTTTTGAGAAACATTTCATAGACGTTTTTATTACACTCAGAGATTTTGACAGAACTCTGCTGAGAGGCAGTTGCCGAAGAAATATTTTTTCGTGTTTCACTACCTACTAGACTACGGCGAATATATTTTTTACATTTAACGAACATTTTATTTTGCATATATTCACATGGGACCATATCTGTCTGGTCTCCCTACAAGTGGTTTCATTAACCCGCCTTTCTGTGTAAATGTCTGAAGCTTTTGTAATCGTTTGCCCTTCTACTAAAGAATGCCAGTTGAATGCATGAATTTATTATTTTTTTTTTTAGTACCAACCTTTGCAAGTTCCTTCAATATTCCTGTCTCCAGGTAACCTTACGATAGTAAATGTCGAACGTTTAGCTATCTCCTATGGGTGGTATCTTAATGAGCTGCTGTTTCCAAAGCAGTTAATATTGTTACGTTTTTACCCTTTTAAAAACGTTAAAAATATGAGTTCGTAGATTGTAAATAAAATAAAAATAAATTTTTGTTTAGTTTTAAATCAATTCTTTATTGTTCGCACAATTCCGTGTGCCACCTTTCTCGTCTTGCTTAGGACCACAAGAATTAGCTTTAATCGTTATTATTCTTTACACTTTTTCGCGTACACAATAGCAATTGTTCAATAGATTTTATAACAGAGATCTTCAAACCACAATTATTCTCTTCACACGCAACGTGTCTTCGCACAAGACTGACTGAATTCTTTCTTATCTCGTTACTCGCTTTGTCTTGTCTTTTATATAGCTGGGTAAATAGTCTGATGAATACTCTCGAAGGAAAATGACTGCCTTCACGAAATATCTAAAAATTTAAATTTAAAGTTGTTTTCATTATTGTTGTTGTTTGTATCTTATTTACATTTGTCCTTGCAGTGTCGTTGTTGCTTGTTTGTTTACTTTGTTTATCCTTTTTTTATCACTGATGTTGTTGCTAAATTCTTGTTTATTCTTTGATCATGTAAACAAGTCCATTGTTTTTGTTGTAATATTTTTACTTATTCGTTGATCGTGTAAACAAGTCCATTGTTTTGTTTTTGTAGCTTTTGTTTATCATTTTTATAACACCATTTCCACTTTCGTAACAATATGCTTTCTTCTTCATATACAGATATTTGATGAACTTTGATGAATTCTTTTGTTCTTGTACAGAACGGGTGATTTAAAAGTTTAAATTTAAAAATGCAATAAAACAAAAATGCAATGAAATTTTGCCAAATTTATTTTTTGGGTAATGAAGTACAATTCTTCCGGTTAGAAATGAAAGATTTTTTCATTCATATGACTGCCACGGCTGGCCTCACAGTACCTCATTCGATCGGACCAATTTTCGTGCACTTTTTCGACTATATGGGGTCGTATCTCGGCAATGGCATCACGAATGCTGACCTTCAAATGCTCAATTGGCTCTGGTTTGTCGGCATAACATTTTTCTTTAACGGCACCCCACAGAAAATAGTCCAACGGCGGTCAAGTGCCATCACCATATCGGCTAATTAACCGGCCATCAAACGTTTGATGCAATAAATCGATTGTGGCATGAGATGTATGACAAGTTGCACCATCCTCTTGAAATCAAACATCGTTCACATCAATACCATGAGGAGCGTGTAGATAGCGATAAGAGCCCCCATTGACCGTAAGGTTTGCGTTGTCCTCATTTTCAAAGAAATATGGGCCAATGATGCTTCCACTTCACAAGTCGCACCAAACAGTTATGCGTGCATTGTCTTCTGTAAGACAAAGTGTGGGTTTTCAGAACCCCAAATACGGCAATTTTGCTTATTAACGTACCCACCAAAATGGGTACTTTTCGTCGTGCAGTTTCTCGTTGGCCCAATAAATCCTAACGTTGCTCTAGCGTAAATCGATTCATTACGTTCAGTGGAGTTAATATACTGAATTTTGTGACAGAATAGAATGCTATAAGTATTGCCAGATTCGAAATAATCGATAATTCAAATTTAGACCGATAGATGGCCCACCCATTGTTTACATAAGCATTTTGCAACAGCAAATTCCACAATAAAAATATGTATTTCAAACCGAGCGAGAGGTAGCTCATTATTATTTTAAAATTCTTTTCAAAGTATCATGTCCGAGAAACTACAGTTTCTGACTATCTTCGGACTACACAGGTAAACTTACTTATGCAACCGCGCTATGCAAGTGTAAATCTATCACAAACACAAGCACTAACTAAACCATGGTAGTAGTGGTATTGTAAAGTATCAAAAAAAAACAAAAGTAGTAAAAAAAATCGAAATAAAAACTTTTTTTACTGAAACTGCATTAGAGGTTGAAAACTTTTTTTTTAGTATTCATGGTATGGTTGCTTGTAGCTCTTATTAGTTGGTTATTTGGTTGACTGTTTATTTTGCTGTTGCAGATTTGTGTTTTCCTAACCCAGTGGTCTACTGATCCAATGGCAAGCAGAAGGGTGTTTGGGTGCAAGACCTATACAGATGATGGTTGAAAATTGACACGTACACATACACCAACGTACCTACTGAAGATGATATAAAAAGAAAATACCTTGAGGGAAAATTAAACTTTCATGCACTTTGATAAGTTGCCATTGTTGTTGTTTTTCTTTCTCTAATAGATGACAAAGTTTGTGATTTCATCCAATTCCTCTTTAACTTTCATCCTTGCCTTTAATCCTTCAGTATCCAACAATGCCAGTGTCATCAATGTCATTTCCACCAGCTTCAAACTTGTTTAATAATGAGTGCGTACAAAAAAAAGAGAGAAGTTTTTTCTCAATGACGTTTTCTTTCATTTTATTTCTATATTGTTTGTGACTGCAAAAAAAAACGAAAAGCAAAAATAGAGAAACATGAGCGAAAAGATCAAGTTGGCTTAAAATATTTCTATCAAAGTTTTGGTTTTAGAACGTAAACTTACACCATGACTACTAATGGAAATATTTTTTCAACGTATTTAATTGGAGTTAATGATGTCATAAGAATTTGAAAAGGGCGGCTCACCACAACACTTAAAGAAAAATGTAAACGAAAAAAATACGAGATATAGAAAAAAAGAAAAAAATATTTCTTCGGCGACTTCCTCTCAATAGATTTCTGGCAAAAACTCGGAATTACTCTCTCTAAAATTGCAATGAGATGGTCAGTCCTTCAGGATTATGGACCTAGTTTCTCGCGCGATTTATGTTGTGTGTGTTAATATTATTCATAAGTAATAGTCGACTCCGAACGGCAGATTTTTTTGAGAAACTTTTCATAACAATTTTATTTACTCTCAGAGTTTTTGCCAGAAATCAGCTGAGACGAAGTTACCGAAGAAATATTTGCTTATATTTTCGTTTTGATATCTGACCTGGGGTTTGAACCATAGCCATACGTCTAATAAGCCTAAGGACTGACTAGCATCCTATCATAACTTCTATAACGTTTTTAACGCAAATTTCTAGTCTCTATACAAGACACTTTTTTCCCATACATCCTTTGCAAAAGAGTAGAGTTTCTGTATAATGCTCTGAAGAGGAATACCAGTACTACGTATAATAATTCGTTCGAATTATCTGTAGCATCAGCATTTGCAAGTGCATCGGCTTTGCTGTTACTGCAATCAACATTTAAGTACAAACTAGCGAAAACTCTGAGAGTATATAAAATTGAAAATAAAAATGAACGACTACAAACTGTAGATCTTGCCACTCATATATAAAAACCACACACAACATAAATGATGTGAGAAACTTGGTTGCAATCCTGGCCGCAGAATTGTAATGACTAACTATGTATGTTTATATGCACTTTTTCAGTTGCCTATGATGATCACCAAATAGAATCGACATCAGTTTCAATATTGACTGGATTGTTTATTTTTCATGGCTCAAAAGGCTCAATGTGGTTTAAGTTGCCAGAGTAATTTTCTTCTGAGATTATCGCCATCTATATGTTAAGTCGTCTAGTTTTCGTACCTTCCACTTAAAATAGTATAAATTTGATTGTGCTATCTTAGATGAGAATATTTTAGAATCGAAAAGTCGTACATACATGGTACCAGGATCTCATTTAAAAGTAAATAATGAATAAATAAAGTACTTCAACTTTGAATATAAAATATTAACATTTTGAAATCTTTAAGTTTATTAAAAAATAATTATCAATATTTAAAAATCGTATTCAATTATAGTCCATAAGAATATAAACAAACATATGGGCATTTCCATTATGTCGAAAGAAATCGTCGTATGCATTTACAGATAACCCTCCTACAATCCGGTAGAGAGGATCCAAAAAAATACTGACTTATAAGAAATTGTGTTGTAGGAGACATTAACATACTTACATACATAATTAGTCATTACAACCCTTCAGTCAGATTTAAGATACCTAGCTTCTTACACCACTTACATTGTGTGTCTTAATTTTAAGCATGACTGACGAGACCAACAGTTTAACGTTGACTCCGAACGACAGATTTTGAGAAATTTTTAATGCAAATTTATTTACTCTCAGAGTTTTTGCCGGAAATCTGCTGAGAAGAAATCATCGAAGAAATATTTTTTTAATATTTTGTTTTGTTGAAAATGTCTGTCCTGGGATTTGGAGCGTGTACTCACGTCTAATAAGCCAACACACGGAGAAAATTAATTTTCAGCAAAAACTGTAAGGATCGTGCCAGAGTATCTGTGATTACTCAATCTATTCTACACAAAAGTGTATGTTAAGTTTACGCCCACTTTCATAGCTGGGTTCTCAATGTGCAATTGGCATTGGGTTATCCACAGTATGATCTGTAATTCTATAACTCTCGGACAGATTATTTGCTTCTTCCTTTCCGATCACTTCTGGTTGAGGTGCCCATATAATGCGTACAGTGCCAGACGTGGAGTAATTGTTAATAGCCCCTTTTCAGTCCAGACAGGCATAGATCCTGTACCTATGGTTACTTTTGTCCCAATTGTTAATCAACTACCAGTGAAAATATTAAAATTTTTATACAATCAACCGGTCCGATCAAGAAAAACAATCTTGTATCAGAGTGATTAAATTGATTAAATTCCAAATTAAACTCTATTGATACGATATGTTACTGTCTCTCATTGATTTTGGACAGTATAGTTGTCAAAGTCCTGATTTCTCCACGGGATTGGAGTCAATATTTGAGAGACTCAGTTGTTGATAAAATTTTCGTTTGCCTTTTACTCTCCAATTGTCACATTCAGAGAGTATAAGGATTATCTTACCTACTTAGAGAACGAGTGGTTCAGTGTTAGAATTCAACTGTAGTGATACGATTTGTTGCTGTGATTGATCCATTCTTCTACAGCCTGTATGCTATGGCGCCTCATATCGAACTCGTATCTCAGTCGGTTGGCTAAAGCGTATGGTTTCCAACATTCATGTAGATGCGCAGCCAGTTTTCTTCTCAGGTTTGGATTGAATATCTCAAAGACTCCTTTGTTGATAAACCTTTCGATTGCTTTGTCACATTTAGTGTGGTTACCTTTGGTCTTAGGATTATCTAAACAGAATTATCTATATTGGTCTTAGGATTATCTTATAGAACGAGTGGTGACATCACCCAGGTCACTTTCATATTATAAAAACAAAGTTTTGCAAGTTTTAGCCTTCAGTGAAGAAGTTTTAGTGGAATCGACCATATCGACCGTATTATTGCAAATGTTTCACAAACAAATAAAAATCATTTTTGCATCCATTGACCATAGCATAGCAAATAAATATCAAACATTTTATATCAATGTACATACGTCAAGAGCATACAATGAAATGAATCCATTAATATGGTATGTACTCGTATGTCTTCTTTAACTGTTTAATGTTCATTGGCAAACTGATAGATTTTTCAATGATAATCTTTAATTAAAACGTTTGAATGAACTCAATTGTGTCAATATTGTTGATACACAATTGCAGCAACAAAAAAAAAACACAATTTTCTTTTGAAATACTCGTAGTTTTAAATTTTTTATAACATTAAAAATGTACTTGTATGTGTATGTGTATGCGTATGTAGTTGCTGTTTAATGAGCAAACATTTTAAAATGTTGAAAACATTAAAATTGAGTGCGTGAGAAAGTGTGTGTGTGTGTCGTGCCTAGAGAAGCAAATTCGTTTTAATTAAATTACGCTCATTTACACAGTTGTGTGTTTATACATACGAAATTATTTCCTACATGTGTATGTATGTGCGTAAATTTATTGCATTTCGCAACAAATCAAACTCAATAATTATTGCATGTGTATGAGTGTATGTTAGCAAGTGTATGCTTCTGTAATTATTAATGTGAACTGAAATCTTTAATGTTTATTCGATTCTTTATTGGACTGTGCTGCTCCAGATTTTATTCATTTGAAGCCTTTGAAGTCTTGTCAAAACAATCATTTATTATTACATATAAAATACAGTTATAAAGTCTATCATATTCGACAACTAAATGCCCTGCAACAAAATATGTTTGAATACGTATTACTTTAGAGCTTCTGATGTATGTGATATATGGCGATCAGACTGAAATATATTCCTGTCATGTTGTTTACTCATTGTTTACATTTTTAATAAACGCTTTCGTTTAATGTCAACATTTGAAAGATAGTTTGTTGTCTGTGGACGTTCATATTGATTTGGCAAAATATACTGAATAAGGTAGGTAGTTCTTAGGCGACTTCCCCTTTGCAGATTTCTGGCAAAAATTCTGAATGTAAATAAAATTGCCAAGAAAAATTTTTTCAAAAATCTGTCGTTCGGAGACGGATTTAAACTGTAAGTCCCTCCGCTCATGTATAAAATTAACACACACAACATAAGCGGTAAGAGAAGCTAGATCGTAATCATGACTGAACGATTGTAATGACCAATTATATATGTTTGTATGTATTTTGACAGATGTAGACGCAACAAGATGGCCGTTATCAACTGTCGAAAGTCATAAATCCCTGTTGGAAGACCTAACGCATGCATTTTTTTCTGCAGATTCCTTGTGATCTGTATGCAGAATATCTACGTACTACACTAACTCTCATGTTTTCGTCTAATTTTCCTAAATCGCCGACACCGCTTTTGGAGAAACAACCCTAAACTATGCTACTATGTTTGATCGTAAATTCAACTTTGGTCTGAGACGTTCTGATTGTTTGCAATAAAGACGTTTTCTTGCAACCAAGTTTTTTAAAACTTATAATTTTCTATTTCTTTGAATTGTCCGATACGTTCACATTTAATCGTTGTTTTAACTTTCGTGCAAAGCTTTCCAGTTTTCTAGTCACTTTTCTTTTTAGCAAACGAGGTTCATGAGCTGAAACTTTTTGCGGTTACTTCACTTGTTGGAGCGACGTTAGAAGAAAATTCTTCGAAGTATTTTTTACAATACAAAATGGGTTAATTACTGCTACCGTAAATACAATCAATAGCATAGGATTACGAAATAAGTCCTAGCGATCACTAAGAATCTGTACCGATAATAATTGATTCGTTTAATGCAAACATGCAACCGTATGTGAAGCCGTAATATACATACATACATACATAATTGGCCATTACAACCCTTCAGTCAGGATTACGGCTTAGCTTCTCAACACCACTCATGTTGTGTGCGTTAATTTTATACATGAGTGGCGGGACCTACAGTTTAAAGTCGACTCCGAACGACAGATTTTTTGAGAAGCTTTTCATGGCAATTTTTACTCTCAGAGTTTTTGCTAGAAATCTGCTGAGAGGAAGTCGCCGAAGAAATATTTTCATATTTACGTTTTGATGTCTGACCTGGGATTCGAATTCGGGTCTTTCGTCTAATAAGCCAACACACTACCTACTAGACCACGGCGACTTCAATTTACCATCATTAAAATGCTCTGCCACAAGCAGCAAAGATTAGTTAAAACTATTAAGAAAAACAGCAATTTGGTAGTTTTGATTACATTTCACTTCACAATAATTACAATAATAATAAACACCCCAATTAATAGTTGTTGTGAAGCCATACAGCGTTTTATTTTGACATAAGCGAGATATGATATTTCATTAGAAATGATTTTTCCATAGGAACTGTCATACATAGCGCCAAATATTGGCAAATTATCTAAGCAAACGACAAGGCTCTTTCCTACAGAAGAACTTTATCTCTAGCAAATACATATCAGATGTATTTTAGAATTCCCATTCTAATTAAACATCATGAAAAGTGTAAAAATTTGTAAATATCCTTTTTCGTTCATTTAGACAAATGAATTTCAGTTTTACGTGAGCACCGCCATGGAAGGCATTATCTCACGGTGTTTGAAACACAGTGAATACTATTCGTCAACCAACACCCCTACAACAATGATGCAATTTTTCCACTTTTCGCAACATTGTATGTAGGTAGCAATTCAAAGTCATGTTATTTGGACATGACTTCCCTCTTGTTTAGGGGCGGAGACCATCTAAACTCCTTCAATGCGTTGAGAATGCAACGCCACATCGTACTCGCGCACTCCCCGCGATTTAGGTCCAAACCACAGCCACCACGTTGCTCCCACAAGGGGGCCTCACCAATTGCCTGGCAGAGACAAGTCTGTGGGGCTCCCGACACCCGTGGTACCAGATTAAGACCTCTGGTCAGGCTTCGCAGCCAAGCACAACGTAAATGATGTGAGAAACTAGGTCGTGATACTGACTACGGAGTTGTAATGACCAATTACGTATGTATGTATGTATTTCGAGTATGTAGAAGTGACGTAATGTTTTACTGGTTCACAATCAAATGCTATTCAATCCAATCGTTATAATCTTAATTACCTTATTGGCCATTTGCCTTCGAAGTAAATAAATAAAGCAGAGAATATGAACTTCATTACCCTACATTTGGCTAGCTTTATTAAAGGCAGTCGCCGTAATGTAGTAGCTCAGATCAAACATCTCGAACAGACATCTCAGCAGTTCCTTGGACAACATTTCTGAGAGTAAATAAAATTTCCATGAAAAGCTTTTCAAATCTGCTGTTCGAAATCGACGTCAAACTGTAACTCCTACCACTTATGGATAAAAGCTAACAAACGTGCAACATGGGTGATGTAAGAAAGTAGGCTGTGAACTTGGCTAAAGGGTTGTAACGACCAATTAATTAAGTAAGTATAAAAGAACATACGAACAAAATCAAAAAATATTTTCATTTAAAAAACTTTGAAAAAAATGCCATTCTAAAGCATTTATTTAAACAACCTGGCCTACATATGTAAATTTATAGTGTAGGCTATTTAATAATCGAGCTTGATTGCTTATGCAATATTTTTTGATTTTATCGATTTTAAAAATGTTTTATTTATATACAAACACTATCAATATATTTACATACATACAATTGTCAATAAATATTCACTTCAATAGCAAATGATTTATAATACTTTCATTAAAAACTCATATATTTTCTTTTATCGAAATACATAGCTATTCATCATCATTATAATCATCATCATCATCATTATCATTATATATGTTACAATTCTTTCATTCACTATATTATTCGTATACTCGTACATACTTACGTACATACGTAGCATACCATACTTTTCCTATTGTTTCATTTATCAATATCCTATTGTTCTTTTTGTGAAAGTTTCACTTGAAAGTAATGAAAAGTTTTTGTTTTTCTGGTTTTGTTTGTTTGTATTTTTTATATCCCGTAACGTATTTGCATAACTTTTGTTTAAACCTTACCACAGGAAACTTTCTGCATAAATTTTGAAGGATATTCAAAATGCTGTTTTTTTTCTCTTATTTAATCATAGAAAATTTATTACTTTTCCAAAACTGAGGTAAAAAGTTCTTGCTGTAAACAATGAAGATATTTTTGGCAAATATTTTTTTTTTTCTGGTGTTTACAAAAACAAAAGAGAAGTTTGAATAAATATGAATTAAATGTTGCAATAGTTCTAAAATGATAAATTCAAACGTAAATATTTTTAAATTTTTATTTTTTTTTTTTTTTTTTTTTGATCAATTACACGGTGCAACAGTCAAAGTACACCCAACTTATGACTTAGTGTAGGTTGTGAGTTTTGTTGAGTGGAACTTAAAAATATTTTTTTTTATATTTCTAGAACCCTCCAAACTTGTTTTATTTGACAAAAACGGTATTTTTAATCTTTTCACACCAAATTATTAATTACCCAAATATTTTTTAAACTATTTTCAAAATCCATAGTTTTTTGAAAAGGGGACAGATGAGCCTTTAAAATCGTATACATAAACGTATGGTCCAAACTTACATGTTATGAGTTTTGATCGGGTAAACTTGGAAAATATAATTTTTCCTCATTTTTTCAAGTTTAGCTATTACTAATTGCAAAATTTAATCAAAAAATATGAAATAAGTGATGACATTCTGAAAGTGCATTATCTTGTGAAGATATTGAGACCTCGTTTGGTCAAATCGGACAAAAATGACCGTAGTTATTATTTAAATAGTATAATAGTCGTATTATATTTTTTATATATGTCATCTCATCAAATGAACTTTTAGTACATCAATTTTAAACATTTTGATGGATCTTGATTGTTTATCGCAAAATGTGTCAATTTCATGTTTGCACGACTACTAGAAGGCGGCTAATATTTGTGTTTTTTGGTTTTTTGCAAATACTATTATTTCTCTTTGCGCAAACCTTGTCCAACTTCTGGTGATCAAACGTGAAATTGACACATTTTCCAATAAACAATCAAAAGCTATCAAAAACTTTGAAAGCTTTTGAACTAAAAGTTCATTTGAAAAAATATATATACAGTGAGCTCCAAAAGTGAGTAAACACCACTCAAATAATTCATTTTCTGAGGATAGCGAGAAAAGTAATTCTCGTCGAAAAATTGTCCACAAATAAAAACGTTTATTTATTACATATAAAATGTTAAAGCAAAAACAACAATTCATGATAAAGGAACTTTTTTTATACTTAAGAACATAATAGAAAATTTAAAATTATGTATAGTGGGTGTTGACTCACTTATGGCGCTCACTGTATATGAAAAATATAACTCGACGGTGAGACTCTTTATATAATAACTACGGTAATTATTGTCCGATTTGATCAAACGAAGTGTCATTCTCTTCACAAGATAATGCAATTTCAGAATTTCAACACTTATTTCATATTTTTTAATTAAAGTTTGCTACTATGAACGGATAAACTTAAAAAAATATAAAAAAATTAGCATGTCAAGTTTACCTCATCAAACCCCATAGCATATTAAGTCAAATAATATATACATGTATACTGTTTTAAAGGCCCATCCCTCTCCTTTCTAATAAGATATCGGTTCAGAAATGTTTGTATAATCAATAAATTTATGCGTAAAGTAAAAAACAGTTTTTGTCAAATAAAACAAGTTTGGAGGGTTCAAGAAATAAAAAAAAAAAATTTTTTGAGTTCTACTCAACAAAACTCACAACTTACACTATGTCGTTAGCTTTGTGTGTTTCATTTTTTTTATTTTGTCGCATAGTGCTATAGGAAGTCTATTAGAGCACCAGCAAGCTTATATAATCACACTGTTTCTATTACATACATACATACATAATGGATTACGACCTAGCTTCTCACACCACTTAAGTTGTGTGGATTAATTTTATACATGAGTGGCAGGACCTACAGTTTAATGTAAATTCCGAACGACATATTCTTTGGAAACATTTCATGGCAGTTTTATTTACTATCAGAGTTCTTCCCATAAATCTGCTGAGAGGAAGTGGCTGAAGAAATGTTCCGTTTTGTTGGAAATATCTGACCTGGTGTTTGAAATGTTGCCTCACATATAATAAGCCAACAAACTACCTACTAGACTACAGCGACTTCCATTAGTTTTTTCAATGTAAATTTTTTCAGTGTAAAAAAAGATTCGTGGCATGTGACAATGCCTTAAAAGTTCAATAAGATTTGTCATTTCACCCTGAATACACAAACAAACGAACAATGCTTGCAAATCGTGTGTGTGTGTGTGTGTGAAAAGTGCATCGTTAATTGAAAAATCGTTTAATTATCCTCAGCAATGAAGTTCATTTTCAACTCAATGTACTCGTATACATCAATAAACAGAATTACCGAATTTGAAGTGTAAAGATGTGAAAATCAGCCAGAGACACTTAATTTTTCCGTCCAAAAATTGTTGAATTGTACTTGGTCGACACGTGATTCTAACACATACCATCACACAGCACGTGTATGTGAGTTTGGTAAGCAATTAATCTTTTGTTTTTGAGCAGTTTGAAAGTCATGTGTACAAACACAATTTTAGCCATGAAAAGCATGCAATTGATATGATGCAATTGATGAGTAATCAATTGAAATGTTTAGAAAAGTTCACCAAAACTAAAGCACACAGCAAAAGGATCATCTGCGTTTCACTTTAGAATAATAAAATGTTACGCCTTCCAACAAATAATTCTTATAAATCTACAGAGCGTTTTTATTGTAACAGATCCGAGATTTGATATTCAATTCGAAATGATTATTCACTAAAAACTGTCATACATAGTGCCGAGGTTATAGCAATCGACAGCTATCTTCTGTACAGAAATACTTCATATTTGGAAAGTACGTATCAGATGTGTTTTCGAAATCCGATTCTAGTAAAACTTCATACAAAGTTCAAATATGTCGAACTATCCCATTTCCTCCATTCAATCGCTCTAATAGCGTGTTCCAAGTTCGAGAATCTGCACCCAATCCTTGCAAGTTAAGGGATATCCATCGGTTGAATTAATATTTTATTCACTTACGCAAATTATCAGAAATCTAACATTGCCATTTGAATCCAAACAATCATTACACTGTGATAACGTAAAGGAACTATCGGCCTTTGAAAGGATCACATTTGACTGCTGCGCCGAATGCTCATGTCAAGATCATAGAAATATGACCATTAGACAATAAACTAGTGATATGCAGCAATGAATCGTTTTTTATGTACTCATAAGTACTCATAAAATTTCGAGTATGAGTGAGTCAACAGTATTGAAATTCAATTACTCTGATCGTATACTTTCTGTTTAATTGAATTTTAAGAATATTACTCATACGCATCATATTACATGTACTAATTTAGTTGCTCTGAAAAGTATGCAATAAGAAAACATAATTTTGTCATGTATGAAAGTAATGGAATTCAATATCACTCATACGTCACATATGTACTGGTCATTATGAATATTACATGTGAGTACATACAGGTTGCAATGAGTGAGCAATAACATTCGAAATATGTTTGATTCATACGCCTACTCATTCAGATTCATAAATTTAGAAAAATACTTATAATACTCATAAATTATTCGAGAGATTCGAATGATTCATCAAAATTTACAATTTTGGTTGTTGTTGCATTTTCAAAGAAGAAAGAAAAAGACAAAGACATCAAGCAAAGCAAACATACAACCTTCTAGTGAGTATTGTAGTGTTCGTATGCGAATCATACTTATTTTGTGATTCTTGTGAATGTTGAGTAAAGGAGAGTCGAAATCAACAATACCATGCGTATTTTTAAGTATGAATACGATGAGTACTTCAAACTTTGAATAGGAGTAGTATGAGTATGCTATTAAAGTAAGTATGAATGCGTATAAGTATCAGAAATTATGAATACTTATTGCTGATCTCTGATGCATACCTAAATGATGATGCGAATAGTAATCTTTTGGGTCATTGTCTAGTCAATTAGAGCTTTAAAACAGCTTACTGAAACTGATATCGTTGGCGTAACATGTCGTTGTAATCTAGTAGGTAACGTGTTGGCTTATTGCGGTTCAAACCTCAGGCCAAACATCTCAGACAAAACAAAATATGGAAAAATATTTCATTAAAAATATTTCTTTAAAAATTGTCGTTCGAAATCGGCTTAAACTATATGTCCCATCACTCGTCTATAAATTTAACTCACGCAACATAAGTAGTGACAGGCTAATCCTGACTGAAGAAATTTAATGACCAATTATGTATGTATGTACGTCTGTAACCGTTCCTACAATGAAGCTAGAAGATCACTGAGTTCAAATACATTACTTATATTGACAAAGACCATAGCTATTGCAACAACGGTTCCAGTGAAGAGCGATAGGTCGAACACGAAATCTGTGTGAAATTGATTGAATAGCTAAAACCCCCTCATTATCAGTCCGCTAAACAGAACCAGTATTAGAAGTATGATACTGGATGACTGAATAAAATGCAAATGAAATATTAGCAACCCATGAGAAAACTCGCAGGTGTAGTGAGTGCGATTCCTTAAATGGCATTGTGAATTGATAGATCGCGTGACGGATTTTCGGAAATGTTTTGCAATGAGACTAAGTAATAAAAGCAAAGGGAATAATTTAAAGAAAGCGACAAACATGTTTTAAACGAATGGATCACAGACAGATGGTGAGACAGAAGCGAGAGAATTCGGGGTACAGCAATATGCTCTTAAGACTGAAATAGCAAAACTGCTTCCACTGGGAAAATTCGGCATGATAATCACAACCATACATAATTGGCCATTACAATCCTTCAGTCAGGATTAAGGCCTAGCTTCCCAACACCACTCATGTTGTCCGTGTTAATTTTATACTTGAGTGGCGGGACCTACAGTTTAACGTCGACTTCGAACGACAGATTTTTGAGAAACTTTTCATGGCAATTTTATTTACTCTCAGAGTTTTTGACAGAAATCTGCTGAGAGAAGGTCGCCGAAGAAATATTTTTTTATATTTCGTTTTGATGCCTGACCGGTGACAACCATTTACAATAATTTTTGAACAGATAAATTCCGGATTTTATTTTATACAAATAACCTAAAGTTAGTCGCCGTAGTCTAATAGGTAATGTGTTGGCGTATTAGACGTGTGGGCTCGGCTCTAATCCCAGGTCAGACATCATGTACGAAACGAAAAATAATTTCTTTGGCGACTGGCTCTCAGCAGGTTTTTGGCAAAAACTCTGAGCTTATGATCCTGACTGAAGTAACTTTGTCCAATTTATTGGACATCACCTGGCATTTGATTAAGCAGCAGCAAACTTTTGAATACTTTATTTGATGCACTTCCGTTTAACGTCTGAAAGGACTAACCCACATCACTTTAATAAAAAAACAAAACCAACGGCTTATAATTAATTAAAATTGCCTTTTTCATTATTCAATTACAACCTGTGACTTAAAAATATAAGTGGACCTTTGTCAAAGGCTTAAAGCGAATACTTAAATTCATTTCAAATTTCACTTCACAAATGGTTGACACAGTATTCATAAAAAAGACACACAAAATAAAATGAAATTCAAACCAAAAAATGTCACTTAATAAAACGACATTTTTGGTAGACTTTGACACAAATGGTTGAATAATGGTTAAAAAACTAACTTTTACATTATCTTTGTACGTAAGTATATAAAGATAGGTAAAGAGCGATATTAACCTTTGAATCAAATGAAAGAAAAATAAAAACAATGACACAAAAAACCAATTTTCAAATTTCCACCGCAGAGCTAAATATGTAAATCAAAATAAAAGCATACTAATAAACAGAATGATATTTAGACAACTTAATGCCATCGTGACCTACATAAACCTACATAAAGTGCAAAAAAATACATTTTTAAAAGACTAAAACGTTTAAAGGACTAAAAGTATTCATAAATAAATACGTAATCTTGTCTTTAATTAGGTACCAAAATGTTTAAAAAAAAATTGCAGAATACAGAAAAAGTTTAGTAAGTAAAGTTTTTTAACCCTAGCCCGTTCTGTGTACATCGTACACTTCATTACAGCGCTTTAAATAATAATACAGAGCCTTGCAACGGGGACTTCCAAACTTTGACACCAGTTTGTGCCCATCTCGTGAAATTAGTAGTCATTTGTTCCGCTTGTTTTACCAAATCATCATGGACGGCATGGACGAATGCTTGCTGTATAGGCTCCGGAGTAGTTGACAACTCATCCCAATTTTCTTTAAAAAAGTATTTTCGGCGATTATAGCCATTTCAGGTACCCATTTAAGTGAGAAAACTTCATTGTTAAATTTATCAATTAAGACCCAAGAGTGCTCAATGCACACCGAAAAAGTCACTTTTTGGTGAGGATTTTAAGCTAGCAGCGTCAGAGGTCCATATTTATTTTAAAATGACGTTGTTCAAGCCATTACTGTCACTGGCGAGCACTATAGGTCGCTGATTATCTACTTCATTCAACATCAACTTCATGTAGTTTTAATAGGTCGGTGATATGTATCACAAGACACAATGCATATTCTGCAGAAGCGATTTGAGGGCATGATCGTTACACGTGAAGGTGCTATTAGTGCGATTTGACCTCATTAGACTCTTTTGTGTGATTTTCTTAAGTCGCAGATGCATGCAAATAACCATAGCTGCCAGATTTGACGATTTATCGTCATTTTGACGATTTTGAGCTCCAATAATATCATATTGAAGATATGACGATTCATGCCCCTAATTTGATGATTTTAAAAATTAAAACTTTACATCATATTCTTTACTTTAGACATTAAAAGCCACTTTAAGCTTTGTATTTAATTTTTCAATTGTTAGTAATGTTATGTTATGTTAGTAATGACAAGGAGTAAAGTATTATATTCTTAATTTACTTTCGAATACCTGTGATAATTTTATATATTTTATTCCTTTTTAACCCTTAAAAGGCAAAAGATTACAACTCCGAAATAAACTCGTAGTTGAGAATAATTTATCACAAGCGCCATTATTTTTTTTTTTTTTTTTCGTACGGCCAGCACTCAGGGGATGAATGGTATTGTGTTGGGAACTATGAAAGTATGTTATGGGAAGAAGGAAAGGGAGAACTGTGTTTATGGACATTAGGTTTGTATATTTTTAAACCATAAGTAACAGGATTGACTTCTGCAGGAATTGAGTTCCACATAGGAATAGTCCGACTAAAAAACTTATTTTTACTGTGCAGTGTGCGATCCACTGGCCAATCTACCACATACGGATGTACTGGTTGGGAAAGGTGAGCGTTACGTATGATTTTCGGGAAAATGTCCCCTTATTTCGTTCGAGCAAAATCTTTTTATAGTAGCTATAGAACAGTGAAACATAAACCGTATTGATGCCTCATTTATCTGGCAGCTATACAAATAATCCACTTCGGTGCTTAAAGCCAAAATAATCTATTCTATTCTGATCCACACCTATGGAAAATTGAACGTTTCAAATTGGCTCCACCCAAAGAAGTAATTTCGAACACATGAAAGGTGCTACATTCTACACATAATGGTAACAATATGTTTTTATAGATATCGATATCGATAACTACAGTTGGGCAGCTGAAAATGTGAACCTGTGTTGGCGAGTTATCATAAATCATAAATTCAAAGCCAGAGAGAAGTTATCAAATTGTGAAAATTTTCTTTAGAAACCTATAAAACATTCCTACAGAGTTTCGTCCATTTTTGGCCTAATGTGAAGCTAAACCGTAATCCTGAATGAAGGGTTGTAATGGCCAATTATGTATGTATGTATGTATCAAGTAATACGAGCAGTTATTAACCGAACAACAGAAACTCTTCATGGCAATCTTATTTACTCTAAATTTTTGCAACAATACTGCTGAGAGGAAGTCGTCGAACAAATATTTTTTTTTAATATTTCGTTATATTGTGGGTGGTTGAACCACGGGCTTTCATCTGATAAACCAACACACTACCTACTAGACCCAACGCCTGCAACTTCGATTGCGTTGAATATTTTACGTACAATAATTAAAAACAATACAGTTCTCCTTTGTGTAGTATTTTCACTGATTAGGCTCATTTAAAACTGGTCGAAGATGATAATTTTTAGCGAAGAATTACTCACTGCTGGTTAAATGGTGCTATGTCGATAAGAAAATATGTTGCGCGTTTGAGCGAAGATAATTTCCAAACTGTTAACGAATTACCATCAATCTCATCCATTAAAATAGATGGTGTGATGTGTGTGGACGCTGGCGTCATTATCTTATTACTTTCGAAATAATCAAGCATCTCCGGTTACGTTGAAGGCCGAGAGCTGGATTTTTGTTATCTATAATTACTTGTCAAAACATCGACAATGTTTCTTTCCAACAAAACTGCACAACTTGCAATAAAAGCCATTGAACCAGCAACTGAAGCACTGTGAGTCACTTTTAATGACTTACGGCTAGATTTATTTGAAGAAATACTTGAACTTGCCAGTCGCCGTAGTCTAGTATGTTCGCTTATTAGACGTAAAACCCGGGGTTGAGGCCAGACATGAAAACGAAATATGAAAAATATTTCTCCGGCGACTTCCTCTCAGCAGATTTGTGGCAAAAACTCTGAGATTATCTACTCCCATTTACCTGCCATAAAAAAGTTTCTCAAAAAATCTGTCGTTTGGAGTCGACGTTAAACTGTAGGCCACTCAAGTATAAAATTAACGCACACATCATGAGTGGTGCGAGAAGCTAGACCGTAATCCTGACTGAAAGGTTGTAATGGCCAATTATGTATGTATGTACTTGAATATTGGACTGATCGTAAACAATTTCATTTCATAAATTTTTCTGTCTTCTATTATCCTCTTTAGATCTCAAGCTCTTAAATAACTTATTCCACAGCAATGAACTTATCTCGTTTCATAATTGTTCCTGTAAAACATATGCTCTTTACAACGATTCGCTTAAAATTATTTTTTTACTCTCTTTATTACTACTTTAGTTTTAAAAGCTGTTTTTTTATACCAGCCACTCTATGTAATTATTACAGCAAAAATATACTCGTTTAGCAGTAATAAAGTGCACTAACATTACATTACGTTATTAATACGACAACATAATTCATAATAACGATAAAATAATTTAATGAATGAGAAAAAAAACGCAAGTTAAACTACGGCAGAAATCCTGCTGGACAGAGTTAAAGTAGAATTAAACTGCATTACAATAGCATACCCACTCACACTACGATTCATTTTAACTTTTTAAAACGTATAAATAGTGGCATTATTACACACTCATCATCGTACTACTCTCAACCATATTGTAACAACATTGTTGTGTAAAACATGGTAAAGATGAGGGCAAAACAAAAAAAAACGGGAATTCTACGCAAATAAATTGCAAACGTAAGCGTGAATAATAAATTTGTAGGAGAAAAAAATGTTATTGTAGCGATTAAGTTTACTTATGGCAGTGGTGGTTATAAGGCAAGATGTAGAATGAAATGAAAAGAAAACACATAAACCGGAAATGAAACCGTTTGTAGTTGTATGCGCCATTGTCGTATAACAGTACTTATTTTATTATATTTTATAAGCTTATGATATACAATAGTAAACAATCTCGTAAGTATTTCATTGTAATGTCTTGCAGTTGTTAGCCATCATGGCAGTCAGTTTGTCAGCAGGTGAAATGGACTCCATTCTTTAGTAAAAAAAACAAAAAAGAGATTCTGTTTAAATGTGTTCAAAAAGGCAGCAGCTATTCGCTATCTTTGTTGTTTCAAGAATTTCGTACAGCGGAAATGAAAAATGAAAAGAAGAGTTTATAAGGAACGTGTTTTAATTAAATCCACAAAATTTGTGTCGCTCACTTTTGTTTTATTAAGAAAGGCATACTGCTCGAAAAACAATTCGAAAATAAATTTGCACAAAAAATAAATACCGTTATTAAAGCAGCTTTTTTGAAGAAAACACTTTACTCCATCAGTATAGAACTCCGAGATTATTTTCGACTGAAAAACTAATACAACAACCTTAAAAGACCTCTTACTTCCTTATTTAATTCGTATCCTTTAGCCAGTGTTACAAGCCAGTTTCTTACACCACCCATGGTGTTTGTGTTAAGTTTATCCATGAGTAGCGTAAGCTACAGTTTAAAAACGATTCCAAACGACAAATTTTTGAAAAGTTTTTCATGGCAATTTAGAGCTACTCTCCGCGTTTTTGCCAAAAATCTGCTGAGACGAAGTCGCCGAAGACATACTTTTTATTATATTTCGTTTTGTTAGACATATCTAAGCTAGGCTTCAGAGATTTTGAGATTGTTAATGATTTCGGCTTGGCTTCACCATTCAAGCCATACAAATCCATTTAATTGGGCATTACAATCCTTGAGTCAGGGTTAACAGCACTAATGTTGTATGTGTTAATTTGATCCATGAGTGACGGAACCAGAGATCAGTAATAAGTATTCAAAAAAAAAGTATGATTCGAATCATATTCATAATTTCTGATACTTATACGCATTCATACTTATTTTAATATCATACTGATACTACTCATATTCAAAGTTTGAAGTACTCATCGTACTAATACTTAACAATACGCATTATGTTGTTGATTTCAACTCTCCTTTACTCAAAATTTACAGGAATCGCAAAATAAGCATGACTTGCGTACGAACACTACAATACTCACTAGAAGGTTGCGTGTTTACTTTGCTTGCTCTCCTTGTCTTTTTCTTTCTTATTATTGTTCTGTAAATGCAACAACAACTAAGACTGTAAATTTTGATGAATGATTGGAATAACTCGAATCATTTATGATTATTATAAGTATTTTTCTAAATTTATGAAAAAGTATGCGTATGAATCAAAAATATTTCGAATGTTATTGCTCACTCATTGGCACCTGTATGTACGAGTACATGTAAAGTTCATAATGACAAGTACATATGTGACGTAAGAGCAGCGTTGCCAGTAATTTTTTTTTTTTAAACTTTTTATTTCTGGAAAAAGAAACTTGTTTTTAGCAAGAAAAACTTTTTTTTTTCTACTAAAGTACCAAAATTTAAAAAAAAGTACCGGAGAGCGTTGACTCTGTTTCATTCCCTGTTGGTGTTTCTTTGGTATCTTGCCCTGGAGTAAATATTTCGAGTTGTTATTAAATTTATTGAAAAAAGTGGAAATTGAAATTTAATGAAAAAACTTGTTTTGTTAGAAAACGAATTTAATGAAAACTTTATTCGATCTCAAAAAACTTGGAAAAAAGGGAAAACTTGGCACCTGGCAACGCTGCGTATGAGTGATACTGAATTCTAATAGTTCATACATGACAAAATTATGATTTCTTATTGCATATTCTTCAGAGCAACTAAATCAGAACATGTAATATGATGCGTATGAGTAATATTTTTAAAAATCAATCAGAAAGTATACGATTAGTATTGTGACTACGAATGAATCAGAGTATGTAGTTGGATTTCAATACTGTTGACTCACTCCTACTCGAAATTTCATGAGTACTTACGAGTAGGTAAAAAGCGATTCATTACTGATATCTGTTAGGTTTTCAGCCAAGGGCTCGCGTCTAATAAGACAACTAATTACTCACTTGACTACGATAACAACAAGGCGTATAAAAGGCTTGGTTTTAAAAGCTTTAAAAGGCTCGGTTTTAAACTGATGGATAAAATTAACACACACAACATTTCTGGTGTGAGAGGCTAGGCCATAATTATGTCTGAAGACTTGTAATGACCAATTGAATAATATCCAGACTAATGTCAAGTTTGTTGGTAACGGCGGAACCAAGATAAACAAATTCACTGATAAGGTGCAGTTATCGGCTATAATCTGAGATTTAAAAAGCCTCATGTCCTTACTTGTCGACAGCATATATTTCGTTTTACCTTCATTCACTACAAGACCCATCTTGATAGACTACCGTTCAAGGATGTTAAAGGCAGCAAATACATCTAAGCTATAAATGTGGTCAGAGTAAGCAAACTACTCGACACATTTGTAGAAAATTATGCTATGCACTCTCTCGCCTTTCGCAAAAATACCCCCAAGAGATCGCAAGATAAGAAATCGTCTTGTATGAACACCGTAAGGTATGAAAACGTTCGAAGAGGTTCATTCCTACCTTGATCAAGCTGCAGTAGTAACTCAACTCTATGATGCACAGCCTCATCAGATTCGCAGCAAGTCAGAAATTGCGGCTAAAGCACAATTGCAGGAGTGTCAAAGGTTGCCTTATTGTCCGCCAAAAAATGGGTCTTTTCTAGGATTTGACGCGATTTGAAGACGTGATCAATGGTGGACTAACCAGATCTGAAGCCGCACTGATAATTTCTAATCAGTTTATTGACGAATGGTTTCAGATTTTCACACAATATGCACATAAACTATTCTAATTCCTTTAAATATACTTTTAAATTTTATTCATTTTTATTCATTTTTATTTATTCATTCTTTATTCGATTTCCCTTTGATTCTCTACTCACAGTTGTATATACATTTTTTTCTAATCAAACAAATATAGAATGTCCCTGAACTTCTGACCTTCATTGGCCGTTTGTTGTTTCTCGTTTCTTGTTAGCTTAATGGAAAGTGATAATTATTCATTCATTCGTTCGTTACTTAACACAAATGATTTATTCTGTATTAGGAAATAAACATTGACAAAGCAACAAATAAAAACAAATTCATTTCTTTTATTCATATTTATTCATAATCAAAATGAAAAAGTATTTGTGAGAGAAGCCGTACTCATAAAATCTATTATTAAAAGCTGCAAAAACAGATTTTAATATTTTAGCTTATGCCGTTTAAGCAAAAAGAATTTGAATTCAAAAGAATTTGAAATTAATTGAAACCTATAAATAAACCACCGAGTTCACCAAAGCCAGCATTTAATCATGAAATGTAGCTTAAAATATTTATTAATTTGAAGAGTTTACGAAAACATTGCTAAAAATATTGTACAAAAGAAATCAGGCTTGGTTTTGTTCAACGGGTATGGAGGAAATAGTTTACTTAGGACAATAAATCTTAGTGCCATTATTACAACTTGCCGCTAAACTTGGGTTAAGTTAAAGGTACCTTTAGCTAAAGGCAACTGTAAAGTTACCTTTAACTTATTTTCGTTATTACAACTTACAGATAAAATAAAGTTAACTGTTTTCAAAAATATGGCAGTGCAGGAGCAATGTCGATAAAACTGCTCAATTAAACAAGATTTTTTTAAAAACACAGTGGCAACGACAGTATTCGTTTTTTTTTTTTTTGTTGTATATGCTCATTTTGTTTAAATTTGAAGTTGCCATATTGAAAATAACATATAATAAGTTCTAACATAAACTTAAATTTAAAAGTTAAAGGTAGGATGATCCTCCCTTTAGCTTAACGCTCACTTCTATTTTATTGGGTACTCATAATAATGAAAAACAATTTATCTGCCCCTTAAAATCCTCCCTTTAGTTAAAGACAAGTTGTAAAAATGGCCCTTACTCCTATTTCAATTACAAATTCCTTAGAATCAATAACAAAGTGTCGAGGTCATGTACATTACCAAAGTAATTAGGCATATCGCCTTTAGTCACATCCTAATGTACCGAAATAATGCAAAAATGGTTCGAAATTTTGCCAAATTTTTTATTTTTTGCTGTGAGTACAATTGTTTCGCTTGGAAATTAAATATTATCTCATTCATATGGCTGCCGTGGCTAGTCACAAAGTATCTCACTTGATCGAACCAATTTTGGTGCACTTTTTCGAGTGTATGAGATCGGATCCGCTCAGCAATGGCATCACGAATCTTGGCCTTCAAATACTCAATTGTCTCTGGCTTGTCGGCATAACACTTTTCTTTAACGGCGCCCCACAGAAAACAGTGCTTCGGTGTCAAATCGCAGCTGCTTGGCGGCCAACTGACATCACCATTTCGGCTAATTAAATGGTCATCAAATGTTTGACGCATTAATCGATTGTGGCATGAGATATGTGGCAAGTTGCACCATCCTGTTGAAACCAAATAGCGTTCATATCAATGCCATGAAGAGCGGCTACTAAAAAATCGGCTATCATGGTGGGATAGGTACCTCCATTGACCGTAATGGTTGCGCCGTCCTCATTCTCAAAGAAATATGGGCAAATGATGCCCCGCTCCATCAAGCAGTCGCTCGTAAATGGTGGATTAGCTTCTGTAAAACCACGTGTGATTTTTTGAGCCCCAAATACGGCAATTTTGCTTATTAACAACCCACCAAGATGAAAATAAGCTTCATAGGAAAAGACGATTTTCGACATCATAGTGCAGATTCTCGTTGGCGCATCTAGCGAAGCGAAAACGAAGCGGGGGGTCATGTGGCTTCAACTCTTGAATCAATTGTATTTTGTAAGGCGTCACACAGACGTAAACTGGTGCGTGAAATGTTCAATTCTTCAGAACGATGACGAGTTGATGTTGATTCTCACGCACACTCTCAGCCACAGTTTCGATATTTTGGCGCATCAACAATGAAACTAGTTTCACGAACTTTAGCAATAAACTTGCATGTACCGGGTACTGTACTGGCCCCAGGCCAGATATCAAATCCAAATATGAAAAAAAAAATATTTCTACGGCGACTTTCCCTCAGTAGATTTCTGGCAAAAACTCTGAGAGTAAATAAGCCTGCCACGAAAAAGTTTCTCAAAAGCTGTCGTTCGGAGTCGACGCTGAATTGTAGGTCCCGCCACTTAAGGATAAAATTGAAGCACACAACATGAGTAGTGTGAGAAGCTAGGCCGTAAATCTGACTGAAGGGTTGTAATGGTCAATTATGTATGTATGTATGTATGTACCGGGTACTGTTGGTCCTTCTCTGAGTCCAAATTTTGTACGACATCTAGCAATTTCCGACCAATTTTCTGTGCTTTGGATATAAATTTCTAATAAATCCCAACGTTGCTCGAGCGTAAATCGCTACATTACGTTCAGTGGAGATAATATACTGAATTTTGTGACAAATTAGAATGACATAAGATTCGAAATAACCAATGGTTCAAATTTAACCCGATACATGGCCCACCCGATGCAAATCATTCTAATCGGCCACTAACGCTTACAGGGCCGTTCTATCTTGATTAATGCTGCAGAAGTAACTTTGCGACAAATTTAATACCATTGTCCCAGTTTATCAGAATATCTACTACACTATCTAGTAACACTACACTATCTAGTAAACTTCTCCTCTAATAAATTTTAAATTTTCCTGTATTCCATTTTAAATTTCAATTACGCTTTTCAATGTCCATATTAAATTTTATTTTTCGTAATTAAAAACAAAAACAAAAACAAAAAATCAAATAATTTTGAAAATTGCATTTAATTGCTTAAAATGTTTAACCACACCTCTTAATCTGTATTAGAATTTTAATTTTAATTAATTTAAACATACTTATACTCTAGTGATTCCAATTTTTGTTATAGTTTTTTTTGTTGTTTTTTGTGAATTTAAATTACAATTTTAACATATTGTCCAATAAATTATTTTATATTTAATTCTTTTGAGGAATATTTGCATGTTTTCAAAATCAGGTACTGAATGTGAAAGCCACAATTTCCTAAAATTAATTATTATTCTGTATCATTTAACAGAAATTAGATGCCATTAGATAGCCCATTATAGAAACACATGCATGCACTTACAATACCATATTAAATAAATAAAATAATTAAAATGATTAAATTAAACATAAACAAATAAAATCATCATAGGCAATCCAGACACACATACATACACACAATATACCACAACACTCGACATTAATTGTGCATACACATACTACATACATACATACATCGGTTATAACAGAACGTAGATATTTAAACTTGCATAATACGCACGAACGTACATAGTCTTCTATTATCAAGGATTGCTGGAAGATGATAATAGAAACTCACTAAAGTACTACTGCTCAGTTTTCTTGCATGAACCTGACCTGAATAAAAATAGTCGGACACTCACAAATTTATGGAAATTCAATAAAAGACAAATGCTGTAGAGGTAGGGCGTCTCTGAAATACATCTCTATCTCTCTAATAAAAACTTAGAGTGTAATTGATAACTTTAAGAAGAAGAGTATGGAAACGAAATACAATAGAAACTAAGGATAGTCTAGACTAGATCACAATAGAATAGTAAAATTGATGTACTCGTACACATAGCGCTTTAATTTGTTGCCTTACTACAACCGATTTCAGGATTGGACCGAACTGAGTGATTCGTTGGCGCAGTTGGCAGTATACTAAATGTAGGTCTACCAGAGATCCTGGGTGTTTATGATTGTCTGATTGCTTGTCTAACATAACACATACATAATTGGCTATTACAACCCTTCACTCAGGATTACGGTTTAGCTTCTCAACACCACTCATGTTGTGTGTGTTAATTTTATACGTGAGTGGCGGAACCTACAGTTTAAAGTTGACTTCGAACAACAGATTTTATTTACTCTCAGAGTTTTTGCCAGAAATCTGCTGAGAGGAAGTCGCCCAAGAAATATTTCTCTTTTTTCATTTTTCGTTTTGGCTGATCGGGGATATGTAATTACTCACGATAGAAAAACGAAAGTGAGAATTATTACTAAAAATTTAATTCTCTAAAAAAAATTACGAAGATAGTACATATACCGGTCATTAAAAAAACTGTTGCCTACTACCCCCTCTTTAATCATCTTTCTTGTAATCCAACCAAAGATCAGCAATGAGTATTCCAAAAAATGAGTAGATTCGAATCATACTCATAATTTCTAATACTTATACGCATTCATACTTAATTTAATATCATACTCATACTACTCATATTCAAAGTCTGAAGTACTCATCGTACTCATACTTAACAAAACGCATGATGTTGTTGATTTCAACTTTCCTTTACTCAACATTTACAAGAATCACAAGATAAGTATGATTCGCGTACGAACACTACAATACTCACTAGAACGTTGTGTGTTTGCTTTGCTTGATGCCTTTGTCCTCTTCTTTCTACCTTTTTTGTAAATGCAACAACAACTAAGACTGTAAATTTTGATGAATAATTCGAATCACTCGAATCATTTATGAGTATTATAAGCAGTTTTCTAAATTTATGAATCTAAATGAGTAGGAGTATGAATCAAACATATTTCAAATGTTATGAGTTTGATGTCAACGTCGCACTCATACTCATTGCAACCTGTACTTATAAATCAATGTTGTAGTGAGTATGAATGAATCAGAGTAGTTGAATTTCACTACTGTTGACTCACTCATACTCAAAATTTCATGAGCACTTACAAGTAGAGAAAAAACGTTTCATTTCTGACCTCTGATGTGTATCCAGCTTAACTATACTCACAGTTGTACTTTAATTATAGCTTCTGCCATGAATTTGTTGCGCTTTATCTCACTGGAACGTAGCCCGTTAAGGATGATGATGTAGGTCTGAGAGCACCTTTTATCATGATTACTAAAACTGGGTTTAATGATTCATTTCCTTCTAAGAATTATTTTCCATTGGCCCTTTTAAAAGCAAATGCCTTCCACAAACTAATTTTGCCTTGTTTCAGTTTCTTTAATATATTTTCGTTGTTGCAGCTAAGCAGGTGATTGGTCTGCTGTAGCAAGTCCTAGGATAATGGATCGTTGTCTAGAAACAATAACCTTCGAGTATTTGGTGTAGTGGTGGGGAATCCTACCACCTCTTTTTCTTACTAGGTGGCGGTACTGCCTGAACTTCCTTTGATATTATATTTTTGACATTTCCAGGAGGTTAGGGTACATCTTAGATATATTGTATTGGAGGTTTTTAAAATTCGAAAACCATGAACAACTATTTCTTTAACACCAGTGGAATTTGAATTTGATTTTTTAACTCCATTTGGACTAGAACCTGGGCATTTAAATTTGTTGGCAAGTTGTTTTGATCATAACACCATGCCGCCGCGATCGAAGAATAGAGTGAATTTAATTATAGTCATACAGTGTGAGAAGCTAGACCGAAATCCTGACTGAAGGGTTGTAATGGCCAATTATGTATGTATGTAGGTATGTATATTCGTACAGTCAGTATACCCCATTTTAGGACTCTAGCTTTCTTACAATGGCTTGGTGGCTCTTCATGTTCCAGTTTAGTTTACTGTCCAATATGACTCTAACATATTTGGCTGTTCATAGTTCCTAGCTCAAAATTCAAATCAGATATACAATCAATTTGAAAAAATAATTATCAAATAAATGTTTATTACACTTTCTCACGTCATAAATTAAATTGTCTACCATTAATATTACGTTCAAGCATGTACTTGTGAAAAACTTTATATCCTGTATATCGTGTACCATATGTTACGTTTTTCTTTCCTTCATAACTAACTAAAGACCATAGTCATACATGCTTACGTACACAATATTGTTGTTTTTAAACTTGACCGACTTGTATACCTTTGGCCTCACCATACAAACGGTTTTATATTCTATTCAAATAAATATTTAATACAAGGGTTGATCTTCTTAAACATGGCATTAAAAACACTTTTCAACATCATGCAATTTATTTGTACGACGACATGTAATTTTCTTGTCACATTTACCATTTTAGTATTACCATTGGATTGGATTGTTATTTTGCAATGCAATACATGTACTTAGAATAAGTATTATATGGTTGGTTATTCTTGTATGTAGTAGTATATGAGTAGTATATGAGTATACGGATAATGTGTTTTCGGATCTATATTTTACACACTTTCTGGTATAAGTATGTTTAAGGTTTACAACTAAATTCTACCCTATTGTTGAAAATGCTGGATTTTAAGTTTTATATCCAGAAATGTCCAAACTTTTATAATGAGCGCGATATAGAAAATACCTGAAGTACACCGGGTAGGACACAAAATAGTTTGCTGAGATAAATTTCATAATTTCCATACAGTTCTAAAAATACTAGCGATATTTTAAGCTTGTTACAGTTCTCATTTCGTATTAGCTTTATTGATGTCCTTATTATTTTTCACATTACTGTACATATATGACTAAATAGTTGAACATTTCTGTGCAAATACGGATATGGTTGGACATTTCTATCTCCGCAAAATAAATGTTGTTTAAAACCCAAACAACAGATGTAATTTCAAGCAACAATTGTTTCAAGTATCATGCAATCAGTAGTAGAATTATTTAAAATTGAGTAAAAGTTTTAAGAAATTTTAAAAGGAAATAAAAAATAGTTAAAATCGTCTAATCTTGACTAAATAAGTATATGATGATACTCAACAATACTTATGTTTTTCTGAATTAGTTTTGAACGTAACGTTATGTCACAGCCAGTTACTATTTACAATTTAGTACAGTGTTGCAAAATTTAAATTTTAAAATGGTACTGAACTATAACTGAAAGTGTACTTTTTCGCATCCAATGGTACTTTTGTAAAAAAAAATATATATATACATACATACATTACACCCCTTCAGGATGATGACCTAGCTTATTACATCAGTTATGTTGCGTGCCTTAATTTTATATGTGAGTTTAAAGTCGACCCTGCACGACAGATTTTTGAGGAACTTTTTCATGGCAATTTTATTCTGCTCTCAGAGTTTTTAATAGAATGAGGTTGTCGAATGAATATTTTCTTCATTTTTCGTGTTTGTTGGAAATGTCTGACATGCTCACTTACTAGATGCCAGCACTTTACCTACTAGACTAATTATTTATTTATATTTAATACACGTTCGGTACGGAACAGAAAAACTAACGAGTTATACTCGTACGTGTTCCTCACATGCAAAACAAAAACTGTCGACGTTCGTTCGTAGTACATGAAGAACAACGTAAATGCTTATCGAAATCACATTACGGTTCGGCAAGTATTCTCAATGCTTTCGTATTCTAAAAACGGACATATGTTCCGTGTACGCTTGGCTAATCGGGGTTAAACACTAATTCTACCTTTAGCAATACGTTGCTAATGCATAAATAGTTTAATAGCCTAAGGCATAAAATATATAATAATAAAAAAGAACTGAAAGCTTCGCGGGGGTACTACGGTATTTTTGAAATGAAAAAGTATTGAAAAAACCTTTAGTACTTTTCAACACTGATTTAGTAGAAGCATTCAACACAATGATAATTCTCTCTTCACTGCCAATATTACGACAATAATGGTACCATGCCGTTAGCAGCGGGGGAACTAAGCATATGAAGAGTCTAAGAAAGCTAATAATATTCCTTTGGGTAATCATAAAACCAGATCCATCATGAGAAAAACTAGTGGTCAACAATTGCTAAATGCAGGACTTTTTACCCTGGACGGTTACTGTTCGTCGAATCGATGTACCTCATATTTACTCTTTATCTTTTATGTTTGACCAAATTTCGATCTATTTATCATTATATTTCACTACACTAAAAGCAATACTATCAGGTATAATACTGTCACAATCTTCTGCGATGGCTTGTAATAGCAAATCTATGAAAATCTCTTGATTTCTGAGTATACTAGACTAGCCTTTTCGATTATTGTGTTCTATTACAGCAGGAAATTTTATCTACAAAAATGGTAGCTAGTTTTACAGACGGTCTTCAAATCTCCTCAATCTGCCTTCAGATTTGCTGAAAACTGAAAAATTTTTAAATTTTTTGTGTAAAGTTTTCGAATAGTAAAAAAAGGATATTCGACCAACTTCTGTAGTTTTTAATGAATATCCTTGAAACTTAAAACACATTTGCACTATTATTAGCTGCGACCTTTCTGAACAATTTATCTCAATCATAAAATGCTCGCATTTCCAAAATGTAGTTTCAAAATTTTTCTTGCTTAAAAAGTTTTCCGCGTGTTTTTGTATATTTATTTTATTATTTACAAGTGTGTGTTATAAAGTTGTGTTCAATTGTTAAATTTGCTTTTAAAGAAATATCACCTGCATTATGTTGTCAACGTAAATTTGCCAATCCATAACTGGTTGGAAAGATAACTAAAAGTTTAGTTTAATGGATGTGTTATGTTAAGAGTTAAGCGCAAACGTAAAAGCGTGTAAAAATGTTTCTAAGAAATATGGGAAAGTATGTTTGTAATATCTTCATACATCCTGCAGCAAGAATTTGTTGCCCTGCAAATACTTAGAAGAGGAGAACGAAACGCTAAAGGATTTAAAGTTCAGCATACAAATGATTTCAACATTTTATCACCTTTGCATTTTAAGTTCTCCAATAAAACCTGCTTTCCTTCAGATGTAGTGGGTTTCAGCTGAATATATGAAAAAAATGCGATGCATTTGAGGCTGAAGTGTTTTCCATATAAGAAAAATGGTAAAGATGTTGTGACGTTGCTTGCTGCGATGATCATCGTTGAATCAGGCGTCATGAGATTCCTTGGTAGATTATTTGATTTATTTTATAAGCTTTCTTACATATCACGATCAGTCAGTGCATATAGGATTACAAAATTGGATAGAAACTGCTGTACAGAAAAGGTGTGCAAATTATGTTTTACAACTTACTTACATAATTAAACATTACAATCCTTTATTCGGGATTATTGCCTAACATCTCACACCACCCACGTGTCTATGTCGTGAGTGACAGGCCTGCAGTTTAAAGTTGACTCCGAATGAGAGATTTTGAAAAATGGCAGTATTATTTACACTCAGAGTTTTTTTCGCAATCTGCTGAGAGGAAGTCGCCGATAAAATATTTGGTTCATATTTGTTTGAACCTGAGATCATTAATGAGTATTCCAAAAGATTGGCAGATACGAATCGTACTCATAATATATGATACTTATGCGCATTCATGCTTATTTTAAAATCATAGTCATACTACTCATATTAAAAGTTTGGAGTACTCATCGTACTCATACTTAACAATACGCATGATGTTGTTGATTTCAACTTCCCTTTACTCAACATTTACAACAATCACAAAATAAGTATGATTTGCTTACTAACACTACAATACTCACTAGAAGGTTGTGTGTTTGCTTTACTTGCTGCCTTTGTCTTTTTCTTTCTTCTTCTTCTTTTTTTGTAAATGCAACAACAATTAAGACTGTAAATTTTAATGAATGATTCGAAACTCTCGAATAATTTATGAGTATTATAAGTATTTTTCTAAATTTATGAATCTGAATCAGTAGGCGTATGAATCAAACATATTTCGAATGTTATGAGATCGATGTCAACATTGTACTCATACTGATTGCAACCTGCATGTACGAGTACATGCAAAATTCATAATGACAAGTACATATGTGACGTATGAGTGATATTGAATTCCATTAGTTTCATATATGACAAAATTATGATTTCTTATTGCATACTTTTCAGAGCAACTAAATCAGTACATGTAATATGATGCGTATGAGTAATATTTTTAAAATTCAATTAGTATACGAGTATATTGTATACTCTGATTAGTTGCAGTGAGTACGAATGAATCAGAGTACATAGTTGAATTTCAATACTGTTGAGTCACTCATACTTAAAATTTCATGAGTATTTATGAATTTAAAAAAAAAAAGATTGAGTACTTATGAGTACCATAAAAATGATTCATTGCTCATGTCTGGTTTGAACCACGGGCTCATGTATAATAAGTCAACACTTTACTTACTCACTCTGAATATTATTTGGGATTTACACAAGAGTTGATAAGTTCAAATAAGACGAAATGAGCGCCCAAAACGATGAATGCAGTTAACACCCCAAAGAAGCTGTTAGTGATGAAAACTAAAACTTCACAAAATAATTTTGAAGCCATCTAAGCAAAGATAATCGAGACAATTACAATCAAGCTCTCAGACGACCAAAAAGCTACAACGAATTAATAACCCTAAGCGCTGTTTAAAGTCTATCCACCGTATAAACCCAAATTTAGACACCGACATGTGACAATATGCAGATAAACCATAGCTTCACTATTTTGCACCAGAACCAAAACGATCTTCATCTAAGTGATGAATCGACTCCAAAGCATGCAAGGACAACATTTAAGGTTATGGCATCAACATTTTGAGATGAGCGTGGTATAATATTGATCGACTATCTGGAAAAGTTAAAAACTATCAAGAGTGACTATTACAGCCTATATTGTGCAAGGCAGAATAACTTTATAAATAAAATAAGAGAGTGTGGTTGGACTTACATATAAGACTGTTTTAAGGATCAGTTGGTTATATCTTTTAAACTTTAATACAAAGATGAAAATTAATTATGCTTTATAAACTTTTAAGTTAATTAACAGTTTCGAATAAATATTCTGATTTTTATACACTTGAATATGAACTAATAAAATTTCCTAATATTGTACAATCAATTTCACAGTTCACAATCATTAAAATACGAAAGTATATACATACATATATACATATATGTATGCACGTATGTATTTTCTATACTTTTTTATTATTATTATTTTTTTTTTTTTGTTTTTAAAAATCCTTTTTCAAAAAATAATCTTTATTTTACAACTCAATGAAATAGACTTTCAATAACTATATAAAAAAATGAAAATAAAATTGAAATGTGATGAATTATTTTACAACATTGCCAATATATGAATTGAAACTGATAAATATTTGAAAACCCTTTCATGTGTGTGTGCATATGTATGTTTATAAGTACATACCTGTATGTTGTATGCATAACAGATTTTAGAAATTCCTAAAAGCATAGAAAACGGGTGATGTTTTAACCGTTTGGGGTTTAAAAATTGGTTTTAAATACGGAGAAATTAAATATTTATTTGAGACGATAAATAAATGTCTATTATTTACTTTTTAAAGGTTACATACATACATACATAATTGGCCATTACAACCCTTCAGTCAGTATTACGGCCTAGCTCCTCACACCACTCATGTTGTGTGCCTTAATTTTATACTTGATTGTGGGGATCTATAGTTTAACGTCGACTCCGAAAGACAGATTTTTCGATAAACTTTTCATGGCAGGTTTATTTACTCTCAGAGTTTTTGCCAGAAATCTGTCATTCGGCTCCGAATGACAGATTTTTGAAAAACTTTTTATGACTTTTTATTTACAGAATTCTTATCCGAAAACTGTTGAGACGAAGACGCCGTACAAAATATTTTTTCATATTTCAATTTGTTTGAGATTTCTATGCTGGTGTTTAAACCACGTCATCACGTCTAATAGGCCAAGACACTACTTACAAGACTACGGAAATTTCAAACAACACAGAAAATACCTTCAATTGTATTGTATGATCATAACTGCTTTAAAACTGGAAATGGATTGCTCGCCAAATTCGCCACTAGATAGATTCATGATACGGTGTATCGTATGTCTTGTGGTACTGCCTTGTTAAAACCCAAATGTGTTCCAAGCACAATTACTCTATTTTTGACAAACAAAAATTACATTAACACGATATCTTGTTCCAGTACTTCTTTTAAGATGCAGCGGCACCGTTTGATCTTCATCTGGCTGCGCTTCACACCAAATTCAGCATTTCTGTTTGTTGAAGTAACCACGTAATCAATGAAATTCTCTACAGAGAAAAATTTTTCTTACAACATTAACTTGTTGGCCTATTCTTTTATGTATAAACATTGCATTGGCATTGAAACATGTGACAACCCGTATTTTATTCCATAAGAAATTTACACTGAATTGCACCAAACATCGAAAACAATCACCCATTTTACATTCAACCATAAATTCTAAATTCATATTGCAGGCATTGTGTTTGCTCATAAATCGATATTTTGTTCACAGGACCTTTTTGATTTTTTATGGACACGTTATTCCATAAATATTCAAAAAAATTTTCGTTTCTGTATTTCAATTTGCAATTGTTGTTGTTGTTTTATTCTCGTATTATTTTAGGTAAACGTATGGTAGATGTGTAATATTGTGGTTCTGCTTGAGAGAAGATAAATTTTGTTATTGTTATCATAATTCTTTTTCCATTTTCTAATTTCAATACAAAATTTTGCATCACATGTTTCTCTTATTTCTTATTTTTCAATACAGAATTTCTCAATATTTCTTGTAAAAAGATTAGAAATTACAGAGAAATAAATAAAAATTTTAAAATTTAAGAAAGGTGGAAACACACCTTTCACATACTATTACAAAAATATATTTTTAATTTTTGGGTTGTTTAATTATTTTAGAGTAGTTTTAAAGTAACCATATTTTCAATAAATTTGATGTAAAATTGACACCAAAGTTTTAAAAACAAAATATTTAATTTTTTTCCCCAAACCATAACCGGACCACCCTTTAATATACAATATTTTAAAAACATAATCTGGATTAAGACATATGCTGCATTAACATCTCTTAAAGAAGTTTTTATAAGTTATGCAATTGATATCTAATAAATGAGACCAAATAATTTCATGCATAGATACTCTTATATAGGGTAGGTCATTTAAAAGTTTAAATTTAAAAATGCAATAAAACAAGACCGTTTTGAAATTTTGCCAAGTTTAGTTTTTTGTTGTGAATTAAAATAGTTCCGTTTAGAAATGGAATATTATTTCATTCATATGACTGCCACAGCTGGCCTCACAGTATCTCATTCGATCGAATCAATGGTAGTGCTCCACAGATAATAGTTCAACGGTGTCAAATCGCAGTTTTTTGGCGGCCAATTGACATCACCATTTCGGCTAATTAAATAGCCATCAAACGTTTGACGCAATAAATCGATTGTGGCATGAAATTTGTGGCAATTCTGAGTATGAGTGAGTCAACAGCATTGAAATTCAACTACTCTGATTCATTCGTACTCACTACAACTAATCGTATACATTCTGTTTAATTGAACTTTAAAAATATTACTCATACGCATCATATTACATGTACTGATTTAGTTGCTCTGAAAAGTATGCAATAAGAAATCATAATTTTGCCATGTATCAAACTAATGAAATTCAATATCACTCATACATCACATATGTACTTGTCATTATGAATTTTACATGTACTCGTACATACAGGTTGCAAGGAGTATCAGTACAACGTTGACATCAAACTTATAACATTTGAAATATGTTTGATTCATACGCATACTCATTCAGATTCATAACTTTAAAGAGAGAGAGAGAGAGAGAGAGAGAGAGAGAGAGAGTAAAGGAGAGTCGAAATCAACAACTTCACGCGTATTGTTAAGTATGAGTACGATGAGTACTTCAAACTTTGAATATGAATAGTATGAGTATACTATTAAAATAAGTATGAAAGCCTATAAGTATCAAAAATTATGAGTATGATTCGAATCTACTCACTCATGACGAATAAAGTATTTCGATGAATTTTCTCACACACATTTTGTTTTGTTTAAATTTAAAGATAGGAAGCGCTTAATTAAACACCCAATATACATGTGTATATATGTACAGATTACCCATTAAAAGTATTCACGTTTTACATAAAAATTTATGCAAAAGTATGTATGGAGTTTTATTTTTACATTCATTTCTTATCTGTTCTTGTGTTCGACAAAAAACACTTTCGAAACAAACAAGAAAACATTGTTTCTCATTAGTTGCCATTAAGTAACCAGAAATAACAATTAAAATTTAAGCGTATTTAAAGATTTTCATACTTATTCCACTTTCCCCTTTCCCAAAAACAAGGACGAGACTAAAAGTATAATTGAAGAAAAAACTAAAAAAGCGAAAAAAGGAGGAATAAAGAAAACGTGAATATAAATAAGATTAAGATTGCTGGCCGTCATTGCTTCACGATAAAGAGACAAAGAACAATAAACAAAAGGATGAAAAGGAACTAAAGAAATTAAAAGAATTAAAAGAATTACAACGTGCATAATAAATTATGACAGTTACCGTTTGCTGTGACTCTCTGTTTCACAATAACTCAGATTAAGACTGCTTTTGCCTGCGCAAATATTTGCTGTTGCAATGGAAATGTAATGAAAAATTCTTAAAATTGAACAAACGACTGCTACTACTACAACGGCAACTACTACTACCACTACTACTGGGTGAAAAATACATTTACCGTTGCAAGTGTAAGTTCATAAATAATCAAAAAATATACACACACATATATATGCGTATACGCATACGCATACATTCCGAGCCGAATAATGGCATAATGGAAAATGTATACTATTTACAGTTACCGTTAAGTCTGTTACGGAAAAAAGCGAACAATAAAAACAACAGATGCCATAGTCAGAAGAAGGTGATTAACGAGGTGGGATGTATTATTCAGACCCGTAGAAGTGCATACAACAGAAAAGAAAGATCATGAAAGAGTTGTTATTGCAGTGATGAAAATACCGCCGTAGGGACAAAGGCAAAGGATTACCAAATATATATATATATATTTTAAGGCATACAATCAGTCATTTGATTTATTATTTTTTTTTTACATTTGCATACATACAACTTGAAAATGAATTTCTATAGTCTCAGTTGATTAACGATTCAATCAATGACTCGTTAAGTCTATACTTTCACTCTGTCAACAAACCAAGTGGCCTGTAACGTATATAGTTAAATAGATCTGGGCAAATATATATCTAAAGTTACTTGATTTACCAGAACCCAAATAAATACATACATACATAATTGGCCATTACAACCCTTCAGTCAGGATTACAGCCTAGCTTCTCACACCACTCATGTTGTGTGCGTTAATTTTATACATGAGTGGCAGGACCTACAGTTTAACGTCGACTTCGAACGACAGATTTTTATAGAAACTTTTCATGGCAATTTTATTTGCTCTCAGAGTTTTTGCCAGAAATCTGCTGAGAGGAAGTAGCCGAAGAAATATTTTTTTTTTATATGTCGTTTTGATGTCTGGCCAGGGGCTCGAACCCGGGCCTTGCATCTAGTAAGCGAACACACTACCTACTAGACTACGGCGACCTCCCAAAAATACAGACATTATTTTCTATAAAAGACAGTCTTTAACTTGCTGGTACAGAGTTTGAGTTTATTTTGCAACAGCTGTATAGTTTAGAACTGTACAAGAATATTGGAAATAAAACTGGACTTATGGCCTTTATAATCATTCAACTGAAGCTAAAATAAAATTATTTATTTTATTTATTTATTTTATTTGCCTATGGAAATATTCCTTGCAGGCACTTAAATTAACGTTACAAGATATTAATTCTAAAAAACTATGAATTTAAATACATAATTACATTATTTTTTATGCGTGAGAAATTTTTATCAACTGTCTGGATCGAACTACCAGTTTATTGAAGAAGTCGCTTTAACAGAAGGCTCTGAAAACGATGAAACTGTTTAAGTAGTTGTAATAAGTAACTGTTGGTTTGAGTATTCGCTCCACTATACAGATGGTTGATGATAATGGTTTTTAATTTGTCAATACAGTTGCCTACTTCATTTTTCATTACAACACTTTGATCAGGACTACGATCTAGCCTGATTGGGAAGGACAGACTTTTTGAGAAACTTTTCATATCAATTTTATTTACTTTTCGAGTTTTCTCCAGAACACTGCTGAGAGGAAGTCGCCTAAAGAAATGTATTTCGTTCGTTCGTATCTAAATCGAAATCTATATCGAATCGAAATCGAAGTCGATATTTCGTTCGCTTTGTTCGAAAAGTTTAAGCAAGGGGCTGAACTCGTGTGTAATAAGCCACTACATTACCAGACTATGAAGACTTTAATTTGTAAATATAATTGGTGTCGTTGTCCATTTCATAACACTGATGCCATAAACTTGTCAGCCGACGTTGCAGTCGTTTCAGATGATGATTATTTTAGTGCTCGTATGAAATTATGGAGTTATGTTTCGGGTTTTTATGGTGGGGCAGCTTCAAACATTGCTCCGAATTATTATATCAATGTTGATTTTCTGGACTATTGCGAAATTTCGCATGTGTGCACAAATATTCATGGCTAGATTTAGTTGTAGTGGTAGCATAGATATCAAAACTCACTTGAGCACGTATAGCGGCCCGTTGTGATGCCACTGGCAATCACAGATCCTGTACTAATGCTATGTTCGCACGAGCATTCGAATTACTTCGCTCTCTGTTTGAATTACTTATTTGAATTATCATGTTCACACGGTAGTTTTGTAATTCTTTTTTACAGTTCTTCTTCTTTTTATTACTAAATTATTATTAATATTTTTCATACAGCTTCTGCAAAAGCTGCAAATATTTTTCAAAAGGTTTTCGACACACATAATGGCTTCCTCCGCTAATTTTGCGAATAACTTTCTTATAAATAATACTTTTTTAAAATATTATTTTTGGATTCCATTATTATTTATTGTTTACAATATTTTTTGTTTATATTTTTTGTGCTTTGACAGTTGGTGATGGCAAAAATACGATAAAATTTAGAGATTACATTGATTTTTAAGTAATCCACAGGGTAATAGAAATTGGCTTACACACAATTTGGGTAATTCGCTCACAAAATTTTGTATGGCGAATGACGTAATTTAGCACATGATTGGGTGTTGAATTGCGAATGAGAGAGCGAATTACGAAAAATTGCTGCCGTGCGAACATGGCATAACCAAATTCCACAGAACTTAGAGAAGAAATTGGTCAGCTCATTACTAAAGCACGACTCTCGTATGCTGATAACAAGCTTGGAAGTCTAAATTCATGACACATATATAATTAGCCATTACAACCCTTCTGTTGGGATTACGACCTAGTTTCTCACACCACTTATGTTGTGTGTGTAAATTTTATACATTAGTGGGTGACACCTACAGTTTAAAGTCGATCCCGAACGACAGATTTTTGAGAAACTTTTCATGACAATTTGATTTACTCTCAAAAATTAACCTTAATTCATAAAGCGTTTTCGTATATCCAATTTATCCGTTAAAATATATTAAAAATATCTTTAAAATAAACATAAAATTCTGATTAAAAGAATTAAACATACCACCATATACAGATTAAAAGATTTTATTTTATATTCATATACTGATGAATTCAGTACGCATTCCTTCAGGGATAGGAAAAATTCAATATTGCATTCTTCTTATACAGCTTGGTTGTGTATAATAACGCTAGTAATACAGTGTCGATCAAAACTAACTAAACAAATAAATAAAATACAATGTTAAACCTCTGCTATATGTAAGGCAAGTAATTTGGAGCGATGAAATAAGTCATGTCCTTTGAATAAATAAATTTTCCTATCAAAAATTTGTGCTCATTTTCACAAAAGGACGATCATTTCATACCGATACTCCTGGTAAAGTTAAAAAAAAATAATTTTTTAAACAAAACAAAGCTTTTTAACAAGCTACAATCAAACGCAGTACTGTAAACATATTGTTACAAAAAAGAAAACATATACCAACAACATCAGTATAAGAAAAGGAGACAGATTAGTATGAACAACAACGCACGCAAAATACACAAACACTAATGAAGTAGCGATAGAGTTCACGAGAAGGCGAAGACACCAACATTCCATTTCAAGAACCTTCAGCAGACTATTTACGTGGGCATTTAAAAAGGCAAGGCAAAGCAGACAACAGTCAGTAATAATTCAGTCAGTCTTATGTGAAGACGCGTTGCAAAGTAAACAGTCGTGGTTTGAAGATCGCAGCTATACAGATTTAACGTACAAGTGTTGTTGCTTACGCAAAGGATGTGAGCAAAGAATAATAACGAACAAGCAAATTGTTTTTATAACGTGAACTTGTATACGGTGGCACACAAAAGTAGTGTGAACAATAAAAAGTTCAATTGAAACGAAATACATATTTGTTTTTATTTTTGTTTGCAATCAACGAACTCATATTCTAAACTTTTTTGTGTTTATATAAGGTAAAAACGTAACAATATTGAAAATATTACTTTAAATAATTTTTAATGAACTTCAAACTAAGGCTTACTCATATAGTTTCCATCCTCAGTGTATATTCATACGCATATTGTATATCCATAGCATTCAGTACATATTCATAAGTCAAAGGTCATCGTTATAACAATAATAACGTTAACAATGCATGCTTAACACAATGTTTATACATATCGTGTGTGTAATGCAAAAGTGTAAATATGCGTCAAAATATGCTCGATTTTAAAAGTCCCATATAAACTGTTGCGAACAGCAGTAATTTTAAAGAGTGAGAATAAAATGACAATAAAAGCATTGGCGGAATGCCTGCGAGACATATTAAATTTAAACGCAAAATTGTTTGCTATACTATGGCACAATAAAGGATAACAAACATGCACAGACATGCACTCACTGTTAAGGAGAACGAAAGAAAAAAATTCTCCACGAGAATCGTCTCTACTAACAATAATTACGGGTTAAACAAAGAACAGAAGACAATTGTTTGCTAAAGTTTATATTATGAAAACTTACATGTGCTTCAAATATAAAAAAAATACGCAAGTAAATACTCTCTCTTCCCTCTGTCTGGCATACTCACCCCCTCTGTATTAATGCATTACGAAGCCAACAAAGTAAGAGTAAGAATACTTGGCCCCTTTTTTAAAACAAATAAAAATAAAAGAAAAATCAATTATTCAACACAAGAACAAACAAACAAACAAAAAAAATTGAAGTTTTTATTTCTGTTCTGGCTGAACTAAAGTAAAAGTCATAAGATTTCGCTTAACAACTTGTACTAATACATACAAACTGTCTCTTTTACTATAGCTCTCTCTCTCTCTCTCTCTCTCTGCAATCGTGCATATGTACCATATACTTACACTCATACACTCATGCTAGCATTACAATCCATACATTTTTTTCCTAAGTTAAACAAATACATACTTCTTCCCACACAAATACATACTCGTGCATACAAACATAGCCGAGCATCTTTTGTTTAAATTACTGCAATTTGTACTCATTTCCCCAAATGATATTTCATGTTCTTTTTTTCTTTTCTATTGTTTTTTATTCTCTTTTTTCTTTTATTTTCTTTTCTTTTTTTTATACTCTCTATTTATTTATATATATTTATTCTCTTTAAAACATATTCAAGCAGGGAAACTTACTTAATATATAACACACACATACAGAGTCCTTGAAGTGCGTGTTCCTTTTGTAAATTCAAATCAAGTACGTTCATTCATTGGATCATGGATCATGTTTATAAGAGCATTAAAAATAGTATATTTTATGCGTAATCGCTTACAAAGACAATTCACATACATTCTATAGGCTGTTTCATTAATCGTTTCCGATCTTTAGGTCGAAGCTAATGTGCGATATCATTGAAATTTTTTATTCATTTGAAAGACCTATTGATGCCCTTTTGTGTGGTATATAACATCGTTTAGAAGTCGTCGTAGTCTAGTAGGTAGTGTGTTCGCTTACGTAAAACCCGGGTTCGAGTCACAGGCCAGACATCAAAACGAAATATGAAAAAAAATATTTCTTCGGCTACGTCCTCTCAGCAGATTTCTGGAAAAAACTTTAAGAGTAAAACCTGTCATGAAAAAGTTTCTCAAAATCTGTCGTTCGGAGTCGACGTTAAACTGTAGGTCCCGCCACTCATGTATAAAATAAACGCACACAACATGAGTGATGTGAGAAGCTAGGACGTAATCCTGACCGAAGGGTTGTAATGGCCATTTATGTATGTGTGTATGTATGTATAACATCGTTTAAATGGTCGCCATGGTTTCTCTGGGTGGAGCGCATCCGAAATGTTTAATTTTCAATGACTGTATTGCCTTATTAGACGTGAGGCTACGAATCAAACTCCAGATCAGACATCTCCAGCAAAACAAATTATGAAAAAAATTTCTTTGACAACTTCCGCTGGAAAAAGCTCTGAGAGTAAATAAAACTGCCATGAAAAGTTTCTGAAAAAAATCTGTCGTTCGGAAACGACTTTGAATTGTAGGTCCCTTCATGCATGTATAAAATTAACACACACTATCTAAGTGATGTGAGAAGCTAGGTCGTAATCCTGACTGAACTGTTGTAATGACTAATAATGTGCGCATGTATGTAGCGCATAAATCAGGCTGAATTCTACTGATGGAATGGATTATGTTGGCCCTGTGGATCGCTGTAGTTTGTGGCGTATATGCATACACTTGTGTCTTAAGAAAATCCCAGAAGAAGTAATAGAACGTGGTCAAATTGCATGATCATCTTCACATCACCTCCATGTGAGATGACTTGTGCAGAATATTCAAAGTAGAATGAGCTGTGTGGCAAGTAGAGCCATCCTATTGAAACCGCATGTCATCTCCAGAATCCAGATCATCCAATCCCGGTTGAAAGAAATATTAAATCTTGGATAATGATAATAATACTCGCCATTGACAATGATAGCCTCTCAAAAGTCGTTCTTAATAATGAAGTCGTGGATTGGTATCATCCAATTTCTTTTGCAAAAATTTTGTCTGCCATGAACCATTTCTTGGAGAAATGTGATAAATCACTGAAGATAATAATTCGATAAAAACTATGTCAGTAGTCAACTAAGGTCGTCCATGATGACTTGGCAAAGCGATATAAATAACTGAAAACTAATTTGACAGATTTAAGTCGCAGTAGTCTACTAGGTAGTGTGTACGTTTATTAGACGTAAAGCTCAGGTTACAGCCCCAGAGCAGACATCAAAACGAAATATGAAAAAAAAAATTTCTTCAGCGACTACCTCTCCAGCGGATTTCTAACCAAAACTCTGAGAGTAAATAAAATAAAAATAATACTTTACCTCTGTTAAAAAAAACTAACGAAAGAAATATGTGTCAAGAAATCTATTGAAAATGAAACTTGAACTTGAAAGACGTTGCACGTAAACCAATGCACTTATAGATCCAACGTTGTATTTAGTAAAAGTATAAGTAAACAAAAGAGTCAAGAAAATACCAACAGACTTTGCTAACAGTTCGCATTGCAGTCCATTTCATAAGTAAAGGGTGTAACATTAAAGAAATTCTTCAAATGGAATAAAATTAAATAAATATTTTTAATTTAAAAAAAAATTGCTGAATTTGTTGTCGTTTTGTTGGAAAGGTCTCACCTGGGGGTTTGAATTGTGGCCTCTCGTCCAATAAGCCAACAAATTACTTCCTAGACACTTAGGCAAATTCAGAATAAGCGTATAATATTCAGTTTAACTAAATCAACCGAAATACCAATACCCTGTAACATTGTGGAGACTAAGCTCCATACCTGCCCTGTCCAGTCCATTAGCTATGCAATTTCCAGCGATATCCTGTGTCCCGGGATTTATATAAAACTTGTCTTTGAATTATTAGGAACTTCCAGTAAAAAGCTTGGCATTCATAGACCAGGACGTACGTTTGTTAGGGGTTTAATATTTGCCTCGTCCAAGTAAATCAAGAGATTTTCAGCAAAAGTTCCACCATTCAACAGGCATTGCCCTGATTTAAAAATGGCATTGTCTTCAGCTTGGAAAACGCTGAAGTGGTCAGCCAACCTATAAGAAAGTTTAATATCAGAACCTTTAAAAAATATATCACATTCGACTCTATCATACCGCTTTTTTACTATTTTAAGGATACTTATTCCAAAGACTTTTTTACCCGCAACTATTTCGTAATGGTACAGTAAAACCATGAAGGCATTGTAAAGGACCTTCGTTCTTTAAACAAATGTATAAAATACATACATGGGTACTACTATATCTCTTTGGTTTCCTTACACAACCTATTTTCGTAGTACTAACTACAGATCAGCAATGCATCGTTTTTTCGCTACTTATAACTACTCATGAAATTTCGAGTATGAGTGGGTCAACAGTATTGAAATTCAACTACAGTGATTTATTCGTACTCACTACAACTAATCGTATACTTTCCGTTTAATAGATTTTTAAAAATATTACTCATACGCATCATATTACTGATTTAGTAGCTCTGAAAAGTATGCAATAAGAAATCATATGCAATAATCATTTATTAAACTACAGGAATTCAGTATCACTCATACGTCACATAGTTCTTGTCATTATGAATTTTACATGTACTCGAACATACAGGTTGCAATGAGTATGAGGACAACGTTGACATCGAACTCATAACATTCGAAATATGTTTGATTCATACTTCTACTCATTCAGATTCATAAATTTAGAAAAATACTTATAATACTCATAAATGATTCGAGTGATTCGAATCATTCATCAAAATTTATAGTCTTAGCTGTTCTTGCATTTACAACAAAAGAAGAAAGAAAAATACAAAGACAGAAAGCAAAGCAAAAACACAACCTTCTAGTGAGTATTGTAGTGTTCGTATGCGAATCATACTTATTTTGTGATTCTCGTAAATGTTGAGTAAAGGAGTGTCGAAATCAACAACATCATGCGTATTGTTAAGTATTAGTACGATGAGCACTTCAAACTTTGAATATGAGTAGTATAAGTATGATAAAATAAATATGAATGTGTATAAATATCAGAAATTATGAGCATGATTTGAATCTACTCATCTTTTTGAATACTCATTGTTGATCTCTGGTACAAACATCATGCATGCTGTAGGAGCAATTTTCATTAAGTGAAGGTTAGTTTTAAGTAATAAAAAATTCCTTCTTTTGTATTACCCTGTAAAGAAATGGAAATAAAAAATTCCAGCAATAAAGTTCCATTCAAAATCATGATTATTGCCGTCAACAATTTAAATTGTAAATTGTAACCACTTGACTTTAAATAATTCTACTTGTACGAACAGGCTTTCTTCAACATCACTGTAGGAATTTAATTTTTTTTTTTTTTGTTTTCTTTGTTGTTACTTAGACCTCTTAAAATGACCGACTTTCCTCATTGAAGGAAACTTTGGACGAACAAAAATTAAAAAAGAACTTCAGAAAGTCTGCAATATTTACAGTCATTTCTTAAGGGACCGTTCAATTCACTACGCTGCAACGCTGCTCCATTTTGTTGAATAAAAAAATGTATTTTCTTTGAAAGAAAAACAAACCCGGCTGAAGAAAAACTATTCTGTAGGAAAAACTTTCAAAAAATTTAAATGACTTCTAAAGAAACTTTTAAATACACACACTTGAATGGTAGAAAATGAAATTGAAATTTTAATTAAGACTTCACTAAAAACTGGCTAAACAAAAGCAGCGTTAAAGCGCTAATGAATATTCAGGCAAAATAAGAAAACGTCTTCTCAAGAAAGTTCATTTTAGCATTTTAATTTCTTTAACAAAATATGCAAGCGTTAAAAGGCATTAAAGGAAATGATTGCATTTCCAAGGAAAAAGAATCTTAAAAGTGATTAAAAAACGGGGTTAAAAGAAAAATAAATTTAATTTAAATTAAATTGGAGGTTGACCCTATTAAGGGCGGATTGACCCTATTGATAGGAATGGAATAGAGCAGTAGAAGGCATCTTTAACCACCTCGTCCTTTTCTTCCGTCGGGGCGTGAGCACAAATAAGGCTGATGTTGTAGAATTTTGCCCTGATGCGGATTGTGGCTATTATTTTGTTCACAGGCGTGAACCCAGAGGCAAGATGGCGAAGTCTCTTATTAACCACAAATCCACATCCGAATTTGTGCTTATCAATATGGCAGCTGTAATACATATCGCAAGATGCCGGCCTTTTGCATCCTTGTTTTATTCATCGCATTTCTTGTATGGAAATCTCTACATTTTATGAGATCATCCTACCATGTGAAGGGTGCGAACGTTCCATGTGCCTATACTTAAATCGTTATCCTTTAAACGTTTGCCGTAATTGTCAACTATTGAGAGAATCTTTTTAGAGGCTTTTGTTGTGGTTTTCATTGGATACAATTTTTACGTGGTGGGTTCTAAGCCCTACGCACAACCCAAATTTAACGTCCATGGGATTGGACTTTGCTGCACGCATTAGTTAACATCTAGCGGGTATTAGAATGCCATATAGGAGAGGCCTCGAGGAGGCTGCGTGTCAACTTGAATATAGCAAGTTGCAACAGATAGCGTCGGTATACTCAGAGCCGTTAAAGAGACTGGCTAGTTTAATGAATCTGACGTCAGAGATAAACTTAAACTTCTTACAAAAACGTGTACAATTATCAATAAATAGATATCCAGTAAACCACAATCTTTCATCAATGCCGTACCACACAAATGTTGCTCCAGTAGAAAAGGTCATGTTCCAGTAGCAGCTTCTTGGCTCTTCGAAGAAAGTATAGTCAATCTGTATGTAATGTACACTGTAGTTTCATACAAAGCCTGTTCTCCAACCCATTCAGGTGACGTAATAAACTATCCCAGTAAAGTTCAAATTCCGTATAAATTTTCAAAAATTCTCCTATAGAGAAGGGCTCTAGTTATAGTTTGGCCCGACGTGACATCTTATCAGTTAACCCCACAATAGTGCTCTAGACCAATAGTGACCGATGATCAAAACACCCTCTAGTCTGCATGGATTTCACCGAAGAGTAACTCAATACGGGTTGAGTTTCTGAGGGTATAATTGTGTGTATGGTTCTAAGATTTTTTTTTGTTTTGAGTCGGATGTGGGAATCTCCTAAAGACACTATTGTTCTAACAAAAGAGTGCACGATTCACCATCACTGGTGCCTACGTACTAAACCCACCCCTCACACACTTCAACCACTCTCCCGTAGCTAGACTGCCCTAAGGTATTACTTCACGGAGGGCTGGTTAGCTCGAAAGCTTCATCACATTAAGTCAAATTTCGTCTCCGTTCCTCCAGTCTTCGGAGTTCTAACATAACTTCAGCCATTCTCTGACTATATTGGCCTCATACATTCCTACAATTCAACAACTCTTCCATCAGCCGATTTGGTCCTAAACTCGTTTCTCCAGGCCATCTGAATCTGCGGCAGAATGTTAGAACATGCTCCGCATCTTCCTTCTCATCTACACAGTTCGGGCATATAGGGGAAGTGTCATGACCAAATCTGTGCAGGTACTTCCTGAAGCACCCAAGACCAGTTAGGAACCAGGTCTCGTAGTATTTCAGCTCGCAATGTTTGTCCTTCATCCAAGGGGTTACATCAGGGACAAGGCGAAATAGCCATCTTCCCTTTAAACTGCTCTCCCATCGTGACTGCCATTTGTGCATGGAAGTCCTTCGTTCCTCCGCTTTTATAGCTGCTAGTTGTCCTGGATACTCGAGACAGCGAAAGTATATCCTTCTCATCTCATCCGCCAATTTGTCTATCGGTATTGTCTTTGCCAATACCAATACCGCTTCATCAGAAGCCTGAAGGCACTTATCCGTCTAATCGCGCTTAGACAATACACTGAGGACAGTATTCTCCTTGTCGTCCCCACGGAGAGTGCCTCCGACCATACTGGGCATGCATATAGCATTATTGACGTTACAACCGCCGAAATTATCCCCCTTTTGAATGGACCTGGTCCTCCTGGTTCTGAGATTTAACTCAACGCACATGTGTGCCTACACATACATACATATATTTCAGGTTTTGGTCCCTTCTCGAAGCATTTCGGGACCCTATGTACAAAACAAAGCTTACAAGTGATTCTTGAGGTCTGTGATCAAGCATGCAGCTGGATACGGTCCGGAATACTTATCAGAAAACATATACAGTGAGCATCAAAAGAAAATGTACACTAAGGATAAAATTCTAACAATCACCAACTACAACTTTTACCACTTAAGAAAACTGCCCTTAAAAAATTTTACAATGTTTCGAATTTTTTTGTAATTATTTTTTTTTGTTTTTTTTTTAATTTTAAAAACTAACAATGAAACAATTTTTTTAATGTACAGTTTCTTTTGACGTTCACTGTATATATGTACATATTTAATATTCTCAAAGAAGTCTTTATGAAACATAAGTAGGTATTCAAGAAAACACTTCGCCATACACTTCACCCTAAAAAAAATCGGGCCTTTAAAATTGACAATTCTTTACCATGTCCGAAATGCTACAATACTATGCGGCTTAATTTTGATTCCATTTGAACAATTTCAATGTATAAGACTTATTTTAGACTAAAATTTGCATTTAATATGCCATCATATAAAAATCTCATTATTATTCGAACTCCTAGTAAATGAATACCCAACGCGGTATATGCAAATAGCACAGATTTAGATGAATAATGAAGCCTTTGCATACAGTACCGTAGTCTTAATGGGTTTCAAATTAAACACAAAATGAAACTTCATTTCAGAATATTACTTCATTAAACGTATTTCGGTTGAGTAATAATGTTCACTTTAAAATCGTTTAGCATTTCTGCTATCAATAGCATTCCAATGAACTGACTATACATACATACATGTATGCGTACCTACACACATATTTGTATGAATGAATAGGAGAAGAATTTTTTTGTTTTGTAACAGTAGTTCTCTAAATTATTCTCTGAGCCCAACTAGTGCGTAATACTCCATGTGCTCCTGCTTTTACGTAACGTGTAATAAAGAGAAATTCGTTTTTTTCCAAAAATGTTTTTGTAATCTGTATGTAACTCACGTTTGATATACTAAAGGCAGTTATAACAGTTTTATGATAACATAAAAGAGAAACGTGAAATATTTTAAAGTGTTTTTCTCGATAGGCAGCAGATGTGCAACTGTTCTATCAGAAGTTATGGGAAATCTTATGAACGGATTTTTCCTTTAAATTATGAAGAAATTCGTGCCAGTTTATCTTCATGCATCTTGAAAAGCAGGCTGTTTATATCAATAATACTGCATAATAGCTGGACAATTTTAACAATTGGTACAGATAGTTTCAAATACAATACAAAGTTATCTCATCAAGTCTTTAAAGCAAGCACTTGGACGATGGACGAATGTCTGGAATTTAACATCATTATGCACTCATATCAGTATCAAAATATTCTACTAAAATGCCAGGACAATAGTTGTCTATGGTTGCGAGACCTGATGTTTGTAGCGAATCTTCAAAATTTTTCCCGAATGCATACATACATACTCGTACATAGTTGGTCATTACAACCCTTCAGGCAGGATCACGACCTAGTTTCTGACACCACTTATGTTGTGTGTGATAATTTTATACATGAATAGACGAACCTATAGTTTGAGTCGATTCCGAACGACAGATTTTTGAGGAACTTTTCATGGCAATTTTATTTGCTCTCAGAATTTTTGCCAGAAATCTGCTGATAGGAAGTCGCCTGAGAAATATTTGTTCATATCTCGCCTAATAAGCCAACACACTAGCTACTAGTCTACAACGACTGCAATGTGTTACGGTCACAAACAAATCAAATGTCAACTGATCAGAAAATCTGGAGACGTAAACGGAACTGGCTTGCATATACGTTACGAAAACCACTGGATGACATAGTCCGAACGGCACAAAACTATAAGATAGATACCGGGAAGAATGTGTTGCTAAAGCTGTCATCGATGAAGGTTATATAAAGATCTTCACCGATGGCTCAAAAATGTAGTGTGGAATAGGATCTGGGGTCTATTCCGATAAACTGGCACTGAACGAGTCGAACATTTTCAACAGAACGGAATATGAAAAAATATTTCTTCGGCGACTTTCTCTCAGTAGATTTCTGGCAAAAATCAAAAATCTGTCGTTCTGAATCGACTTTAAACTGTAGGTCTCGTCGCTCAAGTATAAAATTAACACACACAACGTAAGTGTTGTGAAAAGCTGGTGGTAATCCTGAGTGAAGGGTTGAAACGACCAATAATGCATGTATGTATGTATGAATGAATGGGTCATACAGATTACCTAACCAGATTACCTTCAGGGGAAGATTGTTGCTATTGGAAAAGCTACACGTATGGTAAAAACCTTGGACCTATCTCCTTCGAACTTGATCAAATGTTTGGAAAATCAAGCATCAATCAAAATGCTGGGATCCCACCTCATCAAATCAAAAGGCGTCCGGGAGTTGCATAGACTCTCCACACCGTATTCGTCGACACAACACCCGCCTCTACTGGTTTTCGAGTCACTGTGCTAAAGAAGTAAAAGAGGCTTACGAACTGACACGAAAAAGATGGGAGATGTCTGACAACGACACAATAGAGGGGATATATGAGCCCCTACAGTAATACTATTCCAAATTTTAAAAAGCAGCATAGAATTCAACAAACCGTTTAAGGGTTCAACATACCTGGTTGCCGTATTTCAAAACTGCTGTGTCCCGCAGTGGATAGAAGGAAATCTAAGGGACCACTGAGTTCGACAAGAAAACGGTTTGAACTCTAATATGAATTCTAACCGGACTCTGCACTATTGGTAATTTCGCTTACAAACGAGCAGCAGAATTAATGCAGAAGCTGCTGTGAGGTGGAAGAAATGGAAGTCGTTCCCACGGCAATCGGATCTACGCTCCAGATGCTTAGAGAGCGTATACTTGTCAAATGAGACAAGTACAGTATCTGGAGGTCATACAATTTGTCTTGTATGATCGGAACGACCCGATTATTCATCGGCCAAGGATTGTGGGACGCTGTTTCAACTGGAAAAGGTACAACAGCTTTGACGTTAGTGCCCTGCACTTCAAAACAGGCATCATTGGGTTTTGTGTTAGATAACGTTTGAAGGTCTGGGCATGGTAGCGAATGTACCACCTAGGAAACTGGCCAGTTTCATCCGGAGCTCGGGGTGGTTTAAACCCTATCACTATCGTGTCACGATAATTGGGCTTACCCCACACTGGATAGCACAATGGCCCAACGAGTGAACTTGCCTGTGAACGGAAAGCTACCCGCTAACCTAGTGAATCATACCTGAAGTGAATTTGAAAAGAGGGCAACGAACGAGCCCACAACATAACATAACATAATTGGCCATTACAACCCTTCAGTCAGGATTACGGCCTAGCTTCTCAACACCACTCATGTTGTGTGCGTTAATTTTATACATGAGTGGCGGGACCTACAGTTTAAAGTCGACTCCGAACGACAGATTTTTTGAGAAGCTTTTAACGGCTATTTTTACTCTCAGAGTTTTTGCCAGAAATCTGCTGAGAGGAAGTCGCCGAAGAAATATTTTCATATTTTCGTTTTGATGTCTGACCTGGGATTCGAACTCGGGCCTTTCGTCTAATAAGCCAACACACTACCTACTAGACCACGGCCTACAACCTATGCTCCTTATATTCCAAGTTGAAATAGCGTTTCTTCTAACAGCTGCAACTTTGAAAAGATTTCGAATTTCAACAAATTCCTGTTCATTATCTTAGGAATCCAGACTTTAAAAAAAAAATTGCAATAACTAATTCTGAATAAACCTCTTATATAACTAACAGTGCAGCATTCAATGTCTTTCGTTTGAATTTTTAAATATTCTAAATTGCCCTCATAATCGTCCTCATATGGGTCCTTAGGGTGCCACTTAACGATTAACAAGCAAAACAATACAAGTATTCTTTTGACTGTATCATTTTTTGTCCTGTTGTCGCTGCTTCTTTTATGTTGCGTGCAGTTTTCAACAAACAATATACAATTGTTTCATAAACATTGCAAAGTGCCATGCTGGAGTATATTTCACTCTTATTTTTATTGTTTTAATTTTTTTTATAGTTTTTTCTGATTTATTTTCATTAACAATTCAAAATCATCATCATCATCATACTGAGTAGTAGTCACTCTCTCTGTCGTGTTATTAACACGCTTAAGTGCATTGTGGATTTTAGTTCCACTGAAAAGTCTATTGGTTGATGCAATCGAAATATAAAAAAATAGAAAAAAAGGATGTGATGCTGGTAATAAAAAGTTAAAATTGTTTTGTTTTTAGTATGTGTGCATTGCATTGCATGTATGTATGTATGTATGTTTGTATGTATTTGCAATACAGTGAACTTTTTTATTGTTACACTTAAAACAGAAGTAAAATAATAGAAAGAAGAAGAAGCATAAAATACAATAACAAAACACATTTGAAATTTTAAAACACGTCACAGAGACGTACACATTAAATTTGTGATAAAAAAAAAATGTTGTAAAATAAATGCTGGATTGGAATATTTTTTTTCAATAGTTTTTGTTTTTTTTTCGTAGACTTCTATTCTCCGATAATTTGTTGAGAGCAAGGCTGAGCCTCTAGATATTTCAATGGCATTTGACGGCGTATGGTACGCTGCACTTCTATCGAAACTTATAGCTTTTAGTGTTGATAGACACTTCTCTCGATTTATATTGAACTTTCTCAGGAATCACACTTTTGGGTTGTCCTAGATGGGATCCCGTCAGATGAGTTCAGCTTAAACTCAGGGGTACTGCAAGGCTCTGTTATTTCTCCAATTTCTTATTTTCATTAATGATCCTCTTTTAATTAATGATTTCTAACCCTATGTACTCTTTAGCAGATGACAGCAATATTTATCATTCATATTCTTTCCTATATTGTATGCCGAGAACTTTGGAGATTGAGGCGAATAGATCACTCCCATCCGACATACGGTCAATCCCCCAATGGGTTACGATGAATACTCTCGATTTCAATGCTCGAAAAACTTAGCCTTATTTATTGAACCATAATATTGCATCATCAGCACCTATACATACATAATGGGTCATTACCAGGGACCGAAAATAACTGTTATTTTTGAATTTTTGATTAAAAAAAGCAACCACAAGGAAATGTCGGAGAACAAAACCAAGTATACCATTTTGATTGTCTTGGACCAAATTTTTATAAAAGGCGATGCTTTTTAAAAACATGATTTTTATTTTTTAATCAAAAAATAACAGTTACTTTTTGATTTTTATTTTTTCGAGCAAAATTAACACTTATTTTTGACTTTTATTTTTTCGAGCAGAAATAAAAGTTATTTTTTGACTTTTATTTTTTCGAGCAAAAATAAAAGTTATTTTTTGACTTTTATTTTTTCGAGCAAAAATAACAGTTATTTTTGACTTTTATTTTTTCGAGCAGAAATAAAAGTTATTTTTTAACTTTTATTTTTTCGAGCAGAAATAAAAGTTATTTTTCAACTTTTATTTTTTCGAGCAGAAATAAAAGTTATTTTTGTTTCAATTCATGATGAATTCATAATATTTATTAAAAAATTCTTTAAAAAATTATTGTTATTTATGTCAGAAAATTATTAGAATTAAGTTTTGGGTATATTAAACACTAATCTTTGGTTTGAAGGAACCAAAATAACTTTTATTTTTGCTCGAAAAAATAAAAGTCAAAAAATAACTTTTATTTCTGCTCGAAAAAATAAAAGTTGAAAAATAACTTTTATTTCTGCTCGAAAAAATAAAAGTCAAAAATAACTTTTATTTTTGCTCGAAAAAATAAAAGTCAAAAAATAACTTTTATTTCTGCTTTTAAAAATAAAAGTCAAAAATAACTTTTATTACTGCTCTTAAAAATAAAAGTCAAAAATAACTGCTATTTCTGCTCGAAAAAATAAAAGTCAAAACATAACTTTTATTTCTGCTCGAAAAAATAAAAGTCAAAAAATAACTTTTATTTCCTGACTTTTACGATAAAAGTTATAACAGTTACGGTCCCTGGTCATTACAGCCCTTCAGTCAGGATCACGACCTAGCTTCTCAACACCACTCATGTTGTGTGTGTTAATTTTGTACATGAGTGGCGGGACATACAGTTTAAAGTCGACTCCGAACGATAGATTTTTTAAGAAACTTTTCATGGCAATTTTTTATTTACTCTCAGAGTTTTTGCCAGAAATCTGCTGAGAGGAAGTCGCCGAAGAAATATTTTTTTTTATATTTCGGTTTGATATCTGACAGGGCGTCAATATTAGGGAGTCAAAAGCGTTGAAAATTCAGTGTGATGTTCGGTTTCTTCTTAATATTTACACCACTTATATCTTAGCAAGAATGGAATAAAACTCTCATGTATGTGCCAGTGCCTCGAAGTCTATTTTGAGCCTTCTCGACTTCATACCGGAGAGTGCGAAGATGCTCATTAGTGACGGTAGGATACTCAACTGTATTGATTCATTGGAGCATCATCGCAATGTGGCTTGTGTTTCATTGTTCTATTGCTCCTACAATGGATTTTGCTCGAGCAAAATAGGGGGAGTTATTCCCGAGAATCATATATTACTTGATAGCACTCCTCTTTCTCGCAGAGCACATCCATTCGTGGTCTATTGACCAGTTGACCGCACCCTGCATTACAGACAATACTACTCCTTTAACCGGACTATTCATATGTGGAACTCCCTTCCTGTAGATGCCTTTCGTGTCACTTATGATATAAAGAGATTCAAATCTAGTTTCCACAAACACTTTTTCCCTCCTTCCTCCTCTCGTAACATTGTTTCCTAGTTCCAACGTAATGCACTGCATGAGTAGGGGCTATCCCCTGAGTGTTAGTCGTACAAAAAAAATTAATCTAGTTAATGAATTCTAATTGTTCTACTGTAACCCCTCAACTAAGCATGAAATTCAATCGTAAAATTTGGGTTGACTGACTTGTTAAGACACATAAATATTCACCGCACTCATTCAGAAACAAAACTAACCACTGTAAGTCGTATTATTGAAAATTTCAACATCCATTGAGTAGATTACATAATAACTAATATGGTTTTGTCCTTGAACCGTAAGGTATAATTAGTGATGTCGTAAAAAACGTTAAAAAAACTCGAATTTCATTCAAGGACAACCAGATGGGTTTAGATTAGAGGTCATAGCTTACTTGGGTTCTATAAACGCCCTTTTGTAAAACCGATAGTACAAGTAGAACTTCCTGCTAGCATCTCTAACCAAATCATCTTTGGCTATGCAAGTGCTTTTAACAAATTCCGGATGCCGTAGGAATCCTTTGTCTAAGCTTTCCAAATGCCGGATAATGACAAAGAAGATGGTAACAGATTTTTAAGAAATTTTATTTACCCTCAGAGTTTTTCTTAGAAGACTGCTGAGAGGAGGTTGCCTAAGAAATATTTTATCATTTTCGTTTTGTTTGAAATGTCTGAGCAACCTACTAGCCAACGGCAACTTCATCCCAAGATCAAGTGATCAGCTTTAATGCAAACTCACAAACATCGTATCACATCTGTCTGGTCTTTCAACATCATTATCCCACTTCTCTCTTGCAAATGAGTGAAGTTTGACAATCTGCAGGGTACACCTATTTCACATATGTATGTATTCAACTAATTTCCCACTGTACTAGACTTCGCAAGTGCGTCGGTTTTGTTGTCGCCTTCACTGTTTCCATGTCAAAAAACTCATATTAGGATAACCATCAAAAAATTTCAGTGAGCGCTCGGAGGCCGTTCCCCAGATGGAGCAAACAATGAGCATAAAAGGATCTATCCAGTGTCTTCGTTGTAAAACCAGGATAAAAAGTGTGTTCAGGTATTGTGTAGTATATAAGTAATTCTGGCGCCTTACGGCCTTTAGTCTGACTGGCCTTTAGTCTGACCCTAAGATGCTTACAGTCGCGAATCACCTGTAGCTTTCACTATACCTATCCTATCGCCTTCAGAGTTGATTGAATATCAACGAAAATCACGTCAGCAATTGTATTAGTAAATAACTACTCTTGAAAATCACTACACTTGTCGTTTAGGTTAGGTTAGGTGACGAACCCTCTCGAAGGAAGGCCAGCAATTAGACTCATTGTGATACCACAATTAATTCTACCCGAGGTCAACCATTTGCTAGAGAAAAGCATCCCAAGTCTAAAACAAATCTTGCTATTGCAGCAATCTTTATTATTAGAGAGCTCGGCCGACGATGTTAGAAATTTACGGGCTTGAAACGGCAAGAACAGGACACTGGCACATGAGGTGAAAGACAGTTTCTTCCTCCTCCTTAGACCCAAAGCTCCTAAAGAAGTCATTAGTTGAAATGCCGAGACTTTCAGCATGCCGAGCAAAAGGACAATGAATGATGATGGACGGCCATATGATTTAAGAACAGAAGTGAGTCAGCGCTGTAGTCGCCGTAGTCTAGTGTGTTCACTTAATAGACGTAAAGCCTGAGTTCGATCATCAGGCCAGACATCAAAATGAAATATGAAAAAAAAAAAATTATTTCTTCGGCGACTTCCTCTCAATAGATTTCTGGCAAAAACTCTGAGAGTAAATAAACATGCCATGAAAAAGGTTTCTCAAAAATCTGTCGTTCGGAGTCGATGTTAAACTGTAAGTCTCGCCACTCAAGTATAAAATTAAGGCACATAACATAAGTAGTGTGAGAAGCTAGGCCTTAATCCTTACTGAAGGGTTGTAATGGCCAATTATGTATGTATGTATGTATGGGAGTACCAATTGTCGTTTAGTCTTTAATAAAGCTTCAGTCCGAGATCATAAATAAACAAAAGACCTCAAAGTATTTTTCACCCCAAAACCATTGACTTTCAACAGTATACGGGCATCTTAATGATTACAATTTTGATTAAATGATTAAAAAGAACACACACAAATATTCTCTTATTTAAAATCGTTCAACTATGGTATTCCATTTACAGATGAATAGGTTACCATTTACAAAAAAGAAATCCTTTTCATTACAACCAATTAATTACCACTCATTCATACGAGTACACTTACTTGCTAGTGAAATAGGAAAAATTTCCTTTTTCATACGCCTCTGTTTGTAATAAATGCATAGAAATGTTTGCATCAGTAGTTCATCTATTGATTGGTTGGTTGACTTTATTGATGATAAATGCATGGTTTGCTATGGTCTAATGGCCATGAAGTTTATTGCGAACCATTTTCCACTTTTTTTCTCTTTTTATTTCGTTCTCCTTTTAATCTCTTTCATTTTTAAATTGTTATGTGGTTTTGGTTTAACCGATTTTTCTTCTCTTCTCTTCTTTGTTTCTTTTTTTTTGTTCTGTAGTATACGACTAAATGTTGTGGCGAAAGTCGATTATTTCCTCTTTTTTTCTATACTTTGCGTAACTCGCAATTCTATTTGAAAAATATTAGTTATTCGTCGTGGGGCTTGCACAACTGATTCAAAAAACTACAGGCGATTGAATTTCCTTTGATATGAATTTTTAAAATCTAAAAAAGAAATGATTGCGTAAAATCAGTAGAAGTATAGAGAGACTAAGAATGCTTACGTCACTGAGGATTTGAAAAGATTTATCTTGTGAATATTCTTTTAAAAACGATTAAAAGAAATAAATTGGTGAATTGCTCAATATAGTATCTAAGAGATTATAAATAAAATTCAATACATACTTAAGTTAAATGTCATCGAAGGCAATAAGATTTGAATCAGATGATAAGTTTTTAATAATTTTTTGTTGTATAACACATACATACATAATTGGTCATTACAACCCTTCAGTCAGGATTACGACCTAGCTTCTCATACTACTTATATTGGGTGTGTTAATTTTATACGTGAGTGGCGGGACTTATGCGACCTATGCGACTTCAAACGACAGATTTTTTGAGAAACTTTTCAAGGCAAATTTTAATTACTCTCAGAGTTCTTGCCAGAAGTCTGCTGAGAGGAAGTCGCTGAAGAAATAATTTTTTCGTATTTCGTTTCGATGTCTGACCTGGGGTTTGAACCGTGGCCTTACGTCTAGTAAGCCAACACACTACCTACTACGGCGACTTCATATTGTTTTATTTTTTTTTTTTTTTGTATAATTGCATTTAGAATTAGTCGTCTAAATTGTAAATAAAAAAAAATAAATTAATTTCCAAATGATTATACCCAAGATTTCTGGCAAATAATTCAGTCATAATTTCCCTGAAACCTTTTAAGAAAATGTTCAACAATTTGGCCACGATAGACTGGACAAACTAATTTCAGCAGTATTCTTTGGCGTTTCTTGTTGATATTTGTCGCAATGAACTTATTGAAGAAGTTTTTCAATTGGCTTTTGTTTCAGGTTTAACGACTATATACTCTCTTGGAGTCATATCGGGACTTTGTGCAAGAGTATTAAGCCTGTGGGCACTTTGAAAGCCACATGATATGCTCACTTTAGCAGCAGTATGATTGGATTCATTACGAATCCTTAACTCTTCCGTGCCTTTGCTGAATTTGTTCGTTAGCATGCTTAAATATTCTCTTTCTCTTATTCATTATTTACTCAATAAACTCCAAACTGCCCACACCTACACTGTATGTAGTCTTTAACAGTAAACTGTATTTATTTTTTCTTCTTTTCTATACCAAAAAACACCAATCATAAATATTTAATAAAATTTCAACTTCATTATTCACATATCGTACCCGTTTTTTTCTTTTCATTAATATTTCAAGCCAGTTTTTGTATTTAAAAAAAAAAGAATTTAAAACACTCATTGGGGTCATTTACAATTACCAACAAATAAAGCTTATATCCCTATTCAAGTACTATCGTCTCTCTCTCTCCTTTCCTCTCACACTCTCGCTCTCTCTCTGTCTCTTAATAACAATTTAAAAACTTTGACCACATTTTTTGGTGTACAAAAGCCACAGAAGCCACAATTCATAGCAACTATAAGACTACTACTTAAGAGCAAACACACACACACACAGGCAATCAGACAAGCTTGTATTCTCATTTTATAAAAAAATTTTACAAATACAAACATAACTACATAATGCACTTATACATTTTAGAGTAGTCTCTGTAACTGTATAGAACTTACACAGAAGTAGGTATGGATGTATTTGTATCAATGTATGTACATATGTATGTATGTGCCATAAATGGATACCAACTACTTTATAGTTTTTTTGTTCTTTTTTGGGGGGGTGGTGCATGATTATGACTTCGAGGTTTTGTCTCAAAAGTCATTAATGTCCGAAAATAAATTTATTTTCGTCTCTTTGACATAGACATGGCATAAAAAGTGTATTAAAAGAGAAAGGGAAAGAAAATGGGGAAATGGAAAATGGCACATGAATTATGTAAAATTGTAAACATTTACAAAATGTTTATTTTTCCAAACATACAACAACAGTAAGAGCTCTACAGCCTTAGCCTTACATACATACCCAAGTACATCCGTATGTTTGGATATAAAGTATAAAAACTAATCGAGATAAAGCACACATTTAATCAAAAATCTATGGACGATCGTAAAAGATTAAAATGTCTTCTACCATAACGATTTTACTAAATGGGCACCTCAGACGAGGGAGCTCTAAACCAGTCGACATAATAGCTTTAATGTAGGCCGATAGGCATGAGATATTGCACTCCAGTGGGTGGTGTCCTTCAATCATACTTCTACATTTTAGGCACTGTGTGGCTAAATAACTGAACTAATCAGTCAATTGAATTTACTTTCGAAACTTTCAAACACCTTTAATAATCGACAATTTTTAAATCCTTAATCTGCTGAGAGGAAGTCGCCGAAGATATATTTTTTCAGATTTCGTTTTGTTGGAGATGTTTGCACCGTCACCTCACATCTAATAAGACAACATCCGATATACTAGCCTACGGCGATTTAACAACAAGATTATGAAAGTTATTTAATTTCGGATCTTTCATTAAACACTTCCTCTTTTTAAATTGAATTAAAACAAAGTGTGCGCAAGTTTATTCAGCGGCCCATATATCCCATTGTGTTACCCAGTCTGAGGTAAGTTCCCTTGTCATGATCTATTAGTGGCGGGTTTGAACTACCCCAAGCTCCGTATGAAACTGGCCAGTTGCCTTAGCAGCACGTTCGCCACCATGCTCAGATCTTCAGACGTTCTATTACCCAAAAGCCGATGACGTCTGTTCTGCGTGCTTGGCACTCCCATAAAAGGTGTTGTACAGATTCTGTTTCGTCCACATCATGGCAAACAATAATGGTGGGTGGTGTTATAACAAGAACCGTTCCTCTATCGAACTCAAGTAGTTCCCAGGTTCTTCCTTTGTCTACTGCTGTATACAGCAGTTTTGCAATTCGGCAACCAGGTTTGTTGAATTCCATGCTGATTCTTCCAATTTGGAAAAGTATTCCTGTCTTTTCACAGTCGCCGTAGTCTAGTAGGTAGTGTGTTCGCTTATTAGACATAAAGCCCGGGTTCGAGCCCCAGGCCAGACATCAAAACGAAATATGAAAAAAAAATATTTCTTCTGCGACTTCCTCTCAGCAGTTTTCTAGCAAAAACTCTGAGAGTAAATAAACCTGCCATGAAAAAGTTTCTCAAAAAATCTGTCGTTCGGAGTCGACGTTAAACTGTAGGTCCCGCCACTGAAGTATCAAATTAAGGCACACAACATGAGTGGTGTGAGAAGCTAGGCCGTAATCCTGACTGAAGGGTTGTAATGGCCAATCATGTATGTATGTATGTATTCCTGTCTTTTCTTTTGTATTCCCCTATGCCGCAGTGGGCCAGCAGAGTAGGTATCAGAGGTCAGCAATGAGTATTCAAAAAGATGAGTAGATTCGAATCATTCTCATAATTTCTGATACTTATACGCATTCATGCTTATTTTAATATCATACTCATACTACTCATATTCAAAGTTTGAGCTACTCATAGTACTCATACTGAGAGTACTCATTCATGATGTTGTTGATTTCGACTCTCCATGACTCAACATTTACAAGAATCACAAAATATGTATGATTCGCATACGAACTCTACAATACTCACTAGAAGGTTGTGTGTTTGCTTTGCTTGCTGTCTTTGTCTTTTTCTTTCTTCTTTTTTGTAACTCCAACAACAACTAAGACTGTAAATTTTGATGAATGATTCGAATCACTCGAATCATTTATGAGTTTTATAAGTATTTTTCCAAATTTATGAATCTGAATGAGTAGGCGTATGAATCAAACATATTTCGAATGTAATGAGTTTGCTGTACTCATACTCACTGCACCCTGTATGTACGAGTATATGTAAAATTCATAATGACAAGTACATATGTGACGTATGAGTGATATTGAATTCCATTAGTTTCATACATGACAAAATTATGATTTCTTATTGCATACTTTTCAGAGCAACTAAATCAGTACATGTAATATAATGAATATAATGTAATGAGTAATATATTTAAAATTCAATTAAACAGAAAGTATACGATTAGTTGTAGTGAGTACGAATGAATTAGAGTAGTTGAATTTTAATACTGTTGACTCACTCATACTCAGAATTTCATGAGTACTTATGAGAAGCGAAAAAATGATTCACTGATCTCTGGTAGGTACTTAAAATTTATGGAGACAAGACGATCTCAAGGCCAGCCTGCGGCGTGGACTTCATAGCAACCGTAATGCCCAAGTATGCCAAACTGTGTACCTTCTTCAGCGTAGCGAAATAGGTCAAGTGTGTATGAGATATCAGAGAGATTTTTTCGTTAAAAGACCTCTTGATATCCAACAATTGTGTGCTGTTCTCACACAGATTCCTTGTGTAGCTATCGTTTCCTAAATTTTTTCAAGTTTAACTACACTTGTAAGTTTGGATATCCCGTTACAGCATGCCTTGTCAACTTCGTATTAAATTCGTTTAAGCCCACTCTGTACTGAGCCTAATATTCCCTTTTTCTTGCTCTCTAGAGAAGAGGCCTTACCAAAATGGACTTGTCTTTAACTTTTCTCACATAATTTTTAATATAAAAGTTTATAAACAAATTTAAAATTTATTGTCCAGCTAGCTAAGCTATCTGTTTAGCTACATAGAAAATAATTTAAAAATCTTTAACATAAGAACTTGAAGTTAAACATAAATGTTTATCGTATGCATAATTCATGGTATTTGTAAAGTTTCTTCATTAATTTTGCAAATTTTAATTCTTACCCACTACCAACAACAACAATAATTACTTATGAAACAAATAACATCATGAGCATTATAAATATGCCTTGTAATGAATTTTGTAAAATTTCATAAAAAAATAAAAAACAAAACTTCATGCATACTTGTTAGGGTGGCCCCAAAATAAAAGTTGCGAATGTTCCCAACTAAAATGAAAGTATGATTCATTCTAAGACGACGTTTCTCAAAATTTTTGTCCTGGGGTCAATATTTGGTGAGCTGGATCAAAGGATAAAAATGTCCTTTTTTGAAGTTTTTTGGATTTTTTTCATATTTCTTCCAAAAGAACTATATATAAATTTGGTGTCATATGAAAGGTCTTTAAGAGGCGCTTTCAATAGGTTATTAGAAATTTAAAAAAAAAATTTGAAAATTAAAAAATTTTTAAAATTTCGGACAAAATTTTTGTTTTTTTTAATTTTTTCATAGAATTTACTTAACTAAATTGTTGAAATTTCTTGATTATAAAGACCATGTAATTTAACCAAAATGGTTTTTTCCGTTTTTCAAAATGCAATACATTAACGACACATTTTGCGAAAAAACATTGACTTCTATATATAAGATTTTTTTGTAAAAAATAAAAAAGAGATTTTTTGGCATTAAATTTTACTAGTTATCATTGGTTTGATACAATTTCTTCATTACTTTAAAAATAAACAACAAAAAACAACAACATTAAGAAAATTATTATTAATATTATTATTACGGAATAACAAGAAAATTACATTATAGCGGAATGTATCGCAAATGTTTTGGTTTAAATTGAAATATTCGTTGTATAACAAAATAAAAGTATAAGAAATTATACATCAATGAAAAGCTTATAAAATTTGCGTTATTTTGATGCCCATTACATATATGAATTGAGTTAACAGAGGTTGTCAGATAGAAAAGAAATTAGGTTTAAAAAAATTTTAATAAAAATTGAACTAGATTGAATTTTGAAAAACGGAAAAAACCAATTTGGTTAAACTACATGGTCTTTATAATCAAGAAATTTCAAAATTTAGTTAAGTACATTCTATGAAAAAATTAAAAAAAACAAAAATTTTGTCCGAAATTTTAAAAATTTTTGAGTTTTCAAAATTTTTTTTAAAATTTCTGATAACCTATTGAAAGCGCCTCTTAAAGACCTTTCATATGATACCAAATTTATATATAGTTCCCTTGGAAGAAATATGAAAATAATCCAAAAAACCTCTAAAAAAGACCTTTTTATCCTTTGATCCAGCTCACCAAATATTGAGCCCAGGACAAAAATTTTGAGAAACGTGGTCATAGAATGAATCAAACTTTCATTTTAGTCGGGAACATCTATACCTTATTTTTTCTCCATACAAACGGGGCCACCCTAATACTTGTAAGTAAATACAGGGAAAGAAAATTTCACATTTGAATTGTAAAACATTTCAAATTGAATGTTTGATACAAACACAGAACAAAAAAAAATACACAAATTTTCATAAATAATTGGCCTTTCGTTAAAGGCATCATCAATCGATTTTTGATTATGGTAAATAGCAACAACAACAAAAAAGAAAAGAAAAAACAATTTTTATGGTGTTAAAGTGCAGAGAAAGCAATTCTTCTTCTTCTTCTGTAGCATACATACATAGTTCATTAGATATGCCATATTAATTTCTTACAGTGTAAGCAGCCGTGTCATATGCTGTTACAACACAGCATCCATATTCATTATGCATTCGTTTCATTTTGTAAGAGCATATGATTTTTCTACAAGTCATACGAACTCTTCTCGAACAGAACTCTTCTATTTTACATACGAGAAGTTTTACAGTTAATTTTTTTCTTTTTACTACTTTCTACTTTCTCCCTATATGGTCGTCAGTGTTGTTATTATTTCTACAAGTTTTATTTTCCTTTTCCCTCTCTCTCTCTCTTTCTCTGTTGTTTTACTGAAGATTAATTCATGCACATCTGTGAGTCAGTTGTAGAATGCAACACTATAGCAGCAGACACACACTTACTTATACACACTTATACACAGTAACAAAAAGAAAAGAAAAAACATACACATACACACATACACACATACTTTCAAATTTAAAAATCTTGAACATGTTCAACTATACAGCGACAATATTTGTTTACCAACATGTTTTTGTTTCCTTTTCTCTCATCGTCATAGTATATACATATATCCTTGTTTGTGTACGTGTCTACATGTTTGTGTGTGTGTTTGTGAGTGTTTCTTTATGATTGTTTAGGGGCCTTTTACTATTTTGCTGCTACCGTTGTTGATGATAGCATGACGATGATGACGCTGATGATGTTGCTGACGATGATGTTGATGAGTATGAAACGAAAATGAAAATGATGACGACTAGCCCCAGGTTCTTTATGTGTTCATTGTTTTTTACTTTTTTCTCTCAACTTCGAACTCGAATACACTAACACATTTACACATTTACACACATACAATATTTCATATGCTTTTTGGGTTCTGGTCATAGACACGTTTTTTACACAACATTTGCACCCAATTTGTTCATTCGTTTCTCTTTTTGTGTCTTTCTCTTACACTTTGGCAAATGAATTTGTAAAACCAAAAAGAAACACAACAATAAGAAAAATAGAAAATGTCCAAAGAAAACTTTATGCAAATTGTGTTGAAGTTTATAAAGAGTATTGAAAAGATATTCCAACAATAAAAAAATATTTGTGCATAAAACTTAATTTAAAAATCAAAGATAATAGACAGAGATTTATTCTGTTTATGCTTTCCACAAAAAAAAAATAAAATGTAGAGTCTTTTAAGTTCGAGTTTCTTTTTACAAATTAAACACATATTTTAAAAGGAAATTTGTTATATTTATTAATGGATGTAAATAAAGACTGGCAGTGCTACAGATGTGACCAGGCCAGTACATTATCGCAATGAACGCACTGTCGAAAATATCGCGGAATAGTCCCCTCCCTTAAATCAGAGTGCTATGGTCATACGATAACTAAAATGTTTGGGCGAACTGGACAGAATGTGAACAAAAGCGGTAAAAAGCTACAGACTCGGTGCACCTACACTTTGACGGAATGGAAGTTAACTTAACCAAGACGGTGTTAGTATTATTCACAAGGAATTACAAAGTCTCTTGAAATTTACGAAAAATCTTGGGGTCTTTGTACGACTTTATAAGGAAAATAGCTATATTCTACGTGTATAGAGATGATCTTGGAACTATATTTTTAATAGTTAAACTGGATATGCCTATTGACCGCACTTCGCATTTATCCTGGTTGCTTTTTAATTGAAAATATCTGATATGTTCTATTATGATTCCAGTTACACTTCCCAGAGAATGTCATTCAAGTACTCAATGATGAATTCAGAACACACGACAGAAGCGAGTGTGAAACTCTTTTATGTCAATCAAAGATTGTCTCTTTCACTTTACAATGGCTGTAGTAGTATTCAGGCTGAAATATTCGGTGTGAGATATTCGAATGGAGATACGCGGCTTAAACATCTCCAACAAAACGAAAAATATTTCTTTGGCGACTTCCTCTCAGCAGATTTGTGGCAAAAACTCTGAGAGTAAATCAAATTGCCATGAGAAGTTCCTCACAAATCCGTTGCTCGGAGTGGTCTTTAAACTGTAGGTCCCGCCACTTAGTTATGAAATGAACACACACAACATAAATGCTGTGAGAAATTAGGTCGTAATCCCGACGACTTGTCCAAAAATCTCTTCGTATGGGTTGCTGGACACGAAAACATTCAAGGTGGCAATAAAGCTGACGTACATGCAAAAGCTCGTACAACGAAAAATTCAATTGAATTGAGATTGACATTAATCTGCAGAGGTGCACACAAACTTCACTACTTTGCAAATGATAGATTGGAAAAAGGACCCACATGTTAGAGAGATCAGTCAAATCCGTCTTTAAATATGCCTCGAGCCCATCTCACGAATTCATATCAGTTACATATAAAGAGACACTGGCGTGTCTCTGCACACGTGCTGATGTTTAAAATATTTTATTTCTGCAGTAGTCATAATAACTATTAAGAATAAGAGACCATGGAAGATCTTCTTTGTAATTGGAAACCTAGAACGAAGAATACTTAGGCACCCAGAAATTTTTATCTGAACATGTACTGCCATACAGTGGGCTTTCTTACATGTCAATATTAATCTGGGAGGAGTATAACAGATTCCATAATATTTGATGGGGCGACAAGTTGCCCCTGCCTTTCGGCCGCTATTATAACTTTGCAGTAGCTTTTCAATATTACTACAAAAATGTATCCCCAACGTATAGCCTTCATGTCAAGTTCTACCAAATGCTTCAGAAATACCAATAAGACCGGATTGTCAATATTTTCTTCTTTTAAAATACTCTTCTAATAACTTGCATCAATATGTGTTCAGCAATGTTATGTTTCTATCTGAAATGGGATTAGTGATTCGGAATGTCCTAGTTCTCGTTTAATGGTCCGGTTTTCGTTTGATCTTTGCTGTGTTTAAGTGCTATTTTCTTAACATTTCACGACATCGGAATCTATTAGTTGAAAGCAAATTTTCAAGTGAATTTTCGTGAGAAACATGTTTCAGTGACACCACCAAACCAAAGATACTATTACATGCCTAACTATGTCAATTTCGTAATATTTTTCATTAAAATCATCTGGTTGTTATTTAAGTGCTGTTGGCTTATTAGAAGTGTGGTTACCGTTCAAACCCCAGGTCAGACATCTCCAACAAAGCAAAATATGAAAAAATATTTTTTAGGCGACTGTTTCTTGTCGCTCGGAGTCGACTGTAAACTGCAGATCACGACGCACATGTACAAAATTAACACACACACCATGAGTGGTGTTGAGAAGCTAGGCCGTCATCCTGACTGAAGGGTTGTAATGGCCAATTATGTATGTACATATGTATGTTAACACTTCTTTTAAAATGTCTTGACTTGTATCAATGTTTATTTTCCTTCGGAAATAGGATTCGTGGTTCGGAATACTCTCGTTTAATAGCTCGGCTTTCGCTTTTCATTGAACTAAATACGCCAATTTTATAATATTTTTCACTAAAATCAACGGTTACTATTTAAGGAAATTAATGAATCGATGGTAATTTTGACATCAAATTCCTTCAGTAAGACCGAATCCTTGAAGGACCAAAGAGATAAACGTTCATATCCCGCTTTAAATAGTTTGATCTTTCTCTTTCCAGTGTAATAAAATTTTTAATTTCGAATTTTTTAGTATTCTCCTGTGAATCATTTTTCGAACTGCCTAAAACAAAATCATAGAAACTTTTATCAAAAAAAAAAAAAAAAAAAAAAAAAAAAAAAGACTTAAACGTGATAAACCCTGTTATAAATTTATTTCAAAATAGTTAAAAAGAATTTTTTGGAATATTTCAAATAAATTTGTAGTTTGTTTTAGACAGTTTGACAGGTTTTTCTTTTAAGTTTACAGAAAACATATCAAAATCCGATTATCGTTTAGTTTTTAAAACAAAAATTATATTTATTTTTTATACTCGCATGTATGTACGTACCTTTCAGATTGATAAGAAAAAAAATTTTAATTTAAAATTGAAATATTAAATGCATTTGTTAAGTAATTAAAATGATTAAAAATAAATTGTTTATTATGTTGCTTCAGCCATAATTTTTTTTAAGTTTCCTTGTCGTTGATATCACATACATACACATACACTACGAGTCTGGTTGGAAGTGTTTGGGTTTAATACGTAGCCGCTCAGGGGGACGTCTTGCGGCGAATCGTGCACATTTGGTAGGCCGGACTGCCAATGTCTTTTGAGGATTTCCAGCCTTTAGCTCGTAAAGCTATAAGAAAAAACAAAAACTAACGAGTTATGTTCAAAAATAATTGAGAGGGTAGGGAGAGTGACTATAGAGCTTTGCAACTATTAATGGGTTGTCAATAAGATTTTAGGAGTTTAAAACTGCCAGCACTCCAAAATGACCGCGAGTAAGATTTTAGGAGTTTAGAACTGCCACCAAGTATTGACTCTATCGGGCCATGTTGGAATCTCGTTGCTTGCTTTACGGTGCACATGTTGGGTGGATGATGTGCAAACACAAATGCCACTGCAGGCTTATAGCCAGCCTAATAGCCTTTTTCCTTCTTACATTATATTGATGGTGGAAATGAGGTTCTTACATACATACACTTATGTTGTGTTTGTTAATTTTATCCATAAACGGCAGGACCTACAGCTTAAACTCGATTCTGAACGCCATTTTGTTTTTTAGGGACTTTAAATGGCAATTTATTTGCTCTCAGAGTTTTTGGCCAGAAATCGGCTGAGAGAAAGTCGCCGAAGAAATATATTTTTCCTAAATCGTTTTTATTTTATATGTCTAATTTGAGACGTGTCCTTACGCCTAATAAACCAACATACTACGTACTAGACTGCGCTTATCTCTTTCTTATCTCTTTCAATAAACTCTGATATCGAATATTTGAGCCTGAATAGTACCATAGTCATCGTAAAGTGAAAGGGACTATATAAGATTCAGCCGAAAAGGTTTCACATACGACTCTGACACGTGATTGGAATCCATCATTGAATACTTGGATGAACCAAAATGGACTATGGACAGTTGAAATTCTGACATGCTGCAATATCGGGTCTATTCCATGATCATATCAGCTTCACGAATACAAATTTTTAACAAAATTCCAACAATTTGGTAACGTTGTTTAGGTATTAAATATTTCTTAATGCCAAACTGCCAAAATGCCAACGATTTAGTAGAAAGCCACGTCAATCACAGATGTCCAACGCAAACGACGTTGTGTTCAAAACAACAGGTTAATACTTGTTGTATCTTGTTTAGATGCGTCAGACATATTAGACTGACACGGCTTGTCGAGAAAAAAAGTTTTAATATAGGGCCATGTCAGTCATATATGTGACATAAAAACTAGTGTTTTTCCGGGAATTTTGGCAAAAAAATTTTTATTCTGTGATACATTAAGTTTCCTTGATACATTTTACAATACAATCTAATAAAGTTACCATGGCCCATTTGAAAATTTTTCTGATATTATCGTGGCGATTATCGTGTTAAATACCCGTCTGACCGGAGTATCCTCCTCCATTCGGATGAGATGGCCGGGCCAGCGCAGCTGCTAAATGTTAATATGCTGCACATTGTCCATGTCACACAGCTCATTGTTGGATCGAATGCGGTAATCATCGTCCACTCGCACTGGACTGAAGATCTTTTGTAGGACTTTTTTTTCGAATACTTTCAACGCAGCTGCATCTGTACTTAATAGTGCCAATGCGTCTGATAAACCTTACTGTGCTTAATTGTGAAAATAGTTTGACATTCCCAGCTGCTAAATCATACTTAGCGACATCTATAGCTCTTAGCCAAAAAAAATCATAAGGACTTTGCATTAACTTTTGTATATGCTCTGAAGCACTGAAGATGGTGCTTCATTCAGTATACCTGCAACGTTGTAATGTTCAATCCAATATAGTACACACCTTTATTAATTAATATTTGTCACAAAAACTCTACCCAAGTAACCATTCTTTCTACCCCTCTTCCTCTTCCTTTCGATATGAATATAATTTCTAGAGATTTTTAAGTACTTTGCCCTTCAAAAAAAAAAAACGCAATTTAAAAATACTTTTTTTTACAATATCTGCTAAAACAAATTGAACCGCTATTATTGTTGTTGTTGTTATTGTCCTTGAATATTCAATAAAAATCGTACACCCTCATTTCACTTACTCATTTTCTAATAACGGTCATTGATTATTCATAAAAAGCAACAAAGAAAAAAAACCAAAAACAAAAAATATTAAATAAATAGAAACGAAACCCTACCCATTCCCCCCTAGCCCCTACGGGCAGCAAGCGAGTGAACACAAGTGTTTATAAATTATTAAACATAAATGTAAATATTCCGTTTTTATTTCGCAAAAATGATTTTATCCTTCGACCGAATGGCAATGTTAACGTAATGTTCGTACCAGTTTCACTCAGATGGATGAAAATTTTCCAAATACTTGACCCACATTAAACGAACATAAAGTACACCCTCTTAGAAAATGAACAAAAAAAAAAAAACGAAAAAAAACGAAGATGAAAAAAAAAATACGTAAAAACGCAAATAAAACCAGTAGTAAATGCCCTCAGAAAAAGAAAGAAATGAGAACGAAACAAAACCAAAAACAACAAAAAAAAAACATTCCATTTCTCTACGAAATATGCTCTATAAAAAAATTAAAAACTTTGGTCAAAACCAACAGCAATACCGACTTTGGTTAGCATTTGTTATTATAAATGAGAGAGCGTATGAACGAACGGTGTGTGTTCTACTGTATATGAAAACAAACCTAAAACGAACAGAAAATAAAAAAAAATCTCAACTCTGAAGGTTATACAAGAGTATTTAAAACTTGAAAACAACTGTACGATAAACAAAGTTACGGAGTCCGACTATATCATACTCGGCTATACATACATACATATAATGCCCTACACCACAGTGTGCTTCTTCAGTTTGAGCCAAAGACTCTGCTTGAAACTATAACCACACTCTCTATAGTAACAGTCTAGAAAAAAAACCCACTTTACCGTTATTTTAGTCTGTGAAACCTAGGAAGGAAGTCGCCGTGGTCTAGTAGGTAGTGTGTTGGCTTATTAGACGAAAGGCCCGAGTTCGTATCCCAGGTCAGGCATCAAAACGAAAATATGAAAATATTTCTTCGGCGACTTCCTCTCAGCAGATTTCTGGCAAAAACTCTGAGAGTAAAAATTCCCATGACAAGCTTCTCAAAAAATCTGTCGTTCGGAGTCGACTTTAAACTGTAGGTCCCGCCACTCATGTATAAAATTAATGCACACAACATGAGTGGTGTTGAGAAGCTAGGCCGTAATCCTGACTGAAGGGTTGTAATGGCGAAGTATGTATGTATATATGTAACTACATCTTTCATCTTTAGGGAATCTACATCTTTCAAGAGTTTTCGAGATGCATTCTCGCTTCATGGAAATGAAAGCAGCTTATTCAATGAATTCAATGCTTCGCTCTACTATTTGCATAATTAAGTTGATGTGTTGCATACATATTATGATCATTCGAAATAATTTTTAATGTTTCCGGACACAAGCAGATAATTGTTCGGCAGTCTAATAAAGAGTAAGCTTTCATACATACCTAATCAGTCATTACAACTCTTAACTCAGGATTACAACTAAGCTTCTCACACCACTTATGTTGAGTGTGTTAATTTTATACACGAGTGGCACGACCTACACATTAAAGTCGACTCTGAACGACAGATTTTTGAGAAACTGTTCATGGCAATTCTATTTACTCTCAGAGTTTTTTCAAGAAATCTGCTGAGAGGAAGTCGCCGAGGAAATATTTTTTTATATTTCGTTTTTTTCGAGATATCTGACCAGGCGTTTGAACCGTGGCCTTACTTCTAATAAGCCAACACACTACCTACTAGACTACGGCGACTATTTGTTGCGGTTCTCATTAACCAGCCCAACATCAACGATAGTTGGTTCCAACAAGACAGTACATTTTGCATTACAGCACATGGTGGCAGCTTTCTTATTGATCTCTGGCCTTTACGTTGATACTATTTAACGGCTCTGGTATGCTACATTGAACTATCAGTGAATGTATTTAAGTTCCTATATCTCAAGTTTACCAAATCATATTGTCACTTGTCCAACTCATTCACTCTCTGATCGCATATAAATCAGAGATCAGCAATGAGTATTCAAAAAGGATGAGTAGATTCGAATCACACTCGTAATTTCTGGTACTTATACGCATTCATATTTATTTTAATATCATACTCATACTACTCATATTTAAAGTTTGAAGTATTCATCATATTCACACTTAACAATAAGCATGATGTTGTTGATTTCGACTCTCCTTTATTCATTAATTTAGAAGAATCACAAAATAAGTATGACTCGTGTACGAACACTACACAATACTCACTAGAAGGTTGTATGTTTGCTTTGCTTGCTGCCTTTTTCTTTTACTTTCTTCTTTTTTTGTAACTCTAACAACAACTAAGACTGTAAATTTTGATGAATGATTCGAATCACTCGATACATTTATGAGTATTATAAGTATTTTTCTAAATTTATGAATCTGAATTAGTATGCGTATGAATCAAACATATTTCAAATGTTATGAGTTTAATGTCAACTTTGTACTCATACTCATTGCAAACTGTATGTACGTGTACATGTAAAATTCATAATGACAAGTACATAAGTATGTAACGTATGAGTGATATTGAATTAAATTAGTTTCATACATGACAAAATTATGATTTCTTATTGCATACTTTTCAGCGCGACTAAATAAGTACATGTAATATGATGCGTATGAGTAATATTTTTAAAATTCAATTAAACAGAAAGTATACGATTAGTTGTAGTGAGTACGAATGAATCAGAGTATGTAAAGGGTCCGCTAAATAACTTTTTTTTTTTGAAAATGCTTTAAAAAAAACTACTGAATATTTTCTCACATTTTCCTTTTTTATTTGAAAGTACAATCCTTCCGCTTAATAATGGAAAATAATTTCATTAAAATGGCTGCCTCGGCTGGCCATGCAGTAGCCTACAGCACATTATCGATTGTGTGCAGCTGTATTTCACCAATGGCTTCACGAATATTGTCCTTTAAAGCGTCAATTGTCTCTGGCTTGTCGGCGTGACACTTATGTTTGACGGCACCCTACAAATAATAGTCCAACGGCGTCAAATCGCAGCTCCGAGGTGGCCAACCGACATCAACTCTATTGAAACCAAATGTTGCCAATATCCTCCTCTTCAATTTTTGTGAACAAAAATTCGTTCAACATGGCCCGATAATGTTGAATAGTTAGTTGATAGTTGAATTTCAATACTGTTGACTCACTCATACTCAAAATTTCATGAGTACTTATGAGTAGCGAAAAAACGACTCATTACTGATCTCTGATATAAATTCGCTTATAGAAAAAATAAATTAACGTGGGATTTGAATAACAAGTCTAGCTTTTGATGTGCATTCTTGTGTAGGATATTGTATGCTACTGTATTTGTAGGTCTCAATATGACCACCTAACACCCTTACTTTTTCTTTTACATAAAAATTTACTGGACGCTATTTTTTTTTTTTTTTTTTTTGTAAACAAACAACTTTTTCATAAAACCTTCAAAAATACACAATAAAGCCGACTAAATATACCCAAAAAACCTAAAAGAGATTTAAAAGTTTACTGCAAATGGCTTTAAGAATTTAAATGCCACATGAATACACTAGAGGCTGTAAAATTTGCCTAAATTTCTTTAGGCGTTTAATTTAATTCTTAAGCTTCATTTTATTTCCGTTTTAAAGCCACCACAATTAGAATTTAAAGAAGCCTATAAGTACCATAAAATAAAGAAAAAGGCTTTTAAGCCAATAAAATGTTAAATAAAGTTCATATTTGTAAATAATTTTTTTTTTAATTTTTTATTGTTATCCAATAGCACAATCAAGCTTATTTTTAATTTGTTATTGTTTTCATGGAACGAATTTTTTATTAATTTTGGAGGTCTTGTAATTGGTGTTTTGCAACATCACAGTTTATGGAGGAAAACATTAATTGCATTAGCAAAACAAATATCCATAAACAAAGAGAATAAAATATTGTGTTAAATGAAAAAAGGGCACAAGTGGCAAATATAAAAACCTCTCCAGCATATTTCTTATTTTTCCTTTAACGTTTCTAGAAGAGTTCATTACGAAAGCGTGAATTATTAAATCGCATGATTTGAAAACCAAATTTGTACTTAAGCTATTTTTCACATCAATGGCTTTCCATTTCATTTACATACATATGGTATGAAACAGTTTCTAAATAAATTTTCACATTTTTATTGTTATTTCGGTTTTTATTTGTCCACAAATAAACGAAACTTGTTGAGTGGGATTTTATTGAAAATGTATAGTTTTTTTAATTTGTTAAAAAAACAAAAAAATATATGTGTATGCGAATACGAAATAATGTTTATTACAAATTGTTATTTCACAATTTTTGGCATTTTATTTGTTATTGTTATTTGCAGAAAGCTAAAATTGGAGAAAAAAGTTCAAAATATAACACATAAACAATATGAAATCATTGTATCAGAAATTAATTCGTATTTACTAATTTGCATTGTATGATAAAATTATTAATTTTAGTGAAAAAATGCATGTAAATTAAATTATATTTTAAATTGTTTAGCTTTTTAGGAGAAAATGTAATCTTATGATAAAATTTAATGCCCCAAAATTAGGCAAACAAGACAAACACAAAACAACAAAATACACACAAGCAAACATGGGTCGTAGATATTTAAAAACAACTTGCTAACTTAATTGGCCATTAACAACTCAAATAACGGATTTCGACCTGCCGCAACAGGCGGCTCTGCTTCTCGCGCGCCTACGACATTTGGTCACACGAATCGATAACAGGACTTCCTCGATTTGGTCCTTCCAACGCAGACAAGGTAGTCCTCTTCGCCGATTTCCGCTAACCTCCGCATCAAATACCCGTCTCGCCGGAACATCCTCCTTCATTCGAGCGACGCGGCCAAGCAAGTACAACGTCTATGTCGTTAAGGAGCTCATAGAGCTCATTGTTGGATCGGATGAGGAAATAATCGCCAACTCGCACTGGACCGAAGATCTTACGTAGGACTTTTCTCTCGAATACTCTCATGGCTGCTGCATCAGTACTTAATAGGGTCCATGCCTCTGCGCCATAAAGAAGCACGGGGAGGATGAGCGTCTTCTGAATGGCGGGACCTAAAGTTTAACGTTGACTCCGAACGGCAGATTTTTGAGAAACTTTTCATGGCAATTTTATTTGTTCTCACAGTTTTTGACAGAATTCTGATGAGAAAAAATCGCCGAAGAAATATTTTTTTGCATTTCGTTTTGCTCGAGATATCTGCCCTGGGGTTTTGAACCCTGGACTCACGTTTAATACGGCAAATTCTAATACTCGAAATGACTACATTTATAATCTAGAATATTGATAACTCCAGTAGCTATATTTCCTTTTATTACAACAGATACACCTCTCAATTAGACAAATTATGATACGCTTTGGTAAGCATTCCTATTAAGACACTATTCGAATTCTTATAAGAAAGCTTCCTTAAATAATGTTAAATTAAGTTAAATAATTGGCCAATTCACACAACTTTGTAACGTGTTGTATTGAATACACTTTTTGTTTGTGAACGATCAATGATATGCTGTATTTTGTATTTCGTATTCCAAACGTCAAAAAACGATAAGAAGAAGAAGACCAGTATTCATAATTTGATTTTCAAGCAACAAAATAAAAACTATTACGGAAAAAAGTAAATTAATTAATTATCTGTGCGAACAATTATAATTTTTAAAATGTTGATTGTTGAATCAAGTTACGTCGAAAATATTTTGTATTTTTATTCTTCTTCTTCATTATTGGCATTTACATAAACTGATAGCATGTAATCAATACAACTTAATTATATTTAAAAAAATGTGTAAAGTGTATCGGATTTTTATATGAAAATTATCAACAACAAGCATACACTGTTGTATATTCGTTCAACAATACAATGAATACAACAGTACAAGGGCTTGTGTGAATTGCCCAAATGTTTAGAGGTTAACGTCATATGAAGGCTTTGCTGCTTTTAGGTATTGAGATAGTATACAGAACATACCTCGGTGTTATTGTTCTTGATCGTTCAGTTCCTGTTTTATTCCGAAATCAATATAAGCTATGGAGAATGGTATGAAATTGACACATACATATGTACATTGGAACCATATTCTGTCGTAGGTTAATAAAGAGTCGGGCTAAATAAACTTGGTTATCTTTGTGATGTATTTGAATTTAAAAAAGTATAATTTTCATAAAAATATTAAAATTATTCCTGTTTTTTTTTGTTTTATTTTCAGATTTAATGATGGCTTCATTCGAATGTGAGGAACCAAATAATGCTGAAAAATTAATGTATGATTTAAATTAAATTATTTTTATAAGTAATTTTTTTATTTATTTATTCAATTGTTTTATAGTTAATAAATTAATTGCTGTATAAATATTTATAATAATTATTTTATTTTGTCCAATTTGAAAGACTTTTTTTAATTGAAAAAAAAAAATATTCAACAGCACTAAATAAATAATCCATTAATACATACCGAATAATAAACAACAATAATAATAAGCATTTAAACAGAAACAAAAAAAAATACTAAAAACAAAAAAAATAAAACTTATTTAATTTAATTATGAATTCATATTTATTTTATTGTCACAACAGATCAAATAAATTAATGTTTTAATATAATCAATTTATATTATGATTTAATCAAACAAAAACTTATAAATATTTACCTTTTGTTAAATTATGTGAATGTAATTATAATTAATACAATAACAACAGTAATATGGAATTAATTAAAATATTGCTTTTAATAATTCAAAAGCAGGAAATAAGACGATTTTAAAATAAAAAGATTTTTTCATTTATCCGTCAATGTCCATGAAATCATTCTATTTTATGCTATAAACACAATTAACGCAACGTAGCACGCACATGATGCCATCAGCACAATAAACGCAACGCAGCAAACACATGATGTTATAAACACAATAAACGTAACGTAACAAACACATAATGTTATAAACACAATAAACGCAACACAGCAAATACATGATGCTATAAACACAATAAACGTAACGCAGCAAACACCGTAATTTTGCAACAACAATTTGCTTGTTGTCGCGTTGGCTTTGAAATAATCATACGCATATACAACCATGTATTTTATTACTGAGAGATTGTGTGTTGCGTTCATTGTGTTCATAGCATGATGTTTTATATCGGGCCCTTCATCGAAAACTTCCGATCTTTAAATCTAAATATGTTTTGTGAGTCCACTTACGAAATTTATTATACGATTGAAGGGCCTATTAATGTCATTATGCGCTCGAAAGCTTGCCACGCCTTCTCTGGGACGAGTGCATTCAAAATATCCTATTTTCGGTGACTTAACTCGTTCGTCAGAATAAATTTGAACAATGTCATGAATTATGTAGACTTTAAGAGCCCCGGTGCTTTATGACTTCACATACTCTTGAGATTTGTGGAAACTCTCAAGAGATAATGTGTTACGTTCACATTGGTCTATACGTGAGATATTGGATTTGAGGACAACTGCGGTTTGTAGCTCTCGGAGCTTTACCAAAATGTCTAATAAGATGAAATCCCACGATCTCATTGACATGTAGGAGAAATGCTAATGCCACCAAATAGTACGTCAGAACATCTAATATGACATGAACTGTTTGAGCATTGTTATGGGGATATGTTAGTTTTGAAGATCGCTGTGGCTTGTGCCCTTCTCATTTTCCGAAATTTATTAAAACTCCTCTAAGAAAAATGCCTAACTAGATCAAATCAAACGATCTCATTGACCTACACGTTTTTTTTTTTTTTTTTTTTTTTTTTTTTTTTTTTTTTTTTTTTTTTTTTTTCACGCCGAGGAGGGGTGAATGTTCCTAACCGCACCATAGAGGAAGTCGTCACATCCTCCGTGTGTGGGGCCCTCACCCACTAAACTCCCCCCCTCGTCTCGTGGACTTGTGCCCACTCCGGAACTACGGTGGTATTACTTCGGAGTGGAGTCCTTTTGGCCATTTGGCCCCTGCGTGTTCATATCCGCGTCCGGATTGCGTGTCGTAAGTTGAGGAGACATTCACGTGTCTCCACTATTCCTTTAGATCAGGATCCCGTGTCGTTTTCCTCTGACACATGTGTCCGTATAAATTATGCCGGCGTGCCTGCCTGTTCAGCAGCCTCAAGGTCTCTCTTCTTCAGCCTTAGAATGCGCTCCACGTAATTCGCCACTGAGGCCCAATTTTCTCTGCTCGAAGTCATAACACCGACAATGTTAGCGGCAGTGATCATTCCGATTTCCGCCGTCAGTACAGAGCGATAGCTCTGCCAGCGTGCACATTCGAAAACCGTGTGCTCTGCATCATCAATAACTTCCCCTTCTTCGTAAAGACAGTAAGGGGAAGCGGTCTTGCCTATCCTGTGCAGATATTTTCTAAAATATCCGTGACCCGATAGCATCTGCGTAACGTAATAATTTACCTCTCCAAATTTCCGACCAATCCATGGCCTTATGTCCGGGATAAGTCTCGCCGTCCACCTTCCTCTTTCTTCATCGTTCCAACGTCGTTGCCATCTTGAGACGGTGTTTTCCCTGAAGTGGCCGGTTATGTGATCTCCAGCCGATTTCGCTCTATATATCTCCTTCCGCTCTGCCGCCAGCAGATCCACAGGGATTGTACCTGCTATCACAAGTACGGCTGGGGCGGACACTGTGCGATATGCCGACGTGATACGCAATGCAGCCGTTCTCTGTACCGATACAAGTGAGCTTGCCCGCTTTTTGACATCTAGCGTTTCGGCCCAAATCTCGCTCCCATAGAGCATAATACTGTTTCCGATCTCCATCAGGAGTCTCCTTCTCGTCGGTAGCAGTCCTCCAATATTCGCCATTAATCTGCTGAGCTGTCCAACGATCTTCTGGGCTTTGTTAGCAGAGTACTGAATCTGGTACGAAAATGTCAGTCTGGGATCCAGCCTTATTCCCAGGTATTTTACCGAGCTCTTGGTCCTGATTACCTCGTTTCCAATACTCATGTCCACGTGCAAAGGGATACGACGACCAGTGATCAGTAGTAATTCCGTTTTATGCATGGCCAGGTCTAGGCCGTGGGAATCCAACCATGTTTTTGTTCTTAATATGACACGTCTAAGTTTTCGCTGTGCCTCTTCCGTATTCCTGGCCGTAATAACAGCTGCAATATCATCCGCGTATCCAACCAAAAAAGTTCCCTCTGGCATATCCTCTCTCAGAATTCCATCGTAGTTAACGTTCCATAGGTCGGGGCCTAGGATAGATCCTTGTGCCGCACCTGATGTTATGAGCTTCACCTTTGGTCCCGAGCTTGTGTTATACACCAGCTGTCTGTTACTCAGATAACTACTTATCATGGCCAAGATGTAGTGTGGCACCGAGAATTTGTACTCCAGAGTATTTAATACATCGCTCCATCTAAGACTATTGAACGCGTTTTTAACGTCCAAAGTCGCAAGCAGTAGCACAGGCCTCGAAAAGTTATTTCCTCGCTGTGTGACCATGGCCGCTTCAGTCACCTCTCTCAGGGCGCCAATTGTAGACCGACCAGGTCGAAAACCATATTGTCTATCCGATAGTCCGCCACTATTCTCTATAGCAGCTGTAAGCCTTGGCTTCAAAAGCCTCTCGAGCAGCTTCCCTGAAGTATCCAGCATGCACAGTGGCCTGTAGGCGGATGGGTCCTCTGGGTCGCCCTTTCCCTTGCTTATTAAGACTAGTCGTTGTTTCTTCCATATTTCGGGGAAAATACACTCTTTTAGGCACGCGTTGTACATTCCTAGTAGGAGTTCCGGTCTTTGATTGGCAATTTCCCGCATTACCTCAGGCGGGATGCCGTCGGGCCCTGGTGCCTTACCGGGTTTTAGACCTGCTGCGGCTACTTTTAGCTCCTCTGCGGTGAATGGTAAAAATTCCGTATTGAGCATATTCTGTCGTCCTTCGTTCACTGGTTCATGAGTAGGGAATAGTGTATCCACTATATTTCTCATTATTCGCTCGTCCATAATCTCCATTGGTTTCCTCCTGTTCAGTTTGTCCATTACAATTTTGTATCCAAGTCCGTAAGGGTTTACGTTCACGTCATCTCGTAGTTCTTGGAATGCCTGGTTTTTCTTGAGCGTTATGGCCTTCTTCAGCGACTTTTTTGCCTCTTTGTATGCCCGCATTTCCTCTTCAGCTGGTCCGTCGGGTCTAGCTCTAGTGTACCTCCGCCGTAGTCGTGGGCACTCCCGCCTGAGTGCTGCGATGTTGTCGTCCCACCAATACACTGCCTTCTTCCTGATATTCGGGGGTCTGAATAAGGGCATTGCCTTTTTACATCCGCGTCTTATTACCTCCATGGTTTGTTCTACTCTCGTCCTCGCATCGTCCGAGAATTCAACTCTGCTACACAATCTGTCCACTTCTAAAATTAGCCGATTCGCATTCAATTTCCGTGCATCCCATCTTCGACTATTCGTGGTGGAATTGGCCTCCTCTACTCTATCCCTTGAAGTAAAGGTGTACGATATGTACTGGTGATCACTGCCCGTATATATTTCCAAGACCTTCCAGTCCCTCACTCTGTGATACATGCTCTCTGAGACCATAGTTATATCAGGGATGGTCCCCTCGCAGCCTGGTCGTCTGAAGGTAGCTACGCTCCCCTCATTCGCGAAGACCAGACCGGTTCGAGCTGCCATATCCACAATTCGCCTGCCTCTTGGGTTGGTATTCTGCATTCCCCACTCTACAGCTCTGGAGTTAAAGTCGCCTGCCACTATGAGGTTGCCGCCGATCCGCGCCACTGCGTCCTCGATTCTGGCCAATTTTTCCTCAAAGGTTCCCACGTCATCATTGGGAGACAAATAACAACTCATTAGAGTAATCTCATCAAACTGTACCCAGGTGAAACAATCTCCCCTACCAGATCTTCTCGGTCGGGGACCCTGGTTATCCGGTATCCATATGGCTGCTGTGGATGTTTCATCGCCCAGCCAGAATCCGTTATTTTTTGATGCATACTGTTCGCTTATAATGGCTACGTCAACGTCCTGCTCCCTGACTATTTGCGATAGCAGAGAAAAAGCCACCTTCCCTCGGTTCATATTCAGCTGCAAAATCCTCATGCTGCCTTTCGTAAGCTCATCTCACAGCCCCGCGATCCCGGGAGGTGATCCAGACGTTTTCCCGGCTTCTCAGAGCATATGCAACATTTCGGTGCATTTCGGCACTCCTTTCTCTTATGTCCCTTTTCGCCACATTTCATGCACAGGTTTGACCTGTCCGGTCCATCACATTCCCACTGTCTGTGCCCTATTTTAAAGCATCGGTAACAGCGTGTCGGTTCGTCTCTGATAGTTACTCTGCAGCGTGTCCAGCCTATTTTGATCCTCTGTAGTTTCAGAAGCGCATTCGCACAACTTGCAGAGGCTGTCACGAAGGCTCTTTTCTGTTCTCGACTGTTTGCCTCGGTTAGACGAATGGATATATCTGGATTCATTTCGCCCGCTTCTCTTTGTACCGCTGCCAAAACTTCCTCGGTGGTTGTGAGGGCATCCAGGTCGCGAATCTCCAAAGTGACCGTAGGTACAAGCTCCTTCACGGTTGCCTCTTGATTTAGGACGCTCTTTAGGTTCTCCCTGAACTCGTCTCTTTTGCCTCCTTTACCCATTTCAATCAGAATGGCCCCTGTTTTTGTCTTCCGGACGGCGCGTATCGCTATCTCCGATTCCTCTGGTTTTACTTTGCTCCGTATGTTCCGCAGAACATCAGCGTAGCTGCGCCCCTCGGTTGGGTGAATGATCACAGCTTCTGGACGTTCTTTCACAGTTTTTCGTCGCTCCTTTTTCTCTTTCCTCGTCGATTTCTTGCTCTTAACTGTTTTCCATTCTTCGTCAGCTAATGTTTCCTTGAGCTGTGCCGTGTCTGCCGGTTTTGCTCTCGGCCTCTTTTCCGGGCGGATCTCCGCCGGGCTTGAGGCGCCTCGCTTGTTGAGGGAACTTACAGGTGTGGAGACATCACACTCGTTCCCGGTTTTTCTCGCGCCCTCAAGGGCCTTACTCGCTTCCTTTTCCTTTTCTGCGGTCTTCCAGTTTTCTCTATAGCTCCTCATTACTTCAATGAGCTCCTCTAATTCTGATACTCCGCTCTGAACTTCCATACTGATGTTCCTTGCCTTCGTCATTGCCGCTCTAATCCTGCGGATAGCACTTTCGCACTTAGCAAAGGTCTCCTCCTCTGAGTTTCTCATCTTGGATATAAACTCCTGTCTCGGGGAACTGTGCCCCAAAAGCGGTTCTCCTGTTCCTCCACGTACTGGTTGCAGTGCATGCGATTGTGCACCTTCCCGCGCAGGTTTAGGTGTCGTGACACCTTTCTCAATCCCGGTACTCCTCGTAGATGTGCCCTGAGAGTTCGCCACCGTTTGGGATTTCTTCACCGGTGATCGCCTGATTTTTGGGCTGCTCATAAAGGCAACCTCGCCCTGAATCATTTCTTCTACTTCTGTTATTCTTTTATTCATTTTGTCTATTTGGGTTCCATCTTCAAGCCGCTATCTCATATCGGGTATGCAGTTGTCCCTTAAAGACCCCGAGGGTGCCTATGGTAATCAGTGAGGTCCTCGCGAGGGTTGACGCAAATCTTCATGGGAGTTTGCGTTCAGAGCCAGGTCGGACACTAATTAGGAGTCATCTCAACTAAACCTGCACCACCAACTAAATGGCGACGATATTCGAACGTACTTGAAGCCCTGCCACGGATTTAACGGAACGGAGGCGTCTGCAACATTAGCCTGAAAGCCATTTCGACCGGTTTTCATCCGGTGTACTCAGGTAACAGAATGCAACAAACGTCAGCCCACATGCGTCATCTTCATAATCGATTTTTCATTCATAGTCAAGGTCGTGCCGAGTCGCCAATCTCGCCTTCTCACATTAGCAAGTACTCAGCGGATGCTGAGTACCAGTACCCGGGGAGCGCCTGATCTAAGATACGGAGGCTGTGAGCTGCTTGGCATGCACCTACAAGGATAGCCCCGGGCCCCGCCAGGTTGGAACCAATCAGTAGCGTTGCCTTGTAGTTACATACCCGCTCCCCATTGACCTACACGTGGGACGACAATACACTCAAATAGCTCGTGGCGTGAGAATATCAAATGTGATGTTAGCTTTTGGCAGCGCAATGGATTCAAGCCTTAGGGAGTTGATTACCATGGACAAATAGTACTCGCCGTTTGTCTGGCTAACATCGTTCTCAAAGGAATAAACACCGATGATGTCGCGCACCAAACATTAAACTTTTTGGGGATGCATCGAACGCTGTTGCATGTCATGTGACATGATTTTCTATAAAACCTATGATGTTCAATAAAAATTAGGGCCAGTTGCCAACCTCTCTAGAGTCGTTTCAGAGAACACAGGTCGTTGCCTAGGGTCATCCATGCTGATTTGACACAACAGAATGAATAAGTAACAAACAATTTGACAGACATAGTTTCAATAAGTTCAACCGTTTTCAACTGTCAAATGTCATAATTTTCTGTTAGAAGATCCTATATCCTGGCGTACGTAAGAGCAATAAGGCTGGAACAGTCGTTATAGGGAAACCACATATAGATCGTTTGGTAATAATGTGTCGGTACCTCTACACGATAATGTGAAGTAATATCTCTCAATTCCACACTTCTATTCATATACAATGCAAAGGGTGTGAAAACATTCACCATAAATGCCGCGTGAGATAAGACAACTGACGATATTTTAAAGAAATTAATTTTGAAGTGATATTGGTTCAGATAAAGTACGTAATTGGAAAATAAAGTATGCAAAATCGTTAAGTACTGTGATGTTGTGATGCTATAGGGCTACACACAACGAAAGTCTTCAACCAACATAACACAGATGTCATGAAAATTAAAATATCAGAGATGTCGACAGTCACGAAGTCCGAGGAATATTAATGAGTAAAGAAGAAATAACAAAAGTGTTGATTTTATTTTTTTTTTTTTGCTACCAATATTCTAAACTAAATGCCATCAGAGACATCGAGGAAAAGCGCTACAACATATGTATTTTGCATTTGCCACAGTTTATCAGCATTTATGGTATTATTACCTTTTATCCTCTTCTCATCATCGGTCCACAACTTCTCCATTGAATTAAGATCATATGATTGACCACTTTTAAATATTTATGTTTTGTTCTTCTAAGCAGCTTTTCATAAGTTGTGAAGTGTGCTTAGCTTTACTGTTACGCATGAATGTGCCCCATTAACAGGAAAATTTTTCTCTGCGTATGGTATCATTGTATTTTGTCTAAAGTGTTTGTAAACTGGTAAGTGTTTTCTTGAACTGACGCCTAAAATTGGACCAACAACCATATCAGGAAGAAGAACCCCACGCCATACTGTTCCCGCCGTCATACTTAATTCTTTGGATTACATATCCGGAATTAAGATGTTGGTTAGCTGGACGGCATACTTAGCGTTTAGTAGTCGCCGTAGTCTACTAGGTAGTGTGTTCACTTATTAGACGGGAAGCCTGGGTTCGAACCCCAGGCCAGCCATCAAAACGAAATATGAAAAAAAATATTTCTTCGGCGACTTCCTCTCAGCAGATTTCAGGCAAAAACTCTGAGAGTAAATAAACCCGCCATGAAAAAGTTTCTCAAAATCTGTCGTTCGAAGTCGACGTTAAACTGTAGGCCCCGCCACTCATGTATAAAATTAACACACACATCATGAGTGGTATGAGAAGCTAGGCCGTAATCCTGACTGAAGGGTTGCCGTCATTTAATAGTTCTAGACGATATATTCATACAATACGATGAGGTTAAATCAACTTTTAGCTGCTTAGAATTTTTAAATGGGTCAGCTTTAGATGCTCTTATGACTGTACATTCTGTAGCTGTGGTTTTACGGAGTTCGATGCCTTCTGTTTACATTTTTTAACAGAGCCTGTAAGCCACTGTATGTACTTCATTACAATCCATTTCATTGCATCCATATCAGTGTTGAAAAATTTAGTACTTTAGTACTTTTTTCAGTACTTTTCTATTTCAAAAATACCACAGTATCTCCTCGACACTTTCAGTACTTTTTTATTATTAACGATTTATGGTTTGCGCTTTTCTATTTACTACTAATACGTTAGCAATATATTCAACGTAATGTAAAGTAGACCCGATTAGCCAAACGTGCATTAAACTTATGTTCGTTTTTATAATACCTAATAGTAATGAGAACGCTTGCGGAACCGTAATGTTAGTTCGCTAAGAATTTACATTGCTCTTCATATACCAAAAACGAACATACGTTCCGTTATGTTCTGCCGACATTTGACTAAACTGGGCTTTTACATTCTATTATGCTTCGAATCAGATATTTTTTTTGTTTATGAGAAACGTGTATAAGTCGTTAGTGTCTCTATTCCATTCCATTACAAAAGTACCATTTAAAGCAAAAAAAGTACTCTTTCCGTTATAGTTTAGTACCATTTCAAAATTTAAGTTTTGCAACACTGATCCATATGCTACTTGTATTAATTGTAGTTTATTTTACATTTATTTTAATTAATTCAATGAAATTTATGTTACTGGTTTACCAGTTAATTGTTTACTTAATTTCTTTATTATTATTGTTATTATTAATTAATTATAATAGTAAAATATAAACACTAATATACTTGTATATATTAATTTTAATTAAGTGTTTATAATAAAGACTAAATAAACATAGAAAAAATATATGTATTAAATACTACAAATATTTAGTGAAAGTAAGTTTTTAAATTATAAGTCTATCGTGTCTTTTTTGTTGTTATCACTATAATTAATGACATTTTTATAAAAATTTTAATAGACAAAGTTTAGTTATAGTTTAAAGCAAATATTTACTTTCGAAGAAAGAAAATAAAAAATTGTTCATACATATGTTTAATTCAATTCTTTGATACATATGTACATATGTATGTATGTATGCTGCATAAAGAATTTGAAAAATTCTTATTAAATATTTACATTTTAAATGTATTTATGAACGTTTAATAATGTCTTTCATAAATTTCTATGACATAGAATTTATTTTCATTTCATAAGATGTCTGTGTATGTAAGTTTCATGAACAAAACATTTAATTTAACAAGAAAAACTTATTTTAAGATTTTCTTAAAGAAAATGAAAAGGAAATTATTTCATTTCACTTAGTATCTCACTAATGACAGCTACTTGCTCACTTAAGACTTAAGAACCCGTTCATTAGATTTCATCCTGCCTCAACACTTTCTTCCAGACGCCTCTGAGTTTCGCTTGACCTCGCCATTAGGTCACACAGATTCTTTCAACGTAGAAAAGATTGTTGTCAGTACCGTCTTAACCCTGTGTCAATTATCTGTCTTGTTAAAATATCCGCATACATAAATAATTGATCATTATAAAACTTTAGTCAGGATTCCGACGTAGCTTCTCACACCCATCCATGTTGTGTGTGTTAATTTTATACATGAGTGGTGGGACCTACAGCTTTAAAACGACTCCGAACGAAAAATTTTCGAGAAACTTTTCATGGCAATTTTGTTAACTCTCAGAACTTTTGCCAGAAATCTACTAAGAGGAAGTCGTCGAAGAAATTTTTTTTCATATTTCGTTTCGTTCGAGGTGTCTGACATGGCATAAAAACTGGTATTTACAAGTCCTTATTTGACAAAAGCTGGTTCTTAAAAAATCTGACTTTGGATTAGACTGTCTTTGGTATTTCAATATGTAGTCTAATATGTTGACAGGCGATAAGCTCTGTTTATTTGTTAGTGACGACCAACAAACAGAGTATGTCCCCTACTCAGACTGAGTTGTCCTCAATTTTTATGTTTTCAGGTTAGGATTAATCCACAGAGCCTACCAAACTCTATAGGTACCAGACCCGCAAATTCCATAAGAAAGTGCTTGTATAGAAATCTTTACCTACATACATACATATATAGAAAAATTCTGCAGTGGCTGCTTTGTACTCTTCCGTTTTAGTGTAGCTCAAACAAAAGACGTTTCATAAAGATTATAACCTCATGAGTACCTAGGGATTATACTAGACAGCAAAAAGGAGATTAAAAATTTCTCCAAGGATGGCACAATACCCATTATTCATAACCATGAAGTAATCGGAAGTAGGGAAGTGGATGATTCAGATAAACCTAGACAACCCAATGGTTTTTAGTTCATTGAAAACCACGTTACAAAAGTGAGCGTTATAGCACGTTCACATATAAGAAGGTTATGGTTATCTAAAATTAACCTTGGAGATAACCTTGTGGCGTTCACATATGACAAATATAACCTAAACATATGAGAGAATGACAGAAATTGACAGCTGTATGCATTTGTAATGTATTGTATGTATGTATCTTTGTATGTATCTTCTCCATAGCAAATGTTTTTTTTTCTATTGCTGTCAAATTTTAGTCAATATACTATTCACAATAGATATAAAGCGTTGCATTTTTGAGTATTTTATTGAATACTTTTCAATGCAACAATGCGTATTTTACTAGGTTATGAGGTAACCTACAGCTGAACTTGGTTATCTTTTCATACAAATTGTATGGCTAACCTCATACATTTGTGGCTTGGTTACGAGATAACCTCGATAACCACGATAACCTAGCTAACCTGCTTATATGTGAACATGGTATTAATGATATGCTAACTTTTAAGGTACAACAGGAAAAATTAAGGAGATATTCTGAGTCCATACTGATAAGAGAAAAAGAATGAATTTATTAGTGCAGTCCCAGTGCTGACCGACTTCTTCAATGAATTTGGTGGAATTCATTCAGTGCAAGAACTGCGCTTACGTGTGGCATCACAACGGTGCTATGGGTGCTCAAGTGAGCTTTGGTAACAAAACTACCACTCTAACCTACCTATCTAGGAGTGTATTAGAACTAAATTAAGTACAGCGATGAGTACACTGAAAATCTTTACTGGACACTTTACTTTACTGTAAATCGCATTAACCTAGTTGATAATAATATTGCAAGGCATGCGTAGAAGACATCAAAATTGTGAAACACTTTTTATGTCATATGGAGGATACTATACCAGGTTTCTTCAGAGGTATGAACTGGAAAAAGCTAAGGAAGAATATACAAAATGCAGATTACAGACATATATACATATACGTATTATTGGCCATTACAACCCTTTAGTCAGGATTACAAACTAGGTTCACACACAACATATGTACATTAGAGCGACTCAAGGTGTATGGAAGCAAAATCCGTGCTCGATGTACCCCCCTCAAAATGAACCTTGGAGTTTTTTAAGATGACATCTAAAATATTTCGGCTCTAGCTTTGACCTCTCGTGAGCTGGACCATTTTGAAAAACGGTCTATTTTTGTATGTTTTGTTAATTTGAGAATTTGTTTCCTAACCAACATATAGAGTATGGGTGTCATAAGAAAGTTTTTTTCAAGGCGCGTCCAGCGGTATATACAATTTGTCCACGGACAATCATCCATGTCCTTTTTTTAAGGATATTCTGTAAAAAAAAACGGTTTTTGAATTTTTTCTTTTCTTCTTTTCTAACCAAATTAACTCTAATATGATGGCGGATTTAGTTTCTAGATGATGTTTGGATGAAAATAGGACTAAAGAAAGAAAAAAGAAATGATCCACGACTTTTTGTGGGCATATTTTTTTCCCCAAATTAAAAAAAGTTATTAATTTTTTTGTTTATATTTACAAAACTATACTCAAAAAACGCAAACTAGGGCGAATTTCAAAAAAAGCTAAGACCCGTATTTAATTAAATGAACTAAAGATTAAAATATGTTAATTTGGTTATTTTATTACAAACAACCCCGAAGAAAAAATTCAAAAACCGTTATTTTTAACAATATATCATTAAAAAAAGGACATGGATGATCGTCCTTGGACAAATTGTATATACAGTTGGACGCGCATTGAAAAAATCTTTCTTATGACACCCATATTGTATATGTTGGTAAGGAAACAGATTCTCAAATTGACAAAACATGGAAAAATATACCCTTTTTCGAAATGGTCCAGCTCACGAGAGGTCAAAGCTGGAGCCGAAATATTTTAAATGTCATCTTAAAAAAGTCCAAGGTTCATTTTTAGGAGGGTACATCGAGCACTTTTTTTGGTGAGTCGATCTAATGTACATATATTGTCTGTGTTAATTTCATCTTTTCATGGTAATTTTATTTACTCTCAGAGTTTTTGTCAGAAATCTGCTTAGAGAAAGTGGTCGAAGAAATACATATTTTTTTTCATATTTCAGTTTGTAGGAGATGTCTGACCTGTCATTTAAAACGAAACCTCACGTCTAATAAGCGGACGCACTACTTACTTACTTCAAATTGCAGCGACTTCGGAACTTCAGCTGCATGTTAATGTGCTGAATAATATTCATATGTATTTTTGAACAGAGCATACATCTTATTGTTTGATCTGATATGGAATTTTGAAGTCTACAAAGAATATATTTCAAGTGTATTTCGTCAATAATATACCTGCTGTTCTGTCTGTTTTGCTGTTCTGTAAGTTTTTAATAATATTCGCCTTTGATATAAATAACTGTTTCTGTATAAAAAACGGTTTTTTCTGTTTGCATAACATACAGATTTCCTATAGTAAATATATATGATTGGTACCCCTTAGTGGTGAGCTGACTGATATCTCTCTTAGGTGTATGCCGATAGACATAAGATCCTGACCTCCTATGGTATGTCTCTTTCTCTTCAACCTACTTACGTATCAGAGATCAGCAATAAATCATAAGTACTCACTACAACATTGATTTATTAGTACAGCTTGCAATGAGTGTGAGTACAACGTTGACTTCAAACTCATAACATTCGAAAAATGTTTGATACATACGCCTACTCATTCAGATTCATAGAATTTAGATACCTATCAGAGATCAGCAATGAATCGTTTTTTCGCTACTCATAAGTACTCACTACAACATTGATTTATAAGTACAAGTTGCAATGAGTGTGAGTACAACATTGACATCAAACTCATAACATTCAAATATGAATTTAGAAAAATATTTATAATACTCATAAATGATTCGAGTGATTTGAATCATTCATCAAAATTTACAGTATTTGTTGTTGTTGTTACATTTACAAAAAAAGAAGACAGAAGAAAGCCAAAGACAGCAAGCAAAGCAAACACACAACCTTCTAGTGAGTGTTGTGTAGTGTTCGTACGCGAATCATTCCCATTTTGTGATCCTTGTAAATGTTGAGTAAAGAAGAGTCGAAATCAACAATATCATGCGTATTTTTAAGCATGATTAAGATGAGTAGTATGAGTATGATATTCGAATAAGTACGAATGCGTATAAGTATCAGAAATTATGAGTATGATTTGAATCTACTATCTTTTTGAATACTCATTGCTGATCTCTGTTACCTAACAGCCTTATTTGATTGCAACCATTAGCTCGAAATCTGTTTATAAAAATTCCTATCACCTAAAAACTATGCCATAAAGTACATTACACTCTACGGTATTATAAGTCTCAAGTGATTGAATGTAATTTTTGTTTTACAAGAGTTTATTATTTTATATATGTATTGTTGTTCTTTTTTTAGCCTGCGGCAAATAAACAGAATAAAAATTACAATAAACTATGCAATTATCATACAAAAAAAAATTAATCCATAAAGTAATTACAATACAACAACAAAACTAAATAAAATAAACAAATTAAATTGAATGTAAATAGAAATATAAAAAAAATATGTATTTAGGAATACAAATGTATGTACAAATATCATTAAATGTATAACAACAACAACAACTATAAATTATTATTATAAGGTATGAATGAAGTAAAAAAGAAAGATAAAAAAATTAATATTAAGTAGACGAGAATAAAAAACAAACAAGAAATTCATATGGAATATTTCTTAAACAACTAAAATTAAAAAATTAACAACAAATAAGTTAAAAATATATGTTTATTATAATTGTAAAAAACAACAACAATTATAATTGTATAATGACAACAAACATTTTGATATAATTTAATAAAAATTATGAAAATTAAAGAAAAAAAATTTTTTTCTAATCTTTTATTTGCAATCTATTCTAGAACATTAAGCAAATAAGATAATTAAGAAAAAATTTGAAAAAAAAATTTTTTGATTTCTATTTAAAATTCAAAAATAAGGTGTAAAAAAATTCCTTGGATTTATTGCAGAATAAATTTAAAATTTATTTCGTATAAAAAAATTTGTACAAAAAAGATAAAAATGGGGGGAGCAAACCTGCATCATCAGAATTCAATTTTTCACAAACCGCATTGTTCAGCAAGCACTTCCAACCATTCTATGTAGAAAAAAACAAACAAAAAATGAGCCAAAAATATAGAAAAAAACCAACATACAGAACAGAAAGAAACGAGAAAAAAATGAATGTGAACAAAAATATGATGAAACATTTTAAAAGGTTTGTCATTTTAGATATGAAAACAATGACAAAAAAGAACTGCGAAAAAAAATGAGAAAAAGCCAACAATAGTGGAAGAGCGAAAAGAAAAAAAGGAAGGAACTTACTGCCGCTGGCTAAGCAATTTTCCATGCCAAAACTGCATTGGTTGCCAAAAATTTCATAATTTTTTCCATCGGTAGCACAAACCGGATTATAAATCATTGGACATGCACGCATACAGCCATCACGTACAATTGGATCAATGTCCTTAATGCACAAAAGCATCAGTGTGGGTTTCCAGGCTTAAAACAATACAACAACACAACACACAAAACAAGTGTGACATAAACGCATTTCAAGCATTTGTTTCTTATGTTTCTTCTAATGCTTAAACAAATTGTCAAATGGACTTACCACGACTCTGGCGACAACTTTCATATTCCATTAGGCACTGATTGTGAAAGTACTTGTATTCCTTTGGGTGTTTTTCTTCATCAACGGCACATATCGGATCGAGTATACGTGGACAGCCCGGTAGACAATCGTTTTCATTTGTCTCCACCATCTCAATAGATTCTTTAGAACTTTCAAAACTTTTACTCATGCCAGCCAGTGTTATTCCAATAAAGCTTAAAATTAAAATAAAATTCTCAAAAGTCCACATCATGTTTATTAAACCGATCTGTTTCACTTTGTAATAAAAATTACACTAAAAAACTACTTGTATTTATATACATACTGACAGGTAAAAAAAACAAAATACTTTTTATTTGTTTAATCTTTTTTTCTTTTAGTTTTTATCTCCCAAAGTCATTGCACTTCATTTGCAATGTTCACCGTTTTATTATTTTTTTTTTTGCTTGTTATTAATTATTTTACCCGTACTAGACTGTCTACCTGTAAGCATACAAGTGCTCAAACATCCGTTTTTACTAAGCAAGTGCTCAATATAATCTTGACCTTGTTTACAATTTAAGTACGTTCATCCTCAAGTTTTTCCTCAAATTAGGTGTCACTATATCTCAAGTATCTTATTGGTATGTGGTAGTGTATTTATTATTTCATAGGAAAACATGAAAGGAAATCACAATCGGTCAAGCTGAACTATATGATACTCTACAATACCACAAAGCATTTGGCCGAAAGTTATTTATTGATTTGCATTGTCAACAAATGGATATACATACATAATTGGCCATTACAACCCTTCAGTCAGGATTACGGCCTAGCTTCTCAACACCACTCATGTTGTGTGTGTTAATTTTGAACATGAGTGGCGCGATCTACAGTTTAAAGTCGACTCCGAACGACAGAGTTTTGAGAAACTTATTCATGACAGGTTTATTTACTCTCAGAGTTTTTGCCAGAAATCTGCTGAGAGGAAGTCGCCGATAAAAATTGTTTACTATGTATTTCGTTTTGATCTCTGACCAGGGGGTTTGAACCGTGGCCTGACGTCTAATAAGCCAACACACCACCTACCAGAGATCAGCAATGAGTATTCAAAAAGATGAGTAGATTCGAATACTCATACATACTCATAATTTTTGATACTTGTACGCATTCATACTTATTTTAATATCATACTCATACTGTTCACATACAAAATTTGAAGTACTCATCGTACTCATACTTAACAATACGCAGGATGTTGTTAATTTCGACTTTCCTTTACTCAACATTTACAAGAATCACAAAATAAGTATGATTCGCGTACGAACATTACAATACTTACTAGTTTTTCACACCACAAAAGTTGTGTGTGTTAATGTTGTACTCGAACGAACAGATTTTTGAGAAACTTTTCATGGCCATTTTATTTACTCCCAGAGTTTTTGCTACTTATGAGTAACGAAAAAACGATTCATTGCTGATCTCTGCTACCTACTAGACTACGGCGACCCCTAATGGACATAGCAGAGCTATAATTCGAAAACCCCAGGTCAGACATATCCAATAAAACAAACTATGAAAAAAATTTTCTTCGACGATTTCATCTCAGCAGATTTCTAGCAAAACCTCTGAAAGTAAATGAAATTTCCACGAAATTCTGTGGTTCGAAGTCGACTTTAAATTGTAGTCCCTATCACTCACACCCACAACTTGGGTGGCGGAGAAACTAGGTCGTAGTCCTAACAGAGGGGTTGTGATGATCAACTGAAAAAACAATGTATCTGCCCGTTAAAATCCTCCCTTTAGTTAACGCCAAGTTGTAATAACGGCCCTAGAAGTTAAAAACATCTGTTAAATATCTTCTACACGGTCTTTCATTAATCGTTTCCTATCCTATCATTTAATTAAAACAAAGTGTGTGGGAAATTTTTTATTCATTTGAAAGACCCATTGATTCTATTGCGTGTGGAATATAAGGAGCCCTTACAATGAGAGTCTAGTGGAAAAAGGAATAAAAAAGAAAAGCGATACTCCCATATTAAGTTGAGGTTAATTATCTCACGAGAGGATGTCTATCATATCAAGATCTATGAGCCGATATAGGACGGAACTCAAGTGGGATTCTTTTTGATCCTGTAGGATATATATATTCAGAGTCTAAAATAGCTTTCTACCAAAAAATATCTCTTGGAACATAATAACTCATAACAGAGTATTCCCATACACATTGCTTCGCTAAACCTTCTTGTGTCAAAAAGTACAAAGAAAATTTACCAGTTTATTATCCCTATTAATTTGTATCCACAAACTCTGTCTGTCTGTGAGTAAGAAAAATTACAGATAATTTCAAAATAAATGGAAATATTTTATAAATTTTACATTTTATTTAGTTACAAACAGTTAAAATTCTTTTTATTTTACGTTACAGATTATTTTTAATTTATTTTTAGAAGCGTCACACATAACATGTGTTCGTTGAGTGTATTTCTTTTATTCAGTGTTTGTGACTTCACTAGTCGAGATTAATTGTCCTTTGTCCTTACACAAACCACACAGTATGTGATACAATGCAAAAGGCAGTACCGGTAATGTCGTGTCTGATAAATTCACCAAACCCGGAAATGAATTACCAATATAAAATTATTATTATTCAAAAATTCACTTACAAAATATTTATTATTTTAGTATGCAGTTTTCTAATTTTTAATTTTTTAGAATTTGAAATAGAATGAAACAATAATGTTTGTTTCGTTGAGTGTACTTCCCTTTATTCAGTGTTTCTTCACTAATTGAGTTTAATTATCCTTAATCCAAAACACAAATTGGTAATCAGACATGTCGGTAAATGCCTCCACTAACAAAGGTGAAAATCACTTATTCTAGACATACTCCTACCAATTTCACCATATACAGTACTTTAATATATGGTAATACAGTATCATTTCGAATAACGGCACTTTGGTTAGTTTCGATTTTATTCACCACACCGGATAAATTCACCACATTTTGTAAAAACTCACCATATTGGAAACTCACCACAACAACAAAATTCACCACAATTCAAAATAAAATAAAAATTAAAAAAGCTGCATTTTTTTGTCATTTTTTCTTTCCTCTCTGTCTCCGTCGTATATGGAAACTCCTTTTTTCCCTTTTGATCATTTTCTTCCTCCTTCCCTTCCCACACACACACACAGCATCCATTATTCACACGCTCCATTCATTATTCATCATCCATTTCCAAATAACCAACCCGAGACCCCCACCAACACCCCACACACAATTGGAAAACATGCCTTAATTTTTACTTAAATAAACCGGAAACGGAAAAAAATGTGCGAATTTTTAAAGAACGTTATTTTTTTGAACGAACAATTTTTTTTCCCAGTGTTGCCAGGAAGGAAAAAATATCCTAAAAAATTCACTGAAACGAAAATTTGGGAGAGAAAAAGTACTTTTTGTTGCATCAACTTGTGACAGAATTTTTTCATGGCAATTTTATTTATCGAAATCAAACACACAAAATCAATCCCACGCGGAAAGGGGAGAAAAAATTAATTAAAATAAAAACGAACTTTGTGGTTTTTGTTAAACGAAGGAACTGTACACACCACCAGTGTTGCCAGAAAAGAAAAAACACATTCATTATTAACGATTTTTGTTAGAAATAAAAAGCAGCAACACTGACTGACGCCGCCGCTTGTTGTATTATCTGAATAACTTATGACAGTATTTAAAAGACTGAATTAGAAAAGGACTGCAACAAGCAGTCGTGGCCGAGCGGTTAAGGCGTCTGACTAGAAATCAGATTCCCTCTGGGAGCGTAGGTTCGAATCCTACCGACTGCGAAGTGAAAATGGTTTTTTATTTATTTAATAAATAAAAAAAAATATGTTTTTAAATAAAATTAATTTTTTTTTTATTTTTTTTTAGTTTCACGCTACAAGACTTGCTATATTGAATTGGCCCATGGCGGCCATTATATTATTATGTCAGTCATGTTTTACAATGGATTTAGAAATTAACAAGGAAGTGGTGATGATCAGTGGTGTTGTGCTAATTTTTTTTTTTACCGGAACGCGTTCCGGTTCAGCAGAAAAAAACGTTCCGGACTCCGGCTCACGGTTCGGAAAAACAAGCCGGTTCGTTCCGGTTCGGGTTCGGTTCAAACCCTTGTTAAAAAAATACATATAAAAATTCGTCAAAAATTAGAAAAAAAAAATCAGCAATTCTTTTTAATTTTTTTTTTCAAAACGTCAGCCAATTCTCGTTATCAGAAATCATCTTTAGTTCCGGAACGCGTTCCTGTCCAAAAAGGAAGTACCGGAACGACGTCCCGGAGCGTTCCGGCTCGACAACACCACTGGTGATGATGACCAAAGGAGTAGGTACTTCCTGACTCATCGAGTTCAATTTGAATATAAAATATTGTTTTAACAAGTCTGGTAACAGTGCTGCTGAGTGAGCTAAGCTGTCTCTGCTCTACTATACCTGTCACTAAACAGGTCCTGCTGAGATTAAGCTGCCTCTTAATGTAACAGCTCTGTGGCTGTGTCTGGAAGTGTTTCCTTGTACAATAGTTAAACAAGTGAGTGATTAATATCTGTTATATGGAATGGTCGTCAAGTAAATGGCAGTCCAAGGAATTGCGCTGCTTGTATATGGGTCTCAGCCACAACTCCACTGGGTGTGGGATGTTTAGGATGTTCTTACAACCGGAATTTACTTAGCTGTGCTAGGATGGAATTGTTTGGAAGCGAATATTACTTACTGATTTGTAATCGAAGTTTACTACTTAGTCCTTATTTAATTAAAATTTACACTTTGTTGCTTTATTTACATTTAATTAATTGAACTTTTTATTGAAATGTTTAAACAATTAATTAATTTTGCCTGCTTCTTTTTTATATGTTTCACGGCACTGCTGTTTAATTTTTCTCTTTCTTCCGATTCAAACGTATTCTAAAATGCCAATTTGGAATCAGCGCATAACTGAAAACGGAGGAACCATAATCGAAACCTAGAGTAAGGATGATTGAATAATATGTGTGTTATTTAAACCTTTGTGACAATTTATTGCGTACCGAATATTTGAGCAAAAATCAACGAGACTGCTTTTGAAATATTGGGCAAAAGCACTAGTTATTAAGTAGAATATAAAACAAATTTTAATTATGTGTGTTTTGTTTTGACAAATAGTTTTTATTTTTTTTTTTTTAGAATGGGTTTCTTTTATTTATCAATTTAATATTATATTTTTTTTCTCACGAACAACGTACATAATACATACATACATTATGTTTAATGATAAATTTTTTATGATTAAGCATAAAATTAATTATGATGGTATCACAAAGACAATTTTTATTTATTTTTTATTTGTTGCTATAGTATAATTTGGATTTATAGATTTAAATTTAAATAAATTTATAAAATACACAACACACCATATACACACACATACACACAATTTTAATTAATTTTTGTTTTATTATAATTTTTATTACTATCCTAAAAAATACATTGATTTCAAAAAATTGTTCGTTAATTAATATATTTGCTGTTTTTATTATTAATTTTTTTATTATTGTTTGTTGCTTTTTGTATAATATAACGAAAAATATCAATCATTGTAATAAATTAACAGCTCTAAAATTTTTTTCGTTTGTCGTTTAACAACAAAGCATTCTATTAATTAATTAATTATTTATTACATTATATGTAATTAATAAAATTGATTTTATAAAAAAGTACAAAAATGTTTTTTTTTTATACATAATAAAAATAAAAAAAAATTATTTTAAATGAGAAATGACAATTATAATAATTATAAAAAATAAAATTTCATAAAAATTAGTTATTTTTTGTTAAATACTAAAATTTAGATTTTAAATGTACAAAAAAATTTATTAAAAACAATGGAAAATAAGTAATTAATTACCGTATAAATTATGTAAATATTTCAAAAAGATTAATAAGTAGTTTTTATTTTTAATTTTATTTAGCATAAAATGCAGACTATTCTTCTGGTTGGTTTTATATATCAGTTTGTCTTGGTATTGGTATTTATTTGTAAATGTTTTAATAAATTTTTATTTATATCTAAAAGATGTATTTTCTTATTCTTTTATTATATTTAAATTTTGACAAAATTAGCCTTTTATTTGTTATAAAACAGTATTTTTGGTTCATAAAAAATAACTATTTTCAAAATAACAATTTATGAAAATGAGTGTGTTGCTGTTGTTAATGTTAATAATATGTTTGTTTCCTATTCTCTTTTGTTTATTTTAAGCACAATAAATATTTTTATTTTATTATTTACTATAATTATAGTTAAGTGTGTACAGGATTGATTTTTTGTAATGCATATTTATTTATATGCTATTTAAATTACATTTTCTCTCTTCTGTTTTAATAAATGACTATATAAAGTGCTTTCATGGTTTGTTTTTATTGTAAATAATAATTCATATATTATTTCTTTTGTATATCAGTTAATATATGTTTGTTATAAATTAAATTTGTAGTACAAAAAAACTATAATCTAATAAACATTGTTTGTTTGTTTGTTTTTCCCCTTTATTGTGTGTTATTTTTTTTATTAACATTCACAAAACTAGGCTGTTTGCTCATTTATAGCGCTGTTGATGAGATCTGATGCTTTGAGGGATTTATATGAATCATATATAAGGCTCCAATCATTGATATTAACGTACGATCTAACCAGGTAACAGGATTTGGATAGATAAGACCACCTTCATAGAAACCTAAATGGCCGCCATGGGCCAGTTCAATATAACAAGTCTTGTGGCGTGAAACTAAAAAAAAAAACAAAGAAAAAAGAAATTAATTTTATTTAAAAACATATTTTATTAAAAAATAAATAAAAAAAAATTATTTTCACTTCGCAGTCGGTAGGATTCGAACCTACGCTCCCAGAGGGAATCTGATTTCTAGTCAGACGCCTTAACCGCTCGGCCACGACTGCTTGTTGTTGGCCTTTGGTTAAGTTGAAACATATTCAATAACAAATAAACTGACTTCATGAATAAAAAGTAGTAGACAAAAACATTTGCATCTCATATGTATATACTCTTGTTTGTATCTATAAATAAAATGTATCTACACAGTAATATATCTGCGAGTTTAGATTCAAATACAGTGTACATTAAAAGTAAGTAGTTACGGTCACTGCTTTAGTACAAGTTTTATTGTGAGAAAATTCAGAAGCATAGACCGAATAGTAAAAATATTTAAGAATACGATTTTGATCTAAAAACTCTGATGTTCTATACTAATCGTGATTTCACGTGGTGAAGCTTAAGATATTAATTCAATTGCCTTGGGAACGTCTGAAAATTAACGAGAGTCCTGTGCAATGTGCTGCGGACGGCTTTTGGATGTGTGAAGATAGCCAATGCAGAAACATTCAAGTGAGGAAATGGGGATACTAACTGTAAGGCTACTTAATGAGGTCCTCTCCAGCTAATTTCTATTGGCATATCAACATCCCCACTCTCAAAAACTACTAAAAAAAAATATAATATGATACCTTGGTATCATACACAGACGACTGTACCGTCTTTGCTTTGAGCGTAAATAGTATAGACGACATCAGTACCAACATAACAAACTATCCTCCATCCTTGGTGGAATTTTTCCGAAATATCAGTTTCTTTCTTCACAACATGGACGAAGGAAGTGAGAAGAACACTAAACGTTGCAGTGGAAGGTAACATCATTCCCACGGTTCGAAACCCAAAGATCTTCGGGGTCACTTTCGATAATTTACTTCACCACTTAGCCGCACATGCGACCAACATCAACGCCAAAGTGAGGAAGAGAAACAAGGTTCTAAAGGCACTAGCATGCAGGCACTACATGGGGAATGGACAAAGAAACCATCATCACCACCTATAAGGCTATTGGATGCTCACTCTTCAATTATGCTGCTCCAATCTGAACATCACTCTTGAGTGATACACAATGGCGGGTATTACAAACGACTCAGAATAACGCCTTACGTATAGCCACAGGATGCATAAAGATGACTAGTATTGACCACCTTCATGAACAGTCCCAAATGCTGTCAGTGAGGAAACATAATGATCTACTGCTGAAACAATTCCACATAGCCTGCTACTTGGCATCCCATCCCAACCATCACATAGTCGTGAACGATCCTTCTCCTAGCCGCATTAAACATGACTTCACAACTTACAACACGGACATCACCCACCTCGTACCTTCAATAGTGGACCCACAGTCAGTAAGGGGGAAGCACAAAATTCCCTACATCAAACGACAGTCACGACAACCATGGACGAACTCAGCCATAACAGGATTATAAATCCGCATCCACCATCAATCTCCGATAATGAAAGGCAGCTACCAAGGGTTACCAGAACCATCCTGGCCCCGGCTAAGATCAGGATGGTCGAACATCCTGAACAGCTATAGGGCAAGGATCATCCCGGGGACCTTAGATTGGCTGCCTTCATACAATCAGGCACCACACAACACGGTGCACCTTTTTAGCGCTGTCCAGCAAAATCGACAGCCCTGCGACCCATAGACCTGTGGCTGAACCCAGCGGACTTCTTAAGACTAAAAACCACATAACGTTGACAACTTACACGCACAACTAGAGACACATAATTTCATCTCTAACCCATTCCATCTCTGCGGAATAGCACAGGCATATACAATCAAATACACAAACTAACTACAGTAATTTTCGTTTATAACGAACCCGTTTAATACCAACTTTCGCCTAAAATGAACCAATTTCAAAAGTACGCGTTCAATTTCTAATAAACCATGCAATTTTTTTCGCTTATTACGAACTCGTTTCTCTTTCTTTAAGGAGTCCGCAACCTTACTTAAGGCCTACATTGCTTCTAAACGCCTTCTAAACGCATTGCTTCCATGGCAATTTTATTTACTCTCAGAGTTTATCTTATACTATGTTCAGACATGCACTTATATTGAGTCAATGTTCGGTTATTTGAGTACAATATTTTAAGTGTTCAGACATAATATAAGCAATATTCATTTGACAGCTGGTAAACAAAACAGCTGGTTGTTTCAACAACATTGTTTCTTTTTTTTTTTGTTTGTCGTTGTTGCTGCATGTTAAGTTTGACTCAATATTGTAACAATTTGCGTATTTATTGCGCAATAATTAATTGAAACTTTATATGAAATATTGAGCTCAATAATTGCGCTTATTGCGGTTTGCGCAATAAAAGTGCATGTCTGAAGATAGTATTATATATTCCATAAAGTAGCAATTAAGGAACAAATCCAATTGATTGCAAAAAATTTTTAACTGGAAATCTCACTTTCCCTAAAAGCAAAAAAAGTATGTTCTCAAAATCGCAGTCGGTAGGATTCGAACCTACGCTCCCAGAGGGAATCTGATTTCTAGTCAGACGCCTTAACCGCTCGGCCACGACTGCTTATAACCGATGCAGCCAATCTAACAAATTTCGTTATTTTTAAATATATATATGTTATCTGCAGATAGATAGATAGCTTACCTGCAAGACTCTTAATGGGTGGCAATAAATCTTCCGGTACTATTGGATCGTCTTTGGCATTAATAAATATCATGGGTTTTTCAATCTTATCAAAATAATGTAAAGAGGAACTCCAACGGTATAGATCAGCTGTTGTTGGGAAATTATGAACACGTCTTGTATAGGCCTCATCCAGTTCGGGCAGTGTAGCGGCTGCAATAATTTCACGTTCATTTAAATTGTGACGCTGACGGGTGTCTTCCGACAAAAGGACATGACGATGTTTTAAAATTATATTCTTCATATTCTCAGTCATAATGTACAAATAAAAACGACGGAAATTTTGCCAATTCAAAAGCCATTTGGTGCCCCTATTCGAAAGAAAGAAAGAAAACACAATTATTTTAATATAAAAGGAAGCAAAGAAAATAAAAACACATCAAAGGAATACATACTCTTCAGCATTATAGCCTTGGCATATTGAAATGCCACCAATAATGTTTGCCGGTTTCCTTTTTTCATTTTCTCCCATATACTTGGTAACCAAATTGCCACCCAAACTAAAACCAACCGAAACAATATGAGTATCCGGATACTTTTGTATTAGATTCTCAATCATCATGGCATAATCGTCAGTATGTCCTTAACAACAAAAAAAATCAAAATTTCATTGACAAGTTAATTAAATTTCTCTTATACTTTACACTTTGAAAGGAAAAGTTTATCGAAAGCAAATAATTGTTGTTATTGTTGTTATACACTTACCATATGTAAATATTCTTGAGGCGGTAACTTGTACACTATTTAAGGCACCAATATGATTAAGGACTGCACAACGATAGCCATGACATTGTGCATAGTGAACAAATGTGCGTATATAAACACTTTCGGATGAATTGCCAATGCCAGGACATATTGCCACGGTGATGTCATCTAAATGAAAATAAAAACAAAAACAATTATACAATAAAATATATGTAGTATTATTTGCATAAAAACACAATAATTGTTGCTAAAGTCTTGTTTATACAATACTTTGAAACACAAATAGAATAAATAAGAGAAACAAGAAAACTCAAGGATGTTCCTTAAAGGAAGGAAGTCAATAGAAAAACATTTTTCTTTACAATATCTTGATAAATTATTTAAATACATACATACATACACATTATATTCTATTTCTTATTTTTATTCTCTTTCTTTTTGACAAATAAGTGGGTTTATGCAAAAAAAAAAAAAATTGAATGGAGCCAATTGCAGGGATATTAAATAATGAAGTCATTTAAATTTTATTTTTTATTACACAAATATCCAATTAATTTTGAATCATTTTATTGCGTTTGCCTCCCGTTGTCCAGGTGATACAGACGAACGGATTCAATCAGTTTCTAATCTCACTGCTCGTTGTTCAAGTGATTCATGCGAACGGGTCTCACCGGTGTGTACTCGAAGATTTTTCATATCTCGTTTTTCGTTTCTCGTCTGAGTCTGAGGCTCGTAATGCTCTTTTCTTTCGTGCTTGAGGTGTAGGTCAACCAATTGCTTGTCGCTTTGGAGGCATGATTGCACGGGGACGACGCGAAAAATGCGTTTAAATTTATTAGAATCTCACAATGTACCCAATCCAATTGAACCCCACAGCATTTTTAAAAATTTTCCAAAATTAAAATGTTTCCAATTTATGATTGACATTTTACGGGAATGAATTATACTAAATGTTATTAAAATCATAAATGATGAATCCTAAAATGCCTGATATTTGTCCGATCAAATGCATAGTTTACGATTTAATTTATTTTGAATAATTCTCAGTGGCACCATCTATCGGAAATTAATCGCATCAACTTAGAAACAACTTTGCTTTGTGTGTGTTAATTTTATGAATGAGTGGCGGGACCTATAGTTTAAAGTCGAATTCGACTTCCTGCCAAGGGTCCTCAACCCGAACCTACCAAGGGCTGGGCAGTTACAGAGGAGGTGTTCGATAGTCTCCAACTTCTCCTCATCGCAATATGCCCTGCAATAGTCCGGCTGGGATTTGTTCCAGATCCCCGTCAGCGACCTAATCTCGCAGTGCCCCATGATAAAACCGACAACCAACCTTAAGCTGGCCTTATCCAAGCCCAGCAGCCAACCTGTTCTCTTACTGTCCACAGCAGGCTATAGACATCTAGAAACAAAACAACACGATCCGTTCCCCCAACGCCTCTGCTCTTCCTCCCTGATCCATCCATTGATAAGGTCGTAGAGGTGGCAGACTGGGGGGTCAGGACCAACTATTAAATCGCCCCCAGAGGGCATCCGCCGTCTCATTACCCAGTATGCATAGACGGATACGGTCTAGTCCAAAAGTCCTCAGACTACTTGCACTCGCGAACGAGCCGTGATTTGCACCAGACCGACACAATGGCCCTAAAGGCAGCCTGACTGTCAACGAAGATCATGTAAGCTTCCGAATCCGAAGCTGGGCTACTAGCTATGGCGTCAATAGCCTTCAAGATTGCGAAAATCTCCGCCTGAAAAACGCTGCAGTCATCATTCAACCTGAAGTGGTTTTTACAACCGAGTTCCCTACAGAAAACCCTAGCACCTGTACATACACTTAACTTAGACCCATCTGTGAAGATGGGTATACCTCTCTGCCCCTGGAGTACCACACCATTCTATTGTGCCCTTTCCGGAACATAGCCTCAGGCACAATATAATCGGTGGCTTTTTCCGAAAGTCCATACCTCCCGTCATGAAAGACGACATTTAGACCTCTGGAGTGACCTATCGAGCGCTGTTTCCAGCAGCCCGATTCCCTCAGATGTATGGCACTACGCGCTGCACACCGCTTGACATACAAATCAAGAGCAGCCTGAGGGCAACTCTTCCTCACTCCAGTGACACTCAAGGAGGCAATCCGCTGAACCTTATCTAAGAGTTTCCGTTGAAAACTCTTATCTAAGGCACACCACCAAACAACGCAGCCATAAGTAATAACCGGTCTAACAATCGCCAGATATATCCAGCGAATGGCCCTAGGCTGCAGACCCCAGCTCTTAAGAATTGACTATAATTCGTGTAATTTAATTTGAAAAAAAAACTATGTACAATTAAAACCTTATAAATTAAAAAGGTGCTTGTGGCTAGGCTAATAAAAGTTAAGAATATAAAACATTAACATGTGAGGCCTAAAAGTAGTCAACTACCATTAGACTACATTTATAGATCATATCCTTATCGATCATATACGAAGCTATCGTCCGCAATCAAAATGATTGCATCAAGGAATAATTTTTCCTAAAATATGAAAGGAATTTAAGATAAACTAGGTTGTTTTTATGTAATTATATCACTAAAGCCATAATCACAATCAAATCTAAAGAAGTCGTCTGTGGCCAAAGAGAACAAACTACAGCCCTTACATTTACCAGCAAATTTGTATGTGTAAACCTTTATATATCAAAACAACACATTGCGTTTATAAATTATTTAAATTTCTTATTCTCATATGCACGAAATCGATAAAATCAATTTACACTGACACAGCAACAAAACAAACGAAAAACGATAAACAATCAAATGAATGAGTGGTTTCCAAAGGAAAACCAATATGAAAAGTGCTTTTAGCCAACCAAATAACAGATGTACTTTAAGGCCCCGATTATGGTTCACAACACATAAATGTTGTGTTGTAACAGAGACAACACAACATTTATTACTTTCTTGATTATGGTTTACAACATCTAGATGTTGTGTATGTCACAGCGTTGCTCTTCAATGTTAGTATACTTTTCCTTCAAAATACAACCCTGAGTGTATAAAACTGCCAATTGAAAACAAAAATTATTACGTTAAAAAAACAAAAAGCCTACATAAAACACAAACTTTAACTCTTGTTAAAACATGACAATTAAAAATAAAGGCTAGTTTTATTAGCGTTTATATTTTATGTATGTATTACAATAAATTCATTTCAAAAGTACTTCAAATTAAAATATATAAATATAAAAAAACCTTCTTATCACATTAAAATTTATTTAGATCACATAGTTACTTAAAGCTAAAATACAAATTCATAAATAGTTTACATTTCAAGTTTTTTTTTGGTTAAAAGGAGTTTGGCTTTTAATAATTCATTTTGTAATTCAGCCTTTTCCCTATTTATTTCTAGCATTTTTTATTTATTTGATAATTTTTATATGAGCCCTTCTCAAGATGTTTTAATGTAAGCAATATCTCCTGTAGGTTCTTTTCTTGCCTTTTTAAGGTTTTTATACGCTCATCCCCTATCTTATTTTTTGTATTTTGTAGCTTTTCGACAACTGCTGTTTCCACTGGTTAGTGCTAGTTGAAGGCCCTTCAATTTCGTGTGACGATTCGTCTTGAATTTGTAATCCCATTGCAGATCCATTTGGATTTACTTTCCATTGCATAAACACCAACTCTACGGTGCTCTGCTCCAATTTCCTGCTAATTTCCGTCGACGGACTACCACCTTGAACGTTTTTTTCTATTGGCAGAGAGTTTTCTTTTCAAATTGGCTTTATAATGAGTCCATGCCTTAAAAATGCTACAATTCATCTACTAACCCTTTGACATTCTTTTGAAACTCTAACGGGTGGGCCCAAGTCATTTAGCTCCAATGAAAATTTCTCCCACGTCCCTTTGTGCTGATTCTTATTTGCTCCAAATCATAACTTGCCAATGTCAGGATTTGCTGTCATGAACTCGATCAGCTTTTCCTTCTGCTTGTTAGTGATTATTTTTCTATAAAATATTTTCAGTTATTTATAATTTTTAAAATTTCCAAAAAAAATTATATGCACTGTTTTATACATATACTTATAAATTTTTATACATTTTCTTTTTTAAACTGAATGCGGCAACAAGACAACACCTAATGAGCTGTTGTAAGTTTTTGACAGTTCTGACAACACTTAAAAACAACTGTTGTAAATCATAATCGGGCTATGTGAACACACACAACATAAAGTACAACACTAGCGATAGATGTTGTGAATCATAATCGCAATTTTAAAACTACAACACTAAATTTACAACTGTTGTGAACCATAATCGGGGCCTAAGATAAAAATTCATTTTCAGTTTAAGGCTGAAAATATTTTAGTAATGAAAAAAACAACAAAATGAAAAACTCACCTTCGAATTCCTTTAAAGGTTGATATAAATCGTACGTTAAGGTAGAACCATCATCCAGGGATAGATAAACACGTTCACCCAAAGGCCAAGGACATTTAACACGTCCCACTATACTGTGCAGTACCGTTTGTACATGGCCACTGAAACCCCATAAACGTGTTGGTATATAACTAAAATGGCAAATAAAGGAAGAGAAAAATTGAAAAATAAAAAATTTTTAATAAATATGTATGTACACATGGTGAGAAAATTTAAGGGAATCGACACTTGGATTCTTTACATTGTTTTAATATTGATAGTTTCAGTTTTTATTTGCATACATAAAATACACATTAAATAGAAATTTACACCGGGCTTATCAAGACAGGCAGTCTACAAATTTTTCTTTAATTCGGCTTTGTTTTCCAAAGAACTTCCTATAACAGTTGAGCTGAAAGCTTGATAAGTATTATTCGGATTATTTGTCAGTAAAATCAACCGTTGAGAACTGGTTTGCTAAGTTTAAACGAGATAAGCATCGAGGCAAATGAACGCAATAGCCCATAGAAAGTCACTGTTACCGCCGAAAGCATCAAAATAATCCACAAAATAAATTTGAATTGCCGCAAAGTTAAGTTGATCAAAATAGCTGAGGCTCTAAAGATATCAAAGGAATGCTCTGTTCAAAACTCTACTCAAAGTGGATGTGGCGCGAGATTACATACATCCATAATTGGTCGTTACAAACCCTTCAGTCAGGATTACGACTTAGCTTCTCACACCACTTATGTTACATACATACATATGTACATAATTGGCCATTACAACCCTTCAGTCAGGATTACGGCCTAGCTAGCTTCTCACACCACTTATGTTGCATGCCTTAATTTTATACTTGAGTGATGGGACCTACAGTTTAACGTCGACTCTGAACGACAGATTTTGAGAAACTTTTTCATGGCAGGTTTATTTACTCTCAGAGTTTTTGCCAGAAATCTGCTGAGAGGTAGTCGCCGAAGAAATATTTTTTTTTATATTTCATTTTTGATGTCTGGCCAGGGGCTCAAACCCGGGCTTTGCGTCTAATAAGCGAACACACTACCTACTAGACTGCGGCGACTTCCACTTATGTTGCGAGTGTTAATTTTATACATGAACGGCGGGCACCTACAGTTTCAAGTCGACTCCGAACAACAATTTTTGAGAAACTTTACATAGCAATTTTATTTACTTTCAGAGTTTTTGATAGAAATCTGCTGAGAGGAAGTTGCCGAAGAGAAATATTTTTTCATTCTTCATCTTCTTGCAGATGTCTGACCTAGAGTCGCACATGCTTACAAGCGATCAAAAACAGAAATGAATAGATAAAGCTGTTCCACCATCAAAAATCCGAATTTATATGGGATCTGAGTGGGCTGCTTCAGGTAAACCAAATCGACAGCGTACAAAGACACAACAGTCTTAAGGTTAACAGTGGTTAAAGTTATGATGTCGGTATTTTGAGACAAGCATGGTATAAGATTTATCGAACATTTTGAAAAGAGAAATACATATCATCTGCAACGACCATTACATAGCGTTAATGAAGAGTTTTTTTCTATGTTAGGTTAGGTTAGAGGATGTGTACCTGTCACCTGAGACAAGTGCAGTACCCGGAGAACGATTTGACCCATTGTACATAACGTCCTTAAGAAGAAAGGATACAAGAGGGGATAGGAAAAAGGAGAGGAAGTAGGAAGGGAGAATGGGAAACAAAGGACTTACATAGACCAAACAAAACAAAAAGGGGAGAACGCGGTTACACTGATGAAGCCCTAGCACTTCTCAACGAGCTCAAGTTACTAATGAATCTGTGGAGAGCCCTGATGTAGGCTCTCGACACAGAATTCAAACCCTAAATGAAGTCCCTGCCATGGGTCGTCAACCTCAACCTACCAAGGGCTGGGCAGTTACAGAGGAGGTGCTCGACAGTCTCTAACTCCTTTTCATCGCAGCATACATACCCTGCAGTAGTCTTGCTGGGATCTGTTCCGGGACCTAATCTCGCAGTGCCCTGTGATAAACCTTATAATCGACCTTAAACTGGCCTTATCCAAGCCCAACAGCCAACCTGTTCTCACACTGTCTATAGCAGGCCATAGACATCGAGAGACATGACAACCCGATCCATTCCCGCAGCGAAAATTTTAATCCAACTGTTAATGTTGACGTCTTAACTGTTAGCCAGGCTAGGTTGGTTACTTTTATGTCATTTGATCTGCTTAAATGATTGCTACCAAAGAAGACCAGTTATCTCGAGCTCCGCAAATATTTCCGTACAACATATATGTACATATGTGTAGTGTATGATTGATCGTTGTCCATTACAGATCCATTAAAGGATTTCAATTATTTCTTATAATTTTCTTGGTTAAAATTGTAATTTTTCTATCTGACGTCTGCAAAGATAAGAAAGGTAAGAGAAATCTGCTGAAATACTATTCAAGAATAAATAAAATACTATTGAAAATAAAACTCGCACTTGACGGAACCCGAGAAAAGGATTTCTTTCGATTTATTTTGGCCATAAATATCGTATGTTTCTTTATGTATGTATAGACTTTTTCCTCTTCCTTGCAAAATACAGAAAATTAAGCCATCGATGTGTACCTACTACTACAACTACGAATATTTTATTAACGTCTTTAAATGAAATTTCATTTAATGTTTAAGGACATTTAACTCCTGCCAGCTGGCCGTACTGTAGTAATAAAATTCATTCCCTGGGAAACATTGTTTTTATTTTACTAAAAATGCACATTTGTTAACAACATTTACCCAGAGTACCCGTACTTCACTTAATTTCGAAAACCTTTCATACAAGGAGTTCGGCAATTACTATGCGAGCAATAGCAATACAAACACATGTCATTTAAATATTTAATGCAAAATTAAAAAAAAAATTTAAATGAATAATAGAAGCAGAAAAAGCTTGAAAAAATGAATAGACATTATCTATACAGGGTTGTATCATGGAGTCACGCAAGCCTGTCAACCTTTACGTAAAATTGATATCAAACACCTACATATGTATACACCACCAACCAGAAAAATTAATGTGTCAAGACAAAATGTTATATTCTGTTGAATTACGAGTATTTTAAAGATTTAAATAAAAATCAAAGATAAAAAGAAATCGATAACACCACTGGCAGATGGGAGTGTTCGTGAAGCATTAGGGGAAGTATTTTGTTTGTGAAGTTTGGTTGTATTGTAACGTTTAAATCTTTGACGTGCCGACTATGTAGGTCGTAAGAAAATATTTTTTCTTGTTTAGAATGAATTAGAATTGAAGAATTAATTAAATGAGGCCAACAAAAAGCGGCATTCAATCAAATTTAGGTTTCATTCAATATCACAACGTTTTTGTAAGGGAAACAACGAGAGAACACAAGTAGTTTTTTCCAAAATCAATTTCAAATGTTGAAAATAAGAAAACGACTACGTAAACTTTAAAAACATTGCGTTAATGGAGTTTTTCTTTTCTATATAAGTCTATGGAACTTTTAATCCAACTGTTAACGTGGACGTCTTAACTATTAGCCAGTTAAGATTGCCTACTTTTATGACATTTGATCTGTTCAGATGATTGCCACAAAGAAGAGCAGACATATCCAGTTCTGCAAATATTTCCGTGTTATTTGTGAAGTGCATGATTGATCGAAAATGCTCCCTTACCCCCTCTATTCTCTGGACTTATCCCTGAGTATTTATTTCTTGTGTCAAAATCTAAAAAAAAAAAATTGCCGATAAAAAGTTTTAAAAGTATATGGGTTCTCCAATAGGGATATCCGAACTTTCGACAGCCGATAACATCTTGTTGAAATTATAACTGTCAAAATAGTTTCGAATAGAGCATTCAACAGTACATGCAAAAAAATAAAATTGTTTTATCAAAATGGGTGTTCTGTTCGGACCCTAATTTTAATCAAAAAATCATCTTCCGCGATAAGGAACCTTTCAGGGTAAATGAGTACGTAAATAAACAAAATAGTCAAATTTGAGACGACAATAAGATCCAAGAGATTCCAATGTATCCCGAAAAAGAAACTGTTTGATGTAGAATTTGGGTCAGCGGCGTTATCGGTTCATATTTCTTTCAGAACTACTTTAGTCAGGCCATTACAGAAGCGAGCTCCCACTGCTTTTGACATGAAGTTAAACAATCTGGACACCATTGATATGTGATTTCAACAGAACGGAAATACGTGCCACACAGTTCACGCTGCATTTGATATTGCACAAGCGATTTGAGGGCGGGATATCTCACATGGGGGCACGAAATCGTGTGATTTGGTCTCGTTAGACATACTATTGCGAATTTTTCCTAAGGCGCAAATGTATGCGAATGTAACACACCACAGAGGTCCTTAAAGCCAACATAGATCATAAAATCTATCAAATTCAGTCTGATATATCAGCCAAAGTAATGGAAAATGGGATATTTCGGCTGTGCTTCATTCAGAGAAGCCGTGGCGGGCATTTAAACGATGGAATATAGCAAGCCGAAGTCACCGTAGTCTAGTAGGTAGTGTACTGACGCAAGGCCACGATTAAAACCCCAGGTCAGACGTCTCAAACAAAACGAAATATGAAAAGATATTTCTTCGGCGACTGAAATCTGGGAGTAAATTAAATTGCCATGAAAAGTTACTCAAAAATCTGTCGTTCGGACTCGACTTTAAACTGTAGGCGCTGCCTCTAATGTATAAAATGAACACACACAACATACTTAAGTGGTGTGAGAAGCTAAATCGTAATTCTGGCTGAAGAGTTGTAACAACCAATTATGTATGTAAGTATGTATATAACAAGCAAAATGACGTCAGTAGGTCTTTCAAATGAATCGAAAATTTCGGTAATATCACTCACATACTTTGATTTATTTGAGTTTAAAGATAATACCAAATAGTTTGATGACCTCGAGGTACAAAAACTAGGATCTGACGACTTGTTCTGTTGAGATACATTGAAATCATTTTACCTATACTATCTGTAAAGAAAAAAGAACAGAAGATGACTCATTGTCTCTATTTCCGTACAATATTAGTTTATAAGCCATAAAACACAAATGCGTTAGTTTAGCTTATCCATTTAGAATATCCCCACATTGTTCTCAACTGTAATGAAACATTTAAATACTAATTTTCCTTAATTTCCAAGTTTTTCTATTTATTTTCACAAGACTACCCTTTTTCTATTTTTACCAGAGCACTTTTATTTTTCTTAGGGTCATTATTATAGTTTGCCGTTAAACTTGGGTTTAGTTAAAGGTACCTTTAGCTAAAGGCAACTGTAAAATTACCTTTAACTTCATTTCGTTATTACAAGTTACAGATAAAACAAAGTTAACTGTTTTCAAAAATATGGCAGTGCTGGAGCAATGTCGATAAAACTGCTCAACTAAACAAGTTTTTTTTTAACGCAGTGGCAACGACGGGTTTTGTTTAAATTTAAAGTTGCCATATTGAAAATAATATATAATATCACAAGTTCAAAAATAAAGTGAACTTTAAAAGTTAAAGTTAGGATGATCCTTCCCTTTAGCTTAACGCTCACTTCTATCTAATTGGGTACTCATAATAATGAAAAACAATTTATCTGCCTGTTAAAATCTTCCCTTTAGTTAACGGCAAGTTGTAATAATGGCCCTTATTCTTGTACTAAAAGAGGAACACTATGCGTTTTGCATTTCAATTAACTCTTTTCTCCTTAACTCAGAAATATGTATGTATTCTTACAAAATTAAATTAAATCTATATTGTGTGCGTTATACATTTTAAGGTTCTTATGCGCTATCGTTCAACATTAAATGGAAAAAATAAATTATTCAACAAAAAAAATATATACAGTGGCGAGCAAAAATGGAAGCATCCTGCCACATTCTTAATAAAGCTACTATAAAATCCGAAATAAATAAGCAAATTAAATAAAATAAATTGGTATATATTTTTTGAAGAAATAAAAATAAATATAAAAAAATTAAATGTACCTTATTTATATGCTAAAAACTCAAACAACTCGATTATTCCACTTTTGCACGTATTCGAAATTTTTAAATATTTATTAATTTTTAGTATTTTGTTCACAGTCCTTTATTTTTTTACGCTTTTAATGCGCTTGGGAATATTTTCTACTAAATTTTTCATGTTTTTTTTTTTTTTTTGGTATTTTTCTCCGTTCACCCTGTATCCTAGTCCAAAGTTTGTCTAAATTGGTTGGAGTTCTTTCATATGCTGCCAGTCTTCTCTTAATAATTGCCCATAAATTTTCTATTGGATTTAAGTCCGGGCTTTGTGGTGGCCATTTAATCAATTGAAAATGTTGATGGGACAACCAATTTTGAACAATTTTGGCGGTGTGTTTTGGATCGCCATCCTGTTGAAAAAACAGTTCTTATTCAGGGCACGCACTTTCTGGCAATGTTGTTTAGAGCATACTGAGATAGTTTTCCTTTCTCATTATACCCTCTATTTTCACCAACGGACCAACACTCCACCAAGTAAAACATCCCCAAACCATCAAAGTTCCACCTCCATGTTTGATTGTTTGTTTTACCTGATGCCTTTGAAGTTTTTCATGCAGCCGGTGCCAATAATACTCTTTTCCATCTGATTGAAATCGGTTAATTTTTGTTATAGCCGGCAATATCTCGCGTTTCCATTCGTCAACTGTCCATTTAGCATAAGTTTTGCAAAATTCTAAACGGGCCTAGACTTTTTTATGCGATAGAGCCAGCTTTTTTTTGCTTAATGGCGGATACCAACCCGATTCTGCGAAGTGGCCTTTTTATTTATGGCCTTTGCAAATAGCTTTGGTGTTTTGTGTCCCTATTTTTCATAAGACGTTCCATAAGACGAGCATCGCCATCGGTGAGCAAACTTGATCGACCTCTAGTTGTAGAAGCTGGCCGCACAGTTCGTCGTTTTCGAACACTTAAGACCTCATAGTGTGATATTTGAAGTGATTTTGCTATTTTTCTTGCAGATTCACCTTTTTCTGTTAGAAACACAACTCTATTTTCAATTTCAACACTTATTTTTTCATTTTATTAATATAAGAAGATCAATTCTTAATAGCGAGGATAATTAAGTTCAAATCACTACTGACAGCTTCTAATTATTAAAATAATGCATAGAATGGTAAATAAAAGAAAACAAAAAATTATATAATGGCACATTGCAGTAATTTGTATTGTTTTTTGCTTTTATGCAAAAAAATAGCATAACGTGCAAAAGTGGAAGAATCGACATCAAACACATTTATTTAAATTATATTCTTTTTGCTAAAATTTTCTGAAATTTTACTTTGAATACACTAAAGTAATGAAAATTGGAAGAAAAACCCGCAGAAAGAATAATCATATTCCACACTATTAAAATTTTATAAGATAATAAACTCGAAAATTAAAAACATGCATCCATTTTTGCTCACCACTGTATATGACATGTACTCGTAGTATAGCAAGAAAAAAAATTTTTTTTGTTTTACACTTGAAGAGTTGTTGTCATTAATATCAAATCAATTTTGATGGAAATTAAAACAAATTAATTTGATTAATTACTTTAATTTAACATGAACGAACGAACATAATTTGCATATTCATTAAATGAAATTAAATTATACAACATCAGCACCTTAATGTAGAATACAAAATTGAATTGCAAAGTAAAGTAGGTTGTAACCCTATATCAGGCATACAAAGAATTTTTAAGTATAAGGTTTCGCAATTATTATTATCGTACCACTAAGTATTACGTTTCAATTCTTTTTTTTTTTTTTTGTTCTTTGTGTTTATTGAATTGTTACAAAAATGCAACTTAAAGACATTGTTAATAGTATTATTATACTTATTGTATAAGCAGCAATCATGAAAATGAGCTTGATTATTTCAAAAGCCAGTCAATCAGTCAGTCATTCAGTCATTCATTTCTTCAATCATAATAATAAGTTCGCTTTACAATACAAAGATAAAAGGAAGTAATTTTTTTTTTGCCAGCGAAATAATATTATTTAATATGATTTTGCAATTTTAAAATGCATTATAGAGGGTGGCGCAAAAGTTATTTCATAATATTAATTAGATAAAGATTAAAGTCCAATTATTTTCAAATTACAGTGATGTGTTCATCCACCTTTACTCTATCTCTCTGAACTCAAACCCAAATTGGTTATAAGACAGTGTTGAAAAATTCAGTACTTTAGTACTTTTTTCAGTACTTCAGTACTTTTTTCAGAATTTTTCCATTTCAAAAATACTGCAGTACCCCGTACCCCCGCGATGCTTTCAGTACTCTTTTATTATTACATATTTTATGTCTTGCGCTTTTCAATTATTAATGCATCAGCAACGTAATGCGAAATGTAGAATTGGTCTTCAGTCCCAGTCAGCCAGACGTCCAAACGGAACGTACTTTCGTTTTTAGAATACGAAAAACAATGAGAACGCTTGCCGAACGGTAATTTAATTTCGGTAAGCATTTACATTGCTCTTCATAATGCTAAAAACAAACATCAATTTCGGTTGCCAAAGCAGATCGATTCAGTGGACAGAAAATGGTGTGTGTCTGGTAGTACCAGAATACTCGGTGAAATATACAGATCGCTACCGAGGAAGCCGAAAATTGGGAGTTTTAGGGCCATTATTACAACTTGCCGTTAACTAAAGGGGAGATTTTTAACGGGCAGATAAGTTGTTTTTCATTATTATAAGTGGAAAATAAGGTACAAGGGAGCGTTAAGCTAAAGGGAGGATCATCTTACCTTTAACTGTTAAAGTTAAGTTTATGTTAGAACTTGCCATATTATATATTATTTTCAATATGGCAACTTCAAATATAAACAAAATGAGGAAACACAACAACAAAAAATAGGCCCTTCGTTGCCACTGCTTTAAAAAAAAACTTGTTTAATTGAGCAGTCCTATCGACATTTCTTCGGCACTGCCATAGTTAACTTTATTTTATCTGTATTTTACAGTTCCCTTTAGCTAAAGGTACCTTTAACTAAGCACAAGTTTAACGGTAAGTTGTAATAATGGCCCTTATTGACATAGAATCCACAAATTTCCTAAAGGTTGGAAAAAATATGTGGCCAATAATGACCAATATTTTTAAAAATTTCTGTTTTATTTTCACAAAAGAAAGCTCATTTTATATTTTTACACCTGATACTTGACAGGCAGCGCTTCTTATTAACTATATTTCGAAATGAACGCCAAAATAGTTCAAATTTTTTATAATTTTCTAAGAAATGCAATCCAATTTTCATTATGATATTTACTTTTGTACCACCTTGTATACGTATTTGTGTATACGTATTTGTGTACGATGACTTTAAAACACATCATTTTAGAAAACTTTTTCTAGGGAAGTGAATAAAAAAAGTAGCAACAAAAACAAACATTTCATTTCTATATTATTCGAAAGAACTTTGGCAACAGATAATAACACGTAAAACTATATAATAAATATCCTTTCATAAAAACATAAAATTTATTGAACTCAAGGAAGTTCTTTCATCTTTCCTAGAAGGAGGAAAGAAAAGAAGGTCAAGGCATTTTATATATGTATATATACATATATGTATGTATGTATGTATTATATGTTAGAGTTCAGTAGTATGTGTTATTACATGGTTGCGAGGATTTTTCTAGTAAAAGTGAAATTCAACAAATAAAAAACTTGTTACTCTCTCGTTCCTTTGACTGTCACTAATGTATGTATGTATGTACTTACTTACATTGAATATATACAGTATTACTATGGATTCTCGCTATAGTAGACTGTATTGTTACTTTCTAGAGAACTTGGTAATGTTTACAATTTATTTGTTTTAATCGCTTTCGAATATTATTTCGAATTTTAGACATGGGTATGCCTAAGCCATTTCCTGCTGTTGAGTTATAACTTTTTAACAATGTTACAAAAAAGTTTTTGTGTGATATGTATGTATTAGGGTGGCCCCAAAATAAAAGTTGCGAATGTTCCCAACTAATATGAAAGTTTGATTCATTCTAAGACCACGTTTCTCAAAATTTTTGTCCTGGGGTCAATATTTGGTGAGCTGGATCAAAGGATAACAAGGTCCTTTTTTAAGGTTTTTTGGATTTTTTTCATATTTCTTCCAAAAGAACTATATATAAATTTGGTGTCATATGAAAGGTCTTTAAGAGGCGCTTTCAATAGGTTATCAGAAATTTTAAAAAAAATTTTGAAAATTCAAAAATTTTGAAAATTTCGGACAAAATTTTTGTTTTTTTTAATTTTTTCATAGAATTTACTTAACTAAATTGTTGAAATTTCTTGATTATAAAGACCATGTAATTTAACCAAAATGGTTTTTTCCGTTTTTCAAAATTCAATACATTAACGGCACATTTTGCAAAAAAACATTGACTTCTTATATATAAGATTTTTTTTGTAAAAAATAAAAAAAGAGATTTTTTGGCATTAAATTTTACTAGTTATCATTGGTTTAATACAATTTCTTCATTACTATAAAAATAAACAACAAAAAACAACAACATTAAGAAAATTATTATTATTATTATTATTACGGAATAACAAGAAAATTACATTATAGCGGAATGTATCGCAAATGTTTTGGTTTAAATTGAAATATTCGTTGTATAACAAAATAAAAGTATAAGAAATTATACATCAATGAAAAGCTTATAAATTTGCGTTATTTTGATGCCCATTACATATATGAATTGAGTTAACAGAGGTTGTCAGATAGAGAAGAAATTAGGTTTAAAAAAATTTTAATAAAAATTGAACTAGATTGAATTGATTGAAACCATTTTGGTTAAATTACATGGTCTTTATAATCAAGAAATTTCAACAATTTAGTTAAGTAAATTCTATGAAAAAATTAAAAAAAACAAAAATTTTGTCCGAAATTTTCAAAATTTTTGAATTTTCAAAATTTTTTTAAAAATTTCTGATAATCTATTGAAAGCGCCTCTTAAAGACCTTTCATATGATACCAAATTTATATATAGTTCCCTTGGAAGAAATATGAAAATAATCCAAAAAACCTGTAAAAAAGACCTTTTTATCCTTTGATCCCGCTCACCAAATATTGAGCACAGGACAAAAATTTTGAGAAACGTGGTCTTAGAATGAATCAAACTTTCATTTTAGTCGGGAACATCTATACCTTATTTTTTCTCCATACAAACGGGGCCACCCTAGTATGTATGTATTTGGCAGGAAACTTGTATTACATTGTAATACACTTTAACAATGTCATTACGTCCTACAACAGTATAAACATACAACAGTATAAACAGTAAAAATAAAATTATTTTTGAATTTATTATTCTGTTCGTAAAATCCTTGACAACTTGTAAGGATATGATCTGATTTTTATAAGATATAAAAAAGGGAATCAAATAAGAAACTTCCAAGAAGTATTTAGTTTTTTGAAAATCATTTCGAGTTTCAGATCTGTAACTACCTAACAATTTACCGTTCGTACGGTAGCTATATGAATTTTAAAAAGACATGTCAATAAATTTTACAGCCACCGAACTATTAGTTTGAGGGTTAAAGCATTGAAATCACTATTCTCTAGTAGGTAATGTGTTGGTTTATTAGACAGGAGCTCGTGGTTAAGCCCCTGATTGGGAAATTTCGCTCAGAGCGAAATATTAAAAAAAATCTCAGCAGATTTCTGCCAAAAACTCTGAGAGTAAAGTAAAATTGCCACGAAAAGTTTTTCAAAGCTGTACATCGGAGTCCACATTAACACGAGGTCCCATCACTCGTCGATAAAATTAGCACCAGAGATCAGCAATGAGTATCCAAAAAGATGAGTAGATTCGAATCATACTCATAATTTCTAATACTTATACGCATACATACATACTTATTGTAATATCATACTCATACTACTCATATTCAAAGTTTGAAGTACTCATCGTACTCATACTTAACAACACGCACGATATTGTTGATTTCGACTCTCCTTTACTCAACATTTACAAGAATCAGAAAATAAGTATGATTCGCTACAATACTCACTAGAAGGTTGTGTGTTTGCTTTGCTTGCTGTCTTTGCCTTTTTCTTTCTTCTTTTTTTGGAAATGCAACAACAACTAAGATTGTAATCATTTAGGAGTATTATAAGTAGTTTTCTAAATTTATGAATCTGAATGAGTAGGCGTACGAATCAAACATATTTCGAATGTTGTGAGTTTGATTTCAACGTTGTACTCATACTCACTGCAACCTGTACATATAGATTAACGTTGTAGTGAGTGCGATTGAATCACAGGAGTTGAATTTCAATATTGTCGACTCACTTATATTCAAAATTTCATGAATACTTATGAGTAGCGAAAAAACGATGCATTGCTGATCTCTGATTAGCATACACAACATGAGTGGTGTGAGAAGCTAGGTCGTAATACTGGTTAAAGGGTTGTAATGATCAAATAGATAAATGATACAGAGCATTTAGAGCGAAGCAGTTTTGTTGCTTTGAAAAAAATGGGTAAAAATGAATTTCGTGTGTTAACAAAGCATTGCTTTTTGGCGGAAACAATACTGATCGAGATAGCTAATCGAAGTGAAGGTCGCTCGATCAAAAATAACAACGATTTGACGATTCTGAACTGTGTTTGAAGATATTCCATAAGAAAATCCATACGTCGATGTGTTCCATGGTGCCATCATTTCATCAAAACGATCGTCATCTAACTATACACGGTGAACCGACTACAAAGCGTTATAAAACGCGACAAACGGCTGGCAAGATTATGGCATCAGTATTATGGGATGTGAATAAGTATGATTCATCGACTATTATATAGCGTCTACGAATTTTTCAGTCTACTTGTTATATACATATGTACAAATAATACGCAAGCATAAGGCAGAATATAATATTCATTGCACTCATTTAGTGTGCTAGGGCGATCGAAAAGATTATTACTGATGTCAACATAAACAAATCTGTTGGGCCAGATAATATTCCAGCTCATACCTCACATCTTGCTGATATTGCATCATCTTCCTAAAGCTGCTGTACTTCCTGTAACTTTAATCAACGAAATGATGGACCTAATAACTCTGAGAAATAACTACGATTAGGGCCATTATTACAACTTGTCGTTGGCTAAAGAGAGGCCTTTAACGGCCAGATAAATTGCTTTATATTATTATGAGTATCCAATAAGATAGAAGCGAGCGTTAAGCCGGTAACTTTTAAAGTTAAGTTTATGTTTGAAGTTGCCATATTATATTTTCAATATGGCAACTTCAAATCTAAACAAAATTAGAAAACACAACAACAAAAAACGAAGCCCTTCGTTGCCACTGCGTTAAAAAAACTTGTTTAATTGAGCAGTTTTATTGACATTGCCCCTGCACTGCCACATTTTTGAAAACTTTGATCCGTAAGTTGTAATAACGAAAATAAGTTAAAGACAACTTTACAGTTCCCTTTAGCTAAAGGTGCCTTTAACTAACCCCAAGTTTAACGGCAAGTTGTAATATTGGCCCTTAAACTTGTATTACGTACTAATATAACAGGTTAAAATCCATCAATTTTTATTTGAATATAGTGGGCGTTATAGGGTGTTAAAATAAATTTTTGGGAATCTCTGTTTCAATATTATTCACACCAAAACTTTAGCCAAAAAAAATGTACTCATTGCTTGTGTTACCAAACAAAACACACCAACTGGTTTCATTAACTTCACCATAATTTTTGTGGAATCCAAAGTCCATTTCTTTTTATTATTATTTTTCGTTTATTTATTAATTTTATTTTTTCATAAATATTAGATAAAAATAAATATTTCAAGTTCTCTTAATTTTTTTTTTATCGAAAGTTCTAAGACTTCTATTTACACATGCATACTGATAAAGCCCCATCAAATACTCAAGGGATGATAGTATTTGTTTATGATGTCTATATGGTGTAGAAATTTTAATGTTCTCTTTGCGAAAATAATAATCAACAATAAAGTATTTGCTTATCTAAACTTTTTTTTATTTCATTTCTTTCATTTAATGTTCATAGTCAGTTTGTTATATCACAGTAAATGATAAATTTACAAAATGATCGAATCGACCCGAAGTGTATGAAAATAGTATTTTTTAGGTTTGTTGCAAAGGGAAAAACTAATAATATTACGCCGCAGTAATAGAAAAAGCCAAAATGATACTCAAGTTAAATTATATGGAATTATTTTTTATGGCTTTTGTTACGCAGTTTAAAAGTAATAATTTCAACAAAGGCATACGAGAAGTAAGTATTTGCTTTAGGCATTTAATTTTTTAAGTACATTTAACAACAACGGAGAAAATAGTAATAATAGTACTTTTATTGTTAAAAGAAAATTAATATACAGGTGCTTGTTTTGCGTTTTCATTGTCGTCTTAATGAAGGTAGGTTGTATACCAAGTTTATTGACATTATAATTGAAGTTTAGTTTCTGGAAAATATTGGATTGTTCGGAAAGAAATTGCGTTTTTTCCCGACAGAGGATTAAATTGTATTTACAATTCCAAAACTATAACGAAAACTGTTTTGGAATCTTTGATCCAATAGCTATCCAGCCCAATAGGTCAGAAAACCGCACCTTTTTAAATTGTATCGAATTTTAAACGATTTATATAGAGCATTTTGTTTGCTCGTATAAAAAAGTTAGCTTCGGCGGCTATATCTCCGATCCCAGTCGTGACCCGACCATAGCGAAAACTGTTTTGGAATCCTTGATCCAATAGCTATGCAGCACAATAAGTCAAAAAATCGCACCTTTTTAAATTTTATTGAATTTTTCACAATTTATATAGAGCATTTTGTTTGCTCGTATGAAAAGGTTAGCTACGTCGACTATATCTCCGATCCCAGTCGCGACCCGACCATAACGAAAACTGTTTTGGAATCCTTGATCCAATAGCTTTTCAGCCCAATAGGTCAGAAAAACGCATCTTTTTAAATTTTATCGAATTTTTCACAATTTATATTGAGCATTTTGTTTGCGCGTATAAAAAAGTTAGCTTCGTCGGCTATATCTCCAATCCCAGTCGTGAGCCGACCATAACGAAAACTGTTTTGAAATCCTTGATCCAATTATATAGTCTAATAGGTCAGAAAACCGCACCTTTTTACATTTTATCGAATTTTTCATGATTTATAGAGGGCATATTTGGAAAAAAAATACTTGATTTTTCAACATTATTATCTTCAATAAGCAAATTGTTATTTTCATACATTTTTGTTTTTTTGTAAAGTTCAAAGGTTTAGATTCGCCTTCCTTTAATTTTTTCTCTAATTTATCTCTATTTTTGTGATTTTTTATCTATTTTATTTCCTCCCTTTTCCAAAATTTGCAATTATTTTAAGTTAACAGTGTATGTTAACATAACATTCACTGTAAAAAAAAGAATATAACTTTCGTAGCTAACTTCACACACATACGACCAAAAGACACACCACCTTAAGATATATGTCCTAGTGGATAACCATCATAGAAGAAATAAAGAAACTACTATTGGTACTTTTAGAACCACCAGTAAAGAAATTTCTTATGATATCACCAGCTTCTGAGTTGCATCGTGTTATTAAATTTTTTCGGAAATCATGGCCGTTGCGAAACTACTGAATTTTTATTATTCGAATTGGTTCAAAAGCATTAAGTGCTTAGGTTAGAGTGGTAGCTTTGATACTAAAGCTCACTTGAGCACGCGTAGAGGCCCGTTGTGACGCCACACGTAAAAGCATAAAGGATCCGAAATACGAAATGAATCAGGGACATTGTCTGAATCTATTTTTTTTCTCGCAATACAATAAACAGCATCGTAGTTGTTTAATACTACGTTCAGATATGCACTTTTATTGAGTCAACATTCGGTTTATTGAGTACATAACAATATACGCAGTTCAGCTGCTTTTTCAATATTCAATATTGCGCAATAATTAATTGAAATTTTATATGAAATATTGAGCTCAACAATGACGTGCATATCTGAACACCGTATAAGAACAATTCCTGATTTTGGTATCACAACATTGCCTTGTAATGCAATTCATACAATAGAAAACTTTTATCCTTTGTTACTTTTCAGAAGTTCTAGAAAAAAAATGAAATTTTGTAACTTCATTAAACGATCACAAAAGTTTGTGAATTGCAAATACAAAATAAGAGAATTTAAAGAATTCCCGGAAAAATTAGATTTTTATCGGTCTAACGATTTCCGTTTTTCAGAAATATTTATTTTATGGCTTTCTTGTCTTCTGGTATTTAGCAGAGTGCAAATCAATTCATCATACAAATGTATTTCTAAAGTGTTATGAATCACTTTTTATTGACTGTGTTTATTTAGCCAATCGCACATGTATACAATACACAGTATGAAGTAATAAAAATAAATTAAAAAAATAAACCAGCTTTGAAATAAATTCATTTCTAAATACTACCGCAAGCCAATATAAATATATATAATTTAAATAAATGAATTCCAAAAAAATATATGTACTTTAAAGAAGATAATTCTCGATACAGTTTTTATAGAACTTGGCCTACAGGTTTAAAGTAATTATAATCAATGGGATGTGAAACACAAAAAAAAAAAAAAAGCATTTTAATATGCAATAAATAAGTCTAAAAACCATACATATTTTAATTTAAAAAAACAAAGTTTTTGGAAAGAGGTTCCCTCATAGACCAGAATTGAGATCCGTTGTAATACTACTCAGGATCAAATATTCCCTATACCAAATCAATCCGACTCCAAAATAAATTTTGCTGCAATAGTAAGCCAAGGATGAAAGAAAATGAGAGAGAAAGGTTAAGGAATTCATTCTCTTAATGGCAAAAGAAGGGGACTGACGTAATCCCTTCCTTCTCCTCAGAACCACAGATCCTGCAGAAGTCGTTTGAGGAAATGACAAGCTTACCGGCATACCTTCCAATAGGACAGTGACCGTTGAGAGTCGAAATTGTGCACTGAATGACCATGCGATTTAAGGATAGAACAGAATCTGTCGGTCATCCTCCATATCCATACGTGTCCAACAGAGTCTAGCAATACTGCATGTACCCTGCCAGCAAGATTGAGCTTTCCCGTAAAATGACTGAATAATTTCCAATTTAACTGAGGCAATCGCAGTACCTAGGTATCTATGCGATCTAAGGACGGAAGAAAACCAATTCTCTTCCTATCCATACAGGTCCAGCTGAGTCTAGCAATAATGATCGTACGTTTCTACTACCAACGAAGTGAAGCCTCCCTGTAATATGAACGGTGAATAGCTATTTTAAGCTGAGATAATCGGAACACCTATGCGCCGTAATATGTCGGGGATTATAAGCTGCGTAATGGCCCTAATCAATTTATCAGCCATGAAATTTACGACTATATGTTCTGTAACCGCTGACTGGCCCGAAATTTCTCTAAGAAATTCCCAGCATTCCAGGGATATGAACCGTGTCTTCGAGTCTAATAAGCCAACACACTAAATACTAGCTTACGGCGACTTCCCCGGTCACACATCAAAACGAAATATGAAAAAAATATTTCTTCGGCAAATGCCTCTCAGCAGATTTCTGGCAAAAATGCTGAGAGTAAATAAATCTGCCATTAAGAAGTTTCTCAAAATCTGTTGTTCGGAGTCGACTTTAAACTGTAGGTCCCGCCACTCAAGTATAAAATTAACGAACACAACATGAGTGGTGTGAGAAGCTAGGCCGTAATCCTGACTGAAGGGTTGTAATGGCCAATTATGTATGTACATACATATGTAATAATTCCCAGCATTTATCAATGGGGATGGAAGTATAGAGGACGTTCGTTACAGACTTAATCGCAGCATGAGGATTTCACCAAAGAAAATTTCACCATCCAACAAAGATTAAAAAATTTTTAAAATGGCCACGACTAAATGAAAGTTTAATATCAAAATCCTTAATATATATGCCACAGGCTACCTTTGTTCAGCCTTAAGGGTCCCACCGGAAACTAACAGATCTTCTATTCAGTTCAGGCATCTTATAATCGACTCGGAGATTTCTATGTCTTCTTAGAATTACAGTCCATAGTCCAGCTTGGGTTAGTATTTAACTAACACTAGCTCAGCCATCTGATTCAGTAAAAGGTCAGGAGGTTTTAGAGATAACCGAAGTATTATAATAGCGAAACTAATAAATTCCTAATAATAATTCAAAAATTAATTTAAAAAATCTACAACAATTTCATAAGAACCAATTACAATTATAGATTTATGTGTCGCTTTTGAAACTGGTAATAAAAGTAATGTGATAAGCGTGTTTGACAACAAAAAGTTCTCGCAGGAGAACAATTTTAAAACTTGTTATTAAAAACTGTCGACTAAGAGTCTTGTTTAGTTAATACAGATTAATTTTTCTGTACATATTTCAATATTTATAAAAACAAAACAATAAACTTTCCTATGATGAATAATAAATAATAATAATAATATTATGGATTTAGCAATTTTTTTTCTTTTATAAGAAGATAATTTACTGATAAATGCACGAGTACTTTGAGTGTCATTGTTGCTATAAAAAAACGGGCATATTTCATCGTGTTATTAATAATCTCAGCTGATATTCATAAATTTTAAAATATTGATAAAATGATTATATTTCGAACTATTTACTGATAAAATTTCATTCCATAAATTTTGCTAAACAATTAATCATATTAACAATCGATCGTATCAGAACAATTGGCAACAACATATTCTTGCAGAAAAGTAGAGTTTAATTAAACATTTGTCTACTCCTTTAGTTTTTTCAGAAGTGAAAGATGTTTTTTAGCTGTATTAGAACTATCGATATCGATAACTAATACTATGTTCACACATGCACTTGTATTGCGTAAATCGCAATAAACGCCATTATTGAGCTCAATATTTCATATAAAATTTCAATTAATTATTGCGCAATAAGTACGCAAATTGTTATAATATTGAGTAAAACTTAAAATACAGCCCTGTCATAAGTACGTTCAGTTAGCATATTACAGTTTTTTGAACACTTTCTGTTGATATATGACAACAACAATTGTCAACAACGACAAGCAAAAAAAAAAAAAAAAATGTTGAAACAACCAGATGTTTTGTTTACCTGCTGTCAAATGAATATTGCTTATATTATATCTGAACACTTAAAATATTGTAATCAAATAACCGAATATTGGCTCAATAAAATTGGATGTCTGAACATAGTATAAGGTTTAAAGCTGGGAGTGACATTCTTACGTTTAATGCGCAGTCGATGCTTTCAAATTGTGAGAATTACTGTGAGAAACTGAATCTGTTCTTCACGTTCATAGAACACTTCTTCCATTTCACAGCTATCATAATCGGCTTATTGGGCAAGCAATTTGTATAGTTTTTAATCGTTTTTACACTAATTTTACTCTTCTCGATTTTAAATCATTAACAAGATAAGGAAATATGCTTACCAAAGCAGAGATCAGCAATGAATCGTTTTTTCGCTACTCATAAGTACTCATGAAATTTTGAGTATGAATGAGTTAACAGTATTGAAATTCAACTACTCTGATTCATTCGTACTCGCTACAACATTGATTTATAAGTACAGGTTGCAATGAGTATGAGTACAACGTTCACATCAAGCTCATAATATGTTTAACTTATGTGCCTACTCATTTAGATTCATAAATTAAGAAAAATACTTATAGTACTCATAAATGATTCGAGTGACTCGAATCATTTATCAAAATTTACAGTATTAGTTGTAAAAAATAGACAAATACAAAGACAGCAAGCAAAGCAAACACACAACCTTCTAGTGAGTATTGTAGTGTTCGTACGCGAATCATACTTATTTTGTGATTCTTGTAAATGTTGAGTCATGGAGAATCGAAATCAACAACATCATACGTATTGTTAAGTATGAGTATGATGAGTACTTCAGACTTTGAATATGAGTAGTATGAGTATGATATTAAAATAAGTATGAATGCATATAAGTATCAGAGTATGATTCGAATCTACTCATCTTTTTGAAAACTCATTGCTGATCTCTGTACTTCTGTACTATAGCGAGAAACCTTAAGCAGACATCGAAATTTCGATTATTCATCACTCCCAACTTAATGGTCTTTGTCTTTTGATTAAATGGGGCCACCATCATATGCTGAAGATGAAAATTTTTATCACAGAATTGTAAATAATAGTGGAAGTTAATTTCTGGCTAAGTGGCTACTTCAATAAGTATATGTAATTACATTATGTATTTGGAATGAAGACAAACTTGAAGCATTTAATGAGTCAGCAATACATCCATTAAAATTAAGAGTTCTATGCGGTTTAACATGCTGGCAGTATCATTGGTTCTCATTTCATTCGAATTATCAAGGCGTTGTCGTTGCGATGAATGGAGAACGCTAACGAGCCATACTGACAACTTTCTATCCAAAAGCGGTCATATTTACTGTCACCCTTTGTTTGTCCAACTTAACGCCTTAGGATTACTTTCTACGGATCTTACAATATTTTTTAATTGTGGACAGGACTACGAGACGAATGCTCGAAAGTTCGTTGGGAAATCTTTAAGCACATCAAGCACAATTAATAATTGAGAGGAAGATGACACCCCTTCCTGTCATAAGCAACAAAATTATATTAAATTCAATCAGAAAGTTTAACATAAGATTTGTATTCAATAAACGCAAAATCACCTGAATTCTAATGTCTATATGTATGTATGTATGTCTTATCTTATATTACTATTCTTTACCAAAATCAAAACAACATTAAATGCCGGCAGTTTTTACGGTTTGTAAAATAAAAATAACTTTCTTTTTAAATAGTTACTCTACTCTCCTTCTAATATTACTTTCCTTAATATAGTCTCATATCGTAGTTATATTAATAGTCACACCTTGCCCTAATACTTAACGTTTTTTATGATTCCATTAAGTTAATATCGCATTAACCTAAAAGGTAGTCTTTATTCAACAGAATAAACTAATAACGAAAGTGTGTCATAAAACTTAATAGTGTGGTTAATATTTTTAACCCTTTGTAAACTATTTGTATTAATATGGGATCAACATTATTTCTCTACCCGCAAATTTTAACCATATGAAGTCATAAATATAGTTTTGCCTTTTATATAAAGAAATTTGTCTGCAATGTTAAATATTTCACAGAAAATACACTTTTCGTTACGGTCTAGCTTTACGTGGGACTGGAGATATAGTAGTTGAAATTAATACAGGCGACAAAGTTAATATCTTTCTCATCGACAAAAATCATAAAAATGCAAGACATCGACTAAAAAATGCAAGTCATCGATTAAAGAATGCAAGTCATCGTCCAAAAAATGCAACTCATCCTCCAAAAAATGTTGCAAAGTACCTCGAAATTAATACAGGCGACGAAGCTAATATTTTTCTCATCGACAAAAATCATAAAAATGCAAGTCATCGAAAAAAATGCAAGTCATCGAAAAAAAATGCAAAGTACCTTGAAGTCTTGAGTTTGTAGGAGAGAAGGGAAAATCGAGCGGGGGTGAGTTCACACGTTGATTTACTCGCAAAGTTGGTTCGTTCTGCGTTTGTCCTTTACCGATGGTTGTACTATATATACAACAACGAATTGTTAAGAGTTTGCCAAAGTACACTTTGAACGTGTAAAAGCGAAACAAAGTTTAAAAGAAAATGTAAAAAGAGTTTGTCAAAATTCTAGGTAAAGTACTTTGAACGTGCAAAAGGGGTCTAACTCATTGTCCAAAAAAAAAAAAAAAAAAAAATGAATGCTAGTCATCGACTAAAAAATGCAAGTCATCGACCAAAAAAACTCAAGTCATCCACCAGAAGCTACAAGTTATCGACCAAATACTAAAAGTCATAGACCAAAAAAATGCAAGTCAGCGACCCAAAAAAATTCATCGGTCAAAATAAATGTAAGCCATCGAACAAAAATGCAAGTCATCAACCAAAAGCTGCAAGTTATCGATATATGTGGCGTCAAGTAAATCCCGACCATAAGGAAACCTATATTGGAATCATTGATACCATGAATATCCCGCCCATTAGGTCCATTTTCCCCAGAAATCCAGAAATTGTTATCCGACTTAGCTCCATTTATACACAGCACTTTTTTTTCTTGTTCATTTGACGAAAACAATTAGCTTCGGCGCCTACATCTCTGGTCCCAAGTAACGCCCAATCGTAAGGAAAACTATTTTGGAATCCTTGATACCATGTACATATGTATAGTGAAATACTTGCAGGAAGTCCCGTTTTTCTATAATATCGACCATGTTAACATATTGAATGCTTACAATTTGTATATAGTGGGATACCTATAGCAACTCCCATCGTAAGCCCTTGTAAGCCATCGACCAAAAATGCAAGTCATCGACCAAAAATTGCAAGTTATCGATATTTCTGGCGTCAAGTAACGCCCGATCGTAAGGAAACCTATTTTGGAATCCTTGATACCACGGATATATAGTAAGACACTTGCGGCAAGTCCCGTTTTTCATAATATCGATCATTCTTCCCAGACCATGTTAGCTTAGTGAATGTTTACAATTTGTATATAGTGGGGTACCTGTAGCAAGCCCCATTTTTTCACAATATCGATCATCCTTAACATTTTCATATATTGAAAACGAAATTGCGTTTCGTTACGTTGGGCTAACCAGGGCTTAACCCATTGAACTGTTATAAACAGTTTTGTCAGCCTAATAATAATAGTTAAAACCAGCTTGATGGAGCCAAAAATTAATGCGCTTTAAATTCGCTTTTAAAAAATTATTCAAATACAAGAGATTATTCGTATTTTTTTTCTTTTTTTCTTTATTTAATATTGAATATAGGACAACATACAAATGTCTGTTGGAGCAAGAAAGCACTCTCATACTGTATTAATAAATTCATTTTCATTTGATACACTTACGATAATTGCAATACACCATCAAACAAACATGTGTTCTACATTTAAAAGAATATGTATGTATGTACTTGGATGTTAAATTCTAAAGTAAAATTATCAAAGACTGATTGTATGTATATTGCGGATATAAAAGAACTTCGCTTGGCACATAAGATACAATATACGAGTATGTGGTTTACTTAAAGCCATTATAAACTATTTACTTAAGAGATAAAAAAATATGTATTTTTTATTCTCTCTTTTTATTTAATAATCAAAGAAAAAAATTCCCATTGCCAATACGTTTTATAGAAGAGGCTTTTGTACAATAAAAAATAAAATAAACAAAAATAAAATGACAAAGAGCTAGAAAATGTTCTTGAAAAGATTTTGTTTGCCGGCAAATAAACTACGAGTTGATTGCTAAACGTGAAATATTTAACGTTTTTTTCTTTGTTCGATATCACGTGTTTGAGCAATCAAGAGAGAAGTACATATCATTCATTCGGTCGTTAGGCATGTCAAAGAAGTGTCAGAGAATTATCTTTAATTTAATATTCGTTCAGTGCTATTTATGAGACAAAAGTTGTAAGTATTTCACGTATTTGTGAAATGATGAATTTTAGAAAAATAGGAGAAAATTGTTCCTTACAATTGCAAAAAGGGGTCATTGGTCTTTAAATGAAATTCTTAAGGAAAGATATGACCCAGAAATATAGACTATTGTAGTTCATTCAGAATAAAAATAAAGACATTTAATATAAAAAAAAATAATCTTTAAAGAAAAATTCACAAAACAATGGAAAATATTACGATGATGTCTTATACATCATTTGTATAGAAAAAAGTATTTTGTTTTTAATATAAAATCTTATTTTGTTTTAATTCTTCTGTTCCTAGATTAAACATCTGCATTTTCTTGGACTATAGACAAGGTTAAATTAAATATAAAAATAGCAACCTGTAAATAAGTATTTTGAACAACAACCAGAAGCAATGCTATCAACAATTTAATCCACTTTCAAATAAATATCGACGTTGAATTAACCAATAAATTTTTTTATGAGACCAACAATAAGATAATAGCTCATGCCTAGGGTTGCCAGATTCCGATTCGCAAAATGCTGGACATAGGGTTTTAAAAAGCTGGACAAAGCAAAAAAAGCTGGACATAAAAAAATACTGAGAAAATGTTAATTTTGGTTTTGTGTTAATAATTTTTATTAAAATATCCATTGTATGTATGTAAAGACATCAGCTGTTCAAGTGTTGAGGCATTTTGTCAGTGATGATAGAAGAAGGAAATCATAACTTAGTTGTATAACAAATATTCATTCCGTGTTGGCTAACATGATTTGACAAAGATAACATCAAAATTATTGCCCATGTTATTGCAGTGTACTAAAAAATTTCTATTTAGCTGGACAAATTAAATTTTAGCTTGAAAGCATCAAAAAAGCTGGACAATCCAGCCAAGTCCAGCCAGGCTGGCAACCCTACTCATGCCCCTCTTTATTCAGTTCATCGTGTTGGGATAAGGAAAATAGATTGTTAGATGATAATCGTGAATATGATTGACCATTTGAGGTTGATGGTAATTGACTAAATATGGTATTGGCTCAAATATCGAAGTCATTAGACCCCTACAGATTGTGTTTCCCGAACATAAGGTTGTCCAGAAACGCCGATGGTGTGTGGAAGAGAAAATTTCAAATTGGTTCCCGGATACACAGAAGAAAATTCAAACAATTTATCACTTAAGATAGGCATTCCTCTATAGGGGATGGTACCACACAAATTGCACTTATTTGCCAGAGAAAGATGAGATAATGAGTTTACTTGCTGAGAGACCACACAGAAATTTCGAACGAAATCGCACGAAATCGTTCGTGTGTACCACACAAACTTTACTCATTTACAAGAGAAAAATGAGATAATAAGTTCACTAATTGGATTAAAATAGTCATATTTTCGACAATGCGCCTCGTCAATTTAACTTCTCCTCAGAAAACTTCATAATTTAACTTTACTTTGAGACCATAAATCAGGTCAATATCACCGATCTATATGCCTTTAATCTCTGTATGAATATGAAATTATCTGTGCTTTGAATGGGTCATACGGAAAACTTTAGCATTTTCGTTTTTGTAAGTTAAATACGAATCAAGTATGAATAGTGACTCCAAAATGGACAATGATCTGAAAGACAAAACTTCCTTCTTAAAATTTGCAACACAATATTATTATTTAATACGAAAACAACTACTTTTTTACAATAACATTGTCTGAAAGCGTATCAAAATGCTATATTTTACGCCATATTACATTACTTAGTTACTTAATTGACCCTTAAAGTCTTCTTTAGTGTGTTAAATTTTTATACTGGCGTAGCAAAACCTATACTTTAAAACAAGTGGACTTCATAAGACAGATTTGAGAAAGTTTTCATGGCTCTACTACTACCTACTAGACTAAAGCGAATTCAAATGGCTTCTTTAATAAAGATGTAACGTCAAGTAAGGCGAAAAAATGTAGTTATTATCCTAAATCTGTAACAGCCAATAATGGACCACCTTAAAAGACCACCTACCGCTAAGTTGCATCAAAATTGACTTCGTTCTGGATTGGATAATAATTGGTGAGGAAAAATTTATACCTCAGATAGGTTTAATTGTGCGTTTAGTCGGATATGCAAGCGATCTTCAACAATAAAATGTTATTTAAGTTCAAATACTTCATTAGCACACATACATACACATACATACATAATTGGTCATTGTCAATCAGGATTACGATCTAGCTGGGAGCTACAGTTTAAAGTCGACTCGTAAGCACAGATTTTTGAGACACTTTTCATGGCAATCTGCTGAGAGGAAGTCGCCGAAGAAATATTTTTCCATATTTAATTTTGTTCGAGATGTCCGACCTGGGGACCTACACATTCAACAACGAGATTTTCTGAAGCGACAGGCTTTTGACAATAGCAGTCAATTTGTGTTCCATTAGCAAAATGCTAGGCCGCACATAACATTAATGATGTGTCTAAATATCCGGAAGCTAGGATTACGGCCTAAAACCCTGACTGAAGCGTCGAAATGGCCAATTATGTATGCATGTATGTATAAGTAGGAAAACTGGCATCAAGTGTTATTGTTTCTATTCACGGCAGATAATTTTGTTGGCAAGAATTTTGTCTCAGTTTAAACCAGTGAAAATGAATTATATTTCTATTGCAGGCTCATAATATAAATACATATCGAACAAATCGGTGCGTGCATAATTGCAGCAAAATCATGACAACTAGCTAAGCTTTTTCTTTAATAAATGCAAATTTATTCAAAATTGTATCATAAAGATCATAAATGTCTAGACGATTTGACAATAACGTTTGTAAAATATTATTATCAGTTTCCTATTACAGAATAATGATTAAAAAAAATTATCTAAAATTAATTTTTCTATGACTATGGTTTCTAATAAGAGATTTGAATTATTTTAAACCTTTAATGGACTTTTAAACAATTTGTTTATTCTTTCAACACTTTAAAGAAAACGTAGAAAACAATTTCAACATTTTAAAGCATGAGTCATGACTGTTGTAACACGCTTTAAGCTCGTGAAATACGCTTCTCTCTCATTATTCAATAAATTTGTTTATGGCAAAATTTTAATGCAGTTTGGTATGGTTTAAGTTGTTTTATATACACATTAAATAGAAATAATTTGTTAAAGTATTTCGCAAAAAAACTAATAAGAAATAAAACATTTATATCTACTTCAAAAAGAAAAATAAAAAACAAAATTAAGTTCTTTCTGGGAATTTGTGTGCCATAAATCATGACTATTATGGCTCATAAAACAAAACATGTATAGTTTATGATGTTATGAAATATAAAATATTTAAATTTAATGAGCATAAGTAATGTATTTCAACCTGTGTTCAATAATTCCAAATGAAAAGAACATATGAAATGGCGTGATTTTAAAATCTTTCTTTAGCCAGACAATTTAATAACCAAGAGAGATACAAGCAAATATAATTTAAAAACAATTCTGACCTTATTAGACATGAAAGATAATGCAAATATTTTTTGCAATAGAACTCTATATATGTACATACATATACGAGTATATTGTATATATATTCACAAATGAATTGATTAAAAGTATTAACATTTTATGACAACATCGTCAGAGTACAAGGTACAAAATCAATAGTATACATATATTAAATGTATATGTAAAATCCATAGAATACAACACAATGACAGTAAAATTATCATCGATGCATATATTAAATATAGTATTTAATTACTTATTATACAATAGTAATATTTCTCACACTAAAATAAAGGGTGTTTTTTATAGAGGTATAGAACTTTAAGTTGGCATTACTTTTCAAGATGGCGACCGATTTAACAGCTGTCAAGTGATTTATTCTCAGTTTGGTTTGGCAATTCATCATGAATAGACTCACGCTTGAACAACGCTTGCAAATAGTGGAATTTTATTTCGAAAATAATGGTTCTTTTCATAAGCGAATTTTGTTTAGCGGTGAAGCGCACTTCTGGTTGAATGGCTACGTCAACAAACAAAACTGCCGCATTTGGAGTGAAGGTAATCCTCAAATGTATGTGGAAACACCGTTACATCCAGAAAAACTGACTGTTTGGTGCGCTTTATGGACTGGTGGAATCATTGGTCCGTACTTTTTCAAAAACGATGGTGGCCAGAACGTTACAATCAATTGTGATCGGTATAGAGCCATGATTACTAACTTTTTCATTCCTGAATTGAATTACCATGATGTCCAGGAGATGTGGTTTCAACAAGACGGTGCAACATGTCACACAGCTCGTGCCACAATAGATTTATTGAAAGACACGTTTGGTGACCGCCTAATTTCACGTTTTGGACCTGTGAATTGGCCTCCAAGATCTTGTGATTTAACACCGCAAGACTACTTTCTGTGGGGCTATGTAAAGTCATTGGTCTATGCTGTAAAGCCACAAACGCTTGGCGGTCATATGGCAGAAATCATATTTAAAATGTAATTCCACAAGATTATCTTTCGGATAAATAAAATTCATGTCAATCGAATAATCCATCATTGTTTTATTGCAACTTAAAGTTCTATACCTCTATAAAAAAACACCCTTTATAAAGAAATTATATTTCCATAGAATTGAATGACTCAATTCATTAACAAATAATTTTACAGTTTAAAAACAATATACATATACATATATGTACAAACATACATACCCTGTAGGAGAATGAGTAGCTAACTACAAAAAAGACCAACTTTAAGTTAGCTTTTATTTACTAACTTTAAGCTAACTACTACTCAATGCAGAGTTTTCATTAACTGAAGTGTATATTCTGAGCAGTTGTCAATCATAAATTTGAAAATTTTAATTTTGGAAAAATTTTTAATAATGCTGTTGGGTTCAATTGGATTGGGTACATTGTGAGACGGTAATAAATGTAAACGCATTTTTCACGTCGTTACCGTGTAATCATACCTCCAAAGCGACAAGCAATTGGTCGACCTACACCTCAAGCATGGAAGAAAAGAGCATTACGAGCCTCACTATCAGACTGGCAACAAGCAATGAGACAGGAAAATCTTGGAGTACATGCCGTTGAGACCCGTTGGCATGAATCACTTGAACAACGAGAAGTGAGATTAGAAACTGATCGAACGCGTACTACTCAGGCCCGTTCGTCTGAATCATCTGGACAACGGGAAACAAAATCAATAAAGTGATTCAAAATTAATTGGATATTTGTGTAATGTCTTTCCTTCAAATTTATTATAGTTGGTGGCGCAGCAACGCGCGCAGTTTACAGCTAGTTTAATTATAAAAATAAAAGACGCAGAGGTTAAATTACAGCTACAAAAAGTCAACTGAAAGCTAGATACAAAAAGTCAATTAAAAGCTAACTTATAACTAGTCGACTTAAAGCTAACTTATAAGTAGTTAACTTTAAGGACATCACAATGTTAAAATAGTTAGTTGCTGCCATTGAAAAGTAATCCAAGTGGTAGTCAGCACTAGTTGAGAAATAGTTAGCTTAAAGTTAGTTTAAAGTTAACTATTTTTCCGACAGGGAATATACATATACACATACATACATACATATTTACTGTACAATTTAGAATTATTATTTTTATTTTACAAGTTAAATTTATTCAGTTACTCTTTATTTAGTTTATAGAGTACAAAATTACGGTGTTTCGTGTTATATTAATAAATAAATTGCACCCGAAAATAGGGTCAGAAATTTTAAACATAATACATACAATGTTTTTTTTTAATTCAAACTTAAACAAAATACATAGTGTATCACTAAAAACATATGCTCAGATTTCCAAAATAAGTTAATTAACAATTTAATAAATGACGGCCAAGGTCACTACAATGTATAGTATATGCTCAGAATAATAATCAGAATAAGATTAATTTGTTACAGGGTTTTTCAAATTCGAATTTACTTTCCAAAATTTTTATATCTCTAAGTACTGTATGGGAAGTTTAAATTCTTCACGCCCTTGGCCACATATGTGGACGTTTAATTTTTTTATAATTATAATAATAATAAAAAGAACCAAAAATTACCAAAAATTACTACCGAATCCTCCAACAGGAGAAGTAAAAATTTTAACGATTGTCTGCACTGATGATATTATTTCAGATGGATAGTTAGATAATTATTGGATTATATCAAGAAATATATCGTGCATACATACATAATTAGCCATTACAACCCTTCAGTCAGGATTACGTCCTAGCTTCTCACACCGCTGATGCTGTGTGCGTTAATTTTATACGTGAGTGGCGGGACCTACAGTTTAACGTCAACTCGGAAGTGACAAGCGCGGATCACTTACGCGCAGAGACCAAGTTGTTTTTGTTCAGACAACAAAATCTGTTACTGAGTAGACTACTCTTCATGGCATGCCGTTTGTCCTCTTAGCCTATACAATAATTTGCTTTGAAAGATACCTTCCTTTCATGTGTACGCTCGGAATATCATTCCGATCGAAGTTGATCGATTGTTAGTATTAAATATACTGTGTGCATGTCTTTAAAAGGCGGTTTCAGAGGAGGGTGTCCGTGATTTGGAATAATGATTGGCAACTACTTTGAAAGTCCAGTAGTCTAGTATGTAGTGTTTTGACTTATTAGATGAGGCGGTTTCAGAAACCGTGATTTCAAATAGTGAGTGGGAACTACATTGAAAGCCTAGTAGTCTAGTATGTAGTATGTTGACTTATTAGACGCGACTCCGTGAGTCAAACACTAACTCAGACTTCTCAAACAAAACGAAATAAAAAATGTTTCTTCCGCGACCTCAGCGATCTTCTGGGAAAAACTCTGCGAGTAAATAAAATTGCCATGAAAAGTTTCTCAAAAATCGAATTTCAATAGCAGGTTCCGCCACTCACAGATCAAATATGAGTGGTGTGTGAAGCTATGTCGTAATCCTGCTTTAAAGGGTAAACCTGCCAATTGCCAATACGTAGTAAAATATCATCCATTCTGACACATTTGAGATGTGTCTGATCAAGCATTCTTAATTACTATCAGGAGAAAATTATTCCCAGCCTCATCAACTGTTTCCCCGCCTGTCTTCAAAGCTTTAGCGACATGGTTGCCACTGGTGCAGCGCAATTTTTCTAGTTTCCACTTATTCAACAGAAAAATAATTTCAAATATTGTAAAACTATTACAACTACAATAACAAGAATCAGTTGGTGCAAGAGTTGAAGTGAACCAACTAATTCATTCATCTCAAGGACATTTAATCCCGCAAGGCATCATTTAGTGTGATATTGCAAGGATAGAACACCAATTATGACGAAATAAAATTCAAAAAATTCACCAAAAAAAAAAAATCATTATGCCTGCGAAGGCCAATTTGATGACAAATGTTACTCATCGTTTTTAAATTATTGAAGATTTACATACAATTTAAAAAACACTGTATAAAAAATATTCGGAAGTATTTTATTTTCTTATCAAAGACAATGTGCTTATAGAACATGATTTTAATCATATTATTTTCACTGTTGTCTTATTTGACAAATTCCGGTATGACGTCAAAATATTCCGAACATTTTGATAACCAGAAAAAAAATCCAACCCGAACTCGAAAAAAATCTCGTATATATACAGATATTTTAATTTTAACAATAATTTTAGAGATTAAACTTTTATAATCCGTCTATAATCAAGTTAAACACGCATGTTTATGAATAAAACAAAGTTTTGTAAGTAAATTTTTGTAGTAACGACTTCAATATAATTCGTTAATACATTTTAAATGCGTTTTATTGGTAATTTTCAAATTTAAAATCTTAAAAATTATTTCAAATTAGTTTTGGTGCTTTAAAAGTGAATTGAAACACACACTATGCGTTCCTTACAACTCTTTTGCTATTAAGAAAAATGTTAAAAATGAAATTTTCCATTCATTTTCAATTATTATTTATTAATGAACAGCAATCTAGCCATTTAATTTAGAACGGACGTTTATGAATGAAAGAAATAAAGTCAACATGCTAACCATATTATCATTATTTTTCATTTTGTTTTCTACTGTAGGAATTCTGTACAACGTACAGTATGGGAAACTATAATAAAAACCAATACTCGTGTTACTATGATCTATTTGACAACTTTACTTTTGGCAGGTACTGTTATATTACTGAATATATAACAGTAAGTTGTTAGGAATATCTTTTTATAAATTGCTTTAAAAACACAAACGTTTCAGTGTTAAAATTTCTTCGAAAAAACATTAAAACTATTTAGCAAAACAGAAAATACAGCACTTGTAAGGGAAATAGATTATATTTTAACATCAATAGAGGGCTTTTAAGAACTCAATTAACCCTTTGCACTCCGTTGTCGCCGCATTTGCGACACGTTTCTTTATCTCACTCAGCGCTCTTAATTCTTAGAAAAACAAACCTATGTCCCATTTGAAGTTTGTCAAGCGCTTAGTCAATCAACTCGTGGGAGAATTCCGAGAAGATCGATTAAGACCATCCACCTCAAATCAAGAAGCTAGGCTTGACAAAAGACTTCACATCTTGCGTAAGGGCAAAAAAAAGGGATTGCATAGTTTGTTTTCCAACAGGCAAGAACGAGGGCAGAGACGAGTAACAGTGGACTTTTGCGAAACTTGTCCCGATAAACCTCGAATGCATATGGGCGAATGCTATGAAAAATACCATACTTTGAGAGATTTTAAGCTTTAAATTTATTATTTTAGCCTTAGATATAAGCCACAATATGCTTATTACAATATATGTAACAATAAATTGGTTTGTTTAATTTTTAACCGCAGTTTCTTAAACATTAATGCATGTACTTTTTCTTACTAATATATGCACCTTTGGAGTTACTGGTTCCTACTATTGCTTATTAGGCTGGAGTGCAAACGGTTAAAAAATGGGACTAAAAAGGTATGTGGGTAACGCTGCCCTTCAATTGATATATTATTTTAAAACCTAAACAAAACGCAAAAACCAAAAACCATTATCGAGATTTGGTCACATTCTGGTGCGTAAAAGCAAAATTAATTCTTTTATATTATCTCAGGAGTTAGAAAATAATTTTAGTGCACCAGTAACGAGACGCATTATAAGAAACAGATTCCAAGAAGATTAAAAGGCCGTAGTGTCAGGAAATCACCAGTTTTTAATGAAAAAAAAAGATTATGTTTTGCAAGTCAACATCTGCAAAGGTAAAATGGAAGAAAGTTGCTTTAGCAGGATGAATCCGGGATAAATTCGTTTTGGTTTGACGGAAAAACGGTAGTTTGCAGACTTCAAGTATACAAATAACTCTGGGAACCATGTTGGAGGCAGTATCATGTACTAAGACTATGTTCCTTTATTTAAAGCGAACTATTTTATTAATATTTTCCAACACTGTGCATATACATATACATACATATACATATACATATATTTGTCTTTTAGATAAAGTAATATGATATAATATTTTATTATCTTATTTTTTACAGAAAATAGGAAAAACTTTAAACATTTTAAACACTACATCGTATTACTTTAATTAAAAAGTGTATAATTGTATAGTACTAGATTTTTTTCTCTGGTAATCAGATTACCAGATTACCGCTATGTAATCACTTTCAGACAATCGCAACTCACGATTTTCGAGAACTGAGTCAGGCATGCTAACGTCTAAGCTTAGGTGTAAGCAGTGGTGTTGTGCTAATTTTTTTTTTTACCGGAACGCGTTCCGGTTCAGCAGAAAAAAACGTTCCGGACTCTGGCTCACGGTTCGGAAAAACAGGCCTGTTCGTTCCGGTTCGGGTTCGATTCAAACCCTTGTTTATAAAACTACATATAAAAATTCGCCAAAAATTAGAAAAATACGTTCCAATAAGTTCCAGCGCTAAACGAAACAGCTTTATACGAGGGAACTAATAAATCAACTGTCACGCAGGAAAGATGCGTTAGTACTGTGATTGCGATTTCGGAAAATACAGTTGGAATCTTTATTCTGGACAGACTAACAAAAGAACGTTGAAAAAGATACATAGTATACACCGTCGCTATATAGTGCACCGGTTTTGGTTAGTGCATCGCCGTTTCATTTGCACACATATACGACAAGTATCAATACAGTGTGCGATTTAGGGGAATCCCTGTACTACCGCATAATACTGAAACAGCATTAAGCGAGGTCTTACTGTATTTTATCTCAGATACCCGGCACCTTTTGTATTTATATTTTATAAATTTATTTTGTAAAATATATATTTAATAATCAAACAAATAATATTTTATTTCAAATGTAATAATTAAATACTTACGGTTCTTTTAAGACTGGAGCAATTTTGTATAGGCAGTCCAAAAATTGTTCATCCAAACACCAAACGCTCGGTTTTAGCGGTTGACTATTAACATTTAGGATGCGAAATAGTATACAAAGTATAACCGCAATGGCGGTAAGAAATGCCGTCGACATGGCAGTTAAAGTCTGAAGTAAATGTTGGCGTTCGAATGAGATAAACGGAAATTGAGCGGCAAAAAGTTGTGCGAAATTCTGTGGTGATGGTAATAATTTATCATAGATAGTATAAGAACACTGTAATAGGGGATTGTAAAGGAGCAACATGCAGGTAAAAAGGATTAAAAATAATAAAATAAACAATAAAGAGGTGATGTTTAAAGAAAGAAAGAAACAAACAAAAAATTCAAACAAAATCAATTCAAAACACTTAATTGAAGGGATAACCGGTACAAGGGATTATAAAATTAAAATATAAACTTAACAAAACAAAAAACACTTGCAAATTATTATTTATTTTGATTGATAATAATTTTGTGTGTGTTGCACTTTCTTTCTATTTTTTGAAAACACAATTTTTCCTTTTTCTTTTCTTGATTTAATAATTTTGTAAAAATTTTCAATGACTTTTTAATTTTATTCCGAATATCAACAGCTTTTTGTAAATTTTCTTATGTTTTCTTCACTTTTATTTTATTTTTATTGTGGTTTCGTTCTTCTTTCCCTTTGCCTTACTTGCTTTTATAACTTTTATCTCTGTTTGTTTTGAATTCACTTTGTATTTTTTGCCGTTTTTTTTTCGTTTTGGTTTTTGTTTTGCACTTACTTTTCGTCTACGATGATGATGATGTTGTTGTTATTGTTTTTTCTCGTTAATTTTTGTTATTTTTTTCCAAGCATAAACTTTTTAGTTTTGTATGTATCAACAACAAACACACAGCGAATAAGGCGTTTTTTTTCTTTTTTTTTGCTTCAATTTATACCAGAAACTTCTTGAATTCTTGTAAAATATAATAAAATGCGAGTTATTTGGTACGGCCTAATATATTATACACAGCGTTGAACTATTTTGTTTTTATTTCTTTGTAAAACTCTAAAAAAATTGTTTTCAAACCAAAAAAAAATATTTTAAATTTTTACTTTCAGTCACTTGGAATTTTCTGTATTATTTAAACTTTGTCTCTCTTTTTTTCGACAATTATTTATTTTCTTATATTTGTTTGTATGTTTTTTATTTATAAATCTTTTATTGTATATATTTTTATTTATATATGCGTTTGTATAAAAAAAACTATTCTTATAAAAAGCAAACAATCACGTCTTTTTCGGTTTAGTTCTGTTCTGCATCTGATTTCATGATTATTATTTTTTTATTAAAGCAAAGCAAATCCAATGATTATTTTTTATGGTTTTTGTTTTGTTCTCTTATTCGCAATCTCTCTACTTTTTTTCTGTTTATTTCGCTTTACTTGCTTCGAAGTTTGTTTTACTGGAAGATACTGGTTTGCGGTAAGTAAATATTGCCAATATTAAACATTCAAAGTTATTGGCAATGCATAAAATTCATGCAGGTTGCTAACCTTGCTTAGTGTATTTTGTTGTTTAAGATTGCAGACAATGTTGCCAGGGAATAAATAAATTCAAATACTTGAAAAGATATCACCAAATTTATTTTCTTCATCGTTTTTTCATTAATTTTTGCTGATAATAAATTTAGAACATAAATACTCACCACCCTGGAAGCTCGACAAACTTTCCAAAAATTCACCAACTTCGAAACACACCACACTGTCCTTCAAATCCGACCAAATTCCCCGCTTTTCGCTAGACCTTCAGTCCAGTGATGCAAAATTGAGATTTTGAAATAGTACTGAACTATACCTGAAAGAGTACCTTTTTGCATCAAATGGTACTTTTATAAAAATATATTTATTTATTATTTAATACTACTATATTTAATACTAACTACACTTACGGAATGGAATAGAAAAGCTAACACTAACATGTTTCTCATATACAAAACAAAAACAGTTGATTCGAAACGTAAAAAGTTTAGTCATATGTCGACGCAACGGCTTATTCAGCATTCGGCCAAACATTGCTTTTCGTAATCTAAAAGCGAACATATGCACATACATACATACGTTAGCCCCTAGCTAACCGGGGCTAAAAGACCTTTAGCATTAGCCTAACCCCCATTTATAGTTGAAAGCGCAAACCATCTGTAGTAATAAAAAAGTACTAAAATATTTTGAAATTGAAATGTTGCCAGGAAACTAAAAATCGCTGTAAACCAACTTCTGAAAGAGAGGGAAAAAATCAATGAATTATTTTGAATAATTTTCCCTGATGTTAAATTTAGAACAAAGCACAAAAAATTATTAATATTTCGACAAAGAATTTCCAATTTGCAAGCATTTTTGGGGATAAAACATAAAAGAAAGAAATTATTCAAAAATTCATTTACAAAATAATTTAAATTTAATTATTTTTTGTATGCAGTTTTCTAATTTTAATTTTTTAGAATTTTAAATATGACACAATGGCAACATTGTTAATGCAGTGTATGAAGCAGGACATATCGGTGAATGCCTCCACTAACAGATGTGAGAATTACTTATTCTAGACAAGCGCCGTCCATCACGATATACTGTACACGGATTTATGATAATACAGTACCATTTTGAATAACAGTTGCACTTTGGTGAGTTTCGATTTTATTCACCACTTCGGATAAATTCACCACATTTTGTAAGAACTCACCACATTTCGATTTTATTCACCACACCGGATAAATTCACCACATTTTGTACCAACTCACCACACTGGATAAATTCACATTTTGTAAACAGTCACCACACTTCGATTTTATTCACCACACCGGATAAATTCACCACAACTACAAAATTCACCACACTTCAAAAAATTACATTTTTTTACTTTTCCTCTTTTTCCCTTCCTCTCCAAAGCGATCAAACGCATCATCTCTCCGTCCACACAACAACAACAACGACATCCACACAAACATACGCCCATTGTGTTTTTGTTTTGTCCGAACCTTTTGGGCGAACGAACGACTTGTACCTTTTACCTACAACATTTACACACATTACGAACATTCACACACATTACGCCGTTATGTTTTTTGTTTTCGTTTTGTCTGACCTGGGTTTGAACCGTGGCCGTTGGCGTCTAATAAGGCTACTAACTATAGTAATCCTTCGATTTACGTCGCCTCAATTAACGTTCTAACTTCAATTTGCGTCGTCATTCGATTTACATCGCCTTTTTTGGTACCAACTGCGACATAAATCGAGGGATTACTGTACTTATTAAACAGACAGACCACATAGTAGTACAAACAAACGGGGCTTAATTTTTACTTAATAAACCCAGAAACGGAAAAGGAATATGCGGTTTTAAATTTACCACGAAATCTATAGAGAAAACAATTCCAGTAATGCTGCTTATTTCATTGCGTAAGGTGCCACAGTTCTAAATGCGATAATTTCACATAGAAATAACTTTGTTATTGAAATCAGCACATTCACTCACAGTACATATTTTGTAAATAGAAAAGAAATCTGGGCCAGGTTTCATTCACAACAGTTTGCAAAGGATAAACTGTTATTTAAAAACGTAAATCCTCCCTCCGTAAGTTTCTTCTTTTGCACTACTTATGAATTAAATAAATATGAACTTACCTTAAGGACATGCATCCAATTCTAAACGACTGTAGCATATAACATAAAATAATTAATTTAAAAACATTGCATCGATTCTATCCTGGCTTCCGTTTCAAAACCATATCCTTCATTCAGTACTACGAAGCTTATTGTGATAAAGATATAAATTTTTATGCACAACATCCATCTCACGACGTCATTCAAGAAAGTATTATTTAGGTAAAGTAACACTATGTGTTTGTTTTTAAGTTTTGATCACAATGAATCGCGTTATCATATTTTTATTTGGTTTTTTGTGTTTCCTTTAAATATATTAATAATACATTAAAGTTGTTTCGGATTTCTGTTTCCATCAATTAAAACCAATCATTAATTTTACTAGAATTTCTTGTTTTGTTTGCGTTGACAGTACGTTATACATATTTAAACACTATGGGTTGAGTTATAGGTGGTAGGTAATAACCTTGGCTTATTAATTTAACCTACAATCAATGTGCCCTCATCAGGGAAGGTGTGGGCAGGTACTTCCAAGTTCAGGGGAGCAGGTCCTTTACGAATACGGCCAGAAGCATCATAATGGGAACCGTGGCAAGGGCAATAGTAACCACCGAAATCACCAGCATTAGCAATGGGTACACAACCCAAATGTGTGCATACACCAATGACAACCAACCATTCAGGTTTTATGACACGTTGCTAAAGACAAAAAATACAAAAATAATGAATTAATAACTCTCTCTTTAAGGAACAATTTCAAAAATATACACATACATCATCGGATTCGGGATCACGCAAAGTTGCAGTTGGTACACCACGTTCAGTGGAAATTTCACCGGGTGTACGATGGCGAATGAACAATGGCTTACCACGCCATTTGAAAGTGACAGATTTGCCCTCAGGAATATCAGCCAATTTGATTTCAATCTTGGCCATAGCCAAGACATCAGCTGAAGCGCTCATCGAGCTGACGAAGGCAGTAACTAAACCCTTAGCGGCATAAGCACCACCTACAGCACCAGCACCTACCAACATATAAGAGAAGGCTTTACGTTCCTCTGAAGTAGTGTTTTTACGGCTGGAAGCTTGTACCGAATCACGACGGTAGGGAGAAAAATCGGGAACTTGTAGATCAGAGTGGGCCAAACGGACTTGCTGGACATCTAATAAGAAAACATAGATATTTGTAAATAAATTCAATTATTCATCTAAACTACGTATTGGAGATTTTTTAAATCTAATATATATCCTCGGCCCAAATTGAGAAACATATCCATCCATATTTTATGATTTCTCCATAACATCCATTCATTCATACTTGTTAGAAAATAACATTTTCAATAACAGTCTTCTTCTTCTATTGGGGTAGAGTAAGTACACTCATAACCTCAAAAACATTACATAATTGAGAAGAAAAAATTGCAAAGTTTTAACACAATTTTTCAATAGAATTTTACTTAAAACGCTTTGCAACTTTTTCATTTCGAAAATATATATTCAGGATAGTTTATATAATCACTTTGTAAGGTTGTAACAGCTTTGGTATTGCCACAAGGAGCACTTTTATCCGTGTTGGTAGGCACCACAACTTTCTTACCCTGAACTGCACCGAGAACAGAGGTTTTCAAGCCATTGGGTACAGCCTGTGAGCTGGCACGTAAATAAGCGCGCGACACGGCGTTAATCATGTTGAAATTTATTATTTCTTCTAAAAAAATAAAATATAAATTAATTTAGACAACGAAAATTTTACGGACGTATCTTTAGTCCAACCGTGTAAAAAATTTCGCTGTCACTTGAGAAACACACACAATATGGCACACACATACATATTCATTGTATTTACGGGAGAGAGAGAAACAAAACGAAATGTCACTAAAAACTGTCAATTTGACATATAGGGAATTGAGAAAAATGAAAATGAGTTGGCAACTCACGGAATTTACAGTGGTTATTAATTCTACTATGAAGGAAATGTATAATTATGTAAAATACTAAATTTATGGCATTATCATTTGAAATCAAAAGATTATGATAGGGTTTGACACTATTCCTTTTTATTTTCAGTTTATTAACCTTTCTTTAAGTGTGGAATCGAATAATCGAATAGTTGCTTAATATGCAATTCATTATGTCGTAAGCTTCAGCTTCTGTTACAACTACTGTATTCTGCTCCAGGTCTTACTGTGTGTGTTACCACCCATTGTCTACGGTTTCTAGGAGCGTAGGCTCCGAGTGCCCCTAGTAATATACTAAAATAATTTCCATTGATTTCAGGTTCTGGGAAAGATTTCATTACTGTTATTTGCACTGCGGTTATTATACCACCATTATAACCACTGTGTTTAAAAAGTTGAAGGTTGGTAACTTTAATATAAATATTTGTTGACAAATAAAAATTTAAATTAATTTTTATTTATTTTATGTTTGTATTCATAACTTCATAATAATGTGATAAAAATAAAAAGTGTTTACAGTGAATAACAGGAGTTTAGCAGTGGGAACATATTTCTTTTAATTTTCAAAAGAATTGATTTCATCAAAATTGTTTGAGGTTAAGGTTGGCCGCCAAAGCTAAAAAAATACAAAAGTTTAAATAAGCACCTTAAAAAAAAAACAAAATTATAATTGTTATACGAGTATATCCATTGACCTAAGGTTTAGTCTTCTATTCCATATAATACTCCTGTACAAATTGAAAGAAATCTTTGAAGCACTTTCCGTAATGCAATCTTCTTAGGCCTTCTTTATGTTCGAGTTCATAGCTGCTTAAGTTCTGCGAATATGTTGAGTGTGTAAGGACAAGAATCGATCATAAGTAAACATTTCAGAAGAAGGTCCTGACGGTAAGTACAGTTTCAGTTGGAGATTATTAAGTTCAAGAAAAGATAGAGAACAACAATAAAAATTTGAGGAAAGGAGGTAAAGTGAATAGGTATAAGACAGTAGTCTAGTAGGTAGTGTGTTGGCTTATTAGAGGTAAAGCCCGGGTTCGTATCCCAGGTCAGACATTAAAACGAAAATATGAAAAAAATATTTCTTCGGCAACTTATTCTCAGCAGATTTCTGGCAAAAACTCTGAGAGTAAATAAACCTGCCATGAAAAAGTTTCTCTAAAATCTGTTGTTCCGAGTCGACGTTAAACTGTAGGTCCCGCCACTCACGTATAGAATTAACGCACACAACATGAGTAGTGTGAGAAGCTAGGCTGTAATCCTGACTGAAGGGTTGTAATGGCCAGTTATGTATGTATGTAGGTAGGTACAAAACAAAAATCCCAGAGTGAACGTATATCAGAACAAATTGCAAATTTCGGTTGAGATTCACCTTATAACCTTTCACATTTTAGCTTTGTTTATATAAATTGTTCAGGTCCTGTTTGATTTTTATGTTCAAGTGATTGCAATGTAAAATTTAAGTAAGATTCTATTAAATCACATTAAGGTCGGGATTTATATCATCAATCCACTCACCTGAACGGATTTTATTGTGTCGTAAAGAAACCTTACTTACTCTTACATACGGAATACTGGGCAATTGGTCCTGACTCCCCAGTCTGCCACATCTACGGCCTCATGAATAGATGGGTCGGGGAGGAAAAGGCGTTGGGAGAACGAATCGGATTGTTTTGTTTCCAGATTTCTATGGCCAGCTTTAAGGTTGGTTGTCGGCTTAATCACGGGGTACTGGGAGATTAGGTCGCTGAAGGGGATCTGGAACAGAACCCAGCCGGACTATTGCAGGGCATATTGGAATAAAAAATGGAAATGTACCACAATATATAAAAGATCAAATAGCCTACGTCGGAGAAATGCAACCATATCATTTGAGAAATAATAACGATTTTCGTATTGAAAGGGTATATACGGTGGCGATGCAGCGTTCGCTTTTCTATAAGGGATTGCAATTATATAACCAGCTGCCTGATTATGTGAAAAATGAACACAACAATAGTGTATTTAGAAGAAATGTTGTAATACTTGTCAAGAACAATGTAATATAGGGCTTGTTATTTACATCGTCTAATATATGATACTATGTAAATTTATAAAGTATTTTTTGATACTAATAAAGAATAAATAATAATAGTATAAATAATAATAATAATAATAGTATGAGGAAGAGTTGGAGACTATCGAACACCTCCTCTGTAACTGCCCAGTCCTTGGTAGGTTGAGGACCTTTGACAGGGCCTTCTTTGAGAGTTTGAATTCTGTGTCGGGAGCCGACATCAAGGCTCTCCACAGCTTCATTAGTGGCTTAGGCTCGTTGAGAGGTGCTAGGGCTTCATCAGTGTAGTCGCGCTCTCCCTTTTTGTTGTGTCTGGTCTGTGTAATTCCTCTGCTTCGCCATTCTCCCCCTTTCCTATATCCTCTCCTTTTATCCTATTCCCTCTTTAAGGACGTTGCACAATGGGTACTGTACTTGTCTTAATTGACAAGTACACGTCCTTTAACCTAACCTAAACCTACTTTTACATTTTTAACTTATCTTCTTGAAGATAAATTCGGGGTAAAGGATAATAAACAATGGTCGCAGTCAATAAATTTGCTAATACACTTCTGAAGAGACTTGTCTTAACCTCTACGTTTCCAGTCACATACTCTTACATTACTAACCTGTTCCCTTAAACAAAATTAATTAGAAATCCAAATTTTAAAACAAATTCCTTTTTTTTAAATGATTTTTATTCAAATATTTAATACAATACGTCTGAAGTATACTACCTAAATCTAATGACAACAATTTAAGCCGTCCATTTTAAACATCTCGTGTCCTGATGGGTGCCCAAACAGCGTATACAACAGTAACGTGTGCCGCAAGCAGTACAAGAGTATTTCGAAAAATTACCACATACAGCACAAAAATGTCTTGCGGGTTTTGAAGGTGGTGGTGCTAATGCACTCATGTAATTCGGTTGATCGGGATGTTGTTGTTTTTCTTCTTCCAAAAGTTGTGAAAAATTTTTACGATACTTGGCACGATAGTATTCTGGACCCTTACGTTTAGATTTGCGATTTTCTTTGACGTTTTTTAAATTATCCTGGAATTTTGGTACTTTTTTGGACATTACCAAATCTGCATGAGGGTCATCATGAAAATTATCTTGTTCTAAAGCTTCTAATGCTTTGCGGGCACGTCTCTTACGGGCAGCTTCATCTAAGACACGTTTCTTTTCGGCATCCTTTATGCGATGAGACTCACGACCGGCCATTGTTGGTTTTTAAGACTACGATTGATGACTTATAATATATTTTTTAAGGGAATAATTGAGTTTTTATTTAGGCTTCTCTTTCATGTAGTGGGAAACTAATACGATCCATTAATTCATCGACTCGCGCTTGTAAAGTTTCAACGATTTCTGTTGATATAAATAAGTGACTTTCATCCAAATCTTGTATGATAAATTTACGTCCCAAAGCTGATGTTTCATCCAAGTGCAATAAAAATTGTTTCATAGCAGGATCGCTGGAAAAAAGAAAATATATGTTTTGATATTTTATTTAATTTAATTTCAGATTCATCATTATGTCGCGAAAGAAACCTTTAAGTGGTGAAGAGAAGCAAGCCAAATTATTGGAGTTGTTTCATGAAACTAATGATGTATATCAGTTGAAGGATTTGGAGCGTTTAGCTCCACAAGAGAAGGGTATTGTGTTACAATCAGTTAAGACGTCGTTGCAGGAACTAGTAGATAATGGTCTCGTACAAAGCGATAAAATCGCTGGCAGCCTATACTACTGGGCATTTCCAAGGTAACTAAATATAAAGTTTTCATAAACCAATTATGGATAATTAATGTCGTGTATTAATAGTGAAAGTTTAAAAAAACTTCAAAGGGATTTGCAAGATATTGAAACAAAAACCACGAAAATACAACAACGTATAGACTCTGCCCAGTCTCAATTAGAAGAAACCCCGGAAGCTTCAGAAGATTTAGAAGCAGCAGAAATTGTAAAAAAAGAAATTACTGCCTTAGTGGAAGAGAAAAAATCTTTAGAGAAGCAAGTGCTATCATTCCAACAGGAGGTGGATTATGAGGACATTAAAGCGAAGCAACAAAATACTCAAGTATTTCTTTTGATTTTTAAAACGATGAAGGAATTTTGCTACATAACTTTTTTCTTTGTACACCTAGAAATTACTAGAAGCCGCTAATCGCTGGACGGATAATATTTTCATGACAAAAACCTGGTGCAAAAAGAAATTTGACAAACAGGAAAGGGAATTGAACAAAGCCTTTGGCATACCAGAAGAACTGGATTATGTGGACATTTAAGGAAATACTCAACGACTTACCATTCAACAAGAACTCCTTTCATAACATTCACCATAGTTTAATTGGAAAAGTTATTTACTTTAATTTAAATTCTTCTAAAACTTCTTAGTTTGTTTTATACATCGCCACAGTCGTAAACACATTTGAAAACATTCGAAAACGTCAACATCAGCTGACCTCTCTATAGAGTTGTATTCTGTAATTGCTAGTTTAACCCTTAAACGAACACGATTATTTATAACTGCATTTGAAAATACTGTTAAAATTCAATTTAAATAAAAGCCACAAGATGGCAGCACCGGTGGTCTAGTGAATAGTATAGTAAGCTGTCACTGTTGTTTTTCAATTTCTATCAGAGACTGTTTAATTTCCAATAAAGGTAAGCAAATTAAGAAATATGTTATGAAATATTTATTTTCGTTTCTTTTAAGTAAGAACCATCTTTAACAAATATCTATTCTGTGCCAACCCCACATGAACTGTTTCCGCTGCATTTTACGCCGTTTTTAATTTGTTTTCTCCACGAGCTTTGTTTGTTGTTGTTTGTTTTCTGGCGGATACCAATCCATGGCAGTTCCGATGATTTCGTCTGTTGAAGAAGTATTGAAGGTAAGCTTTACTTAGGTTATGTTAGGTTAGAGGACGTGTACTTGTCAAATAAGACAAGTACAGTACCCGGAGTTCGAAATTGACCCATTGTACAACGTCCTTAAAGAGGAAAGAATAATAGAGGGAATAGGATTAACAGGAGAGGATGTATTAAAGGGGAGAATGGGAAGCGGAGGAATTACACAGACCAGACACAATAAAAAGGGTGAGCGCGACCACACTCATGGAGCCCTAGCACCTCTAAACCAGCCTAAGCTACTAATGAATCTGTGGAGAGCCTTGATGTCGGCTCTCGACACAGAATTCAAACTATCAGAGAAGGCTCTGCCAAGGATCCTCAATCTCAACCTACCAAGGGCTGGGCAGTTACAAAGGAGGTGTTCGATAGCCTCCAACTCCTCCTCATCGCAACATGTTTTGCAATAGTCTGGCGTGGGATCTGTTTCAGATCCCCGTCAGCGACCTAATCTCGCAGTGCCCCGTGATAAAACCGACATCCAACCTTAAGCTGGCCTTATCCAATCCCAGCAGCTAACCTGTTCTCTTACTGTCCACAGTAGGTCATAGACATTTAGAAACAAAAGAACCCGATCCGTTCGCCCAACGCCTCTGCTCTTCCTCCCTGACCCATTCATTGATGAGGCCGTAGAGGTGGCAGACTGTGGGGTCAGGACCAACTATTAAATCGCCCCCAGAAAGCGAACCTAACCTAGCAAGGGCATCCGCCGTCTCATTGCCCAGTATTCCGCTATGACCCGGAACCCAGCATGGACGGAAACGGTCTAGTCCAAAAGTCCTCAACGACTCCTTGCACTCACGAACGAGCCGCGGTTTGCACCAGACCTACGCAATGGCCCTAAGGGCAGCCTGACTGTCGACGAAGATCATGTAAGATTCCGAATCTCAAGTTAGGACACCAGCTATGGCCTCAATGAAGATTGCGAAAATCTCCGCCTGAAAAACGCTGCAGCCATCATTCAACCTGAAGTGGTGTTCAAGACCGAGTTCCTTACAGAAAACCCCAGCACCTGTACATCCACCTAACTTAGACCCATCTGTGAAGATGGGTATAGCACTCTCCCCCTGGAGTACCCCACCATTCCATTGTGCCCTTTTCCGGTATAAGTATCCTTAAACCAGGCAGGAACATAGCCTCAGGCACAATATATTATCTCTGCCAGAACGCAAACAGATATTCGATTTACGGAGGCTAAAGATTCATTTCCAAGTCTTCAAAAGTTATAGCGGTGCCGGAAACTTTCGTCTATAGCGAATGAAAAAATCCCAAACTTTCATTATTGTTTGCATATGGAGTCGCTCCAATTGGACTGACTGTAATGCAAAGCTTTACAGATGATTGAAAAATTTTTGTTAACGGTCTATGTGTCACTAAAGTATTGCGGTATTTATAGTATCACCTCCAATGACTTGCCAGCCATGTCATGCCAGTTAATGACTTCAAAATCTCGTGTTCTTAGAGCCTAATCACACGAGAACAATTGTTTGCATATGGAGTCGCTCCAATTGGACTGACTGTAATGCAAAGCTTTACAGATGATTGAAAAATTTTTGTTCACGGTCTATTGGTCACTAAAGTGGCGCGGTATTTATAGTATCACCTCCAATGACTTACCCCATGTCATGCCGGTTAATGGCTTCAAAATCTTGTTCTTAGAGCCTAATCACATGAGAACAATTGTGCTGGCACAAAATTATAGTTTATAGGCAACAGAGGTGAAGAGTATGGTTTTTCGGTGGCGTAAAGTTTCAACCGCATTACCAGCACAAAACTAATACATGCACATTTTTAAAAATCAGCCAAACATCAAATGAATGCAACAACACTAATACATACAAAGCTGTGTATACGTATACATTTCATGACAAACTAATATTGATCTCGAGTGATTTGAAAAGAACAAAAATTGTGTGACTAAAAATTGTTCTCGTGTGATTAGAGCCTTAGTTTTCACTTTTGCCTTTTTATAGAAAATTGGCTTAAATAGACAACCCACCGATTCTTGGAGTATTGAAATCAAATTCTTTAGTCTCGATTGGCACTATTCCACCAGATAGAAAATATTCAAAAATTTGATGATATGAAAAGCTAGGCCGTAATCCTGACTGAAGGGTTGTAATGGCCAATTATGTATGTATGGATGTTAAGTATGATTTGATTCACATGTCACTCTGAGTTTTTTAAAAATTGAAATATTATTTCATAAAAACCACGGCAAATTCATATAAGGTAGCCGCAACTCTACAACAAGTACAACAATGCAAAAACAACAGGCATTTTGTTTTTGTAAACACTCCTTCCGCTGTCAAAATAGGAAGAAAAAAAATGGAAAAGGAAAAAAGATTAACAACAAAACACACACGCACAACAAACACACACAAATTTTGACAATCATAGCTGTTTAGATAATCCCACCGGTTACATGAATTCGCCTTGATAAAAACCTTATTGGAGTAAAGGCCTCTTTAGCCGACCGTAGAAATCGTAAATGTATCGTAAATGTAAATGTATCGTAAACGTAAATGTATTTGCACTTATAGAACGCTTAAAATCGTGTCATGTGTTTTTGACATAAAGAAATTAATTTTCAATAAATAGCTGATAGCTGAACATATGTTTAAAACGTTGATGGGAGTTCAGTTTGCTTACATTTTTTGTGATTGTGTAAAAAAGGACGAAAAACATTAAATTAGTACCACACACAATATTAATATTTTTGTTAATTGCATTGTAGTTATAGCTTTTTATACTTTTAAAAATATTTATAACTATATATTATTGCTATTATACATAGTTATGTATGTACCTTTTTTTCAATTTTTATTATATGTATGTATGTATGTCTCTTGATAGATTTTATAAAGGAAAAAGTACTTAAAATACTATATTTAACATTCGATGTACATATGTATGTATGTAAACCATATTAACAAATAAAAAAGTTTAAATATAAGAAGAAAAAATTACCGAAAAATGGATAGTGTGACACCCTCCCATTTTTATATGTAATTAGATTATAATTCTGGTTTTCTACATACATACATTTCTACAATGTATTTTACTTAAAAACATATTTATATTTCTTTATTCTTATTGTTATTATTATTATATGTTATATTGTTACTTATTACGATTGACAAATGCTCTTATTAGATTTTATAAAAAAAAGTAATTTGAAACATTTTTATTTATTTACATATGTACCAAAAAATTTGAGTACCAAAAAAAAAGAGTAAAAATACCCTCTTAATATTCCACATATAAACAGCCCATCACTGCTTGACAAATGTCACGTAACGTTGCTGTAGAATTCTATTTTCAACAGATTGGGACGTTAAGTTACGTTACATTATGGTGAACTAAGCACTTGTATACCTTTTCATATAACAAAAACGATCAGCTGACACGACTACATTTACGGTTTCTACATTTACGGTTGGCTAATTCTGCCTTAAGAGATTTCAATGCCTTGTGTGTGTGTAAATAATCAATTAAATGTCACTCTGAGTTTTTTAAAAATTTAAATATTATTTCATAAAAACCTTATTGGAATAAAAGATTTCAATGCCTTGTGTGTGTGTAAATAATCAATTATGATATGAGAAATATTTCTCTGGAGTTTTTTTTTTGCTTTTATGAATACGAGATTAATAGCCAACCGGATGTTGTAGTGCAGTCAATAGAGTGAAATATCTTATTTCCGTACGACGAATAGTATGAGTTTTAATGCGAATACGACATTACGAGTCTTAAAATAAAGTATCACAATGTGACCGAGTACTTATTACTTATTACAACATATTAATGGAAAGCTTGTTGGTCAAAGAAAAGTTTGTAGCTAAAATTCTATAAAACTTTAAAGTTTATTATTTTCATATTACGAATAGTAAAATTGATTAAAATTAATAAATTCTTGTTATCTAACAAGGGATTAGATTTTGTGTAACCTTTAATAGAATTAGGAATTCTTGGAGACTTAAAATTTGGTTGGTCATTATGAGCATGAAATGAAAGCTTGTAAGACTATGTTCAGGCATTGTGGTTCAGACATGCACTTTTATTGAGTCAATATTCGGTTATTTGACTACAATATTTTAAGTGTTCAGACAACATATAAGCAATATTCATTTGACAGTTGGTAAACAAAACAGCTGGTTGTTCAACAATATTGTTTTTGTTGTGTTGTGTTTTTTTTTGTTTGTCGTTGTTGACATTTGAGTTGTCAAATATCAACAGAAAGTGTTCGGAAAATTGTAATATGCTCACTGAACGCACTTATGACAGTGCTGTATTTTAAGTTTTACTCAATATTATAACAATTTTCGTATTTATTGCGTAATAATTAATTGAAACTTTATATGAAATATTGAGCTCAATAATGGCATTTATTGCGATTTACGTAATAAAAGTGCATGTCTAAACATAGTATGTGCTACTTTAGAAAATCAATGACAAATACTTATTGGAAGGCGATATAATGATGAAATAATTTGTATAAATTTTTATATCCTACAGATAAATATTTAAATTCATCGTCTTAGAAATTTGGTCCTTAGTTAGTAAACGAACATCGCTGTAAAAGTGATGATGAAAAATGAAACGATACAACCGTTTTGATTAAATGAGAGACCATTTACAATCACTTTCGGAATTTGCTGGGCTGTCTGGAGGATGACTTTCAATCAGTTTAACCATTTATTTGCCAAAAAAAAATTGAAATTACTGTGGACTGACTAACTCCAGAAAAACAAGATCCCATATTGTGAAAAATTATAATCATGAAAAAAAGATATCAGTCGGAAGCTTTGTCAAGCACTGTAAGCTGTTTACATTGCAGTTGGGAAACAGCGATCAGCAATGAGTATTCAGAAAGATGAGTAGATTCGAATCATACTTATAATTTCTGAAACTTATACGCATATTAATACTTATTTTAATATCATACTCATACTACTCATATTCAAAGCTTGAAGTACTCATCGTACTCATACTTAATAATACGCATGATATTGTTGATATCGATCGATGATTTTGTGACAATCACAAAATAAGTATGATTCGCGTACATACACTACAATACTCACTAAAAGGTTGTGTATTTGCTTTGCTTGCTGTCTTTGTCTTTTTTCTTCTTTTTTTTTTGTAAATGCAACAACAACTAAGACTGTAAATTTTGATGAATGATTCGAATCACTCGAATCATTTATGAGTATTATAAGTATTTTTCTAAATTTATGAATCTGAATGAGTAGGCGTATGAGTCAAACATATTTCGAATGTTATGAGTTTGATGTTAACGTTGTACTCATACTCCTTGCAACCTGTACCTATAAATCAATATTATAGTGAGTACGAATGAATCAGAGTAGTTGAATTTTAATACTGTTGACTCACTCATACTCAGAATTTCATGAGTATTTATGTGTAGCGATTCATTGGTGATCTCTGGGGTGTACACAAATAAATTAAATTTATTATTTTTGGAAAAATATTCTTACAATTAATAATTTAAGTCTGGTTAGTCAGCCTCCTCCTCTTGCCTTTACGAAGAGGAGGAAGTAATTGATGATGCAGAGCACACGATTTTCGAATGTGCACGCTGGCAGAGCTATCGCTCTGAACTGACGTCAATAGTTGGAACGATCATGGCGGCTAACATTGTCGGGGTTATGATTGCGGGTAGAGAGAATTGGACTTCAGTGGGAAATTAAGTGGAGCGTATCCTAAGACTGAAGAAGAGAGATCTCGAGGCTGCCGAACATGTAGGCATGCCGGTATAGATGATACTTGCACACGTGTCAAACAAAATCTGACACAGCGACCTGGACGAAAGGAGACACTTAGATGTCTCCTCAACTTTCGACACGCAATCTGGATGCGGATATGAACACGTAGGGGCCAAAGGACCAAAAGGACTCTACTCCGAAGTAATACCACAGTAGTTCCGAAGAAGGCACAACAAGTCCACGAGATGAGGGGGGGATTTAGTGGGTGAGGACTTCCTCTATAATGCGTTTAAGTACATTTACACCTCCTCGGCGAGAAAAAAATTGCTGACCTCTGGCACACACCATGTACATATACATATAATTCTATGCTAAGGTGCATGCATGGGTTTAAATAAATAACGATGTATAAAAGTAATTAGGACAAAATGTTTATAACAAAATACACAGGGTTTATTTTATCATAATTTTAACAGATATGTAGTTTTATCACAAATATTCGTAACACAGAAATAATTTCAAATGTGTGTGTGTTTCACTAATTTATGTGATCCAACCACAAATGCAATTTTAGTTTGTGATTTTTGGTGTTTCTTTTTTCTAATCTAAAGACTAAATTTATTGCAATAAACAAAATTACTTTCGCTTCCATACATACAGTGTCGGTCAAAATTAACCACATACTAAGCTTGTTTCGCAGCATAATGTTTCTTTCATTCAAATTTACAAATTTGTTAATAGCTACGTCCTAGTTATAGTAAATATCTTAAGAAATGTTGCGTTTTGCCTTTTTACTATAAGGTTCGATGTATAAAGTAAGTTCCAACTTGTTAATTTTGATCGACACTGTATGAATGTACATAAAACGTATTTTTTTCTTCGTTGAGTATTTCAATGGCGAAAAAAATCGATAAAGATTTGAAAGTTTCATTTAAAAACAATGCTACAAACTACGTTGCAAGCACAGTGCAATTTCTCTTGTTAGGACTCCGAAGTCCTCAATAGCATGTATGTAGGGAAAGTACTTCTCCGTTTCAGATCGACTTCTTGTATTTAAAACAACGATATAAAAATTAAAAATTAAAGAGTTAAATGGTTTAAAGTCTCCATTTTATGTCAAACATTTTCTGTACTTCAGAGATAATATCTTACTTACTTACTTTATTTAATTGGCCATAACAACCCGTTTAACGGATTTCGGCCTGCCGCAACACATCCTTTCAGGCGCGCCTACGCTAGTTGGTCACACCAATCGATGACAGGGCTTCCTCGATTTGTTCCTTCCAACGGATACAAGGTCGTCTTCTTCGCCGACTTCCGTAGATCCCCGCATCAAATACCCGTCTCGACGGAGCATCCTCCTTCATTCGAACGTCATGACCGAGCCAGCGCAGCCGCTGGAGGCTAAAACACTGCACAACGTCTATGTCGTTGAGGAGCTCATACAGCTCGCTGCTGGATCGGATACGGAAATCATCGCCAACTCGCAATGGACCGAAGATCTTAAGTAGAACTTTTCTCTCGAATACTCTCAAGGCTGCTGTATCAGTGCTTAATAGGGTCCATGCCTCTGCACCATAAAGAAGCACGGGTGGGATGAGTGCCTTGAAGAGTATTAGTTTTGTAGTACAAGAGAGGTCTCTGCTACTCAATTGCCTATTGAGACCATAGTAGCACCTGTTGGCAAGAGTGATGCTACGCTTGATCTCCAGACTGACATCATTTTTGGTGGTAACGGCGGAGCCAAGATAAATAAATTCCTTGACTGTATCGAAAGTATAGTTATCGGCCGTAATCTGAGAATCGTCTCTACTTGTCGATAACGTATGCTTTGTTTAAACCAAGACCTCGTAAACAGAAAATTAAAAATTGTTTCTGCACTGACTCAATGCTATTTATATGAATTGCATAACAAGGTATGATAGGACCATACTCCAACATAGGTCGTACAAGAGATATAAATAACAATTTTCTTAAATAAGGATCAAGAAATTCCTTAGACGAAAGTTTCATGTATCCGTGTATGCTATAAGCTTTATTGACCCATCATGGTCAATGTTATCCCGAAAGCTGACCCTGTACTATTGGTTAGTATGCCAAGATCCAATATAGTTTTAACTTTATCCAAAACAGCATTCTTAATGCAATAGACAGTATTAATCTTAGAGTGTCTAAAAAATGTCATATATTTACACTTTTTAATATTTAATTTCAACAAATTGAATTTGTACCACTCATAAAAACTGCAAAAGTCAGCATGAAGTAGACCAAATCGATTAACATCGTTGAAAGTGTTAAATATTTTAACGTCGTCAGCATACATCGGTGCCAGAGATCAGCAATTAATTGTTTTTTCGCTACACATAAGTACTCATAAAATTTTGAGTATGATTGAGTCAACCAACAGTATTGAAATTCAACTACTCTGATTCATTCGTACTCACTACAACTAATCGTATACTTTCCGTTTAATTGATTTTTAAAAATATTACTCATACGCATCATATTACATGTACTTATTTAGTTGCTCTGAAAAGTATGCAATAAGAAATCATAATTTTGTCATGTATGGATTGAACTGATCAAATTCCATATCACTCATACGTCACATATGTACTTGTCATTATGAATTTTACATGTACATACTCGTACATACAGGTTGCAATGAGTATGAGTACAAAGTTGGGTATAGCCATAGAAAATATTCCATCGGTTCGATGAGCTCTCTACATGTTATTTGCTCAGCTATGTATATGGTAAAAATTTATTCGTAAAGTGCCCCGTGTGAAAAGTCCTCATCCTGAGCAAGTAATTGGTTAACTGAAGTACTACTTAAAAGATGGAAAATTTATTTTATGTTGCCCACTTTTTAGGTCTATTTATATATAAGTGTCTGTTAAAAGGGTTTCTACTGTACATATGCTTACTATTACACACATAAATAAAATATGGCGGGCATGCATGCATTTAGTGTTAATGTGTGGTATATGTACGTTCAATTAAGCGGAATGATTACAATTTCATTTTTATCGCAATTTTTAAAAAGTATTTAGTAAAATTGGTTAAAAATTACTATTTTCGTATACATTGTCATTTGCTTGATTGATTTCATTGCTAATTAATAAATACTACTGCCATACTACTGTAATATCGATATACTAATCGTTGTACTTACCATTACTACAGGATTAGCCAGTGAATTTTTAATTTATACTCGATTTGCCATGTTGAGTAAATATATGTGATAAAGACATACGTACGCGTATATTGAATACTAATTGTAATTCTGTTGATATTTAACATTTATCACATATGTAGATAATAAAGGGCGATCTTTTAAGAGCTGTAGGAAAATTTAAAACAAAAAACACATAAAATTCAGAAAAATGCATGAAATCTTTATTTGAATCGATAGTACGGTCCATATAATTTAATGTTTGAAGATTATTTCATGCAAATGTTGACCGCGACTGCGGCTCAAATGGCCCATCCGCTTAGTCCAATTTTGGCATACTCTTTCCAATCTTTCGGCCGGTATCTCACGAATAAATGCTTCAATGTTGTCTTCCAATGCGTCAATTGAAGCGGGCTTGTCTGTATAGACATGAGCTTCAACATATCCCCACAAAAAATAGTCTAAAGGCGTTAAATCGCACGATCTAAGTGGCCAATTGACCGGTCCCGAACGTGAAATAAAATGTTCACCGAACTCGCCTCTCAATAAGTCCATTGTTACGCGTGCTGTATGGTATGTGGCATCGTCTTGTTGAAACACAGCTGCGATATTTTCTTCAGTTCGCACTCTACGTTAGCGTGTTGGTGGTTTAATGTCCAACAATGTAAATTTGGTGCGAAATTTAGTCACAATAGCCCGAATAGCCGCTTCAGTGGGTCGATCAAACTGACCATAAAATGGAAGAAGCGCGCGATGAATTTTCTTAACAGAGCACGCATTTTGATAATAAAATTCAATGTTTTGCAAGCGTTGTTCGTTTGTAAGACGATTCATGGTTAAATTATAGACCAAACTGAAGATGTTTGACAGTGAAACAAAACACGAAACGTGCGTGAGCTGTTTAAACCAGTGTTGCCAAAAAGATAACTAAAAAATCACCCGTTATATTTAGATAAAGATTTTCAATCAAACAAAAAAATAAATTCGCTTAAATTCATCTCCATTTGGTTTGGATTTTTTACACAATATGAGTATATTGTACTTGTCTCACGTGACAGGTACACGTCCTCTAACCTAACCATTGGAACATCACAGGACACTCCTTCTGAAAAAGAAAGGTTCTAGCGAGCGTATTGCGTAAACGACTAGCCACTAGTCAAAACATTTGTTGGACCTTATCAGTGCGACTTCAACCCTGATAAGCACGACCAGATTTTCACATTACGTCAAATCCTAGAGAAGATCCATTAGAAACAAATGGACACACACCATCTTTTAGTCGCCTAGAAGGCACCCTGTCCGAGACAGCGCAGCCGCTGGATATTAATACGCTGCACAACGTCTATGTCGTTGAGAAGCTCATACAGCTCACTGTTGGAGGCAAACACTTATTATACGAAATATTCAATTGCATCATGGAGAGTGTTTTGCGGAAGGTGGGAAGGTGCATTGCAATGGCATTATTTGCCAACAAAAAATTGTCCAGTTGCTTACGTACGTTGGCGACATTGACATCATAGGACGTACCAAGTGCCTTGTTACTACTGCGCTACTAAACGGAGGTCTCTCAACAGTAAATGAGGGCAAAATGAAGTTTATGCTGTCGACAAGTAGTGGGACATGCAGCATTTTAGATCCCAGATTACGGACGATAACAATACTTTTGATGTTGTCAGCGAATTTGTTTATCTTGGCTCCGCCCTAACTAGCAATAATGCTATACGCCTGGAGACCAAGCGTATCATCTCACTTATCAACAGGCAATTGATTCGCAAATACATCTCTTCTACAAAGAAACAAATGCTTTACAAGTCACTCATTATCCCTGTATTTTCTAATGGTGCAGGAAATTATTAAACATCGATGCAACAGATTGAGAGTATTCGAGAGAAAAGTCCTACGCAAGATTTTTGGTCCAGTGAGAGTTGACGATAATTTCCGCATCCGATCCAATTATAGCTGTACGAGCTCCTAAATGACATGGACGCTGTACAGCGTGCGAACATCTAGCGGTTCGGTCAGGTCCTTCGGATAGAAGGGGATATGCCGCTGAGCTGAGTATTTGGTGCGGGTATTATCGGTAGTCGGTGTAGAGCACGACATCATCTGCGTTAGAAGGAGCAAATCGAAGAAGACACGTCATTGAATAAAACTGAATACAACAAAATGTTCAACATATAGTCCCAAGCGGGCGATGTATAGTTGTGGTAAGGTAGATGTTGTCACCTTATGTCTGACTACTTCCACAATTATAAAGCCGAAAATCGTACACGAGCAGTCAATTATATCTAAGAGAAGAATTGTCAACCCCACATATCGTACATTGGCCTATACCAGAGATCAGCAATGAGTATTCAAAAAGATGAGTAGATTCGAATCATACTCATAATTTCTGATACTTATACGCATTCATACTTATTTTAATATCATACTCATACTACTCATATTCAAAGTTTGAAGTACTCATCGTACACATACTTAAAAATACGCATGATGTTTTTGATTTCAACTCTCCTAGACTCAACATTTCCACGAATCACAAAATAAATATGATTCGCGTACAAATACAATACTCACTAGAAGGTTGTGTGTTTGCTTTGCTTGCTGTCTTTGTATTTTTCTTTCTTCTTTTTTGTAAATGCAACAACAACTAAGACTGTAAACTTTGATGAATGATTCGAATCACTCGAACCATTTATGAGTATTATAAGTATTTTTCTAAGTTTATGAATCTAAATGAGTAGGCGTATGAATCAAACATATTTCGAATGTTATGAGTTTGATGTCAGCGTTGTACTCATACTCATTGCAACCTGCACTTATAAATCAATGTTGTAGTGAGTACGAATGAATTAGAGTAGCTGAATTTCAATACTGTTGACTCACTTATACTCAAAATTTCATGAGTACTTATGAGTAGCGAAAAAACGATTCATTGCTGATCTCTGGTCTATACACATCCTGCTTTTGTTCAATGGCGACTAAGTTTTCCATTGAAGAATTGTTCAATAGAAGGGCCGAGGAGTTCGATTAGACGGACACAATGGAATAACCTTCAAAATTTAATAGCAAGTTATCGAACAAAACAGTACATGCAGTAGCCACACAGTCCATGTTTTTAAGTATTTTCAAGAATGATGCTGGCCGTACTAAAATTTTAATTTTGCTTATATGCCTTTAAGCATTTTAATTTCATCATACTTTTTTTGTAATATAATTATGTATGTTTTAGAAAATAAATATGTAATTGAAAATTGAAATTTTCCTAATTTTTGGCAAACAAATCTGAAATAAAAAAACAAAAACAAAAACAAAAACTTAAAAACATTGCATACAGAAACACTTCTGTACACAAAGGAACCCTCTTTAGTATCAAAAGATATGGGATAATAGGTCATTTTAAAATATGTTTTCAATGGGGGAGTGTATGCATTATAATTCGTATTTAAAGGTTGCCATATAACGGGAAGTCAATTTAATATTTATGTGTGGTATATAACATCGTTACTGTGTCCAATTTTACATGACTCTGGCGCATAAATCAGGTTGAATTTAAGGCATGGTGTGGATTATGTTAGCTTTGGGGACCGCTATGGTTTGTGACTTATTGGCATATATCTGGAATTTAAGTAAACCACATAAGAAAGGGTTTAATGGGGCCAAATTCCATGATTTCGGCGGCCAGTTAACATCACCTCTATATGAGATGACTATTCCCTCAAATTGCTTGTGCATACAGAGATGAATCGTTTTTTCACTACTCATAAGTACTCATGAAATTTTGAGTATGAGTGAGTCAACAATATTGAAATTCAACTATGTTCTCTGATTCATTCGTACTCACTACAACTAATCGTATACTTTCTGTTTAATTGATTTTTAAAAATATTACTCATACGCATCATATTACATGTATTGATTTAGTTGCTCCGAAAAGTATGCAATAAGAAATCATAATTTTGTCATGCATGAAACTAATGGAATTCAATATGACTCATACGTCACATATGTACTTGTCATTATGAATTTTACATGTACTCGTACATACAGGTTACAATGAGTATGAGTACAACGTTGACATTAAATTCATAACATTTGAAATATCTTTAATTCATACGCCAACTCATTCAAATTCATAAATTTCGAAAAATACTTATAATACTAATAAATGATTCGAGTGATTCGAATAATTCATCAAAATTTACAGTCTTAGTTGTTGTTGCATTTACCAAAAAGAAGAAAGAAAAAGACAAGGACAGCAAGCAAAGCAAACACACAGCCATCTAGTGAGTGTTGTAGTGTTTGTACGCGAATCGTACTTATTTTGTGATTCTTGTAAATGTTGAGTTAAGGAGAGTCGAAATCAACAACATCATGCTTATTGTTAAATATGAGTACGATGAGTGCTTCAAACTTTGAATATGAATAGTATGAGTATGATATTAAAATAAGTATGAATGCGTATATGTATCAGAAATTATGAGTATGGTTCGAATATATTCATCTTTTTGAATACTCATTGCTGATTTCTGGTGCATACATTTTGTGTAATATGTGTGGTACGTAGCAACGACTGAGTTGGTGCCCAGACCATCCAACTCGTGTCAGAAGAATTTGGTAATCTATGACCTTAAACGTTCGCGGAGGACAGTGATAATGCCGATGATGTTGCCATGTATTGGACACTTTTAGATGTCATGTGGATTGATATCGCCTTAAATTCCACAATTTTTTGTATTCACGTACCCAGTTGTCTAGAAATGGGCCTCCTAGCAGGAAATGTTTTCCGATAAAAATTAGGTCCTATTGGCAACTGCTTCAGAGTCTATTCAGGGCATATACGTCGTTGTCCGTGGTTAGTTGTGGTCTGCAAAAGACCGAGATCTTGTGAACAACGCGAAATTGACTGCCTCACGAAGAACGACGAAATTTTCTGCAGATCTTGCGTTTTGTACTGAACCAGTGGACTCTAATTTATCTATTACATGCCGAATGGTCCTCTTGGTAGGACGATTATAACGATAGTAATATGGGAAAGTTCGCGGTACTTCGCAAGGGCAAATTTTGCTCATTTTAACAAAAAATTCTGCAGGCGTTGTTGAATACTATATTAATCCATGAGATTTGGTAAAACAGACTCAATGATGGCAACAAAATTTGACGGAGGTATCTTCAAAAAGATAGCCCCTATCAACCGTCGAATTTCAAAAGTCCCTGTTGGAATTATTATGGAAGTATTATGAGGATGATGGTGCCATTGATAACAGCTCCTCTAAGATGTATGTATATCATCTTAGACATTGGTTACTTTAATTACTTAGTTAACAACAGGTATCTTGACAGACGTCTTGGTGAAGCAAATGGATGCAAAAAAGGCAAGAAGACTGAGGGCCACAAGAGCGACAAATACTTGAGTATAGTTGATCCGGACATATTTATTGACAACGCAATGAAGTTTTTTCAACGAAAATGCAGGACATATCACATCATGTAAACGGTATACACCTAAGAGGGATAAGAACTCATATATCACTTATAGATCTGGAACACACGGAAAAGTCGGAAAAGGAACTCTCCATTACATTAACCGATTACTGTCAACTTATTTAAGTTGAAATAATAATAAAATATTGACGCTGTGCGAATCCGGTATTAGACACCAACGAATGGATATGTACGCGTATTTGTTCACAATCATGCGGCCATTAGATCCCTAGATAGTGTGTACGTTAGATCTAACATTTCTCCAAGAATTCCGTATATCTCTAGAGGAGACAGCAAAGACATTCGACGGGGATATTCTAGGTAACAACACATAACAAAAATTAGATTGAATTCATGCATACGGATGATGTTTCTTGGCAGAGGTACTAATTTGCAAAAGAAAGGTGGAGTGATGAACTAGAGCAGACCAGACTCGATGTAATATTACAAGAATCTCATTTAATCTAATGCTGTCATTATTGGTCTACAAAGATGGGTTTGGCAGTAAACAAAGGACAAAACAAAGTATATATTATCGACAAGTAGAGACGTGCGGCGTATTGATTTTCAGATTACGGCCGATAACTATACTTTTGAAACAGTCAAGGAATTTATTTATCTTGGCTCCGCCGTTACCACCAAAAATGATGTCAGTCTGGAGATCAAGCGTAGGATCACTCTTGCCAACAGGTGCTACTATGGTCTCAATAGGCAATTGAGTAGCAGAGACCTCTCTCGTGCGACAAAACTAACACTCTACAAGACACTCATCCTACCCGTGCTTCTTTATGGCGCTGAGGCATGGACCCTATTAAGCACTGATACAGCAGCCTTGAGAGTATTCGAGAGAAAAGTCCTACGTAAGATCTTCGGTCCAGTATGAGTTGGCGATGATTTCGGCATCCGATCCAATAGTGAGCTGTATGAGCTGCTCAACGACATAGACGTTGTGCAGCGTATTAATATCCAGCGGCTGCGCTGGCTCGACCATATCGTTCGAATGGAGACGCCGCACGTCTCTACTTGTCGATAACATATACTTTGTTTTGCCCTCATTTACTGCCATACCCATCTTGGTAGACTCCCGTTCAATAGCACTAAAGGCAGCAGTAACATCTCGCTTGGTACGCCCTATGATGTCAATGTCGTCAGCGTACGCAAGCAGCTGGACACTCTTTTGAAAAATAGTGCCGTTGCGATGCACTCCCGCCTTCCATGACGAAGTTGAAGAGGTCGCATGATAAGGGATCGCCTTGTCTGAAACCTCGCACGGTATCAAAAGGTTTGGAGAGGTCCATTCCTACCTTGACGGAGCTGCAGGAATTGCTCAACGTCATTCTGCATAGCCTTATCAGCTTCGCAGGTATACCGAGCTCAGACATTGCGGCAAAAACACGATCCCTTATGGGGCAATCAAAGGCTGCCTTATAGTCGACAAAAAGATGGTGTGTGTCGACTTGTTGTTCATGGGTCTTTTCCAGGATTTGACGTAGTGTGAAGATCTGGTCGATGGTGGACTTGCCAGGTCTGAAGCCGCACTGATAAGGTCCAATCAGTGTTTTGACGAGTGGCTTCAGTCGTTCACACAATACGCCTGTAAGAACCTTATATGCGATAGGGAGAAGGCTTATACCCCTGTAGTTGGCGCATATCGTAGGGTCTCCCTTTTTCAGGACAGGACAGAGGACACTGAGGTTCCAATTGTTGGGCATACTTTCCTCTAGCCATATTTTGTAAATAAGCTGGTGCATGCGCCCTACCAACTCATTACATCCGGTCTTAAACAATTCAGCAGGGAGGCCATCAGGACCCGCCGCTTTATTGTTTTTAAGACGCATTATCGCGTCTTTGACCTCTTCATGGCTAGGCGGCGGAATCTCCACGCCGTCATCATCGATCGGGTTCGGAACATCATCTCTAAAGGCGGAATTGGTGTCGTCATCGCCTTGTAGCAGAGAAGAGAAGTGCTTCCTCCATAACCTCAGCACCCCTTGCGGATCTGTTACCAAGTTTCCGTTTTCGTCTTTGCAGGAAGACGCTCCGGGCTTATAACCCTCGGTTAGACGCTTAACCTTTTGATAGAATTTTCGAGCGTCATTCCTGCATTTATGCACCTCGATTTCCTCACGCTCACGCATTTCCTGCTCCCTCTTCTTGCGTCTGAAAAGGCGTCTCTCTTCCCTTCTCCTCTCTCTATAGTCCTCGACAATGGCTCGCGTAGCGGCAGACTGCAGAGTTTTTCTGTATGCGGCGTTTTTAGCTGCAGCTGCCTCGCGACACCCCTCATCGTACCATTGATTTCGTTGGGGTGGGCGCTCGAAACCAAGGACTGTTTCCGCAGTAGTGCGCAAGGAGTGGGAGATGTTGGCCCACAGTTCTCCAATGTCGTTGAGATTAGAGAGGGAATGACGGAGCTTGTCGGAGAGTTGAGCGGAGAACGCCTCTGCTGTCCTTTGTGATCGCAGCTTCTTGACGTCCAGTTTTCTCAATGTACTAGAGCGCGCAGACCTCGATGCGCTAATGCGCAATCGAAACTTGGCTGCGACAAGGTAGTGGTCAGAGTCGATGTTTGGACCTCTGAACGTACGCACATCTAGTACACTGGATACGTGCCTTCCGTCAATTACAATATGATCGATTTGGTTGGACGTAGATCGATCAGGGGACATCCAAGTGGCCTTGTGGATATCGAGGTGTTGAAACCTGGTGCTACATACTACCATGTTACGTGCCGCGGCGAAATCGATCAGCCTCATACCATTGGGGGTAGTGTTCTCGTGGAGGATGAACTGCCCGACAGAGGGGCCAAAAATACCTTCCCGCCCGACCCTCGCATTAAAATCCCCGAGGACGATTTTGGCGTCATGGGCCGGGCACTTATCGTATACGTCCTCGAGTTTAGCATAGAAGGCATCTTTAGTCACATCGTCCTTTTCTTCCGTCGGGGCGTGAGCACAAATAAGGCTGATGTTGTAGAATTTTGGCCTGATGCGGATTGTGGCTATCCTTTCGTTCACAGGTGTGAACCCAGAGACAAGGTGGCGAAGTCTCTTATTTACCACAAATCCGCATCCGAATTCGTGCTTATCAACCTGGCAGCTGTAATACACATCGCAAGATGCTAGCCTTTTGCATCCTTACCCTATCCATCGCATTTCCTGGATGGCAGTGATGTCCGTCCTACATTTCATGAGGGCATCCGCCAGTTCGGCGGAAGCGCCTGCCCTGTAAAGGGTTCGGACGTTCCATGTGCGTATTCGTAAATCATAGTCCTTTAAACGTTTGCCGTGGTCGTCAACTTTTGAGGGGATCTTTATAGAGGCTGTTGTTTTGGTTTTCATTGGAGAAAGTTTTTACGTGGTGGGTTCCAAGCCCTACGCACAACCCAAATTTAACGTCCAGGGGATTGGACTTCGCTGCACGCATTAGTTAACATCTAGCGGGTGCTAGAATGCCATCCAGGAGGGGCCACGAGGAGGCTGCGTGTCAACTTGAATACAGCAAGACAAGGATCGTCCTGGTGGCCGCCACGTTGGCCACAGTCAGAAACTTTACCTTGTTTGCATGCATCCCATCCCTCCCAATTCAATCATCCATGAAAATTATATTTCATGATAGAGGGACAGCGGAGATCTGGGAGTAAATAAAATTGCCATGAAACATTTCTCAAAAATCTGACATTCGGAGTTTAAAATTAACTGATGCAACATAAGTGACGTGAGAACTAGGGCATAAACCTGACGGAATGGTTGTAATGACCAATTATGTTTGTATGTATTTCTTTTGTTATGTAGGGTGCTATTGAGTCTCATTTGAGTGACTATAAATTTCTCTATTCTCTCATTTGTGTCATTTTAAAAATTGACTCGCATTAAATAGGCACACCTTTAAAAAGCTTTCAATTTAATGAAAATCTGGCAAGGTTTTCTTCAAGCTCATACAAACAACGAACGAACACATTGAATGTATAAACATGTTTTAAAAGGAAAGAAAATAGTTTCATAGTTTCAATTCACATTGTACGAGAGTATTGTTGAACTACTTATACTTTCCCTTTCATAAGTTGTTAAGAAGAAGATACAGAAAATAAATAAAGAATGAATGTTGACTGAAAATACCACCACCACCACCACCACCACACACACACACACACCTACACCACACATAGGCTGCCTGTCTGTCTGTATGTCTACTGAATGGTCCATAAATGATGAAAAGAATAATGATATTTGCATTTTACATACAAATACATATTTGGCATACATTAACATTCCATATCCTTCTATCTTCATACAAATAAGTAATCGTAGTCATTTTAAATGGATACATACATACATACGAGTACATCGAACAAAGATATGAGTAAAATACATTGAAATCTTGGTAGAAATGTACATAAGAAGGATATACATACATACATACATACGAATATGTTTGTATGCATATATGTATGATGACTATATATGAATATGTACAAATTTAAGCATTTACTAATACACTTACGATTATGTTTTAACCGGTCAAAAGTGATTGCAAAGTTTACTTACTCTAATGCCAATATTTCATAACATGGGAAAAGCAAACAATCAGCAGTATTTTGTTAAAAAAAACTAATCTTTGCTAGGTTATTAAAATTGATTTATTCGAAGAAGAAACGGCAGTCCTAGTGGCTATTCGTTAAACAGGTTCAAATAATTGTTACTTAAGATTTCAGACACACTTGGCCCATGATGAATAGCAGACATAACAACCAGCTACTCAAACTGGATTGTAAGGTCATCTCGATCACAGTGGCCATGCTCACAGGTCATTGCGTTATGGGAAGACACGCAGAAAGATTGCCGATGTTGTCGGTCTGCTGAAAAGAAATGAAATCTTTATCTAATTTCTTTGCCAATGACCATCTCTCGCGAGGTTTAGATTTAAGTTATTTGGCTCTCCATTCCTGATCGGCTTAGCGGAGTTATCATCCATTGATATCAAGTATATAGATTAGTTCATAAAACTTTTAGGCGCTGTTTCCAACTTAGGGGAGTCGCGCTTTTAGAGTGCAGTCCCAATTTCTTCTATGGGTTCGGTGGAATTTGGTTCTATGGTCGGGGACTGAGCTTACCCGTGGCATCACAACGGGCCGTTATGGGTGCTCAAGTGAGCTTTTAGCATCAAAGCTACTACTCCAACCTAAACTAACATACTTCAGATTTGGATATCTACATTCATACATACGTAATTGGCCATTACAGCCCTTCAGTCAGGATTACGGCCTAGCTTCTCTCACCACTCATGTTGTGTGCCTTAATTAAATATTTAGGTGACGGGACCTAGTGTTTAACGTCGACTCCGAACGACAGATTTTTGAGAAACTATTCGTGGCAATTTTTTTTTACTCTCCGATATTTTGCCAGAAATCTGCTGAGAGGAAGTCGCCGAAGAAATATTGTTTTCATATTTTGTTTTGATGTCTGACCCGGGGTTTGAATCGTGGCCTATCTACCGACACACTACCTACTAGACTACGGCGACAAAGTGAAAAGTTATTCGAAAGGCACGATTTTTATTCACTTGCACTAGAACTCTGAAGAGACTAAGCGAAGTTGAACAAAATGTGAAACTAATTTGGGATTATTAAGGTTTCTGCAAGTGGTGCTCTCTTCCCATCTAAATTCTTCTGGCAGATGTCTCTGAGGAAAAGAAAACATTGGTTATTTATCACCTACACAATTATGAAATTTTTGCTGATATCGAACATTTTTTGGACATGCCGCCATTTTGCCATTTGCTCTGGAAAATATATTTGGCTGATCATCTGTTACGAGGTATTAAGAGCATTGTGAATCTCTTAAATGACTTCTCTGTATTGCTAGTTGGTTTGATATGAACAGCAAGGTCTGCGGATATACCATATGTTGTGGATAGATGTTTCCAAGTAATTACTATTCCATGTATTCCAAGTAATTACTATAGTGATCTAAAGAAAACACAGGAAAACTATTTATGTAACAATTGATGGAGGGTACTGAGAAGGTGTGCAGATATGTAGAGTGGCTGCTGCTGCAACTACAATTAATCAGCGATACCTATGGCATTAATATGCTAAATTTCTAATTGCCTAGCGCCTTTAAGTAACCCATGTCCATCTACTGGTAAGGTCTGTTGCCCATATCAAAGGTGGGTGCCGAGTCTAGCAGTAGGTTGCTCACAATATAAATATGAAAAGCTCGCCTGGATGCCATGGTAGCAGTCCCAGCTTCGGAATCAGATGCAGAAGCCAAAAGCAGTTATTCTTCTTTAATCAACGACTGAAATATCGGAAAATTAAGGGACTCCATTGCCCTTACAAGAGCAAGATATCATTTCGATGAATAAGACGTATGATTCTTAAATCAGCCACCAATATTATTATTTCGTTTAGTAATGTAGTAGAAACAGTTTTTAAGTTCCTGATATTGCAGGATATGTCGTATCCTTATCAATTTAACCTAACATACATACATACATAATTGCCCTTACAACCCTTCAGTCAGGATTACGGCCTAGCTTCTCACACCACTCATGTTGTGTGCGTTAATTTTATACGTGAGTTGTGAGACCTACAGTTTAACGTCGACTCCGAGCATCTGATTTTGTTAGAAACTTTTTCATGGCAGGTTTATTTACTCTCAGAGTTTTTGTCAGAAATCTGATAAGAGGAAGTCGCCGTAGATATATTTTTTTTTCATATTTCGTTTTGATGTCTGACCTGAGATATGAATCCGGGCTTTACGTCTAATAAGCCAACACACTACCTACTAGACTACGGCGACTTCAATTCAACCTAACTTGTTCGTTAAAACCGCACCACGTAGATCTGTGATACGTTTTTACTTCGTAGGGTGGTTGACCTCCTTCATCTCTTCTACATCTCAGCTTTTCGCGCATTTGCTGCTTTGCATTATATTACCTCGTTACCTCGCTACAATGTCTATATAGGATTACGGTATTGCTTTTCAGAGCCCACATGTTAAACATCCAATTTAAATAATTTTTTCATGACGGTTAGCTTATTCGCAACGCTTTTATTCTGCTAAGAAGGGTCATTGTTAGAATTTTCTTCAAGATATCAGAGCATAGGTTTGAAGACTTGTGTTATCATATACTAAGCGAATACAATGCTCACTAGACTACGACGACCAAATTACTGGCATTAGTGCTGTGTCTATTCCGAATTTCTTGTGCTATGCTAATAAGTTATTGTGCGAAACGTATAATGTATGTAACAACTATGTAGGTTCAGAAATACATACTTACATACATAATTGACCATTACAACCCTTCAGTCAGGATTACGGCCTAGCTTCTTTTTGTATGGGTAGTGGAAACACTTCATGAAGTGGTCAACCCTCTTTCCCTCTTCTACTTCAACATTACAACAATTTAGTTATGATGATGGCATTACTTCTCAAGACCTATATGGTTAACGTTCAATCTCGAATAATTTTGTGGCGGATAGTTTATTCGTAACGCTTTCACCAGAATTCTGCTGAGTTGTCGGTGTTAGAAATATTTGTTTATACTTCTTCTTTGGCCGAGATGTCAGAGCATAGGTTTAAAGACTTACGAACACGCTAATCACTAAACTACTAGACCAGACCAGATTAGTGGTCTGTAGGTAGCGTGGCCATTCCGAATTCCTTGTGCTCCGCTTAAACGATACGATATACGTGTGTATATGTACCGTGGTTTTATATATGTATATCGCCCCATCACAATTTCGATTCATCCGTATAGCTATACATGCAACTTCTTCTTCTGGGTTAATCTCTCTTTTATATCAACGCAATCTAACCCTTCTAAATAGATTTGCTGTATGGTGTAGTATAGTCGTACAGTCTTTCTGCTTTTCATAACATCTTTGAATGTATTCTTGTGTGACACTTTTATCCGGTCTTCACATACATACATATGTGTTTTAATATTTGCCTCTATCATCTACACTTGTTTGGGTGACAAGCTTATAAAATTGTTGAACAAAATCTTGCCTATGTTAATAAAAATTTTACCATTTTACCCATTTAAACAAAGTATGTGAATATGAGAATGTGTACTGCAAGTAGGAATAGAATAATAAAAAAAATCTGGTATCCAAATATGTACATATAATACGAGTAAAACCAGTAGAATACATAGAAAAAGTCACTTTCAATTTCTTTAATAACAACGATGAACTTTAGAAAACTTTATACTAGAAATGCATTTATTTGCTAACACTATGTAGGTATGTTCATATGTATGAGTGTTTATTAAATAATGGTAATGGAAATCGACATAAAAACCAAAAAATGTTATGAATTTTTGGTTTAAAAGGAGATTCACAGCAGCAGCAGTGTGAGAGGTTTAAGAAGAATTTTTATATTTTTTTTTAAAGATTTCTTATTTCAAAACTTTTTAAAATAGAAATTATTTTCAAAACGATTTTAAATTTTGTTTAAATTTTAGTTTGATAATAAATTCGTCGTATTACTAGTAGTGGGTTTTAGTAATTTTTATCTCCTTGTGTATTGGTAGGCGTAGTTATATATATATAAATATAAGATTTTATGCTAAAAAAATTGTGTAAAACATGATAATTGCTGGCCTGGTGCTTTGCGAGTGATAGTTCATCAAGTAAAAGGTAACGAAGAGATAACATATCGTATTTTATAATTACGTTTCGATAATCCTTTTGTTAGGACCACGACATAGCTTCCATAACTTATCCATGTTTAAGTAATTATCCTCGCGTTTAATAAGCCAACACACTACTCACTAGATTAGTACTTCAATAGTGTAAATTAAGTGGTTGAAAACCTAAAAAATATAGGTAAGCATGCCGTCAAATCAATAAATTTTTATTATATTCTTTCCCTTTCCGTTCTTTTCAACTAAACCAGTAGACTTTATTATTTCTATAATTGGTAAATGCTTTTTGCATTGAGACGTAGTAACAAAAGTGCATAAAATTACCAGAAGGCTTTTAAAAGCGGTACATGTGAATGGGTCAAAAACAGACATTAGGACAGGAGAGTGAATTGTTTGTCCCAGAATGAAATATTGTGACTTCATGAGGAAACTTGCGGACCCTTCACACAGAAGTCTATTCTATCGAAAAATGTATCCAATTAAACTTGAGTAGAGACGGACACATGGTAGTAATACTATTGAAGTCATTGTAGTCTAGTAGGCAGTATGTTATTAGACGTGAAGCCTCGGCCCAGGTCGGATATCTCCAACAAAACGAAATACGAAAAATATTTCTTCGGCGACTGACAAGCTAGGTCGTAGTCCTGACTGAAGTGTTGTAATGACCAATTATATATGTATGTATGTTCCATCTGACAGTCAGATTACTATCCGAGTGCTCGGCTCTTATGAAATTAACAAAAAAAGTGTGAGACTGTTTGGGGAAGCCGAATCAGTAAGGTAGAGAAAATAGTGTTACTCTCTGTTATGTGGGACTTTCCAGTAATAAACAATCAGATGAGCTTAAGAAAACGACAGCATCCACGCCGCTGACGCACACTGTCGCGATTTCATATAACGAGTGGCCAAAAATAGAAGGAGTAATAGTAGAGTAATGAAATTTGGCACACCTATATTAATTGGTAAAACAAAATCATACTTAAAATTTGGTCATTTAAACTCGAAGGATTCGTGTCCTTCCCATATATCCTGAAATTAAAAATTGCTATAACTTGGAGGAAAAAAAAAGATATGTTAATAAAATTTGGTTCACTTATTAGTTTTAACATGCTTAGTACTTCCTCCAAATTTCGTTCAATTTGGAGCAAGGATACGCCCACCTTAAAAATGTCCTTTTTCAAAAAAGTATCAAAAAGACATAAAAAAGTTGAATATATACTTTTTTCGAATCGGAAATTATGATTTAAATGTTTTACTAACTCATTAAAATTTAATTTTCTCACATTCCGTATATCCTTAGAAAATTATAAGGATAAATTTTTACCATAGCTGAAATACTAATTAAACAATATTTTATTAAACAATTTAAAATTTGTTTATATATATTAAAATATTTAAATTTATACATATAAGTGAAAAGACACTTGTAATTGGTTCCTAATTGAATTTATTTATGTTTAAATATAAAAAATCGATGATCTAGAAAAATTTACATCACATCCTCAACTCAGTTTCAAACCTACTTTTTCCACGTCTATATTTTGTCCAATTATTACTAATTTTTAAAAGAATGAATTTTAGTTAGTCCTTCTCTATATCTGCTAGAAATCTTTGAATACGACTTTCCACAAATTGTTCAATATGATGCAACACATTTGTTGTATTATTTTTCTTAAGCTGCACCTATTGCCCAAATATATCACGAATCTGCAATGATGCTGACACTAAAAACATTTATAACGCCCACAAAAGCAGTCAGAAGCAGCTGAAATTTATATATGTTAAAGTACATACTTGTGGCAATAAAATATCAAAAAATTTCAAAAGTGATATTGGGTGTTTTTTTTTAATTCACTACTGAAGTTAATAAATGTATGAAAATCTTAATTTTTTGAAGACCTCTACTTTGGCTAAGGATATTTCACATATGATTAATATTTGTAAACAATTATAGCGTTGTAATTACAATTACATACCTGGATTACAATTCTATTACAAATAATTTAGTCCTTACCAGTAGAATTTTTGAATTTTGACTATGACAAAAATATGTCAAATTTCAAGTTTTCGCACAAATTTTCTATATTGCATGGGAATTCTTAACTTTGAGATACAATAACTAAAAAACTACTCAAAAGTTTTTAAAAAAATTTTACATATCAACTAATAGAAGTGTTTTCTATAAGATAAAGTTAAAAAAATAATGAATTTCCCACATTGATTTTAACCATTTTTGGCCACGGTCGCGACAGTGTGTGACGGTGCCAGAACTTTTTCCAAGTATAAACTGAGGTTAGTAATCAGCCTTTTGACTAGACACAGTAGAGTCTGTACATTTGTTTAAAGTAGTAATCGTTTCAAACGCAAGATTGTGTGTGGATTCTGTGATGAAGAGAGTTAATTATCGGAACAAATACTTAGAATCTATGAGACATTTATGCATCACTAAAGGACATCGAGCAGCATCCTGCAGATTTCAAGATCAATAGGCTTATAGGAGATATTATAGAGATACTCTATATTGGTTACACATGCATAAATAATTGGACATTACAATTCTTCAGTCAGGATGACGGCCTAGCTACTCACACCACTCATGTTGTGTGCCATAATTTTTATACTTGAGTGGCGGGACCTACTGTTTAACGTTTACTCCAAACGACAGATTTTGACAGAACTTTTTCATGGCAACTTTATTTACTCTCAGAATTTTTGCAAGAAATCTGCTGAGTGGATGTCTGGCCTGGGGCTCAAACGCGGGCTTTACATCTAATGAGCGGTCACACTACCTACTAGACTACGGCGACTACAATGGCTTTATTCTTTGTATAAAATATTCTTTATTTTTCTATAAAAAACTAATGTTTTATTTTGACAAAATTTTCATAGCAATACACCTGATATACTGAATATGCTGATAACGTTAATTTCAATACCTTACCTTGCCTTAAAGGATTTGGGATAAACTGCAGTATTTTATAATTTTTTTTGGTGTTTCATTCCCAAATAAAATTGAAATCCTTGGCTTTTATTATTTATTATCATTAATTTTGCACTGCCACAAGTACGATTTAAAAATATGAAATTAATATTTTAATTTTACATAAAGAAAAGAAAAAAATAGAAACAAAAATATATTTTAATGCCATATATTAAGCTGCTATAATTTTGAAGTGCTTTAAAAAATTGTAAAAAGTTTTTCTTTTTTTTCAAATAATCAATAAAATTGTGAATTTTTTAAAACCATAAATTGTTTGGTAACATATGGTTGAAATTTTTCAAAAAAAAAAAAACAACGAAAAATAAAAAAATATTTTTTCTACTATGAAAGGATTAATCGACTTTATTCTAAACTGTGGATATATGAACAAATGAAAGTTTATATGTTTTTTTTTCGTCCTTTAAATGAATCAAGATAAATGTATTTTAATATATAAATGTCGTATTGTTTCTCAAAGATAGAAAATATATCGCCACAGAAAATATAAAGTGGATGAGGTCATTCTGTAATTTTATTTTATATGGAAAGTTGTTTGATGAGTTTTAGTCATCGTAGTCTAGTAGGTAGTAAGTTGGCTTATTAGACTTGAGGCCTCGGTTCAAACCCTCCATATTTGTTCGACGATTTCATCTCAGTAGATTTCTAGCAAAAACTCTGCGAATAAATAAAATCGCCATCGAAAGTTTCTCAAACATATGTATGTCGGTCAGAATGAAGTCGCCGTAGTCTAGTAGGTAGTGTGTTGGCCTATTAGACGTAAAGCCCGGGTTCGTATCCCAGGTTAGACATCAAAACGAAATATAAAAAAATTTTTTTTTCGGCAACTTCCTCTCAGCAGGGTTCTGGAAAAAACTCTGAGAGTAAATAATCCTGCCATGAAAAAATTTCTCAAAAATCTGTCGTTCGGAGTTGACGTTAAACTGTAGGTTCCGCTACCCAAGTATAAAATTAACGCACACAACATGAGTAGTGTGAGAAGCTAGGTTATAATGACCAATTATGTATGTATGTATTGTATAAAATGTTTAATTATAGCCTCTTTTGATTTTGAGGTGACCATATCAATATTTGGAAAAACATTCATACTTATGTATATGTATCATGTATGTATGTATGTTTGTATACATGAATTCGTTTATCCATTACGATTGAATGGCTTTTTGAAATGTATATTTTTGATATGATTCCTTTATTTTTTTTTGTTGTTGTGTGAGTCTAAGTTCTCTAAATACAAATATTGTGCTTCGAAACATTTAAGATGATTGTTTTTGAAAAAAAGAGCATACAAAGCGTTACAATAGTACCCTATACTTCAGCCAGCAAATCACCTCGAAGTCGAAGTCTCTCAATGTTAACGTATTTGGCTTAAGGATAAAATGTTCTTCTGTAAGGTTGCGAATTCACCGTAGTCTAGTATGTAGTAACGGTAGTGCGCCTGTGGTTTAAACCACAGCTCTAGAAATCTTGAACAAAATGAAATATGAAAAATTATTTCTCTCGGCGACTTCCTCTCAAACTGAAATTGCTATTCAGTAAAGTTTGTTTATTTTGGAAAATTACTTCAAAGAAAATAAACGAACTGTGATGTTCAAATTTAACATTTCTGTAATTTCTTTCCGATTCATCCGTCAGTCATCATCCGTCATCTTCATTGTTTGCAATTCAGCAACTTCAAACTTTTTTTGGTGGTCTTCCACGTTCTTTATTTCTCACATTAGAATGGTTTTTGTTGCTTCTAATAAAGCCCTCTTGCAAGGTCTGAAACTGGAACACATCAGCATGGTTGGAGCGATGTTTGTCGCCAGTATTCGGATGGGCCATATATCATCGGAATGGTGTAGAGTGGTGAGTGAGTGGTGTTAATACGGAAAGCTGGAAGAAACTCTCATACTACACCCAAGGACTTCAGATCCATAAGTCTGTCCTCCTTCTTATTGAAGACCATGGAGAGACTCGTTGATACGAACCTGCGTCAGGCCCTGGATGGAAATCTCCTGCCCTGCATAGCCTGGTGTGCAGGATAGAGAAATCGCTGGCACAATAGGAATAACCTCTGGCTAATTTCGTGGACATCAAAGAAGCTTTCAATAATGTGGAACTATGCGCTATAGCTGGGGCGCTGACAAGGTTAGATGTACAGACCACTATGGTGAACTGGATATCTAATCTACTTTATGAGAGAACAATCTACCCCGCACTTGGAGGCTCGAAAAGGATCAGAGCTATAGGGAGGGGCTACAAGGTGGAGCACTCTCTCGTCTTTTGTAGAATCTGGTGATGAATGAGCTACTAGTGATGCTGGAACAAAATGGATGTGAGGCAATTGCTTATGCGACATTGTTCTGGTGATCTCCGACAGATTTGTCGACACTATGAGGGATAGGATGTAACAGGCTCTCAGGAGTGTCTGCTCGCGGTTTAGGTGTTAACCCGGTGAAAACAGATGTAGTACTGTACGTAGTAGTACGACAGGTGGGCGGCCTCGGACGCGGGTCGAACGCCTTGTAAAATCTGGCCAAGGCTGGATAAGGGCCGCACAATGAATCTACTTAAACTCCAAAGAGGCGCACTCAGTGTGGTTATCGGTGTCATAACGGGGCATTGCATTATATGTACGCATGCGAGGCGCATTGATCTTTGACACCTTGCTAACGATTTCGAATTTAGAAATAAAGGGCTATCCATTTCGTGGTTTTAAAAGTATGGGACTGGAATTCGACATCTGTCAAACTAAGTTGTGAAACCAATTTTTTTCTTTTCAGTTGAAAGTCTGACATTGACGAAAATGGATCGATTAACTATCACACAACGCATAAAAATTATCAAAACCTACTACAAAAATGGTGATTCTGCCACAGCCACGTATCGTGCTTTAAGAGGAGATTATGGTTTACATAATCGTCCAACTACGCAAGCAATTGGCAAAATTGTGAAGAAATTAGAAGAGACTGGAGTGGCGAGAGGCCATTACATCCAGAAAAAGTCACTGTTTGGTGCGCTCTTTGGTCCGAAGGTGTGACCTTACTTCTTCGAAAACGACGATGGAACGACTGTCACCGTCAATTCGGAGCGTTATGGTCATATAAAAACCGACATTTTTTTGGCTGCTATTGAAGAATACGACTTGGAGAATATGTGGTTTCAACAACACGGTGCCACATGCCACACAACTCGAGCGAATATGGCTTTATTGCAAGAGATATTTCCTGGCCTCGTAATTTCTCGTCGTGGCGATATCAACTGGCCACCAAGATCATGCGATTTGGTGAGGCTACGCGAAAGACCGTGTTTATGCAGATAAACTCTTGAGCACTTAAAACCAACATTCGTCAAGTTATGGCTGGGATACCGCCCAATATGTGACAAAAAGTGGTCGAAAATTACCTCAAAAGAATCAATGCTTGCAACACTTCGCGTGGAGGTCATTTTTCATTCCAACTTTACAATAAAAAAGAAATATCATGAAGAAAATATTTTATATGTGTTTTATTTACGTTTTCTTTTGAAACCACGAAATGGATAACCCCATATTTATCAAATTTTTTTCGAGTAATCTCCTTAAGGGGTTAAAAGTTGATTTTGGCGATTGTTAGGATTACTGTATTGTTAGGATACTGTACAATTTCTTTTGGCACTCACTATATACTAAAGAAGACTGTTACACTTGCTTGTATGCTATAATTTTTAAAATTTTTGTCGAAATGTAAGTGTTGTTTTTAGGCACTACTCATAAGTTGGTAGATAGAACAATATGTAGAAAAGGTTTAGATTCCCTATAATATCCAGATGGAAACAACTGTAGGGAACAAGATCTTAAGACTAGGCACAGCCAGCATTATCCACAAGATGGTTCTCTTTCATCGTTAATGTGAAGCTAGGTTTGTGGATGAACTCTTGATGAAACTATCTAAAGTGGGCATTGACTGCCAAGAGCTCGCAGTACTGATGCTTACTTACTTACTTACTTAACATTACAACCCTTCAGCCAAGATTACGACCTATCATTTCACCCCACTTATGCCGTGTGTGTTCATTTTATCCATCAGTGGCGGGATCTACAGTTTAAAATCGACTCCGAACGACTTTTGAGAACGATTTTTGAGAAAATTTTTCATGGCAGGCTTATTGACTCTCAGAGTTCTTTTTACCAGAAATCTGCTGAGAGGCAGTCGCTAATGAAATATTTTTTCAGATTTCGTTTTGTTGGAGATGTCTGACCTGGACGCTGAGTCGTGGCCTCGTCGAAAAAGCCGTCATACTACCTACTAGACTACGGCGATTACTAGACTACTTTCCAAACTTTTGCGTAATGATTTTAAATTCAGGACCTTCGTCGTTGATGTTAATATTTTTTTGATCACATTTGTTTCTTGCTTTATTCGATCTGCATGTTTAAGTTTTTTTATTTAGGATACTCGTACTTTTTGTAATTTTTTTTCTACGTAGTATACAAGGTTTCATAAGTTTTACAATTTTAGCGGCCATAATACATATAACTTTTGATTTATTGATAAATACCCTTTTGTTGAAGCTACATCTGTCCAATTAGTTTTCATTTATTCGAATTTAATCAGCTTTGGGAAATTATCATAGACGACCAAAGACAATGACGTTTATTCGCTGGCCTCTGGAGCAGCTGATAACTGGTCCCAATTTTCATCGAAAAATCACTTTCAAGTGAAAATTTAAAGTGTAATTATAAGTGAAAATTTCAATTAAATTTGGAAATAATTAAACAATAAACATTTTCTATTTGGCAAATAAATGCTTGAAGGGTTAAAAACATTCGTTGCAATTCAACCATAAACAGAGACTTTTCTCTGAGCCCCCCTTTTAATGTACATATATTTGTTGGCAAAAAAAAAAAATTATAAATACTTATGCTCATATTCATACATGAATGGACTCATCTGAACAGTCATATAGATCCGTACATAAATATAAACATTTTACAAACTGCAACAACAATAATATTGACATTTTTTTTATATACGATTGATGGTTGGAAATTTTATTTCATTTTATTGTCAGCATGTTTCATATTGAAGTTCCTACACCTCCAACACACAGTCATATAAAGAAGGGGAAGGGATCGGGGGGTGAATAAGAAGAGATGTATGTATTCATACATCAATTGAATGAATGAATGAATGACTGAATGACTGTATGTATGTATTCTCGTACACATAAATTCTCAATTTAAACATTATTTCAGTAAATGCCTGTTTTTTGTTGTTGTTGTTGTTGTTCTTTTTATTGTATACCATTTTGCTTTCGGTTGTGAGAGTAAGCTGCCGAATTGCCTGTTGGAAATATGAAAATTGAAATATTGCATGTGAATATATGCCACAAACACTTGAATCAATGTTTCAATATATAAAAGTGCGTATATTTGCTGTTTATTTTGTCTGTCAGCAATGCTATACTGAACGAGGGTTGTATGTAAAATATATCCATACAATTGCTTTACCATGCATCATCTCTCACCCACGCCACGTAGTCAAATGAACATCATTTATAATTTTTAAGCCCATAATTCGACAATGGACGCCAATGGCAAAATGTCGCTTTTTATATGGTATGTGTTGCTGAAAAGAGAAAAATTTAAATAAATATTAACAACAACAACAACAAAAAAAGTAACAAACAAACGAGTACATGAGTACATGTGTATAAAAGTGTAGAAAAGAAATTTCCATAAAAAGAAATTTATTTGTTATTATTGCTCTACGGCGGCGTATACTTTATGTTATTTTTATTGTTTGCCTCTTTGGCTGTAACCACCCCGATAATGGCAATGATATGGGTCTATGATGGAAATTTTGTAGATCTGAATGTAATGCTTGTATACAAATGTAAATGAATAATTATTTACAGCTGAAATATTATTGTGAGATATGCATGAACATATGTACGAGTATGTAAAGGAATTCTATTAAATTCGTTGCTTTTCTTTCATTTTTTTTAGGTTCATTCTTAATAGACCTGAAGCAAGTAACAAAACTTAAATTGGTTAAATTTTGCTTGTTGATACAATACGAGTAAAATGAAAACAATTTATTGAAAATCCAAATCAACATAATTAATTCTGCTATAAAGATGCAATTAAACTAGAAACACTTCATTTCAGTTCAGTCTTGTGTATTTTTTTAAGAATTTTTTTGCTCAAAATGCTAATACAAGACAGAAATCGTATCGAAAATAATTTTTCTCATTACAACCATACATACATACATACATAATTGGCCATTACAACCCTTTAGTCAGGAACGGCCTGGCTTCTCACACCGCTCATGTTGTGTGCCTTAATTTTATACTTGAGTGGCGGGAACTACAGTTTAACGTCGACTCCGAATGACAGATTTTTCAGAAACTTTTTTATGGCAGGCTTTTATTTACTTTCAGCGTTTTTGCCAGAAATCTGCTGAGAGGAAGTCGCCGAAGAAATATTTTTTTTTCATATTTCGTTTTGATGTTTGGCCTGGGGTTCGAACCCAAGCTTTACCTCTAATAAGCGAACACACTACTTAGTTTACTATTGCGACTACTATTAAGTTCATGGCATTTTTATTACAAATGAAAGTTCTAGCATATGTATGCCGCGGCTATGAGTTATAGGGTCCATGCGGTCATTCCAATTTTTGACTACCGTGTTCCAATAAATATGGCCTTATAGCATCTATGGAGGCTTAAATATTGGCTTCCAATGCTTTAAGAATTGGTGATATCAGCATAGACCAATTACTTAATACAGCCTCATAAGAAGTAATCCAGTACAGAAAAAAGTTGTCATCAAATTGATTTTGCCATAAATCGATTATTACACGAGCTGTACAAAAAGGTGGGCAGCCCTGTTGGACCGAAATATCGTTGATTATTAGCTGATTAAATTTTGAATAGAAAAGTTCAGTAGGCCTGACTCGGTAGATCTTACAATTCACCGTAACGACAGCTACTTGCTCATTTTGAAAGAAATAATCACGGATAAGGCAGCCTTCGATAGTCCCATAAGGAATCGTGTTTTTGCCGCAATGTCTGAGCTCGGTATACTTGCGAAGTTGATAAGGCTATGCAGAATGACGTTGAGCAATTCCTGCAGCTCTGTCGAGGTGGGAATGGACCTCGCCGAAGCTTTTGATACCGTGCGAGGTTTACGAAGGGAGTCTACTAAGATGGGTATGGCAGTAAATGAGGGCAAAACAAAGTATATGTTATCGACAAGTAGGGACATGCGGCGTATTGATTTTCAGATTACGACCAATAACTATACTTTCGATACAGTCAAGGAATTTATTTACCTTGGCTCTGCCGTTACCACCAAAAATGATGTCAGTCCGGAGATCAAGCGTAGGATCACTCTTGCCAACAGGTGCTACTATGGTCTCAATAGGCAATTGAGTAGCAGAGACCTCTATCGTACTACAAAACTAATACTCTTCAAGGCACTCATCCTACCCGTGATTCTTTATGGTGCAGAGACATGGACCCTATTAAGCACTGATGCAGCAGCTTTGAGAGTGTTCGAGAGAAAAGTACTACGTAAGATCTTCGGTCCATTGGAGTTGGCGATGATTTCCGTATCCGACCCAACAGTGCTCTGTATGAGCTCCTCAACGATATAGACGTTGTGCAGCGTATTAATATCCAGCGGCTGCGCTGGCTCGGCCGTGTCGTTCGAATGAAGGAGGATGCTCCGGCGAGACGTCTAGTCGGCGAAGAGGATGACTTCGTTGGAAGGACCAAATCAAAGAAACCCTGTCATCGATTGGTGTGACCAACTGGCGTAGGCGCGCAAGAGGCAGAGGCGCCTGAAGGAGGGTTGTTATGGCCAATTGAGTAAGTAAGTCAGTAATACCGCCAGCATGTATTTCGAACATATGCATTCAATTGTGATGATTGTAGTAGTGCGCCCTGAAGTTGCCGTAGTCTAGTAGGTAGTGCTTTGGCTTATTAGATGCGAGGCCACCGTTCAAATCCCAGGTCAGACGCCTCCAGTAAATCAGAATATGAAAAAATATTTCTTCTGCGACTTTTTCTCAGCAGCTTTCTAACATAACATCTAAGAGTGAATAAAATTGCGACGAAACAAATATGTCGTTTTGCTATGAGTTTTTCACCCTGAGTAAGAAATTTCCTACGTTTAGGATTTTTCTCTTTCGAGAGAGTCTTTTAACTTAAAACAGTTTGGCACAGTGTTGCAAAACTAAAATTTTGAAATGGTACTGAACTAGAACTGAAAAAGTACTTTTTTGCATCAAATGGTACTTTTATAAAAGATACATACATACGTACATAATTGGTCATTATAACTCTTCAATCAGGATTATGACCTAGCTTCTTACACCACTGATTTTGTGGGCTGTTAATTTTATACCTGAGTGTCCGGACCTACAATTTAAAGTCGACAGCGAACGACAGATTTTTGAGAAACTTTTTCATGGCAATTGTATTTCATTCTCAGGGTTTGGCAGAATGAGTTAGCCGAAGAAATATTTTTTTTTTTCATTTTTCGTTTTGTTGGAGATGTCTGACATGGGCTTTGAACCGAGGCCTCACGTCTAGTAAGCCAGCACATTACCTACTAGACTATTTATTCATGTATATTTAATACACATACGGCACGGAACAGAAAAACGTACAAGACAAAAACAACTGATTCGGAACGTAACAAAACGTAAAAGCCCCGTTTAGCCAAACGTCGACGGAACGTAGGAGAACATACGATCGTTTTCAGCATATTAATGCTTATGCAAATGCTTACCGTTATTACATTAGGATTCGGCAAGGATTTTCATTGCTTTTCGTATTCTAAAATCGAACGCATGTTCCGTGGACGTTTGGCTAGTCGGGGCTAAAGTTTAGTTCTACCTTCAGCATTACGTTGAACATGTTGCTAATGCTTTAATAGTTGAAAAGCGCAGGACATAAAATATGTAATAATAAAAAAGTGCTGAAAGCTCGCAGGGGTACTGTGGTATTTTTGAAATGAAAAAGTACTAAAAATAGTCCAAAAGTACTGAATTTTTCAACACTGATATGTCATCTGCCTCGACTTCCCTGATATCACATTGGTTTGTGGCAATAGCTGATGGCTTGCTAGAAGGGCTCACCTCTGCATAATATCAATTATCTCTCACGAAGGTTTTGTGTTAATATCACATTGGTTTGTGGCAATAGCTGATGGCCTTGATAGAGAGCGCGCACCTCTGCCTAATATCAATTAATATTTGAATATATGGATTCCTCTTAACTTCATTGAACTATCCATGAGGCAAAGATACTTACAGCATGCCGACACATGCTGAACTGAAAATCTTTGCCATATTGGCCTAAATTGGATAGGAATCATTCAAATCACTTGTTTTAATCCAACAATAAGGGCATATATGCCATGCTCTATCTATTCTCACAAGACTTCGCGTGGCAGATATCTTGTCTGTAAATGACATCTGCAAAGGTCGTAGATAGTTCAAGGAAAGAGACATTGTTTTCCAACTCATTTGTCAACGCCCGTGTTTGGCTTAATGCAAACTTCTTTCAGGTTATTTGTTGGCTTGTCGTCTATGTAGTACACCACAAGGTGCCATTTTCTCCTACGGCATAGTGCCGGTCATGTAAACAGTAGGTGAAGAACAGACTTGTCTTCATCCTCATCTTTGCAGCTTCTACAGAAATCATTAGCAAAGTGTCCAAGACCAAAGCAGTTCTTGTGAAATGACCTCTACAGCCATAGTGAGCTTGCTTATTGGTATTAAGTACACTTGACGTGCGTTAGAAATTCGACAATTTCGGTGTTATTGACGTATATTCAATACCATCTTAATATCTGATGAAATAATTTTTTTTCTAACGTTTTACAGGCCACAGTACATTACAAACGCATTTACTGTCTCAAATAATTTTTGTTTGAAAGAAATCTCAACAATGAATGGTAAAAAGGAGTAAATTTTCATTTCAACACTTTTCATTTTGCCTGTGGAATTCTCTTGTCATATTGAATTGTTACAAGGACATTAATTTTAAAAATTTTTTTTGGCAACAAACAAAAGAATTTACTTTCACACAGATTTCACTGAGGAGATAATATTTGGAATACTTTACATAGAATAGTAGTAGTAGCAGAAGTATATGGAATACGAGAAATATTGAATGATTTTTTCATAGCACAAACAAACAACAGGGATGCAACAATTTACAATGGACACAAAAATGAACTTTAGAAATGCTTTTTATGTATTCTATGTATTATAGTGGTTACATTCTGTTTTATTTTTATTCTTCTTGAGCAGAAAATCATTGTGAATAATATACATACGTACATACTTACACTATGTACCATAGAAATGCCTTCAAGTTCATTTTCTACTTGGCCTACATAATAAATTCATCATTAGCCAAAATGGAACTTTGGTTTTTCATATGAAGGAATATGTACGAGTATTTGTGTATTGAGGGGGCTGGGGGAAAACCCTTTGCAAACAAATTTAGACCAAATATTAATTATGTTGAGAATCTTTCATTTAATCAGACTTTACAATACAACCACACTGTTAATGTTAAGGAAACTGTTGTGTGTAAGCACATATGCATACGAGTAGCTTGTGTGTAACATAGCAAACAGTATGACAGATCGAAGTTTTCATTTGAAAATAGAAATTTTGAAAATCATTGGAAAAATTTCTCAAACCATACTACTACTGTCTATGCAAATGTAAAAAATCCGTAATAAAACAAAAAACTAAAGTCGTTATGTAACTCAATACAAAATAAACACTCGATTATACAGTGTCTTTAATATTCGAATCTCATTTTTGAAAGAGTTTCTGTCTTTGATATTTTTGTCTTTGATCGGTATTGCAAAGAAACGGCATACATTTTGGCTTCAATGTTTCAAAAGATGCTGGTTAGTCGATGTAACATACATACTTACATAATTTGTCATTATAACTCTTCAGCCAGCATTACGACCTAGCTGATCACAGCACTTGTGCTGCATTTGCTAATTTTATTCATGAGTGGTGAAATATAGAGTTTTAACGTCGACTCCGTATGATAAATTTTTTAAGAAACTTTTCTCGGCAATTTTAGTTTACTTTCAGAGCTTTTGCTTAGACGGTTCAAAGATCAGACATCTATAGCAAAATGAAGTAAAAAACATTTCTCCGGCGACTTCCTTTCAGTAGATTTCTGGCAAAAACGCGGAGAGTAACTAAAATTGCCATGTAGGTGCCACACAACATGAGAGAAGTTTAAGGTTTGTAATGCCCAATGTATGTATGTATATATGTATGTGCATGCGGACAATATTTATCAGTTGTTGTACATATATTATTCATAAAGACCAGAGATCAGCTATGAATCATTTTTTCGCTACTTATACGTACTCATGCAATTTTGAGTATGACTGAGTCAGCAGTATTGAAATTCACTACAACTTATCGTACGTTTAATTGTATTTTAAAAATATTACTCATACGCATCATATTACATGTAGTACTGATTTAGTTGCTCTGAAAAGTATGCAATAAGAAATCAATAATTTTGTCATGTATGAAACTAATGGAATTCAATATCACTAATACGCAGTGTTGCCAATTTAGCACTTTTGGTGCTAGACTTTTTAAACTCGTTTAGCACCAAAAAAAGTAATCTTGCACCTAGCATTTTTTTTTGGCATTTTTAAATTTTTTTAGCATTTTTTTTTAGCATTTTTTTTACAATTTTTGGTATTTTAATTCATCTATATTTACTTTTTTTGAAACCAATTCTACATGAAATACAAACTGTTAACAAAGTCTTTCAAAGCAATGAAAGTGACCCAACTCGTCTTTTAAAAGAAATAATTCTATTAATTAACTTTCTTAAAAAAAAAGATATTGGATGACGAAAATATAGATGTATTATACGATGATTTCGAAGATAAAGTTTTGTACTCCTGTAGTCTTGGCAGGTGGAAAAATCGAAAAACACAAATAAAATTCGTAAAAATAAAGTACAAGAAATAAGAAATAATTGCATTAACTTCGTTGTTGGATTAATAAACCAATTAAAGCAAAGGTAAGTTAAATATAAATATAAATTTTTTTTAAAATTTTAGCAATTACGTTTAACTTTAATTTAATTTTTATTTCTTAATTTTAAGAAAGTGCTATTACCAATATGAAGTGCCAACGAGTTATCTGAAATTAATTGGAACTGGTGAAAGTTATGATAATAATGATGAAAATGACGATGATGATGACTGTACTTTTTAAATTCATCAAATTATTTTAGTCATCTTAAAACTTATGTGAAAAACTATGAATTTAAAAGTTCATGTTTAAACAGTAATTTAAAGACTTTTTGTTTTTTAAGAATCTAGTTTCGATTTATTGTTTTTAAAAATGAATTGAACATGTTATTTTTGATTTTTTTTAAATTTTTAAATTATTTTAAATTATTTTAAATTTTTAAATTTTAAATTTATGAATTTTTAAGAAATACAGATCTCATAAATTAACTATAAATCAATTTTTTCTATTAATTTTTGTTAACACTTTTTTTTGCACTTTTTTAAAATTTTTAGCACTTTTTAGCATTTTTTTTTTAGAAAAATTTAGCATTTTTTCTCAATAATATTTTGGCAACACTGCTCATACGTCACATATGTACTTGCCATTATGAATTTTACATGTACTCGTACATACAGATTGCATTGAGTATGACTACAACGTTGACGTCAAACTCATGACATTCGAAATATGTTTGATTCATACGGCTACTCATTCAGATTCATAAATTGTTAGAAAAATACTTATAATACTCATAAACGATTCGAGTGATTCGAATTTACAGTCTTAGTTGTTGTTGCATTTACAAAAAAAGGCAGAAAGATAAAGACAAAGACAGCAAGCAAAGCAAACACATAACCTTCTAGTGAGTATTGTAGTGTTCGTACGCGAATCATACTTATTTTGTGATTTTTGTAAATGTTGTGTCATGGAGAAACGAAATTATCAACATCATGCGTATTGTTAAGTATGAGTACTATGAGTAGTTCAAACTTTGAATATGAGTAGCATGAGTATGATATTAAAATAAGTATGAATGCGTATAAGAATCTGAAATTATGAGTATGATTCGAATTTATTCATCTTTTTGAATACTCATTGCTGATCTCTGATAAAGACAATACATCTTGCCTTAATGAATGTGAGAATCATGCGTATTACATAAGAAAAAAAAACTTGCACTTGTCAGACCCTATACCCAAAGACAGACATATACACACAGCTGGACAATGAATTCGGAAGTAAGTCAGTTACAAACAAAGATTTTCATGAAAGATGAAATAAACCAACCGACCAGTGTCTGTCTGTGTGTTAGTTTTTTTTTCCAATTTTCTACACAAGTTTCTATTGAAGAAAAATTGTAACAATAAATCCTTTTGTAATGTAACCACTGCATCTATACAGTTATTCATGATCTAAATAATGTTGAAAGTATGTTGCAAAAAAAAACAAAAAAACTGAAGGAAAACCAGATGAAACTATATTTAAAGCAACAATAACAAACCCAACAATGTAGTGATTTGTGTACAACTTTAGCTTTGTTCCAACATTTAAACAATAATTCAAATCGACGAGTAGGAAAATGAATTGCAAGCGATTGAAAAATGTGAAAAAAAAATTGTAACAAAAAAAATTCGAAAAAAATTCTTCAAGATGAAATTCACACAAACAAAAAAAAAGGAGGAATGAAAACTTCATCTATATATTATGAAAGGACCACAACACTTTTGAAAAACAGTTTAAAAGGACTATCTTTGTTTGTGGTTTCAAATTTATTTGATAAAATGTGCATAAGAACAAGAAAAAAAAGAAAAGAGAAATTATATTGAAATGTTTGAAAACAATTTTCAAAAATTTATTATTATTGTCAATATAAAGACATTATGTAGAATGAAAAAAAGGCTGAAGTTAGAATTTATTTTGTATAAAACTATAGTAAACATAAGGAAGCTTCTTTCAGTGTAAAACAGTAACACTCCTGGTTAGTTCTCTTTGTGAAAGCCTCAAGAGTTACATTTTGAAACTGTGTTTTCGTTTTTCTGCTGCCATTGCTAAATCATTCAACAACGGTTTATCGATGTGATGACTTGTCCATACATAATTGGCCATTACAATCCTTCAGTCGGGATTACGGCCCAGGTTCTCACACCACCATTTGAGAAAAATTTCGTGGCAATTTTATTTACTTTTTTAGTTTTTGCCAGAAATCTGCTGAGAGGAAGTCGCCGCAGAAATATTTATTTTCATATTTTCGTCTTGATGTTATTATTTATTACGTTACTGCATGTCTAATGAAAAATAAATACCAACATTTAGTTGATTAATAATTCTAAGTTTGCCAAGAAATTTAATTTGGAAAAAGCCCACTAAACTTTACTGCTTTCAAATACAACTTTTCCTATTAAAACATTAAAAATTAATTATTCATGTTCATCTTATTATTCAAATATATACAGTGAGAGACAAAAACATTTTCACGAAGAATTTTGAGCGTTAAAAACGTAGAAATATATGGCACTGCGTAACCATCATATGGTATTATTCTCTCTGCTCTTAGCTTTGTTCTGCTTACCTACACTGTGGTGTCATAGGCAACTTTAGGTCAGACCATTATGGTATATATCCAGTGGATAATTGTTGGGTTATATCTCACAATTTCCCTGCAAGTCTTCAGCATATCAAGTCTGACCCTTCATGGAATCAATTTATGAGCCTTCGATGACAATTTACTATCCAGTGATATTCCCAGATATTTTACTTACAGTTTCCTTGATCTTATCTACTTAGATGTCGAATATTTCTGTCATTTCAATATGTTCATGCCTTGGTTTATACTTAAAACTTCTGACACATAACACCGATTTTTAACATCAAAAACTCTTCGACTGATGTCACAGAGAGTTCCTTCAAATTTTCCTTGAGCCATCAGGAATTAAGCCAATGTAGTATAGTAGGTAGGGGTGTTGGCTTATTAGACATAAAGTCGCGATTCAAAGCCCAGCCCAGACTTCTTGAACAAAATAAAATATGACAAAAATATTTGATCGGCGACTTGCTCTCTATAGTTTTCTGACAAAAATTCTCAGAGTAAATAAATTTGTCATGAAAAGTTTCTTACTTACTAAATTGGCCATTAACAATCCGATTAACGGATTTCGGCCTGCCGTAACACATTCTTTCAGGCGCCTTTGCTTCTTGCGCGATTACGCTAACAAGGTCGTCCTCTTCGCCGACTTCCGCAGATCCCCGCATCAAATACCCGTCTCGCCGAAGCATCCTCCTCCATTCGAACAACATGGCCGAGCCAGCTCAGCCGCTGGATATTAATACGCTGTACAACGTCTATGTCGTTGAGGAGCTCATACAGCTCATTGTTGGATCGAATGCGGAAATCATCGCCAACTCGCACTGGACCGAAGATCTTGCGTAGGACTTTTCCCTCGAATACTTTCAAGGCTGCTGCATCAGTGCTTATGGGTCCATGCCTCTGCACCATAAAGAAGCACAGGGTGGATGAGGTCCCCTCACTTATGGATAAAATTATCACACATAACACAAGTGGTGTGAGAAGCTAGGCGATAGTCTTGACTGAAGAGTTGCGATGCTTCTGCATTCTATTGGTAGCCAATGACCGCCTCAAATATTTTCTTCCAGAGTTCATTCACAACCTAGCTTCACATTAACGGTGAATGAACCCCATCTTGAGTGTAATCTCGCCCTGTGACTACTTGTATTGTTTTGTTCCTTGCATTTGTTTCCATTTGGATATTATAGGGGATCTAAATCTCTTCTATTTATTGCTCTATGAACTCATGATAAGTGCTTAAAAACAACACTTTCAGAAAACCTTATCACATTCCGGCTATGAGAAACTAGGCCATAATCCTGACTGAAGGGTTGCAATGGCCAATTATGTATTTATGTATACTATGTTCAGACATGCACTTTTATTGCGTAAATCTTAATAAACGCCATTATTGAACTCAGTATTTCATATAAAGTTTCAATTAATTATTGCGCAATAAATACGCAAATTGTTATAACATTGAGTAAAACTTAAAATACAGCACTGTTCAGTGAGCATATTACAATTTTCCGAATACTTTTTGTTGATATTTGATAACTCATATGTCAACTACGACAACAAAAAAAAAAAAACAAAACAAACACAATGTTCATGGCGAAATCAATAAGGTGATGTTAAAAGCCCAGCTGATTGCTTTTTTCAGTCCACATAAATGTCAAACATATTGTTTGAGTACAGTGAGCAAAAAAAACTTACACCCACTATCTCGAAATAATTTTTGAACAAAAAATTATCTATAAAAAGAAATTTATTGTCCTTAAGGCTAAAAAAAGCTTTAAAACTATATTCTGATATTAAACATTTCTCTATTGGTTAAGTATAAAGAAAATAATTGTCGAAACTAAAAAAATCCCACATTTTTAGGTAAAAAAGATGTGATTTTTTGACTATGGCTAACGGGTTTCCTAGAAAGTCATGTTAAACAAAATCCTGTGGAATAATTTATTTGTTAGTTTTTTATAATAAGTGTACACATTTTTTTTGCTCACTGTATATACATTCTTTTGTTTATTTATTTTTTATTTCCCTTTACTTTTTTATTCTACACAATTTATAATTTATTTAAATATTCTGGATGTTTGGGCACAATTTTTCTTGTAGAATCTGCTTTTATGCTTCCCAGTATTCTTCTGAAGGTCGTCATACCTTAGTGGTAGCACAAATCAGCTCGTATTTAATAAAATTAATTTTTTTAAAATTTGTTTTTAAATTTTTTTTTATAAACGAAAAGAAACAAAAGAGAAATAATGACACAAAATAACAACTTTATGTCATTATATGGATTCGCCTTTGTCATTTCTGGCTTACGGCGAATTTAATTTGACATTAGTGGTCACCCAAAAACAACAGAAAATACATGTTGTTTTTGTTAAAAAACACTGCGAATTGAGTTGTTGTATTCTTGCCATCACCTTATTGAATATGCCTTGCACAATGTTGTTGCGACAACCAGCTGTTTTGTTTACCAGCTGTTAAATGAATATTGCTTATATTATGTCTGAACACTTAAAATATTGTAGTCAAATAACCGAAAATTGACTCAATAAAAGTGCATGTCTGAACATAGTATTACCTCAACTTGGGAGAATAAATCTTCAAGTGGGAAACTTCTCAAAATATGAAACTAGATTTAATGCTACAGGAATATAAAGGGAATGAAACAATAACAGAATGAATGGAATTGAAAGTGAGTGCCAAAAAGGACACGTACATATATCTTTCATAAGACCTTATCAGCTTCCACTAATAGCTATTGGTTTATCCGTTAGACATTTTAGAAATTCTGAATTAATTAATAAAGAGAGAGATAGACTTACTCTAGCTGGTAAGCAATAAATTTATTCCGCTGAACCAAATACATCCTTAAATATCTTAAATATAAAAAAAGCTTTGCACATTTTTGTCCTGCCCTGTATTCCTTACAGTGAATATTATATTGACCGTATTAAAAAGTTTAATTATTAAATCCATCACCTCTTTGTCTAGGCTTGACTTCAATACTGACATAATAATCTATTCTTAGAGAGAATATAAAAGTGAATGACAAAAATTAATCTCATGTATGAATGACAAACTGAGAGAGAGAGAGCCTCGTATGTATTGTATTCATATTGTGACATGTCTCATCGATGTTTGTGTTTGAATATGTAATGGATTTCTTAAATGAGGTGACACAACATTAATTATCATTTGCATACAACAAGACCTCTCCTTAAATTCTATGCCATTCTCTGATGCTCTGTACATGTTGTAGACTTATAAAATATTTAAATTGAAATATTCCCAACATGACCATTGAAAAGTTTTACGGCTTTCAATATTAAATGTTTGTTTGTATAATTACTGGAGATTTTACTATTATTATACGTATCCTCTCTCTCATAACTTGTTATAGGCGTACAGTTGACCATATACATACTTACGTAGGTTTATATATGTATGTATGTGGATGCATTTAGGCCAAACACAAACACAAAAAAAACCAATGTTTCATTTGGTGTTAATTGTTCGTAAATATTTTATAAACTTTATATCTTGAATCTTTTCGAAAGAAAACTTTAATTAAATGCACTGTACTCGTATTCAAGCAATTTAATTTATTTTTGAAAATTCTTAGTTTTTCAAGATTAAAGATATTTTTATGAGTGGTTGAAGTATAAATTGTTCTTTTGCGAAAATATGTATGTATGTATGAGTATTTCGGAAAATTGAAAGATAATTAATTCCGTATGTGAATACTTAAGTTTTTGGAAATTAAGAAAACATAAAATCTTTCTAAGAAGTTTGGAATGAAGTTATGCCAAGGAGGCTATAAAAAATAAAAATACAATTTTATTTTAAAAGAGACAAAGTTTCTACAATATATGTATGGTACAATGTTATTGTACAAATATAAGTACTTAACACTGGACAAAGTACTTTTATTGCTTATCGCATAGACACTTTCTTTTTAATCGTTGAAGGTTTTCGTCCTTTTAATTTCAGAAAATAAATCGCTTATAGTAAAATTTAAGTTTCTTCAAAGTCCAAAGTGCAAACTTTATATTACAGATATACTTGCGTTAAGTACACATCATTAAGTGTACATCACAATGTTTTTAAGGTAGAAAATCTTTGAAATCGCAACATTTGCGGAAGGTGCATTAAGCCGGTTTTTTGCTTGTGGAATTATACGGTGAGCCCGCTCTATTAAAAACACAGTGTGGCACAATCTTGTTATAATAAAAAAAACTTTCTGTTCTGTTTCTATTAATTAATAAATACTCGAGTCTTTCAGTCTCCGATGTATTTCAAAGAAAATGTGTGTTTAGAGATTCATTTTAGCCATCATGGAGTTTGCTGCAAGACTTGATTCTCAGGCTACTTTTTATTAATCTGGTTCAGGCATGGGTAGCTCCCACGAAGTCTAATTTGCTTGCTCATTGCCTCAAATTTCCACATGACCTAGGATTCAGCCCAGGTTATCTATCTGATTTAGCTTTTTATTCTAATATCGAGTAAAATTCCTACCACAGAATAGTCCCTCTCTTAAAAGAGTATATAACAACCAAATTATTACTTTTACTCTTATTATTCTATCTTAGCATTTGATTTGTCTGGTCACTTTGGTTTAACTTGTCTTTCATTAACCTAACCATAGTCATCATGGCAGTTATAGGACAGCTTCTTGCAACATGCATACATAATTGGTCGTTACAACCCTTCAGTCAGGATTACAATCTAGCTTCTCACATTATACGTGTTGTGTGTGTTAATATTTATCCATAAGAGACGGGACCTACAGTTTAAAGTCGACTCCGAACCTTAGATTTCTGAGAAACTTTTCATGGCTGTCACTCTCAGAGTTTTTGCCAGAAATCTGCTGAGAGTCAGTTGCCGAAGAAATATTTTTCCAATGGAGATATTTGACCTGGGGTTTGAACCGTGACCTCACCTCTTGCCGATAACCCAACGGAAAGAATTGTAATCAACAGTCCAGAGATAGGTGATCTTCCGAATTTAAACAATTACTGTGGGAGTACATTACTACGCCTGGTCATCCGAATCGCCTAGGTAGCAGAGAGAAGACTGGACTCACATCCGCTTTACACACCATTCGTACATACATACATACATAACTGGCCATTACAACCCTTCAGTCATGATTACGGTCTAGCTTCTCAACACCACTCATGCTGTTTGACTTCATTTTATACTTGAGTGTGACCTACAATTTAACGTCGACTCCGAACGACAGATTTTGAGAAACTTTTTCATGGCAGGCTTATTTACTCTCAGAGTTTTTGCCAGAAATTTGCTGAGAGGAAGTCGCCCAAAAAATGTTTTTTCATATTTCGTTTTGGTGGAGAGGTCTGAGAACTGTGGCTTGAAGCGTGGCCTTACGTCTATTAAGCCATCGCACTACTTACTAGACTACAGCGACTTAAGTCTTGTAAATAAATTTTTCATTGAAATAAAAAATCCACCTGACCTGTCCTTAAGGATGTACTTACAAAACGTTTTATTATATTTATGAGTCAATTATGTTGCATTTGTATTAAGTTTTTAACTTTAATACATCCGATAAAAAGTATTGATATTTGTTGTTAAAAAAATATCGAATTGAGTCGATGTATCGATAAGTTTGTTCACGCTGGCCACCCTACTTTTAAGTTTAGATTTAAGATTTGTTAAAGTGTATAAACCACCCCTGTATTAGTATAAATTAATTGTGAATATGAAATATAAATGAAAAGAGATCAATACCCGATCCACCCCGAAGCTAAAGGTACGTTTTGTTGTACTAAATACTAAATAAATAATAATTTTGGTTATTGAAAACTAATTATCTTTGTTTTTTATTTACCCGCATTCTCGCGAAATATTTTATTTTATTGCTTCCCCAATTCCCCCCGAAACAAAGTTACATCGAGTTTCTTTGATTCATCTGGATATACTGACCATATTATAAATGATTTAAACTTATTGTACCCTATGGATAATAATTTTGTTGGTGAAAAACCTTGATATTTGATCAAACTTGAAAGGCTTTTTTCCAATAACTATGTATCAAGAATCGACACAAACCACAATTGTTCCTAAACAGAAATTCTTGTGTCATTTCTGTCGTCATTTTTCTCAAGCTTTAAACCTTTCATTAGCTGTAGGCAAACAACTCTTGGTAACGTTTTTAAGTAAAGTTCACTCGCTGATATTATCAGGACCACTTGTTCGAAACTAATCTACGAAAATAAAAATGTATAATTTCGTTTGTATGTATGTATGTAAGAAAAACAAAGTAAGATTAGAAAAGTTTTATTTTCTGTTTTTGAAGGGGGATGAGGGATAATAAATTAATTTACACCCTCTTGTTTTTGCCAATCGACAACGTTTTTAATATAAAAACAAATTTTCAACATGGATACTAAGCAACTGCATTTTAATAAATACTTTCCTCCTCCTTTCAATTTTTACTTGTTGTTGTTGTTTAAACATAAAATGAAATTTTCTTCGAAAGGATTTCCCCATATTAAAACATCGTTTTTTTAAGTTTTGTTTTGATTTTCTCTGGCTTTTTACAATGTTTTGTGTGCCAGCATAGATATGAATAATTTAAAACACTTTATTGTTCTTGTTGTATTTTTATTTATGATATTTTCCTGGTGTTGTTAGTGTTGTTGCAATATATTTTCCCGCTAGTTCGTCCTTTTTCTTTCCCTACTCATTTTCACTTTTACTTTCATTTTCGTTTGTTAGCTTGTTCGAGTTTGTGTCCGTGTCTGTAGTTGGCTTTTTTTAATGCATTTTCTGCTCCAATATATGTATCTGGTAAACGTAATATTAAAAAATGTTTGTTTTGCGTCGAAGAAATTGTGTGCATAATAGTTTCTTCTTGTTACTTGATTTCGTTTTCTGTTTTTGCATATTTTTTCAGTGTTGTTGCTGAACATTTTAAATTTATGACTTTATCATCATTATAATCATAAAATAAATAATAACATTATCATGCTTTCGCTTGGTTTCTTGTTGTACAAAATTTTTTAATACACTGTGGCTAAAATATATGTTTTCTTCAGAGACGACAGAGAATTTTTGTATCTTTTTAAGTAATTAGTAAAAAGGATAATAAAATTTCCTTTTTATTGTTGCTCTCAAAATGTTTATTAAGTATTGCAATATATATAGACTAAACATCAGTGCATTTGAAGGAGGTTCACAGGTTCTAAATGTATCCTCTGTTCGAGAATCATCCACTGTCCCTACAGAAGTGCAGATAAGGATCATCATGGAATATGATATTTGCAACTACAACAGCAGGAAACTCCAAAGGATTCAAGGAATATATTGCTTATAAACAAATTGAGATAAGGAGACTCTCACACCTTAATTATCGTGAAAGAAATGATTTGCTTCTGATCGTTATTCATCTCTTTCTTTAAAAATTTTCATTTATAAAGATCCTTATTAATAAAGATAACACTTCCGGTATTCAATACCACTGTACTCAACAATAGATTAATTATCAAAGGTTGATGTCTTATCATTGACTGCCAGCATTGGTCTTGGATCTTTTTATAATGCCTTTTTGTCTGACAGTTTTCTTTTCATTTTTTGTTCTGTTCTTATGTAGTCGCCGTAGTCCAGTAGGTAGTGTGTTCGCTTACTAGACGTACAGCGCGGGTTCGAGCCCCAGATATCAAAACGATATATGAAAAAAAATTCTTTGGCGACTTCCTCTCAGCAGATTTCTGGCAAAAACTCTGGGAGTAAATAAACCTGCCATGGAAACAGTTTCTCAAAAATCTGTCGTTCGGAGTCGACGTTAAACTGTTGGTCCCGCCACTCAAGTATAAAATTAAGTCACACGAAATGAGTAGTGTGAGAAGCTAGGCCGTAATCCTGACTAAAGGGTTGTAATGGCCAATTATGTTGTGTGTGTTTGAAGTTATTTACTTCTGATCGCTATTCATTTCGTTCTTTAAAAATCCTTATTAATAATGATCCGGTATTCAATATTTCCGTGGTTTGCTGTAGCAAGTCCTAGGATAAAAGGGGCTGCCATATATTGCTGCCTAGTCATCAAGGTGGTGAATGTGTTTTTTTGATGAATTGTATTGGATGAGACTGAAGCCATTTAATTTTAAAATTCCAAATCCACTATGAAATATTTTTTAAGTCCATTGGAAGTCGAACCTGTGCTACTCGACTTGTAGACAAGCTGTTTCAGTCGCTACACCACTCCGCCGCTCTTTTTATACTGCCTTATTTTATGCCTAACAACTACCTACCTGCTACCTAACAATCTTGCTGTGGAATTGCTGTCTTATTTTCGCTTTTATTTTTGTTCTTATTCTCCTAAATTCCTATGTGTTTATCTCTGTAACTATGTGTACCGTGCGATGTGTGTGCTTTGTTGTTTTCTGTCTGCTTATGTCTTGTTTGCTTATTTTTGTTTAGTTTATTCTTGTGCCTTAGCCATGTGGAATTTACAGCAATGGAGTCCAGAAATACATGGTTTAGAAATACTTTAAAATAGTAGGAAGTGTTAAGCGATTCTTCCAAGTATTATTTGGATATCTAGATCGGTAATATAGAAGCAAATGATATAGCTAACATAGATGGATAATCATAGGAGATAAAATTCAAGAATTCAAAGATTTTTGGGGTGACTGAAAGTGCTATAAAGAAATCTATGGTCTACACAGTAGACTAAATCTCTACGACACTTTGAGTTGCTCCAGATATATGGAAGAACATTACCTAAACTAAGCCTAAACTTGTTGAGCCTAATCTAGATCAAACTAAGCGCGTTCATAGTTCGTAATGGCATACTTGGATTTATAGCTCAGTTTGAATTGCAAATATGTGGTAAATATAAGCCAGTGCAGGGCATGTAAGAGGGAATATGGATCGCTTTATATTGCGTACCTGTTTGAGATCGGTCTAACCGTGGTTTGACAGCTGAGAATGTCAACCTGTGCTGACATTTCCATGCAATACGTTTGACAAGTCGTTATAAACCTCATAACACTAGAAAAACGCTTCGAAATAGTGGAAATTAACTTGGAGAAAATGTTAGCTTGTTCTGGAATATCGCAAAGCACTTCGTTCATTTTAAGATCAAAAAATCATTTTCACATTCATTTTATTCTTCGCGATTCAAAGTCGTTAACAAGATGAAGAAATGAGCGTACCGAGAAATGTTGAGCGAAATCTTCAGGAAGACCTCAATATGTCGAATATTCGCCGTTTTTGACTTGTCCGTTACACTACGACTAGGTGAGTTTCTTGACATGCATGCCTTACAGAACGTATAAGAATTAAAGCTGAACGTTCGTAGATTATTTTAAGGTTTTGTTGATTGGGTTCTTAAAAAACTGAGTGAAGATGAGGATTTTCATCATCGAATTGTATTTAGAAATTAAGTTAATTTCATTTAAACTTAACTAACGATTACTAAACTTAACGAAGTTAGCAAGGAGCTGCCGTTACGATAAATGGTGATAGATCTCATTAAATTTTATAGATAAAATATTAGAGGTGTAGAAATTGAGAAATTACACATAAGTAGTGTGTTTATGGGCTTTCGGGGCCACTTTTTCCATACATTTTTGGGAGCATGCCTACGCTACAGTCGGTCATTTTGGTTGTTCGATGGATATGTAACGCGGTATGTGAGTGTTGTATGGGTGTGTGATATGTAGGGTGATGAGTGTGTTGTGTGTGTGTGTGTGTGTGTAGGGTGAAGTAATGAGTAGGTTTATGTAATGTTAGTGTTGGTTGTTTAGTGAATAGTGTGTTTAATATGTAGGGTGATGTAAGGTGATTGGTGATGTAAGGTGATTGTGATGCGTTTATGCCGGTTGTTTTAATATTTGTATAAACCTATATTAAAGTTTAGTTTTTAATTCTAATGCTATGCAACTTGCTCATCATTACATTTCAATACTTGAGCAAGCTGCGTGGGAAGTTGAAACATAACTCCCCGAAACATGCTGCACCTGCTGCATTTCATAAATCTAAAGCTTAACAACTTGCCCATCATCCAGCTTCTACATTTGTGCAAGTGGCGTGGGCAGTTGAAACATAACACCCCTAACCACAATTTCGTTTATCATTGCTCTAATGCAATGAGTAGGTTTATGTAATGTTAGTGTTGGTTGTTTAGTGAATAGTGTGTTTAATATGTAGGGTGATGTAAGGTGATTGGTGATGTAAGGTGATTGTGATGCGTTTATGCCGGTTGTTTTAATATTTGTATATTGTAAGAGTTCTTAGAGTTAAGTTTGATAAGAATGAGTAAATGATTTGTTTGTGGTTTTGAGAAATGTGTAGTTTAATAAAAAATATTTGTTTGCGGTTTGTGTAATATGTGAAAATTATAGTTTAGTTTGTTAAGAAGTAAGTGCATTGTTTTGATTAAAGAATGTTTTGTGCTATATTTAGATTTTTGCTATGTGATTAACGTTGAAATAAAAAAATGTTTTTGTTTAATTTTTCTGGAATGTTTTGTGCTATATTTAGATTTTTCCTATGTGATTAACGTTGAAATAAAAAAATGTTTTTGTTTAATTTTTCTGTTAATATTTTATTGTGGGGGGGTGGGGGGTAAATTACAAAATATTATTCTATGACTAAATACATTGCATTTCTTATAAATGTAATTAAGTTTTATTAAAAGTACAGTTTTTACATTTCAATAAATAATAGAAATTTATTATTTTTGTTGCTTCTTCTTCTACTTGTTTCTTTTTGTTGTGATAATAATGACAATGACAGGTGTCTGGGCCGCATGTTGCATCTTCATTAGACCAGACGCAATCTTCGAAATGTTCTCCATGTTTAGTTTGTTTTGTTTTTAGATTGTTGATATATTCGATAAATGATTGTATATCCATCAGTTTTTTCTTATCTTCATCGGAAATGATGTGTGTAAATGTTTTTAAAAAATGAAATAATTCTGTGAGAAACATTTTTGTGTGTCTTTCTCCCCTTACTGTATGATCATATGTAATGTTTGTAAATAATCTTTAACATTAATTGTTCTCATATTTATACTATTTTGAGTTCGTTCAAAGAGCGGACTCGTTTCAAATTCTCCATCGGTTTTTTCACGATCAGCTAGTTCGTTAAATATTTAATTCTTTTTCAATTAGTTCTTTACGAAATGATTCGATTGCATCACCTACTGTAAACTTTTTTTCTAGGAACGTTGGTTTAAAGAGTTGATAGAAGGGAGAAGTTGATTCATCATTAAATTCATTTTCATTTTCATCATCATATTCAAATGTTGTTGACGATGTTGTTGTTGTAGATGGATTGAGTTGTTCCTCTTCTGTTGTTATTGTTGTAGTAGTTGTGCTAGTTGTTGTTGTATTTTCATTATTCTCCGTTATTATATAATCATCTCTAACTTCTAATGGTTGACTTTCTTTCATAAATTTAAATGATATATTAATTTTGAGTACATCGTTATTGGGAAGAGTAAAATTGAATTCTATACTCTTTGAATTTATTTCTATTGGATGAGTATTTATAGAAGGTATTGGTGATGTGGTACCAATTATTACTCTCAATGCAAGAAGAAAGATGATTAATTTCATCATTATAAAGCCTTACCAATTGTTGTTTAGTTAACAGAGATTCAAGATGTAATGATTAAAAGACTATTAATTTTTTGTTTATATACTTTTATTTATTAAAAAAATTATATATATATATATATATACATATATATATGTATATATTTACAACTTATATATTTACAAAAGTTTTTTTATCTCATTTGTAAGAGGAATATACTCGAACATTCTATCGTATATAATTAGACAATACGCAGATGTGTTTGCAGGTATATTTGTTAAGGTTTTCATTTCTATACGGATATCTATTGGTCCAGTTTTAATTGCTTCATTCTGATGAGTAACATCTATTACAACTATTGGTGCTGTTGTCTTAAATTTTTCTCTTGTTAATAATGGTTGTGAGTCACGGAAATAATAGCTTTGTTGAAATTTACAATACATGTCATACAATACAGCAAAACGATTTCGATCGAATTTTAGATTTAAGTCATCATATGGGTATACATCAGAGTTCAAATATATTTTTACATCAGTTAAATCGCAATGAGTAAATTTTTTTTGAAAATCACGAAATGCTAAAAGAATGAATCGTGGCCTCTCATTTTCACTCGCTAGCTTAACATTCCAATGAACAGCTGTGCTTTGTGGAAGTGAAGGATAATAGTATGTATCCCAACTTCTAAAGGAAATATTTAACGGTCGGCGACTATTAATTGTTTTAAGTATTTCCAATCTGTAAGCATCAGCCATTTGAATATGTGGTACTTTCCATACAATGTTCAGAATAGATAATTTAAATCTTTCAGTTGGGAGAACAGATTTAAGTACTTGAGAATCATCTTTAGAGCGTAGAAGAATTAGTTCATGTTTACAATTGAGTATAATTTTATTAAAATCTTCAGCAAATCCAAACAACATTTTTAATGGGACGCAAAAATTAAAATAACCGGACATTAGTGTAAGATTATCGGTATTATTTGGCGCCCATCCTGCATTTATTAAAGAATTGCTTTCAAATTCGTTTAATGATACATAGTTTTTCATTTCTGTAGTTATTCCCAAATGTCGTGTACGATCAATTTCTATGCCGTTAAGTTCATATCGGATTTCATCAAAGAGATAACTCATACAGTTGTTAAGAAGACCTATAGAGGGGGAGACTGTTGAATCTGCCTTTGTTGCATACCCTTCAATATAGAGAAAGCTTTCACTTGGTAAAACATATAAATCCTGGTTTTGAATTGATATTCGAATTTCATCATTATTTTTATAAGATTGTAGATATGATATATAACTATGATATTCCTTTTTAATAATTGAAGTATCAAATTGTGGTTTTTGTAATACGTTTATTATATTACTCATTTTCTTCTTCTTCTTCTATTTTACTTTAATTGAAATCCTAAGCTTTGTAAAAACTTTTGATTAATTTCACTTAGATTATTTTTCGGTTGGTTTTCCTCTCGTGTTTTTTTCAATTGTATGTGTTCTTTATAAGAAGAAGCTAATTTATCTCTTGTTTGTTGTGTAGGGAGTGTTGATGGTGGAATGAATGTTGTTTCCGCACTCGAGGTCCTTTTATCGAAAATAATCATTATTGTGCAGGTTTCAAATGTAAACGTACTGATATTTTCTCACCTCGAAAATTTATTAAATTCCCGTCCTGATCGACAATTTTCAAAACTAATGTATTTATTGTTCTTGTATTAAGTGGTAAATATATAACATTAGCAGGTGCTTCTGTTATTTTATAGCCTGGACTAACGTTCAATGAAAACTGATGTAGGGTATGTGCAGACGTGCTGTTTATATACGAGCCACTCACAATATTACAATCAATGGATATTATATTTATTTTTGTTATATCTATAGTCTTATCCGAATAGTGCTCTTCACCATTTTGAAGTACTCTATTGCTAAAACCAAGCAATGATCCAATTGACCGTTCTCTATCGAAATAAATCGTATCTGATGAGCTTTTTATGAATGTCTGTAAAGTATTGTAATTAGCTTCAATTCTCAGTTGTCCTTTAGGATTAAGGCTATAGTATTTAGTGATAATCAAATCTGAAATATCAGATATTTCATACGATCCAATAGGAACTTCAATTTCATAATCACCAATATGAAATATATTATTTTCAACATCAACATTCGGTATAGAGTGATACGTATCGAAACTAATTAATCCGCAGAGATAAGGTTCCTTAAGTTGAATTGGCGGAAAGTAGTTTGCAACAAGTTGAGAAGTGCTTCCGTTTAATGTTAACGTTATTGTCATCTTAGCGTATAGTTGTTGAATAATACAATTTTAAATTAATTAAACATCTTTTATAGTAGATCATTAGCATTAATCCAAGAATTGTGTTCTGATGAAAATCCTAACCATTTTACATATAACATATTACCCTTTTTCTTTAAAACCTTTTCAACTAAATATGTTTGTGGGTATTTAGTTCTCATTAATTCATATTCATAGAAACCACCCTTTATATCATGGCCTTGATAGTCTTCTAAAAGGTATGTTTTTGGATTAGTATTTCTTAAATGTTTAATTTTAAAAATTTCAGTTGTCCAATTTGGTGTATAACCCTTTTCAAATACATGTTTATATTTGCTGATACGAACATTATCGCCAACTTTGAATTTAGGTTTTCTAAAAATCTTTAAATTGTTAAAGACAGTATCGAGTAAATGTGTAAATTAGGTGCTAGAGCTCTAATTGCTAAACCTAATTTCCATAGTGTACTCAAAATTCATGAAAATATGCATGCCATTCAATTGAATAGAATTAAAACTGAATACAATAAACCAATTTATATTGGTTTTTCAGTTTTAGAAATATCCAAATGGAAAATGTATAGTTTTCATTATGATTACATAAAACCTAAATATTGTGAAAACCTTCAACTCAATTATATGGATACTGATTCCTTTATTTACAATATTAAAACAGACGATCTGTATAGTGATATAAAAAATGATATCAGTACACATTTTGATACGTCTGCATATTCAAAAGACAATCCATATAATTTTCCTCAAATTAATAAAAAAGTATTAGGAATGATGAAGGATGAGTGTAATGGAAAAAATATTAAAGAATTCATTGGTTTAAGAGCTAAAATGTATTCAGTAAAAATCGATAGAGTTGATAAGGAAATTAAAAAGATTAAAGGTGTTAAGCAATGTGTAACTAAAAAATTAAGTATAAATGACTTTAGAAAATGTTTATTAGAGAAAAAATTGTATTATGACACAATGTATATATTTAGATCTAAGATACATCAAATTTATACACAAAATATTAGTAAACTAACATTAAGTTACTTAGACGATAAGAGATTTATTAAAGAAAATGATATCAATACATATGCATGGGGACATTATAAAATAATGTCAACATCAACATCATCATCATCATCATCATCAAATTTAAATTTATATAGAGAATTTATGCAAGACGATGATGATGATATTTTTTTTAAATGTAAATATATAGATTAAGTAGTTTATAAGAATGTAATATGAAATAATAAAGTACATACATATGTGTGTATATTTGAAAATAAATCAGTTTTTTTATTTTATTTTTCAATTTTATAAAAAAAATTCAAGGTATCACATTTCTTTAAACATAAAAACCACAATTAAATGCACTGGTTAATATAAAAAAAAAAAAAAATGGAACAACTACTTTTATCGAATAATGTGGTTAAATTAAAACAACTGAAAAGTAAGAATTTTTATATATAATGCTAGAAAACTCTAAACACATTGTTTCTTATCAGATGTTCGAATTATTGAAAATTTGTATAAAAAGGGAGTAAGTTAACATATTGGAATTATTAAAAAAGTAAAATGTTTTGTGAAAACATGAATTGTGTGTGCCAGCTTAAACTGAGATCACAGTTTCAGCTTTGGCAGGATGATAAGTTCGCTGAAGAACTTTCAATAGCGGTAGCGTTCCTCGCAGAGAGGAAGACGGAAAAATGTTTCAAACCTTTGTTTGAAACACTTCTAATACATTACGTTCTGAAGAAGAACTGTACGATGAAGTGGAGGGAAGACTATATTGATGTCTTCCTCGCCGATGGAGAAGAGTCTTACTGGACCACCATCAAACTCGAGGAGAATTATGTGCTCTTCGAGGGAGAAAAATTTTACATTCTATATAAAACCTTTACAGACTCTGATATTTTATAGTCTAAATAAAGGAATTCAAAATTTAAAAAAAAGTTGTTTTTATTTGTTGAGGGATTTCTTTTTTCAGGTTTTTTGTTTTTTAATAAAAATTTTTTTTAATAAAAAAGTAAAAAAAGTCTTTTATTTATTGAGTGGGGGAAATTTCTTGTTTTTCAGGTTTCAAATAAAATAAAACAATTTATTTTTTTTTTATTATTTCAATTCAATTTATATTTATTGAATAAAAATTTTAAACACAAGTGTCCGCAATTAAATGTATTAAATTTTTGTTTTCGTTCATAATTATATTCAATGGGAAATTTTAAGTAGTTGACAATCTCAAGTGGCGGTTGCAAGTCTCCAAAGCTATCAAAGTATTCTTTATAATTATGATTTTTATAGTATGCTACCCAATGCGTTCCAGCACCTTTTGCATTATCCAAATTGACAACACCACATTCTTGTTTGAATGGTCGTTTAGGTAGAGAATCACGCATGAAAACACCTCTAAAGTATTTTAGATGTTTACCATATTTTCTTATATCTAAATCTGTTAGGGGGCGATTGGGTAGATTTTCTAAAAGTTTTTTGAAGCTGGGCTATAATACAATCCATATCCAGTTTTATATGGTTTAAGATATAATCCTTTTCCCATTGCAATTGATTCCATATATCTGTTGTGTCGGTTAGCTTCTGCCAATTGTTCTTTACCATTTTTTATACTGTTTATTGTTTTTACTATAGCTGATCCACCTGAAGCTAAACCGCCTAATGCTGATAATGCTGTCAAGACGGGTATTAATGGTAGAAAGCCACCAATTTTTGGTAATGGAATAACTCTTGGTATACTTATATTAGATCTCCTTTTACCTTTGAAGTTAATATGAACAGCTTTCTTTGCAATTTTAACAGCATCATTTATATTAGCGGGATTTTCCTTTTTCAAAAGGTTAAATGTATTCTTAACGGTGTTTAAAAACAATTTTTTATTACATTTGTTCTTCTTTCCTTTTCTCCTTCTTTTTGAATTCTTTCTTTTCCTATGTCGCTGATTCTTCATACCTAATCCGAATTTTACTTTTGTTTTCATAGCATTCGTTACAAACCATGCGTTTGCACGTTCTTTAATATCACTGTCTTTAGCTTTTACTCTTTGCCAGGCTTTTTCAGCTAATATTTGATCTGCTTGATGTCTTTTATTTATGTCATGTGTTTGCGAATATGCAATATCGTGTTCTTTACAGGCAGCGTCTAATAAATTTATACCCTTATCTCCTCTTGCTAGACGTTCTTTAAGTTTTGTACCAGGTCCGCAAAATTGATATCCAGGTAAATGTAATTCAAAAGGTAATTTGTTAATTAATGTGTTTACCAAACCACTTCCAGTCGTAGACTGATAACTATTTTTGTTTTTATAGTAATTTATGATCATACTTCATCCGCAAATGGTATACGATTAAGATGTAAGTAAAAAATGTTTATCTATATATATATATATATATATATATATATATATATATATAAGATACATTGAATAATAAGACTTTATTAGTAATCAACATGCGTTTAATTAAACAAGCTAAAAGAATTGTTATTCGAAATGCTGATAATGCAGAGGAAAAACGGTCTAAAACTCGACATAGCACTCTATTACCAAATTCAATAAGAGCATTAATTGTGGGACCATCAAATTGTGGTAAGACTAATGTCATGATTAGTCTCATAGAGAGTCCTAATGGTCTTTGCTTTAAAAACATATACATATATTCAAAATCTCTATATCAACCAAAATACTGTTATTTAAGGAAATTAATCAATCCTATTAAGGGGATCAGTCTCTATACGTTTTCGGAAAATGACCAAGTTTTAAGTCCAGCAAAAGCAAATCCGCATTCAATAATGATTTTCGATGATGTGATTTGTGGAAAGCAAAATTCGATAAGAGATTACTTTTGCATGGGTAGACATAAAAATATTGATTGTTTTTACTTGTGTCAAACATATACGAAAATTCCTAAACACTTGATACGTGACAATGCAAATATGATTGTTGTATTTAAGCAAGATGAGATGAATTTACGTCATATCTATAATGATCATGTTATTGGTGATATGTCATTTAATCAATTTATAGATATATGTAATAGATGTTGGAAAGATAAATATGGATTTCTTGTTGTTAGTAAAGATGATGATGAATTGAATAAAGGAAGATATCGTAAGGGATTTGATAATTTTATACAGATATAAGATAGATTTTTTAAATATAAAGCAGATCGTTAACAGACCGTAATCAGATTGTAAACAGATACCAGATCGTGAGCATATCATAAGCAGATAGTGAGCAGATCGTAAGCAGATAGTGATCAGATCGTAAGCAGATTGTTATCAGATCTTAACCTGATCATAAGCAGATCATAAGCAGATCATAAGCAGATCATAAGCAATTCATTACCAATAAAAAATAAATATGAATAATAATAACTTATTAAAGGATATTGTAAAAACCAGAACAATATTAAAAGAAAAATTAAAAAATATTAAATTAAATAATATAGATAGGGTAAATACATTAGAAGATACATTTCAACCTATAACAAAACCTTTAAATCATATAATTGAAAAACTTGAAAGTAACAATAAGAAAAAATTAAATAACTATTCATTAATAAATGATGATTACGATGATGATGATGATGATATAAGCGAATCAAATCAAAATGATGATGCTATTAGTTTTGACAGTATTAGCAGTTCATCTAATAAAATAAAGAATTATAATCAAAACATTCCTTCTTCCAATTACAATAATGTTAAAGATGATAGTAGTTACATGTCAACGTCTGATATACCATATTCTGAATATAAAAAAAACATAAACATAACTAGTACACCGTTTAGTGAAAATAAAAGGGCTGTAAAAAGGCTCAGCTCACTCTCTTATGAAAATAATAAACAATTTAAAAGTGAAAACAAAAATTTAAAAAAAAATACATATATAAAGAGTAAGGTCAGTAATGAACGAAGAAAAAAGAAAAAATTTCATGATAAAAATACACAATTATTAAATAATAAAACAAACGTAAATGTTCATGATAACTATAACAACAACAACAACAACGAAAATGAACTGAAATATGTACAAGCTAGTACACTAAAACAAAAAAGTATGTCTGATATAAACAATGATGATAGAAAACTTATAAAAAATGAAAAAAAAGATTTAAAGCGAAAGAATATAGATGTATTTGATGATAATTATGATCGATATAAAAAACAGAACAAAACTACACATTTACTTTCAAAAAGAAAAAGCAGATTTGATATAAACAAGAATAGAAAACGTATAAAATTTACAGACAGTAGTTTTAACAAATCATCAACACTACTTCAAAATGTTAAACTTCTTATGAATAGTAAAACTTTAGATAAAATTTATGGATTCAACATTGATGAAAGCGGCAATTGGCGATATGGCAATAACAAACTTGTCTTTAATAATGATAATTCTATTAAAATAGGAAATATAAAATTGAAAATGACTCCAGGTTTATTCGAATTAATATTTCATGCAAAACCCTTGCATTATACAAAAACCGATTTAAATAAATATAAAGATCTATTAATAGATACAAATGTATACAGACGTAAATATCATCCGAATGGTCAAATAAAAGGTACAAAAGCTTTTAAATATAAACGTATAATAAAAAAACTATTTAGTACAAAAACAAATAACTTAACGAAAGGTAGTGGTTTAACACTTAAATCTGTAGATTACAAGAAACCAAACTATATATATTGGGATAATCCTAATGAGTTAGTCAATAGACTAAGACTACTTCTATCATCTACAAGTGTCGGACATAACAATCATAAAAACGAAATAATATCCATAGTTGAAGAACTGAAAGAAGCTAATATAATTTATTAGAAAATGAGTTCTATAAATAAATTTGGAGAAAGCTTAAAAAGTCGCGGCAAGATAAATGATTCAATCTTTAAGAAAAATCTATTTAGAACACTCGATATTACCGTAGACAGTAACCGTTTAGATTTACATAAAAAAAGAATATCGAATTTAACTGCACCTATTGAACCTAAAGATGCCGTTACAAAAGCATATCTTAATAACAGAACTGATTTGCTTATAAATAAAATTAATGACGTTAATGAAAAATTTAAAACCTCATTACAATTATTGCAAGAGGAAATCAATAATTCACTTAAAAGCAATAATGTAACAATTTTGAAGAATATAGAAAAAATTGAAAATATACAAACAAATAGTATTATATCGATATCGAAAGAAATAGAACGTATAAAAATTGATCTGGCAACTCTTAAAAATGATATTTTGACGTTTACTAACAAACAACAAAAGGAAAATCAAAATATTAAAAACGATTTAAATACAGTAAATAAAATTGTATTTGAAAACGAAAAGAAATTTAACAACATTGAAAATTATCTTTTTAAATCTTTACTTCCTAAACTAAAGCAACAATCTGAAACAACTCCAATAAATGATATTAGAGATATTTATACTTCCACTAAATGATTTCTATAGTAGAGTACATTACAGTAATTAATTGTCATATAGAATTTTACATTTGAATAGAAAAAAATATGAATGTGAATAAAAGAGATGTAGTAAATGAACTACATAAACAAGCACGGAAAAATTTTGTGAGAAGACGAGTTATAGTTGAAGGAATTGATGATTTATGGCAAGCGGATTTAGTTGAAATGATTGCATATGAATCGTATAATAGAGGTTATCGATATCTATTAACTGTTATAGACACATTTTCTAAAAAAGCTTGGGCTGAAGCAGTAAAAAATAAAACTGCTTTAAGTGTAACAGAAGCAATGAAAAATATTTTTAATAAAAGCAAACGAAAACCGAAAAATTTACAAACAGACGATGGAAAAGAATTTTTTAATAGACATTTTACACAATTAATGCAATCTCATCAAATTAATCATTATTCAACATACAGTGTTTTGAAAGCGTCAATAGTTGAACGATTTAATAGAACATTAAAGGGAATGATGTGGAAAGAGTTTAGTTATCAAGGTACATACAAATGGATTAACATATATCAAGATCTTGTTGATGGATACAACAACACACTTCACAGAACAATAAAAATGACACCAAACGAAGTGAATTCTACAAACGAAAAACATTTACTCGATACTGTCTTTAACAATTTAAAGATTTTTAGAAAACCTAAATTCAAAGTTGGCGATAATGTTCGTATCAGCAAATATAAACATGTATTTGAAAAGGGTTATACACCAAATTGGACAACTGAAATTTTTAAAATTAAACATTTAAGAAATACTAATCCAAAAACATACCTTTTAGAAGACTATCAAGGCCATGATATAAAGGGTGGTTTCTATGAATATGAATTAATGAGAACTAAATACCCACAAACATATTTAGTTGAAAAGGTTTTAAAGAAAAAGGGTAATATGTTATATGTAAAATGGTTAGGATTTTCATCAGAACACAATTCTTGGATTAATGCTAATGATCTACTATAAAAGATGTTTAATTAATTTAAAATTGTATTATTCAACAACTATACGCTAAGATGACAATAACGTGAACATTAAACGGAAACACTTCTCAACTTGTTGCAAACTACTTTCCGCCAATTCAACTTAAGGAACCTTATCTCTGCGGATTAATTAGTTTCGATAAGTATCACTCTATACCGAATGTTGATGTTGAAAATAATATATTTCATATTGGTGATTATGAAATTGAAGTTCCAATTTTTCCACTTAAATAGACGATGTAAAATGAGGAATTCATCATTGATATTTCAAAAGTTGTAAACTAAATAACTAAATTTTCTTCTACTCGTTCAAACAAAATCTAAAAAATATGAATAACACATCAAATTATTTAAATAATATCAACAAATATTCAAAGGAGATTTTACCTCTAAAACAACTCCCTGTAAACCAGAAATTTAAAATTCTGAAATGTGTAAAAAAGTCAACAGTATTCGGTCCGAAGACGATGATTGAGTTGGAAACTAATATAATGTTCTTGCCAGAAAGATATACCAACCTACCACAGGAAGTTATGGACGATCTATCCACTGGAAACTATTATTTAAAAAAAGTTATGGATGGAGTACATTATAATTTAGTTTTTGACATGTAATTTCCAAGTATGGAAGAGAAAAAATATATATATATATAGAATATGTTTTATATAATCTTATGTTAGTTTTTCATAAGAGTTGATAATGGAACAACATAATAATTTTATAGTTATCGATTTACAAGGATTTTTTATTAATAATAAATATTATCCTAAAGAAGTTTGTGTTTCAATCAGTGATTTTGCAAGAAAAACTTTTCACATTAAATCAACAACAAAATATTCAGAATTAAGTAAAAAGGATAGAGCTACAAATAAATGGTTATATAATCATTTGCATGGATTGCATTGGAATACTGGAGAGTCTACAATAAAAGACTTAATAGATTACCTAATAATAAATATAAAAAAAAGGCAAGAGGAAGGATATCCTGTTGTTTATGTTAAAGGATATGAAAAAGTCAGATGGTTAAGAGAACTACTTGCAGAAGATCCAATACAAACACAAATATTTGTAATTGATTTAGATTATTGGGATTGTCCGAACATATCAACTTTATATAAAAATAATCCACATATAAAGATTTGTGGAAATCATATTAATTTTAATCATATATGTGCTGAAAAGAATGTTATTTTACTTAGAAATTTTGTTAATTTTCATATAAAGAGAGAAGCCATTGTTAATCAATAAAACCTTTATAGTTGTTAATTTTATTTTTAGTTGATTCTTACTCTTTATATAGCATACATATACATAAAGTATATTAATAATTCTAACTCAAAAATGATGTTATCAGCTGAATTGGAAGAACTATTAACAAAACATAGTAACCAGATTGATAAAGAACATATAGATTTATTTATAAAACTTATAAGTGAATTAAGATTTTATAATGATGTAAATCAAGCATTTATATCAGTTAATAATATCACTCATAGATCTAACTGTGAAAATATTTATTCACAATCTTTTAACATTTGTCGATGTCAAACATTCTATTCAGAATATTTGTTAGCACTTAAGTTTTTTAACCTTTATAGCCGTATTTTTAAATTTAAATCTGTAAAATGCTGAAAAAAGAAATATCTAATAAAAATTTTTTAATAAAAATAAAAACATGTTCTTTTTACTTTTTTTTATTTTTTATTTTATTTTTTACTTTTGCTTATATAAAAAATTATTATAATATTATTTTTTATTATTCATCACTATCATCATCATCATCATCGTCAATTTCAGGACGTTGAGGTTCAGGATGTGTGGTATTACATATCGCTTTATTGTAGATAAAGTATCGTTCACCCGCCTTCTTTATAATGCTAACATTTTTAATGTTCTGTCGGCAATGAGGACATTTCAACTTCTTCAACCGTCTTATACAAGCCACGCATAACTGATGAGAACAACTGAGGAATGTCATATGCTTTCCATCCACCACGTTGAAACATATTTCACACGAGAAATTCCCATCGTAAATAACTTTCAACGTGGGACCATCAGAAGACGGGGGGCTGGGAGTACCGTCTGGTCTAATGAAGATGCAACATGGGGCCCAGACACCTGTCATTGCCATTATTATCACAACAAAAAGAAACAAGTAGAAGAAGAAGCAACAAAAATAATAAATTTCTATTATTTATTGAAATGTAAAAACTGTACTTTTAATAAAACTTAATTACATTTATAAGAAATGCAATGTATTTAGTCATAGAATAATATTTTTTAGTTTACCCCCCACCCCCCCACAATAAAATATTAACAGAAAAATTAAACAAAAACATTTTTTTATTTCAACGTTAATCACATAGGAAAAATCTAAATATAGCACAAAACATTCTTTAATCAAAACAATGCACTTACTTCTTAACAAACTAAACTATAATTACAACAAAACTGCGTTTTATAATTCCTCATCAAAGAACTAAACTTTTCATTTAACCAAAGAACCACACGAAAAATCTAAATATAAGTTAACACAGCCGACATGCCGGCAACTTCCCATACCACTTGTTAGGGTTAATCAGAATTGATATTCTGGTTCTTTGTTTAAACATTGCATTAGAGCAATGATAAACGAAATTGTGGTTAGGGGTGTTATGTTTCAACTGCCCACGCCACTTGCACAAATGTAGAAGCTGGATGATGGGCAAGTTGTTAAGCTTTAGATTTATGAAATGCAGCAGGTGCAGCATGTTTCGGGGAGTTATGTTTCAACTTCCCACGCAGCTTGCTCAAGTATTGAAATGTAATGATGAGCAAGTTGCATAGCATTAGAATTAAAAACTAAACTTTAATATAGGTTTATACAAATATTAAAACAACCGGCATAAACGCATCACAATCACCTTACATCACCAATCACCTTACATCACCCTACATATTAAACACACTATTCACTAAACAACCAACACTAACATTACATAAACCTACTCATTACTTCACCCTACACACACACACACACACACAACACACTCATCACCCTACATATCACACACCCATACACCACTCACATACCGCGTTACATATCCATCGAACAACCAAAATGACCGACTGTAGCGTAGGCATGCTCCCAAAAATGTATGGAAAAAGTGGCCCCGAAAGCCCATAAACATACTACTCACATACGATACGCATTTCCTTTAAGTTTACGTGAATATATGTAGTTGTTGAGCCTATAACAGGCTGATACGATGGCTTAGGTAGTATATGTCGATATTCATTTTTTTCTTTGCTTAATATTTCGCAATATTTCTTCAACAGAAAATAAGTTCTTTATTGGCAAACAATTAGAACTATCTGTAATTACTTGATGCCTTTTAAATCAATAGCTCCGAACTAAAACGCTATAGTTTTAGGCAAATTACTTAGGAGTTATTTAAATTCCTATAAATATCGGAATACGAAATATGAAACATCATCTATGTGCATAATATAGTTTACTGTCTTTAAAGATTTAAATCATTTTCTTATTTTTTTATTCCCCCGTTTTTAATTTTTAGCGGAAATATTAAAGAAGACATGCATCATCCTGAATAGATAAACGAACTCTTGTTTACAACATTGCTTCAGACTTAAGCGTAAGTATTTACAACATATGCTTGTAAGTTAGAGAATAAACGAATAAGGAAAATTACAGACGATATTGTTAAGAAGAAGAAGAAAAACAACCAGTGAAGAGATTCTATTACGCCAAATACTTACTCCATATCAGGAATATGAAAACATCATTAGCCAGTATACGAGTATGTTTCCTAAGCTATAGAAAAATAATAGAAATGTTGTTGACGAATTATATGGGCGCTATGTTAGCATAGATTTTTATAATTTTTTACGTAATAATAGTCAGTAATGAAGCGGTCTGAATTCTATGGGAATGTATTTTTTTGGAGCAATACTTGGAGTAATTGTTAATATCCTTTTAACATTCCAGAAAAGTACTTAAATACCGTCTAAATACGCCATCTGGCTAAAATTTACACTAAACACTGACTTTTTTGAATGAACTTAATGCGCTTGGTTATCTTGTGGATTGGTAACGTTTCCAATTTCACAATTGTTTCTTCAAGTACCCATTCATTCAGAAAAAACCTCAACGCCGAAGACGATTTTTCAAAGAAAATTAGGCTCAGTTGCCAAATTCTGTAGGGCCCATTCAGCGCATACACATTGTTGTTTACAAAACAGAATTAACCGTTTGAGTTCCATGGGTTTGGGTTAAATTAATTGAAAATTGCTGTGAGAAAAATTCTCTATTGCTATGAGAAAATTTTTATTCATAACAGTCGCAGCAGTCCTCACTAATTGAACGCCAAACTCTGACTGACGCAATCGTCGTTAAATCGACGGACCGCGATTTTAGCGTATGACCTATTCGTCGCTATAGCAACGATTCGCACTTAAACGGTTAAGAATTGACAATTAATTTGACAGATGTAGCTTCAGAATGATGGCCATTTAACTAACTGATATTAGTTTATGTTTTCAGTGTATTTTTTTACTGTGAGCACTGTACTCTTAAGCGTATTTGGCATATTTTTTTTGGAAATTTGGTTCAGGTTGGCCAGAGATGCCTTTCAAGCAGAGTTGTCCATTAGAAATTACGAAGTTTCCAAATAGTTTTCATATTCTTACCTACATTAGCCATTACAACCCTTTACGTAGGATTATAACCTAGTTTCTCACGCTATTTATGTTGTGTGTGTTAATTTTTTTTTTGGCGGAAACTACAGTTTAAAGTCGACTCTGAACGACAGATTTTTTTGAGAAACTATTTATGGAAATTTTATTTTTCATGCATACATACATAATTGGCCATTACAACCCTCCAGTCACAATTACGTTCTAGGTTCTCACACCACTCATGTTGTGTGCGTTAATTTTATACATGACTGAAGGGACCTACAGTTTAACGTCGACTCCGGTCGACAGATTTTTTCAGAAACTTTTTCATGGCAGTTTTATTTACTCTCAGAATTTTTGCCAGAAATCTGTTGAGATTAAGTCGCTAAGAAATAATATTTTTTTTTTCATATTTCGTTTTGATGTCTGGCCTGGGATACGAACCAGGGCTTTACGTTTAATAAGCCAACATACTACCTACTAAACTACGGCGACTTATAGTTGACCACAATATAGGTTGTTATTCCCATCATAATTCGCTATTGGCATGTATTTAAAATATTGTTTAACTTCCAATTTACCATCTACCGCTCTCAACATTTCAGATTTTATAATTCACTTAAGTATTGTTTACATAATTTGACGAAAATTCTTTGATTTAATTTTCGATAGACAAAAGTTGGCAATAACTTAAACAAAATTGAAGCTAATCAATACAGTAGATGTCTCAATATAGGAAGTTATGGTATTTTATTTTTTGAATTCACCTTTTGTTTTATTTTGACTATTTTCTAGCTGTGAAGGTGAAGACAATCAAATACATTGATTTGCCTGTTTTTTATACATCACTGCAGGGTTAACTTCATTGATTAATTCGCAACATTATCACTTTAGTACCATTGTCGCCTTAGTCTAGAAGCAATAAATGGTTTTAAATCGAACTGTTCTGTTCCATTTTTTGTTCTCTTTTTGATTTTCTTAACCCTACTTATGCATATACATCTGAATGTGTAGTATGAGTTATATGTAATTACGAATTATATATAAGCTAACACACTAGCTACTATACTATGGTGATTTCATGGATCTAGAATAGTTTTCATAGAGTTCAACATAAACAAGTCTTTTGGGCTATTTGGCTCCTCAACACTGATACTGATGTAGTGCCCTTCGACACTCAATCATTCTTTAGCTAAGTTTTTCACTGTTTTGTAGGGTGCCGATATTATTTCGTATTTCTAGGAGGTTGTCAATCTCAATAATGCTATGTACTGTAGTTTTTAACGTTATGGAAAGTGCCGATAAAACATCACTATTGGAAATCCTTTGAGTCTAGCAACCTAATCAAAGATAGGATAGATAGATGACATGTTGGCGTTACTCTTCGAAAGGCGCAACCGCGAATGGCACTTCCAAAGCATCTGCCAAAGTGTGGCATGGTATACTTTTATCGCAAACTGTTGCTCCTGGTGCCGGTGGTTGCTTTTTGAATTTTTATTGAGTTTTTTATGGATTGTTTATTAAACTCTGGAGTTATGTGCAAGGCTTGTCTTATACCCAACTTTTATTTTCTTTTTTGTTTTCTAGAAATTTTAATATTTAATGAATTTCCTGGAATGTAGAAAGATTTTAAATTGCTTTACTTACCCTTCATTGTTCCCCTTAGGCTTTCTGTTGCATGCTGAAATGGCGAGAGAGTAAATAAACAGCGAAGATTATAGCAGATTTTGTCGTATCGTATTCCTCAAATATTAATTACACATGTGGTGCCTAGCAGATTTTCTGTTCCGCAAATATAAATAACGCATGTGGTATCTTTTTTAAACAGTGATATCTCAGATTATCTCTTGTACTGGCCGATTTAAGCTAAAAGTAAAGTAACAATAACAACTAACGCACTTCCAGATGTGGGTTTCAAAGAAATTTCCTTTAAATTTGAACGAATGAGAGAGAATGAATGTTGTCTCACATAAATTTCACTCATTTACATAAGAGAGATGAGTAATGACACACTTGAAAAGAGTTCAGACAGTTGTGGATCGATATGGAACACGATTTACATTAAACCTGAACAAAAATTAATCTTAGGGATCTCACAGAAGTTGCAAAGGGATGTTGGCTGGGAATACTTTAAAATGACTTCTGCAGAAGCTGCAATGACGAGAAAGAAGAGAAGACCTCAAAACGTCTTCTCTGTGAATTTCTGGTACTTAGTAACCTGAGACGGAAGATCGTTGGGCACCTAGAATTTATTGATACCACGTGTTAGGTCAAAGGCAATTTGCTTAGAATCCACAACATCACAAAACTAAGAGAATAACTGACAGATGCCAGCCAGTAGTTATAATTGTGTGACGATAGAGATACTTTCGGTGTAACAAATTTGTCTTTATAGGACACAAGCAAGCTACGCTCTTCGATCTAACCTAAACTAGGATAAGAAGGTTATGAAACCTTGTTTAATTGGTATTATAACCCTTTAGCGAGGACTACAACCTAGTTTCTCACACAACGCATATTTCTTAATATTTCGTTTCATTCAAGATGACTGAGACAGGGGTTAAACGGAAACTTCCGTAGTTCTCCTAATAATCCAACACACTGGCTAATAGACTACGGCGACTTCATTCATTAGGCCGGTTAAAATAAAGTTTTGTACGGAGTCAAATTACACTCAGTTTTGCTTAAAATACAGGAGATACATTTTAGCTGTGAACAGCTAATCGGCTTAATTGTCTTATGCCACCAGCATCTTTTAATTTTAAAATATTTTAAACAAGTCATTGGCCACCGCAATAAATTTAAACTCTTATTATCATACGATTTTAATCGTCACCAACCCATGGAAAATTCTTAATTGTCCTAGAAAAGAGTTTCTTGAAAAAGCAAAAAAAAAAAAAACAGGGAGACACTCGCACGTTGATTGTATGTCTGTCAGCCAATAGCAAAATGTTTGGATGAACAATACAGAAGAAGATGAAGAATGAAGAACAAAATTCAATTCTCAACATGCAGGATAATGTCGTAGATTACAAATAATAAGATTTTCGTTGCTTTACTTCTTTCAGAGCCATAAGAAAAGAAGTGAACAGAATGAACATGGAATGGCAGCAGCGGCAATATTGGTTTGATGAGTTTTTTTTGCGTTTTCTCTTTTCTTATTTGTACGAGTATTTCCAGCAGTCTACTATTTTTTTTCTTTGCTGTTTCCTGTTGTGCAGTAATTTTTATTTTTGTTTTTTGTTTACTTCTCTTTTCCTTGGCTGATGTTTGTAATGAAAATGTCAAAGTGAATAAAACCGAACGGCTGAACGAGTTGCAAGTGAAATTATATGCTTGTTGCACAAAACATATAAGATTGTAAGGCGTGGTGTGGAATGGACGAAGCGAGAAGGGAGACTCCAAACCAAAAGTCACAGTGATGCAAGTAGTTTGATGAATGACATATAAACAAGGGCTCTTGCAAAACTAAGACTATTATAAAGCTGAGGTAAAATTGCTATACTAAGGCATCTGCATGCGTATAAGCATCTGTTCATATACAAGAGATTTGTTGTCCGTAAATAAAACGTTTCGAAATGTCAGTTCCAATTCGTTTTTTTTCACCCTAAGTGTCCAGGATCATACTCATATTTTGTTGTCGTGGTAGTCTTGGCTTGCTACACGAGAGACCGTGAGGTCAAAACTCACCCTTGATATCTGAAATAAGACAAAAAATTAAAAAAATAAATGTTTCGTCGACTTTCTCTCAGTTGTCTTGTGGCAGAAAACTGCCATTAAAATCTTCTTAAGTCTGTATTTGGAAGTCGACGTTAAAATTGCAGATTTCATCAGCCTTTAATAAAACACGGCATAGTAATACACGCAACATGGGTAATGTGAGAATCTAGATCGCAATACCGAATAAAAGAGAGTAATGTTAAGTAGTTGCCGTAGTAGGTAGTGTGTTCAATTATTAGACGTTAAGCCCGGGTTCGAGCCCCAGGCCAAACATCAAAACGAAATATAAAAAAAAAATATAATTCTTCGGCGACTTTCTCTCAGCAGATTTCTGGCAAAAACTCGGAGAGTAAATACACCGGCCATGAAAAAGTTTCTCAAAATCTGTCGTTCGGAGTCAACGTTAAACTGTAGGTCCCGCAGCTCAAGTATAAAATTAAGGCACACAACATGAGTGGTGTGAGAAGCTAGGCCGTAATCCTGACTGAAGGGTTGTAATGGCCAATTATGTATGTATGTATGTAATGTTAAGTAAGCATGTTGTGGGATAGAATTTACACACCTTTTCTGTACAGCAGCCTCCATCCAATTTTGTAACCTCATATGCACTGACTGACCCTGATATGTACATACATGTGTGCAGTTTAATAATTTCTTCTGACACCACACAAAAGCTACAAAATCTGAATGCACACCAGAGGTCAGCAATGAATACTCAAAAAGATGAGTAAAATCGAATCATACTCATAATTTCGGATACTTACTACTTCAAAGTTTGAAGTACTCATCGTACTCATACTTAACAATACGCATGATGTTGATTATGACTCTTCTCTACTCAACATTTTCAAGGATCACAATATAAGTATGATTCGCGTACGAACACTACAATACTCACTAGAAGGTTTTGTGTTTGCTTTGCTTGCTGTTTTTGTCTTTGTCTTCTTCTTTCTTCTTTTTTTGTAACTCCAACAACAACTAAGACTGTAAATTTGATGAATGATTCGAATCACTCGAATCATTTATGAGTATTATAAGTATTTTTCGAAATTTATGAATCTGAATGAGTAGGCGTATGAATCAAACATATTTCAAATGTTATGGGTTTGATGTCAACGTTGTACTCATACTCATTGCAACCTGTATGTACGAGTACATGTAAAATTCATAATGACAAGTACATATATGACGTATGAGTGATATTGAATTCCATTAGTTTCATACATGGCAAAATTATGATTTCTTATTGCATACTTTTCGGAGCAACGAAATCAGTACATGTAATATGATGCGTATGAGTAATATTTTAAAAAATCAATTAAACGGAAAGTATACGATTAGTTGTAGTGAGTACGAATGTTGAATTTCAATATTGTTGACTCGCTCATACAAAATTTCATGAGTACTTATGAGTAGCGAAAAAACGATTCATTGCTGATCTCTGGTGCCTATCCAGCAAGGATCTCAGATAAATGTGCGGTACTGAAAACCGATATACTGGGGATCACGGTAGCATAATCTAGGGCAATTCAGATTGGAAAAATTTTATTAAATAAAAACAGAAAATTAATTGGCAACATTGCGCTTTTTACTTCGCTTTATTCACGATACCATATTTAGAAAAATTAAATTTTCTATGTTTAGTACTACCACCAGTGCTTGACAGTGCACATACAAAACTCGGTCTAATACTCACTGACTCGCTACTAACTGACAACATTGACATTTCTTCTATTTATATTCCCTTATTTTAAGTCTGGTAACTGCGCGCGTTTTCTATGTAGTATTGTCCTTGTATTTTGATCATGGTTTTGTTCTCATTTTACAACATTCTCATGTCCCCATAACAAAATTCTTTAAATAGAAATTAAATTTTAATAGATGTACACAGTAATTGTACACAATAATATTCCCCAATGCTTTTAAAGACTGAATGTCACTTGCGTGCTTTATGTTGTGATTTTTATTGTTCTCTTTAAGCTTCTGATGTTTTATATTCAAAAACAAAAAAAGAAAGACAGAGACGAAAAACGAAAAGAAATGAAATGAGAAAAAAGTGTGTCAATATAATTTTATATTTGATAGCGTCATAACGTTTAAAATTAACGATGTGATAATTTGTTAACTGGTCTTTCGTTTTATAACATATAACAGGCCTCATTATCAGCTAATGACCCACTTCGGCTTGCATGTTTTACTACACGTACGAAGGCTGTTATATGCAGGGAGTAGCCCCATCATTTGTCACTTTTATTCTGAAAAAAGAAGAGAAAAAGCGAAATAAAAAATATTTATATCACCATGGAGGAATGATGTTGTAGAGAGAGAGATCGCCATCATCATCATCTGCTGCTTGTTTGTTTGTAATCATTGTTTCTGTTAACAGGGACAACAATTTCATTTCAAGCCAACACGTTATTTTTAGCCATCAATACATTGCTTTAATTTTATTTACTTTTCCTTTTTTGATTTTTATTCAACAATTTCTTTTTCGTTGTTGTTGTTGTTTTTCACATTTAATTTTCGTCATGGTCATGTTGAAAACTGTTATTGTATCGAATATCATGTCATTGTATATGGCAGTATGTCTGACCATTTGGAGGATTGTGCACAATGTTTTGTGTATTTATGGCCAATTGTACGTATGTTACGTTACAGTTTTTTGTTACAGATGGTGAGAGTAACATTATAGATGTTGCTTGATATTCTACAATTTGTCAATTCTAGTAGACAAAGGTCAAGCAAATAATATTTTTAGTATCGAGAGCTATACATACGTACACCAGGCTTATTAATATACATTTACTTTTGTGGACAGTGAACAATTGCACTGGAAGGGGATTAGTCATAAGTCACTAGTCTTGAAAAATTTGATTTAAATTTAAAAATTTAAATTTTTACTTGTGTAGATGAATATCAAATGATTAGAAGTTACTCAGAAAGAAGGAATTCTGAACTTTTGAATGGAATACATTTAATTCAAGTTATATTGGTGTTTAACTAAAGGGATACTTAAAAGTTTAAAATTAAAAGTGCAATAAAACAACGACGCTTCCAAATTTTTCCAAATTCATTTATTTGTTTGTGAAGCATAATTGTTTCGGTTAGAAATGAAATATTATTTCATTCATAAGGCTGCCGCTGTCAGCCTCGCAGTACCTCATTCGATCGGACCAATTTTCATGCACTTTTCGGAGTGTACTGAGTAGTTGCTCGGCAATAGCATCACGAATATTGGCCTTAATGGCGCCCCATGGAAAATAGTCCAACGCTGTCATATGGCAGCTTCTTGCCGGCCAATTGACATCACCATTTCGGCTAATTAAATGACCATCAAACGTTCGATGTAATAAATCGATTGCGGCATGAGATGTATAGCAAGTTGCACCATCCATTGTCCGTGTTATGTGTCTCCATTGACCGTAATGCCGTAATGCTCCGTCCGCGTTTTCGAAGAAATAAAGGCTAATGATGTCTCCGCTCCACAAGCAGCAGCAAACTTCTAATGGATGTATTGGCTTCTGTAATACCTCGTGTGAGTTTTCTGAGCTCCAAATACGGCAATTTTGCTTATTAACGTACCCACCAAGATGAAAATGATTTTTTTTTTGGCTAAACCGACATCATCATGCAGTTCCTCGTTGCGCCAATAAATCTCAACGATGGCGCAACTGATGTCCCATTGGCCGTAATGGTTAAGTGCAATGTTTTTGAGAACAATGATCGAGTTGATGCTGATGGAAACACACGCACATTTTTGGCCACAGCTTCGAAGAAGGCTTAGGACTTGGAGCATCAACAAAAGCAATTTCACGAACTTTAGCAATAAACTAGCTATGCCGGGCACTGTTGGTGCCTTTGTGCGACAAAATTGTATACGATATTTTAGTACAATTTCCGACCACTTGTTTTTGTTTTAGAAATAAATTTGCAATAAATCCCAGCATTGCTCAAGCGTAAATCGACTCATTACGTTGAGTGTAGATAATATTGTTAAAATAAATATAAATAAAATAAAAATAAATTTGTGTTTAGATTTAAATCAATGCTTCCGTGTGCCACCTTTGGCAACTTGATTTAAACAACAACAATTTGCTTTATTTGTTTATTCTTCTTTACACTCGTTCGTTGCATCTTCTCATCAGAGATCTTCAAACCACGATCACTCTCTTCACACGCAACGCGTCTTCACACAAGACTGACTGAATTCTTTCTGATCCCGTTGCATGCTTTGTATTGCTTTTTATATCGCTGGCTAAACAGTCTGATGAATGCTCTCGAAGGAGAGTAACTTCGCCTTCGCGAAATATCTGTAAAACATGTTTTTTTAGTTACTGTTGTTTGTGTATTTTGTTTACGTTGTTCTTGCAGTGGTGTTGTTCCTGTTTGTTTCCTTTGTTTATCCCCTTTTTTATACTGATGTTGTTGGTATATTTTTGCTTATTCGTTGATCATGTAAACTAGTCCATTGTTTTATTTTTGTAGCTTTTGTATATCATTTTAATGTTAATTTTTCCATTTTCGTAACAATATCCTGAATTTTGTGACAGAATAGAATGACATAAGTATTGCGAGATTCGAAATTTATAACGATAGATGGCCCACCGTGAATAAATTTAAGCAATTCAGGACAAAATTGAGAAGAAGACGAAAAAATTATCAGCAATTTGAAATCTAAGAAGATTTTATCCCCTCTAAATAATCTATGAATGAAGTCGCCTTTTCATATCCTAGCAAGCTCAGTTTCTATATTTTGGTACGCTTTGCTACATTTACACAACCATGGAACCTTTATAAGATGCGACATAGTGTGGTAATTGCGTTCACAAGGAGAGGAAGCAATATGTCGTGATTTAATCTCTACTCCTTGTGGAGTTTTCTTAAGTCGCCGGTATATACAAATTATCCCCAGTGTGCAGGGATGATTAAAGTCAACAGAACCCATTTCATCAGTCAAATTTCGATTTCGAATTTTAAAAAAATAAACGGCTTAAACTGACAGCAATTGATATCATAGGAAGGGAAAGCATAGCTACCTCTTGAGGTAGAGTGAATCTCAAGATACAAACTATCACTACACATGTAGTGTATGTGCTGTTGGTGTTATCGATCTACATTTCTTTGAGAACGCTGTTGGCCGATGATTATCAACTTCTTTTAGCCTGAATTAGACGATCTGAATCCATGTGACTATAACAGGACCCAGCTATGTCTTATATAGTTCATGGCACAGTGGATCTTCTGTACGAGCGATTTGACGACATGCTCATCTCACATGGAGGTTAAGTGTATAGACCAGCGTATTTAGGCGATTTGACCCCATTAGACTTTTTCTTATGGGATTTTTTAAGTCGTAAATGTATGTGGATAAGCCACTAACCATAGTGGGCCTCTTAAGTAAACATAACGCATGCAATTGATTGAATTCGACGTAATTTATGCATCAGATGCGGATGCGCTCTATCCAAAGTAGCACTGTCGGAAATAAGGCCATCAATCAACCTGCGCTGAAGAAGACACTTGGTTTTCCAGAGCAGCTTGCTGACTACATGGCCATTTTATTTCAGCTTCAATAACAAAAGATCAAATGAAGAAGCCAAACATCAACATGCAATACTGTTTGTCGTTTCTGGCAGTTTCTTTTTTAAGCCTATTTGCAGAACGTTTTTTATGTCAAAAAGTTTGTGAGATAAATATTCCAATGTTTTATAAAAGACAATTTGCCGGATATAACTCATCTTACTGCAAGAAGCTGAAAAACTTTATACATAACTTTTTTCTGCATAGGATAGTCGTACTTTTAATGTGCAGGTCCTGCGCTGATAAACTACTCCGATGGGATTGGTGGAATTCGATCATTATAGGGACTGCGCTTACCTGTGGTATCACAACGGCCTGCAAAGCATGCTCAAGTATGTAATTAAATCTACCACTTCAATCTGTCCTGGCCTGACCTTATACAAGAAGTAGACTTCTTACCGAAACACAGTGGTTCAAGAGGATAATCTAGTTGGAAAAAAGTAATTTTTTTATGTTTCAAAGTTCACATAATTTGTTTGGTAATTGTTAAATAACCATCCACTGTTCATAACTGTATATCAGGTTTTTTTATTTTTTCTTATTTGCTTTGTTATGATGTTTGAAAAATGATTAATTGCATTGTCTTTGTTGTTATAAGAGGCCAGTCGATTCAGAGCATCACTTTTGAACTGATCGTAACATCAAACATATGTACACACATTTTGACTTTATTTTTTTATACTGCATTATGTCCGGTATGTTCTAGCTACATATATTATAAATAAATGTCGTATTTAAATGTTCCGTGTGTAAAATAATAGGTAAGAGGAAATATGTTGCTTATGTGTATGGTTTATACCTGCAGGCATGAGAGTTTAAATCTTGCGCTTGGTCTTCTCTCCTTCAAATTAGCTATTTCATTCTAATTAAGTTTTGATTGAAAATTGTACATGGAACAGGATTCAAAGCTTTCCAGACGAAATCGCTGATGTAATTTTATGACTGTATTGACAGCTATACAATACCGATCTTTTAATGGTTAGTATCAGGTTCCTGCATTCTGACGAGGACAAGAAGTTATTTACATTGCTCTTCTTGCTTTCTAGCTCCTGTAACATCAATAACATTTATTTGTTAAGGCCGAAAGTGATTTAAAGTCACCGTAATCTAGTAGGTGGGGAGTTGCCTTATCAGACGCGTGGCCACGGTTCAAACCTCAGGTCAGACATCCGCAACAAAATCGAAATATGAAAAATAATTCTTCGACGGCTCTCTCTCAGCAGATTTCTGGCAAAAACTCTGAGAGTAAATAAAATTGTCGTAAAAAGTTTTTCAAAAATCTGTTGTTCGGAGTCGACTTTAAGCTGTAGCTACCGCCACTTTCATATAAAATTAACACACACAACATAAATCTAAGAGGCTAGGTCGTAATCCTGACTGACGGTTTGCAGTGATTAATTATGTACAGTGAGCATCAAAAGAAACTGTACTCTATGGATAAAATTCTAACAATTATTAAATTCAACTTTAACCACTTGAGGAGAAAGCACGAAAAAATTGTACAACATTTAGAAATTTTTAAAATTTTTTTTGTTTCTATTTTAAAAACTGGTAATGAAACAATTTTGAGATAAAAATAACAGTAATTTATTAAAGTATATTTTTTTAATGTACATTTTCTTTTGATGCTCACTGTATATATGAAAGTGATTCTGTTTTGTTTTATTTGTTTAGTAGAAATTAATTTTTCATATGATTTTTTTCAAATAAGAAAAACTAAAAACTTATTTATTAATTCGTTAACAAAAAAAACAAAAACACACGTTTTTCATATAAATTAAATTGGATTAAGGAGAATTATAAAAAATAAAATTTTTGAGGCAAGGCATACGAGTACATAACAAAAATTGGTTGTGGTTTTAAAACTTTTACATGCGGCTGTGCGAATATGGTTGAGTACGGTTGTCTATTTATTTGGCACAAAGAATAAAAGGACAATTTAAAATAAAAACTAATACTTGCTGATAAACCATAGGAAAATCAAATTAACAATTTGAATGAAAAAACAAAAAAAAAAAACAAACGAAATGAAAACTTTTTTCACTATTTTATTACGGCCTATGAACAAAAGAAAGTCAAAGAATGAAAGAAAGATAAAAAAGTGAAAACCAAAACACTTTCTTTTTCGTGTTTATGCCACTTTGGCTTGTGGTGCAGTGTGAACAGGAAATAAAAATTTTATTATTCCTTTGGTTTTTGTAGTTATTGTTGTTGTTTGGTTTTAAATTTAAATTGTATTTATTTTGTGTGATCTTTTTTCCTTTTTTTTGTTAAGGCCACTGCTGCCAATGCTTCTCTATTCACTTAGGCTTTGGATAAATTTCTTCTTATATAAAAAAGACACTAAAAGTTATACGTTAAAAACAAAGTTTGATTTTATTTAAGATTTTTAGTTTACGTTTTTGTTGTTGATTTTTTTTTTGAGATTTTATTTGTTACGTTTTTGTTCTTACGAAAACATTTTAAATGAGAATTTTATTAATTTATCACCCTGTGTGTGCTAAAAGTACAGAAAGAAAGAAACAAGCAGAAGTTGTTTTTCTGTTATGCTGGAACGGCACATGGTCACAAACACTTGAAGAAAGAAATTGAATAGCAAAAGGAATAGACTCGAACAATACAACTTCTATGGACAGGCAGGCAACTACTACTAGTGTGCCGTACGTACGTACGTACGTATGTACTAGTGGTAAATGTAAGTGGATATAAGAGCACAAGAAGATTATTGTACAGTTAAATTGGTGTTGTTTAACTACGTATACACCAGTATAGCTTTATACTACGTATCCTTGACCCACTTGCTTTGTTTGTGTGTTTAGATATAAAACTTGGTTTTATTTTCTGTTATAGCAACAATATCCATAGCTACTAGTGTTTTGTTTCTTTTTGTTATTAGTTTAGTTGTTTGTTAGTTTAACTTCTTTTTTTTTTTGCTGTTCGTAATCTAGTATTTTCTTTAAGTACCCTATACAATTGGGGGGAATCCTTGTTATGGATCACATACATTTGTTTGCTTTGCTTAAGTATTTGTGGGACAATTGATAGCGTGTTAGTGTCCTAAAGAAAATTAGACTTCTTTCTAAATGCTACATGATGCACATATCCGATCCTCTAATTTGCTAATCTCATTGGAATATTGTGAACCTTCAATGATATACGTTTGTCTAAGCACCTTTATTATAAAAGTTTTTCTGCTTCGAATGAAAACAAAAAATAAAAATATTTTCACTTTCATTTCCAATAAGGTCTTCTCATTATCTTTTTCCGATTACTTGCCTTACCAGAAATTTGTGCTGAAATCTCTGAGAAGTCTCCGTATAATTTTTCTTTCCATTAACCCTCTTGGGAGCATATGATATCCACAAAGTATTTCCATCTTATCCGGTTGACTGCTGCTGCTTTTGCGTCTTCCTATGTAAGATTACACTGTCCTAGATTTTGGAGTATCGAACGTCTTCAGGCCACGGCTTCTTGAGAATTGAGGATTCCACTCAAGTGCCATTCTTATTATACTATAAGTATTTTTTCTGAAGGTAGGGCCGTGTAGTTAGTGGGACAAAAACAAACTAATTGAATATTAGCAAAAAAAAAAATAGACAACAACAAAATACACACATCGTACAGTACTGAGAATTACACAATCAATTAAATAAAGTTAAGTACAAGAATATACAAGAAGCGAACTAAACAAAGATCAGCAACGTCTAAAGAAAGATTGTGAGAATACCAGATATGTAATTGGGAAGAACAAATATTGCGGGAAACAATTCTGCTTATGAGTCGTGACTAGTCAGTCAGTGATGACATGTAAGACTGTGATTAATAATCGAAAGTTGTATCGAAAAGTACTCATTCAGCTCAATGGAATTGAATATCAGAAGTTTGTCCTTTGTTAATACATACATACATACATAATTAGTCATTACAACCCTGTACTCAGGATTATAACTTAGCTTGTCACACCACATAAGTGGTACGTGTTAATTTTATACGTGAGTGGCGGGACCAGTCCGAACGACAGATTTTTGAGAAACTTTTCATGGCAAATTTATTTGCTCTCATAGTTTATGCCAGAAAACTGCTGAGAGGAAGTCGCCGAAGAAACGTTAAAAAATCGTTTGGTTGGAGATCTCTGACCTGCTTGAACCGTGGCCTTACGCCAACACACTACCTGCTAGACTACTAACATCTTACGGAGTACCTCTCATTCTCGCATACTCTCAAGACCCCTGCATTGGTGCTTGATAGAGTCCATGCTTTCGCGCTATAAAGAAGCATGAAGAGGGTTAGCGACTTGTAGAATATAAGTTTCGTCGAAAGAGAGAGATCTTGCTGATTGAGACCATAATAGCACCTGTTGGAAAGAGGGATCCTATGTTTGATCTCCAGACTGATATCATTTTTCCTAGTAACGGCGGGGTCAATATAATTAAACTCATTGACAACATCGAAAGAATAATTATCTGCCGTAATCTCGGATCCGATACGCCACTTGTGTGTACTTGTCGACAGTATTTACTTGGTTTTATCTTCACTGCCACAATCATCTGGATAGACTCTAATTTAATAGCATTAAAGGCAAGAATAATACGCGGGCAACTTGATACTTTTATAGGAAATAGTGCCAATGCCAGTGCCAATCCCGCCTTTCACAGAATACTCTCCATAATGAAGTTGAAGCAGTCGCATGAAAAGTGATTGTCTTGTCTGAAATCTCACAATGGTATCAAAAGGTTCGGATATGTCCAGTCCTACCTTGACGGAGTTGCAGAAGTTGCTCAACGTCTTTCTGCATATCAGCTTATCAGCTTCGCAGGAATACCGCGCTTAGACATTGCGGCAAAGACTCGTTTCCTTATGGGGCTATCGAAGACTGACTTATAGTCGACAAAAAGACTTCTTCTCCACGGTTTGGCGTAAATGAAGATCTGGTCGATGGTGGAGATACGAGGTCGAAGCCGTATTGGTAAGGTCCAAGGATTGGCGAGTGGCTTCAGTCGTTCATACAATACGCTCGTAAAAATATTGTAAGCCATAGGGAGAAGGCTTATACCCCTGTAGTTGGCGCATGACGTGGGGTCGGGTCTCCCTTTTTTAGGACAGGGCAGAGAACATTGACGTTCCAATCGTTGAGCCCTCCTTCCCCTAGCCATTTTTTTCTAAATAAGCTGGTACATGCACTGTACCAGAAATGTTTTTAAATTTCCAGATGCCAATGTAATGTATCACATAGTCGTTTTCTATTCGTTTGTAAACGTTATCATATACTATTTCGGTATATTCCCTGTGTGTGTGTGTGTTTATTTATTTTGTTTAATATTTATTTCAAATGCCTGGTGTCGTAGAGGCAGCATTAGAGGTTTTTCTCTAAGACGTAACAATTGTACTCGTATTTTGCCCAGTTTACTTTAGTGAAATTGGATTTTTAGTTTTAGAAAATAAACCAGAAAATCTTATTTCACAGAGCGTTTAAATTTTTATTCAACAATTTGTATGTGTTTCTTATTTGGCTTGTGAAGAAAATAAATAAAAATGAAATAAAAAAGTGAAATTAACAACTAACACTGTTAACAGACATTGGTTTTTTCGAGGACTTAAAACTTTTATTTTGTTGTGCTTGGATTAAAATATTGGATTAAATGTTGATAGAAGTTGTTGCGGTTGTTTAGTAGGTAGTATGTTGGTTTATTATACTTGATGCCTAGGTCAGACATCTCCAACAACACAAAATATGCAAAAATATTTCTTCGGGGACTTCCTCTCAGCCAGATTTCTAGCAAAAACTCTGAGAGTAAATAAAATTTCCATGAAAAAAGTTCTCAAAAATCTGTCGTTCGGAGTCGACTTTAAACTGTAGGTTCGGCCACGCATTCATAAAATTAAGACACACGGGATAAGTGGTGTGAGAAGCTAGATCGTTATCCTGACGGAATGATTACCCCCTGGCCGCTTAAAGTTTGCCTGGGTCTTTCAAACGAATAAAAAATTCCCAGGATAACCCACAAGCATTTCTGTTAATGGCATTATGTATAGAATATAACATCTTTGAAATGTCCGCCACAGCTTCTCTCGGTAGAACGCATCCGAAATATCCAATTCTTCACGATTCTGGCGCATAAATAGAGCTGAATTTTACCAATGGCGTGGGTAATGCTGACTGTGACGGCCTCTGTGATCTGTGTCTTATTTGCATACACAATCGATAGTCTTGCCACTTTCGTTCTCAGAGAAATATGGACTGATAACGCCGCTGGCCGTAAATTTTCTCCAAACAGTGACTTTTTCGGTATGGATTTGGACGCTCTTGGATCTCATGTGGGTTGGTAATTTTGTTTGTTCGCGACCTCATTCATCCAATAATAGGCCTCATAGCTGAAAATGATTTTTGGATCGGTTGTCAACTGCTCCAGAGCCCATTTAAAACCGTTGTCTATGGTCGCCCATGGTGATTTGACAAATCAGACGTAGCTTTAACAAGATTAGCAAGTGTTAAAGTTCGGAAGTCCCTGTTGGAATACCTTATAGTATTAAAAAATGTCTAAGGGTTTATTATGAGGTCGCCTTAGCCTAGTACTGGACGAGAGTTCGTAAGTTCAAACTTCAGCTTTGACATCGAAAAAAAGAATATTTCTTCTTCTTCTTTTCTATGCAGTCTTCTGGAAAAACTCTAAGAATAAATGAGTACCATTAAAAAGCTTTTCAAATTTGACGTTCGGAGTTAACATTAAACGGTAGGAGCCATCACCCTCGGTTAAAACTCTACCAAGGATGGTGTGAAAAAGCTAGCCCGTAATCTAGACTAAAGGTTGGGTTAGGTTAGCTCTGATACTAAAATTCAGTTGAGCACACATTGCGGCCCGTTGTGAGGCCACGTGTAAGCACAATCGCATACTGACGAAATTCCACCGAGCTCATAGAAGAAATTGGTTAACGCAGAGGCTGCATACTAAAAGCCCGACTTCCCTAAGCTGGAAACCACCCTGAAAGCTTTATGAACGAAGCTGTATCCCTGATATCAGTGGATGCCAACTCCGTTAAGCTGAGAAGGAATGGAGAGCCAAATAACCTAAATGTGCGCCTCGCGAGAGATGGACATTGACAAAAAAGGGGATAACAGTTTTTTCCTCTTCAGCAGACCCTCACAACCTCGGCAGTAGTCGTTTAGATGGGAGCTGCAGTTTTTCTACGTGTCTGCCCATAACACAATCACCTGTAACCATGGCCACTGAGATCGAGATGATCTTGCGATCAAGTTTGAGTAGTTGGTTGGTACGTATCCTATCCATCATGGGGCAATTGAGTCTGGCAATGGAACAAGATTCCTCATTAGCCCAGGATAGGTTGGCGTCCCAAAAGAATTGTTGCTTAATGGCTAATTTAACCGAGATGAGTGGCATACCCAGTTTGATTGCTGAAGGTTCTGGAAGAGGTGTACCTGCTCTGGCAAACTCATCAACCCTAGAGTTGCCTGAATTATTCCTGCGACCGGGGACCCAGACAAGCGAGACCTTGAGGAGTTCAGAGATGATGTCGAGACAACGGCGACACTCCCTGAGCAATTTGGAGTTGTCTGTAACACTGGAAAGGGATCTAATTGCAAATTGACTATCAGTAAAGACCGAGATACAGATGAAAGGAGCACCGTTGATCCAATGACATGCCTGGTGAATGGCCTTCATATCAGCCTAAAACACGTTACAGTATTCCGGTAGTTGGAGGCAAACAATGTATGAGTAAAGTTTTCTATCGCGTGAAACTTGCGAAAGAAATCACTGTGCGCTCTGTACTGGATTATATGAACTAAAGGCCCTGTTGTTGTTCATTGCCCCCGTTTTTGCTGGTTTTTTTTTTGTTTTTATTAATGTTGTTGTCGTTTCTGTTCTGTTATTCCCCCTATTTAATGCACTATTTACATTGGCTTCTCTAGTTTTTAATTCATTCATACTCTGCTGCTATACATGCGAGAACGAGTGTATCTTGCTGTATATATGATTGCATGCAGTTGTGCCATATGAAAATTGGCCTGGCCATGAAGATTTTTAAATGTGTGTTGTTCTGTTTTATACTTTAGAATCTTGCGACACCATGAATTGCAAATGGTTGCTTGTAACAAACACAATAACAAACACGCGATAGCCGTTGCAGTTGGAGTTCTCTTAGTTAGTTGGTCACTGTGTTTGCTGCTGCTGGTGATATTCATGTTGTTGACTGCGTAAAATGTTTGTCGTTTAAATGTAGAAAAGCAGATTGTCACATTATACAGTCTAGCTCGATTGTAGTATGGTAGAGATGGATGGAGATTCTGTGTAGTAAAGAAGTCATGTAAAATGTTGCTGTTAAAGTGCATGTTTTTCGCTACGTTTTTTTGCTTGTTTTGTAAGAGCATAAGTTATGTGTGTACGTATGCATATGCATATTGAATGGTGTATTTGTAGTGGCGTAAATGCCGTAATACCGTTTTCAGCATTTAATATTTGTAAGTGGCTTTTCGACGTGGTGACAATGTTGCAAATGCAACATTTTAAGCACATGTCCTTCAAGCAATTAAAGTCCATATTCATTTAACGGCCTCATAAAATATGCCAACAGACAATATGGGAATGTTTAAAGCTGACATGGCAGCAATCATAAAATGAAAGCCTGTCCCAATTTTTGTTTCCTCTCCTAGTCGATATGTTACATTTCAGTGCTTTTCGTGTAAAATGAAAAATTCTTCACTGCTTAGTTTGAATAAAAGTGTGCATAACACACTTTAACGGCAGTATTATTAAGATTCTTTCTTTTTTTTTTAATAAAAAGGGCTTTAGCTTGTAACTAAAGTTGATTGCCTGCATCACAAGGTGGTAGTGGTAAGGGCATAATTAAGTTTGGAAACGATCGGACTGACTATTGGTAACGATGGTATTTACCTTTTAATACTTGCCAGCTTCAGTTGTTGCAATAATTGAAGTGAAACGATGTTAAAAACCTTAAAATTCGATTAATTTAATTAAAAAATAATCGAATAGTTTGGTTTTTGAACGATTGATTACGTTAACATTTCTTTGAGGACAGTTTATTTCCTTGCAGTTAGGAAAGTGATTGGTCTACTGTAGTGATGCTTCTTAAAACTATCGAATTTTTTCGATGCAATGTGTCGCAAGAAAGCCTCGATTTTCTATCGATTCATCACAAAATGCATCCATGTTTTCTGGATTGATTTTTATAATGAAATGGAATCGATACTTGTCGTATGATATCCCGATTGCCAGCTCTACCAGATCTACAGAGCACTTAGATTTTTCTTGTGCTGGGAAATTGGTCATTTTTAAATCGGCTGTAACCTATTGTAGGCTTTTTCTGCAAACCTTTGACGCTTCCTCAAATGAAACAGTCTGACGACTACAGTGAATTTTCCAACACTTTGTTGCTTCTCCTATTCGATACTCTGGGTACTGGGTTAATGATTCCCCGCACCGTATCAAAATTCTGATGAAATTTGTTCATTTTGATTATTTAAAAATTTTCTTTTCTTATCATTTTATAACTACTATCGGTCGTGCTGAATTTGTTCCTATTGGTCCGTGAGAGGAATTTGATTTCCTTTCTAATACCAATTCCTAGGAGGTATCAGTCGCCGTAAGGAATTTTTAGTATAGTAGATGTCAAGCAAGAGGTATTCGTACTGTCGCTGGCACTACAGGCTCTTAGGAAAGTGGGATTCCTCACTTTCACTCACAGTTCCTGCATTTTCTTCAATATGAGGAACTTAACCTAACTATGAAGCATTTTCAACAGATTGAAAAAGACCACCATTGCCCTCCAGTCTTGTACCAAAGTTTTATGGAAAAAATATTGCCTAACACCTAGGAGTCAGACCTATCTTGAACTAGTGTTGCCTAGTTTGGTGGACAACAAATTTTAATCTGATACGGTGGTTGTTAAGGTATACCCTTGTGATTATTAGTCACACTGGACATAATTTTAAGCTTCTTTCCACTTGATTGTAAATGAGAGGCGGCTAAGATTAATACATCTCTCTGAATCGATGAATAGAATACTGGTCACGCAGGGAATCTGAAAGAAGTTGGAGCTTCTGAGAACAATGATTACATGACACTGAGTTATGACTGTTCAATTAAATTCATGACATACATTCCGGACAATGAAGTCTGGGTAAATAGTGGGTGGACTTCATAAATTACTTCGTGTAAATTTACACCGATGGCTCCAAATTGTAGGGAATTGTTGAAGATAGAATTTTTTCGGAATCGATTGGAAGCCTGTCGAAACACTGCAGCGGAGGTTTCGGCAATACAGGCTGCGGCGAAAATGATTGGGAAAGCTAATGTTCCCATTTCCGATAGCCATCAAAGCACAGAATTCTAATGCTATGAAATCCAAGACGGTGTACAGCTGCCGCAGATATCTTAATGAGGTAGAAGAGCGATACGATGCCCATACCGAAAGGATACCAGGACACAGTACAGTTCCAGGTAATTGTAGACCAGATGAATTGGCCAGGCATGGCACAACCGTCGAACTCTTCGATGAGTTCTCCACTTTGAGACAATTCGGTCGCTTATTTTGTCAACAATAAATGGGCGGTTTCGGACGTGGGTAGAACGGCGTGGGAAATTAGGCTAAAACTCCATGGAGGTCGCCCTGCACATTGCCTTAATCTCCAAAAAAGCGCGTATGTGTGTCGTGGTTATTATTGGAGATTGCATTATAGGTACGCATTCGAGATCCGTTAGTCTGCAGAGGTGAGAAAGACGGAGAGATCCTTCCTCACCCACAGCATACATGCCCGGCACTATGTCGTAGGGGAAAAGTCTCCTACTATATAGATGATCTGGAGGTACTCTCAAGCGTTGACATTGTCTGAGTTCCTTCATCGGAAGCTTCGACTGGTTCCAAGACTAGAGGATAACGAAAAATTGTGGTATCCCAATGCGCCTTATGTGGCGGAAGTGAGTACATGGGATGGATAGCCACCTCTACCTACTTAGCTATGTAGGTAAATAATATTAACACTTTAGGACAGCTGCTATAAAGATTCTAGTATTTGATAAAAGCTTTTAGTTAAGTACAGTTAGAAATTGAAGTTTGTAGCTCTTCCTTACATACCAGGTTTTTTTTATCCTAAGGCGTATGATTGATTTTTTTGATTATAATGATGCATTAAAGTTATGAGACAACAAAATATTTCTTTTTTATTTAATTTCTGACAATAAATGAAAATAATTGCTCATTATATTATAATTGTTACAAACAGTGTACATATTATAATATTTTCTCCAATGTAATGCTTAAGACTAATTCTCCTTCTCTGCTAAATCAACTAGAATTTGTTCGCCAATAAGGCAAAGCTTTCATTCACACTTTGAAATCAAAATTTTTTATTTTTTAATTACCAGAGATTTATTTTTTAATTTCCTTAAAGCATTATTTGTAAAAAATTTTATATAATTACGGAAGTTAAATTCAAATAACGGAAATTAATTTAATATAGAAAAAAAACCGAAAAAAATACAATTTCATTGGCATCATCATTGAAATATTTGCGATATTTATCAACAGCTTTTTTCTTCTTTCCTTTTTTTGTGTGGCATATTTGATTCTTTTTTATCGTTAGATTTGGCAATGAAATAAATTTTCTTTTGCATAAAATCAATCAATTTACAACAAAACTAAGTTGTATGGTTCTTTATACGTATATCTTTTTGTTGTATATATTTTATATTTCTTAAGCTGATGATAAAACTAGAAATAATGTTTGAGAATAATCGAACGACCTCACATATATCTTCGGGGTAGTCGTGATTTTGTTGTGCAGACCTTGCGGGCCGCTATGCGTGCTCAAGTGGGCTTTGCGATATCAGAGCTACCACTTCGACCTAACCTAACCTAACATATATCTTGAACTTATAAAAGTATTTATTGTTAACCCAAGTAGTCTCCATAGTCTAGTAGGTAGGGTGTTGGCTTATTAGATGTGAGGTGACTTCCTCTCAAAAGATTCTCGGCAAAAACTCCGAGAGTAAATAAAACTTTGAAAAGTTTATCAAAAATTTGTCTTTCGGGGTCGACTTTAAACTGTGGGTCCCGCCACTCATGTATAAAATGAACACACACAACATAAGAGGTGTTGAGAAGGTCGTAATTCTGACTGAAAGGTTATAATCAATAAATGAGCAATGAAACGTTTTTTCGCTACTCATAAGTACTCATGAAATTTTGAGTATCAGTGAGTCATCAGTATTGTAATTTAATTACATACCCTGATTCATTCGTACTCACTACAACTAATCGTATACTTTCTGTTTAATTGAATTTTGAAAATATTACTCACACGCATCATATTACATGTACTGATTTGCTCTGAAAAGTATGCAATAAGAAATCATAATTTTGTCGTGTATGAAGCTAATGGAATTCAATATTTCTCATACGTCACATATGTACTTGTCTTTATAAATTTGACATGTACTAGTACATACAGGTTGTAATGAGTATGAGTACAACGTAGACATCAAATTCATAACATTCGAAATATATTTGATTCATACGCCTACTCATTCAGATTCATAAATTTAGAAAAATACTTATAATACTCATAAATGATTCGAGTGATTCGAATCATTCATCAAAATTTACGGTCTTAGTTGTTGTTGCATTAAAAAAAAAAAGACAAAGACAGCAAGCAAATCAAACATGCAACCTTCGAGTGAGTATTACAGTGTTCGTACGCGAATCATACTTATTTTGTGATTGTTGTAAATGTTGTGGAAAGGAAAGTTGAACTCAACAACATAATGCATATTGTTAAGTATGAGTACGATGAGTACTTCAAACTTTGAATATGAGTAGTATGAGTATGATATTAAAATAAGTATGTATGCGTATAAGTATCAGAAATTATGAGTATGATTCGAATCTACTCATAGTTTTGAATACTCATTGCTGATCTCTGGATGTAATGACCAATTATGTTAACCAAAACCCCTTGAGTAAAGTTCTGTTGGAGAAAATATGTTAAACAACTATTTTTCACTGGTGTAACGTTATAAAACGAGCATTAAAAAAATACGAATTTTAAATGAGGAAAGTAAAAAATATTTTATTCAATGTATTGGCTATTACTGGTTAGACATTTTAGGCAATTTGTGGAATTCACGCCAATAAAAGTCTTTTGAAGAAAACCAATTAGTCACCTAATTTTCATCTTTCTCGTATAAATCGAAGTGCTTCTCAGCCAATGGGTTTCCCAACGATGAAAACAATTAGTACTCGAAAGGATCCAAGTCTGGCGACTATGGCAGTTGGTGTAGCAGCTAGCAGTATAATGCTTTGATTGTATGCTAAACCGGGTTTCTTTTGTCTGCAGGTGTATTGTCATATTATAAGATTACTTAAACGAGCATTGTGATCCATTCTGGTTGTTTTTCTATCAAAGCATGATTCAAATTAATCATTTGTTGTCAGATGCCATATGTATTAAAGGTTTCTCTAGGTTTTAGGATCTCGTGGTACATTACACCTTTCTGGTACCACCAGACACAAATCGTTGTTTTCCTACCGAATCGAACTGTTTTCCAGCTGAAGTTAATGGTTGTCGCAGAAGAAATCAAAAATTGGTACCGTTTCAGATTCGATGTAACATTAATCGTGTCTTTGAAAGAAAATTTCACGAGTGATTTTTTAGTTTTCCATCAGTCTGTCAATTAATTCGTGTGGCACCCATTTTCTTGAATTTCGGATCTTATACGGTGTTCAGATATGCACCTTTATTGCGTAAATCGCAATAAATGCCATTATTGAGCTCAATATTAAATATAAAGTTTGAATTAATTATTGCGCAATTAATTATGCAAATTGTTATAATATTGAGTAAAACTTTAAATGCAACACTGTCATAAGTATGTTCAGTGCGCATATTACAATTATCCGAACACTTTCTGTTGATATTTGACAACTCAAATGTCAGCAACGACAATGTTGTTGAAACAACCAGCTGTTTTGTTTACCAGCTGTCAAATGAATATAGAATAAGCAGCTGAACTGCGTATACTGTTATGCCTGAACACTTAAAATATTGTACTCAATAAACCGAATATTGACTCAATAAAAGTGCATATCTGTATTGTCCATAGTTTTTAGACGGTCTGTGTTGTGCGACATTTAACATTTCTGCCATTTGCTTTTGTCTCAAGGTTTTATCGTCATGTAATAATGTTTACGATTCGATGTCTTCAAACTTTATTGATGGCCTTCCACGTTCATTATTTCTCACATCAAAATCCTTATCTCCGAACCATCGAAACCATTTTGTAGACGTTGATTCTATTATTAACAGAGCAGTACTTAATATGCTCAGGTTATAGTTATCGAGTCCCCGATTAAATTTAAAATTTAAGTAAAGTAAATTAAAGTGATCAGTAATTATTTTCATTCTTCATACTTCTGTTCTTTGCTCTTTTATTGCATGCAATAAATTTATATTGAATTTCTTTTTACAGTGCTTCTTTACAACTGTAGATAAAATTAAAGAATTTTCTTTCATATAATTTCTTTGTTATTTACGATATTTTTATACCCACTTGACACTTCTATGCATTTGCTGTGACTTTAAATACCACAAATAAAGTAATTCAGTTAATAAATATTCAACAGTTGTTGCATGCCACGTTACCGTTATCAATAGTAGTAGCATTAACACCTACATTTGTTGCAGACAACCACAAACATAGTTTGTATGCAACAGAAAACTCATTATCTCCAATACATTATAGCGCTGGCAGACACAGGATATCGACGACAAAGACTGTGTGACATAACGAACAACGTTAATGGAATACAAAATATGTTGCCACATACACATACGATTAAATAATATCATATACAAATGCATTTTGATCCTGTTGGGAATTGCTCGTAAAATATATATGGAAGCTTGAATACTATGGCGGCTGGGGCATGAGTAGAAGAATTCAAGAGTCTTCTGCTTAAAAACATTTTTTATTCAGTGAGAACACAAATTTACTACGTACTAATTTTGGATGTCCAGGGCATTGCTAATGCACTAGACTATTGATTTCATTGCCTAACGCCTACACAAAGTGTGGGTGTGTTAAAATGTTCCTGAGGTCATTCTCAACTCCTAGTGTTCGACACCATAAGATTTGGGCAGCCTTTACTGCACAAATATTAAGGATATCGGTGCAAACAAGTTGAATAAGTTGCTTCATCTTCCTTATGGAAGTGTTTAATGTTTGTGCCAATGTACAATATATTAAAACAGTGCTGAGAATTGCAAACAATATTGAATGAAAACGACACTTTAAGTCTAAACCAAATAGCAGAAATATTAAATGTTGCACTATCAACAATTTCTGATCGTTTAGGAGAAGGATACAGAAGTCGGAAAAATAGATGTCACTTGAATTGAATGACAGACAAATGGAAGACCGAAAATCATTCGGAAAATTTTGGTCAAAGACACGATAGAAAATCAGTGATGCATCGAGTTGTTACTGATTTTTAGAATCCTAATTCTAATCATCAACCAAACCAGATCGATTCGTTAGGAATGTGTCTAGTGCTACCAGAAAGGTATGGTGTACAATGAGCTCTCAAAGACATGGTGAAACCATTAATACATATCATGATCAATTTGAATGTTGATAGATGTTTTGATAGAAAAACTATCAAAATCTCTCACAAGCCACGGCAAAGTAATTTTGCAACACGACAATACACCTGCACACAAAGGAAACCCGGTTCAGGATACAATAAAAGTATAAGGCAACTGCCGTATTCTCCAGCAGTTTCCGAATACTATTTGTTTTCATCGGAAGTCGATGTAGACTAGTACTAGACATCTCCACCAAAGGCAAATAAAAAATATTTCTTCGGCGTCTTCTCCTCAGCGGATTTCTGGCAAAAACTCTGAAAATGAGTAAAATGACCACGAAAAATTTTAACAAAAATCTGCCGTTTGGAATCAACTTTAAACTGTAGGCCCCGCCGCTAATTTATCAACTCAATGTACACAACATAAGTATTGTGAGAAACTAATTCGTAATCCCGAATGAAGGGTTGTAATATCCAATTATGTATGTATGTATGTATTTGTTTTCATCGATGTGAGACGCATATGCTGAGCAGCTCTTCGATTCCTACAAGGAAACCGAAAATTTGGTGGCGAATTGGTTACTTCCCTAGACGAACGGTTTTGTTGACGTGGAATCAACAAATTGCCTGAAAGATGGAAATATGATGAAAATATGTAGCTAGCAGTGACCAATACTTTACATACATACATAATTGGCCATTACAACCCTGCAGTCAGGATTACGGCCTATCTTTTCGCCAATACTTTAATTAATATATTTTTAACTTTGCCATTAATAATTTGTGCTTTATTTTCTCAAAAAATTGCTTACTTCACACCGGTACACTGTGGTAGCAATGGTCATAATAAAATCGTGAGTATTGTTGATCTCGATATATGTACACACTTATATACTTATTGACTACACTACAGCTAAACCTGCAAAATACTGGGTAGACACTATTTTGGTAAACGCTTATATCTCCTGAAACATCTTATCCAAGTATTCACTTTCGTTGGGTATATTTGTGGAACAATAGAATCTTAGACGGTTCCTCGCACTACCTGATATCTGTATTACCCAGGCTGTAATATGGCTGTAAGTATAACCGGCGAATTCGGTATCAGCGTATATTGTATGGTGATGGAAGTATCTTTACCGACAGTAAAACTGCCATTAGATCCCAAGAGAGTGTGTACGCACTATCGAAGATTATTTAAGATTGGCTGAAGGACATAGAGAGGCATTAGACGGTTTCTTACATATAGGCTTCTAGACCCAAGGAAGATAACAACAAAGCCGAAATTTTTATAAATTCTAGTACAATAGAAAATTCAATTGAATACATTCGAGAAATTGGAATTCCACTGTAGTGGGGCAAACTAATGGTCTCAAACAATCTTTGTTTACATATTTGCAACCGAAAGATGGAATAATTAATCCAAAGTCGCCGTACTCTAGTAGGTAGTGTGTTTGCGTGTTAGATATGCGGCCTCGTTTCAAACCCCAGGTCAGATATCTCCAAAAATATGACAATTTAAAAAATATTTTTTCGGCGGCTTTTTGACAGCAGATTCTGGCCAAAAAACTCTGATAGTAAATAAAATAGCCATGGAAAAGTTTAACAAAAATCGACTTTGAAACTATAGATCCCTCCACTCATGTATAAAATTAATACACACAACATTATTAGTGTGAGAAGCTCGGTCGTAGTCCTGATTGAAGAGCTGTAATGATCAATTATGTATGTATATATGTATGCATATAATAATGAATTCATGTAATGCAGACATTACGATATTTGCTTGAGGGCTGACAAAAATGTCTATGTATGGTACTTCATAGCAATTATGTATAACCGGCCCGGTTTGCTCCGTATGCATAACATAACATACATAATTGGCAATTACAACCCTTCAGTCAGGATTACGACCTTACTTCTCAACACCACTCATGTTGTGTGTGTTAATTTTATACATGAGTCTCGGGACCTACAGTTTAACGACGACTCCGAACAACTGATTTTTAAGAAACTTTTCATGGCGATTTTATTTACTCTCACAGTTTTTGCCAGAAATCTACTGTGAGGAAGTCGCCGAAGAAATATTTTTTCATATTTCGTTTTGATGTCTGACCGGGGATTTGAACCGTGGCTTCGCGTCTAATAAGCCAACACACTGCCTACTAGACTACGAAGACTGCATATGCAGTATGCATATGTAATTATCCGGCACTTGAGACGAAGGATTTTTAGACATACAGAGTTTGTTGACAGGACGTTTTTAGCCAAAGGTGCTTTCATAAAGAATGTCGATGGCTGCAATATGCCTACCAAGTGTTGTAATTATTTGACCAAATATTTAATGTTGGTGTTACAATGGGCCCTTATACGATTCAAGTCAGCTATGGTCTTCGAAGTGCATGTCAATTTCACCATTCTATTTCTTTGATACACCTTAAATCTTAATTTGCCAATTTAAGAACATTTAAAATAAAAGAAAAAGTAGAAGCCTTTATCCTCAATTCTGTCGTACTTATTGACATTAACAGCTTTCGCTATAAATAAAAGAAAAACTTTATTACGTGTGTTACAATCCATTATTTTCTTATCCTTTTCACTGAAGTTTTACTTTCCCGTATACATACTTACAATATTTTCCAGTGATTTACATAAAAATAAAAACAAAGGAAAACATTTTATAACAAATACATATAACATAACCATTTTACCATATTTAAATTTAAATTGCACTTCTCACCTCTGTCTTTGCCATACCAATACAATTGCAATTGCACGTTATAAGGCCAATCACATTTAAAAATGTTTCTCTTTAATTTTGTCATTTTCTTTTCTTTTGTTATTTTTCTCACCGGGTAAAACATTAAAAAAAGCAATGCAATTTTTTATAAATAAACTATGAGAGAGACAGAGAGAGAGCGAAAGTGAGATGATAGTATATATACGAGTACAATTTGATTTAAGACAGCAAAAGAAACTTTAATGGTTTTTTTATTCGCACGAATTAAGTAAATAACAATAATGGCAACAACACTCCTTTTACACTGTTTATGTAACAGTACATTTAAGTGTGTGTGTGTAAGTGTTAAAATTTCATTTTTAAACATTTCTCTTTTGGCTGCTGTTTTTATTATGACTACAAACACACGCACGCATACAAACGTAAATAATTTCATATAAACATTCTTACCCTTCTTACCCATACAATCAGTGGCTTATAAAAGGAATTTCTTAAGACAACAAAAACAACGACAACGACAACAAATGCAACAGCAGGACTATAAAAAATTGAGAACATTTTTTATAGTTCCTTAATGCATTTACGATTAATCTAGTTGCTTATATTACATACAGCTTACAAGATACTTTGGTTTGTTCGCTTCGCTTCTCATTTTATTTTCTGTTTTTTCTCTTTTTTTCTCAATTACTCTTTTATATTTCGTCTGGTTATCATTAGTGTTGTTGTCGCTGTAGTTGTTTTAGTTGTAGTTGTTGTTATTTTCATTGCTGGTGCAATAATAAACACAAACTGTTCCATTTGTTTTAATATGGTTTTCCTTAGTGATGCCAATTTAGCTCTTTACAGGCTCTCTTAAGCAGCCATATAAGCGGTGTCTCCGGATACTAAATTTAAAAGAGCTTAACTTTTGGCTGGCACATTAAGATAGTTTGTCAGTAAGGAGATTAGGTAAGTAGATGTGGCTGCCCACCCAAGGAAGTTGGTTGGACCTTAGGCCACATTGAGCCCATTGTGTTACCACAGTTATCCGCTATCCCCTAGTCTTGAAACTACTCAGAGCTCCTGATGAAGCGATTTAAGCTGCCAATGTCAATTCCTGACAATTCCTCCAGATCATCCATGTAGTAAGCACCCAAGTACTTCTTTCTTCTTTGGCAAAGAGCCGGGCATGTACCCAGCAGGTGAGGGAGACAGTCTCCTCCTCTTCTGCATCCCTGCAGCTTCTGCAGAAATCGTTAGCAAGGTGTCCGAAACCAAAGCGCCTCGCATGTGTACCCATAATACAATGCCCCGTAATGACACCGATAACCACACTAAGTGCGCCTCTTTGCAGTTAAGTAGACTCATTGTGCGCCCCTCATCCAGCCTTGGCCAGATTTTACAAGCCGTTCGACCCGTCTCCGAGGCCGACGACCACCTGCCGTTTACGGAGTCGACTATCGCATTATCAATTATGAGCCTGCAGGTCATAAGGATGCACAGATTGGTCGTGCCCCGCCTGGCAAATTCATCAGCTCTGCAGTTACCCGGAATACCGCTGTGCCTCGGTACCCATACGATATGGATATCATATCATTCCACTATCTCGCCAAGATATCTGCGATAGCCGTACACCGTCTTAGAGTTCATCATGTCGGAATTTAGGGCCCTGATAGCCACCTGGCTATCAAAGAGTATGGTGACATTCCGCTTGGAGACCCTTCCGTCTCCAATAATTCTCGCCGCAGCCTGTATTGCCACTACTTCCGCCTGAAAGACGCTGCAGTGGTCTGGCAATCTTATAGACTGCGCTATTCCATGAGTGAGGGGATTACATATTACATGGTCGAGACAACGCTTCAGTCACTAAAGTTGTGCGTGTTAATTTTGAACATGAGTAGCGGGAGCTACAATTTAAAGTCGACTCCCAATGACAGATATTGTGAGAAAGTTTTTCATGGCAGGTTTATTTACTCTCAGAGTTTTTGCCAGAAATCTGCTGAGAGGAAGTCTCCGAAGAAATAATTTTTCATATTTCGTTTTGATGTCTGACCTCGAATACGAACCCGGGCTTTACGTCTAATAAGCCAACATACTACCTACTAGACTACGGCGACTTCAACAACATTAGTACTCGTAATACTGACTGAAGGGTTGTAATGACCAATTATGTATGTATGCACAGGGCAAGTAAGGAGGATATCGAAACGATAAAATCATTTCTATTTCATTGCTTGTAGATACATGAGTTCCAAGTATGTTAGGCATGATAGGATTGAATTAAAGAAATTTGGGGATGGATTATGTGGATGGTATTTCTTAGAAGTGACCTCACTGCGTGGCACATGATTTTGATCAAGTGCTCTCATGCAATCAAATATTGGGTCATAGCCATTAGGAAACTCATCGGCTATACCACGATCCCCGAATGGTTACAGAATTATAGAAAAGATTGACTGTGTAGTCATAACGGGTCATACCTACTGTGCTTTCCGTCTGTGTATCTCCTAAAATATCAGGCGTATTTGAGAGAGAAACCTTGTATAAAAGCTTTTGCTTGACTAATTGCGTCTACAATCAAGTGGCTACAAATAAAATTCGTGTTTACGTTGCTGATAGTGAAGTACTGTAATAGTTTTATTGATATTTTTAATGTAAAAGATGCACTGCAGTCTGTACGATCTCTTGTTTAAAATGTTTGATTGTCATAGAATTATTCGATTATTTAGGAGTTTTGAAGATATTTGAATAGGTTCTGAAAGCAAATTTTTTTTGTGTACCACGTGTGTTAACCCCTGCCAAAAAAAAGCCAAAAGTCAGGGATCGAACTTGCGGTTACAAAATCTTAGTCATTTTAGCTGGGTCTAATGTCAGGAAAGGATTGCTATGGGCTTTGATAGATTGGACTGGAAACATCTCTAATAAGGGGATTTCTATAAGACAGGCATGTAATGAACTTCAAAATAAACAGAAGTTAACGAACATAATTGAGTATATTCTTTCGGAATAAATCCTACAGGATCCATCTTTTGATTGAATTCTTTTCCTTAAGTTTTTTTTAAAAGTTGGCATTACTCTTACTTTTCTTTAACTAGCTTTTCGCTGTTGATATACTCGTACATTTTTTTTGTATTGTTATATTATTTTATTGTACATTTAACATGATTTATATTTTTCACATGTGATTTACACTTCCATCGTTGCCTCAAATGTGTTGCGTATGTATTTTTTTTAACTGTTCGCGATTTTGTTATACGCAATCGTAAAAGAAAATTAATTTTTGTGTCGTTAAAATCAATAAAAGACATTAAATTTAACGATAAATAATGTTCTGCTTATGAGCATAATGAAATGCTAAATCTTATAAAAATATGAGTACATGACATACATATTAAAAATATGACAATCAAATTGGAATATCTTATGAAAAATCTTTGATTTTAGGATTTGGAACATAAAACAGGTGTTTATGTATGTTTATATATGCGTTGAGACCTTCTTGTTTTAAAGTACTTTTTTTAGTACGTGTCTTTTTTTTCATAAAAGGTTTTTAAATTGAAAAGCAAAGATTGGCATATAGCACAATATAATAATCCAACAAGTAAGTGGAGAGAGTAAGTGGAGAGGGATTGCATGGACTTTTGAAACCTATACTATACAGATGAGTATATATCCATTCTGAATTGGAGGTAGAAATCGTCAAAAGACACTTATGTTCTATGAGAAGTATGCAGGATTCACCATCGCATAAACGATAACAATTACTAGACAATTATTCGACAGATCTCTGTAACGGAGATCTTCAAACCACCATTACTCTCTTCAAACGCACCGCGTCTGCACACAAGACTGAGTGAACTTCACTTACTTACACCTGCTCTCTATACTCTTCAATCATTCTCCTTCTCAGAGTGCTTGTTGGCTTTAAAGCTTTTTTACGTCAAATTTCGTTTTTGTATCTCTAACCTTCGGAATCCCAGTATACTTCAGCCATACGCTAACTGTACAGTTTTTATGGAATCATAGAATCTAACATTTCCCTTCTAGGCTGCTTTGGCCTGGAATTCATTTCTCGGGACCATCTAAATTTCAGACATCATAGTAGGATATGCTTCGCATTTTCATCCTCTTCCACACTTTTTGGACATATAGGAGGGCTATCACGTCCGAATCAGCAGTTATTTTCTGAAGCAACCATGACAAGGCAAGAGCTAGGTCATGTAAAAGTTCAGCTCGTAGTGTGTGTTCGCCGACAGTGAGTAACATATAAGGGATAACGAAATGTCCACCTTCTTACCTTCATCGTGACTGCCATTTACACATGAAAATCCGTTGTTCCTACGCATTAATAGTCACAGTTTGTTCTGAGTCCTTGAGATGGTATAACCGTCTCATCTGATAAGTCAAATTGCCTACCGGTATATTTTTAGCCAGTACCAGTACCGCTTCTTCAGATGTTCTTCTGAAACCGTTAACAGTATAATCGCGCTTAGAGGATACATCCATGATAGTTTCTGTCTTGTCGTCCAGACGTAGAATACTATATTGGGCGAGCATATACGGAGCGGAAATATCATCTATACGTTGATGATACAACATCAAATAGTAAATTCTAATGAAAGTATCTACATTGAGCATACACTTAGAATTGAGCTTGGTTAGTGAACACAATCCTTTGACAACAATTTTAGGTCAGTTTCAAATGAGTATGAGGCTTAATTTGTAGATATGTAAGCCTAGATTCTTACGATAAATTTTCCACTTAGTCGAAGGGCAAAGGCCAACGACATTTCAGGATATTCTTCAAGATTTCATATTACAGCAGCAAGAAGAGAATACTCTTCGATATGCCCATTTCTTTGTCTAGTACGAATACTACACGATGACTACACAAATTACTGGCTCACTGTGCCGATTATGTTGACCGCAACGCAGACATAGTTTTGTCTTTCACATGCGATAAAAATGAGAGTCGCATTCTTGATGTATGATACAGCTAGAGCCTGCAAATGTTGTGTACTATCAACGTTCAAGGCTGTGGACCAGAGATCAGCAATGAATCGTTTTTTCACTCATAAGTACTCATGAAATTTTGAGTGTAAGTGAGTCAACAGTATTGAAATTTAACTACTCTGATTCATTCGTACTCACTACAACATTAATTTATAAGTACAGGTTGCAATGAGTATGAGTACAACATTGACATCAAACTCATAACATTCAAAATATGTTTAATTCATAAGCTTATTCATTACATTTTCATAATTCGAGTGATTCGAATCATTCATCAATATTTACAGTCTTAGTTGTTGTTGCATTTACCAAAAAAAAAAAAAAAAAAAGAAGAAAGAAAAAGACAAAGACTGCAAGCAAAGCAAACACATACTTAACCTTCGAGTGAGTATTGTAGTATTCGTACTCGAATCGTTCTTATTTTGTGATTTTTGTATAGGTTGAGTAAAGGAGATTCGAAATTAACAACATCATGCGTATTGTTAAGTATGAGCACAATGAGTACTTCAAACTTTGACTATGAGTAGTATGATACTAAAATAAGTACGAATGCATATAAGTATCAGAGATTACGATTATGATTCGAATCTACTCATCTTTTTGGTTATTCATTGCTGATCTTTGTTACTTACTTAATTGGTCATTACTACCCTTCTGTCAGGACCTAGCTTCTCATACTACTTATGTTGTGTGTGTTAATTTTTTCATGAGTAGCGGCACCTACAGTTTAAAGTCGTTTCAAAACGCCAAAATTTCTGAGAAACTTTTCATGAAATTTTTTTATTTACTCACAGAGGGTTTGCTAAAAATCTGTTGAAACTCAGGCGCCGATGAAATTTTTTTTATATTTGAATTGAGGCATCTTGTCTAATAATACAGCACACTGCCTACTAGAGTGCGGCGACCAGTATTTTATATCTATTGCCAGGTACATATTGTTCAGCCGTCCTCAACGTGTGATCAAATGTTGACCAAGCACTGTGAGAGGTGCTTGATTTCCTTCCTACTACCTACTACCTGGGAGGTATCAGTCCCCGTACGGAATTTTTAGTATAGTAGATATTATTAGAGCTGTGCGTACTGCCACTATCTTTACTGGCTCTTAGGATTTCATAATTGAAATGAGTTCAAGTGGGTTTACTAAACAGTCCTACATACATAGCAAATGCTTAGTTCCAGCGTGCTGTACGGGTATCACTGACAGACTGTTATATGAGTAACTTAACCTAGCTATGAAACATTTTTAAAATATTGAAAATGAACTTCATTGTCTTGTAACAAATACTTGGGGAAAAAATGGGACCTGGAGACAAGTATACACTCTCAGGATCTATTCAACAGGAGTCAGACCTATCTTAACCTAATGAAGCCAGGACAACAAATTTGAACCTGAAATGGCTGTCCTCCTATAGAATTATTAGTAGTGCCTTGTGCTATACACTATCGTCGTTAATGGAGATAAGTGTATTCCTCTTTCCGCTTGATCATTATTGTAAGGAGGTGGCGGATAAGGTTAATAGACATCTCTGGGCAATGTAGCAATTAAAGGATGTAAATTTTGTAATTTTTTTAAATTGTATCATGACGTTTTACTGTTCGGTGTGGCGTTATACTCTTCACCACTGTCAAAAAGGAGTTTAGATAGTCTCCGACTCGTAACCAAGAGGGAAGTCATGTCCAAAAGCATGGCGTCGAATTGGTACTGACATATTATGCATATCATATGATTCAATTTGTGTGGGGGCGCTTGTAGACTCATTGTTTCCACCCGTGCTTTGAGCACCGTGGGGCATGCCGTCATGGCGAAACGCATGTTAAACCCTGGACTAATGTTACCTACAATAGTTTATTAGAACTGAGACTTTTGTGAGACAGGCTTACATTCCATTATGAATATAATCCGATAAGAATTCAAAATAAATATTCATGTATTGTGATGAAATGCAACGTCTGTGCATAAAAAATTCATAAAAAATAATAATTAAATGCATTTAAAATAAATTTTTTTATTCCAATGAATTTTTTCCTGTACATACTTTTCATCATTCACTTACCCGAAATATTAGTTTAAATAATTTGTTCAACTTTTTTGTGCTTCTTCACTAAAGTTTTTTTGTTCCGGAGTTTTTTTGATTTATTTTTGCAGATATGTAAACTTTTTTATGCGAAAAATTTAATTAGAATGCTATTGTTCGCCTTTTAAACTAGAGAGAGAGAGAGAGAGAGAGAGAGTGAGAGAGAGTGAGAGTTTTATTTTTTTGTTTAATAAACATTTTTCACTTCAACACTTGTGAGTGAGTGTGTGAAAAAAAGAAGGACAACTTTCAATAGTTGTGTTAGACATTTAATTAAACACATTATTTAATAATAAAAAATAACAAAAAAAGAAATGAATAAAAGCTACAATTAATTTAAGCAAACCTCTTAAGGGTATACTTTATTACGTGAATTATATACAAAAGTTTTTTAGAAGAGATGATCGAGAATATTAATTGAATGATTTACTCTGTAGAGTAAGTTGAGGAGTAATTCTAGAATTTTTGCAGCCTTCATGAAAATCTAAATCTAAATCTAAATCTAAATCTAAATCTAAATCTAAATCTAAATCTAAATCTAAATCTAAATCTAAATCTAAATCTAAATCTAAATCTAAATATTAGATGAAGCATGCGATTTAAGCCTAGAATTTGTAAAGGGTGGGTCATTTAAAAGTTTATATTTAAAAATGCTATAAAATTTATTTTTTTGTTGTTGTAAAGTACAATTGTTCCGTCTAGAAATGGAATATTACTTCATCCATATGACACTCATGGCCACATTCGATCGGACCAAATTCCAAATTCCGTGCACTTTTTCGAGTGTATGGGGTCGTATCTCAACAATGCCACCATGCATGTTTGCTTTTAAATTCTCAATTGTCTCTGGCTTGTCAGCATAACATTTTCTTTTGACGGCGCCCCACAGAAAATAATCCAACGGTGTCAAATCGCAGGTTCTTCGTGGCCAATAAACATCACCATTTCGGCTAATTAAACGGCCATCAAACATTTGACGCAATAACTCGATTGTGGCATGAGATGTGTCGCAAGTTGCGCCGTCCTGTTGAAACCAAACATCGTTCGCATCAATAAAATGAAGAGCGGTTACAAAAAAAACTTGTAATGGATGCATTGGCTTCTGTAAGACCATGTGTGAGTTTTTTGCGCTCCAAATACGGCAATTTTGCTTGTTAACGAACCCATCTAGATGAAAATCAGCTTCAGCTGAAAAGATAATCATGCAGTTCCTCGTTGGCCAAATAAATGTTAACATTGCTCAAGCGTAAATCGATTCTTTACGTTCAGAGGAGAAAATAACAATAAGAAATAGATAGCCCTACGAATTTTTTCTAAAAATAGTCAGTACTATTCTGCTAATTTTAAGTTATCCTGTTATAAAAATTAAACCGATCAAAAGATTACGACTAACACCGGTGATTAAAATAAAAAAAATTAATACAATTTTCTTGCGAACCTATACCAATTTCTAATGCTTATTGACGCTGGATCGACAAGCCTATCTGAGATAGTTATAATAACTTAACTGTCTATAGCACTATGGAACACACAAGAGTTTCTTACAGGTTGTAACCCTGTTTTAAAATTTTTATATGGAAGACCTATTGAGATTTTCTGAACGAATGTGTTCATGCCATAGTTTTTTACTTTCATGTTTGATTTACTGATAACTGCTGCTATTAGCTAGGCAACTTGGACACTTAACCCTATTCAGCATACGATCGTATGAAGAAAGACTCGAGGTATCATATAAAGGTCAAAGATCACGAAGACTCTTTTCAAGATTTTTATATATCGGGAGGGCCATCTATCGGTTTAAATTTGAATCATCGGTTATTTACAATCTGGCAATACTAATGCCATTCTATTCTGTTATAAAATTCAGTATATTATCTCCACTGAACATAATGAATCGATTAACAAATTCGTACAAAATTTGGACCAACAGTGCCCGATATAAACTAGGCCGTAATCCAGACTGAAGGGTTGTAATAACCAATTATGTATGTATGTATGTAGAGTGGATATTAGAGATCTGTATACAGGCTGTTTCGTCTTAAGAGATGGTGTCGCTTCTTCAAATATTCTTGTTTCTACTATCAATGCGATTAACCTGTCGACCATGCGTAGTAATGTACATACATTCACAGCAATTGCTTGAATTCGATTTTCCAGAAGGTACGGATAAGTCGCCGTAGCCTAGTAGGTAGTGTGTTGGCTTATTAGACGTGAGGCCACGATTCAAACCCTAGGTCAAACAGTTCCAACGAAACGAAATATGAAAAAATATTTCTTCGGTTTCTGGCAAAAAATCTGGGAAAAGTTTCTCAAGAATATATCGTTCAGAGTCGCAGGTCCCGCCACTCATGCATAAAGTTAACACACAAAACATAAGTGGTGCAAGAAACTAGGTCTTAATCCTGTTTTAAGGGTTATAATGATCCATGTATGTATGTACAGATAAGTGGATAAATTATTCATGAATTGAATTCCGCATCCGTTTTTATCGGCTCAGACACAACACCGTCAAAATCTTGCGACTTAATACTAATGAATCATTATAAGGATTCGAAGATCTTATGTAAGTATTGTAGGACAATCAGGAGAGATGTTATGTTCTTTCAAGAATGATTTTTGCAGTTGGATTGGACGATGTGTCCGTATTTTATTACAGACATTTTTTCCAATATCTATTAAATTACAATCCTTGTCACATAATAATCCTTTTTGCTGTGAAAAACTGAATTAATGTAGGGTATACCGTAAGAAATTTATTAAATTATTGCAGCAAATATTTCTTTATTTATTTTCTTTTTTGTTGCCATTGTGAACATGTTCAGCTGGTTGTCTGTCTGTCTGTCCATCTGTCTGTCTGTATAAAATGTGTTTAAATATGTTTTTGCATTGAATGCATTTTAATGTGAATTAATGTTCGAAGCATTCTCGAATAGTTCACATGTGCCAGTTGGAATATTTTTGAAATGTGTGAACGTCTGTTAAATAATTTACACAAGTAACACACATATTTTAATGGCAAATTGTGATAGACGCCAATCAAACTAGATTGACAGATATTAATTAATGTTAAAAAGACACATGCTCACACACACTCAAATACGTACACATGGTATTTGCCATAATTATATCAAAATAACGGAATGACCATATTTTAATCAATAATTTTTTGAAATCATGCATATACGACAACAAATTAAAATTAATTAAAACAACAACATTATTGGTTTGGTAAAACGTTAATAAATAATGTGTACTATATATAATGTAATGAAACAAAATGAACAATGAAATCGGAAAAAAAATTAAAGAAAAGTAATTGAATTAATCAGCCCTAACTCATACTTGATATATTGCGGCTATTATGCTCTTTCTAAGGCGTAGGGAAACAGTAACACTGAAAACCAAATCATAGGCTGCAGGCATATTTTGGTATATCCAGGGATATTTGAAGGTGCCGTAGTCTAGTTGATGGTGGTTCGTGGTTCAAATCCCAGCTTAGACATTTCGAACCGAACGAAATATGAAAAAATATTTCTTTCTGCAACTTCCTCTAAGCAATTACATACATACATACTTAATTGGCCATTACTACCCTTCAGTCATGATAATGGCATAGCTTCTCAACACCACTCATGTTGTGTGTGTTAATTTTATACATGAGTGACGGGACCTACAGATTAAAGTCGACTCCGAATGACAGATATTTTTTGAGAAACTTTTTATAGAAATTTTATTTACTCTCAGAGTTTTTGCCAGAAATTTGCATGAAATGCTTGATTCAAGCATCAGATTATCCATGAATGGTTAGTTTGAAATGTAGACGTTAGCCTGTTGTGATTTCTAGATCAATTTAAAAATTTTTATAATGTTTGCCATGTTGTTGAAAACATCGCGATATCACGCAAAGGCACCCTTTTTTGAAGGGACACAGTAGACTCAAAATACACTTGTACTGAATAGCGATCTTCTCGAACTCGACAAAGAGATTCTGTAATGATGAGAAAGTATCATTAAAACACATACCTGGATTGTATTAATGCATCCCAGAAGGAAACATGTGAATGCATGTCAAATGCTGAACAGGGAATTTACATTGTTGCCATCGAACAGCATTCTAAAGCTTATCAGCTACAAAGGCTTTGAGGAGACATTGTATGGGTACCTTCAAATAGAATGAGGACAATACAATGTGATAGCATGAGCACAGTGTTATGGGTCTTCTTCATGCCTACAATGTACGCAATAAGCAATTCGCTGTGGACAAAAACAAAGTGCGTCTGTTGCTTCAAGTCAAAAAATTTGGTTGATTTAGATGTTGTGCATTTTTTTATAAGAAAATTTTGATTTAATTTGTTTTAATTTTTGTGCATTAAATGTGTCCTATATGGATGCGTTGCAGCACTTTTTGGATAAATGCCTTATTCATGTATGCATGTATAAAAAATTTAAAATTTATTGTAAAATAATTAAAAAAAAAAAATTAAAATCTTACTTTAAAAACGTGTCCAACCTTACAGCACCATTTCGTTTTGTTCATCATTGCTACTGCTTCCTAAAAAGTACCCCAGTGTATAATTTTATTATTTGTGAGTCATTTAAAATGAAATGCCGTTTTTTAATGTGTCATTATTTTATTCGTATGTAAATCAATGCCGTTGTTAAATGGACCCTAAAAATAAACTGAAAAATGATCTCTGAAATATGGTTTTTAGCCATTTGTTGTTGGATGTTTTTAACAAAAACTTGAACAATTTTTTGTTTGTTTATTTATTAACATTATTAGTATGAAGTGTTTATAGGTTGTGTGTTGGTTGATATTTAAATTTAAATTTAAAATTTTCGGCATATGCATGTAAAACTGATAAATATTATGTATGGGTAGGAAAAAACAGAATAAAATTTTTATTCATAACAAATAAATTTCTAAATATTAAAATATGTATGTGTAGCTGGTTGTTGGAAAAAAAGTCAAGTAAAACCAAAGCCACTAGATACACATGTAAAATGAAAACATTGTGGTTCTATTGTTTTTAAGTACCCACAGCGGTGTGCGCAAAATTGAAATGCGTAAAATGCTTTTTTTTTTGATGTAAATAAATTATCGAAAGACACTGTTGTCCTTGTAATAATAGTATGGGACTGTAGCTCACTAAAAACCCAACTCAAAAAACACAACATATCTGTCACATGGCACAAACATTAAGTATTTTGTCGCCTCTTTCACATTCATTCCCACGAATTCCCTTAATTATCTCAATTTCTGAAGCAGCAGATAAAATTTCGACATATTACCAAATTTCCCCAGACCCTAGCATGTGCGAAACTATTCATATTGTTTCTAATCACTCTCTCATTTATTTTCATCTTGAACATTTCTTGTTCAAAATCAAGTCTTGGCCAATAAAAGACAATTTGTTCTGCAATTCGTGGTCATACTCACAGAGATATGCTTTTAACTATGTCCTGTCTGCTGAAACAGCATCATATAAAAATCGACATGACCATGTTTCCTTTCAACCGAGCTTTGTAAGTTTCCAATAAAAATGTAAGCCCTCCATTACTTCATTTCTGTGTCCCAACAAATTTACAATTCAATTCTTCTGCATTTCTTTCCTTCGTCCTTTAGTTGTCAAAGGCTTACCAGCAATACTAACTTTATTATATACATACTCGTTTCAGGTTCTGAGCCATTAAATCAGCTGGAATTGTACCTGATGTGATTTCGATAGCTTTCAGTAAAATGGTGCCGTTAACATTAGCAGTCCTAAAGACGCTCAAATGAAATAAAGGTTTTACAACCTTCGCGCAGGTTGAGAATTGTAGACCTTTGCGAATATGCGACTTTAGTGTACAGTGATTATACTTCGATCTCCGTCTGATGTCCTATCTGTTTTCCTTGAGGACTTAAATGGAACATTGTTCTATACACAATCAAAAGACCGGAACTAAATAAAAATTGGCAACAGTCTCCAAATGAAAGGTTCGGGACTGTACACGTGACCTGTACCATTCAAATTTAGCAGACTGTAACATCATAGAGAGGGGAGGCTAGGACTCAATAAGCAGAGTTATTTACCAATTCATTTAACGCAACAACCTTCTATATTCTCATAGAGAAATTTATTTGTAAGCAGCGAAAAATAGCAGCAAACATACAAAACATTTTGTATATTCCAGCTAAGCTGTAACAAGAAAGTTAATCGTAATTCGTTAAATTCGATGCATAACAGAGATCAACAATGAGTGTTCAAAAAGATGAGTACATTAGAATTATACTCATAATTTCTGATACTTATAAGCATTCATACTTATTTTAATATCATACTCATACTACCTATATTTAAACTATTAAGTACTCATCGTACTCATACTTAACAATACGCATGATGTTATTGATTTCAATTCTCCTTTACTCAATATTTACAAGAATCACAAAATAAGTATGATTCGCATACGAACACTACAATACTCACTAGGAGGTTATGTGTTTGCTTCGCTTGCTGTTTTTGTCTTTTTCTTTCTACTTTTTTTGTAAATGCAGTAACAACTAAGATTGTAAATTTTGATGAATGATCGAATCATTTATGAGTAATATAAGCATTTTTCTAAATTTATGAATCTGAATGAGGAGGCGTATGAATCAAACATATTTCGAATGTTTGTACTCATACTCATTGCAACCTGTATGTACGAGTACATGTAAAATTTATAATGACAAGTACATATGTGACGTATGAGTGATATTGAATTCCATTAGTTTCATACATGCCAAAATTATGATTTCTTATTGCATACTTTTCAGAGCAAATCAGTACATGTAATATGATACGTATAAGTAATATTTTTAAAATTCAATTAAACAGAAAGTATACGATTAATTGTAGTGAGTACGAATGAATCAGAGTAGTAGAATTATAATACTGTTGACTCACTCATACTCAAAATTTCATGAGTACTTATGAGTAGCGAAAAAACGATTCATTGATGATCTCTGATGAATAACACCCGGCTGCTTTGGTTGAAGAAAATTAATAACAGAGTCCGGTGCATTACAGTTTTATCGATCGATTTTATAGTTTGGTGTCGGTGGTCACTTTTGTTGATTTATATGGAGCGATCGTAGTGTGAAAGGGATTTTATATAATATGGTAGTGGTCATGGTCATTACAACCTTTTAGGTCCGTAGGTGCCCTTACCACCCCATGTTTTTAACCACGAGTGGCGGTACCTGCAGTTTAAAGTTAACTCAGAACGTGGCAATTTTATGTGCTTTCAGAGTTTTTTTTCAGAAGGCTGCTGAGATGAAGTTCCCGACAAAATATTTCTTGGAGTTTGTCTAATAAACCAACACGCTACCTACTATTCTACGGCGACTTTAACTTGATATATACAGAGCTTTTTGAAGACTTAAATGAAAAGGTCTAATATGAATGACTCTGTAGCATCCGAATTATGGTCATAGTGGTATAATCGTAGCGAAAAGATCCCTAAAACGGATGTAAAGGTTCTGTTAGTTTTATGCCCATAACATATGGTAGTGAAGTAGCCGCCGTAATCTATTAGGTAGTGTGTTCGCTTATTAGACGATAAGCCCGTGTTCGAGAAACAGGTCAGTCATCAAAACGAAATATGAAAAAAAATTATTTCTTCAGCGACTACCTCTTCGCAGATTTCTGGTAAAAGCTCTGAGAGTAAATAAATCTGCCATTAAAAAGTTTCTCAAGAAATCTGTCTTTCCGGGCCGACGTTAAACTGTAGGTCCCCCACTCAAGTATAAAATTAAGGCACACAACATGAGTGGCGTGAGAAGCTAGGCCGTAATCCTGACTGAAGGGTTGTAATTTCCAATTATGTATATATGTATGTGTACATATGGCAGTGAGGACCAGGCCATGAAAAGTTTCCTTAGGATAATGGGAGACAAATATAACGCGATCTTCTAAATCGAATGATTATTATAAATTGTATCCACAACAGACATGCCCTGTGTCTATTGACAGTTAATTGATGCACTGGATTGTCTAGATTTCAAGTTCTTAAGTTCAAAAATGCGTTGCAAAACCCATTGCTTTGGAAGACCCTTGCACACATAGAAAATACAACAGAAGAGGGAGAACTAACTGACTAGACTTAACCGGGTTAAAATCAAACAGGATTGTTGGGAAAAATGTTTTAATTTTCTATTTTTTTATTGCAATTGCCGGAATAAATAAAAAAACAGAGCAGGATAGAAGCATATTAATAAATAGCCTTTCTTGACACTAAATTACAAATTTTAGTTTGTTAATGTAGGATAGCGAAGCACATCTGGTAGTAGCTAGTATATGAATAAAATTACATATAAATTCGTGAGTCTAACTTTCAAAACAAAAGTTCATTGACACATATTTAACAATTTTTGTGTTGTTGTTGTTCGATATTTTTAAATTTTATAAATATTGTTTTGCCAACACAATAATATTTCGGAAATTCACTATCATTGAATATAATACAGTCTGTCACGAAAAAAGTTTTTTCATTGAAAAAATCTTGTTAGATTTTGGCTATTGTCGTCATTTTATATACTAACATACATATGTAAGTCAAATTGGAAATGACAAATGTCATTTAAAAACAAAAAACTCTCTAGGATAGCGTTGTCAGAAAGACTTTATTAAGCAAAAATTATTGTTACATTTAGTTTACGAGATTTTTTCCTTTTTGTGTGGAATTTTTTGCAAAGAAAGAAAATAGGCTCACGTTAAAACTGTAAGCAAGGCGACACCGTAGGCTATTAAGAAGAATAATTCGATAAAAGAAATCTTACAAGTGAGTTCCTAAAAAATGAAGTGTAACTTGAAACAATGGAGGAAGTGTTGCTAGGAATGGACTATTCATAAGGTAGGTAGGTTGAGGGAGAGGAGACTAGGCGACTAAACAAGGTTTGCATACACGTTAGTACAGACCTAAACCTCATTCCAGTCACTCCATGATGGTAAGGTAGCCATATAATCGATCTATTTCATGTCTGGAGTAATTGTGAATCGCCTTTTATACTCCTGGACGGTATTTGATATCGTATCATAGTGATACAGTTAGTAGCTATTGATATGTTGGCATCCTCTTTAATAATTTCACGTCAGGCCCTATAGTGTCCCAATCATAGTCTGGTGATATTATTTTTTATTCTATTTGATATATCCCCCAAATTCTAAAGACGATAGGCAATAAAAGCCTTACTATAATGAAGGACCTTACAAAATTCGGAAAAGGTACCAGAACATAATATTTGTTTTGTTGCAAAACCTCGAATTCAGAAAAGAATCTCAGCAATTTGGAGTGCCAATTGGTCTGTAATTAAAAATTCAAATTAAACACCCTAAGCATGTCGACTTTCTGTGAGAAAATGGCTTCTTATCATGTATGGTAATTGTATGAGCCTAGACCTCTTTCTTATTGGAAATTTATGGGCTTAAAGGATAAATGGTAGTGCCAAAAAGCATCCGAAATATTCAAAAGAGTTAAAAGCAGAGATACTCTAGTAGTGTGTTGGCTTATTAAACAAGAAGCCATGGTTCAAACCCCAGGTCAGGACGTCTCAAACGAAGCGAAATCTGACAAATATTTCTTGGTCGACTGCCTCTCATCAGATTTCTCGCAAAAACTCTGAAAGTAAATAAAAAAAAACCGGGACGTACAGTACAGTCGCTCTTGCATAAAGTCAACCCACACAACATAATTGTGTGAGAAGCTAGGTCGTAATCCTGACTGGAGAGTTATAATGACCAATTACGTATGTATACATACATATATGTAAGGAATTTAACATATTCCATTAAAATAGGTCTGCAACCTGTTATTAATGGAGGTAGGAATCAGAGATCAGCAATGAGTATTCAAAAAGATGAGTAGTTTCGAAACATTCTCATGATTTCTGATACTTATACGCATTCATACTTATTTTAATATCATACTCAGACTACTCATATTCAAAGTTTGAAGTACTCATCGTACTCATACTTAACAATACGCATGATGTTGTTGATTTCGACTCTCCTCTACTCAACATGTACAAGAATCACAAAATAAGTATGATTAGCGTACGAACACTACAATACTCGCAAGAAGGTTGTGTGATTCGAATCACTCAAATCATTTATGAGTTTTATAAGTACTTTTCTAAATTTATGAATCTGAATATTTCGAATGTTATGAGTTTGGTGTCAACATTGTACTCATACTCATTGCAACCTGTACTTATAAATCAATGTTGTAGTGAGTGAGAATGAATCAGAGTAGTTGAATATTAATACTGTTGACTCATTCATACGCAAAATTTCATGTGTACTTATGAGTAGCGAAAAAAAAACGATTCATTGCTGATCTCTGGTAGGAATGTCTTTCCCATTGTTTATTAAAGAGTACAGGACTGCCAATTTTAATTTTCCTCATATTTTTCCACATTTTATTTGTATGAAATATATATCAAATGCAATCAATTAAAAAAATAATAATAACATGCATGTTGTCAAAACTTCGACAAATTTTACTTCGTTAAAACATTTTCTTGACAGTCTGCATAAATAGGTATGCATGGAAATGTCTCCTCCATATGAAATGGGTACAAAAATGTTTTTTTTAATTCTCTCTTTAACTGTCTTCTTATTTTTGCTTATCGGAGTTATTTTAGTATTTGCTTTTCAGTGGCTTTTTCTGTTAACGGCACAGGAAAAGCAAAGAAAAAGAATTGCAAACAAAACTGTATACAAATTGTTACTTCTACAATGATTACAACAGTTTAACAGGACAAGCATAAAACTATGTTGTTCCTATGTTGCGATTTGTAATTTGGAAAAAGTCCAACACAGTGGTATCAGTGTTGGACTGTGCTATTAAACACAAACAATTTTTATGTATGTTATGCATTTCACTACTAGCCCTTAGTATTTTACGGTGAAGATACACCGTGCAACCATGTTGCGCGCTTAGTTGTGCTATGATAATATGAAACTAATTTAAATTTAAATGATTTTTAATGATTTTTTTTTTATTGTCCTTCATTTTATTCTGCCTCTTAGAGAGAAAAAAAATGTGCACTTACATTTGGTGTTAACTGCTGTTCTTGCTTCATTGTCTGGTTGCTACTGGTTACATGATGTTTTTTTGGTATTCATTTCGTTACTTCTTCTTCTTCCTTTTTTTATCGCATTTTATCGTTATTGTAATTGTTTTGTGCCGTCACTTTATGTTGCACTTTACTGTTTATAGAAATATATGTATATGAAAATGAAAATGTAAATGCAATTTGCAGCGCATTACAACGACAATAAAAGTGGTTTTTGTGTTTTTGTTTTTGTTCCACAAAATTTTTTTATTTTGCAAACAGCAATGCAAACAAACAGTTCTGCTATGAACTTCATTACAGCATGACACAATAAGCAAATATGATACGATGTTGTGAATTATTATGTTATATTTTATTTTGTTTTGTTGCTGTATTTAAAATTCATTTAAAAAACAAAAAAAAAGAAAATAATAATAATTATTGGAAAATTGGCTGAGTTCGTAGCTAAATCTGTACATTATCTACCAAGAGTTTAACTTCTGACATCACTTGAGTTCTGTGAGTACAATTTTTGTGCAGAAGCTAAACAAGTAAAAGTTTAATATGCAGTAAAGGATTAAAGTGTCCACGAAATGATAGAAAAATATATACACATTCATACATACAAAATTAGTAATAACAACCCTTCAATTAGGGCTACGTCCTCACATCAATTATGTTGTGTGTGTGTTAATATTATATATGAGTGGCGGGATCTACAGTTTAAAGTCCACTCCGAATGACTAATTTTTAACAAACTTTTCATGTTAATTTTATTTACTCTCAGAGACATTTGAGTTTGGTTGAGATGTCTGTCCTTGGGTTTGAACTGCGGCGTCACGTCTAGTAAGCCAACACACTACCTACTAGACTGCGGTCATTAGAAAATTAATAAGGACACCAATATTGGATTTGATGAGAAACGAAGTAAAACGGCTCGTCTTTAACGTGTTAAGAGTGGTTCCATCATGGATGATTCAACGACATGTGCAAGTAATGAAATTTGGCCAATTTATACAAATTTGTATCGTGTATTTTGAGAAATGTTTCATGGCAAAGGTATACATACATACATACATAATTGGCCATTACAACCCTTCAGTCAGGATTACGTCCTAGCTTCTCAATACCACTCATGTTGTGTGCGTTAATTTTATACATGAGTGGCGGGACCTACAGTTTAAAGTCGACTCCGAACGACATATTTTTTGAGAAGCTTTTCACGGCAATTTTTTTACTTCCAGAGTTTTTGCCAGAAATCTGCTGAGAGGAAGTCGCCGAAGAAATACTTTTTGTATTTTGTTTTTGATGTCTGGCCTGGGATTCGAACTCGGGCCTTTCATCTAATAAGCCAACACACTACCTACTAGACCACGGCGACTTAATGGCAATGGTATACCCTACATTAATTTAGTTTTTCTCAGGAGAAAGGATTATTATGTGGCAATGATAGTAAATTAATAAGTGTCGGAGAAAAGTGTCTATAATTCCATATGGAAACATAGTCTAACCCAACTGCAAAATCCATTCTTGAACGAACATAATATCTCTCCTGCTCGTCTAACAATACTTAAGACCTTCGAATCCTTATAAAGACTCATGAGTAATAAGTCGCAAGATTTTGTCAATATTGTGTCTGAACTGATAAAAACGGATGCGGAATTCAATACATGAATAATTTATCCACTTATCTGTGCATACACACATACATAGTGGATCATTATAACCCTTAAAACAGGATTATGATCTAGTTTCTTATACCACTTATGTTTTCTGCGTTAATTTTATGCATGAGTGGCGGAACCTGTGACTCTGAACAACAGATTCTTAAGAAACTTTTCTCAGAGTTTTTGCCAGAAATCTGCTGAGAGGCAGTCCAGGAAGAAATATTTTTTTATATTTCGTTTTGATGTCTGACCTGGGATACGAACCCGGGCTTTAAGCCAACACACTACCTACTAGATTATGGCGAGAAATAATGGAATTGTTTTATCAAAATGGTTGTTCTGTTTGACCGCAATTGACGTCGACAAATCAAATTATGTAATTGCACTATTTGCACGTGTTGTTGAATCATCCATGATGGAACCACTCTTAACACCGTAAGTTTCTCAAAAATCCGTCTTTCGGAGTCGACTGTAAACTGTAGGTCCCGCCACTCACGTATAAAATTAACACACACAACATGAGTGGTGTTGAGAAGCTAGGCCGTAATCCTGACTGAAGAGTTGTAATGGCCAATTATGTATGTACAAGAATTAATTTTTTTTTTAATGATCCTACGCTGGGCTCCAAATTGTGTATAGTTTTAAAAGATAAGGTTTGCCATAAAAAATTCTTGTTAGACAGCCGCGTATGGTACTGTGTCCAATTTACTCTTTGATAATTGGCCTATGTGGCCCTAACATGTGAAAAAAGTTGGTTCTTAAATATTCATTGTGATAAATGTTGTGGCATACAATGTGTGTAACGGTATTTATGCCCCTTCTAAGCATACAAAAGACGAATTTATGTTTAAAACAATTTAATAAAGTTCTATAAAATATTGAATTCAATTGCATTTAAAATTTAAATTTAATTCATTGTAGATGATGAAATTATTTAATTTTTCTTTAGAAATTTTTATTTAAATTCCAGTTTAAACGTTTTTAAAGCATTTAAGTGTCTCTCTCATTATCAATTTGTTTAATTCTTTTTTTTTTTAATCAAAGTTTACCGATCAATTTCATTTAAAGTACAAACGGAAATTGATATAACGGAAGCATATGAACGAACAAATAAGCTGATATACATACAAACCATATTAAAACCATCACAGCCACTTATATTGACACTCACATATCACATTACGCCCACGCTACCAATTGAAAAAAATAAAAAACTATAAAAACTTTCCCACACTATAAAAAAACAAAAAATAATCCGAGAAGTGTAACAGTTATACTGTTACATACATACATGCCTGTTGACTTGATTTATGTTAGGCAAAATGAAAATTTATTGACTTTTACCAACAACATTGACAAACATTTTCACGATTTTTTTTGCAATCATCTGTAGCAGAAGTCAATGAAACTGTCCACTTCATTTGAATGCGTGAAAGAATTGTAACCACATGAGTGGCGTCATAAAAGTGATTGCATTTAAAAAAAGAAAAAAAAAATCGTAAAGGGCTTATTATAATCGGTCAAGTCTGGTTATTAGATGATCTACTCAACAATATAAGTTAAGGAATTTATCAGTTACTTGACAAGATACTTGACAAGATGATTGTGGATCGACAATCGAAAAATAGTTTTATGTGCCACCTTTCGCAACAATTCTACAATTAATAAATTTGACCAAGATATGTTGGTTTCATTAACTTCGAGGACTAAAAGACTTCTCCAGGTAGGCATAGGCATAATTTCGGAAGATATTGTATAACATGGTCGACTAAGATCCTTTCCTTTTTCGAAATATTATTAGTATTACATTCGCTCTGTGCTAGAGACAAATTACGTTTGGTCACAATAATTTTAATAATATGCACCAAAAATACGTCCAATGAGCTTATGTAGGTTGGTATATGTTTAAGCTGGTCACCCTAATTTTAAATTAATAGAATTAAGTAATGTAAATATGCTTAAGTTATGTTGCATGTAAATACGATCAACCCCCAAACAACACGGTATTATTTTGGAACGAAGAACTCGCTGTAGTCTAGCAGGTAGTGTATTTGATTATTAGACTAGAGTACTTGTTGAACTCCTAAGGTCAGATATTTCTAACATACTGAAATATGTAAATAAAACAGTAAATAAAAAATAGTAAAATAAAAACAGTAAAATCTCAGAGTAAATGAAATAGCTATGAAAGGCTTTTCAAAAGCTTGTAGTTCGGAGTCGATACTTATGTATGAAATGAAGGCATACAAGATACAATGGTGTGAGAAACTAGAACGTAATCCTGACTATAGAGTTGTAATGACCAATTAAGTAAGTAAGTAAATAGTAGAACAAGAACATTGAAGGATAACTTTGAATAATTTTATTAAATCGAACAATCGTTTTTCGTACTAACACAGCAAATTGTTTTGTTTCATGCAATAACTGAACCTCCACATACTCATCATCAACGGTTTTTGCAATCGTAAATTTTTATTCAGAAATCTTAAACAGACATTTGTTGTCAAATGTGTCTCGCATAATGGTTTTTCACCAACTGGTTAATTTCTATGAAAGTGTTTGATCTCATTATGATATTGTGATGGATTCTGGTTGAATTCCGACAACAGATCCTCAAACAGTTCATTGGTTAGCTATCATAGCTTGAATTCAATGCAGACTGATCATATTAGCCATAAAACTGTTCTTCTTCTATTTGTCCAAAGGTAGTTTCAAATTAAATAAAATTATAATCCTGGACTTTACATAAAGATTCGTTTCCAGAAGTTGTTCCTTTTAATTAGAGCGGACTTCCATATAACTGTGTCAGCATAAGATACTTTGTAAAAAGGATGAATAAAGGAAAGCAAGAAGTTGTTTCTTTGCTGAGTGCGGATAGTGCGCACTCTTTTGTGTTTATTCAATGATTGATTCTTGGGGGAAAATGTCCCTTCTTTTATACTAAATTTTGGCTGATTTAGCTTCTCAATCAACCCCTTAATTCAAATATATTTCTTATATTTACTTAATGCTTTAACAATTGTTTATATATATATTCCATATTAAATAATATTGTATTGGTTTGTGTGTGTACTAACCATGGGACAAGTGGGTGCAATATGACACGCGCCCATTGTCCATATAAACATAATAATTCCCACGGTAAAGTGTGAAGAGAGCCACACATGATCACTAGCAATGCAATACAACAACAACACACATTGTGCATATTATATGCATACCAATACAGCCGGCGGCCTAACAACAAAGTATCAAATGATCGTCGGGTGTGCGCATTACTATTGTGGCGTTATACGCTGCAGCGACGGTCAGCAACATTGAGTCAAGTGGTCGCTGCTAATATGCTATTGGATATTCTTTTGTTTATGCACATGAAGTGTTGTGCTGGTATTGACAACTGTAAAATCATGCTACAACGTTGATACCAATTCTCAACTTCCTCGTAGGAATTGCATTCCTGCTATGCCAATGCGTGTCCCCACGATTGTATCCTGAACCGAATTTGCTTTGTGTGCATGTGCATTGTCATGTTGTAAAATTACTTTGTCGTGTCCAGTGCCCTTCTAATAATTTTTCTATAAATACACGGATCAAAATGATCAATAATTGTTGATAGCGATTTGAATTAACGGTTTCATCAGGTTTTAGGAGCTCGTGGTGCATCACAGCTTTGTGGTCCCATCAGACACACAGCATTATTTCCTTGTCAAATCGATATAGCCAAAAATACTGGTTAGCTCATGATATTTTTCGTTTAGGATTCTGAAAATAAATTCATTTTTAATCGCACGTAGCTTTGAAGCAAAATTTCACAATTGATTTTTGGTTCTCCATCTGTTTGCCACTCAGTTAAAGTAGTACCAATTTTTCAGATTTTGCACACTTCCCATAGCTTTTAAACTGTCAGATAATATTTGTTGTCAAATATTTAACATTTCTGTAATTTCTTTCTGACTAAAAGAGTCATCTCTATTGAAAATGATGTGCGTCTCGGCGTCTTCAAACTTTTTTGGTGGTCTTGCACGTTTTTAATTTCTCATATCAAAATCGTCATTCTTGACCGTTGGCACAATCACCATACGCCTCGACAAGAATTATTTCATTTTCAGAAATATTTTCATTTTGATGTCTAACCTAGGGTTAAAACCGAGGCTTTACATCTAATAAGCCAACACACTACCTACTAGACTACGGCGAATTCGAACAATAATGCCTTTTGAAAATCATTATTTTCTGTTACAAAATTCGCCATTTTTAACACGATAGAAATATGTATATGCTGTTGTTTGTTCAGTCATGTGATGTATAGTGAATATGTTTGGCAGATATCATCTTCAACACGATATCATCTTCGCTCACAATAAATGTTCCCTATAGAGACATTTGTATTTTGACACTCATTTCATACCGTTACACCAGATAAATAAAATAAAATAATGAATACAGTCCTTCTATTTCATTATAAAGTAAACTATTAACCGATATGCCTTCTATAAGGTACAAACAAACATACAAACACGACCTAATTTTTATATTTTTGTAAAATGTTCCATGTAATCATGTTCCATGTAGCTGTATATTACGGAAGAACTCTTACAATTTTAAGTCCTTATGTGTCATTTACTTGGAAATAGCCAAACAGACTTCTCTTTTAGTACGTATAGTAACCCTTTTCATTCAAATCGTTACACAGCTTGTGTGTGTGTGTGGGTGCTAGAGAAAGTTTTGCCATTCAAACAAATGAAATTCATCAATTAAAATTATTGTAGTTTTCAAGCAAAAATATTTTCCAATTAATTCAAATTCAAATAAAACACGGAAATTGACAATAAATTTTAAGTCGATACTCTTGACTACCTTTACGACGATGCAAATAATATATTTCGTAACTGTAAAAGTCATAATTCAAGCAATACAATACGGCTTTTTGTATGCCTAGAGTTTTCCATTAATTTGCAAATCGATTGTAACCATAATTATTGGCTGGTTATTTTGAAAATATATTTTAATTTATTTCTTTACTTGTGTTTGTTTAGTTATGTAGTTGATGTTATTATGTCTACAACATTACCTATACAATATCGCTGGCAGTTTAATGGCCTTCCATTGAATATGTCTCCCTGGGGTGTATTTGTTTTAAAACCATTAACAAGCTTTAAATTTATATACATACATTTTCCTATTGTTCATAATATGTTTAGTTCGTAGGCTTTTCTCCCCTTTGCCTTACTAACCTGATTTTTATTATCCTGCAACCTGGAAATATAGAAAATGAAATGAAATTTTTTGAAAAATAAATTCCATTTATTTCATTTAATTTTCCTAAGGCTTGGCGTAAATAATTTGTCAAACGATATTTATTTTTAAAATTTATGATTTTATACCATTTATTTTTTTATTTTATTTTTCAATTTCCAAATCGTTGCACATGATAAAATGTTAGATTTGAAACTATAAAAAAAAAATTCAAATAATTCTTCTGATTTACAATACAATTGGGATAATTGAAACGCACTGTAATTTATATGAAATATTTGAAAGGTCAACAATGGATAATTTAATGGCCGAATACTATTTAGTTTGTTTTATTTTACAAAACAGGGAATAGTTAAGAGAAAATTTAAATTTAATTGAATTGAAAATATTTGGTAAGGTATGACCAAACATTTTTAATGTAAAAATACTTTCATATAGTGAGAGTCAGGCGAATCTAACTGTGCATTAAAAGAAACATTAATAAATTCCCGTCTTTTTTATTTTAAAATTGTTTCATTGCCAGTTTTAGAAATGAAAAAAAAAAAAAAAATTTCGAAAAATTTTAAAATTTTTTCGTGCACTCTCCGTAAGTGGTAAAAGTTGTGATTGTTTGAATTTTATCCTTAGTGTACAGTTTCTTCTGACTCTCACTGTATATGTATGGTGTTGTAAATTCAGGTTGACAACAGGGATCAGCAATGAGTATTCAAAAAGATGAATAGATTCGAATCATACTCATAATTTTTGATACTTATATGCATTCATACTTATTTTAATATCATACTTATACTGCTCATATTCAAAGTTTGAAGTACTCATCATATTCACACTTAACAACACGTATGATTTTCTTGATTTCGACTCTACATGACTCAACATTTACAAGAATCACAAAATGAGTATGATTCGCATACCAACACTAAAATACTCACTAAAAGGTTATGTGTTTGCTCTGCTTGCTGCTCTGTCTTTTTTGTTTATGTGTCTTTTTTTCTTTTCACACGAATCATATATGACTATTATAAGTATTTTTTCTAAAACGGGTGTCCTGGTAGTCTAGTGGGTAGTGTGCTAGACTATTAGCGTGAGGGTCGTGGGTTCGATTCCCACCAGAGACTCTGGTCTGTGACACTACACCGAGCATATGGTCAAGTTACTCCGCTCGTATAAAATTAGAATATAATTTGTAATTGTATTGTAATTAATAAATAAAATAAAAATAAAATAAATTTTTCTAAATTTATGAATCTGAATGAGTAGGCGTATAAATCAAACATATTTCGAATGTTATAAGTTTGATGTCAACGTTGTACTGTACTTATAAATCAACGTTGTAGTGAGTACGAATGAATCAGAGTAGTTTAATTTTAATTCTGTTGACTCACTCATACTCAAAATTTCATGAGGACTTATGAGTAGCGAAAAAACGATTCATTGATGATCTCTGATACATACATAATTGGTCATTATAGTTAGGATTACGACCTTACGACCCTCTCGCACGATTTAAGTTGTTTATGTTAATTTTATGCATGAGTGGCGGAACCTACAGTTTAAAGTCGACTGCGAACGACAGAGTTTTGAGAAATTTTTTATGACAATTTTTTATTTACTCTCAGAGTTTTTGCCAGAAATCTGCTGAGAGGAAGTTGCTGAAGGAATAGTTTTGCGTATTTCGTTTAGGTAGAGATGTCTGACCTGGGATTTGAATCCAGGCTTTATGTCTAATAAGCCAATACATTACCTACTAGACTACAGTGACTGCAGGCAGAGGTTAGGTTAGGTAAGGTTAGAGGACGTGTACTTGTCAATTAAGACAAATACAGAAACCGGAGGTCGAATTGACCCATTGTACAACGTCCTTAAAGAGGAAGGATAAGAGAGGGAATATAATATAAAGGAGAGGAGATAGGAAAGGGAGAAAGGAAAGTGGAGGGGTCACATAGACCCAACAAAGAAGGGAGAGCGCGACTACCCTGATGAAGCCCTAGCGCCTCTCAACCAGCCTAAGCCACTAATGAATCTGTGGAGAGCCTTGATGTCGGCTCTCGACACAGCGTTCAAACTCTCAAAGAAGGCCCTGCCAAGGGTCCTCAGCCTCAACCTACCAAGGGCTGGGCAGTTACAGAGGAGGTGTTCGATAGTCTCCAACTCCTCCTCATCGCAACATGCCCTGCAATAGTCCGGCTGGGATCTGTTCCAGTTCCCCGTCAGCGACCTAATCTCGCAGTGCCCTGTGATAAACCCGACATCCAACCTTAAGCTGACCTTATCCAAGCCCAGCAGCCAACCTGTTCTCTTACTGTCCACAGCAGGACAAAGACATCTAGAGACAAAACAACCCGATCCGTTCCCCCAACGTCTCTGCTCTTCCTCCCCGAACCATCCATTGATGAGACCGTAGAGGTGGCAGACCGGGGAGTCAGGAACAACTATTAAATCGCCCCCAGAGAGCGAACCTAACCTAGCGAGGGCATCCACCGTCTCATTGCCCAGTATTCCGCTATGACCCGGAACCCAGCAAAGACGGATACGGTCTAGTCCAAAGGTCCTCAACGACTCCTTGCACTTGCGAACGAGCCGTGATTTCAACCAGACCGACTCAATGGCCCTAAGGGCAGTCTGACTGTCAACGAAGATCACGTAAGATTCCGAATCTGAAGCTGGGCCACCAGCTATGCCTTCAAGATTGCGAAAATCTCCGCCTGGAAAACGCTGCAGTCATCATTCAACCTAAAGTGGAGTTCAAGACAGAGTTCCCTACAGAAAACCCCAGCACCTGTACACCCACCTAACTTAGACCCATCCGTGAAGATGGGTATACCTCTCTGTCCCTGGAGTACCCCACCATTCCATTGTGCCCTTTCCGGTATAAATATCCTTAAACCGGGCAGGAACATAGCCTCAGGCACAATATAATCGGTGGCTTTTTCCGAAAGTCCATATCTCCCATCAGGAAAGATGACATTCAGAACTCTGGAGTGACCTATCGAGCGCTGTTTCCAGCAGCCCGATTCTCTCAGACGAATGGCACTGCGCGCTGCACACCGCTTGAAATACAAATCAAGCGGAGTCAGGCAGAGCACAGTGTCAAAAGCAGCCTGAGGGCAACTCTTCCTCACTCCAGTGATACTTAAGGAAACAATCCGCTGAACCTTATCCAAGATTTTCTGCTGAAAACTCTTATCTAAGGCACACCACCAAACAACGCAGCCATAGGTAATAACCGGTCTAACAATCGCCAGATATATCCAGCGAATGGCCCTAGGCGGAAGACCCCAGATCTTACCTATGGAGTTCCTACACTGGTAGAAAGCATTCAGTCCCTTCTTCATTCTTTCCTCGGTGTTTCGTTTCCAGTTGAGCTTGCTGTCCAGGACAACACCCAAGTACTTGACCTCAGAAGACAACGGAAGCTCCCTACCAGCTAACCTCGGCAACCTGAAGGGTTCAATTTTGTGCCTACGCGAGAACGCGTCTGTCTTATCCGGATTTATACCTAGGCCACAGTCCGCAGCCCAAGAGGATAAAATTCCAAGAGCAGACTCCATCAGTTCCCCCAGCGTCGGTAGAAATTTTCCACCCACCAGAAATTTTCCACCCACATCATCGGCATATGCCACAACCCTAAAGCCCCTACTGTCTAGAAGCCTCAGACCAACATTAGCAACCAGGAGCCACTAGAGAGGGGATAGGTCACCCCCCTGCGGTGTACCCCTGGTCGCACGCTTTACGATAGAACATCCACCCATATTAGATCGGATTAGTCTATTACCCTACATGTGGATGATAAACCGCACCAGAAAATCTGGGGCATACATTTCCCTCAGTGAATTCTCAATAGAAGAAGTGGTGACATTATTGAAGGCCCCCTCTATATCAAAGAAAGCCGACAGTGTGTACTCACCCCTAGCCAGATTCGTCTCAACAAAGGCAGAGGTTTTAATCTTTTATTTTCTGTGATAAATGCCATAAAGATAAGATATATTTTGAAGAACGTTTGGCTTCCTATAGTGAAGGTTTGATCTCGGCCTAGATATTAATTAATTATAATGTTAACCTACTACGATTCTCTTCTGCCGCTGTTAAAATTGATTGAGGTTTCACAAATTGCTTGGTAGGATTAAAAAGAGAAAAATAAGCCTTTTAAATATTTACCGCATTAATAAATTAAATAACTTCATTTAAACCCACTATTTAAATAATTTTTAGAAATCATCAAGTCAATCTACAGACGTATAGAAAACTATTTTTTTTTCTGTTTGTCTTAATTCTACGAATTTATTTGACAATTAATTTCTTTTTCAACAAACATTCGAAAAAGGAAAATAAAAATTACAAATATTTGCTTTTAAAAAGTTTTATTTCGACTTGATGCTGAATAATTGAATCGAGAACAAACAATGAATATAGTTTGAGCTGTATATATGGTTGTCCTAATGAGTGAGGTGGTGTGACGTAATGGGTTGATGCATATCAAATGTATACGTAATGTGTCGTAACTTTTCACTACAGAAATATTTTAGAATATTTACTATAAAATGCCTTAACCATACAATTAAACAATCAAACGGTATGTATGTATGTGTATGCATATATGCGGATACGAAAAACTTTTTTCAGATGTATGGATAGTGTGACTGTGAATAACTTGAGTACAGAACAGTAGAATCAAAATATCGACTGGAACAGAAGACACAGAAGGAATTTTGTTTTATAGCAGAGATGAAAATATTTTTGAGTTAAGCAAGTAGAAAAAAAGAAAAAACTCCGACCTTTATGCCCAATTTAACGTCTGATAATACGCCAGGGGTTTGCTTTTTTTTAGAAAGTATGGTATGTATAATAGAAGAAAATGAAGAATTTTCATTTCGTAGAAGGTGTAAACACGATGTCACACAGAAATATGTAAAGTTCGTTACGCCATGTCATGAAATGACATTAAATTCTTGTTAGTTTCTTTCCCTTTTCTTTGCTTTCTTTGCGTTATTCTGATTCAGCATTTTTTAAAATTGAAAAAATATTCTCTTTAAGCTCGTCTTCTAACGCAAAGAAAAATGTCGTATTAAGCATCATGTTTTATTTTAAATATTTTCAACATGATTTTCCCAAAAATTTTATTGTTTTTCTTTTAAACGAAAAATCCGTGTAAGTAACAAGGAAAAGAATACGCTGCGTTAGTTTAAGGAGATGTAAATGACCATTTAATAATGCCAAACGAACATATTTTCACGTTTCTTGAAAAGGAAACGGAAGTAGCAACCACCATCAGTAGCAGCGGCAGCAGCAGAAACAGCAGTACTACTAGCAAAAAGAAATCACGTTTTTTGTTTGTGTTTGTAAAAAATATTATTTTTGGAAATTGAATTTATGCTCTACACTCTAACAGCTTCCCGCAACAGATTCTTCTTTTCTTTTCTCTTTCGATGTTGTACTCATTTTAAGGCCATAACATATACAATAGAGAACATGAGAATGCAAAAGTAGCTGGTAGTGGGTACTGTTAGCAATAAAGTAAAACGAGATGCGCATATTTAAGTAAAAAATCGTTTGTTTTTTATATACAGTGCTGCTTAAAACATATCGGAAGAATTTGATAGTAAGGGGGACTTGGCAAGCTACTTTGAGACATTAACAGCTTTCCCTTCTAAAAAATCCTTTACTTTGCTACATGAAATTCAAATGTGTTTGGAGTCGGTTTTCTGTTGAAATATACAATGATGAGGCTTTTTCTCATATACTCCTTCAATATTGTTGTATTCATCTGTTTGATTACGATCCTCTCGATTTTGTGTAGAAACTCTAAACTATCACCTGTGAGGAAAGGTTACACCATAATATGTCCACCAGAGATCAGCAATGAGTGTTCAAAAAGATGAGTAGATTCGAATCATACTCATAATTTCTAATAATTATACGCATTCATACTTATTTTGTATTCATCTGTTTGATTACGATCCTCTCGATTTTGTGTAGAAACTTTAAACTATCACCTGTGAGGAAAGGTTACAGCATAATATGTCCACCAGAGATCAGCAATGAGTATTCAAAAAGATGAGTAGATTCGAATCATACTCATAATTTCTGATAATTATACGCATTCATACTTATTTTAATATCATACTCATTCTACTCATATTCAAAGTTTCAAGTACTCATCATACTCATACTTAACAATACGAATGATGTTGTTGATTTCGACTCTCTTTTACTCAACATTTACAAGAATCACAAAATAAGTATGATAAGCGTATTAACACTACAATACTCAATAGAAGGTTGTGTGTTTGCTTTGCTTGCTGTCTTTGTCTTTTTTTTTATTTTTTCTTTTTTTTTTTGTAAATGCAACAACAACTAAGACTGTAAATTTTGATGAGTGATTCGAATCACTCGAATCATTTATGAGTATTATAAGTAGTTTTCTAAATTCTGAGTCTGAGTGAGTCTGAATGAGTAGGCGTATGAATCAAACATATTTTGAATGTTGTGAGTTTGATGTCAACGTTATGCTCATACTCATTGCAACCTGTATGTACAAGTACATGTAAAATTTATATTGACAAGTACATATGTGACGTATGAGCAGCGTTGCCAGTAATTTTTTTTTTTAAACTTTTTATTTCTGGAAAAAAAACTTTGTTTTTAGCAAGAAAAACTTCTTTTTTCTACGAAAGTACCAAAATTTTAAAAAGATAGTACCTTAATCCATTGTCTGTGTTACTTTCCCTGTTGATATTTCTTTGATATCTTGCATTGGAGTAAATATTTCGAGTTATTATAAAATTTATTGAAAAAAGTGGAAATTGAAATTTGATGAAACAACTTGTTTTGTTAGAAAACAAATTTAATGCAAACTTTATTCCATCTCAAAAAACTTGGAAAAAAAGGGAAAACTTTGCACCTGGCAACGCTGCGTATGATTGATACTGAATTTCATTAGTTTCATACATGACAAAATTATGATTTCTTATTGCATACTTTTCAGAGGAACTAAATCACTACATGTAATGTGATGCGTATGAGTAATATTTTTAAAAATCGATTAAACAGAAAGTATACGATTAGTTGTAGTGAGTACGAATGAATCAGATTACATAGTTGAATTTTAATACTGTTGACTCACTCATACTCAAAATTTCATTAGTACTTATGAGTAGCGTAAAAACGATTCATTGCTGATCTCTGATGTTCACCCTTTTAGGCCAGCATTTAGGACCATTGTGACACAACAATCAATGTTATTCGTGGATCAAACATTCTCTAGAGAAAACCAAACTCGAGTATAACAAAATATCTTGTTATTTCAGTAGTCTTTATATTAGAGAGCTCGATCAAAGGTGTTAGATGAGAGGTCAAAAACCTGCGTTTCTGCGTAACAAGAGCAGGCATTAACAAATGAGGTTAGGTTAGGTTAGGTTAGGTTGAAGTGGTAGCTCTGATATCAAAGAGCTCACTTGAGCGCGCATAGCGGCCCGTTGTGATGCAACGAGTGAACGCAGCCTCTGTACTGAAAAAAATGGGGTGAAAGATGTCTTTTCCTTCTTCTTTTTATTCCACCGGAACCAAAAAAAGTGAACTTTTAATTCATCGAAATATAGAGCCACTCAAGAAAGTTGTATTTGAGTGTTACAATTTTTGGTGAAACATATTTTGTCCACTACTGTACAATTTTCGGTACTTGTTTTCTTTTTCGTTTTTTTTTCTTTGACTATAAACTATGAAGTAATTTATTTGTTTAGTTTGTGTTATTTTTGCTGTTTATTTTTCTCATTTGTTTTCTAACTGCCATTGTTGAGATTTCTGAAGTCCAACAAATACTTTCAAAGTTGGTTTTTTGAGTTGAGAGTTTTTGTTTTAAGATTTTCGTTGTTTATTTTTAATATTTTATTTGGTTGTATATACAATATAAGATTTCCTATTTGCTTTGCTTACCAAAAAAAAAAAATTAAAAAAACTGAAGAAAAAAAATGGAAAAAACAAGTAACATTCTTAATTAATTATTATGCAAATTGTTGTTAAGTATTTGTTTTGATGTTTTTTTCTCTGCTTGTTTTTCTTTTTTGATTTATTTTGAAACAGCATATTTCCCTAATAGAGAGCATTATTTGCAAGGGGCACAGTGGTATTGAAATAATGAAGAACTAAAAACAATTAAAATATGTGACTACTTACTTACAAATAAAGGGTGGTATTTTACAGTGACGCAACTTTAAATCAGTGTAAAGAAAATCAATGAAATGGGGTAGAGAATAAGACCTGTATTATCTGCAGTACCAATTTTCAGAAACGTTTTGCAGCGTATGTGGCCGTATTTCGCCAATAATTCCTTGAATGTTGATTTTAAGGTATTCAGTTGCCCCGAAGAAAATATGTCAATTCTTTGGTTAAATCAATTTCATATGGCTCCCAACTAAGGAAATCATATGGCTCCCAACTAAGGAAATCATATGCCAGCAAAATGAATGTCAGCTAATATACGTATCTAAAAATTTCTAATCACGTTCCTATAGCATTCATCATTGACAATAACATTCTGATCATCATGGATCTGAAAACATACAGATCAATGACTCTGTCAGCTCGCAAACTGGAATTCAATTGCCTTTCATAACCGATCCTTAATACTTAACACCAATGTACGCATACCAAATGAATTATCATGCAACATTATCAATGAACCATTGTTACTGTGATGTGTTACCATCAGGCATGTATAGGTCCATGTCTTTTACGTTAAGTTTGCGTTTGAATTACGCCATCCAATTGAAGCACAATTTGACCGAACTTTTTTGTCTGCATGAGAACTACGTATATTCCATAAGTATGGCATCGTTAAGTACGGCATTGATAAGTACAGTCACAGAAAAAAGTCTATGTACATCGCTATATGTAGATTTTTTTCCGCTAATCTTTTTGTATTTTGCTAAGAATTTCTAGGCTATATTTTTTATATTCGTTTTTGTGTTCAAATATTCTTAATTGTAACTGCCTTAAACAACACTATTAAACCTTTTTTGTAATTAATGAAATCACCAGGAAAATTGTCTACATACAGTGGTGTATGTAGATTGGGCTTATTTAAGACTAGTTAAATGGCAAACTTGCACAATTTGGAATAAAGATAGTCCTCAAGCCAATCGCTATTATTTTCATTAAAATTATGTATGTGGTTCACGCATGGCCTTTATTTTTAGAAGGGCTCCCTTCATTCCCACAGTTAAGTCCCTCTGAATTATTTTTTATGTGGTTCTCTTAAGTCATTGGAAGCTAATGTTCGATATACCTTTGAAGTCTAGACTTCTGGAGAAAAATAGTAATAAATTGGATTGATCAGATGAATCATGTAACTTTTAATGCGAAGAACATATGCTGGAAATCATATTAAAAGGAATGCCGTGTTATGGGTAATTAAAAAGATTCATTCCAAAAATGTTTCTGTCTTGTATTATTCTATTCAATTCTAAAGTTTTTAAAAAAGGACCTTATATGTAATAGTGATACTTGGCACATTAATATTTCCAGGCTTTAAACTTAAATTTTTTTTAAAACCCCAGTCTTGCAATTCTAGTTTTTTTCAGCGAAAACTTCAATTTAACTTCAATTCAACTTATTTTGTAATATCATCTAACTGTTTCAGTTGAAATGGTTTATCCTCGAAGTTGTCTGCACTCTATACCTCGACTGTCATAGAATGCGTTATCGTATGCAAAATAAATTAAAAAGATATTCTCCAACTTTTAATGCACTATGTTGCATGTTGCTAGACGGTGCAATCCTTAAATTAGGATGAAAGCACAATAATATGCAGTGGTGTTAAAAATATTATGCATGACAATGCGCCACATAGATGAACCAAAATCTTGTTGGCCATATGCTTAGACAAAATCTGACAATTTTAATCTACAAGGGAGCCTTTCTTATTACAGTTTATTAACGACTCTAGAACAAGTAAAGAACTGAAATTGTGATTATGTGTCACATTAGTGTCTTTATAATTTTTTACATCACTGTACCCATATATTACTATTCATATATTTCATAATAAAATTACAAACATCCAACAACACATCTCTCCCATTGATGGTCTTTGCAACCACTGTTGTGTAGTAAATTAAAAATGAAAATTTTCTTAAAGGCAACTATTAAGAAAACTATGCAGTTTTTGGTTTCAACTATGTTTTGCAAAAATAACCCATACTTCAACAAAAAAAAAAAAAATAAAGGCCAAAATATTTAATAAATTATACACAATCAAATACAGTTGGTGGTATAACAAAATAAAAACAAAAAATTATACACAATATTTTATAGAAAAGGAAAAAAGGAATATTTTGTAAAAAAGTGAAATTTATAATGCTTGTGTGTGATTAAAGGGTGATTTGTTTTTGGTATTTGGTTTTCTTGTGTCAACTTTTTTGTATCGGAATTTACAGACTTCTACAGGCTCTACTTACTTACTTACTGGCTGTTCTTTTTCAGTTGCGCGAGAAATATCTTTATCGATAACTGTGATTTGAAAGCTAAGAATGTCAAACTGCCTTGACATTATTGTTTAGCAAGGTTTGACAAGCCAATCTGTATCATTCAATGTCAAAATAAAGCTTGTAAATTTGGGAATTCATTTACGTGCAGTCACTTTAATTCTTGATTCAGCAAGCCAAAGAAGTGTTTAGTGCTTAGGGCATATTACTGCCTTATGGGAAAATGTCAATACGTCTTTATTCTCAACCTATTGAACTTTCTCTTTTGACAACGTGGAAAATTTTTCAACTTGGCTTGCTTAGTTGCTTAACTGGTCATTACAACCGGTTAGTCAGGATTGCAACTTATTCTCGAAGAAGATGCCAAAATGGTCTTCTTGGTTCCCAACCTCTTTTAACAACGTGGACGTAAGTATCTTAACTTACTTGCTCCCTTAATTGGCAATTACAACCCTTTAGTTAGGATTACAATCTAGGCTCTCACACCATCCATGTTATGTGTGTTAATTTGGATCTATTAGTGGAGGGTCTTATAAAGGGTGATTTTTTAAAAGCTATAGGAAAATTAAAAAAAAAGCACAGAAAAATGCATGAAATCTTTATTTGAATCGATAGTACGGTTTGAATGTTATTGAATGTTTGAAGATTATTTCATGCAAATGTTGACCCCGCCCCTGCGCCTCAAATGGTCCATCCACTTAGTCCAATTTTGGCATACTCTTTCCAACATTTCGGCCGGTATCTCACGAATAAATGCTTCAATGTTGTCTTCCAATGCGTCATGTCTGTATAGACATGAGGTTTAACATAGCCCCTCAAAAAATAGTCTAAAGGCTTTAAATCGCACGATTTAGGCGGCCAATTGACCGGTCCCGAACGTGAAATAAAATGTTCACCGAACTCGCCTTTCAATAAGTCCATTGTTACGCGTGCTGTGTCGCATGTGGCACCGTCTTGTTGAAACCACATGTCATGCAAGTCAAGCTCTTGCATTTTGGGCAAAAAAAGGGTGGATATCATCTCACGGTAGCGCTCACCATTCACTGTTACGTTACGGTTCGCAACATCTTTGAAGAAGCACGGTCAATGATGCCACCAGCCCATAAACCGCACCAAACTGTGACTTTTTCTGTATGCATTGGTAGCTTTTGCAATGCTTCTGGCTGATCTTCACTCCAAAATCGACAATTCTGCTTATTTACGTATCTATTGAGCCAAAATGAGTCGATCTTTCGATAAAGAAGTGGATCTTCGGCGAACTTTCCAAGAGCCCATTCACCAAAAATTCTGCATTGCGGTAGGTCGTTAGGCTTCAATTTTTGCACCAGCTGTATTTTGAAAGCGTTCACACCTAAACCCTTCAACATTTTCCACGTTGTTGAGTAACAGAGGCCCAATTGCTGCGAACGGCGACGAATCGATAATTGATGGTCTTCATTAACACTGGCCGATACAGCTGCGATATTTTCTTCAGTTCGCACTCTACGTTAGCGTGTTGGTGGTTTAATGTCCAACAATGTAAATTTGGTGCGAAATTTAGTCACAATAGCCCGAATAGCCGCTTCAGTGGGTTGATTAAATTGACCATAAAATGGAAGAAGTGCGCGATGAACTTTCTTAACAGAGCACTCATTTTGATAATAAAATTCAATGATTTGCAAGCGTTGTTCGTTTGTAAGACGATTCATGGTTAAATTATAGACCAAACTGAAGATGTTTGACAGTGAAACAAAATACGATAGGTGCGTGAGCTGTTTAAACCAGTGTTGACAAAATGATAATAGCTAAAAAATCACCCGTTACATAATTGGACATTACAACCCTTCAGTCAGGATTGCGGCCTAGCTTCTCACACCACTCATGTTGTGGGCCTTAATTTTATACATGAGTGGCGGGACCTATAGTTTAACGTCGACTCTGAACGACAGATTTTTGAGAAACTTTTTCATGGCAGGTTTATTTACTCACATAGTTTTTGCCAGAAATCTGCTGCGAGGAAGTCGCCGAAGAAATTTTTTTTATATTCGTTTTGATGTCTAGCCTGGGGTTTGAACTCGTCTAATAAGCCAACACAACTATTATTTTTTGTAATTCGTTATGTTCGAGATATCTCAGCTTTAGTTTGAATCACGAACTCGCGTTTTAAAGTGATAACATCTTGAAGTGATAATAAAAACCCGAAACACTGTAGCAATTAAATTTCTTATTATAATCTGGTAGATGACTTCAAAGCATTTTTGCATCAAATATGATTCCTGCCACGGTATGGTCCGGTTTCATTGTCCATTCGATCAGTCGAATTTTTAAAAATTTTCATGTTTAAAGACCTGATCAATCTATAAAGCTCATATTATTTCAATTATTTTCAATACCAAAAGGTCAAATTTAAACAAGTTTTCTTTAAATTATTATTATAAAACTGCATTGTTTTGCATTCTATTTTTACTCTTTCAGGTATTCTCTTGCATGTTCAAAGCAATTTTTACGCATATGATTTATGCAACGAAGTAAATTCCCCCTTTTTTATATAAAAAAAGTTTACTTTAAAGAAAATGTGAAGAAAGTTACATTGACGTTAGTAAAACTTGAAATGGAAGGAAGGTATACTACATGGTATACTTATTTTTATAACATCGTCATCATCATCAATTTCGCCATCCACATCATAACAATTTTGAAAAATCATTGTATTGCACACGGTCTTTTCACTGACATTCATTCATATACCGTAAAGACCATGTGTATATATATATTAAAGTGCATCCGTCATAATAGTTTAAAAGAAAGATGTGTGCATGTGTGTGTGTGTGTGAGTTTGTAAGGGTACTAACCCACGTGACCGTGAGTATCAATAACAAACTTTAAAGTACGGTAGTTGATGCTCTAACCTTTGAATGCGCATCTGAAGCTAACAAAGTAAAATCAAGCGATTAAGTAAAATCTTCTTAACTTAATACATTTTCATAAAATTTAAATTAAAAAACAAGTTTAATATGAATAAAATTGGCTGTATTAGAACGGTAGTTAATTAAGTCGACTTAAACTGTAGGTCCCGCCAGTCGTCTATAAAATTAAGCCACACAACCTGAGTGGTGTGAGAAGCTAGGACGTAATCCTGACTGAAGGGTTGTAATGGCCAATTATGTATGTATGTATGTATGATACTGAAGTAATTGAAATTACCTAACCAGGCCAGCGTATTTCTAGTGGAGATTTTTACTGTTGAATAAGTTGCACGCATGATTGAAACCAGGAACCTACCTCCTTCGAACTTGATGATATGTGTGCACAGTCAAGAAGCAATCAAAGCGCTGGTATCCTACCTCTTCACATCTACAAGAAATTTTTTCAAATTGGAAAAGGCAGCTTGGAATTCAATTCAACAACTGGTGTGTCTAGGAACCAGAGATCAGCAATGAGTATTCAAAAAGATGAGTAGAATCGAATCATACTCATGATTTCTGATACTTATACGCATTCATACTAATTTTAATATCATACTCATACTACTCATATTCATAGTTTGAAGTACTCATCATATTCATACTTAACACTAACACGTTTAATGTTGTTGATTTCGACTCTCCATGACTCAACATTTACAAGAATCACAAAATACGTATGATTCGGGTACGAACAATACAATACTCACTAGAAGTTTGTGTGTTTGCTCTGCTTGCTGTTCTTTTTTTTTTGCTTATGTGTCTCTTTTTTTTGTAAATGCAAACAACAACTAAGACTATAAGTTTTGATGAATGATTCGAATAACTCGAAGTATTATATGTATTTTTCTAAATTTATGAATCCAAATGACTGGGCGTATAAATCAAACACATTTCGAATGGTATGAGTTTGATGTCAACATTGTACTCATACTCATTGCAACCTGTGCTTATAATTCAATGTTGTAGTGAGTACGAATGAATTAGAGTAGTTGAATATCAATACTGTTGACTCACTCATACTTAAAATTTGATGTGTACTTATGAGTAGCGAAAAAATGATTCATTGCTGATCTCTGCAAGGAACTACTTGAGTTTGACAAGAGAACGATTCGCACTCTTACAGGAATTCTAATGGGGTACTGCGCTATTGGCAGCTTCGCTGACAAGGTCAGCACAACGTCTATTATATGAGTGTCCTGCACTTCGAAACAGAAGTAACGTGTAATATTGCTAGACTCTGCTGATTTTTTTTTGGACCAGAAGAGGAATGGTTGTCTTCTGTCATTCCGCTATTTTCCTCATATTAGTTCTGCAGGCCATTACAACCCTTCAGTTAGGATTACGGCCTAGCTTCTCACACCACTCATGCCTTAATTTTATACATGAGTGGCGGGACCTACAGTTTACCGTCGACTCCAAACGACCGATTTTGAGAAACTTTTTCATGGCAGGTTTATTTACTCTCAGAGTTTTGCCAGAAATCTGGTGACAGGAAGTCGCCGAAGAAATATTTTTTTTCCTATTTCTTTTTGATGTCTGGCCTGAGCCTCGAACCCGGGCTTTACGTCTAATAAGCGAACACACTACTTACTAGGCTACGGCGACTACATGTGGTATCACCCAACGATAATTTAGTTAATGAATATAATTCAGGAGGCGAAAGGCTAATCTGATAGTTAAATAATCCACGTTGAGATCCATAAGAAAGAACAAACTCCGGATACATAGCTACTGATACATTTTTCAGATCGGACAGCTGATCAAGCAGATCAAGCAAAAGACGAAACTTGCACTTTACTTCGTGGTTATCTGGGCCAACTAAGTAAGCATTCAATATTGTGGCTGATGGCATATCACAAATAAATTCCTACTTTCGTGATATCAAAATTACGACCAGAACACATCCAAGAATTCTGATCAGTTGGGTTAACTATACCGTAAATAGTTAAAATGTGTACATTTTAGATTGTATCTGTGTATAAATATTTATGTTCGTATGTGTGTGTTAAGATTTCATATGAACATTTTTTTCCTATTTACTGTACAACAATTCATATGAGTAACTACAACCTTGCACGTTTTTATTTTATATTTTTTTTTTATATAAAGTTTTTATGCTTCATAGAGCATAAAAATGTTGTAAAAAGGTGTAAATTTTTTATGCATTTATTTTTGTAACTATTTTTCCCCCCCCTAGCTTTTAATGCATGTGTTTTATGTATATTATTTTTTTGTTTTGTTTGAAAATCCATTATTTTGTGAAGTTTTTTTTTTTTTAGTTCATTCATAGGTTCATAATAGATTAATAATGATCATGGTCATGTGCACTGCTATTGATTATGGAAATCATTTATTGTTAATCAAATAGTTTTTAATTTGTTATCACCTGCTATCCCATAAATCAGGGCATTCAGTTTGGATGAAACATATTAAAATATTATATTTCCTACACTGAAAAAAAAATGAATTTAATTGGGGTACTCATAAGGTGTGCTATTATTACCTCTGATCGACAGAATTAAGAAACTTTTCATGGCAATTCTATTTTATCTTCAGAGTTTTTGTCAGAAGAGAGGAAGTCGCCTATAGAAATATTTTTTTAATACAGACACAAAAGGTTATTTTTTGTAATTGCTTTTCATCCTTCCTTCCTTAATTGGCCATAACAACCCGTTAACGGATTTCGGCCTGCCGCAACACATCCTTCCAGGCGCCTCTGCTTCTTGTGCGCCTACGCCAGTTGGTCACATCAATCGATGACAGGATTTCCTAGATTTGGTCCTTCCAACAGATACAAGGTCGTCCTCTTCCTCGACCCCCCATCAAATACCCGTCCCGCCAGAGATATTAATAAGCTGCACAACGTGTATGTTGTTGAGGAGTTCATACAGCGCACTGTTGGATCGGATACGGAAATCATCGTCAACTGGTACTGGACTTAAGATCTTACGTAGGACTTTTCTCTCGAACACTCTCAAGGCTGCTGCATCAGTGCTTAATAGGGTCCATGCCTCTGCGGCATTAAGAAGCACAGGGAGGATGAGCGTCTTGTAGAGTATTTGTTTTGTCGTACGAGAGAGGTCTCTGCTACTCAATTGCCTATTGAGACCATAGTAGTACCTATTGGCAAGAGTGAGTAAATAAATTCCTTGACTGTATCAAAAGTAAAGTTATCGGCCGTAATATGAGAATCAATACGCCGCACGTCTCTATTTGTCGATAACATATACTTTGTTGTGCCCTCATTTACTCCCAAACCCATCTTGTTTGCTTTTCATAACAGCACTGAAAATGGTCCATCCTGAGTTCCGGCCATTTAGGCCGGCATTTCAACAATGGCAGCTGTAATGTTGTCTCGCAGAACTGGAATTATAGCTAGCTTGTCATTATAAAAGAGAGACTTCACGTATCTTCAGGTATCGCCACAAAAAGTACTTTGGTGGATTTACCTCGCATAATATTGTATCAATGGACTTGAAATTTGTTGTTCATCAAACCCGTCTCTCATTAAATTTAAGGCATCGTGAACCATGTGGCATATCTTGTTGAAAACATATTCAACGGAATTCAATTCCTCTATTTTGGGCAAGAAAAAGTCAGTAATCATCGTATAATCAGTTGTCATTTTCATGCTTTCCGTGGAATGTCGTTGAGCATTGATATCAAACATTGAACGCTCTATGTTCTGTATGTGGCAGTGTGCTTACATTAAGGATATGTGTATGTGTTAAAAGTGCTGTCCATGATGTGACAGTTTTCGTTAAGGCTAGAAAGCAGCCCATTTTGCCAATCTAATTGAATGTCGATGGGGCTGTTACCATCTCTTCGATTAAGAACCCGTTGAGTAAAATGAATTTTGGATTTACTAATTCTGTTCATTACTCATGTGATTAATTTACGTCTGTACTGGACAGGCCGATTTTGGAGTTCTGATTCCATCAGCTTTGAAATGCAACCTATGATCTGATCAGTACAGAATTTCGTAGTTAAATTGTATGGAGTTTTCGTTCTATTATTCTGATCAGTAAAGAAGTAAATAGAAAAGTGTGTCTTGCTTCTTTGCGTATGATGCTGGAACAGAATAGATATGTGGCAATTGCCTGTGCAGACGACATTGTTCTGGTGACCCTCTGGCAGATTGGTCGACACTATCAGGTATACGATGCAACTGGCTCTGAGGAGTGCCTGAGAGTGGGCATCTGATCGCGGATTGGATGTTAACCCGGTGAAAACAGAAGTAGCCACCGCCTTTTCGCCCACTGAAACTGAACGGGACGGAACTTTCTAGGACTTTTTCTGGATAGGAAGCTAGCTCGTTGTCTCAACAGAATCAAAAAGACTTCCATTGCCTTGTATGTTTGTAACAGAGTCTTGGAGAGAAAATGGGGCCTAGGATCTAGGATAACGCACTGGATCTACACAGCTGTGGTCAGACTTATTTTGACCTATGGATGCCTAGTTGCCCTTGATAGTAAAACTATACGGGGACTGCAGAGATCTGCCTGTATTATCGTTAGTGGCAATGGAGATAATTTTGGGCCTCTTTCCGCTTAACCTTTTCTGTAGGGGAGTGACTGCTAACATAACTAAACGTCTCTGGGCAACTGGACAGTGGCTGACTCGGGTATCGGCCACGCAAAGATCCTAAGGGAAGATGAAACTGTCGGGAGTAGTGACTACATGGCACCGTGGAACGACTTCACGAGGAGATTCAATACATCAGTCTCGGACAACGAGGTCTGGAAGGGTGGCGTGACCCATCCGGTAAGGGTCTCTGTACAAATCTTCACCGGCGGTCCGAAACTGAACGTAGCTGTTGGCAGTGGAATAGTCCAGTCTATAAGATTGCCAGACCACTGAAGCATCTTTCAGGCTGAGGTGATGGCAAGACAGGCTGCGGCGAGAATTATTTGGGGACCGAATGGTCTCCAAGCGGAACGTCAGCATACATACATTTTGATAGCCAGGCGGCCACATTAAGGATAATAAATAATTAAAAATTTTTAACACTTTTCTGTTGTATTTTAGCAACACATGATGCCTAAAATCTATGTTGATTAAATATGAAATAAAGTGTTTAATTGTGTTCATACAAATGCTTGATATATGTACGTACATATGGAACATATATCATTTTCGTATTTAATTTATTTCCATTTAATAAATATGTACATACATACATACATAATTGGCCATTACAACCCTTCAGTCAGGATTACGGCCTAGCTTCTCAACACTACTCATGTTGTGTGCGTTAATTTTATACTTGAGTGGCAGGACCTACAGTTTAAAGTCGACTCCGAACGACAGATTTTTTGAGAAGCTTTTCATGGCAATTTTTACTCTCAGAGTTTTTGCCAGAAATCTGCTGAGAGGAAGCCGCCGAAGAAATATTTTCATATTTCGTTTTGATGTCTGACCTGGGATTCGAACTCGGGCCTTTCGTCTAATAAGCCAACACACTACGTACTAGACCACGGCGACTTTATTTAATAAATATGTATTATAATTAAACTAAAGCTTGGAAAGCATAATTTAAACTAAAGCGGAAATTAATCTGCTTCTTTTGGTATGATCTGCTCAAATACCAACATTATTTTATTTTAAACGTTTAAATTTCCGGTTAAAAGTTTTTTTTTTTATTTGTAAGGATTTTATATGTTTTGGTATGGCAAATTCGTTTTCCAATAAGCTGCTACACATACCATACATACATACATGCATATGTACATGTGATATATAAATCCGTTGTATAAGTCTTTAATGATAATAAAAAATACGGTCTGTAGACATTTAGAATTTTGTTTCGTTTATTTGCCTCTTAAGAAGGCATTAAAGAAAGAATATCATAAAAAACTGAGAATAAAAATAAGAAGAAGAAGAGATTATTACAAATCATTCAATTGACAGAAACCACATTTGAAACATTTTTCTCCTTATTACGGATACATGCTATCTGTTATTCATGTACCATCATAATCCCCCTCTCCCCCCCCCTATAGGCAATGACGCGTAATTGTATCGAAGATATTAAACTAATAAAACTGTCAATCGTTATTAAGATGAAAAATGAAAACGACATTGATCCAAGCCAAGTTGTGCTGGTGAATTTTGTCTATGTTTTCTATAAATATTTCGTTATTTTGGCCAAAGTCAAGTTAAATAAACCAGGTAAGTTGGTTAAACGAGTGCTTTAAGAATGAAACTAAATTTCATGTAATTTATTTTCCGATTTATTATGTCATGATGAAATTTACTTTTTCTTTTTTTTGGATTGAATGTTAATTCAACAGTTTATGAAAAATGCTGGCGAAATAAAAAGGTAGTAAACTATGTGTAGTGTATTTAATTTCTTATGGAAGAAAAATGATTTACATATGTTAGGCTAGGTTAGCACTTGAGCAACGTTGGGATTTATTGGATATTTATTTCAAAAACAAAGTTCAATTGGTTGTAAATTGTACGAAAATATCGTACAAAATTTAATCACAGAAAACGACCAATAGTGCCCGGTATACACAAGTTTAGTTAAGTCCTCATTAAGTTTAGCACTACAGTCATCAATTGAGTCCTTTTTACAATTTATATATTTGTACATCATCTGCGTAAATGTGGATATCACTATATAAGAGTCAATTAGGTAAATCATTTATGTACAAAGTAAACAGTAGTGGACCAAGAATAGAGCCCTGCATTACTCCTTTAGTCACGGGCAGAGACAGACTGGTATCTATCAGCGAGATAGGTTTTTATTAGCGATGATGCACTCGAAGAAAAATACAAATTGTTGTATATCTTTTTACAAAGTATATCATCGTTTACAGAGTCGAACGCTTTTGAATGGTCCAGGAGTACCAAAAGTGTGATACCACCATTATCGATATTGAATCTTATATCCTCAGATACACTTAACAGCGAGGAAACACAGCTATGACCTGTTCTAAATCCAGATTGTTTGCTAAAGAGCAGCTGATAATACGTACTAATTTGGTTGTGTAACAGCCGTTCCAATACTTTATATAAAAATGGAAGTATCAATATGAGGCGATACTCGTTAGACATAAGGCCACGGTTCAAATCCCAAGTCGATATCTCCAACTGAAAGAAATATAAAATAAATATTTCTTCGGCGACTTCCTCTTAGCTGTGGAATTTTGGTGGAGTTCAAGTGTGCTTTCATAATCACAGCTACCACTACGAACTATCCTAACCTATCCTCTCTACAGATTTCTGACAAAAACTCTGAGAGTAAATAAAATTACATGAAAAGTTTCTCAAAAAATCTGTTGTTCGGAATTTAAATTTAACTTAACCTGAAGGTTCCACCACTTATTCATAAGATTAACTCACAGCATAAGTGGTGTGAGAAGCTAGGTTGTAATCCGAAAACCGGCGACTTCCTCTCAGCAGTCTTCTAAAAAACTAATGAGAGTAAATAATTCTTTCGGAGTCGACTTTTAACTGCAGGTCCTGCTACTCATGGATAGAATTAAAACACACAATAAAGGTAGGGTGAGGAAACAATGTCGTACTCCGGACTTAATCGTTGTATTGACCAATTACGTAAGTAAACAATCATGTATAAGAGCTCATTGAATGGAGTTGAAAGCATGCTTGCTGACATTTAAGTGGAACATTAGTTTCTGGAAAGTGTGCCACAGTATCTAAAACTGTCTAAGATTGCCGGGGGTCTTTGGAAAAAATAACAAGACATTCATCGGCAATCCACATATGGGTTATTAAAAGGGTTACAACAACAACTGAATTCATATGTTAGATTGATAGTTTTTGACAGAGAAACAAAAGATAAATGCTATAAATAATATCCTTGCATAAACAGAACCAGGACTTTGGAAGCATAGGTTTGGAGGCTGGAAATAGCTCCCAACTACTTATGCTGAGCTATGTGGAAGGATAAGATACTATTTTATTTATTTATTAATTGCAATACAATACAAATTATATTCAATTATTACGAGATGAGTCACTTCTACTTTATGGTCCGTGTAGTATAACAGACTAGGGAGTCTGGTTGGAATCGAGCCTCATACTAATAGTGTAGCAACCGGATAAGATGCTACTGAACATTTTTACTGTATATTTTGCCAAACGTGATTTAAACACATTTATTAAGTTATCGGGATTGATAGATCTTTGAATTCTGTGACATAATACGCATGATCAATATATGTACTTAGTGCCATAACATGGGACATGATACGTATGAGTAATATTCTTAGTGCCATACCATGTGACACGTTACGTATGAGTAATATGGTATACTTGGTATCTTAGTTCATCTTTCATTTATTCTTTTGATATTTTATTATTAAGTTATTTCAATGCTTTTATTATATCTAGTATTTCTTTTAAATTGGCATTCATTTTATGTTTATATCTCACAATGTGTTTATGTCTGACAGACCAAACTTCCCATCCTTGGTGACATAAACAGGATTGTTTAAATGAAGGCAAATTAGCAATAGAGGGCGCTGAAGTATATATTTAAGCTTTTTTTATATTTTAAAATTATTGTTGTTTTTAGCATTAAATATTTGTTTGTTTATTAATTAAGTTTTTTCGCTTTTGATCGTCTGGAGGTATTTAGAGCTCCAGAAATTTGAATTATTATTATTTTTTTTTTTTTTTGAGGCATTCGGCCATTACTTTATTTTGTGAAACGGAATTAAATTAATTAAATTAAAAGCAAATTAAAATTGTTAACTAATTAAAAGGTGTACCAAATAAAACCTATTGTTAAGTGGAATAAATACAGTGTTCAACCAGAATTGTATTAAATAAAAGGAAAGTGCTATTGGTTTGGTTTTTTTGTTTGTGCAGTGGAATCTTTCTAATTTTGCCTTCTTTGTAGTGGCCTATTTTTGGATAAAGACGTAGGCGATATATTTCCTTGTTTCATCCCCTTACATACAGTCCATAATCGAACATTTGGTCCAGACGACCCGGATTTTGGGACCTTTTTATTGGTTTTATGCCACCAATTTAAACAAAGGTAAAGTTGTTTGTGTTTTACTTTTTTTAATTTTCTATTTGGTGGTGATTCATATACTTGTAAAGTTTTGTTGTCTAGTCTAACAGAACTTTACTTGTATATAATATAACAGTGTGTGGTTTCATAAAGTTTGGTGTTATAACTTCCATAGCACAGACATAATTTAGGAATTTATCGAATATTAAAACCGAGCTGGTTTCAATATCCACTGTTAATCCCTTTTGTCTTGGCTTATAGGGAAATGAATTTGTAAATAAAAGGATCAAATTAGGGTGGGAATAAATGGTTGAAAATCGAGTTCAACAACCTAATTTGATTTTTGCCCAAAGTTTTATAATAATTGGTAATTGTGCGTTGGGTGGGTGGTTAGCAAAGTCTATTACCATTAATAACGATCCTTAGGACCCACCTTTTACATGACAGGTATAGCCGTAAATAAATGTTATTTTTTTTATTATTGATAGATCTGGATTTTTTAATCGATCTTTAATTGAATATAAATGTTAATTTTTTGATTACATTTTTAAATTGAATAACTAAGCAAAATTTATTTGTGAGTTTCGTTTCGTATTTTTTGACATTTTGGTCTTTTTACTTTTAATATTACTTTTAACTTTCTATTAAATTTAAATATATTGGATTTATTGGATAAAGAAAGAGAATAAATAGTGATACGAAACTGAAATCAAAAAGGAAATCGCGATTTATTGGATGTTTTTGCAATTTTGTACCTTGTGGTTTTTGATTAGCAGAGCTTTTGTCATTGGAAACTCGTCATTTTGGCTCAATTTGGAATTGCGCTTAACATTGTAGATTAGCGAACTTTTCGATATTAACCGCCAAGGTGTCCGCGATAAAATTTGGGAAAATTTGAATATTTTGTAATAGAATTTTGTCCTTTCATTGTTTCCTGCTTTACGTTTACCATCACACTTGAACGCGAAATACTAAATTTAGGCGTATATAATACAATTTGTAAATTTGATCAATTTTTGGGATTTGTAATCAATATGCCCAAGTCAAGGAAATTATTGACTTTTGAGACATTTGCCCAAATGTTTCTAGATTTCGAAAAGGAATTTAATGCGACTCAGGAAGGTAATACGGCCTTCTCTATAGAAATTCAGAGGGAAGAATTTAAGTTGTTATGGACAAAGGTCAAGAACGCTTATGAAGCTTTTGCCATAGGAGATGAGGAGGAGTTAGAGGGTGATCGAGAGGCAGCGCGGGAACTTTTCGGCCATTGTCGTTTGGGTTACATTACTGTAGCTGCCCTAATGAGTGAGCTCTCACAAGCTTTTGTTAATCGATGTGCGATGACCTCCACTCATTGCCCTCCTGGTCACAGTACCGAAAATCGAAATAGGAATCACATACAGTTACCACCATGTACCATGGAGGTATTTCATGGTGACTACAAATCCTGGCCATCTTTCCGGGATATGTTCACAGCGGTGTATGTGAATGGTGCCAATATTTCACCTGTCGAGCAATTGTTTTATTTGCGGCAGTTTACGCGAGGTGAGGCATTAGAAATAGTAAAAAAATCACCTTTGACGACCCATGGGTTCCAAGAGGCCTGGAACAATCTTAGGGATAGGTTTGAGAACAGGAGAATACTGGTGAATTCTCAATTGAAGATTCTTTTGACACTGGAACCTATAAAATTAGAATCAGCTCAGGCGATTAAGGGAATCCAAAGAGATATCAATAATTCGATATCAGCACTTCGGATGCATGATATTGATATCTCTAATTGGGATCCAATTTTCGTTTATTTATGCTCCAGCAAGTTGCCAGTTTTGACTTTGTCTCTTTGGGAGCAGACAGTTCGAAACAAGGTGGAGATTCCCAAGTGGAAGGATTTGGACAATTTTTTGACCTCACGGTTTCAGTCTCTGGAAACTGTGTCCGAAATTCGCAATTTTGAACCAGCTGGTAATAGTTCTGGACCTGCCCCTGAAACTCTTTTTAGTCCGAAAAGGAGAGTTCGATCCTTTTCCACTAAGTTGAATAGGAAAGTTTGTAATTATTGTTCGCGTGACCATTTGATAAATATTTGCCCGAAATTTTTGGATTTGTCTCCCCAGAGGCGGTTTTTGATTGTGAAGAGGAACCGTCTTTGTATCAAGTGTCTCGCAAGTGGTCATAGACTCAATGATTGCAAGAGTACTTTTGGTTGTTCGGTGTGTAAGTTGAAACACCACACCCTACTGCATCGAGAGGTGTCTGGATCCTCTTCAGAAATGGGCGTTTTGAATGCGTCGAGTTCTAGCGGTGCAGGTAAGTCGGATGGTGAGGTCCAGAATTGTTTTGCTGCTACATCGGGGCAGATACTTTTGGGGACTGCCATAGTTGGTATTCGCCATCGAGGACAAACGTTTAAAGCTAGGGCCCTGATAGATTCCGGATCTCAGGCAACTTTTATTTCGGAAAAGTTGCAGAAAAAATTAGGATTGCAAACAGATCGTATGAGTGCCAAAGTTTCGGGCTTGAACGGAGCTTCTACTTGTACAGTTCAGAGACAATGTTCGTTTGTCCTGACTTCGCCTTTAGACGATAAGTTTAAAGTAAAGGCAACGGGTTTAGTACTACCCAAATTGATTGGGATGTTGCCAAATTCGACTATTGAAATTTCGAAATCAGCAGCCTTTTCGGGGATTTCGTTGGCTGATCCGAAATTCGATAAAAGCCGTCACATAGATATTCTTATTGGTGGTGACGTATATCCTCACATCTTATTGGAAGATGTCAAGCACAATATTTTTGGGAACCTAATGGCACAGAAAAGCGTATTTGGCTGGATTGTAACCGGGCCTTTACCAGAGTTGCATTCGAAGGAGCTCTTAACTACTTACGCGTCAGGTTACGCGAGAATAGAACTCAGGCGGAAATCAGGGATAATTATGAAGCCGAATGATCGAGGTAATGAATTATTGCGGAATGAGCCTAGGCCCCATTCCGGTACTCGTAGAGTGGCCTACCGCCAACATGTAGGAAATTATGTTGCCGTTGGTGACACAGCAGCCATAAGAGAGAGTACAGGGCCTACCTCTAAATGGCGCTTAGGTCGCGTTCGTAGTTTGCATTTGGGTAATAATGGTTACGTGAAAGCTGTGAATTTGGTGACTGAACGTGAAACAGTTACAAGACCGATTGGAAATCTTGTAATTCTACCAACGAGGAATTGATGAACAACTTAAGCTTATAGTATCATGGTACCCCGAGGAAATCTAAGAGAGATGAAGATGTCGAAGGCGATGATTTGTAAGGTTGCTTGAGCCACGACCATACCTGGTGGACGTGTGGAAATACGGGCCGCTGAAGTTAAACCTTCTATTTACTGGGCAATAGACCTAGTCCGTCTGTCCCTATGAAGGTTAGATGACAAAACTGAAGCATCGAGGAGGACCACCCGCCCACTACACAGGAAGAATATCGGACCTCGTTCGTCCTAATAATCCACCAGGGAACCTAGTTCGTTCAATGGTCGTGAGAGCAGAAGACCTAGTTCGTCGGAAGCTCTAGTTCCGATTTAGTAGTGGAACACTAAGACTCAAGATTTCGATACCTAATTTTAGACCATGATACTTATTCCTGAATATATCTTCCAATTGTAACCTTTTTCTTTCTGGCGGATCAGATTTGGAACTGCTGCAAGCTGTCAAGATTTTGGTCCTTAATTGTTTTAAAATAAGAAACTAACATGTTTTTCTTTTGAGTTTTTTTTGTCCTTTCTTTAGTCATTAGATGGAGGACATCTTTCTTGGTTGCAGTACTGCAAGGGCGCCGGCATGTTTATGTCTGACAGACCAAACTTCCCATCATTGGTGACATAAACAGGATTGTTTAAATGAAGGCAAATTAGCAATAGAGGGCGCTGAAGTATATATTTAAGCTTTTTTTATATTTTAAAATTATTGTTGTTTTTAGCATTAAATATTTGTTTGTTTATTAATTAAGTTTTTTCGCTTTTGATCGTCTGGAGGTATTTAGAGCTCCAGAAATTTGAATTATTATTATTTTTTTTTTTTTGAGGCATTCGGCCATTACTTTATTTTGTGAAACGGAATTAAATTAATTAAATTAAAAGCAAATTAAAATTGTTAACTAATTAAAAGGTGTACCAAATAAAACCTATTGTTAAGTGGAATAAATACAGTGTTCAACCAGAATTGTATTAAATAAAAGGAAAGTGCTATTGGTTTGGTTTTTTTGTTTGTGCAGTGGAATCTTTCTAATTTTGCCTTCTTTGTAGTGGCCTATTTTTGGATAAAGACGTAGGCGATATATTTCCTTGTTTCATCCCCTTACATACAGTCCATAATCGAACACAATGTTTTCCTTATTGTATCGTATGTATTTGCATTTGCATTTGTTGCAATTGTTACGTATTAATGAAAAAGAAATTTACAAACAACACAGCTGCTAATAGACGCTTGTTTATTTTCAATAAAGACAATTTGCCAATATCCAATGCCAATACAAAGCTGGTGACTTTCTGCATAAAATAGTTGATCTTTATGGTGGCAATAAAAGTTGTACTGTGTACTCGTATATGGTATGGAAACATTATGCTTGTATTGTCGTTAATTTGACTTAAACTACAATCAATAAAATCATCTACCATACAGCCAATATAATCAAACGGGTGATTTTATTTTATATTGATGCTCTTAAATACATATGTACATAAATAAATACATTTGAAATAAATATACAATATAATCAAATGGATGATTAAGGGAAAAGGAAAATAAAATATTTTTAATAAATTCAAGACACATAATGTTGAATTTAAAAGTTGTCAAAAGAATTGTTTAATGGCAAGCTATGTGGAAGGTATGGAAAATGGGTGCCACATGAATGGAATAGTAGATAAATCGAAAAAGGAACAATCACTTGTGAAATTTTGTTTCAAAGACACGATAAAATATCAGTGATACATCGAATTGGAGACTGGTGATGAGAAATAGGTTTATTTGCAGAATACTAAAGGGGAAAAAACATGAATTAATATGGGACAACCATTAAATTCAGCTGCAAAACCAAATCTATTCGACAGGAGGACAATTCTGTGTGTTTCGTGGTACCAGATATGTGTTGTGTACCACGTGATGCCTAACCCATGAATCCATTAATACAAATCGCTAACGACAACAAATGATCAATTAAACTACCGGAAATAAAACACCGGACATGGCAAGGTAATTTTGCAACATGACAATACACCTGCACACAAAGGATACAACAAAGCATTAGTCTGGAAGCTTCTACTCCACCGCCGATATTCACCAGACGTGTCCCTTTGTCAGTACTTTTGTTTTCATCGATGGGACACGTATTGGTTGAGCCGCACTTTCGATATCTATGAGAAAATCGAAATTTGGGTATCTAATTGCTTCAAAAGACGTACTGTTTTGTTGGCGGGGAATTATCAAATTGCCTGAAAGATGGTAAAAATGTATAGCTAGCAGTTGGTAAAAAAAGTTGGTGCAGACCTTGCGCTGACCAACTTCCTCCTTTTCTCTGATTTTGGTGGAACTTGGTTAGTACAGGGCCTGCGTTCACCCGTGGCATCACAACGGGCCGCTATGCGTGCTCAAGTGAGCTTTGTGATATCAGAGCTACCACTCCGACCTAAACTAACCTAGTTGGTAAAATCAAAGTTCTCTACGATGTCCCAAAGCTAAGTCTTGACAATTAACATCGGGGCTGTGCAGTGAGTGTGATTGAAAACCACCCCAAAAGTTTTATAAATCCAGTGATCGATTTGACTATTGCTTAAGGGTGAGCCAAATTACTGTGCATCAAAAGAACATGAAGTGAATTTGTTTCCTTTTCCCTCTTTGAATGATCCTTTGAAGATTAAGAAGACAAGATTGGCTGGAATACTGTGATGTGATACGCTGCAGTTAAAGCATTTACTTTGACTCATACCACAGAATGAAATAAAAAGGCCGGGGGTTTAAGCCAAATAAGTTTATTTTGAATTTTCTGAATGAAATCAAATACTTCTACTACACCTCATATTATGTCTTTTTGCAATTTACTAATTTTAGCATTGTGTTGCTTAAGTATTTAAGGGACTACAAATTGGGAGAAATTTTGCCATGAAAAAAGTATCTGCTTGTATAGAGTATATCATTCCAAAAAAAGATAGGAAGTTTCACTCCTTACAAACTCATTTGACTGCTCGTTGTTATAAATTCTCCAACGGACTTAATGTGAATGACTCGCTCATATCCGCCACTAAAGCAATAGCTGAATGGCGATGATAATTGCTTAATAAGCGCAACATTAATAATACATATGTCTTCTGTGATTATGAGTTGAAGTCGCCGTAGCTTAGTAGATAGTGTGCTACCTGATCAGATGAGAGCTCGTCATTCAAATCCTGACTCAGAAATCTCAAACGAAACTAAATATAAAAAAAATTATTTCTTTCGTGGACTTCCTTTTAGCAGTCTTGTGGCAAAAACTCTAAGGAGTAAACAAAATTTCCATAAAAATATAATCGCACTCTGAACAACTCTTCACTCACGATAACAACTTAGCTTCTTACACCACTTATGTTGCGTATATCAATTTGATATATGAGTGGCGAAACATACTGTTTAAAGTCTACTCCCAACTACAGATTTTTTGAGAAAGTTTTCATGGTAATTATATTGAACTTTCAGAGTTTCTGGCACGCGAATCTACTGAGAGGAAATAGAGGCACATATGTTTTTTCGTATTTTGTTTTGTGGGAGATGTCTGATCTATAGTTTGAACGGAAGCCTCACGCCTAATAAGCCAACTTTATACCTACTAGACTACGACAACTTAAAAACAATTTTCTCTTTATGTGATGTGCTTATTATTTACCACACATATGTATATCTGAACGAAAGTTGATTACAACAAACATGCATGGGCCTGTCAATCGAAGTCTTGTTCTCGACTGCATATAGTAAAGAGCGACAGTAAGGTGTCCAACTTTTTTGATTTGGCATGTCGGCATCTTTTATTACTAGTTCAACACAATGTGGCGATTAAAATCACAAATCATTACAGACTGAATTGGTTTTTTTATTCACTTTCCTTATGTAGAATTCAATATAATGAGCTATTAACACAATTATTTTTTCTCAAACTATTTTTCTACTTTTAATACAATGTAGAGTAGAAATAGAGGCAAGTATGGTGTTGTAAATTACAAAAAATTGGTGTGTATTATTGTTGTTATTTTATTTTTTATTATATCTCAAGTATCTGTACACTGTATTTAAATGTAGCCTCGAGTTAAGTTCATAGTATTCAAAAAAGTAAAAAAAAACTTTAATTTTAAATAAGAAACTTGAATAGAATATATTAAATTTCTTCTTCATCCTTTTTTATATTCTTTCTTTTCCTTTTTTAATTAGAGCGTATTTAGTAAAGCCCTGCAAGCAGTTATGCAGAGCTTTTCTACTTTTTTTTATCTCCGTATTTAGTTGTGATATAAAAAGTGTTTCTCGTACATCATTATCATGATGATTATCTATCCTTCTATATGTATGTATGTATGTAATAATAAAAAACGGATACTCATATCTTGTATGAGCATGTATTCAAACTTTAATACATTCTGAACGCTATTTTTATACTCCCCTTTTGCGAGCATGTATGCAAAAAAAATTGAAATAATTTGCAAAATCATTTCTTTCTTTTTATATTCTCTGCGTTATTTTTCTTTAATAATTGGGTCAGGTCAGTAAGTGGCGTACTTGGGTAAGGTTTTTGGGAATGTATGTGTATGCGTTTGTGTGTGGGTACACTTTTTCCGTTCACAACTGGAGTTGTATATACATATTTTATAACGTTTTAATATGTATACAAAAAGTGATTATTTATAATTTTGGTGTGTGTGTGTTTGTAACAGTCTGTGTGTATGTCCATATATTGTCTTCTGATTATAACTCTCGTCATTATGAGGGGTGTATCAAGCAATAAATGACAAATTATCCTTGTAACATGCAAAGTGAAAGCAGGAACAAATAAAAATCCAAAGAAAGAAGCGAGCAAAACGTTAGAAAAACATGTACAATTTTGTATACGTCCTTCTGTTGGCAACGAATCTTATGTACCTTTCTTTATTAGTTACATGAGAAATATCTTTATCAGTAACTGCGATTGGAAAGCTATGAATATCAAACTGTATTGACGTAAGTGTTCGTTAGGGTTTGATAAGCCCTCATATATGGGATGGACCATTTGAAACTTTCAATTTAAAAATGCAATAAATCAAAAAAAGGGTTTGAAATTTTGTCAAATTTATTCCTTTGTTGTAAAGTTTCGTGCACTTTTTCGAGTGTATGGAATCGTATCTCAGCAATGGCATCACGAATGTTGGCTTTCAAACGCTCAATTGCCTGTGGATTGTCGGCATAACACTTTTCTTTAATGGCGCCCACAGAAAGTAATCCAGCGGTGTCATATTACAGCTTCTCAGAGGCCAATTAACATCACCATTTCGGTTAATTAAACGGCTATCAAACGTCTGATGCAATAAATCGATTGTGGCATGAGATGTGTTGCATCATGCCGAAACCAAACATCGTGCCCATCAATAGCATGAAGAGCGTGTACAAAACAATCGGTTATCAGGGTGCAATAGGTATCTCAACTGACCGTAATGGTTGCACCATCCTCATTTTTAAAGAAATATGAACCGATGAGGCCTCCGCTCCACAAGCCGCAACAAATAGTCACTCGTAATGGGTACATTGGCTTCTGTATGACCACGTGTAGGTTTTCTGAGTCGCAAATACGGCAATTTTGTTTATTAACGTACCCACCAAGATGAAAATGAGCTTCATTCGAAACGATGAATTTTTTTTTTTTTTGGCAAAATCGACATCATCCTGCTGTTTCTTGATTGCCCATCTAGCGAAGCGAAAATGAAGCTGGTGCGTGAAATGTTAAATTCTTGAGAACGATTACGAGTTGATGTCGATAGATTCTCATGAACACTCTCAGTCACAGCTCCAATATTTTCGGGTGTACGCACTGTACCAGCACGTTCATGTTTTGGCGCATCAACAATGAAACGAGTTTCACTAACTTTAGCAATAAACTTACGTATACCGGAGACTGTTGCTCCTTCTCTCCGACCAAATTTTGTACGACATTTTCGTACTATTTCCGACCAATTGTCTTTGTTTTGGAAATAAATTTCCAATAAATTCCAATGTTTAGGGGAGATAAATTACTGAATTTTGTGACAGAATAGAATGATATAAGTATTGCCACATTCGAAGTAACTGATGGTTAAAATTTAAACCGATAGATGGCCCATCCATATTATTCAAAGCCCGAATAATGTTTGCAAATTTAATTAGGTCCGGTCAATGATCGTTTTTGCTTCAAACTTTATATTTTGATTCAAAAACCATCAACAAGCCAATGAAATGTTTGTAATTTAGAGTCATTTCGCTTTCGTTCTCAACCTGTTGGTCTTTCTCTTTTGACAACGTGGACAATTTTACATAAGGATCTTGTCTAACTTACATACTTAATTGATCATTACAACCTTTTAGTCAGGATTACAACATAGTTTCTCACCACTCGTGGCGTGAACTAAAGCTTAGAGGCGAAAGATTTTTGAGAAGCTTTTCATAACAATTTTATTTACTCTCCGAGTTTTTGCCAGCAGACTGCTGAGAGCATGTTGCCGAAGAAATATTTTTTCTTACTTCGTTTTGTCCAGAATGTTCGAGGTTCGAGATGGGAAACACGGTCTTCAAGTTATATACGTACATACACATAATTGGTCATTACAACCCTTCAGTCAGAATTACCACCTAGCTTTTCATACTACTCTTGTTGTGAGACTTTTGAGAAACTTCTCATGACAATTTTATTTATTTTCAGGGTTTTTAATAGAAACTGAAAGTCGCCGAAAATACATTTTTTTTATACTTCGTTACGTTCGAGATGTTTGAGCTCGAACTACGATTTGCAGGTAGTACTCATAAACTTTGATGAACATCTAGTGGTCTTATTAAACTCTTCACTGCAAACACTTTAACTTATCTTTGTAAACTGAATTTCTCTAGTAGCGTATAAGAATTGTTATGATATATTGGCTAGAAACATAGTTAATATTATTGATAGAAAGTTACAAAACTGTATCATTTATCATAATGATAAACATGAATAAAAAAACAACAACAACAAAAAAAAATTGACTACAAATACTGACTACCATATATGTACCAGTATGTGTTGTATGTAAATGTAATAAAAAAAATTATGAACGAAAAGAAAAGAAAAATGTTGTAACATGAATACTTATTTAAACGTTTTATGATTGAGAAGCATTGCTATTTATACATCAGGGTCAAGTCTGAAAAAAAAAATAACGACAAAATAGTTTTAATTTCACTGTCATGTATCAACTTTGGCAACATATAAAAAAAGTTTCTGCAACTTTATTATGTCAAATATAAACAAAAAGGGAACATTTGATAAAATGTGGAAAATTTAAAAATAATTGTAAATTTCTTTAGAAAACAATGCAAATGCACATTGATTTCTATGCAAATGAAATTATTTAAAGCGACTGATTTGAATGCGTTTTAAAGGGTTATGCTGGACATGAAAATTTGAAAAATGTGAAGAATACATCATAGGAATATATGAATATAATCTTAAAGGATTTTAAAAAAATATTATTAAGGTAAAATTTTCTTTTCTAGGATGAAGGTCATTTTATATACATATATGTATATACATAAATGTTCCTCTAGGGAGCATAGGGTCGCTTGGTTTCGGTAATAAGAGTTATTTAAGACGTTCAGCTTATTAGGCTATAGCGGCCGATCCTGATGTTGGGGCTGCCTACATCGCCTCCAGACATGCAAATTGCCGGTATTTAGCAGTGCAAATATTAAGGTTATACTGCCCATGGTAATTCGTCAGGGCCTCGTCAGCGTGACAGGGGATACCAAACGCTTGAAGGACAGTGGGTGAGGTTGATATTTGGAAAGGAGTGGATGTGTGAAAAAGAACGTGTCTTTCGAACGCTTCACTTTCCCATTAGCCCCCAATGGGTCATTTTGACCTCTGGATATTGTACTTGTCCCAATCACAAGTACACGTACTCAAACCTAACCTAATCTAACCTAACCTAGATTAAAGTCATTATTCTATTATTCTTACTAAATTTACATCCTTGTACATTATATTTCTTTAGCCAGGATTACAACCTTGTTCCATGCTGCGATGAAAAAGGTTGTAATTGTTGTGTGTGTTAATTTTATTTATGATTTGATGTTGACTTTGAACCACAGAATTGCGAAACTTTTAATGGCAATTTTATTTTACAATCAGAGTTTTTGCTAGAAACTGAGTGGTAGTCGTTTAACAGATATATTTGTTTGAGATTTCTGAGCTGGGACTTGGAGCTCAGAATATAAAAACGTAAACAATTTTTTTGCAATCTCAGCAGAAGTCTATGTCTAAAAGCCATAGCAACCAAACGAGCTTAAAATCTTATATTTCTGGGGGGTTGTGATTAAAGATCAATGCGATGTATGGAAATTAATACTCTACAAGACGCTTATCCTCCCCGTGCTTCTTTACGGTGCTGAAGCATATGCACTAATAACTGATGCAGCAGATTGGAGGGTATTCGAAAAAGAAAAAGTCATGCGTAAGATTTTAGGTGCACTGCGAGTTGGCGATGATTTCCGCATGCCATATAACAATGAGCTCAATGGGCTCCTCAACGATGTAGATCTTATGCAGCATATTAATAACCGGCGGCTGCGCTGGCTCTCACAATATACATATACATACATATATAATTGGCCATTACAACCCTGCAGTCAGAATTACGACCTAGCTTCTCACAGCACTCATGTCGTGTGTCTTAATTTTATACTTGAGTGGTGGGACCTACAGTTTTAATGTCGACTCCTAACGACAGATTTTGAGAAACTTTTTCATGGCCGGTTTATTTACTCTCAGAGTTTTTGCCAGAAATCTGCTGAGAGTAAGTCGCCGAAGAAATATTTTTTTATTTCATATTTCGTTTTGATGTCAGGCCTGGGGCTCGAACCCGGGCTTTATGTCTAATAAGCGAACACACTATCTACTAGGCTACGGCGACTCACAATATAAACTTCAAAAAGTAAGCTCTTTAATGCCTGTTCAACAATAGTTTTTATGTTAGAAAATGCAGGCAAAAACCGTTGCTGCCCTCGTTTAAACGTCCCTGTCTCTAGTAAAATTTTAGGTTTATTTAACTTGCCTATCACACATACATACAACCCATACATCATTAGAACCCTTCAACCAGGATTACGACCTAGCTTCTCACAACATTTATGTTGGGAATGTTAATTTTATACATATGTAAGTGGCAGGACCTACAGTTTAAAGTCGATCCTGAACGACAGCTTTTTGGGAATCTTTTCATGGCAATTTTATTTACTCTCAGAGTTTTTGCAAGAAAACTGCTGAACGGAAGTCGCCGAAGAAATATTTTTTCATATCTCATTTAGGGCTGACATGGGTTTTGAATCGACGCCTGGTGTCTAATAAGCCAACACACTACCTGCTAGACTACGTCATACGTCACTTATCGAAATTGAAATAATTTCCCCAATTTAAATCGGTTGGTATTTAAAAACATAACAGTTTTTTTTGCTTTAAATATATATATTAAATACAGTTCATTAACTATCTTAACGATAATGGCTATTTTATGTTAGTCATTGAAATAAAATTTTTTATATTCCCAGAAACCTCACGTAGGTCTATCCCTTAAAAATTCTCTGAAAATTTAATTTATATTTTTTTTTGATTATTCTATAATGGATTAGAATATGAATAGGATTCATTTAGTGCATCAATCATAATTCAATATACGCCAAATACATACATACATACATATATGTATATACATATACAATATGAGAAAAAATTAATGGAAATTCATTTTTAATTTTTTCAGTTGCTGCGGTTGGGTTCAACAATTTCAAAATTAATTTTATTTGAAAATATTTCATGCCGAAAAGTGTACGCATTTGCCATATACTCGTAATTATAGTGGTTAATGATGGGGAAATTAGTCTGTGTGTGTGTGCGTGTATGTGCGTGAATCTGTTTACAAAGTATATTCTATAGAATTAAATAAAATATTTGGGTATGACCAGCGTAGAAAAAATTTAATTGAGCATGTTGTGGTTACATACCATAATTTGTAGCAACAGGAGCAAAACCAAGACTATAGTCGTTTTAGCTCGACTATACGATAAACCACAAAAGAGATAATTCGCTTAAAATCTATCGTCCGAAGTCGAGTTTAAACTGTAGGTCCCGCTATTCATGTATAACATTAACACACACCAACATAAGTGATGTGAGAAGCTTAGTTGCACTCTTGACTGAAGGGTTGTAATGATCGAGATAAGAATATTCGAATCATACTCATAATTTGTGATGCTGATACGCATTCATACTTATTTTAATATCATACTCATATTATTCATATTCAAAGTTTGAAGTACTCATCATATTCATACTTAACAATACGCATAATGTTGTTGATTTCGACTCTCCTTTACTCAACATTTACAAGTATCACAAAATAAGTATGATTCTCTTGAACAACATTTCACAAGTGGCTTTTCGGTTGCCTACCTGACCGCCATGCAATCTATATGACATCCAGACCAGAGATCAGCAATGGATCATTTTTTCGCTACTCACAAGCACTCATGAAAGTTTGAATAGAAGTGAGTCAAAAATATTGAAATTTAACTATGTACTCTGATTCATTCGTACTCTCACAACATTGATTTATAAGTACAGGTTGCAATGAGTATGACATCAAACTCATACCATTCGAAATATGTCTGATTCATACTCCTATTCATCCAGATTTTTAAATTTAGAAAAATACTTATAAATGATTGGAGTGATTCGAATCATTCATAAAAATTTACAGTCTTAGTTGTTGTTGCATTTACAAAAAAAGAAGAAAGAAACAGACAAAGACAGCAACCAAAGCAAACACACAACCTTCTAGTGAGTATTGTAGTGTTCGTACCCGAATCATACTTATTTTGTAATTTTTGTAAATGATAAGTAAATGAGAGTCGAAATCAACAACATCAGGCGTATTGTTATGTATGAGTACGATGAGTACCTTAAATTTTGAATATTAGTAGTATGAGTATGATATTAAAATAAGAACGAATGCGTGTAATTATCAGAAATTATGAGTATGATTCGATTCTACTCATCTTTTTGAATACTCATTGCTGATCTCTGATCCAGGCCTTAGGATCTTTCCCATGGCTATAAAACGGATTCGAAATTGTTAGTTGAGCAACATTAAACATTTCTGTCAATTGCTTTTGTTTCAAAGTGTCATATTAATGCCATATTATTTGCAATTAAAAATTTTTAAACTTTTTTAGTGGTCTTCCACATTCTTCATTTCTTCTATCAAATTACCAAATTTTTCGGTGTACCCTTTAACTCACATTAACATTGTTGTTAAATTTAAATCTCCATAAAATATAATGTGTATGTTCCGATATATATGTACATATATGTGTGTGTACCATATATTATAATATAATATGTATTCGTACACGCGTATATTTGCCAAAATTTAATGAATTTAAATTTTTGGAATGTTTTTGGTAACAACAATTGTGGTCAGTTTAGATTATGTTTAAAAACCATAAATAATGAGTTAATTAAAATCAGTTAGAGGAAGGTTAGTTCATAAATATTGCGTAGTATTTGTTTTGGATTCTACTTGTTTCCATTCCACTTGTGTTTTATTTCGGTTTTCCATTTTACCTCATGAAATTTAATTCACATCCTTTTTCTTTTTTTACGGGGCAACAAATTTTCCGTGATGTGATTTCACGTGGATAGCATATATGTATGTATGTACATAATAAGTATAACCCGACTAATATCATAAATTATTATAATAAGTTTCGATTATTGTTTGTAAAATACTAGACTAATTGCAATTTCCTAAATAGATGTCCATAGAGGTTTACCATGAATTATAAAGTGAGCAAATAATGTAGCGCACCCCCCCGTGCATCTTTTGTGTAAGTGAATGAATATGCATAGGGAAACTGAACAAAAAAAAACCCCCGAATAGAAAATTAGCACATGTTCATGTGTAAGAACTTAATTTTTCAACAAATTTATTGTCAGTTGTTATCCACAATGCAGTAAATTTATGACAAAATTATTTGTACATTTTCTTGTTTTTTTGGTTCTTAAATAGAAATGTGGTTTTTAATAACAATCTCATTTATTAATAATATGTGGACAAAGTGGCTAGTAATTCAAATGAGTAATTTTTTATTTTTTTCAAATGGTAACGAAATTACAAAAAAATCTATTCATAGCGGTTGCATGAAGAAGCATAGTAAAACCCACTTAAAATAAGAGTACTAGCATTAGGGGATCGATCATTTCTTAGAGAAAGTGAAACCGAATCTAAAATAAATCTATATGTTAGACAGCTCGAAGAAGCTAGGCCGTAATCCTGATGGAAGGATTGTAATGGCCAGTTTTGTATGTATGTATGTATGTACAGTCACACAGATAATTATACGTAAAAATCATTTTTTTAAAAATGATAATATATGGACAAGTCAACTGATTTTTGCGCTAAATTTTTTGTTTTCCGTCACAGCCGAACAAATTATATTTGTTCTCATCACTAAATATTACATTCGCCCAAAAATCAGAGGACTTGTCCATATATTATTGGGCAAATTCCAATCGTGGCTTTTTTCTCGGCACTCAGCTGCGGGAACCGTTTTTTCTCAAAACACTTCGAACTGTTTCGGAATGCACAATAAAATTGTGATCACTTTCCGAGGTATTTCTACGGCTGTAGTCCTAGGATTTTTATTCACAATACATTTTATATACGGGGCTACCCTTGGAGAAATTGTATTAGAAATATACGTCGTACGAATAATTTTCTGTGGTGCCATATTGGTTTTAAGCAAACTGCAGTCACAAATTCATTGATTTTGGGAATCTTTTTTCTTTATTTAAGTAAATGTGTCGTTACAGACGCTAATGTAAAGAAATTTCAGATTAGAAGTTCATTACTTTTTAAAAAAATGATTTTTAGGGCGGGTACGTATAATTATCTGTGTGACTGTAGCTCGGATAAAGATATCACCACATGAGAGCAGTGCACTTACACACACATATGTACATGCATAATTAGTCATAACAACCCTTCAGTCAAGATTACGACATAGTTTCTCAGACCACTGATGTTGTGTGTTTTAATTTTATACATGAGTCGCGCTAAGTACAGTTTAAAGTCGATTCCGAACGACAGATTTTTGCGAAACTTTTCAATGCAATTTTCTTTACTACCAAATTTTTTGCTAGAAATCCACTGAGAGGAAATTGCCGAAGAAATATTTTTTTTACATTTTCGTTTTGATGTCTGACCTGGGGTTTGAACCGTGGACTTACGTCTAATAAGCCAACACACACCTATTAGACTACGGTGAAGTGCAGTGTACTTACACGTAAGGTAAAAGACAGTGTCTTCCTCCTCATTTGACCCACAACTGCTGCAGAACTCATTTGTCGAAATGCCGAGTTTTTCGACGAGCCTCTATCAAATGGAAGTGGCTTATAAAAATGGCTATTGTGTAATGGATGGCCATGTGATTTAAAAACAGAAGTGAGTTGGTCCATTTCTTCTACATACGTGTCCAACAGAGTCTAACAATATTACACGTTCCCTCCTACTGCCAATGTGATTAAGATTCGTTGTAATAAATGGAGATAATATCCAAATTAATTGAGGCAATCGGAATAGATTTGTTCTGTGACATGTCGAAGATTCAGTTATCCGTACTGGCACTAACCAGCTCATCGGAAGTGTAATTTCTTACGATATTTCTATGTCCCGAAACACATATAAGAATTACCTTTGAATCATCTGAAATTTGTCTTAGAAATCCTTAGCATTCACGGACAAGGATGAACGTTGAAACTATGTTCAATAGGGACTTAGTCACAGCCTAGATGTTCGAGTAAATTTAGAGATTTTCAGGAAAAATACCTAAAACCAACAAGCATTATGCCGCTTTCAAAATTTTAAATGACCTCTGTCTGACAAACACAGCAGTGCTCAAGTAGCCTAATAAAGAAAGAAAGTTCAATATTAAATCCATTAATAGTTATACCACAGCTCACCTTGTCACTCATCTTTCAGATGTCAGTATAAACTTCCAGCTCTTTAGATCAGAAGTCTTTAGTTGGAATTGTGAAATCGAATGTTCGTTTGGGAAAGTTGTAAGAAAACAGATAACGCTCGTTCTAACGAGAGGATTATTCGCAATGTTGTGAATAAATTTGAGTTCATTGGTTCAGTAAACGGTCAGTCAATACTATTGATAAAATGTAAGATTTGTCGAAAACATTGCAGCCTATTTCACATCATTCACAATAATTCGGTCTTCCTGACTGACCTTAATTCTCAACGAAAAATCATCTTCTGTGATGAAACTCCTTTCTAAATGAAAGGATACATGAACAAACAAAATTGTTGAATTTGGAATGATACCAATTCACATGAGATCCAAGAGTGTCAAAATGTTATATTCTTGTGGAATGCGTCATCGGTTTAAATTTCTTTGCGAAAGACGTTGCCCAGACCATCACTGGCAACTGAGAGCATTATAGATCGATGATTAACAACTTCTTTTGGCCTGAACTGAATAATCTCGACACCAACGATATGCCGGTGCAAACGGGAGGCGAATAAGTCACAAATAACAGAGGTCCTCAAAACCAACATAATCCATCCCATTGTTCAAATTTAGCCTGAATTAAATCGATAATGGAAAATTGGATATTACGGATGTGTTCTATCCACAGAAGTCGTGACTAAAATTTGAACGATGTTATAATGCACACATAATGGCATCAACTTTTGATGATAACTCACACACTTTGTTTTATTGAAATTTAAAGGCATAAAACGCTTTGTGGGGGACCCTGTACTGTCTGGAGAAGGGAATTAGAATATATGCATTGTCGAAGACCAAAAAATTCCTGCGAAATTGACAACGAGAATAGGAAAGAGGGATTAAGAGATAATTGTAATGTAGATGTTGATGTTATGGCTTGAGGTACCTCATCTTGCAAAAGTATATTAAATTCTCAACAAAAACAAACTGCAGGACATGTTCTGTTTAAATGGCAGAGATTTGACGAAATTGAAAATTAAGTAGTCGCCGTAGTCTAATCGGTAGTGTATTGGCTTATTAGACGTAAGGCCCGAGTTCTAACCCCAGGTCAGACATCAAAACGAAATATGAAAAAAATGTATTTCTTCGGCGACTTCCTCTCAGTAGATTTCTGGCAAAAACTTTGAGAGTAAATAAAATCGCCATGAAAAGTTTCTCAAAAATCGGTCGTTCGGAGTCGACGTTAAACTGTACGCCTCGCCACTCGTTTATAAAATTAACACACACAACATGAGTGGTGTGAGAAGCTAGGCCGTAATCCAGACTGAAAGGTTTTAATGGCCAATTATGTATGTATGTATGAGAATTAAGTCTCTAATTGGTCTGATTTTTAATACTGACAATTAAATTTATAGAAGGAGTCATTAAAACACTGCGAATAGCAATGGAATCTGTAAGGCCATTGTGGTAATACAGACAATATGAGAAAAGGCGTTTATTGGAAGTGCAACCGGGAACCCCTACCACACCATGAAGTCACATTTTATAACAGTTCAGGGAAATTAGTTGCTAGAGACCGAAGAGATTTTCGTTAATAAGAATAAAACATATGCAGCTGTTAGAAGGTTTCCATTTCTAATACAAGCAACCGGTAGTGTAACCAATAAAAGAAAAGTCCATTTACGCCAATTACATACACAATATACATAATTGATCATTACAACCCTTTAGTAAGGAATACGACCTAGCTTCTCACATCACTTATGTTGTGTGTGTTAACTTTATACAGGAGAGGCGGAATCTACAATTTAAATCAACTCCGAACGACAGATTTTTTTTGAGAAAGTCTCTGAGGCTTTGCCAGAAATTAGCAGAGAAGAAGTGGTCGAATATATATTTTTTTTATATGACCTGGGCTTTGAACCGTGAACTTACGTCTAATAAGCCAATACACTACTTACTAGGCTATGAAGACTTCAATTATGTTAACTGTATAACTCTAATTCAGCTGCTCATTCAACGTTGATTTTAATCGATTAGTTGGTGGAAGAGCTAAATTCCTCATTAACTTTAGCCCCTAAGAATAATTTTGTGTTTCCATGCAACATTGCTGCTTAAATTAAAGGTATCAGCAGAAAGCGCTTATCAAAGCAAAGTTTAAGATTGCAAAACAGTTTTATTAAAGCGTAAATATACTTAGAGAAACGAACTTACTTATGAAGTATAATTAAATTTAAATAAAAGCATGTTTTGTTTTCATCTTAGTAATCTTAGTAATCTAATCTTAGTAAATACCTTGTAATTACCACTAAGAGACTTCCTGAGCTGCTTTAAACTGAACTTTGTTTGTAACAAAAAAAATGTCATTCGTGACCTTTTTTGTTGCCATTCAAATAACCATATTTTTCTAAAACGTAACGCTTTTGTTAATTTAATCGAGATTAAAAAAAAAATATTAATTTAACCCTTGTCCAATTAACATGTCAGAAACAATAAACGTATATATTCATTAAGGTTATGTATATAATGTACAGTCAGCGCCAAAAGAAACTGGACAAAATTCGAACACTCACCAAACTCAACTTTTAAAACTTAAGGAGAGTGCATGAAAAAAATTGACGATATTTTGAAATTTTTTTGTAATTTTTTTGGTTTCAATTTTAAAAACTGGCAATGAAACAATTTTTGAAATAAAAATAACGGTAATTTATTAATGTATAATTTTTAGCACGAAAACTTGCCACGCACGCCATAAATGGCAGGTTTAATGAGTACGAGATAACTCGTAGTTGGCACCCTAGTAGGGAACGTAATCTACGAGTTTTCTCGCAGTCGGCAGCCAACGTGTTAATGTGCACTTTCTTTTGATGCTCACTGTATGTGTATGTATTTTTGCTATTTTCTAATCTAAGTGAACATAAAGAATTTATTAATTTGAAATTAACATGCAATAAAATGCTATTTTTCCTTTCCTTTTTCCCCATTTTCCTTTTTTGTTTTCCTCACAGCCATGGGGTATTAAAAGCCAGACTTTGATTATGACTATATTCCCTTAAAGTGTATAAACAAAAAGACGACAAAACGACATGAAACAAAAAAAAAACCCCCCTTAAAAAATATGGTATTTTTCTTGTTCTTTTTATTATTTATTGTTATTGTTATTTTATCATTTCTTTGTTTTATTTTTTTTTTTCAGGGTGACACCCTGGGGTGTAGTAATCTAAGCGAGTCTACCTGTGTGTTGGTCCATAATCCCAAATGTGAGTAAGTGATAAAAAAGCAAATAAAGCAGTTAAAACAAAATCTGAAAACAATTTTTGGTTTGTTTTTTAAACTGAAAAGCTGTTCTTAAATATTTAAAAATTAAATTTGAAGACAATTTTCATTTTCCTCAACAGCAATCAAAGTAACACTGCAAAACTCAATGTTTGTTTGTTATTTGTATTTATTTCTGTGTATGTATGTATAAATGTATGTGTAGGTTTGTGTATTTAAAGCAACAACATTGTTAAAAAGGATGAGCCATGTGATATGTGAGAAATTGACCTTGATGGTAGCATACAACAACAATGTACACTTGTGTGTAAGCGTTTACTTGCCTGCCTGTTACAAGTATCAACAGAACAAGAAATTCAAAAAAAAAATAAACACACTTACAAAAGACAACGACCCACTGACAAGGTATAAAGTCCTTAATTTCAAACAGAGTTCGCTGTTATCTCTCTCACTCTCTCTCTCTATCTCTCGATTTTTAGTTTCACTCTCAAAGCTTCCATTCTGCTCTCAAATCCCAGAAAGCTTTCCGCTTCTGTAAGTTCTCTTAAATTTGCTGAATATGTTAAAAGCTTTGAAGCTATTTAAGAGCATTAGTTTTATAGCAAAAAAAGCTTTTTTTTACGTTGTTCAAATGATGCTCTTTTACTATTTCATTCATATTTTTGCCTTTAAATTTATGTCTGGGATTGCATTGTAGTTGTTGCTTCAAAGCTTTTTTCTTTTGGACATAGAAATGAAGACATTTCAGATTGCCATGTATTGTATGTCTGAGTATGCGTGTGTACGTTTTCCACCAAATTAGATTTATTACTCAAAGTGTATGGTCAAATGTAAAATTATTGTTTGTTCATATGTGAACACACACGCATGCATATATGTACATCTATTTGTTTGCCTAAGTATTTGTGTATAGTATTGCTCTTGAAGGTACATAGATGTGAATGAAATAGTCGTACAGATATCATTACAATAGTGTGCGTGGGTTTTTATTGCAGAAAATGAATAAAGTTTTCTTTATTTGATTAGAGTGGAATAAAATTTTTTTAATAAAAAATGTTCTTCTTACTAAACACTTGCAGTTGTAGTATCAATTAGTATGCCATCTCTTAGGGTAGGTAGGGCAGCGTACAGACTTAAAGGAAGGCACTCCACTTAGTCCAGAATTTAAGCCCATTATGATGCAGTAATCAATTCTACTCTAGAGAAAACCAACTTGAGTCCAAAATAAATTTGGATGTTGCAGCAATCTTCACATTAAAGAATCAAATTCAAGGATGTTAATAAATGAAGGTTAAAAATTCATCATCTCTTTATAACGAGAGCAGAGCGCTGATGTGAAAGACAATCTTTTGCTCTTCCTTAGGCCTACAGTATCTGCAGAAGACAGTTGCGGGAATATCGAGTGTTTCGGATGCCTATGCCCTGTAACATGCCAAATATTGTCAGCACCATACAGGTCCTGACCAGCTTATCAACAATGCAATTTCCAAGGATATCTCTACATCCCTGAATCCATGTAAGTGTTACTTTTGCATGATCCGAAATTCCCCTGAGAAATCCTCGTCACTTATGAACAAGGACAGCCGTTTAAACTACGTTCATTAGGTATATAAACGCAGCCTGGCTGTTCGAGTAGATTAAGGGATTTTCAGTCAATATCGCGTCACTCAACAAGCATTGCACCGCTTTCAAAAAATGCTTGGAATACAGTGCAGACTTTAAGAAAGCTCAACATAAGAACTCATAATAAATATTCCACAGCCAAACTTGTGACTCATCTTGAGCCATTAGTGTAAACCTTAAAAGTCCCATTGGGAACCTGCGGACCCTCAGACTATAAGTCCCTAGTTGGAAGATACACAGTGAGAGAAATTTTATGAGTGAATGAAGAAATTGTTTTTCAGTTTAATTTAAATGCTTCAGATAGCTACAGTTGCCACTGGCATGATCTAAACCAAGCATGACTTTTAGGATTCAAGTAAAATTTTGCTGGAGGAAGTATTATGGTGTGGAGCAGAGATCAGCAATGAATCGTTTTTTCGCTGCTCATAAGTACTCATGAAATTTTGAATATATGTAAGTAAGTCAACAGTACTGAAATGCAACTACTCTGATTCATTCGTACTCACTACAACATTGATTTATTAGTACAGGTTGTAATGAGTATGAGTGCAATGTTGACATCAAACTCATACTTTCGAAATATACGCCTATTCATTCAGATTTATTAATTTAGAAAAATACTTATAATGCTCATAAATGATTCGAGTGATTCTTTCTTAGTAGTTGTTGTATTTACAAAAAATAAGAAAGAAAAAGACAAAGACAGCATGCAAAGCAAACATACAACCTTCTAGTGAGTATTGTAGTGTTCGTACGCGAATCATATTTATTTTGTGATTCTTGTAAATGTTGATTAAACGAGAGTCGAAATCAACAAAATCATGAGTATTGCTAAGTATGAGTATTATGAGTACTTCAAATTTTGAATATGAATAGTATGAATATAATATTATTAAAATAAGTATGAATGCGTATAAGTATCAGAAATTATGAGTATGATTCGAATCTACTCATCTTTTTGAATACTCATTGCTGACTTCTGGTGCGGAGAGCTTTATATTATAACTTTAAGCCTTCTGCTTGCTTTATTACCCATGGAATAAATTCAGTAAAATATTTGAAACTTTAAAGAAATATTTTTATCACAAAATTTGATGGAAATTTAGAAAATCGCTCATAAAAGCAAAAGGAATATTTTTCCAAGATTCAAAGGACTATTTTTCTTTTTTAGGATTTTAAGATTTGTTAAATTTTAAAATAATTTTTTTACTTTTTTTTTTTAATTAAATAAAACTGCGTTAGACAAATGTCCTATAATTTTTCAATATTTTTCAAATTAAGAAAAATAAATAAATTAGAAAGCTAAATTTACTCGCTTTTGGAGGCTAATCATTATCATTTTATTTATCTTTGTTTATTATTGTATTCATTTGAAACCTTTTTTGTTTGTTATTTTTGGATTTTTTTTTGACTTTTCCGCCCTTATTATTCAGTTACTTGACACCTGTCATAACAATTGAGTTACTTCATTTATGTTTGATAGCCATTGATAGCAAGCACACTACTACGTAAACTTTGTACAAAACGTGGCGGAACTCCATGAATTAAGTTTCAAATTACTTTCTTATTCGCCATATTGTGAAGCAACTTTTTTTTAGTTTGAAGACAATGAATGAAAAGAAATTTCGTGTGTTGAGAATGTAATGGTTTTGGTGAAAAATATGCTAAGGATTGGATTGATAACTATTATGGGGATTTGGACTAAGAAAATCAGTTGTTGAGAAGTGCTTTTGTATGTGTAAGTGACAAGAAATGAACACCAAAGGCCATGGACTTTGTACACGCTCCAGAGCAACTGCACAACAGCAAAAAAGTCCACAAAATAATTTTAGATGACCACAAAGTAAAGTTAATCGAGATAGCTGAGGCTCTGAAGGCTCAATATAACTTCTTGGACATATCGTGCATGAATATTTTCGCCTGAGAAAACTTTATTTGAAGTGGATGTAGCGCATGTTCACAATCAACCAAAACAATTAAATACTAATTCTGAATAATTTTTTACTACCCAGAAGTTGAGCCATATTCTTGCAGTGGATTGTTTTTGAATTCAGGAAAATAGGTCCCATCACTCATGGAAAAATTAACACACTCCATGAGTGTAAGAAGCTAGGTTGTAATCCTGACTAAAGCGATGTAATGTACCAATTACGTATATACTTACCTAATTCCTCATTACAATCCTTCAGTCAGGGTTACGACCTAGCTTCTCACACCACTTATGTATGTTGTATGCGTTAATTTTATACATGAGTCGCGAGACCTACAGTTTCAAAGTCGACTCTAAATGAAAGATTTTTAAGAAGCTTTTCATGGCAGTTTTATTTAATCTCAGTGTTTTTCCAGAAGTCTGCTGAGAGGAAGTCGCCGAAAAAAATTTAAATTTTTTTTCGTTTTGATGTCTGAGCTGATATTTGAATAAGCCTAAAATGTAGTGGATGAACTGTAAACAGTCGACCAATATCCGTACGTCTACGAAACCCAAGATCTGCCGAACACTACAGTTCATGAGAGTGGGCAAGAGAATTCAAGGCAGTCAATTTGTCGGCACTCATAAGAGTTGGGGTTTTCTCAGGACACAGTTTGGCGAATTTTACATCTCGGCTTGGGTCTACAACCGTTCGAAATTTAACTGACCCAGGAAATCAATGTAAACGACCACATGTTCAGTGAATAAGCATTAGAGACAACCGTAATTTTATCGAAATTATATTTCTGGTCGAATTTGTCGAATTTGGAACGACTCAAATTCACATGAGATCCAAGAGCACACAATACATCACCTAAAGTTTGCTGTAGACTTTGTGGATTAATATTTTGGAATAATGGCATTGGCCAGATCACCACTCCGAATGCCAAGTGTTATAGGTCGATGATTAATAACTTCCTTTGGCCTGAATGGGATGACATGGCTACTAAAGACATGTGGTTTTAACAGGATAGCTTTACGTGCTCACACAGCTCTTGCCACATTGGAAATTCTGACTGAGTGATTTAATGTCATGATCATCTCATGGTGAAGGTGGCTATCGAGTCGTTAGACTTTTTCCTGGGCGAAATGTGCTGGAATGTGCAAATAAGCTAAAAACTTAAACTATTACGCCTCAAGTTCAGCCTGATTAATGTGGCAGAGTCAAGGCAAATTGCACATTTCGGATGCGCTGCACTTAGTGAAACCATTTCAGGTATTTGAGTGATATGAAAATCCACATATATTGGCATGAGTAGGTCTTTCAAACGAATAAGAAATGGTATGACATATACACGTTGTTTATACATTATTCGCTTTCAAAAAGACCAAATGAATAGCGTTATTGAAACGTTTGGTGCTATGTTAGCCTTGCTTTTGACATTAACAGTGAAGTGTTGCCATATTTGTATTTAAAGAGTTAAACATATCGGCTTTTGTACAATTTATAGATTTATAAGTTCGAACTGTATATACAACATAACACAATGAGGAACCGTACTTCACGCTTGAATTTTAAACTTATAAATAAGGACTAGAAGTACCCATACTTTAGTAGGTAGTGTGTTGGCTTATTAAACGTCAGACCATGTTTCAAACCCCAGGGTAGATATATGGACCAAAACTAAATATGAAAAAGTATTTCTTCGGCGACTTCCTCTCAGCAAATTTCTGGCAAAAGCTCTGACATTAAATAAAAAACGCAATGAAAAGTTTCTCCAAAAAAAAAAAAAAAAAATTATTCGGAGTCGACTTTAAACTGTAAGTCCCGCCATTCACGTATAAAAATTAATTCACACAACATAAGTGCTGTGAGTAACTAGGGTTGTAATGACTAATTAAGTATGTTTGTATAGGTTATAATAAAAGCGAGTATATTACAATGAAAAGTCGCCGTGGTCTAGTAGGTAGTGTGTTGGCTTATTAGACGAAAGGCCCAAGTTCGAATCCCAGGCCAGACATCAAAAACAAAATACAAAAAGTATTTCTTCGGCGACTTCCTCTCAGCAGATTTCTGGCAAAAACTCTGAGAGTAAAAATTGCCATGAAACTTCTCAAAAAATCTGTCGTTCGGAGTCGACTTCAAACTGTAGGTCCCGCCACTCATGTATAAAATTAACGCACACAACATGAGTGGTGTTGAAAAGCTAGGCCGTAATCCTGACGAAGGGTTGGAATGGCCAATTATGTATGTATGTATGTATATTACAATGAAATAATAACTCCTTTGTAAGTTGAACAATTTAAATTTGTTTCTAGATTTGTTTCTAGATTTGTAATCAAATTAGTTGTTTCTGACAACTGCAAGTTTGAATCTCATGCCATACACACAAACCATAAGTCAATAGAGTAGTTACTAGAACAGTTCATTTTTTTTTGTCGTATTTCTTTTCAACTAATTTTATCTGTGGCTGTATTTAACTCCGCGGTAAATATAAAATGTCTCATGTTGACTGTAATAAATTATGTAAACCCTATGGCCCCGAGTTGAAAAATAACCCCAAAAGTAGACTGACTGTTTAAATAAATCTCTTAAAAAGAATTTATTTTTGTATGTTCTGGTTAACGAAACCGTATTTGCTTAACATCGTTTAACTATTTCGCCATAAAAGTGCACCATTGGAACCCCCTTTATTTATATTGGATTTGAGTGCATTCTCGTTTATTTTGTATTGGGTATGTGTGTTACTTACTGCGGTAATCTGTTGAAAAAATACTGTTAATTGCCAGGGTCAAAAAGAGAGAACATGTGAGAAGAAGTATCAGCCATTTACGTAAAACTATACGTAGATACGTACACGCGTATTAAGAATTCTAGACTTAAAAGAATTTAAAATTATTTTCTGTGCTCGTTTGCGTTTTAATTCTTTTTTTTTTTTTTTAGTAGAAATGATATGAACACAGAAAAGATATGAACTTTTTTTGAACATTTTTATTAAAAAATAAAAAAATAAAAAAATTTGCAACAACTTTCCACAAAACGGTTGAATAGTTTAAATATACAACAACTATTGGAAATAACAGTAGAAACACGAAAATTATTGAGTTTAACCAAACAATTGCACACAGATACAGGCTTGTATATAAATCACATACTCACACTCACACATATGCACACATACTTGCAGATGTTTTGTAAAAGTTTTTATAACTGTGTGTTGATTGTTGTATAAAATCAAAACAAAAATATTAAGTTTTTCGTTTTTCTTGTTCTTATTGTTCTTGTTGTTGCTGTTCTTGTTATTGTTTTCTTACTGGAAGACCATAAATTTAACAGGATAACCAAAAATAAATAAACAAAAATGAAAACATTATTTTTGAAATGTCTGGCATGGTGGAATGGGATGCTACACTAGTAATGGCCAGAAATGGGGCACAAATGAAATGAAGAAAAACGAATTCGAAAAAACAAACAAACCTTCTTAACAAACTAGTTAAAGTTAAACAAGCAACACCATATTGAACACATGCTCATCTCTTGGATTAAAACATCTACATGAATGCTTTTTCTCACACACACAATCACACTCACACTCCCATGCAAATGTATGGTACACAACATAGCCCATTTTCGGTTATTCTCTATACATGAATGCATAGTGAGGCCAGTTAAATTTTTGTTTTTACCACCACATATAGACAAAAACATTCACATCTCCACAGCTCACATAGAGTTCTTACAAAATTCATCCATAGCCATTGTGTATCACTGTAGTAGCATTTACATACAAAGTCACTCACATAAAATAGCACTGTAAACGAGATGAGTAAATCTAAATCTCTTTGAAATGTAGAGGGAAAACATACAAATTGAAACTTATTGAAGCTGTTTTCGAAATGGTGATTGAACAATAAAATGTTGTACACAATTCCAGGTCATTGGCTGTGTGTTGCGGTGGCAACAAATGAAGTTGTATGCCAGCAAACAATTTTACAAAATTTATTTCATAATTTAAAAATTCTAACATAAATGTTTTCTTTTGCATTGCCCTAACGCTGCATTCAGATATACATACCTTCAGTAAGAATCGAGTTTCATGGCCTTTAAGATGCTTCTAAAAAAGCATACTCGGCGTTTTTATACGCAAGAGTATGGTGGTGATGTACGAGTGCGACTATGATATATGAGCATGTTGATGATGTATGAGTATGTTGCTTAAGTATGAGGATGATGATGTGATATATGAACGTGCTGATGACTTACATATGTCCGTAACCTTCCTCTCAGCCAAGATGAGAGTTGCACCTATCAAAGTCATTTCGTTACTGATATTAGAACTTTGTGGTGCAGTGTATTTGGCAGCAATGGTGCATAATGTAATTACCCAGCTACGGCTAACCGAACACTCAATGCATTTTTGTACGGACTCCTCGATAGTGTTGGCATGGCTCAACAAACCCCCATCTACATTTAATACCTTTGTGGCAAACCCTGCGTCTGAAATATGCGAAGTGGTAGGAACCAAGGACTAAATCACGTAACCTCTTATGACAACCCAGCTGATGTTGCCAATAGTACTCCACCATACATGAATGTGGTGGTCATTACAACCCTTCAGTCAAGATTATGATTTAGTTTTTATCTCCACTTATGTTTTGTGTGTTAATTTTATCAATAAGCGGCAGAAGCTAACCTAGCAATACAGAAAAGTCGATTAAGACATCCGCATCACTCTTGATATCTCGAAACAGATGGTCAACCAATTTTATTATTCCAGTGCAGTGAACCTAAGAGTCAAACGCAAAACGACGACATGTTTAAAAGTGCTCGATAATATCAGCAAAAATCTTATAAATGTGTAGATAACGATGGCAAATGTCCTCAGGCACAACTGCCAGAAGAATTTAAATGCTCTCACGGACTGTGTATTGCAGCTTTTGGGACTAAGATTTCCTATTTCATATGTTTCTTCCTTGATGGGAAAATAACAATGTTACTTGCATAGCCAAAGTCTTCGAGATATTAAATGTGTCTCTAGAATTTATAACTCTGTAAATGTACACCATTTTATTTGTTTGGTGTCTAATGTTGAGGAGAACAATAAGGACAATAACGTTCCGCCTAAGTTCTTCCCTTGGTATTCTATATATAACACTTGTGCTTGACTCCTTATATTGCAGTTTGTACAAATTTATTTATTTTTACTTGTTCTTCCTTTATTATTCAATGCCTAGCCTTATGTCTCTACACTCTATAGTATCTTATGTATTCTCAAAGTCGATGAATATGAGTTATAATGTTGAGATGTATTCACGAGATTCATGTGAAATAAATCTAATGCTGCTGTATAGTAAATACAAGAAATTGTAGCTCCAAATCCTGCTTTTTCCTTCCTTATCTACTGATAAGTGGGGTGGTTAATTTGGTTAAGCAGAATTTTATGAAATATTTTGATGACGTTGGCGCCGTAGTGTAGTAACTAGTGTATTGGCTTATTAGACGTGAGGACACGGTTCAAACTCTAGTTCAGAGATCTCCAACAAAACAAAATATGAAAAAAATATTTCTTCGTAAATAAAATTGCCATGTCCCGTCACTCATGTGTAAAATTAACGCATACAAAATAAGTGGTGTGTGACTGAAGGGTTGTAATGCCTAATTATGTATGTATACGTACATATGTATATATGTATCAAGGTGTTTACTTCTTCTCCGGGATAGCTCTTAGCATATACGCAATAATTGAAGAATAGTTATATTTCTCATTTCTCATCATTGATAGACAATTTAAATGACATTAGAGGTTTGTAATAATGGACATTACGAGTCTAAGTTGCTTTATCAGAAGCTCCTATTGGTTATCGAACAAGGCGAAATGAATAACTGTGGTATCACATACATAACATAATTGGCCATTACAACCCTGCAGTCAGGATTACGGCCTAGCTTCCTAACACCACTCATGTTGTGTGCGTTAATTTTATACATGAGTGGCGGGACCTACAGTTTAAAGTCGACTCCGAACGACAGATTTTTTGAGAAGCTTTTCATGGTAATTTTTACTCTCAGAGTTTTTGCCAGAAATCTGCTGAGAGGAAGCCGCCGAAGAAATATTTTCATATTTTTCGTTTTGGTGTCTGACCTGGGATTCGAACTCGGGCCTTTCGTCTAATAAGCCAACACACTACTTACTAGACCACGGCGACTGTGATATCACACTGGGCCTTACATGCCCTAAGTGTGTCTATTCCAATTTCTTGGATTAACAGTCAACTCTACCTACCTATCAAAGTACAATATATGACTTTTACTTCTTCCGTTTACCATAGAACTGGACCTAATTAGATTACATTTTCTTTTGTGATAAGTTATCATAAATGAGACAAATGTTGTAAAAAAATCAATTTGGCCAGACGTTTGGTTTTCAACTTCTCCTACCTTTACAAATGCTCATGCATAGGTACGTATGAGCAATAAATAATTGCTATTCATCCATATAACATACGTCACAAATATTACTCATACGCATAGTGTCTGTATTTATTCGGTTTAATTTGATTTTATTGTTCAAAATACATAGGTTTTTGAGTGAAAAATTTTATTTCACTTTACAAATATTCACTGGGTTATGCATGTACGAGTATGTACAATGTTAGATCGAGTTTCGTTACAATCTGAAGTTTAAAATGTTCCTTTTAGTCGTAGACCAACCACAACTACTACTATAGTTACGTATTACACTTCATACTTAAAACTTATAGTTTTTCGGTGAACATAAAGCACAAAGAGTTTTAGCCATTTTATTACCACACCACTACCAATACACCAACTAAGACTTTCGCTAAAAATTCACACACAAGCAAACAAACAAATTTTGTATGGTTTTATCCAATACTCCGAGTATGTTGGAGTACATTTACAAAGTGTTGTTATTGTACATTTTTGCTATTGTTGTTGTTATTATTGTTGTTGTTGTTGTATTGGTAAGTAACCTATTTGGCATCAAAAACTGAATTCATATATATTTCTTGCCTTTATTCGACAAAAATACTAACACAAGCACACACACATACACTTACACTTACACTTACATACGTTTACAAAATACATTATTAGAGACACACTTCCATACATATATACCTACAAACTAAAAATTTGTGCAAATAGTTTTCGTTTCGTTGTGGTTTGTTTAAGTCGATTTTTGGTGTCAGCAATTGCTTTTTCCGAAAAAAATACGAAGCAATAGAAGAAAAAGTAAAAAATAATAAAAAAAAAATAGAAAGAAATGGAAAATAATGGCAACAACAACAAATTGAATTGTTAAAGATATGTAGATGGTTTTGTTTGCCAAATCCGGAGTATTGTTGACAGCGTTACAGACGCCAAAAATTATTGAAAAACTCACCAAAAAAGGAAAAATAAAAACAAAAAAGAGAAGACGACTAACAAACCAGTGAAATGTTTGGCTTCTATCGAAGTAGAAAAATCCCAAAATAAAGCATAATAAAAAAAAAAAAAAAAAAAAAAAGGAAAACAAATCCAAAATATAGACTTGTTCTCAAACAATGACAGTGACTGGATTAAGTAAGATGGGTGAGATAATTTTGTACAAATAATTGGAGTAAAATATTTTTGTTATGGCTTCGTTGTCGTGTCACTTGTTTTTGTTGTCATATTGGTGTCTTTGTTTTTATTGTTAAATTTGCCTCTCTCTTGCTCTCTCTGTGATGGCTTTATTATGCAATTATGGTTTTAAAAGCTGAATTACTTATGAAATATTGAAAATTAAATTGGATTTTCCTTTTTTTCTTATTATTTTAAAGCAGTTGAGATTTATATGTTTTGCTACAGCGTGTACCAATTTAATTTTGTGATTTAATTTAACTGATTGTGGCTTTCGAATAGTTGGCAGGTGGGCAAAGAATTTCAAGATACTCGATTCAATATGTAATAGGAATTGATGAAAGGGTTTTGCGAGGAAAACATTGTAAATCTTATAAAAATTTCTGTGCTGTAAACAGAGTACGAATACGTGGTGTTTACACTTTTTCAAGAATTTTAGTGACTTTATGAGTTCTAAGGCATTTTGGGTTTTTAAAGTTGTTGTTGATGTTATTCTGTTGACAGCTTTATTTCCATAAAATTAGTTGTAGTGCTCAATGACCTCGACGCTCAATTGTTATCGAATGGAAAGTGGAAGAAAACATTTAAATCAAATTTTGTGTATAAAATGCAATTACATACTTACATACATAATTGGACATTACAACCCTTCAGTCAGGACTACGGTCTTGCTCCTCACACCCCTTATGTTGTGTGCCTTAATTTTATACTTGAGTAGCGGGACCTACAGTTTAACGTCGACTCCGAACGACAGATTTTGAGAAACTTCTTCATGGCAGGTTTATTTACTCCCGGAGTATTTGCCAGAAATCTGCTGAGAGGAAGTCGCCAAAGAAATATTTTTTTTTCATATTTCGTTTTGACGCCTCGCCTGGGGTTCGAACCCGAGCTTAAAGTCCAATAAGCGAATACACTACCTACTAAACTACGGCTACTTGTGCAATTTGTATGCTGCAACTTGTATGCTGAATGTATGTAAAAAGTCTACATACATTATACGATGTTTAAAAATTTTTTTTTAAACTTAGCTTATTTTTAATCAGCATACAATTTCCATTAGTCTTTATGAAACAATGAAAAGGTGCCAATAAAGATTCAGATTTGTGGCAAAAGATAAAACACAAGACTGTTAGGTTAAGTCGAAGTGTAACCTTTGATTAACAAAGCTCACTTAAGCAGGTATAGCGCTTCATTGTGACGCCACAGTAAAGCTCAGTCCCTGTACCGACCGAACTCCACACAAACTAATTAAGAAGTTTGTCAGCTCAGGTGCTGCACATTAAAAGCGCGACCCAATACTGTTCAGTTCTCAAAAAATTTACAAAAAATTAATTTGTAATTATGCCTGGCTTTTGAGTGATTATTATTGTTGTTTTTTAAACAAACATACCTCTATACATGATCATCACAACCCTTCGGACAGAATTACGACCTAGCTTCTCACACCACTTATATTGTGTGTGTTAATTTCATACATGACTGGCGGGACCTACAGTTTAAAGTCGACTTCGAACGAAAGATAATTTTGAGAAACTATTCATGGCAATTTTATTTACTCTCAAACTTTTTGTCAGAAATCGCCTGAGAGGAAGTCGCCGAAGGAATATTTTTTCGTATTTAGTTTTGTTGGAGATGTCTATACTGAGATTTGATGCATTACCTCACGTCTAATAAGACAACACACTGCCTACTAGAAATCGATGACTTCCCTGTAACAATTCCTTCTGTTGAAATGAATGGTGCTGTTGTATTTGCTTTACTGGTGGAGAACTTAGCTTATTGAGGTCTACTTCACTTTAAGAGATCGTATTGCCTGATCTTTCTTAATGATCGTTGATGTATTATCCTCTTTGGGAGATCAGAAGAAGTATTTTTAATAGGGATGGCAGGTTCTTAGTTGCTTAAAATTCATGAAAAATGTTTGATGAAAAACATTCGCGTATTTTTGGATTCAAATTTGGATTGCTCGGGCTAATGATCAGGCGATTTGATGGTAACACTTGTTCTAAATTAGAATTAAGGACAATGATTGAGTTGTTAATGATACTTATGAGAAATATTATCTTTTAACGCTTTAAACATTCGTTATTTTGAATAGCAAAATCAAATTCAAAAATTTTTCTTTTTTCTGTGTTAGCTTATAAACTGTTCAAGTTTTATATGCAAATTCACACAGTCACTATGCGTATGAGTAATATTTGTGTGGTATGTTATAAGCAGAAATTATAATTATTTATTGCTCATACGTACATATACATGAGCAATTGTATGACAAAATTGATTTTTGACAATATCTGTTTCATTTTCGATATCTGTTTTTCTTAAAAGAAACTATTTTCTCTAATGTTATATTAGAAATGTAATCTAATTAAGTTCAGCTTAATGGTAAACGGAAGAAGTGAACGTCATATATTGTAATTTTATAGGTAGCTAGAGTTGACTGTCAAATCAAGAAATTGGAATAGGACACTTACGATATTTAAGGCCCATTGTGATACCACAGTTATTCATTTCCGCTTGTTCGATAACCAATAGGAGCTTCAGATGAACCGGCTTAGACTCCTAATATCCATTATTACAGACCTCTAATGTAATTTAAATTGTCTATCAATGACGAGAAATGAGGGAGAAAACTATTTTCCACTTATTGCATATACATATGCTAAGAACATACACACATACATAATTGGTCACTGCAACTCTTCTGTCAGCATTACGACCTAGATTCCCACAGCACTTATGTTGTGTGTGTTAATTGTATCATTAAGTCGTGGGATCTACAGTTCCAAGTCGACTCCGAACGACAAATTTTTGAGAAACTTTATCGTGGCCATTTTTTTTACTCACAGTGTTTAAAGCAGAAATCTGCTGAGAGGAGACTTAGACTCCTAATGCCAATCCATCTATGAAGCAACCGTAGATTAGTAGGTAGTTTGTTGGTTTATTAGACTTGAGGCTGTGTTTGTAAACGTAGAACAGACATCTCGAAAAAAACGAAACACGAAAAAACATTTCTTCAAGGTTTTCTTTCAGCAGATTTTTGAGAAAAACTCTGAGAATAAATAAAATTGCCATGAAAAATTTTCTCAAAAATCTGTCATTCTGAATCGACTTTAAACTGTTGGTTCCGCGCACTCATATATAAAATTAACAGGCACAACATAAGTGGTGTGTGAAGCTAGGTCGTAGTATGTATACTTCTGACAAAAATAATTACGAATGAATTTGGCCGTTAATAAAATACGATCAACGTTTCTGAACTGCATTCTGTAGGGTTATCTGTAGAAAGCCTGTCTTTTGAAAATAAATCATAAATATTTGAGTCCGTAAAACACAACTCAAATTTCTTGTAACGATTGAAATATTAACACAATGAATATTCGATATCGATATATCTGGTTTTATCATTTTATTTACAGTCTCGAATAATTTTTCAGGAGGAGGAGGCATAGCCTGATCTGTCTTGATGATCGTTAAAGTATTATCCTCTCTGGCTGATAAGTAGAGATATTTTGAAAGGCATTAGACGATTGAAATATTAACACAATATATATTCGATATCGATATATCTGTGGTTATCATTTTTTTACATTCTTTGAATAATTCTTCAGGAGGAGGGGCATTGACTGATCTCTCTTGATGATCGTTAAGGTATTATCCTCCTTGGGAGATGAGTAGAAATATTTTGAAAGGCATTGAGGCTTCTTAGTTGTTTAATTTGTGTTTAAAATATTACACAGCAATTTGTTTAATTGTTCTCTCAAATTGAATGAGGTTTGGTGTGTAAAGTTTTATTAATTTTATGATTGATTATAACAATTCAAGAATATAAAAATTAATAATAATTCCATGCCAATTTTTGTTGCTGCTGTCATTCATTCATTCATTCATAATAACAAACAATAATTTCAGAAAAACCAGCCAAAAATAATGGGGTATAGTATGGTATGGGGTGCACATAATGAGTGGCAACAGAATACAAATGAAACATAATTTCGAGAGTGAAAAATTATTTTTTATAGTTTCAGCTCATAATTGAAAATTCTGGACACATTTGCATTTGTCTCTGGCCATTATTGTTACAGTCCATACAGTCTCTCTATTGCTGCTTTGCTTCGTCGTTTTTTTCTTTTGTCTTGTGTTCCATTCATTATTATTGTTTTCAGCATATTTTTCTTCGTTAGACTTGATAACTTGCTTGGCAATAATAAGGAAATGAGATGAGTGAATATGATTGTTACAAAGCTGATGTTTCAAAAATTTGTTGATGATGATGATGATGATGATGACGTCTTTCGTTAAATTCATAACTCTAAAGTGATACTCGTTGTACATACATACATACATTTATAACATAAAGAAGCTGATAGTCAGTCAGTCAGTTCCCCCTAAATGACGATAGGGCTCTGGCTATACCAACCATATTTGTATATGAACATAATTTGTTTGGTTTTGATAGATATTCGTTTACTGTACACAATGGCAGAACAAAGAAGAAGAAGAAGGAGAAGAGGATATGCGGATGCTTATGATGGCGGGAATACTGGTGATGACGATGACGATGGCGGTGACGTTTAAGACAACAACGAGCATAATAATAATGAGTATGATTATATTTTCTGATGCTTAAAGATTTGTATGCATAAAATAGCAAATGGATATTGTAGTCCAGTGCATGTGTGTGTGTGTGCGTGTGTGTGTGTGCCTGCTACACAATTCAAAATGGGGAAAATGGGAAAATAATAAAAATGGTCATATGTCTGTCTGACAACAGCATCCAATAAATAATAACATATCTATTCAATGTTTAGAGATGTTATTACTATAGTACAGATAAAGATAGACTAAAGTATGATGAGCCAGTATTTGGGCTGACAGCAAGCTTTCGCCAGTATTATATAAACAGACAAACAAATGATAGGAATTGAAACAAACAGTCAGTACGAACCAGTCAGACAGAAGAAACAATGAATGAATAGACAAACAAACAAACAAACAAACAGAGAAACAGACAGACAAGCAGTCAACCTAAACAAACTGGCAGACATAGAGATAGACAAGCATAGGCCATGTCAAAGAAAGGAGAGAAAGGAAAGAAAAGAAACAAAAAAAACGAGTAGAATTCTGCAAAGGGAAGTTTGCTGTATAATCTGAAGAAGATGGCTTCAGCCAAGTGTCAAAATGAAAATGATAAATGAATTGTTACTTTCATAAATGATAAACTAGGCCAGATAAATAAGAATTCCACAGCCCGATTGTTACAGTCTGTATGTTGGCCTGCCATTATTATACTTTCTCCACTCTCACCCTTTGCTTTTGTATACTTAGCCTGACCAGCTTGCTTACTTAAATGATATTCGAGTGATACGTTCGTTGACTGCTGGTAAAATTTTAACTGAAATTTAAATTGTTTATATTTTCTTTAATTGTGGATACAAAGTTAAAGTTTTATTTATTTTGTAAAGTTCATTGTGTGATCACTTTATAATTGTACGTAGACAAGCAATTAAATAAAAAGAAAAATATTTCTTGCAAGAAATACTTGGAAAAACATTTTCTGTTTTCTTCATACAGATTTATATACATACAATAAAGCAAAGCAAAAACTTTGCTTTGTCTACCAATTTTCCGAAATTGAAGAATGTTTCTTCAATGTTAGCATGTATAAAATTTAATTTTAATACAGAAAACCTTGCTACCTTTCCATTCCATGCTGAAAAAGTTTAAAAACTCTCGAAAAAAAAGAACAAAAATTTCCACAAATTGATTAAAAATGTTTACTTACACACATTCCAATAAGAAGGATTTAAAGAAATTTTTCCCGAACAAAAGGAAAAAATTTAACAAAAATTTCGAATTACAGTTGATAAGAACAGAATCCTATCAGCAGAATATACTGATTAAGTATAGAAAGTTAACGTTTTAGTCATGAATATTAGAAATATATATATATATTCTTTAGGATATTGTTACGTTTTCACCCTTTTAAAAACGTTCAAAATATGAGTTCGTAGATTAAAAAAATTTGTGTTTAGTTTTAAACAAATTCTTTATTGTTCGCACAATTCCGTGTGCTACCTTTGGCAACTTGATTTAAGGATAACAATTTACTTTAATTGTTATTCTTATTTACACTCTTCCGCATACACACTAACAATTGTTGGTTTGATCTTAGTAACGGAGATCTTCAAACCACAATTACACTCTTCACATGCAACGCGTCTTCACACAAGACTAACTGAATTCTTTCTGATCGCGTTGCCTGCTTTGTCTTGCCTTATATATCGCTGGGTAAACAGTCTGATGAATGCTCTCGAAGGAGAATGACTTTGCCTTCGCGAAATCTCTATAAATGTAAACATGTTGTTTTTTTTCGTTATTGTTGTTTTCGCCCGTGGCATCACAACGGCCGCTATGCGTGCTCAAGTGAGCTTTGTGATATCAGAGCTACCACTCCGACCTAACCTAACCTACAGTGTTGTTGTTTGCCTGTTTGTTTACTTTGTTTATCCCCCTTTTTGATACTGATGTTGTTGCTCGATTTTTGTTTAATCGTTGATCTTGTAAACAAGTCCATTGTTTTTTTCTTTTTGTAGGTTTTGTTTACCATTTTAATAAAATCATTTCCATTTTCGTAGCAATATCAATACAATACAACTAAACTGCCTTTGAATAGAAACATACACACATACTTGATATTACAATCTTTCAGTTAGGATTACGACCTGGCTTCTCTTATATTGCGTGCGTTAATTTTTTACATTAGTGGCGGGCTCATGTACATGCGAGTCGACTCAAAATGACAGGTTTTTGAGAATCTTTTTCATGGCAATTTTATTTTACTCACAGAATATTTGCCAGAAATCTGGTGAGAAAATACGCCAACAAAATATTTTCGCATATTTCGTTTCATTCGAAATGTTTAGGCTTGGGTTTTAATCACAGCCTCACGCCTAATAAGTCAGTAAACTTCCTACTAGACTACAGCTACTTCCTTGATAGAGGATTTAAATGTCTTAAGGGGTCTATGGTAATGTACATTACGCGTCACCTTATCAAAAGTTATTAATAAGTACCGAACAAAGGGAAATGGATAACTGTGGTACCATAATGGGCCTTATATAGCTGTTTTCAAATCCTAGTTTAAATACTTGTATTGACAGGCCTACCTACCTACCTATCAAAGTACATACAGTACACGACTTTTACGTCTTCCACTTACCATAGAGCAGGACTTAATTAAATAACATTTCTACTATAACATAAGTTAAAACGCTTCCTTTTATGAGAAACTACGTTAAATGAGTCAGATGTTGTATAAAAATAAATTTTGTAAAGCATTCAGTTTTCTACTTCTACCGAATACAACAAATGTTAATGCATAGGTACGTATGAGCAATAAATAATTACCATTTCTGCTTATAACATACCACATAAATATTACTCATACGCATACTGTCTATGCATTTGGAAATAACACTTGAAAAGTTTATAGGCTAACACAGACAATTTTTTTTTTGAAAAATTTAATTTTATTATTCAATATCGTTTCTGCAAGAGAAGAACTGAGAAGAATAATTTTTAAAATATTTTGATATTGTTGAGTTGGGTTATGAATCTGTTGAAATACATTAAAGTTAAGGTTTACTTATAGAATTCAAGCATATTTGAAGCATTAAAAATGATATTTTTCACAAGTACTTTTAATAACACAATTATTCATCCTTAATTGTAAATTATAAAACAATAATGCGGTCAAAACGCCTGCTCATTACCCAAGCAATCCGAATTTGAATTCAGAAAAAGACGAAAGTTTTTCATCAAATATGTTTCATGAATTTTAAAGAACTAAGAAACTTCAATACCTTTCAATATACTTCCGCTGATCTCCCGAAAAAGATAATCAACAGATCATGTAGAGAGATCAAACACTGCCATCACTTAAGGTGAAGTTTCCCACCATTAAAGCGCACGCAACAGCACTTTCGATTTTTATAGAGGCTGTTGTTACTATGAAGATGATGTAATCTAGTAGGTGGTGTATCAGCTTATTAGACGTAAGGCCACTGTTCAAACCACAGGTCAGACATCAAAACGAAATATGAAAAAATATTTCTTTGGCAACTACCTCTCAGCAGATTTCTGGCAAAAACTCTGAGAGTAAACAAACCTGCCATGAAAAGTTTCTCAAAAGAAATCTGTCGTTCGGAGTCGACTTTAAACTGTAGGTCCCGCCACTCAAGTATAAAATTAGCACACACAATATGGGTGGTGTGAGAAGTTAGGTTGTAATCCTGACTAAAGGGTTGTAGTGGCCAATTATGTTATGTTATGTATGTTGAAGACGCTGTAGTCTAGTAGGTAGTGTGTCAGCTTATTAGACGTGAGGCCATGGTTTAACTTCTCTGAGTTTAAATAAAATTGCCACGAGAAGTTTCTCAAAAAGCATGTCATTCGGAGTTGACTTTAAACAGTAGGTACTGCCCCTCATGTATAAAATTAACAAAGACAACATAAATGGTGTGAGAAGTTAGGTCGTAATCCTGACTGAAGGGTTGCAATGATCAGTAAAGTAAGTAGGATTGTTCAAAATATCCTGATAATAGTTCGTAAGCAACCTTTTACATTTTATGTTATATTGCATGATATTTATTCAATAGGTGCCGGCAAACAATAGTACCTATTTGGCACAAATGGTAAATACATTAATCTTTGCGAGCTTCGAAACAGTAGGAATGCTAAAGAACTTTTTTTTCCTCTGATACCCTTAACTTTTGCTGGATCCTTGTAGTTTTTTTTCTTCACAAAATGGTACGCCTTCAATACTTTTCTTTTTGAAATAGAAGCGTAGTTATTGAACATCATTCCACTTCTAAATAATCCAAGTAAGAAAATGTAGTTTATTGGAAAAAGTGACGAATTTGACCGTGGATTAGAGGCTGCAGGCACTTCTTTCTGAAGCCATCTGAATTTAAATTTCTATGGTTTCTGAAAACTTTCAATGGAATCATATACTCATGTGCCAGAGAAGATACTGGCCAAAGCAAGTTACAAGTATAATGCGTTGTGTACCTTCTTCTAGACTACATCGACTATGTTTATTACTCTCCAGATTATAAAAGATCTTGTACAATAGGTCAAATCGATCTCCGGGTACTATACTTGTCTCAATTGAGAAGTACATGTCCTCTAACCTAACCTATAAAAGATCCTCCGTTAGTATGTCATCTGAAGTTGATATTCTTCAATTGTTGTACAATAATTTCACATCAATACGGAGTATTTTCGGACAAGAGAAACTATAAGATGAAACACTAAATTCACCTACTTCAGTTGCTGTATGTATTTACCTCTAAAGTCAGTTTGTGGGCAAAGTACCATCCCGTCTCCAGTAGAAATTAAACAAAAAATAAAACCAAACAAACTTTTTTTGGCAGTTCCCAAAAACTTTATAATTTCTGCAAGAAACCCTGTTGTTATTGTTATTTCTAGTGACTTACATAGATTTTCTTTCCGCAAAAATAACGGACAACATTGAGTTTTTCATACGTATTTTTACTCTGTATCTCTTCTGTCTGTCTCTCGTTCTTTCTAATGCATTATTATGGTTGTATTTTTGTGTAGTTTATTAACATTGCCAAATAGATCTGACACATGCAACATGAAAAATACAAAAAATACAAAAAATGTGCAACAAAATGGTTTCGGTTTAACAACATCCAAAACAATTTTTACAAAACAACAACAACGACAACAATAGCAGCTGCACAAAGTTATGAAGAAGACAAAATATTGTAGCAACAGTAAGTCGACTGAATAGTTGGGATTATGTTTTGAAATACTTTCCCAAATTACGACAAAAAAACCTATCAGCCCATATGGTACAGGTGCAGTAGATGTACCGAATGCAAGGAGTTATCCTATCGTCATATTCGTGTGAATATGTTCCCAAAAAAGAATAAAAACAAACGAAACAAATTGGTAAAAGCAATAGTTTTGCTTCGTAAGCATGAATATCCATGGAAGTGAAAACATATAGTCACCTGCTGCGGAATTGAACAAAAAATTTAAAATAAAAATACTAGTGATTCCGTATAGTGTTTGAAGATTGTAATCAAAGTATTCGTGAAAGAAGAATAAATTTCCTCCTAGTGTCATTTATGAGAGAATTTTTTAAGCAATTTTATTAAAAAGAAAACCTTTTCATGAGCTGCAGTTATGATTTCTATTTAAGTTCCTTGCTGTTCAAGGGACGCTATGTATTGAATTGAAATGTTTGTTTTCGTACATTCATGTAACGGCCAGGATTATCAGACATAAGAAACATATGGTACAATGGGAAGAACAGTGTGTTTCTTACACTTTATGACAAGCATTTTTTTCATTGTAAACAGATATGCAATTGGATGGCATTTACTTCCGTTCTATCAATCCATCTATCGCACACCAGCGCAATGTCGTCAATCCGCCAAAAGACTTCTGCAGAAACTGTTGTTCTGAGGTTGAAATAAATTAAGCTGCTTAAATAGAACGTTTGTACAGTAGGCACATTAAAACAAAGTAGGTACTAATACAGCCCGATAAAGTCGTTTAAGCAGCCAAACCTCTCGACCCCATTAGAGGTGTAAGGAGCACATTCGCCCTCCAGATGACTTTTGACATCCAAAATAATCTCCAAATATTTTATCCTCATGGACATGTAATATTTCTAGAATCTACTGGAGACGTATGGGCAAGAAGTTGACCGACTCACTTCTGTCCTTAAGTCGCATTCCCATCCATCGCAAAATACCGATTCTTACGGTCTTTCTTGTAGGCATGAAGAAAAACTCGACTGTCTCAGCATTCTTCTAGCCTAAACACATACATACATTCATGCATACATACTGGGTCACTACAACACTTCAGTCAATATTACGACCTAGCTTCTCACACCACTTAGGCTGTGTATTTTAATTTTATACATGAGTAGGGGAATCTGCAGTTTAAATTCGTCTTTGAAAGACAGATTTTAAGGAACTTTACATCGCCCCTTTTTTTTCTTCATTCCTATATTTCGTCCTATACTTTCCTTTCGAGATATCCGATTTGGAAAACTCTGAGAATACAATTGTCGTAAAGAACTTCTCAAAAAATTTGTGGTTTGGAGTCGTCTTTAAATTTAAGGTCTCACTCATATATAAAATTAACAGACATAACATGGTTGATGTTGAAAGATAGATCGTAATGCTGAGTAAAGGTTTGCAATGACCACTTTAGTAACTAATAATTATTTTGTTGTATAAACTGTGATGTTTATATTTTATTGGCCTCTGTCTCAATCCGAAGTAATCGAATGCTGTAAAAATAAACTATGTATTTTCTTAATCAAATAAATCTATTTTTCTTTTTTTTTTACTAAAGTATCAACTAAAAAGTATATGCGTTTAAAAGTTATTATCTGTGTTTCGTATCCACCATATACTCTAAACAAAATAATTTTACTGTACTAATAAATCGTCTGTTTATTTAGGCTTTTTATTTACTTTTTTTTTTTGTCTTTTTATTTTTCTATTAACAAAGTCAGGTTATGGAATCCTCTTCTGTTGTCTTTAAATTACCCCTGAATTCCAAATATAAAATACACCTTCTTTTATTGACTTTATATTGAACGAGTACTTAAAAGGTTACTTAAAATTTGTTTTATGGATTTTACAAATAAACTGTGAGACTTATTTTATCACTTAAGCTGACGAAGAATGTCTGCGATTAAGTAGGTTGTCATAATGTTCGGTATAAAGATAATAACATACTTAATAACCAAACTCAGCCTGCATTAAAAATATCTAATTAGCAGCTGAAATATTTAATAATAAAGTCCGAATCTGTCATAATCTAAATAATACGACTGTTTATTACAATCATTCGGTCAGAATTAAAACCTAATTTCTCAGACAACTTATGTTGTGTGTGTTAATTTTATCCAAGAGTGGCGGGACCTACAGTTTAAAGTGCGAACGATAGATTTTTGAGAAACTTTTCATAGCAATTTTATTTTACCCTAAAAATTTTGCCAGAAATTTCGTGAGAGGAAGTAGCCGAAAAAGTATTGTTACACAACATAATTGGCCATTACAATCCTTCAGTCAGGATTACTGCCTAGCTGCTCAACACCACTCATGTTGTGTGCGTTAATTTTATACATGAGTGGCGGGACCTACAGTTTAAAGTCGACTCCGAACGACAGATTTTTGAGAAGCTTTTCATGGCAATTTTTACTCTCAGAGTTTTTGCCAGAAATCTGCTGAGAGGAAGTCGCCGAAGAAATATTTTCATATTTTCGTTTTGATGTCTGACCTGGGATTCGAACTCGGGCCTTTCGTCTAATAAGCCAACACACTACCTACTAGACCACGGTGACTGGAAAAAGTATTGTTACGAAAATTAAAAAAGATCTAGATACTGGTGTTTTGCTTTTACACCGTTTAACATTAAAATTATAAACAAAAGCTACAAAAACAAAACAATTAAATTGCTTATAAATTATCGCACTGCGTTATATAACAACAAACACGAGCATAAAAAATGTTAAACAAGTAAACAAAAATACAACAAGAAACACTACAAGAATAAATGTAAGCAAAATACACAAACAACAATAATGAAACAATGATGTTTACATTTATAGAGATCTCGAGAGGGTTCATCAGACTGTTTACTCTGCCAGATAAAAGGCAAAGCAAAGCAGGCGAGTGAGTTAGTAAAAGTTCAGTCAGTCTTATGTGAGGACGCTGTGTCTTTAAAGAGATTAATCGTGGATCACCCCTACAAAGATCAATTGAAAAATTGTCTAGTAATGGTTATTGTTTATGCAAAGGGTGTAAACAGAAGAATAACAAACAAAGCAATTGTTGTTGTTTACATAAAGTTGTGAACAGTGGCACATAGAGTTGTGCGAATATTACAGAATTTTAATTAAAACTAAACACCGATTTATTTGTATTTTATTTGCAATCTATGAGCTCATATTTTAAACGTTTTCAAAAGGCAATCTATGAGCTTATATTTTAAACGTTTTCAAAAGGTAAAAATGTAACAGCATTTTTTCATATTTGCTTTTAGTTGGAAATGTGTGACCTAGGTTTTGAACCAAGGCCTCGCGTCTAATAAGCCAACGCACTAACCAATAGACTACGGCGACTACATAACCTCAAATTAGTAACATGTTATTTGGCAAAACACTTTTAGCTGAGATAGCACTTCTTCAAATCATCTCAAAGCCAATTAGCAGAAGTTTTCTTCATTCGAAGACCTAATGCTTCACAGAAAGAAATACGTGTATATTTCCACATACTGGGTTTAGAGTTGTCCTTGATGTAGTCGCTGTTTAGAGGATATGTTCTGGAGATATCCTGTAGATTGAGAGTAGAAAAGTGGATCGTCTGAGGACTGTACTATTGCACCTGCTCAAGCGGTAAATAACAGACATAATGCAACAGCTGGCGCTATTTTTAAACATGTATATGGAACTGGAAAATTTTCTTCTAATTTAATATGCTTCTAGGGCTCTCAGATATTTAAAATTTCACGTAACCATTAAAAACCTAAACGACGTAGCGTGAAGTGCGTTATATTATAATTTAAATACTTTTTAGTTAGTTTTCGTTCATATGAAATGAGAATTTAATTTTTTTTCTTGCATTTAATCTAACCTGTACACTTCTATAATAATTCTAAAACAGAGAAAATTACTGAAGAAAAATGCTAAACGATATGATATTAAACAATGATTGTCCCTTTTTAAGAGATGAGTTACAGTCACGATTTGTCTCCGCAAACTGTGTAGCCTGATATTAAATACCAACATTTTATCATTTTCTTCTTGTGCCACTTTTTTTTTGCTTGATTTTTAAGCTGGCTGTCATCAACTTTGCCATTCCAATTACAATCGTATACTCGTACGTACATAAGTATTCGCATAAAGATAAGTGTGTATAAGAGAGAGAGAGTACTTGGTCAGGTAAAACATTAAATTCTACTGGCTTGAAAATTACATCAAGTAATTTAGACCATTTATTATTACTCAAATACAAAGATATTTAAACATATTTTTCTTAGAATATTACGATCTTTTCTCTCTCTTTCTCTCTCCCGCTCTCTCTCTCTCTCTTGGCTTTCATATCAAGTGCACATAGAATTTTACGCAATAAACACTTGGATGATGTATTATACAACGCTGGTTACTGCGAGTATATCTACCAGAATACTGGCTGGCAAAAACCGAAAACAGCAAAAAGCTCAAGCACCAACAAATATATTTGGTGTCTTGAATTTTCCAAAAAAAAAAAAAATAAATTTGTTTTTGCTTTTTTTTTTTTGGCAGAAACCTCTACTCTAATGGCCCAAAGGTGATTTGTGTCTGAAAATGAATGGATGAAACATTATGAATATAAATCATCAATGAATAAGAAATACGGCATGGGCGCACACACACTCACTTCTATGTACTTATGTACGCTCATATCTAACCTTCCACTTGTCTTATTAAATGGGAGCCGTGGCAAAAGAAAAAAAAAACCCAAAAAGAAAAAGAAGACGAAAAGGAATAAAATTTGTTATAATCAGCAATTTTTGTTGGTATTATTTCAACACAAATTGGTGAATGTGTATTTAGGTTTAAAGGGACAATAAATTTCTTGAGAGGTACATATATTTATGTTCTACGTTGTCCTAGGTGGTATTAAAGTTCTAGATAAACTGCCAGGTTATTTTAAATTAAATTTACTGTTTCGTAATCTTTCTCACACTTGGTTTACAGATTGTGATTTTTAATATCTGAACAATTTTTATTGAACTCAAAGCTAGGAGAAAAGTTACTTACATAAGGGAGCATCACAACTGCTTAGTCAGGTTTACAACCTAGCTTCTCACACAATTTATGTTGTATGTATTAATTTTATACATGAATGGCGGGACTTAATCTGAACGATAGATTTTTGAGAAATTTTTTATGACAATTTTATTTACTTCAACTTTATTTACTTTTTTTACTTTATTTACTTTCAGAGTTGCAGATTTCTAACCAGGGATTAGAACCGTGGCCTCACGTCTAATAAGCGAAAATACTATCTAATATCTACTAACTACTATCCACTATTTACTATCTACTAACTACTAACTACTATCTACTATCTACTATCTACTATCTACTATCTACTATTTACTATCTACTATCTACTAACTACTAACTACTAACTACTAACTACTAACTACTAACTACTAACTACTAACTACTAACTACTAACTACTAACTACTAACTACTAACTACTAACTACTAACTACTAACTACTAACTACTAACTACTAACTACTAACTACTAACTACTAACTACTAACTACTAACTACTACTATCTACTATTTATTATTTACTATTTACTATTTGCTATTTACTATTTACTATTTACTATTTACTATTTAATATTTAATATTTACTATTTACTATCTACTATCTACTATCTAATATCTACTATCTACTATCTACTATCTACTATATACTATCTACTATCTACTATCTACTATCCACTATCTACTATCTACTATCTACTATCTACTATCTACTATCTACTATCTACTATCTACTATCTACTATCTACTATCTACTATCTACTATCTACTATCTACTATCTACTATCTACTATCTACTATCTACTATCTACTATCTACTATCTACTATCTACTATCTACTATCTACTATCTGCTATCTTCTATCTACTATCTACTATCTACTATCTACTATCTACTATCTACTATCTACTATCTGCTATCTACTATCTACTATCTACTACTATCTACTATCTACTACATAAATGTCCCACACGACTTCTATGGCTGGAGCGCATCCGAAATATTAAATTTTTCATGATTCTGGCACATAAATCAGGATGAATTTTATCCATTACTTGGGTTATGTAGGATTGGAAGACAGCTGTAGTTATGGGCTTATTTGCATTTATCTGTGTCCTAAGAAAACCCCACAAGAAAACGTCTAACGAAGACAAATCGTACGATCTTGGAGGCCATTACCTTCACGTGAAATGATAATGGCCTCAGATTACTCGTAATGAATATTTTGTTAATTCACCCAAACCGTTGTATCGTTGTACTGAGTGTATTGTTGGACGAATATACAACAGTGTATGCTTGTTATTGATAATTTTCATGTAAAATTCCAATACACTTATACACATTCTTTTCATATGTTTTAAAAAGTTGTATTGGTTTCGTGCTATCAAATTGTGTGAATGTAAAGATGTGTATAAGTTTTCATATGTTTTAAAAAGTTGTGTTGGTTTCGTGCTATCAAATTGTTTGAATGCCAAAAATTATCAAGGAAAATAAGAAGAAGACATTTGGAATACGAAATACACAATGTAGCATAGTATTGAGCTAACAAACAACCAAGTGTATTCAATACAATATACGCGATACAAAGTCGTGTAAATTGGCCAATTGATTGTCGTATGATCTAAGTGGGAAGTCGCCGTAGCCTAGTAGGTAGTATGTTGGCTAATTAGAAGTAAGGCCACGCTTCAAAAAAATGGTAAGACATCAAAACAAAATATGAAAAAATATTTCTTCGGTGACTTCCTCTCTGTAGATTTCTGGCAAAACCTCTGAAAGTAAATAAAATGGCCATGAAAAGTTTCTCAAAAAGCCTATCATTCGACGTCGACTTTAAAACTGTAGGTCCCGCCACTCATGTATAAAATTAACGCACACACCAGCATGCTGTTGAGGATGTATGACCTGAGTGGCAAGTAGCCTTATTCTGATGAAACCACATGCTGTTGGTGTCCAGATAATCCAAAGCAGGCCAGAAGAAATTAGTAATCATTGACCTATAATGCTTGCTGTTGATAATAAAGGCTTGGCCCATGTTGTTGTGAAAAATTTTTGGATCGTACCTAAACCCACATTTTTTGAGACACATTGGATGCTCTTGTACCTTATGTGGGTTGCTACCATCCCAAATTCGACAATTTTATTCGTTCACGTACCCCTTCATCTAGCAATGGGCCTCATTACCGAAAACGTTTGATACAGATTAGGATCAGTTGCCAATTGCTGTAGAGTCGAGTAATGTATTTTTGATGAAATTACCATTTTTATTAAATATAACTCTCTTTTAGCCTTCAAACTCTTTTACGTTTTCGTTAAGCTTGATTACAATTTTATGTCTGAAGACCAACTTATTTTAAAACATGGCTTTTTTAATCACTTAATGCTTTAAGAAGATTTTCATTCAGTGGCTGTCAAAATCTACTTTGTCTTCCACTTTCACTTTTATTTTGTCTTCAATATCCAAAATCTCTTTTGATTTTTGCATAACCTACGAAACAATTGTTAGTTCAACGCCTACAGTTTGGGATTTTCATTATCTTTCACCATTCATGTTCGATGTCTGTTGTCAAAAATCAAATTGTTTTTGTAATAATTATGAAACTTTGTTTAGTGAAACAGGTGTTTATGAAACACGTGTTTAGACAGACAGATGATTTACAAAAGCAAATTATTTGTATTTATTATTTTTTAAAGCCCAGACATATGCCCACATTTTTTCATGCAGACATCTTAATTAAATAAGTTTAACAATTTAATAATAAATACTGTTACTTAATGAGATAGTTACATAACAAAAGCAAACAAATATTTTATAACTTTTTTTTTTGCCTAGAGATAGGAATGTCATGAATATTATAATCGATGGTATTATCAACATTAAATGAAAATATATGTCTTATAGCGTATACAGATGACAGCATTAGTACTCATAATGAAATATAGAATATACATAAGTGAGTTAACAGTATTGAACTTTAACTATGTACTCTGATTGATTCGTACGCACTACAACTAACCGTATACTTTCTGTTTAATTGAATTTTAAAAATATTACTCATACGCATCATATTACATGTACGGATTTAGTTGCTCTGAAAAGTATACAATAAGAAATCATAATTTTGTCATGTATGAAACCTATGGAATTCAATATCACTCATACGTCTCATATGTACTTGTCATTATGAATTTTACATGTATTCGTACATACAGGTTGCAATGAGTATGAGTGCAAAGGTGACATCAAACTCATAACATTTGAAATATGTTTGCTTCATACGCCTACTCATTCAGATTCATAAATTTAGAAAAATACTTATAATACTCATAAATGAATCGAGTGATTCGAATCATTCATTAAAATTTACAGTCTTAATTGTTGTTGCATTTACAAAATGCAAGTATGAAATTAAGTATGAATGCGTAGAAATATCAGAAATTATGAAGATGATTCAATTCTACTCATTTTTTTCTGATACAGATGACAGCATTAGTTTGCATTAAATACTCCTTAATGTGTATGAAAAGTTTTCCCTGATGGACAACAGTATCTGCATTTAGTAAGCAGCTGTTTGTTTTTGGGTGCCCCGATAGTCTAGTTGGTAGGATGCTAAACTTCTAGTGCCGAGTCCTTGCGTTCGATTACCACCAGAGACCGTGGGTGTTTTGTGATTGTCTGATTGTCGTACTAGAAAAAGATTCTAATGATTGTTCCAGAAGTTGTTGTGATGAGGAAGTTGTTTATCTATTGGGTACATGCCCTGCAAATGTCGTAGGTAAAAGAGGCTTTTGGTGCTTACTATATAGACCATCTGGAAGAACTGTCGCGAAATGATATTGGCAGTCTGAGCCGTTCCATCCAAAACTCCGAGTGGTTATAAAACTCTGGCATCACAATTGGCCCTATGTTGCTTAAGTGCTTTCATTCAACCTTATTGCCATATTAAAATAGCTAAATTCAGTATGAATGCACACCTAATACGCATTGTCTCCACATTCACTGTGAACGAGCCTTAATTTTATTTATTTTGTGTTGGCGATGACATATGTTGAACATATTCACTATATATCAAATTAGGGAACAAACAACATCAAATTTTTTCATCCATTTTAAAGTTGAAGTCTCTGAAACTGGACCTAAACATTGCCTCATACTGCCGGATTATTGTAGAGAGTTTCAGGCGGAAATAATGGACATCTACCGGGCTGCTCAATGGATCGTCGTCAACGGTGTTCCTTTCACCCGCATCTCGATGTTTTCTGATAGTCAGGCTGCTATAAGACCCCTGTAGAACGTTGTGAATATCTCCTGTATCGTCAGTAATATTCCGGGAAACTGCAGAGCCCACGTACTCGCCAGGGGTGGTGTATTACTTCTGGAATCCTCTTCAACCGACTTGGGGATGCCATTTACTTCGGCCAAGCTCGCCATCGCGCGGAAATTCTTTCGAGACGCCAACCTATCCTGTGACAATGAGGAGTCCTACTCCACCGCTAGGCTCACCAACCAGTTACTTGGACTTGGTCGTAATGCCATTTCGATCACTGTGGCCTTGCCTACAGATCATTGTATCCCATTATACATAAGACTCGCGAAAAGAATGCAGCTCCCATTTTACAACTTCTGCCGAGGGTACACTGAGGAAGAGGAGTCTGTTATCCACTTTCTTTGTCAATAGCCACCTATTGCGAGGTTATTTGGCTCTCCAATCCTTGGCAGCTTGACGGAGCTATCATCTATTGATGTCAAGCATATAGCTTCGTTTATCAAACTTTCGGGCTGGTTTTCGAGCGTGCGGTAGTCGTGCTTTAATGTTCAGCCCTTGTGCTGACCAACTTCTTCCTTTCTTGTGGTATCAAAGCTACACTCCAACCTACTTACATATCTATCAAAAGCAACATTCAGAAAACGGTTTAAACCTCTTCGGCGACTTCCTCTCACCACATTTCTGAGAATTAATAAAATTGCCATGAAAAGTTTCTAAAAAATCTGCCGTTCGGAGTCGACTTTAAACTGTAGGTCCCGCCGCTCATGTATAAAATTAACACACACAACATAAGTGGTTAGAGAAGGGTTGTAATGACCAATTAGGTATGCAATATGGGACAACCATTAAATACAACTGCAAAACTGTGTATCTGGTGGGATCAGGAGGATGTTGTGTACCATGAGGACACTTAATACAAACCGCTACCGGCGACAAACAGTCAATTTGAACCATGTTTTGATCGAAAAATGATCAGAATGCATTCCAAACACAACCCAATGTAATTTTGATCAATTTTTTCATCAATGGCATACAATTTGATTGAGAAGCATTTCAATTCATACGAGGAAGCTGAAAATTTCGTGACTTATTTGTTTGCCTTAAAAAACTAACAGTTTTATTGGCATGGATTCTACAAATTGCCTGAAAGATGAAAAAATTTGTTCCTAAGAATTGCAAAGTGCCAGCTAATAATTTCTATGGTGATTCATAAGCAAAATTTCTAAATTTTTATCACTTATCAATTATGTCTAATTCATTTTCAAATAACAATCTCTACCGTTTCATCAAATGCCTCTTCCAATAATATTTATTATCGTTTTTTTATTGAATTTTTGTCTCTTTACGTTTAAGGCTTATTGGATAATTTCAATATACAAGGACTTTCAATTTAATTTATTGTAAATAAAACTGTAATAAAATACATCATCTCTCTCTCTATTCATCTTCGCCTTGTATGCGATTTCTGCCTGTTTCATCACTTTAATAATCCAAAGAAAAAAAAAACGTAGAAAATGGCTTTTTGTGTCTCATCTGTTTTGATGTTATACTCACAGGCTTTATGGTCGCTGTTAAAAATCAACTAAAAAAACAAAAAAAAAAAAAAAAAAAAAAAAAACAATAAATTGCACACATTTATACTCACAATTATAAACAGTTGAAATAGATGGCAACATTTATCTTTGCGTCTGTCTTACAACGCAAGATAAAAGATTTTGAATGACAAGCTCACCTCATCACTTAGATTTCGAGCCAAAGTATGGGGTGAAAGTGTATGAGCTGGCGGAAGATTATAAAAAAAAAAATGGTATAACAACACCAGACAGCTTTAGATGTTTAAGTAAACAAAGTTAATGACAGACAACAGTAAACGACAATGCCGTCAAAGACAGCGCTGTCAATTACACAAGGAAATTGTAAATCTCCAACAAAGTCAATGGAAACGTGACACTTTTGCACATAACACGGGAGGAAATAATATAAAATAATGAAATGACAATAATATTGATATTATAGGCCAAAGACTAATCGTGATGTATCCATTAATTATATTTATCCCGTAGAGATGGAGGTGGCGGTGGAGTTGACAATGCTGTTCATCAATTTTATTGTCAAAATATGCCCAAGGTCAATTAATGTTGTTGCAAATTAGCTAAGCAGTCATTAAAATAAAGAAAAATAATGAAAAATAAATTTAGTCTTTTTAACGGACAGTAAATTTGAGAAAAAAAATTAAATTCATTGGCATTAAACAAATAATTGTAATTAATTTTTAAAATTCTTTTCGAAATATGCATGAAAAGTTTGATGAGGTAAACATAACATAGTAGTAGTTGGCTTATTAGTCGTAAAGCCCGGGTTCGTATCCCAGGTCAGACATCAAAACGAAATATAAAAAAAAAAATATTTCTTCGGCGACTTCCTCTCAGCAGATTTCTGGCAAAAACTCTGAGAATAAAGCGACGTTAAACTGTAGGTCGCGCCACTCAAGTATAAAATTAACAAACAACATGAGTGATGTGAGAAGCAAGGACGCACACTGTCGCGATTTCATATAACGAGCAGCCAAAAATAGAAGGAGTGATAGTAGAGTAATGAAATTTGGCACACCTATATTAATTGGTAAAACATAATCATACCTAAAATTTGGTCATTTAAACTCAAAGGATTCGTGTCTTGCCCATATATCCTGAAATTAAAAATTGCTATAACTTGGAGGAAAAAAAAGATATGTTAATAAAATTTGGTACACTTATTAGTTTTAACATGCTTAACACTTCCTCCAAATTTCGTTCAGGAGGAAGGAAGGAAGGGTACGCCCACCTTAAAAATATCCTTTTTCAAAAAAGTATCAAACAAATTGAATATACATATCTTTTTTTCGAATGGCAAATTATCATTTAAATGTTCTACTAACTCATTAACATTTAATTTTCTCACATTCCGGATATACCTTAGACAATTTTAGGGATAAATTTTTACCATAGCTAAAATACTAATTAAACAACATTTTATTAAACAATTTAAAATTTTTTATATATATTAATATATTTAAATTTATACATATAAGTGAAAAGACACTTGTACTTGGTTCCTAAGTAAATTTATTTACGTTTAAATATAAAAAATCGATGATCTAGAAAAATTTACATCACTTCCTCAACTCAGTTTCAAACCTACTTTTTCCACGTCTATATTTTGTCCAATTATTACTAATTTTTAAAAGAATGAATTTTAGTTTGTCCTTCTCTATATCTGTTAGAAGTCTTTGAATACGACTATCCACAAATTATTCAATATGATGCAACATATTTGTTGTATTATTTTTCTTAAGCTGCACCCATTGCTCAAAAATATCACGAATCTGCAATGATGTTGACACTAAAAACATTTGTAACGCCCACAAAAGCAGTCAGAAGCAGCTGAAATTTTTACATGTTAAAGTACATGCTTGTGGCAATAAAATATCGAAAAATTTCAAAAGTGATATTGGGTGTTTTTTTTTTAATTCACTACTGAAGTTAATAAATGTATGAAAATCTTAATTTTTTGAAGACCTGTACTTTGGCTAAGGATATTTCACATATAATTAATATTTGTAAACAATTAAAGCGTTGTAATTACAATTAGATACCTGGCTTACAATTCTATTACAAATAATTTAGTCATTACCAAAAGAATTTTTGAATTTTAACTATGACAAAAATATGTCAAATTTCAAGTTTTTGCACAAATTTTTTATATTGCATGGGAATTCTTAACTTTGAGATACAATAACTAAAAAACTACGCAAAAGTTTATAAAAAAATTTTATATCAACTAATAGAAGTGTTTTCTATAAGATAAAGGTAAAAAAATATTGAATTTCCCACATTGATTTTAACCATTTTTGGCCACGCTCGCGACAGTGTGGGACGTAATCTTGACTGAAGGTTTGTAATTGCCACTTATGTATGTATGTAAGTCCTAGAGCCCTTTACAATTACTGCAGGACTTCTAATGCATCCTCTACAGATTAGTCAACTTGTACCACCAATTGTAAAGTCGTTTTCCGGTTGAAGATAAAAAAATTTTGTTGCTAGATTATACAAGGCAATTGGACTTCATTTGCATTGTTAGTAGCCAAGAATGGTATTAGCTGCAACCAAAATTTATAAATTTCACTTGCCAGCTAGCAGCATTTCTGTTCGTAATATACTCATTAATTTTCATTCAACCGACAGCGAACACAATACTACACGACCAATTTATAAGTAAAGTTGGTTGAAAAATTGAAACATAACGACCAACTTGTGTATGATGTACATGATGCAGCTCTCAGCCATCTCGATCGTTTTATAAAGATGTAAGGTGTCGCAGAATTTTCCTTAGATTTCCAAGTGTCACACAATAACGGAGAATATGTTTTTTGGTTTTCTTCTCTTCCTTCTCGTTTCAACTCCTGCAGAAATCGCTGTGAGATATTGCCAGACTTACGGCGAGTGCACAATGAGGCCAGTGTTCCGTTCTAAGAATTGAATCTGGGTCAGCTATAACACAAATTATGTGCTGGATATGTGACCATTTTTGTGCACAATTTGGTAGAATTTGTGAGAAATTTTGGTTGCTGCACTGTAGAGATATATCAATCTCATGTATGATTTGAATCCAATTTTCTGTTGTACTAATCTTTGCAAGCCCGTTGACTTTATTAGTACCTTAAATGTCCACGTGTCCAGACACCTAGATGAGGGTTCACTATCTCTGCGATAGACGCTCTGCATTTTTAAATCTAATGTACACATTTTCCATGAACTTATACTTTTTACTGGTGGTAAATATTTGTATATCAAGGTATTCTCTGACATCATATTCGCACAGTGGCAATCTTTAGAGCCATTACTACAGCTGGAGTAATCGGGTAATTCAAGGGAAAAGCTAAGGTTCATCTTTTTGAAATGCTTCCACATTCGAACTTTTCATGTGTTTTGCATTCCACCATGGAATATTTGGATGACATTCTCTCTATTATCATAAGAGGGGCTATCCATTATCTTCGTTGTAAAATCAGAACTTCTGTACTTGAGGTGCTCAATTTATATCCGCATTTGCAGCCATGTGTTTTACTAACTTGTTTCGTGATTCTGGCATTATGTGTTTACTTAAATATTTTTTTCAAACAAGGGTGTGTGGTTATCAAATTGTGTTATCTTCCCATTTCATTTGCATTTAAAAGCTATCCATATTGGTGTTTGTCGGTTGGCAAACGATTTCTGTAGAAGCCATCAACACTTAGAAGATAACATCAATTCATGCTGTGCATTGTGTTGGAATACAATAATAATGCTGTACTTCCAACTTAAAGTTAAGAATTTTTTAGTGTTAAGTTAGAGGTAGTTATATTAGAAAGCTCGGTACAGCTCCCGTAGAAATCATTAGTCGGAATGTCGACTCTTTCGACATGCCTACTAAAAGGACAGTGACTTGTAACAATCCTCTTTCTGTCCATATGTGACCAACAGAATCTGGCATAATACCAAGCCTTGTATTATGTATAGAATAACCTTTGAAAATTTCTATGAGAAATACTTGGCATTCATGGACAAGGAAGGTAGTGTGTTGGCTTATTGGACACAAGGTCACGGTTCAAACCCCAGCTCCGACATTAAAATCGAAACATGGAAAAATATTTCTTCGGCGACTTTCTCTCGAATTTCTGTTCTGGCAAGAACTCTGAGAGGAAACAAAATTGTCATGAAAAGTTTCTCAAAAATCTGTCGTTCGGAGTCGACTTTAGACTGTATATCTACCACTCAGGTATAAAATTAACACACACAACATAGGTAATGTGAGAAGCCAATTGTGTATATATGTTTGTACATATTGTGCCGCTTTCAAAATTGGCTCTGCTTGGAAAACATTCAGTACTTACTTCGATTTGAATTATTTTCTACTCTAATAATGAGTAATTATTACATAAGTTTTCTTGTTTCTCTTTATAACTACGCCGTTACTATCTATTTTAGTTTTGCATTTTGGTGCTATTGGTGTGAACCTCAAGAGTCTTTGTGAGAACCTCCATATATTGAGACGACCCTCTTGGTGCCTACGAAATAGATTTTCTCTGCAATAAGTGTGTATTATATCCAAATTAACTGAAGTGTTTGGAATACCTATGCCCTGTCGGAGATTGTGAGCTTCGTACCGCCCTTGGTCAGCTCATTAGCAATGCAATTTCCAACGATTCCCCTGTGTCCTGGAACCCACATAGAAGTTACCTTTGAATGCTCTCAAAATTTACTCTGAGAAATCCTCGGTACTCTTGTATGTTCGTAAGGGACTTAATTGCGCCTGGCAATCCAAGTGAATCAGTTGACTTTCAACAAATATTGCGGTGCCTTCAAAATTGTCATGACTTCTGCTTGGAAAGTACTGCAGTGTAGTGGTTTAAACAAAACACCCGCTTTGAACGGTATGCAGGAAAAAATTGCAGAGGTCTAAACAAAACACCCACTTTAAACGGTATGCCATTTCAGAAGTTGTCACAAAATGTTAGGAGCACTGTTAATTTAGTATTTGATATTCTCTTTGTACTTACAAACATTGAAAAAAACTTGCTTAATAAAACGCGAAACGCTATTCTTAAATGGTTTTCTTTATTTATTACAAAAAAATACGTTTGTTTTTAGAAAAAAAAAATTAATTAAGAAATGTTTTGTACAATTTTAAAAAATTTAATTTACAAAACTCTTAAACTTACAATTAATAATACATAATGAAAATTAAAAACAAAAAATTTAAAAATTTAAAAATTAACATAAATTGGATGGAAAATTGTAAATATTTAGCAATAAAAGAAACAAAACTATGTTAAGAATATTAAAATCAAATTAAATAGAATGTTTTAAAAATATTTTAATACTAGAGACATTATAAAAACGTTTATTAAAATTATTTTATAGTTAAAAATATATATATAAATATTACATACCCTAAATACATATATAAAAAAATTGGTTTTCTTAAGATTAAAAAATTTTTTAATTCTTTAAATTATTTTCGGTAATGTGTTTGACATAAAATTTTGTGTTTTTATTCGAATTGTTTAATGCTCTTAATATTAACGAATTTATTTATTTGTAATGCATTTTAATTTTTATTTTTTTTCTTATTTTATTAAAATGTTTTGAATTTATGGCTGGTTTTCAAAAGAAAAAAAAAATTTTTTTTTCAATAAAAATGAAAGATTTTAAGGTTTTTTATTTTTAATATTAATTTTTGTTTTCTAATGTGTTATTAAGAATTAATTTTTTAAAAATTTTTGATTTTTAATATTTTATTATCTGTTTGTGCAGTTTCTACATAAAAACATCCGATTTTTCTTTAAATTCTTCTTATTTTTTTTCTGTAAAATGTTTATAATAATTGTTTAAAAATGCGAGCTTGTAATTATAGATTTATCGTGATTCTTTTTTATTTTTTTCTCAATTAGTTTACATTTAGTTTTAAAAACTTTCTCTTAAATTTTAAAAAAAATTTTTTTTTTATTAAAATTTCTTTTATTTCTTCAAATAATTTTTATTTAATTTTAATATTTTTTACTTCATGATGTTCTTGTTATTGTAGCATACATATATTTTATAATTAAAGTTTTTCTTATTTTGTATTCTCGTCCTTTTTAACATAAACTATTTCCGCATATTCGGTTGTTGAACTTTTTGCCGGCAGTGGTTCATTGTTTTCGGCGGGTTTTAATACAAGTTCTGCATAGACGAGTTGTTTATCTTCCTGTAATAAAAATGTGTTTTTGAATTGATGATTAGAAAAATTAAATTTATTTAAGGAATTTTTAAGAGTACATGTATGTATATAAAATTATTAAATATTTCAGTACGAAATGGATGATTAATTAAGGCTTTTAAGAAAAAAGCATACTTTTCTTCCTAATTAAAGTGTTTCTTTAATTACATTAAACGTACTCATTATCTAAAAATTTTAAAAAGGAAGTTGGTATTTCATTCTGTTTAGAGATTGAGAATATCAGGTGACCCATAGATCGATTTAAATTTGAAACAACGGTTATTTCGATTTTGATAGGAAATTGAGAACATTGGGTGGGCCTTCTATAGATTTAAATTTATTACATCTGTTATTTCGAATCTGTCAGTACCTATGTCATTCTATTCTGTAGCATAATTCAGTATATTAGCTCCACTAGACAGAATGAATGAATTTACGTTTAAGCAACATTGGGATTTATTGGAAATTTATTTTCAAAACAAAGATAATTGGTCGGAAATTGCACGAAAATGTCATACAAAATTTAATCGCAGAGCAGGACCAACAGGCCCTGGTATATGCAAGTTAATTGCAAAAATGCGTAAAACTGGTTTCATTGTTGATACGCCAAGACGTGAGCGTGCTCGTACAGTGCGTATACCAGAATCCATCAACATTAATCGTTCTCAGGCACCAGTTTGCGTGGAATCTCGGTATGACGTTTTACAAAGTTTAATTGATTCAATTCAAAAAACCGCATGATCATCCTCTTCGTTTTCGCTTCGCTAGATGGGCCAACAAGAAACTACACGATGATGTTGATTTTGCTTAAAAATTATCATCTTTTCAGATGAAGCTTATCTTCAACAGCATAGTGCAACTTGCCACACATCTGATGCCACAATCGATTTGTAGCGTCAAACGTTTGATGGCGGCTTGATTTGATATAGTCGCCTTAGTCTAGTAGGTAGTGTGTTATTAGACGTAAAGTCCGAGTTTGAACTCCAGCTCAGACATCGAAACGAAATACAAAAAAAATATTTCTTCGGCGACTTTCTTCCTCTAAGCAGATTTCTGGCAAAACCTCTGAGAGTAAATAAGCCTGCCAAGAAAAAGTTTCTCAAAAATCTGTCGTTTGGAGTCAATGTTAAACTGTAGGTTCCATCACTCAAATATAAAATAAAGGCACTCAACGTGAGTGGTGTGAGTAGTTTGGCCCTAATCCTGACTGAAGGGTTCTAATGGCCAATTATGTATGTATATATGTATGTATGAATGTGTATAAGTCTCAGAAATTATGAGTATGATTCGAATATACTTATCTTTTTGAATACTCATTGATGATCTCTGATATGTATGTAAATATTAACCATAAATAATGACAAAAGGATTATAATAAGAAAGACTTCTTTACTTAATTGAGTCCTAAATGTAATACTTAGAATTAATAAAAATGGTTTTTGATTTGCTAATAGGGTGGTACTTAAAGATCGTTTTTGGATTTAAAGTTTAAAAAACCCACATTTTTTTTTTTTTTTTGTTACGTTTTATATTTAACACATTGCTTACGGGTCACGAATTCTTTTGTGTTTAGAAAATCAAACATTGCTGATAGACTACAAGATATCTCGTTATCATGCTTTTTTTTCAAACCAATTGCCTGAGAATCATTACCCACTTAATGTAAATCCAATGTATAAGGTATACTAGTAGCAGTAAATGTATTAAATGATAATCTATTAATTAAATATTCCTTAAATCTGACAAAATAAAAGATATTATTTATGATTTCATAAATATTTACTGTAATCATCCATTTCATCCATTTCACTTACTCTTTTCATAATATTTGTTTTGTTACACATACATAAATATCGTATGTATGTATTATATGTTGTGTATATTAAGTTAACTTAAATGTATGTAAATAAATTTATTTATCAATTTATTTATAAACATTTTCAAACTCCAACAGGAATAAATAAATAAATGAATGAATAGTACGTATATTGGGTTGGTTCTCTGAAATTATTATAATTATTTTCTAATCTCTCAAATGTACCTTAAATATTTGCAATTCAGTTTATTTGAATGTCCATTCGGGCGTTGACGTTTGCCATATTATAACCTTATGGTTTTTTTTTTGGGAAAATATAACAATAAAATACATGCATACACAGAGATTTCATTACGTTATTATTATTATTAATATTTATATTTCAATAATTATATTCATAAGCATTAACTCAAATTCAAACAAAATGTATTTTTTAATCTAATTTATATGTATTCTAATAAAAGCAACAAAATTAAAAAAAAAATGAAAAAACGACAACAACATTAACACACTGAGATTACATCAATCGATTTGTAAATATTTTTAAAAACAGAAATCAAATCAAATTAAAAGAAAATCAAATTTAACAACAGAATTGAAACTTATTTCAAATAAAAATCAACAAATGTTCAGGGAAAACTCAAAAGAAAGTTGTGTATTGTTGAAAACGAAAAAAAAGAAACATGTTGCAGCATTAAATCCCAACAGTAGAGAATCAAAAAATAAAAGCAGAATAATATTGGGTAAGAGAAAAAGCATTTTATGCAATTGCACAAAATTTATTTCAATGCATTTATTTGAATTTAAACTTTCAACTTTACTTATAAGGTTGAAGATAGATTCCCACTTAGGCCAGCATTTAAGTCCATTGTGATATCACAATCAATTCTATCCGGGGATCAGAGATCAGCAATGAATCGTTTTTTCACTACTCATAAGTACTCATGAAATTTTGAGTTTGAGTGAGTCAACAGTATTGAAATTCAACTACTCTGCTTCATTCGTACTCACTATAACATTCGATTTATGAGAACAGGTTGCAATGAGTATGAGTACAACGTTGACATCATACTCATACCATTCGAAAAATGTTTGATTCATACGCTTACTTATTCAGATCCATAAATTTAGAAAAATACTTTTAATTCTCGAGTGATTCGACTAATTTACCAAAATTTAAAGTCTTTGTTGTTGTTGCATTTACAAAAAAAGAAGAAAGAAAAAGGCAAAGACAGCAAGCGAAGCAAACGCAAAAGCTTCTAGTGAGTATTGTAGTGTTTGTTCAATGTTGAGTAAAAGAGAGTCGAAATCAATAACATCATGCCTATTGTTAAGAATGAGTACGATGAGTATTTCAAATTTTGAATATGAGTATTATATATGAGTATGATATTAAAATGTATGAATGCATCAGAAATGATGAGTATGATTCGAATCTACTCATCTTTTTGAATACTCATTGCCGAGCTCTGCCGAGGTTCAAACATTTCCTAGAGGAAACCAAACCGAGTCTAAAATAAATGTTGCCATAGCAGTAATCCTTATGTTAGAGAGATCGGTCAGAAATGTTAGGAAGTGTGAGGTAAAAAATCTCTGTTTCTGTAAAACAAAAAATGGGCATTGACACATGAAACGGAAAAAAATCTCTTCCTTCATAAGAGATCCACAGTCCTTGAGGAAATCATTTGCTGTAATGTCGAGTCTTGTGGCATGACTACCAAAAAGACAGTACATATGGCCATGCGATTTAAGGACAGAAGAGAGTAGGCCATCTTCTTGTCCATATATGTCCAGCAGAGTCTAGAAATATTGTGTGCCCATGAGGTTAAAATTTTTGCAGATTGTTTGGGATCCTAAACTCATCAATGGGGCAAATGCAGTCCTTACAAGATTTGGGTGCTCAGACGGCTTTATTGGGTCATGTTGGTGCCTACCTTGATTTAATCTGTCGCACTGTATCGACCTTCTATTAAAGCAGGGAAAGCAGTAAGGCTTAATTAATTCCAAACTTGACTATGGACTATACATATCCATTGATTGTATGGCACTTTATAATTTCCTGGATGTTTGATTTGATGAGATTTATGATCCCAGCTAAGGCCTTTTGCTCTGAAAATACGAAGTTTTCTGGCAATAAATTTTTTTTCTTAAACCTTTTTTAGGCTCAAAAACGATGCACAAAGTAGGCTGTGGTATATACTTAGTTACGTACACAATTGGTCATTTCTAGTCGGATATAATACTCAGCGTCTCACACTACTCTTGAGTAATGGTACGCTACATTACTCACCTACTCCATCTCCAATAGTGAATACAAGGTAATTTGTGGGCAATTTTTGGCTGGACGATATAGAGTAGGCAGCTTAGTAATCAAAATGAATTAAAAACTTCTCTGTTACTCAGAGGTGTCCTCTATTATTCTTAAAAATTTGTTAACTCGTTAGAAATTCTTTCAAATTGTCTCAAAAGCATTACAAACATCCATCTAACCAATAACCTGATTAGCGACTGGCAGTACGGTTTCCGTAAGGCCTGTTCTACTGACAATCTGTTGGCGTTGCTCTCAGAAAATTCCACTTTTCCAGTGTATCCTTTGCATGCAAAGGCATGCACTTCTATTGAAACTTATTGTTCTTGGTGTTGGTAGTTGCTTCTCTCAATTTATATCGAGCTTTCGCAGGGATCGCATTGTTATGTTAGATGAGTTCATGTTAAATTCAGGAGTTCCACATAATACTACTCCATCACCAACTTTATTTCTTGTTTTCCATAACGATCTTATTTCTTTAACTTCCAATTGTGTCTACACTTTCGCACATTACAACAATATGGGCCCAGTACTTTGGTGATTGTGGCAAAGTGAATATGAATTACTCACTCCCATCCGATCTGCAATCAATTTATGAAAGCGGTCGTATGACCCAATGTGATTTATCGACATACAAACGCAGCAATAATATTGTGTCATCTGTAGCTGTGGGTGGTGTAAATATTAGGGAGTCAGAAGCTCTTCATGTTTTGGGAATGAAAACTCCAGCACATTTTTAAGTGTCGAAAGAAGCATTCAAACGCCTCGGTTTCTTAAAACGGTGCAAGGAATATTTCACTTCATCTGACCTCTCCTTAGGGGAGAGAACTCTCATGTATGAGCCGATGTCTCCGGGACTATTTTGAAGCATTCAAGTTCATCGGTTCTTAAGACAAAGCAAGAAAGGTTTCACTCCATTTTTAACCGACCGTTAATGGAATAACACTTTCATGTATGTGTCGATGCAAAGTCCAAGTCATTCTGAGTATTCTCGATCGCTTATAGGAGAGAGCGAAAGTTTTCATTAATGACAGTAGCGTAGCCAACTCTATTGAATCATAGAAACACTATCGCGATGTGGCCTCTGTTTGACTATTTTAACTCTACCAAAACGGATTTTGCTGTAGCGTACTTGTTCCCGAAAATCATAAATTTTTAGGTAACACCCGTCTTTCGCGCAGAGCTCATCCGTTTGTGGTCGATTGGCCTGTGGATCTCACACTGCATTACAAACAGAATACGTTCTTATATCGAACTAACCTTATGTGGAACTTTCTTCCTGCAGAGGTCTTTCCTATCACTTATAATATAAAGAGACCTCTATCTAATGTCTCTCTCTTTCTATCTTCTTTCTAAATTCCTCTTTCTAACTTCTACATATTTCCCTTACCCAATTCTAACAAATAAAGAGAGATAAGGGAAGGAAATTATCACCCCCACAACAATAATTAACAATTGATTTGGTTGTTGCTTTGGAAATCTTAAAAAAAAACAGAAAAACAACGAAAATAATAATAATAAATGTGTTTTAGAAAATAATACAAATAAAATAGAAAAAAAAAGGAAATAAAAATAAGAAAGAATAAAATGAAAAGAAGGGAAAAACAATATTAAACAATAGTCGTACCTTTGGTTGATTGTCATTGCCATCAGTGTTTATGTTGGTGCTACCGTCAGTTACCAATTGTTCATTAGCTGCTGTTGTCGGTGTTAAACCTTCACCTTCATTGTTGACATCCTGTTCGTTGTTCTTCCGTTTATTTGTTGTATCTCTTTCGTTCATACGTTTGAAAATGGCGGCAAATGAGGGTAAACGTTTTGACTTCTTATTGTTGGTTGCAGTGCTATTGCTGCTGTCACTTTCATTATTCACTGGGGCATTTGCATCCAATTCCGATACAGCGGCTGTGGTTGCAGTTGTTGCCGTCGATGTTGCCTTAACATCAGCACTTTCTGTGTCACTACTATTTGACGGATGGATAGATAGATAGATAGATGAACGGATGCAAGGACGGTTTGAAGTTACGGACGATTGGTTGTTTCGTTGGTTCATTGGTTGGTTGGTAGGTTGGTTGTTGATGATAATGGTGTTTCATGGTGTTTTTGTACGAATATGAGATTGTGAGTTGAATTGAATTGAAGTGAAGTGAAGGAGGGAGGTAATATTAGAAAATCAAGATGATTCAGGTATAAGTGATGTTTTGGTTTTTTTTTAATTTTTTTATTTTATTTTATGTTATTGTTTATTGTGTTTGAGTTTTTTATTATTGAGTAAATAAATATTTTTTGTTCATGTAATTATTTCATTATTATACACAAATTTATACACAGCAATTTGAATTGGTTGTTTTTTGTTTTGTTTGTTTAATTGTTTTGTTTTTAATTTGTATGTATATAAAAATGTTAGAAATTATATAATTAAAATAAAATACAAATAATTATAATAACAACAGAATTAATAATTAAAAATAAAAAAACGAATTAACAAAATATAAACAACTCACAACAATTACCATTTATATATGTATGTATGTATATGTAGTATGTACGTTGAAATAATAATAGTAGTAGTAGTAGTAGTATTATAAATGTATATGTTAATAAACGTGTTATATATTTTAAACATTTATGTATCTTATAAAATTTTAATTATTCTAACGTATGTATGTACGAGGATATTATGGTGGTTTAAAAAGAAAATCTATTAAAAGATAGACAATATCATTGCCTGAAAATGTATATTAGAAGCACTAAAACTACCACATCATTAAGTGTCAAACTTTAATTATACATAATGGAACTACACCCTCCGCCACCCATCTATTTATATTGTCTGGCATTTTTTAAATATAGTGCGTCTCATATTTATAAGGTCACTTGTATTTGTCAAATATCTCTTGTAATATGAACTGAATCGATTAGGTTCCTTTTGAAGATTTATTTATCTTCTCATTTACTTTCAGAAAATACTACTGCTCAATTCACACGACTTTCTATCGTATATGTTGTATTGAATACACTTGGTTGTTTGTGAAAGCTCTTTGCTATGATGTATTGTGTATTTCGTATTCTTCATCATAATTTTTGGCATTCAAACAATTTAATAGCGCAAAAGCAACACGACTTTTTAAAAACGTATGCAAACCTATACACATTTTCTTATTGACACAATCTTATAGCACGAAACCAATATAACTTTTTAAAAAAATATGAAAAAAAAAATTTGTATAAAGGTATCGGATTTTTACATGAAAATTATCAACAACAAGCATACATTGTTGTATATTCGTTCAAAAATACACTCAGTACAACGATACAAGGGCTTGTGTGAATTGATCATATACTTATATACATTATGTGTATTGTTGTGTGATTTATAATACATGGTCGACTTGTAAGCGGAAACTCTACTATGGCGATCACTGTATCAAATGGTTCTTTTTTGTACAAACATATCATATCTTTATATCATAATGAACAGGAAGCGAGTTCCACATACGAATATTCCATATAAAGAATGAACTTTGTCTGTAATGCAGAATACGATCCACTGGCCAATTGACCACAAACAGATGTTCTCAGCGAGAAAGACGTGTGTCACGTAGGAATACATGATTCTCGGTAACCAGTCCCCTTATTTCGCTCGAGCAAAATCCATTATATTAGCGATATAACAGTGAAACACAAACCAAATTGCGACGATGCTAAAGTGAATCAGCAGAGTTGGATAACCTACCGCCATTATGACCACCTTCGTACTCCCCTCTACGCGGTCGAGAAGCCTCAAAATTGATTTCGAGGTACCGGCTCATGCATGACATTTGTATTCCAATCTCGGTCCGATATAAGTAGTGTAAATTGTAGGAAGTCGCCGTAGTCTAGTAGGCTTATTAGGCGCGAAGTCACAGTTCAAATCCACGGTCAGACATCAAAACAACATATGAAATAAAAAGTACTTTTTCGGCGGCTTCCTCCCAGCAGATTTCTGACAAAAACTCTGTGAGTAAATAAAATTGCAATGAAAAGTTTCTCAAAAATGTGTCGTTCGGTCCCGCCACTCAATTATAAAATTAAGGCACACACTACATGAGTGGTGTTGAGAAGCTAGGCCGTAATCCTGACTGAAGGGTGGTTGTAATGGCTAATTATGAATGTATGTATGTATGTAAATTGTAAGAATATCAAATGAAACGAAATATTTCTTGCATCGTCTTAAGAAACCGAGGCACTTGTATGCTTCTTTTGAAACTTGATAAAAGTGCTGGTACCAGCGAATATTGCACTGAATTTTCATATGCAGATAGTGCAATATTATTTCTGTTATTGTCTGTCAATAACCAACACTGGGTCTTTCGCTCATTCATTCGGCTCCATCCGGAGGTTGACTGTATATCGGATTTGCATCAATTAAACTGCCCCTGAAGTGCTTCTCAACTCATCTATGTTCTGTCTATTGTTCTATCCTCTAAGAAAGATACCCCTAAAATATCTCCTTCTATTGTCCTGACAAACTTTGATGTGAATTAAAAAAAATTACGCTCCCGGCACCTGATGAACATGCACATGTTTCCTTCTTCTTCTTTCAGTAACACAAAAACCACATATTGAGTTCGAGTCGATCCGCGTTTTGAACAAGTGTGCCTTGTGTCTAACGTGCCCTGTCAAACGATCGTTTACTAACCTTAGGTTATTCTTGGTTAGTCTGATTCATGGCTCAATATTCATTCTATTGTAATTTCCCAACAAAATTTTGGATTGTATACTCCAAGATAAATTCTGGCTTTATCCCCTCCACCAGTATAGTATAACGGATTTAAATTTTTTTTACGGTTCTATACATTTCCTTAAGAGCTGAGTGTTTAACTGACCGTCCTTACTGTCAGAAAATATTGCTATGTCCTATGCCCTGTGTTTGCTGTTTGTCCAAGTTGAATGGAACACATCTTTCTATGGTTGAGATTACTTCTTAAATGAAATAACTTTTTAACTGAAGTGTTTTGCTTAATGCTTTTAGCCAATTTCATATATAACCCACGTACATACTCAAATGACAATAAATTTACTTTTTTCAGCTGTTTCTTGTATGCCACCATGTGTCTCATAGTGCTTTAAAAACATAAACAAATGGTTAAAAAAAAAAATAATAAAGAAGTAAAAATTTAATATTTTATTTATATGCCGCTGTCTGTTTTATAACCATATTTAAATCCATAACCCAACAAACAATTATTTTATGAATTAAAAGAAAAAAAGAAATCTTCGAAACCGTGCAATACAATACAATGCTTATGAAATATTTTATTAATTTATAATAATAAAAATTTAACTTTTTGAAATGAATTCTGTTAAAAAAAATTTCCTTGCCTTTGTCCTGACATGGTAAATTAAAAAAAAATCGATTTTATAAGCAGCTGGCGTTACAGTAAATATGCTCGGTGGTCTCTGCCAGTTACCAATAAACTGTTTTAGTTCGAGTATATATTGTATGGAGTTTTTTTTTTTTAATAAAACTCGCCATATTCATAAATACGAGTAATTTTTAAGTACTAACGTAGTGAGAGCGAGACAACAGTGGTCTTCTGTCCAGTGCATACACATACACAGTTAGTGTTAAAACGTTATTTGTATTTTTAAGCCATGTATACAAACAGTTTTGTATGTGCAATTAGTTTTTAGTCACTTGACGATTAAATTTAATACATGTTATGAGGATTTATAGTTTTTGAAAATATATTCAATAGTTTTGGAAAAACTGTAATAGCTTTACTATGTTCACAGGCATTGGGATTTTATTTTTATTTTTACTTTTAGCCAGCCACTACATATGCAATAGCAGTGGCTACAATATCGAAAAGGTATTGTGTTGTTGGGCTTTACGTAAATTGAATTTATATTTCATTTTAATTTGCAAGGATTTTTGAATATTTTTTCCCCATTCGGTTTTTTTTTTTGTTATGGGATATTCAATATAGGAATTGTTTACAATAATGGACTTGAGTTTAATTAATTTATATTGTTGTGTGTTAATATGAGCGTAATACCAAAATTAATGGAACAGAGTTAGAGTAGATTGTTTTAAAACATATTTAAGGACCTTATTGTTGCACTAAATACATGTCCAAAAGCTTAGTAGCATACTTACAGTTTTCTGCCAAAAAACCAGATTTACCAAGGGTATGAAATGAAAGTCAAGATATGAACAAAGACCAGCATACCATATTTCTCATCATGTTAGATGATGTTGAATTTTGTACCAGCGAAGTGATTTACGAGAAGCCTTGAATTTTCGTATTTATTTGGAGAAAAGTGCTGGAGAAAGCAACGTATGCTTGTCGCTATGCCTCACCATATGTCATATATGCCCTATCAGAAACAACATGCCGAAGATGGTTCAACGGTTTAGAGATAACGATTTTTATGTGAAAATTAAAGAGAGTTGAAGATCACCAAAAAAGTTTGAAGACGCTGAATTGCAAACAATTTTGAATGAAGATAGCAGTTTGAGTCAAAAATACTTAAATGACAGAAATGTTGGACTACCAAAAATTTCTGATGGTTTAAAAGTTATGGGAAAGATTCAAATCTTTGGAAAATGTCGGTGCCGCATGAATTGAGGGACAGACGGGTGGAAAATAGAAAAACCACTTGGAAAATTTTGCTTCAAAAACACGATAGAAAATCAGTGTTACATCGACTTGTTACTACATACATCCATAATTGGTCATTACGACTCTTCAGTCAGGATTACGACCTAGCTTCTCACACCACTTATGCTGCGTGTGTTAATTTTTTCAGATACTTCCAATGGCAACTTTGTTCACTCTTTAAACTTTTGCCAGAAATTTGCTGGATATGTCTGCCGTGAGTTTTGAATCAAGACCCCAATACGCCACCCACTAGACTACGGCGAACTACGAATTGTTACTGGCAATGAAAAATTAATTGATTTTCAGAGTCGTAAACGAAAAAATCATGTGTAAATCCGGGACAATAGTCAATTTTGGTTGCAAAATCAGATCGATTGGGCTGAAAGACAATGCAGTGTATTTGGTGGAATCTCCAATTTGAAAAGGAAATTAATTCATAAACGAAGCAACTTTGATCATATTGCACTATCCTTGTTGAAACCCTGAAGCTGGCATTAATAAGAACAATAACTAATATTGATTACAGTTTCACTAACCGTGGGCTCACATCACATTTTAAATGACAAAATGTAGGCTGCGAATAGAGGGCGAATGGCTCGAAATGGCAAGGTGGCCTTACTTTTATCTCTGATCGCTAGACATTGCTTCTATAGAGGCATACGCAGTGCTCGAGTGTAGTATTTTATGACTATCATCAATGAAAATGAAGAGGAGAGTGTGGAAAACTGTGTTGTCCTGCTAGTACCGGGACAATGAATATAATTATATCGACGATCTGGTTGAAATCTACGATAGCTGCTTTATCGAAATTAACAAATAAGAGGACTTACCCCAGACAATTGCATATTTTTTAAACTACGGATTTTATTTTATAGTTGCTAATACTTCACATATCATATAGAAAAATTCATATAGGAAACTTCGTTCTTTCTGCAGAAGATTGTACTGTATTTTATAATAAAGGGCGGTCCATTTCGTGGTTTCAAAAGTATGGGACTGGAATTCGACATCTGTCAAACTAAGTTGTGAAACCAATTTTGTTCTTTTCAGTTCAAAGTCTGACATTGACGAAAATGGATCGCTTAACTATCACACAACGCATACAAATTATTAAAACCTACTACAAAAATGGTGATTCTGTCACAGTCACGTATCGGCAATTTTTGAACAAAATTTTCTTCAGCGATGAAGCACATTTCACACTCTGTGGGTATGTTAATAAACAAAATTGTTGTATTTGGGGTTCTGAGAATCCTCAAGTAATTTAAGAGAGGCCATTACATCCAGAAAAAGTCACTGTTTGCGCGCTCTTTGGTCCGAAGGTGTGATTAGACCTTACTTCTTCGAAAACGACGATGGAACGACTATCACCGTCAATTCGGAGCGTTATGGTCATATGATAACCGACTTTTTTTTTGCCTGCTATTGAAGAATACGACTTGGAGAATATGTGGTTTCAACAAGACAGTACCACATGCCACACAACTCGAGCGAATATGGCTTTATTGCACGAGACATTTCCTGGCCGCGTAATTTCTCGTCGTGGCGATATCAACTGGCCACCAAGATCATGCGATTTCACACCATTAGACTTTTTTTTGTGGGGCTACGCGAAAGACTCTTGAGCACTTAAAAACGAACATTCGTCAAGTTATGGCTGCGATACCGCCGAATATGTGTCAAAAATTGGTCAAAAATTACCTCAAAAGAATCAATGTTTGCAATACTTCGCGTGCAGGTCATTTAAATGATGTAGTGTTTCACACATAATTTTATATGTGTTTTATTTACGTTTACTTTTGAAACCACGAAATGGATAACCCGATACAAACGGATTCAAATCTAGTATATGATCTTTGGTTGCCACTTTCTTGTGTTCATATTTTCCTAATGCCAATACAATGCTCTGAATGAGTACATACATATCATAACCTGACGTTTGGTTTCTAATTTTATATATTCTAGAAAAATTGGTCTTTCTGCAAATTTTTTTAATGGCTTTGCCTATTCACAGCAAATATTTTAGACACATAGTTTTTGTGCATTAAGTAAAAAATATCAATGGCGATATTTTTTTTCTTGTTGCCACTAATTTTAGTTTCAAAAATTCATAATTAAATGCATTTTGGCCGCCTTAAAATAAATTATACAACATCAATAAAATCAATTTCAATATTAATCATATGTTTGCAAAATTTTGTTTATTATTCATGATATGATTGGCAGCATGTATGAAAAAATATTATTGTAATAAAATAATTACGAATATTTTGTTTAAATTTTAAATTGTTCATAAATTATTGAATTTTTTTTGATAAATTATTAAAATTTGTTGTGTTGTCAGTCTACTGAGTTCATAAAAATTAATTAATAACACCGTGCCACAGTTATATTTGTTTCAAAAACGTCCATTTTTTTTTAAGATTTACAGTTTATTTGGTAATAAATTTATTGAGATCTTCACGTTAAAAAATTTATGTATGTGATTGCCAAAATTAAGAGGTGTTAGTTTTATAGCCCATTTGGGTTTCTTTTAGCTTTTGGGGCAAGTATCATGTAGCAAAATTATTTAATTTTTTTAAATATAAACATGTTTTTTATATACATATGTTGCCTTCAAGCTAAACCAAAATGGCTCAGGGGTGCCCCTGCTCGTGTTCAAGATAAAATTAAAATAAAAATACCAACTCATATATGTATTTTTGAATGAAACTGATCGATTGTTCTTAAAATTACAATTCACTCAAATTATCGTCATATTTAATATGTAAAATTCATAATGTCAAGCATGTGACGTATGAGTGATATTCAATTTTATTAGTTTCATACACGCCAAAATCAAGGGGATATTCATTGCATACTTTTGAGAGTAATTATTTCAGTACGTGTAATGCGTGATGCGTATGAGTATTATTATTTCAAATTGAATTAAATATAAATTTTAAGGAATATATTTACAGTGAGCGCCAAAAGTGAGTAAACACTGAAATAATTCATTTTCTTAAGATAGCGAGAAAAGTAAATGATAATAGTCGAATAAATTTCCAAAAATAAAAACGTTTATTTATTACTTATAAAATATTAAAACAGAAAAACAACAATTGATGATAAAGGAACTTTTTTATACTTAAGAACACGATAGAAAATTTAAAATTATAGTGGGTGTTGACTGACTTATGGCGCACACTGTATATCTGCAATGAACTAAAAACGACCAGCTGTTTAGTTCGACTACCATGTATTCACTAGAATCCAAATTTAGGGGGTGTAAATGCACTTATGTCCTTCGAAGACCAATTCACAAGAATATCGATATCTTGAAAGACAACCGAAGAGCTGATAATGTAGTGTGTAGTGAGTGTATAGCTTTGGAAGGCAAATAATTTCGAAGACGACATATATTATGTGCTTTACATGAATTTTTAATTGAACGGCTGTCCTTCAATTTATTTGCATGAACAATAGATTTCTGGTTACCTGTCAGTTTTATCAAGAATCATATCTGATCCTTCATTAATCGCTTCCTATATTAAGTTTAAATTAAAAGAAGTGCGTCTTTGAATGTCTGCCAATGTCCAACTTAAAATTTTTACCTCTACATTCCGGACAAATTTTTTTATGCAAGAAAAAAATTCAATACCAGGGGTTTTTATATAAGGCAACTAATAAAGGATGGATATCAGCGTCCCTTTTCTTCGACTGCTTCAAAAACTATTTTATTCCAGAAGTAAAAGGGTTCCTAACATAGGTTAACAGACCACTCAAAGCATTATCGATATTAGATAAGGCTCCTTCACATCCTAAAACGAATGAAATTAATTTTGTCCCAAATTTCAAAGTTCTTTTTTACCAGCAAATTGTACGGCAATATTACAGTCTATAGATCAAAATTAATACAAAATGTAAAGGTTACTTGCAAGAAACAATTACTGGACTTAGAATAGCAAAGCATTAGTGAAAAAAATATTCAGCAAAGCTGGTCTGCATTATGGCCAAGAACTGCATCGTGCTGAGATGATGAATATATGATACCGCTTCAGGTTATGCGTCATGAACTGCAGTCTGATAGCATGTATGATGGCATAAAATCCATCCAAAATATGATTGGAGTAATGACATAACTGAAGAAGATATCAATGATTGGGCAACTGGTGCAAATGAATTTTCATTGGATTTTTTCCGATGAAGAAATAGTACAACACGCTGAACGAAAAGAATCGCCAGTGCTGCTCACAGGCTCTGAAGACGACTTTATAGAAATGGATGCAAAAACAAAGATATTTAATGCAGATGCAAAGAAATCATTTTCACTTTGTATTCAGTGGTCTGAGGAGAATTATATTGATATGCAGGATATTCTATTGTTGAAGAGGCTAGAGCAAAAGGCACAAATCAACCACCTTAACAAAGTTATTCAGCACAAAATAGCTAACGAATTATCGAAGTTGCACTCTATGTAAATCGGGAGTTTCCATACGCGGTTCTTTTAATAATTTTTCTGTACATCCTTCTTCTTTTCTGCGCTGAACCCATTTTCGAATCCATAGTGTTTTTTTTTCTTTTTCTACGCAAAATATCATTGAAGATCCGCAACACAAGATTAGAAAATATTCATCTTCCACTACGTATGAATTCCATTTTTTTCAACACTCTGGTCAAATACTTGTTTTATGTCAAATATTTCTCAAGTGTGACCATTTTGCTATTTGATAAAAAAAATGGGAAAATTAATGTGCTTAGTGTGACCAAAAAAAATTTTTTTTAGTTGTTTCAGTCATATTTCGGGCAAACAAGAGGAAACACCTAAGCCGTAATCCTGACTGAAGGATTGTAGGGGCTAATTATGTATGTATGTATGTAAGAGAAATTTGTGGCAAACATTTGCCATATGTGACCGTACCTTTAGACCGGCCACTCATAGGTATCACGACTAAAGGCTTCTAATGGCAAATAAAATACGGGCTGTTGTATAAGAATCTAAGTCAAGGTATATAATTAATTTTGAAATGAACACCGTAAAAAAGTAAACAATTTCATTGTTTAAGGTATTAAAGTAGTCATTTAAAATTAATTTTAGCTTAGTTTAGTTTATTATTTTTAGTTATACAGCGTAATTGTTGTTTTATTATGTTGACGATAAGTAAAATTAAAAAAAAAAAATACAAATAAAATTAACAAATTAATAATACAATAATATGTGTGTGAATTATATGAATATTATGTATAAAATTGCTCATAAAAATATTTTTATGAGAATTTAAAAAAAAATAATATTTTTTTAGGGGATGAGAGTGAATAAAAAGAAAAAAAAAGAATCAAATGCAAGCCATACATTTTATTTAATATACATACATATACGAGTATATAAAATTCTTAAACTTATAAGGAAAATATATGTTTTATAAACTAAATTATTTTTGTTGTTTTTTTTATATTAAAATTTAATAAAAGAAAAAATTAAATGTTTATTTTGTTTGATGTCTGCATGGAACAATAAATAAATGTTTGCATTGGTGTTAACAAAAATTAAAAAATAAATGTTATATTATAGAGGTAATATACATACAATTAATTAAAACAATAAAAAATTCAAAATAAAAACCGAAGTTTATATAATTTAACATGGTTTACTCTTAATTTATATGTTTAATTACAGGCGTGTGTTAATAAGGCACTTGAATTGTAGATATAATAAATAATTTATTTCCCTTTATGTTTTTTATTTTCATTTCTATTTGTTTAATCCTTTCATTAAATAGGGGAAATGTAACCATTAAGTTTAATTTTTTTATTTTATTTTTTTTTAAATTTTAACATTTATTTAGTGGAAGACTTTAACGATAAATAAATAAATTTTTAACTTTTTTGCAATTAGTTTACCTTCCCTTCCCCTAGCTGTCATTGCTTTTGTTTTAATTAAACAAATATGGTATGTATAACAGTTAATACATTAATTTTCATTAAATCATACGTACATATAATAATTACATTAATGCTTTATTTTTATTTTGAATAACAATGTAAAACCGGTTTGTTATTTAATTAGCGTATACGTTAAACACAGGTAATTACAATTACATTTAGCAGTCTTTTAATGACGCCATTTTGTTTTATTTTTTTTTATTAACCTTAAACTATTAAAAATTCATTAAAACTATAATCAGACATACACAATTGAAATCACAGGGTTTGCTTCAGAAAATAAAATTCTTTAGGAAGTGATTAATGAGTGATTTTTATTTCATTTAAAAGTGATTTTAAAGAATTATGTATACAATATTTAGCTAAATTTAAAACAAATTGGAGAAATTTTCATTAAAAGAAACGATGGCATGGGAATTGAAATGTAATACGTATGATATTACACAGTCACAGAAAACAGTCAACATGAAACGATGTATGCACAAGATTGTATTTGTTTATATTCGTTTTTGTCTTCAAACATTCTTAATTGTAACTGCTTTAAACAACGCTAAAATATCTCTTTCAATGTGATAAAAATCATCCATATACACCGATGTATCTAGATTTTTATCCTGGACTGTAGATCCTAATAACGGATTGTGCAATTGACTTGGTGCTGATAAGCTATAATCTGTGTTTATTTCAAATCAAATTGATACTTAAAACGGTACGAAATGTAATACAAGGCCCATAATAATGTTTCTATGTTATAACTTGTAGATAGATAGATGGATTAAGTCCACTAAACATGTTTGTTTCGACCAAAATACCAAAAAAAAATCTAAAAATTCCTGCTTAAGTTAAGCCACTGTTGGAGATTTATAATATACCAAGTGTGCCGGTATGAGGTAGCGTCATGAAACAAATGTCTTCATAGAAAAAATTTATTATGAAAGTGCATTCCTTTTTTGTGCTGGCTTTATGCGTCTAAGTATGGAATACACATTAAAACTAGTAAGCAACCGAAATCATATCATATTTTTCATCGTGTTAAAGTTGGTGAATTTTATGCCAGAAAATGAGGAATTACGAAAAGTATTAATTTTTCGTTTTCGCTTGAAGAACAGTGCTAGAGAGCCGCATCGAATGTTGGTCGAGGCATACCACCATATGCCATATATAGTCTATCGGAAGCAACATACAGAAAATGGTTTGCATTAGCTGAGCAGCACTTCGATTCCTATGAAAAAATCGAAAATTGGGTGCCATATTAATTTGCTTCAAAAGATTTATTGGCGTGGAAACTGCCAATTGCCTGAAGAGTGGGACGAATAGTTTTCTTGGCATGGAATCCACAAATTGTTTCAAAGATGGACAAAGATTTAGCCAGTAATAATCATTTCCTAAGAGAAAGTTACAAGTTAAAAAAAACAGTTTTAGTGGCGTGGAATCCACAAATTGCATGAAAAACTATAAATGTATAATCTTTCTAAAAATAATCTTTTTTAAAAATTAGAGTTTTATTAAAAAAAAAAACGCTCACTTCTTACCGGTACACCTGGTATTTAAATCTCTGCGACAAAATAATTCATTTCATTTCATTACTGTCAAAGAACGAAGTCTGCATATATCACTATACATAGAGCCAGCGAGAAGGCATTTACAATTAAGAATGTTTGAAGAAGAAAACAACTTAGAAATTATTGGGTAAAGATATAAAAATTAGCGGGAAAAAAGTCTGCATACAGTGGTCTGCATACAATGGTGTATGTAGATTTTTTTCTTTGACTGTATGTAACCATGTTAAAGGAATACATATTACTAGGCTTGGGTAAACAATTTCGAAATTATACAAATAGGATGATTATAAGGATTATAGAAAGACCGTCGTTGAATGCATTTTTAAATTTTGTTGTAAAGAAATGGCACGATATAAATCACTGTGTAGAGTCATAAATTGTTATTAAAAAATGAAGACAAAAAATGAATATTTTTATAATTTAAATTAAATTTTAACAAAAAAGTTCTTTTTGTAAACTTAAAAAAATTATGAAGCATATCCCAACTAAAACACACCAGATCTCCTTCAATTGTGTATAGTTCTTTATAGTTTAAACATTCTTATAAATTATTTTTAATAATTTCACATGTACTTAATAAACAGTATTACACTTTAAAGAGTTTAGTTAGTTATTTTTTTTTTAATTCCTTAATACATTACTAGATTTCGGTTTCGGTTGGTTTGCTGCGCTCATTACTTTGTACCGCTGTTGGGGCCGATGCTGGTGGCGCCGTTGCCACTTTAGTCGTTTTTTCCTCAGTACGTTTGGCTTCTGGTGTTTTCGGTTTCATACGTTCAGCCATAATTTTAGCTTGTTTCTCCAAAATTTCTCTTTGATCTTTTGGTATCCAACGCGAGAAGCGTGATTCCGGTATACCCAATTGATTGCCTTTAGTCAACAAATCAGATTTATCATGTGCGCCATCATTATCGGAATTCTTTTGAGAATTACGTCCACCAGCTTGAGCCATTACACTGCGTATTGGCATAGTGGTGGGATTATAAACGCTACTCTCACGATCGGTGGCATATTCGAATGAATCGTCTTCGTTATCGTTACCGTTGCCCGCATTCTGACGTAGATTGCGTCTTTCAACATCGCTGTGGTCATGATCATTACTGTAGCCGGCAGTCGTGCTAGCATTGCCATTTGATGGTTTATTTCCAATTATTGTAACACCATTTGGCGTTTCCAACAAAGCAACACTTTGCCCATGGTGTTGTTGGTTACTTCTATTGATTTTGGTTCAGCAGTAACATCATACCGTGTTGTAAACGTTTGATTTCATTTGTGAATTAAAATTTGTTTTTGAATTTCATCCGTTATTTTCGAGTATATTTTGTATGTTTTTATTTGTTTTGTGTTTTGTTGAAAAAAAATTTTTTTTATTTTTTGATTTCGTATCATATCATGTATGGGTATGGTATGTAGATTTTTGTTTTTTGGGGGAAATAAACGAAAAATAAAAAAACAAATTGTAGAAAAAGGTAGATTAGCACATTAGCCTAGTGCTTCTGGTAGTAGTAGTAGTAGTAGAAGAATTTTTTTTATTCTGTTTGTTTTAGTAAAACTGATTTGAGGACTTAACAGTGATAGTGAGTTTGAAATTCTATGCTAAACTTATTAATTTTTTTCATTTCTATTTGGAATTTAGATGAGCGAGCTTAAATGATACTGATTGATTGAATTTGATTTTGAGCGCATGTGACACAAGTGAAACGATACTTTTTTTTTTAATTTTTATTTTAGTTTGATGTTCTAAAGAGTTTTGAAATTCATTTTCTAATTCAACAGAAAGGTTTTGATTCGAAACATATACTATAAACACACGTAGACAAATGACGTAAAAAATTGTGGACGTAGACATAGACTAAGTAAACTATAGGCAGAGTTGGAGAACAGTTTGGTTATTTGGAAAATAATACAGCAAACAAGTATGTATGTACGTATGTATGCATTCGATTAATGAAGAAGGCACAGATGAATAAACTAGAAAATCTCAATATGCGTTGTTTAATAAAATGTTTTGGCAATATGTGATCAATGTGTGCATGGACTTTGGTGTAGGGTGTCGAGTGTTGATGTTGGTGTTGGGTGTATTTGTAAATAGCTGGGTGTTGATGTATGTATTTGTGCAAAATTTTGTAGGATGGGATTTTTTTTCGTTTGTTTTTATGATTTTTAGTAACTAATTAAACAACTTTTAAAATGAATCATCATGCAAAAAATACCACATACACACACACACAGAGGCATGCAAGCTAAAAGTGTTAAATTCAAGCTACGTTTAGAAAGGTTTTCACAATTTACCATTTTCTTTAATGATTGTTAATGTTTTTTTTTTTTGCTTGATTAATTAATGAATAGAATCTTTCACCAATTGTTTAATGATCACGAAATATGTAAATTTGACATGTTTTTGAAATTTTTAAATTATTTTTCTTAAATACTTACGTTTCATTAGGTGACATCTTAACCGATTTTCCTGGAAAAAAGAAAAAAAAAATTAAATTATTAATTAATTATCCTTAAATACGTGTACATCAAAGTGTGTAAGTAAAAAAGATACAAAATAATATTCAATTTTCATGTGTGTACATACACACATACATACTTATATAATTTGTCATTACCTTCCTTCAATCAGGATTACGACTTAGCTTCTCTCACCGCTTATGTTGTTTGTGTTAATGGTATATACTAGTGGCGGGACCTAAAGTTTAAAGTCGACTCCGAACGATAGATTTCAGAGAAGGTTTTTATTGAAATTTTATTTACTATGAGAGTTTTTTTTATTTGATCATGTTTCGTTTTGTTGCAGAATTCTGATCTAGGAATCATGTCCAATAAGTCAACGTACTATCTATTATGGATATTTTACATTCAGTTCGCCTTGAAAAGATTTTGAAATATTAAAAATCTTCCAGTTTTTGACAAGATCAAATTCTTGGTTTTCAATATCATAAAATGAGTCACTACTCATGATCTTTTCTTTTTAAGGAGATGACTTCTATTCATGCAGTGCATAGTGTTGAAACAATAGAAATATATCTAGTTACAGGAGCAAGGAAAGAGCGATATTATGCGGAAAATTTATTCTTAAAACATTCCTTTTTTAATGAGCAGTGTAACTTAGCCACCTTATTTTTCTAAAGAATTGCCTTGTAATAATTTTTACTTTCACGAAACACCCAGGTATTCTGCTGGAAATCGAACCCAAGATCTCGGCAGTTAAAGTTAAGCACCTAGACCACAAGGGCTCTCAACTTTGGTCTTTTATATACGGCAACTTTGTGGTTATTTTATTAAGGGCTGTTGTTGGATTATTGATCTTTGTTTTGTTGGTTCTCTTATTTAACATTATGCAGTTGTTTGTGTAATTTTTTGTACCATATAATGTGTGCTATGTTTGCTTATTTTCAATTGTTTTTAATTTCTGTCCTCATAACAATAATGAAATTCTCCTCTATTTTCCTTATGTTTAAATAAAACAGATTTCGACTGAAATTCTACTGAATATTAAATCCTAATCCATTATATAAAAGTTTTGCTACTAAATAACGTTACAGTTATCGAATTTCTTTAAAGGTTTGTGTTACATACTCTGTTGGGCGTTTCATTATTCACACACTCAATCATGTGATGATATCACACGAGAGTTTCGTGTCCTTTAACCACAAAAATCAGTGGATTTCTCAGACTGGCTTCCAAAGAGTATAACAATTGTCAACAAATATTATATTGTCCGCTTTAATGAGGATTTACAAAAGTTAGTGTGAATGCAATTTCCCTATTAAAGATCTTTTGCTGCAGCACAAGGTTGGGTTAGGTTTAAGGACCTGTACTTGCCATTGGGATAAGTACAATACCCAGAGACCAATCGTAAATACGTCCTAAAAGAGAAAGATAGAGGGAGAGAGGATAATGAAGGAGATAGGGATGTGCGAAAAGGAAAGTAGAAATTAGGATACAAAAGGACAATATGAGACTATAAATTGTTCCCACCCACAACCACCTGATCTCTGTTTACCCCTGAGCGTATTTGAAGAAATGACTCAATAGAAAATACATTGACTCTAGTAAACTTTCAAACAAATCTATTCTATTCTATAAGATCCCGTTGTAACAGCAACATTTCTATTGCGTTAAACAATTGTATTTATTGGTGGGCATCTCTCAGTTTTCACTTTCTTCAAAAACACTTTCTGCCAACAAATCTTGATTTCTCAAGAATCCTTCTCATTTGGCCGTAGTCTAATATGTAGTGTGTTAATCTTATTAGACGTGAAGTTTTAGTTCCAACATCAGGTCAGACATTTCCAGCAATGCGAAGTATGAAAAACTATTCCTTCTTGATCAGATTTCTGACAAAAACTCTAAGTGTAAAAAAAAATTGCCATTAAAACATTTTTAGGACCCGTCATTCCGATATAAAATTGAAACAGAAAATATACCTGTTGTGTAAAATTAAAATTGCCATGAAAAGCTTCTCAAAAAATCTGTCGTTCGGAGTCGACTGTAGGTCCCGCCACTCATGTATAAAATTAACGCACACAACATGAGTGGTGTTGAGAAGCTAGGCCGTAATCCTGACTGAAGGGTTGTAATTGACAGTTATGTATGTGTACGTATGCATGAAATTATTTGGTTTGTTCTGTTATGAGGAGTGCAAATTTCTAGCAGAATTTAATTGAATTTCCAATTATAACAGCCTTTGCAAGTACGTCGGCGTTTTTGTTTCCGTTAATGTGTACGTTTCCAGGAACTCATATTAGGGTAACCGGTATTCTTCGACAACTTTGATATCGAATTTACACAGCAGCAATCTTTATAGCCATTATTTTGGATGGAGTATTACTAAAGCAATCGTGTAGTGCAAAGAAACAATCAAAGATTCAACTCTTCCGATTGCCACTTTTTCTCAAGAGCTCGATTTGTCAGTGAAAATTTGAATGACGTTCTCTGGAGGTCTGCATATATTAATACATTTTTTTAGATTTCATTTCAATACGTTGCACTTTTAATTAAAATTGTTTTTTATTTTCTATTAAATGTTTAAGCATGGATGACATGATATTTCTAATCCAATTAATTATTCTAATTAAATTAAATACTATTTGTGTAAAAGAAAATACTATTTGTGTAGTAAATGTAGCAACGACAATTTGTTTTAAATCTTAACATTTTTGAATCCTTTTCGAACAAGATCCCTTGAAGTAAGGCCTTCCTTAAGACACTTCGTTAAACATTATTTGTAACTGCCACTCTGAACATAATTTTGAATACTGATATGCTGTTTTGCCTTAAAATCAAACTGCATTTATAAGTTGAAGCGGGCATATAGGGTGGACTGTTTTCCTTATTAAAGGAAAAATATTGTAAAACATATAAAATATCCTGTAAATAACACAAACAGCATTGAAAATGATTAAATAAATTATAGTCGAATATTTAAAAATACCTTCTTCACCGGACACTGCGTTAGATTTGGATTGTTTTCTTTAATCTGATTTACTATGTTCGAAATGAAACCTAAAGCTCGGATTTTATGGCCCCTCAATAAATAGCAACCATTGACGGTCTGATTGAGAAGAGTCCAGGGTTTCTTACGTTTCGCTGCCACTATAGCCATGTCCAAATCAAACTCATTTAAATTTTTACTAAGCATTAAAGAGCCATTTATGACATTACGTCCTTCGTATTCTATTAATTTAAAATCAAATAATTTCAGGAATTTGTTATTATATTCCGAATGAAATGATGTCATTTCGATATTCTGGAAAATTGGAAAATAATTTAAAGGCACAATGGCATTGAAATATCGTGTGTTCAGTTTAATTACATACATACCTGTATAGCAACACTAATATTTAGGAAGCCTAATACTATGAAATATGTAAACATTTTATTGTTGTACATAGGCAAACTCATGTCTTAATTTGTTTTATTTACAACAAAATCGAATGAACTATTTTGGTGTGTTTCAACTTTGAAGATTATTTGTTGAGTAACTTCTGGCTACATGTGTGTGGAAGGTATTCTAATCAAATAAATTTTATCAAATCAATTATAATGTAATTACCAATGCTGGTTAATCACTATTAAATTTAGTTATTTTGTTTAAATAAAACTTTAAATTTAAGATTTAATTTAGCATAACTGAACTCATTTCTCATTTCAAGCAAATCAGCAATTTTGCCGCTCTATTAGTACGGAATAGTTTTTTTTGCTGACAACTAAATTATTAAACAGAGACGCATAGTAGTTGCTAGATATACTCGTACATCTCTGAACTAAAGGGTGATTTTTTAAGAGCTATAGGAAAATTAAAAAACAAAACACATAAAATTCAGAAAAATGCATGAAATCTTTATTTGAATCGATAGTACGGTCCATATAATTTAATGTTTGAAGATTATTTCATGCAAATTTTGACCGCGACTGCGCCTCAAATGGTCCATCCGCTTAGTCCAATTTTGCCATACTCTTTCCAACATTTCTGCCGGTATCTCATGAATAAATGCTTCAATGTTGTCTTCCAATTCGTCAATTGAAGCGGACTTGTCTGTATAGACATGAGCTTTAACATAGCCCCACAAAATATAGTCTAAAGGCGTTAAATCGCACGATCTAGGCGGCCAATTGACCGGTCCCGAACGTGAAATAAAATGTTCACCGAACTCGCCTCTCAATAAGTCCATTGTTACGCGTGCTGTGTGGCATGTGGCACCGTCTTGTTGAAACCACATGTCATGCAAGTCAAGCTCTTGCATTTTGGACAAAAAAAAGTTGGATATCAACTCACGGTAGCGTCACCATTCACAGTTACGTTACGATTCGCAGCATCTTTGAAGAAGTACGGTCCAATGATGCCATCAGCCATAAACCGCAACAAACTGTGACTTTTTCTGAATGCATTGGTAGCTTTTGCAATGCTTCTGGCTGATCTTCACTCCAAAATCGACAATTCTGCTTATTTATGTATCCATTGAGCCAAAAATGAGCTTCGTCGCTGAACACAATTTTTCGATAAAGAAGTGGATCTTCGGCCAACTTTCCAAGAGCCCATTCACCAAAAATTCTGCTTTGCGGTGGGTCGTTCGGCTTCAATTATTGCACCAGCTGTATTTTGAAGGGCTTCACACCTAAATCCTTCCGCAAAATTTTCCGCTGCGAACAGCGACGAATCGATAATTGATGGTCATCATTAACACTGGCCGATACAGCTGCGATATTTTCTTCATGTCCAACAATGTAAATTTGGTGCGAAATTTAGTCACAACAGCCCGAATAGCCGCTTCAGTGGGTCGATTAAACTGACCATAAAATGGAAGAAGCGCGCGATGAACTTTCTTAACAGAGCACGCATTTTGATAATAAAGTTCAATGATTTGCAAGCGTTGTTCGTTTGTAAGACTATTCATGGTTAAATTATAGACCAAACTGAAAAGACCTAGCATTGATTTGTGTGGGAAACTGGAAAGGGTAATCAAGAAGCAGAGGAGCCTGAAGGATGTGTTACAGCAGGTCGAAATCCGATAAATGGGTTAATAATGGTCAATTAAGTAAGTAAGTAAGTAGAAATTTTTGTGAGGATATCTGAAGTCTGTTGTGTACAGGAACAAACTATGCCCAGTCACTAGCTGGAAGACAACATTTCAACTGCGGTTATTAAAAATTGTTATAATTGTTATAATTTTGCAAAATTTTATTCGAATATCCTTTCTTCTATACTGAAACTAGGGCAGCTGTAGTTATTTAAAATTCAAAAATCTTTTGAATTTTTTAAAAGGCCAACAATACAAATAGAAATTTATTTTATTAAAGAATTTTAACGATGTAAAGTTCACTACATTTTTTCCCCAACATTCACTTACCATGTGAATAAAAATTAGTTCAAATGACATTTTTTTTGTTAATAAATTTATTTAGTTTTTGTATTTGCCGCAATTCCATAAATAAATAAAATGTAAATAATAAAACTTTAGAGCAAAATTTACCATAAAAAATAAAAATTTTATAGAAATGGTTTTAATTTTTTTATTTATAAAAACGATGCATAAATTTAAATTTGAAAATTCTTTTAAATTGAAAAAATGTTTTTTTAGAATTTATAGAATGAAACAAATAACCGAAACCTAATAAAGATTTTTAACATTTTTTATTTGCGTTTTTGTAATTTATATCGTAGCAAGTTTTATGTAATAAAACTGTGTTGGTGTGTTTAAAAATTCACACAAGTGAGGTCTATTAACTGATATCCTACGCAGGTTCTTTGATAACATTTTTCCGGAAGTGAAATTTTGTGCTTTAAAAAAATAAAACAATGGGGTTAACCAAAAGTAGTAAAAGGCAAGGAGTCCCATTTGCCTAAGAACATCAGCGAAAAACCAATCTGAATGATACAAAAACGAAATCTTCGAAAAAAATCAACATAATAAGACCACACCAACCTCAATAAAATTCTAAAGGAAAGCACCAGCTGCAGTTGATACTCATTGAAATCGCGATCTCTTCTCTAACTAATTTGTTCATTACAATCCTTTGTCGAGATTATGACCTAGCTTCCCACACCAACCATGTTGTGTGTGTTAACTTCATCCACGAGTGGCGATACATACAGTTTAAAATCATCTCGGAACGACAGATTTTTGAGGAACTTTTCATGGCAATTTTATTCAGATATTTTTGCCAGAAATCTGTTGAGAGGAAATCGCCGGAGAAATAAAGATAACTTAGCTGGGTTTTGAACCATAGTCTCACATCTAAGATGAAAAAACATGCGACTTATTAGACTTCGGCGTCTGCAATTAGTGGGTAACAAACTTCCAATCAACAGGCCTATGTTGTATAATGATATAAACTAGGTTTAATTAAATAAAAAATAGATTATGATATGGCAAAAATATTATACGAAGTAACTTTCGGCATGTGATGTCAATACACCCAATAGCCAGATTATCCGTAACATATCGAAAATTAAAATTACGCTTATAGACGTCAATAACTTCCGCTCAATTATTACGGGCTTATATCTATTTTTACTGTCGAGTCATTCTACTATCTCGTTAGTGTCATCACCAAAATATATTATAAAGTCAATATAACGCATTGTCTGAGGATAATAACATGCGTATTTTGGATAGAATTAAGAATGTCAAGGAAAGAAGCAAAAGCACAGAATGTTACAGAATGTTATGATCTTCGAACAGCGTCCTCAGAATATTGATTGTTGAAGCTACATCTGTTAAATTAGTTGTCATTTATTCAGTGTGTTTTGCAAATCACCAATGAACGTATAAAGCATTGGATAACTCGTGAAAATATTAAACTTTTTCTATAAAATATACGCGCACTTTGCGCACTTTACAGCAGCCATAATTGTCTTACTGAAAGGATTACTTGCAACGTGTTGGATAAATTATGGTACACTGGTTAAATAAACGATCACTCAGTACTTAGTACGTAGACAAAAAACAAGATATGCCGAAAACATAGCCTCTGTTTGTGAGAGTGTGCAGGAAAATGCGAGGCAGCTAAGTTCGTGTCTGTCACACTATCTCTCTTTTACGGAGACCACAATCTGGCGAATTTTGCGTCGATTACTTGGGCACGCACTCGTATTCAAAACTCAACTGACGCGATATCATAAAATGGTCACCGAGATCGTGTGATTTGACCCGATTATACTTTTGGTTGTGGACGTTTAAGTACAGCGGTTCTCAAAAACGTTTTGCTGATACTATGAGGGGGAGACGAACAGTTAAAAACCGACAGATTAATTAAGAAACTTTTTCACGGTAATTTCATTTACTTTCAGAGTTTTTATCAGGATACTATTGAGATAAAGTCTTATTGGAGATGTCTGACCTCTGGTGTAAAACACTAGTTACTAGACTACGACGGCTTCTTAGAACGGGGTTCATAGTTTGGTTAATATGGTTTTGTATTGATTTCTTCTAATGTAAGGACCTTGCATTCTTTTTTCAGTCGAGAAACATTAACCATTCGAAAAGCGATTAAAAATATGATGAAACTGGGTGTGTTAAGGCAATGTGTTGGGTCAATGTCGATAACATCCCCAAAAGCCTTAACACATCAATTCGCTATTAATCTCAACAACGTCTATAATTCATTCGATTGGTAATGTAGCAAAGTAGACACACTGCCCATTGTTCGAAAAAAAGTACTTTCTCCACTGTCAGGTCAGGGAATCGCTAGTATTACAGTCGAATGTAGTTTAGTGGTTTAACATACTGCCGTTTTAGGGTTTGTAAAGAGGATCATAGAGACATTAACGCCAATGAAGTTGCAGATGAACTGACAAGATCAGTATTAGCTTTACATTCGTCTGCTTTGAAATTAGTCTACGGCCCCTAGATGTTGCCAAGTGAAATGCATTAGCACTGTACAGGTTCCCAATAAGTGTTCTGTTGATGAGTTCTCCGCATTGCGGAATCTTTGTATTTCTATTCTGTACAAATATTTCTGAAGACCGCTTACTGTCCTCAAGCTAATGGTGGATGCAAGGATTAAATATTTTCTCATCATTATTCTTTTGCAAAAGTTTAGTAATGCGTCTCTTTTGCATTACTAGTTAGTTCTTGAGCCTAGTTTGTGCCCATCAAACTCTTTCTCTTTCATTTGCCGATATGACTAGGGTAGGGTATTCGTATTGTAATTTTCTTTTTTGTTGTTGTTTTATTTGTAAAGTTTATTTATTATTAAGCTTAATAGATTTTTATAGTAAATAGACAAAATTTATTTAAAAACTTATTTATATAAATACAAATACAAATACAGTATAGTATATTTATAAAAAAACATTCGACATGAGGTTATAATAATAATATTAATGTATGTATGTAAAGTTACAGATTCATTTTGTTTTAATCAATTTGTATAAAAAAATATTTATTTATTGTTTAAGTACATATGATTTCATTTAAAAAATAAAATATTAAAAGGAGTGAAAAAAAAAATATATTCGAGGACGGTTTAACAATATTTATATATAAGTATATATATATGTATATATGTATACGGTTATTAATATTTATTAAATGAGATTTGTGAGTTTCGGTTTCATACATATTTAAAAATTTATATGTATGTTTATATAGAAAAGTTTTATTACAAACAATATCATACGCGTATCATTATCATACTAAACACAATACTTGGCTTATAATTACAAAAATAAAAAAATACATATATCATATATACATACAGTCAGCATCAAAAGAAAATGTACTTTAAAATAAATATACATTTAAAAATAATTGTTACTTTTTATTTTAAAATTATTTCATTGCTAGTGTTTTCAAAATATTGTCACATTTTTTCGGACAATCTCCTTAAGTAGTAAAAGTTGAGTTTTGTAATTGTTAGAATTTTAACCATAGCGTACAATTTCTTTTGAGGCTCACTGTATATAATGTATGTATATATTTCATAATTATATATAATAATAAAATATTTTACGGGCATTCACAATAATTTGTTTAATAAAAAAGATTTATAAAATTATTATTATTTTACCATGTATTTTATTATATTTTATTTGTATTTTTTTATTAAATTTTAGTTTTTAAAGTTTAAGTTTATTCTGAAAAACAAAAAAATATTTGTGCTCTTTTCAAAGTGTGCTAAAGTATTGAGATTTCTTTCTTTTTCTTTTAATTTTTTTATTTTATTTATTTATTTTTTTGTTATAAAAACTTACTTAAAAACTAATTGGAAATGAGAAATAGAAATAAGAATCCTTAAAGGTCTTTAAACTGGTACTTGGTCTCAAAATGAAAATAAACGAGCATATCTGTGTATAATTTGTCATGGTTTTTTAAATACAATTCCTGGCAATGTTTTAATGAATTTTACTTCTCTTTCTTTCCGTTGCATCTTATACTTTACATTACACAACATAAATGCTTACACAATTGCGTATACCATACATAGGTACAGTGAGCGTCAAAAGAAACTGTACATTTAAAAAAACTATACATTGAGAAGCTAGGCCGTAATCCTGACGAAGGGTTGTAATGGCCAATTATGTATGTATACATTAATAAATTACCGTTATTTTTATTTTAAAACAAAACATCTTCTTAAGTGTTAAAAGTTGAGTTTGGTAATTATTAGAATTTTATCCATGATGTACAGTTTCTTTTGACGCTCACTGTATGTGGTATGTACATATCTTTAAGGGAAGTGTATAAGAAAATAATTTTCCTTTAGATTTCCTCCAAAGAGATGGCCTATTTATGCATTTTTTGTATATGTTTTGTACAGGATTCCAAAGTAAAAAAAGAAGAAGAAAATTTTTTCGTTTCCGTAAAAAAAAAGGACTAAGAAAAGAAAACGTCGTTGTCTGTCATAATGTCGCTAAAAATTAATTTTAATTTTTCCATTTTTTCAATTTGTTTTATACTCTGTTTAAATAATTTTAAATTTAAAAAAAAAAAAATTAGAAAAAAAATTTGTTTAAACCGAAGTATTTGTTTTATTTTCAGGAGCATGACCATTGCCATTTGTGGCTGTTGTTGTCGTTGTTGTCTTTGAGCCATTATTCTTTAGATCAGCCTTCTTTTGTGCCTCCAATTTATCGGTGACCGGTGGTGTAGGCTCTTCGGTCTGATGTGTTGTATCAATGTGCTCTTCTCCGTTATTAAAATCTCTGCCATCGAAATCATCATTGTGTTGCGGATTTATTTGAGCTTCTGAATCGGGTCCAATGTCAGTATTAAGTGTGGCTCCTGTAACAACAGCAAACAAGAACTAACTTTTAACAAAATCGTTTTCGGGCAACCAAAATAAATTTTTTAATAAATTAAAAAGAAAAGCAACTAAATACGAAATAAATTAAAGAAGATAAAACAAATTCTATACGCCAAAAAATTTTCAAGTTATTTTTTCTACGCAGTTAATGGTTTTTGTAGGAAAAAATAAAATTTTTAAGCTTTTCTTATTTTTAATAAATTTATTAATTTTTTTTTTGGTTTATTTGTTAGTAAAATTTGAACCAAAAACCCAATTATTTTCTTTCAACTTAAAAAAATACAATTTTATGGAAATAAAACAAAGAAAAAACAAATTTAATTGTTTATAAAAAAATGTTTTTTTTTTTAAATTTAAGGATTTGAATTCAAAAGCAAACTGATTAGGTTTGAATTAAATGGGACATTGAAAACGTTAAAAACTAAAAAAAAGTTTTCATCAATCATTTTCATTAAGTTAGCTCTTGTTTGATTTGTTGTTCAGAAGATAATTTTTTTTATTTGTTTTTAATTTTAATGATAATTTAGAATTTATTTATAATTATTTTCTTGTTTTTTTTTTCAATAAATTATATATTTTTTGTTTATTTTTCAACAACATGCAAAATACTTAAGTATGCATAATATATTTATAAAACAAATAATCATACATATATTTATTAAATTTATTTTATTTAAATAACAAACACAAATCTATTTAACGAAAAATTCTAATTTTACAGATTAAACCATTGTTTTCTATCTATTTAGTGGGCCGTAAAACATAAACGTTTGCAAATAAAATTATTGGCTCAATAAAAGTGCATGTCTGAACATAGTGTAACAGTGATTCACCTTTGATGGACAATTTCAAATTAAGTTTAATATCATATAAAAAATGTTGTTGTGGTAATTATCAAACAAAATTTAAATTTTTTAAAAACCGAAAATCTTTCAAGGCTTTCAATTGAAATGTCATTGTAAGCGAACAAAAATTATCACCAAGTCTTATGACATGTCCAGTTTTTGTGTAGGAGAAAGCAATATTATCGTATATACCCAATATATAAATAAGAGCGTGAGATATTGATGGTGATGATGATTATGTTAGTAGCTGATGTCTAGTGGGTAGGGTGTTGGTTTATTAGGTGTGAGGCTACGATTCAAACCCCAGGTCAGACATCCCTAACAAAACAAAATATTGAAAAAATATTTAAGCGATCAAAGTATATAATAAAGCCGTAAAACATTTCTCAAAAATATGTCGTGCGGAGTCAATTTTAAACTGTAGCTTAGCACACACAGCATGAGTGATGTGAGAAGCTAGATCGTAATCTAATCACTTCAATTTCAAGATCCTTGAAGTGTGACAGATGCAATTCAACATGACATACAATGTTTGATATGTTTTGTATTTGGAAAATGCAAAGTAATGGTAAACCCTTTACAGTCAATTAAAAGCGTTATGATATCATGATAACCGACGTTTTTTTTTTTTTTTGATCTGTTATTAAAGATTGTGAACTGGAAAGTAAATGATTGTAACATCACAGATTATATATGACATTATTTTGTGAGAAGATTGCAGAAAGCTTCAGTACTGATTTTGGTTAAGATGGTAAGACTTTTTTTGTGAAAACGCAGGCAATCTTCTAACGTTAAAGCATTCACATTCAAACATTCGTCAAATTATTGCTGAGATACAACCTGAAATTACATGAAGTGATCTAAAACTCTATCAAAGGAATTGATTGCTGGAACCAATTATGGGGTCCAAGTCTCGCAATGTGAAATAGTCATAAGGGCTGAGCTATTCTAATTAAATTAGTGTCACCATATTATCACATACGATATGTATGACGTCTAGGTAACCAACAGTTTACCAACATCTTAATTCCAGATATACTACTAACATACGCAAAGAAAAAACGTAAACATTTTAAAATGGTCAGCTCAAAACAACAATGGTCTAAATCCAACAGAGAACTTCTAGACTGAAGTTGAAAAGAGTATAGGTGACAAAAATTCCACAAATGCTAATGGGAACGCGGCGACATATGTTGCAGGACTATCCCCTCATCTCTCTGTCGGTACATAGTTCAGAGTTTGCCACATCTATATGGAAATGTTATAAAAAATAAAAGGTAGCTTTAGTTAGGTTAGGTAGCGCACTCCTTCTAAGGTAGATGTCCAACTACGGTCAGCATTTAGGCCCATTGTGATATCACAATTTATTCTATCCCAAGGGTCAACCATTCCCTAGAGAAAACTGTTCCGAGTCCAAAATAAATCTTGCTATTGCAGCAATTTTTAGAGAGGTCAGAAACGTACGTTTTTTTATGACAAGAACAGGGCAGTGGCACATGAAATGAAAGCGAATCTCCTCTTCCTCCTCAGACCCATAGCTCCTACAGAATCATCTTTTCAACCAAAAGTGCAGTGGCCCTTGAGAATCGCCATTGTGCGATGGATTGCCATGTTATTTAAAGAAATAAGTGTGCCAGTCCTCTTCTCGTCTATACGTATCCAGCAGAGTTTGGCTGCAAAGGAGCTTGAGCCTTCTCGTAAAACGAGTGAACTATTTCTAAATTAACCGAGGCAATGGGATATGGGCAATGCAATATGTTGGATATTATAAGCTTCGTACCTGCCCAGCTCATCAGAAATGCAGTTTCTAATGATATCACAGAGTACCGGAGGCCATATAAGAGTTACCTTTGAATGATAGAAAATTTCTCTGAGAAATTCTCGCCATTCATGGACAAGGACGGACATTGAAACTACGTTCGTTAGTAACTTAATTGAATCCCGGCTATATGAGAAAAGCAGGAGATTTTATGTTTAATGTACAAATTCCAATTGAATTTTAAACGTTGTAAAACACTTGTTATGTAGCAGGGAAAGATTCCACTCAAAAAAATGTTTCAGACAATTTGGACTATGTACTTACAACAAAAATGTTTTATTCTTAAATCGGAGATGAATTAAAGTATTTTATAGACAAAAAATAAAACAATTTCCCTTTAAAATATTAACCCTTCCCCATACACTGTTTTTATGAGTATACATGCCACTCAAAATGTCATATGTAATGTTTGAATTTCAAAATTCCAAAAAATTTTTTTTTAAGTGTAATCCTACTAAAATATAATGTTTTATATGATTATGTCACATTTTGTATTAAAAAAATCAACGTAAAGCAGGAAGTTTATTCTCTTTTAAGCCTTAAGCTAAAGACACATTTACTAAATACATAATGATGATACAAATGTGAGATGTAAAGAAAGAAAAAAAAGGAGAAACAAGGATAACGAGTTGCATGCCTTACATACAAATCATATATAATTTATAGAGTGCCAAAGATTTCTCTTTGAAGAAAAAAAGAAAGAAAAAAGCGCCTTCAAATGTGGCAAATTTCGTGTGTCGGTTTGAGAACAATTTTCATGAGTTTTTTTTTTTTTTGTAAACTGTTTTAATGCCACTAAATGACTGCCATGGCGTAGTAAGTAAGCAGGCAAATGCTTTGGTTAAACTTTCATAAGCAGTTAATTTATGCCAAAGAAAATGTCGGTTAAGAGAAGACTAGAAGAGACAGGAAGATTCTATTCTTCCTGTCTATTGTGTGTGTGTGTATATTTAATTCCAAAAAAAGGCAAAGAAACTATGATGAAATTTTTTTTATTTTAATAAGAATAAAAATTTGAAAATTTAATTAAAAACCTTTTTAACAACATTGTAATGGCAAAAGTAGTAGAATAAACACATAAACTTTGGCTTACACATAATGCATGTGACTACATCCTTTAAAAATTATAAAGAAACGTATGCAGGAGTAACAATAAAATGTGGCATGTTGTAAGCATCAGCTTAGAAAACTGTTTTTATTAACGGAAAATGTAAAAAAAAAAAATATATGTAACAATGCATTTTAAATCCATTCTAAAGCAGAGATTCCCAACTTTCAAACTTTTTAGGTTTACACATAAGTAAAATTTTTCATATGAACTTACTTATTTAAGATGACTAGGCCATCTATCGGCTAAAATTTGAACTACCGGTTATTTCGAATCTTGCAAAGAATTCTATTATATTCTGTCACATAAATTTAGTTTATCATCTCTACTGAATGTAATGAATCGATTGACGTTTGAACAATGTTGTGATTTATTGCAAATTTATTTCCAAAACAAAGGTCGGGAAATTGCACGAAAATGTCGTACACAATTTTTTCACAGTAAAGGATCAACAGTTCCCGGTATACGCTAATTAATTACTAAAGTTCGTGAAACTGCATTCATTGTTGATGCGCCAAGATATGAGCGTGCTCGTACATTGCATACAACCGAAAATATCGAAGCTGTGGCTGAGGTGGTGTGCGTGAGAGATAATCCATCAACTCGGCATTGCTCTCAAGAATTGAACATTTCACACACCAGTTTACGTTGAATTTTGCGGAAAGATCTCGGTATGAAGCCTTACAAAGCTCAATTAGTCTGCTTCGTAATCGATTCGCTAGTTGGGCCAACGAGAAACTGTACAATGATGTGGATATTGCCAAACGGAAAAGATCATCTTTTTAAATGAAGCTCTTTTTCAACTTGGTGGATACGTTAATAAGCACAATTGCCGTATTTGGAGCTCAGAAAATCCACTCGTGGTTTTACATAAGCCAGTGCACCCACTATGAATGATTGTTTGGTGTGGCTTGCGGAGCAGAGGTATTATTGGCCCATATTTCTTTGAAACGAAGGACGGCGCTACCCTTACCGTCAATGGAGACACTTATTGCACCATGATAACCGATTTTTTTTTTGTACCGGCTCTTCATGGCTTTGATGTGTACGATGTTTGTTTACAACAGGATGGTGCAACTTGAAATACATTTTAGACCACAATCGATTTATTGTGTCAAACATTTGATGGCCGTTTAATTAACCGAAATGGTGATGTAAATTGGCCGCCAAGAAGCTGCGATTTGATACTGTTACACTATTTTTTGTGGGGCGCCGTGTAAGAAAAGTATTGTGCCAACAAACCACAGACAATTGAGCATTTGAAGGCCAACATTAGTGATGCCATTATGAGAGATATGACTCCTTACACTTAAAAAAGTTTATCAAAATTGGCCCGATCGTTTGAGATACTTGAGATATCGAGGCCAACATCGACAGCCATATGAATGAAATAATATTCCATGAAATATGAAATAAATTTCGATAAATTTCAAACCGTGTTTGTTTTATTGCATTTTTAAATTTAAACTTTTAAATGGCCCACCCTTTATGTCCTTGTACAAGTGTTTATGGTAAAGGATATAACATACATGTGTTTTTAATAATCATAAAATACAATATGCTTTAGATTTCCTGTATGTTTTATTTTTAATAAAAAACAAACTGGAATTTATTCATAAGAATGTATAACAGAAAAGCTTAAGGTTTTGTTCTTCTCAGTTTTTTCTCTCATGTTGTTATAATTTTTTAATCAAATGAAAGCAAAAGCATTATTCAGCATCAACAATAGCAACAAAACTTAAATTTTTCTCTTAAAGTCTTTAGAAAAAAATCTTTCAACTCTACAAGTAAAATGTAAATCAAAAAAAAAAAAAGTGAATCACACTTACCTCCAAAACACCATCTACCAGTGGCACGTGCAAACAATACCAAGAGTACGATTAAGACAAGTATTGCCACAGCCACAACAATGCCAACAATAGCGCCAATTTCTAAACCACTGGCTGGTGGTGTAGCCGATGAACTAATGCGTACGGTATAGTCAGTGGAGCCAAAGGCATTTGATGCTCTCAAATTGTATGTCTTTGTAGTGTCTTCCAATGTCAGACCGGCAATAGTCAAAGTAACATTGTACATGTCTTGTCCCAAATATACAGGTTCCGATGCATAGAAACGTCCCTCTTTCTCGTGCTGGCGTATCGTAGTGCCATCAATGGTCCATTCAATAATGGGGGCGGGATTTGCGCGTATTGTTAGATTTACAGTGACTGTATGCTCCAAATATAAACCATAAACGGCAATTTCTTCTTGGCGAATGGGAGCATCTGTAAAAAATTAAATGAAAATTATTTGAAGTGGAGCTAATAGTTGTACCAAACAGATCTGTATCTGCCTATACATCAAAAATTTCCAGCTTAAGAAACAGAACAGGTGGTCTAACAGCTATAGTAGACCGATCTGTATCTACTTCTATATCAAAAATTGTCGCCCTAGTGTTTAATACTGCGTGTGTTTGATGAGCATAGTACCAAAGGTTACAGTGGGTAAAAAGGATATTTTGGTATCTTTTTAGTCTATACATTCAATAGAGCGACAAACAATTTTCCCTCTTTATTAACAAAAGTACTTTGAGAAGCAAACATTTTTAGTACCTTTTTTTTTTAGTAAATATTTGATGTAAAAATTTTGATACTTCCTTAAGAACGGGATTCATAACGCATACATATATACATAATTGGTCATTACAACCCTTCAGTCAGGATCACACTTATGTTGTGTGTTAATTTTATGCGAGAGTGGCGAGACCTACTGTTTTAAAGTCGATTTTGAACGACAGATTTTTGAGAAACTTTTCATCGTAATTTTAGATATCTGACCTAGAGTTTGAAACGTGGCCTCACGTCTAATAAGACACCATACTACCTTGTAGACGACGACTTCTTAAAACGTGGTTCTTAGTTTGATTAATGCGGTTTTGTGTTGAGTTCTTCTAATCTATGAAACTTGGTTCGTTTTTTCGAAGAGTCTGTTGAGCGGAGTAACTGCATTTTTGAGAAACTTTTAATTGTAATTTTAGATATCTAAAGTGAGGTGGGACATGGCCTCACGTCTAATAAGACAACACACTACCTATTAGACGACGACTTCTTAGAACGTGGTTCATAGTTTGATTAATGCGGTTTTGTGTTGAGTTCTACTAATCTAAGGAACTTGGTTCCTTTTTTCAATTGAGACAGATGACCTAATCTGTTCATTCAAAGAGTCTGTTAAGCGGAGTAACAGGGTCTGCGTCTATGTGAAGAATAGGTTTGCATCAATGTAGATTGCACGGAGCACTGCGCAGTAAGTATTAACAAAAAACGTCGATAATTCATCCAGTGGGTAATGGGAACTACATAAGTTCCTCAAAAGAACCCTGTTCTTTTGGCAATTTCGCTGACAAGCTCGGTCTGGCCCACCAGGATTACTGCAGAAACTGCCAGGATGTAGAACAAGCGGAATCGATACAGAATTTTTTATGTTCTTGCCCTGCAATTCAAGACAGACGTTGAAGGTTTTTGAGTGACACAACGTTTGAAGATCTGGACATGGTGGCGAACGTGCCACTAAGGGAACTGGTCGGTTTCATCCTGGAGGTCGGGATGATTTAAATCCACCACTAAGGGATCATGTGTTACATCACAGTGGGTAACACAGTGGGCCATATGGCCACCGAGTGCACTTGCCTGTGAACGGTAAGCTACCCGTTAACCTAACCTAAACTAATGTAGCACAATGAAGAAGCGGCAATGTTTTCGAAAAAAAAACCGATATCAGGTCAGGGAATCGTTTAGTATTACAATGGAAGGTGATGTTTATACAGGAAGAAATTTTAGGGTTTGTAAGGACCATAGAAGTGGTCGAAAAATATTGAAGACGTTGTGGGGACGTTTATTGATTACATCCAATGAAGTTGTATATGAACTGACAAAATCAGGATCAGCTATGGATCCTTTTTCTTTGGAGTTATTAAGGAAATATGCGATTAGGTTATTGTGGTAGCTTCGTACCAGAAGCTCACTTGAGCATGCATAGCGGCCCGTTGTGACGCCACAGGTAAACGCCGTTCCTGTACATACCATGCTCCCTCGTATCCAAGAGGGAGAGGTCGGTCAGCGCAAGATCTTCAAATCCTAAGCACGACTACCCCACGCTGTAAAACCAGCCAGAAAGTTTGAAAAAATGCGATTAATTTAAATTAAATTAAAGCTCAATACTATATACATGCATTCATAGTTAGTCATTACAATCTTTCAGTCAGGATAACGACCTAGCTTCTCCCACCACTTATGTTGTGAGTGCGTGACCTACAGTTTAAGGTCGACTCCGAATGACAGATGTTTGAGATGTTTATTTACTCTCAGAGTTTCTGCCATAAATCTGCTGATAGGAAGTTGCCAAAGGAATATTTTTTCATCTTTCCTTTTGTTTCGTTCACGTCTAACCTACTATACTACGTCTCAATCCTGCAATTTCGAAACTAGTCTTAAGCATTGCCGAAGGAACTCAAGAGATTTTTTAAATGGAATTTGAATTGGGCATATTTCTTAGAAGGAGAAACATTTTTAACATTTTTTCTTTCTCTCTCCCTCTCTCTTTCTTTCATTTCATATATACTTACAGCGCACAAATATACTATAAGAGCTCTCTTGTGGTGGTAAATTTTCACGATCTGTTTGATGATGAGAGCGACAAGCTAATTTATGACCATTATCCTCGGGTGTTAAATGCCATTGGATTTCTTGAATGGTAGTGGATAATTCCAAGCCATTAGGATTTGGTGAGGCCAAAACTTCCAATTCACCAACATGTTTATCGGCTGGCTGATTATTGATGAGCCAGGTAATGTTTGCAGCTGGACGGCCGTCTGGTACAATACAACGTGCCTTGAATGTGCTGCCCTCACTGAAGAAACCCTCACGATCTGGTTTAGTTATCAATTCAATCATTGGCTGTTTGGGTCGCACTATAAGAAAAATAAATAAAAATAAGTTTATTTCATTCGTTATCAATCACTTGTTTCAATAAAAACAAAAACAAGTTTTTAAGAATTAATACTTACATGCCACAACCAAATCAATTGTGCCGGTAAATTCTTCACCCTCCACGCCGAGATTACATTTAACCTGGCCATTGTTTAGAGCCTTTACATTTTTTATACTCACACCGCATTCGCCTTCATGCAGGCCTCTACCAAAGTACGTAAAACCAGGAGTTTTATTCCATTCGGGTGATAAATTAAACACTTTCGGTTCACCGGGTATTTCAATTCGACAATACGTTATTATATGATGAGCATAACGACACAATAATTCTGTGGGATCACCTTCATTTAAAACGGCTGTATTCGGTTCAACATTAACTTGGGCACGTGCCAATGAATCTGCACAATGGGAAGAAAAGAAAAAAGGAAAACGTAAATAAAAATTCTAATGTTCTTATTATTAGCATAGAGTGTATGCCACTACTACCACCATGAATGGAACAATGAATGCATGAATAAATTGGTGAAGGTGTAAGTAATTGTATTCGTCTTAAACTCATTATGAAAACAATCATGTTTGCTTTATTACATACACATGTCTGCCGTATATGTAACAAATTTATAATTATTTGTATTGTATCTGTAATCGATATACAGTTTAACACAAAAGTTTACATACATACATTCCATTTCAATGATTAATTTCTTTTTGAAAGTTGGAGAAGAAGCAAACGGGGATAAATCGAAAACAGATAGAGATGGAGATGGTGCTAAAGTGTAGAGGGTAATGACTTAAGGGAGTATAGATTCGCTACACTAATACTCCTCAAATAGCTCGAACCCATTAGAAACAAGCGCTCAGCAATGAGTATTCAAAAAGATGAGTAGATTGGAATCATATTCATAATTTATGATACTTATTTTAATATCATACTCATACTGCTCATATTCAAAGTTTGAAGTACTCATCGTACTCATACTTAATAATACGCATGATGTTGTTGACTTCGACTATCCTTTACTCAACATTTACACGAATCACAAAATAAGTATGATTCGCATACGAACACTACAATACTCACTAGAAGGTTGTGTGTTTGCTTTGCTTGCTGTCTTTGTCTTTCATCGTTTTTTGTAAATGCAACAATAACTAAGACTGTAAATTTTGATGAATAATTCGAGTCACTCGAATCATTTATGAGTATTATAATTATTTTTCTAAATTTGTGAATCTGAATGAGTAGGCGTATGAATCAAACATATTTCGAATGTTATGAGTTTGATGTCAACGTTATACTCATACTCATTGCAACCTGTACTTATAAATCAATGTTGTAGTGAATACGAATGAATCAGAGTAGTTGAATTCCAATACTGTTGACTCACTTATACTCAAAATTTCATGAGTACTTATGAGTAGCGAAAAAACGATGTATTGCTGATCTCTGTTAGAAACTTCAGGAGAGCCCGAATGCTACCCCCTAGTTCTAGTTTCTAGTTCTTCCCATGGTTTACAAACTTTACTTGCAAAAGATCCTACACGAACAGGAGTGAATACTCCTTCAGCCAGAAGTCTCTAGAGAGCCCTAATGCCGACTCCCTACAGGTGGTTCGTCCCATGCTTTACAACTTCAATTCGCAAAAGATCCTTGTACGAAATTGTAACTTACAATTCTTCATAAGAAACTCAGTCATTAGTCTTACGGTGGATTTATCCAACTCCAGCAGCAACCATTGTCGATAAATAAGCAAAGACTTATTGACACGCAAAATTCCGGTCCAGATTTTTAAAGCTTCTGCTGCTTTTCCCTAATCTATATTGCTATGAGTCTATAGAGGTAAAGATGTGAATTCAAGCTTTCAAGAGTATTCGCCATATTGATTTTCAAGTATGTATGCAACAGAATGGTTCGCATTCTAACAGAAATTTCACTGACAAGCTCGATCTGCCACACCCCCCACCAGGATTACTGAAGAAGCCACCATGCGAGTGCCCTGCACTTCAGAACCGTCGTCGTTTTTGTGTGAAAAAACGTTTGAAGATCTAGGCATGTGGTTGGTGAATGTGCCACTAAGGGAACTGGCTGGTTTCATTCGGTGCTCGAAGTGATTCAAATCCACCACTAACGGATCATGGCAAGGGGTCTTAGCTCACACTGGGTAAGGCAATGGGTCATGTGGCCACCGAGTGAACTTTCCTATGAACGGCAAGCTATCCGCTAAGCTAGCCTAACCATACCACTATGTTCCGCAACCTAATATATGCACATCAGCAGTTCTCACTATAACGAACAAATTCTGACTTACACCGAGTTAACTGTAGGGCAACCTGAAGACGAGCACGACCTCTTCTTGAAAGAGGTTGCAGTCGTCATAAATGGTAATCCAAAGTGAAACTCCAATTCGACGCCCTTACGGAATATCCAGGTTCCAATACTGCCCCCTTCAAGTTTCAACCCATCCGTGATGATGCGCATAATATTTCTTTCTGGGAGTATCACACCGTTTCAGAGTGATCTATTCGAAATATGAATCTCTAATCAGGACAGAAACTTCGTCTCATTCGTAATCGTGATATAACTGAAGCGAAGAATCACTATGGTTAACAAGTTGGTTGATAAAGGAAAGAGATTTCTAATGTACGTAGTTTTTTGTGACATACTATACAATGATGTATTAGACATTACATCAGATGTGTTTAATTAATTTGCTATTGTTTTCGGTAAACTTATGCCCGGTAGGTAATTATATACAGGTTGCCGTTGGGGTTTTCATACATTGAAATGTAATTGAAGGTGGAAGTTTTATTGATTTTCAAATATCCAGAAGACAATAGTTTTGTCTTGAAGATCATTACATGTTTAAATGAATAAATTTCAAAGTAATTAATTACGAAACTACAACCTACTGCCGTTGGAAATAAATTGTTAAGAAAATTTATAAAATCCACGAAAGAAATTTAAAATTTTAAATTAAAAATTTCTGTTTTCTTCCTTGCCATTCTAATAATCTTTATATCATTTCCTTTTATTTATTCTCTTCGTTTTCTCTGCGATTGCTACATGCTGTTTGCCTCATTTAATGTTTTCTTCTTGACCATATTGGTTGGCCATTGCTAAACATGTAGCATGAGTGTGTTAACTCCTAATGGCTAAATTACAAAAAAAAAAAAAAAGAAAAAGTTTTTATTACTTTGGCCAGAAAAAACATGGAAACCCTGTCTGACAGTTGAAAGTTTTACTAATGCCTGTCTGCAGAGGAAAACGAACCAGAATGTTTTGAACACGCAATTTAAATGAAATTCAGTTCAGCTAATCATGAGTTTGAAATTTTCTTCCAATTTAATTTAAAATTGAAAATAATTTCACAAAATGGAAACGATGGAAATTTTATTATTTAATACAGAAATATTCTGAAGTTGAATATTTATAAAATAAATATTCTTTACGTTCACTAGTATATATCGGGTGGGCCATATATCGGTTTAAATTTGAACACTAGGTTATTTCGAATCTGGCAGTACTTATGCCATTATATTCTGTCAATATATTGACAGTCAGTATCTCCACTGAACGTAATGAATCGATTTACATTTGAGCAACGTTGGGAATTTTTGGGCCAACTAGAAACTGCACGAGGACGTCGTCTTTTCGGATGAAGCTCATTTTAATCTAGATGGATACGCTAATAAGCTGAATTACCGCATTTGGGGCTCAGAATACACACACGTGGTCCTACAGAAACCAATGCAGCCATGACGGGTGACTGTTTGGTGCGGCTTGTGGTGCGGAGGCATCATTGGCCCATACAGTAAGACCCGTCGCGGCAGCCACATGAATAAAATAATATTCCATTTCTAAGCGAAACAATTGTAATTTACAACAAAAAAGTAAATTTGATAAAATTGCAAACTGTTTTTGTTTTATTACAGTTGTAAATTTAAGCTTTTAAATGGTCCACCCAATGCCTCACTAAGCAATGAAATAGTAACAACTACTAAATACGCCACGGCAAATTCTGGTTATTCGCTACGGATGTGATATTATCGACTGTAGGTCGATTATGACGGTCATGATCACTACGTAAAGCTTGAAAGACGTCACAATTACAAAACCAGCTTGAAAAAACCTAATGTGAAAATGTATTTCTTCGGCAAGTTTCTCTTAGAAAGCTTCTGGTTAAAGGTTTGAGAATAAGATAAGGATTGTCATGTAAAGTTTCTCAAAATTCCGTCGTTCTGTAGGTTCAGCCAGAGATCAGCAATGGGTATTCAAAAAGGTGAGTAGTTTCGAATCGTACTCATAATTTCTGATACTTATACGCATTCATACTTAATTTAATATCAGACTCATACAACTCATATTCAAAGTTTGAAGTACTCATCGTACTCATACTTAATAATACGCATGATGTTGTTGATTTCGACTCTCCTTTACTCATTATTTATAAGAATCACAAAATAAGTATGATTGGCTTACGAATACTATAATACTCACTAGAAGGTTGTGTGTTTGCTTTGATTGCTGTCTTTGTCTTGTTCTTTCTTCTTTTTTTCGAAATGCAACAACAACTAAGGCTATAAATTCGAATCAGTCGAAGCATTTACGAGTATTTATGAATCTGAATAAGTAGGCATATGAATCATACATATTTCGAATGTTATGAGTTTGATGTCAACGTTGTACTCATGCTCATTGCAACCTGTACTTATAAATCAATGTTGTAGGGAATACATATGAATCAGAGTAGTTGAATTACAATACTGTTGACTCACTCATACTCAAAATTTCATGAGTACTTATGAGTATCGAAAAACGATTCATTGGTAATCTCTGGTTCCTACACTGATCAATAGAATTAACGCACACAACATTGGTGATGTGGAAAGCTAGGTCGGAGGATTAAATCACGGAAGGATTAAAATCACGAGCTAAGTAAGTATGTGAGTGAAAGGAAAACGTTTCATAGTATTTGTGATTTTTATACACTTTAGATAACGAAACTTGTTTTTATATTTTGTTCGTTAAAAAAATTTTCAAATTTCAAATTTTTTCAAATTTTTTTGAATCTGTAATCATAATCATATATCATCCAATAATTTTTTAAATTTATTTATAAAATTGAAATGTATGATTGAAATGCATTTTAAGCTTATTAGAGCTTAGCATTAAATTTTTTTTTTTAATAAAAATCATAAACTAGCAAATTTCAGCTGCAATGTTATTGACTTATTGTTTATTGTGATATAAAATAAAAAATGAATGATAAATTGGATTTCATTTAAATCTGTAACAGAACACCTGTATTATTTACTTTATTTTCTAAAAAGATTCAAGTTTAAAAACAAAATAAAGCATTAAAAAAACAAAACAAAGTCCATCCATCTATACAATAATATTTTCAAAGAAAATTTATAAAAATATTTAATATTTTTGGATTCTTAGAAGATTTAGTCTTCTTTTACTTGTTGAATATGCTTGCAATGCTTTGCGTTTGTATTCCTTCAACTCTGTATTTATTAAATAACTTGTGCCTTAAGGAAGATAATATTAAAGAAAAATAATGTTTTTCTTTTTATATTTATTTTCATTTTTATTTTGTTTTGTATGCAAAAAAACAGAAAACAAAACAAATAATTCCTTAAATCTTCTCTTTAATAAATACTTTTTATTGTTTTTATTTTCTATTTTTTTTTATTGTTGTCTTGTCTTGTCTTGTCTTTTATGAACAAATATATGATAAATTCAAATTCTTCTTCGTTGTCTTTATATATGTAAAGGGTCCGCCAAATAACTTTTTTTTTTGAAAAAGCTTTAAAAAAACTACGGAATATTTTATCAAATTTCTTTTTTTATTTGAAAGTACAATCCTTCCGGTTAATAATGGAAAATAATTTTATTCAAATGGCTGCCTCGGCTGGCCATGCAATAGCCTACACGATCGGTCCAATTTTTAAGCACATTATCGATTGTGTGCAGCTGTATTTCACCATTGGCTTCACGAATATTGTCCTTTAAAGCGTCAATTGTCTCTGGCTTGTCGGCGTAACACTTCTCTTTGACGGCACCAAACAAATAATAGTCCAACGGTGTCAAGCTCCGAGGTGGCCAAACGACATCAGCTCCGCGGCTGATAATGCGATCTTCAAAAACAGAGCGCAAAACATCGATTGTGGCTTCAGCTGTGTGGCACGTAGTGCCGTCTTGTTGAGACCAAATGTTGCCAATATCCTCCTCTTCAATTTTTGTGAACAAAAATTCGTTCAACATGGCGCGATAACGATCGCCATTGACTGTAACGGCCACTCCTTGCTCATTTTCGAAGAAAAATGGCCCAATTATGCCTCTGGACCAAAATCCGCACCAAACAGTGACTCGTTTTGGGTGCGTCGGCTTTTCAATGTATGCGTGCGGGTTTTCTCTGCCCCAAATGCGACAATTTTGCTTGTTTACATACCCGCCAAGATCAAAATGAGCTTCATTTTTTTTGCCAAAATCGGCATCTTCTGTAAGTCGATCGCAGGCCCACTTAGCGAAGCGAAAACGCATTGGATGGTCAATATTCGTTCAGCGGAAAGATAAAACTAATTATCTGTCAAATCAGACATGAGATAAGTGTTACCATTCACGAAATAAGCACTAGTTGAAAAAAAAACGTTAGATGGCGGACCCGATATATATGATGTAAACAAATGACGATTATTTTTCAATATTCAATCAAAAAGAAGAAAACTTTATTAAAACAAAACAATTAAATGAAAGGATATTATTTCTGAAGCTGAAGCTACTCAGTAATATTTCCGGTACAGTAGTACAACTGTCCGATTGTTAGCTTTGACACTGTCTCAAACAATTGTACGTACACTGAGAAGGCGGAGACTACTTTCATAATAATCACTTCGAAAACTATTTATTGGATTTGTATAAAGCAAGTTTCATTTTTTTTATATAAAAACTCAAAAAAAAAAATCAATATTTTGAAAATGAAATTTAAATCGTTTTATTCAAAATTTAATATCCTTTAGCAATAAAAGCAACTTTTAAACGACTTTTTTAATTACTAAATTTTGTTTGATTTCTGTTCCAATATTCCTTGCAACAATTTTTGATTTACTTTTTCCCAGACATAGTGAATGTTTCGAGCCCGACTTCTGTAATTTCCAAGACATTTGGGCAATAATTCACTTCAAGTCGCCATAGTTTAGGTGGTTTAGGTAGTAGGTTGGGTTATTAGATGTGAGGCCACTGTTCAAGTACCAGGTCAGACATCTCCAACAAAACGAAATATGAATAAATATTTTTTCGGCGACTTCCTCTCAACGAATTTCTGGCAAAATTACCATTAAAAGCTTCTCAAACATTATTCATTCGAAGTCGAACAAGTCATGCAATTTTTTTGTAACTTCTGTTAAACACATAACTTCGCTCTGTTAATGTTTAAATTTTTGATTTTTGTCTTTGCTAGTTTTATATTTTTTATTTATATATTAATTACAATAGAATTACAAATTATATATAAATATTGCGAGCTGAGTAACTTAGACCATATGCCCGGTGCAGTGTAACTGAGCAGAGTCTCTGGTGGGAATCGAACCCACGACGTCAGCGGTAGTTTAGTGGTTTTCATCTGATGCTTTAGAATTGAATTGTTTAATAAGAGCTTCTATAGCCTGGCCAAACTAACACTTACTGTCAATTGTTACTTCTTTAACATTGCATTGTATACAAATCATTGTTTCAGAGTTTTGGATGAGTGATTCGGATCTGTATTGTGAAGGAATTAAAAATCGTTTACCATTTGACTTCAAAAATGTTAAATTCACTATCGACTGTACTATTTGTCTTATAGTTTATATCCTAGTTTGCTGCAAAAGTCTTCCTACGTAGAAAAGATGGCTAATATGGTATACAAATAGTGCGAATAGACCTGCAGTTTACAGCCGACTTCTAACGACAATTTTTCGGGAAATATTTCAGGACAATTTTATTTATACTTAGATTTTTTGCTAAAAATCGACTATGAGGAAGTCGCCGAAGACATAATTTTTCCGTATGTCGTTTTGTGGGAAATGTCTAATCTGAGGTTAGAACCATGGGTTTATATCTAATAAGCCTACATACTAGCTATTAGACTACGGCGACTCACTCTGATGTTAATTTTTATGTTACATCAAACTAAAATAACTATAAATAACTCCAATTTATAGTCAAAATAATACATTATCACAACAAGAAATCATTATGTTCGAGAGTAATACATTTGTCTCTATCTTAGTTGTATGGGTAATTGTTTGACGTTATTTCTTACATGTTATTTTCGTTGTCCCGGTTATTTACAACTTTTCTTTGTGTTCAAAAAAAGTTCACTTGACTTAAATTGAACTGGTATTTTTTGAAATACATTGGTAATATCTTTTCAATTGCATGATATACGAACAATTATTTGAGTCACTGTATATATGTATGTATATTTGTCTAAGCTGTACAATTGCCATTAGAGTTGTAAAGTTTTATCGTTTCTAATCAACAAAATATATATAAAATACTGTAGTAAAATACATACATACATTTAAACTGTATTTATACTTAAAAGAACGTAAATTTGTATAAGTTTTCCTTTTCTATATTTTTACTTCTTAAACTAAATCATACAGAACGTAAAAAGTTCAATAAAAGCACAACGGAAAAGTTTTTCTAAACATTTCTAAGATTTCTCTGTTGTTTTCTTTTGTTTGAAAATTTTGAAGAAGTTCTAAAGGAAATACCACTTAAGGTTGGCTAATTCATAAGCTACAATTCTAAAGTACTTGTATTATTCTAAATCATTGCAACTCAGGCTAATAAGAAACTCGTAAATTATCGGCAAATAGAAATTGTTAGAATGGCAATTATGGGATTGATTGCCATGCGATTTAGGGACGGAAAGACAATCAGTCCACTTCTTACTCCTATTAATGCAGGAGAATCTGACAATATTACACTTTTCTGTCGAGCAATGATGCTGAGCCTTTACAGGTAGGCTCAATCCTTTTGTTATACATATTAACGCAGAAGAGTCTAGCAACATTACACATGCCTTCTGTCTGTCAATGAAGCGAAGCCTTCCTACCAAGAATAAGCAAAATAAGAATTATCTTTCAATGAATACAAATCTTTGCTATACATTCAGGAAGACGTTCATTTAGGCGACTGCATTCTGGCTGTTAGAGTGAATTAAAAGACTTTCGAGGAAATTTCCACTAACCTACCGACCTTCCCCTGAATAATATTGTATGTAGTTTAAAATCAGAAGTTTTAATACGTATTCTACAGTGTCTGTTTTAGAGCTATCGGTGTGAACCAAAAGGGAAACACCGTGACTCCAGATTGTTCAGCGCAGCAGACCCTTTTTATAATTCTAAAATCATATATCATTTCGAGAAATTTATAAGCTTACTTACGCTGTCTATTACCCCACAATGACTCAACGTCCACGTAACGTGAGTGCAAAGTTGGTTATATGTATATACATACATTCATAATTGGCAATTACAGCCCTGTAGTCAGGAGTACGACCTAGTTTCTCATACCACTTACGTGTGTGTTCATTTTATACATGAATGGTGGAACATACAGTTTAAAGTCGTCTCTGAACGACAGATATTTTTGAGAAACTTTTCATGGCAATTTAATTTGCTCTCAGAGCTTTTGCCAGAAATCTGCTGAGAGGAAGTCGCCGAAGAAATATTTTTTCATACTCGTATTTTATTTAGTTGGAAATGCCAACACACTACCTACTACATTACTATGTTGGATTTAGGCTCTTAAATCAATCTCACGGTTGTTTCCGAGGTGTAAAGGGTAAATTGGGTTTGCTCTCCTTATCCTCACAACTACTCTTAATCCTAACAATTACATCAAAAGAACTTGGCATGCAGATTAACCCACAGATGGTCTAACTTCTTGGATGGGATTTTTAACCCCATGTGTAAGATATGTATCTTGTGTGGGCTTGTGCCTAATGTCAGGAGGACCTCGATGTGGTCCGTTTGTTTATTTCGCAATATTTTGTACATATTGACCTATTTATGCATTTTAGTCAGGATCACAATCCAGTTTCTCACATCAACCATATTGGTTGTGTTAATTTTATCCATAAGTGACGGGACCAGAAGTTGAACCATGGGCACTTGTCTAAAAAGGCAAAACACAACCTACTAGAACACGACTGTAACTGGCTGAATATGTAGCAGAGACCAGCAATAAGTATTCAAAAAGATGAGTAGATTCGAATCATACTCCTAATTTCTGATACTTATATGGATTCATACTTATTTTAATATCATACTGCTCATATTCAAAGTTTGAAGTACTTACTCATCGTACTCAACAATGTGCATGATTTTGTTGATTTCGACTCTCCTATACTCAACATTTACAAGAATCACGAAATAAGTATGATTCGCGTTTGAACACTACAATATTCACTAGAAGGTTGTGTTTTGCTTTGCTTGCTGTCTTTGTCTTTTTCTTTCTTCATTTTTTGTAAATGAAACAACAACAAAGACTGTAAATTTTGTTGAATGATTCGAATCGCTCGAATCATTTATGAGTATTTTTCTAAACATATGAATCTGAATGAGTAGGCGTATGAATCAAACATATTTCGAATGTTATGAGTTTGATGTCAACGTTGTACTCATACTCATTGCAACCTGTACTTATAAATCAATGTTGTAATGAATACGAATGAATCAGAGTAGTTCAATTTCAATACTATTGACTCACTCATACTCAAAATTTCATGAGTACTTATGACTAGCTAAAAAAACGATTCATTGCTGATCTCTGATATGTAGGTTATTAATCTTGCCTCTTGCTGTCTATACATGATACTTCGGCAAGACTACCAGCGAAAATAGGCATCTAAAATTCTATTTAATGTACATTATTGTAGTGAGAAATCTAGTATTTTAGCTTAGATGGGAGCCTATTACTTTCTGAGTGGTTTTAGGGTACTTTTAAATCTACACACAACACAGTATTACATTTCTTTAATACTTTTACTTACTCATTGAAGTTATATTTGTTTTATATTTTTATTTTGTTTTTATCTATTTTTCATCCATTTTTAAGCATTTTACAAGCAAATCCCAGCCAACTCACATAAATAATTTGCTCAATGGCACGAGTACAAAAAGTACCAGAAAGTACGTACATACGTACACAGGCATTACAAATTGTCTTGTATTGTATTTTTTGTTTTTGTTTTTCTTTTACTTTCTAACTTGTCGTTCGATATAAATCGAAACACGAAATATTATGGCTTTAAGTAAAGTTATCATAAATAAATTTACAATAAGTTTTTTTCTTGTTTTGTTGTTGTCTTTTTCTTATTTTCTTACTTTTGCCTTCGTTTCAAAAAAAAAAAGTAATAAAAAAAGGAAAAACGTTTTTGTTGCTCCTTTTTCTTCTGCTGATAACCACCTCAACCTGATAGAAATTGTTGTTCGTTGTTCGTTTATACTTTTCTGTTGGCATTGTGGTAATTGCTTTTGAGCTTTTTGCCTGCTATTGAGAGGCCAATAAACTTTTATGAGACAGTTAGACAAAAAGTTTAATAGATTTAACAGCACAGTAAAACCAACAGCAACAACAGCAACAAGAAATTTATTGATGAAATTATCTCAGTAAAGTTTTGTGGCACTAATCAAAAGAGAAGCAAAACAACTTGAAGTTGTCGATTGAAATTGAGTCTCAGAGTGGCATTGGAAATGTTATATGCTTTTAGATTGAGAGAGAGTCAAAGAGCGGGAAATGAATTAAATAAGTAATCAATTATGTAGATATTAAAATAAGGCTTGTACAAACATAATGGGTGATTTTTTTAGAGATTCACAATCTCGAAAAAGCAGACCGTGTTGCATTTAACAATTGACTTTACAACGACGCTTACATTTTGTCGAAAATACTGTTGAAATACTTTATCGCGTACATAATCTTCTTATACTTTTCGTTGAATTAGTACATAAATATGCAGAATTGTTGCATTTGAAATGAGGATAATCCATAAACTTTTGATAAAACACAAGTACATTCACATAGGCTGGAGTCATTGTTGCATATGTCTTCAAACACCAATTACAGTAACCCCTCCTATAACGCGGTACTCTCAGAATGCGGTTTCCATATAACGCGGGGCTGAACTTGCGACAGCCCTCCTATAACGCGGTACTTTCAAAACAGGGTTTCCATATAACGCGGAGCCCTCCTATAACGCGGTACTCTTACAGCGCGGTTTCCGTTCAATAACATCCCATAAGTTCCTTACAGTCTATTAGTTTAGTTTTTATTCCTTTTTTTTTATCAATCCTTATATGAACTCTTGAATTCAATAAAAATAATTTATAATTTATCTTGCCTTCTGTATTTCTTGGTCTCCATATAACGCGGTACGAATGATGTGATATGTACTAATTACGAGTTTCTTATAGCGCGGTTTCCATACAACGCGGTAGACGGTTTCCATAGAACGCGCTACGAATTAGCCTGGTTTCTACGGTGAAATCCGAGTTTCTTATAGCGCGGTTTCCATATAACGCGGTACGCACTCACCGCGTTACAGGAGGGTTGACTGTATACAGAACGTCTCTCTGAATGCCAAATGTTATAAGGAGGGACATGATTAGGAAGTTTTTGTGCTCCAATTACATATCTACATATTATACAATTACATACATACATACATAATTGGCCATTAGAACCCTTAAGTCAGGGTTACGACCATGTTGTGTTGTGTGTGTTCATTTTAAACATGAGTGGCTGGACTTGCAGTTTATAGTCGCCTCCTTATGACCGGTTTTGAGAAACTTTTCCATGTCAATTTTGTATACTCTCAGAGAGATTTTGCCAGAAATTAATCTTGCTCACATGTGGTTCCAACGCACTTTACAATTGTTGTACTCAAAGAAACTGTTGCCTAATGAGTAATTTCACGTCCAATTAATTGGCCATGAAATTTGTACAATTAAACCACTTGGATTATTTTCCTCGGGGTTATGAAAAGTCACTCATCTTCGCCTATAACATACTTAATGACAACTACAATCCTTTAGTAAGGGTTATGAAAGAACTTCTTACAGCACTTAAATTGTGTACGTTAATTTTATTCATGAATGGCAGTTTAATATCGACTCCGATCGACAGTTTGTCGAATGGCAGTTTTTTAATTCCAGAATTTTTGTTAGAAAACTGCTGAGAGGATGTTGACGAGGAAATATTTCATTGCATTTCGTTTTGTTCGAGATATCTAAAATGGGTTTTAAACCAGGGATAAATATGCCCGTCTGTACTGCCAACAGAAGCACATTTCTGTGCTTTAGACAAAATATTCCAATGAATTCCTCCATATCGCGGATTTATAAGAGACAATAGTCGATGGTTCACCACCTGGCTCACATATTTCGAATAAAACAAAAACATATCCCTTTCGGCGACTTCCGATCAGCAGTCTTCTGGCAAAAACTCTGAAAACAAAATATAATTGCTATGAAAAGATCCTCAAATCTGTCGTTAGAAGTAAATATTAAGCTGTAGGTCCTGTCACCTATATATATATAAATAATACACACCACGTGAGTGATGTGAGAAACTAGGTTGTAACTCTGACTAAGTGCTTGTAATCGCTGACTAAGGAAAAATTAAGTATGCATTATAATTCTTTCCAGAGTATTTATGGTATTCTATTTAATATCTTGGATTCGATTACAATTTTCAAGTGCTTTCCTATATTTATAAAGAATAAGTCAAGTCCGTTTTAAGGTTAACACCCAGACGCCTACTATGATCACATGTCGATACACAACGGCATGCATAAATGGTCATTACAACCCTTAATTAATTTTTTTTTTTTGTGAAACTTTTTCATATCAGATTTAATCCCTCTCAGAGTTTTTGCCAGAAATCTGCTGAGAGGAAGGCGCTGAAGGAATATTTTTTTTTCATATTTAATTTTGATGTCTGAACTGGGATGCGAACCCAGGCTCTATGTCTAATAACCGAACACACTACCTACTAGACTGACTGAATGGTTGTAATGGCCAATTATGCATGTAAGCAACCCTTCAGTCAGGATTACGACCTAGCTGCTTACACCATTTATGTTGTTTGTGTTAATTTAATAAAAGAGTGATGGGACCTTCAGTTTTATTTCGACTCTGAACAATAAATAGACTCTTAAGAAACTTTTTCATAACAATTTTATTTTCCTCTCAGAGGTTTTGTCAGAAATCTGCTGAGAGGAAGTCTACGGAGGAATATTTTTTTATATTTTCGTTTTGATGTCTGACCTGGGGTACCTATTAGACTACCTATTAGACTATATTTAACTTGCACTTAATAAGACTACTTCATTGTCTGTGTTGACCACAATCTACCTTTACTTACTTTCGATTTGTCTTAAACCGATAATCCGCTTAATAATTTCATGATTGTGTGTTTGTTTTTCATTTCTACTTTTAAAATATACAAAATCAAAAATATTGCCCTGGTAGTCTATTGTGCTAGACTGTTAGCGTAAGGGTCGTGGGTTCGTGGATTGTGGTCTGTTGGACTACGCTGAGCATATGGTCAAAGTCTCCCAGCTTGTAATAATAAAATATAATTTGTAATTGTATTGTAATTAATAAGTTGAAATAAAAAAAATTAAAAACAAATTGACATTAAAAATTGAGCATAGAGTACCCCCTTAACAATTGCCATACTAACCCTTGTGAAATTGAGTGAATTTTATACTTTAAAAACATTATTTTGTTTTAGAATAACATGTCAACTTAGTTAATGTGCATTTGAAAATCACTTTATGTTTTTGGCATTTGACACTTTTAGGCCAAATTTATTATTGGCATCATTAAAAATGTATACAAATAAACTATTTTCCACTTAAGTAACAACATTTTCAAACAATTAGAGCCATGCAAAACAAAGAGGATATAAAAATGCAAAATAATGCAATGAAAAAGCAGGTGTCACTAAAATAATAACAAATAATTAATTTACGATTAAACAGCAATTGATTGTCAAACATATTATGGAGAATATTTACCAATTTATTTATAATTTTTGTTTTTGTTTACGTTTCATAAACGAATTTCACAGGAATTTTCAAAATAAATTTGCACAAAACAAAAGAACTCTCTTCAAATTAAAAATAAATTAGTAATCAATTTTAAAATAAATAAAAATAAAATACCAAATAATTATAGTAAAAGAGTGAGAAAAAGAGAAACAAAAGCATAACAAATTCAATTTAGCACGTTTTCCCAATAATGCTCTTATCCCTCTGACATTATCTGTTGGTATCCTATCCATGCATGCAATGACACTCTAAGCATGATGCCATTCACAAATGCCTGTGTACTGTGTTTTAATACAGTCGTTTTGAAATATTTAAAAAACAATTAAAAAAAAATTTCCAATTATTTAAACAATTTCTATACAAAACAAATAGATTTGTATACTCTATTTTAGACACTCAATACAATATTAAAATTTTGAATTTGTGGCCTAGGCAAACAGCCTAGGAAAATAATCAATAAACGAACGAACATTGGAAAAGAGAAGGAAGAAGAAGTAGGAAAAAAATATGTTTTCAAATGAAAAATGACAATAAAGCAGTTAATTTATCTTCGATTGTATTCAATTGTTTTTATTGGCCAAAAACAAGAGAAGGCTTTTAAGCCATACCATACCATACATACACACACACCAGCAACATCAACAGCAAGTAAATTGAATGAAATAACAGTTATACTCGAAAAACCATTTCGTTCTTATTTAATTCATTGTGCAAATGACAGATATTTGCTATCATTTTGTTGTTTTTTTGTTTTTCTTATTTTCTTTATTTCTTTCTTGTTTTTCAAAATTTTTATTCAAATATTTATAAACGAAAATTTTACCACATGACATGCCATATCTATGGATTAATTCCTTTTATTGAATTTATTGTTGCTGTTGTTGTTATATTTTTTAATTCAATTATTTATTTATTGATTTAATTTTTTTATTATTAAGTTTAATGAATAATTTTTTTCCCAACTACCGATTAACTGTATTTGATTGGGAATTTATACGCTGTGCTGTATGTAAATGAAATCAAGTGTTTTAAAAACTTAAAAAAAATTTTTATATTAACAAGGACTTGTTAAAAGTTAGGATAAATAAAGGCATTGAAGTGATGCATTAATGCTTGTGAAGTACTTGTTTATTTGGGAATATTTAATAAATTAATTGACCAATAAGTATACCTAGTTAACTAAGGCAGACCAAAGAACATATCGCAGATTGTGGGCTTTATACCGCTTTTGTTCAGTTCAACTGAAATGCACTTTCATACGGAATCCATATCAGAGATCAGCAATGAATCTTTTTTTCGCTACTCCTAAGCACTCATGAAATTTTGAGTATAAGTGAGTCAACAATATTGATATTTTGATTCATAACTTTAGAAAAATACTTATAAATAATTCAAGTGACTCGAATCATTCATCAAAATTTAAAGTCTTAGCTGTTATTGCATTTACAAAAAGAGAAAAAGGACACATAAGCAAAAGTGACAGATCAGCATGCAGAGCAGCATGCAGAGCAAACACGCAACCTTTTAGTGTTCGTATTTGAATCATACTTATTTTGTGATTCTAGTAAATGTTGAGTCATGGAGGTCGAAATCAACAACATCATACGTATTGCTAAGTATGAATGAATATGATGAGTACTTTAAACTTTGAATATGAGTATGATATGGGTATGATATTAAAATAAGCATGAATGCGTATAAGTATTAGAAATTATGAATATTATACGATTCTACTCATGTTTTTGAATACTCATTGACCTTTGATCCATATAAGAGTTATATTTGATTGAGAAGTAATTTGCATTAAGGAGAACGAGGACGGATATCAAAATGAGGTTCGTTATGGTATTTATCACAAGCATGCTGTTCGTGACAATTAACTAATTTTCGAGAAAAATGTCAATACTCAATTGCCATGACCTCTACCTGGAAAACACTGCAGTGGTCAAGCAGTCAATAAGAAAGTTTAATGTCAGACCCCTAAATAAATACGCCATAATCTACCCTGTCACCCATATTTGAGCAATCAGTATAAACCTACAAACGTTTCTCCGAGAAATCCTTTGCATTCATGGAAAAGTACGGACGTTGAAATTACGTTCGTTAGGAATTTCATCACAGCGTATCTATCCGTGTAAATTAAGAGATTTTCGGTGATAATCCCGCTACAATATTGCTTTACCTTCAAAATTACCATAATCTCTGCATGGAAAACAATGCAGTGATGAGATAAAGAAATAAGCATATAAGAAAGTTTAATATCAGAAATCTTAATGAGTATACCATAGACCACCATGTTACTCATGTTATAAACGTCAGTAATTACTTCAGGCCAAAAGTTTCTAATTGGAATTCTAAAATCGAATGTTCTATTCAGAAACCATATAACCGACTCTAATGTGTTGTTGACTTCCCACAATAGCGGCAATTTCATAGTTCGTATTGGCCCAGAATTTGATTGCATTGAGCAAATAATGCCATGCAATGGAATAGTGCTCACTGTTGATTAGAAACCTGAATTCCTGCGTACTATTTCTATTAGTAGGCAGTAATATAACCATAAAACAGGGTTATCTCTACCACGACCCTATGGACCCAGTGTGTAATTGGTGGTCTGATACCCCAGATCTTATCTAGAGCCCTTTTGTAGATGTAAGTCCCTATTGCCGCTTTCCTAGTCCTTTCAATAATGTTATCCTTCCATGAGAGCATGGAATCAAGAACGACCCACCGATATTTAAACCTCTTAGATAAGGAAAGTTTAACCCCATTATGGTTCGGTAAGTAAAAAATAGGTACCTTATATCGCCTGGCAAAAAGCATCAATTGCGTTTTCCGAAGGTTGACACTATAACCACACTATGAGTAAAATTCAGCTTTAGATACTGCATACAACTCAAAAAGAGAGTGTTCAAATAACTTAAGACAACGTCGCTCTCTACTTTGAAAGTCGAAAGCAACGGTGAGAGAACAACACCTCACTTTGCGAATCGAAACCTGATACTATAATGGTCAGTTGATTCGCATAACTTAAGACAACGTCTCTGCTTTTTCTTTCTAACAGGGATAGTGCCTCCACTTTCATTGCCATATAAACCCAATCTGGAGAGGCATTAATTATTATTTTTGTTTAAGGCTCAGTAACGAACTTCATAGCAGGTTTACTAACATTTTTGTATTCTTTTTTAAGACCAACACTGTGAAGGTGACTCCTACTTATGCAGTTCATTGTGTTGTAATAACAGGAAGAAAGAAGGGTAGTGTGAGGCAATGTTTTCGTAATGACCAAGAGAACACATAAGGCATTCTTCACAGTGTCGTCACCTCAATTTTTCATGTCTAGAACGGTGCAAATATGGTCTGAATTCAACCAAAATCAGTCAATTAATTGTGTTGGTGTGTTATCAAAAACAGTTACCAAATTGCATGTATCGCTACTTTGCTAGGTCATCAGGGATCTATAGCCATTCTAAGGATACATAGTATTCATCCAAACTTTTAAACCTTTGTCACATTTTTCTCAAGAATTGCTTTGTAATTCTCACTTCCTTTTTCCGTTGCAGTTAATCATATATAATTAATGTTAACAATCAGGCAATCAGAAAACACTCAGGATCTCCGATGGGAATCGAACCCAAGGCCTAGGCCTGCTAGGTGAACAGGATATCCCAAGGTTGAAGGCACTCTCCACGTCAATGGGAGCTATCAGAGAGTAAAATTTATATGCCAGAGCTTTCTCAATGTTAGCCACCAAGGAGCTTAGTAAAGTCTCAGTCGACCTGCACATAGTAAACGTGCACTACATTAATATATTCTAAGAGTAATGCATGTTATGTATGCATACGATTATGAGCATAATTTCAACTTTTAAAATCCCACAGATTTCTTAATGATAATGACAAAGTGTCATGTTCAGCAAATTATTTTCGTTTGAAATATTTTTCTTCCCATGTTTTCAATAGTTACGCAAATATTTCATTAGAATAAAATGCTTATTTATGATGTACACATCTGCAACATTTCATTATTGCAACAATTGTAAATTAATTTGAAGATTATTATTGCACGTGTTGAAACACTCACAACATATAACATGTATGTACATACGTATGTATTATGAACAATGAATGAATGGATGGAACAAGTTTTATTTGATTTAATATTTCTAAGAAAACACCTACAGATGGTCCATTGAAATCAAGAATTTTGCTAAAATAAACTCGATTTTAATATTTTTTTGTTTTGCAAGTAATTTTTTGTTGTGTTTTTGCTGTTTTTTTTATGATTGTAGAACAGAAACTATAGCTTAAAGCAGTGAAACTAAAAAAGACATGACATGGTAACTGAATTACAGTGAAACAAAAGTTTATAATGTGTTTTCATATGCTTAATAAAGATCTCAATTGTCTAGCATAGCAATCGAGATGCTACTGTAGTTATAGTTTTTGAAATAATTGGATTGTTCTTGTTAAATGTGTTTAAGAATTGTTAAAGATTATGTTGTTGTTCTTGTTGCTTTTGTTTTTTTTTTTCTATTGTATTTCATATTTCACAACGAAACGATGAACTAGACTATGGCAAGGCAACTGCATTAAATAAATAAATTGCAATCTAGAAAAGAGTAAAGTAAACTTTTTGTTGCAAAAAAGAAAAAAACCAACTGAAAACCCCTCTGTATAAATAAAAAAAAAAATATTATTTGTGTAGCAAAGAAAGACTTGAAGCTCGGAAATGAAAACGTGATACTTACAATCAATGCCAAAAGCGTTATCGTCATCAACTGAATGATTGTAACTGAAAACCATTCATGTGGTTAACAGTAAGCGAAAAAATTCAACGTACAACTTGTATAATACAATACAATAATACTCGTATGTGGGTGTACATACCATACAAACATATGTATCGGGTGAGCCATCTATCGGTTTAAATTTGAACCATCGGATATTTCAAATCTGGCAATACTTATGTCATTCTATTCTGACGCAAATAAAATTCCGTATATTATCTCCACTGAACGTAATGAATCGACCTGGGGCCTTACGTCTAATAAGCCAACACACTACCTACTAGACTATGCTTGTGCAATGTTGGGACTTATTGGAAATTTATTTGCAAAACAAAAACAATTGGTCGGAAATTGTACGAAAATATCGAACAAAATTTGGTCGCAGAGAAAGAGCAATAGTGCCCGGTATGCGTAAGTTTATTGCTAAAGTTCGTGAAACTGGTTACGTTGGTGATGCGCCAAGATGTGAGCGAGTTCGTTGACCCGAAAATTTAAGCTATGGCTGAGAGTGTGCGTGACAGTCGTTATCGTTCTCAAGAATTGAACATTTCGTGCACCAGTTTACATCGAATGTTACGAAAAGATCTCGGTATGATGCCTTACAAAGTTCAATTGGTTCAAGAGTTGAAGCCGCATGACCAACCGCTTTGTTTTGCGCTTTGCTCTCATTACGTGTGCGTGATGCTCTCATTACGTGTGACTGTTCAGTGCTGGTTGTGGAGCGGAGGCATCATTGGCCCATATTTCTTTGAAAGTGAGGGCGTCACAACCTTTACGATCAATGGCGACACTTATCGCACCATGATAACCGATTTTTTTGTACCCGCTTTTCATGGTATTGATGTGGGTGATGTTTGGTTTCAACAGGATGTCTGATGTCCGTTGATGGAAAAGGTTATGCCAATTGGCCGTTTCTAGGACGCGGTTAAAGAAATATGTTATGCCGACAAACCAGAGACAGTTGAACATTTGGAGGCCAACATTCGTAATGCCATTGCCGAAATAAGACCCCAAGCACTCGAAAAAGTGCACGAAAATTGGTCCAATCGATTGGGAGACTGTGAGGCTACCAACGGCAGCCATAAGAATGTAATAACATTCCATTTCAAACCGAAACAATTGTACTTCACAACAAAAGAAATAAATTTTGAAAAATTTCAAACCTTTTTTGTTTTATTGCATATTTAAATGGAAGCATTTAATTGGCCCACCCTTTGTATCCGCAACTGTTAAATGGAAACTCAATTGAAATATGCAATGCGTTCACCAGCTAAACAGACTGTATGTAATGTATGGATGAGCACTAACACTCATTCAATTTTGCTAAATTTCTAGTGGCGTTTTGATGATGGTCAGTATTTTAACAACGTTATAAACCTAAATAGTAATGTTATGTGTATGTGTGTGTATATGCGTGGTATGCAATATTAATGGATACAGTGGTTATGTACAATAAATGTATAAGATTGTGTTTAAAATCGCCCACAGTCGTAGTCGTTGCATGTATCCATCCATGCTCTCATACGCTTCCACTGAAACTTATGTAATTTAAGATGATCTTTATAATTAATTTGCAAAATAGTGAAGGTTTGGTTTTGATTGTAACAAACCGAAACTATACAGGAAACTATTTAATTAGTGGAGCCCTTTTGTATTACTTTAAGGCGTACTGAAGATCTGATTTCCTATTATGAGTAATACTGTCAAATTGTAAAGCTTAACAAAGCATTTGCATATTATGTGCCAAATTGCGGGACAAATTCAAGAATATTGTTTTTTATGTTACATACATTCATACGTAAATAATCATTACATACAAGACTTTAGTCAGGACTACGACCTAGTTTCTCTCAACTGTTGTGTGCGTTAATTCTATACATGATTGGCGCGCCCTACAATTTAAAGACAACTCCGAACGACAGATTATTGAGAAACTTTTCATGACAATTTTATTTTACTCGCACAGTTTTTGCAGAAAATCTGCTGAAAGAACCCGCCGAGGAAATTTATTTTATATTTTGCTGGACATGTCCAACCTGAGGCTTGAACCGTGGCCTCACATGTCTAAAAAGCAAACACACTACCTTCTATTTATCCTACATCCAACGCTTTTTGAGTTATTCACAGTAAATTTGGAAGATAACTGGTATAACTCTTTCGAATTGAAGTTATTCAGAATGTAAAAATGTTCACCGCTGCCTCTACAACCATTGGACATTTTCCTTCAAAACATGGCTGCTAGAACTGCCATAAGGTTTAAGGTCTCAGATATGTTTAGACCATGTACAGTTGGGTACGAATCAATACTGTTTGCTGTAGAACCAAATAACCCTGATTTTAGATGCGATTACATAATACCAGAGACACTACAAAACTCACACTTCCACACGGAAAGAATAGTTTGCAGGAACTGTTATAGGTGACGGTGATAAAAAGGTCTTCAACGATGGGTTAAAAATTAAATTCGGAACTGAATCAGGAGTCTACTCCGATCATTTGATACTGAACTTGTCTTACAGTTTAACTTACCAGAACAGCATGTTTCAGGCGGAAATTTTTGTTACTGAACAAGCTGCACGTATGATCGAAACCAGGAACATACTTCCGTAAAACATGATCATATATGTGGACAGTTAAGCAGTAATCAAAGGCAATCAAAGGCGTCAAAAGTTGCATGAACTCTCTATACAGCATACGTGGACAAAATACTGGGGTCTCAGCTATTATCATAAGGAAACGGATCCGCTAGGAATCGAAGATGTCTGATAAAGAGACGATAGAGTGAATATATGCGCCTTCTATAGGAATACTTTTTCAAATTGGAAAGAGCAGCATGAAGTTCAACAATCCCTCGGTGGTCCAACATACCTGGTCACCGAATTTCAAATACCGTTGTGTCCAGCAGTGGTCGCAGTAGTCTAGTTGGCAGTGTGTTCGTTTGTTAGACTTGAGGCCACGGTTTATACCCCAGATCAGGCATCTCCAACAGAACGAAATATGAAAAAATATTTCTTTGGTGACTGCTTCTCAGTAGATTTCTCAAAACTCTATCGTTCGGAGACGACTTTAAACTGTAGGTCCGCAACTCATTTATAAAATCAAGGTACACAACATAAGTAATGTAAGAAGCTAGGTCGTAATCCTGGCTGAAGGATTATAATGAATAATTATGGTATGTGTCTAGCAGTGGAAAGCAGGAAAACCAAGGAACTACTTGAGTTAGACAGCACAATGGTTTGCACTCTAACAGAAATTCTAATGGGATACTGCACCCAATGGTAGTTTCGCTGACAAGCTCTGTCTACCCCTCCCTCCCCCAAAATTACTGCGAAAGCTGCTAGGATGTTTAGGAAACGGAATCGGTACAATGGGTTTAATGTAGGTGCTCTACACTTTAGGACAGATTTCATTGGTTTTTGAATGACAGAACATGATTTGAGCATAGTGACGAAAGTGGCTCTAGGGGAAATGGGCAGTTTCATTCGAAGCTTGAGGGGGATTTAATGTACCACTAAGGAATCATGGCTAGCGGACTTACATCAAACTGGGTAACGCAATGAGCTATATGGATCACAGAGGGAACTTGTCTTTGAACGCCATGCTACCTGCTGACCTAACCTAACCTATGGTAGTTAATTTCATTCTGTTTGTAAACATATTTTTGGTCAAGAACGATGGTTGTCCTATACGAGAAGCATACGAGAATTGTCTTCTATGTGCTTCAACCATCAGTATTAACTGGATTTTGAATTTTCTTTGATCTGAAGATATCCACGATAACGATGCTTTACCACAAAAGGTCCACAAGCGTTTGCACATGTGTAGTTCTTGGAAAATGTGGAAATATGTACAGACGAATATTATAATGAAATATTGGCTACGTTCTCGATATATTTTTGAAAATTCAAAAAAGAAACAGAAAACTCTTAAATTAAGTTTTCCATTCCGCTATACTTTGCAAATTCTGCAAACTTTCACCGCTCATTAAATTACACTCCTTTCTATACGTACATCTCTCGCTCTCTCTCTTTCTTTTTTTTTTCCTTTTTTCAAAATTCAATATTTTTTTTGCTTCTGTTATTTCATTCTACAGTTTTTTTTTAATTTTTTTTTGCACTGTCTGACATAAAAGCCAAATAACAATCAGAAAATCTAAAGAAAAATTTATGTAAAACAAGTAGAAGAAGTACGAGAAGAAGAAAAGAAAAACAGAATTAAGCCAATACAACTACTACTACAACAACAGCCAGCAGTTGGTTTTGAAAGGTAATGGCAGAAAATTGTTTGCACTGAAATTGGGTCATCATTATGTTTAGCATGATTGATTTTATAATCAACACACAATAAACTGAATTAAACTGAACTGAACTCAACTGAATACAGATCTGAGCTGAATTGAATCGCATTGAACTGAACTGTATTGAAGAGAACAGAACAGAACATAGAGGAGGCAGACTTGAAATATCAGAAAAAAAGAAAGGAGAAAAACAACGGGGATTTTATTCTGAATTGAAGTTATTTAAAAAAAATGTTAAAAGAGAATTATTTAAAATGAAAGAGAGAAACAGTAAAAAAATATTGGATTGTTAGCGTTCCTTTCGTTAAGAACAGTATTTTTTTCGTTTTCTTTTGTTGAAAGGAACCTGAATGAGTATGAGATAAGCCTTAAATGGTTTTATGATTTCATAAAGTTGTTAAGCATTCTATTGTTTGCTTTTACATTTTAAATATCATTGCCTCAGCATTAAGTTAATGGATACTACAGTGATTGTAATGTAATGCTGCGTTTAAAATTGGGCAGTAATTTAAGGGCACCTGTGGCCTCTGACATATGATCGGTAAAAACATTATCGGCAACAGAGATGCCACATCACTCCTCTTCCCTGATTTTGGTGGAACTTGGTCAGTGCAGGGTCTGCGTTTACCCGTGGCATCCCAACGGGCCACTATGCGTGCACAAGTGAGCTTTGTGATATCAGAGCTACCACTCCGACCTAATCTAACCAAACTCTCACAAAAAAAAAAAAAAAAAAAAAATATTTTCGCTGTCATTATCCAGCTCCAAATGTATTGGAGGCCCCAGGTCAAAACAAAAAAACCAAATATGAAAAATTACGCCTTCGTGAATTCCTCTCAGCAGATTTCTGGCAAAAACTCTGGGAGTAAAATAAAATTACAATGAAAAGTTTCTCAAAATGTTTGTCTGTTAAACTGTAGATCCCGCCACTCATGTATAAAATTAAAACACACAACGTGAGTGGTGTGACATGCTAGGTTGTAATCCTGTCTAAATGGTTGTAATGACCAATAAAGTAAGTAAATAAATAATATCCAAGGGCTGTTGTGAAATAATAAATCAGCGTGAAAGATTGAAAAGATTCTCTAGGACGATAATGGTGAGAAAAAAAGGGCGACAGATATACCTATGCGATAATCTGCCTTATGTATACATCAAAACCGCATAGCTACCAGAAATCAGAAATGAGTACATATTCAAAAAGATGAGTAGATTCGAATCATACTCATAATTTCTGATACTTATACACATATTAATACTTATTTTAATATCATACTCAGACTACTCATATTCAAAATTTGAAGTACTCATCGTACTCATATTCAACAATACGCATGTTGTTATTGATGTCGTCTCTCCACGACTTAACATTTATAAGAATCATAAAATAAGTATAATTCGCGTACGAGCATACAATACTCATCAGAAGCTTGTATGTTTGCTTTACTTGGTGTCTTTGTCTTTTTCTTTCTTCTTTCTTTGTAAATGCAACAACAACTAAAACTGTAAATTTTAATGAATGATTCGAATCACTCGAATCATTTATGAGTATTATAAGTATTTTTCTAAATTTATTAATCTGAATGAGTAATCGTCTGAATCAAACATATTTCGAATTTTATGGGTTTGATGTCAACGTTGTACTCACTACACATTGCAACCTGTACTTATAAATCAATGTTGTAGTGAGTACGAATGAATCAGAGCAGTTGAATTTCAATACTGTTGACTCACTCATAATCGAAATTTCATGAGTAATTATGAGTAGCGAAAAAACGATTCAGTGCTGATCTCTGATAGCTACGTTAGATAATAGCGAATGCAGCATGTAGGCAGAATGAACATCGTAATGGCTGGAGTACTTTTTATGTCATCACATAACCTTCGTTAGTCTGAGATCCTAAGATTTTATAATGAAAGCTGTGCCAGAGATAACACATCTCAGAGGAGTGGAGTGGAAGAGGTTAATAAAGTTTGTATTGGATAGAGCTTTTTTTGTATGTCTAAATGATGGGAGCACAGTAAGCCTACACAGGATGGCTTTGGTGAATGCCGATAGGCATATGCTCTAAATCCACTAGGATGCGGATTACGCGGACCATATGTGAAGTAATGGAAACATAAACAAATTTTAATTAAAAATTAAAACCAATTATGTATTCTTCTTAATTAAGAAGTAAGAAAAGGTATAAAATATAACATATTAAGGCTTATGATTAATGTAACATCAAAACAGGCTTAGTGTTCTCGGACACTCTAACTCTCTGTTTTTCAATTGTATTGAAATTCTTGTTTATTTTTCTATTTACGAATCTATTAATATTTTTATAAAATCTAATTTATCTTACGCCATATTGCAGAAAATGCTGAAAACACGTCAAGTGCCTAACAATTCCATTGAAGAACAAATAAGGAAGTAAGGCAGGCAGGCAGGCAGGCAGACAATATTAGAAAATAATTTCTTATAGAAAATCATAATTAAAATAGAATTTCATGTTCATAGAAAAACGTTATTCTTTTATTATGATTTCTCTTGTATAATATTTTTCATGAAGACATCATTCATTTAATAATACACAGGCATTTTGGTTCTGTTTTTTTTCTTCTTATTTGCCAAGTAGTTCAAATATATGACTGAACACCTGGTAATATTTGATGAAGATTAATGATTAAACTTTACTACATCATACTGCTGCACATTGTGCATCATGTAAAGCCAAAGAGAGAAAAAAAAGAAAAAAATAGAATGATTTTAATTTTATTTTTCCATTCTTTAAATGCCGCTTTCTAAAATGAAATTATAACCTGGTGGTGGATAAGCAAATGAGCATTTGAGCATTGACTGACATAAAAAATTGAATGATGCCAGCTTAAGTGAAAGTATGACAATAGAATAAATGATCCTTCGGAACATTACTTATGAAAACAGTAAATTAATATAATTTAATTACACATACTTTTACCATACATATGTGAAGTTAAAAAATGTTCAAAACAATTTTAAAATGGCTATATAAGTGCCATTCGTAATGTATGTAGTTCTAGCCAAAATAATTAAGAGCATGAGAAATGGTCAAGTTAAGCACACAATCATACAAATTCCAACAAAAAGTATTTAGCTAAACTAGGTAAATGCATGACTCATTTCAAATTGTTGGCGGACTTTAATTTATGAATTCTCATGTAAGGTTACAACGAATACATACATCCATACATACGTACATTATAGTCCTTCAGTCAGGATCACGACCTAGCTTCTCATACCAATTATGTTGTGTGCCCTAATTTTTTATACTTGAGCGGCGGGACCTACAGTTTTAAAGTCGACTACGAGCAACACCTTGTTTGAGAAACTTCTTCATGGCAATGTTATTCACACTCAGAGTTTTTGAGAGAAGACTGCTGAGAGGGCTGGGGTTTAAACCACGGCCGGTTCAATAAGTCAACACCCTACCTGGAATTGTTTCTAAATCGAGTAGAAGTTAAAGTTCTTGGATATAAATCTCATCATCATCAAATCTCTCTCGAGAAATTTTCATCACGATTTCTTAATATGAAAATACCGCCATCGGAAAGCCCTTGTCACGTCGGAAAGCCAAACGTGATAAAGCCTTCTATTAAGAAAATATACTTATGTTACAGTAGGCAGACATTGTCGCCCGTACTCAATCCAATGTCAATGACAAATGATTGTTAGATTTTTAATCTTTGTTTTGTTCTGTTCTCATATTTTCCTACATGTTTGTGTGAGTAATTCTGTGTACCGTACGATGTGTGTATTTTGTTGTCTATTTGTCTTGTTTGCGTATTTTTTGATAAGTTTACTTTTGCCCGTGTAACAAAATCCAATTCAAATCTGACGAGCGACATGAAAGCATGATTATTAAACGTGGAGGTGATGTAAATTGGCTACAGAAACCGTGTCACATATTCTTAAGACATACATATGTTTATGGGGTTTGCTTAAGTCATTGCTGTATGCAAAAAAGCCTTAGTGGTCCTGAAAGCCAAAATATCCCATGCCACCGGTAAAATTCTGTCGCATTTATAAGGCAGAGTCGTGGCAAATTCTTTATATCAGATGCTTTCCTTCCAAAGAATATTGAACGATATTCCACACATAGTGGCATCGATAGAACTTTCAAGCATACGCAAATTTCGATATCTCAGACACATACGTACATACATATATAATTGTTTATTACAACCTTTCTGTCAGCATGACAACCTAGCTTCTCTCACCACTTATATATGTAGTGTGTCTTAATTTTATACATGAGGGGCGTCACCTACAATTTAAAGTCGAATCTGATGAACAGATTTTTGAAAAACTTTTAATGGAAATTTAATTTACTCTCACAGTTTTTGCTTTATCTAAGACACGCTTTCTTTTATTTAAATTTAAAGATATGAAGCGTATAAAACGACCCCATATTGTTCTGATGCTTTTTGACTCTGAAACTTGAATAATTTCTCGTGTAAGTTTTTTAAAAGAACATTGCAGAGTGAAAAGTTTAACTTGCTGCTCAAGCCATGATGTTATTCGATATACTTTCGAGAACTGCTTGTGGATTTCAACCACCGTTCGCGGGCAACTAATTATAAACCTATTACCGGTAAATAATTAATTGGGCAACTTTTCCTTAATTTTGTGCAAAATATTTGCACGGCAATAAAATTTTTGTTCTCACTCTTGTTATTTAAATTAATTTTCTGCTATTTACCTTCACATCTAATAGTTTCAGGGCAACAATAAAATAATTTCAAAATATAAAAGTATAACGTTTAAAAACTCATTGGTACTTCACACTAAAACTCTTATTCGAAAATAATTTTTTACTTGCTTAGCAATGCAAAGCAGAAAAATAAATTAATTGAATTAATTTCTCTACAGAAATTATGTATGTACGCAATACAATATATTTTATAAACTGTGATACAATAAATAAGTTGTACATGAGTAATAGTAGTTGTATGTTAAAAATTTAGTGGATGACTTGAGAAGCAATAGAAAAGTTTTGTGTGAAAAATACATACAAATTTAATTAAAAATTTTTAAACATAATCGAGTTTCTAGCGAATGGCAAAGGTACGTTGTAAGTAGAAATGTGGGTTGAAATACCCATTTTCAAAAGCCAATAGTAATCATATTAACTTTATTATCATACATGTTGTAGAATATCTCCAACAAAACGATGTTGCCAAATTTCTGACAAAAACTCTGAGAGTAAATAAAACTAGCATGAAAAGTTTCTCAAAAATCTATCGTTCGAAGGCGACTTTAAACTGTAGGTCCCGCCACTCATGTATACAATTACTGTAGACAACATAAGTAGGGTGATTGTAATACTGACTGAAGGGTTAGAATGACTAAACAAGTAAGTGTTGGCTTATTAGTGCCAACCTCATAGTGCACAATTAATAGGCAACGCATTGCAATTCAAAATTTCATTTTGTGGACATGTTTGACTTGAGTTTGAAATGTTACTTCACGTCTAATGAGTCAACGCACTACTTACTAAACTAACGCGACTTCAAAATGATATTTTTTTAAATGTGTTGCAATTATCAAAGTTATATCTGAGATAGTCGCCGTACTCTAGTTGATAGTGTGTTGGCTTATTAGACGCGAAGCCACGGTTCAAATCCCCGGTCAGACATCAAAACGGCGACTTCCTCTCAGCAGATTTCTGGCAAAAACTCTGAGAGTAAATAAAGCTGCCATGAAAAAAGTTCCTCAAAAACTCTGACGTTCGGATTCGATGTTAAACTGTAGGTCCCGCCACTCACGTACATGAGTGATGTTGAGGAGCTAGGCCGTAATCCTGACTGAAGGGTTGTAATGACCAATTATGTATGTACTTATCAAAGTTACATCTGAGATAAATGTGTTGTGTACGATAAGTCGGTAGGCAGGTAGTGAGAAGAAGATGAGACCAACTAAAGGTCGCATGCCTATCAAAATACATATAAACCATCATGAAGGCTTGTTGTATGCTCTCTATTAGGAATACCACCTTACTTCCCATACTAATTCTATATCTTGTATAAACTTCTTTCGTTTCTTCCAGTCCGATTGGAGTTGGAGACGAGTTACGTCTGGTATAGTGTTCTCCCCAAAATATTTGGACCTTAAGCTTATGAAAGCAATGACACAAAAAGTGCTGCATTGTCTCCATGTCTTCACTATATGCCCTGCATTCATCATTTTCCGAATAAAAATTTTAACATTATTTTATACATAAAGTTCTTGGATTCGACAAGAGAACGGTTCGCCTTCTAATCGGAATTCTAATGGGACACTGCATTATTGGAAGTTTCACAGACAAGCTTGGTCTGCCACACCAGGATTACTGCCAAGCCTGCTATGCTGTTTAGCGAACGGAATCGGTACAACCTTTTATGTCAGTGGCGTGCACTTTAGATAAAGCGTCATTGGGTTTTGGGTGACAGAATGTTTGATGATCTTGGCATGAAGACGAATGTGCCACTAAGGGAACTGACCGGTTTCGGAGCTCGGGGTGGTTCAAATCGAACACTAACAGATCATGAAAAGGGGTTTTATATCATACTGGGTAGCACTGTGAACTGTGGCTGCGAATGGCAAGCTAACCGCTAACCTCACCTAACCTATTGGGAAACCAGGAATTATTTTCTTAATATACACATTAGTAATCATCAAGTAGCGGGAGTAAATTAAATTTGTTTGTACTTAATTTCACAACGTATCATTCATTGATGTTAACCGCATGTATATTGCTTTCTAAGTGTTTTGGTTATGAACTCTTTGTCATTAATTTAAAAAGCTTTTAATTTCCTTTCAAAAAATAAAAACCAAAAACCTTTAATTGAATTCCAAATTAAAAAAACCTTTTCAAACTTCATTTAATTAAATGTGACAGCAAAAACGAAAGCAAAAAAGTTTAATAAAATACCTGGTAATAGTAATAATGAAAGTAATTTTCATAGATAATGGATGGCTTACCCAAACATTTTCATTAGACTAGTTTCAAAGAAAATTACCTGGAAAGACAAGCGAAAAAAAGAAAGGTTAAGATTAATAATAAAAAAATGATCAAAATACAATTACTTTATATTACAACTATTACTGGCTTAATCTACGATACATAATAACAATTTTAAAGTTCATTGAAAAGGTCATTTATTTTATTTTATTTCGAAAGAAAAAAAAACCAATTTGGCTACTAAATGAAAGCAATTTTCCATTGCTTGATAGCTTAAATACATGATTTAAAGTTTATTGTAAGACTTGCGGTTTTCCATTTAAAGCACAGTCAAGCGAATGATAAATTTGTGTAGGTTTAGCGAAACTACCATAACAGAGTGAAAAATCGTTTGTGGCTTTAAAAACAGGTCAAAATAATTGCCAAACAACACTTTAAAATTATTGCTACTGCTGGCAATCGGAACAATCGTAAAAATTTAAACATCTTAAAACAAAAAAAAAAAAAAAAAATATGTGCTTCAAACGATAACAATTTTCCCAATAACAACGAATATTGCCATGCCATGCCTTCTCTCTAACTCCGTGTAAGTAAACGTAACAATTCAATATGATTTTACTTTTCCAAACAAATTTATGAAATGAATTTCAAAAAACGTTTACTTGGTCAAATGCATGAAATTGTTCGAAGCGTATAAATAAAAAACTTATAACTGTACTAGAAAATGGTTGCCAAAAAATGGTTTTTAACCAAAAAAATTAGGAAAAAAAAATACTGAAAGGAACAACAAAATATTTGGTTGGTTGCTATCAAACGTGCATTGCGGCTAAGAAAACACTTGCAAAAAAAATTTTGTGCCGAATTGTTTCTCCAACAATTTTGAAATCTGAAAACATGTTCTGTAATAGTTTGGTTCAGTCCCAAAAGTTTTTGTCTTGTTGTAAAATTTTTTTGATTGGTTGTTTGAAATATTTTCGAATTACCCTTGATAAAGGCATGAGGAAAGGAAAATTTTCTATTTTTTATCTTCTAATGAACAATGTACCCCAGAAATCATCTTATGTTGTCCGGCCACGCATCAAATAATGGATCAAATTCGCCTTTTTTGTTAATGTATTGCTAAAAACGTATTCACACGTATAGACTGAGAAAAGTTTGAAGAATATCAAAATATGTACTTATGATTTTCGCTACCTGCGTTGCATAAATCATATGTTTTCTTCTTCTTCACAACAACAATACAATGTTGTTTGATGGTTCAATTTTGATGTGTTGCTGTGCTAAGCAGAACAAACATTACCAACACATATGCATATTTGATCAGTTAAATTTGATACGTCGCCATTCGCCATTATATTTGCTTTGCTTTGTTTCACTCTCATTCGATGGATGGATTATTTGAATGGAGAAGGTTTCCATATATGTCACATACTACACCATCTGCAAAATAGTATCGAGTGTTGCAGCTGGTAGAATCTTTGCCTTTTTAATCCAGCAAAAGACAGTAACTTTTTCGCCGTTATCCCCTTCTTGAGTTCGAAGTGCATGCTGATCTCTGGATGTATTATTTCATTGGAGTTTAAAGCTTCCTGGTTTTCGCAATTAGAAAACCCTGATGGCAATTCGTTCGTCTTCTTCAGGATTCTAAACTGAATTACTCAACTTTATAGTTAAGTACCTTAAACAATACTGCACGCTATCTCGTATTTATGCAATTTATTCGTCGGAAATTAGTACCAAGGAAAATAGAAACGACTTAATTTGTAGGATTTTTTATTCGTTCAAGGCGAAATTGGTTATTTGGCTTAAAGTCTCTGTAGTCTAGTGGGCACTATTTTGCCCACCTCAAACAGAACGAAATGTGAGCAAATATTTCTTTCGGCGTCCAGCAGCCCAGCCTAGCAGTCTTCTGGCAGAAACTATGAGAGGAAAATAGCTACCCTAGCAGGGTACGGCGTCTTCCTCTCAGCAGATTTCTGAGATTGTCATGAAAAGGTTTTCAAAAACGTTCGGAGTCGACTTTAAACTGTAGGTCTCGCCACTCATGTATAAAATCAACTCACACGGCATAAGTAGTGTGAGAAGCTAGGTTGTAATCCTAACTAATGGGTTAAACAGTAGTGCACGCCCTTTCGTATTTATTCGTCGGAAATGAGTAGAATTTTTAATCGCTTAAGCCGAAAGTGGTGGCACAAAATGTGAATAGTAATTGTGGGCTATGGGAAGTGGGCTTGAAATCGCCGTAGTCTAGTAGGTAGCGCTTTAGCCTATTAGACGAAGGCACATGGTTGAGCCCTCGACTCAGACATAAAACAAAATATAAGCAACGGTTTCCTTCGGCGAATTTCTGTCTTCTGGAAAAGTCTGAGAATTAAATAAAATTTCCATGAAAAGGTTCTCAAATATCTGTCGTTTATAGTCGACATTAAACCGTAGGACCCCTGCTACTTGTGGATAAAATTAACACACAAAACATGAGTTTTTTTCTGGACTAGGTTGTAATCTCAACTAAATGACCAATTAAGAAAATCAATGTACTTTTGAGCAGATAGCAACAGCTGTAGCCTGATCAGCTATCACTTTTAAAATTATTTTCACATGAAATTTTCTTGTTTACATCTATACAATCATAATCCAATAAATTAAATTTAATTGTGAATAATAAAATATTTGTGTCCTTTGAGAAGGGACGAAACAAAACTCGTAAATTTTTTTTCAGTGTACTTCCAAAATGCTATCAACAGACGACAACCACAAGCACGGGCCAATAATACAAACAACCAAAAAAAAATGAAAAACGAGTACAGAAAACATATTGAAAGTTCAGGTTCAATAAAAGTCCACGAAATGCCTCACACGTGTGTATTAACTGGAGAAAGAGATTTGTTTTTCAAACTGTTTTTTTTTGCATTTGTTTAGTTTTTCTATAACTAAACTGCAGTTTTCTTAGCTTTTTTTTTTCCTTCTTTGCTTTGAATTTGGTACGATTTATATTTGTGCACTAGAAACGCCAAAGGCATTGATAACACTCGTACAACGCTGTTGTATATACAGCCAGACATACAAGCATGCCATTTACAACAGCGCAAACAGAGTGTATGCATTCGAGAGTATGAAAAGAAAAACTTTTTCGTTGTTTCGCTGTTCCTCCACATTTCTGTTGAATTTCTGTAACGCGACAACAGTAAGTGTTACTTACCATAACCCCGTGCAGTGCACCCGGTATGTCATGAAAATGGAGAAGCGAAAGAGTAATGTAAGTTGTAGACTGAGGTTCAGTGTTGTAGCAAGAGATGCCAGGCAACACAATTTACACTCCCACTTTATGTGAAAGTGGCCTGGACAACATGCCAGTTTTGTTTTGTCGAATACCATACTGTTCAGCTATAATAAACTCTTTAAGTGGACCAATTTTAGAGCGGATATTTTTATTTAGTTTGTCACGAGACGAAAAGACAAGTCAATGTTTCTTGAATGTTCGTAGAATTTGGTACAAATCTAATCCATAAAATGAAAGTACAAAAATATACTTTTCATCGTTAAACAGTTCATATAAGTATGTACGTGTTAGATTTAGTTTTGAAACTTGAAGAGCTTGTAAATTTGTAATTGCCTTGCAGAATATCCTCTACTGAGTTGTCATTTATTAATTTTTGTTTTTGCCAAACTATGACATGAAGATCATATGGGCAATGACCTGTGTTCGCTGAATGAGGTTTGAAGCAGTTCGTATCTAACCTTCAGGGAAAAACCACCTTTAGCAATGAGGTCGACTGCTGAATGAATATGGACACACAAAATTGCCGAATTTGGGACGATACCAATTCGCATCCACAAGCTTCCAATGCATCACTAAAAAGTAACAATTGAGTGTGGATCTTGGGCTGATGGTATTTATCATTGCATATTTCTTGATTCCTATCAACAGTCTTCTTCTGGGGGAAAATAAAATTGACATGAAAAGATTTTCAAAGATCTATCGTTCGGAGTAAACTTTAAATTTTAGGTCCCACCACTCGAGAATAAAATTAACATACACATCATATACATCACCGGCGTACTCTAGTAGGTAGTGTGTTCGCTTATTAGACGTAAAGCACGGGTTCGAGCACCAGGCCAGACGAATGAAAAGGATATTAAAAAAAAATATTTCTTCGGCGACTACCTCTCAGCAGATTTCTGGCATAAACCCTGAGAGTAAATAAACCTGCGATGAAAAAGTTTCTCAAAATCTGTCGTTCGGAGTCGACGTTAAACTGTAGGTCTCGCCACTCAAATGTAAAATTAAGGCACACAACATGGATGGTGTGAGAAGCTAGGCCGTAATACTGACTGAAGTGTTGTAATAGCCAATTATGTCTGTATGTATACTTATGTATGTACACATCATGGATGGTGGGAGAAGCTAGGTGGTAATCCTGACTAAAAAGCTGTACTGACTAATTAAGTGAAATAAGTAAACAATGTTAATGGCGAATAATGATCTTAAACTTTCTCTTAAACATTTAAATTTTTTTTTATAATTCTCTTAAACTAACTTTAATTAATATTCAGAAACTAAGTTCGTATTAAAGTCTTAAAGGTTTTTCCTTGTGTATTTCTATTATTTTCTTATTATACTCTTTATAACTAATATCCACTTTTAAGCATATATTTTTCTGATAATCTTCTTTCGTAGTTTTTATTCTGCTCCATATTTTACTCAACATTTTCTTTATTTAGAAATCAATTACTACAACTCATACTTTACAAAATTTCATTCTTTCTTTTGTATTTCTTTTATAAGTATTATACTCGTATTTTTTGCATCACCATTACTGTCACGTCTAAATGACGTCAAGTCGTCTCAGATCTATATGGTATGGAGTGTAGTGTATAATGTTTTAAGTAAATTTACAATTCACTTTATGGCAGGCAATTTTCCTACCATTTTTTGTTTTTTGTATTAGAATTTGCCATGTCTAAGCTAAAGCCCTTAATGTGAGTTAAAGTTAACCATGTATTATGAATTACTGCTACTGTATTTAAGTATATACATACATATATAAACGTCTGTTATATCTCTCTGTATTAGTTTGTATAAAAACCTTTGTTATTTTGACATTATTAGTCTGTATATATCCTGTATATGGATTAAGTTTATGAAGTGTTGTGTACATATTTGAATTACTAACACAGAGAGAGAGTAATTAATATTGTAGATTAATTATTTAAAATGAACACACATAATTATGTGTTGGTATATATATCGGGCTTAAAGAAAAGACGACTTCATAATTGTTTATTAATAATTACGTAAACTTATAGATAAGTCTGGGAATTTTCAGGTGAAAATCTCTAAAGTTAAACGTCTTGTTTAATGTGGTTGATTGTAAAGCAAAGCTATAGCCTTGAGGTAAAATAATTTCCTCAATATGTACATATACAGCAAATTTGTTCACGTAAACCTATACAAATATATGATTTAACTTTATCAGCATATCAGCCTTAGTTTTGAATTTCTATTTAAATATGGTATACGAATTTTGTTAATTGCTGGGGAATTAATTATAATTGCAAAACAATGTGAACTCTGAGTTTAATTGTTTAAGGAATTTATTTAAATATTTTGTATTAACAATTTAGGAAATCTTAAATTTGTATTGGTATGTTCAGTTCCATATATAACTGGAGGCTAAGCATTCATTGCTATACATTACCTAATGCTGAGAATTATTTGGTACATGTTAGTCTGGCATGGCAACAATGTTGATAAAGCAGCATGTGATGCTGAATTATTGCAATATAATATCTCTCCAAATAATATTTTAATGATTATGAGTTGAGTTACGATTATCATTTGATCGATTTAGTTAAGCAAACTGAATAAATGAAAAAACAAAAATTACTACAGTGAGCTCTTAGTAACGTGAACTAATTTTCGCAAAGGCTGTTCACATTTTCGATTTGTTTGTGCTAAACTAAAGCAAAACAAAAAATAAAGTCGCTTTAGTCTAGTAGATAGTGTGTTGACTTATTAAACATGAGGCCTCTGTTTAGATCCCTAGTCCGATATCTCCAACAAAACGAAGTATGAAAAATATTTCTTCAGCCACAGCCTCTCAGCAGATGTATGACAAAAACTCTCGAAGTAAATAAAATTGCCATGAAAAGAGTTTCCCAAAAATCTGTCGTTCGGAGTCGACTTCAAACTGCAGGTCCCTACACTCATGTATTAAATTAACACACATAACATAAGTGGTGTGAGAAGCTAGGTCGTAATCCTGACTGACCTAATGACGGATTATGTGCTTATGTATATAAGGCTTTTGGATATTATGGAGATGAGTTTTCTGAGGGGATTTTTAAAATTTCTTAGCTTTCATTTATAGCGTTAATAGCCTGATAGGGGTGAATACAGATCAAAAATTCTATGAAATTTTAAATTCAAGTTTTACAGATTTTAAGTCTTGCTCACGTTTAGGAATAGTCAACGTAACAAAAAGTGTTCATGTTTCTGGAATGTTCTCGTTTCCGTATTGTTCACGTTTTCGCTAGTTCACTGTATTTTATTTAACTCTTGTATCACGATGGAACTACCAATTTATTTCCCAAGCGTGATGTATTATAGATTCCTCGATTGCCAAACTAGGTATTCTCCATTTGTTGTACACGGAGGATCAACTTCGTTGGTAGCAGAAAATAATGTGCAATACTGCTATGATCTGCTTGACTTGTATGTATCAAAAGAGAACCGAGTATCTTTTGCCCTTATATCGCACAATTATGATTCTCAGAGGTAAACTGCCGATAGAGTTGGCACTCAATCAAATTACTTCTGTGGAAGATGTGGTCCTTAGGAAGTTGCAGAAACTATATTTTATCCGATGTAACAGCGCCCTACTTTTATCATGTAAAAACAAAACAAAATAGCAAAAAATTTGTTTGAAGACGCTTTGATCTTCTATGGGACTTCTAGACCACGAGTTCGAATATTAATTGTATTATCACAATGGGCATGAACTTAGTCTAAATTTATTATTGTTTCTTTGCAACGTGTTATCCATGTTCAGCAATGTTATCCATGTCAGCAATGAATCGTTTTTTAGCAACTCATAAGTACTTATGAAATTTTGAGTATGAATGAGTCAACAGTATTGAAATTCAGCTACTCTGATTCTTTCATACTCGCTACAACATTGATTTATAAGTACAGGTCGCAATGATTATGAGTATAACGTTGATATCAAACTCATAACATTCGAAATATGTTTGATTCATACGCCTATTCACTCAAATTTATAAATTTAGAAAAAATACTTATAATACTCATAAATGATTCGAGTAATTCCAATCATTCATCAAAATTTACAGTTCTAGTTGTTGTTGTATTTACAAAAAAGAAAAAGATAAAGATATCAAGCAAGGCAAACACACAACCTTCTAGTGAGTATTGTAGTATTCGTACGCGAATCATACTTATTTTGTGATTCTTGTATATGTTGAGTAAGGGAGTGTCGAAATAAACAACATCATGCGTGTTGTTAAGTATGAATATGATGAGTACTTCAAACTTTGAATATGAATAGTATGCGTATGGTATTAAAATAAGTATGAATGCGTATAAGTATCAGAAATTATGAGTATGAATCGAATCTACTCATCTTTTTGAATACTCATAGCTGATCTCTGGTTCGGATCAGTCCATAAATGGTTTATAGTATTACTTTGACAGTTTTATCATGATTCGAATCTACTCATGTTTTTGAATACTCATTGCTGATCTCTGGTTCAGATCAGTTCATAAATGATAGTATTGTGTGGTGCAGCTTTATCATTTATTTTGTCTTTTTCTGCATTTTTTTGTATTCGTTTATCGTTCTTTGTTTTTTGGAATACATATTCGAATATATTGTAGTGTTCAAATGAAAAAAAAAAAAAAAAAACTGAGTATCCTTAACAAAACCAATAAAAGTAGAATAAATCATAATTTTTTTTATTTTAAAACTTGTTGTTGTTGCTGTTATTGTTCTTAGGCCTTAGACATTCGTTTCAAATGTTTTAAAATAATCATAAGGGTTCTACCCACTTTTTTGATTTGAATTTTTTTGTTTCAATTTTTTCTTCTTTTTTTTTTGTTTTGAACTGTTAAAGAACACTGCCTAACTGTGGGTTAGTTATGCTATCCACAGGGGTTTCTTATTACTTTATAACATTATTATTGTTGCTATTTGCTGTTGTTGCTACTATTTTGGTACCGTACATGACTACTTCATTGAACAATTGTCGGCTTGTAACCGGGGGATTTATAACTTTGTTTAAGTAATTGTAAACGCGTACATTTGTGTGTGTGTGTGTCTGTCTATCCTTTTGGTTACATTGCCAATGGATTTAAATTCTGTCCGTTCTGTCCGTTATGTTGGTTTTTTCCCTTTTCTTTGCTTCTGTTGCTATTATACAAGGGGTTGCTACCTGCCTTTTTGGGTTTGCAATACATTGTTTTGGGTTGAGTATGAATGCTTGGCTAAGTGTGTTATTTCCTAATTTTCCTACCCAGCCGGCTTCCTTTTTGTAATTTCTTTCGTTCTTTTTTTTTGATCAAACTAATAAAATAGGTAATAACAACGGCGTTGATGACGACCCTGCCTGATAAGGATAAAGTTGTTATTACAATTCGTATTTAAGCTTTAATAAATCAAGTACATGATGTCAAGGATTAAAAGGCGTCCACTTGCGCTCATTGTATCATAAATTTCCCAAAGAAAATATTTGAATTAGAATTTCTGGTTTCATTGTTCCAATTCAAAGAATTTTATAAAACGTTTCGTTGTTTTTTTGCATTTATTTTCGTAGGCTTTTTTTATTAAGAGGTGGTAATTTAAAAGAGAATGGAGGTTTTTTTAAAAAAAATTTACATTATTTCTCTCTTTAATTTGCATAAATTTGAAGGGATTGCGTGAAATGTGAACAGTACTTAACAGAATGTTAAAGCGTGAAATATGCAGCCACTGAGATGTCATTTGCTTTTAATTACTGCCAAGGGCTAAAATGTGTTTTACTACTACGCTACATGATTTATGGTTAAAGTGTGGTAATAAATTTGTCTCTATCGGACTATCTATTTTGAGTATTAAAAGAAAGCCGGGGAAAATATCGTCCATATTATAGCCCAGGATAGCACAGTGAAGGACAAGGCTGCCCCACAGAGTGGAACTCTTAAGGCTACTGGGCTGCTCAATGGATGCTCGTCTACGGTGTTCCTTTCACCTGCAACTCGATATTTTCTGATAGCCAGGCTGCCATAAGATCTCTGTCGAACGTTGTGAATAACTCCAGGATCATTGGGGAATGTCACCGCTGTCTTGACCTCCTTTCTGAGCGCTTCAGTGTCAAACTTATCTGGGTCCATGGGCACAGTAAAATTCCGGGAAACTGCAGAGCCAACGAGCTCGCCAGGACTGGTGCACTACTTCCGTAATCCTGTTCAATCGATTTGGGCATGCCACTTATCTCGGTCAAGCTGACCATAGCACGAAAATTCTTACGAGACGCCAACCTATCCTCTGTCAATGAATAGTCCTGGTCAATCGCTAGGCCTTCGATGGATAGAAGGCGCACCAACCAGTTACTTGAACTTAGCCGTAATATCATCTCGATCACAGTTGGCCATTATAACCCTTCAGGCAGGATTACGGCCTAGCTGCTCATGCCACTTATGTTGTGTGCGTAATTTTATATGTGAGTAGCTGAACCTAGAGTTTAACGTCGACTCCGAACGACAGATTTTTGAGAAACTTTTTCATGGCAGGTTTAGTAACTCTCAGAGTTTTTGCCCGAAATCTGTTGAGAGGAAGTCGCCGTAGAAATATTTTTTTTTCATATTTCGTTTTGATGTCTGACCTGGGATACGAACCCGGGCTTTACGTCTAATAAACCAACACCCTACCTACTAGACTACGGCGACTTCATGTATGTACTTACATCGCTCAAGCTGGCCATCACACGGAAATTCTTCCGAGACGCCAACCTATCCTGGATCAATAAGGAGTCCTGCTCCACCGCTTGCCTCACTTGGCCCTCGATGGGTAGAAGGCTCACCAACCAGTTACTTGAACTTGGCCGTAACGTCATCTCGATCACAGTGGCCATGCTCATAGGTCATTGTGTTATGGGAAGACATGCGGAAAGAATGCAGCCCCCATCTAACGAAGAGGAGACTGTTATCCACTTTCTTTGTTAATGCACATATCTTGCGGAGTGAAGATATAGGTTATTTGGCTCTCCAATCCTTGTCAGCTTGACGGAGCTATCGTCCATTGATGTTAAGGTATAGGCTCGTTTATCAAACTTTCTGACTGGTTTTCCAGCATAGGGTAGTCGTGCTTTAAATGTTCAGCACTTGCGTTGACCAACTTCTTTTTCCCTGGTTTGGAGGAACTTGGGTAGTACAGAGACTGCATTCATCTGTGGCCCACAACGGGCCGCTATGTGGGCTCAAGTGAGCTTTTGGTATCAAAGCTACCACTCCAACTTAACCTAAGCCTTTAAAGCCTATTTATTTTTCTATTATTTATCCTTCGCTCTGTTACCCTATTTAAATCTCTTGCAGTGTATTTTCATTCCACAACAACATTTTAATGAATTCAAATATGTGCGTAATTGAGTTATTACAACATTGTTCCGTTTCATGTTGGCAAAATTGAAATCAAAAACAAAAAAAAAAAAAAAAGAAGGTAAAGAAAAATTAAGATTGTAATCGTAATCAAAACTATAAATGCGCGTATGCCAGCAAACATATGCAAGTGTTCATTCAACATTCATAGAATATTCTTCAAAAAGGGGAAAAATATTCATACATACATAAATACTGGGTGCATAACCTTTTTGCAACACCCCATTTCGTATATAAATCAAAACTAACATGTATTTACACTTCACTGCCTCTGTTACAGCAGGGTTGTTGTTGAGCATTATTTTGCCGCGTATCTGCCTAAAGAGATCAACCGTAAAGATTATCGCTTAGTAAAGCATACAAATGCTCATAAATCCTTAACTGTAGCCAATCAAAATAGTCAAATTTCTAGTTTCCGGTAATCAGAGACGTTTATCTTCATCTACTAATTATTGTGGATAGATTTGCAACTCTGATAGCTGGCTGCTCTGCTTGCATTTGGCAAAAACAAGAACAGAAGAATAGTTTAATGCAAGATCTTATTACAGGATATTAAATGACAATAAAACTATTAATGTTAATATTTAAAGAGAATTGAAAGGAATTAAGTAGAAAATTTAGTTTTCATTTGAGGGTTAGTTATACGTAGTATGTATTTGAAGTCGATGTAGTCTAGTAGGTAGGGAATTGGCTCAAATCCCAGGTCAGACATCTCCAGCAAAACAAAAAAAAAATATTTCTTTGGCGACTTTTTCTCTTGTTCTAGCAACAACTCAGAGAATAAATCAAATTGTCATAAAAAAGTTTCTCCAAAAATATGTCGTTCGGAATCGACTTTAAACTGTATGTCCTCCCACTCATGTATAAAATTAATATACACAGCATAAGCGGTGTAAGAAACTAGGTCGTAATCCTGACTAAAAGGTTGTAATGTTTGCTTGTTACGATTAATCATATAATAAAATATGCGGCTGTGAAATATATTGGCTCTATTAACAGCTCGTTTGGCAAAGATTTGAACTCGGAGTTGCATTTTTTATTTGTCGGTACATAATTCCCAACGATTTTAAGATCACTTCGAAGTGCTCACGCAAAACATTACCTTTTTTGTGGAAGGTGAACGGAGGAAGTCTCCAACGAAGGAACGAATGGTCTCGTGAAAATTTTGCGTAGAAAAGTTTGTTTTCTCTTGCCTTCCCATCTGACTTTCTATCCGAAAAGTTAGGTTAGGTTATGTAAGACTGTGGACCGGCCTAAGAGATCACTTAGGCCAACATTTAGGCCCATTGGAACACCACAATCTTAGTTTAGGTTAGGTGTCGAACCCTTTCGAAGGAAGAGGTCCCACTGAGGCCAGTATTTAGGCCTATTGTGATTCCAGAATTAATTCTACTCGAGGTCAATCATTCCCTAGACAAAATCATATTAAGTTCAAAATACATCTTGCTGTTGCAGCAATCTTTATATCAGAGAGCTCGGTCGGCGATGCCCGGGCACTGCTGCATGAGGTGAAAGACAATCTCTTCTTTCTCCTCAGAGCACAACTCATGCAGGAGTCATTAATTGAAATGCCTAAATAAGATTTGCTATTGTGCGTTACCGCTGTGTGTGAGGATCGCTGTTGGTGGCTTATTGGCATACACTTGCAACTTAAGAAAACCACACAAGACAAAGTCTAACCACTTCAAATCGCACGATCTCGATGGCCAGTTCACATCACCTTTAAGTGAGATTCCACATACATACATAATTGGCCATTACTACCCTTCAGTCAGGATTACGGCCTAGCTTCTCAACACCACTCATGTTGTGTGCGTTAATTTTATACATGAGTGGCGGGACCTACAGTTTAAAGTCGACTCCGAACGACAGATTTTTTGAGAAGCTTTTCATGGCAATTTTTACTCTCAGAGTTTTTGCCAGAAATCTGCTGAGAGGAAGTCGCCGAAGAAATACTTTTTGTATTTTGTTTTTGATGTCTGGCCTGGGATTCGAACTCGGGCCTTTCGTCTAATAAGCCAGCACACTACCTACTAGACCACGGCGACTTCATTAAGTGAGATTACGTTTTCTAAAATCGCTTGTGCAGAAAATCCAATGAGACATGAGCGGTGAGACATGAGCGGTGAGACACGGTGAGACACATTTCTGAAAGAAATGTGGACAGACGAGGCGACCAGACCAAACACAAACCGTAACTTTTTACTGATGCATTGAATGCTCTTGGATCTCATAAATTCGAAAATTTTGTTTGTTCATTTTCATCCAGAAATGGACTGAAGAAGAACAAGGATGGTACTCGCCATTGACAGTGATGTCCTGGACGACGACGTTCTCGAAGAAATATGAATCAAAATTGAAAGCAAAAAGTGACTTTTGCGGGACTTCTTAAAGATTGGTGTCTTTACAAATTTAAGCATTTTGTTTGTTTACGTTAACATCATCCGCAAATGGGTCTCATCGCGGAAGATGATTTCTGGATGAATATTAGGTTGATTAGTCAACTTCTCCTCAGCCCATTTAGTGAATACATGTGATTTGGGAAAACACACAGAATAAATGTAGTCGCCGTGGTCTAGTAGGTGTCGCGTTTTCTTATTAGACATGAGGCCACAATTCCAAGCCCAGCTGAGATAATTCGGACAAAACGAAATAAGAAAAAATATTTCTGGGGCGACTTCCTCTCAGCAGATTTCTGGCAAAAACTCTGAGAGTAAATAAAATTGCCATAAAAAGTTTTTCAAAAATTTATCGTTCGGACTCTGTTGTAAACTGTAGGTCCACACAACATAAGTGGGTGTGAGAAATCCTGGGTCGAATTCGCCAAATGTAACTTCAAAAAAATGGCCGTTTGCAACTGTCAAAGTGCAAAAGTTCATGTTGGAAAACCCTTTATTATTAAATCTAAAAGGATTACAATATTTTTAATTTATTTTATAAAAATTTGAATTCCATAATGTAATTTTCTACCTACAGAATGTGTGTTAAATTAATTTCGTAAATTTATTTCAATTAAAAACTTGTGTAAGAAGTAAATAATAAACATTTTTAAATCAAGAAAATTAAATGGAAATCGCATTGAAAATATAAATATTTTCCTCACTTTTTTCACACTCCATGATGCTCTTATCTTTTTATAATTTATTGTTATAAACAAAAGAATATTTTTTCTTCATACTTTTATGGGTTTGTGGTTCAAAAATGTTTTCAAAATTCCTGGAAAACTTCACAAGCTGGTATTAAAAGACTTGTTTTGTATTAAATCCTTATGGTTTGCATGTGTAAGAAATAAAATTAAAAGATTTTAAATTGAATGTACAAGGTTGTCTTCCTTTTCCCCATATTTTATGATTAAAAAATGGAGAGTAAAAGTTTAAGCAGAAGTGTATTAAAAAGTATAAATTTTCACAAAAAAAAAAAAAAAAGACGTGGAAAAAATCGTATTTAATTATATGCCTTTTCACTTGTAGACAGAGTGTTATATAAAGAAGGAGTAGAATGAAATATATAAATCATATAAAAGGAATTAAAATTATTCCATGCTGTTTGTCGTCATAATAAGCATGTCACGACATTTTTTTTTTTTTCGTTTTGTTTTTTGTGTCTAAATTTTCCTTCCCGTTCTCCCGCCACTTTACCTTTTAGAATGTCACATTGTATTCGCAAATGAATTTATCTTATTTCCATTTATTTTTTTTTTTCTTTTTTCCCTACTTTATATTTATCCAGAAACACTTTTTAAATACAGTGCAAGACAAAAATGTTCAAATGTAAGCCAAATGTTTTTAAAGAGAGGTTTATTTAAAAGTTCAAATTTGAAATTTTTCCAAGTTTATATTTTTGTTGGGGAGTACAATTATCCCGCTTAGAAATGTTATTTGATTTCATTCATATGGCTGCCGCGGCTGGCCCAACAGTACCTCATTCTCGCGGACCAATTTTCGTAAACTTTTTTGAGTTTGTCTGGAGTCATACCTCGGCAATGGCATCACGAAATGCTCAACTGCGTCTTGTTTGTCGGCATAACACTTTCCTTCAACAGCGCCCCACCGAAAATAGTCTAACGGTATCAAATCGCAGCATCTTAGCGGCCAAATGACGTTACCATTTTGTCGAATTAAACTGCCATCAAACGTTTGACGCAATAAATCGCTTGTGGCATGAGATGTGTGGCGAGTTGCACCATCTTTTTGAAAGCAAAAATCGATAAAAAAAAATCACATCAATACCATGAAGAACGGGTACAAAAAATCACTTATCATGGTACGATAGGTGACTCCATTGACCGAAATGGTGGAGCCATGCTAATTTTCTAAGCAATATGGGCCTCCGCTCAACTAGTTGCACCAAACAGTCCCTCGTAATAGGTGCATTTGCTTCAGTAAGACCACGTATTAGTTGTCTAAGTCCCAAATACGGCAATTTTACTTATAAATGTATACAGTAAAAGTCGCAGTAGTCCAGTAGGTAGTGTGTAGGCTTATTAGACGGGAAGCCCGGGTACGTATCCCAGGTCAGACATCAAACACGAAATATGAAAAAAAAATATTTCTTCGCTGACTTCCTCTCACCAGATTTCTGACAAAAACTGAGAGTAAATAAAACCTGCCACGAAAAAGTTTCTCAAAAAAATCTGTCGTTCTGAGTCGACGTTAAAACTGTAGGTCGCGCCACTCTCGTATAAAATTAACGCACACAACATGATTGGTGTGAGAAGCTAGGCCCGTAATCCTGACTGAAGGGTTATAATGGCCAATTATGTACGTATGCATGTACCCAATTGAACTTTGTAAGGCGTCATATTGAGATCGTATTGCAAAATTCGATGTAAACTGGTGCGTGAAAAAGTCAATTCTTGAGAAAGATGGTGAGTTAATGTTGATGGATTCTCCTCACGCAACATTCTCAGCCACAGCTTCGATATATTCGGGTGTACGCGCTATACGAGCTCGCTCTCGTTTTGGTGCATCTACAATGATATGAGTTACATGAACTTTAGCAATACACTTGTGTATACCGGGCACTATTGGTCCTTCATTGCGACCAAATTTTGTACGACATTTTCTTACAAATTCCAACCAATTGTCTTTGTTTACGAAATAAATTTCCAGTAAATCCAAACGTAGCCCAAACGTAAATCGATTCATTACGTTCAGTGGCGATAATGTACTGCAGTTCCTGACAGAAGATAATGACATAAGTAATGTCAGGTTCGAAATAACAGATAGTTTAAATTTAAATCGATAGATGGCTCATCCTATATTATTCAAGTAAGCTATATCCACTGAACGGGTGCCAATTCAATGTAAACATCAAACAGTCTTCGTAAAATCTTGTTGCAACTTAAATTCATATATTTTGTCCGACACTGTATTCTCTCCCATATACAATGTGTTCTTGGGTACGAGTCTAATTGCTGAAGTAGTATGTGTGTTATTCTTGTCTCACCACTGACATTCTGGCATGACTTTGACACCACTTTTTGGTAATAATTAGGGGTTTTTACGGCTTCTCTGCTCTATTGTATGTTTATCATTTTTTTTCTTTTTGCTGAATTATTTGCTTTGTTCAATCTTTTTTGTTGTTGTTTTTTTGTCTTCTACTTCTTTTACTTCAGCAACTAAAAACACTTGTGTGCACAGCTTGAATTTCAGTTTTTTTTTCTTCTTTTATTTTACGCTTGAATTTTATTTTTTCGGGTTGCCTTTTTATTCGTCTAATGTGACAATTCACAGATGTAAACAATAGGACTTGAGTGCACATTTATTGGCATATAATGTGTTTATTTTCACTAATTCATACAATTGTATGAAATTTTATGTACATACATACATAGATACATACATACCTACATACATTCATACTTATATTCATATGTTTGCTGTATTTGTTATTTTTATCATGCCACCATACCCATCTAAATGTATGCTATTGTTGGTATCAAACAGGAAGAAAATATGGTTTTTATAGGTAATTTAAGGGGGGAAGGGAGGATTAAAGTTGGGATTAAAGTGTCATTTTAAGTGGATTTCGTAATAATTGTTGAAAATAAGTGAATTTGTGTCTGTCTAAAGACGATTTAGGAAAGTCTTTGAAGTTATGTTCTCAATATAATTATTTTAAGATGATATTGTCGTTGGAAAATAAAAGGCCAACATAATCATATTTATAAGAGGATGATTCAATTATATTTTTGCAGTACGGTGAAAGCTCTTTTAGGCGGATAGTAAAATAAAACAACGTAGAATTTTGTAAGGCAAATGTGTCTAACATGGTTTAATTATTTTTAATTTACAAGGGCTAGTGAAAAATTAAATTGGTTTTACTGAGTATTAGATATAAGCAGGCAGTCATTCAATAGCTATTGTTGCACAAAATCCTCTACAAATGTTCTCTACATTGCGGACAGTTACTTAACTGCCTGAGAAATAATATGTTCTTAAGTGCCCGTTGATGAGAGAACATGGCAGGATATAAAGAAAACTTTAGAATATCGGTAAGGCACGCAAACTAAGAGTTTTAAAAACTATACAAATAAACTATCAGATTCATGGACACTTGCTTAATTATTTCATTGGTCAGTGCAACCTTTTATTCAGGATCACACCATTTGTGTTCCTTTTATACACGAGTGGCGAACGACTTTTCATTTAAATTTATTTTACTCTCAGAGTTTATGCCAGAAATCTGCTAAGAGCATGTCTTAACTTCATGTTCCGTTTTGTTGGATTTGCTCAGTATTATTGTCATGGTTATGACGGGGCATTGCGTTATGGGCACGCATGCGCATTGGTCATAGGCTCCAAGATACTAATAATTTCTTTAGGAGCTTCAGAGATGAGGAAGAATACAATACAAGTCGGAGAAAAAGGCATCAAGGTGCATACTATATAGGTGAACTTGAAGGACTGTCAAGCGTTGTTGCAATTTAGACGTTTCATCAGAATCTCTGGGTGTTTTCAGTGCTAGGGAATAACGCAAAGCTTTGGTATTACAAGTCGCCGTAGTCTAGTAGGTAGTGTGTTCGCTTATTAGACGTAAAGTCCGGGTTCACACCCCAGGTCAGACATCAAAACGAAATATAAAAAAAAAATATTTCTTCGATAACTTCATCTCAGAAAATTTCTGGCAAGAACTCTGAGAGTAAATAAACCTGCCATGAAAAAGTTTCACAAAAATCTGACGTTCGGAGTCGACCTTAAACTCTAGGTCCCGACACTCAAGCATAAAATTAAGGCACACAACATGAGTGGTGTGAGAAGCTAGGCCGTAATCCTAACTAAAGGTTGTAATGGCCAATAATGTATGTATGTATGTATGGTATCACAATGTGGCCTATGTATTTTATCCGAACGCCTTGAATAGACAGCCACCTCTACTAGCCTACCTCCTCTGTAATGCATAGTTTTTTATATAATCCTTACAAGCTTTTGCCTGCGTTAAACACTACAGCATCAGTGTTGTACGCTGTCATATTAGCAAGTTCAATATCGAAAAGAAAACGTTGTGGCAATAGACAGTACAAACCTAGCAGGCGGTTCCTTTCTGCTGTATTTGAAGCTTTACTTCTCATCATATTCTTTATCGAAAAGAAAAATTTCTAAAAGATATGTCAAATCAAAAGTACGTTGATTTTGTGCTCAGAAACTATAAAAAATAATCAAAATCTGGGATGATTGTTAACATCTGTTTCAATAGGGAATTTTAAATAATTTTTTTTTAATGCCATCAACTCAATGCTCGCTGTGATTTTCACGAAAATGCAACCCCTTGCTATATACATACTTACATACATACATATGTATATATGTGTAGATACATATAATTAATTATCACATGAACGTGTAATTATGAAAATTGCTTAAATTTTTCATTTAAACTCGTTACGCTAGTAGAATACAAAAATTGTTTCTCATTCTGTGCACATCTCTCGTGATTATTTTCATATACTTTGGTATACATATGGAATATTAATGAAATGAATGAAAAATCAAGACAATATAGAATACAGAATCAAATATTATCTTCTTCTTTTCATTTCTAATTTTCTAAATATCCTTTTACCCGATTGCTGGACTCTCACTCACTCACTCACACGCTCTCCTACAATAAAAGAGATTTAGCAGAAGAATGAATATAAAAACGAAATCATACTGAATAAGCAAACAATTACGAAATAATTTCCCATTTCTCTGGATATTTCAATTCCCAGTATTCAACACTTTATAAAAAATTCAATTTATACACGAGCAAAATAATGTTGTGGGCTGAAGTGCTACTATGGTGGAGACATATTTACCCACCCACACACACACACATCCATTTCAACTAATTACATTTTAATGTTTCCTATACCAGTCACTTAAATATTTTATCAGGCCTTGGAGAATTTGAAATCATTACAAAAATTACTACATATTGGAACCAACTGCATGCCATTGGTATATAAAAGCAAAGATTTTTTTTTCGTTTCTAAATATCAAAATCCACTTGGTTATGTCAGTGCTTGAATTCAAATTTTAATATTTAATTGTGCTGCTAATAAATAAGAGAAAAATAAAGAAAAATTGGGGGAAAACAATAAAGAAATCTTTCGAATTGACAAAAATGTTTATGTTCTACTTAGTAAACACGTACTTGAACACCTTGTACGTACTTCAACGTGTACTATTGTAGCATGCAGCACTTACCATAGCATTACAGAATATATGGGGTAAGTCCTGCAATATACATATACATACATATATTGAGTATTGGGAGTAGAGTATATTTACTGACTTTTATTTAACATTCATGCATATTTCTACTTTCGTTTCATAAAATTTATTTTTTCTCCTCTTTTTTTTTTTTATTCTGCAAAGATTCTTAGAATACAATCGAGTATAGTTATGGCTGTAATCTACCTGTTGGCATATTATGCCTGAGTTCAGCCATCTCGAACAAAACGATCTCAGCAGATTTCTGGCATAAACTCTGAGAGTAAGTAAAATTGCTATGAAAAGTTTATCAAGAAATTACATAATACCAGAGACACTACAAAACTCATACTCCCACATGGAAAGAATGGTTTGCTGGAGCAGTTATAGGTGACGGTGACATAAAGGCAATGGCTTCGGAACTGGATCTGGTGTCTATTCCAATCATTTGATACTGAACTTGTCATACAGTTTACCTTACTAGAACAGCATGTTTCAGGCGGACATTTTTTGTATTGAACAAGCTGCACATATGATTTAAACCAGGAACATACTTCCGTAAGACTTGATCATATGTGTGGACAGTCAGGCAGCAATCAAAGAGGTGAAATTACATCTCGTTAAATGAGAGAATGTAAAAAGTTGCATAGCCTCTCTTTGCAGTATACGTGGACAAAATACTGGGTAAGGAAACTGATACGCTAGGGATCGAAGATGTCTGATAAAGAGACGTTCGAGGGGATATATGCGCCTCCTGCAGGAATACTTTGTCAACTTGGAAAAAGCAGCATGGAGTTCAACAAACCGTTGGTGATCAAACATTCCTGGTTGACAAATTTCAAATACTGTTGTGTACGGCGTAGTCGCCATAGTCTAGTAGGTAGTGTGTTTGCTTTTTAGATGTAAAGCCCGGGTTCGAGCCTCAGGCCAGACATCAAAACGAAATATGAAAAAAAAATATTTCTTCGGCGGCTTCCTCTTAGCAGATTTCTAGCAAAAATTCTGAAAGTAAATAAATCTGCCATGAAAAAGTTTCTCAAAATTCTGTCGTTCGGAGTCGACGCTAAACTGCCGGTCCCACCACTCATGTATAAAATTAAGGCACACAACATAAGTGGTGTGAGAAGCTAGGCCGTAATCCTGACTGAAGGGTTGTAATGGCCAATTATGTATGTATGTTGTGTCCAGCGTAGTCTAGTAGGCAGTGTGTTGGTTTGTTAGACCTGTGGCCATGGTTCATACCCCAGGTCAGGCATCTCCATCAAAACGACATACATATGAAAAATATTTCTTTGGCGACTGCCTCTCAGTAGATTTCTCAAAAATCAGTCGTTCGGAGGCGACTTTAAACTGTAGGTCCCGCCACTCATGTCCAAAATTAATACAAACAACATAAGTGGCGTTAGGAGCTAGGTTGTGAGCATAACTGAATAGTTATATTGATCAGTTATGTATGTATGTAAAATCTCTGCAACTAAGCTAAATAAAACTTTGAATTTACGTTTATAGAAGACATTTGCAAATCGTTTTGGTGGATTGAGATGTAATTTAAAATAAATAAACTCGATATTACAGTGAGCATCAAAAGAAACTGTACACTATGGACAAACTTCTAACTATCACCAAACTCAATTCAACTTACAACTTAAGGAGAGTGCTCAAAAAAATTTGACAACATTTCGAATTTTTTTTGTCTCAATTTTAGAAACTGATAGTGAAACAATTTTAAAATAAATTTTAACTAATTTTAAAATAAAAAAAATATGAGTTCATTAATTGCAAACAAACTAAAAATGAATTGGTGCAAGACTGACTGAATTCTTACTACTCGTTGCCTGCTTTGTCTTGCCTTTTTACCTGGCCACATAAACAGTCTGATGAAGATTCTTGAAGTCGTACATTCATGGTTTCGCCTTCTCGATAACTCTATCGCGACTTCATTGGCGTTTGTGTATTTTGTTCACATTGCTTGTTGTTGCGTTCTCGCTTACTTATCTATCCCCTTTTCTTTCATGCTGATGTTGTTGGTTTACTTATAACAAGTTCGTTGTATTTGTTTGTGTAGCTTTTGTTTATCGTTTTAATGTTAAACGATATTACACCGTTTCCAATTTCATAACAATATAATGTTTTTTAATGTACGAGTACAGTTTCTTTTGAAGCTCAATGTATATATTAAATAATTTTCGCGAACAAATACTTTTATTATCTCTGTATATATAGTAAATGAAGTGTTAAGCAAGTGTTATGTTTTAACAATACATTTCGAATTCAAAATCGAGATTCGTTTTTTCTAGTCGCATGCAATCAATATTACCACTATGTACCGTAGAATACTATTCATATGTACTGACATATGGTTTCGACAAGCCATTATCCTGAGGTATTACCCTTACTTCATACCTAAATTTGCATTTAATTCATTAAAGGTTAGTTCACTTTTTGCATTCAATACAGTTTCAAATTCAGTTGACATTAATTAATGATTTCTTCATTTCTTTTCTATTTATAATGCATTCATGTTAAAAATCTACTCAGAATATGTACATATGTATGTGTGTGCATACGTACATACAGAGAATCCTATTTTATTTTTAATGTTTAAGAACATTATTGTTGTTGTTGTTTTTTTTTATTTTTATTTGTTATTTCTGTTACCACTTGAAAACGTGGTAAGAAAGCGTAATGAAATTGTATTTCAAAATCATAGAATTGATGTTCATTCCATTGTTTCATTTGTTGAATTATGAGCAAGCACAGTACGACGATGTAGTGAATGACGAGGGAGAGAGAAATACTGAAAATAATTTTTCTAAAAGTATAAAAAAAATAAATACATGCTATGTATGGCGGGTATATACATACAGAAATAATTGTATTTTATTGTATTGTGTGCTCTTATCACTTTATGAATTCAATTGATTTTTATAATTCAAAAAAGCAAAATCTTTTATTTTGATTTCATTTTTTTTTGTTCCTTCTGGCAGAATATTTGATTTAAACAATATTAATGAATATAACAGAGGAGTGTCTTTTCTTTTTGAAGTAATTTAAAGAGATTTTAAAAAACAATTGAAATCTCTTATGTGTCTATCAAGCATGTGAATGTCATGTACGCTTTGAAACTTCAAGTTTTTGTGAGCAACTAGTCATTACAACCATTTAGTCAGGACAACAACCTAGCTTCTCACACCATTCATGTTGCGTGTGCGCTAATTCTACGCATGATTGAATGGGACCCTCTGTTTAATGTCGACTCCGATTGGGATTCTAGAAACATTTCATGGCAATTTTATTTTACTCTCACAGTTTTTGCAACAAGACTACTGAGAGAAAGTAGTCGAAGCAATATTGATTTTTTTTTGCTCGAGATATCCTATTAGACTGTGGCGCCTTCTAGAAGTAGATATAGATTTTGCTAGTACACAGAAACGCAACATGTGAGATATTGAAAAGGGTATCACTGCAATCTAGGCAACATGCATATACGGCGGGAAGATCTGTTTTGGCAGCTCTTGTACATTTAGTGGGAACCATTGTCGCCGTAGTCCTGTAGGTAGTGTGTTCGCTTATTAGACGTAAAGCCTGGGTTCGAGCCCCAGGCCAGACATCAAAACGAAATTTTCTTTGCCGATTTCTGGCAAAAACTCTGGGAGTAAATAAACCTGCCATGAAAAAGTTTCTCAAAAATCTGTCATTCGGAGTCGACGTTAAGTCCCTCCACTCACGTATAAAATTAAGGCACACAACATGAGTGGTGTGAGAAACTAATCCGTAATCCTGACTGAAGGGTTGTAATGGCCAATTATGTATGTATGTATGTATGAACGTGAAGACTGTGATCATAAGGACCTATCATAAGATAGAGGGTGAGTTTAATAACACTCCTTACGAGGGATGGGTTGTAATGACCAAATTATGCATGTACATATGTATGGAAGGCAGCAATAATACTATTTAGGAGACAAAGAAATCTTCCTAGATACAAAAATATTCGCCTTCTGGGTGTGATACTATTACGGAAACTGGGGATAAAATATTTGAGAATACCACCGGCTAATGAAGTTACATGTAAGGCTTATGTTAACAAAATTTCAGGAAAAGCATTGCATACCATAATGATATGAGGAAAGTTTGCAGGAAAAGCTTAAGAAAGAAACACAAAGATTATGCACTGAATGTGTGCCATATCGGTCAGATCGTTAGTGAACCATAGGACCACTACTGTCTAAGCATACAGAACAAACTGAGAACATCTTAAATGAAGTTGGAAAATAAACTTGTTTGAGTTGATACACATACATACATATATAAGTACATAATTGGTCATTATAATCCTTCAGTCAGGATTAAGACCTAGTTCCTTACACCACCCACGTTGTTTGTTGTTTAAAGTCGACTCCGAACTACAGATTTTTGAGAATTTTTTCATGACAATTTCATTTACTTTCAGACGTTTTTGCTAGAAATCTGTTGAACCGTGGCCTCACGTATAATAAGTCGACACACTTTCTACTAGACTATGACAACTCGAGTTGATAAAACAGGCCCAATAAGAACCTGTCCTGCATAGGGAAAATATTGAAAAAATGAAATTTTAAACCGGGTTTAATTCTCTTCTGACCTCTGTCTTTACACTGTTTCTCTAATGGGGATACAACTTGTTTGCTTACTTAATTGGTCATTACAACAAATTAGTCAGCATTACGTGCTCACACCACACAAGTACTCACAAGATGTATTAATTTTATCAATGAGTGATGGGACCTACATTTTAAATTCGACCTCGAACGACAGATACATTTTATGGCAATTTCATTTACTCTCAGTTTTTGAGCTAGATGACGGCTTGAAGGCCGTTTCGTTTTGTTCGAGGTGGTAAGCTAGGGTTTGAACCATGCCTTCGTGCTTAATAAGCCAACATACTGCCTTACTAGACTACGGTGACTTTAATGTCATGATTTTATTAATACGCATCTGGCTTAAAAATTAAAAAGTAAATTTTGGTGTGGAAAAAACAGGCAAAAATAAAACGAACAAAAAGCAGCACGAAAGCATAAAGAATTAAGAACTTAAAGAATTTATATTTTTAAAAAATTTTTTTAAAATAGAAACATAGAAAACTTCATGAATATTGTAATGACAATAAAAGAATTACAAGAAAAAAAAACCTCGAATAGAAAAAACTGAAAACTTTCAAAAAATGCCACGCACATACAAACATAGTACTCCATGTAAATGCATACAAAAGGAAAAGAACATTTTTAAAATTCAGTTACAGATATGCAACATAACATACACAAACAAGTCCAGTGTGTGCTCTTTTCTACAGGCTAACTGACACATTGGCTAACTGACACTCAACTCTTTGCAGGTCATCAAATGTTAGTACGTGCTAATGCACTGAATAATGCATAATATTTGAAGAGAACTTGTTGTTGTTATTGTTGCAATTGTAATAGTTTAACTAAGAATATACTGAAATATATACCACCCCCAATGCATAAAGGAACGGAGACTCTTATGGCATTGAAAATAAAATTCAAGTAAAAGATAAATACAAGAATGAATAGAAAGAGAATAGAGAAATAATATGAGACCAGAACTAGCAAGTGAAATAAATATTAAGGATATTCACTTATGATAACAATATAATGTTGCAATAATATGACAAATGTTAGCCTTAAATGAATATCCTTAAAACATTCATGAACATCGATTCAAGTGTATATGTTTACATAGAATAGTTTGCAACTCTTAATGATTTCTAAGTAGCTTCAGTATACATATGCTTATAAAGAGAGAAAAAAATCTATTTTTAAGTAAAAATTATTCAATAGTTACATGATGATTTTGACAGCTTTTATGTAAATGGAATAAATACTTTATAAACAGTAAGAGAAAATGTAAGTTTTGTAACTTCGAAATTGTTATTGTAAAGTAGTAGGTAATTGACGCAGAATTTTAGACACGTTAGGATATATAGTAAAAATTTGAAACAATGAATAAAGAACGGAAATGATTAAAAATCATTTTATATGGATTAGTAGTTATTTGGATATCGTTTTTCATTCTTGAACGGCAACCTTAAGTGTGGTCTAGGGAGGAGTTAATATTTGCTGATAGTTTTTTAATTCCTACTTAGTTTTGGCAGTAGGCTAATTCAACTATTTTGTTAAATGAATTCCATTCCATTTCATTCCTTAAATAAATGATTAAAGCTAAACGGTGGTATCAAGCGACGTCACTGTAATCTAGTAGGTAGTGTGTTGGCTTATTAGACGTGAGGCCCTTGGTTCAAATCCCAAGGTCAGACATCTTGAACAAAACGATATATGAAAAAAATATTTCTTTAACGACTTTCTCTCAGCAGATTTCTGAGGAACGCCATGGGACGGTTTCTCAAAAATGTGTTTTTCGGAGTCGAATTTAAACTGTAGTTACACCACTTGTGTATAAAATTAACACACACAACATGAGTGGTGTCAGAAGCTAGCGTTGCAATGACCAATTATGTATGACCAAGACTTGTGTTAATAGGCCGCAGCCAATTAAAGGATTTTGTTCTTGTTTCTACCGCATAAATTTCAAGGAGCCCCCTGTAAGCTCCTAATTACTGATCGACAATGATAAAGGAAAAACTGATGTAAAGAATTATCGTTCCCTTACCATAAATAGAAGTGAACGGAAAGAGAGTACACAAAAAATCAAAAACCACTCTGGGTTGTAAGGCTAGACAATGGTGACGATGCCAAAGGTCTTTTACAATTTAATTTTGGTTCCATAATATTCTATACTTCCTTCTTGTTTAGGCCTATAGCTTCGTAAATGCTTCACTAATTCTTTGTGCGTATTCTTCAAAAGTGAAATTTCACTTTTGTTATAAGACCACATCAAAGGAGTGAAGAAATATTGCACGGGTATGTTAGATATTCAACCATTTCACACAAACGTTGAAGTAAAGCAAGTGTGACTCTTATCATCTTAGATATTTATTATCGTGCTGTAAAATAAGAGGAGCGAAGTCTGCTTAGAAGGAGAAACGGAGTAACATGGATGCTCTCATGTCAACTTTTGGATTTAGATTGTGTGAATAATATTTGTGTATAAGATATCCAAAGTTAAACAAAACAATAACATTTGGAAAGATTTGCACTCTTTTCTGGACTTGAGATCAATATCAAGAAAAGCCATGAGAATTAAGAACGTAATCACCGATAACATCATACTACAAGACTAAACAGTAAATAGCTTTTGCAACAGAGAACAGATTTCATACGATTACTACTGTATACATACACACACAATTGGTCATTACTGTCCTTCAGTCAGGTTTATGACATACATAGCTTTTCACACCACCAATGTTGTTTAGTATTAATTTTATAAATGAGCGGCGGAAATATGCTGAGAGGCAGTTGCCAAAGAAATATTTCTTCATATTTTATTTTGCTGTAGATGTCTGATCTAGGATTCGAACCGTGCCTTCACGGCTAATAAGCCAACGTACTACCTACTAACCGACGGCTATTACATGGTGATTTAACCACCATGTCACACATCCAGTAAGTAAATAACTCTTTTAGAAATTCTTAAAGAAATAGTACGAATTCTCGAAAGTACTGCATGGAGTTATGCTGTATTTTTTAACTTCAAATAATTCACTCCTCAGAAAAAAAAATGTTATGTGTTGCCCCCTTAATCCCTATCTGAATAGCTTTAGTTTCTAATTTCATTTTCTATGTTTTATATGTTAATCTCTGATTACTTAGTTTTTTTTTTCTAGAGGAAACATTTAATTATGATTGTAATTTCTATTAAATTAATAATAATATTAATTAGTTGATTAAAAGATTACCGGCATATAAAATAAAATGTTATTAAATTGAGTGAATGAATTGAGTTTTTAAATACAATGAAAATCATTTTTAATATAAATTTTTTTAAACGTTTTTTTCTTTCCTCTACTTTGAATAAATAACACGATTAAAATTATGTTTAACCACAGAAAATAAAATTAAATATCATTTATATGTCAATATAAATATAATATTATTATACATTAAATAAAATGTTATTACACAAATGATGTACAATAGTGATGCAGCAATATTTCATAATGTTTTTTTTTGCTTTTTGTTTTTTTGTAGAAATATTAAGCTAGGTAATCGGGATAGCATATTTAAGTTCGTATATTTTAGAGAATTCATGAAATTTCTAGGTAGTACTTACAGCTGACGTAATTATCGTTAACTCAAAAATTGCCTCTGAATCTGACGCATATTGGAGGTAGTATTAAAGAAAACGAATCTAAATTCTGCATTAAATTAATGATTTCAGACCCGTAATAGTCTTACCTCCCTTTGGAACGAAGACAACATCGACAATGGGAATGATGTCTTCAGTGTAACGTGAAGAAATTAAAATTAATTTTAAGGAGAGTTTTCACATTGATTTTTTCTGAAAATGTCTTGATATACTCAGACACCTAGAATGCGATTCAGTTCCTAGCATACGTAGCTTTAACCCGTATGTGCCCAACTTTTTTTTCTCGTAAAAACATGGATTTTTTGTGTTTATTGAAATCTATATGGTATACCACACAGCTAATCAGTATCGTACCATTTAAAAAAATGGGGCGATAAGCACAAATGGGTTAACGTCCATCCTTATCCATTTAATTTCAAATCATTTACAGATAACTCTTATATAAGTTCCGGGACATAGAGACATTGCTTTGCATAGGAAAATTGCATTGCTAATGAGCTGGCCAGAGTTGGTAGGGAGCTAATAATCATGGATATGTTTAAGGGTATAGCAGTGCATTGTGTTGGAATAGTTTAGAGAAGGTTAGGTTAGAGAAGAAAGGAAAGAGGGAGTATGTAGGTATTCCGTTTGCTTCAGTTAACTTGGATATTATCCACACTTATTAGAGGAAAGTATAACTTCGTTGACAGTAAAAAGGGTATGCTAGACAATGCAGGTCACTTATTACAAACAAGAGGACTGCTGTCCTTAAATCACATGGACATCTATTGCACAATAGCAATTCTTACGGCACAGAGATCTTTTTGACATGCTGAAAGGCTCGGCATTCCAATTAATGATTTCTGCAGGAGTTATGGATCTGAGGAGAAGGAAGAGACTGTCTTTCACCACATGTAGCATTGCCCGGACATCGTCGACCGAACTCTCTAACATAAAGATTGCTGCAATAGCAAGATTTATTTTAGACTTGGGATGATTTTTTCTAGGGAATGATTGACCTCGGATAGAATTAATTGTAGTATCATAATAGGCCTAAATACTGGCCTCAGTGGGACCTCTTCCTTCGCCACCTAATCTAAACTAAGATCTATTTTGGACTAGATTTGGTTTTCTCTAGGGCATGTTTGGTCCTTGAGTTTAATTGATTGCGGTCTCACAATGGCCCTAAACGTCCTCTTAGGCCACCGTCTTACATAATCTAGCTTAACTTTTCGGATAAAAACTCTGATCGGAGGACACTAGAAAGCAAACTTTTCTACGCAGAATTTTACCGGGACCAGTCTCTTCATTCCTTCTATGGAGACTTTCGGTGTCTACTTTCTAAAAATGTTTTAATATTTTGCGTAAGCTGTTCCTGGTATTCTTAAAATCGTTGGAAATTTTATTTTAATGCTTATGTACCGACAAATAAGAAAAGATGCAAGTTCGAGTTCAAATCTTTGACAAACGAGCTGTTAGTAGAGCCATTACAATTCACAGCCGTATATTTTGTTATACGAATAATCGTAAAAAGCCGACTTTACAATCCTTTAGTCAGGATTATGACCTAGATTCTTACACCAGCTATACTGTGTGCATTAATTTTATGTACGATTGGCATGATCTGCAGTTTAAAGTCGATTTCGAACGACAAATTTTTTTAGAATTTTTTCATGGAAAACTCTGAGAGTTTTTGCCAGAAATCTGCTGGGAGGAAGTCGCCTACGAAATATTTTTTCATATCTCGTTTTGTTGGAAATGTCTGAACTGGGGTTTAAAACGTGGCCTCATATCTAATAAGCCAAAACGCTACCTACTAGACTTTATAGAATTATTATTCTTAAATACATACATACATATTTAAAAAAGGAAAATACGAATTCATATACTCATTACTCGATTAAACGGTTACTGGATACCCAAAAGTAGTGTACTGCGCTAGGTATTAAATTAAATCTTTGGTTACCTGTGTAATTATTAACCGCAAATACAAATGTATATACAGTTATACTAACACACATACATATGTATTTATAATTAAACATACGTACGAACATGAATTGTATGGTAAATCTTATGTTTGTTTTTATTTGTCAACATTAATGTAATATACTGAGTATTTATTTACGCATTACATAATTAAAAATATAAATTTTTTTCCCTTTTCCTTTTTATTTTGTATTTCATTTTGACATATTGCACGTGTTAAATACGTACGTATGTACATATCTATATAATGTTATTATTAACATAAACAAAAACAAATATGTGAGTATGTATATACATATGTATATACATATATGCAAAGAAATATAATGTATTTTAATTAATAAATTTATAAATTATAAACTAGTGTGTCAGTCAGTCTGATGCCAGACAAATCTTTCTGTCGTACATATATTATAAATGTCATTTCTAAATAGAGAACGTAAATCAATCTAATCTGATACAAACTATGGTATTAGGTGTGGGTAAATTTTTTTTATTGCAAGTAACATAACATAATTGATCATTACAATTGACCAACAACCTAGCTTCTCACATCACTTATGTTATGTGTGTTAATTTAATCCGTAAGCGGCGGGACCTACTGTTTAATGGCGATTACGAACAAAGGGTTCTTAAGAAACTTTTCGTGGCAATTTTATTAACTATCAGGGTTTTGGCAGAAATGGGTGTCGCCGAAGAAATATTTTTTCATATTTCGTTTTGTTGGAGATGTTTGATCTGAGATTAACTCTGAGGCCTAATTTCCAATAAGCCAACACCTATTAGACTACGGCGACTACTATTATTAAATCGGGGTGATTTCAAGCCGTATGTTAATAAAGAAAAAAAGTACTATTAAAACTAAGGCTTGATAAATCAACCGTTGTGGTTTGCTTAGTTTAAACAAAACGAAGTGAGCATTGTAAACGACGCACGCATTGGGGTCCACAAAAAGTCTGTTACAGAAGAAAACATCAAAAAAGTCCTCAAAATAGTTTTAGATGACCGTAAGGTGAAGTTAATAGAAATAGCCGAGCCTCTAAAACTTTCTAAGAAGGCACTGTTCAAAGTGTATCCTACCTGACGAAAAACCCTAACGAATTGAAGTTGTTCAACATGAAATTCTGAAATGTATACCAATCGATGAAGCGCTGCTGCATCATTTCTCTCACCAGAATCAAGACGATCGTTATGTAAGTGGACTGCACTTATGCAAAGCGTGTAAAGATGTAATTGTCGGTTTTCAAGGGATATATACTAATTGAAAATGAAAAAACCATTAAAATAAAAAGGAAATAAGGTTTAGCTTGATAAACATAATTGAATTTTGCATTAGGAAAATCACCTCTTAAGTAGCAGGTCAAACATGAAGAATGGAACACTCAGGACAATAATTTTAAATTATCGCAGAGTCATTACATGCTGGTCATATCACACAAGAATATTTCAGTAAGCGAAAGCTCTCTTCAAAGTGGGAGCCGCTAACAATCGGCCAAAATCATCAACGAGCAGTGTGTAAAACAGTTCTACCATAAAAAAATCTAAACTTATACATGCATATGTGAAAAAGGATGAAAGAATCAAAACGATCGTCAACTGAGTGGGCTGCCCTACAAGGCTTACTTTATATTATACCAGGCATTTCTATCGCATGACTATCCGTTATCAGGGAAACCTGGATTGATTATCCCGTCAGTTCATAACAGTTCGCACTAAACAGAGACTTAATGGGAATGCATTGGAAGTTATGGGTATCGACCGAAATAAAGCTCTCCTCTGAACATGAAGACTGACTGTGTGTTATTTTATACATGAGTGGTGAGACCTATAGTTTAAAGTTCACTCCAAGCAACAGATTTTGAGAAACTTTTCATGGCAATTTACTCCCAGAGTTTATGGCCAAAAATCTGTTGAGAGGAAATCAGTGAAGAAATATTTTCTTCAAATTTCGTTTTTGCTGTTGATGTCTGCTCAGGGGTATCAGCCGTGGCCTCACGTCTAATAAGCCAACACACTACCTGCTAGACTACAACGACTTAAGTAAGAACTATTTAATTAATTTTAATCGGGGTACCTAGGTATTCAGATGGGTACTGTGCTAGACCATTTAGCGTGAAGGTCGTGGGTTCGATTCCCACCAGAGACTCTGGTCTCTTGCACTACACTGAGCATAAAAGCTAAGTTATTCAGCTGGTAATAATTATACATATTTGTATAACTACTAAGTATACTGTAGTCATGGAAACCCATTTTTCAAAAATAATTTTTGCTCACAAAAACATTAATGACGTAAGGCGTAAGATCAAAGTGACAGCTTAAATCAATGAACTCCTAAAATAATTGCTGCTTTTGATATTTTTTTCTTTCACGATTTAATTACAAGATTAATTTCTTTTCACATTAATTTCTTAGAATTCTTTTTTATTCTTGTCTTTTTGATGTATGTTCGTACATCGCAACAGCAATATTTATTATTCTACAAAAATTAAAAAAAGCCGTAATAAATAGAAATTATTCACAAAAACAAACAGTGTGTTATAAACATTGTTTTTTACATTAAGATTTGCCAATGTGATAAAAAAAATTAATTTTTACAGTTAAAAAACTAAAATTTTTTTTGCAGAAATTATTCATTTTGCAAAAATTTTCTTTCTCCATGCTGCTAAGAGTTTTATTTAAAAAAAATGATGTTTCATACCGCGCCTTAATAAATAAAAACACTCATAAAAATTAAAATAGTCTTTATGAATAATCAAAATATTCTACTTCTAGTTAACCTACATACATATGTACGTTAAATTAATTACTTTACTGTTATTACGCATGCAATATCTTGTTAGTCATGGAAATTAGTTTAAAATAAAACTTTTAAGTTTTCCATATTTTTTTTAATGTTTAACGAATTTAAGAAAATTTCATTTTTACTTCTTAAAAGCATCAGTTTTTAGTGAATTTTTATTGTTTGAATGCGTAATTAAAGATAATAAATTACAGTGTTTCTGAATGGGAAAAGCTACAATCGTATTTAGAGAAAGCTCTACACTCTTCTAGTGTTACTTTTTAAAGCAGATTTTAATGTGGCCATGTGAATGAGTCTTTTGTTGTTCTTTTGAAAATGGAATTGAAATTATACTTTCCATAAAAGTATTGGTCAAATACTTAGTGTTGGTATGTATGAAATTCCATAAAACCAGAAATTGTTTGTAATGAAGGGCCATTATTAGAACCTGCCATTAAAGTTGGTTTTAGTTAAAGGTAACTTTAGCTAAAGTGAACTTTAAAGTCACCTTTAACTTCTTTTCGTTATTACTAACTAATGATAAAATAAAGTTAACTTTTTCTAAAATATGACAGTACCAGAGCAATGTCGATAACACTGCTCAAAATTAAACAAATTTTTATTAAACGCAGTGGCAATGAAGGGAATCTTTGTTTGTTGTTGTATTTGCTCATTTTGTTTATATTTGAAGTTGTCACATTGAAAATAATATATAATATGACATGTTCTAACATAAACTTAACTTTAAAATTTAAAGGTAGGATGATACTCACTTCAGCGTAAAGCTCACTTCTAACTTATTGTCCACTTATAATAATGAAAAACAATTTATCTGCCCTTTAAAATCTTTCCTTTAGTTAACGGCATGTTGTAATAATGGCCTTAAAACTGATTATTCGAATACACTTTTCGTATTCCCTTAGAAGTTTACTCAGATTCGGATCTAATATCTATAGACGCTGCTTCATTGCTCCGGATGGCCCATCTATCGCTTTAAGTGTGAAGCATCGGTTCTTTCGAATCTGGCAATACTTACGTCATTTCTTTATGTCCCAAAATTCATTGTATTATCTCCACTGAACGCAATAAATTGGTTTACCCTTGAGAAATGTTGGAATTTATTGGAAATTTATTTTCAAAACAAACATAATTGGTCGGGAAATTGCACGAAAATGTCGTACAAAATTTGTTCGCAGAGAGGTACTAACAGTGTCCGCTATACGCAAGTTTATTGCGAAAGTTCATGAAACTGGTTTCATTGTTTATGCGCCAAGACATGAACATGCTCGTACTGTTAGTACACCCGAAAATGTCAAAGCTGAGGTTGAGAGTGTACGTGAGAATCCATCAACATCATTTCCTTATCGTTCAGAGGAATTGAACATTTCACGCAAAAGCTTACGTAGAATTTTGCGAAAAGATCTCGGTATGACGTCTTACAAAGTTTAATCGGTTCAATAGTTGAAACCGCATGACCATCCGCTTTGTTTTCGCTAGATGGACAAACGAGAAGCTTTGTAATCTTCCAATAAAAAAAAACATCTTTTCAGATGACACTCATATTCATCTTGGTGTATATAAGCAAAATTGCCGTAATTTGGGCTCAGCAAATCAACACGTGGTCTTACAGAATATAGCATAACATAATTGGTCATTACAACCTCTCGGTCAGGATTACAACCTATCTCCTCATACCACTTATGTTGTGTATGTTAATTTTATACATGAGCGGTAGGACCAACAATTTAAAGTCGATTCCGAACGATGGATTTTTGAGAAACTTTTCATGGAAGTTTAATTTACTTTACAGAGTTTTTGCCAGAAATCTGCTGAGAGGAAGTCGCCGAAGAAATATTTCTTCATATTTTCATTTTGATGTCAGATCTGGGGTTTGAACCCGGGCCTTATGTCTAATAAGCTAACACACTACCTCCTAGACTACGACGACTTACAGAATATAATGCAGAATACAGAATTATAGAATATAATGCACCCACTACGAGTGACTGTTTGGTGCGGCCTGTGGAGAGGTGGCATCATTGGCCTATATTTCTTTGAAAATGAATACTGCTCAACCATTATGGTCAATGGAGCCACCTATCGCACCATGATAACCGATTTTTTTGTATACACTCTTTGTACTATTTATGTGAACGATGCTTGGTTTCAACAGGATGATGCAGCTTGCCGTTTAATTAGCTAAAATGTTGTTGCCAATTAACCGCCAGGAAGCTGCGATTTGACGTCATTGGACTATTTTCTGTGGGGCGCCGTTAAAGAAACTTGTTTTGCCATCAAACCAGAGAAAATTGAGCATTTGATGGCCAACATTCGTGATGCCATTACGAGAGATATGACCCCTTACACTCAAAAAGTTTATGAAAATTGGTCCAATCGATTGGGATACTGTGAGGCTAGCCGTGGCAGCCATATGAATGAAATAATATTCCATTTCAAATCGGAACACTTGCACTTCACAACAGACGAATAAATTTGGCAAAAATGTTTCATTGCATTTTATAATTTAAACTTTTAAATAAACCACACTTTATATAATATAAAATTGGATACTATATTTTAGTTTCCAATAATACCATGCGACAAAATAAAAAAAAAATAAATACACCCACCTAATGACATAGTGTAAGTTGTGAGTTTTGTTGAGTAGAACTCAAAAATATTTTTTTTTTATATTTCTTGATATAACTTGCCAGATCCTGATACTTTAAATTATAAGATATTATGTCTTGTTGTATCAGAAATTCAAATTTAATAAATAAATACAAATACAAATACCCTCCAAACTCGTTTTACTTGACAAAACCTGGTTTTTTGTACTTTAGGCACCAATTTATTGATTACACAAACATTTCTAAGCCGATGTCCAAATATTAACCTTATTAGAAAGGAGAGGGATGGGCCGTTAAAACAATATTCATATATATATTATTTGATGTAATATGCTTTGAGGTTTGATGAGATAAACCTGACGAATGCGAATTTTTTTGGTGAGTTTTTTTTTTTTTTTTTTTTTTTTGTTGGTGAAAAAAGTTAGAACAGGATTTCACAGCTTAACTCAGTGTTGTATATAAAATTTCTTCAAACCTTTTAAAAGCTGCTGGAACAGTGGTTCGATCACATTAAACTCTTATATTTTTTAATTCCAATCGCATTTATTAACATGTATTTTTTTTTTCTTTTTCTTTCAAGCATTAATTTGTTTGTTTTATTTAATTTACGTTTTCTCTCATTTTTCTTTAGAATAACGACAAAAGAATTAAGAATTGCTGTCAACCATGAAGTTGTAAAGTGTTCCATAAACGGAAATGAAAAGTGTGGAAGCAAAAGCAATAAGTTAGGGAAACGTTGCTGTGCAAAGTAGAAAACTTAAAATTATAAAATTTATATATTTAACATAAAGAACTTAGAAATATTCAACGATAAAATGAAAATAATAATAAAAAAAAGGAAAGAGAGAGAGAAAAGAAAAAGCAACAGAAACTGGAAAACAAAATATGAAAATAAATGTTTTCTTAAATATTTTCTTTACGCGTTAAGGTACATACACACACACAAGCATACATGCAATTTTTTTTACTACAGTTTGCGTAAAGACATAGGGATACAGGCAGACAGACACATTAATATATTTTCTTTTCCCTTGCAACAACAGTAAATACATGCATGCATGGTAAGAGTATAGTTATGTTTAGTATGTGTGGGTGTGTATTCTGCAATATTTATTATTTTCTTACTGTATGTATGTATGTGTCTGTAGTATGTAGAAATAAATGTCTTTTTGTATTTCCATTAAACAATTTCAAACAATCCAAGCAGATGAAGAGGATGTAGTAAACATTGTTGTTCTTATTGTTGTTGTTAATGTTATTTCTAGAAGAAAAAAAAACGACAACTACAATTCCAACATTTCCACTTTCTTCAATAAATACTTCCGTTTCTATCATGTAATGTTCTTGGGAAACCATTTAAAATTTTTACAGGGCATTTCATCGGCACATGAATGTTAAATATCATTAACTACTCTTGTGACAAATTAAATAATGTGTATTAAAAAAGTAAGAGTTTTTCGATCAACATTCTTTTCAAAGATATTATTAGCAAAATATTTGTTGGGTGCTTTGGTAGCTTAGTGGCTAGTGTACTAGACTATTAGATTGAGGGTCGTGGGTTCAATCCCCAACAAAAATTTGAATGAAAGCAGAGTGATTTCGATTTGCTTAAAAGAGGCCGTGCTGGTGATGAATACGCTGTTATGGATACGATGTTATGTTACGTTATGTGATGAAGTCATTGGATCCAACACCGAACAGTTGCATCAAATAAGTATTTTTGCTTTGAACAATAATTGTTTTTTCAACCAACGCAATGTAGTAGTGCATCAGAAATTCATAAAAATATTACACTGCCAACAAGCAGTATTTCTAGCAAGTTTCAGTACAATGAACCTCTTCTGCCAGTGTTGCTTTTGATTGAAGAGTACCACTATTAAACGTAATGACTTCTCCTATTCTTAAAACTAACGGCGCTCATAAATGGCTTAGTAAGTCGTAACATCCATTAAAGTTTGATTTAAGAAAAGATATACACACCGCCAATGGTGATAGAATATACAGTGAAAGGAGAGTTAGAGTGAGCTTAGTGAGTGAGTGGAGACTCAACTGAAGCTGAACGGTGTGAACAAATCTAAGAATTTAGAAGGAAAATTATAGTAAATCTTGTATCAGACTGTTCACGAGTAGACTGAGAGTAATATCTAGACTAGAAATCGCTGTCAGCAAAAAAATAGGTAGATTTTGTAGCAAGGAAAGCGAATCACCAGAATATGCAGGTAAAGACAGAGTGGCAATAATGCATTCAGAAGTTAACAGAATAGTATTCTTGTAAGGGCTCATATACCCACTCTATCATATATTCCTCGGACATTTTCGATCCCTTCAGTGCCAGTTCGTCTGTTATTTCGTTTGCTTCTTTGCCACAGTGGCCTGAATCCCAGTAGAAGCGGGTGTTCGTAAACACATAACTTAATTGCGCGTCTACAACTGATGTTCTAGTTACAAACGACTCGACTGGTTAGATTTTTCAAGCTAAAAAAAAATTTCTAAACAAGCAGAGTGAAGTTCAGTCAGTCTTGTGTGAAGACGCGGTGTATTTGGAGCGAGTGATCGTGGTAGAACAATTGTCTAGTTGTTGTTATTGTTTATGCAAAGGTTGTAAACAGAGCAATAAGAAACAAAGCAATTGTTGTTGTTTACATAAAGTTGTGAACAGCGGCACACAGAAATGTGCGAATAATAAAAAATGTTAATTATTTATTTTTATTTTATTTGCAATCTACGAACTCATATTTCCAACGTTTTTAAAAGGTAAAAAATTTAACAATTGATAAAGACTACTCTTGACGCTTTTTGATTTGATGACGAATTAGTATCCCAAAATTTGATTGCTGCTTTACTGTCCGCACATATGATAGAGTTCGATAGTGGTAGGTCTCTAGTTTCACCCGTACATGCAGCTTGTTCAATAGCAAAAATCTCCGCCTGAAATATGGTGATCTGGTTAGGTAATCTGTATGACTTGTTCAGTGCCAGTTTATCAGGTTAGAACAGCTGTATCAAACTATTCTTCCCGTGTGGGAGAGTGGGTTTTGGTAGCATTTGGCAACAGTTATAAAAAATGAGCTTAAAAGCCTTTAGCCAGAGGGATATTGTTCAGATATCGTTCTATTTCGCAAGATGCCATTCGCCAGATATCCTTTATTATTTATATATTGTAGATCCTCTAGTACATATCTATATGAACGCACTATATCCAAAAAGTTGAAATTTATAAGAGTTCCTGCTCTTTAAAAGTAGATCCTTTCCAAGCCCTGAGTATAGGATTGTAAATTGTCTATATTTTAATGCTGTTTGAATATGAAATGCTACACATATATAGTATGTATAATTACACTCAAAAATGTACCCATGTACACTCATTTGTAGCATATGAAAGCCTGTATGTACTCATAGTTTATACTCTGAAATACACTCGGAGCATTGTAACTTAAAGAAGTAACTTCTTTTCCCTCCATACAGTTCATTTATATTAAATGAAATACTCCAACGTAACGGAGTAAAGCAAGATTCAATTTCAAAGTAATTAAAATACAATTTGTCAAGATTTACGCTGCTGAGCTAAAAAAAAAAAGAAAATAAAATAAAAGGAGCGAAAAAAAGTTCATTTCCCCTTTCCCTATTTAGATAGCTGTAAGTATTTAAACAAATTTACATGTACGCCCTGTAAAAATGTTTAAACAGTAACTTGTTAATATTTTTGTTAACATAACCAACTTACTGGTTTCGCTTGTTTTTACATTTTCTTTTCTTCATTTTGTCTTTCGTTAAAAAAAAAAACTAGGCATTCAAGTGAAATTATTAAAGTTTTCTTTGCTAAAAAAAAGTAGCAAAAAGAAATGAAATAAATAAATAAGACTTATGTAGACTTAACTTTTAATTTTTTTATAATGACGGCAAGGGAAATAACTCTTAAGATATGGGTGTTTACATAACTAATTATGATTAGTAAGAAAACAAACAAAAAAATTAAAGGAAAAACACATTAAATTTGAATCTACATAGACAGGAGGAAAAACAACTGTTTAGTTGGAGAAAATAAACAAACAATAAATAAGCATTGGAATAAATTTAAAAAAAAATAATAATACGTATGTATGTATTTGTTAATAATTTAAATCTTTTAATTTATAAAAACTCTTTTATCATATCATTGGTACTTACAAATGTTAAAAATTATTTGAAGTTCATAAATAAAATCTTTGATATAATAGTCGGATTAATTTTGCAATGTTTACCTGAAAAAAAGGGGACAAAATATTTTATTAATTAACAATAAACTTAATTTTTTCTTAATTTAAGCCTTCTAGAGAAATATAAATTTTGAAAATGTTTTGTCTTAAAAATAAATTATGGATTAAACCCATGTGTGTTTAGAAAGAGGTATGGTACCACAAACTCCTAAAATCAGTTACAACCTTTAATACAGACCGCTACCGACAAGAAATGATCAATTTGAATCATGCATTGATCGAAAAATGTTCAGTATGGGCCCCAACATATGGCAATATAACTTTGGAACATGACTATGCACCCGCACAGAGGGTAAAATCGCTTCAGGCAACAACCAAAGTATCAGGCTGAGAGCTCCAACCCTACGACTCGATAATACTTTCGATTACTATTTGTTTTCGTGTCCTACGCATTGGCTGAGCAGCACTTCGACCAATCTACGAAGAAATTGAAAATTGGGTGACTACTAAATAGAAGTCTCTGTAGTCCAGTAGAGAGTGTGTTGGCTTATTAAACGTGAGACCACGGTTCAAATAAGATCAATCCAGCTTCTCGCACCACTTATGTTGTGAGTATTAATTTTATACTTGGGCAGCGGGTTCTACAATTTAAAGTCGACACCGAACGACAAATTTTTGCGAAACTTTTCATGGAATGTTTATTTACTCTCATAGTTTTTGCCAGAAATCTGCTGAGAGCAATTCGTCGAAGAAATATTCTTTCATATTTCATTTTGTTGGAAATTTCTCACGTGGCCTCATGTCTAATAAGCTAACATACTACCTACTTGACCACGGAAATTTCGAATAGACTGTGTACTATGGGATATGGGTTGGTTGAGAAGAGATATCGGCTAAGGAGCGTAAATTTTTGGTCTCAGGGTGTAATACGCTTAACCCATGAAAGAATTGGCAGATATTTTGCAATCGGATGTCTGTGCCAACGAAAGATATGTTCAATTCATCGTGAAAATAAAACAAAAAGGACGGAACACAGTAATACTATCGGAAATAGTATAGAACTGTCTGAGTAATCTGAATCAGTTCGGTAGAGGAAATAGAGTTACCCTTTGCTGAGCCATAGGTCATGATCATGTGGATTTTTACGACAATAAATAGGCTTGCAAGCTACTAGCTACTAATTGAGCTATAGCTGTCCTGTGGAGAGACATGTTTGATAGAGTACACCCAACGAAAGGAAAGATGGAGAGCCTCTTCTCAAACCAAATGTGTATGAGGAAATCTTGTTGAGTAACTACAGAGAGGAAAATTTGAGTTATACTTTAAACTATCCAGGGATAAAGTGAGTTAAAGTTTAGGCCCAATATGTAGATTTTGTGATGATGAGAAAGAATATGAGAATAGGAAACTTTAAGGCATTAAGCATCCAGAAAGAAACTCCTGGGTGGATATTATGAGCAGAGAGGGGACAGGATCCCTGTTTGTCAGAGTAATTGTTTTGAAGGATATAGTATAATTTTACCGTTTATATATTGACTACAATATAATACATTGTATGGTCGCAGTGTGGTGTGGTACCTATACACGAAGTTAATATAAGATATCTACAGGTTTCGATTTGAACTACGAAAGTATTTTATGACAGTGGAAGCAAAATTGCTGCACTTTCTCTACAGATTTAATTCACGAAATAACTGAAATTAGTTTACTTTACGTTAGTTATGTATATCAGTTAAAACCGTAAAATTCTCTTTTTCTTACAAAATCTTTAAAAACTTTGCTTTTCTTTGCTTAATATTTAAATTAATTTTTTTCTTTTATTGAACCAAAGCAACGATGGTTTCCCAAATGCTACTCTCTCTCTCTTTCTCTTTCTCTTTCTCTCTGTCTGTGTGCGTTTATTTTATATATCTTGACTAAATAAATTGTGCAAATGGGTGTTAAATTTATGTGTTACGAAATAGATGAACTTTTTCCCATTTCATCTTCAGTTTTTTTACTTTTTGTTCACAGCAAAATGTAACGAATGAATGTATAATTATTGCGTCAGAGTGAAGTTGTTCGCATTTCCACTGGGCTAGAGAATATATTCCAGTAAACTGAACTGATGAGAAAAAGTAAATTGGAGTCATACGCTTTAATATTCGTAGTTTTTGGTAAGTTTTAAAACAAAAATTTCATTACATGCAAATATTTAATAACGCAAATATGAGTGTAATGGATTTATAAGGTAAAAAAACTAAAAACCTTTAAAATATTTTAAATTTGAATTGAATTTGAACTATTTAATAGAAGGAAGGGGGCTCTTTATTGCAACTACCTTATAAATATTCAAATTGAGCTCAGAAAATTGAGACAAAATAGACGATCAACATCACTAGTTCCATCACTAGTCACCTAGACTCTTATATCGAGTCCTCCTATAAGAACTTTAGAATTTTGACAGTTGTTAGCGAACAGCAGCGCGTTTGCTTATTAGACGTAAGGCCACCGTTCTAACCCCAGGTCAGATATCCCCAACAAAAAATCTTCTTCGGCAACTGCCTTCAAGCAAATTTATGGTAAAAACTCTGAGAGTAACTGAAATTGCCATGAAAAAGTTTCTCAAAAGTCTGTTGTTCGGAGTCGACTTTAAACTATAGGTTGTGCCACTCATGTATAAAATTAACACATACAACATAAGTGGTCTGGGAAGCTAGGTCGTAATTCTCACTGAATGATCAATTATGTATTTATGATAACGGCCGTCTTGTTGTCAACTTATACAGTCTGTTTTACGAAATCAACCACACGTGCAAATAATAAAACTGTTTTATCACAAAGTGTCTTCTGTTGTGGCAACGTTTCGTTTCAGATAACATCGCCGCTATCCGTGATACTGTGCAGTAGAGGCATTCAATTTTCGTCGCTCACAAGAACTCGGCCTTCTGCAGATCACAACTTTGAGAATTTTGCGTCATTACTTGAGGCTGCAACCGTAAAAATTCAACTGACTGAGGACCTAAGGGAATACGGTTCTAAAGAACCATGCGTGTCCGATGACTAGGCTCTAGAATAATTGGGAATTGACCCTACTTTTTATCAAAAAATCACTATCAGCGATGAGGCCCAAACAATGTCGGCGTAGTCTAGTAGGTCGTGTATCGCCTTATTATACGTAACGTCACGGTTCAGACCCCATGAAAGATATCACGAACAAAATGAAATATGCAAAAAATGTTTGTTTAGCCACTTCCTCTGATCAGTTTTCGGGCAAAAACTCTGATAATAAATAAAATTGTCATGAAAAAATCTGGTGGAATCTAATTTAAACTGTAGGTCCCGCCACTCATCACTCATGTATAAAATTAACACACAACATAAGTGGCGTGACAAGCTTGGTCATAGTTCTAACTGAAGGCCAGTTATGTATGTATGTATGTGACAGCTGTTAAACAAACTCCGAACAATTGTCCTGTGATTTTACCGCTGCAGTCTCAGGCTCTACAAATTTCCACAAACAAGAAACGAAAGGACCAACTATGTATATATGTATGTACGCATATAAACAAACAATGTTTATGTATGACCAATTTCTTCTGGCCTGAATAGGATGAACTGGAAATCAAATACCTATGATTTCAGTAGAGTGGCTCTATGTGCAACACAGCTTATGTCACATTTGATATTCCTTTAGAAAATGTGGTTGGTACTCCTAACAGGGAGCACATCCCTATGGTTTATCTCCACGCTTCAATCCCCCTATTTAGAGATTAAAAAAGATTTTCATAGCGCTCTAGGAGAAGCATTGGTTTGACCATGAACACTAAGACAATGTAATCTCACTTGGAAAAGACTGAAAACGATAGTAGGTATTGAGCAACACGGGTATGGCTTACGAAAGCCTTACACTCTATGCTGAGTTATAGAAAAAATAATAAAGAAGGAGGAAGAATTCAAGCTAGAATAACTGTAAGTGTTAGTTATTAAAATAGAGGAGTTTATGTCGAGCAAAAAGTCCTTTTCGGCTCATAACAACAATTTAATTTGACTTTTGAACTTAAATTTATGAAAACCTTCTTAAATTTTTCAAAAAAAAATATCGAATGGCAGACTTAGTAGCGCCACCTTGCTTGCAACCTTTTACTCTAAGAATAATTATATCCGTGCAACATAATTTAATTGAAAATAATTTGTTTTTAAAATACATCTGGGGATTAATTTATTATTATACACCTTTTCTTAATCATAAAGAAGAAAAAAGAAAAAAGTGTTAAGAAAATAGAAAAGAAAACAACGTTCAATCTATCAGGCTATAAATGAAGTAGAAATGTGCCAGCATGACTGACAATGCCGTGTTTGTTTTTTTTTGAAATGAAACACTCACTTTATTTTCCCTTCAGATTTTATAGTCGACTGCTATAATTATGATTTGTTGTTGCTGTCACTGATATTTGTTTAACTTAAAGTCAGCTAAGCAAAGTCACACGACAAAAGCCTAACAAAACAATAAATGGACGGACGGACAAACCTATCTTGTTAGCAACTTTAATTAAAGCTGCACCATAAACGCAATGAACACAGAAGAGACATAACAGGTTAAACAATTGCAGACGAACGAGACAGACTTACAATACCCTATGGCACAATGAGTGAAGTTGATATACTTATACATATTCTAGGCCTTAAGGATATATCTGCTTAAGTCCAGTTTTACAAAGTAGATTAGCGGGTTGCTTGCCGTTCACAGGCAAGTAGTTGTCCATTTGATCCATTGTATTACCCTGTATAAGCTATGTCCCGTTGTCATGATTCTTTAGCGTTATGATCCACCCTATTTCGGATGAAACTGGCCAGATTCCTTAGTGGCACGTTCATACCATGCCCAGATCTTGAAAAGTTCAGTCATTAAAAAAACCGATGATGTCTGCTTTACACATAAAATGTGTTATTTCTTCCACATCCTAGCAGCTTCTGCAGTAATCCTGATGGTTCAAATTTAAACCAATAGATGAGCCACCCGATATATGTATACTGCAGTCAATTTGCTTTTAAATAAATACATTTGAACTCTGTCATTTGGCTTCGCAATAATTCTGTGATTCACAATGTATATTTGAAATCGGTTGCTAGATTCGCTTTTTAAAATGTTACAAGCACTGTATTGGTACTAACATCACCACAATTATTGTAGGCTTACCTTATTAAAGGTAGTGTCATGCTAAATATAAACAATGCCTCATTGCTCAGCTGGTTAGTTTAAGGTTTAACTGGTTATTTTCCATTTTATTATTACGAGTTTTTTTCCACAGCCTTTCCTTGTTGTTATTATTATTATTAATAAAGTTGCACCTATTTTACTCACGCACTGAATTTATTTTATTTTTTTCATTTTTTTGTTTAATTTTTTAATATATTGTAGTACATAGTATATGTATGTATCTTGTTTGCCTGTTGTTGGTTAGCATTTCTTTAAACAAAATCTTCACTGGGCTTGCTATTAATTTATTTTGGTCGCCTTGCTTTTTAACCTAACCGCCGTGTATAATAATTGTAATGCTTAAGGTGTGTCTGCTGCTCTATACATACATACATACACTGATGACATGTTTCAGGGTTTTAGTTATACTATCAGCTGGAGCTTATGGGTTTGTATGCCAGTTTTTGTCCCGGCTAAAAGGACTAAATGAGTTGTGTATGATATGTGAGGGTATGTATGCATGCATGTCTGTTTGTTTGTTTGAGCTTTTGAACATTTATTGTCATGTTGACGCCTGCTTATCATGTATTTTGCATTTATTAAAATAAATGTTTTCCTTTCAGTCTGTCTGTCTGTCTGTTGGCGCTTTTGTGTGTATATGTATGTGTACCAAAGTATCTGGACGGTCATAATATTAAATGTACACATACATGTACGTAAATACAGTGAGCGTCAAAAGAAACTGTATATTCAAAAAATATATACATTAATAAAATACCGTTATTTTCATTTTAAATATGTTTCATTGCCTGTTTTTAAAACTGAAAAAAAAATTGGAAATATTTGAAAATTTTTTCCTGCACTCCCACACTTAAGTATTAAAAGTTAAATCTGGTGATTGTTAGAACTTTATCCTTAGTATACAGTTTCTTTTGACACTCACTGTATACCACATACATATAAATAAAATGTATATTTTTTTAATTAAAAAATAGAAACTTAACAAACGCTGTCATATTTAATAATAATATAGGGTATGTTGACAGCCTTGCTTGCTAATAGTAAATAGTATAGTGTAGTATAACCAGAAATCTATAAAAAGTTATTTCCATTTTTTTCTCCCCACTTTCCTGTGAGAAACTCCCTGACAATTGTAGATTAAATGCAAAAGAATTAAAACAATGAAAGCAAATACATTTTAAAAATATTTATCTTTTCCATTAAGTTCGGTACGATTTTAATTAAATAATTGACAGTAGCGTTGTATACATACATCCGTTCTTTAGACTGTATATTGGCCATAAAATTTATTTTTTTTTTCAATGTTTTTTGGTAAGCATTAAAGCATTAAAAGTTTATTAATTCACAGAAATCCTTCTATAGGTATTAAAACTTTAAACGTGTGAATTTGTGTATTTTCTTAGTTTTCTTAGTAAATTGTTTATTGGGTAACTGATGTAATACTCATGGCGGAAGTATTATAATGTATTCATGCTCATTGGATTGTATAAAAGACATGATTGCACAATTTTTTCTTAAACGCTATCAAAACAAATAAAAACTTAAAGAATTTGACAAACTACATACAATGTTGTCTTTATGTCTATGGATTGTATGGGAGTCTCAGTTTAAAAATCATATATTCTTTATTAAGCTTAGCACTGTTCTTAATAATGAAACGCTCTTTAAAAAGGACTTTAATGGGCTTTTATCGATCCGTTGTAATTCCATGCGAAGGGATGGACCAAAGCTGACTAGCAAGTCTTGACAACAGCATCAGAGCACAACATTACGACATGACTCCATTAGAATCGAACTGACAACGTGTCTAAAAGTGATCGATTTAACAGCAAGTAACGATGGTATCGTTTTTTTGAATATTTGATTGTCGAGAAAGTATGACCCAGTGAGAAAAGTCTGCCACAAAACATGCATAATTGGTCAATATGCAGAGAGGAAGTCGCCGCAGACATCTTTTTTCGTATTTCGTTTTGTTGGCGATATCTGACCTACGATTTGAATCGTGGCCTCACGCCTAATAAGCCAACACACTACCTACAAGACTATAGCGGCTTTCAATGGAATGAAATACTATTTAAAGTCGTAGCTCTTGTTAGGACCTTTATCGATCTGTTGCGATTTCATGTGAAGCTGACTGCCAAATGTCGACAACAGCATCAGATCCTCGCGTTGAGGTATGACTTCATTAGAAACAATTTGATAATCAGCCTGAAAGTTTATTAAAGCCAGGGGTAGGTTTGATTGCAAGTAACTATAGCATCGTTTGCTTATCGCCAAAGTATAAGCTAGTGGAGAAAGTCTGTCGTGAGTCAAAGGCAGATTTTTCTGTAGTTCATCTGCGATCTCATCAACAAAGTCTCTTCGCATGCCTAATCATAACTATTCTCATCTCAATTCTCAAAGCTTCAAGTATAAAGGATTTAAAAGCAATTATTTTAATGGAGATAAAAATATCACAAGCGAAAGTATGTACTGTAACTTTAAGTGAAAAGTGTTGTTTTCCGACCTCAAGTGGAGAAGTCACTTCTTGCTGAGTATTTGAAAGTGAGCCAATTATAAAGAAACCACGACAATGAATACAGCTTTTATGTATTTATAATGACTCATCATGAAACTCCAAATGCTGGGTATATTGAAGTTAGCACAAAATGATTATAAGTGTTCCGACCTCTGTTCCCGACCCGCTATTCTGGTATATTGTGAAAATCATGTTTTTTTACACTAAAAACCAGAGGATTATATCTTCAATTAAAAGTTAAAGCTTATCCCGAAGCAAAAAAAAAAAATTCGCAGTTGGAAGCATTAAATTGGATATTTTTATTCGTTCGATTAGAACCCCAGTACTCAAGAGAATGCGTCAATAAGACTCCAACAAATTGATTTAAATACAGGCATCAGGATAAAGAATTATTTCACGTGCCAACAGATTCCTTATGTTTAAAATTAATACACACAACATAAGTGATGTGATGAGAAGCTAGATTGTAATCCTGACTGAAGGATTGTAAGGACCAGTTATGTATGTATGTGCATATGTATATTGTAAATGATGCGAAAAACGTCTCAAGGAAGAGAGTTTCACATACGTATAAAGCGGCTCAAGCAAATATTGTGTCTGCAACTTATTGTCCAGTTTACCACGTAAGGATCTGTTATACTAAAGACTGCAGATCCCATCAAACGACTACTACCGAGGTTGCGGGTCCACTGAAGAAAAGAAAACTGTACACTTTCTTTGCCAGTGCCCATCTTACGCGAGGTGCAGATTAAAGTTATTTGACACTCCATTTCTTGTCAGCTGAAAGGAGTTATCATCCATTGCCATCAAGAATATAGCTTCGTTTATAAAACGTTTCAGACTGGCTTTTAGCTTAGGAGAGTCGTGATCTTAGTATGCAGCCCTTGCGCTGACCAACTTTTTCGATGAGTTCGATCGAATTCGGTCAGTACAGGGTGTGTGCTTACTTGTGGCATCACAACGGGTCCGCTATGCTTGCTCAAGTGAGCTTTGGTATCAAAGCTACCATTCTATCTTAGACTTAAAGCTATACTCATATTAACGCATACCTTCACTTTCTTCTATAAGCTGAGAAAAAGACCTCTATGCAGTGGCCCACACATGAGAGCTGTATTCTCTTCAATCATCCTTTCAAAAAAAAATTAAGATTTGTTGAGCTCTTCACATATGTTTTGCATTGAAGTCAAATTCCCTTTTATCGAACTATTTCTTCGGGTTTGAAACTAAATCTGAGAATAAAGCAGATAAGAGAGGGCAATTCTAGATTTGCTTCAGACGATAGTCTGCTGTCAGTGGCTGTCAAACATAAACTAAGCGATGCAGTTTGATCAAACTTTGACAGAAGAAGACTGACCGCTACCGGTAGACATTACCAGTGCTTGTCAGTTCAGTTCAGAAGCTTCAAATTTAGAAAGCCGCAATCTTTTTGATTCATTCTCTTACGTATGAACAAACAATACCAAGAAGAGTAAAAATTCGTCAAATACATGTCTAAAATGAATCCCAACTAAGTCCATAATTAAAATATAAATTTGTTTAATTGAAGTATGATGCAAGGTATACAAATAAACAAATCGAATAATAGTAAATAAATTAAAGAAAAATAAATTTAAAAAGACACCATAAACTGGCATAATTGTTTGCAAATGTCCACACAAATGTTGTTATTTAATTAAAAAAAAAATTAATTTATTTTATAGAAAATTAAACAAAAAACAAAAAAAAGAAGAGAAACAAGACAATAAATGCTTTACACCCACACAATCTACAGTACGCACACACATAGAGATAGATTTGGAAACATTAAACCAACAGGCATAGCATATTTACCGACTGACACCCACATTGTAAGTTAAACATTGAATTTCCTTCCTTTTAAACTACAATTTATTTTAAAGGTAATTGCTTGTTGTTGTTTTTGTTTTTTTTTCCTCTTAGTTTAGTTTTTGCTATTTCTTGATAATATAGACAGCCGTAGTACAATTACTATTACAAAACCCCAATACAAGCACAACAAGTAACTTAAGATTAAAGTCATCAGAGGCGAGTAAGAGTTGAAAAGTAAAACTTGTTGCATTTATTTTAACCCACAAACTTAAAATCTAACAGAATTTCGTATAGTGCAACATTACTGTACCATCTATATCTATAGCCATGCACCAAGAAAGATGTCGACAAGAAAATCGTTTTATGTCTGTTTCTATCCATATAAGTATATATACATATATGTATATATGTGCATATAAAACAAAAGAGACCACCATCATCACTGTCTCCTTCACAATTACCAACACCAAACAACACTAAATATTATCATCATCATCATTATCATTGTTGTACTCACTCCTGACTCTGACACCACCATCTATTTAAAGTGCTTTAGTCTTTAGATGTGGGCGTTTTGTTAGCTTTTATAAATTATTTATCTTATAGTCTATCCTCTATATAGACAGGGGTTTACAAGTTTGAGTTTTTATTTACAAAGGTTTGCTTTTTTTGGAAAATTTATTTTGGTTTTTTAATTCCTTTTATTGGCAAGTGGATCCTAGATTGTCCTTTGCACTAACCGATAACCTGTAGTACTATCGAGGCTGAAGTAGGAGTTACAAAAATTGCTGTGGTAGGAATCCGGTAACAGAGTTTATCGGATGGAAATATATGCACATTTACTGGCTGTGAAGCAGCCACTAGATTCCTTGAAAGGGCGTACACCACATCTAAGATTGTCTAAGATGGCAAGTGTCACTATAGGACGGTTACTCTCACATGTACTTTAGTTCACAGGGTCATTGAAGGTAACAACAAAGCCGACATACTGCAAAAGCTGATGCGTACATGAGATTGGAAATGCATACATGAGGTCGGAAATGCTCTATGGAGGGGCACACCACATCTAAGATTGCTTAAGACACAGAGTATCGTTAGAGGACGGTTACACTTATATGGGCTCTAGTTCACAGGGACATTGAGTGTAACAACAAAGCCGATACAATAGAAAATTTAACAGCATTCATACATGAGACTGGCATTGCTCTATAGAGGGGTAATCAAATCTCCTAAAAATTATTCCTTAAGTCGAAACATTTTTGAAAACTTTGACATTCGCATAGAAAAGAAGGACACATTACGGACCCATCATACCTAATTCTGGAGATGAATGGCACTGCATGATTTCATGGCATTGACACGAAATTATATCCTGTAGAATATCAGATACCAGAGGACTTAGGTTAGGTTAGCGGGCAGCTTGCCGTCCCAAGACAAGTTCACTTGGTGCTCATATGGATTATTGTGTTACCCAGTGTATGGCAAGTCCCCTTGTCCTGATCCCTTAGTGGTGGGTTTGAACCACCCCGAGCTTAAGATGAAAACGACCAATTCCCTTAGTGGCACGTTCGCCATCATGCCCAGATCTTCAAAAGTTCTGCCATACAAAAACCGATGACATATGTTCTGAAGTTCAGGGCACTTGTATAAAAGGTATTGCACCGCTACCGTTTCCTCCACACGATGGCAGCTTACGCATTAATGCTGGAGGGTTAGAACGAGTTTGTCTGTGAAATTGCCAATAGTGCAGTGTCCTATTGGAATTCCTGTTAGAGTGCGAACCGTTCTACTGTGGAACTCAAGTAGTTTCTTGGCTTTCCTACTGTTCACTGCTGGAGACAGCAGTTCGAAATTCGACAATCAGGACAACGCATGGTTTGTTTCGATCCATGCTGATTTTTCCAATTTGGAAAAGTATGCCCTCTTTCGTCTGCTGCTCAGACATCTCCGCTACCTTCGTCCGATTTTCGTTCCCCTCTCTGTACCAGAGGGCTTCCTTCTCCTATAGCCTTATATAGTGCCACAACTATTAACTCCATACATACATGCATAATTCAGTCAGAATTACGGCCTAGCTTCTCACACCACTTATGTTGTGTGCGTTAATTTTACACATGAGCGGCGGGACCTACAGTTTGAACTCGACTCCGAACGACAGATTCTTGAAATACTTTTCATGGCAATTTTATTTACTCTCTGAGTTTTTGCCAGAAATCTGCTGAGAGGAAGTCGCCGAAGAAATATTTTTTCATATTTCGGTTTGACACCTGACCTGACCTACAGTTTAAAGTCGACTCAAAACGACAAATTCTTGAAATACTTTTCATGGCAATTTTATTTACTCCCAGAGTTTTTGCCAGAAATCTGCTGTGAGGAAGTCGCCGAAGAAATATTTGTTCATATTCCGTTTTGACACCTGACCTGGTGTTTGAACCACGGTCGCACATCTAATAAGCTGATACACTTCCTATTACACTTACGGCGACTTCTATTATTTACTACTCCTGAAATCAGTTTCTCAAATTGTGAGTTCAACTTGATATACCCTGTACAATATGTACAATATTTAGAAACGTGTGCCCATGTGTGCTATCATGTACTGTCTAAACCATAGTGTTTACAAAGTATACGATTACATACATATGTATTTACATTTGACTCGTACATTTATTTTTACATACGAATACATACATAGACTTTAGCATGAGTAAATTGTAATTAAATTTAATGTTTTGCCATCTCACAACTTTACCCTTCTAAAACAATACGAATAAGGCAGGCAACAAAGCTTTTATGGATTTTAGTTTTGATTTCTCGTCCTCGTTGTTTTTATTGCAAAAACAGGATACGAGAAAAAGAAGAAGTTTTAGGATTTATTGATGTAATCAGAATGCTTGTTTTCATATGTAATTTTGTAATAAAATTGCAAAAGATTTCATTGTAAAAATTATTAGAAAAAGAAATGAAATAATGTATAGAAAATTTCAAAATTTAAGCTTCAGACGGAACGGATTAAAGTTTAATCGCATAGAGCATGAATAAAAAAAGAGAAATTATTCGAAAATATTTTTAATAAATTCATGAAATATTTTTCAATCTTCAAACTATTGATGGCCATCAAATCAAAAATAGAGAATAAATACGTAATTGGGATTATAAAATGGAAATTCTAACGATGTACATATTAAATTTAAAACATAATCTTGAACAAATTTTGAAATAAACTTCCCATTAAAGAAGGCGAATCAAAGGCATTTGGTAATAATAATTTCGGATTAAAAATGTTTGGTTTTGTTTTCAGTCCTAGTTTTTGTTTTTCAGATGTTTGCTCAGATTTTGCAATGAAAAAAATTATTAATTTTGCTTGAAGAACAATTTCATTTGGAATAAAAAGCCACTGTTTAATTTCATAACTTGTTGTTATTTTTAAGATAATTCCAGAATAGTCCTTCTCAAGGCACCAATGTATAGGCCACTATTGTGGAAAATTTATCCTCACAGACAGCAACAGCAGATAATCACTTGTCGCCAGATATACAAATACATAAGACCACCACCACTATACATGTGTAGTGACATTATCCTGGGTAAACATTATTCATCTTCTCTCCTATTCTTCTTCAAAGCTAGGTTCTCGTCGACTGATTTACCCCTGTCTAGTGTTACAATTATTGGCAGTTTAAATTCGAATAAAGTCGCCGTAGCCTAATAGGCAATGCGTTGGTTTATTAGACGTGAGGCCACGCTGAAGTCATCTCCAACAGAGATTAGCAATGAATCGTTTTCTTCGCTACTCATATTCGAGTGATCATAAAAATTTACAGTCTTAGTTGTTGTTGCATTTACAAAAAAAGAAGATAGAAAGAGACAGCAATTAAAGCAAACACACAACCTTCTAGCGAGTATTGTAGTGTTCGTACGCAAATCATACTTATTTTGTGATTCTTGTAAATGTTGAGTAAAGGAGAGTCGAAATCAACAACATCATGCGTATTGTTAAGTATAAGCACGATGAGTACTTCAAACTTTGAATATCAGTAGTGTGAGTATGATATTAAAATAAGTATCAATGCGTATAAGCAGTAGTGTTGTCGAGCCGGAACGCTCCGGAACGTCGTTCCGGTACTTCCTTTTTGTACAGGAAGATGATTTCTGATAACTAGAATTGGCTGACGTTTTGAAAAAAAAAAATTAAAAAGAATTGCTGATTTTTTCTAATTTTTCTAATTTTTGACGAATTTTTATATGTATTTTTACAAACAAGGGTTTGAACCGAACTCGAACCGGCTTGTTTTTCCGAACCGTGAACCGGAGTCCGAAACGTTTTTTTCTGCTGAACCGGAACGCGTTCCGGTAAAAAAAAAAATTAGCACAACACCACTGCGTATAAGTATCAGAAATTATGAGTATGATTCGAATCTACACATCCTTTTGAATACTCATTGCTGATCTCTGATCTTCAACGAAATGAAATATGCAAAGAAATATTTTTTCGACGACTTCCTCTCAATAGATTTCTGGCAAAAACACTGATCAAGTCGCATGATCTCGGTGATCATTTTATATCATTTAGTCGTGTAGAATATTCCATGTACCGTGAGTTGTATTGCAAGTAGCGCCGTCCTATTGAAACCGTATGCAATTGGTGTCATCTACTTCACATCAAACGATATAGGTAGTCATCGCTTGATGTCATGTGCCGTTGACAGCGACTGTCTAGCTAACATCATTCTGAAAGAAGTCTGAACAGTCTACCTCCAGACCAAAATCCAAATAGGTTTCAGGTTAAGGTTAGAGGATGTGTACTTGTCAAATGAGCATTTACAGTACCCCATGATCAAGTTGACCCATTGTACAAAACGTCCTTTAGATGAGAGGTTACTAAAGGGGATAGGAAAAAGGAGGTAGAAAAGTGAGTGAGAATAAGTAAGCGGAGGAATCCAAATACAAACAGTGACTTTTTAGAGATGCATTGAACGCTCTTGGATCTCATGTGGAGATCTATGAAATGCTAATGAAATGCTCATGGTTCATGTACTTATTCATTCAAAAATTTACTGAAGGTGACTTTCCAATGAAAATTTAGGGTCAGTATACATTTGTTCTAGAACTGATTCAGTAAAAACACAAGTCGTTTTCTATGGTCAGGGTGACTTGACATGGCGAAACAGACTAAAAAATGACAAATAATTTGACAGATGTAGCTTCAACAAGATATTTAGACATGTGGCCTCAGTTCAAATTCCAGGTCAACATCTCGAGCAAAAAGAAATATAAAAAAATATTTCTTCAGCGACTGCAAAATACTCAAAGATTAAATAAAATTGCTATGAAAAGTTTTTATGTCGGAGTTGACTTTAAACTTTACGTCCCTCTACTTATGGATAAAATTAACACACACAACATAAGTGGTCTGAGAAGCTAGGTCGTAATCCTGGAAGAAGTTTTGTAATGACCAATTCTGTGTGTATGTATATTGTTTCTATGAAACAGCAGATGGCCATCATGTTATCCTAAAACCTGCTATGAAGAACAAAAATAATATTTTTGTAAATACTGAAAGCCAGTAAGCAAAATGAAAGCTTTAACTTTCATTTATTTAAGTTGTTTACGAAACCTAAAAGATGAATTACATTAAAAAAAAGAAAGAAAAAGAAAATTTATTAAATTACCTTTAATGTTAAAAGTCAGTTTTCCTAAAAACCTTTTTGACATCAGCTTATATGTCACAAACAGTGATTAACATTACTTTTTTTTATATATTTTTTCGTTTAACAAATTGAATTTTCTTTTGGAACAGAGAAAAAAAAAACATTTTTTTTCAAACTTTTTACACTTGAGATCAAAAGTGAAGTGAAGTAATAAAAAAAAAAAAAAGAAAACCTACGTAAATATTACATGTACCTATGCACATATGCTATGTATACCCAACGTAACGTAAATCAATCAATTAATTTTGCATTGACATCTGGTTTGTTTACCGCTGTGATAGCCTGTCACGAACAGACTGATCATTGTGCAACATATCATTTTTTATTTTTTACCAAAAAGTGAATAAAAGTTCATAAGAAAGAAGAAATTAATACGATATGAAATACGTTTTTCACCTGTCAACTTTACAAAGTATTTTGGCTTCAAATAAAAAGCATTTCCATGCTCTTTGAAATTCCTGTACATAAAACTACAAAGATTCTTTAATTTATTAAATTTTTTATTTAGATTTTTAATCAATTAATCTACAATTTCAGTAATAAAAATAGAATTTTTTAAAGCATTCTTTCAATTCCTTTTTGAACAATCTTTTCTATTCCCAACAGTTGTTAACACGACGAATACCTCTGCTCAGAGTCATAAAACCAGTGTAAACCAGGGAAAACATTTCAGTTTTATATGCGTTTTTATTTTGTATTTTTATTACATTTTCTTTTTGATTTAGTTCGTAAAAACAATTATTGTATTGTATAACATTTTGTTGTTGTCTTTTTTTATTATTATTATTTACTTGTATTATTTACAACTTTACTTACAACTTTACAGTTTGTAATGAAATCCCTTTATGGGAAAATATACACAAGAAAAAGAAAAAACAAAGTTTTGTTAATCTTAAGAATTATTTAATTGAGAATAAATTTAATACGTCTTGTGTATTTAAATATTATATGGATTAAGAAATATAAGCCGATTATATGAAGGCTTCTCTTAATGTTTCACTAAACCAAGCATTTAAAAGACAAAATACTATGACTAGAGTTGTTAAATTAAATCAGATTATACTTCTAAGCTTATCAGAATATTAATACATTTTACATAGATCAAATACAGTCTCCATCAAAAGATATTGAACAAATTTTAAATTCAAATTGCATCGAAAAACAAGCACATCTTTGCAGTTCTTTGCCTGAAATATGATTAAATCCCTGGTATTAAAAAAATTTTATTTATTGTTCCACTGGAAAATTAATTAACAAAGAGTAAATTGATGGTGACATGTAATCAATAAAACAGATTGGATGAAAAAATCTATTAAACATTTTGTATAACCGCCATTTTTCAAAAAACTTAGAGATAATTTTGGAATATTCATTGCAATTCGGACAGCCATGCCCCCATTCAGCTCGACATAGTATGTTTTGTTTGTCAACTCTCAACTTATCTTTCCATTCCCATTAATTTTCCTAAGATCGTATAACTAAACGAGTCACTGTAAGACATTAACACCTCTTATACCAAATACTTACATATGTATATACCAGAGATCAGCAATGAATCGTTATTTCGATACTCATAAGTACTTATGAAATTTTGAGTATGAGTGAGTCAACAGTATTGAAATTCAATTACTCTGATTCATTCGTATTCACTACAACATTGATTTATAAGTACAGGTTGCAATGAGTATGAGTACAATGTTGACATCAAACTCATAACATTCGAAATATGTTTGATTCATATTCAGATTCATTCAGAAAAATACTTATAATACTCATAAATGATTCGAGGGATTCGAATCTTTCATCAAAATTTACAGTCTTAGTTGTTGTTGCATTTACAAAAAAAGAAGAAAGAAAATGACAAAGACAGCAGGCAAAGCAAACACACAACCTTCTGATGAGCATTGTAGTGTTCGTAAGCGAATCATACTTATTTTGTGATTCTTGGAAAAGTTGTGTAAAGGAGAGAGAGAAGCGAAAAAACGATGCATTGCTGATCTCTGATACATACATACGTAACTGATCATTACAACCAACCCTTCAGTCAGGACCTAGTTTCTCACACCACTTATGTTGGGTGCATTAAATTTAGACATGGGTGTTGGCACCTACAGTTCGAAGTCGACTCCGAACAACACATTTTTTGAGGAACTTTGCATGGAAATTTTATTTACTCCCAGAGTTTTTAAAAAAAATCTGCTGAAAGGAAGCCGTCGAAGAAATATTTTCTCATATTACATTTTGATGTCTGACTAAACCCCAAGTCAGACCGACATATCTCACGTCTAATAAGCAAACACAATACCTACTACACTACAACGACTTAAAGTGCTAAATTATTAACCGCATATTTACTTTATTTAACCAGATATGTAACTGCTGAAGCTAATATATTTGTTGGCTCAAATGCTTTTAACAGTTATTTTTTGTTTTTGGTATATATTATTTTGCTCGACAGTGTATGTGTTTAATATTTGAAGGTTTTATATTGGGTTGCTCTGTACTTAGAAAGTGACTGTATTGTAAAGCTATTACTACCGACTGTTAGATAATATTTAGGCAAAATGAAAAAATAATAGAAAGTGGCAATTGAACATTGAAAAATTATTAAATGAAGCATTAAAAATTTAAGAATTAAAACAAAAATTTCTTAATTGATAACCTTTCCAATGCCGATATTCAGTTAGGCCAGGGTAATAACCTTTAATTTTTACAAAAACTCAGACAATAAACTTTGATTTCTATTAATGTTTAGGCAATCAATTCAATCAATATTCAAACATTTTCTGGTTGTGTATACATGTACTACGTTTAGTCCTTTGTCCTTTGCATGTCTAATAACGAGACATTTGTCATAACCAAGCCTAATAACAAATATTCACGTTTAGGAATAATTATCAACTAAAAAAAAGTTTTTGTAATAAAAATAATCACAATTCTAAAAGACCATTTAAATATTTATAAGCCTTATTGAAGTGGAGTTTTTTTTTTTTTTTGTGCAAATAATTGCTTTTATTTTTATGACAGATAAAGTGTGATATATGCATGCATGCACGGCTCTTTACATTTGAATTGCCCGGCAAGTAGGAATAGCCATGTCACCCTATTAATTCGTTTACTTTATTAACAACAACAAAAAAAAATCTATAAACGAAATACATATTTTAATAGCTGTAGAGAAGACACAAAAAAAAGGTTGCATTTGTACCCTTTGTGTCACTTGACTCTTGGCGCGAGAAAGATGAAAAAGGAAACCGAGAAATGAAATGAAACGCAAACAATACTGTTTCGCCTTTAACCACATTTAAGTGGAAATAAGTATTTAAATTCAAAAGGCCCCCGGGCAATTTAATACCATTCTTACTGCTGCTGCAAATTAAATATTTAATGTGTTATGTTCGCCAATTCAAAATGGTATGATAAAAAACAAAGCCATTTACAGAAACCCCTTTGAAAACAAAAAAAAAAATTGAAAAAAAAATGAAATGAAATAATAGCCATACGCACTCTCCTGTATGTCTGGATTTTGTATACCAAGAAGGGTTTATTCTCATACACTTTTTTTTCTGTATTTGGTTTGCCTTAGCTTTCCAGCGTATGCTAGTAACGTACATTACAAATAAATATCGGTAAACTGTTAACTATTAAAGCAAATTATGGGTTTAATAATAATAATAAATTGCAATTGCTTAAATTGCTAAAAAAAAAAAGAAGAAGAAGAAATAAATTGTATTTGGCTTAGAAGAAATTATCGAAATGGCATGTAATTGAAAAATTCTTGGGATAACGTTTCGGTGGTTGTACACTTCACTGAACACGCTTTATGTTTGTACAACGTAAAGAAAGGGTGCACACACAAGTTGGCTGTTTTATTGAAAGTTGAACCCCTCGTTCTTTAGTTGAATGAATGGTTTTTTATGATTTGATTAAAGCATATCAGTTTTATTACATTGAAATTAAAGTGCAAATTTTTTACACTTTCAAAAACCAAAAAAAATATGTTTACAAAACAAAAAAAAGCTGTGCTGTGCACATCATTTCAAATCTCTAGAGTTTAATTTATTTGTTTTGCGTTGAAAGCAAATGCAAAAAACAATTTTCTTTTCTTTTTCGTATTTACTTTAGAGTCTAATGCATTAAAAGCACAAAACATTATTTGTTTACTCCTCACTCCTTAAAATTGTTGAAGAGAAAAAGTAAATTTCCTATATTACTATACAAATATTTTCCCACAGTTTCATTAATAAAATTACGAGGCATTTTAGGCCAGTATATAAACATTTTTTCAGCGTTTTAGGCCCGTAAGCCCGATTAGTAGTTTGATTTGAAGTGGTCAACAGGTTTAGAATTCATTGTTTGAGTTACATCTTAAGTTTTCTAAGCAAATCCAATCGAACATAAGATCAGAATCGTTTTTTCGGAATAAGAATACAACATTTTTCAAATACCAACAGCCTTTCAGTTGGTTAGTTAGACTTGAGTTAGAGTGAGACTTCGATCACACCAGACGCCAATTCCAATTCTTGACAAAAAGCCCCGAAGTCGCCGTAGTCTAGTAGGTAGTGTGTTGTGTCTAGCCCCAGGCCAGGCATCAAAACGAAATATGAAAAAAAAAATTATTTCTTCAGCAACTTGCTCTCAGCAGATTTCTGGCAAAAACTCTACCATGAAAAAGTTTCTCAAAATCTGTCGTTCGGAGTCGACGTTAAACTGTAGGTCCCGCCACTCAAGTATAAAATTAAGTCACACAACATGCGTGGTGTGAGAAGGTAGGCCGTAATCCTGACTGAAGTGATGTAATGGCCAATTATGTATGTAAGCCCCGACTTGGTAATTCTATTGGTAGCCACTGGCCACAAATTTAAAAAATAAAATGAAAGGAATACTATTGAAGTCGCCGTATTCTAGTAGGTATTGCGTTGGCTTATTAGACGTGAGACCACGGTTCAAAACCCAGCTTAGATATCTCGAACAAAACTAAATATGAGAAAATAATTCTTTCGTCGTCTTTGTCTTAGCAGTCCTCTGGCAAAAGCTTTGAGAGTAAATAAAATTGACATGAAAAGTTTCTCAAACCTATCGTTCGCTGCCGATATTAAACACTGGATATAATTGACGCCCACATCATGGGTGATGTAAGAAACTAGGTTGTAATCCTGAGTAAAGAGGTGTAATGGCCAATATTTTCTACGGTTGACTTAATTGACCATTAAAACTCTTTAGTAATATTTACGGCCTAGTTTTGCACACCACCAACGTTATGTGTGTGAATTTTATGCACAGATTAGTGTGGACTCCGAACGATATATTTCAGAAGTTTGTCATTTGAAGAAAGCAATATATTTCGAATTTTTTCTTTCTTTGTGATGTCAGAGCTGCCGTTTGTAAACCTTGAAGAGACTTTGTAATTTTTATCCTCCTGAGCCTTGTCGCTAAAAGCTCAGACCCATATACTCATTATTCAAAACAGGATTATTACGATCACTTTGCTCACCAGTTTCAAACCAATCTCAATGGTACGTCTGATTTCCAAAATATTCTAAAATAGTAGAGTAATTTTATTTCTACTGAGAGGAGTTCAATAAAACTCTCTATCTGGTTTGCTAGATTTAGTTTATGTCTGATTTACATACATACATACATAATTGGTCATTACAACCCTTCAGTCAGGATTACGACCTGATTTTTCTCACACAACGTATGTTGTGTGCGATAATTTCATACATGAGTAGCGGGACCTACAGTTTAAAGTCAACTCCGAACGACAGATTTTTGAGGAACCCTTCATGGCAATTTTATTTACTCTCAGAGTTTTTGCCAGAAATCTGCTGAGAGGCAGTCGCCGAAGAAATATTTTTTCATATTTTCGTTTTGATGTCTGACCTGAGGTTTGATCAGCGGCCTTACGGTCTAATAAGCCGACGCACTACCTACTAGACTACGGCGACTCACTGTCTGTTTTAGCTGTCATTCATTCAGTCCGCTTTGTCGTCGACCATGGACAATTATAGACATATGACGTGTGCTCTCTGAATGGACTCTAGAACAGTTAGCAACTGATTCTAATTTTTATCAAGAAATCATTTTTAGTGATGAGGATTGCTTCTTAATACATGGGTACGTGAACAAAGTTGTTGTTCCAATTCACATGAGATCCAAGAGCATTTAAGGCGTACGGAAAATGTCACAGTTCAGCGAGGATGACCAACTCTGTAGTCGGCGAAGTATAGTAGGTAGTGTGATGGCTTATTAGACGCGAGTTCGTGGTTCAAACCCCAAATCAGACATCTCTAACAAAACGAAATATAAACAAATATTACTTAGAGGCAACTTCCTCTCAGCAGATTTCTGGCAAAAACTCTGAGAGTAAATATAATTTCTATAAAAAGTTCCATGTCAACTTCAACATGTGGGCCCTGCCACTCATGTATAAAAACATGCAAAATAAGTGCATGGTCGTAATCCTGACTGAAGGGTTGTAATGACCAATTATATATGTATGTATGTAATCTGTTCACCAACGATATGTGGTTTCAACAGGACGGCGAAATACGCCACACAGCTCATGTCACTTTGGATATTCAAATCGAGTGATCTGAAGGCACGGTAATCTCATCTGCAATTGACAGCAACTAGGCAGTAAGAGCGTTCGATTGGACTGTTATTAGACTATTGTGTATGAATAAGCCATAAGCCACAGCAGTTCTCGAAGCAAACATAACTCATACCATCAGTCAACTTCAGCCTGACTTATGCGCCATAGTTTATTAAAAGTTGGAGATTTTATATTCTCATTTCATACATTGAAGTCGCCGTAGTCTAGTAGGTTGTGTGTTGGCTTATTAGACGTGTGGCCAAGGGTCACATCCCAGGTCAGACATCTGCAACAAATCGAAATATGAAAAAATATTTCTTCGAGGCAACTTCCTCTCAACAGAAAGAGTAAATACAATTGCCATGACAAATTTCTCAAAAAGATCTGTCGATCGGAATCGACTTTAAACAGTAGGCCCCACCACTAATTCATAAAATTAACACAAACAATATAACTGTTGAGCAGCAAGGTTGTAATGACCAATTATGTATGCATGTGCACTCCACACGTAGTGACATATGTAAATAGGTCTTCCAAAAACAAACAAAAAAATCATTGCTATCTGACACATGCTTTGAATTATAAGATAGGAAGCGGGAAGTGGAAACTTTTGCTACCCAATAAAATAATATGTCAGTCGAAGGGGAGGGAAAACATCTATTTTTGTTGATTTCAAATTTATACCCTATACCTGACGAAATCACTTTTGCACTCACCCAATATTCAAATTTTTTTTTTTTTTCAATTGTATTAAAAGTAAAAAACAAAAAGAAAAACGAAACAATATTGCCATAAATATTTTACGGAAGTTGTTTATATTTCGGCACATGCTTTCATGAATCTTTTTTTTTTCTTTCTTCAAATTTGCCTTTTAAAAATGCTTTCTAGTCTTCAAATAAGCATTGGACGTACTGCCAGTAACTTGAGTTTAACATTTATACACGTTCATATTTCAATATTCTCTCCGTTTTGCTAATTTATTTTCGTTTTCATACTATATTCTGGGGTTTGGGTTTTTTTTTGTTCTTGTCTGTAAACCAAAACCAAAATGCTAAAACATCATACAACAGCTGAAGCAAAAGTAAAGAAAAAGCGAAAAAGAAAAAAATATTTTGTTGAGAAGTGCGAAGTTATTTGATTTTGTATTTGCTTCTGATTGAAGTATGTATGAAGCAGCGACCAAATATTTTGTTATTCTTGTTAAATACGTGATTATTATTACACTTCAACAGTTTACTTTGAATTTCTAATTCAAAATTTTTTCATTTCAAACAACAACAAACAGCAAAAAAAAACGAGCATTTAAAGCAGGAAATTAAAATAAACGAAAAATCAAATTCTGTTTCATTAACAATTTGTTCTAAAGGGGGGAGGGGATGTTTTTTTTATGAGTACTGTAGTGTACCAAAATATGTAGCTTAAATCGTTTGTAAACTAAAAATAAGTTTTTTAATTAAAAACAATTTCTGGAAAATTAGATTAACTGGTGAAAATTACAAATTACAACACCTAAAGCAATTTAAGTGAAAGGATACGGAATATTACAAGGACCATAAATTGATAATTTAAACTTCAAGTGAATTTTTTCGTAGGCATTTAAAAAAGTTAACAAAGTTCTCTTGTCACTAAATTTTAATGTTTTAGATAAGATTCGAATATTTTTAAAATGTCTTTAATATAGACAAGCCAGGATTGATTTAATTTACCTTTACTCTACTTAAATGCCTAATGCATTCGTTTTAGTTCTGTAGTTTTTGTAAGTTTTAATAAGCCGGCGCAATGTAAATGCAACACTCAGTTAGAGTATGCCCTATCCGACTAGTAAGTACCCTGCATAACTGAATATTACAACCCTTCAATCAGGATTACGACCTAACTTCTGGTACAACACAACATATGTTTATTTTATTCACAAGTGGAGGGACCTATAGTTTCAAGTCGACAAGAACAGAAGTTAAGTCCAGTTTGTTCCCTTTCCGCTGTCAACGGAATTGATACTTCCTTTAAAACACTAATTAAATTTAATTAATTTACCAGATACAATAGGAACTCTTTTGCATTAAAACATGTCCATGGTCGATTCGAAAATAATGTCATTTTCTACTTCATCTCTAAGTCCTAGAGCTCCTATAAGAGTTACCTTTGAATGATTCTAAATTTCCTGAATAAACTCCGAAGTCTAAAAAAAATATCTGAAATGAACACACTTTAAAGTACGCCTATACATACATACATATATATGTACTTAATTAGCCATTACAACCCTTTAGTCTGGATTACGGCCCAACTTCTCAACACCACTCATGTTGAGTCTGTTAATTATATGCATGAGTGTTGGGACCTGCAGTTTAAAGTCGACTTCGAACGACAGATTTTTTGACAAATTTTCATGGCAATTCCATTTACTCTCGGAGTTTTTGCCGGACATCTGCTGAGAGAAAGCCGTCGAGGAAATACTTTCTCATATTACGTTTTGATGTCTGACCTGGGCTTTGAACCGACATATCTCACGTCTAATAAGCCAACACACTACATACTAGACTACGGCTAGTTCACTCCACTTATACTATACTTAATTTCGACAGTAGTTCTTAATTTGTGGATGCCATTTAAAGTGTGGTACCAAATTACCAGCAGAATTTCAATACTTAGTGTATGGTAGGGTATATAATGAGTAAACATAACTCATAAATTTTGTTGCAATGTTTTCAAAGTAACAATCCTTTTATGAAAAGCCCTCTTTTGAAATGTTTATAAACTTTTTTTTCGTTTTTTTGAATTTTAAGCAACTTTGTTTATGATTTGCTTTAATGTGCATTATTTTTTTGTAATACGTTCTTAGCATTTAAACTGCGACTCAATTTTTTTGTTTTTTGTTTGTAGGCTTTTGTAATTTTCAAGCTAAATTATTTTAAGAGTACTTACAGTAACAACAAAAAAAATACATTTTTTTACAAGTTGAAATCGTTTAGCATTTTAAAAAGCACTCGAAAGAAGTAAAAAAACAAGAAACATCCACCACCAAGTACAGGAACTTTTCATTACAAAAAGAAAAAAAAAACGAAAAAAATTTATAAAAAAAAATCTAGTCAAGTTAGGCTGTCAGTCAGTTGGCGGAATCGTGCTTCATTCACTGGCTCAGTCGCTAACTCAAAGTGCTGAAAGCTGTGGAAGTTTCAGTGAAAAAAAAGGAAAAAAATTAAAAACACAAGTTAAACTACCACGCAATCTTATGGGTACAAAGGCCGCGGCATGTAGTATAGTTTCGTATCGTAATTTTTTTTTAAACATTTTGTTGTTAGCGTTGGTGGTGCCGATTTCGTTGTTTTTCTTAAGAGCTAAAGACCAATTTGTCTAAGGGCTAACTTTCTACTTGAAGTCATACTTGATTGCTTTAATTATGTTGACTTAGCGTGCCGTCATACAAACAACAAACACACTTCATTTCTTAATTTTTTTCTTCTTTTTCTTCTTCTTCTTTATTGTTTTTTTATAATTTTATTTGTTGTTGTTTTAATATTAAAAGCATTTTTTTTCTTTCATTTTTGCTTAAATTTTTGCTTATTTTCCTTAGCCAATGCTGTCTTTCATTCTTACCAGCATTTCTTTTGAACTTTAAATCGTTTCTTTTATTTTTTTCTTTTTTTTTTCCTTGCTTTCATTTCTTTTAATGTCTAGCTCTGCTTAGTATTTTTCTTTCTTTCCCCTGCTTTACAAAATAATCTTAAAAATCTTCAGTTTGATGTGCGCTTTTTAGTGTGTCCATGTTTTGCAATTGCAAGTTGTTGTTTAAATATTTAGTCAAATGTCCTCCTACTTCCTATTCAATACATACATACATACATACATACATATCCCCTATCATTGCTCAACTCTGCTCTGCTTTTCTCTGCTCTCTGTATATTCGTATGTATTTCTGCAAAGTCAATCTATTAAATGGCTTTTAAGTCAGACACTTTCCAGCTTGTGTCCCCCGCCCCTTTTTAATTTTATATCGAAAATTATTGTTTGTAATGGTCGATGTTGCCAAGGCTTCCAAGTGTCAAGACAATGTGTTGCCCTTAATGATGACGATTTATTTATTGTTTATTTACCTGTAAAGAAAACAAAAGAAAAAATACAAAAAGAACAATTAGTCTTATGATAACTACTACTACTACTACTGCCGTAGCAAATCTAAATAAATAATTTAAAAGGTGATATTTATTAATTAAGAAGTTAAAGAAAAAGTTTTTTTTAACGCTTTCTCCTTCAAGTCAATTAATTGAAATGGTGCACCATAAAAAAAACAAAAATTATTTGAGCAGCAATTTCTTGATATTGGACTTTATTAAGAGAGAAAAATAATTTTAATTCATAATAAAATACAGAAATACAGTGAGCGTCAAAAGAAACTGCATATTTTAAATTATATATACACTAATAAATTACCGTTATTTCCATTTTAAAATTGTTTCATTGCCAGTTTTTAAAATTGAAACAAAAAAATTCAAATAAATTTCGAAATATTGACAATTTTTTTCGTCCACTCTCCTTAATTGGTAAAAGTTGAGTTTGGTGATTGTTAGAATTTTATCCACAGAATGGCTTTCTCGGAAAACAAAAATGTTTGAGTAGATATGCAATATTCATATCTATTTGTCTTTCATCGAATTCTCCGGACGACAAGCGCTTTAATATCTGAACAAGGTGAATCTCGAAAGATTTCAATCCAAATTCCTGAGGACGGCGTCGAATTGATTCATTTGGATGTTCTTCAATACATACATACATACATACATACATAATTACATATACATACATAATCAATACTTCTACTTAATACAACGGCTAGTGTGCACTTAATCCCAACTTGTTTAATTGGTAATTGCAAACCTTTAGTGAGGATTGCAAGCTAGCCTCTAGCATTCACAGCATTCATGTTGTGTTCGTTTTAAACATTAGTGGTGGAAGCTACAGTCGACTTCGAACGACAGATCTCTAAGAAACTTTTCAGGGAAATTTTACTTACTCTCACAAGCTTTTACCACAATCGTGCTGAAGGGAAATCGGAGAAGAAATATAGTTCATATTTCGTTGAACCACGGGCTCTCCTCTAACAAGCTAACACATTACTGGAATACGACAACTAAAAAAGTAATCCAGAGGTGTTAAATTGCCTGATTAAATGGAGACAGTGAACAGGATCACTTATGGACAAAAAGTTGTCAGCAAATTAACTTTGCAGCAAAACGCAGGTATCGTTCTCGTGCTCTATCAATGATTACACGTACTTGTAAACCGCACCGAACAGTCAAAGAAATTACAAGAGAGCAAACAAATTTTACAATATTTTCTTAATTCCTTTGCATTCCTTTAAGCAACATAGGACTGTAATAAATCATATTCTTCAACTCTACGTTTTTGATTTTAGCAACCTATTAAAGCATGTCTATAAAGCCCCTTGCACGCACAAAGTTGATTCTACATATCAGCAGTCCCCAGAAATATGTTGTATTGATATAACATCCATTGTTAATATGGATTGGCTGTACTGGTTGTTTGAACTCTTTTCATTCATTTATGATCTTCCTACGATATTACACTCTCCGTGTCTGACTCAAGAGACAAATTATTTGGTGTGGTTTTGAATTTTAAAAATTCAAACAAGTTTTCATCCTTCCCCAATCGGCATCTCTTTAAATCTGCATTTCTCTTTAAAATAAACTAAATTTCCTTAATTTCTTTTAGTGTTTTCAGTAAATTCTAATTTTTGTTGGTTTATTTGTTATGAACAATCTGTCAATTTAATAACCTTGTTACAGCAATTATTTAAAACATTTCTGAATACACACATAGAAATATTTAAAATTTAATTACAGTTTTAAAATCTAATTAAACAAACAAAACTTTTAATTTGATTCATAAAATATGTTTATGTTATGTTTTGTTAACATATTTTGACACAAACTCAATAAAGTCATTTTAATGTTTAATCAACGAACACATTTTTTTTATTTAAATAAAAGTCATTAAAAAACTATATTGAAACAGGGTTTTTAGAAATTGAATTTGTTTTTCAAATGCGAAGACAATACACACTGCGAATTAAATACACACTAATACATGTGAAGGTATTTTTCTACATCAATTCTAATGATAGCATATTAAATACTTCCCCAACTTAGCTGCACATTAATTCACTATTGCACCATCCTTGTGATACTATCGGTCTTGCTTCTGATGGTATGTCTGATTTGTTTCAACATATGTTCCTCATTGTTTCAGTTCCGGAAATCAATAATTCTGATTATGTTGGAGTCTGAATATTTATCTAAACAGTAATATGAGAGAAATTCAAAATTTCGCTTTAAATTTTTGTAAATTTTTTTCATTGTGATCTAGTTAATCTTGGTATTTTCCACTCGCTTTATAAAGGCTTAATTTCGTTGACAGTAAGAAGACACATGCAAATAGTGCAGACTCTGGTAGACTAAACTGCACTTAAGTGGTATGTTCTACCACTGTCCTATTGGAAGGCTCGCCTCCAGACTTGGAATTTCCTCAAATGAGTTCTGCAGAAGCTGTGTGTCTGTGTCCTGCTGTTTACATAAAGTGGCAGCGGTGCCAAACCTTCTATATATACATTAGCAAGATTTATTACGCAGTCAGGCTGATTTCCTTTAGGGAATGTGTTGAATCACAATGGACCTTTTATTCACCTGTCCATCCAACTTGAAATAAACTTCGATAAAATCTAGATGTTGGCGTAGTCGGTGGGTAGTGTATTAACTTAAGCCCCGGATCAGATATGTCTAATAAACAAAATATAAAAAGTATTTTATCGGCGCCTCTGACACACTCAGCAGTTTTCTGACACAAACTCTGAGAGTAAAAGGCAAATTGCCATCAAAAGTTTCTCAAAAAAATCTGTCGACTTCAAACTGTAGTTACCGCTACTCATTGATTAAAATTAAGACACTCAATATGGTTACAGTGAGAAGCTGGGTCGTACAAGATTGCTGCAATACTGTTGACAATTTTCTTGCACCAACTAAAACTTGCAAGACTTAAAAGCCAAATTAGTACGTAAAGTTTGAAATGTTTTAATTACAGTCATAGACGCGTATAGAAATTGAATATTTTGTAATGGTTTCATAAGTATTGTTACGAAAATGGAAACATCGTTTAACATTAACATGACTAACAAAAGTTACACTAACAAATACAACGAACATGTTACAAGTAAACCAACAACATCAACAGAGCAGTCGTGGTTTGAAAATCTGCGCTATACAGATCTAACGTACAAGTGTTGTTGATTACGCAAATGGTGTGAGCAGAGAAGAATAGCGAACAAGCAAATTATTGTTGGATACATCAAGTTGTAAATAGTAGCTTGCAAAATAAATAAAGAGTTTAATTGAAACTAAACATTGTTTTATTTTTATTTTGTTTGCAATCAACGAACTTATATTCTAAACGTTTTTAAAAAGGTAAAAACGTAACAATATGACTAAACGGATCAAATATTTACTGGCGTGGTTTTTAGCGATAACTTTTATTTTCTTGCCTAAGATAGATGATCGTAATGATCAAAACTATGCAAAGCGGTTGTCAGAAATCCACCACTGATATGTTTTACTCGATTGAAATTGAAATTATTTCAAACAAAATACAAGAGTATGGTTTAGAAAAAGCACTCAGGCTATATGGAAAAAGAAAAGCAAACTTTGAAGGAATCTGTATCATTATTATTTATTTTGTTACGCATGAATTCTAATGACCAAATAACCAAAAACAACAAATCTTTATAAATAAATCCGAATTTATTAAACTTTGATTGTCTCTTCAAATAAACAAAAAACGTCAATTTTATTGAAAAATTATTTTTGGCATGCATTTATTTGGCATGTGACAAACTCAGTCGGGGGTTTTTTCTTTCTTTATGATTTTATTTTTGGCAAATTTAAATCAATTTTCATTATTCACACTTTGTAAACTTATATGTGAATTAATATGGGTTAACGCTTCAAGAATTTATTTATTTTAGAAATGTAAACTAATTTCGAAAAAATGCAATTGAAATATTTTAAATGATTTATCAAATATTTTTTGGTTAAAAAAATAAAACAAAACAAACCAAAAAGCCTTTTTCACACCTGAATTCATTGTCTATTGCAATTTTTTTTTTTCATTTTATTTTTTATCATGAATACCTGTTTTTTTTTTAAATTATTTTAAAAGCCTATAAAAAATTTATCATTTTTATAATTCATTTTGTTTTTATTGTTGCAATATTATATTACTTTAGTAAAGTAGAGTTTCAAAAAAATAATTATTTTTGTAACTATTTTTTTTTAGCAATTATTATGTTTTATTTTGTTTTTGTTTTATTTTAAGCAACTTCACACATGCATATCCATGCAAAGTTTAATGCACCACATACAATTCGTTAACACTCAATCATCACGTACGGAGATGCGGTATCAGATGTTCTTAAATGTTTTGTGGCTTTGTAAACGAAGTAGTCTTATGTGGTGTCAAATACTAAAATCTGAGGAACCAGTGCAGAAACTAAAAATAAAATGAACAACGCAAGGGCACTTGGAGTTAATTCAACCAAGATTTTATTAGAAGAATTCAAAAGGCGATATAAAGCCGCTCAATTTGATACCCCTAATATAAATGGAGTAGCTTTCACTCTGTCCAATAAATAACTCCACTTTGTCCAATCACAGAATCATGTTGGACAACAATCCAGACACACTTAGATGCCAACATATATTTATTGCTTTAGGAGCACTAAACTAACTAAGGCCCTCAAAGTCGTCGACGTGTCAAACGAAAGAATATTTCGTCTAATGTCCCTTGATTGTCGAATAAATTGACACCAATGTTGTAATGGTGTCATTGGGGAGTAAAATAAATATATACACAATCCGGCAATCTATGCACGGGGATATATTAGTGGCTATAGTTTATTAGGTAGTGTGGTAGCTTATTAGGCGAATGGCCACAGTTTAAAAAATCAAGTCAGATACTTCTTACACAACAAAATAAAAAAAATATTTCTTCGGTAACTCCCTCTTAGCAGATTTCTGGCAACAACTTCTGAAAGCAATTAAAATTTACATGAAAAGTTTTTGAAGAAATCTGTCATTCGGAGTCGACTTTAAACTGTGGGTTCCGCCACTCATGTATAAAAATAACATGTACACATCATAAGTGGCGTTAAAAGCAAGATCGTAATCCAAACTGAGGGGTTATAATTATTAATTATGTATGTACGTATGTATTGCAGAATCATGTCGGACAGCAAACTATACTGGAATACAAATATAAATATAATCCACACACATTCAGGCAGCAATATCTCTTTATTGTTTTAGAAGGGTAAAAGACATTTTAATTCTACAAATGCACGCTGGCTGGAGTTTATTATCAAATCAATTCTGTTCTTTAGAGATGGTTTGGTGGTGGTTTAAGCTAACTACGATGATGGTGACAATAATGATAGAAGGTGCTCTAAGACTTCACAATCTGAGGCATTGTTCACTTTTATTACCTGCCTACCAGTAGACATGTTATCGAAGCAAGTACCTGGGAATGATGAAATGTGACTGAGAGCTTTTAAAGCATGAAAGTATAGAAACTATATAGCTAGTCTTCTTGTATATAGTTCATCTAGTTGTACTTATTGGCCTCACGATACTTAAATCCTTTTGATGTTACAGCGAATATACATACATATGTGTGTGATGAGTGCACATAGGACAACCAGTTCTCTTTTTATCTATACAATTCCAGCACAATCTAGTAGTATTGCATGTACTTTCCTATTAACGAAATTAAGTTTCCTTTAAAATACAGTGAAGAAAACTTATTTTAACTACACACAGTTCAAACACTCCCTGCTGTAACATGGCGGAGATTGTGAGCTCCGTTTGGAATTCTTATATGAATACTCATATGAATACTGCAAAATATTCCTGAAAAATTCCCGGCATTCATGTTTGCAACTCTTATATGAGATATTCTCGAGTACTACGAAATATTTCTGAAAAACCCCCGGCATTTATTGACGGAGACGGACATCTAGGTAACGTGTTTAAGGTTTAGTCGTTGTCTAGATGTCTGAGTAAATTAAGAGATTTTCAAAGAAAATCTCAACATTCTATAATGATTGCTTAGCTTTCAAAAAGACCATAACCATATTTAAGTAAATTATGAGATTGTCCTAGGGGATCTACAAATTCTATAAGCACTGCATCATGGTCAAAAAGGCAATGACCTACGCCTGGGAAACACGTCATTGGCAAGGTAGCCAATACAAAAATTTAGTATTAGAACGCAGCCGAAAAAACTATAAAAACACAGCCAACTCTGTTAAGCATTTGAAATCCATCAAATGTCACAATGAGAACTAGATTTTTGTTGGAATCACAATATCAGTTTTCCTATTCAGAAACGTATAACCGAAATCGCCGAAGACATATTTTTTCAGGTTTCATTTTTTTCGAGATATCTGGCCTGAGGTTTGAACTGTGGCCTTACGGTCTAAGAAGCCAACACACTACCTACTAGACTATGGTGATTGTTAAATGTAAGCATCATTTAGCGATGTTGGTTCCACCGCGACTCAATAGAGATGTTATGTGATGATGCCTTTAAGTTTAAGATAACAAAGGCACCGCAACTTATTTAAGAACTTCTGATCAATCACATTGCAGACTGACATGTAGACAGACAAACATGTGAATAGACAGACAGACATTCCTACACACATATATGTATATATACATACATATGTACTCCTTATGGAAAAAATTATTATTTTTAAATAATAAACACAAAAATTTTGGCGGAAAAAATTGAAATTAAATGAAATAAAATCAGAGCGAAGGAGATAAAAAAACATTTTTTGCCGAACAATAAACTGAATTATAAAGTTTTTGTTCATTCGTTCATAGCATATTTATTGTCTGTATCGTTCTTTGTCTGTGTGTGTGTGTTTTGTATTCGTATTGTAGTTTTTCTATGGACAGAAAACTATAAAACAATGCTAGTGTCTATGACGGCGTGTGAAAATAAAATCCTTTTTCTACCATTCAAGCTTTTTTGTTTTTTAATTTCTTCTGTTCAAAAACGTTTCATGTGCACAAATCAAACAAAAATAAAAACAAAGAACGAAATAAAACCGAAATAAACAATTTCATACAATTTAAGCTAAAGTGTGGCAAATTCAAATAAAATTTACACACGAACAAACAGATTTAATTTGGAGAAATTAAAAAAGAAAACCTAAAAAAGAAAACCCAAAAAAGGTTATTATTTCTGTTGTGACCTAAACATTTAGATTTGTTGTTGTAATGGTGTTAATTTCAAATAAATTAAATTGGCATTTTTTAATTTAAAAAAAATTGAAAAATTAGAAAAAATTTGATTTCGATGTAAGAGTTGACAAAAGAAAAAAAAAAATTAATTGATTGAACGCGAATTCTTCTTCTCTGTCAGCTCTTTAACCAAACATCTGTTAACATATAAAATGCTGTTTTGGTGATCTCAGATGGTCTAAGAATATATTGGGAAACGGACGTTGGTTTCTTTAATAAAGTTCTTCAAAATCTTTCACTCTACCGAAATACTATTCTCTACAGACTGATGTTTGTGGGAATCACTTAGAAATAGAAACAACGTGTCTAGCAAAATTTTACTCCCTTTTTCAGTAAAACAAGGATTTCAAACGAACATCTATTTGTATAAAAGTAACTCCAAAATATTTGAATAAATGTGTGCTTTTCCTGCCTACAGAAACAGAGGACAACAATTTCCTTACATACTTACTTAATTCGTGATTACAACCTTTTAGTCAGGATTACAACCTAGTTTTCCTCATCATCCATGTTATGTATACTTATATACATGAGTGGCAGAACCTACAGTTTAAAGTCGAATCCAACATATTTTAAAGAAACTTTACTTGGCAATTTTATTTTACTCTCAGAGTTTTTGCCAGAAGACTGCTGAGAGGACGGTAGGTAGGTTAGGCCTTGATGCCAAAAGCACACTTAAGCACGTATAGCGGCCCGTTGTGACGCCACAGGTGAACGCAGTCCTTGTACTGACCAAATTCTATAAATCAGTGGAGAAGAAATTGGTCAGCGCAAGGGCTACACATTCTAAAGCACGACTACTCTACGCTGGAAAACCAGGCCGAAGATTTCATAAACGAACTATATCCTTGACATAAATGGATGATAACTCCGTCAAGCTGACAAGGATTGGGGAGCCAAATAAAAATCTGCACCTCGCAAGAGATGGGCATTAACAAAGAAAGTGGACAACATTCTCCTCTTCCCCAGCGGATCTGCACCCACGGCAGAAGTCGTTAAATGGGAGCTGCATTCTTTCCGCGTGTCTTCCCATAACACAATGACCTGTAAGCACAGCCACAGTTATTGAGGTGATGTCACGACCAAGTGCGAGTAACTGGTTGGTGCGCTTTCTATCCATTGAGAGCAAAGTGAGCCTAGCAGTGGAGCAGGCTGCTGAGAGGAAATCACAGAAGAAATACTTTTCATATTTAGTTGAAGCACACTACCTACTATACTACGGCGACTTAAAATGTTTGTTTTATTAACTCATTAAAGCCTATTCCAAAAGTGCTGAACGGAAGTCCCAGAAGAAATATTTTTCATGTTGAGTCATTGGTTGATCCACAGACTAGTATCTAATAAGCCAACATACTACCTACTAGCGATTTCCAGCAGAGAATTTATTTAATTTTAATGTTGAATGCAAAACATTGTCGAAGACCGAAAGACTATCATTTGTCGATATAACAGAGGCCATATGCAAATAAATTAAATTTATGCCATTTGATATTGGTACAGGAGATCACAAACATGGAAATTATGAAGATAATGGGTAATGCTCTGAAATACCGAGTGGCTGTCAAGTCTTTTCAATTTATCAACCCTCTTGTGTAGAACCAATAGGCTCTAAAATTTTGCAAACAGCTAGTCGTCGAAAATCAATTTAAAAGCAATACAATATTCCAAGGGAATGCCCGTTCAGTTAAATATCGATGATTCAAAGACAGATAGAAGGAGAGTTGCGAAGACGTTCGTATAGAAAGCGAAATATTCGTTAACCGTGTGGGAACTTGTGCTCCATTCAACTACGGCTACAGCTCTTAAATGCCATGAAGAGGTCTCAAAAATAGTACGTTATTAGGTAGATATGCTGAAACAGTTAGGTTGGGCTAATAGGATTCTCATTTGTTGAATTCATGCGGAAATATTGAGCCTTAAACGACATATGAATTGAAAAAGAAAGGAAAAGCTTTAAGAAGTTATACTTGGCGAAGAGAAAGATAAGTTGAGTTGCAGATAATTAAAAAAAGTTGTACTCGAAGAAATCGAATTTCAAACTTAAAAAATTATACTCGAAGAAGGGGAAGATAAGTTAAATTATAGACTTAACTTATTATGTCTAATTTTAGTTAGAAGTGATAGATATCATTTCAAGTCCAATATGTGATGAGGAAAGCAAATCACTTGAACACGCACTGGGAAACTGTGTGACGCCTTCCATAGGGAAATACCAGAGCATTTATTAAGTCCTATGTAGAAAGTAATACTTAATGGGACAGGACAACATATAGAGGTTCAAAAAGGCAACAGGTTAGAAAAAGATATTATTTGAAAATCCCAAATAGATTGCTGTGCTCCACAAGTCACACCAAACAGTCACTCGTAATGGATGCATTGGCTTCGTTAAGACCACGTGTCAGTTTTCTGGGCCCCAATATGAAAATGAACTTCATCCGAAAAAATGATTTTTTTTTTGGCAAAATCGACATCATTGTGCAGTTTCTCGTTGGCCGAATAAATTCCAACGTTGTTTAAGAGTAAATCGATTTGTTGCGTTTAGTGGATGTACTGATAGTGAATTTTGTGACAGAATAGAATGACATAAGTATTGCCAGATTCGTAGTAACCGATGGTTCGATCTAAGCCGATATATGGCCCAGTCTATGTAATTTGCTAGGCTATGGAAGTATAAGCTTTTATATCGCGGTCAAAAATGAATTCATGGCATGATTTAATTTATGACAACGGATTTTACGGACATATCAGGCATCATACTCGCTAGACACAGTTCCAATTCGAACAATACAAAATACCAGCAAACCACGTTTATCGAGCTGACTTGACTCCATCATTTGTTCTAAAGTTGTTCAAATTTATTCCGAAAAGAATTCCTGTACGATTTACAAAAATTGTTATTGCATGGCATAGCATATTCGACGTTGATCAACTATATGTATTTTATACACGAAAATTATCAACCTTGTAACGCTAAGGCTTGTCTAAATATGTTCCAAAAACTTTACTAAATTTTCCATACATTTTACGATCATTTAAAGTTTGTTCAACTCTTAAAATTGTCTGTAACATTTTGTAAACTTTAAAAGCCATTTTATTACTAATCCCCCCATAATCCAAACTTATAGTGGATGAATGGGATTATTTGAAAAAAGAATTTCGTGCCAAATTATGCAAATTTATTGCCAAATAATGTTAATAGGGCAGCAACAAAATTGGCTACAATAGCTGAACGTTTATTTAACACTTTCGGTGTTTGTAGGTGATGGTATTAACACTAAGGACAATATCCGTATCCGGTCAGTTAAAAAACAAACAAACCAAACAAAGGCAATAAAAATTTTGATTGTAAAAATTCTTTATAAAGAAATATTTTACAAAAGAAAATATTTTGAAGTAATATGAACACTTTTCATATCCACACTCTGCTTGCTGGCTTTACAGCGAAAATATTTTACGATTACGTTACGTTTTTTTTTTATTGTTGTTGGTTCTTTAATTTCTTCTGTCTTTTGTTTTTTTTTTTTATTTTTTGTTTTGAAAGGCAATTACGTGACCAAAGACTCTCCCACATTATTAAAAAAAACAAGTTCTATTATAAGGGAATTTCTTGGTTGATGACTCTCTGATGTTGTATAAACAATTTTCATATTAAAGACCAGACTGTAAAGGAAAAATAAAAATAATAAAAACAACAGCAAATGACTGGAAAAAATAAATAATAAAAATTCTTTACTTTACTTAGGTTAGCTTAGCTTAGCTTACTTTTGTGTTGAAGGTATGCATTTTGCCATAAAAGAATCTTTATATTGTAAATATTTTTATAATCTATTAGAAAACCGACCCTTTCATTCTCTCACTCCTCTTGTATTGTAGTTGTAGTACGTAAGGACTTTTCTCTCATTCCTTTATTATTTTATATACCTTTTTAATAGCCATCATATAACAACGTATACAAAAATTGTTTTTCTAGTTGTTGTGGTTCCTTCATAATATAAAATTCTCACGCTATATTGTGATGGATTGTATTCACATTACACTCATAAAAATAAAGTTCATAATGTGTTCAGGATAATGAGAAAATTGAATAATACCTTATCATACACATACAATACTATACATACATACATATGTATGCACTTGCCATATGTTATTACAATAATTTGTATTCATTTTATACAGATTTAAAAAATGTGTTATAAGTGAAGTGAGCTGTAGTTTGAAGTAAATATATTCACAATATTTTTTATCAAAATTCTAAACAAGTGTACATTAGTTTGAAATATTTTTAATGATTATTTAAATTCATCTTCAAACCTAAAAGGTGATTATTGGCAATGGATTGGAAGATATATGAAAATACACAAGTTATAATAATATAAAATGCTCTGTAAGACTAGCCGGTAGTGTGTTGTCTATAAGTGTAAGGGTCGTGAGTTTTATTCCGATCAGAGGCAATCCAACAGGGACTTCCAAACATTGAACGAACATCTTGCTATTTATACAGTTAATATTGCCAAGTTGAGGTAGTATAGTAGATAGTTCGTTGGCTTAATAGATGCAAGTACAAAGTTCAAACGCCAGGGCAACAATTTCCAACAAAAATATTTTCCCGGCGCATTCCACTCAGCAGATTTCTCTCAAAAACTTTGTGAGTAAATAAAAACGCCATGGAAAGTTTCCTAAGAATCTGGCTTTCGGATCTGGCTTTAGACTGACGGTCCTGCTACTCGTTTGTAAAATTAGCATACACAAAATAAGTGGTGTGAGAAGCTAGGACGCAATCCTGACTGACCAATTATGTATATGTATTTTGTCCACTCACCATGAACGGATATAGCATTCAGCTACTTCTGCAAATAATAAAATTGTTTCATAAAAATGCATTTGGGAGCTGAACTTAATATTTAGCGAAATATAATATTCAGGTTTGTGGCCCATTTTTGGATGAATGGGTACATGTACAAACGAAATTATCAAATTTGAGATGATAGCATCTACATAAGATTTAAAAGCGTACAATGCATCCCCTAAATTTCACTGTTTGTTGAGGATATTGAGCTGGCGTCGTCATCCAGTTCAACTTGTTTGAGAACAACTTTGATCAGTCCATCCAGTTCAACTTGTTTGAGAACAACACTGATCAGTCCATCATAGTCCACGATGAGCACTATAGGTCTATGATTACCAACATATTTTGACCTGAATTCAATGATATGGACGCTAACGATACCAACAACACGATCGCGCTACGCGCTTATGACAACTTACACGCAAAGAAGAAATATGGTTCGGGCTACCATAAACTGAAACTATCATTAATGTTTAGTATTATAATTAGTACAACCATGTAAAATAGTTCCCTATGCAGAACATAATATGATCCCAGTAGGTTATCATAATATTGTTCCCGTAACTACTATAATATAATTTCTACAATTATATTATGATTATCATAAAATGGTCACTACAATTATAATATTGTTTTTATTTTACCATAATATGATACTCCGAATGACTATAATATTTTCTATTTTTTATTTAAATAGTACCCCCAATAATAAGACGCAATACTTCAATGAGACATTTTATTTTAATTTAAAATTATTTAAAATAATAAAACTTTCATAAAAAAACATAAATATAAAGAAATTCAATATATATGTAATAAATTTGTTGATAATTTATAATTATTAATATAATAATCAGATTCAATTTAAGAACATTATACAATCTTTTGATGTGCAAATATATTCTGTGAAATCAGATTTTATGTTTATGGATAAGAAAATGTCTTCATATTCAATACGAAATGCAAAGTAATGCGAATCAAATCCATGGTTTATTAGTCTTTGCACGGACAAGATATATGTATTATCAATACAATATATATGTGATCAATTAGTCCAAATTCTGGGATTTCGTCCTCATATTCTCCAATATTCCAGGCTTATAGACTATATGTTCATATTGTTACTTTAAAAATTGTTTCACTGTTTTAATTTTTACTTACATAGTTTAATTTCTATTACAAAATCTGCACAATTTATGAACTGTTCCAGTATTATTATTAAATAATCCGGCTTTATTATAAAGTTCTTGTTAAATATATCAACTGCCACATTCGTTGGAATTTTGTGAATGATTTTTGCTGCAAATAAAATAAGAAAATAGAAATATAAAACAATTATAAAATACATTACCTATTTTACCTTTTCCCACAAATGAATCGTAACTAATCTCTTCGTTAAAATTCAAAATAATTGTTTCATTTATGTTTTCAAACACAGTTTTAATAATTTTAATTCCATTCATTATTAATTTACTTATTACACGTCTTTATGGTGTTAGTACTTATTATGAAATGATGCTCGATAGCATTTTAGAGAGAGAATGTGACATGTTCAACTATAATTTTGTTCTTCTAATCATTATTTTTTTTACGATTATGGGAACGATTACATTGAAAATACTTGGGGGCAGTAAACAATACATGTTTGAATTTCGGCGTCTTTTTCAACAACATAATTTTTTAAGCAATGTATGGAAATTTGAAGTAAAATGTAAATTAAATTATTTTATTATACAAATAAGAAAACATACACTTTTAATTTACATTTATTAATTTTAAAACATAAACAAACGTAAAGAGGTAAATTTAAAATGAATTAAGATTCTTTTTTTACGTAAATTAAATTTATTTCTGGTTGTAAACCAAAAAGTGTTAGTAAACTTTACAAATCACACTTTTTATTACTTACTCTACATTAAATATATTTTGTTTTTATTTAATAAGTATTACACAATTTGCGAAACACACGCTGTTTACACTTTAAAAGAAAAACTATTAATTAAAATATGTTCAATAATTTTGAATACCATTTAAAAATCAAATTGATTGTTGTAGGAATAATTTCAATTGCTTGTAACAAAAATAAAATAAATTTCGTACACGGGGACCATCTTATATTAAAATATAAAATATAATATGGTTATATAAATTAAGGTTTGTTTATAATATGTATAAAATCACAATAACTTTATTGTAATACTCATATGAGACATTTAGGAAAATAATTTGATCGCAATGAAAATATTCAACCATGTTTTCTCTTTGCGTGTAGATAGTCTACATGAGGGAGTTGAGGGCATGGTCATCTCACGTGCAAGTGATGTGAACTGGGCACATATTATATCATCAATAGGTCTTTTAAATGACGGAATATTTTGATTATATCTTACACACTTACTTATAATTAGTCAATCCTTTTGTCAGGATTACAATCTAGCTTCTCACATCACCCATGTTATATGAGTTAATTTTATCCACGAGTGGCGGAACCTATAGTATGTGTACTTTTAGTATTTGTTAACTAGGCTTATGCAATAGTTTTTAGGCATTTCTTAAGTAGGGCTTAGTATGAAGGGTAATTATCCGAACTACACTTAGGTACAAAAAATGGTCGTAAAGAAAAGCGATATTACACAAAATCGCTGTCCAAGACCATAAGGCAATATATGGTAATACTGCATGAATTGTAGTCAAAGTGGTCATTTATAAAACGCTCAGATTCTGCACCTTAGCACGAAAGCTTTCATACAGCGTCTCAGTTTTAAATAAGGAAAAGGAAAACTAATCGTGATCTGTCTTAAATAATTTATCTCTCACTAGATTCTCCGCATGGCATGACTGGCGAATCAGAGGTGATTTTGTTAGAATGTTTCACTATCTCCTAAAATCCAGAATCGGCTCCTTAGTGATAGTGTTGTTTAAACACCATCCAAGACATTAAGGGTACCTATCCCATCCTTAGATTTTTAATATATTTACGTACGTATGTATATTTGTTAAGACCATAGTCAGATGGCAGCGGTGCAAGTTTGATAAATTTGACCTGGAGAATACGGCATTCATTATTTGCATTCAATTAGCAGCTGCTCTGAACCTGTCAAAATCGTGTCAAAATCTTGGGTGTGGTTGGTCTGAATATACCTACCAACTATGCGATACTTGAACCTGTTTTCAATCCTAGCTTTCAACGTAGATACCGGATAGATCCTTTTGTGACAGTTGTTTGCACCTTCCAGTCATTCAGGAATCTCCATTCACTGATGTATCTACATCACTTAACAAAGTCGGATGTGAAATCTTTGAACAACTGAACGTTCCTTGCACTACCAGATTATTGTAGTACTTTTCAGGCGGAATAATGGCCATTAAAATTGCCGCCGATAGAATTCAGTATCAAAGTATATCGTAAGGTTATATACGCATATTTGTTGACTGCAAAGCGGTCTTTAGAACCCTAGAGTGTACACCACATCTAAGGTTACCCAAGAATGCCCGCTGTCTCTGGAGGCGAGATATTCAACGGTTTCACTTATTTGAGTTCCTGGACATGGATACCTCATAGGCAACAACAAGGCTGTCGTCACGAAAATTGAAAAAAATTCCTACATGAGATAGGCGTTCCTTGGAAGAGGGGCAAACAAATGGTCACACAAGGACTCCATTCATTAGCAAAGGTAAGGTAGGATAATAAACCCACTTGTAGAAATAAAAGACAGATCTGGCCCGACATGGATATTTGTAGAACAGAATTTGCATTGAACGCGTCAGGATTCTATCTAAGAAATCTCATAGCAGTGATAATGGGACACCGCCATCTGGGTGTTCACTTGAGGTTTCTTTTGCTGAAGCTGCAAACACGAGGAAGAAGAGGCGCCGATAATAAATCTTCTCTATTATTGTCCAGCACTTTGTGACCTGAGAAGAAGAATTCTTGGACGTCGAGAATTTAATGACAAAACATGAGTAGTCAAAGGCGATTTAAGTAAAATTCTTACATTTATAAGACTCTCGGAATGCTTGAGAGATGCCAACCAAAAGTTATGATTCTGTGATGGAATAGATAACATCCCAAATAAGCTGTGCCCATTGAGGCAGCTGCCAGTTTAAACTAACCTAACATATTTTTAATTAAATATTCTCTTAAATCAAATCAAATTCTGTTGTATAAAATTTTATTTGTAAAATATCTAAGCATAGTAGTATCACGAGAATTTATTTTAGAGAATGAAAAAGCAAAAAATTAATGAAAACCGTAAACTGCGTTACAAAATTATTTAAAAAATAAATTTTTTTTTATATTTTCATAACCTTAATTAGAATAATTTGTATGTAAGCTTTTCCATGAAGTCATACAAATTAAAAAAAAGTGAAAAATTAAACGACATTGTAGAGAAATTAGGTTACTTTCTAGCTGCCAAAATGTCCTGTCATATAAAAAGCGAACATATTTCATATTAAGAGAAAGTAATTTCTTTTGCCAGCAGCGTGCAGCAGTGTTAGGGGCAAATAAAAAAAAAAAGATTTTATATTGGAAACTTTCGTTTGTATGCTGGTTGCAACATCGCGTTAATAAATATCCATTTTGTTTCATTTAAACTATAAATCAACCACATTGGCTAGAGACAAAAAATACAAAAAAATGAGGAGGAAAAATTGAGTTAAATTTTCTTTTCGGTTTCCTCTGGTTTAAAGGTGGTGATTTTCTTCAATTACAATTTTTTTATTTTTTGCTTAGTTTTCCATGACTTTATGTGCAGCCGATTGTGAATGTGAATGTGTCTGAAACCTTCATTTCCCTAATATGATGTTATTGCGATATTTTTCTCGTTTTTATTTGTTTTGCGTGTTGTCATCTTCATCAGCGCCATCATATTTAGATGGTTGGGTGAAGGAAAAACAACATGATTTTTTGTTTTTTTTCTTCATTCAAAAATTAAATTTCCTTTTTTCAAGTTAACAGAACGAAAAAAAAGTAAAGTACGAAGCAAGGCAACTAGCAAAAGGCCATTGTATGTAATGAAAGACAAGAAAAAAAGAGAGCGAGAAGCGGAAAAAATTGGTTCCAGTGATGTGATTTGTTTACTTCAGTCAAGTTTCCCGTTGTTGAATGAAGCCTTTTATAAAAATTTGTGTGCTTCTAAGGGTAAAAAAGAAATTTGATTATTATCTTGGTTTGGCATGAAGTTTGCTGTAGTGGCTCTAACCTTACTAGAGCTAGTAGCCATAGTGGTAGCAATAGCTGTAGTACCTTATGATTGGTTAACTAAAGATTGAGGGTAAGTGAGTAACTGAGTGAGTGAAATATACTTTTTTGATTCGTTTTTTTTTGTTTTTGTTGTTTTTTTTTTTGCGAAAACATATAAACTACCCTTTAGTTTATAATGTACAATATATGAAGAAAGATTGTAATCGAAATTTATGTATTCCACATGGGCAAAAAAATGAACAAATACACGAATAAATGTAATGGAGATTTCGTGTATCAAAAAATATGTTTTGTGACAAAAATGCTGTTGCGCTAAAAGTTAAGATGTTTAGCAACAATGTTGCTAAACATAAGACTATCCAAAATTGCAAAGATATTGCAACATTGACTATAAAAACTTAATATCTAGCGCAGTTGCTCAAAGTCATTTTTAAGATGATTTTTTTTTTTTTCTATATTTTCCTATACGCCGGTGAAAGGCTTTGGTTCGTATAGTGTACTGTATTCGAAATTAGAAAGTAAGTTGTCGGAGTAGGAAAAGAGGAAGAAGTGTGCGACAAAATTAATGTTTAAAATTTTTTTATGAATATTTTTATGTACCCCTCGTCATAATTTCTTTTTTAAAACAAATTTTTTTCGAAATCTCGCATCTGAGAGAATACACATAGCAACGTGTATTCAAGCTGCTGTAAGTCTATTTGTTTCACTGACAACACTGGCTTTGTATTCGATGGAATGTCGGCTAATCGAAGAGGGCTGTGAACATCTTCTACATCTCAGTGCAGTGATCAAAGTTGTAATTTAGCACCGTAATCCATAGAATGTCGGCTGATCGAAGAAGGCTTTGATAGTCTCTTACAACTCTGTGAGGTAATCAAAGTGTCACTTCCAGATCACTGCGAAGGAATTAATCAAGAAGAAGTCGCCGTAGTATAGTAGGTAGCAGTGTTGCAAAATTGAAATTTTAAATACTTTTTCGCATCAAATGGTACTTTTGTAAAAGAGTACATGCATACATAAATGATCATTACAACTCCTCAATCAAGATTATGACCTAGCTTCTCACGCCACTTATTTTAAGTTTGTTAATTTGAGTGGCGAGACCTACAGCTTAAAGTCCACTCCGAACCACATATTTTTTGAGAAACTTTTCATGGCAATTTTATTTGCTGTCAGGTTTTTTGACAGAACTAAGCAGGTAGTGTGTTCGCTTATTAGACGTAAAAGCCCAGGTTCGAGCCCCAGGCCAGACATCGAAACGAAATATGAAAAAAAAAATATTTCTTCGGCGACTTCCTCTCAGCAGATTTCTGAAAAAAACTCTGAGAGTAAATGAAAGTGCCATGAAAAAGTTTCTCAAAAAATCTGTCGTTCGGAGTCGACGTTAAACTGTAGTTCCCGCCACTCAAGAATTAAATTAAGGCACACAACATCAGTGGTGTGAGAAGCTAGGCCGTAATTCTGACTGAAGGGTTGTAATGGCCAATTATTTATGTATGTATGTAAACAGAAAAACTAACGACTTATATGTGTTCCTCACATGCATGCGTTGACGTTCGTTTATAGTATATGAGAGCGCTATAAAATGCTTACCGAAATTACATTACGGTTTGGCAAGCGTTACCATTGCTTTTCGTATTCTAAACAGGAAGGTATGTTTGTGGACGTTTGGCTAACCGAGGCTAAAGACTAATTCTACCTTTAGCAATATGTTGCTAATGCATTAACAGTTGAAAGCGCAAGACATAAAATATTTATGTATTTAAAAATAAAAAAGTACTGAAAGCGTCGCGAGGGTACTGCGGTATTTTTGAAATGGTAAAGTACTGAAAAAAGTACTAAAGTAATGCATTTTTCAACACTGGTAGGTAGTGTGTTGGCTTATAAAATCTAAAGCCTCAATCCCCAGGTCAGACAAAACGAAAATATGAAACAAATATTTCTTAGGAGACTTCCTCTCAGTAGATTTCTGGCAAAAACCCTGAGAATAAATAAAAATGCCATGGAAAATTTCTCAAGTATAAAGTATAAAATTAACGCATACAACTTAAGTGGTATGAGAAGCCAGATCGTAATCCTGACTGAAGGATTGTAATAAATCAGAACAAATTAAATGATAAAATGAAAACTTGAATTTCATGAACAATATTGTACAATTCATTAGTTGTTGTTATTTTATTTTTTTTTTCCACTTTAATGTTAAGTTTTTCAGCTCAATGGTTGCCATTTGCAACAGCAATCGATTTCTTAATCCACAGTTTAGAAAAATTCTCATAAATCTAGTTGTGGTTGGTTTAAGTGTTTTAAAACCAAATGCCATAAAATAAAAAATAAACAAACAAGTTTTTCTAGTTCTACCATATTGTCGCAAACAATTGTATTTATTTAGTCATATTCATTAGCTAGTATAAAAATACCAACAGTTAGCCTTCTATTTCTATGTAAATGTTATTTTTTAACATTTTGAAAAACAAGAATTATGTGGCGAACAAGGCCACTATATACAGATGCAAGTGATTATTGAGCATTACTATGACAGCATGTAATTTTTGTTTTGTTTTTTAGTATTGAAACACCATAGGATTTTTGATTGTAACTGCTGTTGGAGTTCTTAAAATATGAAAAAAGATTACCAAAAAAATTATTTTCAATAAATTTAAATAAAAAAATGTAATTTACTATAAATGTGTATATTTTGTGGCATAGTTTTTTTTAACAAAATAAATTGAATTATAGGTCAAGTTTAGTATTTGAAAATGTTAGAAAATTTTATGGAATTATTTGGACTCTGTAAAGTGCTTTAAAGATTTTTTTAGTGCATGAGCTGGCTGTTTTAAAACGTAGTTAAACCCTAAGTTTATGTTCTATTTTACTAAACAATCCTTTTATGCACGTGCGATTGCGATTACAATTGATTAGCCTCTTTAGCTAATCTTAATTTAGAGGGTAGATCTCCATAGAGATATTTTTCTGCCTGTAAATATGAAGTTAATCCTTTCGTATTCCTTTAATCACTTTGAAAATTAAGACAGGATGAAAGTCAATTGAGCAAGGTATCCTGCGGTATGTTCATACTTTTGTTTGAAGGAATTGGTGATAGTTGTCATATGGTTTCAACAAGAGATTGCCACGTGCTACAAGGCAATGTTGGTTCCCATTATTATGTTTATTTGAACCCACTGGAAATTTTCTGTATTTGCTATAAATCTCTTGTATTCGTGCAGAATTGATCTTTACAATCCTTTAGTTAGGATTGCTACCAACCTGCTCCCACAGCTTATGTTTTGTGTGTTAATTTTATACATGAGTGGCAGGAACTCTCAGAGTTTATGCCAGAAATCTACTAAGGGGAAGTTGCCAATGAAAAAAAATTTTTTTTCGTTTCATTGGAGATATCTGACCGGTTTGAACCGGGTCCTCGAGTCTAAGAAGCCAACATACTACCTAGTATATTACGGCGATTTTTTTATTCTACATACAATCCACACTGGTGGCTCTACGATAAATCTATTTCATGGATTTGTGATTACGATTGGAAAATTGAGTTGTTGAAGTCAATTGAACAAGTTATCATGCTATAATTACTGCTTTTTTGCCTAAATTTGAGGTAGTCGTTATGTGGTGGAGGGTGTCTCATGCTAAATGCACGGAGCAAGCAACTGATTCCCTACATTATGCTATTTACGCCTACTGAAAATTTTTGGGTGTGTCTACTTAAAGTCTCTTCTATACATACAAACATAATTGATCGCTACAACCCTTTAGTTAGGATTACAACCTAGCCTCTCACATTACTTATGCTGTGAGTGTTAATTGTATATATGAGTGGCGGGACCTACAGTTTAAAATCGACTCCGAACTGCAGATTTTTGAGAAACTTTTTCATTGTAATTTCCTTTACTCTCAGAGTTTTACCCAGAAATCTGCTGAGAGGTAGTCGCCGAAGAAATATTTTCTAAATTTAATTTTTGTTCGGGATGTCTATGCCAGAGGTTGAACCACACTACCTACTGGACTACGGCTTTCCTGTATGCACGAACAAAATAGATTTTTTACCAGGCTACAACATGACAACAGCCATTAATGAGAAACCGGCTAAAATTGGCATGGTATTTGTCAAATTCAAATCAAGCTAGTTTTGCGGCTAAGTCTCTGACAATTTCTCTCGAGTATTTCAGTATGCGACTCCAATATTTAAATTTACATATAAATCGTACGTGTGTTTAAAAGACCTATTGATGCGAGAGTGTGTGGAGTTCTTAATACCCGCTACGGATTCTCTCCGTGGATTGAAAAGTCAAATTTTCCATGACTATGGCGCATAAATCAGGCTGAGCTTAACCCAGGGCATGGATTATATTGTCTTTGAGAATTGCTGAGATTTGTTGATTTTTCGCCTACGCCTGTGACTTAAGAAAATCCCATAAGAAAAAGTCGAAAGGTGTAAAATCAGACGCCATCAGTGGTCAATTCATATCATATCTACGTGAGTCGATCATGCATTCAAATCACTCGCGTGACAAGAGCTGTGTGCCACGTATCATCCGCCTGTTGAAATCACATGTCGTTCATCCGAAAGCCTCCCTCAAACAGTGTATTTTGTCTTGACGCTCATGTGAATTAGTATCGTCCCAAATTTAGTAATTTTTTCTGTTTAAGTTTCCATTTATGGTTCCATTTATGGTTCTCATCGTTGAACACAATTTTTCAATGAAAATTAGAATTAGAACCATTTGCCAACTGCCCCAGAGTCTAAAAAATTTTATTATTTGTACGTGTTCTTTAATTTTCCATCCGTCCATGGTGATTTGACAAAACAAAATGAATAATTGACAAGTAATTTGACAGATGTAGCTGCAGCAAGTTAACAACTGTCAAAATTCTGTAAATGCTGTTGAAAGTCCCGTGATTTAAAATGCAACATTTCCCACCATTCAATTCAATCACATTACATGGTGAGCAAAAAATCATTTGTGACAAAGGAAATACAATTACATTGAAAAATAATGACAAACATATTTTTTATGGTGAAATTTAATATACTTTTAAAACATTTAATAAATTACACGGCACACCATAAAAGTACTTTAACAAATTACCAGCGAATTGCAAGCCTTTTGAAGATCATTAACACTGCAAAGCACTTGCCGGAATTTTATATAAAAATGGAATAAAAAAAATTCTACAACTTTTGTTCTTTGTTACAGTGTGTGTGTGAGTGTTTTTCTCTAGTTTGTTTTTTTTTTTTTGTTGTAAAAGGCTATTCAATCTTATTATTAATGGTAAATTAAATACAATTAAATTTCCACAAATTAAATCCAAAAGAAAGGAAAAAAGTAGCAGCAGCTTAAAAAAAGAGAACAAAAATAATGGCGAAAATGAGTAAAAGAGTAAAAAAAAAAATCCTCCTACGAAAGTAAACTTCTACTCAAACTCCATTAATGTTGCATTAAACAAGAAAACAATGAAAAAACACACAGCTGAAGCAAGCTAATTAGTAAAGAAAAATGAAGAAAACATTTAACGCTAATTGGCAGATACTAGCTATTGTGCTGCTGATAAATAACAAGAATCAGTTCTTCATCTTGTGGAAAAAGTGTGTGTGAGTGTGGTAAATATGTAGTTACATGCCTCATTATGCGTGATTTCTTGCTGCTTTCCTTTCTTGTGATTTATTCGTCTATGAAAATTGTTTTGAAAGTGGGCGTTGTACTACCAACTGTAACTGTCTTGTTTTTCTTTTTTTTTATTGATGAATTGAAAGTGATTCCCTTTTATTTCTCTTATAATTCTTTCGTTAATGAATGCTTTATGTATCGAAAGGGAACATTGATGAAAGTCTTATAAAATGTTATTTAAGTAGTAAACAAATTTGTTAAAATTTTATTAATTTTCTGTTAAATATCGTACATCAGCTATGATACAAGATGGAGTAATTACTTGTGGAAAAATTTTTCAAATTGAAAATACTAGCTCATTAGGAATTTATTTATTTAAACAAATTTATTTCTAATCAAAAATTTTAATTTAATAATTGAAGCGTAAAATTTAAAAAAAAACCGAAAAAAATCTGAGAAAGTTTTACTTCTTTGAAAACTATAATGAGACCTATTTCGCCTTATCCCGGCCTAAATCAGAACTGAATACTTTATCTTCTGGTCATTCGACAGATCCAGTAAATTGCCGTCTTAGACAGGTATATAATCCAGTGGTCATCCAAACGCATAGACAGCCTAGTTTTATTCTATCTTTAGAGTTTCCAAGTATAGGAACCCTGGTCACGTCAAAATCTTGGGTATGTTTGGCCTTGCACGATGCGTGAACCTGATGTCGATCCTGATTTTGTGATACATTTACCGTATAGATTATTTTATAATAATAGTTCATAGCTACCTGGAATTACTTGAGTTTGACAAGAAAACGGTTCGTTTCCTCACAGGAATTCTAAATGGACACCGCACTAGTGGCAGTTTCGCTGACAAGCTCGGTCTGACCTGACAGGATTACTGCAGAAGCTGGCATGATGTAGAGTAAACGGAATCGGTAAATCACCTCGCGTATATACTCGAACAGACGCCATCGGTGCCACTAAGGGAACTGGGCGGTTTCATTCGGTGCTCGGGGTTTTTGAAACCCACCAGTAACGGATCATAACAAGCGAGCCTACCTCACACTGTGTGACACAATGGACCATATGGGACACCAAGGGAACTTGTTTGTGAATTGCAAGCTACCCTTAACCTAACCTAGGATGTAGAATCTTGTCAGAACAACTGAACATTATATTGTCCCTTGCACTACCAGATTATTGCAGTACTTTTCAGGCTGTCATAATGTTCATTAAAATTGTCAATGATATAAGCATATTTACTGACAGTAAAGCATATTTATCGATAATGGAGTCGCCGTGGCCTGGTCTGTAGTAAGCAGACTTATTAGACGAGAGGCAACGCTTCAAATCCCAGGTCGTACGATTCAAAAAAAAAAATATTTCTTCGACGACTTCCTCTCAGCAGATTTCTGGCAAAAACTTCTGAGAGTAAATAAAATTTCCATGAAATGTTTCTCAAAAAATCTATTATTTGGAATTGACTTTAAACTGTAAGTTCCACCACTCATGTATAAAATGAACACACACAACATAAGTGGTGTGAGAAGCTAGGTCGTAATTCCAGACTGAATGGGTCGTAATGACCAATTATGTATGTTATGTATGTGTATGCTTAACCTGCTTTTGATCCTGGTTTTGCAAAGTAGTTACCGGATAGATTGTTATGGGATAATGGTTTAGGCCTTCCAGGAATCGCCATTCAAGTTTTCACTTGCCACGAATCGTCATTTAAGTATTCTTTGATGAATCGAAATCAAGAATCAATCAAGCGGATATGGAATCGATCCAGAACAACTGAACACTCTATTGCATTACTAGAATTCGGCACCAGTGTCTAATTTATGGTGATATACTCATATATACCGATAGTAAAGTGGCCATTAGATCTCTAGAGAATGTGTATACCACATGTAAAATTGTCCAAGTATGCTGCTTGTCTCTGGCGGAGACATGGAGACTTTAAAGGTGACAACAATGCTTGCACCACGAAAATTCAAAAAAATTCTTACACGCGATTGTAGTTCGTCTGCAAGAGCCAAAAAATGGTCTGACAAAACTCTAAAGGAAAATGGTACAATGAACACATTTGTGGAGACACCAGAGAGAAATGGTCCGACATGAATATTTGTAGAACAGAATTTGCATTGAACCTGTTAAAATTCTATCAAAAGTACCTCATACCAGTCCTCTGAGAATTCACGCCAAGGAAACTAGGAGTACGTCATAATGTCTTCTGTCGGAAAAGAGGAAACCACAGATCATTTTTTCTGTCCGGTGCTTGGGAACCTGAGAAAAAGAATTCTAGGACATCAAGAACTTTAACCGTGTCTTGAGATAGTTGAGGGATGCCAACCAGGAACTATAATTATAACAGCGCTCTGTTAACATTAACATTGGCTTTGTAAACATTTTTGGTTTTTGTCTTTGCTAGTTAAAAATGAATTTATCTTAACACACATTAGTTTGTGAAAGTTGGTATTTGAGTTTTCATGAATTAATTTTTTATTTTTATTAAAAATACTTGAAAATTCTTTTTGAAACATTTGAATTATAATTTTAAAGTCCTGTTTATTATAATTATCTTATTGCTTTTCAAATGTTAATTGAACAAATAAGAGGAAATGCAATAAATTCACTTTAATATTGTGATAATTTTAACCAAATTGTATAATTTGTATTATGATGTGTGGAATTTTTAATCCTTTGTTAAGAACAGCATGTATTAAATGTCATCATTTTAAGACCACGAATTTTCAAGTATTTATGGATTTTCACACGATTACAATACATGTGTCATTTAAATAATGTACACGTGTGTATATAAGTAAGTAATCTACATGACTTCTTTTTTTTTTTTGTAAGGATATGACTGACATGCAAATACATAAGTAAGTTTAATATTTAAATACATACCATATACATGTATACAAATTATCGAGTAAAATAAATAAAATTCTTGTAAAAATATAAAGTGAATGAATTACAGTGAAGTCATGGCAGACAGGCGTTCTCTTTTTCTTTGTATTTTAATGTTTATTTTAAGTAACTTTACTGTTGTCTTGTATGAGATTTAAATTGACATGATAGAGAGAGTCTGTCGTTATACACAAACATGAGAGTAAAATAAAAACTGAACTGCAGTCAATTACTTAAGCTACAAACACATTCTGAAAATATATTCGATGTGAAAATGCATTGCTTATGCTGATGTTAATAAACTCTGATACAGCAAAAGGGTTTTTTTCTGCTTTTCTTTTGCTGTTTACCAAATATTTACTTACGTACTGTGTGTAATCAGAAACAAATCAAAAAATATTTTCCAACAAAAATTTTTCCTTTCTGTTGTTTTTGTTTTTACCTGAAAATAAATAAAAAAAAAAGTCAAAATTAAAATTAAATTTCAGTGTTTTTTTCATTTTCTTTATTTACATAGTTTACATTTTACATGTTGTATTTACATTATTTTACATTGATATGTATAATTTGTATTTAATGTACAAACGACTACATGCATGTAAATCTGTGTATGGTATGGTATGTTGCATGCTTTAAATTGTTAAATAAAAATAACGGTTAATAAAAAATTGCTTGAAAATAATTATTTATAATCAATTCCAATTAAATTTTTGTTGAAATACAAAATTTGCAAACAAAACCAAGCTATTTTGTACATGATTATTATGGATTCAATTTAAATCCAGTAATTGTAATTATTTTTTAAGCAAATTTCATACATTTCCGCCTGGTTTTCTTCTTTTATTTTCTATTTTTTCAATGTCTGCTTTTCAAATGATGGTTGATTTCCCTCCCCAAAAAAATTGTCATTCTTCAGCGTGAAAAATAAAAGTTCATTTCAAATCATCTCAATTGTCTTCAAATGGGATTTTTCTTTTCCTTAACTTTTTATGTTTTTTTTTCTTTAGTTTGTTAATTTGTGGAAATTATTTAATGTTTGTTATTGTGTTTTTTCCCTCTTTTCAAAGTTAGCGTGTTAAATCTGCTGCTTAAATGTAAAATTGTGTGTGTAAAATTACACTTTGCTTAAGTTTTGTTTAGACAAACAATGATACTCTCTCTCTCTCTGTTAGCATTTATCACTAATTGTACTTCACTACTTAAGTCACTCAAAGTGCAAGGAAGTAAATATTTTTGCAGCATTTTAAGCAATTTACATACTTTGAAGTTTAATTTTGACTTTTGTTTTGTTTTCTCTGCAAATATATTATTGCCTAACGATTTGGTATTGGGGGGAAGAGAAAAGTCTAATTTAAGTGTCTATTAAAACAAATTAAAAGACTTTAATTACATGTGTAAAATATAATTTACTTTGAGATGTAGTTTCCATCATATTTTAAATTTTGAAAGTATTAAAAAAGATCGCTTTAGAGAACCTAGCTCAATTTTAAATATAATAATAAGAGAAGGAATACTGCCCCTCAATTTCGTCTAGGAAAGTTTTAATAAAAAAAATTCAACCGCATGTGTTGCTGGACAATAGCATTAGTTTTCCTATTTGTATTGAAAATGAAATTGTTTTACAGAATTGAAATTTTCCTGGAAAACAGTCAGTGTGAAAACATAAAAAGCTATTTCTTCGTGATAAGAGCGGAGCATTCACTTATGAGCTAAAAGACAGTCACTACATCCTTCTCAGACCCACAGCTTCTGCAGAAGTCATTTCCTGGAGTGACGAGTTTTTCTCGTAACCCACATAAGAGTTACCGTTGGATGACCGTTGGATCTTAGAGAAAGAGTAAGCTTTCATATACAAGGATGGGCGTGGAAAGTACGTTCGTTAGGAACTCATCCGCAGGCTGGCTGTCAGAGTAAATCAAGAGATTTGTGAGGAAAATCCAGCCAATCAACATGAATTGCGCCGCTTTTAAAACTCCAATGATCTCTGCTTGCAAAACACTGCAGTGACCCGGCAGCCTATACATATATACATACATACATTGGTCAGTACAACCCTTCAGTCAGGATTACGATCTAGATTTCCACACCACAAATGTTGTGTTTGTTAATGTTATATATGAGAGGTGGGACCTACAGTTCAAAATCTACTTCGAACGACAAAGTTTTGAGAAACTTTTTCATGACAATTTTATTTACTCTCAGAGTTTTTATAAGAAATTTGCTGAGAGGAACTCGCCGTAGAAATATTTTTTCATGTTTCGATTTGATGGAGTTGTCTGACCAGGGATTTTGATCGTGGGCTCACGTCTAATAAACCAACACACTACCTACTAGACTACGGTGCCCACAACACTTTTAAGATTGTTACGAAAACACTACAGACAGCCTATAAGATAGTTTACTGACAGAATCCTTAATAAATATACAATCCTGTTTGACATTTTTGAGCTATCAGTGTAAACCCCAAAAGTCCCATTGGGAACTTCTTTAGATCAGTTGTCCCAAGTTGGAATTGCAAAATCGAATGTTGTATTAAGAATGTTTTAAGGAATTATATAATCAAACCAAATGTGTCTATGTTTTTGCTAGAATAGCAGCATGCTAGTAGTTTAGATTAGGACACCAACTCAGCAGTCTTAATAGGAGGCAAGAGCGGTATCAATTGAGAACAACAAATGTCTTGATTTGAAAAAAACATGTGTTAACTGGCAATTAAACATTTTAAAATTGCAATTAAAAAATATTTTATAACAACTACATAATATGTAGATGACAACCATCCATAATATATACATATGGCACATAATATGTATGGTTGTCAGCTGTCAACGCAACTGAAGTTCTATTAACTTCCATAATCGAACGTTATTTTAAAGTGACTTGACAGCTTCAAACACGCATTTATATCATCAGTTGGTGTTGATTACAGGTAGTATTTTTCTAGAGTTTTCAGCTAACAATATTAAAACATGCCATCAGGCATTTAGCATGTGCGGTAAAATTTATTTTTTATAAGTAAACTGCAAATCTATATAAAAAACGCAACATCAAAAAACTATGCGTTAAATGGTTGAGTGATTCACGAGTTACAGGCCAGCTTAAAGTGCGATTTTTCTTAATTCAAAGGTGTAATTATATTATTTAAATTGAAACTGCAAATGTACTTGTATATGGAAAACGCACCATTACAAAACTATGCATCAAATGATTGAGTGATTCACGAGTTACAGAGCAGCATATAGTGCGATTTTTCTTCATTCACATGTGTAATTATATTATTTAAATAAAAAAAAGGAATTATTTTGTAACAGCTGGAAGTCGGCATAGTTCAACGTCTGCAACAAAATGATGTATGAAAAAATATTTCTTTCGGTCACTTTCTCTCAAATGTCTGACAGTAAAATAAAATTGCCGTGAAAAGTATTACAAATCTGTCGGTCGAAATCGACATTAAACAGTAAGTCCATCCAGACCCAATAAAATTAGTACAAACAACTTCTGATACCAGGTTCTCATAATAGGTTGTAATCCTGACTAAAGGGTTTTAATAACCAAAGTTATGAAAGATCCGATATAATTTTAGAACTAATAGCGTGATAGATTTCACATTTTAAGAGAAAAGGCAGATTCTGCTTTGCACAGCTTCAAATGACCGATTTGTCTTTGTAAAGGGATTCGCATTATCCCCACGAGAACGACCGGTAGCAGATATAGTGTACGTCAGATAGTACAAACTCTGGATGAACTACAAATATTGCCAGCATTATTTCGCAGACCATTAGTCTTGCGGATATCGGTCTGCACAATACATACATATATACATACATACATAATTCGCCATAACATCCCTTCAGTCAGGATTACGGCCAAGCTTTTAACATCAATCATGTTGTCGAGACCTACAGTTTAACGTTGACACCGAACGACAGAATTTTGAGAAACTTTTTCATGGCAATTTTATTTACTCTCAGGGTTTTTGCCAGAAATCTGCTGAGAGGAAGTCGCCGAAGAAATATTTTTTTCATTTTTCGTTTTGATGTCTGACCTGGGGTTCGAACCCGGGCTTTACGTCTAATAAGTGAACACACTACCTACTATAATACGGCGACTCGTCGGTCGATTGGTCTGCGCAATATCAGCTGCTTTTTAATTTACTTGATTTATTTTGGCGGTTATGAGCGACTAGAAAGTAAGACATTGTTTTGGTTTCCTAATCGACCATACATACATTCGTAATTTGTCCTTATAACTTTTCAGCCAGGATTACGACTTATCTTCTCACACCACTTATACTGTGTGTCTTAATTTTCATCCATGAGTGGCTGGACCTACAGTTAAAAGTCTATTCCATACGACAGATTCTTGATTTTGCCAGAAATCTACTGAGAAGAAATTACTGAAGAAATATTTTTTCGTATTCCGTTTTGTTGGAGATGTCTGACTTGCTGTTGGAACTGAGGCCTCACGTCTAATAAGTCAACACACTACTGAGTAGACTCTGATCCATTCGATCATATATGCACCAAATGGCGATATGACGAGAGAATGCGACAACTCACAACTTACCTATCAAGTGATATTTTTTTTGTTATAAAGCTCTTTCGGGCCGATACCAAACTCATGATTGGTCCTTCTTAAACTACTCTGATTAACAGAACTTTTTCTCAATAGGAATATACGATGTATGTATAACCTGTAATTATTCTTATATCTTATGCTGGTTATAAAAATATCAATTTTTGTTACGATTCGACTTAACCTAACTTTTTATGCCAAGTATTGAAGTGAATTAAATTGAAATAAAATTGATATATTTATTAAATTTCTAGTAAATATTTCCACTTGATTTTGAAATGTTTGATTTGATTTAAAAAAATCCAAAAAAAAATAAATTTATTTTCGTAATAATCAAGTGTACTTGAAAATATTACTTACAAATCCATAATTCTGCTCTGAACACGAGTTCAAACACAAAATGTAATAAGAAGTGCAGAAAAGCGTTAAATGAAACGTTCAAAGTGTTTATTTTCGAAAAATGTTCGTTTTTTTGAAGTGATTTTTACTGGCATTTCGAGTTGAGCGTAAATGATGGACACCGGGGTATTTTCATTACGTATTTTCACTTGAATGCTTTTAACTAAATTTTAAATGTTTTTAATAGTAAAAAATACGGGATTAAATTTTATAAAATAAAATGTTTTTTTTTACTTTTATTAAAGAAACAAATATTTACTTAAACGAAAGTCAGTCAATACAGTGTTTATAAGGTAAAGCGAACATGAGAAAAACCCAATTTTTTTCTGCCCTTTAGTTTTGAAGTGGAAAAAAGAAGAAAAACAATGTACAACAATAGTGAAGAAAATTAACAAATCACAAAATTGTTGAGCAATAAAAACAACAGTATTGACTTTAAATCAATATTGACAGTTGACAGGTGAATTGGGAAGGGAAAAAATATGAAACGAATGATGACAAGACCCAGTCAATAGACAATTGTGAGTGAGTGTTACAGAAGACATAAAACAAAACAAAACAAAAGAATAAACGCCAGTAAGTTTTCTTCTTTTCTATGCAATTTTCTTCATTTAAAATGGAAAAAAGAAAAGAATGAAAAAATTTCGAAACGAGAAAAAAGTTTTTTATCAACTTCTTTTATAGTACATAAACTTTGAAAGTTTTTTTTGTAGCATAGCATTTCAGATAGCAGAGTATTTCAATAATTTTTTTTTGCCTCTTAGACACAAGGTTTTATGTTTTTAATTTGTTTTTGTTTTATATATAGTTCATCATTTTTGGAAAAAGGTAGTAAATTTTTTATATTTTAAGCATTAAAATCTACTGGTTATTGAAAAGTTTTCAGCAAATTTTTTTATAAAAAAAACGAAAAAAATCTGAAATCATGGTGTAAGTACTTGAAAAGTGTTTTTATTTTCCATCAACTTCATTTTATAATGGTCTAAGGGATTTCCGTAAAGGAAAAAAATTATTATTAAAGATGAAGATTGTAAAACCGGTCCAATGAAGAAATACTAAATTCAATAAGAAAAATATGTATAACGCATTTGAAAAAATTTTTCATACAATGACACGATATGAGTATATCAAGTAAGCGAAAACAGTTTGGTTTTGGTTCGTTCGAAGTAAAATCTGTAGATTTCAACACTCAAGGATAAAATTAACATGCACAACATGTGTGGTGTAAGGAACTAGGTTGTAATCCTGACTAAAGAATTGTAAACCACGAATTTAAGTATGTGAGTAATGTTAGTACTTTAGCGAATTTATATGGAGTGAAAAAAAGAAATTCAAAATGTGAGACAAATGACTCCTTTTTGGGTATAATACAGTTGATTTAGTTACTAAAACTATCTGATGGGATAAAACGCGCTGAAAACATTTTGAATAACAAGCCAAAAATTAGCCCAACGTTAAAACTCCAAACTAAGTGTCACTATCAGATATCAGAAAAATAGAAGGAGTCATATGAAATCAAGATACATCAGAAATCCTACAAATCAGCTTCAAGAAGAGGGTATTGTAACAGATCCCCTAGAGCTAAAAAGAAACGACTATTCTTAAAGAATTGCACGAAAGAATTAACCCCTAACACAACAACATAAAGAAAACATATTGTTACAAAAATGGAAATGGTGTAACATCGTTTAACATTAAAATGATAAACAAAAGCGACAAAACAAAAACCATATATCAACAACATCAGTATGAAAGAAAAGGGGATAGAGAAGTAAGCAAGAAGGCAATAACACTCAACGTAAACAAAATATACAAACCACAATGAAACAACGATAGAGATCTCGAGAAGGCGAAGACACAAACTTTCGCCTTCAAGAACATTCATCAGATGTGTCTACGAGGGCATATAAAAAGGCAAGACAAAGCAGGCAACGAGTAATAAGAAATCAATCAGCCTTGTGTGAAGACGCGTTGCCTGTGAAGAGAACAGTAGTGGTTTGAAGATCTCCGTTGTAAAGATCTGCGTTAATAGTGGAAAGAAGAATAACAAATAAAGCAAATTAGTGTTGGATTCATCAAGTTGTAAACATTGGCACACAAAAATTGTGCAAACAATAAAGCATTTAATTGAAACTAAACACAAATTTATTTTTATTTTGTTTGCAATTAACGAACTCATATTTTAAACGTTTTTTAAAAAGTAAAAACGTAACAATATTGTCTTATACAATAAGGAATATATCAGAGTACGATAAAATAAGCTATTATGACGCACCTGAGAAATATTGAAGAAAAAATTTAAAAGCATTGGCAGGTCGCTACATTAATCGTAGTCATAACCATTACCATGAATTGAGGTTGTGCGTTCAGTAAAGAATGTAGAAATCTTTTGTGTAACTGTACTGGTATTTTTCCATTTTCCTTAAAGTAAAATTAAACGTAATAAAAGTATAACATCGATGGATTATTCGATTGACATGAATTTTATTTATCCGGAAGATAATCTTGTGGCAATACATTTTAAATATGATTTCTGGCATATTATCGCCACGGCTGGCGCGGATGTAGTCCAATCTGGACGTCCAATTTTCGATGACATTTTCCAACATTTGTGGCCGTATATCGACAATAACACGGCGAATGTAGTCTTCTAAATGGTCAAGCGTTTGTGGCTTTACCGCATAGACCAATGACTTTACATAGCCCCGCAGAAAGTAGTCGAGCGGTGTTAAATCACAAGATCTTGGAGGCCAATTCACAGGTCCAAAACGTGAAATTAGGCGGTCACCAAACGTGTCTTTCAATAAATCTATTGTGGCACGAGCTGTGTGACATGTTGCGCCGTCTTGTTGAAACCACACCTCCTGGACATCATGGTTATTCAATTCAGGAATGAAAAAGTTAGTAATCATGGCTCTATACCGATCACCATCGACTGTAAAGTTCTTCCTCAATGCTTTGCTCTACAGCAGCAATAGCTTCTTCTGTACGCACCGTACAGCGTCTCTGGGGATGCGAGTTATCAATAAGACTAAACGTGGTGCGAAAACGTTCCATGGTTAATCGAATTAACTGCTCTGATGGACGATTTTGTCGACGATAAAATGGACGTAGTGCGCGATACGTTTTCCGCACAGAACCATTATTTTCGAAATAAAATAGCACTATTTGCAAGCGTTGTTCAGGCGTGAGTCTATTCATTATGAATTGCCAAACCAAACTGAGAATAAATCACTTGACAGCTGTTAAATCGGTCGCCATCTTGAAAAGTAATGCCAACTTAAAGTTCTATACCTCTATAAAAAACACCCTTTATATGTCAGTTACATATATTCATTTGACGAACATGTCATCTGTACAGATAGGTTGATATTCTGGACATATTTTTAAGAGACTTTAAGAACAGTATCGAGGCCGTGGATTCGATTCACACTAGAGACTGGGTGTTCTTGCTCGTTAATTGATAGCCTGACATCATATATGATTAATTATAAAAAAATATTGAGAACTATTTGCAAATTTCGGTTGCCGTTATAGTCTTGTAGATAGTGTGTTGTTTCAAACCTCAACAAAACGAAATATTAAAAAATATTTCTTCGGCGACAACCTCCTACCACATTTCTAACAAAACTCTGGGTATAAATATAATTGTCATGAAAAAGTTTCTCAAAGAAGCCTGTCGTTCGGAATAGACTTTAAACTGTAAGGCCTGTCAGTCATGTATAAAATAAGCGGTATGAGAAACTAGGTTGTAATCCTGACTGAAGGATTGTAATGACCAATTGTGCATGTAGGTATGTATTAGGGTTAACGAAGCATTTCGGGTATTTGTTAAGTATTTTCGAAATACTCGTAATCATAATAAAAATTAGTTGCAAACTTTTTTATATTCAAGAAATAGAATAACTAGCCTATTTTGTGTTCAAAGCATGTTTTTAGTTTTCTCTACAAATTAATTGTACATCTAATACATGGTATTATATGGTAACGTAAACCAATAGATTTTCATACTCAAAATGTTTTACAAGTGTCTTCTTAATTATATTAATATTTTATAATAATTTCTATTATTTGTATGTATGTATGTACTTCGTTATATCTTTTGGTAGACATAACAAACTAATCAAGGAATATATTTTTCGTTTAACTACGTGCTTACCTTAACTACCTACGCCAATTGATTTGTTTTTCTCATAAAATGGACTTACCTTAATGCTTATATTTATGAAATTATTGCAACAAAAACAAAAAACAAACAAATGAAAATATTAATTTCATTTAATAAAACAACACCTGGCTTTAATAACTAAATACTCGAGTAATACATTGTCAAAATTAAATAAATCTTCCTTCCATAAGAGCATAAATAATAATGTTAACCCGCATAGATAATAATAATATTTTCAAAATTCGTACTCGTATGAATATACCACATAATCTATAAATTTTGTATACGTTTGTCTAATATTTTCAAACGATACTTATTTGAACACTGCAATCCTGATGCCATAACACTAAGTAAACAACAAACAAACGTATTAAAACATATATTGTCTCGTATATGAAAACAGGTAAAGCAAGTTGAGAGGTTTGTGTGTGTGTGTGTGTGTGTGCAGCACTATACCGGTAGGGTGTAAATATCATAAATTACTTCATTAACCAGATACTTACAATATTAGATACAGCAGCATATATATTTACCTATGTATACATACAAGTACTATTACTGTCTAACATTCTACCACTAATGAATGCCATCATTTAAGATATTATTTGTGTGTAGAATTGTTGTTGTGGCTCAAAACATTGTCTGAAATGCTCCTACGTATAGGAATTACTCAATACTGAACTTTGGCCTAAAATACTCATATTGCATGATACAAATACAAATTATTATGTATGTTTGTCGATGCAAAGTACTATGGTAATTCTTAGTTCAGGGACTCAATGATGATGTATTCAAGTGAATAAATACAAAATACCGAACAATTTAATTGCAAACCAATAAAGTATTCTTCAGAGTTTTTTTTTTATTAAAAAAGGAGTTTTTTCTTCGTTTGAAAAGCCGTACAATGTAGAAAGATTGCATGGTGAGGAATGTAAAGCAAGGGAGCAGTCTGATAAACATCACTTCAGTTGGTAATTTTAGCGAATTATTGCAATTATTATACACAAAAAGACCTACAGTGAGCGTCAAAACAAACTGTACATTAAAAAATTTATACATTAAGAAATTACCGTTATTGTTATTTTAAAATTGTTTCATTGGCAATTTTTTAAATTGAAACAAAAAAAAAAAAATAAATCACAATAAATTTTGAAATATTGTCCTATTTTTTCGGGCACTCTTGTTAAATGGTAAACGTTGAGTTTGTTAGAACTTTATCCTTAGTGTACAGCTTTTTATTGGACACTCACTGTACGTATGGTAAACTAGTTAACCAATAAGTTAGGTTAGTGTGGTAGCTTTATACCAAAAGCTCACTTGAGCAGGCTCACTTCGCCGCGAACCTAGGAGGGAGAAGTCGGGCAGGGCAAGGTCTGCATTCGTTAACCAATATTAATTTAAACCTCTAAATCTTTAAACTGCAAAATTTTAATAAAATTCATATCTGTGCACATACATATGTATATGTATATAACACCCTAGCAGTAGCTTGGTGTTAAAAAGGAAATGCTTCACTTCAGTTTCGAATTTGTTAGCAGAAATAAAAATTTCAATCTTTGTCTAGTTGTTTAAATTAAGAAACTTTCATTCTCCATGAAATATGTAAGTCTCCTGACTATTGAATCTACCACAGGGGGACTAACATCAACAATGAAGAGCGTAGGATAGTTAGGCAGTGGCATTTGTAATTTTTAATTTTTTTTATTCACAGGAGCTGACTTCTGATTCCTGCATGCAAGAATTCACAATATTCAATTCAGAATACCGTACATTATTGGTCATTACAAGACTTTCGTCAGGATTACGACCTAACTTCTCATACCACTTATGTTGAGTGTGTGTTAATTTTACACATGAATGGCACAGAATGACACGAACTTTTTAGAAAAACTTTACATGGCAATTTTATTTTACTCACAGAGTTTTTGCCAGAAATCTGCTAAGAGAAAGTCGCCGAATAAATATTTTTCAAGTTTCCTTTTGTTCGAGATGTCTGAGTAAGTGGTAGAACCACCAGCTCGCATCAAATAAGGCAACATACTACCTCTTACCCTACGGCGACTTAGATTATATAAAATTAAGAAAATAACCACCGCGGGTACTCTGGGTAGAGCGTATCCACAATGTTCAATTTTCAGTATTAATTAAATCAAAATGTCTAACGAGGTCGAATCGCATAATATTGATAATCAGTTAACATCACTTCCACGTAAGGTGACTATGCCCTCAAATCTCTTGTGCAGAAGCTGTGACTTTGAACTGTCCACTCTCTGATCGTTACGAACCTGGCTGGCCAAAAAAGTTTTTTTTTTTGTACAAAATTTTGTTATCGCAAAGTTATACAATGCAAGATACCGAAAAACTCAAAAACGAATAAAACTGAATCGTTCAACTTAATTGTAGACTTTAAGCTCCACTGACCACAGATTGTGGTCACCCAATTTTTAAAAACTTATTTGTTTCTAGTTTAAATTTAATTTTCAATTATTTTATAAAATTTTATTGAAGTCGACGTAGTATAGTAGGTAGTGTGTTGGCTTATTAGACGAGAGGTCTCGATTCAAACCACTGGTCAGATATCTGCAACAAAACGCCTACTTTCCCTCAGCAAAAACTGTGAGAGTTTATAAAATTGTTACTCAAAAAGTTACTCAAAAGTTACTCAAAAATCTGTCGTCAGGGACCGACTTTAAACTGTAGGTCCCTCCACTCATGTATAAAATAAGTGAGATGCTAGGTTGTAATTATGACTAAACTTTTTTATAAATCATACTAACAAATCATCTCTAACAAAGTGCTTCGAAATGTTTTCAAATTAATAATAATTTTATATTATATTGTTTATATTGTGTCGTATTATAGTGATTTAATTTCTAAATATAAAATTATAATTTTTTGACAATAAAAGTAATAATTTTGCAACAGAACAGGTGGTGGCTCAAATCATTTGATTTATTATTGTCAACCATATTTAAGGTTTCAATTTTCCTTAATAAGAAGAAACTTTTAATAACCACATTAGCACTTAAATACTACGTGTAGGTATAGGCTAAATACAATCAAGCCTAGCAAAGACAAATTAAAAATAATTTATTTGAAGTTATGAACAATTTTCTTTGTGTAAAATGAGGCACAAAATTTAAAACATTCTACTTTAAGATAGAATTATTGCAAACCTACAGCATACGTTAAAGCATTATTCCTGTATATTTATGTGATTCAGAGGTCAGCAGTGAGTATTCAAAAAGATGAGTAGATTCGAATCGTACTCATAATTTCTGATACTTATATGCATACATACTTATTTTAATATCATACCCATACTACTCATATTCAAAGTTTGAAGTACTCATCTTACTCATACTTAACAATATGCATGATGTTGTTGATTTTGACTCTCCTTTACTCAACATTTACAAGAATCACAAAAAAGTATGCTTCGCATACGAATACCACAATACTCACTAGAAGGTTGTGTGTTTGCTTTACTTGCTGTCTTTATCCTTTTCTTTCTTCTTTTTTTGTAAATGCAACGACAACTAAGACTGTAAATTTCGATGAATAATTTGAATCACTCGAATCATTTATGAGTATTATAAGTATTTTTCTAAATTTATGAATCTGAATGAGTAGGCGTATGAATCAAACATATTTCGAATGTTATGAGTTTGATGTCAACGTTGTACTCCTACTCATTGCAACATGTACTTATAAATCAGTGTTGTAGTGAGAACGTATGAATTAGTATGAGTAGTTGAATTTCAATATTGTTGACTCACTCATACTCAAAATTTCATGGGTACTTATGAGTAGCGAAAGAACGATTCATTGCTGATCTCTGAATGTGAATTCTATTTTCATGGTATTAAAGCAGTACAATTGTTAGAAAAATGTTTAAATATTTACACATGCTACCAGTGCTTGCAACAGTTAGTTACATTAGATTCTTACCACAAAAAATAAAAGACAAAATATTAAAAACAACGTATTTAATTTTCATAAGAGAATCTTGTCACCGTAATAATAATACGTTTATGTGACACAATTATCAACCAAAATGATGACACAAATTTTAAAATTATTTACTTGGGTTTTTTCAAAAAATTTACACTTTAGTTTCCAAACTTATGTGATTTTATGTTCTGCAAAGTAAAATGTATTTTATTTTTTATTTTTTTATTGAACCTCATGCTTATACACACACACACCGAAAACACCGAAATAAAATAGTCATGTTGTACCTATACAGTCTACAAACATTTATGGTTTGTATGTGTCACATACATACATAGAATGGCTTAAAATAATGGCTTAACATGAAGCAAATACTGGCTTTTTGGATGCATTTTCATGTCACTTCTCATAGAAAAGTGAATGCGGTTAAGAGCAGCATAAAACAGACGAAAACAAAACAAAACAAAGCAACACACAAAAAAACTGGAAAACAAAACCCCAAACTGGTTAAACTGGTATGGGTGGGTAACCAACGACATGCAATGTATATATATAACAACGTATCTAGATACTGCAATATTTTTTGTTGAATGTTTGTAAATATATTTATCGAGTATGTATCCAAGAAAAAAACACTTTTTTTTTGCTGTCTGTCATGTCAGTCAAACTGATTTTTTCTTCCACAAAACATGGGTTGCTAACTGTACGTATATAAATAATGTAAATAAAAATAAAAACCACCACAAATAATATAATAATTTAATTAATATTAAGCAATCAATAAGATTATATGAAATGAATCAGCTTTTTATAGAGATTTTGTAGTTTACAAAGAAGATTTCCTTTACAAGGAATGTTTGTCTGATACCTACATTAGTACCCTGATTTTGCTATAGTTTTGAATGTATTATAAGGGATATGGTATTAATTTTGATCTTAGACCACACAGCGGAATGAATCTACAATTTATTTAGAATATGGACCGGTGTAGGTACCTGTCTTTCGCTGGTTCGTCATACCATTTCGAATACCAAACGCGGTCTCAACAATTTAGGACTATAGACTGTGGTTAAGTCATCATAAAATTATCTCTAAGGTGGCCATAAAAAGAAAATATACAAGCCAAATTCAGTCTCCAATAAGCTTCTGGTTCAACTTTGTGGCATAAATACTGTTACGAAAATGGAAACGGTGCGCATCATTTAACATTAAAATGAGCAAAAGCGATACAAACAAATACAACGAACTTGTTACAGGTAAACCAACAACATCAGTATGAAAGAAAAGTGGATACACAAGTAAGCGAAAAAGCAACAACAAGCAATGTGAACAAAATACGCAAACAACAATGAAGTCGCGATAGAGTTCTAGGAAGTCAACACCCCGAACGTTCGACTTCAAGAAACTTCTAACTGATTACGTGGGCATATGAAATGGCAAGACAAAGCAGGCAACGAGTAGTAAGAATTCAGTCAGTCTTGTGTGAAGACGCGTTGCGTGTGAAGAAAACAGTCGTGGGTTGAAGATCGTCGTTGTAAAGTTCTACTGAACATTTGTTAACGTGTACGCTATTAGAAGTGTAAAGAAAAATAACAAATAAAGCAAATTATTGTTGGATTTATCAAGTTGTAAACGGTGGCACACAAAACTAGTGCGAGCAATAAGGGGTTTAATTGAAACTAAACACAAATTTATTTTTATTTTGTTTGTAATCAACGAACTCATATTCTAAACGTTTTTAAAAAGGTAAAAACGTAACAATACTACTACCACTTATTCCAAATGACTTTAAGTAACTCAAAATATAACATAATTAGCTTTTACAACCCTTCAGGATTACGACCTACTTTCTTACACAACTTATGTTGTGTGTGTTAATTTAATTCATGAGTGACGGAACCTACTAAACTAAATATGAAAAACATTTCTTCGCCGACACCTACTCAGACATCCTAGGAATCGATTTTAAACTGTAGGTCCCGTCACTCATACAGAAAATTAACACACACAACGTAAGTGGTGTGAGAACCTAGGTTGTCGTAATTCTGATTGAAGGTTTGTAATGACAAATTATGTACGTATGTATGTACAGTCAAAGAAAAAAGTCTTCATACACCGCTGCTTTTTATCTGTTGTAGCATTGTTTAAAGCATTTACAATCAAGAATGTTTGAAAAGCAAAACGGATATGAAAGAAATGTAACAGAAATGAGATTGTCTACATGCAACGACTAGCAATTCAGCATATTGTGAGTCAGGTATACAATGGTGTACGTAGACTTTATTCTTTGACTGTATCTATGCATCCATATTGCCGATTTCAATTTCTAGAGAAATATAAAATTTTTTGCAATACATGTAAACTCCTGATGATAAACTCCCAGCAATACTTCCTTTAAGGGGAAGAAACTCCTGATTCGAATCAATATTATTTCAAATAGCTACTTAGTAAGCCTCTATCATCTTCAGTTTATAACTAGAGCATGTTTACATGTAAGTAAGTCATTTGAATAAGACATCTTATAACCATAATTCACTGATTGAATTCACAGTTCATTATACTAGAGTGCAGAGTTTTGAAAGTATCCTTTCACTAGTATATCTTATTAAATAGTATAATTATACTCTTATAATTACTGACTATATTGTGAGAGCGTCATAACATAAACAGCAGAGCAGATTCAGTTTAAAAAAAATCATACAGTAAGACCCCGATTAACGCGGTGAAACGGCCATGCATCAACCAAAAGCAGTGCACTGTATAACGACAGTGTATACCATGTATCTTTTTCAACGATCTTTTGTTAGTTTGTCTTAGTGTTGCAAAACTGAAATATTGAAATGGTACTGAACTATAACTGAAAAAGTACTTATTTGCATCAAATGGTACTTTTGTAAAGTGGGACCTACTGTTTAAAGTCGACACTGAACGACAAATTTTTGAGAAAGTTTAACTGGCTCACGTCTAGTAATCCAACATTTTACCTACTCAACTACGGCGACCATGTTAATTGAGCTAAACATTCTCCTTCAAGCATTTTTCGTCACCTAATCTAGTCTACTATGCTGGCCAAATCAGTAGATTAATGTTCGAATTATTCGTTTTCTTAATTATATTAGTTCAGTGGAGCCTAGAAAAATTACACATGGTCTCGTGCCTGTTGAGGAATACAAACTCCGTATCAGCTCTGGCCATGTCATCGGACCAGATCAAATGATTGCAGGTTTCTTTTGAAAAATGTCCAGCTTTTATAATTGAGCATAGAAGTCAGGGTGATGTTCGTTGCAGTAAGCCAGCATACTACCTACTAGACTATTTATTTATTTATATTTAATACACATACAGGACAAAAACATCTGATTCGGAAATAAAAAAAACTTAAAAGCTGCGTTTAGTCAAACGTCGTGGGAACGTAATGTAATATGCATATGCAGAGCAATGCAAATGCTTACCGAAATAACATTACAGCTCGGCAAGTGTTTTCATTGCTTTTCGTATTCGTATCCTAAAAACGAACATACGTTGCGTGGACGTTTGGCTAACCGGGGCTAAAGCCTAAATCTACCTTTAGAATTGCGTTGAACATGTTTGCTAATGCATTAATAGTTGAAAAGCTCAAGACATAAAATATATAATAATAAAAAAGTACTGAAAGCGTCGCGGGAATACTGCGGTATTTTTGAAATGATAAAGTACTGAAAAAAGTACTAAAGTACTGAATTCTTCAATACTGGTCTGTCCAGAATAGACTTTCCAACAGTATTTTCCGAAGTCGCAATCACAGTACGAACGCATCTTTCGAGCGTCACGGATGATTTATTAGTTGTCACCTCGTTTAACGCTGTTTCATTTTGCGCTGGACCGCGTTAAGCGAGGTTTTAATGTAATTCAAGAACAAGTGGTTATTAAAATTAAAGAATGAAATATTTTCTACAGAGAAAGAAAAGGGATTAACCCCAACCACATTTTTAATTAGTTTTAATAACAACAGTAAGAGCATTGACAGTCCCAAAGAAAAGGGTAAATAGAAGCAGACCAAAAATTAAAATCGAAATTATGGTCCGTTTTTCACAAAAAAAAGTTTGACAATTGTTTAATTGAGATCATCGTTGCCGTATACATTGTAGTCAAGAAAATGAAATTTTTCATTAGGGAAATAAGGGAAAAATTTGTCAAGTTGAAAAAAAGGGATCAATAAATTCCTAAATGCACTGAAGCCTTACTTGTTCTGTTCCTGTTTGTGCCTTTAAATCTTTATTTTTTCTCTTGGCTTACTTTTGTTTTGTTGTGCTTATAATTTGCATCCCTTTTTGTTGAAAGGAGAATTTTCTAAAAAAAAAATATGTTTTCCTTAGAATAGAACGTTTTCTAATTTTTAGAGTCTATTCAAGAGAGGGAAAGAGATGAGAAAACAAAGAGAGACATGCAGGCAGGCAGGCAGGCAAGCCGTAATTTAAAAATCTGGTACTACTTTTAATTTTATGTGAAAAGTTATTGAGTTTTTCTTTTTGTTGTTGTATTTATTCATTCCATTTTGGTAATCTTTTTTGTTTTTTACTTAACATTTAATAATCTTTGTAATCCTTCAGGAATTTTATTTCCACTTGAAGGCACAATTTTTCATTTTTCAACTGCAAAAGCAAGTGCTTGGTTGGTTGGCTTGAAGCTGGGACCCACCATTAATTTGGTAACAAATTTATTTGCCACGAAATTAAAGAGTTTTTTTTTTTCTTATTTCTTTGTTTAACTACTTTTCTTTGGGTATTTAGTGTCTGAAAGAATTCTTTAAAATTTATTACCATTATATCTTAAAGGGGTTATAAATTAACTTTGTTTCTTGGGCCGTAGATGGAGACATACAATGCCTGCCTGCCCATCTTTCACCAGCATCTTTCCTGTCAAATGTATTTTGCCTTTGCTTTAGTTTTAATATAGAAGATAGGCATGCTTTTGATGACCCTTTTAATCGATTTTGTTTTTTTTCTTTGTGCACATCAAACATAAAATAAACAAATTATTTCGAAATTGGGCAGCAATAGAAACTCAACATTTTTTTTTTCTATGCAACGGCTCATAAATTAATGGCTCGTATTGTTTTTGTTACAAACATTATAATTTTTTATTCTTTCTTTTTGGCAGATGTGTTCAAATAAACTTGAATTTATGGCCATCATATAGGTAAGGCAGCCAATTTGTTGAATTGGTCTATTAATTATTAAAAGGGTGTCTCAGTAAGAATGAATCTTTTTAAAATTATTAAATTGTAAAGGCGAAAGGTTCCGATTAAAAATGAAGAAACTGAAATCCTTACTTAATTTGCTATGAAAAACCTTCAGTCAGTATTACTACTCATTTTGCATGCGTTAATTTTATACATTAGAGGCGGGACCAGCTATTTAATGTCGACTCTGATAGATAGACTTGTGAAAAGTTAAAGTTGGGCTTAGTTAAAGGTAACCTTAGCTAAAGTGAACATTTTATAGCAATTTTTTTTACTCTTAGGGCCGTTATTACAACTTGCCGTTAAAGTTGGGTTTAGTTAAAGGTGACCTTAAAGTTCACTTTAGCTAACATCACCTTTAACTTCTTTTCGTTATTACAAACTACAGATAAAATAAAGTTAACTTTTTCAAAAATATGACGGAGCAATGTACATAGATAGCACTGTCAATTAAACAAGTGCTTTAAAGGACTAGAGTTTTTGCAAGAAAGCTATTGAGACCATAAGAAATATTTCTTTTTTCATATTTCGTTTTGTTGAGCTGTGGTTTGAACCACGCACTTACGTCTCATTATTAGCCAAAACTTACCATAAGTCAAAACACTACCTACTAGACTATGACGGCTATTAAGCATGAATTAAAATATCTGTTAAACGACACTACGGTCATTTCTTAAGTAATTTTCAGTTACTTCTTCATATCTTTAACAGAGATCAGCAATGAGTATTCAAATAGATGAGTACAATCGAATCATACTCATAATTACTGATACTTAAACGCATTCATACTTATTTTAATGTCATACTCATACAACTCATATTCAAAGTTTGAAGTACTCATCGTACTCATACTTAACAATTCGCGTGATGTTGTTGATTTCAACTCTCCTTTACTCAACATATACAAGAATCACCAAATAAGTATGATTCGTATACGAACACTACAATACTCACTAGAAGGTTGTATGTTTGCTTTGCTTGATGTCTTTTGTCTTTTTCTTTCTTATTTTTTTTTTTTGTAAATGCAACAACAACTAAGACTGTAAATTTTGATGAATGATTCGAATCACTCGTTTCATTTATGAGTATTATAAGTATTTTTCTAAATTTATGAATCTAAAATGAAAATCTAAATGAGTAGGCGTATGAATCAAACATATTTCAAATGGTATGAGTTTGAAGGCAACGTTGTACTCATACTCATCGCAACTTGTACTTATAAATCAATGTTGTAATGACTACGAATGAATCAGAGTACTTGAATTTCAATACTGTTGACTTACTCATACTTAAGATTTCATGAGTACTTATGAGCAGCGAAAAACCACTCATTGCTGATCTCTGATCTTTACATCTCACGATTCATGTTACCTTGGATATCGGATTTAAGCTGAGTAATTGTTTCTATCTTCTGCGCATAAACCAAAAAATTTTCCAAAACCTCAAAGGAAAAGTCGCAAAGTATTAAATCGTATGATCTTCATGTCCATTTGAAATTGGAATTTCTTGAAATAATTTGTTCAGAAAATCATTGCTGAAATAAATCGATTTTTTCACGAAGGGGTGATGGTATTGAAGGAACCCCTTCTTGCTTCTGAAACCAACGCATGATCTTCAGTGTTTCTGGAAATATTTTTTCTGAAAGTCGTTGCTGCCAAAAATTTATTTTTGACGTTGTGGGGTGTGGAAAATTGTATAAACATATATACGCGACAGTAACTATAGACTCAAGGATAACAAATCGACACTTATTACCTATTCATCGATTACAATGCCACTTTTTATAATTCGATTCATGCTAAAATGCTTAATGCCATGTCTGAGTTTGGTATCCTCACAAAGCTGATGACACTATGTAGGATGATATTAATTGACACAAGATTGTTCGTTCAAATGGGTAAGAGACTCTCCTAACCATTTAATACCAAACGAGGTTACAGATTATCATGTGATCCCTACTCTGATACTACCCATGTTTTTTATATGGCGCATGGCTATTTTTGCAAGCAGATAAAACTGTGCTTGAAGTTTTTGAAAGAAAAATTCATCGCAAAATATGTGTTGACATCGACGTTGTTAGACATATTAAAGTACAATGTTTACGTTGTCTTGGATATGTCGTTCGCTTGAGTAAAAATTCTGCTAAAAGATGTTTCGAATATGTACACGAGGAGAAACTTAGCTTAGATGACTGCCGGCTCTCTAATGAAAAGATCAAGTTGCAGACGATTTCACAAAAATTCATTTAAAAAATTAGATCTAGGTGCTTGGCGGTCTGTTCTAATTGAAGGTTGTGATATTGCCACTAAAACAGAAGAAGAACTGGTTGACATTATGATGCATATGAACCTCACAATGAAATGTCGGTTGTAAGTGAGTTCATATTGTACCTTAAAAATGAAAAATTATTCATAAATTGACGGGGGTCTATAAAATTCTTCGCACTACTTGTTGTATAATTTTTATATAATGAGTATGGAATAACATTTTTTGACAGCTGTACGTCATTGGCAATTTGAAGTTGTTGATGCAGGGAACTATCATTACATTTTGGTAGATGTTTAAAAAATGAGAATACAATGTATGATTATTATCGTATCATTATATTACTGTAGCATTACTTTGCTGTAATTTAAACGTCAGTGTAAAAAAAACAAAACGAAATCAGAGAAAATTTTAATCTTCCTTTACTTTCACCTCAGCTGTAATTTAAATTAAAATCAAAATCAAATAATTGTTTATTAGATAAATTTTTTTTATATATGGCTGCTATATACGAAACTGTGATTTAAAATTTGTGGAAATTTTTGGATTGAATTTTTCATTAAACTATGAATATGTAGTTTACATTGCATTATAATGTTACGACAGGAGAGAGAGAAAATTTTTTTTGCTAGATTTTTAGCTGAAGAGTAAAAGTTAAATTATTAAACTTTCAATAAAATATTCACAAAACAAAGTAAATAAATTCAAAGCAACACCAAACAAAAATTTGTAAATCATGTAAAGAAAAATCCATGAATTTGTGCATTTTGTAAAACCAAAAACAACAAGAAAAAATCATAATAATTTACATAAAATTTACAAAATAAAGTAAAAAAAAAAGGAATGATAGTTCATATCGAATTTATGCATATAATCGCATATACACGCATTTATTATTCTACAGGCCATCAGAAATTGTATAAAGGTATGTATGTGGACAGCAATATATCTAAATATACGTACGAGGTATGTGAGGGTTTGTGGTGAGTCATTAGATTATGCGATGTACCATAATTGCCACAGTTGTGCATACAAATTAAATTTGTGAAGTTTTTTAAACCAAAGTTTTAAAACAGGGTTTTTTAAGTTCGAATATATTTTTTAAAATACCTTCTTTTTATTTGTCAACTGCTACATGGATTTACAAGCGTAAATTTTGCTGATACATTTAACTTCAAGCCAGATTTGTTAACTCACTAACCACTGTCAGGAATAAATAAGAGAGTCGACTTACGAGATCCAGCTTGTAAACTTGCCCGTACATATTGGTACTTAAAGATCGCCAACGAACAACTTAACGGATGGCAACCCTGTTAATTTAGAACTTGAAGGCTATATTGGATTAAAAACCAATACATCCCGGAATGAAGAGTAGAGGAACTAAAAACATGTTTGACACAATATTCTTCAGAGACCATATTGAACTGATAATTTGATTGCCTACCACAATCAATAGGTTCAATAATTCAGAAGTGCTTTCAACTGAGACTAAGTAACAGCAAGTCATCGTAGTCTAGTAGGCCGTATGTTGGTTTATTAGACGAGAGCCCGTGATTTAAACCTTGGCTTAGACAACTGGAACAAAACGAAATATGCAACAAATATTTGTTTCGGCTTATACTATGTTCAGATAGGCACTTTAATTGAATCAATATTCGTTTTATTGAGCACAATATTTTAAGTGTTCATACATAATAATATACGCAATTTAGCTGCTTATTCAATATTCATTTGACAGCTGGTAAACAAAACACCTGGTTGTTTCAACAACATTGTTTTTATTTTGTATTTTGTACTTTTTTTTTGTTGTTGTTGACATTTGAGTTGTCAAATATCAACAGAAAGTGTTTGGTTAATTGTGATATGCGCACTGAACATACTTATGACAGTGCTGCATTTTAAGTTTTACTCAATATTATAACAATTTTCGTATTTATTGCGCAATAATTAATTGAAACTTTATATTACTTTTACTCAGCAATCTTCTGGCAAACACTCAGATAGTAAATAAAATTACCATAAAAAGTTAAAGTTGACTTTAAACTACAGGTTCCTCCACTCATGGATGAAATTAACACGCATAACATGAGTGGTGTGATAAACTAGGTTGTAATACCGACTAAAGGGATGCAATGGGTAATTAAGTAGGTAAGTATGCGTACACTTTTATCAGAGGGACGAACTATTTTGTGGTATACTGATGTCTCAAAGACTGCTAGTGTTACAGGAGGTGTGTGTTGCCAAAATAAAATTCCAATTCGGCATCCAGATTTCGAAAGATATGCTCTCCTCAACTTCCATAAAATGTGCAGATGTTCGGATATAGCAATAGTATCTGAGAAACAGACAGCTCTTACAAATTTTAAGGTTTACACTAAATAGATATGAACCCTTTACTGATGCAGCAGCCTTGAGAGTATTCGATAGAAAAGTCCTACGTAAAATTTCCGGTCCAGTGCGAGTTAGCGATAATTTCCGCGTCCGTTCCACCAGTGAGCTATATAAGCTCCTCAACGACATAGATGTTGTGCAGCATATTAACATCCAGCTGCGCTTGCTCGGCCATGTCGTTCGAATGGAGGAAGATGCTCCGGCGAAACGGGTATTTGATGCGGAGGTTTGAGAAGTCGGTGAAGAGAACGACCTTGTTTACGTTGGAAGGACCAGATCGAGGAAGCCCTGTCATCGATTCGTGTGAGCAATTGGAGTAGGCGCAGCAGAGGCGCCTGGTAGGATGTGTTAAGGCAGGCCGAAATTCGTTAATCGGGTTGTTAACGGCCAGTTAAAAGAAAAAAAGAAAAAGAAAGGTATGAACCCTTTCGGAATTCAAGACAATGTGAAGAGGAAAAATTTATAGGCAGTGTGGAGCCCATCTACATAAAGTTTGATAAACAATTATAGCGGGAATGTGTGTAAAGAAAAATTTTGAATTGAACTAGCAAAGACAAAACCAAATATTTTAACAGAGCCAATATTAAAGTTACCAGAGTTAAGTGTTTAACAGAAAATACAAAAATTGGTCATGGAAGAAATCACTCAAATGTACGATAACGGAGAAGGAATATCTTCTATTCTATTCCTTAAAAATTATACCACATATGTTCCGGAGTGGGAGCTAGGCCGTAATCCTGACTGAATGCTTGTAATATCCAATTATGAATGTATGTGTTCCTGAGTGGAACAACTTCTCTGGTAATTCTCAAATTGTTTTGAAAATTGAAAAACTTAGGCAAAAAAAAATTGATTTGTTTAACAATGCCTATGGAGGATGATCGATATTGTGGAAAAATGGGGCTTGCTGCAGATATCCCTCTAGGTTATGCATTTTAAAATACAACCCTCGCATCTCAGCATGCATGCGAGGCTTAAAATTTTGTTAAAATAACATTGATGATGATGCAGTTAGTAAAAGAGTTTAAATTGTCGAATTGGTTTTCCTCCGATTTTTTTTCCTCTTTTTTTCATAATTTTGGTGATCAACAAATGACTGCAAGAGTGTGTGTGTGTTTTCGTGTGTAAAAAATATATGCATGGCGGCATGAATAATATGCCTCTACCATCATACATACATGCAAATTATTTATAACCTGAGCTAAAGCAATAGAGATAGAGGAGTCATAAAAATCATGTTTGCATATGGATTTTGTGTGTGAATAAAAATAGAAGAGGCACACAAAAATTTGCAAAATAAAGACCGATATTTATGATTGTTAGAGTTTGTATTACGGCCACTAGTTGAACTGTTAAACCAAACATGGATATACAAACCTATGCATGCAGTGTTATATGAGTTGGTTTTTGCACAACAACATACAGGCCGTTTGTTGAATGGCTAATAGCGTTGATGGTTGGCTTCTGATGACCGATCATAAACGTATAAAGACAATAAGTTAATAATGTTTTTACTAACTGCTGGCTGCATCCTTATCATACATTCATACATATGTATATGCACTCAAAGATATACAGTCAACATAACAAAATATTGCTATAGGCTTACAATATTAGCGCAGCAAAAGAAAAATTAAAAATGGAAAATGGAAAGCGAAAGAGTCAAATTATCATAACTACCACACACATACTACTACTACTATATACATACATATTTGCCAAATAATGTGTCCAATGTATGCATGTGAGTTTCAATTTTTTTTTAAATACACCAACTGACATACATATGTGCATACATTATCTTTGCATCAATAAACATTTATTTTTGCGCAAAGGCATTATTATTATTTAATTTTAATTTTGATATTTTCTAGTGTGTCTATCTATCTATCATTATTAATGAACATACACGAGTATACTTGGAGAAATTTCATGGATTAACTGAAATTATAATGGAAAGTTAATTTTCAATGCGAAAGAACTATAAGAGTTAATCATCAACCAAAGAGAAGGTAAACGTTTGAAAGTTTACACTTTCCATGGGAATTCGAAATAGTAAAATGGCTCAAAGCTATAAAATGTGTTCATTGATAATATTGCGTTTCGAAATTAATTTGGATTCTTTAAGGAAAGTATTATTTTATACGTTAGTTAGTTGTTGAGAGATGACACAGAAAATTATTTTCTGTGTTTTTTTTTTTTTAATTTTTTTTTTATTACTCCTTATGGTAGTAAAGGGATTTCATTTTTCGTTAGATTAACAAAGAGATGACAGAGAAGATTTAATTTTTTATTGTCATTACTCTTTAAGGTAGTAAAAGGCTTTCATAAAGCTTTTGTTTCTTATAGGGTTGTAATGCGTCGTCCTAGTATTTGGGGTGTCAAGTGTCTCTAGCTGTTCTCCACCTCGTTGATCTTATATTTTTAAGTCTTGATAATACCTCTTTTGTGAAATCCACGTAGTACTATCGTAAGTCTAACTGACATCCAAAAACGTTTGTATTTGTTAAGCACTCAGGTTTTTTTCTTATATACATAAACGCCTCATGACTTCCAACTTAGGCTTTTGAAATATCTTCTCACTATAGTTACATAGCGAAAGTTTAGATTGCCTTAAAGCCGTGTAGCTTGAGAACAGTCATCGTTTGTCTCTACCCTACTCTGCCTGGAAGAGCTCCTAAAACTTGTTATTCGCGATGAAATTAAACTGTTGCTCCTGCCACTTATGAATAAAATTAACAGACGCAACATGGTATACAACATTGAAGCCGACACAACATTGAAGTCACCGTAGTGTAGTAGATAGTGTGTTGGCTTATTTACGTGAAGCTGTGGTTCAAACCCCAGCCCAGACATCTGGAACTGAACAAAGTATGAGCAAAAAATTATTTATTCGGCGACTTTCTCGCATTAGAAAAAAAAAAATTAACTGTAGGTCACGCCGCTCATGAATAAAAATTACAGACATAGCATGTATGGTATAAGAAACTAGGTTGTAATCCTGACTTAAGGGTTTACTTCAATGGCCAATGGAAAAGTCGCACTACACTAATATTGTATGTAATTATTCCCTATAATTAGGACTCTTTGTTAAAACAAGCATCTTTTCTTCAGCAAAGAAATTCCTTAACATGATTTATTATGATAATTTCTCTATTTGTTCACTTGTCAGTGGACATTCTAGCACTTAATTTCACCAAACCCTTTTCAAACTCTTTTTCGCACACGACAGAAATATGGTGTCCTCTCTAATGGTATGGAATCTTTCTCTCAGGGCAAACTCATTTGCCTATTCATTGTCCTGAATTCTTACAAAAAGTGGAATCCACCTAAGGATGACTTTATTTCCCCTGTCCAACTAATAGAATAAGTTGCTCTTAAAATTCTTTACTAGTCTCGAATCAATCACGCAGAAATTAAGTGCTCGAAAGAAATTGTATTGCTGCGTTCCGTCTTCTATACATTTTATAAGTGTAGGATTAAAGTTATCTTTTGATGGTGTAAACTTTCGATTGTAAGTTACGCTTAAAAGTTCTCCGATCTAAATCTGGTCGCTGTCTTAGATGTGTCTGTAGCTTCCAAATTTCATGATTAATTTTTATTATTTCACTAGGCGCAATACAGGAATGATTTGTCAGCCTCTGGACAAGACAAGTCTTTATATCATCTAATGCCTCTCAATATTCTATCCATTCATTTAATGATTTGGTACTCACTACCATACCGCCATAGGTCAGATACTTATTGCTTGGGTATCTTGGAGTTGTCACGTCACTATACCCCATAGAGACTACCGTTACCATACCCAAAGTCTTAATGGTTCAGGCCTTAACTACCATATCGCCGTAAGAGAGATAATCTTAACTTGGGCAATACTAACGTCACTCAATTCTGTATCATAGGCTGGAATTGTCCAATCATTCTACCCCCCCTTAGACTTTCATTACTCTAACCATAGCCAAAATGGTTCTGGTCTTCACTAACATACCACTGTAGGACAGATATTCACTACTTGAGTCCTACACCAACTCTGATTAGTTGATATATTGAATTCAACCAAACCTGAGCATCGTTCTGGTCGTGCGGCTAGTCTTCTATACATCACTATATTATAATTGGCCCTTCAATCCTTAGCCAAATAAAATTCTGTTTTCTAGGCAAAAATCTACAAAAAGGATAGTAATCATGAGTTATGTATGTATGTATGATTTTATATTGAATCCAATGGACTGTAAATCACTTTATTTAAGAAAAGCTAGCCATTTGGGTTTTAGATTCCTTAATTATAAAATCCCAACCAACATGGAACTGCAATAGGCATAGAGTGAGGTTAGTTTAGACACGAACCATAGATACATACATTTCTATGACTTTTAATGACCAGTTTTCGCAGTCATCAGTGTGTTGGATGTAGAAAATAATAAATTTTTAATAAAACTTTAGTGATAATGCTCTTTGAATAAAAATTTAATTTGATTTTTACCATGTACAAACGATTCATCACAACCGTTACGTTACACTCATCGCTAAATATTTTTGCATACTTATGTGTGTGTCATCAAAAGTAATAAATGTATGCATGAAACATTAAAATGGCAAGACAGAAATTAGGTCGAACATAAAAATCCTTTTTTAGTTGATGTTCTCATATTCTATTCCATCATTCTCCATCATTCATATAAACACTGTGATGGACTATGATGGAATTGTTATGTTTTTCATTAAATTCAATTCGCTATAGTGTAGTCATACAGTTTAATTAACCTCATTAAAGCACACACACACATATACACACAAATGTTGCGAATAAAAGATCAAAACTGTACCGACATACTGACATACATTTAGTTTTGGTAAAAATTTCCATCAATAGACATCAAATAACGCCATTTACCTACATACATACATAGCATTTTTTTTTTGCTTGTTCCAGTTTTGGCCTTTAACGTATCGGGTAATATTATGATTTAATTAACCATAAAACACTATTTTGTTCTACCACGTAGAAAAAAAAACGATTTCTTTAAGGAAAAATGGCAAAACAAACTTAACAGAGTCATTAAATTTAAGTTTTTATGGCACAGCAAGTAACTTCACCAATAAAACTAAAAATAAATTGTATGTAGAAAGAGTATACCTATCATACATGCTAAATACGCAACTGTTTAGACCATATAGCCCAACAAGAACATGTGCCACAGCCACAGTTAGTTGATGGCTTTATTGCGAATATGGCCATACCATCCATATAGAATTTGTTTTTTATTTTTCAGCTCAAACGATTGCACATACGCAGTTATACAGTGAGCGTCAAAAGAAAATGTACATTAAAGAAAATAATATACATTAAAAATATTACCGTTATTTCTAGTTTAAAATTGTTTCATTGCCAGTTTTTAAAATTGAAAAAAAAAATACAAAAAATTTCGAAAAATTAGCAAAATTTTTCGTGCACTCTCCTTAAGTGTTAAAAGTTGAGTTTGGTGATTGTTAAAATTTTATCCTTAACATACAATTTCTTTTGATGCTCACTGTATAGTATGTACCTAAACGTTTAGTACCATAATACTATATGTACGTGTATTTGATGGATACTCTTTTAATAATATTTGTCACGATTTATTATGACAAAAATGCAACAGAGGTATTTTGTGTCTATGTATACTGGCAGCAGCAGCAACAGCAGCTTAGTTATGTATGTGATGTGATGGAATATGTTGGCGTGTCTGACTAGAATTTTAAATGTAGAATGTATGGGTAGACTTTCAAATAATAAAAGGAATACTAGAATACTGAATAAATTTTATATGCAGTTGGCTAAAAGAGAACGGGGCACAAATAGAATGTTTAAAGTCCGGTTTTGAAATAACTCTCGTACAACAATCAAGCAGGCTTTCACTATTTCGTTTTTTTCTTTCTTTGCCTGTGCTTTTTCTTTTATTCCTTTTTTTTGACTTTTTTTTATTTCTCGTCCACAGTTACATGCTGTTAAGACCATTTAACCCTTCAAGTAAGTGATTTTTAAAATGTAATTACAGTTTAAATGAATTAATCAGTGAAGCAATAACGAGTAGACAATTCTAGTATATACCATGGAAGGTGATCCGGTACAGTGTAGCAATTTTGGTAATATTGAAAGGAATATAAAATCTGATGTAAGTTCTTTGTCTTTCTCTGTAAACTAGGAAATATTATTTTACTTATGAACTCATAAGGAATCATATTTTATTAAAAACTTAAAAACTTAATCGCTTACGCCACATATCCCTTTATTTACAAATTTTAATTTATTTTTTTTGAATTCCAATACAATTAAAAATGATGAATAGCAGGCATCTCCTGAGTTTTGCCCTTTAGAACTCATGAGTTTCTGGAAAGCTGTGTAACGTATTCAAATCTTGTACCTAATGAGATGTAAGAAGTACTTCCTCAACCTATTAAAGATGTGTTTCTTTAAAGTACTATTGAACCTAAGGCGCAAAGCAAATAAGTAGCAAGTTGATACACATTAGCTAATAAATTCAAAACTCAGCTTTAACGTGTCGAAAAATAAAGATATAAAAGAAATATTTCCTTTGCCCAACTTCTCTCAGCGATTCTCTAACTTAACCCCCAGAGTAAATAAAATTGCCATGAAGAGCTTCTAAAACTTGTCGTTCGGAGTCGTAATTAAACTGTAGATCACGCCACTTATGAATAAACTTAACAGACACAACATGGAACACAACATTGAAGCTGATACATCAGATATAACATTGACACAACATCGCGATAGTGTAGTAGGTGGTGTGTGTGCTTATTCGCCGTAAGGCCGTACATCAAATCCCAGCCCTGATATCTCGAACTAAACGAAGTATGAAACAAAAATACTTCTTCTCCGATATCCTCTCAGTAGTGTGCTGGCAAATCAAAGCTCTGAGAGTAAATAAAATTGCCATTGAAAGCTTCATAAAAATCTTTCATTTGGAGTTGCCTTTATTTATACGGTAGGACACGCTACTCAAGGATAAAACTAATATACATAGCAGGGCTGGAGTGAGAAACTAGGTCGTAAACCTGACTTAAGACTTTGTTTTAATGGCCAATGAAAAAGTCACAAATATTTTATAACAAAACTAGGATTACTTTGAGAATCACAGAATATCTCGTATGCAAGTGAAATAATAAATTTTTTTCTCCAGAAACGTGAAAAAATCCTTTCTACATTTTATAATACTTAATAACTATCTCAACGACAACCACATTCAGAATTTCTAGGGATATTTCTCTTATACATTAATATTGTACGCAATTGCACCTTACAATTAGGCCTCTTCGTTAAATTCCCATCGATTTCCAGCACAGCACAAATTCCTGAACATGATTTCTTATACATTCCAAACAATCACTGACAATTTCCTTATTTGTCCACTTATCAGTGGACATTCCAGCTTTTAATTTTTGCGCCGACTTAATGGCTTCTTTATGGCCTTAAATGGGTTAAGGAAAGAAAAAAAAATTGTTGAACAGAATTGCTTACAAATAGTTACGATGTGCCTCAGCATTTCATATCATGCCCTTTACCTCTTCCACTGTTTTATGCAACGCATACTACTACACATAACTGACAAATCCAATATAAAACAAAAAAGTTAACAAAAACATTACTACAACTACAACAATAGGCAAAAAAATAACAACAATGGCGATTGTATGTCAACGTCATAAAACTTGCATTTTTACGCTTGCAAAGGTTCGTTTTGTTTTTGTTATGGAGTTTTATAACAATTCTATTATTTTCTGTTGTGTTAAATCTTTTTTACTGGGTTTTTTCCTTTCTTTTTTAATTCCATTTTGTATTCTGCTTTTTCGTAAGTTCTATACATACATACATACATATTCGTAGTTATTTTTGTATACTTCGTTGTAATGTAAACTTTTTTTTTTATGTGTGTGTGTGTATAGGACTATAAAGTTTTTAGTTTTTCTTAATTTTTTATTAAAAAAAAAAAAACATTTCATACTGTGCTACACATAGACTTTGTGGCGGAACCAAAAATTTATGTAAAAAATTTAATCTACATTTGAATATGGCGGTTATTTACCTATAAACATACATACAAACACTTGTATAGAAATTTGCATTGGTGTGAGTGCTTTTCTAAGGTACAGTATAAAACAAAAATGTGTAAATGTAGGGAAAAAATTTCAAGTTTTGAATTCATACTGATCGTTTCAGACTTTTAGTCAGTAATACGGCTTATATTCTCACATCATAAATGACCCACGGATTAGTTTATCCATGAGGAACCTATGGTTTTAATGCCGATTCCAAATGACAGATTTGAGAAGGATTTTCATTTCACAACCTGTGCCAATTTTCGAATTCAATTCTTTAGTCAGGATTACGGCTTAAATTCTCACTCCGTCCACTTTCTCTACATTAACTTAACCATGAGTGGCAGAACCTACAGTTTACAGTCGACTTTGACCGACAGATTTGAAAAGGCTTTTCATTGCACGACTTATGCCAAACGACTACTGAAAGAAGATCAAAGAACGAATTATGGTTTTTCAAATTTATTCTTTTCAAGATGTTCGAGCCAGTACACTACTTACTAGATCGCCACGTTTAATGTGATTGATGACCACCATGTTTAATATAATAGTTTAATGTATCCGTAATCCATCCATCTTTTAAGGCTTCCATAGCCTTTACGAGACTTTCAAACAATAAAATGGTTTTCTATTATATTTCTGTCTTGGCTTATTAGACGTGAGCCCTCGGTTCAAACCCCAGTTCAGACATGAGCATCGAAACAAATGTGAACAACTATTTCTTCGCTAACTTCCTCTCAGCAGATTTCTGGCAAAAACTCTGAGAGTAAATAAAATTGCCATGAAAAGTTCTCAAAAAAAAAACTGTCGTTCGGAATCGAAATTAAACTGTAAGTTGCGCCACTCATTAGTAAAATTAACACATTCAATATAAGTGGTGTAAGCTAGGTCGCAATCCCGATGGGTTGTAATGACAAACATTTCTTGTTTTTCTTGAGTAGACAATGAAAACTATTTATCCATTTCTAATCTTATTTTGCAATGAACTTTCCACGAGGCTAACGAATAAAACTGTTGGTTACATATGTTTAGTTGGTTACAATTCTTCTAAAATGGAATGCTTGCAAGTTCTTGCTGCCTGCCCAGAATTCTTTGCCAAAGATTATGTGAATTAGTCAATTGGCCGAATAGCCTGTGAAATGGCAATTACTTCTTTATATAGTTACCCAAGTAATGTATGTAGGTAGTTTCAGAATCTAGATCAGTAGGTAAAGTATGGAGGTTGTATCACTTACTTGCTTATCTAATTGGTCATTACAAGCGTTTAGTCAGGATTACGACCACCCATGGTACGTGTATTAATTTTATCCATGAGTGGCGGAACCCAAAATTTAAACTCGACTTTGAATGAAAAATTTGAGAAACTTTTCATATCAAGTCACCAAAGAAATTCAATTAGCATTATGTCTGTGGTCTAATCAAATGGCATACCTACATGCATAATTCATCATTGCAATCCTCCAGCCAGGAGGATTACGACTTTTCACAGCTTTTCACAGCACTTATGTTCTGTGTGTTAACTTTATACATGAGTCATGGGACCTACAGTTTAAAGTCGACTCTTAACAACAGATTCCTGAGAAACTTTTTCATTTACTCTCAGAGTTTTTGCCAGAAAACTGCTTAGAAGAACGCTCCAAAGAAATATTTTCTCTTATATCCTTTTGTAAGAATTGTCTGAGCTGGGATTAGAACCATGGGCTCACGTCTAATAAGCCAACACTATACCTACTAAGGTACGGTGACTACACTACGGAGGTTGTCACCCACAAACTTACACATAAAATCAGTAGCTCTGTACTACTGGCATTTATAGAACGCTGAACACAAGCAATGCAGGCGATAATAAGCAGGAAAAATTCTAATTCCAGTTTAGGGCATGCCAGGCAGCGGTACAATGCAGGCCAAAGACTGATCAAAAGGAGCAAAGAGGCACTCGAAGTAGGAAATAATTGGACAGACATTAAAGCGTTTGCTTTACATCTTTTACGAGATCTGAAGATGTTTCCCTACTCTGAATAAAGATTTATGAACTTGTTAGCTAATTTTCTGTGCTTTAAATTTTACTGGAGCCTTAAGAAAAATGTATTAAAATTATGTATTGAACAGCTTAAGTTTTAATGCATTAAAGTGTAGAAATAAAAATTCCTGTTCTTTTTTCAATTTCCAACAAAACTAAAATTATTTTTGATCTTTAAATCTGATATTTCATGAGTTGACTTTTGTCTCACACTGTACTATTTGTAGTTAGTATTTTTTTAATTTAAAGTGGAAGTATATTATACGAACATGTGCGTGTATTTACTTGCATGCAATTATAAAAATTTTCATGATTTTTTTTTCTTTTTATTTAACAAAATTTATGCTGAAATTTTTGTATAACAAATTTGAAAAAATTGCATCTTTTTGCATGTAATTAATTTCCAGTATTTGTTTTCTTTTCTTTTTTTGTTTTAATATTATAAATTTAATTAGTTTTTCTTTTTTTGTTGTTGTTTGATGTTCAACATGATTTCATGATTTCCATGATTTGGTCGAGTAATTATATTTATTTGTTATTTAATACTAAACTGTACTCAACTCAATTTGAATTTGTTTACATTTTATTTATTTTTTTATTGTTTATTTTTTTATTGTTTACACAGTATCTATATTTAATCATTTCTTACCCTTACTTTTAAATAAAGTTTATCAAAATAGTCCAAGAAGAGAAAATAAAGAAATTACCTGGAAAGAGAGAAAGAAAAAAAAACAGGAGAGTTAGATTCAAAATAAAACATTTCAGAAAAGAGAAATTAATTTTAAAAAAAATTTTACAGGCTTTTAGTCTGCCATTTAGTCCAATGAGCCTTAGTCTACAGGGTTGACTATAAGACAACAGCTCTTGGCTGTAGCCCTAACTCAGACATCTTAAACAAAACGAAACATGATAAATATTTCATCGGTAACTTTCTCTCAGTAGTTTTGGCAAAAAATCTGACACTAAATAAATTTCCTATGAAAAGATTCCCAAAAATCTTTCATTCGGAGCCGACTTAAAACTGTAGATTCAGAATTAACATATACGACATGGATGGTGTGCGAGCTAGATCGTAGTCTTGACTTAGGGGTAGTTTCTAATCCTGACTAAAGTGTTGTAATGACCAATTAAGCACGTAAGTAGGCGGTACAGCACGACAGTCGTATCATTTCCTATGTGATTGAAAATGAACCTGAGGCTAGACAGTTTGAACTTTGACTATACAGTTTAAAACCGTATTTAATGTTTAAACATTTAAGAAACTAAATTGTTTGCATATACAGCCATATAAGCCTGAAATCGTGTGTCGTTGAATCACAGGAACTCCCTTGCTTTAGGCGATTACTGTGGTACCATTCAGTCTGATTATAAATTCTGGTATCAGAATAAATATATCGATTAGAGTTATAGACGTATTTATAGCCAGTAAAGCGGCCTTTCGCTCCCTAGAGAGTGTGTACACCAAATCCAAGGTAGTACAGGTTTGCAGCGTGCCACTGGAGCAGATAGCGAGACATTCAAACACTAACTTCCATTGAAATTAACAACAAAGCTCACAGGCTTGCAAAGAGTGGTACCACAGAAAATTAAATTTCATTGAAACGTTTGGCGTTCTTCTGCAGAAGATCAAACGAATGGTCTCCCAAATGCTTTAAATATTGTCCAAAGAAAGATTAAAAAATTAAAAAACATTATACCAATGAGATCTAGTCTGAACGGAATTCATCTCATGGACCTCATAGCAGTTATACTGGGACACCGGCTTAAGGGAGAGTACGCCTAGAAGCTGGGAATATCTCTGAACGACTTCTTTAGAAGCATGGAGCATATTCTCTATTATTTTCTGGTACTTAAGAATCTTAGGTGAAAGATTCTTTGCACCCAAAATTTGCTAACGGAAAGTGCAACAATATATCACGTCTATCAATATTTCAAGTACCCTCATGCTGCTATTGAAATTTAGTCTACCTATTAAACGGTTACCTCCTTTAACAGAGGTAATCCAAAATCTATTCCCTGGAAAATGTCGGATATTGTGAGCTTCGTTCAATAATGCAATTTCAGACGATATGATCACAGCCCATATGGAGAATTACCTTTGAATGATTTCAAATTTTCTTAATAACTATAACTTTTAACTTAATCACAGTTTGGCTAGTGTTGTGCCATATCCAAAAAGGCTATGATCTAAACAGTGGTAATATACCCTATATTCCGCAACCTACTCTGTATGTTCTCCAGTATGTAAACCTTAATATAAACCTACAATATAAACCTAAAGAGTCGCACTGGAGTCTAGAGCTTCAAACCCTAGTTGGAATTCTTAAATCCAATTTTCTGTTCAGAAAGTCATCGATCCGGATGTGGTTTTATCTTTTTAAAAGTGCATAAACTAAGTTGAGCCAGAATTTAAAGGCATTGAGCATTCTAGCTCACCATATAATGTTTTTGTTGGAGGGGAAGGGAATGCACTGATGACCAGCATAGCTGACTGCCTGCGTACGTACTCTGTCAATTAGGAGGCGGGCATATTAGTATTTAAAGGCATTGAGCATTCTAGCTCACCATATAATGTTTTTGTTGGAGGGGAAGGGAATGCAGTGATGACCAGCATAGCTGACTGCCTCTGTCAATTAGGAGGCGGGCATATTAGTTTTTTCACACCGAACAAACGATGTAAGCACCGAAAAACAAGATTAGTTCCATGTCAGTGGGTCTAAGTTTCTATATCTTATCTTATGTGTAAAACAGTTCGGCCGCTATCTGTCTCTCTCTCCCTCTCTCTAATAGTCAAAATAGCAGAGGAATGCCTAATTTGTGGAGAGTTCTGAACAACGTTACAAACAACATAAGCATCGTAAAAAAACGTCAGTTCCATGACAGGGAGCTTAAGCCCCAAAATCTCATTCACTATATATTTTGGCGTGTAAATCACTATGGCCACATAACAGAGGAATGCCCAATTTGTTCAGAGTTCTGGAGGATTCTTGATTATTTCGTTGTATTCTTAAAACAGACTTTCCTTTGGAACTTACGAAGAAGCATTAACTGTTTTGTATTAATTTTAAATAAATTAGAATACCTTTAAAAAAATCGAAAATTAAATTGAAATTAATTTCTATGAAAAAGAAAAGAAGAGAAATTTAAAGCTTTAAAACTGCATTGTTTGGAAAATCTCAAACTCTTTTTTGATATGAAAAGAAACGACGAGCAATAGAGAGACATACGATACTCATAAAACTTGTAACAAAAGAAAGACATGCAAAGAATGGAAGAGAATAAATAAAAAAAAAGCATTTTCAGACATTTTCACCGAGACTGAGTAGAGAGACTATTGATTAAACATAGATTTTCACAACGATTGAGTAATTTTTTCAACACACTTTGTGTTGATAATAAAAAGTGTAAGCCAAAAGCGTAACGGGAAACAACAAATAAAAATAAAAATAAAAAGAATCGAGAATTTACTGACGACATTCATGACACTTTGAAAATTAAAAGAAGATAATTTTGTAAGGGGGAATGGGAAGGAAATTTTAGATGTATTGGGAGAGAGAGAGTAGTATAAAGAATAGAATAAAATAAGGGATATTCAGTTGAATTAAGAAGTGTAGTTAGTTGTTATGCTAGTAACCTTAAGGTATTAGTTACTCTTGGCCAATTTTACAAAAAATTTCAAACAAAAGTAGAAACAAAAAAAAAAAAAGAAGAGAATGCACCTGTGAAAAAGCACTTAATCTTGTAGAAATTTACAATGAAAATTGATAAACACGGCTTTGTTGTTGCCTTTATTCTGCTGAATTTCGTATTTTGCCTACCGCATAAACTGCATGTTACGACATAAACTGTATTACATTAAAAGCTATTGTCTGTCTGCCATACATTTACATACGTAGTGCCTGAAGGCCTTGAAAGGCTCTTAAGCTTTTAATAAGCCTGCAGTCAAAGTCAGTGTCAATGTCTGAGTGCTAGGAACATAGGAAAACGGCATAAAACCCCTTTGGTTATATTTAATAAACATTTTAAGTATTAAACGAGAAAAACAAAAGAGAATAAAATTAATGCCACAGTATAGACATAACAAAACTATGTATAAGTAACTTGTGCATACATATGCATGTGTATTTGTATGTCTGTATTCCTACTTACGAGTATCATAGTGTGACATTTTTATGTTTATCTCAAAACAGAAATCATTAGCTAAACTTTTTAAGCCACTAATAATAATACGATCCTAATAAAACTAGCGTATCCACCATAGTCATGCTGATGATACATACACACATACATATGTATGTATGTATGTATTCTATCATGTGAATGTAACTTTTAAAACTCTTTTTCTACTTGAGCATGGAGAATTTTGCATAAAAGACACGTTTCTTACATGCATCATACATTATGTCAGTTTATATCTGTGCACTCTTAGAACACAACAGAACAATATGCCATAGAGACGCGCATATGTTTAAAACAAGTAATGTCGGGAGCACACATGAGGGGAGGAAAATATATGTAGTCGATAAAAATAATGAATACCGCAATAATGTTGACAACAATGCAAAAATATTGTCATTCATTCTTGTTTTGTTTTTTGTTTTCTATCATTGCAAGTACCCTACTTTCGTATGTTATGAAACTTCTACAGACTTCTGAAAACTGTAAGAGCGCATAAAAATGCCATGAAAAAATTTTCTCAAAAATCCGTCATTCGGAGTCGACTTTAAACTGTAGGAACCAATACTCATGTATAAAGTTAACATACGCATAATAAGTGGGATTCTTTCTTTGGTCGACCTAGTGGCAAATAGATTTGCTCCCCCTAATGTTGTTAGCAGATTGAAGTGTATACGTTATGTTAGGTTGTAGTGATAGCTTTGATAGCTCACTTGAGCACGCATAGCGGCCCGTTGTGACACTACATGTGAACGTAGTTCCTGCACTGACTAAGTTCCTCCAAAACAGGGAGGAAGAAGTTGGTCAGCGCAAAGACTGCACATTTAAAGCAACAGTCTGAAAGCTTGATAAATGAAAATATATCCTTGACATAAATGGACGATAGCTCCATCAAGCTGACAAGGATTGGAGAGCCAAATAACATATATCTGCACCCCGCAAGAAATGGGCATTGACAAAGGAAGTATCTCCTCTTCCTCAACGTTTCAGCACCCACGGCAGAAGTCGTTAAATGGAAGCTGCATTCTTTCCGCGTGTCTTCCCAGCCACTGTGAGCGATATGACGTTATGACCAAGTCCATGTAACTGGTTGGTGCGCTTTCTATCCATTGTGGGCTAAGTGAGCCTAGCGGTGGAACAGGACTCCTCATTGACCCAGGACGAGTTAGTGTCTCGAAAGAAATTCCGCGCGATGGCCAGCTTGACCGAGGTAAGTGGCATTACTAAGGCGATTGAAGAGGGTTCCGGAAGTAGTAGGCGAGCTCGTCGGATCTACAGTTTCCCGGAATGTGACGGTGCCCGGGCACCCAGATAAGAGTGACACAGAAAGCAGGTTGAGACAGCGGTGACATTCCCTGACAGAGATCTGACTATCAGAAAAGATTGAAATGCGGGTAAAAGGAACACCGTTGGCGAGGATCCATTGAGCGGCCCAGTAAATGGCCATTACTTCTGCCTGAAACACGCTGCAATAGTCCGACAGCCGGAGTGAAATGTTCAGGTTCAGTTTCCCAGAGTAGAATGCTCGGAATCAGGAAGTTAAAACCCCTGTCAAAACAATATTCCACAGGGAGATATTTGATATGCATTGGGGCCACAGCATCAATCTCCAAAATAGAGGAGTGACCAGAGGTTCCGATGCACCAACGAGACAGGGCATTGAGTCTTGTCGCAGTGAACTTAGCCACCTGCTTATCGAGGAGCTCAGTGGAATTGAAGAACAAAACGTTCTTTTCTCAAAAATACAAGGGTCCAAGAAAAAGTGAAATATAATAAAATAACTCCTGTTCAGCGTCATTTAGGGAACGTAATACTGACTTCTTGATCGGCGTACAACCAGAAACAGCATCAAGATCATGTATAACTTTTTTTATGATTGAAGTATGTATTCAGCTTTATTTTTTCATCAAATCAGGTGATTTTCGTTACCTAGAAATAATGTTCGTTATGAACAAAGGCTGGCTGTAATGTTAATAAACTTTGGTGATTGAGTGCTACTATTTTAGCAGAGGAGGAAGCGCTTTCAGAAGACTTTAATTATAACGAAAAAAATACCACTTGAAGCGAATTTCAGTCTGCAGAAATACATCATAATCTACGCATTTCACAAGCAACAATGTACAGAGAAGATGATTGTGATTAGAACGCAGCGAAAGGACAGATTTTTACGATTGAAGATCGAGAAAAATTAGTTCTATGCTTGATGTCAATCATTTACTACCGTGCTGCTGCAAAACTCAACAAGTACCCAGTTTTGGCCAATATTATGTGCATTTAAATGCTTATGTGAAAAATTTTAAGTAGCTCTCGAAAAATTCTACTTCGTTTGAACTTTCGCCATCCATTACGAGATATTAGTTTGATTTGTCGGCGTGTGTATTTGAAAATTGAAACACTACTCACATGAAATACACGATTTGACTTGAAGACATTACGCGTTGTGTATGTTTCCTTAACCCATTTGTTGGTGTTTTTTTTTCGTTTTTTGTTTTCAACCATATTTACCTCAATCGTAGATAAAACAACGAATACCAAGTTCATGAGGAAGATACAAAAAAAAAATGAATTGAGAAGTAAAAAAAAGAAACAGAAAAAAAGAAACAAACGATATGCACTTAATGTATGCTTGAAGGAGTTTTATTGAGCAGTACGTTGAAGTATCATGCCACAGACAATTTCATATCAACATTATCATTGTCATCATCTGCAAGACTCGTACACATTTACACACTTAAAAAATGTTTTTCTTTTTCTTTTCTTTTGCTTTTACTGAACAATTCGCTGAAGTTTTTTTTTTTTGGGCAGAATAGAAGCCAAGGCAAGGGCGGAAGAAAAAAAGACAAGTGAAACTTGGCTGTTTTTCTTTTTTTTTCTCAACTTTTTGCAACTTTTTTTAAAATTTTTTTAAACTGGATTGTAAGCTTCCTAAGAACGTGCAAACATATCCTTTTTTTTCTGTGTAGGAACAAAAATATTTTTTTTCTTCTCCTTGAGTGGCTGGGAAAAAGAAAAGGAAGAGTAAAAAACAAATTTTTTTTTTCTTTCTTTTCAATGATAAGAATGATGGCAATGGTGATGGCGATGATGGTAATGATGAATATAACCACAATGAAATTTATTTTAAAAACACTCTTGTTTACTTGATTAAAATACTCTGGTAGACGTAGAAGAAAAAAAGAAATTAAATTTTGTATGTTTTTTTCTGGTTAACTTCCAATTCTCTCAAATAATCATTGTTGCCGTATTCCATTAACTCACAGTATTGAGAAGTCGTTGATGTGATGATAAGCGTAAAGTTTTCTTCTTCATTTTTCTTAAATACTCAATTTCGTTATTGAAAGGGTTTCTACATCTTTTGTGAGCATATTTATATCCACAAATCTTCAGATATTTTGTGCACAAGTACTCAGTTTTATTATGTGAAAAAAATATATACTTAACGCTTATTTCGTCGTACCAGCGTTCTTTCGTACATTCTTCTGTGCCATCGTCGTCAGTTTTATTCAATTCATTTGCACACAATTTTTTTTTCTTTTCAATCCTTTATCTACTTTTCATCCATACATACAATACATATGTATGTACAGTGAGCATCAAAACAAACTGTACACTATGGATAAAATACTAACAATCATCAAACTCAACTGTTAATACTTAAGAAGAGTGCCCGCCAGAGATCAGCAATGAATTGTTTTTTCGCTACTCATAAGTACTCATGAAGTTTTGGGTATAAGTGAGTCAACAATATTGAAATTCAACTACTCTGATTCATTTGTACTCACTAGAATATTGATTTATAAGTATAGTTTGCACAACGTTGACCTCAAACTCATAACAGTCGAATCGAATTCGAGTGATTCGAATCATTTATATGTATTATAAGTACTTTTCTAAATTTATGAGTCTGAATGAGTAGGCGTATCAGTCAAACATATTTCGAATGTTATGAGTTTGATTCCAGTTCGATTCGATACGAATTCGATTAAAGTGATTCGAATCATTCATCAAAATTTACAGTTTTAGTTGTTGTTGCATTTACAAAAAAAGAGGAAAGAAGAAGACAAAGACAGCAAGTAAACAACCTTCTAGTGAGTAGTGTAGTGTTCGTACGCAAATCATACTTATTTTGTGATTCTTGTAAATGTTGAGTAAAGCAGGGTCGAAATCGACACCAGCATGCGTATTGTTAAGTTTGAGTATGATGAGTACTTCAAACTTTGAATATGAGTAAAGGTTCCATGATATTAAAATAAGTATGAATGCGTAAAAGTATCAGCAATTAAGAGTAAGATTCGAATCTACTCATCTCAATCTGAATACTCATTGCTGATCTCTGGTGCCCGTACAAAAGTAAAAAAATATTTCGAATTTTTTGTATTTTTTTTTTCTTTCAATTTTAAACACAATTTTAAAATAAACATAACTGAAATTTATTAATGTGCATATTTTTTTATAATGAACAATTTCTTTTGATGCTCACTGTAAATGCGTATCCAGGAATTTTTCGTATGCTTTCAATTCATGTGTATTGTATTGTTGTGCTAATATTGTGTATATTTTATACGATTTACGAGATTTATCTGATAAAATTTCTGATACATACTCGTATACGTGCACTATAGATTTTGGTTTCGTTTTTCTTTTCTTCCTCCTTTATTCTGACACAAAACAAAGATTATCTTGTTTGCTCATAATCACATCATATTGACTAGCTGCAGAGGGGTGCAAAAGCAATGCAAAATACTAGAGGAATTTCAAAAGACGACGTATTTTTTTTCTGTATAAATATTCTTAAGTGTACTGATGGAATTCTTTTTAAAATTAGCTGCTGAAATATTTTTGTTACAATTTAGTATCACAATGTCCTGTATTGTCAATGAAGAAAGGATTTATTTGTATGTATGTATATTAAAATTTACATTTAAATGGAACATAGTCTCTTTAATTCTATTATGCCTTGAACATGATTGCTCAATATTTATGTCTCGAAGCAATTTTTAGCGGACTCTGGAATTTGGTTATGTTTACTCGTATTACCAGAAATCTATTGGTATTAATGGAATGATTTCGTTGTCAACCCTTTACGATACAAAACAAAAACGAAAATTTTGTTTTATTTTATTTATCTCATCAAATTCAAAATTTTCCGAAGGACTGATTTAAAGTTTAAATTTTAAAATGCAATCAAACAAAAACGCTTCGGAATTTTATCAAATTTATTTTTTTTGTTGTGAAGTAGAATTGTTACGATTAGAAATGGAATATTATTTCATTCAAATGGCTGCCTCGGCTGGCCTCACAGTACCTCATTCGATCGTACCAATTTTCATGCACTTTTTCAAGTATCTTGGCAATGGCATCACAAATGTTGGCCTTCAAATGCTCAATTGCCTTTGATTTCTCGGCATAACACTTTTCTTTAACACTTTTCATTAACGGCGTTCCACAGAAAATAGTTCAACGGTTTCAAAGAACAGCTACTTGGAGGCCAATTGACATCACCATTTCAACTAAGAAAACGACCATCAAACGTTTGACGCAATAAATCGATTGTGGCATGAGATGTGTAGCAAGTTGAACCATTCTGGTTGCATCGTCGTCATTTTCAAAGAAATATGGGCAAATAATGCCTGCTCTCCACAAGACGCAACAAACAGTCACACATAATGGATGCATTGGCTTCTGTAAGACCAATTTTGTGGGTTGTGTGAGTGCCAAATACGGCAATTTTCCTTATTAACACGTACCTATCAAGGTGAAACTGAGCTTCATTCGAAAAGACAATTTTTTTTTGGCAAAATCATCATCGCCGTGCAGTTTCTCGTTGGCCCAATAAATCCCAACGTTGCTCAAGCATAAATGGATCCATTACATTCAGAGGAGATAATATGCTAAATTTTATGACAGAATAGAATGACATAAGTATTGCCAGTAAGGACTAAATCGCGAAATAAAAATACTACCAGTACTTACTATCCAATCAATGGACACATAAATATTATATGTGTAACGGTAGTTATCATCTCCATATTATTATATTAAAATGATTTGTGGCTCTAATCATAGTTTAATGGGAGCAATGCGAGTATATGTACTTGTTTAACGTGACATAATGTCTAACAAGACAATCGTGACTTGAACTTTCAAAAGGCTCAATGCACAGCTGGTTCATGAGGACTGTTTGCTAGTTGGATGGTTTTAAACATGGAGATAAAAAGAGAGTGAGAAGCTAGGCCGTAATCCTGACTGAAGACTTGTAATGGCCAATTATGTTGTATGTATGATAGAAAGAGAAACCGAACCATCTATCTAACTACCGTGCGGTAATACGATTTGCTAAGAAGAGGCCTTTGAGATCAAATAATATATGATATATGCTAGTGATGATTTGGCAAACTTGATATACATAATTGGTCATTATTAACCTTCCGTCCGGATTACGATCGAGCTACTCCCACCACTTATGCTGTGTGTGTTAATTTTAAACACAAGTGACAGGACCTACCATTTAACGTCGACTCGGGATGACAGATTTTTGTGAAACTTTTATTTATTTACTGTCAGAGTTTTTGCCAGAAATCTGCCGAGATGAATTCGCCGAAGAAATATTTTTTACATCATTTTTGTTCGAGCGGGCTATCACCCAGTAAGCTAACACACTACTTGCTAGAGTACGGTGATTCCAGATGCATTATTGTGCTTAAAAGTCTGTCTTTATCGTTTTGCGGCATGTGAAAGATGCTTTCATTGCTCCTGAATAAAGACAAAATTACTAACCAAATAGGACATTAGGTGAGTAGCGAAGCACATCGAATTTTTGCAAGTTGAATATAATGTCTATGAAAATTGCAAAATAAATGTATTTAAAATGATTCTAATAATACATATCAGTTTTTCTATATCACATGCTAAACTGTCATGTACATTTTTACAATTATTTTGTTTTTTTTTTTTGTTTACTTGTTAAATATCTAAAACAACATTATGCCTAAACTTTTAAACAATTGAATTTTTTAAATTTATTTTAAATATTATCGGCCACATAAAGCATCTCTAATACTATAAACGAATAAAAAATAAAAAGAATTAATATTTCAGCTTATTGATCGAAATAATTATTAACACGATAAAATGTTTAGACATTAATAACGTTGGTATATACTGTTTACAGGTGTTTTTGACACCTGTTAAAATAAGAATCATTTGTTTTCATTTCATTAAAAAAACAAAAAAATAAAAAAATAAAAAAGAGGAAAACAAAACGAGGATAACACTTGTCGCTTTAAATATAAGTACGTACGTATACTTTCCAACCATACATTTTTGTAAATTCATAACAAGTGGTGAAAATAGAAAAAGACAAAACAAAACAACATAAAAAAAATCAAATAGAAACCAAATAAAAACAATAGAAATTCTTGTGTGCAACAGAAATATTCTATGAGCAGACAACCGAAACATTAAATGTAAAAAATAGTTATTGTCCATGGCATAATAGATGTACCATACATACTCATACAAAGTGTATATGTCTGCATTAAAGCTGTATGCAGTTGCATGAAAACTCACGCCTTTCTGAAGGCCTTCTCTACTCTCCCGAGTAGCTAGTATTGTTGGCCTCCTGACTTCTTCCCATAAAGGTTTTATACTGTTTTTTAAACGAACTGAGAAAGTTATTAGAAATTCTCTTCTCTTTTATCGATTGAACAATTAAAACAATATTTGACCGCCTTTCAGCTATTCTTGGTAGGCCCTGCTCTTTATCGGTAGCCAAAAAAAGTTCTTCAATTAAGTCTCTGGAAGAAGGAAGGCCTTTTGAAAGAATAATTATTTCATCAGTTTCATAGGAGGCCTTATGTAAGGCCCCTTAATTCCTTTTTTTTCATCATGAAAATGTTTAAGGTTGAGTGATTCTATTCTAGCGTTTGTGTTGAATATTTATGTCTTTATATTTATTTGAATAATAAGAACTGATACTACAGGTGCATAAAGAGTGATCAAGCATTAAGTGTAAAGAATGTAAATAATTTTGAAAAAGAATGCCTTTTTAATTTTTAACGGTATTTCAGAAAATTAAAGAACAATAAACACTTTTCGAATACAATATAGCCGGCAACTAATATATGAAGCCGAGTCTACAGACAACCTTCTTCTGGCTTGGAAAATATTTGTCATCTCTTACAATTCTAAAAAAGTGACTCCAGTTCAAATACATATTTAAACAGATAACGCCTTTACTTGGCACTTCGTAACTTTACCGCCAATGGAAGAAGTTACTGTCAACAAGCCTGTGTCATATGCTATATAGCTATACTGAGAAACCTATTGGGAGATGAACTTTGTGAGCAACTTAGGTCACGTTTCTGAGCAGTCGGTAGTCTAGTATGTTAGACGTGAGCTCATGATTCTAACCCAAGTCTATACATCTCAAACGAAGAAAGAAATTTACTCACGTTTAGGAGCAGTCCGTAGTCTAGTATGTTAGACAGGAGTCCGTGATAAGGATCCAAGCATAGACATACCGAACAAAGCGGAATTCGTCTCAGCAGATTTCCTGCAAAAACCCTGAATGTATTTGAGTGAGTGTTTTGCCTTGAAATGTTCCTCAAAAATCTGTCTTTTGAAAACTGTAGGTCCCGCCACTCATGGATAAATTTAAAACACAAAACATGGGTGGTGTGAGAAACTAGGTCGTAATCCTGGCTAAAGGGATTATAATGAGCAATTTTGTATGAAAGTCGGTAAGTTTGTAGCAGTCCAAGTTCATTGAATTTGATCCCATTAGACTATGTTTTCAGCCCTGAAAGACGACAGCGTAGCTATCGTTGGTGAGTTATTAGCCAGAATGTTGGAAAAAATTTGTCAAAATAACCGCGGGACTCACAAGTCCCCAAAAATTATTTTGTTTGTGTTTTTTTCCTTTACTAGGTAGAAATGAGTTCAAATTTAAGCAGAAACTCTTACAATCTTTTAACAGTGGCTGTGGCTGTGGTTGTTGCAAGAATACAATCGGCCCTAGACGTAAATGATTTCACTTGCCATATTTGGAGATTTGAAAAACCTTGGAAATATGCAGAGAATGAGAATTGTTCACATCTCTTCAGAGATTGAACAATTTTCCTTGGATAACAAACATAGCAAGAATCTAGAAATCCTATTTTGTTTATGACTGGAAGATAAAATCTCCGTGGTGTAGTAAGTAATGTCTTGGCGTATTAGATATATGTAAGGCCATGGTTCAAATCCCAGATAAGACATATCGTACAAAACGAAACACAAAAAAAATTTTCTTTCGACGCCTGCCTCTTATAGGTCCTACCAACCATAATTAAAATTAACAAGCGCAACACGTGTGGTTTGAGATGGTAGGTTGTAAACCTGACTAAACGGGTTTAACAACTAATTAAGTAAGGAAGTAATGAAGTCACTCATAGAATATATTTAATTTCTACACTACAGTTCGACGGACAGAGTATCTCCTAAGAAACGATGCATTTATTGTAAATAAAATTGCAAGGATTCACAATCAAATGAAAATCTATTAAAATTTTCTCTCTAAATTGCTTAGGCTTAATGTTGGAATAAAAAAAAACAGGTTCAGACTTAATTATCATTCAGACTGAAATATCATTGAACAAAAATCCTATAAAAGTTTAACATTTGTAGGCGTACTAGTAAACATTGTTTCACATATCATAATTTTCATGATCAATTTCCTATTGAAATATCGTGTTTAATTTTGACATGAAATATCAAAAAAGTAATCCAAACATTTGCTACTCAACGCATTGATATGTGATTACCAAACCAAGCGATTTAAAATTTCGACCGAAAGGTATTTTCAAGAGAACTATTATAAACAGTTTTACAAAACAAGATGAGAGAGAGAGAGCTTATATGGTCATCTAAACATTCATTTTCAACAAATTCTTTGAAAATTCTGTCATAAAGTTTCGGCTGTTACCATATCATATACACTTACATACATACAGTGAGCGTCAAAAGAAACCGTACATTAAAAAATATACATTAATAAATTACCGTTGTTATTCTATTAAAATTGATTCATTGCCACTTTTTAAAATTGAAACAAAAAAAATTATAAAAAATTTCAAAATATTGTCAAATTATTTCGGGCACTCTCCTTAAGTGGTAAAAGTTGAGTTTGGTGTTTGTTAGAATTTTATCCATAATGTACAGTTTCATTTGACGATCACTGTACGTACCTATTGCTACGTCGTTGCTATAAAAATTGTTTTCACATTCACATTTCATATGGTATGGTATGGATACTGTCCAAGTATGTTGCTTTCAATGGTTAGAAAAATATTTCCAAATAGTGTCTCGTCTGTTTTGGTAAACAAAACCCAAAAAAGAATTTCTTCATACGAATTTACACAATATTTTTGTACAAACATGAATGAATATTTTTTTTCTTTTGTTGCTGTCAGTATTACTAACAAATTTTTATGATGTTGTTGCTGTTACATGTTGTTGATGGTTTTTGTATTGTTTCTTTTTTTGCCATTATTGTTGCTTATTTCTATTTATAAATGAATGTAGTTTTGTACGTACGTTTGTTACTGTAGCAATAATTTTTTTTCTGTTTTCCACTATAAAATAATCGTTAAAATGCGCAAAAAACTAGAAACTGCTTCAATGCCTTTAAAAATTTTCAAATAGAAAAAAAGGAAAGAAAAACAAAACAAAATGCAGAATGAAAAACGAAAAACTCTTTTATGGTAGTAGATCACAACATGCTGCATAAATTCAAGTTGTAAGAGGTGAGGAAATATACTGTTGTTGTTAATAAAACTAGAACATCCACAAAAACTACAGAAAAAAAAAACTGAAAAACAATGAAACACAAATGCAGCTGCAAGTTTTAAGTGAATTTTTCTTTTAAAGCTCAATTCGCAATTTACTCCCCGCCTCTATTTCTCTTGCGCCCCATAGTCGGCGTATTTTTTATTTTTTTTTGATGACCAATCACTTATTTGTTTAATTCACGTGAATTTTGTTTTCCAGCATTTTTAAGAAACTTTGTTTCGTGCATTTTTCTTATTTTCTTTGACCACTTTTTTTTTTTTAATTTGGTATTTTAGAAAGTAAATTAAATGGCATGGCACTATTTGTTTAACCTAAATGTTTATCTTGATTATGTTTGCCTGAATAGAAATGTTGATTACGATTTGAAATTCTAATTTCATAGATACGTTGCTGCATTTTGTTTCCTTTTTTTTTAATATCCTTAACTAATTCAAGCGAAACCATAGTGTGGCTCAATGAATTAAAACAATTGAATTATTACTTAAATGTAAATATTTTACTCTCTTAATAATGAATATTAATTAAATCCTGTTTTTTTTAACATTTTCAATCTGTTTGTGACTTCATTAAATTTTGTTTTAGACTAACGGTACAAAATTTGCTAAGATGAACTGGCTATTACTACCCTTATACTACGCTTCTCGCACTATATTGTGTGTAGCAGAGATCAGCAATGAATAGTATTTTCGGTACTCATATTGAAAATTTAAGTACTCGGATTCATTCGTCCTCACTACAACACTGATTTATAAGTACAGATTGCAATGAGTATGAGTACAACGTTGACATCAAACTCATAACATTCGAAATAGGTTTGAATCATAATCCTATTCATTCAAATTCATAAATTTAGAAAAATATTTATAGTACTCATAAATGATTCGAATCATTCATTAAAATTTAAAGTCTTATTTGTTGTTGTATTTACATAAAAAGAAGAAAGAAAAAGACAAAGACGTCAAGCAAAGCAAACACACAACCTTCTAGTGAGTATTGTAGTGTTCGTATGCGAATCATACTTATTTTGTGTTTATTGTAAATGTTGAGTAAAGGAGAGTCGAAATCAACAAAATCATGCGTATTGTTAAGTATGGGTACGATGAGTATTTCAAAGTTTGAATATGAGTAGTATGAGTATGATATTAAAATAAATATGAATACGTATAAGTATCAGAAATTATGAGTATGATTCGAATCTACTCATCGTTTTGAATACTCATTGCTGAGCTCTGGTGTAAACGTAGTAGTAAGCTTACTCGACATTATTTGAAAAATTTTGGTTTTGCTCTCACAACTATACTCGTCATAAAAAGGTTGATAGTGTGCCCCAGGATATATCCATTTCATGGTGATCAATGCAACATTTTCTCCAAAAATAGGGAGAAAAATAAAAGTATGGATCGAGAGTAAAGTAATTAGTAAATACTCAACCAAACACATTGGGTAGGAAATACTAATAATTTATTAATTGTAGCTCTTCTAATTGATCGATCTTGTTATACCCATAATTAACGTGTCCATGATTGTGATTGTATTGCTTAATTTGTTGGTTTTTTGATGCGTATTGTTTCAAAAACAAAGGAGTACAAAAACACACATTAATTGAATTGAGGCAAAAGTAAAGTTTTGTATAAACACTGCAATGGCAACAACAACAACAAAAGCAAAATAAAAATAAATCTACAAAAACAAAAGAACACAGAAAAAATAAAAACATTTAAAAATTTTATAAATGCAATACAACACAATACAACACATTGCTATGCAACACAATACAATGCTTAACGCTCGTCAATTTATTGCCATTAATTAGATTGATTGTTATTTGTAGAGCATGTACATATGTATGTATATATGTGTGTATCTGTGGCATGCGTAAATATTGTATGCATATGTATGTGTTTGTGTATGCAGTTTTGTAGTCCTTAACAATTATAATAGAAAACTTGACCATTTGAAATGCTCTTTTAATGGGTTTTTTTCTATTTTACATGCTTTGATATGAACATGTGTGCATGTGTATGTGTATATGGAAATTAATTAAATATGCCATTTTCTCAATGTACAAACATTTATTTTATTTTGATTTTTCTGCATTTTTATGTGGTTTTATTATATGCTTTGCATTTATATTTCCTTTCATTTACGCTGTTTATTTAGCGAAAGTTTATCTCTCATTTCATTTTTTTTTTATTTTTAATTCGTATTTATTTAGTTGCACTTGTGCCTATGCTATGGCCATTAAGCTGTTCAATTATGTTCAGTGATTTTTCTTTTCTCCAACAAAACAACAAACTTAACTCTGACATTTACATACACTTCATTGACTTGTTTGACCATTTATGTGATTTACTGAGACACCGTTTTCATTTGGTTTTGCAATTTGTTTTGTGTTTTGAGTTTTTCTATTTTATGCCACCAATGCAATAAGCAAGTTTATAATAATGCACTGCACTGCACTTGGCCACTTTCATTTTATAGTTTTTTTTAGTCAAACACATACATTTGGTTAGTTTTGGGAAAGTTTGTGCAGTCCATTTGCTCTGGCACTGGTTCGGCTTATTTTGCAAAAGTTTTTTTTAGCCATGACATTAATTATGGACAGAGAGTTTTAGTTGTCAGCTAAACTAGATTGTTAACCTTTAAAATTAAATTGCGATTTATGTTCCACAGCTGCATAAAAGTCATTGATTGTTTATTTACTAATTAAGACATAAAATTATCGTATTTTTGGAATACAATTTAATAAAGTTACAAATAAATTTGGAAAGCATTTCATACACAAATGTTATATACATACCTACCGAAACTAAATATATGGTTTAGCATTTGGAAGACATACTATCTCCTATTTTAAGACTAATTTTCCTTAGCTGTAGAGCAATTTACATACAGTGAGAGTCAAAAGAAACTGTACGCTATGTATAAAATTCTAACAATCACAAAACTCAACTTTTACCACTTAAGGAGAGTGCAGGAATAAATTTGCTAATATTTTGAAAGTTGTTGTAAATTTTATTTTGTGTCAATTTTAAAAGCTGGCAATGAAAAAATTATAAATTAAAGATAAAGCTAATATATTAAGGTAATATATTAATGTATTTTAAAGTCGACCCCGAACGACAGATTTTTTGAGAAGCTTTTCATGGCTGGTTTTATTTACTCTCAGAGTTTTTGCCATAAATCCACTGAGGGGAAGTCGCCGAAGAAATATTTTTTCATATTTTTTTATGTTAGAGATGTCTGACCTATAGTTCGAACCGTGGCCTTACGTCTAATAAGCCTACACACTACCTACTAGACTACGGCGACTTCATACATTACCTATGTATGTGTAAATTTAATACATGAGTGCCAAAACTTACACTTTAACGTTGAATCAGAACGACAATATTCTCATGGCAATTAGTTATTCTCAGAGCTTTTGCCGGATTTCTAGGTAGCAAAGTATTTTGTAACCACAACCATTTAGCAAAGTTTTGTTGTTCTTAACTTAATTGGTCTTTACAACGCTTTAGTCAGGCTTACGACCTAGCATCTTTCACCACTTATGTTGTATATGTTAACTTTATCCATGACTGTGGCAAGACCTGCAGTTTAAAGTCGACTCCGAATGACAGAGGTTTGAAATACTTTTCATGGTAAACTTATTTACTCTTAGAGTTTTTGTTGCATAGATATTGCGATCGCTTCAGTTAATTTGTATCCCACACTTAATATAGAGAAACTTAGTCTTGTTGGCAGCAAGAGTGTTTGCGCAATATTGTTAAACTAGAAAAGGACTGAAACATTTCAGCTCTTAAATGACGTGGCTATATACATACATACATAATTGTTCATTACAATCCAATTCAGTCAGGATTACAATAAAGTTTCTGACACCACCTAAGTTGTATGTATTATTTTTATGCATGAATGGCGGAACCTGCAGTTTAAACTCGACTCCGAAGGACAGATTTTTGAGAACCTCTTCATGGCAATTTTATTTACTTTCAGAGTTTTTTGCCGGAAGATTGCTGAGAGAATGTCGCCGAAGAAATATTTTTTATATTTCTTTTTGTTCGAGATGTCAGAGCTTTAATAAACCAATACACTACCTACTAGAATACGGCGACTATAAAAACAATAATATTTAACTCCAATGCATACAATACACATATGGGTCTACACAATTTGATCTCTAATTCCGAAGTACAGATAGGCAAATATTAATAGAAAGCTGTAGAAACATTTATAGCCACATGTATAGTCAAAGAAAAAAATCTACATACAGTGGAGTTGGTTTTTTCCGAATTGAAAACGATATTGTAGTGTTGTTAAAGACATTTACAATTAACAATGTTTGAAGGAAAAGCGAATTTGGAAAAAACATTACGTAGAAATTATTGGGAAAAATATATAAAAATTAGTTGGAAAAGGTCCACATACAGTGGTGCATATAGATTTTTTTCTTTGACTGTAGCTCATACTACATGACATCCCGGAAGTCTTTGGCATACAAGTTTGTCAAGCGAAATAAAGCCTAGGAATTAGGATCGTGGAGATTGTATTAAAAGTAAAGAATTTCTACGACATTTTACATTTCTTAACCTCACTTTAAAGCAATAAATAATACCAATACAAAAAAATTTAAATCTCTTTGAAAATCCTTTAAAATAATGGGCCACTACACATTTCTAACAGTGAATCAGATTGTCCATACTAATGTATGTGTGTTTGCGAATAAAAAATCAAAACAAATGCTTTCATCTATGCTTTTAACAAATGACAGTTAGACATCAGCAAAAACCAGATGTGGCAGGTTGTTGTTACAATAAATGCATCATCTCATGACTGTTTATGCATTCACAGATAGTATCTGACATTTTCTCTGTACGAGTATTTGCAGCATTTGTTTTTTGCTTTCTGTTGACAACATATGGTTTGCAGTTGACGCCAGCATGACCAACCCATTTAATATGTTGTAGACTTTGATATATTTTTTGCCGATTGTAATCATACTCGTATGATGTGTTGAAGTTAAATTAATTTTTTTTAGTTTGAAAAACTGATTTCAAACTTTAATTATGGAGCGGAATGGAAAATGGATTAAAAAATTTTATATTTTTTTAGGCTTATTGTTGTTGTTGTCTTTGTTTTCTTAAAATATTTTTTTATTACGATTACCAAATCAAGACTTTTCTAACTGACTTGCTCTTTAGCCACCATTACCTTAAATGCACTTCGTCAGTTTTCAATACAAGCAATTGAATGGCTGTCTGCTGCTGTTGCGGCTGCTACTGCTTCTGAAAATTATTCTTTTCAGGTGGTTTAGGGAGGTACCATAAGAAATGCACCAAAAAAATAAAAAAAATTTTGTTTCCAACTCGTTTTGCAATTAACATCATTATTGTTGTTTTACGTTTGAACAAATGTACAGACATACATACAATTGAAATTTCTAAAATTTCTTTGTGTAAAGAAAAATTCTTTTGCATATTATTTCAGTACAAATGAATTCATTCATACATTCGTTCATTGGAATTAAATTTTTTTTCCTTTTACATTTCAATACAAGCATGAACAAGAGTACATCCTACAACAACAACAACAACGATAACAAAAAGCATACCATACTTAAATACCTTTGTAATGTTCATAATGTTCTAAATGCTCCATTTGAGTATAAAATGGCTCTTTTAGTAGAGAGAGAGAGAGAGAGAGAGAGAGAGAGAGAGAGAGAAGTATATTTGCGTGTACATCATTCAGTGTTTTCTTCCTCCAAATTTTATTGTTTTTATGGCCGTAAGCTTTTCTACTTTTTTTCCTTTTTCTTTATTTCTTCATATTTAAATATACAAAATAGAAATAGAAAAACAAGAGTGGCGCATATGTAATTGGTTGCATTATTCATTCAAGTGCTCATATTAAATAGCATCAAATTAACTTCACTACCCATTGCAATTATACATTCAAATTGTCTAATGCAGCATCTGTTGTTTTTGTATACCATCTACACACAGCATGCACAAATGTCTAATGACCTTACCCAACAAACAATTTTAGCTGCAACGAGAAGCGACAAAATTTTACCACTTTTTTTTTTCTTGGGCAAATCGCCATGTCACACAGCCTCTGGCTTTAATATCTCGAAATATGAAAAACATATTTCTTTCGGTGACTTCCTCTCAGCAGTCTTCTGGAAAAATGTTCTCATCTTGCCTAATTTGACCGACGACATGAGTAATGTTGGCTTTGAGGACCGCTTGCAACTCAAAAAAAAAAACCTCAAGAAAAAGTTTAGCGGTCAGAAGCACGATTTCGGTGGTCAGTTCACATCATCAAGACATGAGATGACTATAATATATCCTTAAGTCGCTCATGCAGAATATCCAATGGACATGAACTGTGTGAGCAGGTATCGCCGTCTTTTTGAAATATGTGTTGTTGGTATCCGGATCATCAACTGAGTTGATAATCATTAACCGAAGTCCTTTTCTAAGAAATATGGACCCCGCCAGCTCAAAATCCATATTCAACAGTGACTTTTTTTGCTTGCATTGGACTGTCTTGAGTATCATCCCAAAATGATTTTTCGATTAAAGTTAATGTCAGTTTCCAACTGCTACAGAGCTCTTTAAGCGAAAACACGTCATTTTCTCGTTTATCTTCGATCGTCAGTCAGAACTTAAGTCACGACTTAAAATTCGCCAAACTGCAGTCTGCGAAAGGCCGAGTACTTACAAGTGAAGTAAAGTGAATTGCCTCTGATTTACCGACACCATCCTACGATCAGTGGCGATGTTTTCGGTAGATATTGCGATCTGTTGACGTACGGGTCTTGGTAGCTTGTTTACTGAACCAATGGCCTCGTATTTAAAATGGGCAGAGTGCATGGTACGTACGATACTCGAACAGAACACTTATTTGGATAAAACAATTTTATTATTTGCACGTGTTGTTGATTGCTACATGTGTTCATGATGACTTAACAAAATAGAGTATTTAAATGGAAGTCGTTGTTTGAAAAAGTTTTCAAAGATTTAAAGGACTCTCAAAATAAACTGTGGAGCTGTAACTACCCAAGAACTATAGCATCAATCGCATTACACCTCATGCTTAATTTGAATATACTTTCCGGAAGGAGGTAATTTTTAAGTAACGACAAATAACAACCCTTTGATCTAGGTTTTGTTACTGCTTTAGTTATAAATTAAATCATTCTGTTTATTGGGTATGCTTAACTCGCTATATTGCACTTGTATAGAATGTAGGCATGTACATATGTATGTCTGATTTTTATGGCGGTCTCAAGTATTTAAAAATTTATACACAAAATCCTTTGCATAATCATTTATGAATATTTGCATAAGAGTTGAAGAAGAAAAGAAGATTTCCTTTTTTGTTTCTCTTTGTTAAAGATTAAGAGAATATATATGAAAATCCTAGAATGCATAATTAAGAAATGAAAAAATCAAATTGCAATGAAAATATGCCTTGACGGTATATTGTGTTGAAATCGGGTCCATATTAAGCATTAAGACTCATATTCATATGAATATATTTAAAAAAAAATTCTCTTCGATATTTCATACTGGATAAGCGTCTATATCGTTCTAGAATAGTGTAAATAATCCTAATATTTCGAAAACATCGATTTGTTAAGGATGTTAGCTGTTAAATATCTTTCATATGAAGTGTCATTTATTTGTTAAAAGTTTTGGTGATTCAAACCTGGCTACTTCTCACGTTTTACTGTCGTCGTAAAACTCCTTTAATGTGACTAACTGCCAAGCTGGAGAGACTGGTTGCGTTATAGATATGTTCAAGCCTGAGCATCTTTGCAATGTACTCACTGCAGAAAATATTGCTTCTGTCAGTCTGTGGAGCATAATCTGAATTTGACGATTCCTCCAGTAATTGAGCAAACTTTACTGCTTATTATGGCATATTCTGTATTAGCATTTGCAACTAGATCCGTATAAGGTCCAATTCATTGGGCGTACTTTTTTCAAAACTGCCGTAAAAGATCCTCCATTTTTTATTTGCAACTGAAGATTATAAACAGTACGAGTACAGCATGTGGTTTTAAATAGGCGGCGATAAATAGGCACCCAGATTATTACGTTAAAGAACATATCTACGCTGCTAATTCTCTAACGTGGGAGAAAACCAAGATACCGTCCGAAATGTGAGAGAAAGAGTTGTAATACGACCTCAAAAAACATCGACTGCTGCGATTAATTTGGAGGAAGAGACTGTTTTGTAGAAGCTGATAAGTTCCAGCAATAATGAAGTAACCCGTGATCGTAGCTTTTAATGTTTTATTTTTAGGGAGATGGCCCTATTCAAGCAGGGCATTGTGTTTGAATACAGAAAAGATAGTTTATAAAAGTAAGGAAGGACGGTGTAGCGTGGGACAACTCGCGAGAAATGGGCATTGGCAAAGAAAGTGTATAACAGTTTTCTCTTCCTCAGTAGACTCATAACCTCGGCAGTAGTCGTTATATGGGAACTGTAGTATTTGTGTGTGTCTTGCATTAAGGCAGTGAACTGTGAGTATGGCCACTGTGATATGATCTGGACATTTGCATTAAAAAAAGCTGTAGTATTGCTTGAAGTAATTTATGTTACCAGAGACTATATTTATTGACAATTTGTTTCAAATATTTAAATATTTCAAATATTCAAAGGTAATTGATGCCTTAAAAATCTGAAAATAAATCTAAGAGCATGGAATATATACAAATATTTACAAATTCCAATAAAGGTTTTTGAAAAAATGAGTCCATTTACTTACAATAAATTTCTTTAATAACAACAAATTTAAATTGAATAAATTTTTACTCCCATTTTATAACGAATAAACTCAAGGACATACATATAACAGTTCGAATTAAGTTTTCAAATATTTAAAAAAAAAAAAAAAATCGAAAATTAAATAAAAAATGTTTTTGAACATGCCACATGAAACATGCCTGCATGAAACCAAGACAAACCAGGTAAAAAATAAACATTAATTATGAAAAAACCCTCATGCTAAATATGATTTATTGGAAACAGCTTCAACTATACTTTAAGCCAGCAACTTGGCCACAACAGACTTTTAGAAAAATTTGTTTTTATTTTTGCCAAACCATAAACAAAACCCGATTCATTTTTATGAATTTTTTATTTTTCAGCAAGTTTAAGCTTAAGGAAGAATGAATGTGTTAAAGAGAGAGAAATTGGGTCAAATAAGTTGAACGAAAGCTATTTGCTTGCTTGCTTGCTTATTTATGAATTGTTGCTCTTTTAAAATTAATTTGTTTTTATTTTTTTTGTAATGTTGTTGTTGTTTTTAATGTTTTTTGTAATGCATTACTAAATTACGAACAGTAATTGCCCCCCTCCCCTCTTTATAGCATTATAAAATGCTAAATGCTGCATTTGAACGAGAGAAGAACAAAAGAGCTAAAGTTTCTAGCTTAATTCCTTATGAAGTGAAACGAAATGGCTCATAAACCAATTATAAGTTTTACATAAATCATCTGACATACAGTGGGGGAGAAATGTGAACGTATATTTGATAGAAACATTTTTTTTTAGCTTTGGAGGATTCATTTGGATTAAGAAATATTTTATAATTTTTTGTTTTGTTGGAGATATCTGACCTGGTGTTTGAAGCGTGGACTCATGTCTAAAAATTCAACACACTATCTGCTACAACGACTACCTCATGTCTAACACATTATCAATATAAGCAAACGTAGTACCTAAACAAAATCTTGTTACTCAAGTTATCCGCTCCGAAGGCCAATAGATATCTGAATTATCCACGGATAAGTAAAAATAGTTGGAGGGTAAATTAAATCTGTTTGAAATATAAACACGGTTTCAAGAACCTACGAGGGTCGTCAGGATTTTCATGGCGATGGAAAATATTTTTGAATATTTTTAATATACGAACCAGTGATCAGCAATGAATATTCAAAAAGATGAGTAGATTCGAATCGTACTCATAATTTCTGATACTTATACCTTAATATCATACTCATACTACTCTTATTCAAACTTTGAAGTACTCATCGTACTCATACTTAACAATACGCATGATGTTGTTGATTTCGACTCTTCTTTACTCAACATTTGCAGGAATCACAAAATAAATATAATTCGCGTACGAACACTACAATCAGTGTTGCCATATATGAAGATTTATCTTCTTTTTGAAGTTTTTTGAGGTGATGTGAAGATTAAAAGATTTCTACATTAAAAATAAGATATTTATAAATTTGAAGATTTTTCATTTTTTAATCAACTATTGAGTCGAATAAACGTCTTAGAATTATACTTTTTGCATGAAGACTTAGTAAAGTTCGATTCAGTGGAAAGCATTTTAAGTAATTTACAAAAGAGCGAATTTAAGCTATATATTTAAGTGTCATCAATAAATTGAATCAACTATTTCAGAGCCAAAGTCCTCAAATACATCTACTGTACACTGAAATTTTACGATTATATCGTAAAATATTTGCATACTTCGTTAAAAACGAATTTATTTCTATTGAAAACTTTAACAAGATTGACTTAAACAACTCTTTGTATATTAAAGATCCTATGGATATTTATTTGGGAACCCAAGTATCCATAGCACTAACAACTACGAACAACTACCAATTTTATATTGAGTTATGCAACAGCGTGTTAAAAAAATTGATTTTGAGAATAATTTCCTAAAATATGCTGAGATTTTAGCTCCTGATAATGTTATTAAAGGTCAAGTCAAAACTATTTCTCAATTAATTCGTTTTTTCCCGAATATTATAACTTCTGAAAATGCTCAAAAAACAGATGATGAATGGCAAGAATTGTGTCATTTTAATTTTAAAGAACACAATCTAACAGAAGAAAAAAACATTGAAATATTTTGGGAAATCATTGTGAAAACAAAACATTGCGATGGAACTGAAGTTTTCCCTCACCTAAAAAAATTTATTTATGCCGTATTATCTATTCCTATTGCAACAGCTAATGTTGAACGAATTTTTTCTCAAATTATTATTAATAAAAATAAAATTAGAAATAAACTAGAAATATCTACATTATGTGGCATTTTAAGAACAAAAGACTATCAAAAAAAAAAAAAAAAAAATATTTATCGCAATTGTACAAATCTAATACAAAGTTTAATAAAGAAATGTACAAAGTAACTGTACATAAATTGTACTTTTTTGTAATATATTTTATGAACCTATAATTTTATGAAAAATATATTATTTACGTTATTTTTTGTTCCTTTTCTAAACGTTATTTAAAAATTAATGTCTTGTATACATTTTTATGTTACGTTTTAATCATAATAAACATGTATTTAATTTGATAAATTGTAGTTTTTATAAAGTGAAGATTTTTTTCTGAAAAAAAGATTTTTTTTACTCAATTTGAAGGTTTTCGTTGAAATTTATATGGCAACACTGACTACAATACTCACCAGAAGGTTGTGTGTTTGCTTTGCTTGCTGTCTTTGTCATTTTCTTTCTTTCTTTTTTTGTGAATGCAACAACAATTAAGACTGTAAATTTTGATAAATGATTCGAATCACTCGAATGATTTATGAGTATTATAAGTATCTCTTCTGTTTGCGTGGCCTTGGATGGAATTATTTGGATATGCCTCCATATACTAGCAGGCTGGCATTAATAAAACTGCCTACCCTTAAGAGCCGTCGAACGATGTTAAATATATCCTTTATGTTTAACCTGATCAATGGTAATATTTGCTGTGAATTTCTGTTAAGATCGGTTAAATTCAATATTCCTAGTCGTAACTTCCGCTGTTATAATCTTACTTATATTCAATTCTGCAGAACTAATTATGCTGTTGCTGATCCATTAACTAGAATTTGCCCTCAATTTAATTATTTGTCAGACTTTGTTGATTTTTCTTTAAATTCTTGCGTTATAAAACGGAATATTATTGTTTTTCTCAATTCTTAACTTTTCCTAATTTTTATTGTAATAGTTACGTTATTTTTGTAGAAACTGTTTGTAATTGTATTTAATTTTATTCGTACCAATTTTTGTTATTAGTCAGTAAGGAATTTGTCCATTGACTTGAATAAATAAATAAATAAATAAATAAAAATCTGTAAATTTATCAACCTGAATGAGTAGGCGTTTGAATCAAACATATTTCGAATGGTATGAGTTTGATGTCAACGTTGTACTCATACTCAATGCAACCAGTACTTATAAATCTATAAATCAACGTTATAGGGAGAACGAATGAGTCAGAGTATTTGAATTTCAATACTGGTGACTTACTCATACATTAAAAATTGTATGAGTACTTATGAGTAGCGAAAAAACGATTCATTGCGGATCTCTGATACAAACCATATTATCTGATGCGGTAAACATGTAGTCTGAATTTCATTTATCATTGCACTTCTGTCTACCACTGTACATTTACGTTAATTTCGTTACAGTTTGTTTTAATTTTATTTCTTTATTTTTCTGTTACATTGTACTTGTAGTTTTAAGAGTTCATGGCTACTTGTCTATGAAATGTTTATTTCCCCCCATTAAAGTTTTTTAAGTTGATGTTCTATTCTTCCTTGTTTTCTAATAATAAAAGGTCAAATATTTTTCTATGAATTATAAATTGTATGCGAAAGAATGCAGAATAAAAAAAAGAAGCCAAATTAGTTATTTAAGTACATGCTGCCTATTTACTGCTGCTGCTGCTGCTGGTTACTGTTGCAGCTACAAGTATAATAAAGTTAATCTCTTATACTCGTTAACTGCCACTTCTGTTAATTGAATTTTAAATTGTTTATAGTCGGGTAGTAATTTAACATATTTGTAAGGGATTTGTCGGTTTTCATGTTTGGCGGTAAGTAAAAGGAAAAAACCGCCGTATTTTAATCCCTATTTTGAAAGACTTGTAGAAAGTTCATGAAAAAATTTAATTTTAATTTTTAACTTTTTTTAAAAAAAATGGAAATTTTCAATTAATTCGATTCATTTGCAGCTTTTACTTCTAAATTATTTCACTTCAATTTTAATGAGCGTAGCGTAAAGCGAATACAAATTCATTTACAATACTTGTACATACTTATCTGTTTACAAAGTTATATAAACATTTTCTCCTTTTTTTTATTCAATATTAAGCCGTGGGTAGAAGCCTATAAATTTCCTTTTGTATTTTTATCTGCTCTGCATGATTTATGCAATAATTACCTGTAAATAAACATAAATGGAAAATAAATTAATAAATTTGATTGTAAACATAGTAGATAGTAAAAAAATAATTAAAAATTTAAAGCATTTGTTATTAATAAAATCAACTTTTCATTGGGCAATCATATGTTATAATGTTTATGAAATAATTCAGGGCATGACTCCTGCTCATGCAGCGCATTCTGTGGTTTTTTTTGTGACCACAATCACAAACAGCCACAGTCTCTGGTGGTAATCGAATCCACGACCTCTGCACTTGAACTTTAGCATACTACCAAGTAGACCCTCCTCCGGACACCTAATGAATTTTTAATTTTTCAACCTTCGTCGAAAGAACTTCTCATTATTTGAGGCTAAAAAATGAATCACACAAACATTTCGTATACATACTTTTATTGAAACGTATTCTAGTGATGTACGGTAGATCGATTGAAAAATTAATAGAAAGGTGATGGCCAAATTTTTTTTTTAACAAATCGTTTCAATACCTGCTGAAAATTGAGATTATACTGTTCCCACCAGAGATTAGCAATGAGTATTCAAGAAGATGAGTAGATTCGAATCATATTCATAATTTTTGATACTTATACACATTCATACTTATTTTAATATCATACTCATACTACTCATATTCAAAGTTTGAAATACTCATCGTACTCATATTGATGTTGTTGAATTCGACTCTTCATGACTCAAAATGTACAAGAATCACAAAATAAGTATGATTCGCTTACGAACACCACAATACTCACTAGAAGGTTGTGTGTTTATTTTGCGTGTTGTCTTTGTATTTTTCTTTCCTATTTTTTTGTAAATGCAACAACAACTAAGACTAAATTTTGATGAATGATTCGAATCACTCGAATCATTTATGAGTATTATAGGCATTTTTCTAAATTTATGAATCTGAATAAGTAGGCTTATGAATCAAACATATTTCGAATGTTATCAGTGTCACCGTTATACTCCTACTCATTGCAACCTGTACTTATAAATCAAAGTAGGGAGTACAAATGAATCAGAGTAGTTAAATTTCAATATCGTTGGCTCACTTATATTCAAAATTTCGTGCGTACTTATGAGTAGCGAACAAACGATTCATTGCTGATCTGTGATGCCGGCTTCAACAGACATATAATAAAGAAATTTTTATGGCAATTTTATTTACTCTCAGACTTTTTGCCAGAAAACTTTTATATGTTTCTTCATGTTTGAGATGTCTAAGCTGGAGTTCGAATACCGGCTTTCGTCTGGAACCAAACTACTTACTAAACAATAGGGACTTCTGGTAAAGTTTTTAAAAATACATTACTCAGACCAATTTTTCCAAACTTTCGAGGTACTTCATGGTCAGAATAATCGTCCTTATAGATAAGCCCTTTGCTTTTGAGGTATTTTTTTGGGCAGGGAAAAAGTAAAATAGTTTCATTGAATATTTAATTTCCTTCTGTTATAGTTTTGAAAATTTACAATTTTTCCTTTAATATACGATTTTCCATAAATCTAGTTTTCTTTGCACAGATACTCTCTCTTTAGCTGCTACAAATTGGAAAAACTCAGTCTTTTGTTATTACTTTTGCCTTTTGCTCTTCTCTTAAATATGTATCCAAAAGTAGTTTTAAATTTTCTATGTAAGTTATTGAGCATATTTGCTATGCTATATTCTCTATTTTAGATTTTGTTTTTCTTTCGAAATCTTCTTACGTTTTAAAAAACTTTTTACGTACACACCGTTCCGTTTGATGCCTGTCGACATCAAGTGTGTTTGAATACACGATGGCAGTGTAAGCAATTTAGCACCATATCCGTATTTCTTTTTAAATAAATTTTAGATTGTATATCTTTAAGTAAAGACATTGACACCGTAAAACAATTGTATACTAAAACGTTTACGTTACGTAACCAATTTTTGGAAACTGTCAATTGCTATTTAATTCTTACACTGACTGATACAACATATGGTTATGCTGTATAATGTTTCAGTAAAGCATTCCAAAACTGGTTCATTTGTAAGTAACGTTAGTCAGAGAAAAATAATTTTAAATAATTAACTAAAAACTGTATAACAAATGCGGTTAATTGCGTTACTAAGTTTAAGAATTTATTTTGAGTACTGTAGACTAAAAATGTTGAAATTAATTCATGAGAAATTTTTCAAAGTTTGAAGCGGTTTTTGTACAGAAAACTTTGCAAACAGTACATATGATAATTGTTAGTATTTCGTAATCAAATTAGAAGTACAGCCTAAAAGGTATTTTTTTTTATCGAATAGAAGTAAATATTCTTAATTAAATACAAGTCACTGACATAATCATAAACAAATGGTTGGTGCTCCGCCACTCATGTATAAAATTAACGCTTTTAATGGCAATTTTATTTACTCTCAGAGATTTTGCCAGAAATCTGCTGTGAGGAAGTCGCCGAAGAAATATTTTCTGGATCCAATACGACAACCTAACTTGCAAGAATCCATTTGCGAAATCCGATCAACCCGGCGAATCAACGCCTATGCCAGGAGTAGTGTTTTGTATTGGGTGGGAACCAGAGGTCAGCAATTAATCGTTTTTTCGCTACTTATAAGCTTATAAGTACTCATGAAATTTTCAGTATGAGTGAGTCCACAGTATTGAAATTCAACTACTCTGATTCATTCGTACTCACTACAACATTGATTTATAAGTACCGGTTGCAATGAGTATGAGTACAACGTTGACATCAAACTGATGACATTCGAAATATGTTTGATTCATACGCCTACTCATTTAGATTCATAAATTTAAAAAAATACTGGTAATACTTATAATACTCATAAATGATTCGACAGTTTCGAAACATTCATCAAAATTTTCCGTCTTAGTTGTTGTTGCATTTACACAAAAAGAAGAAGGAATAAGACAAAGACAGCAAGCAAAGCAAACACAGAACCTTCTAGTGAGTATTGTAGTGTTCGTATGCGAATCTTACTTATTTTCTGATTATTGTAAGTGTTGAGGCAGGGTGAGTCGAAATCAACAATATCATACGTATTGTTAAGTATGAATATAGTGAGTTCTTCAAACTTTTAATATGAGTAGCATGGGTATGGTATTAAAATAAGTATTAATGCATATTAAGTATCAGAAATTATGAGTATGATTCGAATCTACTCATCTTTTTGAATATTCATTGCTGATCTCTGGTCGGCATATAAAATTAAGCTACGCAACATGAATAGTGTGAGAAGTCAGGTTGTAATCCTGACTAAGGGTTTGTAAAATGCCCAATCAAGTTATCATTTCTGGAATCCAGCAGAGCTAACTTTTTCCTGTAGAAATTAATTTTTCTCTCGCATTTTGCATTAAAAATTTCACTCATTTCTATAAAATTAAACGTTTTTTCGATTTTTTTTTTTGAATTCTCTGTTTACTTTCAACTTTTTTCCACACTAAATAAATATCATGCTTATTCAATTAAAAAAGAATTTCTCATTCTTTTTAATAACAACAAAAAAATTTTGTTATTGTTATACGCAATGAACAATTGTTTCAAAAAAAAAAAAAAAAAAATTATTTACAAGTACTCATGTTCATATGTATTCCACTATAGAAGAAAATATCGAAAAAATATAACAAAAAATAGAACAAAAAAAATGAAATAAAATTCAATTAACTCGGTGTTATGCGTAGGTGTGTAAACTATTATTCGAATACGAAAGAAGCACAAAAAAGAAAGAGGAAAAAAACAGAAAACAAAAGGGAAAGAATAACAACGTATAAAGGTCAATAGCATTTAAACATAATAAAACTATAAAACTCTGTATTAGATACACCCATACGATCACGCATAAATACGGGGGTTTTATATTTGTACAGATTGTATGTATATGTATACACGAGCATCTATGGCATTACATATCGTTCCGTTCCGTTTTATTATTTGAAACTTTAAATATACAAACAAAAAAATAGCACAACAACAAAAACTATAAGGTTAGGGTCAATATTAATATTAGTATTGTTGAGCGGAATTTCATATCAAAAATACCGTTTTTATGATTCATACGCACACAACACAACTCAACACAGCATAACTTTATTTCGAATCATCTATTGTCTGTGGTTATTCAATATACATATCAAACTTTTACTGTTACAAATGAAATCACAAAATAATTAAATATTGCACGTGATATTTGTCTGCTTTTTTTATCATCCCTTTTTCACATTTATTTCTATCAATGAACTTCCATATGATCTAGACAAAATAGTTATTAAAGATATACATACGATAGTTTATTATCATTTCATTGAAAAAGTTGAAAAGGTTTTTATACAAAAAAAAGAGAGAAGACTAGCATAGAATAGAATATATATGTATGTTTTTTTCAGGTGTCATATTTACATTAAAATATTCGTAGAATTTTACTCTTCAAAAAAATATCAGGTACTCTGAAAACTCTAAAAACTACGTCAAAGACATAAATATAATGTCTGAATGAATCGTTTTTTCGCTACTCATAAATACTCATAAAATTTTGAGTATGAATGAGTCAGCAGTATTGAAATTTAACTATGTACTCTGATTCATTCGTACTCACTACAACATTGATTTATTGGTACAGGTTGCAATGAGTATGAGTAGCACGTTGGCATCAAACTCATTACATTCGAAATAAGTTTGATTCATACGCCTACTCATTTAGATTCATTTAAAATTTATGCAATTTTAATCAATTTAGGAAAATACTTATAATACTCATAAATGATTCAAGTGATCAACGCAAACACACAACCTTCTAGTGAGTATTGTAGTATTCTTAAGCGAATCATACTTATTTTGCGATTTTTGTAAATGTTGAGTAAAGGACAGTTGAAATCAGCAATATCATGCGTATTATTAAGTATGAGTACGATGAGTACTTCAATCTTTGAATATGAGTAGTATGAGTATGATATTCAAATAAGTATGAATGCGTATAATTATCAGCAATTATGAGTATGATTCGAATCTACTCATCTTTTTAAATACTCATTGCTGAGCAGTTCGATGATTGAATGAATCGATTCACGCTTGAGCAACGTTGAGATTTATAGGGCCAACGAGCAACTGCACGATGATGTCGATTTTGCCAAAAAAAAAAAAATCATATTCGCGGATGAATAAACAAAATTGCCGTTTTTGGGGCTTAGAAAACACACACAGAAGCCAATACACACATTACGAGTGACTGTTTGATGCGGCTTGTGGAGCAAAGACATCATTGGCCTATAGTCCTTTGAAAATCAGGGCGGTGCAACCATTCCAATAGCAATGGAGACACCATGATAGTCGATTTTTTTGTACCCACTCTTCATGGTATTGATGCATAAGATTTTTGGTTTCAACAGGATGATACAACTTGCCACACGTCTCGTGTCACAAACAATTTATTGCGTCAAACATTTGATGGCCGTTTAATTAGTTGAACTGATGATGTTAATTGGTCACCAAGAAGCTGCAATTTGACACCATTGGACTTTTTTCTGTAGGGTGTAATTAATGAGAAATAGTATGCCGTCAAACTAGAGACAATTAAGCATTTGAAGGCTAACTACGACCCCATACACTCGAAAAAGTGCACGAAAATTGGTCCGATCAAATGAGGTACTGTGAGGCCAACCGCGGCAGCCATATGAATGAAATAATATTCCATTTATAAACGGAACAATTATACTTCACACTAAAAAAAATTAATTTGACAAAATTTGAAACCCTTTCTGTTTGATTCCATTTTTAAATTTAAACTTTTTTAATAATCCACCTTTTATAAAAAGATTTAAATCTAATATCCACAAACGTGATGAAGTCGCCGTAGTCTAGTGTGCTGGCATATTAGACTTAAGGCCACGGTTCAAACCCCAGGTCAGACATCAAAACGAAAATATGAAAAAATTATTTCTTCCGCGACTTCCTCTCAGCAGATTTCTGGCAAGAACTCTGAGAGTAAATAAAATTGCCATGAGAACTTTTTCTCAAAAATCTGTTGCTCGTAGTCTACTTTAAACTGCAGGTCCCAGCACTCATATGAATACACACAACATAAGTGGTGGGGAAGCTAGGTCGTAATACTAACTGAAGGGCTGTAATGACCAGTTATGAATGTAGGTATGTATCCACAAACGTTACTCCGTCTTGCTTCCATCCAGTAAATTATTTTCCTAGAATTCACAAAATGTTCTGCTTGAATTGGAGACATTCAGTGAGTGTTGATCGTGAACTAAAATTAATTCACGTGACAAAGGTAATCGTATACATACAATATAGCTAACCACAAATGTGTCCTTCTTTATTTATTGATTTTGAATAACAATTCTTAGTAAAGGTTTGTTCAGCTTAAAGTAAGAATTAATGCAAGTTCAATAAGATATATTTTTGAGTACCAAAGAAAATCTTTATTAAACCTGAAAGAGGTCAAGATTTTGTTTAAGTCTAATACCTTTGATTTTGTTTTCCTAGAAAAATTTCTCTTTACACACACTCTCTCAATATAATTACTTTAAATATTCTACCCATATACGGTACGTGTAAAAAGTAATTAAAAATTAAATAAATTCTCATACAATTACAAGGTTATTTACACTTGGCGTATGTGTAAAAGACATACATACACGACAAGTTTTATGTCAAATAACTGTGCGGGTATTGCCCCGTTTTTATTTTTTATTTCTTTCTGACATTTAGCGATGATGACATTAATGTTCAATGTGTTTATATTCATTGGGAGTGCCGGCTTTCTGTTTTATTTTTTGTTTCTTTTTAATTGTCGGTCATGGGGAGAATCATATTGATTTTTATTTTTACTTTAATGACACGTCATAGACAATTATTTGTAAGAAAAAAAATTAAATTTTTGTTCATTTGCTAATCAATGTTATTGACACTTTTCTCTTTCATGCCCTCTTTCCAAAAATTAACGGAAAATTTATTTGTTTTTTTTTTGTTAGTGTATTAATATATGAAAAGTAACGCATTAATTTGTATGACTGGCATAACACGAATTACGAATACCTTTCATTCATATTTAATTACTTAACTCAATCTATTGTATGTTGATTGGAAAAATTTCTTGAGAAATTTTTTTAAAACACCTGTTTGAAGCATGAATTTTAACATTTTCTTTATGCATATTGGTATTATGAGCCTGCGTGACGTCATGCTTGAAATACTCAGTTGATGAGGATGATACTTCACAAAGGAATATTTGTCAAGCATATACTATATACTGTCTTTTCGTCCTGTGTAGTTTTATATTATATTTTAATTTTAAATTTAATATGGAAAAATATTTAATCGGCAACTTCCTCTCAGCAGTTTTCTGGCAAATTAAATTGCCATGAAAAGTTTCTCAAAAATCACTCATGTATTAAATGAATACACATAACACAAGTGGTGTAAGGAGTAAGGTCGTAATCCTGGCTAAAGGGATGTAATGACCAATTATGTATATATGTCTGTATGTAACAGAGGATATCCCTATTTCCCCTAGGTGGCTGACTCAGTTTTCACAGACATTTCGATACTGTTTTTGAGATAACCTTATAAAAGCAGAGATCTAGATTGCCAACATAAATGTGAATCAGAGATCAGCAATGAGTATTCCAAAAGATGAGTAGTTTCGAATCATATTCATAATTTCTGATACTTATACGCATTCATACTTATTTTAATATCATACTCATGCTATTCATATTCAAAGTTTGAAATACTCATCGTACTCGTACCTAACAATACGCAGGATTTTGTTGATTTCGACTTTTCATTACTCAACATTTACAAGAATTACAAAATAAGTATGATTCGAGTACGAACACTACAATGCTCACTAGAAGGTTGTGTATTTGCTTTGCTTGCTGTCTTTGTCTTTTTCTTTCTTCTTTTTTTGTAAATGCAACAACAACTAAGACTGTAAATTTTGATGAATCATTCGAATCACTCGAATCATTTATGAGTATTATAAGTATTTTTCTAAATTTATGAATCTGAATGAGTAGGCATATGAATCAAACATATTTCGAATAGTATGAGTTTGATGTTAACGTTGTACTCATACTCATTGCAACCTGTACTTATAAATCAATGGTGTAGTGAGTACGAATGAAGCAGAGTAGTTGATTTTCAATACTGTTGATTTATTCATACTCAACATTTTTATGAATATTTATGAGTAGCGAAAAAACGATTCATTGTTGATCTCTGGTGTGAATCAAGCATATCTTTCGATGGTTTACACTTTCGCGTGTAAGATAAACACGATTAAGGTGCGTTAAGTTATCTTTAAGCTATGGGAGTAACTGTAAGTGTTTGGATAATTAATTTCCGTTTCTTAAACTTCAATCCACTGTAGCGTAAAATTAAATCTCTTTCTATGACCAGTGTTTGCTGTCCAGTATCATACGTAAATTAAAAATCTCATAATTTCTCTTGCATTCACTTTTGCGCTCACATATTTCAAAACATAAATGTCAAATGGGAGAAAAAACAGAAAAAAAATACATAAACGGAAAAAATAAATACAAATAAATATCATGGGTTGTCATCATCATGTCATGCCATGACTGTTGTTATAGTCAAAACAGACGAAGTATTTTATGAAAAAAAATACAAAAAATGGGGAAAGAAAATCTAGTTGAGTCACGAAATGATGCGCTGCATTTGTAATTTGTTTACTTGAGTTGTCTATGTTTTGTTGTTGTTTTTTTGTATTTTTTTTTGTGTATGTTATTTATTTAATTCTTCTGCTTTTTTTTTTGAATTTATTTACTCATTTTTGTGGCAAGAATGTAGAATACGTACTTGCCATGCACATAATGACATTTCGTGTTTGTGGTAAATATTTACAATATTATTATCAAATGTTTGTCTGTTTAAGTGTTTGTTTGTTTGTTTGTCTGTTTGTACAAATACACATACGAAAGTACAAAAAAAAAATTTTTAAAAATTAAATTCAAAATATTTTTGATGAACGTACGTACCATACCACACCATACACTTGATGATTTCAGAGGGTTTCGTTTGGGGAAAAAAGGTGTGGCACACTTGAAATTATTTAAATACTTATGTTTTCCTCTTTTTTTTTTGGTTGACACATTAACGGGTTTTCACTAAATTTGACAACAGCTTTTTGGGAATAATTGTGTTCCTCATAGGCCCTAGCATACATTCATACTACATACATATATCAGTCACATTAATGTTTAAATTCATTCATTTATGTTGGGGTTTTTATTCGGAATATGATAAATAATGTGTCAATATGTTTGTCAATCGGCTCAAGATTGTAATACATACTTATTGTGCGGCCAATTATTTATTCATCAATTTTTTATGCATGTATGGCATGCCATTTATTAAGTTAAGAATTTATTGAGGTCACCAAGTCAATATGTGTGTTGGTCATACTTTTTTCATAGTTACACCCATAATTAATGTCAAATTGACTTGTGGATTTTTAATAAGTTTTTGGTTATCTTTAAGAATTTTAATAAGTAGTCATTTTATATACAATATATAGTGAGCATTAAAAGAAAATGTATACATACATAATTGGCCATTACAACCCTTCAGTCAGGATTACGGCCTAGCTTCTCAACACCACTCATGTTGTGTGCGTTAATTTTATACATGAGTGGCGGGACCTACAGTTTAAAGTCGACTCTGAACGACAGATTTTTTGAGAAGCTTTTCATGGCAATTTTTACTCTCAGAGTTTTTGTCAGAAATCGGCTGAGAGGAAGTCGCCGAAGAAATACTTTTTGTATTTTGTTTTTTTTTTATGTTTGGCTTGGGATTCGAACTCGGGCCTTTCGTCTAATAAGCCAACACACTACCTAAAAGAAAATGTATACTGAGGATAAAATTCTAACAATTACCAAACTCAACTAATACCGCTTAAGGAGGGTGCTCGAAAAAATTTGTTAATATTTCGAAATACTTTGTATTTTTTTTTTTTCAATTTTAAACACTGGCATTGAAACAATTTTAAAATAAAAATAATGGTGATTTATTAATGCATATATTTTCTTAAATGTACAGTTTCTTTTGACGCTCACTGTATGTAAATAATTAAGTACTTATTCCCCTGCAATAGATAAAGCATTTAATTATAATTCCATGTGAGATTTAAAAGTACGCGGTTTTGCGGTTAATTTGTTCTTAAAGGGATTTTAAAATGTATTTGAAATGTTTTTTTTAATATTTGAAGAAGCAAATTTTAAAAATGGGCATTCAACTCATATTATATAATGAATAGAATGAATTATAATGCGCACGTAGGGTATTCCAACGGTAAGCTACATAACTTACTTATTTAATTGATTATTACAACCCTTAAGTCAAGTCTACAACCCAGTTTCTCACACCAGTCATGCTGTGTGTTAATTTTATCTATGATCGGCAGTACCTACAGTTTAAAGTCGGCTCCGTACTATACATTTTTGAGTTCTATGCAGATTCAAACCATCAGTAAAAATTAAGAAGGAATGCCAGACCACTTTCGCTATCCATTCTTTCCGGAATGGATGTTCTAAACTTCCTAGGGATATTATAGTATAGTGGAATGCAATCCTGATATTTCCAAATTCTCTAAGCACTTTCGAGTATCCCATATTTGGTCCCCCACATTCGATCTGTTCTAATATTGCGAGCAGCTGGTTTATCACTAGATTCAATAGGTTTTAGACAATGATTCAGAAATGGTTCAGGTGCTATATATGGCATTATAAATAGCAAGTGAGCTTGCAATACGGTTATGGGTGTCCCGAGTAGTATACTTAGTAGAATGTTAACCTGGTAGTATGAGGGTTGTATATAGTTTCAATTGCTGCTATATACCTCGGTCAGTTTCTTTCTTATTTACTTACTTAATCGGTCATAACGGTATATTGTGGTCATAACAACCTTTAAGTCAGGATTACAACCTAACTTTACAGCTAGCTTGTGGGTGCTAATTTTATCCGTAAGTGGAGGCACCTGCAGTTTAATGTCGACTCCGAATGACAGATGTTTGAGAAACTTTTCAGAAGACTGCTGAGAGAAAGTCGCTGGAGAAATATATTTTCAACCATGAGTTTGCGTCTTATAAGCCAATACACCACAAGCTAGGCTACGGCAACATTTTTAATTTTTATTTATTTAGTCTGATTTGCCAAATTGCTATGGATGACCACATACTACTGTGTTCGTTGTCAACTGTCCCTAATATTTATCGAAAATCTTCAGCGGTGATGCTTATATATGAACAGCCATTCATCCAAAAAATTAAAAAAAAATTGTCCAAATTAAGACGATACCAATCCATACGAAATCCAAGAGCTTCCTCTGCATTTCGAAGAAGACACTATTTGGTGTGGATCTTGTGCTGGCGGCGTCATGGGTCCATATTTCCTTGATAATTACTTTGGCCAGTCCATTACTATTAACGATGGGGACTATAGTTCGATGATCACCAACTTCTTTTGGCCTGACTTAGATAATCTGGATACCAACGACTTGTGGTTACAACATGACGGCGATACACATATCGCCATGTCCATATCGATGGGCATACTTAAGCCAAATAGAGCCTATTGTGTTCCCACAGTTTCCCCTAGTCCCGGAAACACTTGGAGCTCCTAATGAAGCGACTTAGATTGCCAATGTTAATAGTAAGCATCTATGTACCTTTTCTCCTTTGACAAAGTGCCGTGCATGTATCTTCCTCTTCCTCATCTCTGCATTTTTTGTAGGAATCATTAGCAATGCGTTCGAGACCAATGCGCCTCCAAAAACCATACTGAGCGCATCCCACTGTAGTTTATGCAGAATTGCTGTGCGCCATTCATTCAGCATTCTACCCGCGTCCGAAACCGGCCATCTATCGTTGACAAAATCGATGATCTTATTGTAAATTATGAGCCTGCAGCTTCTCCTAGGGATTACCAAAGACGAGAATTCATGCAAGGGTTCGATTGTTGTGCCTTGCCGGGCCAGTTCATACCGTCTACAATTAACCAGAATATCACTGTACCCCGGTATAAGGAATTAAAAGATTTGAAAAAATGTATTAATCGCCTTGGCTTACTTACTACCTTAATTGGTTATTACAACCCTTTGAGAAACTTTTTCATTTCAATTATTTACTACCACAGCTTTTGTCAAAAGACTGCTTCAAAGGAGGTCAAGGAAAGACGTCACCAGCTGTGTATTAGACTACATTGTCTAACAGTGACAATAATTTTCGACTTCTGAGATGAATTTGAATTTAAATTGAATATTGAATTTGAAAATAATTTACTTTTGTAAAACTTGAATAAAATTCTCTTCTCAAACTATTTTCTAATCAAATCTGTTTCTTATTTTTAACAAAGACATGGTGTCTCTACACCAAAACAGTTTAAATTGACAAGAAAAATTTGTTACAATGAAATGAAAATATTTTCGGATGTTTAAGTTTTTGTTACAAGAACAAGAACAATAAATAAATAAAACAAAACAAATAAATATGCTTATGAATTCTCAAAAAACATATAAATATGCAACGCGTAATTATTTAAGCAATTGTTTACGTTCACCAGAAAAAACAAAAAAAAACTTAAAATTACAGACACAATTAAACACGCTAAATGGAAACAACAAGTTTCCACTAACGATTGTACTCGAGTAAAATAAACAAAAAACAACAACATTTTTGAATTTTACAAAACGCAATATGGTGGAGGGCTTTAGTCAGTTGGGATCTGTGGAGAGGGAGGGGGTAAAAGAAATTATGCATATTTAAAATATTAAACAAACAAACAAAAACAATTTAAATAAAGAACTCGAACAACAATCGCGCATAATTTAGTCAACAACTATGTATGTGTACAACAAAGTGGGTTAACAAACTCTCACCATGAGTTTACAAAAATCTCTTAAAATTCTATTACAATTCATAAATCCTATCGTATTGTATTTACAATACGAATAGAACACATGTATGAATAATTATTTGCTGGGAGTTAAGCGTCTCCCCATAATGGCTGTTGAAGGGCACACTTCTTGTATATGAAATGCCACTTCATGGCATGGAAATGTTGTGAGAGGGGGAAAAACCATAATCTTAATTGACTATAATTTTTGATTTTTTAAAATAATTTATTGGCATTGCAGAAGCCTTTTTTATATGCAGATATGAGTGCATATATAGAGTGGACCGTTTTAAAGATTAAATTTAAAAATGCAATAAAACAAAAACGATTTGAAAGGTTGCCAAAATTATTCTGTTGTTGTGAAGTACAATTGCTACGATTATAAATGGAAATAATTTTCATTCATATAAATGACGTGACAAATCTCACAGTACCTCATTCGATCAGACGAATCGATCGTGCATTTTCTCGAGTGTCGTATCTCCGCAATGCCAATACGAATGTTGGCCTTCAAATGTTCAATTGTCTCTGGTTTGTCGTGAGAAGCCAATGTTGTAATGGCCAATTATGTATGATGTAAGTATGTTGTCGGCATAACGCTTTTCTTTAACGAAGCCTTACAGAATATAGTCCAAACGGTGTCAAATTGCAGTTTCTTGGCAGCCAATTATTGTCACCATTTCGGCTAATTAAATAGCCATTAAACGTTTGATGCAATAAATCGATTGTGGCATGAGCTGTGTGACAAGTTGCACCATCCTGTTGAAACCAAACATTGTTCGCATCAATACCATGAAGATCCGGTACAGAAAAATCGATTAATCATGGAGCGATAGGTGTTTCCATTGACCGTAATAGTCCTCAATTTTAAAGAAATAGGGGCCAATGATGCCCTTGCTGCACAAGCCGCACCATATAGTCACTCGTAATGGATGCATTGGTTTCTGTAAGACGTACCCACCAAGATGAAAATGAGCTACAATCGAAAAGATGTGTGTGTGCGTTGGCCCATCTAGCGAAATGAAAACGAAGCGGATGATCATGCGGCTTCAACACTTACACCAGTTAAACTTTGTAAGGCGTCATACTGAGATCTTTGGCTCTTAAGTGGTACGTGTGAAGTATTCAATTCTTTAGAACGATATCGAGTTAATTTTGATGGATTTTCAGCCACAACTTCAATGTTTTTGGGTTTACTCGTACAGTGCGAGCACGCTCACGACTTCTAAGTGTATACGTTGTCAACTGGCCGTAATATTTATAGAAAATCTTCAGCCGTGATATAGACCTCACTTAGGGCGATACCAATCCATACGAAATCCAAGAGCCTCCACTGCATTTCGAAGAAGACACTGTTTGGCGTGGATATTGTGCTGGCGGCACCATGGGTCCATATATCCTTGAAAACTACTTTGGCCAGTCCATTACTATTAACGATGGGGACTATAGTTCGATGATTACCAACTTCTTTTGGCTTGATTTAGATAATCTGAATACCAACGATTAATTTGAGGAAGTGAAGTGAACTGTTGGTCCTTCTCTGCGACCAACTTTTCATGTACGCATGTAGTATTGTCAGATTCGTTGTAACTGATGTTTCAAATTAAAATTGAGGCATGGCCTACCCTATACCAATATGAGTGCGTGTGTTTGTACAGAAAAGCAAAAAAATTTTAATTAAATTGATTTTTGATCTTAAAACCATAAAGAACAGAAAAGATTTTTTTAATCATATTAAACATACAAATTATAAATGAATGAAATAAAATGCAATAAAAAAATCTCTGAAATTAAACTGATAATAAAATTATCTGGCATTGTAGCCATATACATACATACATACTCGTATATATGATGATAAGTATGGGCATGATTTAATTAAGCTGGTCCGGTCAGACGATTGTCAGACACTCAGGAAATTTCAATATTGGAAAATTAAAGAAACAACATGTACGCCTGCCTGCATTTAAAAAACGCATCCACACAACATGCCGTCATTATAATGCAACTATCAATGATACTTTTACTACATGCGATACGATACGTACATATGTATGTACATATAAGTATGAATAAATGTTTATGGTTTCTTGCTTATTTTGGAGAGACAAGAGCATTTAACAAAAAAGAAAAAAAGAACCATTCGTACACACATGTGACGTGTGTTTTATGTCAGTGGCTCTCTTTTCTCTATGGCAACCACTGATATAAAATTAATAAAATACCAGAAATTTTTACACTTGAATTCTACCAAAAAAAAAAAATGAACGGAAACAGAACAGAAATCGTGCCATCGATAGCCAGCCAGGCAATGTGTGGTATAGTTTGGTAATAAAAAAAAAACTCTTATATGAAGTGTATCAATGTGGCATCAATGCCTGCTAAGGAAGGCACTAAATACGTATCGCATATGGATATATAAGTCATAAATATTTCAGAAAAAACTACTTGAAATACATACGTAAATATTCATAAATAGTCATGTGTTATTAAAAATAAATAATGCTTTGATGCTGTGCTATATACATATATATTTAAAAATAGATACAAAGTTTTCTTCTTTCTTTATTTGCAATGGAATTAATGCGATTCTGAAAAGGTATGAATTAGTAAATCTGCAAAAAAATATAAATCTGTATTGGAAAAAGAGGAATTTAAATTGCATTTTATTTTAAAGCCTCTAAAGTTAGCCGGCTACACATCAATCTTACCTTGTTTGTTATTTTGTTGGTAAATAATACTCACATACTCGATGCATAAATCATATGTTCTCTTCTTATTCACAATAACAATACAATGTAGTTTGAAAGTACAATTTTGATGTGTTACTGCGCTAAGCAAAATAAATATTACCAACACATATGCAAATTTGATCAGTTACATTTGATGTGTCGCCATGCGCCATAAAGTTAATAATTCCCCAAACATCCTTAGGACTCACTTTGAAGGTCATAGACCTTAGTACTTTTTAATGGCTTGAATAAGATTTTAAATAATTATCTGATGATATAAAAACACTAGTTGGAAAAAAATCCCCTTTCTGTAACCTCTTCTTAACAGTGCCTGCTATAAGTAAAACTATGATAGAAAATATTTGCCATTAAAAACATATGGCATCTGTAGTGCGAAGTCGATATTAATTGTTTGCAACTAATGGTGTGGTATTCTAGACCGTAGTGATGGCGAAAGAGTAGTACTGGCCAATAAGGTAAATAAGTCTAGAATATGAACAGTGTTCATAAAAATATGAATGAAAAATTCTTCTACTTTCTACAGAAATACAAATGGAATGTAAAGTTAAGATAGTTAAGTACTAGAGTTGGAAGTAGAGCAAATCCTACAACCCTGCGACTTTACGGAAAGAAAATTGCACTTATCATCAAAAGTTCCACGTTGTATAGTTTCATTTAATGCGACCTAGTTTCTCACCATACTATAAATCATCTTAATTAATCAGTCTAACAATTGAGCCAGTTTCGGGGCCCATATGTCTTGTGATGGCCATTGTTACGGCTTAAGAGTGACCTGGAGCCTAGACATTAGAATGGAAGACCTAGAATCAAGTGACAAAATTGGCTACGAACCAGGAAACCGCATTACGAACTATCTTGGAATCAAATTTTGTTAAAATAAAACGGAAAATAAAGAGATACAAAAAGATGAATAAGATTAAAGATAAATCTCGAGCAAGCATTTGATTGGCCTCGGATAATATTTTGAAAGAGACTGACTAGCATACTGGACAAAAGTGTCGGCTTTAAAACTGATACCTTAACCAATCGCAGGAATATAACCCAGTCAAGGTGTGGCAGTCTGAAACCAGTATATAACTTATCTTAAATGATAAGTTGTCATAGCCTAGTGAGTAGAGTATTGGCTTCTTAGACTACTACATTCTAGACTACGGCGACTACAATAAGCTTCTGCACTGGTTGAAAATAAATCAATTGCTCGATACAGTCCAGCGAATGATAAGCCCTCTTCTCTCAGGCTCACAAACTGATTACAACAAGAATTACTAGGATGGTTGGTAGGCAGTAAGTTTTCAAAATTTCAAACGATTTCGAAGCATATAAAATCGGTAAATGTATCCCACTACCTTTACGCTTGATTGTGTTAAGAAATTGTCCGAATAGCTGATCTGATTTTTTTTTTTAATGGTCAGACCAACCGATAATTTAAAAAAAAATTTGATTTGATTTCTTTCAGTAAATCTGATACCAGTCTACTTCAAATACACTGTACAAAATGTGGTATAAATCGACTAAATTTAGCACAAAAAATTCTACCAATAAACATATAATTTACAGTTACAAACTATTTTAAGGTAAATTTAGTGGAGGGTCATGGAACAAACAAACCAAAAAAATAGTTTTTAATTTCTATAAAATACTTTGGATCAGACATTAAGACAAATGGAATGCTCAATAAACATACATACATACATATGTACGCATATATGTACGTATAGTCGGGTATGTGTCTGAGTAATAGCAGAGACAACCAAAAAACAAAAAAATAATTTTTCCATTTTACTTTTGCCCTACAATAATAATAATAAATTATTTACAAATAAGCAAAAGTAGTACAAGCGTTCCCATTTACGAGACTGCAGTTGCTATTACAGTTGCTATTACAGCTACTGCAGAACGCGTTTAATGTCATTAATAGTATTTACGAGAGTGTATAAGTACAACATACCATATACGAGTACATATATGTACAAACGTACGTATAGTATAAGGGGTATATGAGAATTTATTGTCTGTTTAAAGTGTGTACGTACATATGTATTCGTATGTATGTGTGAATGTATACAAAAATATGTTATTGTTCTTGTTATTATAGTTACTTTTCAGTTTCTGTTGTACTTTAAGCTTAAATTGTATTTTATTGTATTGCTGTTCTCTTTAGTGCGTTGCACTACAACAAGTGCAAGTGAATCTTTTCATACAACTACTGTACGTCGTCTGTGTTGTATTTATAAGCATGCATGTCTGTTTGTATTGGCCCCAAACATGACTAATTGGAGGGCCATGAATGTATAAATGAATGAATACTGCTTGTATGTACGTCATTACACTAGCAATTGTTACTGCAGACTATGAAATCTGCAGAATGTAAAGGAATGAATTCTTATTGAGGCACAGTATTTATAACATTTGAATATGCAAAGCTATTGGTTCGGCTTTCTTAATCAAATATAACTGTGACAAGTAAATCTTTCAGTTAAGCGGCCCTGCATCCACTGTTCATACACATGAAATTCCGGCTATGCTTACATACAGTTAGGATTACAACCTAGCTTCTCATACCACTTATGTTAAGTGTGTTAATTTTCTATACTTACAGTTTGAAGATGACTCCGAAGGACAGATGTTTGGGAAACTTTTCATGACAATTTTATTTACTCTCTCAGAGTTTTTGCCAGAGATCTGCTGCGAAGAAGTCACCGAGGAAATAAGTTTCTCTTACTTCGTTTCGTTGGAGATGGCTGACCTTGTGTTTGAATTGTGACTCTACGTCTAATAAGCCACACGACTGCTATGGATATGGTTTACAGCTCGATAAACTAGTTCTTTATTAGAAAATTGTATAAATTAACATTGCCACAATGCATATAAATTGTACATGCATGCCTATGTTAGCACACTATACATACTTAGGTATGTGTCGATTGTAGCTCAGAGTGGTAAGATGTATCCGAATCCGAAAGATAGATTTGGGAAATCGAACCTCGAAACAGAGGGTTAATGTTTCAATTTCTACAATGTTCTTACTCTTTTAATGCACTGTTATAGCCATTTCAAAAAGAGAGATAAAACTGAATGTATTGTTTATGTTGAAAATTGTCGTGTATTTGTACAATTTTGTTCATTTCATTTGCTGACTTTTTGTCTTGTGTAGATTTATTTAACACATGCCATGGAATACAATATTATCATACGTATGCCATGTATTGAGGGCGGCTGTAATGCATTTGACATATTTTGTTCCTATAAAATATTTAAAAAATAAACACTCACAAAAATAACGCAACGGCACTACAATGCCATGCAACACTACACTGCATAAGAGATTGTCAAGCGGTGCGTGTAGGGAATGTAAATATTTGCTAAAGAGTTTTAAATTACCGAAATAAAGAAGGAGAAGAAGAAGAAAAAAAAATACGAAATAATTGAAATGATCGTTTGACAGCAGAAAATATATTTCAAAGGAAATATTTTTTTTTTTTGTAAATCTTTTGAATGGAAATTATTTTTTTAACAGATTGGTTGATGATTTTGAAAAATGAGTGTTGTTTCTTACAGTGTGAATGGCTTTACGGCATATTGTCTCGAGGCTCTGTAAGACGGGATTAACAATGCAAAGTGATAAACCCAGCACAAATCGTATTACCACAACATAATTCGGTCTCTGAACGGATACTCGTTCAATGCACAATTATTCAACAGGATACCCAACATATTATGCACCCGATACACGTTGCGGCTGGCTGTACAACTTTATTATTTTGTACAAACAATTGTTATGTTGAATGGCTGGTTAGTCTTCGGTTGAATGAGAATCAAAATGTTTCGATCTTCAACAAACCGTCGACCAATATGATTTATAAGTAAATTTGGTGGAATAATCGAAACGCGTGAAGAAGATGACCAATTCGTTACTTCAACATGTTGTACAACTAATCGCAACGTATAGGGGCCGCATTAATAGAATACCTTCATGGCCGAATACAACCATGGCATAGTTGTCCATGGTGACTTTTTGCTTTTCGAATGACACTAAACATGAGAGGCCTGAACTGTGCTTTCAAAAATTAAACTATAGCTCCAACTACCAGACCATAAAATGATTTTCTAAGGAAATACGTACGATCAGAGTATATGATCTGGGATAGACCATATTTGGTAGAATTGGAACAAATGGATTTAAATATTTTCCAGGCCAGTCAAAAAATAATTATATGGCTACCTAGTCATAAAGCAATGAACAGATCCGAATTCAGTGCACCAGCCTTAAGATAAGTATACACTTCTCAGCCTGTGCTCCCCTCATATACAATAAAAACCCGAATATCTCGAAAATATGAAAAAATATTTCTGCAGCGACTGCCTCTCAGCAGATTTCTGGCAAAAAAGTAAAAATTCCATGTAAAACTTTCTCAGAAATCTCTGTTCGGAGTCAAGTTTAAACTGTAGGTCCCGCCACTCATATAAGAATTAACAAACAGAACAGTAGTGACGTCAAAAGCTAGGTCGTTATCCTGACCAATTACGTATGTATGTATGTATTTCTTGAAATTCGAGCATGTCGGAGTAATTCAGTACATTTCGATATCACCAAAAACCTTTGCAAAAGTATTATTTGTGTTCAGTATAATTTAAATACTAGAGCTAGAGATTCAACCACACAGCACGAAAAATTGCAAAGATACTTAGAGAAGATCATGATGGAAGAAAAATCATGACAATATTAACACTCAGTACAAGCGATTTGGGTGCACTGATGGTTGTCTTCACGAGGCACTTTGCCTCACATGTACATCTGAACATATAGGGGTGGCAGAAAGTAATGGGTGCAGGAGATGCGGAGAGAACGCCGAAACGATCGACTAATCGAGAAGTCAATATTTTCGGGAGGACACAACACCGACCATAACTCAACTTATAAGAATGGATTGGAAGAAATTGTAGAATTTTGTACAGGATATAAATTTCCTATGCTAAATATGGTTGCAACAGAGCAAGCCTATTGACATGAGAATTTGAAGCTCTATAATTGGTCTCCTTCCCTTTAACGCACCTACCTCTTCGATTTGCTATAGATAGTGTACTTGCTTGTGTACTTATTCGTCTATAAAAACAAAAAAAGATTATTTTACAAAATTCTAAAACTAACTCACTGCAAACTCTCTTAGAATACTTTCCCACTCTTACTACTATTGAAAAATAGAACCAATATTATACCGAAGCGTCATAGAAAATGTCTTCAAAAGAATCAACGTGTGCAATTGCTTTCCATTACTTTAAGGAGCATAAGACTGTCACGAAGCATGTCTGGCATATTTTAAGAATTTTTTTATTTTTGTGTTATTAATAAAGTTTTGTACATCTAAACAGATTATTGGTCTACTTTGTCAGATCTTAGATGATGCCATTGACATCTGTTGCTGTCTGGAATTAAAGAGTGTAGTGGTTGAAAACTGCTCTTCAGTAAAAGAGCCTACTTTACCTATACTTTTGGTGAGATGTTTTTTTATTTATTTTTTATTTTTTTATTTATATGTTGATTTTATCTTGGCTGATAGTTAGATTAAAGGGCATCCTGGCTAAATTATCTGAAGATAAAATTTAACCTGATATAAGTCTGGATTCCTTAAGTTTGTAGTCAAGTACTTTTATCTTTTACACCACATTACTTAACATGAATATATGTATGTATGTTTCAACTTGCATTTGAAAAGTAATTTCTAACTGAAAAGATATTGTGAATTGAAGGCCCTTTGGTTGTTTAGATCTTAGTAGTAAATAGAATTTTATGGTTTAATTTACCCAACAACTACATTTAGCACTCACTATACTTTCTTGTGCGTAATTAAGTTATATCCTAATTTAAATTAAAAATATTCATACAATTTAAAAGAATTATTGCTTGTTTTTATTGTTATTGCTTCTCATTTGAACGATAAAAAAAACCCCGCTTTGAATTTGATTTAATTAATATAATTTTAATTAACATTTAAAAATAGTCTCCCCTTGTTTTTTTTTTATTGTTGTTGTTATGTATTCAACGGATTTCCGTAATTAGCATTAAATAACAATGTTAAATTAAAGTTACAGTCGTTTTTTATTTTATTTCGGTAAGCAATGCTCATAAAAAATGCATGGATAATGCGTTTATTATGAGAAAAAAAATGTTGCATTAAATTAAAATTCTGTTAAAATAAAAAGATCAGAAGAGTTTTTATTTATTTGCAAAATATTTAATTTAAATACAAATCTAGCATATATCTACAAATAAAAAGGATGAAAATACATATGTAAACATATGTAATTAACGCACAATTGGTTAATTGTGGAAGGGACGTAGGCGATATTATATTAAAAAATAGATTTCAAATTAAAAATCTGACAATTATATGTACATAGTACAAGCAAAGAGAGTTTAAAGGGCAACTGCAACTAATACAAGTTATTAGGATTTAAAATTTTGTTTAAAACATAACAATTTTTCATCTGTTTGTCCAAAAATCCTGTTCTAGAGGCTACACTACCTAATAGACTACGGCGACATCATAATCAATCGGAATTGATAAATCATCAATAATTGTTATATTTGATTCATAGTATGAGACCCTCAAAGATAGATCCATTAGAGAGTACCTAAGAGTGAGTAAAGCGTTCCGAGGACTTTCGAAGTTAGCTAGTCAACGTGATCTTATTAAAGCCACATCTGTCAAATTAGTGGCATTTATTCAGTCTGTTTTGCCAAATTACCACGGAAGACCATAAATAACAATGTAGGTTCGCTGAATGGGCTCTTGAGCATTTGTCAACTGACACTAATTTTCGTCGAATTTTCATCTTCTGCAATCAGGGCCGTATCTAATTCAATGGGACGTAAACAAACAAATATCCAAGAGAAAATGGCAACGCCATTGGTCCATATAACTTTGAGAACGACCGTGGTCAGGCCATCCCTGTCAATTGTTAAAACTATTGGCCGATAGTTACCAACTTCTTTTGGCATAAATTGGATGATCCTGAGACAAACAGCATGTTGTTTCAACAATACGTCACTCTAGCCACACGGCTCATGTCACATTGGATATTCTGCATGAGCGATTTGAGGATACGCCGACACCTCACGCCCAGTTAGGGTAAACTGGCTATTAAAATCGTGCAATTTGACGTGTTTGACTTTTTCTTTTGAGGTTTTCATAAGTCCCAGATGTATGTGAATAAGAAGGATTTCCACGCGGTTCTGCACGAGCAAATGAAGTGCGTGAGCATAGATAGCGCAGGTGACGTGCACTGGCCATCAAAATCGTCCGATTTGACCCCGCTTAGATTTTTTCTTGTGGTGAATCTTCAAGACGCAGCTGTATGTTATAAACTAGCCAACTAGAACTAGCGGTTCTCATAGCCAATATAACATAATATCCGTTAAATTCATCATATGCGCCAAAGCCATGATAGACTACTGATGGCATAAATGCCTGCCACTCAGAAGCTCATGGCGCACTGGACAATCAAAATCAATGCAACGATTGCTGGAAACTTACCACTTATACCGCTTATATCGGAACGAAATTCGAATATATTTGGTATGTATGGACCGATGCCGTCAAGTCAATTTATCGGTTGCTGGAATGTATAATTTCTCGAAGATTATCGTTAATGACGGGAGGATATCCAATACTGCTGATTTATTGGACAATCCCTGCAATGTAGGTTTGTGTGCACTGCTATATTTTTGCTGAAAAGGATTGTGCTCTATTGAAAGGTATATAGTACTCGCCTTTTTCGTAGAACTCATTCATTTATGGTAGATTGACCAAAGCAATGATTACATTGAGAACTCGTTCTTTAGACGCACTACCCATATCGGATGTTACCTCAAACCGTGTTTTAACCCCTGGCTCAGACATTTCGCACAAACGAAATTCATTTAGTTTTGTAAGAATAATCAATTTATTTAGTGATTTAACCACAAGCTTAGCTGTCATTCTAACTAGTGTTACCTTCATTTATCAATAGTCTGTCATTTTCTGATAGAAAAACACTTTTTCTAAAAGAGCTTTATAAAACTCCCAAAATGAGTTAAAAGACTTGAATTTGAAACGATATTTTATGTATAAACTATTGTTGGGGTATCACTGCTAGCATAAATGTGTCAAATTAAACAAATAAAAAAAGGATACTCAAATTACGATGTCAGTTAATTTTTAAATCATTATTGCAGTAAATTTTATACCGGAAGTGCAAAGGGTTGTGTTATATGTGACGTATATTTGAACCACAAAAGTGTTAAATTACATGGTTTTAATTAAACATTTAAAAACGCCATTAAACCTAATTTTATTACTTTTAAATAGTATAGTAGGGTGGAATAATTCTGACAAGTTTACAATAAAAAATTTCCCTCTTTTTTTGAAACTCAATATAGAAAATGAAAAATAAAAAAAAAATTATAAAGGAATACCAGTTTTTTCTGTACCTATCAGTATCGACCACCCTAATACGAATATGTATGTATGTATATAAATTGAATTGATATATATGTGTCTGAGTATATATTTACAATAAATATACATAAATTTGCGGTAAGAGGTGTTATTAAAATGAAACTAATTAAAATGGTGTGACAGGTTGTTTTTTATATAAATTTTAAAAACGAATTTCAATTTATTTCCGATGAAACATTTTACATATTTTTTTTTTTTGCCAAGTTGTATTGCATTTTTATATTCGATTTTTGAAAATAGGAAATAAATTAAAAGTTAAATTAAAACTTAATTGTTGAAAGTTTAGCTACAAACAAATATTAAACTTCATTAATTTTTATTATTTGCAAAATATTTTTTTTCTATTAAAATAATAAAAAGTTTAATAAAAATTGTTTAATCGATCCTACGCATAAAGCTTAAGAACAGCGACTGAAAAATTTATGAGCGATATTAGAAAAGTTTTATTTTTTTAAAGGTTATTTAGAGAGTTTTTAAAAAAAGGATAAATTTTCAGTCAAAAAGTAAAACTCATTTTGAGAGTTCATAAAACTCTTTTTGGGAGTTATATTTTCTAACAAAAAAATAAAATTTATTTCTTTAGTGTTTTATTAATTTTTGGTGTTTTATTTTTCCGTCAAAAAATAAAACTCATTTTAGAAGTTTTGTAAAACTCCTTTTGGGAGTTGTATTTTCTGACAAAAAATAAAATTTATTTCTTTATTATTTTTATTTTATCATTTTGGGAGTTTTATTTTTCTGTCAGAAAGTAAAACTCCTTTTTGGGAGTTTTATTTTTCTTCAAAAGATAAAACTCAAAATATTATAAAACTCTCTTTGGGAGTTTTATTTTTCCGTCAGATAATTTACTTTTCCTGGTTAAGAATGCTAGAATAGAAGAGATTAATGATAAATGAAGGTAACTTTAGTTAGAATGATACCTAAGCTAGTGGTTAAAACGAAGATAGTATTAGAAGACTGTCTGCTGAAGCTAAATCGGCTATGTAGAGTATTCTTTTCAAACCAAATGGAAGCTTTTATTGAAAAATTACATCAACAATTACAACAAGAAGAGTACCAACATCAATCAGACTAATAGAAAGAATATGCAAGCAGACAGCTCACCTGAGCTTAAGATGATAGTATACATAGAGTAAATCCTTGTAATGTCTCCTCTAAACCAGCTGCTTTGACAAACTTTATGATGCTTCTCAGTGGTCAATAGGTGCACTCACCCAGCACCTGATATGCCGTACAATCTTCAACTAAGTGGTTTGATCGTTCATTTTCACCATCTCAATAATCATTATGGTCTAAACCTTTTGCCCTAACTAGCTTCAGGAAGCTTCGCGATGTTCACACGCAGAGAGAACTTTACATGGCAATTTCATTTGTTCTCAGAGTTTCTGCCAGAACTATGCTGGCAGGAAGTCGCCGAAGAAATATTTTTTCATATTTTTGTTTTGATGTCTGACCTGGGGTTTGAATCCTGGCCTTTAGGTCTAATAAACCAACACACAAACTACTAGATTATGGCTTGAAATATTTCACTCTTGAAAGCGGAGCTCCCTCACACTGAGCTACTGAACAGACTAACTAATAACCGAATAAACATCACAGAGCATTGCTTATGCATAGATCTACTTATTCTTTCAAGTCCAAGCCCAAACAGAGGCTTCTTTCTTTTCGAAAAATGTAGGTCCAGCAAAGCTCTGTTAACCTGCAGAGCCTTTGTTTAGATTAATATCGAATAAAGGAAATGTAACATTAAGGCCCAGCTAATATAGAGCTTTTTAGTGTTTGAAACTCAAAAATATTACGTATTAATTAAGAACTAAGTTTTTAAATTTCGGATTACGGTGTTAAATTTCGAGGAAACGTCAACAGTTGATCAAAAGTCTGTGTTATTGATATATGAATTCGATGTTTTTTTTTTTATTTTATTATGGTGTCATGTGGTAAATATTTTATTGTTTAATTAAATATGCACAGAAGCTTGATATTTTCTTGAAATTTACAATTTCGTCATGATTTCAAAACAGTCATCTGAATTCATATGTTTTGATTCACCTGTTTTGTATTGTATACACATACAATATCAATGACTCATTCAGCAATAAAACTGTGTTAACCGCATTTGAAAAGTGTTAAAAACAAATTATTTCTTAATCAATACGATGTTTGAAAAAACAAACGTGAGTAGTTCAACTTCACTGTACACCAGAATATGAATTTTCTCTGTACGATTTTGCGTTTTTTATTACATTTTTTTTGTTCTTTACGTTTAATTGCTTACAGAGTATAGCTTTCTAACAATTTGTTCCAGTGACCATATATTGTTTGAAATTGGAACAACAACAACAATTTGCTTTAATTACTATACAACAACCTTGTAATTCTCTGGAGTAGCTGATGCCATTTTTTTTGTTTTTTTTTTAAATTTCGTAATTAAAAGTCACACGAACTGTTAGAAAAAAGAACACGATAGACTGGTTCATGAAACTTAAAAAGTTGTTTTCTTTTCATTTTTGTTTTGTTCTAATCAAACCAAGACTGTGTTTAAACATGGCTGAACTTATTTACACTCCTTACAGAAATTACCATAAAACATGCTTTATTGCATTAATTTAATATTCACGATAAAATAAAGAAATATTAATCGGCTATTCATTAAGCGGCTACTGGTTTTTTAATGAAGCAATGAAACAAGAAAATATTTTTTTTTCTTTCTTCATATACAAGCAATACTGTGGGGATGTGCCCTAATCAAGCAGTGCAGTGGAGTTGGTTGCATACCGGTTGTGTAAAGGAGAAAAGAAAGTTTGGTATTTAGACATACGATTTGGACTTTTTGCATTGCAAGCACAGAAAATTGTATTCCACTTACGAATGGTAACACAGAAGAACAAATTTTCTCTGCAAAGCCACGTGTGAACCACTGGCTCATTGTTCTTTTTGTATCACAAACTTCAACGAAATCAAAGAACATTAAATCGGTGGTCTAATCAAATGCATACGTACCAGAGATCAGCAATTAATAGTTTTTCCGCCACTCATAAGTACTCATGAAATTTTGAGTATGAGTGAGTCAACAGTATTGAAATTGAACTACTCTGATTCATTCGTACTCACTACAACATTGATTTATAAGTACCGGTTGCAATGAGTATGAGTACAACGCTGACATCAAACTCATAACATTCGAAATATGTTTGATTCATACGCCTACTCATTCAGATTCATAAATTTAGAAAAATACTTATAATACTCATAAATGATTTGAAGGTTTCGAATCATTCATCAAAATTTCTAGTCTTCGTTGTTGTTGCATCTACAAAAAAAGAACAAAGAAAAAGACAAAGACAGCAAGCAAAGCAAACACACAACCTTCTGGTGAGTATTGTGATGTTCGTACGCGAATTATACATATTTTGTGATTCTTGTTAAATGTTGAGTAGAGGAGAGTCGAAATCAACAACATCATGCGTTTTGAGTTTGTTTAATATTTCGTTTGATGGAGATGTCTGACTTGGGGTTTGAACTGTGGCCTCACGTCTAATAAGCCAACAGACTACCTATTAGGCAGCAGTGAATTCAATCAAATGCCATACATACATACATAACATAACTGGCCATTACAACCCTTCAATCAGGATTACGTCCTAGCTTCTCACACCACTAATGTTGTGTGTCTTAATTTTATACTTGATTGGCGGGATCTACAGTTTAACGTTGAATCCGAACGACAGATCTTTTGAGATTCTTTTTCATGGCAGGTTTATTTACTCTCAGAGTTTTTGCCAGAAATCTGCTGAGAGGAAGTCGCCGAAGAAATATTTTTTTTTTCATATTTCGTTTTTGTTGTTTGACCTGGGATACGAACCCGGGCTTTTACGTCTCATAAGCGAACACACTACCTACTAGACTACGCGCTTCTTCGAATGCCATAGTTTCCATAATTTGTGAGTAGTTTAGTCCTCTCTGGTAGGCACTGCAAAACATAATAATATCGGGTACACCATCTATCGGTTTAAATTTAAGCCATCGGTTGTTTCGAATCTGGAAAAATTCTGTTGCCACAAAATTCAGCATATTATCTCCTCGGAACGTAATGAATCGATATTCGCTTAATCAACGTTGAGATTTATAGGGCCAACGAGAAACTGTATGCTGATGTCGATTTTGCAAAAATGAAAAACAAATCTTTGATCATCGAATGGAGCTCATTTTCATCTTGACGGGTACGTCAATAAGCAAAATTTCCGTATTTGGGGCACAGAAAACCCACAAGTGGTTCTATAGAAGCCCATGCTCTCATTACGAGTGACTGTTTGGTGAGACTTGTAGAGCGGAGGCTCATATTTCTTTGAAAATTAGGACGGCGCACCATGATAATCGATTTTTTTGTACCCGCTCTTCATGGTACTGATGTGAACGTTGTTTGGTTTCAACAGGATGGTGCAACTTGCCACAAATCTCATGCCACAATCGATTTATTGCGTCAAACGTTTGATGGCCAAAATGGTGATGTCAATTGGCCGCCAAGAAGCCACGATTTGGCACCGTTTGGACTATTTTCTGTGGGGAGCCGTTTAATCAGAGACAATTGAGTATTTGAAGGCAAACATTGGTGATAGGCATTGCCGAGGTACGACCCCCTACACTCGAAAAAGTGCAAGAAAATTGGTCAGATCGAATGAGGTACTGTGAGGCCAGCTGCGGTAGCCATGTGAATGAAAAAAATATACCATTTCTAACCGAAACAATTGTACTTCACAACAAAAGAATAAATTTTGACAAAATTTCTAACGGTTTTTGTTTTATTGCATTTTTAAATGTAAACTCTTAAATCACCCACCCTGTACTAGGCTTCGGCGCCTTCAATCAAATGCCATAGTTTCGCATAATTTTTGAATAGTTTCATCCTTTCTGGTACGCCTTGTTAAACTTCAAAATAGATGTTGGTACTTCAACTCAAGAATAAGTATTTTTCATAAACTTTTCTATCAAACTCTTTGGATTGTACAGAGGCCACAAGCATAATACTTTACGCCCTATACACTATATTTAATTCATGTTGAATTGAGAAATAATGTACAAAACATGTCAATAATGTGACATAATTGAAATCAATTTATGTTTTTTAATTTTTTTAAATACAATTTTATTTTCGTATCTTTTTACATGACTTCCTTCTGTATTGTTTTTTGTATGCCTCTTGAAGCAAATACCAAATAAGTCTCCAAAGTAATGTTTTTTAAAGACAATAATAATAACGTGGGATTATTTTTGTCAATTATAAATTATTTATGTATTGTTGGCGTGTTATTTCTTTCTTTCTTTTTCTTCAATTTTTGTCTATAAAAATAGTTTTCCAAGCATTTAAGTATCTCGTATTTTATTGCTTAGTTTTTATATGATTCGTATATCATTTACAGCTCAATGTAAGCATTTAGTAAGGGTCTTAAACTTCTCGCTGCTCATGCTGTTAAATTGTTTTTGTTTTGAAATAACATTGAAACTTGAGTTTTGCATCATTATTGTTTGTATGAATGAATTATAGTTTTGGAAAATTATTTTTTAATACAAATCTCATCATAAAAGCATGTAAAATGAATCATATTTTATAATAAAATCCCATAAAACATGTAATAAAATACTTTAAAAAAATTAAATGAGTAAATTGCGGTTTTCAAAATAACTATGAATGCATTTAACTGATGAAAAACCAGAACATGTAATTAAATATGATTTTCTGTTTAAAGTAATAAATGATGTATAGTTTATAATAGAAAATAATTATGTATGTGAGTCATATGTAGTTTACAAAATGTTTTTTGAATTAATCATTAAAATACTGACAATAATAGCAATTTGGAATATTCCTCAATTAACGAAAAACAAAACAAAAAACAAAATTAGGAAATATTTTATTTAAATATATTAGAAAACAAACACAAAATCATAAGATATACATATATGTATACATAAAAACACAATTTCTCACGGTAACAGATACATTTTTGCCAACCCTCTAAACTCCTGATTTTTTATGTTTTTATGGTATCCTACTATACCAACATCGCTTTCACACAAATTGCTTCACAACCTAAGCCTACATTCATTAACCGAAAAATTTCAAATTCAGAACAATCACACACTTTTTAAGGCACTTTAAATATATGTAGCTATCCTTCCTCCCATTTGATCTAAACCACGCTAATGAGTATACATCACCACGCTATGATTTCTCAAGGAATATTTAAGACTTTAACTCTGTAAAGATAGTCTTGAGAAAACACTATAATATACCACCGCAATATTGGGATTTTGACTTATGGTTCGAAACTAAATAGAACTGTGCGAGTAAAATCTCATCATATCATATCATATGTATAAGATATATGTATGTATACTTACTTAATTGGCCCTTCATCACTTCTGTTGTGTTGTGTTAATTTTTAGCCACAGTTTAAAATCAATTCTGAACGATAAATTCGTTCGAAATGTCTCACCATGGTCGCACATCTAATAAGTCAATATACTATCCACTAAACTACGTCGACTTTCTATGTAGAGTTCTATGTACTGTAGAGCAAATAAATTAGTCAGACGTGGCACAACTATCGAACTACATTCTCTACTTTAAGTAAACTTTTCTACACCTTAGTCAGGATTACGATCTAGTTTCTCAGGCCACCTATGGTATGTGTGTCAATTTTATCCATGAATGGCGGAAGTTACAGTCTAATGTCGATGCATAACGTCGGACTAAAAAGATTTTGAGGCAATTTTATTTAGCGTCTATTTAGCTAATACCCTACTTTCTAGAATACGGTGAATTGAAGCCATCCTGTGAGTTAACAATGCAGTCAGACATGGCCTGTCTCGCTTTGGCCATATGTGGAATATATAAAGTTTGTTTGAACTCCAAAGCAGCATGAACAATTTCGTATTTAAATTATCATTACTGGACATTGCATTATGAATACTCATGCAATACATACTGGACTTGGACAAGCAGCAAACGATTTCTGCAGAGATTGTAGAGACGAAGTAGGGAAGGAAACTGTTCTTCGCCTAAAGGGGCGAAGTGCTATGTCGGGGAAGGAGAAAGTATCTTGAAGTCTTTTACCATATATAGACGATCTAAACGACCTCCTGGAAATGCTTCTTTGACATTGGGCACATGTCGCTTCAACAGAGGAAAGGAATGCCTCCAGTCTTTCATGACATATGTGGAAATATTTTAACTTCTTGACGAAAATTCACTCCTATCGATCTAAAGTCCTAATTTTTCTATACTCATATTTTACTATGCATATTAAATCTCACAATTAGACACATAATTAGTAGAATCCAAAAAGTACCATAAAGATAGATATTTGTTCCATTGTCTAGCATGAGTTACACAATATACGTAACGCAGTAGGGAAGGAATTTTACAATTGCTGCATACGTATTAATTATAATAAAGGCAGCAGCCGTAAAATATAAGCAAAACAAATAAAAAGCAAACGCTTTATAAGTTTTTTTATCAATGGTGCCAATAAACATTTTTTCGCTTCCTATCTAATACATCGCGTGTTTAAAACCTCTGCTTCATGCGTGTAATTGTATTGGCAGCGCTGTGTTTACTGTGTTGCGTCTATTGTGTTTACAGCATCACTCACAGCTAAAATATTCTTATCAACTCTAAAAACTAATGCAAATAAATATTTTTGGAAGTTGTGCTAGGATTCAGTAACTTTTATTACAAAAAGCATTATGGATAGATCCGTTCAATATATTACTACGTTCCACGGGCCTATTTTATATATGTACATGCATTTGCCATAACATGCGTTTACTTTCCCGTAAATATTTTATTTTCATTTTCTATCACTAACGTAATTATGATTGTGATTTAAATTTGTTTGATTTTGTTTATTTCAATATAGTTTTGCAGTTTAATTATGGACTTTAATTTAAATATTTAGTATGTACATATGTATAGTATATATTTACCATTTGAATTTTATTATACGTTTTATTGTTACTGTACCAGGAGTGTAGCCAAAATTGTTAGTTTTCAATTATTATTACCTGCAATAAAAATGATGAGAGAAATTCATATTTTATTATAAATTATAAAAGTTTGTTTATGAATTATTAAAAATAATAATAATAAATATTTCACATAAAAATAAATTGTATGCGATATACAATATAAACTTTATTTAGTAACATATTAAGTATGTATATATATATATACAGTGAGCGTCAAAAAAAACTGTACATTAAAAAATATATAGATTAATAAAGTACCGTTATTTCTATGAAAATATCTTCATTGATAGTTTTTCAAGAAAGAAAAAAAGAACTTTCGAAATATTGTCAAATTTTTTCGGGCACTCTCCTTAAGTGGTAAAAGTTAAGTTTGGTGATTGTTAGAATTTTATACTTAGTGTACAGTTTCTTTTGACGCTCACTGTATACATGCATACATATATATTGTATACATTATTAAAATTAAATTGCAACACTTGGAGTTTTTTTTTCATTTTTTGGAAAAGAAAACTGGACAACAAAACTTTCTAATTAAATTTCATTCACATCGCTTTTTGTTTTTCCAGTTGATGATGCATATGTCGCTTTGGTGTTGCTCGTAAAAACTGTATACAAATGTGTGTACGTATGTATATGATAACATATGTTTAAAGCGTTATTTATTAACTTATTTCACTTGGTTTTATTTTTTTATTACGCTTAAACAATTAACTGGTGAAAGTTCATTAGTTTTAATGACTGTCAAGTATTTTGAGTGCAGTTTTGAACATCTCAATTATTGTCATGAACTGTCACTGCTTACCAAAGAGACGCACGATATGTAAATGCACCATGCAACACATAACAAATAACTAAAAATGGTTAACCACTATACAATACTGTACTGAATTATAAATAGATTTTATTGTTATTTTAAAAATTGAATTATAGGCATTGTTTATAATCTAACCATAACATATTGTGTAAGTTTAACTCGGGTGAAAGGTACAGGAAGATGTTACCTTAAGACCACAAAATTATGGCAATACTAAACCGCTAGTCAATAAATAGTCAATTAACAGAGCTAATGTTACTAATATTATGAGTTACTTAGCAGATTCTGCAATTAGCCTACATCAAGAGAAGTTCGAGCCAAATACCAAATCCTAGTCCTGCACAATGGAAGTGGCAACATCACAACACAGTCATTACAAGCAATACCTATAACGTTATCCTATTGGGTAATCGCCAGTAATCAGCCAGACTACCATATGTAGAAAATTTTTTGGAATACTGATCAGAATAAGTTGCCGCAGGCTAGGTGGTGTGTCGGCTTATCAGTTCAGGTTTCTTGAACAAATCGAAAATAAGAAACAAATTTCTCTCAGCAGTTTTTGGCAAAAATTCCAAGCTGATTCCAAGTTGTTCCAAGCTGAGCTAAACAGGCCATGATTCGTAGACGTATACCAGTTGAAATATTTCTTTGGCGACTTGTTCTCAGTAGATTTCTGGCAAAAACTCTGAGAGTAAATAAAAGTGCCATGAAAAGTTTCTCAAAAATCATTAGTTCGGAGTCGACTTTAAACTGTAGTTGCCGCCACTCATGTGTAAAATTAACAAACACTACATTAGTAGTGTTGAGAAGCTAGGCCGTAATGCTGACTGAAGGGTTGTAGTGACAAATTCTGTATGTATATGTACAGTTTCTTTTAACGCTCACTGTATTTTAAAATCGTATTTTATTGAGTTGCCCGAAATAAAGCTCGTCTTCCTTTTTCCTACATTTTGCCTTTAATCTTGTGTTCAGTGTATAGTATACCTTTTGCAACAGCAGACAGCATTGATTGCTTCCTAGAAAAATTATATAAAAAATACGAATGTTGCATGTATAATGATATATCGATATACATATATACGTACATACATATGTATGTAAATGTATACAGAATAATGAATAAATACTTTGTCTGTATACATACACAATATACATAATATGTTTAAACATTTGCATCATCATAATTTTATAAACATACTTAGAAAAACCCTCCTAGCATACATACTTTTTGTATTCCCAAAATCTGTTTCATTCAATAGAAATAATTATACGGGTTGATATCGATAATCCATTATAAATACATACAATATTTTTATTTATTTGTTAGCATATTGACATTTACTTCAATGATGCCTCCTTGTCTTTTATTTATTTTTTTTTCGTATTGCCTATTGACTGTTTTGTTTTCCTATTACCAACTGTAATTATTGGCATTTGATGGATTAGCTTGTTAGTGTTTTCATACATACATCTGTGGTAAACCTAAAACAAATGTTTAGATTGTAACAAGAGAGACACGGAGAGAAAAAAGAAAAACAGATACAATGTATGTTACAAAGATACAAAAAAAAAATGTATTGAAAGTGTATGTATGTATGTTTGAGATTTCTTTTACTACCATCCATCATCATTGAGTGAATCACGTAATCATTTATTTTCCCATTTAAAAGTCAATACGTTAAAAATTTTAATTAATGTGTGAAATTCCTTTTTAATCACATTGCAATGAATAGACAGACGTTAATAAATTAATCATTTTTATGATTTGTATCCCTTTTGTAAATTGTATCCTTAATTGTGTCGTGATTATGTCATGTTTGCCATTTTAATTAATCTACCTTAGCAATTATCACACGTTTTAGAGCTAATTATCCTGTTTAGTATCCTTCTTCAAGTGAGATAATATCATAGCAAACCCACAGTATCAGTATTATTAAAGTTTTCTTGTATAAAATTTTATTAATTTGCACTATTTGGTAAATATTTGTAAAGAAAAATACTGTCATAATGTTTGTCACAATCAATAGATTTACCATACAGCCTTTCAACAATGCTGTTTAGTGTAGACACTTTTGAAACTTTTTGAGAAACTTTTTCATGGAAGGTTTACTTATTCTAAGAGTTTTTGCCAGAAATCTGCTGAGAGGAAGTCGTCGAAGAAATATTTTTTTCATATTTTTTTTTACGTCTAGCCTGGGGCTCGAACCCGGGCTTTACGTCTAATAAGGGAACACGCTACCTACCAGACAACGGCGACATCTGCGGTAAGGTCCATTTAAACAGAATGTTGGAGTTGAAAGTTTCTATTACATCACAGGAATGCCAATGAGAATGATCTTTATAGGCTGAAGAAGATTTCAGAATCCCTTAAGCCAAAATACCGAAATACTATTTTTTAATCCTTGATCCAATAGCTATCCGGCACATTTTAAATTTTATCGAATTTTTCAATACTTATAGAGACCATTTTGTTTGCTCGTTTGAAAACGCAAGCTTCGTCGGCTATATCTCTGATACCAAGGGTTATCCGACCGTAACGAAAACTGTTTCGGAATCCTTGATCCAATTGCTATCAAGCCCACTAGGTCAGAAAACTGCACCCTTTTGAATTTTATCGAATTTTACCCAATTTATGGAGGGCATACTTAGTAAAAAATATTATTCTTGGTATAAAATTAACACACACAATATAAGTGGTGCGAGAAGCTAAGTCTTAATCTTAAATGGAGAATTGTAATAACCAATCATGTATGTACACATGAGCGTCAAAAGAAACTGTACACTATGGATAAAATTCTAACAATCACTAAACTCAACTTTTATCAATTAAGGAGAGCGCCCGAAAATTATAAAAAAATTTGGAAATTCTTTTGTTTCAATTTTAAAGACCTGGCAATGAAACAATTTTAAATTAAAAGTAACGGTAATTTATTAATGTATATTTTTTTTAATGTAAAGTTTCTTTTGACGCTCACTGTATGTACTTTTATTAAGCTTTGTAAAAATTGTTTGGCAAACATTTGTTTCACTATGAGCCATTGCTTTAGAGTAACTTCAACAAAATTTAATAATTTTCTAGAATATAAATTTTGCCTCTCAATTGTTAAAGAACCGATCAATATACTCCAATCAAACTTTGTATTCAAAATATTTCTTAGGCTTGTAAAAACATACAAAATATTAAAAAAAAGTATTTCTCATATGCAAAACTTCCTTCAAATAAAAACGTTAATTGGTTTAAGGATTATACTATAGACTTTGCTAATATCAAATTCAAACTAAGAAGCTGCCCTAGGCTATCTAATCCTTAAACGAAACGATCCGGAAAAAAAGTAAATTTTTAAAATTCAAAAGAACTGAATACTCACTATCTAAGCGACGATATTAAAAGCCATGTCAAAGAAAAATAAATGAAATCCTCTTACAGGTCAATGACTTTTGTTAACAGCAGATAAATTTTTCCTGTAATAATGTTGGGCTAAATATAACCAAAACAAGTGTTTCCTTTTCTCTTTAACTCTAAGGCATTAAAAAAAATCACGATTATATTTAACCTGTTTTTCATTTTATTCAGCCATTAATTAATTGCCTTCATTTAGTAACACAACACTTGAATTTGCTAAATGAAATGAAAAAATAATTTTTTTTCTTCATTTTCTCTTTTTCTTTTTTCTCTTTTTTTACTACGACACTTAAACTTGTAGTATAAATAGTTTAAAATGTTTTATTATTTCTTTTCTTTTTATTTTTATTGCAGCATGTGTCTTAAACAGGTAATAGAATTTGTACATTAAAAACCAGCCTACATCTGTATTATTGTTTAAATTACAAAAAAAAAAAAAAAACAATTACCAGCTACAGAAAGCAAATAGTGAAAGAGAAATAATGAAATGAAACGAAATGAACAACAACAATGAAAAAATTTTTCAAGCGTTAAAACCTCATTTATATTTAAGATTTACTCACATACATGAGTATTGACGGTAGAGACAATTTTTTCTACTTCTTCTGCTTCCAGCCCGTTTTTAATAGACATCTTAACGGATGTTAAGACAAATAAAAAAATTTTCCTTTATTTTTTCTTTCGAAAGCTTTCTTTTTCTAAATTTTAAATTAATTTTTTGGTTTTTTTTTTGGTATTTATGGGTGTTGCCTGGTCGAAAAGCATAAACTACCAAAAAGAAAAAAACCGTGAAAAAAACAGTTTAAAGCCTTTAATTTTATTAGTGAGTGTAACATAACAAATTTATTTTTATGATACCTGCTGGTAAGTATGGTAGTTAGGCCTACTTTGTCATGATTTATGAGGGTTTGAGAGAAACTGTTTTTTTTTGGAATTTTCTATTACAAGCTCTGTGGTAATTATCACAGATACGTCAGTTATTTATTTTTGTTTTCCCTGTTTTCCCTTTGTTAGTTTCAAGTTATTAAAACAATTTCCAAAGAATTATATTTTTTTTTTTCAATTTTCAAATTCGTAAGAAATATCATCACACATAATAATCTATAATCTGTTAAAAATAATCACAACACACACTTAATATTTTATTAAAACCATAAAGGTCTTAAAAGCCGCCGAAAATAATTAAAAATTTTTGGTGTTTATAGATGTTTTAAACAAAATTTTTGTAAGCAATTCTCTGAAAACATAACTCAAATCACATCAAAAAGTAAATTTTATTTAATGACTGCAAACCCAGCAGTAATTCGAACAAAAAATCGTGAGGTTAGTAACCCTAACAATAGACATGCATAGCAATACACATCTCTAACAAAACGAAGTACGAAAGATTATTTCTTCGGCAACTTCCTCTCAGCAGATTTCTGGCAAAAACTCAGAGAGTAATATAAAATCCCCACGAAAATGTTTCTCAAACATTTGTAGTTCATTGTTAATTATAAACTGTAGGTCCCGCCACTCATGATAAAATTAACGCACACAACATAAGCGGTGTGCGAAGCTATGTCGTAATCCTGACTAAAGGGTTGTATTGACCAATTATGTATGTATGTTATCAAGCCTACTCTAGCAAACTTAAAGGGTTCCATTTCAAACCTTTGGATCTTCATACCAGAAGTCTCTAGTTGTCCTATCCAGAAAATTATAAGAAACCCTATAATGGAGTAGAAGTTGTAAGAATCTTCACATGTCCATAGCTTAGATTGTTCCAAGATTTAACAGGGTTAAGCCTTACTGCCACCAACTCTGCTCTTTGCTTTAATAGAGGCTCAGAAAGATGCCAAAAAAAGTATAGCAAATAACGACCTAGTTGAAGTGAAACAGAGTAAGAGAGTGATGAGATGACTGGCTGCATATTCTGACTATAAGTGTGCAGTGAAATTTGTATTCGCATATAATTTATCAAACCCCAAGAGTCAACATGTACCAGCAGGTCTAATCACCGAAATATTGTCCACAGACCTTTTAAAAATGTAAAGTACTCTGGCTTATTACATGTCAGGCCACAGTTCAAAACCCAAGTCAGATATCTCCAATAAAACGAAATTTTAATATTCCTTTGGTGACTTACTCTCAAAGAGATTTTGCAAGAAATCTGCTGAGAGTAAATAATAAAATTTCTCAAAAAAGTCAACGTAAGTGGTATGAGAAGCTAGGTCGTAATCCTGACTGAGGGTTTGCAACGACCAAATTATGCATGTATGTACATACATACATATATTTAAAGTACTCTCGATACTCTCTTTACCATTTCAATTATGATATTTTTCCATTAGAATTTGGAGTCCAGATACTCATTAGGCATTTTTTTTCGTCTAGTGAAAGGCATACATTTTGTTTTGTGATAATTGAAGTACAGCTATACGATTGGCACCATTTCATTATAAGCTTTAAGGCCAGATTGCAGATTCAATAGAACTTCTGCTACAATAATCCACAGCAAGGTCGATGGCATACAATTCAGTAGTAAAATATTTAGCAAAGAACATTACAGCGGATTCACTGACATTGAGTTCCACAAAATCCCTGAGAACAGCCACCGAATGTTCTTAGTTCAAAGCGCCCTCCATAAAATGTTTTTAAGGTTCCGAATTAAGTTCAGAACAATCTCAGTGTATAGTCTCCTAGTGTACGCGTTTTGAGCAATATTGTCGAGATTTACTGTTGCCCAGAATCCAATCTTATCAAACTGTTTTAGAATGAATTGGTTTAGGTCTTATAGGCCTGAGGTCCTCCACGGTTGAGATAAAAAGTGTCCCAGCTTTGGAGATAAAAACAATTCCCGGCATTCTACATTTAAAAGGGATATGAGGGTACTTAAGGCAGGAAATTACCATATCATTGCCATATTTCTTGTAGATCAGTAGGTAGAATACCATTAGTACCAGGTGACTTTGGAAAGTTCTAATGATATAGGCAATGATAATTGTATTCAGAAATTGCACAGATAAGTAGAAAGGTAATGTGAACATCAGAGATCAGCAATGAGTATTTAAAAAGTTAAGTATAATAGAATCATACTCAATTTGTAATACTTATACGCATTCATACTTACATATTTTAATACCATACTTATACTACTCATATTCAAACTTTGAAGTGCTCAGCGTACTCATACTTAAAAACAAGTAAGATGTTGTTAATTTCGACTCTCCATGACTCAACATTTACAAGAATAGCAAACTACGTATGATTCGCGTACGAACACTAAAATACTCACTAAAAGGTTGTGTGTTTGCTCTGCTTGCTGCTTTGTTGTTTTTTTGCTTATGTGTCTTTATTGTTTTTGTAAATGCAACAACAACTAAGTCTGTACATTTTGATGAATGATTATGAGTATTATTAGTATTTGTCTAAATTTATGAATCTGAATGAGTTTTGATCTTGAAGTCGCCGTGGTCTAGTAGGTAGTGTGTTGGCTTATTAGACGAAAGACCCGAGTTCGAATCCCAGGCCAGACAACAAAAACAAAATACAAAAAAGTATTTCTTCGGCGACTTCCTCTCAGCAGATTTCTGGCAAAAACTCTGAGAGTAAAAATTGCCGTGAAAAGCTTCTCAAAAAAAAAAATCTGTCGTTCGGAGTCGACTTTAAACTGTAAGTCCCGCCACTCATGTATAAAATTAACACACACAACATGAGTGGTGTTGAGAAGCTAGGCCGTAATCCTGACGAAGGTTTGTAATGGCCAATTATGTATGTATGTATGTGAATGAGTGAATCAAACATATTTCGAATAGTATGAGTTTTATGTCAACGTTATACTCATACTCATTGCAACCTGTGCTTATAAATCAATGTTGTAGTGAGCGCGAAGGAATCAGACTAGATGAACTGCAGTACTGTTAACTCACTCATACTCAAAATTTCAGGAGTGCTTATGAGTAGCGAAAAAACGATTCATTAGTGATCTCTGGTGCACATGCCACATGTATGCTATTGAGCGAATCTGAGGCAAGTTCAAGATAGATCTGTGTTTTGTCTGACTTACTTAATTAATCATTACAAACACTTTAGTGAGGCTTATAACGTAGCTTCTCACTCCACATATGTATGTTGTGTGTGTTATTTTTATACATGATTGGCAAGACCTACAGTTTGAAGTCAATTCCAAGCGATGGACTTTGAGTCTTCAAGGCAATTTTATTTACTCTCAGAGTTTTTAGCACAAATATGCTGAGAGGTTTTCACCAAAGAAATATTGTTTCCTATTTTGTTTTTTTGAAGACATCTAGGATGCAGTTTGAACTACGGCCTTACGTCTAATAAGCCAACACACTGCCTACTAGACTACGGCGTGTGTTTCATCCAGTCTATGAAATTAGTTCGACTATAAATCTACAACTTAATTCAGATCTACTGTGTGAAAGTTGTTATTTATAGTTTTTCTTATTATTGTTGTAATTTACCATTAAACAGTAATAAACCAATATGTATTATTATTATTATTGTTGTTGTTTTTGTTGTTATTATTGTTTTTGGTTTATTTACAAGTATTTAGGTTAAATAAAATTTGTTTTAGTTTTGTTTTTATTGTTATTGTTATAATTATTATTATTATTTTTCTTTTTTCGATTATGATAACACAAATTTAATTACGCTACAATAGCTACAGCAGGTGATTAACCCACAAAACTGGGTTACTAGTATTATTATGAATGCAAATAAAAAAAAAACTAAACTTTTCAACATACTCACATACATACATATATGATAATTATAAAAATGATAATAAAACAAAAAGAAATAAAAAACAAACTAAATATGTATGTATGTATGCATGGCTAAATTTACAAAAAGAATTGCAAGAGGGTAATGATTCAAAGCATTTTAACAAAATAAACTTTATTACACACACATACGTATAAGTCTGTGGTTTAATAAACAAAAAATAAATAAATTAAAAGAAATAAAAATGCAATTGTATTAAGTGTCTTCGTACGTTTACGAGAGCATACAATTATGGCAACAATACTACTGAATGAAATAAATACTCAAATAAAACAATACAAATCAAAAGATACAGGCAAACATTGCTGTATTCGTAAGCGGTAAACGGATAATAATTTTTCTTATTATTATTTCCATCTGTAACATATCTTTATTGATTTCTTTGTTTAAAATCTATATCTAGACACTGACACTCAGGTAACTCTCACTGTATGCTACGTTAAGCATTATTGATACCTCGTAGGGGTAGTACTACTCTCCATTTATTCAGGGTATCGCTATAAAGTCTGCTCTAAAACTCTTGCTCTGACACACTTTAGGGAACTACTGCCAAAACCCTGGTGTTCTCTGCTAGGATATCATCGAGATCATCCCGCTTTTGAAAAAGTATTTTAACCCTCGTAAAAGATTGGCTACTAAGATCAAATTATTCCTCGATAGTCTGATACATCAGTCAGATTTCTTTTTATTTTAATTACCCAACAAAAGTTTAAATGGTCTCAAACTCATTTACTTGGAGAAGAGTATTTCCTTTCGCCGAGTATTTGCTTTTATCTTCTTATTTACATAAATACATTACATCTCTTCAGTCAGGATTACGGCCTAGCTTCTCACACCACTCATGTTGTGTATCTCAATTTTATACTTGAGTTGCGGGAACTACAGTTTAACGTCGACTCCGAATGACCGATTTTGAGAAACTTTTTCATGGCAGGTTTATTTACTCTCAAAGTTTTTGCCAGAAATCTGCTGGGAGGAAGTCGGCGAAAAATTTTCTTTTTCATATTTCGTTATGATTTCTGACCTTGGGCTCGAACCCAGGCTTAACGTCTAATAAGCGAACACACTACCTACTAGACTGCGGCGACTATTTATTGTCTCCTCTCATATTCTTATTTATTGTCGCAAATTTCCACATTACTTGGATCCTAGCACAGTTTACTCTTATTTCCCCTATCCAGATGATTCAGCTTTCCCAAGCAATCTCATACAATTTACGAGTTGATTTCATAAAGGCCTTTCGCCTGGACGCCTGGTTATTAGAGATTACTTCTCGTACTTTGTATTCTCTGTCCAATTAGAATTGAGCACATTTTGGCTTAGACTCTCGCTTGGAAGGTCGCCAAGGGCTTCCCTGTTGCCCTATTGCCCCGGAATGTTTAACTCAGGGACCTAAAACTCTATTCTTAACCCTTCCGTAAGACACATATTGGTCTCTTGTTTTAATGGAAATATAGCCTCTTTGTTATTCCATTTACTTTCGTTGTCTCTTTATCAAGCATTTCCGAAAATCATTAAGTCTATACGTAAAATATTTAAGTAGATAGCAGTGTTAACACTGGATTTATTACGTCTCAAGATAGGATATTCCGATTCCTATATTTTAAGTTTACACAATTGCTAGTAAGTCACTATGTATTAGCATATGAGAGTCGTGGCTTTATGCTTATGATGCTTATGACTCCTTTCAAAACTGGGCGCTTAGATTGCTTTCTTCAGGCGATTCGATGTTCCCGAAGTCTAAATTAAAATTTGCATTGCATTTTCAGCATTACAAGGCCTTTGTAGAACCTTCTTGACGACTCCTGATTGATAGACCATTTCTGCTTAATATTAAAAGCTGCCTACTTTTCAGTGTCAATTCGTCGCTAGTCTAGAAGAGGATAGCTTTTTCTCAGCAATCGAATCGATCTTCTAGCCTTTTTTAAGTGATTTTAATCGATGAAGAACTGTGGATTAGTTCGTATACTCGTAACTGGTGTTCCATTCAAACAAAATTAAACCAAGCATCTTACTTACTTACTTAATTGGTCATTACAGCTCCATAGTCAGGTTTACAACCTAGTTTTTCATACCAACCATTTGTGTTTGTTAATTTTATCCATGAGTACAGTTTAAGGTCGACTCCGAACAACAGATTTTTTTATTTTTTTTTTATTTTTAGACTTTTTGCCAGAAGACTACTGAGGTAATGTCGTTGATGACATATTTCGTTTTACTTCGAGATATTTGATCTGGAATTTTAACTACCGTCTAGTCTACGGTGACTTTATAGTTAATTTATTACAAAAGATTTCCTTTTACTACACCTCATGTATAGAATACCTAGCAAGACAGAGTTTTACCACGTTGTGTTTGTAAATAAAATAAAACTCGATTAATGAAGCTAAAAATAAAAATTAAAGAATTTCTGCTGTCCATACATATCTTATCACAATTTTAGGAATCTGCAACAAATTTCAAATATTTTACGAACCATTCTCACGTACTAATTTCATACTTTTTTGGATGCAAAAACAATTCATTTCATACAAAAAAATAATCTATAAGGGGATGGCAAAGCACAGCGGGTTGTAGCCAATATGATTAACTTATCTGTGTCATACTAATATAAATGACGTTAAAGATAATAAACACGGTGACATAAACCCTCATATTTATACATATACTCAAGCTTACTGTGTAAGTAGCAACCAACGTATGAAAATATATTTTTTAATTGATCATTTGTTGTTGGGAAAACAATTACTTTTTAAATGTTTTACTGTAAATATAAGCTGTTTAAATAATTTTTTTTAATTTTATTGTTATTGTAGTATTTATTTACTTATGTATATACAACAATAGCTAATTTGCTTTATTGTTAAGTGAGTCATAGTCAGATAGAGAATACGAATACAAATCCGAATCTGAATCAATTATCTGTTGATTTTTAAATTAAAAATATTGAGCTTAGCATACACATGAATGTATTTTCTTTGAATTTGTGTGCGTATGTGTCTACGTTTGTACGTAAAGAAAGTTATAAAGATTAATTGTAATTAGCATTCTATGTAGAAATCTCTATGTGTTAAATTAATGAAATGAATCATAGTAAAATTAGCTGCTGAGAATAAAAAAATATGATTTTGCTAACAATTATTATGACCATGCTAAACATAACTTTCAATAAGAAAATATTCTCAATCATTTTTCGTTAAACAATTGAAAAACAATTTAATATTAAATGTGGAATACGTATTAAAAAAATATTATTTTAATATTGTTATCATGAGTAAAATCATATGTATGACAAATAAGTTATTTTGAAATCATTGCTTTTTTTTTGTATTCCATGCCATGCAAATAGTTTATTAATCTTGAACGTAAGTAGTAAACATTTTATGATATCGTCCTTCTATTGCATGCTCACCAAAGTTTACCCACTTTGATGCCAAAATGTTAACACAACTAAAAGCAATTACAGACCGACGATCAATAGAAGGTATATCCCTAGTCAGTCAATCTCATTAATAACCCCTGAAGTTTGCAGTTCTTGTTCCTCCATAAATCGACTACCTAACCATCTCTACCCTAAGTAAATGCAGAATAAGAAAGGTGGCATAATAAATGATCCATAGTTTTCTCTACTCCTTCACATACATAACACACATACATAATTGGTAATTATGACGCTTCAGTCAGGATTAGGGCCTAGCTTCTCACACCACTCATATTGTGTATGTTAATTTTATATATGTGTGGCGGAACATACATTTTAAAGTCGACTCCGAACGATAGATTCTTGAGAATCTTTTAATGTCAGTTTTATTTACTCTCAGAGTTTTTCTCAGAAATCTGCTTTGAGGAAGTTGCTGACGACATATTTTTCATACTTCGTTTTGTAGTAGACGCCTGACCTGGGATTTGAACAGTGGCCTAACGTCTAATAAGCATAATTACTAAGCGACTTTACATAGCATTAGAGATGCCCCTATTCTATCTCTTAATCCCTTAGTCTTAAGAATATATGCCCGATTAGTACTCCTAAAATAGCTGTCTTCTACGGCCTGCACAGGGTTATTTTCGTTCAAATAGGATTGAGCTTAAAGCATAAGGCTCTTGCAACCCAATTCACAGTTTACAAGTGTATCAAACTTTTCCTTAACAATTTCAAAGAAGAAAATTATTGATGGCCTTATCGACTTTTGGTCAAACATTCCAAAGAAGAGGCATATTGGTGGTCTTATCGACTTTTCCTCAAAAAATAAGACTGTAAAAAAAGTTTTTTTTTACAACTTTCTGACGCAGTTAATAATAAACATTAGGTAAGAGGAAAAACACAAGCTAATGTTACCAAATTTTATAACTTTAACGTCTTCTGAATTGTAACGCCAGGGTATAATTAGAACACTGAACAGATTCTCAACTTTTTTAATCAAACCGATCCAAAGCACAGCTCCTTGTAGAGATTTGGTGGCTGCGTGGATGCTTCTAAGCAAGGAGATAGGAAGAGGCTATGTGATCCGATGATTCATCCTCATTGTTATAGAATCTTCATGTTGGGCTTGAAAAATCTCTGTTCTGAATATGTGTCCTCTGAGCCTACAGTGCCCTTTGGTGGTCCATATGGCCCAATTTGAGGTAAGCCCGCATGTCATGATTTGTTAGTGGTGGGTTTGAACCACCGCGAGCTCTGTGTGAAACCCGCAAGTTCCCTTAGTGACACGTTCACCACCGTACCCAGATCTTCAAACGTTCTGTCAGCTAAAAACCGAAGAAGTCTGTTATGAAGAGCAGGGCACTCGTCTAAAAAAGTGTTGTACCGATTCCGTTCTCTGGCCGACATGCCTGTAGAATAGTTTCATATTAATCTTATCGAATTGTTTCCATGTCCATACCACAACTTTCCTCCCCTTACAAAATAGATAAACTTTTCATTATTATTGTCGCCTGCTGCCAATTCATAAACACTTGCTTGTTTATTATCAGACTGAATCATTTATATATTTTTTTTTACTCTTTCGAGACATTTATATGAGTGTTGTCATGATATTCATTCATGATTCATTGTTCGTTAATTCTGTTAATTTTTTTCATTTTTTTCATTTTTATTAACAATTATTGAAATTCAAACGTTAAATTTTGTACGAGTACATGCTTTAATGTAATATAAATTGTATATGCTTTGAAAATGGAAACCTACCTACAGTCAGTCATAACACAAATAAAGAACAAAAAGCAATAATGAAATTGCATTTTAGAAAAGCACGTTTTCTTCTTTTCGAAAACTTTCTTTTTTATTTTCCAACGTTTACATGTAACGTAAATTTTTATTGTGTTGTGTGCTGTGTTTTTATTTTTATTTTTTAATTTTTCGTTTTTGATTTATTCTATACTACCATAACCATATTTGTATGTGCATATATGTATGTATGTATGTAATGTTTATAACAAAAATTTTTTTATGATTTTTTAAGTTTTTTTTGACTGCATGGTATTGGTGTTGTAGGCAACTTGTTGCCGCTTTTTCTTTATTCGTTTTTTTTTATTCGCTTTAAAGTAAATTTACCGTTAACAAACTGTATTGACTGTATGGTGTTACTATGTTGTAAATGCATTTACTGCACATGTATATGTGTTGCATTTTATTTTTTTTTTTTTTATTTTTTACAGTCAGTCAAACCTTGTCACCAAAACCTAATTCTAGTCTGTTCATGCCTCACGAACTCGAAGTGTATTTCTTTGTAAATGGCAATCGTACATTATATATACTTCTTACCACCAACAACATTATAAAAAAAAAATAAATACAAAAAAACAACAATTTTTTCTAAAATAAAAAAAAATAAAAATGGTTCTTAATGCGCTTAGAAAGTTTTACTTGTTTTATATGTTTTCGAAAATTTCTTAATAAAACTTCAATTTATTGGAAATAAACAGTGCACTATGCTGTTTAAAGAAGTAACAGATGGAAAACATTACCGTCAGTCAAATACGAATTTATGTCGTCCTCAAAGGAATATGCAGAGCATTTAATACCAGCTTAAAATATAGTTTGGACTTTACCAGTCTGACTTATATTGATTGTGTAACTTTGATAGGTACATATATAGGGTGGGCCATCTATCGATTTAAAACTCAACTCGGTTATTTCCAATCTGGCAATACTTATGTCATTCAAATCTGTCAAAAAATTCAGTATATTATCTTCAATGGACATAATGAATCGATTTAGGCTTGGACAATGTTGGGATTTATTGGGCCAACGAGAAACTGCACGACGACAATGATTTTGCAAAAAAAAAGATAAAAAATCATCGTTTGGAATGAAACTTATTTTCCTCTTGGTGAGTACGTTAGTAAGCAAAATTACCATATTTGGTGCTCAGAAAACCCACAAATGGTCTTACAGAAGCCAACGCACCCATTACGAGTGACTGCTGGGTGCTGCGAGTGCAGCGGAGGCATTATTAGCACATATTTCTTTGAATATGATGACGGCGCAACCATTATGGTCAATGGAGACACCTATCGCACCATGACAGCCGATTTTTTTTGTATCCACTGTTAATGGTATTGATGTGAACGATGTTTGGTTTCAACAAGACGGTAAAACTTGCCTGACATCGTATTTAACAAACAACTCAGCGCGAAATCAGTTTATTACAAATTTATTTTCCTAAGAGGTTCTGTTTAATGGCTCCCTCCTTTGCCAGATTTACTGAAAAAACTAATCAAATTTGGACTGATCAAATGGACGTAGAGACCAGATATCAGCAATGAGGATTCAAAAAGATAAATAGATTCGAATCATACTCATAATTTCTGATACTTATACACATTCATACTTATTTTAATATCATACTCATACTACTCATATTCAAACTTTGAAGAACTCATCGTACTCATACTTAACAATACGCATGATGTTGTTGATTTCGACTCTCCATGACACAACATTTACAAAAATCACAAAATAAGTATGATCCGCGTACGAACACTACACAATACTCACTAGAAGGTTGTGTGTTTGCTTCTTCTTCTTTCTTATTTTTTTGTACATGTAACAACAACTAAGACTATAAATTCAAATCACTCGAATCATTTACGAGTATTATAAGTATTTTTCTAAAGTTATGAATCTGAATGAGTAGACTTATGAATCAAACATATTTCGAATGTTATGAGTTTGATGTCAACGTTGTACTCATACTCATTGCAACCTGTACTTCGAACTGTAAATCAATGCTGTAGTGAGTACGAATGAATCAGAGTAGTTGAATTTCAATACTGTTGACTCATTTATACCGAAAATTTCATGAGTACTTAGGAGTAGCGAAAAAACGATTCATTGCTGATCTCTGGTAGGGACGTCAGGCATATTTGAAAAATAAAAAATTGTTTATGAGATAAAAAGCGTTGAAGTAAATATTTTCATATCATTTCGAAATCATTTAATTCTTCAAGCATTATTTGATTTCAACACTTTATTTTAATTTATTTTTTATTTATTTTTATTAAAATTCGTTTCATTTAAGACTATTATTTTTTTCGTTTCTGTTCAATCATATATTCTCCTGTTTTTGTTTTTGTTTTGTTTACAGTTCATCAAATTATTTAATTCTCGTAAGCAAATTTTTAGTTGTTGTTATTTAAGTTTTATTTATTTTTTGTTTTTTGTTTTTGTTTTGTTAACATAAACAAAACATTTGAATATTCATTGAGTTTTGCAAAAAAAAAATCGTAGAATTGCATAAAAAACTTTACTGTTTAGATTATATACAAAGAATTTCATTCATTCTTCAGTCATTCTTCATTCATTCTGTTTATAAATTTTAGGATTCCAAGTACATATGTATTTACATTTCTTTTACACAAACAAATATATATATGTATATAAAATATGTATTTATGTATGTGTATAGACAGATATTTATGTAAACAATGAAAAATGTTTTCGTGGATAAAACTATCGACATTAGAAAAGGAAAAAAAAACAAAAAAAGAAATCATTTGCTAAGCTGTTGATGTAATTTAAAACAAAACAAAAATTGCATAAAAATAAATCGAAAATAATTGAATTTATTTTTACGTATTTATGTGGTTAGATATCTTTAATTAAACCATAAACATAAATGCTTTTTAATTATATGAAATGAAATGTCTAAGAAATCTTGATAGAAAACACAAAACATTACACATTGTTATTGTGCTTCTTTTTTCTCTTAATTAAAATATACTATTTCCGTAGTAGTAGTAGAATAGAAAATAATTAGAAAAATAAATATTTTGAAAATAGATTAGTAATCTGCAATCGTTTATAAACAATTAAAATTTATTTCACTTAGTATACTTGGCCTCATTTTCTAATTTTTATTGAAATGTATAAACTTTTTAAAAATAATTAATATTTCAAGGTGTAATGAAACAACACAAATGAAATTAGACAGGATAAAAAAATTAGCATGTGTTGGATTAAATGAGCCAATGAGATGTCCGATGTCCAACATCGGGCCTGGAATCTCATGGTACTCAGTGGAGGGTATGGTTCGTTCTTGATATATCATATGCTGATAATACCGCAGTCACCGTAGTCCAGTATTTAGTGTATTAGTCTACTAAACTAGATCTCGTTGATTTAAACCCCTCGATTCAAACGAAATATGTAAAAAACTAATTTCTTTCTTCCTCTCAACAGAGGATAAATAAAATTGCGATTAAAAGCTTCTGAAATGTATCATTCGGAGCCATAGGTAAGCTGGCAGGTCTCTTCTAATTTATGGCACGACATCAAAATATGTGCTCATATAAACTTGAACAGAGAGTACAACGAACGGGGCACAACGATACTATGTGACAGTCAGCAAGCAATTCGAGCACTCGTCTCGTACACGATTTTTGGAAAATAATACGGAACAATTTCGAAAAGTTGTCACCGTGGTTTAGTAGGTGGTGTGTTGGCTTATTAGATGTTCTGCCACGGTTCAACCCTTGGCTCAGACATCTCGAATAAAACGAAATATGAAAAACGATTTCTTCGGCAACTTCCTCTCAGCAGATTTCTGTCGAAAACTCTGAGAGTAAATAAAATTGTCATGAAAAGTTTCTCAAAAAAAAAAAAAAAATAAACTGTCGTTCAGGGTCGACTTTAACTTGTAGGCTCCTCCACTTATGTATAAAATTAACACACACAACAATGAACAGACAAATGCGATTGCAAGGACTGCCAGAACGTTACAGCTAACAGAAATTAAACTGAGGACCGGCCTGTTTTACACTGTTGCTGTTAACTCTTGGAATATTTGCACCAAATTTGTATCGCCTCGAACGTAATATACAAATTCTATGCCAGCTTAGCTTAAGTTAGAAGGCGAATCTTCCCTGAAAGGCAAGATCCTACTCAAGGCATCACTTATATTATTTGTGATACCACAATTATATGCAAACAGGAGAGAAAATGTTTCCATATAAGAAACTAACTCGACTACAGTATAAATCTTTCTATTACAACAAAGTTTATGTTTTTATGTTCCGTCAAAATTAAAAGAAAAAGATAGTTGAAGAACTTCCTGTTCTGCATTGCAAGAGAAAGACACAGGAGATGATATATAGTGCTTTTCCCCACCTCAGCCCCACAGTAGCTTTAGGCGAATGAAAAATCTATCGGTATGTCTTCCAATAAAACTGTAGCCTGTTATAGTTGCATTTGTGCAATGGATGGCCATGTGATTTAAGTATAGACGACAAGCAGTTATCTTTTCTTATCCATACATGTTCAGCAATTGTAGCAATATTTCATATACTCTCCAGCTACGAACGAAATTACATCTCCTTGTAAACCATGCAGAGATCACATATTCGAAGTGAGGCGATCGAAACACCTATGTCTTGTAACATAACAGAGGTTATGAGCTACGTACCGGCTCTGGCCGGTACATCACCAACACAATTTCCGAAGATATCCAAATGAATGATACAATATTTCCCTGAGATATGCTCGGCTTCCATGGACGATGACTGACGTAAGGGTTGCCCTTCATTTGAAACTTAATTACGGCGTAGATGTTGAAGTAAATTAAAAGATTTTTGGAATAAAATACCACATCCCATCAAGCCGCTTGAATATGTCCTCCGACTGGAAGATACTGCTGTAATCATCAAACGTGAAGTCGTCGTAATCTAGTAGGTAGTGTGTTGGATTATTAGACGTGAGCACACGGTCCAAACCCCAGGCCAGATGTCTCCAACAAAACGAAAAATGAAAAGTATTTCTTCGGCAACTTCCTCTCAGCAGATTTCTGGCAAAAACTCTGAAAGTCGATAAACCTGCCATGAAAAAAGTTTCTCAAAAAATCTGTTGTTCGGAATCGAATTTAAACTGTAGGTCTCGCCACTTATGTATACAACATAGGTGATGTGAGAAGCTAAGTCGTAATCCTGACTGAAGGGTCATAATGATCAATTATGTACATTATGTAAAGTCTCATATTCTAATAAAATAAAAAAATAAAAATATTTTATTAAATTATTATGTACCCGGAACTCATTTCATATTTAAAAATATTTTTTTAAAGCATTTTACAAAATAATGGTAGTAAACATAAATTTTTAAAGTGTTAAAAACTACACACATTTAACGCTTATTTGATGATGGCACCAGCATTTAGTAAAATTTTCATTTCATTTTGAAAGTATTCGCTTGGGTTTTACAGCAAAAACTCATCTTCGTAAAGCTAGCATCAAATACATAGGTAAATGAAAACGAGAAAGAAACATGAAAAAACTATTTGGCTTGAAATATTATTCAACGTTTTTGCCCGGTCCCTAGGTACCTATTTATAATAGTTACTTGCTAAACCAACAACAAAAAGCCATAACATATATTATCCACAAAATTTTAACGCAAACATACCCTCCTCCTGCCCCACTCGTTTGACATAAATTATTATTGTAGAATTTAAAAAATGAGTAAAATACACATACTTTTTAACGTATTTTTTTGTTTGTTTTTTTTTTTCAACACACAAAACAACAAACCCCCGACCATTGGTAGTCTTAAAGCATCCAAAAAGCTATTTTCGCACAAAATAAAAGAAACAACAACAACAACAAAAGTTGTTCAAATTGCGGTTAAGAATAGTAGAATTCAATACAATTTACCAACTACACCGCGATAGTCGAATGTTAAAAACCCAGTTTAGTTCATTGCACCTTTTTGTATTGGTGGTACTGGGTTTGAGTGTGTAAAATAAAGTTTTTTGAACTTTTTTTTTGTTCGTTTCTTCCTCATTTTGTTTGGTTTTCGTTAATGTTTTTTGTCTTTTTACTGACTTAAAAGTTTGTTAACATTTGTTGTTGTTTTTCTTTTTATTTTGGTTTTTGTTTTTATTTTTAAATAAAAAGCACAAGTCCACTTACGCTGAGGTATAGGTGATTATATACGTACAAATTTTATTGCAACACATTTAAATAAAAAGAGAAAATCTACAAATTTATATTTTGTATGAAGGTCAGGGATGGGTAATAAATTTTTTTGACGTTGCAAAAAAAAAAAATTGAAAGGGGGAATTGATCCCCTATTCTTGCTCGTCATAAAAGCTTACAGAGAAGCCGGTGTCAGGTCTTCGCTCGGAGGAGCATATGCATCCAGAGACCACTATTATATCTGCTATGAGGATAATAGCTACTTAATATCGAAAGTTATCTCGCTGTAGACAAGCAAAACAATGAAATGAAAATCGTTGCTCGTTGTTTAATGAAATTCTTGTATTAGCAAACCTTGTTTACACAATGTAAGCTCAAATAGCGCAAACCAAACACGTAGCAAAATGTCACCAAAATTTATAAGATTGTATTTGTGGAGGGGCGCTTAGATCACTGTTTCAATCTTGAAAGTATTTCATAGGGCTATTAGCCAACATAACCTTACTTACTTGCCTACTTAATTATTCTTTACAATCCTTTAGTCAGGATTACGATTTAGTTTCTCACAGCAACCATGATGTAACCGTTAATTTTATCCCTGACGCACTTGTTATTACAACAAAGAATTCAATTGAATTCATACCTAAGGTTCGCATTCTCCTGCAGGGAAGCAATTAAATGGTTCCGCAGAAACTTCTTTCAAGAATTTCACTGCTGTTTCCATCAGTAGACAGTGAGAGAACCACGGCACTACTTGAGACCGACAAGAGAACGGTTAGCATTCGAGCAGGAATTTTAACGACAAACTGCGCTATTAGTAGCTTCGCTGACAGGCTTGGTCTGCCCCATCAGAATTACTACAGAAGCTGCCAGGATTTGGAGGGAACATAATCGGTACAACAACTATTATGCAAGTTGCCAGCATTTCATGACAAATATCATCGGTGACAGAACATTAGAACATCTCGACATGGTGGCGAATTTGACACCAAGAGAACTGGCCGGTTTCATCCAGAGCTTGGAGTTGTTCAAAGCCACTGATCATTATAACAGAATTGACCACATGGTCCACCGAGTGAACTTGCTTGTGAAAAGCAAGCTACACGCTAGCCTAAGCTAACTTTAAAAAAACAAATAAAAATAAATAAAATAGGATAACGTGAAAGACCGGACATCCCTGATCTGATCTGGATTTGTGACACATATAATTCACAAAATTTTTAAAATTTAAAAAAAAAAATCTTTTTTAATATTTTCAAAATATTATAAAATTTTTCTTATTTGAAAAAAGTAAAAAAATTAACAAATAATTCAGATATAAATGAAAATGAGATTATATCAACATTTCCAGCCCTGAAGGGGAACTATAAACAAATGTATAGAGTCAAAGGCACAATGTTAACATATGTTAAGGTATAAGCACTTGGGCTTATATGTACATACACACATACATAGATATGGATGTCTAAATGTATCTGTATTTTTATCTGAATAAATGTTTATATGCAGATGAGCATTAAAAATTTATAATTACAAATGATGCAAGTTGGCAGTAGTCATGGAATGGAATGGAATGCAATCAGTCAGGCAAACTAGGTGCTGTTCATACAGTTTATTTTCATAAAAAAAAATTATTTCGTGTTTTTTTTTTCTTTTTTATGAACAAATGTTAAAAATGCATCACGCAATTATATAAAATATGTTTATATGTTTCTACATATGCACGGATTTATGTTCACTTGGGTATATGTATGTATGTACTCGTATATAGGCTTTTGAGTTGTTGTTTTTTTTTCTGTGCATGTGCAATATCTCAATTTGGTACAAGTATTTCATTTGTAAAGTTGGTACCATAATATAATGGAATCACAACAGTGCACAATATAACCGAAAATAAAAGAAAAAACAACCATAACAACAACAACAACAATTTTATAATCGTAAACTGGGTATTAACACAAGGCTCAAGTAAATCCGATATGCTGACTTTTATATTTCCACATAGAGTTCGTTGAAAAAACAAGAAAAAATAACTAAAAATGTATCTCTAAAGAAAATTGTACGTGTAAAAAGTCCCTTTGTATATATGTATGTATAAGTATGTGCATACATATGGATTTATAACACATACATACATACATACATATACATATATAGAGATTATATGTTTTTAATAATTTAACGAAATAATTATTATTTCTTTATAATGCATAAATAAAAATGCTTATCGTTTTCTAATCCAGTTTTAAAGTTGAGAAGGGTCAGTTTCAAAGTGTCATAGTTAACTAAGTTCAGCATTTTTTCAATGTATACATGCGTTTCTAATAAAACTAGAAGGAAACGTTCATTAATTAAAATTAACGGATACACAACATATCTGGTGCTTCATTAGTAAATCATTTAATTTTTTTATCAAAAACTTAATCAGTGAAATTCAGTTTTCCCTCACATGGAAATCTTTTTTCTAAGACCTACTTAAAACATTTCCCTTCAAAGTTAGCAACTGGAGAGCTGTTCGTAGCAAGCTATGATATCAATGATCTTTGAATGCAGATGAAAAACTTTGTTCGTAACTTGTGGTTGGTTGATTGGTTGGCAGGCCAATTATTTCCAACGTATTGCAGAAGACTGCAAATGTGTAAATTTTTTTAAAATTTTTGAGAAACATTTCATGGCAGTTTTATTTAATTTTATTTACTCTCAGAGTTTTTATCTAGTAAGGCAATACACTATCTACTAGACTACAGCGATTTCAGCATTGTCGAAAATACCGTTAAGTGGTCCAATTGCCCACAAGTTTAGCAGAAATTTAGCATAAAGAAATTTAAGTTCTAAACCCCTTAACTAAGGTTGGATTCTAAAAGAATTTCGATATATGATATGATATGATGATATTTCATAAGCCGACTCACTACCTACTATACTAAGGCGACTTCTGACATACGACATATTAGGTTAGGTCGGAGTGGTAGTTTTGATATCAAAAGCTCACTTAAGCACGCATAGAGGCCCGTTGTGACGCCACAGATGAACGCAGTCCTTGTAGTGGCCAAGTTCTACAAGCTACGGAAGAAGAAGAAGTTGGTCAGCGCAAGGGCTGCACTACATGCGACATGGCGAAGTCAAATTGTTAACCAGAAGAAGGCGTCTTGAGGCCAAAGTCGGCGACTTTATTTTCGAGAACTTCTGCGATGTAATCCTGAACAGTGAGGAGAATTGGAACAGTATAGTAAGATACGCTGAAGTCTTACTAAAATCACAAAAGATGGACTTAGATGAGAGAAGTAGAATGGACGTTTGAACACCTTGTCAGAATTCGTTACGCAATCCGGACGCGGATTGATGAGAAGGGGCCAAATGGCCAAACGGACTCCACTTCGAAGTAATACCACAGTAGTTCCGGAGTGGGCATAAGGAGTCCAAAAGAGGAGGGGGAGATTTAGTGGGTGAGGGCCCCACACACGGGGGATAGTGACGACTACCCCTATGGTGCGCTTAGGTACATTTACTCCTCCTCAGCGTAAAAAAAAAAAAAAATTGTTAACCAACGTTGTTCAACGAATGCCAAGTCGGAACCATCAGAAAGTCCAAATTCTTAACTCAGGCAATAATTGAATCGTTCAGAAGCACAACTCTTACCAAACTAGGTAATTTGATACGAAAGTGTTTCCCATCAAAATAATGATAAGCCACCCACATTATCGTATATCAGGCTGAAGCTTAGGAAATTTGATCGGAATAGTCTTATACGCACCATAGTACACTATAAAATATTGAAAATTACTGTGTCCAGCAGTGGACAGCAGGAAAACCAGGGAACTACATGAATTCGACAAGAAAACTGTTAGCATTCTAGCAGGAATTCTAACGAAACATTGTGTTATTGGCAGATTTGCCGGCCAGCTCGGTCTGTTCCACTAGACTAACTGCAGAAGATGTAAAGGAAACGAAATCGGTGCAACACCTTTTATATGAGTGCCCGTGCACATCAAAACAGGCCTCAGCTGCTTTTGCGTGACAGAACGTTTGAAGATATGGGGAACTGGCAGGTTTCATCAATCATTAACAAATCATGACACGTGACCTTACCTCACACTGGATAACACACTGGGGCCATTTGGGCCACCGAGTCAACTTGTCTGTGAACGTCAAGCCACTAGCTAACCTAGCCTAACCTAAAAAGATCAAATGACATGGGAAATATTCGCCGGAAGGCATTTAAATGGTATAAACAGATATCCACCAAAGGAACAGAAGAAGTAGTCGTTCTTCTCATACGTTCAGAAGAAAAGTTGAATTCAAAGTAAACGGCCGCAGAAAGAGTTAAAGTGAAAGCGTTATCCTAGATTAGACATTTGTTGAGTAAAATTATTGAAATCCTATAAATTTTATGGGAATCAGGGGAATAGATATTGTGGTAAGTACATCTTATATAATATTTGAACACCGAACCAGAAAATTCATAAAGTAAACAACTTGTAGCGTAGTCACCATAAAATGCAAGAAACTTTCTTGGACAATGACACTCGCAGAATAGTTTCAATTCTGTTTTTAGTCTGACTGTACCTAATCGAATAAATGAAATAAACGAAATGACTCTCATGGTTTTTGTTTTGTCCCTCATATATTAGCAATTATCTTAAAGTATATTCTTTTATAATGATTGCCACTTAAAGTTCGCTTATATTAAAATTTGTTTTTCATTAATTTCTTTGACTCCCAAAATTCAGCAACTCATGCATGCAATTGGTTTCTACTGCATGCCGCCTGCTAAAACTCTCTTAAACTTGAACTTTGTGGCACAAAGAAAGAAAAAATGAAAAACTGTTTAGATCCTTAGTTTTCATAGACAAAATATATGAACATTTAAAATAAATACTTGAAACCGGGTCTTTAGTTCCATTTTCTTTAGTTTGAGTTTGCCACTCGAAGCCAACTTTACAAAGGGAAGCCAACTTAAAGGGGAGAAGAGAAAAAAATTTGAAGCACTTTTGCTGACTCCATAACTCATTTTATATGCACTTTTGATAATGATGCAAGGGCGTATTTAATGTATATCATTAGTATGAACATACATATATGTGTGTATGCATGTATGTATGTAATAAAGAAATATATTTTCTACAATTCTCTCTCTCCTGTATAGATAGGTTGACTCGGTTATAATTCATAGAGAAGTTTTTTTTTTCATTCTTTCTCTTTTTGTTTTTATAAATTATTTAAATTTTCTTTTTGATGTATGTATGTATATACGTATGTATGTATGTATGTACATAAGTATGTATGTATGTATGTTTCTATGAACTTACAAAGGTACAGTGTACCTTTATGTACGTACATATGTATGTCTGTATGCATTTATGGTAGATACGTAGGTGCCTTTTATAAACGAGTAGTAGACAATAATAAGTACTATTATGAAGAAAATATTTTCCAACTCTCCTGTCTACATTATTTAGCTCCTTGCTACACACAGCCAACGGGTATACATATATGATTTGCAACAACAGTTCGACGCAACAATATAACATCTAAGGCCTGAAATTTAAAGGCAGAATTGCAAGTTGTTAGATGACAATTGCAAATTGCTTTTCATTGTAAACTTAAATTAATTTCGTATGTATATTCTGCTTACTTCGAATGTGATTTAAGGTTTCAACAATTCGTTGTACACCATTTATTATGACATCTACAATGACTTTAAGGTATTTCAGGCATTGCTTACGTATGTACAGATCCTTGCAAAACATTTAAACATGGAAAAGAAGTGCATAAAATATGATAAAGAGTGCTACTACATATATGTATGTGTGTATGTATGTGTAGAGAGAAAAAGAAGGACTCAATTGTTTTAACAGCTGCTTTAAAATAATAAATTCAGGTATCACTTCAATTTGTCTAATTGGATGAATAACATACATACATACGTATGTATATGAATTCATTTAATTTATGAAATTTAATGAAATACATGTAAAATATGTTTCTTTTTATATTTACATATGCATGAATGAAAGCCCGGGTTCGAACCCCAGGTCCGACATCAAAACGAAAATATGAAAAAAATATTTCTTCGGCGACTTCCTCTCAGCAGATTTCTGGCAAAAACTCTGCGAGTAAATAAACCTGCCATGAAAAAGTTTCTCAAAAATATGTCGTTCGGAGTGGATGTTAAACTGTAGGTTCCGCCACTCGCGTATAAAATTAAGGCACACAACATGAGTGGTGTGAGAAGCTAGGCCGTAATCCTGACTGAAGAGTTGTAATAGCCAATTATGTATGTATGTATCTAATTAACAATGAATGAACATGTTCTCAAAGTACATAGAGCACTTCATTCCTTTTTACGATCAATATAATCATTTTAGAAATCGCCGTAGTCTAGTAGGTTGTGTGTTCATTGATTAGACAAGAGCCAGCAGTTCAACCCCTAGCTCAGATGTCTTAAATAAAATGAAATATGAAAAAAAAATTTCTTTCGGCGACTTCCAAAAACGCCGTATGTAAATCAAATTGCCATGAGAAGTTTCTCCAAAATCGACATTAAACAGTTTGTTCCGCCGCTCATGGATAACATTAACGCTCACAACATTAATGCTGTGAGAAGCTAAGTTGTAATCGTGACTAAAGGGTTGTAATCAGTGTTGCCGTTTTTGGTTATTTCTAACCAAAATTGGTTATTTTTTTGATCAATGTGTAGATTTTTTTGGTTTTGGTTATTTTTTTTTTCTTATAAAAAAGCTGTTGTTTTGTTTGTTAAAATGAATTAATTAGTAAGACTAAAGTTTTATTTAGCAATTTTTTGTTTCTTTTTGTATTAATTATTATTTAAATTTGAAAAAAATTAAATAAATGTCTGCGAATTTAATTTTGGTTATATTTTTTCTTATTTGGTGATTTTTGTCACAAATGTTGGTTACAAAATTTACTTTTTTCGTGGCAGCACTGGTTGTAATTACTAATTAAGTAATCTGCAATGCAGTAAATCTCCACACTTCATCAGGTAGTTTAAAACTGCCTGTAGCCTATATTGGCCTATAATGGGCAATGAATTAAGTAAGTGGTTTCAAAGCCATCAACTAATCAATCTTCGCCACTGCGCTATACTTGTTGGCCTTTATCCGCCGAGTACGTAGTCCTCGTGCCTATAAAATATGCCTTGTATAATAATTGAAGTTAAATGATCATGGTTTGCCCGATATCTCAAGTTCCAAAATTATTTGGGATATACCACTTACTGAGTTTAATTTGGGACACCTTAGGCTATAATTTGTATATAGTCAGATATCTGCAGCAAGTCCGTGATATCGTATATTTGGGTGATTTCTTCCTTGACTATTTTTGATATTTTCTGTTAACCACTGAACATTGCTCTGTTAACTCTAACATTAAAAATTTTGGTTCTTGTCTTTGCTAGTTAAATTTGAATTTATCTTCACAAACATAAGAACTCGAGGCCTCTAGATGTTTAATATTTTCCTTGCCTGAATTACTCTCTTTATAGCTATCGCAGGCTTGTCTGAATGCATTATTTGGAACGAAATCTAAGCATCTTATCGTTGAATATTTTCTTTGCCTTCCCAAGCGTTTGAAACTGAATTGCTCGGTTTGTTGTCAAATACATTAACCACTACACCACTTCTGTAAAAGAAAATGAGGTTATTCCCCTTTTTGGATAATTTTCCTTTAACTTTGGCAATATTTTAAACGACTGAAAAATTCATTATCATTTCATAAAACTTCCTATAATGCAAAATCCAACCAAAAAATAAAATTAAAATTCTAATAAAAATACCGGCGATAATATTCTTGACTTAAACTATCATTATGCTAATGATGTTGTTGTTGTTGTTGTATTTCTATGGCATTTGGTAAAGAAAAACCGCTCGCTTTTCATTCCTAAAGTTATTATGGTTTGTGTTGGAGCTATCAGTTGTAAATGCCTTTTCCGTTGTGTATGATTCTCGTGAATACTTTCTGTTTTTATTATGAGTGTTGCTCTAGGTTTTTCGTTTGTTGTTGTTGTTTTTAGACTTATAATTTTGTAGCTCTTAATCAAAGAAGTTGTGAAACTACTTTATTGAAATTAAAAACCAGCAGATTTAACCATGATCTAATTTTAGTTTTTTTTCTTTCAAGTTTTTTTTTGTCGACCAGCCGCATACACAGAAAAACCACGTTTTATACTTCAATAACAAGAACTTTGTACAATAAAGACGACAAATAAAAAACATGGAAAATTCAGAAAGAAACGTAATAAAAAATTTTAAATGGCAAAGAGAACAAACTGTAACAACAACAAGAAGCAGCACATACATAAATAAAAATAAAATAAGAAAAACAGACTTAAAGCCGTTTATTTTAGAAACGGCTAAAAAAAACAGCAGAAGGAGAAGACATGAAACAGAGCAAAAGTCAAATCATAAAAATTAAAATTAAAACTAAAAACTAAACGAAGAACGAGAGGTAAAAACAGCATAAAGTGAGTAAAACTAAAAGCAAAACGTATAAATAAGAACGAAAAATAAAACGTTATTTTCAATTTTAACCAAGAAATACAATAAAAACAAAAAATACAAGAAAAAAAAACATAAAAAACGGGTTAATAAAACAGAATACAACAGCAACAAATAGCAGCAGCGACAGATATTAAAATCCACTCGGGGTAATATAAAACGCTAACTTAGTCACACACACACACAGATATACTAACACACACATACACACCCATATTAACACAAAAACTATAAGCAAACTAACTAACTGCATTATATATGCGAAGAAAATGTGTAACAAAAAGGAAAAGATAAAAAATAAACATGTAAAGACAAGCAAGAAAGGAGAAGAGACAACAAAAGCAGAATCTGTTAAGAAAAACAAAAAAAAAACGAGTTAAAAAACATTTTAGGTGTGGATAAAAGTATAACGTTTTTTTCTTTCCCCCATTTTGTATATGTATTAACAGTATGCTATGGCATAAGTGTGTGTAAGTAAGTGAGAGAGTAAATAAAGCATGCTAGACCTGCGCAGTGGGAGATTTTTATGTAAACTGATATAAAACAATTAATTTTTTTTTTAATTTTATTTTACGAAACAAGCTTTAGATTTATGGTTCCTATTTATTATCGAACAATAAATTTGAAAATGTAATGAACGACATAAGAAAGAATTGTTTCGTTTTCATTTTTTGTTATTTATTTTGTGTTTCACACATTTTGTGATGAAAATTATGATGAACTTTTATTTGTTAAGCTTTTAAAATTCAATTAACCAATGGAAATAGGAAAAGTGGTGGAGATTTTTTTCTTACCTGCTTATAAATTAAAACAAAATAAATGATTAAGTATTACAAAGCAAATTTTTCAATTCAATTTTTGTATAAACTTTTACAAAAATCTATGGAAATTAGACACACTTTTTTGATGAGTTGTGCTCTCATATGAGGTATAGAAAAAAATTTTAAGTTATAGGCATCAATATTATCCATAGAAAATGTATAAAATTAACTCACTCACACATAAGTGGTGTGAGAAGTTAGGTTGTAATCCTGACTTAAGGGTTTCCTGTTATGTTCTTAAGTATACAAAAAGTTCCTTTATCACGAATTGTTGTTCTTATTTTAACATTTTATAAGTAATAAATAAACGTTTTAATTTTTGGAAATTTATTCGACTATTCACATTTACTTTTCTTGCTATCCTAAGAAAATGAATTATTTCAGTGGTGTTTACTTACTTTTGGCGCTCACTGTATGATCTAGTAGATTGCAAATAAAATAAAAATAAATTTTTGTTTAGTTTTAATTAAACTCTTTATTGTTCGCACAATTCGGTGTGATACTGTTTACAACTTAATGTAAACAACAACAATTGCTTTGTTTGTTATTACTTTGTTTACACTCATTGCATAAACAAAAACTATTACTAGTCAATTGTTGGACAGATCTTTGTAACGGAGATCTTCAAACCACGATTACTCTCTTCAAACACACCGCGCCTTCACGCAAGACATTGTACAAGCCTTTGTCAGTGCTTCTGTCTTGTTGGGTCCAACAATTCATATAAGAGTAAACTTTCGAATGTATTGCTATTACCTCCTGAGCCAGTCGAAATTCTTGAAAAATTTTAGATGTGGTTTTATCGTCAGTTAATAATCTAGTATTCCCATCCGATATACTCTGATACAGCATACGAACAGAGGTAGTCTGTATAGCTGTTAAATTAACAGTAACAAATAGCCTATGTACTACTACAGTATTGGGACAATGTAAGGGTTTATCTAAAATTCAACTGTTCTCAAAAGATTCCACATTCAAATTTGTCACGTGAGCTAAGATGAGTAAATTACTAACATAATCGAATCTACACGTTCTCGGAAATGCTTACCAAAGTTACATTACAGTTCGGTAGTCTCTCTCATTTCTTTTTACATTCTAACGAAACGTTTCGTTACGTTCAGTGAACATTTGGCTAATTCTATTATTATTGTTTGTAGGTAAAGAAAGCTGGCAATCCTAATATCCTCAAACCTGCTTAACGAAGCAACAATAAGTAGATATTTTTGGCAGTTTTGTGCTCATTAAAGGAATGAAAATGTTTGAAAAAAAATTATACTGAATGTAATTAAAATGTATTAAAAAAGAATTTCAACAATATTAAAATTTTTTTTAAAATTCAAAATATATTTAATAAAACAAAAAAAGATTTAAAATGTGTGACACAAAATATTATGCGAATGTAATGTAATTAAAATGTGAATTCTATAACTTCAGCAAATATTAATGACATTATAGATATTTTATATTGTTTTTGTTTTTTTAATGTAATTCATATCAAAGGCTGATGTAATGAGTTCATAATGAGATTAAAATAATAATTGTACAACAAAGATAAAGTCAAAACAAAATTTTACCAATTAAAAGGGCATTTTTATGTAATTTTTTTATCAAATTTAATGCAACTACAAAATCGCTGTAGATTTGATGCTACGGACGGAAATGTAGAAAAATCCTTTCAGCAGATTTTTGGCAACAAATCTGAGAGTAAAATAAATCTGCCATGAAAACTTTTTCAAACTTTCGGTTTTAAACTGAAGGTCCCGCCACTCATGCTTAAAATTAACACACACGACACAAGGGGATCGTACCCCAAATGTTACATTCTCTACGACACTGGGTTATAAATAGTATTGTAATTGCCCCATGGCCCAGTTTACATATGTTGGTTTTGAACCCACAAATCGCACGATTGTCTGTTTATATCACGTGAAGCGATCATAACCTCAAATCTGTGGTTGAAAATATCTAATATAGCATGATAGGTGTGGCATGTAGCGCCGTCCTATTGGAACCACATATGCTTTGTGTCCAGAACATCTAATTCAGACTAAAAGAAGTTGGTTATCATCAACCTATAGTGTTTGCCGTTGACTGTTATGGTCGTGCAAATGTCTTTCCCAAGGAAAAATCGAACTATCACAACGCCAGAATGAAATCAACAATAAACAGTGACATTCGAATTGTATTGAATGCTCTCAGCATATTTCTGGCAAAAACTCTGAGAGTAAATAAAATTGCCATGAATAGTTTCTCAAAAATCTGTCGTTCGGAGTTGACGTTAAACTGTAAGTCCCACCACTCGTGTATAAAATTAACACACACAACATAAGTGGTGTGAGAAGCTAGGGAGTAATCCTGTCTGAAGAGTTGCAATGACCAATTATGTGTGTATGTATTGGATGCTCTTGAAACTCATGTAGTTTGGTGGTATTCTTTTATATTCAACAAATTTGTACCCAATTATACAAAAATAGGCCTCGTTGTTGAAGATGATTTTTCGTTAAAAATTAGGTTCCGATCTGAAGACCCCATTTAAATAAAATAATTTCATTATTTGTATGTGTTTTTGAATGCTATATGCCTTCATGTTTATTTGACAAAACATATTGAATAAATGACAGCTAATTTGACAGATGTAGCTGCAACAAAATGGCCGTTATCATGTGTCAAGGTACAGTATCACTGTTGGTAGACATCTTAATGTCAAATAAAAAATTTTTGCACCTGCGCATTAGCTCTAAAAGTGTTTAACTTGATTATTTTTTATTTTTTTAATTATTAACAATTTTTCGATATTTTTTTTAATAAATTTAACGACCGTAATTAAATAGAAAATGAAGATTAAATAAAATTTTAAGGAAATCAAAAATTCTTTATAAATATTTAATTTAATAAATAAACATTTTAATGGACCTGCGCACTAAGAACTAGAAATGATTTGCTTTAGAATTTTTCTGATCTTAATTAAAAAAACAAAAAAAATAGAATCTAAAAACAGAACAATGGCCATAACAATGAAAAATATTGCGCCAAAACAGAGCATTTCTTTTGTATATATTTTTTTTTTGCTTTTCAAAGGAGCAAATGCTTTGTTCTAAAGTGGAGCTTGGCAAGTAATTAAAAGGAGAATCATTTTTTTTCTGTTTTGTACGACGTTTATACCTACATAATTAATTTGTTAAAAAACAAACCAAAAACAACAATATTTATTATGAGATTTTGAGAAATTAAAAAAGAATAGAATTTCTTCATTAAAATTTTTAGGAAATATGTATATGCGTATGTATGCATTCATTCCTGTGCGGAAAAAAATTATTAAAAAAATTATTTAATTTTTAATTAGATATTTTTAATTAATTAATTTTTCTTTTTTTATTAATTGGTATCATATTTATATCGCATATTTTTTATAAATTTTTAATATTTATTAATTAAAATTCAACATTTTTTTCCAATTTCATTTACAGCTACACTCACACTAATGTGGTATAATCAATACATTTTTTTTTTGTTTAAATTCTTAACCTCTTTTTTTAAATCGCAAAATTAATATTGTTTTGGTATCTCGTTTTGATATTTTTCCAGTCAAACTTGTTTGAATAAAATATTTTTAAAATATTTTTTATTAGCATTTATAAATATGTACTTTTAAAATGATTCCATATATGAAAACCGGTTTAAAATCGTTAATTATTGTTAATTCCACTAACCTGTTAAAACGGCTAAAATACACACAGCCAAGTAGAATTTTTTCTGCAGCAAAGCCAACTGACTTAAATGTTGTTGATTCATTTTGTTGTTTATTTAATTGCAATTATTGTTAACAAATTTTTTTCTATCAATATTTATTGCTTTTTTTGTAATAAAGAAAAAAGCTTTTTTTTTACTATTTAATTGGCACTGAGTACTATATCTTTTAATTTTTTTAAGCTTTTTTAAATGCTTTGAATTATTTTATAAAATATTTTTATTAATTTTTTTTCAATTAAAATATTTAAAATATTTGAATTTCCTTAAACAATTTTTTCTATTTTAAACAGGATTCCTTTTTTTGTTTCTTTAAAAAAAAAATTGGCGCGCAAACCGGCTCTATAGCTTATAAAGAGCAATTCTTGGAATAGATTTTAATTTTTTTGTTAATTTTATTTAATTTTTTTTTTTGTTTTCGATTTGATTTTTATCTGTAAATGCTTATTATCTTATCAGAATTTGTTATGGTTTTTTGTTTTACTTTCCATAGACAGCAAATTGAAAGCCAATTTGAAAATTTCTTTATTTTTTTTCTCGTGCTTTTGTTTGATTAAATTGAGAAGAAATTGTTGTGGTTTCCTCACTATGATACACACTCGATAAGAACACACACTCACTGTTTAGTATTTGTATTCTGTTTGAATTATAATAAATACACGAAGAATAGTAGGTAGGAAAAAACAAAGCGAACGAATGAGCGCGAGTGTAGTACAGAAATATGACAACGTACGATGCAACAGTTACTAAACGACTGAGGCAATGTATGTTTATAAAGTTGCCAAACAGCTCAACATTTCTGGTTGGAGCTGGAGTCAATGTATGTAGCAGCAGTATCAGCTAGCAGAAGCAGCAAAAGTAGTTGTAGTAGTAGAGTAGAGTAGCACAATGTCGTTGTCGTAGATATGGCATGGCATGGTTTGTTTTTGAAAACATCACAACTCATGCACATACACATTCACATTGGTTTTTACATGTATTTAAACAAAGTATATGTATATGTGAGAGAATGATTGTATAAAAAACACACCACTAAACATACAAAACACTCATCTATATACATACATACATACATATGTATGTATATTTGATCGTGTGTATGTATGTGTGTATCAACATTTTGTGTGAATGGCGTTCATACTTTTTTATACTTTAATAAACAACAGCAACAACATGTGCAGTAAGAGTGTAATTTACACATAGATACAAACATATACCAACATACAAACATACATATCATATGCATACACACACCCCTCAACACACATATGCTTAAATTTTTGTATTAAAACACACTCTCTCTCAAACACGCACACAACAGTGCGAATGCGAGTTTGAGTGTGAGTACGAGTGTGTATGTTATTTTGTTTTCAGTTTGTTTTGTGTTTTGGTTTTTACTCTCAGAATTTTTTTTTGTTTTTTTGATTTGTTTTTTGTTTTTGTTTTTGTATTTTTGGTATTGTATACATTTCAACTTTTCAGATACACAATACAACAACCGCCCGTATACAAGTTGGAGAGTTTGTTTTGTTGTTTTGTTTCTCATTTTCATACACAATAAAGAAAACAGTACAACAACAACAATAACAATAATAATGTTAAACCAAGCAAACATTTTATTATAAGCCCATAGTGCAATCACTGCAATTGCAAATGCAATAGCAACAATTCATGTTTACAATGCATATTGGCAACATTTGCTTGGGTTACTTGTTACCAAATGAACTCTCTAACACACTTGTAGGCATAACTTCATATCCCTGCATAAATAAAAACATACATACATACGTATAAAAAATATGTGTGTTTGTATGATTAAATTTCATTTCATTTTGTGCTGCCAGCAATCTGTTTATTGTTGTTATTTATATCATAATTATTTCAACATCATCATCATCATCGTCGGCGTCATCAGCATGTTGTTAATATTTCACCTTTACTTACATATGATACATATATGATGAATACGTTCGTTCGCTCGTTGCTGCCTTCCCTATTAAAATGCAATGCACAATATAAAGAAAAACCGTAAACTTTCAAACATGTTAAGTAAAGTTTATTCACATTGCCATTAAAATGCAATAATGTTGCCAAGCATTGTCCCTAGCAATATAAATGCAAAGCCATAAGCACTTGTTGTTTTTTTTCTTTTTGTAAAGCAACCAAAACACAAACACTATTGTATATGTACTTAAGTAACCCTAGCAACATGTTTCTTTAAATTATACATTTAACCTAGGCAACATTTAATGTAGCAACATTTATGTAAGTTTTAAAATGTTTTTTATTACTTTTGGCGTTGTGGGGTTGGTTGTTATAAAGTAATTTTGTGTAAAAATGTACCAGTATATGTATAAACAAACAGGAAGGGTATGTTTTAGATCTTTACCATTTCCTCCTGTTTTATTTTTATTATTTTTTTTTCTGTTATTGCAAAATGTCATAAATAATAATATGTATGCTTGTGTTAAATCAATAACACAGATTTTTTTTTGAAATGTTTATAACCCATAATAAATATGAACATATACGATGTGTACACTCCCCGAAATATTTATAAGACCAAACGTATTTCTCGAAAAACTTAAAATCTTTTAGACCAACTCGTACCATTTTTGGGTTAAATATAACTAACTATAATATAAATCCTTTTATGTAAAAAAAATATTTTTTTCTTTGTTTAATAAAAGGATAGCACAAAATGAATTTCATTTTCAAACGAAAAAATTATAAGACCAAAATTAAATAATATTCACCTAAAGCTAAAATAACAATGATAAAAAACAACTACTGAGTAATTTTTGTATTTATTAGTAATTAGTGTGTCCACCGTGATTAATAATGACTTCCTGAAGTCGACGGGGCATAGAATTTATTAAATTTTCAATGCAAATTTGACCAATCCTACTCCATTCTCTTATGATGGCACTTTTTAAGCATTTTACATCCTTATACTGAGTGTTATTATTGAAAACTTGGTCCGATAGTATTGCCCATAAATTTTTTATCGGATTTAGATCTGGGCTACATGCCGGCCAATTCAAAACTGGTATGTTTCTGGAGGACAGAAATGATTTTGTTGCTTTTGATTTATGGATTCCGGCGGTATCCTGCTGAAATATTCAATTGTTGTCAAACGAATCATCCCTAAAATTAATTAAAACGACATCTAATAATTCAATATACTTCTCGCTATTCATTTTAGTTGATATAAAACAATTAGGAGTCCTTCCCGTAGTCGAAATCCTAGCCCAAACCATTACGGTGCCTCCACCGAAATTTCGCGACATTCGTTGATTTTTTTTTTTTACGTGAATCCATCCAATATTTTTGGGAACCATGTGGACCATCTAAATCAACTTTTTTTCATCAGAAAAAATAACTGAGAACGTTTAATAACTTCAACGACTGTCGCGAAATTTCGGTGGAGGCACCGTAATGGTTTGGGCTAGGATTTCGACTACGGGAAGGACTCCTAAATGTTTTATATCAACTAAAATGAATAGCGAGAAGTATATTGAATTATTAGATGACGTTTTAATTAATTTTAGGGATGATTCGTTTGACAACAATTGAATATTTCAGCAGGATACCGCCGGAATCCATAAATCAAAAGCAACAAAATCATTTCTGTCCTCCAGAAACATACCAGTTTTGAATTGGCCGGCATGTAGTCCAGATCTAAATCCGATAAAAAATTTATGGGCAATACTATCGGACCAAGTTTTCAATAATAACACTCAGTATAAGGATGTAAAATGCTTAAAAAGTGCCATCATAAGAGAATGGAGTAGGATTGGTCAAATTTGCATTGAAAATTTAATAAATTCTATGCCCCGTCGACTTCAGGAAGTCATTATTAATCACGGTGGACACACTAATTACTAATAAATACAAAAATTACTCAGTAGTTGCTTTTTACCATTGTTATTTCAGCTTTAGGTGAATATTATTTAATTTTGGTCTTATAATTTTTTCGTTTGAAAATGAAATTCATTTTGTGCTATCCTTTTATTAAACAAAGAAAAAAATATTTTTTTTACATAAAAAGATTTATATTATAGTTAGTTATATTTAACCCAAAAATGGTACGAATTGGTCTAAAAGATTTTAAGTTTTTCGAGAAATACGTTTGGTCTTATAAATATTTCGGGGAGTGTATGTATGTACATAAATATTTTTAATCGTGATATCATAATAAGTTTCTATGATATTTGAATAAATTATACATATTCCCAAGTAAAATGTACATTTCAATATGATCTTTATTACAATCATTTAGATATGAGTAAAAATTCAGTTAAAAGGATATTGATTTTAGAAAGACAACAACAACAACTATTACATTTTTTTTTAATTAATTAACACAAAGGATATGATATGTAATTAAAAATAAATTTAAAAGGAAATATATAGGTGTTGTTAAAAGAAAAAATGGTTGCCCTAGTAGCCACTAGTTTGATAGACTATTAGCATGAGGCTCGAACGTTCGCTTCCCACTAAAGAATCTGGTATGTTACACTACACTGAACAGGTCTGTGTTACTCAGCTCGTAGTAATTAGAGTATAATTTGTAATTGTATTGTAATTTATCTTCTTCAATATGTATATAAAAATGAATGTTTGTATGTAATTAATAGAATCGTAAACTATGCATTTGATCATGTTATGATCTTCAGGAAAGTTGTTGCTCATGAGTCCGGGAAGGTTTCTAAGTTGGTATGACGAATATCCGACAAGTGGCGCCACTGAAAATTACTAAAAATGAATTAAATCGTAAACTGTGCATTTGATCATGATATGTTCTTTAGCAAAGTTGTTGCGCATGAGTCGACGGAGGTTTCTAAGTTGGTGCGATTAATTTCCGGTAGACGGCGCCACTGAAAATTATTCAAAATGAATGACAAGACATTGGTAGGCCTACACCTCAAACATGGAAGAAAGGAGCATTACGAGCCTCAGAACCAGACGAGCAACGAGCATTGAGACCCGTTCGCATGAATCACTTGAACAACGAGAAGTGAGATTAGAAACTGATCGAATGCGTACGTACTACTCAGGCCCGTTCGTCTTAATCATATGGACAACGAGAAACAAAATCAATAAAATGATTCAATATTAATTGGATATTTGTTTAATGTCTTTTCTTCAAATTTATTTCAGTTGGTGACGCAACAACGCTAGCAGGTTACAGCTAGTTAATAAATAAATAAGAAACAATACTTTAATATTGCATTAAAAACTTTATTTATCTTAGTTAGGACTAACACTCGAGTGGGCCATCTATCGATTTAAATTTGAGCCATCGTTTATTATGAATTTGGCAATACTTATGTATATCACTCAACCCAAGCGTGGTCTTTTAAAAGCCAATGCCACCTTTACGAGTGGCCTTTTGATGCGGCTTGTGGAGCAGAAACATCATTGGCCCATATTTTTTAAAAAAAATAAAGACTGCGCAACCATTACGTTCAATGGTATTGATGTGAACGATGTCTGGTTGGATGTTGCAACTTGCCACACATCTCATGCCACAATCGATTTATAGTAGCAAACGTTTGATGACCGAAATGGTGACATAAATTGTCCTCCAATAAGCTGCGATTTGACACAGTTTGGACTATTTTCAGTGGGGCGGCGTTAAAGAAAAGTATTATGCAGATAAACCAGAAACAATTGAGCATTTGGAGGAGATACGGCCCCATGTACTCGAAAAAGTGAATGAAAATTGGTCCGATCGAATGAGGTACTGTCAGGCCGACTGCGGCAGCCATATCCATGAAATAATATTTCATTTCTAACTGGAACAATTGTTCTTTACAACAAGGAAATAAATTTGACAAAATTTCAAACCGTTTTTGTTTAATTGCACTTTTAAATTTAAACTTTTAAATGATCCACCCAATAGTTTAAGGCAAAAACGTCTGTTGTGTTCCAAAATTTGTTGCTGTTTGGAAAGTAATTTCATTACATCACTCTCATAGAAACCGTATCAATTTTTTATTTATCTCATCCATAAAAAATCCTTCAGGTGGTCTTTGGAACAACTGTTTTACCTCAGCGTTAGTATGAAATAACAGACTGATACTGCTGTTGTTAAGAATTGAGAGATGGTTGTACAGAAGTGAGCGAGATGGTACAGCATTCCACACTAACTGGTTGTCAGATGGTTTTTTTGAAAGAAACGAATAATACGTGCAGGGGAGTACACCATTCCATGGATTCTTATATTATAATATGCCTGGTCTACGCAGCTTCTTTTGGGAAGGCAACCAACGTATTTATCTCGCAAATTATACCAAAGTTTACTTTCAAGAGTTAAAAATATTGTGACTGCTAGTATCTTGCAAAACATGCCAAACACAGTACTTACTTTCCAATCGCCATTTTCAATAACTTTACAACGAAAAGTTTTTGTTCAGTGAGAAGCAGACTTTCTTCCTTCACAAGCTTTTAGAAGAACATATTTTTCACCAATAAAATTATACGTCCTCGACTGTTCATAAAATAATTTCGTTATAAAATAACACAAATTTTTATCCTATTAATCCTAAGCTGGCAGCTCACAGATATGTTATAATTCACACGATTAAATTGCTGTTATCGTAAGCATCAAAGTTCCTTAAATGCAGTGTTATCAGCATTATGCTGACAGTAGATAAATTTTCTTGGTGAGAGGTGATCATGGCAATGATGCACGAGGAAACTTGTTGTTATACGAATGACTCTAAACTTGGATATAAGGCGGAACTAGGTTTTTATCTCCAAATTTCTAATCATATCCCCGGAAGCTAGTCTTGGACCTAGAGAGGACGAAACATGATACAAGGAGGGGAAGAGGACTTTCGAACCCTGTTCAATCGGTTGAAGATGCTATGGATATATGGCAGCAAGACTAGTCCAATGCCACCAAGGGAAGATGGATCTTTAGACTCGCGCTGAGTTTAGGCGAATGGACCAAAAGGAAACACGGCCACGTGAACTTCCACCTGCCACAGTTGCTTACCGGTCATGGATGTAGTAGAGGATATCTCTTTAAGTATGGTCACGACATAGATGACTTTCCCGCGGTACGATGATCAATGTAATTGCCTGGAAAGGACAATAGGATACCAGGTAACGCCCGATAACATGATTAACTTGATGTTAACCTCATATGAGAATTGGAACGCAGTATGCGTTTTCGCAAGGAAGGTGTTAATGCAGCAAAGATTGACGGAGAGAACAAGGTTAGCAGAATTGGAAGGCAGCACTCGCTGAATCTCCACTAATCCCGAATTAGTACTTCATTAGGTTGCCGGTATGGTTGGGTGACTGGTGACACATTGGGTAGGCCAGGCTTCCAACGCACGTAAAGCTAAAAAAAACATACAAAAACATACATACCTAGTTGGTCATTACAAGCCTTTAGTCAGTATTACGACCAAGGCTCTCTTATCACTTAAGCCTCCAGTTTAATGACGATTCTAGAAATCTATTGAAAGTAAGTCGCCAAAGACATATTATTTCATATTTCATTTTTTGTTGTAGTTGTCTGACCAGAGGTTTGAACCGAGGCTTAACGTCTAATCTAATAAGCCATCACACTACCTGGTAGACTACGGCGATATACACTTTGTTTTATTTAAAGTTTAGAGATAGGAAGTTAGGTTAGGTTAGGGTAGTGTGGTAGCTCATACCAAAAGCACATTTGAGCAGGTATAGCGGCCCGTTGTGACGCTACAGGTGAATTTAGACCATGTACTGACCAAGAGATAGGATTAAATTCTTTTCATATTTCCAGCCAATGGACTAGAATCTTTACATTGGAAAAAAAAACCAACGTAAATATTGCTTATGTCATAATAGTGTCCAAAAAGTTTTTTTGAACCTGGTACCAATTTCAGTTCCAGAACTTGGGATACAGCACAACGCTGCCATTTGTTGGGATATTAAAAAGTTACTGCAACTACTATGACACTACTAGTGGACGTAATAATGGGTTTTTTTCAGGGACCGTAACTGTTATAACTTTTATCGTAAAAGTCAGGAAATAAAAGTTATCTTTTGACTTTTATTTTTTCGAGCAGAAATAAAAGTTATGTTTTGACTTTTATTTTTTCGAGCAGAAATAGCAGTTATTTTTGACTTTTATTTTTAAGAGCAGTAATAAAAGTTATTTTTGACTTTTATTTTTAAAAGCAGAAATAAAAGTTATTTTTTGACTTTTATTTTTTCGAGCAAAAATAAAAGTTATTTTTGACTTTTATTTTTTCGAGCAGAAATAAAAGTTATTTTTCAACTTTTATTTTTTCGAGCAGAAATAAAAGTTATTTTTTGACTTTTATTTTTTCGAGCAAAAATAAAAGTTATTTTGGTTTTTTCAAACCAAAGATTAGTGTTTAATATACCCAAAACTTAATTCTAATAATTTTCTGTCATAAATAACTTTAATTTTTTTAAAAAATTTTTTAAAAAATATTATGAATTCATCATGAATTGAAACAAAAATAACTTTTATTTCTGCTCGAAAAAATAAAAGTCAAAAAATAACTTTTATTTCTGCTCGAAAAAATAAAAGTCAAAAAATAACTTTTATTTTTGCTCGAAAAAATAAATGTCAAAAAATAACTTTTATTTCTGCTCGAAAAAATAAAAGTCAAAAATAAGTGTTAATTTTGCTCGAAAAAATAAAAATCAAAAAATAACAGTTATTTTTTTTCTAAAAAATAAAAATCATGTTTTTAAAAAGCATCGCCTTTTATAAAAATTTCGTCCAAGACAATCAAAATGGTATACTTGGTTTTGTTCTCCGACATTTCCTTGTGGTTGCTTTTTTTAATCAAAAATTCAAAAATAACAGTTATTTTCGGTCCCTGGTTTTTTTGGTACCATGCTTTTGTATAGAAGGAGTGTCTTAATCTTTTATTTTTCTTTTTATTTCATTTAAACAAAGTTTTGCAATTATGTCACAATATTTTGTAAAATTTACTGTATTTTTATTTCATATAACTTGACATCAAGACCTCAACACATTGCAAAATAATGAATAGTGTTAGAGAGAGAGAAAGAGATAGAAAGAGAGAGAGAGACTTAAAGAAAGTCTGCATATTCAAAAATTTTAAGTGGCAAGTAAGTAAGTTTTATTGTTGTTTATATTCTTTAGCTTAAGATTAATGACATACATTTGTATACATACTCGTACATAGCAGAGTATAAATATAAGTAAGGAGACAAAGAGGGTCGCATTAACAAATAACAACTGACCCAAAAACTAAAATACAAAGAAGAAGACGAAGAAGACGAAAAACTACAGAAATAAAAATAATTCCCCATTTAAACTACAACTCTAAGCTTGCAATACGGATGAGATAAGTTTTTTTGTTTCATTTTAGGCAAATAATATGTATGTGTGTTTAAGCCAAATATAAATGCAGAAATTAGAAAAAGTTTTCTGAAAATATATGTACTTTTAATACAAACAAGACAAACACTATAAATATATTTATAATGTACGTACATATGTATTTAGTAAAATAATTGTACAACATAGGAAAAAACAAGAACAAAACAAAAACAAAATAAATTAAATTGTATTTAATTGGTCTATATTGAGTGTAATATGTTTTTAAATGTAGAAATTTAAAGAATTTACTATTATAGGGTATGTGCACAAATACACAATTGTTTGACACTTTATCGCATCAATAATTCTTTTACTGGACAGCCTATGTATTGTAACAAACATGTAAAGTGTAAGTCCTGCTCTCTCCTATAACTAGACAAGGCTGTTGTTAGAAACTTGAAATATAAGTGCATACCAAGGATCAGCAATGAATCGTTTTTTCGCTACTCATAAATACTCATGAAATTTTGTGTATTGAAATTCAACTACTCTGATTCATCAGTACTTATTACAACATTGATTTATAAGTACAGGTTGCAATGAGTATGAGTACAACGTTGACATCAAACTCATACCATTCGAATTATGTTTGATTCATAAGCCTACTCATTTAGATTCATAACTTTAGAAAAATACTTATAACACTCATAAATGAGTCGAGTAATTCGAAACATTCATCAAAATTTACAGCCTTAGTTGTTGTTGCATTTACAAACAAAAAAAAAAAAAAAACAGAGCAGCAAGCAGAGTAAACACACAACCTTTTAGTGAGTATTTTAGTGGTCGTACGCGAATCATATTTATTTTGTGATTCTTGTAAATGTTGAGTCATAGAGAGTCGAAATCAACAGCATCATGCGTATTGTTAAGTATGAGTACGATGAGTACTTTAAATTTTGAATATGAATAGTGGTTCCATGATATTAAAATAAGTATGAAAGCGTATAAGTATCAGAAATTATGAGTATGATTCGAATCTACTCATCATTTTTAGTACTCACTGCTGATTTCGGGGCCATAAACCAGAATAACTTTATGTGAGAATATATTTTTACAATTAAAAATTTTATTCGAATCCCATCCTCAACTGTTTCGCACACTTACTTACTTATTTCGTTATTACCACCCTTCAGAGAATATAAAAACCTAGCTTCTCATACCACTCAGGTTGTGTGCGTTAATTTTATCTGAACGACTCTGAACGACAGAAACTTTAGTTTTAATTAAATCTCAGAGAAGCTTAAAAGCAAGTCGTCAAAAGAAACATTTTCTTCATATTTTGTTCGAGATGTCTGTGACAGGATTTGACGGAGGTTATTGATCTCTAATACACACACATTGCATTGCAACCATTCAGTCCGGATTACTACCTAGTTCTTTACACCACCAATGTTGTGGGTGTTAATTTTATCGATAAGTGCCGAGCGCTACAGTTTCGAACGATAGATTTTCGTGAAGTTTTTCACGGATATTTTATTTGCTCTCAGATTTTTTTGCAAGTAGACTGCTGAGAGGAAGCCGCCGAAGAAATATTTTTTTTTATATTTCGTTCTGTAGAGATGTCTGCGCCAGGCTCTCTCGTCTAATAAGCTAACACACTACTTAATAGACTACGGAGACTTCGATATCACTTCAGATTTTACTTAAATGAAGATTAGCACACGACCCATTAAATTGCCGAAGATATTTTTTTTTCAACTAGTGAAACCAGTAACGAATTTCTAGAAAAGAAATGTTGAATTGATAGGGGCGATCCTGAAAGTATTGTAACGACAAACAAACGAGCAAAGTGCTATATATGCAGTTCATTAAATTAGATACCTAAAAAGCTTTAAACGCGGATGTACCCCATACATATGTAGGTGAGACCACAAATCACAGTTTAGATTTCAGGATTGCGTCCTAGATTCTCACAGCACTTATGTTGTGTGTGTTAATTTTATACATGAATGGCGGCAACTACAATTTAAAATCGTCTCCGAACAAATTTTTGGAGAAACGTTTCAAAGCAATTTTTATTTATTCTCAGAGATTTTTGCCAGAAATCTGCCGGGAATAAATCACCGAAGAAATATTTTTTCATATTTCATTTTGTTCTAGGTAATGTTTGATCCCCGGGCTGAGTTGATTGTGGTATCATAATAAGCCTAACTGTTATCCTAAGTGGGACCTTACAGACTCCACCACCATACCTAACTTAGCCTAAAATAAGTTTGTGAAATATTTTGTGCGAAAAAAATTAAAAAAAAAATTGAAATGAACATAACATGGAAATTTCGGAAAAAAATTTTTAAAACATATTCTTGTTTTCTTTGTTAAAAATTATTTTCAACAAAGGTTTCTTTTTAAAATATAAAATTTTTCTCCCCCATTTTTCTTATTCGTTTTCATTTGAATCAAAGGAATTGAAAACAAAAGCTAATTATGTTCCCATAGAAACTATAGTTTTCTAAGATGGTTTAATTATTGTGTATAAAATGAAAAAGAATGAAAATAAAAGTTTAACAATTACTTTTCCAAAATAAACAAAAAATCCAAAAAAAAGAATAATTTTACAATAGCCTTTACAAGAAACTAAACAGGAAAACAAAGTCTCAAGGGTCCAGCAAATTTTAATTATGGCATGATAAAAAACAACAAAAAACAGCAAAGAATAACAGAAAAAAGCAACAGGAAGAAAATAGAGAGCAAACTATCCAAAGTTATTTTTAAAAAAGGCAAAATAAAAGCATAGTGATGCAAAGACTAAAAAAGCAATTAGGCAAAATGATTGAAAAAAAGAGAAAAAAATAAAGAAAATCAAAAAAGAAAGAAAAACTAAACAAGACAGGAGATACTTTCCATAACAGGGCAACTACACGACTACAACTGCAACGGAAGACCAGATTAATAGTCTTTTATTACAACCTGCTTCACCTTTCATAACTTTTGTGATTTGCATTGTATTGGTAGATTACATGCATGATATGGTAGATATGCCTGCACATAAACATAACCTACAAATATTCGAATTAATCGTGATTGATGCACACACTGGCAGTATTTAGGAAGTGTAGTTTAAAAGTCGAAAAGATTATAAAAAAAAAATAAATTATATGTTTGTGTGAAAACATTCTCCTACAAAAGTTCCATGAACATTTCTCAGAATGTTACAATTTGTATCATTTGCTTTGGAGTGTTTTGCTATTCCACTTCTTCGAATTGAACAAAAATTAACCGGATATAACTCTTCTTATTAAAACAACTTTATTAATCCTTTTTACATTAATTTTTATGTACCTAGATGCGGAGACACTTGAGGCAATACAAACATTTAAACGGTATAAGATTGATAGTGAAATCTCACTACAAGCTGAGATGTTTTTAGAAAGTCCATATAAAATGGTCGCCTTAGTCTAGTATGTAGTGTGTTGGCTTAGTAGACGCAAGCTCTTGGTTTAAGCCTCATCAAGTGGCAGTCTTTTGGCAAAGAGTCTCAGAGTAAATAAAAATGCAATGGAAAGTTTTTCAAAAATTTGTCGTTCGTAGTCGACATTAAACTGTAGCTCGACTAAAGGCTTATAATGGCAAATTTAGTAGTAGTAGTAGTAATAGTAGTGGTAGGGGTAATAGGAGTAGTTGTAGTAGTAGTACTAATAGTAGCAGTATTAGTGATACTAATAGTACTTTAGTAATAGCAGTATAAGTAGTAATAGTACTAATAGTAGTAATATTAGGGATACTAATAGTAGTAATATTAGTGATACTAATAGTAGTAATATTAGTGATACTAATAGTAGTTTAATAATAGCAGTATAAGCAGTAATAGTAGTATAGGTAGTAATCGTAGTAGAAGTAATAGTAGTAAAGGTAGTAAAAGTAGGAGAAGTAGTAATAATAATAGTAGTATAAGTAGTAATATCAAATAGCCACATGTAAACGGAAACATCAAGTAAGCCTTCAGAAATAAAGCTCCCCTGGAAGGACGATCTTCGAGTTTTAGAAAATTGCAGCGGCATCAGTATATTGAACAACGACTTAACAGCTCCAATAGCTATAATTCTTGCGAAACTTAAACTTATCCAAGTAAAGTTAAGAGTTTGATTGCTTTAGGCCTAATCTCAAATATTCTGCATATCATAATCGGGTTGTCTATTAAGTGTTGCAGTCAATCAGTGCACAGCAATATTCATAGATTTCAAGTAAGGATGAAAAAAGCGCTCAGACGGATTAGTGGTTTCACTGATGGACATTAGTGGTTTCACTGATGGTATGAGAAATGCTTATTGGCTATCAATTTCAACTTAATAGAGTTTTTGCGTCTTTTGGTACACGTAGATTAAACGTGAATCCATCGCAACAATCTAAGCATCAATCAAAATTATGCGTTAGATAGGTTGGCAGAATCTCATTGAAAGACAACGTCTCACTACCGCCCAGTGTGATACGAAAATTAATATCCAATACGGGGATAAGATATTCCCAACCCATAGGAAACCAACCCACAGCTGATATTTTAGGTTGAAGAGTTCAGTTTACGATGACAGAAAATAGTGTTTTTAAGGTCCACCTTAAATAAATATACCGAAAAATAATGGATTATCCTGGCAATTATGGTAAATACCGACCCGATTAGAGATGGCAGCTGAACTCCAGTTGATTTACTAGATTGCCAAGAATAGTATCAATTACCATTACAGATGGCAACAGATAACCAAATTACTTACTTATTTAATTGGATTACAACCTAGCTTCTCACAATACTAATGTTGTGTGTGTTAATTTTATTAATGTGGGGAGGGACCTACACAATTATTTTTAATGTACCTTGTATAAATATTTTATATTCATAATCCTTGACTAAAGTGTTTATAATTTTCTCCATCATATCATATCCATTACTAATGAAGAATAGTCATCCTCCTTTGACGCTCTTGCACTCACTTGCATGATTTTAATGCAGTTAAGATGATTACGTGTACGGCACTTATTTATTGTCATTAAAGTTATTTAAAAAATTAAATTTAAAATTAACAATTATGGTGTACATTCATGAACATGTTGCCAGTTTAAAACGATTACGCCAAATGTCAAAATAAAAACGTATAAAGCCAAGAACACTACTACACTTGCCATAGAATACATACATACATATATCTTTAAATCCTGCCACAAAATCACATTTCGAGATGTCAGATTTAGGAAAACACACGAACAACAGACACGGAAATAAAATCAAAAATAAATGTAACCGAACATAAAATAGAGAAACAAAACAATGCACAGAGAAAAATAAAAGCTCAAAAAAGAAGAAAAGAAAAGCAAAAAAAAAGTAAAACCCAAATGCATAAAGAAGATGAACAAAAAGGAAAAAAAGATGCCATTTGACAACAATTTCCAAAACATACAAATACGTACGTACGTACATACATACATACATAAGTGTATATGATGCAGAGAAAGTACTATACAATGATGCAGACACTCATCCAGCAAGAACACAACAAACAACAGGCTAGGATCAGCAATGGCACTAGCAACAGACGCAGCCAAAGTAAGAGAAGAGAACAACTTTAGCCTGCTGCTCGTGTTATTGTATGTAGTGTGTGATAGAAAGACAGTCAAATAGTCAGTTATAAAGAATACAAAATAGCACCGAGCACCGAACTAAGGCACAAATAGAACAAATGAATGAATTTGCATGTGTTTACATAAAACCATAAACATAATGCAAATGCTGGCTGGCTGGCTGGCTTGCTGCTAGAAAGGAAAGGAAACAGAAACAAACAAAAAATGAAGAAAAAAAATTAAAAAATTTAAGACTTCAATTGGTAATAACCACATGGCGGGAAAAGGCGGACAGACATGGAAACGGATAAACTGTCAACTGCACCGACGGGCGGACACATCGTTAGTTTGAATGAAGCTATGTAAGGCGTTTTGAAATTACAGCCAGATGTTGGCTAAAAGGATATATGAATAGAATGCAAGACTTTTAATCGTAGGTTCTATTACTGTTGCTGTTGCTGGCGACGATGATGATGATGAGGATGATGCTGCTGTTAATTTTGTTGGGTTGGTTGGTAAGAGAGCACCGATATTATTTAGATGTTGATAATGTGCAAACACTTTTTAAACAGGGTTTTCTACAAGGAGTGAACACATTTAATATTAACACGTATTTCTTATATGATGTTATAATTAGATTTGTAAGGCTGTGTGAAAACTTTAATTTTTCAGAAATTGAATAGTAATTTGGGTTCTGTGCCACATAAGGGAAATGTGCTTGCATATCCACAGATTATTCTACAAGCTGATCTCGATATGTTGTTCTAAAATTTAGAATCTAAATTAACAGATTGACTGCCAAAATACAAGTTAAGGCGTAGATTGCTTTCTCTTCTGTCATGGAAATAAAAGTGTTGAGAACACTGTCATCATGCATTCGTCATCCACAAATTTTTTATTCTAAAATTCTTTTCTTGTTGCTAAGACTTCTGAGGTTGCCACATAACCCCACAACCATTTTAACTTTATTGGTCTTATAATAGACAGTTACATGTAATATCTTGTTAACGTAACTTCTTCTTCTTACGTTCGCATTATTGTTAATAAGATCCAGGATGTTATTTTTTATTATCACCTATTTCGACCTATATGATTTACGGTAATCGTCTCAACGATCTGAATACTGTAGTCGTCTGAAGGACATTTAGAGATTTAGCTTGACTTTTCAATAGTTCGAGAAGATCAACATTTACTGTGCTCTGTCAGAAGGCCGAATACTAACCACAGGTTACTCTTGGATAGTCAAATGCATAACCAAAAATTCCATATTTTGTAATTACTTAACAAAGGTTTAGATCGCTTCGAATTTTTATGGTCAACAGTAAGAGTTACTGCCTTTCTTATTTTCTCTTTCCCTCTCTCAGTATACCCTTCTAAACAACTCACTTCATAGAGGGGTTGTGTCCCTCACAGCAGCTTAGAAGCTGCATTTCTCTCAAACTTGTGTGCATGCTTATAGTTGCGAATTCTTACAAGGCTTGGCACCCAGTAGAGTGTGACTCTTCTTCCTCTAACTGGCTGATTCAGCTTCTCGAGGCAGACCAATATACCTTTTCTGAGCGATCTAGCTGACAGTTGATATTAATATGAGCCGTCCTTTGCACTTTCTGTCCAAGTTGAACTGAACCCGTATTTCGATGCCTTGGGGTCTTCCGCTAAATTCGCCATGACTCGGAATAATTTCCGCCTCACTCCAGTATTTCTTCTCCACTCAACCGTATACCACATAACGATACATCTTTTAAAAGAGTATATAACTTCTACATTACTCCATCTGATTTTGTTCTATTTTTCGACATGAGTAGGAGGTATCTGATGTACTTGAGCCTGTTGGGTCTTGTATCATCAGCAACTCAACTTGCATAGTCTTCTGGATTCCTTTTCTTACTACCAGTATTTCATCTCTAATAGCTAAGGATAAAGTTGACTCTTAATTTTTTCTCTTTTTGTCAATAAGTACCGTATATATTTCGTTAGCAGCATGAAGTATTTTTACAGTCGGCTGAAGATTTCGACATTCTCTTTTGCGAATTTCCCTGGTATCAATTTTAAAACTTTTTGTGTTATTTTGCTTACCTGCAAGATACATCCCAGCGCATGCAGTCTCTTCTGTTTATTGAGTTTTATTATTTCAAATTCAGGGTACAACTTGCATAGTGCATGGTTCATGCAATACTGATACTCTTCACCCACGCACTTTAGTTCTTACGTGAATCATTTTATCCAAAACGCAAATAATAATTCTTTTACGTCAGACGCATCTTTTAAATTCAATGACTAACACGTCTGTTTCTCCTGACTCCTTTTCCTATACCCACAAAGACAGAAGTCATTTCTAGCAATAGTTTCCCCAGATATCTATAGTATATCTAGTCTGTAATATTGCGTACGATTTTCTAACTAAATCATACGATTAACTATCACCTCCTCTGAGTCCACGTTTGGTAGTAAAAGACTTAGGTCGATGCTTACGGATTATATCTGAAGATGTTGCTGCATTTAGCATCAGACTTAAACAATATCACAGGAAAATAATTTCAGACATGCCCTTAAACAAGGTGGTTTTGAAAGCAATGAAGAGGTGAAATCAGTCACCGATTTGCCGAACCGAAATCCATATATGAAATCCAATAATGATATTACGAATGTTGGCCTTCAAATGCTCAATTGTCTCCGGTTTGTCGGTATAACACTTTTCTTTAAGGGCGTATAACTCTATACACAGGGAAGATTTAATTGTGAAAAACATCATGGTGATCATAAACAATCTTTGATCCTATCGGATCATTGGAATAACTTAATTCTCTACCCCATCTCGTACATCAGGCTGATGGTTCCAAAATTATTTGTTTTATAACGAAATGAAGATGATGATCACAATAAAATCAATACAAATATTAAAATAACTTATAATTTCAATAACCCTTTTAAAAGCATAATGAGTCTGGTGGACTGGCTTTCAGTTTTCAACTATAAGAGTATCTGCGCTTGAAGATGATGTTGCATACGCAACATTGAGTGGGTGACGTTGGAATTTCATAGCCAAACAACATATGTATAGCAGATGAGCATGTTGCGATACATGTATGTATAGGTTTATCTAGGAAAAACAAAAAACAAATACAAAAACAACAAAAAGAAAAACTATACAAGTGGTCTAGCAATACTAAAGCTTTAAAAAAAAGAAGAATTTTTTGTTGTTGTTTTTTGTTGTTTTTTGTAAAAATTTCTCCGGCTTAAATTCGTTTTTCCTTTGAATGTGAATATTTGCAAATGTACAGGGCAGATATGATATGTGTACATATGTATGTAATTGTATCTTTTAGTATATAAATACATACGTATATATGTCCTGAAACCAACCTGCGGCAACACTTTGTTTTTAAGTGAATACACATGTGTTGTGTGTTTGTGCTTGACGATGAGCATACATACGTAAGTGTAACAAACTTACTACTTGACGGCTATGCAAGTGTAAAATACTTTTCACTCTGTATGTACATAATTGCATGACACATACATATATAGCTATGTATGTATGTATATATGTATAGGATTTGTTGTTTGTTTATGTTTATAAATGTATCCCAATGCGAACATATTTCATACTAAATATGGCTAGAAAGTAAAAAGAGATTAAATTTTACGCTTTTAGCGTTTAAATGGCGCAAATTAAAGTGATACTTACAATTGTCTACACATAAAGACTATCACCGATTCGTTTCTGAGCTATAATTTTCCGAAAAAAAAAACAGAAACAGAACAGAAACCAACTAATTCCAAGATGATGTAGAAGAGGAAGGAAGTCAGTGTGTCATGTGGTTAATTCAATGTGGAATAAGTTGGTTAAAAAGAATTTCATTTTTTCCATGTAGAGAATAAGATTGCCTAGTATAACTTAAGTTAACTTAACATTAAGGCGTTTGAATAAGGAATCACTGTTACAAATAGGAATTTATTCAATCGGTGTCTTAGTGACATGATTAAATCCAACAGCCATCTTCATCAAAACTGCATTTTGTGTACAGAATTACTATGTGGCCTGATCACTCACTGTTGTTGTAATACTCATCGTTTCTTTGACGTATCAGTGTTTCATGTAAATGCTGCCATACGTGGTAGGTATTGCAGTTCACTCCGCTATAATTCTGGAAGATCTTTACCAGAATTCCAGTTGATATCTCACCAATATCAGTTGTAATGTTATATACCAAGGCTGACGTTGTGGTTGACTTGATTCAGGTAGTTGGTGCCCAAGACTACGTAATATTTAGTCCAGTCTACTCAATGGGAGCTGATATGTTGCACCCTTTGGCTGTTATTGTAGCTGACTTGCTTGTGACTGTGCAGTAGACAGTCCAACCTACACCCAAACTACTCCCCTGCAATTTTGACAAGCTTTTACTAGCATTTCGGTCAACATCTCACCAATGTCAGCTGTAATGTTGCATCCCAGGACTAATGTTGTGGCTGGCTTGACTTAGTACCTCATGTCTCTCAATAAAAAATAGTTCTATGTGATCTAATCGCATGATCTGGCTGGTCAATGGACCTCTTCAATAGTGAAATTAGGTGCTGATCAAATTCGTCTCTTTATAAATAGTTTCATGGCATCACGTAACATTATTATCGTTGGCTTGTTTTTTACACGAGAGACCTCATGTCTCTCCACAAAAAATAGTCTTATGTGATCGCGTGATATTAACGGTCAATGGACTCTCCAATATTAATCGCTCATCAAACTCGTCTCTCAATATCTTCATGGTGTCACGCAACCTGTAACACAATGCTGGGGTGGTATCGTGGTTGGCTTCGTCCTTAACACGTGAGACCTCATGTACCCTTAAGAAAATACCATAAACTACTGTGATCTAATTGCATGATCATAGCGGCCAATGGACTGCTCTACACATACATACATACATAATTTGTCGTTACAGGCCTTCAGTCATCTTCTCACAGTACTTATTTTGTGTGTGTTAATGGATGGCGGGACTTATAGTTCAAAGTTGACATCAAACAAAAATTTTTTTTGCCAGAAATCTGCTGAGAAGAAGTCGACGAAAAAATATTTTTTCATACATATTTCATTTTGTTGGGGGTTTGAACCGTGAACTCACGTCTAATAAGCCAATGTACTGCTACTAGACTACGGTTACTGTTTGACAACGTAAGATAAATTGCTCACTCATCTAGTCTCTCAAGAGATATCGCATAGCGTGTGGCACATCGCAGTCTCTTGTTGAAACTATGTATATGTCAACCAACTCTGATTTTTACATTTTGGGTAGGAAGAAATCATCGCTTACATTTTATAGTATTGGGGACTCTCTGTAAATTGTAATATTGTGATTTCAACATGATAGCGTTATGTGCCATACAGCTTATGCCGCTTTGGATATTCTACATGAGCGCTATGAAGACATGGTCATCTTGCGCGGAAGTAATATGAACCGGCCATCGAAATCGTGAGATATGATTTCGTTAGAGCTTTTCTTGTGTGGTTCTCTTAAGTTTCAGATGTATGTGATTAGATACAAACCACAGGGGTCCAGACATCCAACATAAGCCATGACATTGGTCAAACTCAGACGGACTTACATACATGCTAGAGTCATGGAAGGTTGTACAGGGAAGCCGTGACGGGCATTTGAACGATGTTGTACTCCACGTCCGAATAAAAATTTAGGTTCATAACTCACACACACTTTTTCTGAGACCAACACTAAGGAGATGACCCCTAATCATGCTGTGTATTCTGTTCGAATACAGGGAAGAAGGGTAGTGTGTGACAAAGTTAGAAAGCGCTTATTGAAAGACCTGGTATATCAAAAATTAATCGATTTTTATAAACTTATGTCAAAAAAAACCGATTAAAGATCAAATTAATAAATTCACAATTATCCCCCAGTCACTATGCGTAGCTACTTCTGCGTATTTTACTCCACTTTTACCTTCTACTTAAGGAGATACGTACGCCTGCGTACATTAAAACAATTCATTTCGTTTTACATAAAAGGGCACAATACAAGGCAAAAATAAAAAAGAAAATCTCTGCAATATTTACCACGCTCTGAGCAATACGCACAGAATGTAGAATAAGAACAAATGAATGAATGAACGAATGAATGAATGAGTCAACCAACATGCAGGCGTATACAAGCATGTCTTTAGTTTTGAAGCATATGAATATAGTATGCAAGCAAAGTTTATAAATTAAAATTTATGGCCGTAGAGAAGATATATGAAAGTAAACATACTAAAAGGGATGAATTTAAAGCAGCAAACTGTGACCCTTTAATTAATATTTGATTTTTCCTCTCTTATTATTTATGTACTGCACAATTGTAGAAGATTCACATCGAGAGGAATGATTTCATTGATAAATAATTTTATGGATAGGAAGAAGGGATACTTAAATTAATTAATTTATTCTATTAATTATTATATATAGGGTGGGCCATTTAAAATTTTAAATTTAAAAATACAATAAAACAAAAACGGTTTAAAATTTTGCCAAAATTTATTTTTTAGTTGTGAAGTACAATTGTTTCGTTTAGAAATGGAATATTAATTCATACATATGGCTGACGCGGCTGGCCTCACAGTACCTCATTCGATCGAAACAAATTTTGTGCACTTTTTCGAGTATATACGGGGTCGTATCTCGGCAATGGCATCACAAATGTTGACCTTCTAATACTCAATTATGTCTGGTTTACCGGCATAACACATTTCTTTAACGGCGTCACACAGAAAATAGTCCAACGGTGTCAAATCGCAGGATCTTGGCAGCCAACTGACATCACCATTTCGGCTAACTAAACGGCCGTCAAACGTTTGACGCAATAAATCGATTGTGGCATGAGATATGTAGCAAATTGCAGCATTCATCATTCACATCGTTCAAATCAATTCCATAAAGACATGGTCTTGTCGTACTCATTTTAAAAAAAATATCTGCCAAAGATACCTCTCCTCCACAAACCGCACCAAACAGTCACTCGTAATGGGTGTATTGGCTTCTGTAAGACCACGTGTGGGTTTTCTGAGCTCTAAGTACGATATTTTTGCTTATTAACGTACCCTCCAAGATGAAAATGAGTTTCATACGAAGAGATTAATTTTTTTGCGAAATCGACATTATCGTGGCAATAAATCGCAACGTTGCTCAAAAGTAAATCGATTCATTACGTTCAGTGGAGATAATATGCTGCAGTTTGTGACAGAACAGAATTACCTGCCAAACATTATTATGCTGTCAAGACAACAGAAGTGGTCAACATCTTTAGCGACATTTCCGTTTATTATAATCAGAGTTAGGCTTATTGTGTCACGCATCACAACTGTAGATGGGCATATGGTTTTAAATCTTTTGCCAAAATATGGATTACAAATCCGCCTGGCGAACTGAATTCCTACCTAACATAGACACTGTCCAACTCGGATTCTACCAACCAGACCTACAGATATTTAAGCCGGCAGATAGTCTTATTTATTAGATGATAAACATGCAGAGGCAACAAAATTGTACCGAGCATGACGTTTGAGCATAATGCTATGAGCGGCTTTTTTGCATAATAATTTATCGGTGATTATGAGAGAATCTCACCGTTGGACTCTGAGTTAATTTTAATGGGTAGAACACATTAACTGATGCCTTCAACTGCTTTCATTTTTTTCATTAAAATACGAAAACGTGGTTCTTCTGAGTAGGAGATTACCAAACAGAAATTGAGAAACACATGAAACAAAAGAAAATACTGCGAATATTGAGTTAAAAAGCTTGATAATTGGTGTGGACAGTCAAGCGCTGGGATCCCATCTCGTCAAATCAAAGGACGTCAGGAGTTGCATACTGCATACGTAGACACAAAACCCACCTCTACTTGATTCCGGACGACTGTGACATAGAGGAAAACGTAAAGGCGGATAAACTGTCACAGAAGGGATTGAAGATGGCTGAGGAAGACGCAATAAAGGGGATACACGCGCCCCTACAAGAATACTTTTTCAAATTGGAAAAACCAGCATGGAATTTAACAACCCCTGGATAATCTGACATACTTGGTTCCTGAATTTCAAAACTGCTACGTCCAGCAGTGGACCACGGAAGAAACGGGGAACTACTTAAATTCGACAAGAGAACGGTTGGAATTCTAGCAGGAATTCTAAGGGGATACTGCGCTATTGACAAGCACTGTCTGTCCCACCAGGACAACTGCAAAAGCTCCCATGATGTTGAGGAAACTGAATCGGTGCAACAGCTTAAATGCGAGTGTCCTGCATTTTAGAATAGACGTGATAGATTTTTAAGTGACAGAACGTTTGAAGATCTCGGCACGGTGGCAAACCGCCGGTTTCATCCGGAGCCCGGGGTGGTTCAAACCCACCACTAACGGATCGTGGCAAGGTAGGGTTGCCAGCCTGGCTGGACTTGGCTGGATTGTCCAGCTTTTTGATGCTTTCAAGCTAAAATTTAATGTGTCCAGCTAAACAGAAATTTTTTAGTACACTGCAATAACATGGGCAATAATTTTGATGTTATTTTTGTCAAATCATGTTAGCCAACACTGATTGAATATTTGTTATACAACTAAGTTATGATTTCCTTCTATCATCACTGACAAAATGTCTCAACACTTGAACAGCTGATGTCATTAATAATACATACATACAATGGATTTTTAATAAAAATTATTAACACAAAACCAAAATTAACATTTTCTCAGTATTTTTTTAGGTCCAGCTTTTTTTTGTTTTGTCCAGCTTTTTAAAACCCAATGTCCAGCATTTTGTGAATCGGAATCTGGCAACCCTATGGCAAGGGGATTACCTCACATCGGGTGATACAATGTGCCTTTTGGTCCACGGAGTAAACTTGCCTGCAAGCTACTGGCTAACCTAGCCTTGAGTGAAATATTTTATAATGTTGTGAGTACGGAGTATGTAATGAGAAATGTCAGCAGTAGAAACCGAAAAAGATGGGTACAGATTTAGGAAAGCTTTAATGATACACTGATACATAAATAATTGGTCATTACAATCCTTCACTCAGGATTATTACCTAGCTTCTTACATCACTTATGTTGTGTGTGTTCATTTTATACATGAATGGCGGGATCAACAGCTTAAAGTCGACTCCAAACGACAGACTTTATTTACACTCAGAGTTTTTGTCAGATATAAGCTGAGATGAAGTTGCAGAGGAATTTATTTTTCGTGTTTCCTTATGTTGGAGATGTCTGCCCTAGGGTTTGAACCCAGGCCTTACGTCTAATAAGCCACACTGCCTACTAGACTACGGCGACTTCAGTGGTATGATCCTTTATTATGAAAGGTAAAATTTTCAATTTCATGCATTACCGAACTAGTCAGTCATTCAGCTAGTCAAATAATACAGCTTTTTTTATATACATACATATTGATTATATAAAATGTTATCTTTTCTGTAGACAACAAATAGAGAGCGAGAGAGAGTGCCAATATAAAACAAAAAAATGTTGCATCGAGAAAAAAAAACCGAAAATAAATTGAATTAAATACGGTTTTTTATCTGCAGCTCTCACAGATAAATGAACTCCCTCTCATTGTGTTGCTCTCTGGCTCACATAAGTTCAAATGACGATCATACAAGTACTTTTGTTTTGTTCCCTGCAACATTGGTATCTCAACATTGTTTATTTTTTTTCATTGTATTGAATTAATTTGGTCACTGTTTGTGGTTGTGCTCAACATTTTTCATAGATTCAAAAGCAACTGTACCAACAACTGAAATGTTGCGGTTAGATTCACTTTTGTTTTGCCTTTTCTCTCAGCTTGACTTAAATTCTTTGGATGTGTTTTCTAGTTTAGCTTTAGCTTAATCCACAAAAATCAAAAAAAAAAAAACAGCAAAATAAACAAGACTTCAAAGATACATTGTAACGTATGACTCTTCTTTTAATGTATCGTTTGATTGTTGTTGTTGTTGATGTTGTTATTTTATTATTACTTACTTACATACATACATACTTAATTCGTTTTTTTTTTTTTGTTTGTTTATTTATTGACTTCAAGAGTTATCTGTTGACCAAAATAAATGTATTTGTTGGATTGTACCATAAGTAGATATAGGAGAGGGGCATAAAAGAGAGAGAAAAAAACTGAAAATGAAGATGAAAACTAAATAAACGAAATTTATAGACTTGTATGTACGGAAAGGTCATGCAGCAATGCATTCGGCATACATGTACAATTTTAGGAAATGTTGTATTTTTCTTCTTGTTGTTATTGTTGCTGTTACAATAAATTTCCAATTCAAGACTCTGTTGCATATACAATACAAAAGAGGTAGCGGAGTGTTTTTTTTTAACATATGGGGATTTATTTTTCTATTGGCCTCTTCAAATTTGAACAAATGCGGTAATATTGCCTTTTAAATTGGTACTTGGCTTAGAAATAGATTTCAATTTTCAATTTTTTTTTTCTTCATTTCAAGAGGAAAAACTCATTATTGACCTTAATTGACTTTCCAATTTCACACTAATATTTAATGTTGAAAAATTTTTTTCAAAAAAAAAACTGAACGAAATTCCCTTTCTGTTTTTTCGTATCTTATACCTGTGGTTTCTTTAATTGCCCTACTTTGGTTAGTTTTTCGAAAAACCCTTAAAAAAGCATCAAAAATTTCATTTTATTTGAAATTCCACTTATAAAAGTGGTATAATTTTTGGAAAGCAGAAAAGTTTATGTGTCCGATGTATTAATAATTTATAACATGGTCTCAACGCATTAACCCACTTTTTCTATAAGAGTATGAGTTTAAGAGTTTATTTTATTAGACGAACAAGAAAAATAAAAAATTGAAAATTATTTTAATATTTGCATAGAGAATCATGAAAAAAAAAAATGTTAAAATACTACGCTACATAATTATTATTTCTCTTGAAAGTTAATTCAAAAATTTCTTTCTTTTTATTAAAGAACAAGCAATTAGCTTAGGATTGGTACGATGGCCATGCTCGTCACTTAATTAAGATAACCGTAACCAATAAGCCGCCGTAATCTTATTCGACATGAGGCCTTGGTACAAACCACAGGTCAGACATCTCCAACAAAACGAAATATGAAGAGTTTTAGACCTGAACAGTGCAGAAAAGTAGCTGAGGGCGGCTTCCTTTTAGCAGATTTCTAGCAAAAATTTTGAGACTAAATAAAATTGCCATGAATAAGCTTCTCGGAACAGACTTTAAACTGTAGGTCGCGCCACTCATGTATAAAATGAATACACACAACATAAGTGGTGTGAGAAGATGGGACGGAAGGGTTGTATTGACCCATTATGTATGTATGAAAACCAATAAGCCTCAATCATTCACGAGGCTTCTTACTTCATCAGATTCTAAATGACAGTTCCTCACTAACGTTTGTATATCATCTTCATAGAGTTTTAAACCTAAGAAGTGTAGAAAAGTAGCTGACCTACTACAGAGAAGAAGCTTGACTGAAACGGTCTATTCCTCGATATTGGGATATTAGGAGTAAACGGTGCAGCAATAGCACATTCAAGTTCTGTCGACCATTTATCATTTTATACTTATATTCAGATGCCATTTTAAGCGAGCGTAATGTAATGCTGTAATCGCCGTGATCTAATAGGTAGTGTGTTGACTTATTAGACAGGAGGGCTCGGTTCAAACGCCATGTCAGACATCTCAATAAAAACGAAATCTCTGTATGTTTCTGGGAGTAAACAAAATTGAAATGAAAAATTTCTCAAAAATTCAGTCGTTCGGTAACGATTTTCAGCTGTTGGTCACTCATGTAAAAAATTAACATACACACACAACATAAATGGTGTAAGGAGGGAGGTGGCAATCCTGACTGAAGTGTTCTAATGATCAACTGTGTATGTATGTATGTAATGGAATGCTAAAGATTTGTTCACGAAACGATAATACTCCATTCCCGAGTCTAGCACGTATCCTCATCTCATTTAGAGATTTTTGCAATTTCTTGTACAGAGCTGGAGTCAAATAGATTCCCTACAACTCGTTTATAAACGTTTTACTACCCGTAATGCCTTTAAAATTACATAATTCGACACAGAAAACAGATATTGGATCGTCCGTTAATGTAAAGTATTCACATTCGCACCCAAAGAACAAAACATTTCATAAAAAAAACCTACTTGACTGCAAAATAAATCGTTCAGTCACAGATGAAAGAGAATGAATGAAGAGAACTGCCACATGAGGGCCTTTTTCTACTTCCATACCAACAGTATCTTGCTGAAACTGTCAGAATCATGAAATTGTGCGATGGGACACCATGCGATTTCCACTTCTTAGCATATTGCATGTACCTTCTTGCCACTAACGACATTGAACTTCGCTGTAAAACATTTGATTCATGGACAGTTTAACTGGGACAATCGCGCTAACAGAAGGAGGAAGTTGAAATTAAAGCAGTGATTAAGAAATCCTCAACTACATTTCATGCTGTCTGTGCAGATAAATGTTATTAGTTGACATAGAAGCATTGGTATGCTCCTTATTAATTGTCCCTTGTTACCTATTGCTGCTTAATATTCAACACAGTTTTTAAAATTACTCATTCAGAGGAGATTTGCTCAACATTTGTAAAACTAGAGCAATACCATTGAAAGAGATATGGAATAGGATGTAAGTAAATAGGTTGAAGGACAGAAAGGCCATCTGAGCCTAAACCACCATACAGGCCTGTTGTGCGCTCATTATTAGAGATGCCAACCATACTTTCTATAGGAAGTCTGTATCTTGTACATGAACTTCTTTCACTTCTACGAGACATATTATGTCTGCTATGTATCATACCGAACATATTGAAATCTTAACTTTACGAAAGCCGGGTAGTGACAAAAATAAAAAAAAAATACTTCATCATTTCGATGTATTCACCATATGCCCTACATTAACGGTTTTTCACGACACCAATGCGGTTCAGATAGACATGCATGTCCCGACACAGAGCCAAAGGCTATCTCAATAAAAAGAACTGTAGGATTTGGTGCTAGAGCAGCTGGGGGTAGCTCAAAAGGTTTTATGCACTCTGAATGATGTACTGCGATTTATAGATTAGCGGATTTGACTGACTGATAGAAATAGCAACTGTATCACCAATGCAGCAAGGTACTGTACTGCTTTATTTTGTATTTTTTTTTTTTCTTTAAACGGGAAAATTAGACGTGATCGACATTTGGTTTCAACAATATGGAGTCACATGCCACATAGCACGCTATGATATCGCAAGAGGCGAAGTTGGTAGCTTCAACACTGACATTGGTTTTTTTTGCAAGACAACATTACGGATGTTATTGGTGAGATACGGGTTCAAATGCTTAACAAAATATGTTGAAAATAAGGCACACCACCTATGAAGTCGCCATAGTCTATTAGTTAGTGTGTTGGCTTATTAGACGGGAGGGTACGGTTCAGACATCTCCAATAAAATAAGTTCGAATATTTCTTCGGCGACTTCCTCTCAGCAGTTTTCTGGCAAAAACTCTGTGAACAAAATAAAATTGCCTTGAAAAGTTTCTGAAAAATCTGTCGTTCAGGGTCGACCTTAAACTGTACTCATGAATAAAATTAACACACACAACATAAATGATGTGAGAAACTGGGTTGTAAGCCTGACTGAAGAGTTTTGAATACCAATTACGTATGCAGCTATGGCGTATTATGTCTCAGCATCGGTGCATACCTTATGAATTCAAATTACGTGGGTTTCCTTCACAGTAAAATTCTCACAAGCCTCAGAAGAGACTAGCATATGTTAAACAGAGAACGTTCGCTACGGTACGTTACGTTACGTGTGGGTAACTGGCGCATAACTTGTAACATTAGAACACACATAAATTTTTTCCCATTTGTTATTCGTATTTTATTATCAATTCGATTTTTAAAACCTATCTTACGAAGAATAAATCACTTTAATTGTGACAAATACATTTTCAACGTTTTTTTTTTACTTACAACAAATTAGTCTTTCATTTTGTTTGTTGTCATTGATAAAAATTCCGAAATTAATTAAAAGTTTAACAGTTTCAATTCTCTTCAATTCTTTTCAATTCTCTTATAATAAGTAAATATATGCGTTTAATGCGCACTAAAAATTTCTCATAACCTTCGTTAATGTGCATTAAGTGGTTAGCAGTGGTTGGAAAACATAAATGAAACAAAAGCGAAAAGCATGAATATGAAAAAAACGAACGAAAAAAATTCCCATTATTCAAATGAAACGATTGTTAGAGAGTCGGTAACATGACAGCTCAAAATCAACAGTTGCATGGCATTAAGTTGGAACAATGGTATGTGTATGTGGGCCAGTGTTGCCACAAGCTTTATATTCTTACCATCAAGTTTGCCCAAGTGAAGCTCCTATTATCTGAAATCGCTTTTTAATGAGACTTTTTAAATTCTTGTGGCGGGTCCTACCAGTTTAAAGTCGACTCCGAAAGACAGATTTTTGAGAAACTTTTCATGGCATTTTTTTTATTTATTCGAAGAGTTTTTGCCAGAAATCTGTTGGGAGGAAATAACCCAAGAAATATTTTTTCGTGTCTCGTTTTGTTAGACATGTCTGACCTGTGGTTTGAACCGTGGCCTCACTACTACCTACTAGACTACTACGAATTCATTAATATTCAGTTACACTTCTTATTAACAGCCTTCCGCATAGTCCTGCTCAGACTGCAGAAGATATTAAGAGCAGGAAAAATGCTGCCAGGAGAATAAAACTGCACCACTCCAAGCAATTGACTGATAATGCTTTGGTTAGATGGCAACATATTTGACTACTTCCTTTAAGAAAAGGAGAATCTACAGACTCATGCTGAAACTAAAGGAATGTAACACATGCAACCACGGGTAGGTGAATTCCTTCCTTACACAGCTGTAAACTGGTCACGGACAATATAGAGCATATCCTTATAAGTATGGACACAACATGGACAAAGCGTACCTAAATACAAGGGAACCCACGGATAGAGTGAAGCTTCTTAGAAAGGTCAATTCAATCCCCGATAACTACCGACAAAACTGGAATACGGTGTGTGTCTTCACTAAGCCGGTTTTAATGCACAAGGGAATGATGGAAAAAGAGAGAGAGAGAACTATAACAGCAGAATTGGAAAGCAGCGCTCTGGCCGCGTTAAAGAACGTTGGGAGAGGTTGGGTTTCGACGAAGGCACTTAGTAAGTCGAAAGTAACTTTTATAGCGAACCTTGTAATAAGTAATCAACATGCCCTACATAAATCTTAATAACTGCGATACATACATATATTCTTTAATTGTGATTCAATTTTTCACTACGTCAACGTTTCTAAGATTTTAAGCAAACCGAGCATGTAGACAACGCAATATGTCCGCTCTCGGGTCTTTTGTGTGATTCTTCTTTAAAAAGCGAAGTCACCTAAACTACAGGATATACAAATAAAACAAGTCTTACTTGCTGCCTTTTAGTCAGGATCACAACCTAGCTTCTCACACTAACCCTGTTGTGTGTGTTAATTATATCCATAAGCGGCGGCATCCACAGTTTAAAGTCGACACCGAATGACTGATTTTTGATCAACTTCTCATGGAAAATTTCTGCACTCTCAGGGTTTTTACCAAAAGAAATATATTTGTTTTAAAATTTCACTATGTTCGTGATGTCTTAGCCGGGATTTGAACCATGCGTACTCATTTAATAAGGCAACACCGTTCCTTCTAATCTATGGCGACTTCAATTTTATTTTTTTTTATAAAAATATTGTAATAATTTTACCATTAAGTTTAGTGCTTAGTATTTACCAGAGATCAGCAATGAATCGTTTTTTCGCTGCTCATAAGAACTCATGAAATTTTGAATATAAGTCAGTCAACCGTATTGAAATTCATTGGTATTCACTACAACGTTGATTTATAAGTAGAGGATGCAATGAGTATGCGTACCAGAAATCAGCAATGAATCACTCATGAAATTTTGAATATAACCGTTTTGAAATTTAACTACTTTGATTCATTCGTACTCACTATAACGTTGATTTATAAGTGCAGGTTGCAATGAGTAGGAGTACAACGTTGACATCAAACTCATAACATTCGAAATTTAGGAAAATAATTATAATACTCATAAATGATTCGTGAATGATGAGTGATTCGAATCATTCATCAAAATTTGCAGTCTTAGTTGTTGTTGTATTTACAAAATAACAGGAGAAAGACAAAGACAGCAAGCAAAGACACAAGCTTCTAGTGAGCATTGTAGTATTCGTACGCGAAACATACTTATTTTGTGCTTCTTGTAAATGTTGGATGAGTACGATGAGTACTTCAAACTTTGAATGTGAGTAGAGGTTCCATGATATTAAAATAAATATGAATGCGTATAAGTATAAGAAATAATGAGAATGATTCGATACTACTTATCTTTTTAAATACTCATTGCTGATCTCTGGTATTCACAGAATTTGTCATAAAGACCTCTACGATTATGATTTAAAACCATGTTAACATGGCAATACTGGTACATATATCCACAAACAGAGTTATGAAAGCATCGTCAATAGCAACAACTTTGAGTAACTGCATATTATCATCATCATCGTCAGCGTCATCATGGTTATATAATAACAATAGAAAAACTAACTATTTATCTGTAATTTTCTTGAACAATAGTACTCAGCAGCAAACCTACACTGACGACCAGCCATCATCTATTTATCTGCTGAAAAGCAAAATGAAAAAAAAGTACAAAATCGTTGTAAAAAGGCTTGAGTTTGAGTTATTAAATACAAGTTTTAAAGTTTTCAATGTATGTATGTATGTTAGAAAAGAAAATTTATACAACAAACAGAATTTGTTTAAGCCAACCATACGAAAAAATAAACGAAATAAAATTGTGAACTACAATACCAACGTACCAACGTAAAACAATATAATGAAACTGACAGTTGAAGTACTGGATTGTATTGTGTTTTATTTTGTTAACGTAGACCACAAGTAAAATATCTTTCAATATTGTCTATCAAATAAGTGTACACGTGAATGTACAACCTTACAGTCATCATAGTTTGTTGAGCAAAAGCAAACAGAGAGAGAGAGAGAGAGAAAGAGTGAAAAGAACACAAAAGCACAATTAGAAATGAAGAAAAACCCACTCAATATTTAACGCTTTTTATTTGCTTCTAGTGTTACTTTTATTTGATTTTTGCCTAATGTGGAAACAACATTGTAATCTCCTAGTTCCACCACTCCTACCTTGTACACCATCTATCCATCCATTCACCTCAAATGTTTAAACATTACAATAATAAAACAAAATAAATGGTACAATGGAATATTCTTACTTTTACTTTACCTTACCCTCGTCTAATGTTTTATTATAATGGAGCGAAAAGTAATTTCAAGAAATTTATTTAAAGTGGCTTAGAACGAATGTTATGGTTACTAAAACTGTAATAATCAGTTAAGCTACTGTAGGTTGAAGTCAGTAAAAAAAATTATGACCACACTGGACAACATAGACTGTGTAAACTACTTAATATTTTACAGAATAAGAGTAAAAAAATTTATTGCCTTATGGCAGTCAGCAGATACTATTCTGTTTCAAAGATTTTCAAAGATTTTGCTTCGGGTAAATTGTTCTTTTAAGCATTGATTTATATAACGGAGCTGTCGTGGTTTTTAGTTTAAAAAGTTTTTTTTTAACATCAAGAATCTTCAATCCTCCTCCATAACATTCAACAATATTGCATTTTGAACATCATAGGAAGGCCATCTCTTGAGAAAGAGTCGTACTCAATGATCAAAATTCATTGTCCAATAAAATTTTCGCAAACGTCGTTGTTTCTATTATCCTAACATATACAGCCTGCTACAGTAAAACAATCTCCCACGTAGCTGAAAGAACGTAATGAAGTTATTAGAAGATGCGAACAAAATCTTGTGTGAGAGTCCTATATTCCTTAAAGCACAGAAAAGCAATTGAAAAACAAAAATAATTTAAAATTGTTTAAACAAAACAGAATGCTTTAGAAATGGCAGCCACCTCAATGAGTTTCGCCCATTTAACTCCTATAAAGTTCCATCGTAACAACTATATTTCCCATTCTGTCGTATAATATAATTTTTTTTTACGTGAATCCATCCAATATTTTTGGGAACCATCTGGACCATCTAAATCAACTTTTTTTCATCAGAAAAAATAACTGATAACGTTGAATAACTTCAACGAATGTCGCGAAATTTCGGTGGAATCACCGTAATGGTTTGGGCTGGGATTTCGACTACGGGAAGGACTCCTATTTGTTTTATATCAACTAAAATGAATAGCGAGAAGTATATTGAATTATTAGATGACGTTTTAATTAATTTTGGGGATGATTCGTTAGGCAACAATTAGATATTTCAGCAGGATAACGCCGCAATCCATAAATCAACAGCAACAAAATCATTTCTGTCCTCCAGAAACATACCAGTTTTGAATTGGCCGGCATGTAGTCCAGATCTAAATCCGATAAAAAATTAATGGGCAATACCATCGGACCAAGTTTTCAATAATAACACTCAGTATAAGGATGTAAAATGTTTAAAAAGTGCCATCATACGAGAATGGAGTAGGATTGGTCAAAATTGCATTGAAAATTTAATAAATTCTATGCCCCGTCGACTTCAGGAGGTCGTTATTAATCACGGTGGACACACTAATTACTAATAAATACAAAAATTACTCAGTAGTTGTTTTTTATCATTATTATTTTAGCTTTAGGTGAATATTATTTAATTTTGGTCTTATAATTTTTTCGTTTGAAAATGAAATTCATTTTGTGTTATCCTTTTATTAAACAAAGAAAAAAATATTTTTTTTACATAAAAAGATTTATATTATAGTTAGTTATATTTAACCCAAAAATGGTACGAATTGGTCTAAAAGATTTTAAGTTTTTCGAGAAATACGTTTGGTCTTATAAATATTTCGGGGAGTGTAGTAAAGAGCTCGCTCGAAGGTGGCGGAAAATGAGAGGTTAAAAACCTCCATCTCTTCGGGTACTGTTATATGAGGGAAAGGACAGCCTCTTCCTCCTAATTAACGCAGTCTTTCGACAGGCTTGCAAAAAGGATAATATCGAAATTAACTGAGGCAATCGAAATTAACTGAGGCAATCGAAAAACCTATGCCTTCTTATATGTCGGAGATTGCGAGAAGCTCCGATCCGGAAACCATATCAAAGTTATCTTTGAATGATTCGAAATTTCCCTGAGAAATTCTCGACATTCAAGAACAAAGACGGAGTTTATAACTACGTCCCTTAGGGACTTTGTCATAGTCTGGCTGTTCGAGTAAATCAAGTGATTTTCAAAGAAAATCCTGCCATCCAACAAACATTGCGCCACTTTCAAAATTGCCATAGCCACTGCTTGGAAATCACTGTTATGGTAAGGCGTCCTATATATACATACTTGGTCATTACAACTCTTTAGACAGGATTGCAATCCTATTGATGATATGTTGTGTGTGTTCATTTTATACATGAGTAGCGGAAGCTACAGTTTAAAGTCGGCTCCGAACTACTGTTTGTTTTGAGCAACTTTTCATTGCAAATTTATTTACTCTCAGATTTTTTGCCAGAAATCTCCTGAAAGAAAGTCGCCAAAGAAATATTTTTTTTATATATTTCCTTTTGTTGGAGATGTCTGGCCTAGCGTTTAAATCGAGGCCTCTCGTCTAATAAACCGTAAACTATAAGAATGTTTAATATCCGAACCAGAGATCAACAACAAGTATTCAAAAAGATGAGCGGATTCAAATCATACTCATAATTTCTGATACTTATACGCATTGATACTTATTTTAATATCATACTCATACTACTCATATTCAAAGTTTGAAGTACTCATAGTGCTCATTCTTAACAATACGCATGGTATTGTTGATTTCGACTTTCCTTTACTCAACATTTACAAGAATCACAAAATAAGTATGATTCGCGTATGAACACTACAATACTCACTAGAAGGTTCTGTGTTTACTTTGCTTGCTGTCTTTGCAAATACAACAACAACTAAGACTGTAAATTTTGATGAATAATTCGAATCACTCGAATCATTTATGAGTATTATAAGTATTTGTCTAAATTTATGAATCTAAATGAGTAGGCGTATGAATCAAACATATTTCGAATGTTATGAGTTTGATGTTAACGTTGTACTCATACTCATTGCAAACTGTACTTATAAATCAATGTTGAGGTGAGTACGAATGAATCAGAGTAGTTGATTTTCAATACTGTTGGCTCACTCATACCTAAAATTGTATGAGTACTTTAGTACTCTAGTGAGCGTTCTTATTAGACAGCCCGCCTTAGACATTCATCTGAACCGTGATAAACATAATAAAAATGAATGCAGAGACTGTGGTGAGAACATCCAATTGATAGATTCGTTGATAATTTTTAGTAAGCTTGTGATTCCAAGATTTTAGGGAAAAACAAAATACCAGACATAACTCCTCTTAGAGGGTTTAACTGGAAAATCTGATTCTTCATGAGTATTTATGAGTAGCGAAAAAACGTTTTATTGCTGATCGCTGATCAGAACCCTTAATAAATATACACACTGACGCCCTGACACTCATTCTATTCCCCCGCTCTTTCATTTCCTCAGTTCGATTATATTATTTTCAATTGAATCAATGATATATTGACAGCATATACATTCCATATTCAAAGCGTAATTCAATTTGTAAAATAAAAAACCATCCACTCCAAGCACATTATAGGGTGCAACAGTCTTATTGTGTTCCTACTTTTCGAAAAGTAATTCAGGCACCTTCTACAGGCGACTAGTAAGACGAGAGAACAAAAAAAAAAACTGTTTTTGTGTTATTCTTCGTCTTCTTATGTTTTACTTTTATTCACCTCCATTTTGCCTTTTATTTCTATTATTATCATATTTTTTAAGTTGTTGTTTCTTTTTTCTCTCTCCCTCGCTCTCTCTCTCTCGCTCTTTATATCGCTCTCTAAAAGCAGTAGAGCTTAAAATAAGCGAGACTGATACTTTAACTCACACACATTGATGGGTGCACTTACTCACACACTTTTAGCCACCTATCCAGATATACAATTTGATATCAAACAAAAGCGTCATAAAAAAGAAAAACTTGGCTTAAGAAAAGAAACAAAAAAAGAGGAAAAAAAAGAGAAATAAAGACAGAAATAAAAGCGTTAAAAGCCGGTTTATGTCGTCACACAATTTAAGTGTTTGTTGCTCTTCAGCCTCGGTAAACGTAGTTGTTGGTGTTATTATAGCTGTTGCCTGCGTATATAAACATGTATTGTTGGCTCGCTGGCTGGCTGGCTGGCTGACTGCCTGGTTCACTACCTTTTGCTTAAAACAATCTTTCTACGTATGTATGTATGTGCCAGTTCTCCTGCTACTTCTTCTTCTTCTTCTGGGTATTTTTGAAGACCTCAGTTATAAATACAAAACATGTATAACAAAAGCACAAACAATAACAATAACAACAACAACAACTATGATATTCATATGGCTAAATAAAGTTCTACACATTTAGTGGGTTTCTTTTGTTGTTGTTTTTGTTGTAGTTACCATACTTTTTGGTCTTTCATTTTCATGTGATGTCGGTTCGGTTGCCAAGTAACTTATATGTTTTTACTTCATTTTAGGGTCCCCCCTTCCTTTCTCTTGTGTTTTGTTATTGTTTTTTGGCGTCTCATTTTGAGTTTACGTCAGTGGCGTAGTCAGTTTTAGTTTTGCTGAAATATTATCGTACATATGTAACTACGTTGAATAATGAAGTCGCCATGTAAAACGTTGCAGATGGAGCACTTGCATCCTTGTATCGTATTTGGAAACTCCCCAAGTTAAAATGAAATCAAATAAATTCCTTCCGGCTATCTACACACAGGAGGTGTCGTTACTCATGGTTAAAATTAACACACACAACTTGGGAACAAACATGAGGAGCTAGGTTTTACTAAAAGGTTGTAAGGGCCAATTAAGTACCACCAGTAGTAATCCAGGATGGATCCAGGATAATCATTATAAAGTTTTTGGATTTTTAATTGGAAAATAATTCCTCTGTCATATAATAGGGTGGACCATTTAAAAGTTTAACTTTGAAAATGCAATAAAACAAACATGGTTTAAAATTTTGCTAATTTATTTTATTTCTGTGAAGTACAATTGTTCCAGTTAGAAATGGAATATTATTTCATTCATATGATTGCCGCAGCTGGCCGCACAGTACTTCATTCGATAGGACCAATTTGCGGACATTTTTTCGAGTGTTTGATATCGCATCTCGGCCATAGCATCAAGAATTTTGGCCTTCAAATGGTCAATTGTCTCTGGTTTATCATCACAAGACTTTTCTTTAAAGGCACCCGATAGAAAATAGTCCAAGGCTGTCACAACGTTGTCTTGGCTGCCATCAAACATTGGATGCAATAAGTCGGTTGTGGAAACTTGTTGAAACCAAACGTCGTTCAAATCAGAGATCAGCAATGAATCGTTTTTTCGCTACTCATAAGTACTTATGAAACTTCGTTTATGAGTGAGTCAACAGTATTGAAATTTAACTATTCTGATTCATTCGTACTCACTACAACATTGATTTATAAGTACAGGTTGCAATGAGTATGAGTACAATGTTGACATCAAACTCATAACATTCGACATACATACACTGCTGTTCAATAAAATAGATTCACCATGATCGACATCTTTCACTTAATTAAAGAAGAGTTACGCTTCAAATTTTTGAAATGTATCGGAATTATATTCATAAGAGGCCAGTGGACAAAGTGCAGTTACTTATTTACATATACTCTTTGCATAAGAGATGTCTAGTAAACCTTTCGGAGAGTAGGTGAATCTATTTTTTTGAACAGCACTGTATGTTTGATTCATACTCTTACTCATTCAGATTCATAAATTTAGAAAAATACTTATAATACTCATAAATGATTCGAGTGATTTGAATCATTCATCAAAATTTATAGCCTTAGTTGTTGTTGCATTTACAAAAAAAGAAGAAAGAAAAAGTTAAAGACAGCAAGCAAAGCAACCACACAACCTTCTAGTGAGTATTGTAGTATTCGTACGCGAATCATACTTATTTTGTGATTCTTGTAAATGTTGAGTAAATGAGAGTCGAAATCAACAACATCACGCGTATTGTCAAGTATGAGTACGATGAGTACTTCAAACTTTGAAAATGAGTATGAGTATGATATTAAAATAAGTAAGAATGCGTATAAGTATCAAAAATTATGAGTATGATTCAATTTTACTCATCTTTCTGAATACTTACTGCTGATCTCTGATTCACATCAACACCATTGTGTTTCCGTTGACTGTAATGGTTGCGTCGTCGTCATTTTCAAAGAAATATAGACTAATGATGCTTCCGCACTACAACCCTCGCCAAACAGTCACTCGTAATGGTTGCATTCTGTAAGACCACTTGTTGCTTTTCTGAGCCCACCCACCAAGTTGAAAATGAGCTCCATCCAAAAAGATGATTTTTTTTTGCAATTTTTGCAAAACCTTACTCAAGCATTCAGTCAATGTTCAGTGGAGATAATATACTGAATTTTGTGACCGAATAGGATGACAAAAGTATTGCCAGATTCTAAATAACCGATGGCACGAATTAAAACTGATAGTTGGCCCACCCAATCCATCATCATTCACCATTATTAGAAGGTTCTCAGATTTTTGTGATTTGAAATATGGAAACAACTGAAAAACTAATTCTTATACAGTAAGGGACCACAGAATGTTTAATTCTCCACAACGGGGGTATTATTCAGTTGGAGTAAAAGGAACGCGTTCCCTTATGTCTTAGCTGTTCACCATTATGCTGAAAGATACCTTGAGCCAAATCTGTTCAGAGAGGTGAGCAATTTTACTGAGCCTTCCATAAAATTTAGAAGATTTGGATTAATTTTCACACAAGTAATAGATCTTATCAATATTATTTCTGTCTCTTCTACATGATTGACCAAAAACATATAGGGATGCGGGCCATACTATAGTCTTTCTTCTGAAGACGTGTGGATACCTGGATCATCAAAGTACCTCACTATTGTTCTAATTACCGGCAGATACTTGAGAAATGTAGAAAAAAATCGAGAGAAGTGACTCCATCACCAAAAGTAATAAGTTGCGAGAAAGTTCGCTGTGTCATACGCTGTCAAATACTTTGGAAATATTTATAGCCAAAACTTAGTCCAAAGCGTCGAAAAGACTGATTCCATTTTTCTGGGAGTAAAGCCAGTAGATTTGATAATGAGAAAATTTAAAAAATCTTGTTTTCTGTAAAATATAAAACAATTCGGACTGTGCTTAAAGTAAATCTGCAATGTGTGCTTCGCCATCAGCACATCATGGCTTTCTGTAAAGGAATGCACGACATAAATTTGTTCAGAGGAGTTAATGTGTGTGAAAAGCAATGTAAATGTGAACGCCACTGGATTCACTTTCGAAAATATTCGACAAAACTTGACTGTTACTGTGTTTCTTTTGTTTTTCGATTTTCTATTCATGCAATCAGTCTATTCTCAATGCATGGCAATGACGACAATGACGTTGCTGTTGACGGTGTCGACAACGAAGTACATGACGATGACGACGGCAATGATGATGATGATGATGTGTTGCATGCATTTTATTTTGAACAGAAACAATAACAATCTAAATAAAAACAAAAACAACAAATCAAATATGAACAAAAACAAACCAAAACAAAATAAAACACCAGCAATATTGAAGCGTATTCAACTATTATGTGTGTTGAGTGACTGAGTACTTTGTACCTTGGCATGCAAGTATCGCCAGATAATGCTGTATGCTAGTGAGTACTCGTATATGTGCCACTCGCGCTAGTACCATGTTCCATAATGTTGCTGCATTTTATATTATGATTGTCTGTACAAACAAAACGAACAAAAACAAAACAAAGAAATCAGTTTCAGTTGGTTTTCGTTTTGCATCATCTCCTTAAGGTTCTTGCTGGTGCTGGTGTGCCTGCAAAAGGGTGAGTACAAGCCTGAGTAGTTGTGCAACATTTTAAGTATCTTCCATGCATTTGTAGTGGGTGACTGTGTTTTATGCGTATTGTTTTTGTTTTTTGTTGGCGTTTTTTTTTTGGTCTTTTTATGACCAAAGATAGAATTCCCTTTTTTTTCTCTTCTTTGTGCAGCATAAATGCCTTTGAGGTACCCATTATTTTTTCTTTTGCTGTTTGAAAGTTTGTTTTTTTTTTGTTTTGTTTTATGCATGTAAGTTTGTAGGTTCTTAGTCTTTTTATGACATGCCAGCGTAGGTTGTTTTGATTGTTGCTGCCATTGTGCTCTGTTGCTGCTAGAGCTGCTGTTTTGTTTACGGAGTCTTTAATATTCAGTTTCTTGTATGAGTATTTTATTATATTTTCTTTTGTTTTTGTTTTGTTCATTAATTTTCCTTCGTTGTAAAGCTTTTGTTTTTTTTTTGCTTATTTTCTTTACTCCATTGTTTTTGTTGTTAATAATGCTAAACACTAAATATAATTTTTGTTATTGTTATTGTTTGCATAGATAAATTTCAAATTTGATAAAGTGTAGGTGCCGTTGCCGTATCCTGGATTCAATGTTAAGATTTTCAATTAAATTTTAAATTTTCCCAACCTTAATTACAGACATTTGAGCTCCTTTATGGATAACTATGTGCAGCTCCATGGATTTTTATTTTTTTATTTCACATGACAAATTTTTAAATAAGAATAATACGCATGCAACTTTTTTCTAAAACGCTCTTCTCTTACTCCACAACATATTTTCTCTTTGCGTTAACCTAGAGACATAACTTTAATGAACCTTCTTCTGCTTTTCATATTAAATTCTTTATTACTGTATTACTGTTGGTTTTAGTTTACTTAGCTCCATGCCGAGATGGATAATGAAGGTATATTGAATTTATGCTGATGTGTGGAACAACAAAAAAAAAAAACGTAGGAATAATAACAGATGGCCCCATTTACTTATACCAGTGCATTTAAGATTTCCAATTTGGAAAATACGTTCATGGTTTAAAAACGAACTAATATATTAGCAGAAGATTAGGCTACACAATTCTTTTTCTTTACTACAACTGAGATCAACAGTTACTTACTCTACATAATATCCTAAAAGAGAATAATTTTAGGGTATACGGACGGGATGAGAAGTCGCCGTAGTCCAGTAAGTACTGTTTTGGCTTATTAGACGTGATGGTTCAAACTTCAGGTCAGACATCTCCAACAAAATGAAATATGAGCAAATAATTCTTAGGCGATTTCCTCTCAACATACATATATACACACATAATTGGCCATTACAACCCTTCAGTCAGGATTACGGCCTAGCTTCTCACACCAGGTTGCATTGAGTATGAATTTGACATCAAACTCATACCATTCTTAGCTTCTCACACCACTCATGTTGTGTGGGTTAATTTTATACTTGAGTGGCGGGACCTACAGTTTAACGTCGACTCCGAATGACATATTTAGAGAAACTTTTTCATGGCGGGTTTAGTTACTCTCAGAGTTTTTGCCAGAAATCTGCTGAGAGGAAGTCGCCGAATAATTATTTTTTTCATATTTCGTTTTTTGATGTCTGGCCTGAGGCTCGAACCCGGGCTTTTTGCCTAATAAGCGAACACACTACCTACTAGACTACGGCGACTATTTCTGGTAAATACTCTGCGAATAAATAAAAGAATTGCAGTGGAAAGTGTCTTAAAAAATCTGTTATTCGGAATCGACTTCAAACTGTAAGTCCCAAATGAGACGTAAATTAAAATTACCATGGAAAGATTATCAAAGCTATTGATCGAAGTCGACACTAAACTGTAGGTCCAGGCACTCAGGCATAGATAAAATCAACACACACAGCATGAGTGATGTGAGAAGCTAGGTTGTAATCCTTACTAAAGGATTGTAATGGTGAGTTAAATAAGTAAATAAGATATCACCATGCACTTACGCTATTTAATCATCTAAAAGAGAATCATTTTATGATTAAAAATGGAATGAGAACAGATGTTAAAACAGGAGCAGAAGTTTTTGACCACATAGAAAAAATATTCCGAGTCCATGGGAAAACCGGAGAGGATCTTAAAGACAAGAGTCTATGCTACCGAAGTATGCGCTCAATTCAAGAATGAAGAACGTGTCGTAGCAATACGATCTGATAATGACGACGCCGTATGAGCACTTGACCTTTATAAGGATAAGGGCAAAATGAGATTGTCTTAGGAAGCTGAATCAGTTAGGAAGGTCCAAGTTCTGGGTCATATGGGAATATGCGGCAATGAGAAGTAGGATGAGTTTACGGGAAGGGGAACTTTCACGTCGCTGCTGTTGGCTACGAATATATGTACAATATTTGAAAGATAATACTCAGCGAAATGAAAAATAAAGAGAGCACAGATCTTTTCAAACATTATGCGTTTGAAGTACTTTAAACTTTTGTTAGGTAATTACAACATTAGACTAAAGCAAAACGCCTTATCCAGGGATAACCCGATAGCCCATTTTGGCAGTGCACTGTGTGCTCGAAGAACTGTTGTTCACAATAAGGATGGTCTCGAAACTGATATGTTCATTCCTTACTTATAAAAATGAACAAATATAGCTGTGGGTGAAGGCATCTTTCCCATAAAGGCAAGCGGACCATAACAAGTCCTTTAAGGCAGTAGTATCGGAAGGTCTCCGGGACAGATATTAGTGAGGCGATAGTCAGGGCAACGGGTTCTCACATAATAACTTCTATCACAGTCTCTAAACAAGGAATGCAAAGATATTTTTAAAAACTATTGAGCAGTTGTATTGGTCATATAGGCGCTACAAGTTCAATTGCTTGTATTGAGAATCCCAACAGGTACCTGGCATTAGACGCAGTTGGAGTCATTATTGAATATTTCTTTGAAAGCACTGGTGTGAGACGCATTGCTTTTTGCCATTCGGTCAATGCCTTTTGCAGAAGTTGTAGAGATGAGAAAGCTAAAGAAATTGTTCTTTACCTACCGTGGTAGAAGAAATTACCAAGGCCTCTTTCAAAAAATTAATCTCATTAATCTTTTGGAAGCAAACATTGGAAGACTACACGGCTTTACCAATTTCTCCGCTAGATTTTAGAATCAGAGGAAGAGAATGATGCTTTACAAAGGGCCGTACTTGATCAAATTTTTTCTATTGTTTTAGGAACTTTTGGTCACTTTTATCTACATACCCACAAAGGCCTTTTTAGTTTTATATCGCCATATCACCAGCTTATACGGGACTTTAACGTTCGCTATGATACTGTTCAAGTTGACGTCACCGTAGCCTAGTAGGTAGTGTGTTAAATCCCTGGCTCAAACAAACCGAAATATGAAAAGTTATTTCTTTCCCCGATTTCCTTCTTATGGTAAGGTCCACATTGTCCGTAGTCAACATAAAAAATTCTAGCTACTCAAAATGTGTAGCGTGCCACATGTGCGGTCTTCACCGACTACCATAGCATTTTCTATAGTTTTATTTTTTATTTTCATTGTTACAAAACTTTTTATATTTTCCTATTATACTTGAAGGCATCTTTTTAAATTTTCTTGTCAGTACAGCGTTCGTTAGTTAATATTTTCGTGTGTTTTTATCTTTCTCTCATTTTTATAACCTTAACTGTTTTCATTTCTTTTTCATATTTTTCATTGTTTTTTCTTTTTTGTTGTTCTTGGTTTCATAAATTTCTACATTATTTTAGCATACCTATGAAGAAACTGTCTGTAGGAACTGTTTTGTCTTGTAAAAGTTTTTTTTTTATTGTTTTAACAAATTATTGTTACTACTTTCTCGCGTTTATTATGATTCTCTAAAAAGAAAGTATTTTTTAAAAAATTATAAACATTTTTAATTATTTACATAAATACCATACTATGGCATGCATGGAACTCATTCCTCTTACGAACAACGAAAGAAAATTGAATTTTGAATTTCAATTCTTTCGCTCCTAGTGGAAATCGTTAGTATTAATGCTGTTGACATGACTGCAGTTTAAACAATGAAAAGTCTATGGTTGGTTGAATTTAATGACATTAAATTTGTAGTTCGGAGTTGCCTTAAACTGTAAGTCCAGTGTAAAATTAATACACATACCATAAGTGGTTTGAGAAGCTAGCTTGTAATCTTGACTGAAGGGTTCTAATTATCAATTATGTTATGTATATGTATCAGAGATCAGCAATGAATCGTTTTTTCGCTACTCATAAGTACTTATGAAATTTTTAGTATGAGTGAGTCAACAGTATTGTCATTCGACTACTCTGATTCCTTCATATTCACTACAACATTAATTTATAAGTACAGGTTGCAATGAGTATGAGTACAATGTTGACAACAAACGTATAACATTCGAAATATGTTCAATTCATACGCCTACTCATTCTGATTCATAAATTTAGAAAAATACTTATAATACTCATAAATGATTCAAGTTGTCTTAGTTGTTTTTGTATTTGCAACAAATGAAGAAAGAAAAACACAAAGACAACAAGAAAAGCAAACACACAAGCTTCTAGTGAGTCTTGTAGTGTTCGTACGCGTATCATCCTTATTTTGTGAGTCGTGTATATTTTGAGTCATGGAGAGTCGAAATAAATAACATCATGCGTATTGTTAAGTATGAGTACGACGAGTACTTCAAACTTTGAATATGAATAGTATGAGTATGATATTAAAATAAGTATGAATGCGTATAAGTTTGAGAAATTATGAATATGATTAGAAGCTACTCTTTTTGAATACTCATTGCTGATTTCTGATGTGTATTCTCTGAGTCCACAGTGTCTAGTCAGGCTGCTTTTGTATTGCCGGATGCATGACTCAAATTTCCCTTTATTGTTATTACACAACAAAAGTTTAGATTGCCTAAATCCCATTTCAATTAAGAAGATACTTCCCTTATTTCATATTTTTCTTTTCACTGCGTTTGTCTCTTCTCTTCTCACTTCTCTCAAAGATTCTGGATCCATCACCGGTGTGGAATCTCACCTTCCCACATGCTCAGGGAAAAATCTAGCAAAGGATAACTCTACTTACCCTATATAGCTTCTTCAACTTCCCATACTATTTTCGATTTAATCACATTGGACTGCAGAGCTGAAAGATGCCTGCGAGTTGCGTCTTTCGCTCTGATTATTTCACTCCGAGACCAAAATTTATTGCTTCTGTGTGAATATTAATTCTCCATTCATAATTATACTACAAAATGGTTTCTATTTTAAAGCAGGAGGAATGAACTACTCAAGTTATTAGAATACACTCCCTTACATTTTCATCTTAGCCGGTGTATTTTGTTAAACTCCATCTGCTCTATTTTTTGGCCTTCTTACTCAAACAATGGTGACCGTAGAGATCAATATGCATTTGAACGTCATAATCCTTGGATTATGTCCATAAAATTTCCCTGTAACACTTCTTTTCTCAAATGCTCTCTATATGGGAGAATATTTTTTCCGATATATGTAGTAATATTCCTAGTTTCCTTGATGTCATCTCACCCAGAAGTCGAATATTTTTCCATTTAGAAACATTATTCTTTACTACTTGAACGCGTTTTTCCTTAACTCCTATTTAAATAATGTTAATAGTTATCGTCCAATTTTTCTTTAGCCATGATAACTATATCATCTGCATAACCTTGGCAGCCAATGAATGCCTGGATGTTTTGAAAGTGGCGCAAAGCTTGCTGGGTGGCGGGATTTTGCCTGAAATTTCCTTGATTAAGTGCTACAGTTAGGCTGCGATTAAGTCTGTAACGACTTAATGTTAATCCAAGTCCATGAATGTCGAGGATTTCTCAGGAAAATTTCAAACTCTTAGGGATATCATTGTAAATTGCATTGGTGACGTGCTGGTCAGAGCCGGTATGGAGTTCGCAATCTCCTACATGTTACAGGACATATGTTTTTGGATTGCCTCTGGTAAATTGAATATTTTTCATTTCGGCACGAACTGCATGATCTGTAGATCGGAAGAAGAGGAAGAGACTGTCTTTCCCTTAATATGCCAGTGTCTTGCCATTGTCACTTTCTCACATTTTTGACCGAGATCTCTAATGTAAATATTGCTGCTAAGACAAAATTAGACTTCTCTGGGGAGGTTAGTTTCCTCTAGGGAATGTTTAATCCCTGGATAAAAATATTGATTGTGGCATCACAGTGGTCCTAAGTACTGTTCTAAGTGTTCCCTTCCATAATCTAATATACCTAACCAGCAGCCTAAACCCTAATTTCACGAAATTTCACTACATTCTTGCTTGATGCCTCATCTAGAAGATTTTTGTGGTGTAGCAAAGTGAAGACCGATTCATGATATGATGGCAGAAACCATTTAGAAGAAATTCTTAAGCGGGTAAACAGTATAGCGACGTTACGGTGAATAAACATACTCTCTTTGTAACAAAAATGATATATGGCTTCACTCTATAGGATGTTTTAAAAGTTATCATACTTCTAGTGTACCTAGGCTTGTTCAATAATGAAGCTAATTTCCGGTTAAATGGATACGTCAATAAGCAGGAATGCCTAATTTAAAGCGAAATCGATTTTCAAGTCGTTAATGAACCTCAATTATATCAATTTATTCCTTTTGGTCTGGACCGGAGGTGGGAATCTTTAAAATACACGTATGTTCCATCATAAGTGTGGGCGATTAACCATTCCTGGTGCTAACGAACTCAGCCAATCCTCTTTAACCTGCAAGCACTTCCCCTCCGCGGAACTGCCGATAGGTATTATCTTAGCTTGGAATACAGGAAAGATAGTTTATTGGAGAAAAGATAAAGGGTGTAGTGTTCAAGAATTGTTTTTTAGTAATAATTCTCACTTTTTTCTATTGTGGCACCCTAGAAGGGAACGCAATCTACGAGTTATCTCGTAGTTGGCAGTCAACGTGTTAATCAGCTGAGTATCAGTGGCATTTACCATATCGTCAATTTAAACATCAATTCCATGTCAATTTCCTATTCTTTTCATTGACCTTTTAAGTAATTGCTCTATGCCGACTTTTGAAGCATTGAAAGTCGATATTCAAGTCACCATAAGAATTGGATTGATTAAACGGGCAGTGTAACTAGCAGCCGAAACGAACATATGCCGGAAATCATACTTAAATGCCATGACATTATTTCCAACATTACTAAAGAACTTCAATAATATATCTCTTTTGTATTGTCATTTCATGTTGTCAAGCTCTTAAAAACAGCCACTTACCATTGAAATTACTTGGTATTATGCCACATTATGAAACAGAAATTCCTTTTATTGCACAGGTATTGACAAGAAAAATATTTGTATTCATATTCGTATTCGTATTTTGCTTTGGCATGTCCAATTTATCTGTTCAAATAAATATGAATTTAAATATTATTTGCCAAATAATTACATCCCCTTTTTACAGTATACACTGTCAACGAACGTATTGACAGTTTGTCAATATCTTTCAACAACATATTCGCAGGGTAATAAAATTGATGAAAAGTGAGGGAACAACAAATTTGATTTCTTCAGGTGATTTTTATTTTTAAACCAACTTGTTTGTACCAAAAAAACATATTTTTTGTTGATGCCTCAATACCACACAAACGAACAAACATATTATATATGTATTGCTTATACACACACAGACTATTATTTACAACGAAATTCAATACCCAAATAAATCCTTTGGCAATAACTCCAATTTCAGTGTTCAATGTTGTTGTTTACCATTACCTACTTATAAATGTATGTATGTTTCTACACACATACATATATTTGAACAGCACATCTACATACAAACATACATACATATTTAACGTATATTTAAAGATATAAATAAAAGTTTTGAAAAAAAAGGTAAGAATAAGAGTGCAAAAAGGAAGTTAAATTGATTCTAAACGACTTATTAGCATCACTACACTAAAATCTGATAACAAGTCTTTAGAAATTATCACTGACACAAGGCAAAATTTTCAATACGTCTGTTGAATTCAAATCAGAGATCAGCAATGAATCGTTTTTTAGTTACTCATAAGTACTCATGAAATTTTGAGTATGAGTGAGTCAACAGTATTGAAATTCAACTCTGATTCATTCGTACTCACTACAACATTGATTTATAAGTAAAGGTTGCAATGAGTATGAGTACAACGTTGGCATCAAACTCATAACATTCGAAATATGTTTGACTCATACGCCTACTCATTCAGATTCATAAATTTAGGCAAATACTTATAATACTCATAAATGATTCGAGTGATTCGAATCATTCATTAAAATTTACAGTCTTAGTTGTTGTTGCATTAACAAACAGAGAAAAAAGAAAAAGACAAAGACATCAAGCAAACCAAACACACAACCTTCTAGTGAGTATTGTAGTGTTCGTACGCTAATCATACTTATTTTGTGATTCTTGTAAATGTTGAGTAAAGGAGAGTCAAAATTAACAACATCATAGATATTGTTAAGTATGAGTACGATGAGTACTTCAAACTTTGAATACGAGTAATATGAGTATGATAATAAAACAAGTATGAATGCGTACAAGTAGCAGAAAATATGAGTGTGATTCGAATCTACTCATCTTTTTTAATACTTATTGCTGATCTCTGGTTCAAATCCTTCCGTGGAAATGTGTTGTATTTTTTACGATTTCTAAAGTATTGAATGTCGCCATAGCCTAGTAGGTAGCGTGTTGGCTGATTAGACAAAAGCCTGTCATTCAACATCAATCTCAATCTCAAGCTCAAACATCTCGAACACAATGAGTTATAAATAATATTTCTTTCGAGACTTCCTTTCAGAAGTTTTCTGACAAAATAACTCCGGGAGTAAAATAAAATTGCCATGAAGAGTCTCAAAAACCTATCATTCGGAGTCGGCATTAAACTGTAGATTCCGCCATTCGTGGACAAAAATTGACACACACAACATGAGTGGTATGGAAAGCTCGGTAATAAACCTGATTAAAGGATTGTGCAGACCAATGAGGTAAAAAGCAGGTTTAAAGAAGGTTTGAATATAAACGAAGATAAAACGAAGTACATGCTACAACCAGAATTTTCCAACAGATCTAGGAGGAGGAGTCCAAAATTTTTGCTGTTTAAGGATAGAAAATTCGTTGTAGTCTAGTAGGTAGTGTGTTGGCTTACTAAACGTGAAGCCACGTTTCAGAAGTCAGATCAGACATCTCCAACAAAACGAAATGCAAAAGCATATTTCTACAGCGACTTCCCCTTACCATGGAAAAGATTGGCAAAAACCTGTCGTTCGAAGTCGACTTTAAAATGTAGGTCCTTCCACTCATACAGAAAATTAACATACACAACATAAGTGGTTTGGGAATAGAGCATTTTTAAAGCCCGGAGCTAGATATTGGTAAGAATATCTGTACTATACTTGTTCAATGAAGAAGGCACCTCTAACGATTTGATCCCCACATACTTGTACAAAAAGTACCCTTAACGCGTCCAGAAATCTTGGTTGCCTGAAAACTAAATATGTAGATAGACTTAATAGGAGATAATGCCGAAAAATTATGAAAGCCCGACTGGATAACTACAGTTGAAAACAGAGTATAAATTAAGTTCTGTGATGAAAAATTATCACAGGTGTTTGCCGGCATTGGGTATGAAAAGGAATCGATATTAAAGAATATAATTTGATATGATTATAAATTTTATAGATTTTATGCACATCAATCGCTGAAAATCTTTCCACAACATCTATTTGGAAGGCATATGGAATAAAATGAAGAATGTGAAGACAACCATTCTTCGGCTTAGTTTTGAAAAATCCCATTTTATAATCCGTTGTCCCGAATACTGTAATCAAATTCGGGTATTTTCTTTACTTTCTAGGCAGAATGTTGAAACTTTAGCTGTTTATATTTAGGTGGATAGCATTGTGACGATCAGGGTTCACAATTTCATTGAAGTTTGATTGTTGTTTGTTCACAAGGCCAGCTTGGATGATATCATGTCTAATATGGGATCTAAGCTTTTCCGTTATCCGAAGAAATAAATTTGCTGACAATGTTTCTTTTACTTTCTCTTACACTTTGGTGGTGTTGTTAAACTCATTAAATGGAGGCCTATTATAGAATATGAAACAGAGTTGATTTGAAATGCCCACATAGCGAATATACGCATTTCTCTGGTCTTTTCTCTTTATATAGGGTAGACCATCTATCCATTTAAATTTGAACTATGGATTATTTCCAGTCTGGCAATACTTGTGTCATTCTATTCTGAATGTAAGGCATCGAGTTTAGCTTGAGCAACGTTGGGATTCATTGGAAATTTGGGTAAACGAGAAACTGAACGATGGGGTCGATTTTTCTCAAAAAATCATCTTTTGGGAGGAAGCTCATTTTTAATCTTGGTGGGGGTACATTAATAAGAACAATTACTGTATTTGGGGCTCAGAAAACCCATGCGTGGTCTCACAGAAGCCAATACAACCATTACGACTGACTGCTTGATGCGGCTTGTGGAGCGCAGGCATCATTGGACATATTTCATTGAAAATGAGGACCTCTACCGTGAATGGAGACACCTATCGATCTATGAATCCAAACCTCGCTTACATCAATTTAACGAAGAGCGGGAACAAAGCATAGATGATAAACGATTGCTCTTCATTACATTGATGTAAGCGAGGTTTGGATTTAACAGGGTGGTGCAACTTGCTACACTTCTCATGCCACAATCGATTTATTGCATCAAACGTTTGATAGGCGTTTAATTAGCTGAAATGGCAATTTTACATTATTTTACTAACTTCATAAGTAACATACCCCAGCTCAAAACAATCGCATCCTTTCACCTTTCATTGTGTAGGGTATAGAATAAAATTCTATAAAAAAATAAAAACTCCCAACCTACATGTATGTTGTGGTTTTCCATGTTTTTTACGTCCTTTTTTTCGCTTTAAGACTTTTTCTGTTCGAAATTGTAAACCAACTTTAGTCATTTTGCTCCACCTGATGATGACAACAGCGGTAGCAGTACTTGTAGCAACAACAGCAAAAGCAATGCAAACCCCTAAAGATTTTTTAACTTTTTTTCTCCTTCTATTTTTTTTTTCTGTTTTTTGTTCATTTACAATAAAAACAAAACAGCAAAAAAAATTGTCAACAAGAAAGTTAGAAAACGTACCCGTAAACTTTAAGGAAAATAAATACGAAATAAAAACCAAATACAACTGAAAGTTCAGTACGAATGTGTAGTATTTTATGCCACATATAATCGTGAACGTAAAGCGTATTTGCTTGCTGTGCCATAAGAGAACTTTGAAAAACAGTGACTATGGCAAGTAAATGTTGAAAATGTATTTGCAAAATACGAAAAATTTAACGTACAAAATCCGTTTCATACATTTTTTAACATTAAATAGGAGTATGAATTGACTTTCAACTATAAACTGCCACTTGTTGTTGCTTGTTGTTGGTTGCTTGCTTTTCGTTTCGTAGCATATAAATAGGTAAACATATTGGATGGAGGAAAAAATTAATTTCTAGATGATTTTTTCTTTACAATCAGGAACTATTCTTTGCGCCCTGAGTCGTACAAAATTTCTTGAAATTGTTGAGGTCTTTAATCAGATTCAATTTAGCTCTCCCTCAACGAACTTTATCATCGTCTCATAAGCCCCTGCGGCTTGTTTCTCCCGACCGACTACGGTTTTACTTTCGTCGTGCATTATTTAAAATATAGTGGCATTTTGTAGTCGCCGTAGTCTAGTAAATAATGCATCGGCTTATTACACGCGACTTATATTTATTAAAAAAAACTACTCTTTTACTCTTAAGAGTACTTAGTTTATTAGGTTGAATCTTAAGACTAATATCTTACAAATATTTTACTTATAACTAAAGCTAAACAATGCAAACAAAAATGCTTACGTTGCTGTCTGGCAAAATGTGGGAACGAAAAACAAATGTGTAATTTAAACCTATTGAGTTCCCTACACTTTACCAGCCAATATAATTAGTTTAGGAAGTGGGAATGTAACTCCTCCACCCCTTGTATGAAATACTCCTGGATTTCGTCTTATTATATACTTTTATATTTATATCTTTAACAAAAACATTTTTTTATTATTCTTCTTTCTATTAGTAAATATTAACAAAATTAAAGCAAATATTTTAAATTACAAAAAGCATTTTAATAAAAATACATAAAAAAAATTTTAAGGTTTTTTTTTTTTGTTTTGTTCATACATATATTACATTTATACTTCTGAATTATGTGGCTGTGCTGGCCTGTACTTTTTCATTATTCTATCAACAGCACTATTTGCAGTTTCTTTATTTTTTTGTTGTTCAATCTTTATTTTAATATTATTTCGTTTCACTATAAAAAGCAAAACGACAAAAATTACAATGACAATAATAAATAGTGTTATATTTAAACCATAAGAAACGTTTTTATGAAATTTAAGTTCTTCAATTTTTTTTACATTTTCAAAGTGATCTATAACGATATTATTATATTTTGGTCTTACATCTGATTTGTTATACAAAAAGAGATTTTGGTAAAAATATTTTTCTTGAATTAAAAATTTTGTATTTGAAAATGACTGATTGCAAAGTGTTATACTACAATTATTAAACGTTATAAAGAAATTTCCAGTCAAATTGAACTTTCTATCGTCACAAGTTTGTCTCATTGATTCAGAAAAAGCATTTTTTAAAACTATTGTTTCGTCATCAAGATCCAATACAGATGTAACATTATTAAAAATGAAATTACAACTATTATGAAAAATACAATGTTTACTTATCTTTAATTTTTTCAAAGGTACATCTTCCTGATATGCCAGATTCACACCGTCTATTTCAACAATATATTCGTTCTTTGATTCTATTTCAAGGTTATCTTTATTTGGAATTGGCATGATAAGCTTAAGGTCCGTTTTAACATAGCTGTCCGGTATCTGTATTGCTATCATCAAAGAGTCATCATTAAAAGTCATTATTCCTACTTTAAGCATCCTCAACTTGTAAAAATCTATTTTAAATTTATCTATTTCCTGTGTCGAAAATATACTTGGATGTACAACGTTACCCCTTGCTGAAACTATGTTGTCCTGAATCTGGTCAATTTTGTGCTCCAAATTCTTAAGCTTTGCCAGTTGGTCCAAATAAATTAGTCTCTTCATGACTTTTCCAGTAGCATCGTCAATCTTCACGAAGGACGTTTCCATTTCCTTCCTATCGTTTTCTATTGCAGTTTTAAGTCGTTCGAGTGACTTATTTATGGAATTATTAATTACTATTTGCTTATTTACTGCGGTAATAGAACTATGTGAATTTCGGTCGGCAACAGAAAGATGATCAAAAATTTCCTGCCTATCCTCGTCATCCATTGTTCCGAACAACCATTTATACGCCTTTCCTCCCAAGTTAATCAAACCTCTTCGTTTTCTGTGTGACATTGGCATGATAGTTTTAATTTTGGATTCTATTAATTCGATTTCATTCTGAAGAATTCTCTCTTCCTGTAATTTCAAGCCCTCAATATTTTTCCTTATTTGGTACAATATGTTTTGTATTTCGGTAGTATTTACAATGTGGACAAGAGTAGTTGTTGTGTTAACAACGTCCACTTCCTTAGTTCTGATCTTAAGGAAACCATCATTTTCGCCCACCGCACTAATTTGAAGGGCTGCCTGATTCAGATGTATTTGTGCAATTAATATGAGTATGACTGCCATGATCTGTAAATTTAAAAGGTCGTTTAATATTGTCTGTGTGAACATTCTCTAGAGACTTTTTAACAAACTTCGGTTCTTCTTTATGTCTCAAGCTCTTATAATTTTTTACAAATCCTTCTTTCCTATTCTCTACATAGTTTTCTCTTGATTTATTCCTTTTTTGAATCACTCTGAACTTAACGTTTTTTAATCTTTCTTTTATTATGCTATGATCAATCAATTTATTTTGCACATCCAAAGGACTACATTTAATTGTGCTATGATAGCCACTGTTATAGAATTTTACTGCTTTATTCATTTGGGTGCTTATTGGCAGTTTTTCCTCCAAATTAAAGACTCTGATTTTCTCTGTGATTGTATTATTAAATCTTTCAATATCTGAATTACCGGTATGACTATTCGGTTTTGTGAAATGATATTGAATTCCCTCTTGATCGAGGAAGTTCCTTACATTTGCGTTATTGAATTCGTTGTCTAGTACAAATTTAGTAACATTTCCCTTAATGGCCAAAAATGCACGAATTTTCCCAACTAGGGTTTGACTATTTCTGTCGAGCAAATGAAATGAAACTACATGTTTTGAAAATTTGTCAATAAAGACTATGAATGAATGTTTACTGTTGACATAGGTATCAACATGAATTATTTCATTGGTGGTGGAAGGGGTTTCAGTTAATTTGAATTTATTTTTTATAGGATTTCTGTCATATTTAGCTGCGGAACAAGTTTCGCAATTATTGATTACTCTTTGAATAAATTCTTTCAAATTAGGATTATATATTTTATGTTTTATTTTTTCGAAAGTTGGAATTATACCAGCATGACCCGTTTCAAATTTATGAAACAATGCTATTTGCTTCTTTAAGTCGCTTTCCTCGACAATATCCCTGGCAAATTTAGAACATTTAACAAATTTCAATGAACTGTTTCCAGAGAATTCCTTGATAATTATCTTTTGTAAGGTGTTGTACTCATGATCATTCAATTCGGAAAATATAGCAATTTTTCCTCTAGAAATTTCTCTTCTGAGAATGTTCACGACATTTCCACCTGCACAATCATTCCTATCAATAAATATACGTTTTTTCCCGAAAACCTCCTGCATTGGAATATTTTTTTGCTCTACTAACATAATTTGTGTTTTAAAACGGTTTACCACGGTATCCAAAATTGGTATGTGATCATTAGCTTCTTCTTCCTGTGAATGGACGGTTTGGACCAATAATGAATCTTCTTCTTCATTTTCATTCATTTCGCCGGAATCATTTTCCGTTAAATGATTAATTTCATTTGTGTCGGGATTAATACGGCTCAAAAAATCGGCAACTTTGTTTAGTTCACCTTTTATATAATTCACTCGCATATTATATTCCCCCAATTGGACCAACCATCTCTGAAGACGTGGGTTGATATCCTTTCCTGTATATTTTACTTGTAACCACTTCAACGGCTGATGGTCGCACTCAAGATCAAACTCTCTTCCATAGATATACGGTCGGAAGTATTTAACACCCCAAACTATCGCCAACAATTCTTTTTCAATTGTTGAGTAGTTGGTTTCGGTTACGCTTAGAGTTCGAGAGGCATATGCAATTGGATGGCCTTCTTGTGAAAGAACGGCGCCAATGGCGAAATTGCTTGCATCGGTGGTTATTTTGAATTTTTTGGAGAAGATTGGATATCTAAGGATTGGTGCATTGGTTACAATTTCTTTTAATTTTTCAAAAGCCAAAATGTAATTAGGGTCATATGTATTAATTTTTTCGTTTTTTCTAAGTGCTTTTGTCAAGGGACTTGCGATTTTCGCATAATCCTTAATGAATTTTCTGTAGAATCCTGTCATTCCCAGAAAAGATTTAATTTGTTTTGTAGTTTTTGGAAGTTGCAAATTCTGAATTATTTTAATTTTTTCAGGGTTTGGCTTAATGCCTTTATTGGTCAGTACGTGACCTAAAAATTGCGTCTCTTTCTTCAGAAAGTCGCATTTATCTACCTGAATTTTTAATTGGGCCATTCTTAATGTCTTGAAAATTGATCTTAAAGAATTTATGTGTTCTTCCAGGGATGTACTGAACACCAATATGTCATCCATATAGACGACACAAGTTTTGTTAATTTGTTCACGAAGAACTGAATTCATCAGCCTTTGAAAGGTTGATGGCGCATTCTTCAAGCCGAATGGCATACGAATGAATTCGTAATGTCCAAAAGGCGTTGAAAAGGCTGTTTTCTTTCGATCTTCTTCTCTTACCAAAATTTGGTGAAACCCTTTGGCAAGATCTAGTGTTGTAAAATATTGGGATTTCCCCAATTTATCAAGAATACCATTTAAGTTTGGTATGGGAAACTTATCATCGACTGTGTTTTCGTTAAGTTTTCTGTAATCTATGACGATTCTCCATTTTTGTACTCCAGAATTATCTCGTTTCTTTGGTACAACCCATAATGGACTGTTATAAGGAGAATTACTTTCTCTTATAATATTTTGCTTAAGCATGTCTTTTATCTGTCTTTGGATTTCATTCTCATGAATTTGTGGATACCGATAAATTTTTGAATACAAAGGTTTATCTGTAGTAGTAATTATTTCATGACAGATTTCAGTTGTTGCGGACAAAGTATCTCCCTCAACAAAAAACAAATCCTTAAATTCATTTAGTAAGCCTTTAATGGATTCATGCTCCTGTTTGCTTAAATCATTCATCTGGAACTTGCCTTGTATGTCTTCATTCTTAATATACTGAAGACTTGTAATCATGTCAAATGCCAATGGGTAAGCATTTTCTTCAAAAAATATTTTATTATCGAATATTTCCAAATAATTTTGGTCTAGATTTATTTTCGCCTTGAAAGGTACCAGAAAATTTTGACCCAGTATAGCATCATAATTTTCATTTTTAAAGTCAACTATTTTCCATGAAAGTGTACCCCTAGCAAGAAATTGTGAAGGCATTGGGGTAACAACGAAATGTTTTACTTCGTTGAAACCGTTAAGGCTTTTTATATAGACAGGTTCTTTTAGATTCTGTCTTTCATATAGAAAAAATGTGTTTGGTTTTACTACACTTGTATTTGCCCCAGTATCTATTAGGCATTTGAAATTTTGTTTGCCTATGGACAAAACAACTACGGGTAATTTGAATTTCGAGGCAGTTCTAAAAAATTTGCCTCATCGTTGTAAGCAACCTTTTCAGCCTCCTGTAAGGTATCAACCTCCATATATTTTGAGTCATGAGACCTCTGTGAACCCAAGTTAGTATCAACACTCATATGTGATAAACGTGTTTGCGACGAAACAGGTTTATTCCTATTATAAATAAAGGAATTTTGAGGCTGATTACAAGAACCCTGAGGCTGTTCATTATTTCGTTTGCTGAAATTTTGCGGTTGAACAGAGTTAAAATTGCGATTATTGTAATTGTTATAATTACGAAAATGTTGGGATTCTGTTCTGCCATAACTTTTTGCTTTTGTGTTACCTTCATTGAACTTCTGAGGTTTGTTTACTTGGTTTCTAAATGTGCTATTACCATTGACAAAGCCCTTGTTTTTCAAGTTAGATCTATGATCAAATGCTATTGCCCTAATGTCGTGTAATAATTTAAGTCTTGTATACTTCAAAATTATGCCAGATAAAGTTTCATGCTCTCCTATGTGTGCTCTAATAGGTCCATCTATTTTTTCCAACAATATATCCACTAAGTCCCTATCAACATTCTCGGGCTTATATATACCTGGCTTAAGTGGATCTCCTAAAAATATGTCGTTTATTTCAAATTTAGCCTCTTCAAATACCCTAAACAATTCACTTAAATTTCCTACTCTTACCGTTCTGCAGTAGTTAAAAACCTCCGCATACGTCCTTTCCGGCCGGTACTGTTGCAGCATCCTTGTTTTGATTTCCTCCCATGAGGCATTGTTCTGCAGCTCTCTCACCCCTTTACCAGCCTTTCCAAAGATTTTCTCGTTCGCAACAATTCCGATGCAGAATCTAGCTAAACTCTCGTTGTTGCCGCAAAGAGTGAGGTTTGTCTCGACGGACTGTATAAACGCCCTTGGGTTATGCCTTTCGTCAAGAGGTCTTAGTCTCCGGAACTGCTCTATGACGTCCTTTGGCGCCATGTCAAACCTGTACCCGTTGAACTGTTGCTGTTGAACTTGTTGTTGTTGAGCCTGTTGGTGTATTTGCAGTTGTTCCTGTAACTGCTGTTGTTGGTGTACTTGTTGTTGAGCCTGTTGCTGTTGTGACTGCTGTTGTTGGTGTACTTGTTGTTGTTGAGCCTGTTGCTCTTGTAACTGACGTAACTGCTGTTGCATTTGCAGCTGTTGTTCTTGCAACTGATTTTGCTGCTGTATAATTTTCTGCTCTTGAAGCCGCAGGACCGCCTCTAATTCGGCAATCTTTTCCTGCCCTGACCCGTCTACTTCCTGTAGGTCCCTGTTCACATCAAATCTACTCATAGTTTTTTTATTTCACTAAACACTGTCTTTGTTTGTAATGTTATTGTTTTAATATTTTCTTTTCGTAATTAAAAGATTTTTTTTGTTTAACTATTAAAATATTAATTTTTAAGTTCTGTTGCTTAAAAAAAATAAGGCCAACTTTAATTTTTTTTTCTTTTTCACTAAGCACTTTGTCTTTGTTAGTAATAATAGTTATTCTTTTAAATATTTTCTTTTCTTTATTAAAATATTTTTCTTTGTTTTTTTTTTACTTTTAAAATTTAATAATTTTAATTATTAAGTTCTGTTTACAAAACTGATTTTTTTTTGTTTGTAATGATATTCTTTTAAATAGTTTCTTTTCTTAAAGATTTTTGTTTTTTAACTTTCAAAATTTTATAATTTTAATTATTCTGTTCGCAAAACCGACTGCGCCACTTATATTTATTAAAAAAAACTACTCTTTTACTCTTAAGAGTACTTAGTTTATTAGGTTGAATCTTAAGACTAATATCTTACAAATATTTTACTTATAACTAAAGCTAAACAATGCAAACAAAAATGCTTACGTTGCTGTCTGGCAAAATGTGGGAACGAAAAACAAATGTGTAATTTAAACCTATTGAGTTCCCTACACTTTACCAGCCAATATAATTAGTTTAGGAAGTGGGAATGTAACTCGCGAGGTCACGGTTCAAACCCCAGATCAAACATCTCCAACATAATGGAATCTGAAAAGTTCTTCGGCTACTTGCTCTCAGCAGATTTCTGGCACAACCCTGGAAGTAAAGAGAATAGCAAGGAAAAGTTTCTCAAAAAATCTGTCCTTCGGAATCGACTTCAAACTGTAGTTCGCGCCATTCATGTATAAAATTAACACACACAACATAAGTGGCGTGCTAGGTCGTAATTCTGACTGAAGGTTTGTAATAATCAATATGTATGCTTGTATGTATGTGCGTATGGTTTTTGGGTATCCGAATCCTGCACTATTTTTGTAAAACTATTTCTGTAAACCTTTTGTGTTGGTAATCCAGCTTAGTTTTAGGTTAAGGTTAGAGGGCGTGTACTTGTCAAAACACAAGTACAGTTCCCGGAGGTCAAGTTGACCCATTGTACGAAAAACCCTTTAAGTGAGAGGATAAATGAGGAGATGCGAAATAAAAGCAGAGGAAGTAGGAAAGGAAGAATGAGGAAGCGGTGGAATTACACAGAACAAACAAACACCAACACTAACAAACTCCAACACAACACACAAGTGAAAGCGCGACTACCCTAAGGAAGTCCTTTCACTTCTCATCCAGATCAAGCTACTAATGAATCTGTGGAGAGCCTTGATATCGACTCTCGACATAAAATTCAATCCCTCAAAGAAGCCCCTGCCGAGGGTCTTCAACCTCAACCTACTATGGGCTAGACACTTACAAAGGAGGTATCCCATCGAGCGCTGTTTCCAGCAGACCGCATGCCTCTTCGCGCTGCACACGTATAAATCATATAAAACATATAAATCAAACGGAGTCCGCCAGAGGTAATACTCAAGGAGGCAATCCTCTGTACCTTATTCAAGATTTTACGTTGAAAACTCTTATGCACGGCACTGGTAATCCAGTTGATGCAGATATCAACAGAATATTTTTTAACCAACTCACTCTTCCACTTTGAGTCTTACTCCACTGCCAGATTCACTTTACCCTCGATGGGTAGAAGGCTCATCAACCAACTACTCGGACATGATTGTAGTGGTCTTGCTTACAGGTCATTGTGTTATGGAAAGGCACACAGAAAGGATGCAGCTACAATCTAATATCTTCTGTCATGAGTGGAGAAGAGGAAACTGTTATCCGATCTCTTGCGAGGTGCATGTTTAGGTTATTTTGTCTCCATTCTTTCTCATCTTAACGCAGTTATCGTCCATTAATGTCAAGGATATTAAACTTTCAGGCTGATTTTCCAAACGCTAAAGACAGCAGTAACATCTCGCTTAGTACACCCTACGATATCAATGTGCTCAGCATTCACAAGCAACTGGACAGTTTTGTGAAAAGTAGTGGCCATGCGATGTACTCCCTCCTTCCGCAGAACACTCTGCATGACGAAGTTGAAGACGGCGCACGATAAGGAATCGTTTTGCTGAAATCTCGAACGGTATTGAAAGGTTCGAAAAGGTTCATACCTACCATGACGGAGTTGCTGCAGTTGCTCAATGTCGTTCTGCATAGCCTTATCAGCTTCGCAGGAATACCAAGTTCAGACATTACGGAAAAAATAAGATTCGTTGTTGAGCTATTGCAGGCTGTCATATAGTCGAAAAAAATATGGTGCGTGTCGACTTGTTTTTCATGGGCTTTATCCAGGATTTGAAGTAAACTGAAGATCTGGTCGATTGTGGGCTTACCAGGTCGAAAGCCACTTTAATAAGGCGCAATCAGTGTTTTGGCGAGTGCCTCCACACAATGCGCTTGCAAGAACCTTGTATGCGATAGGGAGAAGGCTTGTTCCCCTGTAGATTTCTGTTTTACATGACTTCAATTAATTTTTAACAGATTTTTTTTGGCAGACTTATTACGAAGTAAAAACATACATATTATGGTATGGAAATGTAATTTTTCTCTCACCCAATATTTGTTTTTAAATTTTTTCTTAATAATCCATTCATTTATAGCCAATCCACCCAGTTTGTTCTTTCGCTATCTAATCTTAAAGTTAAGGTAAAACATAAACGTTAATATGGTTCTACAATTTTTTTCTTCTGTTTCGGATTGTTAAGGGTTTGCCAAGAATCCAACAGACTAGATATTACAGAACGAGTACATGCTTGTACTTGTTAGACTTGTTAGTGTACGTACGAGTATGTACATGTATTTATGTACCGACATTAATTCTTTGGCGTGTACATAAACTCAAACCAAAGTGACTATTTTGGGCTGTTTTGACGTTTACCTTACTTAGCAGCCAGTTAACTAAGTCTCGTTTGTTTTGTCTATCTAACTGTCTGTCTGTCTGTGCGCCTTTCTATCTATCTTAACTTGTCTATGTGTAGAAAATGAAGATGACAGTGTCATTAAAGTCTCAATTTCATATTATATCGCATTACACGACAACTCTTGTGGTCTTTTATCCGCAGCGATTGTTGTGTCTGCTGAAAGCCAGTTGTTCTTCTTCTTGTTGTTGTTATTTCAATCAGAGGTCAGAGTTGAAACGTATACATGTACATAATGACATAATATATAGGTATACTTAATTTGGTTATTTGGATGTTTGCTTGCAGATGAAGTTAAATTATGGGAAGACATGATAATATGACGTTGAGCATACATACTCGTACATGCATACAATGAACATGTTTGACTAACACTTGGACACATTGGTTGGAAATGTTTGAAAATGTTTCCAAGAAATATTATTACTGTATTAATATTACAATTTGACATAAATTTATAAAATTATAGAGGATTTTATGATTGATTGAGTAGAAAATAATACATAACGTAATGTATTGCCTTTCAAAAATAAAACAACACAAAAATAATTGAATAATTAACCTGAAGATAGAGGAAAATCTTAATGCAACTTAAGTTGTATTGCAGTTGTTGGTTTCTGCACAAAAGGCTAAGGAACATATTATTTATAAATGGAAATAAGAGGCATTTTTAGGGACCCCTCTAGAGCATTCGTTCAATAAGGATACGACTTCGTCGTGACACAAGTGGGCTAAATCCCCATGCTAATGAATAATCTATGATATACCGAGTAGCGACGATCATGGCAATGAGACTACAGCATGAAAGCATAGTCACAGCAAACTCTTAAGTACAGTTGATATGGAGTCCATTTTTAACGAAATAATACGTAAGCTATTTATTTTAGAGACGCCTTAGTCTAGCAGATTATGTGTTGTCTTATTAGACGTGAGGCCACTCTTCAAACGCCAGTTCAGACAGCTCCAACAAAACGAAAATTTCTTCGTCGATTGCCTCACAGCAGGTTTTTGCAAAAACTCTGGAAGTAACTAAAATTGTCATGAAAAGCTTCCCAAAAATTTGACGTTCGGGGTCGACTAGTCTAAAGGCTTATGTAACGATTAATAAACTAAGATTGTTGACAATGGTGTCTCTAATTAACCTATCTTACTTACACAATGAAGTCGCCGTAGCCAAGTAGGTAGTGTGTTGGCTTATTAGCCGAAAGGCCGCAGTTCAAACCCCAGGTCAGATATCAAAACGAAATATGAAAAAAAAAAATTCTTCGGCGACTTCCTCTCAGCAGATTTCTGGCAAAAACTCTGAGAGTAAATAAAATTGCCATGAAAAGTGTCTCAACAATCTGTCGTTCATTGCCAATTTTAAACTGTAGGTCCCGCCACTAATGTATAAAATTAATACACACGACATGAGTGATTATCTGACTCCTTCCATTTGCCTCTGCTTCTTGCACGTCTTCGCCAGTTGGTCATACTAATCTCGACTTGGTCTTTCCAACGCAAACAAGGAGCTGGAGCATCCTCATTCATTCGAACGACATGGCCGAGCCTGTACAGCCTCTGAATGTTAATACGCTGAACAACGTCCACATTGTTGAGGACCTCATACAGCTAATTGTTGGATTGAATGCGAAAATCATTGCCAACTTGCACTGGATCGAAGATCTTACGAAGGATTTTTTCCTCTAATACTCTGAAGACTGCTACATCAGTAATTAATAGTGTCTGGGAGGAAGAGCGTCTTGTAAAGTCTCTGCTACTCAATTGCCTATTGAGACCATAGTAGGACCTGTTGGCAAGGGTGATCATATTCTTTATTTCCAGACTTACCTCATTTTTGGTAGTTACGGCGGAGGCATAATAAAGAAATTTATTGACTAAATCGAAGGTATAGTTATCGGCCGTAATATGGCATCCAAAACGATGCATTCTTCTACTTGTCGACAACATACAACCAAAGAAAAAAGTATACATAAAATTTTTTTCCCTAAGAAGTTGCATCTTATATTTTTCGCATTAGTTTTGAACGTATACTTACTTTTGCCCTCATTTATTGCTAAACCCCTCTTAACAGACTTCCGTTCAATATCATGATATTTATTAATACTGGTCGTCATTCATTTTTTTAAATACTGTTTGCAAACGAGTTGTTGGTTTAATGCCCATGGAAGTGAAACTGGTATGAAATACCATGCAATGGTTTGAGGGCCTGTCCTGTGGGTCATTTATTAGGACCATAAAGTGGACGTCCTTTACGAAACATAATTTTTACACAGCAAGAATTGTGATATTGTAGTCGCCGTAGTCAAGTAGGTAGTGTGTTCGCTTATTAGAAGTAAAGCCCGGGTTCGAGCCACAGGCAAGACGTCAAAACGAAATATGAAAAAAAAAAATATTTCTTCGGCGAGGAAGTCGCAGATTTCTGGCAAAAACTCTGAGAGTAAATAAACCTGCCATGAAAAAGTTTCTCAAAATCTGTCGTTCGGATCGACGTTAAATTGTAGGTCCTGTCACTCAAGCATAAAATTACTCATGCTACCCATATTCACAGTTTGTAGTACTCATCGTACTCATACCTAACAATACGCATGATGTTGCTGATTTCGACTCTCCTTAAAGTAGCCCCCGTAGTCTAGTAGGTAGTGTGTTCGCTTATTAGCAGTAAAGCCCGGTTCCGAGCCCCAGACATCAAACCCGAAATATGAAATTAAACAAAAAATTTCTTTCAGCGACTTCCTCCCAGCAGATTTCTGTCAAAAACTTTAAGAGGAAATAAACTCGCCATGAGAAAGTTTCTCCCGCCACTCAAGTATAAAATTAAGGCACACAACACGAGTGGTGTGAGAAGCTAGGCCGTAATCCTGACTGAATGGTTGTAAGGTCCAAATATGTATGTATGTATGTAAGAATTGTGATAAGAAACTTGAAGGCATTTCAAAATGCCATAGATCTTTTTTATACTGAAAAAGTTTGCATATACAAGTCAAATACAAAAAAAAAAAAAAAGAAAAAGAAGTCAGCCGTTAACGTAATTCAAGTTAAAGCATAAATTTCTCAGTTAAATGTTTAAATAAAATTAAGTGCTTACACTTTATCATACTTATAGTAATCACTTGCCTTTTTTTCTATTTATTAAAGCACTTTAGTGTGTTTTGTGCATAGAAGGAATAAGTTTAAACGCTTTGTTAATACAAATCTCATCTTTGTTATGTTGAAATGATTCAACCAACAAAAAAGTGTCAACTTTCTAATTTCAATTAATTCATTGCAACCCCCATTCAATTATGGAAAGCGATTGAAACTTGAATTTTCATTAAATTACCCCAACGGTATAGTAAAACTATTACCACAAATAGACGACGGACGATTGATATTAATCGAGATTTATGTAAACACTTAAAGGAGACACACACAAACTATGACATTATGCTAATAGACGCAAAGGGAGGGTGGTAAAGGGATAATAAAAGCCAATTGCTAAATTTTAATATAACCATCCAGACAATTGGACAAGTGTTTGAGGGTGGCAGCAAGGCAAGAGAGAGTTATAGGGTATGTGTCAGTCATACTAATGGACACAATTAAAAAGTATTCAATTAAAACTTAAAGTTGGTAATAAAAACGAGAAAGGGGGGAAGCAAAATTATTTGCATTTGTTATTAAAAATTTTTTCATCAAAATGCTGCCCGTTTTTCCCTATCTCTAGTGACAGTCAATGCATAAACATTAGCTTAATAGCGGAGTATACATATGTATGTATACACTTTTACTATACCATAGGGCTAAATATTATGAAAAATATAAAAAAGAGAATGTAAATAAAATAAGCGCAAGGATATAATAGTAAAATTTATTTGTTTAGCTATGTTATGCTAACACTGTGCAACAATACACCATAATACCAAGTTGTATGAGTTATACTTGGTGTATGTGCGTGTGTATGTATATGTGTATGTGTATGAGTAATAGAAGTAATAAAACCATAATGCATTTCACACATAGACACTCTAACCACATAATCCACATCCCAAAACAGCCACAAAGAACTTGGAAATCTCATAAATCCCACCCTACCATCGTACTATACCATGCTCATATAACTCACACTTGTTTTTCTTTTTTTTTTTTGGTGTATAACACTCTCTTTCCAGAGTGTTAATATTAAAGCTCATACAAACACACACATGCACTCTCACACTCACTTACATTATATGTACTTGAAGTACATACAACAGCATATAAAATAAAAAAATAAAAAAAAAAACCGAAAGAAACTAAAGATAAATAAAATCCTGGCTTGCTAGAAAATAAATAAAATAAAAAAACATCCTCATACAACAGCGACCATTTAGCGAATATGTTGCAATTTCTTTTGTTGTCATTTGTATTTGACTCGCTAAAACTGTTGCTCGTTATTTATGTTGGCTTTTAACGAAATATTTTACAAATAACGTTTTACCACACTAATACAACAAATACTTTACTTTACAGTTATATTAGCGCTTATAACGCATATACTGTACGTACATACGTATGTTACATACTTTTTTTTACACTATGCAGTAAAAGTGCTGTAATGCGCAAACTTTTCCAATGCCTTGGGATTATTTAAGATTTAATAAAAAAAAACTAAAAATTTTATGCATACACACATATTCATTAGTCGAATATATTATTACAGATAAAGTTTTACTACACTTAACACTCACCACCCACCATGGCAAAATATGTTTGATGTTAATTGGATTTGACACTTAGATGGTGTTGCATGTTTCAATACTTTTTAGTCTTTCAAAAAAGAAATGTTTAATGCAAGTGCATCTTTGCAAATTTGCAAATTTTATGCTCTCTCAGAGTTTTTGCCAAAAATCTGCTGAGAAGAAGTCATCGAAGAAATTTTTCTATTCATATATCGTTTTATTCGAGATATCTTGACTTGGAGTTTGAACCGTAGCCTCACGTCTAATAAGTCAACATACTATCTATTAGACTACGGCGTAAACGACGACTGAATATACAAGATATTACATACATACATAATTGGCCATTACAACCCTTTAGTCAGGATTACGTCCTAGCTTCTCACACCACTCATGTTGTGTGCCTTAATTTTACACTTGAGTGGCGAGACCTTCAGTTTAACGTCGACTCCGAACGACACAATTTTGAGAAACTTTTCTATGGCAGGTTTATTTACTGTCAGAGTTTTTGCTAGAAATCTGCTGAGGGGAAGTCGCCGAAGAAATATTTTATTTGTGCATATTTCGTTTTGATGTCTGGCCTGGAGCTCGAAGCCGGTCTTTGCGTCTAATAAGCAAACACACTACCTACTAGACTACGCGACTGAATATACAAGATATTAGCAATCATAAGAAGGCACTGCCTAGACGAGACGAATATTCTACCCGAAATACCAAAACAAGATCCCTTCACATTCTGATTCAAGAAAGGTGTTGATAAAATTAATTGAACTGCCATAAGGCAGGTATTGAGTACGAAGGAGTTACCCTGAAAATTACTTGAACCATCAAAGCAATTTCTCTTCTCTTCACAACAGGAAGATCACTCAACCATATGCCTCTATCTCCTCAGCAGTCTTAGCTATGATTATCATACTGTTTGGTATTATAAATGCAGTCCGTAGACGAATTACATTAATGCTCTGTCACGCGAACTCGAGGATTTGTATCATGCGGATTATATTTCTCACATGGGTTGTAACATGCAAGCTATGCTAGAAGATTAGAAACCATACACTTTTAGTTTATATTTTAAGATTGAAAACAATCATGAAAAATTTTTTAAGTGATTTTAGTATAGAATCATACGGTAATTTTCTATCCTTATGAAACGAACAATCGATAAGTCATTTGCATCCGAGTACATAATGCTTTATGTTTTAGATTGAGTCAAAACGTTTTTCTTTCGAAAGGGAATGCAATAGTTCCTCAATTTGTTCACCTAGTATCAATGGAGTAGCTTTCACTTTCTCCAATAACTCCTTATATCTTAACTTATCTGGATAGCACATTCAACGATAATAATCAAGAACAACTAGGGTGGCAACTGCTCTTTGATGTTGTTGTAGGAGAGCAACAGGCATAAACTATATCATTAGGTTAGGTTATGTCGGAGTGGTAGCTCTGATATCACAAAGCTCACTTGAGCATGCATAGCGGCCCGTTGTGACGCCACGGGTGAACGCAGTCCCTGTACTGACCAAGTTCCACCAAAATCAGAGGAAGAAGTTGGTCAGCGCAAGGGCTGCACTATATCATTAATTTAAAAAAATTTATACTGGCTGTACTACTTTGTTCCGGTTTGGTAATTGGGTTTGGAAAAGGTAATTAATTTTTCCACAGAGTATTCTAAAACGTGAACAAAATCTGAAAGCTCTAAAACGTGAACACTTTTTTTATTTTTTTAATCTGTTTTTAAATTGGGAAATCCCTGAACTCGGTTTATTTTTCAAAAATTTAAGCAAAGGTTTGGAGAAAAGCTTTCTGCGAAGCCGCAACTTGTTGACCCATTTGAGGAAAAGTTAAAAGCAAAAATGGAAGAATTCTTTCTTTGTGACGATCAGTTTTATAATCCTGATGAATGCGGGTTATATTTGAAACAGGTGCCAGATAAAACATATGTGCCATCATTGGAGAAAAAGGCTCCAAGCGCAAAGACGGAGAAACAACTATTAACTTTCATGGGCTATTCAAATGCGTCGGGGACTCACAAACTTAATGCACTGGTATTTGGAAAATCTAAAAATCCACGAAGTTTCAAAAATTTTTCTTGTCCAGTGAATTAATTACAAATTCTCCAAGTACGCATGGATGACATGTACAATTTTTTATGACCGGTTTATCCATGTTTTATTAAAGAGTTAGATTTCAACTGACAAATTTAAAAGTGAAAACTTTGTTATAATTTTTGGTTTAAGGTTACTGAGTTCTTGACTAATTACTAAAAGAAATTAATTTAAAATAGTGTTTAGCATTTTTACTTATTAAAATATAATTTTTCATATTAAATAGGGTAATTTTTTGTTTTAAATTTTGGTTCTCGATAACGTGAACAAACTCGAAAATGTGAACTGCCTTGGTAAAAATTAGTTCACGTTATCGCGAGTTCACTGTATATCGAATGAAAATATATTCATATTTACTGAGAGTAAGCTGACCATTAGATTCCCAAAGATCACATATCTAAGATTGTCTAAATTGCCGAATATCTCCACAGGCGATAGCAAGAGAGTCAACCGCTACCCTCACATGGATTCTTAAACTCGGTTTCATTAAAGATAATAACAAAGCCGATGCATAAATTCTCATTGAATTCCTCTACGGGGACTCAAATGAATGGTCTCACACAAACGTCACTAATTATTTAAAAAATATTAAATGAAAGACCACTTGTACAGAGGCCAGACAAATCTAATTTAATAAGATTATACACAGAACAAAATTTGCGCTAAGCTTGATCTGAGTTTTTCTTAAGAATGTAATATCAGTTTCATAGCACACGTCTGGAGGAAAGGCTTTAATTTTCGTATTCAGTTCCTGGTTCCCTTATATAATGTCTTCCAACACGAACTTCCAGACTTTGACGGTTGAAAAGAGGCATCTTGTTGAAGTTACATCTGTTAAATTAGTTGTCCTTTATTCAGTTTAGTCGGCCAAATCACCATGGACCAACATAGCCAACGACTTGAGCACGCAGATTCTAATTTTCACCTATAAATCATCTTCAGCGATAAGGCCCTTTTATGGCTGAATGGATACGTGAATTAACAAAATTTTCAATACATATTATATCCAAGAGCGTCCAAATCATCACGAAGAAGCTACTGTTTGTTTGGGATTTCAGGCAGGTGGAGTCATCGATCAATATTTCTTCGAGAACGTTGTTAGACGGCCATCAGTGGCAATAGGGAAGATTATACGTCCTTAAATTTGAACAGAATGGCGGAACGTGCCACGCAATTAACGTCACATTCGATATTCTGCATATCTGCATGAGCGATTTGAGGGTCAGCAATAAAAGCAGTCAAAGGGTTGCCGCTACGCGATTAAAATCTCAACTTTTTTGGTGTGGTGGTGGTGTTATCTCTTTGTCCAAAATGGTGTTGGAATAGGGCTTGATATGGTTTCACCACGACAGTGACACATATCACATGGGATGCAATACCATGAACCTATTGAAACGAATTTTACATACATACATACATACATAATTGGCCATTACAACACTTTAGCCAGGATTACGGCCTAGCTTCTCACACCACGTATGTTGTGTGGCGGGACCTACAGTTTAACGTCGACTCCGAACTACAGAAACTTTTTCATGACAGGTTTATTTGCTCTCAGAGTTTTTGCCAGAATTCTGATGAGAGAATTTTATGAATCTCACGTTTTGGAACAATTCATTTGTCAACAACATCATGAGATTTGGTTATTCTTCTGCACATATATGATGGAGCTCATTTACAAGTGCAGGCCAGCCACAGCCACAATTTCAATCTTGAAAGGTAACGTTACAACTGCAGGCCGAAATGAAAGTAAAATATGTTCAAATCTGAGCTTGCAGGCTAATCACCTACGTCGAGCAGGCAACATTTACATGTAATAGTCCTGAACGCGCTATTTTTTTGTAATCAATAACCAAGGAAATGAATAATGTTCCCATTATCATGTTACCACAATGAAAATGATGCGTTTCCTTATTATTATAATGGAACAATTGCAAATGAAAGCCGTAATGCTTGTTACAAAATATTCCAGAGTGACACATTTAAAACAAGAGGGATTACTTTAGACTAGTTAGAACAGTGTACCATAAAGGCCACCGAGTGAACTTGCCTGTGAAAGGCAAGCTACCCGCAAAACCAACAACTTTTTTAAATTTTCCATTGTTATCTTGATTTGAATTGAAATTTTCCATCAAACGAAGCGTGCCAATTTATGTACAACGCCGTTTTAAAATGTATATGAGTCCTGTTATGGTTGGACACAAAGACGATTAGCGCTGAACCACAAAAAGAAAAAAAAACAGAAACGGTTCTTACACCCTCTCTCTTTGTTACAAAAACATCTTGTTGTCGTTTGTGTTCACACTTTGGTAAGAATTTAAGTATGAACATACAATATACGAGGGTTGTAAAATAATCTCATGGTAATCATGTAATGTAATCATGTGTTTTTATCTTTACGCGCTAACATAATTAGACCATATCCTTATAGATTTACTGGTTATTGGCATTTTGTACATCTTTATCTTTTGGTTTCAAGGATAAACGATTATTTTCAATCATATGCAGCTTTGTTACACGACAAGGACAATTCGATAGGATTGTGTATGTATTGAATTCATTGGGGAAATTTTCGTATACATTTGTACTGATTTGTGACTCATCAGAATATTTCTTGTTCAAGTCTATGAAAATTTCAAGATAGTTCAAGTTCAAATTTAAATTTAAAAATGCAATAAAACAAGGACGATTTGAATTTTCGTACACTTTTTCGAGTATCTCTGCAATACATACATACATACATAATTGGCCATTACAACCCTTCAGTCAGTATTACGGCCTAGCTTCTCACACCACTCATGTTGTGTGCCTTAATTTTTTACTTGAGTGGCGGGACCTACAGTTTAACGTCGACTCCGAACGACAGATTTTGAGAAGGTTTTTCATGGCGGGTTTATTTACTTTCAGAGATTTGCCAGAAATCTGCTGAGAGGAAGTCGCCGAAGAAATATTTTTTTCATATTTCGTTTTGATGTCTGGCCTGGGGCTCGAACTCGGGCTTTACGTCTAATAAGCGAACACACTACCTACTAGACTACGACGACCGCATCACGAATGTTGGCCTTAAAATGCTCAATTGGCACTGGTTTATCAGCATAACACTTTTCTTTAACGGCGCCACACAGAAAATAGTCAACGGTGTTAAATCGTAGCTAATTAAACGGCCATCAAACCTTTGATGCAATAAATCGATGGCACCTTGAGGTATGTGGCAAGTTGCACCATCCTGTTGAAATCAAACTTCGTTTACATCAATGTCATGAGGAGTGGGAACAAAGAAGTCGTTTATCATGGTGCGATAGGTTGACAGTAAAGGTTGAGCCGTATTAATCTTCAATAAAATACTTCCAATGATACCTCCGGTCCAAAAGTCGCACCAAACAGTCACTTGTAGTGGGTTCATTGGCTTCCGTAAGACAACCTGTGAATTTTCTGAGCCTGATATAAGGCAACTTTGCTTATTAGCGTACTCACTAAAATGAAAATGAGCTTCATCCAAAAAGTGGATTTATTTTCGAAAAATCTCCCTAATCGTGCAGTTTCTCGTTGGCCCAATAAATCCCAACGTTGCTCAATCGTAAATCGATTCATTCAATTTTCAGTGGAGATAATATACTAAATTTTGTAACAGAATAGAATGAGATAAGTATTGCCGATTGGAAATAACCTATGATTGAAATATAAATCGACAGATGGCTCACCCCATACAATAACCACTTTCATAAAGCCATTAACTTATTACTTCGCCTACTTATGGTAGAAGAATTGAACAGATTTTTTCTATTTGCTATGCTCTCTACATTTTCACTTTTTCTCAGATGATATATGTATGTGCTATATGTTCCAAGGAGTATTTCGTTTTGTAATGTTGTTTGTTCAAAGGATTTATGTGTCAATGCATTATATTTTTTCCTTTTTCTTTGGTTTTCTTTTACTCTTGCTACAACACACATATGTATTTGCAGATGTATACGTATGTATATGTATTTCTGTAATACAGTAATGGAAGTCCGAGAACAACGACATCCCTTGAACATTGTCCTTGTTGTTGTAGCTGCCGTCGCTGATATGATATAATGCCTTTATTAACTTCGTTTTCATTTTCGCCAGTTGCTTGCTTTCACGTTTTCTCGTTTAAATTTTATCTGCGTCATCGCAAGTGCTTAAAGAAGCGATTAACCATAACTGTCTGTTGTTAAAGCAGTTGTCATGTATCTGGTCTTTGTGCGTATTAATGCATTTGATTTGATAATACATTTTTCACTTCACTACACATACACACACACACACACACTATTGATATGGTGTGAAAGCATACCACCCCATATATCCACATACATGTATATGTACATACATACGTACATTTTAACATACATACAGATGAATACGATAAATTGTCCTTGCTTTAGTTTCTCTGTGTGTGTGTGACTTGAATATTTTCGCGTTACTTTCTTTCTTTCTTTCTCGTTTTGTTCAAAAAAAGTTTCTTTTTTCTCTGTTGTTTTATTTTGAAATATGTTTTCCTTTTGGTTTGTCATCATTTGCCACCATCTCTTCATTTGTATTGTTAGATTGGTTTCGTCTAGCAATGCTGCTGCATGCATCATGCTTCACAAGTGCTAACTAGAAGGATAAGCTAACTAAGTGAGGTAAATGTCAACATTTTGTGGGATTGCGGTGTGGTGTGTTTGTGGTTTTAATCAAAAAGTGTTGGAATTTTCAATGATATTTTGAAGTTGCAATAGTTTCGCTATTCCACAAGTCCTTTATGGGTGATGTGGTTGCCTTTAAAATGTTCAAATTAAATTTGATGAGAAATTTTTCTATCACGCTTTAAGCAGAATTTTATATGTATTACCCGTCAGCAATGCCACTAAATATTCGAATGACAGAATGTCATTCTTAATTAATGAATACCAATTATTTTACTATTTGAATGGCAGGGGGAATTGCAGACATAATACAGGGAAGGGTTCGAAGTAAAATGCTGGAAAATTTACGAGAAGAAGAGGTATGTAGGTTTCCGAATAACACTCTACCTATCTGACTAATTGGTCATTACAACCCTTTCCACACCACTTATGTTGTGTATGTTAAATCTTTTTGAGAATCTTTTCACTGAAATTTTATTTACTCTCACAGTTTTACACAGAAATCTGCTGAAAGGAAGTTGACAATGAAATGATTTTTGTCTGACCTGGGTTTTGAAGCGTTGCTTACGTCCAATATGCCAACATACGATCTACTAGACTACGGCGACGTCTTAAAATTAAAATTGGCCAGATATGTTGGATTAAATGTGACTAGAGTCGCTCTAGAAACCACTACCCAGGTTGTGTGCGTTAATTTTATATGTGAGTGGCGGGATCTACAGTTTAACGCCGATTCCGAACGACAGATTTTTTGAGAAACTTTTTCATGGCAATTTTATTAACACTCAGAGTTTTGGCCAGAAATCTGCTGAGAGGAAGTCGCCGAAGAAATACTTTTTTTCCATATTTCGTTTTGATGTCTGACCTGGGATATGAACCCGGGCTTTACGTCTAATGAGCCAACACGGCGACTACACTGGGAATGTTAGAAAAATAATTCTTGTGTGCCCGAGAGATGCCAACGCCGTTATTATAAGTGTGTAACAGAGTAGATGATAGATGCCCAAATATTGATCATAGGAAATGAAGGTGAATTGGCCATACTGTTACAAACTACCCTTATTCGTATACACCTGTGACATATGAAAACCCCAAAAGAAAAGGTCTAACGGAGTCAAATCGCACGATTTCGATAGCCAGTTCACCTTAGATGACCATGCCGCTAAATCGCTCGTCCATCTTATCGAATGTGGCATAAGCTGTGTGGTTCGTAGTGCCCTGCTGTTGAAACAACATGTAGTTTTTGTCCACACCATCTAATTCACGGCACAAGTAATCGCCATTGACAGCGCTGACCGGGCCAAAGTCATTCATAAAGAGATGTGGATTGATGACGTCAGATCAATATCCACACTAAACAGTAACGTTTTCGGCATGCATTGGATGCTCTTGCATCGTAATTCAACGGTAAATAAAGTTAAGCCCCGTAGGGATTGATGTCGTCCTAAATTCATCACTTTAGTTTATTTCCATTCCTCCAGAAGTGAGCCTCAGCGCTAATTTCTCGATGATAATTAGGGTCGGCTGCTCAAGAGGCAAATGCACGCCATTGTCTTTAGTGGTTCTATTTTGTATGCAGAAACCCTTGAAGAAATGTTTTCGGTAGACAGCGGCCCGACCTCATCCGTAACGCTTCTGACCACTTCAAACTTTTTTGTGATCCAGCTAATTCCTCGGTCAGTTAATCGATTATAGTTATAATAATCACTCCATGATACCGCGTTTGTCATAAGTTTTAAATATTTTGAGTTCCGCGTTTCCAAAACGATGAAAGACAGTCTTGCCAGTCAAAAAGATAACAATTGCTTGTTGTTTTTGTAAGAGAGTTACCGATCTAAATGGAACTGTGGCTGTACGATTTTGGAGGCGTTAAAGAAAAGGAATCATCAAACCCATTTTGAGCGTATTAATAGGACAGAAACAAGTGCCTGTAAATGCAGCAATGATACAGAGCGACATAATCTGGATATAACAGTCGAATACACGATTCCAGAAACAGCGTTCGATCCTGATTTTACGATAAAGGGACCGGATAGATAATTTTATGATGTTGGTTTACATTTTTTAGAGACCATCATGCAAGTATTCACTGAAGGCTTTAGGTCACAGTAACAAGCCGTTCAAGTTGTCTGTGCTATAGACTCTACACTACACTACCACAAACTATATTGTGGATTCATTTAAAATAATTTCCTGCTCTGTCAACACTTTCTCCGTACATGAAAAATATCTAGTTGTTGAATAAAAATTGAGTATAATTGTATGAAATTTAATTTGGATTTCTGAAGAATTGAATTTGATTCTGGATATCGTTAATAGAATCTGTTAAGATTTTAAAGTTTTAAACAACTCCATACTTTTTGGCAAAACATCGGGTGAGCCATTTATCGGTTTAAATTTCAATCTTCGGTCATTTCGAATCTGGTAATACTTATGTCATTTTATTCTGTCACAAAATTCAGTATATTATCTCCAGTGAACGTAATGAATCGATTTACAATTAAGCAACGTCGGAATTTATTGAAAATTTAGGGCCACGAGAAACTGCACGATGATCTCGATCTTGCTAAAAAATTATCTTTTCGGATGAAGCTCATTTTTATCCTGGTGGTTAATAAGTAAAATTGCCGTATTTGGGACTCAGAAAACCCACACGCGGTTTTACAGAAGCCAATGTAACCATTACGAGTGACTGTCTGGTGGGGCTTGTGGAGCGGAGGCATCATTAGCATACGTTTCTTTCAAAATGACGATGGCGCAACCATTACGGTCAATGGAAACACATAAGTATGTCAACATGATAACCAATTTTTTGGAGTGAACGATGTTTGGTTTCAACAGGACCGTGCAACTTACCACACATTTCATTGCACAATCGATTTATTGCGTCAAACGTTTGCTGACGGTTTAACTAGCGGAAATTGTAATGTCAATTGGTCGCCAAGAAACTGCGTTTTGACACCGTTGAACTATTTTCTGTGGGGCGCTGTTAAAGAAATGTGTTATGCCGACAAACCAGAGACAATTGAACATTGGAAGGCCAACATGCGTGATGACATTGCCGAGATACTACTCCATACACTCAATGACTCTCCCAAGGCACCCTCTGTGTAGATGAGGAGGAAGATGCGGTGCTGCCCCAGATTTAGATGGCCCGGGGAAACGAGTTTAGGACCAAACCGGCTTACGGAAAAGGTGATGAATTCTAGGACTCTATGGAGCCAATACAGTCAGAAAATGGCTGAAGTAATGCTGGAACTCCGAAGGTTGCAGAAATGAAGGCGAAATTTGATTTGAAGTAATAAATGCTAACTAGCCCGCCACGAAGTAATACCTTACGGCAGTCCCGTGGGTTGAGAGTGGTTGAAGTGTGCAGGTATGGGTTTAGTACGTAGGCAACAGTGATGGTGAATCGTGCACTCTTTTGTTGGAACAAAAATGTCTTTCGAAGATTTCCACCTCCAGCCCAAGACAAAAGAAAAACCATACAATCAAACAAGTGGACAAGAATCAAGAATTTGTCCGATCGGATAAGGTACTGTGATGCCAGCCGCGGCATTCATATGAATGAAATGATATTCCATGCCTAACCGGAAAAATTGTACTTCACAACAAAAATATTTTTAAATTTAAACTTTTAAATGGCCCACCATATAGCTCCTTTAAATGCCAATCTTAAATGTTTTATAATCAATATCATGAATCTTTCAAAAAATTGGAAAACAAAATAAAAATCAAAGAAAAACGCTTGATTAAAATGAAATTTTTCAGTCTTGTCCAATCTATCTGATTTTCTTTTAATTTTTTTTTTTCTATTTTTTTGTAATCTCGTCTGTAGCACAACAATTCAAAAATAATATTTTCAATTAGATTATAAGATAACAATAACAATCCAAATTCAATTCATTTCATATCCTCTGTCACTACATAGTACTAGTATTGGAATACTACACAAGCAATATTTGAGAAATGAAAGCCACACACTGTAGGAATTCTTGTATAAAAGGTTTATCATAAAATCCTCGCTATTAGTTGTCAGTTTTAGTTTTCAACGCCATGACATTTTTCTTTCCACACTGTTTCCAACAATCTGTCACATACAATTTTCCACTTATTCATCCGTTTCTTTTCTGTTTTTTTTTGTTTGGTTCACGTCGAAAAACTATTAGAAAAATAGAAAAATATAAGCCAGTAAACGAACGCGTCATATAGTACCTTGGCTACCAAAAAAAAAAAAAAAAAACAAATGAAAATAGAAACTAAAAGGGGAAAATGAAAATCATCATCACCATCAAAAGCGCAGAATAATAACAATAACAACAACAACAAGTAGTAGTAGTAAAAGTAGCAGCAAAGCAGTAACAATAACATCATTATAAGAAGTCAATAACCTTTTAGTCAATTGTTCCAAATGATGAACCAAAACAAACTGGCAGAAAAACAACAACAAAAAAAAACAGAAATCAAAAATACTAACAAACAAAGAAACAAAAACGTAATAATCCCAAAACCTTTAGGATGCACGAACCATAAGATAACAAAGCCAACTAAAAAGCAGCAACAGCAGCAGCAGCAGCAGCATTAGAGGAAGAAGAATCATGCGGCATTAGAAGACCATTATGAAACAACTTCGAAAAAATAAAAAAAAAACCAAAAAGGTACGAGTATGTCGTCGGTCGTTTTTGGTTGCTTTGGACTGACTGCTGTTAGAGAGTAGTTCTCTACATTAACCATTCATCCTAAGCTTAGACCATGTTCGTTAGAGAGAAGAATATAGTGGGTGTGCTCGCTGAAAACAAAATCGTGTTGTTTTCCTTGAACGTGCTGAGGCAAGAATGTAATGATGGGTACGGGATGATGAAGATGATGACGCTGTTGCTGCTGCTGCTGATGATGATGTTGCGGTTGAATATGATGGTAATGTTGTGTTGTTGCACCTTTTACTGCTTACAATTGTTTAATAGGATTAAAGTAACTCTTTGGATATACGCTAAAATGTTGGCTAATGTGACCAAATCATTTGAAATCTAGGCATCTAGGGATAGGGTAGTAAACTTGAGTACTACGCTTGTGTCCACTTTTATATGTCAAAAGCTAAAGTCAATTATATGGTATGAGTAGACAAGCCCTATTATAAGATCATAAGAACTATTAGAGAAAATTTATTACTCTGTTATTAAGTCTTCTATTTAACAAAGTGATAAACGAACTTATTAAAATGGCGATCGTCAACGGTTGCATCATAATATGAGGATTACAGCACTTTCTGAACGATCTGCACTATATTAGCGATATACTACGTCTTTTGGCTCATAGCGACAAGAATGCAAATCTCAGGAGGTTAGAAGAGGCTACTAAGAAAGCGTGTCTGACAATAAATATTGGCAAAACAAAATTCAAATTTATTAACTCTTGAATTCTAAATTTGTTTACCATAAGTAGTCGTCGGCCCAGGTCAGCGATATTCAACAAAAACGAAATATGAATAAAAATATTTCTTTGGCGATATCTTCTCACCAGATTGTTGGCAAAAATTCTGAGAGAAAATAAAAATTGCCATGAAAACTTTCTCAAAAACATCTGTAGTTCAGAATCGACATTAAACTGTAGGTTCCGCCACTCAGAATTAACACACACAATATGGGTGGTGTGGAAAGCTAGGTCGTAATCCTGATTGAAAAGTTGTAATGATCAATTATGTATGTTACGTTAGTAGTCGTTGGGTAGAAAATGTTGGCTCTCGACAGTATAATATCCAAGAAGGATATCGTATCTGTATCGGCGGATATGATGGCAGTAAAATCAGTAAATGGGTCAACAACACTAAAAGGGCCTCCGAACTTTGTCATTTTATAACGTTCATCTTTCTGATGCCTCATCTGCTATATTACTTGATATTTGTTCTGTCTGTTCTGCAAAATCGCTATCGACACCACAGACAACAAAGAATGTTCGCTGAATGAAAATAAAGAAGTTGGCAGCTGATTCTAATTTTCATTGAATAACAATCTTCAGGATGAAGATGAGTACGTTACGTGAACAAATGAAATTATTAAATATGGCACGATACTGATCCATATCAGATCTAAGACAAGTCCAATGCATCCTGAAAAAGCCAATGCTTGGTGTGGATTTAGAACTAGCAGCGTCATCGGTCCGTTATTGCTAATTCCTTTTGGCTTAAATCTGATTATACAAAAGGCATATTCTACATTATCGATGTAAAGTACAACCAATTTCTCTCGAATATCCAATCTGCGTTATTGTTTTAACTGCTGATAGATTCCCAACTTCTTTCTTTAATGCTGGTAGAAAGTTTCTTTCAATATTTAAAACATATTGTCAACTAAATTACGTTCAATAGTTGTACATCCACTTGTTCATCTACGTAATCTTCAAAGTATATTCGAGTTATTTTACAATATATAAGGATCTCACAGTTTGTGAAGCTATACACGTGCCGAAACCGGAAGCATTTCGTATAGTCGTTGGAGAATTTATTTCATTAATGGAACATATTTTTTTTCTGTGATTTCTTAAAGTAGTTTTGGATAACGTTTGGAGTAAATTAGTTAAGCGGATAGGTAGGTAGGTTGAATGAAGAGGAATGGCATTTACGCGGCTTATTCCATTCCTCAAAGGCACACAAAAGCCATCTTATCGGTTGCAAACCAATGGAAGAAATCATATAAGCTATCGCATATAAGGCTCTTACAGTTCTGCGAACGACTAAAGCCACTCGTCAAAACACTGATTGGACCTTATTAGTGCGGCTTCAGACCTGGCAAGTCCACCATCAAACAGAAGATCTTTACACTATGCCAAATCCTGGAAAAGACCCACCAAAAACAAGTCGACACACACCATCTTTTTGTCGGCTACAAGGAAGCATCGATAGCCCCATAAGGGATCGTGTTTTTGCGCAATGCCTTAGCTCGGTATACATGCTATGCAGAAGGACGTTGAGCAATTGACATCATAGGGCGTACCAAGCGAGATTTTACTGCTGCATTTAGTGCTATTGAACGGGAGTCTACTAAGACTGGTCTGACATTAGACGTGCGGCATATTGATTCTCAGATTACGGCCGATAACTATACTTTTGATATAGATATCTTGGCTCCGCCGATGCCAACAAAAATGATGTCAGTCGACCAGCAACAGGATCACTCTTGCCAACATGTGCTTCTACGGTCTCAATAGACAACAATAGAGTAGCAGAGACCTCTCTCGTACGACAAAACTAGTACTCTGCAAGACGCTCATCCTACCCGTGCTTCTTTACGGCGCAGAGGCATGGACCCTATTAAGCACTGATGCAACAGCCTGGTGAGTATTCGATAGAATAGTAAGATATTTGGTCCATTGCGAGTTGGCGATGATATTCGCATCCGACTCAACAGTGAGCTGTATAAGCGGCTCAACGATATGGACGTCGTGCATCGGGTTGTTAATGTCCAATTATGTAAGTAGGTACTCTTATTAGATGAGTTATGTCTGCTAAAGTTGTACAATAATGTTGGATACTCTGTCGCTGCTTCATTGTTTCCGTTGCAACATTTTAGGCCACACATGTAGCTCGGTATTGTGAGCTATGAAATGCTTTGGATTTTTCAAATTAACGTCAAGAGATTCAGAATAGCTACGCTGGCTAGATCATTCATCTCTTCATTTCCTATCATTTCTTTATGACTAGGTAACCAAATAATGCGCATTGTAGCAAAATAAATAAATAAAATAATTTTTAATTTTTAAAATTCCTCCACTAAACGGGTACAGAAATATCACAATATTGGTCATATTATTTCCCCTACAAACGTACTTTCCTTCTTTCTGTCCGTATTGATCGTCCACAATTTCGTTTCATGTAGTTTTCGACAAACATTTTTGTTATTTACGGTTTCATTAGATGCAAGTGTGTCTTATTCGTTCAGCGATTGCAGCCAAGTGTTGCATGTTACAACTACAACTACAAATGCAACTATTAATGCAGCATTGCACACTGCAGCAATGCCACGAATGATGGTGTTTTTCTTTCAAACTCTTCTTACACTTACTTACGTACTCAATTTTTTTCTTCTTTTTTTTTGTAATCAATGTGGGTTTCTAAATGATTGTATAAAACGTTTATCAGTATGTTATACGTACATAAGTATGTACGTATGTACATGTGGTTGTCTACGTTGAAATAAATTTTCTTTTAACATTGTAATCCTGATTGCTGTGAAGTATTATTTGTTGTTATTGTTTGGCATCGCTTTATACGTTTTGAACACCTGAAAGAGTTCAATGACTTCAATCAATCCCTTTTCATTTGTAATGATCTCTTGACCTCTCTTTTATTAACGAGCGTGTACACACAATAGTTTTCGTATTTTGTGTGTATGTAACATATGGTAAGAGAAATCAATATAATACACGATTTTTATTTAGAATACCATGGCAATTCCATCATAATGATCTCAAACATAAATTGAAAATGAGAAGAAATTTGTTGTTGAAGGTGTTGTTTAGCCTTTGAGTAGGGGGTCTGTATAATTCGTTAATGATAGACTTTAAACTCATTTCAGGTAACTTGCAGCGAGAAATTTTAATAAAAATTCATGTTCGTAAATGAGGTCAAAAATTTGAAAAAATTACTTCCCTTTATTAAGCCACAAATTTGTTGTCTTTCTCGATGCATGAGTACTATCGATATCGATCAGTATGGCTTGACAGCTGAGTATGGTAAACAGTGTTAGCGTTGTTGTTTAGTAAGGCTTAGCTTATTGCCATGAATCATTTAAAGTCAAAACAATGTGTTGAGCTAATGCTGCATAGTATCCAAGATAATCGCCCTACCGAATAAGCAGAAGTTGCCGTATTGTGTTGCCTTATTAGACCAGAGCCCGCTGCCCAAATGCCAACTCAGACATCTCGAACAAACTGAAATACATATTGAAAAAAAATATCTTCGGCAACTTGAAGTCGCCGTAGTCCAGTAGATAGTACATACATAATTGGCTATTACAACCCACTCATGTTGTGTGTGTTAATTTTTTACATGAGTGGCCTACAGTTTAAAGTCGACTCCGAATGGCGACTTCGTAGGTAGTGTGTTGGCTTATTATGAGGCCTCGGTTCAAACAAACTCAGATATCTCCAACAGAACGAAATATGAAAAATATATCTTCCATGAATTTCTCTCAGCAGTCTTCTGGCAAAAACTCTGTGAGTAAATGAAATTGAAACGAAAAGTTTATTGAAAATTTTTCGTTCGGATTCAACTTTAACCTGTTGTTCATGGATATAATTAACACACACACGCAATGTGGGTGATGTCAGAAGCTAGGTTGTAAACCTGACTAAATGACTGTACTGAACAATTAAGTTAATAAATAAGAACAAGCATTTTAAGCAATCGTTTATCGTTTTGGCACTATTGTTACTCCTTAACAGGGAGTCTATTAAGATAGGTCTGACAGTAAATGAGGGCAACAAGTAAGGACTTATTGAATCCCAGATTACGGCCGATAACTATACTTTCATAAAATAGTCAGTGAATTTGTTTATCTTGTCTTGCGTAGGATTACTCTTGCCAACAGCTACTACTATGGTCTCAATAGGCACTTGAGTAGCAGAGAGCTCCCACGTACGAACAACAAGACGCTCATACCCTTCGTGCTTCTCTATGGCGCAAGAGCATTGACACTATTAAGCACTGATGCAGTAGTCTTCAGAGATCGTTGGTCCCAAGCGAGTTGACAATGATTTTCACATCCGAATCAACAATGAGCTGTATGAGCTCCTCAATGAAATTGATGTTGAGTAGCGTAATACCGTCTTGTGGCTGCTCTAAGCCGGCCATATCGGTCGAAGAGAATGCTCCTGCGAGACGGGTATTGTCAACGATTGGCGTGACCAACTGGAAGTCTGTGTTAAGGCAGACTGAAATCTATTACTAGGGTTGTCAATAGCCACGTAAGTAAGTAAGTTACTCCTCTTGGAGTATATAAAATTGCGTTTGGGCTCTGCTTTAAACTGTAGATCCCGCCATTGCTAAATGTTGGTAGCATAAAATAAAACAATTAAGAATAAAACAAATGATTTTATTGCCAACCTCTCGTGGCTTGAATTGTGATCAAATGGTTTCAACAAGACATTGACCCATTGAATATTCTGCATATATATGGTCATTTCACCTATCGGCGAAATTCAGTGTGACTTAGGTTTAGGAGCCATTGAAAATTTTATGTTTCGAATGCACCCCACCCAGAGAAATCATGGCGAACAGTTAAAAAATTTTGTTTGCCACTCATAATGGGCACCGCAGAGACACTTTTATATGTAATCAGAGCTATTTTTCAAATATTTCCTAACTACAACTTTAAATAAAACAGAGTGCGTGTGAGTCCTCATTGAAGTTTTTTCTTCATTTGAAAGACCTATTGATGCCATTATATATGGAATAAAGCATCGGACATAACTTAGCCACGGCTTCTCTGAATGTAGCACATCCGAAATGTACTACATATAACTCTGGCACATAAATCAGGCTGAATTTGAGCAATGTTATCGGTTAGTTCGCTTTGGCTTATGGCTTATTCGAAAACACCTGCGATTTGAGAAAATTTCTCAATAAAATGTCTACTGGGCTCAAATTGTGCAATTCTTGTGGTCTAGAAATGAGCCCCTTTACTGAAGATACAATTTCGATGAAAATTAGGATCACCTTCAACAATTATATGGATACTGGTCGGCTAAAATTTTGTATGGGTACAGACCAGAGATCAACAATGAGTATTCAAAAAGATGAGTAGATTGGAATCATACTTATAATTTCTGATACTTACATATACGCATTCATATTTATTTTAATATCATGGAACCTCTACTCATATTCAAAATTTGAGGTACTCATCGTACTCATACCATGATGTTGTTGATTTCGACTCTTCTTTACTTAACATTTACAAGAATCACAAAATAATTATGATTCGAGTACTAAAGCTACAATAGTCACTATAAGGTTGTGTGTTTGCTTTGCTTTGTCTTTTTTCTTTTTTTGTAAATGCAACAACAACGAAGACTGTAAATTTTGAAGAATAATTCGAATCACTCGAGTCATTTATGAATCTAAATGAGTAGGCTTATGTATCAAACATACATCGAATGTTATGAGTTTAATGTCAACGTTGTACTCATACTCATTGCAACCTGTACTTATAAATCAATATTGTAGTGAGTACGAATGAATCAGAGTAGTTGAATTTCAATATTGTTGACTCGTTCATACTCAAAATTCTCATGAGTAGTTATGAGTAGCGAAAAAACGATTCATTGCTGATCTCTGGTATGTATGCAAGTTATCCCTCAACAGGACTATACAAAGGAGGATATCTGATTTCTGAATTATTTTGATTGCTTGGGAAGTGACACAGACGTAGTGCTCGTGTATTACATTTAATGATACATCAATTAATTCATTGTTTTAGGTTGACAAAGCAACAATTCTCAAAGCATTGGAACGAGATATCATTAGATTTTTTGGAAAAAGTTGTTAAACTGAAAGATAAATTCCATACATACATATATACATACACAATTGGCCATTACAACCCTTCAGTCAGGATCACGGCCTAGCTTCTCACACCACTCATGTTGCGTGACTTAATTTTATACTTGAGTGACGGCACCTACAGTTTTAGAGTAGACTCCGAACAACAGATTTTGAGGAAATTTTTCACGGCAGGTTTAATTACTCTCAGAGTTTTTGCCAGAAATCTGCTGAGAGGAAGTCGACGAAGCAATATTTTTTTCATATTTCGTTTTGATGTCTGGCCTGGGGCTCGAACCCGGGCTTTACGTCTAATAAGCGAACACAATGCCTGCTAGACTACGGCGACGACAAGTAAATTTCATTCCAATAGTATTTCTGGTTTTTATTAAAATGTTCAGTTCTTAAGCTCCCTAAAGATACACCCTATAATTTTTCGTAACTTTTTTCTAATAGGAATTGGAAGAATTAAAAATATACGGCTGTAACTCATACGCAGAATACTTTTTATGGTTTATCGTGTTAAGTACAATGGTTTGTCTATGCCTCACATGAAAAGTTATTTCATTTTCCAAACACAGCATTCGATTTGTCTATTTCAGCTTATAAAAGAAACAAGAAAAGATCTCCTAAATTAGCTTTTCGTCTTTTTATCTTTTAAGTGTTTATTTATTTGTTTTCTTTTGTTGGGTGTTTTTATCAATTTTTAATTGATTTCAGATTAGAAACAAAGGAAGTATAAAAATACTTTTAATTAAAAATAATGTCGACTGTTTGGAGAAGCAATAAAATGGAGATAGTAAAACAAAATTGGTTTTTAAATGCCGTTAATCATTTCAAATAAACTGGTTTTGGTTGTCATAAAATGCATGCTGTTAGGTTTGTCAATAAATATTGACAAATGAATAGCATTTCAGATGAAAGCTGTATCAATTCTACCAGTTGCAGCGGTATAAAGTCAACGTCAAGTCTACATAGGGAAGATTTATTGGAAATGAGCCTTAATTTTAGTTAATTTTTTATATGTACGATATGTCATCTGTCGAATATATTCAATATACATCAAATCAGTAAACAAACAACATCAGATTGAGTTTCACTCACGCCTTGTTAAATAAGGCGAATTTAGTACCAGTAAATCATAATTCGCGAAAGGCATTATTTTTTTTTTTTAGATTTGAAAAAAAAGTACTGGAAAATCGCATCGGATGATTATTGAGGGATAAGCTGTTCATGCTCTACCAACAGACATACACAGAAGATGGGTTCGATTGTTCTGAAATAGAGATTTTGATGTGGGAATTGAAGAACGTGGAAGAACACCAAAAAAGTTTGAAGAGGCAGAAATACTACTGGATGAACTTGCAGACAAAAAAAAAAAACAATGGGAAAAGCGGCAAATGTTGCACGATTAATAATTTCTCGTTTAAAACCTATTCGAAATATCCAAAAGTCTAAAATATGGATGCCACATGAATTGATTGACAGACAGATGGGAAACCGAAAAATTACTTCTGAAATTTTGCTTCAAAGGCACCAAAGTGCTGTCTCATCGCATTGTTACTGGCAATGAAAAATTTGTTTATTTCCAGAATTCTAAACGAAAAATTCATGGGCTCATCTGGCATAACCATCAATTTCGGCTGCAAAATCAGATCGATTCAGCAGGACGGCAATGCTGAGTATGTGCTAGGCACCGAAAGGTGTAGTGTAACACGCGCTCCTAAAACCTGGAGAAAACGTTAATACAGAGCGCTACTAACAACAAATGATCAATTTGAACCATACATTGATTCCTACATAATTCCTAATTTATTTCCTCATGACTTTTCTGCAAGCTTTCTGTGCACTATTAGGGCTTGTCTGGCCTTTCCTGAGATGCTCTCTAAAAAAGCTCTCTTAATCCCTAGTAGAATCTGTATATGATCTACTACCCAGTGTTATTCCCAGAAATTTTGCTTACATTTTCTGTGATATTATCTCACCCAAGGGTCGAATAATCTTCCATTAAGGAAGTTTTCTTCTTGCAATGAATAGTAACATTATGAGCAGTAACGAGAGTTTTTGGTCTTAGAAAAAAATATTGTGAGCCCATGGATAAACTCGTCGATGTATTCCAAATTAAATTTTCATCGAAATATATAGTCAATTCAACTTGGATAGAGAGTAAATAGGGTGAAATATAGCAAAACGTTCTTAAGAGAACTCAAAAATAGTATGAAACTGTCTGGTAAAGATGAATCAGGTAAAACTAATATCTGCTGGGGCCCAGATCATGTAGGAATTCGAAGAAATGACATACATGTATATATACAAAATTGGTCATTACAACCCTTTAGTCAGGATTACAAACTTGATTCTCACACCACTTATGTTGTGTGTGTTAATTTTATACATGAGCGGCGGGACCTACAGTTTAACGTCGACTCCAAACGACAGATTTTTGAGAAACTTTTTATGGCAATTTTATTTACTCTCAGGGCTTTTGCATAAATCTGCTTTTCATATTTCGTTATATTAGAGATGTCTGAACTGGGCTAAATGTCTGACCAGGGCAGGCAGATAACCAGGCCACAGCTGATGTGGCCATCAGCATGTTTCTGTACAGTCCGGACACTTGTTTGAAAAGTTATATTCAACGAAAAGGCAGACGCTCTTTTCAAATCATATGTGTTTAAGGCAATCAAAACTGTTGTTATGAAAATTCAACAGGAGGTAATATGAGTCATGTAACAGACTATCTTGAAAGAATCTATGATTAATAACCGGCTTTTTGATTTACATTATCTTTCCCAGGAGCCCCATATTCTCCCACTTAGGAAGTCTTCTTTTAATAAATGGTATCATTGTAGTCTTGACGACCCCACTGGATATATCCCCATTGGGTGTGTCCTCACTGAATGTATCCACGCTGGGTGTATCCCCACTGGATGTATCTCCACTGGCATTTACAAACCATCTCACAATTACTAAGGACTAAGCCCAACGGGATGTTCGCCACTATGCCCTATGGGCCATAGGGGTCGCTAAGTGAGCTTGTCTGAACTCTACCCTCTAACCTAGTCCATGTTCTTGTTTCGGTTGATATTGTTCTGCCTATTTGATTTACTTTGATTCGAATTGAGCTATGATAGGTGGCATTGTATCAGTCCAATAAGGATGTCTCTTATTTATTTATTTGAATAAAGAATTAATTTCTATAAAGTTTAAAAGACAATAATATTGAAAGCGTATGACAGTGTTAAACAACAGTTAATCCAATTTCCTAATTGTTAGTATGTATCCCACTACCATTTTCCCCTAATTCAACTTAATTCTGAACGAAATAACTTCCTTATATTATTCTACGCAATAAGGCTCATTAGTGACTGGGTGTAAATATGGCAGAAATGCTGTATTTAGACAGCAATTACACCTCTGTATTAAAGGTGAAACTAACTTATCAACACAACCAAAATGCAAATGAAGAAACATAACAACAACAACATTCACTAGCATAAGAACCTTAACAAGATGCATAAAAGGTCAATAGGTTAACATAAACAAGAAACAGGTATACCTCTACCATTTAACAATGTAAGCAAGTGTTTATTTTCTTTCACAACAAACGAACGACTACAATGACAATGGCGATGGCGGTGGCGGTGGCATTGGCGATGGTGGTGGCAACAGTTGGTATTATTTCCGTATCCTTTGTGCCTTTTCTAGGTAATCTTGTATACTTATAATGTTGATTGTTGATTTTAGTTCATTGCCGTCGACATTGTTGTTGTTGTTGTTAGTATTGTTTTTGTTATTGTTACAAGTACGGTAACAATAATCGTTTAAGGTGTCCCTATCGTTGTTAGCTGGTCCTTATTATAAAAACACCAACAATAACAATAAACTTTATAAACACAAAATTACACAAAGGCATACACCATATAGACAAGCATACATACAAAGGATACTTACAAAGGATGCTGAGTTGATTTCATTGGATACAATTGAGTCAAATGTTTTACGTTTGTATTATGAGAATAAACAGTGAAAGGCAAAAGTGGAGTTTAAAACAATTCTCTTTCTTGTATAAATTTCAGCTAAAATCGATAGATTTAGAAGCCTCTGTAAGGATAAAGAATTTCTACCAAAGGTGGCGAGGGATAAAGATGGGAGCTATGCAAGTAGCGACAAAAAACAGTAGGACTGCTGTTGTGAAGACACTGTGGACTTTTGATAGTATACCAGTTAATTGCGATATAAATACAGACTTCGATGCATATATAGGGTGGGCCATTTAAGAGTTTAAATTTAAAAATGCAATAAAACAAAAACGGTTTTTAATTTTGTCACACTTATTTTATTGTTATAAAGCACAATTATTCCGCGTAGAAATGGAATATTATTTCATTCATGTAAATGCCACGGGTGCCTTCACAGCACTTCATTCGATCGTAACAATTTTCGTACATTTTCTCGAGTATCTTTTGTTGCATCTCGGCAATGCCAACATGAATGTTGGCCTTCAAATACTCAATTGTTGCTGGTCTGTTGGCATAACGCTTTTTTTAACGGCGCCTAACAGAAACTAGTTCAACGGTGTCAAATCGCAGCCTCGTGGAGGCCAATTGACATCATCATTTCGGCTAATTAAACGGCTATCCAAGGTTTAACGCAATAAATCGATTGTTGCATGAGATGTCCGGCAAGTTGCACCATCGTGTTGTAACCAGACATAGTTTACAACAATACCATGAAGAGCGGATACAAAAAAATCAATTAACATGGTGCGATAGGTGCCTGCATTGACCGTAATGGTAGAGCCATCCTTATTTTCAGAGAAATATGGGCCAATTATACCTCTGCTCCGCAACCCGCACCAAACATTAACACGTAATGGGTGCATTGACTTCTGTAAGACCACGTGTATGTCTTCTGAGCCCCAAATACAGCAAATTTGCTTATTAACGTACCCACCAAGATCAAAATGAGCTTCATTCGATGATCAAAAATGATTGTTTTTGGCAAAATCAACATCATCGTACAGTTTTTCGTTGGCCCAATAAATCACAACGTTACTCAAGCATACATCGATTCATTACGTTCAGTGGAGATACTGTTACTGAGTTTTGTGAGAGAATAGAATGACATAACTGTTGCAAGATTCGATATGACAGATGGCTCACCCTATACATGTGTATCCGCATCCTGAATGTCAGTAGGTTAAACGATAAACTTGGGCAACACCACAGTAGTAACATTTACAAGAAGTAGAAAGCTTCCTGAAATCTTCCTTGAAGTCGATGTATTCGAGTAGGTAGTGGGTGGGCTTATTAGACATGAGGCCACGGTTTAAACATCACCAACACAATGAAATATGAACAAATATTTCTTCGGCGACTTAATTTCAACAGCACAAAAGTATAAGTGGCATGGGTAACCAGCTCGTAATCCTAACTGAAGGACTGTAAAGATCAATTATGTTTGTATGTATTTAGAAAACTTCCTGAGTGGAACAATATTAGTCTCCTGTATGAGATGTTACCAAAAAACGAAGGTAAAATATATATGGTAACAATGCTGAGTTGTAAATTCACATAGAAAAACAGCATTTTACGAAAGGACAGACATGGCATGATAAAATTCAGAAGGTTTGCAGGAAAATCCTGGATATACTATATAACCTACTGAATGTCCAGACAAATAGAACTTATTAGAAAATTGCTCAAAGAGAGTTGGACAAGATGCAAAGACTGACGTGTATTGGTATAGCAGGGTTAATGAAAACCTATCTCTCGGCGAAGGCTCTGTTAGATTTAAGGCTATATGACACGGTAGTTGGGACCACAGTTTTGGAGACTATGGTTAGGATAATGGGAAACAAATCTATGATAAAATTCATTGATACGTGACAGAGTACTTATTAACTGGCCACTGCACAGAACTAAAAAAAAACTCTATGAATTTTGGTAAATGTTTTGCAACGAAACTTGATAAAAAAAATTTAATGAATCATTGGAAGACACATATTTTTATGAAAGAGGAACAGAAAGAACAGAACTTGGGATAGGAGCGAGTTTTTTGGGATCTAGATAGATATTTGACACTAGCGTCTGAATGTGTGGACAGAAGTTTAGAAAGTTCAGCGAAAAGGGCGATAAAGTGAAACAGAGACTCTTTTGAAACCAAATAGGTTTAGGGTAATCTGAAATTTTATTGGGTAATTACAATTGCAGGAGATTTTAGTCATTCAGCAGACTATCCAAGAATAATCTATGGTAAGTAACTGACCTTTTAAATGGGGTTTCAAGACCAAATGAAGTTTGATAGTCGTTGTCTAGTAGATAGGGTGTTGGCTAGGTCCCGCCACTCTTGTATAATATTAACGCACATAACATAAGTGATGTGAGAAACTAGGTCGTTATCCTGACTGAAAGATTGTAATGACCAATTATGTATGAAGACCAAACAGCAAACTTGTTCACAGTGGGGGTCGTTTCGATTCCAATATTTAGCATTTGTGATGATAAAACTGAATCATCAGAAGACATATTCTAAGAACACTTTCTTGAGACATTAATGCATGACAAAAGAAAACACCTGGTCATATCTTGTGCTGCAGGATATTGTCCTTGTCAACAACGAACATTATCTTGAAGTTTGTAAACGCTATAGACCTGAAGGGGATATTATAGGCATACCCTATAAAATTTCAGGGTAGCACAATTGAATCATATATTGGCAGTACTATTGTATCCCTTCACTACAATTATAATGAACAAACATTTGTATATTTTTACCGTACACTGTATGAAGAACAAAGTTGTTATCATATTCTATTTTCGTTCAGTTGTTATTAGAGTTGTTGTAAACCACTTACTTTTTCTATCTGTTTTGTAATTATTAACCTGGCACCTTTACTACACAACATTTTGTAATAATGTTGTTGTTGCTATTGTTATTGTTTAAATTTGCTGTTCTATCTATTTTATGTGGTCATGTGCAACGGTCCAGAACCAAAAAGTCATCGCACTAAACCAACAAGTTCAAGAACTGAACAATAATGAATGTTGTTGTATTTCTTTTACTTCTACTTCTTTTTCTTTTACTACCACCTTTAGTTTGTTTGCATAGTTTTTTTTATAGTTCTTTTTGTATTGCTTTTAATAGTTTTTGTATCTTATTATATTGTTGTTGTTGTTTTCTTTTACATGCAAACACGATAAAATTAAAGTCGAAAGTCATTTGCCTGTTGAATGCAGAGAATTTTTTCTTCGATTTTTTCAATTTTTTTTTATTCATATTCATGCTGACAATCAATAGAATATGATTCAATGAAAAGGAATTGTTAGATACATACATACATACTTACATACCTAAGAAGGAAGAAATGTTCCCACACTTGCCTTTTAATTTATGTACGTATCGTATAACTCAGTTCTAATTGAGTGATTACGAGTCACAAAAATATGCAGATAAGTTGACTTTTTTCTTTATTTTCTTGGGTTGTAGCGGTGTTTTATAAAATGAATAAAAATTTCGTAAAAAGCGTATAATTTATTAGTCTAAGAAGTAGTTAAGTATGTATGGCAAAAGGTAGATTTGATATGAATTCACAAAAGGCAAGCAGGTATGGCAACATAGCAGTTATTGTGTGTGCTACGACATATTATTTTGGAGTATGAGACAATCGTATTCGTATGTTTTTAATACAATATTCTTTGATATTTCGCCATCTATCTAGCGAGTTGAGAAAACACGATATTTGTCAGTTAACAAGATAAGTTCGTTAATTAAAAGTTGCGTATGGCAAATTAATGTGGCAAATGGCACAGCCTGTTTAGAACCACACGCATGGTGGTGGTTGTTTATAAAATACTCCATATAACTTATCGATACATTGATACAATTTGATTACTATCGATAAAACATCATACATATCATAATTGGTCTTTACAACCCCTCTGTTGAGATTGCAATCTAGCTTCACATATCACTTATATTGTGTGTGCTTATTTTATATATGATTAACGGGACCTACAGTTTAAAGTCGATTCCGAACGACAGATTTTTGAGAAACATTTTCATGACAATGTCATTTACTCTCAGAGTTTTTGCCATAAATCTGCTGCGATTTGATCTCAATAGATTGGGGTACGTCGTGTACAGTGTTAAATCAGCCCTAGAAGACAAATCTGCCATTGATAAGGTACCGACCGATATGCTGGAAAAAACTGTACCAAATATGAGTGGTTCCTACTAGAGGAGTGTACTCATCATCTAGTGTTGGAGTTGTGGGTTCGATACCCTTTATTGAGTCTTGGTCTTAATTAAAAAATAACAGCAGGTATTCATTTATAGCTCCAAAGCAATATTTCTTTCTACTTACTTACTTAATAAGCCATTAAAAATTCATTTATCGGATTTTTTTCTTGCCTTAACACATCTTTCCAGGCACCTCTGCAACTTGTGAGCCTTCGCCAGTTGGACAAACCAAATGATGACAGATTTTGCTTGATTTGGTCTTTTTATCATCCTTTACGCTGACTTCCCATAATCCCTGCATCAAATACCGGTATCGCGGGAGCATCTGCACAACGTCCATGTTGTTGAGGGCCTCAGCAACTTACCCTTGTCTAAACATCTTACTCTTAAGAGTGCTGCATCAGTGCTTAAAAGTGTCCACGATTCTGAACCATAAAGAAGCATGACCTTCTTGTAGAGTATTTGTTTTTCGTACGAGACCAAAGTAGCACCAGTTGGCAAGAATGATCCTTCGCTTGATCTCCAGTCTGATATCATTTTTGGTGGTAACGGCGTAACCAAGATAAAAAAAATTCACTGGCAGCATTGAAAGTATAGTCCTCGGCCGTTATCTGGAATCCGATACGACGCATGTCCCTTTTTGTAGACAACATATACTTCGTTTTGCCCGTGTTTACTGCCAAATCCATCTTAATAGATTCCCGTTCAATAGCACTAAAGGTAGCAGTAACATCTCGCTTGGTATGCCCTATGATATCAATGTCGTTGTCATACTCAAGCAACTGAACACTTTCGTGCAAAATAGTGTCATTGCGATGTACTCCCGGCTTTCACAGAATGTTCTCTATGACAAAATTGAAAAGGTCCAAAAGGTTGTCTGAAACCTCGAACAGCACCAAAAAGTTCGAAGAGGTTCATTCCTACCATGACAGAGGGGCAGGAGTTACTCAACGTCGGGCTGCATACCCATATCAATATCAATAATGCCGTGATTAGAAGTCACCGTAGTGTCGTAGGTAGTTGGTAGGCTTATTAGACATAAGGTCATAGTTCAAACCGCCAGGTCAGATATATCCAACAAATCGAAATATGAAAAATATTTCCTCGACGTCTTTCTCTCAACAGATTTCTAACAAAAATATGGAGATTGAATAAAAAATTGCCGTCAAAAAGTTTCTCAAAGATCTCTCACTCATGTAAAAAATTAACAGAACATGAGTGGTGTCAGAAGCTAGGTGGTAATCCTGACTGAGGGAGTGTAATGATCAATTATACAAAAATAGGATTTCATATGGGACTATCAAAGGCTGATTTGTGGTCGACAAGAATGTTGAGTGTGTATCGACTTGTTTGTAAGAGGTCTTCTCCAGGACTTGACGTAATGTGAAGATCTGGTCGACGGTATACTTGCCAGGTCTGAAGACGCACTGAGAAGTTCCAATCTGTGTTTGACGAATGGCTGCAGTCATTCATATAATACACTCATAAAACCATTGGGTACAATAGGGAGAAGGCTTCATCCCCCATAGTTGGTGCATATAGTGGAGACTTCTTTTTTAGTACAGAAAGGAGGACACTAAAGAGGACTTGCGAGGACTACGTTTTAAACAGTGGGGCGGGCAAGTCATTCGGACCTTCAGATTTACTGTTCCAATGTCGCATAGTCATGTCTTTAATCTCTTCATATCTGGGCGATGAAATCTCCACTCTGTCAGGACCGACTGGGTTAGGTAGGATAACAGTTTTGAGTTTCGAAGTGAATGAAAAAAAGTAATTGTTTTCAAAACATGAACCTGTTATATGTGTGTGTATATTGTCCCTATTTAAGGTGCATACACACACTTCGTTTCACTGTAAAATATTTCATTTCATTTCATTAACGAATTTAATTCAGTTTTTGTAATTGACTGCCAGACTTTATCCTAAACTACGTATCCAGCTGTTGCTATTAACTGCATGTACATACCGTGCCATACTTCTCGATGTTAGTGAGTACTTATAAGTCAGCACTTGTTGTTTTTGTAGTTGTTTATTTCATAGTTCTATATAATTTATTGACTTCATAAATACTTGATTTTGCTTTCTTTCTCTTATTTTTGCGTTTTTCCATACACATTCTATTGGTATGAAATTTTGTTTATGGCATGTCTGCTCCTTGTGTTGCAACTTTAAAATGCAGCACAGTTAAAGTAGAAGTAGAAGTTACGAGCATAAAACATTTCCTTTCAATACAACAAGTTGTCGTTGACTTTATCATAATTTATTTAATTAATTTGATTTCTATTGAACGAAACTTTTCACATGAATTTTGTTTGAATTTCTAAAGCGCATACACCGTATAGCTAAGTGACTGGGTGGCGCGGCAAAGTTAAAGTTAAAAATGCAATTGTAGGTGTAAGTGGGTAGCTGGGTAGGTGGCATTTAACTTTGAAATAAATTCGTTTAAATAATTTGAATATATAATCATATTTAATTAGAGCCATTTACCATGCAAGTGTAAAGATTAGTTACTATTCACAGAACTTCGTAGCATTAGCAATTATTACTACGTACATACGTATTTTATAATCATACCACCATACCTTACTATACTATTATACTATTCAAATTATTGTTGTGAAAGGATATGTAAGTAAGTTTCATAAACGAAATAGCATTGTAGGGAAATAAACTCAAGAACGTATAAAGTAAAGAAATTATAATGGAAGCTAAAAATTTTTAAATTTTAAAAACATAAACTTTGATGATTAAAGAATGTTCATGAGAAATTCAACATACATAATATTATCGATTATTCTGTTTCAATACTCCCATTCCTGGATATTTATTTTGTAATATTTTCTCCCCTTAATATTGGCCACATGCAGTTGTGGTTTGTCAGGAACCGTTTGTATTTCTAATAGAATTTTCAGGTTTTTATATTCTATTATTTTTTGGCGACTTAAATCATTTACTGTCAATGAACGAACAAAATCCAGAATATGGGACAAATGACGTATTTACTATAGCGCGTCGATCACCCAGTTCAACTGCAACACTAAGCACAGGTTGCCACCCAATCACTCAGCTGTGTCAGTTAGGCAGGACTGGATGCTAAAATATGTGACAATTTGAGACAATGAATCGAATGATCAGTTTGCGAGGAGGCTAGCTTCCACACCACTAATTACATACGTACATACATAATTGGTCATTACAACCCCTCAGTCAGGATTACGACGTGGTTTCATACACCACTTATCTTGTGTGTGTTAATTTAATCCAAGAGTGGCGGGACCAATAGCTTAAAACCGACTCCGAATGACAGATTTTTGAGAATCTCTTCAAGGCAATTTTATTTTACTCTCAGAGTTTTTGCCAGAAATCTGCTGAGAGGAGGTCTTCGAACAAATATATCTTTTGTTTCGTTCGTTTCTGTCTGACCTGGGTATTGAATCGTGGCCTTAAGTCTAATAACTCAACAAACTACTAGGCTTCAGCGACTCTCTTAATTTTGGTCATATCAATGCTAGTGCATGCACCAGCTTATTTACAAAATATGGCAAGAGGAAAGTGTGCCCAATGATTGAAATCTCAGTGTCCTCTGTTCTGTACTAAATAAGGGAAATGCATATGATATACGCCAACTACAGAGGTATAGGCCTTGTCCTTATCGCTTATAAGGTCCTTACGGCCGTAATGTGTGAACCACTGAAGCCATTCCTCTTAACACTGATTGGAGCTTATCAGTGCGGCTTCACGACGGGCAAATCCACCATCTTCACATTACGTCAAGTCCTGGAGAAGGCCCATGAAAAACTAGTCGACACCCAGCATCTTTTTGTCGACTACAAGGCAGTCTTCGATACCCCTTAGAAATTGCGTTTTTGTCTCAATGTGATAAGACTTTGCAGAATGACGTTGAGCAACTCTTGTAGCTCCGGAATGGACCTCTCCGAATCTTTTGATACCGTGCAAGGTTTCAGACAAGGCCACCCCTTGTCATGCGATCTCTTAAACACCGTCATGGAGAGTGTTCTGCGGAAGCCAAGAATGCATCGCAATGACAGCATATTCCATAAAAGTGATGGGTTGTTTGCGTGTGCGGACGACATTGGCATTATAGGGCGTACCAAGGGAGAAATTACTACTGCCTTTATCGCTTTTAAACGGCAGTCTATTAAAATGGGTCTTGCAATAAATTAAGGCAAAACGATTTATGTGTTGTCGACAAGTAGGAACATGCGGCATATTGCATCCCAGATTACGGCCTATAATTATATCTCCGATATGATTAATGAACTTGATTATCATGGCTCCGTTGCTACAAAATAAAAAAATGATGTCAGTCTAGAGATCAAGCGCAGGGTCACTCTTGCCAACAGGTGCTACTATGGTCTCAATAGGCAATTGAGTAGCAGAGACCTCCGTCGTGCAACAAAAGTAATACTCTACAAGGTGCTCATGGTGCAGAAGCTTAGACGCGATTAAGCACTGTTGCAGCAGCCGTGAGAGTATTCGAGAGCAAACTTCTTTGTAAGACCATCGGTCCAGTGAGAGTTGGCGATGATTTCCGTATCCGATACAACAATGAGCTGTACAAGGTCCTCAACGAAATGGATGTTGTGCAGCTTAATAACGTCCTGAAGCTGCGCTACGTCGGCTATGTCGTTCGAATGGAAGAGGATTCTCCTGCGAAACGGGTATTTGATGTGGGGTTTTGCAGAAGTCGGCGAAGAGGACTACCTTGTCTGTTTTGGAAGATCTAAACGATTGGCGTGACCAAGCAGAAGGATGTGTTAAGGCAGACTGAAATCTATTAATCGGATTGTTAATAGTCGTTCATGTTAAAATTAACGCACGCAACAATAGTGGTGTGAGAAACTATGTCGTAATCCTGACTGAAGTGTTGTAATGACCAATTATGTATGAAAGTTACCCCTCAACACGACTATACCCAGAGCGACACTATTAAGCACTGTTGCTGCAGCCGTGAGAGTATTCGAGAATAAAGTTCTTCGCAAGATCTTCGGTTCAGTGCGAGTTGGCGGTGATTTCCTCTAATAGTACGAGGATTTGAGGCGAAGAGGACGATCTAGTCTGCGTTGTAAGGAGAAAATCGAGGAAGACCTGCCATCGATTGGTGTGAACAACTGGCGAAGGTGCGAAAAAGCAGAATCGTCTGGAATGGTGTTTTAAGGCAGGCTGAAATCCGTTAATCGTGTTGTTAATGGGAGCAACTATAAAATTCAATGAATTGACTGTTAAATTACTTCCTCATCCAAAGTATTCACCAGAAAATAATGTAAAATTTCAATTGAAATATTTTGAATTAGAAAAAAGGAATTCAACACAAAGAAGTTCAAGTTTATATCGTGAGTTGAAATTACCCAAAAAAATTTTAGTTGACATTTTGTACACAAAATTACATACAAATTGAATTCTGTACGCATTTTATTACACAATAATTGCTTTGATATATTATTAAACCTTAGGAAAACTATTTTTTTTAAACGACTTCCAAAATTTGTAAAACGTTAAAAACTATACTACTACCATGGTATGTGGTAGAAGTTCATGTGAAGTTTGTTTGTTTGCGACTTGTCTGTGTCAGGTGGAATTGTCGTGGGTGATATTTTAATTATGCTAAAAGCCGGTAATATAAACGTGAATGTAAATTTTTGTTTAACACCTACAATGACTATGTATAGTAGATGACTACACTATTATTTAGCACTGCCATTTGCACCACAGGTCTGTAGATGTGTGAGCATATTTAACCAAACCAGCACGCACTGTATAATTATATAAAACTATTGTTTAGACCACATGCATACATCTAAAATGGATGTGTATGTAGGCACATACACATACGTGTTGCAATATTTATGGATTCATGCTATACTTATTCCAGAGGGATATACATGCATACATCAGATACAACGTGTGGTAATATTTGTTTATATGCTATGGCTGTTATTCGATTAAGATAAAGTTCTCCAAAGGAAATCTGTTTGTTGAAACGAGTAATAGACATCCAATACGTAATAAATACATATAATCGGATATGGGAAGAAATTTGAAAGGGAAATTGGAATAATCCTGAGTAGAATGTTGGAACAGCTAACTGATCAACGAAAACAGTTTAACCGAAAAGTTCGTAGGCTAAAATAAGATTTAACACTCCAATAAGGATATGTTTTAACCATTTTAAGTCAGCCAATCACTGCATCTTTGCACACTTTGTAGTGAGTTCACCATGAGCAGTGTTCACTCAAATGGTAATCGTTTGCCTAGTTTAAATCTAATCTTACTGACATAAAAATGTAAAAAAACTTACTGACATAGGCCTCTAAGGATCATATATAAGAATTACGGGTATCTTCTTACGAAAAACGATATACAAAGAAAAACGAACGATACGAAAATGATGTGGTTACTGTTGTTTTCAAACACACGAATTCAAATATACGCAAATTTTCCACATCGCAGATAACGCTAAGCCCATTCTGCCGAATGAGTAGAGAAGTTTGGAAAGAGATTAATATCAGGTGGACCATCTATAGGTTTAAATTTGAACCATCGGTTATTCCGAATCTGGCGATTCTTGTGTCACTCTATTCAATCACAATGAAATTCAGTATATTATCTTCACTGAACGTAATTAATTGATTTACACGTGAGCAACATTGGAATTTATTTGAAATTTATTTCCAAAACAAAGGAAATTGGTCGGTAATTGCTCGAAAATATAGTAAAACTTTGTATATTATCTCCACTGAACGTAATGAATCGATTTACACTTGAGCAACATTGGAATTTATTTGAAATTTATTTCCAAAACAAAGGAAATTGGTCGGTAATTGCACGAAAATATCGTAAAAACTTTGTTCGCAGAGAAAGAACAAAAAATATCGAAGCTGTTTTTTCTTTGTCATCGGCCGGAGGTGGGAATCTTCATAAAACATTTTTGTTGCGCCAAAAGAGTGCACGATTCACCATCACTGGTAATAAATGCAACCCCTATATTATTTAACCTCTCCCCCGCGCGGGACTACCGTATGATATTACTCCACGGAGGGCTGGTTAGCGTTAAAGATGCATGTAAGAATATGCTCCGCATCTTCCTCCTCTTCTGAGCATATAGATGAAGTATCATGTCCAAATCTGTGCAGGTACTTCCCGAAGCATCCATGACCAGTTAGAAACTGGGCCACGTAGTAGTTCAGGTCACAATGTTTGTTCTCCCTCCGAGAGGTTATATCAGGGATAAGGTGAAATGTTCATCTTCCCTTAAAACTCTCCGCCCATCTTGACTGCTATTTGTGCGTGGCAGTTATTCGTCCGCTTTTATAGCTGCTGTTTGTCCTGGATACTCGAGACGGCGAAAGTATATCCATCTGCCAATATGTCTACCGCTATTGTCTTTGCCAATAACAGTACCGCTTCATCAGACACTGTCCTGAAGCCACTTATCTGTCTAATCGCGTTTAGATGATACACCGAGGACAGTTTCCTTCTTGTCGCCCCCACGGAAAGTGTCTCCGACCATATTGGGCAAGCATATAATATTATCGATGTTACGAACCTCGATATTATTCTCCTCTTAAACGGATTTGGTCCTCTTAAGAGGTCCTAAGAGGATCTAATTTATCTTTATTTATCTTAGTGCTTGCAACGATCACTTCCATCTTCTCCACTATCTTCCGGCCACTTATCAAGACTGCCTCCGTTTTATGTGCAGCAAGTGTCAAACCTGCCTCATCAAGCCATCATCATAGAAACCTAGAATTTATCGAAGCTGTGGCTGAGCGTGTTCGTGAGAAACTGATGCGTTTAAGATTCCGATTCGAAAATGTATGAAAATGTATGATGATTCATCTTTATAAATGAAGCTAATTACGGGTACGTTAATAAACAAAATTGCTGCATTTGGCTCAGAAAACCCACTAGTGATCTTATAGAAGCCAATGCACCCATTACGAGTAACTGTTTGTTGCGGCTTGTGAAGCGGAGGCCCATATTTCTCTGAAAATGAGGACGGCGAAATTATTATAGTCAATGGAATCAACTATTGAAACATTCTAACCGATTTTTTTGTACCCACTCTTCATGGTATTGATGTGAACGATGTTTGACTTCAACAGGATGATGCATCTTGCTACACATCTCATGCCACACGGTTGCCGTGATACCATCCCATACATTCGTAAAAGTGAACGAAACTTGGTCAGATCGAATGAGGTACTATGAGGCCAGCCTCGGCAGCCACATGCCTTTTTTGTTGCATTTTTTAAATTTAAACTTTTAAATCATCCATCCTATATTTCTTCGGTGACTTTTTCTTAGCAGATTTCTGAAATTACGATGTCAAGTTTCTCATAAATCTGTCGTACGGAGTCGACTTTATACATAAAATTAACACATTATACATAAAATTAACACACACAATCCTGACTGAAGGGTTGTAATGACCAATTAAGTGATTAAGTATGTAATACGTCTTACAATTTACAATTTAACAAATTTTTTTTAAATTTTCAATCATTTCAAACCGATTTATTGATTTTTTGAGATCATGTGTTAGTCACTTTGTTTAACCTTTAGTTCCTGCAGTTATTCCGAAAAGACTAATGCTGATCAATAAACGTCCTGTCATTCGAGGTATTATAATTCGATTATTTATAGGGCGATTTTGATTTTTAGTTTTTTATTTATTCCCTAAATGATATGAAATTTTTAACATCCTTTCATATTTGCCTACATTCCAGTTACTCATTAATGTGCATGAAATTTATTACAAAATTTAATACGAGCATGCATGTAGTAATGCACTAAAAAAATTTCCCATATGTTTCAATGTGATGGAGCATGCATGCACTTCTGACACTGTTAATATGTCCTGCCACCACAAATATACGTACACGTATGTACATACATTTCTATTAGTGGTCGTTCTACCAAAAAATTTAAAGCGAATGATAGACAGATTGCGTGAAATGTGATTATATGTGTATGACCTCTTTATAAAAGGTTACTGTAATAACCAGGTTAATATGTAAATATGTGCCTTTTTTGACCTTATTTTTCTGACAGTTTTATGGTGGTTAATTACTAGAAACATGTTGCCAAAAAAATCTTTGTATTTGTGTACATACATACGAGTATACGGTAACAAACTGGGTGCGTCCATGTGAAGGCGAGTGATTTGTGATGATAGTCCGGATACAGGAGACCGGAGACAGGTGGTGTTTCTAGACTATTTTAAAATATTTGTTTTAATATAATGATTTAGGTCATAACGAGTTAGTATTTGTAATTCAAAAATTTGTATATAATGACGTTGTATATTTTTGCTATTAATTAAAATGGCCAAATTAGCAGCTTGTAATACATAGTATTAGAATTTCTCTTTGTGGGCGGTTTAGGTTACCATAAATGTTTAGTTAATGTTGTATTAAAACATATAAAAAAGGACTGAAAAATTGAAACCTAATTATTAGAGGTAAGATTTATTTACTTTGGGAAAGGCATAATGCGTAGGAGTGCAGATGGTATAATTAGAAAGGAAGTAATAACTGCTTTAAGTGTGGCACCACTGTAATTGTGTGCACTAGAGGTAGAATTAGCCAAACTTTCACAGGCACGCAAAAGAACGTACGTTCGTTTAAAGCTTACGAAATTAATACAAATGCGTAGCATAATTACACTGCGATTAGGCAATCGTTCTCATTGCCTTTCACGTACATTACAACGAACGTAAGCTTTGGCTTATTCTGTCTTCATATAGGATCGTTTTACTTGCATTAAACTTTGGTACATGACGGACGAACATATCCATAATAAACGCATGTAGCAGCTGTAGTCTAGCATGTGTTGTTGGCGTATTAGATGTGAGGTCAAGGTTAAAACCCCAGGTTAACATCTCCAACAAATCGAAAGCTGAAAATTCATTTCTTCGGCTACTTGCTCCCGCAGATATCGACAAAAACTGTGAGAGTAGATACAATTTAAAGGAAATGTATCTCAAAGTCAATCAATGATAGAAGCCGCCAAAGTACTTTATTGTCTCCTTTTATTTCATCTGTTGTCTTCTTCTGTGCGAATTTATTACCAACGCTTTGTTTATTAGGCAGCTAATTAGATACTTACATTATCCAGTCGCCTTCTTATTTCGCTGCTGAAAATGTTAAGCCATTTTTATACAATAACAGACGCCATTTCGTTTTCATAATCTACAATCGAGACTCCATCGGGGAGTGTAACATTCAATAAGTCGTCGCATATTACATTCCACAATGTTGTTATTAGTATAGAGCTTTGTGGGATGCCACCTGTGACCCCTCATTCTTTAACATCCGTTTCTGTTTCGTTCTATAGTGTAAGGCCATGGAAATAATTTAATATCCATGGTAAGTATTCAGGTACGCTGAAACCTTTCAGGGACATCAGGAAATTATATCAGTTCGCCGAATTAAAAGCATTTTAAAAATCCTGTGTGATTAGCTGGCATGATTTGTTATTGTGGGATAATAGTCTATTGTGTCTTGTGCTATCGGTGGTATTATTCTAATAGCGCCGACCATATGGTGAACACTAAAACAATCCATTTGATTCAAATGTTTAGTTGGAGTGAAATAAAAGAAGTGTAATTAACCATAATAGTTTTTAAAAACTTTGTGAAGACCGAAGGACTTCTTGGAAACTAGGAATTAATCACTATCTTCAGATTTTTTTCTTGTTGTCGTGAAGACGTCCCACAATAGTGCTATCATATGATCTATTGAACATCCCTTTGCCTATATTTCTATAATATCTAGTTGCCATGACAAACTTTAGAATACTGCTCGCTGTCAACAAATACAGTCCTCTGCCCAGCATCTGATATTTACTCAGCTGTTTACTCCTAGGATGCCTTAATCCTGCAAAGGTTTTACCAATTTGTTCTCATGAATCATTCTGCTATTCACAGAATCTACATGTTGGTTTAAAGATGAACAAGAGTATTTACAGTCTATAGCGTTCTGTCAAAAGACGGATTGCTGACCTCAGGTTGTTCTTGCGCAGTAGTTTGATGCGTGAGTAGTTTAATGCATGAGTAGTTTAATGCATGACTCAAATTTTCTTCTGTTGCAGTAACGCATCAACAGTTTTGATTGTCGTAAGCATATTTGGTTTGAGAACAGCCTTTGATTCATTTTATATTCTTTTTAAACACTTGTTTTTACTAGACAGAAAGTTTCTGATCCCATCGGTGGTAGAAGCGCCTCTCCTCGCAAGCTCATATGTATGTTTGGCCATTGCAGCAAATTCTCACATAACTTGGAATCTAGCAGGTGAACCCTATTTTCTTACATACATAACTGGTCATTACGACCCTTCAATCAGGATTACGAACTAGCTTCTCACACCAGTTATGTTGTGTGTGTTAATTTTTTTTATACATGAATACATCTTAAAGTCGACTTCGAACGACAGATTTTTTTAAGAACTTTTCATGGCAACTTTGTTTGAATCGTGGCCTTACGTCTAATAAGCCAACACACTACCTACTAGACTACGGCGAAAAAAAAACCCTATTTTCCCTATTTATTATATCAACACAAGCTAGTTTCTATATCTTTTTCCATATGATCTATTATCAGATTAGTTTTACCTGCCCAGACAGTTGCCCCGTATTGTTGTACTATTGGTCAAAAAATCATGATATACATACATACAACCTTCAGTCAGGATTACAACCTAGCTGCTCACACCACTTATGTTGTGTGTGTTAATTTTATCCATAAGTGGCGGGATCTACAGTTTAAAACCGGCTGGACAGTTTATTGAGCAACTTTTGATGGTAAGTTTATTTACCGAAGAAATATTTTTTTATATTTCTTTTTGTTGGAGATGTCTGGCCTGGGGTTTAACGTGCACTTTGTTATGGCATGTCCGCTGTTTGCATATCAATTTCTTTGCGAGTGATATTCCCAAATATTTTACCTACAGTTTCTATTATACTACCTTACCGGAAGTCGAATATTTTCATTTTAAGGGGTTTTCTTGCAGGCGCTCGGACTGATGTGATTTATACTGATTTCAGCAAGGCTTTTGATAGGGTTGACCATAGTATTTTGCTTCTTAAACTGTCATTAATCGGTATTCCCGATATTATTCATCGTTGGCTAGACTCCTACCTCTCCCTTAGGACTCAGAGGGTATTGTTTAGGAATGTATTGTCTAAGACTGTATATGTTACTTCTGGTGTTCCGCAGGGTAGCCATTTGGGTCCTTTACTGTTTTTATTGTTTCTTAATGATCTTCCTTGTTCTATTTCTGATTGTAATATTCTAATGTATGCTGATGACGTTAAATTATTTTATCCTTTTGATGTTAATCATGGTCAGGCTGTTCTTCAGCGGAATATTGATTTGTTCGAAACTTGGTGCAGAGTTAATTTAATGGATCTTAACTTGAAAAAATGTAAATGCATGGTTTTCTCTCGCGGGGGCGTGATTTCGCCCACTCATTTAATTAATTCTTGCCCTTTGGAAACTGTGACTACATTTCTTGATTTGGGAGTATTATTGGATATGAAACTCTCTTTTGTTGATCATATTAGTATGATGATTGGCAAGGCTCGGGCTGTTCTCGGTTTTGTGAATAGATGGGCTAGGGAATTCATTGATCCTTATATAACTAGATTGCTATACATTTCACTTGTTAGACCTATTTTGGAGTATGCCTCTATTGTTTGGAATCCATACTATCGTTGTCATAGTGATTCAATAGAGTCTGTGCAGAGGCAGTTTTTATTATTCTGTTTACGTGGCTTAGGATGGGATTATGCCAATGGGTTTCCGTCATATGAGGCCAGATTAGGTATGATTAAACTTCCAACTTTGGAACGTAGAAGAACTGTTTTAGGTGTTTGTTTTGTTTTTAATCTGGTTAAAGGTGATATCGATTCTGAGTTTTTGCTTTGTAACCTGAATTTCAGTATTCCTGCAAGATTTTCACGGCACTATCGCCCTCTTTCTCTAGATTTCTATAGAACGAACTACGGATGTAATTTTCCTTTTCGTAGATTATGTAATGATTTTAATTTATATTATAATTTTATTGATTTTAATTGTAGTGTTTGTAATATAAAACATAGCTTATATGCTGACATTAATCTGTAAATTGTAATATAAGGATGTATTTTCGTTCTAGTTATAGGTAGTTCCTGTTAATTGTTAGTTTATTCAGCTTGTGATTAAGTTCTGTAGCTGATTTATGTTCTTGTTGCCATTACTTTTCCGTTACCCGCTACAGTCCGGACTGTGGTGTGTACGTGTCCCTACGTTATGGGGACGAGCCCTCCGCGGTCGGGTGAGGGTGGGTTAGTGTGTGGCCGAGGACGTTCGAAAAAAAGAAAAAAAAAAAGTATACCTCTTATCTTTAACGGCGGCGTGTTCATAACTTTATGACGAGTGTAGTCGAAATGGCCCTCTATAACAAGAAAGGTTCAGATCATCCTGAACAATGATTCATTTTCAGATGTGTTCAATTTTACCCATTTTCTATCATTTGACTTGAGTTCTCAAAACTAAAATTTAATTTTCAATTTTATTACGTTAAAAAAATTTTCACTGTAATTTGTGAATGATACCGTCCTTCTAGTTAACCACGATAACCTTACATTTAAACCAACACGAACATTTGTGGCACAATGAATAAACGAAACAAGTAAAAATTAAATGATTTTTACCACACACCTCTTTTATTTTGTAAAAAAGGTGAAGAACAAATAAAAATATACAAACGTATCCACTATGTACATACATACGTATTCACCATCAGTTGTCTATTTTGTTGTTTACCTTGTATGTAATGTATCACTTCAAATCCTTATGTTTCCCTCTGACATCTATTCACTGTACGCGTAGTATCTATTATTTGATAGTGTTAATTAAGCTTTATATGTAGTCTCCGTCACCTGTGTACGCGACAAAAACCAAAATAAACTAAAAGAACAACGAAAATGTGAATAAAAAAACTGCAGTTGGTTGGTAACTTTTGACAGCAAAAACAAAAAAAAAGGACAGAATTTTATAGATTAGTTTACAACAAATGATGTTGTTTAGTTTAATCTGACCATGTGACATGAGTTGACCAACTAGCAGCGAATGTATGTATGTAAGTATATTATAAAGGAATTTGTTAAATGGTGAATTAAATGAATACGAATTTATTTTTATTTCAAATTACCATCCTTGTTACGGTTTTGGTTAATTTTTTTTTTGTATTTAAACGTTTACTTTCGTTTGTTGTTACTTTTTCCAGCGTTAAAAACATTTTTTTATCGAATATTTTATTAAAAAAGAAATAATTTGTTACTAAACAAACGTGAAAACAGTAGAAAATCGGAATGCCAAATTCGGAATGCCAAAGTCGGAATGACCAAGAGAACATTGGTCCGTAAGAACCGCCGTTGATGCGACTTAAAGAGTGAGGTGCGGCGCTGGTCTGCCTGTTCATACGAGTCCGGCAGAGTCTAGCAATATTACACGTACCCACCTGCCGCCAACGAGATTAAGCCTCCTCATAACACAAGTGGCCAATATCAAAATTGACTAAGGCAATCGATATACCTATACCCTGTAACATGTCAGAGATTGCAAGCTCCGTATTGGCCCTAGGCAGCTCGTCAGCAATGAAATTTTCAATGATATCCCTAGGTCCCAGTATCCATATGAGAGTTAGAGGAAATCCCCGGCATTAATAGACAAAAAAAAAGGGACTATGAAACTACGTTCGTTAGGAACGCAACTTGGCTGTCCGAGTAACTTAAAGTTTAATAATCGAAGATAAAAATATCGGTTTTCCTTGACTAACAATACAGTTTGGATGCAAAGTTCATGACAAAAAAAAACCCCTCATGCTGTTCATAGTTTTTTTTCTTTTCAAGGCAGTAGACAAATATTTCATCATGCGTAGCACAAGATATTGAAGATGTAACCCTGTAAGCCGACTGTTGCGTTTTTACACGCTTTGGATACGGTTGACCACGTGCAATATACTCTGATGACAATCCTTTCGACCCTGGAATGATAGAGCCACGTTTCACACATTGTCACAATTATGAAGCATAATTTCGGTTTTTGAGTAACCAATATTCAGGTGATAGACCCTAGTCCTTAAGTGCACTGTGTTTGATCTATTAAAGTAAGTTGAGGAAGAGAGGAATATAGCGATGTGATCTGTATATACAAGAATATATGAATTATATGATACCAAGTTTCTTTATTTCGCTAGAACAGAATACAGAATATGTACATAAGTACGTACGTAAATGTTTATCATTTATAAAGAAATTAATTATTAATATAAGAGGAATATTTTTAAGTTCTCTTATGGATAATTTCATTAGTTTATAATTCTTTCATTGTAATAAAAAAAACTTTCACAGTTTTTTGAAACAAATTAAAATTTGAAGTTAAAAATTTTATTTTGCATTTTAATATGTTGACCTGCAATAATTTTCTTTCTTTCTTATTATAATAACTTTCCGACTTGACACCATTCAAATACAATGTACAGCATATCGTAGTTTGCTCGTAAAGTAAAATGAATTTTATGGACAGAATATAACTGTGGTACAAGTTTGTTTCTTGTACACAAATGTCTTCTCAATAAAATACTTTCATTTATTTTCTATGAAATTGTTATGAAAATATGATTTAAAACTAGAAAATATTTTTATATTTCATCAACTGAAGCGTGGTAGCTTTATGAAACCAGTGCTGGTAGCAACAATGACCTCCTCAATTGCAATGAAGAAAACGTAAACGATATAGCCTTGGAGTAGAATATTGAAGTAGATGAGCAATCTCTTTAAAGTAAACTCCACCACTTTTATCACATTAAGCATACAACCAGAGAATGATACTGTGTTGTGATGTCAATCCACGTCATGCTATCTTGTGAAGATTTAACATGAACAATAGGGAAGGGCAACTTGTTCAATATAAAGTTAGTTCTAATCTATGCATTTTTAAATCGAAATATGAATTGTTTCATTATGAGGAACAAGCAGATAGTTTCTAATGATCATTTATTATGGATCTAGCAGTGGAACGAACTTCTAAAGAAGTCGCTGTAATCTAGTAGGTAGTGTGTTCGCTTATTAGACATGAGGCCACTTTTCAAACCGCAGGTCGGATATCTCCAACCAAACGAAATATGAAAAAATATTTCTTCAGCAAAAGAAATTTGATTTCTGGCAAAAACTCCAAAAGTAAATAAAATAAAATTGCCATGAAAAGTTTTTCCAAAATCTGTCGTTCAGAATCGACGTTAAACTGTAGGTTCCACCATACATACATAATTGGCCATTACAACCCTTCAGTTAGGATTACGGCCTAGCTTCTCAACACCACACATATTGTGTGCGTTAATTTTATACATGAGTGGCGGGACCTACAGTTTAAAGTCGACTCCGAACGACAAATTTTTTGAGAAGCTTTTCATGGCAATTTTTAGTCTCAGAGTTTTTGCCAGAAATCTGCTGAGAGGAAGTAGCCGAAGAAATATTTCCATATTTTCGTTTTAATGTCTGACCTGGGATTCGAACTCGCCCATTTCGTCTAATAAGCCAACACACTACCTACTAGACCACGGCGACTTCATCCCCATACATGTATAAAATTAGCACACACAACATAAGTGGTGTAAGAAGCTAGTTCGTAATACTGACTGAAGGATTGTAATGACTAGTAATGTATGTATGTATATGTGCCCAACAGTGGACAACGGGAGAACCAGGGAACTATGTAATTTCAACAAGAGAACGGTTTGCATTCTATAAAAAATCCTAACGGGACACTACACTATTTGCTGTTTCGTTGAAAGACTCGATCTGTCCCATCAAGATAACTACAGAAGCTGTAATGATATGGCGAAAACAAAATCGGTACAACACACTCTATGCGAGTGCCCTGCACTTCAGGACAGACGCCATCGTTTTTTGGGTGATAGAACGTTTGAAGGGGTGGGTATGGTGACGAACCTGCCACTAAGGCAACTGGCCGGTGTCATCCGAAGCCACCACTACCGGATCTTGTCAAGGGGGTTTACCTCGCACTCGGTAACACAATGGGTCATATAATTCACCGAGTGAATTTGCCTGTGAACGGCAGGCTACACTCTAACCTAACCTAACCTAACCTAACCTAATAGTATTGGATGTCTCTATTAAAAGGAATAAGTACCTTAACGACAATATATTAAGGATGGACATAGTAATCTACGCTATTGACACGTTTTATTTCTTAAAGCAGAGTATTAGAGAGATTAGCCTAGCGATTTCTTGGAGATAGAGTTTGAAAAACAGCTCACCATATTTTTATGATCAACAACAATCGCCTTGTTTTATAATTGAAAATTTAAAAATTCCTACAATTATTTTAAGGCTTTAACATTTAAAAAGTAAAATAATTTTTTTATATTACTGTTGGAAAATAATTTAAAAATTATTTTGTTGCTATCACAACGCTCGCCACCTTATTTATGTTGAAGTGTTGACATATGAAGGCATATGATATTGCTTTATTTACAAATGCGGAAATGTTTTTGATGAGTAATGTCATCATCATCAGCATCACAATATTTTTATTACAAAAAAACGTCCATTTGGCAAATGTTTCAGATTTCATAAAAACTCTTCATAAAATGTGATGCATGATGCAGTTCATATATTTACCTGATGTCTGATAATAAAAAAAATGCTATTTTTTTGACACTATTTGTCAGGATAAGCGTCATATGTGCTTAGAGATGGTTTTTTATTGCATTTCAGTTCAGTTTTTTTTTTCTAAAATTTATGGAATCAACTGCAAATGTTTGATATGTATTGTGTTGCAACAAAAATGTCACAAAAATAATGCTGAATTATTTAAAAAATATTTAAACACATTTTCTAAAATACATTCTGCTTTTTATTTGCATTTGTTAAGCATATTAATTAATCTTGTGGCATTTAAAGTTTTACTATAAATTTTATGTATGCAGGAAGCTTTCGTAATATCCTATAACAGGGGACCAATTTCGTAAATTATTTTCTTTAAAATAAACGAAACAATAACTCCGTAAATTTACATACATGTATTTGTTCGTAAGCAACACAAGCAAATGTTGCAAGTTGTATGTCACGGCATGGTGGTAGATGATATTGTTTCACTACACTTTGATGCGGCATATTAAAATTCAGCATAAGATTGGTCTGGAAGTAAAGGAAAGAAATATATTTTTTAAATCATGTACGATTACCGATCTTTTTTGTCTAGAATTTCGTGAATTTTTTCATCATATTCTATGAAATTCTAAGTCACTGTGGTACAGTGGGTTAGCTTACAGGCTGCTAGTGTTTGATTGTTCCACATTGCCCTATTTAACGATATAAACTTCCAGTTTACGGCCTTAGCAATAACGATGTACTTCCATTTGCTCTCCTGAATCTCGGCTTTTATTGCTTTGAGATGAAATAAACATAAGCTTCAGACGCCTGTACATGGATAGATAGTGTTGCAAGTGTAATTAACATACCAAATTTACGGGCATGAAATGAGAGTTTAATTTTGTGTCAATAAAATACTAATTTTTTAAAAACGTTGGTCATTGCTAGCTACATATGTTCCCAATCATTCAGGCAATTTGTGAATTCCAGGCTTCGTTTTTTGAAGCAAACCATTTACCGACTCCACTTTGGACTTCCTCATAGCAATCGAATTGCTGCTCAAACAATGCGTGTCCCATCGATGGAACAAATAGTAGTCGGAAGGTGACAGCTCTGGTGAATATGGCGTGAGGGGTAGCAGCTCCCAGCTTAAAACTTTCATTGTATGCTGAAACGGTTTTGCTTTGTGTGCAGCTGCCTTGTCAAGTTTCAAAATTATCTTGCTTGCCTTGTCTTGTGGTCCATGTTGAACGTTTTTCCATCAAAACATGCTTTAAATGGTAGACATTTTGTTATTGGTAGCAATTTGTATGTACGGTTACACCAGGTTTTAAAACCCATGGTACACCACACCATTCCGATATCATCAGGCACACAACATTGTCTTCATGCAGAATCGATCGTGTTTTGCCGATGGGATTAAATAAATCCTTTTTCATTGCCTGTAACAATTCCACGAAACACTGATTTTCTATCGAGTCTTTAAAGACGTCGTAGTCTATTAGGTAGTGTGTTGGCTGATTAAACATGAGGCCACAGTTCAAATCCAAGATTGGACATCTCCAACAAAGCAAATTATGAAAAAATATTCCTTCAGCGAAAAAGAAGAATTCTTAGAGTATATAAAATTGGCATGAGGATGTTTGTCAAACAAGTTTATAGTTCGGAGCCGACTTTAAATTATAGTTCCCGCAACGGTTGATAAGTTGTTGACGCTGGTAATCTGTATTAATGGTTTTACCAGGCGTTAGAAGATCGAAATATGAAATAAAATAGGAGTTCTGAGAGTAAAAAAAATTGCCATCAAAAGTTTCTCCAAAAAATTTGTCTTTCGAAGTCGACGTTAAACTGTAGGTCCCGCCACTCAAGTATAAAATTAAATCAAACAACATGAGTGGCCGTAATCCTGACTGAAGGGTTGTAATGGCCAATTATGTTAGTTTGCAACCTAATATTGAAAGGCTGATGGAAGTGTGCAAATATCATTTAATGCACTTGGATAACTGCTTTAATTCCTTTCTCATGGAAAAGTCTTATGCAGAATAGGGAAAGCTAAACTTTATATCCGACTGACCTAAACTTTTTCATTTACTTTCATGTGCGCAATACATTTGCTGCATGTGAGTTTATTAATTGGAAAGTGGTGCCGTATGGTAGTGGGCCAAACAGGAAGAAAAAAGTGGAAAAAAACTGAATAACTGTTCCGAGTATGAGTATGAGTAAACACAATGCGTGAAATTCTCTACTTTGGGGATTTTGTGGTAGATCATGCAACTTTAACCAAGAATTCCACTTACTCGCACACAGCTACAAATGCCACGTTAAGCACAAGAGTAGGTGCTTGTGTAAAGTGTTTGTTTGTTTTTGTTTTCATTTTCCAGAAATATTTATCATGACTGTCATAGGTTTAACAGTATTTTTTGTTTCCTTTTACTTTTTAGTCGAAAAAGTATAGTTTTTGTCGCGGTTTCTGTATGTGCCTCTTTTCATTTTGTCACTATTGTTTATGGCTCCGTTGAGATGTGTGTCACTAAAAAACAACCAGAAAAACTATGTACGTATATATGTATATATGTGCACTCGAAATTTTTGGTCATTTTTAAAAGTGCAACATTTCCCTGTTGAAGTTTTTATGTGTCAAAAATTAAAGGCTTTACTTTGTTGGCTTAGTTTAACCACGTTTTTGTGACGAGAAATTATCGGGTGGTGAATAGAAAAACAAGAACAAGAAACAACTTTCAGATGAAATTTGAAAGTAAAAGAAATTTCTTTTTAGAATTTTTATTATCAAAGACTATTTAATGGAATAGAATTAATGGAATGAAAAATATAAATTTTGACTAAATAGTTTGTCAGACATTCGAACAAAACGAAATATGAAAAATATTTCTTCGGCGACTTCCTCTCAGCAGATTTCTGGCAAAAATTCTGGGAACAAATAAAAATTGCCATGAAATGGAACTCAAAAATCTGTCGTTCGGAAGGTCCCTCTTCTCATGTATAAAATTAAGGCACACAATATGTTTGGTGTAAGAAACTAGGTTGTAGTCCTGACTAGAGGGTTGTAATCACAAGTTATGTACGTATTTCTATATTTTTACTGCATAGTTTAGGGATGTAATTTTTCTTTGAGCACTTTGTGGAACGTAAACGTAATATGGAAACAGAATGAGAACAGTTTTATACATATACAATTTTTATTTATATTGCATGCTTTAGGGAAATTATATTTTTTTTTTTCGAAATTTATCAGTCGAATTACAGTGAGCCCTTGTTTTACGTCAAGACTAGTTCGAAAATATGTCGACCTAAAATGGAAGCGAAGTAAATCAAATTTCGAATTTCTTATACATATGTACTTTACAAAGTGGTATTTTTGTACAAAGCGTTTAGAAAATTTGTGCAAAATAACATAAAATTTGCATTTATACCGTTATAAAATACATTATGAATTAAATTTATGTATAAATAAGTATCTCCAGTAATTACAAAAATATTATTTTGTAGTGAAGTATGACTGTTCCTGTTAGAAATGATATATTTTCACGCATACTTCCACCGCGGCTGGCCTCACAGTTCCTCATTCGATCGGACCAATTTTCGTGCACTTTTTCGAGTACTTGGGGTCATACCTCGGCAATGGAATCACGAATGTTGGCCTTCAAATGCGTAATTAGCTCTGGTTTGTCGACATAAAGGTATAAACACATAGACGACAGATAACAGAAAGCTGCCAAGTTTAGAATACACACGTTTATATGAAAACGATTATATTGAGGGCAGAACAGAAAAAGCCAAGACAACAACCTAAGCAGCTCCTGCCCAAATTAAACTATTTTCTATTTTTGTGAGCAGCTAAAAGCAAATTAGTGATGCCAATACAACATAAAATCATAATAAACAAATATCTAAAAATACTTATATTATTGAAGAGAAAGAACAATTTTAAAATTAAGAAATAAAAAGCAATATATGTATTCATAATAAATAAAATAGAATTATAGATTAAATTTTGTATCTGAATTCATTTGATAAATGTTTTGTGTGCGCGGTTTTTTTCTTAAGTGAGTTTATTTTTGCGTACAAAAAATCTGATACTGACAACACTGAAACATATATTTAAATTCAAATTTGAAAATTATTGAAATTTCTGCTCTGCTTTCTAAAAATTTAAACAGTCGGCATATGGCTGAAAAAACAGTTATCAGAATTTTCTGTCGAGCTCTTGTCTGTCGTCTATGTGTTTATACCTTAACACTATTCATTAACGGCCCTTGGCAGAAAATAGTTCAACAGTGTCAAATAGCAGGCCAATTGACCTCATCATTTCGGCTAATTAAACTGCCATCAAACGTTTGACGCAATAAATTTTGGTATGATAAATGTGGCACGTTGCAACCAAACATCGTTCACATCAATACCATGAAGAGCGGGCACAAAAAAGTCGGTTATCCTAGTTTGATAGCTATATACATTGACCGTAATGGTTGCGCCGTCCTCATTTTCCAAGAAATATGGCCAAGCACTCTACAAGCCACACCAAACAGTCACCCGTAATGGATACATTGACTTCTGTAAGACCATCCGTGGCTTTTATGAGCCCCAAATACGGCAACTTTGTTTATTAATGTACCCACCAAGATGATAATGAGTTTCATCTGAATTTTTTTTTTTTTGCAAAATCGACATGATTGTCCAGTTTATCATTGTTCATCTAGCAGCAAAAGAGGAAATAAGTACAATTATATTTCTATTCCAATATACCGCCAATCAACGTCAGCCAGTTGAAAAGCAAAAGTAAAATTCTCTTTATAACTTAACTCCTCTTTAATTTATCACCCTTGGCGTATGAGTGTTCTTCTAACAAAATTAGTTGTCATACTGGCCGTTGTACAACATTTCAAAGAGATTTACAAAATCGTCATCTTCGTGCAGTTTCGCGTCATGCGATTTTTACTCATGAGCCAATTGAACTATGTAAGGCGTCATACCGAGATCTTTTCACAAAACTCAACGTAATCTGGTGTGTGAAATGTTCAATTCTTGAGAACGATGACGAGTTGATGTTGGTGGATTCTCATAAGCACTCTAAGCCGCAGCTTCGATATTTTCGGGTGAACACACTGCATTAGCACGCATACGGCTTTGCACATCAACAATGAACCAATTTCGCGAACCTTAGCAATAAACTTGCGTATACGCGAGCACTGTTGGTCCTTCTCTGCGACTAAATTTTGTGCAACATTTACGTTTAATTTCCGACCAATTTTCTTTGTTCTGTTCAAGCGTAAATGAATTCATTACGTTCTATTGAGATCAGAGATCAGCAATGTATCGTTTCTTCGTTACTCATGAAATTTTGAGTATGTGTGAGTCAACAGTATTGAAATTGAACTACTCTGATTCATTCGTACTCACAACAACATTGATTTATAAGTACAGGTTGCAATGAGCACGACTACAACGTTGACATCAAACTCATAACATTCGAAATATTCATAAATTTATACTTTATGAGTATTATATAAATGATTCGAGCGATTCGAATTATTCATTAAAATTTACAGTCTTAGTTGTTGTTGCATTTACAAAAATAGAAGAAAGAAAAAGTTAAAGACAGCAAGCAAAGCAATTACACAACCCTCTAGTGAGTATTGTAGTGTTCGTATGTGAATCATACTTATTTTGTTATTTTTGTAAATGTTAAGTAAAGGAGTGTCGAAATCAACAGCATCATGCGTATTGTTAAGTATGAGAACGATGGGTACATCAATTGAATACTCATATTGAATTGAATATGAATTGTATGAGTACGATATTAAAAAAAGTATGAATGCGTATAAGTATCAGAAATTATTAGTATGATTCGAATCTACTCATCCTTTTGAATACTCGTTGCTGATCTCTAATGCCGATAATATACTGAATTTTGCGACAGATTAGAATATCATAAGTATTGCCAGATTTGAAATAACCGATAGATGGTCCAGCCGATGCCAAATATATTTCATGCCAATAATATTTCTGTCATATATTATCAGTTTAGTGTCTCAAGCCCACTACATAAAATAATCTTCAATGTAATGTTTTATGAGGTAAGTTAAGGTATTTATTTACGTCCTTCAATAAATTAATGTCTGTGCGTAGGGTGTTTTGATACCAAACATCAATACACGTACATAGTAATGAATGTAGAAATCTGTTAAGAAAATTAATCACACAATAAAAAGAGGCTAATTTTTATTCATTCTTTTCTTTTGTTTTAAGAAATGCTATTGTAAAGCAAAATTAGTTTCACGTAATTAAAGTTAATAATGAACAGCAGCTTCTATTATTATTCTGTTTAAAATAATAATAATCTTCTTTTATTTTAATTTCATTCTTAAAGGAAACCTACCTCCTGTCTTAAGGACGAGAAAAAATGTTAAAAAATTGCCAACAATTCTGAAGAAATCGACATGAAAGGCAGACAAACTATTGAGAGTAATTCAAGCAGAACAATTTAATTTAGCAGCAGCAGCAGTAACAGCAGTAGACAAAAAAGAGCAACATAAACTTTAAGGACTAAAGTTAGATGCACCTTAAAATGCATAATAATAAGTATGGAAATATATAAGAACATAGAAAAACTAAAATTAAAGAAACACAGGCAAAATGAAAATGAAAAGAAAACGAAGAAAAAAACTTTGACGCTTAATCAAAGCACCTTAGCAATTAGCAGAAAAAGGAAATCAAAACCTGAAAAAAAAGATATCATGGCAATAGCTGAACGAAGAGAAGATAAAAACGAAGAAATTGAACATAATTGAAGAAAACAAAACCCTTACAATTACAGCAGCACTCAACTTTACAGCTCAAGTTAAAGCACCGATGAATATAGATTGAAATTGCTGCATAGAGCAAGCAAAGCATGCAACTACCCAAAGCCATCGTATGAATATTATCGACAACCTAGTTTTGCCTTAAAAAAACTTCCTTGCCACCTTTTTTTGCCTGCCATTTTCTGTGCAAGTACAGCTCATGTTCTTCTGCATCTTCTTTTTCTTCTCTGACCCCATTTCTTGTTTAACTAACATTATCAGCAAATTAACCGCAAAGTACCTTTGCCAATAGTTACGTACATAAGACTGATAAAAACAAAAAACAAAAAAAAGAAAGTACTTGAGTTGCAGCAAAAACTTCGAATAGTAATATTCCCCACACTCCAAGCATAGTCTTCAAGTGGGGAGAATAATGTAAAAAGAAAGAAAAGAATGAAATGAAATCAAGAAAATGAAAACGAAAAGAAAGAAGAGTGAAATTTCAATACACGAGAAGTTTTTCTATTCCTTTAAATACACCCGGACAACAGTGGCTTCCAGTGGTACAGTTGCCAATAGAATTAAAGGGTGACTTTTTAGATATTATCTTTTTGGCAACACTGGTTTAAACTGCTCACGCACGTTTCGTGTTTTGTTTCACTGTCAAACATCTTCAGTTTGGTCAATAATTTAACCATGAATCGTCTTACAAACGAACAACGCTTGCTAATCATTGAAGTTTCAGCCAGAGGCATTGCAAAAGCTACCAATGCATCCAGAAAAAGTCACAGTTTGGTGCGGTTTGTGGGATGGTGGCATCATTGGACCGTACTTCTTCAAAGATGCTGCGAATCGTAACGTAACTGTGAATGGTGAGCGCTACCGTGAGATGATATCCAACTTCTTTTTTTTTGCCCAAAATGCAAGAGCTTGACTTGCATGACATGTGGTTTCAACAAGACGGTGCCAAATGTAACTATGAACATTTTATTTCACGTTCGGGACCGGTCAGTTGGACGCCTAGATCGTGCGATTTAACGCCTTTAGACTATTTTTTGTGGGGCTATGTTAAAGCTCATGTCTATACAGACAAGCCCGCTTCAATTGACGCATTGGAAGACAACATTGAAGCAATTATTCGTGAGATACCGGCCGAAGTGTTGGAAAGAGTATGCCAAAATTGGACTAAGCGGGTGGACCATTTGAGGCGAAGTCGCGGTCAACATTTGCATGAAATAATCTTCAAACATGGACCGTACTATCGGTTCAAATAAAGATTTCATGCATTTTTCTGAATTTTATGTGTTTTTTTTTAAATTTTCCTATAGCTCTTAAAAATCACCCCTTATAACCCAGGCAAGCAAGCAATCAACCGACCTTTATCCACATACAAAGTTTTAAGTACAAGAAATAAAAGGACAGCCGGATAAAAAAATCCAAAAGGATATCTAAAAAGTCTAAAGTCGGTTTTTAGCGTTCATAACTTCATATTTTCCATTTTTGTTTTGAGTTCGTTTTGTTGCACACGTGTGCCCACCGAAAACTGTATCATGAAATTGGGACAGTGAAAGTGAAATTTAATTTCAACACATCCTTTCTTTTAGAAGCATTTACACTGCATATTTAATGTGTATTCTATATGTGTCAACGGCTAAAAATGCTTTTAAAGCACAGTCATTACCATTGTTTATGGCTTATAAATAGAACATATTCGAACATATTTTTTTATGCTTGTACTGCACTCAGCTTTTCCAAGTCTATAAAAATTTCCATGTGAACAACACTCAGATGAAATAGCACAAATTTACTGTAAAGAAAGTGAAAATTGCCGGGTCCGATAAAATGATGAAACTCATCATTATTTGATCGACGAAATGCTAAGGCATAGATTAATAAATTCCGCTACATAGAGCGTAATACAATGGGAGACAATGTAGAGAGGAACACACCACTGGGAGGTATACTTACATCACAGATCAGTAATGAGTATTCAAAACGATGATACTTACAACGAATTCATACTTATTTTAATATCATACTCATATTACTCATATTCAAAGTTTGAAGTATTCATCGTACGAACTTGACAATAAGCATGATGGTGTTGATTTCGACTCTCCTTTACTCAACATTTACAAAAATCACAAAATAAGTATGGTTCGCGTACAAACACTACAATGCTCACTAGAAGCTTTTGTGTTTGCTTTACTTGCTGTCTTTATTTCTTTATTTCTTCTCTTTTTGTAAATGCACCAACAACTAAGACTGTAAATTTTGATGAATGATTCGAATCACTAGAATCATTTATGAGCATTATAAGTATTTTTCTAAATTTATGAATCTAAATGAGTAGGCGTATGAATCAAACACCTTTCGAATATTATGAGTTCGATATCAATGTTGTACTCATACTCATTGCAACCTGTACTTATAAATCAATGTTATAGTGAGTACGAATGAATCAGAGTAGTTGAATTTGAATACTGTTGATTCACTTATACTCGAAATTTCATGAGTACTTATGAGTAGCGAAAAAACTATTCATTGCTGATCTCTGACTTACACCTCTTAGAACATCAATTCATGAAGCAGTTATATTAGATTTCTATGAAATCTATACGATACAATATACGAACGATATACGTTCTGAACATACCCATCAGTTGGACATTAATTGTTTACTTTATCAGATTAGCGATTAGTATTTCAACAGAATCTGGAGCAGATGCTTTTAGCACACCTTCCCATGCATACATACATACATCATCACGATCATTACAACCATTTATTTAATGATTACGACCTAGTTCCTCACACCACTTATGTTATGTGTGTCAATTTTATATATGATTGGCGGGACCTGCAGTTTAAAGTCAACTCCGAATAACAGATTTTTGAGAAACATTTCATTTTTGGCAAAAGTCTGCTGAAAATAAATCGCCGAAGAAATATTTTTTCATATTTCGTTTAGTTGGAGATGTTTGACCTCAGGTTTGAACCGTGGCCTCATGTCTAATAAGCCTACACACTATTTACTAGACAACAACTGTTTACAAAGGAAACGAATATTGCTCATTATGACTGTCTTCTCTTTTCTTAACACATATATCTGGTTATCGAACCAGTTAAAATACTTGTTCCGATAGGAAAGAAAAAAGGAGGTAAGGTTTAGAAGATAGGTTTGCCACCCGATCCATATGTAGAAGAATATTAATTTCTAAATAGAGCCAAACTCCAAGTATAAAACATTGACGCTACCTGATAGCTGAATATCGTTCGATAGAGAATCCGACGTTAGATTAGGTTAGATTAGCAGATAGCTTGCAGTTCACAGACATGTCCACTCAGTGCTTCATTTGGCCCATTGTGTTACCCAGTGTGTGTCATGATCCATTAGTGGTGGGTTTGAACCACCCCCTGGTCCGGATGAAACCGACCAGTTCGCTTAAGGGCACCATTGACGCCATGCCCAGATCTTCAAACGTTTTGTCACCCAAAAACCGATGACTTCTGTTCTGAGGTGCAGGGCACTCGCAAAAAAATGTTGTACTGATTCCATTTCGCCATATTATGGCAGCTTCTTCTGTAAGCCTGGTGGGGCAGGCCGAGATTTTCAGCAAAACTATCCTGTAAGAATGTAAATCGTTCTCTTTGGTTCGAACTCAAGTAATTACCTGGTTCTCCTGGTGTCCACTGCTGAATACATTAGTTTTAAAATTCGATAACCAGGTATGTTGGACCACCTACGATTTGTTGAATTCCTTGTATAGTATTCTTGTAAGGTTCTATCGTTTCCTCCTCAGACATCGTCGATACATTCCGTGCTACATTGTTCGCCTTTTTGTTTCCCTCTATGCCACAGTGGCTCACTATAGGCGGATGCTGTGTCGACGTATATCTGTAGAGAGTCCATGCAACTCCTGACACCCTTTGATTCCTTCGACATTAGACTAATCCAAAAAGTTCAAAGAATTTGTTGTTTAGAAATAAGAGACATGGTGAGGACAGCGCCTATAAAGGTATTGGCAGCAATACTCACCATCTAATCGATAAAGATACGTGTGTGATACGTGATATCGCCTCTAGGTAATCGGATATAGGTCAATTAGAGCTATAAACCATTTCTTCATAAATATAATTGGAACACTTACTCATTCACTTCGGCCATTACAACTCTTTAGTCAGGATTGCAACTTAACTTCTTACACCACTCAAGTTGTGAGTGTTAATTTTATCTATGAGTGGCGGAATCTATAGGAATTATTTTTACTAAACCTAATACCATTATGTACATAATTATCATGCCGACTGACTGACTTCATTGAAATTCGCTTTCAATTACAGTGAATGGCATATTATGAAGACATAAGTAAAATTAATTTCAAAAGAGAGACATTACCATTGTCATTGATGTCGCATTGCTGCTGCAATGAATGCCAAGCATTCGATTATGCTTTGGAATGCATTTTCCATTATGTTTCGTTGCTTTAACATTTTCTTACCTCAGACTTTCTTACTTTCATTTCATTTCTTTCCTTCATTTCCTGTTGAGTTCATTAAGGACGAACTGTGCAGAGCAGAGGAATGTCATTATAAGAAAATCCTTAAGTTATAATGTCATTACAAATTACTTTTTTATCGATGTATTTATTCTATTTCAATGCTTTTAAAGGTATGTGTAATAGAAAGTTAATGGAAACTATAATTTGTCATTTATAGAATAGCCTTGAACAATTTATTGAACACTTTTAAAATGTTTTTTTTAAATGTAAAAAAAAAAATACTTTCTTTAAACACTTAAAAGCTTTCATTCTTAATGCCAGAGATTTAAAATATGATTTAAAGTTAACTTGAATTTAATACGAAGGTCCTTTCGAAATACTTAATAAAAAATAATAACATAGCCATGCATTTGCACTAAAGTTGTTCTAAAATAATTAATATTTTTCGGAGACTCTGGAGTTGCTTAAAAATGATAGAAATGGTCTAAACATATTGTTACGAAAATTAAAAAAAAATCTACATACAAAAATCTACAAAAAAATCTACATTAAAATTATAAACAAAAGCTACAAAAACAAAACAATGCAGTAAACAAACCTGTTTACAAATTATCGTACTGCTTAGTAACAACAGACACCAGCTTAAAAAAATGGTAAACAAGTAAACAAAAATATAACAACAACACTAAAATAATAAATGTACATTCCACAAACAAAGCAGACGACTGGTGTTAGTGAAGTTAAGTCAGTCCTGTGTGAAGACGCGGTGCATTTGAAGAGAGTAATCGTGGTTTGAAGATCTCCGTTGCAAAGATCTGTTGTATAATTGTCTAGTAATTGTTATCGTTTATGCAAAGGATAGAAACAGAGAATTAACAAACAAAGCAATTGTTGTTGTTTACATCAAGTTGTGAACAGTGGCACACAGAATTGTGCGAATAATAAAGAAAAAGAAAAGAAAGAAAAATAAAATTTTAATTAAAACCAAACACAAATTTATTTTTAATTTATTTGCAATCTACGAGCTCACAGTTTAAACGTTCTTAAAAGATAAGAACGCAAAAATATGGACAATAAGGTTTTTTCATACCGAATCCGGAATATAATACCGTGCCGCCTGAACTAATTCCCAAGAGTTATCAGAATTTGTAGGATACTTTCCTCTGAAGTTCTCGATCGAATTTGGATGTATAGATAGTATGGACCACTTTAATGCATTAATATTGTTATCCTCGAACCATTTCTTAGTGTAGATTTATAAATTTTTAGTATATTTAGGCTAATTGTCCTAATTGAACATGTATCGAAGTTACATATTTTATCCGACATAATGTAGCATGAAATTTTGAAGAATTGCAGCACAATCCGTTACTTTCCAAATGTCTTATACACGATATTCTAACCTAATCATTTTCCCTTGCCTTGCCGTCTTAAGAGTAGACTAAGGCTTGTACACTGCGTTTATTGGTCTCCTTGCAATATGAAGACTTTAATATAAATTGAACAAATTAAACGCAATAGTCAATATCCACAGAGTATATCCATTCTCAACATGAAAAAGTATTCCGCCCCCTTCCTTGGAAAACACTGTAGTGATCAGGTAGCCTACAACCCTGTTAATCATCTTTGAGCCCTCAGTATAAACTTCAATGGTACAATTGGGAATCTCCGGTTCCTCAGACGAGAATTCCTTAGTCGGAATTTTAAATTCGAATGTTCTATTTAGAAAATTATAAGAAAGCATGTAATCGACCTTAGTGTGTCTATGTCTATTGCTCGGAGGAATCCAAAGGTTTTCTATAAATTTAATTCCTTACTTTAATACCCTGGTACTCTGCGGTATCTATTCGGTATCCTAATTTTAAAATCAGGAAAGCCTAATGAACAATTACAGATTTATTGTTGGTAAACTTGATCTCAATTAACTTTTTAACTGTTTTGTCGAGTATACTCGTTAGACAGAAACGCAAATTATTCGCATAATGTCGTGTATACTGTCAGAGAAAAATGTTCAGTAGATTCGTTGAATAATAGTATGATTACGATTTTTTTCAAGACGAGTATACTCGTCAGAATGAGATGAAAATTGTGTGCACATATCGAGAACGTTCTCAATGAAAAAATTCCAGTAGATTCGTTAAATAATAATACAATTATGATTTTATCTTCTTCAAGATGAGAATACTTGTCAGAATGAAATGAAAATTGTTCGCATGACGTCGAGTATATTCGTCTTGAGGAAAAAAAAAAATTGTATTCTTGTTATTATCCAGCGAATCTACTAGAATTTTTCGCTGTGAACGTTCTCTATATATGCAAACAATTTGCGTCTCATTCTGAAGAGAATACTCGGCAACCTTATTTCTTTTAATAAACAATACTTAGTCTGTATTAAATTTAATTTTAGCTCCATGTGATATATTTTTTATCACTGAAATAAATGTTGTTTTTTAACAACGTACAATAAATTTATTTTCTCAAAAACCAACACGCTACATTTGCTTTTTAGTCATAATTGCGTACAGAAACTTTTTATTCTGCTTATGACGAGTATACTCGTCTTCGCTATTAAATAATTAAGCAGGCAGAAACGGTTTTTTGAAACCAAATTAAACAGTTAAAGGGTTAATCGAATACACACCAAATTTAGCATTAAAGTTAAAGAAACAAAATATCTTTACCAGAAATGTTCTTCGACATGCAACTTGAATTGTTTAAATTCTAATAATGCGTAGGTAGACAGTTTTGATTTTCCTGAATCCATTTATAAATGAAAAAATATCGAATTTATTTTGTCAAGTTTCATGTTTCATTATTTTGTTTTGAAATTTTCCGGAACTACTCTTTGCCGTAAGATAATGATGGATGGAGATGACGTATAATAAATATTTAAATAAAACACCTGACATTAATCAATATTTTAGTATACCTTGTCTAATTACCACAAAACCAAAATTTATTTTTCAGTTCATTATGAAGCTTTGTAACCCTTTTTAATTTTTTTTCTTCTCGCTTGCTCACTCCCACGCTTGCTCAATTGTTGACTATTGACCCATTTGCATATTAATTAAATTTGTATCTTCTTTAATATTCCTAGTATCATCCATGGGTACATACCTACATATATTTCCATTTTCAGAAAAAGGGGTTTATGAAACATTTTTCCAAGAAATGAAAAGTAACAAACAAAAACAACAGAAATACAAACGAAAAAAAATAAGGAATTTAAAAGGAAATCAAGAAAATACAGGGTTATTTCCTTGTTTGCTCTCTAACAAATGTCTTGTCTTGTGTCCTTTCCTTTTCCAGAGGAAATTGACGGAAAGCCAAATTGTATTTGCGGCAGTATACGAATAAAGAAATACTTAATTAAGGTATATAACTCTGTATACGCATAGATATGCGAAGGTTTTTCTTGTTTTTTTATTCTTTCGTTTTCTTGCGCTTAATGCCACTAAAGATTTTCAAATGAAAAGATTAAATCTTGTTGTTGTTTTGCAATCATATTAAGGCATAGGTCACATACGTATAAATGAAAATGTTGGTAATGAGAAATTAAAAAAATTTAGAAGAAGAAATAAATTGTAAGTCGTTTGCACACGTGCTGAAATATGAATTATTTACTTCAAGGCCATTAGACAAAGCATGGGGGTTGAAGGTCTTATGCATATCGGCATACAGCTTAGTCATCAAGTCGGCTCATCAAGTGCTCATCAAGCATAATCATATTTTCTATAGAAAGTACAGTTAAACCCCTCTAAGACGAGTTTGTCTGGTATTTTGTTTTCTCTAAAATGTTGGCATCTCAAGCTTACGAAAAATGGGCAATAAATCTACCAATTGGATGTTCTCAACATAGGCTTTGCATTCACTTTTATTAAACACGCCTACACGGTTCGGATGTATGTCTAAGTCGGACTGTCTAGTAAGAACGCTCATTAGAGTACTTAAGTTCCTTTACTTAGTCCTAAACAGAGATCAGTAATGAATCGTTTTTCGCTACTCATAAGTACTTATGAAATTTTGAGCACGAGTGAGTCACAGTATTGAAATTCAACTACTCTGATTCATTCGTACTCACTACAACATTGATTTATAAGTACAGATTGCTTTGAGTATGAGTACAACGTTGACATTAAACTCATACCATTCGAAATATGTTTGATTCATACGCCTACTCATTCAGATTCATAAATTTAGAAAAATACTTATAACACTCATAACTGATTCGAGTAACTCGAATCATTCATCGAAATTTACAGTCTTAGTTGTTGTTGCATTTACAAAAAAAAAGAAAGAAAGAGATAAAGACAGCAAGCAAAGCAAACACACAACCATTTAGTGAGTATTTTAACGTTCGTACGCGAATCATACTTATTTTGTGATTCTTGTAAATGTTGAGTAAAGAAGAGTCGAAATCATTCGTATTGTTAAGTATGAATGCGTATAAGTATCAGAAATTATGAGTATGATTCAAATCTACTCATCTTTTTGAATACTCATTGCTGACCTCTGCTCCTGATACACACTTGATTTTCCTTCCATCTTCCCCTTACTTATTATGCGTAGGCATGTGGTTCAAAACCAATCTCATACGAAAAAATATTTCTTCAGCGACCTCCTTCCTCTCAGCAGTATTTTGGAAAAACTCTGGAAGTAAAAAAATTGCCATGAAATGTTGATCAAAAATCTGTCGTTCGGAGGCATCTTCAAACTGTAGATGAATAAAATTAACAGACCCAACATGGGTAGTTTGAGAAATTAGGTTGTAATCCTGACTGCAGGGTACACACTGATATGCGAATAAGTTTATGCTGTTAGAGAAAGACGTCAAGCTTTTAGATATGAAGCAGTGGTTCAAACCCGAGGTCAGACATTTCGATCAACCGAAATATGAAAAAAAATTTCTTCGGCGACATCCTCTCAGTATTATTAGGTTAGGTTAGGTTGTAATCCTGACAAAAGGGTTATAATGACCAATTAAGCTAAGTAATTCGGACATTATCTGTTGGTTTCAATGAAAACTTTTCATAAAACAGTCACTATTTTTTGGTAAGATATTTACAAAGGACTTCTTATCGCCCAGGTGGAACACTTGGACTTGACTTGGACCTGAATTGGCTTGAAATGACTGGTGATAAGCTCTGGGTTTTAACTTCGCTTACAGTTTTTGACATTTTGATTTAGTTTGGGGTATTTCTAAGCAATTGTTTACCTCCAAATATTTTCTTCTTTTAAAAGTGTAACCCAACCCCTTAAAGTAAATCGGTAGTAAATACATTTACACAAGAGCGCTTAACATTCGGTTTTATTTATCTTGAATTGTAGCTGCACAATGAAACAGAAAAAAGAGAAATGAAAGTGAACAACTTGTTTTGGTTACTCCCATGAGATTTGATGGCAAATATGTTGGAAATTTAATTTTGAACTGAAAAGGAAAACAGCAACTAAAATAGCAGCCAGACCGTGTCCATGACAAAAGCAACAAAAAAAACAGAAGGGAAGAAGTAAGAGCATCTTTATTATGCGAATATTTGCTTAAGAACATCTCAAACGATGGACGATGGATGTTCTTTTATTTTATTGTGTGTGTGTGTAGTCTTTTCAAGATTTTCATTTATTTTTCTTCTTTTCTTCTTCTGCTCTTTCCCGCTTTTCGTTGTGCTACAAATATATCACACAGAAATTCAAAAAGGAAAACCTACAAAAACAATACAAGGAATCTTTGTTGGATAATTTAACATGATTTTGGTTTTCATTTTGCCTCAAGGATTTCAACTTCTGTTGCAATTTCGCTGTACTACTCGCTGTGTATTGTAAGGAGGTTCATGAAAATTGTTTTAACGGCTGATTGTTGTTGTTTCTTTCCTTTTTTATTTTAATTTATTTGACTTTTTTTATTACAACGATAACAACAGCGCTACTGTAATATTAAAATTCTCTTCGTCATTAGCAGCAGCGGTTTGCCTGTTTTTTTGGTTTTTTTCATTTTTCTAATTTATTTAAACGCTGTTTCGTGGATTTTACTATTTAATGTCCTTTCATTTGTTTCAACGATAACACGATAAGATTAATTTACTCAATCTAGTTTTATTTGCAAGCAACATCCTTCTTTACTTCTCGACTCAACTCAACTCAACTACTGTGTTAATTACGTTGCTGCTCTTCTTACTCGGTAAGCTACTAGTAAGATGGATTGTCATTGCTATTTTTCGTTTCTTTAAGGAAATAAGACGTTTTTTCTTAAAACTGATAAAGCTTAGTATAGTAGTTAAAGAGCTTACCTACAAGTCGAATTTTTCAAATTTTACAAATTTAAGGGCCCTCTCTACAGGAAGGTTACGAAAGAAGAAAGAATGATGTCCCCAAATGTTGTTTTTTTTCTAAGCAACGACAGACGGTACTCCTATACTAGAACCTGGTGCAACAGATCTGCTCATGAAGTAAAGATGTCAACCATTTCACAAAAACGCTGGAGCAAAACAATAATGATCCCTTCTGCCTTTATACATACATAATTGGTACTTACAACCCTTCAGTCAGGATTTCCACCTAACTTCTCACACCACTTATGATGTGTGTGTTAATCTTACCCACAAGTGGCGAGACCTACAGTTCAAATTCGATTCCGAACGACAGAATTTTGAGAAATCTTTCATTGCAATTTTATTTACTCTCAGAGTTTTTACCAGTAGGCTGCTGAGAGAAAGTCGCCTAAGAAATATTTTTTCGTATTTCGTTTTGTTGGAGTTGTCTGACCCAGGGGTTGAACCGTAGTCTCACATCTAATTTGCCAACACACTACCAACTAGACTACGACGATATTACATTACTACAACAGACTGTGTCCGTTCCTAAAAACGATGGCTTGAAACAATAATGCCCCTCACGTAATTGGTCATTACATCCCTTCAGTCAGAATTACAACCTAGTTTCTTACGCATGTCGTGTGTGTTAATTTTTCATGGCAATATTATTTTAGTTTTTGCCAGAAGTCTGCTGAGAGCAGTTCATGGAAAAAAATGTTTTTTTCGTATGTCTGAGCAAGGGATCACGGACTCTCATCTAATAAACTTCCATACTACCTACTAGAATACACCGAGTAACAATGTCCCCTTTTCCCTCAGTCATTCCAACACAGAAATGATATCATGAGCATACACCTTGATTCGTGTTAAGAGGAATTACTGGGAATCTCTCATGTCAACACATAAATTTCGATTGCGCGGAAGATCTTAAGCACCAGATCTCTAAAATGCAATAAGAAGTAGTAGACTTGAAAAGATTAGCGTGTCGTATTAAACTACTTGAGTTGAATATCGAGAAAACTAGAGTCATGAAAATTACCAACGACAGCAACAATAAGGTTATCGTAGAATGCTTACTAGCCTCGTATGCAGATAGTTCCTGCAAATAGTCTTTATAGTGACAGCTAAGGGTAGAAAAGAAATAAACGTAAATAACAGGCTCAATACTCGTTGTTTCTAGGCAACGATAGGTGGCAGCATCATTACCTAGGACAGCTACAGTAAAACAATCAACTGCTTAGCTGAAACAACAATAAATTGACGAAAAGGAAAGAAAGTAGAATAACAACCAACCGGAACTTATGGCAACAACAACAGCCTACTGGATAAGATGGTAAATGCTTTGGGGAAGCCATATATTCCCAAGAGGGGTAATTCAAAAAAAACAAATTCAATAAAGGGAAAGCGGCCTAACTACATTAGCAATATGGATCTCTGGCACTTTACCCTCGAGGAACCCATAATAATATAAATCAAACGAAGAAAATGGAGGTCCATCGGCGATACTATTAGAAAGAAGCTAGATTGTATCACGATAATTCGAGGAATTCTGATGGCTCAAGAAGCCGAAGCCGGACATGAAAATGTCTGAAGAAGTAAGCTACTCCAAGATTTTTTCAGTAAGACTTTCAAGTCTGCGAAGACGCCATAGTCTAGTAGGTAGTGTGGACTCACGTCTAGGCCGCGGTTTAAACCCCAGGTCACATACATTTATAATTGGCCATTACAACCCTTCAGTCAGGATTACGGCCTAGCTTCTCAACACCACTCATGTTGTGTGCGTTAATTTTATACATGAGTGGCCGGACCTACAGTTTAAAGTCGACTCCGAACGACAGATTTTTTGAGAAGCTTTTCATGGCAATTTTTATTCTCAGAGTTTTTGCCAGAAATCTGCTGAGAGGAAGTCGCCGAAGAAATACTTTTTGTATTTTGTTTTTTATGTTTGGCCTGGGATAACGAAAAATCAACAAATATTTCCTCGGCGATTTCCTCTCCTCAGATTTCTGGCAATAATTCAGAGAATAAATAAAATTGCCATGAAAGGTTTCTAAAAAAAATCTGTTGTTCGGCATCGACTTAAAAACGTAGGTCCCGCCACTCATGTATAGAATAGTATACACAACATAATTGGTGTGAGAAGCTAGGTCGTAATTCTGACAGAAGGGTATGTATGTATGAATTGTGACACAGAAATAGACGTAAATAAGAACGCTCAGTAAAATGAGAGCAGCTTAATCGATTGGGTATATTATTAGGAAGAATCCTTTCGGTATCACGATGATGACCTTATAATGGAATTCTTAAAGTTAAAACAACCGAGGATGGTCAGAAAACTTTTAAAGACATATGCTACTCCCGGCTTTCTTTTCAGTATGGTTTACAAGTTATCATGAAATGTTTAAATAAAACAGTTCGCGAATTTCATAGCGTGCTTGGCTCATTAGACTATTAATATCAATCAACCTAGTGAGCAAGCAATGCTGGCAGCTATTAATCATCATCGCCCTAACTTAGCTCTTCTCGATTTGAAATCATCCAAAAGAAAATGAAATGTATTTACCGTACCGTGGAAAACATTGCCACTGTAGTATGTAACGTGAAAAATTTGTCGATATAACGACGTGTTGAGCTCTGTCTTTCGGCTAAGCGAAAAATGTTGTGTAATGCTAAAAACCATTCGTTTGTGTCGCAGTTTTGCTGATTGGACTGATTCAAAATTGACGGAAGAGTTTTTTCAAAGTGTTTAGAAATTCAACTCATTTCGGATGAAATATACAACGTAAAGCTTAGCCCCGATGTACATATGTATGCCGGAAGTCATATTTAAGAAATAAATATCAAGAAATTGTTTACTAGATTCTAATAAAACAATATCATTCCAATAATATTTCAGTGTTGTATTATCAATTCCAGTATTCAAACTACCCGTATTTATTTCTTTCGATTATGTCTGCCTGCATTCATAAATTATTGTAGGACAGGCAAAAAAAGAAAAAACAAAATTCTGTAATTAACGACAACAAATATTTCTCAATATCTTTACAATATTTTTCATTTGTCTTTATGTAACTGGGAGTAATTGTCTGATATACTATAAGTATTCCTTTTATGCATTCTGAAAGAAAGAAGTTTTTGTGTTGCACTCCTTTTAGAAGTACAATTCCCTAAAGATATAACATGTACACATACATACTTGGTGTTTTATTAAAAATGTTTTTGTATAACATTGTATGTATATGAAAGGATACTTTAGTTAAATTGGGGCCTTTTCACAATTATGTAGCACTTACGTGTGTACGATGTGTGTGCACGAGATATTATTGAAATTTTTTATTCGCTTGGTGGACCTGTTGATGTCATTATAGTTATGTGGAATGTGTTTGTTATGTTTAGGTGTCCGCAACGGCTTTTCTGTGCGAAGTGCATCCGAAATATCCAATTGACCATGACTTAGGCTTATAAATCAAATTGAATTTGATCATAACGTAGGTTATGATGGCTTTAAAGGCCCGCCACGGTTGTGACTTATATGCATACAACTGCGGCACAAGAAAACCCCACAAGAAAAGCGTGAGTAGACCACATCCCATGGTTTGGGTCGCCAATTAACATAACCCCTACGTGAGACGATCATGTCAAAAAATTCCTCGTGCAGAATATACAATGTGGCACGAGCTATATGCCACATAACGCTGTTCTGTTGAAACCACGTATCTTTGGAATTCAAATCGTGCAATTCATTTCATTCAAAGTTAGTAATTATCGATCGTTGATCGAATTCACGCTATCACATCTAACGTCGTCTTTACAGAAGTATGCAGCGATGACGTCGCCAGCCCACATCAAACAGTGATTTATCGCAATGCATTTCACGCTCTTAGAGCTCATGTCGGTTAATATCATTCCAAATACGACAATTTTGTGTATATACGTACCAGAGATCAGCAATAAATCGTTTTTTCGCTACTCATAAGTACTCATCAAATTTTGAGTATTAGTGAGTCAAGAGTATTGAAATTCAACTACTCTGATTCATTCGTACTCCCTACAAACTTGATTTATAAGTATAGGTTGCAATGAGTATGAGTACAACGTTGACACCAAACTCATAACATTTGAAATATGTTTGATTCATACGCCTACTCATTCAGATTCATAAATTTAGAAAAATACTTATAATACTCATAAATGATTCGAGTGATTCAAATCATTCATCAAAATTTACAGTCTTAATTGTTGTTGCATTTACAAAAAAAAGAAGAAAGAAAAAGACAGCAGCAAAGCAAACACACAACCGTCTAGTTAATATTGTAGTGTTCGTACGCGAATCATACTTACTTTATGGTTCGTGTAAATGTTGAGTAAAGGAGAGTCGAAATCAACAATATCATGCGTATTGTTAAGTATGGACGTATGCGTGAATGCGTATAAGTCTCAGAAATTATGTGTATGATTCGAATCTACTCATCTTATTGAATACTCACTGTTGATCTCTTATATGTATGTATATGTTATTTAAATATGTGTTATAAAAACAAATATTTATAAAATGTGTATGAGGCCCCTAGAACAATTTATTATTATGACTGCACATGGATTGTACTTTAGATCCAGTAATTATTTAGCTTGATTGCTTCTTTTGATATGTAGGATACATTAACAATTGTATTTGGGAAGAAAACCGATAGAAATGAGTTAAAACCGACACTGAGATACCCTAAGATTTGCAAAAACAAGGAAAATTTTTCACATACATGCACAATTAGAAAATCTTCAAAAATTAAAAGAAATTTGTTTAGATTTGTTATTTATTTCCATAATATTACAGTCTTTATTTACTTATTTGTAGGAAATATAAACAAATTCAAATAAAATGTATAAAGCGTAGGCGTAAAGCGGCTAAAAAACATAGCAGCTGCGTATGGGTTTAATTAAAGGGAATGAAGTGCTAAACTTATAATTCTTTTAAATGTTTTGTTTATAATCTCAAAATACTTAAATTTTAAATATTCCTAACATTTTAAAATACATAAATAGCAAAAGGAAGGAATGACGTAGTGTATGGTAAAGTTCTTCCTCTCTAAACTGTGTAACGTAAAAACATAAACAAAAAAAGTTTACAAGAAACTCAAATGGAAAAATTTTCAAAACAAAAAAACTAATCCAAACAGAGTAAAAATGAAAAAAAGAAACGATATTGAAAACAACTACCGAGTTTTTCATAAAGAAATCCATACAAAAAAGAGAAAAAAAAATACGAAAATAGAAAAAAAATTCCTAGCAACAGCAGCACCTACCCAAACAAAACCAAATAAAAGATTGCAATTCATGTTAAATCAACATGACATCGTTTGAACAAATTTTTTTTTTGTCATTCTTTACAATTACAAAAACAATGATGAATTAAAAAATAACATTCATGTGTAAAAGTGATGATGAAAAGTGTTTATGTAGGTAAACGTACACATATATGTATAAGTATGGATGTGTGAATGACATAATAGTGCCGTAGGATCCACAAAGTGAGGATTGTATCCTTTTTGATAATGATGATCATATTCTGACGTTTTATTTCAAATCTATTCATTTACTGGCTGTTTCTTTTCATAAATCGAATATGAATCTTTTGAGCCCTGCTCATGAACTGCATATTCATACACATATGGAGGTAAATTGAGGTTAAATTGAAAGTCGCTTAGCTTACTTGAGTCCTATAAGGTCATGTTGTAACACCGTCAGTACCTATTTCGTCATGCAATTCCAACTACATACATACACAATACAGTACGATAAGTTACGATTACGGCTTAACTCCTCACTTATGTTGTATGTTTTAATTTTATAAATGAGTAGCGGAACCTACAATTTGAGGTCGATTCCAAGCAACAGATTTTTTTGAGAAACTTTTTATGGCAGGTTCCCAAGTACCTCTTCATCATCGCTACAGCATCTGCGGAAGTCATTGAAATGTATTCCAGTCTCCGTGAGTGTGCACACAGAGGTCAGTGTCGCAGTACACCTTTATGATATCCTTAAGAACATAAATTTTGTTCTACTTATATTCATAATGATTGAAGTATGTGTGAGACCATTTCTTTGTCTCTCTGCAGAAGAATGCTAATATCACTTATGAATTCATTTGAATTATTGCTGCACCAGCCTTTACAAATCCAAACGGCTTTGTTGTTATCTTCAATGTCTTCGTGTCCAGGAACCCGTATATCTTCTTGAAACATACGGCATTCTTATAAAATTTTAGATGTGATGTATACGCTCTCTCAGGTCTCCTTACTTCTAGTATATATGCGTATTTCTCCATTCGATATATTCTGATCCTGGCTTCGCACAGCAGCTGCTTTTGTAGTTATTATTTTAGTCTGATCTACAGTACTACAGTAATCGAGTATTGAAGTGCTCTGAAGAGATTCCACATTTGATTTAATCCATCACTGAATACTTGGATGACGGCATCCGATAGCTGTAAACTGTAGTCGCAATAAAATCCTTCACGTATTTAGTATTTTCCCGTTTGAAAAAGCAACAGAAGAAGAGGGTTCGGGTATCTTGCAGTCAATAGGTACATCCAGACCAAATATATTCAAGTTTTTGGCTAACCAAAACTTCCCTATTTCCACGCAATTGTGGCATTGAGTTTCGTTGCCGTTTTCGAAGCCACTTGTTTCTCCTGCTAAGTTGCAGATAATTTAAAAAGGATGACCTGTATTAGGTAACAACAATGATCAGACATCTATGTCCATAACTGTTCGCTGGACAGAACCAATAGACTATAAAAATTTGAGAAGCGCTTCTCAAACGAGTCTCAGTGACTGATATGTAATCTGGGAGGTACATACTCTTTTAAAAGAGGGACTATTTTGTGATATACGAATTGGCCAAGCACAGATCTGGTTACAGGAGCGGAAGTTTTTGGTCTCCGAATGAAATATGCGGACCCAATAGAGCAACTAAATCACTCGCCTGCCTGCCTTGCATTTTGTATGGCAGGGTAAACAGTCTGATGAATGCTCTTGACGGCGAATTACTTTGCCTTCTCGAAATCTATACAAATGTAATGTTTACATTCGTTCTTGTATCGTTTGTTATTTTATTTTTGTTTACTTGTTGATCATTTCTTTATGCTGGTGTTTGTTGTTGTATTTTTGTTTACTTATTTATTATCATTTTTTATGCTGGTATTTGTTGTTATATTAGACAGTGTAAACAAGTTCATTATTTTGTTTTTGTAGCTTTTGTTTATAATTCTAATGTTAAACCATGTAAAAGTAAAACACCAGTATCTTGATTTTTAATTTTCGTAACAATATATAGTCTTCAGTCAGCATTACGTCCTAGTTCTTCATATTACTTATGTTGTGTGTGTTAATTTTATCCTTAAGTAGCGGGACCTAAAGTTTAAAGTTGATTCCGAATGATAGGTTTTTCCGCAGTCTTTTCATGGCAATTTTTATTTACTCTTAGAACTTTTGCACAGAAATCTGCTGAGAAGAATCGCCGAAGGAATATATTTTATAGATTTTGTTTTGTTGGAGATGGTGACATAGGGTTAGACGTATTAGACGTGTGGCATCACGTCTAATACGCACTACCTACTAGACTACGGCGACTAATAAAATAAAAATAAAAATAATAAAACTGAATTAATAAAAAATCTTCAACATTCAAAAAGTCACACTGGGCGTATGGTTATTGTGCACTTTTCATAAATTAAGTTCAACTGAAAAACTGAAACTAAAAAGCATACTTAAGCTAATAACGATGATCTTGATGTTTTTCTTCTTTTTTTTTAACAAAAACGTACACTAGCACAACCAAGCAACTACAGGTTTTCATCCTTTTGTTTTCGACATGAAAAGAAACTCAAAATGTTAGCAACTTTACTTATGTATGTATACGCTTCGTTTACCAACATTATGGTGTATTTGTATTCATATAAAATTCATAAGGTCCTCTATTTAGTGTAAAACTAATATTTACTAAACTGTAAATGGATATTTATTTAAAAGCATTCTTTATTATAAAAAAAGGATAATAGAAGGCGAAGAAGAAGGAGAAGCGTGAATATTTAGATGTTGTGTACTCTCGTATAGGTTTGTTGTGTTTTGTTTTAGCGCTCAAGGATTTTTTGTTGAATAATAGTCATATTCATACCACTTATTTTTTTGGTTTTTGTTGTTTTAGTTTTAGTTTTAGTTTCTCTTTAGGTTATACAATATTTGAGGCCACATAACCTGAAACATTTCTATGAATTGTATGCTGAATAGCTGTGGCATAAACGTATGCGTATATGCTAAGGGTGCGTGAATGTTTAGTATGTGTGTGCAAGTGTGTCTGTTTGTAATCAACATTGCATGAAATTTGTTTGTCCCAATATGATGTTGCAGTTTTCTAGTTTACACCTTTCATCTCAATTGGAATATACTCTACCACTCATACATACACACACACACACACACAGAAAACATTTTTGTTGCCTTACAAACATTTACCAGGGGGCATGCATGTTAAAATACAATGATGATGTATGCTACGGTATGATGCTTGAACTGTGGTTTCTTTTGGTAAACAAAATGTTTCCATATCGTATGACCTTTTTTGGTTCTCGTCATTGCCGCTATTTGGTTAACGAAATATAATATTAACCCAGGAAGCAAAACAAAAACAATAAACAATAGTTTCTAGTTTTAAGGGAAATTAAAAAAAATTGTATTTTTTCCCTTCAATTAATTATTTAGTTTACTACGAAAGTAAATGGTTTATTGTGTGTGTTTTAATTAATTGCGCTATTAATCATCATTTAATATTTAAGTGATGTAAATAAGTGTAAAAAAATATTTAAAAAATTAAATTAACTGGAGGGAGAATAGAAAGTACAGTAAGAAACTAGGCCGTAATCCTGACTGAAGGGTTGTAATGGCCAATTATGTAAGTATGTATAGCAACTACAGAATTAGGGAGAGAGTCTCACTAAATTTTGATTATTAAATTTGGTTTTAATTGTACGAGTATAAAAAAGAAAACAAAATACATTAAGTATTTTCAAGGCATGGCGCGGGGTAATTTTTAATGTCAAGACCACTAATCCGAACAATGAAGGCCTGCATCATGTGAAAATGAAAAAAATTAGAATATTGGGGATGGGGTTTACAGGTTTTGGCCAGTTATGTGATACCGCAAATGTCTGCTTTGTCTATTGCTGGAACCATCCATTGTTTCTGATGCAGCCAATGTCGATAGATCATAAAGTTTGTCTGTTTAGTTGATACTACTACTACTTTCTAGTTCTACTACTTTTTACTCCTACTACTTTCTACTTCTACTACTACTACTTCCTACTTCTACTACTACTGCTTCCTACTTCTACTACTTTCTACTTCCTCAATATAGGGCTTGGTATGCCACCAATAGGTGGAAAACAATTTCCTCTTCTATCCCGTCTCTGAAATTCTTTCGGAAGGTATTTTCATTATAATTGCGAAAGCTGACTTTTCCCATAAGTGTCCATAATTCATTATTAAAGCCGCAGTAGTCACGGTATAAACCATATCAAAAACGGAATGTAAAAAAATATTTCGCCATGAAAAGTTTCCAAAAAAAAAAAAATTCTGTCGTTCAAAGACGACTTTAAATTGTAGGTCCCACAACTCATGTATAAAATGAACACACTTAACATAAGTGGCTAGGTTGTTATCCTGGCTGAAGCATTGTTGTAACCAATTACGTACATATGTATGTATGTATGTCCATAATGCACTGCCCAGTAACAACTTCAACTACCATGCTGAGAGTGCTTATTTAGAAATTATTGAGACTTTCCATGTGTTCTCCATGTAAGCTTGTTGCAGAGTCTTACACTTATCCGAAATCGGCCACTTGGTGGTTTAGCAGAACTACTACCGTTCGAAGATTTTCGATTAGATTCCTAAAGTTAAGAACTCAACAAAGAATTCGACACTTGTGACACGTCTAGGCAGTTTATGGGCTTTGCAGTTCACTGAATTACAAATATATATGTCGTACATAAGGAATGAATGTCATATCGCCACGCCATTTCATTGAGAGTTTTGTTTAAACCGTCTTAGCGGTCGTCATGTTTGAACGCAGTGCTCTGATAGCTGCCTGATGTCCTTTCTAGAGATATCTTCATCTTAAATAATCCTGCCCGACACTTCTGTTTCTTTTTCGATAGTCTTAGAGAGTGAGTTATGCTTTAAGACTCTGAAAACAAAATTTTATCCATGAAAATCTAAACTTCTCTATCCAAAATGGATTTTGTGAACTTCCTCGAAAAGTTATAGTGTGATGTTATGTAGTCAACAGTTTTGAAAATTTAAAATTTTCTTGAGATGTTTGATCTGTGCCCTATATATTTTCAAGGCAAGTTAAATGCTGTCAAATGTGCCTGAAATTGTAAGAGCTACGTCATCCGCACGATAAAAATGTTTCAATAACGCTATCAGCTCATTCTTTATATAATGCAATTGTAAAAGGCAGAGCATTCCAACTTGTGCGCTTGCTTTTTTATTTTTTGGATAATTAGTAAGCACTCTTGCGTTGGATACATTGTCATCCAAATAATACTTTCGATATCCTATACAACCAATCCTAGTTAGTGAACCCAATATGACGTCTAGTTCCACTTTATTAAAAACCCTCTGTATATATTTAGGTAGGCACTCTCGACTCTGTCAGCGATCTCTTTATCGTATACATGAACCGACCTTCCTAACTATCCCTTAGATTGGAGATTTCCATCAAAGGTCTGGCGTTGATTATTATTACTGAATCTAGAAATATTCAACACCACCCTTTGATATCTTTATGAGCTGGGGCTATTTCGATCAACTTCACTTTACTGATTTTTAATCATTAACCTCTTTGAAACGTCCAGTCTAGTTATTTGCTTTATTAGGCGAGAACCCGTGGTTCAAATCCTGGCTCAGAGTTCTCGATCAAAACGAAATATGAAAGTTTTGATAGAAATCTGCTGAAAGTAAAATAAAATTGCCATGGGAACTTTCTCAAATCTAGCGTAAGCTAGTAGGTCTTGCCACTCATGCATAAAATTAATTCACATAACATGAGTGTTGTAAGCAGTTAGGTTGTAATCCTTACTAAATTAAGTTAATAAGTAAGAAGGTAATGTTTATCAAGACAAAGCTGTTATAGTTTTTCTTCAAACTATCAAAAGTTGCTTCACACTCAGAGATTAATAGTCTGAATTAATAATACTAGAAACTTTTCAACACAACTGTTGTTCAATTAAAGAAAAAAGTTGAAGTAATACATCCGTAAATTTTAAGCAGCACTCAACACAAATATATTAGGCCTGAAGGCCTTGCTTTTAATGTATTGGGTTGTTCTTGAAGACCACTGTATTTGAAAATGAAGAACAGTAAACATACCTTCCCCTTACATTCAATAGATAAAATGGCAACAGTTTCAATTTCCTCTGAATATGAATAACAATCCAATGCATTTCCTTGAGGCTTTAACGCAATATAAACCAAACACACTACACTCGATGCAGCGAATTAAAAAAAAAATTGGAACAAATATTTAAAAAAAAAAATAAAGAAAGACGAACGAAATGAAACCAATTTTCCGTTTTTGAGACTAATTTAAGAACGCAACAAACGCAAATAATATGCATAAGTGAAGGGCGTGTATGTAAATCATGTCAAATTTCATTGACTGTAGAAATTCTTTTGCAGCAAAACCTTTGGCATACTATTGGTACTAGATTTATCAATATGTTACTAGAAAACTATCAATAAATCTTGGCATAATGGTTCAGCTAGGTTGTCCATAAAGCCGTCAAAAAAAGTGTCATTTCTCCCACATAGCACGAAATACGTTCACGGAAAACGTATCGTAATTGTATGCTACAATAAAATTCCTTAAGGTTGCAAAAAATTTAAGAAAATATGTTTATTTATTTATAGGGTGAACCATCCATCGGTTTAAATTTGAACCATTAGTTATTTCGAATCTGGCAATACTTATGTCATTCTAATCTGTCACAAAATCCAGTATATTATCTCCACTGAACGCACTGATCGATTTACGCTGGAGCAACGATGGAATTTATTGGGTCAATGAGAAACTGTACGATGATGTCGATTTTTCATCTTGATGGATACGTTAAATTGCCGTAATTGAGGTTTAGAAAACCCACACGTGATCTTACAGAAGCCAATGCGACTATTTGTGTGGCTTGTGGAGTGGAGGCATCATTTTTGAAAATGAGGCCGGTACCCGCTTTTCATGGTATTGATGTGAACGATGTTTGATTTCAACAGGATGGTGCAAATAGCCACAATCAATTTATTGCGTCAGACGTTTGATGGCCGTTTAATCAGTGGTAATGTTAATTGGCCGCCAGGAAGCTGAGATTTGACACCGTTGACTTATTTTCTGTGGGGCGCCTTTAAATAAAAGTGTTATGCCTACAAACCACAGACAATGTCATTGCCGAGACACGACATTCAAAGTGCAAGAAAACGGGTCCGAGCGAATGAGGTACCTGGCCTCATAGTACCTGCGCCATCCATACGATTGAGAAAATAATCCATTTCTAGCTGAATCAATAAAAACTTCAAACCATTTTTCATTGCCCACCCAATATTTAAACAAATCCCTTATTCATTTAAAATTAACGACACTGTATTATCAATGTTATTGTTGTCCTATGTAGTTCAGCGTATATGGCAGATTGTTACATTTTTACCTCGTAGACGGAAAATAAAATAAAAATAAATTTGTGTTCTTTAATTAAATTCTTTATTGTTCACAAAATTCTGTGTGCCACTGTTCACTACTTGATGTAAACAACAACAATTGCTTTGTTTGCAATAACAATTACTAGACAATTGTTCGATAGATCTCTGTAACGGAGGTCTTTACACGATTACGTTCTTCAAACTGACCCCGTTGCCTGCTTTATCTTGCCTTTTATATGGCAATCTAAACAGTCTGATGAATGTTCTTAAAGTCGAATATTCATGGCTTCGCCTTCTCGAGATCTCTATAAATGTAAACATCGTTGTTTCATTATTGCTGTTTGTGTATTTTTGTTTACAGTTATTCTTGTGGTGTTTGTTGGTATATTTTTGTTTACTTGTTTATCACTTTTTTTGTAGCTTTTTTTATAATTTTAATCTTAAACGATGTAAAAGCAAAGCATCAGTATCTTGATTTTTCCATTTTCGTAACAATATAAATATGTAGTAAATATAAACGAGGACACATTTTAATGTGAAGTATTTTGCAATTCCATTTTAAATTAAATACACTTTCATTAATGAATTAATAAAATGTATGCATGCAGTAGCAACAGTCAAGAGTGACACATTTTGGTTTAAAAAAAAAAAAAAAAAATATAACAGCGCAGTGCTAATTGTTCTCAAAGGGAATTACAAACTGCTACGTAAGTATTTCTTATTTAACTTGAAAATTAGGTTTCCTTTCAACAAATTTCACTTTTCCTTTTGTTTCGTATCAAGGAGAAAACAATGTGTCTCGTTGTTTTAAAGGTACCCTATACTATGCCGTTAATAATGTAATGTTGTTTGCTAAAATTAATTTTAATTCTTACGTTCACAATTATAAATGAGTGTACATAGGTAGGTGTTTTTAATTTATGCCTCTTAATTAAAAATATTTTTTCCCCTTTTTTTTAATTATAATGCATTTACGATTCGCATTGGCTAGAGTGAAATCTAAGTGCCGTTTTCTTATGTCATTCATATTTGTTTCGGCTTACCGCAGTGCAGTTGAGATATTAACATACCACCTGTTGATGACTTTACTCGCTAATATAATTATTGTGTGTTATGCTGTGTTGTTGTTAAAGGAGTGAAAATAATTGTCACTAGAAAAACTGCAGGTGGCATCAATTCCACAATATCAAGCAAGAATATTTTATCAAGTAGTTTACACGTAAACACTATAATTATTTCAAATTAAAATTTGAAATTGTTAACTAAACTTTTTTCGGCGATTTCATCACAGTAGTTTTCGAAAAAAACCTCTGAGGGTAAATAAAATACCATGAAAAGTTTCTCAAAAATCCGTCGTTCGGAGTTGACTTTTAACTGTAGATGCCGCCACTCATGCATAAAATTAACACACACAACATAAGTGTTGTGTGAAGCTAGGGTCGTAATCCTGACTGAAGGGTGGTAATGACCAATTATGTATGTATGTATAGTCTTCGAGAAGTCCAGTTTTTGTGGGCGGTACGATATCTTGGATTCTACTGCACAATTTCTCGAATAGCGGCAAGGTTTTCGGCAGATCAAGAGTTTCGTTGATTCGTACGGGCGTTAGTCGATCGTTTACTAAACCAGTGAACTTGAATATGTTCAAATTTAATCATAATCATAATCATAAATTTGAACAGAAGTAAACATAAGTTCTTTAAATGAAAGTATTTCCATAGTCTTAAAACGCTTGGATTAATCTTATCAGACACATACATAAGCATTAAACTCAATTTTATTGTTTTTATTTCAGATCAATCTTTTTTTAATTTAATTTGTTGTGTTTTTTAAAACTTTTAACATTTCCTTTCCTTACTGTTTCACAATTAACCTGCAATTTTTCATTGGTTGTAAATGGTTGTCCGTTTGTCTGTCAATTTTATTATTTTCACTTGAGAATAACTGTTGAAATGCTTTCACATCAGATCGTCTTGTTTATTGAAGTCGCTCGGTGGTTGCAGCAGCTATAAGTTGACCTCCTACAGTTCCCTTCTTTTAAGTCATGTTGCATGACAACTTCTCTTTTGATGCTTCAATAAAATCTCTGTTATTTATATTAAATAATGCATACAGAATTATTAAAAAATATAAAACACATAAGTATTTATTTATTCTCAGAGTTTTTGTCAGAAATCTGCTGAGAGAAATATTTTTTCGTATTTCGTTTTGTTGAAAATGTTTGACCTCGGGTTTGAACCATGGCCTTACGTCTAATAAGCCAACGCCCTAGCTACTAGACAACGATAACTGAATTTTATGTCACAAATAATTGAACAAAATATTTGCAAATATTTTCGTGAATTTCATGTAAATTTATTCGTAAACGCATAATAAAAAGTCTTAAAAACTGTAATTCATTTCAAAGTTTACAAAGTTTGTTTTAAAGCTTTTAAATTCAAACGATGAAAATTGATTTAAAAACTACATTTCGACATAGTAATAAACGTCTACGGAAATGGTCTGCAGACAGTGCGTACTGTCACATCATAAATATCTGTATATACAGTGCGAAACAAAAATATGCAAATGTATCTATAATACATATATGTATATAAATTTACAAAAATTTAAAGCTTCTGGGTTTTCTCTCCTTTAAGGAATTAAAAGTTTTCTGCATAGATCGAAACCAATGATCCAGGCTAGATGATGGACAATGAATACTTTCTAGGTAAGTTCTCTCATTCTGTAGCTATACTTGTCTAAGTGAGCTTTTAGTATCAAAGCTACCACCCTAACTTAACCCAACCTCTCTCATTCTGTGTGTGTGTAGCGTTGATATATTGAAACGTAATATCTCTTCTGTTAATCAATTCTGGCCGTTTGGATTGAATTACTTTTTTCAATACCTTGAATAGTTAATTGATCACCATCAATCATTTGACCAGATTACAGAAGTTCATAATGAACAGCAAATTTCCAATTCCACCCCTCACCCTATAAGTATAACACTTCTCGCTATTAAGCAATCGTTTTCTAAGCTTCACCTTGTTTTGTGCATAATTTTACCGTACGTCCTTTGACCATTCCATTAGTTACAAAACGCAACCAAACAAAACTCTCAAATACCGAATGCAGTTACAACTTTGGATCCAGTCCAGTCCAATTCGTTCCATATTTTACAGTAAAAAGGAAATAAAAATTCGATTAAACTATCAATTCCTATAGCATCCAAACATCAATATAATAAGACTTAATTGGTCATTACAACCTCTTAGTTAGGCTCAGAACCTAACTTCTCACACCAACAATATTGAGTGTGTTAATTTTATCCATGAGTGGTGAGACTTACAAGATGAAAGACCTTAGAACATTCTCATTGAAATTTATGAGAGTTTTTAACAAATAGGTAATGAGAGGAAGTCGCCGAACAAATATTTTGTTTTTTGGAGATTCTTGAGCTGGGATTTAAACTACTGGCTCTCATGTTTTAAGACAATAAATTACATATCGTTACGTTTTTACCCTTTTAAAAACGTTCGTAGATTGCAAATAAAATAAAAGTAAATTTGTGTTTAATTTGAAATCAATTCTTTATTGTTCGCACAATTCCGTGTGCCACCTTTGGTAAAATTGATTTACACAACAACAATTTACTTAAATTGTTATTCTTTCTGTACACTCGTTCGTTAGAACTTTAAGCCGCGATTCTCTTCGCACGCAACGCAACGTGTCTTCTCACAAGACTGACTGAATTCTTTCACCACTCGCTGGATCAATAGTCTAATGAATACTCTCGAATGAGAATGACTGCCTTCGGGAAATATCTAAAAATGTAAACAAGTTGTTTTCATTAATGTTGTTTGTGTATTTTGTTTACGTTTGTCCTTATAGTGTTGTTGTTGCTTGTTTACTTTGTCTATCCCCTTTTTTATACATTGATGTTGTTGTTATATTCTTGTTTATTCGTTGATCATGTAAACAAGTCCATTGTGTTGCTTTTGGAGCTTTTGTTTATCATTTTAATAACACCATTTCCGATTTTCGTAACAATATTAAACTTAACGGCAATTTCTTTGTGTAACAGCCTCCTTTGAAAGTTTCTTATGATGTTCGTCCTTAATTGTATAAATGGATTCATCTTTAACATCAAAATTGTCAGATTCTAAGCAAAGAAGATGGTAAAGTTCCGAGGATACATACACTTTCATACGTATGTAAAGCGTAAAATACCAACTTTCGAACAAGCTATAGTATTACCTGATATACATAAATACATATATAACTGGCCATTAAAATCCTTCAGTCAGCATTACGATCTATATTCTCACACCACGTATGCTGTGTGTGCTACTTTTATTCAGAAGTGGCGGGACCTACAGTTTAACGTCGACCCTGAACGACAGATTTTTGAGAAATTTTTTAATAATAAATATAACAAGCCAACAAACCTATTAAAACGGCGATTATTGGGTGGGCCATCTATCGCTTTAAATTTAAACCATTGAGTTTTCGAATGTGGCAGTACTTTTGTCATTTTATTCTATCCCAATATTCAGTATATTATTTCCACTGAACGTAATAAATTTACGCTTGGGCAACATTGGGATTTATTTTGATAGAGGGGCTAACGAGAAACTGCAAAATAAAGTCGATTTTGCAAAAAAAATCATTTTTTCGGATGAAGCTCATTTTCATCTTGGTGTACCAGTATTATGAGTCACTGTATGGCGCCATTGGCCCATCTTTCTTTGGAAATAAGGACCGTTCGAACCATGGTAACCAATTTTTCTATACCCGCTGTTAATGGTATTGATGTGAATAATGCTTGCTTTAAACAGGATGGTACAACTTGCCACATATCTCACGTTACAATCGATTTATTGCGACACATGTTTGATTGGCGTTTAATTAGCCGAAATAGCAATGCCAATTGGCCACCAAGAAGCTGCGATTTGACACCGTTGAACTATTTTCTATGGGGCGCCGGTAAAGAAAAGTGTTATGGAGACAATTGAGCATTTGAATGCCAACAGTGGTGAAGCCATTGCCGATATACAACCCCATACACTCAAAAAATTGTTCCGCTCGAATGAGGAACTGTGAGGCCAGCCATGGCAGTCATTATTATGAAATTATTATGAAATTATCTTCCATTTCTAACCGAAAGAATTGTACTTCACAACAAAAAAATTGATTTGGAAAAATTTCAAACCGTTTTTGTTTTATTGTATGTTTAAATTAAAACTTTTAAATGGCTTACCAATTACAAACAATATGGTTTTTAAAACATGAACATAATATGATAACACATTGACTGCATTTTCATACTTTTGTCACGCACTATACGAATGTACATATTTACATGTAAACATGAAAATCTGTATACATACTACCATATACTCTAAGGTTATTTACCAAAATAAAAGAAATAAAAAAACAAAGAATCGAATTGTAAAAATGTTTTTGATTTGTCTTGCTGTGCCTTTGTATGTAGATTTCTCAGTGCAGTTGAGGACATTGTTAATACTTTAAAACAAAGTAAAATTGTACACCATAAACTATATGAATATGAAAGTTTTCAAATACAGTTTTTCAATACACACTTAAAACATGTTAATTATTTAAAAATCTTTAAAAACTTTAAAAATAATTTTTAAAAATTTTAATCGAGAAAGCAAAGTTTTCTTTTGTTAAATTCTTTACTCAAATAGTGTGGAGTGTAAAATATTTTGTGAATATTACTTTGAACACACCATATGAAATTGCCAAATGTTGGTGCATTTCAACGGATTTGATTTTCATTTTCATTCTTTTGTAAAAATGGCATCTTCTGTGCATGATAGACAAAGTGTGCTTTAAAGTCAACAGCTGTAGAGATAGTAGATATAGATGCACAAACTAATCTACATGCGAACATTGTGATAAAAATTTCTACATATTCTTGTACTTACACTTTTGTTGGACTATAATTAAAACACATTTCCATTTATGTTCGAGAATTTCAATGATGTTAGAAAGGACGAGTGGTATTCGACAGCACCGCACACACTGGCTTGTCATGTGGTGGTGGTTCATTCGTATTGAATAAAGAGAGTCGAATCTAATCCAAATTGTAATGACGATGGAAGAAAAAAACTCGTTCTTTTTGAAATTTTTGCACAAGCAATAGTTTGTAAAATTGCTTCTTGTTAGCGATAAATTGTGAAATGGTTAGTGAAGAGCAAAATGATGCTTAAAGAACATTTTTTTCTCTTCTTATACCTTGTTAGGCGCATTTAATTTAAATGAGAAATTGCTTTCAATGTCTATAAATGAAAAAAGACAATGTAGATCCATTTATTCAATCGTTTAATAATGCTGTATTCATCTCTATTGATAAGGATAATAACGATAATGATATCGAAATCATCATCATCAGATTTGTATAGTCGAGTTTCATACGTGTAGGTCACCCTTACCCAAACTTTTCAAATCATAATTGTTTACAAAAAAAAAATTTTTATTCAATTTCAATATCAAAAAATATATACATATATTTTAACACACATACATAATTGGTGTTTACAACCCTTTAGTCAGGATTACTACCTAGCTGCCCGCTTCACTTTTGTTGTGTATCTTAATTTTATCATGAGTGACGGGATCAACAATTTAAAGTCAACTTCTAATGACAGATTTTTAAGAAACTTTTCATGGCAACTTTATTTTATTCTCAGAGCCTTAACTAGAAGAGTTCTGAAAGGAAGTCGCCGGAAAGAAATATTTTTTCGTATTTTATTTTGTTCGAGAAGTCTTAGCTAAGGGCTGAACCATGAGCTCATATCTAAGAAGCCAACACACTATTGTTCAGTCCATCCAGGGCATATGTTCGAAGGTGTATTGTGTCACATATTTTATTGCTATTTCAATTTTTTCTCAATTACTTTTTCACTGTCCCTCTGAAGAAGTATTCAAAATAGTATGGAGCTAAAAGCTTGAACTTAAAATAAGAATACAGGAGGGATATATTGTTAAAATAATTTTTTTTTTTGTTACAAACTTGTAAACAATTTTATGGAATTTACTTTTTAAAAACAATTTCCATAATATATACGCCACTGCTACTAGTGACATGCCCCATTAACCCAAATTTTTTACTACTTTTTCCAAGTAATTTGACTATACGGTATCAATGGTGGTCTAATATTGATTATCAATGCATCAAAAGAGTTGCTGAGTGATATAAATCAACGACATTACATAACTCCAAAGAAAAAAAGGTAATCCGAGTAAAAATTACGAGAGAAATCGGTGAATAGAACCGATTTCTAGAAAGAAATTTGTAATAAATCGTGTTAAGACAGAATAGTAAGTAGCAATTTTCTTAATGGAGATAATAAAGTTGAAAAATTAGATGTTTTTATCACATATACCTTCCATCAATCGTGGTTTTCGGACCTAGCGGATTGGATAGCTATTCGATAAAGGATTCCAAAACAGATATCCATACGGTCGGGCGTTATTTAACACCGGAGATGTAGGCAACGAAACTTACTTTTTTTTGGCAAATAAGCAAAAAAGAAGTGCGCTATATTAATCTGATGCCATGCCTGACCCGTTTTTGGTCAATTATTTGCATTTTGCTGGTCGATGACATGCATTTTTTGGTTGATGATTTGCATTTTTTGATCTATGACTTGCACTTTTTGGAGATAGCTTTAATTTTTTTTTTGTTGGTGACTCGTATTTTCTTTGGTAGCTAACATGCATTTTTTGGTCAATGAATTGCATTTTTAGGCCGATGACTTGCATATTTTTGGTCGATAAGTTGCCTTTTTTTGATAAGTCGATTACTTGCCTCTTTTTGGTCGATGACTTGCGACCGAATTACATTTGGCCTCGAAAACAATTAAGGTTCATTAATTGCTTTTAAATCATTAGGAAACAATTGTTTAATTAATTAATAGAATTAATTAAAAAATTCCAAAAAAAAACACCAAGATGGAGAAAGAAGAGTATAAAAATATACTTCTTCTACATGTTTAATATTGTTTTCTGAATGAAATTTCTGAAAACTAAGATAATTACGAGCGTCTAGCCATCATCAATAAAATACAAATCATTTATTGTTCTTCTATATGTTCTTCTATTTCCATATAAGAACGACATATAGAGATTTAAGATACCAACAGGTAAAGACAATCTACCATTCATCAGTTTCTGTAGAACCAATAAGTACATGAGGAGACATACATTTTCGTACAATAAGAAGATTTATTCCATTTGAAATGGTTTGACACGTACACGTGCTGATACGAAATCGAACAAAAGAGAGATTCAAATCCCATGTATAGTACTTGTTGTAAAGGTAACTTGTGTGTGCTATGCTATGCATCGGTATCCTATACTTGAATAAATTCACATTATTTGAGTTTATTTTTTTTTTAGTATAAGAGTCTCCATTTTGAGATTTTTTCTGTATGTTCTACGTTTTAATTAGTCCAGGTGATTACAAAGAGACGATATTAGATAAACGACAATGTCAATGGCATCAGTTAACATTGCTTAAAGTTAAATAATTTCATTATTATTTCACAGATGCATGACTACGTAACTTTAATTAATTGATTTACAGCATTGGTTAAGTAACTAGAAATCGAATGATAATTGAAGGCGGAAATTTAAAATTTTCTGATCAAGATTGATAAAAAAAAGGCATGCACCAGAAGTATCGTTTATGTACAATGGGTCAACGTGACCTACGGGTACTGTACTTGTCGAGTACGTCCTCTAACCTAAACCTAAAGTAGTTATTGTTGTTAAGCAAGTTCTTATAAAAAAAATCCAAGTTTTTAAAATTTTCCTCAGTACATGCTATCAGAATGATATCAATATCAATCTCAATTTGCTCCCCTTGGAAGTCCTATTAAATGAATCTGCTTAGCTAAATTCAGTTAACATCTGGCCCGACATCGACTCGTAGACAAGTTGTAATACTACGGTGCTTTAAAATAATCTTGATAACGGATTAGATTTGTGGGTCCAACTAAGGACTTCTAGTCTTACAATATATAGGTTTTTGTCTCGTATTGAATTTTTGTTGAATTAAGGGATTATACGTGAGAATCTCAGATAAAATTCAAACTCCTTACGATCATGATTCTTACTTCAGTTTTCGTACATGAATGTCATGTTTTTCTCAAGAATTAGCTGATCATAAAAAATCAGCTTTTACATCTCGTTCCTGAACGTAGTCTAAAGTCAGAAATAGGAACAGTGCGGAGATCGGAATTTCTTCTTGACAAATTGCTGGGTATAGCTGTTCTGATGAACTCAATTAAATCGATATCCTACGGTTGATGTAAAAGGAAGCTCAACATCGTTGTTGCCGTGACGAGAATATATTCTCCAAAATAAAAACAGCGAAATTCTCAGGATTCCCATGCAAAGCTTTCGCATATCATTAAGGCGTGTCTGGCCTTCCATATCAATATACTATTCAATGTTATTCCCAACTATTTACACCCATTTTCTGTGATATTATCTCACACAGGAGTCGAATATTCATAATTTTATGAAGTTTTCTTTCTCTTGTAAATTATACCAATATGGTCTTGTTTGCGTTTATCATCAGGCACTCTATGATACACCAACGACTTACAACCCCAGGACCTCTTTAAACAATGTCACTGACAGTTGCTACTATATCGTCCTCATATCTTTGACAGTCAATGCACGCTTCAGATAGTTATGCCAGGAGTTCATACACACTCAGACACTATCCTGTAGGCATCCTTTGGTTATGTCGATCAGGTCTACAACCTATTTATCCATGAGTGGCGCGGGCCCTATAGTTTAAAGTCGGCTTCGAACGACATACTTTTAAGCAACTTTTCATGGCAATTTTAATTACTCTCAAAGTTTTTGCCAACACACTACCTACTGGCCTACGGCGACTACAATGGATTACATTCGCATTACATTCATTAAAACTGACTATTTGGAGTGGTTTATATGCTGTGTGGCAGTAGTTTTTATTTCGAAATTAGCAGAGAACTATCCTAACGACGAATGATATCAAGCTATGCTGATGTGCATTTTTGTGTCCATAAATCAATCAGTTAAACCTCAACAACATTTTAAACATCTATATATATAAAAATGAATGTTTGTTTGTTTGTATATTTGTATGTTTGTATGTTTGAACTTTATAGACGATTAAACGGCTGAATCGATTTACTTGAAATTTTCGCAGTATCTTCCTGTATGTCTGGAAGGAGGTATAGGATATTTTTTATGTTGAAATTTCAAATGAGCCATATATACTACATGCTTAGTATTTAATTGCATTTGAAATATATTACTCATACGCACAATAATACATCTAATAGAACAGTTACCCTGAAGAGTATGCAATAAAAAATCTATGACTGTTTGACGTATGAAAGTTATGGAATTAGATATCACTCATACGTCACATATGTAATATTTTTATATGAATTTTACATGTATATATACAAAAATGAATTTGTGTTAATTTGTTTGTGGGTTGTTTGTTTGAAGTCTAGATACTGCTAAACGTCTGGACCGATTTTCATGAAATTTTAACAGTACCTGCCTGTATGTCTGGAAGGAAGAATAGGCTACTTTTTATTTTAAAATTTCAGCTACTGCTCTTTGCGATCGTATTCTTTCCCTTTCTAGAGTATATGAGGGTGTGGCACCTCGCTCATAAGAAATTTCAACATAAACTCCTTCCAGACATACAGGAAGATACTGCGAAAATTTCATACAAATCTATTCAGCCGTTTAATCGGTTATAAAGTTCAAACATACAAACATAGAAACAAACACACACTCATTTTTATATATATAGATGATCATGAAACTTTAATTTATCCATCACAGGCACAAAAACTATGCTTTTAAAAGAAAACAATAAAATTTAAATTTGTCCTCCTTTTGTCTCATTAGAATATTTTCTTTCAATGAGTTCAGCTTAATTTTTGTTGATCAGAGCGCATACATATATTTTTTTTGTAATTCATCATAATTCAATATTTTTACATAATGTCAGAAAGGACAAAAGTAAGTATTGTAAAATATAATTTCTAATACTTGATTGTTACATAATGAAATTGCTTCAGATTCTTAGTGATCTTCAGTTGCAACAAATAATGAATAACGAAGATGATGATAGTGATGAAGACGAAATTTTTTCACCCGATAGCGATGCAGAAGACGAACCACATTCATCATCAAATAATAACGTTGAAAGCGTGGAGGTGGAAGATGCGGTAGAAATAGATCACAGCATTTCAGTTACATATTTATCAAAGGAAGGAAGTTTGGAAAAAACTACCACCATTTCAAACAGACAGGTTACCGATAAATCAAATTTTATTTAATAAGCCTGGACCTACCAAAAGAGCAACATCTATGGCAACAGATATAAAGTCTTCGTTCGATTTGTTTATATCACCAAATATAAAAAATATTGTGATTCAAATGGCAAATCAAAAAGGTGTAGAATTATATGGAAATAATTAGCAAAACATTGATATCTCTATCTCTTAATGTATATATGTATTGGATTACAAATAATGGCAGGGGTTTACAAATCTCATGGAGAAAATCTCACTAGCTTATCGTACAACAATGAGTCTCAAGCGATTTGTGAGCACATCAAAGTGTCTACGGTTTGCCAGCTCTGAAGATAGAGAAGAAGGAAAACTTCTTGACAAACTAGTGCCTATAAGAAACGTTTGGGATAAGTGGAATAATCAGCTCAAAGTTTTTTACAATCCTCATGAAAATGTTACTGTAGATGAACAATTGGTTCCATTTCGAGGCCTGTGCAGTTTTAGGCAATAATAATTAATAATAGCTCAGGAAGGGCTTATTTATTTTAGTTATCATTATTTTTTATTATACTAAATAAAACAAAAGAAAAACAACAAAACAAAGGAATTTTTTATATTAAATATGAAATTTTGTTTACATTTTATTGACCCAAAGGATCATAGGAAGGGCACATATCCAAGGGATGCCCGAGGGTTAAATAAGAAGTGCAGCTTTTTTCGTGATACTGTAATAAAAAATTTTACAGTTCTCCCTTGAAATATTTTTCTTTTCCTTCTTAACCTTACATATAACATTCCATTCTAGTCTTACTAATTAAGTACGATAAATACTGGTACCATCTCCATTGGCACGCACTGTATAATTAGATATTTTTGCATTAAAACTCATCCTCCTACTTATTCCCTTTATTGAATATCTACTTGTTGTCTGTGAAATAAAAAAGAAAAGGAAAAGAAAAGAAAATTTATAATTTTTATTTAATGATGCGTTAAACAAAAAAAGAGAAATCCAAAAAAATTAACGAAGAGAGAAATAAAAGAGACGACATTAAAATCTGTTTAAATTAATGACTTTATGGTTTCGTCCATTAAATTTGTACGCGCGTTGCTCTTTAAATCCTTTCTTTTATTCCCTTTTTTTTATTTTTTAATAAACAAAAAAGGATCTGTTATCTGTTTGAAAGTATGCCTCCGACTTGGCTCTATTATTGTAGCCATTTTTAATTTACTTTTTTTTCTTTATTTATTAAAGCTGGTCCTTATTAACAATCATGCCACAAGGTTCGTAATGGTATGCGTGTATAAAAATAAGTCTTTTATTAAAATAAACGCAATATGTTATATTGTGTGTACGTCGTTTATTGCCGCCATCATTATTAAATTTTAAGTACATGGCCAAAATGGCTAAAATCGTGCGCAAAAATTTGATGTATTAAAAATTAAAACATACAGTTAAAAAGTAAAGAAAATAAACAAGAAATAAAATGATTTACTTATAATCACATGCAAATACTGTCTACATAGCTAGGTGAGTGCCAACTATATGACTATCGACCTACGGCTAAGCCCTGTCGTGTCCTCAATACTAAATGATATCCATCATATTTCCTATAGGAAACAGAGATCAGCAATGAATCGTTTTTCGCTACTAATAAGTACTCAGTAAATTTTAAGTATGAGTGAGTCAACAGTATTGAAATTCAACTACTCTGATTCATTCATACTCACTACAACATTGATTTATAGGTACAGGTTGCAATGAGTATGAATACAACGTTGACATCAAACTCATAACATTCGAAATATGTTTGATTCAACCGCCTCTTCATTCAGATTTATAAATTTAGAAAAATACTTATAATACTCATAAATGATTTGAGTGATTCGCATCATTCATCAAAATTTACAGTCTTAGTTTTTGTTGCATTTACAAAAAAAAGGAATAAAGAAAAAGACAAAGGACAGCAAGCAAAGCAAACACACCACCTTCTAGTGAGTATTGAAGTGTTCGTACGCGAATCGTACATGTTTTGCGATTCTTGGAAATGTTGAGTAAAGGAGAGTTGAAATCAACAACATCGTGCATGTTGTTAAGTATGAGTACGATAATGAAGTACTTAAGTCACTTTGAATATGAGTAGTATGAGTATGACATTAAAATAAGTATGAATGCGTAAAAGTATCAGATATTATGAATATGATTCGAATTTACTCATCTCTCTCTGATAGGAAATACTTATAGCGTAGAAACTGAGTTAGGTCTTTTATAGTAGCGCATAAGTCACTGTTGTCTAGTAGATAGTGTGTTGGCTTATTAGACGTAAGGGCACGGTTCAAACCCTGTCACATGACATGTCCACAAAACGAAATATGAAAAAAATATTTCTTCAACGACTTCCTCTCAGTAGATTTCTGTCAAGAACTCTAAGAGTAAATAAAATTGGCTTGAAAAAGTTTACCAAAAACCTGTCGTTCGGAGCCAACTATAAACAGTATGTCTCAGCATTCATGTATAAAATTAACACACATAACATAAATGGTGTGGGAAGCTAAGTGGTGTCGTAATCCTGACTGAGGCATTGTAATGTATGTATGTAGTAGTGTACAATGTGTTCCTTGGTTTTGATGTCTACTTCGCATGAAATGCTTTCGCCCATATCTACACGCCTACCCATGTAAGCCATGTAAGTGTTCTCTCTTCAGTGTACTCAAGTCGTCTTTTCTTAGTCTTAAAATCTTCATTGTTTTTCGTTTATTCGGATCTCTCCAGAGTAGCTGTGCAATTTTTCCTGTTATGTCGTCGTCCTGCAGTAGTCCCCATTACGTCCAATTTTGTAGCCGAGATTTTAATGAACTAGAAGGCTTTGGCTTATCCAGGCCTATGTTCTGTAATTTTCTAGTTTTCTTTTACTTGTTTTCTACTCATTCGGATCTCACCAGAGTAGTTGTGCAATTTTCCCTCCTATGTTATCCTCCTGTTCCTTTTATGTCCACTTATGTAGCCGGGTTTTAATGAACTCATAAGGCTTCGGGATATCCAGTGCTATATTTCAACATTTTCTTGCTATTTTTACTCAATTATTTGCTTTCTCATTTCCAATCACTCAATCACTCCTTGATGGCTAGGTACCCATATAATGTGCACTGTACCATGCTGGGAAAAATTTTAAGTCGCACTCTTACTATTGAAAACAGTTCCTGATTTCCTGTTCTTCTCTGATATTATCTTAGTTGTCAAATCTGTGGAACATTCTTTATTCCTCCTCGTCTAAAGGAACAGTGGTTGGGAGAATAGCATCTAGATTATCGTCTTCACAACGGATTGGCGTTTCAGCCCGTTGCTTCGTATCTATTGCCACTAGCAGTAGGGATTTTGACTTTTGTTGCACATCCCAATTTTCAGTCCTTCTTTAGGGTTGAATTTTTGCTGCCTTTGTTTTTAGCAAGGACATGGACCGGATTCTCATCAAATCTATAGCTGATGATATTGCCAGATGTTTTGATCACATTAAATGAGACCTTCATCGACTTTAATAGTCATTAGCTTTGCCGTTTCCTTCAATAGAGCCAATAGACTGTTTGTGCGTCTTTGCATACATACATAATTGGTCATTACATCTATTCAGTCAAGATAAAGAAATAGTTTCGCACACCACTTATGCTGTGCGTGTTAATTTTATACATGAATGGAGAGACCTATAGTTTAAAGTCGACTCCGAATAACAAATTTTTTCAAGAGGAGGAGAAACTTTTCATGGCAAATATTTTATGAAGATATTGTTACGTTTTTACCTTTTAAAAACGTTTAAAATGAGAGCTCGTGGATTGCAAATAAAATAAAAATAAGTTTGTGCCTAGTTTTAAATCAATTCTTTATTGTTCGCACAATTCCGTGTGCCGTGTGCCGTGATTTAAACAACAACAATTTGCTTTATTTGTTAATTTCCTTTACACTCGTTCATTAGATCTTCACAACGGATATTTTCAAAAAAATATTATTCTCTTCACACACAACGCGTCTTCACACAAGACTGTCTGAATTCTTTCTGATCCGTTGCCTGCTTTGTCTTGCCTTTTATATCGCTGGGTAAATAGTCTGATGAATGCCCTCGATGGAGAATGACTATGCCTTTCATGAAATTTCTATAAATGTAAACATGCTGTTTTCGTTATTGTTGTTTGTGTATTTTGTTTACGTTTGTCCTTGCAGTGTTGTTGTTGCCTGTTTGTTTACTTTGTTTATTCCCTCTTTTTTATACTGATCAACATCATGATGTTGTTGCTATATTTTTTGTTTATTCGTTGGTCATGTAACCAAGTCCACTGTTTTGTTTTTGGAGTCATTCGTTTATCATTTTAATAACATCATTTCCATTTTCGTACGACGGAAGTTGCAGACTCTAACGCCTGACCACTTTGCTTCTCCTAAGTCAGTTTCCTTCGAGGGCGTCAAGTTGATTGTTGCGTATTCCTGCAGGATTATTGTCATCCTTAGCGCTTTTGGAATATCTGCATAACTTTTGATTGCAGTTGTTTCTGCGGTTCCCACTTGGGTCTTTGCAAAACCATCAGCTTATATTCGTCTCTTGAACAGTGTTGGAGGCAAACGTATTTATTTTAAAAAATTGTGTGACTCGAGCAATTTGAGGTCCCACAGTGATCAGAAAATTTTTTATCGTTTATCATTTGCTTCCTTCCACACCTGGTTAACATTTTTGAGATAAAGAAAGATAAATTGGTTGATGTAATGCTTTTAATGACAATTTACAAGCGGTTTTTACTCTTTTTAATACTGAAGTACAAGTAGTCAAGTAGGTAGTGTGTTGGCTTATTAGACGTGAGGTTCAAGTCCCAGATCAAATGTCTCCAACAAAACGGAATATGCAAAAATATTTCTTCGGTGACTTCCTTTCAGCAGTTTTCTTTCATAAAACTCTGAAAGTAAAGTAAAATTGCCATTAAAAAGTATCTCAAATATCTGTCGTTTTGAATCGACTTTAAACTGTAGGTGGTGTAAGAAGCTAGGTTGTAATCCTGACTGAAGGCTACATAATGAACAATTATGTATATATGTATGTGAAGTACACATACTTAGAGGCTTACATAACTTTTTTTCTTGATTAATGTTTTAACTCCTTTAATGGGTTCAATGTGGTTTGCCCCGCCCCCTGTTTAAATGTGGCTTATTTAAAATAAATCTCATGTGGTAATTATGGCGGCAACGTTTATAACAATTTAAATATTTAACAGTTATTTGAACTCATTTCATAACAACTCCCAACAAAGTTATCCATTTATCACGGTTTTATTTCCCCCATGTACTTTACAAAGCCTATTATTGGAGGATGAACGACCGTTAAGACTCTTTCCTTTAATTTAGGATTTTTATAGTTTTCTCTTTATATTGTTATGGTTGTTATGGTTGTTTTTGTTGTTCTTTTTATTAATATTTAAATATGAATTTATTAATTTATTTCTGTGTGTATATACATGTAATATAGTGCGTGCGTATGTTTATTATGGTAGGGTATACCGTATACCAGACTACAGACAGGAAGTTTATTAAAAAAATAATAAAAAAACTGTGTTATTGTTTTTGTTGTTGCTTAAGTAGTACCAGTAGTGCATACATATATATTTTATTTTCAGCCTTCCTGCCACTTTGCCGACTTTTCCTTTGCCATTAAAATTTTTTACATTTTATTTATGGTGGGTCCTTCGTTCTTGTTGCTGTACGTATGTACTTGTGTCGTATCAACGCATAACAAAAACGGAAACGTTTGTGGTTTTAATATTGTGAGTCAAGGGTCAACAATGCGTAATGAATGCCTGGTGTGTTACTTCTCAACATGTCATAGAGTTTGTTTCATACAGTACAACATGTTTATGTATGTATGCGTATGTATACATGTATTAAATTTAAGTAGAGTGTTTCCTACTATTGTTCGGTTATTCCTTTCGATTGTATTTTTATTAATTTTTGCTTTTTGCTTATGCCATCATCATACCACACGGCTCTTGATAAAGCCGGTAATAATATCGTGTTTTAACATGTTTATGAACGCATAAGAAAATTGATTATTTTACGATACGATATATATACATATATATATCCATACATATAATATACTAGCAGGTATACTATATATCTAAAATATGTATTGTATACATATACAATACATACCTATTTATATATGTACTACACATATGTACATATATGTGCCTATGTTCTATCACTTTAACCGAAACATTATCAAACGCAATACCGGCAAACTACGATTGTTTGTGCATATAGTAGCCTGGTGTTAACTAAATTTAATCAGATTATACATATATTGGATAACTACATAACATATAAATAAATAATTTCATGGCAGCAATGACCACAAACAAATTCATTATTTTTTTTTATAAGAAATTTACTATTAGGGAGCACAGATATGCTGAATCATAGGTTGTTCCTTACACTACCCGATGAATCTAGTGCTATTCAGACCAGGACCAGGTCTTTGCTCTAGAAGCTAGGCCCACTGTAATGTCGTAATCTAGTAGGAAGTGTGTTGGCTTATCCAAAAGATAAAAATATCCTGATAACACCCACAGTGGGAACAACGCAAAAAACTGCGATCAATTATTATGCAGATGCTTCAAAAGCGGTAAGGATGGCAATAATGCTGAGGAAATACACAGCAGTTAACTTAACGGCCTCGAAGAAAATTGACTTAGAAGAAGCAATAATCTGCAAAGTGGAGAACGTTTGAAGTCATGCATTAATTTCTGACATTTCTGTCAGGATCATACTTTAGTTCACTGCAAAGGTGCACATTTAAGTCGCCATAGTCATCTAGCGAAATGAAATTCGAATATTTCGTCTGCTGCTTCCTTTCAGAAGATTTCGGACAAAATCTCAAAAATCTGTTGTTCGGAGTCGAACTTAAACGGTAGGCCACTCATGTATAAAATTAACACACACAACATAAGTAGTGTGAGAAGGATTGTAACGACGAATTGTGTATGTATGTATATGTATGATGTCTAGAGGAAATCCCCTCGATTCCAAAACAAATTTGGTATTGCAGCAATTCTTATATTACAGAGCTCAGTCAAAGATATAAGAAAACGAGAGGTAGGAAAACTCTGAAGGACACTGCTACATGTCTTTCCCTTCTTATCAGACCCACAGCTCCTGCAAAAATTGTTTGCTGGAATGTTGAGTCTTTTGGGATGCAAATCAAAAGGACCAATAAGACTTGCCATTGTGCGACGGGTAAGCATGCAGTTTAGAGACAAAAATGAGTCGAAGATCTTCTTATACGTACGTTTCCAGCAGGGTCTAACAATATCGTACATACTCTCCTGCTGCCAACGATATTAAGCTTTCCTGTAATAAGTTTAGAACTCAAGTAGTTTATTGCTCTTCCTGCTCTTCACTGCTAGGCACAATAGTTTTGAATTTCTTTAGCCATATATGTTCGACCACCTACGCTTTTTTTAATTCCATACTGTTTTTTCCAATTTGAAAAAGTATTCTTTTAGGGGAGCTTATGTCCTATCCTCCGATCGCTTCCGTGCCTCTTCGTCTGCCTTTTTGTTTCCAGAAGAGGCGGGTATTGTGTTGACGTATGTATATGGTGTAGAGAGTCTATGAAACTCCCTACGCTCTTTGAATTGACGAGGGGGAACTCAGCGCTTTGACTGCTGCTTGACTGTCCACACATATGATCAAGTTTGAAGGAGTTAAGTTTCTGGTTTCAAATCTCCCCTTATAATACGCTGGCTTGTTTAGGTAGCAGAGGCAATCAGAATGTTTATAGCCTGTAGGATGCCGGATATTGCTCTGTACCGGCTTTGGCCAACTCATCAGCAATGTAATTTCCCACGATTTATGTATATCCCCAAATCCATATAAGAGTTACCTTTGAATAATGCAAAATTTCTCCCAGAAATCTTAGGTTTTCATGAATAAAGACGTATTTTAAAACTACGTTCGTTAGGGACTTAATTGCGCCCTGGATGTCCGTGTAAATCAAGAGATTTTCAGTTAAAATCCTGTAACCCAACATGCATTGTGCTGCTTTTAAAATTGCCCTGACCTCTGCCTGGAAAACCGTGCATTGGTTAGACAGCCTATAAGAAAGTTTGACATCAGAACCCTTAATTAGCATACTACTGCCCATCCTGTCACTCACCCATTGGGAACCTACAGATCTGAAGACAAGAAGTCGCTGGTTGGTATTTTAAAATCAAATGTTCTTCATTCAAAGAAAGTTGTAAGGGATCGCAATATCTTCCCAGTATAGCAGCACTTCAATAGTCCAGATGGGGCCAGGATATAACTATATTGAGCCTTAGGTGCTGAAACTCAGCCTTAAGGGGGATGCGAATTGAAAATAGCAAATAAAGCCACGGCTAAAGTGAAACATAGTACACTCGTAATAAGAACAGATGACTGCCTGCCTGCCTACTGTGTCTAAGAGTCGGCAGTGGTATTGGTGTTTTCACATCACATGCACACCATAAAGCACACTATAGCCAGTATTGTGTGTGAAGGTTGGTCTGATACCCCAGATCTTGCCTGCAGATATTTCTTCTTTGCCATCTCAATAATGTTGTCCTTCCATGAGAACTTGGAATCTAGTTGTCTTTCCTTAACTGGATATTCTCAAATCTTATCATATCATATGCATATCGTAGCGTATGCAACTCTTCAGAAACTCTTAGCTGTGAAGTATGCATTGATAAATCAGACAGTCTTTCAAATTATGTATTTCTCACTAAATAAGTATGTATACTTGTCTTATAAAAGTTCATGTTGCTCAATAAATCAAATATAGTCTTATTAAACAGACATACGAGTATATGTATGTAAGTCAGTTGAAAACATATACATATCAACAAAATTTCCATCAATGAATATATATTTATACATATGTACATACCTTTATATAAAGGAGTACAATATACAAAATTATTTTGTTTGGGTATATACATAGGTTTGTAACAAATAGCCTTTATTCATAAGCATACGAATATACAAATTCGTTTGAATGGTGTCAATAATTGAACATTGTTGATGTACTATTTTATTGATTTTCAATTTAAATATTATGATTACAACAAGCTGAACAAGTGAGAAGCTAGGCCGTAATCCTGACTGAATGGTTGTAAAGGCCAATTATGTATGTATGTATGATTACAACAACCCCGATGAACATATACTAACAAATGGAATCGGAACGTCTTAAACAAAAGAGCTGCTTGGCTGATTGACATTATTTGCATGTGAATTTGCAAGAAGATTTCATAGACTTCGTACGATTGTAGCAATCCGGTCCGGCTTTGATAACTCTATTAGACGAAATCACGTTATGGGGTATGAGGCATTATTTCGGGTCCTCTAACACAGACTTACGAACTTTGATTGCTGATAATGGCCACGCTACATCTGTCCAATTTATTGTCATTTATTCAGTTACATAACATACACTCATAATTGACCATTACAATCCTTCCAATCCGGATTACAACCTAGCTTCTCACACCACTTATGTTGTGTTTGCTCATTTTATGCATCTGTGGCGGGACTTACAGCTTAAAGTCGACTCCGAACGACAAATTGTTTTGAGAAACTTTTCATGACAATTTTAATTTATTCTCAGAGCTTTTGTTTTTTTTTTTCTAACTTAACTTTTGAATAGAGGCGTTACGTCTAATAAGATAACACACTACCTATTAGACTAAGGCGACTTCATTTATTAAGTTCGATTTGCCAATTCACCATGGAGAGAAGCGCTCGCTAAATAGTATCTGTAGCAGGTAGCAACTTAACGTAACGTTTTTATTGAAAAATCATCTTCAGCGATAAGGCACATTTTTGAATGAATGGCTACGTAAAGAAACAAAATTGATGAATATAGGAACAATCCACTTAAGATAAAAGAGCGTCACTTTTTGATGTGCTTATTGAGCTGGTGGTATCATCGGTCCTTATATCTAGAGAAATAATGTCTTCCAGATCATCACGGCAAGCACTTATTTTAACCTAAATTGAATGATTTGGACACCACATGTCGTACTCTGCACAAGCGATTTTAAGGCATTGGCATGTAACGTGAAGGCCATGTAAACTGCCGAAGTCGCCATAGTAGATAGTGTGTTGGCTTATTAGACGTGTGGCCAAGGTTCAAACGCCCACGTCAGATATGTATCTCCAACAAAACGAAATATGAAATAAAAATTTGAAGACTTTCTCTCCGCAGATTGCTGACAAAAACTCTGAGTTTAAAATAAAATTGCCATGAATACGTTTTTCAATAATCTGTCATTCGGAGTCGATTTTAAACTGAAGATACCGGCACTGATGCATAAAATTAACACGTACAACATAAATGATGTGAGAAACTAGGTCGTAAATAAAAGATCTTCGTTCGGTCTTAGTATAGACGACGAGGTATCAAAACCACGCTAACAAAACTGTGATATTACTCTTGATGTTCTGTGACGCGAAGGCATGGGTGGTTGCACAAGCATATGTTCAGATTAGTTTGGAGTTTTCGAGAGAATAATTCTTCGTCAAATAAATGTTCTCGTTTGTGACGGGTATACACATTGGATGTATTACGAACTGTGTTAGCCTTTTGCTGACATTGGCTTGAAGATGTTGTGCGAATGAGGGAAGATACTTCAGTGAAAATAGTTTTCACAAAAGTGATATAAGAAAGTACGTAGTAATCTTAACTGAAGTATTTATGTATTTATGAGATATGAACTAGCTACCGAGATTTTGTGATTTGACGCAATTAGAGACTTTATCATGGGTTTTCTTAAGAAGCTGGTGTATGTGAATAAGCCTAAGAGGATGACAATGTTAATATAACCCAGGCCATGTGTGAAATTTAGCCTAACTTTAGATTTTGAGAAGAGCGAAGTTGACGATATTTTTCATATTCCTTTAGACGAAGATGTACTACTGCTTTCACAAACCGTGGATGCTAATAATCAAATTATTTCAATCAGTTTCTGCATGATATAAGTGAGCAGGGGTTTCCGTAGTAAAATTTCACAACTTCGACTTCATCTGCTCAGAAAATATGTCCAATAATACCTCGGGCAATATCAACAAAACATATACCAATTTTGGTTAAGAAATTAAACAAATTCCAAATTATTAAAGTGTACTTATAATGCCACAAAAAATAAATTAAATTATTTTGTTAATCTAAAAGTAAATTTTAATCGACAATATTTCATTTATTCATGTTTAAATCAAACAATAATTTGTTGTTGTTGTAATTCATGCCTCAACTGACCCATTTCGGTCGGTGTACGAGAATAAATGGTATTTTACCTTGAACGACCATAATAGTCGCTATTGTGATGATGGTTGTAAATATACATACAATCTCTACAACTTTTTCTTCTTCTTTTTTTTTTTTTCTTACAAACAATTGATTGTATCTGCACCACCATTGTGAAATACAATATCTGTGCAAAGGCTATCTATGCAAGTATGTATATGTGTGTGTTTCATTTTGTACACAGTATAGTGGTCAGTTGTGTACATAGAAATGTCGAACATTTGTAAGCGTGCGTATAATCGTTCTTGCTACCCATGGCTGGCTGTACGCCTTTGTTTGTAATATTTGTAGACGATTTGAATGCCTTTGTAAGAACGCAACACATTTTAAGCTGAAGTTCTTTCACAAATACTTACAATAAAAGCAATCCATTAACAAATATTATCTTTATTGTTACTGTTGCTGTTGCTGTTGTTGACTAAATTTATCCTAAAATAATATAAATGTTAAAACAACAAAAACCTATTGAAAGTTAAATTGTTGATAAAAGCCGCCTGTTGTCGCTCATTGAGATGGAGTCTAGTTTTAGTTAACTTTTTGTATATAAGAAATGTATTGAAAGATTCCAAATGTTTATAACTTAGTGAACCAAATAAAACAGGAAGAATTAAAGCCGAAGTCGCTGTAGTCTAGGAAGTATTGAGTTGGCTTATTAGACGCAAGTTGGCTTATTAGACGCCCTTGGTTCAAATCCCAGCTTGGAGAGCACTAATAAAACAAAATATGAACAAATGTTTCTTTTGACGGCTTAGACTAAGTTAGATTAGCGTGTAGCTTGCCATTCTCAGGCAAGTTCAGCTTGGTGCCCCTTATCTCCCATCGTGTTACTCAGTGTAACATAAACCCCTTTATTACGCTCCGTTAGTGGTGACCTCGAGATTCGGATGAAACCGGCCAGTTTCCTTAGGGCCACATTCGCCTCCGTCTCCCGAAACGGAAGACATCTGTTTTGAAGTCCAGAGCACTCATATAAAAGGTGTTATATTGATTCCGTTTCCTCCACATCCTGGCAACTTCTGCAGTAATCCTAGTGCGGAAGCCCCCCTTTACTGCGAAACTGCCAAAGTGTCTCGTTAGAATTCCTTTTAGTGTGTGAACAGCTCTCTTAAGGAAGTCAAGTAGTGCCTTAGTCTTCGTGCAGTCCAAAAAAAAAATTTTTTCTTCGGCGACTTCCTTTCTGCAGATTTCTGGCATAAACTTTGACAGTAAATAAACCTGCCATGAAAAAGTTTCTCAAAAATCTGTCGTTCAGAGTTGACGTTAAACTGTAGGCCCCGCCACTCAAGTATAAAATTAAGGCACACAACAAGAGTGGTGTGAGAAGCTAGGCCGTAATTCTGACTGAAACGTTGTAATGGCCAATTATGTATATATGCAAATACGTCGGATCACCTACAGTTTGTTGAATTCTGTGTTGATTTTTCCAATTTGAAAAAGAATTATTGTAGGGGTGCATATATTCCCTCTATCGAGTCTTCCTCAGAGATCTCCGATCACCTTTGTTCCAGTTCGTCCATCTCTTCGTTTCCTTCTATGCCACAGTGGACCTAGGCCCAGTAAAGTAGGGTGTTGTGTCGACGTATACGGTGAAGAGAATTCATGCAACTCCAGCGTTTTAATAGTGGCTTGAATGTCCACACATAGGATTAAGTTTGAAGGAGTTAGGTTTCTGATTTCAATCATATGTGCAGCTTGTTCAATAGCAAAGATTTCCGCCTGAAATATGTTGGCTTGGTTAGGTAATCGGCATGACTCTTTCAGTCCAAGCTTATCTGAATATGCTCCAGGTCCACATTTCATATCTGAGTCATCGGTGCAGATCGTCGGCGATTTTGGCGACTTGAAGTCAGCAGTTTTCTGGCAAAATCACGGAGAGTAAACAAAATTTCCATGGAAGGTTTCCCAAAAATCTGTCGTTGGCAGTCAACGTTAAACTGCATGTCCTGCCATTTATGGATACAAATTAATACACACAAAATGGGTGATTTGAAAAGCTAGGTTGTAGTCCTGGCTAAATGGTTGTAGTGACCAATTATATCAAATATATTTTCGTTAACTGCTACATTCCACACAAACTGTCGATATAATGTCGTGTAGAGCAACGAAAAGAAGGATATCAGAGAATAAAATTTTTATTGTCTGTTGTCCAACTCTTTGTAACCTTGAATTTGATTTGATTTTCTGTTAGCATTAATATTGAATTTAATAGGGTTTGAGATGTAAAAAATAAATTTATCACTAATAAATCTTTAAAAGAAAGATAAATAAAATGGAAAAATAAAACAAAATTTCTATCGAAAAGAAATAAATATAAAAACGATTAAACATTTTAAGGACAATTTATCCTTTTTTCTAAAGTATCTCTTTTGTCTCTCTCTCTCTCTCTATCTCTCTAAGCAGATGTTTTATATTGAAGAAAATGTATAACAATGAATATAAAATTCTTAAATCTTTTCCATTTAAAATTAAACATATGTTTGTGACATGTGTTTGTCCTGATATTCTTTAAGTTTTAATATCAGAAAACAAAACTTATTTCAATTTAGCTACAGTGTCATTTACAATAGTATGGAAAACTTTTCGCTAAAGTATTATTCCGGTATTGTTGACAGTTTTGATGATATTTGGTTAATAAAATTTGTTTATAAGGATTAAGAATTAATCTCAAATGTTCTGAAATAGTTTAAAGAAAAGGGTGGTAAGTATGTGATGACAATATGCAAAAAAGGGTATTTTATAATTGGCCTTAATATTCTAGCTTTCAGTCATAAATTGAATTCTTAGAAGGTATTGTAGATGTATTAGGATATGTAAGGAATAGAGAAGAATACATATGTTGTCTGCATTAATTTTTATACACGAGCGGCGGAACCTACAGTCTGAATTTGACTCCGAATAACAGATTTTTGAGAAACTTTTCCGGACAATTTTATTAACTCACAGAGTTTTGACCAGAAATCTGCTGAAAGGAAGTCACCGAAGAAATAGTTTTCATACTTCGTTTTGTTGGACATGTCCGAGCCGGGGTTTGAACCGTGGTCTCACATCTAATAAGCCAACACACTACCTACTATACTACGGCGACCACAGTTTACATTTAATTACTATAAAATAATCCAGATTTTAAATTAACGTAACAGTTTTGTGGACGTAGGCAACCGACTACCTGTTTGGCTTAATAGACGTGAGGCCTCAGTTCAGCGTAAACATCTCCATCAAAGGGTTGTAATGACCAATTAAGTAACCTAATATTTAATATGCTTTTAACTTGATTAGAATTTATATAGGCTTTGGAATTAACGTGACTGTGTATTTTATTTTATTCTCTTGGTAGCGTATGGCTTTCACAAAGCATTTCCATCTTATCCAGTTAGCTGCTGTTATTTTTGCGTCTTCCCATATAACAATACGTGTTCTTTTTCGTGCGTCAAATTTTGTTGCCATCGGTTGGTTGTCATTCTGCATTGATTCTGTTTAAATTTTTCCAGCTCAGCAGGTCCTACGATAATGGGGCTGTCATCTATCGTTGCCTAGGAACAACGTCCTCAGAGTAAGTGTTGTAGTAGTGGGAAACTTAGTTAATCGTTGATTACTACCCTTTACATGCTTTCATTAAGATTTTTTTTCTTCTGCGGCCTCTACTTTCTCTTGGTGCCACAGCATAAGTTACAGCTCCTCAATTTCCTCCTAGATCTCCTTATCAATAGCAACTAACTTTCATGTAATATTTAATTCAAGCTTCCTGTAGTAATTTAATTTCTTCCAATACAACTGGAGACAACCACTTGCTCCAAGTTCCCTTCCTTTATTTCGAATGTATACTTGCATTCGTGCCCGCAAATTGTTCACTCTCTTCTGTGTGACGACAAAAGTCGGAGACCTTGTTTTTGCCCACACCATATCACTGGATGATATTTAGGATTTAATATATTGTTTATTTACTTTTATATTTTTGCTGTATGAATTATTGTAAATAACATTATTGTAATTATTTTTGAAGTTTTATAACAGGCCCCACTGTCCCTAAAATATTTAAAGTAATTTTTGCTCAGCACTTAAAATCTATTTTTAGAAATATTTTTATTCTTTATAGCGGTTGTCGTACGACTCACATTCGACCTACAAGACCTCTCTGCTGAATTCAATTGATGCTCTCACATTTGTAAGTTGTAGAATAGGACACAGCATGTTTGATGTTCGATCATGTTTGATCCGTTACTCGTTACTTTTGTTTATAAAAGCGAGCATGACTTCAGCGGTCAAGGCAGTTGGCGATGAGTTGTTGGTAAGGCAGGTCGATCGTGACATCGGCTGTTGCTAGAAATATAATAAATCCCAAGTGGTGTGGTTGTCCCCAATTGTGATTTTTTACAGCCAGCAAAACATTGGCAACTGTGACTGGACGGACACCGGCGACCTCAGAACCACAATCATCCTGTGCGTATGCCGTTTGATTGTCGTTTTGACATCCTCCTCCGGAGAATTTGACTGACTGGACGTACACCGGAGGCTTCAGAACCAAAATCATCCTGTGCGTAGGATGTTTGATTGACGTTCTAATATCCTCCTTTGGTGGACTTGACGGACAGTTGTTTGGCGGCATAGGGTACTTTAGTGTATTCCCAATTAAATTATTTTTTCCTTTTATTTAATTTTACTTAGTTTAGTGAGTAAGCTATTTCAGAATTGTTAATAAATAGCTTTAAAACTTCTACGAAGTGTTTTTTTATGTAACCACTGTGTTGCGCCATAACGTCAACTATAATCGACTATACAACTATAATATGTATCAACTAAATAGTCTACCATAATAAAATGGATATCTTATAATATAATAGTGTTTTCACACCGAGTGGTTTTAACGCAAAAGTTGGTTTTAACGTTAAAATCAAAAATAAAACCTGCTTTTACCATACAAAATTATTGTGTTAAAACTAACTTAAAACTTTTTTTGAATTGATTTTAAGTTGATTTTATGAAATACAACCTTGTTTTATGTACTAAATCAGAGCTAACAGCTCTGAAACGTTGAAAACAGCTGATAAAAACAAAATAAAAACAAAACAAATGTAAAAATACAGAAAGCCGGTTGTATTAAAAATGTAAAATTTTAAATAATGAATGCTGCAACAATAATAAATAATAATTTTATAACAATATTATTGTTGTATATTAATATTAATAATATTATTTCCTAATTTTTCATGTTTTTTTTATTTTTTCTTAAACAAAAACAGCTGTTGCACAGTCATAAATGTATGAAAGTTAAAACCAGATTTAAGAAAATTTGCAGTGTGAACACAAAATCAGCTGATTATTGTTTTAATGCTAAAATCAGGTTTTAACTTTTGGTGTGAAAACAGTATAATATATACATGATAATTATGAATTAAATAATAATTATAAAAACACTGAATTTGATAACCATATATAAGTGCCTCCCTAATGTTAAGTAGATTTAAGGTTTATGAATACATAGAATAAGGTTATTGAATATATAGAATAAGATAAATAATAATAATAAACAGAGTTGCTGAATTCTTTTAATACAGTTAGGATTAAGTAAATAGAATAAGATAGAATTAAGCAAAAATGAAAATAATAAAACAGTTGATAATTATCCTCAGATTCGTACGGTCCTTTTATTTCGGAGAAAGTTTCGTCTTCGCGGTCATTGTTTTAAGTGCCCGACTTTAAGTATTAAGTTATAATTTATTTAACTTAATATATCCTTAAAAAACATTAAGGATTACCACACTGGACGCCGCTGATCTACCCCAGCACCCAAGCGGAAACGTGTCGTTACATCTGTTTGTATATTGTTGCGAGTCTTTATTTAGAAGTTGTAATTAGTGATTGTAACATACTCTCCATTTACTTTTAAGTCGCTTTATTCAAGAAATAATCCTCAGGATCTTACCCTCAGTTGCGTTTTCTGTCATCATTTTTTTCTTCGCTTGTACCTGATCGAAAATCCCTCATATGTGGAAGAGTACTGGGTTCTACATTTCGTCTGACATACAAGTCTTTTGTGTGATTGGGCTACACCCATTGTTTCTTCATCGTCTCGATTATATGCAGGCTTATTTTTATTTGTTCCCGGAGTTATGATGTAATCCTACTTTTGATATTCTGGATTTGTTTAACCCTGTAGGTCTTTACCGGATACATACCTGAGTCTAAGTAGAGATTTCAAAATTTCCTCTTTTTTTGTACGACCAGTATTCAGGGGATGGCCTCTACTTAAGCTGTGCATTGTGCTGGAACTAGGATAATTATTATGGGTAGGAGGACAGATAACATCGCCTGTAAAGAAGGCTTCAATATTTCTGTTAAAGTAGAACGGAAAGGCTTGAAAATTTTGCTCAGGATAGAGATGTATATTTGATTATGAACTGCCCAAAACAAACATATGATTCCCTTTTATCCATAATGGTTCATGAATAATTCATCCATTCAGATATTCACCCTTTCAGCTATCCATCTATTCCAGTATGACGCCTTCTATCCTCGGTGGTCTTAATTCTGGACTTTCGTATTTTTGTATAAAGGTTACTAGCACTGTATACGATGTGCGCTCACCCATTTCCTCGATGAGAGTGAACGTGAATTCGGTTAGTACAGAGACTGCACTTACTTGTGGCGTCACATCGACTTAACCTAACTTAACTGTATATGCTGTTTTTGAACCTAACACGCTTCACTTATTACATACTAAATTGGTCATTACAACTCTTTAGTCAGGATTACAACCTAGTTTCTCACATCGCCCATGTTGTTAATTTAAAATAGCATCAGCAAAACAGATTTTTTGAAAAACTTTTCATTGCAATTTTATTTTACGCTTAGAGTTTCTGCCAGAAGATTAATGAGAATCAGCTGCAAAAGAAATATTGTTTCATATTTCGCTATATTCGAGATAATTTAGCTGGGTTTTAAACCACGGCCTCACGTCTAATAAGCCAAAACACTACCTACTGGACTATGACGACTCTATGTTTCACTTATAAGGACCAGAATGTTATACGCGAATGTTATATGTGCAGCAACTTCATAACGACAAGGTTTCACAACACAGGTGATATAAAATTACTCCAGCAGAGTGCTTTTCCTTGATGTTTTGTGCATAGCTTTGTAAACTTTTTTTTTAAGCAAAATTTCATACGGATCGTGTGTAATTATCATGCAACTCAGATGACATTGCAACATGACTTGCAGTAGTAATACAATAGCACACGCACACACACACACATAGGCACACAACATTAACTAGTAGAACTTTGACACATTAAAGTTTCGAATATGAATTCACAAAAGGTATGCCAAACCTGTGCATGATATACAATGAAAAGTTTAAAATAACTTTTTTAAAGCTTTTGTAAGGATATGAGATAAAAAGCTTTTCCTTGCATAAACTCCCTTAGATTAAGGATAGCATAGATAATGGCTGAATATGTACTCTTTAGTGTTATAGCAAATACTCTTAATAAAGTTTCCTGTCAAAAGAGCATGCTAAGGCTATGCTTTGCGGAGAAAAGAGTCTTTGCGTATATTAAGGAGAAAGCTTTTTGTTAAGAGAATTCTGGGAAGCTGTGCATGGTTTTTCCTGTACATGGAAATTTCTTTTTTTTCGGAAATTTTGTACGAGATTGAAAAGTAAAAACTTTTCTGTGTATGTAAACATGAGTTGAAGTGTGTACGTTTATCTTTTTTTTTTGTGTGTGTGTGTTTTATTGTTAGCTGTGCAGAGGTAGTTTAGTTTTTACGGTAAACTTCTGGGAAAAATTTTTGGTTCAGTTAAGCTCCAGCATCCATAAGGAGCACGAGAATATAACGGTCGGTTTTTATATACTACGTTTTGCTAACAAGCGCTTAAAAAAATCCTTAAGAAAATAAGAAAATTTTTAAAAGAAAAAAAGGAAAAAAAATTTTTTTTTAATATTTTTGCAAGAAATTAAACAAAAGAGGATAAAACGGGTTTGTGTAACAAAAAAAAGAAAATTTTTTTTTTGGGAAAAGAAAGAAAAGATTTCAATTGAGAAAATCGGAAAATCTAATAAAAAATAAAATTGAAATAGAAATAGAAAGCAAAGCGTTTAAAGCAAAAGTGAATAACATAAGTATCGGCTTATATATGGTGCTCGTTCGGTTCGGTGATAGTAATTTCAACAGTTGAAATATTAAAATAATCAGGTGCTGCTGATGCTGGAGCTGCTGCTGTTGACTTGTGTTGCCACAAGTTAACAAAAAACATACACTTACTCTCATTCAATTCCAGCATTTGCAAGTGCACTTTAGCTTTTTATGAATCAGTAGCCGTAACGTAACCCAGCTGAGTGGGTCGTCGCGTAGTTTAAACGAAGCGTTTGTTGATTAACCAAAAAACACTTGAAAACCCAACTTACATTTGTGTTTTTTTTCAAACACATTTAACGTAATTTCCGTAAATGAAAATTGAAAAAATAAAAATTATTTTTTTTTATAAAAAGTTTCTAAAGAGTTCGTGAAAAAACAAGGAACATTTTTATAATTGGATTTTCTTTTAAAACACAAATAGAAAACACAAAAAATAAATAAAAAATTAAGCGATTATTTTAAGGTCAGCTTTGTGAAAATAAAAGTGAAATTTTTTTTGAAAAGAAATAGAAAAAATACACGGAATTTCCTTTTTTTTCGCTTGGTAAAGCAAATAGAAAAAAGTGCTTGTTGGATGCAAGGCAACATAAAAAAAGTTTTGCTTTGAAGTGAGTTTATTTGTATTCTTTCTTTATTTTTATTTTTTCAAAATTTTTTTTCTTTAAGAAAAAGTTACTTTAAAGCGTATTTAAGTCGAAAGGATAACCTTATGCAAGAAAGCAAAAAAAAAAAAAAAAAATAAGGAAAGGAAATTAAAAAAGTGAAAATAACTTCATTGTGTAGGAAAAAAAGGAAAAAATCTTTAGAAAATTATTTTTAGTAACAAATCTTCTAATCCTTTAACTATAGGGAATGTAAAAATAAAGAAAACGACGGAGGTGAATTAGATTTTCTTTAGGAAAATCAAAATATGTGGGAGTGCTCTTGACTTTGTGTGTGGGTAGTTGAAAGTGGAAAGTGTCTTTAAGAACAAATTATTTTCAAGTAAGCGTGTGTTAAGCAATTATCAAGGAGTATATAAAAATTAATAAAAAACAAAAATATTAATTCAAATAATTTGTCCGCTTAACCTAGAAGTGAAATAAATATTTGATTTTGAAAATCAAAAAAAATTGAAAAATTCTCGGTGTAAAGTTTGCCCCAAAGAAAAATTAAATAACCGTGAGTTATGTGCAGAAAATTTTAAAGAGTTTTTCAAACAAAACTACACAAGTTTTCAAGTTTTCTTTCTATCTTTTTCTCGATTTCCTTGAACAAAACCAATCGCTTGAAAACACAGAAAATGAAATAAAAGAAGCTTAGCATTCGAGCGGAAATTAAAAAAAATCTACGTTTAACAAACACTAACAACTTTAATGTCATGCTCTTCATACACTATATCTGACAAAAACATACTTTGCTCACGTAACCTAACTTTCCCCCCTGGAAAAATACGAAAAAAAAGGACGAGAAAGAAAAACTAAAATCGAAAACAAACAAATCAAACGACAGCTATGTTATCACACTAACAAATAAAACAATAAAAAGCAAACAATAGTATCCAAAAAATAAAACAAGTTGATAAATAAAAATGAAATCTAGGTTGACGATAAAATGAAAAAAAACCCAAGAAAAAAAGAAGGAAAATCAATCGCAAATACACCCCCCAACCCAAACAACTAACCTGCTAGTGTGAAAGCCAAAATAAAATTTATTACAAATATTAGTTTGCTGTTGTTTAGTTTACCACCAAACCCATTGAATTTATTCTCAAAAAAACATATTTTAGAACGTGGGTTTATAGCATACGTTACCACATACAACTGTGCCCGTAAATATTTATGTTTTAAATCGGTTTTTTCCATGTTTTTCTTCTGTTTCTGTTTGGTTTAGTTTGGTTTTATTTCCTGCATTACAACGGAAGCATGTGTCTGTGTTTGCCTGTGAATTTTATAAATTCACAACAAGTTTTTTGTTGTGTTTTTAATAAAAGATTTGGAAAAAATATATATTTTTTAGAAATTCAATTTTCTCTATACGGAGTATACATATGTCACATCAGTTTTTGTGGAAATTAAAATAATAATTGGAAAAATAACACAATCATGCCATGATGTTCTGTGTGTTAAATGCAAAGCAATAGGCATAGATAAATTCATAAAATAATTAAAAATGGAATATAGTTACATGTATACCTGTCATTCGTATATATTGAAAATTAAATTCGAATCTTTGGTCCTTTCTGGAAAACGTTTTTAAAGGAGAAAAGATTTTTTTTTATATTAAGCCGTCATTTATATAGAGTGGATTACAACGAAATCAATCCATTTGCCATTAAGAACTTAAAGAAACCAAAAATTCTAAGAAATCTGTATTTACTTTAAAAGCTTAGTGGCTGATCCCTAATTTCGTTACACGATAAGTAAACAAAAAATCGCAAATTCAATTGAGCATTAAAAAAATAATAAACTCTGGTCACAACCAAAACGGTTCATTTTAACTTTTGTACGTTAAATAAACCATTGAGAAAAATTAAAATCATTTTCAATAACCTTTTTATAATATGCTTTAGAATAGATTCAACAAGTTATATTACATAATTGGAGGCTTAATTTATTCTGCTTCTCGAAATGGGTCTTTTTCAGTTCTGCCTGATGCGAAATAGTTCGTTATTTTATTTCAATTTCCAGTTTATGCCATAAATTTCCAATTGTGATACCGATTTTTTGTTGGTGTTGAGTTTTAATAACTGTAGGACAATTGTTCAACAGTAATTTATTGCGAAAGACAGCTGTATTATTAGGATCATTATCCTGGTACATATTTTGAATTCTATGTTTGGTTTTAAAATTTCTAAATATAATATACCCCGCATATAAACACCCTAGATATAATAGTTCCCGGCTTAGTAGCACTGAAACTTATATATTCTTGTTTTTTATTTCAAAATCTACAGAAACTATTTCGATATATGCATCCCACTTTTAAGCATTCCCCGCTAAAAATTACACTTCATACTCCAAATTTACTTAAAAAAAAAATTCGATTACGTCGACGCATCCATTCTATAACGTTCTAAGTGTACTTAGAAGGTTTTTAATGTTCTTTCATTTTTAAATTATATGTTTTCTAATTTAAATACTGTCAAAATTTGGTTAAGATGCGCCGCTCCGTTCCGAAGTTATGGGGAAAAATCTACTTAGAATACACATGTAGTCGTATGGCGCGTGAAAGCTTTGAGAGCTCATAACTCAAAACACACTTTTTCGACTTAGAATGTTATAGAACGGAGGCGTCGACATGCACCCGCTTTGTGGCAATTTTCTTTCCAAAAGTTTGTCCCTCGTTTGTGCGATTAAACGATACTGGATTTCTTTTCTTGGAATAGGTTAAGTCCTTGGGTATTGCTGATAAAGTGCAACTCTTGAGCCAATGGAATTCAATATTCACCATTAACGCCATTCGGCATATTAATTGAAAAAAGTAGTAAAAAAATTGCACTCTTTACTTCACTTCGGGCCTGGTGTAGGCCTCGACCTAGCTCTCTGCTTATCTAATGCTACAATAGGACTCTTAACTATGCCTATAAACTCTGCTGCGGATCCATATCCCTCAGTAATTTTTTTTGCAGTGATTCTGAATCAACCAAAAAATTACAACTTACACATCGAGTTGCTGGAGACGATCAAATCCCTTTCGACCAGACATCTTCCATAGAATACGAAACCAGTGCAGTCAATGAGACAAATATAATTCTATTAGCTTAAATGCTAATGCGGGTTTTCAATACAAGAATTCCCCGCATATATGCTAATTCATCTCTTGATTGGGTTCTCTGCAAGCCTTTTCAACTATATACAGACATAATTGTCCATTACAACCCTTCAGTCAGGATTACAGCCTAGCTTCTTACAATACTCATGTTGTGTACGTTAATTTTATACGTGAGTGGAGGAACTTACAGTTTAACGTCGAATCCGAACGGCAGATTTTTTTTTTTTTTTGAGAAACTTTTTCAGGTTTATTTACTCTTAGAGTTTTTGGCAGAAATCTGCTGAGAGGAAGTCGCCGAAGAAATACTTTTTTTCATATTTCGTTTTGATATCTGACCTGGGATGCGAACCCGGGCTTTACGTATGTATAATAAGCCAACACACTACCTACTAGACTACGGCGACTTCAACTAAAAATATTTTATTTGCTTTCGTTTGTGAAGAAGACAATCTTCTAAAAAGAAAAACTTGCAGAAAACACAGCAGTAAGCAAACTGCAAATTTCATAATTTCTGCACTTTTGATCTTGGATTTCTCTTGATATGGTTTTCAAATGTTGAGTGAGTTTTAATGTTATGTTATGCCTTTCTACCGATTTTCCCAATATCCATTTGCTTTTTTCAATATTTTTGGTTTCAAGGATTATCTTTCCGATTTGAGGTGTAATATGGTGGTCCAAGTTAAAATTTTAGACCACTTAGGTAGGTGTCATAAATCAAATAATTGATATCCAAAGAAGAATGTGTAAAAATTCCCATATTTTTCGTTATAGCTGCGAATGGACTAATTTTATTTTTATTTTATTCTTTTGCTTTGGTTTCATAAAAGTTAAGAACCTAAATTACATGTCCTTTATCCAAAGAGATTTAATTTTATTAAATCCATTTTCGTTCTCTTTCGGATTTGGAAAAATATGTAAATTTATAGACCTGTTGAAACATTTTATGTTCGAACATTTTTTTAATCAAATAAAAAATATAATCAAATACAGTCCACAGTTGCTAATCTGTGGTCTATATTCAGATGTTTTTCAATTATTCCACCTCATCTACTACTTTACATTTACTTCTCTTGTAAGATCTAAGCTTTACATTTAAATTTTAAGATTAAAAAAATTAAAAAAATTAAATTTAGTATTTAATAGATAAAAAGGTATAAACGTAGAATCTTAGACGATAAACGCTGTAAACAATTTAAAACAATTTTTAATCCACAATCTCAAGGTTTGGTCGTTATTTTGATGACATCAAAGAAAATTACTCAAGTTCAAACTGGTACAGAACTCTATAATTCCATGAAATGATTTGAGCTGCCCTAGAGCAGCTACTAATTACTCTTAAAAAAGAGACGCAATTTTGATTTTTCCAAATTCTTTTGTAAATCTTTTTCCCTTCTACCTAAGAACTCAGAGAAAAGTTTAATTAAATTAAATTCGCAAATTATTTCTAAAATTTTTTTTTACAATATATTTCCCAAATTAATCAATTTTTATACTACTCTACCAAAACTTAAGCAATTGGTTTAAATTGTTAATTATTTCCAATTTTTATGTTATTGTTTCTTTGAATAATAAATAATACAATAGGTTCTAATTAACAAAATTTTAAAAAATTTAAATGCATTCTCAAATCATTCTAAATTAGCAAAAAAAAAATTTATATTTGTTTAATATGAATAAATTTTTTTCAATATTATAAAGACTTAGTCTATTTATTTCCACCATTGAAATATTACTTGTGATTAGTTTGCAATTGTCTAACTCGCAGGCATGTACTAAAAAATAACGTATTAGTTATCGCTCTAATACTCAATACATGTACACTTGTTATAATTTCGGAAATAATAGAATTGTTTTACAAAAAGGTCATTAAACAAATCAATAAAAAAGTATTTGCTAAAGGGTAATCATTTTAATGAAAAATAGAATGCAACAGTTTTTTTTTAAATAATTTCATTAAAATTAACCCCTTTAAAGGTATTCCAAAACAGCATACATCCTTCAAGCAGGATTACGACCTAGCTTCGCTAAATGTATACATGAGTGGGAGGGACCTACACTTTAAAGTTGACTCTGAACGACAGATTTTTTGAGAAACTCTTCATGGCAATTTTTTTCAGAGTTTTTTCTGGAAATCTGCGGAGAGGAAGTTGCCCAAGAAATATGTTTTCATATTTTGTTTTATTGGGCATGTCTGACCTGGGGTTTTGAACCATGGTCTCACGTCTAGCCAACAAACTACCTTTATCTTGAAAATCCTTTACTTATGTAAAATTAAGACATCAAAAACACAGTGCAATATATTTTTTTATTTTTTAGCGCAAAAGGGATGAACTCAAATTGGCCACATTTGAGTAAAATTTGAAAAGAACCCAAGTACTTTCTTGCATTTTGTTTACAACTTCAACAGCTTCGACTGTTGCTAGTTTCACAACGTATGTATATGATGTGAAAGCCTACAATACTAATGATCAAAGAAAAATTTCCAAAGTTTAGATAATGACTGTCGAAATAATAACTGATCCATGCTGCTTCCTCTACTGGATACATGTAAGCACAAAGCTGTTGATATGTCCATAACCATCATAACTATAAATCCCAGAATGAAATATTCTAAGTCAAAGCCGCTAATAATACTATCTACTGAGACAGATTTACAGTGAGAGATTCTAGATACAGATGTTTGGAAATGTTTTCCAAACGCATTGAAACATGTAGCTAGGAAAATACTTTCCTCAGAACAAATAATTAAGGTAATCAAATTAAGGTAGTCAGTCCAATATTTATTTGAGAACGCCCTTGGCCAGCCCATCACTATCAATGATGAACACTGAATATCAGCGACTAGTAACTTCAATAGATCGGCGATACGTGCCACACAACTCATGCTACATTGGATATTCTCTATGAGCAATTTGAGAACATGGTCAACTCAAGTAGAGATGATGTAAATTGGCAACCGATATCATAGGATTCGAAGCTGTTTACAAAAGTGTAGGTACCCCCAAAAAGAACTCAGAGTAAATTTAAAATTCATAGATCCAGCATATTAAAATGTTATTCGTTATATGTACATAGTATATAGTAGGATATCCTTTAAGGTCAAGCCCTCCACTTAACCAAATTGGCATTGAACGTATCAGTTTTTCTGTTCTGTTTACTGTTGATAATTTTCACCATTCACTCACGATCAAGTTTTCTTTGACGTTTAGCGACTACTTAACAGCTCTTCAAAATGATCTCCTAAATACTCTCTTGGAGTCATATTGGAACTTTGTGTAAGAATATTAAGGCTGTACGGCAAATCACATATTCTTGGGAAAGCACATCACATCTTCACATTAGCAGCAGCACGATTGTGTTCATTGAGTTGTTAGAAGTCGCCATAGTATAGTAGGTAGTGTGTTAGTTTATTAGACGTAAAGCCTATGTTTAAGCCCCAGGTCAGACATCTCAAACAAAACACAATATATAAGAACAGTTTCTCAACTACTTCTTCTCAGCAGTCTTCTTGCAAATACGCTGAGAGAGATAGAGTATTTCAAGTTTCTGAAATAAATTTATCGTTCGGTGGCCACATTAAACTGTACATCCCTTCAATCATGTATAAAATTAACACACACAGCATAAATGGTAAGAGAAGCTAGGTCGTAATCCTAGCTGAAGGATTGTAATGACCAGTTATGTATGTATGTTATATATGATGATGTTTAAAAACAACAAATTTGTTGTGCTCACTACTTATATAATTTTTCATCGTATTATTTAGTAATTTCTGTTTTATTTATTTATTACGAATTTTAGTGTAATTATTATATAAATTGTATGATATATACTGAGATCCTGTTGGTGTCGAAATTACTCTAAGAGATGAACACATTAACCTACCCAGGGCACCCTACATACTTTTCTTTTATCAATTTAATGTTTTAAACGACCAAATTATTTCTTATTTTCTCATGCAGGTAATCTTCAACACACCCATGTAAAGTATAAGGGCATTCAAGGAAAAAAAAAGAAAAAAAAGAAGAGGAAATCAACTTTTAAAAGTCTTTCAATAGAAATAATGAAAAAAATGTGAAAAATAAAGTGAATCATAAAACAAAGTGTAAAACAAGGTATTAAAGTAAAACGTTAAAAATTACAAAAAAAACAAAAAAAATTATTACAAATAAATAATAAATTTTAACGATAAAAAAGGAAGGTTTTATAAAGAAAAATTTCAATAAAATTTATTTGAAAGGAGAAAACAAAAATAAAAAAATATTTGTTTTTATAAATAAATACAAAAGAATAAAACAAATCTTAAATAAAATAATAAATTTGGCGACAGAAAACAAAGCAGGAACAAACAAAAAAGGTTCATTGGAAATCAACAATACAAAGTGGATTCATTGGAAAAATATTAAAAAAAAATACGAATAAATAAATGCGATTGCAAGTATATGTATGTATGTATGTATGTATGTATGGGGGATATGTATTTGTTTTTTCAGTAAAACAATTTATTCAAGTGAAAACAACGATAAGTAATACATAGTGAACAACAGTGTGGTTGACAAAAAAAAAGTTAAAAAAATACCAATTTAAACATTAAGCTCTTGAAGAATGGCAAAAACATTTATCTGAGTGGTCGGTTTTAAAAAAAACGAGCCTACAAACAAAAACAACAAATAAATTGGAGCTTGTAAAATGGTGAAATTAAATCGTGAAAATAAAATATAAAAGGCAGTAAGCATTAAACAATAAAGCTTATTTATGTATGTTCAACAGTCGGCTAAAAAAGTGTAAACTCACCTTGAAAAATATTTCATTTGTTCCCATATTTCTATGTATTTATGTAAGAACTCTTAATGTTTTCATTGTTTATATCTTGTGTTTATATCCTGTGAAATACGATATAAATTATCTCTATTAGCTTAAGACATTAAATAAGAAAAAATACAAAAAAAAAAAACAAAAAAAATTCCTGTTTATTGTCTTTAAAGTGATAAAAAGAAAAGAAAGATGTGTGCCAGAAGATAATCAGCTACAAAAAGTAAAGTGAAGTAAAGCAATATATACAATAAAAATGTCCTTGTAGCAAACTAAAATCGCAAAAACAAAAAAGCTATGTAAACTTAACTACAAAAATATAATCTGCCACCCAATAAAAACTCCCCCCTCTTTATATTAATGCTTATATACAAGTAGTATAACTTTTGATAATAAGTGTGTTTATATATACAAAAAAAAAAAAAAATAAATAATCCCCCCATCTTCTTGCAACACTCTTAATAGCCGCTTATAAAAAAGTATATGACTTCTTGCGCGTATATGTGTGTTAGTATAACATGCTACAGAGGTATACCTTAATGGTGGTGGTTCATCTCAACAATATTTGATTGTGTTTTACGAGTCCAAGCATTAAGTGTTTGTAGCTGCTGCTATCGTTGTCCTCTGTTGCCTTCTGATCATCATCACAATTAACGTCGTCTACAGTGTTTTAAGTGCCAACGTTATCATTATGCTGCTGCTGTAAACGGAGAATGTTACGAGAGCAAAAAAAAAAAAAATATAGAAAATAAAAGGACATAAATGTTGCAAACTGCCAGTGTAGCTGCTGTAAATAAAAGTGTGTGAATGTGCTACTTCTGTGGTGTTTTGTTTTCGTTTTTTGGAGTATTTATGTTGTCATGATGCGATTAACTGAATGTAAAATAAAAACAAGCAACAGGTTAGTGATACTTTGAATTTAACATTAAACCGCACACACCCACACATTCATCATATTATACACGGTGAAATTTTTCATGTCGTTTTCAGTAATTTTTAGTATCCTTTTAATATTTATTTTATATTCGAATTGCTTTCTAATTATTTTTTAATATTTCTTATAAAGGTTAGGTTTACCTAAACCATTGCGGATTAAATTGTCAAATAATCGTTTTATCGAAAAACCATAAAAATTTCCAAAAATTTGTGTTACTATCGTACCTTTTTTCTTCAAATAATTGTATAGAATAACCCAGTCCGCCAAACTGTCGTAGTCTAGTAGGTAGTGTGTTAGCTTACTAAACGCAAGGCTACGGTTCAAATCTCAAGTCAGACATAAAAAAAATATTTCTTCGGCGACTTCCTCTCAGCAGATCAGCAAAAACTCTGAGAGTAAATAAAATTGCCATGAAAAGTTTCTCGACTTTAACCGCCGCTCATGTATAAAATTACCACACACAAAATGAGTGCTGAGAAGAGCAAGGCCGTAATCCTGACTGGAGGGTTGTAATGGCCAATAATGTATGAATGTCCGCCTATCATATTTTCATTCTTCAGATAATTGGGTAGAATAATCCAGACCGCCTTAACGGACAATAAACGAAATATTTTAACTTCCAGAAAGACTTCCAGAAAGAGCAATAAAATAAATATAAGTTTTTTAATATGCCTGCCTAGATAGTAGAACAAGTTTACAATCTCGATCAGCATGTCGTCAATGGCGAAAGAAACTTCATTCAAATTGAAGACAACCTCTGATTTCTTGCGTGCTAATCGCAAAATATTTTCAGAGTTCGCCCAGTTTATTGAATAATCTATAAGAGACTTTCCATTAAATAGCTAATTACGTGCTGGATTAGATATTATAACCCCTCAGTCAGGATTACGACTCACACACCACTTATGTTGTGTGTGCGTGTTAATTTTATCCATTAGTGGTAGGACCTACAGTTTAAAATCGATTTCGAACTACAGATTTTTTAAAGACTTTTCACGGCAATTTTATTTACTCTTAGAGTTTTCGCTAGAAGACTGCTGTAAGGCAGTCGCTGAAGAAATATTTTTTATATTTTCTTTTGTTTGAAAGGTCTGAACTGGGGTTTGAATCAAGACCTCATGTCTAATAAGCCAACACACTAACTACAAGATTATGGCGATTTCTACTTTGTACTTTTTATACGAATTAAATTGAGCAAATCTTTCAATCGTGTAAACTTTCACTGCAAGGTACCCATGAGTCTCCCGAAAAGGTTCTGAGTATTTCATCCTGGTGCAAACAGCTTCCGCTCCCTTTTTAAAGACCCGTTTTCGCCATTTACATACCAAAAACTAGTCAGTGTGGCAAGAGATTATGCAGCTTCCAAATTATTTCAATTGCTTTTGTTACAAAGTCTCTTTCTAAAGTTATGGGATCAACTAGTTCTCTCTAGGGAAATGTTTAGAAGCAAGCTGTCAGCCATTGGATTTTGCAAGTGACAAAATCCAGAATTTTTTCGCTTCAACCTAACCAAAGCTTTGGTAATCACTACCAAATAAAGCGGAGTTCAAATCAACCAAGGCTCCAGCATCGTTGTGGGATGGATTCTCATTGCTCCTCATTGTGTCATTGCCTAAGCTAAAGCTATTTTCAAATTCATTCCATCTACCTAAACGATTGCGCCATAGTTCACCATAAGGACTGATCTAGATCTAGTGCATAGTACCCGGGTTTCAGCCTCAGGCATGCTGTTACATTCTGCATATCTTTATGTCATGTCTGGGCCTTTTTGAGATGCTCTCTATATGATCCCTTTATTTACTGTTCAGTGGTATGCCTAGAAGTCAACGTAGTCTAATAGGTAATATGTTGGCTTAATAGATGCGAGCCAGTTGTTCCAAAACCTGCTCGAACAACTCACACTAAATGAAATATGAAAAATTATTTTCTCGATGACTTCCTCTCAGCGGTCTTCTGGCAAAAACTCTGAGATTGCTCTAAAATTGTCATGAAAGGTTTCTCGAAAATCTGTAATTCGGAGTGGTCTTTAAAATGCAGGTCCCGCCACTTATGAATAAAATGAACACAAGCAAATTGGGTAGTGTGAAAAACTGGGTTTTAAACCAGACTAAATCGTTGTAAGGTATTCCTAGCCCTTTTACCTACATTTTCGGTTATGTTGTCGTTCACAGTCGACTTTAAACTCTAGGTTCCACCACTCATATATAAAATTAACGCACACAACATACGTTGTGTGAGAAGCTAAGTCATAAGTCTGAGAGAAGGCTTGTAATAGCCAATGTATGTACATATGTACAGACAAAGAAAAAAGTCTACTTACACTACTGTGTGAAGACTTTTTCCCGGTGATTTTTATCAAATTGGAAAAGCAATTATGGCGTTGTTTAAGGATTTTAAAATTAAAAATGTTTGAAGAAAAAAACGAATATGAAAAATATATAATATAAAAACATACAACGGTGTATGTAGACTTTTTTCTATGACTGTATGTATTATCTTAAACAGAAGCTGAATATCCTTTCATTTAAAAAGTTTTTTCTTCGTATAAATGATACCCATTGTGGTTTTGTCATGCACCAAGGCTTTACAATCTCCAGACCTGTTTGAATGACAGCTGAGTCCTTATAAATTTTCTTTCAGCCATGCGGACTGTATCATCTGCATATTCTTGGTAGTGGATTATGTCTGCTTTGAAAAGTTTTGTTAAAATTTCATTTACAACCAGGCTCCACATTAGACGTAGAAGAACACCACTATGTAGTGTGGACCAGAGATCAGCAATGAGTATTCAAAAAGATGAGATTCGAATCATACTTATAATTTCTGATACTTATACGCATTCATACTTATTTTAATTGGGCAATTCACACAACTTTGTATCGTGTATGTTGTATTGAATACATTTGTTTGTTTGTGAACGCTCAATGCTATGCTGTATTGTGTATTTCGTGGCATTCAAACAATTTGATAGCCCGAAACCTACACAACATATGAAAACATATACACATTTTTTTCATTCACACAATTTGATAGCACGAAACCAATACAACTTTTAAAAACATATGGAATGATGTTGTTGATTTCGACTCAACATTTACAAGAATCAACAAATAAATATGATTCGAGTACCAAAGCTACAATACTCACTAGAAGGTTGTGTGTTTGCTTTGCTTGCTGTCCTTGTCTTTTTCTTCTTTTTTTGTAAATGCAACAACAACTAAGACTGTAAAATTTTGATGAATGATTCGAATCACTCAAATCATTTATGAGCATTATCAGTATTTTTCTAAATTTATGAATCTGAATGAGTAGGCATATGAATCAAACATATTTCGAATGTTATGAGGTTGATGTCAACGTTGTATTTATACTCATTGTAACCTGTACTTTTAAATCAATGTTGTAGTGAGTACGAATTAATCAGAGTAGTTGAATTTCAATAGTGTTGACTCACTCATACTCAAAATTTCATGAGTACTTATGAGCAGCGCAAAAACGATTCATTGCTGATCTCTGCTCTGGACTTAGTAGTGTGGGCTCTTATTATCTTGCTTTCCTGTGTGTGCATTTCAGCGGGTCGTGTGTATAGGAATATTCCTTTAAATAGCATTGTTAATGATAAGAAACAATGGGTTGAAAATGAATTTTTTTTATCACTGTGCAGTTTGTTTCAAACCGAGGTTTGAGTGAGATTGTAATTTTAACTGTATTTTTTCCATTCTAACCACACAGTTAACTTCCCCCATTGCGGTTGACGAAAGTGTAGATTGCCTATTAAAACTTAATCCATTGCAATTTCCTTATTTGCTGTTCAAATTAAAACGATTCATAAATTTCTGATTTAAAACTTAATCTTTTCAAATTATATACTCCTGTATTGTGTGGCAATTGATTTAAGAAATAAAAAAAAAATAAAAAAATTGAATAAAAGGATTAAATTATGAAAAATTGGAAAAAATTTAAATTTTTTCATGTAATAAAACTTTACATAATATTATATATGTATTTATTCCCCATTAAATTATTCAATATATTATTGTAATATCTGCATATGAAATAATCTATTTTTATGTAAACTTTTTAAGAATTTATTTTATTTTTTTTTCACTTGTTTTATTTTATTATATACCATACTACGCACGCAATATATTTATAAATAAATTTAAATATGGTGTGGTTTAATATTAATTTAATATTGCCACATGTACATAACAGCACATCAAGTGTAGACAAACTTTCCACAAAAATTGCTGCAACTACAACAATATTATAATAACATACAATAAATAATAACAATAACAACAGGCAACTGTAAATAAATAAACATACATATTGATGTCATTCCAATGTAAACAAAGTAAAAGGGAGAGACAAAGTGGAAGAGAGATAGAAATTTTTCAAATAGTTACATTAAAAACTAACAAAATTGTAATAAAGTAAACATAAAGAGATAGAGTGAAAGGATATCAACACACACATACACACAGGCACAAATAAGTAATTGTATATGTAAGCATTCGCATATAATATAATATTTGAAAATGTATGCACGTTGCATAGGTGTACTCATGCAATACACACACATAAATACATCACATGGGACATACCTTTGCTAGGTAATCCTCTGTACTATGTTGCTGATGGTGGCATATAATATGTAATCATACCCAGTGAGCATTTTTTTAAATTAATTGATCGAATGTTTCTTGATTTTATGAGCTTTAATATGAATTGAAAATGTTATCGTTTGTCGAGGGAAAGGAAAATGTTACCCCAGCTGCATGTGTACTGAATGAATCGTTTGTGGCTCACGTAAGAGTTTAGACTAGCATTTGCAACCACTAGGCTTCAACTATTTTCTATAAGTACATATTAATTTGAAGTCGCCGTAGTCTAGCAAGTAGTGCGTTGGCTTGTTAATGATATGCCCACAGTTTAATACGGTGTTCAGATATAAACCTTTATTGCGTAAATCGTAATAAACGCCATTATTGAGCTGAATATTTCATATAAAGTTTCAATTAATTGTTGCGGAATAAATAAGCAAATTTTTATAATATTGAGTAAAACTTAAAATGTAGCATTGTCACTGAGTAAATTGTTATGTCTGAACACTTAAAATATTGTGCTTAATAAGCCGAATATTTACTCAATAAAAGGGCATATCTGAACTTAGCATAATCCCCATGTCCGATAACAACGGAAAATATTGAATCGAAGACTTCCTCTCAACTGATTTCTGGCAAAGAACTCTGAGAGTGTCATGAAAACTTTCGCAAAAGTTTGTTATTTGGAATCGACACTCATGCATAAAATTAACATATATGTACACTCAGAGGCCAGTGTCCCATTAACTTAAAGTACTATTTAACGAAAGTTTTGTTCTTCATATACCCAAATCGAATAGATTTGTCTGGCTTCTCTTTTTTCTACAAATTAACGAATTTTCTGTGAGTCCATTTGTTTGCTCTTCTGTTGTTGTTCTTAGATGTAGCGTATGCATTAGCTGCCAGTAAATATGTGTAGATTTCCATTCGATATACTCTGATACCGAAATCGCACAGAGGCACAATTTTGGTCGGAATAGTATTACAGTAGTCGGATAGCACAAGGGAAAATACGTTGTCCTGCGAAGATTCCACGTCCGATCATATTGTTCATAATGTGGTTAAATAAAAATGGTTGACCCAACACTACTATAACATTTTCACACGATTGTGCTTGTAATCGATTTTGAACAGACATAGAACAATAAAGGTATCGAGTAGGTGTCAAACTTTATCTTGACTACAGTAATGGGTTTTTTCTTTTCAGCCCATTTTTGACCGATTAATCAATCTTTAATGATCTAAGGAGCCTTAAACTACTATGTTGTATGATTTTTTCAAATGCTAACTGGGTACGTCTGCATGCATACATATAAATACAGTGGCAATTATATAATTAGAACACCCATTCACGAAAAATTTTTTGTTAAAAGTAGACATTTTTTTGCCTCATGCTATTTAAAATAACTTACCTAGTGAACATCAGTAACAAATACTAGAACTACCCGCCATTTTTGAAAAGATTATAAAAAGATAGACTGCTAGTAACGCAGATCGTCTAATAATTATACTTGCAAAGTAGAATCCCTTCGTAGCATTTTGTTTATGCTAGTGTTTGTTGTTATATTAAGTAGTACGCTAATTTGTAAACAGGTTGGTAGACTGCATTGTTTTGTTTTTGTTGTTTTTATTTATAATTTGAATGTTAAGCTATGTAAAAGCAAAACACCAGTATCTTGATTTTTAATTTTCGTAACAGTATTTAGAGGACCAAAGAAAATGGACCTAATCCTAGAAAATCTTTAAGACCTAAGGAAAGTGGTTCGATCTGCAATATGTTAAAGACTTTTTGAAAGTCTGCCTAGAAGTTTATAATTGATTACTTAGAAGAGGCAGTGCGTCCTCAAAATAATAAAAACAATTAAACCAAAATGAAGATTTTGTCCACCTTTAATGGGGATGTGCTAATTATGGGACCAAAATATTTGTAACTTTTCTGTTTTAAAATGCTATTTTTAGTTAAATGGATCAAATGGGTTCAAATTACCCAAACAGTTTTTATTTGTTACTTATTCTTTAAATACTCAGCGGATTTTTGTGAAACTTTTGTACAATTATTTTTTAGTGAATATTATTAAATAAATTATGAAAAACATTTCTACTGAAAAAACATCCTACGCATCGGGTATGCTAATTATAAGATCACCACTGTAAATATATAGTGTATGCACCGTGTGTGTTCAAACATGCATACATGAATGTACGTACATACCATACACATGCTATTTTTACATTATTTGGCATTAAATGGCATTTAATTGAATCCAAGTTGACATATGTTAAAAAATTCAAAGTTGTTGACTTTTTTTTTTACAAATTTTTCATATGGTTATTGTTGCTTAAATGATTTTTTTGTTGTTGTTTTGCGACCAAGCTACATACCATCAAATATCCTCTGCATAGCAAGTAATTTTTTTCATTATTTCATGAGCTTTTTTTTCCAAATGACAATTTTAAACGAATTTAATTGCTTAATCGACCGGAAATACACCACTCATATACACATATACATACACATTACACATATACATTTAAAATGTTTAAATACAGATGTTAGTGTGCAAAAAAATGTGTATGAATATTTATTATTTAAAGTGTTTATAATATATGTATATGTGTGTGTGTGAGGACAAATTATAAAAAGAACGAAAGAAAAAGCAAAAAATCAAACAGTATTTAATATTATTAACACATGCTGGAATGATTTTTGTTAATTGTTGGATTTTAAACCGATGCTACAAACATACACAACAGCATAGACAACATAAAAGCACACATACAGATTGGAATATAAAATAATGGTTCGCATGTTGAAAAGAAATTCGTTTAGGTATTGTTTTAAAGATGATTTCTAGTAAAAAAAGAAAACTCTCGTTTGTGAATTTATTAATTTTGGAGAGTACATTTAGTCAACATTTACAAACGTACATACATACACAGTTGGTCATTACAACCCTTCAGTCAGTTAATTGTACACAGAAATCTGCTGAGAGGAAGACGCCGGAGAAATATTTTTTAATTTTTCTTTTTGTTCCAGTTTATTACTCTGACAAGTTTCAGGATGCTGCTTAGCCTATGTAACCAGGCCTTTCTTCCTGGAATGCATAAATGCCCTACAGGTACCAAGAATAAGATCCGCTCAATCATTTCCATCACCAAAGAACCTACATGTTAAGAAACCCCTGTTTTGAATAGGTATACCTCGCGCTGTAGTCTAGTAATCAGTGTGTTGTCTTATTATACGTAACGACCGAGTTGAAACCCTAGGTCAGACATCAAGAAAAAAAAATATTTCTTCGCCAACTTTCTTTTCTCTCTTGACTGAAGGGTTTTAAAGGCCAATTATTTATGTATGTATACCTCGGGCCGACAATGGCCCTATGAAAAGAGCTGTCAAGTTGTAATTCCTTAAGATTAGTTTTGATTGCCTTAAACACACTTAATTTAAGAACAGTCTTTTCTGGTCACATCAACGGTTTGGAAGCTCATCACCTCGCGATCTCCACCTCTTGCTCATTGCTGAGAATTCCAACATGAAATGATAGCTTCTCCATGATTAAGCTTCCTCATAAGAGCTGGGTCTTTGAATGGTGGCCTGACTGTCAAATAGCATTGCTATATCCGATCTTTGTACTTCATTCTGTTTACTCCTGCTTGAAGATACGTTCTTGACTCATCTATAGACCACAAAGTAGTCCCTCTTTTAGAAGACCGGACTACTTTACATTAATTTCAAATTACAAACGTTCGATTTGAGGAAAGAGAATACACTCATAATTTAGTAGCGAAATGGGAACGCATTTAATAGACAGCTGATAACGGCATATAGCTAATTAGCTGTGAAAAAATTTTAATTCTTCTAAACAGTAGATCAAGTTGTCTTTATCAAATACTTAAAACAGTCATTTGCTGCTCATGACTAGAGAACAAAGTTCCGCTTTTTCTCCTCCAATACATACATACATACTTAATTGGCCATTACAAAAGTTCAGTCAGGATTACGGCCTAGGTTCTCATATCACTTATTTGTTGTGTGTGTTAATTTAAAGCGTTACTGGCGGGACTTACATTAGAAGTTTTTGAGAAAGTTTTCATGGAAATTTTTTATTTACTCTCAGAGGTGTTGACAGAAATCTATTGAGAGGAAGTCGCCGCAGAAATATTTTTTTATTTTTCGTTTTGTTGGAAATGTTTGACCTAGGGTTTTACTCAATTATAATAAGCCAACCCACTATCTACTAGAATATGGCAACTTCTACTAGACTACGGCGACTACATATATTCAACTTAATTGCCCATAACAACACTTTCATCAGGACTACGACCTAGCATCTTATACTACCCCATAAGTAGTTGATTGTGTTCTTTTAGAGCTTTTGCAAGGGATCTGCTGAGAGGAAGTCGCTGAAAGAGATATTCTTCTTGTTTTTCTTTTTGAGGTTGGAACTTAGAAGCTCTCGTCTAGAAAGTCAAGAGCCTACTTATCCTACAGCGATCCATTTAGGCTGTAAACACATATTAATGCGTTAAAAATGCCGAGATGATTGGAAATATGTCTGTTGTATACATACCTAATTTGTCATTACAATCCTTCAGATTACTACCTAGCTTCTCACACCACTAATGTTGTGTGTATTAAATTTGTACACGAGTGGCGGGACACACAATTTAGAGTCAACTACGAACGACAAATGTTTCAGAAACTCTTTATATGTACCAATCGGTTGAGAAATATTACAATATAAAGCAACGTACCCAATATATATCATAATTAAGCATTAGGTACAGGACTTTCTCACGAGAAATGTCAGGATCAAAGCCAAATCTACTCAAATCAGCTCTTGTAGATGTAATGGAAAACATTCCGTGAGTATTTGTTCACTCGACCTGTGGAGACATATGCAGAAAACTAAATAATAAGGGTTGACACAATCAGGGGATGCAAACAGTATTGTGTTTGTGTATGTATGAACTCCTGACATAACTATCTGAAGCGTGCATTGACTGTCAAAGATGTGAGGATGATATAGTCTTACTGGCTAAGGACAAATTTGAAGTAAGCAACCAAGTGACATTGTTTAAAGAGGTCTCGCGATTGCAAATCGTTGGTGAATCACAGTGCACGTAAAGAGATAAAACTGAACAAGACTACATTGTTATCATTTGTAAGAAAAAGAAAACTTTCTAAATGGAAGAATATTCGACTACTGTGTGAGATAATATCGCAGAAACCTATAGTTTAAAGTCGACTACCAACAACAGATTTGTGTAAAACTTTTAATGGCAATTTTATTTTAATCTCGGGTTTTTGGCAGAAATCTGTTGAGAGGAAGTCGCTTAAAAAATATTTTTTTAATATTTCGTTTTATTGGAGATATCTCAACTGGGGTTTGAACAGTGGCCTCACACTCCACCTACCAGACTAGGGCGACTTCAATAAAATATATATATTTGCGACTAAATCAGGATAATAGAGCGCCTGCTGAAGCATTTTGTGTATCCCAATTCATGGATTTCTGAAATTTTTTTTCATGGAATTCAATTTTCTTCCCAAGATAGCAAACACAAACAGAATGTTAAAATTATGACGCCATTTAAATAAAACTAACTCAGTTGCTCTTTCAGTTATAGGCTGGTAATTCAAAAAAATTCTATTTTCCTAACAGCGGTCTTAAATTCTAAGTTTACAAAATAAAAAAAATTATAAATTAAACATCGTAATTAAAAAAAAAATTAAAATGTTTTGCTAAATTACCGTTACAAGAACATAATTGAATTTGTTTTATTTTAAATGTTATTCATAATTTTGTAGAAATATTGTTAACCAACACCCACCCTTTAAATATTAATTAAAGAATTGTATTACGGGTAATGAACACTTAAAACTATTCAAACAACAACCCTTCTTCTTCTCCAAATAGGGTCAATTTTGTTGCTTTAGATAAATTCTATGCGATTTAATTTGTGTAATTAGATTAAATTATACACTGGCACTAGTAAATAGTATGGCTTTCATTTCTCTAGTATAATTTAACGTAGAACACAACAACTGATTTTCCTGCGTAGGTGTCTAATGCGTACACGTACGTACATACATTGTGAATACATATAGTGTTCTAGAGTATTGTGTATAGAGAAGAATACTTTTTTTTTGTCGGCGGGGGTAAAGCTATTGCAAACAAATTTGAATTTTATTAAAAACCGCAAAAAGATGGACACAAATGAAATGCAATTTTGCACATAAATTGCACTTTGGCACAGAAACCACATAAAATCATGTAACTCGTGAAACAAACACCAACACCAACACCATGAACACAAGCGAAAAACAATATAACATCAGCAACAAATATAAGGTGAATACAGCAAATACAGCAGCAGCAGCATGCTTCAATTCCACACATACATGATACATAAGGTACGAATACAATGTGTATCATATTCATACGTTTATGTATGGATGTATATTTTTATTTACATTGTCCATGCGTTGTATACGCATACTTTCTGTACATGAACTTTGAATCGGAAAAATTTCGTAAAACTGCCCTCATGTGACCAACCAGCAGTTGTAGGTGTTTCTTACCAAAATCGGAAATGAACTCGTACTCAATCAAAGAATTAAAGACCCGTCATTAGTATCCGTTCCTCGCTATTGGAAAGAGTTCTTGAGCTTTCAAAAAGTTTCTCAAAAGTTTCTGTCATTCGAAGTTGAGTTTATGTGAGTTGTCATATATAAAATTAACACAAACAACAGGGTTGTAATGACCAATTATGTATGAGTATCTTGAGCTTTATACTATCAACTCTTGTCCATTTCTCGACAAGCCTACACGAGCGATAAATCGGTTGAGACGGCACTTCACGCACTTGTACCACAAAGGGGAATCCTTCCCTTTAAGCTGTTTTTACCATTCTATACAATTTTGTTATTAATTTTGTAATTTTGTTTGTTGTTGAGTTACTTTTTTTGTTGGCCCGAAGAAGATTCCTGCTTTATTGCCTAAATTATATAGAAAGCGTATCAATCAATAACTTAATTTCGATCGTAAGGATATTTCTATTACCTTATATATACTTTCGGCTTATAGCGCAGTGGGTACTCACTCAAAGAGCACCAGTATCAGCAAAGCCCAAACTGCAAACCCCAAATCAGTCGTCAGTAATAAAGCAAAATATTAAAAAGAATATTATCCACTCGTCCACCAGGTCACTCAAAGTTCAACAGTGTCATATATCTTCAGTTTTTGCATCCTTGAAATCTCTCTGTATGGGGAGTTAAATTATGTCTTCCTCATATTGACACTTAATTAAGATACACGTCGCAATTTCGGTGTTGATAGTGTTCACATGAAACTAATCTTGTCTTTAATATTTTAAGTCCACTCTTTACTGAAGTATTAATTAGGAGGACGTGCCACAAGACTGAAAGCAAAATTTAGTGCGAAAGGGGCTACAAAAAACTCTGATTCTAGGCAATGAGATGGCAGCACCATAATTTTAGAACCTGCTACATATTCTGTGATATTATAAGCCTGGAAATACCAGCCCACAAAGCACAATTCTGTTGCAATATTAAGAACACATTCTTAATTCTGACCATTAGGACACTTGTTGTTGCTCACTTTCATAGTTACACTGTGCTAGACCTTAAGTTTAATCGCCCATATATCGCGGACCTCACTTTAAGCAAAGCAGATGTAAATTTCCGACTTATATAGGTAGACCACATCACCAAAAGCTAGTTTAAAATTCAGAAACTAATGCACAAATCGTTAATCTTAAAGCGATTTGTGAACGAGAATGTTCAACATTTTATAAAAAATTTAGGTTTACAATTTACTACGGCTAAGAAAAACGATACCACGTGTACTATTTTAAAGGGATATTGCACAAAAACTACGCGATGAGCCTGAACTGAACCGCGCATCCTTCAACTTCAACTATATGCAAAGAAAAAATTACCAAACCAGCCATTTGGGTCAAATCTGACGTGTAGACCGTTACAGTGAGTTTTTTAAGGACCTTATGAAGGTTACACACATAAATGCATACATAATTGATCATTACAATCCTTCAGTCAGGATTACGGCCTAGTTTCTCGCACCACTCATGTTGTGTGTATTAATTTTATATATGAGTAGCGGGACCTACAGTTTAACGTCGACTCCGAACGACAGATTTTGAGAAACTTTTTCATGGCATGTTTATTTACTCTCAGAGTTCTTGACAGAAATCTGCTGAGAGGAAGTCGCCGAAGAAATATTTTTTTTTTCATATTTCGTTTTGATGTCTGGCCTTATGAAGGTTAACTGGTCGTTAAAACGGTTTAGCCAGGATTAGAACCTAGCTTCGCAGCCCACCTATTCTTTTCTTCCAATTCCAGGAAACATAAAGAGAGAATTCCGTTTGACCATCGACATATTCGTCAAATTGCCTTTCAGAATGTTTTGCAATTTTGATGTTAAAATTTCTGAAATCGAATAAATTAAATGGGCTGTAATTAGCTAGCATATAAGGTCTTACAACAAGGACTTTCAACCTTGAGATTGTTTGTGTTAATTTTATCCATGAGTGGCGACAACTAAAGTTTAAAGTCTGCTCGGGACGACAGATGTTTGAGAATCTTTTCACTGCAATGAAGTCGCTGTGGTCTAGTAGGTAGTGTGTTGGCTTATTAGACGAAAGGCCCGAGTTGGAATCCTTGGTCAGACAGCAAAACGAAAATATGAAAATATTTCTTCGGCGACTCCCTCTCAGCAGATTTCTGTCAAAAACTCTGAGAGTAAAAATTGCCATGAAAAGCTTCTCAAAAATCTGTCGTTCGGAGTCGACTTTAAACTGTAGGTCCCGCTACTCATGTATAAAATTAACGCACACAACATGAGTGGTGTGAGAAGCTAGGACGTTGTACAATGGGTCAATTCGACCTCCGGGTACTGTACTTGTCTTAATTGACAAGTACACGTCCTCTAACCTAACCTAACCTTTCACTGCAATTTTATGTTGTCCTCAGAGTTTTTGCCATAAGACTGCTGAGAGAAAAACTTAAAGGAAATATTTTTTCATATCTTGTTTCGTTTGAGATGACTAAGCCAATAGTAGAACCACGGGTTCTCGTCTAATATGTTTATATATTATCTACTAGACTACGGTAACTTTTAAATGTAATCAAGATGCTAAAGAAACTCTGGGTGTAGCCCAATCAGACAGAAAAGCTTGTAGTTGTAGGGGAAGTCGTCGAAAGAAATATTTTCTTTATGTATCATTTTGGTCGAGAAGTCTGAGCCAGGGGTTTGACGCACGAGCTATCGCCTCTAATTACTAGACCACGGTGATCTCCTTCTTATATAGAATTGCGACCTTTAGACTGAATGAAGAAGGTATGCTAACTTCATTAAGACGAATTTGTTTTAAAGTATGGTGACTAATGCTTCAACTTTATTGAGTAATTACTTATCGACTCCGAGGAGAATAACTTTCAAACCAATGAAACTAGAAGAAGGCATACGATATACAATTAGGTACACATAAATAAAACTTTGCAACACAAAATTTAATGGAATATTTATATCATATTTGATGAAAATTGGTTGGTCGCCTTTAGGAAAATGCTTTTAGCTTTACCTTATAGCCGCTGTTGTGGTTACATGAACGTGTTAAAATAATGCACATAGTGGATGTTTGTTATACCACAAGCATATTAATATGAATTTTACGCACAAACATTCACTAGAATGCACGTTTTCATTGGAGAAAATGGAGGAAAAAAATTTTCACGGAAATTTGTCCGTTTTTTTTTAATTTTTTTTGTTTTTTTTTTTTTTTTGTTTTTGTTCAACAAAATATTTTTGTTTGCAAAACTATCAAATATTTGTGTACATGTGTGCAAGTGAATGTTTGTATGTATATGTATATATAAATAAGTGTGTGTGGGGGGTAAGATTTGTATATCTGCAACAACTACTAGCAAAATAGCGATAACGAGTATAAAAAAAATATAAATTTTAATAAAATATTTACAAAATTATTTCATATAAAATTAAAATATATCACAAACATGTACACATACAAGAGAATAAATACAAATTAAATTATATATATTCATACACACACATATGTACATACACACACTATAAATATTAACTAGCATATGGATAACAGTCATACCCAAAGTTAATTTAGTATACCATACCTGTCAACTGTGTTTATTATTGGTTTTTAATATTTACAACAACAAGAAATCTATATAAAGTTTATATACAGTGAGCGTCAAAAGAAACTGTACAATTGAAACAAAATTATTCGTTAACAAATTGCGGTTATTTTTATTCTAAAATTGTTTCAAAAACTTCCGAAATTCTTTCGGCCACTCTCCTTCAGTAGTAAAAGTTGAGTTTGGTGATTGGTGTTACAACCTTATTCGTAGTGTACATTTTCCTTTGACCCTCACAGTATTTGTACATGTATTATGCACCCGTGTATGTGTGCCTGTGTACGAGTGAGTTGTGTTTTTAAATTTATTTCTACTTTTGCGATTAAATTCGTTGGGCAAGTAAGCAATTTAATGAATATCGTACATAATGAGTGTTTAATTGTTTGGGGATATAAAACTGTGGCTGTGGCAATATATATCGTAAATCGAAATGTAGCCTGATTTCTCTATAATTTACGTCTTTCTGCAGAAAATATTTTTTAATGGTATTCTGCACAAGAAAAAAAAAATTTTTTTTAATTACACTTTATTTTGCTTTTTATTTTTATTTTATTTTATTATAATATTCTTTAATTATATATTTTAATTAAGATTCGTACATACATGCATACATACATACATACATATTTTAATAAATGAATAATTGTGTTTTTTTTTAACAAAAGTCTTGTGAGTAGAGCAAATTAATTACAATTTCATACTGATTAATGGTGAAATTCTCCTTTTTGGTGTTCCCTTTATGTAAGAATGAGTTGCATCAGATCAAAAAGAGGGGTTTTACTCTGCAGGAAAAGTATCATAACAAAATAATATCAAGTATGCAGGAGTTTTTATTATATTTGTAGTCCTTCAGCTTCTCTTCAACACTTCGTTTAATAATTTTTGTAAAGAAAATGTATATTTAATGACAAGGAAATTACTTTCTAGAATGAATGGTTGCACTTATTGCAATGGTACCTCAGCTAAGCGATAATCAGTTTAAGCTCTTAAGGTTCCATACGTACATAATTGGTCCTTACAAGCCTTTTGTCAGGATTACGACCTAGTTTCTCACACTTATGTTGCGTTTGTTAATTTCATACATGAGTGGCGGTACCTATAGTTGAAAGTCGACTTCGAATGACAAATTTTTTGAGAAACTTTATGGCAATTTTATTTGTTTTTAGAGTTTTTGCAGTATTCTGCTGAGAGACGGTTGCCGAAGAAATATTTTCTTCATATTTCGTTTTGTTAGAGATATCTGACCTAGGGTTTAAACCGTGGCCTTACGTCTAACAAGCCAACACACTACCTACTAGGCTACGACGACGTCATAAGTTTATTACCAAGATTTTCATAACCTTACGAGAGACTTGAAAGTATCTTCTCTACTTACCAGGTGCATCGGTATAATGTGAGCATCAAGATACGATGACACCTGTTAAACATATTCAGTATATGGTACATCAAATCAATCAAGCAATATCACATTTTTTCATCGTATTAAAAAGGGCGAATTTTGTATCAGAAAATGATCACTTTTGGAAAGCATTCAATTTTGTTTTAATTTCAAACAAAGTGCTGTAGAATCGCATCAAATATTTGTCGAGACATATGGTGATCATGCTCTATCAAAAGCAACATGAAGAAGATGGTTTGGAATGTTCACAGATAACGATTTTGATGTGAGATCATGGAATATCATCAAAAATTCTGATTATAAAATTATAGACAATATTGAATGAAGGTGACACTTTGATTTTGAAACGATTAGCAAAAATATTAAGTGTTGTTAGGAAAGATTCAAAAGTTTTTAAAATGGTTGCCTCATGAACTGAATGGCAGACAGATGGTAAATCGAAGAGAAACTTGTGATGTTTTGCTTCAAAGACACAATAGAAAATCAGTATTGTATCGAATTGTTAATAACGGTGAAAAATGCATTTATATTCAGTATTTTAAATTATAAAAATCCTTAGGTAATGCTCTATTCGAACAGAAGGACAATATTGTGGGGCCAGAGAAGTATGGTGTAGTACGAGCTTCTGAAAACTGGTGAAACTGTTAATGCAGATCGCTACCAAATGATCAATTTGAAGTATGCATTGATGGAAAAATGCATCCTAGTACATAGATGTGATGATTCGAATTATTTTCTGTGGTCTTGTGTTTCTTTCCAATGCTTTCCGTATAGGAGTTCGTGTAACGACAACGAAAGGTTTTAAAATCTACGAATAGCAAGTACAATGGAGTGTACTATTCTAGTAATTTTTTTTTTTTGTCTGCTCTACGCAGCTTCTGTTTAGCCAGAAAGTTGCCTGTTTGTCTCACACATTTTTCTCAATTTTACATTGAAGCCTTTCCCGTATTATAGCTACTATTATTTTGTGTAGGATGGTAAAAATATTGCCGTAGTATAATAACTAGTGTTTGGCTTATTAGACATGAAGCCACGGTTCAAACCACAGGACATACATCTCGAACAAAACGAAATATGCCTTCGGTGGCATTCTCTCATCAATCTGTGGCAAAAATTGTGATCGTTATGAATATTTTCTCACAAATATGTTGTAAACCTGAGTAATCTGACTGAAGGGTTGTAATGAACAATTATGCTTGTATGTGTATAAAAACGGTACTTCCTCTACAGTAGTTGCAATCTTTAAGTCGGGATTTTTAGAAAGTTAACAATGAAACCTTTTTTTAAAAGTTCATGGTAGCGTTTATTTTTATTTTCATTGATAAACCAGGATCGAAAAAGCGCTAATTATCTAAAAGTCAGTATCTTATACACTTCCATGCTGTTGTAGAACGCAGTTTCATTGTTAGATTTGCTAACACTTGTTTCGCCAATATATCTCGTGGTAGCCACTTAACAAAGCGTTACTTGAAGTAGTTCTGGTAACATCAGTGTAAACGTTTTTATAATATTCCCTAGGCCAATGCACAAACCTTCGGTCCGTGTAATAGAGTTGGTTAAACTAAAAAATCATAGAGAAAGTATACATTTTTTTAGATTTAATACTCCGGATTAGTCCTATTGCTGTTTTACCGCATATACTTAAATAAAGTGCAGTTGCCGCCTTAGTGGTTCTGAATTATGTACTCAGGTTTCAGTACAGTTTAGTGTCCAATATACTTTATTGATACACGGGGTAACAAATTGAGGCACTTTACAAGGTGATAGTAAATAGTATTGTTACGTTTATACCTTTTTAACAACGTTTAAAATATGAGTTCGTTGGTTGCAAACAAAATAAAAATAAATTTGTGTTTAGTTTCAATTAAACTTTTTTTTATTGTTCGCACAATTTTGTATGCCACTGTTCACAACTTGATGGATCCAACCTTAATTTGCCTGTTCGTTATTCTTCTTTACTTACACCCTTTGCGTAAACAGTAACAACGTAGATCTTTACAACGGAGATCTTCAAACCATGACTGTTCTATTCGCAAGCAACGCGTCTTCGAACAAAACTGACTAAATTTTTACTACTCGTTGCCTGTTTTGTCTTACCTTTTTATATGCTTACATAAACAGTCTGATTAATGTTATTGAAGTCGAATATTCGAGGTTTCGACTTCACTAGAAATTTATCGTGGTTTCATTGTTGTTGTTGCTGAATTTTGATTACATTCTTTGTTATTGCGTTCTCGCTTACTTGTCATGGTTTTTGATTTTGTAGCTTTTGTTTATCGTTTTAATGTTAAACGATGTTACACCATTTCCATTTTCGTAACAGTATTATCTGTCTTGGTATAGCATTAACGCTATGTTGCTACTGCCAAGTCGTCTGTCTAAGCCAACTTTACATCGTGTAGAAAATGCTTCCTCTAATAGTGATATTCAATATTTAAATTGACTTTCATTAAAAAAAAAGTGATGTAAAAATGATGTAAAAATGTAAACTACATTAAAGCAATTTGTTACAATTAAATAATCCCCATGTCCCATGTTTTGGTTTGCCTAAACAGTTATAAATCAAATAATTTTTAACAATTAATTAAATGAAATTAAATAAAACAATTGCAAATGCACTGATTATGTTGAACATAAACAAACAAACAAGAGGTTTATTTAAATAAATTTATATTCTAAACACTGTTTTTAACTTTGCATTGCTTAAATGGCGTAATAATCGTGTACTCGCATGACCATTTATAAATAATTTCAAATAATTACCAAATATTATTGTAAAATTTAAAAATTTATTAAATTAATTTTTGATTTATTTTTGGTTTATATGTATTAAATAAATAAATGACTATCGCTTTTGATTAATTATTTTAAGAATTTGTACATGTGTTTGAAGTAAAATTTTGTTTTCAGCATAAATTGCTTGTATTGATTAATGATTATTAGGCATTTATTTAAATTATAAATAAATTAATTAATTAAATCGAAAAGTAATTATTGTAATTATATTTAATGCATATGTTTATGACCTATACATACATATAGAAATTAACTAATATGCTGTCATTTGTTTCAAATTCAAATATAAAATTTATAGATTTTATGGCATTAAAAATACATCTAAGTGTCATACAATACAAAACATATGAAATGTTTTAACCTTTTGAGATTCTGGCAACATACATTTATCTGAGTTTATTGTAATGCAAACTTTTAGTGGAGACTGTACCGTAATAGCAACATTTTGTTTTCTGCATGATATTTAGCAAAAACATTTGATTCAAAGAATTGGCCACTGTAGGTTACACATTTTTGCCCATTTGCCTGGATGTCGATTTCATGCCAATAAAACTGTTCCTCTTTTAAAGCAAACCCAACTTTTGTCCTCGTCGTAGGAATCGAAGGGCTGCTCAGCCAATAAGTGCTTCACAAACCGCACCAAACAGTCACTCGTAATGGCCGCACTGGTTTCTGTAAGACCTCATGTGGGTTTTCTGTGTCTTAAATACCGCAATTGAGGTTTTTTTTTGGCAAAATAGACATCATAGTGGTCCATCTAGTAGTAATAGAGAAAATAAAAACAATTAAACTTCTATTCCAATATACCGCCATGTTCAAACAATTAAAAAGTTAACGTAAAATTCTCTTTATGTCTTCACTCCTCTTTAATTTATCACCCATGGCGTATGAGTATTATTCCAATAAAATTATTTGTCATACTGTCCGCTGTACAACATTTCAAATACATAGATTTGCAAAATCGACATCATCGCGCAGTTTCTCGTTGGACCATCTAGCGAAGCGAAAGAGAAGCGGGTGGCCATTCGGCTTCAACTCTTAAACAATTGAAGTAAGCTAGCTTGGTAAGCTAGTGCGTGAAATTTTAAATTCTTGTTAACGATGACGAGTTGATGAGTGCAATGCACACTCTCAGCCACAGCTTAAATATTTTCAGATGTACGCACTGTGCGATCACACTAACGTCTTGGCGCAGCAATAATGAAACCAGTTTCACGAACTTTAGTACTAAACTTGTGTTTACCAGGCACTGTTGGTCCTTCTCTGCGATCAAATCTTGTACGACAATTTCGTGCAATTTCGGACCAATCGTCTTTGTTTTGCAAATAAATTTCCAATAAATCAGAACCTTGCTCAATTGTAAGTCGATTCATTACGTTCAGTGAAGATAGTGTTACTAAATTTTATAAATGGAGTGACATAATTATTGCCAGATTCGAAATTTAAACCGACAGATGGCCCACCCGATAGTATTGAAAATAAGCCAAGTCTGGTAAATTCAGTTGGTGGTGTAGCATATTCCAGACGAATGCCTTAATTTTATTCTGAACCCATTTTGCTTTGTATGCAGATGCATTGTCATATTGCAATGCCTTCAATATAATGCAATGCAAATGCCATCATATCTTGTGGTCCTTTGTGATAGTTTTTCTGTCGATGCATGGTTCAAATTGACCCACTTGTTGTCTGTAGCGAACTATGCTAACAGTTGCACCAGTTGCAACAGTTTGCAGTTGAAATTGTTGGCAATTTTAGAGTAACTCATGATTTCTTCTGTTTAGGATTCTAAAAAGAAATTAATTTTTTATCCCCAGTAACTATATGATGCAAAACTGAATTTCTATCATGGCTTTGATAATTTCACAAAAGGTTTTTCCGATTTCCATCTTTCTGTCATTCAATTCATGTGTCTCCTTTTTTCGAGGTTTTGAATCTTTCCCATAACTTTTAAATGGCTAGAAGTTATTTGTTGGGCAAGATTTAACATTTCTGCCATTTGTTTCTGACACAAAGGGTCATCTTTATACAACATTCTTTGCAATTCAACGTCTTAAAACTATTTTGCTGGTCCTCCACGTTTTTCATTTCTCAGATCAAAATCGTTATCTCAGAACAGTCGGAACCATCTTCTGTATATTACTTCTGACAGAAGGTGATCACATATGCCTCGACAAGCATTTGATGGGATTCTCCAGCAATGTTCTTCAAATGAAAATAAAAAAATTAATTCTTCTCTCAAATCATCATTTTCTGGTATAAAATTCGCAATATTTAAAGCGATAAAATAATATCGTATCACTGACTTGATGAACCATATACTGAATATGGTTGAAAGATGTTGTCATACATACGTACATACATACCAGAGATCAGCAGTGAGTATTCAGAAAGATGAGCAGATTCGAATCATACTCATTATTTCTGATGCTTATACACATTCATACTTATTTTAATATCATACTCATACTATTCATATTCAAAGTTTGATGTACTCATCGTTCTCATATGATGATGATGTTATTGATTTCGACTCTCCATCACTCAACATTTACAAGAATCAGAAAATAAATGTGATTCGCGTACAAACACTACAATACTCACTAAAAGGTTTTGTGTTGCTTAGTGTTTTTCTTTCTGTTTCTTTTTTGTAAATGCAACAACAACTAAGACTGTAAATTTTGATGAATGATTCGAATCACTCGAATCATTTATGAGTATTATAAGTATTTTTCTAAATTTATGAATTTGAATGAGTAGGCGTATGAATCAAACATATTTCGAATGTTATGAGTTTAATATCAGCGTTGTACTCATGCTCATTGCAACGTGTACTTATAAACCAAGGTTGTAGTGAGGACGAATGAATCAGAGCACAATTTCATGAGTACTTATGAGTAGCGAAAAAACGATTCATTGCTGATCTCTGGTACATACCTAGTTGGTCATTACAACTCTTAAGTCAGGATTTGGACACCATTTATGTTGCGTGTGTTAATTTTATAAATGAGTTGCGGGAGCTACAATTTTAATTCGTCTTCAAACGTCAGATTCTTGAGAAATTTTTCGTGGTAGCAAGTCAGGGTTTTTCTAACGTCAATGAGTCATCGCATTACTGACGAGACTACAGATTTTATCACCAATATTAAAATTTAAAGTTCGCTATGGAGACATTTGTATCTTGAAGCTCTTACTTCATACAGGTACAGCTGGTAAATAGAGTCGCTGTTGTATTTTATTTTTGTTGAGCCCTTGTGTACGTAATTTTATGCTCGAAACTGTTTCAAAAAGATTGTATTTATGTACTAATAATCATATACAGTCTACCCTCCTATAACGCGGTGAGTAGGTACCGTGTTATACGGAAACCGTGCTATAAGAAACTCTGATTTAACCGTACAAACCAGGCTAATTCGGAACGCGTTCTATGGAAACCGTCTACCGCGTTGTTTGGAAACCGCGCTATAAGAAACTCGGAATTAGTACAAGGAACATCATTCGTACCGCGATATATGGAGACCAAGAAAAGATAAATTATTATTTTTATTGAATTAAAGAGTTCATATAAGGATTGATAAAAAAATTAAACAAAAACTAAACTAAAAGACAGTTTTCCAGTAAAAATAAGGAAAACTTTTGTAAAATTATGTAATTTTTCAACATTCATCCTCACTGTCAGATGTGAGTTGCAGAAAAGTTTTTAGAAGGACTTGGTCACCAACAAAACGTCTATACTGTGAAAGAACTCTCAGATGTATGAAACCGATGTCGTAGACGGCTCTGAGATAAGCTGGCATGTTTATATAAATATGTTGTTTATATATCTCGGCTGTGCTTTGGATCGAAAATATCTAGTTACTAGAGTCTTACAACATCTAGTTACTAGAGTCATTCATAACCTGTGCGAAAGGAATTTATGGGATGTTATTAACCGGAAACCTCGCTGTTATAGGCGGGCTGCCGCAACTTTCAGTTCCGCGTTAGGTGGAAACTGCGTTATGTGGAAACCGCTTTTTGAGAGTACGGCGTTATAGGAGGGTTGACTGTATTTCACCTTATTTGTTTCTTTACAAAATAAACAACGAGCTAAAATAATAAAAATAAACAAAAACAAAATAAAGAAAAATAAGATAATTTCACTGTGTATACAAAATTTTAAAAATAAATATTTTTTGGTTTTTGTTTCTTTTTGTATTTTTTCATTTTGTTCAATACATATTTGCATTATTTATATACTTTCGAAACAAATTTATATATTTGGAAGCAAATAAAACAAAATTTGTTTATAAATTTTAATACAAGAGGGAGAAAAACGAGCAGAGCATAGCCGAGAGAGAAAAACTAAAACTGGACCAGCTGCTTCTGATGCAACTGCAGCAAAAGATTATTACTTTTTTTTTTTAAATATTTTGTTTTCGAAAAGTAAACTTTTTCAGAATAAGTTTGCTAAAGGATTAAAACAAAATAAAAATGAAATGAAAAAAAAGACTTCTTATATACGTATGCTTGAAATATGTGAACTCTAGATATTTACATTTTTAAAGTAGAATTTTTAAATAATTTTTAATGCAAAAAATATTTAAGAAAAGGATTAAAGGATATTAAATATGCACAAATATACTTCATTAGTTATTCACTGATTATTGAGATATTAAATAAAGCATTTAAAAAAATACGAGGACCAAGAATGTATTTTTATATTGTAAAAAAAGTGAAAAATTGTTTGTGTAAATAACCGCTTGTGAACATATTTTCAAGAATGTATTCTAATGATTCATTCTCACCATTACATAATATACTTCTAGGGTCTGAGGCAAACCCCAGTCTGATTAAGTGTACTCTAAGTGTACAGTCGTCGTAGTCTAGTAGCTAGTGTGTTGGCTTACTAGAAGTGAGGTCGCGGTTCAAACCAAGGTCAAACATGAACAAATATCTCCTCGGCGACTTTTCCTCTGGCAAAAATTCTAAGTTTAAATAAAACGACCATGAAAGAGTTTCTTAAAAATCTGTCAATCGACGTCGTAATTAAACTGTAGGTCTACTGGTTCTGTCCAGGGACTGCCTACTATCAACCATTCGATTTATTACGTCACGAACTCTTCATATGAGTTTTGAGTATGAAAAACCGAAAATCTGGTAAGTGAATATTTATTTGCCGTAGTCTAGTAGGAAGTGCAATGGTCTATTCGACCTGAGGCCACTGTTCAAACTCCTCGTCAGACATCTCTAATGATCTCTGGTGGTGTGAGAAGATAGGTCATAATCCTGACTGAACCATTTTAATGACCTATTACGTATATACAATGCAATCTGATGCATGACTCAGATCTTTTCTTATTGTAATATTCCAATATTTTTGCTTGAGAATGCTCTTTGGATTTCTTTATCTTCCCTTTCGTTAAGTATACCTTTCTAAACATCCGCACTCTCTTCACAGAAGGGTTCTAGTCCCATCATCTAGGTGTAGTTCCCCATCTCAGTAAACTAGCCTGCTTGCTCATTGTCGAGAATTTCAACATGATTTGGGAGCCAGCAGAGGATAATCTTATATTCCTTAGCTAACCAATTCAACTTTCCCAGGCAGTATCGTACTATGTTCGATTTCACCTTTTAAAGCCTAGTAATTGAATGGCAACCTGACTGTCAAATAGCATTGCTACGTCTAGGTATTGTGCATATCTTTCGATTGCATAGACCTCCGCTTGAAATATACCCATGACTTCCCTATAGGCTCAGTGTTTATCATTATGCTTCTATTCAACATCCATTGTTGACCCATCTTTATACCATGAATTAGTCTCTCTTTTAAAAGTGTATGAAGCTTCCATATTATTTCATTCATTTTTGTTTTTCAGTCTCATATCGAAGCACTACTAAAAATCTACTTCTAATTCTGTTTACAGGAAAGTTAAGGTGGGGACTCTCAGTCAATCGATTCTGTAGGCCACTGAATCCCTAATGAATTCCATATCTCCTAGCAACCAAACTGCAGGTTTTAAAACGTTTTTATTTACCATCGTGTGCAGCGAACTTAAATCCAATGGAGCTTCTTTTGTATGCAAGGTTCCCCACATCCCTCTTATGCTTGTATGTTATTCAACTCCGTTCGTACTGTTTTTAGGGTTTTCAGTCTCTTTTCAAGGTGATATTATTAGAATTGTCCTGCAAGCCTCTTGCATCCTATTAAGGCATGTCTATCTTTTCTGCGATGTCTCTGTGTGATATCGGAATCTCAGTTTAATATTCAGTGATATTTCTAAATATTGTAGCGCCGCTTTCTGTGATATTATCTCCTCGTAAGTTAGGTTGGATGCGGATTGGGATTGGGAGTTAGGCCATCATTTTGGCTCATTATGATACCACAATAAATTCTACATGAGGGTCAACCATTCCCTGAAGAAAACCATTCCGAGTCCGAAATAAAACAATATTGATATTGGAAGATTCGGTCAACGATGTCATAAAAAGAACAGGACAGCCTCTTCATTATTCTTGGACCCAAAGCTCTCGCAGAAGTCAGTAGTTAGAATACTGAGTCTTTCGTCATGCCTACCAAAAGGACAATGGCCTGTAAGTATCGCTAGAACGATTTACAATCTCAAGACTTTTTGAATTAAGTCGCCCTGACTTGTTTTTATCCAAAAGTCTTTTACCATTTTTTGCTAAAGAATTAGTGTAAAAGGAAATTTCGTTGAATATGTTCTGATTGATCCTATACGGATATCATCAACAGAACTTGGCAACACAATCAAACGCTACTGAACCCATCGTCATAAACTTCACAAAACAAACTGTGAAAGTGTCTCTGTATAGAGTAATGCATGGGGCATGTGTAGTTTAAAAATAAAAAGTAAATTTTGTAGTAAAATCCATTTAAATAATAACGTTTATAAATTGAGAACGATAAGTAGATAGGGCGGGGGTTGGTTTAAATTCTTTTATTTTTCTTTAAAATTAAAAAAGAATTGGCTTTTATATGTCAAGGATTGAAGTCTTTGTTTTTGTTGTTATTGTTCGTATTTAAAAGAGGTCAAAAAAAAAGGAAAATAATACAAGACTTTTTTCTTGTGTTTTCATTTTTTCCTTTTCTTTTGTTTTTTATTTAAAGAAATTCAAAATATTTTAGAATTTGCCTTTTAATAGCAACCACTACATAGAAAAAATAATAAAAACAAATTCCCTGAATGTAAAGGATTTGTAAAAAAAACAACAAAAAAAACTAAAGAGCAGAGCAATATATGCACACCCCAATTCACAATAAGAACGTGTAGAAATCAAAGGGAAAATAAATATTTTTTCTGTTGTTTTTTATTTTTTACACTCCTAGAAGGCCTAGAAAACTTTTATTTTCTCTTCTTTTTACATATACTAATACTAAATCACTGTTATAGCCATTATAATACATAATAATACACATTTATTTAGGCATACAAGTACATGTAAAATACAATAGTTATGTATGTAAAGAAAGAAAAGAATTGCCAAGACAATGGACCAGTTCTTGTACGATACGATATTGTTCTAGAGTCATAAACTCTGTATGTTGGATAGAAGAAGAAGAAAAAGAATCGGTTTATTGTTTAAGTAAATTTTTAAAAGGCAATCTATGTACCCACACACTTATATACATACATATACTATATCCTTTCATACATATGTTAGCTATTAAGATTTTATATACAGTCTTTGCTTAAGTCATTGGTACAGCACAATGAGTAATGCTTTCCATTCTGTATGTGAAGAGAAAAGGTTGATAGAAATGTTAATTCTTCTCTAAAACGTTTTTTAAAAAATAAAAATTTTAAAAACATGTTTTAATCGTCTGTGGCTGAGTTATTTAAATAGTTATTGTAACCCTTAGGTTAGGATTAAAACCTAGTTTATCAGGCCACTTATGTTGTGTATGTTAATTTTATACATGAATGTTGGGGAATGGGATCAGCTCCGAACGAGAAAAACGCTGGAATTTCCTAACGATACTTACTCTACTACCTCTACTGAAAAACAGGTTTTCTCATGATCAGGCATTACTTAAGACCGGAAATATAGGCGACGAAACTAACAAAAACAAGTTATCTATTTAAATCGGGCTAAATGGGATAAAAATGGACCTAGCGTGGAAATGGATACAGTGGACCTGGATAGCTATTGGATAAAGGATTGCAAAACAGGTTCCATTGTGGTCGGGCGTTACTTGGAACCGGAGATATAGGTGACGAAGCTTACTCTTTGGGAAAGTGAACTTAAAAATTTTAATAATTCTCATTGAGTTAATATGCATTTATATATAAATAACCACCAAAATATCGCATTTTTCGCAAGTTGTATTTCTTTGGTAGATGACTTGGGTTTTTTTTGTCGATGACTTGCACTTTTTGGTCAATGACTTGTATTTATTGGTTGATGATTTGCATTTTTCTTGGTCGATGACATGAGTTTTCTTGGTCGATGACTTGTATTTATTGGTTGATGATTTGCATTTTTCTTGGTCGATGACTTGTATTTTTGGTTGATGACTTACATTTTTTTTTTGGTCGATGACTTGTTTTATTGGCCGATGACTTGTATTTATTGGTTGATTACTTGCATTTTTCTTTGTCGATGACTTGCATTTTGCTTGGTTGATGAATTGCATTTTTCGTGTTAATGACTTGTATTTTTTGGTCAATGACTTGCATTTTTTGGTCAATGACTTGCATTTTTTGGTGGATGATAAAGATATTAGCTTCAGCGCTAATATTATCTTCGTCACGTAAGGAATGCCCGGCCGTAACAAAAACTGTTTTGGGATCCTTGAACCCAGGACTATCCAGCCCACTAGCTATAGTGCTGTATAAGTATAGAGTATTTTTTCTTGATAAATGAAAATAATGTTAACATCGTGGGCTTATCTCCGGTTTCAAAGGTTACTCAATCGTAACGAAGACGGGTTTGGAATCCTTGATAGCTATCTGGTCTACCATGTCCGAAAACCGTACTTTTTTATATTTGATTGAATTTTGTATGATTTATATGGAGCACTTTTGTTTGCTGTGTCTTCCATATTGGTGGGATGTCGTAAGGAATGCTTCTTCCTTATTGGGGATGTGGTAGGGCTAAGACCAAGTTGGTAGTTTTTTTCCAGGGAATATAAAATGGTAAATTTTTTACTGTTTCGGCTGTTTCAGGGTTGAGTAGGGGCTCTTTCTGGGGAAGTTTTGTACCTTGATGTCTTTTTGAATAGAAGACTATCCATTTTGTAAAGCATCAGTAAGGCACATAAAGCATATTATACAGCCAGGAGTGCTATACGGAAGAAGTGTGATCTTCGCTAAGGGTGGTGAAATGGGTCTTAACTATTTGCACGGCGAGTCGGAGGAAGTCCTTTCTTGTGTATTTTTTTTTTTTTTTTTTTGGTAGTACCTTACATAGCCCGGAATTGCATACTGCACAGTTATGTTAAGTGAAGTTTACACATAATTTTACTCCTCTAGTTTAGCTTTTAATTTTATATATTAGTAAACAATTTTAATAATTTCTGCTTAAGTTAGGTTAGGCAGGGTGGCGGACCACGCCTAAGAAGGTTTCACTTAACCTAGCATTTAGACGCATTGTGATACCACAATCAATTCCACCCGCAGATTAAACCTTCCCTAGGGAAAATCAACCGAAATATTTTTCTTCTTGTAAATGGTAAGGTTAGTTTAGTGTTAGGTAAGGTGGCGGAACCCCTCGAATGAAGAGTTCCACTTATGCCAGCATTCGCTGGATGTTCATCCGCTGCACAGTATCCACATCGTTGTGGAGCTCATACATCTCACTGTTGGATCGTATGCGGAAATCATCGCCAACACCCACTGGAGTGGAGATCTTATGTAAGACTTTTCTCTTGAATACTCTCAAGCCTGCTGCATCAGTGATTAATAGTGTCCATATTTTTGCGCCTGATACTACTTGAATTCAATGTTAATTTTTTCTCTTTGAAATGATTTCTCTTTGAAATGTTATACAATAAAGTTGTCAAGTGGTCTACCCATTCATGCCAAACATTTTTATTTTGATTAAGAGCCGTACTCTTACAGTTAAATTGTCTTTAAATCCTTGCTATCAACTACTATCAAACCAGCCTTATTTAATACAACCGCTACTGTTGACTTTCAATAAAAACAAAAGAACACACAAACAAAGATTTTGTGATTTTGGGTTGTTTATCGTTTGAATACAAAGAAAATAATTAAAAATGTTTTCATTCGCATGCGAATGCTACTGACACACTTTAACACAGTAATTAAATACGCATACACTGTGTATGAGTATGCCAATACATTGCCTATATTTAGTGTTACATTAGTGTGTCTCTGGGGAATACATTGACAGACATTCTAAATATCCGAGAGTACGTTATTTTAAATGAACGTTTTTTTTTCTTTTCATTTTCTAGTAGTCGTACAAAGTAAATGAACTCAAATAGTCGTTAAAATATTCTGACAGGTTCATTTTGTATTTCCTTTGTTTTTTTTGCTTACTTTTTTCTATTATTTCTGCCGTTCATTCTTTCTTTGTGTGTGCTGTATGTATATGTGTGTTTGTTTCCTTTTTTTTTTAAATTCAGCCTATAAAAAATGTCTTCAACTGAAAATTGAAATTAAAACATGAGCTAATATGAGTTCATTTTGTGCCTTGTATGTGTAAAGGCTTGTGTGTGTGTGTCTATACAGTGCAAGGCAAAAATTGTGTAAAGCATGGTACATGTCGCCTACTAGGTTGTGTGTTGATTTATTAGAAGTGAGACAAGTCCTCCTTTAAATTCAGTGTAGAAACTTGCGGCCTACATTTCTACATTTTTGCCATACACTGTACATATATAGGCATACATTTAAGTGGGCTTGTATGTAAGTACGGTATTGTATGTCTGAATATATGTTCTTCAATGTTTGTATTTACCTTTTGTGTATGGGTATGCATCGATGTGATGTACACAACCATTTTAATATGTCACGAGTTTTACATAAACTTCCTTGACAAAATGTGTCAATAGAACAGAAAATAAAGAAGGAAAATGGTAGGAAAAGAATATAAGAATGAGTATATAATGGCGAAGAGAGAGAAACAGGAAGAAATATAAATACAATGTAGAGTGTTACTATGCCAAAGTAGTCTTGTACAAAAAATTAAGGACATATATACAGACATGAATATATACACATACATACATATATAACGAATGCTAACGAATTTATAAACTAAGTAATGGCTGCAGCAAGACTAAGTCAACAGTGTGTGGCATACGAGCCAGATTTTTTTCTTAACATACTCAGATTTGATGGCGTATTTGAAAATTGCAAAAAAACAAATGAAAAAAATTGCCAAGAAAATAGTTAACGAGTAATGTGTTCATTAGGGAAAACGAAAGATAAAATGTGTTCGTAATTTTTAAATTGCCTTTAAATTTTTCCTCAAATACTTTTCAATAACGAAGAAAATTATTGATTGATTGATTGCTAAATAAAATTTCCAATAACACAGTATCTGAATGTAATGTGCCAGAAGTTATGGTAAACATTTATAATTTAACAGACATATAGTGCTTGTAGCAGATAATTCGCTTTCTTAAATCGTTCAGGCTAATACTGCAGCATGAGAGATATTTTGCAACCTTGCCGTCGAAAGTTATGATAATACGAATCAATGACAGGATTGCTCTGATTGGGTTCCTTTCAACGAAAACAAGGTCTTCGCCGACCTCCGCTAATCCCCGCATCAAATACTCGTGTTGCCGAACCATCCGCTTTTAAACCAAACCACATGGCCAAAACAATGCTGCTGGTGGATGTTTAAGCGCCGGATGCTTCGGTGGCCTAGTTGATAGTGTACTAAACTTCAATTGCCGAGGCAGTGGATTAGATTCCAAAGATAGAATCCCCGATGTTTATGATTGTTTGTCTATCATTATATATGACTAGCTGATCCGGCGAACTTTGTCCCGCCCAAAATTGACACATTATATATTTATTATATATTTTCTTATTTGGTGATTTTTTCACAAATGTTGGTTACAAAATTTTTTTCGTGGCAACACTGTTTCAGAAGAATAAATAAAAAATTAGTCAAACAACAAAAACGCACGATGAGAACAATTGAGAACATTGTTACGCTCTTGGTTTCTTTATCTTTCCCTTCTATCTTTCCTCCCGCGTCGTGAAATATTTTTGAAAAATATTCCAAAATATACCAAAATTCACATTCTTTATACTTTATTTTCTTTGGTTTTATACATCAGGAATCATAGATAGCATACTTTAGGGGTAACTATGCGTATGAGTAATATATTTCAAATGCAATTAAATATTAAGTATGTAGTATGTAGTATACATGGGCATGGCACCTCGCTCATTAGAAATTTCAACATAAAAAGTAGCCTATAACTCCTTCCAGACATACAGGAAGATACTGTGAAAATTTCAAGAAAATCGGTTCAGCCGTTTAGTCGTCTATAAACTTCAAACATACAAACATACAAACATACAATCAAACACACATTCATTTTTATATATAACAAGATTACTCACAATAGAAAAACGAAAATGTGAATTATTCCCAAAAAAATCATTTGTCGCAAAGAAGTAAAGAAGGTATGTACACTGGTCATAAAAAAAATTGTCGCATAATACCCCCTCTTTATTTTCTTCTGTAGACAATCTTTCCCGTATTCTAACGCAGTGCACTGCATGAATAGGGGTCATCTCTTGAGTTGTTTTAAAAAAAAAAAAAAGAAAAAAACCTCGTTGATGGATCGAGAAGAGATATTGGGTTAGAAGCAGGACTCTTTTGTTCCAAAGTAAAATATGCCAAGCACACGTCTTCAAAGGGGAAATTTCTATCAATCAAATGATGGGCAACTTGAATAGGAGGTAAAAAAGACAATATATAGTAATACTATGTGACAGTCGGACCGTCATTTGAGCATTCGGCTCTAATGAGGTTAACTCGAAAGGATTGATTAGGAAGCTGATTCAGCTGAATCATAGAATGAATCAATGGGTTTACGCTCTGCTGGGGCCTATGTTATGTAGGAATTTGCGATTATGAGTAGGTATATGAGCTTGTGAGGGAAAAAGCTTACATGCCTCTGTTAAACCAAAATATTACCGCGGAGTGGGAAATAATAAGTGTATAATCAGCGAAGGGAACATAAAAAGAGACATAGTAAACTAAGTTTGCTCGAGGCAATCCAAATATTTGTTAGACTATTACAGCAGAAACAAATTTCAATCATTGACAGAACATTGTAGACTTAAAGAACATTTATTCAGAATGGAAACTGTCTCGAATACAATATGTAGACTATGTAAGGATGAGAATGAATTATCAAAACCTATACTTGGAAGTCGTCGTAGCGTAGAAGCTAGTATTTTGGCTGATTAGACGTGAGGCCGCGTTTCAAACCCCAGGTCAGACAACTCCAGCCAAACGAAATATGAAAAAAATATTTCTTCGGTGAACTTTCTTTCAGCAAATTTCTGGCAAAAACTCTGAGATTAAATAAAATTGTCATGAAAATTTTTTCAAAAATTTTATGTTCTGAGTTGACTTTAAACTGTAGGTCCCGCCACTCATGTACAAAATGAACAAATACTACATATGTAAGTGCTGTGAAAAAATAATTCCTAATCCGGACTGAAGAGTTGTAATGACTTGGAACCTGTGAGGTGTTAATGCACCCCTGGAGGATACACTTGGGTGTATATGATGAACTGGGAAGGGAGGGATTTTACTTTCTTGATGCCGAGAAGAATATCTAAATTTGTTAGTGTAATTAAAGGGATAATCTATAGAGATTGAAGGCAGTACAATTGGTCGCAGTATAGTGGGATCTCTCCGACGACAATTAATAATAATAGACTTCTTTTCATAATTTTCTTCTATTATTGAAATCCTAAAGGAATTTTAAAGAAATTTCAGTTTTAGTTTCTTAAATCTAACCAAGTGCTTGGGAATATGCCGACTGTTTTAGAAAAAAAATATTTTTAAAATATCATATGCACTGTGGCCGGGTAAAATGTAAACAATGCTTCTTATAAACGCTTTAATTTTAAGTTTAATTTAATTAAAGACGACACTTTAAGTGAAAATATTTTATTTTTGAAAGAAAAACAACAACAAAATTAAAGCAATTATTCTACATTTCTTTATACCCGCCATATACGAGTATAATCAAACGCCCGTATACCCCGCAATGCCACAAGTAAAATTATAAACATTAATTGTATGTGAATTGTTTAAGTTCCTTTCCCCAATGACAATAGATTTTCGTATTCTATTGTCAATATGTATACAAATAAAACAATTTCTAGATTTTCCATAGGAAAGTAACTTTTCAAAAACACAAATAAAAGAAAAAAAAGCTATGGAAACACTTGCCTCTTAGAATCTGCTTTAAGACTTGTGTGCGTTAAATTTCAAAACATATATACAAATACAATGCAATAAAAACAACAACAAGATCATGTAATTAAATGAAAAATGGTGGTACAATTGTTACTAAAAACAATGCCAACAATAACAATAACTATAAGAGTAGTGTGGCAACGACAACGGAAACAGGAAGTTAAAAGTGTATGTTATGAGTACTTCTCTGTATACATACGTACGTGCGTTAGTGTATATGCATGCGTGCGTGTTAAATGTTAAAAGTTACAAAGAGAGCGAGAAAAAATGTATAAAACAAATACGACAAACAAATGATAAATTTTGAGAAGAAGAAATACATTGTTTACACTGATGTACGAGTATGTATACAACAATTAATTGTACACAGAATAGGGGGAAAAAGAAACCAAAATGTGTGTGAGATGGTAACAGTTTTGACAACACGTACATGGTTTTTAAATAAATAGGCAATGCGTACATAAGGAATTTCTTATGAACATGTACCTACAATATCTTTAACACCAAAAAAAAACTTGAGCACGCAATATTTGAATAAATTTCTGAATTGGTTTGGAAATAAAAAGGTGAAGAAATTTTTGATTTGAGATCACGGGATAGAAAATCTTTCGATTCATCATCAATTCACCAATTAATCACCAATACAGAGAACAGCGTGTAGCGTGCCTAGGACACAAATGTAATAAAAAAAATTGAATTAATGGCGCACTTCATTGAATCTATGATCAAAATAATCGAAGTATTAAGCAAGCAAATCAAAGAACTAATTATACTCTCTGTCAACAATATAACAAAATGTCTGTATCGAAGAGAACATTGGTGCAATAGTCCGAAGTTTTGAACAAGAAACTAAAATGGCGATTCTTTATCGTTTTCAAGTAATTGGGGCAACACAACTTATATTAGAGCGTTCGTTCTTCATTTAATTCCCGCTGAACAATTGACTTTTTGCAACATCAATTCGATCCCATTCACTGGCATAATCATCCAGAGATTTATGCCAACAAACCAGTAACTCATGAAGCATTGGCTACTATATCGTCAAGCTACCATATACATACATACATAAATGGCCATTACAACCCTGCAATCAGGATTACGGCCTAGCTTCTCACACCACTCATGTTGTGTGCGTTTATTTTGTACGTGAGTGGCGGGACCTACAGTTTAATTTCGACTTCGAACGATAGATTTTTGAGAAACTTTTTCATTTCCAGAAATCTGCTGAGAGGAAGTCGCCGAAGAAAGATTTTCATATTTTCGTTTTGATGTCTCACCTGGGATACGAAACCGGGCTTTACGTCTAATAAGCCAACATATTACCTACTAGACTACGGCGACTGGTAAAAGCTACCATATCATCAGATTTATTGTGTAATGGTAGTATCGGGATTAGTTTGTTGTAGTGCGCTATCCCCGGCTGCGCAATCTCCCCATTTGGAGGAGCGCAATTTACGTAATATTAGGCAATTAAATGGATTGGCCCGCATGTGTTTATACAGAATATTATTTTAATTTTCTCCATTCTGTTATATGTTTGGGATATTGAATTCCCTTTATAACACAAAAAGAAAGCTTCCTGACCCCTGGCTTTCTCATAGAGACATTGACAAGGAACATCATAGAAATTTTTGGGGTGTGACACCTTCTGAGAAGAAATAAGACTCAATGAGTTAAGTTTCTCCCCTCTATTTACAATTTGGCAGACATAAAATACATACACAGATAATTGGTCATTACCGCCCTTTAGTCAGGATTACAACCTTGTTTCTCACAGCACTTATGTTGCGTGCGTTAATTTTTATACATGAGTGGCGGGACCTACAGTTTAAAGTTGGCTTCGAACGACAGATTTATGAGAAACTTTTCATGGCATTTTTACTTTCAGAGTTTTTGCCAGAAATCCGCTGAGAGGAAGTCGCCGAAGAAACATGTTTTCAGATTTCATTTTGTTGGGGTGTCTGACCTAGAATTTGAACCGAGGGCTCACCTCAAATGAGCCAACACACTACCTAGCAGACTACGGCAACTACAGACATAAAATAAAGAAGTATAAATATAAGAACAGTTCTGCTTGCCCGTCATCAATTCTGAAGCAATGATTAGACATGAGTCTGTGATTAATAGCCGAGAGTTGAATTAAAAAGTGCGCGTTAAGTACAGTATTACTGTATAACAAAAAGTTGTTCTCTGTCAATAAGGATCATAGATACAATTGACAGCACAGTGTTGTCATTTGAACCCATTTTTTTTATAGGTACCAAACCAATTTTTAGTCACAAAGGCAAATAACGAATTAAATCGAATTTTATCTCAAATAAAATTTTCGTTACGTGAAATATCCTTAAGAGACTGTTGTAACCTTCTTGTTTGTTGTCAATTAATGATACGTAACTGAAAACGTAATCAATTAATCTTGGTCTTTATTCAAGTGTCGTTGACAATTCATGTAAATGTAATTACAGACATTTTCACATACTTAACAAGACGAAAACACACACACACACACAAATAATTTCATTCGTACAATCATTCGTCGTGTATACATACACACTCTTTTATGTTGGCAACGTCTTTATGAAAATGTAAATAAGAGTACTAGGTGTAGTAAACAGATGTCTATTATATTTCAACTATACGGTTTTAATAATCTGTACAGCTAGTATGATACAATTTAGACAGTTTTGTGATTATTTGAACCAAACCAAACCAAGAAACCAGCCTTAAAATGATGAAATTCGTTGTATGGCCAGCACATGTGTCAAACAGCTAAATAAGAACATAATCAACTGACTTTCCAACTATGAATCTCTACTGCTACTCTACTAAAAAATTATATTCAGGTGATGGATTGGTGATGCGAAGCGAGGAGCTTAAGACAATGCTGGCGTAAACAATACAAAGTCTAGAAAGCTGGCGACTAGTAGAAAGAATAGTTTGATTGTGAATTCGAAAACCTGTGTTCTATTCTTTTCCTTACAACCACCATGTTAATATTATGGTATCGGGGTTTTATCCTCGCAGCCTCAGTTTAAAACTTATGAATGTTTGGTGCTCATCTTTTGTCTAACACGTCATTACTTGCATTTCACCAGACGACTAAAGATACCTACCTTCAATTGCCGATTCTTAATGAAATTCATCTATACAAGAATGAAAAGTAGTCGGGCTTTATACTGGACCCTATAGTCTCATAAAGGAATAACATTATTGAGAGGATAAAAAGAGGCGTTTAAAAGAGCCATGAAAGCCAAGCGTGCTTTACAGTGCTCACGTGCATCACTGATACTGCAGATTAATCAACAGATCACTTAGATAGTCAGATACCCTGCGCTCTGTTTCTTTCCAACTTAGATATGAGCTGGTGGCGGTAAGGCTCATTGGAATTAAGTACTGAGAAGGCAGGTATCCGTATTGATTCTATGGATTCATGAGTGCAACTTGGCTCTATCGGCTCGTGGTGCAACCAACCTTGCCTTACAGTGCTTACGCTTTTTTGGGCAGTGTTCATATACGATTGTCACTGCAGACTAATGGACAGAGTACTGAGACAGTCAGATGCTCTGCCCTCTCTTTATTTTCAACTAGGACATGAGCTGGTGGCGGTAAGGCTCAGGGGAGTTCAGTACTGAGAAAATATAGATGCAATCGTGTTTATTATCTGGTTCCTTATAACTTTCTGAATAGAGCATTTGATTTGAAAAATTCAACTAAGGACTTTTGGTTTCAATATCCAGGCGTTCTGAGACGTAAAAGAGTAGTGGTAGTGGGGCAAAGAAGGTTGTAATAGGAGTAGTAGTAGGACAGAGTAGGTTGAGCTATATAATATTAAAAATTCTGATATTAACCCTTCGTATAGACCGACTCGGATAATGTTCTCCGGTCAAAAGACATCAGGTCATTTTAAAAGCAACACAATGCATAGTGGGTGGTGGGACTTTCCCTAAGAATCTCTTAATATACTCACACCTTCCGCTGTGATTAAATTTCGGAAGAAAGTTACTTCGATGTTAGTCCTCGCGCATGAATGCCAAGGATATCCAAATCCCAAAATGTCGCATTATTCCGCGGTAACTCTTTTAGGGGTTCCAGTGGTGGGGGGCGATATCAGTGGTAATAGCATGGCTGATGAATTGCTTAGAGCCAGTACGGGGGTTACAATCTCTGACATGTTACATGGTATAGGTGTCTCTATTACGTCAGTTTAAACCTGCTCATTTTATAGGGAAACTCAACTAGACTCTGGTGGATTTGTGTTTTAAAGAAACGATTGTTTATCCTTCGTTTTTAAATGGCATGGTCATCCTTCTTCTTTCAATAACATGGCCATCCAAAGCACAATAGATAGCTGATTGAATTGACATTTCCAGGAATGACTTCTGCAGGAACTGTAAGATCTAGGAGGACACCGCCTGTGCCAATACACGTTTTTAACCTCTCCTTCAGCCTTGACTGCAGTGTTTTATATAAATATTATTTCAAAAACAAGATTTATCCTGGCGTTGTATTGCTGCCCTATAGGGTATAGGGTATGTTTGCTCTTCAGGCTGGATTTTAATTAAGGTTGCACAATGTAACGGAAGTCACCGTGGTCTAGTAGGTAGTGTGTTGGCTTATTAGACGAAAGGCCCGAGTTCGAATCCCAGGTCAGACATCAAAACGAAAATATGAAAATATTTCTTCGGCGACTTCCTCTCAGCAGATTTCTGGCAAAAACTCTGAGAGTAAAAATTGCCATGAAAAGCTTCTCCAAAAATCTGTCGTTCGGAGTCGACTTTAAACTGCAGGTCCCGTCACTCATGTATAAAATTAACGCACACAACATGAGTGGAGTTGAGAAGCTAGACCGTAATCCTGACTGAAGGGTTGTAATGGCCAATTATGTATGTTGCACAATGGAACGGAAGAATATTATAAGTGAATATTGCTTTTCAAAATGGATAGGCCGCCTAACCTAACTTTATCTGTTAACGGATCTATGCGGTTAGTAATTGTAAGGCCCGTTAGCAAACATTTCTGAGAATAATTTCTTTAATGGAATGCCTGGCTTAACAAATCGATTGTTGCATGCCGGAAACTCAAAACTTTAAAAAACTTATGATTATCTCTATCAATGGCGTGTAATCCTGTACAATTTCGCACAATACACACCCAAATTCACTTTAAAATGTTGATAACTTCAATCAATCACAGCGGGACATATATTACTTGAAAGGCAAATTTCTAATTATGAGAATAATGAAGTTTTCTACTACACCTTCTTCTTCCAAAACTAATACACAAATGTCATACAGAACACAACAAGAACAACAACAACAGCAAAAAAGTTTTGTTTTTAAAAAACAATGGCATGTTAAACACTAAAACAACATTAACAACATCTGATGTTGCTTACAACAATAGCAACAAGAGCAGCAACAACGATAAAATGGAAAACATCAATTAATTGTGAAAACAACACAATCAATCAGCAGAAAATTTCATTCTTCAAATGTTAAACAAACTTACACTCATACATTCATACATATAGGCATACATGTATACTCGGATAATAATTCAGGCTTTTAAAAAACGAAAATTACACTCACCTATGCATACACTTGTGTACACAAACATACAGAGTGTAAACAGACAAACGGACAGACAGACAGACACATTTGTGAAGAGCACGAACAAGTTGAAGCAGTAGTAGAAAGAAAAGACTGAAAGAAGAAAAAAAAAGTGGAATATGAAGTACTTTTAAATGAATCATGATAAACTGTTTTCACTCGTAGTTTTTGAAAAAAGCATGAAGTATACGAGACGAAAACTTTTGACATTGTACTGCATCCGTATTATTATTTTTTCATCTTCATCTTCATCTTCCTCTTCTTGTTCTTTTACTCATACTTCGAAATAAAGAAAACTTAATAAAAATGTAAAAAAAAAAGAATCTTAGAAATTCTACAGTTAATGGGGGGAAATGAAGAAGTGATTTTACTTTGAGCAGGTTTATATGAAGAATACTTTTAAGGAAGAGAGGAAGTGTCATTGCAAAGGAAATTCAAAAAAAAAAAAAGGAGAAAGTTTCATTGTGCGTGATTTTATGCGAATTTGTATTTTGAACTCATGGTGTGTATTTTTTGCAGATAAATTATGTAAGAAAAGTTTCTATTTCGAATATAATATCGTGAAAATTCAAATAAATTGCTGCAAAATTATATCGGGTAAGCCATCTATAAGTTTAAATTTGAACCATATGTTATTTCGAATCTGGCACTGCTTATGTTATTATATTCTGTCACAAATTTTAGCAACGTTGGCATTTATTGAAAATGTACTTTCTAAACAAACGCAATTTGTCGGAAATTGCACGAAAATATCGTACAAAATTTGTTCGCAAAGAAGGACCAGCAGTGTTCAGTATACGCAAGTGAGTACTTACACCCGAATATATAGAAGCTGTAGCTGCGATCCATCAACAACAACTCGCCATCATTCTCAAAAATTGAACACTTCATGCACCAGTTTACGTCGAATTTTGCGGAAAGATTTCGGTATTACGCCTTACAAAGTTCAATTGGTTCAAGATCTGAAGCCCCATTACCATCCGCTTCGGTTTTCGCTTTGCTAGATGGGCCAACGAAAAACTGTACGATAATGTTGATTTTGCAAATCTATTTGAAGTGTTGTACGCCTGCTAGTATGACAACTAATTTTATTGGAATAACACTCCTACGCCATGGGTGATAAATTAAAGAGGAATTAAGTTATTAAGTGAATTTCATTTTTGCTTTTTAATTGGTTGGAAGTAGCATGACATGACATATTGGAATAGCAGTTTAATTGTACTTATTTCCTCTATTGCTGCTAGATGGGTCAACGAGAAACTACAAGAGGATGTCCATTACGCAAAAAAAAAAACAAAAATTTCGGATAAACCTTATTTTTATATTGGTGGGTACCTTAATAAGCAAAATTGCTGTATTTTGGGCTCAAAAACCCACACAAGGTCTTACAGAAGCCAATGCACCCATTGCAGCTTCTAGAGCATAGACAATATTGACCCATGTTTCACTCAAAATGATGACGACGCAACCATTACGGTCAATGCAGGCACCTATCGCACCATGATAATAAATTGTTTGCACCCGCTCTTCATGGTATTGATGTGAACGATGTTTGGTCTCAACAGCATGGTGCAACTTGAAACGCATCTCATGCCACTATCGATTTATTGCTTCAAACGTTTGATGGCCGTTTAATTAGCTGAAATGCCCACCAAGAAGCTGCGATATGACACTGTTAAACTATTTTCTGTGGGGAGCCGTTAAAGAAAAGTGTTATGCTGATAAAAAGAGACAATTGAGCATTTGAATACCATTGCCGAGATACGACTCCATGTACTCGAAATAGTGCATGAAAATTTGTCTGATCGAATGAGGTACTGTCAGGCCAGCCGGGGCAGTATCCAAAAATAAAAGTATATTCGAATCATACTCATAAGTGATACTTATACGCATTCATACTTATTTTAATATCACACTCATACTACTCATATTCAAAGTTTGTAGTACTCATCGTACTCATACTTAACAATACGCATGATGTTGTTGATTTCGACTTTCCTTTACTCAATATTTACAAGAATCACAAAATAAGTATAAATCGCGTAAGAAGACTACAATACTCACAAGGATGTGTTATGTGTTTGCCTTGCTTGCTGCCTTTCTCTTTCTTCTTTCTTCTTTTTTTGTAAATGTAACGACAACTAAGACTGTAAATGTTGATAAATGATTCTAATCAATCGAATCATTTATGGGTATTTTAAGTATTTTTGTAAATTTATGAATCTGAATGAGTAGGCGTATGAATCAAACATATTTCGAATGTTATGAATTTCATGTCAACGTTGTAATCATACTCATTGCAACCTTTACTTATAAATCGATGTTATAGTGAGTACGAATGAATTAGAGTAGTTGAATTTCAATACTGTCGACTCACTCGTACTAAAAATTTGATGAGTATTTATAAGTAGCGAAAAAACTATTCATTGCTGATCTCTGGCAGCTATATGAATGAAATAATATTCCATTTCTAATCGGTGAAATTGTACTTCACAACGAAGAAAATATAAATTTTGGCACAATTCCAAACCCTTTTTGTTTTATTGCAATTTTAAATTTAAACTTTTAGATTTACCACCCTATATTACTTAAATATTACCTAAGGCTATGCTTCCCTTCATATACGAACTTTAATTTAAATCAGACATCTAAACATTCAAGTAAACGTTAAAAACTAGTGAGAAAACAATTTTTCCAAAGTCTCATTAATTGTTTTCAAAAATGTATAATCAAACGTCTGCATTGTATCTGCTTTTCACTTGAAAAATACCGAAATGAGACATTTCTTTTAGATTTTCTTCTACGACCCACACTTAGCATTGCAAATAGTCAGACATAAAAGGATGAAAAAAAAAAATTTTTTATAACACTGCCTAGCCTAGGACATCCAATAACCTGGAGCTCTCATATTTTGTTTGTTTCTTTTTTCAATGGAATTTTTCCTTAATATGCTTACCCCAACCTCAAGTTTATGTTTTTTTCTTTTTGCATTTCTTTTTTTTCTTTTTGATCTGTTAAAGCAAGTTGATGTCATATGACAAGTACAATTGGTTCTAGCTTTTGTAAGTTGTTTAGTCTTGATATGAAAAAAAAACAATTTTCTTTGGAATGTTTTTATGGCTCTCGTTTCAATTGTCTTTGTGAATTTTAAGTAAGCTTCATATGTACAGTTTCGATCAAAAAACATTCGAAAATATTAGAATTCCTTCTAAAGGAAATGTAAGCGCTTTAGCAAATCCAAATTTTGTGTGAAAGAAGATCAAATTTCCAGTATATATTTTCATTTTATTATTTCGTTTGACACGAATAATAAATTTAGAAAACCTAAAACCAAACAAAAGGTCGCCCTAGTGTAGTAGGTATTATGTTGTCTGGTTTACGAGAGACCATAGTTAAAACCCCAGCTCAAATAGTTCAACCAAACCAAAAATATGAAAAATATTACTAAGACAACAGGGACATAATATCAGAAAGGCTGTTCAAATAATTTAAGATATTTTCTTGGAAAAGTATTGCACTGACCACAACCGACATCTGGAAAATGACAATCGTAAGGAACTGAATTGCAGCCTGCCTGTCTAAGTTAATGAGTACATTTTCAAGGAAAATCTTAGCTCGCAACATGTGTGGTATTTTACCACTTTCAGTATGACTGAAATATCCACATGGAAGGCATTGCAGTGCTCATGACTCATGTACGGAAGCATTATATAAAAACCCAGTCTACTCTGACAAGCACTTTACAGACCTCAAAGGCATTGTCTTAAACCTACGCATTTTCAGATAAGAAGGCATCTCCTATCGAGAAAAATTTAAGCAACCACATAATCGGCTCTAATGTCCACAATCTAAGTTGGTTCATTAGGTAACTGCATTGAGCTTTATTGGCACCAGTTCAGTCTCTTGCTTCAACGGTAGGTCGGAGAGAATCCACTTGAGTGCAGCAAAAAAGAGCAAAACTTGGACTGAAGTGGTAATCAGAATAGATGATCTTTCTATATGTCACACCCATACTGACGTTGATATTTGTACGGCGTATACACCAGAGATCTGCAATGAGTATTAAAAAAGATGAATAGATTCGAATCATGCTCTTAATTTCTGATATTTATACGAATTCATACTTATTTTAACATCATACTCATACTATTCATATTCAAAGTTTGAAGTACTCATCATACTCATGCTTAACAATAAGCATAATGTTAGTGATTTCGGCTCTCCTTTACTTAACATTTACAAGAATCACAAAATAAGTACGATTCACATACGAACAATACTCACTATAAGGTTGTGTGTTTGCTTTGCTTGCTGTCTTTGTCCTTTTCTTTCTTCTTTTTTTGTAAAAGCAACAGCAACTAAGACTGTAAATTTCGATGAATAATTTGAGTTACTCGAATCATTTATGAGTATTATAAGTATTTTTCTAAAGATGTGAATCTGAATGAGTAGGCGTATGAATCAAACATATTTCGAATGTTATCAGTTTGAAGTCAACGTTGTACTCATACTCATTGCAACCTGTACTTATAAATTAATATTGTAGTGAGTACGAATGAATCAGAGTAGTTGAATTTAAATACTGTTGACTCACTCATACTCGAAATTTCATGAGTACTTATGAGTAGCCAAAAAACGATTCATTGCTGATCTCTGGCCCACACCATAACTTCTGTTAATACTGAACGACATAGTTGGTGTCAGGAGCTAGGTTGTAACCCTGACTGAGGGGTTGAAATGACCAATTAAGTCAGTAAGATCATAAGCTCATTTTAAAATGTACACATTTTTCAGGCACAGCGTGTATAAAATTTTTTAAGTTTTTTTCTTGTCTTGTTTGCAGCTCGAAATAGTTTGTTTTGAGTCTGATTTAGTAACTCCCGGCTAAAATCGAGATGACTGCTTGTTTGTCTGTTGTTTGGTGATAATCCGGTATTATCTAAAGGCTCTACGCTATCACCTGCAAAAGGACACGCATTTCAGCAGGATTTAGTATTTCATTCGTATTTCATTAGAATCAAGATCGAACAAAGTGAAGTATGAAAAACAATATTTCTTTGGTGACTTCCACTCAGTAATCTTCTGGCAATAAATCTCAGAGTAAATAAAATTGTCATGGAAAAGCTTATCAAAAAGCTGTCGTACGAAATCGACTTTAAACTGTAGATTCCGTGATAGTAAATGCAAATTTTTGTTGAACATATTTTGCCCGCTACTGTACAATACGATACAACCAAGTATGAATTTAAAATGGAATTCCAATGGCATCACACGTCAAACACTATAAATCATCCAACTTGTCTTCTCTTGCATCTTAAATCGTGTTAATCAATACCACAACATGAAAGTGTACGTGGTATGTATGATGCTATTAAATAAAGGTTTTTGCAAATTTCAAGTGAGTATGTGAAGCATTTGATTATATCAAGTTTAATAAGATTTATATGTAAATGCTTGAATAGAAAAAAGACACAAATTTATTTAAGTTATGAAATTATGTATGATTCACTGAAAATTTTGGTAATGGTTTGCTCTTATCTATCGCACTAATAGAACTGTTAATCTAAAAAGATTGATTAAATCAATTTCATTTGAACTCACAGTTGGTCTGAAAAGTCCTGAGGCCAATATAAAAAATAAAACTAGCTAGCATACACATCTTAGACGACTGTTACGTTTTTGCACTCCTTGGAGTCGGTTCACCATATGCAATCCAATCATATGACTCCTTATGATGGAGCCAGGTTTCATTTATTTATAAATATATTTGTAGCATAACTTTTGTTTTTGGAATTCATTGAATTCTGTTTAGAATCATCAGTTCTTTGGTCAGTTGCCTTCCACTTTGCAAAGAGCTTTCGCTTACCATTAACTTTATACATGCATTTTTCAACACGTGAATTTGATTGCCTTAGAGCCTTAGCTTGTGGCCCTTGTGGGCATCCATAGCGCCCTTCGCTTCCTTCTATCTTATCAAAAATACAAATAAATTGTTTATTTTGTTGAATAATGAATAATGTATGAATAATTTTATCAAGCCAAGCCTAAGGTCAATAGTATTTCTTTTCATCTGAAAACAATACTTCAATACTTTTATTTCGTCTTCTTCGAACTAACAAAAGTTGCTTCAATCTAAATTGCTTGTTCGTTATTCTTCTTTGCTTACACCCTCTGCGTAAACAATAACAACGCAGATATTTACAACGGAGATCTTCAAACCACGACTGTTTTCTTTACACGCAACGCGTCTTCACACAAGACTGACTGAATTCTTACTACTCGTTGCCTGCTTTGTCTTACCTTTTTATATACCCACGTAAATAGTGTGATGAATGTTCTTGAAGTCGAATGTTCGTGGCTTCGAATTTTCGATCTCTATCTCTCTATAGTTGTTTAAAAATCTTCGAAATTTTTTTGAGTAACAAAACTCTTCGTCTTTCCATTTCTGTGTAGCACAAACTATTTTTGGCAGCGAAGAAACCTATTCAATATCAACTTCAGCGAGAAATCAGTGTTCCTAAGGCAATAATTTTTCTAAATTGAAGGGTAATCGCTTTGCAAAAAACAAAGTTTAGTTAGTTAAGTACTTCTAAATCAGCAAGACTACATATACCATTTCTTTAAATGACAAAATAATACATACCGCCTAAGTTGGTAAAGACACAAACCATGTGCTGAAATTATTTCATCTGGAATGCGATAATGCCATTAGAAACGTCTACAATTTATTGATTTCATAGAGAAATAACTGCAAGGCCTTTCTGTTAAAATAATTTTCTCAAAAGACGATGAAAATCCATGTAAGTACTTAGGAAAACTGTGCATAAGTAAACATGTATATACTAAAATGGAGTATATTTTTTCGATATCACTTTCCCCTCGTAAATGGTAGATATGCATAGCGCATATCTCCATTGTTAATCTTTTCTACTAGAAATACATTTTCAACTTGCAGGAGGCAAAAAAACTGTAACTGGAAAGAATATAAATTCTTAATGTCTTACTTAATTGGTCATTATAACATTTCAGACAGGATTACGGCCTAGTTTCTCTCACCAACACTGTTTTGTGTGTTAATTTTATTTACGATAGATAGATTTTTAATAAAGATTTCATAGCAATTTTATTTTTGCTAGAACACTACCAACAGGCAGTTGCCGAAGAAATCTTTTTTCGTTATTTTCGTTTTGTTCTAGACGTCGGAGCTGGAGTTTGGACTACGGGCTCCCGTTTATTTATCCAATAACTACTTCGAGTTTTAAATTACAGTTTAGTATATAGGTCAGAGATCAGCAATGAATCGTTTTTTTGCTACTCATAACCACTCATGAAATTTTAAGTATGTGTGAGTCAACAATATTAAAATTCAATTACTCTGATTCATTCGTACTCACTACAACTAATCGTATACTTCCTGTTTAACTGAAATTTTTAAAATATTACTCATACGCATCGTATTATATGTACTGTTACTGATTTGCTCTGAAAAGTATGCAATAAGAAATAATAATTTTGTCATGTATGAAACTAATGGAAATCAATTTCACTCATACGTCACAAATGTACTTTTCATTATGAATTTTACAGGTACTCGTGCATACAGTTGCAATGAGTGAGCAATAGCGATCGAAATATGTTTGATTCATACTCCTACTCATTCAGATTCATAAATTTAGAAAAATACCTTTAATACTCATAAATGATTAGAATGATTCGAATCATTCATCAAAATAGACAGTCTTAGTTGTTGTTGCATTTACAAAAAAAAAAGAAGAAAGAGACAAGTACATCATGCAAAGCAAACACACAACCTTCTTCTGAGTATTTTAGTGTTCGACCGCGAATCATACTTATTTTGTGATTCTTGCGTATGTCGAGTTATGGAGAGTCGAAATCAACAACATCATACGTGTTGAGTACTTCAAACTTTGAATATGAGTGGAGGTTACATGATATTAAAATAAGTATGAATTCGTAAAAGTATTAGAAATTATGAGTATAATTCGATCCTACTCGTCTTTTTGAATACTCATTGCTGATTTCTGGTGTATATAAATAATAGTTTAGTAATCGAATATCAATAGTTTAAGGCTTAATTTAATTATAATTCGGCCTTTAAATACGTATGTGTTCTCTTGTTGTAATTTACTTTTCTGTACTATAAATAAAAGATTATGTACTTTTGTGTAGGAATATAGGAAAACAAAAATAAATTTAAATTTCTTTTCCATTAAATCCCTCTGTTGAATACGTCATGTTCAAGCAATTATAGAGCAAAAGAGAAAAATTCTCTTAATAACTTAACTCCTCTTTAATTTATCTCCCATGGCGTATGAGTGTTATTCCAATAAAAATTGTTATCATACTAGCCGTTAAACAACATTTCAATACAAATTTTTTTTTATATTTTTTTTTTAATTGCTTGAAATCAATTTTATTTGAACAATAAAATTCCATTTTTTTTTTGCGGTTGAATTTTTAATAATGGAAAGTAATTTGAAAATATAAATTTGCATATGTATGGCGTGTTTGTATGTACCTTGTGTGCACACAGTAAATTTAAATTTAACAAAGATATCAAAGTTTTATTGAAAAGAAAATTGCATTAAAAAACAAATTTTTGTTGTTGTTGTTATTCACTAACACGGTGGATATACAAAGTAAAAGTGCGAAATTGGTTGCCATAACATTTTCAATGCATTCATGCATATAAACTGAATTCAAAATTGTCTAAAAAAAAGCAAATGGAAAAGCGAAACGAAATGAATGAATGAAGAATAAAAGGATGAATAACATCCAACCAGCATTCGACAAATTTTAAACGAAAATAGAAGAGAACACAAAAAACTTTCAACATTATTGATAAAAATCAATAAATTCCAGCCATAAAATTCAGAATTTCATTTTCTGGTGTTTTTTTTTCATTCTTTTTGTTTCATTTTTTTTTTTTATTAAATAGAAAAAAAAATGAAAAAATGAAAAAGAAAAAATATGTAAAAATTTTGCCCTTCCAGTCATATTTTTTCTATTTCGATTGGCCTTTTACTTCTTTTTTTTTTTTTTTTGGTACAGCAGACTCACAGGAATTTCAAATAAATATTCATTGGAGAGTAAACTTGCATTGAAAACCAGCAAGTTAAAGCATTTGATTTTATATGAAAAGCTATTGGTAAATTGATATGTTTAGGACTTAAGTGTGGCATGTTCAAATATATCATTTAGTAAAACGATTTTAGCATGAATATAAAGTAAAGTTTCTACATTTAAACCATTATTTTTGAAATAGCTGTGTTGATTCCATTATTTATTCAACGGCAAGAGACGAGACTAGGAGTCTCTCCCTGACCCCAATACAATTTATTTACAGTGGCAGTCTCCCAACAGAGACTCCGAAGATTTGATATTTAATGATAACAGTCTTGTTGATAAGAATGACCGTCCTGTAGACACGATACTACAGTTCGAACCCCAGGTCAAACATCAAAACGAAATACGAAAAAATATTTCTTCGGCGATTGCCTCTCAGCAGATTTCTAGCAAAAACTCTAAGAGTAAATGAAATTGATATGAAAAAGTGTCTCAAAAAATCTATTATTCGAAGTCGACTTCAGACTGTAGGTTTCTACACTTATGTGTAAAATAAACATACACAACAAAAATGGTATGAGAAGCCAGGTTGTTATCCTGACTGATGGGTTATGTACGTATGTAAGTATCTTTCAAATTAGTTGCCATTTACTTTCCTTTTATTTATTCGAATCACTCGAATTATTTATGAGTATTATAAGTATTTTTCTAAATTTATGAATCTGAATGAGTAGGCGTATGAATCAAACATATTTCGAGGGTATGGTATGAGTTCGATGTCAACGTTGTACTCATACTCATTGCAACCTGTACTTATAAATCAATGTTGTAGTGAGTACGAATGAATCAGAGTAGTTGAATTTCAATACTGTTGACTCACTCGTACTCAAAATTTCATGAGTATTTATGAGTAGTGAAAAAACGATTCATTGCTGACCTCTGTCCTGTACTCATACAAAATTTTAGCCGACCAGTAACTGAAGGTAAACGAGCACGAGCAATGACATATATTCGTTGAAAGTGATTCTAATTTTCATCGAAATTTAATGAATTGAGCGATGGGGCTCATTTCTGGGCCACAGAAATTTAAGGATTTGAGCCCATTAGACATTTTATTGAGACATTTTCTCAAATTTCAGGTGTATTCGAATAAGCCATAAGCCAAAGTGAACTAACCGATAACATCGCTCAAATTCAGCCTGATTTATGCGTCAGAGTTATAGTACATTTGGGATGCGCTACATCCAGAGATGCTATGTTCGATGCTTTATTCCATATATAATGGCATCAATAGATCTTTCAAATGAAGAAAAAACTTCAATGAGGTCTCACACACACTTTGTTTTATTTAAAGCTGTAGTTGGGAGGCATTAGCTCATTACATATAAAACTGTCGCTGCGGTGTCCATTACGAGTGGTATACAAAATTTTTTAAATGTTCGCCATGATTTCCTTAAATTTTCCATGGCTCTTGAGCCTAAATCAGACAGAATTTCCCCGATAGGTTAGGCATGGGTTATGTTGGCTATGAAGACTGCTTTGGTTTTCATCATACCTGCATAGACCTGCGACTTAAGGCAACTCAACAGGAAAAAGCCTGATGGCATCAAAATTAAACGATCTCGGCGGCCAGTTAACTCACATGAGTTCAGAGTGAAATGACCATATAGGTCGTGCAGAATATTCAGAGGGTCAATATCTTGTTGAAACCATTTTTTATTTTTTTATTTTATACTACCAACACTCAGGGGATGGCCACTACTAATGCAGTGCATTGTGTTCGGAACTAGGACAATATGTTATGGGAAGGAGGATAGAGGTAGTGTTGTTTGTGGGCACTAGATTGTAATCTTTATCATAAGTGACAGGAAGGAGCTCTGCAGGAAGGGAATACGTATAAAATATACGAATAGTCCAACTAGAGAACGAATTTCGTATGTAATGTAGTATGCGATCTACTGGTCAATCGACTAAAACGGATGTGCTCTGCGAGAGAGACGTGTGTTACGTACGAATGCATGATTCTCAGAAATAAGTTCCCTAATTTGGATCGAGCAAAATCCGTCGTAGTAGCGATAGGACAGTCAAATTGTGATGATGCTGCAATGAATAAATAGAGTTGGATACCCTACCGTCATTAATCAGCTTCTTCGTACTGTGCGGTACGTTGAGAATCATCAATATATACTTCGAGACACCCGCTTATAGATGAGAGTTGTATTGTCGTTCGGAATCAACTTTGAACTGCTGGTGCCGCCACTCATGTATAAAGTTAACACACACAATATGAGTGGTGTGAGAAGCTAGATCGTAATACTGACTGAAGTGTTGTAATGACCAACTATGTACATATATATGTGAAATATATGGAAATTGTGTTACATCGTTTAACATAAAAATAATAAACAATGGACTTGTTTACATGATCAACAAATAAACAAAAACATAGCAACAACATCAGTATAAAAAAGGGGATAAACAAGTAAACAAAAAGCAGCAACAAACATTACCAGAATAAATGTAAACAAAATACACAAACAACAGAGAAAGCGAAGTCATTCTCCTTCAAGAGTATCCATCAGACTGTTTATCCTGCGATATCAAAGGCAAGACAGTCAGCCTTGTGTGAAGATGCGTTGCGTGTGAACAGAATAATCGTGGTTTGAAGATCTCCGTTATAAAGATATGCCGAACAATTATTAGTGTTTACGCAAAAGAGTGTAAAGAAGAATAACAAACAAAGTAAATTGTTGTTGTTTACATCAAGTTGTGAACAGTGGCACACAGAATTGTACGAACAATAAAGAATTTGTCTAAAACTGAACACAAACTTATTTTTTTTATTTGCAATCTATGAATTCATATTTTAAACGTTTTTAAAGGGTTAAAAACATAACAATATGTATATATAGTATTCATCCAATCAGATGAAGTGAAGTAAGAAACCGAAGAACTTTTTGCTTTTTTCGATACTTGAAAATTGTGCGCAATATTATTGCTGCACTTGTGTGTGTATTAATAACACTGGGTCTTTCGGGCCTTAAAATCGAGCCTATTCATCTGCCCCATTCGAAGTTTGACAGTATTTCGGATGTCAGTGAGACATTCGATATTACACCTCTTCAACTCAATCCCCAAAGTTCTGGGATTACGATTAAAAGAATACGAATGACAAATATTGCTGTCATATGGGAAAAAGTAGATAGGATTAGAAGTTAAATAAAGAAGATCGTTAATGAAAATAAGAAATAGAGTTAGAGATAGAACAGAGCTTTGACGTACGCCTAAGTTCAAACTAAACTTTAATTACAAGATGACACCGTCTTGTCCTTGATTATTTTGTCCTTTCAAACATTTGTTTTCTTAACATAACATTCATATATTATTTGTTTATTGAGGGAGGCGGCAAATAATTTGAACGTTTTGATGAATTTCTCAATGAGAATTTGGAAAACGTTGATTGTTAACTGTTCGAAGTAAAAAACAACACAAATACTTCGTTGCAGCTTTTTTGGTATAAATTATTCAATTATAGATCTCAGCTGCAACAATCAAAAACACATTTTTGGTTACACATATTAACGGACCATTAAAGTACTATTTAGTGTTGTCCAACTAATCCCAAACTGACCTTTGATAAACTTCAAAAATTCGGTTCATGACTGTCCAGCCTCAGCTGCCATAGAAGAAACATTTCAGTGGAATGTGTTAATCTGTATATCTTGTGTTTCCTTGAAAATATTTTTTGTCAGTCTTAAATTAAAATACGTATGGACGTATGTATGTATATGGCATTTTGCAAAAATACATTTCAATGATATTTTATTTGGCTTCTTACATCCATCGCCCATATACAGTGAGAAGAGCTGGTTTTTTGTAATTTTTATGTCGCCTTTTTCTTTTTCTTCTTCTTCTGTAACATTTTCTGACAGTTGTAATCTAAAGTAACATCGCTTCTCTTTGTCGTGTACATTTATTCTTCTGTCTTTTTTGTTTCTTTCTTTTTAATTTTTTCTGTTTTTTTTTCATACGTTTCGCTTCAGGAACTAACCAACATGTGTGATTGTATGCGTGTGAATGTGCTACTTATTGCTCTCTCTATATGGGTCTTTGTATGTTTTAATCATAAAGTTTTACCAATACCATATCACCATATGCACAGGAATCTTTATAACTAAAATAGGGATATACAGTGCGAGAAAATAATTTTCGAACGCAAAGATATTGAAAAGATAATTTTTTTTTTGCAATCAATATCATCGTACAGTCAGTCTCTCGTTAGGCCATCTAACGAAGTGAAAATGCGGCTTTAACTTTTAAACCAATTGAACTTTGTAAGGCGTCGTGCTGCGATCTTGTTCAATTCTTGAAAACGATGCCGAGTTGATGTTGATTGATACTCACGCACACTTGAAGCCACATCTTCGATATTTCCGGATTTAAGCTCTGTACGAGCACACTCACGTCTTGGCGCATCAGCAATGGAACTAGTATACCGGGGACGACCGACGATGTTTTGGAAATAAATTTTCAATAAATCCCAACGTTGCTCAAGCGAAAGTCGATTCATTACGTTCAATGGAGATAATATTCCGAATTTTGTGACAGAATGAAATGACATAAATATTGCCAGATTCGAAATAACCGGTGGTTGAAATTTAAACCGTTGTATGACCCACCCAATACAAGCTATTATTGTTGGTAAACCTATTAAAATTTCAAGAATCCTGTTGTCGGAAATCTTAAACATGTCGTCTACATTCATGTACTTTTACCTTGCACGGTAAAAATCTGTTATATTATTTCCTATCACACTTCCACTATTATTATAAAGCTCTCTCCCTCTCTTTTTTTTTAATAAATATATATACATGCATGCACATATATACATACAGACATACATATTTCATATGCATTCAAGTCGATTTAGCCTAAAGGTCTTCTACATGTCCTTCTTTTTTATTTGAATCTTTCCTCCTTCTTTGACTATTTCCTTTTGGTTTAGATCCTAACCAATGCTACTGCTACTACTACCGCCACTACCCAGACACTGTTTTAAAACGCAAAAGCCATAGAAACTCATACCATTTTGCATGTATATATTCATCCCTGTCCGTGTGTCTCATTCTTATGCACATCATAAAATTATATGTTTATGTCGGTAGGAATGTGTATATCTACTCAGTGCTCTGCTCTGTGTTGTAATGATAGCAATAAAGTCGTCTTTTTTAGTTGGTGGGTGTTTAAGTGTCATAAAGGAGTAGTGGAGCATGCTTTCAACAATGGTTTTATTTCTTATCTTCTTGAACTTCTATGGTCTTTAAAAGCAGAAGATAGCAAAAGAAAAAAACAAAACTGTATGTATGCTTGTAAAGCTGTGTATAGGAAATATACTCAGAGTATAGGAAAAAATCCGCACGTCATTTTTATTTTATGTTTTAATTGTATGGCTGTTAAGATGTTCGTTCTCTTCATTCTCTTGCTGAACAAGCTGTTAAATGTCATCGAAACAAAATGATGAAAATTGAATCGGTGTGTACTTATAATCAACTTTATAAAACTGATATTACTACTCCGTATATTGTTTTAGTTCTCGCCTCCTTCCTCATAAAAGTTAATACAAGTAATTGCCAAGATTACAGGAGATGCAAAGGAAAATCAAAGAAAATTCAATGAAATTTTTTGCGAGGGATATTATGGTGTAGAGATAGGCAGTTTTACTTAATATTGTTGGCTTTGTTTTTGCAAATAAATTCGTTAAGGTGTGATTTACAGAATGAGAAGAAAAACAAAATAGAGGGCATCAAGTTCAAAAAATATAGAAAGAGGAAGAAGAAAATTAAAATTTATCGAATTGTACCATAAGATGCTTAACTCAGCATGTAAATTGCGAAATGAATTTAAAAAATTTGTATTCTAAACAATATATTAAATGGTAGCCTAGTCTAGTCTTATTGTCCTCGACATCTCCAACGAAACGAAATACGAAAAAATATTTCCTCTAAGCAAAATTTCTGGCAAAAACTCTGAGAGTAAAATAAAATTGCCGTGAAAAGTTTCTCAAGCATCGTTCGGAGTCGACTTTAGACTCTAGATTCCACCACTCATGTATAAAATTAACACACACAACATAAGTGGCGTGCGAGGCTAAGTCGTAATGGTTTATAATGACCATGTATGTATGCACGTATGTAATCCTCAGACCTTCATAGGATGTGACCAATCGAGTGCCATTTTTTCACAATATTTCAGTATAAATCAGGTAGTTTTTAGCTATTTTCCCCAGTAGTGGTTGGTGATGATGTCAGGCCAAAATATTTTCTGTATTTTTCTCAGGCAATGAGAATATTTTTAGTGAGGCATGCTTCATATCATAGCCTATTACGTCTACGTACCTTGAATCGACCTTGTTAGTTAGAGTAACTTTGTGTCACTTATAAAGCCTAGGTGTAAGATTCGATAGCTTGTTTTAATATAAACCTTAGATAAGGCATATTAGTTTACTTGGAATGTCTTTACATTCCACAATCATCACGGACTGGTTATTGATACTATTGATAGTGTAATAAAGATCCCTGCTGGATCCACGCAGTTCGAAGCATATGTTATTTTAAACTCTATATGATTACATTTTGACTGAGAATGGTAGCTTTTACTCCAGTTCAGATAAGTTGCCTCTTTTTTTGTTACTTCTGTGGTGTTCCCCTCCTTTAGTTTTAAGTACACATATTTGTTTACATCATTGATGAGAAATTCAGGAGTCCTATTGTTTATTGTATTATGATAATCGTTCAGCATCGGAACCTGAAGACAAGTGCTTGGAAAATGCTACAGAAATACCGAAACTTAATTCGATGTTGGCAAGGAGTGAAATCCGTGACATAAATTTTCTGAGACTTGTTGTTTTATTTTGCTGAAATCTGTTGATAGTAGCAGAAAATCATGATTCGCAGAAAGCATTCATTTGTCATTTGCTTTTGAAGAAAAAATTAAGTTATTTTCAGAATCCTGAAAGGAAAAAGTCATAAACCGGATCGATTAGGACAGTATGGGACACACGCGTTTTGAACGAATCCCTTTCACGACATTGTAGACTTCTCCATTTCCGGGACTATGTGAAAAGCATAAAATTGTACGGGCTTCCACCAAACGAATATTTAAATAAACTGGGGCGCAGTAGAATCAAATCGAATTTCTAGGGTGAATTTCTCCTTACGTTAAAAAAAGCTGATATCTAATCATTGATAATTGCCATTTTTGCCTTCGTTTAAGTGATTTGACGAAAGGCCACGCGTGTTATTTGGATTCATTAAAAACCATATGGATATAACACCATCTGTATATAAGCTTTTTAGCCCAACTGTTATTCCATTTTTCCAAAAAGTTTTTCGCGGAAAATATAACTTCACTGAGACAGATGAGTAACATAATACTGCTGATAATATATATATTTTTCTTCAATCACAGACGTAAGCCTGTAATGCGTCGAAATTTTGTAGTGAGCTCCCCTCATTTCTTTTAAAATTTTGCGTTTCATTGCGTTAAAAATATAAAATGAAACTTAAAGGATCCTGTTGGTTTTGTTTTTGCTTCTAGCTAAACAATCATTTATCTGGATTATACCCTAGCTTATCACACCGCTCGTGATATGTTTGGTAACTTTATCCAAGAGTGGCGGGACATAGAGTTCAAAGACTCCTCAAAGCTGCAGATTTGTGAGAAACTTTTCATGACATGAAGAAGTCGTCGAGATGTTTGAGTCGAGGCCCTCATCTAATAAGTCAACACACTACCTACTAGCCTAAAATCACTTTCATAACTCTGTACCATCTATTATAGCTTTGCGATGGTGTCACTGTGTTGACTTATTTTTTAAATTCTTTTTTTTTATTGTAAGACATTGTTTTTGGATATTTTCATACAATATAGTAAATATTTCTGAATAACAATCTAAAAATATGTTCTTCTTTTCTTTTTCCAGGTAAGCCGTAATTCTTGATATTTTCCAAAGACTTTAATGCCTGTGTAAGTAAGTAATTTTAATAATTTAACTTAAAAGCTTATAATAGAAAACGTTGATCGCTTTTTTTTGTGTATAGGTAAATACCCTGACACAATTACAAAAATTACAAAAAAATTAACTACTTTAATAGGTTTTATTAGCCGTTTCATTTTAAAACTGTTAACGGTTTGGGTGGCGGTTCCTCTTTTTGTACTTGGCTTATCAGCAATTTGTAGACAATAAAATTTTAACTTTATTTCGTTGTTTTTTTTCCAACATTTTACAACAACAGCAACAGCAACAGTAGACGCCCGTAGATCTAACAGTTCGTTAGACTTAAATGGTTATTTTCCTTGATATTGTCTCGATGGCATTTTGGCTGCTTGCTTGTCTGTAAGTGTATGATGAAAAGAAAAACAAGACTCAAGTTATCGAAGGAAATGTTAATGGTTTTTGAAAAGCTTACAAAGACATTAAAGCCACCAATAAGAGGAGGTAACGAAAACAAGAACAATACGTGGAAGACTAAATATATTCAATGATTGTATAAAGGGTGAGCCATTTAAAAGTTTAAATTGAAAAATTAAAAAAAGAAAAAAAAACAAAAACCGTTTTGAAAATCTGCTAAATTTATTATTTTGTGTTTTCTTTAAATGAATGCTTATGTTTTAAGATCCGCAAAGTATGCAACATTCAATTAAAAAGAGGCAAAGAATTAAACAACTTTAAGGGTGGGCTATTTAAAAGTTTAAATTTAAAACTGCCGTAAAACAAAAACGGTTTGAAATATTGCCAAATTAATTTTTTTTGTTGTGAATTACAATTATTCCGGTTAGAAATGCAATATTATTTCATTCATATGGTTGCCGCGGCTGACCTTACAGTACCTCATTTGATCGGACCAATTCTCGTGCTTTTTATCGAGTGCATAGCAAATGTTGGCTTTCAAATGCTTCAAATCGTCTCTGGTTTGTTGGTATAACATTTTTCTTTAACGGTGCCACACAGAAAATAGTCCAACGGTGTCAAATCGCAGCTTCTTGGCGGCCAGTTGACATCGCCATTTCGGCTAATTAAAGAGCCATCGAACATTTGATGCAATAAATCGATTATGGCATGAGACGTGTGGTAAGTTGCACCATCCTGTTGAAACAAAACATCGTGCATATAAATACCATGAAGAGCGGGCCCAAAAAAATCGGTTATCATGATGCGATAGGTATCTCCACTGACCGTAATGGTTGGGACGTGCTCATTTTCAAAGAAATATGGGCCTCCGCTCCATAAGCTGCACCAAAGAGTCACTCGCAATGGATGCATTGACTTCTGTAAGACTACGTGTGGGTTTTCTGAGTCCCAAATATGGCATTCCCTCCATACGAAAAGATGATTTTTTTGGCAAAATAGACATCATCGTGTAGTTTCTCGTTGGCCCATCTAGCAGCAGGAGAGGAAATAAGTACAATTAAACTTCTATTCCAATATACTGCCATGTCCAACCAATTAAAAAGCAAAAGTAAAATTATCCTCATAACTTATCACCCATGGCGTATGAGTATTATTGCAATACAATTTTTTATCATACTAGCCGTTGTACAACATCTCAAAAAATTTTTGCAAAATTGACATAATTGTTTAGTTTCTCGTTGGCCCATATATCGAAACCGAAACCGCAGCGGATGGTTATGGGACTTCAACTCTTGAACCAATTGAACTTTGTAAGGCGCCATACCGAGATCTTCTCACAAAATTCGATGTAAACCAGTATGTTAAATGTCGAAATCTTGAGAATGATGGCGAGTTGATGTTGATCCAGTTTCACGAACTTCATTAATAAACTTGTGTATACCGGGCACTGTTGGTCCTTTTCTATGACCAAATTTTGTACGACAATTTCGTGCAATCTCCGAACAACTGCCTTTGTTTTGGGAAATATATTTCCAATAAATACCAACGTTGCTCAAACGTAAATCGATTCATTACGTTGGGTGGACCTAATATCCAAAATTTTACGACAGAATAGAATGACATAAGTATTGCCAGATTCGAAATAATCGTTGGGTTAAATTTAAACCGATAGGTGGCTCCCCCGATACTCGTGTTCTTGTACAAAAAAGGGGTCGTAACAAGAGAAATAATATTTCCATGACAAAAATTTAAAAATTTCCCCGAAACATACGAAAAAACTTTCAGACTATGCTGAAAATCATCAAAATCTTTGAAAATTTCAAATAAAAAAGAAAAGAAATTCTTATGCAAACAATAGCGAAGCATAAAAATAAGAGAAAGGAAAAGAAAAAGTGGAATAAAAGCTCTTTCCAAATATTCTCAACCATAGATTATGACTTAAAAGGCACTTGGGATTTCCCCTGTTGTTAGTAGAAGATGATGTTTTTCTTGGTTACAACTGAGTGTTGTTAAGGACGAACTATAAAATAAAAATTAATGCCTTCATAGTAATAGTAGCAGTTGTGGAAAAAATGTTGAAAAAAAAGAAATTCTTAAAGGGTTTACGTTTCTCTAATGCATAAACATAATGTGATGAGTTATGCAAAAGATTTCCCACTTCCGTTTCCGTTTTCTATTATTTTTTGCCAATTTTTTTCTTTCTTAAAAAGTAAATGCCTTTACTTTTGTATTGTATGCTATTTTACTTGTATATATGTAAGTATTCATGTATGTGTTTAGGCCAACAATTCTTATAAGAATAAAAGGAAAAACATTTCTTCTTATCCTTTAAAAATATTCTCCTTCATGGTAAATTGAATACTCGTATGTATGTATGTATTTAAGTATATAATTTATATGTATGTACGTATGTACACATTGTATATGTAAATATTATGACTTTAAGTTTAAGCAACGCGTTCCTTTAAGCACAATTGAATACCAAAGTGGCAGCAACAGACTGAGGTATGTTTGCAAACGACTTTAAACTCATAAATAGGATTAAAGGGTATTTAAATTTCGCCATATAGCAATACCTTACATTCAGCACATGACAGTGTAGATAATGTAACTCAACATGTAAAAGTAAAAGAAATTCTTAAAAGAAAAAGTGAATATGAGTTCGCAGGTCTGCATGTAATATACTCTTATACTGGACTCAACAGTCTTTATACCTTATTTTCTTCCTTACTTATTTACTTCCTTACCTAATTGGTCACTACAACAGTTTAATCAAGTTTACAATCTAGTTTCTCACACCACTCATGTTGGGTGTCTTAATGTTATGCATGAGTGGTGGGATCTACCGTTTAAATTCGATTCCGAGAAACTTTTTTAAGGCAATTCTATTTACTCTCAGAGTTTTTGCTAGAATACTTCCTTTTGGGATGCATTAAATGTCTCATAGATTCCTAATATGTGTTGTGATGATTCATTCACATCGTCAGTAAACTCTAAAGTAAGCTCTTCTTCGATAGTTTCAGGCTTGACTGAAATCTTTTTCTGTTACACTTAATTAAAAGCTTAGATTACATACATAAATAATTAGTCATTACAACCCTTCCATCAGCATTACGACCTAGCGCCTCACAGCACTCATGTCGTGTATGTTAATTTTATGCATGAGTGGCGGGAGGTATAGTTCAAAGACGACAAAAGTTTAGATTGCCTCATACAAAGCATTATTTTGCCTTTACACTGAGTGTACTTTTCGAAAAATCTCTTCCCACTAAACGAAAATGTTCTGGTTCCATCAATGGTATGAAAGTTGTCTTGCTCACAAGCTTATCGTCATTTGGATTGGTATAAATCGAAATTCGACAATTTTGTTGGTCCCCGTACCCACTCATCTATACAAAATTGGAGTCAAATTGCAGAGCACGTTTAAGAAACACACGCCTTTGCCTAAGGTTGTCCTTGATGATATGATAAAGCAGGCTGAATTAAAATCAACTTATAAAATCAATAAATAAATAAATAATAAATAGCCTCAAGATGACTGTTTTCAACGATCAAAGTTTGGAAGCTGAATGGATTTCCAAAAAGTCAGCTTTGCTATGCATTTCTGGCTAGCGGCATAACCTGCTGGACAGTACTGCTGATGCTATACAGCTCATGCCATATTGGAAATTTCGCACGAGCGATTTAAGGACACGGTTATCTCAAGTGTAGCTGATCGTGTGATCGTGTGGTTTATCTCAATCAGACTGTTTTTTGTGGGGTTTTCTTAAGACGAAGGTACAAATAAGCTTAAACGTTTTACATTCCACACATAATGTCATTAATAAGTTCTTTGCTAGCAAGCTTATCTGTTTGAATTTTGCCGAGAATTCCCTTATATCCTGGCACTCATCAAGAATAAACCCATTTCCTTACGTGGCTGGTTAAATGTTTCTGGCAATCTAATACTGTTTTTGTTACACAGCGTTTAAGACGAGCGCGACTAAATAACAATGCTCGTTGGATTGTATTTCTATGTCCCGTCCACTTCTGTCCACTCTGAATCAAATAATCTTCCAATGTCAAGACTTACGCTTGAAAAATATCCATCTATTTCACTATAGGGTCTGAGTACTTTAATTCCTCGCTCCTCTCCCAATATTTCTTTTCTCGATCCATCCATAAAACACCAAATATGACCTCTTTAAGTAAATCCATTCACTTTAGTTACTAAGAATAGTTCCGAAACATATCCCCTAGGGTCCACAAGTTCTGTCCAGGGACTGTCAGCTGTCTACCATTCGATTTATTAAGTCACTTAGGCTCCATCTAAGTTTTGAGAATAAAAACGAAAATCTGCAAAGTGAATAATTATTTGAAAGTCGCCGTAGTTTAGTAGGTAGTGTGTTGGCTTATTAGACGTGATTCCACGGGTCAAACTGCTGGTCTCAGTAGATTTCTGGCAAAAACTTGGACGGAAAATTAATTGCCATGAAAAGTTTATCAAAAATCTGTCGTTCGGAGGTGACTTTAAACTGTAGGTCCTACCAATCATGTATCAAATTAACCCACACAATATAAGTCGCATGATAAACTAGGTCGTAATCCTGACTGAAGGGTTGTAATGTCGAATTATGTATGAATACTTATTTGGGGGCAATAAATTAAGGCCTAAAATTTCTGCTGCTTTGTTAGACCACACGTGCGCTCACTGAACCCAAGAATAAGCTTCGTTGCTGATGATAATTTTTAAAGAAATAATTTTCAAACCTTACTTTACTCATATTGAGTCTACAAACCGAAATTGAAAGGATTTTTCGTGTACATTTGTGTACTGATAATAAACTTCCGCACTGCAGACCACAACTGTTACGTTTATTTAATTTTGCTTGTTTTAATATTATCTTTGGCTTAAAGCATATCAACAAGAAGCATTAAGGCCTACGTAGAAAAATATTTGCAACAAATTCTTAACCCAGCAAACAACTCCTTTCAGTTACGGTTTATTGCCTGCAACTTAAGCAGTTCTACATATTTTCATTATAAAAATCTGAGGAAACCAAGCGAGAATAAAGGTTCACTGGGGTTTTAAGAGAATATGCCTTAAATATTTACTTATTTATGTATGTATAAAAGCATAAGCAGGCCTAAGTGCAGATATATATGTAGAATACATGTATGGCATGTGGCATAAGAGGTGTTTTTTTTAGGTATTGATTGCTTTTAAATTTAACACATATTTAAAGTTTTTCTGGTTGTTACTCTACTGTTTCCTGAATACATTTCTTGTTTCTTCTTCTATTATTATATTCATGTGCTTTAGATAACAGAAGGAAATAAATAATTGGCCTTATTTTTATCTTTATTACTTTACTTTTGTTCTTGTTGTTGTTAATTTAAACCTTTTTTTTCCATTTAAGTTGTTTGTTGTTGTTGTTTATTATTGCATGTGTTGGTATTGATAGCTAATATATCGTATATATGTATGTATGTAGTATGGTATGGCCTTTTCTTTTTGCCTTGCACGTGATATGATTGCTTAAAATTGGTTTTTGGGTTCGAATTCAATACAAATCCTTTCGTTCGTTAATAGTTAGTTTAGGAAATTTATTGCAATCAATGCGGACAAAAAAAAATATCGAAATTTATACCTTCTAATGATTAATGAAGGTTCTATTGTTGCTTAAGAAAAATAAAAGAAAATAATTTTACTTTTCGTTAATAATACATAATTTACAATATTTTATAACAATTGAACTAGCATTGGGCAGCCAGCTCCTATTATATGTAGTCTTCACTGTAGGTAAAGTAAGTGGTCAATCTACTGTAAATTTTATATTCCAACCCACCATTGTAATGTCCTAGCAAAGACAAAACTCAGTCCATCAAAGCAAACCTCAAGCCTTGTTGTTGTTGGTTTCGACCTCAGATACATGTTACTTCCAAGGGTTGTCCTAAAGTGCATGTATTATAAAGTGTTTGAATGGAAGAAATGTTGTTAATAACAATTACATACATACATACACAATTGATCATTACAACCTTAGTTCTCACACCATTTATGTTGTGTGTGTTAATTGTTACATGAGTGGCGAAACCTACAGTTTGAAGTCAACTCCGAACGGCAGATTTTGTTTTTATTTACATTCAAAGTTTTTGCCAGAAATCTGCTGAGAGGAGATGCTGGCGATGACTGACCCTGCGGTTTGAACCCTGGCCTGACGACTAATAAGCCAACACACTACATACTAGACTACAGTTCACAACACCTCTACGTGTGATGACCATTTCCACATGTTCATTCTGCTTGTGCTGAATATCCAATGTAACATCAACTATATGTAACGTAGCGCTGTTTTGTTGAGACCACATGTTATTGATATCCATCCAATCAAACACAAAATAAATTGTTAATCAGCGACATATATTGGTAATACTAGCCACTGGCAGCGATTGCCCGGGCAGTCATCCAAATCAATCAAAATTGACAATTTTGTTACTTCACGTACCCATTCATATAGAAATTAATCTCAACCTGGGGTTAGTTGCTGTTGTAGAGCACATTCAGCAAACATATGTCGTTGTCTGTGGTCGTCCATGATCATATGGCAAAACAGTCTGAATAATTGAACGCTATTTTCACAGAGGAAGCTGCAACAAGATGATCGTTATCAAAATCTTTTAAGTCTCTGTTTGCTGGGGATTTCTGGCTGACAGCAAAGCCATTACTTGTTGTAGGTCTCACACAGCTATGGCCAAACACGAGTATTCTACACAAGCGATTTAAGGGCACACCCATCTTAAGTGCAGGTGATCATAATCCATTGTGGGGTTTTCTGAATTCAACGGTGTAAACAAATAAAACTAAACATAACGGCATCAATAGGTCTTTCAATTCAATAAAATAGCCGCCTTAAGAATAGTTTTCAATGTGTACAATCAGTAAAAAATGAAATGCAAACAATGGCCGCTTTTCTTCATTTCGCCTACAAACTGTATATTATCGCCACGAAAACCGTGATCCTTGCAAAAAATTTACCAGGCGTAGTAAAATTTTGGCTTCGTCTTAAAGATTTCGCCCAGCAATATCCTCTTTGGAACAAATATTTCTTAACTTTACTGGCTTAAAAACTGCACGAATTGCGACCTATTGTATTGAATGTTAAATTTATATTGAACGTAAAATTTCGCGTACAAATTTATATCTTTGAAGGAAATTTTCGCAATTTTAAAGCGTTGTGTTGGTGCTAAACGACAAATGAAAACTTGTAAAAATTATGAATAGAAATGTTAAAACAGTATGGCATTCATAGCTGTCAAATAGCAGTTATCGATATCGATCTTTCTCTGTTGGTTTATTAGACGTGAAGGCACGGTTAAACGCCAGGTCAGACATCTCCAGCAAAACGAAATAAAAATTTTTTATTTATTCGTTGGCTTTCCCTCATCAGATTTCTGGCAAAAACTCTGAGAGTAAATAAAATTGCCAAGAAAAGTTTCTCAAGAATTTATCGATGGGAGTCGACTTTAAACTGTATAAAATTAACACACAGTGTTGTAAGAAACTATGTCGTAATCCAGATTAAAGGGTTGTAATGACCAATTATATTAAGTACAACAAATTTCATAGGAGCCTCTAGAGCTGACATTTAGCAAAAGTTTAGAAAAAAAAACTTGTGATTCTTTTATAAGTCTTTTGTTTAAAACTTTATTTACAAATTTGAAATCAAATTTTGTTTTATATAAAAAAGGGAATAAAGAAAGAAAACAATTTAGACGTTAGTCTCTTTGGAATATTAATTATTCTTTACATGCCAAAGCACATAAAGAAATGAATTTTTTACTCCAAAAAATTTAAATTTTCTTATATTTAGCCAAGGAATTAACAGGCAAATTATATGTTTAAATCAATTTATTTTTTTGTTTTGTGAAAAATCCTGAAACTCTTAAAATCCTTAACCCATAAGTAACATATGTATCTATGGATGTGTGCATGTATTATCACAATAAAAAATTGTTTAAGCCCTATTAAATTCAAGATACATTAAAATATTTACATACTAATACTAAAACAAACATAACAGATATATATGTTGTATTTACGACTTTTTGTTTATACACTCACTCACAATAGTGTGTATTCGTATTTGTTTTTTTTTTTTTGGTTAGAAGCAAACAAACATCTCAACTATATGTTTGCAAGGAAAATTCTTTGTGTATGTGTGTACATATCACAAACACTTATAATATACTTTTGTACACAGCCAACACAAACACACGCTCGCACATACATACATTCTTGTATACATTTATGTCACTCTTAATGTTTAAACAATTTCACCGCCATTATTGACACTAAGTGGTGCTTTAAACGATAAAAATAAAAATAAATGCAAAACAACAACAACAACAACAAAAAAAAGGAAATACACACACACACAGTCTTCTGTCTCTCATTTGCAAACTAGTGAAATACAAGTGGTCCCCGGTGACGCCTGTTTAATAGCAGTCAAGTTGCCACATGGTCCAATGACATTTCGAGTGTGTAGTACTTGTGGCATTAGTTTTCTATGTTTTTGCTGTATTCTTTGCGTTTTTCTAGTTTTATTATCGTTGTTGTTGTTGTTGTTTTTAGCATCAAACTAAAAATGTGTCACGTTTTGTTTTTTTCTTCTGTCTTTTTTTTAAGTAACAAATACTACAATACGTAGCAGTTGCAATAACTACAACAACAACAAAATGTTATTTAAGCATCAAATTATTTTACCCAGCATGCAAATTGTAATGCAGTTTTTACAGTTGAAATTGAATTTCTAAATTCTTATTAAGTCTGTTACTGTCATTTCATTCCATTTTGTTCATTTATTCATTCATTCGTTTATTCATTCATTATGGCATTATGATTACAATGTCAAGATTTCTGTGACGAACTATAAATATTCCTTTTCTTATTTGACTTCTTTTTAGTTTTTTACTCAATAAGAATTTTTAATTTAACATTGAAATCACCTGAAGCGCTCATATACTAAACTTAAAATAAAATTAAAAAAATTTTTAAGTTCGATCAGCGCTAGGAAGTTCTATGAAGCGCAAAATTGGTGCTAAATTATTGTACTCGACTTTTATTTTTTTAAAACATAAGGTGTGCCATCTATCGGTTTAAATTTAAACCATCGGTTATTTCGAATCTGGCAATACTTATGTTTTCATTATTTTCTGTCATAAAATTCAGTATATTATCTTCACTGAATGTTACGAATCGATTTACGGTTCAGCAACGTTGGGATTTATTGGAACTTTATTTCCATAACAAAGACAATTTGTCAGAAATTCAACGAAAATGTCGTACAAAATTTGTTCGCAGAGAAGGCCCAAACATTGTCCAGTATACGCAAGTTTATTGCTAAAGTTAGTGAAAATGGTTTCATTGTGAGTGTGCCACGACGTGAGCGTGCTCGTACAGTACTTACACTCGAAAATATCGAAGAAATATGAAAGAGTGCGTAAGAATCAATCAACATCAACCCGTCCTTGTTCTCAAGAATTCAACACTTCACTCACCAGTTTACGTCGAATTTTGCGGTAAGATCTTGGTATGACGCCTTACACAAAGTTCAATTGGTTCAAGAGCTGAAGCCCCATGACCATCCGCTTCGGTTTTCGCTTCGTTAAATGGGCCAACGAGAACTACACGATGATGTCGATTTTGCAAATTTATTTGAAATGTTGTACAACAGCCAGTATGACAATTAATTTTATTGGAATAATACTCATACGCCATGGGTGATATATTAAAGAGGAGTTAAGTTATAAAGAGAATTTTACTTTTGCTTTTTAATTGGTGGAACATGGCGGTTAATTGGAATAGAAGTTAAATTATACTTATTTTCTCTATTGCTACTAAATGGGCCAACGAGAAATTGCACGATGATGTCGATTATGCAAAAAAAAAATAATCTTTTGAAAATCATTTTCATCTTGGCGGCTACGTAAATAAGTAAAATTGCGCTATTTGGTTCGCATAAAAGCCACAGATTATCAGAGACTGTTTGGTGTGGCATGTGAAAATGAACACGGCGCAACTGTTACGGTCAATGGAGACACTTATCACACTAGGATAACTGATTTTTTTGTACCCGCTCTTCATGGTTTGATGTAAACGATGTTTGCATACAACAATATCGTGCAACTTGCCACATATCTCATGCCACAATCGAGTTATAGAGTCAAACGTTTGATGGGCATTTAGTGGGCCAAGAAACTGCGATTTGACACCGTCTGACTATTTTCTGTGGGGCGCCGTTAAAGAAAAGTGTTATGCCGACAAACCAGAGACAATTGAGAATTAGAAGACCAATATTCGTGATGCCATTGCCGAGATATGATCCCATACACAAGAAAAATATGACGAAAATTCGTCCGATCGAATGAGGAGCCGCGGCAGCTATATGAATGAAATAATATTCCATTTCTAACCGGAACAATTTTTTTTGCAACACTTTATGAGATATGTTTGCTGGGTTCTCATCAAAAACCAAAAAGAAATTACACACTTGCACCAAATGTTACACAGAAATATGATTTCATATACAATTTGAATGTGACAGGCAGACAGGCAATGGGTAGTAAGTCATCATTTAGTTTAAATGCCACATTTGTTTGAATAATTTTCACTTTAAGTAAACTGTCTAAACCGTCTATCTGTCTACATGTCTGGCCAATGTGACATACTGTCCAACTTTATGTCGACAAAATGCGTACATTTAACACTTTAGAGTCAGTTTTATATTCTATGAGTTTAAATACAGATTCATTATACGTTAACTTTGGCTATGATCCATGTACAGAGATGGATACCAAAAAAAAGTTAAATTTACTTGCAAGTTTTTTCTTCTTTTCCTTTTTCTTTTTTCATAGTTGTGCGTGCACTAAACATATTGCATTCGTATTTACGTTGAGTATTTTACGCTGTTTTTCGATTTTCTTGTTGTTTCCTTCCAACAATACTTTCTTGAACCAAAGCCAAAATAATAAAAAGCTATGCCAGCTATTGCATGAAACTACAATGGAACATTATAATAACAACAATAAGTAGTAAATTTAACACAATAAAAACAAAAAAGACGAACAAAAATGTTTTGCTGTGTAAGACAAAAATGTATGACAACGTCTTGAAGTGCATGTTGCAAACGGTTTTTGTATTTTTGTTTTCATAAAGTCTGCCTTTTAAGTGTAAGGAATTTAAACTTTAACCCACAAAAAGAATGAACGAATCCAGTATGGCAGTATGGCAGTGGAAGAGATTTAAGAAAATTGTTTGAAATTTTTTTTTTACAAGTTCTTAGCACAGTGCATGTACCTACCACCATGGAGACGGTTATTTAAGGCGTATTTATATGTTCTTGACTTCTCAGGACACTAACTATGAAGTCCCCAAGACAATAGAGCGCTCGCTCGCAACAACATTATAACAATCATCTACAGCAACATCAACATGATTTTCATCATCATATGGAATCTGGAGACCTCATAAATGTTTTGTTGTTGTTTTTGTTTTTATTGTACTTAACAGAGCGAGCCTAGAGACAATGACAAGTAGTCTCTGTTGTGCTTTCATGGTATTCTTTTGCGAACTTTAGTACGAAATAAATGAGCACCGTTCGGGGCACCAGCAAAGAGGGAGCGAGCGTAACCAACAAAACCCCTTAATAATGGCTGTGAGTTTTGGAACAAGTTGTGACAACAACAACTACAAAACACCAGTTAGACTTTTTACAGGATGATGAGAAAACCGTTATTCCTTGAAAGCACGCAAAACTAAAAATCATGTGTGCTACACAAATACCTGCTCATATAATTTCTAAACATTCGCAGATGAATGATACTGAATACACGTAAACAATCGCTCAAGCACTTATGATGGGTATACCGGAAATAAATGAAATTTCACACACACACACTCAGCCACACACACATAGCCACACTGGATTCTTTTCACATACTTTTCTAGGAAATTGTAGAATTCTGACGTACGTATGATGGTTTACAACAACATGTAGTATGTAGTAACGCACATACATATACCATATACGACGGAGATTTTAGTTGTTTACGACATAACAGTCATGCCAGTTTTGGATGTTGTCCAGGCAATGGAATTGAGAAAAAAAGAAAAATGGTGGAACATAAACTTTTTAGTTCTTTAAATCACAGTCTATGTCAGTTTGCTTTTCTCTTTTTTCTGTTTTCTATTCGAGTACTTTAACACATGACACGCTTTCGTTGATAGACAGAAAAATATTTGTATTTATTGTTGTTGTTGGCTGCCTTGGAAAATCGGCTTAAATTTTCTGTAGAATTGAAACGTGTCGTCGTTTATCTAATTGAAAGTCGAAAGACACTTAAAAGCTTGACAGTTCCAAATAAAGTGTTTTCAAAGAGTATTTAACATGTAAGTGATTGAGACATTTTTATTAAGTGACAGAAATCATACAATATTTAATAACGTTTGTAAGCAATTCAGCTAAGAATTTTCCTGTATAATATTCGTTTATGAAAAAACATAACCATAGGGTTCGCATAAGACCTTCATTGAAAGGTGGAATCCCACTTAGGCTAGGGGTTGGCACCATTGTTGTACTACAATCCAATATACATATAAATTGCCTTAATATGAAACCATTTTGATTTCAGAATAAATCTCACTTGTATGGTAAACTTAATATTGGAAAACCCCTTTCCTACTTCCTCTCCTCTTTTCCCATCCCCTTTATTATCCTCTCACTTAAAGGACGTTTTTGTACGATGGGTCAACTTGACTATACTAGTCAAGTACATGTCCTCTATCCTAACCTAACCTAATATTGGAAAATATAATCAAAGAGAACAGAAAATAAAAAGCCAAAATCACCAGCCTTCAAATGAGGTAAAATATCGTTTCCTTCATTCATATGAATTCATATGAATAAGAATTCAAACCAAACCAGTCTGTCAGACTTCAGAGTCCAGCAAAACTGAATGTTATGCTGTCAAGTTAGTCCTCTTTCTTCTAAGACCTGAGATATTAAGATAATCGGAAATACTGAAATGTGTCCTTACGCCTAATAAGCCAACATACTACCTACTACACAGCGATGACTTCGAGGTCGGACATCTCCAACAAAACAAAATATGAAAACTATTTCTGCGGTAACTTCCTCTCAGCAGATTTCTAGCAAGAACTCAGAGAATTAACAACAATTGAGGTGAGCAGCTATGCCGTAATGTCCAATGATGTAGATATGTACATATGTAATCAAAGACGACAGAAACCTCCTCCAACATCCTCCTCTTAATGGCTAGAATTTTGCACTGAGACATGAGGTGATTCTGATCAGTCCATCATGATCAGTTGAGCCTTTTCTTCTATGACAGGACAATACCCAATTCAACTAAGATAATCGGGAATACTGAGCTCTGTACCAGGTCAAGAGCAACGCAAAGCTGTTCACTTTATATGAAGAAATGAATGTGTTCAAGGTATACAATATCAGAACCCTGGCTGTTTAAGTAATTTGAGAGATTTTCTTGTGAAATCTAATCTACTACCAAGTATATCACTTTTCCCTCCTCCCCCTTACACGTATCTGGCAGATGGCAGTCGTAAGGAATTGAATTACTGCCTACCCACTTAAGAAAATCAGAAAAAGTTTTATCTCCCAACAAGTGTGGTAATTTATCACTTCTAATATGGCCTAATCTGGAATGCATTACCGTAGTCATGACCCATGTTCAAAAGTCTCATATCAAACCCCAGCTTACTCTGTCTAAAATTTTATAGACTTCTAAACCCAGCATTTAATTGACAATGCAAATGTAATGCATAGTCGCCTGTATAATCCACAGTCTAGGTTGGGTAAAGTAGGGCACTGCATTGAGTCTTATTGTCAGCAGCTCAGTTTCTTGCTTCAAGAACAGGTCGAAAAGAATCCATTTCAGAGCAGCAAAAAGGGCTAAACTTGTAGAGAAGTGGTAATCAGAATAGAATACTCTGCTCTGTTCACTTCAGTGAAGCGTATTAATAAGGGACAAAGTCAGGACTAAAAGGCGGGTATGATAAAACATTTCATTCACTGTTTTCCAAATGGCTTTTGACCGGCTTCGTATTATGCATCCAAACGTTTTCATGATAGAAAAATATGGTGTCTCGTATCTAGTATACAAGGCTAATGCTAGCTTCAAAGTAATAAATTGCGGCTTGTACAGATCGGTCACTGTAGTCTAGTAGGTAGCGTGTTTGCTTACTAGACGTGAGACCGAGGATCAATATCGGGCTTAATCAGCTCGAAAGAAACGAAATATGAAAAAACATTCCTTTCGGCGACTCTAAGCAGATTTTTGGCAAAAACTCTGAGAGAAAAATAAAATTGCCATGAACAGTTTCTCAAAAATTTGTCATTCGAAGTCGACTTTAAAGTGCTGATCACGCCACTTATAGATAAAATTAACTCACACAACATAAGTGGTGTAAGAAGCTAGATAAGCTTAAGTAAGTATGTAATCAGTGAGGCCTGTGTTACGGGAACTACTAAATCTAATAATTTTTCGATGATCTCCTTTCAGCATTTTTCTGCCAAAAGTGCTGAGAGTAAGAAAATGCCAAGGAAGTGGTTCTCAAATCTAACATCTTAAGCCGGCGTTAAACTTAATTACGTCAGTGGGATAAGAAGGTTGCCGTAATCCAAACCAATCTGGTTATAATGGTCAAATAATGCATGTGATAAGAATTAATATTTAATGTAAAATATTGTTACGTTTTTACCTTTTAAAAATGTTTAAAGTATGAGCTCGAATATTGCAAATGACATAAAACTCAATACGTGTTTAGTTTATTCTTTATTATTCGCACAATCCTGTGTGAAACTGTTCACAACTTTATGTATGCAACAACAATTGCTTTGTTTGTTATGCGTCTGTTTATACCCTTTGCATAAACAATAACACTTACTAGACACGGTGATTTTCAAACCACTCCTACTTTCTTTAAACACACCGCATCTTTACACAAGACTGGCGGAACTTTTACTGACTCACTCGCCTGCTTTGCCTTGCCTTTTATATGGCAGAGTAAACAGTCTGATGAATGTTCCTGAAGGCAAATGGTCGTGGCTTCGCCTTCTCTAGATGTCTATAAATGTAAACATCGTTGTCTCGTTATTGTTGTTTGTGTATTTTGTATACATTTATTCTTGTAGCGTTTGTTGTTGTATTTATGTTTACTTGTTTCCATTTTGTATGCTGGTGTTTGTTGTTATAGTACCATAATTTGTAAACAAGTTCATTGTTTTGTTTTTTTTTTTTATTTTAGCTTTTGTTTATAGTTTTAATATTAAACGATGTAAAAGAGAAACAGCAGTATCTGGATTTTTTCATTTTCGTAACAGTATGTACACTTAATTTAAGCCTACACTTTATATGTTTAAATATTAAATTTAAAATTTTTGCCAGACGAAGAGGAAATAATTGTACAAACATTGTAATAAAAATCAAAAGTTAAATACACAATATTTTTTTTTTTTGTTCGTTTTAATTTTCATTTATAATCGAAAAAACAAACAGTTTTTATTATTATAATTTATACAAATTCTTTAAATTATTTAACACATGTGCTCAGGAATTTTTTATTATTATTATTTTTTTTTGTCACAGTAACAATACAATGTAAGTGTATTTATTTTATTCTTTTTTTTTTCATTTAAATTTATTTTTTTAATTTTTATTAGTAATTGTCATTTTACTTGGCTGAGTGCTTTTTCGGAGATAAAGGAAAATGAAAATGAAAATGAAAATGAAGAGAAGGAGAAAAGAAGAAATGGAAATTATAATTTCCTTTCATTTGATTGTATGTATTGGTTAGATTTATTGGAGGGGGTGAATATAAACAATTTTGAAAAGAACAACTTTTATTTGGAGTTTATTTATTTCTATTGTTGTACTGTAGTACAAATGCTTAAACATACAATTTTGATATTTATGCTTTCGTTTTATTCTTTTGTTGTTATTGTTGTTACTTTCATATTTCTGTTTCAGTTGTTATGTTCCATTGTTACCTCCCCTTCTCTATAAAGAAAAATAAAAACAAGAAAATATTGTAATTTCTTCTTTCTGTACCATTTTTTTTATACGTTAAATTAAATTTGGTAGAAGAATAACAATAAAGAAGAAATCAAATAAGATGATAATAGTATACTCAGTTAGTAGTGAGTAAATTTTACCCTACACTGTAAAGCATATTTTTTTAAATAAGAAGTTTCATGTACCATACACACATAATTGGTCATTACCACACTTCAGCAAGGATTACGAACTAGCTACTCACATTATTTGTGTTGTGTGTGTTAATTTTATACATACTACAGCTGAACCTACAGCTTAAAGTCGATTCCGAACGACAGCTTTTTTGAGAAACTTTTTCATGGCAGTTTTATTTACTCTCAGACCTTTTACCAGAAATCTGCTAGAGAGTAAGTCGCCACAGAAATGTTTCTTAATATTTCGTTATATTGGAGATGTCTGACCTGGGGTTTGAGCCGTGGTCTCACATCTAATAAGCTAACATACTGCCTACCATAAGTTAAAAGAATGATAGACTCATTTCTACTTTATAAATTTAGAAATATTTTCCAGCTTGGAATTATATGCTTGGAAGCACATGGCTTCCGCTGTTCTAGAGTTCATTATATTTTCTCTATGACTTTATATACGTAAAATAGTCTTGTATATCATGTAAACTGTTCTCTAATAAGACAATTTTTTTTTCTTGACGCATCTCCATGTAAACCTTGGATGTCCGAAAGAAATTAACCCCTGAAACTTAAAAATATATCCGTAACTACTACGACTGTTGTATGTTTTCGAGCATAAAGACGTGCATACATATGTACATACACTGCTGTTCAATAAAATAGATTCACCATGATCAACATCTTGCAATTAATTAAAGAAGAGTCACGCTTCAAATTTTTGAAATGTATTGGAATTATATTCATAAGAGGCCAGTAAACAAAGTGCAGTTACTTTTTTACATATACTCCATTGCATAAGAGATTTCTAGTAAACTTTTTGGAGAGCAGGTGAATCTATTTTTTTGAACAGCAGTGTAATTGGTCATTACAATGCAGGCTTTCTAACTAGTTTCTCATACAACTTATGCAGGTTGTGTTAATTTTATATATGAGTGGCGGGAGCTACAGCTTAAGGTCGATACCGAACAACAGATTTTTGAGAAACTTTTAACGGCAAATTATTTATTTACTCTTCATTTTTCTGCCAGAAATCTGCTGAGAGAAAGTCGCCTAAGAAATATTTTTTTTCATATTTCTGTTTTGATGTCTGATCTGTGGTTTGAACCGTGGATTTACATCTAATAACCTTACACACTACCTAATAGACTATGTCGACTACTGCGAACATAAATAGTGAGCGGAATGCTTACTGATCTAGACATGAACAAGTGCCTGTTACGGCTCAATGTTTTAATTATACCCTGTTTCTGTTAGACAAAAACTATTTCAATTGCTATTTACATGAAAATAATTCAAAAATATTGAAATATGGAACTGGATATGGGGCTATTACGATAAGCTGTCAGCGAACGGTTCATACTGATTACCCAACCACGCCAGAGTATTTCAGGCGAAGATTTTTGTTATGGAACAAGTTCTACGCATGATTGAAACCAGGAACCTACCTCCTTCGAACTTAATCATATGAGCGGACTGTCAAGCAGCAGTCATAGAGTTGGAATCCCACCTCTTCAAATCAAAGGGCGTCAGGAATTGTATAGCTTCGCTATATTGTATACGTCGTCACAACAGCTCTACTGGGCTCCGGGTCAGTGTGGCATAGAGGCAATTGAAAAGGAGGTCAACTGGCACGGAAGGGGTAAAGGATGTCTGAGGTAGAAACGATAGAAGGGATAAATGTGCCCATACAAGAATACTCTTACAAATTGGAAAAAACAGCATAGAACTTAACGAATCTGGTTGACGAATTTCAAAACTGCTGCTGATCTGCCACAACAGGATTACACTACAGAAGCTGCCAGGATGTGAATGAAATGCAATCAGTATAACATCTTTTAATTGAGTGCCTTGCACTTCAAATAAGGCTTCATTGGTTTTTGGGTGACAAAACGTTTGAAGATCTGGGCATGGAGCCGAGCATGCCACTATAGGAACTGGCCGGTTTCATCCGAAGCTCGCGGTGGTTCATACTCCCCACTATTGGATCATGACAAGGGTCTTACCTCACAATGGGTAACATAATGGTCCATGTGGGTTGAATGAGCTTGCCTGCGAACGGCAGGCTATCCGCTAATCTAACCTAACCTAATGTTGGAGTTTTGTCCATCGATGTCCAACATAAGTCTAATATATCTGCGTTTCTACTCTCTGCACTTGCAAGTACTCATACAGCCTATTACATTGTGAAATTGTGCTATTCTTTTCTTATCCATCGCAACCAAAATTGAAACAATAATCGACTAATAATCTAAGACGGATGACGATTTAAATCGAGTTAGAAGAAACAAAATATTTAAAGATCTCAAAAAAAAAACGATGTCAACCGAGATTCTACTTTATTGATATACACTGGCGTTAAAACGATAATCGCCGAAACATCTAAGAAAAAAGAACAACAAAAAAATGACGTCGGAAATTGAAATGACGTAAACCGGGGGATTACTGCATGAAATCTAAAAAATTTTTTGCCCAAAACTCATGTAATTTTGAATAGGAGACTGCATATACATAATTGATATTGTTACTTATTTTTGACTTGAATTCGGATTTAATAATTAAAGTAAAGCGAAAAGTAAAGCCAGAAAAAAATTCCACACAAAAAAAACCAAAAAGTTGTATAAGTAATCGGAATTCAAATTTCTGTTTACAGGTGTTTTTCTTTCGTATTTTTTTTTCTGAAGTTCCTTTCAGTTGATTTTTTTTTCTGCATTCGCCTATTGAAGGCAGCTTAAGTAGTATGGAAAACAATCCACCCACCACATGATTGTCGTCATCGTAATAATAATCGTTATCGGGGCATCAACTTCATTCACAGAAACACATTCTTCACTGAATATAATATTGTATGTGGGTACTGACAAACTGACAAACTGACATATTTATTAGCTGGAATACTTAAAAAGTCACGCTTCACTGCTCACGTTCTGCCCATTCTATATATGTACGATCTCATGGCATACAAATATTGCTACGACATGTCAATACAGCCTCACTACACTTTTATATTACAGTGTATGTATGTGCATACATATCGACAAATAATGGCTGAAAGAGGCTGAAAAAAGAGCGTCTGGATTGCAAAAAAAGAAGGCAAAATAATAAATACATATTGCCAATGTCATTTATTTAAAAATACAAAAAAAAAAAATGGAATGAATGAATGAATGAAAGCTGTATACACTCCAGTATAGCTTTTGTTCAATCAGGACGCCATTTAACTTTGAATCGCAGAAAGTGCTGATGGCTGTCCTGGAATGGTATTTTATATTATATTTTAATACCGTTATTTATGAATGTATACCCTATGGTACTATGTCTAGAAAAATATTATTTATGGTTGTTTGGGAATATTACTACTGAAACATTTTTTAGGGGTTACTTTAGTTTACCATATTCAGGCAAAATATGTCGAAATAAAAATATACCATAGAAGAACTTATTAAAATATTATGGCGCATAAAATCTTGAGACATGACCCAATGTTTAAAAAAAAAACTCTGTAGGATGCTCATTTCTATTTACCATAAGGCAGATGCCATAAATGCAATACGAAGACTAAAAAATGTTCCAATTAAAGTGAGTAATGAAGTACATAATGTAGTCATCGTAGTCTTGAAGGTAGTGTGTTGGCTTATTAGACGTGAGGCCACGGTTCAAGGCCCAAATCAGACATCAGATCAGATCTAGATCAAAACGAAACACGAAATATAAAGAGTCCTCCAAATAACTTTTTTTTTTTGAAAATGCTTTAAAAAAATACTGAATATTTTCTCAAATTTCTTTTTTTTATTTTAAAGTACAATCCTTCCGGTTAATAATGGAAAATAATTTCATTTAAATGACTGCCTTGGCTGGCCATGCAGTAGCCTACACGATCGGTCCAATTTTTAAGCACATTATCGATTGTGTGCAGCTGTATGGCTTCACGAATATTGTCCTTTAAAGCGTCAATTGTCTCTGGCTTGTCGGCGTAACACTTATCTTTGACGGCACCCCACAAATAATAGTCCAACGGTGTCAAATCGCAGCTCCGAGGTGGCCAAACGACATCAGCTCTGCGGCTGATAATGCGATCTTCAAAAACAGGGCGCAAAACATCGAGTGTAGCTTCGGCTGTGTGGCATGTAGCGCCGTCCTGTTGAAACCAAATGTTGCCAATATCCTCCTCTTCAATTTTTGTGAACAAAAATTCGTTCAACATGGCCTGATAACGATCGCCATTGACTGTAACGGCCACTCCTTGCTCATTTTCGAAGAAAAATGTCCCAATTATGCCTCTGTACCAAACTCCGCACCAAACAGTGACTCGTTTTGGGTGCGTCGGCTTTTCAATGTATGCGTGCGGGTTTTCTGTGAACCAAATGCGGCAATTTTGCATGTTTACGTACCCGCCAAGATCAAAATGAGCTTCATCTGAAAACCTGTACTCATAAATCAATGTTGTAGTGAGTGCGAACGAATCAGAGTAGTTGAATTTTAATACTGTTGACTCAGTCGTACTCAAAATTTCATTAGTACTTATGAGTAGCGAAAAGACGATTCATTGCTGATCTCTCTTATGTAAGTAATTCTAAAGTTTCCGTTGAAAGACCCGATAGATTTGCTAAACTGGAGATATGTGCAACTCCAAAGACTACCATATTGTCCTACACATAACAGGTTCATAAAAATTAGGCCGCCATATTGGGAATTGTAATGGATTGGAAATTCCTTTGAAGTCAATAAGAAACTACAAAAAATATTCTTGGCGGTACCGGTATTGTAGTCATAGATGGTATGTATGTAGCCGATCAGATACCCGATAAGCTGCGCATTAATTAATTAAAATCATTTCTAATACAAATTCAATAAAAACGAACTAAGAAGGGTAAAAATAAATTCTCTACGACTGAATAATCAATGTCTCACTTAATGCCGATATGATATAAAAAAATGAAATGAAGAAGAAGATATGGTAACAAAAGTTTTTTATTTCTGTTACTTTTTCTTTTTTAAACACTCCTCTTGCTTAAGTAAAAAAATCTGAGTCTTGCCATTCACATGATGAGTGTAGGCTGCTGAAGTTTGCGTTAATGGCTTTGATAACTAAGAAGTGAAGAAAGAAGCGAAAAAAGTAAAAAAAAATTGGACGAGTCTGATGTCTTTTCAAAATACTGATACGTTGTATGATTCTAACAAGAAGACAACGACAAAATATTCGATTTTTTTAATAACAGTAAAAGTAGAATTATAAAGCAAAAGAGAGAATAGTGAATAAGTGTGTTTGCCTTATCATTTTCACCATCACTACCACCAGAATTTTGTCATCTTCATCAGCAGTATCATATTGTAGCAGGAAAACTAAAGAACATTTTCATTTTCACTTCCACTTCTTTTATGCTTTGGAGAGACTTAAAAATGAACGTTTGTTTGTTCATTTTCTTCTTCTTTCTTTCCTTTCCTTTCCTTTTTATTTGCTGTTCTACCATTTGCTGAGTCTGATAAGTATTCTTTTAGATTTAGCCAATTTATTAGACGGTTTTTTTCATTTTCTTCTTCTGTTGACTGATTTTTCTGCTTTCGTTAGTAGCACTTAGCAGTTTGGATATGAGAATTTGTATGCATTTCTTATACTTGTGAATGGATTTCACACTCTAAAGAGATAAAGAAATTATTTGAATTTTCTTTCATTCATTTTAAATATACTCGTGTATTTTAAGGAAGAGGTTTATAACAAAGCTGAAAAGCACGTATTTTATGCTGAGTGTGTTCTTAAGCTGGGATTTTTTTCAATTAGAACACTAATATGTTAGATTATTAACTATTATAGTTTCTTTTTATAATTATTATGATTTCTTAATGCATATAAATTAGAGATTTTAAATATTGCTCTTGTTTGTTGTTTGATATTGCTACGAAAATGGAAAGAATCTAGATACTGGTGTTTTGCTTTTAAATCGTTTAACATTAAAATTAAAATTAAAAACAAAAGCTACAAAAACCAAAACAATGAACTTGTTTGCAAATTATCGCACTGCGTAACATAGCAACAAGTACCAGCATAAAAAAGTGATAAACAAGTAAACAAAAATATACCAACAAACAGCACAAAGATAAATGTAAACAAAATACACAAACAACAATAATGAAACAAAGATGTGTACATTTATAGAGATATTGAGATGGCTAAGCCATGAACAGTCGACTTCAAGAGCATTCATCAGACTGTTTACGTTGCCATATAAAAGGCAAGACAAAGCAGACAACGGAGTTAGTAAAAGTTCATTCACACTTGTGTGAAGACGCGGTGTGCTTGAAGAGCGAAATCTTGGTTTGAAGATCTCCGTTACAAAGATCTGTCGAATAATTGAATTGTGAAGTCGCCGTAGTCTTGTAGGTAGTGTGTTGGCTAGACGCTAAGCAACGGTTCTAATTCCCGGTCAGACATAAAAACGAATTATGAAAATATATTTCTTCGGCGACTTCCTCTCAGCAGATTTCTGTCAAAAGCTCTGAGAGTAAATAAAATTGCCGTGAAAGGTTTCTCAAAAAATCTGTCGTTCGAAGTCGACTTTGAACTGTAGGTCCCGCCACTCGTGTATACAATTTACACACACACCATGAGTGGTGTTGAGAAGCTAGGCCGTAATTCTGACTGAAGGGTTGTAATGGCCAATTATGTATGTGCATGTCATTGTTTATGCAAAAGAGTGCAATAAGGGAGTATATGTCTACTTCCCTAATATTTGATCTTCCCCAATATATCTACGGCCATCGGGAATGCATTACACTATAATGGGAGTTTAAATGGAACTGAATGACCACATAGATTAAGTTCGGTTAGCTGGTAGCTTGTCATTCGCAGGCAAATTCAGTCAGTGGCCCATATGGCTTATTGTGTTATCCTACGTGAAGTAAGTTCCCTTGTCATGTTCCATTAGTGGCGAGTTTGAATGCCCAAATCTTCATACGTTTTGTCACCCAGAAATCGATGACATCAATCATGAAATGCAGGGCAGTCACATAAAAGGCGTTGTACCAATTCCGTTTCCGTTCCTGATAGGGCAGACCCAGCCTGTCAGCTAAACTGCCAATAGCGCAGAGCTTCGCAGAGAAATCAATGCAGTCTGTTTTGAAGTGCAGTATATAAAATATAATAAAAAATATATGAATATAAAAATATTATGCATGTATGTATGAGTTCGCTTATTGAGCGAAAACCCATGGTTCAACCCCTTGCCTAAACATCTCGAACAAAAAGAAAATGAAAAAAAGTATTTCTTTGGCGACTTTCTCTCAGCAGCTTTCAGGCCAAATATCGAACAGTAAAACAAAATTACCAAGAAAGCTTTTTCAAATCTGTTGTTTTCTAAACTCTCATGGATAAATTTCATACACACATTATGAGCTGAGTGAAAAACTATGTCCTTGTCCTTACTAAAGGCTTAGTTATAAGTAAAACACGAAATAGATTTAATTAATAGAGGAGTTTTGAGGATTTGATATCCAAATAGTAATTTTATATTGTGAAGATCCAATTTATATCTGTATTATTTACAGGATGTTAGAATAAAAATATTTAATAATTTATTATTTGTTTAATATTGATTTGATTTCACATTTTATACTTCTTATAATATTTCTCTATTAAATATATATTTTATACTTGTATAAACTAATATTTTTCAATATTATTTCCTTTATCCTTGATTGAAATGATGTATAAATACAAGAAAAATGAAACGAATACAGAGGGGAATTGAAATCCCATAATCGATAAGAAATCATTGGCTTGAAAACAGCATCATATATCGTGTGGCAATGGTATTAATATTGATTATCGTGGTAATATTTTGATGTTATCCTTTTTATTTTCTACAAAACTACACGACATACCATACGATACACTCATTTATATCCATATAATGTAGATAAATACGCAAAACACTCACACACACACACACACTCATACACTCCCTTACTAGCTCACTTTCATATGGGAAATGGAAGGAAATTTATTCCATATTTATTAATGTGTGGGTAGTATATGCAAATCTACCACATACATATATTCTATACACTTCCGACCGGAAACGAAATCCACAAGAATGGGAAAATAAAGCAAACAGAGAAAAGTGGAATAAAGAAAAAAAAATACTAATATAACTTAAGCTATTTGTTTCGTCTCATAAATATTTTCCTCTAACATCTTATCAATAACAATTTATACATACATACATATTCTTGTTCTTGTTCTAATGATTACAGTAAGTTTGCTGCTACTCATTGCTGTTTATGAAGTTAAAAATTGAACATTTTTCTCCATTGATTTGCTGGAGTTTCTTTTTTTTTTTTGTTCTTAACGAAATTATATCCGAGTAATTCAAAAAAGGATACAAAAAGCATGCAAAAGAAGAAAAACAATTTGTTACACATTATTAAGAATGTTTAATGTAGAGTTTCTTTTCAGTTTTTTTTTAATAAAACTTTTGTTTTTTCATTAAAAGTTTTGCAAGTAGGGAAAGTTAATTTTTTATTTTTTATTTTGGAATCAATTATTTAAACTAGAAAACGTATAAAAAGTAAGTTTCTTTCAGAGCTCAATTGCATTCAATATTTAAATGTTGTAAATCTTATTTAAGCTGTATAAAAATATTATTGACAAATGGTCAATGCGATACATTATGCGTAAATGAGGAGTGCCCACGAAAAAATGTGTATACATATGTATATACATCTATATACATGTATATAAAAATAAATGTTTGTTTGTATGTAACTTATAGAATCGTAAACTATGAATTTGATCATGCTATGATCTTTAACAAAGTTGTTACGCATGGGTCGACGGAAGTTTCTAAGTTGGTGCGATTAATCTCCGATAGATGGCGCCACTGAGAATTATTCAAAATAAATTGAATCGTAAACTATCCATTTGATCATGTGTTGATCGGTCCAATACCAGACATTTTAGGATTCATGATTTATGCTTTTAATAACATACATAATTCCCGTAAAATATCAATCAAAAATTTGAAACATTTTAATTTTGGAAAATTTCTAAAAATACTGGTTTAGTTGGATTGGGTACATTGTGAGATTCTAATAAATTTAAACGCATTTTTCACGTCGTTTCCGTGCAATTATGCCTCCAAAGCGACAAGCAATTGGTCGTCCTACACCTTAAGGACGGAAGGAAAGAGCACTACGAGCAACGAGCATTGAGAGTGGAAAACCTTCGAGTACATGCCGCTGAGACCCGTTCACAGGACTCACTTGAACAACGAGAAGTGAGATTTGAAACTGATCGGGCCAGTTCGTCTGAAACATCTGGACAGCGGGGAACAAAATTAATAAAATTATTCAAAATTAATTGGATAGTTGTGTAATATCTTTCCTTCAAATTTATTTTAGTTGGTGTTGCAGTACGCACAGAGTACAGCTAGTTTTCTTATAAATCTAAACTCAACATTGAAATTATTTAAAATGTTTTTTAAATTAAAATGAAGTCGCTGTAATCAATTAGGCTCAAACATCTCGAACAAAGCGAAATTTAAAAACGAATATTTCTTTCTGTGCTTTCTTCCCAACAGTCTTCTGGCAAAAACTATAAGAGCGAAATAAAATTGCCATAAATGTACATTTTCAGTTGTTGGATTACAGTGTTCTACAGTATTCTACATTAGATTTCTATCACTGGCTAAATCGAGTGACATGTGTTCATCAGTGACATCCTTGTTAGACACTTTGATTTCTTCCTATTCTACATTAGATTTCTATAACTGGCTAAGTCCAAAGACATGTGTTGCTATTACGAGCTATCTTATAATATGATGGCTAATATCATCCTCAAAATTCAAAATTTCGAGATGGTATAAGAAGCTCTATTGAATTGTTCTTTCTCTGAAGTAGGGGTGGGTATTCTAGAAGATAGTCTAATGGCTTATCAGATGAGAGGTACAATGAACACACAGATGAGCTTGTGAGAATGGGAGTTTTCTAATCGCTCATGGGGCAAGCAACATTTTATGGGCTGGCAATAGATATTTGAAATGTTATAAACAAATTAAATGTAACACAGCAACCTCTCATAAATGGAATACGTGAATGTATATGGAAATGATTATTTTAAATCGCTACAATAAGGAAATTGTCGTTGCAAAGTTTTTGTGTTTACTGCTTTGCATTTGTTGTATTGATAACAGAAGGGTATATCCAACGAAAGAGAGTTCAGACGCAGACAGAAATTCTATTCAGATGAAATAGGTTTGAGAAAATCTAAACTATTCTTTTTTTTTAATTAATTACAATAGGTGGAGATTTGATTCATGCATACAAACTGAGGCTAGCAACCTGTCTTTCGAACATTTGTTCAGAATGAGTATCATCTCGAATCCAATGCAGAGAATCTCTGACAATGAACAGTCAGATCGCATACTTGGAACTTGCAAGGTCTTAATGCATGTCAGAAGGAAACGCTCACTTGCATACCAGGAGCTGGACAGGAAATTGTTTAGCAGAAATCCAACATTTCTCAGAAGAATAGTTTTCAAAGAGATTTAGGGCACTAGAATATATTATATGGTCAGAGCACTAAAGAAATTTCTATGTTGATTAGATTTCTATGTTGGCTAGACGTGAGATCATGATTTAAACCCCAGGCCAGACGTCTCGAACAAAATAAAACATGAAAAAATATTTCTTCGGCGACTTCCTCTCATCAGATTTCTGGCAAAAACTCTACAAGTAAATAAAATTTCTATGAAAAGTTTATCAAAAAATCAGTCAACTGTAGATCCCGCCACTCATGTATAAAATTATTACACACTGCATAAGTTGTATGAGAAGCTAAGTCGTAATCCTAATTGAGGGGATGTAATGACCAATTATGTATGGGTGTATGTAGGACTCCTCCTAAGCAGTATTCTGGCAAAAGCTGTGATAAGAAATAAAATTGCATTCTTAGATCTGTACATTGGTGGCATTAAATAAACAACTGATGCTCACGTTGTTATATGTATGAAGAACTGAGAGTTCAGTCTGTAGAATCGGATTATTTTCTGTGGTGTGCCTCCTGCCCTAAATTAGTTTCATGGTATTGAATTCTTTCCTAAATACAGAAGGCTATGCCACTCTATAAATTACTCCATGATAATGCTTCAAGCATAGTCACGATGTTATACAGCTTGTATTTGATAACCTGCCTGTTGCACATCAAATATTATAATAATAAAATTAATTTGAATTTAATATAATTAATTTTATAAACTTTCGATCAAAAATGTTCCTTACTACATAAATAATTATAATAAACTCTTGGCACTGGCTGTATATGTTGTGACTATGCTAGACTGCCAACGTTAATAACTTCATTTTTCTCTTATGCACACCTTTAATGTCAACCATTATTTATGCATTATGCCTGTATGTATCAATAGATGAATGTGTGTTTTACCAAGTACACCAATACACATATAAAGCACATATGTTGCTTACTGGTTATGTTCATACATGTATGAGAGAACTTCTATTCTAATATACTTTTAGTATGTGGTTAAACTCAAGTGTGTGTTTATTTTACTGTTATTTCTGAAGATGTTGATATTAAATAAACGCACATATAATGCATATGTATATATGTATGTGGAGAGATTGTATGTATACACATGTATATGCATAAATTATCTGAACAGTCGTATATTTCATTTACTTTAATGTACAACGTAACAGCTCTCATCTTAGCCTCCTGTAACAGCAGCTGCAGACGAAGTAGTAGTCGTCGAAGTCATAGTCAAAGTCGAGTCAGATAAATACATATGTACATACATTTATATATTTATTGTTTATTTGTTTTTTATGTAAATCACTTGATGTTTTTCCTTAAACTTTAGCTCAATTTTTTTTTATTTGCATCCTTCTTATGGCATAACAGTCTGTATTTACATAGATTACATATTTTTTTGCATGTGTAAGTGGATTGACGAAAAATGCAAAGAAAAAGCAAAATAATATATGGAAAAGGAAGCGTGTATAGTAAATAAACGAACAAAAAAAAATACCAGTAAACAGATAAAAATGCGTATGGGAGTGTGCTTTTATATACACAAACAAATGTCGCGGTTGCCATAAGTAGTTGAATTTGCTGTTGCTATTGCTATTGCCTTTGACGGTTATGCTATAAGTCATGGCTGTTATTACTGCAGACAGTCACGTATGTATGTGCGTATTTTTTATATTATATTTGTAAATGCGTTTGAGCGTCTGTGTGTAAATAGTCGTAGTCAACATTAATGTACAATACATACCATAAAACAAACCAATACACAACAAAATAAACAACTTAAAAAATATTCGCACACATTCTATGATAATAATAACACCAACATGGTTGTTGTTCACAACCATAACTGTGTGTAAAAATTATTTCGATACACTCTATAGTAAAAGTTAAGGCACTTCTTTAAAATTTATATTGTTTTTTTTATTGAACTTTTGTAAGGGGTGGGCTATTTAAAAGCTTAAATTTGTGAAGCACTATTGTTCCGACTAGAAATGGAATATTATTTCATTTATATGTCTGCCGCGGCTAGCCTCGCTCTATCTTATTCGATTGGTTCAATTTTCGTGCACTTTGTTGAGTGTATGCGATCATATCATGGCAATGGCATCATGAATGTTGTTCTTCTAATACTCAATTGTCGCTGGTTTGTTCGCATAATACTTTAATTTAACAGCGCCCCACAGAAAATAGTCTAACGGTGTCAAAACGCATCTTTTTTGTGGCCAATCGACATCACCATTTCACTTAATTAAATGACCATCAATCTTTTGCCGCAATATATAGATTGTTACATTAGGTCTGTTGCAAGTTCCACTACCCTGTTGAAACCAGCATCGTTCACATGAATACCATGAGCAGCGGGTACAGAATAATCGGTTATCATGGTGCGATAAGTGTCTCCATTCACCGTAATGGTTGCACAGTCCTCATATTCAAAGAAATATTGGCCTATAATGCTTCCGCTCCACAAGCTGTACCAAACAGTTACTCGTAATGAGTGCATTGGCATCTATCGTTGGCCCATCTATCAGCAATAGAAGAAATAAGTACAATTAAACTTCTATTCCAATATACCGCCGTGCTCAACCAATTAAAAAGCAAAAGTAAAATTCTCTTAATAACTTAACTCCTCTTTAATATATCACCCATGGCGTATGAGTGTTATTCCAATAAAATTAGTGGTCATACTAGCCGCTGTACAACATTTCAAATACATTTGCAAAATCGACATCATAATGCAGTTTCTCGTTGAAATTTGTAAGGCGTCAAACCGAAATCTTTTCGCATAATTCAACGTAAACTGGTGCGTTAAATGTTTAATTCTTGATAACGATGACAAGTTTATGCTGATGAGTTCCCACGCACACTCCCAGCCACAGCTTTGATATTTTGGAGTGTACGCACTGTACGAGCACACTCACGTCTTGGCGCATCAGCAATGAAACCAGTTTCACGAACTTTAGCAATAAATTTGCGTATATCGGGCACTGTTAGTCCTTCTTTGTTACCAAATTTTATACGAAATTTTCGTGCAATTTCCGACCAATCTTGTTTGTCTTGGAAATAAATTTCCAATAAATCCAAACGTTGCTCAAGCGTAAATCGATTCATTACATTCAGTGGAGATATTATACCGCATTTTGTGGCAGAATAGAATGACCGGAGTATTGCCAGATTCCAAACAACCGATGGTTTAAATTTACATCGATAGATGGTCCACTCGATACATTAATTTTTCGTAAATATTTTGTAGACAATTCTTGGTGCCACTACTTTACTTTTGTTACAGGGTGATATTTCGATTTATATTTTAAGTTAATTGTTTAACAAATTGTTTAATAAAACCACACTGATTTTCTTACTTACTTTCTGATCAAATCAAGAACATTAATTGTCACATTAGGGTCCTTATTATTTTTAAGTTCACTGTATATGTTTGCATTATAAAATATTATCAAAAGGTTAATTTTAAGCGACAAATTGTATTTCATTTTTATTATTATTTTGCCTTCGTAATAAGTTAAGAAACATGAAGAAAATCTGTGTGTTTAAAACTTTTGTGCTACACTGTACATTTGTTACACACAGCCAGATACATATGTATATATGTTTTCCCATGTTTGAATATGTAAAAATAAGTATTGTGCACGACATATTGACAAGAAAATCTCGTTGAAAAATTCATCTTTTATTCATAAGTAATCTTCTTTAATCTTAATCTTAACTCCGTATATTTGTTTACTGGGTCACAAACAATATTTGCGCAAAAGTTTGTCGGTTTATTTGTACATATATCCACTACATATAGCCACCTCTACTGCTGCTGCTGGTTTTGTGATACAAACATTGACGGTTATAAATTGTAATTGATACAAACCGATACGCATACATTTAAACTTGCTTTTTTGTGCATGTATTTGTGCACATATTTTGAAATATATGTATGTATGTATGATATCGAAAGACAACATGGGTAAGGGTAAGGATCATTGGCATCAACATGGTATGAATTTAATTGATTTCTGACAGCATAAAATTTATTTATAAATTCTTTTGAATCTCTATGTTTATGGAATATTATATCCATACAACAGACATAGATAAGTGAAATATCTAATATTGTGTAATATATACATACGTATGTACGCATGTATTATATTGAATATTATATAAGCCCTGCCCGAGGTGACATATGTTTTGCATGTTTTTTTCTTCTTTTTTTTTTTTTTGTTTTGATTATAAATATATTTTAATATGTTTATAATTTTTATTTTTAATATGTATGTATATATGACATTTCCACCACATAGATAAATATGATTAAAAACAGTCGCAGCCTACAGGTGACAAAGCTAAATGAATTCAAAATAAAATTAATCTTGTAAAGTTAAAATATACAATAAAATATAAAAAAATGTTTATATTTAAATAAGAAAAAATTTAACAAAAAAAGAGATTGCAAAGTGTATTATTTACAGCATCACAGGTTCAAATACAGGAGATGATAAAAAGTTTTTCATTACGATTTTTAAGCAAGCCTTTAGTTAGGATCACAACCTGAAAGAAAATAAGTAGAGAACCCTGATTACCCAATGCATTTTAGAGCTACAAAAGTGGGTATTAACGGCTCATAGAATATTGTGGAAGAATTGCAAAAAACTCAGTTGTTCTTGATCGAAGCAAACTATGATATATTAAGACCAAGTGTAGGCAACACTATTTAGCATGGAAAAACATGAAAACTTTATGTAGCAGTAATAGAGATGTTTTTTGCGAAAACCTAAAGAATCTTAGAATTTTAGTCCGAGAAATATGTTCGAAACTTAAACTTATTTGCGTAAGAAAATAAGATAATCAATTATTTGACGAAGCAAGGGTCTATAAACCACAAATTAATGATTCGTTGCATTCAAAACTTACTTGGCCATTAGCAACCCGATTAACGGATTTTGGTCTGCCTTAACATATTCTTCCAGGCGACTCTGTTTCTTGCTCGCCTAAGCCAGTTGGTCACACCAATCCATGACAGATCTTCCTTGATTTGGTCCTTCCAAAGCGACGGTCGTCCTCTTCGCCGACTTCCGCAGATACCCGCAAATACTCGTCTGGCTGGAGCATCCTCTTCCATTCGAACGACATGGCTGAGCCAGAGCAGCTGCTGTATGTTAATAAGCTGCACAACGTCTATGTCGTTGAGGAGCTCATACAGCTCACTGTTGGATCGGATGCTGAAATCATCGCCAACTCATAGTGTACCAAAGATCATAAGTAGAACTTTTCTCTCGAATACTCTCAAGGCTGCTGTATCAGTGCATAGTAGTGTGCATGCCTGTGAGCCATAAATAAGCACGGTGAGAATGAGCGTCTTGTAGAGTTTTAGTTTTGTCGTACGATAGAGGTATCTGTTACTCAATTGCCTATTGAGACCGTAGTAGCACCTGTTAACAAGAGCTTTATCTCCATTAAGAATTACTCATCATGTTATTTTGAATTGCACATAACATACTCAGTTTTTATAAGCCTTTATTTCGAATTACGACCCAACTTTTCATATTGCCCATGTTGCATGCATTAATTTGATCGATATTGGTAGTTGATAGCCGAATTCGAACGTCAGATTAAAAAATTTTTTTATGACAAGTTTCTCCAAAATCTGTGGTTCGGAGTCTATTTTAAAATGTAGGACACGTAACATTAGCACACTCAACATAAGTGGTTGTAATGGTAACTGATGGATTGTAATGATCAATTAAATACATATTTAATATATATAATATCGTTACGAAAATGGAAATGGTGTAGCATCATTTAACACTAAAATGATAAACAAAAACTACACGAACAAATACAACGAACTTGTTAAAAGTAAACCAACACCATCAGTATGAAAGAAAATAGGATAGATAAGTAAGCAAGAAGGCAACAACAAACAACTTGAACAAAATACACTAACAACAATGAAGTCGCGATAGAGTTTTAGAGAAGGCGAAACCACGAACGTTCAAATTCAAGAACCTTCTTTAGACTGTTTACGTGAGCAAAAAAAAGCAATCTAAACAGTCAACGAGTACTTAGAATTCAGTCAGTCTTGTTTTCAGTGACAGTCAGACTTTTTGAAGTACCTTTAACGCGAAAAAATTTTTTTAGCCCTAAACTAAAAAACGCGCAATTTCAGCGCTTTTCAGTATTTTTGTTTAGCCCTTTTTGCCCGTTTTTCCTTTAACTCTGTATGGCAATATTAGCTTATGTTTCTCTGGCAATGTCGAATTGTAAGCCAATGTGAACAGCACTTTTTTCTTCTATTTCTTGTTTTCTTCTTTGTCATTTACATAGAATTAACAAAAGTACCGAGAAACACAAGCTTTGCTGAAAGTTTAAAATTGTATTTACCTAGTAATTAGGCATTGATATAAAACATATTAATAAGTATATGAGTGTATAACTTTAATTAAGTCATAATTTACTATTCTTGGATGTGTCTTTAATCTAAATGTTATGCTATGTTTAGATGGAGCGCTACACGCAAAGATATCGTAAAGTTTGGGAGACAGATCCCCTTTTTAAGAAATGGATAAAGCCTTGTAAAGATGAATCTAAAGCTGTATGTATTTACTGCAACACGCAAATCGCCGCTAAACACTATGGCCTGGTCAGACATTCAGAAACGAAAAAGCATAAAAAAGTGTCCGAACCTTTAAACAGCATTAATATGGTACAAGGACAAATTTGTTTTACACCTGCAGTGGTACCCTATTGTGGTACTACATATATTAATTTTAGCCCCCTTTTTGCGCTTTTTTGAAAAAAATGAAATTGTATTGTACTAAAAACGTATTTTTTTCAATTTAGCCCGTTTTAGCCCGTTTTTCATTTTTGTTCACGCGTTTGGTGTCCTAAGAGTTGGCATCACTGCTTGTTTTAAGGTGCGCTGCATGTGAATAAAACAGTCATTGTTTGAAGATCGTCGTAGTAAAGACCTGCCGAACAATTGTTGGTGCTTACGGGAACAGAAGTGTAAAGAAGAATAACGAATTAAGCAAATTGTTGTTAGAGTCATCAAGTTGTAAACAGTGGCACACAGAAATAGTGCGAACAATAAAGAATTTATCTAAAACTAAACACAAATTTATTATTATTTCGTTTTCAATCAACTTTTTTAAAATGGTAAAAACATCACAATATTGTTTATGTCGCTTCTGACCTCAAGAGATGACCACCCTTTATGAAGCTATAATTTTATTTCAATATTATGAATCATTAACTTCTGTATTTAATAGCGAAAAGTATGAAATCTAAAGAGAATTTCTATTAATTGTAGACGAATTAAAATTCCAATACTACACTGCCTTTAAAATAATATTTTGAACTAATTTAACGTTGTCCATTTTTTTTACAGGTAAGCAAATCGATGTGTTACATTTTAAATAGCAAGTGAGTACTATTACTATTATTTATTAAGTTTTCATTAACAAACTTGTCACGCAGTATAAAAATTAATTTGCTACTAGATTGACCATAATTGTCAATGAAGGTCTAGAGAATTTGTTGCATAGCAAACAATGTTTTCCAGTCATTTATTTTCAAGAAACTGTAAAAACTACTAATCAGTAAAATAAATATTTGATAACTTTAAATATATTATGTATTGATGCAAACAAAAAATTATGCCTAGTATTACGATTTTGTTTCCCGGATTGTAAGAATTTATCTAGAATGTGCCAATAGATTAATCTAGGTTAAATTGGTAGTCGCTTCAAAGAGCATAGCTTATGTGAGACCCAAACCGCTCCGTTCAAACACCGATGTTACATTTTCCGCAATAGAATTATAATTCCTGGAAGGCATCTCCCAACCATGCCGATAGTCTTATGAAAAAGTGAATTTTTTCCGAAACACCTTTGGTTGGCTAGAAACGTTCTATCAATTTATTCTGGGTGCCCAAGAATTCTACTGTTTGAGTAAGTTTGCAAGTGCCTTGGCTTTATTGCTACTTTCTATGTTCCCGCATCCAACAACTCATAAGAGAGTATGTTATATGTTTTGCTATCTTATTCATAGGCTCCCGCGATTCTCGAACATATAAGATTATGCGGTGTACACTTTCTTTAGGGATATAAAGGGCCACTTTAATGACTGAAAGTAAGCATATAGCTCCAAAGAACATACCTGACGTTATTTGGACATTGATATAATTTTTTTAAACACTTCTCTTTTATTGGAAGCATTAATTTTAATTCGAAAGTTTATACATATATAATTGGCCATTATAAACCTTCAGTCAGGATTACGGCCCAGCTTCTCACACCACTCATGTTGTGTGCCTTAATTTTATACTTGAGTGGCGGGACCTACAGTTTAAAGTCGACTCTGAACGATGGATTTTTGAGAAGCCCTTTTTGGCAATTTTATTTACTCTCAGAGTTTTTGCCAGAAATCTGCAGAGAGGAAGTCGCTGAAGAAATATTTTTATTTTTCATATTTCATTTTGATGTCTGGCCTTGGGCTCTAACCCGGGCTTTACGTCTAATAAGCGAACACACTAACTACTAGGCTACGGCGAGTTATAAGTTTATATTCGATTGTATTATGCATATGCATATGAATGTGGGCAAAACGTCTGTTTGTCCAGTTTTTGAGTTCTGGAATGTATATGTATTTCTTAAGTACACTATTTTGTCATTTTCTTACCAGTGGAGATTATTTCATAAATGTATGGAAAACTTAAGACTCTGCTTTTGAAATAAATCATTAAATTGTGGTTTAAACCCCTGCTCCATCAAATACTTAATTATCTTATTACCTAATACAAATAAAATAAAAAAGTTTTCGAAGATATTTCTTGGACCAAAATTCTAAGTTTCTTTAAGTTTTCGCAAAAACATATCCATCGATACTACCTAGCGTTTTTCGACGCCAATTAGTGTACTTAATCGTCACATTTAGTCTTAATATACTCCCAGTTTTCATCCATCAAAAACTACCAAGTATCTTGCAATTCTTTCTGCTGTATCATTATTCCACAATGTTAATTAAGCCGTTACATACAAATATAATTGATCATTACATCCCTTCTGTCAGGATTCAAATCTAGCTTCTCATACCATTTATATTGTGTGTGTTTATTTTATGAATGAGTCGCCTCACGTTTAGTAATCAACATACTATCTACAAGACTACAACGTCTTCTTTGAGCCATTACTACCTACATTTGTAGATAAAAATGCATTGAGTAATCCAAGTTCTCTACTTCTTTTAGTTAGGGTATTCTCTAACTGTTTGCCGATACCCATGTAATGTGCATTAAAAAGTAGAGAAAAAAAGTTAAAAAAAATCTCAAATTTTAAAATTTTTTTACTCGTAATTTTCTATAAAGTCTACATAATATTTTATTAAAAACAAGAATTAAAAGGAAAATAAAATATACGCATATTTGTATAAAATTTTTTATAAAAAAAATGCACATTTATCGTAAAAAAAATAAACAAAAATTGAAATAAAAACTATAAAGAGTAGGTGTATACACTGCCAGAGACATTAAAAACATACTTGTGCACATACACAGACATATTTATTGCATACTTAATTACGTTGTACTTGACATTTTTAAGTGCATCTTTCAGGCACACACACACTATAGGTTTTCCTGCTCGCACTCTACATGTATGTATATGAGTAATAGTTAAAAATATTATGCCGTTGTGTTAGTATGGTTTTGGTGGTGTGCATCTGTGTGTACTTTAAGAGCTTGTGTTGTTTATACTGTGGCAAAGAAATGCATAAAGTTTTTTATACTTTCTTTGCATATGTGTATGCAAGTATTTAAAAGGTATGCAAAATCAAGATAAAGATTGTAAAAAAAAGTATCGAAAACTAAGGATGCATTTTACGCTAAGTACGTAACCTTAAAGTATTTCACACATTCACATAGAAAGTGTGCTATAAGTATGAGCATTTTTCTGTTGTCTGAGGTGTAGTAAAAGTATCACTCAAACGTAAATTTTGTTCTGCAGTTATAAATTAAAATACGAAAAGGATACATTCTTTTACCACGTTTAGTAAGATGTAGATTTTAAAAATATTAAAAAAAAAGACGTATTACTTTAGATCATATGCGTCAAAAATATGTTTTAATTAAAAATTACGAAAGTTGAGTTAAAGTATGCTTTTAAAGGATACTTAATCATAATGCTTATAAGACTGTGCAAGTTTTGATAAATCAACACTTATATAACTTTAGTAGAAAAGGCTGTCAGAAGTAATGTGGCTCAAAATTAAATCATTAATCATGACATCAAACATTGTAAACATTTTTAATTTTGTTAATCAACCAAGGAGCCCTAATGAACGTATTTTCAACGTTCGGAAGTGTCTATGAATGCCGTGAACTACTAAGGAAAATGTCGGTTCATTCAAAAGTAACTCATACATTGGGTGCGGGACATAGGTATATATACAGACATACATAATTGGTCATTATAACCCTTCAGTCTGGACTACTACCTAGCTTCTTACACAACTTATGTTGTGTTGTTGTTGATTTTACCCATAAATAGCGACGCCTACAGTCGACTCCGAACGACAGATTTTTAGGAACTTTTCATAGCAATTTTTATTTTTATTTACTCTCAGAACAATTTTATATGCTCTCAGAATTTTTGGCAGAAATTTGCCGAGAGGAAGTCACCGAATAAATATTTTTTCGTTCTGTTGGAGATCTCTAACCTGAGCTTTGAACCATGGCCTCTAACAAGCCAACGCACTACGTATTATACTACGGGACATAAGGATATATACATACATAATACATAGTTGGCCATTACAACCCTTCAGTCAGGATTGCGGTCTAGCTAGTGTGCCTTAATTTTATACTTAGGTGGCGAACAACAGCTTCTGAGAAACTTTTGCATGGCAGGTTTAATTACTCTCAGAGTTTTTGCCAGAAATCTGCTGAGAGAAAGGCGCGAAGAAATATATTTTTTTTTCATATTTCGTTTCGATGTTTGGCCTGGGGCTCGAACCCGGACTTTATGTCTAATAAGCGAACACACTACCTAGTAGACTACGGCGACTACACGTGACATAAGGATATCATTGAAAAATCCATTGCTGATGAGTTATAAACTCGCAATCTCCTACATGCTACAGGGCATATGTAATCCAATTGTCTCAGTTCAATTGAATAATATTCACTCGTTTTACAGGAATGCTCAATCCCGTTTACAGTAAGAAAGTGCATGCAATAATGCTCGACTCTGCTGGACAGGCATGGATAAGATGAGGATCAACCCACTTCCATCCTTAAATCACATGGTTATCTATTACACAATAGCGATTTCCGGGAGCAACTGTCCTCTTGATAGACTGGCAAGACTTCTACAAAAGCTGTGGGTCTTCAGAGAAGGAAGAGACTATATATTGCACCTTATGTGCTAATGCCCTACTTATGCAATGAAAGGAGAATATACTTTACCTCTCGCTTTCTGACGTCCTTGACCAAGTGCTCTTATGTAAAGATTGATGAAAATAGCGAGAACTATTTTATACTCTAGTCGTTTTCCTATTGGGACTGTTTGATACCAAGTTGAAAATTGATTATGTTATCAAAAAAGGTAAGTCGCAAATCTCTTTCCACCATGATATATACATACATACATAATTGGTCATTACAACCCTGGTCGTTACGATGTCTGGATTACGACGAAGCTACTAACAGCACTTATGTTGTGTGCATTAATTTTATACGGAACCTTGCGGGACATGTAGTATAAAGACTTTTCATAGAAATTTTATTTAGTCTCAGAGTTTTTGCCAGGAATCTCCTGAGTTCACGGTAGATAGAAGAGAATATAAAAACAACAAATCAACAGTAATATTCTATAGGTTGCCAGACCGAAAAGAGATGAAGTATAAATGAAAAGAAGGATAATGTTGCCAGTGAATAGTATTAATGATGTTATATACTGTGCAGTTTTAAGTCAGTCTAAAGCTTGATCTTTGTAGGAAAATGTTGACGTAATAAACTTGATAGAGCATTATTAGCAACAGAAGTGTATCGAATTTAAATAAATAAAGCAGGTAAATCATGGTAAAAGCAAATAGTTTTACTCCGAATTCGTATAACCCTGTCAATGAAGAATGGCTTGAAAATCTAAAAGCTGCTTAAAACTTGTATACTTTCAAGGACAAGAAACTTACAAACTACTGAAGAAAAAGGGAAAAAATAATTTAATTTTACTTCAATTATTAACTTAAAAAATATGTACAACCATAAAACTTTAACCATAATTTTTCTGTTTCATATTATTTCTACTGACAGAATTTTCTTCTGATTTTTTTTCTTTTTTCCCAACAATTACTAAGTGAAGTTGAAAAAGTAATTAACTTTATTACAGTACTTATTACATTTCATTGAATTCAAGTCAATTCAATTACAAAAAAAAAAAGAAAGAAAGAAAATGCAACGAAATAAATTTCATTTTCTATTGAAACTGCATGAAAATGAAAACGGCTACAGTAGCAGCGTATGAGCGTTGAATTGAAAGAGAAAGGGAATTATGAAACAAAAAAAATTTATTACGTTACGGAATTTTAAATTAACAGGTAGATGAACACATAAAAAATAAATCAACTTAAAACTGGTAATTAATAAAGGAATAAAACAATATGCAGGTAAAAAATGTAGGTGACCAGATAAAGTGTTAATTAAAAATGAAATACTACAAGTACTACAAATACTACTATAAAACGCTAAAGACAAACGTATGTAAGACAACTTGAATCACCAGATAAGAAAAAGATGATAGTTAAATAATTATTAAAGCAACAGCCAGTAAAAGGAAGAATCCAACATTTTAAAGTTAAGTTTTTATGAAAGTTAACTTAAGACTTTCTTATGATACGTTACATACATACATACATGGTAGTCGCCTCAGTCTAGTAGCTAGTGTGTTCGCTTATTAGACGTAAAAGCCCGGATTCGAGCCCCAGGCCAGACATCAAAACAAACTATGAAAAAAAAAATATTTTTTCGGCGACTTCCTCTCAGCAGATTTCTGCCAAAAATTCTGAGAGTAACTAAACCTGCCATGAAAAAGTTTCTCAAAAATCTGTCGTTCAGAGTCGCCGCTTAGAGTACAAAATTAAAGTACACAACATGAGTGGTGTGAGATGCTTGGCTGTAATCCTGACTGAAGGGTTGTAATGGCCAATTATGTTATGTATGTATGTATGTATGAGCAGCGTGTTTGCGGTCCTTTTGACACCACATATTGTTGGTGTTCGGGTTATTGAATTCAAGTGTAAAGAAGTTGATAATCACCGTCCGATTGTGCGGTTCTTAAAGAAATATGAATCCATAAAGGATAAGATCCATACTAAACAGTGGTTTTTCCGAATGCATTAAACGCTCTTTGATCTTATGTGAATAATATCGTCCTTAATTTGAAAATTTTGTTTGTTCCCTTGATGTTCGCCTTCATCCAGAAATGAGCCTCATCGTTGGAAATGATTTTACGGTATCCCTTAGACTTAAAAAAACCTCACCAGAAAAAGTCTAATGGAGTCAAATCACACGATCCAAGTGAGACTAGCATGCCCTCAAATCGCTCGTGCAAAATATTCAATTTGTCATGAGATGTGCTGCACGTAACGCCGTCCTTTTAAAACCACATGTGGTTAGTGTCACAATCATCCAAATCAAGAGTGAAGTGAGATCATTTATTGCCAATCTGAAGACCAATGTCGCCGTAGTCTAGTGGGTAGTGTGTTCGCTTATTAGACGTAAAGCACGGGTTCGAGCCCTAGGCCAGATATCAAAGCGAAATATGAAAAAAAAATATTTCTTAGGCGACTTCCTCTCAGCAGATTTCTGGCAAAAACTTTGAGAGTAAATAAGCCTGCCATGAAAAAGTTTCTCAAAAATCTGTCGTTCGGAGTCGACGTTAAACTGTACTCAAGTATAAAAAAATTAAGGCACACAACATGAGTGGTGTGAGAAGCTAGGCCGTAATCCTGACTGAAGGGTTGTAATGGCCAATTATGTATGTATGTATGAAGACAAATGTCATCTATGATTTCATTTGAATTTTCTGTTGACATTTACCGCCGAATATCTACTATTCCATCCAGAGACATCCGTACTTCGTGGACTAACTTGGATATGATGTACACACTTTCTACGGCTCCAATGGTCGCTTTACTGTCACTAAGCAAGTCTTTATTTCCTTTCAATGTACGTTTAAACTGGAGTCCCATAGCGGCAGTTTTTACAGCCATTATTTTAGCCTGAATTGTGCAACAGTAATCATAGAGTCTAGTACTCGCCTTAGTCTTGTAGCTAGTGAGTCAGACATCTCCAAATTTGCCACGAAAAAGTTTCACATAAAAAAAAATTGTCGTTCGGAGTCGACTTTAAACTGTAGGTTTCACCACTCATGTATACACAATTAACACACACAATGTATATTATGTGAGAAGCTGGAACGTAATCTTGACTGAAGTCTTTTAAAAACCTATTATGCATGTATGTATGTATGTAATCGCGTTGTTCAAGAGACAATCTAAGTTTTGACTGTCGTGCAGTCAATATGCAAGTCCAGATTAATTGTACCCAATATTTTGATAGCACCATAGCTTCTTTACTTCCTTGTATTTGTGGCATTTGTGTGGTCGTGTTCCCATTTTACACCCGAAGATTTTTTCTCCTAAAATAGGTTGTATTTCTTGGGCCCAAAAGTATCCTACACAGCTTTTAAAACTTGATACGGGTACACTAACTTACGTTGATTTGTTTAGTAAACTTTTACTTTGTAGATAAAAATAACTTTTCTTAAAATAAATTATATACAGTGAGCGTCAAAAGAAACTGTACGCTAAGGAGAGTGACAGAAAATATTTGACAATATTTCGGATTTTTTTTCTTTTTTTTTTCTTTCAATTTTAAACTAAAAATAACGATAATTTATTAATGTATATATTTCTGAATGTACACATTCTTTTGACGCTCGCTGGTAACGCGCGCATACGTGGTAATGTAGGATGAGTATAGAAATGGGAAGGAAAGTAGGTTTCTTTCAGAAAGTAAAAGAATTTCTTGTTTTTCCAGAAGACAATTTTATGAATATTTATTGCAAAGTTGTACAAAGTTTTCCTCTGTTATAATTATAACAGATTATTACCATAAATAATTGTTGATGTAGGTTTAGAAATTTTAAAACAATTTCCTGTTTACGCATTTAGCTGTCAACTTGGTCATCCTCAAAATATCCACAAATACAGCCACCTCAAAAATAATACAAAAACAAAAAAAGAAACAAAATTTACGGAAGTAAGTTAAATAAGCCAGCAACGCCAACCGATATTGAAAAATGTTTTAAAAACAGCGAAAAACGTAATCGTCTATGAATATGTATGAATGTAGTACGTAATATTATTGCCGCTTAAATAGAATAAATAGGAGAACATTGAATTTACGAACAGAACAGAAGAGCAAAGACAACAACTTCATCTATTATTACATTGCGTGCGAGTTTTTTTTTTTTTTTGTGGATTTTTTTGTTTTGGCTTGTATCCTGCGGTCACTCATCGGTGACAACAAATGAACCACAAAAAGGGAACAATAGCAACAGAAAACAACATTGTTAACAGCACCCATAAAAATATACAAAGCGAAAGAAAGAGAGAGAGCGAGAGACAGAGATATTGGAGAACATTTTAAACATTTTTTGTTCGTTTTCTTCGTTTATTCGTGCCTTAAATTTTTCTGGCATAAACAAGTTAAAGTTATGGTCTAAAAATGTATAAATGGTTTATGGCAGGAAAATAATGACAACAGCAACAACAACAAAAAATACAAGTAGAAGAATATAAAATAATAAAATGAAACGATAAATAAAAATTGCAAAAATAAAGGCAACAAAAAAATAAATTCCATAAAGCCTGACATTGTCAAAAAAAAGTAGCATTTCGCTGGCTTTCTTACTTTTGAAGAATAAAAAAAAAACACCAAAAAAATATAGAAAAGTGCAGAAAGTATTGTTGTAGCTGTTGTTGTATTTTCTGGAATTTTTTTTTTTTTAAATAAATTGCGTGGCTGCTTCATGTCTTGCCATTTCTACTGTTCAAAATAATTTATGAGTTTGTAATAACCAAAGTTTTTCTATTTTTTTCTGTTTCTTCTGCCTTTTGCTTTTGAGAAAATATGAAACACAAAAATTTATTCAAATTAAAATAATATTATCATCTTCATGCCAAATGTAACAACAACCAAAAGATACCCAAACATTTGCTCAAAGCCTTGTAAAGGCATGGAAAATATCTTCTCTATTTAAATAGCGATTAGCGTTTTGAGGTTTCAGTGGTAATTTATCAATGGCCTGTGTTTTATCTTCAAAACAAATAAATTCAAAGCAGTATCAAAGCAACTTAAAAGATAAACTTCTTATTGAAAAATATTTCAAAATACACATAAATAAAGTTGTGATAAATATACACTCATAAATAATTTTAAAATAGAAAGGAAATAAAATGGCATTAAAATTAAAAAAAAGAATTTATGGAGTGCTTTAAATCTTTAAGGGCCATTATTACAACTTGCTGTTAAAGTTGGGTTTAGTTAAAGGTAACTTTAGTTAGAGGTAACTTTAGCTAAAGTGAACTTTAAAGTCGCCTTTAACTTAAAATGAAGCTAACTTTTTAAAAAATATGGCAGTTCCGGAGCAATGTCGATTACATTGTTTAATTAAACAAGTTTTTTTAAACGCAGTGGCAAAGGCGGGCTTGTATTTTTTTCTTGTATTTAGTAAGTTTGGTTATATTTGAAGTTGTCATATTGAAAATAATATATAATATGGCAAGTTCAAATATAGACTTAACTTTAAAAGTTAAAGGTAGTATAATCTTCCCTTTAGCTTAACGCTCACTTCTACCTTATTGTCCACTTATAATAATGAAAAACCACTTATAATAATGAAATGCGCATTAAAATTCTCTCTTTGGTTAACGGCAAGTTGTAATAATGGCACTAAAACTTATAGGTTAGGTAAGATGGCGAACTACCCTTTAAAATCAAAGGGGCCCACTTAGTGTTTACTCTAACAATCAGTTTGACTCGGGCATCAAATATTCCCTCGAGTAAAAAATAATTCTTGCTACTGCATCAACGATATCGATCAAGAACATCACAACATGAGAGTTCGGGAACCTTTGGCTCTTTATGACAAAAGCAGTGCACTAATACATTAGGTGAAAGGTCCTCAGACACACTGGTCCTGCAAAGTCACACAACTTTTGTTGTGTGTGTTAATTACTATACAATCAGTGGCGGTAACTACAGTTTAAAGTCGACTTTGAGCGACAGATTTTGGAGAATCTTTTCATGGCAATTTTATTTTATTTTCAAAAGTTTTACCCAAAAACTACAGTGATTAAGACGCTTAAAATATAGCTCGTAGATATCAAATAAAATAAAAATATATTTGTGTTTAATTTGAATTAAAATTCTTTATTATTCGCACAATTCTGTGTGCCACACTTCACAACTTTATGTAAACAACAACAATTGCTATGTTTGTTATTCCTCTGTTTACATCCTTTGCATAAACAATAACAATTACTAGACAATTGTTCGACAGATCTTTGTAACGGAGATCTTCAAACCGCGATTACTCTCTTCAAACACACCGCGTCTTCACACAAGAGTGACTGCACTTCAATCTCCTCTACTCTACAATCGACTACTTTGCCTTGCCTTTTATGTGACAGAGTAAAAAGTCTGATGAATGTTCTTGAAATCTCTATGAATGTAAACATAGTTGTTTTCATTCATTATTGTCCTCAATCAGTAATAAAATTACTGTATGGACTTTACAAACATGTTAATGTTCAATATTGAAACTCTTCACAGAGAACATAGTCATATTCTTAATGGCTCTTGTAGGAGTTAGACGAAAAAACATACGATCCTTATTCAAATTTATCCTATTCATACCAGCGATTGTCTACCGAGATTATCTGTAATTTGCATGCAAGTGAATCATTCATATTCAACTGCTTTTGCCTCAATTTCTAAAGAGCTTGTTCTGTGATCAAAAGAATTTGAATGTGAAATATTACTGTCATTTGCAAAAGAGTAAGTAGGATTGTAAGTTAGAAAGAAATGTTCATTAATATATTTTCCTTAGAAAACTTGACACAAGAGACCGTCTTCCGACACAAAAACTAATAAATTTAGATAAAATTGTAGCACAATACACTGCGTCAAACACATTGGAAATGTCTAACGTTATAACATTAACCTTACCGAAGAGCCAGATCTCTAAGACTAGTTGGATTAGGCAAGCAACTATAACAAATGGTGTCGCCGTATATGGCAGGGTAAACAGTCTGGTGAATGTTCTTGAAGGCAAATGCTCATGACTTCACCTTCTCAAACACACATTTATAGACATCGTTCTTTACATTTATTCTTGAAGTGTTGTTTGTGTATTTTGTTTACATTTATTCTAGTAGTGTTCTTAAAGGATTTTTGTTCACTTGTTTACCATTTTTTATGCTGGTGTTTGTTGTTGCAGTACAATAATTTGTAAACAGGTTTGTTTACTGCATTGTTTTGTTTCTGAACACTTTGTTTATAAGTTTGAGGTTAAGCGATGTAAAAGCCAAACACCAGTATCTAGATTTTTCATTTTTGTAACAATATTTTGCCGTGGAGAGGTCCGACCTGGGGTTTGAGCAGTGGACTCCCGTGTAGTAGGCTAACAACCTACTATTTTACGACTATTCCGGTTCTAATTTCAAACGCTATTGCATTGCTAATTGGACATTTTCTTTCTGTTAGGAGATTTGTGTACAATTATTCAGTACATCAATTCAAATTTAATAAAAAACTTTCATAGTTTTATAGATTTAAAATAAATTAAAATAAGAGACGCATAAAAATTTATTTTAAACATAAAATTACCACCATGACATGCCTCATGTTAGAAATTTTTATTGTCTTTCTCATTGCGTTTATACCTCTTAAAACTCCACGTAAAGCGTTTGCCGTATTCAACAAATTCCTTCGAATTTATCACGTTAATGTTGCTTCAAGCGTAAGAAAGAAAGTCATAAAGAAATTCCATAAAATTTACAAACTTTAGCGTTATTGCATTGGGGTTTTAAAAAGAATTCGTAAGAGATGTTGAGCATAAAATTTCCAGAAAAACATGGAAATTAAATTAAATTCAAGTAATCTTACCAGTCAGATATTTTTATGTGTAATTGTGTAATCTATTGCTTGATTGCTGGTTATATTCGAAGCTAGAAGTCTTTTAAAAGAAAATGATTTATTTCACAAACTCCATATTACATGGATTGCTATATTGCCTAGTCAGTTGAACAATTGTTTGCTATACCCTGAGCATTTCACCTCCAACAAAACGCAATTAATTTTTATGAACTGTTGCGGCAATTAATTGTGGCATACACCCAACCACCCACCACCAGGCAAATTACGTTTTCAATTTAACGAAAACAAAAATTATTAAGGTTTTCAAGTGCGAGCTGTAGCGGTTATAAAATAAATTACTTTCTACTGCTGTCAGTTTGAAAGCAATAGTAGTATCTGGAGTGCAAAAGCACTTTAGAGAACACCAGTTGAAATCACTATTTTGAGTTTAATTCCCATTTAATTGCCTTCAACATAATAAAAAGGATGCAACGCATAAGTATTACATCGTCCTTGAGACTTGCTCGAATGGCATTTTAATTAGCAGCCAATAAGGACAAGAAGAAAATAAAACATTAAAGGATTATTTCTGTTTATTGAGACTATTTTTATTCTATTTTATGATGACTAGACAAATTTTAATTGATTTTCTTTCGCTTTTTTACTTTGTTTTTTGGCTACAAACTTTTATTGGACTCTTCAATATGGTATCAGTTTTATTGTGAGTTTTGCAATAAAAGTTTTGATTAATCCATGGCAAATAAAATAAACACAGAATAAAAAAAATTATCTGTGCAATAAGTTTTATATTTTCAAGAATATTAAGAGGGGTGTTGTTATGTTTTAATTTTATTACATGGTCATTACAACCCTTCAGTCAGGATTACAACCTAGTTTCTTACCACACTTATGTTGTGTGTGTTAATTTTATCCAATAAGTGTCGGGACTTACAGTTTAAAGTCGACGGAGAATGGGAGATTTTTGAGAAAGTTTTCATGGCAATTTTATGTATGCTCTGAGTTTTTGCTAGAAATTTGTTGGGCGGAAGTTGGTCGAAGAAGTCTGACCTGGATTTTGAACCAGGGCCTCATGTCTACTAGACTACGGCGATTAGCCTTCAGATTCATAGTTTTATTTCAATCTAAAGTTAGGAAGCGACTATACATATATACACTATTGGACATTACAACCCTTTAATCAGAATTCCATTTCAATTACTATATTTGTGCTAATTTTATCCATGAGTGAAGGGAGCTTTAGGTTACCGTCGAATCCAAGCGACAATATGAGTAGCATTTTCATGGCAATTAATTTACTTTTAAAGCTTTTGCGGGAATATTTCTAAGAGGTGTATGAATATATTTTTCTTGGCTGATGTAGTGTGTTGGCTGACCATAACGAAATATGAAGAAAATATTTCTCCGCCGACTTCCTCTCAGCAGATTTCTAGCAAAAACTCTGGGTGGTAAATAAAATTAACATAAAAAGTTTCTCAAAAATCAGTCGCTCGGATGTATAAAATTTTCACACACACGTCCGGGGTGGCTTCTCTAGGTAGAATGCAGACGAAATTTTCCGGTATTTTAGCTTCTAAATCAAGCTGAATTTCATTGTTGGCATGGGTTATGTTAGCTTTGGGGGCCGCTGTGTATTGGGGCATATTTGCATTCACCTTAGACATAAGAAAAGAAAAAGTCTAACTGGGTCTAAGCGTACGATCCCGGTAGTATGTTTACATTACCTCCATTTCACATGACTATTACCTCCACTTGTCTGCAAATCATTCGTGAGCAATTTTTCTGAAACCACTTGTCGCTGGTGTCCAGATCGTCCAGTTCATTGCAAAAGAAGTTGGTAATCATCGACTTATAGAGCTCAACGTTGACACTGTATAACGTCGTTCTTAAAGAAAAATGAATGGATAACGATGCCAACCCTAAATCCTAAATCCATGTAAAAGAATGGCATATTTCGGACACGTTGAATGCTCTTAGATCTCGTGTGGATTACTTCGACAATTTTGTTTGTTCGCCATCATCATCTAAAAATAGGCTTCATAGCTGAAATTGATAATTCAATTAAAATCATCACCCGGTCATCGGTGACAGTGATGTAAAAATCTTTACAGATGGTCCAAAAATAGAATGTGAAACTGGATTTTGAGTCAATTCCAACTGGAACTGAACGGGTCATACAGATTACCTAAACAGGCCAGTGTATTTAAGGCGGAGAATTTTGCTATCCTTCGAACTTGATCATATGTTTGGCCAGTCAAGCAGCAATCAAAGCGCTGGGAACTTGTCTCGCCAAATTAAAGGCTACATGGACTCTCTACACCGTATACGTCAACACAAAACGCGCCTCTACTGTGACAGAGAGACATGAATAAGCGGACGAAATGTCACGGAGAGAATCCGAGATATTTGAACAGTAAACGATATGCTCCTCTATAAGAATAACTTTTCAAATTTGAAAAAGCAGCATGAAATTAAACAAACCATGGGTGGTCCAACATACATACCTGGTTAATGAATTTTTAAACGGCTATGTCTAGCAATGGACAGCTGGAGAACCAGGGAACAACTTTGGTTCGACGACAGAATGGCTCGCGTTCTAACAGGAATTCTAATATGACACTGTGCTATCGGGTCCGCCATATAACGTTTTTTTTTTTGAACTTGTGCTTATTTCGTGAATGGTAACACTTAGCTCATGTCTGATTTGACAGATAATTAGTTTTATCCTTCCGCTGAACGAATATGGTTGTGTATACGCTTCGCTAATGGACCTGCGATTGACTTATAGAAGATGCCGATTTTGGCAAAAAAATCATCTTTTCAGATGAAGCTCATTTTGATCTTGTCGGGTATGTAAACAAGCAAAATTGTCGCATTTGGGGCACAGAAAACCTGCACGCATACATTGAAAAGCCGACGCACCCAAAACGAGTTACTGTTTGGTGCGGATTTTGGTACAGAGGCATAATTGGGCCATTTTTCTTCGAAAATGAGCAAGGAGTGGCCGTTACAGTCAATGGCGATCGTTATTGGGCCATGTTGAACGAATTTTTGTTCACAAAAATTGAAGAGGAGGATATTGGCAACATTTGGTTTCAACAGGACGGCGCTACGTGCCTCACAGCCGAAGCTACACTCTATGTTTTGTGTCCTGGTTTTGAAGATCGCGTTATCAACCGCAGAGCTGATGTCGTTTGGCCACCTCGGAGCTGCGATTTGACACCGTTGGACTATTATTTGTGGGGTGCCATCAAAGATGAGTGTTACGCCGACAAGCCAGAGACAATTGACGCTTTAAGGGACAATATTCATGAAGCCATTGGTGAAATACAACTGCACACAATCGATAATGTGCTTAAAAATTGGACCGATCGTGTAGGTTACTGCATGGCCAGCCGAGGCGGCCATTTGAATGAAATTATTTTCCATTATTAACCGGAAGGATTGTACTTTCAAATAAAAAAAGAAATTTGAGAAAATATTCCGTATTTTTTTAAAGCATTTTAAAAAAAAAAAGTTATTTGGCGGACCCTTTATTAGCAGTTTCGGTGAAAGGCTCGGTCACTATCAAACAATTCCGCTTACGCATCTATTGTACCAGGTCCAACTGTGTCCGATAATTATTGATTTAAAGCTGTGAATATAAAATAAAAATTTCAAATCTTGTTAAGCAATCAAAAACAGTTAATACAGTACCTAACAAAAAAAAAAAAAAAGGATTTCCACTTAAATTCATTTCTCTTTCATTTATTTAAACAAAACAAAATCCATTGAAGAGCAATAATTTCTAACAACATCTTGTTATAGACAAATGTTGTACAGTGAAATCCATGAAAAAAAATTATGGTATATTGAGTTAGCGTGTCCTTGTTATTTACAATAAAAAATAAACACACACATACACACATTGTATATATGGAATAAAGATAAGAAAATAAACATGTTCATAAAACATACAAGTTCATAAAGCAGATTTAACATTCATTTTATTTACGAGTAAATGGAGGACAAAAAAAATAAAAATAATAACAAAACAAGTTCATTTCATTTAACTCTTTTCGATTGTAATACACTGTGCAACAAATCTAATTCCGGTTATTGCTTTCATTCTTATTTACATATTTTCATGAAAAGAAAAAAACATTGTAGTCTTGTGTAAAATATTTAAAAGTGTTGAATAAAAAATAATTTTTTTTCTTTATTTGTTTATGTGTGTTAGTATGGCAGTAATACCCTTATCTGTTAGCTGTCATATAAAACTACCAATTTGTATTTATTAGAGAAATCCTTTCCTTTCCTTTCCCTTTCCTCGTAATTTTTTTCATATTTTTATGGTAGCTTCTCTCTTCATAACCCCTCCATTCAGTTTTTTTTCTACTTTACAGCAGTTGTATGGAATTAGTTCTGCTTTGGTTTCTGCTGCAGACCATATAAATTTCATTTCCTTTCATCATTCTTCATAGTCAGTCGTCTTCATTAAAGTTATGAAATGATTTTCCATAAATTTTTTTTATTCATTTGATTACGAACCATTTCCATTTCTCCTTTTTGTGACTTTGAGTACCCGGATTTCTGTTTTTCACAACTCTTTCTGTTGAGTTTAATTTTTTCTGTTTTCTGTGGCTTCGGGTAAGAGAATTTTTAATTTTTTTTCTTTCTAGAATTTCATTTCATTAAATGGGGTTTTGTGATACATATTTATGAATATTTTATTTTTAAGGCTCTTCAAAGACACGTATGTATGTGTGCACAATATGTGAAAGTGTTTTAACGTATGGCAGAAAGGCCTATTGACCTAATTTATACACACAAAAAAATAATTTAAAGCACTTAGTAGTGTTTAGTAAATTATATTTGAATTCAAAAAAGTTTTGTTAACAAATGAAAGAATTTTTATTGGTAGTATAGGGTGTTTTTTAAAGAGGTATAGAACTTTAAGTTGGCATTACTTTTCAAGATGGCGACCGATTTAACAACTGTCAAGTGATTTATTCTCAGTTTGGTTTGACAATTCATCATGAGTAGACTCACGCCTGAACAACGCTTGCATATAGTGCAATTTTATTTCGATTTATTGAAAGACACGTTTGGTGACCACCTAATTTCACGTTTTGGACCTATGAATTGGCCTCCAAGATCTTGTGATTTAACACCGCTAGACTACTTTCTGTGGGGCTTTGTAAAGTCATTGGTCTATGCGGTAAAGCCACAAACGCTTGACCATTTGGAAGACAACATTTGCCGTGTTATTGCCAATATACGGCCACAAATGTTGGAAAAAGTCATCGAAAATTGGAAATCCAGATTGGACTACATCCGCGCCAGCCGTGGCGGTCATATGCCAGAAATCATATTTAAAATGTAATGCTACAAGATTATCTTTCGGATAAATAAAATTCATGTCAATCGAATAATCCATCGTTGTTTTATTGCAACTTAAAGTTCTATACCTCTATAAAAAACACCCTATATAACTTAAAATTCCGTTATTTTGATTGGAAATGTATGCCTTATTAAGGTAGTTTTTTGAAAGATCTGATGCTTCGACTTTTTTCCGCCTTTTTGGTAATTTATAGTCTCACTCCCGGAAATGAATCGCTAGTCCTTTAAGGCAAAGAATGAATCGAACCAATTTCTAATACTCTACCCAGAAAAGACGCATATTGAAAAGCAGTAAGGTCAGGACTATACGGCGAGTCAAGTAAAACTACCTATCTAGTGCGCTCCAAACAATATGCAGCCAAGGGTTGTCTCCATAGGAAATTATTAACGTTTTTTAGGTCAACGCTCGCTTCGAAGGAATTATGCATGTACTTATCACCATTTGTAGTCTGGACCTATTTAGCAACCCATAATGCGTTACACTCTTCTGGTCGCACCAAATAAAAAGCATTATATAATATAAGTAATTAGTCAGAATTACGACCAAGCTTCTCACACCATTTATGTTGTGGGTGTTAATTTTATGCATAAGTGACGAGACCTACAGTTTAAAGTCAACTCCGAACGAAAGAGTTTTGAGAAACTTTTCATGGCAATTCTAATTACTCTCAGAGTTTTTGTCAGAAATCTGTTGACAGTAAGTCGCCTAAGAAATATTTCGTTTTGTTGGATACGTCTGCCCTGGGGTTTGAACCGTGGCCTCATGCCTAACAAGCCAACACACTGGCTGCTATGCTATGGCGATACTAGTTCCGAAGTAACAAATTGGTGCCTGTACAGATTAGTCACCGTAATATAGTAGTATAATTGTCTTATTAGATGTGAGGCCGTATTTCCACCCCTGGCTCATCGACCTATCTCGACCAATATGAATTACTTCTTCTTCGATTTACTCTAAACAGTTCTCTTGCAAAAGCTCTGGCAAAAACTTTGAAAGTAAAATAAAATTGCCGTGAAATGTTTCTCAAAAACATTAAACTGTAGGTCCCGCCTCTCATGGATGAAATTATTACACAAGATGATATATCACTTCTTTGCTTGGGATTGTCGAAATGAATGCATTTTTGGTTGCCAGTGATAATTCAATGCAAAAATCATTTCTTTTTAAAGCGTTCGAACAGCATTTTAGGTATGCAGTTCATGTGGCATTCAATTTTTTAGCTTTTATATGAATACTGCTATTTTTAAACGCTTCGAAATGGCTGATTAACTCACGTCTAATAATTGTGCAATGCCATCCTGCATCGGACACAAACGCTGACGGGGTAATATTTCCAATTTATTGCCTTCAAACTTATGTTTTTGATGTGAAAATTACCATTCTTGAAATATGTTTTATATAGAGCGTGTTCATCATATAATCCCGCTAGCGAATTACTCTATTGATTCGTAATATTTCACGCTAAGACCAAAAACTCCAGCTCCAGCCTCAATATTCGTTCTCGATATAATCGTATATCATAGGATTGTCTCTATTTTAATATAGTGTGTAGCCTCTTGATTACTCCATTCTATTTTGTTGCTCAATCTCGAGTAATTTTTAAAATCATAAAAACTACCTGTTCAGTCTAGAGGAAACCTAAAAAGTAGCTTCTTAATTTATGAGATCATGGTCTCTTGGTGAATTTTATTAAAGACTTGTCTCGCAGTATTTTAATTATAGTTTCCATAGCTCTAGTCTTTACTAACAGTGTCTATGTATGTAGATCAAGTTATCTTTGCATGGTTTACATCAACAGACTATAGTCTCTGTATCCTGTCCAACTCCATCTAAGTGTCAATATATCTTTTGAAATTTTCGAAAATGCTAGCGGTAGCAAGCCATTATTTTGTATTCATTCCAGATTTTCAATACCCAGATACTGCAAAAAGATTGCCAGCTTATCTATAACATTGTATCATCCATCGACGATCTGAAAAATGGCCTTAAGGCTCCACCAGAACAAGAAGCGATTTTCAGTGCTCTTTTTTTCGAAAGGCAAGGAACATACATACATAATTGGCCATTACAACCCTTCATGCTGTGTGTGTTATTTTTTACACATGAGTGGCGGGTTTAACGTGGACTCCGAACGACAAATTTTTGAGAAACTTTTCAGTTTTATTTTCTCTTAGAGTTTTTGTCAGAAATCTGCTGAGAGAAAGTCGTTAAAGAAATATTTTTTTTTCATATTTTCGTTTTGATGTCTGACCTGTGGTTTGAATCGTGGCCTTACGTCTGATAAGCCAAAGCACTACCTACTAGACTGGCAACTTCAGAGATAATGAACTGCTTTGGAAATTTCGGTCGCTTGACTCAAAAACTGGCACTGAGCCTTTTAAGTTGTTAAGTTTGATTTTTCTCTACAGCACAGATGAATGATCAAGCGGTATTAATATGGACTTATGATCTTGTGTACCAGAATACGGATGGTATCCCGATGGAATAATTGTTAACAGCTGAAGAGCAGCAATTTACAGCAAATGAAACCTTTTAAAAAAACTTTTCTACGTCAACTGAATTAATCAATAAAAAACCAACAAAAGAACAAGAAATAAATTCTTAGCTGAGCAGTCACCTAGATTTACTAAAGTACTCGCTTATAATTCATGAAAGGCTAAGGTATGGGACTTTATTGTAAAAACCCATGCTAAAGAAACCAAAAAAACTTGTTATTATTCTTTGAAACACAGAAAAAAATCTGAATTTAATGAGATTCCAATAGGTTTGCAAAAATAAAATTCCTTTAAGAAAAGGAATTTTTTGTTTAATTACCCACACTTGTTTTACACAGAAAACATACATTTTAATTTATTTTCTTTTACAAAAAATTCCATCAGCTGAATATCGAATTTGTCTTTGAATTGCTATCAGAAATAAATGTTCAAAGGTTTTTCAAGGCATTCGCGGTTTTGCTGAAAGAGATGGAGAAAATTATATTTTGCATTTTGAATTTAAATTTAAGTGAATTTCAGTAAAATAAATTGTTTTATTTTTTTTTTTATGGAATGGTACTAATTCCTGTTTTTTTTTTTTTTTTGTAATAAAAATGTGTCTCAAACAGAGAACCTCTTACACGGGCGGAATTAAAGTAAGCACGTGGGATTTTTGAAATAAATTTTCAAAAGTTGGATTTTCATAAGAAACCAAAACAACAAAATTATTAAAAAAATTAAAAAAACAAAAATAATTGAAATTAAGAATTACTTCAAAGTAACAAAGAGTAGGTAGTGTGTTGGCGTGCATAAGGTTACTGATCTAACCCCACATCAGACATCTCGAACAAATATGGCAAAATAATAGAAAATCAACATTAGACTGTTCACAAAAGAATTTGTACGAACAAGGCAAAATATTCTATCAGATGTCTGATTAAAAAAGCATTGTGCAACGTTATTGCCTCAATGAATGACAGGAAAAATTTAATTCCAAAGATATCTATTTAATGCACATATTTCAGCTCACTTAAGTTTTACATTTTGGTGGCAACTTTGGTCTCTATTTGTTGTTTTCATGACCGCAAGCAAGCCCACTTGCTGACCCGTCTAATTTATGTGTCCTAACTATAAACTTAGCTTTCTTTGCTTTTATTTTTGGCAAACGCTTGTGTTGAATTCTTCATAGGCAAATTATTCATGACTGTTTCAATAACGTCCGTAAAAGTCGATTAATTTAACATTATACCGTAGTTAAATAAGTAGACTAGTAGTATGTTGGCTTCTTAGATGAGCTGTGGTTCAAACCTCAACTCAGACATCTCGAATAAAATCGAAATAAAACAACACGATTTTTCGCCAGCTTCTAGTCAGCAGTCGTTTGGCAAAAACTTTGAGAATAATTAAAATTACCATGAAAAGTTTCTCAGAAACTGTCATTCATAATCGACTTTAAGCTGTAGCTTCCACCAGTCATGGGTAAAATGAACTCACATGACATGGGTGGTGTGAGAAGCTAAGTTGTAATCCTAACTGAAGGGTTGGACCAATTGTGTCTGTATGTATCTATAGGAAAATAGAGGAAGTTATTAGCACATTCGCACATTGTAGTCGCCGTAGTCTAGTAGGTAGTGTGTTCGCTTACTAGACGTAAAGCCCGGGTTCAAGCCCCAGGCCAGACATCAAAACGAAATATAAAAAAAATATTTCCTCAGCGACTTCCTCTACCAGATTTCTGGCAAAAACTCTGAGAGTAAATAAACCTGCAATGAAAAAAAGTTTCTCAAAAATCTGTCGTTCGAATCGACGCTAAACTGTAGGTCCCGCCACTCAAGTATAAAAATTAAGGCACACAAGATGAGTGGTGTGAGAAGCTAGGCCGTAATCCTGCCTGAAGGATTGTAATGGCCAATTATGTATGTATGTATCAGCACATTATAATGTAGATCATTGTCAACTCTTTAAAATTCTTGCCTTACTTAAAAACACTTTCTACAGCTAGTGAATGGTTTTGCTCTTGTGACTACCGCTTCTTTTCTTTCACTAGGATAATATCGGGTGCGCCATCTAGTGGTTTAAACTTAAACCATCGGTTATTTCGAATCTGATAATACTTATGTCTTTCTATTCTATCACATAATTCAGTATGTTATATCCAATGCAAGTAATGAGTCGATTTGTGCTTCAGCAACGTCGGGATTTATTGGAAATTTATATCCAAAACAAATAAAATAGCGACGTGTGGTTGAGAGTGTGTGTGAGAATCCATCAACATCAACTCGTCATTGTTCTTAAGAATTAAACATTCCACTCACCAGTTTACGTCGAATTTTGAGAAAGGATCTCAGTATGGAGCATTACAAAGTTCAATTGGTTCAAGAGTTGAAACCCTATGACCATCCACTTCGTATTTGCTTCGCTATCTGGGCCAACGAGAAACTACACGATGATTTCGATTTTGCAATATATATGTATATTTGGAATGTTGTACAACGGCCAGTATGAAAATTAATTTTATTGGAATAATACTCATACGCCATGGGTGATAAATTAAAGAGGAGTTAAATTATAAAGAGAATTTTACTTTTGCTTTTTAATTGGTTGTTCATGGCGATATATTGGAATAGAAGTTTAATTCAACTCACTTTCTCTATTGCTGTTAGATGGGTCAACGAGAAACTGCACGATGATGTCGATTTTGCAAAAAAAAAAATTTATTATAATAATCTTGACGGATTAAGCTCAATTTTCTTCTTGGTGGGTACGTTAATAAGCAAAATTGCCATATTTAGGGCTCAAAAAACACACATGTGGTCTTGCAGAAGCCAATGCTCCCATTACGAGTGACTGTTTGCTGCGAGTTGTGGAGTGGAAGCGTCATTGGCTCATATTTCTTTGATACATATGAGGACGGTACAACCATTACGGTCAATGGAAACACCTATCGCACCAATGTAACCCATTTTATTGTACCCGCTCTTCATGGTATTGATGTAAACGATGTTTGGTTTCAATAGGATGATGGAAGTTGCTACACATCTCATGCCACAATCGATTTATTGCATCAAACGTTTGATGGTCGTTTAACTAGGCGAAATTGTGATGTCAATTGTCCGCCAAGAAGCTGTTATTTGACACCGTTTGGCTATTTTCTTTGGGGCGCAATTAAAAAAAGTGTTATTCTGACAAGCCAGAGATAATTGAGAATCACATTGCCGAGATACGTCCTCATACACTCGCAAAAGTGCACGAAAATTGGTCCGATGGAATGAGGTCCTGTGAAGCCGGCCATATGAATGAAATAATATTCCATTTCTAACCGGAACAATTGTACTTCACAACAAATCAATAAATTTTGGCAAAATTTCAAACCGTTTTCCTATGATTGCATTTTTAGATTTCAATTCTTAAATGGCCCACCCTTTATAGCATACCATAATACATCTCTTTCCTCACGTTACATTATGGCAATAAGGTAAATGTGCGTTATTTATTTATTTGCAATTCGCTTAACAGCTTTATTTTTCTTTTCTTTTCGTTCTCAATATTTCTATTGAAAAATATTTTATACTTTTAAAATTATAATTCTAGATATAAGGCCTTATATCTTATACAGTATATACCAAGATCTGTTTGAGACACTCAGCAGATACAATATATCAAAGAAAATAATGTCATTGTCAATATTTAAATCACCCATTATAGCATTAATAATAGGCGAAAAAAAAGGAGAAGAATAGAAATTGTCATAACATTCTATCGAAATACGCTGCCTATTTTCAATACATTTAAAATCTGTCAAAATTATTGCCAAAATGTATAAGACAAAAAGCTTGAGTATTGGTATTATCAATCTTAATAATGGTATCAATCATCATATAAACCCATTCGTATCCTTAAGCACATTCTCAATATGACATCTGTTGGCAATAAAAAAATGGGGTTTTTGAAATTTCCTGGGGTTTTCGTGTAAAAATAATTTAAATTTTATTAAATTTTCGATTTATTAAACCCATCCACGCATTTCTATGTACAATAAATATAAATTTATTCACGTTAAATTCGTTAAACATATGATATGATTTAGGGTATGCAAATGGTATATTTTAGTCAAGATTTATTATTTGGCCAAGTAAACAAAATGACAAAAAAAAAAAAAAATACAACCAAAAAGGAGAAAAAAAGAAGAGAAGAAGATATAGAGAACAATATTATTTATGGCATTTTATTTATTTTTTCCATTTTTTTATATTCACATTTAATTTCAGTGTTTTATCTGTAACTGACCACAAATATTTGTTATTTAATGGGGGGCGTTTCATATTGAGGACAAAAAAAAACTAGGAAAAGGAGTCGACAGACCAAAGCAATTTGAACTATTTTTTTTATATTAAACTATACTTTCACATTTACAAATTTAATCAAACAAAAGAGTAAAACAATTTCTGGGTAGCTAGTTAGGAAATTTGAAGAGCAATATGCCAACTATACGGCTACAAGGTCTCATGCCTATGCGCATATTCCTAAGCCATCATTTTGCTTGTTGTGCCCTTACGATCTATGGCTATATAAGTATCTGCTATCTTTAGGTCTGTAGCTTCTATCGGAAATTCTTTCAACAGAGTCTTCTTAACTTTTACAGTGGATAACGACCCTCTTGTTGAGGCTACTTTTGAAATTATTTGTCTCGTTTTGCCAACTAACGTGGACCGATAAGGAATTACATAACATAAGCAAATTAAAATTATTTTAATATAATTGGGTAGCCTATTCAGGCAACGCAACGCACACCTCTCCCGTTTTACTTTTATATTTACTTAATTGACCATTAACAACCTGATTAACAGATTTCGGCATGCCGTAACACATCCTTCCAGGCGCCTCTGTTTCTTGCTTGGCTACGGCAGTTGGTCACACCAATCGATGACAGGGCTACCTGAATTTGGTTCTTCCAACGCAAACAAGATCGTCCCCTTCGCCGACTTCCGCAGATACCCTCATTAAATACCCGTCTCGCCGGAGCATCCTCTTCCATTCAAGGATATGGCCGAGCCAGCGCAGCCGCTGGATGTTAATACGCTTCACAACGTCCATGTCGTTGTTCGCTAAACCAACTCTAGAGCATTTGACAACTCATCCTAATTCTCATTCATCGTCGCCAACGATGGTGCACATTTCTGTATGAATAAGTGTATGCACAAATTTAGTACCATACCAATACACTTGAGGTCCAAGAGCGTCCAATACATTCCTAACACAACATATGACTTGAATTTCGACAGAAGTAATCTATATTCGTTACTCTGATTTTGATGAAACTTGGCATGCGTCTTTAATTTATTCTGGCAAGCATATGTATCAAATTTGAAGACTTTGCTTGGATAAGAAAACTTTTATGGCAAAAAATCAATTTGGATTGTATAGGCGGTATGCGATGGACGTGGTAAATTTTTATGAAATTTTTACTAACATACCCACAAATGTAATTGGCCATTAACAACCAGATTATTGGATTTCGGTCTGCTTCAGTACATCCTTCCAGGGTCGCCTGCTTCTTCCTTCGCCAGTTGGTTACACCAATCGGGGATTATAAAATTATTATGAAATTATATTTTTTTCTTAATGCTCATTATCAATTTTCAATGATATATCACCACTCCTTCTATTTTTTGAAAGAATAAAAAATTTATGAAATGGAAACACTGTGGGGCATCAGAATTTCATGAAACTAAACAAAGAATATTTTGCCATATGTTAACTAAGCACGTACGCTACTTTTATGTGATCGAAATTATTAAAAGCAGAATATTAGTCTAGTGTAGCAGGTCCTAAAGCGAAACAGCGCCGTTTTTCTTGTAAGTATCTGCTCCAAACACCAGTAAAAACAAAAATACCAGCTTAAATTCAAGAGAAGAGCACAAAATACAAAGACTACTGTGACGAAATTTATGTGAATTTGTTTAAAAACAACTTCGAAACAGATGAGGTCTTTTTCGTGAAATGTGGTATTAACTGTTTTTTCATAAATATTGTTGCCAGTTTTATAATCTTGGAGGGTTGAGGGCGTTTTTTAAATAGATAGAGAAGGATATTAAATTTTTTTTCCGTTTTCTTTTCTATTTGAAACAGGGTGCACTACAACAAGGCATGTATTCTGCCAAAAAGGCTTTATTTTTAAAAATAATTCCTAAACAAAGGACAATTTTCAATATAAAAATTATTAAAGAATACAGTATTTAAGTGCAGCTTTCATTTTCGATGCATCAGCAAGTTTTGTGGCTAATCTATCTTCCTATAAGGTGTACTCAGTAGAGGGGATTATTTTTCATTTTTACGGAAATCTGTTATCAAAAATCTCTCAGCAGATTTCTGGAAAAGTTTCTCAAAAATTAGACATTCGGTGCCAACTTTAAACTGTAGGTTTCGCCACTCATGTATAAAATTAACACACGCAACATAAGTGGTGTTAGAAACTTTGTCGTAATCTTGACTGAACGGTTGTAATGACAAATTACGTCACGTTATAAAAAGTACATGAAGGCAGTAATATATAGTACTTGTATTAGCATATCGGCTTATGAATAAACAGATTTCGGCCTGCTGGTATACGATATATCCCTGTGATACATAACTTTAAAGCAGGCGCCTCTCTCTCTCTTTCTCTTGCCCGCTTAAAAAAAAATTGTCTAAACAGATCAGTAAAAAGTCGAGAAGATTATCTCACAACTTTCAGTAAAATTTTGCAATTTGTAAAGGTAAGTCGCCGCAGTCTAGTAAGTAGTGTTCGCTTATTAGACGAAAAAGCCCGGGTTCCAGCACCAGGCCAGACATCAAAACGAAATATGAAATATGAAAAATAAAATATTTCTTCGGCGACTTCCTCTCAGCAGATTTCTAGCGAAAACTCCGAGATTATATAAACCTGCCATAAAAAAGTTTCTCAAAATCTGTCGTTCGGAGTCGACGTTAAACTGTAGGTCCCGCCACTCAAGTATAAAATTAAGGCACACAACATGAGTGGTGTGAGAAGCTAGGCCGTAATCCTGACTGAAGGGTTGTAATGGCCAATTATGTATGTAGACTTGTAAAGGTAGCGCTTCATACAAAAGAATACATCGAAATTGCACATCAAAGTACCTTCGAAAACCAACTTCAATTGGAAACAATTTCACGTAACGTTATTGAATTATAACTATTTAAACCAATTTTTCCTAAGGTAATTAAAACACTTTTCTTTCCGTAAACATAGAAATGTACATGCCCAATATAGGTGAAGATTGGCATGCTACTTTACACTACGGTATGTAATCTTTACTTTCAATGCTTTTGTATTAAAAAAAAGAAAGAAAAAATACTTTAAAATTTTTACACCGAAATGGCATAAAAAAGTGGCTGTTTGTGCCATTGATGATGACCTAAATTTTGTAATAAATGTGCACAAATTATTATGGTCCATTGGATTAAAAACACATAAACAAATTTAAAAAATACACAACAACATACGAACGAACGAACGACTACCATACATGTAATGAAAAACGAGCATAAAACCCTACTTCACACAGCCAGACAGTCAGTCAGTCAGTCAATGTCCAACACCCCCACAATCCCAGCCAGTGGTGTTTGAGTACAAATTATGTGTATGCCAAAGAGTACACTTTTTTTGTTTATGGAACAATTTTTATTTTATTCTGGTCTGAAGCATAATCGATATGCCTGGTAGTCAGCCAAATACTAAAGTATGGTAGACTCAAATAATCTAAAAGTATCAGTATCACAGTTACACCAGCTGCAAAAAAAAGGAAGAAAAATAGCAGCTTAAATTTGATAGCAGAGTACAAAAGAACAAAGCCGACTGTGACGAAATTTATGTGAATTTGTTTAAACAAAACATGCGAGCAGATGAGGTCCATTTATTCCACTTTGTACTTAAAATAACTCACAAAACAACTTACAGCGGCAACTGCAATTATTTGATATATGATTTCATTTTTTGAATGCCAGCCACGAGGGTTGAATAAAATTACAGGAAAAAGTATACAATTGAAATATTTAATTTGATTTGAAGTAATGAATGGAACGTAAAAATTTAACTTATGCCTTAAGAAGATTTTTATATGTGTCTTGATTTAAGTACAGATACCACCACTCCTTTGTGAATAGCATTAGCAAACCATTAGATTTTCTTATTGGTACTATAACTTTAAATATGGCCACCTTTATTGCAAGTATATTCCTTATTAAGACAGGTTTTTGAAAGAACAAAATATTGCCCATTAGAAATTAAAATTTTTTGCCAAAGATATGGATTTCGTCCCAAAAAAAAAAACGCTCGTCTTTGAAGGTCAAGAAGGAATCGAACCTATTTTGAATACCCTACTCTAAAGGGAAGCGTAATCCATTGAGAATTTTCTACATCGATCGAAACAAATGGGGCAAAGTAATGAGGCTATATAGCGGTTGAGGTGTCTAGTACCATATTAAGGGCGTTTTTCGGCTTAGATAGTTAGATAGAGGAGTCTGTCCATCTAAGAGAATCAGGGCTCACATAGAGCTTATTGTGTTTCTGCTAGTAGAGAGTATATAAAAATGTCACGAAAAGCTTCTCAAACCTGTCATTCGGAGTTGATTTTAAACTATAAGTCCCGTCACTTACGAATAACACACACTCAATGCGGGTGTTGAGAGAAGCTAGATTGTAATCCTGGCTAAAGGGTTGTAATATAAAGTAATTTTGTGGCATGGTGATATCGTTAAATACTTGAATTCAAAATTCGACAAACGGGTTTTAAATACAAAATTTTAAAAATGAAGTCAAATAGCTTTGATTGCGCAGGTTTGTCAGGCATCATAGAACTTTCTAGCGCCAAGTAAGATCACACAAACAATACTTAAATTTACAACAAAAGAAAATTAAGGACGGAAATAAGCCATTTGGTAAAAGGCAGAAACGTCTTATATTCACACAGTTCTACATTTAGTTCCTCTTCCCTTCCCCTGTAAAATAGTGGTGAAAAGTATTTTATTGTTCTTCGTTTTTTTTATAATCTTTTTAACAATCTTAAGATGTTAACAAACTTTGCAAAACTATTTGGAAATTAAAAAAAATTTGTCTACAATTGGTCAAGAAAAAAAATTTGTAAACAGGATATATCATCAGGACATTCATTTTTCTTCTTTTTTTTACTTAAAAGATAAGAAATAATTGTCCGAAATAAAATTGTTTTGTTTCAAATACCGAATTCTCTTTATGGAGCCTTTATTTATGTGGCTAATAGGTAAGGAAACATATTTTTTGTAATACACAATCAAACATTCATAAAAATGCAATCAAAACCAAATAAATTTTTTAACCATAAAATATTTGAGTCCATAAGGAAGTAGTAGTTAAAGTCAAACACAAAAATGTTCATAAATTTTTATTTGACAATTTATTATAGTGTGTTGTTATTATTGTTTTATTTTTATTTTGTGGTAATTTTTGTATAAAACATAGGTATGTATGTATGATATGTTATGTTGCAAAAGAAAATTGTAAAACAATCATTGGCAAACATTCCATATATCTCTGATGAGGATGAGAAGTCGAACGACCACAGATAGGCCGTAGTAGATACAGCATAAATATTGAGATTTAACAGTCAGACAGCTCAAGTTGTAAATAAAATGAATTTGTTTGCACCAAATGATATATGATTGTATTGTGTTGCATTAATACTTATATATTTTTGTATAACGTTTTATTTTATTTTATTTTATTTATTTTACATACCCTACCACACCAAATATGGCAGAGCATGTTCGATCATTCGTTATGTAGGATTTATTGAAGGGAGTATGATAAAGAAACTGACAAGTTTGTTGCTTACAAAGACTCGTTTGTCAGCACATACAAAATTACTGTAATTTTCCATTACATACATACGTATATAAATACATAATTGATCTTTACAAGCCTTCAGTCCGTATTACGACCTAGTTTCCCACACCACCTACGTTGAGTGTTGTTATTTTATACATGAGTGGCGGGACCTACAGTTTTAACTTGACTCCGAAAAACATATTTTTGACACACTTTTCATGGCAATTTATTTGATCTCTGAGTTTTTGGATTTTGTTCGAGATATCTGACCTAGGGTTTGAATCGTGACCAAACTTCTAATAATACAACACCCTACCTACTTGACTACGGCGACTTCTATTTCCATTACTTCACATACTTTCCATCTTTCAAGCAATTTGTGTATTCCACGCCAATAAAACTATTGCAGCAAGTCAATTAGTCACGTAATTTTCGTAAGAAACTCGATGAAAACAAATAGTAGTCGCAGGTAGCACTGTTAGAAACCATCTCCTCCCAAATCGTATTATTACTGCTATGCTAATAAAGCTTCTCCACTCAAGTGAGTGGTTAGTAGAATGTAATACTAGAATGATAGAGCTACCACACTTCAGTGTGTCACTGAAAAAGGAGGCCCTTTTTGAAATAAAAATAGATTGTTGTGTTGGCAGTAGTGGGGGAAAACTTTTGATTGGTCTGGAATCTGGGGTTTTTTTCTGGTTTTGAAGAAAGTACAGAGCCACTTAAGCAGCAATGCTGAAGTTTAAACTCTAGGCACCAGAAATTATAACTCCCCAAGGCTACTGCGTAAACCCTGGGTAAGCCCGGCGAGTCCTCGTTTCTGCATACCAGGGCATATACACTTGGCGTTCTCAGAAGTTTTCGGCTGTCTTAAATTTCCACAAATTCCGCAGAAATAAGGGGCGCCTATGTCCCATAATCAGGTCCTTGATCTCATAGCACAATTCCCTGTTAGAAAACCTATTTGGAATGGTCGAGCCTGGGCCATAATAGTCTGGGGACTTCACAATCTTCACTATTTCGCCACAAAGTGCCCCCTTTCTTATAAGCATCCAATCGAACAACCTGCTAAACTATCCTAAATCGTCTCCAGTCTACGAGAGAATAACCAGACCCACAAATTGTATCACAAGAGTATCACGATACGGAGTGGATATAAATTTAAAGCCTAATTAATTGACATAGCAATCGCGACAAATTGTATCATAATGATATGAGATTGTTTGACCTTGGGATATCGTCGCTATAAGTGTGGCTCTAAGCCTAGAGATAGGGACCACCATACGGTTTCACAAGCGATAATTTGTTAAATTTGAATTTAAGGGTTTTAATATATTCTCTGATTCTCAAGTGACAATTAGGACAATGCATCCAGTGACACGGGATCAGGGTCTGTCCTAGAATGCAAGAAGGCGATTAACAATTACTGCAGGTATGGTATGTTACTTATTGCGTTACATATTATACTTCAACCAGTGGCGAAAAAGAAGTGAGTAAATAAGTATACAAATGAACGGCCTTACTGGCAACTTCACCTTACTCGTACATTTCAATTCCCCAGGCGTGGTAGATAGTAATCAATGCAGAGCATGTTGAGAGGCCATTGAAACTAACTGTGAAACACTTTAAAAGTCATTTTCCAGCCCGAGTTCCAAATACACTATCCCAGACAGAGCGTTGAACAAACTAAGGAAGTTTTGTATAAAATACAGACCTCCTAGAGATAATATAGTTGACCCTATGTAATGGTGGCAGCACACTTGCCGCGTTCATGACTTAGGTATGGTCTATGAATGGTCTTTTCATCTTCAAAGTACCTATCTTACTAAGTGAGAATAAATAATTGATATGTAAACTACCATAGTCTAGTAGATAGTGTATTGGCTTGTCAGATTTGATGTCGTGGTTAAACCAAAGGCACAGACATCTCGAACAAAAACGGAAAAAATATTTCTTCCGCAACTTCCTCCCAGCAGATAAAATTGCCATGAAAACCTTCTCAAAACCTCTATCATACGGTGTCGATTTTAAACTGTAGGTCCCGCCACTCATGGATAAAAATTAACAAACACAATATGGTTGGGGTGGCAAGCTAGGTCTGAATCTTCAATAAAGGGTTGTAATGACCAATTAAGTAAGTAAGTACCTATCCTACCAATTGTTAAATAAGTACTAAATCTACTAATCATTTGTAAAAAATATGTAGGTGTTGTAAATACTTTTTCTTAGGTTATATAGCTAATATCTGAACCAGAGAGTGCATATCGTAGAAAACACATTGATCCGAAACATTTAGGGGAACAAATAATCTAACTTTAAGTCCTCTATGCTATCATTTGGATTCATGACGTTCTTTTTTCACAAACATTAGTTTCTTTCATACTTATCACAATAAATGCAATGTAGATGTATATATTGTTGGGTTTCACCACTTGCCGGTTATAACACAATTTTTTTATATTCAGAATGATTATTGTTTACTGATGTTTTTTGTACATACATGAGCATAAACTGCAATAAAAAAATGGATTTTTTAACAACTTCATTTCACATAAATGGGGTTTTGGTGTGAAAAGCAGGAAAACAGAAGTTTAATTTTTTAATAAAATTTATGAATTCATGAATATTTTTAAAGTCTTCAAAATTTTTTTCAAACTTATATACACAATTCTCAAACGCAAAACTTATAAACGTTTCTATTGCAAAAATTTTATTTTATCAATATTATTTATAACTTTTCAAATAAAAAAACATAAAAAAAATTCAAATCAAATCAATATTTACAACTGTTTAGTCAAACACATGATCAACCACACCACACCATACCAAACCAATTCCCAACTTCGAATAGAGAAGAGTATTGTATGCCATACAATATTAATTTTTAGTTTTATTTTTATCGCTTATCTGCTCAAAATCCTAATAAACGACAAAACCGAAATCTATAAATTTGTAATCGTATTTTGCTCTGTATATTTGGGTATAAATATTACAGAGCACTTGTGAAATACTCAAACAAACATTTTTATTGCTTTCATATTTTTCCATTTTTGGTTTGAGTGGAGTGAAGCATTTGAATTGAATTGAATTGAATTCAATTCAATTTATTTCATTTCGTTTCTTCTGCTTTTTTTTACGATTTTTCCTTTTTCTCTTCATAGGAAATTTCAAAAACATGCACAGATATATATAAATAGTATTTTGAGTTGAACCTGGTTTTATATTCCAATTTTATTATTATTTCACATGAAGAATTCTTTATTATTTTTTCTTTTTTTTTCTATTTTTGAGAATATTTTTTTGCCTACCAGTTTATTTCTATTTGGAAACTATTACGGCGTCATTGATTTAACCATACCAAAATTTTGAATGTGATTTCACATTCATTAGAAGAAACTATTTGTGGAATCTTTTAGTGAAAACCGGACTTTAAACATATTCTTTAGGTAGGCTGGTTAAAGGTGAAGAGCATACAAGTCGTATAATTGTGTCTGTATCCAGTAAAAATGCCTTTTAACACTACTAATCCACTCATTTAAAATGAACTATGTCTGGTATAAAAACCTATTAACTTACAAGTGTTGTTCAATGACTATAGCAGTCTGATGTCGCCGTAGACTAGTAGGTAACTTGTTGTTGGTTGTTGTAAGGGAACTGTTCAAACCTTAGGTCAGACATCTCCAGCAAAACGAAAAATGAAAAAATATTTCTTCTTTATCTCAGCTTGTTTCTGGCAAAAACTCTGAAAATAAATAAAATTGACATGGAAACATTTCAATAAAATCTGTCGTTCGGGGTAGACTTTAAACTATAGGTCTCGCCGCTCATGTATAAAATTAACGCACACGGCATAAGTGGGGTAAGAAGCAAGGTTGCAGTCCTGACTGAAGGATTGTAATTACTAATTATGTATGCACGGATAGTAGCCTGGTTTTCAATGCAAAAAAGTCGTTTGATTACTCCAATCTATGCACTGTAATCCTCTAGCACTTTAACTCGTTTATTCATTTCATCATTTCCCATCACTTCTTGGCGATTACGTATCCATATGACGCATATCCCAAGATGACAAATATAATTTATATGGGCTGGTGTTAGAACCACGACCTAATATCTAATAAGCCAACATACTACCTCAGATTACAACGATTCCCTAGCCCAAATGATAGCACGCATTTTCGCTTGGAAAATCGTAGTCAGCAGTCGTTGGCATAGTTTGGTTTCTGAGCCATTTTCCTACCCGTGTGGGTTAGCTTCAAAGGTTTCTCATTTCAAATTTCGTCCTTGTACCGCTGACTGTACTAATTGCATAGGTTCGACGTGTAATACATTTCCCCAAGTCATATAAATCTCGGACAGCATAGTAGAATATGCATCGCATTTTCGTTCACATCCACACTATTTGGGCATATTATGTGCTAATCTGTGCTGATAGTTTCTGAATCAACAATGACCAGCTAAGAACTGAGTGATAAGCTAACTAAGGGATAAGCTGATATGTCCGCCTTCCTTTAAAACGCTGTTGTTAACATTCCTTCTTTCCTCCCCTTTTATGGCTGCAGCTTATCTTCCCCCAGTATCTTCAAGCTTGGAGCCATCCGTGTAGTAACAAGTCCTAAAGGGCTACATACATACATACAGTGTATCACTAAAGTGAGTATGCAGCGATATATATATTTGAAATGATTGGAAAAATTGCTTAAGATTTGAAATAAAAACACAAATATTATATTATTTCATTTATTTTACATGTAAACTTAAGAGAAATAATGAGGAAAAATAATTTTTCTAATTCATTACTGGTTAATAACATTATAATTAACAAAATGGTTAGAATTCAGGTCACATAAGTAAGTACGCAGTTCACAAAAATTGGCAGTATGATTTGAAGTCAGGCTAATATTTATTATTTTGTTGGATAGCCCTTTGCCTTTTTAACTGACTTCAATCTCGATGGCATAGATGTTATAAGATTTTGGGTAACGGAATGTGGAATTTTATTCCACTCCTCAAGTAGTGCAGTTTTAGGGGTGTCTTTGCTTGTAATAACATGACTTCTGATTTTTTTTCGAGATAATCTCTCAGATGCTCTATTGGATTAAGGTCGGGTGATTGGGAAGGAGTTTTTAGTTGTTCTGACGTATTACACAAAAGATAATCTCTAACGATATGGGCTGTATGTTTAACGTCATTGTCCCGTTGGAATACCGATAAACACAAGATTTCCAACACCTGATGCTGCCATACACCCCCTTACCATAACCGATCCCCCACCATGTTTTACTGTGGCAGCCATATTTTTTGGATCGAGCTCAGTGTTCACTTTTCTCCACACTTTGTGACACCCATCTGAGCCAAAAATATTATATTTACTCTCATCAGAAAATATAACTGATTTCCAGAAATTTGCATCCTTGGTTTCGTACTCCTTTACGAAGTCCAAATTTTTGGGAAAAAAATTGAGATATTTAATTATTTTCATGCTGCATACTCACTTTAGTGATACACTGTACATGCGTACATGATTGGTCCTTACAACCCTTCAGTCAGGATTACAACTTAGCTTCTCACACCACTTATCTTGTGTGCATTAATTTTATCCATAAATGGCGGCACCTACCTATTAAAGCCGATTCCAAACGGAAGATTTTTGACAAACTTTTAGTGACAATTTCATTTACTCTTAGAATTTTTGCCAGAAATCTGCTGAGAGGATAATATAAATAAAAACTGACTGGAAAAGTTTCTCAAAAAGTCTGTCGTTCGGATAAAATTAACACAAATTAATTCCTACTGAAGGGTTGTAATGACCAATTATGTATGTATGTAAGCATTTACAAGACGATTGTAGGGAAACTATATTTCAAAATACCTCAAAATTCGTATTTCCAGTTTCGTTACATCACTGTAAAGCACTAAACGGTGATTCTCTTAAACTGAACGTAAAATTACCCATATGCTATAGACATGGCTGGTGAATGTGTTTGAAATTATCGAAATTTTATGTTTTTTTTTTTGTTTTTTTTGTTTTTGGAATTTATTTTTATGTTTATTGATACATTTCATGATTTGATTTGTTTCAATATATGAATGAGTCAACAACACAATTGAGAACTGGTTGATGAGAAAATGTATGTGTATGCCTGTGCCTGTGCCTAAGCCTAATCCCAGACATTTATTTTTTTTACGATTATCTTCACTTGAATTGTGTACACAAAAATATGTTATTCTGTGTTGTTGGCTGGTACATTTTGATGAAAATAATGAAATTTTAGTGTCTGTGATTTATGTTCACATTTTCTTTTTATTTCATTTCATTTTATTCTGGGATTTTTTTTTATTGTTTTTTCCTTTGTTTTTTTGTTTTTTTCCTCTTGTTACAAGTAACACATGTAGCAGTTTCATCATCTTGTTCAACTAATTCTTGTACTTGTATTTTGTATGTGTTAACAACTTGTAGTTGAGTGTGACTGTATGTATGTGCACACGTTTGTCTGACCAACCACATCCTAAGCAACATCCTTGATGTGTTAAACATGTCTACAGAATTGTTTTTTCGTTTGTTTGTATTTTATGAGTTTAAGTACAGTGCTCGTAAATAAAAATGTGGTGCACAATTGTAGAGGTATTGGTTATGATAACTTAAAAGACAATAAAAATAAAATTGTTTCAATCATTGACACTTAAATAATTATTGAAGCATTATTATTATTATTTTTATTTTTATTATTTATTTTTCGCTCTCTTTCCCTCTTCTTTCTTCTCCTTTCCTCCTTTGTATTTCTGTTCCATGAAAGTCTCCCCACAAGGTATTGAAAATTTATGTTGATTAATCAGACTTTCTAACGAATTATTATTGAATTTATCTGAAAGGTTTATGACTCTCAATGAATAGGCAATAGAAAATCAAATCATTTAATATAATACAAATATAAAACAGATATAAAGTATGTGCATGCTTGGGTGCACAATATATTATCAATGAGTGTCGGATTTTCAAAGGAATGTAAAATATACAAACATTTACACTGGATCCTTCAGGTTTAGATATTGTTTTTCAAAATTTAAATAATTTGTTTTTAATGTTAAACGTATGTCGTCATAGTCCAGTAGGTAGTGTGTTGACTTATTAGACATGAGGCGATGTAATGAGTGTTTGTTTTATGAAAATTAAACACCAGTTTTTTATGAGAAAATCAAAAACTATTCAATTCAAACTATTAGCCATTGCTGGCTACATATTTATGTAATTTTTTAGGAAATTGTAGATTTAACGCGCATAAAACTGTTCATCTTAGGAAGCAAACCAGTTAGTCATCCAATTTTAAACTTTCTTATAGGAATTGAAGTTTTACTCATCCAATGCGTATCCTATTGATGAAAACATATTTCCGATATGGTACACGGTTTCATGTTATCCCATCAGACACACAGCTTTCATGTCGAATTGTTCTGGTTTTGTTGCCAAAGTTGATGGCCCAATTTTGATAGCCAGTAATAATACAGTATAGAACTGATTTTCTATAGTGTCTTTGAAGCAATTGCTGGCTATACATTTTTTAGAACTTTCAGAAAACTTGTGGATTCCTCAGCATTAAAACTATTCGTCTTTTGAAGCAAACTAATTAGTCGCCGAATAATCGACTTTCTCGTAAGAATCCAAAGGCTGCTTAGCGAATGCGTGTCTCATCGATGAAAACAAAGTAGTAGTCGGAAGGAGTCAACTCTGGTGAATATGATAAGTGGGCCTAATGCTTTGCTTGTATTCTGAACCAGTTTTGCTTTGTGTGCCTTTTGGCCCATTCTGGAAATTTTTCGATCAATGCATTGTTCAAATTGATCATTTGTGATAAGTAGTGATCTGATCACCAGGTTTTAAGAGGTCGTAGTACACCACACCTTTGTGATACCGCCAGACATACAGCATTTCTGCCAAAGCTGATGGTTGTCAAGGACTTACTCATGTTTTTCTCCATTCAGAATTATGAAAATAAATTACTTTTTTCATCGTCAGTAAGAATTCGATGCAGCATTGATTTTCTGTCGCGTCTTTGCAGCAAAATTTCACAAGTGGTTTACCGTTGTTCCATCTATCTGTCATTGAAATTATGTGTCATCCATTTCCCAGATTTTTGGTTCTTTTCCACAGCCTCTAAACGATCACAATTTGTTTGTTGGGCAATATTTAACATTTCTCTTGTTTGTTTCTGATTTAAAGTGTCATCTTCATTCAAACTTTTTTGATGGTTTTCCACATTTGTTCAAAATTCTGCGTTCAAAAAAGTTGAGGCTCGTTCACAATAAAGGTTCCTCATAGAGACGTATATTGACGCTCACTTCATACCAGTACATCTGGTATTATGTGCCATTGAAAGAATAGCATTCATATCTCAACGCTCACTTATTTTCTTTTTATCGGATGATTTTACTGCATGAGAAATTCCAATATCGATAACTACTTTTTGACTGATACATCTGACCGTAGGTCCTGAGAAAGGCTTCCAATTGTGAAAAAATACATAAATTTGCAAGAATTTCACGGCTCACATTGCCCCTTTTACGGTGATCATAATCTGCTGAGTGCGTACGCAATTCATATATCATATCATATATTGATCGTTTACCTTTCTAATGTTATTTTTTTTACTTCTGTCTACTGAAGAGAACTTTTAGTATTTGCTGAGAATATATTGACCTATACAAACAGCCAGGCTGTCATAAGTTGCTTTCGAACATCGTATGGAAATCCAAGTCTATCCCTGCAGGTCGCCTATTCCCCTGAGAAATTACAGATTACATGAAGGTCCCTACTAATAAATGGTTTCGAGGTTTTCCAGGAAACTTAGCTGTGGACAAATTGGTTAAAATAAATATGGGACTGAATCACCTTCTTTAGAACGCCTTGGCCAAAATTGGGCTAAAAGTTTTGGATAAATTCCATTCAATTTCTAACGCTTGGTGGATAAAAGCGAGAATTTGCAGTCTGCTAGGTTGAGCAGAATGATGCCGCGTAGAATATTCTGCATGAGTGATTTACGGTATGGTCATCTCAAGTTGAGGTGATATGAACTAGTCATTGAGATCGTGTGATTTAACCTCGTTTGACTTTTTGCTGTGGAGTTTTTTAATTTCGCAAATAACGCAAAAACCACAGGGATACTCGAAGCCATCGGTCAACCCAATTTATGTACAAGTATCATTAACAGTATGGGACTTTAATTCGACATCTGTCAAACTAAGTTGTGAAACCAATTTTTTGCTTTTCAGTTGAAAGTGTGACATTGACGAAAATGGATCGATTAACTATCACACAACGCATAAAAATTATCAAAACCTACTACATAAATGGTGATTCTGCCACAGCCACGTATCGGCAATTTTTCGAACAAAATTTTCTTCAGCGATGAAGCACATTTCACACTCGGTGGGTATGTTAATAAACAAAATTGTCGTATTTGGGGTTCTGAGAGCCCTCAAGTAATTGAAGAGAGGCCATTACATCCAGAAAAATTCACTGTTTGGTGCGCTCTTTGGTCCGAAGGTGTCATTGGACCTTACTTCTTCGAAAACGACGATGGAACGACTGACACCGTCAATTCGGAGCGTTATGGTCATATGATAACCGACTTTTTTTTGCCTCCTATTGAAGAATACGACTTGAAGAATATGTGGTTTCAACAAGACGGTGCCACATGCCACACAACTCGAGCGAATATGGCTTTATTGCAAGAGAAATTTACTGGCCGCATAATTTCTCGTCGTGGCGATATCAACTGGCCACCAAGATCATGCGATTTAACATTATTAGACTTTCTTTGTGGGGCTACGCAAAACACCGTGTTTATGCAGATAAACCTTCAACTCTTGAGCACTTAAAAACCAACATTCGTCAAGTTATGGCTGAGATACCGCCCAATATGTTGCAAAAAGTGGTCGAAAATTACCTCAAAAGAATCAATGCTTGCAACACTTAGCATGGAGGTCATTTAATTGATGTAGTGTTTCACATAATGACATAATGTCAACGTTCAAACTTTACAATAAAAAAGAAATATCATGAAAAAAATATTTTATATGTGTTTTATTTACGTTTACTTTTGAAACCACGAAATGGATAACCCGACATTTCGAATGTGCTCCATCTAAAGCATCTGTGATGTCTGCTATTTTCCACATATAATGTCATCAAGAGATCTCTCTAACGAAAAAAATTTCGATGATATCTCACACACAATTTTGTTTTCCTCGATACAAATCCAAGTGTTGTCTGTTGCTATTGAAACAAAATTTTACCACTTTTTGTGACTTTCGCTTCAAATTAATTTAATTAAAATACAAAATGGGCTAAGGAAAAAAGTTTTAATAAATTAAACAAAATTTCTGCTTAGAAGTTCATAATTAAACCACATTTTTGCTTGCTTTGCGTGGTAATGAAGTAAATAGTGCCACGGGCCTGTTAAATTTTTAATTAGATTTTCATGAGTCTGTTTTCTATTGATTTGCTCATAAATTGAAAAAAAAATTTATTTATTTGTGTTTCATTTTAGAAAATTTCAATTATATTTTACTTTGAAGTAACAATGCACAACAAAAAAATTTCGCTTAGCAGGACATATGTATATACATATGTATATTGTAACCTTTAGGGGTATATATGTGTATGGTATGGTGTATTTCGGCAATTGAGCAGTTTTGAAATACATGTGTCAACTAGATTGATACAAAATTTGTAGGATACTGTATTTAAAGAAAACAGAAAGCTTACATACATATGTATGTAGGAAAATGAGTTCTTTTAATATTTCTGACTCTTAACAATTGACTCCTGTCGAAAAACTGACTCATTCGGTTTGCGTTTGATTGAAATAAAATGTCGAAAGAAAATTTAAAAAAATCTGAATTCCTGCACAGAAGAACATATATAATGTATAAGGTGGGCCATATATCGGTATAAATTTGAACCATCGGTTATTTCGAATCCGGTAATACTTATGTCATTCTATTTTGTCACAAAATTTAGTATCTTCACTGAATATAATGAATAGATTTACGCTTGAGCAACGTTGGGATTTATTGGAAATTTATTTCCAAAATAAATACAATTGGTCGGAAATTGTGCGAAAATGTCGTACAAAATTTGCTCGCAGACCAGGAGCAACAGTGCCCTGTATACGCAAATTTATTGCTAAGGTTCGTGAAACTGGAGTCATTGTTGATGCTCTAAGACGTAAGCGTTCTTCTACAATGCGTACACCCGGAATCCGCCATAGTTTAGTAGGCAGTGTGTTCGCTTATTAGACGTAAAGCCCGGGTTCGTATCCCAGGTCAGACATCAAAAACGAAATACGAAAAAAAAATACTGCTTCGGCGGCTTTCTTTCAGTAGATTTCTGGCAAAATCTCTGAGAGTAAATAAACCTGCCATGAAAAAGTTTCTCAAAAATCTGTCGTTCTGAGTCGACGTTAAAATGTAGGTCCCGCCACTCAAGTATAGAATTAAGGCACACAACATGAGTGGTGTGAGAAGCTAGGCTGTAATCCTGACTGAAGGGTTGTAATGGTCAACTATGTATGTATGTTGATGCGCCAAGACGTAAGCGTGATCGCGCAGTGCGTACACCCGGAAATGTCGAAATTGTGACTAAGATTGTGCATGAGAATCCATCAACAGCAACTCGTCATCGTTCTCAAAATTGAACAAGATGTCGGTATGCCTTACAAGTTGGTTCAATATTTGAAGCCACATGACCATCCGCTTCATTTTCGCTTCGTTAAATGGGCCAACGAGAAACTACTAAATGATGTCGATTTTGTAAATCTACTTGAAGTGTTGTACAACTGACAGTATGGCAACTAGGGTTGCCAGCCCGGCTGGACTTGGCTGGATTGTCCAGCTTTTTTGATGCTTGTCCAGTTTCAAGCTAAAATTTAATTTGTCCAGCTAAATAGAAATTTTTTAGTACACTGCAATAATGCACATGCAAATATGCATGTGACGGACTGAACCGAAAAAATGTAAGTTTAGTTAAATAAATTTTAAAGAATGCAATGAATTTACTTAATTGTAATATTTTTAAATAATATAACATATGTATATATGTTGATAACAATTGATATTTTAATAAAAATTATTGGGTCCGCCATCTAACGTTTTTTTTTCAACTAGTGCTTATTTCGTGAATGGTAACACTTACCTCATGTCTGATTTGACAGATAATTAGTTTTATCCTTCTGCTGAACGAATATGGTTGTGTATACGCTTGAACAACGCTGGGAAATATTGCGACATTACTTTGAAAATCATGGTAATGTTGCAGAATGTGTGCGAAAATTGCGAACGGATTTTGGAAGAAGAGAAGCACCGTCAGCTCCGTATGTTCGTTATCTTCTGAAAAAAGTGAAAGAAACTGGCATCCTCATCGATAAACGAAAGCGTGAAAAGCCAAAAACAGTGCGTACACCCGAGAATATTGCTGCTGTGGCAGAAAGTATGCGTGAAGCGCCATCAACATCAATTCACCGTCGTTCTCAACAATTGAACATTTCGGAGACATCATTGAGACGAATTTTGCATAAAGCCCTAGGTATGACGCCATACAAAGTCCAATTGGTTCAGGAGTTGAAGCCAATTGACCATCCAATGCGTTTTCGCTTCGCTAAGTGGGCCTGCGATCGACTTACAGAAGATGCCGATTTTGGCAAAAAAAACCGTCTTTTCAGATGGAGCTCATTTTGATCTTGGCGGGTATGTTAACAAGCAAAATTGTCGCATTTGGGGCACAGACCACCCGCACGCATACATTGCCGCACCCAAAACGAGTCACTGTTTGGTGCGGATTTTGGTCCAGAGGCATAATTGGGCCATTTTTCTTCAAAAATGAGCAAGAAGTGGCCGTTACAGTCAATGGCGATCGTTATCAGGCCATGTTGAACGAATTTTTGTTCACAAAAATTCAAGAGGAGGATATTGGCAACATTTGGTTTCAACAGGACGCCACTTCGTGCCACACAGCCGAAGCTACACTCGATATTTTGCGCCCTGTTTTTGAAGATCGCAGAGCTGATGTCGTTTGGCCACCTCGGAGCCGCTATTTGACACCGTTGGACTATTATTTGTGGGGTGCCGTCAAAGATAAGTGTTACGCCGACAAGCCAGAGACAATTGACGCTTTAAAGGACAATATTCGTGAAGCCATTGGTGAAATACAGCTGCACACAATCGATAATGTGCTTAAAAATTGGACAGATCGTGTAGACTACTGCATGGCCAGCCGAGGCAGCCATTTGAATGAAATTATTTTCCATTATTAACCGGAAGGATTGTACTTTCAAATAAAAAAATAAATTTGAGAAAATATTCAGTAGTTTTTTTTTAAAGCAATTTCAAAAAAAAAAGTTATTTGGCGGACCCTGTATTTACACAAAACCAAAATTAACATTTTCTCAGTATTTTTTATGTCCAGCTTTTTTTTGTATTGTCCAGCTTTTTAAGTTGTTAAGTTATTGAGTTAAGTTATTAAGAGAATTTTACTTTTGCTTTTTAATTGGTTGAACATGGCCGTACATTGGAATAGAAGTTTAATTGTACTTATTTCCTCTATTGCTGCTAGATGGGCCAACGACAAACTGTCGCCTTTGGTGAAAAAAATAATCTTTTCATCTCATTTTCATCATGATGGGTATTTGGTGCTCAGAAAGCCTACACGTGGTCTTATAGATGGCAATGCACCCATTACGAGTGACTGTTTGGTGCAACTTGTGGAGCGGAAGCATCATTGGTCGATATTTCTTTGAATATGAGAACTGTGCAACCATTATGGTCAACAGAGACAACTATCGCACCAAGATAGCTGACTATTTTGTATCCGCTCGTCCTGGTATTGATGTGAGCGATTTTTGGTTTCAACAGGTTGGTCCAACTTGCCATACATCTTATGCCACAATCGATTCATTGCGTCAAACGTTTGATAGTTGATGCCAATTGGCCCCCAATAAGATGCGTTTTGACCCCGCTGGTCTATTTTCTGGGGGGTGCCGTTGAAGAAAAATGTTATGCCGACAAACCAGAGACAATTAAACATTTGAAAGCCAACATTGGTGATGCCATTGCCGAGATACGACTCCATACACTCGAAAAAGTGCACGAAAGTTGGTCCGATCGAATGAGACCAGTCGCGGCAGCCATAAGTACGAAATAATTTTCCATTTCAAACCGAAACAATTGTACTTCACAATAAAAGAATAAATTTTGGCAAAATTTCAAACCATTTTTGCTTTATTGCATTTTGAAATTTAAACTTTTAAATCACCAACCGTCCACCATTAAAATGCTGTTTAGTTCTTTGCTTCTTTTTAATTCAATGTTGCATACTTTACGGATGTTATAGCATAATCATATACATACATACTATACATACGTATGAGCAATATTTATTAAAATTTAAATGCCAACATTCGTGATGCCTTTGCTGGGATACAATTCCATATACTCGACTTGACATTCAATTGAAAAATACATTTTTTCTTGTAATAATTTAAACAAAAATTTAATTGAAAAATCATAAACTTTTAGTGAACGTTAGTTTTGAAATCTAAAAGAATAAATATACAAAGAAAAATAATATAAAACAGAAAAGAGAAGAGTGGATAGAAAAAATATAAAATAATTATTAAAATAATCAAGTAAATAGACAGGACTTTATAAAATAAAATGCAATCAAATGAAATTTTATTATTTCTGTTTCTGTTTTCTTCTTTCACTTCCACCACTTCCCCCTGCCATAACTTTACATAGAATTTTTTAGTTTTCATTTAACTTTTTTTCTTAAAGTCAAATCAAGAGAAATAATTAAAGCTGTTCATTAAGACTATTTCCAACAACAACAACAACAGCAGCAACAACAGCTGTAGCAGCAAAAACAACAACAAAATAGATGAAGTTAAAACAACACAATTTGTTATTTTACTAAGCTTTTCCCAGTAACGCAAAAAAGCCAACAAAAGGAAAGATGAAAAAGTGTTGACCTTTTTCTTTCATGTATAGAAAATTGTGCAAGGGCTTTCAAGTTCGGGTTGATTTTCTAAATCCTGATGATATTATGAAAATATTGTTAAGTTTTAACCTCATTAAAACTGTTTCCTTGATTGCAAACAAAATAAAAACAAATATGTGTTTAGTTTCAATTAAACTCTTTATTGTTCGCACTACTTTTGTGTGCCACCGTTTACAACTTGAAGAATCCATCATTAATTGCTTTATTCGTTATTCTTCTTTACACTCTTCTGCGTACACACTAACAATTGCTCGTTAGATCTTTAGAACGGAGATCTTCAAACCACGATTATTCTCTTCACACGCAACGCGTCTTCACACAAGACTGACTGAATTCTTACTACTCGTTGCCTGCTATGTCTTGCCTTTTTATATGCCCACGTAATCAGTCTTATGAAGGTTCTTGAAGTCGAACGTATGGGGTTTCGCCTTCTCGAAGCCTCTGTAGCGACTTCATTGTGGTTTGCGTATTTTGTTCACATTGCTTGTTGTTGCGTTCTCGCTTACTTGTCTATAGCCTTTTCTTCTTAATGCTGTTGTTGGTTTACTTGTAACAAGTTCGTTGTATTTGTTTGTGTAGCTTTTGCTCATTTTAATGTTAAACGATGTACGCCGTTTCCATTTTCGTAACAATATATAATGTACCAGGTGTACCGTGTGTAAAGTGTGCTTCCAGAAACAAATGTCTCCATAGAAAGTATTTATTGTGAACGAGCCTTAATTTCTTTTTATTTGTTTGGGCGTTTGACGTCTGTCAAACATATTCAGTATACGTACATCAAATCAGGGGCGCATTTTATACTAGAAAATGATGATTTGAGAGAAACATAAATTTTTTGCTATCATTTGAGGAAAGGTGCTGGTGAGTCGCATTGAATGCTTGTCAAGACATATAGTGATCATGCTATGCAGATGGTGGTTCCGATAGTTCAAAGATAACGATTTTGATGCGAGAAATAAAGAACGTGGAAGAACAACAAAAAAGTTTGAAGACGCCAAGTTGCAAACAATAGTGAAGATGACACTTTGGTTCAGAAACAAATGACAGAAATGTTGAATGTGGCACAACAAAAAATTTCAGATTTGGAAAATGGGTGCCTCATGAATTGAATGACAAACATATGCAAAACCGAAAGACCACTTGCGAAATTTTCCTTCAAAGACACGACAGAGAATCAGTGTTGCATTGAATTATTACTATCGATAAAAAATTGATTTAAATTCGGAACTCTTAATGGAGAAAATCATGGCTAACCCGCGACAAACATCATCTGCGGCTGCAAATCAGAGCGATTTAACAGGAAGACAATGATGGTTTGTTTTGTGGGAAAACAAAGGTATGTTGTACCACGAGCTCGAAAAACGTTCTGAAACTGTTAATACAGACTGCCACCGACAACAGATGATGAATTTGAACCATGCATTGATCGTAAAATCGACGTGGTCTAGTAGGTAGTGTGTTGGCTTATTAGAGGTGCGACCACGGTTCAAACCCCCAGGTCAGACGAAATATATAGAAAACTTCCTCTTAGCAGATTTTAGGCATAAGCTCTGAGAGTAAATAAAATTGTTATGAAAAGTTTATCAAAAATCTGTCATTCGGAGTCGTCTCTAAATTATAGATCCATCTACTCATGTATAAAATTAACACACACAATAGAAATGATGTGAGAAACTAAGTCGTAATCCTGACTGAAGGTTGGTAATGACCAATTATGTGTGTATGTATGTGGTGACCAGAGTGTGCTACAGCATACGACAAGTTAATTTTGCTACATGACATGTATCTGTATACGAACAAAACCGGATACAATCATAACATTAGACTGAGAGTTGCTACCCCACCCACTGTATTCACCAGAGTTGGCTCCTTCCAACTACTATTTATTTTCATCGCAGAGACATGCATTGGCTGACCAGAATTTGAATTCTTACGACTAATTGACTAATTGGATTGCTTCAAAAAACGAACAGTTTTATTGAAGTAGAATCCACAAATTGCGTGAAGGTTAAATAAAAAGTGCAGCCTTCATCCCATTAAAAATTGGTTTCTTGTCTAGTTTATGTGATGGAACTCTTCAATATTCCAGATAACGACAAAGAAAATCGAAAATCTAATACATTTGGCGGGCAAATTTATTAAGAATTCCTAAAAAGTATTCCATTAAGCGTTTAATTTCCAAAAACGGCATGAAGTCGTTGAGGTCTCTCTATTTTTATGGACTTTTGTAAGCCCGAATAGACCATTTCTTCTGATTTACATATCCCTGCCCCTGTCAATAAAAATAAAGCTTTGTCTAGAAAAATTATCATTTCAGCCAAATATTAGACGTGTTCTTCCTTGAAATTTAAACTTTCTCCACGAATTCTTGGTCCAACTAAACAATTTACCATCAGCTTTGAACTCGAACCTTAAAACCCCTGTTTAAGTAAATTTTGAAAAGAGGAAAGAGAATTATTTGTACTCCAAAAAGAAAGGAAAAGAAAAGAGAATATATTATAAAGGAAAAGTGATAAAAGAAAAATAAAATAACAAAGTTGTTGGCAAAGAAAACAAAATGCGTTAGATGGCAAGGAAACCCCCTTAAGCCGGTATACTTCATTACCGTTTACTTTTAATTTGTTACAGACGCAAACTCTTATGAGCAGAGAACAAAAAAAAAGTATAAAAAGACTGAATAAATAAATAAGAGAAGTAAAAATGTGTTGCATAAAGAGGATGATTACCAGAGCCAAGAATACATAAAATTAATACGAAGAAATAATTTTAAATTAATGAAAGCATGGTCAACCTGTATATTTCGGAAGACATACTGAAGACATACTGAAGATTATAAAGTCACCGAAGTATAGTAAGTAGTGTGTTGCCTTCTTAGACGATAGCTGATGGTTCAGCGTCTGGGTAAGACATCTCCTTGACTTCTTGGCAGGCGACCTCTGGCAAAAACTCTGAGAATAACATAAAATTGCTATGAAAAGTTTCTCAAATCACTCGTTCGGAGTCAACATTAAATTACAGGTACCACCAACCTACTAACACATTATAAGTGGTATGAGAAGCTAGTTTCTAATCCTGACTAATGCGTTGCAATGACTAAAGAAGTAAGTACTGTACAGTATACTTTGGGGGCTCATATGTATGTTTAAAGAGAGAGTCCTTCAAGGAAATTTAACCATGTTCTCATAATATGTAGAAGTCGTGCAAAATAAACTCTTACAAATGTAACTCAAAGATGCCTCATTGAATGCATACAATGGTTGTCACCTATGAAGTCTTTTTAAAAGTGAGTGCGACGAAATTGAAAACAACTGAGATGGACTTGGATGGGTTACGAAATTTGGCAACTGGGACCAAAGATTACTTCTGCGCGGGAGTTTCTGATAGGAATTTAAATCCATTTAAAACTAGTCGATTACGTTATCGTTAATGATCCGAGTGAATTCCAGCACTACTAGAGTGGTTGACTTTAAGAAGATTTTTATAACGTGCACGATTAATAAGAGTTTGAACTTATTCTGTAGAGACACCTTTCTGTAGTATGCGGTGGTATTACAGTGGCGGGACAAAGACAACGGGAAAATGACCGTCTTTGAAGATGAGTTTGTAAGGACATACTTTATCGAGAAGATAAAGAGGGCAATCAGAGTATCTAGTGCCAGCGAGATGCAGGTCCTCATCGTCTTATCATTCCAATCCCTTAATGGCATCCATCTTCTCTTGAGTTGTTTACAAGCTCGTCCTATTTACACATACTTACGTTTTTACCTAATTGATCATTAGAACCCTTTACGCAGGATTACAACCAAGTTTCTCATACCAACAAGAGTTGTTGTTGTAGCAGTTCGGCTGTTGTCTCCGGAAGCTTCTCCCTGTATATAAAATATAAAAAGGTTAGTTTCAGTTTATGCCTTTGGTTGGTTGTATGCCATGTTATTCGGTGAGGATGGGATGGATAAGAGATGGGTTGTTTGTAGCTGGTTGTGTGTGTAAGTTGTCAAAGTCATGTGGTCGGTTTAGCTGGGCAGCTAAAGATATGCACCGTGTCGTGTGGTGCCAGGTTGCATAAGGGGCAGGTATCCTGGGTTGCCGGGATGATCCTAGCCCTGTAGCTATTCAGGAAGTTCGACCATCCTGATCTAAGTTGGGCCAGAATGCTTCTCGTAGCCCTTGGTAGCTGCCTTTCAGAATCGGATATAGGTGGTGGATGTTGATTTATGACCCTGTTATTGCTGAGCTCGTCTCTGGCCGTGACAGTCGTTTGGTGTCAGGCGTTTTGTACCTCTCTTACAGACTGTGGATCTACTATTGAGATTATGAGGTGGGTGATGTCCGAGTTGTAAATTGTGAGGTCCTGTCTTATGCGGCTGTATCAACCAACAAGAGTGGCGGTACCTACCGTTTTATATCGATTCATGGTCCTCTATTCATGTTACTTTTATTCTAATCATCATGCAAGCCTTCTGCATATCACTACGGCATGATTTACGCTGCTTAAAACGCTCTCCAGACCAGTTTGCAGTCTAGTACTATTGCCAGTCATATTTCCTCCATCTTCCGCGAAATCACTTCTCCCATTTTGGGATTTTTCTACTACTACTACTAAGGTTTTGATCGGGTTTGGTCTTAATCCCGCAAACAAAATCCTTTTAAATGATGTCACAATGAGTTTGAAATGAGTGTGAGTTTGAAAAAATGCTTTACTTGGGCAAACATCTTAACCATCAAAACATAGTCTCACGATATGCCTGGTTCCGCATTATTTTCAGAAGTAACTTATCGCTAACATCTACATTTTCTTCAGTTGCTTTCCTCATATTAATTAAATTATTCACATTTCAACTGAAGTTGAATTAATCTAACATACCTACACACATATAAAGTCACACAGCAATTGTCATAAGCAAATTAAAAATCCAGTAACTAAGCAAACGGAAATGACTAGAAAGAAAGCAAGAAAAATACTTCTAATCTACCTGCCCATATCTTAAAAAAACTTAAAATAAAGAAAGTCCTACCACCGCAACACTTTAAGAGGTTCAAGCTCAATCACTTACGTACAATGCAAGACAAAACGAATGGCAGAGAGAAAAACGGTACAATAATGTCTCTCTTAAGTATATACCCCTTAATTAAGAAGAAAACGAAAGAAAGAAGAAAAAACCGGCCACATTAAATAAAAAAAAGTTCTTTCCTTTTTAATTTATTTTCATTTCACAAAACATTTCTTATTCGAAAACATAATAAAGTTCTTGACTTCATCCACTTCTTGCCTTAATGGTAAGAGAAAATTAAATTGTCCTTTAAAATTAATTTGAATAATTAATTCAATACAAATGTTAGTTTTTCTCTCAACTTATCACACACAGTTCAGTTAGTCATTCATTAGTTTCAGTCTTTGAAGTCTTAGAATAACAAGCAAAAGTCATCGTGTATTTTTTAATTTCTTATCAGCACAGTGGAAAACACACAAATGCAGGTATAGTTTATCATCGTTTTACATAAATTGTATGTCAGTGTTGATGTTCAATAATAATCAGTAAGAGAGTTAAAATTAATGAATTTTTCCAATATGGTCCATGTTCTGGCCAGTCCTGTGCGTATATCCCAAAGCAAACGTACCTAAATCAACTGAACCTTAAGGTAATTCGGCTTTATGGCAGCCTGACTTTTCAACTATATAAATATATTCCCAAGGAACATTTCGCTAATTAGGCACCAGGATAGTCCTGTCTTTCGCGTCTAAGACACTGGAATGATCTGGGAGTATGTATACACACCACATCTCATCCATTTTCCCATAAAAATTTGAGTTATTCCCGTGTATTTTCACAAAATTCGGAGGAAGGTTTGTCTTCGCATGCCAATAATACTTATTTGTGTTGAATTGTAGGGGTTAATTGAATCCATCAGCACCGGAAATTAAGGGTCTATGACTCCAACATTTTGTCAAATCTTCTTAGGCCTGCAGATGATTGTAGGGGATCCATTTAATCTATCAGTACCGGGAAATTACAGTCTATGATTGCAGTATTGCTAGTGCTACCTAGGCCTGAACTTTCTGTCCATTTAATCTCCACAATATTGCTAGAACTGCTTAGGCCTGCAATTTTTGCCGCAAGTACTGCCTGTTATTCCAGGAGAAAAACGGTAAGAAGTCAATTTAGCTTTGCTTAAAGTATTCTAGTTGGAGTCGACTTGAGGGCACTGGCAATAAGTGTCACTGATTGATTTTTAACGTCGTTTACAATCGCGCAGACGCTGCCATTCAGGCTGCCCGTACATACAGTATTACCAGTTTATTTATCGTATTGTATAGCCAGTTACAGACAGCTTCGAAAGCTTAAAGCTTTCCGGACAGTTTCGAAGGCATTCTATCTTTATAAGCCTTTGGCACATAATCATAGCAGATAATCTCCAGATATTCGATCGTAGAATAGTAGCTGAGTTTAGTTCACCCCAGTCTCCGAAGAATTGATTTTTGAGATTTTGCATTTCCCTGATGGCAGCATGAGCTCAGTCTACTGGTGAGGTTAGGCTAGTGGATAGATTTCCGTTCACAGGCATGTTCACTAGGCGGTCAATATGTCCCATTGCGTTACTTAGCTTGAGGTAAACCACCTTGTCATGATCCGTTAATGGTGAGTTTGAACCACCCCAAGATCCAGATGAACCAGCCAGTACTGTAAATGGCACATTCCTCACCTTGTGCAGGTCTCCAAATGTTCTGTCACCCAAAAACGGATGACGTCCGTACTGAAGTGCAGCGCCCACACATGTAAAGGTGTTGTGTCGATGCCGTTTCTTATACATCCTGGCAGCTGCTGCAGTAATCCTGCTGAGGCATACCGAACCTATCAATGAAACTGGTAACAGTGCAGTCTTCCATTTGAATTCTTGTTAGAATGCGAATCGTTCTCTTGACGAACTCAAGTAATTTCCTGGTTCCCCCGCTGTCCACTGATGGACACAGAAGTTGTTAAATTCGACAACCAGGTTTGTTGGACCAACCAATGTTTTTTGTATTCCATGCTAGTTTTTCCAATTTGGAAAACTGTTTTTGCGCACTTTTCCCTTCTATCGTCTCCTCTTCAGACATTTTCGACTCTTTCCGTGCCATCGTTAAAGAATGAAATTTCTCCGCAAAAACCTGATCTGTAAAGCAATTAATATGTGTAAAATTGCTGTTGGACGAGAATCTGAATGTCTGCTCTCTTAATTGGAGTTCATTCTTGTACGTTCGATGAAAATCAAAATTTAATTCAATCGGAGGCTTTCCCTAGCTAGGATTTCTAGCTTCTCATAACACTGCTCTCGTAGTTAAATACAAGTAAAAAGTTTGTAAAATTTCACTGAATATTCGTAATAATAGCCTTTTGGGATTGAAGTCATTGAAGTTACAAACATCAGTTCAAATGCTTACCATCAACTGGTGGTGTTTAGTATAAAAAAAAGGTACAAAAATTAAAACAACAATAAAACTTGAAAGCAAAAGCAAGAAACAAAAAAACCTTATTAAATAGGTAATAAATTCGAGAGCTTGTACACTGTGTAACGGACTGTGTAACATGGAAATGAAATGAAAACAGGAACACGATTAAACTTAAGATAAACAACAACAACAAACAACAGAGAAGCAGTCATGGAAAATATTTTTGAAACACTAGCTGCCGTATTTATGTTCGTGTAATTAGAAAGGGGGGCCAGGAAGTAAGTGAAACGATAAAACAACAAGTAGCAGGAAATTAAAAATACAATTACATCAACAATATCAACAAAAAAAGAACGCACGCAATACATATATACAAACTCACCCTCCAGTTTTATTAATAAATTTACACGCCTACACATAAACACTTATTTAAGCTTGACATAATAACCAAGGGAGAGTGTAAGGGAGGGAGGTACAAAAGAGCAAAATGGAAGGACATGAATCTTATCAAATTGTTTCAATTAAATTACACTCGAAAACAAGTGTTAGTGTAACTAGTTTCATCAGTTTTATGGTTATCGTGTTAATTTTCTGCAATCGTTAATTGGAGAGGCGTTCCTTTTTATATTTAATTTATCTGGTGGGCAAGAGTTGCAAGAAATTTATTTGAAAATCAAGTAGAACACAGGGGAAATTTAATTTGGAATTTTTGGAGATAAGAGAATAGGTTTTAAGCCTGCATTTGAGTGAGAAAAATAGTTTCCAAAGTGACATATAATTGATGTTCAGATGTATAACACATTTAACGGGATAGCGTTCATACGTACAAATACAATTGGTCATCACAGCTCTTTAGTGAGACTTACAGCCATGAGTGGTGGGACCTACAGTTTCGACTCGACTTCAAATGACAAATTTATGAGCATCTTTTACCAGAAATCTACTGAGATTAAGTCACTGAGGAAAAATTTTCTTCGTATTTCGTTTAGTTGAAGATGTCTGACCTGAGATTTGAACTGTGGCCTCATGCGTAATAAGCCAACACACTACCTACTAGACAACGGCGACTTCTTTGGGTGTAAGTGCTGTAAATAATAAAGAGATCAGATAGAGTGGAATATTACGTAGCGCTTGTATGTTACAATTGATACTCGTGCTGGTTCCAGAAAATATCGCATGAAAGATACCTGTCCAGTAAATCAAGAACTCTCGAATATTTACAGATGGTTGGTCGGCGCAGTGTAATAGGTAGTGTGTTCGCTTATTACACGTAAAACCCGGGTACGAGCCCCTGGCCAGACATCAAAACGAAATATAAAAAAAAAATAAAGAAAAAATATATTTCTTCGGCGACTTCCTCTCAGCAGATTTCTGGCAAAAACTCTGAGAGTAAATAAACCTGCCATGAAAAAGTTTCTCAAAATCTGTCGTTCGGACTCGAGGTTAAACTGTAGGTCTCCCCACTCAAGTACAAAATTAAGGCACACAACATGAGTGGTGTGAGAAGCTAGGCCGTAATCCTGACTGAAGGGTTGTAATGGCCAATTATGTTATATAGTTACAGATGATGTAGTTTTATTCTTGCGATTGTAATTTAGAAAATAACTTTGGATATTTCGCTGATTAAAATCGAAGCTATTCACACCATATCATTCGGAGACTGACTGTAGCTAGGATCTAAGGGAGTCATTCATATTAAGACCTTTCGCTTCAACAGTCTAGGATATTTTTACGTTTTTACCTTTTAAAAACGTTTAAAATAGGAGCTCGTAGATTGGAAATAAAATAAAAATAAATTTGTGTTTAATTTGAATTAAAATTCTTTATTATTCGTACAATTCTGTGTGCCACTGTTCACAACGTGGTGTAAATAACAATTGCTTTTCTTTGTTATTCCTCTGCTTACACCCTTTGCATAAACAATAACAATTACTAGACAATTATTCGACAGATCTTTGTAATGGAGATCTTCAAACCACGATTACTCTGTTCAAACGCACCGCGTCTTCACACAAGACTAACTGAACTATAATCACTCCGTCGCCTGCTTTGCCTTGCCATTTATATGGCAAAATAAACAGTCCGATGAATGTTCTTGAAGGCGAACGTTCATGACTTCACCTTCACGAAATCTTTATAATTGTAAACACCGTTGTTTACGTTAACTATTGTAGTATTGTTGGTATATTTTTGTTTATTTGTTTACCATTTTTTTATGCTGGTGTTTATTATTATATTAAGCCATACGATAATTTGTAAACAGGTTTGTTCGCTGCATTGTTTTGTTTTTGTAGCTTTTGTTAATAATTTTATTGTTAAGCGATATAAAAGTAAAACACCAGTATCTAGATTTTTGTCTTTTTTTTTAAGCAATATAAATGTCCAAATATTTGTTGTATATACCAAAGATACGATAGGATTATAAGTTAAAGAGGGAAGGTCGTTAATAAAAATAAGAACTAGAGTTGGAAATTGAACAGAAACTTGGGGTATTTCTGAGTTTATCCATAGCTCCTCTGATGGAATCTATAGCAAACCGTACAGTGCAATCCTTAGAGAAAGATTGAAATAAATCAACAGAAATGGGAACGAACACTAAAAGCAATAAGTTCCTATTAAGGAGCATCGAGCCACACTCTACAAAATGTTTTGGACATATCTAAAGGCACAAACTTGCTTTCCTATTAAAAAGCATCGAGCCACAATCTACAAAATGCTTTGGAAATATCTAAAGCCACGAACTTGCTTTCACGCAAAAGTTTGCCAGAGATCGTAGTGCCTCTAGCTGATCAGGTTGTTTGCCTCTAGGCATTTCACAAAAAATATTTTATCATACTCTCTATAACTTTGGAAAGTGCAGCAAATATCGTAGTTGCTGGGTAGTTTTCAGGGTTGTTGGCCTCACCATTTGTAGGCTTTCGCATTACTTTAAATGTCATAGTCTTGCAGGTAGTGTGTTGGCTGATTAGACATAAGGCCTCGCTTCAAACCCCAGGCCAGACAACGCCAACAAAATGAAATCTGAAAACATATTTCTTCTATGACTTTCTGATGCAAAAACTCTGCCAGAAATTGCCATGAATAGTTTGTCATAATTTTGTCGTTCGGAAATGACTTTGTCAGTCTTTGTAGGTCCTGACACTTATACATAAATTTAACATACAACGTGGGTAGTGTGAGAAGCTAGGCCGTAATCCTGAATGAACGATTGTAATTATGTTATGTATGTATGTGTTACATTAGATGATAAAATACTGCCACTATATGAGTAACTGAGAAGATAAGGTAATAGAGTGAGCAAAGTTCGAAAACACTGCTTCAGGACTAGGGCTAGAATATTATCCGATCCAGAAAATTTATTAATATTGAAAAACAAGAAAATTTTTGGAACAACACACAGATGATCAATAAAAGCAAAGTACATACATACATAATAGGATATTACTACCCTTCAGCCTACAGAGCTTCTCATACCACTTACCTTGTGTGTGTTAATTTTATGCATGAGTGGCGTGACCTACAGTTTAAAGTCGACTCCGAACGACAGATTTCTTGAGAAACTTTTTATGGCAATTTCATCTCTCAGACACACTACCTACTAGATTAAAGAAACAAAAAACATTTTGAAAAACACACAGACGATCGACAAAAGCAAAGTAATCGTTAATCATTTTTTTATTTGCAGTAAAGGATATAAGCCTTGAAGGATAACAAATTTTTTTGTGTGCACTCCTTATTTATTACATTTTATTTTACATGTAATATTATTCTTAAACTAATTTTTTTTCCTAAATTTAAAGAAAACAAAGACTTAAAAAAGGGAAAAATACATTATAATGCATAAAAAACAAAGAATTGAGTATCTTATGATAAGAAAGAAAATTATTTGATTTTTATAAGCTCACAAATTGTTTAAAAACATTTGAAATGCTTGAATGAAAAGGCAATTATGCAAAAAGAGAATCGAGGAAAAATGAATAGCAAAACAATTTAACAAAAAAAAAAAAAAAATTGAAAAATACAAAGGAAATAAGAGAAAAACATTATTAATCAAATATTTCTCAGAACTACAAGCTTCAATTTCAATTTATATTTCCATTAGTGATAAATCTTCAGTCAATTTAATATTTTTCGGTATGTTTATTTATTTTATTTTATTTGATTTATTTTTTTATGTATTTTTGCTTAGAAAGTTTTGTTTTCTTAAAAACTCATGAATTCCATTTCCAATTCTAGGTATTAATCAAAGTTAATTTTTGTTTTTCTAATAAATTATAAAAACAACTAAGAAAACCATTAGAAATAAATTTGAAGTAGCGGAAAGTTCGATAACACAAAAAACTTTCTGCTCTGTGCTATGGCACTAAATGAAAATTTACAGTTTTGCTCTGTGTGTGTTTTGTTAAAACATTTTCAATTGAATTTGGAAAATAGACATTAAAAAAAAACTACAAAAACAATTAAAATGAAAATTCTAAATACTTTGTGGTAGATCACCACAAATAAAAACAAATAGTGGACACATGACAGAAATAAAATTATCGAAAAATTTGTGTTATTTAGGGTAAGTGATCGATAACAATTTTAAATTGTTTTATTCAGGATTCTAATGAACATGAAATGCAAATGTTACTCATTTAAACTGAATCTACAATCAATCAATTGTAGAGATTTTATACAAGGATTAGGTTCTGGTACTTTCAAAATCGGAGTACAATTTTTAAACATTATCTAGGCAAAATTGGTACTTAGCCACACCTATGTCAATAGAAACTATACATTAAAAAATACCGTTATTTGTATTTTAAAATTGAAACAAAAAAAAAATATAAAAAAATTCAGAAATATTGTAAAATTTTTTCGGAGACTCCCCTTAAATGGTAAAAGTTGAGTTTGGTAATTGTTAGGTGTTTGGTAATTCAGCTGCATATTATACATATATTGTTACGAAAATTGAAACGGTGTAACATCGTTTAACATTAAAATGATAAACGAAAGCTACAAAAACAAATCCAAGAGTATGAAAGAAAATGGGATAGACAAGTAAGCGAGAACGCAACAACAAAGAATGTAAATAAAATACACAAACAGCAATGAAACCACTATAGAGCTCTCGAGAAAGCTTAGCCCTTAATATTCGACTTCAAGAACATTCATCAGACTGTTTACGTGGGCATATAAAAAGGCAAGACAAAGCAGGCAACGAGTAATAAGGATTCAGTCAATCTTGTGCGAAAACGCGTTGCATATGAAGAAAACAGTCGTGGTTTGAAGATCTCCATTGCAAGGATCTGCGTTGTTAGTGTATACGCAATACTGGAAAGAAAAATAACGAACAAAGCAAATTATTGTTGGAGACATCAAGTTGTAAGCAGTGGCATACAAAAATTGTGCGAACAATAAAGTATTTAATTGAAACTAAACACCAATTTATTATTATCTTGTTTTCAATCTACGAACTCATATTTTAAACGTTTTTTAAAAGTTATAAAGATAAAATTAACAATAACTACAGCCTGACAACTGGGAATGTCGAATCGTTTAATGCTAAACTGTTAAAATTTGCTGGAAAAAAAACTAAATCGGTTCATAAAATTCATTTTACGGCCCACAATTAATTCGAGAAGTCCCCGTAGTCCAGTAGATAGTAAGTTGGCTTTTTAGAAAATGGCTCAACTCCTGACTCAGACATTTAGAACAAAACGAAATATGAAAAAATATTTCTTCGGTGACTGCCTCTCAGCAGATTTCTTGCAAAAACTCTGAGAGTAAATAAAATTGCCATGAAAAGTTTCTCTAAAATCTGTCGTTCGGAAACGACTTTAACCTATAGATCTCGCCACTCATGTCTAAAGTTCTCACGAACAACATAAGTGGGCGAGAAGTTAGGTCATAGTCCTGACTGAAGGACCAATTACATACATACAATACAACATATGTATACATACATAACTGGCCATTCCAAGTCAGGATTACGGCCTAGTCAGGATTACGGCCTAGCTTCTCAACACCACTCATGTTGAGTGCCTTAAGTTTATAGTTGAGTGGCGGGGCCTACAGTTTAACGTCGACTCCGAATGACAGATTTTAAAAAACTTTTTCATGGTAGGTTTATTTACACTCAGAGTTTTTGGCAGAAATCTGCTGAGAGGAAGTCGCCGAGGAAATATTTTTTTTTTCATATTTCATTTTGACGTCTGGCCTTGGGCCCGAACCCGGGCTTTACGTCTAATAAGCAAACACTCTACTTACTAGACTACAGCAACTATAATGTATATATACAATGTATATATAGTCGAACGAAAATATAATATAAATTTATGTACTGTCATACAAGGCTCGGTTCCTAGAAGTCTATTTTGGAGCTTTTCAACCAAATATAGGAAAGGGCGAGGTTGCTTATTAATTACAATAAGGAGTCCATCTGTATAGTTTTTTTTCGGTTTCTCTGCTTTATTACCACTTCAACGGAGTGTGCTGGAGAAAAATATAGGAATTTATCCCCGAAAATCTTTCATTACGTTCTTAAGGCTTCGTCATAAGAGTCCGTCATACGTTGCGCTTTGATTGACATTTTCAACTGACAGCAGAGTAACAATGTTCTCAGGTTGGCACAATTAATACTTAAATATGCCTACTCTGGACGTAAAGTGAGCGTTAAAAGAAAATTTACACTAACGATGAAATTCCAACAATCACCATCTCAACTCAACTCATGAAGGAGAGTGCCCGAAAAAATTTTACATTATTTCGAATTTTTTTTTTTTTTCAATTTTAAAAATTGGCAATGAAACAATTTTAAAATAAAAATAATGGTAATTTATTAATGTATATTTTTTTTTAATATCCAGTTTCTTTTGGCGCTCACTGTATATGGAATTTACTTTCACTCAGCAACAAAATCTAAAGAGAAAAGTGAAACAAAGCAGCTGATAGCTGTAAAAGTACTCAGCCTAAATCAAAAGCTGTTAAACTTTATGAGTAGCGTTAATGGTAATGTACCCTATGTCTCTTATTGAACAGAATTTTTGACATTCCCAGCTGGCAAAGCGTAGTCTTCAATAGCTCACATACATCTAAGGAAGAACTCTCGATAGCTATAGCACCTTATACTAAGAATTGGTTTTGTTTTTTGGGTTAAAAACTTTTCGAACACGTTCTGAATTCCTTATTAAGAAAAGTATTCTTCGTTCTTTCTTATTTAAATCGAATTACTGTACAGATGGGGTAATTATGTATATGGTATGCACATAGTAGTAAAGTAAACTTTTTGTCAGGGTCAAGTTAATTTTTTTCTCTTGTAATCCTCCTTTAAAACGAATGACCAATGACCAAACGTTGGGTATACCATAAACACTTTGGTTTTTGTTCCATAAATCTTAATGACCTGCTGTCGTTTTGTTAAATTTTCCTTGGCCACCTTAAAGTTAACAGAAAAAAACTCCAAATGACTTGGCAATTTTCAGAACAACAATTATAATAAAAATTTTAAACTTCTGTCGTCTCTCTTTGTTAATAGCGTCACCTGATAAACGAAATGAAAAAAGAAAATTGTCATTTCAAAAGTTTAGGCACGTTTCAAATGTAAACTTTTATTTCAAATCCAAAATGTGGTTAAAAACTATAATGACAGGATGTTTTTGGGGGTTCAATAAATTTTTATTTCGTTTGGGTGTAGTATAGTAGTAGTAGAATAGTGATTCCACAAAAAGTAAAACACGCCTAGGGAATAAATGGTGGACCATTTACAAGTTTAAATTTAAAAATGCAATCAAATAAAAACGATTTGAAATTTTTCGAAATTGATTTCTTTGATGTGAAACACAATTCTTTCGATTGGAAATGGAATATTATTTCATTCATAAGGCTGCCTCGGCTAACCTCACAGTACCTCAATCGATCGGTAAAATTTTTGTGCACTTTTTCGAGTGTGTGGTATCGTATCTCGGCAATCTCATCAGAAATGTTGGCCTCCAAATTTAAAAAAATATCGCTCATACGTACATATGTATATGATTATGCTATAACATCCGTAAAGTATGCAACATTGAATTACAAAGAAGCAATGAAATAAACAATACTAATGATGGAGGGTGGGTGATTTAAAAGTTTAAATTTCAAAATGCAATAAAACAAAAAGGGTTTTGAAATTTTGCCAAAATTTATTCTTTTGTTGTGAAGTACAATTGTTTCATTTTGAAATGGAAAATTATTTCGTACTTATGGCTGTCGTGGCCGGCCACACAGTGCCTCATTCGATCGGACAAATTTTCGTGCACTTTTTTGAGTGTATGGGATCGTATCTCGGCAATGACATCAGAATATTGGCCTTCAAATGCTCAACTGCCTCTTGGTTTGTCGGCATAACACTTTTCTTTAACGGCGCCCTATAGAAAGTAGTCCAACGGTGTCAAACCGCAGTTTCTTGGGGCCAATTGACATCACCATTTCGGCTAATTAAACGGCCATCAAAGGTTTGAAGCGATAAATCGATTGTGACATGATATATGTAACAAGGTGCACTATCACGTTACAACCAAATATGTTCACTTCAATACCATGAAGAGCGGGTGCAAAAAACCGGTTGTCATGGTGCAATAGTTGACTAGATTGACCGTACGATTGCGCCGTCCTCATGTTCAAAGAAATATGAGCCAATGATGTCTTCGCTACACAAGCCGCACCAAACAGTCACTCGTAAGGGGTGAGTTGGCTTTTGTAAGATAATCTTACTAAGATTTTGTGAGCCCCAAATACGGCAATTTTGCTTATTAATGTACCCACCAAGAAGAAAATGAGCTTCATCCGAAAAGCTGGTGGCCCAATTAGCAGAAACAGAGGAAATAAATACAATTTAACTTTTATTCCAATATACCGCCATCTCCAACGTAATTGAAAACCAAAAGTAAAATTCTGTTAATAACTTAACTCCTCTTTAATTTATCACCCATGGCGTATGAGTATTATTCCAATAAAATTTTTTGTTATACTGGCCGTTTACAGCATTTTAAATAGATTTGCAAAATCGACCCCATCCTGTAATTTCTCATTCTCCCATCTAGCGAAGCGAAAACCGAAGCGGATGGTCATGGGGCTTCAGCTCTTGAACCAATTGAACTTTGTAAAGCGTCATACCGAGATCCTTTTGCAAAATTATACGTAAACTGGAGTGTGAAGTATTCAATTCTTGAGAACGATGATGAGTTGATGTTGATGGATTCTCGCGCATACTCTCTGCTACATCCACGATATTTTCGGATATGCGCTTAGTAACGCACGCACTCGCCTGGAGGCATCAGCAATGAAACCAGTTTCACAAACTTAAGCTATAAACTTGCGTATACCCTGCACTGTTGGTCCTTCTCTGCAACAATTTCCGATAAATTGTCTTTGTTTTGGAAATAAATTTCCAATAAATCCGAACATTGCTCAACCGTAAATCGATTTATTACGTTCAGTGGAGATACTCAATTTTGTGAAAGAATAGGTAGTGTGTTGGTTTATTAGACATGAAGGCCTCGGTTCAAACCCTAGCTAGACATATCCAATAACAAAAAATTAAACAAATATTTCAGATTTCTGCCAAAAACTCTAAGAGTCAATAAAATTGCCATGAAAAAGTTTCTCAAAAAAATCTGTCGTTCGGAGTCGACTTTGAACTGTAGGTCCCGCCACTCATGTATAAAAATTAATACACACAACATAAGTTGTGTGGAAAATAAGTATTGCCAGATTAGAAATAATTAATTAATTATTGGTTTAAATTTAAACCGATAGATGGCTTACCCGATGAAACACAAAAAAGGAAAATCACAGATAAAAACATCGTTAATGAATTGAAAAGAACATAAATGATGATCCTCCTCTCTTTAAATGGAATTTCTTTGTTTTTGTAAAAAAAAAAATAAAAAGTTACACGAAAATGTTTTGTAATCAAAAACAATGTATTTCATTCTTCTTCTTCGCTATTCATTCTCAAAAAATAAATAATTTCATACAGCAAATATTTAGAGAACCCTAGACAAAAACGAAAAACTTAACAAAAAAAATTCGTGTCAATGTTAGAAGAACAAGTATGCGCTTAATTTCAACTTGAACTTCGTCGACAAAAATCATTGAAAAATGGAAACCAAGAAACCAAAGAAAGAAACCACAACAGCAGTAAAAGAAAATTTATGTTTCAAATGAATTTCTTTAAATGCAAGCATAAGAAGAAGATGAGGGTGAAAATAAATGAAAAATGAAATAAAACAATAATTGTAACATGAGTTAACATTAGCTAAAGCAACAACAACAATAATAAGTAGCAGCAAGAAACAGTCGTAAAATTTAAACAGCAAAATGACAGCATTTCGAAAATTTATAATTCAACGGAGCGAAATTGACAATTTGTTATTCCTTTACTTTGGCTTGCCATCCATTCATTCATCGCGCTTGTTGTTCTCCTTGTGTTGTGTTGTATAGGAAACCACAAAAACCCCAACAAATCTGAAAGGACATACAAACAGTTGTATATAGTTTTGCTTATACAAGAATGGGAATGCATACAGTGTTTTCAAAATTCGAAATTCTTTTTCCAAAAACTTTTAAAAAAAAAAATCAAAGTCGCCATATTCTAGTAGGTCAGGTAGCCATGGTTCAAACATAACGAAATATAAGAAAATTTTTCTTAGGTGACTTCCACTCAGCAGATTCCTGGCAAAAACTCTGGCAGCAAATACAATTGCCATGAAAGTTTCTCATGAAAATCTGTCGTTCAAAGTCGGCTTTAAACTGTAGGCCCCTGTAGCCACTTACGCATAAAATTAACGTACACACGAGAGTTCAGCAATGAGTATTCAAAAAGATGAGTACATTCGAATCATACTCATAATTTCTAAAACTTATACATATTCATACTTATTTTAATATCATACTCATACTACTCACATTCAAAGTTTGAAGTACTCATCGTACTCATACTTAAAAATACGCATGATGTTGTTGACTTCAAGTCTCCTTTACTCAACATTTACAACAATCACAAAATAAGTATGATTCGCGTAGGAACACTTCAATACTTACTAGAAGGTTGTGTATTTGCTTTGCTTGATGTCTTCGTCTTTTTCTTTCTTCTTTTTTTGTAAGTATAACAACAACTAAGACTATAAATTTTGATGAATGATTCGAATCACTCGAATCATTTATGAGCATTATAAGTATTTTTCTAAATTTATGAATCTGAATGAGTAGGCGTATGTATCAAACATATTTCGAATGTTATGAGTTTGCTGTCAACGTTGTACTCATACTCATTGCAAGCTGTACTTATAAAATAATGTGGTAGTGAGTATGAATGAATCAGAGTAGGTGAATTGCAAAATTTCATGAGTACTTATGAGTATCAAAAAAACGATTCATTGCTGATCTTTGGTACAAACCATAAGTGGTGCGAGAAACTAGGTTGTAATCCTAATGGAAGTTGCATTTTAAAAAATAGAATTTGAACTTGAAAGACTATGTTTAAAAATACATCAATACATCACTTCACAATGTTCTCGTCCACTAATAAAAAAATGAGGGAATATGCACACTCGGTTAGATTCGAGACATTTTTAGCTTACATTGGATGAGCTACAGAAAGGCAAAACGTTCCATCTTTGATGTGATTTTGAAGGCTATGGACCTGCAGTCCCAATTAATTATTTAACGAAAATTCGGAAAACGAAGAAAATTCAACAACAATTTCATCACGCCTTTGTTTTACAGATATGATGGGTATTCAATGAAAATTAATTTGAAAAGGATGACAGTTTTTTAACAGTATATAAGCAGTTTACCAGATTGTTTGTTTGATATAATAAACGAATTCTTAGCTTTAATCATGAGATGAAAAGACAGTCGTAAGTATTTAATATTAATTTATTACAATTAAAGTTGTAGGTTTTGTAATCTTTATTTCCATATCTAATAAGCAATACACGAGCTGCTAAGAATCTATTTTTAAACCTTTATTAACGAAATGCTCACTAAACTTCATGTATACATACATGATTGGTCATTACAACTCTATAGTCAGGATCTCGACCTAGTTTCTCGCACAACTTATGTTGTGTGTGTTAATTTTATACATGAGTGGCGGGACCTACAGTTTGAAGTCGACTCCAAACGAAAAGCGATGGTAGGCAAAATGAAATGTCGACACGAGACATAGCTGTGAACAGAACAATTAGATTAAACGTTACAACGGATTACATGGTATATTCGATGTGGACATCTCTATTGACTACACCATACCAGAAACCTCATTTGATTCTGGTTTTACAAAAAATCTAAACGGTTTTATTCTAAGTGGTTACCACGTTCTAGAGAACATCATTCAAGTATTCGCTGACGTATCCAGATCATACAACAAAGTCGGATGTGGAATCTTTTTGAAACTGTTAAGAAAGCTGTCTCTTATACCACCGGATTTTTATAGTATAAATCAGGTGTGTATAATGGCTTTATAAATTCATATCCCGTATAAATTTATTATCAAACTATATTGAAGAGAGAGATATAAATATTTGTTTATAGTGAAGTGGCCGTTAGTCCCTTACAATGTGTGTTCTCAACGCCTCAGAATGTCCAAGAATATCGGATGTCACTGAAGGCGATAGCGAAATTTTAGGGGACGACTGGGTTTCCTCAGTTTGGACTATCCAACGAAGGAAGTGTCATCCTCCACGTTAGCTGATTCCTGCATCAAATAACTGTCTTTGTGGAATATACACTTCCATCCGAAAGACATGACCGAGTTACTATAACTGGATTTTGATACTTTGGAAAACGTGTTTAACTTTGAGGATCTCATACCGGTCATTGTTGGTTCGGATGCGGGAATAATCCCCAACTTTAACTAGACCAAAAATCCTGCAACCAACTTTCTTCTTGAGTATCCCGTGCCAAGATAAATAATTTGATGGTAAAGTTATTGACCATTATCTGGGATACAAAAGACTGCACATCTCTACTTGTCGACAATATATTGTTATGTTTTTGCCTTTTAAAAACGTTTAAAATATGAGCTCTTAGAGTGCAAATAAAATAAAAATAAATTTGTGCTTAGTTTTAATTAAAATTCTTTATTATTAGCACAATTCTGTGTGACACTGTCCACAAATTGGTGTAAACAACAACAATTTCTTTTCTTTGCTATTCTTTTGTTTATATCCTTTGCTTAAACAATAACAATTACTAGAAAATTATTCGACAGATCTTTGTAAAAGAGATCTTCACACCACAATTACTCTTAAACACATCGCGTCGTCACACAAGATTGACTGAACTTCTCAGGCTCCGTCGCTTGCTCTATAAATCGTTGTTTCATTATTGTCAATTATTTACTCTTGCAGTGTTTGTTTACTTGTTTACCATTTTTTATGCTGGTGTTTGTGGGTATATTTTACGTTCACATACATAATTGGCCATTACAACCCTTCTGTCAGGATTAAGGCTTAGTTTCTCATACCACTCATGTTGTGTGCCTTAATTTTTATACATGAGTTGCGGGACCTACAGTTTAACGTCGACTCCGAATGACAGATTTTTTGAGAAACTTTTTCACGGCAGGTTTATTTACTCTAAGAGTTTTTGTCAGAAATCTGCTGAGAGGAAGTCGTTGAAGAAATATTTTCATATTTCGTTTTTATGTGTGGCCTGGGGCTCGAACCCGGGCTTTACGTCCAATAAGTGAACACACTACCTACCAGACTACGGCGACTACTTGTTTACCATTTCTTTATGCTGGTGCTTGATGTTATATTACGCAGTGCGATAATTTGTAAACAAGTTCACTGTTTTGTTTTTGTAGCTTTTGATTATAATTTTATTGTTAAACGATGTAAAAGTAAAACACCAGTATCTAGATTTTTGCTTTTTCATAACAATATTTATCTAGTTCTGCTGTCACTTGACTAAGTTATGAACTTGCATGATTAGAGGTCATTTCGAAATGAAATGAAATTTCGTACGGCATCAAAAGTTGTGGAGTTATTGTTTCCTATCCTGTCGAAGCTGTAGGATTCGTTCAATGTAAAAGAGAATATTATTAACTTCACAGGAATACTGAGGTCAAAAATTGCCAACAAAAAAACCCCGATTCCTTTTCGGGCTATCTAATACTGCTTTGAAGTTGACAAAAAGATGATGAGTGTCGATTTGGTTTTCGTGCGTCTTCTCTTGGCAGTCCATTAATTCCAGCAGCGTGAAGTTTCTTTTGTCATGACGTCATAGTAGCACAGATAAGTATCGTCTTCAATGTCTTTAAAATCTCCAAATAATGTAACATTAAAGCAACCTAAAGTCCGAAACGGTCGTATTTTCTTAAAAATCAGATATAGGGTAACCGTAAAACGTTTGTGGGTGTATTTGTTTACACAAACATGTATATTTTTGCTCTCATTTGTTTTTGTAGAAGTGCGTATGTGTGCTTAATGTTGCTGACATAAATCAAAGAAACATTTTACAATTACCAGACAAGTAAGAGAGTGTGTATGTGTATGGGAACAATAATACATACTTATAATGGCTATCTATTTCATTCCTTTCTTCCTTTTTTTTATACCAACACACTTTCAAAAAGACAAATGGATGTGTGCATTTGTGTATGTACAGGAATCTTACTATTTATAAGTGTTCTACTGATTGTTGTTGTTGTTGCTATTTGTACTGTTATGGCATTGTTTTGTTTCGCTTTGTTCTTACTGTCTTTAAGCTTGTTGCTGGTGTTTGTCACTTCTTATATTAGTCTGTGTAGGCTTAGATTCTTTTCTTTTGTGAAGAGGAGAGAGAGAAGAGACAGAAGTATAGTTTTTTTTATTTTCAATTTTGTTTTGTTTGCTTGTTAGTATATGTGCGTGTTGCTTTATAACGCCTTTATTTATGTTCGTTTTGTTAGCAGCTTTGTCTATATTTTTCTTTCTCTCTCTCTCTCCCTCTCTCTCGCTTTAATATGCTTTTGTCTTCAATCGATATGTTTGCTTTGCTTTTCCTACACTTCGTTGCCATGATTTAGTGTGGAAAAATTTTAAGCTTCACTTTGATTCGTTCTTTTCAGTTTGTAGTTGTTGCTGTTGTTATTGTTGTGTTTTAAAATACTTTTTATGCTTTTCATTTAAATCTTTTACTTTATACTGTTATGCTGTTATTATATATGTATGTATGTGTGTATCATGCCTTTCTTTTGTTAGATTTTATGCGAGAGTTACTGAGAGACAGTTGTCGTCTAATTTTTTTATGGCATTTAAAACATTTGAAAACGCCAGTGATTTATCGTTTCTGTATGGCTGGCATTGTCAATGACATAAAACAAAGTTATAGTCCTCCAAATGGTCTCTCTCTCCTGCATTTTTTCACTCTTTTTGTTTAGTAAAATGGAGTTGAAGGTTGTAAAAAATGTGGGCCTATTTTAGTAGACAGATATGCGGAAGGGATAATAAAATTTAAGTATTTTTGGTACTTTTCTCAATAGAAAAAAAAAAAATTAAATAAAGTGTTGATAAAATGTTTTTAGAGTGATATTTGTTAAGATTTTATGCTGAAATAAAAGCCGAAAATAAATAAACGGATTTATGTAAGCAGTGAAGTAACTTTCTTTAAGTTCTTTAGGAAATTGAGTTTAAGATGTCTTATAGTACAGATTTTTGATTAACAATTGTCTCTGATACTACTTGTATTATTTAATAAATTATTTAAAGCTATAGGAAAGTGCTTAATATTCCTATACACTCTTTTTTAAGTGCTTCTTTCCTTTGAATTTGAACAAAACAAAGTTCGTGCATAAATAATCGTCGCAGTCTAGAAGGTAATGCATTCATTAATTAGACATGTGGCCTCGGTTCAAACCAGAGGTCAGCAATGAGTATTCAAAAAGATGAGTAGATTCGAATTATACTCATAATTTTTGATACGCATTCATACTTATTTTAATATCATACTCCTACTACTCATATTCAAAGTTTGCAGTACTCCTCGTACTCATACTTAACAATACGCATGATGTTGTTGATTTCGACTGTCCTTTACTCAACATTTACAAGAATCACAAAATAAGTATGATTTGCGTATGAACACTACAGTACTCACTAGAAGGTTGTGTGTTTGCTTTCTTTGCTGTCTTTGTCTTTTTCTTTCTTCGTTTTTTGTAAATGCAACAACAACTAAAACTGTAAATTGTGATGAATTATTCGAATTAGTCGAATCTTTTATGAGTATTATAAGTATTTTTCTAAATTTATGAATCTGAAAGAGTATGAGTATGAATCAAATATATTTCGAATGTTATGAGTTTGATGTCAACCTTGTACTCATTGCAACCTGTGCTTATAAATCAATGTTGTAGTGAGTGCGAATGAATCAGAGTAGTTGAATTTCAATGCTGTTTACTCACTCATACTGAAAATTTCACGAGGGTTCAAACCCCAGGTCAGATATCTCATACAAAACGAAATATGAAAAAATTATTCTTCGGTGACTGCCTCTCATCAGATTTCTGGCAAAAACTTTGGAGAAGGCTTTAAAATGTACACACATAAGTTGTGTGAGAAACTAAATCGCAATCCTGGCTGAAGGGTTGTAATGGTTAATTGTGTGTGTTTTATGTGTGAGATATCATCGAAAATTGTTATTCGTTTGAAAGACCTATTGGTCCCATTACGTGTAGAATATAATATCGACGTAGTCTAACGGGCAGTGTGTTGGCTTATTCAAACACCAGGTCAGATATTTCCAACTAAACGATATATGAAAAAATTTTTCTTCGGCGACTGCCTCTTAGCAGATCTCTGTGTATATCTGCTGTGCTCTGCTCTGTGTAGTAATGATAGCAATAAAGTCGTCTTTTTTAGTTGGTGGATGTTTAAGTGTCATAAAGGAGTAGTGGAGCATGCTTTCAACAATGGTTTTATTTCTTATGTTCTTGAACTTCTATGGTCTTTAAAAGCAGAAGATAGCAAAAGAAAAAAACAAAACTGTATGTATGCTTGTAAAGCTGTGTATAGCAAATATCCTCAGAGTATAGGAAAAAATCCGCACGTCATTTTTATTTTATGTTTTAATTGTATGGCTGTTAAGACGTTCGTTCTCTCCTTCGCTCGTTCCTACGTTTATTCTCTTGCTGAACAAGCTGTAAAATGTCATCGAAACAAAATGATGAAAATTGAATCGATGTGTACTTATAATCAACTTTATAAAACTGATATTACTGCTCCGTATATTGTTTTAGTTCTCGCCTCCTTCCTCATAAAAGTTAATACAAATAATTGCCAAGATTACAGGAGATGCCAAAGAAAATCAAAGACAATTCAATGAAATTGTTTTCGAGGGATATAATGGTGTCTAGATAGGCAGTTTTACTTAATATTGTAGGCTTTTTTCTCGTTAAATAAATTCGTTAAGGTATGATTTAAGGAACAAGAAGAAAAGCAAAATGCAGGGTATAAAGTTAAAAAAATATCGAAAGAAGGAGGAAATTAAAATTTTTCAAATTGTACCACAAGATGCTTAATTTAGCATGTAAATCGCGAAACGTACTTAATAACTTTTTTTAAACAATATATATTAAACGGTAGCCTAGTCTAGTCTAGTAGGTAGTGTGTTGTGTGTGAGTCCTCGACATTTCCAACAAAACGAAATACGAAAAAGTATTTCTTCCGCGATTTCCTCTCAGCAAAATTTCTGGCAAAAGTTCTCAGAGTAAAAAATCTATAGTTCAGAATCGACTTTAAACTGGAGGTCCCGCCACTTGTGGCTAAAGTTTACACACACAACATAAGTGGTGCGAGGAGCTAGGCTGAAGAATTGTAATATGTATGTATGGATGTATGGTGAGCTAAATTTGGTCAATGATATGGGTTATGCTGTGGTTTTTGTCTTTTTCGCATACGCCTGCTACTTTAGAAAATCCCACAAGAAAAATTCTAACGATCTCAAGTCAGACATTATCGATGACTATTTCAAATGTCCTTAAATCGCATGTGCAGAATTTCCACTGTAGCATAACCAATGTAGTTCTTTACCATGTAGCTCTGTCTTGTTAAAACCACATGTTGTTAGTGTCCAGATCATCTAATTCAGAGCAAAAGAAGTTAATAATCCTAGGTCTTATGTGAATTGGTACCGTCTTAAATTCGACAATTTTATTTGTTCCTGTATGTCTCATCGATGAATATGACTTGTCGATGAAAGTTAAGGTTACTTGCCAGATACATAGATACAGAGACCATTTAGCCAGCACGTCTATAACGATTTAACAAAAACAGTCTAAATAAATGACATCTAATTTGACCGATGTAGCTTCCACAAGGTTTCTGTTAACAACAGTCAAAGTTCAGCAGCCTCTGATGATAACAACAAACAGCGACTAAAGCTACAGAACTGCTCAAATTTTTCTATCTTCGTTCCAAACTGACGAAAGAATTTAATTTAGGTTGGGTGTTGACTCATTAGATGTGAAATATTGGACTACAAGCGTAATCATGACAACTCTGGCAATCATGGCTAAAAGCCTCATTGTTTTATTTTAATATTCATTGTGGTCTTGCGCGTAACAAAAACGAATTTATCTGTACTAAATCGTCTCTATTTTTTCCATTTCTTTTATTTTCTAATTTCAATCATAATGAAACAGACGAAACTAAATAAATATTCAATACTCATCATAATATCACTGAATGTTCTCATTATTATTATTGTATTCGTATCACATCAACATGTTGTTTTGGGTAATTTTATGCAGCTTAGAAATTAATTGGAACTTAAAAAAAAACAGAAAACTTTCTAATAGTTTTTACGTGTTTCTATTAAATGCTAAGAAACAAATAAAGTTCATAAAACGCAAAAAGAAGAAGAATGAAAATAAAGAAAATTAATAGAAAACATCAATTCATGCACTATATGTTGTTATAGTGACGAAATATTATATTAGGGATGTGACTTTAATGTCGAATGAAAACATTACTTTGATTATTTTTCTATTTCATAGATCAATAGAGAAAGTCAGATGAACGGGCAATCTAACTTAACTTATAGAGCAGAAGATTGCAAAAAACTTAGCTCAAATACGTACCTATTTAAAGCACTGCTTACAGGATTTTTATTTCACCTTATTCCTTAATACTTGAGCTCCTTAAGCATCTTAAAATTTCTTGTGCTTAAAATTAAAATTCTCACAGATTGTTATTTGGCTTCCAATTCGCTGTAAATAAATATTGTCTACATAACTTACTTGGGTCTATTTCTAAAATAAAAATGCATACATTTATAACTAGCTCTGCCAGAATTATAACATAGCTTCTCACACCACACCACTCTCACTATGTTGTGAGTGTTAATTTTATGCATGAGTGACAGAATCTACAGTTTAAAGTCCATTCTGAATGACAGATTTTTTGAGATTCATGGTAATATTATTTACCCCCAAAGCTTTTGCCAGAAATCGGCTGAGAGGAAGTCTTCTAGAAATATTTTTTTTATTTCGTTTTGATCGAATCGAATCGTTTTTACGCATACTCGTACTCATGAAATTTTGAGTATGAGTGAGTCAACAGCATTGGAAATTTAACTACTCTGACTCATTGGTACTCACTACATTGATTTATAAATACAGATTGCAATAAGTATGGTTACAACGTTGACATCAAACTCATAACATTCGAAATATGTTTGATTCATACGCCTACTCATTGAGATTCATAAATTTAGAAAACTACTTATAATACTCAGAAATGACTCGAATCATTCATCAAAATTTACAGTCTTAGTTGTTGTTGCATTTACAAAAAACGAAAAAAAAGACAAAGACAGCAAGCAAAGCAAACACACAACCTTCTAGTGAGTATTGTAGTGTTCGTACGCGAATCATACTTATTCTGTGATTCTGGTAAACGTTGAGTAATAGAGAGTCGAAGTCAGCAACATCATGCGTATTGTTAAGTATGAGTACGATGAGTACTTTTAACTTTGAATATGAATAGTATGAGTATGATATTAAAATAAGAATGAATGCGTATAAGTATCAGAAATTATGAGTACGATTCGATTCTACTCATCTTTTTGAACACTCATTGTTGATCTCTGTTACTGACCTGTTGTTTGAACCGTGGCCTCTTTTCTAATACGCCAGCACACTACCTACTTGACTACGACTTTTACATCTTCATTTATAAATATTTTGACATGAAAGTGATGAGTAATAGTTTTGTGAACCCAGAACTTATACAGCCAAGGAAAATTTTGGTAAAATTTCCACCGTCAAAAAGTTGAGAAATAACAGTCAGGAATGAGCATTCCCCCCCCCAGGAACTCCTGGATATATACAATGATAGCTCTAATCTCGATAATTGGGTTGGTAGCGGAGTCTACTGAGGGAAACTGGACCTGAACACATCCCTCCGACTGCCGGATTACTGCAGCGTATATCAGGACGAAGTAATGGCCATCCACTGGGCTGCTCAATTAATACTCTTCAAAGGTGTTACTTCTCTGATAGTCAGGCAGCTATAAGATCCTTGTCGAGCGTTGTGATTAACTCCAGGATCGTTAGGGAGTGTAGCCGCTGTCTCGACTTTCTTTTTAAGCTTTTCACTGTCTCACTTGTCTGGATCCCTGGGCCCGTGGAACTGCAGAGGCGATGAGCTCGCCAGATTCCTTCCGGAATCCTTGTCAATCGTGTTGGGTATGATATTTATCTCCATTAAATTGGCCTTTGCGGGTAAAATTCTTTCGGGACGTTAACCTATCAATGCGGAGTCCTGCTCCACTGCTAGACTCACTTGGCCCTCGATGGATAGAAGGCACACCAATCAGTTACTTGCACTTGATCGTAACGTCATCTCGATCACAGAGGCCATGCTTACAGGTCATTGTGTTATGGAAAGATAGGCGGAAAGAAGCAGATCCCATCTAACGACTTTTGCTGTGGAGGCGTATCCGCTAAGGAAGAGGAGACTGTCATCCACTTTCTTTGTCAATGCTCATTTCTTGCGAGGTTCAGATATAGGTTATTTATGGGTCCAATTCTTGTCAGCTTGACGGAGCTATCATCCATTGATTTCTACGGTATAGCCCATTTATCAACCTTTCGAGCTAGTTTTCCAGCATAGGGTAGTCGTGCTTTAAATGTGCAGCCTTTGCTCTGACCAACTTCTTCTCTAGTTTGTTGGAATTCGGTTAGTACAGGGAGTTGTTAACCTGTGGCTTCAAAACGTGTATCAAAGCTTCCACTCCGACGTAATCTAATCTAACAGTCAAGAATAAAAAAGAATAGGCGCAAATAAGGAGACTGACTACCAATAAAGCTTAACTAACCTAACGTTTATTTAGTAGCTTGATGTAATTGTTGTTTCTCCAGATTATTTTCATTATTTGAATAAAAACCGTTGGTAAGTTGACTTAAAGTTTTCTTTTCCCTTTTTGATTTGACATGTGTCAGATTATTAATAAGTCTTTCTTCGTCTTTTTTGATATGAATATTATCCTTTTCGTACGTTTGTTTAAATTTTGACTCTAAGTACTTGGCTGATTATTTCAAACAGGATTTTATACAAAAAACCGACACAAAAACAAAACGATGAAACTAATACTCGCCATAAGATAAAAAATAAATACAAAGAGTGTCAAAGTAAATTTCAAAAAGCACAAGTTCTACTCAACTTAAGTATGTGGTATGTATGAGAAAAATTTATAAAAGTGGATGTATGTGTGTGTCAGGATATCAGTAGTTTTTAATGCCCAAAAATGTTCGTGTTCAACATCATGCAAATGGGATTAGTTTGTAACCAAAAAGAAGAAATATTTATTTTAAGTTGCAACATTTTAGTGTCTTGTCTACTTATGAGATAAGAACCATTATGATAATTTTAATAATGATTACGGATTTTTTCCTTATTTTTTACAGGTAAGCAGGCAACTAACTTGATGGGATTTCCATAATAATTGTAACAACTTAAGTTGATAAATTAAAATTGTGTGGTGCTAATAAGATAAAGGTTAAGGTAAGTCATACCACAACAAAAAGAAAATAATAACAATTTAAATTTAACCCATGTCAAGGGTTAAATACTGATATCCTTAGAACTTTATCTCTTTTTGTTGTCCTTCTTAATCGCTTTTTTAATTGTACATGCAAATTGAAGTTAGAGGTTTGTATTTCAGAGTCATATGCAAATTTTGACTTTCAGAACAATTAATCAGAGATTTTCGTATTGTTACGTTTATACCTTTGAAAAACCTTTAAGATATATGTAAGCCCGTAGATTGCAAATAAAAATAAAAATACATTTTTGTTTAGTTTCAATTAAAATTCTTTATAATTTACACAATTCTGTGTGCCACTGTTTACAACTTTATGTAAACAACAACAATTACTTCGTTTGTTATTCCTCTGTTTACAGCCTTTGTATAAACAATAACAATTGCTAGACAATTATTCGACAGATTTTTGTAACGGAGATCTTCAAACCACGATCACTCTCTTCAAACACACCGCGTCTTCACACAAGACTTACTGAACTGCACCAACTCACTCGACTGCTTTATCTTGCCTTATATTTAGCAGGGTAAACAGTCTGATAAATAAAGGCGAACGTTCATGACTTCGACTTCTCAAAATCTCTATAATTGTAAACAGTTATTTATGTGTACTATTTAAGTATTGTTGTAGTCGCCGTAGTGTAGTAGGTAGTGTGTTCGCTTATTAGATGTAAAGCCCAGGTTCGAGCCACAGGCCAGACAATAAAACGAAATATATAAAAAAAAAATGTTTTTTCGGCGACTTCCTCTCAGCAGATTTCTGGCAAAAACTCTGAGAGTAAATAAACCTGCCATGAAAAAGTTTCTCAAAATCCGTCGTTCGGAGTCGACATTAAACTGTAGCTCGCGCCATTCAAGTATAAAATTAAGGCACACATGAGTGATGTGAGAATCTAGGCCGTAATCCTGAGTGAAGGGTTGTAATGGCCAATTATGCATGTATGTATGTATGTATTTAAGTGTTGTTGGTATATTTTTGTTTCCTTGTTTACCATTTTTTAATGCGGGTGTTTGTTGTTATATTAAGCAGTACGATATGAGCAGTTATATGAGCCGCATTTCTATTCCTATAAAGAAGTCGAAAATGGTGTGATTAATAACGGTACACCTAGTAGATGATTTAGAGCAACTGTCACGAATTGACATTGGCATTCTGAATCGTTGCATTATAAACTGTGGTATCACAATAGAATCTATGTGGTGTAATGTAGACAGCCACCTACTTACCTATAGGAAGTGTTTGATCCCAAGTTGAATATTAATTTTGTAGCAAATTGCACGTAAACGCTGGCTGAGTTGGATCCATTTCTTTAAGATATTTTCGCCACATAACTCTAGCTACAGCAATGACTGACCTCATGGTTCTGTCCCTCTTTGGTTTGGTATAGTAGTATACAGGGTGTTGGCTTATTAGACATGAGGCCTCAGTTCAAACCCCAGTTCAGACATTTCGAACAAAACGAAATATGAAGAATATTTCTTTGGCTACGTCATTTCAGCAGATTTCTAGCAAAAACTGTGAGAGTAACACAAAATTGCCATAAAAATTTCCTTAAAAATCTGTCATTTGGAGTCGATTTTAAACTGCAGGTCTTGCCACTCATGTATAAAATTATCACACACAACATATGTGGTGTGAGATGCTAGGCCGTAAGGGCTGTAGACCGGAGGGGCCGTAATGTCTAATTATGTATGTATAAGAAAAGATTTTCAGGACTTGTACCTGCTGATGGCGATGGAAGTTGAATTTGAAATTATTTATGAATTTGGTCTTCCCTGCATTTCAAAACAGACGTCATCGGTTTTTGGGTGACAGAACATTTGAAGATCTGGACACGCTGGCAAACGTGCTGCTAAGAAATTGGCCGCTATTATCCGGAGCTCGGGATGGTTTAAACCCACCACTAATGTATCATTACAAGGGGGCTTAACTCACTCTTGGTAGCATTATCGGCCATATCAGTTACCGAGTGAACTTGTCTGTGGACGACAAGCTATCCGATAAACTTGACGTTCCATATTGGAAGAATATAGTGACGCAAGAAACTATATAACACCCAACAAATTTTTTAAGAAAAAAAATATTTGCGAAGGATTTTAACTAATCTTGAAATGAACGTGTATATGTCCAATAAAGGATATTAAATGAAATCATGTTCAGAACTTTTAAACAAATGGAAGCCATTTTACCCCACTGTTGTACTAATTTAAAATATTTTACTTTCATGCTGAAGAGTCCTTGATAATATACAACTTATTGCTTTAATAGCCATTTGCAGGCTGTAACAAATACTATTACAAAAGTTTTCATGGACCTACTTTGTGTGTATATAGCCAACTAAAGCATGCAATCAATTTCATTAAGTAAGTCAAGTTTAATTGTATGTCATTTAAAAGGGCAGGGAAGTTGAAAGTGTGGCAAGAAATATTTTTCCAATGTGCCACAATAAATACATATTTTTTTAAACTACTTACTTAAATATATTGTGTTGTACAATTTGTAAATGACCTTAATATGTATACCATAAGCATTGGTAACGAAAGGGGTAAGACTTGTTTTTATTAAATTGCATTGCCTTATGAAAATGTCATGCATAAAAGGCCAACCGAATATGGACAATAGTGGAAACGTAATAATTTTTTCACAGTACTGTTGTTCTTGTTGTTTTTATTTGCTCTTAACAAAGGGAAAATTACAATGTGGTCATTTCAAGGCTACATTCGTTTCATTTCGTTTTGTTGTGTTTTAAAAACACAAATGCATTGGCATGATTATGCCTTTTTTCTTGGTACCAGCAGGAGTATCGTAATCATCAATGCACAGCACAGTAGTGGCCTTAATAGTAATTGCTGTTACTATTGCTTTTGTTGCAGCTCATGATGCTGTACATGTACATGTACATCGACAGACGCTAAAGTAACATCAACTGTCTTTAGTGGTTTTAACTTGTCATCAGGCATGTTGTTGTCATTTACATTTATCGACTTACTCTGTCATGTCTGTGTGTATGTGTACGTGTATCTATATGATATGCTGTGTGTATGTGTAAGGCATGTATTGTAAATGGGAATGGTAATGGCCATATTAAAGGAGTTTTGTTATTTTTCTTTAGAATGTTCTCTTGGCTAAAACAAAACATTTTTAAAACCCAATACCATGATGACAGCAATCCTAAAAATTGTAATAAATTAAGAACAAGGCCACTTTAAAGTAATCATTACATTTGATTTTAAATGGCTCGAAAGAAAAGGCAACAAGACAGAAACTAAAAGCAGAAAACCTCCAACAACACAACCATAAATAATCAAATGCTGTATGTCATGCAACAATTTGTGCAACGTTTTTATTTACGTGTATATGTTACTGTGTTTCAGTTATTTCTATAACTTACCACACATATACACACAAATGCCACAAAATGTTGTAAACAATCGAAAGAAGAAGAAGAAGATGGAGAAGAAGCAGATGAAGCAAAATGAATGCACAAACAAGCATAACAACAGCTAAAGCTGCAGCTGCTGTCATCCACAAGCATTTTAACATTATTTCCAGTTTCACTTTGTTTTTCCTTTAATGACTGTTTTTGTTGTTGCTCTTTTGTTATTGTTGTTGCTTGCTTTTTTCCAAGTAATTTTTATACATTTTTTCTCTTTGATAAAAATGCATGGAAAGTACAAAAACAAAAAAATATATGAGAATCATTTACAATAAAATAGGTCAGTCATTACACCGAACGTCACAACGCCACTCAGCTTGTGGAATGGGAGGTAGGTAAACAGTCTGTTGCTTTACCAAACAAGCTGTGACAATAGCTGTACAGCCTGTATAACATTTGAATTTCATAGCATTTGTTGTCGTGATACAATTTGCGTTAAATGTGTGCATGTTGGTTGTCCCTCTATTTTTTGTTGCCTTTTTCTTTTAAGCAAATGACATGGAAAATGCAAATTAAAAACATAAATTTATAAACACACATATGTACAGCCATACATACGTTTGCACATATCCTGCATAAAATGTTTTACATAAAGAAATGGAAAAATATTAAAAAAAAAATGGAAAAATTGAAACCAAAAAGGGGAAAAGGTTTCATTACAAAAAAAAAAAATAAAAATGTTGCAACTTCCATTGTTATATTCCATATGCACATGTAACCGCAACAGGTTTTCAAATGATTTAAAACTTTAGGCATTAGGCATTAGTTTTATTTTGAAAATATGCAGAATGACAACTTGTAGCCAACAGTTCTAAAGATTTCTAAAGCAGAAAACCCGTTTTTTAAAAATTATTAGTTCACGTGATAGCAATAAAGATTTTCGAAAATGAAATTCCATTACTAACCAGCTTTACTACTTTTGCATACATAATTGGCCGTTAGAACTCTTCAGTCAGGATGTTGTGTGCGTTAATTTTTTATACATGAGTGGCGGGTTCTACAGTTTAAAGTCGACTCCGAATGACAAATTTTTGAGAAACATTCCATGGAAATTTTATTTTCTTTCAGAATTTTTGCCAGAAATCTACTGAGAGGAAGTCGCCGAACAAATATTTTCTCATATTCCGTTTTGATGTCAGCCCTAAGGATTGAACCGTGGCCTTATGTCAAATAAGACATCATACTACCTACTAGACTACGGCGGCTTCATCTATACTAGGTTTGCTTATATATTTTTGTCGAAAAATATTTGAATATTCATCATTATTTAACAAAGTCTTTTTAAAATCTATCAGGGACAGAAGAGATATGCCAACACTAATCCCAAGGGAAAGCTTTGGGGAACTCGTTTTCCCGTCTACTTCATAAGCAATAAGCGATTGTAACTGTAAGGAAAATCAATAAAAATATTCAACTTAATAACCATCGAAACTATTATCGAAACGTAATAAATTCTGCATAAATTCAGTGTTGAAATATCACAGTATAGAGGCCTTATTGCTCGCCATTTTAAACACGATGTCAATTATTCAAATATTGTTCGGGCTCAACGAATCTTTTGGGAAAGATACTCTGTCCAAGTATGTGTACTGATAATTGAAGCCGCCATAGTATAGTAGGTAGTGTATTGGCTTATTAGGCAAGAGTCCATCGTGGAACCTCTGGCTCAAACACAACCGAACGCAATGAATTATGAAATAAAAAAATAAATTTTCGGTGACTTCCTTCCTGCAGTATTCTGGCATAAATTTCTCAAAAATCCACTTATGAATAAAATTTACACACACAACATGAGTGATGTGAGAAGCCATTCATAATGATCCCCATTGTCAACAAGTGTTCTTTGACTCTACAGCGCCCTAACAAAAGAATGACTATTTCTTGTCCTGTATAATCTTATGTATGATTATTCTATTTTTATCACTCTTATTCTATTTTTATCACCAAACCAAAGTTTAAATTGCCTCAAATCCATTTGTTAATTTTCGTTGAGTATACTCTTCCAAACGTCTTGTCAAACTCCATTGAAAGATTCTGGCCCCACTATCGGCACGAAAATTCTCTTCCACGGAAACTCATCTGCCTATTTATTCAGGACTCTCCTGATTGAGCTCCGTCAAAAGTCCCATACCATTTTGGAGTTAAGTTAAGTAAGGTTTGAGGATGTGTACTTGCCATTAATACAAGAAAAATACTCGTCTGTCAAAATGCCTCATTGTAAATTAATCCCAAAAAGAGGGGATAATAATGATGATATGATAATGGAGAATGGAAAAAAGACTTAGAAAAGGGAAGACCTATGAAACGGAGGAAGAAAGATGGGTAAATAATCATAAACACACAAAAGAGCAGGACTACAGCGTGGCGTACCAATGCCTCTTAACCAGCTCAAACTAATTATAAATCCTAATGTCAGTTCTGGACAAAGATTCTAAACCTCAAGCCAAGGTTCTAAACTTAAAGTACAAATAAAAACCAAGTCGTTTCATCGAATGATACTAAAATTTCAATTGAACTCTATTGCGATCTACGGATGCTGCTGTTAGAAAAATGTAATCAATCTATCTATTCAACAATGTTTAGGTATTAAGTGGCTCTGGCATTTAATTGAGTGTGTGTTATAAAGTTCTTTCCTTAGGTGTAGGTAGTAATTTCTATTGCTTTAAAGCTAACGTTCTCTGACTTTGCTTTATACCAATTATTATATATGAGGTCTCATTAACTCAACATATTAAAATATTGTGAAATACGTGTCTATTGCAAACAATATCTTACTCTGTAACTGTTTGCATTAAAAGTATCGCCATTTGCTATTTACTTATGTTTAGTTTCACATAATAAGTTGCATGCCCATACTGGTATAGGTTTTAATTCTGGAGCGACATTTAACAATTTTAATACAAACATTTCTAGTAAAAGTTTCAGGACAAAAACATTACATTGCTGAAACCCCGTTCTGGTGGTCACTTTGAAGTCCCTAAGCATTTGTCAATTTCTATAGGGACTTGAAAGTCTACTTATAACCGTTGTCACTTCTAAATTGCATTATATTCACCTCCATGTATTAACAAGAAAAAATGTTCCTTTAGCATCAGAGAATGGTTGAAATTTGATTGGATTCTTTTATATCCATCACCACAGCCTATCATCCCACATGCGTGTGTCTTTAAAGCGGAATTCAAAATAAAATTGAAACACAAACTCTAATGCACTCTAATGCATTGATATGCCAAAAGGGAAATAAAGGAAGCCACTATAAAAATGTAGTTTTTTTTTTAGTTTGATTTTATGGAGCAGCACCTAAGGCCTTTTACTTTTAATTCCTTTTTTTCATATCATTTATGTACATTGAAATTGTTTATACGGTGTATGGAATTGCTTTTTTAAGTAAAAATTCAAATTAGAACACAGGAATTGTTGTGATAAATTAATTGCCTGTTAGTTATGTATTCTAAATAACTGACTATAATGCGTTAAAGTGGGTTAAAGTTATAGATGTCACACATAATTTTACAATAAAGTGCTCTTCTCTAAATGCTTTCACTTTTTAACATATAGCACGGTGGCGTATACTTATTATTTTATTATTATCAACATGACACATATTAATCATATGTGCAGATGTCAATAAAATTTTCAATGTTTTAAATAGTAATGGAAAATAAACATTTTTTTGATGCCATATATTGCATTAAGTATCGTTGTTATATCGATTTAGTACAAAATATATCGATGTTGTATTCTCCGCATCGATTGATTTTTGTAACAAAACAGTAGTAAAAACGTAATGTGCTTATTACAGCGGAGAAGTACCACGATCAGACGATTTTTTTGCTTTCAACCTTAACTGAGTATCCTCTCAAACGATATAAGCTACCTCCCTCAATCCTGTTGGCTTTAAAAACATCAGGACAACTCTTAACTGATTACTTGTTGGACACCCAGATATTTTCTTCTTAGTCAGGTTGCATGTATGTGTTCTGGTTATTCGTTCTCTCTATTCTGTATTCCTCTTACAGGCCTTGAATTTCTAACTGAAATAATTCCTTTTTGAGGCAACAACGACCAGAAAAACGCCGATTACTTACCTAATCGGTCATTACAACATTTTAGTCAGGATTACAACCTAGCTTCTCACACAACCTTTGGTATGTGTATGTGTTAATTTTTACCATGAGTGGCGGTACCTGTAGTTTAAAAACAAATTTTAAGAACGACATTTAATATCCGTGTATAATTTACTCTTTGATTTCTGCTAGAAGGGTGCCGAGAGGAAATCACCGAAAAATTATTTTTCCTCTTTCGTTTTGCTCGAAATGTCTAAGATAGGGGTCTAGCGTCCAATAATCCAACACACGGTCTACTAGGCTACAATGACTTCAACACATTCAAACTAATTTCACTTTCTCTCAACCTTACTTAGCGTAAGCACTTCTTCTTCTAATCCTTCGTTTTATCGAATATATTATTCCGAATATCTCTTACTACTTCATTAAAAGGTTGCGGCCTTGTCAAAGACATGGAAGGTACTATCCGCGCGATATGATCTGCCTATTCATTGCTACGATTTCCCAATTGTCTGCGGTCCACTCCTGCTTAGGTTACCGGGAGGTTTGCCGTTCACTGTCCAGTTCACTCAGTGGCCATATTACCCAGTGAGATCCGCTATTGGTGGGTTTCAACCACAATGAGCTCTGGATGGAACCAGTCATTTCCTTTAGTGACATGTTCGCCACCATGTCCAAATCTCCAAACTTTCTGGCATCCAAAAGCCCAAGACGTCTGTACTGAAGTACACGACACTCTCATAGAAGTTGCTGCATCGATTCTGTTTCCTTTTACTCCTGCTTAGCTGATTCAGATTTTCATTATAATCGGAGCTGAGTGTTCGGATGTCGGCCTAGCTACCAAATAGTATTTCTATGTTCCTGGTAATCTGTACTTCTTGTTCAAGTTGAGTTGAGCACATCTTTCGTTGGCGTAAACTTTCGTCTGGATGCGTGTATCTCTATGGGCTTCGAATATTTCGCTCTGGATTCCAACATACCCCCTACACCATAGAACGGACCGTCTCTTAATAATGTAGCAACTAAATTATTTGTTTCACTCTTACTAAGCATTTTCGCAGCGATATCCCAAAATCCTCAGGTTTACTACCATTGTCCCTTAGGACAGGTCATAATATCACTAAAGAATCTCGCTGTAGACTTGTCTCCCATTACAGTCAGCCTTAAGACGTCTCTTCAATATGCATTCGACTAAAATTCGCCAGAACCTTTAAAGTCGTTACGGAAAAGGATTTCAGTGCCCCAAGCAACGCAGGCATTAAGTCTTCAATAAAGAAGCTGAAAACCCAAAATAGGTATGTCGTATGTTATAGCTGTATGAGTTTATATTTAAAAAAAATATCTTAAGTATGTATTTGGTTTGTATTTAAGTTCAACGAAGAGAGTTGGCAGTGCTATTATTTCTTAAGCAGCTGTATGGAATGTTTTATTGTCTGCAATCATTTTGATTGTCTTTTGTCTGGCATTGAGTTCATTTCGTGTAATTATTTAAATAAAATTCTTAGACACGAAAATATTTATGATAGCGACTGGTAATATAATCTAATTTTAAGGACTTTAAAGAAAATTAAAAAGAAAGAGATTTATAAGCCAAACAATTGTAGTCAGTAATGATAAGACAAATGTCCTGTACCATATTAAGCCTAACAAGGCTAAGAAATAATAATTTTTTTAAATGTTTCAAAATATCTTATTTTAAACAAAATATTTTTATTTGAAACTCTTAAGAGAAATCATTTGTAAAAGTTTTAAATCAAATTACAAAAATATAAAATCATTCTGTTCTGCTTTGGCGCAAATCAAAAGTTTACTTTGTAACTTTCGAAAATGACTTTGTTTTAAAGCAAGCAACTACAAAACCCTGCTTGTCGTGATAAATGTCATTTAAAGCTTTCTCTTTCTTTTTTCTCTGTTATTTTTGTTCGTTTTTTACATTCTCATCTAACAACGCTTTTGTCTTTTCCATAGCATTACTGTTCTTCATACTATTGTTGCCCTACTTGGTTTAGCAAATGTTTTCTTCAGCATGCACAAGAGAATACTCTAAAGACAGAGAATACAAAGCTGCAATAATTTTTATTACAGACTTTGCTGTTCTTTCAAAATGAGTAATAATAATGGTGATTTCGTGATTTTGTTATTAGAATCGTGTTGGTTTTAAACAAATTTGAATTGAAGGGCACAGTGGTTGAGAATAAGACAAAATTGCTCAAAACTGTCAAAAAATATTTTAGAGCATATTTCAGTCAGAAATCAGTAATGAGTATTCAAAAATATGAGTAGATTCGAATCATATTCATGCCACAACATTTACAAGAATCGCAAAATTAGTATGATTCGCGTACGAACACTACAATACTCACTAGAAGGTTGTGTGTTTGCTTTACTTCCTGTTTTGTCTTTTTCTTTTTTGTAAATGCAACAACAACTACAGTTTAACGTCGACTCCGAACAACAGATTTTGAAAAAATTGTTCATGGCAGGTTTATTTACTCTCAGAGTTTTTGCCAGAAATCTGCTGAGAGCAAGTCGCCGAAGAAATATTTTTTTTCCATATTTCGTTTTGATGTCTGGACTGGGGCTCGAACCCGGGCTTTACGTCTAATAAGTGGACACACTACTCGAATCACTCGAATCGTTTATGACTATTCAGTATTTCTCTAAATTTATGAATCTAAATGAGTAGGCGTTCGTAGGTAGGTAGGTTGTTGTAGTTGTAGTGAGTACGAATGAATCAGAGTAGTTGAGTTTCAATACTGTTGACTCACTCATACTCAAAATTTCACGAGTACTTATGAGTAGCGAAAAAACGATTCATTGCTCATCTCTGTGTTGAATGAACCGGCAAGTCATTAAAAATTTTTAAGCGAATATCAGAATCATTATTATTTTGCCTTCTTATTGCAATTCAGCAGTTTTTAAGCTCAGATTTAAACCTTTTGTTGTAGTCAGGATGCAAAAGATATATGCCTAGAAGATCAGTAAGGCTTTTATGGTGCTTTTATTTACGTTAAAAAGATTTTTGAGAAACTTTTCATAGAAACTCTCAGAGTTTTTAGCAGAAAACTGTTCAGAGAAAGTCGTCAAAAAAATAATTCATTTACCTTGAATTGTCCGAACTTGGATTTGCGTCTTGGGATCGCAGCTACTAAGCTAACACACTACCTATGAGACTAGGATATAATAAACAAACAATTTTTTGGGTTCTATTAAGTGCCTATGTAACACCGACATTATGTATTCGGTCAGGCAATTAGCCGACCTCCCTCAGCCATCTTAATAGTTTTTAAAAGTATTAATTTCATCCAAATATCCTTTTAGTAGACACATTCTGTCACGTAGGTCTTAGAATCCTTTGCCGCAGGATGAAATGTTATGTGGTTTACTTTTCTCTCTCGTCATGGAAGCTTCTACCAAGATCGTTGTGTGCAATTCTCAGCTTCCAGTATGGCTGAATTCTAAGCGATAAGGCAGTCTTGGTACATACATACATACATCGCTGGTCGGAGACCAACAGCTTAAAGTCGACTTCGAATGACGGATTTTTGAGAAACTTTTCATGATAATTTTATTTCACCTCAGAGGGTTTGCCAAAAATTCGCTGAGAGTAAGTCGCCGTATAGACTATCAAATTTCGTTTTGTTGAAGATATTTGACCTGAAGTTTGAAGCGTGGCCTCGCGTCTAATCAGAAATTATTTCTGAGCTTAAATCTGATATCAAACGCGTCATGGAAACAATAATGGCCTGTCACCAGAGCCGAGTCAATTATTAGATGGATACTGTACTCCAGGCGTAATCTCAACGTATCTTCTTTAAAATGTCATACAAAACATTAACATTTTTTACTAAAACACGCTTTACTTCGGCTTAAAAGGGATACTATTTTAAGCGCCAGCTGATTAAATCTGCAATAAATCTGAGATCTTGTTACAATTTAATTTTTGCTTGTATTTAATCACTGTCCTCTTCTAATTTTTACGCATCGTTTATCATAATTTAACATCGTGACTTCAAGTGTTGTTTTGTATTTCTTAGATTTCTATTTTCTTTCCTCATTTTTCTAACGTCCTTTACAATAATCTTTTGTTGTTTGTCATAGTTGCTGTTGTTGTTATTTTTCAGACAATGAAAATGCATGTATGTAAGTGTTTATTTTTTTGCAGACAGACGAAAATGTCTGGTTAACTTGTCGTCTTATGATGCTTTTGCTCGATTGCCATTCCATTGTTAAACTGTATCCGGTATTGTAATAACGTTAGTTATAGTACTAATGCACACATTTACACATATTTATTGTAGTTGTGTAAACGTGTTTGTGTACGTTTTCTTTTTTCTTTTTCGTTCTCTATATTTCCTTGCTTTTCAGAAACTAGAATATGCAAAAGAAAAGACAAAAAAAGGAATTGAAATAACAACCAAATAATATCACAAGAATTAAACGAGAGAAGAAGCTTAGTTATGGCTTCTTATATATGTATGTACGTATGAAATGAAATGAATTCTTATGCTTATGAAAAGGATGGAAAAAAAGGATGAATATACATTTACCATAAATACGAACACTGCATCTGCTCCTTCATATATGCATAGACGCAAAATTACGAAGAATTATTTGTGAAAATCGTGTGCTTATGTAGGTAGTGTTGGGGCCTTGGTGGTGCAAGGCTTTTGCGGCTGACATTTATTCACGTTCTGTCATAAAATTTACACTTTTAAATGAGTTTGCTTAAGGTATGTCTTCTAACCACTAGAATTACACTTTTATGATTTTACTTTCATTTATAGGTACTCGTTTGACGTACATACAGGGTCCAACAAGTTTAAGTTTATTTATCAATTTTTAATCTTCTTGATTGGTTGCCATTACAGAGCCATTCTATCCATGAGTGGCGAGACCAACAGTTTAAAGTCGATTCCAAATGGCAAATTTTTGATTCACTTTCCATGGCAAATTTATTTTACTCTCAGATTTTGTGCCAGAAATCTGCTGGGAGGAAGTCGCCGTAGAATCGTTTTGATGGAGATGTCTGACCTGGGATTGAAATCGACAACACTACACTACGGCGACTACTAGCCACCAGCGTAAACATTAGAAAAATATGTAAAAAAAAATTTAAAAAAAATATTTAATCCTTAACTAATGCTTGTGAGACCCTGTACTTGCCTAAACACATTTATACACAGCTCTTAAGCTATTGCTATGAATTCTTTTCATTTTAGAACCAAGAAAATTGAAGTAATTTTGCATATTGTATTACCACCCACCCCCAAAGCTTATAGTAAAATGATTAAGAATTCAACAATTCTTGGTTTATGAAATTTTTATTCTTATGACCTTTATTTAAAGACGTAAAAGACAAATTTTCTAATTGATTGGCATACTTTATGCAAATAATTTAAAAATGCAAAGAAAATTATATTTTTTATTGAAAATTTTTTCTAATATTTTTTCAGAATTTATAAGACAGATCGCGTTATTTGAAATTATAAAAATGTATGGTATGTTGCTGCCTGTTTATGCTGCGCCCAGGCTTTGCATTCTAACAGGAATGGATCCAATTTTCTGGGAATTACACCTTCTACCACTTACTATCTGTAACGCATTGCGATCAAGCCGATTTAGATTAGCTGCAGAGTTTTACAAGACTAGATGCGATGCGTTGATTATGTGCATACATCAACTTTTTGCTTGTTTATATAAGACAAATCATTTCAGACGAACGTCTATTTGTATGGAAAACATAAATAAAATTGAAACCGAATCTTGTATACAATGCTAGGAAGGTTAAAAATCAATACATAACCATTAATACAACGTAATGATGTGATAAGTTAGGTAGTCATCCCGACGGAATCCATACAATTATGTATGTATGTATAATTTATCTTGTGATTACGTAAAATAGTGCGGAGTGTAGTGAATTGAAAGTGGAATATTTACTAATCAATAAAATAAAAAAAATAATAATTCTAATCAAATTTTCTTTCAATACATTTTGCTTTCAATACTAAGGCGTATGAGTTATATATAATACGCTGTAATATTCCTCATACGTTCATATGACTGCTTATGTTTTAAGATCCGTAAAGCATGCAACATTAAATTAAAAACAAGCAAAAAATCAAACAACATTAAGGGTGAGCAATTTAAAAGTTTAAATTTAAAACTGCCGTAAAACAAAAACGGTTTAAAATTTTACCAAAAATATTTTTTTGTTGTGAAGTTCTATTGTTCCGATTAGAAAGGAAATATTATTTCATTCATATGGCTGCGGCGGCTGGCCTGACCGTAACTCATTCGATCGGACCAATTGTCAGTTGTCTCAATTGCTTATATTGTCACACTTATCTAAAGTGTTTGTATGTTTCTTAAAGCTAATAATTGATTCATTAAAACTTAAACTAGTTAATCGCACAACTATGTAACAAGTGCTGAAAGTTAAATAATTTTAATTACCCAATTTCGAGAATTCCTAGAAACTTTTCATACATAACAATTTAATACGAGGGTAAAGATACTCCACCCAATTGGGTAGAAGTACATGTTTGAATAATCAACGGTGATAAGAAACTTTAACACAGTGATAGCTTAAATAACAACTATATTTGGTACACTAGACAAATAAATGTATAATACGGAATTATCCGACAGGATGTCGAACGGAACTTCGAAAATATCCAAAAGGACTTTCTGCCACACATACATACATAGTGAGTAATTACAAACGTTAAGTCAGGATTACCATCTAGCTTCTCACACCACTTATGTTGTGTGTGTAAATTTAATATATGACTCCGAACGACAAATTTTTTTTGGGATGTTTTTCATGGCAATTCTATTATCTCACAGAGTTTTTTGCCAGAAAATTGCTGAGATACAGTCACCGAAGAAATATATTTTTCATATTACGTTTTTGTTGAGCTGTGGTTTGACGCATGGTCTCACGTCTAATAAGCCAACACACTACACTATACGGGGCTGCATCATGGGTTGATAATGACGACCACAATGTTGAGCAATATTGGGACTTGAGATCAGCAATGAGTATTCAAAAAGATGAGTAGATTCGAATTATACTCATAATTTCTGATACTTATACGTATTCATACTTCTTTTAATATCATACTCATACAACTCATATTCAAAGATTGAAGTACTCATCGTACTCATACTTAACAATACGCATGATGTTATTGATTTCGACTCTCCTTTAATCAACATTTACAAAAATCACAAAATAAGTATGATTGGCCTACGAACACTAGTAGGTTGTGTGTTTGCTTTGCTTCCTTTCTTTGTCGTTTTCTTTCTTCTTTTTTTGTAAATGCAACAACAACTAAGACTGTAAATTTTGATGAATGATCCGAATCACTCGAATCATTTATGAGTATGGTGATAATTTTCTAAATTTATGAATCTGAATGAGTAGGCGTATGAACTAAACATATATTTCGAATGTTATGAGTTTGATGTCAACGTTGTACTCATACTCAATGCAACTTGTACTTATAAATCAATGTTGTAGTGAGTACGAATGAATCAGAGAGGTATAATTTCAATACTGTTGACTCATTCATACTCAAAATTTTATGAGTATTTATGAGTGGAAAAAAAACGATTCATTGCTGACCTCTTATTGGGACATGATTAGAATTGTTTTCATATATCAGTTAGATGATTGATATACTAATATTATAGATATGGGTTTCCAACAGGACGAAGCCATATGCCACACTGCGTGAACTACAATATTATATGTACATTAAGAATTTTAATGAATATGTGTGAATGGAATTTTAAAGTTTTTTTTTATAAGTTCAAGTAATTTACGTTTTCTTTCTTATAATATACTTTCGAAACTTTAATACGAAAGTCATCTACCGTTTATATCATTCCATTGAGAAGTATTTACGTTTAAGTTCGCCTTATAATTGAACCAGAGAGACGACGTCTTTCAAAACAGACAGCGTCTATATGTAAAAGAAAGAATTTCAAAGATACACCTGAAGTGTCGTTTATAAGTTATTTAAATTCTGCTCAAATATCTTACTCAAAGCAAACGAAAAAGAATGACTTAAAAAGGCTCATAAAATTTTTTTTTTTAAATTTGAAGATGAAACGTGTCTTATGGGATTAATAATTTATTAAAATAAGATCCATAAAAGGAACAATTAAAATTGAAGAATTTGTGATATTATTTTAATGTAGATTTCAAATAAATTTAGATTTTTATGTACACTTTTGAAGTGCATTATTCTGGCAATATTTAATGGTGGACACTTGGTCTTATTATTTTCGTTCTACTACAGTGACTTACTTTACAAGAGCTGTCGAACGATAACATGTTACAATTTTTAAAATATTTACATCAACTTAAAACACAAATTCTACTCTGCTCTTCATACCAATTTTTTAAAAGCAAGAATATATAAATTTAAAACGATTTCAAGTCCTTGAAAAGTAAAACATCTTTTAAAAGTAAAAACTACTCACCTCATTTCTGCTTTTCTTTTTTTTATAAAATTTTGCTTTTCATTTTTGTCACATTTTTTCAAAGATATTTACGGCAACAATAAAAACAACGAAATGTTAAGAAATTTTTTGAAATGTTTATGAGGCACATACATACATATTTTTGTAGGAATTTCCCAAGAAATCTGAAACGAAATTTCATGTACGAGACGAATATTTAAACAATAAAACAATTGCTTTCAAACATATTCTAGTTGGAGGACAACTACATGAATATTTTAAGGAAAGACAAATTGTGCTTCTTTTAATACAAAGTTTTGAATTAAATTTCACTTTTACTTGTAGTAAAATGAACACGCCAGACAATTTAAAACAGACTGGAAATTCTTAAAAAATGAAAAAAAAATTATTTCACTTTGTCTGGCTTTGTAAATGTATCTTCCAGAGACTCAATTTTAATCGATGAAAAAAGTGAAGCATTACAGCCCTTCAATCAGCATTACGAGCTTGCTTCCACTTAAGTTGTGTGTGTTAATTTTATATCGGGCGTGACATCTATCGATTTAAATTTGAACCGTCGGTTATTTCGGGAAATTTATTTCCGAAATAACAACAATTGCTCAGAAATTGCAAAAATTGCAAAAAAAAAGTTTTTTCTGGGATCAAACTCATTTTAATCTTGGTGGTTACCAGAGATCAGCAAATAGACGTTTTTTCGCTACTCATAAGTACTCATGAAATTTTGAGTATGAGTGAGCCAACAGTATTGAAATTCAACTACTCTGATTCCTTCGTACTCACTACAACATTGATTTATAAGTACAGTTTACAATGAGAATGAGAACAAAGTTGACATTAAACTCATAACATTTGATTCATAAATTTTTGAAAAATACTTATAATACTCATAAATGATTCCAGTGATTCGAATCATTCACATCATTCACGAAACAACGTATTGTTAAGTATGAGTACGATGAGTACTTCAAACTGTGAATATGAGTAGTATGAGTATGATATTAAAATAAGTATGAATACGTATAAGTATCAGAAATTATGGTATGATTCGAATCTACTCTTCTTTTTGATTACTCTTTGCTGATCTCTGGTGTGGTACGCTAATAAGCAAAATTAACGCATTTGGGGCTTAGAAAACCCACACATGATCTTACAGAAGCCAATGCTCTCATTACGAGTGACTGTTTGGTGCGGCTTTTGGAGCAGAGGCATTATTGGCCCTTATTCAGATGAAAATGAGGACGGAGCAACCATTACACCTATCGCACCATGATAATCGATTTTTTGGTACCCGCTCTTCATTTTGTTTATGTTTGGTTTCAACAGAATGTTGCAACTTGACACAAGTCTTATGTCACAATCGATCTATTGCGTCAAACATTTGATGGCCATTTAATTAGCCAAAATGATAATGTCAATTGGCCGCTAAGAAGCTGCGTTTTTGACACTGTTGGACTATTTTCTGTGGGGCGCCGTTAAAGAAAAGTGTTGGGCTGACAAACCAAGAGGCGGCTGAGCATTTGAAGGCCAACATTCATGATGCCATTGCCAAGATACAACCCCATACACTTGAAAAAGTGCACAAAAATTGGTCTGATTGTTTGAGGTACTGTGAGTCCAGCCGCGGCAGCCAAGTGGATAAAATGATATTCCATTTCTAACCAGAACAATTGGACTTCACAACAAAACAAATATAAATTTGGCAAAAATTTAAACCGTTTTTGTTTTGGTGCATTTTTAAGTTTAAACTTTTAAATGGCCCACCCTTTACATATTACCAGTCTTATTAGCATACTTCTGATAAAAAGTTGGTGAGCAAAAAAAATTGTGTGGACCTACTGTATAAAGTCGACTCCAAACAATAGATATTTTTAGGCAAATTTCCATTGCAATTTTTAATTTTCTCTCAGATTTTTTGACAGAAATTTACGGAGGGGAAGTCGCCGAAGAATTTTTTTTTCATATTTTGAATTGTTAGAGATGTCTTACTTGAGCTTTGAACCAAGGCCTCACATCTAATATGAACAATACCCAATAGACTACGGCGATGCTCTTTACTTCGCCATTAAAAATTATCATATGTGTTGTGTCAAACATTTTTACATAGAAACCTAACAGAGTACATAAGATTTTTCTAGAATTGCTTGTGTATTAAACAATTATCCGTTTTCATTTTGGTTAAGTAGCACTTAAAATAATCATCATCATCATCATTGATTTTAACAGCTTTTGTCATAACAAAACCACAATTGTTGCTTTGAACAGCTTGTTGCATGCCTTGCTGCATTTTAATATTTTACTCAGTGGGTGGTTAAACTAAAATGAAAAAAAAACTGTAAAATTTAATTTTATATTGAGATGTTCTTTAAAACTTTCTCTTAAGTATTACTATGACTACTTTTACTTTAAGAGCTGAACTTTATTTCAGATAAGGGGTTATGCTTCTTACGTAATTGTTTTAATTTTTGGGTTTTTCTGAAGATGCTTGTAAACTTGTTGCATTGCATCATGAGCTAGTATCAAAGTTCGAAGCTGTTAGAAAACACATGCTAAAGAAACAAAGTTTAGGACAGAATTTCTTTAAACCAATCACTGGAAATAAGGGACATGTTAGAGAAACAAAACAGTACTTAATTAACGCCCCAGTTAGTATGAAATCTATGAACATTTTATTTAAAGTATGGGTTGCATGGAATGGAATTTAAAAATTAATTCAGAAAATATGTTCCAGTGATTTTACCTTTTCAAGGTTGCCAATCGTCTGTTGCATCATTACACGCTTGGTTCTTCACGATCCATGATTCCATGGAACCATGATTCTTTATTCTTAAATAAAGGGTGACTTGCTTTCCCATCACGGGTGCTCTGATATTCATGTGGCCTGCAGGCCTGGAGGCCATCTTGTTTTTATAACCAATAGACATCTTTCTCCAAAACATAGCTACAAGAACTGCACTGTGTGCTCAGATATGTTTAGAGTACGTACGTACGTACGTAGTCTAGTAGGTAGTGTGTTCGCTTATTAGACGTAAAAGCCCGGGTTCGAGCTCCAGGCCAGACATCAAAACGAAAATATGAAAAAAAAATATTTCTTCGGCGACTTCCTCTCAACTGATTTCTGGTAAAAACTCTGAGAGTAAATAAAATTGCCATGAAAAAAAGTTTCTCAAAACATCTATAGTTCGCAGTCGACTTTAAACTGTAAGTTCCGCCACTCAAGTATAAAATTAAGGCACACACCATGAGTGGTGTGAGAACCTAGGCCGTAATCCTGACTGAAGGGTTGTAATGACCAATTATGTATGTATGTATGTACGTACAGTAGGGAGCTCTTCAATACTACATGAAATATAACCGAATCACTCTATGCGACCACATGGTACCTGACACTGAACTCACTCTCCAACATGGTAAGAATGGACAGCTGAAGCTGACGTCAGCGACGGTTATATAATGACCTTTATCCATGGCTCAAAAACAAAATATGGACCCCAGGGGTCTATTACGATAAGCTGGCATACAATGGTTCATCCAGATGACTTAATCAGACTAGGGTATTTCAAGCGAAGCTTTTTTCTATTGAACAAACTGCTGTGGGGATCTATCTCCTTCGAACTTGATCGTGTCTGAGCACAGTCGAGCAGTAATAAAAAGGCTGGGATCTTTGTCAAATCAAAGAACGTCAAGAGTTGCATGAACTCTCTACACCATATACATACATGGATACAACATATGCCTCCATTCGGTTACAAGTCAGTGTACCATAGAGAGCAACGAAAATACTGATAAACCAGCACAGAAGGTTTCGGAGATGTCTGAGAAGGAGACGGAAGGATTTATGCACCCCTATAGGAATACTTCAAACTGAAGAAAGCAGCATGGAATTCAAAAAATCCAAGATACCTGGTTGCCGAATTTCAAAACTATTATGTCAAGCTTTGGATAGCAGGAAAACCAGAGAACTGCTTGAGTTCGACAAGAGAACTATTCGCCTTCTAACAGGAATTCTAAAAAACAAATTCGCTGACAAGTTCGGTCTGCCTGGAATACTGCAGAAACTGACATGATGTAAAGGAAACGAGATAGGCACACTTCAAAACAGAGGTTATTGGTTTTTGAGTAACAGAACATTTGAAGATCTGGGCATGGTAGCGAACATGCCAGGAGATCGTTCTGCCCCACCAGGCATACTGCGCAAGCTGCCAGGATGTAGAAGAAACGATATCTGTACAACACATGAATGCCATGTACTTCAAAACAGACGGCATCGGTTTTTGGCTGACAGAACATTCGAAGATCTGGGCATGGTGGGAAACGTGCCACTAAGGCAACTGGCCAGTTTTATCCAAAGATCAAGGTGGTTAAAAACCACCATAACAATGGGGCTTTACTTACACTGGGTAACTCTATGACACATATGGGCCACCGAGAGAACTTGTCTGTATATGGTAAGCTACCCGTCAGCCTAATCTAACTTCATTCTTTCATAACATAGCTTGAAACACTATTGAGGTCTTCCATCCGTTAGTGTTTCATAACCTATTAAGATGTGGGTTTTCACACAGAGAGACAACATATGCATAAATATTGATGCAGGACATATCAACAACAAGTTCCTTTCTTACTGCTACAGCCTGACTGATTTCGATCTGCTTCACTTTTATGAAGAAAATACATGACATCAGTTGGTCTCTTTTCTTTTCTATTAAGGGTGTCTAAAAAAAAAAAATTAGGAGCTGAATAACAAAATTTCCTGGAAAAGCCATTTGATTGATTGGTATACAAGTTGATCTATTACTTTAAGGCACTAAAATCATTAGCTACTTGCCTTATATGCCTCTAATCTATTTTAGTTAAGACAGGCAACGTTTAGTTGGTCTTTGTATTTAAAAGATTTTCAAATTGATCAGTATTATATTAGTACTGTACAGTTTATTATGCTTTTAAAATAATTCCAAATAATTTCGAGAAAGAAAAAAAGTAAACATAATCTAAACATACAAGAATACGAGTATGCGAGAGTACATAAAATCAGAAAATAATTGACTAAGATTGTGTTATCGTTACAATTAGAATACAAAATGAAAATGTTTTTCAGATTTTAATTTCCTGTCATCTTTTAGTTGATTTGCTTAGTCCTGGTTTTCTTGTGCTATCCTCCTAAAGCAAGCAATATATTACAATTATTCTCTTAACAATATTCATGGAATATATTCATATCTACAATACCACTACGACTACCAACACATGGCAAAATAGTATCTTAAAAAGGAAAAAAAACATCGTCTAAAAATAATATTAAAAAAGAATATGTTGTTATAAGAAGACTTACACTATACAATAGAATGTATGTATATGTACGCGTATGTGTATGTGTGCAAGTGTATGTTAGTATTTGTGTTAAAGAACAATTGTTGAAATGTATCTGTTTTATTTTTCCTGCTCAATATACGACAATCTTAAAACATGTCCCAGATACAAAAGATACAAAATTTATTTACATTTATTTTGAGTGTTACTTCCTCTTCTTTACATATGTATGTACATACATATATACAGTGAGCGTCAAAAGAAACTGTACACTAAGCATAATATTCTAACAATCATCAAATTTAACTTTTACCACTTAAGGAGAGTGCGCGGAAAAATTTGACAATATTTCGGAATTTTTTGTAATTTTTTTTTTGTTTCAATTTTAAAAACTGGCATTGAAACAATTTTAAAAGAAAAATAACGGTAATTTATGAAGGTATATATATATTTATTTAGTGCACAGTTTCTTTTGACGCTCACTGTATATATAGATGGCTGTCTATATACAGTATGTATATAGCAAGACAAGATACAAAACCATTTATGCAAACATATTGGACACATGCGATACACTCCGTAGAACATCATATGCTTTTTTGGTTTTTAAAAGCCTTAAAAGTACAAGTGTGGTGGTGGTGTCTGAACTTATTAAAATTTTTAAGAGAAATGGTGATGAAATTTCTAAAAATGACTAAAAGTCAAATTTTCATGTGCCTTTGTGTTGGTATGTGTGTGTATATGTGTATCTTACAAAACGAGATCAAAAAATAATTCGTTTTTTATATTTTCTACATACATACGGGAGAACATACATATGTAACCCAGTAAATGCTAAAAGTTTTAAATTGTATTGAAAAACAAAGTCCGCATCATCTGGCTAGATATGTAAATAAGTGGATAGATGTGTTGAAGTGTATCTTCCTTGATTGATAGAAAAAATGATGACCATAAACCTACTGATAGACTATAAGCTTTCATTTTGTTTATAACAACCTACAATACAAAAAAATAAGGAAGGTTGACTTAATCGGCTGCAAGTCAGAAAATAGCAGTCGAGAAAATGAAGTTAAGTCATCCATATTATCAGGAGGAATTCTCAATAGTATCGAAAGGATGCCGCTAGAGAGAGTATCTGCATATGTCCACACCATATATCATCAAATGATAAAATTTTTGTCATGACAGATGCTAACAAACTACAGCAAGAGCGATCAGGCTTTAGAATAAATCTGTCGTTTATTGTCGCCGTAGTCACTTTTTTTTTTGGGAACTTTGACACTTTTTTTTTGGGGAATTTTGCATAGCAATTTTATTTACTATCAGGGTCTTTGCAGTCTTTGTGGTCATCATAGTCTAGTAGGCAGTGTGTTGGCTTATTAGAGGCGAAGCCACTTTTTAAACACAATCCTTAGGAAGTTTACATCTTCTCTTAAACTGTATATTGTAGTCTTTCCTGGGTTTAACCTTACCCCATTAACATTCGCTAGCGACTAAGAATTTCTAAATTTCCTTGAATGATTTTACTTAGAGATTCTCCACATTTTTCTTTATCATTCAGAATTATATAATCTGTCTACCCTTTAGCAATCGGTGTCTACCTCAGATGGTTTCATCAAGTGTTCATTCAAGACTAATGTTAAAAAATGTAGTGGGTCACTATGCAAGAACTGAAGTAAACAGCAGAGTCAACAGAATGAGTATGGCATTTGACATTCGGCGGCATTTAGTATAAACGTGCTGAAGTCGCCGTAGTCCAGTAGGCAGTGTGTTGGCCTGACGCCACGGTTCAAACTACAGATCAGACATTAAGAACAACACCTCAGCGACTTCCTCTCAGCAGATTTCTGGAAAAAACTTTGAGAATAAATAAAAACTGTCATGAAAAGTTTCCAAAAATCTGTCGTTCGGAGTCGACTTTAAACTGTAGGTCCCGCCACTAATGGATAAAAATTAACACATGCACACATTAGTGGTGTGAGAAGCTAGGACGTAATCCTGACTGAAATGTTGTATTGACCAAATTTGTATGTATATGAGGATATCTAGAAATCTAAAAAAAGGCAGAATCATATGCCATACATATATTCTGGACCAACATCACTAATGTCAACTCTGGAGGCGTAAATGTCAGGAGATTTCTTGAATGTATTACTTGGAAATGGTTGAAGACTTTTGATTTTATAAAGATGAAAGTGTCAAAACTTTAAATCTAAATCTGTTATCCACTTGTACAAACAAATTGAAGTGGCCGTAGTCTAGTAGGTTCTCTGTTGGCTTATTAGATGTAAGACCACGGTTCAAACCCCAGGTCAGACATCAAAACGAAATATGAAAATTCATTTCTTCAGCGTCTTCCTCTCAGCAGATTTATGGCAAAAACTCTGAGAGTAAATAAATCTGCCATGAAAAAGTTTCTCAAAAATATGTCTTTCGGAGTCGACGTTAAATTGTAGGTCCGGCCACCCATGTATAAAATTAACACACACAACATGAGTGGTGTGTGTTAACTGCCTGACTGAAGGGTTGGAATGGCCAATTATGTTATGTATGTATGTATGTATGTTATGCACTACTCTACTGAGTTATGATTACAGTTGTACACCATTTTTTTAAGATTTTTAAGAAAAATTTCTTGTACTTACATATTTTGGTCTACTGGGTTATCTTCTCATTCTGCCATTTTCACACTTAAATTTTTTTAAAAATATTATACAAGCAAAAGAATTTATTCAGCAAAAAAAAAAAAAAAAACAAAAATATTATTCATGTGTGTCTGCTTATTTTGCCTCTGGTTTAAGAAGACAAAACTGTATCCTTATAAAAAATAAAAGGAAATATCTACATTCTGTACTGTATGTATGTATAACTAAGAAGTAAAAAATGTTTGTGTTAAACAATTTAAAAATAATATTTTATTTTTTGTGGTTGAAATATTTCAAATGACAATCAAGATGATTGAAGAAAGTTTTTTTTCTGTTTACTTTTCTGTGTCTTTCACTTAAAAGAAGGCATTGTTATACACCATGCGATATTCCTTAGAATATATTGTATTTAAAGGAATATACATGTGTACAGTTGCGAGAGAGAGAGAGAGAGCATACATATTTAAATATGTGTATGTATGTATGTATATGTATATTTTTCTTTCCTTTATTGTCATACCACAAATATGTTGCCTAGAAACGTGACATTTTATTTTCCTTTTAACAAAAAAAATGTCTTTCCTCTTCATATTATTTTCATTTCTTTTTTTATAGTTTGAGGTTTTTAATTTTATTTATATTTTGTGAGCCTGGAAAAAATGATAAATTATGTCACATTGGATGGGAGAAAAAATTATATTTTAGACTTGATTTCTAAGGAATATGAGACCGACTAACTTCTGTCGTTAAATTGTATTACCATCCATGGCACAAGCCACTGCTTTTTTGGTAGGCAGGCCGAAACACTTGAACTTCCGGCTAATGAATTTACGGCATGAGCTGTGGGTCTGAGGAGAAGGAAAATACTATATTTTACCTCACATATCAGTGCCCTGTCTCTATGAAGAGACAGAGGTTTTTGCCCTCTAATTTTCTGCAATCATAGATCGAGCTGTAAAGATTGATGCAATAGCACGACATATTTTGGACTCAAGTTGGTTTTCTATAGGAAATGTTCAACATTCGTTGCCTGCAACTTTATGTTTCTGATTGTCCTTAAAACAGTATGGCCAATACTTGATGTCAGGCCATAAAGCACAGTAAATATTGCTTTTTTCAGAAAGCATTAACAGTTCTTAGGCTGCTTCCGACAGATTTTCAAATAAAATGCGGCAAATTCGTTTTCTGACGTTCCTATTGAGCCAAAAGTGGCGAATAAGTCATGGATTAATTTGGCTATGTGGAGCGCTGTTGTATACGGCTTATTCGCATGCACTTGCGACTTAAAAAAACCCCACAAGAAAATGTCTAACGAGCTCAATACGTAAAATCTCAGTGGCTAGTTTATATCACTTTCACGCCAAATACCTTGTACAAAATATCCAATGTGTGATAAGCTGTGAAGCACGTAGCATAGCCCTATTGAAACCACATGTCATCCAATACAGGCGAATAGATGTTTATAATCATCGATCTGTAGCACTTGCCATTAACATTGATAGCCAGGCCAACGGCGTTGTCAAAGAAATATGCATCAATGACGCCTTCAGCCTAAAATCTTTTTCAGAATGCATTGGATAATCTTGAATCACATGTTAATTGATATAATTTCAAATTCAAAAATTTTGTTTGTTTAACACGTTGACATCAATTTTCAGAAAACTGGCCACGCAAGCCAACATTGACTTTTTGTTCTTTTCCCAGATGCCATTTATTGATACTAGCACTGATATAATACGATTTTATTCGTAGCTACACAAAAATGGCAGGTTTAGTGACTACGAATTAACTCTTAGTTGACATTATAGAAGGGAACGCAATCTACGAGTTATCTCGTAGTCGGCAGTCAACGTGTTAAGTACCCACACATTCAGAAATGGTTGTCAAGAGTGAAAACAATTTTTCTGAGCAAAGCGCGCGGAGCTTTACTCGAACCATTTTCATAAAACCAATTTATTATTTGCAAATTGATTTAACGACAAATAATTTGACAGATGCAACTTCAACAAGAAGTAGCCGGTTGGCTAGTAGCTAGGCTTATCAGACGTGAGGCTACTGTAGGTACCCTATCAAGTCAGGCATCTTCAACACAACGACATATGAAAAATATTTCTTTGGCGCCTGCCTCTCATTAGATGTCTGGTAAAACTCTAGGAATAAATAAAATTACCATGAAAAGTTTCTCAAAAATCTGTCGCTCTAAATCGACTGTAGGTGCCGCCACTTATGCATAAAATTAACACACACAACATAAGTGGTATGAGAAGCTAAGTCGTAATTCTGATTGAAGGATTGTAATGACCGATCAGGTATGTACATATGTACCAGAGATCAGCAATGAATCGTTTTTTTGTACATATGAAATTTTGAGTATGAGTTAGTCAACACTATTGAAATTCAACTACTCTGATTCCTTCGCACTCACTACAACATTGATTTATAAGTACAGGTTGCAATGAGTATGAGTACAACGTTGACATCGAACTCATAACATTCGAAATATGTTTGATTCATACGCCTACTCATTCAGATTCATAAATTTCGAAATATTCGAGTGATTCGAATCATTCGTCAAAATTTACAGTCTTAGTTGTTGTTGCATTTACAAAAGGAGAAGAAGGAAAACGACAAATACAGCAAGCAAAGCAAACACACAACCTTCTAGTGAATATTATAGTGGTCGTACTTATTTTGTGAGTAAAGGAGAGTTGAAATCAACAACATTATGCGTATTGTTAAGTATGAGTGTGATGAGTACTTCAAACTGTCTAAATGCGTGTAAGTATCAGAAATTATGAGTATAATTCAATCTACTCATCTTTTTGTAGACTCATTACTGATCTCTGGTATGTACGTAAATGTTCGGAAATTCCTATTGGATGATAGCAAACTAAACTTAATATCTAGAACGGCCTTTTGAAATATCTTCTCTTCAACTAATAGAACCTTCAAGTTTTAAAAGACTTGCACCACAATGGAGAAAGCTTTCTTAATCACAAATAGAAAATATTTTCCCATACCTAATAATCTGTCAACAAAATATTAATCTGTAGGTTTAATACAACCCAGCAAGCCATGCTTCATAAATCATAAGGCAAATCAAAATCCATACATACATACATACACGGCATGCACGAAGCAACCACATATCAAAATTGTTGAAAATTGTTGCCATTTTTTAAATTGAAAATTAAATGAAATCTTAAAATATTTTTGGTTTTATTTCTTAAGATGTCATGTTTAGCAATAAAATATTTTTTATATCTTTCGTTAGGAACCATGTTTATTGGGATTCGTTTTTTTTTTTGTGGTCTTTTGGTAATAAAACATACACGTTCTTAATTTTCCGTTTTTTTCTTTATTTTGCCACATGTATGATATAAATTTCATTTTAAATAAATATTCATATGTATTTCTGGCTTTAGCTTGTGCCTTTTTCGTTTTATATTGTTTTTCCGGATCTTTACTCTCACAAACACACACACACATCCATACACTTTAGATATTAATAAAGAAAATGAAAAGAGAAGAGAGCCTCTATCATCGTTATGTATTCTAATGGTGTTGGTGGCATATGTATCTTCTGTTGTGTTTGAAATTCAAAAGTCAGTCAGCATTCTATGATCATTAGGCAACACCTGTTAGACATTAAATTCAGATTTCCTTTCTATTCTTATTTTCGTTTTTTTTTTTGTAAAATTACAAAATTATTTCCTTTTTGTAGTCCTTAGGATAACATTTTGAGTGTATTCGTTAAGAAACTTAAATCAGATTAATTTACAGTGTATGACAGGAATGAGTAGTCATAAGCCATTCTTTATTCAAAAAATACCATGAAAGCCATTTAAAAATTAATTCGTAATTCTAATATAAAACAAAAACATAAGTAATTCCATTTCTAAGATTTTTATTCCATTAATTCCATTAATTTTTGTCACTGAAAAGAGCACTGAATTCGTTCAAAAGAAAATTTGCGGAGTAGTAGCCGAAGAAATATTTTTTCATATATCGTTTTATTTGAGATGTCTGGGGTTTAAATCGTCGTATAATAAGCCAACACACCACCTACTCGACTACGATGACATCAGTGCCTAATAAATCGTTAAGTTTTCATGTATTCTGTTTATATTATTCCCATTTCTACGTGTTGATTTTGAATCGAAAAACAAAGACTTCACATTTTATCCAACATAAGTTCAAACGATAACATAAACGCATTAACTTAAGAAGAACTTCAAAATGATTAGAAGCTATTGGTGGGAGTTCAATCTCTAGTATCGATAGAAATTGAACAATTTCAACGAGTATTGTATTGTCTGCAGTAGCTGCTTCTATCATAACTTAATCGTAAACATAAACTTTTCGAAATGTTGTCTTCATTCTTGTGTATATGCTCTGATACAATCGGAAAAGGCTTGACTGTTAATATTAGTTTCATTAGTTAGCTAATCGATAGTCCGGTGTAGTTAAAACATATCATTCTTGCTCAGCATTCTGGTCACTTTAGTTCAGTGGTTACCATATCATAGCACAATTGTGCAGAGAGAGTTCACACATATTGCTTAAGCTCTTCTATTTAGTTGTCGATCAGACTGCGACAAGTACACATGTCAGCGAATGCTAATTTTTTGTTTTAGGTTTACACTCAAAATATTTTTTATTTTAAATTTGAATTTCTTATGTTCTTAAAAGACATTTTCATTGTTTTAATAAGTAAATAATTTAAATGACAAGGAAGAAGAATAACTTCTTATGGACATAAAGCAATATTTTGGAAAATATAAAAGGTTGGTTATTAGTAGGTGAGGAAATTTATGAACCAAAATTACATCCCAGCAAATAAATACCTAAAAAAACATTCCCTAATTATTAAGTCAAGAATGTACAACTTTATGTACTGTATTATTAATACTTTTCTATGACTGTAAATAAATAAATTCTCTCAACCTATTTTCTCTCTCTAACTCACTAATAGAGAAACAAAAAAAATTTTTGGTCACCCTCAGGCTTTAGTTCCAGATTAATGAAATTTTTTTGGGTCTTTTTGCAATTTTTTGTATTTGTTTAGTCAACAATTGTTACTTCTGTTTCATAATATTGTTGTTGTTCGCCCATTGACTCTATTTCAATTAAGAAATTAGTACCAATTGTCGTAATATATACGATTTTTCCTCTGTGGTTACACTTTTTATATTTTAATTCGTATCCGCCCTTTAATGCTGTTGGCTTGATGGTAGCTGTCCATGAATAACCATTGCTAACGCTTTTTAAACTGTGATGTTCGTTCTGATTTCTTATGTTCTTTCATTCGATGATATCTAATATCCGTTGGAAAGGGGTCTTACAACAGGCAAATATAGCAGTTGATACATACCTTCATACATAATCGGTCACTTCAGTCATTATTACGACCTACTTTCTCACACCACTTTTGTTTTGTGTGTTAATTTTATGTATGAGTGGCAGGACCTACAGTTTAAAGTCGATTTTGGATGACAGATTTTTGAAAAACTTTTTCATGTCAATTTTATTTAGTCTCAGAGATTTTGGCAGAAACCTGAATGGATTTGAATGGGTGGCCTTACGTCTAATAAGCCAACACACTACTTACTAGGCTCTGCTGACTAAACTAACGGATATAGAATTGAATAAACTAGTTTTTTTTTAAATAAGTATTTGGCAGCGTATTGCGGTCTTCGTCCATTTCACGATAGCCATACGGATTACCTACCGTGATGATTATGTATTCCCAATATAGTGAATAATTTTGAGAACAATGCTTCAATAAATGATGAACCGAGCCCGTACGTCGACGTAACGTAAGATCTGCATAAAACATTGTCGCTGTTAAGGATTCAGCTCACTCTCCTATTTTATTTCATGGCGTTTACAAAAAGTCTGTCTTTCGCAGACCACAACGAATTTTGCGTTGTGACCTAGTAACTAAATTTAAACGACGTACATATATTTGCTTCACAATAAATTCAAAAGCATGCAATGCATCCCGAAAAAGTCACTGTATTGTGTAAATTTATGACTGCTGGTATCATCAGTCCATATTTCTCTAAGAACAAGGTAGGCATGGCCATTACTGTTAACGGCGATTACTATAGGTCAGTAATTATCAACTTCCATTGGTCTGAGTTGTATGATATATAGTAGATGCTATCGGCATATGGTTTCAACAGGATGGCACTATATAGCACACAGCTTACGCCACATTAAAGATTCTACACGATCGATTTGAGGTCATGTAACATCATGTGGCGGTGCTCTAAACTGGCCACAGAAATGGTGCAATATAACTTTGTTAGGCAAAGCACAGCGGTACTTAATGTCATATCATATGCCTTCGGTCGAATTCAGTCTAATTTATGCGCCAGTATCGTTGAAATTAACATTTCGGAGGCAGTCCTCCCAGAGAATCCTTCATGTATTTTTGGGCGATGTTATATTCCAAGAAATTGGTTTAAAGATCTTCTGTAATTAAGGCATCCCAGTTGCTGTATTCTTCTTCTTGGTGAGCTGAGAATTGTATCGATTTGAAGGAGTTCTGTCTAGTCTAAGCAATATCCGTTTCATTACAAAGTTCATGAAATCTATACAAAATAAATCGTATATTTTTTACATGCAATTACTTGCATTATTTTATTCATTTATTCACATGCAGACTTAGATTTGCATGTTTTCTTGTCTGTAACAAAATCTATAAAGTCTTGAACTCACTTTTACAATCTACAGATGTTTCTCATTTGCCATGAACTCCCCTGTAACATAAGTAATGTTTGGAAAGTATTAAGAAAGAAATGAAAAATGTTTAACCCATGAAATGAGAAGAATATTGGATTTTTAAATCAAGATATGAAATTAAAAAAAAAGTGTTTATAATCTGTTAACAAAATATTTCAGATTTTATTATCAGAATGTTTTTGATTTTATTCTAATCTGGCTTATAATGGGTTAATGCATTACCGTTTTAACCTCAATAAAGTAGACGATTGATGAGTTTAATGTACGTAAACTAACTGCACATATGTTGCATTCATTACAATGCTACTGCATTGTTACTCTCTCTCTCACTCACTTTGTGCGTATGTGGCATTTAATACTACTTTACGCTCTACCGTATATATTATCATGCCACACAAAAGAAAATGAAGAAAATTTTGCAGAATAAATGAGTTTTAGAAAAAAGAAATTGCATAAATACATGCACAGTGGTTTAAACCAATACCAGGGATATGACAAACTGGTGGAAGACATACAACAAAGGGTACTTATTAGTGGCATTTGAATGAGATGGGAATCCGTTTTAGATCATGTAGAAAGTGTGGTAAATAATGAAGTTATCGGAACAAAAACTTTCTTTGAATATTCATATCCTGGCTGTATTAGCAGAGATTTATTCCTAGTTCCTAGTATTTTGTCATCATTGAAGAGCTCTGACTGAATTGTTATTCCATTGCAAAAAACTGCCCAGAAGAGTCAAGTGTTACTCTAAATCGTTACCGAAATAGTTCACAGAATAGTCGTAATTGAGTTACTATCAGTTTCAGTACAACGGCTAGTCAATCATTAGTAAGCCTAGGCTCACTCATTTTTAACACAGGAAAACATCATAGAGGCCAAATTTGTTGAAAATGGTAGTAGGGGTTTAGTTCGCGTACCATTTTCAGACAGCGTGATTAGTGAAGAAATGGAAAAAAGGGAAGTTTAGGTAAAGAATCAATAAAAATACGGAATTAGGTTACCAATTCATTCTTCATGCTCACTATTCTTTTAAGTTATGAAAGCATAGTAGGGTAGTAGATCAAGTGTTAGCTTACTAGACAAAAGCTTGTAGCGACCTCGTAGATAGGCCGAAGTAGTAGATTTGATTACCATGGTTCGCTTGAGCACGTATAGCGACCTGTTGTGACGTTGTGTGGTAAGCGCTGTCCCTTTACTGACTGAATTCCATCAAACTAGCTAAGAAGTTGGTCAGCGTAAGGTCGACCTCCTCTCAGTAGCCTTCTGGCAAAAACCCTATGAGTAAATAGTACTGTAAGGTAAGCCTCTCAAATCTGTTATTCAAAATCGACGTGAAATTGCATATCTCAACAGTCACTGACAAAAGAAATGTAACAGGGCAGTGTAAGAAGCTAGCCCTGACTAAATTAATGGCGAATAAAGTAAGTACCCAACAAACTTACTTTACTTACTCAACTGGTCATTACAACCTTTTCATTAGGATTACGAATTAGTTTCTCACACTACCCATATTGTGTGTGTTAATTTTATCCATGAGTGGCGGGACATTCAGTTTAAAGTCGATTCCGAACTACAGATTTTAGAGAAACTTTTCATGGCAATTTCATTTACTCTCAGAGTTTTTTTGCAGAGAGGAATTCCTCGAAGAGATATTTTTTTGCACTTCGTTTCGTTCCGGATATTCTTAGCGTAGGCCTGAATCGCGGCCTAACGCCTAATAAGCCAACACGCTAGCTACTATCCCACGGCGACTTATCTTTAATAACTTTTTAACACTTCACGTTAGTTCGCGTTTACATATCACTGGATACTATTTCCCGAATTGAGATTTAGCTGACAGCAGTGGGATTTAAATTCCCATGTGCCCAGTTTATCAAATTCTCTGAGAGTTTTAGACCAAAAAACTATTGGGAGGAAGTAGCCAAGGAAATATTTTTTCACATATCATTTAGACTACGACAACTTTAGTACCAAACATAGTTAGTAAAATCACAAGCCTTTGTACATTGATATCTGAACATGGGGTAGACTCTGTGCATGTAAGTAGAAAGATCATTTACGGTTATATAAACTATTGTGACATTAAACTGTACACCATACCCACTGTACCCCATACATTTCGAGCAAAACTATGGCAAAACATTACTTCTATGCAAATCAGCAATTGTTTGTATTGCCACTATAAGCAAGAATAAAAACAACAACAATAACAACAATAACGAATATCATTTACATTTTTATTTTACTTCATATTATCTCTCCCACTTACTTTGTAACTTATGAAGAGGCATACGGATAAAAGAAATCTTCTTAAAAGTTAAGTGGGAGGTGAAGGTAAGAATATGTAAAGGAAAAAGTTATTTTTTTGTTTTAAATCAGTTTCATTAAAATGAATATATTTTAAATAATATTTCATACTGAAACTTGAAGTATAAAATATTCTGCTTCAGTGTTTTATTTCCCACAAAACTTAAAGGCTTGAAAATTAACTTTTTTGTATACAATATACAGTCGACAGCAAAAGTTTAGGTACTGCAGTTTATTTTAACATTTTGTTTTTGTATTAATTTTATTCATTTCTTTCTCTTTTATAATTAAACCTAAAAATTATTAAGAAATCACAAAGGAAAAGAAAAATTTTGTTTTTGCACAGAAAAAGTGTAGGTATGTACCTAAAAGAAGAACTCAAAGCAAATTTAAAAGCAAAAGCCCTTAAGGACAAGCACTCCACTTAATCCATTTGTTATGGCATATACCAGTTTTATTAGACATGAGGACACGGCTCAAACGAAACGAAATAAATTACAAAAAATATTTCTTCGGCGACTTCCTCTCAGCAGATTTCTGGCAAAACACTACCTACTAGCGATTACAAATTTACAAATTACGAGAGGCAAACATTGGTAGGTTTTCTATCAAGAATCAATTATCAGAGATTGGGTTGCCACAACTGATAAGGTCTTCTGACTGGGCCTTTGTATCGAGGGTGAATGAAATCATAAGAAACATTCTCTGGAATTGTATTGCGCTGTACAATTTTTTAATACCTTTTCCAAATAAATCTGCCGTATGGCGTTAATGCTGAATATTGGCTATTTTAGCATATATACCAGCACAACGCTATGACTCTATATCTTCTTATATATAAAAATTAATGTGTGTTTATTTGTTTTTGGGTTTGTTTGAAGTCTATAGACTGCTAAACGGCTGAACCGATTTTCTTGACATTTTCACAGTATCTTCCTGTATGTCTATAAGGAGTTATAGGCTACTTTTTACGTTGAAATAGGCAAATAAAATAAAATAAAAAAATTAATTAAAAAAAGTATAAGTGTTATTGTATAACAAAATATTATGTATACGTCACCCGTCAGCTCTATGTAATCTTCTATATGTATAAAAATGAATGTTTGTTTGTATGTAATTAATAGAATCGTATACTATGCATTTGGTCATGTTATGATCTTCAGGAAAGTTGTTGCTCATGAGCCCGGGACGGTTTCTAAATTGGTATGACTAATATCCGACAGGTGGCGCCACTGAAAATTACTCAAAATGAATTATGTAAATCCTAAACTGTTCGTTTGATCACGTTATGATCTTTAGCAAAGTTGTTGCTCATGAGCCCGGGACGGTTTCTAAATTGGTATGACCAATATCCGACAGGTGGCACCACTGAAAATTACTAAAAATTAATTAAATCGTAAACTATGCATTTGATCATGATATGTTCTTTAGCAAAGTTGTTGTGCATGACTCGACGGAGGTTTCTAAGTGGGTGCGATTAATGGCGCCACAATGAATGACAAGACATTGGTCGACCTACACCTCAAGCACGGAATAAAAGAGGATTACAAACCTCAGAATCAGAGGAGGAACGAGCTATGAGACCTGAAAATCTTCGAGTACATGCCGCTGAGACTCGTTCGCATGAATCACTTGAACAACGAGAAGTGAGATTAGAAACTGATCGAATGCGTACTACTCAGGGTCGTTCGTCCGAATCATCTGGACAGCGGGAAACAAAATCAATAAAATGATTAAATATTAATTGGATATTTGTATAATGCCTAACCTTTAAATTTATTTTAGTTGGTGGCGCAACAACGCGCGCAGGTTACAGCTAGTATTCTCATAAAAAGAAATCCATAAACGTTGAATCGTACCAAGGCGAGAGTTAGTGAACAAGACTAATTTTGGTAAGAAGGTTGACGGGTAAATAGAAACAATTTTTTTAAGTAAATGTAGAGTATGAAGTAGTTTTTCGCGTATATAAGCGGGGAATGCTTAAACGCGGGATGCATATATCGAAAGAGTTTCAGTATATGTTATAGCAAAAATCAGGTTTGCCTAAGTTCAGTGCTGCTGAGTGGGAACTAATGAAGCGCAGAAGAAATGAAATTACATATGTAGATCCTTTATTATTTGTAATCGACTTAAATTAGACGTAAATTAATTAAAGATAAAGTATTAATGAGACAATATTCATTGATGCCTTTCTAAGAAAGTTAATAAAAATACACTGAAAAAATCACTTAAAATTTAAGAATAAAATTTCTCCAACTTCACTCCAACTATACCCTCCAACTCTGTAATAACTTATCACATTTAAAATAAACAGTCAACACTACAAAAAAAAAAATCCCACCAAAATCGTTTTTATTTAATGTGAAAAGTGCATCAAATAATGGATTTCAACCAATGGATGTATAGAAAAATTTAATGCATCTTCTACTGCAAACGATGTGTCAGAATAATAAAATGAAATCAAAAGAAGAGAAAAATGACAAGAAGAAAAATGTTTCTATTTGTAAAAGCTTTACCGCCATCAACTAACTAACACTCTATCAATGGTATTTTCCTTTTTATTTCTCTCCACTTCTTTGTTGTCCTTCTTTTCATACGTCCGTAGTCTGCTATTGAAAATGTGCTCATAAACACTTGAATGATTTGTATGAAGAAGTGCAATGCAATTCTCTTTAAGTAGAATCTCTCTTCTCTGTATGTGTGAACGAGTTTAATCTGAGCATTTACACATACATACATATACTATATAAATATGTATGTATGTATAATATGTGTACATAGAAAGCCATAGACTTTGTATATAACTGTTAACGGGTATGTATCTAACAATTTAACCAACCATTTGTCTAAGAGTTTGGTAGATAGAGTATAGTTTAATACATACATAACCTGTATGCAAGTGTGTATATGTGTGTAAGCAAAGGATATACTACTAAACTACAATGTTTATATGAACCTTACTTTGTTTCTTAATGGTTTGTTGCTGGCATAGAGCAATGGCAATGTGTGCATATAAGGCTTCACAAAGATTTTAACAACAAAACATATTCTCTGTCCAGCACATATGCTTGCTACATTCTCAAATCCTTTACAATCCACCTACGTAGAAAAAGGAAAACAAACAAACAAATAATTGAACAAACAAATAAAACCGACCAGCTTACTTCAATTTTTGTGTGAAACTAATGCTTCTGTTGCTTTCATGTTGCTGAAAATTTCTCTTCTGACTTGATATGTTCACTTAGCTTAAAGAAGTACAGAAGAATGAAAGGAAAAAAAGGAAAAAAGAAAACATTAAGAATTTTATGCGATATGAAAAAATCTGGCCATAGGAAATGTTCTTAACAGTTGAGTACTTGTAAACTCTATTTTTCCCATTTGCATTAAGAAAAGTGCTCCTTAGCTACAGTTATGAGTAATGGTTGTACCATATTAATGGGACCGTTTAATTTGCCACTAAATCGAGCCAATAGTAATTTCTATGGATGGAGCTGTAATGTCCAAATTTCAGTGACTCTGGTGATTAAATCCGGCTAACTTTGGCCAAAGGCATGTGTTCTGTTGGTTTCGAGTACCGCTGTTGTTTGTATGTTATTTGTAAGCTGCTGCGATTTGAAGAAACCCCACAAGGAAGAGTCTGATAGGGTCAAGGTACACAACCTCAGTGGCCAATTTACATCAACTCATGGTGATACGACCGTGCCCTCAAATCGTTCGAGCACAATATCCTATGCGGTATGAACTGTGTGGCACTTATCGCCGTCCTGTTGAAACCACATATCTTTGGTTCCCCTAACCTTTCAATTCAGACATTTAACGTCGATGGCCACCGAATTACAGTTCTCAAAGAAATATGGACTTGTGACGCTGCCGGCCACAAAAATCCACAACAAACAGTATCTTTTTCGGCATGAATTGTACAAACATGTGGATTGGTCTTGTATTAATTTCGACAATTTTGTTGGTTTATGTACCTATTCATCATGAAATGGGCCTCACCAAGAAAAATTAGGGTCAGTCTACAAACCTTTCCAGAAACTATCCAGAGAAGACAAGATATTGTCTTCGTCTATCCATGGTGACTTGATAAAAAACATTGAATAAATAACAACTAATACGTCTGATGACTGATAAATTGTGAAGTTTGTTCTATACGACAGAGTGCCCTAATCAGAAGCTATCATTATGGTAGCTAGCAAGCGTTATCGATTACTGCTGACTGAAAATTTGTTTTTAGAAGCTAATCATCTAAACATTATCAGGATTTCTACAAGATTTAGCAGCTCAGCGCACCTAACCGTAGATTAATTAGAAAATTTGGTGACTATATATCTTCCTTTAAGTAGTTCTGAGAACCTAGGCCGTAATCCTGACTGAAGGGTCGTAATGGCCAATTGTGTATGTAAGTAGTCCTGTCCATTGACCCCTCAATCGTAGATCTAATATTATTTCTAAAGCTGTAAACCCAACAGTTCTGGAGGCCAATATTCAATATTCTATTTTTGAAAAATCGAATCTACCATGGATTTCGTAGCTGCTCCAGACATAGAGTAAAAATTCATACATTCAGTCAGCATTATGACGTAGCTTCTCACACCACTTAGTTGCAATGGTTACTTTTATACAAGATTGGCGGGACCTAGAGCATAAAGTGGACTCCGAACGAGAGTCGAGTTTAGTTTGGGAAACTTTTCATGGTAATTTGATTTACTGTCAGAGATTTTATCAGAAATCTGCTGAGGGGCAGTCACCGCAGAAATATGTTCACATATTTCGTTTTGTTGGGGGATGTCTGATCTGGGGTTTGAAGCCTCCACACTACCTAATAGACTACGGCGACTTGCATAACTAATATGTATAATAATTAGAGTCTTAAAACTTTATAACATCTAGGCCTGGGAGTGTCCTTATGTCGGATTATCGAATTAGATTATGCTGAGTGACTGGTTATTTTAGCGTTACTGGCACCGAAATTGCAGATGAACTGGAAAAATTCAAAATAAATGGCTGGATCAAGGAGATGTATGTAGGTCGAATGGTACTGGTGTAAGCACCTTAGGACCAAAGCTCCAAATGGTACGAAACTAATCTCAAAAATAAGAGAGCTATTATGAAAGCTCTAATAGGGTATTGTTCTTTTAGATACGGGATAAATTTGTATAAATTTGAAATATTTCTGATTTCTGTAGGTTATGTGCAGTGCCAATTGATCATATTTTCTGTTGTCGTCATTGGCCAGAAATGTCTAGACAGACCGATCGACTGATCAAGAGAACTGTAGGGTTGAGGACCTAATAAAGTTCGTGGAAGTTTGTGTGATCTTGTACACCATGTTTGAGTTATTATCGCTCTTTTCTGTATTTATTGTCTTTCCTTACTCACTTCTCTTTTGCTTTCTATACTATCTTCCTTCCTCTGTTAACATTTGATTATATTTTCTGCTTCAATTATTCTTAAACTATTTTTCAGTTTTTCAAAGTTTTTTTTCACAGTGTTACAATGGTCGCTCTAGTCTAGTAGATAGATAGTAGGTATATAGCCGTAGTTATTATACGTGAGGCCACGATTCAAGCCCCAGATCAGACAGCTCCAAAAAAAAAGAAATATGAAATATATTTCTCTTGTGACTTGCTCTCAACAGATTTCTGGCAAAGACTCTGAGAGTAAAATGAAATTGCCATTAGAAGTTTCTCCAAAATCTATTGTTCGGAGTTCCCGCCTCTTATGTATAAAATTAACACACACAACATAAGTCGTTTGAGAAGCTACGTCAGAATCCTGACTGAAGGGTTGCAATGACCAATTATATGTGTATGTATGTTACAATGGATATTCGCATGAAACCAAACAATAACCGAGTTTAGGCTGAATGCTGATGAGTTAGTTAATTAGGGATGTAGCTTGTAGATGTATGTATATAGTATACCAGTGGATTACAACTACCTTTTAGTTTGAAGATTAATTAATGTTGAATACTTTATTTTAAAAAATATGGCATCCTACTCATATAACTTGGCCCCAACCTTTTAACCTTTATCATGAGTTACTTTCCTGCTCTGTTTTCTTTCTTTCAAATTACATTCGAATGTCTATACTCAGTCATCAGACATACAGTGGTTTTGCTTTCTTTGCTTTGGGTTTTTTGTTTTTTTTTTTGTTTTGGTTTTTTTTCTCACAACACAATTGGCAATTTGTTCGCCATTGTTTGAGGCTTGTATGTTAGTATGTTGAAGTAAAAATATTACTACCACTACAATCAACCAACCAACCAACTAGTTATTGTTCCAGTTGTTCCCAAATGTTTATTAAGTCACATATAAGTTTTTCAACATTTTCCTTCATTTTTCAAGGTCCTGTTATGTGTATTTATGAGCATGTGTTTGAGAGTTTTTTCCTTCTTCTTCTTCTTGGCAAGATAAATTGCAAATATTTAAATTTGTTACTTAAGCAAATTGCTTGAGTGAATTGTGCTTTCGGCACTCTTCAAGCCAGAGTCGTAGTGCTTCCTGGAACTCTGTTTGGACATTTTTGAAAATGTTTGGTTTTTTCCTCATGTTCTAGCATTTTATTGTTGGTTAATATAATACATATGTATATAAAAACAAAAATTATATATACAAATCAACAAATATTTCTGGCTTGTACTATGTTTCTGTATTCTTAGCCAAAAAAGGAAGAATTGTGGCCGATGCACATGCTATAATTGTTGTGGCTTAGTTTTGATTTCCTTTTTTATTTTATTTTAGTTTTTCATTTGGTTTTATTCTACCATTTGACTGGTTACAAATTATTTTTTGCTAACAGTATGAATTTTGAAGCATTTGTTGGAAAGATGGATGAATGGCAAGAGTTTAAACTAAATTTGGTTTTTGGCTGGTAAATTATTTCTAAATTGTTGACATAGTAAATGCTCCAGAAAATAAGTTTTATTCCATTAAATAGAAATATTAAAATATTAAGCAGTATGTGGTATAAACAGAGAAATCAAAATGAAATAATTTTCTGCTGCTACAACAAAATAACATAGAATGTTGGTGTAAGGAACACCAGCAAGAATTAAGTATTTAGTAGTTGGTAATGCTTTCTTTTTTTATTATTTCCACATTTCGTTTGTGTCTAAAGTGGCAGGCAAAATAGTCACTGCATTATGAAAAACAAGGATGTTTGTTTTTAATGCCCATCCCCAAGTCGTTCTCTAAGAAATATTGACCATTAAGGCCGGTACACACCAAACACTGATTTTTTTCGGGATACATTAAATGCTGTTGGATCTCATGTGTTTTGGTATCGTCACAAAGTTGCCCATTCACAGATAAATGGATGATTTGTCAAAGGAAAGTTAATTCATTTGGTGTCATCAAAAGGTGTCAGGAGTTGCATGGACTCTCTACACTGTATACATGGACACATCATTCGCCTCTACTGGGTTCCGGTTACTGTGGCGTAGAAAGAAACGAATAGGTAGAAGAACTGGAACGAAAGGGATCGGAGTGCCTGTGGAGGAGATGATAGAGGCGATATATGCGCCTCCACAAGAATACTTTTCCAAATTGGAAAAAGCAGAATGGAATTAAGTCGCCGTGGTCTAGTAGGTAGTGTGTTAGCTTATTAGACGAAAGGCCCGAGTTCGAATCCCAGGTCAAGCATCAAAACGAAAATATGAAAATATTTCTTCGGCGACTTCCTCTCAGCAGATTTCTGGCAAAAACTCTGAGAGTAAAAATTGCCATGAAAAGCTTCTCAAAAAATCTGTCGTTCTGAGTCGACTTTAAACTGTAGTTTCTTCCCGCCATACACGGATAAAATTAACATACAGCACATAAGTGGTGCGAGAAACTAGAATCCTGACTGAAGGGTTATAATGGCCAACTATGTATATGTGCATAAATAGATGTGCCCTCGAAGTACACCATGAATAGTACTGTCGGTGCATATCTGTAGCAATCGTAAAATGGTGGAATGGTGCGTTACGTTAAAAGTCGCCATAGTCTAGTAGGTAGTGTTGGCTTATTATTCAAGCCCCAGGTCTTCTCAAAAAATCTGTCCTTCAGAGTCGAATATAAACTGTAGGTCACGTCACTTATGTATAAAATTAACACACACAACATAAGTGGTGTGAGAAGCTAGGTCGTAATCATGACTGAAAGGTTGTAATGACCAAATTATATATGTGCGTTACGTTACGCGAACAGAATACTAATTTTGATTGCACAACCCTATTATTTGCATTATTGAATGCTATTTCCGACCGAGATTGATTTGAAGATCAGAATAAATGACAACTAATTTAACAGATGTAGCTTCGACAAGATGCGTTCGAAAGTCTCTGATAGAAGACGCGATTATAATTTCTTATTTTCCTGAAGATTTTGTATTTCTTTTGAATTTGTGAACTAAAGTCCTTTATTTGAAAATTTTTTTGATTGATTCTAAAATATTCTCTGTGGAGAGACTTTGTGATTTGACACACATTTTATCCCCCTCAATTTTTTATTATTTTTTGCGGTAAGTTAAAGTTTAATTTAGATAATAATACAGTATTGTTGTTGTTGTTGTTTATTTTCAAATTAAATTTACTTCGGAATAGATTTTCGTTTTTATCTCAAATGTACCTTTTTTCCCGTACCAAATTTTATGGTGACACATGTCCGTACAAATTTCCAATTCAATAACATTTTCATTGAATTTTTAAGTGAAACATTATTTTATTTGTGTCAACCATGATTTAAAAGAAAAAAAAGAGAGAGAGAGAAATTGTTTGCAGTAAATGTGTCCTATTTAAAAATGTCACTGTATTTAGTGTCAATTTGTTCAATTGTTGTGACAATTGTATTTTTTAAACTTTTATTTACAAGTTCTGTCAACTCAATCAGTTGCGTTTATTTGGCAAAATTACGGAGATTGAAAATAAAAATCAATATTTGATAAAATTTTGCACAAAAGTTTTTCCTTTTAGACACATATTTACTCTTGATGAAATAATAAAGGAAAAATAATGTTTTTTCTTTTTTTTTTCTATAATTTGTTTAAAGTACATATTTCTTTAATAGATTTGTTTTTGAATGAAATTACATTGATTTTCATATTTAAAATTCAAAAATAAGTTCGAATTATCAACATTACGCTGCGTAGGTTTCATGTACGTATTCTCGTGAATTCGCCTTCCTCGTTACGGGCTCGAAATATTGGCTGTGAAGTAATTCATATTCTGAAAAAATATTCCTTTTTCACTACAATTCCCGATCAGAATTATTATTTTCAATTTGTTTCTGGATAATTTGTGGCAAAACTGAATTCTCTTTTTGCTTAAGTTTAGATTGTTTTAAATTTTATTGTCTTGAAAAAGGTCTCCACCTTTTTCTATCTTCTCATTCGCCGCGTATACATTTCTAAATTCTTCTTCCTACTTCAATGTAAAGTTTTAGCCAGTTCAGCAGTACCGATACTACCCTACAAATAAACTCATCCATTGTACTGTTTATTGTCGCAAAATTCCCACATGCCCGGCTGTCCTGCAAAGGTTTATCCACCGTTTTTACCCACCGCAGCTTGCCGAGGCAGTACTGCTATGTTCTCAGTAATTCCTGTCCAAGTTGACAGCGTAAGCTACCGCTGGAAACACATGAGTTTCCCCATGGGTTTCGTATATATCATTCTTAAAGCGAACACTCTCTCCTCCCTCTCACTTTTTTGACTTATGCATATATCGCAGCATATATCTGCGCAAGGGGCAGTTAGAGAGGGCTGTATAAAACACTCAATTTATGTGGTCATGATAACCCCTAATGAACCTCATGTTAGACCTGCCTTCCAATGCTCTAACCATAGTTACGCAAACTCTGGTCTTCATTAGCACAAGCAATCAACTTAAACAGAGGCTCTATCGGTGCCCCATTCATGACAACACTGCTAGTTTCTGTATCACATCCAACTAAACCTGAGTTGTTTTTAAATTTCTTCTACCTTGCCAATTAATGATACAGTAATTCGCAGTTGTTCAGACAATTCTGGTATACATTCGATGCGTTATTCTTGGATTACCTCGAAAAGATTTTCCTGTAAGCCATCTCTGCATATCATTACGGCGTGCTCAGTTCACGGTCCAAGTTTTTTTTACAAGTTTTATTTCCTTCGTTTTCTGCCAAAACATTTCACCTAGGCTTTGGAATTATCTCTGAAAAGAACGATAGATCATGTGTATAAAACCTTTATAGTCTATTGAAGTATCGTCGGGTCTATACTTTTTCTATTCACAATGCTTTCTTTCTAGCCTCGTGCGAACGTCATCAAAAACACCATCCACATTCAGAAATACACAAAGCTAAGGACTTCTTAATGCCTGTGTTGTCCTGAATACATTGGTACCGTACCAATTCTTCATATCTGATCCAATATTTTCAAGTATTTTCAAAACAAGCTATGTGAGACTAATTAGTCTAAAGGGCTATGTGTGCTGTTAAGCCTTTTTCCAACCCTTATTCCTTGAAGTCCATTTGTAGTAATGTGACATAAATGACTTTCGTACGATAGAAATGTATCAATGATCATTTAATTTGCTTTCTGATACTGGAATAAGCGGCGACCTGTCTATTCATATTACAAAAATCAATTGGCTTGCAGTCTTGCTGCCTGCTGTTATCGTCAATACTCTTTGGAAAGTGGGTTCGTAGAAGTGATTCTGCCGTTAATAATTCGCTATGCATATAGCTGCTTCCCTCCATCCTTGGTTGGTTTGATTACTGGCCGTACGATTATGTAATTAAAACAGCATTATTTTACGGTCTTATTTGCTTTGGAAAACATTAATCCTTAAACCCAGTTTGACGATATGAGTATGGCGGCGATCCCGCGAACAGGTTCACTTAGGATTACACAATCTAAGGCATTGTTTAATATCCCCATCTGGCTACCACCAGACATGTTCACAAAAAAGGTGGCTGGTAACGCAACAATGAGGCTGAGTGCCACAAAAGCGTGGAAGTAAGGAACTTTTAATCACTCCAAAATCTTAGGTGTACTTCATGTATACATGTATATGTATCTGTTGCTTACATGATATCAGAACCGCTTCCGATCCTGTTATTTCAGATACCAAATAGATCCTACAAAAGTAATGCTTTACAGACTACGCTACGAAATAAGATGTGGAATCTTTCGAGAACAGTTGAATCTTAGGTTGTCTAAAGAGTATGTACACCACATCCAATTTTTTGTTATTTTTTGTTTGTTTTGAAATGCCGAGTGTCTCTGCAGGAGACGGCGAGATATTAAACGGCGTATTAAGTGCAGGGATAAACTCACATCGCCCTTAATGGACAGAAGGCGTATACCAACTAGTTGCTTGGACTTGGTCGTGGCATCATCTCAATCATAGTGGCCATGCTTGCAGGTCTTTGTGTTATGGGTAGACACCCACTTAACGACTTCTGCCGTGGGTGCAGATCGGCTGCGGAAGAGGAGACTGTTCTCCACTTTCTTTGTCAATGCCCATCTCTTGCAAAGTGTAGATATAGGTTATTTTGCTTTCCAATCCTTGTCAGCTTGACGGAGCTATTATCTATTGATGTCAAGGATATAGCTTCGTTTATCAAACTTTCTGGCTGGTTCTGTAGCGTAGGATAGTCGTGCTTTTGATGTGCAGCCTTGTGCTTACCAACTTCCTCCTCTTCCCTGGTTTTGGTAGAACCTGGTTTGGCAGTACAGAGACTGCGTTCAACTGTGGCGTTACAACGTGCTGCTATGTGTGCTCACATGAGCTTTTCAATATCAGAGCTACCGGCCTAACCTAAGTGCAGAGATATTGTAGGTACGAAGAAAACTGGCGCACTTGCAAAGACTGAATGAAATGAAATTGATGCATACGTGAGATTCATCTGCAAATAAGCTAACAAAGGGTCTCCATCAAACTTCACTCATTTGTGAAAGAATGATGGTATAAAAAACCATAGATGGGCACTTTGCAGTACCAGTAAAATTTCAGTAAAAATTGATTTTTACTGATTACTGAAAAAAATTTCAGTATTCAGTAAAATTTTACTGTTAATGCAATCTAAATTTGAATGAAATTTAAATAAAATTTAAATGAAAAAAAGTAAAATTTTACTGTTAATGCAATCTAAATTTAAATGACATTTAAATGAAATTTAAATGAAATTTAGATTGCATTACCAGTAAAATTTTACTGAATACTGAAATTTTTTTCAGTAATCAGTAAAAATCAATTTTTACTGAAATTTTACTGGTACTGCAAAGTGCCCATCTATGTAAAAAACAACCTTCTCGTAAAGAAATCAAATAGATCCGATGCAATATTGATATAAGCAGCATGATATTAGCGCTAAATTTGACCAAAGTCAATCTTGAGAATATCACAGCCATCAGACACACATCCGGAGTCTAAGCATACGTCTCAAAAAATTCTGCATAAGCTGTAATGAGAAGAAAGAGGAGGATACCACAGAATATTTTTTCAGTCATATCTGGCATTTGAACACCAGAATTTGTTGGCAAAACAAATTCATTCAAAAGGTAATTTCCACATCTTTATAGAGCTATCAGGTTGACTATGACGTCTGCCAGATGTTATAATAGTGCGACTAGTGCTAATCTAAGATGCATTATAAATATTTTGTTTATTAATGCGACTTTTTAAATTTATCTACTAGCATTGCTGTCAATAAATAGTAGCAGTAACATGATATCCTTTTAAAATCCCTTAGTCACAACTAACTTTAAAATTCTAGTTGTACCGTGATAGCAATAATTGTTTTTAGTGACTGAAAAAGTTATGTTTCTCTCCGATGGCATTCTTATCTTCTTTCCGAATTTTAAGCAAAAATAACTTTAAAACAGAAACAAAAACAAAAGTAACCCATATTTTGGGAAAACAAAACAACAACAACAACAACAGAAAAAAAAATACAAATGATCCATCTGTTTTTTAACGGTAGTTTAAATTACACACATTATTACTCAAATCATGTAAAAAAATGTTTTGCAAAAACAACAAAAACACGTCCAATCCTCCTCAGCACATAATGTATAAACAATATCCTTCCCTAATGGTAACCATGTGAGGTTACAGAATAAGAGAAAGAGAGTAAGAAAGAGTGGGTGACTAAAAGCTTCCTCTTAACTTATGGTATAAAGAGAGTGTGGTGATAAAGCAGTAAAAGACATTAAAGTACAGCGAATGTACTTTTTTTTTGTTGTTTTTGGGAAGAGGGAATGTTTTATGGTGTGTATAAATAACCTAAAAATGTGGACACGTAACAACCTGTTTAAACTTTGAATTACAAGCAATTTTTTATGGTATAAGATGTCATTTGTGTGCTAGAAACTTTCTATGAATTTGTGTGTGTGTGTGAGTATGTGTGGGTATAAAGGCATGAGTGTGCTTAAATAAATTTATTTTTCTGGAAAATGAATGAAGTGTTGGATGCATATGTATTCAGTTAAATTAAATACATTTCTTATCTATTTTTTTTAAATTATTCTCGCTAGCTCTCTCTCTCTCTCTCTCTCACTGTGTGAAAAGTAACACGATTTTTTAATTATTAAAAGCAATGATAGTAGACCTCCGCTCGACCCAGTTTAAAAAGTAAATTTTAAAATTTTTTTGATTGCATTCGTTTTAAAGAGAAGTATGGCTGTATTCCTCGTAGTTTAGTATATGGTGTGTTGACATGTTAGACGTGAGGGCACGGTTCAAGCCCCAGGCCAGACACCTCTAACGATACGAAATATGAAAAAATTTATTTTCGGCGACTTCATCCAACAGATTTTTGCGACTGAGCGTTTTTTGACATGAAAAGTTTCTCAAAAATCTGTAGCTCCCGATGCTCATGTATAAAATTAATACACACAACATAAGTGGTGTGAGAAGCTAGGTCGTAATCCGCACTGAAGGGTTGTAATGACCAATTGTGTGTGTTATGTATGTATTACCATCTGAAATTAGTGAATTTTACTTTAAACCAAACAGAGAATGATGACGAATATCCGAAGAAAGAAACATTTCATACTTCTTGTCCGTTTATGCATATAAACAGAAGAAACTTAGATATCATACCAAGTCCTGGTACAAAGTTATCTCAACCGTAGAAACATGTTTGAAGGGGAGACGATCTTAGATATTCGATAACTATTCAGTTAGTAACCCACACTTGTAAATATCAGTGCCAAGGAACTTTTGCCATACCTAGTTCTTCTATGTCGTTGAGGAGTTCGTACAGCACATTGTTGCATCGAATACGGAAATCATCGCTAACTCGCACTGGACCGAAGATCTTACCTAGGAATTTGCCCTTGAATACTCTCAAGTCTACTGCATCAGTGCTTGGCATGGACACTATGCTTCTGCGCCATAAAGATGCACAGGGAGCATGAGCGCCTTGTACAGTAAAAATGTTGGCAGGATTTACGCTGAATCGCTTTTTTAGCTGTTTCAATAATAAAGTGATCATATTGATTATTATTAGACGTGGTTTAACGTCTAGCATAGTCACCTCAAATAAAACGAAATGTGAAAGACTTCCTGTCAGCAGTCGTCTGGCAAAAACTCTGAGAATAGCTAAAATTACCTTGAAAAGCTTCTCAAGAATCTGTCTTTCATAGGCTCCGCTACTTATGTATGTATAAAATTAACACACACAAAATGGGTGATGTGAGGAGCTAGGTCGTAATCCCGACTAAGTGGTTGTAACGATCAATTTCGCTGATTTGTTAAACATAGCAGCCAGTCAGAAGATGACTTATTCACGTACCTGTAAAATAAGTCTTTGCAGTTTCCATATGATTATAAATGTACTCTTCTTCAGGAGACATTTTATTCGATTTATGATCGAGCCAGAACAATACAGAACAATACATTTCTAAATTCTTATTCCCACTCCAAAATGAAGTTTTGGCGTCATCAGCAAAATCGATGCAATTGACTACCAAACTCGTCCACCTTAGTGGTTATTTCCCTAAATTCCCACATGTCCTGCTATCCAGCAAACGATTTGCCCACCGACTTTATCCTCAGCAGCTGATTCAGTTTGCCAAGGTATTACTCTAATGATCCGTTCTCTGTGTTTCCTCTCCTTCCATTATCTGTTTTTCGACCCTTGCATATATCACAGTAAATATCTGCCCAAGGGGTAGTTAGAGAGAGCTGTATAAACCATTCGATTTATCAGGTCACAATACACCCTAATGAACTTAATGCTAGATTTGCCTTCCATTGTTCTAATCATAGTAACCCTCTTTAAACTACGTCATCTAAGGCATTGTTTATTATCCTTAACTGGATATCACCAGACATATCCAGAGGCAAGGCAGGTTGCTGGTAGGTAGGTAGAGGTGGCTGCCCATCCGAGAAACATTTTTGGATGGACTCACTTAGGCCGCATTGGGCCCATTATGCTACCACAGTTATCCGTTATATCCTAAGTTCGAAACTACTCGGAGCTTCTGATGAAGCGATCCAGGTTGCCAATGTCAATCCTCGACAGTTCCTCCAGATAATACATGTAGTAAGTACCCAAGTACTTCCTTCTCCTTTGGCAAAGAGCTGAGCATGTACCCAGCAGTTGAGGGACAGTCTCATCTTATTCCTCATTCCTGCAGCTTCTGCAGAAGTCGTTAGCAAGGTGTCTAAGACCAATGCGCCTCGCATGCGTACCCATAATGCAAGGCCCCGTAATTACACCGAAAACTACACTGAGCGCGTCTCTTTGGAGTTTAAGTAGACTCATTGTGCGCCCCTCATCCAGCCTTGACCAGATTTTACGAGCCGTTCTACCCGTGTCCGAGGCGGAACACCTGTCGTTGACGGAATCGACGATCGGATTATCAATTATGAGCTTGCAGGTCCTCATAGGTATGTCCAGATTCGAGAACTCATCTTAGAGTTCGATGGTCGTGCCCCGCCTGGCAAGTTCATCCTCTCTGCAGTTACCCGGAATACCACTGTGTCCCGGTACCCATACGAGATATCTGCGACAGCAGTACATCGTCTTGGAGTTCATCACGTTAGAACTCAGAGCCTTGCTAGCCGCCTGGCTATCAGAAAGTATGGTGACGTTCCGCTCGGAGACCCTTGCGTCCCCAATAATACTCGCCGCAGCCTGTATTGCCACCGCCTCCGCCTGAAAGACACTGCAGTGGTCTGGCAGTCTTATAGACTGAGCTGTTCCAACCAAAAAAATGCCACTGCCAATAAATCCGTTCAGCTTAGGTTGCTGGTAAAGTAGCAATGAAACTAAGCACCTCAAAAGGATGGAAGAGGTAAGGTATGGTTTTGCTATAGTCTAGGGTGTATTGATTACCCGATACCCGCTATGTACACTATAGCCCCTAATGAACCTAGTGTTAGACCTGCCTTCCCTTGTTCAAACCAAAGTCGTAGGCCTAGATCTGGTTAGGACAACTTCTATGCAACCAACCCTGAAGTTTTCTTTATTTTTAGTATTGAAACTCTCTTACCATTCGAAATCGTCTTATCATATATCCTCACACCGCCTCTACTGTAAATTTTTTTGATACACTTATGCAGAGTCTTTTAATTATGTTACCCACTGTAAGTTATAATTTCTATTCATTTTGTATCTTTTTTTTTCTTGTATTTTTTATTTATTTTTCCCAACGTTCATTGACTTCCAGTCTGTGTCGTCTACCTAGTTTGTTTTGCTTTATTTTTCCATGCACATTAAAATGTAGTTTGGAGGCATGTATGTGTACCATATCTACAGAATAGTGGATGCCACAAAAGTAGCATAATGTTAAATGTGACTTTTAAATAATTGATGAGAAAACTTTGTTTAACTGTAAAAATGTTAGATACCTTTGCTTTTTTTCACTCTGTATAACGGTTTTTGATAAAGCACATCATTTCTCCGGTACTCTTTTTGTTGTACAATGTTGGCTAATGATTACAAACACCGGTAAAATGATAAAAAAAAATACAAAAAAAAAAATAAATGTTTAAAACAAAAACTAAAAACATGCACGTCATTACGGTTGTGACTACAGCAATACTAAACTCAAGCGGTTGTAATGACATTCCCACACCCTCCCTCTATGCCATACGAAGAAAGTACTTAGGGAGAGTGGAATTGAATTGATTGTAAAGAAGAAAAGTTGGAGTTGGAATACATTTAAATGATTTAAACATCTTGTTGTTGCTCGAAAATACTATAATGGTCAGGTTCAAAAGACAACAGAGATCTGATATTAATGTAAAAACTATGTTGTTTGTACAGACACAGATCACAAATTACAAATGAATTTGAAAATTTTCTGTCAATTCATAGAATGCCAAACAAAAAAAAAAAGAAGAAGAAAAATTCCGTAACATAAAACATGATAAAACGATATAGAAAAACGATTTGAAAATAAAAGTTTATTTGTTTTCATTAGTTTTTTGGTCAGCTAAACTCAAATGAAACGATTTAAGTTGAATGGAGTTGTACTGAACTGTTCCGAACTGAGCTGAACTGTTGTTTGCTTGATAAAAGTAATGACCAAAAATACAAAATGCCATTAATCATGTTTATTTTTTATTTAGCAGTACTTGCCAATGCAACTATCATACTTTGATTGTAAAGTTGCTGGCTGCTGTCGCGCAATTTATGCATGCAACCGACAATATCACGTAAAGCGTTTAAATGAGCGCACTTGTTTATTCTTTCGGTTTAGCTTTGTCAATTGTTTAGGGTTGTCAATTGAAAATTTAAAAAAAAATTTGTTTCTCATATATAACATAACATAATTGGTCATCACAACCCTTCAGTCAGAATTGCCACTTAGCTTACCACACCACACCACCCATGTTGTGTGGGTTGTTTTATATAAAAGTGGAGAGATCTACAGTTTTAAAAGTCAGAGTTTTTGTCAGAAATCTGCTAAGAAGGAGCCGCTCTAACGATTTCTTCCTATGACCAAAAAAGATCTGTTCATTGGGGATGTTTTATTGTATTCCTATACACACAACAAATCACTGCCTCCAAAGGTAATGGTTCGCAGGGTTCGGTTAATAGAAACCGAGAAAGATAAGCGGAGCAGCAGTACATAAGAGCAAGAGTACACTTTTTAATTTTAACGAAACAACAATGCGTTATGATTAAGAAAACTTATTACAAAAATTTAGAAAGTTATACTAAAGCCGCTTACAAAAATCTCACCCAACGTCAACCATTTGATAATTCAATAATCAAAACATTTGAAGAAACTGGATCGGTTATGTAAGAGCCCTTTCTGTTAACATATTGATAGGCCTCTTGAAAACATTGCTGCTGTAAAGGAAAGTGTCGCCGATAACCGTGCAGTATGAATTCGACCTCGTTCTTAAGGACTTTAAATTATACGCAGCATTAAGAAATAAATTTTGATTTTCATGCATACAAATTCAATTTTCTTATAGCTTAGGCTTGCAGACCCAGGCAATGCGCTGGAGACTCGTTTAATGGGCAATGGGATAAAGTGAAGCCAATGTGATCTTCTACAATGATGTACATTATCATCGGAATGGGTCAGTGAACACTCAGAAATGTTTATCCGGCGTTATTGGATCTCATTTATTAGAAGATAAAGCCGAAATTAATGTGACTGTGAACGTGATTTGCATGTGTGAGTTATTTGCAATGTGTGTGAGATCCAGATTTGCAACATCTCAGCTTTGGAAAGGTAGGGCACTTTCTTAATTGAGAGACCGCCTTGGCCAGCATTTAGGCCCCACGATTATTCAAGCCGGGGATCAATCATTCCCTAGAGGAAACCAATCCGAGTTCAAAATACCTGCAAAATGCTTTGCTGCAATCTTTATATACAAATTGATCGATCAAGGATATCAGAAAATGAGAGGTCGGAAGCTCTATCTCTTAATGAAAAGAACAGTGCACTGACACATAAAGTGAAAGACAGTCTCTTCGTCCTCCTCAGAAACAGCTTCCGCTAAAGTCATTTGCCCCAAGTCTGTATACGGCAAGGACATGTATACTAAGCTTATGAGAATCGTTATTGTGCGTTGGATGGCCATGAGATTTAAAGACCGAGAACTGAGTCAGTCCAACTTCTTCTTATCCATACGTGACCAGCAGAGTCTAGCAATTTTGCACATAGACTCTTACTATCAACGAGATTTAGTTTCCCTGCTGAATGAGCGGTTGATATCCAAATTAAATGAGTCAATGGAAATACTTATGCTCTGCAACATGTTGGAAATTGTGAGCTTCGTATCGGCTTCATGTCAGCTCATTAGCAATACAATTTCCAACAATATCCCTATGTATCGTAAATCATATAAGAGTTACCTTTAAATAATCCGAAACTTCTCTAAGAAATCCTCAGCATTATAAACAAGAACGGACGCTTAAACTGTATTCGATAGAGACTTCATTGCAGCTTGGTTGTCGGAGTAAATCAAGAAATTTTTAGAGAATTTCACACCCACTCCACACTCTTTGCACTGCTTTCAAAATAGCCATGACCACTGCCTGGAAAAGCAGCATTTTTTTGTAATAAATTTATTATAGTTTTATTTCTTTTGAGTTTCGAATTATAGTACTTGTCACAACACCTCTCGTTCTATCTCCCTTAAATTCTTTTCTATTTCTATGTGTTTTTTTTGGCTTTATTTTGTAATTCTTTAATATCCTGTGTATATTAACGAAATTGAATTTTGTCATTCGTTTATTTGTTTTGGATACATTTTAAATGAAAAAGTTCCATTGACTGTTACTAAGTCAATTACGATTTGTTTTTTTTTTAATCTGTTGATAATTTTCTATGCACTAAGCCATTCATTACATCTGTTTACACTGCTGACTTAATGGAATGAATTTTAAATTTGGTTTGCAGCTACTACAGATAGGTCTTCGCTAAAAATCCTGAGAAAAGTACAGGAAAAATGTATCCAGGGATGATGAACCACATACGGGTAATATTTAAATATTTATAGCCTTATGTGAATGTTTAATTTACTTACTTAATTGGTCATTACAACCTTTCAGTCAGGATTACGACCTAGTTTGCCACACCACCACTTGTCTTGTGTGTGTTAATTTTATACATGAGTGGCAGTACCTATATTTTAATTCCGATCTCCGATCGACATATTTTTGAGAAACTTTTCTCATTAATTTTGTTTTACTCTCAAAGTTTTTGTCAGAAATCTGCTGAGAGGAAGTCGCTGAAGAAATATTTTTCCGTAATTAATTTTGTTGGATATGTCTGCCCTGGGGTTTGAACAGTGGCCTCTAGTCTAATAAGCCAACACACTACCTACTAGACTATAGACACCTATCGCACCTACTGATGTGCAGTCAACCCTCCTATAACGCGGTACTCTCAGAACGCGGTTTCCATATAACGCGGTGCTGAAATTGCGACAGCCCTCGTATAACGCGGTATACTCAAAACGCGTTTTCCATATAACGCGGTTTCTGTTCAACAACATCCCACATGAATGACTCTAGTAACTAGATATTGTAAGAGAGTTTAATATCAGTTTTAATTTCGACGCAAAAGCACAGCCGAGATATATAAACAACATGTTTATATAAACATGCCAGATTATCTCATATCCGTCTACGACATCGGTTTCAGTCATCTCAGAGCTCTTTCACAGTACATACGTTTTGTTGATGATCAAGTCTTTCTAAAATTGTTCTGCAATACATACCTGACAGTGAGGATGAATGTTGGAAAATTACATAATTTTACAAAAGTCTTTCTTATTTTTATTGCAAAAGTCTATTAGTTTTTGTTTAATTTTTTTTATCAATCCTTCTATGAAGTCTTTAATTCAATAAAAAATAATTTATAATTTATCTTGTCTTAGTCTCCATATAACGCGGTACAAATGATGTGCTTTGTACTAATTCCGAGTTTCCTATAGCGCGGTTTCCATACAACGTGGTACGCACTCACCGCGTTATAGGAGGGTTGACTGTATACGATGTTTGGTTTCAACAGTATGTTACAACTTGCCACACATCGCATGCCACAATCGATTTTTTGCGTCAAACGTTTGAGAGCCATTTAATTAGGCGAAATGATAATGTCAATTGGCCGCCAAAAAGCTACGATTTGAAAACGTTGGACTATTTTCTGACACGTGCCGTTAAAGAAAAGTATTTGAAGACCAACATTCGAGATGCTATTGCCTAGATACAACACCATACACTCGAAAAAATGCACGAAAATTGGTCGGATCGAATGAGGTACTGTGAGGTCAGCCGTGGCAGTCATATGATAGAAATAATATTTCATTTCTAACAGAAACAATTGTACTTCACAAAAAAAAATTAATTCGGCACAATTTCAAACCGCTTTTAAACTTTTAAGTGGCCCACCCTTTATAATTAAATATCTGCCTATAAAACAATCTTTGTTTATACTTATTAAAGCCTGTCTTAAATCCTCATTTCCATATGCACTTTACTGTGTATACTTTTACTACCTTTTGTAAGATTTATTTTGTAATCGCTGTATACGGTTAGCTTGATTCAAATTAAAAGAAGATTTATGTTTTCATCTTCATGGCACGAGGGCTTCCAACGTAGCAAGAAGATTATATGCTTGGCTGAAAGGTGTTAAATCAACTTTATACCAAGAGGCCAATTCAATTGTATTTTTAAGTATCTTTCCTCTGTTCTACACTTGTGTTTGTGCTGTTCTTACATTGTCTGTACCTTCAGTTAAACTTTATTATCTTCATCAAAAAGTCCTTGAACCAAGTGGAGAAGGTAGACAGACACAGCTTTTAAGTTGAAACTGAAAAACTATTTTACTTTTGTTGGCCTTACATGTTTTGCACATGTTATGTTTCTTGTGTATCCATCCATAACAGTGAGAGTGTGGGCACTAGAGTAAGATAACGGTCATAAAGCAATAAAATTTATCCCCCAACTCTTAGCGTTTCAAAAGGTACCTTTTTTTTGCTTTTGCAATGGCTTGAATGAAATAGTTGGGAAAATTTAGTTGTATAAAGCATATGTTTCTTAATCGTAAATACATAACAAATCCAACAAAAAGATGATGCTTTAAGGAAACATGGAGGGTCAAAGTTATCCCAAAATGTAATTCATTTTTAATATAATATATGAATGACTCCCTGGTACTTTTTTTTTTTTGTTCAGGTGTTGTAGTTCATTTAGTATGCGTTCATTCGTTGGTTATATTTTATTTTTACTCCACGTATAAGTGCCATTTCATTTATGTTTCCTTTTGTATGTATGTATATGGTACACAAAGCTAATAAAGCGTATGTAAGAATGAAATGAAAAGAGGACATAAATATTAAAAGTAGAATACTATGCTGATAGTGACTTTGATATTCTGTTTATTACCAAGATAATAGTGTTTCAACACTAAAAACAAAGAAAAAATTCAGATATACTCTCGTTGATTTCGCATTAAATTTTTATTTGTTTTGTTCGGGCAAAATGGGTATCTTTTTAAGTTTTACCATAATCATAAGCAAGTGTAAATTCTTAGGCAGATATACTGCTGGCATAAGTGGCCCGGCGCTTGGTGTGGATCAGAGATCAGCAATGAGTACTCAAAATGATGAGTAGCAATTTTATTTATTTACTCTCAGAGTTTTTGCCTGAAATCTGTTGAAAGGAAGGCTTCGAAGAAATATTTTTTCATATTTTCTTTTGGTGAAGATGCCTGACCTGGAGTTTGAACCGTAGCCTCATAACTAATAAGCCAACACACTACCTACTAGACTACTTAGACGACTTAAAAACTAAATTACATATATGTTGGGGACATATATGTGTTCCTGTGCTCCTTAAATGATTAAACTCAATACTTTTCATCACTCTAATAGAAACTTTTGATGTATCGCATTCTAAAGAGCGATTAAAATATCAGCATTAGATACTGGTACACATCATAATCATTTGATCATAATCTAGGTTAGAACAAATGAGCACGCATAGCCGCCCGTTGTGACGCCTTACGTAAGCGCAGTGTCAGTACGAATTCCACCAAACTCATCGCCACATAAGGACTGCACATTAAAAGCACGACTACCGTATGCTGGTAAACAACCTGAATGCTTAATAAACGAAGCAATATCGTTGATGTCAACGCATGATAACTCAGTGAAGTTGACAAGGAATGGAGAGCCAAATAATCTAAATCTGCATCTAAATCGGCACTGTTTAAGGCCTACTTCAATCGACAGATTTTTGAGTAATTTTTTATAGCAATTTTATTTGACTCTCAGAGCTTTTGCCTGAAAACTGTGTGTGACCAAAAAGTAAAGTTGATCGAGATATAAGAGGCTCTGTAGTTGCCCTAGTCTAGTAGGTAGTGTGTTCGCTTATTAGATATAAAACTCGAGTTCGAACCCCAGAACAGACATCAAAACGAAATATGAAAAAAATATATCTCTTCGGAGACTTCCTCTCAGTACATTTCTGGCAAAAACTGTGAGAATAAATAAACCTGCCATAAAAAATTTTCTCAAAAATCTGTCGTTCGGAGTCGACATTTAAGTGTAGGTCCAGCCACTCAAGTATAAAGTTAAGGCACGCAACATGAGTGGTGTGAAAAGCTATGTATGTATAAGAGGCTCTGCAGCTATCAAAGATGTCTGTAGGACACATATTGCCCACAGGATGTCTCGTGAGCTTATAATCGACAAAAAATTATTGCAAGGTGATGACGGTTGCCACTGTTTAAAACTGTGTCGCTATAGGATACCCAAATTTAAGCGACGATATATGACAATGACTAAAACAGCATTCCATAATTTTACACCAGAATCGAAAGGATTCTCATATGGGCGGATTACACTTGGTAAGCCGGCTCCGATTCATGCAATAGCCTGGAGGGAGAAACTTCCAGTTTGCATTTAACGTAATCGTGCAAATACTAGTCGCGCCATCTGTGTGTTAGTCTAGGAATTTGCAACTCAACATTAACGATTATTGTTTAATTTTTCTTAAGGTGTGGTTGTTGTCAAAGCATTAGGGGGTCTAATTCATCTCGTCTCAATACAAGGCAGTTCGTTTTCTATTCTTCTACAACGAATAGATGAAATCTGTACGGCATTATTTGTTTGCTGCTAGGAGATTAATGTTTCTCTAATATTGGAATGTGTTTGAATTACTTGTCTGCGATTTCTTCAGTGTGGAATGAATCCAATGGCCACTTTACTTTCAATGAATCATCATCACACGCCCCCAAATAATTATTCAACCAGCAAAAGAAACAAACAAAATATCGACAGTCAGCAAAATGAAACGAATTGTTGTAAAAAAAATTTTAAAGAATTTAGAGATTAAAGATACAATTTTTCTAAGAATGTTTAACAATGCCATATTGCCGTTGTTATGGATGCGGTGGTAGTAAGACCATAAGGGCTAGAGAGGCAATGCGGGAGAATTTAAGAAAATCAAAAAATTTTGTTGTTGTTTTTTGTTTTTTTGTTATGAAACTGATGAGTGGCAAAAGTTTTGGTGTTGAAGCAATAGAACGATAATAGAAATACAAGCCAACGTTACGTTTTTCTAAATGAAGCGAATTCAAAAGTTAATCCTTAGGCATCAATTTCATATTGTATCCCCATGGCAACAACAACAACAACAGCAGTAACCATAAATTGAAAAAGGCCAGAACAACAAAAGCAACAAAAGAAAAAAAATTAAAGAAAATGAAAGAAAATGTCGATAATTTTTCGACATCTAAAACTTTTTTTCTTTACGTTGCTTCAATTGTTTTTTATGGTTTCCAAAAAAGAAAGAAAGTTGCGCAGTTGTTGAATTCACATTTTATGTCGTAAATGGCAAAATGAATGAATGAAGGAATGAACGAATGAATATGAGTACATGGGTATGTACATATACGTGTGCGTATTGCTGTCAGTTGCTGCATCAAATCTGTCTACCGTTTTGTGTCATTGACTGACAAAAGTATGGAAAAGTTTTTGTTAGTGTGACTGACGTCCAAAAATTGATGGCCATTTCTCTTTGGTTAAACTGTTAAAAGTCTTGTGATCTTTTATTCCAGCGTCGAGTTTTTTTTCTGTTTTGTTCACATTCTGTTGTAGAATTGTTGTGTGTGTCGGGGTGGCAAAGGTAAAGAATATTTTCAAAGTTTATGAGGTTAAAAGTTCTTCCATTTGAATGGTTTTTCTCTGAAATGTAACAAATATTGTTGGAGAAAAAAAAAAGAAATAGAAGAGAAGAAGACACTTAATGTTATAGAAAAAGTATGTTAAATAAATTGTTATTCATTAAATTTGGCATTTTATGTTAATAAAAATACGAAGTTCTTTGAAGAAATATCACAATCAAGAAATATCATAACAAAGTTATGAAATTTTCTTCAAAGAATTTAAAGAAGAAATAAAAATTCTTTTTTAATTTCGTTTCAAGCATAAACAAAGTACTGAAGTTTATAATTGTTTCATATTTAACTTGTAAATATAATTTAAATAAACGAATTTATATGTTCCCCAAAGTCTTCTAGTAGAAACACACAGGTTTAGTAACAGAATGCTGAATTCAAAAGAATAGATGGCGCTACTAATACATAAAGCTTCAAAAGACTGAACTAAGCACGTAGCCGCCATAGTATAGTAGGTAGTGTGATGGCATATTAGACCAGAGCCCGCGGTTAAGACATCTCGAACACAACGAAATAGAAACAAATATTTCTTTTCGCGACCTCCTCTTGGCAAAAACTTCCAAAGCGAATTCAACTGCTGCAAAAACTTACTCATACCTGTTGTTAGGGGTGGCGTTAAACTCTAGGGTCCAACACTCAGGGATAAAATTAACACATACACTGCATTGGTGGTGTGAGAAGCTAGGTTGTAATCCTGATTAAAATATTGTAATGATCAAATAAGTAAGTTTGAAACGAGCACCGTGATCAGTGTATAAATAAGATTTTAGCTACGAAAACACAAAAAAGCCACAAAACAATTTTGGTGGTTTTTGGACGTTCTGAGTATACTGCGGACTAATGAAGTATGGGTATGTGGATATCTCGCACTTGACCGCAAACACAAACATATACACATAACGTAATTGGCAACCTTTTAGTCAAGATTACGACCTAGCTTCTCACACCAAGGAAAGTTGTTGCTCATGAGCCCGGGAAGGTTTATAAATTGGTATGACCAATTTCCGACAGGTGGCGACACTGAAAATGACTTAAAATTATTTACATCGTAAATTCTTCATTTGATCACGTTATAATCTTTAGCAAAATTGTTGCGCATGAGCCGACGAAAGTTTTAAGTTGGTATGACCAATTTAAGACAGGTGGCGCCACTGAAAATTATTCAAAATGAATGACAAGACATTGGTCGACCTACACCTCAAGCACGGAAATATTTTTCTAAAAGAATCTGTCGTTCGCAGTCGACATTATACTGTAGGTACCCGCCGCTCACGTGTTAAATTAACACACACTAAACATAGGTGGTGTGAGAAACTAGGTGATAATCCTAACTGAAAGGTTGTAGTGCACAATTATGTATGTATACATGTATTAAAACCATTAGGCTTGATGAGAACGGAATTTTATTGATATGGTGAGCTAGTTTCTTGAAACTAAAGCCTAGAGGGTATTTACTGCTTATCAATCATAGTAGAGTACCAAGCTATATTGATTCGATACAGTAGAGTTATAATATTGACTGTGTTGCACTGATGGCCATTGAAATAGCACCATGCAAAGAGAATTGGTTCGTAATGCGACCTATGTTCCTGCATGGAACATAATTTCTGCAGAAGTATTACTGATAATTTACAATGTGAACAGTCCAAGGGCACTACTCCCTCTAACAGCTTGCCATGGTCAGTTTTTCCAATTTCAACACAATGCCCGTGGCATAGGCAGGGTACATACATATGTATATACCATGTGGTATACGATATACAAATGAAAAGAGAGCCAACTGTTATGGTATAACTTACAGTTATAAATACCCCGTGTTAAAAAATTCTGTTAAAGGGCAATTAATTGAATACAATAAAGGGTTAAAATGTGTTTCCAACAAAAATCGATGCTTATGCCATCGATATTAAAAGTTGTTAGTTTTTATTTCTCTTTTTCCTTTTGTTTTTGTGTTTGCTGTGTTTTTGACACACAAAAGGGGGCAATGAAGCAAAAGTTTGCAATTTATTTTTTATTATTCACTGTCGACATACTATTGGAGAACTTTGAACGAAACACAGGGGAACTATAGTTGTGCGATAAAATAAGCGAAGTAAGAAACCAAAAGTATCTTTAGCAAATGAAAAGTTAAAAACAACAAAAACCATAAAGAAAAACAGGGAATAAATGTTAAGCTTAACGCTGGTAAATGTACAAAAGGATAAAATGTTCTGCACTTCCGTTTCCTTAACAGCCAATGTTGGAATACAATTTGCATAGACCAACCTTAACCATGTGGAAACTGCAGCAAATGTTTGTTGGCGTCTACTGCCACACTGACACTGCCACTGTAGTCCACAACAAACTTGGATTGTTTTTAATTGTAGTCGTCGTGGTCCAATAAGTTGTCGCCCATATACAACTGACACATACACTCCTTTACATACATATGCGAGTAGTATAAGAGCGGGAGCAGACATGCAAATAATATTCAATTTCCTCTTTATGAGTTTTTTCTCTGTATGCCTCCCATATATGTTTGTCAAAGTGTGGGCGAGTATATGCCAATATATGCACATGCAAGGATAATTTATTTAAAATTGCCTCGACTTTCCGGTGAAAAACAATTTTAATTTCATGAAAAAAGTAGCCTTGTCTGGCGTTGTTTAATAAATTTTTGATATATTTTTTTTTTTTCTCATAAAAAACACATTTAAATTATGAAAAAGATGATGTCCTGTCATCTCTCCTTCATATTTTATTTTAATTTTTTTTAATTTTTTTCATTTCCATCGTTATGGCACGTTCTCTATACATTAAATCATCAAGTTCTCATAATTATTATTATTTGGAGTATTTTATTGTGTTTATTCAGCCGCACAATTTGTGTCGTAAGTTTTAAGCAAAAAATGTTTAATGAATTATGGAATGTTCGGACACACGTCAAAGAACAATAAATTCAAATTAATGACATTCACTTATAACTGATTACGTTCTATCATTAAAATTAAATATTATTTCACAGAAAATTATTATCGCTTTCGCCTTTTTATGGAATACATTTAAGAATTAACACACCATTCATATGCATGATAAATTCATATGAAGCACCTTAAATGAACTTGTCTAACTACAAGTATTTATGAAAAAATCTCGTTGTAAGGTTCCAGGCAAAGGGGTACTGCTGCTTTGTTTGGCCGCTATCTTAGGTGGGATGTACAAATTTGCTCTTGAATTACGGTATACAGCAACAACTGGCCAAGCTAGTCAGAATTATAAACGCTATTTTATCTGTTTTATTGAGTTGCCGTGGTCTTGGTTTAGTTGGTATTGTGATGACTTATTAGACGTGAGGCAACAAAATTAAAATTTGATCTTGTATAAAACAAATCTGCGTCATATCTGCCCTGCTTCGTAAATGAAAACTGTAATAATAAAAGCAAATACAACATCACAGAAAAGCTGAAATAACGGCACACGGACTGCTCTAAAAGACGTCATTCCAAGGTATGGTAAGACTATCGGCATGCCTTCTAATATTACAGTACCGGACTGGTAAATATATCAACCCCCCTAACTAACATTGCTTTGCTTTCAAAGTGGTTAGGGCTTTTTCAAGCAACCATATCTCTAGATCATATAAACCACGAGGTCCTTGCTAGGAGGTCGCCGTAGTTCAGTACATAGTTTGTTGACTAATTAGGTTAGCTGTCTCAAACAAAACGAAAAATGAAGGCCTATTTCTTTTTGCAACTTCCTCTCAGCAGATTTCTAGCAAAATCTCTGAGATTAAGGGTTATTTACTCTCAGAGTTTTTGCTAGAAATCTGCTGAGCGGAAGTCACCGAAGAAATGTTTTATTTTCATATTTCGTTTTGATGTCTGACCTGGGATACGAGCTTTACGTCTAATAAGCGAACACACTACCCACTAGACTACGGCGACTACCAGAATGAAATTGCAATAGGTGCAAACGATGATAACGACATTCTGTTACACATTAAAAAGGCAGTCAAAGGTATAAAAAGGCTTTCCAATCTCAAATGGTCCCTATTCATATTTCAATTAAATAATTGAAAGCGACTATTAGCAACCGTGGTGTTTGATGATCTGCTTCACGAACGCAGCTTACAGCTTTTAGAAAAGCAGAAAGAGCGCGAATTTTCCTCGTGCAATTATTAACGTAAATTTCCATAATTTTGAAGCACCAATATTTCATTAAACAATACGCGGTGACTTGCCCAATCTTAGATTTGACATTCTCAGTCGTCAAACCATAGTTATCTATGTAGCTATAAAAAACAACGCATTAGTCATGGAATATCACTGAAATCAAATACATACTCAAGCCAATAGTTTGAAAAACTAGAATGAATGGGTTAAGAAACGATAACATTATAAACAGTATGGTAGACGCAATGCTAGATGAACTTTTTTAAAACCCTAAGCAAGTAAGCTTGTATGGTCTTGTCAAGACCAGTGTTCGAGGCAAAACTATTAATCAAACTTAGTACTTCAATAGTGTGAATTGATGTTTAAAAATCAATGCAGATAGCCAAAATAAGAATGAGCAACAAGGAAGTAAGAAATAAATAAAAACTTGATTCAATTTACTTATTTACTTAAGTTGCCATTACAAACTTTTAGTTACGATTATAACCTAACTTCTTCCACCGCACATATTACATAGATACATACATAATTGGGCATTACAACCCTTCAGTCAGGATTACGACCTAGCTTCTTACACCACTCATGTTGTGTGCCTTAATGTTATACTTGAGTGGCGGGACCTACAGTTAAAAGTCGACTGCGAACGACTGATTTTTGAAAAACGTTTTCATGGCAATTTTATTTATTATCAGAGTTTTTGCCAGAAATCTGCTGAGAGGAAGTCGCCGAAGAAATATTTTTTCATATTTCGTTTTCATTTCTGTCCTGGGGTTACGTCTAATAAGCCAACACACTACCTACTAGACTACGGCGGCTTCGCCGCCCATTTTGTGTAGGTTAATTTTAACCGTGAATGGCAGAACCTACAATTTAAGGTCGATTTCTAACGATAATGTTTTGAAAAGCTTAACATTGTAATTTTATTTTGCTGTCAGAGTTTTCGCTAGAAGACTCGTGGACTAAGTGGTCGAAGAAATATTCTTTTATATGTACATGGGTTTATTCGAGATGTGTAAGCAAGCTCTCGTCTTATAAGTATACTCACTACGTACTAGGCTGCGACGATTACAACTTGAGTCAAACATCGAATATATTCAAACCTCCAGTGTATATTCGTTTCAGCTGTTTAGAAATTGGGCGAAGTTGGCTGTGAAGTCATGTGAAGACTTTCAACAACGTTGAAAATTTTTAAGTTCACGTTTTAGACTTAAATGCCTCTTTAAGGATTTACTAGCTTATTAGACTAATTTTATGCTGTGTTACTGTATTATTGCCTTTAATATTCTCGTAGAATCCTTATGCAAAATCTGCATATCTTTTATGTTTCCACTACTATTCACAATATATGCAAATGTGTTATCCACATTTGAATGCATTATTATCTCGCATAAATTAAGAATGAAAAGATATGTATGTATATATGTATAGGCATATATAGTATATACCTTCCTCTTTTTTTATTTTTGTTAAGAATGTAATTTGTTGCTGCATATGCAAATTTAAAACAACGCCAATAATAACAATAACAACAACAAATTTTTTATCATTATTCATTACCTTAAAGTATTATATTTGTGTATGAAGTTTTACACTCTACTTGTAGTTGTTACAAATTGGTTAAACTTTTTTTATTTTCTTTTTTATTTAAATTTTTTTGTTGTTGCATTTCATTGTATTGCCGATTTTTTTTTGTAAAATAACCACTTGGTCACGTATAAATAAAACCGCAATCCCTTATATCAATAAAAATTTACTCCTGAAACGCAAGTGTGAATTCGTGCGTATGATGATGATGATGATGATGATGCGATGCTGATGATGCAGTGAATGAAATTATATTGGCAATGCCAACAGCTGTAAACTTTTTTGTTTTTGTTGTTTTTGTTGTTACCACTGTAATAAAATTTCCTTATTGGAAATCAATGATTAATCAAAATTCATTAATTTCCTGATAATCCCATTCAATGCAAGTGTGAATAATTTAATCTCATTTTACAATTACGATTAACCATTAAGACGACGAGAGAAATAAATTTAAATGTTTAAGAAGTTTTATACACAAATATTTGCTGATAATTTATTGGTTTTACTTTCGTTGAATATAACAAGTATATGTTCTGAAATGATTTTGAAAAAAAAATATTATTAAAAATAAATCTAAGTGCCTGTGATTTCATAAGCGCTGTTTAAAACAAATTTTAAAAAATTTAAATCTGCATATTGGTGTTTTGCTTTTACATCGTCTAACATTAATATTATAAACAAAAGCTACAAAAATAAAACAATAAACTTGTTTACAAACTACCAACATTTAAAAAAAAATTTTAAATAATTGAACAAACATATACCAACAAACACCGACATAAAGAAATGAGATTTCAAGGCGAAGTTATGAACGTTAGCCATATAAAAGACAAGACAAAGCAGGCGAGTGAGTTTGTGAAGTTCAGTCATACTTGCGTGAAGATGCGGTGCGTTTGAGGAGAGTAATCGTGGTTTGAAGGTTTTCGTTACAAAGATCAGTCTAGTAATTGTTATTGTTTATGTAAAGGGTGTAAACAGAGGTTTAATAAACAAAGCAATTGTTGTTGTTGACAGTATGTTGTGAACAGTGGCACACAAAATTGTGCGAATAATAAAAAAATTTCAATTAAAACTAAGCACAGATTTATCTATATTTTATTTTCATTCTACGAGCTCATATTTTCAATGTCTTTAAAAGCTAAAAACGAAACAATATGTAATTAGGAACGTCTAATGAATTTTATTTTTTACTACAACTTCTTAAACAAATGGAAAATTTCTCCTACAACGGCACCGCAGTCACTGTTAGATATAAATTCTATGGTAGAGAGAATCAGAGCCATGGATATTATGGTTAAGATAATGGGATACAGGTCTAATGCAATATTCATCAGCAAATCGAAAAGCTGACAGTTTCCTCCATAGACAGTACCAGTAAACTCTATAGTTTATTGATGTTTTGCCATGAGAATGAGTAATCAGAGTGAATGAATAACACAGAAGCGGAGATGTTCGGTCCCAGAATGAAATATGCAGAGCATACGGAAAAACTCATGTGAAAACTTATATTAGAATAGGAACCGACTGCGAACGCTATGCAGACTATGAATTACCGAAACATACAGTGAGCGTCAAAAGAAAAAATATTCATTAAAAACTGAACGTTATTATAAAATTGAATCAGAACAGAAAAAAACTTACAAAAAATTACGTAATATTATCAAATAAGTGGTAAAAGTGGAGTTTGGTATTGTTATAAATTTCTCGATAGTGTACAGTATCTTTTAACGCTCACTGTATACTTGCAACAAGTGCGGTATAAATCTCATAAAAAAAAACTGAGATTCTTATTGTTACAGGCTCTGAACGAGTTTCTAAATTTAATGTAGCAATAGGAATATAGGAAACTTGATGCAAAAATCAAAATCGATGGACCGAAAAATCAAAGATGCTTCTTTGCAATGCAAGGCATTCGAAACAAAACAAGAAAGAACATCGAAATGACACCAAGATTCCTTCCGACCTTTTCTGCCCTTCCAATAGCATTACATGTCTGCAACAGATTTAAATGTGCGAAATAAAGATGGGAGGTTTACAAGTAATATGGAAGACAATCGAAGAAGTTAACCTAAATAACACTTGCCGTGCAGTGACGCCTTGTCCCGGGCTTTTCAAGTAGTTTTGCTATCTTTGCTTTTGATCTTTTTTTTTATATTCATATTGTGTTACTTGCCAAAAAAAAAAAAAAATGTGTTAAGGAATACATTCCAGTCTATTTTGATATTCTCATATCATATCATCTACCAGATTCGAAACATTTCTATTATTCACAATGAATTCATGTGGTAGGAAATATTGATACACTACGTCACACGTCATGAGGTTTCTGGCTTTAAGGCAAATTGGTGCGTTAAATACTAATAACATGAACCTACTGAATTGACGTCCATTAATTACATCAACTGTTCCTGTTAGTTAAGTTTTAAGTTTTTGTTCACAAAAAAAACATCGATTTCTTCAAATTTGTGTGCCTGTAAAAATCAAGTAGAAAATATTGCGTAGCTGAAACGATTGACATATATTCGGGCCAATAGAAGACCTCCTTTACGAGGTACGCTTTCTATCAATTGAAATTTTTTGACAAATAATTTTCATCAGCTCAGTAACATATCTGTAAATTGCATTAAAAATTTTACGATAAATTTATGTAAAGAAAAAAATTTAATTCAAATTTTTTATTTCTTTTTTACCTTCTTTTCAGGAAACTTGAAACAACCACTTAAGGTGAGTTTATTATTGTAATCATACGATAAAGAAAAGTATATGAAACTCTGTGCAAATACTCGTAAGTTAATAATTTAAGGAACGCAAGACAAAACTTTTTAGAAAATTGCTTTTTAAAAATTCTAAATAGCAAAAGTTTAATTTGCAATATGTTGACATATAAAGTGGTTACTGTCACAAAAAAAATAAAAAAAAATATTAAATAAGCTGAACTTTCAAAAATAATATGAGCAAGGCAATACCGACCTAAATACATACATATCTCAACAACATATACAGTGTCGAGCAAACTTGTTCATATAAAGGCTATATTTTTGGCAGTGAAATTCCTTTGCTTGTAGTTATGTACTTACGTATCTAACGGCAATATGCAAATCGTTCGTTCGAATGTTGTGTTGCCAGCAATTTGTTTGATTTCGAACCAGCTATGTTAGTCTTATTACTATATCCTGGTGATATCTTCAAACACGCAAGTGCATTTCAACACCTCTTTAACGTTGTGAATTATATTCTAACCTTGACCTTATAACCTTCCTTGGTGACTATTAAATGCATATTACGTGTTCGAATTTTGACTTTCAAAGAAGTTTGTACGTAGCAATCATAAGGGCTTAATAGCCAATTCGAGTAGAACAAGAAATTCCCAATACACTGCAGAGACAACAATTAAGAATAGAATCGAATAATCATACCCTGTTGCGATGCTCCATGTGACGAACCCCCTTAGAGAAGAAGGTCCCACTTATGTCTTCATTTAGATCCGTTGTGATACCACAATCAATATTCAATTCGGGGAGATCAAACATACATACATGAATGGCGGGAGCTACAGTTTGAAGTCGTCTCCAAACGACTGAGTTTTGAGAAACTTTACATGGCAATTTTAATTACTTTTAGAGTTTTTGCCAGAAATCGGCTGAGGGGAAGTAACAGAAGAAAAATCTTCTTACTTCTACTAGACTAAGGCGGCTAGCATCAAACATATCCGGAGGCTAGGATCAAACATAGCCTTGTGAAAACTAACTAGAATCCAAAATCAGTCAAGGATGTCAGAAAATGAGGAGCCAGGCACCTGCGTCTTTTTATCACAAAAGCAGGTCACTCTATACATGAGTGCTTCTTTCTTTTCTTTAGATCTACAACTCCTACGAAATTTATTTTCGGGAATTCAAATTCTTTCGACATGCCTATCAAAAGAACAGTGGCCTGTAAGAATCGCTATTGTACATCGAATGGCCACGCGATTAAAGACAAAAGTGAGGCGTTCCAAACGTGTCAAGGAGACCATCGGACAGCTTAGATATCCGATTGTTTTCACTATTAAACCTGACTTTTTTTATTTTAAATAGAATTTATTTCCAATCCCACTTACATACATACACACATAATTTGTCATTACAACCCTTCATTAAAGATTACAACCTAGCTTATCACACCACTTATATAGTTTGCGTTAATTTTATATATGATTGGCGGGACCTACAATCTAAAGTCGACTCCAAACGACAAATGTTTCAGGAACTTTACATGATACTTCAATTTACTTTGAGGGTTTTTGCCAGAAATCTGCTGAGAGGAAGTCAACTAAGAATTATTTTTTCATGCTTCGTATTCGATATGTCTAACCTGGTGTTTGAACAGTGGCCTTACGGCTAATAAGCCAACACACTGCCTACTAGACTACAGCGACTTCAAATCTGCTTAGCGGCTAAGTCTATCATGCACCATGATTTTCGTACATGTTCATAGGAAAACGTCAGTCATAGAGATCTCAATGAACAATGCCTCTAGTAGATTACCTTCATAACGCTTTCCAGAACTCTATCCTGTCTGACACCATTTGTTATAATGACCAGCTTGTTTTGATATAAGGCTTGCTAATTAGGATCGGTGTAGATACGCTAATGATGCTCTCCATATCAACAAGTTGATTAAATATCTTCAACATATGATTGAAATTCATTTACATACTTTTGCCTCACACTGTACAATAAACTTGCAATGACATCTCGTGTAACAAAAAATTTAAAAGGAGAAAAGAGACAAATACTTGAACACATTATATTCTTGCCTATAAACCTTTAGTAGACCTTCCTACACTTTTCGAACCATAAGATAAAAGCTGGAAAAGAGAGAGATAAAGAGAGAGAGAGAGAGCTCCGCAACAAAAAGTTAAGAAAGACACAAGTTTAGTAAATTCTTGTTATCGGCACAGATGGTAAGATACTTAGGGGAAAGTCAAAAATATTTTTGTCTATACGTACGTAATACAAAAACACTTACACTTACACTTGCACGCTCTTAAAAGCCATACACATATGTACATTGATTACAGAGTAAAGAGTTTTATAGCTGAAGTAAGAAAGAAGGGGAAAAAATGGCACAAAATACGAATACATGATTAGTAGATAAAAAGAAAGGCACTTTAAATCGATTTCGTTCGAGAAGCACTAATAGTCCTATATATACTATATGCAGCAGCTTGAAAAAAACCTTCATCTAAACACATGTGTTGCCTTAATACATACAAGTACTCGTATTGACTTTTCAAAATTAACTTCATCAGCAAGAGAGAAAAGTTTTCTTTTCCCAGTACATCATCAGCATCATCATCATTTGTTACTTGTTGTATGAGTCGTGTAAGGAGGAAACTGTTTTCTTTGGAAAAGCATACAAACTTACTTTGCCAAACAACTATAATAGTGTAGGAAGGATGATAAAGTTGCTCATTTGATGCAAATGATAACATTGTTACTGTGATAATAGCCAACGTCAAACTTGCCATTAAAATATTAGCAGAGAGAGAGGGAGAGAGAGAGAGAGAGAGAGAGTAAGATTATTATTGATTTACGTCTTAAAGGATTGAAACACGAACAAAGAAAAACGTTACATGCAATTAAAGATTTGCCATCTAGTGGTAAAGATTAAAACGTTTTACAATTAGTTCAAGACCAATAATTTTTTTAATCGATAATTATCGATTATTTTAAACTTGGCTGTGAGTAATTTTTTTTAATTTTAAGGCTTTTAGGCATATTCTAAGAAGAAACATTTATCTCAGAGTATTATTTCCTTTTTGTTCCATAGTCTAGTAGGTAGTATTTTAGCTTATTAGATGTGAGGCCACGGCTTAAACCAGAGGCCTATCGTCTCCAACAAAACGAAATATGAAATAAAATTGGGCAATTCACACAACTTTGTATCGTGTATGTTGTATTGAATACATTTGTTTGTTTGTGAACGCTCCATGCTATGCTGTATTGTGTATTTCGTGGCATTCAAACAATTTGATAGCACGAAATCAATACAACTTTTAAAAACATATGGAAAAGATGTGTATAAGTGTATCAGATTTTTATATGAAAATTATCAACAACAATCCTACATTGTTGTATGTTCTTCCAACAATACAATGAATACAACTACACAACGGCTTGTGTGAATTGACCAAATATTTCTTCGGCGACTTCCTCTCACCGGATTTCTTACAAACCCCTGAGAAAAAATTGCCATGAAAAAGATCCTCAAAAATCTGTCTTTCGGAGACGACTTTAAATAGTAGGTCCTGCCACTCATATATAAAATTAATACATACAACATAAGTGGGATCAGGAGCTATGTTGTAATCCTGACTGAAGGGTTGTAACGACATATTGTGTATGTATGCATACTATTACCATATCCCCTGTTGGCAATTACCAATTGAAAATAAGTATCTTGGCTTAGCTCCTTGTCGCCGTAGTGTAATAGGTATGTAGCCGATTTATTTGAAGCGAGGCCACGGTCAAACCCCAAGTCAGACATCTCGAACTAAACGAAATGTAAGGAAATAAAATTATATCTTCGTCGGTCTTCTCTCAGCAGATATCTGGCAAAAACTAAAAAAAAAGTAAATAAAATTTCCATGGCTTCGCAAAAATCTAACAATTCCGAATGACTTTACTCTGAAGCAGAGATCAGCAATGAATTGTTCTCATAAGCACTTATGAATTTTTGAATATAAGTTCGTCAACAATATCGAAATTTAACTACTCTGATTCATTCGTATTCACTACAACATTGGTTTATAAGTGCAGGCTGCAATGAGTATGAGTACAACGTTGACATCAAACTCATAACATTCGAAATATGTTTGATTCATAAGCCTACTCATTCAGATTTATAAATTTAGAAAAATACTTATAATACTCTTAAATGATTTGAGTGATTCGAATTATTCATCAAAATTTACAGTCTTAGTTGTTGTTGCATTTACAAAAAAAGGAAAAACGAAAAAGACAAAGACAGCAAGCAAAGTAAAGACACAACCTTCTAATGAGTATTGTAGTATTCGTACGCGAATCATACTTATTTTGTTATTCTTGTAAATGTTGAGTAAAGGAGAGTCGAAATCAATAATATCATACGTGTTGTTAAGTATGAGTATGATGAGTACTTCAAACTTTGAATGTGAGTAGTATGAGTATGAAATTAAAATAAGCATGAATGCGTATAGGTATCAGAAATTATGAGTATAATTCAATTCAACTCATCTTTCTGAAACTCATTGCTGACCTCTGATCTGAATATTCCGCCACTTATGGATCAAATTAACACACATAACATGGGTGGTGTGAGATGCTAATTAAAGGGTTGTGATGACCAATTAAGTAAGTGTATAATATATAATCAAATGGAAAATAAAAAATACAAACATTCTGAATTTAATTTCCTAAATTTCAAAATACAGCAATTAGGTATAAGGAAGAAAACCTATAAATTCTATTAGCATTTCTCACATGAGCAATACATCATATAATCAAACGCATAAAACTTCACTTCAAACTCATTTGCGAAACGAAATAATCACGAAAAGGAAGGAACTGCTCACATGGCTGAGGAAAAATATCTGACAACATACTTGTTACCATTGACAAAATGCTTTCGATTATTGCTTGTTTGTAATGATAAACTCATCATTAATAACTCACAGGACTCACAGAAAGGCTAGAAAAAATATCTTCAAAGTTTATGAGTACCTCTGCATGCAGTTGTGCATGTTTTACCCAAAAATATTCCATTTTTTGTTATGAACTGCAGTACTTCATGAAATTATGGCTTGAGGGTATGTGAAATGTAAGACCAGCATAATGTTTGACACTTACATAGTGTTATAGGCAAATATGTGAGTATGAACAAAATTGTTCAATCATAAAGTTCATTTACATCGATTGACGTTGATTCTACCATATGAGTTTTATTTTTGCTGTTTTCGTTCATTTTTCAATTGATAGTCGACTTTTTTTTTTGGTGTGTTTTGGAAGTTGCACATGGTCGGGTGTTATTTTAAATTTCAATGGCATTAAGAGCTCAGCATATATTAGGGCATATTAATTAGGGCTGTTCTATCGATGTCAGTTTCGTCGAAATGTAAGCACGGTTTTGATTGCCAGCGAGATAAATATTACACTTGAAACCTTTTCCAATCATTTAGCTTATGTGCAAAGGTTTTTTTTTTTTTTAAAAATTCTTCCTGAGACAGTAGTAAATAATTGTTCCTTATTTCTCCAAAAAAAATTTTCTGAGAATTAAATAATTGTGTTCCTATTGGGACGGAATATTCCATAACAGATTTATAGTGAAATTACATTCAAACAGGCAAGAAGTTGTAACACAAAATGTTGTATGCCTTGTATGGTAAATACATACCTTATATAGTATTTTAAGTCGCCGTGGTCTAGTAGGTAGTGTGTTGGCTTATTAGATGAAAGCCCCGAGTTCGAATCCCAGGCCAGACATCAAAAACAAAATACAAAAAGTATTTCTTCGGCGACTTCCTCTCAGCAGATTTCTGGCAAAAACGCTGAGAGTAAAAATTGCCATGAAAAGCTTCTCAAAAAATCTGTCGTTCGGAGTCGACTTTAAACTGTAGGTCCCGCCACTCATGTATAAAATTAACGCACACAACATGAGTGGTGTTGAGAAGCTAGGCCGTAATCCTGACGAAGGGTTGTAATGGCCAATTATGTATTTATGTATATAGTATTTTAAAGGTTAAAAATGATTTTTTTTTTGGGTTCGGAAAAATAGAAATTAAAATAAAACTGCTGTAAGTGATACTAGGCTCACCAAAAAAGATCGAAAAATTTAACTTCTTGATATTACTCCATAAAGACTTTTTCGAATTTAATATGAACATGCACGATTCATTCAAAGCTCGATTGTATACATACATACATACATACCTAATTGGTCATTACAACCCTTCCGACAGGATTACGACCTAGCTTCTCACATCACTTATGTTGTGTGTGTTAATTTTGTATTGTCTACATGAGTGACGGAATCTAAAGTCGACTCCGAAGGACAGATTTTTGAGAAATTTTTTCATGGCAATTTTTTTTTTACTCTCAGGATTTTTGTCAGAAATCTGCTGAGAGGAAGTAGCCGCAGAACTATTTTTTCATATTTCGTTTTGTTGGAGATGGCTGACCTTTTGTCTGAACCGTTCGAGTACGACGACTCATAACACCATACAACCAGGTTTATTGGAAGAAATAATGAAATATTTCAAGAGCTGATTCAATCATGTACGACGGACTTTTGCCGGAGATCATATTTAAAAAGTATAGGGTAGGCTATTAAAAAGGTTAAATTTAAAAATTCAATAAAACGAAAACGGTTTGAAATTTTGCCAAATTTTTGTTTTTGCATGTTCCGTTTAGAATGTGGAATGAAATATTATTTCATTCATTTGCGGCTGCTGGCCTCACGGTACCTCATTCAATCGAATCAATTTTCGTGCACTTTTACGATTGTATGAGGTGGTATCTAGGCAATGACATCACGATTACTGTCCTTCAAATGCTTAATTGTCTCTAGTTTGTCAGCTTAACACTTTTCTTTTTCAATGTCCATAGAAAATAGTCCAACGGTGTCAAACAATTGACATCACCATTTCGACTAATTAAACGGCCTTCAAACGTTTGATGCAATAAATCAATTGTGGCATGAGATGTGCGGCAAGTTGCTCCATCCTGTTCAAACCAAACATCGTTCACATCAATACCATGAAGTTTATCATGGCGCGATAGGTGTCTCCATTGACTGTAATGGTTGCGCGTCCTCACTTTCAAAGAAATATGGGCCAATGATGCTTCTGCTCCACAAGCCGTACCAAACAGTCACTCGTAATGGATGCATTGCCTTTTGTAAGACTACGTGTGGGTACCCACCAAGATGAAAATGAGCTTCAATCGAAAAGATTATTTTTTTGTATTGGCAAAATCGACATCATAATGCAGTTTCTCTTTGGCTATTCTATTCCAGTAAAGCCCAACATTTCTCAAGCGTAAATCGATTCATTACGTTCAGTGGAAATAATATACTACATTTCGAAATAACCGATGGTTCAAATTTAAACCGAATTCAAATTAAATTTAAATGGCCCACCCTATAAATCCTATGAAATGATCAGATTATAATAAAAATAACAACTCCCTGCACCACTTTATAATCAGAAGGTAAACATTCAAACTTCTCCCTCAGCCCAATAAATGCTGTGTCTTGTTTGCTAATAACTTGAAAGTGCTTCTGCGCTGCCTTTATAGCCTCCTGCATAAATTTCCAAATTAAATTAAATTGAATTAAATATCGTCTGAAAGTTAAAAAGAATCCCATGTTACATTTCAAATAGTCATGGCATTAATAATTCAAAAGCAAATTGACATTACAAATCAACTATACAAAGTAAATTCTTTTAAACATTCGTTGTTTTGTACAAAACAAAAACAAAAGCAAAAACAAAACAATCAAAGTAAATTGTAAGACCCACAATAGCAATTGACTTTGTCAGCTAAGCAGCCACCAAAGGTTATGGCCGAAATTTAAGCCCAGACGTATTTAACCCGTTTATCCCGTTACAGCTGCTGTCAGCTAATACGTCTAGTGGCATATAATCATGAGCGCGAGTTAAATTTTCTTAAAATCTGTTTAATTTTCAATTCATTTCAAAGGTCATGGCATATAAGAACGGCTACCTATCGCAAGCCAACATCTAAACAAACACGGCTGAACTTTGAAAACTTTTTGCGTTTAATGGTGGTTTATCACTCCTTTTTCCCTGATGTTGATATTTAATTTTTGTTGGTGGCATTGTATTGGTTTTATTGCCGCCGCCAGTAAAGAGTTAAAACCCGTAGACAAATAAACGCCAAACAATTGTTAAAGTTGTGCTTACCAAAGGCCAATGCGGTATTTAAATGTCTCTGATGAAGTAAATTGAAAAATCAGCAAATTTTTGTATCAAATCTAAGCGCAAAAAAAAAAAAAAAACGAAACCAAAACCAAAGGAAAATTAAAACAGACAAGGTTTATTTCAATATGAGGCTGGAAACAGCAATTCAGGGTAGCTCCTACCTTACAAACACAAACACAAACTTATTGTTTTAACTTTACTTACCACCACTCATACATATATAATAAATGAATCCGTAGGCATAAAATCTTCAACGTATACCATCCGCTCCACCCCTACTCAAAATTTTGTGTGTGTTTTGGTTTCTCTAACACTGTGTTGTTTTGGTTTTAATGTTAGGTTTGCAGGGGAATAGTTTTGCTTATGAAATATTTTTCCAAGCTTTTCAATTTCATTCATCTCAGCATGATAACATTGTGTTGATCTGCTGATAAGGGGCGGCGAAGATGCAAACAACGTTTGGGATTTTACTTTTTACTACACCATGTTGATTCGTATACTTTTCATGTTCTCTGCCGGTGAAAATTTGCATAAAATTTTTTAATGTGGGTATTGTTTTTGTTGTTTTTTTTTTATTACTCTGCATATTCTTTTGTGTTTTGGTTACTTTAGTACTCTGATGGTTGTACTACAATTTATACGAATGCCCTACTATTGGTAAAAGATGTGGTTGCATATGGTCTCTGCTGAGTTTCGCAGGGAAGACCGAAACCAAGCAAAAAAGGCTTTAGAGATGTAGTTTTAAATGGTTTACATTATGAAATAGTCGCATTAGTCCAGTAGGTAGTGTCTTGGCTTATTAGACGAGAGCCCACGTTTCAAGCACCAAAAAAATATTTTTTCGGCGACTATGAGGCAGACACTTGTTGAGGGGCAAGTCATATGTCAAAGATAATCTCTTCCTTCTTCCAATACTCAAAGCTCCTACAGCTCTCACTGAAGTTATCCGAGGGTATTATAAATCTGTCAGCTTGCCTTTTCATACAACTGTGACCCATGAGGATCTCAAATGTGCAATAGATGACCATGCGATCTTAGTATAGAAGGCAACCAATCTTGTTCTTATCCCTAAAAGTCCAGAACCATCGGGCAATAATGCAAGTACCTTCCTTTTGGCAACAAAGTTGATATTTTCAGTAAAACAACCGGAGAATATCTAGTGTAACTGATGCAATGGGAAAACCTATGTCCTGTAACGTGTTGCAGATTATATGCTCCGTATCGGGCTTAGCCGCTAGAAAAAACTTAGTTCATCTGATAGCAATAGCAAAACCTATGGAATGTAACGTGTTGCAGATTACAAGCTGCGTATCGGCCCTAGTCATTAGAGAAAACCTAGGCAATGGGAAAACCTATGTCCTGTAATATGTTGCAAATTACAAGCTCCATATCGGCCCTAGCCACTAAACAATACCTAGTTTAACTGAGAAAATATGAAAACCTATGTCCTGTAACAAATGGAAAATTAAGAGATCTGTATCAGCTTTAGCCAATGCATCAACAAGCAATTTCTGGCGAAACCTTCCATTCATTAATGTGAATGGATTCCAGCTAACATTCGTTGGGGACTCAATTGCCTGCGGCTGTTAGAGGAATTTTAAAGATTTTTTTGGTAAAAGTACCACTAACCCACTAATCTTGATCATAGTGTTTGCCTTAAAAACACTGCTCTGATCAGTGGTCAGGCACGATATGCAAAAGTTTTATACCCGAACCCCTAATTCGATGGTCAGACCAATGGCGGCCAATTTTGCTATTGTCTGTGTAGAGGGAACAAATCTAGGTTATCTATATTATCTAGATTCCTGGTCCCAGGATGAAATATTCTGTAACCATGGTGATATTCACGTGTATCTTTCATGTAGTAGTCTACGCCATCGAAAGATGTGCTCAATTCAATATGAGCGGAATGCGCAAAGGAAACAACATCCGGACATCCAGGCCGCCATCCAACCAATCGGCTGTTATGAGGTTAAATCCGAATATCATGGGCAAGGAAAGTCTCATTAGCCTTTGCTGAGACCCAAAATACGTTGATATATGAAAGTAACAGGAATTTTATTAGATAGAATTATAAGTTATTCTCTAAAATTTGATCATCTGTCGTGGCTTAAGTATGACGCTCAATTATAAAGATTTATTGCTATATTGTGTACATATTCATTTATCGGTTTAAGTATCGTACGTAGCGTATTCTCGTAATAATTGTCATGAATGAATCACTCCATTTACAATTTACTTTTTCCTACTGCCGGAAAGAAGAGATAAAATTACCACAAAAAATAATTTACATTTTGTTTTGCTCGTTCATTCTCGTTCGCTCTTATTCATTTACTGTGTTACAATAATTATTCAAATATTATACGATGATGATGATGATGATGAAATTTAACAGAACAAAGTTAAATCCTTATAAAACTAAAACAAAAAAGCCAAGGGAGGAAACAAAAATGGATTTTTTTTTTATATTTATTTCATTACTAAAATAATAAATTAAAAAAATTTATTTGCAAAACTACTGTTGAATATTTTTATAGAATAAAAGATGATAAGAACTGGTACAAAATTTGAACACAAGAATAAAAATATTCTTGGAGATTTAATTGTGTTCATTCATATGTAACCTGGCAATTGCATCGCTTTTCGAGATCGATTGATATACTCTGGCGGCAGTATTGTATTAATTCCATACGGGTTCATGGTTGCACTGTCATCTCGGGTATTTGTGAAATTGATGAACCTAATAGAGTAGGCTCTCTTCTATTGAAAATCAATCCATATATCAAAATTCTATTTTTGTCAGTTTATTCATTAGGATTAAGATAAAATCATGCTGTATTGCTTGTCTCATCTAGTCTAAACTGAGTAGGGTGCATGTCAACTACTTACTAACTTATCTGATCATTGCAACATTTTAGTCAGGATTACAATCTTCTTACGTCACTCATGTTGTGTTAGAGTCTTTGGCAGAAAACTACTGAGAGGCAGTCGCCGAAGCACTATTTTGTCATATCTCGTTTTTTTCGAGATGTTTGAGCAGGTCAATCAATTTCTGAAATTGTACCGCAAGGACAAATAAGTCATCATATCCTTTCAAACGGTTGTAGTGAATAGGCTTCATTTATATGTAAATGACTTCAGCAAAGGCCGTAGATTGTTTGCGGAGGAAGAGATTATTGCTAACTTAATTTGCATATCTGGTTCTGCCATACATATACATACTACACATACATATATACATAATTGGCCATTACAACCCTTCAATCAGGATTACGGCCTAGCTTCTCACACCACTCATGTTGTGTGCCTTAATTTTATACTGAAGTGGCGGGACCTACAGTTTAACGTCGACTTCGAACGATAGATTTTGAGAAACTTTTTCATGGCAGGTTTATTTACTCTCAGAGTTTTTGCCAGAAATCTGCTGAGAGGAAGTCACCGAAGAAATATATTTTTTTTTCATATTTCGTTTTAATGTCTGGCCTGGGGCTCGAACCCGCGCTTTACGTCTAATAAGCGAACACACTGCCTACTAGACTACGGTTCTGGCTATTACTTGTTGTTAAATCAATGACTAGATTTGTTAAACTTTCAGGCCGGTTTTTATCTTGAGTCTAAGGAAGTCTAGTTTTAAATAGAAACCGTGATGTTGATTATCAATGCCTGTTAATCAGCGCAGTTAACCCTGAGGCATGGTTTCATGTAAAATAAAGTTTGTTTTCAACAATTGTTTTACTCTCTCCTATATTATCATGGCTCCTATAAGCCATTGCTTACAAATTACATGCTTCAGCGTTGGCGATTTCGAATTGTGAACATTTTTAGATTCTTTCTAGTAGTAGTAGTACGCTAGATTGCCTGAATTCATTAGTTCCAATAATACAAAGGGCTGCAACGATCGCATATCGTCTTCGTTTATCTGAAGAAACGTTAATTCCGTAACAGATCGTTGTCTTTATTTGCGACTGAGTTCGGCATTCCTCTGGCTATTCGGAGCTGTTTTTAAAGCTGCTTGCCTGATCTAACTAGTTTTGGAGTGCTCGCTCTTTGGTAAGATCAAGCTTTCCAATGTGTTTGACGGAGTGTAGTGCGGTTCACTTATATCGAAATTTATTCCTTTCGCACTTACTATCGGAAGACGATCTATCATATAGAGTTTTCTAAGGATTGGTCTATAGTAGTAGTTGTAGATGGGATAGCACCAGTAGAGTTCACGTTAAATTCTTTCTTCTATTCTATCTCCAAATCTATTAATGAACATTTCTTTCTAACTTACAATCCTACGTACTGTTTTACAGAGGACAGTGATATTTCTCATTCATATTCTTAAAGATCAAGCTCGTTTGAGATTGAGGCAGAAACATTTGAATATGAATAACTCACTTGAATGCAAATTACTGATAATCACGGTAGACAATCGCTGGTATGAATACGATAGATTTGAATAATCAAAGGATCGACTGTTTTTCTTCTGACTCCTAAAACAGCAATTAAAAATATAATAAGCAAAATACACAAACAACAAGAAAGCGAAAACGTGAACATTCCACTTCAAGAACATTCATCAGACTGTTTGCGTGGGCATATAAAAAGCAGGCAACGAGCAGTATGAATTCAGTCACTCTTATGTGAAGACGCGTTGCGTGTGAAGAAAACAGTCGTGGTTTGAAGATCGCTGTTGAAAAGATCTGCGTTGTAAGCAAAGAATAATAGAGAACAAGCAAATTGTTGTTGTATCATGAAGTTGTATATGGTGGCACATAGAAGTAGTACGAAAAATAAAGAGTTTAATTGAAACTAAATACAATTTTATTTTTATTTTGTTTGCAATCAATGAACTCATATTCTAAACGTTTTTAAAAAGGTAAAAACGTAACAATATGTTCTCTGTAAAGGTTATCAATATTGCGCATTCAGAGCAAGACAAAGCAGACGAGTGAGTTAGTGATGTGTGAAGACTCGGTGTGTTTGAAGGAGGTAATCGTGGTTTGAAGATCTCCGTTACAAAGATCTGTCGAATAAAATTGCCTAGTAATTGTTATTGTTTATGCAAAAGAGTGCAAAGAGGAATAACAAACAAAGCAATTGTTGTTGTTTACATGAAGTTGTGAAGAGTGAAATTAAACACAAATTTATTTTTATTTTTATTTGCAATCTACGAAAGTTTTTATTTTAAAAGATAAAAACGTAACGGTATTAATTGACTCCTAGTCTATAGATATCTCTGCGTTTTACTATCACTTTAAATTTTCATGCTTTTAGAAAGAACATCCAATATTGTTAGCCTCATTATGTATAAAATTGTTGCCTATTCTACTATGTTGCTTTCCAGCTTATGTTATAACAGTTTCTTTGTCAATAAAATGAGTTCCAAAAGAAATCCCAGTTATTTCTAAGAAATCCTATTTGATCTGAATACAAAATTTCCATTTTTCCAATAACGATGTCTAAACAATTTCGCAATCATCATGTAAATTAACTCAGTCAACTCGTATTGACATGTCTCTATTATCCTTATAAAGTTTTATTGCAATTTTTTCTCTCATATTCTTTTTATATACGAGTATATAGATTTTCTTCTTTTGTATATTTTCTTTTTTTCGTTTGAATTTCTTTGAAAAGTGACAGATGATAGAAGAGCATGCCAAGTTCCTTAAACTTTATCTAGGTGGTGGTGGATATAGTATAGAATAGGATACTATTGGTATGACCAATAAAGTTAAAGTTTGCCTGTGCCAACTATGTGATGTCAAACTTTTGATTCTCCGCAGTATAAACATGTATACATACGAGTGCCATCTATATATATACATATGTATGTACATATAACTGAAGTTGAAATGTTTATTTTGCAATTTGTCTGCTGAAGAAAATTTTTTTGCTGTTTTTTTTTATTTTTTTTTTATTTTGTCACAGCAGGTGACCATTGAACCAACTCCCTCATCTGTGTTAGACTACAATATATGGTTCATATTATAAAAAAAAAAATTGTAGTCCTATTTGATTTATTTTGAAGCAAATATTCCATAACATACAAACTATATATATTTTTGTAATATGCAACGTCATCAATTATCTTTCAATATTTATTACAAAATTTTCTGTAAATTATTCTCAATTTGAAATAGGCTCTCAAAAAAATGCGATTTTGTTTTTATTTCACATAAAAATATTGATCCCCACAGAAGCACTTTCCACCCACTGCAGTGGAATAAAACATTTCATTCAAAATTTTCCACTGAAAACATACTTTTCCATACGAAATAAATGAAAAATAAAAGAAAATTAAATTGAAAATCTGAGAAACAAAAAAAAAAGTTAAATTTTATCAGATTGAATACAGCTTGTGGCAGTTTTGAAAATAATTTTATTACACACACACACGCACACAAAAATTAAAATTTTTTTTTTAAGCTTCTTTTGTTGTCCACGTTTTATAAGATTTGGCAAAAGTATTCCAAGTGTTTAAGTTTAATTAGGAAAACAGAAACTGAAAACAGAAAAGTATTGTAAAGAGATGAAGCATGGCACACTTAAATGGCATTTAAAATTTTTTTCAATACAGATTTATTACATGGCCATAGCAGACATAACAGTTAAGTACAAAAATTTTTAAATTATAACTAATAAATGCTATTTTGTTGCGAATCTATATGTAAACTTTATCAAATCGATACCATAAACCTGCGGCATACATAGGTTTATGGTATCGAATGTGCCACGGTTCAAAGCCCCGCAATAGTACTGTTGACCAGTCAATCTAAAATTCAACTGATTTGGAAAGATTATTGACCTCAAATCTAGGCCATTTTCAATTGGGCTCAATCAGCAACAATAAGACGATAATGATGGTTTGAGTTGCTGTACAATCCATATTTTAAGCGCATATATAGCGCATAGTCAAAGCACAAAGGTCAAAGAGCTGAGAAAGATGATGAATCGATGTTTAAGCGTCATTTTCAATACTTGGCTCAGCAATATTTACTTCTATACTGACATTTTTTTGTTCTGTTATTGATTTTGATTGGAAAAGGATAGTAAAATTCGTGCGAAGACGGAATTACTTGCTCACTAGGCTGATTATTTCGACCCTAAAATACACGAAATACTGTATGGATTCCGCAATAACATTTATTTTTTCATAATAAATGCCCACAATTTGGAAGTGTTGTTGTATCGATATCGGTATTATGTAGCAGACAGTGTTATGTATGTCCAGTAGATCAGTTTTGAATAACCGTGTAGGCGTAATACCTAACGTTGTTTTCAGTAAAATTTTTTAATGCATTATCATTGACTAACAAAGCTCCACCTCGGCAACGTTTGTTTAGAGCTTTTGAAACCAAATCCTACTATTATTCAACGTGGCTATAAATACATACTACATACATACACACATACATTACTGATCATTACAACCCTCCGATCAGTATTAAAACCTAACTTCTCACACTACTTATGTTGCGTGCATTAATTTAATACAGTTTAAAGTCGACTACGAACGACAGATTTTTGAGAAACTTTTCATGTCAATTTTATTCACTCTCAGAGTTTTCGATAGAAATCTGTTGAGAGGAAGTGGCCGAAGAAATATTATTTCATGTTTCGTATTGATTTCCGACCTGGGGTTTTGAACCTCAGGCTCCCGTGTAATAAGCCAACACACTACCTACTAGTCTACAGCGACTTCTTAATAGAGGCATAACGTGGAGATTATGTTAAGACTGCTCTAAGCCTAGATCATGCAGATCATATACGAATCTGATGATTCATTTGATAAAATGTAGTCCAAGCTAGGCCACATCGTAGGTGAAGAAGCAAAATGGAACTTACAACACACTTAATTGATCATTACAACCTTTCAGCCAGGATTAAAAAGTAGTTATTTACACCACGCATGTTGTCTGTGGAAATTTTGAATGGCGGGACTTGCAGCTTAATGTCGGCTTCGAACGACAGATTTTAGAAAGTTTGCATGGCAGAAATTTCGCCAGAAGACTGCTGAGACTACGACGACTTCACAAAGCATCGAGTATATGATTTCATAGTTAAGATATGAAGCAATTGTCGTTTCTACATTGTGTACTCAATGTATAGCTCATAGACTAAATAATTGCCATCGGATAATATAGAGCATTAGATAGTTTAAGAAGTACTCCTTAGATACTTAAGGGTACCAAAGGACATTTAAGGATATACAATTATAAACAAATTTAATATTAAATACTGGCTATAAAAATAAATTTTCTTTTTATTTACTCTCTGTTTGAAGTACAATTTCTTAAGAATTTTTGTACTTTTCTTAGATTGACAGTTTAAGTAAAGTGTCACTTCATGTGGACTTCCATAGACGAAACTCAAAATAATACACACACATCTTCTGCAGTTGATAAGCTTCCAGTAAACAAAAACAATAAAAACAAATACATATGAACGCAATAAGAAATTTATGGCCACTACTATATAGTAGAGGACAAGGAGAACAATATCAACGGAATTGTCGACCGAAAACTTAACAACTTCGACAACAACTTTGTAAAACAATGGCAGCAACAATGACAGATACAATCATAAACAAAATATTGGCAGCATGAATAAAAGTTTGTTACCAAATTTTCTTTGCCTTCATATTTCACTTCTTCATTATTCGTACATACAAATGTATATATGTCTGGGCTGTTGATATGACTTTTGGAAAGAATTTTGTTGTCTGTAAAGAGAATTTCGTACAGACATGAACTCATAAAACTTCAATTAAAAACGAAAATTTATACATATCTCCTGCCATATGATTTATCACTTAAATGCTAATTTTTTAATGTGTTTTTGTATTCATTTTGTTGTTTTTTTTTCTTTTTTTGTTGTTTAAGTTAACCAATGCTCTCCTTATAACCACGTTGCGTATTCATTTTTTATAGGTAGCAATTAAAAATCGTAATAAAAAGAAATACATACAAACGAATTTCATTTTGTTTACTGGTAAGCTTTTCTTTAATTTCTGAATTTTTATTTCTTTTGTTTTTAAGCAATAAGTCTCTCAACGCTGTTGTTTTTGCGCTGTTCTTTATTAAAACATTTTCAACAGACAGTGCCTGGAAAGTCTGTGACTTTAAAAAAAAAACGTAAGTTGTGCGGATTACGTTGTTGTACAATATTTTTAATTGCCAAACGCTTAAGACTGACTGCCAGTACACAGCATGACAAAGTTTATTCCTTTTATTTATTTAAATTACGCATTGTAATTTACATTTGCACCCTAGTCTATGCCATAGCGACTACTGCATGTGATATGAAATGAACTTTAGTCACATACTCTATTGGTCATAACAGTCCTTTAGTCAAGATTATGATCTAGCTTCTCACACCCTAGCGAATCTTGCAGTTTAAAGTCAGCTCCGAACGACAAATTTTTTACCCTCAGAGGGTTTGCTAGAACAATGCTGAGAGGACCATCAGTTTACCTACTAGACTCAGTGGCTTCACTTTACTTTTTCCATTTTTATTGACAGCGTCCTTCTTGGAAAGATTGAGACCCATGTGCCCATTATACACTCCATTCATTCACATTCCTACTGGCTTTGGTATACTTTTCTTTATTCATAATTCTAGTTATAGTTCCACCACTATTCATATTGCTTAATAGCTGTAAAGAAGTTTTAATCCCATTTCAAATCCTTTGGATCAGTACTTAGTTAACAAATAATATGCGAACCTTCCCGAAAGATACGTAGATCCTTGTAAAGCTTTTAAGTTTAAAAGCAAAACAAGTGAGGAAAAACCAAAAACGAAATTTTTTTCTAAAAAATTTCCAGTTGATGTGTTCGCCGTAGACAAATGGGTACTGGCTGTGCTGGTAGAGATCTCGAGAGTTCATACATCAACTCACACATCTTGAAAAAAGGAATATATATGTATGTACTTATCCATCAACGATTTTTCTATTAGTAACTAATAGGCATTAAAAAGCTTCTTGAAAGAGTTAACACACAACACGGGGATTTTTGGCTTATGAGAACTATTGATAACGATAACTATGTTTAGACAGCTGAGATGTAAAGCTGCGTCAGTGTAGTCGGAAGGAGCCAACTCTGGTAAATACGTGGGTGAGCTTAATGGTTTTATTGTATCCTGAACCGGTTTTGCTTTGTATGCAGGTCAGGTTGATCATTTGTTTTCGACAGCGGTTTGTATTAACAATTTCATGTGAATTTTTCTTTCAAAGTACTCACAGCATTGTCTGCCTGCCGAACGATTTGCAGATGAACTTGATGGTTGTCTCAAATTAAAACATTACTTCTTTCGTTAAGAATTCCGAAAATAATACAATTTTTTACGTCAGTAACACTGCGATGCTACACTGATTTTCTACAGTGTCTTTGAAGAAAATTTCTCAAACGGTTTTTCGGTTTTCCATCTGTCTGTCATTCAGTTCAGGTGGTACTATTTTCCAGATTTTCGGATTTTTTCATAGCTTTTAAGCGATCAGAAATCGTTTGGTGTGCAACATTTAATATTTTTGTCATTTTATTCTGACTAAACAAGCCATCTTTATCCAACAGTGTTTACAGTCCGACGTCTTCAAAATTTTTTTGTGGTCTTACACGTTCTACAATTGTCACATGAAAATTGTTATTTCTGAACCTTTGAAACCATTTTTTGCATGTTGTTTCTGATAGAGCATGATTACCCTATGTCACGACAAGCTTTCTTTCTCCACCACTTTTCTTCAAATGAAAACAAAAATTTAATGCTTTCCGCAAATCATTTTCTGATACAAACAAACATCTTTAATGCGATTAAAAATATGCTGTTGCTTGTTCTCTGATTTTATGTTTGTGTACTAAATATACATATTTGTCAGAAAAAAAAATTTAAGACTCGTTCACAATAACGTTTCTCAATGGAGACGTTTGTATCTTGACGCTCAATTCATACCGGTACATTGTGGGAATTTGCAATGAAAAAACAAATCTGTTCGCGAAGTTCACAGAGCAGTTTGTCTTTTTTAAGATCAGCAAAATTCTCCTGGTGAGCAAGCAATTTGGGCATTAATTGATAGTTTTTGAACGAATTTCAATATCCTCGATTCGAAACCATCAACAAGTCAAAGTAATGCGCGTAACGGATAGAATATCGCTTCGGATGAAGACGCCAAAATATCGATTCACCGTCTTTTTCCATTCGTTGACATTAATACTTCTACTACGTGAAAAATTTTACGTAGAGATCATGGCCTAGGTGTCTTTAAATTACAGCTCACATAAAAAGCTCATTGTTTGGGAAGCACATTTAAGTATTGTGTCTATTTGAGTCGCCTTAGTCTAGTAGGTAGTGTGTTGTCTTATTAGACGTAAGGCACCGTTCCAACCATAGGTTAGACATCTGGAATAATACGATATATGAAAAATATTACTTCGCTGACTTCCTCTCAGCAGATTTCTGGCAAAAAACTCTGAGAGTAAATAAAATTTCCATGAAAAAATTGCAAAAAGTTATCGATCGGAATCGCTTTTAACCGTAGGTCCTGCGTCTCAATTATAATAATAATGCACACAACAGAGGTGGCGTCAGAAGCTACGTCATAATTCTGATTGAAGGGTTAAAGTGACCGATTATGTATACATGTATGTATGTCTATTTGAAACTGAACAAAGTTGTGCATTTTTATGAAACAATTCTGTTTAGTGTTTAGCCATTTCCGTATGCTATTGCTACTTCCAAAAACCAAAATTTTCAAATGTGAAGCAAAAACAATCCGAAAACTGTTAACGAATCGGAGCTTATCCGTTATGGTGAATGAAAAACATAAACTAGTTATTGTGATTGAATTTTTGTTCCCAAAAAGATGACTCAAGTTGCCGTATAGTATGCCCAACGAACGATTTTTTGCAACATCAATTTGATTTTGATCTCTTAGATAGGCTCGTTTGCACCATTTAGCAGTCCTAGATTACTTTTTATAGGGCTATGTTAAGTCATTGATTTATGTCGACAAACTAGTTACTCTTAAAATATTAGATATCGATATTCAAGGCATATGGCCGGACGTTGTCCGAATTGGAATGGAGCATAAGTGACTAGTGGTTGCAAGAATGACTCTGTAGCATCATATCCTGAGATTCCACGCCTCGAAAATGTAGACCTTTGCATACTGCATTGTTTGTCAGTTAGTTTTCTGACTAACATCGTCACAGTTTCTTCTTTTTGTCAATTTAGTAATCATCATTACTATTTTGCAAGCCTCTCAAAGTGGGATCGATGCATCCCAATTAGAATCAATTGTAGATCAGTTATAGAGAAACTTCGATTAAAAACGCTCATAAAAACTTGCGAACAGATTCAAACATAAACACCCAAAAAAATTTTTTCTTTGTCGAGTTCTAGAAAAAATTTTACGAATTTTCATTAAATTTTCCTTAAAAACTACATACAATTTCACAATTATAAACTTTAAATGCATGGAGCAAATGGGAATAATTAAAATTCGTTCTGTATTTTAAAGCTCGCAATGAATCGTGGTAAAAACAAAAAATGTTCGTTCATTAAAGAGCATAAAGAAATATGTTTCTTTGCGATTATATTTCGCCATTGTATTCGCAATAGTTGGGCTTATTTTGCCTTTTTTTCCACATTCTGTTTGCGTTAAATTCCAGTTTAACACCATCTGTGCGCGATAAGGTATTTTCTTTTGTGATGTTTAAGCATATAAAATTTTATTTTAATATTTTTCTGCGTATGATTTTACAACTTCTGCTGTATGGGGCATGTAAGTAAAACGTGTTGTATTCGTGTATTCGTATGCATGTATGTAAGTCTGTAGATAAATTTTGAAGCTGCCAAAAGAGGAAAACTAATTAAAAAGGTATTTGGCCACATGTATGCGTCATGTGTGAAAGCGTTAATAAAGCAGTATTTACACGCATTCATATACATTCGCACACATACACGCGGACACACACACACACTACTGTGTTAACTCGTGTGGTATTTATGTTGCCTTAATTCTATGCGAAGTAATAATAGTATAGTACAGAGGAAAAACCATAAAAAAATGCAGAGTGCGGACAGACGAACAACACAATCATGAAAGTATTAAAGGTTTGACAGACAGTAAATGCCGTAAAGATGCCAGTATTAGTTCAATTATTTCATGCCATAATAAACGAACATAATTTTAACTATTATTACCGGTATTATTGTTATTACGTTTGTAGTGGAAACGTGTCATTTGAATAATAAGTGAACGAGAGTCGTCGGCAACAAAAACACTTTAAGTGTGGGTAGTATGGGTTAAACTTAATGACAGTTTGGCATTTCGTAAAGCCTAAGATGTGTGACAAATGTGACATTTATTGCCGTCAAAGGTGTGTGAATTCTTAAAAGTTTTAACGTTGCGAAAATGATAATAAAATTCACCAAAAACTACCAATTAAAAGTCAAATATTCACGCAGGCAATTTACATTCCAATTTATAAAATTCCTAGTGTTTTATGATATATTTTAAATTTATTGTTGAAGTTTTCAGATTTTTATCATATGCATTGTATTCATTTAATGTATTCATTCATTAAGAACTAGAAGTCAGTCAAGTGGGGCACTCAAGTTTCTCCATATATAGTTACGCAGGTAAAAACAAACTTAACAACATATGCAAACCAGGCAAGCAGACAACAACAAAACACACACATCGTACGGTACACAGAATTGCAGAAATAAATACATAGGAATTTACATGTAACAAACAAAAGAACGATCATTAAGAAACAACAATTGCACTGAAATTTTACGCAGTTGCCAGATAAAGAAGTACAAACAGAGTAAAGAACGATTGCCAATCAGTGAAGAGATATAAGTCTGTGATCAATAACCAAAAATTGTCAAAACAGTCTTGTTTTTACCATTTATTTAGTATACAAAGAAAACACTTTATAGCATAGAATATTGCCATCATTATCACATCACAACTTACTTGAGCATATATAGTACTTGAGCATATATATTGTGATGCTACAAGAAGCTAAGCCCCAGAGCTTACTGACACGACTTGATTAACTTATCTTGACAATCAGCATCAGGGATACGCATTTAAACCATAATAGGCTTAAAATCAAGCGAGAGAGTTTAATAAATTTGGTGACTGATATATCAAGGAAAGAACGCTCATTTAGACAATGTAGAAATGGTGAACGAGACGAGAGAAGTCTGCTGTGAATCAGTGACGGACACGGGACATAAACTGATAAATATTCGAAGAAGTAATTTGCAGGTAAGCGAAGTCTATCGACGTAGTCTAGTAGGTAGTGTGGTCTAAGTTCAAACCCTAGGTAAATAAATATTTTTTTGGCGACTTCCTCTCGAACAGATTTCCGGCAAAAACTCTGAGAGTAAATAAAATTGCCATGGAAAAGTTTCTCAAAAATCTGGCGTTCGGAATCGACTTTAAATAGTAGGTCCTGCTAGTCATGGATAAAATTAACACACACAATGAGCGTGGTGTAGAGAAGCTGGGTCGTAGTCCTAACTGAAGGCTTGAAATGACCAATTGAGTGTTGTTTGAAGTCTGTCGACCAACTTATTCTATACACACCGAGTCTAGCAATAAGACGAGATCCTTCTTATGTCTGTTAAAATTTTATCAACTGTTCCAAGAAGTTCTCCAAAAGAAATGCAATCGAATCTCTCCACTAATCGAAGAAGAGCTATATATACTGTATTAATGAAACTTACAAAGACTTCCACAACAGGAAGATTACTTCAAGATAAGGACCATGCAATACGTTTCCTTGTCTTCTACGTTCTTCGATTCTCTAATCAAAATCGTTATGCCTGGACTGTCGGAACCGTGATTCCTCGACCAGTATTCGATGCGAATCTACACAACTTTTTTCCAAATAAAGCCCAAAAACATTAATACTTTCTTCAAATCATCATTTTCTGGTACAAATTTCGCCATCTTAACCTCTAAGTGTTGATCTTGTTTGTTCACTCAGTTGATGTATCCTGAATATGTTTCACAGGTCTCATCGCCTGGATAAAGAGAAAGGTTAATTCGTGAAGATATTTGTATGTTTACTGTCATTTCATACCGGTAAACTTGTGACTATTTCATTAGTTTATCGTTACTATGAATAATTTGTATCTATTGAATGCAAATTATTTGTAAATGAATTTTCTACTCCTAAATCTTAAAAAAAAATAAATAAAATTCTCTTGTTTCCATAATTAAGACAATCAAATGAAATATTTCATTGTATTGCGACAGAAAATTAGCAGCAAAAAAGTCGTATAAAACTTTATACAAAACAGACTCTCTTTTATCGAATAAAATCCTTTAGTGTATCCCGATGTGATCATTTACAAAGGAAAAGAAAATTCTGTTCAATTTGCTTATATCCCCATGCAATACACATGCATAGACAAAATTAAATACACTTACAACCCCCCAGCACTAAGACTTACACCCACAAAGTCGCATGAATATTTAATGGCAGATATTTACTTACACAAACTATTTATATCTTTTTTGTGGATGTATATGTAGGATGTGCATATAGAGACGAGTATGTTAGTTAAAGAATTCTTGATAGCCGAACACTCACACACAGAGACACACAATATACCGTAAAACATAACACATCGTTACAATTTTATTTGATAGTTTTTAGCAACAGTTACACATACGCATACATACTTATGCATACATACACATTTTTAGTCATCTCAACCAAACAACAGATCCTTCGTTATTATGTTGTTCACAATGTTTATGTATTTGTGTTGGTGATGGCATTTGGCAGTAACTTCCTCCTTTGGTGCTGTGTGTGTTATCTGTGAAGGAAATCTGTCCTCCTTCTGTTTTTGGTACTATTTCAACCATCCCGTTTCAAAAACGATTTACTAAAATCACATGAGAAAAGATGACAACAATTTCGAGATACACAATGCAGACAGTCGTTTAAAGGAATCTTTTAAAAATCATGGGTTTTTTGTAGTTTAAGACAACACAATTTTACTAATAAAAGTGTCGATATTTCCTAGTGCGCTTTATTAACGAGAGTGAGAGACGGTAGTAAAGTGGACAGTTTTTCAAGTGCATAGACCTGATGCCATTTTCACGGTTTTATTTCGGTTGACTGTAACAGATATAACGTGAGTACTATGAGTCTCCCTGTGTAATCATTTTATGATTCTGAATAATAAAAATCTTGAGTCTTCCTCATTCGACAAGAATAGCTGAAACTTAAGAAAGAATTCTACGTGAAAATATTAACGTCATTCATCCAAACACAGGAGACAATATGCAGTTGTGAGTCAAACCCAAATAATTAAAATTGTATACAGAAATGTATACAGAACTAAGAGAAGAATTATTCGTTTGTACATTATTATCAATAAATAAATCTCATGTCCTAACTCAGAAAGGTTAACCCGGTTTCTGCATCCATAACTCATGTGTCAATCAACCTAAGCGTAATCGTCAAATAGTCTGTAGTGTTTCTTTACATACATGGACTTTGAAAAAACTGTTGACCACCTTTTTAACCACCCTGCTATATAGGCTACTCTGGAATATAAGAGCCTTCCCTTTGAAAATATAAACTCAGCATTCGTAAGAAGGACACCTGCAGAATTCATTACGATCAACAGCTAGGCAAAAAAATTACAATTTTTGCGTAAAACAAGTCTGCCTGTTTTTTAAATGAGAACTGACATAAAATGAAAGCAAATACAACATCCCACAGAATTTAAACTGGAGAGCTTCGTCTAACTTGACGACGCGTAAGCATTTATAGGTTATAAAATATCCAGGCTAAATAGACTTTAATCCAGGAAACTGCCGTACGAACCGGTTTGAAAATAAATATCAGTAAACCAACACCCGCAAGCATTTAACATTTTAGGTCAATCGTTTTAAGAAGTGAATTGCTACTGTTATTTGGGCAGCATACTGGACTAGAATGGCGATAACTTCAAGAGTATAAGTAGAGCCGCATCAAAAAGACATTTGAATTACACCAACTGAAGACATGTTATTTATAAATAAAATCATTTTTCTCACAACGATTTGCAAGCCGCAGTGCCGTGAGTCTACAGTGCTGTGCGTCGACAGTGCCGTGAGTCTACAGTGCCGTGAATCTACAGTGACGTAGGTCTACAGTGCCGTGGGTCTACAGTGCCGTGTCAAATGACCGGTTGCCTGGTTATTCCTGGCCACAGTGCAGTGAGTCTACAGTGCAGTGAGTCTATGGTGCCGTGAGCACACAGTGCCGTGGGTCTACAGTGTCTTGAGTCTACAGTGTAGTGAGTCAGCAGTGCCGTCAGTCTACAGTGTAGTGAGTCTACAGTGCGGTGTCAAAAGCCCGGTTAGTTATTCCTGGCTAATCTGATGCTAGCGTCAGATCTTCACTTATTGTAATTTCCCAATAAAACTTTTATTGCCTCAATCCCACTTGGTTTGAGTACAGTCTTTTCCTCTCTACCACTCTTTATCATCTAAATCTTTCTATTGCAGTAATCTTTATATTGAGAAGTTCAGTCAAAAATGGCAGAAAGTAAGAGATTAAGAGCTTCTGAGTCCAGGAGCCAGAGCAGGATTCCTCCAGACAAACAGCTCCAAAAAAGGCTTTTGTGGGAATGCCAAGCCTATCAGCGTGCCTCTTAATTGAATGATACAGGACTGCTCAATTCACCAGCAATGCAATTATTGGTAATTGATGAATTGAATAATTGAAACCATATACGAGTAACATTTCAATGATTCACAATTTCCCTGAGGTCCAAACATGGAGGACGCCGGATGTCGAGGTGATGTTCTTTACGTATGTAATCTGATGTTCTTTAATCGCTGTCTGACTGGCGGAGTTTTTAAGACAAAATCCCGCCATCCACCCAATATTGCATCGCTACCAAACTGGCTAAGACTTTTATCGAACAGCCTCCTCCAACATTTTAGAGCAAATGTAAGAACTTCGTGGTATAGATCCTTACTAGGATGTCACCGTAGTTTAGTATGTTGTGTGTTGGCTTATTTGACGTGAGGCCACCGTTCACACCCCGGCAGCAGATTTCTGTCAAAAATTAATTGACATGAAAAGTTCCTCAACAAAATTTTGTCGTTCGGAGTTGGTTTTAAACTGTAGGTTGCAATACTTATGGATAAAATTAACACACACAAGTTTAAAATCAAATCGCACGTTGGTAGATTTCTTTGGAACAGGATTTAAATGAATCAAACCTTACTGCCAGCAACTTTCGACTCAAAACATTAGAGCAGAGTCACTTGAGTTTAGGAAATAATGACTTAGATGTAGTGACACAGAGTGCAATAAAACAACTTTGAAACTATAAATAATTCCTTTACACAACTGTTTACCCCAAATTGTGCAAATCAATCGTTTCTCTAGTTTAGCAAAACAATTCTCTTTTTTTCCTTTTTAGTTTACGTTTCTTCGAAGACCTTATCGAGATGAATAACAAACTAAAAAGCAGATAAAATGAATAAATAAAAACGAAACGAAACGAAACGAAGGGAATTTAGGACCCAAAGTCCTGACAGTCAAAGGATTGTATTTCCAATACAAAACAACTGCTTGCAGAGAGTATAAAAGCAAGGATAGGGTGAATGGCTTTTAACATGAATATTTAAAATTTACTTTTTTTTTTGCTGTGTGACACAATACAACACAATACAACTGATATAGATGTGTACATATGTATATGAACATATTCTCTTCCTAAAAGTCTTAAACAGACACGTACAAATGTTGAAAGTTTTTTTGGTTTTGAAAAATTTTTAAATTTTATTTGAATGATAGTAGTAGTAATGGTAGCTACTTTTAAAGTCGTTTCAGTGGGAGACTATAGTATCGAAATAAACTAAGCTTAGGCGTCAAGTCTTTAGTATTTTATGCTTTCTCTTTAATACAAACAAAAACAAAATGTATGTGTTTTCTGTCACTGACATACATACTTTAGTAAGAATTTTTCAAACCCCAGCTGATTTGTTGTTTTTTTTTTTTTTTGCTGGAAAAAGTAATTTTTCTCCAAAATCTTATTTGATTTACTACCTTCATTTACAACTGATTAGTTAGCACAGTGGGTTTAAGTCCAAAATTGTATTCCAAATTTGGAATTTAACCACACATCATCCCTATTGGTTTATGGCTCTTATCAAGCAATAGAGTTTTCCTTAAATCTTTGAAAAATCATTTAAAAACCCAGAAAAAAAACAAATCGTTTTGCTTTTGTCATTTTCTCAAGGACAACAATCAGCAATTTAGCAGAACATACACACAGGGTCTTCGAAGTTAGAGTTTCTATTTTAAATTCAATTTATACATAACGATCTCTTGGCAAACGTTTTCGATAACTTACGAATTAATTGCGGCTCTGACTTACTTACTTACTAAGGCGGGCGATACAACTCTTTAGAGAGGATTACAACCTAGCTTCTCACACCACCCATGTTGCTAATTCAGAAATCTACTGGCAAGCACTCTCTGAAGAAATATTTTTTTATACTTCGTTTTGTACGAGATGCCTGAGCCAAAGGTTGAACTACCAGCTCTTGTCTAATAAGCCAACACAGTACCTACTAGTGTAGTTTTTCATGCCTCACAAGAGTGCATTTATGCAGTTCGATTTCTTGGCTGAAATTTTCTATAACATACGAATTAATTGCGGCTCCTAATAGTGAAATTTCACTCCAAATTGTTCTTCAGGATTTCAACAGCAGATAATTGGTGCTCCACCGGCTTAATTGTTTCAAAGTGGAATAAAATTATTCGTGTTGCGACTTTATTTTATCACACATTCGAATATTATATCGTCAACAGGATGATTGGTCAATATGTTCATGACTTTTTAATTCCCGCCTCTCAATTAGGAGAAGGTTAACACTGTTCCTGGCAGCAGATAGCTTCCATTGATTACTTACTTATTTAATTGGCCATTAACAACCCGCTTAACTGATTTCTACCTGCTTTAACACATCCTTCCAGACGCCTCTTCTTCTTGTGCCAGTTGGTCACACCCATCGATGACAAGGCTTCCTCGATATGGTCCTTCTAACGCAGACAAGGTAATTCTCTACCTCGACTTGCGCTTGCGTTTCTCGCATTCCTTTGTTAGTTGGTCATAATAATTGATGACAAGGCTTCCTCGAATTGGTCCTTCTAACGTAGACTAGGTCATCCTCTACGATGATTTACGGTAATCCACGCATCAAATACCCGTCTAGCGCAGCATTTTCACTCATCCGAAGGCTTCTGCATCGGCACTAGATAGTGTCCATGCTTCTGCGCCATAAAGAAGCACGGGAAGGATGAGAGACTTGTAGAGTATAAGTTTCATTGTAAGAGAAAGGTATATTCTACTACTTCTGCCTATTGAGACCCTGTGGGTAAGAGTGGTCCTACGCTTGATCTCGTGAGTGACATAATTTTTGCTGGTAACGGCGGTGAAAAGAAAATAAATTCATTAATTGCCTCTGCGCCATAAGGAAGCACGAGGAGGATGAACGATTTGTATGAGTTTTGCCGTACGAGAGAGATCTCTGCCACTCAATTGCCTATTAAGACCATACTAGCCCTCGTTGACAAAAGTGAGCTTACGCTTGATCTCCAGACTGACATCATTTTGGCTGATAACGGCAGAGCCAAGATAAATAAATACATTGACAACATTGAAAGTATAATTATCGGACGTAATATGGGAATCGATACGCGGCATGATCCTACTTGTCGCCAACATATACTTGGTTTTGGCCTAGTCGTCCTTTGCATAAATATTGGTCTTCTTTAAGGCTTTCTCTTACAGCGGTGATATTTTCAATTGAAAAAAAAATATTCACGATCTTAATTATTTTCATCCGACTTCCTAGTGTAGTTGAACTTTAAAGACCCTGTACTACGAAAATACAATGTAAACAGGAAAAAAGGGTTATTTTTGGTTACCAAAAATAAAAGCCAGAATGTACCCAAAAGTAACATCGAACATTCGAAATAAGTCAAGCCAAACATTAAAGAAGAAAATTTTTCAATTTGTTTGGATTTAAGCGTAAGTAATTTGAAAGCTGCATGCAACACAATTTCCAGTAATACCACCAGTATACCATGTCAGTACAGAGTTTACTAAAGTAAATAAATTTAAAATAAAATACAATTTAGAAAAATAAACCAAAAAGAAGAAGAAGCAAAAAATAAAACAAGAAAATATTGTTAAATAACAAATATTTTCAGATACAAATACAAAAAAATATAAAAATAAAAAAGGATTTAAATTGTATCACAAAAATTTTCAATTAAATATTACAAATCCTTGTCATGTGATCACACAGTCAGTCATTTTATTGTATATACATACTTATATGTTACTGACATCCTTACTGTGTATATACTTCTACCTCTTTCGGGTATTGAAGAAAAAATTATTTCGTAAAGTTAAGATTTTTTAAAACAAAAATTTCTTACCAAATTAAAGTTTCTTTTTTTCAAAAATTTGTTTGAAGAGTAATCTACGAAAATATTCTGTAATTTGATAGATTTTTTATTTCTCTTTTATTTGTATGAAATTCTTTAGAACATTACAAAAATATTTTTAAGTTGTAGGAAGGTACGCAGTTTGAGAGGAGAGGAAACCAACTAAAGTCTGATATCTATCATCATACACCTAAGCCATTAAGTCGACCTGTTGTACATTTATTATTAAAGGTGGCAACCATATTTTCTGTTGATTTCGGTTTATTTTCTAATTGTTTACTAGTACAGTGCAGTCTTAAAAATGTTGCATTCTCGAACTTACCAAGGCTGGTCTATGACATAAAAAGTAGCTAATCGTTTCAATGTCTTCACCAAAAAATACGCATTCGTAATTATATACCATGACTATTCTATAAAAGACTAGGATTACGACTACTCGATAAAATCACCGCAGTCTAGTACGTAGTTTGTCGCCTTATTAGACGTGAGGCCACGATTCAAACCCCAGGCCAGACATTCCCAACAAAACGAAATGTGAACAAATACTTCTGCGGCGGCTTCCTCTCAGCAGATCTCTGGCAAAAAATAAAATTGTCATGAAAAGTGTCCCAAAAAAATCTTTTATTCGGAATTGATTTTGCTTGTTTACATACCCGTCAAGATCAAAATGAGCTTCATCTGAAAAGATGATTTTTTGCCAAAATCAGCATCTTCTGTAGACTAGTCGTGTAGGCTACTGCATGGCCAGCCGAGGCAGCCGTTTGAATGAAAATATTATTCATTATTAACCGGAAGGATTGTACTTTCAAATAAAAAAAGAAATTTGAGAAAATATTCAACAGTTTTTTTTAAAGCATTTTCAAAAAAAAAAATTATTTGGCGGACCCTATAGTTACTCCCAGAGTAACCCGAACACTTTTGCGAGAAGAAAGTCGAAGGAAATAATGTTTCATATATTCTTTTCAAGATGTCAGAGTAAAACATGTTGTGGTGCAATATAAAAATATTTTGTTTACCGTGCGATTACTTGAGGATACATTTCAAAACAATTCATAGAGGTCTGCAGGATTTTGACATCAGTAGTCGCTTGAATATTCAACGTTCATGTTTTGCTACTTGTTGTGGTAGTGACCACCATGGAGCAGTAGAGTTTAAATTTATTTTTATTCATTAACACAACATACAAGGCATGTCATGTGTTACCATGGCGGCATTATTATTCTTTATTTCTGTCTAAGCAAAGACCTGTGTATACGATGAATACCCATGTTGACTAACTTTTTGAGTGCGCAGCTGGTCCCCTTCTTCTCACTATTTAATGCCTGTTATATTTTTTTTAAATTTTATTATCCAATACTTACTTACTTTATGCCCTGTAAATGACTACTTTAGGGGTCAGCTACAATCCCTGAAACACATTTTTCTTTGGGCATCAATTGACAGTAAATTTATGAACTTTTTATTCAAATTAAAGTCTTAAATTTTATTCCTACATTTTATTGTATTCGTTGTTCTACTAAAATTCATAATATTTCCTTGGGCCGGGTTTCTTATAATAAAAGTGAATGACCCAACATGAGGTTTATTACATTAGGCCTCCTTTCAAACACACACACACAATCGCATACACCCACAAAAAATATCATACAATAGAGAGTGACATCAAAGTAAATAAGTACCACGCCTATTACTATGCGACAGAGTGTATACAAGGATGTGCTCGCATTAACACAAGGACCACTTACACAAATAAGTATACACATACACACATGCATATATGAATGTACATATGTATGTAAGTATGGAAATCATTACTTCCGGTTAAAAAACAACCGATTATACATTCAAGCCTCCTCTTTCTTTTGCTTTTGTAGCCGTATACTTGTTTTTCCATTCATCATTACGACTGATTCTCTACATGCTTTTGTTTGTTTTTTTTTACGTTTGTACCGGGGGAGGAAAGATGGGTGTAACAGTTGCAAGAAGAAGAAGAAGAAGGAAAGAAGAAAGAGCAAATTAGTACTTTTGTAATGCTACAAAAGGAAAATGTAAAATGACAACAAAAGAAATGTCGAAACTGTAGCTGGCACACACACACAACAGTCAAGACGAACGTGAAGTAATCAAAAAAGTGAAAGAAAGAGGAGAAGACCAAAAAGAAAGGAAAAATCATCATCAACAACAACAGCATTTATAGTGGTATTATAACACCCACACATAGCAACATTTATCAACATAAACATTTTTTACTTTACCATGTGTGTAGGTTAGTTGTTGTTGTTTTTTTTATTTTCATAAGTATGTATGCATAAAGGATAAAACAAAACAAATCTAGACAAAAAAAACAGAAAAAATAGAAATGAAAGCATAAAGTGTTAAAGCATAAAACATAATCCAAAAATAAAACAGCAACAGCAGCAATCCTTTTACGCACACATTTAATATCTACCACCACACCCATACACTCATACACACACATTCACTTTCATTCATTTTTAGTCAAATGTATTCAGGCAAATACATGTACAACAAGGTATTATGCTAGGAAACATGCAAAAACGAAAAACTCTACAATGATGATAGAAACAACGAATAAAGACTAACAAAACAACAATTACAACAACAACAAATTCCATAGAAATGATAAACGATGTGTGATGATGTCCTTGCAGGGACAAAGATCCAAATAAACAGCAGCTACAATAAAAACTATGATAAGAAGAGAAAAAACACAGAAGAAAACGATTCCTGGGTCGTAGCATAAAACATTAAAGAATTGAAGAAAAAGTGTACAATTAAAACAAAAGCAATAATAAAGAACCATAACAACTACAAAACAAAAGGTGTAACAACAACTTCTCCTATACATGCATACATATATGTATACATACATCAACAAAATGTCAAATATAAGAGACTGTATTGTATTAAGAGAGCACTGTAACATAGTGTACTTATGGGATTGGAAATGTTTAAGGCAATAATGCCTAATTACAACAAATGAAACTGATTCTCAATTTTTGATGTTCAAATATTTCTTGATTTTCAAGTCAGCAACTTAGCCGCTGGTACCAAATACTAGGTAGGTAGTTATCGTTACTGACGGTATTGGGGAGGACATTATAGAGGTCTATAGATTGAGGGCATTGAAATAGATACCACGCAAATAGCAGTGCTCTAGCATATCTACTCAAAAAAAATCGTTAATTACGTAGCTTATCAACATAATTGTGTTAATTTGATCCATGAGTGAAGGGACCCATAGTAAAAAGTCTACTCTGAACAACAAATTTTTTGAGAAACTTTTTTATGACAATTTAATTTACTCTCAGAGTTAATGCAAGAAATCTGCTGAGAGGAATACGCTGAAGTAATATATTTTTATATGTCGGTTTGTTGGACATGTCATGAGGTTTGAATCGTGGCCTCAAGTTTAATAACACAACACACTACCTACTATACTAAGGCGATTTCTACCACCTCTTCTCTAGCACCTCTACTCAAAGCAGTAATAAATTACGTAGCTTATCAAATACTCCCCAAATTTCTTTGTACGAAATCTTTAGATGAAAAGGCTATTTAAATTAACGGCCTGACTTGAATGTTGTATAAAAGCATTCAAGATTTATTCATATGTTCGCTGAAACTGACCCTAATTTTTATCGAGTGATCATTTTCAGCAATGAGTCTCATTTCAGTATAAATGGATACGTGAACAAACAAATTTGTTGAATTTGGAATGACAGCCATCCACAAGAGATCCAGGAGCATCTAATGCATACCAAATAAGTCACTGTTTGATGTTGATCGGTCCATATTTCTTTGAGAAAGACATTGGCCGAGTCAGAGAAGCTAGGCCGTAATCCTGACTGAAGGGTTATAATGGCCAATTATCTATGTATATGTAGGTATGTATGTAGGTATTGTCCGAGTCATCACTTTCATGTTGTTTAAACAGAACGATGCTATCCACGTGGGTGATATAGTAACACATTCAAGTTATATGGTTTTATGAAGGCAAGCCAAGTAAATAAACCTCTTAGGTATGGTGCGGAGATTCATAAGATATTTTTAAGCAACTGTACAGCATACTGAACAGTATTTCATGCTCATTTATGAAGGTCTCTTGATCCATTAGATTACAATCAAAATGTTACTAAAGTTTCATAGTTTAATAGTTCCTACACACATATATAATTGGTCATTACAAACCTTCAGTCAGGATTACGACCTAGCTTCTCACACAAGATTGGCAGGACCTTCAGTTTAAAGTCCATTTCGAAAGACAAATTTATGAGAAACTTTTCATGGCAATTTTATTTGGTGTCTGACTTTTTGCCAGAAATCTGCTGAAAAGAAGTCGCCGAAGAAATATTTTTGTTATTTCGTTTTGTTGAAGATGGATGTCTGACCTGAGGTTTGAAATATTTATTAAGCCAACACCCTATCTGCTAGGCTACTGCGACTTAATAGCTATTGTAATAGTTACTACAACGGAAAAACGGCAAAAGTTCTTATCAAATAAGAGTTTATTGAATTTGAAAATCGAAAATGGTTGGTTGGTTCGATCGTTGTGTTCGTAGTTGCATGATCAGTACATGGCACAAGACCATGCTACACTCATCTTATAGATCTCTTTTCTGTTGTTTATTAATAGATTCGAATTTAAAATCGATTAATATGATTTTCATAATTCCTGAATATAGGTGTTCTATACAAAAAATACATAATCCTTTAAATCATGTTAAATTTTGTGTGTGGTTTTGTAGTTTGTTTATCGCTATTAACTAAAAATAATTGGTTTTTTTTCTGTTTCATTTAATAACTAGTTTAGGTATTTCCAAAAAAAAAATTATAATAATAATAAATTATACACTTTGTTGCAAAAGTTGATTTATTCCATTCCATTTCGTTCATTCATTCATTTTTTCCATTATTTTCTTAAAAGCAATTTAATTTCTAAGTTCCTTAGTAGTATAGAGGGTAGTATGCTATGCCATTAGTGTGAGGTTCGCGCGTTCGATTGCCACCAGAAACTCTGGTCTGTTATACAATACAGCATAAGGTCCAATTTTAATTGTATTTTGTAAATAAAATTCAATAAAAAAAAAAAATTATAATTCCGCTTTCAAAGTCCATAGAGCACTTCATTCATTACACCGTCCACATAAACTTCCAAGTGACCAACCAAATTAAAGTCGTCTTAGTATGGTAGATAGTGTGCTGGCTTATTAAACATGAGGCCAGGGTTCAAACCTTAGGTCAGACATTTTCAACAAAACGAAATATGAAAATATATTTCTTCGACAACTTCCTCTCAACAGATTTCTGGCAAAAACTCTGAGAGCAAAACAAAATTGCCATGAAACAGTTTCTCAGAACTCTGTCATTCGGAATCGACTTTAAGCTGTAGGTCCCGCCACTCATGGATAAAATTAACACACACAATATGGGTAGTGTGAGATACTAATTCGTAATCCTAATGAAAGGGTTGTAATGACCAGTTGAGTAAGTAAAGTAAGTTTGTTGTGTACTTACTTTATTCGCCATTAATTTAGTCGGGGCTAGCTTCTTACACTGCCCTGTTACATTTCTTTTGTCAGTGAGTGTTGAGATGTGCAATTTCACGTTGATTTTGAATAACAGATTTGAGAGGCTTACCTTACAGTACTATTTACTCATAGGGTTTTTGCCAGAAGGCTACTGAGAGGAGGTCGACCTTACGCTGACCAACTTCTTAGCTAGTTTGATGGAATTCAGTCAGTAAAGGGACAGCGCTTACCACACAACATCACAACAGGTCGCTATAAAATTAACACACATAACATTTGTGGTGTGAGAAGCTAGGTCGTAATCCTGACTGAAGAGTTGTAATGACCAATTATGTATGTATGTATACACAGTTTCGGGTAGAATTCCACGAATAATTTGGCCAAAGCTGTGTGACGGGTAGGTCTGCTTATACTCCAGAGAATATACCCTATGTGACCTAAGTGTGTCCATCTCAGTTTCTTTAATGGACAGCCACCTTTACGTATCTACCTATTTGGAGTATCCTATCAGGCATTATTACAAGTGATGTATCACAGAATTATACTTTTGTGGTCACTTAATTCGCCATTCTGGCGATTTGACTGGACTCCATCAGTTTAGTTTATTTAGGCCCATTGGTAGTGCTCTGCCCTGTATATTATAAAACCTAAACAGTACCAGATTTTCATGCTGACCCAAGTATTTGACGAAAATAATGCTGTAGACGAATAGGGGATAGTACCTACAAGGCCTCGGTGAATTGACTTCTTTTTTTCATTCATTTTATAACTTGATAACCGATTTTTGGTCGATTGATGTATTCTTTTTCACCATTTTCTTAATGAATATTTAATCATGAAATTCACGTCGTCACTATAATTTAATTTCATAGCACTTAATGGTGTTTAGTACTTTTGTGAAGCCTACCTTTCAGTACATTTGGTACAGTACTTTTTATTTTTCGAAAAATAAAGTATGCCCTTTGAACTTTACGGGGATACATATTTTCAAGTTAACATTTTTAATTGAAAAAAAATATCAATAAATCCCATCAACTATCTAATATCGTACGAAAATTTATGCATTTAAGTGTATTTGCGGACAAAGGAATTTGAATGTATTTAATATAACGGTAAATATTTATTCCGTTTTTATAACTTTCTTCTTCTCGTTTTTTTTCTTTTTTTTTTAATAAAATAAACAAAATTTATTTACACAAAAGCAATTGATTATTTAACCACCGTAAAACCGCAACGATGTACAAATTATATTTGATTTCTGTCAAATACCGCATTATTTGTGTTTGTTTGTTTAAGTTGTTGTGTAAACTAAGAATTTATTTTTAAATGATTTTCAAATATTTGCATAGAAGGCAAAATTGGTTACAAAAAACAAGTTAAAAAAATAAACAATTTGTCATCAAAGTATTTGACAATAATATTTGTTGTTAGAGGAAGGAAAGCAAAAATTTTAGCGGCACTTAAAGTTTTTAGATTTTTGCAAAATAAAAATTGTATATACTTACATTGGGTCTTGCAGGTATAAATTGCTTTTTTTATTTATCGGATTTTTCAAAAGGGACAGGGACATCAGTCAAATGCTTGTTTTTGTTGAAACAACCAGCTGTTTTGTTTACCAACTGTCAAATGAATATTGAATAAACAGCTGAACTGGGTATATTGTTATTTCTGAACACTTAAAATATTTTACTCAATAAACCGAATATTGACTCAATAAAAGTGCATATCTGAACATAGTATAATGAGCATACAATCTAAATTACTATACTACAATGGCTTTTAACAAAGTAGGTGCCAGTTATTCTGTCTGCTTTGTCAAATCACAATGCACGTATCGAGAACTGAAGTCGTCGTATTAAATTTGGTAGTGTGTGTTGATTTATTGAACGTGAGATATCAGATATCTTAAGCAAAATGAATGAACAAATATTTCTTTGGCGATTTCCTCTCAGCAGATTTCTGGCAAAAGCTATGATAGAAATGTAAAATTGCAATGAAAAGTTTCTGAAAAAATCTGTCGAGTGGAGTCGACTTTAAATTGTAGGTTCCACTACTAATTTATAAAATTAACATACAACATAAGTGGTGTGAGAAGCTAGGTAGTGGTATTGACTGAAGGATTATAATGAACAATTATATATGTATGCAGTACAGTATTAAAGGTACATGCACTTGACAATTAATCCATTCCATTTCCATCGAACAATTATCTTCAGCGATGAAGCCCATTTCTGAATAAATTTCTACGCGAATTAACAAAATTGTAGAATTACAGGACGATAACAATTCATATGAAATCCAAGACAATCAAATTCACTTCGCAAAAGTTATTGTTTGGTGTAGATTTTGAACTGGCGGCATCTTCGATCTACATATATTTCTGTGGGAACGACTTTAGCCAGATTATCAATGTCAACGACGTTTACTACAGGTCTATGATTATCTACTCCAATGACATATGGTTTCAACAGAACAGTGTTACTTGCAACACAGGCCATGCCAATGAGATAATCTGCACGAGTAATTTGAAAGCAGGACCATCTCACGTGTAGGTGACATGAACTGGCCACCGCTATCATGAAATTTTACTCTGTTTCACTCCTTCTTATGGATTATTAAGTCGAAGATGGATGCTAATAAGCCACAAATCACAGAGGTCTTCAAAGCCAATACAACCCATGGGTTATTTAAGGGGTTTGTTTAAAAAATTCTAGATTTGAGGAGTAGAATTATTATGGCGATCGTAACATAAACAAAATTCGCCATACTTTCCTTAGCTTTTTGCGCATTTGGATTGAATAATTTTATAATTTGCACAGTTTGTGCTTCAACAAAATGGCCGTTATCAACTGTAAGGAAACACGTGGGGAATTTTTATAAAATTATTGTGGAAAGTAGTGTTGTACTGCAGTTGGTATAGTCCAGTACGTAGTCGGTTGGCTTTTTAGACGTGACATCTCATCGTTAGACATCTCCAACAAAACGAAATGTGAAAAATATTTATTTGGCGACTGCCTTTCAGTGTTCCTTAGTGTGTTGGCTTTTTAGACATGAGGCCATGGTTCGAACCCAGGTCAGATATCTCCAACGAAACGAAATTCGGTTTTTTCCTCTCAGCAAGTTTCTGGCGAAAACTTTGAGAGGAAATTAAATTGCCATGAAAAAGTTGCTCAAATAATCTGTCGTTCGAAATCGACTTTAAAGGCTTCTCCACTCATGTATAAAATTAACACGCTCAACATAAGTCATTTGAAAAACTATGTCGTAAACCTAACAAAGGGTTGTAATGATCAGCAATGAGTATTCCAGAGCAGATTCGAATCATACTCATAATTTCTGATACTTATACGCATTTATACTTACATATTTTAATATCATACTCATACTACTCATATTCAAAATTTGAAGTACTCATCGGGCTCATACTTAACAATATGCATAATGTTGTTGATTTCGACTCTCCATGACTCAGCATTTACAGGAATCACAAAATAAGTATGATTTGCATACGAACACTACAATACTCACTAGAGGGTTGTGTAATTGCTTTGCTTGCTGTCTTTATCTTTTTCTTTCTTTTTTTTTTGTAAATGCAACAATAAGTAAGAATGTAAATTTTAATGAATGATATGAATCACTCGAATCATTTATGAGTATTATAAGTATTTTTCTAAATTTATGAATCTGAATGAGTAGGCGTATGAATCAAACATATTTCGAATGTTATAAGTTTGATGTCAACATTGTGTTCATATTCATTGCAACCCGTACTTATAAATCAATGTTGTAGTGAGCACGAATGAATTAGAGTAGTTGAATTTCAATACATTTGACTTACTCATACTCAAAATTTACTTATGAGTAGCTAAAAAACGATTCATTGCTGATCTGTGGTATGTATGTAGCATTTATTTATTTCTTTATTAAAATACAATTACAAATTTTATATAATTTATATTACGAGTTATGTAACAGACCAGAGTGTCTGGTAGAAATCGAACCATACTCGTTGTAGTGTAACAGACCAGAGTCTCGAACCAACTAACCTCAAGCTGACAGTCTAGCACACTAGCCATTAGACTACCAGGGCACTTAATATTGTATTACAACATGGTAGCTTTCCTTTCAATGTGCTGGTGAAAAATAAACTCAAACTTGAAATACTCTATGCGAACTATATATAAAATTGTAATTAATAAATACCTTTTGATATGGATTATGCTATTAAAATTTGCATTTTAAATAAATTATTTTATAATTTATTTTTAATAAAACTACGTTATATGAATATTAAATATGATGAGATTTTGTATTCGATTTTGTTTTTCTTATTGTTTTTTGTTTTTGGCATTAATAATAAATTAATATTTACAAATATTCTAATAATCTATTGTCCACTAGAGTATCTACTATAACTAGTGTAGGTAATATAATACATATATCGTACAAATATGAAGATTGTAATATAATTTAATTTTAATTAAAAATTACAAAAATATACCAAAATACCACACAAGTTCGAATAAATTTGGTTGGTTTTGAAAAATATTAAAATTTCAATACATATGCATACCATATATGTATGTAGTTTCAGTTTAAATTTGATATTTTAAATATCAAATGAACGTGAATTTTTTATTTTATGGTTTGTGTAAGGTGTACGAATATTAATAAATATTTTAAATCAAATGATATTCAGATACAGATACGGCCACAGATACAGATACTTTTATATACTGTCATCAAGGGAGTATTGCGTTGTTGCTGATGATGGTGCTGATGACAGATATCTTATATTTAGAATGTGTTAATGACCATTACCCGCACTGGTTTGTCATGTAATTTTATAACGATGTGTTTATGTTATCATCACGTACGTTATACTTTTCATATACCATACATATATACATACATAGATACTTTATATAATATCAAAATATATAATATATTTGTATATATTTTTTTTATATAAAAGCAATAAAATATCAAAATACGTTATGTTATGAATATGAAATATATTAAGGGGTTGCCGTTTGATAACACTGCTAACAAGTTTTCTATGAAATGAAAAAACAATTATGTTGCTTATGGAATACATCTTTAATTTTATATTGTTACGTGTTTACCTTTTAAAAACGTTTAAAATATGAGCTCGTAGATTGCAAATTAAAATAAAAATAAATTTGTGTTTAGTTTTATTAATTAAATTTGCACAATTCTGTATGCCAATGTGCACAACTTGATGTATACAACAACAATTGCTTTGTTTGTTATTCTTCTGTTTACACTATTTGCATAAACAATAACAATCATTAAGCAATTATACAACAGATCTTTATAACGGAGATCTTCAAACCACGATTACTATCTTCACACGCTACGCGTCTTCACACAAGGCTGACTGAACTTTTACTCCCTCGTTGTCTGCTTTGCCTTGCATTTTATATGGCAACGTAAACAGTCTGATGAATGTTCTTCAAGTCGAATATTCATGGCTTCGCCTTCTTGAGATCTCTATATGAATGTATACATCGTTGTTTCATTATTGTTGTTTAAGTATTTTTATTTACATTTATTCTTGCAGTGTTTGTTGTTGCATTTTTGTTTACTAGTTTATCCCTTTTCTATACACCAATACCCCGATTTGCGTCGCTTCAGTTTGCGTCGCTTCGAAGTTGCGTCTTTTTTTAAGTTTCTGGAATTTCAATGTTGCGTCGTTTTTGTTTCAGTTTACGTCGCATGGCTTCGAAGTTGCGTCGTAAATGCTTCGATTTGCGTCGTTGATATGAAAATGTTTTTACAAAGCTAAAGCAGAAAAAGGGGATTTCCCGTTTAGTAGAAAGCAAATTTGCAGGTGTGCGTTGTTTACATGTTAAGCGTAGTTATTAGTTTCGAATTATATGTCGTGGAGTGAAGTTCAGTCTGAAAGTTGAAATTGAAAATTCTGCTTCAGTTTGCGTCGTTTCGGTTTGCGTCTCATTTTTTCAGTCCCAATTAGCGACACAAACCGGGGTATTGGTGTACTGGTGTTGTTGATATATTTTTGTTTACTTGTTTATCATGTAAACAAGTTCATTATTTTTGTAGCCTTTGTTTATAATTTTAATGTTAAACGATATAAAAGCAAAACACCATTTCCATTTTCGTAACAATATAATGAAAGTAAGAAATCGTTAGAAAATTATTCATCATCGCAATATCTAAGCACTCAAGCAACAGTACCTCCTTCTTCTTCTTTTCCTTTTCCAATAATTTCCTCGTCTCCTTCACTATTCTCTTTCTTTCTGTTCTCTAGGACTTATTTACAATGGGCCATTTTGACTCCTGGGTATTGCACTCGTCTTATTGACGAGTACACGTCCTTAAACCTAGCCTAACCCCATCATTGCACTGCCTATCTTTAAATTTACATCAAACAGAGTGTGTTTACATTTTATTCGTTTTTTGTTTTCCTTTGAAAGACCTACTAATGCCTCAAATATCTGCTAAGGCTTCTTTAAGTGCAGCGCATCTAAAAGGTTAAATTTTTCATTACTCTGGCGATTAAAGCAAACTGAATTTAACCATTGGCACGGGTTATGATGACTTTGCGTATTGGCTTTTTTATTTATTTGATGCTCTATACAAGAAGATGTATGATCTTATAATTATAAAATAGTATAGAAGTAGTATAGTAAGGGTCAACCCCACAAGAAACAGTCTGACTAGGCAAAATCGTACGATATCGATGTTGGGTTAACATTACCTCCACGAGAGATGACTACTCATGTAAAAAATTATCAGACACAACATGCTGGCGTAAGAAACTCGGTCGTGATCCCGATTAGGTGGTTATAGTGACCAAATATGTATGTAATGTGGGAGACTTTGGCGTTTGTTTTACCGCTTGCACTCACGTTCAATGAAGTTATCAGAGCTATACGTACATGAAATATTAATGACTGCATGCTAAAGTTTGTGTAAATATTATTGTAGAGATATGAAGTTATTTCCGATAAATTGCCTAGCCTCAATGGCATTCCTTTTTCTTCATATTGAAGCATCGAAGCATTGATTTGAACGCCAAGAAGCAAAGAAGAGAGATTTATACAAAGAGAATAGAGAAAGGAATTAAGAACTCTACTGCTTAAAGAAGACCATGAGCAAGATTTCGGGGACTGAGACCTATCATCACGTACTCTGTAGGGATATAGTGATCTTACATTACCTTGCGGTACTCACGTCTGGTGAGCAAAGTTCAAGTCTATATTTTTGTGAGTATAAAGTTAAAAGTATTTTTTCTTTGCAATTAATTGCCTGTCTCGTGATTTCTGAAAACCAATTTCAATTTAAAGAAATATAAGCAGACGATTTCCTAGAATTTAAAATAAATTTTTTGCTGCATACTTTTATTGGTTCAATTCTGAACTCTGCAATTGCATTGAATTACTAATGAAAACATAAGTACTTATGTACATAAGTACCTAAACACATACATGCATACATAAGTATAAACTACAATTCATAAAACGCAAAAGCACTGTGCTATACGCACATAGTATATACATACATATGTACAGTGAGCGTAAAAAAATATACATTAATAAATTACCGTTATTTTTATTTTAAAATTGTTTCATTGCAAGTTTTCAAAATTAAAACAAAAAAAATTTTTTTTTAATTTTAAAATATGTATTGTAAAATTTTTTTAGGCACTCTCTTTAAGTGATAAAAGTCGAGTTTGGTGATTGTTAGAATATTATTATTAGTGTACAGTTTTTTTGACGCTCACTGTATACGTATATTTAATGTACGCAGATAAAATATTATAAAAAAAAATTATGAATGTTTTCAACATAATTTTCTATCATCAATTTGAATCACGTGCGAAAGAAAATAAAAGTGAATTTAATTTTTATTATTTTTTGCCATAAAATACCATCCTTTTCTTCTTCGAATTCTAACTAAATGTGGTTTCACTAACTCAAACACACATTTGCACGTACAGAAACCGAACAAGGCTTTATATCCTGCCAGCCTGCCTGCCTGGTTGCGTATGGTATACATATGTACATATGTATATAGAGGAGTATAGTTATAATGATTATAATTTTTGTTTTTGGTTCGCCTAGTTAGAGGTTATAAGCACACAAATGCATTAGAATACATATTTACACAACTACACATATACATACATATGTATGTATGTATGGATGTATGTATGTATATAAACCATAACCATAACCATTTTTTTGTTCAACCAATTCACAATTCATGTGATTGTTTTTAATATTCCCAATGAATGTATAAAAGTAAGTGTTTGTGCGTTGAATATATTTTCTAGGTTTCAAATCTACAAATGTATTTATGTAAACCTTGTTAACGCCTGTATATATACATATATATATATACATATATTTTTGTGTATGTATAGAGCGAAAGTATAATTCATTTTTTATTACATTGGCGCCTTATCGAGCATAAATTTCGTTATAAATAATCCGTATAAAGATGTTTTTATCGTATAAAATTTTCTTGTCTGCTCTTTTTTTCTGCAGATATATTGTTTTATAAATACTTATTTATGTATATACATTGTATATATGTTATACACACATATATATATGTATATATATGAGACTATGTATCATACATTTTTTTTTAATTTATACATTGCCAGCCATTAATAACCATTGTGAACAAGTGCTTAGAGTATGGGTCCAAGTAAGTGTGATTTATAAACAGTTGGAAGGTTAAAACGTTAATTGGATGTCTATCTCTTGAAACAGAAAGTTTAAAATTAAACAAAAACTCTTTACAATGTCAAATAGGGTCTGCCATCTAGCGTTTTGAATGGTTCAAATTCGTTATTTCGCTTCTGGCAACGTTGGGATTTATTTATTATGATGACCATTTTTCCAACAAAACATCATCTTGTCGTATGAAGTTCGTTTTCATCTTGGTGGGTTAGTTAATAAGCAAAATTGTCGTATTTGGGGCTCAGAAAACCCACACGTGCCAATGCACCAATTTCGAGCGACTGTTTGGTGCCGCTTGTGCAGCGGAGGCGTCATTGGCCCATATTTTTTTGAAAATTTTTTGACACCTATCGCATCATGACAAACGATTTTTTTGTACCCGCAATTCATTGCATTGATGTGAACGATATTTGGTTTCAACAGGATGGTGCAACTTGCCACAATAGATTCATTGCGCAAAACCTTTGATAGCCATTTAATTAGCCGAATGGTGATGTCAATTGGCCGCCAACAAGCTGCGATTTGACGCCTTTGGACTGTTTTCTGTGGGGCGCCGTTAAAGACAAATGTTATGCCGACAAACCAGAGACAATTGAGTATCTGAAGGGCAACATTCGTGATGCCATTGCCGAGATAAGATCAAATTCACTCGAAAAAGTACACAAAAATTCGTCCGATCGAATGAGGTACTGTGAGCCCAGCCGCGACAGCCATATGCATGAAATAATTTTCCATTTCTAACCGGAACAATTATACTTCACAACAAACATATAAATTTGGCAAAATTTCAAACCGTTTTTGTTTCTTAGCATGTTTAAATTTAAACTTTTAAATAGCCCACCTTTAGTGTTGTTTAATTCATTGCTTCTTTTCAATTCAATGTTGCATACTTTACGGATGATATAGCATAAGCTTATACAGACGTATGAGCAATATTCTTTTTAATACAGCAGCGTATTACATATAACTCATACGCCTTAGTTTGCAAGCAAAATGTACTGAAAGAAAATTTTATTTGAATTATTAAATATTTAACTTTTAATTTGATCACTCCACTCCACTAACATTTGTGGTATATCAGGTCTTCCATTATGTGCTTCCTATTTTTATAGAAAACAAGAAAACAAACTGCATGTGAGATATTGAGGTCGGCGTGATCTAGGAGGTAGTGTGCTGGCTAATTAGACGTGAAACCACCGTTCAAACCCCATTTCAGACACCTTTAACAAAACAAAATTTTAGAAGATATTTATTTGGCGACTTCCTTTCGACTCTGCGACTTTAATAAATAAAATGGTAAGGAAAAAGTATCTCGAAGATCTGTAATTCGGAGTTGACTTTAAACTACATAAAGTCCCGTAATTTATGTATAAAATTAACGCACACAACATAAGTGGTGTGCGAAACTAGATCGTAATCTTGAGTGAAATGTTGTAATGACCAAATGGTCTCCCTACAGGAGAAAGTCAAACGGGGTTAAATCTCATGATATCGGTGGCAAGTTCACCTCAACTTCATGTAAGAAAACCTGCCAATAAGTAGCACGTGTAGAATATCCAATGTGGCATGTAGAGTTGTCTCTATCGGAATATGTGAATAACTCCAGGATCGCCAGGGAATGTCGACGCTGTCTCAACCTTCTTCTGGGCTGTTCAGTGTCACACTGATCTGGCTGCCAGCGCACTGTTACATTCCGGGAAACTGTAGAGCCAACGAGCTCACCAGGGGTGAAGCACTACTTACGGAATCCTCTTCAGTCGACATAGGAATGCCACTTACCTCTTTCAAGCTAGCCATCGCGCGGAAATTCTTTCGAAACGCTAACCTTTCCTGGGTCAATGAAGAGTCCTGCTCCACCGCTAAGCTCACTTGGCCCCTGATGGATAGAAGGCACACCAACCAGTTACATGGACATGGTAATAACACCATCTCGATCACAGTGGCCATACTTACAAATCATTGTGTTATGGGTAGACATGCGGAAAGAATGCAACTTCCATTTAACGTCTTCTGCCGTGGGTGCAAATCCGCTGAGGAAGAGGAGACTGTTATCCATTTTCTTTGTCAATGCCTATCTCTTGCGAGGTGCAGATATAGGTTATTTGCATCTCCAATCTTTGTCAGCTTGACGGAGCTGTCGTCCATTGATGTCAAGGATATAGCTTCGTTTATGAAGCTTTCGGGCTGGTATTCCAGGGTGGGGTAGTCGTGCTTTAAATGTGTTGCCCTTGCGCTGACCAACTTCTTCCTCTCTAGTTTAGAGGAATTTGGTCAGTACAGGGACTGCATTCACCTGTGGCGTGGGCCGCCATACGTGCTTAAGTGAGTAACCTAACCTAACTCTTATATGGGTTCGAGGAACAGAGGAATATCGTTGTAAATTGCATTGCCGATGAGCTGGTCAGAACCGGTAAGATGCTCGCAATCTGTGACATGTTACACAGCTTATCCACACCATATTGTAGGAAAGCTCAATATCGTTGTTAGCAAGAGGCTACATGCAATATTACTAGACTCTGTTGTACACGTATGTATAGGAAGACAACAACTTACTTCTTTCCTTAAATTGCATGGCCATCCATCGCATAATACCGATTCTAATGTGCCACTGTCATTTTGGCAGGCATGCCGAAAGACTCGATATTATGTAGGATGACTTTCACAGATGCTGTGGGTCTGAGGAAGAAGAAAAGGTAAAGGTACAAGGGTTTTCAGCTTATCACTTTTTGACATATTTGAACGAACCCCTTAATATCAATACAGCTACATTACACACATAATTGGTCATTATAACACTACAGTCAGGATTACAAACTAGCTTCTTATAGCACTTATATTGTGTGTGTGTTAATTTTATACATAAGTGGCAGGAATTACAGTTTAAATTCAACGCCAAATAACAGATTTTGAGAAACTTTTTCATGGCAATTATTTCACTCTCAGAGTTTTCAGCAGAAATTTGCTGGGAGTAAGTCACGGGAAGAAATGTTTTTTTCATATTTTGTTACATTTTATATGTCTGACCTGGGGTTTGAACCGTAGCCTCACATCTAATAAGCCAACACATGAACCATAGCCTTAAGTCTAATAAGCCAACATACTGCCTACTAGACTATTGCTAAAATAGTAATATTTACAGTGAGCGCCAAAAGTGAGTAAACACCACTGAAATAATTCATATTCTTAGGATAGCGAGAAAAGTAAATGGGAATAGTCGAATAAATTTCCAAAAATAAAAACCTTCATTTATTATTTATAAAATGTTAAAACAAAAACAACAATTCATGATAAAGGAACGTTTTTTTATACTTAAGAAAATAATAGAAAATTTAAAATTATAGTGGGTGTTGACTCACTTATGGCGCTCACTGTATTTTGAACTCGAGCTTGTATTCTCTAGCGAATGCTTAATCCACGTGTAGAATTAATTAATCAAACATAAATTTTATCTTTTAACAATTGAAAGATTTTATTAACAAAAACATTTTATTTCTCTTGCAGTAACAGTATCAACATTTCGAAACGTAAAGTAAGTACCGAAATATTTTTAATATTTTTCCATATTTTTTCTGTCTTTTGTTTTAAAATTTTCCTCAAAAATTATAATGAACAGCACGATGCCATAAAAATTAAAATTAAAAAACACAATGAAAAGAATATTTTATTTTTTTATCTTCGTCTACAAACTTTTATTAAACAAAGCCGTCAGTATCTGTTATCTTTGCTGGCTGTTGAAAATGAAAATACTGCAGAAGAACAAACAACGTCCTCTCATGCCTAAAAATATAGGTAAAGACATTGACATTGAACTTAAGGTTACGAGAGTATATTTTCTCTTGTGTAGACCAACATGTAAATTATTGGTAGAAATTTATTTATTTTTTTAAAAAATAAATAAAATGTATACGTTTCAAGGACATACATATTTTATGTCATTCGAAAAAAAAAAATTTTTTTTTTAAATTTCGTTTCAAGCTAAAGTTTGAATTCTATTTGCATTAAGACCCCACAGCTTAAGGCCCAAAAAGCTAAAACGAAAGAGAATGATTTGAAAACAATTTAATCTCACGCATTATGAAAATCTTAAGAAAAAAATTTTTTTAGCAGACACTAGACGGTTTCAAAATGCCATGGCAGACGACATTTACTTTTAAAAATAATAACAAAAAAAAAAAATTCTGAATTTATTTTCCAAAGTATCGTAAACAAAATTGTTTGTCTCTCTGCAGTTGTTGGAAATGATTCTTAAGAGAAAATCCTGTTTCGTTATTTTAATATTAAGCTGCCACACCACTTTGCTTATATGAATCTTTAATAACTCAACTCTTTTTTAAATATTTAATCATGAGAAAAAAGTTTCGTTACATATTTCAGTTGAATAATTTTGAATAACCCTTATCACTGCTGATGAAGGTTATACCATAAATGAATGACCCTTCCATTAAATGGAAAATATTAATGATCATTAATGTTTAAAAAAAAGGATGAATAGAATAGAATTGAATTCAATGGCAACTTTTAATAACTAATTCTTGGAAGAGAATCAAGTTTAATTTTACATACATATGTAGGTAGGTAGGTAGGAGCAGGTACAAGTGGCTGTACATCCACGGAGACGAGCCTAATGTCAGATTTTTCTTTTCTTTCTTAGTTCTTCACACAACTGTCTTCTAGACCAGTACCAGTACACTTTATGATTTTGAAAAATGCGTCTCTACGATACTGAGCACCAAAAGAATTTTCATGAAATTATAGTCGCCGTAGTCTAGTAGGTAGCGTGTTCGCTTACTAGACGTAAAACCCGGGTTCGAGCCCAAGGCCAGACATCAAAACGAAATATGAAAAAAAAATATATTTCTTCGGCGACTTCCTCTCAGCAGATTTCTGCAAAAACTCTGAGAGTAAATATAATTGCCATGAAAAGGTTCCTCAAAATCTGTCGTTCCGAGTCGACGTTAAACTGTAGGTCCCGCCACTCATCTATAAAATTAAGGCACTCAACATGAGTGGTGTGAGAAGTTAGGCCTTAATCCTGACTTAAGGGTTGTAATGAATAATTATGTATGTATGTGTAAGTGTAAGTGATCTACTAAAAAACCGTGAAAAAAACTAAAAAATTGTGTACTAAGCAGAGGCCAGTAATGAATCGTTTTTTCCTACTCATTAGTACTCATGAAATTATGAATATGAGTGAGTCAAAAGTATTCAAATTCAACTACACTGATTCATTCGTACTCACTTCAACATTGATTTATAAGTACAGGTTGCAGGGAGTATGAGTACAACGTTGACATCAAACTCATAACATTCGAAATAATCATTCAGATTCATAAATTTAGAAAAATATTTATATTACTCATAAATTATTCGAGTGATTCGAATCAGTCATTAAAATTTACAGTCTTAATTGCTGTTACATTTACAAAAAAAAAAGAAGAAAGAAAAAGATAAAGCCAGCAAACAAAGCAAACACACAACTTTCTAGTGAGTATTGTTCATACGCAAATAATATTTGCTTTATGATTCTTGTAAATGTTGAGACAAGGGGAATCGAAATCAACAATATCATGCATGTTGTTGAGTATGATTGCGGTGAGTACTTCAAACTTTGAATGTGCGTAGTATGAGTGTGATATTAAATTAAATATGAATGCGTATAAGTATCAAAACTTATGAGTATGATTCGAATCTACACCAACCTTGCTTCGTTGAAGCATCAGTCAAAACTTTTCTTAAACTTCTCAAACTGAAGCCTACACATTGTAACGAAAGTTAAATTAAGCTCAAGCACGTGATTTTCTATGAAAAAGTATGTGTACTTGGGACCCACTTTGTATTTTATATTCGAAAATAAAATATTTCCCAAACACTATAATGTATTCAATTTCACTTTTTGGCTGTGCTTAGCCAATAATAAATTATTGACTTCAATGCAGGTTTGATGGGAAAAAACTTTTAAGCTTTGAACCGCAAGTAACATCAAAACAAAAAACCTTTGAATTGCAGAAAATAATATAAAAATATTCTTTTTTATTTGTAATTATAATTGCAAAAGTTTTAGAAACACAACAAAAAGAAAAAAAGCGTAAAAAACTAAACAAAAATTTGGTATGCAAGAGGTGATGTCCTTACTGGCTAAAATAACTGCACGTGTTTGTTTTTTTTTTTTTGTTAAGTTTTTTTAACTGAAATAAAACCATCGGTACCCTGGGAAACCACTTATTGGTCTTGGAAAACAAAAATCATCAAACCGTAGAAACAAAAAGAAGAAAAAGATCGAAATTAAAGGTCATGTAAGGCTACTTATTGAAAAACAGAAAATGACAGAAAGAAAGAAAGAAAGCGAAAACATTCAAACGTAATTAAATATAATGTTCGGTGGCAATATGAATTATAAAAACTTGCCAGTTCAATACAATTCCCCGAGTGTATACAATTTATTATTACCTTAGAAACTTCCAGTAAAAGACAACAACAGCTGCCGTTGCTATGGCAAGATACTCTTAAAATATCCTTCATGCATTACAATGGGAAATGCCTTTCCAATGAAACATTTGAACACCGTGTTTAAGTAAATTCATAAGTAGTCCAGGCTATTTAATGAAACAACAAAACACAAAAACAAAAAACCTCATAAAAGTTTAATAAGGCAATAATTCTTTTAGGTCAGAGGTGTATAAATGAGCTCATTTGTATTTACCATGAGTACGTATACAAAAACACGACAATCGTCGAAACAAAAAAACAGCAAAACCTATGCTGCCTATTCAACCATAATCATGAAACAAAAGAAAGTATCAAAACGACATGGAAGCCATAAGTAAATACCCACGTACATATATATTGTGTTACCAATAAGAAAAAAAAGAATGAAAACACATAAGAAATTAATAAATTTCCTATTAAAAGCATTACAATGTTCAATATTTATGTATATGGTGGTGATCAAATATGTAACATAAAGGTTATACGACAGGTTAATAAATATAGAATGGGATTTATTGGAAATTTGGGCCAAAGAGACACTGCACGATGATGTCGATTTTGCAAAAAAAAAAATAAAAAAACTTTGCGAACGACGTCCATTTTCATATTGGTGGGTATGTTAATATGCAAAATTGTCGTATTTGAGGCTCAGAAAATCTACACGTGGTCTTACAGATGCCAATGCATCCATTGCGGGAAACTGTTTGGTGCGGCTTGTGGAGTGGAGGCATCATTGGCCCATATTTGTTTGAAAATGAAGACGGCGCAACCATTACGGTCAATGGAGACACTTATCGTCACATGATAAACGATTTTTTTGTAGCCGCTCTTCATGGTATTAATGTGAACAATGTTTGGTTTCAATAGATGGAGCAACTTGCCACACATTTCATGCCACAATCGATTTATTGCCTCAAAGGTTTGATGGCTTGACACAGTTGTGCTATTTTCTGGGGGGCTTAGTTAAAGAAAAATGTTATGCCAACAAACCAGAGACAATTGAAGATTTGAAGGCCAACATTCGTAATGCCTATATACGATCCCATAAACTCGAAAAAGAGCACAAAAAATGGTGCGATCAAATAAGATACTGTGAGGCCAACCGCGGCAGCCATATGCGTGAGATAATATTCCATTTCTAACCGGAACAATAGGACTTCACAACAGAAAAACTAATTTGGCAAAATTTCAAACCATTTTTGCTTTATTGCAGTTTTAAATTTCAACTTTTAAATCACCCACCCTCCACCATTAATGTTGTTTAATTCTTTGCATTTTTTTAATTCAATGTTGCATGCTTTACGGATGTCATAGCATACGCATTTATATACGTATGAGCAATATTTTTTGAATACAGCAATGAATTACATGTAACTCATACGCCTTAGTGTTGAAAGTAATATTTGATATGTATTATTAAATACATACAACTCTTCTAGATACGTTCCGCAGAAATCCGTGTAAAAAAAACCCGTTTAAAAAAAGAGGCGTTTACTATAGTAAAATGGGTGATACGTTCCATGTCATCTTAAAACCGTGTAAGATGAAATAAAGAACTATATTTACTTCGTAAAACCGTGTAAAAAATATTGAAAACTATAAAATTTCAGAAATGCATACAAATTGTATGTTCATATGGCATTTTATTGAGCATTAAGACTTGAAATACATAATTCATACAGGTGAAAAATTGGTAGACCAAGTAAAAAACAAAAGAAATCTGTTAATCCAGAATTAAGAACAGAAATTTTAGAATAGAAATAAAGAACAAATATTTACATAGCTACATAATTATTCATCGCTACTTGATAACAAGCGCAATTGTATGCGACGAACAGGACTAAAGTCGGTATCATCACTGGAGATATCCATCAAATTATCCAATGGTGACTTTCGTCCGGTAATAGAGTTTTGAACTGTCGGACTACTTTCCGAAAGGTCTTGCACCGTCGATTTTTTTTTATTAAAAAATCTTTTATAGGAAGTTGAACTTTTGGTTTTTTAAGTTCTTTATACAACTCTTTATACTCAGCAATACAATTATTAATATCTCGCTCGAATTTCATTTTTTAAGAAATGATTCACCATACTTTTACCAAATGTTAGACCATCATCAATTAGGCTAGCAGTTAGTTGACATATTTCGGTCTCCTCGTCGTTATCGACGTCATCTGTTATTAATTCAATCAGACAATCATTATCTAGCGGTTTATCAACCATTAAGTCGTCGACATCTTCAATTTGTCGGCCCTCAAATCCTTTTCCTCCGATTTTTCCAACAAGAAAATTCAAAACTTCATATTATTGCTCACTGTTGTATGTATACATGCAGCATATTAACATGCTTTCGGTTACTCCTTAGCTGTTAGACAGTAGTTAAGAGGGATGCATAGACAAATAACTGCTTGGTTAAAATATTATGGAACTCAGATAGCAAAACTGTTTATCCCCAAGGCAACAATTGGACTGTTTGGTATGGAAGTACTTATTAGGGGAACATACCCAAAATTCAGAGAAGAACATGAGCATAATATTAATAATGAAATCACTTAAAATTATGGCACACAGTTATATATGTATGTATGAAACATGAATTAGTTGTCGAAAGATTAATTACACTCCAATAATACTCTTTCACTGTACAACCACCGAGTTGTTATGAAATTATTTCGAAACTAAATGTTCTTCAATTAAATTTTAAATAACTCACGTTATAGTTAGGATTTTTAATATCTTTAAGCCTTGTATCTAAGTGTTGTATAGTTTGTCTATGTTCGTCAGATACAATTTGTTGATAAAATATTAAACTTTTTGGTATTATTTTTTTAACGTGCGTTTGACAACATAAATTTATGTTTTTACTTAAAAAGCTGATTAAATTTTATGTTTTCAATTGATTTTGCTTTTAAAGAAGACGCGCTCTGTCATGTAGCAGAACATGAAGAAATGCTAAGCAAACTAAGGGATTTTGTTTGTGTGTTTTTTATGAGAAATAAAAATTTTCTTGTATAAATTTTTTCATTTTCTATTTTGCATTTACGCTGTGTATGTTATTTGTGAATGTTAAAAAGTATTCGCTTTACGCTACATTTCCTTATGTCGTTAAAGTAACGTACATACCTTGTATGTATGTATCTGAGCATGCGAATGCTTAATGTCATATGGGGGCAATAGAGTGCTCGGAAAAGCAATCGTAAGTACGCATTGAAAGGATAAAGTGTACTTTAATGCGGGTATTTTTTTTTGTTTTGTTTCGGTTAGACTGTTTATTACTTTGGCTTTAAGGGATATTTTCTGTATTTTTTTTCCATTTTTTTTTCATTTTATTTTTCATAGGATTACATTGTATCGTTGTTTAACACCTTCCGCTCTTTCATTCAGTCCGTTCGTTCATTTGTGTGTAATCAATACAATAAATTTTTTCATGACCTTTAGCTTAAGTTGGCTCTTTTTTTCCAATTTCCTTGGGTTTCCTTTTTGTTTTCCTTGTGTATTTTATTCGTTTCCTTTATTTTTCTGTTTTCATATTTTTATATGTTTCTCTTGCCACAAAACTTGTTTTTATTGTTGTTGTAAAATATTAAATGCTTTTTATTGTATTAAAATTGAATTCGTTTTACTTGTTTCCTTTCCTCTTTCTTCAGTTGTTCTTGTGGCCTTTTTTATGATTTCTGTTTTGTCCTCAAAAAACATGGCATGATTTGCCATGGTTTGTAATATGGGTTCGTGGGTTGTGTTCCATCAAATCGAAGATCCTTAATAAGTATGATTTTTTTGTTTTACTTTTAACCAAAAAGGTTATATTATATTAATCCCTAAGTACTAATGTATATACATATATGTGTGTGTTGGCAAATAGTAAAACATTATTTTCTATTTACCGTTTGTTTCTCCCTCTCTTATGTCGTTTTTTGCTTTTTTTTTGCTTCAAGAAATCCTACTTTCTTTCCGGTCTCCTTAGAGACTGACCCTTTGCAACACATTAATGACGACATTCGTTTGTTATTGGCTGTGGACAAGCATGAAAACTCTGCCATGCCTGATGATGATGATGATTTCTGGCCTTAAAATATATCATGAATGTCAGCATTGCGTGTGGCAAAATACGAACAATATGCTTTAAGCTTAAATATATTATTTCCAACAAAATCAAAAGAATATTTAAAACATTCATATTTAATAAAATTATTAAACGTGCTTCAGGAACTATAAACAAGAATCCCAATTTGTTGTCTGTCACAGTTTCAGTTAGAGGCAGAATATTTTTAAAATGTGTTGTAGTTTCCCTCAGTTTATCTATTTTTCCATCTTTAAAGGCATTGAGATTGCATTGAAAAGGATTAATAATGATCCCCTTCACATCCAATCTAAAGGTATCTCTGATTATAGTCGTATACAAACCTTATGAATGTCAATACACCAAGGAACCAATGCTGTTTGTTGAGCTGTAAGCATGGCATTAATCATGTGTCGTTTTCATTTTTGTCGTAACCTTTATATTTTCTATATGAAGATTAAATGTTATGCCTTGGTTTTTAACAATTTGTACTACGTATGAAAAAAAACTACAATCCAGTCTTTGAAAGGCCATTACAGATGTTACAAATTGTCGCACATGTATAAACGTAAACATATTGTTAAGTTTTTACCTTTTTAAAAAAGGTTAGATTATGAGTTCGTTGATTGCAAAACAAAATAAAAACAAATATGTGTTTCGTTTCAATTAAACTCTTTATTAATCACACTACTTTTGTGTGCCACCGTATACAACTTCACGATACAACAACAACTTGCTTGTTCATTATTATTCTCTGCTTACAATCTTTTTGTAAGCAACAACACTTGTACTTCCGCAGGGAAGTGTTTTGGGTCCTTTAATGTTCACAATATTTATAAATGACGTATCAAATCTCAAGCTACATGGCAAACTTATACTGTATGCTGACGACATTTGTCTTTTTTATCCCTACAATCATGAGATAATACTGAAATCTAAAATGGAACATGATGCCGAAGTATTACTGGAATACGCCAGAATTAATAGACTATCCTTAAATAAGGACAAAACAAAAGTAATGAGGTTTCATCCATATGCTTCTAGGAGTGACGCAGTTTTTAAAATTTTTGTTGGTGATGCGGAAGTTAATGAAAGCGATTGTGTAACTTATTTGGGTATGCTTTTTCAGAGTAATCTACAATGGAATAAACACATCCAGTCATTGAAGAAAAAAGTAGCTCCAGCCATGTGCATACTTTATAAATTTAAGAATGTATTTGATGTAAAGACTAAGATTCTGGTGTATAATGCTCTTATTCAAAGCCATCTAAATTACTTGCCCATGATATATGCCTATAAAAAACAAATGATCTTAAAGCTCTTCAGAGACTTCAAAACAAAGCTCTGAAACTCTTCTATAACATTCCTAGAACGCACTCATCAATATCCCTATACCGAGATGTATCAAAAACTATTCTTCCTGTTTTTGGATTGTATAAAATGCAACTGAACTTATATATGTATAAAGCTGTACGGAATATTGGGTATCACTCCATAGAGTTTACTATCAACCAGAGTTACTATAGTACTCGAAATAATACCAACTTAACGGTTAAGAGATGTCGGTTAGAAACTACAAAGCAACGTGTGAATACTCTGGCTGTTATGAATACAATCATCTTCCAGATAGTATCAAAAACATATACACAATTTCAGCATTTAAAGCAAGACTGAAACAATATTTACTTCAGGAAATGGATATGCTTCTGATGTAATAATTTTTTACTTTAATTTGAATTTTTGTGATATAAATTGATCTCAGCTCAAAGAGCTAACCTAGATGTAATATATGTATACTTATGTATATTTACTTAAAACTTATTTTAATATATATTTATTTTTATTTTTTTTCTTGTTAATTAATTCATAAGTACTTGCTATATATAAAATTGCCAACTTCCCCTTTTTATGTCCTAGAGACGCAGGGGCACTTAAACTTTTTGCTAATGAATTTCTTTGAAATAAATAGATGAATAAAATAAAAAAAAAAATTTTTTTCACTTTTTTATTACAGAAAAAATTTTTTTTTTTTTTTTTCAGTAAAATTGTTGATATTTTCTTTTTTGCTGTTATTATTGAAAACATATGACGCCATTGAAATCACTTTATTAATATCAAAAAGCCATTAACACTACAGACCTAAACCGATACATTGTAACTGATTACGCCAGAGAACACATAAAGATAGACTGTATAAGAGGACAGACAAATGAGTTTAAAAATATGACACATCATAACCTACATACCGTATGTTTTAAATTACACATCCACTATTATAGGAATATGTATGTATGTATATGCATTAAATACTTCATGTGTTCATTTTAAATAAGGACAAATTTCATAAGTATATCTACTATAGTTGGAAATAAGTTTGCTTACGATTGAACAATTGCTGAACACAACAGAATTTTTAAAAATAAATTTTTTTAAAAACATTCAAAATGATGAGAAAAATAGGAGATATTTTGAACGGAGTAGAGCATTTAATTTAGGATATACAGTGAGCGTCAAAAGAAACTGTACACTAAGGATACAATTCTAATAATCACCAAACTCACCACTTTCACCACTTAAGGAGTGTGCCCGAAAAAATTTCACAATATTTTCTTTTATTTTTTTTCAATTTTATAAACTGGCAATGAAACAATTTTAAAATAAGAATAAGGGTAATTTTTTAATGTATATTTTTTATGTACAGCTTTTTGAAAGCACACTATATGTGAAGTACATGTTCTTAGTTGAGGATGAGTTGCATAATTTAAAAAAAAACTATGAGGACATAAAATATTGAGAAATATTTAAACTCGATAATAACATGTAAACTATACGGTCTATTTTTAAATTTAAATGAAACAAATATGTTTAAAAAAAAACATATTGATATCGATTGATGCCATTATTGTGGAATTCCGCTTCATTTTTGTAGTGTGGTGTGGGTAAAGATAGTTTATAAAAAAATTAAAGAGAGGGTAGTGCGCGACAATTTTTATAATGATCTTTGTCACTTTACTAATAATTTTCATTTTCTTTTTTCTGTTGCAAGTAATACTATATAATGTCAGAGAAACAGTCAGACAATCACAAACATCCGGAGTCTCTGGTTTCACTCGAACTTTAGCACACTACGAACTAGGCCATCGGGGCACTTTTTTGGGTGAACATCAGAAATGTTTCATTTCCCATAACTCTGGTGCATAAATCATGCTGAATTTAAGCTATGATATGGGTTATGTTGGCTTTAAGGACCGCTGTGGTTTACACGAATACACCACATAAGAAAAAGTCTAACGGAGTTAAATCGCATGATCTAGGTCGCCAGTTCACATCACTTCCATGTGAGAGGCTCATGCACTCGAAATCACTCCTGCTTAATATCTTGTGTAGCAATAGCTGTGTGGCACGTAGCAATAACCTGTTGAAATTACATGTCGGCGTATAAATCATTCAATTTAGACCAAAAGAATTTAGCAATTATAATGGCGTGTCCAATTTCTTTCCAAAGGAAATATAAGCTGTGGCTTTAATAATTGTCCCTGATCTATGCTAGCCGGTGGATGTACCATTTTTTTATATGTTTTATACATTTATCATACCAGTAAATAAGCACTTTTGCAGTTCTTTCTGCCTTTATTCCCATTTCCTCAACAATTTAAAATCAAAAATGTGTGCACGTAGCGTTTAAATTCTCAATTGTTTCTTTTCCAGTTCGAATAATAATATTATATGGGTGATTAGGAAGTCGCTGTAAGCAGTGTGTTGGCTAATTAGACAAACTCCAGCTCCGACATCTCAGACAAAACGAAATATGAACAAATATTTCTTTGGCAACTTCCGCTTAGCACTCTGCGGGCAAACACTGTGAGAGTAAATAAAAATTTCTCAAAAATCTGGAGTTCAGAATTGACTTTAAACTGTAGGTCCCGCCACTCATGTATAAAAATTAAGGCAAACAACATTATTGGTGTGCGAAACTAGGTTGTAATCCTGACTAAGGGGTTGTAATGATCAATTATGTATGTATGTATGTCTGTAAGCAGTCTTCTTGGAACTTGTGGATTAAAGTGGCGATAACTCTTCATAAAAAGAATTGTTTTGAAACGATAGCATGGTTTAAGAGCAGAAGTTTCATTACTTATTACCAGGCTACTACAAAACAAATCAGGAGTAACTAAGTAACCACTGCTAACCGCTAGTGAAGCTTATATAATGTCTGTATGATCATTAAGTCCTTATTTACTTGATTGGAAGCCATTCTTTCTATCCAAACAATCAACATTTTTCCTTTAGAACTGCAGCTTACATTATTACATTATTTTTAAGCGATTTATGATATCAATGGCTCAGTACTGCTTGAATTTTAAGTGGAAAGTAACTTGTTCATGCTTCTTCGCTTTAAGTCCTGTGTATGTTATTGTGAACTGCCAATAATGAAAAAATAATTGAGAAATTCCCCATTCAAGAAAAGGAAAAGAAATCAAAGAAAATATTTTTTTATAACAAAATATGAGAAAAAATGGTAGCCAATACATGCAACCAATACAACATGCATTATCAAAATACTTTATCACATGAGAGGCAAGCAGTTTTGTGATTTTCATAATCATTTTCATTATGCAACCGAAGGCAAGGCAAGATGGACGAAAGACTACAAGAGACACTAACCACAGTGTATGTCTGTCGTTGGAAAAGTCTTCAATATATTATCATCACAATATTTAACCGCAAATTCACTGATGCTAGTAAAAACATACCAACACATATGCCAAAGGCATCTTCATATATGTATAAACATATCCCACATACTAAGGCCACAGTCTTGTGTGCTCCTAATGGATTTATGGCATTAGCAGGGTATCTTGTAGTTGTCTTAGAAGTTTAAATAGTATTTGTGAATTCTTATAGAAACTAAAACTAAATAATAAGGGGTTATAAAAATAAATCCATTAATTATTATACCATAAGCAGTACCATAAATAGTTTCGAATCATACAAAACTATTGCAATCGTTCTTCACACTTAATAGCAATCTCATTGAAACTATAAACGATAAATGATACTAATTTTCAATGCAAAATCCTATTCAGAGGCCCCATTCTGAACAACAAAATAAAAAAATAAAAAAATTTGAATTTGGAACGATATCTGCCAATCCACATGAGAGCCAAGAGCATGAAATGTATGCCGAAATATTCATTGTTCGTGCATGCGGAGTCGTCAGGTTATTATTGTCTACCGCGAACACAATAAGTCGATAATTACTAAGATCTTTTGGCCTGTATTGGATAATCTGGATACCAAAGACATGTGGTTTCAAAAAGACAGTGCTATGTGCCACATAGCTAATGCCATATGTGGTATTCTGCAGGGGCAATTTAAAGGCTTAATCACCTGACATGGTGGGTTTTATGGCGTTTTCTTAAGTTGCAAGCTTTTGCGAACGCTTACATACATACATGATTGGTCCTTACAACACGCCAATTCAGAATTACAACCTAGCTTCTCACGCTACTTGTGTTGTGTATGTTAATTTTAATACATGAATGGCGGGACCAAGAGTTTAAATCTGATTCCTAAAGACAGATTTTTTGAGTACCGTTTCGCGGCATTTTTTATTTACCTCGTAGAGTTTTTGCCAGAAATCTGCTGAGAGGAAGTCGACGAAGAAATCGTATTTCATATAGTTCAAGATGTCTGACCTGATGTTTGAACTGTGGCCTCTCCCCACACACTCGAAGAAGTACACGTAAATTGTTCCGATCGAATGAGGTACTGTGAGGTCAGCCACGGCGGCCATATGAATAAAATAATATTAGATTTTCAACCGAAAAAAATGTACTTCAAATTAAAAAAGTTTGGAAAATTTTAAACTTTTAAATCACCCACCCTATATTTATTGTTTGGTCGTCAACTTCACACTGTTTATTACAGTGGGTTTACCACAGCATAGAACACAGCACGTGTATATCAGAATTCAAAGCAAATTCGCATGTTTAAGTTGCCATTACTCTTTCTACTACACCTTATAATTTTAAACTTTAATTTTAATTTAAGAGTTTTGTTTTCTTCTCATTTTTTCTGTCGATCGCTGTTGGACTTATGCTTGTATTCCATTTTTTTAGTTTAGTTTGCAAAGATTTTCGATTTTTTTTTTCTTCTTCTTTCGCCTGACTTCTTGAAAATATTTTTCTTTCTCTTGGTTTTTTATATTTTTTCTTTCTTTCGTTTGGTAAATAATGCACTGGGGAAATTAATTTTGTTTCATTATTCCTTTTAGGGTCATATGAGCGTATGTATGTATTTTTTCTTTTTTTTTTCTTTTGATTTATAATGTATGGAGTGGCTAACAACATTATTTGATTTTGATTTGTTGTTGTATTTTTAATTTCTTTTAATATACGAATTTCGTAGAAATTCTCAACTTAAGAGATTTCTTAAGTGGAATTTTTATTTTGAATATCAAAGCAAATAAATAACTAATGGAATGAAATTGTACTTAGTTTTAGTGTGGAATTCAAAATTATAATATCGAAAAAGTTTTTGGTCTAAGAAATGGCAACAACAAAATAAGATTTGGCAACCACACAGCATAAACTTTTCGAAAGTTTGTTGCCTGTTTTCTTTAGCTACACTGCGCATTATGGCCACGTATGGGTATACTTGATCAAATTTTATTTCATTTTCTATTACCACAGAAGCTTGTGACTTATAACGATAAACAAAGAAAAAATGGTAGCAGGACCACTCTTATATTAAGCGCTTCCTCTTGCCAAAGCTTTCTCTAATTTCCTTAGGTGTTATATATCAGAGATCAGCAATGAATCGTTTTTCGCTACTCATACGCACTCTTAAAATTTGAATATGAGTCAACAGTATTAAAATTCAACTACTCTGATTCATTCGTACTCACTATAACATTGATTTATAAGTACAGGTTGCAATGAGTATGAGTAACACGTTGACATCAAACTCATAACATACGAAATATGTTTGATTCATACGGCTACTCATTCAGATTCATAAATTTAGAAAAATACTTATAATACTCATAAAATTTACAGTCTTAGTTGTTGTTGCATTTACAAAAAAAAAGACGAAAGAAAGAGACAAAGGCAGCAAGCAAAGCACACACATAACCTTCTAGTGAGTATTGTAGTGTTCGTACGCGAATCATACTTATTTTGTGATTATTGTAAATGTTGAGTAAAGGAGATTCGAAATCAATAACATCATGCGTATTGTTGAGTATGAGTACGAAGAGTACTTCAAACCTTGAATATGAGTAGTATGAGTATGATATTAAAATAAGTATGAATGCGTATAATTATCAGAAATTATGAATATGATTCGAATCTACTCATCTTTTTGAATACTCATTTCTGATCTCTGTTATATATGTTCTACGGAGTCATCATAGTTTAGTAGGTAGTACTTACGTACTTACTTAGCTCGCTATTAACAACCCGACTATCGGATTTCGGCCTGCTTTAGCACATCCTTCCAGGCGTCTCTGATTCTTGCGCGCCTTCGCCAGTTGGTCACATTAAATGTCGACAGGGCTTCCTCGACTTGGTCCTTCCATCACCAGCGAGGTCGTCCTCTTCGTCGACTTCCGCAAATCTCCGCATCAAATACGCGTCTCTCCGGAGTATCCTCATCCATTCGAACGACTTGGCCGACCCAGCGTACGCTACACAACTTCCACATCATTGGGGAGCTCATATAGCTGATTGTTGGATCGAACGCGAAAATCATTGCCAACTCGCACTGGACTGAAAATTTTACGTAGGACTTTTCTCTCGAATACTCTCAAGGCTGCTGCATCAGTGCATAATAGTGTCCATGCCTCTGCGCCATAAGGAAGCACGAGGAGGCTGAGGGTCCTGTAGAGTATTATAGTATCAGGAACACTAAAGCATTTAATTATTTTTTTTCCCCATTTCACACAACAATATAAAAGCGTTTGTTTTCTTGTCTTACCTAGCCTCAAGGATGGGGGTGATACGAAACCCTGCCATATCTTGCAGAAACTGCTGGCTACAGTTGTTGGTAAAAATGACGAAAAACGAAACTGTCTGGGCTATTGAATAAAAATAATTCTTTGTGAATATTGTAACCAAATATTTCGTTGGACTACCAATAATAAAATAAAATATTACAGAAAACAGCGACATTTCAAGCATCAAATAGTTCACTGTATTAATTAAATGTAAAAATGTTAAAAAAAAGAAAGATAACAAACAAATGAAAGACAAAAATATACAGTCAGCTACCATACCTTCAGATAAAATTCCGTCAATTTATATGTTACTTGTTGGTTTTATCATTCGCATAGACAAATGCACAAATACAAATATGCACTTGCCTTCTCTTCTCTCATATACAGTACACATGCACACTTACGGTACACAAACGCTTACATAATGAAATGAATTCGTTACACTAACATATACTCAGACTGTCATTTCTTGTAGCAGCAGAAGTGTACTAATAAGACTGCGTGTTCATATTTCTGTGTATGTTCGTATGCGTAAGTGTGTAACATATGTTTCGTTTTTTTCTTTTTATATGTATATCCTTTTCCTTTTGATTTCCTTTTATATCAGTTTTTCCATTTATTTTAACACAGGACAAAACACATTCAAATTAATTGATTGTGTACAGAATGGCTGAACAGAACATAACAGTTAACTGCACAAAGAAACGTTTTTTGTTTACTTGTATTGTTGTGTCTCTGGTAAAAAGTTCAATTGAATTGTGAAGGTTATTCAGTATTGGTTGAGAGACAGTCAAATTAAAATGAAAAAAAAGAAAACAAAAGCTAACAGAGGATTCTTCTGAAAGAAAAATAATAATAATATTGAGAAATTTTTTTACATGAATATTTATAACCGTTAACAAGAAAAATGCATTTTTTACAAGAAAAACGAACAGTAAACCTATAACGACATATTGTTTTTATAAGCTCCAACTCACATTCAATTTGCATGAAATAATCAATTGAAGAGTTTGAATTCGCATGGATCCAATTTGGGTATATTTATATATGCTGCGTTTAATTCTGATTTACAAAGTTTCAACTGCACATCACTGAAATGATATCTGCACAGTGTAGACCTTAGAAGCTGCCTTTTATAACTTGATGCAACTTTAATTTACCACGTTGAGGAGCAAGGCTGATAATACTGGACATTCATTCCTATAAAGGGATGCAATTACTGATATAAATCGCTCTAGTATTCCTTACATAATTTAATTAAATATGACATGACAACCATTTAGACAAGATTACAATGTGTGTGTGTTAATTTTATTAATAAAAGCCAGAGCCTACAGTTCAAAGTCTACTCCGAACTACAGATGTTTGAGAAACTTTTCTTGGTAATTTTATTTTACTCTCAGAGCTTTTGCCAGAAATCTGCTGAGAGGAAGTAGCCGAAGAAATATTTTTCTTATTTCGTTTTGTTCGGCGTATATGAGCTATGGCTTGAACTGTGGAAAAAATTATGTCAGTCTGGAGATAAAACGTATGATCACTCTCACCAATAGGTGCTACTCAATAGACAATTGAGTTTTCGTATTCTTGTGGGGGAAGATATATTATTAATTTACTACTGGTAATGGACCTTTACAAGGTTTCACAATCACAAAATTGAGTTGTAGTGTTACGGTTAGTATTTTACTAACCGTCAAAACCACTGAAAATGTCCCAAAAAAAATATGCATCTGGTGCAACAGGCTGGAGCATTAGAAAATCCATAAACAACACTACAATTTTGTTATGTATGCAGGTTTTTATAATAAGAAATAAATAAAATTGTTGCTGCTTACCAAATTTTAACTTATCCTCGTTCTTTATTAAATTCAGTGCAAGGAGAAAATCTTCTTGAATCCAAAATCAATAACATTTCTAATGAACATTATTGTTGCGAAAATGATAGCATCGTTTAACATTAACATGAGAAACAAAAGCTACGCTAACACATGCAACGAACTTGTTACAAGTAAACCTACAACATCGGTATGGAAGAAAAGACGACATACAAGTAAGAAAGAAAGCAACAACAAACAATGTAAGCAAAGTACACAAACAACAATGAAGTCGCAATAGAGTTGTCGAGAAAGCGAAACCCTGAACGTTCTACTTCAAGAGTCTTCGTCGGACTGTTTATGTGAGCATATAAAAAGGCAAGGCAAAGCAGGTAGCTTGTGGGAAGACGCGTTGAGTAAGAGGTAAACAGTCGTGGTTTGAAGATCGCCGCTATACAGATCTGACGTACGAGTGTTGTTGCTTACGCCAAGAATGTGAGCAGAGAATAATAACAAACAAGCAATTATTGTTGTATTCGTCAAGTGTGAACAGTGGCACAAAAGTGGTGTAAACAATAAAGAGTTTAATTGAAACGAAACACATATTTGTTTTTATTTTTGTTTGCAATCAACGAACTCATATTCTAACGATATATTTGTAACGATATATTTGTAATAGAAAAAGTTCCCCCGCCTTCAAAGCAATTATATGTGTGGCATTCGCATCGTAACAAAATAAACCACTGAACCTGTGTTGAGTATTTCTAATAGATGTTATAAGGCAGTATCCTTTGGTTTTGCAGAATTATAGCCATATCATATCGGTTTTCAAAAATTTTACTTATGCACTTGTCAACATCAAATCCCTGCAAGATTAATTCAAAGAAGAAATAGTCAATTTGGAGTCATATCAGTTTTTAAAAATAAGACGATCGTAACTACTGACATTAATAATAACTCTTCTAAAATTGTCTACAATTTTGCTTTTATTTGTAATTCAATGATTGGTTTGTTACGTATGAGTAATATTTATTTGTACCAAATTCATCACTTCATATTAAGTATACGTACATGGTGTAGAACAAACAGTAAAGCTGTATGAGATAAATATTTCAATTCAAAATTATTACATAAAAATTAAATTCGTTTCAGACGAGTTAAAATGAAATAATCAAATATTAGGATCTCAAGCTTATGAAAGTGAAGTAAAAATATAGAAAATGTAAAATAATGAAAATATTATATTTCCTCTACCGCAAGATTATCAATTTGTCATTGGCTCAGTTCATAAATTTGCTACCGGTACCCAGCTTCGATTGGAAACCGGTATCACTGTTCGATAGCCCGAGACTTCATTTCTGTTCACTCTACATAAAGTAGAGTGCTACGTGCTATCTCATTTATTCCAACCTTTCGTGTAACAACAAGTCCTTACGTTCACATGTGCAAAAAATTGGTCACGATTGTAATGTTAAACATTAAGTTGGATAATTTGGCGTTAAGTGAGTATCTGTCGGTTGTCGCAATCCTACTCTGGTAATAAATTATGTGAATCTGATTAATCTACTCCCCCTTAGCATAGACACACAAGTTCATTAAGATAAGATAGTTTTTATTACTTGGAGCACATTTCATTCTCAAGTTAAGCCCATAATATAGCTGGTGATTTTGCCTGAAATTTTGCCAAATTTATTTCTTTGTTGTTGTTGTGAAGTACAATTGTTCCGTTTAGAAATAGAATCTTATTTTATTCATATCGCTGTCATGGCTGGCCTCACAGGGCCTCATTCGATTGGACCATTTCGTGCACTTTTTCGAGTGTATGGGGTCGTATCTCGGAAATGGCATCACGAAAGTTGGCCTTCAAATACTCAATTGACTCTGGTTTGTCGGCATTATACTTTTCTGTAACGTCGCCCCATAGAAAATAGACCAACTGTGTCCAATCGCAGCTTCTTGTTGGCCAATTGAGATCATTATTGCGGCTAATTAAGCGGCCATCAAACGTTTGAAGCAATAAATAGATTGTGGCAAGTTGCACCATCCCGTCAAAACTAAACATCGTTCACATCAATACTCTGAAGAGCGAGTACAAAAAAAATCGGTTATCGGATAGGTATTGTCATTGACCATAATGGTGTCACCGTCCCCATTTTCAAAGAAATGTCAGCCAATGATGCCTCCGCTCCACAAACAACGCCATTCAGTCACTCGTAATAGGTGCATTGGCTCTGTAAAACCACGTGTGAGTTTCTGAGCCCCAAATATGGCACTATTGCTTATTAACGTACACACCATGATGAAAATGAGTTTCATCAGAAAAATTGATTTTTTCGGCAAAATCGACATCATCATGCCGTTTCTCGTTGGCCCAATATATCCCAACGTTGCTCAAGCGTAAATCGATTCATTATATTCATTGAATTTTGTGACAGAATAGAATGATATAAGTATTGGCAGCTTCGCAATAACCGATGGTTCAAATTTAAACCGATAGATCGCTCACACGCTAGTTCAAAAAAATGGATTGTGGAAAAATCTATATATAACGCAAATTATGTGTAAACCAGTTTCCTAGATTAGAATTATATGGTGTTAAATGCACTCTACAACTTCATAATTTCCATAATATTTCATCAATACCGACATATTCTTAGAATTTCCGTTCTAACAATTAAGTTTTGTTTTTTCTGTTGTTAAAATATTATTTCAGATTTTTGTTTTCAAAAAACATGCATTCAAATATTTTTTAAGAATAATTTATTATTAAGAACGATAAAAGCAAAGAAAAACAAATTTAATATATTAATAATTCCCCTCAAATAATACAGCACAATGACCATGCCACGCCAGGCTCCTTAACAACTCCCACTAACTCCAGCTGAAATTTTTTGCTACTGGCTGCATATGAATGGCTGTGAAAGCTAGAAGTTTATAAAACAACAATAGGGGGAAAAATGTCAAAACGTGTTTTAAGCAAAAAAATAATCAAGTGAGTCAAGTTTTATAACAAACTCAACCCAATAATGCGACAAGCATGCACTACACTCCTACGCTATAATTCTGATTGTTGATATTAAATGTAAATGTTTATGAATGTGAAAGAAAAAAATATATATACTCGTGGTAGTATCACATGCAGTACCCTTCATAAAATATGTGAATGGTTGTTAAAACAGTTCTTTCAAAAATATTAAATATTTATAAAATAAGAAACCATATGAATATTTTTATTATGGCAGCATAATATTCCAGCATTTGAACATATTTTTTTTAAATTCCGTTTTTAACACTTTTCATTTTAAGGCATTTCGAATTAAACAAAAAATAAAAATAAAATTCAAAAAAATATTACAAATTTTAGCAATCATCATCACTGACTTTTGAAATATGCCAGGAAATTTAAACGCAATTAAAAATAAAACTAAAATGAATTGGTATGTGTGTGCTTTGGCCCCAACTATTTTCAACAAATACCCTGGAAAAAATCAGAAAAAAGAGGCATTAACACCATGCCCTTTATTTTGCAGAAAAACTTCGGTATTTTTGTCAAACCATAACTCAATTAAAAATCTACGAGAGAGAGAGAGAGAGAGATTTTTATATTTCGAGTTACCAAAACCAGTAAGGCGTTATTGAAGTTCACAAAGTTGAAGAAAAGGTCCCACTTAGACCAGAATAAAGGGCCATTATAATACCACAATCAACATTCATTCTTTATAATGAATAAATCCTAAGTTTAAAGTCGACTCTGAAAGACAGATTTTTGTGAAACTTTTCATGGCAATTTTTATTTACTCTCAGAGTTTTTTTTGCCAGAATACTGTTGAGATTACGTCGTCGAAGAAATATTTTTTTTATACTTCCTTTCGTTCGGGATATTCTTAACGCAGGCTTGAAACCTGGCCACACGTTTAATAAGCCATCACGCTAACTACTAGACCACGGCGACTTATTCTTAATAACCTGTTAACACTTCACGTTAGTTCGGGTTCACATCAGAGATCAGCAATGAGTATTTAAAAAGATGACTAGATTCGAATTATACTCATAATTTCTGATACTTACATACTGTATACTAACTTTAATATCATACTCATACTACTCATATTCAAAGTTTGAAGTACTCTTCGTACTCATACTCAACAATACACATGATGTTAGTGATTTTGACTCTCCTTTACTCAACATTTACAAGAATTACAATATAGGTATGATACGCGTACGAACACTACAATACTCACTAGAAGGTTGTACGTTTGCTCTGCTTGCTGTCTTTGTCTTTTCTCTTTCTAACACTAAAACCGTAAATTTTGATGATTGATACGAATCACTCGAATCATTTATGAGTATTGTAAGTATTTTTCTAAATTTATGAATCTGAGTGAGTAGGCATATAAATCAAACATATTTCGAATGTTATGAGTTTGATGTCAACATTGTACTCATACTAATTGCAACCTGAACTTATAAATCAATGTTGTATTGAGTACGAATGAATCAGAGTAGTTAAATTGCAATACTGTTGACTCACTTATATTCAAAATTTCATGAGTACTTATGAGTAGCGAAAAAACGATTCATTTCTGATCTCTGGTTCCCAATTCATTGTATACGATTTTCTGAATTGAGATTTGACTGTTAGCATATAATATATACAAGACTTTTGAGAGATTGCCGCAGAAGAAATGTTTTTGGCATTTCATTTTATGCACATGTATGACCTGGGGCTTGGACCGTGGTCTTATGTCAAGCCAATACACTACCTATTACACTACGGCGACATATGGAACTCTTTGTTAAAAATGTTTTTATTTAGTTTACAATTTTCGTTACCTTACTACAAACATTGTCTATGGGACGCCTACTATCAAATGCTATCTACCGAGACTTGTTGGACCATGCCATGCGGCATTTGTTCCAATAAATTTGCTGGTCATACAATTGTTTATTTATCCATTACTTTCTTACCCACTGGAGATCAGCACCAAATCATTTTTAAGCATTCATGAAATTTTGAATATAAGTGAGTAGACAATATTAAAATTAAACTACTCTGATTCATTCGTACTCACCACCAATTGATTTATAAGTACATGTTGCAATGAGTGTGCGTACAACGTTGACATCAAACTCATGTCATTCGAAATATGTTTGATTCATAAGCCTGCTCATTTAGATACATATCTTTAGAAGAATGCTTATAATACTCATAAATGATTTGAGTGATTCCAGTCATTCATCATAATTTACAGTCTTAGTTGTTGTTGCATTTACAAAAAAAGAAGAAAGAAAAATACAAAGACAGCAAGCAAAGCAACACACAACCTTCTAGCGAGTATTGTAGTGTTTGTACGCGAATCGTACTTATTTTGTGATTCTTGTAAATGTCGAATAAAGGAGAGTCGAAATCAACAATAGTATGCGTATTGTTAAGTATGAGTACGTACTCATCGTACTCAAACTTTGAATATGAGTTGTATAAGTACGATATTAAAATAAGTATGAATGCTTATAAGTATCAAAAACTATGAGTATGATTCGATACTACTCATCTTTTTGAATACTCATTGCTTATCTTTGTTACACATCCAGTCAAAAAAAAATTGTAAATTTAAGGTTCCAGAACAGCAGGCTGCTTCTAATGACAGAAAAACTAGCAACAACAGTTGGGTGTTACTACGACACCTCTCGTTAAATTTACTTGTGTTGCAATGAATGTTTCAGTCATATGTTTTTAATTTTCAAATGCTTGTTATCCCACAACTAAGAGCAATATATTCCCATTTATTTGGATAAAATGTTTTTAAAAGCCCACGCTGGAGTAGCAATAATAATATGCCAACAAACAAGTGTATATGTAATCACATTAAGAACAACAATAACAACAAATAAATAGAAACCCTCTTAAGAAGAGAAGAAAAACAAGAAAAAAAGAGAAAAAGCATTAAGCCCACAGAAAAAGGAAGAAAGTAGAAAAAAAATAAGAGAAAATCTAATTTTTACCCAAATAGCACAATACAAAAGAGAGACACATTAAAGTCATGTACTTGGAAAAGGGTTCTTAGAGACAGGCGCCTAAGTTAATAGATAAATTTAAAAACGAAATTGTACAACCGTGTTAAGAGGGGGAAAAAGAATGCATAAAGAAATGGGAAATTGTAAAATATGTGCCGCCAGTCATATTAAAGTTTGTATATGGTTAGGCAAACATTATTTGGCTAAAATCATTTTCTTACCCTTTCTACCTCTCTCTTTCTCTATATCTGTCTCTCATTTCTCAAGCATTTCTTTACATTTTAAATGTAATTGCGATTCTTTTGTCGCTTTCTTTTTTACATTTTATTTGCTTGTATTTAAAATGTAAAAACGAAATAAAAATGTTGGTAATAATAACTCAAATACCAGTTGAAAGTACGAAAATATCAAAAAAAGGGAACAAATTCCCGTAAAAGGAAGGAGCATTTAATGTGTGTGTCGCACAGCTGAAGCTGTAATAAAATGTTATTTAAGAAGCGGAAAAAAAAGAAGAATTTCAAATGATGCTCATAACTTAAGTGTTGCTAAAAGGCTTAATTTTATTAAAAAAAAAAATGAACACATACACATACACACCCACAGACATACACACAAAAGAGTAATAAAACTTTAATGCTTTTTTTTAAGTGACTCGTTTTAAAGGCGAAAATTAAAGCGGCATTGAGAAGAAGATTGCTTTACAAGGACATCAAAAGTATATAAAAGAAAGTTTATAAATTTTAAGAATTAGTTGTATGTACGTACATTCTACCTGTTGGGTTTTACAAATAATTTAACTGCTCAAATATTATTTCTTTTGAGAGAATTTCTTAACATGTTAATATAATTACACTTCAATAATAATAATTATCGTAACCATTTTGTAGGTGTGTTGTAATAGAAATAGAAACATACATACATAATTGGTCATTAGAACCCTTCAGTCAGGATTATGGACCTAGTTTTCTAGGTTTGTCACAATAACTCAAAATAAATTTCTCTGATCCAAACGTCTTGAAGTCGCAGTAGCCTAGTAGTTAATATGTTGGCTCAGTAGATGTGAGGCCATGGTTTAAACTCCAGATCAGACATCTCCAACAAACCAATGTATGAAAAAAATTCTTCGGCGACTTTCTCTCATCAGATTTCTGGCGAAAACCCTGAGAGTAAATAAAATTGCCATGAAAAGTGATGCAAAAATTTGTCGTTCAAAGTCGACTTTAAACTCTAGGTCTCGCCACTCATATATATGAAATTAACACAGACAACATTAATGGTATGAAAAGCTAGGAAGTAATCCTTACGGAAGGGTTATAAAGACCAATTAAGATTTCCAACTTAAAATTTTCTAAAAGAATGCCTGGCCGCTGCAGTCTTTCCTATGCTTTCTGCAAATGCCGCACTTATTGTGTATCGTGTCAGATTCACAAAATTTACTATCAGAGTAGGATTGGGACAACCGACAGATACTCACTTAACGTGAAATTACCCAACAGAATGCTTAACATAACAAACGCAACCAATTTTGATTCGTAAGTGGCCGAAATAACTTGTTGCTACACGAATGACCCTAAGAATTAAGATCGAACGGGATTGGGCCTCCGCATAGAAATTAAACTATATCTCGTGCTACCCGACCATAATACGGTTTTCCAATCGAAGCTAAGTGCGAATAGCAAATTTATGATTTGAACAATCTTAATTTGGTAAACTTGCCATTTAAATATCTTCAGTGTTGTAACATTATTTGCAGCATCATGTCTCTTTCATATGCTCGAGATTCCAACATTTTAGGAGGCAATATTCCTTTAGGGCAGACTCTATATCAGATATAAGTCGTTTCAAACGAATTAAATTTGCATGTAATAATTTCGAATTGAAATATTTTCCTCATATCGCGTTAATGTTTATTCTAGACCATGTACGTAAACTTAATATGAAGTGATAAATTTGATTCAAATAAATATTACTCATACGTATTAAACCTATCATCGAATTACAAATAAAAACAAATTTGTATACAATTCTAGAAGAGTTGTTATTAATATCAGTAGTTATGATAGTTTTAGTTTTAAATGCTGAAGAAAGAAAAAGCCAAAGACAGGAAGCAAAGCAAACACACAACCCTCTAGTGAGTATTGTAGTATTCGTACGCGAATCATACTTATGTGATTCGTGTAAATGTTGAGTAAGGAGAGTCGGAATCAAAAATATCATACGTATTGTTAAGTATGAGTATGATGAGTACTTCAAACTTTGAATATGAGTAGTATGAGTATGAGTATAGCAGTATGAGAAGTATATTAAAAAAAGTATGAATGCGTATAAGTATCAGAAAATATGAGTATGATTCGAATCTATTCATCTTTTTTAATACTCATTCCTGATCTCTGCTGGGCACCATAGTCTAGTAGGTAGTGGGTTGGCTTACGATCAAACCACAGCCCAGACATCTTGAGACAAAGTATATATGAAAAATATTTATTCGGCGACTTCCTCTCAGTAGTCTTCTGGCAAAAATCTAAGAATAAAAAAAATTGCAACGAAAAGTTTCTCAAATCTGTCTGTAGTTAACCCACCTCTCATGGATCAAATTAACACACACAATATAAGCGGTGTGAGACTAAAGGGTTGTAATTCCAATAAAGGGGTTGCAGAAAGTTAATATATCCTCGAGTTGTTTAAACTGAGTACGGTCATGTGGACTAAAAGTAGGTAAATCTTAATTCTTATTAATACGCACATACCACATTGGTCATTACAAAGCTTTAGTCAGGATTATGTCCTAGTTTGTAATACCACTTATGTGTTGTGTGTGTTAATTTGATTCATGAATAGTGGGACCTACAGTTTAAAGTCGATTCCAAACGACAGATTTTTGATAATCCTTTCATGACAATTTTATTTAATTCCGGAATTATTGCCAGCAATCTGCTGACAGGAAGTCACCGAGGAAATATTATTTCATAATTCGTTTTGTTGCAGATGTCTGACATTGGCTTTGAACCGTTGCCTCACATCTAATAAGCCAACACACTACATCCAAGATTAAGACGACTTCAAAACTCAATAGAAAGTGAAAAGAGGAAGAATGTGTTTTAAATTTTTACACACCGATGAAGTGTAGAACAATATTTTCGTTTTTGAAAATTTCTTCTGAATTCATTAGAAAATCTTACATTATTAAAGTCATTCTGCAATAATCTTTGATCATTAACTTAATGATGGCTTCTATTTCATATATGTACACATAATTATAGGTTTTAATTTTAATAATTTTCCATTTCAATTTAATTGATTAAAATAAATTGTTTCCTAAAATATTGCAAAAACGAAAAGAAATTTTTTTAAAAGCTTTTTTTCTCTTATAATAAAAGAAAGAAAGAAACAAAAACAAAATGTCATTGAATTATATTTTTTTTGTAAAGAAACGAAAACAGTAGCAACAAAAAAAAAACAAACAGAAAGTAAAAAAACAAGCAAATAAATGTGTCAAATTCACCGAATCAAATGAATGAATGAAATATTTTCTTGCTTTTCTTCGCAAACACGTTTCAGTATTGCCTTTGAGGCCATATTAAGATTTCACAAAAACAGGAATGAAAATGTAGTAGAAGAGGAAGAGCGAATGGCAACAGGAACATGTTTTAACAAAAGATTCATTTACACTTGAATACCTTCTTCAGTTCGAAAATTTTCAATTTCTTTTATAGGCACTGGCACAATGGGTTGAAAACTAAGATGTTTGGCTCATATGGGACCTATTGTAGTAGGTAATAGTTAACTGCAGTTAACCCGAATTCCAAACTTGTCCATTGTAGATATCATCCAATGTAGATACCATTTAAAATCTGCTTATTGAATGAAGACACCAATATTACAGCTTAAGTTTGGTGTCTATACTCTGCTCTAATGCTAAAAGACCTGTCAAATGCTCATTCTCTTAAGAACATCAGTTATGTAGCAAGCTGATCTTATAAGTGATAATTTCCTATTCATTCGACATACTTAACAGTATCCGATAGAGTAGTTCACTTTAATGCAGTTATCGAACTTCTGTCAGTCCAACGCATGTCAGAAGCTTTTTAGTTGTCATCATTCTTTACTTATATGTATTGTTGTGCTGTTAAATGTATGGATCTTGTTGAAGTCACTTCTCCTCCTCAGGCACAAGAGATTTTTTTCTGTAATTATTTATTGTCAAAGAATTCTATCTGAACACGTCTCTAATTACAGTATATGGAGTATATTATGGATATAAAATCATTGTCTCTGTAATACAAACAGATTCACTGTCTTAATAAGGTTTAGTTCGTACGAATATATGTACATATATTGCAGCAGTGACAACTATTACATATACCTCAGCTATGTTGCTGTATATTGTGGCGTCGTATTCATATTCGTTTCTTTATCTCGTCTAAAGATAGGAAATAATTTACTGTGTTAACAACATACTCTCAATAGTTGTAATAACTCCTATACTATCATCAAGGTGTTATTAATTAAATACTTCTGACTTTGCTTAAGTCGAGAGACCTTGTCTTATGATTTCCATAAATTATTCAATAACTGTTTCATATATTATTAATGTTCTCTGCGGTATGTTAGTCATAATACATACATAATAGGTCAGGATTACGGCCTAGCTTCTCAACACCACTCATGTTGTGTGCGTTAATTTTATACATGAGTGGCGGGACCTACAGTTTAAAGTGGACTCCAAACGACAGATTTTTGAAAAGCTTTTCATGGCAATTTTTACTCTCAGAGTTTTTGCCAGAAATCTGCTGAGAGGAAGTCGCCGAAGAAATATTTTGTATTTTGTTTTTGATGTCTGGCCTGGGATTCGAACTCGGGCCTTTCGTCTAATAAGCCAACACACTACCTACTAGACCACGGCGGCCTCATTAGTCATAATAGTAGTTCTAAAATGTTTAAAGTAGCAACCAATTTTTTCGGCGACTTCCTCTCAGCAGTCTTCTGACAAATACGAGCAATTGCAGTGAAAAGTTTTTGAAAAATTTTTTCATTAAGGTTGACATTAAGCTGTAGGTCACGTCACTCATAGACAAATTTGAATACACATAATATGGGTGATGGAAGAAACTAGACGTAATCCCAATTTAAATGACCAGTTAAGGAAGTAGGTGGCAAATTTTCTCAAGATTGATGATTTTTGAAGGAAAGTGGTGAAGGTTCAGAATTAGAAATTCACTGGCTAGCGCTGATACACTCTCTCCATTTTGTAAGGAAATATATAACAGCCATTTATCACAAAGACCTCCGATTGATGCTTAATAGAATTGCATATCACCTAGTCAGTACTCCAAGATCCTCTGCAATTTATTTAGCAACATCAGAATGATATTCTCAGCAAAACGCTAGCTTCGAAACTACTCATATCAGTATCTTATGTTATCAAATATTTTCATAGGACAGCAGCAAAAAGCTGTCCATTACTACCGATGAGCGAAGTTCATAGAACATTTCGTACATTTTACAGGCAACATAATCGGATTTGTTAGCAAACAATTGGTAATTTTATTTCTCTTCTACAGCACAAAAAATTGTGTGTGTATCCATCAGAATATTGCCACAGTAGCTCAAGTCTTGAAAAAGACAGGGAAATGTGGATTCCTCAATGTCCTCAATGTGTTGCCTTCCGACTGCGCTGAAATTTTGTTTATTGCTGTTGTTGTCGTTCGTGCAATTTGACGGCTTTGGATTTGTTTTTATGGTGTTAGATTTAGTCATTGATGTATTGAAACCAATATTCAAGCAAAAGTTTAGAACATATGTGTGTCCAAATTTGTTGGAGAATGTTGTAAATGAGACTGATCGCATAGATCATGTAGCTTCTAACCGCAACGCATATACATATGCTATGAAATTATGTGCCAGAAAAAATTTCATTGCAACAAAATTTCTGCCTTTTCAAGCTCTATATACAGAATATTTTTCTAAAACTTTCAATTCACAACTTGCAAAGAACATTATGATCCGCTGCAGTCTAGTAGGTAGTGTGTTGGCTTATTAGACGAGAGCCAGTTCTTTAAACCTTTAATCCACGACATCTTGAAAATCATGAAATATACAAAAAATATTTGTTCGGCGACATTTTCACAGAAGTCATGTGGCAAAAACTATGACAGTAAATTACATTTCCTCAAAAATTTGTCATTAAACTGTAAGTGGCGCCACTTATGGAAAAAATTATCATACACACACATGGGTGGTGTGAAAAGTTACGTGGGGTAACCATTCGTCGAATAGCATGTTCAGTTATTAAATAATGTATTTCGAATAAATTCCCTTGAAGATTCCAGCGGCTCTTCACAAACCAGTTCTATATTTCGATGTCATAGCGAACAACACTTCAATGCTAAACTATTCCTCTTTACAACTTGCTCTGTTCAAAGCAATCATAGTATTGATTGAAAAATCGAGCATAAAAGTTTAAAAAAAAAACACGAATATTAATTACTAAATTTCAGCATTTGTCCCACTGTGCATTGTAACATAATTTTTGCTCGTTCTCTATCATGCTATTGACAATAACTGCGTAAAGTGAATGAATGGAACATTGAATGAAAAAAATAAAAAATTAATACAACAACAAGAAAAACACAGAAAAAGAAAAAATAATGTGGAAAAGAAAGGCATTTTGGCCTGCTTTCAATATCTTTTGCTGTCATTTGAAAAAAACGAAAAAAATCGTTACAAATATAGTCGAAAGCAAATAAACTTGATGCGAAAAAAATCGAAGAAAACATCATACACTAGAGTGGTATGGTGTTGGTACTGTACGAAATTGAACACACATTTCATTTATTGATTTTCTTAGCGATAGAGGAAAATGATAAAAAACGAAACGCATACAAAATTTGATAAAATAATTTCCTCTCTTTTCTTTATACTCCCGACAAATCCCCTTAAAAACATACGATCAAATACGAAAATAATATGGAAACCGATGTTTAATTTTGGGGATATTTTTCAATGATTTAGTTTATTTTCATTTTTTTTGATGGTTTGATGGTAGAAATGAAATGTTTGTTTGATTTGATAAAAGGGAACAGGGAAAATGTATTTTTTTTTTTTTCTAAATTTTTTGTCATTTTTCATCTTCATCATTGACTTTGAAAGAAACGAAATGAAAAAAGAAATCCTTTTAACATACTTCATGGCATACTTGTGTGGCCATTATCACTATTACGGCTATTAAAATTTATTATTACCACAGCCTCCATTATGTTCTCTGAGAAAATTTAAGTATGAAAGGAATAAAATCAATTTGATAATTAAAAGGCAGATAGCGAACTTGTACGAAACAGAAAAATTATCGCCTTCATCAGCATTTTCTTAATTGACCGGGGATTAAAAGCATAAATTTAAAACAACTTTTGGATTTATTTGCATACGTAAATATGTATTGGAGTTATGTAAGTATGTATGTAACAACAAATAATTAAGGTTGTTGAACTATGTATATGTAATCAAATAATAAAATCATTTAAATACATAGGGTAGGGTTTTTATCGATTTAAATTTGAACCATCGGTCTGGCATTACTTACATATGTCATTTTATTCTGTTACAAAATTCAGTATATTATCTCCACTGAACGTAATGAATCGATTTACAATTAAGCAACGTTGCGGTTTATTGGGCGAACGAGAAACTCCACGTTGATGTTAATTTTGCCAAAAAAAAATTAATTATCTTTTCGGATGAAGCTCATTTTCATTTTGGTGGGTACGTTAACAATCAAGATTGCGGTATGTGGGGCTTCATACAGAAGGCAATCCACCCATTACGAGTGACTGTTTCGCGCGGCCTGTATAGCGTAGGCATCATTGGCTCATCTTTCGCAACCATTACGGTCAATGAGGACTCTTACCACACCATAATAACCGATTTTTTTGTACCCGCTCTTTAGGTTATTGATGTGAACGATGCACTAAGCGGCATTTACCTTGAAAAGCTGGCCAAAAAGGCAAAAATGAATTTAAAGAGATTTAAGAAACTGAGTATGCAGTTCGATAGACAACAACATTTTGCAATATATAGTAAATTTTCACGACTTTAAGTTCATCGCGATGTTTGATTTCAACAAGATAGTGCAATTTTCCACACATCTCATGCCACAATCGATTTATTAAGTTAAACGTTTGATGGTGATGTCAATTGACCGCGAAGAAGCTGCGATTTGACACCGTTGAACTATTTTCTGTGGGACGCCGTTAAAGAAAAGTGTTATGCCGACAAACCAGAGACAATGAAGTATTTGAAGGCCAACATTATTTGTTTTATTGCACTTTTAAAATTAAACTTTTATCTCTCCCACCCTATAGTATGATAATCGTTTAATTAACTTAAATGTTGAAATATTATTTGCATTTAATCTTATGCATCAACAATACTTATGTACATTTATATGCATTTAAATAAGCCATTTAATAGAAACAATCATTTCTAATAATCTTTATATTGCAGCTTCCTTAGCATCAGCGATTACCACAGCTAAAGGGTCCGCCAAATAACTTTTTTTTTTTTTTAAATGCTTTAAAAAAAAATACTGAATATTTTCTCAAATTTCTTTTTTTATTTGAAAGTAAAATCCTTCTGGTTAATAATGGAAAATAATTTCATTCAAATGGCTGCCTCGGCTGACCATGCAGTACCCTACACGATCGTTGCAATTTTAAAGCACATTATCGATTGTGTGCAGCTGTATTTCACCAATGGCTTCACGAATATTGTCCTTTAAAGCGTCAATTGTTTCTGCCTTGTCACCCCACAAATAATAGTCCAACGGTGTCAAATCGCAGCTCCGAGGTGGCCAAACGACATCAGCTCTGCGGCTGATAACGCGATCTTCAAAAAGAGGGCGCAAAACATCGAGTGTAGCTTCGGCTGTGTGGGACGTAGCGCCGTCCTGTGGAAACCAAATGTTGCCAATATCTTCCTCTTCAATTTTTGTGAACAAAAATTCGTTCAACATGGCCCGATAACGATCGCCATTGACTGTAAGGGCCACTCCTTGCTCATTTTCGATTTATGCCTCTGGACCAAAATCCGCATCAAACAGTGACTCGTTTTGGGTGTGTCGGCTTTTCAATGTATGCGTGCGGACTTTCTGTGCCCCAAATGCGACAATTTTGCTTGTTTGTTTACATACCCGCCAAGATCAAAATGAACTTCATCTGCAAAGATGATTTTTTTGCCAAAATCGGCACCTTCTGTAGGCTACTCGTGTAGGCTACTGCATGGCCAGTCGAGGCAGCCATTTGAATGAAATTATTTCCCATTATTAACCGGAAGGATTGTACTTTCAAATAAAAAAAGAAATTTGAGAAAATATTCAGTAGTTTTTTTACAGCATTTTCAAAAAAAAAAAATGTTATTTGGCGGACCCTTTAAATAAAGAATTCAAAGAATATCCACCAAACGATTAAGAATCCAATTAAATATGAACTCATTACATGTTAAGCCAAAACAAACTTAGGACTTTTAAAATAATTTCAAAGAATAGGAAATACCAAGTGCATCGATATGAACTGAGCGTTTAGTTTATAAAATTTTTAATAAGAAAATAAAAAAATATGCTCTTCAATATATTGGCCACTGCCAGCTACACATTTCTTCCATTTTTCAGAAAATTTGTGGATTTCAATCCAATAAAACTGTTCGTCTATTGCAGCAAACTAATTTGCCACTTTATAGTAGAAATTGGGCATTGCTGCCTACACATTCTTTCTATCTTTTAGGCAATTTAACACGTTGACTGCCACGACAATTTTTAGAAAATTGGCCACGCACGCCAACATTGACTTTTTGTTCTTTTCCCAGATTCCATTCATCGATACTAGTACTGGTATAATACGATTTTATTCGTAGCTACACAAAAATGGCAGGTTTATTGAGTACGAGTTATCTCGTAGTCGGCAATCAATGTGTTAAGGATTCCATGATAGCAAAACTTCTTTTGAAGCAAACCAATTAGTCAGAAAATTTTCAACTTCCTCGTAGGAATCAAAGTACTGTTCAGGCAATGCGTGCACTGAAAAAACAAATAGCCGTCAGATTAAGCGAAGTACGGCTGGTTAATACGGTAAATGGCGTAGCAGCTGCCAGATTAATGCTTTAATTGCATTTTGAACACTGAATTGAACTTCAGTTTGTGTGCTTTGTCATGTTACAATATTACTTTCCCATGTAGCCCATTCTTGTGGCTTTTTGATCAATAACATAACATAACATAACATAATTGGTCCTGGTTTCTCACACCATTTACACATGTTGTGTATGTTAATTTTATACATGAGTGGTCGGAACTACAGTTTAAAGTCGACTGAGTACGTTCGATTTTTTTGAGAAACTTTTCCTGGCAATTTTATTTATTTGCCAGAAATCTGCTAAGAGAAAGCCCCTGAAGAAATATTTTCTTCATATTTCGTTTTGTTGGAGCTATTTGAACTAGGGTTTGAACCTTGGCCTTATGTCTAACGAGTTAACACACTGCCCATTAGACTACGACGACTTATAGCAATGCAATCCAAATTGATCACTTGTTCTCGGTATCGATTTATATTAACGGTTACACCCGGTATTACATGATACACCACACCTTTCACGTCACACCAAGCAGATAGTGTTGTCTTCACACTGAAACTATCCAGTTTTGTAGTCAAAGTTGGTGTCTGTCATGGATTATCTTTTTATGATTTTGAAAATAAATCCATTTTCCATCGCCAGTAACAATTCGTTACAGCTTTATTTTTCTAACTTGCTTTTGAAGCAAAATATCACAAGTGGTTGGTCGGTTTTCCATCTGCCTGTCAATCAATTCATGTGGCGCATGCTTCTGAAAGAGTCGAAATCATTTTCTGTATGTTGTTTGTGATAGAGTATGATCACCATGTGCCTCAACAAGTATTCGATGGGAATCCAGAGTACTGCTCTTCAAATGAAAACAAAAATTTAAATGCTTTCCGCAAATCATAATTTTATGGTACAAAATTTTCCATTATTAACACGATGAAAACAACATGATATTGTTTGTTCGCTGATATAATGTATTCTGAATATGTTTGACAGTTATCAATGCCAACATAAATAAAGGTTCGTACACAACAAATGTTCCCTATTCACTTCAATTATGTACATACCAGAGATCAGCAATGAGTATTCAAAAGGATAAGTAGATTCGAGTCATACTGATACTTATACGCATTCATACTTATTTTAATATCATACTCATGCTACTCATATTCAAAGTTTGAGTACTCACTGTACTCAAAGTTAACAATACACATGATGTTGTTGATTTCGACTCTCCTTTACTCAACATTTACAAGAATCACAAAATAAGTATTATTCGCGTACGAACACTACAATACTCACTAGAAGGTTGTGTGTTTGCTTTGCTTGCTGTCTTTATCTTTTTCTTTCTTCTTTTTTTTTGTAAATGCAACAACAACTAAGACTGCAAATTATGATGAATGATTCGAAACACTCGAATCATTTATGAGTATTATAAGTATTTTTCTAAATTTATGAATCTGAATGAGTAGGCATATGAATCAAACATATTTCGAATATTATGAGTTTGATGTCAACTTTGTACTCATACTTATTGCAACCTGTACATATAAATCAGTGGTGCAAGAAGTACGAATGAATCAGAGTAGTTGAATTTCAATACTGTTGCCTCACTCATATTCAAAATTTTATGAGAACACATGAGTAGTGAAAAAACGATCCATTCTTGATTACTGGTGCCAAGCACTCTTACTGCCAACAACGTTCATCTTCCCTGTAAAACTGATTAAATGACATCCAATTAAACTTAGGCAAACGAAATATACATATATAGTAGTATATGCCCTGTAACACGTAGCCTGTCAGCACCAAAATGGCCTTGGCCGGGTCATTAGCAATACAATGGCCAAAGATATGTATATGTTCCGCAATTATTTCTATAGGAGCCGAAATTTCCTTGAGAAATCCTTGGTAATCATGGACCAGGTCGAGCCTTGAAAATACGTTCATTACGGATGTAAATGCAGTCTGTCAGTCTAACAAAATCAAGAGATTTTCTCAGGGTAAATTCCATTATCCAACTAGCATTGTAACGCTTTTAAAATGGTCGTACCCACCGCCTAAAAACACTGCTCTGGGCAGACTTTCTTTAAGAAAAATTAATAATCAAAAACTTGATAAATATATCACAGCCCACACTATTATACACGCCAGTTGCGTTATTGGGAACCTCGAGATCTTTAGAACAGAAGCCTGTAGTTGGCATTCAAAAATTAAATTGTCTCTTTAGAATTTCAAATCTTAATTCTTAGCTACATACTACTAAGCTTGGATACATATGTACGTGCATAATTGATCATTACAAGCCTTTGGTCAGGATTAGAGCCTAACTTATCTCTTAACTTAACTAAACGCACGATAGATTTTGGATAAACTTTTCATGGCAATTTTTCATTTTGTAAAATCTGATACAATAAATGTTATTATTTTATTATTTAAGGTTTTTAAAAATCTTACTTTTGCAATTATGAATATCGGAACCTTGCAAGTGTTATTTTATTAAAACATTCTTTCAACGAAGAAATAGTCAATTTGGAACCACATAGTCTTTAATGCAATCGGTTTTGAGTTAATGTCAATCATTCTAAAATTATATACAATTTTGCTTTTATTTGTGATTCAATGATTGGTTTGTTACGTATGAGTAATATTTATTTGTACCAAATTCATCACTTCATATTAAGTATACGTACGTGGTCTAGAATAAACATTAACGCTGTATTAGGTAAATATTTCATTTAAAAATTATTACACCCAAACCTGTTTTTACACGGCTTTTTTTTACGCGAATTTGAAATAACACGGTTTTTTTTTGACATGTGATAACATAATTGAAAGAGCTGTGAAATTTCAATCAGACCTGCAAACATGTATGACTAGGTACAGAGAGCTCTATAAAGAGCTTTCCAAAGTTGGATCACTACGCACTATAACAGAATTTGCTGTTAAAAGAAATAAACCAGCGCCAGGAGCAGCTTCTGAAGATGTAGAAGTAATAAGTATTTCTACTGACGAGACTGATATTGAGCCACCCCAGCAAAAGAGAATGCGCTTGCTATCAGAAACTGACTCTGAATAAAATAAAAAAAAAATTTTTATTGAAAATAATTCCGTTCCTAATTGTCTTAAGAGTTTGATAACTAATTTTATTTTTATAAATGAAGAGAATTTTTAAGTTTTTTCTTTATTTTTTTATAATCATAAAATGAAATAAAATAAAAACTCTGTGTGTACTATTGAACTAAATCTGTACGTTGTTATAAAGTTATTCAATTTTATAGGCATATGTAGGCTGCTGCATCAATCCTATGTATATCTTTTCAGTTTGTTTATACACTTACATACATACATAATATTTATCTTTTTTTACGCGTTTTTTTTTACACGGTATCCACTGGAACGTATCTACCGTGTAAAAAAAGGTTTGGGTGTATATGAAAATTGATTTCGTTTGAAACGACTTATCTATCATAGAGTCTTCCCTAAAATATTGGAATCTCGAACATACGAAAGAGGAGTGATACTACAAAAATTATTTCAACATTGAGGATATTTAAATGCCTATGTGGCAACCTTACCAAATTCAGATTGTTCACATCATAAATTGGAAAACCGTATTATGGTCGGGTAGTCCGAGACATAGTTTGATTTCATACGGAGGCCCAACCCCGTTCAATCTCAATTCTTAAACAAAGAAACATTTTCATGGAGACTTTATTTATTCTCAGAGTTTTTGCTGAGAGAAAGTAGCCTAAAAAGAAAGGATATGGAAACCTCAAAACAAGTAAGCAAACTCCTAAAGAATGATTTCGTATTTCCCCAAAGCCAAAGCCAATCATTGTATTGTTAAACTGGAAGCTTGAAAAAAAATAATTTATATATACTTAAGTTTTGTGAAATTCTACTGGTTATTGCATCGTATAAAATTCCACATATGTTGTTAAACATAAGGCGCCTATTGTGATCTCCACTTTTCAGGTTAAAAGTCAGCAATTATCACAATTTTCTTTAATTGAATTTTATTGAGAAATTATATATCATTGCTATAGTGATAATATTTATAAAATACACGGGTATAAATATGAAAACATTGTTAATTTGATTGATTTCGCTAGAAATTCTTATATGTATTGTGTTTGCAACTTCACAGAGATGCGTTCCGCAGAAAAACTCTTTCATTCGGAGAAATTTATTTTACCAGTTCATGTGGATAATTGATATCAAAATAAATGATTTTTGTTTTGTCCTTTTTGTTTTTTGATTTAATGAACATACATACATACAGAATTCAATTTAATTTAATTGAGTTTTAATACTCAGATGCTCATGTGGAAAACAAAATTTAATTTTTTTCTGCATGCTGTGGAAAGTCCAGGTAATAAATTAAAATTTTTTTTAATGGATTCTATAAAATGATACCTATGGAGAATAAATAATAAAAACAATATAGAGAAGAAGTTCCCAAAAAAAAGTTGAATTGATTTTTACCTAAATCCTCAAATTTTTTTTATGAATCACGGGTTTTTGGAGAAACAAAAATGATTTTATATATCCTGGTCTGGTTTATAAGAAATCGGTATATATTTGTTAGATGATGTCATCTTTTGAGTCACATCTTTTCCGTTGAGCCAATTCTTTTGTGAAGCCGCTGTAGTCTAGTAGGTAATGTGTCGACTTCAAACCTCAGGTCAGCCATCAAAACATAATATGAAAAGAAAATATTTCTTCGGCGACTTCCTCTCAGCAGATTTCTGGCAAAAACTCTGAGAGTAAATAAACCTGCCATGAAAAAGTTTCTAAAGAAATCTGTCGTTCAGAGTTTACGTTAAACTGTAGGTCCCGCTACTCAAGTATAAAATTTAGGCATACAACATGAGTGGTGTGAGAAGTTAGGTTGTAATCCTAACTGAAGGGTTTTAATGACCATTTAGGTGTGTATGTCTATGAATTTCAGAACATAAGGATATTGTGAAAATTGAACTGCAAATGAACGGATTATAGGACCTACATTTTTTTATTGCCTCAATTAAAATAGGTATTCTGCGCTCCATGTTACATAGAGACTTATCTTGTTCGACATCCATCCATTTTCATGGGTCACTGTCCAAATGAAAAGTATGTCAATAGACTTGGCATTCCATTAAATGACTTCAGCAGTAGCTCTTAATTAGAGGAGGATGAGGCGGACTCTTTGACTCTCCAGTACAAAAATTGATTCATATTAGTTCCCAAGAAGTCGCCGTAGTCTAGTAGGTAGTGAAAAATGAATGAAGGAATGGAAAATATTACTCGGCCAACTTCCTCTCAGCAAATTTCTGGCAAAACCGCTGAGAGTTAATAAAATTACCGTGAAACTTTCTTAAAAATCTGTCGTTCGGAAACGTCGTTCGTTCGTGCTTAGGATTAACGCACACAACATAAGTGATGTGAGCAGCTAATCCCTAAAGGGTTATAATAACCAATTTAAGTAAGTTAGCTGCCAATAATTCCTAAAACTATTTCCATTCAAAGTTAATCGACTTTAAGCGACTCTAGTTAAAATCATATAAAAAATATTTTTCTTACAAATGTTGCCACACAAACTGGGAAAATGCGTTTCCTAGCTAGTGTTTGCAATTATTTTCAAATGAAACAATTCCTGACACATTAAAAACATTCATTCATACAGACATTCAGACAAATTTGTTCATTTAATTCTTAAAGGAATTAAATAATTGTTATAGTCAAACAACAACAACAACGAAACATCAGCAGCAAAAATTACAATTCGTTTAACTGAAATAAAGTGAGGATAAATAAATGGAAAACAAAAACAAGTTTTTAATGAAAAATGTCCACTCATTTTTCTAAAAGTTTTTCATAATTTCATACCCTGCTTTAATTTTTGTTTTTTTTTTTAACAATGATCCTGTCATTTACAGATTTTTATAATACTTTTCAAACAAACATTTTTACCTCTCATTTACACACACATACATATACACATGCACACAGTGCAGTTTAGTGTTATATGGCAAGCCATACACAAATGCTTACAAACAAACAAACAAAAATCCAGACATTAACCCATACAAATGTACGATAATGATTGTATACGTAACACATATACAAACAAATAAACATATAAAACATAGAGAGAAGCAGTGAGAGAGAGAGAGTAAAACAAAAAAGAGTTTTTAATTGTTTGCAATTAAATTGTGTGCGGGCAAAAGGACATAGAAAAGCAACACTTGAACCCTTTTTTGTTGTCGTTCTGTTTTGTTATTTGTTTTTCCCATATTTTTATCCATTCTTTAACAGTTTTTGTCTGTGAACCATTTAACATTATGATGAGGTTTTGTACGTTAGCTGCAGAGTATAAAATGTCTGTTACTGAGTTTGTGTTAAAACTGTTAAAAAAAGTTACAATCTAAAGTTGTTACCATAACTATGGCACTCTGCACAAACTATGGACAGAAGGACGAACTAAAACACGAAGTAAAAATCATTTTCATGAAGAATATCATTATAATTCGAAGTTATAAGTGTGTTGTGAGACACACAGGAACGTCCTGGAAAGCGGAAACTTGGCCTGGCTGCAAGCAAAAGACCAAAATCGTTCAAAAACAAAAAAAGACCAAGAAAGACGAAAAAAAACAATAATTTTTGAGTGAATGTCTGCAATTTTTCTTTTACAGAATGTCTTTTTGCCTTGTATTTATTTTTGTCTCAACTGAAATTATGCCACTAAACTCAGGATGATTTGTGAGTCAGTGTCCTGCAGAGACAAAGAGCAGCATAAACAACATTTTAACAGAAAACTTGACAGCAATTAATTCATTTATTTATTCGGTCCATTCATTTGTTTGCTTAGTTAGTGTTGTTGGCCCGGTAATGAACGACTTCAAAGAGAAACGTTTTTCGTTTTGTTAGTTTTTACAAAAACAAAATGGTTTATTTCATTCTAGGCAACCAATATTACTATCTCTTGACTAAAATGATGTACAAAAGAAATATCAGACTCTCAACAAAAGGATAATGTTCTGCGGGTAAAGTAACAATGCTTTCCTTGATATCGAAGAAGCACTTTAGTATATCAAGCCCTCGATTATCTGGGGTCTCTTGAGACTTTCGGCATCGATTCTTTAAGCTGCATTTACTCATGTTATTCGGACAAATTATTTGTCCGCACTACTACTTTTTATATGTAGTTTGACAGCTCTCTTCCCGAGAGATAATATTTTTTACGGACAATTCTCAGCTCGATTTTATTAATAATATAGGGTGGGTGTCTAAAAAGCTTAAATTTAGAAATGCAATCAAACAAAAACGGTTTGAAATTTTGTCAAATTTATTTTTTTATTGCGCAATTGTACAATTGTTCCGGTTCGAAATATAATATAATTTCATTCATGTGGCTGCCGCAGCTTGCTTCACAGCACCTCATTCGATTGGTTCGATTTTGGTACATCGCCATATCTAGGCAATGGCATCACGAAAGTTGGCTTTCAAATGCACAAGTGTCTCTGGTTTGTTGGCATAACACTTTTCTTTAATGGCGCCCACAGAAATTTGTCCAACTGTGTCAAATTGCAGCTTCTTGGCGGCTAATCGATATCACCTTTCAGCTACTAAAATGGCCATCACATGTTTGACGCAATAAATCGATTGTGGGATGAGATGTGTTGCTAGTGCAGCATCCTGTTACAACCAAACATTGTTCACATCAATACTATGAAGAGCGGGTACAAAAAAATCAGTTATCATGGTTCGATAGGTGTCTCTATTGATCGTGATGGTTACCCCGTCCCCATTTTCAAAGAAATATGGGTCACAGATACCTTACCTCCACAAGCCGCACAAGCCGTAGTGGGTGCATTGGCTTCTGTAAGACTAATTGTAGGTTTTCTGAGTCCCAATGTCAATTTGGCAACAAGATGAAAGTGAGCTTCATTTGAAACGATGAATTTTTAGAAAAATTGTTCTCGGAACAACTATAACTTACTTTTTTTTTAATTGTTCCAGTCCTAGTGACCTCAGAATATCGACATCTTCGCTACTTGTACGGCCACAACGAAAGTCAGTAATGCAAGTCTTTCAGATTGAAGTTGATGGTGCAGAGTTTTCATAGCTTAAGTTTAAGTGATGCTTTTTCTGCAAAAAATAATGATTTGTAAACACAAAAAATTTTCCTTTTTCAATTATGGTTGTCCGTTACCAATGGTGCCATATAAAGACAATACAAAAATGCTATACATCTTGTTCGAATTCGGACAGAAGTCAGCTGACAAGATGCACGTTGCGACGACGAGTATTTCCCTTCCAGTTAAGAGGTGAAAAGCTTAAAAAAGAAACTCATGGACTTTTCTTTTTGGTTATAAACAATCTGCACGATACTATGTTTCTTCTGGTGAATGAAACAGTCTTGGCGCTAAAATGAAAGAATTTACGAGAAAGTAGTTTAAATTTTCTTTTGAGTGTTAAACAATCTGAACCGGACATTGGTTTTTCTTTCTCTCTACTTAAAGTAGATTCTGCCTATACATGAAATCCACTAGGACCATTCCAAGCGTTTTTGTTCACAAAAACTTCATTTACACTTGCTGAAAGGCTGGTAAAGAAGTCATATGCTCATTGTAATCAGTATAATTAAAATGTTTAGTCGAGTTTGGGATCCATATGTAAAAATATCGGCTGAGAGCATAGTAAAATCGCCATGAAAAGTTTTTCAAAATAGGTTTTTTTTTGATAGGAGTCGACAATAAACTGTAGGTCCCGCCACTCTTTTATAAAATTAAGCAAACAACGTAAGTGGTGTGGAAAGCTATGTCGCAATCCTGACTGAAGCGTTGAAATTATCTATTTTGTAGGTATGTGTGTATGTAATAATGCCATGCTGATTGCCTGCGTACTCTGTGTATCAGTCACCAATGGTATTGGCGTATGCACACTGTCCACCAGACATTTACTGCATAGAGTGAGGTTGGTTCCAACACGACTCGCAGAGCCTGTATGTGATAATTGGTCTTAGAAACCAGAACTTTCATACACTGCTTTTGCTGCTATAGAGCGCTATGGTTGCTTTTATGTAACTCCAAATGAAGCTATGCTTCAGTTCTACAAGCTGGTCTTTCAGAACATTAGAAAGAGTCTGATAAGTAACAGTTAAGGCTTTAATACGTATCTTAAAAATAGTTTTCTTTAAAAATTTTCTCTCAAATTTTGTTAAATTGAATAAAATTTAAAGAAAGTGTCGAATTTGGTTAGTAAAAATCATTCATGATTATAGTACGAACAGCTGCTAGCGTTTACGTTAAAAATTAAGCAAAAATAATATTTGTTTTAGTTTTTGTTTTTGTTCTTCTGCAAACCTCATATATTTTTAAAATTAATTTTTCATAATCATCTAGAATCACTCCCCAACATTTTTAAAAACGAATTGCAGTTGCAGTTCTGGGTTAAAGTTTAATGGATTCCTTACCAAAAGAGCAGAGAAAAAAAAATTAAAAGAACAGACGTGCACACAAGCAACATTTAACATTAGCGTGGTATGCAAATACAATTCAATGGTTTGACTTTTAGTTTCCTTCGTTCTTTTTTTAATAGTTTTTTTTTTAAATGTTTGCGAAAAAAAACACATACAAACATACAAAAAAATATACAGCAACAGTCACAAACGTCAAGTTGTTTAGCAGAAATGGAAATAAAAAAGCGACAAAAAAATGGAAATAAAAAAATGGAAATAAAAACTCGAAACATTAGAGTGCCAAATATATATAAAAAAAAAGAAAACTTTTTCCAGTTTTAATTCATTTTTGCAGAATTTCAAAATGAAAATAAAATAACAAAGAGGCCAACAACTATCAACATTGGGAATAGAAGACAGGGAGTATAGAGCAGAACAAATGGTTGTTAAAATTCGGGTAAAAAGTTTCAAAAAGCCAAACGCAGAGCCACATAAAATAATCACAATGAATAAGCGAACAAAACGCAAAGTTTAAAAAGTCAATGCGGAGGATTTGCAAAAAAAAAAAAAGAATAGAGAGAGAGAGAACCGGAATATAAAACTGAACCACTAACATTAACGCCATGCCAACTTTAAATCAAACTTATTACTGCAAAAGGGGGAAAATGACAAGCAGAGTAGGACTATGTTAATAAAATTCCCCAAAAACAAGGATTTTTGTATCTGAAGATGTAATTTAAAAGTGTTGAAGATTTATTTTTGAAAAGGTATTAAAATTTTTTTTTAAAAAATTTAGAGTTCGAGATGCTGTCAGTATTTTCTTTTTATGTTAGCAGTGTAATAGCCGGAACAATGGCCATTACAATGGCGCGAAGAATATATACAGCCATGGACAGTAAATTAGCACAAAATCCATATACTTATACTTTGATTGTGATTTTTTTCTCAGTTGTATCGTAATTAGGCCAATTGTTTTGGTCTGCAATGTTGCACGATGACATCTAGTTGTTGTTTAACAAAAAATATTTCCTTTATCGTATATATTTTTTTGTTTTGGCTGCTAATTTGTATCGGTACCTAAATTCAAGCTGGACAGTAAATTAGCACAACGTGCCTAAAAGTGTTTTAGGTACAAGTTATGTTCGAGTATTTTTATTCTTACGGTATATTCTTTTAATTTTGTGGCATTTTAAATAATTTTTGGAAAAAATGGTACGTGGAAAAGATTGCTCACCAGAGGTGAAGCGCATTATCGTTAACTTGTGGCATGATGGGAAAAAGCTGGCTGAAATTGCCGAAATTTCGAATTGCTAGCGAAAACTGATTTAAAACGTCATCATTTCCTTCAAACCAAACATAATAATGTCGCAGAAAATAAAAATTGAAGGCCATGTGTCAAGAAAACAAACCGAAATCGTTGACCGTGCTATTGTCCGGAAGTCAAAGAAGGAGCTTTTCATGTCGTCACGCGATTTTTTGAACGAAATTAACTCCCAATTCAGATTAAATTTATCGGACAGGCTCCTACAAAGACGTCTTAATCACAAAAAGCTCTTTGGACGCTCTTGCTGAAAGAAACCGCTTCTACCAAAAGAAAAATATACTCAAGCGTTTGACGTTTGCTCGCACCCACAATGCTAAAGACCTCCAATTCTGGAAAAAAAATATTTTTTAGTGATGAAACAAAGGTAAATCGTATGGGACCGGATGGTAGAGTGGTTGTTCATTGTCCAAAATGTTAGACATTCAATCCACGTTATGCTCAAAGGACCATAACGCATGTTCGAGGAAACACAATGGTGCGAGGAGCGTTTCCAAGGCACGGTGTAAGTCCCATTGTAAAAATTAATGAAAAATGGCCTGTTATCAGTATTTGGACAATATAAAGAACAAAATGGAACCACAAGCTTTTAAATACATGCCAATTTTATTCATATTTATGCAAGATAGTGGCCCCAAACACACATCTAAGCAGGCAAAGGATTGATTTTATGAAGAGCACATTCCCGCTTTAGACTGGCCATCGCAAAGTTTTGACTTAAACTCGATTGAAAACCCCCTAGAACGATGTGAAATGTACAATTGCTCAACAAAAGTACAACAATTTGGACGATTTGTGCACTGGAATACGGAACGCTTGGTACTCGATTCCCAAAGAACTTTCCCGAAGAACATTGTCCCGTAGATGCCACGCGGCGCTTGAAAATAGGGGCTTCTCTACTAAATATTAATCAAATAATCTGAAAACATTAATATTTTTAATATTTATTAAAGCACATCATTTTTATTCCAGAAATTTTAATTTGTGCTATTTTACTGTCCAGCTAAAATCTGGCGTTTGGTACGTTTCAGGTCTTAATGAGCAGACGACTGGCAATATCGTCAACATTGTTGTTTCTTTTTAAAGAAGAATATGTATTTTAAGTTCCTATGTTTACATTTTTTTATGAGTAGCCCTAAAATACTATAAAAAATATGATTGTTTTTATGACGAAGTTTTGTGCTAATTTAATGTCCATGGCTGTATATAAAGATTTATTGACTTACCAGTGGCATCGAAACAGGCCGCTATGCGCGCTCAAGTGAGGTTTGTTATTAAAGTTGCCACTCCAACCTAACCTAACCATAGAGACTAGCACAGAATTAGAGAACCAAACCACTGTACATTTTCTAAATAAAACATCGTTTAAATCAGTTTCAATTTACAAAGTAATTTGAATGTGCTATAACTGATAGACAAGCTATTGCAAAAGCAAAGTAATTTTTAGAAAGTCTAGTCAAAATAAACCCACATTTATTAAGACGGCTCTTCTGACTTACAGGAATACTCAGTTTATTCTTAAAAATAGTATCGCCCAAGTAATAACACTCGTCATGAAGCCACTTATTTTTTATGGACTTACATGCCAATATCAGTCCAGCAAAGTCTAGTAAAATTGTCCTCTGTTGCCAACTAAATCTTTAATGTGTGCTTTAATTTAATACATGAGTGACGTGACCTACAGTTCAATGTTGACTCCAAAAGTCAGATTTTTCTAGAAACTCTTCATGACAATTTTATTTTACATCAGAGTTTTTGCTAAAATTCTGCTGAGAGTAAGTCACGGAAGAAATGCTTTCTCTATATTTCATTTTGTTAAAGATTTCTGACCTGGAGTTCGAACAATGATCTCACGTCTAAGAAGCCAAAACACGACCTATTAAACTACGACTACTACCTGTAAAACAAATAGTAAAAGGTAAAATAAAAAAAAAGTAAAATTGCCTAGTCTAACTGAGGCAATTGGAATAACAGTGCCCTGTTACATACAATACGCCGATTCTGAACTCGGTACCCGCTCAGTCCAGTTTCTAGGCAATGCAATTTCTCACGATACCCCTATATCCTGAAACTCATATAAGAGTTACCTTTGAATGATATGAAATTTCCTTTAGTATCTTCGCCATTCATGGACAGATGTCAGAAGTTAATTCACTGCCTCACCATCCAACTAAATTATGAAGTTTTCGGGGAAAGTCCTACCTGATCAGAATCCCTAACAGTGTATACCACTTTGTTCAGGATTTTGGAGCCATCAGTATAAACCCCGAAGGAGACTGAAAACCTCCAGATCTTTAGGTCAGCAATCGCTATTTGCAATACTAAAATTAAATACTATGATGTTATAAAGAACCATATAATTGACCTTGTTGTGTCTATGTCCTCCCAGAACTCGATCAGTTCGATAGTCCAAGTTGGACGAGAATTAACAGCATTAAGCCTTAACTTAGACCTCTGTTTCAATGGGAGTCCACTTGAGTATAACAAATACTGCCTTAGTTGGGGTGGAAGAGAGTACACTCGTGATCAGAACAAGCAACAAGACTGTCGTCTATATAACAGTCTAGTGCAATTATAATAAAATGGATCTGAAACAACATCAAGTGTATTAAAGGGATAACGTGGTACAGTGCTTTAAGTACTTGACTATATAACCGAGTTGTTTAATTTGGAATCCATGAGAAATCGGAAAGATTTTCATAATTATTTTGAATTAAAACAAAGGCTGTTTCCCTTTTAATAATAAATGCAGGAAGGCTCCTGGCTCACAACGGAGGATAACAGTACCCACCAATATCATAAGAAGTCAGCCATCCCTAAAAGCCATTGGCATGATCAAAAAATTCTAAAGCAATTACATTTTTGTAGACGGTGTTGTTTTTTAGGTAAATACACATGGCAACTCTGTCATTCTAGCATATGTATCAAGGGACAAATCATCTGAAATGGAAGTAAATCAAAATAAATAATAAGAAATGGCAACAAAAAGGAATAAAATAAATTATTTGCAATATCAAGAGAAAATGAGGCTAAAATGGCTGGTAGATTTAATCGGATTCCATATGACCTAGGTTTGCTTATAAAAATAAATCTCTCACTGAGCGTAAGTCGCCGAAAGAAATATTTTCTTTATATTTCCTTTTGATCTTTACTGCTGAGCCAGGTGTTGAACTAAAAGGTTCTCATCCAATAAGCCAACACCCCACGCAGTAGGCTATGACGATTTGTCAGTGGCATAAAATATGATCTTTCTACTCACATGACTTACAAACATCAAAGATATATCTGTTTCAATCTGTTCATCCTATATTTAAGACGTCAAGCCTCTTCAAAAAAAAGAGCTCTCAAACCGCTTCCAATTACTTACTTAAATGGCCATTAACATCCGGATTAATTGATTTCGACCTGCTTTAACACATTCCTCCAGGCGCCTCTGCTTCTTACGCACATTTGGTCACAGCAATCGATGAGCCCTGTCAGCGATTGGTCCTTCCAACACAAACAAGGGCGTCCTCTTCGCGAATAAAATACCCTTCTCGCTGGTGCACCATCCTCCTTTCGAACGACATGGCCGAACTAGTACAGCCGCTGGATATTAATATGCTGCACAACGGCCATGTCGTTGAGGAGCTCATACAGATTATTTTTGGATCATATACGGAAATCATCGCCAACACGCACTGAACCGAAGACCTTACGTAGAACTTTTCTCTGGAATACTCTCCAGGCTGCTGCAAGCCCCCCCCCTAATCATGGTTAAGATCATTTTAGCTGAGCTTTGGCTTTTGAAAGCTTCTGTTATATATGTATATCCAAGCACGATTGGTGAGTGAATCGAACCTTTGCTTAATAACTCCAAAGAGGAAGCATATTTAGATGGTGTCAACGACCTTTATGCTGTCCTTACTTTCCAAGTTTATCCTAATCTTGTTGGTGTAAGAAATTTCATGAAATCCTGACTGAATATTTTTTTTCCTTAGATACCACAATTCTCAATCGAACTAACCAGCCCTGATTTATTAATAATTTTTCATAACTGTTAGCTAAACTTTAAAAAAAACAGAAGTTTTGGATTACATACGACATCCACTTCAAACTAGCGCAGTAGTCACAATGGCAATTACGGCACAGGCAACCTCAGCAAACAATTGTTAAGCGCTAGTCGTTTTTCCTTTAGCCAGCCAGTGTGCTAAGTTTTACTTTTTAAATCTTTTTTGACTTTTATAAGTACATTACTTTGCCTGCAAAGAATCATGTTGCAGAAGAGTATAGTAGCAAAGAAGCAAATGTTTGCAACATGGTGGAGACTACAAGTCTAAGGAATATGGTAGCGTGTTGTTGTATGTTTTAAAAGCAAGAATGTCTACAAAAATTTATGGTTTTTTTTTGTTTGTTTTTGTAGTTTCTTTTTAAATCCATTAAATGTGTGGTTATAGTTTCCCTTCTAAAGAAACTGTTGCAACTTCAATTTAGCTGTTGCTACTTCTACTTTAACTTCCATTGCCTCGTTTTGAATTCATTTATTTTGGCAGAATTATTTGCTTCGTGTGCTATTTGCTATCGAATCGCATGTAGTTGTATAAGATTTCTTTGGGTTTGGGGAAAAACAAGAAATTGCATTTGAATGTGAGTGGGAATGTGTAACGATTTTGTGGATTTTCTACTTAAAGTCGCTGTCGTTTAGTGAAAAGCTCTGCTAAAGTAATGTTCTGCGAAAAATTCACACATAATTTTCCCTAAAGATTTTTCTATTTTCTATATTAAAATGAATGTGTGTATGCATGTGCTTGTGTATGTAGATGTTTTCCTTTTCATTTCCTTTATAAATGATTTGATATATGGCTTCACTGTTTAACTGCAAAAAAAATAAAAAAAAACTTTGTAACTCCTTATATCCCGGCCCACTAGCTTAAAAGCGTTTCCAGTGTATAAATGCTGTAGAATTTTTTGTTTTCTTTTTACCATCATTTCAATGCAACATTTATGTTGTTAAAGCCATGGTTTTTCTTACCAGAATTAATAAAACGACTACGAATGTCTGACATTTTTGCTACAGCAGCAGCCAAACTAAATAAGCAGTTTGAGAATATATTTTCTTATTCTACCAAAAAAAAAAAACTTTTTTTCTTCAAATTTTTTTCATTCATTCTTACTTTCTTTCTTTAACGCTTAAAATGCATAAATTTTTTAAGAGTCAAAAAAGTAAAGAAATTCGAGAAAAAAATGTGTTTCATAAGTCATGGTATGAGTGTATGTTTGGTGTTGTCATAACTAACATAAACTTATTTATTCCTTCGGGCAGATTTATGTAACTGCAATTTTCTTTATGTAACTGTAACCAGGAAAATATAGAAAAACTCTCTCATTTTCTTTCATATTTCTTTTTTATGCATTCGTAGACATACAGAAAAGAATGAAGAACGAACGACTCATTCATAATATGCAGACTTTTAATGCTACATTAAGTTTATTTCTAACATTGCATTTACATATGGGTAGTTTCACTTTGGAATAGGACAGGAATACCGATATAAACTGCAGAGCTTGCGCTGACCGATTTCTCCCTCCTGTATTCGGGGGAACTTGGTCAGTATGCTATGCATGCTCAAGTGAGCGTTTGGTATGAAGGCGACCACACTAACCTAACCTAACTCAATCGATATAAGACGAACTAAGGAGGCGGCATGTAAGGTGATGCTCTAGAGCAAACTCATCAGTCTCATTGATCAGTCTCTTGAATCACCATAACACTAAAGCATAGCTCCATTATAATTGTAAGTCATTGACCATAGAAGTGTCATTTATGAGAAGGAGGAGACTCGCTAAATGGAGATAAATCTGGTAACAGTACTGCTGTTGAGGGCTTTAAAGTAGAGTCAAGCATGCCGTAATGATTTATAGATTAGTTGGCAGGAAAATCTTGAGGTTGAAACCTAGGAATAATAGCTTGGATGGATATCAGACTGAAGGCGCCATTATCTAGTCGGTAGTGTGGTTCAACTGTATGTGGCTTCGACATCTCGAACATACAAAAAATAAAATATTTCTTTCGGCGACAACCTCTCAGCAATATTCTGCAATATCTCTGGGACTAAATAAAATTGCCATGTAAAGTTTCTTAAAAATGTGTCTTTCGGAGTCGACATTACAGTTTAATGACCCACCAGTAATGGATAAAATTAACACCCAACATAAATGGTGTACGAAGCAAGGGTGTAATCCTGGCTAAAGGGTTATAGTGATCAAATGACTAAGTAAGTATGGATAGCAGTATACATACATACATACATAATTGGCCATTACAGCGCTTCAGTCAAGATTACGGCCTAGCTTCGCACAACACTCATGTTGTGTGTGTTAATTTTATACATGAGTGGCGGGACATACAATTTAAAGCCGACTCAGAACAACAGATTTTTTGAGAAACTTTTCATGGCAATTTTATTTACTCTCAGAGTTTTTGCCAGAAATCTGCTAATAGGAAGTCGCCGAAGAAATATTTTTTCATATTTCGTTTTGATGTCTGACCGGGGATATGAACCGTGGCTTCGCGTCTAATAAGCCAACACACTACCTAATAGACTACGGCGACTATATTAATAAAGTATTAAAATACTTTGGATGGATTTGAATATGTTATACAGACCGACATGCGTTGGCATATCTTGGATCGTGAGCAGCTTATATATGGCTGCGCTAGAAGCTCATTGGACTTAAGCGTGTTGCATTTGGCAGGAACCATCAGAGCCTTGAGGGCATAGTTGAGATAACTAATCATACTGACCTGGCAGATAGAACGACTGACAGCTTTTTGAAACAAAACCAATTAATAAAGTGAATGGAACATCTTTCGAAATAGAGAGGGTCCCACAAGAAATATACGGATGGATTTAAGATAGATAGCGGCAAGAACCAAGAAGAATTCGACCACAAAGTAAAAATTCAGACCCCATATGGATACTTGCGGATATTTCTCAAGTGTAAATTAACGTCATAGCAATATTAGCTAACACCCAGGTTTCCGTCAGTCTTCAATGTGATTGACTGTGTGGGCAAACTCAGCTAAGTAGAGAAAATATAATCACTTTCTGCTAAATTCCGGACAATATGGGATTCAGAGAAATAAGCAGGCAGATGGAAGTGCATGCCAGATGGAAACTTCCACAAGACCAGCACTTTTACGTGGAAGAGGAGGCACGGGAAAAGGATAGACAAATAGAGATTCGGAGACTCTTTTCAAGCCACAAGGTTTTAAAACAATCTAAACTTATGCTGGGTGTTAATAATAGGAGGAGGAGGAGGAGGAGATTAAGGATAGAAAATTGTAATCTGCCCTTGACCTGGCATTATGGATTTAAATATTATTTGTTAAGAATGCAAATAGCCTCAAGTCCAATATGTGGATCTCAGGAACACATACAATTCGTATTGCAGTAGTTTCTTTCAAAAGCATTCTGTGCTATGTGAGCAATTGGGTGTTATTCTTACAGACACCGAACAGCATCCTAGAAGTCGATAGGGCAAAAGAGTTGAAGACATGACGGACATGTAGCATTAAATCTATCGAAAAATTTAGCAAATCTAGTGATCGGTCTGATGTCAATAATTATCTTCAGCTAGTGTCCAAGGTATTAAGTGATTTAATTCAATTCAAATTGTTCAAATAAAATTCACGCAATTCTTAATATACCACAGTCTTTAACGTGCAACAACCCTTTTAGTAACGTAAATGTATATGAGTTCAAGTTGATTCTATTGCATGAATGTGTGTGTCTTTATATCTGTATTAGCATTAGTTTCAAAGAATATGAATATGAGGTTATGACATGTCAACATTTTTTTTCCTCTCTGCTACTCATAAAATAAAGTTTAAGATTATTAGAGATAAACTTATTCATACGAAAAGGTCAAGTAAACATGGGACCATAATCTTCTCTCTCTTTTTTTTATATAACTTTTTTGAGAATAGACAGACACACAGTTGTTGACATACGGCGAGCTGAGCTTGAGTTAAAAAGATATTATTTATTTGAATAATATGAATAGTTTTGGACAGTATAAGGAAATGTTATCAAAATTATTAAATTGGAATTGAAGTGGATTTCTCGCAATATTAGCTAATCTATGGCAGAGTATGAGAGAAATATATGAAAAGTATTTTGAAAGCTTTTGAAAAATAAAGTGTAGAGAATGCTTGAAATGAGAATATTTTTGAATAAAGTGTTGCTACGGTTATTCAAAATACTACGCGCCAGGAAATCAGGGAAAAATAGGAGAGTTTTCAAGTACTTCTCAAACTGTTTTCTTATGTATATTTTGACCTGTTATCTATGATAGACTTTCTGATGTATGAAAGTGCAGTGTTTTATTTGATTTTTCACTCCATTGCCACATTACTAGGACTTTGTACTGAAGAAGCCTAGGTTCTTAGATGATGAGTAGGTCGGTTTCAATGGGCAAAAGACACAGTGTTGTTTATTGACACATGAAATGCATCAATAATATTGCATCATCTGTATCTATGGCTGCTGAAAATATTAGTGATCCAGGAGCTCTTGATATTCTGGGGATGAAAATTCAGTGTGATGTTCACTGGAAGCAGCATATTTTTTTTATAAATGCCGAAAGAAGCACTCAAGTGCCTCGATTTCTTACTACATCTGATCTTCCTTCTATTTACACCGCTTATATCCGACCGAGAATAGAATACAACTCTCAAGTAAGGGGCGGTGACTCGAAGTCTATTTTAAAGCGTACTCGACCGACTTGTTTGCGAGAATCATGTATTCCTGCAAAACATTCATCTTTCTCGCCGAGCACATTCGTTTGTAGTCGATTGGCCAATGGTTCGCACACTGTATTATATACAGACAAAATTCATTCTGTAGCCGGACCATTCATATGCAGAGATCTTTCCTGTCCCTTATGATATAAAGAGTTTGATATGTAGTGTTCACAAACACTACAACCTTCCTCCTACTTCGCATAATATATTTTCCTAGTTCCAGCGCAATAAACTGCATGAGTAGGGAGCATCCCCTGAGTTTTGGTCGTTCAAAAAATAAGCTCTTGCGATTAACATCTCAATTCACCATTAATTGGATCTAACCTTTCCTCAGCAATTCCAAAGAAGAAGACTAGCTTCACCTCTCTCACTCCTCAATCGTTACTTCCAAAGCTGACTTTGATCTGGCAGGTCATCTGCATCTTCGTGCCCAGTAACATTACAATGAACTGATGTCCCAGCATAATCTAATTCGATAATCTGACTTAAAGATGAGTAGCAAATACCTACACACCTACCTGCTGCCTGATTAATCTAAGTTATTACTTTTGAGCTCTTCTTGTTGAGCCCGTTACATGACTAGTTAAGAGGCCTTAACCACCCCGCCCAAAAGACGCTCTATTCTACCAGAGGACTTTAAAAATCCCTGATATTAATCAACTAATTTTCGACTTTCTCGTAGGAATCGAGGGGCTACCCAATCAATGCATGTCCCATCGATGAAAACAAATAGTAGTCGGAAGGAAACATTATTGTGAACAAGGCGGGTACGGTAGAAGCAGCTCCTAACTTAATCCGTATTTTTTGTATTCTAAACCGGCTTTGCTTTCGGTGCAGGTGCATTGTCATGTTGCAAAATGAGGATTCGGAGTTTTGTGGCCCATTCTGTTCTTTTTTTTAACAATGCATAGTTCAAATTGATAATTTGTTGTCGGTAGAGATCTGTATTAACGATTTCACTAGGTTTTATGAGCTCTTGATACACCACTAGACAGCGTTTTCCTGCCGAATCGATCAGGTTTTGCGGCCAAAATTTATGAATTTTTCTGTTTAGGATTCTGAAAATAAATCCACTTTTCATGGCCAGAAGCAATTCTATGCAACACTAATGCCTTTGAAGCACATTCTGTAATTCAGCTCATGGGCACCCATTTTAAAGACTTTTGGATCTCTTCCATAGCTTTTAATTTTAATTTCAGCCATTTGTTACTGACACAAAGTGTCATCTTCGTCCAATATTTTTTGCTATTCAGAGTCTTCAAACTTTCCCCCTACCACGGTTGGAAAGAGCCTACCATTTGCATGTAGTTTGCATGGTGTACTATTTCTTACATGTTCAAAAATGGCCACTGATCTTCGACAGAATTTCCATATAATTTTGGCCAAAAATCTATTTTTTTAAAATTCAAAATCTCGACTCACAAAATTAGTTCAGCTATCCCACTACCACGGTTGGAAACAACACCTTCTGGACTACCATTTGCATATAGTCCGTATGGTTTTCATTTCTAACATCATAATCGTTATCTCTGAACTGTCATAACCATCTCCTACATGTCGCTTCTAATAGAGCATGATCACCATATGCCTCGACATGCATTCAAGGCAAGTCTCCAGAACTTTATTTCAAATGCAAACAAATAATTAAGCTTTCTGGTGCTAAATTCACCATCTTTAAAACAATATGAAGTTGTTTGTTCAAAAATTTGATATGTAGTGAATATGTTTGACTGATGTCATCGCCAACACACAAAAAAAAAAGGATTAAGACTAGTTCACAATAAATTATTCATAAGTCGCCGTAGTCTAGAAAGTAGAATGTTGGCTTATTAGACGTGAGGCCATAGTCCAAACCTCATGTCGGACATCAATGCGAAATATGAACAAATATTTCTTCGGCTACATCCTCTCAGCACATTTCTGGCACAAACTCTGAGAGTAAATCAAAAATTGCCGTGAAAAGTTTCTCCAAAAAATATCCGTCGTTCGGAATCGTCTTTGAACTGTAGGTCCCGCCATTAATGTATAAAAATTAACGCACACAACTTAAGTGGTGTGAGAAGCTAGGTTATAATCCTAATGACTAATTACGTAAGTATCACTTCATATCGGTACATCTGGTAATTTTTAATGGGAAAGACCTGTTTTCCGTGTAGCATTAGTCGCTTAATAATCGCGTGTAAACACCTCGACGTAACAGGATCTATAGGGACGCATATTCGTCTAAAAATTTTTGGGGCAGCTATTTCCACATATTTTGATAGAACAATGCACTGAACTAACTGCCACTATATTTTATTATATTCCAACGTACTTTTTAGTGTCAAACAAAATATTTTCTCATGATTTAAAATTTGATTTAAAGTTAATCCTTCATTTAATCCTTCAAAAAAAATCCAAAATGAAAAGCAAACTTAATATTAAAAACCTTTATTTCTATTGCAGCCAACAACTTTACCATAAAAGGCGATATCGTTATCACTAAAGCCACTTCAAATGTCATTATTAAAGAGCGAAATTTGATTAAAAAGCCAACCAACACTTTGGCTATCTTTTTGCTTTCTGTTTTTACTAGTTTTGAGAAAGCAGCTGAATGTTGCATTACCATATTATTAAAACCACAAGCAAAAGCAACAACAACAAAAAGGTGCACGAAAATTATATGCAACAGAAATATGTAATCTTAACCAATTCGTTAAGTAGACAAGTTTAAAAAAGAAGCCAAGAGAGAGGGAGAGAGAGAGAGAGAAAGAGGAAAAAGTTAAAGTACAAAAGGGATATTTTAAACGTTGACCAAAGGATAAGGCACTCAAAACCCAGTTGGCTTTTATGAGAAACTAAGCGGATTTTAAATTCTCCAGAAACAAAACGTTGATAGCACTCTCTGAAAGAGACAAAAATTACAACAGCAACAGCGACACCAGCCACCAACATTAACTTCTTTGCAACCAGCAAACGGTTAAGAATAGAATAGAGAACATGGCATTCTATAGAATCGTAATAGCCCAGCAAATGGTAAAGTAAAGTTTTCAAAGATTACGAAGAAAAACGGATTTTATCCGGCAACTTAAAATACAAAAACAACTGGTGAATGGTGAGTGGTGAATGGAAGCATTAGCCAGTTGATGCAGGCGAAAACGTTTCAGGTTTTAAAAACACAAAAACAATACAAGTATCAAATACCAATTCTACCGACCGGTCACACTTTGTAAACGTTTAGTTTGTATAGCATGAATAGTAAAAGGTTTATTGCCTTCAACAAAGCCAAACTGTAGTCTCTCCTCGAAAGCCGTCACCATCGACACAACGTCATCATTATAATCATTATCAGCTTAATCATCGTCATCGTTATCATTATTTTAATATTGTAAAACGGAAGTGGAATATTTAAAAGCATACAGAATGCAAATAAAACTGAAATTGTGGTATGAACTGATGTGTTCCGTATAATGGGGCACGTGCTGTTATAAAGCAACAGACAGCTGTCCCATGAATATTTTATAAGGCCAATATCATACACAAAAAAAAAACTAAAAAGCTAAAAAGCCAAGAATTTTAAACATGAAAAAGCATACAAGCCAGCCAAAATAAATGACAATAAGCTGCTAACAAATATCGTTTAATATGCTCAACTAAAAAACGCTTAAAAGTTAAAGTGTAACTAAATTTATTAGAAAACTAGTTTCGTGGCAATAAGCAAATAATTATGACCGATCTTAGACACTCGGTCGATAAAACTCGATTTCAACAGAAGCAAAATTCCCATGACAGCAATTATCGCTCCAGCTGCAGTTCAACACCGGAACTCCAGAAACAATCAGGCTTAAGTGTTAACAAAGCAACCGCAAATTCTGGCTTGCGCAAACCATTGCTTCAGAATCTAGTCGATCATCCCAACATGAGCAGTGCTAGTGGTGGTAGCACCACCAGCACAACTGCCACCACAAACACCATCGGTCGCAACTCTTTATATGGCCATGAAAATGGCAACATCAACTCATCCACGGCTGAAATACAATTCGATGAACGTGAGATTTACTATGTGTCGCCATCGAAACGAAAAAATAGTCTTAGTGCTTCCCAAACACCTGTGTTACGCAGCAGCCTCAGAGCCTGTGAACGTTTACGTTCCTTTAGTCCTACCTCGGCTGCCGCCATAGCTCCCTCTTACCCGCCTATAATGCCTTCAGCCGCATATGGAGCCCGTCTCAGCGGCACTCCCGGCCATGATCTTAGCTTTGATAATTATGACTCATCTTCACATTATTCCGATACCGCAATGCAAGTCTTGAGATCGGGCAGCTGTTCTGCCATGACCACCATCTTAAGTAGCAACAATCTCATCAATAGCTCAACGCACTCTAATACTGCTGCCAATAACTCAAACAGCTCTTCGTCAAGTCTAGCACAGCAACAGCAACAACAACAACAACAAATACTGCAACAGACTCACTTACCTCCCGGGCAACGTGTGCAAAATAATGTGGTCACCTTTTCGAATCACATCAGTGAACAACCTGCAGCTGCTGCACCACAAAATCGCGGTTCTTTACGTCGTGCCAAGGGTCGCAGTAATCAGTCATTGTGCAGCTGTGATGCTGGCAACGAAACAGAATTAAATCCAGATCCCTCAAAACCTCTGTACGAATACAGTTTGGAACGCCGCCACAAGGGCCATACGTACACATGCGAACAGAATGCTCAAATATTGTTACGTCTGGAGCGCGAACGTAATCGTAAATTATCCTTGGGTGGTGGCAGCATGGCAGGCAGTATAGTACCTAGTGGTGGAAATGTTAACGGAGAAGATTTGGAGGTAAGCGAATTATTTAAATTAAATTAAATTTTTTTCAGTAAGAAATTTCTAGTATTCAAGTACGGCAGGCCTATGCCTGCCTATTCAATACATTTTTCTCTATAAAATTCTTAATTAATTTTGACGTAAATTTATAATCGTTTCAATGCTCGTTCAATGCTGAGGCATGACGTAATATCCCCTCCTGCAATATACATATTTTATACTTTCAGTCTTGCCATAATCCTGTCGATTTTGTGGAAATGACCTCACACGTTCCACATTTAAGCGTTTACAGTACATTATTTACGATTTAGTATTTTACTATGGTGTCATCGTACTCTGTTAACTCGCTTACATTATTATTATCATCATCGTGAAGACGCGATATGATGGTCCATTGTACTCCCCTCAAACTTTATGAGGTGTCCTTAGAATGTCTCCTATAAATCGTATAAGCCATGACCAAATTCAGTATGATGAGCAATGCAATGTCCAGCACCTAATATGTACCCATTTGTTTCCTCCTGTGGTGTAATGAAACATCACAGTTTACAAGAATAAGTTCTGATTCATTCTTATCAGAAAGTCTGATTTGAATGAATTGTCGAACTGCCTGGCTATGATGTCCACAAAGTTATAATAACAGCGGGCAAGCTTGAAGCGACTGTCTGTGATACCATTCAATACAGATTTAAGGCTGTAAAACGGTGATCATTTCTAAATTGAGGTTGTCTGAGGGAAAATAGAGGCAAAATATGTGGGAGTGGTACTACAAAGCAAACTTATATTGAGGCCCATACATAAAGTATGACGAAAAAAACCCAGCATTCCCTAATCACGTCCATAAAGCTTGCAGGGAATTTTGCTTCATTACTATACCAGAATCGTCTGACCAACCAAGACATATGGGTTAATTGTGTAGCTCGATCAAACAAGTTGTAGTAGTCTAATAGGTAGTCCATTGTTTTATTAGACGTAAGTCCACGCTTCAAACCCCAAGTCAGAGATCTCCAACAAAATGAAATAAGAAATGAAATATTTTTTCAGCGACTTCCTCTCAGCCGATTCCAATGAAAAGTTGCTCAAAAATCTATAATTCGGAGTGGACTTTAAGCTATAGGTTCCTTCCCTCTTAAATAAAATTAACACACACAACATGAGTAGTGATAGAAGCTAGGTCGTAATCCTGCCTGTAGGGTTGTAATCAACAATAATGTATGCTTGGTTCGAACAATCTTGAAAACAATCCGGTTGACGTTGGATACAGATTAGCTTAGGGAATGAGCACTTGTCCCACGGCGGTTAAGGCTATTTTAGATTTAAGGCCACCTAAACTTATGCGTTGCAATTATCGCAGACAAATCGAACACGATATTCGTTAACAGAGAGCTAATTTTAACTCCTGGTTAGAAAACGCTTTCCAACCAAACTGAAGTCGCCGTAGACTAGTAGTTAGTGTGTTGGCTATTCAGACGCGAGCCCGAAAAAATATTTCTTTCGCCGACTGCCTCCCAGCAGTCTTATGGTGCCATTAAAACCTTGAAGAAACGTGGAGGTTCATCTTTGCCAGTCATCAAGAAATACCTCACCAGCACATACAAAGTAGACATACGAGCCAATTTTTGTATGTCTACCTTATATGTGCTGGTGAGGTATTTCTTGATGACTGGCAAAGATTCATTGAAAAGTAGAAATTAATCCAAATTCAAGCTAAGGGTGCTTCTGTTTCATTCAAATTGTCAGCTGCTGCTTCAAGGGGTCCCAACCAAAGTTTTTTAAAAATCCCAGAGTAACTTAAACCTTATGCTTGGGGTAGTGCAACAGACCGGAGTCTTTGGTGAAAATCGATGCCAATACCCTTTCGGTAACAGTCCAGCACGATACCCAATACACCACTAGAACACTCATCCCGTTAAGGGCAAATTGTATAGCACGCTACCCACTAGACTAACAGGGCTCTCATCCTACAAAAAAAAACAAAGATCACTTTGCTTGACAATGTCTTACTGTTTCAGAGTAAATGCTTCAGAAAAATTTATTTGTAATTAAAAAATAAAAAAAAATATTTTCAATTTTATTATTCCAAGTAATTAGGTGCTCGTTTTCGAGCAACTCATTGATACGTGAAATCACAGTTAAATTTCTTTTGCTTGTTACAGAAGTCTGTTATTATTTTAATTAATTTTTTGTTTTTTTTTTTTTTACAACAAATATGCTTAAAACGCAATTAAGTAAACAAAAACGTTTCGTAGACAATAAAATTAAAATAAAAAGAAAACTTACTTTTGGGTTTTGTTGTAGCATTCTATTTATGGATTTTGTATGTGTCTCACGCGATTTACGTGGCAGCTTGGCAAAAACATGTGGCGCTTTTCTTGTCATTTGCCTCTCCAAAGAAAATTAAATGTTTAAAAAAATATTGTATGAAATTTGTGCCTATAAGTGGAGATAATATACAAGAACATACAGTGAGCATCCAAAGAAACTGTACATTAAAAAAAATATACATTAATAAATTACTGTTATTTGTATTTTAAAATTGTTTCATTGCCATATTGAAACAAGAAAAAACATTCCAAAAGATTTCAAAATATTGTCAAATTTTTTCGGGCACTCTCCTTAAATGATAAAAGTTGAGTTTAGTGATTGTTAAAATTTTATTTATAGAGTACAGTTTCTTTTGACGCTCACTGTATGTATGTCTGTGTGTACTCTACCGAAAAGAAATGTTATATGAATATATTTATTCTTAAAATTCTTAGAAAACCATTTACAGAGACTGAAACGAAATAGTCATTTATGCACGATTTACAAAGAAAAACAGTAAAAAGCACAACACGTTTCCAAATATTGCCACTCATTTTTTTGTTGTAAAACAAAAGCAAATATGTACATGCAAATGTTGTAGCAATATAAGAAACTCTCTTTTAAATATAAAGCACACGCTCGCACACATATGCCTACATCATGATATTACCCATGTAAAGTGCTAAAAGGTCCATACAGACCTACTGGTGAATCCTTTTATTTTTTTGGTCCTTCTTGTTCGTAATTGAATGCATGTTTCTCAAATAAATTGTAGTTTTGTTTTGTTGAGTTAATTTATATTTAAAGCACAATTGTTATGCTCACTTATTTGTATGGTAGGTAGCTGCTATACGGCATTAAATATGCGGTTTCGTTTTTATACAACAAAAAGAGCACCTGTAAGTTACCCAAGAAATACTGTACACACATATGGGTGGTTTTCAAACAATGCTATGAACTGTTATTGGCTGAAAAGATAGAATGAAACTCCATATCATGGTGAAAATTTGAACAACAAATCCAAATTACAGCAATCAAGTGACAAGTGACGTCGGCAAACAGGTGTTCCGCTAGAATTGTTCAATATTCTATCTTATTTCTCGTAAAACTTTGAAGGACGCTGGCTTAACCTATAGACGAAATGTGTAGGAACTAAATGGATTCACTGGTGTAGAGGTCCGCTGTAAAAACAACGAATTTGACTTAACTTCTTAATACTATTTCAATTCGCCAACCCGACTAACGGCCTTCCACGATATGGTCCTTCCAAACCAAACAAGGTATTCATCTTCGCCGACTTTCGCAAATCCCCGAATCAAATGCTCATCTCGACGGAGCGTCCACCTTCATTCGAACGACATGGTCGAGTCAGCGCGAAATATGAAAAAATAAAAAAATATTTCTTCGGCGGCTTCCTATCAGCAGATTTCTGGCAAAAACTCTGAGAGTAAATAAAATTGCCATGAAAATTTTTCAAAAAAATCTGTCATTCGGAGTCGACTTTAAACTGTAGGTCCAGCCACTCATGATAAAATGAACACACACAACATGAGTGGTGTTCAGAAGCTAGGCCGTAATCCTGACTGAAGGGTTGTAATGGCCAATTATGTATATGTATGGTCACCGACTTACAATTTTAATCGAGCTATGCTATAATGCGGTGCTGATTGTAGAGACTGGTCAATGAAACTGGTCAATGAAACTGGTCAATGAGTCTTGTCAGTTAACTCGGGTTCGCATCTAAGAAGTCAACACACTGCGTATTAGACTACAGCAACTTAGAGAGCAAAATCCTCAGCTCTGACATAAAAAACGTACATATTTTTTCAGCCTGCCCCCAGCAGTTTTCTGGCAAAAGCTTTGAGAGGAAGTAATGTCATGACAAGCTACTCAAATCAGTCGTTCGCAGTGGTCTTTAAACTGTAGATCCCGCCGTTCATGGATAAAATTAACATGCACAGCGTCGATCATGTGAGAAGTCAGGACGTATTATTCACTGAAGATTTGTTTTGGCTAATTAAATAAGTAAGCAAGGGCCGGCGATAAGATGCGGAAGAGTTCGGAAAGTCGATCTGATGGTGCAAATATAGACTAGAGATTGAGATCCATAGCTAGGGTCTTCACTAACATATGCAAAGGATTTAAAACTAATACAGCCTCCAATACAATTGTCTCTGTTATGTAAAGCTACCATAGAACTTGATACTTATAGAATGAGTGTCAAAAATAACTCTGCATATTTTTAACATACAAACAAAGAGATTTCAAGCGAAATGACCCTTATATTCTAAAAGTATTAAAAACATTTTGCTCAAATTTGGGAGAAAAAAGAACGACAAACTTTGGCACGATACACAACGGGCATAAATTCGCATTTTCTATTTAAATTACAAACACAAATAGACTCTAACGATATACTAAACGAGCAAACTGTAGATTGCATGTGGCGTAAATTTTTGTTGGAGACGCAAAATTTCTCTCATATGATGCCACACATACATTAAATATTTAAATAACTTCACAAGCACATGTGTTTTCCAACTGGCTTTTCGTTGGTGGATTTGACCTTAACTATGCCACTTATTCAAATTTATCAAAATAATATAGAAGCGGCACGTTTAGAATTTATCTGTTTTACTGGCAACAGATTTGTTGCAAAAAAAAAAACGGGTCTTTTGTGAAATTAAATGAATCTTCACGTAGCAATAATGAAATAACGTGGTACAGCATGTTTATATAACAAATGTGTGGATTATAAAAGGAGGTAATTTCATCAAGTATCACATAAAATGTACGATGATTATAAACAAAACTATTTTGGGCATTAATTTTACACAACAAATTTAAAAATGTTTTTCCTTTTTTTGTGCCTTCTAAGTAATTACACAGTGGAACTCTCGAAAAGCACAACTTGTTCACCAATTATCAAATTTATTTAAGATTTATATCATAACGAATTACATATCTTTAACAATAGATTTGAAATTTATTAAAATCTTGGTATATTAACTTCATGATGTAATCCTCTGTTATATCGGTTTCAATTTGAACCATCGCTTATTTCGAATCTAGCTATACTTATGTCATTCTATTCTGTCACAAAATTCAATATATTATCTCTACTGAACGTAATGAATCGATTACGCTTGAGCAACGTTGGGTTTAATTGGAAATTTATTTCCAAAACAAAGTTAATTGGTCGGAAATTGCACGAAAATGTCGTACAAAATTTGGTTGCAGAGATGGACCAACAGTGCCCGGTATACATATATACATAATTGGCCATTACAACCCTTCGGTCAGGATTACGGCCAAGTTTATTGCTAAAGTTCGTGAAATTGGTTTTATAGTTGCTGCGCCAAGACGTGAGCGTCCTCGTACAGTGCGTACTCCCGCAAATATCGAAGCTGTGGTTGTGAGTGTGCGTGATGATCCATCAACATCAACTCGTCACTGTTCCCAAGAATTGAACATTTCACGCACCAGCTTACTTCGAATATTGGGAAGAGATCTCTGTATGACGCCTTACAAAGTTCAATTGGTTCAAGAACTGAAACCACATGACCATCCGCTTCGTTTTCGCTTCGCTAGATACGCCAACGAGAAACGATTTTGCAAAAAAAAAAAAAACATTTTCGGTTGAAACTCATTTTCGTTTTGGTGGGTACGTTAATAAGCAACATTGCCTTATTTGGGGGCTCAGAAAACCAACACGTGGTCTTACAGAAGGCAATGCACCCATTACGACTGACTGTTTGATGCGCTTGTGGAGCACAAACATCATTGGCTCATATTTCTTTTAAAATGAGGACCGTGCAACAATTGAAAACAATTTTTTTATAACGGCTCTTCATGGTATTGATCTAAATGATATTCGGTTTTCTATAGGGTGATGCAACTTGCCGCACATCTCATTCCACAATTGATGGCCCTTTAATTAGATGAAATGGTGATGTCAATCGGTTGGCAAGAAGCTGTGATTATGTTGGATTATTTTCTGTGGAGCGCCATTAAAGAAAAGTCTTATGTCGTTAAACCAGAGACAATTCAGCATTTCAAGGCCAACATTCGTGATGCCATTGCCGAGATACGACCCCCATACGCTCGAAAAAGTGCACAAAAATTGGTCCGATCGAAAGAGGTACTGTGAGATCAGCCTCGGCAGCCATATGAAGGGAACAATATTCCATTTCTAACCGGAACAATTGTACTTCAGAACAAAAAGCTAAATTTGGCAAAATTTCAAACGGGTTTTTTGTTGTATTTTTTGAAATTAAAACCTTTAAATTTTCCACCCTATATTAGATAGATAAGTATCTAAGTAGAGGTGACTGCCTACCTAAACAAGTTGCATTGACATACTTAAACCACATAAAACCATTTTGATACCAGAATTTTACATTTTCCCCTTCTTAGGCCACCAATGTCTGTAATTAATAATTCGTTTAAATTATCTACACATCAAATTGCATTTGCCCAGCATTGTGATTCGTACGCTTCTTTATCTCGTCAGCTGGGGCAGAAGTCATTTGCAATGTGCCCAAGACCAATATTCCTAAGTGTCCATGCCTAGTAATAACTGCAACAACCAAACTGATCGTTCTTTTTAGACGTTTAAGCGGAATTTCACTGTGCCCTAGTTTTGACCAGATATTACTGCGCCGTTCTGTCATCTGGCGTTGACGAAATTATAAAGTTTCCCGGTACCCGCATGATATGAACTGGTACCTGATTCCACTACGTCGTTGAAATGTTCGCAACAACTGTATATCGTCATGTACTCCATTTCCTCGCAGCCCAACGTACATAATTGTTCATTTCAACCCTTCAGTCAGGATACGACCTAGCTTTTCACACCCCATAAGTTGTGTGTGTTAATTTTATACAGTTAAAAGTCGACTCCGAACGACAAATGTTTGAGAAACTTTTCGTGGCAATTTCCTTATCTCTCAGAGTTTGTTTCAGAAATCTGCTGAGAGGAAGTCGCCGAGGAAATATTTTTTCATATTTCAATTTGTAGGAAATGTCTGAACTGGGGTTTGAACCGTGACCTCACGTCTAATAAGCCAAGATATTACCTACTAGACTAAGGCGACTAGTTCCATCATCTTTTGACCTAAATCTGAAGATGTGTATACCAACGACAGTGTGGTTTCAATACAATGGCGCTGTGTACCACACAGCTCATGCCACATAAGATATTCTGGCCATCCTACGTGAAGATGATATAAACTGGCCACCAAAATCGTATGGTTTGACCATAAAGAGACTTTTTCTTGTGGGTTTTTCTTAAGTTAGAAGTACGAAAATGAAATACAATCCACAGCGGTCCTCTAAGTCAATACAACTCATGTCGGCCTGATTTATGTCATTGGCCATCCCAATATAATGCCATTAATGGCTTGATTGAAGACCCAATAAAATTCATGAAGTCCTTGTCCCGAAAGTTGTTGCTTAATGTAACATCATCATGCTTACTTACTTACTTACTTAATTGGCCATAAAACCCGTTTAACGGATTTCGGCCTGCCGTAACACATCCTTCCAGGCGCCTCTGCTTCTTGCGCGCCTACGCCAGTTGGTCACACCAATCGATGACAGGGCTTCCTCGATTTGGTCCTTCCAACGGATACAAGGTCGTCCTCTTCGCCGACTTCCGCAGATTCCCGCATCAAATACCCGTCTCGCCGGAGCATCCTCCTCCATTCGAACGACATGGCCGAGCCAGCGCAGCCGCTGGATATTAATGCGCTGTACAACGTCTACGTCGTTGAGGAGCTCATACAGCTCACTGTTGGATCGGATACGGAAATCATCGCCAACTCGCACTGGACCGAAGATCTTACATCATGCTTACACTGTAAGGTAATCAAATTCATTTCTATAGTTGTGAGCGTTAAAGGATTACCCCAGGCATTCAGTATTTCTTTATATTGAAATCATTAACTTCGCACAATCTTCGTGCACCACTCTTTCTCTAATCTTTTACAAACGCTTTACTATCATCGGCATAGCCTACTAATCTCCAATTTCAGACGTAGGCCACTAAATAGCAATTGGTATCCACCATGACAAAATAATTCTTTAATTTCCCTCAACTGATGAGAATTAATCTGAATGCTTTTCAATTTCCCTCGTATTTATTTATTTCCCATAAGCATTGTATGGTTGGTATACGGTGTTGTTTATTTATTTAGGAAAGTTATTGTATAATCACATGCAATTATATATTGTTTAATTAAGCTAATTAACCTCGGATTTATCTCAATTAATATGACGCACGCTAGGTCTCTCTGGTATAATATTTCAAAAAAGATTGTGTATTTATTATGTAAGACGCACTAACAAGCAAAAATACTAACCACATACATGTATGTGTTGAAACCCTCATGCATAAGAGGTTTCCTCTAAATCTTATGACAATTTCTCATAAACGCGTATTGTGTCTTTATACTTCATTCACACACACGAACACCCACACACACCTATTCGCATTAATTTACTCACAAACATTAGTTTATATTACTCCGAGAAGAAATTGTACGAAGTATTATAACGAGTATGCGTTTGTATACGTCTATGTACTTTCTATAGATTTATTACTCTTTATATACCAGTACTGTGGGGGAGTATTTAAGGATGTATTTATAAATAGTATACCCTACTCCACCTTGGTTGATATATTAATTCTGCATTGCACCTTATTTGAGTTTGCGGTAGTTTTGGATTAAATGACGTGACCAAGTCAGACAATATTCCAAACGAATCCTAAAGTATTTCGTATTATTTTTTGGAGTGCGACCAGAGGTCAACAATGAATCGTTTTTTGGCTACTCATTAGTACTAATGAAATTTTGACTATAAGTGAGTCAACAATATTGAAATTCAACTACTCTGATTCATTCGTACTCACTATGACATTGATTTATAAGTACAGGTTGCAATGACCACGAGTACAACGTTGACATCAAACTCATAACATTCGAAATATTCATTCTACTCATTCAGATTCATAAATTGAGAAAAATACTTATAATACTCATAAATGATTCGAGTGGTTCGAATCATTCATCAAAATTGCAGTCTTAGTTGTTGTTGCAATGCAAACACACAATCTTCTTGTGAGTTGTTTAGTGTTCGTACGCAAATCATACTTATTTTGTGATTCTTGTAAAGAATAGTCGAAATCAACAACATCATGCGTATTCTCAAGTATGAGTACACTGAGTACTTCAAACTTTGAATATGAGTAGTATGAGTATGATAATGAAATAAGTATGAATACGTATAAGTATCAGAAATTATGAGTATGATTCGAATCTACTCATCTTTTTGAATACTCATTGCTGATCTCTGGGTGTGACTTACTTGAATATTTTCTGTTTGTCTATTTTTAGCCAATTTCTGCTCGCTTTGACTGTAACCCTTCACTTTAGGAGACATTTGTCCAGCTCGCTGAAATATATCTGCAGTTTCTAGAATGTATTGACAGGCAATCGTGACAGCAACTGACGAAAGCCGTATAACCCGTTACAGTACCATATGGTTAATGACATATAATAGAGGATATAAAATACTTTCTTGATAAATGCCAGCAGAAATTTTATTCGATAAGGAGAATTATACAATCTATTAGATAAAGACTAGAGAATCACTTTAGTCCTTTGTGCCATAATATAACAAGCACATAGGAGACGCGTTTGAAGAGAGCTACACGGTATTTCTAAGTTTCGTAGGCAGTCCACATTGAAATTGTTGCACTTGCCTTAATATAAAATAGCTCTTCTGTAATGCAAGTCGCCGTAGTTTAGCTGGTAGTGTGCTAGTTTATTAGACGAGAACCCTTGGTTCAAGTCCTGGTCAGACATCTGGAACAAAACGAAATATCAAATTATATTACCTTCGGTGACTTCCTCTCAGCAGTCTTCTGGCAAAAATTCTGAGAGTAAATAAAATTTCCGTGAAAAGTTTCTCAAAAATTTGGTGTTCGGAGTCGACATTAAACTGTAAGTACCGGCTCTTATGGATAAAATTAACACACAGACGCAATATGGGTGACTAGGTCATAATTGTGAGTAACGGACTGTAATGACCAGTCAATCTACTTTATCATTTTGTCATCTACAGCACCACACAGTCGGACTTGACCAAATAAAATATTTCACTGATTTAATATTAGACACACTACGCTGGTGTGAATGATAAAGGGTGGACCACTTAGAAGTTTTAATTTATAAATGCAATCAAATAAATACGGTTTGAAATTTTGTCAAATTTATTTTTTTTTTTGTGAAGTACAATTATACCGGCTAGAAGTGGAATATTATTTCATTGATATGGCTGTTACGGCTGACCTCACAGTGCACAGTTTTCGTGCACTTTTTCGAAAGTATAGGGTCGTAAGTCGGCAATAGCATCACGAAAGTTGACCTTTAAATGCTCAATTGGGTCTGGAATATTTTTTCTGCGAACACTTTTCTTTAACAGCGCCACACAGAAAATATACCAGCAGTGTTAAATCGCAGCTTCTTGGCGGCCAATTGACATCACCATTTCGGCTAATTCAACGGCCATCAAATCAAACATCGTTCACATCAATACCATGAAGAGCGGGCATAAAAAAATCTGTTATAATGCTGTGATATGCGTCTCCATTGACCGTAATGGTTGTGCCGTCCTCATTTTCAAAGAAATATGGGCCAATGCTGCGTCTCGTAGTGGATGCATTGGCTTCTGTAAGACCACGGGTGGTATTGGTCTCATAGCTTCAAATACGGCAATTTTTCTCATAAACGCACCCACCAATATGAAAAAAAATCGACATCGTCGTGCAGTTTCTCGTTGGCCTATCTAGCGAAGCGAAAACCAAGCGGATGGTTATGCGGCTTCAACTCTTGAATCAATTGAACTTCGTAAGGCGTCAAACCGAAATATTTTCGCAAAATTCGACGTAAACTGGTGCGTTATATGTTCAATTCTTGAGAACGATGACGAGTTGATCTGATGAATTTCCACGCACTCTCTCAGCCACAGCTTTGATATTTTCGGGTGTACGCACTGTACAAGCACACTCATGTCTTGGCGCATCAACAATGAAACAAGTTTCACGAATATTAGCAATATACTTGCGTTGGACCTTCTCTGCGAAATAATTTTGGAAATAAATTTCTCGTAAATCCCAACGTTGCTCAAGCGATCGATTCATTACTTTCAGTGGAAACAATATACTGAATTCTGTGACAGAACAGAACGGCATAAGTATTGCAGCAATGGAAATAACCGATGTTTCAAATAGAAATCGATAGATGGCCCACCCGATATATGCTTCACTTTCTTACTTACTGTTTGATATTTAATAGAGTAAATGTTAAGCATGTATATGCTATTATCATTACAATAATGCGATATTTTCAACTCTTGGTATTGCTTACCAGGATGTTCCATTTTATAAATTCTTATATTTTTTTCGTTCATGGTGTGACCCTCATATGACCTCTTTTAACACGTATTTTTTATAATCATTATCGCTACCATATAAACCAAATGTTAATGCTCAAATGAGAAGAATATTTCATATGTACATACATACATATATATATAATGCATACACGTATGTACATACAATGCAATGTATAATGCATTTTAAATTTCTCTTCAGATACTCATAAAAATGTTGTTGCAAGCAAAAAATATATCACGACACGAGTATTTTGTTATATTTCTGATGTACTCTGCCATTTGATTTACAATCTAAGAAGAATGCGTGATAAGAGACTGCCATAAGAATGGCTAAGAAATAAATTTTTATTTAAGTCAACATTCTCACGCAATAGCTTAATTGGTATAACGATTCAGTAACTTCCATTAAATACATGTTTTAAAGGATAAGAGATATGAAATTACAAAAACAAAAAGCGATATAAGAAATAAAAGCAAAAAATACAAACACAAATATAGTATTAATGTCAGTATCTATCAGTTTTTAATCGAGGGACGAAGATTGTTAACGACGTTACGTTGGTAAATATCGTAAAGCTATTTAATGAAATTATTGCTTTAGGGAGCATAAAGGTTAGGTTAATAGGTTATAATAATTTGGTCCCGTAAGGTCCCATTGTACCATCAACATTACCTATTCCGCCATGTAATCATAGCTCCTGGTTGGTATCTCTCAACAATACCGAGAGTCTTATGAATGTGTGGATTTTTCTCATATCACCTTGGGGTAAACATGTTTGTTCACAAAATTCTAGATGTCCAGGAATTCTCTTTCTTAGGCTCTCAAGCGCCGGACAATGAACGAAAAGGTGTTATATTGTGTTCTTCTGTTCTTTGTCTTTGCAGCTTCTGAAATAGCTGAATAGTTATGAGTTATTCCTAGTTGACTGGCGTCGACAACCAGAACCCAGTATCCTGTTATCGATGATATGAGGTCCCATAGGTGGAATCTTGTAAGGTTTAGTGAAAATTATTTTCTACATATATCCATATCGGGCCAGATATGTCTGATTTCTCTATAAATGGATTCATTAACCCATATTATCTTTGTCGATGAATGAAGGTTTTGTGGCTCCATGTGTCTGTCTCTTTTCACAGGGGCACCACCTATCTCATGTAGGAATTCAATTGAATGTTCCATGGTTTCTGCTTTAACAGGTGAGTCGATCTTGTTGTTACCTTCGATGATCCCACATCTAGGAACCCAAAAGAGAGTAACCATTGAATGTCTCGCTATCTTCTCCAGACACACCCGGCACTCTTGTGGTGTACACATTTTTTACTGATCTAATGGCCGCTTTTCTGTCGCTAAATGTGCTTGCGATTTACTTTGATATCGAATTTGTTAAGTTCATCACTGCTAAGGTACTTTCTTCAAACGTGACAAATCGCATAACCTCGGTGTTCACATCACTGTCATGTGAAGTCACATGGTAAAAGCGACCTTGAGTAAATCCAAAGTGGCATGAGCTGTATGACACGTAGTGCTGTCCTGTTGAAACCACATGTTATTGTTGTCCAGACCATCCAATTTAGACTAAAACAAGTTCGTAATCATCGACCTTTACTGTTCCTCATTGACAATGTTGACCTAGATATAGTCATTTTCAAAAAATGTGGATCGACGACGCCGATAGCCCAAATAGTGGTTTTTTATGATGCATTGGTCATTCTGGGACTTCATGTATATTGATATTTAGATTTGTTTTAGATGTCTGACATGGACTTTGATTTTTGTACGTACATGGCAGTTATGAAGTTGCCGTGGTCTAGTAGGTAGTGTGTTGGCTTATTAGACATAAGGATACGGATCAAAAAAAATATTTCTTCGGCGATTGCTCGGAGAGTAAATAAGATTGCCATGAAAAGTTTCTCAATAAGTTTGTCGTTCGGAGTCGAGTTAAAACTGTAGGTCACGCCATTCATGTATAACATTAGCATACACAGCATAAGTGGTGTAAGAAACTAGGTCCATAATCCTGACTGAAGGGTTACAATGACCAATGTATGTATGTAGTGCATGGCAAAGTAATTTAACAAACTGTACATATTTAACTTGTTCTTCTTCTTTTCTTAAAGTATAATTTAAAATTTAGGGTGACCTGGTAGTCTAGTGGGTAGTGTGCTAGACTATTAGCGTGAGGGTCGTGGGTTCGATTCCCACCAGAGACTCTGGTCTGTGACACTACACCGAGCATATGGTCAAGTTACTCCGCTCGTATATAATTAGAATATAATTTGTAATTGTATTGTAATTCATAAATAAATAAATAAATAATTTAAAATATTTAAAATTTTAAGAACGTAGGACCACTTGACAAGCCTACATTTACAAAATCCAGGTTATTATATCGTATGATAACTGTCATATATTTTCATTTTCTTTTTCTTATTTTCTCTTCTTTTTTATTTTAATTTCATCAAAAGCATGTAATTAAATTACTTTCCTTGTCTTCTGCTCAAAACGCCACGAAATTCAAGGTTTTTTCTCTGCGTGCTACTTCTTTAGTAAATAACACGACTTTTTTTGTTTCTTTATTTTGCCATTAAAAATGACAGAAGCGGAAAAAAGTAAGCGAAACATTAATGACATTAAAATTCGTCGTCGCTTTTATAATGACGTGTAAAATGAATTACATATGCATGCATGCATGCATGCATGCTTGATGTAACTATTCGACAGTAAGAGAATGAATTAACAGGACAGAATAAAAGAAGTTTTGAATACAATTGAAATACAACAGCAAAGCAAAAGAGTATCAAAAGAAGAAAGAAAAAATTTCGTTTTGTTTTCAATTTTATCTTTTGCTGTACAATTTGAGAGAAAAAAAGCGAAATTTTCCAGATAAAAGTAAATATTTTCAGGGAATATGATGATGAATTTTAAAAACTGTACTGGACAATAAAGGAACAGAAACCAAGTGATTTTCAAGCGATTTCAGGGAAAGCTTTAATACCATTACGACTTATGAATGTTAAAAGCGTTACGAAATATTGACACGTCGAAAGCTGACTGTAGAGTAAATTCTTAATACCTTGTAATGTAACATGCAATGTTGTTTCCTCTTAAACATTTTGCCAAAAAAAAAGAAAAAAAGGAAATGAAAAAAGTTTGAAATGAGAAGGAGACAAACACAAACACTCAGAAATCATTTCGTGCATACAATTACAAATGAAATATCACACACTCATTCATTTCACTTACTCTCACTTTCACGCTAAAATACGCTCTTTTTACATGAATATGAACAAATTTCTGTACATTAACATCACATCTCTTGAGGCATGAAGGATAAAAATTTGAACACTTTTTTTCTATTCTACACTCAGTTTTTTTTTTTAATTTCTTTTCCATTTTTATTTCTTGTTTTTTTGACATTTAGGTTTTTGTCAAATTTCACCTTAAAAATGAGAGAAAGAGAAAAGGCAAAAAAGAGAAAAAACTTTTCTATACATATGGAGATGGAGATGAATGTTGTATTGCAATGCACATGATAGCAATTACAGTAATGATGGTGATGGCAATGTGACATAGAATTTCAGTGACAATATTCCCATAGTAACATGAAATTTTAATGAAATTAATGCATATGCATTTCCTTTCTCTTATTTTACTCTTTATATGTAATTAAAATGTATTTTTGTTATCAAGTAATTTAATGTGTAGAGTGTTAGATAAATTTCAATTAAATTTAACTGATTTACTGGATTGGTTCCCCACATGGAATAATTCTTAAATTATTAAAAATGTAATGACCTAAATGTTACGTGGTACTTTAGGGTATGCCATGCTGTAAGGTCAAAAATTAAGTTCACCTTAGGTCATCTAAACTTGTACAATGGAACATTACTTCCTGCAATGCTCTTTTTGAATTAAATACTCTTCTCTAGAGATCTAATAGATATGACATTAAGCGAAAGGCATGACAATAGTTGCATGGCAACTATAGCTGTCCTTTCGGGTTCAAACACCAGGTCAGACATCTCCAACAAAACAAAATATTAAAAAAAAATTTTCCGGCGTCTTCCTGTCAGCAGATTTCTGACAAATACTCTGAGAGTAAATAAAATTGTCACGAAAAGTTTCAGCAAATCTTTCGTTAGGGGCTGAATATCTCGCCACGCTTGTATAAAATGAACACACACAACATATGTGGTGTGAGAAGCTAGGTTTTAATGCTGACTGAAGGATTGTAATGGTCAACTATATATGTTATGTATGTATTTAGTAAAGGAAACAACACGAATAAGTTATTATTTCTACGAGCAACCTTACCTTACCTAAACTAATCATAAAAAAGGCGCTACTGCTGAAACAGCGGTCACGATCCCGAAAAGGTTTCGCATCATATACGTTATGAAACTTGCCACAGCAGAAGCCATTGGAGTTGTAAAAAAAAATGCAAGAAAGCTATTTGTATTCACAAAGGATGGTCTTCAAAATTTCTGACAAAAACTCCGAGAATGTATAAAATTCCCATGAAAAATTTTTCAAAAATCTGTCGTTCGGAGTAGCTCCATTCTTGCAAAAAATTAACACACATAACATAAGTGGTGTGAGAAGCTAGGTCGCAATCCTGACTGCAGTGTCGTAATCATCAATTATGAATGTATGTATCGCTTTGCATGTAGTGATTTGTGCAGTTATTGATCTTTGAAGCAATAATTTTAAATTTCTCAAGTCAAAACCATCAACGAAAAAACTAAGAAATTCGCCATTGTTTTGTACTCATTGGCCTTTTGTGTTCGTCCACGTCTATAATTTTATGCAAAGATATTGGCTTACGTTCCTATAAACTACAGCTCGCATAACGATTAATTCCAAATGACCATTGTTTGCATCGCATGTTTATTGTTTATATTTGTAACAGGCCGAAGAAGTGCATTTTTATTCTTAAAGAAACATCAACAAATTTTGATGACCATACGCAACGCAATGATTCTTTGTACAATGTTCATAGCAGTAATACTGCGAATGTACTCCCAGTGTCGTAGAATTCCTTTCTATAGTAGCAGATTTCTTATAGCTCCCAATATTGTCGTCGAAATTTGTCTTATCGCAACTACTGCTTGTTAACATCTGTACTATAGGGAGTAATTAGAATCTGTAATTTATATCAGTAACGGAACTCTGAAGCTGTTTGGTCTAATTACTATCCTAGAATCGATTGATCGTATGTTGGATCTTAGATGACCAAAATCCTAATGTGTTTTCAATGAAAAGTTGTAAATAATTTTCCCTAATGGAAATGGACTATAGTTGAGCTATGTATAGATTGGGGAGGTCTACGGAAAGGCATCTAGTGCAGGTTAAGAGGCGAAAGTCTTTACAGTTAATACTTAAATATTTGTTCCTATAAACATATTCTCAAGTTTCTTTCTTATTCGCCTGAATAAAGCAACGCATGGTTATCAAACGAGAGATTACATAATTGTATTCAATGTAATAGCGGTTATTCAGACAGTGCTTTGACCATCTATAACAACTCAGTGCTTCGCAATAAGTTAGGCTTTACTGGAGCCTAAAGTCGCCTAATAGGTAGTGTGTTGGCTTATTAGACGTAAGGCCACAGTTCGAACTCGAGGTCAGACATCAAAACGAAAATATGAAAAAATATTTCTTTTCAGCAAATTTCTGGCAAAAATTCTGAGAGTAAATTAAAAAACATCTGTCGTTCGGAGTGTACTATAAACTCTAGATCCCGACGCTCATGTATAAAATTAACGCACACAACATAAGTGGCGTGAGACATTAGGTCCGTAATCCTGACTGAAGTGTTGTAATGTCCAATTATGTATGTATGTTACTGGGTATCGTAATGAACTGGACTTTTTGCTACATATACTGCTGTGAATTAAACCGTGTATAAATTAGGCTTATGGCAAACAGTTGTGACCAATTCTCTTGGATTCCCACGCTAATAGAACTTCCGGATACTGCGATTAGTAGGACCTTTGTGCTCTGCAGAACAATATGCAGGACTTATGTACTTCCATACCTAAAATGTCATCTAAAAAGTTTATTTCCCCTGGATGGAGCGACGCTCTCTGTAGAATACTGATTGGGACCAGATTGCACGTCGATCGCGGTCTGTTGGATCCAAAGCAATTTATATCTTATTAGGCAGGTAGGTATATTGAAGGGGAGAAAGTCAACCAAACGTCTCATGTCTGTCGGCAAACACCTAAGCCATCAAGTTCGCTTATAAGCATTTGGGTACCAACAATACTTTCTGTGCGAAGTCCATGTAACTTCCTTATATTCTTTCAGTCCACTCTACTGCGTTATGTTACGTACGGTATGGTTTCCTTCTCAAATCTATAGAATCTTAAGCTCACGAAAGCGAAAAACGCTTCGTAAGAGTCTTCCATCAATTCGATGTCTGCACCATATGTATGTCCTGCAATCATTATTACCGCACCATGCCTAAAGTAAATGTTAAACACTTTCCTATGTTCTTGAAAATGTTGATAGGAATTGTGCCTCACGATTTTTTCTGAGAAATCGAAGTAAAAAGGAACAAGATGGAAAGATTTTAAGAGTTAAGCTGATGCAGTATTCACTCTGTTATCAGTTTGCCTCACGATTTAAAGTAAAACAAAAAAGAAAACTTTTTATTTGTTTGATAGTCTCTCTTGAATTGTAAATATTTGCGCACTCGCTTAAAATCATTGATTTGCATATCAACTGCCAGAGTTGGTCAGTCAACAAATCTCTATTTCACAAATATTTTGCAAATATGAATGAATTTCATTTCAAATAAAATAAAAACCCCCTCATAAAAATAGTTATGCATCATGATGCATGGAGCTGTGTATTTCATGTTGTAGTAGAATTATTTTGATTTTTCGCTGTTTCTATTGTTTATTCGAATGATTTTATATGCAAAAAACATTTTATGTACCATACTATGAGTACAACATGATGCAATAAAAATAAATATTAATATCTTCCGTTATTTTTTTGTTGGATTATTATACAATAAACACTTGGCGCATTTGTTGCATGCATCATTCAGTCAAACAGCCATCCATCCCACCATCCATTCATCCTTATTTATCCTCTTTTTTTTATGGTAGAGAAAACCACTCCTATTTTATTTTCAAAATTTAATTAACGGAAGTATATCAGGGTGTTTGTAAGTAGTAGTAGCAGTAGTGGTAGTTGTAGTAGTGATACCACTACTGTTGTGGATGAAACTGTTGTATGGTGTGTTTAAAAAGATACTCTTCCATTAAGCCTTTTTGGAATTTACACTGTGTTACAAAATTCAGCTGTTGTTTGTAAGATTTCCTTTGAAAGTTGATAGCCTTTAAAGCTTCAAACATATTTGATATCATATTTCGCTCTAGATTTTCAAAATAGAATAAAAAAAACTCACAGACTGGTAAGGAAGAAAAAATTTTCCTTGAAAAATTCCTTTAAAAATTTTTCATCTGAGGCGTGCTAACGAATGGGATTCTCAAACTGCTGAGAACCTAGTTGCCGCTACCTATTACCTACACTACCTACTAGTCAACGGGGACTTCTGCATATAAGCATCGTAAACATTGCTAGGGAACTGTCAACCAGTTGAAGCGGACTTAAGCTTCAATACGATACAACAGTGCCAAGTTTGATGAATCGAGTTTCTATTTGAGAATCACTGTTACAACTGTAAAACCTCGAAATATTTTAAAAGTGTATGACTACAGGCAATAACAATGTTTACTTATGACAAAAAAGATGCTGGACAAAGTAAGGTGAAGCTGCTCAGAGCGGGCTTCAGGAAATCAAAACATAACTCTTTAAACTCGCAAATATTTCATAGAGGCCTGGAAAATATCATTTGATAAATTTTTCACTTGGAATACCTAAAAGTTTTGCACTGGTGGCATCATGGCTTTGCTGTCTAACAAAGCGAAAGATAAAGCCTGTGACAAATGTGAGGAAACGGTTTTTCGTTTTTCATAAAATAATCATAACCGTGACCCCGATGTTATAGCTGGTGTCTGACCAAACGATCTCAGCTTCAGTACAAGCATTGCAAAAGGTAGTTCAATAAGTCCAAATCGCCGTAGTCTAGTACGTAGTGTGTTGGCTTATTAGACGTAAGGCCATGGCCAGGTCAGACATCAAAACGAAAATATGAAAATATTTCTTCGGCGACTTCCTCTCGGAGTCGACTTTAAACTGTAGCTCCCGCCACTCATGTGTAAAATTAACTCACACTGTTGTGAGAAGTTAGGTCGTAATTGTGATTGAAGGATTGTAATGACCATTTATGTATGAATGTATGTAGTTCAATAAGTCCAGGATCGCTAAAATGAAACACAATTTCATAAATAAAAAAAATAATATTAGTTTTCAACAAAGTCTCCTTTGAGTCTCTAAACTTTTGTGGTCCTTTCATAAAAAAAACTGAATTTGTTGAGTCCATCGAAACAAATTTCTATGTAATGTGTGTTTTAAGTCCACTTAGTCAAATCTTTCTTCGCCGCTACTTACTTACGTTTTCAAACTAAAAATAGGTTGCCGAGCTAAATAAGAAGGAAATAAAACGGATGCAGCTCTGGGACAAAAAAAAATTAGCGCCGACTGATACGTTAGCATTCTTCTGCAGAGGACACAGAAATGATTTCATATAAATTTTACACATTTTCATAGGAAATCGCATTGAAAGGTTTAATATACTTCACAACGAGTACTGCTGAAGCTTTAATTTATTGTCAGAACCAAGTACGACTTCATCGCCAATATCCGGCACCTGGTAGTCTAGCACGAAATATTGAAAAATTTATTGAGCTTGTAATTTAGATAAAATCCACAACTACATAAAACATTAGGTTAGCAAATGTCTGCCAGAAGTTACAAACATATTGCGAAGTCAAATTCAATATGACCACGTGAGCTAGGCTTTTTAAGGTCGCTCGCAATTTAACCTAACTTAACCTATGATAAGACAAATAAAGGATAAATTTGATGGCGTCCGTTGCAGAGAACTCCATATCACACTTTTTCAACCATTCGTCATGGTTGCTTTTGCTTTTTAGCGAAAAAATACTGCTGAAGACAAGGATTGATAAACTTTACTCAGATTTTACACTCATGAAAGCAATCATTGGAAATAATATTAAACGAGGCGTAATGAGCACCGAGAACATTGCTCACAGCAAATAGCTCAAAGTGGATGTTATGGACGAAACATTATAAAAGTCGACAAAATAATTTTTGATGAGAGCAAAGTAAGTTAATATCGCTATAGCTTAGGCCTTAACGATAGCAAAGTAACGCATTGGAGATACAATGCATATATACTCAAGTATACAAAGGTTCTGTTCAAAGCGAGATCGAGCTTATAATCGAGGAAAAATTGCAAACGAACTGTGCTGTGCTGTGTTGAATAGAACGTATGCGCCAATTGATGAAACATGACTCCATCAATTTACATCAGAATCAAAACGATTGTCATTTCAGTAAAGACATTTTTTTGATGTATTGTGTTTCAAGGGAAACCAGGGAACATAAGAAGAGCACGATTTGCTTATTATCACTGCATAAAACAGGCTATAGACAGATGTCTGCAAGCATTTTCACACCTTAAAATATTGCAGCCAATGTGAAATGAATGCATTTCTACTTTATTTCTAAAATGTTTACACTACACTTGTTACTGTTCCTATTTGGAAGACATCTGACTAGATATCTTTATAATAATTGCCAATATGTTAATTCAAACTGTTCACATATTTACTTTCACTGAGGGGGTTTGTCTTAAACCACTGATGGTGCCACGCATATTTACATTCTTATGTTTTTACCTTTTTAAAAACGTTTAGAATATGAGTTCGTTGATTGCAAACAAAAATATAAACAAATATGTGTTTCGTTTCAATTAAACTCTTTATTATTCACACTACTTTTATGTACCACTGTTACAACTTGATCCAACAGTAATTGCTTGTTCACTATTCTACTTTACACTTCTGTCCGCGCCTACACTAACAACTCTTCGATTGGATAGATCTTCACAACAGCGATCTTCAGACCACGACTGTTTACTTCGCACGCAACGCGTCTTCACACAGGACTGACTGAATTCTTACTACTCGCTGCCTGCTTTGTCATGCCTTTTTATATGCTCAGTGAGCATATAAGCATTACTCACACAAACAGTCCGACGAAGACTCTCGAAGTAGAACGTTAAGGATTTCGCTTTCTCGAGAACTCTATTGCGACTTCATTGTTGTTTGTGTACTTTGCTTACGTTGTTTGTTGTTGTTTCCTTTCTTACTTGTCAGTCTCCTTTTCTTTCACCAATGTTGTTGCTTTACTTGTAATATGTTCGTTGTATTTGTTAGTGTAGCTATTGTTAGTCATGTTAATGTTAAACAAGGTTTTCATTTTCATGAAAATATTTTCAAACAAATTTTTGAAAAGTGATACACATATTTTGTTACAGAGTGTATATAAGTTGAAATGTTGGCGTATTCCCTTAAGTATAATGGTTATAACTTATTTTATTTTTTTTTTATGTTTTTGTTGTAACTGTTGTTGTTAATTTTTTTTTCGTTTCACTCTACTCTCAACTCCACTTTATACACGTCTTTTTTAATGTATTTGTTTGCATAATACGCTCCTTTTGGGCTGGTAAGCATAAATGTATTTAATTGTTGGTAAAAATGAGGTCTAACACAAGTGGCGAATACTCGAAACAGTTTTCTGAAAGTGTTCTTAAAGTATACAGTTTTTGTTGCATTCTTTTTTACTTCTTTATTTTATTGTTGTTGTTTTGTATATTAAATTTACAATGTATGCTGAGTTAATGTTTCATAAAAGAAAAATTTTATAAAACAGAATTTTTTTTTTAAATAAGAGTAGAAGGCGAACGCAATCAAAGTCTGAAAATTCTGTTTATATTTTTTCAGTCTGCTGCAATGAAATATACCAAAAGTATTGTTAATTGCCTTTAAAAAGTAATAGAAATCATCAAATTTTAAATTAATTACAAGACAATTAAGGTAGGTTACAAATTGTCGGTTTATTACATTAGACAACACTGCAGCGATAGGTCTGTGTTAAAAGTCGCCGTAGTTTAGTAGGTATTGTGATGGCTTAATAGACGAAAAGCCCGAGTTCGAATCCTAGGCCAGACATCAAAAACAAAATACAAAAAGTATTTCTTCGGCGACTTCCTCTCAGCAGATTTCTGGCAAAAACTCTGAGAGTAAAAATTGCCACGAAAAGCTTCTCAAAAAATCTGTCGTTCGGAGTCGACTTTGAACTGTAGGTCCCGCCACTCATGTATAAAATTAACGCACACAACATGAGTGGTGTTGAGAACCTAGGCCGTAATCCTGACTGAGGGGTTGTAATGGCCAATTATGTATGTAGGTACTTCTTCGACAATTTCCTTTCTCAGCAGATATCTGGCAAAAATGGTAATACAAAATTTTGAATACTGCTCGGCGTAAACAAGAACAAGTCCCTGTTCAGCACCTAATGTTTACCCAAGTGTTTCCTTCTGACATGCATTAATGCCCCCAGGTTCCAAGAGTATGTTCTGATGATTCATTCTCATCGTCAGAAATCTACATGCAAGGCTCGAGACAACCCTCATCCTGAAACCTTGAGTCTACAGCGCCCTGTCAAATGACCAGTTACCAACCTAAGGCCTGATGTTTGTCTCAGATCTCGGCTTATTATATTATCAAACAAAACTTTAGATTGCCTCTCTCTATCTTCCCTTTTTAATCGTACTTTTCCAAAGATCCGTATACGCTTCACAGAATGGTTCCAAGCTCTCCTAGCAGAGTTTATGCTTAAATTTGTCTCTTAAGCCGAATTAGGCTGTCCCTTATTACCTTCGATTTTATTTCGTAAGAGTAGAGTGCTCGTGTGATTGTCAGATAGTGTTGCCATGTCCTTTTTTGTACCCGCTATACAAGTATAACTGAGCAGGTCTCTCTGCGACATAAACTTCCGTTTTTAAGATATACGCCAGTTTCTCCATGGTATCGGATTATTTCCTTCTGGGACCCTAAACTCGTGCTCCTGTTCCAAATTCCGTTCTTAACCCATAAGTGCATTACAAAATATCTCTTAAGAAGTTAAACTTATTCCTTACGCCCACCTAGAGACCGCTTCTCAAAGCGGTTGTATTATACCAGGAACTGGGAACACCCCACAATGAATTTAACAGGAGCTATAAGAATGCGAAGTAGTCCAATAGTTGGTTTGTTGGCTTATAAGACGTAAGGCCATGTTTCAAACCCCACCTCAGACATCAACCAAACGAAATATATTTCTTCGATAGCTTCCCCCCACTATTTTTCAGCCAAGAGCTCTGAGAATCAATGAAATTGTCATGAAAATTTTCTCAAAAATCCGCCACTCAAGCATAAAATAAACACACACAACATAAGTGGTGTGAGAAACTAGGTCGTAATCCTGACTGAATGACCTTGCCCGTTACGGTGAGCCATTGTTGGCTACACATTCTTTCCATCTTTTCGGCAATTTGTGGATTCCACGACAGTAAAACTGTTCGCCTTTGAAGCAAGTGAATTAGTCTCCCAAATTTCAACTTCCTCGTAGTAATGAAAGTGCTGCACAGCCAATGCAAATTCCATCTGTGAAAGCAAATGTTAATCAGAAGAAGCCTTATACCATATTTGCTTTGCATGCTGCTTCATTATAGTGTTGCAAAATTACCTTGCCGCGTCGTGTGGCCCATTCTGGTGGTTTTTCCATCAATGCCTGGTCCAAATTAATAATTTTTTGTCTGTAGCGACCTATATTAACGGTTTCACCACGTTTTAGAAGCCTGTGGTGTAACACACCTTTCTGGTTCCACCAGACGCAATGCTTTGTCTTCCTGCTAAATCTTTCTGGTTTTGCAGCCGTAGTTGATGGTTGTTCTGATTTAACTCATGATTTTTTCAATTAAAATTCTGAAAATTCGCTGCAACACTGATTTTCTAACGCGGTTTTGAAGTAAAATTTCACGGGTGGCGTTTCGGTTTTCCATATGTCTGTCATTCAATTTACCGATTTTCCAGACTTTTGAATCTTTATCATAGCTTTAAACAGCCAGCAACATTTGACACTTGTTTCTAAAGCAAAATGTCATCATCATTTAAAATTCGAAGTCTTCAAAAATTTTCGCTGGTCTGCCAAGTTCTTTATTTCTCTCGTTTACATTTTCATTATACGCTCACTTCATACCGGACCAGTAGGTAAATAAGTCACAATGACTTGTTAATCCTTATAGAACAGAAATATCAACAAGGTTTATACTATATATGAATTTTTTTCTGATGTTCCTTTGATGTTCTTCAAACAACTGTGGCAGTAAGGGTTCGATTTAAGGCTTGAGTCAAACCAAACTTATTGCAAAACCCTGAACCGCCCTCAATGACTGTTTTGCAAGCACCTAATTGACATTGTCATAAATGACCCACATGATCCACTTCTCAGATGAAAGTGGATGTACGTTTAAACGAGACTTTCTTCCTTTAACTTGTATTTCATTTCATTTTTTATCTGATATTGTTGAAGTGGTTCCAAATGGTTTCTGCTGATACAGAGCCTTCAATGGTTTCCAGGATTTAATCGATGTTTCGTCAACATAAGTTGAGGAAATCATGTAGAATTGATGATAACAATGAAAGCGATGGATTGGCAGACACAGTGTTAAGCAGGTATATCTAAATAAAATTTCTTATCATTTTCTATGGCAGAAAAAAGTGTTAAAATATGACGTAAATTTCTTGTTTTCAATATAAATATTTTACAATTGATAGAGCCTTTCAGAATGATTTCTTAAAAGCATAAAACAAAAATCGTTTATAAATCGCACGAATTTATATTCATATTCTCCTTTTTCTTCTCTTAACTTACAATTTCAGAGTGATGCATTAAGTTCATCAGATGCTGAAACCATACCACCCGTACCGCCACCGCCGGCTATGAAACGTAATGGTAGTGTACGAAGTCTACGCTTATTGCAACACCTGCAACAACAGCAGCAACAACAGCAATCATCACTAAGATCGGGTGTCATATGCAATGGCTCCACCACCAAGTCACATCACAGTAATAATAACAACAATAGCACCAATAACAATGCTAACAACAGCAACAACAATAACAATAATAGTTCAATTGCCACATTATGTAGTGGTGATTTATTAAACGACTGTGCTAAGAGCACTCATGATGTCCGAGCTGTGATTGACGATTGCACCACAACCATATTGAAATGTGCCAATGCCATGGGTTCGGACATCTTGTCCAATACAAGTACAACGACAAATGGCAGCTATAAAACGCAAGTATCCACATTAAATGCCATTGCTGCCCATAGCAGGCCAGATGTGTGTCATGTAACAAACACCACCTCCTCATCCGCCAACTTTAGCAACTTTCCCCCGCCCTATGCCATACATGATGATATCATCTTGCCAAAAAGTCAAAAATCAGATCCATCACTTTGTTTTCTGCACAAATCAGGTGTGGGCAACAACAGTATAATGATGGCACCCGTATCATCATCCCATTCTATGGCTTTTGCTGATTTTACTCAATCACAACGTGATTTACAACAGAAATTGCAACACTATAAAAATAGTAGTCGATTAAGCCTTAGTAAGTACAACACCATTGGGCCGAGTAGTGATTATGCACGCCAACTGGCATTATATGCACAACAGCAGCAGCAACAGCAACAGCAACAGCATCAGCAACAAACATTACAGCACATGGCAGCAGGGCACTCGAAAGCACTCATGAAACCGTTTAACGAAAGATGTCGTTGTTTCTCGAAATCTTGGTCGAATTTTTCACGTGACTTAATGCAAACACAGTGTTCAAACACAACGGCGGCTGCTTCACTTTACCACACCAACCACGACAATCACAGTAGTTTATCGCATCAGCAACAGCAATTGCCAAAGTTTCATGCGTCAGCAGTTGCAGCGGCTACATCGGGGAAAGGTAGACAAGACAAAATTGCATTACGTTCTTCTCTAAACAGTCGTAGCTTTAATAATTTATTCGACATCGATACATACAATTACGACAGCATGGCCTCCATACTATCATCACATCATAAATTACATCATCTTATGCAAAACACACACTCGGTTGCATGTAATGGCAATGGAACCAGTGTTGGCGACATACTAAGCCAATCGAATAGTGGCAGTGGCCTTAAAGACAAACACATGCATGCTCAGGCATCGTTAAAACTTCATCAACAACAACAACAACAGCAGCAGCATCATCAACTGCTACAACATCACTATCAACACAAAGACTTTCAATGTGATGAACATGAAAATCATCATCCTTTAGCGATGCACACGAATACACTTCACATAAAATCATCCGAGAAATTTCATCAACACAATCATCTTAACAATGCCAGTAATCATCATCCGCCACATCATTCGAGCCTGAGCAGCATTATGCCCTGGAAGCATCGACCAAGTCCGAGTCGTGGCTCATCTAGTTCGGGGACAAACTCATTTCGTAAGTACCATTTGCAGGGTGCACTTAAGTTTTAAAAGAATTATGCGAGTAATTTTTAATTATTAACACCAACAGAAATATAATTCGCGAAAATGTTAGAAACAATGAAATACGAAAAGCAAGTGTCACAAAAGCTAAGAAAAATCCTCCGAGTTATGGTCGACTAAAAGATACACACTTCAGTTTTTACTTAAAAATTGTGTTTAAGTTTTGTAGGTCGGCATTGTTATTACGCTCTGCCTTTTAGCATTGATTTTTTTATTTCTACCAATAATATCTTCTAGAAAGTGTTCACCATTTGGGAATAAAGGTAGAATTAGCCGAACGTTCACAAATTATAACAGAGCGTACATCCTTTTCTAGCATGTGCAATGCAATGCGAACGCTTGCCCAAACGTAATAGAACTTCGGTAAGCATCATAAACAAACTTGCCATGTAAAAGTTTCTCAAAAACCTGTCGTTCGGAGTCGAGGTTAAACTGTAGGTCCTGCCACTCACGTATAAAATTAACGCACAGAATATGAGTGGTGTAAGAAGCTAGGCCGTAATATTGACTGAAGGGTTGTAATGGCCAATTATGTATGCGTTGCAAACGTCTAGAATTTTTGCCAATGCCCCTCCCCCCTGCGAACAAATGGCTTCCACAAAGGGTTTCCACCTTACATGGTTTTGTACATTATTTTCCCCATTTAAAATGATACGATACTCCAGTATGTCTCCAGATGTTTTTTGGCCGGCTACCACCTCTAGATGTTTGACGATTCCATTCTAGCATCATACTTGTTATACTATATCCTCGAGAGCCTCCATGTCATATCTCTTCTTACTGAACAGACTTTTCTCATGGTATTATCGAGCCTTGTGTTACTCCATTTTAGAGTTTGCTTTATTACAATTCGTAAAAAGTAGGCCTAGTCTGCGCAGCACCTATGCCTATATCTATTTTATTTCGAATATTTCCTTGCATTACAACCACAAATATTTTGTATTTGGTGTTAAGCAGAGTAATTTCTCTCTCTGCCACTTTTCAGTAATCTAACGACTGTGGATTTTTTTGGGTTTTAAGTTGGCAGTAGCTTTTCTTTCCTTCTATATTCCTGTAGTCGTAAACCTAAGTGTCTTGCTTTGAGAAATTTCGCACTTAATGATTCATTCTCCAGCAAGTTTAGGTTACGGCACACTATTAAGGGATGTGAAGACCAACCTTTTCTCTTCATCATAGACGTTTGGACCATTTCACATGGGGAAGTAAGATTCTTAAATAAATTTATAATACCTTAGAGATGATGATTAACATTTGAAATCTACAATCCGAGGAGACCGTAGAGCACCGTACAGCAGACCTAGCAAGAGCCTCATTCCTATTTGCATATACCTAAGCCATCAAGCAGGCTTGATCTGCGCCCAACATTACATGATACCAAGTCTGTATTTTATACAAATGTTTTCTGCTTCTTCAAGCTAATTCTGCTAAGACGTGTTATGTCTTCTCTTAAATATAGAGATTTCAATGTGACGTTTCCGCCTACATTCTTATCTTGGTCTTCAATGCAATAAATGGCATTGGATTATCCAAGTTTATATTCGCTTCCTAATTTCCGATCACAGCTTGATGATTAGGTATCCATATAATGTACATATATAGTTCCATACCTAGATAATTTTTAACCGAATTTTTACATTCCGAGACTGTACGGCAACAGACGGGGATAGAAAAGAAGCGGAAATTCTATGGGTTGACATTAATATTCATATTGTTACGTTTTTACCTTCTAAAAACGTTCAAAATTATGAGTTCGTTGATTGCAAATAAAACAAATATAAATTTTGTGTTCAGTTTTAAATTACACAATTATGTGTGCCACTGTCTACAACTTGATGTAAACACCAACAATTGCTTTTCTTTGTTATTACTCTGTTTGTACCGTTTGCATAAACAATAACAATTACTAGACAATTATTCGACAGATCTTTGTAACGGAGATCTTCAGACCACAATTACTCTCTTCAAACGCACTGCTTCTTCACATAAGACTGACACGAACTTCACTAACTCACTCGCCTGTTTTGCCTTGGCTGAGTAAACAGTCTGATGAATGTTCTTGACCACGAATGTTCGTGGCTTCGCCTTCTCGAGATCTCTATAAATGTAAACATCGTTGTTTTATTATTGTTGTTTTTAGATTTAGTTTACATTTATTCTTGTCTTGTTGTTTGTGGATTTTTGTTTACTTGTTTACCATTCTTTTTAAAGCTGTTGTTCGTTGTTGTATTTTTGTTTACTTGTTTACCATTTTTTATGCTGGTGTTTGTTGTTATATTAAGCAGTATGATAATTTGTAAACAGGCGTGTTTACTGCAATGTTTTGTTTTTGTAGCTTTTGTTTATAATTTTAATGTTAAGCGATGTAAAAGCAAAATACCAGAATCTTGATTTTTCATTCTTGTAACAATATTAATCTGGGGGAAAGAAAAGCTACATACATACATACATACTCTTATATAATTGGTCGTTACAACACTTTTGCAAGGATAACAACCTAGTTTCTTGTGTTTCTTCTGTGTGTTACTTTTATACACGAATGGCGGGACCTACAGTTTGAAGTCGACTCCGAAGAAAAAGTTTTCAAGGTAATTCTCAGAGTTTTTACCAGAAATCTGCTGAGAGGAAGTCGGCGATTAAATATATTTTCATATTTCGTTTTGTTGGAGATGTCTGACCTTACGTCGACGTGGCTTTACGTGGCCTTAAATCTAAAAACCCAACACAGTGCTTCCTAGGCTATAGCGACTTCATAATAGTATCTGGTACCCATACCTATGTCTTCACAAGGTGCCCTGTTTGCTTTAAGTAAACTGAGGTTTTGTCAAATGTTTTGTCAGATATTTTGTCGGATATATTTTTGAAGGCCAATATTGTAGTACTATTTGCAAGGACAAACATGTGTGACGGCATATGCATTGTAAAGTAGACAAGTAATATGTAAAGTACATGTGTTTCCTTATTTCAAATCGAACAATAAGCAGGATCGCCAAAAAATGCAATTTTTCCATTGCCATCTCGAAAAAACACAACAAAAACTATGTATACAGTTCCAGAAATCAAATTCATGTTTTGCTACAAATGTGATACATTTTTTGAATTTCAATTTATGCTGTTGCTTAAAAGTTCATTCACCATTTGAACAAACATATGTATGACCATGTGCAGAAGTAAGTGTGACTTTTTAATCATTATCTGTCGAAGTACGAAATTACTGCAATGACTGCAGTAAACACTTTACAATTTAAATTCCCCTTTTTTTCTTTTTTAACTTCCCTCCCCTCTTTTCTGCTGCCTATCCTGCCTATTTCGTTTATAATTTGGAATTTGCCAGCCAAAGTTGTTAAAAAAAAGAAAGAAATTGAAAAGTTGAAAAACCTCTATTACAGATGACTTCATAACTTTTGTATGTTCTCTTGAAACTCTGTTTCTGAAGTGTGTGTGTGTATTTACCATTTATAACTCCATGTAAAGCCACGAAACTTGGCTCACAATTCATTTAAAAGTAATGACTATATGATGGTTTTTGTGGTAGTCTCCAAATGCTATTTTTTGTTCTTCTTTTTCTATTTTTCTTTGTACTTCTTTCGTCTTGTCTTTCTTTTTTCTTTTTTCAAAATTTTCATAAAAACTCTATCAACGTATTTAACTTACCACTGCCACCCCATTGTACATACATATGTATGTATGTATAAGTATATATGCAACTATATAAGTAAGTATACCAGTGTGTTGAAATGTCTATCGTTGTGTCCGTCTGTCTGTGTATTTAAGTTGGCAACTGATAGTGGTTTGCTTTGGCTTAAAATCTCATTAATGGGCACCAAAACTATGCAGAGGATGAGTGAAATATCTTTATATGTGTGTATGAATGCACACATGTATCTCCGACTCTGTCATTTGTAATTGTATTTGTGCTTGAATTTAGCATCTCAGTTGAACGTTGCAACAATTAGTTGAAAAACTACGCCTCTTTGTTAAGTATTTTAATGTTGATATTGGTATTCAACATACAAATCTACTAACAAAGGACCAAAAGCTTTTGCACACACACATTTATATGTACAGCTCCACATAATGTCACAAACACATATAACGGGTGATTTTTTAGCTATTATCTTTTTGGCAACACTGGTTTAAACAGCTCACGCACGTTTCGTGTTTTGTTTCACTGTCAAACATCTTCAGTTTGGTCTATAATTTAAATATGAATCGTCTTACAAACGAACAACGCTTGCAAATCATTGAATTTTATTATAAAAATGCGTGCTCTGTTAAGAAAGTTCCTCGCGCGCTTCTTCCATTTTATGGTCTATTTAATCGACCCACTGAAGCGCCTATTCGAGATACGTAAATAAGCACAATTGTCGATTTTGGAGTGAAGATCAGCCAGAAGCATTGCGAAAGCTACCAATGCATCCAGAAAAAGTCACAGTTTGGTGCGGTTTATGGGCTGGTGGCATCATTGGACCGTACTTCTTCAAAGATGCTGAGAATCGTAACGTAACTGTGAATGGTGAGCGCTACCGTGAGATGATATTCAACTTTTTTTTGCTCATAATGCAAGAGCTTGACTTGCATGACATGTGGTTGGTGCCACATGCCACACAGCACGCGTAACAATGGACTTATTGAGAGGCGAGTTCGGTGAACATTTTATTTCACGTTCGGGACCGGTCAATTGGCCGCCTAGATCGTGCAATTTAACGCCTTTAGACTATTTTTTGTGGGACTATGTTAAAACTCATGTCTATACAGACAAGCCCGCATTGACGCATTGGAACACTACATTGAAGCATTTATTCGTGAGATACCGGCCGAAATGTTGGAAAGTGTATGCCAAAATTGGACTAAGCGGAAGGACCATTTGAGGCGCAGTCGCGGTAAATTATTACCGTACTATCGATTCAAATAAAGATTTCATGCATTTTTCTGAATTTTATGTGTTTTTTTTTTAATTTTCCTATAGCGCTTAAAAAATCACCCTTTACCATTTAAATGTTGTCCATTTCTTTGTTTTTTTAATTCCATGCCCACACATTTACCAGAGTATACTTATGTGTATAATTACAGTGGGATATGAAATCGTTGTGATAAATAAAAAGAGAATTAAATGTCAGTTATCTTTAACACTACAATAGCAAAGGATATGATAGCTATGTACATAGCATAGTAAAATTTTGAAAATAAAGGAAAGGAGAGGAACATAATATATTTTTTTGTGTGGTTTTGATTAAAAAAAATTTTGAATTGTTTTAACAGCAGATTTGAGATGATGGTTAGGTAAACTAAAGTGAATAGAGTATATCGTCTATAGACAGTTCAATCCATGGCATTATAAATTGATTTAAATGATAAATTCTAAGACAGCTATGATGGTTTAATTTGAGCAAATTATGAGATTGGTTGTGATCATTATAACAAGTGTCCTTAGAACTATATTATCCAAGGCATTGTCTACATACATACATACAAAATTGGTCATTACAACCCTTCTATCAGGACTACGACCTAGCTTTTCACACCACATACATAGGTGTGCGCTAGATTTTTGAGACACTTTTCATAGCAATTTTTTTATTTACTCTCTAGAGTTTTTGGCAGAAATCTGCTAAGAGGAAGTCGCCAAAGAAATATTTTTTATATTTCGTTGTATTGGAGAAGCCTGACATTGGGTTTGAACCGTGGCCTCACGTCTAATAAGCCAATACACTACACTTGCTTACAGTCGTCAATTGGCTATAAACAGACATGTTGACGAAACAAAGGGCTGGGATAATGGCAAATGAGACTGAGCGCCTTAAGAGCATGGATGTACACAAGCTAGGATCATGTTAAAATCTTGGGAATATACCTATCGATTATACGATACCTGAACCTACTTTAGAGTCTAGTTTTACAAAGATGATATTGGATAAGTCCTTCTATGATAATGCTTTACATCTCCTAGGAAGCGTTATGCTAGTTTTCGCTGATGTATTCAGATCCTGCAACAAACAAGGATGTGGGATCTCTTCAGAATAAATGAGTATAAGATCATCCCTTTCACTCCCAGACTATTGTCGTTCATTTTCCGGCTGAAATAACGACTATTAAAATTGACGCCGTGTGAATTCGGTACCAGAGGATAGTGTATGGCGATATACATACATACATACATAATTGGCCATTACAACCCTTCGTCAGGATTACGGCCTAGCTTCTCAACACCACTCATGTTGTGTGCGTTAATTTTATACATGAGTGGCGGGACCTACAGTTTAAAGTCGACTCCGAACGACAGATTTTTGAGAAGCTTTTCATGGCAATTTTTACTCTCAGAGTTTTTGCCAGAAATCTGCTGAGAGGAAGTCGCCGAAGAAATACTTTTTGTATTTTGTTTTTGATGTCTGGCCTGGGATTCGAACTCGGGCCTTTCGTCTAATAAGCCAACACACTACCTACTAGACCACGGCGACTTCTATGGCGATATACTCATATTTAATGACAGTAAAGCGGCCATTATATTCCTAGAGAATGTGTACACCAAATCTAAGATTGTCGAAGAATGCCGAGTATCTCTGCAGTAGATTGACAGACATTCGATGGTTACTCCCATTTGGGTTCCTGGGCCGACAATAAAGCGGTCATTAGACCCCATCTAAGATAGTCCAAGAATGTCGCATGTGTCAGGAGTAGATAGCGAAATATTGAACGGTTATCGAAGGTAACAACAAATTCTACGCATTTGATAAAGCACGCCTGGTGGCAGATTCAATTGAATTCCTACATGAGATTGTTCCCTCTCTCAAGAGAGCCAAACAAATGGTCTCAAAAAAACTCCAGTCATTGGTTAACGTAAGATGTGGTAGTGAACCAACTAGTAGAGACACCAGATAGATCTGGCACGATATACATATATGTATGTAGAAAATAATTTGCACTAGAACTTTGAAGATTCCATCTAAGGAATCTCATAGCAGAGATAACGATACACTAGTCTCTGGGTATTGGCATCAGAAACCTGGAAATATCTCATAACGATGTCTGTACAAGCTGTAGCGAAGAAGAAGTGGAGGAGACCATCTTCTCTGTCATGGTCTGACCGCGTCTAGACAAAAGTGATTTTAAAACAATTCAAACTTTCATAAGACTCTCCGTTTGGTTGAAAGATGTCAATCGAGAACCATAAAAGGGACCCAAGTAGACACTGAGGGGAACTCAATCTGACCTATGGGGCTTTGATATTCTATTCATACCCAGAACTCACAAACATATCTTCGAATCCTAATTTTTTTTCAGAGTACCCTGCAAGGTATTTTTACCATCTGATTTCCTAACCATTGACGTTATCCATATGCAAACGATTTTGGAATATAATTATCATATCTGCATCCAAGACTATTTCGTATCAATCTGTTGGCAAAGAGCTCATTATATAATTTGTCTAGTGGGTCGCATACTGTATTACAGATAGAAAATATTTTTGGCCGTACTGCCTGTACATAGACGAGTGTTTCCTCTCACTTTAAATCTATTAAATTTAATGTTTACAACAAGACAGAGTAGTGTCTTGTTCTTCCAGAACCTCTTTTGCTAGTTCGAGCACAAATCCAATACAAATAGGCAGGATAGTGTCACTGTCGAACTATTAGTCCTATTGTTTTCTTTAGAACCGATGATAATCCAATAGCCGTTGAAATACAGATTTACTGTGAGCAGAAGTATCGGTAGTATGTTGGCTTAGTAGACGTGAGGACGTAGTTCAAACCCAGCTCAACCATCTCAAACAAAACGAAGTATAAAAAATATTTCTTCGGCGACTTTCCTCAATCGATTTCTAGTAAAATGTCTGAGAGTAAATAAAAATACCATGAAAAGTTCTTCAAATAATCTTTCATTCGGAAGCGACTTGAAGCTGTAGGTCCTGCCACAAAATAAAGTCTGCTCTTCTTCTAGAATGGGCACTTATAGCTTTGGCAGCCCTTGCCTATAATTTCAAGCTGTACTAAGATTTTGTGACCTACCATGTTTTAATCATTCTATAAAGCTTGGAAAGGGGAAAGTTTAGCAGTGTATGATTAGAAGTTTAGTCTCGAGCCATAATAGAATTCTTCTTTTCGAGCACAGACATGGGGTGTGTGGGAAGTGTAATCTCCTACTGCTTTGAAGAAGTCACACACTTCTGTCGAATATAAGCCGAGTTTGAAAGTCTTTAATATTTTGATGTTTCGTGGTGAGTTTTTACCAGGAGATGCAAATTTGATCCACAATTATGTGCTACAGATTTTACGTATTAGAACTTGGATTTAGGGAAGAACTCTTTGGCATTTTTTTTTTTTGCCTGGACCTAATTCAACCCGGACTTAATTCTGTGAATGTGAACCACAATTTTTTTTTTAATTATTAAGATATGGCTTCACATGACCTAAACAAATTAACTTGAAGTAGAATTCTTTGACAAAAAATATTTCAATTTAAAATTGATGTAATAGAGGTAATTTTTTTGATTGTGAAAATAACATACAGAATAAAAATTTCATGTGTGGTATTTCTCATTATTCAGTAACTGAGTACATGTGCTCCACTTTTATACGTCACTGACTTGGTGACCAAAAAATCACAATCACACAGATTCAGAGACAAAAGTTTTATTTTTTTCTTTTTTTCTTTTTCTTTTGTCTCTCTGTCTGCAAAATTTAGAACTTTGTGATGGGGTTCGTTATTGTTTTTTTTTTTTTTTTTGTTTTTGGCAAAGGATTCGTTAGTGTTTTGTTTCTGGACCCCCCTTCGCAGTGCTTAGATCCGATCAGCTTTTTGTTTTATTTGTATGCAAAGCGTATGAAATGGAGTTTCATTGTCCATTTTTAGTATTATTGGCTCTTTTTACGACTTGTGTGCTAATCTGTACGATTGGGCACAACTTTATTTATACATATGTATGTGTGTGTGTCCGAGTTTCTGTTTGTATGTGACAAAGAGTGAGTGTTGCTATGGTCACAATATGCTTTGCCGGAGTATTTAATGCATTTAATTGCATTTAATGCTGCAGTACTTTATCGTCTACACTAACACTCACACACACACACATTTAACAGTACAAATACTTACTGTCTCTTCTCTTTCTCCTCTCTTTCTCACTTATACAAACTATAATACTTGTACTCATTTAACTAAAGAGTGTTGATACTCTTTGGCTCTAATAAATATCAATGCCTACTTTGTTGTTGTATTTCCTTTTGTTCTTATTACTGTTGCTGTTGTTGTTGTATTATATTGGTGATTTCCATGCCAGACAGTAAATACAAATAAAACTACCGATCACACACACACACACAGGCATAAGCACTGTTTTACACACAAGCACTTGATATAACAAAACAGTTGTAAATATTAACGTTAATACTTGTGCTTGGGTTTCTCCAAGCAATAACAATACAGAGTTTTGATTGTTGTTTCTCTATTTTTTTTCTCTTTCTCTTCATTTGCTTTTTTGTTGAGTTTTTTTCCTTCCTGTTTGCTTGTGTGTATTGTCCTGCTTTTAGTTAAAATAATGCTTTTTGTCAAAGCTTAACTATACCATGACTATGTAGGTGGCTTAAATGAAAATTCATTGTAGTTTTCTATGTTCAATCTTTAATTGTGTTGAAAGTTAAATTGTTAGTATAAGGTGTAGTACAAAAAAAATTCATCAATCCATTGTCGCAATTGTGAACTCTATTGAGAGGCGTAATGTCGTTATACACAGAGTTATACAGAGTTATACAGGCTTTCAGATTATTCCTGTGTTTTATAAGCGGTGATCTTTATTTCAGAAATAGCTGCAGAGAAAGCAATAATAAAGATAAGTTCAGGTAGATATGTCATTATATATGTCCTTAATCCGGAAAAAATACAAAGTTAATTATCTGTTAGGTTAGTCGAAGCCGCTATTATTACTACTGTTATCGACCTATACAGAGTTTTCCTATAATATTTCCTGCAACTCGGTTTCCTTATTGAATCTCTATTAACAGTTTAGTGTCAGTCAGTGTAATACACATTCATAATTGGTCATTACATCCGTTCAATTAGGTTCACGAGCAAGTTTCTCACAACACTTATGGTGTGTGTGTTAATTTTATACATGAGTGGCGGGACCTAAACAAAGTCATCCTCTTATTCTACTGGAAGATTCTGGCTTCATGAACATCCCTTTTTGCAAACGTGCCTACCCGCTAAATTTTCTAAAAATCTCAAATTACTTTTGGATACTGCAGACTCTGTTCTTCCTATCTGGCTTATTGAGCTTACCCAGACATATGTGAGTGGTAAATACAGGTATCTGTCGGATAATATTTCTCAGTTGAATTGAGGAAATATTGCTATGGTGTAAACTTCCAATTCCTGCGAAAAATTCCTAAAAATTTCGCATTGAACTCCGAACATTCCATTCTTAATCTAAACATTTCCACTCCCGTAACACCGTCCTGTTGCAACGCATTTTCTACAGTTGCAAGGGGTCTGGCGGGCTTGCTTTTTGGTGTGAGAACTTTTATATCCTCCGCATTATCTCGGCTTTCACTGGCATTCTAAAACAATAACCCATTCAAGAGTTCATTCAGAAATAGACTCAATATAAGCGATGACACAATCCTTGCTGTATCATGTATCACTGTGACGACTCCTACCATTTCGTTGGCTAATTTTGTTTTCGCAGACAGAAAGTATGAACCGCTATAATTCCTCTGTAGTTTATGGGGTCTATACTCCTTCTATTAAATATCTTGTAGCTAGTCACACGATGCAAGAAGAAATTGAAACATTTGGAATCAAATGCCCAATTTATTCCGTGTTGAGTTCCAGGACTTCATAACATTGATGGGAACGAGAAAATCTGTGAATTTGTTAGTAGGAGAACTGTCCTATCCCTCTAGAAAGAGATAGAGAATAAATTATTACAGTAGCTGGAATACGGTCGAAAACAGTGGAAGGATTTAACAACTTGTACTGTTACTACATAAACTTGGTCGTAGCTCGACAAGATCAAGACAGAAAATCTTATGAGTCAATGCAGGAAAAATATCTCCAGGTCTGCGACAGATATTTTTTAGTGCTGACCAGCTTTTTCGATGAGTTCGATGGAATTCGGTCAGTACAGGCATCACAACGGGCCTCTATGCGTGCTCAAATGAGCTTTGATATCAAAGCTACCACTCCAACTTACCTACCTGACTGCGGCATTCTACATTGCTGACTGTAGTGTACAGCGTTGAATCTGAAAAAGGCTAAGATTTTTGGGCTCATTATATTATATATTATATATATATATATACATTGGAGTAAATTATTGTTTTTTAAAGGCATCTGCCTGTCTTGGACTAAGTCAAAGTAACATACCACGGCTGATATTCAGATTTGCGATGTGTTTTGGGGCAGCAAAATTGCCACCCAAAGAGCGTGAGCAACCTTAACCTATACATACATAATTGCTCTTTGCAACCCTTCAGCTATGATCACAACCAAGCTTCTCATACCTCTTATGTTGTGATTGCTTATTTTATACATGAGTGGCGGAGGACCTGGAGTTTAAAGTCGTTTCGGAATGACAGATTTTTTGAGAAACATTTCATGGATATTTTTATTTACTCTCAGAGTTTTTGCCAGAAATCTGTTGAAAGGAAGACGCCGAAGAAATATTTTTTGGCATTTTATTTTGTTGGAGATGACTGACCTAGGGTTTGTATCCAGGCTACGGCTACTACTTACCATATAACCAGTACAATATGCTCTCTTAGTAACCAATTTATTTTTTTTTTAAATTTCTTTTGTACCCACGCACAATTTCTATAAATTGTGTGTACGTATCTGCAAATAGCCTGCTCTTCAGGCATAGCCCTCTACACTAATAAACTAAAACCAAATAGCCTTTAACATGTACAAACACGCACACACACACACCCATACACTTAATTGTATAATATTTTCTAATTAAAGTGTAGTGTGTAGCAGTCATTTAATTTATAAAAGCAATGTGTGTGTGTGTGTAATTGTTTATGTATTTGTGTTTGTATTTGAATTGGTATGCGTAAGCAAAAGTTGTGTAGCAAATGTTTTTAATTAGTATGGTGGTTTAATTTCCCTTACATTTAATTAGTTGGGGGACTAAGGATTTAATTTATTGATAAGAATTCTATGAATGGAATGATACGTTGGCCAACTGCTCTTTCTCTTGTAAAGTTTTATAATAAAAGAGAGAAACACAAAATAAAAATCAATTGAGTTTTTGCTTTTTGCATGGCATTCGATGGCAATGGAATGTGTCATTAATTGCACTCGATTTCTAAAGTACGGTTATGTTGCTTATAGTAGGCTATAGTTGCTGTTTAATGGAGAGTGGAAGAATGCCGGAAGTACGTACAAATCTTTTAGGGCTGTAGGAAAAAAAAAGTACTGTCATAAATAGTACTCATTAAACAAGTATTTGGTTTGGTATCCTTCATGAAGTATGTAATGTATCACACAATAAATATATCTTAAGTGAACAAATAATGACAAAAAATTCTTAGATTTGTTTATAATGAGTGTCGTATCCTTATTAGCTTTGTAGTAATTGGATTACATTGCTGTTTGTTTATGAACCTAATTTCTGATTGTTTGACAACCGGATTAATCTTATCCCAATTTAGTTCTTTTCTATGCTTCTCTAGCCTTTTTCCATAACAATTCAATTCCATTGAAAGTTAATTGATGTATGCATGGATATCCTTACAAATATATTTTATTACGCACTGGCTGCCTCCTGGTCAATTTTTCATAGCCACAACAACAGAAAACAAGACAATTAGAGAAAAAGTACGACAATAATTTTCCAATTAAGTACCTTTAATTGAAAAAAAAAAAAATTGCAGAATATGCTTATAACTGGCCTACCAACATTTATTGATCAATGTTGCATAAGAGGCCACAAGGACGCACACACACACGATCACACGCATGCAATACATACTGGAACACAATTAATAATTGAAATGCAATATGAAACCAAAATGCAAAATTATTGTCTGTATAAAATAGTCCACTAGAGTGCAGAACATACATACTCGTACATATGTGTAGACTTGACAAACAATCGAGCATAACTAATTGTATTGCCAGAAAACTCATTACAATTATCATCGACCAAAGGCATACCACAAGACTTAACAACTGCATATGTAGATTAGTATGCATAGAATACAATACAATACAATCAACTAAAGTGTTGTATGTAATAATGCAACATAACAACGTAGATAGTGTTATGAAGTTAGAAAAATGAAAAAATTTTTAGGAAGTGTCTTCAGACAGGTACTTGTAAACTTTGACATCGGATAACGGCCATCTTGTTGATGCTAACATACACATACATAATTGGTCATTGCAACTCTTCAATCAGGTTTACAAAATAACTTCTCACACAACTTATGTTGTACGAGTATGTTTTAATTTCATTCATAAGTGGCAGTACCCACAGTTTAATGCCGATTCCGAACGACAGATTCTTTGAGCAACTTTTCATGGAAATTCTATTTACTCTCAGAGTTTTTGTCAGAAATTTGCTGAAAAGAAGTCGCCGTCGTACTGAGTTTTGACCCTGACCTCACGTCTAATAAGACAATACACTACCCACTAGACTAAGGCGACTTGAAGCTTCCATACATCTGTCATATTAGTTACCATTCATTCAGCATGTTTTGCCAAATAATCATGCATGGATATAACATTCAACAACACATGCAATAATAGAATTGTTTTACCACCGCGCTTCGACAATTTTATAAACGCTTTAATTGTTCTAACGAGAGGACTATTCGCAATGTAATTGATATATTCGAGTGAACGGATTCACTAGTTTAAATGATGTACACGTAGTTGACATTGTTAATAAGTATGTGCAGAAGATTCCGTGGCTGTCAACTTCATGTCGCTCACAAAAAATAGACATAAGCAACGACGTCTGTTCTCTGAATGTGCTCTAGGCAGTTTGCAACTCACCTTAATTTTTATTGAAAAATAATCTTCCGCGATGAGGTATATAAAATCTCCCTAGTCCAGGAGGTATTAGCTTATTAGACGTGGTTTAAGCCTTGGCTAAGACATACATATTTCCTTCGGCGACTACCTCTCAGCAGTTTTCTGGCAAAAACTCGGCGAGCAAATAAACCTGCCATGAGAAAGTTTCTTAAAATCTGTCGTTCGGAGTCTCGTTAAATCTCAAGTATAGAATTAAGGCACATAACATGAGTGGTGTGAGAAGCTAGGCCGTGATCCTGACTGAAGGGTTGTAATGGCCAATTATGATATGCCAACCCTATAATTCTAGAACAAGCTACTACTTAGGAAAACAGTTGATTATGAATGATTATCTTGGGCCCTAAATTAAAACAACATAATTATCTTCATATCTAAAATGCATTATAAATACAACAAAATTATACCTTCTAACAACAATTACGTAAATAAAAAATTATACGAGTTTATTTTAACAAAAACTTTATATATATTTTCAGTTCTATTTAATCAAAACTTAAACAAAATGTTTACCAAACTCTAATCAAACTTGACTTCTTAATTTGTGTTTCTTTCTCGGTTACTTTGTGTGGACTAACCCGACTCCACTTGATTCTGGTTTGATTGCCGTCTTCATATAACAACGTTGTAATTACGTTGAATGGTCTTTTACTAAACACGTCGTGGGATAACTGCTTGCTTACTTGCTGGCTTGGCTTGGCTAAATATAATGTTGATTGGCTGGCTTTTGTTCTGCTGTCAATGGAATTTAACGAAAACGGTTCTATAATAACCGCAACAACACCTACTTGCAACGAACGAACGATATCATATGCATACGGAATATGACACACACAATAATGCTAACAATGTTGCTAAAATAAATTTTGCATAACTTGTTAACAACAACAACAACTATTACATTACATGTCCAACAATAATACTTGTTGGCTTTTTAAATTGCTGCGTTCGTCCGTTTACTGTTTCCTTGGCATCATTTTTTATATACTCCTTTGTGTGTGTATCTGTGTACTTTTGTCTTTTCATATTTTGCAACGTAAAAAGGATTTGATGCTGCAAAACATTGGCTGGCTGTTAGTTCGATACTTTTAATAATTGGTGCTGCAAGTGTAGCTGTACCGTTGGCGTTACGTGTAGCTGCAAGTAAGTAAATCAATTATTTTTTCTTTCTGTTCTATTTACCTGTCTTGTATATAAGCCTTGTACTTTTCCCTTTCCGTTTTCCTTCCCTTCCCCTGCTATTTTAGCTAACGTTTGCAAGCTTCACTATCAACTGATTTGTTTTCATTCTCCAACTACAACTATCACGATTTATGACCCCCCCACTATAATGGCATGAGGAAAATAACAACATCAGCCGTGTCAAGTTGTTGTTTTCTACCTACCCTGCTTACTTTGTCTGTATTTTTCCTAGCAATTCGTTGCTTTAGCAATTTTATATGGCATTCGATGCTCTTTTTTTCTCTTCTTCTTTTGCACTCTTTTTACATTTTGTGCTACGAGAAAACACCTTAAAAAAACTTCATAACATGGTTGAGTTCAGATAAAACTATTGCCAAAAAAATAGATGCCGGAAAAAGTGGAAACTAATGAAAAAGCTGTACCACGTTAAAAGAAATTTAAATCGGAATGTTTGCTTTGCTTTAATTGTGAGTCGTTTTTAAATTAAGGCAATTACTCACAGTGGAATATTAAGACGTAAATATTGAAATTGAGTTGCAAAAGCATAAGTACTGTGCGGTAATTGTATTAGAAGTCGCCGTAATCTAGCCGGCAGTGTGTTGGCTTATTACATGTAAGGCAACAGTTAAAACGGTTTCTTCTGCGACTACATAGTAGCAGATTGATGGTATATTAGCGCATACCTTGCCGTTCACAGACAAGTTCACTCGGTACCCGTATGACCACATTCGTTACCCATTCTGAGATAAGCCCCCATTGTCATGATCCATTAGTGTAGGGTTTAAACTATTCCGAGCTCTAGATGAAACCGGCCAGTTCCCTTAGTGGCACGTTCGCCACTATGCCTACATTTTCAAATGTTCTGTCACCCAAAAACTGAAGACCTCTGTCCTGAGGGTACTCGCATAAAAGGTGTTGCAACGAGATCGTTTCCACCATATCTGACAGCTTCTGCAGGTGGTGCAGTGTCCCATTAGAATTATTGATAAAATACGTACCATTTTCTTGTCGAACTCAAATAGTTCCCAAGATGAATACATAAATATTAATCACTAGTTTTCGAATTTCACCCTCCCCTTTGGCTCCGCAGAGAGAATAACATTAACAAGCAACTACATGGGATGGTCGTCAAATACTACTAGTGCATAGTGGGGCTTAGTGAGTACAATTCCACCACTAGTACCACTATACCCAGTACAATAATTCAATAAGTCTTCTTTATCTTCCTAGAACCTGCCATTCATAGACCAATCATCAGATTTACTGGAAAAACTAAAGTAATTAAACTGAAATCAAGCACAAAAAAATACTTAGGAGGTAAAAGAAATGCTTTGTGATATTCCTACGCTTTTTAGAGGAACAAAATCCCTGGTTTATATCGTAACGACATTGTGTGCTTTCTAACCCAGAACTGTACGTATTCATGCCGTACTCGTTTTTTAATTTAACGGGTTCGTTCAGTAATCGTTCGTGCAATACCCGGTTGAGTTTATATAAAGAGCTTTAGTGTAGTCGGTTAGGTTAATCGGAATTTCCATGCGTTTAAGTGAAAATTATAGTCCCCCGTAGTCTATTAGGTTTTCCGAGACTTTCTTTCAGTATTTTTCTTCCAAAAACTCTGAGACTAAAATAAAATTGCTTTGAATATATAAAAATAGTTTGAATATATCTCCATTACTCAGTAAAGACGGGAGAGAATAGCACAGCGAACAGCCTTCAATACATTATTATTAGACCCTAATAGACTTCGTGATATTTAGGTTTGGAGTTGAGCACTTTAACCACTAGACCATGCCACCTTGCGAATATTCAACTCAATGTAAATCAGACATCTTTAGTGAAAAAGATGACTCTGCCGAAGGAGACTCGAAAATTTCCTTTTTACAATTAGTGATGAGTTTCATTGCAGAACCGAATACAAACGGAAAGTGCAAATAGAAAATTATTGTTAAAGAGTCATGAAATGTATGCCACATTTTCAAAGTAGTGAAATTTAATGCTATTCATTAATAACTACGTCCATCATCTCCACAAGGCTATCGAATATGTCCAGTATGGTTTGAAGCAATGACCGAAAGGTTGATGGCATTGTGCGGGGATCTCAGCTAAAATGTCTAACTTTCCTTGACTCTCGTACAAAAACAAGTCAAATTAGGCTGATGGCATGTGTTATGTAGGGTTTGAGGACAGCTGTAGTTTGTAGCTTATTCGCATGCATCTCAGTCTTAAGAAAACCACACGTGAAAAATTTTAACGGCATCAATTAGTACAATCGCGGTGGACAATTCTCATCATCTCCATGTAAGACGGCTATGCCCTCAAATCAATCGTACAGAAAATCCACAGTGACATCAGCTGTTGAAATCACATATCGTTGGTGAGCAGAGCATTTAATTGAGATTAAAAAAGTTAGCAATCATAGACCTATAGGGCTTGCCCTTGACAGTAATGGCCGTCGTCCATAATGAAATACCAACCATTAAGTTACCATTAACTTGTCGTTGTCATGATCGCCCTTGGTGATATGCCAAAACAGATTGAATAAATGATAACTCTTTTGATACGTGCAGCTTCAACAAAAGGGCCGTCAGATTTTGTGAAGTATTTTAAGATTAAAAACTTGAGAAATGGAAGTTGCCTTCGAACACTTAAGTAATGTGCTGTTAGAGTTGGAAGTGGAATATTATTTGATTCGTATGGCTGCCGCAGCTGGCCTCATAGTGGTCCATACGATCGGACGAATTTTTATGCAGTTTTTCGAGTGTATGTATCTGGTTTGTCGGCACAACACTTTTCTCTAACAGCACCCAGAATAAAATAGTCCAATGGTATCAAATCACAGCTTCTTCGCGATTAATTGACATCACTATTTCAGTCAATTAGACGGCCATCAAACGTTTAACGCAATACATCGATTGTGGCATGAAATGTGTGGCAAATTGTACCATCCGGTTGCAACTAAACATCGTTCATACCAATACCATGATTCATTACGTTCAGTGGAGATAATATAACGAATTTTATGACAGAATAAAATGACATGAGCATTGCCAGATAAACTGATAGGTGACCTATAGTTAACTCTGCCATGATTTTCGTGTCTATTAATTTAACTTCTGTGAAATAAATTTCTTGTTGCTCTCATAAAAATTTTAAAACCTGAAGAAGATCAAAATCTAATCACTTCACACCAGTTGCATAGCTCTTGCAACACTTGGCAATTTGTAAGTGTTACTCAACGACTTTTGTAAGCAAACAACAGATCTGTATTCAGTATAGTTTCCTTCCCCATACACACTTGCCACTTAAAAGAAACTTTTGCCTGCATTTGTTTCACACATTTTTTTTACTTTCTTTTAAACTTCATTTCATTACATTTTTTGTTTTTATTTTGTGTAACTTTTCCTTCATAACTTTGTATATTTCTTTGAATTTTGCTAACAATATTCTTTTTTTTTTTTGTTTTCTTTGCTTGATATTCATCTCTTAATAGGTGCTCCATTTGAAGAACGTTTACGTGTTGCCCTACAACTGTTGGATCAAGTGCCTTTAATTGATGGGCATAACGATTTACCCTGGAATATACGAAAGTTCCTGCACAATAAACTCAATGACTTTAAGTAAGTGCTGCTCCATCTTACCATTCTTTTACACATTCTTTTTTGTTTTTTGCTTTTGTTTGGTTTTTGGTTTTGTTTTTTTTCCACACAATTCCAAGAACTTGAAGCAGTGAAAAGTTCATTGATTGATTGTTATTTAGATGTATGTATGTACGAATGAACGTATGTATGTATGGTATGTACAAAGTACTTAGAAATGTGAAATACAAGTACGTCTACGACTAAGAATTTCTACGAAAAGAAAGAAAAAATAAAAATATTTTTACTTTCATTATACGATACGTTAGGATCCAATACGATACGATACGATAGATTGAGTTGTTGTACATTCTTCTTTTCATATAATTTTTATCGTATTGTTTTTGTTTTTCTCTCTGTATAAAGTTTATAATTAGTAAGTTATTCTGTGTGAAAGTTTTATGTTAGTTGCTGTTTTTTTTTTTTATTTTTCTTTTTTCTTTTTATTTGTATAGAAGTTTTACGATTTCAATTAATTAATTTTTATTTATTTGCAGCTTTAATGAAGACCTACGAGAAGTTATGCCCTGGAAAAGAAGTCATTGGAGTCATACGGATTTAACACGACTGAAAAAGGGGCGAATATCAGCACAGGTAAGCAGGCAATTTAAAAATAATCAAATTAAATATGCTTTCATATAACGGTACTATAATAGAAATAATTTAGAGAAATTATAAAACAATGATATATTGAAACTCCTGTGGTCACTAAAAAAACTTGCAGAAAATGTTATTTTTTTGTAGCAAATTTGATTTTAAAAATTTATTTCAGTCCTCTTTGCGTGCAACCTTTCGACACCATATTTGTAGTACAATTTGTTTGTAGTACATGTGCCTCAAAATGGTGTGAAGTATATCGATAAGTAAATTCGAAGTCATCGTTGTTGTTTTTAGTCAACCTCTTTAAGGCGTCCACTAAGTGCATCATTCTTGGTGCTCATTTCGCCTCGTTTAAATCTAGCAAACCAAGTCAACCCCAGATTTTCTTAAAGCAAAGTCCGAATAATGTTTACTAAGAGTAACCCAGACTTCAGCTAAAGCAATAAAATAGGACGCGGTCTCTCCCATAAGCATTGCTTCGATTCTGGTGTGAAATGTCACATATCGATGCATAAATTCGAAATCATAATTTCATTCTTATTTTTTGTCGCTCTCTTGAGACATCTACATCGTTTAAACCTAACGAATCACTTGTCGATGAAGTGGCTGTAGTCTAATATGTAGTGTGTGTGACTTATTAGACGTGAGGCTACGGTTCAAACCCCAGGTCAGACATCTACAAAAAAACAACATACAAAAAAATATTTCTTCGACGTCTCCCATTCTGCAGATTTCTAGCAAAACCTCTGAGAGTAAATAAACTTGCCATGAAAAGTTTCTCAAAAAAATATGTCGCCCGAAGTCGACTTTATACTGTAGAGCCAGCCACTCATGTATAAAGTTAACACACACTACATAAGTGGTGGAAGAAGCTAGGTCATAATCCTGATTGGAGGGAATTGAGAAACTTTTTCACGGCAAGTTTATTTACTCTCAGAGTTTTTGCCAGAAATCTGCAGAGAGGAGGTCGCCGAAGAAATATTTTTTTTTTTTTCATATTTCGTTTTGATGTCTGGCCTGTCGAATAAGCGAACACACTACCTACTAGACTACGGCGACTACATTATTACAACTTCCTACATTATTCAAACTTCCTTCACTTAAATTTAACATTGTAAAGTCTGTATACGTGTCGCTTAGGACAGTAAACTAGGATGTCAATTGTTTATGGAAAAGTAACAACACGTCATTCAAAGCATTGGCTATTGCTGGCTCCAAATTTTTTTCATCTTTCAGGCAATATGTGTATTCCACTCCAATAAAACCCTTCATCTTTTGAAAAAATCAATTTCTCATCCAAATTTCGTTTACCTTGTAGGAACCAAAGTACTGTTCAGCCGATAGATGACCTATCGGTGAAAGCTGATAGTAGTCAGAAGGTGCCAAGTTTGGTAAATATGGCTGGTGGTGTAGCAACTTCCAGCGAAACGTCTTAATTCTATGCTAAACCGCATTTGTTTTGTGTGCAGTTGTATTGACATACTGCAAAATTACCTTGCCATGATTTATAGTCCATTCTAGTCGTTTTGGGATCAATGAATGGTTCAAATTAATAATTTGTCGTCGGTAGAAATCTGTATTAATGGTTATAGACACTCGCGGTACTCCACAACTTTCTGGTCTCACCAGCCACAGAGCACTTAAAGATGTCTTTGGCAACACACAAAAAATCGCCGTAGTCTAATGGGTAGTTTGCTGGCCACGATTTAAACCCCAAGGTCAATTATTAAACCACTTCCTGAGAGTAAATAAAATAACCATGAAAAAAAATCAAAAATTTCAAAAAATCTGTCGTTCATAGTCGACTTTAAATTGTATATTCCGCCTATCATGTACAACATTAACACACACAACATGGGTGATGTGAGAAATTGGGTTGAAATCCTGACTGAAGGGTTGTAATTGACCAATTAAGTAAGTAAGTAAGGTAATAAAATAATTGCTACATGCATCAGCTCTACATCGAAAAGCATTAAAATTAATTGTGGAGCACCAGCTCGCTTATTGGCGTTTGCACCGTATTTGGGCCGAAGTAACACATGTAAACATTATGTTGGCTCCATCGTAGATTGCATTAAAACTTACTTAATTAGACATTACAACCCTTTAGTCAGGATTACAACTTAGATTCATACACAACCCATGTTGTGTGTGTTAAATTTTATCCATAAATGCCTACACCTTCATTTTATGGCCGACTCCGAACAACAGGGCCGACTCCGAACAACTCTTTGCATGGCTATTTTTATTTACAGCAAAAACATTCTGGCTTAGTTGCCAACCTTCCAGGTAAGCTCTAGGATATGTATCGTAGATACATCCTTCCTTGATAATTTCGTACTAATCTAGACCGAGGGCTGGAATGTCAGATATTACGCAGCTCTAAAATATTTAAGCAATAGACAGTGAAACATTTATGGAAGATGTAGCAGGTAGTTTTTTTAAGTTCAGTTGCGTTCATTTTGATACAAAGCGTTATGAGCACTTTAAAAATCCTTCAAAGAAATCTTCGCTTTTTTGTTTTCTGTTTACCCGTATAATAATGAAATCACTTCTCTAACGAATTTTATTTATGCCACTTAGTTCAGCCTAACAGTTTAATCAAATTTTATTACAGCTTGAATGCTTGAATTTTTAATAAAAAAGAAAAAGAGAAAATTAAATCAGTTTAGAGTCAAAGCGGCCATTCTTTTATAATAAAACAACTGAATTTACACGTGACTGTGTCGATAGAAGCAAATTTCAAGCGGCTTACAGGATTGTAGGTTAAACCAAAAGAATAATATTAACACAGTAAAGAGAGTTTTCAATATACATAAGTACACTGAGAAAAAACAAAATTGTTAATACAAATAACTGTAAAATTATACGTAAAATGACAACAAATGGTGTCAAACTAAATAATGCTGTTCAAACAGTATTTATAAACTTATAAGAAATCTAAGAGTATAAATACGTATTTTGCTAAGTAAAGTAGAACTTTATACTTCGTATTCTATTTTCACCGTGTATAAGTATGTTAACAATGACCGAACAGTTTGAAATAACAGTACTTTTTTCCCCTTTTTTAACGAAAAACATTTATACTGCCATTCGATTGGAATGTGTGAACATGCACGAATAAGTTGTCGCCACAAAATGTTTCACACCAAACATGTACATGACTTGATTCCTTTACCCTGGAGTTTCTTTTTGCCTTGTAACACAAACACAACAGCAACTCGTTTAAAAAAAATTTTAAAAAAGATGGGCGGCAAATAAAAATGTTAAAAAAAAACTCTTGTTGCAACAACAACAACAACAATAAAGAGAAAAAATTTCTCCCTTAACCAAACACAATGATGTAAATGGTGGTACATGTAACGAATACTTTTCGGTTATAAAGAAAGAAAGAATTTTTTTTTATTTTTTTAGTTTAAAGCAATATTTTCAACACAATAAAAGCTGCAACATTGGGTACGTGGAAATAAAACAACGAAGCCAGCCGATAAATTGTATTTGTATGGAAGAATGGATTGTAACAATGAATTGCAATGCAAAAGGAAATGCATGATACATATACAACAAATATAAAGAGACAGGAATATAAAGCTATGAAATCATAAAAAATATTTCATTTAAAAAGTTCTGCTTCATTACATACACATACATACGTACATACATACATACATACGTACATACATACATGCATACATACATACATAATTGGCCGTTACAACCCTTCATTCAGGATTACGGCCTAGCTTCTCACACCACTCATGTTGTGTGCTTTAATTTTAAACTTGAGTGGCGGGACCTATAGTTTAAAATCGACTACGAACGACTGATTTTTTGGAGAATCTTTTTCATGGTATTTCTATTTGCTCTCAGAATTTTCTCTTGAAATCTGTTGAGTGGCAGTCGCCGAAGAAGTATGTTTTTCCAATTTCGTATTGATCGACCTAGGGATTGATCCGTGCCCTCACGTGTAAATAGTCAACACACTATCCACTAGACTACGTCGACTACATATTCCACATTAAAATTCTATCAGACGGAGTGCGCAGTGTGTTTCTATATTTTGCGCTGAAAATCTCAAAACACAAATCATTTAAAATCGAATATTCAATTTGCCAATAAGACTGTCTAGTAGGGACTACAACCTAGCTTCTCACACCACCCATGATAAGTGTGAAAATTTTATCCATGAGTGGCATGACCTACAGTTTAACACCTACTCCGAATGACAGACTTAAGCGACTTTTTGATGTTATTTACACGTAGAGTGTTTGCCAGAAGCCTGCTGAGAGGAAGTTTGTTTTGTTCGAGATGTCTGAGCTGGTGCGTTAACCACAGGCTCTTGCCCAATTAACAAACCAATATCATCAAATGACTTTTACAGCTAAGAATAGTTTCAACGCTAAGCGACAACAAATTTAAGAAAACATCCTTGTTTCTATACATGCTTTCTCTTCGGATTGATAGGTTTTTTACAGCTGCATTCGATATATATATCTTTCGATTTTATATCTTTAAATTGGAATAAAAAAAAAATTTGAGTGAAATATTGTGGGAATTTTTTAATCGTTTCAAAGTTCGTTGTGTGTGGAAATGTCCTCCACGACATCTAATTTTCCATGACTCAGGCTGAATGTAGCCGGTGGCATAAGTTATGTTCACTTTGAGGACCGCAGTGGTGTGTGTTCATCTAGTTCGGAACAAAAAAAAAAAAATCGGAAACTCTGGCGCATAAATCAGGCTCAATTTAATAGATGGCATGGGTTAAGACATTATCGGCATATAGTACGTGCTGCTCATAGTGAGGTCCTGGCTATTCAGCGATGTATTGGACACTCTTATATTACATATGGATTGGTATCGTTCCAAATTCGACAATTTTGTTTGTTCACGTATCTATTTATTTAGAAAATAAATAATCATCAATGAAAATTAGGATCAATTCCGAACTGCCCATTCAACGAATACACCTCGTTGTCTTTATGATCGTTTAGCTTCCATTCTCGGGTCATTGCAGTACCAAGTAGTGACGCAAAATCGATAAGTTCAGGTCTGCAAAATGTGGGAGTTCTTATAAGCGCCCACAATTGGCTGCTTTGGATTATGTGCAAAAGTCTCATGGACAGCGACTATGTTTTCAGCAGGTCCTGCATATCGTCGACATAGGGGTGTTGGCAGATTTTTTACTGAACCCCTATTGGTCTACTGCAGCATATTTTATTGTGAGCGGCTAGTTGTATGTATATCCTTTCCTTGGAAATCCGCGAAAATATGGTGACTTGTTGCAGACAATGTAGTAATGAGAAACTTTCCATTTGTGTTAGACTCTTCCTAAGATGTTCGTTAATGATTATCTCGGTAGGGGTCAAAAGCAAATGGAAAATCTAGTGCCATTATTTCTATGTACGTTGAAGCCTGCTAAATTTGTAAACTCATTAAATTCGTCTTCTCTCGGATTTAAAACTGAATCTTCCGCATTTGTAACGATGTATTTCAATCTCTTTACTATATACACCTTACTTCTATTCAAGTGATGCTTCAAACTATATTATTTTGTAGAGGGAATGCATCTAAGTAGTTGCCGTAGTCTAGTAGGTAGTGTGTTGACTTATTAGACGTGAGGTTATGGTTCAAACTCCAGGCCAGACATCTTCAACAAATATACGAAGAAATATTTCTTCGGCGACATACTGGCAAAAAAGTCTCTCAAAAAATCTTTTGTTTGGAGTCGACTTTTAACTCTAGGTCCTGCCACATATGGACAATATTAACACACCTAACATAAGTGGTGTGGGAAGCTGGTTTGTAATCCTCGACTAAAGACTTGTAATGACCAATTAAGTTAAGTAAGTAACTAAAATGAGGCCCATTTCTAAATGAATTGATATGTGAACTAGCAAAATTGCTGAATTTAGGAGCATTCCATACGAGATCCAAGCGCAACCTATATATCCTTTAAAAAAGTCACTCTCCTTTGAGAATGACGTTAGCAAGGCCAACAATATTTTACTACGAGTACTTTATGTCCACAATTTCCCACTTCTTTTAGTCTGAATTGGATGATTTCGATATCAACAACATGTGGTTTGGCTTGGGTAGGGATGTAACGACCCAATTGTCTTAAAGACAATACTTTTAAGTTCCGATTAAGCCTAGCTCTTCCTAAACCTATCTAACTTCTTTGTTTAGTTTTTTAGTAGTACCTACAATGACGTATTTCCTTTAAAGTTCTGTAAATCTTTATGTTTTAGGCCCTCTGTTAAAAATAAAACCAAAACATGACTTTAGCCCGTGTACAAAGCAATTTAAGTCATAGAAGTGGCAATAAAATCACGTGAAGGCAATAAATAGAAGTAAATATCTTGTTAAAACATTGTGAAAATTTATTTTGTAACAAAATTGCAATAGAATAATACAATAGCAACAGCAACAACAATATCAGCAGCAACAATGCACAAATACCAAAAGTATATCAAATATTTACAAAAAAAAATTGAGCAGCATGTTGTTGAAGGTGTTAATTGGTCGTAAAGAAAGAAAGAAAGAAAGGCAAGAAATAATAGAGAAATAACATGCCTCAACAAATTGTATCTAAAGAACCTAGACAAATAATACAACAATGCTTAAAAGAGCTTAAAAAGCCAAACTATACGATGAAGTATTTAAAATTTAATTGAAGAATACTTACAAGTTTCAAAATAATTTCATAACAACTCGTTAGATGCACAGTGAAAGAGTATTATTAGAGTGTAATTAATCTGTTGGCAACTAATTCATGTTTCATATATAAATGTGTGCCATAATTTTAAGTGATTTCATTATTAATATCATGCTCATCTTCTTCTCTGAATTTTGGATATGTTCCCCTAATAAGTACTTCAATACCAAACAGTCATATTGTTGCCTTGGGTACAAACAGTTGTGCTACTTGAGTTCCATAATATTGTAACCAAGCAGTTATTTGTCTATGCATCCCTCTCAACTACTGTCTAATAGCTGAGGAGTAACCGAAAGTATATTAACTATGCATACGTACAACAGTGAGCAATAGTATGAAGCTTGGCATTTTCTCGTTACTCTTCTATTTGCTTTAATTTGGAGTGAAGTGGTCAAATTTAATGTTAATATTTTATAATTCAAATCAAATATTGCTTTCAACACTAAGGCGTATGAGTTACATGTAATACGTTGCTGTATTGAAAAAATATTACTCATACGTATGTATATGCTTATGCTATATGATCCGTAAAGTACGCAACAGTGAATTTAGAAAAACCAAAGAATTAATCAACGTTAATGACGGAGGGTGAGTGATTTAGGTGTAAATTTTAAAATGAAATAAAACAAAAACGGTTTGAAATTTTGCAAAATGTATATGTTTGGTGTGAAGTACAATTATTCCGGCTAGAAATGGTGTATTATTTTATCGAAGGCTGCTGCGGTTGTTCTCACAGTACCTCATTCGATCGAACCAAATTTCGTGCACTTTTTCGAATCGCGAATGTTGGCGTTCAAAGGCTCACATTGTTTCTATGTTTCTTAAAGACAAACATTAACTATTAATTCATTAAAACTAAAACTAGTGAATCCAACAACTATGTAACAAGTGCTGAAAGCTTAATTATTTTAATTAAACAATTTCTAAGAATTCCCAGAAACTTTGTATAAATAATTATTATATAGAAGGGTAAAGATGCTTCACTCAATAGGGTTGAAGTGTATGTTTTAAGAACCAAGGTTGATAAACATCTTTAATAGATTTATAGCTTAAACTATTGTAAAATGGATTAATCATAGTCACAAATCGTAAAACCAGATTATAGTAACAACACTAGACAAATACTTGTTTAACACGAAATTATCGGACAGGATATCTAACAGCACTTGCAACCAGTTCTAACACTCTAATAACGGATTAATTTTTTTGGTCAAACCATGGCAAGAAAATATCCACGGGGACTTGTTAATACACATACGTGCATAATTGGTCATTACAATCATTCAGCCAGCATTACAACCTTGCTTCTCAGCTCACTTATTTTATGTGCGTTAATTATACACACGTAGCGCAGCAACAAATAGTGGGAGTAGTCATTGTATCGGGTGATTTTTTAACTCTTATCTTTTTGGCAACACTGGTTTAAACAGCTCACGCACGTTTCGTGTTTTGTTTCACTATCAAACATCTTCAGTTTGGTCTATAATTTAACCATGAATCGTCTTACAAACGAACAACGCTTGCAAATCATTGAATTTTATTACCAAAATGCGTACTCCGAAGATCCACTTCTTTATCGAAAAATTGTGTTCAGCGACGATGCTCATTTTTGACTCAATGGATACGTAAATAAGCAGAATTGTCGATTTTGGAGTGAAGATCAGCCAGAAGCATTGCGAAAGCTACCAATGCATCCAGAAAAAGTCACAGTTTGGTGCGGTTTATGGTGGCATCATTGGACCGTACTTCTTCAAACATGCTGCGAATCGTAACGTAACTGTGAATGGTGAGCGCTGCCGTGAGGTGATATCAAACTTTTTTTTGCCCAAAATGCAAGAGCTTGACTTGCATGACATGTGGTTTCAACAAGACGGTGCCACATGCCACACAGCACGCGTAACAATGGACTTATTGAGAGGCGAGTTTGGTGGACATTTTATTTCACGTTCGGGACCGGTCAATTGGCCGCCTAGATCGTGCGACTTAACGCCTTTAGACTATTTTTTGTGGGGCTATGTTAAAGCTCATGTCTATACAGACAAGCCCGCTTCAATTGACGCATTGGAAGACAACATTGAAGCATTTATTCGTGAGATACCAGCCGAAATGTTGGAAAGAGTATGCCAAAATTGGACTAAGCGGATGGACCATTTGAGGCGCAGTCACGGTCAGCATTTGCATGAAATAATCTTCAAACATTAAATTATATGGACCGTACTATCGATTCAAATAAAGATTTCACTCATTTTTCTGAATTTTATGAGTTTTTTTTTTATTTTCCCATAGCTCTTAAAAAATCACCCTTTAGTAGTCGAGTGGGTAGTGTGTTAGACGTGAAGCCACGGTTCAAACCCCAGCTCATACATCTCTAACAAAAAAACGAAATATGAAAAAAATATTTTTTCGACTACTTCCTCTTAGTAGATTACTGGCAAAAATTATGAGAGTAAATAAAATTGCCATGAAAACTTACTCAAAGAAATCGACGGTTCAGAGTCGACTTTAAACTGTAGATGCCGCCGCTTATGTATAAAATTTAAACGCTCAACATAAATGTTGTACGAAGCTAGGTTGTAAGCCTCACTGAAGGGTTGTAATGCCCATTGATTTATGTTACTCATCTCAGCAGAATGGACAGGAAGAAGTTGAGCAAATATGTACACGAATCAGATTTCCTATAGAAAATATGATTGCTATCCCTTAATGTCAATGGACTTGAGAGCTTAGACGCATATGATTGTTTGTCCTCCACAAAGCAATGTTTAGTGAAATCATAAAGAATGCTACAACGACAAGTTTTTGCTGTAATCAGACTTTTACAAACTTTGAGTTGTACTCTTGTTCGTCATCATATTGAAATATCCAGGAGAATTAATTTATAATTCAGCACAAGGTAACATTACATACATACATGACATACATACATATAACTGGCCATTACAACCCTTCAGTCATGATTACAGCCTAGCTTCACAAAACCCCTCATGGAGTGTGTGTGTTAATTTTATGCATGAGCGGCGGGAACTACCGTTTACCTTAATTTGATGGAAAATAAATCTTCAAGTGAGAAAGCAGAAAGAAACTAGATTTAAGACTACAGGAATATAGAAACAATAACATAGTGAATGAAACTGGAAAAGAACTCAACCAAAAACTACGTACTTACTTTTGTCCATCAGTGCCATCGCTTTGATGTAAGTTGTTAAGGTTCCCTATGAAAAGCAACTCCATGCCATTACATACCTCCAGGCTTACCAGTCCAGTAGAGTTCATTCCATCTGAACTTATTACATTTAATTTGAATATATAACAAAACAAAACTTTATTCTAATGGTGCCAAATCCAGTTACAATTCTTACGTATGAATTCAAGATAATCCAAGGAAATGCTTTTAAGTGGCCACCTTAACTTTTCATTTTATCGTGTGGCATTCATGCTTAACTAAATGCTGTATTCAAATTTACATAAACACTGCTGGTACTGAGAACTGTTGACTTTTCATTGAATACAGTTTTAATACAAGATTCTGGCGGTTGCTTCGTTTTGTTGAAATTGGAAAACTTCTAGAGAAGTGTGTTCTTTTTGTGTAATTTCATGTCTTATTTTAACAATTGTAACGTTAACGACATTTTATTTGTATTCAAGTTTTAAATTCAAATTTGGAAAATCCCTTCAACTACCACCAGCACCAGCAACAATTTTCAAATTAAGTACTTACGTTTACCACCACCACCACTGTTTGAGCTTCTTGAGAAATATTTTCCTTTTTCCTACGAATTCTACTGCACGAGTTTATTATGGTTTTAAAAAAATATTTCTTTAACTGGAGTATGGAGAAAGGTAAACGTACAGCTAAAGAATATAAAAAAAGAGAAGAGAAGACAGATTGTAAAAACCTGAATAAATAAGTGAATGCTAGTGAAACGATACAATAGCATATAATTACGAAACCAAGAGAATAACTTTAATACTCTTAAGTTTCATTTGTAATTTCATTTTGGTTTTGTTCTTCTAATTCGTTGTTACGTTACACTGTATTCCATTTACTTGGCTATTCATTTTTGTTCGTTGCTAGTATTTAAGCTTAATTAGTGACCAACCATGTTGTGGAGTAGAATATCTGCATTAAATTACTTAATGAAAAGGATATTCGTGGTAAAGGGATTCATGTAAACTGTGCTAAAATTTAAAAATTGATGCAACAAATGTAAGAGATTTGAGTTCCTTATTTCATTTGAGTTCTTTATTTCATGCTTGATAGCATTGATGTTTGCCTAATTAAGCAGTTCTTCGTTCGTCACCCAATAGAGCCAGTATAAGTAAGGAATATGGCACAAATTCCGGTTAATAAATGTTTGAAGTATACTCAACTTGTTTCGAGAAAGTTCTAGTAGGCGCAAACACATGCATACATAATTGGTCACTACAACCCTTCAGTCAGGGTTACGACCTACTTTCTCACACCACTTATCTTGTGTGTGTTAATTTTATCCATAATTGACGGGACCTACAGTTTAAAGTCGACTCCGAACGACAGATTTTTTGAGAAATTTTCCATGATGAATTTATTTACTTTTAGAGTTTTCACCAGAAATCTGCTGAGTAGAAGTCGCCGTAGAAATATTTTTCATGTTTCGATAACATCGAAATATCTGACCAGGGGTTTAAGCCGTGGCCTCAAGTTTAATAAGCCAACACACTACCAGTTAGACTGGCGCAAACCCACTTATGTTAAAATTAAGGATTTTTGTCTCCTTCTGTTTTACGGAAGGCGAGACTGCATCGCAATGGCACTAGTTTCCCAAAAAAAATGTCCAGTTGCTTACCTACGCTGGCGACATTGACTTTATATGGCGTACCAAGCGCGATTTTACTGTTGCCTTTAGTGTTATTGAACGGCAGTCTATTACGATCGGTCTGGCAGTAAATAAGGAGAAAACTATGTATGTATATGTTGTCGACAAATAGGGACATGCGGCATATTACATCCCAGACTACTGACGATAACTATACATTCGTTATTGTTAGTCTTGTCTCCACCCTTACCACCAGAAATGATGTCAGTCTGTAGATCAAACGTAGGATCACTTATACCAACAGATTATACTATGGTCTTAATAGACAATTGAGTAGTAGACACCTCCTTCGTACGACAAAACTAATACTCTACAAGACGCTCATCCTCCTCGTGCTTCTTTATGGCGCAGAAGTAGGGACACTGATGCAGCAGCCTTGAGAGTTCTCGGGAGAAAAGTCCCACCTAAGATCTTCCGTCCAGTGCGCATTCGATGCAACAATGAGCTGCATTCGCTACTCAACGAAATGGATGTTGTGCAGCGTATTAACATTAGGAGGCTGCGCTGGCTCGGCTATGTCGTTCGAATGGATAGGGATGCTCCGACGAAACGTGTATATGATACGGGGTTTACTGAAGTTGGCAAAGAAGACGACCTTATTTGTGTTGGAAGAACCAACTGGAGGAAGCCCTGTCATCGATTTGTGTGAGCAATTGACGAAGGATGTGCTAAAGCACATCGGGTCGAAATCCTATAATCTGGTTGTTAATGGCCAATTAAGTAAGTTGGCAAGTGTCCTTGGAACTGCTATTGGCTCTCTAGGTTTTATAAAGCGATTATAAAAATAAAAAGGGGTTTGATGACCTTGTCTGTTTGACCATTTGAAGTAATACTACTACAAGTACTAGCAAAATTCATATATAGAAGTCATAAAGAAGGAATTAAAACCAATTCGCAATAGTTTCGGTTTGAATGTATTTATTTCTGAGTTACAAATAAGACGGTAGGACGGGATGAGGTGAGTAGAATGCAGAGCCGTCTTGTTGAAACCACAAATCGTTGGTGTCGAGACGAACCAGAAGGCCAAAAGAACTTAATGGTCGCCATTAAAACTCACCCCAAAGAGTTTCTTATTCGAGATGATTGGTCATGACTATATTTTTCGATTAAGATCCATATAAGCGTCACTTTGATGCCCATGGTAGTAATGTTCCTTTATTTCAATGGAAATTATGGATCAATGAAAGATAATTCATATATGGCTCCCAGGACATAAAGTCCATGTACTGACGTATTAAAAGGTACAGGGTATCCATTGTAAATGGAGGCTAAATTTCGTTGACTGCATGAAATCGCCGTAGTATAGTCGCTAGTGTGTTGGCTTATTAGACATGAGGCCTCGGTTCAAATCACAGATCAGACATATCCATCGAATCGAAATATGAAAAAAATATTTCTTCGACAATTTGCTCTCTGCAGATTTCTGGCAAGAACTCTGAGAGTCAATAAAACTGCCATGAAAAAGTTTCCCAAAAATCTGTCATTCGGAGTCGACTTTAAACTGTAGGTCCTGGTACTCATGTATAAAATGAATACTCACAACATAGGGGAGTGAGAAGGGTTCATAGTCAATTAAAATGTAAGCAGAACCAAACCCTTACAATCTTTTTTCCATATATTCCATATATTTAATTGCATTTTTTTGTATTCGTGCTGATTGCCTTTCACACCGAAGTAACGTAGAAGTATCATTGCGTTCTGTAAACGTTCGTCTAATCCGACCTAAAGAGTTTAGTTCACAACCACCTTTGCTGAATGCGAGAGTAATTTTGTATAATTACTTTCTTTTTTATTTGTTACTTATTCGCCTTACTTTTATAATTTAATTTATGTAGAGTCAGTCACAACGAACTCATAACCATTTACTGGAGTTACATTTAAATTTAATTTCATACTTCCACATCAGGTAGTTGTAGTTTCTTTTCCTTTAAAAAACTTTACATTTTAATGATACTGAGAAAAAAAATTGAAGAGAAGTTTGTAAAAAATATTCAGTTCATATAACATAGTGAGTGCTTTCATTGCAGTTGTATCGCACATACTTTGTTGGTCAGCTTGTCATTTTTACATTTGACTGGCATTTGTTATTCGTTTTAATTTTTCTTCTATTTTTTTTTTTCATTTTGAAGCATGTTACCCGGTTGTATTATAATTGTTAACAATTTCTTTGAAGTGTTAAATTTCATTAAAAAATTTATTACCTTGTAACTCCTGTTATTATTCCTGCTTATCACTTTCCATTTAAAGGTGTTTAAAAGCATGACAAGAGGATGAAAAGGGGATGAAAAGAATAGAAATTCATTCCACAATTCAATTGTAGTTTTTTGCTATTAAAGCTGCTTATAGAAGTTCTTAGCATGAAACTAATTAAACATTTTTAACACCATAGCTAAGCATTTTGCAAATTATCTTTTCATTACGATTTCTAATCTCAAGATAATGTATTTATACACTATGCAACAGGGAAATATAATTTCTAATGCAAAGAAAGAAATTTCAATCAGTACAGACATAGGTATATACATAGATAGGTTTGTCATTTGTTTAAGTAACAGATATGGATTTTGGAAAATAATGGTTTACCCTGCCCTACGTACACTGATAGTTTTATTGAGTAACTATTTATAAGCATGCATAGAATTCGGCAATTAGCATTATTTGAAAGTATCGTTATTATTGGTATAAGTTTCTATGGTATCCCCTGGTAGTAGGGGATTGCGCTGCGAAAATTCTGTAAACTACCTTCTCAATGTCGACGTATGTTAAATAGAGTGTTGTGCGCAGTATTTACATACATAAGAGAGATCAGCAATGAGTATTCAAAAAGATGAGTAGATTTGAATCATACTCATAATTTCTGATACTTATACGCATTCATACTTATTTTAATATCATACTCATACTACTCATATTCAAAGTTTGAAGTACTCATAGTACTCATACTTAAGAAGACGCATGATGTTGTTGATTTCAACTCTCCTTTACTCAACATTTACACGAAGCACAAAATACATGATACATACATTCATACATAATTGGTCATTATAATTTGCAGTCAGGATTATGACCTAGTTTTTCACACCACCAATGTTTTGTATGTTGATTTGATCAGCAAGTGGCGGAACCTACAGTTTAAAGTCGGCCCCCAACGATAGATTTCTTGGGAAACTTCTCATGGATATTTTATTTTACTCTCAGAGTTTTTTTAAAAGAAAACAGCTTGGAGGAGGTCGCTCAAAGACATATTTATGTCATATGTATTTCGTTTTGTTCGAGATGTCTGCGTTGGCGTTTGAACCTACTACTACCTACTCGACTATAGCAAAGTCAGCAAATATTATTTATTTATTTATTTATTTATTTATTTATTTATTTATGGTAAATTCAATACAACAAGAACAAGTCTTATTTTAAAGTATTGTTTAGTAAGTTGTCATAATGGTTACAATGGGTTAAATAGAGCATTGAGATCCATTCAACTGATTGCTTCATAATTCATGCCCCTGATACATAATATTAATAATTTCTGACGAAAGCGTGTGACAGTCGTTTATTTCTGACTGACTATAACACTGCTTCAGTTCTTGCTTTCCGTAAGATTATCTTCGTTCGTAGTTTAACTTATTAGAACTTTTATGTTCTCACATAGTTGATTAGAGTATCACACTTTTTCTATGACGGTTTGTAGGAGTACTTCGAATGGTGCCTAATTTGCTTTTAGCACCTCTTATCGCTGTTATTAGATAAGATTTTCTGTGTTTTGGTTGTACGCTCAATTTCAGATGTATTAACATGATGACATATAGCCATGACCGAGTTAGTTACCCCAAATTCTATATGAATGGACCTCAACTTTATTCAAGTGGCGGAACCTACACAACATAAGTGGTGTGAGAAGCTAGTTCGTAATCTCGACTGAAGGGTTATAATGACCGATTATGTATGCATGTTAAGTCATTGGCTTATGGCAACAAATCTTCAATATGTAAATGTTTGGTGGTGGTGGTGCATTGGAAAGGGTAGTCAAGGTCTGGACTGTTGGATTAGAGCACGCAAATCTCATCCATCATCTGACATGTGATGGAAATCATCTGTAAAATCTAAATCTTATGAAATAATCTGCCAAAGTATGATAACAAAATTATGTTTCTGTTCTCAAGCTCTTATTAAACACCCAATACATGTCTATGCCATAGGGAATAAGGAGTCTTAGGAAGTTTAAGAGAGAGACTAAAGCCTTAACATTAAAAACATTTTTCTATTTTATTTATTTCCCGTTTTCTAATTAAATGCATGCACTTTACATATACTTTAAAGTCCAAATAGAATGCATTCGTTATAAAAAAAAATACTCTGTAAACTAAATTTTTAAAATAAAACTTAGCAAATGCACTCTTCATTAAAGTGGACTTGCTCTCTCTCTCTCTCTCAAGCAAGTTAATTTGAATGCAAACCAAACTGTTTGCATAAGATTTTCTTATTTTATCAAGTAAAACTTGAAAATTAATTCTTTTTAAATTCTTTTCAATTTCTATGAAAACTAACAACTACCAACAGAAAAAATCATACATTTTATGGAAATCTACATGATGTTGTTGAAAACAAAATTTGTAAAAAAAAACAAAGAAAGTGTGGAAAAGAATAAATAACAATAAAATAAAAGAGAAGGAGCATGTGGCATGGGGGGCACAACAATGAGGCACAAAGAACAAAAGAGCAGAAATACTGGGCAAAAGGAAAAAAAAATAAAAATAAAAACGAACATGAAAACGTAGAAGAAGTTGGTTAAACTTTTCATAAAAATAATTTGTGAATGTCGAAAACAACGGCAAAATTTTTTAAACTTCATTTGCATTTGTTTATAAATTACACATACAAACACACACAGATATATACAAAAACGTTAGGTATACTACATGCATACATCCATACATGGATGCTAAAGAAAAAGAACATGAAAAATGTCATGTACCTTGCGTATGCGAATTTAAATAAGTTTTTTGCTTTTTTTGTTCGTAAAACTAAGAACCAAGAACAAAAGAAAGGCAGGCTAAATACCCATATACAGTCGGTCAACAACGAGTGGCCAAAGCCCCTTAAATAACATGATCAAACCAAACCATAAGTGTTCCAAAACACAATTCCTAATATTTCGTTTCGTTGGTACATAACAGTAACAATTTTCCTTTTTAACATTTCTGACACGTTGCAAGTCCTAAGCTTAACTGTTAACGCTTGCCACTGAGGAAGTATGTATGTTTTTTTGGAAAATAAAAATGCAGCAACAGCAACACCGAACATAAAGTCAAAAGGCACAAAACTACAAGAATATTGCATTTTCTAACTAAAACTGCTACCATAACTACAACTGTGCTACAATAATAGGAACAAAAACAACACGACCATCAGCTAAAACAATACGAGAAGAACATGCAACCGAATACGTACAGCTTAAATGTAGATGTATGCATTTGTATGCATAATAACTGTGTATTAAAATATACAACTTGAACCAGTCTACTCCTAAATTTATATAAACATACAAACCACACTGTATATACAGTGTCGGTAAAAACATAAACCTACACATCTGCACATATATATGTAGATAGGTAGGCAAGTTGATAGAAGTGCCTGTCCACTCAAATAAATGTATAGACCCACTTAGACCACATTGGGCCTATTGCGATAGCACAGTTTTCCATTTTCTCCTAGTCTCAGACAAATTCTAAGCTTCAGTTAAAGCAATTTTGACTAATTCATCACTGACAGTACGTTCAACATCTGTATAACAGAAGTCTCTTTTCTCTTTCGACATGACGCTGCTCATGTGTCCAATAGGCGTAGAACAGTTACCTTATTTTCTTCACTTCTACAGCTCTTTCAGAAGTCATTTTCAGTTCGGTTTGCATGAGTGCCTACAATGATATGTCCTGCATCATATTTCCTTCTTGTGTGCCTTTATCCACCTTTGGCCATATTTGCTGCTCCGATCATCGAAGCTGTCCACCAGATGTTGACTGAATCCATATATATGCAGCGTTAATCTAAAGTTTGCAAGTCTTTAAAGGGATTCTCAAAGTAAAGATCGCCAAAGTTGTGCCATACCAGACCAGTTTATCCGCTCTACAGTTACCTGCACCATCGCTGTACCCTGGCACAAACACGATATAAATATTACACCGTTCCTCTATCTTGCAGAAATATTTCTCGTGACTTTACAACATCGGGCAGTTCATTACATTGCAACCCAGTATCCTTTTAAGAGGTACTGTAATCCAGTAACCTTAAGAATTAAGGTATGGTCGCCGATTCCAAAAAAATTCTACAGCCCACATTTAATGATTGTTCAATTACAATTACAGACAGGATTACGACCAACTTCTCGAACTGCTTATGTTGTGTACTCGAGTGGCGGGACAGATTTTTGAGAAACGTTTCATGGCAATTTTAATAACTCTCAGAGTTTTTGTCAGAACATTGTTGAGAGGAAGTTTCCGAAGTAATATTTCTTTTCATGTTTCATTTTTATTGGGATTGTCTGACATGGGGTTTAAGCCGGGTCTTACGTCTAAAAAGCCCACATACTACTTACGAGACTACGGTGACTTCATTTCATGTGGAGCCACCAGTGAAAATTTGAACAGAGTCATTAACGAAGTGCACTGCACCACTTATCCAAACCCAGCAATCCGAAATGGGTGTCATGAACATCTTTGAGAAAACATATCTCGGTATCAAGTAGTCAATAACTCCAATAATCCCAAATTGCTTTTAAACCTTCCCGTGATCAATATTAGATCCACGCCACTGCCCAATTGCCCAGAGAGGCCTACTAGCTTTAGTTGCTAAGCCCTTACAGTAAAAGTCGAACGGAAAGAGGCATAAAACTATCTCCAGTATAAACGTAGGTGCTGATAACGTTGTAGGCACATCTGTGTCTGCCATATCAGATTCAAGATAAGCGTTCTGCAGAGGTAATCCATACCTGACCTCATTTTTCCTCTATACTTTGTTACAAATATAGACGACAATGGAGTCTTTTTGCACTGTTATGGATATTCGGTTTCGGAAACAACCTTGTATATCGAATAATCTTCAATCATCCTTGAGTTCGATCTCAGTGGACGAAAAGCCAGTAGCTTATATCATCTGGTGAAGAGGTCCACCTTCATTTTTCTCAGATTAACAGCTAAACAGCTATCATATGGCCATTTAGGGACGCTTTTCAAAATCTCTTACGTCATATCTCTAAAGAAGTCTAAAAATCTACCTTATATTTATCCGCCCTGGCAATTGCATGTCATCCAATCTGTTTCAATATCAGTAGCAGGCCTTTCAGCACAATATTCTATAGGAGAGGAAAAGTCTTACCTTGAGGAGTACCACTTCCTATGTTTCTAGTAATGTGCGAATCTTTACCTTTTGTTGGGTAGGTTGTTCTTTCACAAAGTACTTTCGGTATTTAATAGTCCACAGTGTCCTATCAGTATCCAAGAAAGCAATCAGACTATACTCCTCTTGTGTCAGCTATTTACAGCACACATCAGGCTTTGTTTCAACACACTTTCCATTATTGCATGTATGCTGTCTCATGTATAGGAAATTTCCATTCAGTCTGACTTTAATTCATTGAATTCCATCATAGTCTTTAGCAGGAAAGATGAGAGCACTATGGAATTATAATTCTTAGATATGTTATGAAAGTTTCTTCCTAACTTCAGTATGGAAAATACATCCACTCTACACCATTCTGATGGTAAGTGGTTCAACTGAATACTTTCAATTTCTACGAAGATCGGTGTATTCCAGTTTCAGATGTTGTGAAAGCAGCATAAACAGATTTTCGTCTGGTCCCGGAGACTTAAATAATTCAAATCTATTTATCGTCCACAGGCGCATTGGTCTGAGGCACCTCCCGATTGGGATCTGTAGAAGCTGCAGAGATGAGGAGGAAGATGATACTCTTCTTCACCTACTAGGAAAATGCCCGGCGCTATGTCAAAGGCGAAATAAGCATCTTGGTGCCTACTGCCTCGATATCTTGGTAATCTGTCGAACATTGACAGCGGCAGGTTGAGTCGCTTCATTAGAAACTCTAAGTGGTTCCCGGACTACCACATAATTGATGAAAACTGTAGTACCATAATAAGACCATGTGACCTAAGTGGGTCCATTCGAATTCCTTCGGCCACCTCTACCTACCCATCGTCCACAAGGTTGCCAATCGTTGCCATTGCAATAGCCAACCATGCCTCATTTATAGCATGAAATAGTTTCTTTTGATCTCGATGTTCTTTTGGCGATTTCATACTAATCTTCTACGGGGCTGCGGTGGCTTATTTGGAGTAATGTTTACGATTATTATCGTATCGCAATATCGAATGCCATTGCGGGGGTACCATCTTCTCGTTACGTTTTCACCGCAACTGTAACAAAAGTTCTTGTTTCCAATCCAACTGTACACAATCACACAACGCCAAAAAAAAGAAGAAACATCAGCAAAATTCAAAGTTATGTTAGTTTTACATTTGGCCACTACTACACTCAAATGCATACACACAGTTTTATATGCACATTGAACGAACGCACAATAGACGCAGGCTGCGGTCACCATTCAACAATGGCAAGGTGCATGCACAATGGAGAAAATGCAAATATTGAACAAAAATTCAAATGTAACAATGTTTCGTGACATGCAACAAACTTTTCAAATGTAAAATATTTAAATTTGCCTCAAAGTTAAGACAGTGACGCAGCCAGCAGCCAAGGAAAGTTCTTTTCATATTTCTATAAATGTTTTTGACAAGCGACAAAAACAAAGAGAAACAGAATAAAAATAAACTGCAGCAAATTAGTTGAAGTTTAAAATTACTTTCTTGACACATACGAGTGTACGTATGTATGTATGTAAGTACATATGTATGTATTTATTTATTACGAAAAAAAAATTTATTGCTTTTAGGCTTACATTTCATGAAATGTATTTATACAGCCCCGCAATATAAGAGCTCTTTTTGGTTCTTTTTAGAATACTTTTAACAATCCTGTTGTATCTCCCCTTCAGGCTAAGATACAGGTAACAAATCCAGTTAGTGGGACAACTAAGGTTGGGTTGAATGAATGCAAATTATGCAGATTAAAAAACCAAAGTTTTTCTCACAATTCAGGGTAGACTGTTTACAAAGTCCACTGAGTTAATTGGATGGTATCGTGTAATTTCTTCAGGCCTTTTGAACCTAAAATGCTAATATAAGACGGTTATATTGTTGGAATAAAACTGTTTTATTTTAAGCATAATTTCTGACATATGTGCACCATAGCTACGTGTTAAGTGCATTCGATCAGTCAAACTACTGCTTTGTCTGCTACTCTCGCCAATAAATCAAGCGGAATGGCATCAATGTTGTCTTGTATCGTGACTTCTAGTGTTCCATAAGTCGTTGGTTTGTTGGCATAAAATCAATGGCAACATTGCTTCACGAAATGTACTTTTTTCCATTACCCCTCTTGGCAGCATATGGCTTTCACAAAACATTCCTATCTTAGAATTAGATCTTGAAGTAACGAACATCTCCTAGTGTTCCTTAGGCTGCCACGACTTCTTGAGCTTTCAGGAATCTACTCAAGAGTCATTCTTGCTATACAATCAGTATTCTTTCTGATAGTATGGCCGATCTATCTCCATTTCCTACTTTTCATTTGCGTTACTATATAGGTTTCTCGTTGGTAAGGATCCAGATATGAATGTTACTGCTGTTATTCAGCCAGAATATTTTTCATATGATTCTGAGAATACTTGTTGATAAATATCTGTAGTTTTCGTGTGATGGTGTTCGGTACTACCTTGGTTTTATTCCAGTACAACAAAGTCGATATTACACATGTGTTGAATATTCTAAGCTTGGTTCGTCGGGATATTTGTGAGCTTCTGCGTATTGATTGTAGTCATCCGAATGCCAATCCCGCTTTAATGAGCCTGTTGATTACGTTTGTTTCTGCCGCGCCATTTATTGTCACTATGCTGCCTGTATAGCAGAAGCTATCCACATACTTTTCCCCAGTCCAACATCATACCTTCTAAATCCTCTAGCTTTGTTTGCATATCCGAAAGTAGTAATCCAAATCCTTGAATTGACGTGCAATACTTCATGTTATTTCTATTCTCTCATAACAAACTTCGCTTATGATATTATGCAATACGATGGTGCTGAGCATTTGTGTGAAATCGTTTACTTATACATATTGCCGTTGTTAGTAGTCGCCGCAGTCTAGTAGGTAGTGTGTTCGCTTATTAGACGTAAAACCCGGTTTCAAATCCCAGATCAGAAATCAAAACGAAACATGAAAAAAATATTCCTTCGGCGACTTCCTCTCAGCAGATTTCTGGCAAAAACTCTGAGAGTAAATAAACCTGCCATGAAAAAGTTTCACAAAAATCTGTCGTTCGGATTCGACGTTAAACTGTAAGTTTCGCCACTCAAGTATAAAATTAAGGCACACAACATCAGTGATGTGAGAAGCTAGGCTTTAATCCTGACTGAAGGGTTGTAATGGCCAATTATGTATGTATGTATGTACATAATAAGAAAACCCAACAAGAAAAATTCTAACGGCGGTCAATCACAAAATCTCGGAAGCCAGTTCATAGCATGAGTATCCACTCAAGTTGCCCGTGAAAAATATCCAATGTAGCCTGAGCTGTGTGTCTCGCAGCACCACCTTGTTAAAACCACATGTCGTTGTTGTCTTAATCATACAATTCGGGTCACAAGGTGTAGCGATTATGGCATAAAACCTAAATCTTCATCAATCTGAGAATTTTTTGGAATACATTGAACGCTTTTGGGTCTTGTTTAGACTGACATCGTCTCCCAAATCCCAGTTTTAGGAGTGTCATGCATCTTCAGGTGATTTCTGATTGAAAAGTCCTTTCAAGCGTAGAGGAACGCTTTCCTTGTGATAATTCTGGTATCTGTGATATCTTTTTTTTCCCCCCGTTAAATAAGTTCCAAATATACGTGAAACTGATGGTGTTTGCCGCATCTGTAGAAGAAAAATTTGTTGTGTATGACGGCCATATATGTAGATATATGTACTCGTATCCATAATAGATAGATATATTTACTCGTATCCATAATAACATTCCTTTCGCCATAAAATTTGCAACATTTTTGCATCGATATAAGTAATACTAGAAAAAAAAGTTGCAAAAAAAAAAAAAGAATTATTATTATATTATTTTCGTATTGAAAAATGCAATAAAAATGTTTTTCTCTGATTTTCTTTCATACTTATTTGCATCTTGAAATTATTCCCACTTTGTTTAGTTACGCCTCTGGTCAAGTAGTCAATAAAACGAAAACTTTACACACTTCCTGAGATTACAATTTTCATTTAAGTGTCCAAACAACTTTCATAAAATCCTTGTTATTCAACTTTATTTGCATGTGTGTGTGATTGTAAAACTTCAAATTGGCATACAGTCACACAATTGGAAACGTACTTTTAATACTCATGTTTATTTCTATACATAGTGCCTTGACTATTTGCTACATTTAATTGTTAGTATTTGTGTTGAGCTTATTTACCTCAAAAAAAAAATATGCAACAAAATGGTCTGAAAGAAATGTGAGAGGCACAATGAATATTTGATCGCCTACAATATAATGTTTTTACACTTTATAACAACTTGAGACATTAGTAAAGAAGGCTCTTAAAGTGCTCTTATTTAACTGGTTTCTGTTTATGAGTTTTAAGAAAGTATTTCTAAAATTGTTTTGAAACTCAATGACTTGGGTATGAGCCGATTTTAAAATGTTCCGGTTCCATACCATATACATATATGGGTCGTTTTTAACCATGCAATAGCTTTGTGAACCTTTACGAGGTCTACAACTTATCGTATAAATTAATCTAAACTTGAGTTTTATCACAGAAAATTGGAAAAGAAAATTGTATCGACATTAATCATACAGGGAATAATGACCATAAGGCCTCACTTAGCATTGCAACGCAATCCCCACCAGATTCAACAAGGTACTCAGAAGAAGCTAAGTATTGATGAAGTAACAAGTAACAGGACGCTCCTAGAAATAGCAGTAATGATGGTTTTTAATGTGTTTGAATATTAGTGTAAGAACTTGTACTACAATCTGATTCCTACGATGCCTACTAGAGTACTATAAGATCACGTAGCGTCAAATAGAATTCCTGCTGAGACTTTCGATTTTCACAAGTGTTAAGGCTTAATCGTTGCCGTAGTCTAGTAGGTAGTGTGTTGGCTTACTAGGCGCGAGGGCACGGTTCAAACCTCAAGTCAGACATCGCCAACAAAACGAAATATGAAAAAATTTTCTTCGGTGACTTTCTCTCAGCAGATTTCTAGCAAATACGCTGAGAGTAAATAAAATTATCATGAATAGTTTATCAAAAATCTGTAGCAGACTTTAAACTATAGGTCCCATCGTTCATGTACAAAATTAACACACACAACACAAGTAGTGTAAGCGATTAGTTCGTAATCGTGACTAAAGGGTTATAATGATCAATTCTGTATGTATGTATGTGAGAGTGAGTACGGACTATACTCTCAATAGGATACTTCGCTCTTCAATGCCTGATGATAAAACTTTCTGCATCCTAATGTAAAATTCTAAAGAAAAAAGGTTTTCATGCTTTTGCCACAAGACTGTTGAAAAAGGGTTTGGATTGAGAACGTTGAAAACTTACTAGGAGGAAATTTACATAAATAGGGTTTGCAGTCGACATTTCATATGGAATCTGCATTTAAAGACTGACAAAGAAACTTCCAATGAATCCGTACTTTGAATTCAATTTCGCCTCATTTTACATTTGAAATCTTTCGTCAGTTTCCGTAGAGAAGACTTATATTGCCACCTAATGTAATCGCCGTAGTCTAGTAGGTAATGTGTTAGCTTATTAGGCGTAAAAGCCCGGGTTCGAGCCCTAGGCCAGACATCAAAAACGAATTAAGAAGAAAAAATATTTCTTCAGCGACTTCCTCTCAGCAGATTTCTGGCAAAAACTCGGGGAGTAAATAAGCCTGTCATGAAAAAGTTTCTCAAAATTTATCATTCGGAGTCAACGTTAAACTGTAGGTCCCGTCACTCAAGTATAAAATTAAGGCACACAAAATGAGTGGCGTGAGAAGCTAGGCCGTAATCCTGACTGAATGGTTGTAATGGCAAATTATGTATGTGTGTGTGTGTGCGTGCTTATATTTCCAAGTAGTTTTTAAAACATCTTTGTATGCTGTCAGGAAGTCCCTGAATAAATATTTTTTCATATTTCGTTTAGTTGAAGATATCTGAGTTGGAGTTTGAACCATGGCCTCACGTTTAATAAGCCAACACCCTATCTACTGGACTATGGGGTCTTCAACTCACACCTGCCTGTCTGCGATTTAACTGTTGTAAGCTGAAGTCGTAACCAAAGAGAACTACTTGCCTCTTCTAACAAACTAGTTAAACAAATCATTCTGATTTGATCGAAATTTAATACAGAACTTGGGGTATTTAAGAATTCCAAGTATTTAATTTTTATTTTAAGGCGTTACATATGTGAACTCAAGCCCTCTATGCTCCTACAACTGACTGTAGTAAAGGGTATAAAAGCCAAATGAAAATGCAAGAAAAAAAGGAAACCAAATGGAAACTTTTAAGCCACTACTTAGATTTCTATGCAAAACTGTTGCATGCTTTCTAGGAATACACTCTCGCTCACATGGAAATGTTAACGGGTTGGGAAAGAAAAACAACAGCAACAACAACAACAACAGAAATAAAAACTTTAGTAAAGAACCCCTTGAACTTTTCTTGAATATTTATGCTGTCGTATTATTATGCCGTTTTTAATTTCTATATTTTTCTCTCTCTCTCTCTATGGAGAGAGTTGCTGCATGAATCTTTGCTTAATTAAAACTAACGAACAATTTTCTTTGTTAAACAATACAAAGGTAAAAAATTTAATACTAATGTATGTACATATATACACAAATTCAAATACAAATACAGGTTTAATGTATGTGTAAATGTATGTATGGAATATAGAGTTCTTGTTTTGTTTTGTGTTTCTGTTCTTTTATACTCGAATTATAACAGAATATGATTCCTTTTTATTGTTTCTTTTTTTCAGTGCTCAAATTGTATACAAAAAAAGAGGTTGAAAGAAAAAAAGAAAAAAGTTCTAAAAGACCATTAAAAGGAGACTCATTCATTGCCTTATCCATCGAAATATGCATAAATGCTTAAATGCGTTAGTATTTGCAGTAGAGACGTATATAGACGCATGTAGACGTATATAGACGCATATAGACGTACACATGTATGTACTTGTATGTCTTTGTAACAATTGCAATTCGTTTTGCTTCCTTTTGTTGTTTTCATTATTTTCTAATTTCTATGCTTTGACCCTGATAATACCGTAGCTACATAGTGTAAATTGCATGTTGCTGCTTAGGCTGCTGCTGTTGCAGTTCATTATTGCTAAAGTGTTGGCAAATTTATTGTAACTACTGCTTTGAGTGCAAAAGTGGTATTTTCCCTTTGTCTTGTTTTGTTTTAATGCTTTTGAACAGTGCAACCCTGACATTTAGATTAGCCTGGTTTAGGCATCAGATAACTTGTTCAAGTCAATTTCAATGTGTAAATAATACAATAACAAGAGAATTATACATACACAGGTATGAGGCTATGGGGATAAGAACAATTTCTATACGTTTTTTTTTTATAATGGACATTAAAGAAAAGAGTTTTAATACGAATACTAAGTGATAACACTATGAATACAATTAATACAGTATTGAGTTCAGAATTAGAACCACATTCCAAAACACTAGTTTGAATTTAGAAACTTCCTTTTCTTTTATTGAAAAGCCAAATTTTGACCTTCACTTCCACGTTCTAAATTTAAATTGGTTTTATTTGCCATCTTTGTTTGTAATTTTTTTGAAATTAATCTTTTTGAGCCAATCGTCAAAGTAATTGTAAAGTTTTGGCCGTAATTTTAATGATTTAACCAAAGTCAACTATAATATTGTTACAAAAATGTAAACATCGTTGAACATTTACATGATTAACAAAAGCTACGCTAACAAATACAACGAACTTGTTACAAGTAAACCAATAACATCAGTATGAAAAAAAATGGATAGACAAGCAAGCGATAACGCAACAACAAGTAATGTGAACAAAATACACAAATAACAATGCAGTCGCGATAGAATTCTCGAGAAGGCAAAGATACGAAAATTCTACTTCAAGAACCTTCATCAGACTGTTTATGTGAGCATATAAAAAAGCAAGACAAAGCAGGCAATGAGTAGTCAGAATTCAGTCAGTTTTGTGTAAAGATGCGTTGCGTGTGAAGAAAACGTGCATTAGACATTTCATTACATTTTACATGTTGCGTATGGTATGTGACACGATCTCCGTGGCAAGTTCATATCACATTCACGTGAGAAGACCATGCTCTTAATCGTTTGTGCTGAAATCTAATGAAATCATTGCACTATCCAATTGAAACCTCTATTATTGGTATAAAGAAGAGATAACCATCGACCTATTGTGCTCGCCGTTGATAGCAATGGCTTCAGTTTTATAAAAATATGGACCAATAACACCACCAGCCCAAAATCCTCACCAAACAATCATTTTTTTTGGACTATATTGGATTCTCTTCGACCTTATTTGAATTGGTATCGTACCAATTTCGATTATTTTATTTCTTCACGCCCTTATTAACTCGCTAATGGGCCTCATGAAGATGCTTTTCTCTGAAGTGGCCTATTAGACGCGAAGCCACGGTTCAAATCCCCGGTTAGAAATCAAAACGAAATATGAAAAAAATATTTCTTCCTCGACTTCCGCTCATGTATAAAATTAGCACATGAGTGGTCTTGAGAAGCTAGTCCGCAATCCTGACTGAAGTGTTCTAATGGCCGATTATGTATGTATGTAAGTATGTGACAACTTCTCCAAAACCCATTCAAAAAACACACATAATCGTCTACAGTCGTTTCACTTGACTTCATGGACCAGTCATGACGTACAATTCAACAAGTTGGCTTCTGGGAAAATTCTCTAATTCTTACAGAAAGTGGCAATGTTTTCTAAAGAACTTAAGTTTGTTAATTTACGGATGTAGCTCAATTGTTTACTGAACCAGTGGACTCGAATTTATTCATATACAACAGTACTCCCGTTGGGAGTAAAATAGCATGTTCGATGGATCGACAACCATAATTGTTGCGACCGACAGCCATAAAAAGAACGTAATTTGCTAAACCTATTTCTCTCACTGCCCGAGTTTTGACCATAAAATTCAGATATGTTTGCTATTTTAGACATGGTGTGATGACATGTCACAAATAATTTTTTTTTTTTTTTTTAGAAAAATGTAGCATTCAAATTACTCGTTATAAAGCTGAGAATTGAGAATTCAATGTCGTTAATCTCTTTACATTTGCTTTTTACAATTTCAGTTTTGGGCTGCTTATGTTCCTTGCGAGGCCCAACATCGAGATGCAGTGCAACTAACGCTGGAACAAATCGATGTTATAAAACGACTGACAGAACGTTATTCGCCACAGCTGACAACGTGTACATCAGCTCAGGGTAAGTTTAAATATGGCATTTAATACCATTAAATTTTATTCATTTAAATTCTTTTTAAACCTCTTTTTTTAAATTCTTTGAAATACCAACTCTTGCCTATTGCAGTTCTAATGTTCACATACGCTAGTATTAGTTACTATTATTTAGAAACATAACAAAAACATGGGCTTGTTTAACTGTTCTTTCACTCATTAAAAGTTTACTGCAACGTATTAAAAGTTCTAAAACGTTGCCTTGCCAAGAATTTCATTTCAACTGAAATACGAATATACGGAGTACGGAATACTATGTAAACAAAAACAACTTTTCAATTATATTTACTTTATGCGTATGAATTAATTAAAAAAATTAGAAAAAAACAAGAATACCAGGCACAGTAATAAACACAAGTATTTGAAATGCTTATTCGAGAAAGTTTTTCTTCAACTTAAGGCAGGTATCGAGAAAAAAAATATTCGAATTTTTTTTTATTTTATTTTCATTCATTCAACTTTATTAGCATCACTGCAATATTCGATGGTTGTTGTTTTTCTTTTCCGTTAGTGAAAGAGAACATAAACCACTTCAGACTACAACGAAAATGAATGTTGCTCTTAAACAAACAGACGAGTATTGCCATTTCCCAAGAAAATTGTTATCACAAATGGGAAACAACATCAAAAGCAATTGAAGATGAATCTATATATGGTAGGAAAACTGTGTTGAATTTTGTGGAAAAATAAAAAAATTTTTCATCTGATTAATGAGACATTTTCGACGAATGTACACCAAACAAGGTCTTTCAAGTGTGATTTTCATTTTAAAATATAATTTCATTGGCATAATTTATGTCTGTAATTAACGCCAAAGATAAGCAATGAGTATTCAAAAAGATGAGTAGATTCGAATCATACTCATACTCCCTGATACTTATACTCATTCATACTTATTTTAATATCATACTCATACTACTAATATTCAAAGTTTGAAGTACTCATTGTAATCATACTTAACAGTACGCATAATATTGTTGATTTCGACTCTCCTTTACGTAACATTTACAAGAATCACAAAATAAGCACGATTCGCGTACGAACACTACACAATACTCATTAGAAGGTTGTGTGTTTGCTATGCTTGCTGTCTTTGCCTTTTTCTTTCTTCTTTTTTTGTAAATGCAACAACAACTAAGACTGTACATTTTGATGAATGATTCGAATCACTCGAATCATTTATGAGTATTATAAGTAATATTTCTAAATTTATGAATCTGTATGAGTAGGCGTATGAATCAAACATATTTCGAATGTTATGAGTTTGATGTCAACGTTGTACTCATACTCATTGCAACCTGTACTTATAAATCAATGCTGCAGTGAGTACGAATGAATCAGAGTAGTTGAATTTCAATACTGTTGACTCACTCATACTCGAAATTTCATGAGTACTTATGAGTACTTATGAGTAGCGAAAAACGATTCATTGCTGATCTCTGATTAACGCCTATACTGGAGGGTATGCCCTTCATAAATTTTTCAATGATTTCAGATAAATGTTACTTACATGTACGCTGACAAATGGGGATTTTATTGGTAATATTTTCTATTCAAAAATGAAACAACTTTCTTGCTACTTTGAAAGCCGCTTTATTGAAGCAAATATGTGCTCAATTTGCCATTATTCCAGCAGTGGGTTTTCGAAGCGAAAAACTGCCACAATTTATAGACGATAGGGATACATACGATATGATACAGTGCGTGTATTATAACTTCCTAACCAAACTTGTTTATTTGCTGCGGGTTTTATTCACTTTTTTCTGAAGTTTATTATGTTTAATGCGACCATGCGATATTCGCCAACACTGGTGCTTTTACCCATCCTGTATACGAGTTACAGCCATCCTGTATACGAGTGTCACCCACATCGTATATGTGCTCATCAATCTCCCTTTGATAGACTGCAGTTGAGTATAACTTTATGCCGGGTTTACTTACTTACTTAAATTATCATTACAAGACTTTAGTCTTGATTGCGATTTAACTTCTCACAACACCCATGTTGTCTGTGTTAGTTTTAAAGTCGACTTCAAACGACAGATTTTTTGAGAAATTCTTCATACTTTTTTCATCTATCTTTCATATCTTTTATCATCTATCAGAGTTATTGCCAGTTTGTCTGCTTCTATGCTGTGTACTAGCCATGGGACAAGTGGGTGCAATATGACACGCGCCCGTTGTCCATATAAACATAATAATTCCCACGGTAAAGTGTGAAGAGAGCCACACATGATCACTAGCAATGTAATACAACAACAACACGCATTGTGCATATTATATGCATACCAATAAAGCTGGCGGCCTGACAATAAAGTATCAAATGATCGTCGCCTGTGCACATTACTATTCTGGCGTTCTACGCTGCAGCTACGGTCAGCAACATTGAGTCAAGTGGTCGCTGCTCATATGCAATTGGATATTCTTTTGTTTATGCACATGAAGTGTTGTGCTGGTATTGACAACTGTAAATTCATGCTACAGCCTACTAGACTCTGGAATCTTCGCGAAGGGCTGGTTAACGTTAAAGCTTTCGCACAAAAAAGTTTGATTCTGTCTTTCCAAACTTTGAAGTTCCAATATAACTTCAGCCATATGCTGCCACATTTAATATTTTACCGAAACGCTGGCATTACCTGGAATTAATTTACCTAGACCCAGTATATGTTCCCCATCTTCGTCATCTTCCAACTGGTTTGGCATTCATCATGTCCAAATTTGTAGAGACATTTCCAGAGGCAACCATGATCAGGATTCTGTAGAAGTTCAACTCCCAGCATTTAGTTCTTCAGCTAAGGCAATAGCCAATAGAAGTGCCGCCCCAGCAGATATTGTCGTGGCACTACTATCAGCCTGTCCTGATAGTGACACTATTATAATGCTTGGTCGCTATACCGAGGATACTTTCTTACTCGTCGTTTTCAATGAGAGTGCTTACGACTATATTGGGAAAGCCCATAAACTTCTCAGTATTTTTACTTTCGAATTTGCAGTTCAAAGAATTTGGTCTCCCAATGTTTTGCTTCATCCAAGACAGTGCTACCTAAGCCACGAATATCTTTTTCACTGATAAATTTCGCTTGGTAGTTGAAGTTCAACTTTCAAAGTTTCATCAATAATCCACATCACACCTCTCTACGATTATATTTTAACGACTCCAACAGTCATATCAATCTTTTCCATTCTATCTATAGTTTTCGCCAGCTTAACAAAAATATGTTTTGTCTGGCGTTGTTCTAACGGAACATGTAGATGTATTGTGGTCTTTTTAATTGAATTCCTGTCTCTAGTAGAGATCGGAATCAATCGTTCGAGCAGGCTTTAGAAGTTCAAAATGAACAAACTCCCTTCCTATTCCACCAGACTCACAGCTTTACAACCTTTATGTCACTATGAAAGACAGGGCGATTCTACTTCGACCATAAAAGAAGTACATGCTCTTACATAATCTATCTATCAATGCTTAAAGACGATAACTGGATAGCACTTGGTTGAATACCATTGCCAAGAAATATTTGGCTACAAACAGAATAAAATTCAATGAATTTTAAACGACTCTATGTTCGTTCCAGGACTGATGGTAAAATTAATTGTATTAAGATCCTTGCGCCGTCGTCTACTAGGTAATGTGTTGGCTTACAGACGAGAGCCCATGGTTCAAATCCTAGATCAGACATTTCGAACAAAACGAAATATTAAAAATTATTTCTTTTGGTGACCTCCTCTTAGCAGTCTTCGGGCAAAAACTAAGACAGTAAATAAAAGTGTTAGTTCTGTCATCCATGTCATAAGAAGTTCGTTTTGATCCTTACTAAAGGGTTAATTGGATCAATTAAGTAAGTCAACAAGTGAAAACCTTACGAATCAAAAGAACTTGAATTTGAAGACTGGAAAAATCAAAAACAGGCAATTTTTTGTAACAGAGGCTGTAAACACATTCGACGCACGATTTGCTGCGCAGCAGTTTGACAGTTGTTGCCTTAACCAAGCAACATCCAATTTAATAATTTTAAAGGCGACAACGGCAAGGTGTAAGTAAAGTAATTAAAAATTAACAGTTAATTACTTCTTTATCAATGGTACCACTAAAATGCTTTTTTTTAATTGTTATATTGTATGCGACTTATATTTCATGCATCTTATTGTATTGACAGCACTAACCCGTTCATTGCCCTGATCAAAACTAGAAATTAGTCTAATTAGTGTTCATGAGCTGCCTTTAAAACAACTTTGTCATACCTATACGTGTGTTCTATTTTGAATAGATTTGCTGTGCAGCAATTGTTGCCTCGAATGTGTTTTTGGCAAACCTATAATCTAAGGAGTTTAAAAATTTTGCATTAAAAGCAGAAACATAGCTTTTTTTTTAACTATTTTTACAAAAAAATACACCACAATTTAATGAATAATGAATAAAACAACAACAACAAAAAAACATCATCTGCTACAAATACATCAATTTCAGTTTTCTTGAAAAGCAATACTGAACACCATTTTATTACACGTAAGAAAACCCAGTTGGTTTTGCATATCCGCTACAATTCAAACTTTATTGCTTTACTTTTATGTACGTATGTACGCGTACGTACATTTAGTTTCTTTATTTTGTTTTTTATAGTTGCAGTTATAATTCCCATAACGCTAAACAACTAGAAAAATATTTCCTTTTATATCTTTGCTCTCCCACTTCTCTTCAATATAAAATATGAGCTTTCCCCACGTGTAACAAACAAATAAACGAGAAAAGAAAACTACTTTACACATCATATGCCGCATAAGAGAAAAGGGAATGAGAAAAGGGAAATTCACTTAAAAAATAGTTTTTCCCCACGCAGCTATTTGTCCGCCGCGTATAGTACATAGTATGCAGGCAAAGAGCAATAAAGCGAAAAAAAGAAAAAAAAACGAATTCTATGCCGAAATACTTTACGGCTCATATTTTTGCGCACTTTAGCTTTAAAGTCAGATTGTGGTAAAGAAAACAAAAAAAAAAAAAAACAGAAAACAACAACAACAAATGTAGTTTTGGTAAGATACAGAAAACATGTAAGAAAACTGTAGAAAGTTTACAACGAATACATATGATACCTTACAGCATAATAATTTGGCACGTACACAGGGAAAATTTTTAACAAATTCTGAGCTTTTGTTTAGAAAATTGAAAGTTAACAGCACTATCAATTGTAAGTTTTGTCCATTTTCATCATCATCAATTGGACTATATTGGACTGTTTGTTTTCGAAAGTCTACGGATATACAAAAACTGGACTCAAGTTGAGGCCTCAATTGAATTATCATCAGACCCCTCGGCTAGTACTCTTAACATCTCAAATTCCTGTGATCATAGCACCATCAAAAACGTATATGAGTTTGAGGCTTAAATTTGTAAAACATATGGTTTGTGATTACTAACGACTCCTATCTTTAAATTAAAATTTTTAAGAAAACAATTGAGGCCATTATGCGTGGTATATATAGCACCACTGAAATGTTCACCACGGCCTCTCTGTTTTCCATGGCTCTTATGTTTGCTTTGTGGCTCATTGTGCTTTGTGGATCATTCTCATACAACAGGGACTTAAGAAAATTGCAGGATCTCTGTGACTAATACACATTATCAGCCAAATCGCTTGTAGAGAATATCCAATGTTGTACGAGTATAAGCACCATAACACGTAGCGTTGTGCTGAAGGTACAACATGTTGTTGGTGTACACATCATCGAAATTTGATAAAAAGAAGAAAAAATTGTCGAGCACTCACCTGGCCAATATTGTTCTCAAAGAAGAAATAACCTAGGATGCCGCACGTTCTAAATCCACACTAAACTGTGACTTTTTCGGAATGTATTGGAAGTTCTTGGATCTCATGTTGATAGGTATACATACATACACAATTGGCCACTACAACTCTTCAGTTAGGATCACAATCTTGCTTCCACAAACCACTAACATTGTGTGCGTTTTTATTTTTAACATGAGTGGCGGGACCTACTGTTTAAAGTCGACTCCGAACGACAGATTTTTTGAGATATTTTTCTTGGAAATTTTATATCTTCTCAGAGATTTTGTCAGATATCTTCTGAGAGGAAGTTGCCGAAGGAATATTTCTTTTATATTTCGAATCTTTGGAGATTTCTGAGCTGGGGTTTGAACTGTGGCCTCATGTCTAATAAACCAACACATTACCTACTAGACTACGGCGAATGATTGCTCCGCCAGCTCTAAATCTACCCTAGACAGAGACTTTTTCGAAATGCATTGAATGCTCTTGGATCTTATTTTGATAGTTATTATCCATAAAAATTTGTCCTACTATGGCGGACAAGAATCTATTTAAGTCCATTGCTGTGAAGAACTGAGCTCTACAGACAATGATTTAAAGAGCAAGAGACAAGCCTAAGCCGGGATACATTAGGTACCTTCGTGCCCCTCCTTAACTCTACCCTGGACAGAACCAAAGTCTATGATTTTGGCAGTGTTTCTCAAGAATGCTTATGAATAGAAATAAAAGGAGTAACCTTTATTGGAACAAAAGCGGGAAAGTTGGTCCCCAAGTGATATTCAACGAGACCATGTCGAAACTTGCTACCATCTTATAAGTGGACAAGTCTATGTCTATACAGATTCATATGCAATAAAGTTACCTTCTGTTGAAGACCACTCCTGTGTAATTCGCTACAATGATCAGGCACTTGAGCTTTTGAGGAGAGAAGCTTTTACGTCGCTGTTGGTGTCAAAATTTTTCTGTGGACAGCACAGTACAGTATACTTAACGAAAGAGCATGTAGGGAGAGACAGAGACTCTTCTCAAACCAAAAAGGTTTCAGCAGATCAGAAGTTTTGTTAGATAATTACATTAGAAGCTGAGAAACTAAGTCGTAATTCTTACTTACTTTACTTAATTGACGCACCTACGCCAGTTGGTCACACCAATCGATGACAGGTCTTCCTCGATTTAGTCCTTCCAACGCATACAAGGTCGTCCTCTTCGCCGACTTCCGCAGACCCCCGCATCAAATACCCATCTCGTCGGAGCATCCTCCTCCATTCGAAAGATATGTCCAAGCAAACTCAGCTGCTATATATTAATACGCTGCAGAACGTCTATATTGTTGAGGAGCTCACTGTTTGATCGGATGCGGAAATCATCGTCAACTCGCACTGGACCGAAGATCTTACGTGGGACTTTTCTGTCGAATACTCTCAAGGCTGCTGCTTCGGTGCTTAGTAGGGTCCATGCCTCTGCGCCATAAAGAAGCACGGTTAGGATGAGCGTCTTGTAGAGTCATGTATGTTATGTATGTAAATACTGTAGAAGGAGTTTCCAAAGCAACCAGAGAAAAATAATCGGCCTTTTGACAGAATACTGAAGACTCTGAGTGCACTTGTTAATAGTGGGGTTCCTTTTGAACTCATGTATCGCTCCACTGAATGATGTGAATGAATCATAGGAAAACATTCTTGAAACTTCCGGGTACACATCAGGTGCTTGGCAGGGAATTTTCTTTGTTGACAGAAGCCTTCTGAGGTCTGTTAGGTCAATAGGATTGAAGCCAGCTTCACAGAAATGGCCTGTATAGATTGCAGACAGTCAGTACAATACTATGGCCACTCTTGTACAAAATAATGTCATGAGTCTACTCTTACAAAAGGTGTAAATCTTATTATTTTCATTTTTCCAGCTACTTTATCGCAGGTACTCTTTTAGGACTAGAGAACATCGCAAAAAAAAACGCTAACAAAGTAATTTACGTCGTATGAAAAAAAAACTGTAGAAATTTCCTTAAAAAAAGGTTTGATGGCAGGATAGAGAATCATGCCATACTGTGTCTATATCAACAGTATCAGCACCTTTTAACGGCTGCCTCAGAAGGAAAACTCGCATGAAATTTTCAGAAAAAATTATTTACAATTCATACACACGTACATACATGTGCAAACATGAAGCAACTTAACACTCAACAGTTTCTTACTTACCTTGTGCTATATTTTCTTTATGGATTTCCATCTTCTTTTCTTTTTTCTTTCTCTTAATTTTTTTTCCTTCTAAATTGCATTTATTTCTTCTATTTTCCATTTCACTTTGTTTTTTTGTGTTATTTTTTATCCAATCCTCACCTAGTTTTAGTTGAAAAGAATGAACAAAAAAACCGAAGAAATAAAAAAACGAAGAGAAGAAATGAATTGAAGTGTACGCCGCCGATATACGAAAAAGTAAGAACAACTTGAGTATTTCAAATGTTTGTGTTACTTTATGTTTGTCATTGTTATTGCTATTGTTGTTGATGTTGCTTGTTGAAATAACTGAACTGTTACAATAACAAAAAACATTTTGTATCGAGAGATGCATTTCTCTTAACAAGAATGAGAACAAAACCCGTAAAACGTTGTATACACTGAAGCACACATATTTTCAATCTGAAAGTCAGATGCATTTGAAGCTGTGAAAGAGATTGAAATTCAGTTTGACAGTTTACAGTAGAGATGTATTTTATACTGTTTTTGTAAATTTAACTAATACTATAGGGTCTTTTATTAGATGCTCCCCATCATTTAATTTAGATAAATCATAATGTGTATATGAGATATCGTCGAGATTTTTTATGCGTTTGAAGGATCTTACGAGCTAAAGGCTGGGAATCTTCAAAGGACATTGGCAGCCCGGCCTAACAATGTACACGATTCGTCGCAAGACTTACTCTCGGCTTGCTGAGTGCCTGCGTACTAAACCCAACCTCGTTCGTCACACTTCCAATCTTATCTTAAGTGGACTATTTCTTCATGTAGGCCTTCATTTAGGATTGGGCCTCATCACTGACTGTGATATTTCGATGAAAATTAGCAAACACAACTCATAGTCAATGGCCATCCATGATGATTTAGCAAATCAGACTGAATAAGCGACAACTAATTTGACGTATATATAACTTATCAACTATCAAATTTTGGAAGGAAGAAATTGTGAGAGGCCGAAAAGACTACGTCGACTAATATTATTAGATCAGCTTAGGTAAGAATAGATAAGTGGCATACCACTGTACAGAAGCGGCAGAGCTTCACTCGCAGACCTAGTCAGACCATTATAAAATTACTCCTCAAAACAGCAAATGAATAAAATATAGAATCAGAAGCTGATAGATAAGGCAAGAGAGAAAAAGTAAAGTAAAGATAGGAATGAATAAATGGAAAAAAAGAAAAACAAACTTGATACAATGTTCCGAAGATGAATACTGTTCAATTGATATGCCTATAGGTTGGCAATTACGTTCCCCATCCCTATTATCAGATACACCAGTTCATTATCATATTGACTACCAAGTCATTTCTGATTAAGAACGTACAGACAAGGGCACATAACCTAGAGGAAGCAGATATAAAGATTTCAATTGCCACAAATCTCCGGCAGTCTTAAATCATTATCATAAACTCAGTAGGGTTGAATGTGAGGAAACCAATCAAAGGTCTCATGCCTATCGGTTAAACCTAAGACAACAAGCCGGTTTGTTGTGCACTCATCTTTAACGGATACCAACCATATCTTCTATATGAATACTGTATCCTGTACAATTTTACTTAAGTGAGATGAATTATGGTCTCTCAGATGACTTATGTCTGGTATGACTTTCCTAAAATATTGAAATCTCGAGCTTATGACATGAAAAATATTCAATATTTTCGATGTCATTAATACAGGCCCTGAATCTCCATTTGACCAAAAAAGTTGAGCTGATACCAGAGTGTTGCAACTGATATGTTAGAAGTATTATCGGATAATTCCACATCAAATGTATACCCCTTCAGTGAGATATTTATAACCACTCCCGAAAGCCTGTAGACGATATACCGTAAGTGCCACAAAAAAATCCCCAAAACTAAACGAAATTGAAATGTGCACGTCATAGGACACCAGTGAGGAAATTCCCCGCTCTTTGCAATGTCAGTTTACAGCCAGGAAGTTATGGCAAACTTTTTGGCAAGTGTCAAATCACAGCTTCGAATACCGAATAACAGATTAATATTTTCAATTGAAACTAATTCTTAATCTAGTCTATAAGTCTCGAATACAACAGTTATGAGCACTATTTTGCCCTCTACTGTATAAAGTAAATAACAATTTTTCCAACACTTCTTAGTGTTTTCTTAGCACTTAACAAAGAAAATATAATTTTTTTTTTATGTCTTTTTGTTCACTGTGCACATATTTATTTAATATTGTTGTTTTTATTATTTATTTTTCTTTTCAATTTCTTGTTCTCAATTGTAGTGCTCTTTAAGAAAAAGTGTAGGCAGAAAAGTTAAAATACTTCAGAATAAAAGGTAAAAAAAAAAATTATAGCCAGTCCAAGGCGACTCTTTTAATACTGTATGCCGTAATCTGACGACATATGAATCTATGAGCCCATTTCCGTAATGTATTAAGTGGAAGTTAGGAGTTAATAATAATGAATGTGATGCTCAAAGATTGATTCTAATTGGGATTGAATCTTAAAATTGAATTTTGGTAATGAGAGGGGATTTTGAAATGAAGCACTACACTACGCTTAGATATTTATGTTCACTTCATAAGCAAATTCCATTTGGTCCACTTATATTCTTTCCGTATCTACTAATAAGTCGTACGCGATAGCTCCTCTAGGAGTCGCCGTAGTCTAGTAGGTAGTGTGTTCGCTTGCTAGACGTAAAGCCCGGGTTCGAGCCCCCAGGCCAGACATCAAAACGAAATATGAAAAGAAAATATTTCTTAGTCGACTACCTCTCAGCAGATTTCTGGCAAAAACTCTGAGAGTAAGTAAACCTGCCATGAAAAAGTTTCTCAAAAAATCTGTCGTCCGGAGTCGACGTTAAACTGTAGATCTCGCAACTCAAGTATAAAATTAAGGCACACAACATGAGCGGTGTGAGAAGCTAGGCCGTAATCCTGACTGAAGGGTTGTAATGGCCAATTATGTATGTATGTATGTATGATAGCTCTCCTAGGCGATACAGAAATCGTTTGTGTCGCTTTCGTTTCCAGAGTAGATCTAAAATATTCGTCGGCCATTTTTTATCATCAACATCTTAGTACTCTTAATCTGTTTCTAGAATATTGCTGAATAGAAATATTTATAGACTTAGTCCTTTAGGAAAAAAAACAAATTGACCTTGAGGTTCATTGAAGAATCATCTTCAGCGATAAGATCCATTTCTTAATGGATATGTGAATGAACAAAATTGTAGAATTCGGAAATATACCAGCCCACATGAAATCCAAGAACACCACCGTTTGATGCTAATTTTGGGCTGGTGGCGTCATCGAACCATACTTAATTGAGGACGACATTGGCCCTCTAGCCGATTATTACCACGATATTTTGGTACTGAATTGGTAGATCAGTACAACCACGTCGTGTATTTTCAAACGGATGGAGCTACGTATAACAGAGCTCATGTTATAATCATCTTACCTGGAGTTGATTTGAATTCGCCACAAAGATCTTGCGATATTACCATGTTAGTATTCTTCTTGCGGGATTTTCTTAAGACGCAAGTGTATGCGAATAAGCCATAAAGCTTAGTGGACCTCAAAGCCAAAATAGTCCATTAAGTACACCAAAAAATTCAATGTTATCTCCCATACGCTTTGTTTTATTCAAATTGAAAGATAGAAAGCGCTTAATAGAAGTCCCAATATAAAAATCTCCATTACATCCAACAAAAGATGATCTCCTTTTTTATGTTGAATATTTCCCACTGAAAGACAGAACAAGAGTTGACTTACAAGTGTAGGTAACAACAACGCCCTTTGCCAAATCCTTCTTCCAGCTATTCGTCATGGCTGTTACAATATTATTTCCTGATGGCATTCTCTATTCTAGTCATAGAATTGCTTATCGAAGATTGAATGAATTCAGGCTAAAAGACTGACACTGTGCGTTTCCATTATCAGAGTACATCGAATGGGGATGTGCGCATATTTACTTATGGTACAGCGGTGGTAATGGGTAGTGTGTTGGCTTATTGCACGAGAACATGTGGTTCAAACCTCAGCTTATACATTATTAAAAATATTTCTTCGGCGACTTCTTTTCAGCAAATTTCTGACAAAAACTCTGGGAGTGAAATAAAATTGTCATGAAAAGTTTTCAAAAATCTGTCGTTCGGAGACGATATTGAACTGTAGTTGCCGCCATTCATGTATAAAATTAACACAAACAACATGTGTGGTGTGAGAAGCTAGATTGTAATCCTGAATGAAGGGCTGTAATGACCGATTATGTATGTATGTAAAACGAAAACATGTTTTGTCTGTTACAATCGAAACGTGGTGAATACAGTAGCAAACTTATGAACATTTCTAGTCTGCCGAGTCTGTGACGATAGCTTGGAATAAGTTGCAAGATTGAAGATATAGCTTTAGACGAAGCTACATTCAATTTATAATGAAAAGTAAATAAAAATCAAGGAATTTATCGGAATATGTGGCAAATTTACTAAAATGTTGTTCAAATTGTGGTCTGAGCTGGACTAGAAGCTTCATGCTATTTCAAAAGTGTGTCCGAAAATTTAAGGAATGTAGTACGTCTCATCATATAACCAGTGTACTGTAGGGTACAAATAGTATTAAAAATATTTTGATATTCACTTAAATGCCAAAAATTATGAGTTCGTGTTTAAGTTAAAAAATGTTTTTCTCTTTAATTCCGTATGCTTGAACTAAGAAAAACTACAATCTCTTCTTGCATTAATTTTGCAAAAAAAAAGGAGTTTAAAGTAGCAAATATTATGTATGTATGTATGAAATAATATATAAAACAGAAAAGAATGAAATAAAATGATGTGAAATATGAAAAAATTTAAAAGTTTTTCTTTTCAGTTGGTTATTCTAAACTTTTGATTCATAGTCGTAATACTTGTTGTATGAACAATATTTTGTTCCTTCTCATTTTTTTTAAAGAATTTCATTTCAATTCCCTTTTTCCATATTTTTATGTCTTGATTCCCTTTTTCCCTTTTTTCTTACACTCCTTGCCCTTCTAATGCCACTGCTTCTACTAGTAAAGCAAAAATGAGTGTATTTAGTGAGGTATTCAGCATAAATGCGTTCGTTATACAATTTCAACATTTCTTTTTTGTTTGCCTCATTTTATAGGTCGAAAGTTTTTCTACCGCCTTATAAAACTTAAGCCATGAGAGTGTAGAAAAGTTGAGATTGTTTCTGAGTTTTTTAACTGATTTTTCCTCTTCTTTTTTTTCTGTTGTATGGAAAACATTCTGTTTGAAAATCTTTCTTCTTTTTCCAAGTCATAAAGGTAAATGCAAAAGAGCAGCAAAGTGTGTGAAATAGAAGGAGAGAGAGGAAGAGAGAACAAGGGGTGGTGTTGGGTTAAAAAACAAACATATCCGCAAAGCGAAAAAAGAGAAATAGTGAGAAAGCACAAGAAAAAGAACCCTTAAATAACAGGGAGAAGAACAGAGAGACCAGAACGAAATAAATGCGGAAAAGGAAATAAAGTTGATTATTTAATATGCCGGTTCTTGCTGTTTATAAGCCTGAAAGATTTAAAAGTTCTTTTTGTTTAAAGGCTCTGAGTACAACAGCAACAAGAACATAAAAATGAGAATTTCTTTCTTTTTAATGGCCTCTCATAAAATGCGTTTTTTAATGCTTTTTACCGTTTATTTAATAAATTTTTTTTTCGTATTTTTATGAAGAAATTAACAGCGAAAAGGAAGAAGCAGAAGAAGACCATGCATTAAAAACGTTATATTTTGTCGGCTGTGACCGTTAAACGTGATAGAAACGAATAAATTTTGTTTTTTCGCCAAAAGTAAGAAACTTTTTTAATAATGGTTGGCCATATATTTCAAAAGGATGGACAAAAATTGCAGCAGCTCTTTTGTTTGATGGAGATTATGCAGAAAATTTCACAAATAAAATAACTTTTTAAAATGCAAATTTTAAATTAAGACATTGAAGTTTGTATGACATGACAATTCATACCGAATTGTATATGCATAAACGAAGATCACTGTTCGCGGTTTTATGATACCTCTGACCTTATTGTCTGTTAAAAAGCTGTTTATTTTTATTGTATTGTAGTACAGCTATAAATATGGCTACGACTGTTGCACTGTACTTGATTTTTTTCCTGTTGTCCCTGTTCTTCTTTCCAAGTCCTTCGCTTATATCTACCACAAACCAAACATATGTGATCCCAATCCTTCAGATACCATTATGTTATCTGCTACATTTTCTGCTTATAGGCTTCGTTTCCAACCCTGTAACTCCTTCCAAGTTATCTTCCTGTTCTGGACAGATTGCATATTTTCATAAGTCACCGTGTCCGAAGTCGTCGTAGTCTAGTAGGTAGGAGACTTATTGGATGCGAGCCAATGGTTCAAACCCAAGGTCAGAAATCTCCAACAAAACGAAATTAAAAAAAATTTCTTCGGCGACTTCCTCTCAGCAGATTTCTGGCAAAAAATTTGAGAGTAAATAAAAAATTGCCATAAAATGTTTCTCAAAAATCTGATGTTCATAGTTGACTTTAAACTGTAGGCCCTGTTAATCATGTATAAAATTAAAACACACAACACAACTAATTTGAAAGGCCTATTGATGCCATTGTTCAAATGTCTACCACAACTTCTCTGTGTGAAACGCATCCGAAGTGTCTGATTTTGCATAACTTTAACGTATAAATCAGACTGAATGTGATCGATGGTATAGGTTGTGTTGTCTTTGAGGACAGCTGTGATTACGCCTATACCTGCGACTTAAAAATAAACCCTTAATAAAAGGTGTTACACAAGTTAAATAGCACGATCTGTGTGACGAAATCACATCACCTGCAAATGAGATGACAATAGGCTCAAATCGTTCATGTTGAATATACAATATGCTGCTCTCCATTTAAGGTAATAGCCTTTTCAATGTCGTTCCCAAACGAATATGGAACAATGTCAGCATCTAGCCCAAAATCCGCATCATACAGTGACTTACAAAATTATGTGGAGTGGTACTGTCCCAAATTCGACTATTTTGTTTGTTCACATATGTATAAATTCATCCAGAAATGGGCCACATTGCTTCAGAGTGTTTTCAGTGAATACATTTCGTTGTCTATGGTTATCCATGATAATTTGGTGATTTTCTCCTCTTTACAGAATCTACATATTTGATTCAAGTGTTCTTTGAGCCGACAAAACTCAGTGGATGGTCTGATGTATGACTCACTTCTCTTTCTACTCCAGAGAAAGGCTTTGGGCAAGAGACCAGGCTCATCTAATTGCTCATTACTGTGAAGATCCAGCAGAGTGATTACTTTTCCCCTGCCAAGCTGATGTAGCTATGAAATCTGTCTAACTTCGATTGAATCTCACTGGAGCTGAGTTTTCCTCCTCAGTACTTTCAATAGAAGTTGAATTGAACTCCTCTATCGGTAGGATTAATCGGATTGCTGCCTGCACTTCTGTTACTTATTTTCTATGTGAAACATTTCTATTTAGCGGATAATAGAGAACAACTTGTCAGGTCTTCATACCCTATGATGGATGCCGTGTTGCAGCGCTGCGGTGGGACAGACTCTCGTTGTCATATATGTATCAACAAACGCCAGCCTCTTTATCTCATACAACTCTATCTGAACAGTTTCATATTCCACCTATCAACAAAATGTATAATTCTTAGCTTGCAACTATAAAATGCTTGCGGTATATCAACTGTCGAATCGTGCCAGGACATACTCTAAATTCCATTTTCGAATTCAGTTTACTATCCAGTATTATCCGCAAATAGTTTGGCATCATTTACCGAGATATTCTCTCTTTCAGGAATATTCCTGCATTTGCGGTACACTACTTTCTATTGCATGAAACCTGACTGCCATAAGGTTTTTAAGATGAAATCTGGATTTTAGAAGACTTATATTTATATATATATATATAATTATAACGGCACATTGGTCTCTGAATGCATACGCTCGGAAGCAGGGAACCGCTAACAACTACTTTAGCAGAAGATATAATGACGAGGTAGACGAAAAAAAAGACAAGATAAAGAATGCTTGAATATCCAGAACTTATTCACAGCACCTGCCTACCCTAAGATGATTTGAATGCATTCTACACCTTCATAGAACTATCAGGATTAATGACAGAAGTCAGTTAGGAGTTATAAAGGAATGACGGAAAGGTACTATAGGTATTACAAGTAAACTATGCTCTTCGATACAGCTGCCATCTTAACCCTAATCTACATCATGTTTGCTTTTTTACTAGTGCAATCTGCTTGCCATTTGTTCTAATTATTGCACCTTCGAGATGTATTCCACATGCCTCAGCTAATTTGAATATTATACACACTTATAAAGGGAATCTTCATTTCGTTGACAGCATTAGAAATATTGCTGCACACGTATGGATAAGAAGAGGGCCGTCTTACTTTTTTCTATAAATTGCATCGTTATCCATTGCATAAAAGCTATTCTTAAACGCCATTATCCTTTTGGAAGGCATGTGGAAAGTTTTGATATTCCGGCAAATAATTTTTGTTAAGGCTGTGAGGGGAAAGCAACTTTAAACCTCAGTGTCAGAGCGTTTCTCTCGTCACGAAGAGTTTTTATTTTCTAACATCTTTCACCAAGCACTATAACATATAAATTATTGCAATAGCAAGACATCTTTTGGGCGCGGGTTGGTTTGCTTATGACATCACAATGGGCCTAAATGCTGGACTAAGTGCGACCACTTAACCACCTTATCTAACATCACCTAGTTCTAATTATTTTACAGAGAACTTGTTTCTCTTGTAGCTTTCGTTCGGCATAGTCCATTAGAGAGACAAAGTGTTCCTTAGCAACATAATTCGCATAGGGACAGACTCATTTTCTTTTATTTTCAAAAATCTAATAAATTCCCCTTTAAATACATTGAATTCATCGAATTTTTTCAAAACTTTAGTAAAATTAACCCAAATTCCCAATAAATTCACAATAAAACGAGTACATTTATTTGATGACATTTATTTTGACTTCGAAAATATGCAATAAATCTGGTAGTATTTATAATCTAAAATACAACGTGCCAACTGCATTTCCTTTTTACCTGAATCTTTAAATTCTAAAACAGAACATACAAAAACAAAAAGAAAAAAGAAAGAGTAAAAGAAAGAATTTCCAGTCATTTACTTTTTCTTACGCTCTAACAAATAAAAGGTATTGAGTTTTCAATTTCAATTCTATATCACATGCCATTTAAACATCAAATGCTGAAAGGAAGAAAGCTTTGAAACACACAAGCACAAAATACACCCATACCATTACAGACGATGGCACTTAAAAGTAAATTAGAAAGGGAATTTATTTCGAAACTATAAAACCGTTAAAAGAGTGTCACATGTTTTAGTTTTGCTTGGCAGAAATGCATCAAAAGTAAAATCGTACAGAAAAAAAGTAAATAATCGGCCAACTCGACAGATTTTTTGACTGCAATATTAACTTGAGAATTGAAGGAAAGTAACAAACTGCATGACGTATATTACAGTGGTATTAAAAATCCTCTATTTTAAGTATAAGCGACAGATACAAGCACTCAATCAATTTATAGTCAAATACTTCAATCTAGTTTAGAAAGTTATTAAAGAATTTAGATTTGCTTATCCAATCAAAGGAATTTTTATCATTATTTTCATTCATATTATTTGATTATTTCCCCTCAGAAATTGGTCAAGAGTCATAACCTCTTTCAGATTTAATATCTTCATCTACAAGCTTTTGACGTACGACAAAGATCCGTAAGCCCGCTTTCGCTTTTACCAGCGAGCTGGCCGCCCTTAAAGTGAAACATTTTTTTCCTTGCGCATGCCCAACTAGAGATAAAGTGGACGCCATTAATTCGACAATACCGACAACTAACCAGCCACGTATTCTTTAATAATAACTGCTTCTACCCTGCATTACGAGTCACCCCTATGACTTTTTCCTTTTTTACAGATTCTTACAGCAATTTTCAATACATGTGTTCGGGTGTTAGAAAGCCAATTCTGTGGCCTCTTGCTAATATACGCTAATCGCGCGCACTTCTCTCTCGTGAGTACAATATGATGAGCTCAATATTTACTCATTTTGTATACAAATTTACTGAAGTATTCATTATCTGAAAGCAGTAACGTTCTTCTACCTGACAGTCTATCGTTAGCATTTCTGATATGATTTATACAGCCGATGGTACTGTCAGTGTTGTAATTCTCTGTGCCGCATATGCACGTACTACTCTCGCGTCCTCCTTTTTGCGAAATGCTCCGCTACATTTGCCATCAGTTCTCCCAACTCATGCGTATTATCCCTTACCTTATGCCTGGATCGTATTCAGAGATATTTGACGGAGCTCTTTATGGGTAAACTTGATCAGCTCCAGTCCATGTGACTGCATAAATGAACAGTTAGCCTTCTAATTAGACTGCTTTGTAGTTTTTGTGAGATGGTATTCGAAATTAACCATGTTTCATTTACGTACAACAGACTTAGCTTTACGCAAGTGTTGAATATTTGAGTGTTGAGCCCTTAAGAGATTAAGGCGAACAAGCTTAATATGTATGAGTCACTCACATCAGACTTACAGTCAATCTCAGACTTGAATTGTGTGAAGAGTTTCGCTATTATTGCACGAAAGATCAAATCTGCTATTGGGGAATCAGAAGTTCTGGACGTTCTGAACTTGGAATTCAATGCGATATTTTCTAGAACCAGCATATTCTTCAAATGTATACGTTGATATTTGCCGTATTCTAGTAGTCTAGTAGATAGTCCAGTGGCTTTTTATAAGTGAGCCCACGGTTCAAAGACCACGTCAGACATCTCCAACAAAACGAAATCTGAAAAATATTTCTTAGGCGACTTCCTCTCAGCAGATTTCTGGCAAAAACTTTGAAAGTAAAATAAATTGCAATGAAAAAATTCTCAAAATTCTGTCGTTCGGAGAAGACTTTAAACTGTTGGTCCCGCCACTCATGTATAAAATTAACACATACAACATGAGTGGCGATGAGAGGCGATGCAAGAAATACTTCACTCCATCTGTTCCTAATTTTATATTGTTACGAAAATGGAAATGGTGTTATTAAAATGATAAACAAAAGCTACAATAACAAAACAATGGACTTGTTTACATGATCAACAAATAAACAATAATGTAGCAACAACATCAGTATAAAAAAGAGGATAAACAAAGTAAACAAACAGGCAACAACAACAACGCTGCACAGACGAACGTAAACAAAATACACAAACAACAATAACGAAAACAAAATGTTTACATTTATAGAGATTTCGCGTAAGGCAAAGTCATTCACCTTTGAGAGCATTCATCAGACTGTTTACCCAGCGATATAAACAGCTAGACAAAGCAGACGACGGGATCAAAAAGAATTCAGTCAGTCTTGTGTGAAGAGAATAATCGTGGTTCGAAGATATCCCTTGTGAAGATCTAACGAACGAGTATAAATAAGAATAACAAATAAAGCAAATTGTTGTTTAAATCAAGTTGCCAAAGGTGGAACACGGAATTCTGCGAACAATAAAGAATTGATTTAAAACTAGACACAAATTTATTTTTATTTTATTTGCAAACTACGAACTCATATTTTAAACGTTTTTAAAAGGGTAAACACGTAACAATATATTATACTCATTACTCACTTCTGAAAGTGGAATACAACTAACCTTTATGGGCCACGTCCACGAAGTCTATATTAAAACTTCTAGAACGAGTAGGGTATTTGAATCTATTGATTCATTAGAGCACTGTTGCACAGTAAATTTATTGCTTTTTTTAACACTTCTTCAGCTTTGTGTGTTCAAGGGCAATACAGGGATTGGTTAACAAATTTTTACTTGACTTATGTCCGTCACGAAGAGCACACCCTTTCTAAGACGATTGGCTAGTTGATCGGGCAACTCATTACGACAAAATCACTAATCACTATCTTTTGAGGGACATGACCTATTTTCTTAACTCCAATACTATCTATTGCAAGGATAGGGATTCGTTCCATAAGTGTTGGGACTATTTGTAGTTTTCCTATGAAATAAAAAAATTCTTAGATTTTATAAACAATTTAGCAATTTAAAGCATCGACTAGAGCAGATTTTAAATTAAGAAAGCAAATCCTTAAAGATTTAAACTCTCTCTCTTTATCGTTTATCACAACACATTTGCTCATGATCACCGGCAACAACTCATTGTAAAATTCTTACATGTTTCTGCAATTTTTAGTATCGCCGCTTTTATACTTTCGTTTACGTTTTGCCTTGCCATTCATTACTTTTACTCCTGCTACGGTTTATTACTTCAAGTGGTATTTTCAGGGATTTTTACTTCGTTCTTTCTGTACACTACAACTACAACCATAATAAACAAACAGCATCACATGGAATATTGCAAAATATTTTTATTTTCATTTTTTCTCCATTTTTATTATATTTTACTTTCGTTTTATTTTTATTCATTTTTTCGTCGTATTTTTCTATTTGTCTGTTCAATCTATTAGAATCTTAAATAGTCAGAAAGAATTGCATGAGAATACGTAAATAGGGAGAATGTAGGAAAAAAGGAAAGAAAAGAAACAAAACAAACAACATTTTCAAGGAAATGAAATGAATTGTGAAGCTATTACATGGGAACTACGTGCAACATTTCCTGTTTTTCTCCTTTTATTTTTTACCACATTTCTTAGATGTTTTTGCAGTCTTTTTGTACTACAGTACAAAATGCTCTTGTCTTGTGTACTATGGGTGGCTTCAATAGCTGTTCAATTGCTTTGTTTTAATGTCTCTTGAAATATATGTATGTATGTGTGTGTATGTAGGGAATAAAAGAATTCCGTAGTGTAGGGAGATATCAAGGATTTTAACATGTACTTTTCTTTCATACATACATACGTAAACAACTCATACATAATTTTCTGCATCAATACAGAAATATTCAAACTGAAGGTGCATTTTTATTCTTAGTTTTCAATGCAAACGATTTCTATTTACTTTTGCTTATTGGGTAGCATAAGAGAATAAATAAGCACATTGTACAATTGTCAATAAGGTAAATATTGATAGCATATAGTAAATATAATGTAAGTTTATATTTATTGTAAAAGAATATGTAAAACTGCACAAGGCATATTCGTAATACTATTCATATGAATAGGAAGGGAATTATAAGGTTTAACAGAGCTTGGGGACAATAACAAACATTATTTGAGTTCTTAAATAAGAATTTTATTATAAAATTTAAAATCCTTTTTATAAATTTAATTAAATGATCCAGAGTAAGCAGTTCGAAATATTATTCTTTAATACAAGCTTTATAAAGAAGCTTATTTTTGATTCAGGTATAGTAGAAGTTCTAAAAAAATTGTTGCAAATTTCTAAAGTAGCAAGTATAAGACTCTGCTGTTTCTATTACGAATACCATCGTTTAAAATATGCTATCAGACCTTGGACCTCGTCATATGAAACTATGCACTCCTTGCAATCGTTCCATATATCGGTTATTTTTAATTGAGTGAGAACTATCGTTATTCTGGTTTGATAGCTGAGAATGTCAAACGGTTCACTTCTCTTTAATAAACTTTCGGCAAGTTTTCATGAATTTTAAAAATAATAAATCCATAGATCACATCGCCAATTTTATAGCGTCCAAGCAATTCGTGCAATTATTAATCGTTTTCACGTAGTCGCTGTAGCCTAGTAGGCAGTGTGTGGGCTTATTAGACGTGAAACCACAGTTCAAACCTCGGGTCAGAAATCTCGAACAAAACGAAATATTAAAAAAATTTCTTCCTCTCAGCAGTTTTCTAGCAATTTTCTCATAGTTGTGAAAATTGCGTTGAAAAGGTTTCTCAAAAATCTGTCGTTCGGCGTCGGCTTTAAACAGTAGGTTCCGGCATGCATATATAAATTTAAAACACACAACTTAAGTGGTGGGAGAGGCTAGATTGTAATCCTGACTGAAAGATTGCAATCTTGGCTTTTATTCTTACTGAAATACAGCTTGTCTAAGAATTGAAGCTGCACGACCATCGTTTGCGTAGCATTTTTTCTGAATCGTCTCATTTTATGGCACATTGGCATACTCACACCAACTATGTTGTGTTAGTTTTATACATAAGTAGCGGGATCTATAGTTTAAAGTCGACTCCGAACGACAGACTTTTTTGCGAAACTTTTTATGAGTTTTTGTTAAAAATCTGCTCCGAGAAAGCGCCGAAAAAAATATTTTTTCGTATTTCTTTCTGTTCGAGATATTAAAGCTGGGCTTTGCACCACAGGCTGGGTTTGCCTCAAACCCATTTGGCTTAAGCAAACTTTATGTTTATTGAGTATATCTTCCCAAACATCTGCCTTCGCACCATGGAAAGTTCCTGACCCTATTACTGGCGTGGAAGTGTCCGCCCTCATTAGCTCATATGACCACTTATTGCCACGTAGTCTCACTTGTTATAAAACCCTCTCTGTTTCTCTTCTCTTCCTCGCTTTATTCTTACTTTGCTGCAATACTATGCACAGCATGAATTACAAGGCCAACCCTTGAAACTGTAAAATATGTACATATGTATGTTCTAACATAACGTATAAAATTAAGGATTGCAAGCATATTCGAAATTTCTAAATGAAACTTTACTTTTGTTATTATATATTGTGGACTTGTAACTGAAACAAAATCTACATGGTGCACTTTGAATATATTTTTCTATGAAATTCTGGTATGTTTTTTCCTTTGTTTTGATTACAGCAAGTCAATATTCTGATTATATTTGAAATGGGAATGATTGACAGAAACGAAAATATGACAAATACACACGTTTATGAGTTGAAAGCCACAGTTCTAAACAGTAGCACTAGATATACGGTGGGCGATTTAAAATTCCAAAATTCAAAATGCTTTAAAACAAAAACCGTTTAATATTTTGCCAAATTTCTTTGTTTGATGAGAAGTACAATTATTCCGGTTAGAAATGAAATATTATTTCATTCATATAGCTTCTGCGGCTGGCCACACAGTTCCTCATTCGATCGGACTAATTTTTCTGCCCTTTACCGACTGTATAGCAACGCAAGTGTTGGTCTTCAAATACTCAAATGACTTTGATTTGCTGGCATACACTTTACTTTAACGACAAAAAATAGTCCAGCTTCTTAGCGGCCAATTGACATCACCATTTCGACTAATTAAACGGTCATAAAACTTTTGAAGCAATAAATCGATTGTAGCATGAGATGAGGGCCAAATTTCACCATCCTGTTGAAACCAAACATCGTTCACATCAATACCATGAAGAGCGGGTACAAAAAATCGGTTTCATGGTTCAGGAAAGATTTTCAAAGAAATATGAGCCAATGATGCCGCCGATCCACTAGCCGCACCAAACAGTCACTTGTAATGGGGCATTGGCTTCTGTAAGACCACGTGTTCGTTTTCTGAGCCCCAAATATGGCTAAATTTTGCTTATTAACGTGCCCCCTAAGACGAAAAATTAAGTTCATTCGAAAAGATGATTTTTTTTTTGGCAAAATCGACATCCATCATCGTACAGTGTCTCTTTGATCCATCTAGCGCAGCGAAAGCGAAGCGGATGGGCATGCGGCTTCAACTCTTAAATCAATTGAATCTTGTAAGGCATCTTACCGAGATTTTTTCACAAAACTCTACGTAAACTGACGCGTGAAATTTTCAATTCTTGAGAACGATGACAAGTGAATGTTTGTGGAGTGTCACGCACACTCTCAGCCACAGCTTCGATATTTTCGAGAATACGCACTATACGAGCACGCTCACGCCTTGACAAAGCAACAGTGAAATCAATTTCACGAACGTTATCAATAAACTTGCGTTGGTCCTTCTCCACAACCAAATTTTGTACACCATTTTCGTGCACTTTTCGAGCAATTATATTTGTTTCGGAAATAAATTTTCAATAAATCCCAATGTTGCTCAAGTCAAAATCAATTCATTAAGTTCTGTGAAGGTAATATAGTGAATTTTGTAACAAAATAGAATGACCTAAATATTGCCAGATCGAAATAACAGATGATTTAAATTCAAAGCGATAGATGGTCCACCCTATATATTTAGGTGTGTGTGTGTGTATAAGAATTGTAAAAAAATTTTAAAAAAAATTTCATAATTTTTTTATCCCAGTTTCAATTTTATTTCCAATTCATCAAACAAATACAATGCAATTAAAGAAAAATGTGTCAAATACTGAATAATACCCTAAAAAAATAACGAAAGAAAATGAAATGAAAGAAAAAAAAAAGAAAATTAAGGTATAAGAAAGGGAAATAAAACAAAGAATCTAAAAAAAAGAACTTGGCTACTCTTATCATGATTTATACGATATTTATGGCAAACAATAGAAATCAAAAACAACAACAAAAATTATTTCAAATAACAAAAGAAAATTTAATTTCCGGTACATAAGTTTCCTTTTTTTTCATGCTTTCACAAGCATTTTTATTTTTGTTTCTTTTTTTCTGTTACAAAATAATACAAATCTAGAAAATATTTTGTGCTAATTTTTTTGTTTCCTTTTTTATATATTTTCACTGTGCTGCGGCTTTTTCGTATTTTCCAATCATGTCCAACAACAATCAACCTAACCACTGCAGATATCATTGAGGCCCACAAAAATCATCAGTTGTGTTCATTGACAGGCGTTGAGGGTGGCCATTCATTGGGTGGTTCACTGGCCGTACTCAGAACTTTATACGCTATCGGTGTTCGCTATATGACACTGACATCAACATGTCATACACCATGGGCTGATTCCAGTTATGCTGATGCTCCAACATACAATGTTAAACATGGTGGTTTAACGATATTTGGCAAGGTAAGTACTTGTTGTTAATAACACAAAATAATCAAAATAACCAACCAACCAACCAATGGACCAATAGACCAGCCATTCTCGCCTAGCTCTACAAAACAGAACATAAATAACATATTTCACGTACTCGTATATCGATGCTCTTATAGTTAAATACTAAAGAGATGGTGGAAGGGGGGAAGGGGGAAAGAGTACGGATGGCTGGAATAATTAGATGGAATAACTAACTCTGAGTGAGCAAGCAAACACTGCATACAGCTGTAATGCTGAATGCACATTCATTCATTCAGTCATTTAGTAATTTATACGCTTATGGTGGTCGTAAAGTAAGACAGATACTTAAAAGAGTTAATTACTCACATATAATAAAACTATTTTCACTAAGTACGTTAAATGCGATGAAACGAATGTTTTCGTTTAAGTTTTAAACTTTAATGAGTTTTGTTTTCTTATTTTTTTATTTAAAGATTTTCTCATATATTTTTAATTTTATATAAACTTGAATTTGTAAAATCTTAAGAGCTATTTCGATAACAGTGTCTTAATAACACGGTACAACAGTGAAAGTACACCCAAATAGAATCCAAAAGTACTTTTGTTTTAATTGAAAAAATAAAAACCTTTTTTTCGAAATTTTCGCACAAATTTATTGACTTATCGGATGTTTTTACGCCGATTTCGAAAGCGCAGGGATAGACGTTCAAAACAACGTACATGTTCTTATTATTCGAACCAATATGTTATGAGTTTTGATCATGTAAACTTGGAGCAAAATCAAAAACAACATCTCGTGTAGGATTTTTCTTTGCAACGTAATATTCTAATAAGAGCAACTACTCTTAGGGTTGATTGAACTTTACATCAGTAATCTATATATATCAAAATGAATGTGTGTTTGTTTGTATGTTTGTATATTTGAACTTTATAGACGATTAAACGGCTGAACCGATTTTCTTGAAATTTTCAAAGTATCTTCCTGTATGTCTGGAAGGAGTTATAGGCTACTTTTTATGTTGAAATTTCAAATGAGCGAGGCGCCACGCCCGCATATACTACATACTTAATATTTAATTGCATTTGAAATATGTTACTGATACGCATAGTTACCCTGACAAGTATGCAATAAAAAATCTATGATTTTTTGACGTATGAAACTTAATGGAATTGTATATCACTCATACGTCACATATGTAATTTTTTTAATGAATTTTACATCTAGTTACCGATTTTCTTGAAATTTTAACAGTACCTTCCTGTATGTCTGGAAGGAACTCTAGGCTACTTTTTATTTTATCATAAATTTGTTGTAAAGCATACACTTTTTATTATCATCCACCACGGAAATGTATATCAAACTTGTTGAACGCTATTCGCTATTACAAGAGCAAGAACTTAAATATCTTCTGAAAACCTTTTTCGTTTCAACATTTCCAATGTAATTGCATATCTTTAAAGTTCTGTTCATCAAGTCATGTACAGGTACAGGTATATATTGTGTCAATTTTGAAATCTTCTGACGAAATGTAAAACTTGTTTACTGTCATTGAAATTTCGTTGACAGAATGTAATATTTGAAAACAAAATGAAATACTGCAGTGTTAGAAATTCCATCAATATTATAACAGAGAACATGGAAATTATTCATTCATTTACTTTAGGGCTGTATATCCACATATGTACCCATACACGATGCAAATTAACACATACATATGTATAGACATGGTATACGGTTATCAAATATACATAACAATGCAATTTACTTGGTGGCATTCGTATTAAATTATTGAAAATATAGAAGACAATGTAACATTTGATAAGAGAATCTGAATGGTATCCTATGTAATGATGGCAGTAATTGGTATTCCGTATGATAATTACGGAATTCAATGCAGATGTTCTTACAATTTTTGGCCTTGGCAAACAACCTCTATTCATGAAGGGACCTCAAATATTAAAATTTTGTACGAATTGCATACAAACTAAGATATAAATGCTAAATGGATGATATATCTCTACCTGATATAGTCGCATCTAGGTTAAATGGCAGGCAAATATTTTTGCAACAATGATGACCTGTTAAAAGACCAGTTAACAACCTCAGGTTATTCTTAAATATATGATACTAACTGTACCATGCGCGCGTTGTTGCGCCACCAACTAAAATAAATTTTAAGGAAAGACATTATACAAATATCCAATTAATATTGAATCATTTTATTGATTTTGTTTCCCGTTGCCCAGATGATTCAGACGAACGGGCCTGAGTAGTACGCATTCGATCAGTTTCTAATCTCACTTCTTGTTGTTCAAGTGATTCATGCGAACGGGTCTCAGCGGCATGTACTCAAAGATTTTCAGGTCTCAATGCTCGTTGCTCGTCTGCTCCTTTCTTCCATGCTTGCGGTGTAGGTCGGCCAAGATCTTGTCATTAATTTTGAATAATTTCAGTGGCGCCATCTACCGGCAATTAATCGCACCCACTAAGAAACCTTCGCCGACTCATGCGCAACAAATTTGCTGAAGAACATATCATGTTCAAATGCACAGTTTACGATTTAATAAATTTTGAGTAATTTTCAGTGGCGCCGACTGTCTTAAATTGGTCATACCAGCTTATAAACCTTCGTTGGCTCATGCGCAACAACTTTTCATAACATGATTTAATGCACACATTACGATTTAATTCATTTTTAGTAATTCTCAGTGGCACCACCTGTCGGATATTGGTCATATCAACTTAGAAACCTTCGGCGGCTCATGCGCAACAAATTTGCTAAGGAACATATCATGATCAAATGCACAGTTTACGATTTAATAAATTTTGAGTAATTTTCAGTGGCGCCGACTGTCTTAAATTGGTCATACCAGCTTATAAACCTTCGTTGGCTCATGCGCAACAACTTTTCATAACATGATTTAATGCACACATTACGATTTAAATCATTTTTAGTAATTTTCAGTGTCGCCACCTGTCGGAAATTGGTCATACCAGCTTATAAACATTCGTTGGCTCATGCGCAACAACTTTTCATAACATGATTTAATGCACACTTTACGATTTAATTCATTTTTAGTAATTCTCAGTGGCGCCACCTGTCGGATATTGGTCATACCAATTTAGAAACCTTCCCGGGCTCATGAGTAACAACTTTCCTGAAGATCATAACATGATCAAATGCATAGTTTACGATTCTATTAATTACATACAAACAAACATTAATTTTTATATACATATATAGAGAAGAAGATTACATAGAGCTGACGGGTGACGTATACGTAATATTTTGTTAGACAATAACACTCATACTTTTTTATTTATTTTATTTTATTTGCCTATTTCAACATGAAAAGTAGCCTATTACTCCTTCCAGACATACAGGAAGATACTGTGAAAATTTCAAGAAAATCGGTTTAGCCATTTAGCCGTCTACAGAATAAGAATATATGACTTAGATTTCTTCTTATTGTAATTTTCCAACAAATATTTTGATTGCTTCTCTCTATATTCCCTTCCTTTAAGCATACCTTTCTAAACTTTCGCCTACTCTTCACAGAATGGTTCTGGGCTCTCCTCACAAGCTGGGCTGCATGCTCATTGCCTAGAATTCCACATGACATAGCAGTTAGCAGATTTTAACCTCATAAAAGTCGAGTGCTCGAGTGATTGTCCTATTTTTGTATCTCCTATAAAAGTAAAAGTCTAGTAGATAGTGTGTTGGCTTATTAGACGTGAGGTCACGATTCAAAATCCAGGTCAGACATCACAACGAAATATGTATGAAAAAATATTTCTTCTTCTCAGCAGATTTCTGACAAAAACTCTGAGAGTAAATAAAAATGGCCATCAAAAAGTTTGTCGAAAAATCTGTCGTTCCAAGTCGACTTTTAACTGTAGGTCCCGCCACTCATGTACATATAAAATTAACAAACACAACAAAAGTGGTATGATAAGCTCGGTTGTAATCCTGTATGACCAACTATGAATATATGAATACAAGTTAAATTGAAAGACACATACGGGCTTTCCCAAGCGCTCGAAATATTTCGTTCTGGGATCCAAAACTACTGATCCTGTTTGAAAGGCCATTCTTAACCCATCTGCCTACCACTAAATAATCCTTCTTTTAAGAAGAAAAAACTGTTGAGCAAGCCCAACCGGAGACCATCTCAGGAGCCTTAAAGCGGTTGTAACAGGACACGGGCCTCTGGTATTATTATACCGGAATCTTGGAGAATGTAGCAATAACTTTTGCAGGAGCTGTAATTAGATTAAGAAAGAAGAATACACCATAGAACATCCATAGAACATCCATATCCATCCATACGTCCTTACATACATATATAAATAAATGTATAATTGGTCATTACAACCCTTCAGTCAGAATTACGACTTGGCTTCTCAAGCCACTCATGTTGAGTGTGTTAATTTTATACATGAGTGGCGGCACCTACAGTTTAACGTTTTTTTCCTACCTCTAATATAAGTAAAATTAAGCGTGTCTCTCTGCGACATAAACTACCATTTCAGTCCCCTTTGGCTGAAATATTTCATTCTGGGACTCAACACTATCGCTCCAATTTTAAACCGACTAAATATTCCCTCATTCAAAAAGTAAAAATTACTCATTAAGCCCAAATAGAGACTATCTCAGAAAGCTCAAAGCGGTTGTAGTGAAATATTGACTTCTGAGTGCACTATACCGAAAACTGGGAACACCTCGAAATGACCTTTATAGGAGTTGTAAACGCGCGGAAGAACAGTAGGCAGTAGAACATCCTTTTATCAGTTCTTACCCTCATAATAGGAGAGAGAGAGAGAGATGATGCCAGGAGAGATGTCAGCCAGGAGTTATAATTATTAGACAGTATAAGTACTATTGGTATCACAATGGGATCTTATAGGAGCCAAGTAAGCTGTGCTTGTTGAGATTGGAATCACGAAGAATACTTGCACAATATTCTTAGGAATTCTCAAATTCAGATTCCACACATATGTATCGTGAACAATTATCGAACTTTTCTATTCAATACCTCATGCCGTGAAAATTTCGATCATAAGTACGTTATGAATTTGGACAAATATGTTCCCTTTTGGAGTGATTATGTCAACCTTGTCGAAAAAAAGTTCAAGACTAAAATCCAAGTAAATACTCCAGCAATTTTATTGTAGCTGACATACGTATTTTGCTGTATAGTCTGTATAACGGCTGACATATCAGAACAGTACAACAGTATTTACTCACACTAATCACTTTGCATGTCCCAAATACAACACTGTGTTTTAGAGAAACCCTTGTTACCAACCCTGATGATGAATATAATTGTGAAGAAACAAACGACAATAATGATAATGACGCAAAATTATAATCATGTCGAGTGCGATATTATGGCAAAAACACATACGGATAGTTTGTTGTTGTTGTTGCACGTATTATTGCAGCTTCTAGTTTCTCAACTAAATTGCTACTTCAGATGCTTAGTGATGGGAGTCAATAGGCATCTGGTTGGGTTGTATTAAGCATATACAAACAGATGCTTACCAAAAACAAACAAAAAAAAATAATTAAAAGTGTTTGTTCATACATATTTACATAATACATATATACATATGTAGGTACATATACATACGTACATATTCATTTATGCAATGTATGTATGTAGGTATGATATGTTGTAGATGAAAAGTGTTTGCAACTGACATTTAAATGCAGATGTGAACAAAATTTATATGTTTGTAACATAAGTGTGTGTTAGTTATCATGTCTACATATGTGTTAATGACAAATTGACAGGTATTTATTTATTTTTTTATTTTTATCGAATACAAACTGCAGACAAGTGCATAATTTATGGAACGCATACCTAACTATGGCATGTGTTCTATTAAACCAAACCATAAAATGCCCACCTACCACCCAATCAACAATGGTACCTCAACTCATTACTGACAATGATGGCAATGCAATGCGTAATTTTAATTGCGGAGTTTGCAGTTTGCATTCTATTTTTAATTTAATAATATTGCCCCTCGTCCATAGTATTTCTTTCATTACTCATTTCACTAGCCAACCTCATTCTTCCAAAGCATACAGTGATCGTCAAAAGAAACTGTACATACATACATACATACATACATACATAATTGGCCATTACAGCCCTTCAGTCAGGATTACAGCCTAGCTTCTCTCAACTGTACACTAAGCATAAAATTCTAACAAGCACCAAACTCAACTTTTACCACTTAAGGAGAGTGCCCGAAAAAATTTGACAATATGTACTTCGAAATATTTTGTAACTTTTTTCCAATTTTAAAAATTGGTAATGAAACAATTTTGAAATAAAAAATAACGGTAATTTATTGATGTACATTTTTTAATGTACAGTTTCTTTTGACGCTCACTGTATGTACCTGTTCATGCAGATTTCAAAAGTAAAGAGTTTAATAAGGCATCAATAAGTTTGCCTTTGTAAATACAGGATGGGTGTATGTGTGCGTGTGTGTGTAAATATAATTTTAGCCAAACTAATTGTAATGATGACTACAACAAAAGCAACCAGACAAATTTAAACTACAATTAAACGGTATTCCTAAAAGCATATGAAATATTTCGGTTTCGGTTTATTTTAATAAGAAAAAGCAATTGTACTAGAAATTTGTACACCTTTATTGAAAATTAATGTTTGAGAAAATTGTCCTCCTCTTTCTTCTTCTTATTTCGTTTCTTCAAGCTTCTAATGTGTTGAATTATACAATTATTGTATGAAATTTGTTCGTAAGTGTAAGTAAATATTTGCAATGAAAGCCATTTCGAATAATAGCTAGTTAATGTATAACAAATTTGTATACATTCGAGAGATGTATGTGTAGCATGAATTTGTGTTAGTATTTGTAAATATAATTTGTGAAAATATCTAAAATTTTATTATACTTAGGAGTGCCCATGACAAAATTTGTGTATACTTTTAGGCCGCATGGTATTGTGAATATTTTTTGTCTACTATACACTCGCTCACAATATTCATTATGGGCAGTGAATGTATTATGGGCTAAGGAATCAGCATCTGTAAAACATCAACTATGTCGATGACAGTTTTACATTATTTTGTTTTTGCATTCATGAAAAATCACATGCAAGCTACGAAAATAACTGCGAATGGGTCTGCGTATAAATTTAAAAAAGTACTGTTATCGTAAGCGCTGAAAATTTTAATTATCAGGGCTACATTGGTGCACCTAATGAAGACGCCTTTTAGGAAGTAAATAATCGAGGCCTGAAGCATATGATATTCGAACAAACTCCCACGTTAAAAATACGTGGATATAACACATGAATTCAATATGTTTTATATGGTTTTTTAGAAATAAAAATAAAAAATAAAAAAAAAACACAAAATAAATAAAAAACAGCATTACTTACTGTACTTAATTAACCATTTACAACCCGATTGGTGGATTTCGGCTTGCCGCAAAACATCCTTCCAGGCGCCTCTGCTTCTTGCGCGCCTAGGCCAGTTGGTCGCACCAACCGATGACAGGGCTTCCTCAATTTCGTCCTTCCAACGAATACAAGGTCGTCCTCTTCGCCGACTTCCGTATATCCCAGCATCAAATACACGTCTTAATGGAGCATCCTCCTCCATTCGGACGACACGGTCGAGCCAGCGCAGCCGCTGGATATTAATACGCTGCACAACGTCTATGTCGTTGAAGAGCTCATACAGCTGACTGTTGGATCGGATGCGAAAATCATCGCCAACTCACACTGGACCGAAGATCTTACGTAGGACTTTTCTCTCGAATACTCTCAAGGCTGCTGCATCGGTGCTTGGTAGGGTCCATGATGTCTGGATGAGCGTCTTGTAGAGTATTACTTTTGTCGTATGTAGTCGATTAGGTAGTGTGTTTTCTTATTAAAGAAATACGAAGAAAATATTTCGTAGGCGACTTCCTTTCAGCAGGTTTCTGGCAAAAGCTCTGAGAGTAAATAAAAAAAATTTGCTACGAAAAGTTTCTCAAATCACACAACTTAAAGTAGTGCGAGGAGCTAGTTTGTAATCCTGACTAAAGGTTTGTAACGACCAAATATGTATGTATGTACTAAAAATCATTGATAGCAACAATAATATCTTAAATGTTTCCACTATTTCTTATCCTTACAACCATTTCTTCCAGTGTAAATAGCCTTTAAAAATGTTATCATTACACTGTGGCGCCGTCCAAAACAAAGCCAAAATGACCCACAGTAATAAAAACAAGCATGTGCCACAATTGGCTATCAGCAATCATGGTGTTTTCAGTGTTGTTTACATTGTTTTTTTTTTCCTTTTTAACTAACAAACAAACAAACCCCCATAAACCAACCGAAGAGTGAAACGTATGTTTCGCCAAATAGTTTACGTTTAAATAATGTCGAAAATTCGAAAAGCAAAGAAAAAGGCATGAAATATACGAAACACATTAACATTATTTCGAATTATACTATACGGGCACGTAAAAACATTATACAAATGCCAGACGAAAAAGAAAATGAAATGAAAATATACACAAGCACACACACACATATGTATATTGTGCGAGATACAGAAGTGAAATGCTTAAGAAATTTCATTCATTCATTTAAATATTCATTCGACGAATTTGCTTTGACGGAGCAAGTGGTATTAATAAATATACAAACAGCAACAATAACAACAACAACAATAAGACTAAAAATTATTTAAGAACGTCTAGAGATTTAACAAAAATATTTTAAATAAAAATAAAATAAAATTGAAAAGTATTACACGCGTTATATTTATTAAAATGAAAAAATTAAATCAAGAATCCTACAGATAACGTGCCTCAAATGTGGAAATTTTTTGAAAATATTTCAACAAATTTTTTTAAAAGTAAAATTCTAAAAATGTATTGAATTTATGCCTTATAGGGTATAAAACAAAAGAATTACAAAAAAAAATTAGTGCAATTGCCTGGTGTTTTAAAATAAAATGAAAAATAAACAAATTTTTTAAGAAAAAAAAATGTATGATGACGACAAAAAACAAGTGAAATAAAAAATTTTGAATTGTAAACAAAAACAAACGAATTAATTGATGGAGCTTTTTGCCACCAATCCCCCCAGAATGAAACACAAATTATTTCGGATTTTTCTTGATTGAATTTTCTTTGGAATTTTCGATTATATTATAAGAGGCTGACTGGCTGGCTGGCTGGCTGCTGCTGCTGATGAATGAAAAGTTGAAAACGAAAGAAAATTTTAAAGCAAAAATTCGGAATGAAAAAAAAAAGTGAAATTGTGTTACAGCGCCTGCGCTTTTAAGCAATTCATAGAAAAGAGTATCAACGAGAGAAGAGAAGAACTCTGAGTATAGAAACATTTCTAATAGCAAATAGTGAAAACATAAATAAATATTAACAAATAAGAAATTCTAAAACAAAACAAAACAAACAATAAATAAAACTTAATTAAATAACTGCCGAAAACAAAAACTTCTTTAAAAAAAAAAATGTTTTTTCATTAAAAAATTATTCGCCAAAAATTAACTCTTTTGCCAATCTTTGTAATTAAAAAACAACTTTCGATTTATTTTCCCCTCCTTTTAAATTGACTTTCTAAAATCAATAAATTCTATATGGAAACAAGCACAGTCCAGTCATACATATGTGAAATTTTTTTAAAAATGCCCTTCTTCTACTCAAATAAACAAAATCTCTTCTCTGTTTCGATTGCGAAGACTACACCAGAGGTACACACTTACAGCTGACATTTTCCATGACACCTGCTGATTTGATTTTACGTAAACATTTTACACCCTAAGAAACGAATGTGTATGTAACACATTTATTTATTTATCTTTGTAAAATGAAAACAAAATATTTTCTTTTTCAAATGCTTTAAAATGCTTTAATTGAAAATGATCTCCCAGTTTTTATTATAAATAACCAACTCAAAAAGGAATGTAGCAGTAGAGTCTCATTTCTTTACTCAATGCTCGAATGACTATACAGAACTTAATTCAACGTTTAAACACGCCGTGTTATAGATTTTAAGAATCCATTGTGTCTGATGTCTGACCCAATGTTTGAATCGAGGCCTAATGTCTAATAAGTCAACACACCACCTACTAGACTACGATGACTTCAACCCGGTCTACACAGAGTCTAATTTCATCAAGTCTTCCCCACTGCAGAGCAAAAACAATAGAAGCCTTGAAGTGATATTTATCAAGCATTCACTCCCTTTACCCAACCAACATTTGTAGTATTTTGTGTGGTCTCTACCATAGCGCCAATTCTCAAATGATGATGACGTTAACAGCCGCAAAACAATGTTCTGCACTTTTCAATTTAACCATCCATACTACGTGGAATGTTAATGACAAATGACTACTTACTAAAGTTCATCAAAAGTTATGGTGAAGGCATGTTATGGTTCCATAAAATTTCCAATTATTCGACTGGATGTAATTCGGTAGCATCTTAACAAAACTTGTTGCAATCGATTTGAATACACATAAGAACCAACTGGTATACAAGTGCAACATGAAAGATAATTAAAGTTTAGCTGTGATTAGTGTCAATGTTGAGATCCCTAGGGACATTTCTGCCCACTATCCTGGCCATGAAAATTCAATGCGATTTTAAATAGAACAAGTATATGTTGACCATTTTGCAGAAACATTCTAGAGATATGATAGCTTAAAAGGCCTAAAGAAACACTTTCTATATCTTAGTTTTGTCTGACTAATATGAAATACCACGCTTTTACATATGACCTGATGCCTAGAATATTATTCTTCAGCTTTTCCCAACTTTTACAGAACATAAGTCAACATTAATGACATTCATCGAAACGCCGTCGTAATAAGGGCTGTGTTTTATTATTTTGACAATAACACAATGGAATTTCTATGGATAAATACAGGAACTAACTGCCAAAAATGTCCACACTTAATATCACTAATTCTAGTGGAGCAAATGCATTTGCCTTTATTTGATCAAGCAATTGTACAACGCACTACGTAATAGAATCTTTCTTATACTATGTTCAGATATGCACTTTTATTGAGTGAATATTCGGTTTATTGAGTACAATATTTTAAATGTTCAGACATAACTATATACGCAGTTCAGCTGCTTATTCAATATTGATTGACAGCTGGTAAACAAAACAGCTGGTTGTCTCAACAACATTGTTTTTATTTTGTTTTTTCTTTTGTTTTTGTTTGCCGTTGCTTTCATTTGAGTTGTCAAATATCAACAGAAAGTGTTCTTATGACATTGCTCCGGCATAGCCATATTTTTGAAAAAGTTAACTTTATTTTATCATTAGGTTATAATAACGAAAAGAAGTTAAATGTGACTTTAAAGTTCACTTTAGCTAAAGTTAACGAGAATTTGTAATAATAGCTCTTAGTCTGTTAACTTGGACGACAGATTTCTATGGGCGCAGAAAACAGCTTGATCCTCTCTAAGTCTGGGCAAATTGGCAATTCTTAATTTTGGGTTTCTGTTGATCTCGACTAGGACGGCGTTTTCTATCCAATTTTTGCCATAATTTATGACTTTTTGGACAAATCGCTGTTTATGTTATCTAAAAGGACATCTTGACTTCAGAATCAGGTAAAAATATGACCAAGTGTTTTGGTAGTCGTTACGCCATAGGTCTTTAGTATCTCTATATACTTAATGTTTCACATGTATTGGGAAAATCAGTGGGTATGTTTTCATTCATAATTAGTGGCTCACAAATGGACATTGCTTACTGGATCGATACGACCTTGAATGGTTGAAACTAGTTTTAGTTGTTTTTATTTTTCTTATCACCTTTTAGTAATTTCCCCGTAGAAAAGAAAAAAATTACACATTAGGATAAGAGTTCTGGAGAAAAAAGTTTCTTAATTAATACAGCACAAAGAATGACAAAAGAGTTAATGTTCCTATATTAATAAAAATAAACACTAACCGATTTAACATTTCGATTCTGAATTCAAAATCAAAAATAATGCTTTGTTTTAAAGAAATAAAAATTAACAATAATTCCATATAAACACATTCGACAAGTTGCTGAGCGATAAATGACGCGTCGATTGTGTTTACGTGTAGTATATATAGAGCATCGTCAACATTTTCAAATTATTTTTTTTTGCATTCGCGAATTATCTTTTTAATTCGAAAGCATTCTCAAATTAATTATAAACACTAAAGACATTCAAAAAGAATCGGGCCCTGTTCTTAAAGTTTCCACTGTTAATAAAAGGAAAAGCAAATATACTATGCTCTCACACATACAGTATTAGATTCATATGTAAAGAGAGCAACGGAAAAGAGAGCACAAAATAAACAAAAAACAATGAAAACGGAAAATTTTGCGTGAGAGCCAGAGAATAAGAAAATGTATGCAGCAGTGGCACACACCAGCTCATAGAATTCAATGTTATACACTATTGCACACACACACATACACAGCCATACACAAACAGAAATACTGAAAGCATATGAAACAATAGAGTGTCAAGTAAAAAACATCGTTTATTAACTGCCAGTCGTTAGTTTTCTTTCTCCCGTGTTGGCAGGCGCTTTAAATAAAAAAAAAAAATAAACAATATAGCATAATAATTCAAGCAACAACCAACAACAAATAAAAATCTCAAAAAGAAAACATTTATAATAAAAGAAAATTTACTTTTGAATGGCTAAACAAACAGAAAAACATTTGAAATTTTGATTAATTTTTTGTGTTTTTTTTTCTTCTTTTTTGGTTTAAATTAAACGAAAAAATAAAAACAAAATAGAGTGCGTAAGTTAGTGAATAGTGAACGAACGAACGAGAGAGCGGGCGAGTGTGTGTGTGTATTCGATACATAGTTGAAGAAAAATTATTAAGAAAAAACACTAAATCCAACGACAGAACAATAGAAAATCCATTGAGCTGGCCATCAAGCATCAGACAAAACGTAAAATTTATAGAAAATTCACCAAATTCCTACGTCTACGCCATGAAAAAGTAAAAAATTTTTCCTCTAAAAACCCACCTTTACTTCTACTACCACCACCACCAACACCACAGACACCGTCCACAACAACAACAACAACAACATCATCAACAACATTAACAAAAACAACAACAACAACAACATATAACAATATGTCAAATCCCAAAGAGAAATCATCAGCATCGTCATCGAAAGATGCCACAACAAAATCGCAAAAACACAGGTCGAGGTCATCTGCTCGCTATGCTGACGTCGAAGCAAAGCAACGCAAGAGAGCCTTATTGTCTATACCCAATACCATCAAACTGAGTATGCTCAATTCGGGGCTGCTGTCATTTGAGAAAATCAAATTGGAGGCACGCGATGAAAACAATTCCCTCTCCAAGACCATACCCAACAATCCCATCGACACAAAACATTTTCTCAAACTTTGTGAATTGAGACGCAAATTTCCCGTGCTCTATAAGTTGGAATTTCAGACAGCAGCCAAAGTGGAGACGAATACTTGTCGCCATGCTTTTCGTAAAAACAATCATGACAAGAACCAAAACCCCAAGTGCATTCCCTATGACTACAATCGTGTTGTTTTGCAGAAGATACCCGGCATACCCGATTCCGATTATATAAATGCCTCGTATGTGGATAGTTTGTTAAAACCCAATGCCTATATTGTAACCCAGGGACCAGTGGAAGAGACTGTGAATGCCTTTTGGAGTATGATATGGCAGGAGAATATAAGCGCCATTATAATGCTGACAAAAACCTTTGATTTTGCCAAGGTCATGTGTGTTCAATACTGGCCCCCCAATAAGGAGGTGCATGAAACATACGGTGACATACACATAAACATAGTAAAGGAAGAACAATTGGCCAACTTTCATATAAGAACCTTTCGTCTGTATAAGCTGAAGGAAGGTAATACCGGAGAGGTCACTGAGGAGAGATTGATATTGCAATTCCATTACACCGAATGGTATTCGCACTCGTGTCCCTTCTCCAATGCTGTATTGGAGTTTCGTAGACGGGTGCGTTTGGTAGTGGGCAGCATTATTAAGGATGATGATACTAAAGGACCAATGCTGGTGCACTGTAGTGATGGTGGTGGTCGTTCAGGAGTATATCTATCGATTGATGCCAATCTGGAACTGGCCGAAGAGGAGGAATGTTTTAATGTATTTGGCTACCTTAAGAAATTACGGCAATCTCGCAAAGGCCTGGTGGAAAATGTCGAACAATACAAATTCATTTACGATACCCTAGAGGAAAATGTGGTATGTGGCAAGACTTGGTTTCCAGTATCAGAATTATCCGATCGGCTAAAGGCCAAAGCCAGACGCAACTCTGTAACCAAAATGAACGATTACCAAATGGAATACGAGAAGATTTGCAAACAGACACCACGTTTCACAATTGGCGATTGTGCGGGCGGTCATCGTGCCGATAATAGAGAGAAAAATCGTGATGTGCTTTGTGTACCACCAGATAATTTCCGTCCCTATCTTACCTCTTTCCAAGGCAATGCTTTTACCGACTACATTAACTCGGTGTTCGTAGACGGCTATACAAAACCACGTGAATACATTGTAACAGAGTGGCCCATGAAACACACTTTAGGCGAATTCTGGTCCCTAGTCTATGATCAGGAATGTTCCGCCGTGGTGGTGTTGTGTCAACCGCCTGCTAATTCACAAAGTTATCCCTCATTTTGGCCCATAAAATCCAAAATGGAAAAATATGGTCCCGTTTTTTCCGTACACTATGCAGCAGCAAAAAGCTACACCAACATCAAGCAGTGGGAGTTCAAGATCAACAAGAAAATTGTTTCCCTAACTGAAATGATGGCCGGCGTTAAGGCACCCACACGTACTGTACAACTTTTCCAGCTGACATGTTGGCCTATGGGTCATAAAGTGCCCACCTCAACCAACTCTCTGGTGTATTTAATGAATATGGTGGAAATGTGGCGCGCTAAATCCGATTATGGTCCGGTCTGCGTCGTGTCGCCCGATGGCAGAAGTCGTGCTGGTGTTTATTGTGCTGCCAATGCCTGCATTGAACAGGTAATACAACATGGTGAAGTCGATGTATTTCAGGCTGTTAAAACCGTGAGACGTCATCGTCCACAGCTGGTAGAGAATATGACCGAATATAAGTACTGTTATGATTTAGTGTTGCATTATGTTTTACATTTCTTAAACAAAAACGATTAAACCGTGTAAAGTATGGCAAGGCTTTTTACGATTACAATATATTAGAGGATTTCATATGAAGAGGTTAGAAGAAATCAAGTTGTAAGAAATTATGCTGCAACTTGTTGATAGCAACATTTTCAAGTAGTGCAACATTTTTAAGAGAGTTATTTACAAATATCTATTGCACATTGTGTATATTGAGTATAATGAGCTACCATCAAACGGTTTTAAAATTTGTGCAACATGTCGGCACATAAATTTTTAGATTTTAATGATATTAAAATATTTTAAAAATGTATATATTTTGTAGAAATACAGAAATGTTGACAACATTTTTTATAAAACGTTTTTTTTTATATTTTTACCATAAATTTTCTATATTTTGTATAAGCACACTGAAATGTTGCACAACATTGTGATGTTGCAAAATGTTGCAGAAGTAGAAGTGAATTGAATTTAAAATTAAAAAAATTTATTTTTTAAAACATTATTCATGCAAAATTAGAAAAATACATACATAGTATTTCAAGAATTATTTAAAAATAAAATTTTTATTTAAAAAAAATATTCGCATAAGAAACATTAATGTTGCCAAGCATTGATAGAGCATTTGATTAAATAAATTAAATAATTATTTATATTTAAAATAATAAACAAAAAATATTTAAGTTTGTTAAGTTTTTTTTTATAAAGAAATATTCATGAACATTTTCTCAGCAACATGTTGCTGGTGTACGAATTTTTCCAAATATGTACATTTTTTCGATTAGAATGCTGGTAACATGTTCAAGTTAACTTTATACACAATTTTACAACAAATTATTTTTGTTTATAACACTTGTTTTTTTGGAACTCAACTTGTTTATAAACATTATTCAAGAATATTTTGTCAGCAACATGTTGCACGTGTACAAAATTTGGCAAATAAGTGTATTTCTTCGAATTGAAAAGTGGCAACAACTTCAAATTAACTTTATATGCAATTTTACAATAAATTTTCATTTGTTTATAACAGCTTTGTTTTAAATACAACTTGTTTATAAACATTATTCATGAATATGTTGTCAGCAACATGTTGCTGGTGTACACATTTTTTCAATTATAAACATTTTTCGATTTGAAAGCTGGCAACAAGTTCAAGTTAACTTTGTATACAATTTTACAACAAATTCTTTCTATTTACAACAGTTTTGTTTAGAACTCAACTTGTTTATAAACATTATTTGCATATAAACATATTATTTTTAAAAACAATTGCTTTAAGCTATTGTTTAACACGTCTATTGATGAACTACAAGACAATTTGTGAATATAGAAAGTCTAATGAAATCCTCTAATATTATACTGTAACTTGCATACAATCGTTGCCCTTAACACTCTCTTACACTAGAAGCAATATAAACTGAGTATTTTTCAAGACCTTAGCAATTAAAGCAACCAAAACCCAACGTTAACGTAAACAAACTATAAATAGTAGTTGAAATAAATGTTTTTATTCCTTTATATGTATGTAACTCGTAAAATATTTCTAGATTTTGTTTTAAACTGTTAAAAATCTAGTATCGTAAAATAATTGCCAAAATCTTTAACTTAAAAAACCATGAACTGAATTTATTTTTATGACTTTAAACCAAAGAAGATGGAAACCAAAGATATTTTTATTAAAAAAAAAATCCAGTTTTAAATATTTAAAAGAGAAATATAAATATATTGTATACATAAACAAAGAACAAAAAAAAAACCGAAAACTATAGAGAAAAATTTATATTTTATTTAAGTATTTATATATTGATGTTAAATGTACTGATTTTGTCCTACGAAATGTAATAAAACCAAAGTTTATATGCCTTAGAACAAAGAATTAAAGCCTCAATTTGTTAACAATATAAAAAAAATATAAAAAAATAGAAGAATTATTTATAAACCCTATATTAAGTTTTAGAAAAAAAAAAAAAAAAAAATAAAAAAATAATTAATTAATAATTGTGTTAAATATTGTGAAATGATGATAATGAAAAAGTGATTTTAGTTTTTTAATGTTCGTTATAACCAAAAACTATTATAATTAATTGTAATTAAATTAATTTTTTTTTTGTTTTTGTTTTTGTTTTTATTAAAATATTACATTTTATTCCCATGTTCTTCTTTTTCTTCAGTTTTGTTAAGTTTTTAAATGAATATGTTTACAAACTTTGTTAGCAACATGTTGCCAGCATTTGTTTATTTGAAAATTAAAAAAGATATTCAATCTATTTTAATACATAATTGATTAAAAATACATATTTGATTACATTACATGAATTTTCATAGATAAGGCTTTTTAGTTATCCTCTAAATTCTACAGCTGCCCCCCTCTATCTCTCAAGCACATTTTACGCACGAGCTTTTCGTCAGTTGGGTCGTTGTTTTCATTAACAATTCTCGCATGAAATATTCATCTCGTATACATCTGGTAGTCGCCGTAGTTTAGTAGATAGTGTTTTCGCTTATTAGGCATAAATTCCGGGTTCGAGGACCAGGCCAGACATCAAAACGAAATATGAAAAAAAAATTATTTCTTCGGCGACTTCCTTTCAGCAGATTTCTTGCAAAGACTCTGTATGTATGTATGTATACATCCGGTTGAAACGTCCAAGCCAGCGTATCTGTTAGATGTTAATAGTCTATATTCTAAAGATGTCCTGATGAAATCGCCAGTAATGGTACATCTTCCTCTATGCAAATGGTAGTTTCTCATACTCGAGTATACTTTTATAAATATATTTAGTCATCATATCTTTAAGAAGGTGGGTAGGACCTATTTCATTCAGAGAAAAACAGTCCCAAAATAATTATACCATAGTACCCCTCCCGACTTACACTAGTTTATCTGTGTAGCGAAAATAAAGTTCCCTAACATTGGGCTTTCTTTACAAACAAATCTATCTATTTGTCATTCTTTTCTTAACAGCAGATAGCTACCTTAGGTCCATATTAGAGTTCAGTATACTGTTCAAATTGATTACAAGATACACGGTGTTTTTAGTTAGAGCGAGAGCTGTTCCATTGATACTTACTTACTTACTTTGTTGGTCGTTATAACACTTTTTGTCAGGATAACAACCTAGCTTCTAACACCACCCAAGCTGTGTGTGTTATTTTTATCAATGTGTGGCAAAACCGACAGATTTTTAGACTCTTTTCACAACAATTGAAGTTACCCTTAGTGATTTCGCCGTCTGCTTGCATTTTCTTAGAAAGTGTGACTCTCGCCCACACAGCACCCAATATGATATAACGAATAAGTTAATACTAGGGTTCCGAATCAAGGAATCGTTTTGAGTAGTAGTATTCACACTATTTTGCTTGTACCCTTATCTAAATTTTTTGCACCACTTAGTAAATAAATTCACCACTGGTTCTTATATTTGAAAAAGTAAGTTCAGTTTATTACAATTGCATAGGCTCAAAGAATTCCGCACGTTCTTCCATGGTTTTTAGGTGGGCGTGATGCTTGGACTACCATAGCAGAGGTCTGCTGTATCCTAGCAGGTTTCCAACAAATACCATGAGATTAATATCCACTTGATTCAAAGCGTTAATACCCAACTTAGTTTACCTCTCGTATAGTATGTATAGTAAATTAGAGATATTTTAATTGATTAATTAATTACAATGCAATTACAAATTATATTTAATTATATACGAGCTGAGTAACTTCAATCATATGCTCGGCGGAGTGTAACGGACCAGAGTGTCTGGTGGGAACTGAACCCTCAAGCCTTACGCTAATAGCCTAGACATACCCATAATTAAAGACAGAAAACCATTACTTAATACTGTTTAACTTTAAATCAACTCTTAAAGATGATGTTATTAAACATTTAGGTAACATTTTCCATTTGTTATACTTCCCTCCCTCCATACAAGTTTTTTAAGAATGACGAATAAGTCGTATTTTGTGTATGTACTTACACAAGTATTCTTAACATTTACTTCCAGGGAAAATGTATTCTTTTATTTATTATTTCCTAAGCAATTAATATTAATTATTAAAGGTAATCCATCAAAAAGAGGGAAAGAAATCATGTGGCAAATATAATTTTTTTTTTATATCAATTTGGCTAAATTAGTACTTAAAGAGCTGCATAGCAACAAGTTGACAAACAAAAGCTAATTCCAAAGAAAATTTATTAAAAATTTAATAAAAAAAAAAGAAAAAAATTCTATACTAAATTTATTTATGAAGATAGAGAAGAAGGAATTTGGCAAACAAAGTGTATTTAATTTTTCAATTTTAATTTAAAATTTTTAAATATTTTTTTTTTGCATACTTTTTCTTGCAATTGATTTATTAAGTTTTATAAGCAATAATTTAATTAAAATTTTGTATGCACTTAATATAACATGGCTGACGCTTATATATCAAATAAGTATGGCGTCATAAAATGACAATGACTTCCATAAATTTCCAATAAATTTAGTTCCTTCCATTTTTTTTTAATTTCATTTATTTGATATACAGTGAGCGTCAAAAAAAACTGTACACTAAGGATAAAATTCTAATAATCATCAACTTTTACCACTTAAGGAGAGTTTCCGAAAAAATTTTAAAATATTTCGAAATATATTTTTTTTCAATTTTAAAACCGGCAATGATACAATTTTAAAATAAAAATAACGGTAATTTATTATTGTATATTTTTTTTAATGTACAATTTCTTTTGACGCTCACTGTACAATGCCTCAGTCTTAGTCAAAAGTGCAATAAGTCGCCAGAAAACCAATTAATTTTTTGTTTCTAATTTATACTTATAATTGTTGTATAAGTTATAGTGTTTTCACACCGAGTGGTTTTAACGCAAAAGTTGGTTTTAAAGTTAAAATCAAAAATAAAACCTGCTTTTACCATACAAAATTATTGTGTTAAAATCAACTTAAAACCTTTTTTGAATTGGTTTTAAGTTGATTTTATGAAATACAACCTTGTTTTATGTACTAAATCAGAGCTACCAGCTCTGAAATGGTAAAAACAGCTGATAAAAATTAAATTAAAAAAAATAAAAACAAAACAAATGTAAAAATATAGAAAGCCGGTTGTATAAAAATGTAAAATTTCAAATAATAAATGCTACAACAATAATAAATAACAATATTTTAACAATAATATTAATAATATTAATATTATTTCTTAATTTTTCATATTTTTTGTTTTTTCTTAAACAAAAACATTTCTGTTCCGTCATGAATGTATGAAAGTTAAAACCTGATTTAAGAAAATTTGCAGTGTGAACGCAAAATCAGCTGATTATGGTTTTAATGCTAAAATCAGGTTTTAACTTTTGGTGTGAAAACACTATTAATCGATAGAATTTTATTGTTTAATTCAAGGAAATTAATCATAAAAGTATAAAAGAAAAAAATTATGGCATTAATGTGTATCATATTCTATAATGTAGTTATAATATGATTGTTATTTATTAGCTATTGGTTATTGTATGTATGTTTGTTTTTGTGTTCTGTACGAAAATAAATACATAGTTCCTTAATTTATTGTCCCAAAATACTGCAAAGTCTTGGAGCACAAGAAAATATGTATTGATTGTTTTGTAATACAATTTTTTTATAATCATTTTTATTGTTTTTCTGTCTTTTTTTTTCGTATAATTTTAATTAATTATAGTGCTTTTTATTTTGAGTAATTGTTCCTAATGATATTAAAAATATAATTTGTGTTATTGTTAAAAATAATTATAAAGGTAATCTAATAAAACAAAACAAACGTAATTATTTAATAATTATCTTGATATGACAAAATACACTTAGAAAAATAACACAGCCTTGCATTGATTTTGCAAATAAGATGGCTCCAGGTGTTCCGAAGGCATTTTGCGCGCTGAACACGAATCTGACGGTAACAATTTTCAAATAAATCTGATTAATTTTTATAAACCTCGACCGCCATATTGAATCCGCCATTTTGAATTTTTTAAAGCTGAATCAGCGACCCCAAAAACCCCCGAGTAACAATTCTCAAGTAAATCTGATTAATTTTTAAGAGATTTTAAAGAGCATGCAAACAATTTGGCTTTGGGCTCATTTTAAAGAGCAAAGATCAATTGTCAATTTCTGACAATAGCGATGGTTCCAGCAAGTCAGTGTTTAGCTCTAAAAATTTTCAAGAATGGCAAAAAACGCTATTTTTAGGCGTTTCAAACTCCCTTTTTCTCTAAAACCTTCGGAAACTCCTGGAACCATATTATTTGCGCAAAAAATTTGCAGGGCTGTGTAGATTTCTTAGTAAAGGTAGCGAAATATTAAAGAAAAAACATCGGATAAGTAGAAGTCTACACAACTGACCTTCAGCAAAAGAAAGTTTAGGAAAAGATTTTAATTTGATTATTAAACGTAGGTATATTTCAGACTAGTCTGGTCTCTTAAAACGAATCGATATACGATTTAAAGGAAACTACTGGTAGACTTAGTAGCATATCTTATATCCGTTTTTCCTTCTGCGAATTACTTTCGTGTGGCGTTTTGTAAATTTTGTATACTAATCAACGACAAGTCCTTCTCATACTGTTCCGCGCTTAATTTCAAACTACCATCCGAGCCAGCGTATCTATTACAAATTGACAGTCAAGACTTCGCGATATAGCAAAATTATTCTCTTCGCGCTTCAGCAAGCTGTATAAAGACAACAAATGCAGCAAGCTCCCAAAAATAGCAAAATGGGTGTATTTTATTTATTATTATTATTTTAAAAGCAAAGATTATGCTGTTTTGCTTAGAATGCTAATTTCTATTCTTATTAGTGTTCACATTGGGAGGACTTGTATTGGCAATGCGAGGATTAATGTTGTCAATACAATCACATCTATGAAATAGAGATTTTAAAAACGCGATGTATGAAATATAACTCGAAAAAAGTTTTTGAGTGGGACCATTGATTTATTTGTTTGGCTTATGTTTTGCTGCTGCTGTCTTTATTATAATTAATACACATGCAGCTTACCCTTTTGAAGAATTCTTTTGAAGCAATTAATGTCAATAAAGTGCAGCGAATGTAATCGCAGACCGGAGAGTATTTATAACAATTTTGTAAATTTCATTTGCATTGAAAACGCATTAAAATCTTTCGATCAGACTGAGGAAGACCTTCGGAGTCATTGAAGCATACCGGTATGACATATTGTTCTTCACGATACACGATTTTAATTTCAGAAAACCATACAGGATGTAGGGCATTGTCCGAAATAATCAAATTTATTTTTCTAAGTGTATTATTTATATAACTTTGCTTAAAGTGTTGATAAAATGCAAATAATTCTGAAAATAAGTAACTTAAATACCCAAAAAGTGGTTGATTTTAAGCTAAAGAAGATAAATTTGTAGAGAATTTTTATTAAGGCCAAGAAATTTTAAAACGATATCAGAAAATGTCATTTTTAAAATTTTATATGCAAAAACCATTTACAAATGAGTTTAAAGCAGTCAAACTTGTGGCTGACTTTCTTTATGCCTTTATCCATATGTTTTACAATTATCCTTTTGTGAAATTGACCTATATTCTCTACTTCATTTATGTCAATTACAAAACTTTTCTGTGATGTAGGTTAGGTTAGGTTAGGTTAGAGGACGTGCACTTGTCAATTAAGACAAGTACAGTACCCGGAGGTCGAATTGACCCATTGTACAACGTCCTTAAAGAGGAAGGATACGAGAGGGAATAGGATATAAAGGAGAGGAGATAGGAAAGGGAGAATGGGAAGCGGAGGGGTAACATAGACCCAACAAAGAAGGGAGAGCGCGACTATCCTGATGAAGCCCTAGCGCCCCTCAACCAGCCTAAGCCACTAATGAATCTGTGGAGAGCCTTGATGTCGGCTCTCGACGCAGAGTTCAAACTCTCAAAGAAGGCCCTGCCAAAGGTCCTCAGCCTCAACCTACCAAGGGCTGGGCAGTTACAGAGGAGATGTTCGATAGTCTCCAACTCCTCCTCATCGCAACATGCCCTGCAATAGTCCGGCTGGGATCTGTTCCAGATCCCCGTCAGCGACCTAATCTCGCAGTGCCCTGTGATAAACCCGACAACTAACCTTAAGCTGGCCTTATCCAAGCCCAGCAGCCTACCTGTTCTCTTACTGTCCACAGCAGGCCATAGACATCTAGAGACAAAACAACCCGATCCGTTCCCCCAACGTCTTTGCTCTTCCTCCCCGACCCATCTATTGATGAGACCGTAGAGGTGGCAGACCGGGGGGTCAGGACCAACTATTAAATCGCTCCCAGAGAGCGAACCTAACCTAGCGAGGGCATCCGCCGTCTCATTGCCCAGTATTCCGCTATGACCCGGAACCCAGCAGAGACGGATACGGTCTAGTCCAAAGGACCTCAACGACTCCTTGCACTTGCGAACGAGCCGTGATTTGCACCAGACCGACTCAATGGCCCTAAGGGCAGCCTGACTGTCAACGAAGATCACGTAAGATTCCGAATCTGAAGCTGGGCCACCAGCTATGGCCTCAATAGCTTTCAAGATTGCGAAAATCTCCGCCTGGAAAACGCTGCAGTCATCGTTCAACCTAAAGCGGAGTTCAAGACCGAGTTCCCTACAGAAAACCCCAGCACCTGTACATCCACCTAACTTAGACCCATCTGTGAAGATGGGTATACCTCTCTGTCCCTGGAGTACCCCACCATTCCATTGTGCCCTTTCCGGTATAAGTATCCTTAAACCGGGCAGGAACATAGCCTCAGGCACAACATAATCGGTGGCTTTTTCCGAAAGTCGATATCTCCCGTCAGGAAAGATGACATTCAGAACTCTGGAGTGATGTAACGTCAATCTATAGCAATTTAGGTTTTGCCATCTTAAACGTGTTAGACCAGCTACTAATGTTGCCAGCATACATACATAATTGGCCATTACAACTCTTCCGTCAGGATTACAGCCTAGCCTCTCATAAGCATAAAACTGTAAAAATTCAATGCACGAGCTTGGCACCTATGAAACCAAACATAAATATCGTCTGCGTTGGTTGCTTTTGGCTCCAGTAGAAAACGCCTTTCCCACTAACTGTTTATGTGGTCGATAGTGGACTTACGTGCAGTGTATTTCTATGCTATCATTCTATCGGATATTCATTCAATTATTATTTGAAAAATTATCGAATTAATCAGAATTAGAGTCTGATATTGCAGACGAAATCTCACTTAAATGACCATACATGGAATGTTTGCTGTAGACAGTCCCTCAGATGTGGTTGTAGACCAATTTTTATCCCATTTAGGATCATATGTAGTTCAACAAAAAGGTTTAACAGTGCCAAATCATACGACGTTGGTTGAAGCCTGAAACAACTCTAAATTACTCTAAGAAATCATTCGTATTGTTAGGCTTGAAATACCGTCCGCTTCTAAGTCTTTAAGCGCAGATTAAAAAGAATTCAACATCATACAGATATTGAGCTATGAATTGACGCTTCTTCCAGAGCAATTCTTGCACAGTCATTTCTAATACAGCCGATATACATAGGCCTAGCCATATTTGTAACACTCCTTGTCTCTTTAAATTCCTTTATAACCCTGCCAATCCCTTGGACCCCATAATGCTAACAACACGGCCACATTTAAATCGCTATTTTTGTACTAATCATTTACGCTTTATTTGCTCGTTTAGCAATCCATGTTAGTAAATGACCAACCTTAATAAAAATAAATGATAACTCAAATAACCCCTTGCGAGAAAGGCAGCTTCGAAACCACTAAATGTATAACCCATTATTAGTTTTCATTGACCAGAATCTACAGGAAGACTCGGATTTTACGAATTGTTATAATTTAAGACGTTGTTCGGTTTCCTTATACGAACATTAAGATTTCTGGAGACCTTCTACCACAACTACACATAATATAATTGGTCATTATAACCCTTCAATCAGGATTATGCGTGTGTTAGTTTTATCCGTGTGTGGCGGGACCTTCAGCGAAAAGTCGATTCCAAACGACAGATTTTTGAGAAGCTTTTCATGGCAATTGTATTTTACTCGGAGAGTTTTTGCCAGAAATCTGCTAAGCGGAATTCACCAAAGAAATATTTTTAAATTTTCGGTTTAGTTGGAAATGTCTGACATGGGATTAGAACCAAGGGCTACTAGACTACGCCAACTACTCTACTTCGATTCTGTCTCTAATTTGCATTAATTCCAGTGTGGTATTTATTGTTTCTTTTTTTCACAAGAAACGATAAGTGAACAGTCATGAAATGTTTTCCACAATTTCATCATTTATCTTTTAGCAAAGCGTAGAGGCATAAGGTACAAGAGTATAAGACAACACACTATTTACTGGATGCGGCGACTTTTACCACAACTATGCGCGTGGCTATTTCATTGCAGATAACCTGCCTATCAAAAACGTGTAGCCTGGATCTATTTACCAATATTTGCGCGTTGATGCTAATGTAACAGTTCTTCTTTGTACAGCATTTTAGGGATCCTAAGAAAACAAGTTTCTTGTCCCATAGCGGCAGTAGAAAAAAGCCATCCTACGATGACAATTTATATACAAATGCTATGACCACCATTTAAGTTACGGATATTCAAATTGAAGTCGCCGTGGTCTGGTAGGTAATGTGTTGGCTTATTAGATGAAAGGTCCGAGTTCGAATCCCAGGTCAGACATTAAAATCAAAAATATGAAAATATTTCTTCGGCGACTTCCTCTCAGCAGATTTCTGGCAAAAACTCTGAGAGTAAAAATTGCCATGAAAAGCTTCTCAAAAAATCTGTCGTTCGGAGTCGACTTTAAACTGTAGGTCCCGCCACTCATGTATAAAATTAACGCACACAACATGAGTGGTGTTGAGAAGCTAGGCCGTAATCCTGACTGAAGGGTTGTAATGGCCAATTATGTATGTATATTCAAATTTATTAAAACCATAAGCAAAGTCAATATAGAGTCATTTTAATTATTTCTAATGAAATAAAAAAAATTAGAAAAGTAAACTTTACCTAAATAAATGTGCCATTTATTACATCTAGTTGTTGTTGTTAAAAAATTAAATATAAAGAAAAATTAAAAACTGTTAAAATCTTATAAAAAAGTCCTGTATTTATTGTATAAATTAATACAAATTGAAAAATAATATTTTGTGTCCTTCTGCAGGAACACAAACAAAAAATTAAAGAAATCCTATAGAAAATAGTAAAGTTTTTATAATTAATTTTTTATTAATTATTCTTTATGAAATTTCTTAAATTGTCAACATGATTTTCCCAGCAAAAAAGACAATTAATTTATTGATTTCTGTTTATAATTAATTAATTATTTTTTTTTTTGTTTTTTTTATTGCATTTAAAAATGCTTATATAGAAAACATACATACATGTATATATGTAGTATGTACGTATGAATTATGTATATTTTATTATGTATGCAGACCATATTTATATGTTTACTGAACCTTGCCTTGTGTTAATTTACGAGTATAATTTAAAAGTTTGTTTAACCGTTATAATATGTATTGATAATTATTTTATTCTTTTAGTTATTAATTAATAATTTAAATTTTATATTCTGAAATAAATTTGTAAACTCCCAACTTAAAAAGGAAATGAAAAATTTTTTTTAAATGAACGGGTTATGGTACTGTTTGCTCTCAGGTACTTTTGTTTATGAAAAGGTAAGAAATTAAAAGAAAATGTGAATTAATAACTTTCTCTAAGCGAATAGTAATCAGACTTAGGGCAATTTGTGACATGTAAGAAGCATATGACACACTACCGCTACTTATATGACTTCTTTTTTACATATAACGAGAGTTTTCAATCGTTTACTTACTTAATAAACTGGCCATTACAATCACTTAGTCAGGATTTCAACCTAGCCTATCACGCCACCCATGTTGCAATACATTTTGTATACTTTAGGGACGAAACATACAATGAAAACATCAACTCCGAACGAAAGATTTGAGAAACTTTTCATGGAGCTGGCTTTTACAAACATTGACACAGTTTTGTGACATACAGTGAGCGCCATAAGTGAGTCAACAGCCACTATAATTTTAAATTTTCTATTATGTTCTTAAGTATAAAAAAAGTTCCTTTATCATAAATTGTTGTTTTTGTTTTAACATTTTATAAGTGATAAATAAACGTTTTTATTTTTGGAAATTTATTCGACTATTCTCATTTACTTTTCTCGCTATCCTGAGAAAATGAATTATTTCAGTGGTATTTACTCACTTTTGGCGCTCACTGTAGTTTTTCACACCACCCATATTATATGTTTTACAATCATTTTTATACTTTTGGAATGGAATCTACAGTTAAAATGTCAGTGGCGGGACCTACAGTTTAAAGCACGACTCCGAACGACAGATTTTATTGAGAAACTTTTTGTTACAATTTTATTTACTCTCAGAGTTTTTGCCCAAAAACTGTTAAGAATAAATCGCCGAAAATAATATTTATTCGTATTTCGTTTGTTCGTGATGCCTAAGCTAAGGTTTGACCCATGGGTTATTATCTAATAAGCTAACACGCTAAGTGCAATACTACGCTTAAACTTTTCTAACCATCTGGGTTTTGAGAACTAAAAAAAAAAAACAAATTTATCTTTAAATAAACGAAATTCATATTTACTTACTTGATGTAAAGTGTTGCATCGAATTGGCGTTGAAAATCGATTTATTTACAGAATCCTAAACATGAAAAATCATTGGTTAATCCGGGCAAACATCAACTTCATTTCCAAACCAGATCGATTATGCAGGAACACAATGCTGTGCGTCTGGTGGGATCAGAAATGTGCTCATAAAACCTGGTGCGGACTTTCGCTAATTTCCGCATTAGATACACGTCACGCCGGAATACCATCTTCCATTCGAACGACATGGCCGAATCAGCGTAACCACTGGTTGTAAATGCACTGCACAGCGTCCATGTCGTTGTCAAGCTCTTACATCTCATTATTAGACCGCATGCGGAAATTATCGCCAACTCGATCTTACGTATGACTTTTCTTTTCGAATACTCTCAAGGCTGCAGTATCGGTGCTTAACAATATCCATGCTTCTGCGTCGTGAAGAAGCACGAAAAGGATGAGCGACCTGTAGAGTATAAGTTTCGTCTTACGAGATAGGTCTCTGCTATTCAATTGCCTATAGAAACTATAATAGTAAGTGTTGGCAAGAGTTATCCTACGCATGGTCTCCAGATGACATTATTTTTGCGGAGCCAAGATAAATAAATTCATTGACAGCATCAAAAATATAACTATCGGGGTCATATCCCTACTTGTCGACAACATATACAAACCCATCTTGATAGATGCAGTAACATCCAGCTTAGTACCCCCTAAGATTTCAATGTATTCAGCATACACAAGCAACTGAACACTTTTGTGGAAAATAGTGGTGCCATTGCGATGCACTCAGGCCTTTCGAAGGAGATTCTCCATGACAAAGAAATGACTCTCCATGACTGAAATCTCGCCTTGACTGAAACCTCGTACGGTATCATAAGGTTCGAAGAGGTCAATTCCTGCCTTGACAAAGCTGCAGGAGTTGCTCAACGTCATTCTGCATAGCCTTACCAGCTTCACAGAAATACTGAGCTCAGATATTCTGGCAAAAATACGATTCTTTATGGGGCTATCGAAGTCTGCCTTAAATTCGACAAAAATAAGAAGTGTTTCGACTTATTTTTCATGGATTTTCTCAAGGATTTGGAGTAAGATAGAGATCATGTCCATAGGGGAATTACTAGGCCGCACTAATAAGGTTCAATCAGTGCTTTGACGAGTGGTTTCCGTCGTTCACACAATACGTTCGTAAGAACATTGTAAGTGATAAGAAAGTGGCACATATCGTAGAGACTGCCTCTTTTAGAATCCAATCGTTGGGCATACTGTTCTCTTGCCATATTTTGTAAATAAGCTGGAGGGTACACCGTACCAGCTCATTACCTCCGGTATTGAACAACTCAGCGGGTAGATAATCTGAACCTGCAGTTTTATTGTTCTTAACTCGCATAATCGCGTCTTTGACTTCTTCATGGCTAAGCGGCGGAATCTTCATGCTGTCATCATCGATTGGGTGCCGTTATCATATCTAGAGGCGAATTGTTGTAGTCATAGGTGTTTTGGTACCTTCTTAATCGGATTTTATTTTCTGTATATAATAAGGTACCACCAAAAACGAAAAATTTGTTGACGCGCCTTAAGTCCTATTTAAGGTTCTCTTTAATAAAGTAAATATTTTCGTTTGGCTTTTTTAATATTATTTGCTACAACCTAAGGAGACTTTTATTCATAAAAAAAGTACCAAAAGCATATAAGTATAGAAAAATATATTGCAATGTATGTACTATAAATGTAGCCACAATTAATGCATTTAAAAACTTAGTAAATCAATCACCATTCGAAATACTTTAATCACCTCTTAGGCAATTAATTCTTTATGAATCACATGGCCATGATATCAGCTGTGGAATGTTTAAATATTTACGTTCTTCCTCTGCTTAACGAAAAGAACTTTCAATTCAGAAAAATTTCCAAAAATATTCACCAATCATTTGTCTATTTTCCGATTAGTCATGAAAACGTCATGAAAAGCAATTTATTTTGTTTTTTTTTGTTGTTTATCTTTGAAGAAACAAAATAATTATTGTATAATTTTATTTGAAGTGATCTTTTGTACTACACTCTTTTGGAAGACTCTTTAAATAGTAAAATATTTTTATTGTATTTCATAAAGAAAAAAAACGAATAAAAATGTTTACAATTTTAAAACTAATGGCTAAGAGCTGGAACGCCACTGAATTGCTTCTAGTCCACACAACAAAAGAAAAATATTGAAAGAAAAATTGAACAAATTTTAAATTGATTAACAATTCCACATTTCCATGTGTGTGCCTATATGTATGTATTTGCATATATAAGTATGTATATTGAATGGAATATTTCGGCTTAAGTATTATTTGTTTATATACATACATACATAGATACTATATGTGTATGCACATTTAAGTATAAACATTTTATTGTTATTGCAAAAAGAAAAGAACAAAAAAATTAATGAAAAATATTTGACAATGAAAAATATTTCAATGAAAATATAATGCGCGTGTGTGTGTATTTACTATATGCAACACCACTTTCATAAATAAAATGCACGCTACTCGTGTTAAAGATTATTGATATTTTGATTAATAAGTATCACAATATAATCTATATTTTGATTATATAAAATGTAGTAGGACCTTGAAATTACCTGAGAACAACTTACTTGCTTACTTAATTGGCCATTAACAAACCGATTATCGGATTCGACCTGCTTTAGCACATCCTTCCAGGCGCCTCTGCTTTTTGCGCTCTTCGCTAGTTGGTCACACGAATCGGTGACATGGCTTCCTCGACGTGCTGCTTTCAATGCAAACACGGTCATTCTCTTCTCCGAATTAGGCAAATCACCGCATTAAATACCCGTCTCACCAGAACATTCTCATACTAAAAACAAAGTTGCACAAAGTCTTAGTGTACTCTGGTTAACTGTTCCATTTTGCCTAGGAAATCTAACCTCCAACATTTATACTGTAATCCAATAAGCACAACAATTTCAATTCGACTTCGTTTAACACGAGCCTCAGAAAAATCTACCTGAAAACAATGCAATCATAAAAGATTTGTTAAAAGTCACTTCTAGGTAAGGTAAGGTTAGGTAAAGTTCCGACACCCCTTAAAGGAAGAAATCTTTCTTAGGCCAGCATTGAGATACTACAACTAATTATATCCAAGGATCAAACAGTCCCTCGAGAAAACAAAACCGACTCCAAAATTAGTCTTGCTATTGCAGCAATCTTTATATTAGAGAGCTCTATAAGGAATGTCAGAAAATTAAAGATCAAAAGTCTTCGTCTCTTCATGACAATAGCAGGAAACTGGCACACGAGATATAAGTCAGTGTTAGCAAAGCTACAGCTCCTGCAGATGTCATTTACCGATATGTCAGGTTTCTCGACATTTCTGTCAACAGAGCAATACTTTGTAAGAATCGCTATTATGCATGCAATTTTAAAACAAAAGAGTACTCTTCTTATATTCTACGTCCACTCCAGCTGCCAACGAGATTGAGCTTCCTTGAAATAAATGTAGTTAATATTAAAATTAACTGAAGCAATTACAAAACCTAAGCCATGTAACATGTCGGAGGTGGCCAACCCGTGCCGGCTCTTGTCACCTCATCAGCACTACCATTTCTTACTATATCGCTATGTATCGTGATCCATATAAACGTTACCTTTGAATGATCCAAAATTTCCTGAAAATTTTGGCAAAGTCTGCCTCATTGAGTTCTACTATGTTTCCACAAAAGGATTACGAAGAGCTACTCTTTGACTTCGGGGTTACGTTTTAAAATCTGAGTAACCTCCTTCTACATAAAGTCATAGCAGTCTAGTATGTAGTGTGTTGGCTTATTAGACATGAGGCTAAGGTTCGGAGAACTCCGACAAAACGAAATATGAAAAATATTTCTTCCGCGACTTCCTCTCAATAGATATCTGGAGTCTTTTATCAAAAACTCTAAGTGTAAATAAAATTGCGATGAAAAAGTTTCTCAAAAATCTATCGTTTATAATCGACTTTAAACTGTAGATACCGCCACTCCTGTATAAAATTAAGACACACAAAGTAAGAGGCATGAGAAGCTAGGTCATCATAATCCCGACTGACTAATGATCAATTATGTATTTGTATATATGTCGTCCTGCATTCGCCCCGGAATATTGCACTGGAATCTTTATGTCTGCAAACTTTGTCAGTGGCTGTTTGGTACGTATTCGTTAGACTATATATCGCCTTATCCAGACTAGCTATATTGTAAATAATCGACAAGTCTCCTAACTTAGCAGACCGAACTGGCCTGAAGACGCCTAAGTCAATATCAAGAATTTACAAAAACAAAAAAAAACTGGGGTGCGAACTGTCTAATAGAGAATAGTATTCTTGCGGTCGTATTAGATCACTTAAAAGTAGATTTGGCAGTTGAGCTTGCGGGCAATGAAATTTTCTGCAGATTTTTTATTTTTTTTTTGAAACGACATAGATATGCGTATTTCGTGTCAGCAGTCTAGTAAGAAGAGTGTTGACTTACTGCACCTTCGGCGTTCATATGAAAATGTATCATTTTAATTCGACATTGAACTAAAGATCCCGTTAAACCCAACGATACTATCATGTTCTTCGTTTTCTAAGTCTGAAACGAATATAGATTCCAACAGAATGCAAGTTTGTGACAGCAACCGATGAGGTTTCGTCTGACGATAGTCACACGGTCCAAGCCTTCTCAAAGTACAGCCTAATAAACATCCAGTTTTTTGCTATTACAAGCCTCAGAAATTCATTGATATGAGCAAAGTTTTACAGGAATATGCAACTATCTTAGTCACGAAAAACGTCCTCAGCATTTCTGTTTAGCACCTTAATTCAAGCCATTCATGTTCGCCTTTTTAATAAGATCAACCTCCGCATACAATGCATACATGCATACATACATACACAATTCATCATTACAACCCTTCAGTCAGGATCACACCACTTATGTTATGTGTGTAAAATTTATACATGAGTGGTAGGTCCTACAGTTTAATTTTTTGAGAAAACTTTTCATGGCAATTTTATTTACTCAGAGAGATTTTACCATAAATCTGCTGAGAGGCATTCGCCAAAGAAATATTTTTACAAATGTTATCGTTTTGTTGGAGATGTCTGACCTGGAGTATGAATCGAGAATTTACGTCTAATAAGGACTACCTACTAGACTACGGTGACAACTCTACTTCGATTCTGTTTCTACTCTTCCTTTCTTTCCTTTGATTCAAAAGACACGATTAGTGAGCAGTCATAAAACGTGTTCCACAATTTTTTCGTTTATCTTTTGGCAACTCGTGTAGGCATGACATGTGCTCTTTCTATGAAATCTTCCATACAATATTAAAAAAGTATGTCTTTTGGTTATACATGCCATGGCAAAGAATTTAAAAAATTATGTTTAAAAAGCTGTTTTCTAACTTAGGTTGGCTTAGCAGGTAGCTTGCAATTCAGAGGCAAGTTCACTGGGTGGCCGAAGTCGCCCATTGTGTTACCCTGCGTAAGATAAGCCTCTTTGTAATGATAAGCAATTTTTTAAATACATGAAGAATATTATAATTCATCAATGTTATTTTCCTCCAAAACCTTTTACTTTTGTGAAGAATTATATTCATTTGATATGCTAAGTGGTTCGTTGTGTGGTATTCTGCATATTTAAATTCCAATTCAAAATCTATTCATACAACAAACACTGAAAACTATAATCAGGAACTGTGTAACACAGTTAAATTCACCTCTAGAGGAATGTAACACAACAAGCATATACACACGATGGCCTATAGACAGTTGTTTGACATTTTTGTAAACCTTTACTAATGCGTTAATGGTGTATTCATCAAATGTCCATCTACGTGCCATAAGAAACACACACATACTCGCCAGCCCCCACCGAAATGCGTAGATATTTTGGTAATGAAATGAGCCTTCTATTGTAATACCAAGAATAGCGAAATACTAGGAGTGAAATGTTATAGAAATTATGATATTGTATGAGGTAACATGAAACCATACCTGAAGGTCTTCAAATAATGTGTGGTGGGAGTAATACAATATGCAACATTTTGTTTTTTTGGATTTGAAAATTAAGTAGAGAGTCTTTCAAGTTCAAGTTTCATCTTCGAATATAAATTCTTTGAAATTCTTCCACGACATGCCGCAACATCAACAATCGAATTTTCATGGACTTTATCGAGTGTATGTAGTCGTACCTCGACAATGGCATCACTTAACGTTAGCCTTCAAATGCTTAATTGTCTTTAGCTAGTCGGCATAACACCTTTCTTTACGACGCCTCACAGAAAATAGTCAAACGCTTTCAAATCGAAGCTTCTTGGCGGGCAATTGACATCACCATTTCGTCTAATAAAACGGGCATTAAACGTTTGACGCAATAAATCGATTATGGCATGTGGCACCATCGTGCACCAACCAAACATCGTTCACATTAATACCATGAGAGGCGGGTATTCGTGTCTCCAATGACCGTAATGGTTGCGCCGTCCTTATTTTCAAAGGAATATGCCCCACCAAACAGTCAGTAGTAATGGGTGCATTAGCTCCTGCAAGACCATGTCTGGGTTTTCTGAGCCGCAAATACGACAATTTTGCTTATTAACGTACCCATCAAGATGAAAATGAGCTTCATCCGAAAATATGATTTTTTTTGCAAAATTTCCAATAAATCCCACCGTTGCTCAAGCGTAAATCGATTAATTACATTCTGTTGAGATAATATACATACAAATATACATACATACATAAATGGCCCCTACAACCCTCTTCAATCAGGATTACGGCCTAGCTTCTCACACCACTCATGTTGTGTGCGTTAATTTTATACTTGAGTGGCGGGACCTACAGTTTAACGTCGACTCCGAACGATAGATTTTGAGAAACTTTTTCATTGCAGGTTTTATTTACTCTTAGAGTTTTCGCCAGAAATCTGCTGAGAGGAAGTCGCCGAAGAAATATTTTTTTTTCATATTTCGTTTTGATGTCTGGCCTGGGGCTCGAACCCGAGCTTTACGTCTAATAAGCGAACACACTACCTACTAGACTACGGCGACTACTATTTTATTTTATTGCATTTTAAATTAAACTTTTAATTTGCCCACCCATTATATTTAGTTATATTTAATAAGTAAAATTCATTAATGACAAGTACATATGTGACGTATGAGTGATATCTAATTCCATTAATTTCATACGTTACAAAATCAAATTTCAAATTTTTTATTGCATACTTTTCAGGGTAACTATTCTGCTGCATGTAATATAGTGCGTATGAGTAATATATTTTAAATGCAATTAAATATTAAGTATACCATAATTTCTTGTGGATTTTTTAAAAGATTTAAAATATTTTTTTTTTTTAAAATCAGGCAATCTTACCATGGTGTTACATTTTTGTCGCGGAGATATCTTCGAATGTTATTTTCTAAGCTGATTCTGAAATTTAGAAAATGCTTTAATTTAAATTAGGAAATGCATTTTTTAAACCTCTTACACTCGAAAAAGTGCATGGAAATTAGTCCGATCGAATGAGATACTGTGAGGCCAGCCGCGACAGCCATATTAATGAAATAATATTTCATTTCTAACTGGAACTATTGTACTTTACAACAAAAAAAAATTCATTTTGAAAGATTTTAAATGGCCAACACTATGTAAGTCAATAGTCAGGTAACCTTAAATCCCAATCTTCGGGAGATGGATTAAACACCAACTGATAGACTGATAGAGGCTCCCCTGTGATTACGTACTAAGGCTGCGGCTAAGGGCTGAGTTGGTGGTAGTAAGACAAAATGCAGTTAAATCCTGGCCCAATCTGGATTTTGGACATGCTGCTGTCCTGAAGTCGTCGTAGTCCAGTAGGTAGTGTGTAGGTCAAACATCTACAACAAAACGAAATATGACAAATTATTTCTTCGGCGACTTAAATAAAATTGCCATAAAAAAATTAGGAGTCGACTTTAAACTGTAGATAATATACAGAATTTTATAACAGAATAGAATGACACAAGTATTGCCAGAAGCGAAATAACCGATGGGCCAAATTTAAATCAATAGATGGCCCAATTTAAGGATCGAATTTAAAGGCTGCTGTAAAGATAGGTTTGCAGTTGAATTGGCAGGTGTCTCGAAAAGCATAGTTTACTTGAATTCTATAAATCTCATTGTAACATTGATACTACTACTTGGATTCTATAAACTTCATTGTAACATTGATACTACCTATGCCTTTATACAATTAGAACTCTCTGCTGGTATCTCCGGTGAATTCTATTGAAATCGCCTCTGACTAGCCCCGTTTCGTCAATAAATTTCAAGTGCCAGACAATTTCAGGAAATATGTTTTGTGACTTCCTCTTCTGCATCGTCGTCACAGTTTCTCTATCGTCTTCACAGCTTCTTCTGTGTCATTTCTTATTAGGCATGAGCCTGTGGTTCAAACCCCACGTCAGACATCTCCTGCAAAATAAAATATAAAAAAAACATTTCTTCGGCGAATTCCTCTCAGCAGATTTCCTGCAAAAACTCTGCAAGTAAATAAAGTTTCTATGAAAAGTGTGAAATGTAACGTCGTCTGTGGCGGCTTGTGTATATAAATCAGGCTCTGGCGCATAAATTACGCGGAAATTGACCGATGACATGGATTATGTTGGCTTTTAGAAAAATGTTGTGTTTTATTCGCATATATGTGTAACTTAGAAAACCGCATAATAAAAGTCTAACTGGGTCAAATCACTCGATCTCTGTAGCCAATTTACCTCCACGTGAGATGATCATGTCCACAATCGCAGAATAATCCATAGACCCTGAGCTGTGTGGCACATAGTGCCGCCCTATTGGAACCACACATTGTTAGCGCCTGGATCATGTAATTCCAGCCAAAAGAAGCTGGTAATCATCGACCTCTATTGCTCGTCATTGATAGTGATGATCTGACCACAGTCCCAAATTCAACAATTATGTTTGTTCACATATCAGGCATGGTTCGGAGGAAGATGATTTTCCGAAGTAAATTTGGGACAATTTCCAACTGTTCCAGGTCGTCAATGGTGATTTGGCACACCAGACTAAATGAATGATAACTAATGGCTCGACTGAAGTCGCCGTAGTCTAGTAGGTAGTGTGTTCGCTTCTTAGACGTAAAGTCCGGATTCGAGCCCCAGGCCAGACATCAAAACGAAACATGAAAAAAAATATTTCTTCTCTTTGTGGCAAAAAAAACTCTGAGAGTAAATAAACCTGCCGTGAAAAAGTTTCTCAAAAATCTGTCGTTCGGACTCGACGTTAAACTGTAGGTTCCATCACTCAAGTATAAAATTAAGGCACACAGCATGAGTGGTGTGAGAAGCTAGGCCGTAATCCTGACCGAATGGTTGTAATGACCAATTATGTATGTACATATGTATGTGACTAATGGCTCGATTATGAATGGTAACTAAATCTTCGTTGCGTTGCTCGTTGTCAAAAATGGTATTACAAAGAATAGCTGGGAATTAACTTAAAAACTTTCCACTTGAATACATTTTTTCCTGGCAGCGCAATTGCAGTTCAATTACAGTCCATAATAGACCCAAAATTTGACAAAGGTTGCTTCGACATTATTGCAGTTCTTATAATGCCCTTTATTTTGCGTTATTGGATAGATTAAATTCTACTCTATTGATGCTACATGTAATAAATTTAAAAAATTTCCATCTCATTACTCATTACCATCTCATCCACACTAAGTCTGTCTCGCTTAGGTTAACTCGCCCACAGTCCACATTCGTTTAGCAATTTCAACAGTTACGACTGCCACGTCGACCACATTAGCAATAATCATGCAGTATGTCCTTTCCATGGCCTTTAATAAACGGAATTATAATGATTAAAATGAGCAAAATTTGACGAAATGTTGTTTTTACATACCCTATAATAATTCATTTCGCGTTGCATTTCATATTGCAAAACTTATTTTCAATCAACAAAAACTTAAACATAAGTACTAATAAAAAAAGAAACTTGAACTTCAAATATCCTATTTTCCGAGCGAAAGCCTGTGTTGGTGGATTATATAAAATCGTTGTACTTTATCTGTGTTTGTGTACATGTTATTTTGTTTAATTGACATAAAGACGCCACTTGTTGTCATTAATAATATCATTATTACCAGTCTGTACTTTGTGAATATGACCATAATGAGTCGTTGTTGTTGTTTTTGTTGTTGTTGTTGCTATTGTTGTTATTGTATTTATGATTGTAAAACAAATAAGCCAACAAGCAAATAAACAACATATTGTCGACATTACACACATGTACTACATGTATGTATATGTATATAAATATAAACATGAATATATACCTACAGCCATATACATATACTAAATTGTAGATTATTAACATATATAGTGTCTACGAAAATAAAATGAACAAAAGTGAGTTAATAAGTTTAGTTCGAGAGGTTTGTCTCCTACAGTTGTGGTTCTACAGCAACATAAGGCATTGACAATTGTATATACTCGAGTTATTGCAAAACAATTCATGGTATGAAGGACTTCAAAGTAGTTCAAAGTAGTTATCCGACCGATTACCCGATAATGTTCCATCAATTAAGACCTGCTATTTGATACTCCTTACCTTAAGCAAGTTTGTTCTATACACCCATTACGAGTAACAGTTTGTTGCGGCTTAAGGAGTGGAGGCATAATTGGGCCATATTTCTTTGAAAATGAGGACGGCCTAACTATTACGGTCAATGAAGGCCTATCGCAACGTGATAACCAATTTCCTTTGCACCCGCTGGTATTGATGTGAAAGATTTGTTTGTTTCCAACAGGATGGAGCAACTTGCCACACATCTCATGCCACAATCGATTTATTCGTCAAACGTTTGATGGTCGCTATATTAGCCGAAATGGTGAAGTCCGTTGGCTGCCAAGAAGCTGCGATTTGACAGCGTTGGATTATTTCTTGTCGGGCGCCGTTAAAGAAAAGTGTTATACCGACCAACCAGAGGCAATTGAGTATTTGAAGACCAACAGTCGTGATGCCATCTGGGCAATGGCCCAGATACAGTCGAAAATACATACATAATTGGCCATTACAACTCTTCAGCCAGGATTACGGCCTAGTTTCTCAATACAGTCGAGAAGGTGCATTGAAATTGGTACGATCGAAAGACGTACTGCGAGGCTAGCCGTGGCAGCCATATGAATGAAATAATATTCCATTTCTAACCGGAACAATTGTACTCCACAACAGGATTTGAAACAGTTTCTGTTTTATTTCACTTTTAATTTTAAGCTTTGAAATGGCTCACCCTTTACAATGAGCAGGATATTCAGAACCTTTGTAAGTATATCCCCAGGGCCCATTATGACCGTTCTTAGTTTCTTAAATTGTTTTTTTATAAGGAAGTTATATTCCTTTAAGACTAATCCCTCTATTGCTCATCACTGTATGTGTGTTGACAAACACCACGGATTAATAATGTAAACAATCGCATTGACTCGTATGACTTGTAGTTTTATAGTCTGCTCTTCCTATCCATTTTTGTTTACTTCTTTCCTGTTTTCTATTTTTTTTTTCTTTTTTTTTCTTTTCATCGTATTAAAGCAAATAAAAATCAAATGTTGTGTTGTGGAACAAATTGTTGACTTCAGTGCCAAGCTAAGTAAATGAAAGGAACCGGAATGGAACGAAAGAAAATAAAATAAAATATAAAAATTATAAAACAAATACAAGCACAAGTATGTTAACATACATATATGTTAATGCATACATATGGTGTGTGTGTATAAAATAAATATTTATTAATCAAATATAATTAATAATAACGATTTAACAACTTTTTATCCCGCACTAATCTGTCCTGTTGGGTTCGCTGACAGTCGTCTGCCTGGTTGTCTGTCTGTATATTTATGCAAGTGATACAATTTAATTGTTATTATTAAACATTGTATTTATAACTGTGAATGTGTTTTTTATATTGCATAATATTTATTTTTACTGTTGTTGTTAAATGTCTCTATTGTATAATAAACAATATTTTTTTTAATTGCTAGCAATTGAACCTTGATAATATTTTAATGAATCAATTTCAACAGTTTAACTTTGGAATTTATACCCGTAATTTAATTCAAATGAAAATATTTCATATACACAATGTACTGTACTATAACAGGTTAATGTAAAACAAAAAAAATAATATTTAAACAGTATTTAATACAGAAAAAATTTTAAATTTTTAAAATTCCAGGTTTTAGCCAACTGTGTTGATAACAGATAAAATTTTAAATTTTCTACGAAATAAAGGAGAATATAAAAAACAAAATATCAAATTAAATTGCTCGTATGTTGGAAAAAATCATCCAATGAGATTATGTCTACAATTTAAAGAAAGTTGAACAAACTACTATTTTGATTTATTATTTATTAAATTAAAAAATAAAAATAAAAAAATAGTAAAATTTGTTGTTGAAAACAAATTGAAAACTTTGGCTTTTATTACTTAAAAAAAATTAATTTAAAAAAATGTTTCGTGACATGTGACAAATGAATTATTTTATATTGAAATCCGACAGTTAGGCCACCTTCTGAACACTAGTCACTTTTGAGATGAACTCAGTTAACTCACATCTAATAAGCCAACCAGAGATCAGCAACGAATAGTTTTTTCGCTACTCATAAGTATTCATCAAATTTCGAGTATGAGTGAGTCAACAGTATTGAAATTCAACTACTCGGATTCATTCGTACTCACTACTACATTGATCTATAATTATTCGTTGCAATAAGTATAAGTACAACGTTGTCATCAAATCCATAACATTCGAAATATGTTTGATTCATATGCCTACTCATTCAGATTCATAAATTTAGAAAAATCCTTATAATACTTATAACTAACTCGAGTGATTCGAATCTTTCATCAAAATTTACAGTCTTAGTTGTTGTTGCATTTACAAAAAAAAAAAAAAAGAAGAAAGAAAAAGACAAAAACAGCCAGCAAAGCACACACATAACCTTCTAGTGAGTATTGTAGTGTTCGTAAGCGAATCATATTTATTTTGTGATTCTTGTAAATGTTGAGTAAAGGAGAGTCGAAATCAACAACATCATGCGTATTGTTAAGACTGAGTACGATGAGTACTTCAAACTTTGAATATGAGTAGTATGAGTATGATATTAAAATAAATATAAATGCGTATAAGTATCAGAAATTATGAGTATGATTCGAATCTATTCATCTTTTTGAATACTCATTGCTGATCTCCGAAGTCAACACACTACTTTATTTACTTTTCACAGCCGTTATGATTTTTATTCGTTCTTCTTTAATGCGATTAATTGCCTCTAATATGAACGCTAATATATCATCATATATTCATTATAAATTTCAACAATAAGATGTAACAATTACATTGCAATGTATACATATTAATTATATTTATTTGCAAGTAATTGTTGTAAAACATTACTCACATTCAAATTAAAGACAAATAAACCTATTACGTAATACATACATACATACACACACACAGAAACATAATAATTATAATAAGAACAAAGAGCAATTAGTTATTAAATCAAATCAAGATTAATAATTAACATGATTAAAATTGCAACTTCTAATTGGATGTGTAATTTAAATACATGTTGCAACATCTAACAACAACAACAAATCTAATTATATACAGACATACATGCATAATTAATATTTATTGTAATTGGGCAAGAACTTTTTTTTCGAAAATAAAATATTTGTACGGGTATCTGGTGAAATGCAAAATTAACGGCCTTAGTTTGAGAGATTTGAGGAAAGTGTTTCAATTTGTTTCATTCGCCTGTTTCATATTTATGAAGCACTGTTGTTTAAACACATTGTGGAGATTATATATTACAAAATTGTGTTTCTGAATATAAAAACTTTACTTTACTTTACTTTCACTCAAATCGCTGTAGTTAAGTTGGTAGTGTGTTGACTTATTAGACGTAAGGCTACGGTTCAAACCCCAGGTCGGACATCAAAAAGAAATATAAACAAATATTTCTTCGGCAATTTCCTCTCAGCAGATTTCTGACAAAAACTCTGCGAGTAAATAAAAACTGCCATGAAAAGTTTCTCAAAAATCTGTCGTTCGGAGTCGACTTTAAACTCTAGGACCCGCCAATCATGTATAAAATTAACACACACACAACATGAGTGGTGTGATCCTGATTGAAGGGTTGTAATTTGCTTTGAAACGAAAGGTTAATAGCTCTCCTCAATTATCTCAATATGGGTTCAAAGCGTTTCTTATAGTGGGAGTAAAAAAACTGCGTTCAAACTGTTATGATTCTTTTCATCAATTTCAGCTGTCCTGTTTGTTGACGTACCCATTGAGTCAAAGGAACTGAAGATAATTTTTTAATACAGACACATTTCTCTTTCTCTCTATCTCATCATGTGGTGATGGCGTTGTAATTGTGGCCATGCGGTCTATTATAACGCCTTTAATCTATATAGGGTATCGCTGTTATGTCTTCTTGGATACCATTGTCCTGACAAATTTCCAGTTCCTTCTCGATGCCAGAAATTCATTGCTCACGTATTTTCTATTATATTTTCTGGCATGCGCTTATGTCTCCTTTCCCTTCCTACTTCCTCTCCTTTTTTTCTATCCCCTCTTGTACGCTTTATTCTTAAGGACGTTATGTACACGGGTACTGTACTTGTCTCAGGTGACTGGTACACGTCCTCTAACCTAACCTAACCTCATCTCTCATAGTGCCCAATTTATGTTCTGAGGATTCATCATCATAGAATCTACAGATTAAGCTCGAGACCATCCCATTAAACAATGGGGTTTTGAGTCTATTGTGGCCGGTAAATAACCTCGGATTTTTTCTGGATAGTCTGATGCATGACTTAAAGTTTAAATTTAATTTAACAAATACATGTCTATTTAACAATCTCATTACGAGGGAAAATAAAATAAATTATCAGGTGTTTCGATGGCCTAGTTGGAAGTTGCTAGTGCCGTGGCCGTAGATTTGATGCCCACCAGAGAATCTGGGTGCTTCTGACTGCTTTATAATTTGTCTGACATTATCTAAGATTTCTCACTATAGAAAAAGAATGTGAGAATTATTACTGAAAAAAGCGGCTAATTGTTGCACACCACTCTCTCTTTTCTTTATCCTATAAACTATCTTTCCTGTATTCCAATACAATGCACTGCATGAGTAGGGGTCATCTTCTGTGTGTTGGTCTAAAAAAAATTAAAATTAACCCTAACATGGATTTGTTAGAAGCTAGACTATAATCCTATATAATCCTGAAACCATTCCCAATAAGGTATATACACGTGTCCTAGTCAAATGTTTTGTTTAAATTATAAATACATAATTTTAAATTTATTTTAAAACCACAAGTTGGTTTCTTACATGTTAACAATTTTTTTGTGTGTTTCATTTAAATACAACTTTATACACACCATAATTCGATTAGCAAAGTTTAATAGCCTTTAAAAGTAAACAAATCCCCCGACCATCCAATACTTCTACTCAAATATGCACAAGTTAAACAAAATAAATGTTAATAATAGTTTAATACTTTCAACGGATGCGGGGGCAATATACCAAAGAGGAAATTAATAAATTATAAAACATTAAAAAAACGACAACAACAACAATAAAAAGAATAAGATTAATAAGCTTCGCAGCGCATAAAATAATTATAACTTTTAATAGAACAACAAAAACAAAAACCACAAAATATTAAAGTAATTAAATTTAATACCTTAGTGACGTAGTATAAGTAAAATACAATACAAAAAAATACAACTAAGTATACCATACTATGGAAATGTGTGTGAATGTTTTTGTATACAGCATACATCATACTGTTAATAATATTACTTATACGCTAACAAACTTTAATTAAATTGAAAAGTTTACACATTCAACACAACGCAACACACAACACAACACCATACAACGCCACACAACACAACTACTATGCATACAACGAAAAAAACAGGAACTTTATTAAATTATAAAATACATGGGTGAAGCAACAAAAGTATAACAACAACTACAAGAACAAAATATCAAATATCACACTTACAAATACAGACACAAACAAACACAGCACAGCAATAGTAAAAGAATTACATCAACATCATGATTTTTCACACAGGATTTTAAATATTTTTGATGATATTCACCTCACACATTTGGTTGCAAGCAAACATTTTGTTTTCCTTTTTTTATTTATTTCTTGTGTTCCGTACTGTGACTACGACTGGTGGGTGGCTTGAGGATTTTCTCTGTATGTTTGTTGGGGAGGGCAAGAGCGGGCAAAAAGCTTAAATGAATTAACCACAAAATTCAAATTGTATATTTTGTTCAAAAAAAAAAAAAAACAAACAATAAAGGTTTTAAAAAAGGCAACATAAAGAGAGCTACAGAAAAAGAGGGAAACAGAGAGAGAATATTATTTATTTAATACCTTACATACAATACTCGTATGCATGTACAAGTGATAAAAAAGTGTTGCGTGTGTGCTATTAGTATGGGTATCAGTGCCGTAGGTGACTGAATGTATGTATATTTAATAATGAAAATAAATTATAAAAATAACGATAAGCCTGGGTTAAGTGTTAATAACATAAACAGAGTAGAAAAAAAGTCGAAAAAAAAACAAATTAATAACTTTAAATAAGTTTATTTCATTGAATTATACAGGGTTTAGGTTTATTTTAAAAATGAACACACATTAAGAATTTTTGTTTTGTAGGTTAGATTTGTAAATTCGATAGCCTTTAGCATAGGTTTAGAAGTAATAAGTACATTATGAATCGCTGTAGTTTAGTAGTGTATTGATTTATTAACCGTGAGTCCATAGTTTAACTTCTAGCTCAGACATATCGAACAAATATGAAACAAGATTTCGTTTGGTAACTTCTTCTCCAGCAGTCGTGATGCAAAATCTCTGAGAGTATAATAAAATTGCCTTAAAAAAATCGTTCGAAGTCGACTTCAAACTGTAGATCCCGCCACCCTTGTATACAATTAATACCCACACATAACGTAAGTGGTTTGAGATACGAGGTCGTAATCCTGACTGAAGGATTGTAATTACCAGTCATGTATGTATGTATTTATGTAATATTTTTTCTACTTTTCTATAATCACATTACCCCTAATACTACCTTCCTGCAGATTTTCACAAGCGTATTCAAGGTAGATTCACTAAAGCTCTAAATAGCTACCCTTTCACCACTGACTTTATAATAACGAATATCTCAGCTTGGAAGACACTAGATGCACTCATTAGTAAGCTTATAGAATAGCTTCCTTTAGTGGTAGCATTCATTGTCGAGCCGTCTGTACAGATTTTTGTATAACTGTCCAGAAAACTGCTTAGAGCTCGCCATTGCTCCCTAAACGAAAAGTCCAACGAAAATACCAAAAAAAAAAGAAAAAATTCTATGCCAGCATGAAATGACAAGAATTAGGTTATTTGTATTTGTAATTAATTAAGAAATTAACTCGCCATTATGAGCATTTCTTATATTCTTTGAGATTTCTGCAGAGCCATATCTACTTATTAAAATTTAAAATTTCGTTTTGGTGTTGGTAGGTAAAAGTGACTGTCCTCTCGATGGAGTCATGATCGGATACTCTTAAGCCGCATGCAGCGCCCATTGTGACACCACAGTTTCACATTCTCCCCTAGTCCAAGAAACACACGGAGCATCTGATGAAGCGACTCAGACTGCCAATATTCATGCATGACAGTTCATCCATATCCTCCAAATAGTAGGCACCCAAGTGCCTCTTTCTCCTCCGACCAAGTGCCAGGCATGTGTACAGTAGAACAGTCTCATCCTCCTCGTCATCTCCCCAGTTTCTGCAAAAATCATTTGCAAGGTGTCCAAGACCAATATCACATGCGTTGCTATAATGCAATGCCCTATAATAACCCTGATAAGAGTGCTGAGCCTACTTATTTGGAGTTTAAGCAGAGCCTCCGCGCTCATTATATCCAGCCTTGGCCAGATTTTCTGAGCCGTTCTGCCCGTGTCTGAAACTACCCATCTACTGTTGACAAGGTCCACAATTATAAGCTTGCAGGTACCCAAAGGGATCCTTGGCCAGATTTTCTGTGCCGTTTTGCCCGTGTCCGGAGCTACCCATCTACTGTTGACAAGATCCACAATTATAAGCTTCCAGGTACCCAAAGGGATCCTTGGCCAGATTTTCTGTGCCGTTTTGCCCGTGTTCAAAGCTGCTTACTTACTGTTGACAAGGTCCACGAATGCATTGTTAATTATAAGCTTCCAATATAAAGAATTCATTAGAGATATCGATGGTGGTGCCCTTTCTGGCCATTACATCCGCTCTGCAGTGTCCTTATGTCCCGGTGCCCATGTGGTGTAAACATCATATCGATTCGCCACCTCGCTAAGACATCTGCGACAGTAATACCCCGTCCTGGAATTCATTTCATTAAAATCCAATGCCCTGATAGCCGCTTGGCTATCGGAAAGTATAGTGATTCTCCGCTTGTGAACATTTTTGTCAACAATAATTTTCACCGCAGCCCGAATTGCCGACATTTCCGCTTAAAAGACGCTGCATTGATTCGGTAGCCTTATAGACCGGAATATTCTGATTGATTCCGAATAAATTCCACATCTAATGGTTACCTCCAGCTTGCAGCCATTGGTGTAAATTTGTACGGAGTCTCTTGCGAGGTACGTCACTACATTCCTTCCTTTCCGGAATTGATGTACTAAAATTCGTTGAGAAGTTATACCGCGGTATCATGTAGTTACAACTTCCAACAATCCCAAATTCTCCGCAAATTTTATCGCAAGGCCAATATCCGATTAATGCCACTGTCCAGTTGCCCAGAGACGCCTACTAACCTTAGTCGCCACGGTCCTTGAAATATATGTATGCATGTGCCATATGTAAAGGGTGTTTTTTATAGAGGTATAGAACTTTAAGTTGGCATTACTTTTCAAGATGGCGACCGATTTAACAGCTGTCAAGTGATTTATTCTCAGTTTGGTTGGCAATTCATCATGAATATACTCACGCCTGAACAACGCTTGCAAATAGTGCAATTTTATTTCGATTTATTGAAAGACACGTTTGGTGACCGCCTAATTTCACGTTTTGGACCTGTAAATTGGCCTCCAAGATCTTGTGATTTAACACCGCTAGACTACTTTCTGTGGGGCTATGTAAAGTCATTGGTCTATGCGGTAAAGCCACAAACGCTTGACCATTTGGAAGACAACATTCGCCGTGTTATTGCCGGTATACGGCCACAAATGTTGGAAAAAGTCATCGAAAATTGGACGTCCAGATTGGACTACATCCGCGCCAGCCATGGCGGTCATATGCCAGAAATCATATTTAAAATGTAATGCTACAAGATTATCTTTCGGATAAATAAAATTCATGTCAATCGAATAATACATCGTTGTTTTATTGCAACTTAAAGTTCTATACCTCTATAAAAAACACCCTATATATGTAAAACGTATTTTGAACAGGCTAATGGATACTTTTAATTTAACTTAAATAGTTAAAGCTCTGCTTGTAATCTCCCAAATAATAGACCGTAAAACTATGGCTTAAAATATAAAAAAAAATTTTTTGCATCCAAAGGCAACCAAAGTTTATATCTTCAGTGTTAAATATATCCTTTAAATCTATTTCTAGTTTTTATTGTAATTCATTAGAATTATTTATCGTACTTGAACAAAATTATATATTAGGTTTGCAAAACTAAATATATTTACTTTAATAATATCGAATGTAAGCCGACCTTTTTTCACGACTCCTATTTTGTTTTTTTTTTGTGAAACTAATTCCTTTTTATTTTAAGGCTATCGGGCAAATGTATTTTGTTTTTGTATTTTTCTGATACATGACACAACAGTGCGTATTTTTTTAAATAATAAAACAAATGTTTTGTATGTAAGTATGGGGGGGTGTTGTTGTTTTGTAAACAATAACCAAATAATGTTGTTGTCGTCGTCTGATGCTGATGTTAAAAGAAATCCACAAAATAACCCAACTGAACCACATCAAATCCAACCGCACCAAAATGTAACATCGCGACTTACATACATACAGTCCTATACAGCGGCCTCCTGCATGTAAACGCATGAGTATATTTTAATATCTACTGTACCAATGGTATGACATGTATTGGTGGTGTAGCCGTAATATTTTTGGAATAATTTTTAAAAATATTTCGTTGTTTGTATATTTACTGACTATATTAACAATAAAACAACTACATACACAAAGCCAAAGACAAACAAAAAAAAAAAAAAAATAGAAATACGATAACAACAGCAACAAAGCTAACAAAACCATCAATGGGGGTACACACACAGTTCATGTGTTGTGGTAAGTGTTTATAAACATTAACAAACAACAGCAACAGCAACACAGTGGAACATGAATACTACATAATACCAGCAAAGTATTACGGTAATGGAGAAAATAATCATCAAACACATGACAACATATTTTGTTTTTTTTTTTTCTTTTTCTTTTACTTTTTTCGTTTCATTATTCTTCTTTAGTGAGGATTATAAATTTTATTTTGAAATAATATTGAATGCAGGGTCTTGATGTGTGAGTTTCTTCTTTAATTTCTGACAAAATTTCCTTTCGATAGGTAGAAAATAGTTATTAAAACCCAGGAGTATTAAAAAAATTGTTAACAAAGAACATTAGACTGGGTCAGGTATAATAAAATCAATCGAAATATTTCAGGTGATCCCCTGTATCTCCCCCTTTCTTCACAAGTGTGACCAATAAAGTCCAAAATATCACGAATTCGAGGATTTGGAATTGGTTTAAGTATCTTTCTGAATACACTTCAAAATCAATCTTAAATGCTGGTACTGTGGTACATTTATGCATGTTTAAATTGCTGATGTACCAATATGCTGCTGCCATCATGCATAAGATTTTATTTGCCGTCTCTGAATTTGCCACACTTAAGCCACAATTTTTGTAGTTCGCTTAAATATTTTTATGCCTTCTCAAGTGTTAAACGATTCATATTCGATAACAACAAACCTTTCATTAAATAAATTACTCTAGAGATGAAAGATATTTAACAGCTGACAGCCGATGCAACTGCTCTCCTCTATAAGAAACTTATAAAGTCTTAATACATTGTAACTACAGAGCGTATGATTAATATTCGATTTTTTTTGGTTCAATAAATATTAATCATAAGCTACATGGTCTTATATTTTGCTCTGCATGCCAAGAAAGAAAGAGTCTCAGGTTCCTTCTTATTTTCACAAATCTTATATACAAGAGAGATCTGTGTGTCCCACCAACTCGTCCTTGTCACAATTCCTGGTCAAAATTTTCTCAAGATTGTATTAGATTTTCTACTTAAGTTACACAACAATTTCGTCCTAGAATAGTCTAGCATTAATAGCCTGGCGGTTATTCCATTTTACTCTCGAACGATAAACCCTTTGACACCAATATAAAAATGCACTGGAGCCCAGCACAACAACACCATGGAGTTATCCAAGAGACCTCTGGAGAAACTTCCCTCAAAATACCATAAGATGTTCCTTTGTAAATAACTACTCTACCATTCAATCTCACACTATCTACAAAAAAAGGATAATACATACTTACCTACATAATTGGTCATTACAGCCCTTCAGTCAGGATTACGATCAAGCTTCTCGGACAACTTATGTTGTGGGTATTAAATGTACCCATAAGTGGCGGGGCCTAAAGTCTAAAATCGACCTCGGAAGACAGATTTTTAAGAAATTTTTGGTTGGAAATTTTTTACTTTCAGAGTTTTTGCCAAAAATCTACTGAGAGGAAGTCGCAGAAGAAATATTTTTTCATATATCGTTTTGTTCGAAATGTCTCACTTGATGATTTGAACCGTGGCCTCACTTCTAATAAGCCAATACACTACCTACTAGACTATGGCGACTTCCATCCTAGAATAGTCCAACATTAATATCCTGAAGATTATTCCATCTTGCACTCGAACGATACACCAATTGCTACCAATATCAAAATGCACTGGAACCCTGTATAGAAACACTGTAAAGAGATCCAAGGGCCTTGTAGGAACCTTCCTGCAGAGTAATATAAGACAAGACAGCTTAACGTTCCCTCATAAATAGCTACTCCACCATCCAACCCTATGTATTGCCAAGTGAACTCCGCTGCCTACGTTTATATCTCAGTTTAAAAGATACTACACTTACCTGTTAGCTAACTACTACTACTTCACACTATCGCCAATAAATATCCACGTAATATTTAAGTTTTAAAGTATCATTAAAAGAAAAAGAATAATCCTATTTGCTATTCAGGGCATCTAAGCGGCTTCTTGTTATACCCGATGCCTACACCAGCAGCTTTTTTCCGTATTAAGTCCGGCAATGGTTTTCTCAGATCTACTGACACTTAATATTTAGTGGTGGTGTTGCCCAAATTCAGTAGTAAAGTAAATTACCTTTCCCACATACATAACATACATAATTGGCCATTACAACCCTTCGTCAGGATTACGGCCTAGCTTCTTAGTCGCCGTGGTCTAATAGGTAGTGTGTTGGCTTATTAGACGAAAGGCCCGAGTTCGAATCCCAGGCCAGACATCAAAAACAAAATACAAAAAGTATTTCTTCGGCGACTTCCTCTCAGCACATTTCTGGCAAAACTCTGAGAGTAAAAATTGCCATGAAAAGCTTCTCAAAAAATCTGTCGTTCGGAGTCGACTTTAAACTGTAGGTCCCACCACTCATGTATAAAATTAACGCACACAACATGAGTGGTGTTGAGAAGCTAGGCCGTACCTTTCCCACCATCGATTTTAAATTAGTAGTCGTCGTAGGTAGTGTGTATGCTTATAAGACCTCGGTTCAAACCCCAGGCCAAACACTTCCAACAAAACCAAGTATAAAACAATATTCTTACGTTTTTACCTTTTAATAACGTTTAAAATATGAGTTCGTAGATTGCAATAAAATTAAAAATGAATTTGTATTCAGTTTTAATTCTTTTCCTTATTGGTCGCACAATTGCTTTGTTTCTTGTTCTGCTTTATACTCTTCTGCGTAAACAATAACAATTGTTCGACCGATTTCTATAGCGGCGGTCTTCAACCACAATTTTTCTCTTCACACGAAACGCGTCTTCACACAAGACTGACTGAATTTTTACTGACTTCGTTGCTTGCTTTTTCGTAAAACGTAAACGAAACGACGTAAACACTCTGATGAATGATCTCTATAAATGTAAATGAGAAGGAGATCTCTATAAATGTAAATGTCGTTGTTTCATTGTTGTTTGTGTATTTTGTTTACAATTATTCTGGCAATGTTTGTTGTTGCTTTTTGTTTACTTGTTTATCCCCTTTTTTATACTGATTGCTATATTTTTGTATACTTGTTGATCATGTAAACAAGTCCATTGTCTTTATTTTTGCAACTTTTGTTTATCATTTTAAAGGTAATTACAACTTTCATTTTCGTAACAATATTTATTCGGCGACTTCCTCTCAGCAGATTTCTAGCAAAAACTCTGAGAGTAAATAAACCTGCAATGAAAAAGATTCTTAAAAAAATCTGTCGTTCGGAGTCGACTTTAAACTGTAGGTCCCACTTCTTAAGTGGTGTGAAAATTATGTCGTAATCCTGACTGAATGGTTGTAACGACCAATTATATGTGTGTGTATTACACGCTTTTTAAGATTCCCAATCGTATGTTACAATACTAAAGTCATTGGCCTCTACAGAAGAATGTCGGTCTTTCACAAATTATACGCCCCCTAGTGACACCTGAACTAATTTAAACAGAAAATTTTTTAATTAAAAAAATTTAAAAATAAATTTGAATTTAAAAGACCATGTATGTTTTGGTTTTTTCTGAATATAATTATAAACAGCAACAGTACTAATAACCCAGTGCGCTAATTTAAAATATAAAAGAACACAAGCGCAGAAAGCAAAATAAAACGAGCTCTCAACCGGCTTAAGTGCACCACATGTAGTACATCATTGTATTAAAATGATAATAACCATCCCTCGTATTACACAGAATTGAAAAAAAGCATTATGGCTTGACACGCACATATTTATGGCATGAACGGACAGGGGAATCTTCTATTCAAAATGAAAGTAAACGAACAAAAAAGCTGGCAAATAGGGACACACAAATATAGTAAATTTGTTAGTTAAAGCCGGTTTTAAGGCGTCCAAGGGAAAAATGCATTTTTCATAGGGCAAAATAATGGGGGATTTTCCTAACGTTAAAGTTGAAAAAAATGTTTGCCTACGAATAGCAGGAACACTTTAAAAACGAAATAAATCGAGGGGAGGTTACATACAATTGGGTCAGCCTTTATGGCTGAATAATTTCGTATGGAATTATTGAATTTTACGCAAAGAATCCCTTGGGATTTGAAATGTACAATTAAAGAGTTTTAGAAATAAAAATTGAATAGCTATACAAATTGGAATTTGAATTTAAAATTGAAAACTTTAAAAATTTATAGGAATATTAACACCAAACGTACTGTTTGAAGGTTATGACATGACGAAATTCACTAGCCGATTGGCATCTGTATTAACTTCTTCGTATTCTGAGAAAAGCCCACCATTCGTAACTAACAGTGGATCGTTCAGGCCCCTTGATTAATGACGAGTTATAGTGATAAGCCGTTGTCTAGTAGGTAGTGTGTTAGATTATTAGACGTAAGGGCACGGTTTAACCCCAAGTCAGACATTCCAACAAAACGAAATATGCAAAAAATAGTTTTTCGGCGTCTTCCTCTAATTAAACTAAAATTGCCACGAAAAGGTTTCTCACAAATCTGTCGTTCGGAGTCGTCTTAAAATTTGCAGTTCCACCACTCGTGTATAAAATTAACACACACGGCATAAGTGGTATAAGAAGCTAGGTCATAATACTGACTGAAGGGTTGTAATGACCAATTACATACATATGTATGTGTATGTATATTTAATCTGTTTATAGATTTGTTCTATATATCCAAACAATGGCGCCATAGATCACGGTTGCTCTGATCATCGCCATATAGATATAGGGCGTTATCCTTGGAGTGCACACTCAATATTTATCCGCAAGCCTATTGCTATTATTATAGTATGTCTGCTCTTTACTGACATGCTCTCTATAGGAGGCCTATCTTTTACCTTCAGTTTCATAATCGTTGAACTCTACGATTTCAATTAAATTTTTCGCATTTCTAACAATTCTCCTTTCAGAGATTAACTGTTTGTATAGTTCGGTTATTTCGACTCTTGCAATACTTATGTCATTTTATTCTGCTACAAAATTCAGTAATGATCTCCACCGAACGCAATGAATTGATTTACGATTGAACAACGTGGGGATTTATTGGACCAACGAGAAACTGCACGATGGTAACGATTTTGCCAAAAAAAAACATCTTTTCGGATGAAACTCATTTTCATCTTGTTGGGAACATTACTAAGCAAAATTGCCATATTTGGGACTCAGAAACCCCACACGTGGTCTTACAGAAGCCAATGCACCCATTAGGAGTGCGGCTTGTGAAGCGAAGGCGTTATTGGTCATTTCTTCGTAAATGAGGATATCGCAACGATTACGGTCAGTGGAGCCACCTATCGCACAATGATAACCGATTTTTTTTTCGCTCTTCATGGCATTGATGTGAACGATGTTTAGTTTCAACAGGATGATGCAACTTGCCACATATCTCATGGCATAATCGACAAATTGCATCAAACGATTAATGCCCTTTAGTTAGCCGAAATGGTGATCTCAATTGGCCACCAAGAAGCTGCACTGTTAAAGTAATGTGTTATGCTGACAAACCAGAGACAATTGAGCGTTTGAAGGTCGATATTCGTGATGCCATTGTCGCGATACGATCCCATACACTCGAAAAAGTGCAAGGAAATTGATCCGATCGAATGAAGTAGCTGTGAGGCTAGCCGCAGCAGCCATATGAATGAAATGGTATTCCATTTCTAACCGGAACAATTGTACTTCACAACGAAAGAATAAATTTGGCAAAATTTCAAACCATTTTTTGTTTTACTGGATTTTTAAATTTAAACTTTTAAATGGCCCACCCACCCTATATTTCAACTTAACTTTATAGCCTGTAAAATATCTTATAATTTCCATTTGTTAGACTCCGTTTTTGACATTGCTATCAAACAATACCTAGTCAAGAAACAGGAAAACTAAAACAATCGATTTTTGGAAGTCTTTTAGCGACCAATATCGAATTGCTTTTTAATGTTCAATACTCAAGTGTCGGGGTTTATTTTGTATTACGATGTAGGATTGTCTTTCTAAGCGAAATACATACATAACAACCCCCTTCGATTGAAAGAAAGACATATTCTAAATTAATCTTTCGTTGGCAGCAACAATAATCATATTTTTTTCAATTCCATTCTCAAAGAGAGATCAGTTACACACAGAAATAAAAGAATCGTGCAATCCTCTTAGAAACCCTAACAGTGTTAAGTATAAAAATAACTTGAATGTGCATGTTGTTGATGTCACACACATGGAGATGTTTGTGCATTTGTAGTGCCAAAGTATTTGTGTAACCAAAATGCGTGCTAAAGACACAATTAAAAACACTCATACGACAGGAAGCATAGATTCATACACACACACACACACATTCATACATTTTAAAACATCCAATTGCATGGCAGCCAGGGGTAAGTTTAAGGCTGATGTTTTCTCTCTCTCTGTCTCACTACTGTTTAAATATAGTTTTTGTACGAATGCATACCAATTTCATGCATTTGCTAAGTCAACAAACATCACAAGTAAAAATAATTTGCCTAAGAAACACAAGGCACCAGAGAAAAATGGTTTTCTTCTAAGCCCATAATCGTTCTAAGCCCATAATATTCGCATTTATAAAGTAGGAGCAACCAGCACAATGTTGTCTACTTCTTTAAATGCATAGAGAGCGAGTGCAAGTATGTATGCAAACATGTGCAATTGTATGTATAAGATGGTGTTTTTAGGGGGAACGAAAAATGAAATACTTTAAATAGTGTTCTCCTACAAAAATTTAAATGTTTCTCCTTCTTTTTTTCCTTCCTCATTTTGTCATTTTATTTTCCTGACTCTTGTCAAAAAAAACCGCAGAATTGTTGATATTTAATGTTGTTATAATTGTTGTTGGTCTATGTTAGTGCGTTAATGTGGGCCTTGGTGAGCATGTGAGCATATGTGTATGCGATCGCTTTTGAGGCAATGCTTGGTTGTGGTGTGTCATGGTATGTGCGTGGGTTATGGTGTAAATTGTACAAATAAAGTGTGTAAATGAGCCCGTTTGGAGTATTCGTATGCATTTAAGTTATTGAGTGTAACATGTATTAAATAGACATGATAGAATATCATTGAAATTTAAGTTTAATTTAATATTTCGTCATCTTTAAATTGTGCTCAATATTTGCAATGTGCTCAATATGATGCAGTATAGCATGTTGACTAACCATTCTGACTGAAATTTTGCTTTCAAAAAGTAATCGGATTCATAACGTTAAATGACAATTGACGCTGTATAGCATGGTTTGAATGGAACAAATAAAATAATTTTTAAAATATTGAGTCTATAAGGTTAGGTGCGGTTATGCAGGCATTCGTTCTCCACTTAAAGGACACATCTCCTCTTCGACCAACGTTTAAGCGCATTGTGATACCACAATTAGTATGCAATCCGAGCCTAAAGCATGAATTCAAAGCCAACTTCAGAATAAATATTGTAATTGTAGCAGTCTTTATATTGAAACGTTCAATCAAATATCTCCACCGTTTCATGTCAAAAACATGGCAATAACATATGAAATGAAAAATAGTCTTATCCTCTTCTACAAACCCACAAATCCTGCAGAATTCGTTCGAACAAATGCCACCTCTATTCACATAACTTATAAAAAGATAAAGGCTTATAAGAAACACGATTACTTAATAGATCGCCATGCGATTCTAGGGCAAAATACAATCAGTCCTCTCTTTTACCCATAAAAGTCCGACAGAATCTATAAAACTGAGTGTACCTTCCTGCAGACATTGAAAGAGAGAAGAACACCTGTTTCAACCCTGCCAATCCTGACCAGTTCATCAGCAATACAATTTTCGACAACATCTCTATGTATTGAAACCCATATAAAGATTAGGTTTGGTTAGCGGGTAATTTGCCGTTCAGAGGCAAGTTCACTGGGTGGCCCTTGCGGTCCATTGTGTCAAACACTGTGTAGTGGTGGGTTTAAACCACATCGAGCTATGGATGAAACCTGCCAGTTCCCTTAATGGTACGTTCGCGACCACGCCCAGATCTTCAGACGTTCTGTCATCCAAAAACCAATGACGTCTGTTCTGGAGCACATAGCATCCGCATAAAAGCTTTTGCACCGATTCTGTTTCCTCCACATCATACCAGCTTCTACAGTAATCCTGATTCGTCAGACCGAGCTTGTCAGCGAAACTGTCAATAGCGCAGTGTCCCCTTTGAATTTCTGTTAGAATACGAACAGTTGTCGAACTCTAGTAATTCCCTGGCTGTCCACTGCTTAACAAAGCTGTATTGGAATTCGGTAACTGGGTACGGTAACTAGGACGACCCAGGGTGTGTTGAACTGCCTGCCTTTTTCAATTTCGAAAAGTATTCCCATAGAAGCGCACATGTCCCATATATAGTCTCATCTTCAAATATCTGCGATCACTTCTTTGCTAGCGTGCATTGCAAAATCTGAGATTAGTACGATCCAGTCGTCATGAGCCACGATTAAAATGATTTCATTTTATTCCAAAAGGAAAATGTATAAAAAATTAAATTAATTTTCTTTTCTTCAAATAACGGTTTGCATTCCCATTGACGATATGTGTAAGTATGTGCGTTCATTCATTCTATAATGAGATTGACGGTGTTGCGTAGGTATCATTTTGAAATTGTTGAAAGGAGGGAAAGCATTCATTTTACATACACACGGAATTGCCTTAAGCTTTATACTCTCTCTTTCTCCTCTCTATTGCTCAGTGACAGTCGAGTGAAAGGCGTTGTATGGCTGTAATATTATTATGCTATTTTATTTATACACGACTGATTTCCTCATTCTTTCCCTAACTGTGACTGTGACTGTGTGTGTGTTCTTTTTTTTTGCATTGGAATTAAATGTGTGATTACAAGTTTTAATGACGAATTTCTTATCACCCATAAAATGAAAAGTATTGTGCAACACACATATAATAAACGCTCTCTTGCTTTTACGACAATATGGGCATGAACCCCGAGTATGTGCATGAATACGATTGTGTAGGATGCAATAGCAGTGTCCCATACATATACATTTTATTCAATACATGAGTATGTGTGCAATGGTTTAGCTGCAACCACATGAATCATAATTTACCACATTTTTAAACAAGGTTTACTAAATTCGATTTTCATATTGAAATGAAAATTAAATCGAAGCATTAATTCTAAGTAAGCATGGATAAACACATGAATGATGTGAAAAACTAGGTTGTAATCCTGACTAAAGGGTTGTAATGATGTATGATAAATGCACAGATTGGCACCAATATCTGGCACTATTTCGTACCGATCGTCATTGAATTTTAAAGCCACAAGCTATTATAACAGATTATTAGTGGACTTTAGGCTCTTCCCTCCGTTGTGCATGATTTCTACAGTACATTTCTACCTCCCATCAATTATCTTCCAACGGCTTTTGCCATTTATGCATCTACCACGAAAGAATGCACTATCCTGACGTTTCGATTAGCATCATAATCACATGACCTTTAGTAGACCCCGGTATCTTGCCCAGGGAAATTTACTCTGGCGCCATAATTATAATACAATCGCCTGTAATCTTATGATGGTGAGACATTGGTGATATTTCACAGCTTTTTTATATTCTCAAATCGTCTAGATTTCTTTTTCTCTCTCTGAATTCAGTCGTCTGAAAGCCCCCTCGCGTTATTAAGCATCTACTGATATCCTTCCATTCTTCATTACTACAAGGACAAGATAGCAGAAGCCATGGTCATGCAGCGCGATACTCTCTGTGCTAACGTTGTTTATATAGGCACCAATTTTTTTGTCAGAAAACAAACAAGTGTCATCCACATTTTTCAAATCCTCAAATGGACTTGAGTGTCTCCAATTAATTCCAGTTCTCTCTGAACAGAGAATATTGAACAGTTACGGAGATAGAAGACATACAGTGGTGGTCATATAATTTAAATTTTGTACTTACAATCAATATTTCGTGGTTTAACCTACGTTTTTAATAACATTAGCACATCTGTTTAGCAAACTCTCAGCTAAATGCCTACAGAAAGATTGAGGAATAGCCTTCCAACAGATTTCAATGTTTTACCACAATTCATCAGCATTTGTGGGATTTTTGCCTTCCATCCTCTTTTCAACTTCATTCCACATGTTCTCAATTGTATTGAGATCGGTGGATTGAGCTGGCCATTTTAAAACTTTTGTATTTTGTTCCTCTAAGCAGCTCTTCCCAAATGAGAGATCAAAATAATGTTTTAGTTATATGTGCACCACTGCATACATGTATATACATACCTAATTGGTCATTACAATCTTTCAGTCATGGTTACGACCCAGGGTCTTACACCACTATTGTTGTTTGTGTTAATTTTATACATGAGTGGCGGGACCTACAGTTTAAAGTCGATTTCCAACGACTGATTTGTTTTGAAAAGCTTTTCATGACAATTTGTATTTACTCTCAGAGTTTTTGCAAATTTACTGCCAAGGGGTAGTCGCCGATGAAATATTTTTTTTATATATAGTATTTGTTGTAGATGTCGGACATGGTTTTTGAACCGTAGCCTTACGCCTAATAAGCCAACGTACTACCTACTTGACTACGACGACTTCAATGCAAGCTTTTGTTAAGAACGAGTTTTAAGTCATACATCAGACTATCCACGAATAACTCGAGGTTAGTAATAGGTCTTCTAACAGGCCACTATAGTCTCAAACACCAATTGTTTAGAATGGGAATCGCCTTGAGCTTTATATGTAGATTCTAAGATTCTATGATGATGAGAATGAATCATCAGAATACAATGTTGTTTCCTAGGAGATATTAATGCATTTCAAATAAAATTAGAAAACACCTGAGCAATGAATTTCTGATACCCAACAGGATCTGAAAGTTTGTGAGGTCAATAGTTTTGGAGCAGACAGTCTGGCAATGCCCTTTAAAATTAAGACCAGCATAGCAGATCGCATGATTGCAATTATAATGAAATCACATCACGACTATAACGATAATAACAGGTAGAGAGAGAGAGAGGGAGTGAAACACCTGCCTGTAAAATAATTCTCTTTAATAATGAACTTCTTCTTTGGTTCAATGGATATGTCAACAAACAAACGTCAATTTTGTCATGGCGGAACATAAACTTGAACATTGAATTCGAACTACAGGTATAAAGGCACGTGTAATTAGATTTAACAAATTAAAATATAAACAAATGATGTAAAATTGATTGTTTATACCTTGAAAAGAAAAATTTATATGACGATTGGTGATAACACTTAAGCTGGATTCACCCATCGTTTCGGAACAAAATTTTTGTTACAAAAATATTTCATTTGTTAACCTTGATTTTACAGAACTTGTTTCGGAACAAGCAATGGGTGAATCCAGCTTTAATGCGAATTTTTGAATAAAAAGGCTGCAAACGGTCATTTCATGGGTTATGGTATGTTTAGTGTTAAGCTGCTGAAATTTCGTTTAGTAAGCCCACACAACACTTACTAGACTACGGCGCTTTTATCTCACAACTGAGTAATAAACTCAAACCTGAAAGACTCTGTAAGTGTACTTATAAAGATAAACATACAGAGAACCCATTATTTATATGCAAATAGACGTCATTGTACTTCTGTGCAATTGCTGAACAGTAAAGAAAAGAAAATAAAAACATATAAAGCGCATACATGCAGACTCATATTTACATACATGCATATATATATGTGTAATATATAATATAATTTTTTTCTGTCATTTTATTATTGTACGTCTGTGTCAGTGTGCGTTACAATTATTTTTTTTTTTTTGTTAAATTTTTTATACCATGTGATCCTTTTTTTTCGAATTCATTTCAGTTTTATTCTTTTTTGTTAAATACACTCAGACATACACTGTCACATACATTAAAATATGTTTTTCAAACACATGCTCATACATGTACCATACCACACAAATTAATTCTAAAATAAGTCAAGTCTCTACACTTTATAACATTTCCGCTTCAATTTATTGTTACCACACTTACAAAAATGAGTATTTCTCCAACTATTTGTAATAGTGTTGTGCGAAGTTTTAACTGGTCCTACAGACAGACTTTCATTATGAATTGTTATAATAATGAATATTTTTCGTTTACATTTGAAACATTCCAAGAGAAAGAATTAAACGAAACTATAGGCATTCAAGGGCATATGCTTTCTGCTGCATTAAAAGCTTTCCCAGTGGTCGTACATCATTGTGTGAAAATTGAGAAGATTTTCAAAGAATTAAAACTCAATGGGCTTAATACGCAAATGTTTGGTATACTGCAGTCAATGACGGGTTTCAATTACTTGATGTTTATAGCCATGATATTGCAATTTGAGTTTTCAAGATCTTAATGGAATTTAAAACAGGTAGAAATCAAATGCTTGTAATTGTATCTCCGATACCTCCGAGACAAAAAATGTAACAACATGGTTAGATTGCCTGATTTGAAGAAACAAAAATATTTCGAATATTTTAAAAAAATCCACAAGAAATTATGATATACTTACTATTTAATTGCATTTGAAATATATTACTCATACGCATTATATTACATGCACCAAAATACCCTGAAAAGTATGCAATAAAAAATCTTTCATTTTGTAAATCTTTCATTTTGTATGAAACTAATGGATATCACTCATACGTCACATATGTACTTGTCATGAATGAATTCTACATATTAAATATGAGTAAATATAATGGGTGAGCGACTTAAAAGTTTATACATATTTAAAAATGCAAAAAATAAAATAGTAGTCGCCGTAGTCTAGTAGGTAGCGTGTTCGCTTATTAGACGTAAAGACCGGGTTCGAGCCCCAGGCCGGACATCAAAATGAAATTTAAAAAAAAATATTTCTTCTGTGACTTCCTCTCAGCAGATTTCTGGCCATGAAAAAGTTTCTCATAAATCTGTCGTTCGGAGTGGACGTTAAACTGTAGGTCCCGCCAATCAAGTATAAAATTAAGGCACACAACATGAGTGGTGTGAGAAGCTGAAGGGTTGTAATATGATCCTCTGAATTTAAGGAATTTTATATGTGTATTTATATGGACGGTGAACATAATTCGCTATCACTCAACTATTTTCTTTATTTATTTTAATTCTTTTATTTTTGCCACAATGAACATTTTGCATTTTTAAATGTGGGGGTGCCATCTCAACATAAAAGGCTTGTTAGCTTTGTTAAATCGTTTAAACATACCCTCCGTTAATGTACTCATTCTAATACCACCTATTTAAAGCCAACGATGTCATTTAACCTAACAACAGCACCCTACTCTGTCTGTCTGTGTATCAAAAAGCAAATTAAGGAGGATTTAACTTATAATGGATGAGTGAAAGCTTAATTATGCACTCAGTGTAGTTGGTATTATTCTTTAATTTTCTTTGACAATTGACAAACGGCTTTAATACCGTTTATTTCCTTTACCTTATAATTGTTTAGACATTAAACACGAGAGTGTTGTTTTAAAGCATTTTAATTGTTTTGCAAAAGTTTCTTTTGCATTAAAAAGTATTTTAAACAAAGGAGTTTACATGCCCTGTGAACAATATTCTATTTTCTTTGATTTTATTTCAATTGAAGGGAATTTCTTGATTGAACAGAATTTTTTAGATATGGACACGTATTTTAAGTTCTATGCCAAAGCTGTCCAAGAATTGCTGAACTCAACTCGCAAAATTCTAATAGTAGGTCAACGTGCTGTCTGGTTTGGAGAAGCGAAAACTGATTAACAGCTTATATCAGTAGTGATTTTCATCAGGCTTGTAAAATCAATTACAACTGAAGTCTGCACTTCATAACCGAGTTGTGTTTACTTTACGATTTTTTCCCCGTTTAAGTTGGAGCACTTCATAATATTGGGTAGACTCAATCTATTACTTACTGATTTAATTGATCGTTACAACTCTTTTTAGTTAGGATTACAATCTAGTTTCTCACACTACTTATGTTGTGTATTATATTTTATACAAGAGTAGCGGTACGTATAATTTAAAGTCGACTCCGAAAGACAGCTTTTTGAGAAACTTCTTCTTGGCAATTTTATTTACTCCCAGAGCTTTTGCCACAAATCTGCTGAGACGAAGGCGCCAAAGAAATATTTTTGAAATTTCAGTTTGTTGGGGATGTCTGACCTGAAGTTTCAACTGTGACCTAACGTCTAATAACCCAACACACTAAGACTTCGGCGACTTTAATTGAGTACATATAAAGCGCGTTTTTTTGACTAGAGAGACTAAATATTCCGAAATACATAAAATGATAGACGTTCACATTTGCCACGCCATTTATTGTCCCAAAATGCAGCCACATTTTATATATCCTAAGTATTCAGGATGCCACATGCCACATCTTATATAAGCCAGTGAACTTCAATACTATATTCAAGTAAGTACTCCGGTATAATATCAAGAGTTATAATAGAAAGAAATCCCTTAATGAAATGTTTTTTCAAAGACCAGTATTCCGTATTTATAGACGGTGTGCTGCGCTTCAATAAAAGCACGGTTTTCATCCTATCTACATACATAATTGGCCATTACAACCCTTCAGTCAGGATTACGGCCTAGCTTCTCAACACCACTCATGTTGTGTGCGTTAATTTTATACATGAGTGGCGGGACCTACAGTTTAAAGTCGACTCCGAACGACAGATTTTTTGAGAAACTTTTTCATGGCAGGTTTATTTACTCTCAGAGTTTTTGCCAGAAATCTGCTGAGAGGAAGTCGCCGAAGAAATATTTTTTTCATATTTTATTTTGATGTCTGACACTACCTACTAGACCACGGCGACTTTCATCCTATCTAGCGCTTCCAAATCATTTGCAAAGTCAATAATGCCCTTTAAGCACTATTATCAGCCTGATGCTGATCATTTCTATAAGAAAAGGTTTTAAATTAAAAGGATTTTAAAAATTTTTTGTAATTGGAATAAAAAACATGAACGCATTACACCATGCTACATATAGCTGCTCAATAATTGATTATTTACTGCCAATATCAACAACAATTTTCTGAACCGTTAGGTTAGGTTAGGCTAGTATGGTAGCTTTGATACCAAAGCTTACTTGAGCACACATAGCGGCAGTCTCTGTACTGACCAAGTTCTCCAAACCAGGGAGGGAGAAGTTGATCAGCACAAGGACTGCACATTCAAAGCATGACTACCCCACGCTGGAAAACCAGTCCGAAAGCTTGATAAACGAGGCTATATCCTTGACATCAATGGACGATAGCTCTGTGAAGCTGGTCTAGTAGGTAGTATGTTGGCTTATTAGATGTGAAGCCATGGTTCAAACCCGAAATAGGAGAAACTATTTTTTCGGCGACTGCCTTTCAGCAGATTTCTGGACTTCGAGGTTTTTAGTAAAAGTGACTATGTAGTTGTTGCAGTTGTCAGAGCTTAAGTTTGAAATTAAATTTTTTAGTAAACCAAAACACTGCGCTCCAGACTACAGCGAATATCGCACTGCCATGCATCACTATTTCATATAAGATGTCGCCACGTTTTGCTGCCTGAGAGGTAAATTATACAAACTTCACTGCACCAACATGATAAGCCACTAGTCAAACAAGCATTCGGGAAGATGGAACGATCATTGGACTCGAAGATTCTGCACACTTTTTGTATTGTATCTATTCTCATAACTAGGACAACTTGTAGGATCTACAGTAGTTCGACGTATCTTAATGTATGTACATATATATATGTATACAGCGGATACATAGCGCAGAGAGAGATTGAAAAAAATCATTTTTTTTTTTAATTAAATTCCCCAAATTGTTTGAATTTTGAATATGAAGAGGAATAATGAAAATTTTTATTTCGTTAACAAATTGTATAACTTTTTATGTAATAATTGTAATGCAATTAACGTTGAATATTTATGCTTTTATGAACAATAAATTTTAACAATTTTACACGTTCTACAACAACAGCAACAAAAAATATATATAAATAAACAAGGAAACATGGAGAAACAAAGTAAATATGAATACAATTTTGATAAACTCGTACCTATAAACGCCAAAGGAAAGCAATTAAAACTCTCTGGTGCCTTTTCACTCACTCTCCCACTCTCACGCTCTGAAAGGAAGGTAGCAAATAAAAATGATTGAATATGAATTCATAAATTCATAAAAATTCTATTGTAATAAAGCAACTTAACAACACCGCAGGGTATTTGAAAATAAATATTGAACAACAAATACTTTTAGAATTGCTTTTTATATACACACATATGTACGTATGTATGTACGTACGTTGAAGAATAATAAAATTTCTAATTTGTTCTCTTTTATTTGGCTCAAATAAAAATCATAATTGCAACAATTAAATAAATAACATACGGGCAACAAAAAACCAACAATAACAACAAAGGGAAAATAAATAATGGAAATAACAAAAGGAATCTAAATTAAAATACAATTAATATTTAAATATTGTATTTACATACGATAATATAATGAAAAACCTTTTTTTTCTTCTAAGGTACATATTTAAATCGAATTACTCCACTTAGATGGCATCAATCATATGCGGTTTACACTGTATTAGTTAAAGCAAAAAACTGATGTGTAATATTTCCAAAATTTTAATTTGATTGGAATCATTTTTAATATTTTAGCATATAAAAGGCAATAATTTATTAGAACAAATATAACAGAGAAATAAGTTACAATCATTACTTACTAGAGGGACCCCAATCTAATCAATCAGATCCTTATTTTGTTTGCCAACATAGTATTCTTTCCCTTAGGCAAACATAGGTTTTTAAATTACAAAAATTATAATAAAAACTACAAAATCAATAACCGCTTTACATACATATGTACATATATAATTGGTCATTACAAACCATCATTACAACCTAGCTTCTCATACCACTTATATAGTGTGTTTTAATTTTATCCATGAATAGCGGAGGACCTACAGTTTAAAGTCGACTCCGAACAACAAATTTTCGAGAAACTTTTTCTGGCAATTTTATTACCTCTCAGAGTTTTTGCCAGAAATCGGCTGAGAGGCAATTGCTGACTGAATATTTTTTTGTTTTTTCACATAGTTACGTTTTTACCCTTTTAAAAACGTTAAAAATATGAGTTCGTAGATTGCAAATAAAATAAAAATAAATTTGTGTTTGGTTTTAAATCAATTCTTTATTGTTCGCACAATTCCGTGTGCCACCTTTAGTAAAATTGATTTACACAACAACAATTTACTTAAATTGTTATTCTTTCTCTGCTTACAACCTTTTTGTAAGCAACAACACTTATACTCAGCACAGATCTAAAGCGGAGATCTTCAAACCACATCTCGTGTCTTCACACAAGACTGACTGAATTCTTTCTCCTCTCGTTGCTCGCTCTGTCTTATATTTTATATCGCTGGGTAAATAGTCCGATGAATACTCTCGAATGAGAACGACTGCCTTCGAGAAATATCTAAAAATGTAAACAAGTTGTTTTCATTATTGTTGTTTGTGGATTTTGTTTACGTTTGTCCTTGTAATGTTGCTGTTGCTTGTTTACTTCGTTTATCCCTTTTTTTATACACTGATGTTGTTGTTACATTCTTGCTTATTCTTTGATCATGTGAACAAGCCCATTATTTTTGTTGCTTTATTTTTACATATTCGTTGATCATGTAAACAAGTCCATTATGTTGTTTTTGGAGCTTTTGTTTATTATTTTAACGACACCATTTCCGTTTTCGTAACAATATTTTCGTTTTGATGTCGGACCTGGGGTTTGAACCGTGCCCTTACGTCGAAGAAGCCAACACACTACCTACTAGACCACGGCGACTTCTGAAAAACATATCATCGATAAAACTTCAAATTGATTATAGGCTAGCGTTATGGAAAATTGAACATTTCAGATGTGCTAGATCTTTCAAACGTATAAAAAATTTCGATGATATCTGACACACACTTTATTTTATATAAATTTAAATATAGGCAGCACATAATAAAGAATCCTACTTTCAAACTGCTACAATATTGTTAGGCTATTACATCAAGCCTGTATCTAACATAGTTGATACGTTTGAAGTGATTGTTGGGTGAAAAGAGCCGGAAGTGTGCGTCCTAACCTGAAGACTTTGTACTCCACTGTCGGCTTCCTGCAGCAAGACTAACAAAAGATAATTACAAAATGGTGCTAAGGAAGTTCTCCAAGCCAAAGAAAAGACTTTGCAGCGAAAATTTTCAACAAAAAGCCTATTGGATCTACTACTGGTGTACTCTTCCGAGATTGTTACACACTTTACAAATACTCCGAGGTTTAACTTGTTATAAATTCATTGCGAAATCTTAAATAATCTCACCTTTCTCAGCTTAAAGTATTAGTTTTTATCGCGTGAGTAGCATTGCGTCACTGGTCCATCAACAGTTGTTCACGTTGTATGGTAAAAAGTACGTAAATACCACTTTCTATTAAACAATTAAGATGGCTGGAGACGGTCAAATAAATGTATACGAATTTATACGTCCGCGTGTTGTCGTACTTTTTCGACTACATATACTTGATTGATTGATGATAATCAACTGATCGTCATCAATTGTGATTGACAACCATTATTTCAATTGCTTCGATATTGTAGTAATGAACACATACACGGATATAAAAATAATAATTTTGTTGCCGATGTCAATAGCAGGAAATCGTTATTCGAAGAAGATATTTTAATAATAATGACATTCACATGTGTACATTATTAGATGAATTTGTTTGATCTTCTCCAGGGCGTTTAATATACGAGAACTCCAAGTCCTAACCTCAAGACATTTTAGCAACCAAACACTACTAAATTTAAATCAAAATAATGACTGACGTCAGCACACGACACTCACACGTATACCTTATTAGATAAATTCGTTTGATCTTCTCCAGGGTGTTTAATAAACGAGCTCCAAATCTAAACCTCTGGAAAAGAAAAAAATATGAAAAATGTTCCTTAAGACCAACCCTCTCTTGTTAAACTTTCGCTAAATACCGTGAGAGTAACTAATTGCCATGCAAAAGCCTGTTCAATCTGTCGATGTTAAACTGTAGGCTATGCTAGTCATGCAAAAGATTTACTTTGTGATATGCATTGTGGTATGCGTAGCAATGCTCTAATTACTATAGGGTGTTGGGGGGTGTTAATTATATTTGAAAAGTTTTGACTGCAAAGTCTAAACACTCGACTTGTATGATATTTCCTACATGTAATGATTAAATAACCAATTAAATACCATAGAAAAATATGTTTTTAAAACTCTTATTATTTAAATGAATTTTAAATTATTTTCTGCATGAAAATAAAATCCTTTATTAGTGCTCTCGCATATCAATAATTTTCTATTCAAATATTATAAATATTCATTAGGAGAAGTGATTTTATTTGTTGAATGTTTTAAATGAAAGAAATTTAAATTTTATTAAAACAACAACACACTTAATAAATTGAAATTAAATCTTTTAATGTAAATAAATGTTGTCATTATTTATTTTCAAATAATTTAAGCACATAAAGGACAATAAAGGACATTTTAATTTTTTTTTCTTCTTCTTCTTCTGAATTTTTACAATCAATTAGTGCAAGTTGTCTTTGTACTGGTAGTAGTTGTAGTTGTTGTTCTTAACATTAATAAATATTTATATTCAAATAATAATTGCCTCTTTAATTTGCAGAATAAATTTAACAGAGTATATGTTCTTAGAAAAAAAAAATTACAAACAAAGGAAATATTTAAAATTTAATACAATAAATCACTTAATTAAACTGTAATTAATCCAAGCAAATATTTGATTTATCACAACTTCAAATGCATAAATAAAACGACAACAAATAAGAAGAGAAAAAAATCTAAAATGCCTTACCACACGGCATGACAAAAGCCTTTTAATATAAACTATATATACACCATATACAACGCTTAGAAGTGCAAGATGAAAGAGAAATAATTCTCTTGTTTCCTTTAGTTATCAAATATTGTGTGTTTTTCCAGCTGCATTATCTATATGGTTTGACAATATTTGAAAAGGAAAATTTTTCCTTGCAAAATCTTCCTGACCAGCAAATGCTCTCTTCTTCATCCTTATCAATCATCTGAAAATATTGTTATGTTTTTACCCTTTTAAAACCGTTTCAAATATGAGTTTGTAGATTGCAAATGAAAATAAAAATAAACTTGCGTTTAGTTTTAAATCAATTCTTTATTGTTCGCACAATTCCGTGTGCCTCCTTTGCAAATTGATTTACACAACAACAATTTATTTTAATTGTTATTCTTTCTTTTACACTCGTTCGTTAGATCTTCAAACAGAGACCTTCAAACCACGATTCTCTTCACACACAACGCGTCTTCACACAAGACTGACTGAATTCTTTCTCCTCTCGTTGCTCGCTTTGTATTGTATTTTATATCGCTGCGTAAATAGTCCGATTAATACTCTCGAAGAAGAAGACTGCCTTTGCGAAATATCTAAAAATGTAAACAAGTTGTTTTCATAATTGTTGTTTCCGTGTTTACATCTGTCCTTGCAGTGTCGTTTTTGCTTCTTTGTTTACTTTGTTTATCCCTTTTTTCATACACTGATGTTGTTGTTATATTCTTGTTTATTCTTTGATCATGTAAACAGGTTCATTGTTTTTGTTGCTATATTCTTACTTATTCGTTGATCATGTGGACAAGTCTATTTTTTTGTTTTTGGAGCTTTTCTTTATATTTTTATATCACCATTTCGTAACAATATTTTTTATTAGTCTCGATACAAGTAGCCGGCGATAGAATACAAAGCCTTTCGGTCAGGTCGCATACTTCAGACTTTCTTCACTTCAAACGAATCAATATGTTTGATACAGGCTTGCTGTTAATGTCTACCAAGATAGCAGCAGTCTGTAAACGATATTTCATTAAGCATTTCCTATGTTTAAATTTAAATTAAATAATGTGTGTCTCAGACAACACCGAAATTTTTCATAAGTTTGAGAGGCCTATTAATGCAATTATCCACGTATCTGGTCCATAAATCATTTTGAATTTATATCAATGGTATGTTGGCTTTTGAGGACCACTGTAGTTTGTGGCTTACTTCTGTGACTTAGGAAATATTCAAGAAAAAGGTTAACGAAAACCCACGACCTTGGTAGTCAGTTTACATCACAACTACGTAAGATGACCATGCCCTCAACGCACTCATTCGGAATATTCAATGTGGCAAGAGCTTTGTAGCTATCCTGTAGAAACCGCAATTTTTTCTCAAAGAAATGTGGACCGATGACGCCGCCAGCCAAAAATCCACACTTAACAGCGATTTTTTTTGGAATACATGGAACGCCTATTGATCTCATGTGGAATTGTATTTGAAGACCATGTACTTTAGTCACTCATTTGGAATATTCAATGTGGCAAGAGCTCTGTAGCCATCCTGTAGAAACCACATGTCGTTCTCAAAGAAATATGGACCGATGACGCCGCCAGCCAAAAATCCACACTTAAAAATGACTTTTTTGAGATACATGAAACGCCTTTGGTCTCATGTGGAATGGTATTTGATGACCATCTTCTTTAAACACTCATTTGAAATATTCAATGTGGCAAGAGCTCTGTAGCCATCCTGTAGAAACCACATGTCGTTCTCAAACACATGTCGTTAGCAAAGAAATATGGACCGATGACGATGACAGCCAAAAATCCACACGTAAAAGTGACTTTTTTTGTGATACATGGAAGGCTTTTGATCTCATGGTTTGAAGACCATGTACTTTAGTCACTCATTTTGAATATTCAATGTGGCAAGAGCTCTGTAGCTATCCTATAGAAACCACATGTCGTTATTAAAGAAATGTGGACCGATGACGCTTTCAGCCAAAAATTCACACTCAACAGTGACTTTTTTGGGATATATGGAACACCTTTTGATCTCATGTATTTCATGAACATGTACTTTAATCGATCATTTGAAATATTCACTGTGGCAAGAGCTCCCTAAGATGACCATGCGCTTTTCCTTCTATTTTTTTCCCTTTTTTCTTTGCTCCCCATGTGAACATCAGGTTGTATTTTTATTCGATTCTTCTTTTCTTCACTGAATGGTTTTTCATAATGGACGGACTAGATGTCCGAATGAAGGCAAGTGGCGTGCTACCATTCCTAACATAACTAAACGTAAAAAATTAGTTTTCTAGAGTTCCAATTTTGGAGTAGCCTTAGTACTATTATTCATAATAACTCCTGTAATTTATGTTTTCATAATTTGGAGGCCAAAGAGTCATGTATTTCGTTCGTTTATTTAATAATTTTTGAAATCATTTATAATCTTTAAAATGCACATTTCCCGTCTTTTATTACCGACAATTAAATGTGATTAAATTTAATAAATTTTAATATGATTAAACATTTTCCCTCAGCGCGATAATTAAGTGTAATAAATTATGGAGTATTTTTCTTTTTCTTTTGTTATGTGTTTTTCCTCGTCTAAAAACAAAGAAGACAAAGAATTATTTTCTATTATAAAACTTAACGGATATCCTATTTGACTTATCACTATGAAGCGATAAAAGCGGAAGCTTACAACTGACGACTTTTCTTAGGCTTTGTTTCCTCTATATACACACACACACACACGCCTTCATTTATTAAAACCACTTGGAAAAACATTACTTTTTCCATACACACATCTCTCTCTTTCACTCTCACTCACAGCACACTCATTGTTGTGTCTCCTTTGCTCATTAAATGTGATTTAATTAAACCCACCAGCGTGAGAAACGAAAAACACACATTTAGGCTCATGATTTTACGAAAATACCCGTGTCAGAAGGAGCAACAGTGACATTTCCGCCTTCCTTCATATGTGTGTGCTTACACAAGCAAAAAAAAGTTTCAAAAGTGAACAAAAATTAAGAAGAATTTATAACCGAATATTTATTATCGTTCGTTATAAATTCAAGACATGTTACATGTAATAATTTCTCCATACAAACTTACGTGTTGTCGTCTAGTTCTGTTGGGGAAAAGAAAAAAATTTTTTGTTGGAAAAAAACATCAACTCGTCGTTTATATTTATTGCCATGGAAGATATATTCGTCTCTTATGTGTGAGAAAAAGCGTGTGTGTGTAATGTGGATTTTGTAAGCTTTTAGTTACAGTGGGAGACAAAAATGAATACATGTACGCATAAAAAATATTCAAAAAACGTTTGCACTTTGAAAATTTACTTAAAAGAATTTAAGAGTACTAAATCCTGAAGTCACATAGTCTAGTAGGTAGTGTGTTCGCTTATTAGACGTAAAGCCGAGGTTCGATCCCCAGGCCAGACATCAAAACGAAACATGAAAAAAAATATTTCTTCTATTTGTGGCAAAAAAAAAACTCTGAGAGTAAATAAACCTGCCGTGAAAAAGTTTCTCAAAAATCTATCTTTCGGAGTCGACGTTAATTTGTAGGCCCCGCCATGTATGAAATTAAGGCACACAACATGAGTGGTGTGAAAAGCTAGGCCATAATCCTGACTGAAGGATAGTAATTGCCAATTATGTATGTATGTATGTGAAATCCTGAAGTCGCCATAGTCTCATGGATATTGTTTTGGCTTATTAGAAGTGAGGCTATAGTTCAACCCTGAGTTAGACATCTTCATCAAAACGAAATATGAAAAGATATTTCTTTGGTGACTGCCTATCAGCAGGCTTTAAGTGTTGTCCCCACCACTCATATATAAAATTAACACACACAACATAAGTAATGTGAAGAGAGAGGTTGTAATCCACACTTAAGGATTGTAATGACCAATTATGTATGTATGCATGTATCATTGAAACCCCTTGTCAATGAGGTCATGTTCTTCATTTAGAGAAATTTCATTTGATAGTTGCCTTGTGGTTTTCATTATTCTAAAAAATGTGGTCCAATAAGGCTGCCGGCTCTCAGACAGTATCAAAAAGCGCATTTTTCACGGTGCTTTGGTGGCTTCTGTTACCCATGGCACCAAAAATCATATTTGTCACAAGCCTTACTAAGCTTTGTTGGCATTTTCACATGTTAACAATAATATTTTTTTCACACCGAAAGATCAAAAAAGCACACCTTTTGTAAGCCATCGTTAGTTTCAGTCTTTACTCGTTTTTCTGTGATAATTGTTGGATGTCAAAGTTCTGAGCTTTATGCATCCATTAAACCAAACAGGAGCCAAACTGGGTGAAATCCAAAGTAGAAGGAGAGCGAAGAAAACTTCCTTATCACTATGCTGTATATCTCTTGATAGTCTGGCTACAAGTAGCCTACGATGGAGTACAAAGTCTTTAGGTCAGGTTACACACTTCAGGACTTTTTAATATATGATCTTTCATTAATAGCTTCCCATGTTTAAATAAAATAAAGTGTGTGTCAGCTATCACTGAAATTTTTATTAGTTGGAAAGACCTACTGATGCAGTAAAGTGTTCCGCACACGACTAATCTGGGTCGAGCACATCTGAAATGTTAAATTTTCCATGACTCTGACGCATAAATCAATATGAATATTTATTGAAATATTATTGGATTATAACCCCATATTATAAATCTATATGGGTTTATGGTGGCTACGGGGTTATGTTGACTTTGAGGACCACCATGGTTTGTATCTTAGACCTGCGCCTAAGGAAAACCCCACAAGAAAAATGGCATGATCTTGGTGTTCAGTTCACATCACCATTACGTAAGATGACCATGCCTTCAAAGCTCTCATTCAGAATATTCCAAGTGGCAAGAGCTCTGAGGCCATTCTATTGAAACAACATATCGTTCTCAAAGAAATATGGACTGAAGTCGATAACAGACCAAAATTCTTACTTAACAGAGACTTTTTTGGGATACATTGAAAGCCATTTGATTTTATGCGGATTTGTATTGTCGCATCATCGTTGGTTTACGTACTCAATCATACAGAAATGAGTCTTATGGCTGAAGAAGATTATTGTCAGTTGCACAACTGTTCCAGAGCCCATTTAGAGAAACATGTCGTTGTCTACGACCGTCCACTGTAATTTGGCAAAATTCTCTTACGTCTTCAATTCATTCCTTTTAAATAAAAACTATTGCTTAAAAAGTCCTCGTAGTTTAGTAGGTAGTGTGTTGGCCTGTTAGACTTAAAGTCACAGTTCAAACCCCAGGCTAGACATCCCCAACACAACGGAATATGAAAAACATTTCTTCGCCGACTTCCTCTCAGTAGATTTCTGGCAAAACTCAAGGAGTAAATAAAACTGCCATGAAACGTTTGGAATCGACTTTAAACTATAGATCCCGCCGCTCATGTATGAAACTAGCAGACACAACATCGGTGGTGTGAGAAGCTAGGTCGTAATTCTGACTGAAGTTTTGTAATGTGCAATTATGTATGTACGAGTATGTAATCGTTTAGAAGCCGCTGATTGATTGAAAAGTACCCTGTATGCACTGTCTATGAGCTTTTGCAACGTATTTGGATGCTTGTTTTTTTTTCTAATTTCGTCAAAAATCTACAATTAGATTAAATAAATCACTTCTCTTCTCCCATATATGATAAGCCCTTAAACTCATTTCAAAAATCAAACATTTTAAACGTGCCATTATTATCTCCTAGACTGTAAAATTTCTTCATGCTTATTTATGACTTCTAATTTGCATTTAAACTCTGTTGTAGACTATAATACGTAGGCATAAAAGTGGGCTTAATTTTAGGCATTTTAAAGGTAGGCATTTACAATAACAATGTAAGAAGGATTGGAATATTATACGAATTATTAAGGATAGAAAAATTACATTTTAAATACAGAATATTAATGAGTTTTGTTTGAAAACATCATTGTTTTGTTAATAGTTTCAAATTGTTTTCATACTTAATTAACGCTTAGAGTCTCTACACGTATGTGAGATAAAGTGGCTTTCAAATTTCACGAGGTGCCTACAATTGAATTTCCATTTGTTTATCCTAAATAGAGTCATAAAGGCTAGAAGTAAAGCTTCTCAAGGGATACTGTCTCATATTAATAGTCACTGACTTATATCACTAACTGCTAAAGTAGAATTACTAATAAAAAGATTATTATTCACGAGTATTTTTACTCAGATTGATTCCTTAGTAGTTAGATGAGCAATCAGTCATTCCAATCAGAGGTCATTACGAGCATTGTGTATCCCCTAGAAGCTCATGAGAAACTCTACTGAATGTATTGGGCATTACAATCTTTCAGTCAGGATTACGTCCTGTAGTTTCTTACACCACCCATGTTGTGTATGTTACTTATGACAATGAGTATCGGCACTTACAGTTTAAAGTCCACTCCGGAAGACAGATGTTTGTGAAACTTTTCACGGCAATTTTATTTGTACTCTGAGTTTTTGCCATAAAACTGCAGAGAGAAAGTCGTCGGAGAAATATTTTTCATATTTCATTTCGTTTGAAAAGTCTGGACTGGGGTTTGCATCACGATCTGATGTCTAATGAGCCCACACACTACTCACTAGACTACGGCCACCTCATTCTTCTGGGTGATTAATATGCCTCTACTGTAGACACAGGCAGGAGGTTGATAGATGCATTAACTGAGGGAGAGAAGACTAACCAAGGTTCTCATACATGCATGATTGGTAATTACAACCCTTCAGTCAGATATACAACCTAACTTCTCACATCACTTATGTTGTGTGTATAAATTTTATATATGAGTGGTGGAACCTACAGTTTAAAGTTAACTCTGAACGACAGATATTTTTTAAAAACTTTTCATGGCAATTTTATTTACTTTCAGAGCTTTTGTTAATGCCCGAAAATTGCTGAGAGGAAGTCGCCGAAGAAATTTTTTTCTCATATTTCGTTTTTGTTTGAAATGTCTGATCTGGGATGGGTTCTTCTTCCACCTAAAATTGGATGTGTTTTAGAGCTGCTATAGTTTTCCTATATTCTTTCCTAGTTGTCTTGAAAAAAAGAACCTCTTTTCACTATGTCCCTTTGAAATAAATCCAAAAAAAATTTGAAACGCTATGTCTGCATGAAAGAAACGCTTATGGTTATACAGTTTATTATCGCATTTACCCGTAAATTATATACTCGTTATGCTTGTATTGTATTTTCGGTTACTAATGAAACGACTACAACTACTATTACTACACCAGACTTCATAATTTCTGGCTTGTTTTTGCCCATTAGGCAATTTAAAATCAAACCCTTGTGCCTGTTATCATCACAAGAACAACACAAATTTACAAAATCCTACAGTCTGTGGTGTGGGGACTTAAATTGGAAAATATGTACATATGCACCTATGTATGTATGTATGCAGAGGCGGCAGGCATAAACAACTGAAATAGCACAACTGAAAAAAGAAACATGCTGCCATAAGAAGAAGAAGAAGTTCTACAAAAGAAACAAACAAAAAATAGAAAAGTAGAGAAGAGAAAAGAAACAACATCTTTGTAGAATATCAACAATGGGAAACAAATACTTCATAGGCCACAAGAATCACAATAGCGTGATAGGCACACAATTAATTTATGCTCTCATTATGAAAATACTGTTACGCACCAATACCCCAATGTAAATGATAAACACACGCGCACACTTTGTTACATGCGTATGAACATGTACAGAACATGTGTAAATTTTATTATTAATGCATTACGCTCATAATGAGAGTACTTTTGCCTGAATCTGTGTATTTATTATTACGTTTACTTACACACTCTTACACTTATTTATATATATGTACATACTTACACGTGAACATGTATACAATAATAGTATTTTATGTGTGGAATATTGAGAATTAAAGAAAATTTGTTTATTTTCGAAAGAATCGTTCGGGAAAATATACACCAGCAGCAAGAGAAGAATGGGTTTTTATTTGGTGAAATAAGTATCAATTATTTGGAATATTTACATGCAGGTTCTTTCAGGTTCAAGTTTTTATTCAGAATTTTTTTACAAGGTTATACATTTTGCTTTAAGGCATACAGTGAGCGTCAAAAGAAACTGTATACAAAATATAAAATCCTAACAATACCCATACTCAACTTTTACCACTTAAGGTGAGTGTCCGAAAAAATTTGAAAAAAATTCGAAATTTTTTAGAATTTTTTTTGTTTTTTTTTGTTTTTTTTTTTGTTTTTTTTTTTTGTTTTAAATTTAAAAACTAGCAATGAAACAATTTTAAAATAAAAATAATGGTAATTTATTAATAAATATTTTTTAATGTACCATTTCTCTTGACGCTCACTGTACATGCATATGTACATCATTACAACCCTTTAGTCTGGATTATGCATACTTATTAGAGGGTCAGCGTACTCTATTCATTCGCGTACATGGTTATTATTATCATCAGTATAAAGACGCCGTATGATCTTCCCTCAATCTTTATAGGGTGTCCTTAGAATATCCCCCAATAAGCCCTGACAAAGTTCAGTATGCTGCTTGGTGTCAACAATAGCATTACCTTACCCAACACCTGATATGTATGCAAGTGTTTCCTTTTGTGATGTATTGATGCCTCACAATTTGCAAGAATTTGTTCTGATGATACATTTTTATCATCACAGAATCTATATGTTGGGTATGAGATGCTTCCCAATCTTAACAAGTGTACTTAGTTATGATGCATGGCTCTTCTATTATTGTAATTTCCCATTAAAATTTTTGATTTGCCACAAGTTCTTTTGTTTTGATAGGACTCTTTGCCTCTATTCATGCTGACTTTCGATAAACATAACTCTCTACTCATCTGTACCCATGCTATAGAAATATTCTGAAACTTTCAGCAGCTTGAATATGGATTATTTCACTTTGAGACTCACATGATACACATATATACATAATTGGCCATTACAACACTTCAGTCAGGATTACGGCCTAGCTTCTCATGATACATATGACTGTCAAATGCTAAGTTCTTACATGTATCCAGCAAAGGAGGCAACATCAAATAGTTCGTTCAGTATTTCCATAGACAACAACTAGGCATTACACACAAACATATGTACATAATTGGTCATGACAACACTTCGGTCAGGACTACAACCACTTATGTGGTGTGTGTTAATTTTGTCCATACATAATGGAACCTACAGTTTAAAGCAGGCTCCGAATGACGAATTTTTGAAAAAGTTTTCACCGAAGTTTACTCCCAGAAATTTTGCCTGCTGAGAGTAAGTCGCTGAAGAAATAATTTTTCATATTTCGGTTCGTTCTGACTAGGGGTTTGATATATCTCACGTCTAATATATCACACTACCTACTAGATTTGGTAGTAAAAAGTTTTCTTTATGCAAACCCATTAATATAGGAAATAAATGTCGTTTCATTCAAGATGTCTGACAAGGGATTTGAAGCGTGGCCTCATGTCTAATACGTCACACTACCTACTAGATTACGGCGACTTCTTTTTAAAAAGTCTTCTTTATGCATACCGATTAATATGGCAAATAAATGTCGTTTCATTCAAAATGTCTGACAAGGGAGTTGAAGCGTGGCCTCATGTCTAACACGTCACACTACCTACTAGATTACGGCGACTTCTTTTTAAAAAAGTGGTCTTTATGTAAACCCATTAATATGGCAAATAAATGTACGATCCGAAGAGATATTTCCGCAATAGCACGGAGTCTTGAAGAATACTTCAAAATATCGTTTCATGGTCTTTTCAACTTGGGCTACGTGGATAATTTTATCCAAGGACCTTAGCTTACGTGCTTATAAAATACAGCTCGTACAGGAATTGGAACCAAACGATTATATTTTGTGGAACCGTATTTCTGGTTAAATGGGAATCTCTTAATCTCTACAACCACTAAATTTGACTGTTTGGTGGGGTTTACACACAGACGAATGAGCAAGGAGCCATGCTGCCTAAATTTGTGTTTTCAAAATTAAATCAACTAAACGTCAATGACTTTTGGTTCCAATAAAACGGCTCAACTTTCCACAAAGCACTCTGAAAAGTCGATTAATTGCAGGACAACATTCCTACCAAATGTGGTACTGCTCAGTGGCCCACCATTGCTTGCAAATTGACATCAATGGATTACATTTTATAAATTTTATTTTTTATGTCAATAAGCTAGCAAATTTTGAAACTTTAAAAGCCAATATTCATATCACCATTGGATGCCATACGGCGAGATAAAATGCTGCCCTATATGACACCCTACCTATATGCTACCCTATATGGCAGTATTAAAAATCAAGATAATAATTTTCTCTGCAATTGCTTATATTTTTTTTCAGTTTTCTTTGAACTTTCAAGCTCCACTAAGTCAGCTTTTAAGCTGAAAATCTATTGAGTGCTAAAAAAAACTTTCACTGCGATTTTATGAATTTAACTTCTACTAAATATTTGATGTAATTTTGAATGATTAAACGACCAGCAGATAGACAGAATACAATTCTATTGATTTTGAAATAAAAATAGGCATTCCATTGACAAAAACACAAAACCTATGGTAAAACATAAGCAAATACCAACCAAGAGATTTCATAGTATACCGCTTATTTACGACCACCATCCAGCGGCGATAAAGAATTTCTTTCAAATAATTTAAAGATTTTTTTTTTTTCTAAAAATCTATTTTTCTTTGAAAATTTATGCAGATTTTGTTTCTCTTTGTGTGATAAGACTTTACAAGAATGTTGGCGCATACTTACACCACTTGCCACATTCCTTTCATCAATATTGTTGTTGCTGTTGTTGTTGTGATATTTTTTTTTGTATTTTTCCATATCACATGATTTATATGAAAATTCAAATTATTCACGCTTTGGTTGCAAATTAAGATTAATGGCAGTCGTCGGTGTTATACAAAAATAAAAAGAGAAAAGAAAATATGTTCGCAAGTATGTATGTTTTTCTATGGTTAACAGAATATTTTTATAAATACAGTGCGAGACAATACGTATCAAACATTCAAATTTAATGAATGTTAAAGGTTTAAAGATTGACTTCGACCAGTTTCAAATGAGCTCAATCAACACAAATACAAGCAATGGTCGCTTGGTGTTAATTCTAGTACAAGCTGTACTTTAGGGGCACCTAAGCCAAGATATTTATGCAAACTTTTAGTCGAGAGACAAATGCCAGCAAGTTGAAAACGTCTGCTAATCGACATTTCGTTGTCTTGTTTTAGTATTCGCGCTACTCGCTTTTGGACGAGAAAGGAATAGGCATTCAAAGTGATGTACGTATTGGAAGGATATCAGGTACAGGACAGGAAATTATCGTTGGTGATACCGTTCAGCATCCTGAATGAGATTTAGGGCTACAGATATAGAGATGCCCTTTAAAGATTAAGGATAGTGCAATAAATCGTTTGGTCGCAGTGCTATGCCACAACCTAAACACAACAACATAAGGTTTATACCACAGCGTTAGCACTGAAAATGTTGTGTTAATTTTATCGACGAGTGGCAAAAAACCACAGTTTAAAGTCAACTCCGAAGAACAGATTTTTGGGCAACATTTCATGGCAATTTTATTTACTCTCAGAGAATTTGCCCAAAAATTCTATAAAAGGACGTCGCCAAAGAAATATTTTATTTAATTTGTTTTGTTCGATAGGTCTGGACTAAGGTTTGAACCAGAGGTCAGCAATAAGTATTCAAAACGATGAGAAGATTCGAATCATATTCAAAATTTCTGATACTTATACGCATTCATATTTGTTTTAATATCATACCTATACTCATTGTACTCATACTTAACAATACGCATGATATTATAGATTTCGACTCTCCATGACTCATCATATACACGAATTACAAAATAAGTATGATTCGTGTACGAACACTACAATACTCACAAGAAGGTTGTGTGTTTGCTCTGCTTGCTGCTCTGTCTTTTTTCCTTATGTGTCTTTTTTCTTTCTTTGTAAATGCAACAACAACTAATACTGTAAATTTTGATGAATGATTCGAATCACTCGAATCATTTATGAGTATTATAAGTATTTTTCTAAATTTATGAATCTGAATGAATTTATGAATCTGAAGTTTGAGGTCAACGTTATACTCATACTCATTGCAACCTGTACTTATAAATCAATGTTGTAGTGAGTACAAATGAATCAGAGTAGTTAAATTTCAATACTGTTGATTCACTCATGCTCTAAATTTTATGAGTACTTATGAGTAGCGAAAAAACGATTCATTGCTGATATCTGGTTTGAACCTCACCCTCACGTCTAATAAGACACTACGGCGACTAATAAGCTTTAAAGTTTTTAAATTCAGAAACTTGATAATTATTTCTCTTTCTCCGGGGTTTGTACCAGAAATCCTTGAATTTGTAGTCACTTACTTTAAAACCTACAATCAGGCAGTGTCACATTTTGAGAAAACTTAGAACTTAATCAGCAAAATCTACCAATCCGACCAATATACATACATAGAGAACTACAATCACAATAGACCAATTACCGGCTTAGCTGGAAATACTTGATTAATGGAACTGAAATAAGACACAGAAGTTTTAAAATGATGAGGGAAAAGTAGTGTAATGGGTCTGTGTTCCTTCCCTTAAGGATTGAAAAAATATTAAAATTTTATTTTCATTTATAAAACATCAGTATTTGTTAAAAGATCAAATCAAAGCAATCAGATTTTGTAAGGGAAGAGGCATTACTTTTATTCGACAATTTCGAAACTTGAACACCTTAAATCAAATCGTAGTAAAAACTAAGTAATTAAACAAGAGAACAAAGAGCCTTCTTTTGTAGAACATGAAACTGTTTTAAATACAAACTATTTAAAATGTGACGTTTATTGACCAGAAATGTTTACATATTTTTGTCATGCACTGTATCTGTATGTACAAATACCCATACAAAAAAACCAATTTTTTTCTTTTTTTTTTAATATAAATATAACATTGTAACAAATACACGTAACAAGTATACATATTCGTACATACAGATATAATTTATTTCATTTTGATAGGGAAAGTATTTCCATGTTTTTTGGACCTTGAAGCCATAGAAAATTTCTTGTCAGTTAGCGCGATGTACGTCATGTATTGTAACTGTAAAAGGCAAATATTTGAATAATAATAATAATAATAACAATACAACATAACATAATAATATCAACATAATAATATATTTTCAGCTTATCTAGTGTGTATGAAAAATCTCCATATTTTCCTATGGTTTTCTTGGGGTTTTCTTGTTATTAATATGGTTTTGGGGTTTTAGTTTTTGTAAAATAAAAAGCAAAGACTAAAAATTGTAGACTTATGAGAGACAAGGCTTTATTAACAGTCTAAATAATAGAATAAATTTCCTTCTTACATGCAGGATCTTTCCAGCTGGCATTTGTTTTATAAATTCGTTTTTAGACTCGCATTAAAAATGTTGTTAAAATATTATAACAGGGGGTCTATGATATAAAATACCTGGATTTATATTTTAAAGCAAACATTCGGCATAAGAATTGAAGCATACTGGTAAGCTTTTGCCAGTATTTTAGGCCGTACATTTAAGGTTAGAAAACGTCATGCTTTTACAAGGTTTCATGCCTATCGACTTGCATATAAACCATCAATACACCTTGTTGAGTACTCACCATTATCAATTTCTATCAATCTATTCTTGTTTCTCCCAAAGACCAGCAATGAATCGTTTTTTCGGTATTCATAAGCACTCATGAAATTTTGAATATAAGTGAATCAACAATATTGAAATTTAACTACTCTGATTCATTCGTACTCACTACAACATTGAGTTATAAGTACAGGTTGCAATGAGTATGAGTACAACGTTGACATCAAACTCATAACGTTCGAAATATGTTTGATCCTCATTCAGATCCATAACTTTAGAAAAATCCATATAATACTCATAAATGATTTGAGTGATTTGAATTATTCATCAAAATTTACAGTCTTAGTTGTTGTTGTATTTACAAAAAAGAGAGAGCAGCAAGGAAAGCAAATACACAATCTTTTAGTGAGTATTTTAGTGTTCGTACCAGAGATCAGCAATGAATATTCAAAAGATGAGTAGAATGGAAATATACTCGTAATTTCTAATACTTATACGCATTCATACTTATTTTAATATCATACTCATACTACTCATAATCAAAGTTTGAAGTACTCATAATTAACAATTTGTTGTTGTTGATTTTGACTCTCCATGACTCAACATTTACAAGAATCACAAAATAAGTATGATTCGCGTTTAATTCGTATTAAACTCCTAACAAACGATTTCTGCAGAAACTGAAGAGATGGAAAGGAAAAAGCGTTCGTACATGATATCGTTGGATACGGGCAAAACGATGTAGAAAATCTGACCAAAACTTTTAAAAGAATTTAAAAATGATCTTACGGGGCGTTACAGTATGAGCACGTAGACGAAGTGCATTGGTATTGGACTACTAACAAACGATTTCTACAGGAGCTGAAGGGATGAGGAAGGAAGGGAAACTGTTCTTCAATTATTGAGTAAATGTTCAGCATTATGTCGGAGGAGCAAAAAACTGAAAACTGTGTAGTCACAATGGGTCCAATATCGCCTACATGTGCTTATCCAACTCCTTTGTCTTACATTAAATACATACATAATTGGTTATGTTCAACTCTTGATTAGGATTAGGACCTAGCTTCTCACATCACTTACGTTGTGTGTGTGTTCATTTTTATACATGAGTGGCAGCACTTACAGTTTAAAGTCGACATCGACACCCTTCAAACGCTATGTCTAGTATGCGAAAAATAAATTATTGATAGTTATTGATGCAGTTGGCAAAAATACAAATAAAATTGAAACGCTTACCATGGTGTTTATAGATTTCTTCAAGTTTTATTAAAGTGTTCTCTTGAAATGCAACAATAAATCGAATTGAGGTAAATTCAACACTACCTGTCACTTTGACAATGGTTTTCGAAGAACAAATATTTCAATTATTAGTCCCAGCTGCCATTTATAAAAATTACTCCTTCCTTCTGAAAGGATATTCGTTTCTTTTTCTTTTTTTCCTTTCAAACACATTGATTTACAACAATACGATAAAATGTGACATTTCTAATGTCACCGCATGATATGTCATCAGTTAAGCCTGAGCCCATAATATTATGTACATATTTCCTCTGTTCCTGCATTCAAGACAATACAATTAATTTTCTGCTGTCATTAATTCTGTGCATAATTTACATGTTGAGATGTCATTATAAACAAAGCAGAAAACCAGCAAATGGTATGTAAGGGCTATGAATTGTATGTAAATGTATAATGTAAACAAAAGTAGAAAAATAACAAATCCAAGGACTGACATACGATACACATGACATGTCATACTGATGTTCTTCCAACAAAACGGTACGGTAATGAAACATGGGTTATTCTTTCTTTTTGTTTTCTTTGATGGTTTTGATACTAAAAGCTGATGACGACGATGACAATCATGATGATGATGTTAATGTCAGTGTGCGCTTTTAAAGCTCATTATATTTATTGGCAGCAGGCAATAAATAACACAGAAAATAAAGAAAACGGTAATATTATCATTAGACTATAAGCGAGTAAATTGAATAATTTTATTAAGCCAGTATACTACATAGCAGAAATAAAAAGAAAAAAAAACGTGAAAAATCAACAAGTCATTCAACAAACAACTTAAAACACAAGTCATTCGATGTAACGATGACAAAAGAGGATTTAAAAACAATCAACAATAAATGCGAAATTAACAAATACGACGACACGAAAGTGAAAATAAATATAAAATAAAAAAAAATTGCTCTTTAAGCACAATATTGCGTAATAATCCAAATGTGAAATTCTTTTTTAATTCTGTTTTATTAATAACAACATCAAAATAATATTAAAAATTAAATGCTTTCGCCTTGGCAACAATGTGAAACAATACTTTAAAAATATCTGAGGGAGATTATACGTGTCTAGGTAATAAGAAAAATGTTTTAAAAAAGTTTCAATGAAGCCTATGTTGTGCTGGATTATGACTATAATCCTGCATTAAAATCAGAACACCAGATAAAAAGCGTCTTCAGCTGTTGTCATACAGCCTTCTTCTGAGGGAGTTCTTCTCTACAACCGATTCCTTTTTTATCGTTCTTGACATAAAGTCAGATGTCGCCTACTTAAATAAAAATTTAAGTGCATAATGGTATTACATTTACCGATATTTATTTATGACAATACAATTACAAATTATATCTAATTATTACGAGCTAAATAGTTTAGACCTTATGTTCGGTGTAGTATAACAGATCAGAGTCTATAATGCGAATCGAACTCATGCTCCTAATAGTCCAACACACTACCAGCTAGACAACCAGTGCATCGTATCGTATAATCATCCATCTATTTGTCTAATAGATAGTGTGTGGTCTAACCCCTAGCTCAGAAATATAGGTTTTATCCACTATTGGGTCCAAAGCACACTTCAAAGTCAAATGAAAAATAGGCTTAGACTTTCCGAATACAGTATTGCACTAAAGGGTGGGCCGTTTAAAAGTTTAAATTTAAAGAAGTTATAAAACAAAAACGGTTTGTAATTTTGCCTATTTTTTGTTCTGAAGTACAATTGTTCAGGTTAGAAATGGAATATTATTTCATGGCTGCCGCGGCTGGCCTCACAGTACCGGATCAGACCGATTTTCATGCACTTTTTAGAGTGTATGGGGTCGTATCTCAAAAATGGCATCACGAATGTTGGCCTTCAAATGCTCAATTGTCTCTGGTTTGTCGGCATAACAATTTTCTTTAACGGCGTCCCACCGAAAATAGTCCAAAGGTGTCAAATCACAGCTTCTTAACGGCCAATTAGCATCACCATTTCGGCTAATTAAATGGCCATCAAACGTTTGACGCAATAAATCGATTAGGGCATGAGAGGTGTGGCAAGTTGCACCATAATGTTAAAATCAAACATCGTCCGCATCAATACCATAAAGAGCGGGTACCAAAAAATCGGTTATGATGGTGCGACAGGTGTCTCCATTGACCGTAATGTATGCGCTGTTCTCATTTTCAAATAAATATGAGCCAATAATTGGCTCTGTAAGACGACATGTGGGTTTTCTGAGCCTCAAATACGACAATGATGCTTATTAACGTATCCACCAAGATGAAAATGAAATTTTAGTGGAATTTCCAATCAATTGTCTTTGTTTTGGAAATAAATTTCCAATAGATCTCAACGTTGCTGAAGCGTAAATCGATTCATTATGTTCAGTGGAGATAATATACTGAATTTCGTGACAGAATCAAATGACATAAGTATTGCCAGATTCGATATAACCGATGCTTCAAATTTAAATCGATAAATGGCACACCCGATATATCGTCTAGAGGTATATACTTTTTAGCTAATAGCCATTTAATTGATGTATAGGACAATACATCTAAATTTTACGAATTCTGTTTGTTCCAGAATTCTGATTCGCTTGCAAGAATTGATGCAGCTAACAACGAATAATCTCAAACGGACTACCTTATTCACAAAAGAAAATTAAATGTTAAAATGAACTCATTTCTATTGGGATCAGTAAAACCTGGTCTCCAAGATTTGCATTAATCCAAAGGTTTTAATATCTTCACAGGAGTCACAAAGAGACATACAAATCCAGAGGTCGATAATAAGGATTTACTTCAGAAGCTATTATAAACAGGAAAAAGATTGGCCAATACAGAATTTATTTATTGAAAATGGCCTACCAAAGGTTATGCAAATAACCTGAAAAATACCAGTCAAAAGTTAAGCCCATATGGCGAAATATCCTATGTTACCCAAAAACTTTTATACTTGAGCTGTAATTCTTCTAATTAAAAATTAATTTCACATAATGAATATGCACATTTAATTTTAATAGATTTAATGTATTCCTATTTATTGTAGAATGCAAAGTATGTATTATTATTTATGATTAATACACGTGTCGTATGAGTAATATTTATATTATGTTAACCATAATCTACTGGCACCACTTTATTAATAAGAAAACTTATAATACACATACACATACGCATGCACAGATGTTTATGCACGTGTAAGTAAAAACTTAAAAATTTTGAATAATTAATTTCAACAAAAAAAAACAGAAAGAAACTAAGAAAATCTTCTTTTAAAAGCTGGTCTTAAAGTTACAAAAATTTATAAAGGCAAGGCATGGCAAGGCAAGGCAATTTGATTAAAATTTAATTAAAATCTTGACCCAAGAGAATAATGGCAAGTCAAAAATTCGTTAACAATAAACATGAAATAAATTTATAACTTCTTCTGCTTATGTCCTTATATGTAAGTACATAAGTGGTAAATATCCTGAGAATATCCTTTTTAGTGTATTTTCGAATAAGACAAGGACCATAAACATAAGAGAATAAATAACAAAACAAAAACTCTTATAAGAATTATGTTTTCTTTTTGTTTGTTTGTTTTTGTATGTTTTGTATGCATGTTTAAGACTTACTTGTTATAAAATTAGTAAAAATTTCCATTTACATGAACAATAATAAATTTTCATTAAAAGAAGAGAAAAACATAACAATAACAACAACAAAATTTGTTTCTTAATAATGATGCACATATGCTTACATACATACTGATGTGTATTATAATGAATGAGTCTTTGAATGGCTTACAAATAAAGGGTATTTCAAGTTCCAGTTTAGCAGATTTTTTAATTTACGCCCATTGTGATACCACAATCAATTCTATTCTGGGATGAAACAATTCATTGAAAAAGCCAACTCCAGGTCCAAAATAAATTTTGCTATTGCAGCAATCTTTGCATTAGAAAGCTCGGTCAAACACGTCAGAAAACAAGAGGTCAAAAACCACCGTCTGTTCATGGCAAGAGCAGGGCACTGGCACGTGAGTCTCTCCTCCCTTTTAGACGTCCCTTTGAAGTCGCCATGGTCTAGTAGGTAGTGTGTTGGCTTATTAGACGAAAGGCCCGAGTTCGTATCCCAGGTCAGACATCAAAACGAAAATATGAAAATATTTCTTCGGCGACTTCCTCTCAGCAGATTTCTGGAAAAAAACTCTGAGATTAAAAATTGCCATGAAAAGCTTCTCAAAAAATCTGTCGTTCGGAGTCGACTTTAAACTGTAGGTCCCGCCACTCATGTATAAAATTAACGCACACAACATGAGTGGTGTTGAGAAGCTAGGCCATAATCCTGACTGAAGGGTTGTAATGGCCAATTATGTATGTATGTATGTATCCTGCAGAATACTGATCCTCTCTGCTTACCTACCAAAAGGACAATGACCTGTAACAATCCATATTGAGTGATGTATCGCCGTGAGATTTAAAGATTGAAGTCAATCGATCCTCTTCTTATCCATACACGTCCAATAGGAGTCTAGCAATATTGCACTCCCCTTCGTACTAACTACGAGACTGAGTCTTCCTGTAGTTAGTGTGGATAATATCGAAATTAACTAGGGCAATTTTATTATCTATACTCTGTAAGGTGTTGGAGATAGTGAGGTCCGTACTCGCTTTGACCCGGTCAACAGCGATGCAATTTCCAAAGATATCCATATGTCCCGAAACCCACAAAGAGTTACCTTTGAATATGATATGTATTTATAATTAAAACTCTCTTAATTATTAAGATCTCTTATTATTAAGTTCTCGCTACTATGTATTATTATAGGTAGTATAGGTTTAAGAATATAATTATGTCACTAATAAACTAGTCTTTAAGTAGAACTCAACCCCGCTGGTTTTAATTATAACATTGGCGACGAGAGAAAAAAAATAAATAAATGGTTAAAGAGGAAAAAGACAATACAGTAAATAAAGAACAAATGGCAAAGTTTATTGGTACTGCTGAACCCTTTGTATTAGGCGAGGATTTTGATTTATATATCAGAAGATTGGAACATCTTTTTAAATTAAACTCTATTAAAGACGCAGAGAAGACTGGATTTTTATGCAGTTTTGGTGGTGCAGAGCTATACAAAATTATTGTTGCCTTAACAACTCCTAAAACCGAGAATGATTTTACGTACGCGGAATTGGTGAATAAATTAAAAACACATTTGAAACCAAAACGGAATATTATTGCTGAGTGTTACAAATTTTTTAAAACAAATAGAACTGTGGGCCAAAAATTGTCAGATTTTGTTATTGAACTAAAACAACAAGCACAGTATTGTGAATTCGGTGAATTTTTAAACAAGGCATTACTTATTCAATTTGTTTGTGGAGTCGGAGACGGGAAAATATAACAAAAATTGCTAAGTGAATGTAATTTGGACAAATTTGAAAAGGCAATAGAATTAGCAAATGCAGTCGAATTAACAACAACAAACGTAGAGATGATTAAAGACGAAGAAGAGCATGTGGAACTTAATGTTGTGAGAAAAATGAACTATGGAACAACAAAAAGAGACGACCAAGGAAAGCAGCGAAGCAGCGCAGTAGCAAATAAACCAGATAGTACCTACAATAAAAAAGCGTGGGCAGTAAATAACGGAAAACAAAATTCTTACAAGAATATCGTTTGTTTTTACTGTGGTAAGCAAGGTCATATGCAAAGATTTTGTAAAGAGCGGAGGAATCAACTGAAATTAAAGAGCTTAGATGAAGAGTCGGAAGAAGAGCAAAGTAGTTTTAATTGTATAAATAATATATCTTCTCTTAAGAATAAGTCTCTTAAAATTGAATTATGTATTGAAGATAGAAATATTGAGTTTGAAATCGATTCAGGGGCGGTAGTTACTGTAATTCATAGGGACGATTATTATAAATATTTTGTTAATATTAAGTTGACAAATGGAGGAAAATTTTATGGATTAATTTCTGGGGAAAGTGTTAAAACTCTTGGTGAATTTATGGTTAATGTGAAATTTAAGAATTTGAAATTTTATCTAAAACTAATTGTTTTGAATATTGATGCATATTTTGGGCCATTGTTAGGAAGAAATTGGTTAGACCAAATTTTTAGTGGATGGAAGAAGTTTTTTACTGACTATGAATATGGTAATAAGGTTAATAAAACTATGAATGATTCTGAATTAAACCCTAAAATGATGAACTATGGTAATTGGAAAGTAACAATGAATGATTCTAAATTAATATCTAATAAAATGAAGTTTTTGGAAAAGTATATTGCGATTTTTACTAAATCGAATAATTCTGTTATAAAGAATTTTAAAGCGGAGATAGTGTTGAAAAATGATTCATATCCAATTTTTTGTAAAGCCAACACTGTACCTTATGGATTAAGATCTAAAGTGGAACAGGAGATTCAAAGGTTATGTGATGAGGGTGTGCTAGTGCCAGTGACCAGAAGTAATTGGGCCAGTCCGATTGTGATTGTTAACAAGGGGAATGGATCTATTAGATTATGTGTGAACTGCAAAAGAACAGTTAATAAGTTTGTGGAAATGGAGCATAGTGCAATACCACGTATAGATGATATATTGGCTTCAATGGCAGGATGGAAAATTTTTACTAAACTCGATTTAACGGGCGCCTATTTGCAAGTTGCTGTTTCTGAGCGTTCAAGAGAGCTTCTGACTATTAATACGCATATTGGTCTTTACCAATTTACTAGGCTAGTTTTCGGTCTTAAGACAGCGCCTCAAATATTTTGCTCTATAATTGACCGAATATTACGTGGTATTGAAAACGTACAAGTCTATTTTGATGACATTTTGATAGGCGGTAACTCTGAGGATGATTGTAAAAACAACTTAACTACAGTTTTGGATAGATTATTGCAATATAATGTTAAAGTGAATCTAGACAAATGTGAATTTTTTAAATCGGAAATTGATTATTTGGGTTACAGAATTAATGAAACTGGTATAACACCAAGTGCACAAAAAGTTGATGCCGTTGTCAGTGCTCCTGAGCCATGTAATAAAACTCAATTAAAATCTTATCTGGGAATGATAAATTACTATAATAAATGTATTCCTAACCTGTCAAGTGAACTTAAATGTTTGTATGATCTAACAAAAGAAAATGTATCGTGGATATGGAAAAAACAACACAGTGAGTGTTTTCAACGTAGTAAGAGGTTAGTGAATAACATTAATATACTAACACACTACGATCCTAAGAAGCCAATTATTATATCAGCAGATGCTAGTCCATATGGAGTTGGAGGTGTGTTGTCTCACATTATAAATGGTGTGGAACATCCAGTAATGTTTGCCTCGAGTACGTTGAGTGCGGCGGAACGTAACTACTCACAGTTACACAGAGAGGCGCTTGCTATAATATTTGCTATAAAGAAATTTCATAAATATATATACGGGCTTCATTTTACAATTCAGAGCGACCATCAACCTCTACGCACAATTTTTGGTGAAAATAAAGATGTTTCGGGTGTAGCAGCAAATCGGTTGCAACGATGGGCTATTTACTTATCTATGTACTCATACGATATAAAATATAGAAAGGCAAAAGATATGGCGAATGCAGATGCGTTGTCAAGGCTACCATTGGGTAATGAGACAGGTATTGAAGATGATAGTATAAATAATTTGAATGCTGTAAAATTTCCCTTGTGTACTGAGGATATAGCTAATGCAATGAAAGATGACGATGACATAACACAAGCTTATAACTCTATTGTTACTGGTAAATGGCCAACCAAAATGGCTACAGAGGTTCAAAAATATTATCTGAAAAGGAATTCTTTAGCTTCCGAAAATGGTTGTTTATTTTATGGAGAACGAATCGTGATTCCCAGTAGAATGCGTGATGAGGTTTTAAAATTATTACATGAACAACATATAGGAATAGTTAGAAGTAAAGCTTTGGCAAGAACGGTAGTATGGTGGCCAGGGATAGACCAGGACATAGAGGATTATAATGCCAAATGTCACCAGTGTCAGTCAACTCGGAAGGCAAAACCAACTAATTTATCGAAATGGACGGAAGCAACATATCCTTTTGAGAGAATTCATATTGATTTTTGTTCATTAATTGGTCAACAGATATTGATTATTTATGACGCATATTCAAAATGGATGGAAGCTATTCATCTTACTGCAACGACGGCCACTATAGTAATAGGGAAACTAAGGTCGTTATTTTCTATTTTTGGATTACCAACTTACGTAGTGAGTGACAATGGACCTCCATTTAGTTCCAGAGAATTTGTGGAGTTTTGCGAATCAAATGGTATAACGGTACTAAAATCTCCACCATATCATCCACAGTCAAACGGCAGTGCGGAAAGAGCAGTACAAACTTTTAAAAATGGTTTACGGAAATCCCTTTTAGACAGTAAGGAACGGAAAATACCCTTACAAATACGAATTGATAGATTTTTATTAAAGTATCGTACAACCCCGACTTTAACAACTGGCCTAACTCCAGCGGATATGATTTTTCAGTACAAACCCCGAACCGTGCTTACAACTTTAACTTTTAATAAATCAGATTCAACATTTGGGAAAATTCAGAGTCAGTCTAACAGAGTAGTTAAACAGAAAATACCATGTTTTAAGGAGGGGGAAGAGGTATGGTACAGGAATGTTTATTCAAATTTAGTAAAATGGGTGAAGGCAAAGGTCATAAAGAAACTGAGTAGCTATAGATATATGGTGTTAATTAATGGTGTGTTGAGGCAGGCGCACACGGATCAGATAAGAAGGTATTTTAGTCAGAGTAGGGATATTATATTAGTACCGTCAGCCGAATGTGAGGCTGTGGAAAAGAAGAACTTGGGTGATGAGGAAGATAGAAGGGTTGTTACGCGAAGTATGGCTAAGAAGAAGATTATGTTAGGGGGGAGTGAATTTATTTAAGTTGGGAGGAATGATATGTATTTATAATTAAAACTCTCTTAATTATTAAGATCTCTTATTATTAAGTTCTCGCTACTATGTATTATTATAGGTAGTATAGGTTTAAGAATATAATTATGTCACTAATAAACTAGTCTTTAAGTAGAACTCAACCCCGCTGGTTTTAATTATAACAGAATAATACGAAATTTCTTCAAGAAATCCTGGTCAGTTTTGGGGACAAGGATGGATGTTGAAGCTAGGGACTTAAGCGCAAGCAGACTTTCCAAGAAAATTAAGAGATTTTCAGGGAAGATACCGCCACCCAACAAGCCTTTACAGTTACTAAAAGCCGCAGTGGTCGTGCAGGTTATAAGAAAATATAATGTCAGTACCAATAATAAATATATCACAGCATGCACTGTCACTCCCCTTAGAGACATCCGTGTCAACCTCAAGGGCCTCATAGGGAACTACATCGTTGCCATTATTACCATCATTGAAGATGCCATAGGGTAGTAGATAGTGTGTTGGTCAATTAGTGGTGAAAACCGCAGGTTAGATATCTCGAACGAAACGAAATATGAAAAAATATTTCTTTGGTGACTTCATCTCAACAGACTTCTGGCAAAAACTCTGAAAGTAAATAAAAGTGCCATTCTCATAAAATCTGTCGTTCAGAGTCAATTTTAAATTGTAGGTCCCGTCACCTATGAGTAAAATTAACACACACACACAACATACGTGGTGTGAGAAACTAGGTTGTAGTCCTGACTGAAGGGTTGTTATAACCATTTAAGTAAGTAAGTAAGTATTTGGTTGTAGAACGTCTATGATTTTGACTTTTTGGCAAAAAATCTGAATGCATTTTATTGCCAGGATAAGGCATCTCAAATCTATCGTTTGGAGTCGACATTAAACTATAGGCTTTGGCAATCATAGATAGTATTAACACACTTAATATGGCTGGTATGAAAAGGTAGAAGGAGAAGATTCTAATGCTGACCAAAAGCTTAGAATGGTTAGAGTGCCTAGGTTTGAATGGTATACATACCAAAGAGCCTATGAAGCAATAAAATATTTGTAAAACGAAATTCAGAAGAAGAATTATTTCTCGATATTCTGAAACTGCTGGATTTATCGCCAATTAACTGTTTGCTGTGTGATTGTTCTAAGGATACAGTTTTGTCAAACAAACCGACAATTTCGAAGGTACTAAAAGTGGACTAAAACTGTATAAAATTGAATCAGAATTATGCAGAAATCAGATAAATTTCCACTTAAATTGTCAGCGTAGTATAGTAGGTAGTGTGTAGGCAGGTCAGACTTCTCCTACACAGCGGAATATGAAAAAATATTTATTCGGCTATTTTCTCTCAGCAGATTTCTGACAAAGACTCTGAGAGTAAAACAAATTTGCCATGAAATAGTTTTTCGAAAAATTTGGCGTTCGCAGACGACCTTACACTGTAGGTTCCACCACTTCTGGCTAAATATAACACACACAACATGAGTGATGTCGGAAGCTCAGTCGCAGTCCTCACTGAAGACTTGTAATGACCAATTATGTATGTATGTATGTATGTTGTGTCTTAAGTATGCACTCGAACTTGTAACATCATTTAGTTTGATTGGATTGATGGGCATACAAAATGAAATAAAATGAAAATGAATGAAATGGCCGGAGTTTATTGTAAAATAAAAATGATTCTTTAAGGAATTGTTTAATTATTAAATTTTATTATTATTTCTTGTTATTCTTATTTCTTTCATTTCATTTGAATTGCTCTTGTTGTTGTTTAGAATTTCAAAGGAGAGAAATAAAAATATAAAAAACAAGAAATAAATTTAATTTACAAATGAATTGTTTAAATATTTAATTTCCAGTTGAATTGTGTTGAGTTTTATGCGTTGACATGCATAGCATTCTGAGTTCATTTGGCTATTTTTCATTTAAATAATGGAACATTTAATTATTTAACAATGACAACAACAGTAAATATCAATTGTAGTAGACTACAAGTACTAATAAATATATGCCTCATGTTTTCAGGTTGAAAAAAAAAACAAATAATTTCTCTGAATTTATTCAATTTGCTTAAATTGAATGATAAATTTATTCTAAATTGCCTTCAAAAGCAGGTAAAATGTTGTTATTTTTATAAATTTTAATAAACTTAATGAAATTCAAATGAATGGATGGAAAAATATGGAATAAAAGAATATCGTATAATAAAAGTTAAATTCAAATGAAAGTATGTCCCGAAGAAATAGTTCAAAGGCAAATATGAAAAGAATGATAAGAGAACAACAAATATTTTTTTTTTTATAAAATGTGTCATAAATGGCGGTGAAAGTCTTTCCAAAGAATTGGAGTCCTTAGAATTGCTTGTTGCTATACTGCAGTAGACCAATCAAGTGGTTTGCTGGAAGAATTTGTTCAATAAGACACAAATAAAGGAAAATTTTGAATTCTATAACTGAATATAAAGACTGAAATGCTTTGTGACAGCATTATGTTCTTTAAAGGAAATACACGACATAACATCAATTTAAGTATGGCAGTAAGAGAATCAGAATCAATTATTAGAAGCATGTACATACATACATAATTGGCCATTACAACCCTTCAGTCAGGATTAGGGATTAGCTTCTCACACCACTCATGTTGGGTGCGTTAATTTTATACGTGAGTGGCGAGACCTACAGTTTAATGTCGACTCCGAACGACAGATTTTGAGAAACTTTTTCGTGGCAGGTCTATTTACTCTCCGAATTTTTGCCAGAAATCTGCTGGGAGGAAGTGGCCGAAGAAATATTTTTAATATTCCGTTGTGTAAGATATGTCTGACATGGGGTTTTAACCATGGCCTCAAGTCAAATAAGCCAATGCTCTACCTATTGACTACAAATACATACATATGTATGTAAATAATTGACCATTTAGGTTGTGTGTGGTAATTTTATCAATAAGTGGCGGGACCTCCAGTTTAAGTTGACTACGAACGACAGATTTTTGAGAACCGTCATAAATCTTCTGAGGAAGTCGCCGAACAAATGTTTTTCATATTCCATTGTGTTAGAGATACAGCACTTCATTAGTGCAATTTTTCTAGTGTACAGGGTCGTATCTCTTCAATGGCATTACGACTGTTGGCATTCAAATGCTCATTTATGTCTGGTTTATCGGCATAACACTTTTCTTTAACGGCGCCCCACAGAAAATAGTAAAACGGTGTGAAATTGCAGCTTCTTGGCGGCCAATTGACATCACCATTTTGGCTCATTAAACGACCATCAAACGTTGGACGCAACAAATCGATTGAGGCATGAGATGTGTGTCAAGTTGCACTATCCTGTTGAACAGTTGAACGAGTTAAAGAACACGCTGCTGGTGTTATATTTCTTTTTTTGCCGTTGCACTTATACGGCACGCCATATTTCGGTTTAAATTTGAACCATAAGTTATTTCGCATCTGGCAATACGTATGTCATTCTACTCTGTCACATAATCCATTTACGTTGGGATTAATAGGTCAACGATTAACTTTACGATGATATCGAATCATTTTCTTAATCTTTTCGAACGGAGCTCATTTTCATATTGGTGGGTACGTTAATAAGCAAAATTACCGTATTTACATACAGACATGCATACATAATTGGCCATTACAACCCTTCAGTCAGCTTCTCACCCCACTCATGTTGTGTGTGTTAATTTTATACGTGAGTGGCGGGACCTACAGTTTAACGTCGACTCCGAACGACAGATTTTGAGAAACATTTTCATGTCAGGTTTATTTATTCTCAGAGTTTTTGCAGAAATCTGCTGAGAGGAAGTCGCCGAAGAAATACTTTTTAACGGCGCCCCACATAAAATAGTCCAACGGTGTCAAATTGCAGCTACTTGGCGGCCAATTTCGGCTAATTAAACGGCGATCAAACGTTTGATGCAAAAAATCGATTGTGGCATGAGATGAGTGGCAAGTTGCATCATCTTGTTGAAACCGAACGTCGTTCACATCAATACCCAGAAGACCGAGTACAAAAAAGCCGGTTTCATGGTTCGGTAGGTGTCTCCATTGACCGTAATAGTTGCACCGTCCTCATTTTCAAATAAATATGAGCCAATGATGTGTCCGCTCCACAAGTCGACCCAACTTGTAATGGGTGCATTGGCTTCTGTAAGGCCACGTGTGGGTTTTCTGAGCCCCATATACGGTAATTTTGCTTATTAACGTACCCACCAAGATGAAAATGAGCTCCGTCCGAAAAGATTAAGAAGATGATTCGATATTATCGTACAGTTGATCGTTGGCTTGATAAATCTCAACGTTGCTGAAGCGTAAATCGATTCATTATATTCGGTGGAGATAATATACTGAATTTTGTGACAGAATAGAATGACATGAGTTATCGATATAATAGCAGAAGCTGTGAGTGCTAGGTCGTAAACCTGACTGAAGGGTTGTAATGCCAATTATGTTATGTATGTATGTAATAGCAGAAAACTGTATAAGATAGAAATGCACACTAAAAAAACAGCAACAAAAGAAACTTAACACCAGCTGCGTGTCCTTTATTTAGAACTTTTCATTTTACTGTGAATTATTTAAAGTGGATTTATGATTGCAAATACATTCATGCTGGTAACATTTTATTTAATGGCATCCATTGGCAATTATAAATTTTCTTCAAACAATAATTGATGAAATCTTTTCCATCTGCCATGAATTATTGGATTTGAACAAGTGAAATTGTTTCCAATTGCTTAAGGGGGCTTTAACAATTATTTGCCACTTGTTAAGTCCTAAGCACTTAAAATTTTCTCACACAAAAACATTTTTTGATCATTTTGCGCACTTGGCGATTATGCTTTAATTGAATAAAGTTCTAGGAAAAAAATTAAAATGCCTTAAGACTCATAGTGTCTAGTCTCATCTTATAACTTAATTCCATTCAAATGCCAACAAACACCACAATATTCGCAACAAAAACTCTATTGACCGAAAACCCAAGCAACAGACAAACAGTTTTATTTTTACGTTTTCAAATTCGAAGAGTAACCGACCACACAATGCTTAAGATTGATGATTGAAAATTACTGAAAAGCATTTAGTAGGGTAGGCTAACCCAGTCATTTAACCAGTCATTCGTTTTTTTTTTATCAAACCTTTTAGAGAAATGAGCAGAAATAAAAAAAGGAAAATGAAAATGGATATCAAAATATTTAAACTTCTTCTCACCACAAACCACAAACAAATATTTACGGCCAAGGAACATGCAATACGCACACTTTCTAAAGTCTTTGGTTGGCTCATCAACGGCTGCCTGCCTCATCTCTAACCAACAGGCGGCACAAAAAGGATATTACGTTTAAAAACCGAAAGAATAAAGAGCGAGAGAGAGATATTGAAAAATAAAGATTAAAGTAGAGAAGGTGAAGACAAAAATCAATCTAATATTTGGGTTTCTGGCAAAATACTGTGTATAATTCCTACAGTTTTTTCTTTTTTGCTCATTTTCTGCTTTCGTTTCTTGATAAATGCTTTTCAATTTCTAGAATGAAATGTTTTGTAATAAAATGTTCGCAATAAAACCACAAAAATAAAATGAAAGTCCATTATAAAAATGTTCGTTTAAATGTTGAATATGACTACGATTTGTCGAAATTTCGTTTGTGTTTTAGAACCAAAAAAAAAATTCGATTTTTTTTCTTTCGTATGAATGACTAAATGTTTGAAATATTGTTGCAATAAAGTTTCGAAAGATATTTTCTTAAAATTTAAACATTTACTTGTTGTTTTTTTCTCTAAAATGTTCTGCTTGTGTGTAGAAAACTACTTACAAATAAAGAGAGTAGAGGAAATGTTCATTTTTCATTACATTCTTGTTTTTCATTTTTTGGGAAAAAATAAGTGAATAAGAAAACCACAAATGTAATTTAAGACACTTTCAAATCGTGGTTATATCAACTCAACAATTGTGAGAAATAATACGATAATGTGATGATGTTGATGATGCTGGTAAAAGTATGGTACATATGTATTTTAAAAAAATAATCAACCAATATTTTTCTTTTTAAATTATATATTCACTCGGTGGCCTCATGTGGCCCATTTTGTTACACAGTGTGAGGAAAGCCTCCTTATCTTGATCTGTTAGTGGCGGCTTTGAACCAGAGATTAACAATGAATCGTTTTTTCGCTACTCATAAGTACTCATAAAATTTTGATTATCACTGAGTCAACAGTATTGAAATTCAACTACTCTGACTCATTCATACTCACTACGAAATGGATTTATTAGCACAGATTGCAATAAGTACGTACAATAAGCGTACAACGTTGACATCAAACTCATACCTTTCGAAATATGTTTGATTCATACGCCTACTCATTCAGATTCATAAATTTAGAAAAATACTCACAAATGATTCCAGTGATTCGAATCATTCCTCATAATTTACAGTCAAGACAAAGACAGCAACCAATGCAAACACACAACCTTCTAGTGAATATTGTAGTGTTCGTACGCGTATCATACTTATGTTGTGTCCGTTGAGCAAAGGAGAGTCGAAATCAACAACATCATGCGTATTGTTAAGTACATATGAGTACGATGAGTACTTTAAACTTTAAATATGAGTATGATATTAAAATAAGTATGAATGCGCATAAGTATCAAAAATTATTAATACAATTCGAATCTACTCATCTTTTTGAATACTCATCTCTGACCTTTGGTCTGAATTAATCGCAGCTCCGTATGAAACCGGCCAGTTCTCTTAGCCACACATTCGCCACCATGCCCAGATCTTTAAACGTTCTATCAACCAAAAACCAATAAAATGCAGGGCACTCACATAAAACATGTTGTATCGATTTCGTTTCTTCCATATCATAGCAGTTTCTACAGTAATGCTCGTGGGGCAAACCGAGCTTATCAGCGAAACTGCCACAAGCGCAGTATCCTATTTGAAATCCTGTTTGAAAGCGAACCGTTTACTTATCGAACTCTTGTATGTTACTTTACTTTGCTCCTAAGCCACTAAAACTAAACTGGCGTTTGAACATTTGTAATGATTTGATTTTCGGTTAAAAGTCTGCTATCTTCTTTAATGTACGGAAGTATGTTGAGCCTAGAAAAAGTCAAGTGTAAAAACATACTCATGCTAGGGGTCAAGCAAGATCTCTCTTCTATTCAATCAATGTGGAATTTATTGCAAGTTTTGATCCCGATCGTGTTCACGAAAGGACTCCTATTCCCCATATAGGTGGCTTGTATCTGTATATGATTTTCATTCTTAATGAATACTAAGGGATGCTCAGGAGATCCATTAAATTGATGTGAGGATAGCCTTGACTAATGTTTGGAACATTACTACTCAACTTTGTGTCACCAAATATATACTTTGAGCAGCCTCTACTCGCACTAAATAAGCGTCCGAAACGTAGCAATATTACAAATATCCTATTTAGTATTATGTACAATCCATTATCAATTTTTATGTTGCTTCACTTTTGATCCTGACTGTGTTAGGCTGAAATATCCCGCATATGAATATGAAGCACTTACTGAGGAATACCTTTCTGAAGTATTATCTTGATGACATTCGTTACTAGTCAGGTTTCATTTTCCACAAATAGTGTAGACTTGTATTTTTGTGTACTTCTTTATATACTGACTGTAATCTTACGAATGCCGTACTCACTTTGTTCAATTTGAGCCCGTACCATAATTATGTTCATATTCGATACATATATAACTTACACAATTGGAAACTATAACACTTCAGTTAGGATTACGATCTAACTTCTCACACCACTTATGTTGTGTCTGTATTAATTTTATACATGAGTGGCAGGGCCTACAGTTTAAAGTCGCTTCCAAACGACATATTTTTGAGAAACTTTTCATGACAATTTCATTTACTCTCAGAGAAGTCAGCTGAAGGGAAGTCGCCGAAGAAATATTTTTTCATATTTCATTTTGCTACTGACCTTTGAACCATAGCTTGAAGCCAACACACTACCTACTAGATTACGGCGCCTCCAACATTATTAAATGGTTTAAATAAATTATTTCTTATACTGCCTTTAAATACAATCATCCTTCAATCGTTATTTGATCCAATTACAGCCATTTGTGATTCTCACATCCCAATGGTCAGGCTTACAATCTAGCTTCTCATATCACACATGTTGTGAGTGGAGGGACCAACAGTTTAAAGCCGACTCAGAACGATAGATTTTTGGAAATTTTATGTACGTTCAGGAAATTTTTTTGTGCTCTCAAAATGTTTGCCAGAAAACTACTGAGAGGAAGTCGTCGCAGAAATATTTGTTCATATTTCGTTCTGTTAGAGACCCGAGTTGGGGTTTGAAGCACGAGCTCGCATCTAATAAGCCACTCCATTACGTACTAGATTACGGTGACTTCAAACATCTCTCATAAGTAAATGGCAAATAAATAAATATCAACGACGTAAGTTAGATTTTAAAGTCAGCCAATTATAACCTATTATAGCCTTTAAGCATTTCAAATAAGTGTTGTTAACTAAAAATGTAACGCCATGGTAAAATTGCCTGATTTTAAGAAAAAAAAATATTTTAAATGTTTTAAAAAATCCACAAGAAATTATGGTATACTTACTTACTATTTAAATGCATTTGAAATATATTACTCATACGCATTACATTACATGTAGTAGAATAGTTACTCTGAAAAGTATGCAATAAAAAACCTTTGATTTTGTGACGATGTGATAATGAAACTAATAGAATTAGATATCACTCATACGTCACATACCTACATATGTACTTGCCATGAATGAATTTTACATATTAAATAGGAGTAAATATTTATAATGGGTGGGCGATTTAAAAGTTTAAATTTAAAAATGCAATTAAATAAAATAGTAAAAAAATTAGTAGAAATAGAAATAGAAATAGAATTGAAATAGTAGAAATATGAAAACAAAAAATATTTCTTCGGCGACTTCCTCTCAGCAGATTTCTGCAAAAAATCTGGGAGTAAATAAACCTGCCATGAAAAAGTTTCTCAAAATCTGTCCATCGGTGTCGACATTAAACTGTAGGTCCCACCACTCAAGTATAAAATTAAGGCACACAACATAAGTGGTGTGAGAAGCTAGGCCGTAATCCTGACTGAAGGGTTGTAATGGACAATTATGTATGTATGTTGCTAACTAAATAACCGAACACTCTAATTGTATAGCGCCCATCTTCAAAGCGAACGCTTAACAAGCACTCCAGCAGTGCTCAGCTTGTTAAGCCCAAGAACTTCAGGTATGACGAGGACCAACATTTAATCCATTGCTTATTTAGGAGACATTTTACTAAGGGAAACTCATATAAGGTAATATGTAGTGCTATAAATCCGAGAGATAACTTTATAGTGATAAACGATAACAATTTCAATATTTTTGATTTATATATACTTTCCGAAATAATTATGTATCCAAAGGAGAACTTGAATGACACGTATGTTAGACAACAGGATACAAAATATTAGAATGCCTTAAACAAAAGTAAATATTTTTATGTACGATTGTATGCATACATTTATAATGTACTCCTTCGTGAAAATTAACAGAAATATTTAAAAAGAAACCTGATAACAAATTATGAAAAATAATTTATTTCTTATTTCCAACGAAAAGTTATATCAGTTACAAAATATTAAAAGTATCGAATAATTCTGCAGTAATACACGTACATACCTGTATGCCAATTCCTTTTTTTTTTTGCCAATTAAAGAGAAATATATAACAAACGCTTTACAAAAATAAGAAGACAAGAGAAAACATATTATCCCAACATTAATCATATACTCAAAGTAAATATTATGCCTTAAGGATTTTACAAAGAAAATGTAAAAATTATTTCAGATTTAACGCTCCCAAAATATTCCCAAGTTACCCATTGAATATAAGCCTTGGCACGAAAACAAAACTCTGAGTTTCTAATCGAAAAAAAAATATAAAAAAAAATAATTTAATCATTATAATAATAATAAAACGAGAAGAGTAATCTTTTTGCAGATAAAAGCCAAAAAAAAAAAAAAATAAGAAGAAAATATTTTGTAAATTCATATTAAAGGGAACACATACAGAATTAGGTTTCGTCCCTAAGGGTAGCCTGGCAAAAAAAGAAAAACATAAGAGGAGAAAATGTTTACAAATAATTGTTAAATAAAGCATACATATCATATATGTATGTATGTATGTATGTATGTACGTATGTATGTATGTATATATGCCTTTATAATGGATATGCATTAAAAAATAATAAAAGCTTAATTTTAATATTAATAATCTGATACAATATACACGGTTTTCCTAATTTGAGTTTATTTTTCAAATTATGTGTTGCCTTACTACACCTGAGGCCACAGTCCAAACCCCAGATCAGACATCTTCAATAAAACGAGATATGAAAAAAAAGAATTGAGTCGTTCCTCTTCTTATCCATACGTGTCCAGTACAGTCAAGCAATATTGCTGCCAGAGAGCTCAAACGCTCTCCTTGTAATGAGCTCGGATAATATCCAGACGCCGCCGTAGTCTAGTTGTCTTATTAGGCGTGTGGCCACGGTTCAAACCCCAGATCAGACATCCTCAACAAAACGAAATATGAAAAAGTGTATCTTAGGCGACTTAATCTCAGCAGATTTCTGGCAAAAACTCGAAAAGTAAATAAAATTGCCATGAAAAGTTTCTCAAAAATCTGTCTTTCGGAATCGACTTTAAACTGTAGGTTCCAACACTTGTAAAAAATTAACACACCCAACACAAGTGTTGTGATAAGCTAGGTCGTAATTCTGATTGAAGGGTTGTAATGAGCAATTATATATGTTTGCATGTAGTTTCACAGTACGGCCAGTTCAAGTGAAAATTATATGCATTCTATCTAAAAGAAAAGCATACAATTGAAAAGAATCTCAAACTTAAAAAACCCTATGTAAACGTAAGCTTAAGTAGACGGAGGAAATATATTCTTTCATGTTTTATTTTTCAATTTATTTTCACAATTTATTAAATACAACGAAAAGTCATTGAAATATGCAATTATAAGGCGATCAATTTATGGAACATGCGTCTTCCTGTAATTGTTTCCAAGAAAACGTCAATTTATATGTTATTGCTCTGTAAAGGCTATTTTTATGTTTGTTAGACTGTAAACAATGTGTTCTGCTATTCAACCAAAGCAAGTCGCTTTTAGAAATGCCTGCAACATTAAAATATAATAAATTAAACCAGTCCTTTTGCCCATTGTGATACCACAATTAACATCTAACATTCCCTAAACGAGACCAAACTGAGCCCCGAATAACAATACTACTCTGTAATCAAATCAACTATATTCGACGTTGTCGCAGTTTAGGGGTTGGTTTTGGAGAAAAGGAATCATTAATTCCGGTTGGAGCGGATTTATGAGAATGGTGGCGATCATGATAACATAAGAGCATGAAATTTCAGATGCTTGGGTATGGTTGGCTGAATTCCTTATCGACTACTAGATACCTGAACATGCTTTCGATCCTGGTTTTACAATGAGTATAGCTGATAGATTCTTTTGTGATAATGGTTTATAGCTCCCACGAAACGTCATTGCAAATGGATGGATCCAGATCACGCAACAAATTCGGATGTGAAATTTTATCAGCCTAAAATAATGACTATAAAAATTACCTCCGTGCATATCAAAGTATAGCGTATGGTGATATACGCCTATTTACCAACAGTAATTCGGACGTAGTCTAGTAGGTAGTGTGTTGGCTTATTAGAAGTGAGGCCACAGTTCAAACCCCAGGTCAGACAATCTCAAGCAAAACAAAAATACAACGAAATATTTCTTCGGCAGCTTGTCTCAGCAGATTTGAGGCAAAAGTTCTGTGAATAATAAAATTTCCGTGAAAAGTTTCTCAAAAAAACTGTAGGTTCCACCGCTCGCACATACTAAAGAAGGCACCACAAAAAATTCAATTAAATTCTTACAGGAGATAGACAAAGAAATAGTCTCACAAAAACTTTATTCATTAGATAAGGTTACATAGGATAATGAAGCCGCTTGTCGATACATCAGACAGAATATACGTCGACCAGAATTTGCATTAAACCTATCAAGATTTCATCTAAGGAATCCCATAGCAGTTATAACTCACGCCAGGATACTGGGAATACCTTATAATACCTTATAATACCTTTTTATCCAGAGCTCTGTTGGCATACCCTTTACAGATTTACAGATTATTGTAACTACAGTGACTCTACGCTCCACCTAGAGGTAAATGTGTATACATATATTGTAGATATATGCGGAATGAATGTGTTTGAATTCTTTTAAATGTTAATTGTTATTAGCTGCCTAATTAACAATGGTCATCTGTTTGCATACCATACCGTATCTTACCAGTAAATTTTGAAGCCTTTTTCAGTATGCCATGTTATCCAATCCTCGGACAAATAAATCAAAGAACGTTTAAAAAAAAAAAGTACAAAACCAAAGTGTAAATTCGAAAAATTACGTTTTCCAGTTTACTGGTCCCTTTTTATTGCTTTAATGACCGCAAACGCTTTTAAGTAGCAAAGCAAGCATTTAACAAAAAAAAAAAAGAAACAACAAAGGAACATGTAGGGATTTGGCAATATATTGTTCTATTGTTGTTCCAATAGTTCGAAGATTATGCCGACTAAATAGGATTTAAATACCTGATTTTAACATGTTTATCGCTTGAACCCTCAAACTATTGTTTTCTAATATTTATTCATGTTCTGTAGAATGTGTTTCTTTTGGTTGTAATACCCCCCTTAGCCAGGACTAAAATTAATAAAGGCTAATAAATATATAGATGTGTGTGTATAACAAAGTAAATGACCTTTATTTCCTATTGCCCTTATGTAAGTATATATGGTTAGAAATACTGTGGCCATGGTCAGGGGAAATATAAACAAAATGTTGTAACCTTTTTTCTTTTTTTTTTGGTAAAAAAAATCTTCAGCCCTTAGGCATGCATACACTCGTATACGTTTCATGAATTTTGTTCATTTCAATTACATTTTCAAATTGCAAAAGTTTCTTTTAATGTTTCTTATTTTCATGTGGGGAACAGGATTATCATTAAAATTTAAGATTTATAGGTCACAGTTAGTGTACCACAGAGAATTTATAGTTTTTAAATATAAATTATAGTCTATTGGAGTGAACATGTGTGTGTCTGGTAGGCTTGGAATAAATAAAGTGTGTTGATAATGTTGATTATAATGCAATAAACTCGCATGTAATTTTCAGGCAGACAAATTAAAGTAAGAAAACATTGCACCTAAGGCCTACCTTTTGTTAAATCTTTCAACACAGAACTTTAGAATTGCTCACAGAAATTTTACAATATTGTACAGAAAATATACAACTAAGAACTATAGAGGATGTGAATATATTTTTATCTCAAACAAGTTTTCATCAAGCCTGTTCTGTCAAGCCGCAAAGGTGGGTTTCTGAAAAAAGAACTGCTTGGAGTGCTTGAACAACAGCACAGATGTCCTCAAACTAAAATCAGGCATAAGGCATATATAAAACGTCTGACAAAATTTCTGCTATCCCTAAAGGCAACCTCTTATAGTATGTTCTCTCATAAAATCATTACAGCGTGCAACTAGGAATATTAAGAGGCCTTTTATATTTAACCTCCTTTGCAAAACTCCATAAGTGGTTATGTAAGCAATGAAACTGAGACAGGTTTTCTGTTTGTTGACTATTCAAAGACTCTCTCCTCTCCCAATAAGTGTCATGTGATAGAACTGTCCCCTGCTGTAGCCACACTCCATGGTCTGCTACTAACCAGTTTCGAGAGTTTCACTGAACTACTACTTACATACACACTTATGTAATTGATCATTATGACCCTTCAGTCAGGATTATGCCCTAGTTTCTCACACCACCTATGTTGTATGTGTTAATTTCATCAAAGAGTGGCAGTACCTACAGTTTAAAGTCGATACCGAACGCCAGATTTTTTAGAAAGTTTTCATGACAATTTTATTTATATATATATTTACACTCAGAGCTTTTGTCAGAAATTCGCTGGCCCTACTACTTTACTTGTAGAGTTTCTACCAGAAATCTGTTGAGAGGAAGTTCCCGAAGAAATATGTTTTCATATTTCGTTTTGATCGAGATATCTGACATGGAGTTTAAACCGTGGCCTACTAGAATACAGCGATTTCGGAATTTCACGGAACAACTGTTCAACTTAATTTAAATAGAGATTCAGAAATTGATAAGTTAGGTTAGCGGGTAGCTTACCATTCACAAACAACTTTACTTGGTGGCCCATTGTGTTACCCAGTGAGAAGGAAAGTCCCCTTGTAATGATCTGTTATTAGCGAATTTGAACCACTCCGATCTCTAGATGTCCTCAGACAAGTTTCCTTACTGGCATGTTCGCCGCCATGCCCAGATCTAAAAACGTTCTTTCACCTAAACATCTATGGCGCCTGTTCTGAAGTACAGTGTTGTGCTGATTCTATTTCATCCACATCCTGACAGCTTCTATAGTAATCGTGGAAGAACAGCAAAACCGCCAATAGCTGCAGTGTTACATTAGAATTACTATTAGAGTGCGCAACGTTCTCTATTTGTACTCAAGCAGTTCCTTGGTTTTTCTGTTGTCCACTGCTGTACACAGCAGTTTTGTAATTCGGCAATCAGTTACGTTGGACTATCCATGGTTTGTTGAATTCCATTCTGCTTTTACCAATTTGAAAAAGTATTCCTGTAGGGAATGAGCTGATACAAACATAATTGGTCATTACAATCCTTTAGTCAGGATTACGATCTAGTTTCATTATACATGAGTGCCGGGACCTACAGTTTAAAGTCTACTCCGAACGACAGATTGCTGAGAAACTTTTCATGGCAATTTTATTTACTCTCAGAGTTTTTGCCAGATATCTGCTGCGTGGAAATCGCCAAAGAACTATTTTATCATATTTCGTTCAATTCAGAGATGGCTGACCTGGGGTTTGAACCGAGGCCTCACGTCTAATATGCCATCACAATGCCTGCTAGACTACGGCGATTTCTGAGCTGATAGATAAATAAATTGATAGAGAGTACGAAGGATGGGACACAGCAATCCATCAGACTATCCAGAAGGAGCTTGATAAGCGTAAACTTTAGACAGTATTGACTGAAAGAATATTTGTTCAGACTAGAGATCATATCGAAATTTTTGATGAAACCCATCACTGTACAGGACAGTTAATGCTTTAAAATAATATAAAAAATGATAAACTATGCTATAAGCAATGTTTAAACCAGAGAACATCCATCTATGTATGTACTGCATTAATATTTTAAATTATTTTCCGATTTCATTTAAAATAATTCTTTTATAAAACAAATACGAAATGATTTACTCATAACAATAGCGATCCTTTTTAATTGTGTGTGAACACCATATATGCACCAATGACATTCGGGCAAACAAATACAATATTTAATGGCGATAATTTTGTGGGTCAAATATTTTTTTTGTTTTTGTTTTTTTTTTTTTTTTAATTTTTCTCATATTATTGCTCAACATATGGTTCTGTTCTCTTCATTATTCCACTGTATAGATAAGTTTAAAACCAGCTGTGAAATAGTATACTTGCATATACATCTGTTCATTTTTCCAAACTGTTGTGAGTACGTATGTGTGTGTGAGTGTGAATATGGTATATGAATGAATATAAGTTTATTTTCAGTTTATTTAAAATAATATTTTTTTAATTAATTAAGAAATGATCCCCGTACAAACAAATGGACCACATGCTGTATTTTATTATTTCTCACTTAATTTAAAACTCGCACATGCATACATACATGTGTATGTATAACCATACTATCATAAACATATACATATACATATACAAAGTTTAATTTACAATTATGTGTTTGTAGTGTACAAAAGTGCAAATGCATGAGTGTATAAGAGTTGAAAGGGTCTGTGGATTTAAATTTGTCTTTCTTTTTTTCATTTCATTATAATGAATCAGCAGTTGCATACGTTTGTCTGTAAATACAAAAATGCATACGTATATTTAAGTGTTTATATTTATTATTATTTGACCATATTTATTTATATTTGCAAGCAAACATATGTATGCATTTCAATATATCGAAAGATTTTTAATTTAAAATTTTCATAAAAAAATTCAAATTTTTTTCTGATTGTTTATCTGCATGTGTAGTATAGTTGGGACATTATTGACTTATAATTAGCTTTTCTTATGTATTTTTAGTTGAATGCAACTGCATCTATTGAAAGCTTGTAATGATAAAAAAATATGATCAAACACAAAAACCTTAAAAAATTATTTATTTATGTATTTACCTTGTCTTGCATCAAAACTTTATTTGTGCTAATTTTGATTTTAAATGATATGACCAAGTAAGTTAGCAGACGCACAGTGGTATGGCATGATACACTTTTATGCTAGTTCACTGAAAATTACCGCTTAGAATTCTAGTGATTTTGTCAGTTGTCGTAGTGCCTGAAAAAATATTTCTCTGGCGGCTTCTATTCAGCAGCTTTCTGGCAAAAACTCCGAGAGAATAAATAAAATTGCCATGAAAAGCTTTTTAAAAAAATTGTCGTTCGTAGTCGACTTTAAACTGTACGTTCCGTCACTCATGTATAATATTAACACACACACAACATAAATGGTGTGAGAAGCTAGGTCGTAATCCTGACTGACGAATTGAAATTAGCAATTTTGATTAAATTTTTCTCAAAATCTTTATCATATCGAAGTGAAAGTCTATAAATTTGGTTTATATACTCCCCAGTATAAATTAAAGATGCATGCCAAGTTTGATCAAAATTATCCACATCCAGCATTTACCGCCTTTATATTTTAAATCAATGGTTGCAATAAGAATATCAAGACGGAATTAGCTTCTTTTTTATGATTTTTTGGATACTATTGGATAATTAAAAAATTTTGATTTTCCCAGAGTAATGGAACCCCCCAGTTTTTTAATGTCAACTCGGACGAGATTTACTCTCCGAGTTTTTGCAGGTAGAAATATTCATATTTCGTTTTGTTCGAGATATCAAAACTGGGTTTTGTACCGCGTGTTCTCGTTTAATAAGCCAATACACTCCTACCAGACTACGGCGAATCCTCATGAGTGTTGGCCTTAGTAAAAATAAAAAACTATACCCAGTAACATAGAGAAAATTATAAAATCTGTACCCGTCCTAGCGAATTTATCACCAATGCAATTAACGATGTTATGTCTTAAGCCTTGAAACTGTACAAGAAATGAATTTGCAAGACATTAACAGACGAGGATAGTTCACGAGATTTCAGGGAAAATATCACCATCCAACTGCTTTCAATATGGCATTAACACTAGATTTCCCAAGAAATTTGTATACCTATTTATACCAACACCAGTAAAAAATAACTTTTTTAGTGTGTAAATCTTGTATGTGCTATAATGTTACTTATCGATAATAATGAAGTTGCCAAATAAATTGGTAATATATATTATATCTAAACAAAGATCTATAGCTATCATAGAAAAGCATACCAGTCAAAATGACTGGCACCGGTATAAGTACCACAAACGAAATTAATTTTTTTTTTATTGTGGACACAAGTCCTCAAATGATCAAATTAATTGTATTCAGTTGTCGTTATAAAAATCAATATTTAATTTCGTCAATCATTTTGACTGGCGTGGTAAATCTAGGGTTAAAAGAATTTGAAAATTTAAAAATTTTACAACACTCTTCATGGTGTAATCATATTCATGTTTACATATGTTGCGTATGAGTAATATTTAATTATTTTGCAGAATATCACTCATACGCAACATATGTAAACAGACCAGTTGAAATGAAACAATAAATCCATTGTCAATAAATTAATGGTCAAATGTTAGCAAAATTTGAAATGTTATTTAAACAACGTTTATACATTTAAATCATATTGTTGAATATGAAGAAAAAATGTAAATAAAAAATGAAACTTTTCATACTTCAAACGCTTTTTTAAGATATGCCAGTTGCTATAAAAAGTAGAAAGTAAATGGCTAAAGTGGACCGTGTTAGTATAAGAAACAAATGCATTCTGTCACTTATTCATTTAAACATGATTAATTTGAGATAAACTCAGATGGAGTAGTGTAAGCTATAGAGATCGGCATGCGTAATTATGTCAGGGTAATACATCATGGGCAGGGCTAGAAGCTCTGTGTGAATTTTCTCCCGTTGAATGTGGTAGAGAAAACCATACACATTGAAATTACTGGTAGGATAATGAGAGACAAATGCAACACGATATTCACATCAGGAAACATAATAACGCAATAGATCGAGTGGATAAAATTCCTCTAATAGTCTCCTGGTCAAAACCAATGAATACTATAATTTTAGAAATTTTATTTGAGGTAGAGAGTGAGTATTAATAATAAATAAGCCAATATGAAGTGCACATGAAATTTTTAGAAAAGGACCGTATTGTGTAATACAGGGTGTTAGAAGCAGACAGTGGGACATGGGCGGTGAATGATCGATCGCAGAATGAAATATGCAGAACCCATGTGGAAATTTACGAATAATCGAATAATACTTACAACTTAGCTACAGAGAACGAAACATTGCAATACTATCTGACAGTCCAACCATCCACATACTTAGTTTATATAAGGTAGACGGAAAATAAGTGTGGAACTTCTTGAGAAAGCTGACCATATAATATAAAAAGGCAATGAGAAAACAGATGAAGGGGACCAACATCTAATAACGGAATCAGATGAACAGTTTGGAAAAATGTAATTGGCCAATAGGAATAAAAAAGAGAGCGAAACCTTTTTTAAGCCACACGGTTTTAAGACAATCTAAGCTTATCTTTGATGATTATAGTCGAAGAAGATAAAGGAATAAAATTTAAATGAGAAATACGGAATAAAAGAACATTCGATTTGAGATCATACTACATAAAAAAATGGATTCCTTAACATGATGTTTTATATATCCAGTGTAATATAATGCTTCACCGGAAAGCAAATACATTGCAATTAGGGCTTAAGCTATAATTTGTTTAAGTACTCAGTTCAGTAGTTCTTTAAAATATTTTTGAGATACCGCGACATATTTTAAGATTAAGATAGTGAGTAGTTACGTAATTAATCCTCTGGAATCGGAAATTCTGTACAATTTTCTTTTCCACAGTAGACAGCAATTATAGCATTTTTTCTATCTGTCAAGCATACATACAAATTCCAACAGAAGCAAATTCTATTTGTATAGAATATCTGTCTATTCCTACCAACACACTACCTACTAGACTGCGGCGACTTTATGTCACTTATATGCCAGGATAACACGATACTAATTAAAAAATAATTTCTGACAATTCGAGTCAAATATTTGGCAATAGTGGTGCAATTGTTAAAGTGTTTGTCTACAACCCAAGCCCTCCAGATACAAATACAGCAGGAAAAGAAATTTATCCACAATTATTTCATATTTTAAAGATTAAAAGGCTTCATTCTATTTCTAAGTAATCCATAGAGAAATTTTCTAAATCCCGATTACCAAGAGAGAATGACATCAACAATAAAAATCATATGAAAGTGAGATAACTCCACATAGAAATTTTATTGACCAAGTATCCTTATCATCACACCCATTTGCAGTATTCAATAATATTTTTACAGAGATCAATAAAACCAGATACCGATAAAGTATTTGCAAAGAAGTACCAATCACCAAGTTTGTATGCTAAAATCACTTGAAAAATTGCTTGATTGATCCTTATTATATTGACTATCACCTCAGATGCATACTTTTGAAAAAGTTATATCAGCTGGTTAATAATATAAGTTGAATTAGCGGCATATTAGCACCATGAGGAAAATAAGTTTTAGGAACCATTTTGTATAGTGTGGTCTCGAACTATATATGCCATAAAGGAATAAACAATTACACAGGATATACCACGGAGAAATGCTTAAAACTTTAATATGCAATGTGATATTATTTAATAGGTTTGCTCTGGTGGTCATCAACAAATGCCTATATTTCAGTTCTCCTATAATGCGGTTAGTAGTCGAACAGTGTATGTGAAAGTCCGGTGTCGTAATATATATACCACAGCTACTCTTTCCCGCAATTTGGAGCCATTGAAGTAAACCTTAAATTCAATGCCGTCGAGCTTTGTGTTGCAAAACTAAAGTTGTAATCACATAAGATAGTCCCACAGAAAAAAGTGATCTTCACTTTAAATTGTATTAAAATTCTTTGATAATAAATTTATAGTTTTGGGAGTTTTGACGTCCAGAGAAATTTTCAACGAAACCATACAAAGAATGTAGTGACTTGCTCCTTATTTTAGTACTGGGTCCTGGTAGTCCATAAGTTATTTTTATCTTTGTCATCGTGAAGCTATATATCTGAACTCGCCGATGTTGTTAAAGATTATGTACGATATTGACTGTGTATCCAGTACGGATCGTCACTAATTAGTTTTTAGTCTTTCTATGTTTTTACTGCCTTGAAAACCCCTAAATAAGGCCGTGGTAATAAAATTCCTAAGCTCGATTAAGATATATGTATACAATCCATTCAAATTTGCTCCAGCGAAACTCTTTGTGTTTATGTCTCCTATAACTGCCTTGGCCAAAAGTAATTCGTAACTGGTCATGCGTGGGACTATGTGTATAGAACATGAACCTGACAGTGGCTTTAGTAAAACTATTGAATTGTTGGTGTTACTGGTGGTCGTTTTACATTAATTTCTGCACTATCTAAACTGTGTAAAGCATAATCCTGGTTTGCAGATGAGACCTACGTCTGTGAGTTCCAACGAATTTCGATTTTCTTTATTAATTTCCTTAAAGGATAAGAAGTTTCCTTAGTCTAGTAGATAGTGAGTTGGCTTGCTTATTAGACGTGAGGCCACGGTTCAAACCCCAGCTCAGACATTCAAACGGAATATGAAAAATACTTCTTCAGTGGCTTCCTCTCACCAGAGCAGTAAATAAAATTGCCATGAAAAGTTTCTCAAAAAAATCTGTTGTTCGGAGTCGACTTTAAGCTATAGGTCTTACACCACTCACGTATAAATTTCACACATTCAACATAAGTGATGTAAGAAGCTAGGTCGTAATCCTGACTAAAGGAGTTTAATGACCAATAATGTATTTAGTCTTGTAGTAAAAATTCTGAGAGTAAATCAAATTGCCATGAACCGTTTCTCATATCTGTTGTAGTAGTAGTAGATTTGAATTATTTTTTAGTTAACGATGGTTGAGTAGAATGAAAGTCAGCCACCTACCAAAAGAGAAACTACAATAAAAATCTGTGGACAACAGTAAACCCTCTAGGAAATGAAACTCAAATGACCTTATACTTGTGTTTTTAATTTTCTCCTAAGCTTTGGATTTGCCTTTAAATATCTTTGTGGATGGATTATTACTTTTCTTTGGTACTAGTTTATTTTTCTCTTTCTTTATCTGCCTTTTGTTTTATTATTATTACGAGTATATTTTACCCAGAAATGTTAGTACATGTTACAAATTGTTGTCATTATTTTTTGTACATAAGTATGCATATTTGTGTGTGTGCGAGTACTCTCTTTCGTTTAGATTTTTCCTTATTTGTTGGTATTATTTTTAGATTTTTTTAATTTTTCCGTCTCTCTCTCTTTTTCGTTTTCTTTTACTTGTTCTGGATTACTTATTACCAAATGATGTGGAATTGTTGTTTGAATTATAAACAAAGAAGATTATTATCGTTATTGTTATAGTCTTAAAAAAATGAAAATGAAAGAATGAAAAAATAACAAACAAATATTCAAGTAGTAAATGGGAAAAGCAATGAAACGAAGAAATTCTCCGATGTTGAGGATAAGAGGAGGAGGAAAATTTTTAAGAAAATTTTTGCATCATTTGTCGTTTGGCAAATGGGCCAAGTGTGGAAATATTTAAGCTGACAAATTGCAATATTAAATTAAGTATTAAGTGAACAGCAATTTCAAAATTGTAAACAAACAAACGAAATGAGAAAAACATGATGCTATTAAGGCAACATCAAAAAAGGGCGTAGTTTAAATTATGATGTTTTGTTTAAATTAATAAAATTTAATTAATCATATAAAAATAGAATTTAAATTTAAAAAGAAAATAATTCTAAATAAGTCCTACACTTGTTAGTAAACAGTATTGCTTGATATTCTTTTTTCGTATTTCATACTATCTGCAGACAAAAAGGCCTATTTTTCTTGATATTTATTTACGAAAATGAAGAATCTAGATACTGGTGTTTTGCTTATACATAGCTTCACATTAAAATTTTAAACAAAAGCTACAAAAACAAACCTGTTTAGAAATTATCGTACTGCTTGTATAACAACAAACACCAGCATAAAATAATGGTAAACAAAAATCCACAAACAACACTAATGAGTGTAAACAATAATGTTTGCAATAATAGAGATTTCGAAAATGCGAAGCCACGAACTTTCGGCTTCAAAAACATTCATCAGACTGTTTATCCCGCCCTATAAAGGGCAAGGCAAAGCAGGCGAGTGAGTTAGGGAAGTTCAGTCAGCCTTGTATGAAGACGCGGTGCGTTTGAAAAGAGTAATCGTGGTTTGAAGATCTCCGTTACAAAGATCCATCGTACGATTGTTTATGCAAAGGATGTAAACAGAGGAATAACAAATAAAGCAATTGCTGTCGTTTACATAAAGTTGTGAACAGTGCCACATAGAATTGTGCGGATAATAAGGCATTTTAATTAAAACTAACCACAAATGTATTTTTATTTTATTTGCAATCTACAAGCTCATATTTTAAAAGTTAAAAACGTAACAATATTAAACAAGTCTGAAGAACTTCAAGTCCTCATAAAGCGACAAAATCATTAGAAGTGTTTGCTGCTTTATCTAGAGCGTAAGCCTCAGTTTGATTAGGTTAGGTTAAATAATCACTCGCCTTATGCTACAAAGACAATAGAAGCAACACAGCAAACGCAGCAATCCCTCAAAAATCGAATACAGGAAAAGATTATTTTCAAGAAACAATCAAATTGCTGTGACAGATTTGTTGCATTTGCCGTATTGTGTTTATAGCATTAAGCGCGCTTCAATGGAGTTTTATCAAAGAGAATTCTAAAATTCTATCTGACTTCTCTCAGCGATTTGATTAATTTTGTGAAGATAAACGTTTTACCCAAACCGCCCCTAGCTGGTCAAGTTCTATCTATAAATTCTGAGTGCGCATAAAACTTTCGTCTCGGTTTACAGAAGATGTTCAGTGATCTCCACTCTTTCCGCGTCTCTAATAGATCATGGGTGTATTTAATGCTAATCATGTTGTCCGTGTATCCATAAAAGTCCAAATTAGTCTAATTTCTCTAGGATTGGTTTCATGTTTGTATAGAAATGAGAAAGAACACACATACATACATAATTGGTCATTACAACCCTTCAGTTAGGACTACGACATAGCTTCTCACACCACTTATGTTGTGTGTGTTAATTGTATACATGAGTGGCGGGACCTACAGTTTAAAGTCATCTTCAAACAACAGATTTTTGAGAAACTTTCCTCGGCAATTTTATTTAACTCACATTTTTACCCAGAAGACTGCTGAGAGGGAATCGTTGAAGTATTTCATTTTGTTGGAAATGTCGTCTTAATATCCATAAAAGTTCAAATTTGTCTGATTTCTCTAGGATTGGTTTAATTTTTCCACCTTTCCTGTACGAATTGTTAATTATTAATATTATCGTATAGAGATACGAACGTATTGCGATTAAACTGACTAACAATAGGATACTTCCTGGCTGCAGTAAGAATAACTGTCTGATATCTTGTAACCTGTTAGGTATTTAGTTCTGAAATGCTTTAAAGCTACACGGATTTGTTCTTCGTACCATATAATCAACAAATTAGACTTGCAGCAATTCCTATTCTATACAAATGTTCTTTGAAATCTAGAATGGCAGGTAGCAAGTTAATATCACTAAGCTATTCTTATGTAGCTTGATGCAAGACGTAAATTTCGTTTCACTTAAATCCTCCTACGTAATCCTTGATAAGAAGATTCACCAGCTGTCTTTATTTTATAATATAATCGTTATAATAAATATATCCTTCTAAACTCCTGTAGAGAGGGATACGGAAATCTGTGAGGAGAACCTTCTGCTCTGAGACCCTAAAAATGGTCACCTTAATTCCCCTATCCACACACATCCTGGCTATTGCACTTTATGCTCGAGTCTCGACAGTCTTCATTGCCCTGATTTTATCAGTCTCTGTATTTTATCAAACTCCAACTATCCATCTATTTGCCCAAAACGCCACTATTGGTATGCATGCTATGTAGTATTTTCAGGTTATACCACCCAAATATTTTCTACAAGATTATTTGGCAACCCCTAGAGGGAGCAATACTAATCTCACGTTTAAAACCTAAGAAAACAATTTGAATAGAAATTTATTTTAAAGGCAATGAATTGCTTTCTTAGATTTCGTCGTTTCAGAGTGTAACTATAATAGAAACTTCAGACCTCGCAACCTCTTAAAAAAGGATAAGGGCCGATCAGCAAGAATTTTCTAACCACCACACAGTTTCACAGATGGACTTGCTATCATTCCACTTCCTGATATAGGAGACTTGTTTAACTGGAAAGATTTTATTTGAAACAAAGCAAAGTAAATAATTAGAAGATTCTGTAGAGGTTTTGTGAAAGACCTTAAAAAATGAAATGAATAAATAATTCAAAAAGTACTACGATTTCAATTCAAACTGCTTAAGCTTCAAAAATATAATAAAATCTACTAGCCCTTCGACCTCTCCCTCAGTATAATAAAACCTCACCTAGTATTACCACAAATTATTGTATTTATGGGAGTCGTTCCTTAGGCGCTGTTTTAAAATTAGAAAATTAAATGACACCCAGGGACAATATTATATGTTTTAGTTCTCACTCGTTTGTTCATATGTCGAGTAAAAATCGTCTCAAACTTACAATACTCTAAAGAATAATTAAAGATTCTCAGGTGACTTTTTAATTCTGAAAAAAATCTTTTTTTTAATTTAATTCTTTAACAAAAAACTGTAGTCTAACCAAAACGAAAAATTGTAATTAAAAAGGATTTGAGACAAACTTTTGAATACAGGATCTTTCCTCAGTTGAAAACTGAACCTACATTTTCAAGGGATATTTTTATAATGTTTACTAAGTGATGTAGCAAAGGATCTTTAATGCAAGAAATAAGCTTTGTTCAGACTTTTAGTCGGTTACGTACTTCAAGACTCTAACGAACGTCATCAGTTCGACGTCCGTGCTTGTGCAGGAATGCCGATGATTCCTCAGGGTAATTTCAGTTCAAAATCAACTTATAAGTGAGTTTCAGGTCATAGAGATTTCCTCAGAAATTACATTGCCGAGGAACTGTCGAGGGCCGATTTGGAGCCCTCCGACATGTTGCAGGACATAGGTATTCTAAATGTCCCAGTTAGACCAGGTATTCTCTCCTCGTTTTACGTGGACGCTCAACTTTGTTTGCAGCAGAAAAGCACGCTGTAATATTGCCAGACTCCAAAAGAGTTGTATTGATAACATGACAACTGATTGCCTTATACCCTTAGATCATAAGTCCATTGCATATTTGGACTCTTAAAGTCCACAGTCTTATTGTCAATAGACTTGGCATTTACTCGAAAGACGTCTGGAGTAGCTGCGGATGTTAAGAGGAGGAGGAAGAGACTGTCATTCATGGCAGGTGTTATTTTCTATCATGTTTGACTGAACTCTAGAAAGCCTTATTCTGAAATCAGTTTCTTTTCGGGAATTTGATAAACACAAAAATTTCTAAAGAAATAAAACCCTTTAGGCAAAAAAATTCAACCTAGACGTATTCAAATTTTTATTAAAATTGTTCACACCTTTTATTGTAAACCCCTTTATATTGCATTCGTAATTATTTTAACAATTTTTGTTACATTTTTTAACCTCTCACCCATAACTTCTTGAACAAGTAAACATTCATCACCATATTTGGATATTTTATTTCAATTTAAAAGTTTAAATGAGTTTTGTTCACCCGGTATACACTAGAGGTTTAAGAGTTCGGTTGTAACTCTCTTAACTTTGGTATGGTTAACTTTACTCTACAAGTACAAGTACAGACAAACTTATGCACCCACAGATATTCATATAAAAAAAATTTTGTTTTGTAGATACAGTGTAGGATAAATTTAGGTTGAAGAAGATATTGGAAACGTTTTTATGGTTTTAAAAGCAAAATTAATCGCAGACGATGGCAAAGTCAGAATGACATCAAGTAAGTATTTTAAGGGAATTGTTACTTCCAAGCTTCTAATTCTGATCTCTACAGTCAACAATTGAACAATATTAAGGAACAGAAAAGTTATTGTGTTCTATCTTGGCAACACCATACCACACTTATTCCCAATGACCCGTTCGCAAGTGAAGGAGCTTGGCCTTCAGTTAATCTACTGCTGCTATCTGTGCATAATGTAAATTTAAACTCTATAGATGTCGATGTTATCGTTTCTAGATAGCCAAAGAAATTCTGGACAGATTATTCTAGTTCTAAAAGTTTGTAGACATATAACCTATATTTACAACTTTTTGTGTCTCACTATATTCATACCCACAATTGGTGGGAATGAATGAAACATTTTTTTATGAAAAATATCAGTTTCTAGAGGTGAACATTAAGCTTTAAATTGCAGCTATATTGTATATGAAATAAAAAAAATTAAATTTAACCACAAAAAATATTCAATTTCGAAAAGAATTTTCCCTCCCTTTTCCATCTTTTTTTTTTGGTAATAAACTCCATGTTGATGATGATGATGATGTTACTGATGCTTTTAGACGATGTTGATAATGATGAATTTGTGTCTGAGTTAAGGAAAAATATTTTGAAAGTTTTCCTTATGTTTGCATACTTATGAGAATTCCCAGGATACAAAAATATCTATTTTGTCCAGGTTTTGTGGTTTATTTCATTTCGGTTTTTCCTGAATAACATATCACATGTTTTATTATTTAATGCTGATATTTAAGATATAATTTATTTATCTTTAATACTTTAATACAAAGGGTACGTACGTACTATTGATAATTGGACCAGTAATGAGAAAAGTTTCTTATAAAGTCAAATGGGAATTAAAATGAGGCATTAAATCGTAATCATTGGAGAAATTATTATCAAAGAAAATTTATTTTCTATGATGGCACTAAAACCACATGACAAACTAAGCAATGTAGAAAATATTTGAAAATATTTTGGATTTGATTCATGGAATTTTGAGAAATCTTTTTTGGTAGCCATATAAGCCACAATTCTAGGAAGAATTATAAAAACTTAATGAAGGAATGTAAAAATGTCGTTGATATTATAAAATTAAATGCAATAAGAAGATTACTTGTTACTGGATGCCCTGGTAGTCTAGTGGGTAGTTTGCTTTGGTATTAGTGTAAGGGTCGTGTGTTCGATTTCCACCAGAGACTCTGGTCTGTTATACTACAACGAGCATAAGTTCTAAGCCACTCATTTGCAATTGTATTGTAATTAATAAATAAATACTTACATGTTGCTTAGAGCGACTCAAGTTGTATGGATGCGAAATTCGTGCAAGATGTACCCCCCTCAAAATGAACATTGGTCCAGACATACACGAAGGTACTGTGAAAATTTCAAGAAAATCGGTTCAGCCGTTTAGCCGTTTATAGACTGCAAGCAAAGCCACAAATATATAAGAAGAAGAAGAAGAGAAGAAGATAAGATAAGAAGAAGAAGATAAGTCTAGTTTACAAAATTATTGCTATCTCAGGTCATACATTATTCGTAAGATAAGCAGCATAATGGATCGTGTTATCTACAAAGACGTACAAGAAAATACTATGCTAACACATGCAGATGAGGAAATGCCACTAAAGTGAATATATCAGCATGAGAATGATCCGAAACGTAAAGTTAAAAGTGTGAAAGAGTAGTTTGTAGGTAATAAAATCAATGTAATAAACTGATCTATACAACTCCTTGATCTCAAACCCCTAGAAAGTCATTGGGATGTTAGAGATCATCAGATATTACATGGTTCCTGTAAAAATAAAAACAACCTTTTCCAAGAGGTAGAAACCACATGAAAAGGCATTTCTAAAGAGGTTCTTACCAGAGATCAGCAATGAATCGTTTTTTCGCTACTCATAAGTACTCATTAAATTTTAAGTATGAGTGAGTCAACAGTATTGAAATTCAACTACTCTGATTCATTCGTACTCACTACAACATTGATTTATAAAATACCGGTTGCAATGACTATGAGTACAACGTTGACCTCAAATTCATAACATTCGAAATATGTTTGATTCAAATATAAAAAATACTTTTAATACTCATAAATGATTCGAGTGATTATAATTAAGCATTTCCTATAACTTCTTTATTTGGTTGCCATTTTGTCATTTAATATTTGACATATGAAGCCAGTTAATGATTAGTTTACTGTACCAAGTCTAGCATATAAGTATTGCCATCCCGACGTGCTAGCAACAACGCTTTCTTTGAAATATTGCTAAAGAACCTTGTTTTGTTTCAAATGATGTTAGTTTTTGATATTATCCTCCTAAGGTCCAAGGCATTTCTAAGAAGATCATTCAGAGGGGCATTGTTTCCATACGGCCATATTAAACAGGAACCTGCTACTGTAAACCAATCACGGGGTACAGAAATTTATCACTTTAGCCACTTTACTTCACAGCCACTTTTTGAAGCAAATTGCTTTCAATTTTTTTGGTTTGATAAAGATTTCCAGTTTGTATGTTTACACTCACATATTTACATAGGTTTTGTCTCTAAATTGTTGTGTTTATTTTATTTATAACCGGATTAAATAAAATTTTTAAATAAACATTTTCGATGTATTTTAGTAGTTTTCTTTGAAACGTTTCGATTTCCTAATGTTATTAAAATATTTAAACAAAAATATTAAAAAAAAAAAAATTAACAAAATTTATGAGACTTTAATGCCCCAAATGAAAAAATCTAAAAACTTAAACAGAATGCGAAGCAAGAAAAAAAAAACTGTTTTTCTTTCAATAATCTTTTCTACTGGCATATTGGCAAAGCTATTATGGCAGTCTGACATGAAATTATAAAAATGAAAATGCTTCTCTCTGTGTGTGTGTGTTTATAAATAAAAAGGATACAATTTTATATACAATATGTATGTACATTGCTATATCTTAAGTTTATATATTTACAATAAACATTGCCAAAATTTTAATTAATATTATGTGAAATATACGAGGGCGGTTACAAAATTATTTTGCATAAGAACGAAACTATAGAAAATGTGGGAAAAAGTTTTCTTAAATCCTTAAGATAAAATTTCACTTTCAAATGACTACAGGTTTACCATCTCTATGGTAAACAATTTCTTAAAAAATAATAAAAACAAGTTCTACCAGAATACCATCTAATTGGACTTTTATATCGATTGGTCTAAGCATGTATTTACTTAAAAAACGACAATCAATCTTTTATGTCTATAAATTCACGGACTATGGAATTGTGAAACTTAAGAAATATATCAGGATGACCGAGAATAAGGCATTTTTTTACTACTTCAAGTCGTCTAATTTTGGAACAATCCTCGTAATAACACATTCACTAAGAAATCTATGTACACACAGTGTAGGTTATAAGTTATGTTTATAGCTGTATCCTAATATTTATATTTATTAATTAAATTTTGGCAAATATTTTCTAATGTTATGCCTTAAAATATGAATTGATGACATAGTATGTCATAACACTCGAAAAATATCACTTGCCCAACCTAAAATAGTCAATCGATTTCTTATTGAATCTAATTTTATTGCATAACGAAAATACTTTAATCAACTAAAGTGTATTTGGCTAGAAAAAAAGTATGCGTAGGCACTTTCACTACGATGAGAGCTTCAGTACTTTGAATATGAGTAGTATGAGTATGATATTAAAAAAAGTATGAATACGTATATGTATCAGAAATTATGAGTATGATTCAAATCTACTCATTTTTTTGAATACTTATTGCTGATCTCTGCTCAAGATACAGTGTTTTCTTTTCATGACCTTAAAGCAAGGTTTTCAGCATCCATGAGTTACTCAACGTGATGCCAGAGCGGTATAACACTCACATTGTATAGTTATTCTAGAAAACTGAAGAGAAGTATTGTCCAGAATTATTGGCATGAAATTGGTGACAATGTCATTACAAATTCTATTTAAGATGCGTGAACATTGGATACGGGCAAGATTAGGTAGTAAATCTGACAATGTCAAATAGAGAACGCAAGGACAGTCTACTTAAACACCAATGGCGTACACTTTGTATAGCTGTTGTAGTCAGTACTGGATATTGCATTCACTCAATGCTTCATGTCATATTGCAAAAAAAGAAAGCCATTTGGGTTGTATACGACCAGGAAGAAAACACTTGGTCGTCTGCAATGCAGATAGTTTCACTCATCTAACGATGGTAGGCAATGAGAAGCCATACGGCTTCATCAGGTCCTGGAAAGGGAAGAATATTAACTATGGTATCAAAATAGCTAAAACTTGATCTAAGTGGATCTGTCCTATACACCCACAATGGCGGTAATGGAAGAAGACCGATAAAGACCGGTGTCTATGAAATCATAATTTATTGTATTGTTACGATAATGAAAAATCTAGAAACTGGTATTTTGCTTTTACATCGCTTAACATTAAAATTATAAACAAAAATACAACAACAAACATCAGCATATAATAATTGTAAACAAATGAACTAAATTATATCAACAACATTACAAGAATAAATGTAAATAAAATACACAAACAAAAATAATGAATGATGTTTACATTTATAGAGATTTCGTGAAGTCACGAACATTCGCCTTGAAGAACATTCATTAGACTGTTTACCTTGCCATATAAAAGGCAAGGCAAAGCAGGCGAGTGAGTTAGTGAAGATCAGTCAGTCATGTGTGAAGGCGCTGTGCGTTTGAAGGGAGTAGTCGTGGTTTGAAGATCTCCGTTACAAAGATCCGTCGTACAATTATTCAGTGATTGTTATTGTTTATGCAAAGGATGTAAACAGAGGAATAACAAACAAAGCAATTGTTGTTGTTTACATAAAGTTGTGAACACAGGCACATAGAAATGTGCGAATAATAAAGAAATTTAATCAGAAATTTAGTCGCCGTAGTAGGGTTGAAATCCTAGGTCAGACATCAAAACGAAATATGAAGAAATATTTCTTCGGCGACTCCCCCTCAGCAGATACCTGGCAAAAACTCTGAGAGTAAATAAAATTGCCATGAAAAGCTTCTCAAAAATCTGTCGTTCGGAGCCGATTTTAAACTGTAGGTCCCGCCACTCATGTATAAAATTAACGCACACAACATGAGTGGTGTGAGAAGCTAGGCCGTAATCCTAACTGAAGGGTTGTAAAGGCCAAAATGTACATACATATGTATGTAATCAAAATGAAACACAAATTTTTTTATTTTATTTGCAATCTACGTGCTCACATTTTAGACGTTTTTAAAGGGTAAAAACATAACAACATAAAGATTTAGAATTCTTTCGTTTTGCAGTCAATTCAGTCATTTTGGTAGCAGTTTGTATCAAATTCCCAAAAAAAAAATAGCAAATCGATATTAAGAAATTAATATTTGTTGTAGTATCTGCTTTCTTTTTTACAAAATAACATTTCTTCCATTCAAAAATTGTTTAATTTTTAAATAAAAAATGTATTTGGATTTAAATATTTATCAATTAACATCAATATTGTTATGAGCCTGCAAGGCCAAGTGCATTATACCAAAAAAAAAAGAAGAATAAAACACATTTTCAATGATTTCTCTATTACATTAGGTACACTTGATTTATTTTAAGTATAAAATTATACAAAAATATTAAAATATTTTGTTGTTTTAATATAAACAATTGCATTTTATATAGTATTCACTGCAAATAGTGCAGTCAAGTGGTAAACATTGCTATTTTTTTTCTCGTCTTTATTGAACAAAAAAAATTTAAATGAATTTCAAACATTTTATCATTTTGTTAGAAATATTAAGACAGGAAAAATTTACAATCTGTTTATAAACAAATAACAAATACAAGAAGCTTAATTGAAAATGAAAATAATACTCTTAAAAGATTTACGAGAAAAATTAAAGAAAAAAAGAATAATTAGTAGAGAATTGATATTTGGACACATTCAGTTGTGAAACATATTACAATTGTGTGAAAATGACTACCATATATCGGATGGGCCATCTATCGGTTTGAATTTAAACCATCGGTTATTTCGAATCTGACAATACTTATGTCATTCTATTCTGTCACAAAATGTCAGTATATTATCTCAACTGAATGTAATGAATCGATTTATGCTTGAGCAACGTTGGGATTTATTGGAGATTTATTTCCAACACAAAAACAATTGGTCGGAAATTGCTCGAAAATGTCGTACAAAATTTGGTCACGGAGAAGAAACAACAGTGCCTGCGGTATAAGCAAGTTTATTGCTGTAGTTCGTGAAATTAGTTTGATAGCTGATGCGCCAAGACGTGAGCTTGCTCGTACAATGCCTGCAGCCGAAAATGTCAAACCTGTGGCTGTGAGTGTGCATGACAGAATCCATCAACATCAACTTATCATAGTTCTCAAGAAATCTGCAAATGTCATATACCAGCTTACGTCAAATTTTATGAAAAGTTATCAGTATGACGCCTTACAAAGTTCAATTGGTTGAAGAGTAGAAGCATCTTTTGCTTCGCTACATGGGCCAACGAGAAATTGCAGGATGATGTCAATTTTGCTGAAAAAAATTCATCTTTGCTCATTTTCATCTTAGTGAGTACGATAATAAGCAAAATTACCGTATTTTGGGGCTCAAAAAACCCACACGTCGACTTACAGAAGCCAATGCACCCATTACAAGCGACTGTTTGGTGCGGCATGTAGAACACAGACATCTTTAGCCTATATTTCTTTGCAAATGAGGACGGCGCATCCATTACGGTCAATGGAGACATCTATCGCACCATGATAACCGATTTTTTTGCATCCATTCTTCAGCGTATTGATGTGAACGATGTTCGGTTTCAACAGGATGGTGCAACTTGCAACACATCTCATGCCGCAATCGATTTGTTGCGTCAAACGTATGATGGCCGTTTAATTAGCCGAAATCGTGATGTCAATTGGCCGCGAAGAAGCTGCGATTTGACACCATTGGACTATTTTCTGCGTCGCGCCGTTAAAGAAAATTGTTATGCCGACAAACCAAAGACAACTGATCATTTGAAGGCCAACGTTCGTGATGCTATTGCCGAGATACGAGCCATACACTCGATAAAATGCACGAAAATTGAACTATTTTGTGTGGGCTGCCGTTAAAGATAAGTGTTATCTCGTCAAACCAATGGCAATTGAGCATTTGAAGGCCAACATTTGTGATGCTATTGAAAACATACGACCCCATACACTCGAAAAAGTGCATGAAAATTGTTCCGATCGAATGAGGTGCTGTGACGCTAACCGCAAATAATAATATTCCATTTCTAAGCGGAGCAATTGTACTTCAGAGCAAAAAAAGAAATTTGGCAAAATTTTAAATCGCATTTGTTTTATTGAATTTGTAAATTTAAACTTTTAAACGGCCCACCCTATATAGAAAATTGTAGGCCAATTCTCTGACTATTTTTTTCTGGCCTTAATTTTTTAATCACTTCTCCTTCTAAAATTAGAAATGCTGTGTAAAATAATTTCTCCATTCAATTAAGTGCTTGAATAATAAACAGACATAAAATAATTTAAAACAAATGTTTAAATTGAACGCCAATAGCTGGAATAAAACTTAACAATATTTAATTCCTCCTCCCACTGTTATTTAAGAATGTAATTATAAGAATACGATTTTATTTTTATTTCTTATTTTTTTCGTATTTCAATTGAATTTTTCTGCTTTTAAAGACCACAATCATTGTCAATCGCCATTCTCATCTCTGGTTATTTGTCTGGGTGCGAAATGTAACCCATCCATTATAATTAAAAACAATTGTATCCATCACTCTACTCATGCCCCCCCCACACACACTGGAGGATATTCAAATGCAGGGTCATGCGGTAGTGGTTTATACACACACGTTCATTATTTCATTCATTCGATCTTCCAACCATACCTTCGTTCAGTGTTCGTCCGTGGATGTCTATTGTTGAAATGTCCACAGAACTTCACCTTCAGCTCAATCCTTATGCAGAGTTTTTCTGTTTTTTTTTTTCTTTGTTTCTTTGTTGTTGTAATGTTTCGTGTGAAACAATCAAACAGTAATTAACTCTCTTATATTTCTCTTTTAAATATTCGTCGTACGTACTCACCTCCTTTTGGCTCCTTTTGCCGTTACTTCATTAACAATGGCAACAACTCAGAACATACAATAGCCTAGCCTTTGATTTATTCTCTCTGTCACTCTCTCTGTTTCCCTGTCTCTCTGTCTCTTTATCTATTGTGTTCTATTTTAATCTATTATTTTCTCTTTTTTGCTTCTCTTACAGACAATCATACGCGAAATGAATCGCCTTGGCATGATGGTCGATTTGTCACACGTTTCGACGGGCACAATGCGTGACGCTTTAGAGGTTAGTGAGGCACCTGTGATATTTTCACATTCATCCGCCTATGAATTGTGCAATTCGAGCCGTAATGTACAGGATGACATGCTACAATCGTTGGCCAAGAATGGTGGCATTATTATGGTGAATTTTTATTCGAGATTCCTTTCCTGCAGTGACAATTCAACGGTACACGATGCAGTCGGTGAGTAATAAAAAAAAAAAGAAAAACACGTTAAAAAAAATTCCATATAAAATTTCCTTGAAAAGATTAAATCTTACGGACAGTATATACTGAAAAATTTAATTGACGTCATTGCTGGAAATATTAAAAATGCAGGATAAATATGGTACTGAGTACATAACTCAATTGAAATTGAAATTGACAATTAATGTTTGAATAATACCACTGAGTAGTAGAGAAATTGTTTTTAAACTACATTCAGGAGCATGACTGCAAAATAAAAACCAGATTTATTGTTGTTATTAAAAATCGCTGTAGTCTAGTAGGTACTGTGTTCGCTTATTAGAAGTAAAGCCCAGGTTCGAGCCCCAGGCCAGACATCCAAACAAAATATTTTGATTCGAATCTACTCATGTTTTTGAATTCTCATTGCTGTTGCTCTAATCCCGTACTAAGGGTCTATTTAAAACAACCAATTATAGCAATGGAAGTCGCCGTATGCTAGTAGGTAGTGTGTTGGCTGTTTAGAGCTGAGGCCTCGGTTCAAGCCCCAGATCAGACATCTCCAATGTCTGACCAGGGATTTGAACTCGTTGCCTTACGTCTAATAAGCCAGCACACTAGCTACTAGACTACGATGACTTTAGAGTCCTGTAGACATACCGTTTATAGATTTACCGATTATTGTAACTTCAGTGGCTCTAAGCTCCTCCTAGAGATTTAGGATCAATGCATGGTTCAAATTGACGGTATGTTGTCGGTAGCGACTTGTATTAAAGGTTTTACCAGGTTTTACGAGCTCGTGGTACACCACTCTTTTCTGGTCTCATTATACATACAGCATAGCCTTATTGCAGAATTTATCTGGTTTCTCAGTCCAAGTCGATGGTTGTCCCCGAATATCTACTACTGTTGCTGACAATGCAGCTGATTTTTTTGCCTACTATTCGGGCTGGCATTACATTCCTGAATATCTCATAATTTTATTTGCTTAGGATTCTGAAATGCAATCCATTTCTCATCACCAGTAACAATTCAATGCAACACTGATTTTCTATCATGTCTGTGCTTTTCGATTTTCCATCTATCTGTCATTCAATTCATGTGGTATCTATCTTCCTTACTTTTTTGGAACTTTCCTATAACTCTTGAGCGGGCAGATATTATTTGTTTTGATTTAACATTTCTGTCATGTGTTTCTGGCTCAAAGAGTCATCTCCATTCAATATTGTTTGCTATATCGTTCATTATTAACATCAAAATCGTTATCTCTGAACCTTTCGAACCATTTTCGACATATTGGTTCTGATAGAACAGAACAAGCATTGCGGCTCTCGAAACAAAAAATTTAATGCTTTCCGCAAATCATATTTTTCTGGTACAAAATTCGCCATCTTCAGAACGCTGAAATGATATGATTTTGTTTGTTCACTGATTTGATTGATGGTATACTGAATATGTTACTAGACTATTTATTTATTTGTATTTAATACACTTAGGGAATGGAACACAAAAACTAACGACTTATAAGTGTTCGTCACATACAAAACAAAAACAGCTGATTCGGAAAGTAATAAAACGTAAAAGTCCCGTTTAGTCATACATCAACGGAACGTAATGGAACATGCGTTCGTTTTCAGCATATGAAGAGCAGTGTAAATGCTTACTGAAATTAAATTACTGTTCGGCAAATGTTCTCATTGCTTTTCGTATTCTTAAACCGAGGCTAAAGCCAAATTCTACCTTTAGCATGTTGCTAATGCAACAATAGTTGAAAAGCGCAAGACATAAACTATGTAATAACAATAAAAAAAAAGTACTGAATGCTCCTCGCGGGTACTGCGGTATTTTTATAGCGGAAAATGTACTGAAAAATGTACTAAAGTAATGAATTTCCGGGAAACTGTAGGGCAGATGAGCTCGCCAGAGCTGGTGCGCTCCTTCCGGAATCCTCTTCTGTTGAATTGGGTATGCCACTTGCCTCGGTCAAGTTGACCATTGCGCGGAGGTTCTTTCGGGACGCCAACCTATCCTGGGTCAATGAGGAGTCCTGCTCCACCGCTAGACTCACCTGGCCCAAGATGGATAGAAGGCGTACCAACCGATTACTTGGTCTTGGTCGTGATGTCGTGCTTCTGTTGTGCAGACCTTGCGCTGACCAACTTCCTCCTTTTCCCTGATTTTGGTGGAACTTGGTTAGTACAGGGACTGCGTTCACCCGTGGCATCACAACGGGCCGCTATGCGTGCTCAAGTGAGCTTTGTGATATCAGAGCTACCACTCCGACCTAACCTAACCTAATGAATTTTTCTACACTGATCTCCACTGAACGTAATGAATTGATTTACGTTTGAGCAATGTTGGGGTTTATTGGAAATCTATTTCCAAAACAATGACAATTGGTCGGTAATTACACTTAAATGTCGTACAAAACATGGCCCGATATATGGAAGTATATTGCTAAAGCCCGTGAAATTGGTTTTATTGTTGATGAGCCAAGACGTGAGCGTGCTCATACAGTGCATACACCAGAAAATATTGAGGCTGTGGCTGAGAGTGTGCGTGAGAATCCATTGACAACAACTCGTCATCGTTCTCAAGAATTGAATATTTCACGCACCAGTTTATGTTGAATTTAATAATAAATTTATAAACTTCTAAATGGGCTACCCTTTATTTAGTAAGCTGATATTTGTATCTTGACTTTCACTTCATAGCGGTATACTACAGCTTTATTTGCCGTAAAAATTAGACTGATATTTTCCCTACTTCCAACAAAAGTGTAAGCCCTTTACACTAAAGTGACTTACTTTTAGATTACTTAACCCTTATTAAGTTAAAGACAAATTATAATTTCTTTCGTTTTGTTTTTAATTATGAAATAAATCTAATATTTAATATTTAATATTTTTTTTTCTATTTTTCATGTCTTCGCCAATTATACGGCTAACAAATCTGTTTTCTTCAATTATTTATTCTGCTGCAAATAAAAATCTAAAAAAAAATAAAAAAATTATGCAATGATGGTGCATTGAACTTGATTGGATTTGGAAATGAATTTTTCTTTCGTCATTTCTGCTACTCATTTTATAATGAAATTTACTACGAAAATAATATAAAAAAAAAACATTTTTTTCGAAAACGAAATTGAAAAATGATGTGAAATTAAAAAAAAAACGCCGTCACAAAATATTCAATTGCATTATGCAAATTGTCTTGCTGATTCATCTTGAACGCATAACAATCAACTGACTGACTTCAATGTTGTCGATGATATTAAATAATGTTGTCTATGCTGCCACTGCCACCACTACGACTACGGCTACTGCTGTTGATATTACTATGCTACGACTACTACTACTACTACTACTACTGTTGCTGACAATGCTGCTGATGTTGCTGATTGGTTACGCTGTTTGGTTTGACTGAAACTTTGCCTACTACACTTGGGCTGGCATTGCAACACAATTTTTCGCACTGGTGTCGCACTTTTGCGCCTTAAATTGAATGTCTGACTGGCTGGCTATATATCCATACCATCTGTATGTTTGCTTGTGTGCATCTTGGTTTAATGGCGTTCTGTATCTGCTGCCAATATATATTGGGCTGGCTGGCTGGCTGACTGACTGAAATGGAATATTTATAACTGGGTTTATTTAACATCATTGCCATTTTTGCTGCAGCTCATATAAATCACATTAAGCGTGTCGCTGGCATTGATCATGTGGGTCTGGGTGCTGGCTATGATGGAATCAATTTGTAAGTAAATGAAATTTATTCTTTAACCCATTCTAGCATTAACTTTTATTATCATTACCATAAAACGTTACCGTTGTCGTTACCGTTGCCGTGTCTACACTGATTTCAATTTTCTTATTCTCCTTCGCATTTTACCACTTAAACGGCCCCTGAAACTCAGACACTTACTTGAATAATTTCTCTATCCATGTAGACTCCTGATGGATAAAATTGTTTGTTTGTATGTGTATGTGTGTGTGTATCTGCATTTGGCCTTTTTTTCTCTCTCTTTGTTGCTGTAACTTTTTAAGTGATTTCATTTTCTGTTTCATCATTCACTTTTAATGGTCCGCAATTAATAACGTTGGGAGCACAAAAAAAAAAATATGAAAGAAACGAAGGCAGTGAAAATCAAATCGATTTCCCATGACATTTCATTTATAAATATTTTAATTGTTGATAATATTTAAACAATTTATTTACTTATTTTATTTTCCTTGTATTTTACTACAACAGTGTAGTAGCAATGCTTGTCTGGTTTTTCAATCGTGTCTGTGATTTCGTTTGTATTGAATTAATTTCGTAACGGAATTGTATTAAAAAGTATTTCAATCAGTTGCCTGTTGGCCGCTGCTGTCTTGTTTGTTGCGCTTGTACGTCGTCGCCCATCATCATCTTCGCTCTCTGGTGACTGACACATCATTAATGATGCTCTGAATAGTATTGTAGTTTGTCTTGAATATTAAATGTCTGTTGAATAAATGATTGTAAATCCTTTCTTTCATTAAGAATTTGTTTTTTGTTTTTGTTTTTCTGCAAACAATACATCTTGTTACAGTTAAAAGGACTCTACGAGCCTGGCAACAATTGGATTCATTTTTAAAACAAAAATATAAAAATAATGACATTTAATCGTAAAACAGTTGCAACACTTAAAAATTCATCTTAATTAGCATAATTTATGGCTATAGCATCGGTACGGTAATTTAAGGTAATGTGTATGACAGGCATACATTAACACTAACAGTACCAAAACCGTTACTTATTGTTATTGTTATATAGAGGAGCCATAATACTGTCATCAATCAATGCAGAGTATCTCTATAAAGTTTTCGCCAATCCAATTACCCTGATTCGTAATCAGAGTCTAGTAGGTAGTGTGTAGTAGTAGGTAGTCTAGTAGGTAGTGTGTTCGCTTATAAGACGTAAAACCAGGGTTCGAGCCCCAGACCAGACATCAAAACGAAATATGAGAAATAAAAATATTTCTTCGGCGGCTTCCCCTCAGCAGATTTCTAGCAAAAACTCTGAGAGTAAATAAACCTGCCATGAAAAAGTTTCTCAAAAATCTGTCGTTCGGACCCGACGTTAAACGTATAAAATTAACGCACACTACATGAGTGGTAATGGCGAATTATGTATGTATGTATGCATTAATCAGAATACTGCCCGTTTTCAAAAGACACTATTTCTTACACAGCAACTCATATATATTCAGAAGTTTCTTTCTGGAATGTATTAATACCGCTCGGATTTTAAGTATCGGGGGGCCAGCTATCGTCTTAAATTTGAACCATCGGTTATTGCCTATTTGGCAAAAATTTCTATCGTTCAATTCTGTAACAAAATTCAGTATATTATCTACACTGAACATAACGAATAGATTTTCGCTTGAGCAACGTTGGGATTTATTTCAAAATTTATTTCCAAAACAAAAACAATTGGTTGAAAATTGCACGAAAATTACTTACAAAATTTAGTCGCAGAGAAGAAATAACAGTGCCCGCGGTATAGGCAAGTTTATTGCTAAAGTTTGTGAAACTGGTTTCATTGTTGATGCGCCGAGGCGTGAGCGCTCTCGTCCGCACTTGATAAAATCGAAGCTGTAGCTACGAGTGTGTGTGAGAATTAATCAACATCAATTCGTCATCGTTCTCAGGAATTGAACATTTCACGCACCAGTTTATGTTGTATTTTGCGAAAAGATCTCGGTATGACGAGTCCACCCAAATGTTTGGAAAAAAATCTCCGCCCCCATATATCTTTCATTTCGCTTAGTATACCCTGAGAAATATATTTTTTTTATTCTGACCGTCTTTGCAAACCCACTAACTACTGTGAGTTCGCTGCAGAGAATAGCCCTTTTTCCACCTACAAAGCTGATTCAATTTCCGCTGACAGGTCCACACTAGTTTCAAGTTAACCTCTTAAAAGCCAAGTGTGTTCGAGTGGCGGCTTGACTGCCAGATATAATTACTATTTCCAGTCATTTATACATTCCTTCCAATTTAAATTGATTACATCTTTCGATTGCATAGGCTTCCACTTGGAGGGTACCCGAGAGCTTCCCCATTGACGTGGAATATTTCACTCCAGGATTAAAAACTCAACCCTTCCGTATGGTCCCTCTTTGAAAAGAGTATACATCTTATAGGTTACTTCATAGTAAGTCTAATGTTCTAAAGTTCCGTCATTATGACGGAAGCTGTCAGTCACTCAATTAATCAGAACACAAAGGGGAATGCATCTCGCTTTTGACCTCCTATTATCTACCATAAACCATAGTCTCCAAAGCTCTGACCTTCACTACCACGTGCGAAAAAACTCAAATCCTAAAATCCTTCAGTGCCACTGCAGGCCTACCCCTAACCTAGAGGGAAGTCATGTCCAAATGCATGGCTTCGAATTGGTACTCACGTATGGTGATGCAATCACATGATATGCTTATGCATGTCATGTGCGTGGGGGCGCTGTTGGACACATTGTTTCTACTCGTGCTTAGAGCACAGTGGGGTAAGCCATCGTAGCGATACTCACATAAAACCCTGGTCTAATGTGTCTATTTACTATCTAGTGCCACTGTAGGACACATTCTCAGTGCTTCGATTATATCAACACAGGCTGGTCTCTTTCTATCTGAGTCCATCTGAGTTAATTTAAGATTTATTCTAGCCATTATTGGCCTGAGTACACAGTATATGTATATTCAGTGTATTATTCTCGAAATTTCCCTGAAAACCTTGCTTTCCGTGACATACTCTTTATTATAGGTTTTCACGCCAATTTACTAGATAGTTAGGTTGTTAACTCGAGTCTCAATCAGGAAGAGGTGTAAACTCCTTTTTGGTGATATTCTTGAGCATTTTTATATGATTGGATTTTTAATTTCCGTATATGTTTCATATAATAATTCCGATCCAAAATAATAGATCCTGGTTCATTTAGTAGGTGAAAGTACTTGATTTAAGGGCTTTACACTACTTTACGCTTTACTATCCGAAAGCAGTCTATAAAACTAAAATTAACACACACAACATAAATGGTGAGAGTAGCTAGGTCGTAATCCTGACTAAAGGGTTGTAATGACCAACTAACATTTTCAATGTGAATTAATAGCGAGTTACACATCCTCTTTTTCTTAAGAAAGCAATGTTTTTTCGATGTTTTTCCACCAACGCATTGGAATTTAATGATTTTGTTTTCTTCTACACAATCGTTTCCTATTCCGTTTTCTTTTATTATTCAAAACCCCACAACTAAAATTTACTTATTAAGGGTCACAATAGTAAATATTTATTTAAATAAGCCAGACAAGAGAAAAATAAAAAGGAAGTAAAAATACAAAAAAGGAAGTCAACATAATTTTTCAATAACTGACCAATACAAAAGTTCAAAAGTTAAACAAATAAAAATAACAAGTTGGTTTATTTGTTGTTTTTTTTTAACATGAAAACATAATAATATATGCAGGAACACAAAAAACTTTTTTACAATAAAATTTCATTTCATATGCATGTAATGAGAAAATCACCAAATTACCCTACACTAATGCAGTGTTTTATAAATCCAATGATAAAGATATAACGATAGTGTTAAGCTATAAGGCTGAAAAGAATTTAATTCAAGTTTTTGTTAATGGTAATCTTAAATTTCCATGTTACAAATAAATTAAACTGTCTAATATGCCTCCCTTATTAGTAGTAGAGTGCATAAAACCACCAACAATTGCAAGGACATTTCTAACACAGCATACTGTTACGAACGGCAAATTAATATACATATACAAGCAGAAGTTACTAGTATTGTGTGTGTGTGTAACTATGTACAGCAATGGAGGATATGAGTAGAGAAATCCAATAATTTCTAATCATAATAACAATACCACCAGCAACTACAATGACTAACTAAAAATACCAATAATAACAATAATAACGACAACAACAACAGCAACAATATTAACATCAATAAACAAGTAATACAAACAAAAAAAAACAACAACACAAAACATAACTTTCAACAAAAATATCTCGAATACATACAAAAAAACAATACGAATTATGTGTGTATGTATGCGAATTGCTATACATATTCTCTCTCTCTCTCGCTCCGGTATTGTTCTTCTTATACATATACTCACATAATTATACTTATTTCATTATAACGGTTTCAATAGAAGCTACAAAATAAATTTTACCTTCTTTCCACAATAGCATTAATAAAACCTTATGATGACATAATTTTTCCAATACGATTGTATGTATGTATGCGTATATGTGTGTATGTATTGTGTATATAGGGTAACTGAGAGAAATAAATATTTATCGATAAACAAACAATGAAATACTGGACAGAAAGGAAGCGACAGAGAGGTGGATAATAGGAGTAGTCAAAAAATGTAGTGGTATTCTATATACAAACATAACAGAACATAACAGGAATGGAAAATATGAATTTTTAAAAATTGATCACAGTACATCTGTTATGAAGTGGCCTTTGTGTAATATGACATTGGCTTATTAAACGAGAGGTTGTAATTCAAACTGCAGCTTAGACATCTCGAACAGAAAACAATATATTTATTTGGGCGACTTTCTTTCAACAATCTTGCCATAACAATTTAATCAAATCTATTGTTTAAAGTCGGTAGGTCTCGTCATTCATTGATAAAATTAACACACAACATGGGTGGTCTGCAGAGATGTGAAGGTTGCTATTCTGACTAAAGAGTTATAATGACGACTTTACACGTTGACTGGTAACTACGAGATAACTCGTAGATTTCGTTCCCTTCTAGGGTGCCAACTACGAGTTATCTCGTACTCACTAAACCTGTCATTTTTGTGTAGCTATGAATAAAACCGTATTCTATAAGTGCTAGTATCGATAAATGGCTTCTGGGAAAAAAAAACAAAAAATCAATGTTGGCTTGCGTGGCCAGTTTTCTGAAAATTGTTGAGGCAGTCAACGTGTTAAGTAAGTAAGTATATGAAATATGATGTCGCTGTAGTGTAGTAGGTAGTGTATTGACTTATTAGACGAGAGCTCGTGTGTAAAACCGGCTTCTTCTTCTCAACAGTTTGAAAGTAGGCTTTAAGCTGTAGGCCCCACCAATCATGGATAAAATTACATACATACATAATTGGCTCATTACAACCCTTCAGTCAGGATTACGGCCTAGCTTCTCAACACCACTCATGTTGTGTGCGTTAATTTTATACATGAGTGGCGGGACCTACAGTTTAAAGTCGACTCCGAACGACAGATTTTTTTTGAGAAACTTTTCATGGCAATTTTTACTCTCAGAGTTTTTGCCAGAAATCTGCTGAGAGGAAGTCGCCGAAGAAATACTTTTTGTATTTTGTTTTTGATGTCTGGCCGGGGATTCGAACTCGGGCCTTTCGTCTAATAAGCCAACACACTACCTACTAGACCACGGCGACTTCACCGATATAAATAAAAATTATTTAAATTAAAATAATATAATAATAATAAAATTAATTAAATTAAATTTAAATTAAAATTAATTAGGTTGTAATCCTGACTAAAAGATTATTATGATCAATTAAGTAAATAAGTACATGAGATATGAAGTCGCTGCAGTGTATTAGGTAGTACACTGGCTTATTAGGCGAGAGTCCGTGCGTCAAACTCCAGCTCAGATATTTTGACTACAACGAAATATGAACAAATACATTTATTTCGGCAACTTCCTCCCTGAGTAGTCTTATGACAAAATCTCTGAAACCAAATAAAATTACTATGAAATGTTTCTCTAATCTTACGTTCGAAATCGACTTTAAGTCCCTATTTATGTATAAAATTTAAACATACATCATGGGTGGTGTGGCAACATACTTACATAATTGGCCATTACAACCCTTCAGTCAAGATTACGGCCTAGCTTTGGTGTGAGAACCTGGGTTGTAATCCTGACTAAAACGTCTTATCTGGGCTTTGAATCATGGCCTCTTGCCAGCACTCTAGCTAACAGACTACTTTCTGACGAGTATACTCGCAATAAACAGTTACTGTATTAAAAGAAAATGTGTCATGTTAATTAATCTATTTCATGAACGTATAAACTAGAGTGTATGTGCACTTTCCGAATGTTAAATAACAGCGTGAAATGGCTGCCACAAGCAAATTTACACACGTCGATTCTTTAATTGAACTTTGAGGCAGTCTTTTCAACAACTGCAAGGCGGTTATAATTTATACCGGTTCCGTCTTTCAGTTGGCTCTCAAGAAAGGCGTACCATACATTTTATATTGAATATTTTCAATTCTGTACATAAAAATAAAAATTTCAATTGTCCATCCCTGATCTAGACAGCCGAAAAGCACAACAATATTAAACACATAAATATGCTGTCACAACCAGCTGTTGGCCGTATTATATTATTAAACAAAACAAAAAAAATATATTTTTGTTAAGAGCGAGTAGCCTTTTAAAACATTTGTTGTTGTTTTTAAAAAATTTTTTTTTTCCATTATTTGTTAAAAAATAAAAGCAAGAGGTCTCATGAGGACACGCAGCCCACGTATTATATCGTGTGTTTTTATAACTTGGTGGCATTTATCGATATCAGTAACTAGAGTCAGACAAAGTGAGAATATTAGACAGTATTATCGGACCTCATTCGAAACAGTTAACTGCTGTTGCGGAGAAGGACAAGCTCTATCGACAAATGCTCAATATTTCATCAGCTAAGAGTCTCTGACTCCCAGGTCAGACATCAACACGAAAATATTAAAAAAAAATATTTGTTCGGCGACTTCCTCTCAGCAGATTTCTGGCAAAAACTAAGAGAGTAAATAAAATTGCCATGAAAAGCTTCACAAAAAATTTTACGTTCGGAGTCGACTTTTAACTGTAGGTCCCGACACTCATGTATAAAATTAACGCACACAACGTGAGTGGTGTGTGAAGAAGGATTGTAATGGCCAATTATGTATGTAAGAGTCTCTGACTTTTGGCTCGAACTGGAAGTCACAATTTGCTATAAGGGCGCTTAATTTGTTACAAAATCAAATTGATGGCAACCAGTTGAACGACAGGGTTTGTGCTGGGGTCCTACACACAGATATTTGCTTTAGTTTGAGTAGAGATTGGTTCCACATAATAAATCTGAGTCAAACACAAAAACTTATTCAACTTTTTGTTTCAACATGTCGCAGTCAGTTGCACGTTCTTTTTTCCATTCATTCGCCAACAATGCTTCATAAATAAAATAATTTCATTCTAAAAAGTTTTTCATTTTATTTTTCACCGCAAAAATATTCTGCAGACTTGATAAGTGGAGTCGAGTCCATTGGAATTTTTGTACTGTATAGTCGAATAAATTAAAATATTGACAAATATATACGCAAAATTTATGAGTAACGTACATTATTTGTAAATATTTATTGGCTTTAGAAAATATTTTTTTTTTTTTTGCTGCTGTTATTGGCCTGGCTGCCATCACTTTCTCTCTTTCGTATTTGAACAGGGCGGACTGCTCACTAACAACATTTTTAGGTAGCCGTTTTATGTTTTATTTGGGCAAATATTTGTTAGCATTGAAGCCAGTCTGTACTGGCTTAGTGACTCATTTACAACAACTTTAAATTATGCTTTACTAATTGATGTCATAAATTAAAACGATCAGAGACGTTGCATATGTTTGTTGTCTTAAGGAATAGAAAAAGTCTGAAGTAACTAAATTTGATGTACACTATTGAAATTAGTTTGAAATGTACTCAACACTGATCACGCCACAGGTAAGCGCAGTCCCTTTACGCGCCGAATTCTACCAAACTAGTGAAGAAGTTAGTCAGCGCAAGGGCTGCACATTACAAGCCAGAGATCAGCAATAAGTATTCAAAAAGATGAGTAGATTCGAATCATACTCATACTTATACGCATTCATACTTATTTTAATGTGAAGAAGTTGGTCAGCGCAAGGGCTTCACATTACAATCCAGAGATCAGCAATGAGTATTCAAAAAGATGAGTAGATTAAAATCATAATCATACTTATACGCATTCGTACTTACTTTAATATCATACTCATACTACTCATATTCAAAGTACTGAATCACTCATTGTACTCATACTTAACAATACGCATGATGTTGTTGATTTCGACTCTTCTTTACTCAACATTTACAAAAATCACAAAATAAGTATGATTCGCATACGAACACTATAATACTCGCTACAAGGTTGTGTGCTTGCTTTGATTGTTGTCTTTGTCCTTTTCTTTCTTCTTTTTTTGTAAATACAACAACAACAACTAAGACTGTAAATTTTGATGAATGATTCGAATCACTCGAATCAGTTATGAGTATTATAAATATTTTTCTAAATTTATGCATCTGAATGAGTAGGCGTATGAATCAAACATATTTCGAATGTTATGAGTTTGATGTCAACGTTGTATTCATACTCATTGCAACCTGTACTTATAAATCAATGTTGTAGTGAGTACGAATGAATCAGAGTCGTTGAATTTCAATACTGTTGACTTACTCATACTCAAAATTTTATGAGTACATATGAGTAGCGAAAAAACGATTCATTGATGATCTCTATTACAAGCACGACTCTACCCTATGTTGGAAACCAGCCTGAAAGTTTACTAAACGAAGCAATATCCTCGACATGAATGGATGATAACTTCGTTAAGCTGGCAAGAAATAGAGAGTCAAATAACCTACATCTGCACCTCGCAGCAAATAGATATTAACAAAGAAAATGGATAACAGTTTGCTCCTCTTCAGCAGATCCACACCCCAAGGAAAGAATTATTCATACAGCTAGTAATCACCAGGCGTCAGTCAGGCTCCGAAAATAAATTGCCTGCATAAGAACGAAATTCCTGAGAGTTTGAAGACAATATTATCGATGCACTGCATTGTCTTGACGCAACACAATTTTTTGCTCATTATGTTATACAAATACCTGCGACTTACTCTCCTCTTACACTTTTAATATAGAGGTAGTTTCTGTAAATCTTCTGACAGCCAACAACAAAAATGTTAAATATACGATTTGGAGAGCATAACTTGGAATCTAGAGGTAGAATGCGTTAATATTAAGGCCCTTCCCGAATATGCTAATCTCTTAAAGTCTTGAACAAGTGGCCAATATGTCGATTTGTTACATTCTCAACTTTTTGTTGTTCTTCGACTACCTGGAAAATTTTACATTAGAATCTTGGCTAACTATTATCATTTGCGTTGCATTTTTGATGAATGAGCACATTTGAAACGGGTCGATGATGAGCATTGCTATCCGGGGAGTGATGAAGCTCATTTTGGAGTAAATGACTACGTCTATAAGCAGAACTATCATATTCGGACAAGACGCAATCCTCATACACTAAAATTGTTTCTTTTGGTTAACATGTCATTACATATATAAGTACATATGTACATACATAATTGGTCATTACAACAGTTCAGTCTGGATTACGACCTAGCTTCTCACACCACTTATGTTGTGTGCGTTAATTTTATACAAGAGTGGCGGGACCTACAGTTTGTTTCCGTTTGCAAACGACAAATTTTTTGAGAAACTTTTTCATGGCAATTTTATTTACTCTCAGAGTTTTTGCCAGAAATCTGCTGAGAGGAAGTCACCGAAGAAATATTTTGTTCATAATTCGGTTTGTTGGAGATGTCTGCCGTGGCCTCACGTCTAATAAGCCAACACACAACCTACTAGACCATGACATGATCGATCTTTATCCTTTCTAAATGAGTAAAGTTCTGTCGTTACGATGAATACCGAGCATTATTATGTCATGCTAAGTGGATTTTTGTTTCCAAAAACGTAAGCACCTAAATATCGAAAACATTTAGTTCCAACAAAACGGTGCAACTTGTTGTACAGGGCATTATACAATCTATTTATTGCAAATCACTAGACCTCTGTTCATCCCCCTATTTTTCTATGAGGCTATGTAAAGTCATTGCTTTATGTTATGTTTATGTACAAATCGGAATTCTTGAAGCATTGGACGTCAATATTCCAGTAAGCATTGATGCCATGCTTCCTTACTCATTACAAAAAGTAACCAAAAATAGGACGAATCGAATAAAGCATATTACTCCTTGAATCGGTAGGTAAATGTCGGTAAAAATAAATGCCACGAAATTATCTACCAGCCAATAATAAAAAAATTTGATACCAACAATATTTTTGTTCTGAATAACAATTTTACTTACTCAATCTCTTAAAAAAACACCCTATATTATTATGTAGGTTTAATATCCACCTTCTGGTGCTCGTGTATTCGTAGCAGCGTTCTGTATTTGCACAGCTGCTGTGTGTTGAAAATGAAAACTGACTGACCATGTTGTTCCTACAAAGGATACAGACGACGTTTATTGTAAAGTGGGTGTATTAACAGTTATTGACAAAATTTTATTAAATTGTTGTTGCAAATAACGTTTAATGCTTTAATAAACAGCAATTTATTATTTGAACAATCAATAGTAGTTGCACGTACAACTTTAAATTGTCAAAGTTTTAATTGAAATGCTAATAATAGTGACGACGATAATGGCACGCATTTCAAACTGGTGGTTATTAGAATCATGATTGAAAATGGGAATCTTCATGGTTGACATACATTTTTTTACGAAGACAACAGTTGATCATATCATTTGAATGCAAATTTTTTTTTTTGAAATTTTTATTCAAGAGGAAAAACACCAGCCACGTTTTAACTGTTTCCAGTGGTTAATTTTTATTGTCAAATAAAATATTTTTTTAATTTTTATTATTCAAATGTGGCATATTTTTTATAAGATTTAGAAAACTAAAATTAACTTTTAAGGTTGCTTACAGACGGTAGGCAGTCTATGCTTTAAATATCATCGTTTTTTTTTCTTTTTCTAATAATCGATTGGCTTTCATATTTTTAATGTTTTCTACTAAAATGTACACAATACAGCTGTTAGGACCTGCACATAACATGAGCCATTTGCTGAAAATATACCATCATTTCATAATATCACGTTTAAAAAATAATTCAACAAATACGACACTATTAGACAAGTAGCTAAATAAGTCTAAGTGTCTAAGGTGTCTAAGGTGTGAAAGACACTTGGGTCATATGTGGCCAATTGTGATACCACAATTATCCCTTTCCTGGAACAATTCAGAAGCGACTTAGACTACTAATGTCCATATTGTCTACACAGGATACACCAAGGAACTTTCATCTTCTCAGTCAAAGAGCTGAGTATGTATCCAATAGATGGAGAACTGTTTCCTCGTCTCCATAGCTACAACACCATTGCTTTTCGACATGAATGTCCATAAAGCAATGTCCAGCAATAGCTACTGTAAAGTACTAGCTGTCCATCTTACCTTTCGTCGGGTTTGCTGCTCTATTTTATTGGTATGTGTTGATAGAAACTACAGCAGCATTGTCAATTGTGACCTCACAAGGCTTCAACTTCAAAGGATTCTCAATGTAGATATTGTTGTGTCAATCACTCCTCAGTTATGTGGAGTACCAATATATCTTGGTATCCATATGATATGAATTTCGTACCTATCCGATATCTCAATGAGAGATTCACGACAGCCATTAAACTTCTTAGTGTTCTGACAACCGCCTGACGATAACATGCCAATATCTTTTCTATGGATATTTTAATCCTTAATTATCCTGACCGCTGCTTGTATGGCTGACACTTCAGCCTGAAACACGTTACGCTTGCCAACGTAAAAAAAACACTTTAGCTATATACATACATACATACTTAGTTATTACAACCATTTAGTCAGAATTATGACCTATCTTCTGACACTATTGGAAAGGGCACAATGGAATGATGGGGTACTCCAGGGTCGGAGAGGTATACCCATCTTCACAGATGGGTCTAAGTTAGGTAGAGGTACAGGTGCTGGGGTTTTCTGTAAGGAACTCGGTCTTGTCCTTCATTTCAGGTTAAATGATGACTGCAGCTTGTTTCAGGCGGAGATTTTTGCAATCTAAAAGGCTGTTGAGGCCGCTTCGGAATCGGAATCTTACATGATCTTCGCTGCCAGTCAGGCTGCCATTGCGTCGGTATAGTGCAAATCACCGCTAGTTCGCGAATGTAAGGAGTCGTTGAGGACTTTTGGACCAGACCGTATCCGTCTATGCTCGGTTCCGGGTCATAGCGAAATACTGGGCAATGAGACGGTGGATGCTCTCGCTAGGTTAGGTTCACATTCTGAGCTCGATTTAATAGTTGGTCCTGACCCCCCAATCTGCCACTTCTACGGACTCATCGATGGATAGGACAGGGGGGAAGAGCAGAGGCGCTGGGGGAATGGATCGGGTTGCCATGTCTTTCTATGTCTCTATGGCCTGCTATAGACAGTTTAAGAACAGGTTGACTGCTTGGCTTGGATAAGGCCAGTTTAAGGTTGATTATAGGGGATTTGTTTGGGGATCAGGAACAGAGCCCAGCCGGACTACTGCAGGGTATATTGCAATGAGAAGGAGTTAGAGACTGTCGAGCACCTCCTCTGTAACTGCCCAGCCCTTGGTTAATGTTGAGGACCCTTCGCAGGGGCTTCATTAAGGGTTTGAATTCTGTGTCGAGAGCCGACATCAGGGCTCTCCACAGATTCATTTGTAACTTGAGCTGGTTGAGAAGTGCTAGGGCTTCATCAGTGTAGCCGCGGTCTACCTTTTTGTTTTCTTTGGTCCATGTAAGTCCTTGGCTTCCCATTCTCCCTTCCTACTTCCTCACCTTTTTCCTATCCCCTCTTGTATCCTTTCTTCTTAAGGACGTTATGTACAATGAGTTAAATCGACAGAAATATTTTCTCGTATTTCGTTTTGTTGGAGATGTCTGAGCTGGGGCTTGAACCGTGGACTCACATCTAATAAGCAAATAATACCTACTAGACTACAACGACTACACAGGATGTTGATGTAACATTTTTCATACAACAGCTTATGAATTAAAAATTTTAAGCATAAAATATCTTAAAACCTCTACCAAATTACCTACTGTAACGCATGTAACATGTTACTCTGTGCTGAATTTGATTACAATAGAAGGCATTTTATTGAATGTAAACCATACCACCATCAACACCATGTCGCTTCACGGTTCCATAACCATTCTTTAACTATTTTATTATTGTTGCTTTAGGCCATTAAAGACCGGATAAAAAGAACTTTTAAAAGAGCACCAAAAAAACAGAACGTACCCACACAAATAAATAAACAAACCGTGTGTAACCCAAAACCATGTACGAGTATTTTAAGGAGCGGTAGGAAGCCAAAGGTTTTCGTATTTGATGTGTTGTTGTGTTGTCAGACTTTAAATGTCAATATTTGTAAAACAAAAAACCACAAAATTGTCTACTACCCATTGACTTTAGTTTTTCCGAAGCATATTTTTTCGATTTTATTATTACGAAATAACCGTTGTCGCGTCTAAAAATATTATTCTGTATGCAAATTTTGAACAAACGATGTCAAGCCATAGAAAATTTTGTTGTTTTCCTAGGAATACAAACAACATATTTTATACGTTTTATTGTATGTTTTTTTTTTTTTGGGTGGGTTGTTTGTTTTCTCTAGAGAATTTAACGGACAGACAGACAGACCGACTGAGTGAATAGCTGGTATTTGACGCCATCAAGTAATTAAGTATGTACATATTTTAAAATATCAAACAACACTTAAAATATTCAAATAAATTTCATCATTCTCCTTCTTTTTTTCAATCGTCTACGTAAGGTTTGTGCGAGTGTGTGTGTGTGTGTGTGTTAGATTTGGTAGTCTGTCTGTCTGTCTTTCAATACAATATTCGTAATTGGTGCGGCTGATTGGTCTTTGGCTACTGCTAACTGACAGTTGCATATTGTAAATACTGAGTGTTTCTTTGGAATGTAATGGTTATGGATTGATTAAAAACCAGCAGATGTAATCAAAGCAGCAAAAATTAAATCATTGTTACAGGAAACGATAACAAACAAAAAAATTAAATAATTTTAAATGTGAATTTGTTCAAAAGCCACCAACACTCAGGCAATTCTATGGTTTGGAACTGGAAGAATAGGAAAGAATGTGGGAAAGATGGACTAAATTTAAAAATCAAAATTTAAATTCTGCTGAAAGGAAGTCGCCGAAGAGATATTGTGTTTTCATATTTCGTTTTAATGTCTGGCCTGCGGCTCGAATCCGGGTTTTTTGTCTAATAAACGAACACACTACCTACTAGACTACGGCGACTTATATACATAAAAAATTTGGGTAAAACAACCCTTTAGTCAGTATTACAACCTAGCCTCACACTACTTATGTTGCATGTATTAATTTTATACACGAGTGGCGGAGCCTATAGTTTAAATTCGTCTCCGAACAATAGATTTTTGAGAGTTTTTGCCAAAAATCTACAAAGAGGTAGTCGCCGAAGAAATATTTTTTTTTATATTCCGTTTTGTTGGAAATGTCTGATCTCGGGTTTGAACCGAGGCCTCAGCTCTAAAAGGTCAACACACGACCTGCTAGACTACGGCGACTTCTATTGCTATAATTGCTTGTTTAGGACAGGATCAGAGATCAGTAATGAGGCTTCAAAAAGATGAGAAGTTTCGAATCATACTCATAATTTCTGATACTTATACGCATTCATACTTATTTTAATGTCATACTCATACTACTCATATTGAAAGTACTGAAGTACTTATCGTACTCATGTTTAACAATACGTATGGTGTTGTTGATTTCGACTCCCCTTGACTCAACATTTACAATAATCACAAAATAAATATGATTCGCATACGAACACTATAATACTCACTAGAAGGTTGTGTGTTTTCTTTGCTTGCTGTCTTTGTCCTTTTCTTTCTTCTTTGTTTGTAAATGCAACAACAACTAAGACTGTACATTTTGATGAATAATTTGAATCATGAATTGAAAAATGAGTAGGCATATGAATCAAACATATTTCGAATGTAATGAGTTTAATGTCAACGTTGTACTCATAGTCATTGCAACCTGTACTTATAAATCAATGTTGCAGTGAGTACGAATGAATCAGCGTAGTTGAATTTCAATACAGTCAACAGTATACATTACTCAAAATTTCATGTGTACTTATGAGTAGCGAAAAAACGATTCATTGCTGATCTCTGTACGGGATAGGGGGATTGGATTCAAACAGTGAGGGGATTAAATACTTTACTTCTGTCTAAAATTGATACAAATATTGGTGTTTTATTTTCATGGAGTTTCTTGAGTCTTAAAATTACACATGCATACATACATAATTGGCCATTACAACCTTTTAGTCAGGATTACGGCCTAGCTTCTCACACCACTCATGTTGTGTGCCTTAATTTTATACTTGAGTGGCGGGACCTACAGTTGAACGTCGACTCCGAACGACAGATTTCAAGAAACTTTTTCATGGCAGGTTTATTGACTCTCAGAGTTTTTGTCACAAATCTGCTGAGAGGAAGTCACCGAAGAAATATTTTTTACATATTTCCTTTTGTTGTCTGGCCTGGGGCTCGAACCCTGGCTTTATGTCTAATAAGCGAACAAACTACCTACTAGACTACGGCGACTAATTATTTCACTTCAAAATAGAGAACGACTGTACTCACACTTGCCAGCAATTCGAAATTTTCATATGTATCTGTCAACCGTATTCTTCTTGTGGAAAAATTTTGCTTTTCATTCTTTCGAATCTTTATTATCATTCCGTTTTACATCAATGCGATATTTACTCCGCTTTTCCTTGATTTGTTAGAAAAAAAAGCTTATCTTCTGCTATAGAGCTCATATTTAATGCATTGGCATATGTAACACAAATCACATCATGGGAGCAGAATGCTTAATAGGACTTACAATAGCTTAATCTATCATTGTTTGTACTTGGTACCGTCTGATATTTCGATTTTCAAGTTTTTATTTAAAATAATTAAATTTTGAAAAATTATTTGCCACCTAAAACCATATCGTATTAAAAAATCATATATAACCGCAGTCATTCATTCAAAAAAAAATTCTCTTGACACTTCGCCAATTAACTTATTTGATCATACGAAAGAGGCGAAATATTTCTGTTATTTAATCAAACCCATTTAACAATATTTAAAGAAAAACATACACATACATATACATACGCTCTCAAAAGAAAAATTTTTTTGTTCTTTTGTTTCCATACAGAGTGGCGAAATCAAACAAAAGATTTTCCATTTTTTCTAACAGCCATTTAGCTGTTGGCGTCAGAGAGGAAATCCTTTAACAAAAGCTCATTAGAATATTTAACCGCAACTTATGCTTCGAACAAGAGACAGACCACACCACACCATACCGCACCACTCTTGCATGTGTGGTGGCGGATCTGGTAAAGAAGGGTAATGGAAAAATTAAATTCTATTGTTTTCAAAACGTACCAAATGAAATCCATCAAAACAAAACAAAAACAGAACAAAACAAAAAACGATTTCAAACAGTTTCAGGCTCGAACACAAGAGGTAAAGGCATGAAAATAGTAGTGTTCTGTAGAAAATCTCCAATAAATCCACAAATAAACGCGTTATATCAACACTCTTTGCTAACAGATTTTTGTATGAGTGTGAACACTTGTTCACTTGATTTGCATTTGCAAGGATACAATTTGTTTGTATGTATGTGTGTGTGTGTGGATTTGGTTAAGTGTATATAAAGTGAAAACAAATGTGTATATTTTTGTAGTGAAATGACATGCAAATGGTGATTAAAAAACCGCTACGGATTGACCACTTTTCATTAAAGTTCACTTAGGCGTAGCTGTGATAAAAAGAAGTTTGGATTGGTTAGCAAAAAATATTTATTCAGGGTTCGAAACCACCTCCTATAGCAATAAAAATATACTCTATAATCATGAGTACATTTGTATAATATTTATTTTAGGATGACATTTGGTAAGGTGAAGCATACCAAATAAAAAAAATTTGTAATTTTTTACGCCATTCCTTTGACACTACACCTTCTTGGTGTCCAGATCAGCCCATTCAAGCCAACAGAGAAGTTGGTAATCATCAATCATTCCCAAAGAAATGTAAACCGATGACGCCGCCAGTTATTTGTAATCATCAACAATTATTTGAAATATTTTTGTGGAGCGCATATGAAACAAAAATAGTGTCTAGTGCAGGGATATTTCACAGATATAAATATGGAGTTGAAGACTTCCACAGTTGAAGACACAAGGGAGATTCTTCAATTTGATAAACAACTGCTAGAAGACTATGGTTGCTTTCAAAGAACCAAATCGATAGGCAGTAGTAAATAAGGGTGACATACAGGGTTATTTTATTTTATTTATTTATTTATTAATTATAATACAATTACAAATTACATATAATTATTTATTACGAGCTGAGTTACTTAGACCATGTGCTCGGTGTAGTGTAACAGACCAGAGCCTCTGGAGGGAATCGAATCCACGACCCTCACGCTAACAGTCTAGCACACTACCCACTAGACTACCAGGGCACCCACATACAGGGTTGTTTGTTATCGCTTCTTTATATAACACGAGTTGTACACTGCGCGCGTTGTTGCGCCACCAACTAAAATAAATTTGAAGGAAAGACATTATACAAATATCCAATTAATATTGAAGCATTTTATTGATTTTGTGTCCCGTTGCTCTTATGATTCAGACGAACGGGCCTGAGTAGTACGCATTCGATTAGTTTCTAATCTCACTTCTCGTTGTTCAAGTGATTCATGCGAACGGGGCTCAGCGGCATGTACTCGAAGATTTTCAGGTCTCAATGCTCGTTGATCGTCTTATTCTGAGGCTCGTAATGCTCTTTTCTTCTTCTTTTTCTTCTTGCTTGAAGTATAGGTCGACCAATGTCATGTCATTCATTTTGAATAATTTGCAGTGGCGCCACCTGTTGGATATTGGTCATACCAATTTAGAAACCTTCGTCGGCTAATGCGCAACAACTTTGCTAAAGAACATATCATGATCAAATGCACAGTTTACGATTTAATGAATTTTGAGTAATTTTCAGTGGCGCCATCTGTCTTAAATTGGTCATACCAACTTATAAGCCTCGTGCGCAACAATTTTGCTAAAGATCATAACGTGATCAAATGAACAGTTTAGGATTTAATTCATTTTTACTAATTTTCAGTGGAGCCACCTGTCAGATATTGGTCATATCAACTTAGAAACCTTCCCGGGCTCATGAGCAACAACTTTGCTAAAGATCATAACATGATCAAATGCATAGTTTACGATTCTATTAATTACATACCAACAAACATTCATTTTTATATATGTATATGTACATATAGAAGATTACATAGAGCTGACGGGCGACGTATACGTAATATTTTGTTAGACAATAACAGTCATACTTATTTTATTTATTTTACTTTATTTTATTTTATTTGCCTATTTCAACGTAAAAAGTAGTCTATAACTCCTTTCAGACATACAGAAAGATACTGTGAAAATTTCAAGAAAATCGGTTCAGCCGTTCAGCCGTCTATAGACTTCAAACAAACCCACAAACAAATAAACACACATTCATTTTTATATATAAGAAGATCATACTTAACGGAATTATGACAAGAACGATTCAGTCTAGGGAGACATTCTAAACTACCTGATTATTCACAAAAAAATACCAATTCTAAATACCGTTTGTCCAGGTCCTAACGACACGCGCACAAAACTTCAGTTCGGTTGAAAATACATAATCAACTGAAACAATCTGGCCTGACAGCGTCAATCAAACTATAATGTTGAGAGGACCATACATTCGCATAACCTATCAACACATACTAAAAATTTATGGATACTGGTGCTACTTTGTCAAATAAATCGCAGAAAATAAATTCCATTTGAAAAGTGAACTTTTTGGAGAACTAATTGTGTTGTTATTAAATTTTATTAAGAAAATTAATTCATTAAAATGCCATTAAATTATTAAAATGAAACAATGCAAATGCAAAAGTCTTTTGTATAACAATGGCTTTCAATAATTGAATACAAAAGATTTATAACACAATGCCTACAATTCGTTTTATGAAAAGGAAAAGGAAAACAATAACAATAATAAGCAGCCTTTTAAGCGGCTATTTAAAACATTTATGCCCAAAACAATGTAAAAGTGTTTCTTCTTGAAACAAAAACCATAAACACCACATACCACATCACCTATGTATAATGGAGTGTCGTATTTTAGAGCACACGTGTAATGTCTTTTCTTTACATTGTTAATAAATAATAATTTATTGAAATAATGAATATTTTAACAATAAAATAATAGTTAACGGTTATTCTATACCCATAACCCTCTATGCTTATATAAAAGCAACAAAACAAAATAGATTTTGTAGCACCTCATTTAACAGCAACAGCAACTACAACGGCAGCAACAGTGCCATTAAAAAAAAGAAGGCCTTAAATGGCTGGCAAACAAGGCATTAGGCCGAGACATATGAAAGTAAAAATAATGATAAACAGTTTTCGAAACAAGTCTATACTGGTTAGATGTTGTTTATACTCGTAGTTGCCATTTGGTAGGTGTTTGGCCCATGCTAAGCAATATTTTAACAACAACAACGAAAAACATTAAACATTGCCTTACTTGCTTAGATGGGCAAACTAATACCGAAAAGATCATAAATTTATGGAAAGAATTTCGTTTTTCACAATTTATTACCAAAAAAAAAACATGATGGGCCGCACAATAAAAGAGCAGATTAGAACAGAATGTCTGTATGAACGAACAATATAAATTATTTATGTTGCAAATAGAAGTTTTTTTGCGGTCTAATGCCAATACATGTTTAGAGTTTATAAATAACTAAATACACATTTATACATACATACATATATACCATACTATATATCGAATTTAAAGGATGCCTACAATTTATGACATTTAAAGGAATGGCAATAGAAACTGTTCTAAGAAAGTGTTATTTTGTTGAAAAAAGGGAAAAAACCAAAAGTGGACTTATCTCCAGGATTTATCGATTCGAAGGAATTTATTTCATTGTTCAATCGAACGTAATAATTTGCAGTTAGATTATGTGGTACTATATGCTATACATACATACATACATAATTATCCATTACAAACCTTCAGTCAGGATTACGGCCTAGCCTCTCACATCACTCATGTTGTGTGCCTTAATTTTATACTTGAGTGGCGAGTTTAACGTCGACTCCGAGCGACAGATTTTGAGAAATTTTTTCCATAGCAGGTTTATTTACTCTCAGAGTTTTTGCCAGAAATCTGCTGAGAGGAAGTCGCCGAAGAAATATTTTTTTCATATTCGCTTTGATGTCTGGAATGGGGTTCGAACCCAGGCTTTACGTCTGATAAGCGAACACACTACCTACTAAACTACGGCGACTTTAGTACTGTCCTGTTGAAACTACAAGTATTTGGATCAACTAATTCAGCTCGCCGTTGATAGAGATGGCCTGGCCAACGTCGTTCTCAAAGAAATATGGACTGATGATGCCAGCAATTTAAAATCGAGGCCAAACAGTGACTCTCCTACAAAGGTAAAGAGACTGTTCAAATAAGTTTCTGCCAACAAACTCTGGGTGCCAACAAGAATTCTTCATCTCAAGTGTCGAACTACCGGATAATAATACAGAAAATTTGTTGTAGTATCCTGTGCAACTAGAACTGTATGCCGCTAACGCTTATTCTTAGGCAAACCTGACATATCTATCACGTAGCTAAAGAGAGTACTCACGATCACATATACAGCGTAACGGCAGCACTTAAGACCTGTCAGGAAGCCTACGGAGTTGCACATTATTTTCATTTTCCGCTAGAATACTAGGTGCTTACGGTGCATTGCTTAGATAACGACCAGTGGCAATGCATCTATACAGACAAATATTCACATGACTTGGGAAAGATCATTGCCTACAGAACAATAATAAAATTTCCACTGATTTTCTTACTTATTTTTCCTTCGAGAAGATTATTGAACAGGCCATAGTGGTTAAATCGACACAGGACTTCAGTTTTAAAAGTTGCCGTAGTCTAGTAGGTAGTGTGTAGGCTTATTAGACGAGAGGCCCTGCAAACCCCAGTCCAGACATCTAGAATATGAAAAATATATATTTTTGACGACTTCTTTTCACGAGTCTTCAGGCAAAAATTCTAAGTGTAAATAAAAATTAAGACTAAAATTTTCTCTAAAAATCTGTCGTTCGGAGTCGATTTTAAACTGTAGATCCCACCACTCATGTATAAAGTTAATACACACAATTTGGGATGGTGTGAAAAGCTAGGTTGAAAGAGACAACATACAATAGAGACGCTTGGCACTCAGTTCTAATTCAGAGTAAACGTCACAGGGTTGTCAGATAGCCAATAAAGAAGAACAATTTGAAACGTCCGCTGTACATGAGCTTGTATTCGGAGTGTACACATGTGCTAGACATCACCAATCATTTATTATTTGTCGACTCAATACAATTGAAGCTGTGTATTCGATTTGCATTAAAAAATGCAACTCGAACAATAAAACCCTATAACTTTTCCTGTAACTTCTCTTATAATTTAAAATAACATTTTAAAATACCCTGTGATAACATACTCACCATTGATTTTATTTTTCTTAATTTGTTTTTATTATCTCTTTGTATATGTATGTATGTATTTATATGGCTGTGTGTGTGTATACGAATAAATATTTTAATGTTTTGACCAAATTTGGTTTTAAAGGCTTTCCATTCAGTTCTTTGAATTTTACGTTTTATTAGACAAAATAAATATTTAAGAATATATTTGAAGAAGAAAAACAAGAAACAGAAAAAGAGAGAAATAAAATCAGAAGGAATAACATCTGTATGCTTCTCTGTATCATTTTGTGTGGCTTGAATAGCACAAGATAGTTTACACTGTACACTGAGAAAAAAATTTACGAATTTACACTTTCTCATAAGAGTTTTGTTTTCCACAAAATCCACTCATTTGCAAAGGAAAGATGGGATAATGAACCTAGTTTTAGAAAAGCCAAACAAATCTGATACGATATGGACATATGCAGAACAAAATTTGTATTAAACTTAACCAGTGTCCACTTTAGGAACCTTGTAGCAATTAAAATGAGACATCAATCTCTAGGGCGCACGATACTCCAACAAATTTTCTATGTTATCGTCCGGTAGTTAGACAGCTGAGATGAAGAATTCTTGGGCACCCAGAGTTTGTTGACAGAGAGTCACTGTTTGGCCTCGATTTTAAACTGCTGGTGTCATCAGTCCATATTTCTTTGAGAACGACGTTGGCTAAGCCATCAGGTACAGGTCTTTGCCTGAATTAGTTGATGTAAATACTTGTGGCTTCAACAGAACAGTGCTAAAGTCGCCGTAGTTTAGTAGGCAGTAAGTTGGCCTATTAGACATCGGGCCACAGTTCAAACCCCACATCAGACATCTCGATCAAAACGAAATATGAACAAAAATATCTCATCGGCAACGTCCCCACAGCAGTCTTCTGGCAAAAACTATGAAAAGTTTCTCAAAACAATCTGCCGTTCCGAGTCGACTTTTGACTGTAGGTCCCGTCGTATATGGATAGAATTAACACACTCAGCATTAGAAATGTGAGAAAGTAGGTCGTAAAGCTGACTAAAATCTTGTAATGTATGTATGTATGTAGGAACCATTTCTGATAAGACTTTGATCATGATGATCACCCAGTACCGAACTTAGAGGTCTGCAAGCTAAAGTGTACTTAATGACTTGAGTTATGTTACGGGAAGAAGAAAAGAGAGAGAACAGTGTTTATGGACACTAGGCTTATATATGTTTATGCCATAAGTAACAGGAAAGACCTCTGCAGGAATTGATAAGAAAAACGTATGTTGTACTGTAATGCAGTGTGCGATCCACTGGCCAATCGCCCACAATCGCTTGCCGAGAAAGACAAGCGTTACGTAGGAATATATGATTTTCGGGAACAAATAAGGGGATTATTTCGTTCGAGCAAAATCCTCTTGTAGTAGCGATAGAACAGTATAACACAAACCACATTGCAACAATGCTCCAATGATTCAATGTCCAACAGAAGCACTATTGCCGCCGTAGGACAGTTTCTCATTGCCCTGTATAAGCCAACAAATGCCAATTTCTACATTTTATCCAACTTCACGTGACTAATTTCAAATTCGCCCTGCCTACCTAAACAGTAGTTAACAACGGTTTTTGGTTAATTCACTCATTTTTGTAACCTTGGAAAGTTCAGAATTACTGTTATTACTTGGTAGTTTTCAGAGTTATTAGTATCACCTAATGAAAATATAACCAAAAAAATTTTTTAAGCAAAGAAACATGATTTTCAAGGCATTTTTTTCTTTCAGTTCATTAAGCATATCTCATACATTGTAGCTGCTCCATCTAACTCGTATCTTAAGCAAAAAAAAAACACTAAAACTCATATATTTTGCTAACCAAACTTGTGAAATAGTACAATAAAAAAAGGGAAAAATATCTGCAAAATTTAAGGCTAAAATGTGGCGAAGAAAAAGAAGAAAACATTAATTGTTTATAGCCTTTACTGGCAGTATACAAATACTCATATATTTGGGAAGATAGTGAGACCAGGAGCAGGAGGAAAATGAAAATCCAATGGAAACCGCAAAATATTTAAAACATAATCTGGTTAAGTTTTGAGTAACTGCTGCTAGTTTAGACATAATTTTTCCCATAGCCAAAGAAAAATAACTGACGCAACAAATATAAACAAATGAAAACTATGCAATACATTATGTATGCTACACATATATACACATATATATGTATACAGTGAGCGGCAAAAGGAACTGTACACTAAAGATAAATTTCTAATAATCACCAAACTCAACTTTTATCACTTAAGGAGAGAGCCCGAAAAAATTTGCTAATATTTCGTAATTTTTTGTAATTTTTTTTTTTTGTTTCAAATATAAAAACTGGCAATGAAAAAATTTTAAAATAAAAATAACGGTAATTTATTAATGTATACTTTTTTTCATTAATATACAGTTTCTTTTGACGCTTACTGTATGTATGTATAGAAATACATATATAAGTATGCATACATGCATATACATATTATTAAATAAATATTTAAAAATATTTGTATGAATACAAGTCTACGTAGATGAATAAATAAATGCTTATGCACACATACATGCAAACATATATACTTATGTACATACATGAGTATGTTATATGAATAAATAAGATTATTATTGTTATATAAACTTGCCTTAAACACACTAAATATTTATTGTTATTTTATTGTTTTTCTTTTTTCATTGTTGTTGCTATTATAGTTAGTTTAAACCCAAAAAAAAGTGTTTAATTTATGAAAACCAAAATTTAAAAATATATATTTCTCCGAAACGTAAGTAGGAAGATTTAGAAGTAATTAAAATTATAGAAAGTATAGCAGAAAGGAAAACCTTCATACACTTCAAGGAGGGCCAAACATGTCATAATGGTATGTATAAGGTTTGCACGAAGACCACTGTTTGAGCAGGCAGGGCGAATTTGAAATTGTTCAAGTAAAGTTGGATATGCATACATACATACATAATCGGCCTTTACAACCCTTCAGTCAGCTTCTCACACCACTCATGTTGTGTGTGTTAATTTTATACATGTGTGGCGGGACCTACAGTATAAAGTCGACTCCAAACGACAGATTTTTGAGAAACATTTCATGGCTATTTTATTTACTCTCAGAGTTTTTGCCAGAAATCTGCTGAGGGGAAGTCGCCGAAGAAATATTTTATCATATTTCGTTTTGATGTCTGACCTAGGGTTTGAACCGCAGCCTTGCGTCTAACAAGCCAACACACTACCTACTAGACTACGGCGACTAATAAGTTGGATATTCTATTCCAAATTGGTAAAAGCAGCATGGAATTTAACAAACCGTAGTGCGGCATACCTGGTTGCCGAATTTAAAAACTTCTGTGTCCAACAGTAGACATCCGGAGAACAAGGGAACTACTTGAGTTCGACAAGAAAACAGTTCGAATTCAGGAACAGGAATTTTTATGGGACACTGAGCTTTTGGCTGTGTCTGCCCTACCAGAATTACTGCAGAAGCTGGCATAATATGTACGGTACTACACCTTTTATGCGACTACCCTACACTTCAAGACAGGCGTTTGAAGATCATGGCATGGTGGCGTACTTGCCGCTGACGGTACTGTCCGGTTTCATTCGGAATTCAGGGTGGTTCAAACCACTAACCACTAACGGATCACGACAAAGGGACTTATGGGAAACACAATGGGCCATATGGCTAAAGAATGAACTTGCCTGTGAACGGCAAGCTATCCGCTAACCTAATATAAAGTTGGATGAAATGTAGAGTCTGGCATTTACTAGCTTATACAGGAAAAAAACTCGAAGAGTTAATAATATTGCCATGAAATGTTTCTAAAAAAAATCTATCGTTCGGAGACAAATTCAAACTGTAGGTCTCGCCACTCATGTATCAAATTAACACACACAACATAAGCCGTGTTAGAAGCTAGACTGTAATCCTGACTGAAGGGTTGTAATGACCAATTATGTATGTCTGTAGCTGCTAGGTTGATAGAGTTATCATCTATCGTTGCCCAGACCTTACGTTGCAGAGAACCTTAGGTAGGTAGGTAGGTAGAGGTGGCTGCCCATCCAAAAAAAATTTATGGAAGGACTCACTTAGGCCGCATTGGTCCCATTGTGCTACCACAGTTATCCGCTATCCTCTAGTCTCAAAACCAAACCTTAGACTTCATCACGTTAGCACTTAGAGCCTTGATAGCCGCCTGGCTATCAGAAAGTATGGTGACGTTCCGCTTGGAGACTCTTCCGTCCCCAATAATTCTCGCTGCAGCCTGTATTGCCACCACCTCTGCCTGAAAGACACTGCAGTGGTCTGGCAGTCTTATAGACTAGGCTATTCCAACCGATTCCGAAAAAATTCAACAGCCAACAGCTCCGTTCAGCTTCGAACCGTCCTTCCAGACCCCGTTGTCCGGAACCGATGTCTTGAATCTCCTGGTGAAGTCGTACCGCGGTATCATGTAGCCACTGCTCCCGACAGCTCCAAGTTCTCTCAGGATCTTTGCGTGGTCGATATCCGGGTCCTGCCACTGTTCAGTCGCCCAGAGACGTTTACTTATTTTAGCAGCCACTCACCTACAGAAAAGGTCAAGCGGAAAGAGGCTCAAAGGTGTAGTGCGCAAGGCACCGCCAATGATAATACAGGCAGATCTCTGCAGTCGCTGTATTAGTTTCAAATTAGTTTTCCTATCAAGGGATTCCCACCAAACTAGGCATCCATAGATCAAGTTAGGTCTAACCACCGCAGTGTAGATCCAGTGAGTCATCCTAGATCCTAGGCCCCATTTCCTCCCCAACACTCTGTTACAATCATACAGGGCAATGGAAGCCTTTTTGATTCTGTTGACGATGTTCGATTTCCAAGAGAGCTTCCTATCCAGGATGAGTCCTAGAAAGTGTGCCTCTTGTTCAGTTTCAGTGGACGAAGAGTCGGTGGCTTGTACCTTTTCGTGAAGAGTACTACTTCCGTTTTCACCGGCTTAACACCCAATCCGCGATCAGATGCCCACACGCAGACACTCCTCAGAGCCAATTGCAGAGAACCTTACTTTCTGTGAATTTTTTCTTGTCGGTTTTTGAGTTCTACTCTTTTCCACCTTAACGCTGTTGGACCTTCCCATAAAGTTTTGTGGTTCCTAAAATGATCCCTTTACACAGGACGAATTTCGTTTATAAAATTCAATCATCTTTTTTAACGTATGTTGGTCAATGGCCAATTTTACTAAACATTTTTGATATTTCTCATGTCTCGAATTTTTTATTTGTACTGAAAAATTTTATTAAAAAAGAACTCTTTTTCAAATATGCAAACCACTCTTCATACATAAATATTTAAAAACACATGTTGTATCAAAAAAAAACCCAATCAATAGCTCGTAATTGAATAGTAACTGAGCTTAATTTACTATTAACAACAGCAGACAATATTGTTTTTTAATGTTATTAAATAATTAATAAAAATATTTTAATTTCACACCGCACATACCATAGCATTTCTTCTCATACGGTTGAATTATTGGTATTTGTGAATCATCATCACATGTTTATTATTTTTATTGTAGAAATTCAGGCAAATCAGGCATTATGATGTATTGTATACCATCGTGTATTACAGAATAATTAAATAATTACAACAATTTATGCATTAATATTGGTAATAAATTTTGTTATTGTTGTTATTCCGCGAATTCGATAATTTTATTAACATTGACAATTGACAATTGAAAATATTTCATCGAAAATTTTTATGAATTATTAATACTGCACTTATGAAAGGTGTGATAATAGAGTTTTTAGTTGGAAAAAAATAACAATGATTTTGTGGAAAAAATGTCATTCATATACACGAATTTAAACAATAATCATTTGTTTGTTCATAAGTATTTAATAGTTTTTTATTTGTAAGGGTATTATTATTATTATCATTAATTTAATATTATTTACGAAAATTTATGGAGCGTATGAGCGATATTTCAATTTAAAAATATTTCACATACTCACTCAACTGTTGTCATTTGTAATTTATAAGCAGCTGGGATTACTTAACAAAAAATAAAACACAAAATGTTTATTATATTGCAGTGGGTTGTTTTCTAATGTTATTGTTTTATTTCATAATATTATTATTACATTTTATTAGCAGCATGAATTACATTACAAGTGATTCTGAATCTTATTTACTTTACTTATTTAAATTAGTTTCGCTTTATTTAGTCCATCAATTAAACTTCAATACCATATTTATCCAATTTATTAAAATATTTCAAATACTTTTTGAATAAAACTTTTTAATACATTTTCAAAATTGTATTTTCTTTTAACACCACATACATATGTCACACATGCTTAAACGTGTGCATTTCTGATAAATTTGAAAACAAACATTAATCTTCCACTTGTTTGTGTAACAAAAACAAAGAAAAATTTACGTATAAATGAGTGAATAGGCTTGTATCCGTAATATAATGTGATGAATGCCTTAAAAACAATAACAATGGCAACATTTAGCCAGCCAATACTTCATCAAAGGCAGCATCATAAAGTATGAGGCATACAAATAATTCAAATACATTGACAAACCGGCGAAAACACCAAAAAAAAATTCTAAAAATTTTTTAAAAACGGCAAACAAGATAAATGATTGAAAGGCCTCCACATTATTTAATCTCCTTAAAAAGTGGGAGGAAGCGAAGGTGTATAAAAATAGAGGCAATGCGGATGTAATTGTATTTGTGTTAAATCTGTGTGAAAAATTCCTTAAACATTACTCTCCAACAAATTGTGTGACTAATGATGTGTTTTTCTCTTCTTTCTTTTTTTTTTTGCTGCTCTTTCAAGTGCTGAAATCGTTAACACAAGCAACAAATTGCTTTCACTTCTTTTTTAAATTTTTTCTTTTTTTTATTTTTTTTTTTTTGTTTCTCTTACTGGTGCTCACCTTAGAAACCAACGCCAACAACAGCAACAACTATTAAAAGGCCTGCAATATTTTTCCTCTTTTTTTTTTTGTTTTTGTTTGAGTAACTGGTCCTTTTCTGTAGGACTAACATGATGATTGCAGTAAAAATACTTTATTCAATAAACTACAAACACCCATACCAACAACAAACAAAAAAAAATAGAACAAGAAGTGGAAAGAAAAACAAAATAATGTAAAAAGAAAAGCTTAATATCAAAATAGAAATTGAAAGGTTTATTTCTATATATAGAAAGGAAGAGAGACAGAGAGAGAGAGAGAGAGTACAGAAATCAAGAGCAAGCATCAAATGCATGTAGAAAATGGCTGGCTGCTAAAGCGCCTGTGGGGGAAAATAGGAATCATATGATTGTATACATATTTATTTTGCTTTTGTTATTTACCATCATAGCTGGAATAAATGTATGCGAATCATGATGAAAGCAAACACAAAAATAAATCGAAGTGTCAATATTATTTGACCCGGAATGAGCTTTTCTATACACACATACATACATACATATATTTTTTTCATTCATTCTCTTTTCCATTTTTTTACATAACATTTGCCAAAGGAAAACACTTTGAAGCTAGAAAAGAAAAAAAATGAATGAAAATGAAAACAGTCATCTAATCTGTACATGGTAATGCAGGCATGACCGAACTTGAATACAAAATTTTGAAAGGGAAACTATAGTAAAATCGTGCTAATGATAAACTTGACTTGAAGAGCCATTCCCATGTTCGTTTATTAAGTTTTGCAAAAACAAATTTTATAAGAAAAACATTTACAAAGCCTAATTGAAAAAAAAGAAATTAATTGAACTCGAGTTATTCTTTTATGACAAAGGCTCTAATATTTAAAAAAAAAACAAGTTATTCTAAACAAGTCCCATTTGCCTCCCAGCACGACTTGAGACGATGCAATTCATGCCTGTGAAAATTGTCCACTATATGGATAAGCGCTGACTTCAACGACTCAATATTTTGGTGTCGTGTACTGCCATGCCCTCTAATATGCACCACAACTTGTAATCCAACAGGTTGAGGTCTGAACCAGAGATCAGCAATAAGTATTCAAAAAGAAGAGTAGATTCGAACCATACTCATAATTTCTGATACTTATACGCATTCATACTTATTTTAATATCATACTCATACTACTCATATTCAAAGTTTGAAGTACTCATCCTCCTCATACCTAACAACACGCATGATGTTGTTGATTTCGACTCTCCTTTACTCAGCATTTACAAGAATCACAAAATAAGTATGATTCGCGTACAAACAGTAAAATACTCACTAGAAGTTAGTGTGTTTGCTTTCTTTGCTGTCTTTGTCTTTTTCTTCTTTCGTTTTTTGTAAATGCAACAACAACTAAGACTGTAAATTTTGATGAATGATTCGAATCATTCGAGTATTTGAGTATTATAAGTATTTTTCTAAATTTATGAATCTGAATAAGTAGACGTATGAATCAAACATATTTCGAATGTTATCAATTTGATGTCAATGTTGTACTCATTGCAACCTATACTTATAAATCAATGTTGTAGTGAGTACAAATGAATCAGATTAGTTGAATTTTAATACTGTTGACTCACTCATACTCGAAATTTCATGAGTACATATGAGTAGCAAAAAAACGACTCATTGCTGATCTCTGGTCTGAACTACCTACATTGTTTTTGAGAAAAAGTTGGGTCGTTTTTATTTTATGAACAGTACCCATGGTTAATTGGTGAATATTGATTGTAGTCGCCGTAGTCTAGTAGGTAGTGTGTTGGTTTATTAGACGTAAGGCCACGGTTTAAACCCCACGTCAAACATCTTCAGCAAAAACGAAGTATGAACAAAAATTTCTCTCGGCGATTTCCAAACAGATTTCTGGCAACAACTCTGAAAGTAAAGAAAATTGCCATGAAAAGTTTGGCAAAATTCTGTCGTTCAGAGTCGACTTTAAACTGTATGTCCCGTCAGTCAAATTACCACACCCAACACAAGTGCTGTGAGAACTTAAGTTGTAATCCTAACTGAAGGGTTGTAATGACTAATTATGTTATGTAGAGCAAGCTATGCCTTCTAATATGAACCATAACTTGTAATCCAACAGGTTGGGGTTTAGCCTACCAGATGTCCAATTATTCAGAACATTATTTCTGAGCCACAGTTGAGTCGTTTTTGCTTTATGAGCTGGAACAGAGTCTTGCTTGAAATTCCATGGCTTGTTCGCGAAAATTGATTGCTTGAGATGGTTCACAATGCTTTCCAAAACAGTCGATTGATATTATTTGGCTGATATTTTCACTCCTTTCTCACAAAAATGAGTCTTGGTAACGCCATCATAACACACTCCCCACAATACCATTACAGAAGTGGGATGGTGGCATCTTTGAACTCGCGGGATGAGTTGTGATGCTTCTCTGGATGGCCGAGCATGCACACGGTCGTTCAGTTTATTGAACGATTCTTCTTTGGCGAAGATTCAGTAAACAGACTATGTAAGCGTTCTTCGTGTACTGGCTGATTAACGCTTTCGATTTTCGCTGTCACTTATACACGCTGAATCCTAAATCTTGTTTGATAATGCGAGATACGGTGTTCGGTCGATTCGTTTCTTCACGGCTTTGATCGCTTTTGAAGCTCTGACTGTGCCAGATCCTTGACGGTCTTATACTCTATCATTATCCTTAAACAACTACAAAAAATGTTGAGTGATTTCAAGCGGTTGCAACATCTTAAATATCTGGTGACCTATCTATCGGATTAAATTTGAACCATCGGTTATTTTCTTGTCATTCTATTTTGTCACAAAATTCAGTATATTATCTCCACATCTTCGTGGTAATTTATTTCCAAACCAAAGACAATTGGTGAAAAATTCAAAAATTTGCAACAAAAAAAAATTATCCTTTCGGATGAAGCTCATTTTCATCTTATTGGGTACGTTATTAAGCATAATTGCTATATTTGGGGCTCAGAAAACCACATGTGGTCTACAGAAGCCATTGCATCCATTATAAGTGACTGTTTGGTGCGGTTTGTGGAACGGAGACATTTTTTGCCCATATTTCTTTGAAAATGATGACGGCACAACCATTATGGTCAATGGAGACACCTAACGCACCATGATAACCAAATTTCTTGTACTCGCTCTTCATGGTATTGATGTGAACGATGTTTGATTTCGAAAGGATGGTGCAACATGCTACACACCTCATGCCACAATTGCTTTATTGCGTCAAACTTTTGATGACCGTTTAATTAGCCGAAATGGTGATGTCAATTGGACGCCAAAAAGCTGAAATTTGACACCGTTGGACAATTTTCTGTGGGACGCCGTTAAAGAAAAGTGTTATGCCAACAAACCAGAGACAATTGAGCATTTGAAGGTCAACATTTGTGATGCTATTGTCGAGATATGACCCCATACACTCGTAAAAGTGTATAGAACTTTGTCCGATCGAATGAGGTACTGTAATGCCAGCCGCGGTAGCCATATGAATGAAATAAAATTCCATTTCTCACCGGAACAATTGTACTTCATAACAAAAAAAAATAAATTTGCAAAATTTCAAACCGTTTTTGTTTTCTTGCATTTTGAAATTTAAACTTTTAAATCACTCACCCTCCACCATTAACGTTGTTTACTTCCTTGCTTCTTTTTTAATTCAGTGTTGCATACTTTACGGATGTTATAGCTTAAGCATATAGTACATACGTATGAGCAATATTTTTTGAATACAGCAACGTACTCCAAGTAACTTATACGCCTTAGTGTTGAAAGCTATGTTTGCAGTACATAATTTGTTTTCAGGCATTTTGAAATTTAAACTTTTAAATGGTCCACCCTTTATATTTTTAATGTCGCCCCATTCCATGATGATGAAGTATACACATATTGTATTACATATAATAATAATAATATAACGTGTAATAATTAAAAACTACATAGGTACCTACACATTTAGCTAACTTTCCAAAATAGTACCTTTGCTATTAACTTCATACCATATTCATGACAATGAATCTCGTTTGAAATAATTTTAAAACTTTGTTTGAAAGTTTCATAAGACATGCACCACGAAAGGACACAAAAAACCTCGGCCTGTTTATTCCCAATTGGACAGATCTGCTAACAAAACCACATAAGTTAACAAAATACAACAACAATAAAAAAAATGTAGAATGTAGGTAAACATAGTCGAACAATTTGGTGGTCTAGTTTTTTACATCCTTTATACGAACGGCATGAACACAACCAGAGCATCTGTTCGTTAGAGGCCATGTATCCTATGTACAGTAAGCATAGTTGTACGAAAAAATAAAAACAAAAAAAATTTCGGAAATATTTCCGGTTGGCAGCATGGCATGGTGTTGTTCCATTTCGAAATATTTTTTTTTTTGTTAATTTTTTAACGATTGATATGTGCTGGCGAGTGTGTGGTGTTTTAGCAGGTTGACATGTGAAAATACATTCAAACAGAGATTGACATTTTGGGAGAAAATTTATAGTGTGAGCCCTTTTTTTACTTTTTTCGGGAAATTTTTTGGGCAATTTTTTTAAAAGCTTGCAAGTATTTAGTTTAAAAGGTTTCTGATATAAATTAAAAACAACTTGTTAAACTTTTATAAAGGATGTTGTTTAAACTGTTTAATTCTCTATGCCTTGTTTTATCTTTATAGCACTCCTAAAGGCCTTGAAGATGTCTCATCATATCCCACATTATTCGCTGAACTATTGGGTGTTGGTTGGTCCATAGAGGATTTAACCAAATTGGCTGGTGGCAATTTTCTGCGTGTCATGCAACAAGTGGAAAAGGTACGCGATGAAAAGAAAGCAGCCGGTGTTAAGCCATATGAAGATCATCCAAATTTTCGTGCCGAAGATCCTTACAATTGTACTTCCAGTTAATCGTATGTGGGTATTTAGACACAATAAAACGAGGTTGTTTTTTTCTAATTAATTTAAAATTTTTTTCTGTAGAAGACTACTTTCTAAGAAGAATATTTTTGTTTTTGTTTTTTATACCTTTCAAACATACACATACATATATTATTAGAAAAATTTTTTGATTATTAATTACGTCTGATCATCATTATTATCAATATAATATGTACGATGATCTCTCTCTACAAGTCTGGGCGTTATAAAAGCATCAATATTATTATATTTTATATTTAAAAAAAAGAATTAAAATTAATTAAATTAAATAGAGAAAAGAAATTTAAAGAAAATTTTGGCATTAGTTTTTAAGTTATTCATTAAGACAATGTATATTTCGTAGATATTAAAATAACGTTTAAAAAAAGGAAAACAAAGAAAAAATCTGAATAAATAATACACGTTCAACAACTAATATTTCATATTCAAATAAAAAAAAAAAAAACAGAAAAAAATAAGAGAATTATTTGAGTTCTCTTTAATAATTATTAATGATAATATTGGCTATTTTTTATAGGAATACTTTTTTCTAATGAACACATTCAAGATGATATGAAAATTATTTAAATTTTAAATTTGATTTCCATTTGAAATTTTCAAATATTTTGCAGACTGCATAACATTTTCCCATTTTTAAATGATTTTATTTATTAATTACAACTCAATTATTAATTATTACGAGCTAAGCAACTCAGACATTTATGCTCGATGTAGTGAAGTCGCTGGAGTCAAACCCCAGGTCAGACATCAAAACGAAATATGAAAAAATATTTTTTCGGCGACTTCCTCTCAGCAGATTTGTGGCAAAACTCTAAGAGTAAATAAAAATGTCATGAAAAGTTCCTCAAAAATCTGTCGCTCAGAGGCGACTTTAGACTGTAGGTCTCACCACTCATGTATAAAATTAACATACACAACATGAATAGTATGAGAAGCTCTCCGTAATCCGGACTGTAGGACTGTAATGGTCAATTATGTATGTATGTATTTATGCTCGATATAGTGAAGTCCCCGCAGTCTAGCCACTGTTCAAACTCCAGGTCAGGAATTTCCAAGAAACGAAATATGAAATAAATACTACTTTGGCGACTTACTTGCAGCAGATTTCTGGCAAAAGCTCAGAGAGAAACCAAAAATATGCCAAGGAAAGGTTTTCAAAAAAATCTGTTGGCTCATTATACGTGAGGCGACGGTTTAAACCACAGGTCAAGCATCACCAACAAAATGAAATCTGAAAAATATTTAATCGGCGACTTCCTCTCAGCAGATTTCTTGCAAAAACTCTGAGAGCAACTAAAACTTGGCATGAAAAGTTTCTCAAAAATCTGTCGTTTGGTCCCACCACAACACAATATAAGTTGTGTGAGAAACTATGTCGTAATCCTGATTGAAGGGTTGTAATGACAATTTATATATATATATATATATGTATATGTGTGTATGTAGTGCAACAGAACAGAGTCTCTGGTGGTTATCAAACATAAGACGCTTTTGCAGTGTTCGAAAAAATACTATACACAAACCATTGTGTACGTAACTGATAAAATACTTTTAACTCTCATTTAAGGGTTTGTGAACTCGTACGTATACACATTCCGTACACAACAGATGAAGGCAAACTCTAACAAAACGAACTGAACGGAGTCCACAAACACTATGTTTGTGTACAAAGTACGATAAAAATATCAGTACACAACGAAAAAATTGATTTTGAGTGAACTTTTTTTGAGTACACTAACATTTTTAGTGTACGCGAGAGTTTATGTTCTCATTCAGTAAGAGAGAAAGAGAGAAAAATGCACAGTTTTTCTTTGTATTCTTAAGCGAAATATGTCTATTATTCCTAAAGAATAATAAATGACATCAAAACCACAACGCGATCTCTAAAAATAATGACGCAAACTATGTTCGTCCCTATTCATTCATTACACTCGCCCTATTCATTAGGCGATCAATTCTTCTAAGAAAGTGTCAGTAAACACATTCCTATCTGCCTCTTTTCCAAGTTGCAATCCTTTGCATTACGTGCATAACTTCCATCCCTCTATAGCAGAGTCACAAAATTCAAATACACTCCACAATAAATTCAATATACTTTTGTCTTTTTAACAATTTTAGACAATTTCTTTGACAATTAAAAACAAAAAAGTTTTTTAAATAACTTTTTAATTTTCATTTCATCTTGAATTTAATTTCAGAAGATTTTTACACACTTGTTGGTTTCAATGATGACATTTTTTTAATAAAAACAAAAAAGAAAAACAAAAAATAAAACAAAAGATCTGTATACACAATACACGCACAAAAAGTCTCTCTCTCTCTTAATATATGCATTCAACACAATCAATTTAATATTTTTGACACAAACAATTTAAAAGAAAATGAAATTTAAAATTTTTTTATTCAATTTTTATTCATGTTTTTTATAATTTTTTGTTTTTTAACAATAACAACAAAAAATCAAATAAATAAAAGCTTGGACCAAAGATAACAACAGCAAAAAAAATAAAATAAAATTACAAACAAAAATAAAAACAAAAACATAAATAATAATAATTACAACAACACCTACTATAACAATAAAGAAAAAAATAGAAAATTTAAAAAAGCTTGTATTTAATTAAAAATTATTTTAATTATTTTATTACTACCACCTCAACAATAACAATAATTATAATAATAATAATAACAATAACAAAAACAAACAACAAAAAAATATTGAAAAGAAAGTAACCACGTTTATTTTAATTTAAACTACACTGTGCTCGCAAAATATACTTGAAACATGATTTAGCATATCTTGTAGGGCCGTAATGTGGAAAACACAAGTCAGTTGTTAAAAAATAATAGAGAAACCCTTTAACTCTTTGAGATATTGTAAACACCAAATGTTTGAAGAAAAAAGCTTTCTATCCAATATCTTATATTAGCCAGGCTATGGGCATTTACCGGAACCATAAAATATAATTGCTCTACATGCATGGCGATGAAATGGCGCTGGACCTCTATACACAAAACCCTTAAACTTTAATAAGGCTCCACATTCATAATTCTGTTTTCCAAGCGGAGGCACATGCGATCAGAAACTCTATGATCTAGGTCAATGCATATTCGACACAAAGGGATTCAATTATCATCACTGAAACTCAAATAATTAATAAATAAATTAGGATAATAGCAGTCAGAGTATTCGTGATCAAAAACTTTAAAACGGGATCCTGAACTTGAAACACTTGGTTAACAATTTCTACATGTGGGTACCAGGTCCTCAAGTGGTTATCGGAAATAAGGAAGCGAATACAGTAGTCGCCGTAGTCTAGTAGGTAGTGTGTTGGCTTATTAGACGTGAAACCCCGCTTCAAACCCCAGGTTAGACATTTCTAACAAAACGAAATATGAAAAAATATTTCTTCGGCGACTGCCTCTCAACAGGTTTCTGGCATAAATTCTGATAGTAAATAAACCTGCCATGATAAAGTTTCTCAACATCTGTCGTTCGGAGACAACGTTAAACTGTAGGTCCCGCCACTCAAGTATAAAATTAAGGCACACAACATAAGTGGTGTGAGAAACTAGGCCGTAATCCTGACTGAAGGGTTGTAATGGCCAATTATGTATGTATGTATGTTAGGCCTTCGGAAATATTAAAAAATATTAGAATAACAATAAAGGTGGAGTTTTTTTAATTTTATAACTGATTTGTGTTCTGTACATTAGGGCCTACTCTAGTATATTTTCACTGTAGCAGGATGTTATCAAAAAAAACTATTAAAACCATAAAAGTTAAATAAATTGATAAATTAAACAATAAAAATAATACAATTAGAAAACATTAAAATATTTTAAACAAAATGAAACTAAAAAATAAATTAAATTAAAATAAAAACTAACATACATATCAAACTTTAAGTAAAAAAAATAAAAAAAAAAACAACTTAATTTTTTAGTTAATTTTAATTAATTTTTTTATAGCCAAGTTATGAACCACAATACAACAAAAAAGAAGGTTATGTTTTAAAGACAAAAACTTTATTATTTTTTAATTAAAAACAATGATAAAATAAAATAAAAAGAAAAACGAAATTTAAAAAAAGGGAAATTATTACACTTATATTATGAACAAATAACAGTTAAATATATACAAACAAAAGAAAAAAAAAACAAAGGGAATAAATAAATACGAATACACGAATAAAAATATTAAATGTAAATATTAAATATTAATCACTTAATCACACTAATTAAGTTAAAATACTAATATTAATTTATTTATTCAGTAGACTTAAAAACAATTATTTTTAAACATTTTATTTCAAAAAACAAAAAAAAAATAATAATTTTGTAAATTTATACACCAGGAAAAGGAAAAGTACCGAAGTTAATTGAAAAAGTTAAGGTGTACACCCCCGACCCCTTTGGAAAATTCCATATAGCGTAACGTTCTACTAAAATTCGTTTGTAAGTCAGAAATCTTTTTATGAAGACAACCCAAGAAAAATTTAAAAGAAACTTTATTTAACATGTCAGTTACAGATAGTTATAGTTACAGTTGCAGAGAGTAACAAAAAACACAAAAGAGAAACTCTGTCTCTTAACTACTCATGTTAAATAAAGTTTTTTTGAATTGAAAAAAATTGTACATTTGAAAGAAACGTCTTCATTTAGTCTGTAGTTTTTTAAATTAAGTTGATATAATACATACATACATAAGCATATAATTAAAAACATATAAATCGGTATTTATAAAATATTAATAAGTTCTTCAGTACTAAGTACTCGAATAATTTTAGTGTAGTTTTAAGAGAATAATTTAAATATAGGTATAGTACATATGTCTTGTCCTTTATTCATTTAAGTAGAGTATGAAAATATAAAAAATTACTGAAAAGAAAAGTTTACCAGGAACATGAAGCTTCAACGAAATTCGCTGCATTTCAGTTTCTCTTTGATAAGAATATTAATTCATTATCATGAACTAAGAACATGGCCTCCATTCTATTCTATTTCATCTAAGAAACTTTAACTCAACCAGAAAACAATTTTCCTAATAACACAGAATTTAATTGGAGATCAAACTGAGTCAGGCTACTTTACTCTGACTATAAGGCCGATACATCTCCATTTCCACCTTGTTTGAATACCTCTAGTGCTTGTGTGATGGTGTTTGAAACTCAGCAGTTTTCACTTCCATACAACAGAGTTAACTTAACACACGTATTGAATACTCTCAGGCCCATTATTACAACTTGTCGTTAAACTTGGTTTTTGTTAAAGGTAACTTTAGCTAAAGTGAACTTTAAAGTCACCTTTAGCTTCTTTTCATTATTATAACCTAATTATAAAATAAAGTAAACTTTTTCAAAAATATGGCAGTGCCGGAGCAATGTCGATAAAACTGTTCAATTAAACAAGTTTTTTTAAAACGCAGTGGCAACGAAGGGCCTCTTTTTTTGTTGTAGTGTTTCGTCATTTTCTTTATATTTGAAGTTGCCATATTGAAAATAATATATAATTTGGCAAGTTCTAACATAAATTTACCTTTAAAAGTTAAAGGTAGAATGATCCTCCCTTTAGCTTAATGCTCACTTCTGCATTATCGTTCACTTATAATAATGAAAAACAGTTTATCTGCCCGTTAAAATTCTCCCTTTTGTTAACGGCAAGTTGTAATAATGGCCCTAAAGGAGTTAGATTACATTAGGTTAGGTTAGGTTTAAGGCCGTGTACTTGTCAGTGGAACAAGCACAATACCCAAAGTTCCAAATGACCCATTGCATATATGTACGTCCCAGAAGATAGGGAGAGTGAGGATAGTGCAGGAGATATGGAAATGGGAAAAACAGAAGAGGTAGGAAAGAGAGAAAAGTAGGAAAAATATGGGCCAGAAACACACAAAAGAGAAAGCGATTGTAGTCCTCGAAAGGTCGCTCTCGCGTTATAGGTTTTGTTATTGATGTCTATTTCTCTGCCACCATTCGTTTTCACTATACTAGCTAGACAGTAGTAGCTATCTACGTACCGAGCAAAATACATAATAATGTACCGTTATCTGTTGAATTACTTTTTAGACAGCTTCTGTTAAATAATTTAAACTCAATAATCTTGTACACATAATTAGTAGAAATGGCTAGAGTCAAGGTTAGAGAAAGCTTAAAAACAAAGATAATAAATGATTTTAACAGTGGATTAAAATAAAAAATTATTTGTGACCAATACTCAATAAATAAATCAGCCATATCAAAGATTATCAAGAAGTTCTTCGAAACAGGTTTCGCCATTTTTACTAATTATGTGTACAAGATTCCTGAGTTTAAATTATTTAACAGAAGCTGTCTAAAAAGTAATTTTGCTTGGTTTTCTCATCAATTAATTTTGCTTTAATAAAAATGTTATTTTTATGCAATTTTTTGTTTGTTAATACATCAAACAGAACGAATAAAATAAAATTCCTAAATAATTTTTAAATTTCTTCAGAAATTGTTTTTGGTTTTCGACTGAGTTTAAATTATTTAACAGAAGCTGTCTAAAAAGTAATTTTGCTTGGTTTTCTCATCAATTAATTTTGCTTTAATAAAAATGTTATTTTTATGCAATTTTTTGTTTGTTAATACATCAAACAGAACGAATAAAATAAAATTCCTAAATAATTTGTAAGTTTCTTCAGAAATTGTTTTTGGTTTTCGACTTCTAACAATAGAAAAGTAAATTTCAAACAAAGTTTCCATTGAATTGTCCACCACTGTATATATTGACAGAGGCTCTCGTTACCATTCAAACACATTTGTCCCTCTACATAGTTTGCAGAGAAAGCATTTTCTGAATTTTCTTCAATACTACACATGTTTCCATGATCTTTTATATGTCCTATTATGTTGGCTCTCGATTCCTTGTCAGCTTAACTGAGTTACCATCCATTTATATCAAGGATATAGCTTCGTTTATAAAACTTTCAGGCTGATTGCCAGCTTAGGGGAGTCGTGCTTTTAGTTGTGAAGCCCCGACGCTGATCAACTTCTTCGATGAGTTCGGCGGAATTCGGTCAGTACAGGGACTCCGCTTATTCTCGACATCACAAGGGACCGCTATGCTAGCTCAACTGAGCTTCAACCTAACCTAACCTATTATGTTTTGTGGATGCCACATCATCTAAAGTTACTGTAACACTTTACTTATAATATTAAAAAAAAAAATATTTATAACATACATATATACATACATGCATATATACATTTACTTTTAACCATATAATAGATAAGAAAAGAAAATATTATTAAAAATAAAATTGAAAACAAAAAAAATTACACTGTCAGTATCTTTGTACCTTCAAAAACTACCAAAAAACAGATAAAACAACTTGTTATTGTATAAAAAAATATTTATTTAACTTTTACTTCACATACATACATACTTCTCACTAGATCTATTAACAAAAAAACATAAACAAATAAATTTTTTAAAAAAGCATATGTATGTAAGTTCTTAAGAACATTGTTAAGTTTGTAGATATTCTTTCTGAAACTAAATTTATTAGAAAAAACAAACAAACAAACAAACGAACTTTTAAAGTTTATTAAGAATATAATAAGAGAACTATTCATAAAGCATAGGTTAATTAGAAATAAAATATTATAATTAATAAAATATATTTTAATTAATAAAAATAAAAATAAAAATAAAAATAAAAAATATTTCATATTTATAAAGTTTAAATGAAAAACTAGAGGAAGCGTAATGAAATATAAATTATTTTATAAGAATATACTAAGAATTCTTATCATTAAGATATTAAATATCTGTAAAAATTATATATAAAATAGATAAGAACTTAAACTAAAAAGAAAAAAATAAAACTAATTAGTAAATGTATTTCAGTTTAAAATAAAAAAAAAAAACTTTAGTAAAAAAAAATGATTTTTTTTAAACATTTAAAATTATAGAAAAAGAAAAACCTTGCATACATACTACATATTTGACTTACAGTGAGCGTCAAAAGTAATTGTACATTAAAAAAAAATATACATTAATAAATTACCGTTATTTTTTTTTTTTTTTTTGCTCGTAAAAACATGGATTTTTTGTATTTATTGGAATCTATGTATATGGTATACAACACAGCTGATCAATATCTTACCGTTTTAAAAATGGGGCGATAATCACATATGGTTTAAAATTGTTTTTAAAATTGCAATAAAAAAATTACAAAAAATTTCAAAATATTGTCAAATTGTTTCGGGCACTTTCCTTAAGTGGTAAAAGTTGAGTTTAGTGATTGTTAGAATTTTATCCTTAGTGTACAATTTCTTTTGACGCTCACTGTATGTATAGAGGTAAATGCAAAAGATATAAAATAACATAACATCTCCTTTAGCTAATCAATAAAATTTAGTTAATTTATATACTCATAAAACAAAAACCAAAATTTAAAAAAAAAAAACCAAAAGAGAACACTACAAAAAATCTAACGAATATAATTAAAAAAAATAAAAGATCTTATATATATATATACTAAATATATATAAATATATATATTTAATTGTATGTTTATAATAAACAAAATCTAGTAAATTAATATTAATTAAACGAGAGAGAAGAATAAAAATTTTTCCCGTAATAATAGTTATTATTTTGAATATTCAAAAATAACGTCAGAAAAACAAAAATTTAAAACGTTTGTAACGTATACACACCACAACACTCTTTTTGTCAAACGATGAAAATAATTGAAAAACATAAAACAAAGAAAACCAATAACAACTCATTTTATTACTCACACATATTTAAACAAAACAAAATTTGTTTATTTGACTCTCTTTGTCTCTCCTTTTTTACCAAAGAATCCCAAAAAGAGAAAAAATAAAGAAAACACAAAAACAATTTCTACATATATTAGTTAATTTACAAAAAACCGAAAAAAAAGAAAACAAATTAATAAATAAATAATATTGAATGATGAAAAAATAAAAACCAAATATTTAGTGAAAAATAAATAAATATGTAAAATTTTATGAAATACAATAACAAAAATGATGTTTCATTTCAAAATCGTTAAAGAAGGACAAGTGCGATAACCGTTAAATTTGTAATGTTTCAAATGACAAGCAAGCAACTGACAGCAGAGTTGAAATATATCGGGTTATTCATTTTGTGGTTTCAAAAGTAAACAAATAAATAAGTAAATAAAATATTTTTTTCATGATATTTATTTTTTTTTTTTTGTAAAGTTTGAACGTTGACATTATGTGTGAAACACTACATCATTTAAATGACCTCCACGCGAAGTGTTGCAAGCATTGACTTTTTGACACATATTGGGCGGTGTCTCAGCCAGTAAGGTCCAATCACACCTTCGGACCAAAGAGCGCACCAAACAGTGATTTTTTCTGGATGTAATGGCCTCTCCTCAATTACTTGAGGATTCTCAGAACCCCAAATACTACAATTTTGTTTATCAACATACCCACCGAGTGTGAAATGTGCTTCATCGCTGAAGAAAATTTTGTTCGAAAAATTGCCGTCCACCACCTGTTGTTCAAGGACCCATTCCACGTATCTACGACGTTGTGAATGGTCAGCTGGCTTCAGTTCTTGCGTGAGCTGGACTTTATATGGATGTAGGTGTAGATCTAAATGCAAAATACGCCATACGACAGTCCTAATTCCTGAGAAAGACGAGGAATCGACACATTCGGGTCTTCGGCAACACTTTCAATTACAATAGCGATATTTTCAGCGGAACGAGCGAAACGATGATGCACAGGCCTTTTAATATTTGTAACCACTCCAGTCTCTTCAAATTTCTTCACAATTTTGCCAATTGCTTGCGTAGTTGGACGATTATGTAAACCATAATCTCCTCTTAAAGCAAGATACGTGGCTGTGGCAGAATCACCATTTTTGTACTAGGTTTTGATCATTTTTATGCGTTGTGTGATAGTTAAGCGATCCATTTTCGTCAATGTCAGACTTTCAACTGAAAAGAAAAAAATTGGTTTCACAACTTAGTTTGACAGATGTCGAATTCCAGTCCCATACTTTTGAAACCACGAAATGGATAGCCCTTTACACATGTTTTCTTATGGGCTTTGTTTCAAGCGGTACTTCTCCGTTAATTCAGCCTCTAAAGTTATACAATTTTTAACATTTAATATAACTTAAGTCAATGTTGCAAAATTGAAATTTTTAAATGGTACTGAACTATAACTGAAAGAGTACTTTTTCGCATCAAGTAGTACTTTTTTACAAAAAATACATGCAGACATACATAATTGGTCATTATAACCCTTCAATTAGGATTACGACCTAGCTTCTCACACCAATCATGTTTTGTGCGTTAATTTTATACATGAGTGGCGGGACCTACAGTTTAACGTCGACTCCGAACGACAGATTTTGAGAAACTTTTTCATGGCTATTTTATTTACTCTTAGAGTTTTTGACAGAATGAGGTCGCCGAAGAAATACTTTCTTCCTTTTTCATTTTGTTGGACATATCTGACATGAGGTTTGAACCATGTGCTCCCATCTAGTAAGCCAGTACACTACCTACTAAACTATTTATTTATTTATTTATATTTAATGCACGCACTAAGCTATTGAGGTCATAGCTGGTGGCCCAGCAAATCACGGCTCGTTCGCGAGTGCAAAGAGTCGTTGGGGACTTTTGAACTAGACCGTATCCGTCTATGCTGGGTTTCGGGTCAAAGCGGAATACTGGGCAATGAGACGGCGGATGCCCTCGCTAGGTTAGGTTTGCTTTCTGGGGGCGATTTAATAGTTGGTCCTAACCCCCCAGTCTGCCACCTCTACGGCGTCATCAGTGGATGGGTCGGGGAGGAAGAGCACAGACGTTGGGGGAACGGATCGGGTTGTTTTGTTTCTTTGCCGGGCTTGGATAAGGCCAGCTTAAGGTTGGTTGTCGGTTTTATTACGGGGCACTGCGAGATTAGGTCGCTGACGAGGATCTGGAACAGATCCCAGCCGGACTATTGCAGGGCATGTTGCGATAAGAAGGAATTGGAGACTATCGAACATCTCCTCTGTAACTGCCCAGCCCTTGGTAGGTTGAGGTTGAGAACCCTTGGCCGACATCAAGGCTCTCCACAGATTCATTAGTGGCTTAGGCTGGTTGAGAGGCGCTAGGGCTTCATCAGTTGTGTCTTAATTGACAAGTACACGCCCTCTAATCTAACCTAACCTTAAGCGTGCTATAAAAATTTACCCAATGCCTGAATAAATGCTTGAGTAGCATATGTCGCAATCTAAATGCCTACTTTCCAGGCGACTAAGAACGACGTCAACCTGAAAACAAAATACTTTCTTTCTGAAGTGGTGAGCTCCTGATATCGAGAGTTTCGAGTGTGGTGAGATTCGCCGTTGGGTTTGGTTTCTCCGGTATAGGGCTGTAAAATGTAATGAGTTACTGCGGTGTGGTGAATAAAAATTAAATTCTCTACTATGCAGTTCCTCCAAAAAATACATGGCATTACCGAAAAGTAGGCAATATTGTTTTTGACTGCGTTATCAACATTGTGGTTAGAGTTTGGATTAGGCATAATCAAAATCGATTAGTAGTCACAAACACTAAGTCACGATTCACACCAGTCAAGTCTGACTCGTCAAGTTTTTTAGATTTTCTCTTCAACCTGCATTCGCGTTCATACGTGAACATTTCGTCTCGTCAATTTTTTGTTTTCTTTGCGTACAACTTTAGGTATTTTTTGACATTTCCTTTTATTTTAATTTAAAATTGACTGTACGGTCAAGTATTTACCCCTTTCAATTCTCTCTTCGTCCTTCACCCACAAACTTAAGACTTGACGAGGCTTGACAAGACTTGACTTGACTAGTGTGGATCATGACTAAATAAAAGAAGTACACTGAACGAACGTAGTGTTGCCATAGTCTTATAAATTCTTATATATGTAAATAAAGTTTCAAACAACTTTTTTACTCATACAGAATTTTTTGTTTTCGGCTATATATAATGCATGCTAACAAACAAATATAAGAGAGAGAGAGGAAAATTTAATTAGAAATAAAACTAAGAATTAAATTTGCTTATTTTTGACATCCCTCTTTGATTTCTTTCTTAGAAGTTGGCTACAAAACTTCTTACTTCCTGGCAGCATTGGTTTAGAGAAGAAAAACGAATTTTGTTTATCTTTAAACCAAATCAATGTGGTGGGTGTCTTTACTTTGCCACACATTCAATTACACGAACAGTACCAAGGCAAATTCAATAAGGTAGTGTTAAAAGCCCAGCTGATTGCTTTTTTCAGTCCACATAAACAACAGAAAATACATGTTGTTTTTGTTAAAAAAACACTGCGAATTGAGTTGTTGTATTATTGCCATCACCTTATTGAATTCGCCATGAACAGTACACGCACACCGTTAGACTACGTTTTAATACAACTCTGGATTAATCAGCTGCTGTTATTTGTTTTCTGTGTTGTTTTTTTATTTATGCCGGATCCTCATCATTGCAACAGAATTTGCAAGAGAGAACACTTATAAGAAAATTGTGAAGATAATTCAGAAAACTTGTGGGTGATTAATTTATTTCAAAAAATGCCGCAAACACGTCGCAAAACACCGTTCAGTGGTAAAAAGAAGAAGGATCAGTTAACGCAAAAACGGCAATTAAAAGGTAATAATTTTGGAAAAATTCAATTGGAAATAATGGAAGTGGGTGTGATGAAAGTTAAAATGTTCTAGAAACATATATTTAATGTAATTAATGGCATCTATTGTTATTAATTCGGTTCTAATTTATGCTCATAGGTTCACAAAAGTATTTACGAACTCAGAATGACAATGATGATGGCGAGACTACAGAAGACAATGAGTTTATTGCGCGTAAATTAATGTTGCGCTCGCAGTCAACTAGCGGTGCCGCTGGTGGACGCAATAAAAATGTTAACCGTTATAATTTGTATTTCTATCAGGAATCAAGAAAAGAACTGGAACGTTTAAAACTGGAAGGCCTAAAGGCTTACAGTCCAGCCACACCACTGCAAAGGGAAATCGATGCTAGTTTTTATGAGGGCTATGATTTTCCCATACGTCCCTATTGGACTTATGACATGGATAAAGCCACTCTAGATTGTAATGAAAATAAGTATTTTCGTGTAGGTTCTGCTCTCTAACACAAAACGGAAAAAATCTTTGAAATTTTTATCGCTTCTTCTTTCAATCCCTTCAGGAATATGTAGAACAGATGCAAGAAAAACAGAAGACAGAGAATAAGGCATTATCATTATTCGAACTTAATTTAGAAACTTGGCGTCAACTGTGGCGTGTATTGGAGGTATCGAATATCTTGCTTATCATAGTTGATGTTCGTTATTCGGTAAGCATTGCTTTCTACTTTCCCGCAAGCCCTTTTATCCATTAAAGTTGCATACATTTTAGACTTTAATGTTTCCGCCCGCTTTGTATGATCATATTGTGAATAAGATGGCTAAGAATGCCATTTTAATATTAAATAAAGTAGATTTGGTTGCTCCAGAAGTGGTTGTTGCCTGGCGGGAATATTTCAAAACAACTTATCCAGGCTTGTCGGTTGTCATATTTGCCTCTAATCCAGCCCAACCCAAAAAGGGTAATTAAATGACATGAAATTCTGCATAAACTTAAGCCTTAATACACTTCTCCTAGGTACACAGCAACGTCGTCGCTTGGATTATAAGCGTAGTATTGAAGGTGTTTACAATATTTATAAGGAATGTCAGAAAATTGTTCAATCCGAAGTTGATCTCTCCGCTTGGGAGCAGAAAATTCTCGAAGATATGGAAGTGGATAACGTTTGTTTAGACAACGAAATCGAAACAGATGAGAAGACCACCGATGAAGTAGAGAGTACTATGCCACATGATGGCAATGGCGAAAAACATGAAAAATATCACAATGGCATTTTAACTTTAGGTTGTGTTGGTTTTCCCAATGTGGGCAAATCATCGCTTATTAATGCTTTAAAGGGAAGAAAAGTAGTAAGTGTTAGCCGTACACCCGGTCACACTAAACACTTTCAAACGATTTTTATTACAAATAACGTAAAACTTTGTGATTGTCCGGGGTTGGTGTTTCCATCATCGACATCGAAATATTTACAAGTACTATTAGGCAGTTTTCCCATATCACAATTGCAAGTGCCGTATCGTTCCATACAACTAATGGCAGAACATTTGGATTTACCGAAAATACTTAAAATCCATTTACCGGAAGATTTTGACGAATGGTCACCGGTGGCTATAGCCGATGCATGGGCCTCTAAGCGTGGTTTTCTTATTGCCAAAACTGGACGCCCTGATCGTCATCGTGCCGCTAATCAATTGTTGCGTTCTTGTGTAGCTGGCCAATACCAATTAATTTTGCAATTTTATCCACCACGATTCAATGAGCAACTCGATATATGGTTAAATCATGAGGATCTAGAAGAGGTTAAGAAATATCAAAACCTACCTAACGATGAGGATGATAAGGACCATGCCAATAAGACACATCAGCCAGATAATGAAGACACATCATCAGTTAATTCAGAGAGTAAATGAATTTGTTTTCTTTTGTTTATATTTGAATTTAAAATTTTAATATTTTGTTCCAAATTGTTTTTCAAGGTGCTTACGACGATACTGAAGAGTTTAGCAGCTCTAATGATGAAACCAATGCTGATGAGGAAGATGAATACTTGGAGGAGCGTGAATTGGCAACACCTTCAACATCACGCAATACTTTTGCTATGCTTGAAGATGATTAAAAACAATTTTGAATGGAATAAAATAAAAGCCAATACTAAGAAAAGATTGCAACGCTAATACATACATACTCGTACATATTTATGACAGTATTTTTTTTTTTATTTGTTTTTGTAGTCTGTACAATTTTAAATGATGTAATTGTTAAGTAATATCCATCAAAATTTAGAACTATTGTCATCATCTTCATCATCCGTCGATAAGAATTGATCAACAAAATCACCTGCATCATCCAAAGAGAGCAAAATTTGTATAGCCCTTAAAGTGATTTTTAAAAATTTAATTATTAATTGTATTTTATATGCATTTCTACAATACAACTTAATATTCTCAAATAAATATACAAGCAATGTAATTGCATTTCATTAACAATAAAGCAAGCATAATAAAAGCAAAATCTTTTAAAAAAAATTTAATTTCACTTACTTGATAAGCTGCTCATCCTTACTATTAATTTCTATGGGGGAGGGATATAAAGCTTTCTTTTGCAATAAAATTTGCAATTTTTCGCGCAATTTTAAAATTACTGACGATGAGATGTCATCACACTTAAAGCTAAATAATAACCCGGTTAGTTATTATTTCAATTAATAATAAAAAAAAACTTACAAATATTTATTTGCAACACTTATATAAGGTTGACCTTCAGTTATGCCTTTTTTAACACCATCACCAAATATCAACAAAGCCATGGGGAACACCATTGTGGCATCTAGTAAATATACATTCGATGATTTTTGTTTTTGAAAGTAAACAAAATAGCTAAAATTGATTGAATTTTGCGATTAATAACAAGAAATATATGTAAATTGCAAGCACATTACTTCGAATCAAATGAGATTTGGCCACTGTTAATCGAAGAAGGATGAAATTTAACACTGTAATCTTCGGGTGTAGACATTTTATGGATTGCAAAACATTTATTGCCTCTTGTCTTGACCTGTCGTAAAAATGCAATATTTGGATATAAACCTGCGGCAATAATCGCCCTTAGCAGTGGTACATTATTCGAATTAATATTCGAACTCTGCGCACAACAATTCGATGACTCTAGAAAACTATAGTTTCTAAGTAGATCGGCAAATTGTCCTTTCATATTTTCAATTTGTGACAGAGTTGTACGGCTCAAAAAGTTTTCGTAACAATAATTCATATCACAATCATTTTCCTTAGTAGCACGATAGCCTTGTACAACATTGTGTATTAGCAGATGATCGCTTTTCGAATTATTTGCCAATTGACGTTTAATAGCATCGACTTTTTTCTCTAGGCCCATGGGTGTATAAAAGGGACTCTTAAATGATATGCCCGCAGCCGCAGAGGTTATGGGGTCGAGGCAGCGAAATAAAGCGGCCATTAAAATCATTTTACTCATCTGTGGATCAATAGGCAAACGGGCTAAATGCAAACCTAAGGGGGTTAGATTATCTCTTTCATCCAAGGCTTCAATGCTATAAAATTAAAACAGAAGTGGTTATTAAGGAAAGAAAATAAAACATTTGTAAACAAACCGTTTTAATAAATTTAAACCATGATTGACGGCTTTTTCATCTGGTACACTAATAAGTGTTTTTAAAAATTCATACGGCTTGACTACATGCAACAGTTTCAGATTCAAAATAATCGATTCCAATTTACTGCGCAATATCTCCGGCAAGGGCACATCAAACATTAAACGTTCTCTTATTCTAACAAGAACAACAAGAAAATTAATTTATTTAAAATATAATTTATGCTGCAATTAGTTAGTTAACATACCTAGTAAATAGATTATAACATATACCAGGCTGCACGCGACCAGCACGACCTTTACGCTGTTGCGTGTTGGCTTTACTAACCCATTTCTCTTCTAATGTTTGTATATTTTGCGATACATCATAGTCTTGATATTTGGTTTTGCCTGTATTAATAACATACACCACATCATCGATTGTAACTGAAGTTTCTGCCAAAATAGTCGATAATATGACTTTACGCATGCCTTGGGGAGCTGGCTGAAATATACTCCTCTGATTGACTGTCGGCATCATTGAGTGCAAGGGATAAACTTGAATTTTCTTAGCCAATTCTTGATATCTTACTGAGGACGGTTTTTGCAATATTGCATGAAGTTTAGAAATTCTTTCATAACCTGGCAGGAACACCAATATAGCGCCTGCTGGTTTCTTTTCACAAATATAGAAAATCAAATACTCTAAGAATTGTAAATTTTCACAACCCTCACTGTCTTTGTATTGGCGTATGGTATCGACCACTTGGCGATTGTATTTCTGTTTAAGCGTTGGCAAGTACGTGTCTATCATTCGACTGTACTGTGTGTTACGTTCTGCATCTTTGCCTTCATGTTTCCTGGGCCATTTGTTTTGATGTTTAACAGAAACTTCATTTTGAAATGCAGTGTAACCAGTTTCCTGGAGAATATCCTCTAGATAAAGAACTTCAACGGGAAACAATGTACCCTCAATGTATAATGTATAGCAATTGTTAAAATACCCACAAAATGTTTCTTCCGAAACGGTGGCACTCATTAATATTACCTTCAAATCTGGTCGTTGTGGTAGTATCTGCATGAAATAGAAATTTTTAGAATTTTTTTTTCAAATGCGTCTCATAGCATTACCAATTTAATTAAAGCCATTAAGAGGTCCGTTTCAACGCTACGTTCGTGTATTTCATCTAATACAACAACGTTCACACCAATCATTAGGGGATTTGTTTGCATTTTTTGCATTAGAATGCCAGTAGTACAATACAAAATAGAGCCATGATCTCGAGGCATGCGACTAGAAATAAGAGATTATAACAAGGAATTTTAATATTCATCTACAGTTTACCAAGTAATATAATAAAATAAAACTATCAATACCTTTCCAAACGTATCTGATATCCCACTGATCGACCGAGTGCCTCATCTCTTTCATATGCCACCCGTTCTGCTACCGATATTGCTGATATTCTTCTTGGTTGTGTACAAACAATTCTACATTCAGCTCCTCGGCCTTTATTAATGAATTCATCAAGTAATATCTGTGGTACCTGTGTCGTTTTACCACAACCCGTACTACCCACAACCAGCACTACTTGATTCTCTTGTATAGCCTTTAAGATGCTGTCCCTTTGCTGCATAGCCGGTAAACGTTGACGCATATCAAACCTAGTGCGAAAATCTTCCGATTGTTCTTTCTCTAATAGCGACGTCTTCAAATCGTTATTACATTTTTCCAAATTAATGTGGTCCAATGGATTTCTTACAGTACTCTTGGACTTTTCAAGAAACTCTTCAAAGTCGACTTCAAGCAAGTTGCGAAAATGTCTCTCAAACTCATCACAGACACGCTTCTCTTCATTATCCTTTTCAAATTCATGCAGACAATTTTCCACTTGTTGCAGAATAGCTGGCGGTACATCCACAGCGGGATTAAGTTTAATACGTCCATTATTTTCTTCCTCTCTGTTGCGTTGTCTTTGCCGATTGCGATAATATAAACCAATGTCTTTGCCTTTAAGCCAAGGAGGACGGCCACCACCAGCACCACCGCCACCGCCACCACCTCGTCCGCCACCACGTCCTCTACGATATTCACTCATATTTCAATTAAAATTCCAAGAAACTTTAATACATTTCCGAAATAAATAATTGTAAACAAAAAATAGTGCACACGAGAATATAAAATAAACTTTAACGTTTAATTTTATTACGAATGTCGTATAAGGAAAAAAACGAAAGAAAAACATGTGTTTTTAAGCAAAACAAAAAGAAGTGAATGGTGGTGAATCTGATTTTACCGTTATGTATAAACAAAGAGTTGAAATCCATAAATAATGTTTGTTCATTAACCCACAGAGGATTACTTAACGATAAAAATAATTAAAATTTAAATTAAAAACAAACAAAAAATAGGTTGAATATAAAAAGCCTGAGAGGATTGCAGAATCCTAAACGTATTTTAAAAATGACAGTAAACTTCTTACTAAATATATATTCACGTTTACTTGATTGTGAAAAAAACTAAAGCTTAGGATGAAAATAGCTATTTTCTTCAGCCGTGCCTTATTTATTTTAACTATTCACTGGTGTTTTCCTTTATATATTTTATTTGTTTACATAGAAATACATACATCCCATATGTAATGAAATGTAATGCTGTAAACACATTTAATCCTATAAGTCGCAGATTATACTTCTACTAATGTCGCCAAGTAATCAGCTAGTTGATTATTTTAAAGGACATAGCGGCAAAAACAAAAATAGCTAATCAGTACTTTTTGGCGTTTTTAATCGTAACAACACTGAATTCCTTCTCAGTGGTGAAGCTAAGATTCACTGGCTTTATTGTACTGTCCCTGTTGCTATAAAAATAATCATTTTCGGGTTCGGGTAGCAGTTTCAAATGTTTAGTTTCTAAGCTGTGCCTGTATAACGGTAGAAATCAACTATATTACCAACGTTTTCGGCAATTGTTCTGTAAAGTGATTTATTTATAGCATTTTAAAATTATGATGATATTTTCAACTGATGTTCATTTTCTGACAAGCGTTAAAATTAAAACTAGACTAAGTCGAGTAGTCAAAATACAATAAGATATATATCGTATTTGTACAAAACAAGGCGGAATTTATGGTATTAACAACTTATTTCTTATTATTATCATTAATGCATAAATAAAAAAATAAAATTCTTACAATATGTTTTCTAATTTAACGAATTATTTGTTGTACCTTCCAATACAACCCTGTACTTATTGTCACCGATCGTGGTGTATTTGATCAATGCTATTGTGAATAATTAAAATTTTCTGATTGTCATTTTAAAACAGAAATACAAAAACTTGGCAACAAACGAGAACACGACGTCGAAATTCGCATCGCGCATAGAATTTGTTTTTAATTATTGTTTTTATAGAGTGCTTATTAAACAATTTATGTCAAAAATAAATGCAAATTAGAATAAATACGTAAAATTTACACACACAAGATAAAAATTTGGAAATAAACGAAAGTAAAGTTTGTTAAGTAAAACACAAAAAAAATCAACAAGTGGTGGAAAAAAGTATGCAAAAGAAGTCACAATAAAAAAAATAACAGAAGTTGGCAAAGTCCACACAAAACGAAATGAAAAAAAATTAATAAATCATTGTATATAATAGTGTTCGAATTGTGGCTTATAATTAGAGTTAGCAAACGAAAACGGTTGAATTATTAGTAGATTTATAAAAAAATAAACAACAACAACAAAGTGTGTTCTATTTTTAAGCCATTGCCTAAATTATCCATATACATAGCATTATCGATTCAACAATCATCATCAGTTCAGGCCAGTCATCAACAACTTAATGCTGAACATTTTAAGACAAGCTTTACGCCATACAACGCGAAATATACAAACAATTCATCAACAATAACAACAACAACGGCATAGCATAAAAAGGCAAACATTTAAAATCCTACCAATAACAACAAAACCAAATCTCAAAAGTGGTGGTGCTGCTGCCTGAACAATATCTGTTTTGCTGTTTTGTTGTGTCTTCTTAACAAAAGAGAAGAAGAAGAAAACCTCAAATATTGTCGCTGGTATTTGCTGATATATTTTTGATTCTATGACGTAAACCAGTGAATAATACACACAAGGTAGGTAAGTGAGAGTATAAAAATTTCAGTTAAAAAACTCACAATTCCAGAACATCAAGTCTGTTTAAATTTGTGTATTTTATGGCAGTTTTTTTTATGCGTTTCTGCTTTGTAAAGCATTTCTTGGAATATTTTTTGTTTTCCTAAATATTTCTTCTGGTTTTATATTTAATAGAATAAGGGTTGATTGAAACTGAAAGTTTTGTTTATATTAATTGATCATCACAAGGAATTCGTTAGATTTGTTTGTTTAGGCAACAAACAATAGCCAGGGCGTATACCGCCATATTAAGAAGAGGAGGTGAGGTTATAAACAGAAAATATGCACACCATCCACAAAGAGATCTTACAGATTATGATGATCTGGATATTATCGACTACAACAACAACACTAAACAAACAAAAAATAATAGTGATAGTAGTGAACATTTGCACCATTGCTATTATGATTCTCTTCAATATCAACAACACACCACCGCCAACATTTAACTTTTATGCTTTCCAAGTGCCTATGTCTTTCTGTCTGTATTGGAATGCTTGTGTTTATTAAACAACGGTATGCTGTGTTAGTGTTGTTATTGCAATTATTTAATCGTGCATTTCCTTTTATCATGTTTTGTTTTTTGTTTTTATTCTGTTGAATTATATGCTCATTTCTCTCTCTCTCTCTCTATCGTTTTCCTTTCCCTTATAATTTCTTGTAATTCACCTCTGCCCGTGGTGCAATCATATCAAATGAGTATTGTAAACAAACAAATTACAACTACTTCTCAACAGTCAATGTTCTTATTAGAGGGAAAAACACTTTCAGTTGTAAACAATTCGTTGTAATGATAGAAAAATTATTTTTCTCCTGTTTTGTGTTGCAATAAATCTTTCATTTTATAGAGTTTTCGCTAAATACTTACGCCTAATTGATATGTAAATCCTGTATATTTTGTTTGAGTTTATAGGTAATGCTGCATCGCATTGATTGGGGGTGGTTCTACTTTAAATTGCATTCTGATTGTAATAGAATGTGTTTGTCCAATAAGCTCGCATAAATTGGATTTACATAAGTTGTGAAGAAATTTCTACAAATTATAATCTATAAGATCTACAAAAGGCCAATGTAAACTGTGTTCTTTCCAATAAAATATTCAAATTCGGCAAATCAACACCGAGTTCGAACAAATGTCAAGTAATTTATCTTATGCGTATTTCTGGCAAAAACTTTGACTCAAAAATCTGTCGTTCGAAGTCGAATTTAAACTGTAGGTCCCGCTACTCATGAATAAAATTAACGCATACAACACGACTGGTGTGAGACGCTAGCACGTTGTACAATGGGTCAATTCGACCTCCGGGTACTGTACTTGTCTTAATTGACAAGTACACGTCCTCTAACTTAACCTATCTTATGCGTATAATCACATTTTTTCTTTTCAATTCCTCCTCTCGGAAGAATAAGGACTCCCTCTAGGAAGCATATGGTCACCTTTAGGAAACATATATGCCTTGCTAATGTCGGCTTGCTACTGGCCTTGTAAAACTGCTTGGTCTTAACTTTCGGAGTATTTCTGAGCCTTGGGGATTCCACTCTATGATCATCTTTGATTTGTTGATAAAGTTCGTGTTGTCAATGTAATTGTGTCTGAATACTGTGCATGTGTTACGTAATGGTATTCAAAACTAACCAGGTTAACTTGCGTTGAATATTCTAAGTTTGTTTCGTCTGGCTATTTGCGAGTTGCTAAACACTCCTTATAATCTTCCGAATGCCCTACTCACTTTATTAAGCCTTTTATTTATGTATGTCAGTTTTTTGCCGCCATTTGTTGTCACTGTACTGTTGTAGATTTGTTAGCACGTTGGTAACGGTACTAACATAGCTAATTATCATTTCACGCCTATTTTTCAACGTCTTCTAGATTTTCTTGCATGATGCGTGTCTTGTGTGAGACGCCATATAACTCCTCTTCTCTCTGAACGGTATTCGGTCATGACATCATTCAATACGGCCGTGAATAGTTGAAGCTATAGTGATTTTCTCCAGCGATCGAGAGAAGGAGTTGACTGATATTGTGAAAAACTAAGAGTTCTGTCTCTTCGTATGAAAGATATGATGATTCGAATTATTTTCTGTGGTACATTTTTTTCTTCCCCATGCTTCCCGTACGGCAGTTTTACTAATGGTATAGAGAACCTTTTTGAAATCTACAAACAGCTACTACAAGGGAGAGCGATATCCTAGAAATAGTTCCTTTATAAAACTTTGAGTGTTGGTCTGGTCTACACAGCTCCTGTTTGGCTGAAAACCTGCATGTTCATCTCGTAGATTATTCTCTATCGCGACTATTATATGGTGTTTAGAAGATAATTTTTCTTTGGCATTCCCATTTTCAAGTTGCCACTTTTCTTCAATTTTCTTGTTTCTATGTTTTCTGAAAAAGGCCGCAGTTCCAGACAGATCAAAGTAAGGCCTACTATTTTATGTAAGATAAGATTCTTTTTATTATTTTGAGTGCGGTATTGCTTGCGGATTGTGAATTAGTTCGACTTATGAAGTAATTTGCAGACAGTACTTGTTTTTTAAGTTAAAAATAATTTTAAAAATTTTAATATGTTGAATTTAATCATAAAATTCTTTATTACGTAATTTTTGGTCATTATATTTAAAATTTATATGCGTTTTTGTAATAAATACAATAAAAAACAAACACTGCTCAAACCTGTTGTTATAGTCTTGACCATAATTCTTTTTACATACATATTTTTAAGTTTATTTATTTATTTTTTATTATTTTTAGTATATACAATATATTTACATACATATGTACATGAATATTTTTGTCACGCTTGTAGATATGATTCATATGTATGCATGTGTGTAATAAATTGAAAAAAGTCACTACCGTCTGTAAGTTCCGGCCTACGTCGTGTCAATGTGGATATGGTATACAAATGTTTTCTCTTTTTAGAAAAAAATAAAATAAAATTATTAACTTATGTGAAATATTAAAGCTACAGAGGTCATTATGTCAAAAACCTAGGTATATACAGAAATGACCCTTTGGTCTTTTTCAGAAAAAAACAAATGTCTTTCGTTTGTTTTTTTTTTGCAAGTTTTATTAGATCATTAACCCCGTCTTGCATGTTCGAAAGTTTAAATGTATATCCTCTTTTCTTTTCTATTTTTCTAAATAGAGTCAAAAAGTTATGCAAACAATAAACGTGAGGCTGCTTAGAAAGCTTGTCAAACTCCAACGTTTGTGGTTAATAAAGTACTTTCGCTCTCTTTGTAGTACACAGATTACATGATGTGCATAATCTTCTTCGATATGTACTTCCTTTCTTCTCAGCACATTTCGCAATTGCATTAAATGGGGTTTTGGAGTCAATTGTAAATACAATGTTTTTCGCAATTCTATAATCAGTACAGCCTCTACGCTGACCAACTTCCTTCTCTTCCCTGATTTTGGTGGAACTTGGTCAGTACAAAGACTTCCTTCACTGGTGCCCACTACGAAATGGTCGAAAACTGGATTGTTGATCCCTCAGGGAGTTTTCCATGAGTTGCAGTAGAGTGTACATATATTATTGCTGCAAGTAATGTGATTCTCCTCCGGCAATCATAATCCCTAAAAAAAGAATTTATTTGCGTGGTTTGATTATTGAAATCTTTTAACAACTTAGAAACGTTATATTTTCTCTGCTTATACCAAGTCAGCTTGAAGGGTTGAGACATACATAAGTTCGGAGTCTATAAAAAATAGAAAGGTGGGATCTCACCCTTTCATAAAGCTTTAATTCTGTTTAGTTTTACTACAATCTGCTTCACTTGATGAATGGCATTATAATTCTCTTAATTAGTAGTCTAGTAGATAATATGTTGGCTTATCAGACATGAGATCTCGGTCAACCTCCAACAAAACGGAATATGATAAAATATTTCTTTGGCGACTTCCAATAAGCAAATTTCTGCTAGAAACTCTGACAGTATATAAAATTATGTACCATGTAAAGTTGCTCAAAAATCTATCGTTAGGAGTCGACTTTAAACTGTGGGTCCCGCCACTCATTTATAAAATTAACGCACACAACAGAAGTGGTGTGAGGAGCTGGATCATAATGCTGACAGAATGCTTTTAATGGCTAATTATGTACATATGTTATGTATGTATGTATGTAATATCGAAATAAATTTTACGCAAATCGTTCCAACGAATATTTCTTTTTTTATTTTTGTATACGCAATTATGTTATTATATTTGTTTAAAAAATCTTTCTTAGGCATTCTAACATCTGAATATCCAAAACTGTTACATGTTATTAAGATTTTCTGATTAAAGTTTTATGAAATAAATGTCACCAAAATTCAAAATTCTTGTTTTTAGTTAAAGTTGCAAACGACCTCAATTTCGGAAGCTAGAAAAACCAACCGCACGCACAATTAACTGATAAGAATGTTTATACAATATGAATATTGTACCTCATACTTATTTTAAATAACTATTGGGCTTTAATAACCATGAAAATTAACAAAAAAAATTCTTTGTTTATAATGGTTCATAAAACGTTAATTTAAAAATTCAATTTTTAAGTTGTTCCATATAAATATGATTTTCAAAGTATTAATTTTCAAAGCTTACATGTAGGTACTCTACATGTAATGTATGCTTTAATGATAATGTTGTAATAACTTACACACCAAACAATAATAGTTTATACTCTTCGGTATTCCCTCAGTTTGTGTGCATCTTTTAAACAGACTTCGTTAAAAATGACTCATAATGGACTATGAGTGATAATTTATAAATCTTTAACAGACATTTACGAATTATATTGTTTATAAACGAATTTCTTTTAGCTGTAAAAAAAAAAGAACGGAAATACTTGCTGTTTTATTATTGACATTTGCAATTTCTATTTACTCTTTTCTTTTCAATGTCCGAATTTGAATTATACGGGTACATGGAGGTGCAAGAATGTGTACCTGTCACCTGAGACAAGTATAGTACCCGGAGGTCGATTTGACCCATTGTACACAACGTCCATTATTATTATAAGAAGAGAGGATACAAGAGGGGATAGGAAAAGGATAGTAAGTAGGAAGGGAGAATGGGAAGCGAAGGACTTACATAGAGCAAACAAAACCAAAAAGGGAGAACGCGGCTACACTGATGACGCCCTAGCATTTCCCAACCAGCTCAAGTTACTAATGAATCTGTGGAGAGCCCTGATGTCGGCTCTCGACACAGAATTCAAACCCTCAAACAAGCCCCTGCCAAGGGTTCTCAACCTACCAAGGGCTGGGCAGTTACAGAGGAGATGCTCGACAGTCTATAACTCCTTCTCATTGCAACATACCTTGCAGTAGTCGGGCTGGGATCTGTTCGAGATCCCCGTCAGGGACCTAATCTCGCAGTGCCCTGTGATAAACCCTATAATCAACCTTAAACTGGCTTATCCAAGCCCAGCAGCCAACCTGTTCTTACACTGTCTATAGCTGGCCATAGGCATCGAGAGACATGACATGGACGTTATGTTTAATCGAATTTAAATAACTGTTGTGGGCAAACATGGTGAAGATCTTGAACTGAGCTTGTACTTTTTACTAGAAAGTGTTAGATTTCCTGTTTCTTAGGCTTAATGAATTGTAATTTCTGCTTGATGATAGACTAAATTCTTATGGCTTAATTCTTGGCTCCAGGACTTCCTGTTGCCATGCATGTCTGCGAAAGAGCGATATTTACAACCCCAGGGTGTCAGTTCTAGATCTTGCTGTAAGCAAACTTTACATTATTTTTGAATCTTATTCTTCATAAAATTTCTTTTAAAAAATTTCTCAAGTAAAAAATTTAAAACCAAATTGTTCTACTAGCACAACACTTACTGTAATTTTGTTTATACTTAAACAGTAAGTACAGAGTACTTAAATCGTAAACAGATAAAGTATCTGTTAATAATTGTATATAATTTATTCATGTGCATATATATACAGATATATGAATGCATAGCGGTGTTTTCATTAACACCTTTATTCGTTCATTGTTCATTTCTTGATAATGATGGATGATCATCTGCTTATTTTCTAATTTATGAGCTAATGCAGTTGCCTTAAATTGTTATGTATTTTGATTTTTTTCTTTTTTCATTTCATTTTATTTTATTTTTTTTTTTTTGTATGTAAACTTTTATTCGTTTATATTATTTTGTTTTTGTTTATTTTATGGTTATGATGTCATTAAAGCTTATATTAGTATGAAGTGTAAAATATATATGTATTTTGTTTATACATTTCGTTTCAAATATTTTAAAATACATTTAAAGTGCATTTCAATACTCTCTTCGAATGTGATTTACATTTAAACAGTTTCTATAATTGCTCTCCCTTCGTTAGAAATAAATCGATTTGGTTTGGTTTTGTTTTTTGTTTTATTTTATTCTTTACTTTTTTGTGTTTTTGCTTTTGCTTTTGCTTTTGTTTTTAAATAATCAATTTCAAAATAAATACTTTATACCGTTAAAAGATAATGAAATTTTGTTGTTTAACACATTTATGTAGCTTGTATCTGCTTCAGTGCACTTTCTGAAATAAAAAAAAAAAAAAATTATAAACAAATAGAGTTCTGTTTAGTGTGGTCTTATTAAAAGCTTATGTAATACAAAATTTATTCATTGCTATTTCTAATATATTTAAAAATTATTACTTTACGTTTACGTTTTCATAATGATTGTAACATAGAATGCGCATGCCATCATCGTCAATTAATAGCAAACAAAACAAAACAAACAAAAAGAAATGCAAACAGTGATTTTAATAATACGGTTGTCACTCTATAGTAGGATTACTTTTAATCTTTAAAACAATATTCGATATTCAATTAGTGGCCGTTTAATATAATATGTTTTATACACATTATTAATCAAACAATTATAAAGTTTTATTATGTTTGACTTAGTAGTCGGAATGAAGCGAAACAGAAAGAAGATGATTTGTAAATGGAATAAAATACAGCCAAAATTTTCGAATTAATATTTTGAAATTATCTATTTGTGACAATCAAATACGCTTGTCCCTGTTTTATGTATAAACATCTTTGAAAAACTTTTCATAATTTTATGCTCATTCTAAATGGTTATGGATTACATGGTTGTTTTTCTTTTTACTATCATAATTCGCTATTCGAAACATTGAAGATCGTCACACAAATATTATGCATGACAAATAATTTTTTTTTTTTATTTTCTTTTGCTTACTGAAGTCGTCAGATATGAATTAAAAACCATATCTTATTTTAATAATAATAATTTAATTTACTGCTAACTCAGTCTTTACGAATATTTATTAACACATTGACTGCCGACTACGAGATAACTCGTAGATTGCGTTCCTTTCTAGGGTGCCAACTACGAGTTATCTCGTACTCACTAAACCTGCCCTTTTTGTGTAGCTACGAATAAAATCTTATTATATCAGTGCTAGTATCGATAAATGGCTTCTGGGAAAAGAACAAAAAGTCAATGTTGGCTTGAGTGGCCAATTTTCTGAAAATTGTCGCGTCAGTCAACATGTTAAATTATTATAAAATAGAATTCAAATAGGTAGTTTTGTAAACAAGAACTTTGATGTATACAGCTGATATATATGAGTAAGCGCTCTCAAAAAATTTAGTGACAGTGTCCCATAGCTCTGCAAAATATGAGATAAATTCTGTTAATTTTTATCTGTAATAATTGTGAGAGATTCAAGTTCATATTTATTAAACAAATTATTAATGAACAATTAATTAATGAATCGAACGCCCAGAATTCACATGTATGTGTATGCATATACATATGTATATGTACTTACATCTCGACTAAAATGACTTAAACTTTGCTGCACATGCTCGCCTTCAGCATCAGAGCACAATCCCAGTTAAAAACTTGTCGAAATGTTCAGTACCTATTCAGTTTAAGCAGAGTTCAATCTGGTCCATAATACCGTACAGATTTTACAATCCCCTAAAGCCATAAATTGGTCGAAATTTTCTAAGGAAGGCATAAACTCACCATTTTATCTACGCAGTTTATCGTGTGCTGTCGGCTTGTTTAATTGTAATCTCATTATCCTAAATATCTCAAGGCCACGATACCCTGCACAGAATTATTCTATACCTGTACAACAGCATTACGATTGGAACCAGTTTTGAACTAACAAAGTGCTCAGTCAGAGCCTTCGAAGCTGACTAACTGCCTATATAAATAAGTGCGATTCGTTGCCAGACTGATCCCTTACACCTTAGTTACACTGATCTGAAGGTCTATAGGGTAGCTCGGCACACTCTTCCAAATATACCTCCCAACACATTTTCGAGTGGTCGACACATGGTTCCTATTGGGTAATTGCCCCTTATCCGGAAATAATATAGGAGGCAGTTTGCTGAAATCACTAACCCTGGCCGTATATTGTCCGTTAGTTTTCTTGCATGTCTACATCCCGTCAAATTCTGACATGTCCGCTCTCTTCTATCGTAGCAAGATCTTGTTCATATAAAGAAAGTTCTTTCATCCAGCTTCTTTATTTCGTACTCAATAAAAAGTAACCACCTGGAATGCTTTTAGAAACATTTGGTATGCTATGAAAGACACCTTTTCGCACCTTATACAAGAGAAAATATAACATATTTGAGCGTTTCTTCGATAAATACGAAGGTGGGTTAAGGATTAAAACAACTTCAATGAAAACTTTTTTTGGAAGGATTGCCAGGTAATCCAACTATTTAAGTCTTCGGACATACACTTTCAGTAATTGGATTTGTCCGGAGAAAGCGTTAGATTACAAGTTTCGAGCTTCAGCCAGTTGAAAAGAGATTCTGTTCTATTAGGTCAATGCCAAGGCTAACATTTTGATATTGATACTCCAATTAGCTAGGTTAGGAAGTTCCTATGTATAACGGTCCGGATACTAAGAGGTGATTATTGGCTGTTTGGCTTTATAGAAGTTTGTGAAATCGAGTGTCCTATTTTACATTTTTTTTTTTACTAATAGGGACGAGGGTTTTTGTAAGAATAATATAACGTAACTATCTTTAAAATGGACACAGTTATCCGATTCTACCTATCAAAAACAATGCATTTCTATTTACTACACCTTATACTGTAAAATTGTTATGATTAATGGCAATAAATGAAAAATAATTGTATTTAATCAAAACTCGTAATATTATTACCACAACATGTGGACCATGACCACTGTATGTTTTAATTTTTATACGATGTAATAGTAATTCATTTTCTTCTCACTTACTCATTCATTCATTCATTTATGTATTCAGTGCCAGATGCCTAGTAAACCAAAACAAAACAAAACAAAAGATGGTTAAATCAAAGCAAAACATACACAAATTATGGTGGTTGTTTATATGTATTCAGTTTGTATACCCTGACTTGAATCCCTACGTATACCTACTACGTACACAGTAGTAAATTACATACATACATAATTGGCCATTACAACCCTTCGTGAGGATTACGGCCTAGCTTCTCAACACCACTCATGTTGTGTGCGTTAATTTTATACATGAGTGGCGGGACCTACAGTTTAAAGTCGACTCCGAACGACAGATTTTTTGAGAAGCTTTTCATGGCAATTTTTACTCTCAGAGTTTTTGCCAGAAATCTGCTGAGAGGAAGTCGCCGAAGAAATACTTTTTGTATTTTGTTTCTTGATGTCTGGCCTGGGATTCGAACTCGGGCCTTTCGTCTAATAAGCCAACACACTACCTACTAGACCACGGCGACTTCACACAGTAGTAAATTGCGAGTGATTAATTATGGGGTATTTTCCCACAATGATTTTTTGCAGAGCGTTGCGATTTTTATGATTAAAAATGGTATAAAAAATTGAATTGAAAATTGCAAAAGCATGCTTAGCACGTTTTAATTAGATGATATATGTATGTCTAGAAAACAAAACTGTTTTTCAATCAAAAGTATCTCCGAATGTGTCACCCTTTACATCTTGTAATTCTATACTATGCTACCCTAATGTAATGACAAAGCGACGAGACATATCAGCTGTTTTATTTGATTTTTTTTTGATTCCTTTACTATTCCTTTACTATTCTGACTTTAGTCTTTAGCAAATATTTTGTAGTTACAATTTAATAATTAAGAAAATATTAAAAATTATACGGAAAATAATAATAAGTATGCAAATCTTTGCTTTTAGAATGTCAAAACATGAGAAAACGAAATCGGGTGGCCTACTGGAAAGTTGGTTTGGTCGCCCAAAAGCCAAAGGTGCCAATTACAATACCGGCACTTTGTCTGGCCGTCCCACGTCAGCTGAAGGCGATGCTGCATTTGATCTACAGGAATTGGAAAGGACTATACGTGGCCTGAGTGATTCTGAGGTTGATGTTAAGTTTATGGAAATATTGGAGGATATGAATATACCCAAAGATAAACGTGGTCCACTCCTCTCAAAGTCAATAACCGAAAGACAAAAAATGATTTTTATGCATTTAAAAGGTAAGTTTGTTTTATGAAAAAAGACGTTCATATAAATTTGTTGGTAGTATTTGTGTTTATTGACATTCCTTAGATAAGATTGTGTATATTTTTGTTTTGTATTTGTTTCTGTTTTTGTTATTTCCATGCTAAAATGTGATTTTATTTTATTTTATTTTTTTGTACCATTTTGTATTCTCTTTTCTCATTAAATTTGATTTAAAATGTATTTTATTTTCGACTTTGTTTTTAACTTTTGAAGTATGTATGTATATGCAATAAATGAAAATAAATTTATGACTCATTCTATAATAACGTTCACTTGAAGATTATTATTATTTGTTGAAACTCGTAATAAACTAATAATACTCTGTAGTATTGCCAAACACTTTTCTATAAATTATATTAAAAAATTTGATTTTGTTGTTTCATGCTTTTAACAGAGTTTACATGAATTTTAGCTTTTCAAACGTTAATTTTTCAAATCCCTTGAGTCCCAAATTGCAAATAGATTTCATTGTTTATTATATGATATAATAGCTACAATAAGGAAGACAGAAATGTTATGCTTTTGCCTTTAAATTGTCGAGAAGTTTAATTATTCCAGTTGTCATCTACCTAATTGAGAATTATCTAAAAACTATTGTCTCTTTCTAAAGATTTAGATTTTATCTTTTTCGTTTCTTTACTTTTAGTTTTGGAGGCTTAGTCTTATCTGTTTATTTACAAAATGATTTCAAATTTCTAATCCCAATTTTCTACTGTTTCTACCGCATAGACAATTTCTTAACATACATACATACATAATTTGCCATTACAACCCTGCAGTCAGGATTACGGCCTAGCTTCTTACACCACTCATGTTGTGTGCCTTAATTTTATACTTGAATGGCGGGACCTACAGTTTAACGTCGCCTCCGAACGACAGATTTTGAGAAACTTGTTCATGACAGGTTTAGTTATTCTTCAGAGTTTTTGCCAGAAATCTGCTGAGAGAAAGTCGCCGAAGAAATATTTTTTTTTTTATATTTCGATTTTGATGTCCGGCCTGGGGCTCGAACTCGGGCTTTACGTCTACGGCGACTACATTTATGAAGCTATGGAGAGCCTTAATATCAACTGTCGACAAAGATTCCAAGCCTTGGAAAAAGCCCATGCCCAAGGTCCTAAAGTCCAACCTATTTCTATAAAATAACAAAATTATGTAAAAATATTGGACAACTGTTTGCGCCACAGCTTATAGACTATACTATCATATACCTAGAAAACTTAGAATCGAATAGACAATATGCAAACTCAGAATATTTAGGAAACATGGTTAGAAACGTATTTAGATTGTTTTTACAAGTTCAACTATATATATTTATTTTCTCAGTAAATAATTTTTTGCTTAAATGGAATGTATTAATGCAATTAAATTTTATTAAGATTATTTAATAAAAAAAGATTTAAGGGGGTTTAATTTAAAAATATTTACACTATAAATAATAATAAATAAAAAATATAAGATTTCATTATTTATTTATTTATCATTTATTTAATACGTGAATTCATTTTAATGACATCATTAATATTTAGTAAAATATTTTAGCTTTTCTAGTTTAAAATATTTAATAATAGTACGAGTTTTTTTATTATACTTTTAATTGCATTCGAACTCTTTCAATACTTTAAATGAAATCACACTATTATATCCATACTACTACGTAATACAAATTTACTAAAAAAAAAAGTATAAATAAAAATGCATTCATTTTGACTTGAAGTATACAAATAAAAATATTAAAACAAATTTAGTATAGGCATAGGAGAAGAACACGTTAAAAATAAATTAAATGGAATATTTTATTAAAGTCATCGTTTCTATTATTCACCCAATATCTATACTTTATATGTATCTTATGAGTATATGTATTGGTTTATTTTTGGCAAGAATCTTTTGTATTTTAAATTATTTTTTATTTCAATTTTCAAGTGTAACGTATAATTTTTTTTTACGATAAAAGTCAAGGTCATTTTATATATAAAAAACAGTCGTTGTTGGTTGTTGTTGTGCGTTTGAAATAAAAACGTACATTAATTTATTCGAATGTATTTTTTTTTTAACTTTTATATATTTTTTGAATGAGGTTAACAAAACAAACTTCTGATAAGAAAATTGTTGCATGAATTGAAAATTTTTTTTTTGGTTTTGGTTTTTGAGATAAATACATAAAATATAGTAATAAAACGGCGAGATTTTAATGATGAGCGAAATTAAACTTTTATAAGAGTATAATAAATATTCATATGTCTAGTAGTAGGGTCAATATCCTTTGTATTTAAAAGAAAAAATTTTAATGATATTTGTTTGAAACAAAATACAAAAAATGAATGAAATTGAGATTTTTTTCTTATATATTAAAATGCGGAATATAAAACAAATATAAAACTGAAGAACATTTCAATGTTATCTGTTTGTTTAGGATCTGTCATACCCACTGCTCTAGTCCAGACGCATTTTGAACCAATTGACTGTGAAGATCTTTTATTTTGCACTCACTGCTCTCGCATAGCTTATAATCAAACCATCAAACAGCCATTCACTACATTTATTATATCGTATGTAAATAATTTTTAAATTTTAATTAACCCTCTTTTTATTTGTTTTATTTCATATTATTATTAAAAAAAACAATTACAGTCAAACTTCCATAACTCAAATTTTCCGTAACTCGAACAAATTAGATTGGCAGTAGGCTTAAGATAACAAATATCATACAATTGCTTTTCCGTAACTCGAACTTCCATAACTCGAAGTTCTCCATAACTCGAACGAAACATATAGAAATGTATTCTATAACTCGAATTATTTTATTTATTTGGTTGGTTTGTTGATTTTGTTCGCTTGTTTTGCTTTCTTTTGCTGGTTCAACTGGTTTTCATATTTCGCTGTCTCTTTATGGGGAAATCCCTTTTTATGGTACTTTGTTGTTCCTTTGTACTTGTGTATATATCATTTATATTCATAAATGTAATTCGCCTGATGGTAAATGTTAAAATCGTATTTTTTATTACCATTTATTAAAATGTTTGTCAATTGATGAAAAATATAAACTTATAAAAGAAGTCGAAGGTGGGTTAAAGAAAAAAGAAGCAGCTGATAAATGTGGTATACCAGCCACTACAGTCTCAACGATTTTTAAAAATTAAGAATCAATTACGAATTCGTTTGAATCTGGATTTCGACCATATGGTAAAAGGGTTAAAGCTCTTTGAGAATATTGAATTTATTTTTGCAAACTAATGACCGTACAACTGAGGAACACTATAAGGCTTTGAATAAATTAGAGATATTTTATACTGAAAATAACAAAAAAAAAGGAAATTTTCAGCCAGTTATTTCAGAATATTTCAATTCATTTTAACTTGTGATTACATTGTATAGTATGCTAAGGTATGCAGTTTTCAGTTACTGCTTGTTCTAAATAAAAAAATACATAATAAAAACACATGCTTGCAATTAACTCTTCTTAAAGACAAAAAAATTCTGTAACTCGAAGTCTCCGTAAGTCGAAGTTCTTTTTTTGATAATGGAGATTCGAGTTATGGAAGTTCGACTGTATATATTTAAATTACTTATATTGTTTATAAAAAAACCAAAGTGTTGTGTTGTTTTCTTTTGTTTTTGTTGACACTGAAATGTCAAATTTATATATACATATATGTACATAACTTGTATATTTATAAATATGAAATTATTTTTATAACATGCACATCAAGGCGAATTCATGTAACCGGTGGGATTATCTAAACAGCTGATACTTCTACGATTGTCAAAATTTGTGTGTGTTTGTTGTGCGTGTGTGTTTTGTTGTTCATTTTCTTCCTATTTTGACAGCCGAAGGAGTGTTTTACAAAAACAAAATGCCTGTTGTTTTTGCATTGTTGTACTTGTTGTAGAGTTGCGGCTACCTTATATGAATTTGCCGTGATGCACATAAAGCCATCGTATACATATATTTATTATTATTCTGGCAACGTATTTTTGGTAGAATGTATTTTTTCTTTTGTTTTTAAACAAATTAGGCAAAAACAAAAAGTCCAAGTATATGCTTTGAATTTGATTTGAAATGTTACGAAAATTATTTGAAATTATTATGACAAAAATCTATATCTAGTAATTGTAACGTATGCAAATAAATTATGTGAAGATAAATTCAAATTTAACTAGCAAAGACAAAAACAAAAAATGTTAACAGAGCTAATGTTAGAGTTAACAGAGCAACGTTAAGTGGTTAACAGAGAATATGAAAAATAGTTAAGAAAGAAATCACCCAAATATACGATATCAGGGACTTGCTGCAGATATCTGACTATATACAAATTGTAGCCTAAGGTGTGTCCCTAACAAAAGTCAATAAGTGGTATATCCGAAATAATTTTGGAACTTGAGATATCAGGCTTCAAATATTCACTCTGTTAACAGAGTCTGGGTAGGATGGCGGACGATGGCTATTGTGGAAAAATGGGACTTGCTGCAGATATCTGACTATATATAAATTGTAGCCTAAGGTGTCCCTAATTATTTATTTATTAATTACAATACAATTACAAATTATATTCTAATTTTATACAAGCGGAGTAACTTGACCATATGCTCGGTGTAGTGTCACAGACCAGAGTCTCTGGTGGGAATCGAACCCACGACCCTCACGCTAATAGTCTAGCACACTACCCACTAGACTACCAGGGCATCCAATCCCTAATAAAACTCAATAAATGGTATATCCCAAATAATTTTCGAACTTGAGTTTTCGGTCTTCAAATATTCACTTTGTTAACAGAGTCTGGGTAGGATGGCGGACGATGGATATTGTGGAAAAATGGGACTTGCTGCAGAGATCTGACTATATATAAATTGTAGCCTAAGGTGTCCCTAATAAAACCCAATAAGTGGTATATCACAAATAATTTTGGAACTGGAGATATCGGGCTTCAAATATTCACTCTGTTAACAGAGTCTGGGTACGAAGACGGATGATGAATATTGTGGAAAAATGGGACTTGCTGCAGATATCTGACTATATACAAATTGTAGCCTAAGATGTCCCTAATAAAACCCAATAAGTGGTATATCCCAAATAATTTTGGAACTTGAGTTATCGAGCTTAGAATATTTCCTATCTTAACAGTGTTCTAGGTAGGATGCCGGATGCTGGATATTGTGGAAAAATTCAAGTTCACTGTAAAAATTTAAAATTGCCCATAACTCCGTGCATAATTAGACTGTTGGGTCTTCATTAACATTGATTATTAAAAATTATTTGGTCAACGCACACAAGCCTTTGTATCGTTGTATTGTTGGAAGAACATACAACAGTGTATGACTGTTGTTGATAATTTTCATATAAAAATCCGATACACTTATACACATTTTTTCCATATGTTTTTAAAAGTTGTAGTGGTTTCGTGCTATCAAATTGTGTGAATGAAAAAAATGTGTATATGTTTTCATACGTTTTAAAGTTGTGTTGGTTTCGGGTTATAAAATTGCTTGAATACCACGAAATACGCGATACAGTATAGCATTGAGCGTTCACAAACAAACAAATGTATTCAATACAACATACACAATACAAAGTTGTGTGAATTGCCCAATTGGCTTTTTTTCATTTTGTATTAATTTTCAAATATTTTCTACACAACAATTTTCAACATTACCGTACCTTTCTTTATTTTCAGGCAAAAATTCCCTAGAACACCGAGCGAATTCAAAATTTGAAAAACCATTAGATTATATAGAATACCTACGAAATGGCGAACATAGTGAACACAAAATATATGCATGTATTGAGAGTTTACGTGTGGCGCTTACAAACAATCCCTTGTCGTGGATTAAAGAATTCGGTGAAGATGGTATTGACGAAATCATCAATCTACTGCGACGCTGTAAAAAAGAACGAACTTTTGATCGTATTGAATTGGAATGTATACGTTGTTTAAAGGCCATAATGAATAATACGTGGGGCTTGAATCTCGTATTAACACCTGATCAACATACGGTTGTATTACTGTTAGCACAATCGTTAGATCCTCGCAAACCAAGTGCCATGTGTGAGGCAGTCAAACTGTTGGCTTCATTTTGTTTGGTGCACGATCGTAACGGTTACGAAAAAGTACTGAGGGCTGTAACAACAGCTGCATCGACATCGTACAAATCAAGTGAACGTTTCCGACCGATTGTAGATGCCTTATTTATACATGAGAAATATGATTCTCGTCGTGAGTTGGCCTGTCATAGTTTAATTTTCATAAACACTTTAACAAATACACCAAGTGACTTAAATTTTCGTCTTCATTTACGTTGTGAAATTATGCGTATGGGCCTTTACGAAAAGTTGGATGATTTCAAGGTCATTGTAGAGACTAGTAACAACGATGCTTTGAAACAGCATTTTAAAATCTTCAATGAGATCCGCGAGGATGACTTTGAAGAATTTACTCAACGTTTCGATAATGTCAGCTATAATATGGATGATGTAACGGAATGTTTCGAAGTTATTAAAAATATTGTAACCGATACGCCAGCCGAACCTTATTTCCTATCGATACTGCAACATTTATTGTATATACGTGATGATTTCTATTACCGGCCAGCCTACTATCAATTAATCGAAGAATGTGTGTCACAAATAGTATTTCACAAAGGTTATTGCGATCCGAACTTTGAAAATCGCAACTTTCATATTGACACCTCACTGCTGTTGGACGATATTGTAGAGAAGACCAAAGCCAAAGAGACAAAACGTTCCGAAGAGTATGAAAAGAAAATCGAAGAGCTGGAAATTGCCAAACAGGAAGCTGAAGCGAAAGCGGCACATTTGGAGGAAAAAATTAAATTAATGGAAGCTAATGGTGTTGTGGCACAATCGCCTAATAAACTACCAAAGGTAAATATACCCTTACGGGGTGGTGGTGGACCACCTCCTCCTCCACCGCCGCCAATGCCAGGTGCGCCTAGAACAGGCGGTGGTCCTCCACCACCACCTCCCCCACCAATGCCTGGCATGGGTGGTCCAAGACCACCACCACCTCCACCAATGCCAGGTATGGGAGGACCGCCACCACCACCTATGCCAGGTATGGGTGGTCCACGAGGTCCACCTCCACCCCCTATGCTTATCCCCATGGCTCCCGTACTCCCGCATGGCTTAAAACCCAAAAAGAAATGGGAGGCTAAAAACCCTATGAAACGTGCTAACTGGAAAGCTATTATACCTCAAAAAATGTCCGAAAAATCCTTTTGGGTTAAATGTCAAGAGGATCAACTTGCTTCGGATGATATACTGACCGCGCTTTCTCTGAAGTTCTCTTCGAAACCGGTGAAAAAGGATCAAAAGGATGCTGTCGATAAGCCAACAACTTTGACAAAGAAAAACATTGATCTGCGAGTGCTCGATGGCAAAGCAGCACAGAATCTTTCTATACTTTTGGGTGGCTCTCTCAAACACTTGTCATATGAACAAATTAAAATATGTCTCTTACGCTGTGATACTGACATTTTGTCTTCCAATATATTACAAAATCTAATACAATATTTACCACCGCCAGAACAATTGAAACGTTTACAGGAAATAAAAGCTAAAGGGGAGCCATTACCGCCCATCGAACAGTTTGCTGCTACAATTGGTAAGTTAAACGCAAGCAAGAAAAATATTTTTAATACCACACCTGCTGAACTCATATTAATTTTTTTTTAGGAGAAATTAAGCGACTCTTACCTCGTTTGCATAATCTCAACTTTAAACTAACCTTTGCCGATATGATGCAAGATATTAAACCCGATATAGTCGCAGGCACAGCAGCCTGTGAAGAGGTGCGCAATAGTAAGAAATTCTCAAAGATTCTAGAATTGATTTTGCTTATGGGCAATTACATGAATTCCGGTTCGAAAAATGATCCAGCCTATGGCTTTGAAATCTCTTATTTGACCAAATTGACGAACACAAAGGATGCCGATAATAAACAGACGCTGCTACATTACTTGGTCGATGTGGTGGAGAAGAAATTCCCCGATGCTTTAACATTCTACAATGATATGACACATGTTGACAAGGCGTCACGTGTCAATTTAGATGCCATACAAAAGTCAATGAGACAAATGACTTCTGCCGTTAAAAATCTAGAAACTGATTTACAAAATAATAAAGTGCCACAATGTGAAGATGATAAATTTAGTGAGGTTATGGGTAAATTTTCAGTGGAGTGCAGGCAACAAGTGGATGTGCTGGGTATGTATATTTTTTTAGAAAGTTGTTATTAAATTCTACTATAAAAAAAGTATATTCTCTGTAGGTAAAATGCAAGTACAAATGGAAAAACTGTATAAAGACTTGGGCGAATATTTTGCCTTTGATCCCAACAAATACACGATGGAAGAATTCTTTGCGGACATAAAAACCTTTAAGGATTGCTTTGTTCAGGCTCATCGGGAAATTGTACGTCAACGGGAGGAGGAAGAAAAGAAACGACGTATGCAAGAGGCCAGAGAGCAGTCACTGCGTGAACAAATGGAGAGACAACAACGCAAACTGGCATTGGTCGATATGGATGCAGCTCAGACACAAGAAGGTGTTATGGATAGTTTACTTGAAGCCCTACAGACGGGCTCGGCCTTTGGTAGTCGTAATAATCGCCAACAAAGAAGACAACGACCTGCCGGTGCTGAGCGACGAGCTCAACTTAGTCGTTCCCGATCAAGAACAAGAGTTAATCCGGGCTCCCTGGTAACGCGTGAAATGCTCAATAATGAAGCATTAATGGGTTCTGCATAATAATTTATTCCTAACTTATCTTTACTAAATAATGTAAATAAACGAAATAAATCTACGCCACTTCATAGTCTTTTAAGTAAATATAAAACTTTAACTACTTTTAAATATTAAATGTAAAAGAAGAAAAACTATCAATAACAACGATCTTAAACTACTGTTAAACAAAATATAAATATATTTTTATACATCGAAAATTTTGTACATGTAAAAAAGATAAATAAACAAGTTATTAATTTTTTTTATTTATAAACAAAAAAACGGGGAAATAAAATTTATTAAGACTCAAGTTTATTGCAAAAAAAAATAATTCTTTCTGTGCTTTGAAACCAAGAACGCATTTGTAATATTTGCTGCATTTTTTTTAATATTTTTATGTTGAATAGTTGTAGTTTTTTATTTCTTTTTGTTTGTTTTTAATATACAAATCTTTTTGAAAACTCAATTTAATTAATTTAATTTAATTTTGTAAAAAAAATACTACTAAAACCGCTTAAAATATTTCCTATGAGATTTTTCTTTTCTTTTTTTAGAAATGTTTTAATTTTTAATAACATTGTTTTTACATACATTTTAGGTTTTTAACAACATCTTATAATGTATCGTGTATCGTATAATTATTATAAAAAAGGCATGTAGTTTCTAATTTCTAATATGATAAAACAAATGTGTTAATATTTTTAATGCTACAAATTATATTTAATTTTTTTTTCGGGGAATATAATTCCAATTCACAAACAAAAAATAAATCTTAAAATGAAAACTCGTGTTTCTTTGCGTTCAAATATTTATTTATTATATTTTTTAGTTATATTTTAAAATCCATAAATGCCATATCCAGATACATACAATATCGGACAAAACCTAAGCACCCCTTCAGTAGATTTTTTTTAAATGATAATTTTTTTACGAAATCAAAGTTATTAAAATTTTTTTTTTTATATTTTTTATTAATTTATATCCTTATTATTGGAAAACACAAACTTAAGGAATTCAGAATTTAATAAAAAAAAAGTTAAAATTCAAAAAAACCTTTTAAGTCGCAAATATAAGCGGACAAAACTAAAGCACCCCCAATTTAAGGTACAAAAAAACGTATTGAAATCAATATTTCGTTGCGAATACTTTATTCTGGATGACACACGCACATCTTTTAGGCATAGAGGATATTAAATTATTAATTATTTCAGGTGATATTGCTTCCCAGGCTATTTTTGCATCTTCAAATAAATCTTCTTTGGTTTTGCAATTTCTGGGTTGATTTTAATTTAGGTTAAGATCAATGCTGTGCGAAATATTCGATCAACAGATCAATTATTTCTAGGCTAATTAAAAAATGTTTGCAGACTGGTCGCACATCTCCTACTCATTCTGGAGGAAGGTCACGTGAAACTTCACGACATGAAGACTCCTTAATTAAAAGGACAATCCAAAATGATCCTACAGCATCTTCTAGTAACATACGAAACCGCTTAGATTTAAAAATTAGCATAAGTACGATTTGCAGAAGAGCGGTAGAGGCCGGATTATTCAGTCGACCACCAGCAAAAAACCTTTCATATCGTCAAAAAATAAAAAATCCCGACTTGAATTCGCCAAACCCATCTCAACTGGAGTGTCCAAAAATAGAGGATTGTGCTGTTTTCTGACGAATCTAAGTTCAATTTAAAGGATTCAGATGGCATAAGGCGTGTACGCAGACAATATGAAAGGTTTTTTTTATTTAAATGTAGAAATTTGTATGTATGTATCAGAGATCAGCAATGAGTATTCAAAATGATGAGTAGATTGGAATCATACTCGTCATTTCTGATACTTATACGCATTCATACTTATTTTAATATCATACCCATACCACTCATACTCAAAGCGGAGTCCGTTATCTTACCGTCGAAACTGAGAAACTTCTTGGAATGATTGAGACCAATAGGGTAATTTCGCTTTATATGTTGACGACTTCCTTTTTTCCGGAGACTCTTATTAGAGGCAAAAGATGGATTGTGCACAATGAAATTACTCTCTATGCACTCCAGGTCCTGTCACTCTTATCCACCCAATTGATTCTGAGTGGGCCGACTGTATAATAATAATGCTCTGGAAATAAGAGTGCAACTGCTAAGATTTTTGATTGGCTGTTCTACAGTATTTTACTCCCACTCCTGCAAATGCCCTTCAGAATCGAATTTCTCCTGTGTCCAGTAATGTCCGTGTACCACTTTTGTCACAGTAGCTCTAAATCTTAACTGGAGCTTAGTAGATTATCGTTTCTTAGCTGAGCACTACCGTCCCAAATTTAAATGTACCAAAAAAAGGCGCCACAATGTTGTTCAAAAGTTGTGTGGTTCAATGGTTCGCTAAAAAGTACATTCAGCCATGACTACAACCGGATGACGGTTACAAAATATGTAAATCATTATGAATCATCCTGTTTTTTGTTTATCTGTCCCAAAGTATACGTCACTGTTATAAAAGAAAACAATTTGTTTTGACAGTTATCAAGTAAAACGTTAGTTTGTATACGATATTGAAGTGTAGATAACAACAAATAGCCACCATATACACAAATTAATATATTGGAAAAGAAATTAAATTTAAATCAGTATTTTAAAGGTTTTCTTTTTCGTTTAACAATTTCTGGCATCTCCTACATCAGGCGGTGTACTCAAGGAAAAAAAATTGATTAAGTCTGCTGTCTCTCAAAGTGAAACATGTTTGGTTGGGAGGTAAGTAACAGTTAAGCCTTCTTATTTGAGTAGATGTAAAGATCACACTGTGATAGCCATATAAGATGAAAAATTACCGTTAGTTATGTAAGTAACTACAAGGTGAAGCAATATATGACATTCTTGCAGGGTGTTTAGAGGTTTTTCGAACCCACAAGACTCTAGATCACATACATACATACATACATACATACATAATTGGCCTTTATAACCCTTCAGTCAGGATTATGGCCTAGCTTCTCATACCACTCATGTTGTGTGCCTTAATTTTATACTTGAGTGGTGGGACCTACAGTCTAACGTCGACTCCGAATGACAGATTTTGAGAAACTTTTTCATGCCAGGTTTAGTTACTATCAGAGTTTTTGCCAGAAATCTGCTGAGCGGAAGTTGCCAAAGAAATAATTTTTTTCCATATTTTCGTTTTGATGTCTGACCTGGGGTTTGAACTCGGGCCTTACGTCTAATAAGCCAACACACTACCTACTAGACTACGGCGACTTCATGTCCTTATTATATAATACTGTAATACATGCATGCATATATAATTGGTCATTAAAACCCTTCAGCCAGGACCTAGTTTCTAACCAGTGTGTTAATTTTAAGCATGAGTAGCGTGATTTACAGTTTAAAGTCGAATCCGAATGACAGATTTTTAAGAAACTTTTCATGACAATTATTATTTACAATCAGAGCTTTTGTCAGAAATCTGCTGAGATGAACTCGAGGGAGAAATATTTTTTCGTATTTTGTTTTGTTGGAGATAACTGACCTGGGGTTTGAACAGTGGCCACACATCTAATAAACCAACAACATACTACCTACTAGACTACGGCGACTACACTTCAAAACTCTAATGCCCGACTGAAAATAAAATACCACTCTCATCTGGAGGTACTCGGTTTCTCAAACTTTATTTATAGACCGGATAGTATCGAGTCTATCATTAAGCGCTTCCTATCTTCAAACTTAAATGCGTCTGAGATAACATCGACTTTTTCTTCTTCTTTGAAAGACCTACTGATACCCTTGTGCATGCCATTATGAGTGGAAAATAACATCAAATATCCCTACGGCTTATCTTAGTGGGTGTCCAATTCTCCATGACATGTAGCCTCTTCCCATACACTTGCGGTTTAAGAAAACTCCAGAAGAAAAATCCTGACGGGGTCAAATCGTACAATCTCGGTGGGGGTGTTTATATCAGCTCTATATGAAATGATCTTGTCTCGTGCAGAATGTGGTAATGGTCTGGTCAACGTCGTTATCAAAGAAATATGAACCGCTAAAGCCGTCAACCTAAATTTCACACCAAAGAGTGCATTTTTAGGGAGCCATTGGTCGCTGTCGGACCAATGTGAATTGGTATTATCTGAAATTCGACAGTTTTGTTTGTTTAAGTTGCGATGAAAATTAGAGACAATCGTCAACTGTTCCAGAGCCCTTTCAGAGTCTTTTGCACTTTGTGCTTGTATCAGTTAAATTTTGTACGGGTGCGGAACCACAAAGGAAGCTGTATAATTGAAAATAATTGTAAATAAATTGCTCAGTTCGTTTTCATGGTATGCCTCCTACTCGTGCAATGATTTGTGTTGATAGACGGGGAAAGGGGTGGTGGTAGCGTAAAGCAATTCTGAACAATACATGATTCGCCAAGGAATAGTATTGCTTAAGAACGAATTCTCTTCGTAATACCCAGTGTAATTAATTAACTGTTCAATTGAGGAGCAAAAGTTATATTTCTCTTGGCACATTCTGTTGCAATATTAATGGTGAAATCAAAAGTGTTTAATGTGACCATTACTAAGTACTTTCGTTGCCATATATACCTAACCAAAAACAACAGCTATTGATCAATATTGTCCAATAAAAATGTTAGTATACAGTGCTGCATTGTTAAAACAATGCATGCCTCCTTTAAAGTGTTTTAAAATGGCCACAGTTTGCTAAAAATATTATTGTTTTAATGGGCATAACCAAGTTAAATTGAACAGATCTAGTCATTGATTTATTAGAATGATCGTAAATATATTTAAACTACACCATAAAATAAATACAACGTGATAATAAATACTAAGTAAACCAAAACGGCCAACTATGTATAGAATTTAGTAGTAGATGAGATTTAGTGAAAGACTAAGTTTAATAGGCTCTACCGAAAGTGATGATTTTCTCTACAGGATAGCAAACCTCTTTTATGTAAATAAATAAATAAATAAATAAACACAAGGTATAATAACATTTATGAGCATTTGTTGAGAACGTGATATTCAGAAAACGTTCTACAATGTCAGCCGGTTTTAAGTATGTTTTTATGATCGGCAATAAAAGGGACACTAAACAAAAGACCCTTCCCAGCATATTGTCATAAGCGCATTACAGTGTCATTAGTATGGAAATGCAGGTATGCATGCGTCTGATATACTCGTACACAGAAATCGCGAGTTTTCTCCATAATGTTGATTAAATTGCATGTAAATTTTTCTTTTTCTTTCACAGTTTTTGGAAAATTTTTAATTTTCCACTTCTTTGTTCTTCTGTGTATTCGTCGTAGCAACCGTAACATGTAACACAAACAAACACTTTGTTTGTGTTTTTTTCTTTGTGTTGTTTTTCTTTTTTTACATAAAACCAGCCAAAATTCTTTTAAATTACTCGTACACCGTTATAGCCTAAACCATACCAAATGTTGCTTCAAAACAACTACCGGGCCTAGTTTAAAAGGATTTTTTATGTCATGCAAGTTTTAGAAGTTTACAAGGTCATGTTACATACCTAGAAGTCATTAAGAGCAAAGAAAGGAAGATTTTTTTGTTTTATGAAATTCATCACAAGCTGCATTTACATTTTAAGGTACACAGTTTTCTAGGAAAATTATATTATTTGTTTTTGTTGGAATTTGAAAAAAAAATACAAATTTAAATAATTTAATATTTATTTCAATATCCATGGAAAGGAAATCGTGGATGCATATGGAATATATTTCAAAATGCCAAAAATGAAAAAGTGGACTACCTCTCCTATTATTTCACTTTCAAAATAGGTTTCCGACTTCGCTATTAGAGAATTTTTAGAGTGACATTGAATGACTTTAAAGCAAAACAATTTTCCCTTCTGTACATTTCGATTATTGCTACTGTAATAGAGTCTAATTAAGTATCCCGTTCAAACGTTCCGATCTTTTCTCTGAAAACTACAGTCCAATCTTAGGTAGATTGATTGGAAACGTTAGCTGGCTAAGCAGTAAAGTTGATAATTGTTAAATAAATTGATGTCAGATTAATAGTCAGTTATATCTCAAATTAAAATTTTACCTGCACGAATGGTCATTACTTTTCACCACAAAGATACCCTAGTATTTTTCTATATCGGTTTTGAACGCAGGTATTAATTAGTCTTTTTCGAGACAGTTTACGAATTCTACCATAAAATTTATTTTCTTTTTATCTATATTGATCCTTCTCTGACTTCTTATTTAACAAACTTTTGATTTAAACAGTTCATTAAAAACTGCGTACATAGTTCGATTTGTATATGCACTAGTTCCTATAACTCTAAAGCCTTTAAAACTAAACAATTTTAGTAGATTTTTTGTATGCTCACTTACTTACTTACTTAATTGGCCATAACAACCCGTTTAACGGATTTCGGCCTGCCGCAACAGATCCTTCCAGGCGCCTCTGCTTCTTGCGCGCCTACGCCAGTTGGTCACACCAATCGATGACAGGGCTTCCTCGATTTGGTCCTTCCAACGGATACAAGGTCGTCCTCTTCGCCGACTTCCGCAGATACCCGCATCAAATACTCGTCTCGCCGGAGCATCCTCCTCCATTCGAACGACATGGCCGAGCCAGCGCAGCCGCTGGATATTAATACGCTGTACAACGTCTACGTCGTTGAGGAGCTCATACAGCTCACTGTTGGATCGGATACGGAAATGATCGCCAACTCGCACTGGACCGAAGATCTTGCGTAGGACTTTTCTCTCGAACACTCGCAAGGCTGCTGCATCTGTTCTTAATAGGGTCCATGCCTCTGCGCCATAGAGAAGCACGGGGAGGATGAGCGTCTTGTAGAGTGTTAGTTTTGTCGCGCGAGAGAGGTCTCTGCTACTCAATTGCCTACTGAGACCATAGTAACACCTGTTGGCAAGAGTGATCCTACGCTTGATCTCCAGACTGACATCATTTCTGGTGGTAAGGGCGGAGCCAAGATAGATGAATTCCTTGATCGTATCAAAAGTATAGTTATCGGCCGTAATCTGAGAATCAATACGCCGCGCGTCTCTACTTGTCGATAACATATACTTTGTTTTGCCCTCATTTACTGCCAGACCCATCTTACTAGACTCTCGTTCAATAGCACTAAAGGCAGCAGTAACATCTCGCTTGGTACGCCCTATAATGTCAATGTCGTCAGCGTACGCAAGCAACTGGACACTTTTTTGAAAAATAGTGCCATTGCGATGCACTCCCGCCTTTCGCAGAACACTCTCCATGACGAAGTTGAAGAGGTCGCATGATAAGGGATCGCCTTGTCTGAAACCTCGCACGGTATCAAAAGGTTCGGAGAGGTCCATTCCTACCTTGACGGAGCTGCAGGAATTGCATAGCCTTATCAGCTTCGCAGGTATACCGAGCTCAGACATCGCGGCAAAAACACGATCCCTTATGGGGCTATCAAAGGCTGCCTTATAGTCGACAAAAAGATGGTGTGTGTCGACTTGTTGTTCATGGGTCTTTTCCAGGATTTGGCGTAGTGTGAAGATCTGGTCGATGGTGGACTTGCCAGGTCTGAAGCCGCATTGATAAGGTCCAATCAGTGTTTTGACGAGTGGCTTCAGTCGTTCACACAATACGCCTGTAAGAACCTTATATGCGATAGGGAGAAGGCTTATACCCCTGTAGTTGGCGCATATCGTAGGGTCTCCCTTTTTCAGGACAGGACAGAGGACACTGAGGTTCCAATCGTTGGGCATACTTTCCTCTAGCCATATTTTGTAAATAAGTTGGTGCATGCGCCCTACCAACTCATTACATCCGGTCTTAAACAATTCAGCAGGGAGGCCATCAGGACCTGCCGCTTTATTGTTTTTAAGACGCATTATCGCGTCTTTGACCTCTTCATGGCTAGGAGGCGGAATCTCATCGACGCTCACATAAGTATAAAAATCTCTCGAATGATATAGAAACGGATCATATATATGTAATCCTTTTAAATACAAAATTGCTCGGTAAACTATATTTTATTTAAAAATTAATTGGTCAATTCACACGACTTTGTATGGTGTATGTTGTATTGAATACAACATGCTATGCTGTATTGTGTACATATTTCGTATTCCAAATACTTCTTCTTCTTCTTCTTCATAATTTTTGGCATTGAAACAATTTCATAGCACGAAACCAATACAACTTTTTAAAAACATATGAAAAAAATGTGTATAAGTGTATCGGATTTTTACATGAAAATTATCAACAACAAGCATACACTGTTGTATATTCGTCCAACAATACACTTAATACAACGATACAACGGCTTGTGTGAATTGACCAAATATGTTTTTAAAACTAAAATATTACTTTAACTGAAGTTGCTGTCTTCACTTAAAAGGTGTTTCCTCCTCTGCATATAGAAGCTTTAAATTTTGTAAACTGTTCCTGTACATAAAATAGTCCCTTTTGCCATTTATTCCACGTAAACTAGTAAGCCAATGCCCTCAAATTGTTGTTGGAGTATTACTTAGGCCTGGAGAAAATAATATTTCTTTCAACAAATTTCTGGCAAAAACTCTGAGAGTAAATAAAAATTTCCATAAAGAGAGTCCCTAAAAAATATGTCGTTCGGAATCGACTCCTACCACTCATGTATAAAAATTAACGCACACAACATAATTGGTGTAAGAAACTAGGTCGTAATCCTGACTAAATTCTTATAATTTGTAAACAATTAAACATGATACTACATGACAAAGGCTAGCGTTTCTTGTATTAATTTCATAAATAGTTATTGGATAATCCTTCTAAAATGCTTAAGCACTTTAAATTCTTAGCCATAGATAGGTATACGTTCTTTGAAAGCATATGTATCCTATGTTTTCTTTAATTTGCTTTTAAATAACACCTTAAGTGATCAATAGCTCTTGTCGACAGGATTTTCTTGTTGTGGGCGTTTCAAACGCTGTAAAGTAGGTAATTTTTGTTAATCCTTATAATACAATTTGTCGATTTGTTAAGGAATAGAATTCATGTAAATGTTATGAAGTTTGTCTTTTAACCTTTCAAAATGATTTCTAAAACCCTATGCATTGCAAAATTTAAGATATTTTTGAATTTCTTCGTGTGCAGGAGAGCGAAGAAAGTCAATTAGGAATCATTCCATTATTATTAACAAGATTATTAGTCGACTAATATTCTGTGTGGATACTAACAAAATATGTAGTTGTTGTGAAATAACTAGGACTAGAAGCAGTTATACATACAAAATTTGCCGTTACAACTCTTCAGTCAGGATTACGGCCTATCTTCTCACACCACTCATGTTGTGTGACTTAATTTTATGCTTGAGTGGCGGAACCTACAGTTTAAAGAAGTCGACTCCGATGTCCAGATTTTTGAGAAACTTTTCACGGCAATTTTTTGCCAGAAATCTGCTGAGAGGAAGTCGCCGAAGAAATATTTTTTTTCCATACGTATTTCGTTTTGATGACTGTGTGTTTTTTCATTGCATCAAAGAAATCAAAAGCTTTTCTTTTTAAAATCGTCTTCTTCTGTAGTTGCGGTAGTATTCTGTTCTTACACTAGAGATATTAAAATAAGGGCAAGTGACACCCACTATTTGATTAGAGCATTCCATTATGTATATAAAATAATATTCTGTCAAATTTTCTTTAACAGTCATTAAGTTATCTAAAAAGTAGATAAGGCTATATCTAACGGGATTTTTATTTGAGTTTGTTTATTTAGTTTTATTTTTTGTCGAATTATTCAACGATATTTTTTGAAGCAAAATTTATAAAACTTCTGTGATATCCGGTCCATAAATAATTTAAAAAATGAAATTATAAAATAGAAATATATTGACGACATTAGAATTCAAATATATGTACATATGTATGTATAATAAAACAAAGACAATGTGTTTCGAAATAACAGGTTATTTTTAAGTAATTTTGATAAAAAAAAATATTTGCGGCATTTGGCCTTTCCTTTTAGAATACGCAATTGAAAAACAATGTCAATTAAATTTGATTTGATATGATGATAAAAAGTAGTGTTCTAAATTGAATTTTAATTCAACTTGATCAAAGTCGAGAACAAGACAATTGGCGCTATTAAGCACGATCGCAGCCGTACAGTAAACATCATAATACACAATATATTACGGCCATTATTAACAATATTCTTTAGGTTAGGTTAGGTTAGGTTAGAGGTGCTGTACTTGTTAACTGTGACAAAAGGTCGAATTGACCCATTGTACAACGTCGTAGCTTCTCACACCACTCGTGTTGTGTGCGTTAATTTCATACATGAGTAGTGGGACCTACAGTTTAAAGTCGACTCCGAATGGCAATTTTTACTCTCAGAGTTTTTGCCAGAAATCTGCTGAGAGGAAGTCGCCGAAGAAATATTTTCGTTTTGATGTCTGACCTCAAAACTTTTAATTAAATAACGTAGTATTGATATATCGTGGTTAAAAACTCACAAGTATTTAACCCTGACTTCAAAGTTGATTAAATAATAAAAATTATTTGAAATTACTGAAGCAATAAGAACTGAAACTAAAATTTAAATATTAAATGATATTATGAATCGCTCAACAATAATAAAAAAAATTATTACTTAAGGATGAAGAAATTCAACGAAATTGAAATAAAATTTTTTAATATTCTACATGATTATGTTTTAATCATATTAGGCAACTCCAAATCTAACGAATGATCCATGCGGGAACTATAATACAACCTTAAAAATATATAGGTATGTATGTATATGAGTACAGTAAATTATTTCTGTTCAGCATTCCCAATCATAAATGATTTGTATTTCATCATTACATTTTCCCAAAAGAATGCATAAGTATGTACATATGTATGTATGTTATGAATATATTATTATAATTATTGAATAGAATATAAATTAGAGTAAAAGCTAAACCTAATTATTAAAAACTATAAGACGAACTAATGGTATTATATTCTAATTTAGCCAAAGCATAACCATAAAGGGAAAAAATATCATTTGAAAATGTGCAAGCCACTACTGCGCCAATGTAATAAAATTTCACAAATATACTCACTACTCAAAATAACCCTAAAAATATTACAAATTACAACAATAATAACAAAAAGACGAAAAATTTTGATAATAAATATAAAAACAGTCTACATACATACATACATATGTATGTACATATATGGAATACAGTGATGAAAAAATAATAGGTAAGTGCTAGTGATATATGTTAGTGGTTGGTTAGAAGTCGCCGTGGTCTACTAGGTAGTGTGTTGGCTTATTAGACGAAAGGCCCGAGTTCAAATCCCAGGTCAGACATCAAAACGAAAATATGAAAATATTTCTTCGGCGACTTCCTCTCAGCAGATTTTTGGCAAAAACTCTAAGAGTAAAAATTGCCATGAGATGCTTCTCAAAAATCTGTCGTTCGGAGTCGACGTTAAACTGTAGGAGGTCCCGCCACTCACGTATAAAATTAACGCACACAACATGAGTGGTGTGAGAAGCTAGGCCGTAATCTTGACTGAAGGGTTGTAATGACCAATTATAGTTATGTATGAAATACATTGATAAATAGGGAATAAACCAAATAATTAATATAATTGTATTCTTCTTTTTTGGTGCTTTATCAGAATCCTATCCAAATGCCTCAATCGTATGTTGTTTTCCTCAAATTTCTCACATCAAATTTTGTATGATTGCCTTCAACTTGATCTCTACATATTTTGGACTTTTCTTTTCTTTCTTCATTCAAACGAACGACATGTCTAAACCAAACACAGTGCATTTATCGACTTCGTTGTCAACATAGAGCTCATAAAATGCATGATTCATTTTTCTAACTACTCAGGTACATATGCCTCTGCATCATACAACAAAGCGATGAAGATATGTTTGTTCTTAATATGATTACTAGGACCGAAAAGAGATATCTTAGCTACCTAAATTATTCTCTGTTTTATATATAAACTGATGGCATTGGTTTATGGCTGTACTGAAATAGTTGATCTTGCAAGATCTTTAACCACAAATTTATTTAAGAGAATCACAGGACAATCGATTGCTCTGAGTAAAATACAATGTTAGGCAATAAAACGAAAACAATTCTACATTCTCATAGAATTGCTATAAATGTAACATCTTAAGAATAAATTCATTTCATTTCTATTAATTTCATCACCATTGTACAGGTTCTTACATTCATGCTGGAGATGTGTAACAGTCTGTATATGGAAATAGCGTGCAGAAAATAAGACGCGCGCATGCACACATTTATGACCTTTAATTACATAATGTCCTAGTAAGTAAATAATTACCAACCTTAACTTTAATATCACATGAAGAAAAAAGGCAAAATAATCGTAATTGTAAATGAGAACAAAACAGAAATAAACTAAAAACAGCAGAAACTAATTTAAAAAGTTTGCCTGAAACGTGCATACAGCAAAGCATGTTAGTTAACTCACGCCTATTTTTTTAATTTTGCTGTGTTTATTTTCTTTTTTTTACCTGCTTGTTATTAGAGTAATTGTAAATAAAACGTATCTAAATGCTTAAGAGTTTAAGGTACAATTGCCACAATTCGACAACGAACGGAACAAGGAGGAGTTTAGTTTTTATTTTCTAAGCCATAATCAAGCAAAATACGAAAGCCTTGGAGAGAGAATGAGATAACTGTTATTAGAAAAACAAAACGATAAAGTAGGGAAAAAAGAGAGAGACCAAATATAGGTATAAAACAAAGGCCATCTTGAATTTATTTACAGACACTAAAAGGCGGGTTCTTGGAAAACCGAGGGATGATTATTTCCACAGGCAGATAATTTTACATGTTTTTCCTTTGTTACATTAGCTAGAGTGAGTAGGACTTATTACCTACTTTGTTAAGCTATCCCTTTTCATCTCATGGCAATGTGGAAGCGTAAAGATAAGTGGGTGTTTTGTGTTGTTGTATGCGTTAGTAGGTATATGATATCGGTTTTTGTTTTCGTTGTTGTTGTTTTTGTTTTTGCTTAATGCCAGTTTACGAGTTTTTATCAACAGCGTTGTTTTAGTCACAGCGTTAGAGTTAACAACGGTAGACGGCTATCGGTTTATAAACAGCAATAAACTTTTCAACATTCGCTTTGTTTTGCTTTTTTTTATCATATTTTGTAAACAATTTTTTAACACACACTCTCAGTGTTTTATGATACGCAAACAAGTGAGGCAGTCCACTTTGCCAAATATCGGTGGTATAGTAGACGTTGTTAAAAATTTAACGCTTTCATTTCATAAAAATTTATTTAATTACTACGTTGCTATTAAAGCTTTAACGCGCTTAGTGTGGCTATTAAAATAGGCGCACATAAAATACAATCAAAAAAAAAAATAAAAAATCTAATTAAGCAACTGTAATTGTAAAATAAAAAATAAAAAGAATCACTTGAAGCCTAATTATCGAATTAAGGCAATCACTATAAACAACTACAATATCTGCATACATAATTACTCAAATTTAAAACACCGCAAGAGTAAATGGGATTAAGAAACAAAACAAAAAGCATCAAAGGAATACAACATAACACAACACAACACAACACAACACAACATAGCATAGCAAAATTCTGTATGGATTTATACGAATTGTAAAATTAACTGAGGCATAAATGTAAGAAATGAAGAGAGCTTGAAAGTGAGAAAGAGTGTGTGATGATAGTGAATAAATAAACAAATAATAAAAGAAAATCTATTGATCTGTCATTAAACAAGTGTTAAACAATATAATTAACGGAAGAATTTAAAGTGAAATCATAAAAGTTAACGAAACGAAGACAGCTTAACGTGACCACAAAAAAAATTGTTTTGTAATTTAAAAAAAAAGTTAAAAAATAAAATGTTTAAGCAAAACAATGTTTCAAAATAATGGCATAAAAATTAATTAAATAAAATTTATTTACTAATCAATCTTAATACTAATTAAGTGCCCACCATCATTGGGCCACAACGTTTCTAACCTCAAAATATAAAAAAGTGTTCATAAAAAGAAAAACAATTTTTTGTGTTTAGTAAACTACAGTTTGAACTTTTCACAAAATGGTTTCCTACTACAACACCCTGTCGTATCCCCAAAAACATAGTGCCGCCAATTTGGCCTATTCAGCAAGTCAGCCCTGGCAATGGCCTGCTAATTATCACACGGCACCCAATCATCAGTATCTAAGCGATATGGATTCGCCACATGCTGCCCATCATCAAATGTACTATAATCCCCATGCCATGTTTCATTCAGCTACTAATGCAGCTGCCGCTTCTGACTGGCATTCCCCTTCATCGGCTGAGAATTTCGCTCAAAATGCCCAAATGCTACAGCAACAACATCAGCTGATTAATGGCTCTGCTATAGCTAATGTTACGGCTAATGGTTCAACACCATCTTCATCTTCGGGCAGTTCTGCATCCACCACATCAGCTGGTCCGGCTTCGGGTAGTACACAATTAAATGAAACAGTCAGCAGTCTTGGCGATCAACAACAGCAACAACAACAACAACAGCCACAGCAGCAGCCACCTCATATTACCGAGGGTCTACCCTCGCCACCAATTACAGTTAGCGGCAGCGAAATATCAAGTCCTGGTGTTCCGACCTCGTCATCATCACCTCATCATATTGCTCATCATTTGAGTAATAATAACAACAATAATAATAGTCCTACCAACAATAATAATAACAACAGTACAACAATAAACAACAACAATCGTTCATCACCAATCAAAGCCCATCATTACTATGAATGGATGAAAAAACCTTCCTATCCAGCGCAACCTGCCCCTGGTAAGTTCAATGCAATTTTTTTTTATATGATTTCAGTTTTATTATTTTAATGAACATTTTTAATTGAAACAATTAAAATGTTTCTTCAAACGATGATATTATATTTACATAATATTTATATGTACATGTATATATGTTTTTAAAGATGAAGTATTTTTAACCAAATTTCTTAAAAATTAATCGAATGCAGGGCTTAATCCGTAAACCGGGGCAATTGATTTACTCTCAGAACTTTGGCTAGAAGACTGCGTAATGATGCATATTTTTTTTATTACAACGTAAGAACTGAGGTATGAACTCTCGAGCCCTCATTTAGTAAGCGAACAGAGCACTTGCTAAACTACGGGTACGAGAGGGTAGTTCTTAATCTGATTTAGGAATTTTCCGCGAAATTAATTTTCTACATTTTCTCCTCAAATCACGCGGTTGTCTGCTATCGAGCAGGTAGACTGTCAAAAGTAAACTAAATATTGTAGCTTCTTCAGTGATAGTTACATGTTGATCAGTGTTGCAAAACTGAAATTTTTAAAATGGTACAGAACTGTAACTGAAAGAGTACTTTTTTGAAGGAATGGTACTTTTGTAAAACAAATACATACATACAAAAATACAGACCTACTGTTTAAAGTCGACTCCGAACGACAGATTTTTGAGAAACTTTATCGTGGCAATTTTATTTAATCTCAGAGTTTTTGCCAGAAGGAAGTCACCGGCGATATATTTTTTTATATTTCGTTTTGATGGATATCTCTGACATGGAGTTTCAATGGTGGGCTCACGTCTAGTAAGCCAGCATACTACCTACTAGACCATTTATTTCTTTATATTTAATACAAATACGGCACGGAACAAAAAAAACCCAACGACATATTCGTATTCCTCACATACAAGACAAAAACAGTTGATTCAGAACGTAACAAAACGTAAAAGCCCCGTTTAGTCAAACGTCGATGGAACGTAATGTAACGTTCGTTTTTAGCATATGAAGAGCAATGCAAATGCTTACCGAAATTACATTACGGTTCGGCAAGCGTTTCCATTGCTAATCGAAATGTATTTTCCGTAGACGTTTGGCTAACCGGGGCTAAAGCCTAATTTTACCTTTAGCATTACGTTGCACATGTTACTATGGAATGCATTAATAGCTGACATAAAATATGTAGTAATAAAAAAGTACTGAAAGCGTCGCGAGGGTACTGCTGTATTTTTGAAATGAAAAAGTACTGAAAAAAGTACTAAAGTATTGAATTTTTCAACACTGCTGTGAAAAGAAATAGTGGTGTTACTCTTTAAGTACGACCAAAGAAAATAAAGCATAAAGAATGTGCATTTGGACATATTTGGGAATATTTCTCAAAAATATTTCATGACGCGGGGGAAAGATAGAAGGGAAGGGTAAAGAAACCAAGAGCGTAACAATGCGTTGTTCTCATCGTACGTTTTTGTTGTTTGACTAATTTGTTATTTATTTTTCTGAAACAGTGTTGCCACGTAGAAAAATTTTGTAACCAACATTTGTGAAAAAAATCACCAAATAAGAAAAAATATAACCAAAATTAAATTCGTAGACTTTTGTTTTATTTTTTTTCAAGTTTAAATTATAATTAATAAAAAAGAAACAAAAAATAGCTTTTTTTATAAGAAAAAAAATAACCAAAACCAAAAAAATCTACACATTGATCAAAAAAATAACCGATTTTGGTTAGAAATAACAAAAAACGGCAACACTGTTCGACTCTCATAGAATCCGTCCGCTGTACTTTGACATTTTGAACTGAAAGCAAAGTAACAACGCATTTGCCTGCACACAACAAAAAAATCTTAAAAAAAAAAAAAGCAAAACAAATCAATTTATAGCAGTTAAAGGACTCAACGCAAGTCCTAAGTTCAAAATAGGGTGCCCCGATGGTAGTGTGCTAAACTTCAAGTGCCGAGGCCGTGGGTTCTCGAATCCCACCAGAGACTCTAGGTGTTTGTAATTGTTTGTCTGACATTATATGTGATTACTTACAATAAAAAAAAGAAACTGAGACATATTACTAAAAAGCAATTCTCGAAAAAACGTGAGTAGTTTGTTTATGAGGTTTCTGGATTGCTTTATTCATATAAATTTGGGAACATGCATAGCTGTAAAAGAATTAAATCATAAGCAGATCGTGCAGATATATAAATAAATACATATCACGATCTGCTTTATATCTGTTTACAATCTGCAATTTGATCACGATTTAATCCATAAGTTTCTTTATTTCTATTTCTATATTTTCTATAATTTCTATTTCTTTATTTTCTATTCTCGATGTTAAAGACGTGTTAGCTAACTTTGAGGTTAGCTATACAAAAATTTGTTTATTGTTCTTGTTATACACAGAAATAAATTATCACAGACACGAACCCAATTAAGACTTAATATAGTAGAGGCTAGTATACAATGATATTTAATTAATAAAAATTAATTTATTACTTCAATATCTATATACATAATACATAATTGGACATTACAATCCTTTAGTTAGGATAACGTCTTAGCTTCTTACGCCACTTAAGTTGTGTGTGTTAATTTTATCGATAAGTGGCGGGACCTACAGTCGTATAGTCGACTCCAAAAGACAGATTTTGAGAAACTTTTTCATGGCAGGTTTATTTATTCTCAGAGTTTTTGCCAGAAATCAACTGAGAAGAGGTCGCCGGAGATGTCTGACCTGGAGTTTGAGCCGTGGCCTCACGCCAAGCCAACACACTACCTACTACACGTACGGCATCTTCATGACTTCATGGACTTATTTAGTACCGAATCAGAATACGCGTCATACTATGTGATACATTGACTGTTGTGCATTTTCCACTTAAATTTATTTTTGTCAAAACCATGGTATTGTTTCAAATTTAATTGGGCTTTGTTAGCCGAAGTCGGTGTCGTGAATATTCAAAAGGAAGAAAAAAAATGGAGACATAAGCAATCTGTTCAAAGGAATAGAAACTATTGGAGAATTATTTTGAACTTGAGAGGCACCTTAGTAGGCATTAGGCAATATCGTTAAACAAATTGCATTATGGTTAAACAAATTGCGTATATACAAGAGATTACACGAATTTTTACAATTAGTCTACAATTTTATTTACAAAAGACACAATGATTTCTATTATTTCCATAACGCACTTTGAAATATCGTTAATCAGCATTATTTTCGTAAAGTTTTTCATCTTTACAAAAAAGAAAAAACAAAGAAAGGCGCTTATATAGTATATCCCTACACAGTTTTCTATGTGAGAGTAGAAGCGTATAAGTAGTAAGTGCCCATTCAGCCATTTGTTTCTTGTACTATATCTCTGGCCCATTAAATAGGCGCGGTCATAAAACATTATTTTGGTACACATTATTTTTTTGCGATTAGATTAATAACGAAATAATATCAATACAAAAAAAAAAATAATAAAAGCTGTCGTTTTAACAAATATTCAATACGATATCTTGCAACATTTGAAACACTATTATCGCTTTCGCTTTGTCAAATAAATTCAATTGCTTTTTTCCCTTCATACTTTTGGGTGTTATCACTTTATACAAAAGACGTGAAGTTTGATAGCACAAAAACAAAAATGGGCGAATTATAATTTGAACTATAGACGTCTTTCGTAGACGAGTGTTTGTGTTTATTTGGCCCCCATAAAAATATTTCATATACGACATCCAATAAAAATTAAATAGCGACAGTTTTTCGAATTTTTTTCTTTCGCTTTATTTTGTTTATCATTTTAATATCGAACATAAAAGAAATCTTTTCGTCAATTATAGTTATTAATCGACATTGAAACAATTTTAAAAACAAATGTTCCCTTTTTGCGGTATTATAACACCTTATAAAGACTTTGAAAAACGGGTTGCTTTTCTTGATATGAACCTCAACCTAATTTGCACGGTTTTATGGCGATAGTATGTACACTACAATTGCCAATCTTGATAAAAATATTTTTTTTTTTTAGATTTTCTCCATGGTATAGCAATTGCTTTAGATTTGATAAGAGGTGTTTATAACCTTGCCTTATAAAACATGATTAGATTTACAATGAAAACATTTTCTAAATTATAAATGATGATGAAATTATCAAATAAGAATAAGTCTGGCCAGGGTATTAATTTACTTAAGCAAATAATTCCCATTAATTTAAGCAAATTTTCTTGTATAATGATGCCAAAAAAAATTTATTCAAATATTCAATTCATAAGAAGCATTGCGCTATGTCTATAAATCACAAATCAATTTTAAAGTGAATCTCATAAATGTCATACACTAACACTTAATCTGTGAAATAAATCCCTTTTTTTATTATCTCCAAAACATTTCAAATCCATAAAATCAATCAATATTTAAATAATAAATCAATTTTCTTGTACAAATTTGTTTTATTCTTAAGTTTTATGAGTGACCACTTGGTTTAAACATAAAAAGGCAGTAATAAACGCTAATTGCAATGCATTAATAGCCAACATAAAATAACACACACGCGCACACACACTCACCCCGACATATTGCAGACAGACAGACAGAAAATTGTATCCTTCATCAAAAACCACAAACTGAACGAGCAGCACAATAAAATTCATCAGTTTAAAGATAAACCAACTAAAAACAAAATAAAAGTTAAAATGCTTTTTGCATATACATACATACATAATGACAAAAAAATGTTTAAAGCCTCTAATAGTTACCATTAAGAAATCAAAGATTTTTCGTTTTGTATAAATTTTTAATGATAAACAAATTCATAAGAGTATAAATCTCTTAGAGTTAGATAGGCTAATATTTAAAAAAAAAAAACTGAGTCAGTTAAAGGTTTTAGGGTCCATATCTGCACGGATTTAGAAATTTTACGGTCTAACTTTGGCTTTACAAATTCGATTTCCACTGCTTCGTTTATACAGAACGAAGAACTAAATCAATAACGTAACAAATATTACGAAACGGAAAACCTACCACACTTATATACAAAGCCGAAATTGAATGCTCAAAATTAAGTAAATTTTCATGGCCGTAGAAGGCAAAGTAGAAATAAAGTATTTTTATAATTTCATAAATAAGCCGGGAGAGTAATAGACGAGTCTGGGACCCAGCTACACCAGTGCTTCATATATTTCGATACAGTATACGTACCATTAAACAATGCGTTACGTACATATACGGCAGTGCAGAGCAGTAACAGACAAAATAATACATACATATATCTTATCAAGATATTGTACAATTGTCCCACAGTTGGCACCTCCAACAAAACAATATATGAAAAAATATTTCTTCGGCAACTTCCTCTCGGCAGATTTCTGCCATGAACTCTAAGAGTAAATAAAATTGCCATGAAAAGTTTCTCAAGACTTTATCGTTCGGAATCGACTTTAAACTGCGGGTCCCGCCACTCACAGACAAATACTACTAGAGAACAACGTGCAACAAGGTTGAGTACTATCCTCACTCCTTATGAGTGCTGCCCTCGATGCACCGATGTTGCTGGAGTCCTAACACAATATACGAATTAATGGGGGAATTAATAACAATAACAGATGACAATCGTTATAATTGCGGTGTAAAATTCCTGCGGAAGGATGCTTAAATTCCGTATTTTTTAATGGCGAAAAAAACTTCATACTTAGAATAATCAATTTTTTGTTGTCTATGGTCGATTGTGACCTCACGTAAATGCCATTTTCAAATGCTCTTATGCAAGCAACATGTTCCTCTGAATCCTCCTATAGGACGATCAAATTATTTTTTGGCCTTATTTGGTGTTTTTGTTGGTAACAGCCTCTTTGAAGCAACTTAATCGATGTTCATTCATATCGTTTAAAATATGCAAACCATTTTTTAATATTGATTTTATACATATATATACATACATATATACATAATTGGTTATTACAACCCTTCAGTTAGAATTACGACCAATTTCCTAACGCCTATATTGTGTTCATTAATTATATACATGAGTGACTGAACGTACAGTTTAAAGTCGATTCCGAAGGACAGATTTTTGAGGAACTTTTCATGGCAATTTTTATTTAGTCTCAGAGTTTCTGCACAGAAATCTGCTGAGAGGAAATTGCCGAAGAAATATTCTTCCATATTTAATTTTGTTTTAGATTTTTGACCTTAGGTTTGAATCGTGGCCTCACGTCTAATAAGCCAACAGACTTCAATTGAATTGTATAATCTTACTCGTTTTCCAATATTAAACTGGTGGATTGTGCCCATAAATGATGATACGATGTTTCAAAATAATTACACAAACATAACATGCATACATACATAATTGGCCATTACAACCCTTCAGTCAGGATTACGGCCTAGCTTCTCACACCACTCATGTTGTGTATGGTAATTTTATACATGAGTGGCTGAACGTACAGTTTAAAGTCGATTCCGAACGACAGATTTTTGAGAAACTTTTCATGGCAATTTTATTTACTCCCAGAGTTTTTTTTTATGGTTCAATTAGAATATTTTATTCAAATCATTCAATACAAATTTTCGGTTTATCTCTTAAGTAAACAAAAACAAAAACAAAACAAAAATGCATTGCTTATAACCCGGCGTAGAAGAGCAAATAAATATGAACCACATAAAAAAAAAAGATTCAAGATTTATGACTTGAAATATTGTATCATATCCCATGTACATACGAATACATATACCATATGCAAGTGTGTATAAAAGGTGTAAACTAGCGTGGATTGTATGTACGTACTCGTATATCTTATCGAAAATTGTCTTTATTATTAAAAGTATATGTATACTCGTGCATATTTTGAAAAATATCTATGCATACTCATAAGTATGTATACGCACAGGCAACAAACGACTATGAATGGGACGGGACTATGGGTTAATTATTTAACAATATTTATTATTTGTTAATTATAAAAAAAACGGGCATTATTAAAGGTTACAACAAAATTGTATATCACATAAAAGTAAGGTAAAGTAAAGTAAAGTTAAGTAAAGCATTTCTATTTGCTGAAGATATAATAAAAGGCGTTAATTTAAAATAGTTTATGATCATACATACGTACAATTATTGTACAAAGTAATGTGGGAATTTTATATCAAGAACCAGAAAAATGATTGTATGCCTGCGTCTGCCTCTGCCTCTGTCACTGGCTATATACCATAATTATTAAATAATTTTTATATGTTCAAACATTCAATAAAAATTAAAATCACATGTATTATTGCTGTTATTATTATTAATATTTATAGGATAATAACATTATTATTATTATTATTGTTATTATTCTCTTTCAGCTTTCAATGATTATGACAATAACAATAATAATAATTCTTAAAATGTTAATAAAACTATAAAAATCTACCATACATTAGGCCAGGCGTACTTCATTTATGAATGAATGTACGTTCCCACACATATTTTTTTTAATATTTATATTTCCGTTTCTTTTTTTTATAATTATTGCTACTTTATTGTATTATTAAACAATTATTATTATTATGATTTGTTTTCCAATGACGTTTATATTAACCGCTTAAATTTAAATCATATCATAAATAGAAATCATAAATTTTCTTTTAAATTACCACAGCCCCAGTATCGTGTATAAAAGTAAAATACCATGATTTAAACAAATAATTATTTGTTATTATTATTATTTTTTTTTTTCTTTAAAATTTTTTTAACTAAACGTGCTTTTTATACAGGATATTGTCAACCTTAAGTGTCTCGTTTCACTCATTATTAACTGAAGTGATTTTCAATTTTAATACTCACGTTTCAAAATTGATTGACATGTAAGTTTTAAAAGGCATTTAAACATACCAAATCGTTTCTTTTTTTTCGATTCCAACACTATCTAAAAAGCAAAGGTAATATTAATTACAGCAACTAGTTTGTGAAATAAAAAAATTTACTGAAAAGTTTGCAGGCTAACATAGAAAAAATATGTTTTGGATCAAATATCACTTCATTTAATTTCCCAACCGGGACTTGCAAACTTTAACAGTTGATAACGACCAACTTGCTGAAGTTACATCTGTCAAATTCATAGCAATTCAGTTTGTTTTGCCAAATTATAATCAACGACTATATACAACGAGGTGTGTTAGCTAAACATTTATCAACTGAATCTAATTTTCATTGAAAAATCATTTTCATCGATGAAACCCCTTCTGGATGAATGGATACATAAACAAAATTGTTCAATTTGAGACAATTTTAATCCACAAAAGATTAAAAAGAATCAAGAAATCAATGGTGTATATTTTTATCTTCATATATGGTTTTAATAGCTGTGTAGCAGGCAGCTCATGATACATTAGATATTTTACGCAAACGATTTGGGATATAGACGGAAGTGATGTAAACTGGCCATCAAAATCGAAGAAATATTTTTCACTTTTCATTTTGTTTCATATGTCCGACTTGGGGTTTGAACCTAGGCCTCACGTCTAAAAAGCTAACACACTACCAGTTAGACTACGGCGACTACCTCGACCTATATACGTATATTTTCCCTAACACTATTGCCTTGACAAACTTAAGAATGCTGTTCAGTTGCAGTAAGGATATTAGATACATAATACAGAATCTAAAACTACTAGCCTAAGGGTCATTATTACAACTTGCCGTTAACTAAGGGGAGGATTTTAACGGGCAAATAAATTGTTTTTCATTATTATGAGTATCAAATAAGATAGAAGTGAGCGTTAAGCTAAAGGGAGGATCATAATGCCGGTAACTTTTAAAGTTAAATTTATGTTTGGATTTGTCATATTATATATTATTTTCAATAAGGCAACTTCAAATTTAAACAAAATGAGCATATCGTTGGTCTCATGTAGAAAGGCCCTAACTTAAAATTTTTTCGATATTGATTTTTTTTTTTTTTTGAGATTCCAATGCATTTAACACAAATACACATTGGAATCACAAAAAAATCAATTTCGAAAAAAATGTGAGTTAGGGCCTTTTTACATGAGACCGACAATATACAAAAAAAAAAAGCCCGTTGTTGCCACTGCGTTAAAAAAAAACTTGTTTAATTGAGCAGTTTTATCGACATTGCTCCGGCACTGCCATCTTTTTGAAAACAGTTAACTTTATTTTATCTGCAAGTTGTAATAATGAAAATAAATTAAAGGTAACTTTACAGTTCCCTTTAGCTAACGGTACCTTTAACTAAACCCAAGTTTAAAGGCAAGTTGTAATAATGGCCCTAAGAAAATTATTTAGAGATTTATAAGGCACAAAGAGTACCCTTCTACCCAGCACAGAGTACCTTACGTTTTCAGTCAAAGTCACTATATGAATATTATCAAAAAGGTGAAAGGAAGTTGTATAAATGTATAGAATTTTACTGATAACATTTCATTTCAATTTAATTTGAACAATTGAGTTGTATGACGTTGTTTATCAGACATTTTGTGTATATTTTTGGTATTGGGGAAAACCCAAAAAGCCTTCCAAATGGAAAAAGTACGGTCAAATTAATTCTGTTATGGTATTTACAATATGAAAAAAAATATGTCCAAATAGTATTTGTTGATTTCCCTTGGTTTAGTCATTTAAAATCCATGGATCATAATGAAATTTTTGTTATAAGGTGTTAATTGTTTAAAATTAAGAATATTTTATGATATTTTAATAAAATTATTTTATGTTTATATATGGTATATGTATATACGGGTTTAGTAGCATTTAGTTTCATAGTAATTAAGAGCTTTAAACAATACATATATATAGGTGATGACATACATACCTGTATACATATAAGATAATCTCATACATAAAATAGAGTATTTATAAACCAGAACGAGCAAAATTTTCCAGTTAATTAAGACCTTTATGGACACGTTTTTAATTCCTATAAAAAAAAGACAAAAATTTAGTTTTATTGTTTATATAAATAGTAACGAAATTAGCATAAGTTTTCATATGTACATAGGTAGGATGTTAAGTATGAGTATGTATATATCATTATTCTTGAAAGCTTTCACTAATCTAACAATGTGGAGGAGATATCGCCATTAATTATAAACAATTAATTGGCAGTTTTAATATTGCTTTATCTCTTATAATTTTTTATTATTATTATTATTAAATGATTTATTAAAATTGATTAGTATTATCGATATTGGCTTAAAGCACAAATCCTTTTGTTATCAATACATTAAGGCTGTCAGTGGCAAAAATTATATTAAATTTATTGATTTCAATAAATAGCTAAGGAATGGTAAAATGATTATATTTTTTTAAATAAATCCATGAACACTTTCCGTTAGTATAATGCAGTAATAAGTTAAATTATTTTTGCAAAGGTAATACTACTTCAACTTATTGGGGGTATAACATAAAATAATATTCGGGTTATTCACAAAAAAGTCTACCATACATATGTATGCTTACATATAATTTAGCTTTTCTATAAACGTTAAACAATGTTAAGGGCCGTTATTACAACTTGCCATTAAAATTGGGTTTAGTTAAAGGTTCCCTTTAGCTAAAGGGGAACTGTAAAGTTACCTTTAACTTATTATTACAACTTTAGTTAACTTTTTCAAAAGTATGGCAGTACCGCAGCAATGTCGATAAAACTGCTCAATTATACAAGTTTTTTTAAACGCAGTGACAACGAAGGGCCTCTTTTATTGTTGTTGTGTTTCCTCATTTTGTTTGTATTTGAAGTTGCCGTATTGAAAATAATATATAATAATGGGAGTTCTAACATAAACTGAACTTTAAAAGTTGAAAGTAGGATGATTCTCCCTTTAGCTTAATGCTCACTTCTATCTTATTAGGTACTCATAATAATGAAAAACAATTTATCTGCCCGTTGAAATCCTCCCTTTAGTTAACGGCAAGTTGTAATAATGTATCTTAGTGTGCAGTGAGCGCCAAAAGTGAGTAAACACCACTGAAATAATTCATTTTTTTAGGATAGCGAGAAAATTAATTGAGAATAGTCGAATAAATTTCCAAAAATAAAAACGTTTATTTATTACTTATAAAAAGTTAAAACAAAAACAATAATTCATGATAAAGGAACTTTTTTTTATACTTAAAAACATAATAGAAAATTTAAAATTATAGTGGGTGTTGACTCACTTATGGCGCTCACTGTAGTTTTGCTATAAACATCAAACAATGTTAAATGTTGCTTGTTTAATGTCCTTTATTACGTACATATGTATGTACATACATAATTGGTCACTACAAACCTTCTGTAGGATTACGACCTTACTTCTAACACCACTTATGTTTGTATGTTATGAGTGGTGGAACCTACAGTTTAATGTCGACACAGAACGACAGATTTTTTGAGAAACATTTCGTGGCGATTTTATTTACTCTCAGAGTTTTTGCAAGAAATTTTGTTAAGAGGAAGTCGCCGAAGTAATATTTTCTACATATTTTGTTTTGTCTGAGATGTCTGACCTGGTTTGGATCGTGCCCTTAGGAAAATTCAAGGCATAAGAGAGAAACACTTTCTATCATGGCCCAAGTTTTAGGACGCATAAGATTACTATATTTTACGAATGACTCTTTATCAGACATTACTTATCTAAGAGTGAATTAAGAAATTGACAAAATACGTATTGATATCCTTCAACAGCTTAACACACAACAAGGCAATTTGATGACTTAAGTTTATGCCTATAAAGCACTAGACAGTTTGTTTGAATGATTATTCCCTCCCTTGCCTAATTTTGGCATAACAATAGGACACGTTAAGCAGTTTCCCTCATTAACTCACTTATACAAAATGAAGTAAATGGCTATGAGGCTGAACAACTTAGGAACCAATAGACTAATGCATCATTAAGTGACTAAATTGGTAGTGTATCACTGCGCAATCAGGGTCGAAATAATGGGATGTTCTTACAATAAATCTATCCAGTGACTTCTTCATTATTTTGAACAACGCACTACAATGATATTTTCTCTATGTCATCCCATCTTCTACCTAAGTTGATATAAGGAAGCTCTGATTTCTTCTCAGGAACTCATATTAAGCATTGAGTTATAATTTGTATGCTAAGCAGTGATGACAAAGTCATAAAACCTGTCACTGTCTCATAGCACAAGCATCTGGCCTGTCATATCATTTTTAGTGCATATTTCAGCGAAATAAGTTTATAGGTTAGATTAAAAGATCATTCCATAACTAAGCATGTTACTTAACGAGTAATTGACCATCCTCTGTATGTAACTCAAGCTTTGTTAAATTTTATACCAACATCGACTCTATATAGTAAATGTTCTCGTTCCATGTGAGTCTAAGAATTGTTTGCCTTATTATTGGCTTAAACAAACTCTACAATCCTAAATGCCTATATTCAAGCATACAAATTTTGAAATTCTACGCATTTATTTTCATTTCGCCTAAAACAATGTTTGAAGTCTAAAAATAAAATTTCATATACCCCTCTATCAAAATAACCTACAAAGCTTTACTTGTCACAACACAATCAATATTGATAATACGATATACATATCCATACTTTAAAAAATCAACTTCGTTTTTTCGAGTAATCGATAAATTGTATAAGAAAAGTAACGTAAGTCAAAAAAGAAAAGCTTGATTAATACCGAAAAAAACAACGAAAAAATTGCATTTTGACAGGTTTTCAAATGGTTTGAAGCATAAAATAAACCATAATGCCACATGTCAGTTTTAATGACACATACGGATTTAAGTTGTCAATTTAAATAAAATTTATAAGAGGCCATATAATATAGAATGCAGTAGAGTAGTACAAATATGAAATTGAATTTTTATAAAATTTTTATTGTATCTCTTAAACTAATCTATCTTGTTCGCTTACTCACTTACTCTGACTCTATCACACTTTTATGTTCGCTGTATAGTGTTGCATAGTACTAGACAACGGGTATCCATAGAGAGAGAGATTTATTTAACCACTTGGATTGTGGTTCAATTTCTTTTTTCGTTTAACAATTTATTTGTATATGTTATTAGTTAAATAGGTATTGTACTCCATATTGCTTGAATTTAAATGTTTTCATAAATCCATATTCGTTCATGTTCCATATTCTTATAGAAAAATTCAATGTATTTATGTACATAAAAGTAACGATAACATTATATCATATTTTGAACAAAAATGGCCTCATAAAAATATCTAGAAATAGAGAACTATTTGTTCTTTTTTTTTTGTTAAATACACATTTTCAATACTGATCGTTATCAAATATTGTTATTTCAAACAAATGTTGATACCTTTCAATCTATGTACGTACACACAAATAATTTGTACAGTGTCCATTGATTTTCAAAGTAAGAAAAACACACACACAAAAACAATTTCTAATTCTTTTTTTTTTTGTCATTTCATTTATTAGTAATATGTTCGTGTCATTCTATGGATTAATGGGGGATTTTTCAAATGATAATAATTTAGCTTAAGGATTACATATAAGGTTTTAGTGTGTTCATCAGGCTAGATAAACAATCAAACCCCCTCTAGAAAAATTATTGATTGGAAATTACGTTTCATTCTACAACACATACAAGTTTATTTTCGTATGCCATATTTTTTGTCTTCTCTCAAAGCTTTGTATGATTAATTTGGCATATTAAAGTATTACAATAATTTAAAATACACATAAAAATTAAACAGATATTGTACACAATATTTGTCCATATAATAAATATTATAAATGCAGTAAATTTTATAAATTCTTTTGGATATAAATGTAATAAAAATTTTATGACCATATAATTTAATTAGCATTATTAATATTATATATGCTTACTACAATACAACCAATACACATATTATTTATAACGCAAATTAATGCTTTTATAATAATTGTTAATGGGATTGATATTTTGGCCATGCTTGCTGGCTGTTTTGGCAAAGATAATTAATATTGTTTTGAATCAAAAATTTCAATTAAGTTTCAACGAAAATTGTTGTTGTTAATTAATGTATACAAAAACATTAAGAAAGAAATTTTTAATTGTTTCGTTTAAGTTTAAATTGAATTGTTTGTTTAACAAAACCCAGTGAATACAGACAGACAGACAGAGGACAATGATATTATTGAAATTGTTTAGTCTCAAAAATGTTAAAATAAAATATTTTTATTTAAACGGACTTTTATATAAAAAATTTCCTGATTAAGCACACTAAGGGCCGTTATTACAACTTGCCATTAAAATTGGCTATAGTAAATGGTAACTTTAGCTAAATTGAACTTTAAAGTCACTTTTAATTCTTTTTTTTTTTTTTGTTTGACAATAAGTTAAGTAAGCTTTACAGTTGTAGTCGCTTATTAGACGTAAAACCAGGGCTCGAGCCCCAGGCCACACATCAAAAAAAAAATATAAAAAAAAGATTTCTTTGCGTCTTCCTCTCAGAAAATTTCTGGCAAAAACTTGAAAAAGTTTATCAAAAAATCTGTCGTTCTGATTCGACGTTAAACTGTAGGTCCCGCTCCTCACGTATACAATTAAGGCACACAACATGAGTGGTGTGAGAAGCTAGGCCGTAATCCTGACTGAAGGGTTGTAATGGCCAATTATGTATGTATTCTGACAAAAATTGTGAGGGTAAATATAATAACCATGGAAAAGTTTGTCAGAAATCTGTCATTCGGAGTCGACTATAAACTGTATGTCCCGCCACTAATGGATAAAATTAATACTCCCAACATAAAAGGTGTGAGAAGATAGGTCGTAATTCTGACTGACTGAAGGGTTGTAATGACCAATTATGTATGTATGTATTTATTTTTTTGCTGCTTGAAAACTGCCAGCATCGATAACAATGGTTTGTTTGACATTTGAGAACGTCAAACTGTGTTAGCGCTTCTGTTTAGTAAGGTTTGGAAATTCATCATGAAGCATTTAACGCCTGAACAATTGGCCAATTCACACGACTTTGTATTGTGTATGTTGTATTAAATACACTTTTTGTTTGTGAACGCTCACTGCTATTGTGTATTTCGTATTCCAAACGTCAAAAGACGATAAGAAGAAGAAGAAGACCATAATTAGATTTTCAAGCAACAAAATGAAAAATATTGCGGAAAAAATATTTTTTGTGTTTTTATTCTTCTTCTTGATTGCTGGCATTTACATAAACTGATAGCACGAAACCAGTACAACATTTGAAAACATATGAAAAAAATGTGTATAAGTGTATCGGATTTTTATATGAAAATTATCAACAACACGCAAATACTGTTGTATATACGTCCAACAATACAATGAATGAATTGTATGAATTGCCCAAATATTTCCAAATTGTGAAAATTAAAAAAAAATTATCCGACACTAAATAATTCAAACTATTTGATATATAACTGGAGCAAGAAATAGTTGCACAATTTAACTCTGAATAAATATCTAATATCCTGAATGATATTTTTAATTTTTTCAGGATTTTTCTTTCAATTAATTCGCTAATAATAAATTATAATTGTTTTTAGTTTTTTAAATCGTATATTTATAACGAATAATAATTTCCAACTTATCATTAAAGGCAACTGCACTGGGGATGAACTTTGTACATCAACAATAAGTTTAGATGAAATCGCTGAGGCATTGGATTACAGCGGTAGGCATTCCAAATTCATACATAAATATTGTACAATGAAAAGTTTTTTGTGTAATTTTCGTAATGCATGAAAAAAAAATTTTAAATTTGGAATTTTATTAAATTTTCCACTTAAAAAATATGAACGTTTTCGTTAATACGCATGGTTGAAAATTTGTGTTGATGTTTCGTTTTTAATTTGTTGTTCGTTTAAGCATGCCTTTAAACATTGTATCTACAAAATAGATTTTTTGTAACGTTTTATTGTGTTTATTTCGTAAAATGTTTTTGATATAAAACCGAGTGAAATTTTTATATACGCTTTAAATAATTTAAAAAAATTATTTTTTTTTTTCAATTTTTATATTCGATTGAAATTTTTTGGAATGTAATTGAGATGCAAACCTGCGTGTCTGTAAGTTGATTTCCTTTTGTTCATTGCTTTTCCCTTGTTTTTAACTCCACCGTCTGACGATGATGACATGTTCCACCGCAGCCATTTTATGTTATTTGTCCATATATTTTTTTTTTTGCTTCAGAGAAAGATGAATAGGAGGTTATTGTACGTGTATGGTATTATAATGCCTTTCAGTCATTTATTCAGCCATCATAACATGCAACATTTCAACACACACATATATATATATATGGCCATAAAAATAACACACAAAAAAGAAACAGGGAACATGAAATACTCGTATATAAACCGGTATGGATATTTATTTTCCAAGGGGCTTAAATACTACATATATGTATATACATTTTAGCCTCGAAATCCAGCAACCAACCAGCATTTGCCATATTCTTTAATGTCTATAGATTGGTTAGTTTTATTTTAGCATTATTAGTTGCTGTTTCGTTCTCTATAACATCGAAATTATTGTCACGCAATCAGATACAAAAATGTTGATTGCAATTGCATTTATAATTCCATGAATTTGGTTTGATTTCAGAGTTTTTATAGCCTAAAATGGGACAATCGGCATCATTTTGATTTAATGTCTATGAGAAACCATCATTTCAGCGTGCTCTCTTGCTTTGTCCTGATACGTAAGAAATATTTCTTGGCAAAATAAAGTCTTTTTCATTTAGAATTCAAATTAAATTGACCAGTAATTTGGCATAATATTCGCCACTTTTGAAGACAGTATACATATGTTGATGATATCGCGTACATTCCAATAAACCGTCGACATATGTATCTTTATTGGCTGGCAAAACCATCTTAGACTGTTTATCAGTCGCTTCTTTTCGAGACAACCTCTGTTTTGATAGCCGTATGGAGGTTGGTGTATTGTGGTGGATGTACACATACATACATAATTGGCCGTTACAACCCTTCAATCAGGATTACTGCCTAACTTCTCACACCACTAATGTTGTGTGCCTTAATTTTATACTTGAGTGACGGGACCTACAGTTTAACGTCGACTACGAACGACAGATTTTTGAGAAACTTTTTCATGGTCGGTTTATTTACTCTCAGAGTTTTTGCCAGAAATCTACTGAGAGGAAGTCGCCGAAGAAATGTTTTTATTTATCATATTTCGTTTTGATGTCTGGCCTCGGTCTCGAACCCGGGATTTACATCTAATAAGCGAACACACTACCTACTAGACTACGATGACGCTTGGTGGATGTACGTTTCGTTTTTGTTTACTAAACAGTCAACATTGTGCTTGAGCAACTACAAACACTCCGGGAAGTTGGTAGATGGTTGTGTTGCCCTAATCTAGTCGATTTTATTTCTAATTGACTTCTAGAGATTCGGAATTCTATGAGCACAAAGCACGAGTAATTAACTGTCGAATGCTAATTCTTGTGGTAAATTGTTTTTAGTTATGAACGTGCAGGATCAAGGTCTAATGTTATATGGAGGATACATTCAACGTTCCATGTTAAACTTTCTACATTTCTATTTTTTGTCTACAAGATGTGTGTAGTCTGAGGTAGTCATGATGAAACAATAAGACCTTTTCTGTTGCTCAATTCGGCTACTTTGCGTTGAATTACATGCTTCAATCTCGTTAGTTGTTCAAAAGTGGATCAGAATCTATTGTTTGATCAAGTATAGAAGCTCGTGGTGAACACTCGCTATAGCAGTGAATTGCAGTTGGAAATTCGGTTCATTATCATTTTTCATTGTTTATTCAAGTAGCATCCAAACATGGACCTTCTTTCTGCATCCAGTTTCCTAGCAATATCTGTCTGCTTATACGCCGGTCCATCTCAATATTTTTCACATGGTTTCTTCGGTTTTTTTGGTTTTCGTAGTCCAGAGGAAGTCTGCGCAGTCAAGTAGGTAGTGTGTTGGCTTATTAGACATGGTTCAAACCACAGATCTGACATCGTCAACAAAACGAAATATGACAAAATATTTCTTCGGCGACTTCCTCTCAGAAGATTTTTGGCAAAAACTCTGAGAGTAAATAAAATTTGTCATGAAAAATTTCTCAAAAATCTGTCGTTCGCAGTTAACTTTAAACTATAGGCTTTGCCACTCATTTATAAAATTAACAAACACAACGTAAGTGGTGTGGGAAGCTAAGTCGTAATCCTGAGTTAAGGGTTATAAGGACCAATTATTAGGTCGAAATAGGGTAAATGCTGTTTTTCTAGTAGCAGCAGCTAGCGAAGGCAATTTTAAGATAAGATATGGAAAAGATTCTACAGTGAGCGCCAAAAGTGAGTAAACACCACTGAAATAATTAATTTTCTTAGGATAGCGAGAAAAGTAAATGAGAATAGTCGAATAAATTCCCAAAAATAAAAACGTTTATTTATTACTTATAAAATGTTAAAACAAAAACAACAATTCATGATAAAGAAACTTTTTTTATACTTAAGAACATAATAGAAAATTTAAAATTATAGTGGGTGTTGACTCACTTATGGCGCTCACTGTATGTTAGAAAACCCTGAAATTGCGATAATGCTTTGAATTATCAATCATTTTTATATGTAGATAAGTTTTTACAGAATAAATTGGTTTTAATAATGTCTTCTTATAAAGAGAAGCTTAGAATGTCAGCTTTATAAAGGTATCCATTGACAAATTGTAATCGAATTTTTACAGGAATTTAATTGGAAGTAGATATTTTGAAAAGCAACTTAAAGCAAAGCTTAGTAAAATTGTGACAAAATGATAACAGCACTCATCTAACGATGGCGGCTAGAAAATTTTGTTACCAAATAATGTGAAAAGAAAAAATTATTTTTTTTAAAGTGAGTTCCATTGATTGAAAAAGAGTGAAGTGAACGCAAATTTTTAAAGAAATGGTGTCATAATAATTTTATTTTTAATAAAATTATGATCATCGAAATAAATTCAAAGAAAAAAAAAATAAACGTTTAAATTTTAATATAACATTACATTATGCTTTTAAAATATAATCCAATACTTTTATCCTAATCTCACATTAATTTACGATACCATATCATACCATATAGGGAAACACAATCAGCAACAATTTATTTATAGACGGACAATGAAACAGAGAATAGTAAAAACGGATGAAAATAAACGTCAAATCGAATCAAATGATTTTATGATGTAATTTGCCACTAATATTTACGATACGACGATAACAACAGCATCTTAAGGATACCACAAAATGCCAAATAATGTTATGGTTATATTGTCGCTTTGGTGACGATCATGAAAATAACACTCAAGTAAAAGCATTTATAGTCGCCTCCTTCCTACTCATTTATTATTTGCAGAGATTTTCCTTCAAACTAGGAATTTAACATTTTTTTTCTATGTTTCTGTTGAAAATCTCCTTCCTACTCCTTTATTATTTGCAGAGATTTTCCTTCAAAGTAGGAATTTAATATTTCTTTTTTATGTTGAAAGAATGAAAGAAAGAGAGCAAAATAAAAGTTTGAATTTAACAACTTTAAGCTGATTTCCAAACACATGGTTGTATTGTGAATAACTTGTCCAGGTCAAGTTGTTGTAGAATATGTTCATTCCACAAGAGATTAAAAAAAAAACTACCAACCATACTACAACCATTTTTGAAAATATAATTTTCACAACAGCTTTTCTTAGTTTCGTTTTTGTGTTTCTCTATTTCTAGTGATGAGCGCAACAAACCAACAACAACAACAGGATATTCCCAAGTGTAACATAAAAGAAATTATATACACTGCTTATCTTCTTAACTTTTCATGTGTTCATTTGTAGTTCATTTATATGTAGCATCCTTGTGTTTTTATTCTATAAAGACACACACACAAAATCCACACCAATTTTAGTTAAGATTCTAATGTTTGTGTTTTTTTAGTTTTTTCTTGTCTAGCAGACAAATGTTTCCCAGGACATTTTGTTGTTTGAAACAACATTTGTAAACAGAATTTGTCACAAAACAATAACATACAACTTACTTACATTCCTTTACGATTGTATGTATTTTAATCCTGTTGTATTTAAATAAACAACAAACAACAACACGCAACATGCATTTTTAAACGTGTTATTATTTTGATTTCGACTTTAAAAATCTCCATTACTCACGCCGTGCTGTGTCTTTATGGGGTGATAATTGTCCTTCTATTTACCAACACCATTCCTTTACGTTTACGGTTAGGTTAGATTAACTTGTTATTATTGTCACCGCAAATTTCAACACTAACAGTGAGGGCGTACAAATTAAGATTTCATTTAAGGTCCACAACAGTGCTGTGGTGTTGGGTTGTGCTGCGTCGGCTATTTGTAGTGGTTGTTCAAATTTTTGTTGTTGTTGTTGGTTTGTAAGTGGTTATAGAGATTTGTTCTTGTGGTTTAACCAAATTGTTTGAATTGCCTTTTCATTATTTAAATGTCCTTGGGGTATATTTTTTGCTTATGGTTACCACAATTGTTAGACAAGGATGTTCCACTACAACGGTATAATTAATAACGTTACAGTTAGTTTGTACTCAACACATCTGGTCAGTTTTATTTTTGTCGTTTTGTGATCTATTTTTTTGTGTGAAATTAATACCTTCCAGCTTTTGGTTGAATGTTAATTTGTATGAAATATGGTTTGAATTTTAAAAAGCACTTTCGCGAGTGTCGGTGCTTTAAACACAGTTGTCGTCGAAATTTATGGAGAACTGCAAGGCATCACACTAAACGAGATCTCAAGATTTCAGGAGTAACTAGTTGCCATGAAAATGCTTCCAAAATCTGTTGTTCATAGTATATGCCACACTATAGGTTCCGCCGCTCATGGATCAAATTAACGCTTTCAATAAGGACGATGTGTGAAGCGGGACCGTAATCCTGACTAAATAAAACAGAGTGTGTGTGAGATATCATTACATAGATACATAATTGGCCATTACAACCCTTTAGACAGGATTACGGCCTAGCTTCTCACACCACTCATGTTGTGTGCCTTAATTTTATACTTAAGTGGCGGGACCTACAGTTTAACGTCGACTCCGAATGGCAGATTTTTTGAGAAACTTTTTCATGCCAATTTTATTTACTCTCAGAGTTTTTGCTAGAAATCTGCTGAGAGGAAGTCGCCGAAGAAATATTTTTAGTTTTCATATTTCGTTTGGATGTCTGGCCTGGGGCTCGAACCCGAGCTTTTACGAGATGTCATTGAAATTTTTTGTTCGTTTGAAATACTTATTAATGGCATTATGTGTCGCATATAACATCGTAAAAATGTTTTCCATGGCTGCTCTGGTTGCAGAGTATCTGAAATGTCAAATTTTTCATGACACTGATGCTTAAATCAGACTGAATTTGACAGATACCGTGGTTTATGTTGTCTTTAAGCACCGCAGTGGTTTCTGGCTTGTTCACATACACATGCGATTTAAGAAAACCCATTATGTGTCGAATATAACATCGTAAAAATGGCTTCTCTGGGTGTAGAGCATCTGATATCTTAAATATTCATGACCCTGATGCTTAAATCAGACTGAATTTGACAGATACCGTGGGTTATGTTGTCTTTAAGCACAGCAATGGTTTCTGGCTCACATAAACATGTGACTTTAGAAAACCCAACGAGAAAAAGTTTAACGTGAGATGGCCATGCCCTCAAATCGATTGTGCACAAAATAAAATGTGACATGACCTGTGTGGCACAAAATCCTATTCTGTTGAAACCACATGTTACTGGGTCAACTTATTGTTCTCGCTCTCGTTGACATTGATGGTCTGGCTAACGTCGTTCTCAAATCGTGGACCGATGAAGCAACCAGATCAAAATGATCAATAAACAGTGCCTTTTTTGGGATCCATTGAGCACTCTTGGATCTCATGAGAATTTGTATCGACCTAAATTCGACAATTTGTTTGTTCACGTACACATACAAATACAGGTCTCATTATACAGACATAAATGATTATTACAACCCTTAAGTCGGGATTACGACCTAGCTTCTCATACCACTTATGTTGTGTGTGTTAATTTTATACATGAGTGGCGGGACCTACAGTTTAAAGTCCATTCCGAATGACAGATTTTTTGAGAAAGATTTTAATGAGTTGACGGAGTTTTCTAAGTTGGTGCCATTGAAAATTATTCAAAATGAATGACAAGACATTGGACGACCTACATCTCAAGCACGGAAGAAAAGAGCATTAGGAGCCTCAGAATCATACGAGCAACGAGCATTTTGGACTGGAAAATATTCGTGTACATGCCGCTGACACCAATTATGTCTTCCTTCACATTTATTTTAGTTGGTGGCGCTACAACGCGCACAGGGTACAGCTAGCTTAAAGCGAGCTTTGTTTGTGCTGTTATGAAATACAGAATAGAAATACTGATGTAAGCTTTCAAATTTGAAAGATACACATGTAGACATCAGATACTTTCATCTTAATCTTTTCATAAATGAACAAAACAAAAAATAGTGTGTAGTATTGTACGTTGGAAAATTTGCAATTTCATTAGAGTGAATTTTTTTTTAGCTAAATTAAAACCTTAAATTAAATAAATATTTAATACAGGCATACAACGAGATTGTAAATTTCAAAGATTCTTCTTGACTTTAATAATTTTATGATACGTGATCTAGAGCTGTTGTATGAAAATGACTTTTCACATTTTTTATTAGGCTAGAAAGAAACGAAAAAACTAAATACAAATAAACAATTTCAAAAAAGAAAGAAAAAAAAATTATTATAATACGGGATTGTATTGTACTATATGGGGGTTTATGTGAAATTTTTATTTAATTGCCTTATCACCATAAGACAACACCTAACCCCAAGATAAATAAATCTAAGCAAATAGAAAAAAGTTCAGAAACGAATATTTGAGAAAAATATAAAGCCAGCCAAGACTTTTAACAAACATTTTTGTGAAAAACAAAAATACAATCATTTTCAAATAAGTTAGAGTATCTTAAAATAGAAACACACACACACACACACATACATACACAAAATACGAAGAGATATAATTATTAGCGTACATATTATTTAATTCTTTTATGCGATATTCTAAAATGTTTTAAAATAATTGCGAAATTGTCAAGCAAAAACGTGTGTATGTTTAGTACAGATTCAGATCTTTATTTTCTTTTATTTAAAAAAAAATATTTATTAAGGTAAATACTCCATTATCTATGATTTGTTTCAAATTAGAATGGCGACAATAAACAAAAAAAAATCCATCACCACGGTTATGGTTAAGGAATATGGAATTCATTTGTTATAGCCAGGCACGGCTAATGCCATAAACGAAGCATGTGTGTATGTGTTTGGTGTCTTTAGGAGCTGTTAAAAGGTCTGCTCTAATAAATTTTAAATATTTGTTCACCTTAAAAATTAACCACACACACACAACATAAATATAATATCTTCATATACAGTGAGCGCCATAAGTGAGTCAACACCCACTACAATTTTAAATTTTCTATTATGTTCTTAAGTATAAAAAAGTTCCTTTATCATGAATTCTTGTTTTTGTTTTAACATTTTACAAGTAATAAATAAACGTTTTAATTTTTGGAAATTTATTCGACTATTCTCACTTACTTTTCTCGCTATCCTAAGAAAATGAATTATTTCAGTGGTGTTAATCACTTTTGGCGCTCATTGTATGTATGTATATGGTACTTAATCGCAAGAGTACGGGGTACCTACGAGAGTCGTCCAAGTAAAAGTGTAAAAACAAATAGTGTGAAAGAAAATAAGACCATAGATAAGCTCGACATTCCTTTAAAACTGTTACGAAAATAATTCAAATTTGGTTTTTCTTTTCTACCAAGAAAAAAGATTTTCTTCTTTACATCCCATTCTCGATTTGAGTGTGCATATATGTGTGTGTCTTTTTTAAGTACAAAAAAATAATAATGTTATTATCTATAATAATTTTTGTTTTTGTTTTATTAAATACTTAAGAAAATATTTACATTTTAATTTAGTTTAATTGTGTGTTGTGTTCAAATAAAAAAACTCACAAGTTTTTATTTTTTTTCTTCAGATACACCCAAGAATTAGAGCAAAAAATATTCTACCTACACACCTAGCACTTGTTCAACGGTTTTTGTAAAAGGTGAAACAATTAAAAGAAAAAATCTAACAAAAATACTCTTAATAAGAATACAATTTTTCTCATTTAAATTTAAAATGCGCTATTGAGGGTTAGGTGTTCACTATAATTGCACTTAAAGTGTTTGTTATATTTATAATCAACATCATGAGTTGTCATTTGAAAGCCTACGTTAACATTTTGTTTTCATTCAAATGTTTATAAAACGGTATGTTCCATGACGCAAGTGCTTATGATTTATTTTTTGCTAATCTATTACGAAAACTGTAAAGGGCGCGCTTTACAAAAAAGATAAAAATTTATACAGCTGAACGTCTTTATCGAACACTCTCCACCTTACATGTTCATCTGAACCACATGGGCGTGGTAGTGGGGCTACCTTTGTAAGCTTGAGATCATACTTTTTGAGGGAAGAAACTACATATATACATATTTGGCCATTACAACCCTTCAGTCAGGATTACGGCCTAGCTTCTCACACCACTCATGTTGTGTGCCTTAATTTTATACTTGAGTGGCGGGACCTACAGTTTAACGTCGACTCCGAACGACAGATTTTGAAAAACTTTTTCATGGCAGGTTTATTTACTCTCAGAGCTTTTCCCAGAAATCTGCTGAGAGGAAGTCGCCGAAGAAATATTTTTTTCATATTTCGTCTTGATGTCTGGCTCCAACCCAGGCTTTTCGTCTAATAAGCGGACACACTCTTGAGAAAAAGTACCAGTCCAGGACCTGCTACAGTAGTAATAAAATCAAGTTGAAAAAACCTGAAACTGTATATGAAATTTGGACAGAGCAATGAAAGCTATATATGAACTAGAAAAAGTAAAAAAAAATATTCTGTTAAAACCTATACCGGAGTATTCTCTGATTCTCAATCGATTTTTGTGTACAATTTGTTACAAATTGTTGAAGCTGCACAGTACAGTTTATCCTAGTTTCAAAGTTTCAACCTGCCTATTTTATTTATAAACTTTAACCGAAGTGCTCGAAATCGACGGAAAGACGGAACGAACCATATTTTAGTTTAACGTATAATATATAGTATTCGATAGATTTTATCTTCTAAAATTTACCATATTATACTAATTTTTTTTATCTCCTTCTTTAAATATTCTGTACGATAAAATAATTGTATTAAGTGTTATAGTTGATGACATTTTAACATATTTGCGAATAACAAGATATGAATTTTTATTTAAATTTTATTTAACATGAAGTGTATAAATTTTTTGATTGACAAACTGCGCAGTTTATCTCTTAAAAGTCAACAAAACTTTATTTTAAATGTATGCCAGTCAAATGATTTATAATGAGAATGTTGTTGGGTATCATAATTTAAATATTGATTAAAAGCATTTTTTTACTTGGCACTATATAATCTGCGGCGGTATGTCGAATTCACTTATTCACTAAGTGTTTGAAAAGTTTTTAGTAAGTCCAGGCAGTGTCTTAATTTTCTTTAATTGAAACATGTAATTTTTCTCTTATAAAAATTCATTGTGCTCAAATGGCCTCATCAGAATGCGCTTAAATGCCAGCTTATTATCCTGAATGGCCCCATCTACAATGTACACATTTTCTTGCTAATTACCGTGAATTTTCACATGAGCTGTGAGCTGTGTGAGTACCCCGCGACTCTGTTTTCCCTACCTACCAGATAATTTCATACTATTATTGAATCAATCACATTGCTTCCGTCTCGTATATACTCCGTCTGCCCACTTTACTTCTTGTCCAATTTGAATTGAGCACATCTTTGGATGGCGTAAATTTCGATTTAAAAGATTTCTGGAACCTGTTACAAATGAAATGGTCCATCTTTTAGAAGGGTATGTTACTTAGTCTGATTACAAAGGATTTCTAAAATGATAGATTTGGTTCGTTGTGTCTAGAGGACAGTTATGGAAGGAATTGTCATAGCCTCCGTAGCTTGTTTTCACAACCATATGCAATTGGCTAAATCAATAGAACCTCTATCGCCATTGTGGAATATGATCTCATTTCCCAGATACTATGCTTAGATCAGCAGAAGGAGATGTGAAATTTTCTCCAGCGCCGAAGAAGGTGTAGCAGCAAGTTACCGTTAGTGGTGTTGTCGAGGGATTCCCACCATAGCAGACTACAGTTGGCCATGAGCAAGGTACCAAGCGATGCTTATTGGCTTATTTTTCATTAAAATGGAAAATTAGGTATTGTGTTGGCTTATTAGACGAAAAGCCACGATTCAAATCCCCGGTCAGATATCAAAACGAAATATGAAAAATGGCGACTTCCTCTCAGCAGATTTCTGAAAAAAATCCTGAGATAAAATAAAATTGGCATGAAAAGTTTCTCAAAAATCTGTCGTTCAGAGTCGACTTTAAACTGTAGGTCCCGCCACTCATGTATTAAATTGACACACACAACATGAGTGGTTTTGAGAAGCTAGGCCGTAATCCTGACTGAAGGGCTTAATGGCCAATTATGTTATGTATGTACATATATTTAAATTTTCATAAGTTAATCATTAAAAAATTACTTCTTTTTTAAATTTCAAATTCAATAATTATTTTAACATAAATAAAACAAAATCAATAAATGAAATTAATATATTTTATAATATGCTAGAGCAGTCGTATAACATAATTAATCAAATACTATATAAACTTATTTGATTTTCTTGTAATATATAGTTTAAATGATTATGCATTATATATGAACTCCATATGATGTTTATCACTTTATTTATTTAATTTTTTTCATTTATGTAATTGTTGGTATGAGTATAGTGAGCGATTATTTCATTTTATTATTGTATAAATATGGATTCCTTTGATTCCATGAAATATGCCGACAAAATGAATAAAATATAAAATAAAACGGCATAAACAATAGTAACAATATATTGCATATACTCACTTATTCACTCACTCATTCACTTGTATTTTATTAACTAAAGCTTAATTAATTTAATAATATTGGATTTAAACCATAAGATATATTGGATGGTAAATACTCTATATAACTAACTATATTATTAAATACTATTTGTATTTACCAATAGTTATTGTATTCGTTTTCATTTGCTATTGACGAAAGAACTATGCGTCTTTGTTAACTATTTTTTAACAGGCAATTGAGATTATTTATGAATTTATTGCCATGTTATTAGAAAATTTAATTATTACTGTCTGGTAGTTAAAAGATATTGCTGTCAAGTAATAACGACTATTTGCAATTCATTATTTTTATTTTAATAATATTTTCAATAATTCTTTAATTTATTAAATACATTCTGAACATAATCGTAAATATTTCTATATGCGAGTTCAGCTGTGAAAATATTGTTGCCAAGTATATGATGCTCTGTAAATCTAAAGAAAGGCGTATTCAACTTGAATATACGTAGAATTTGGTATTTATACGTAGAATTTCGTATCAAAATTTTCTCTCGTCTAGGATATATAATTTTAATATGAAATATTTTGAAATAGTGTCAGTTGCAGGATGCATTAATAATTGTTTAACACGCTACAAATTAATAAATTTTCTTTTGGCACTGATTGGAAATTACAGAAATTACTTCAAGGTAGGCCAATCTACTACTCATCGCTAGTGAATTCGCTTAGCACTAAGTACCGTATCTTCATAGAGGCAACGACACAAGATTTTCTACCATGAGAGACATTGAAATCGGTAAGTTTTGTGTCAATCGCCTATACATACATACATAATTGGCCATTACAACCCTTCAGTCAGGATTACGACCATGCTGCTCACACCACTCATATTGTGTGCCTTAATTTTATACTTGAGTGGCAGGACCTACAGTTTAACGTCAACTCCGAACGACAGGTTTTTATAAACTTTTTAATAGTCGCCTAAGAAATATTATTTTTGTTTTTTTTCATATTTCGTATTGTTGTCTGGCCTGGGGCTCGAACCCGGGCTTTAAGTCTAATAAGCATACACACTACCTACTACACTACGGCGAGTATAATTACACGTAGTTTTCTAATAAATCTTATTTAGTCTCCAATTATCGTAATCACAGCCTTCAAAAGCCTTGGTCTTTGCTATCATGTGCAACGGACTTAAATACAACAGAGCCCGTTTTCATTTCATTGCTCCTGTTATACTAACACATGCTAGTCTCTATATCTTGTTCAAACCCTTTAGAGTTGCTTGTAGATTTGTTCAGTCTTCTCAGATAATGACGCGATAACTGACAATTAGCCGGACTATTCTGGTAAACTCTATAATCCTTCGGTTATATTATAAAGCATGCCTGCATGCTTATTATTAAGACATGGTATGTTTGGCCATTTCTAAAATCCTCTCCTTATGACTCCATGTTATTATATATATTGTAGAATATTCCCAGATGTTTACCTGCAGTTCTAAGATTTTTAGTGCAACTAAATAGATGTATACATACGTAATAATTATGTCAAAAGAAAATTGATTATTGCAAGTAAAAAATTTAATTCATGACAGAGTTTATCGCTCGCAATTAAATGATTTTCTATTCATATCGGTATGGTGATAGGACAAAAATATATCTTCATTTATTTCACAAAATTGCAAATCATTTTGAAACTTAATTTTTTTTTTGCAATTCTAACACTTTTCTCTAAGTGTTCATGTATGTCAAGGTTTCCTTCATGTTACTATTTGCTTAGAATTCTAATACTCGAAAGTATTATCTTTCATTTTCATTTGTTAAGCCATCATTTTTCATTATATTAACATATTTATTTAGACGTTCTGTTAATATGTTAGTATTCCTTTAATGAATGTATGTAAATATTTTTTACACCATAAACATTTAACTTTATGAGCAAAAATGTTTATTTCACAATAAAATTAAATCCTCATGCAAATACTCGTACACCATATAGTGTACTAGAACTTTTTAAATCTGTTTTTTTTACATTTAAACCAAACAAAAAAAGTCTAGATTTTCCACAAAACAGCTTGTATGTATAATATAATCCAATATGAAGAATAATTAGATAAGATACTAGAGAATGAAATAGAAATGAAAAGAAGATGGTGATCTCTAGTGATTTAAGCCTTTCAAAAGTTTACTATTAAAATCACAGAAAAATTTAAGAGTCATCAAAAACCTTTCTAGCAGTTTTATGTTATACTTAACACAACGCATGTCAGGCTAACGATTTAATCTAAAATACACAAGAAAAAAAAACAACGAAAAACGAAAAAAAAATTAAATATTTTATTTTATATTCTTTGTGTCACTTGGCAAATATGACGACTCTATTAAACAAAATCTTGTTATCTTAGCAGCACAATACAATATCAAGAAAACAGTGTATCCCACTATACAATGTACACCTAGGCCTGGCATAACTATTTTAACATCTTAATTTTTTAAGTAGCCTACTCCGTTTAGTACAACATTTCTTAGTAACCTGTTAAACGCGCTCTTAGGGTAGAAAATTATCAAAGTGGGTGGCTGTTGTTTGGTCCAAACCAATTGGTGTCGTTGTTACCGGGAATATTTTAAAATGTTTTATTTCTAAGGTTTTATTCTTATTTTTATTATTTTTTTTGTTAACTTTTCTATTTTTTTTTTTTCATTTCGTATAAAAACCATAAAACGCATTGTTTAATTACGTTTGTTTTCTTTGTTTTATTTTAAGACTTTTTGAACTCTTTTATTTATGTTTACGGTAAAATAAAAAAAAATAACAACAATAAAATATTGTATGTATGAAAATAAAGGTGTGAACTAAAATGCTTTCTTCTTAAAATAACAATATAAGACAGAAATATTGTTGGAGCGAAATTTTGTTGTTATGATCTGGTAGATATTTTTCGGGACAGGAAAAGTTTATCAAAAAAAAATTTGTTCTTCGGAATCGAGTTTAAACTGTAGGCCCCGCCGCTCGTTTTTAAAATTAACACACACAACATAAGTGATGAGCGAATATGGGTTATAATCCCGACTGAAGGGTTGTAATGACCAATTATGTATGCATATAAATAATTTCATATAATTTTGATTTTCGGCATATGTACAATGAGCGCCAAAAGTGAGTAAACACCACTGAAATAATTCATTTTCTTAGGATAGCGAGAAAATTAAATGAGAATATTCGAATAAATTTCCAAAAATAAAAACGTTTATTTATTACTTAGAAAATGTTAAAACAAAAACAAGAATTCATGATAAAGGGACTTTTTTTTTATACTTAAGAACATAATAGAAAATTTAAAATTATAGTGGGTGTTGACTCACTTATGGCGCTTAGTGTATGTCCCCCGCCGTTACAGAGGTCCATTCGATCGGTCCAATTTTAAAGTAATTTTTACCAATAAATCTGACTATGTGTCATCAATGGTGGCTTAATTATTAACAAACAATTTTTCAAGAAATATTGGTGTGTTGCCATAAAACAATGGCTTAACGTAGCCGCAATATACAGATCTACTTTTGAGAAGAAAGTTGTCACCAAATTGATCTTGCAATGAACCAAAGTTTTTACAAAAATCGTGGATGTTTAACTGAATCATTTTAGGAAAGAAAATGTATCCCTGTTTCTGTAAGAAGAACTTCTTCAGACGAATAATAATTTTTGGGCTCTGAAAGGATAGTATAAGGATTTTCTTCGCTAAACTGAACTTCGTTCAGCTAAAATCATAATGATTTTTACTTTTTAATATTCTTTTAAATACATACATAATGTACAAATTATTTTTTAAGAAAGTCGAACTTCCCCCACCACTCACATTTTGTAATAAACAAAAAAATTTTACCCGATTTTTTCTCCACTTTATAGTAAGTTTTATAACTTAATTTTAATATTGTAACTGGCAGACATTTTGTCGTCTATTCCTTACTTTTACACCAAAACGTCTCTGACAGTTGCTTGCGAATGTAGGCTAGTAAATATTGAATTGTCATTGGAATTTATTTCTGTAATGTTAATACAATTACAAATATGTACGCGATGATGGATTATTTTGACATTAGCTTGACATATTATATGGATGTGTTATTAAGTACTAAATAACAAATACAAATAAAGTCATATTTATTATTTTTATTATGGAATTTCGTTCTTATTCTCTAAAGCTTTTTTTATTTTCAAATGCATTTCAGTTTCAACAGCATTCTATAGTGCATATTACAGTGACGGCCCATTCGCGTCGTATAACATCAAATGTACCGCATTGCATACAATAATTAATACCTCTTGATGAATAAATCAACATGACGATAAATTTCTGCTGTTGCACACAATAATTTTTCTCTATGACTATGACACATTGTTGTAATCTACGAGTATAAAATAGAGAATGGGGAATAGGTAAAGTTAGGCGATAGTATTATCGAAAAGTAAGCGTTTTGATTATGGAAAACACAGATAATTCACAGTTGAAACGTAATCTATCATTGTAAAGTACATATTTCAATTGTTGTAACTGATGAATTAATTTTGGGGTTTATTTTTTTTCTGGTGTTTATTTTGAGCGATTGTACACGCGGTGTGTAATATTGTAATATTAAATGGATTCTAACAAAATCTGAATTCCCTATTTATTCTCAAGTATGGAATCAAATATTGAGCACTGATATTTTACAAATTTTGAGCTTTCATTGTAAAGCATTATTTAAGATAATCCATCCTGAGCTATGATCTTTTGCCATGTTTTTAGTTAAATATATACCAAGAGCTAATCAAACCAATTTCGTACTGCAGCTGTAATCAGCATGTGTCAGCTTTGGATTATAAATTGGTTGACGCAAGGCTAATCAATCAATATTTTTAAGAAGATTTTAACCGCTCTTGGAACATTTGGCCGATCGTCGTCGTGAAGCTTTCATGAACTAGATAAAACACAACGGAAAATGTATCACACGGTCGCATTTGTGATCCTTTTTTTTAATAAAGATCATGCCAATCTTGTGGCAAGCTTTCACAATCCTTCGTAGCTTCAGTATCTTATCGGCTAATAGTATGATTCATGTTTCGAGTGAAGAAACATAGACATCTACCATGCTGATCATATATTCCAAAAAATTTTTTTGGCAGAAATTGTTTTCGGTAAATATCCTCAATGATCGTCTGTCCTGAAATCAGCAGCTTTTTATAGATGGTACATGTATGGTCTACAAAATACAAGGCATAATCATGGTGCCAGGGATATTCGGCTTTGGCCTTGATTATGCTGATTGGTTACACTTCACATATATGATTACTTATGCTTTGGGTTGTCGTAAAGGAACTATTTTTCATAGATAGTAATGGTTCGGGTCAGAAGTTTAGTTACTTAAAGTTTTCGAGCGACATTTCGGTCAGGAAAAACCTTTTCTTAACCGCCGTAACCATTGTGGTATCCAATATGTTTGATTTTGTATGAATACCGACGCTTTCATATATTTTGAAACTGATTATAGTGCCTTCTACCAGCAACCACAGCTGCACTAAGTCCAACTTTCCTTGCATGTCATCATATCTGTACGTCAGAAGACTTCTTTATTTGTTTATATTATCAAACTGTGAGTTGCCTTGGCCTAGTAGATAGCGTGTTGGCTTATTAGACGTGAGGACATGGTTTAAACCTCGTCCTCATTGTCATGACTTAATTAACATTATACATATATGTACTTAGATTTAAAAACGAATGTTTGTCTATTTAGATATAATTTTATCTTTTATACTTTAAATTTTTACGTAACTTCATTACTAATACGAATCCCCTTTCTTTTTATTACCATTACAGGTAAAACACGTACTAAGGATAAATATCGTGTTGTCTATACGGATTTTCAACGCTTAGAATTGGAGAAGGAATATTGTACGTCACGTTATATAACCATACGCCGTAAAACTGAATTGGCCCAATCACTGTCCCTGTCTGAACGTCAAGTAAAAATTTGGTTTCAAAATCGACGAGCCAAGGAGCGTAAACAAAATAAAAAAGTTAATGAACCCACCATGGGTGGTGTACAACATCCCGACTATGCTAATCTAATGGATACAAAACCAAAATTAGAACCCGGTTTACATTTGCAACATTCCCTGCATTCCATTAACTCAATGGCCATGGGTATGCCCACCATGCGGTTACATCCACATCTGCACGGACATCCGCTGGCAGTTAGTGCTGCTCATTCGCATCAGTTGCATCAATCGTCACATGCCCAAATATCGGCCGCTGCCGTTGCTGGTGTTAGTTCTTTATCGATGTGACAACCTTATGGCAATAGCAATAGTGCTCTAATGCCGACAATATCAACTCATCATGGTATTTGTGGTGGTGGTCTAGGCAGTAGTGGAGACAATGCTGTTGCACATGATGTAATAACTCGTGATGCGGTAACACATAGAGAGCATGAAAATGATGCGGCTGATGTTGAAGCTGCTTTAGGAGTTATTGCTGCTGCATCTAATGCTGCAGTTAGTCATAATCATACAAATAATTCATCATGTATGAACAACACTTGTCATACTGAAGTTCTAAATACAAACTTAAACTGTATTTCGATCTAATATAACACTCTGAAACGGGGGCGTAATTTTAGTATTTTTTTTTTTTGTTTTCCGTTTTTTTTTTTCTATAAATTTAAAATAATTTTTAAATTTTTCTGTAAATATTCTGTTATATTTTATAAGAAACTCAATTGATACATGTTTTGTCTCTTGTGTGTGTAGGTATATTAAAGTTAAACACACCTCTAATTTACTTGCCTAAAATAACACTCAAACACAAAATTATAACACATCAAAGCGTTAGCCATTAGGTGAAAATTGAAACTCCCTCAAATTTCATAATCAATTCAATAATGAATTTTGTTTTTATTTTTTCCATTTTTATTTTTATTTTATTTTTTATTTTTTTGTATTGATTGTTTTTGTTTTTTTTAGTTTTTTTATCGTTTAAATTTTATTAATTTAATTAGTGATTTTAAGTTAAAAAAAATTGATATGAAATATTTTTATAAATTAAGTAAAGTAAGGTAGTTTTTAAAACAAAACACACATCTAGACACAGAAAAACAAAAACAAAAACAATTTTAAATTTAGGAAATTATATTCTGAAAAATTGCCTTAAATAAGCTTAAAGAGAAACTTAAACTTAAAAAAAAAGAAGAAATGTGTAGCCGTCCTTATTAAAAAAAAAAGTGCACAACAACAATTACAAGAAAAAAGAAGAAGTTTAATTTAAGCAAAACAAACACTTCCTACTTACTTCCTTACACACCTAAACCACTTTTATTACACAAACAACATTCCTTCTTGTTGAACTTTCTTTATCTAGTGCAAGTTTTTCTTCACATTCTGTCGTGTATGTAGGGTTGCCAGATTCCGATTCGCAAAATGCTGGACATTGGGTTTTAAAAAGCTGGACAAAGCAAAAAAAAGCTGGACAGAAAAAAATACTGAGATAATGTTAATTTTGGTTTTGTGTTAATAATTTTTATTAAAATATCCATTGTATGTATGTAAAGACATCAGCTGTTCAAGTGTTGAGGCATTTTGTCAGTGATGATAGGAGAAGGAAATCATAACTTAGTTGTATTACAAATATTCAATCAGTGTTTTCTAATTTGACAAAGATAACATCAAAATTATTGCCCATGTTATTGCAGTGTACTAAAAAAAAGTTCTATTTAGCTGGACAAATCAAATTTTAGCTTGAAAGCATCAAAAAAGCTGGGCAATCCAGCCAAGTCCAGCCAGGCTGGCAACCCTACGTGTATGCCTCTATTAAAACGTTGAACTTTAAGTTACTTGACTATTTCCTTTATTTTCTTGTACTCTTTGTATAAATATTATTATTTTTTTTTTTGCTTTATTATTAGGCTTTTATTATTATTATTATCAAATTTAATGTTTATTACATATTAATTAATTAATTAGACGAAAAAAAAGAAGAAAACAATTTAATATTTAAGTGTAGAAAAAAAAACAAAATACTTTTAATAATTTCCTACGTACAAAATAAATACATCAACAATTACTTATAAAAACTACTTTTAATTCCTAAAAAAAAAAGCAAAACAAACGAAAAAACAAATTAAATAATTGTTTTGAAAAATTAAGAAAAAAAACCTCTTTTAAATTGTTTTCTTATTATAGTATAATTGAAATAATACAAAAAAAATTGTTTTTAAGCAATTCTATTTATGTGTATGTATAAATTAAATGAGTTTTAAGTAAATATCATAAGAAAAAAACACAAGTCACAATGTACATTTTTTAAATTAATTCACAAAATTAATAAATTTGATTGACATATTTAAAAAAATACAATTTTGTTTAGTTTTATTATAATTTTTTATTCAGAAGAATGATACAAGTCAACGAGTTTGGGAATTTTTAAATTTCTCTTCTATGATCACTGCTTTTGTCAACAAGCGTCTGCCGTTTGACTCCTGTCTCTTAGAATTATAAAAATCACAATCAATTTGCGTTTGACAGCCTTTGATAGCAGATTACTCGGTGATATGTGAAGAAGAAATTATAAAGTGGATAAGAGGAAAAAATTACCTCATCAACCTGCGGATTGGATTGATGGACGTTAAAAGAAAATTTCAATCATGTTTCATGCAATGTATCGCAAAGATTCATCAATATTATATCGATTTTCTACAAAGTTCATCGAAAAGTTCTTTGCATCAAGCCCACATGTCTCCTGTATCATCTATAGCATGCTGTTGGCGCCAATAAGAATAACTTCCTGTTTACCCAGTTGTTTTTTCCGCGACGCATAGGTTCCAATAATGTGTTCGGCAATTTGTTCTGCACATCACAGAGTCTGCATATTAGGCTTGAATAGATCCTTATTCCAAAACATGTCTTCTTTGATGCTATTAGGACTGGTAAAATGTCTGTTACAATGCTCAAGCTACTTTTTTTAATTTTTAACTTCCCAGAAAAAGATAAGATTGTCTCAAACTCGTCCGATTTAAGAAGAATGTCCGCCTCTCTTCTTTTTCTGAGCTTACACTTCCTGCTCCATAGAAAAATTCTGATCTCAGCTGCAAATCGTATAACGATGTCCCATCCTTTGTACTTCCTGTACAAATCGAAATGAGAACGTCTTTTGATGGTATAAAGTTTCGCTTTTAGGCCCTATATGCTCTAAATATTTTATTCTCGGATGGTCCCATTACGTATCCTTACCCCATTAGTATAACGCAGAATGGTCTCATCTTTTAAAAGAGTATGTAGCAGCCAATTCATTCCTTTCACTCGTATTATTCAGTTTCGTTGCGAATCATTTTACAAAATCATAAGAGTTTACTTTAAAAAAAAGACTGCCAGTCATTCGATTTGTCAGATCATGACACTCACGTTTAATATCTTGTTAGGCTTCTCTCCCATTAACTTAATCATAGCCTCCATGGTTCTGGTTCTCACTATCTATCTAACGGGCCTGCACCATTGCCGGGCCTACTCATTGGCACAATTATATCAACGCAAGCCGTTAATATACATATGTACATACATACTTACCGAGCCAAGAATGTATTTACAAAACGCTTCATTACATTTATGTGTCGATTATAATTGGTATATTGTGTTTGTTAAAGTATTTGCACATATATGTACATAACATAATTAGTCATTTTGACCTAGCTTCTCATACCACTTGGATTTCTATTTATTGACAAATATGCCGGATATAATATTTAATTCATAATAATTTTCCAAGACCCAATAGAGTACATGTCCTATTAAGCCTTTGAAGCCGACCTGCCCATTAACGGCGGCATTGTCAATATTTTTAATTTCAAATCAAAGGGAAACTATTACCACAGCAATACCAAACCCAAAAAGGCAAGGCTAAATTCGTTCTTTGTAAACTACCGCTTATAAATGAAATGCTTTGCACTTTCCACCTTTCATATGTGGCCCGTCGGCCTATATATTAGAATATTAATAGGGTGTGGTAGTTTTTATTTATTACTATTGCCTTTATTGATTTACACGAGGTTGTAATTCAGTTATTTAATTTAATTAATTAATTTAATTAATTATTTTAATTATTATGGCATACGACAATTTTTTAAAATATTTTTTAGCCAAAATTTTAACGAGACGCATTCGTCTTGATTCTATTTTAGAAACTTAAGAAGGCACTTCGCGACCGCTTACAGGATCGATTACTCCTTCCTTCGTTAAAAGCAAATGTAAATAACTTAACTCTCAGTTCCAGTAGTCGCCGTAGTCTAGTAGGGAGTGTGTTCGCTTATTAGACGTAAAGCCCGGGTTCAAGCCCTAGGCCAGACATCAAAACGAAATATGAAAAAAAAAAATTCTTCAGCGACTTCCTCTCAGCAGATTTCCTGCAATGAAAAAGTTTCTCAAAAATCTGTCGTTCGGGGTCGACGTTAATCTGTAGGTCCCGGCACTCAAGTATAAAATTAAGGCACACAACATGAGTGGTGTGAGAAGCTAGGCCGTAATAATGGCCAATTATGTTATGTATGTAAAAAATGTACCCTGAAAGACTAAAAAGCAGCATTGGTGGGGCACACACTCCGAGAGCGGAGTAACATCTGTCACAAAACTCTCGAATATAACCTGCAATGGTCTAGAAGCCACGAAAGACCTAAAGCCACATTTAAAGGAACAGTCTTTACAGAAACGGAGAAATCTCTAAACTAGCCGTGATATAACAATAGACAGAGATATAGTAGCTGAGAATTCTATGAACACGACTCAATCTTCTGATAAATTTTTTTATTTATTTTCGCGATGCATTATATGGCTATTTGACCCTGATTTTAGATTTAAGACTCAGCTTTTAAAGAACATAGACAATCACAAAAACAGGAATAAAAGTTCTCATCTTTAAAATTTTGTAAAAAGAACTATCGAATGCAATTAAATCGGCAAATCTAGCCTTGGCTAAAAGTTTAACCAAAAACCAACAAATTAATTGACTTTAAAATAAATTCATACAACAACTAAATGGGAATTATCTACAAATATTTGTTTAAACATTTGTTTTTTTCCATTTTTTTTCTTCAATACTGAAAAACAATCAACATGTTTGTTTAAAATTTTAGCACTTGTCAAGTGACAGAAATCATACACAACAATAAAAAACAAAAAAAAAAAATGTCGTGATTAATTACTCCCTCGAAATAATAAAATCTCGTGGTCTCGTGTCTAATGAAACTAATCAATATGGTAAACAATTAACAAAGAAAAGCATGTTTCAACAGAAAAATAAAATCGAAAACAAAAATTATCAGCAAAAATAACCATCACTGTACTATAGAGACAGACGCCTACACATCTTGAAAATTTTTCTTTATTTGCGTTTCTTTGTTTTGAATACGGGATAGAGTAGGGTATTAAACCAAGTTTATTAATTAGTGCATGAGCACTAATAACACCTGTCGCCAAATAATAAAATCGCTAAATAAACTCACCCTCCCTCGCATATATTAAATTTATTGTTATAAACTGGTTTAAAATTTATATACACAAAATGCTTCTGTATAATAGAAATTCAATTTCAAACTCTTTCAAATACGTCATATCGGCACTTTGAATTTTATCGTAAAATTTTGTGTTAATTTCTGATTTATCAATAAGGTAGTGAACCAGAATATTAATAAAATCTAGTAGGTGGGTGTTGGCTTATTAGACGTGAGACTACGATTCAAACCGCAGGTTAGACATCTACAATGAAACGACATATGAAAAAATATTTCTTCGGCGACTTCCTCCCAGCAGATTTCTATCAAAAACTCTGTGAGTGAATAAAATTGCCATAAAAAGTTTTTCAAAACTTTGCCGTTCTGAGTCGTCTTTAAACGACGCTCATGTACAAAGCTAGGTCCTAATCCTGACGGGATTGCAGTTAAAACAGTCATACCTATTGGCATACCTCCTAATTTATGTATATAATAATTTAAATCCGAATGTATCAATAGTGTTAATCTAATTCAGATCAGATTGGTTACTATCTCAATCGGAAAGTGAAGCAATAGAAGTAATTACAACTGCACGAACCCCTTTCGGAAATTTTTTAATTAAAACTGCCCGACTGAAATAAATACTCCCATGGCACTTCTTGATGCATTAAACTGGAACTAAGAATATATGGCGCCGTAGTCTAGTAGATAGAGTGTTCGCTTATTAGACGTAAAGTCCGGGTTCGAGTCCCAGGCCAGTTATCAAAACGAAATATGAAAAAAAATATTATACGAAAAAAAATACTTCTTCGGCGACTTTCTCTCAGCAGATTTTTGGCAAAAACTCTGAGAGTAAATAAACCTGCCATGAAAAAGTTTCTCAAAATCTGTCGTTCGGAGTCGACGTTAAACTGTTGGACCCGTCACTTATGAATAAGATTAACACACACAACAAGAGTGGTATGATAAACTAGACCGTAATTCTGACTAAAGTGTTGTAATGGCCAATTATGTATGTATGTAAAAATATATGGCATGTTGTTCCAGGGGAAAAGAAGAAGTGTAGACTGGAATCGCTTGGAATCTATTTACTTTGTAATCGATATGATTACAAGTAGAATTGCTACGTAAAGGCATACATTTTCATTATTTTATTACATCTCAGTTCGTTTTAGTGACGTGGAAAATAATGAATCAGAAGCCACATTGCAATGGTGAGCTAATTATTCAATTCAAAGCTAATGACTATGAGTCAACTGGCAACATTGGAACTTAGGTGCAATAAAATAAATCCAAATGGTAAAATTAATCACAACAAACAGACGGTTGCAGAAACTGATACTTTTTTCAATGAGAATATTATTGTCCTTCATTATTAGTGTCGCATTAAGTTTTGCAGTCGGCGTAATGTAGTAGATAGTGTTTAGGCTTATTAGACATGAGTTCACGGTTCAAACCCAGTTATCTCCAACAAAACGAAATGCGAAAAAATATTTCTTCGGTGACTTCCTGCCAGCTGTCTTCTGGCAAAAACATGCATACATACATACATTGGTCATTACAACCCTTTAGTCAGGATTACGACCTAGTTTCGATTATCTTTCGTATATAACTTATATTCGGAAGTATATGACCCAAAGACACTTTCAAATCACAAGACAATTGCTCTTTCTCAATGGTTTCTGTATTCTGTGACTGACATATCCGACAATTTTGCTTATTGACATAACAAACGAGTGAAATATGAGTTTCATTGCTAATGAAAATTTTATTCGAAAAGTATACGTATCCATTGTATACGTATACGTATACAATGCGTATACGCAACACAGTGTTGCAGAGGCTTGTTTCAGTCCACACAAGTTTGTAATCTTGCCATTGTCTTGCATAATAGGTCGTGAACGACGACCAAAATCACCCGTAATGGGGTAACGTTTGGATCACCTCTTTTGTAGTAAATTCGTTAATTAAACGTTCTATATTTGTAAATGACAAACCTGTCGCTAAATAAATGACACTTCAAATAAAAGATATTTAACAACTAACAACAAAAAGCCACGATTTTAAACCCGTAAATGGATATCAGGAACAGCAATAGCTTGGTGTTAAAATAATATGTTAAGCTTTGTTATCCAAAAGAGCAGATTTTGAGGTATCAATACCTCTTCTTCAGTATTTCCTAGTGATTCAAAATGCAGTTAAAAATCATCTAGAGGTAATTTTAAAATTTTAAGGTTTAATTATGTTTCATAAAAAAGGAAAGAAGTGTTAATTATATTGCGACATACATACATACATAAATAGCATTTGTGAATGGAAATTAAAAATTAGTTTTTGTTTGTTTGGTATGAATCAACATAAAGTTTTATTAATAAAATTAAACCAGTTTTCTATTTTCATTTGTTTAAACAAACAAACAAACAAACGAAGAAAAAAAAACGAAGTCATTAAGTCATATTTCAATTTAACGAATATTGTTCTTAACAAAGTTATAACCACCTATAAACAGATGCATAAATAATATTATGATTAACATGTTTAATTGTCATAAAGGCTAGGAAATTTTCTAATGCTAACAACTATTTTACTTTTTATTTCAAAAGCAGTTAAAGCATACATGTTGTTTTTAACGATACAATACTTAGGTTGTAAATGATTAAGAAATAAAATTCAACACAGCACTCAACACACTACGTAATTTTTAAAAGTTAAAAATTAAAAAAAAGCTATTAAAATTGTTTAATTTATTACAGAGTTCAACTATTGATGTTTGTATTATCAATTCAATTCAGAGGATAATAGAAATTTTATCAAATTTTAAAGTATATACTAATTATTTTCAATGAGACCTTAGACAAACCGTTTGTCAGTTTTGACATGCCTTAAAACTAGCTTGTAGTTGGTCACATCAATTGATGACTGGTTTCCCTATTTCTTCCAACGCTAACACGTTCGTTCTCTACACTATCGTTCGTTCTACTAATCCTCGCTACGAATACCCAACTCGCCGGTGTAACTTCTTCCTTCCCAAAGACATCACAGAGTCAGCGTAACCGCTGCATGTATGTACATTAAAAAACATACATATCGTTGAGAAGCCCATTTAGCTTATCGTTGATTCGGATGCGGAAATCATCGCCTACATGTAAAACATCAGTGTCATCGCACGAGAGAACAACAATAGTGGCCATAATAGAAGCTGTTTTGCAAAAATAAATCTACGGTTAATACATTGATAACGGTTAATACGGTGATAACATTTTCTCTGGTAACAAAGCAACGAAGATCAAAAATTTATAAGCAACGTTGACTGCCATAATCTGTAATGCAATATGGCGCACTTCCCTACTTGTCGACAATATACACTTCACTAACTAAGCCAGACCGATATTTTCAGAATCCTGTTCTTTAGCACGAAAGGCAGCAAAAGCAGTCCGCTTAGCACGAACAATACTGACGATGCCGTCGGCGTACACAAGTAATAAAAAACAGAATGATGAACTCCCCACTTCCAAAACACACTCCCCATGACAATGTTGAAGAGGCCTCTGATAAACGGTCGTCTTGTTTAAAACTTCATAATCTGCCAACAGATATGAAAAGGTCCGTTCCTATCCTAACTTCCCTACTTGTCGACCACATATGAGAACCTCACTTACTGCTACACCGATCTTTTCAGAATCCTGTCCTTTAGCACTAAAGGCACCAAGAGCAGCCCGCTTAGCACGAACAATGCTGACGATGCCGTCGGCATCCCCATGACAAAGTTAAAGAGGCCTTTGATAAAGGATCGTCTTGTTAATCTGCCAATAGATATGAAAAGGTCCGTCCCTATCCTAACGTAGCTGCAGAAGTAGTTCAACGACATTATGCACAGTCGTAACAGTCTCCCTTTTTAGAACAGGTTAGAGGACATTAAGGGTGCAGTCTTGACCCTATGCTATGCTTTTTTCTAGCAAAAGTCTGCAAATAAGTTAGTGCAGCTAGCTGGGCAACGGAATCTGCAACTTTACAATCATGAATTGGCTTTATACAATACCTTCTCTGATAGCAGTGTTGGTGTCGCTTGTTGTTGCTATTGCCTCGTAGTAAGGTAAAGTAGTGTTGACTGTATGGCCTCAGTGTTCCTTGCCAATCTGTAATAAAGTTTCCGTTTTCATCCTTGTAGGAATATATTTTTGTATGACTCAGGCTCTCGCTTCGCCCTCTTTCTCTCTCTCTCTCTCTCTTCTTATGACAGAAAAGCATCTGCGGCGTTCTTCGCAGCGACAGCCTCGCAACACTCGTCGTAGTAACATTGGTTTCGTTAAGGTGGCAAAGTGACAAAAACAATGAAATGTTCGTATGTAATTTAATAAAATTTGAAAAGGAAGATGAGTGTCTTAAGACATTTAAAGTTAAAACAGTTCTCCAAAAAAAATCAAAAAATAAGAAAAACTGTCATCATAATGGTTGCAAATGACACAGTAAAGGAAGAAATGGAACGTACATACATATGTAAGAAAAATGTGAGAAAATTTTGTTAAAATCTATTGAAGAATTAAAACATTTTCATGCATTAAGTAGAAAATAATTTAACCTGAATTCTGTCTAAATACTTTAGTTACGTCAAGTATTTGAATTAAAACAAATTCATCTTCTACTCATACTAGAAGTTTTTAGAGATCACAAATTCGGAATTTATTAAAAACATCATCATTTCTGTTGCTTATTTATTGTCTAGTCTTAGTTTGGTTCTGAAATTGGACTGAAAAATTCGCTGGATAACATAAAGAAAAATTTTTTTATGAAGTTTCATCCATTGCCACGTATCGATGTATAATTTCAGTTTTTTCACAACTTCCGACACTATTCAAAATCATAAATTCGTTTTCGTTTCGAATTCGAGCTCATACTACTTTCAACATTGCTTCTCGCATATCTTTATAGACTCAGCTATCCGACCAACTTCTCTTTGCGGTCGTTGAAAATTATTTTGATGTATTCGTCGGTAACAGTCGGTTGATTTTTCTGGAGCGTGGTTCAAACGAGTTCTATCAAAGCAAGCCTTAGCTCCGACAGCACGTTTTCTTTAAGTCAAAAGCAATTGTTTATTAATTTTCTTCAAACTAACAAAAGTTGCTGCATTCAAAATGCTCTTATCCTCAAAGTAATATTGCAACAATTAGAGAATTTTTACAAGAGTCTTTTGAAGGTTAGGGCCTAACTAAAAATCGTATGGACTTAATATCATTGGAGCCACTTATGTGTCAGCCTACGAACTCTTCTGCACAACTGTTATTAAAAGTTAGGATCTTACTTATTCTTACATAACATACATAATTGGTCATTACAACCCTTCAGTCAGGATTACGGCCTAGCTTCTCACACCAGTCATGTTTTGTGCGTTAATTTTATACATGAGTGGCGGGACCTACAGTTTAAGGTCGACTCCGAACGACAGATTTTTTGAGAAGCTTTTCATGGCAATTTTATTTACTCTCAGAGTTATTGCCAGAAATCTGATGAGAGGAAGTCGCTGAAGAAATATTTTTTTTTAATATTTCGTTTCGATGTCTGACCTAGGATTTGAACCCTGGCCTTGCGTCTAATAAGCCAACACACTACCTACTAGACTACGGCGACTACTTATTCTTAGTTAATAAAAAAAGTGGCGGCCGCAAGTGAGACCAACGTTAAGTTAAGAAACAAACTAGCCTATGTGAGTGTTTATAAGTCTTATGTCAATCAAACAGCGATGCTCTCTCTCTCTCTCTCTCTTCTCTATTGCTAACAGCGGGTAACGAGAGTCTTCCAATGTTTATAAGATTGGGTTTAACTAGCCATTTAGCACAACTAAGACAACCTGAGTTCAAACTTCCTGATTCCATTCTTGTAATTTCCCATTTTAAGAGCAACATCAACCTAGTTTTAATCACATTCACATATCTGCAATTATTTTAAATAAATTACAAATTTTTAACATGTAGGCCTATTTCAATAAAAAAAACAAAAATATTTATTTAATCGGAAAATTTTTAAAAAACAAACACAACTAATTGTGAGAATATCACGATTCCTGTGGTGCATTAAAATAATACTTTGACACACATTCGTGACCTGAAAAGATGCATCTAAACAAATTGTTTAAAAATATCTTGTTTGACTTTTAGATAAAGAAGAAAGAAAACAAAAAATACGAAAATTATATCAGATAGGCAGACAAACAGACGGACGGACGGACAGACAGATGTACTCGTATATAATTTATAGTTCGAAATCTTTTTATGCAAAACTCACAGAGAAGCATTTTTTGTAATGTATGTGTGCGCTAAAACAATGTATTGCTATTACTGCTCGGTGTTGCTGTTGTTGTCTCAATGATAAAGGAAAGTCAGTCAAGTCACTAAATAAAAAAGAGATAAATTCGACAAGACAGACAAAAAAATGTTAAAATTTCACACTTATGTGCTAAAAACAGCCGAAAATAAAACCAAACCAAACTGAACTGAAAGCAGCAGTTACAGAAGAAGAAAAAAAATGTTGCATAAAATACAACCGAAAACGGCGACTTTGTTTATAAAACAACATTTCAAATTGACATGGATGACTGTTCAAACGAATAAATGCATTTAAGCCGCTGACATTCGTCCGTCCTCACATACATACATTTAAACGTTAAACGCATGCACGTAAATATCCATATCCGTCAATTCTATGTACTCACTCAAGCTGCCAACCAACCAACCATCCATTCGTCCGTACCATTACATCACATCACACTTTTACATGCTCAGCTCATCGAATTCCGTAATTGGGGTGTAAATATATTTATATATGTATGTATGTACTCGTATTTGCTCAAAACACTGGTTTAACTTTGATGGCAACCATTTACAAATGTTTGAATAATTTAATGTGTGTGTGTGCATTTATTTATGTTTATACGGAGACTGTGTCTAATCCTTTTGTTTTACTTCCTCAAACCTTTTTGATCCATTGTTAGAAAATAGACGTATAGCCGACGCTATTTTTGTTTTTTTATTTAAAATGTTGCGGTATTTGTAATGTTGCTACTTATTGTATCTAAACAAATACACTCACTCACTCACTCACTGTGGATTTGATAAAAGGGTTTGAAAAAAGCAGTTGCTATTCCATGGAATTCACAAATGTATCTTACACTGATGCTCCCAAAAATTCGAGGAAAATATAGGAGTACATACATGCATATATTTCATGTATGAACAATAAGAATCAAGTGAAACATTATAATTAAGTTATGCCGACATTGAAGTTTTTTCTAAACAATTCGTTTTTGCTACGTTGATAAGTCAACATGTATGAAATAAGGAAGCTGGTAATAGCCTCTGCATATATGGAAATTTACTCAGACATCCATACGTCAGCATGTTTTGGTAGGTTTCAGCAGAGGCATCCAATATTCAAAGCGCTGTGTGTAACAGTGCTTAGATTAGAGAAGCACATACATAGCTCAAGGAGCATAAAGTTAATGGATGAAGTCCTGTAAGGTGTGGACGACATATCTACATTTGCATTTATTAAAAGCAGGCAAACGGATAGTCGCCGTAGTCTAGTAGGTAGTGTGTTCGCTTATTAGACGTAAAGCCCAGGTTCGAGCCACAGGCCAGACATCAAAACTAAATACGAAAAAAAATACTTCTTCGGCGACTTTCTCTCAGCAGATTTCTGGCAAAAACTCTGAGAGTAAATAAACGTGCCATGAAAAAGTTTCTCAAAATCTATCGTTCGAAGTCGACGCTAAACTGTAGGTCCCGCCACTCAAGTATAAAATTAAGACACACAACATGAGTGGTGCGAGAAGAGGAGAAGCTAGCCTGTAATCCTCTCTAAAGGGTTGTAATGGCCCATTATGTACATATATATGTATCAGAGATCAGCAATAAGTATTCAAAACGATGAGTAGATTCGAATCATACTCAAAATTTCTGATACTTATACTCATTCATACTTATTTTATTATCATACTCATACTACTCATACTGTTGATTTCGACTCTCCTTTACTCAGCATTTGCAAGAATCACAAAATAAGTATGATTCGTGTATGAACTCTACAATACTCACTAGAAGGTTGTGTGTTTGCTTTGCTTGCTGTCTTTGCCTTTATCTTCCTTCCTTTTTTTTTTTTTGTAAATGCAACAACAACTAAGACTGTACATTTTTATGAATGATTCGAATCACTCGAATCATTTATGAGTATAATAAGTATTTTTCTAAATTTATGAATCTGAATGAGTAGGCATATGAATCAAAAATATTACGAATGTTATGAGTTTGATGTCAACGTTGTACTCATACTCATTGCAACTTGTACTTATAAATCAATGTTGTAGTGAATACGAATGAATCAGAGTAGTTGAATTTTAATATTGTTGACGCACTTACACATACTCAAAATTTCATGAGTACTTATAAGTAGCGAACAAACGATTCATTGCTGATCTCCGGTATGTAGACAAACGGTAAAATAATCTACACAATTATCTGCAACTTTTAGTAGAATGACACTAAAAAATTAGTCATAAACATACCCAAAACCTTATTGTATTTGCTTACATTAATTATCATCACCTTTTAGTCAGGATACGGCAGGATCTACAGTTCAATGTCGTCTCCGAAAGACACTGCTGTTGCCAGAAGACTATAGAGAGGAGGTCAACGATAGAAATATTTTTTACTTTTGTTTTTTTATTCAGATCTGAGGTTTGAACCACGAGCCTACTACTACTACTGAACTATATTGTTGTACATGCAACAATGACATTGATCAACTAAATGAGAATCGAACCTACGTTAGGAGGTCATCCACTCAAAGGCAACAGCAGGCAGGATTTAAACCACAATAAATCATTGTGCGTGTTTTGCCGATTTCGACAAAAAAAACTTTGATAAATTACTCAGTGCCAATTTGAGCGCGTTGCGAGATAAAAACTTTCCCATATATTAGGTGCCTTTATGAGAATGCTAACTGCAGAGCTGTGTTTGCTAAGGTTATCACCACTTTTGTTTAATATACTTATAAACACGGTTCTTAAATGGCTATGTAACGCTAAGATAATTACTTAAATGACCTTCTCTAGTAATTAAATAATTGCTTTCGAAGTCCTACCTTTTCAGATCTTATTTCAAATCTGCAGAAAATAAAAAGGGACGACAGATGAAACGGAAAAAATAGTCCTTGAACCAAAAACCTCCGAGTTAATATGGCGTTACAAGTGGCAGTGCTTTTTTGTCAAATGGCAAATCCCATATCGCAATTTAATAGGCATGTGGAACATCTACCGAATTTGGATGACCACAACGAAATTCGCTGTAGTCTCGTAGGTAGTGTGTTCGTTTATTAGAAGTAAAGCCCGGGATCGAGCCCCAGGCCAGACATCAAAAACGAAATATGAAAAAAAATATTTCTTCGGCGACTTCCCCTCAGCAGATTTCTGGCAAAAACTCTGAGAGTAAATAAACTTCCATGAAAAAGTTTCTCGAAATCTGTTGTTCGGAGTCGACGTTAAACTGTAGGTCCCACTATTCAAGAATATAAATTAAGGCACACAACATGAGTGGTGTGAGAAGCTAGGCCGTAATCCTGACTGGAGGGTTGTAATGGCCAATTATGTATGTACATATGTATGTACAACGAAATTCAGTAAACCTTTGATTTATGAGAGTACCCATGGTATTTGTTATGCTTAGCTGTGGTTGCTTTAAGAGCACAGGAAGCTCATTTTTTTTCTTCTCGAATCACACCATTGCCTGGTATCAATGGCTATCATATGTATATGTACAAACCAAATGGTACACTTTGTTAAATTTTTGACAGGAGGTTAACTGACAGTTGCTTTATGAAAGAGGTTAACTGAGGGAAACCTTTTAGTTTAGAGCAGTGATTGATATGTATATACTGTCGCCGATATCTCATTAGATGTGAGGCCCGATTCAAATCCCAGACCAGAAATTTCTTCGGCGATTACCTCTCTCAGCAGATTTATGTCAAAAACTCTGGGAGTAAAAATTAAAATTGCCATGAAAAGATTCTCAAAAATCTGTCGTTCGGAGTTGACTTTCAAACTGTAGGTGCCGCCACTCATGTATAATATTAACACACACAACATAAATGGTGTGAGAAACAATATCGTAATCCTGACTAAAGAGTTGTAATGACCAATTATGTATATATGTATAAATTAATGAATCGTTTTTTCTAAGTACTCATGAAATTTCGAATATGAGTGAGTCAACAGTATTGAAATTCAACTACTCTGATTCATTCGTACTCACTACAACACTGATTTATAAGTACAGGTTGCTATGAGTATGACTACAATGTTGATATCAAACTCATAACATTCGAAATATGTTTGATTCATACGCCTAATCATTCAGATTCATAAATTTAGAAAAATACTTATAATACTCATAAATGATTCGAGTGATTCCAATCATTCATCAAAATTTAGAGTCTTAATTAAAGAAAGAAAAAGACAAAGACAGCAAGCAAAGCAACCACACAACCTCTTAGTGCGTTTTATAGTGTTCGTATGCGAATCATACTTATTTTGTGGTTCTTGTAAATGTTGAGTAAAGGAGAGTTGAAATCAACAACACCATGCGTATTGTTAAGTATGAGTACAATGAGTGCTTCAGTACTTTGAATATGAGTATGATATTAAAATAAGTATGAATACGTATAAGTTTTAGAAATTATGAGTATATTCGAATCATACTCATCTTTTTGAATACTCATTGCTGATCTTTGGTATAATCATCTGACCTCATATATACTATTTAATAATAATTGTATCCAATTCAACCAATAATTAAAAAAATAATTTACATGTATCATGAGATAAAAGATCCACTTAATTCCTCAAATTATCTTCATCAAATTCATGGAATCTCAGGCAAACAATTTTTACAACCTAAACTTAAAATGTGTAATACAATATTACTTAAAAATAAAGAAGAATAAATAATTACAAAAATGAGTATGTTTTTTCCTCCAAAGGTTTTGCACTCTTTTTCTTTTTTTTTTTTTTCTTGTTTGGGAAAAATGCAATTTTACGTATTACCTGTAATTGGTATACTTACAATAATAATTTGCATTTTACCAACAGTTAAAAATATTACAAATTTCCTATGAAAAATGATTAGAAATTTAACTAAACTGTTGTTGTAGAATTCCTACTAATTCAGGCAGGCAATTTTTTCATAACAAATATCATGTGGAAGATGAACAAGGAAGTCAGACAAAAAACCTTTGTTTCCCTTTATTTCACGAAACAAACATTTAAATTTTTAATATAATTATTTCACATATCGAATGCCAGGTGCCCGGTTCAATCAACAACGATTTATGAAACAAAGAAATTTTCAAATTTAGGTAATGTAAACGTGCTCTATTATTTTAAATCAAAAAAGTGAAGGACTTCAGGCATGCATTTTGCTATACCATCAAACTCTATCAATTTTTGGTAATATTTTATATATCTTGTAGGAACTACATCTGTTAAATTAGTTGTCGTTTATTCAGTCTATCTTGCTAAATCACCATGGATGGCCATAGTAAACAGCTCTAGAGGAGTGGGCAATTGACCTTAACTTTCACATAGACAATCAGGGAAAAAGGCCCACTTTTGAATGAATGAACATGTGAACAAACCAATTTATCGAATGTATGAAGATACGAATCCACATGAGATCCAAGAGCATTCAATCCATACCGAAGAAATCACTATTTGGTGTGATTTTTAGGCTGGCGGACTGTGTGGACTGTGCCACCCAGATCGTGCGATTTGATTCTGTTGAAATTTTCTTCGTAGGGTCTTCATAAGTCGAAAGGACATACACATATCTGAATAATGCCAACAACCTCAGAGGTCATCAAACCCAACGTAACCCACCGGCAAAATTCAGCATGATTTATGGGTTAAAGTAATCAAAAATTTGACATTTCGAGTGTAGTCCATCTACAAAAGCCTTCGCGAACATTTAATCGAAGTTATATTCGATCAATGGGTCTTTCAAACGAATAAGGAATATCAATGATATATCATAAAGCGTTTAAAAAGATTCAACATTAATTGAGGTTTTTATTAGTCCAGTTAAAAAGAGCAGTTAAAATGTTTGCTGACAAGTACTACATTTCAATTGAGAGTGATATTATTTTAAAATTTAGGGAACGAAACAAGTCTATGAGTGAAACTAATACATAGGTTTTATTTAGTAGGTAGTATGTTAGCTTACTAGATGGAAGCCACTGAGTAAGACGTGAGACTGTGCCTCAATCCCTCGCTCAAACATCTCTAACAAAACGAAATATAAAAAAAAAGTATTTCTCCGACGACTTCCTCTCGGCATTTCAGCAGTCTTCTGGCAAAAACTCTGAGAGTAAATGAAATTGTCATGACAAAGCTCTAAAAAATCTGTCAAAATCGACTTTAAACTGTAGTTTCCGACAGTAATGTATAAAATTAACACACACTACATGAGGTGATGTGAGAAGCTGTGTTGTAATCCTGCTTAAAAGGTTGCATTGACCAATTAAGTAAGTTATTCGAAACAATAGGCAAGAAACATTAACGAGATTTGACCAGATTTTTGTGCGTGAAAGCAATACATGCGTAATTGGCCATTACAACCCTTCAGTCAGGATTACGGCCTAGCTTCTCACACCACTGATGTTGTGTGCCTTAATTTTATACTTGAGTGGCGGGACCTACAGTTTAACGTCGACTCCTAACTACAGATTTTGGAGAAACTTTTTCATGGCAGGTTTATTTACTCTCAGAGTTTTTGCCAGAAATCTGCTGAGAGGTAGTCGCCGAAGAAATATTTTTTTTTTCATATTTCGTTTTGATGTCTGGCCTGGGGCGTGAAAGCAATACAGATCCTTTTAATTATTATCTATTTAAGTTTCACTATAAAAAACAGAATCTAAAAAGCTGCATTAAAAGCCTGGCACTACGCAAGCAACATGACAAAAAAAAGTTACAAGACAATGTCTGCAAAGGGAAACGTGAAGATACCTACTTAGATCAGATGAATCCAAGATAAATTTGTTTTGTTCGTAGGCTTTTCTAGCTTTTATTTTTACAAAGCGTATGATCCAAAATATACGAAAAAGCGTATTCAAGTGTTGGTCCAATTTATTGGATAAATGGAAAAACCCGATCACTGTGGACTACCTTCATATGCCTAATAAGCAAACGCTTCCGTTTAAATGTGCTATCACACACGAGACTATTGTTTAAGCCGCACAATTTTTGTTCTTTCAGTCACACACGAGACTATTTCATGTGGCATAAAATTGTATACATGTACTCTACTTTGTGTGTATTAGTTTTTTTTAGTTATTTTTTTGAATCTGTTGTTTTATAAATGTATGTGTATTGGTTTTGTGTTGTTTATGTATTGGTTTGTGCGGGGTAGAAGCTGATTGAAAAATTATGTCAATAAAAAAACCACTCTCCTCACCTCTCTTGCCTACAAGCTGACATTTTGTGCCAGCATAATTGTTCTCGTGTGTGATTGCCCAATAAGACGAATAATGATCCAAAACCATCAATAAAATTTGGAAATCAAATTTCAGGAAAGAGAATCTATATTTTGAATTGGCAGTCTTAATCTCTAAATCTGGGATTTTTAACACCTCTGGGGAGTCCGAAACAAGAAAATGGGAATTATAATCAAAAAAGGATTTGTAGACAAAAATCAAGTTGAAATGATGTTCTATACGTTTGAAAGTATGCTCAAATCTTTTTCGAAACCTACCATACCGATGTGACGCAGTCTTAAGAATGAAAGTGTTAATAAAATATTTGGACACAAAGGAAAATGTTTAATTTGAGGATCACCTGCATATTGCCTACATAGTGCTACATCTTTACTTATGAGAGTAAATTTAGCCTACATGTATAAGATGGAAAGTAGTACGTTTGGTGTAAGCCAAATTCTTAGTTTTTGCCTAACAATACTCAGGAGTTTTTCAAGCAAGGAGGGGGAGTGTCGGTACTGGTGCGTGAAGATGCGTTTCCAGTACAGAAGTAGGGTATGTTCATTATATATACAATAAAATGGATCTATTTCAATATTTCGGCATTTGAAAACAAAATATGAAATACCTATAAGTTATATATAATGGACACAACATTTGTTTCTACCAGCACAACGATCCGCAGCACGTTGCGAAACTGTAGCTTATGCATCTGACCTCAGCACTATTTGAGAATGTTTGGGAAAAACTTGCCTGTAAGCTCTTTAAATCCGGGATCAGCACAGTGGAGTAGTTGAAACAAGGAATTAAGCGAGAATGGAACAGTATAACCATGCAATTTTACTACAATCCCGTGCAATCGATGCCTCAATATTTGGAAACAGTTATTAAAGCAAAAGGTTTTGTTTCGAAGTGTTGAAACAGTGGCTTTTATTTAAGTGTCCTATTATGCGTTTGACCGGAAATCGTTAATATTGTTTTAAAAATATTTTTAAATAAAAAAGTATTATACATTGTTTTAAAGCTTTTTTAATTCTTTTCTAATATATAAAATTCTCGTGTTAGTGGTTAAACCCCTCCGAAATGGATCGACCGATTTTCATGAAATTTTGTGTGCATATTGATTGGGTAGGTCTGAGAATCGGACAACATCTATTTTTCATATCCCTAAATGTTAAGAGGGCGTGGCAAATCCTTAAAATTGAATATTTAAGTACATATTGATTGTAGACGAATAAATTTTGGTGGATAAGTTCGTGGAGTCGATATCGACAATCCCACCAAAGATAGGCGCGACAACCCCCCCCCCCCCTCCTTCAAGTGATACCTATAACTCTTAAACTACTGAACCGATTTTAACTATTCTTTTTTGTTCGAAAGCTTATCAGGTTTAGATGGTTTAAAAAAAAATTCGACATAGCAAAAAGTAGGCGTGGCAAACCTTTAAAATTGAATATTTAACGACATAGTAATCGTAGACGAATGCAATTTGGTGGGTAAGTTCATAGAGTCGATATCGACAAACTCACCAAAAATGGACGTGGCAACCCTCCCCTTTAAGAGATACCTATAAGTCGGCTAATTCGATGGTTTATAACTACATATATAACTTCGTCAGCGCTATTATAATAAACTATTACAATAAATATATAATGTGACCTGTTTTGGGCAATCAAAAAATCAATTTTGGGCGGGACGAAGTTCGCTGGGTCAGCTAGTTATCTATAAATCCGCTTTAGAATTTTTTTGATGTGGAAAAATTGGCTTTTGAGTAATCTCATACATAGTATCCAATTATACGTTTGAGCCACTGTATACTATTTTTATGAAACGAAACATGAATTTCTAAAAGCAAGTGATGGTCGTTATTATTTTCTCCAAAACTGTATTTAAGTTATGCATGATTTTTTTAAACAAATTTATGCTTTTTAAATGTTCTTCTATCTTGGTTTTCAAAGCAAATTTTTTTTTAATTTAAACTGTTTGTATTGTGATGTTTCAAAAAGCCATTGAAACTACGGAAAATAGTTTTGCCTCTGAAAATCATTTCCTCCTTAAAAGTTATTTTTACAGATTAACAAATATACAGGCATTTTGTATGTATTCATATATGTACTATTGACGTGTCTAAAATAAGGGTAGTATAATGGCTTCTAAGCTGTTTATAATAAATCAAAATGTGAATGTAAAATGTTACACCTTTTCTAATCCCCTCTCTGATTGTAACCATTTTAAAAATTTTCAAAAAAAAAAAAAAAATTACGAAAGATTTCAAATCAAACGAGAAGACAACCAAAAAAACAGTCTAGAAAATCAAGCAGCAAATAAGAAGAACGATTGCATGTCTAATGATTTATGAAGGCTTTCTATATAAAATGCCTACGATGTCTTTCATTCAGCCCATATTCCATATACATACACATGTATATAAAATCCCATAATCTTTGAAATGATCTTTTTTAAAAAACAAAGCGATCATGCATTCATATGGGGTATGTGTTTGCATGTGTGTGTATGTACGTGTGAATGCGGATAAATGTTTTTTTGTTTTTTAATTTAGTCAGAAATTAAATTGAAACAAAAAGAAAATATAACACGACAAACTTTTATGATGATCAGCCAGGCAGACAGATCAGCCAGTGAGTGAGTGTGGTGTGTGTATCTTAATTGAGACTCTGCATTTGATGTGTATTTTTGACGTGACTTTGTGAAATCAGCCATCATTGCTTGGCATCAGCTGCCATTATTTGAAACAATGAAAAATGTTTGTTTCACATGTCGGTTGTATTTCATTCGACCAATACAAATACAAATATAGTTTACCCAGTCAGCATTTAGAGCATCGATTTTGGGAAAAGTCATCCATCTGAGTCTTGTGAGACTATATAAGATGACCAAAAGCTGATGGCAGCAGTTGGACTGTGACACAAATTCATTGACATTCGTTTTTTAAAATAAGAAACCTTAGCCTATTTGAAATCATGTGGGTATAAGTATTCATTCTATTTAGGTCAGTAAGTAGAAAAAACAACGTAAATAAAATTTAAATATTACGCGTAATAATCATTATCATCAACAAAAGATTTTCAATCGTAGTTTCCAATAAGGGCTCTCTGCATTGACAACATCAATAGCCCAGCTGTACAGATGAAGGTCGAAGTGGCTATCGTAACTACATCTCTGTTTTGTCAATTTTGAAAACACATTCCACACATTGGAGCACAATATCATATAGAGCACCTTAGTAAACCAAAGCTTACAGTTCACTTTAGTGAGGATTACGACCTAGCTCCTAACACCACCCATGTTGTGCGTGTTAATTTTATCCACAAGTAGTATGACCTACAACTTCGAACTACTGATTTTAGAAACTTTTTATGGCATTTTCAATTATTTTCAGAGTTTTTGCCTGAAGGTTGATGAGAGGAAGTCGCTAAAAAAACTTTCCATTTATTCTCCGAGTTTTTGCCTGAAAGGTGCTGAAAGGAAGTCACTGAAGGAAATGTTTTTGTGCAGTTGGTTTTGTTCGAAATATCTGAACTGTAATTTAAACCATGGGCTGTCCTCTAATAACCCAACACACTACTTACTAGACTACGACGCTTCATATCGTCCAAGTTTATGCCATATGGCTCGACAAGATGAAAATTTAATGGGCGTGTCCTATCACTCTTCGACGTAGTTCTTAACTCTTTTATGATTAAAGAAAGAATAGCAAAAGCATAAGATAAGGCCTTAATTAATCTGAACGATCTCGACTACGCAGATGGTAACTGTATTATTAACCACACCTTCTAGGGTATGCCAGGCAAACTGCAGCAATTGTCAAATGTAATAGAAGAAAAAAAAAAGAAAAAAAAAAAAACATTGCCGAGACAAAAGCATTGTATATTGTTGAGTCAAGACAAAACAAATCCCATGTGCCTGCCCAGAACTTAGAAAATGTAAACCACTTCTGATATTTAGGCATTTGGACTTCGCATACTCTTTCCAGCCGAGTAAAACTTAAGATATTTAATATTTATTATGTTATTATGATACAGCTCGAGTTGCTCAGAAGTTTCAGGTGTTTGCTAATCAGTGTCTCTACACAATAAAGCGCATTGAAGCTTTCATTAAGCAACGTAAGTAAACCACAAGAGATATATCAATTGTAATACTCAAATCAACTGCAGAAGGAAGAGTCCTGCGCATACATATCAGCATCGAAATTCCAGCCAAGTACAGAAATAAGTCACGCGGGATCATGTTTTCAAGCACCTATGCTCTTTCAATGAACAATGAGAACTTATTCAGCAGATAATAACAATAATTTTACACACAACAATCGCATAGAAGAATTTATAAAAATGTTGACTGGGTATGTACATACACTTATGCGTTTATACATACATACGACATACATAAGGCCATTCATTTGAGGCATTCGGGTTTCGAATTCGTATCAATTTAATTCAAAGTCATAAAAGTTTATTACACCCTTTCAGTTACATATAAATTTAACTGACTAGAATCAAAAGAGCATATCTTCTAAAAACTGTCTTCTCTTCACACTTTTTCACTTTTTTGTCTGCAATCTTGCACTCTACAATAGTTAATTTTCTTCAACTATTTTTAAGTATTAAAAAAAATAGTAGAAGATCTGAATGCTTAAGATTACATACATACATAATTGGCCATTACAACCTTTCAGTCAGGATTACGACCTAACTTCTCACGCCACTTATGTTGTGTGTGTTAATTTTATTCATAAATGGCGGAACCCAAAGTTTAAAGTCGAATCCGAAAGACATACTTTTGTAAAGTTATTCATAGAAATTTTATTTACTCTCAGGGTTTTTGCCAGAAATCTGCTGAGAGAAGTCGCCGAAGAAATATTTTTTTTCGTATTTCGTTCTTGTTCTAGATGTCTACTCTGGGGTTTGAACCGTGGCCTCACGTTTAATAAACCAACACACTACCTAATAGACTGCGGCGACACTCTTATATATTGTGCTAAATTCCAAATCCCTTTGCATTTGTTATGACAATTTCGAAAGGGGTTTGTTTCTTGGGTTAAGTACGAGTTGTCTCGTCACTGCAAATCTTCGTTTGCATTATGTTCCGAGAACATTGTGATAAGACGGTACGATATTAGAACTTTCAAGTTGCGTACGTAGAAATTACACAATAAAGTTTAAAAAAATTAATAATCACAGGATCCTAGATAAACAACAGTAAATTTAACGATCTGTTCTTTGATTACAAGATTAAGATTAATGAGCGCATGTACTTAATTCGACTTAAAAAAGATTCCGAATCGATAACTAAGGATAAATGAATTACTAATATTAGTATACGTACATACCAGAGATCAGCAATGAATCGTTTTTCGCTACTCATAAGTACTCATGAAACTTTGAGTATGAGTGAGTCAGAAGTATTGAAATTCAACCACTCTGATTCATTCGTACTCACTACAACATTGATTTATAAGTACACGTTGCAATGAGTACGAATACAACGTTGACATCAAACTCATAACATTCGAAATATGTTTGATTCATACGCCTACTCATTCAGATTCACAAGTTTAGAAAAATACTTATAATACTCATAAATGATTCGAGTGATTCGAATCATTAATCAAAATTTACAGTCTTAGTTGTTGTTGCATTTACAAAAACAGAAGAAAGGAAAAGACAGACAGCAAGCAAGGCAAACACACATCCTCCTATTGAGTATTGCAGTGTTCGTACGCGAATCATTTTGTGATACTTGTAAGTGTTCAGTCATGGAGAGTCCAAATCAACAACATCATGCGTATTGTTAATTATGAGTACGATGAGTTCTTTAAACATTGAATATAAGTATGTAGTATGAGTATGATATTAAAATAAGTATGAATTTGAATACTCATTGCTGATCTCTGATACATACATACATACACAATTGGTCATTACAACCTTTCAGTCAAGATTACGCCCTAGCTTCTCATACAATCTACGTTATGTGTGTTAATTTTTTTGCCAGAAATCTACCGAGAAGTAGTCCCCGAAGAAATATTTATTCATATTTCGTTTTGTTGGAGATGTTTGACATGGGGTTTGAACCGAGACCGCATGTGTAATAAGCCAACACACTACCTACTAGACTTCGGCGACTAATATTAGTACCATTTTCTCAACTTTAAAACAGCCTTTGCGATGCCCTAGTAGTCTAGGGAGTAGAATGGTAGCCTATTAGTGTGTGAGTCATAGGTGCGAGCATATGGTATTAGTTACTTGCCTCATATAATTAGAATATAAATTATAATTCTACTAGCTGACCCGGCTAACTTCGTCCCGCCCAAAATTGATTTTTTATTGCCGAAAACAGGTCACATTATATATTTAATATATATAATATATAATAGCGCTGACGAAGTTATATATGTACATATGTAGTTATAAATCATCGAATTAGCCGACTTACAGGAATCTCTCAAAGGGGAGGGTTGCCACGCCCATTTATGGTGAGTTTGTCGAGATCGGATCTACGAACTTACCCACCAAATTGCGTTCATTTACGATTACTATGTCCCTAAATATTCAATTCTAAAGGTTTGCCACGCCTACTTTTTGCTATATCGAATTTTCTTTTAAAACCATCTAAACCTGATAAGCTTTCGAACAAAAAAGAATAGTTAAAATCGGTTCAGTAGTTTAAGAGTTATAGGTATCACTTGAAGAGGGAGGGTTGTCACGCCCATTTTTGGTGGGATTATCGATATCGACTCTACGAACTTACCCACCAAATTTTATTAGTCTACGATCAATATGTACCTAAATATTCATTCAATTAACGATTTGCCACGCCCTCTTAACATTTAGGGATATGAAAAATAGATGTTGTCCGATTCTCAGACCTACCCAATATGCACACAACATTTCATGAAAATCGGTCGATCCATTTCGGAGGAGTTTAACCACTAACACCGTGACACGAGAATTTTATATATTAGATTATAATAAAAATAAATAATAAACAAAAACAGTTTCATAGGGTACCATTCAGTCTAACAGAGCTTTACTTTGAAGTATATTTTGGTCAATACTATACTCTTGGACATTCAAAGTGGCCCAGCATACATTTATGATTCAGCAGTGACGTCCTATCTCTAATTCAATCCCACTTAGATTGCCTATATGATCATATCAACGCGTATGTCTTTATTAGTGATTGCTTGATGGCATTCTTATGTACATATATGTACATACATATACATATACTTTGAAGGAAAAGCAAGATGGTTTCATTTTTCAAGAAAAAATATTTCTTGCGTTAATGTTACTTTATGACCTGAGTCGATAACAAGTTCCAAATGATGCAAATGTTATAAAAACAAAAATATATATTTTTATTCATTTATTACTGTGAAAAACAAAATACATATGCACATACATACATATGTCTGATACAATCAATTTTATCAAAAAAAAATATATCCAACTATCCATCTATCTATCCATTTAAACATACGTCATCTTTCAAATTCTTTTGAAAACTTGAAGGGAAAAAAATGGTTGTTGCTTGTAAAAATATCATATTGTCTGCATCTTAATTGGCCATACCATTGAGTGGCCCATAAATCATTTCGATCAGCATTTTTATGCGTTACTTTTTTGGTTAAAAGTGATGAACCATCCATCAATGGTTAGTTCGGTTGGTTGTTTAGAGTTTTCAATACACCAATTCACCAATTTACGAGTATTGCCTGCCAGTCAATAGTTAATGGGCATTAGCATATTTTATTGATTATTACATCGGTTAAAACTTATGTATGTATATATAAATAAGTTTTTTTCTTTATTATTTTGTTGTTTATTAAATTTAAAATTAGTTCACACACTACGTTAAATGAAGACATAAACTAAAATTTATTTCATGTTAAGCGTTCACAGTGAATTTTCGTAAAATTCCAAATTGAATATCGGCTTAATTAACAGGCGTTTTCAAAAATGATTCATAAGTATTTGTGTGTGTGTATATGGTAATCAGTTGGGAGTAAGGAAAGTGGGTTTACAACATCAGCAATTAGGCGTAAATTGCACTTAGGAAACTCAGTAGTGATATATAACATAGGCGCTGTGAGAGATCTAATGGGAAGCTAGGAACTACTGACAAACAAAGTGAGTGTGTCCTGAAATAGCCTGGGGAATGACGAATGGGTCTTAGTGGCCGTAGTTCAATAGGTAGCGTGTTGCCCTAATTATACGTGAGGGCACGGTTCAAACCCCAGGTCAAAAATATGAAAAAAATATTTCTTCGGAGACTGCCTTTTAGAAAATCCTAAAAAAAACTCTGAGTTCGAAGTCAACTTTAAACTGCGGGCTCCACCAATAATGGATCAAAATAACTCTCACAACTGGTATGAGAAGCTATGTCGTAACGCTGACTGAATGGTTGTAATGAGCAATTATGTATGTATGAATGTAATGGCCTTCACCACAGTATCTATGTTTTATACAATTTGATAAAGCCGTCGAAAACAAATTCACGGCGTCGTCTGGTATTCACTGCCACAAAAGAAAATCTTTGACAAACACGTACGCGAAGTCTTGAGCATCTATGTTGTAACGCATCGTGCAGGATTAAACACGTGGAATACGTATTCTGTCAACACTACTGTTTAACATAGTTTTGGAAACGATCCTTGAATAAGCATTCAAAAATGTCAAGAGGATAATGTTGGCTTGCAAGGTCGTCTAAATGATCTTGACTATGCAGGCGATATACGTTTTTTGGCACTATAATCTCTCTGATCTTTCACCGAATTGGCTGTATTAATAGTAAGTAATATAATTAATTGACCTGAATGAACCACCTCCACCGAGAGATCAGAAAAGTTTCATTGTGGGCATTTTCAGTGGTGGACGTAAAAGCAAACGAAATGCAAAAGCCAAGTAGCGCAAGAAAGAAGAGAAACAGAAAAGAGAAGCAAAATAAAAATAAAAGGTAATAGTTCACAGAAAGAAAAGAAACAGTGATGAAATTAAATTCTCCGGATCAGAAATTCGAATAGACTCTACTCCTCGATGGCCGTTAAAGAAACCTTGACTTGGTTTCCTGAGTTTCTGCCTATGATTATTCTTTGGAAAATAGAGATAACTGTGTTCCACAAACCGGTGCTTGCTTTCTGAACACAATGTATAGTCAGAAAACTTATAGAATTCCTACCGAGTTTCACAACGCATTCCTTTTTAGAAACGTGTAGTCCGGACCATACCAGTTAAGAGATTTTAAATATTTAGAATAGAAAATATATAGGAGTCACCGTAGTCTAGTAGGTAGTGTGTTGGCTTATTAGAGGAAAGGCCTCGGTTCAAACCCCAGGTCAGACAGACATCAAAAACGAAATATGAAAAAAGAAAAATATTTCTTCGGCGACTTCCTCTCAGCAGAATTCTGGCAAAAACTCTGAGAGTAAATAAAAAAGCCATGAATAGTTTCTTAAAAATCTGTCGTTCGGAGTCGACGTTAAACTGTAGGTCCCATTACTAACGTATAAAATGAACGCACATAACATGAGTGGTGTGAGAAGCTAGGTCGTAATCCTGACTGAACGATTGAAGCAAATAAGAAGAGCAATACTAGAAATCGAAATTCCTAAATTCCTAATGACTTATGCTACCAATGACAACCCAGAAAAATACAAGTAAATATTACTACATCACGCTAACGAATTTTAAATTATTTACACATGTGAGACAAATGTCGTCACGGCAACTGGGTTTCTATTGGCTAACAATTTTCAGCAACCATACTTTAAATACTTTTCGAAATACTTTGCAAAGTAATTTGAAAGTGCAAAAGGCGTCATAGCTATGTAAACATAGTATGTATCCTTCGGTCAATTTATTATTTTCCCCTCAATACTGATTAGTTTATAAAATTTTTATTAAAGAAATTAAATAGTTTTTTAAAGGTAAATTGGATTAATTATTATCGACTTACTATATTTATATACCTATATTGTGCTTTAAAATTAATTTTCTTTCTCAATATTTTTAATAAAGTGAGTTACGCATAATGCGGTCCGGCCCCTACACGTTGCGATTAGTTGTACAACAGATTGAGTCAACGGCTGGTCTTGTTCTTTATTCGTTTCTCCTTTTCAAAACACATTTACTCATAAATTGTTATTGTAACATCGTATTTACAGTCGTTTATTAAAATCAAAATTTTTTTTTTATCATCAATCAACCAGCCATTCAACATACGAATTGTTTGTATACAATTATAAAGTTGTACAACCATTCGCAAAGTGTGGGGGCCGCATACACTGCTCTACTGAAAAACAAAATTATTGAAATCTTATAAGAAAAATGCAAAGAAAACACAAACAAAAAAGATTTGCCAACTCAGCATCAGCTGTTTCAAAAGAAGAAGAAGAATATTTTCTTTCCGTTTCTTTGAAATAAAGCGTCTGCGCAAAGACAAATCAAAATGGCGTTCGTCATATAGACTTGAGATATGTATATATGAAGCAAATAAACAATTTCATATAAGGTCAGGTCACACTTTTTAGTTATTTCGTTCTTGATTATCAAAGGCTACAAAGCCTTACACTTACACCGAACTGATAAGGAAACGTCCAGACGCACGTCTGTATTATTTTGATTCAAGGAGAGATGCTCCCAATATACACATACGTTTGATTCTTAAATGTAGCGTGCCTTCATCATACGCACATACATATGTGTAAATTTGCAAATCTAATTTGCAGCCATTAATTCCACTTTTCCATTAACATTAATATTGAAAACAATTCATTGTACTTACATTAATCATTTCCGGCAAAACTTTTGTTAGTTTACACTTTTAAAATTAATTAAAATTAATCTTGAACTTTCACTATAATAACTTTACACTTTTAAGTTGTTTTGTCTTCCGTTTTCGTTTTCTTACTGAAATGATGTCATTTATCTTTCGCCTCTCAATGAATTTAACTGTTATAAATACATGAAATGTCCCAATTCAAAGCATTAAGCCTAGTCGTAAACCCGTAAAATCGTGTATTTTCTGTACACCCTGTGATAAGTACTGTTTTTTATAATGACACTTCATTGGTGAAAACTGCAACCAACTTCGCATACATACAATTTGTTTGTCATTGCTTTAGCATTAAGAAGAAGCATATTAAAGAAATATTTGCGTAAACTTTTGTGTTTTTTCTAAAAGAAATTTAATATAAAATGGTAATTATTTAAAAATATTAAAATTGAATAGAATAAATCATAACTATTATTGCATAAATTCCAGGAAACCTCACTTAAAGTACAACCATCTGTTGCCACAACCTTGGATGCCGCTCCAACAGTTGCTGCTCCCGGCAAATCCAATTGTCTCATGCAAGTGTCCCACATTCATCGTATACGCGACTCGGAAGCCAATTATGATCAACATCAATATGATCTGAACATGCAAATCATGAGAAATCGTGAAGGTCTAAATATGCCCATTAAAATGGGTATGGAACTATTTGCTGCCAGACAAGTGGGCCGCTTGCCTTTCTTACAATCGAGGTAAGTGATTAAGCACTTTTTGAAAACATTTTGATATAAAGTGAATGATTTTTGTTTTCATTTTAGCAATATGATGGAAGATGTTCTTTTAGGACGTGATGAAATGATTGGTTTCCAAGACTTCTTAGGTGTTCAAGAAAATTATGAATTTTTAAGGCAACCTCATGTTGTGGTTGAAAAATCTTTAGGTATTTATTAGTTTCCTTTTTTAATTAAAAAATTAATGGATTTTGTTGTGGCAACATTTAAAAAATAAAATATTGTATTCAATAAGCAGCGTGAAAATGGTTTTATAATAAAATTACTAGAAATTAAAAATAGTATATTTGCATTAAATTATCTTTAAGCAAAAAGCCAGACTATGATTGCATCTACTGCCAGTGCTTTTTTAAGTCATTTCTCAAGTTGTCGAAAACATGAATTGTTTTAGCAGACGTTTTAACAGATATTACTAACATATTTAGGATGATTACCAGAAAACAGTTTATATCTCCTTAGTAGTTTCATTTTGTCGGAGGCTTAAGTTCTTTACGTTTCGCTAAACACTTCCAATAATCCATGAATACCCATAAATGTAAAATAAAATATTCAGGCTTATTGTGTAGAGGTGACTGAGTCCTGCGACATACCATTCCCATCCCTTTAAACTACTAGAAAATTGTTGATTTCGCCAAAAGCGGCTGATTATCTGTTAATCAGAGTCCAGAATTTGCTTTCGATTACGACCAATACTAAGTGACTTCTTTCTCGATAATCTGCCAGAATAGGCATCAAATCTTATTCTTTGGAGTACCACAATGCCCTAGTGGGCCGTGGGTTCGTTTCCCTCTAGAGCATATGGTTGTTTGTCTGAAATTTTATGTGATTACTTACGCTAGAAAAAAGAAAGTGAGAATTATTACTAAAAGATCTACATGAAAGAAGCTGTAGCACACTACGGGTAGTGTGTGTCTTTCCTTTCTCTTATAAACTATTTTTCCTGTATTCTAACACAATACATTGTATCAATAGAAGTCATCTATCCCGAGTTTTTGTCTCAATAAGAAGAAAAAAATAAGGTGCAAAGGCCAAGCATATGGAAACCTGTCCTACAGCGGCGGTGGAGCTTCTGAGTTATGAGATTATGGTTAAGATAGCAGTATACAAGTCTACGACGGGTCTTATCAGGGAACTCCGTGATCTAATAAATCGATATAAATAAAATAAACGGACTGCTCCCTACTCAACAGTTCACTGGATAGAACCAGTAGGCCCTATGATTTTAGAAATGCTTCACCACGGGGTTTAGTAACTCAGTGAATAGAATAAGGTATTGTATATATTACTTACTTACTGACTTACTTAATTGGCCCTTAACAACCCGATTAACAGATTCCGGCTCCTCTGCTTCTTGAGCGAATTCGCCAGTTCGTCACAGCAATCGGTGACATGGCTTCCTCGATTTAATCCTTCCAACGCAAACAAGATCGTCCTCTTCGCCGAATTCCGTATTTCCCCACATCAAATATGTAGTGTGTCGGCTTATTAGACCATAAGACCCCAGACCAGCCATCAAAAACGAAAATATGAAAAAAAATATTTCTTCGGCGACTTCCTCTCAGCAGATTTCAGGCAAAAACTCTGAGAGTAAATAAAATTGCCATGAAAGGTTTCTCAAAAATCTGTCGTTCGGAGTCGACTTTAAACTGTTGTTGTTGTAACAGTTCGGCTGTTGTTCCCGGAAGCTTCTCCCTGTATATAAAATATAAGATGGTAAGTTTTAGTTTCATGCATTTGGTTGGTTCTGTGCCATGTTATTCGGTGAGGACGGGAGGGTTAGAGGTGGGATTGTTTGTTGCTGGTTGTGTGTGTATGTTGTCAGCGTCAAGTAGTCGGAAGTCCTAGGAACTCCGCTGTTGTCGTTGGGTTCAGCCATAGGTCTATGGGTCGCAGGGCTGTCGGTTTAGCTGGTCAGCTAAAGATATCCACCGTGTCGTGTGGTGCCTGGTTGCATAAGGGGCAGCTATCCTGGGTTCCCGGGATGATCCTAGCCCTGTAGCTATTCAGGAAGTTCGACCATCTTGATCTAAGTTGGGCCAGAATGGTTCTCGTAGCTCTTGGTAGCTGCCTTTCAGTATCGGATATAGGTGGTGGATGTCGATTAATGATCCTGTTGTGGCTGAGCTCGTCTCTGGCCGTCGTGACAGTCGTCTGGTGTAAGGCGCTTTGCGCCTCTCTCACAGATAGTGGGTCCGCTATTGAGGGTATAAGGTGTATAATGTCCGATTTGTAAATGGTGAAGTCTTATCTAATGCGGCGAGGAGGGGGATCGTTCATAACTATGTGGTGGTTTGGATGGGTAGGAATGTAGCAGGCTATGAGATACTGTTTAGTTAGTAGCACACTGTGCGTCCTAACAGTCAGCATTTTGGACTCATCGTGGAGGTGATCGATACTGGACATCTTTACACATCCGTTGGCTATACGCAGGGCGTTATTTTGTGTCGTCTGTAGTGCCCGCCATTGAGTCTCACTCAAGAATGATATCCAAATTTTAGCAGCATAATTGAGGAGTGACCGTCCTATAGCCTTGTAAGTTGTAATGATGGTTTCCTTGTCCATGTCCCACATGGTGCCTGCCAGAGCCTTTAGGACCTTGTTTCTCTTCTTCACTTTGGTGTTGAAAGTTGGCCGCATGTGCGGCGAAGTGGAGTAAGTTGTCGAAGGTAACCCCGAGAATCTTTGGGTAATCCTGACTGAAGGATTGTAATGACCAATTATGTATGTATGTAAAATAGATTGCAAATAAAATAAATAATAAAAAAAAATTTATACGCAAAAAAACACTGAAATTATTTCATTTCGAAATATTTTTCGAAATTTAGAAATTTTTTTCGTTTATAATAAAACTTCAATAAATATGCTTTTGAGCCAAATATAAGTTTTTTTTTATATTTATTTGAAACAGGTTTCGTTATTCAATAAGCAAAAAGACATCTTGATGGTATATATTTATTTTATATTGAAATATTCATAGTTAAAGTTGAATACATTTTCATAATACATATACATATACTATATAAACATTATTATAAATTGTACATGCATGCTAAATAATTACTCATTCACACTGTTTATTCTTTGTATAAGTATGGATGTGTAAAAAAATCAAATATTACATATGGTATGTATACATATAAAAAAAAGTAAATGCAAAATTAAAAAAGAAGATTTTAATTTTTGTGTTTGCTATTACAGCAGGTATGTAAAATTACAATTAAATTGTAACATAATAATAGAACGTAAAATTAAAAATTAATTTTCATTTAAAAAATAAAACAATACAATTGTACATAATCAGTAAAAAAAAATTATAGAAAAAATTTAAAAAATACTAATAATAATAACTATAAATAAAATTGCAACAATTTTAATGTAAAAAATGGACGAATTCGTTACGGATAGTGTATTAAAATTATTTATAATTTTTGTATAATTAAAATGTATGTATAGATATTCATTTATATAATCAAATAAAATACAATACAAAAATTAAAACTAAATTTATTATTTCAACATACATACATATTTTGAAATACATACATACATACATATTTATATGTATAGTATGTATGGATGTATACATGTTGATATTACATTTACAATATTACAAATAATTTAACAACTGCAGTTTATTTGTATACATAAATTATTATTATTATTTACTAATGCATTGATTGATTTGCTAATTATATGTACGTACATATACATATATGTATGTATGTATATGTACATGTACCTCACAAATGCATAATATAATGAAATATAGTTTCGGTTATCATTTATTTTCTTTACTATAAAACAAAAACAAATAAATAGTTTATGTGTGGTGGTAGTTTAACATTTAAAAGCTTAAATACATTAATCATGGTTAACAATTAAGAACACTTGTTTGTTTGTTTGTTTATATTTGTTTATAGTAGACAACTTTATTTAGTTGTATATTTAAATATATATTTTTTAATGGCTGTTGTATTATTATATAATAATTTGTGTCTTATTACAGAGCATTGTAGAGAACATTTTTATTAAGGAAGCAGCTGTTATTAAATACAAAAAAACTTATTCGTTATTTGTTAGTTAGTTTTTGCTTCAAAGATGTGTGTACATTTGTTGTAATATTTCTTAGTATATGTAGGTGGTAATTAAGCGTTTTGCATGTAGGCTTTCTTAATAGATCCAATTTACTGGCACCCACTGTTCCTGATGGCTCATTTCATCTAAAGTTTCAACCACCTGACGGAACGTATCATCAAAGTCTTCATTGATTATGACCATATCGAAATATTTCTCATATTTTCGTTGTACAAATGCACTCTCCTCCACCGTAGCTATTAAATCATCATCCTGGATTGGTAGTAAATTAAACAATATTAGTGTGTTTAAACTTATTTTGTGACTTAATAACTAAAGAGCATTGGGGAAAACTACCTCATATAAGGATGCTAAGGATTCCAATGTACGTGCACGTCTAGAACTAAAACGTATTGAGCTTTGACGATCAAACTAGAAATACCAAAGAAAAAAAAAGGAAATTAAATGGAACAGTTTTCATAGCACTTAGGAGAACTAATTTCATAATTATTGTACTACTATATATATTTATATACGCATATGTATAATCAACTTTGAGTTCGGAATTAATAATTGGGTAATTGTGGCTTAGAACAGAGCCTTAGAAAGTATTAATAACACTCTAGTCATGGTAAATATTTAAACCAAAAGACCAATTTTGAAAGAAAATGGTTAAATTACTACATAAACGATCTTTGTGTAGAAAGCAAAAACTTTGCTGTGTACATATAGGCATTTAAACAATTCTAAGCTCAAAGTTGATTAATTCATTGATTGATTAGCTATATATGAGGTGTGATCAAAAAATAACCGTTATTTTCAAATTTCGTGTTTGATTTTCGCATTTTTTTTCTGTTATGTTGGTACACATGTCCGTTATATATGTTGACAATATCAACCATTTTGGATTGTCAGTTTGTTTTTGACAGATAAAAAGGTTAGTCGTGTTTTGGTGTGCTTTTCGATTTTTTACTATGTATTCGAAAAAATGGATCAAAGAAACTGTATTAAGTTTTGTGTAAAAAATTAAATGAAATGTACAAGGACATTTGAAATGTAGACTCGTTTGGCGAGTCTACTATGAGCAGAACACAAGTTCAATTGTGGTATAATCGGTTTAAGGAAGGCCGAGAAGATGTCAATGACGATGCTCGTCCTGGTCGCCCAAGCACCTCAACAACCGATGAAAACATTGAAGTAGTGATGAAAATGATTTTGGATAATCGTCGAATCACTATTAGAGAGGTTGCTGATGATGTTGGCATATCGTTCGGCTCATGTCAAGCAATTTTTACGGGTGTTTTAGGCATGAATATTGTTCGAAAATTGCTAAATTTTGAGCAAAAACAACGTAGCATGAATATCGCTCAGGAGATGTTGACGACGTTTAATGACGATCCAGATTTGCTCAAATAGGTCATAACTGGTGACGCAGCATGGGTGTATGGCGATGACATTGAAACCAAAGCTCAATCATCCCAATGGAACCGTCCAGAAGAGCGTCCAAAACCGAAAAAAGCACGTCAAGTTCGGTCAAATGTGAAGGTATTGCACAGTGTTTTCTTCGATTGCAATGTCGTGGTGCATCATGCCATTGTTGCAACAAGGTCCGTCGGTCAATAAAGAATACTACCTTGAAGTTACGCGGCGATTGCGCGTAGCAATTCATCAGAAATGCACAGAATTGTGGAAAAACCAATCATGGATTTTGCACCATGATAACGCACACATCGATGCTTGTGTGTGAGTTTTTGGCCAAAAACAAAACCGTAATCATGCCTCAACATTGTAGTCGCCCTAGTCTAGTAGGGAGTGTGTTCGCTTATTAGACGTAAAGCCCGGGTTCGAGCCACAGGCCAGACATTAAAACGAAATAGTACATATGAAACAAAAATATTTCTTCGGCGACTTCCTCTGCAGATTTCTGGCAAAAACTCTGAGAGTAAATAAATCTGCCATGAGAAAGTTTCTCAAAATCTGTCGTTCGGAGTCGACGTTAAATTGTAGATCCCGCCACTCAAGCATAAAATTAAGGCACACAACATGAGTGGTGTGAGGAGCTAGGCCGTAATCCTGACTGAAGGGTTGTAATGGCCAATTATGTATGTATGCATGTATGTGTGTAATCATGCCTCAACCACCGTATTCACCGGACTTGGCCCGCGCTGACTTTTTCCTCTTCACAAAACTGAAGACACCGATGAAAGGAAAGCGTTTTGCTACGATTGAGGGGATAAAAGAAAAATCGAAACATGAGCTGTTGGCGATACCAAAAAGCCCCTTTCAGAAGTGTTTCGAGGATTGGAAAGAAAGGCTAGCATAAGTGTATTATATCTGAGGGGGTTACTTTGAAGGAGACAAGATAGTTATTGATAAATAAATAAATACTTTTTGAAAATATTGAAAATAACGATTATTTTTTGATCACATCTCGTATATATAAATATATAATAAATTTTAATATATTTGTATAATTGTCTTTTACAAACCGTTAAATTTTTATTCGAACCCGTTGCACGACGTTCATTATAAATTAATTTTAATTGCTCCATGCCAGGAGCACCAATAAATATAACAAATGGCATCAATTCTTGACTATTGTGTACAATTTTTAGAACATTTGGTGCACAATCCAAAACGCACATTTTGCCTGACAACAAAAACAGAAATATTAAAAAAAGCAATTTACAAAATAGTTTCGCCTCTTACCGCTATTGATAACATCTTTAATCGATTGTATATGGGTACCATATAGATTACCATTGTGCTCACCATATTCTAAAAATCTATTTTCTTTAATTTCCTGTTCCATCCATTCGCGATCAACAAACCAATAACTTACACCATTCTCTTCTAAAGCTCTTTTAGGACGTGTAGTATCTAAAGTAGAAAAAGGTATTATTAATAGAAAATTAGTAAAAAATTTAAATTTTATATTTTAATTTGTCTAACTTACGAGGTAAAACATAACCAAATCGATCCGTATCACTGTTGACTAAACGATTTTTCAATGTACGTCTGCCTACACCGGATACACCGATCAAAACTAAAGTTTTTCTACGGAATGGTGGCATACGGGTTACCTCTTCGTAAAGCATTAATTCAGCCTTATCGAATTCACAATTAGCTACCGAACGGTACATTGTCTTACGTTTACGTTTTGAGATCTAAAAAATAAATACATTTTAAAAATAAAAGTTTTTAATTTGTAATAAAAAACTTTAATTTCCTTTCTACGAGAATTAGCATTTTACATGCTAATTATGCCGATAAATATTAAGAGAAAATATTTGTTAAAATTATTATACGTATAAAGAGAATATGATATGAATCCAATACATACATACATATCTTTAGCAATCTGGGTCCCAACATATGCTAATATAGCTTCAATCCCTGAAAAGACTGATGTTAATGACTCTAAAGACTACTTTCGCTAACAATATGCTATGTACTTATGAAGGTGGTAGTAGAAATATATGTGGTTATATAACATGCTCAATACCAGTCAATACGGTTTCAATAGATTTAGATATATTCTAGGCATTAGAAAAACTATGTGCTGACTCCGTTTTCTTTATGAGAAACAGAGGCTACAGGAGTGTCTAAAGACGATGATACGCAAAGCCAGCCTTAATTCTTCATGTGCAATATATACTGAGTTCCCACAAAGCCTAGTAGGGACCTAAAACCCGGGTTCGAACGCCAGGTCAGACATCAAAACGAAATATGAAAAAAAACAAATATTTCTTCGGCGACTTCCTCTTAGCAGATTTCTGACAAAAACTCTGAGAGTAAATAAATCTGCCATGTAAAAGTGTCTCAAAAATCTTTCGTTCGGAGTCGGCGTTAACCTGTAGGTCCCGCCACTCAAGTGTAAAAAGAATTAAGGAATAAAACATGAGTGGTGTGAGAAGCTAGCTAGTAATGGCCAATTATGTATGTATGTGTGTCCAACAAAGGCTAGGGTATTTAGGTGGTATCAATATGTCACTAGGGACGTGCTAAACTAATACCGTATTAGAGCATATATTTAACGAGAGAAAAGTTTACATTAGATATCCAGAGAAAGTGTACATAACATAACATAATTGTGTACGTAACTGATAAAATACTTTTAACTCTCAATTAAGTGTTTGTGAACTCGTACGCAAACACATTACGTACACAACATGTACACAACAAAGGAACGCAAACTCTAACATAACGTACTGAACAGAGTTCACAAACACTATTTTTTACTGTTTGTGTACAAAGTACTCTAAAAAGATCAGTACACAACGAAAATAATTGGGTTTTAGTGAACTTTTTTGAGTACACTAACATTTTTAGTGTACACGAAAGTTTATGTTCTTATTCAGCGGCAGTAAGTAAAATTTAAAGCGCCCGGTAGGGTCATAAGGATTTTTTAACTGAATTTTTTTGAATTATTTTTTAGATTATGATATATTTTAAAAATTATTTTTTTATGTCATACATACCCTTGTACCACAAATACCAATTTTGTGTACATAATCAGCTTCGGGTGCAACAAAAGCTTTGCGTCTCTCTTCTAGTTCTTGTGAAGGTATTAAGCCGATTTGATCCGTTTGAGCAGTTATATTTTTGGCTTGCCACCAATTTGGATCTTTAACATTAATAATCTGTAAATACAACAAAAGAAAATGTTAACAAATAAATAAAACAACATTTGCAAGAAATGAGAAATACCTGTAAAATATCGCCAGATTTAAAGGCCAAACCAATATCCTTGCAGGGTAATAAAGAATCCTCCGAAGGATTATATGTAAATAAGGCACGCATGTAACACTAAATAAAATATTCAATAAATAAATACAAAATATTTAATTATATTCTCCATAAGTATTTAATTAATTAAACTCTCCTCAATTGATATAAATATTTAAATATATATTTTTTATAAATTTATTAAATTTGGTTTTTTTTTGTATATTCCAATTCAATTATTACTTACTTTAATTTTGTTTATGCCTAATTGATCATAATTTTTGGATTTTAGAGAAAGTGAAAATCAATTCAATTAATTTTAAGCAGAATTATTTAAAAACAAAATTAAAAATATCTTGTAACGATAATGCATTCAGTATATCACATGCATTGTATTAAAAAATTCTAGATTGCTTTTTAAATTTGTATGAATGTCATAAATCTGGGACAAATCCATTTCAGCAAACTTTTGTAAAATTTTATCATTTATTGACAACGGCGATTAGCTTCGATATATATTTATAAAACGACCGCCTCTTTATGACAAGAGCAGAACGCTGACATGTAAAGTGAAAGATAGTCTTCTACTCCTCCTTCTCGAAATCTTAGCACCTGCTGACGTAATTGGGAGGACGTCTATTGGCATGCCTTCTAATAGGACAATGGCCCGTTAGATTCGCAATTATGTTATGTATGACCATGGAGGAATAGAATTGAATCAGTAGCCCTCTTCTTATCTATTCAAATTTTTTTTCTTCTGAGACCAACACTCAGTAAATGAGCCCTATACATGCACTGCATTGTGTTAAAATACAGGAAAGATAGTTTATAAAAGAAAGTTTTTAATGACCATACACTGACCATACCTTCTTTTCTTTTTTATATTGTGAGTAATCGCATATTGATGATGAAGTCGCCGTAGTCTAGTAGGTAGTGTGTTGGCTTATTAGACGCGAAGCCAGGGTTGAAATCCTCGGCCAGACATCAAAACGAAATATAAAAAATATTTCTTCGGCGACTTCCTCTCAGCAGGTTTCTGGCAAAAACTTTGAGAGTAAATAAACCTGCCATTAAAAAGTTTCTAAAAAGTCTGTCGTTCGGAGTCGACGTTAAACTGTAGGTCCCGCCACTCAAGTATAAAATTAAGGCACACAACATGAATGGTGTGAGAAGCTAGGCCGTAATCCTGACTGAAGTGTTGTAATCGCTAATTATGTATGTCTGTATGCACAGCTCCTGCAGACGTCATTCGAGGGAATACCATGTTAATCGACATGCTTTTCAATAGGACAATGGCCCGTGAGAATCACAATTATACGATGTGTGGTCAAGCGAATGAGGGACAGAAGTGAATCAGTTCTCTTTTTATCCATGAAAGTACAACAGTAAAACAATCGAACAATAACTAGTTTAACTGAGGCAATCAGAATACCTATGACCTGTAATAAGACAGAGATAGTAAGCTCCATACTGATGCTAGCCAGTTAATCGGGAATGCAATATTCAACGATAGCCCTTTTGTCTCGCAACACGTTTTAGATTTAACGTTCAATCGTCAGAAATTTCTTTGAGAAAAAAATTTCGGCATTAATGAACGAAGACTTACGTCGAAGAGACGTTTATTAGGGTCTTCAGAAGTTGCTGCCTCTTGGCGTAAATGCTGAAAAAATTTGCCCCCAAACTGATTTTGAAATAAACCGATTGTTAAGCGCGCTATATGGCAAGTTGCACTATTTTGACTCAGTCAGCATGGCATGATAGCACTCACTATTCATCGTAACGTCATAATGAGCAATGAGCAAGAATTTCCAAAAAAAAAAATAAGTACTGATTACGTCGTTAGCGTGATTGTAGCGTAGTCGCCATAGTCTAGTAGGTAATGTGTTCGCTTATTATACGTAAAGAAAATATTTCTTCGGCGACTTCCTCTCAACAGAATTCTGGCAAAAACTCTGAGAGTACCATGAGAGTACCTGCCATGAAAAAGTTTCTCAAAATCTGTCGTTCGGAGTCGACGATAAACTGTAGGTCCCGCCACTCATGTATAAAATTAACACACTCAACATGAGTGGTGTGAGAAGTTAGGCCGTAATCCTGACTGAAGGGTTGTAATAGCCAATTATGTATGTATGTATATTGACGTAATAATTTGCTTAAGCCCCGGTTAGCCAAACGTCCAAGGAATATACGCGTTCGTTTTTAGCTTGTGAAGAGCAACCGAAATTACATCACGGTTCAAAACATTTAATCAGAAATGATCCTCTGCACTAAACACAATTCTTTGATAAAAACGCTTTACTTCGACCAGCTTCAATTGGCTTCTATTGTTGTACAAGCTATATTTTACAGGCAAGTATGCCTATGTAAAATATTCCACTTTGTCAAAGGACATAGGCTAACAAGTTATGAACGACAATGAATCCAAATTTCGGCTTCTTCTCTAAGATTTCGCATTACAATAGCAATATTCTCTTAGGTACATGGAATTCTTTGAATTGTTCTTGTTTGTGAATCGACATTAAAATTAGTGCGAAGACGATCAATAATTTTTCATATTTCAATTTATTCGAGATGTCTGGGCTGGGATTTCTACCACGGCCTTACGTCTTATAAGCCAAGTCATTACCAAAGTCTAAATTAAAAACACGATAATGTCGACGCCTTAAAATTTTTTAAATTTTTTGCCATTAAAATGCAGAGTTTCAAGTCTTTTCAAGCTGATTCTATGCCATCATTCATGTTAAATCCAACAAAAATTAAACGAAATTTGCTCATCGTTTAGGACATTCATACAACTAAATTGCCGCATTATTTGCATTCCTTTGGTAGGATTTTTATTAAAAAAAAGCTTATTTTTAATATTTGAAAAAAACTAAGATGCTAAAATAAATAATTAAACTAATAATTAAACTAAAATAAAATTAAATCAATCTTTTGCTATTAAATTAATCGAAATCAAGCAAACATAACTTCTTTTAAAATAAATATTAAATTTGTTTGCTAAAGCAGAATTTTTTTTTTTCATTTTCAAATAATAAAATATATATGTATGTATTTATGAACATATATATGTCTATAAGCAACATTCAGCATAACAACTAAACACCACTTACCGTCAACTTTTTGCCTGGCTCTATTCTAGCAACACCATTTTGTTTTACCTGGCCACTGGTTAGACGTGACGAACGTATTTCCTCTTCAACATTCGGACCAATTTTCAATGTTAAATTCTCTTTTGCCCGTGACACTTCGATTTGTAAATCTTCTGGACTGCGTACAGGTGTACCATTTACTTCTAATATAACATCGCCCGGATGTAAGAGACCCTGTTTATCGATAACACCACCGGCTAATATGCGGGCAACTACAAGTTGCTTGTGTTCATCTATTTCGACGGTCAAGCCGAGTGGTTGGTTGGGAATGCGTCGCAAACCAACCATTTTAATCGTTTCAACCGGCATCGTTGTATTAATCACTTCGGGAGGAAATAGATAACCACCAGATTTACGTTGAGATATCGATTCGAGTTTTGTGAGCGAACCACCAGCAGCTTTTAAACGAGCTTCGTATAGATGACCTATTTCATCATGGGCACGTATAAGAGCCTAAATAATGATCAAATTGTAAAGAAAAAAACATTAATTAAGTGAAGAAAAATCTCTGTGCATAACATTATCAGTAAGGCCTTGGCCCTTAAATAGAAAACAAAATTCTAAAAATTGATTATTATGTACGAATGTATTGTGTTGGCTCAAATTATCGTAATTAGAGGCTAAATCAAGTGATGTCTCTATAAGAGCATTGAAAAGGTTTTACTTTCACGTAAAGTAAGGACTAAAGTGCCACAGACAATAGCAGCTCATAGTAAATAATTATGTTAAGTTCCACTAAACGATTTTGCGATAGTGAGGCCCGTGTGGGACCTATATATCGCGCTATTTTATCATTTAGGCTTTGTCCTCTAGCTATAAAATATAATCAGAGTATTGCGTATGTTATGGTTGGACTCTATTTTCATTACTTATTGAAGTCGCCGTAGTCTAGTAGGTAATATGTTGGCTTATTAAACGTAAGGCCACGTCAAAAGCTCTGAGAGTAAATAAAATTGCCATGAAAAGATTCTCAAAAAAATCTGTCGTTCAGAGTCGACTTTAAACTGTAGGTCCCGCCACTCATGTATACAATTAAAACGCACAACATAAGGGTTGTAATGACCAATTATGTATGTATGTATGAACGGAATCGAGGAAATTAAAATTGGCGACCATTGGCATTAGCCATTTATAGAAAGCACTAATCTCCCTGTTAAAGCCTTATTTCTGTTTCTCATTTTGAAGCCCTTTAGATAGGAGAAGAAAGTGAGATTCAGTACCATATTTATGCCCTTACCTAGAGTATTAAAATCATTCTCATTTACACTATCATCAAGAGATCAGAGGGATATAAAAGATTATTATCATGAGAGTGAACTACGTTTGTACGCCTATCTGTTATTAGTTATTGCGCTCTGAATATCAGCACTGAATTCACCGGACATGGCAGGTATGCTTCAAAGATAGCAAACTGAGGAGACATTTGTGAAACTATGCTGCACTGTTTTCAGATTTTACTGTGTTTTTTGGGTTATAAGCCAGTGCAGATTATGCGCACTTTAGTGTACACAATCGAAGAGATAACAAACTTGTCTTAGTCCAAATTTAATAGATATTGCCGCCGAGCAGAACCTGACAACTGGCGTTGTATTATAGGGCTTTAATAGTACCACTTATTTTCTTAGAAGTCACCGTAGTCTGGTAGATAGTGTGTTGGCTCGATTCAAAGCCTGGGTCAGATATGTCGAACAAAACGAAATATAAAAAAATATTTCTTCGGGGACTTCCTGCCAGCAAATTTCTAGCAAAAACTCTGAGGGTAAATAAAATTGTCATGAAAAAGTTTCTCTGAAAGGTTGTCGGTTCAAAGCCTAGGTCAGACATCAAAACGAAATTTGTAAAAAAAATTTTTCGGCGACTTCCTCTCAGCAGATTTCTGGCAAACACTCTGAGAGTAAATAAAATTGCCATGCGAAAATTCTGTCGTTCGGAGTCGACTTTAAACTGTATACACGCATGTATAAAATTAACACACACAACATAAGTGGTGGGGGAATGAAGGTCGTAATCCTGACTGAAATGTTGTAATGACGAATTAAGTATGTATGTATTTATTTTCCCTAAGGTTCGCATTCCAAACAGCTGAGTGTGTCAGGATATCAAAAGTCTCTTTATATGGGACTGAAATTTGGAATAACTAAGTCAATTTGAAATTAAAACTGAAATTTTGTGGATATATTATAAACCATTACAACTCTTCAGTCATGATTACATGCTAGCTCCACACACAACTCAATTTATGCTTGTTATTTTTATCCAAGCGTGGATTAATTATAAAATAAAATTAGCCGGACCTTATTGAAAAAATCGTAGTCGCCGTAGTCTAGTACGTAGTGTGTTGCTTATTAGACGTAAAGCCCAGGTTCAACTCCAGGCCAGACATCAAAACGAAATATGAACAAAAAAATATTTCTTCGGCGACTTCTCTCAGCAGATTTCTGGCAAAAACTCTAAGAGTAAATAAACCTGCCTTGAAAAAGTTTCTCAAAAATCTGTCGTTCGGAGTCGACGTTAAGCTGTAGGTCCCGCCACTCATATATAAAATTAACACACACAACACAGGTGGTCTGAGAAGCTAGGCCGTAATCCTGACTGAAGGGTTGTAATGGCGAATTATGTATGTATGTTATTAAAAAATTCTACATTAAATTGTATTTAAAGTATTGTAAAATGTTCATAATATTTACCCGAAAATGTGGTTGTGCTAAAAGTTTTGCTAATTCTCTTGATTCCAAACGTCTTGAGGGTGAAAATTTGCGTATAATATCGTCACAAATTGGTTTATTATTCAAATGTGCTGGCAAAAATGCTGGAACTGGCTGGGGTTCTGTTGGATTTAACTGAAAAATAAAAACAAAAGAAAAAGACAAAGAAAACAATAAATAACGAGAAACAATTTAAAGTGGATGGATACAAGCACTAATGGAATAATTTAATTAAGCAGCAGTAGTCGTTTAATTGGGCATTGCGTAGGTCAAGATACAACAATAATAACCATAAAATAATACATATCAACAAAATGATGACAAACTTGTGAGAAAGAATATAACAAAGAGAAGCTGAGAAAATAATATAATTCTATCCATAATAATTTAATTTATTTTTTTTTTGTCTATAAGAATTTTATTAATAATATGATGCGTTCGGCATTTAACCTCCAAGTGATCTCTCACATCATGTTTCGTTCGTTTAGTCCAACAAATATTTTAATTTCTGAAAATGTTTCGTTTGTTTTTCTTTTTTTTCGTAAAGCTTTCCCACATCATTCGTTTAACGAAATTTATTTTAGCCTTTAATGAAGGTCAGGTCGGGAGTTACTTGGTCTACAATAGTTTTTCCATGACTTTAATGTTACAATTTCTGCCTTGTGTTGGTTGGTTTTTTATTTAATTACACTTGAACTACATTTTTACAGTCAGTCACCAGCAGCAACAATTAATTAATTTAAGGTTTTGTTTTTTTGTTGGTATTTTATATAGTTGTTGTGGTTATTTTGATTTAGCAATCATTTCCTACGTTTTATAGTGTAGCAATAAATACCAATTAATTGCCTTTAAAAGAAAGAAAATGTTTTTATTTTTCATAAAAAAATTCACTTTCCTTTAGACTTTCATTTTATGGCAACTAAATATCGACAATTGCTTGTAGTTGTTTTTGTTTTTTATTTCTAGTTTATATTACTTAATGATCATTAGTAGATATTAATAAATGATCATTATGATGATCACGTAATGTATGTACTGGCAACAATTGTTGTTGTTGTTGTTTAACGTATGGAATGCCATACAATTACTTTCTATGATTCATTCATTCGTACGAGTTGTGGTGCGGTCTCGTACGTGTATGATGATGATTAGCAGCAACCTCACCATAATAGTTTATTAGGAAAATTCAAGTTTATACCGGGTTACGTTTTATTTTTCCTTTTTGTTTTTATAATTTTTTATACTATACACACATACATATATGTATGTATATATAGTAGATACATATACTCGCTCCCAACTATTAAACGAAGCAACATCATGCATGAGAAGATAATTTTCAATTAAGAAAAAAAAATAATATTTTGCATTTTCATTAAAAAAAAAACAATTGAAAGCGTAATTTTATAAAACAAATTTATAAAAGAAATGTTTGAAAAATATAATCGACATAAAAGTGATTTAAAAAATTATTTACATACAGATTGTAATCATTTTAATCATTGCAACCCCTATGCAATGCAATGATGTATTGGATTCCGCTTTCTTACTAGCAGATTGAGACTCAATTACAAGAAATATATTAGTTTTATAGGTTAGTTTTAGTTTTTATATATATTCTCCGATATATTCGGTCATTACCCATTAACCAATAATGGATTCTCTTTCTTATACAATAAACCGTCTTGATTGATTGTCGTTGAGGACTTTTGGACTAGACCGTATCCGTCTATGCTGGGTTCCGGATCATAGCGGAATACTGGGCAACGAGACGGCGGATGCCCTCTCTAGGTTAGGTTCACTTTCTGGGGGCGATTTAATAGTTGGTCCTGACCCCCCAGTCTGCCACCTCTACGGCTTCATCAATGGATGGGTCGGGGAGGAATAGCAGAGACGTTGGGGGAACGGATCGGGTTGTTTTGTTTCTAGATGTCTATGGCCTGCTGTGGACAGTAAGAGAACAGGTTGGCTGCTGGGCTTGGATAAGGCCAGCTTAATGTTGGTTGTCGATTTTACCACGGGGCACTGCGAGATTAGGTCGCTGTTCCAGATCCTAGCCGGACTATTGCAGGGCATGTTGCGATGAGGAGGAGTTGGAGACTATCGAACTCCTCCTCTGTAACTGCCCAGCCCTTGGTAGGTTGAGGACTCTTGGCAGGGCCTTCTTTGAGAGTTTGAATTCTGTGCCGCAATCAAGGTTCTCCACAGATTCATTAGTGGCTTAGACTGGTTGAGAGGTGCTAGGGCTTCATCAGTGTAGTCGCGCTCTCCCTTTTTGTTGTGTCTGGTCTGTGTAATTCCTCCGCTTCCCATTCTCCCTTTCCTAGATCCTCTCCTTTTATCCTATCTTCTTTATCCCCTATTATCCTTCCCTCTTTGAGGACGTTGTACAATGGCTCAATTCGACCTCCGGGTACTGTACTTGTCTTAATTGACAAGTACACGTCCTCTAACCTAACCTAACCGTCTTGATTCGTGAATAAATATTCTTCGGCGACTTCCTCTCAGCAGATTTCTGGCAAAAACTCTGAGAGTAAATAAACCTGCCATGAAAAAGTTTCTCAAAACCTATCGTTCGGAGTCGACGTTAAACTGTAGGTCCCGCCACTTATGTATAAAATTAACTCAAAAAACATAAGTGAGTGAAGCTAAATCGTAATCTTGACTAAAGGGTTGTAATGACCAATTATGTATGTATATGTGTATGTATTATCAAGTATTCTGCGATGGTCCAATTCTCAATTCTCGGACAATTTGGGAGACGGTAGGCTCAAAATATTTTCTTCTATACTACAATTCAAAGAAAAAATCAAACTACTCAGAGTGGTCGTTACTACTAATAGTCGTAATGTAATAGCGTCTCATGTAAAAATATGTAAAAAATGTAAACCAACTAATACGGCGAGTTCCATAATAAACAAAATGGTTCTGAATTGGAATTTTAATTTACATTTTGATAGATCATGGTGATAGACACACTGAAAGATATGATCATGAGAGCACCTTCAAATAAATATTTATTATCATTAGGCTTTATGATTCGACTTTCCCGTGAAGTAGCCAAAATAGCTAACTCTCAATATATAATTAACCGAGGTAGAGTACAAATAATAAAATCGTTGCCTCAATGCATATAATAGAAAAACATAGTCGTATTCGGCCAATCCCCTTATACGAACAGTAAATCACACTTCAGCAGCGTTAAAAGAAGTTTTGTTATTTCATATAAAAACTTATTAGTAAACTGAACTACAAATTTATAATTCTTGGACCAAAGTGGAACCATTCTTGCAAAAGCTGATGGTAAATTGTAGGTGCATAAGTATAAACTACTACTCATTTATGAATTCATCAATAAATGCTTGAGAGTTAAATTAAGAATATATACATATTCTGACCCAACAACATGGATATCGGGAACTTAAACAACGTCGACTTATGTGGATCAGCTTTAATATCAAGAGAAAGTACAATATTATTAGTAAAGTTCTCAAGCTTCAAGAAGTTAAGGGCTAGGAAAGTGTAAACTTACATGGGAAGTGCAAAATAAACAGTAGCATTTGACATAAAGTCAATATCCTTTGCAAAATCCATAGAAAAAACATCGTTGATCCAATATTCTGCTTACATCCATAACTGGTCATTACAAGTCAGGATTACCACCCGCCTTCTCACACCACCCATGTTCTGTGTGTGAATTTTATTCATAAGTGGCGAGGCCTACAATTTAAAGCAGAAGCCGAACACCAGATTTTGGAGAAATTTTCCAATTTTATTTACCGAAGTTACGGCACGTAATGGAAGATACGTTCGTTTATAGCATACGTAAGTGAAGGTAATGGTTACCTCGTTCTCATTGATTCTCATAATTAATTCTTCTGTTAGGGGTTTGCCAGAGGAAATCGTCGAACAAATATTTCTTTATATTTCGTTTTTGCTCGAAATGTCTAAGCTGGGGTTTAAACCATGGGTTCGTGTCTAATACGCCAATACACTACCTACTAGACTACGACGACTTTAAAAACCAATATTCTAGTTTGATTTAAACAAGACTGAATTAACTACAATTATGAGAGCAAGTGGGGTTCATTATGGTTTTTCTTTAGGAAATTCTTTTTTTTTTCCGGCAGGATGTTTGTAAAGAAACCAGAATATGCTAAACAAGTTAAATACATATTATTTCTCTTGTGGAATGAAAAACAGTCAACGAGAGAGAGGTTATGCATAAATCTTTATAATTAAAGTAACTTTTCACCGTACAGCGTACTATTTACAAATATAAATTAATATTGAAAATACCTATACACATACAGATATTTTCACACAACAGTATAATAGATGACACCAAATTGTAAAATTACAAAAACAAACAAAAACGTTCATATGAATACATTAAAGTTTTCCCTAAAGAAAGAAAGAAAGTCGCATTGTGTTGATTGTAATTTTATTTTTCTTTACGGTTTTCACATATAAATTACACTTGTAGTTAAGTATGTATGTGCATATGTACGTATATACTGTATGATTAACCATAGTATAGCGTATCTGGGAGAAAGAAAACAAAATCTTTAAGTAGAGTGACTGAAGTAAAAAAAAAGTGTAAATTGCAGACAAAATCCATTTCAGTGAAGCCTCACTAAAACAGTTTAGTTTTGTTGTTGCAAATAAAATTTATGTTTTGCAAATATACATACATATATACACAATACAAATAGTATATACATAAATATATCGCTTAATAATACAAAAACAACAAAAAATAAACAAAAAGGTTTTTGACCTCTACTACATATGTACATACATACGTATGTTTTTATAAACATAAAAGAAATAAATTTATAACTTTGTTTTCATAATTGTTAAATACAATTTAACAATTTATAATAAATATGATTTAATATCAACAGATTATGGTCATGACATATGGTTATTTAAAATTTATTTAAGGAGAACGACAAATGTCTAGCAATTAAAGAAAATAAATATGATAATTAAATTGTAATTGGGGTGGCGTACTATTAAAGGCGAATGAAAAAATATGCAACAGAATATTTTATCGGTACATACAGTGAGCGCCATAAGTGAGTCAACACCCGCTATAATTTTAAATTTTCTATTATGTTCTTAAGTATAAAAAAGTCCCTTTATCATGAATTGTTGTTTTTGTTTTAACATTTTATAAGTAATAAATAAACGGTTTTATTTATTGGAAATTTATTCGACTATTTTCATTTACTTTTCTCGTTATCCTAAGAAAATGAATTATGTCAGTGGTGTTTACTTACTTTTGGCGCTCACTGTAATTGAGGAACCAATTAATTTATACGCATAACATCAACCAAATATGTAGTATAGGAGCGAATATACGGTTGTCTGTTTGAAGACTATAGCTACATACATAATTGGCCACTACAAACCTTCAGTCAGGATTACGGCCTAGCTTCTCATATGTTGTGTGTGTTAATTTTATACAAGAGTGGCGGACCTACAGTTTAAATTTTATTTACTCCCAGAGTTTCTGCCACTCTGAGAAAGATTTTTGAGAAAGTTTTCATGGCAATTTTATTTACTCTCAGAGTTTTTGTCAGAAATCTGCTGAGAGGAAGTCGCCGAAGAAATATTTTTTCATATTTCGTTCTGATGTTTGACCTGGGGTTTGAACCGTGGCCTTACGTGTAATGAGCCAACACACTACCTACTAGACTACGGCGACTTCAAGACTATAGCTGCTCACATAAAAGTACAGAATTGACTAATAATTTCCAAAAGTTTGGTTTGTATTTCAAAGGAGCGTTTCGCCTCCACTAAAAATGATTAATGAAGATAACAGTAAACATTTTTAAACCTTATATTTGAACCAAAAATTAGAATAATGGAGAATTAGCTAATATTAATTACATCAGAGTACCCTGCTAGTCTAGTGGGTAGTGTGCTAGGCTATTAGCGTGAAGCGAGCAAATTGTCGAAGTTAGCTTATCAACAATTATATATAATTTCTAATTGCATTGCAATCAATGAATAAATAAAAATATGCAATTGCATCAACAAACACTACAGCTTGTTTAAAAGGTGCTTCACCAAAGCTTTACTTTATTAGTATATGTCATTACAATCAGTTTTATTCTATGGAAACTATAAAATTAGTTAAAATTAGGAAAATTATCATTATGTTCTGCTTTTATGTTAGAAAACAACAGTAGCAAAATAGTTTAGTTTAATCTGATAGTTTCGATATTAAAGACGAATCTTGCTTTGGTGGAGTAATCCCTCAATGAAACTCGGGTAAAAATTAAGAAACTGGACATTTATAACGAAACATATAATCATTTGAATAAATCTGGATCCATAGTGAAAATTTTAAAGGATCGATTATCCATTTATGGTCCACTGATAAAGCGTGAAAAGTTTACTGAATTGAGTTTCTGTGAAACCCCATAAAATAGTATATGTATTCAAGAATAATAATAACATTTGTGACTTTAATTAATATTGCCTAAAATAAAATATATTTTAACATTAACTGGGTTATAATATATTTTGCACCGTATGGGACTGAATACATGCATACATAATTGGCCATTACAACCCTTCAGTCAGGACTACGGCCTAGCTTCCCAACACCACTCATGTTGTGTGTGTTAATTTTATACATGAGTGGCAGAACCTACAGTTTAAAGTCGGCTCTGAACGATAGATTTTTTGAGAAACTTTTCATGGCAATTTTATTTACTCTCAGAGATTTTGCCAGAAATCTGCTGAGAGGGAGTCGCCGAAGAAGTATTTTTTTCAGATTTCGTTTTGATGTCTGACCGGGGATTTGAACCCTGGCTTCAAGTCTAATAAGCCAACACCCTACCTACTAGACTACGGCGACTTCATGGGACTGAATACATAAAACAATATATTTATGAATAGAACAGCTAAGCATTTTAAATTCGAATTTTTGTTGAGTAAATTTGGTAAAACAAATGAAGAAAACCCGGATGAAATTCTTATTCAACAATTTATTGGAAAGCAACACGCTCTTTCCTACTTGGGTCATAACAGTATATGTATACCGTTCAAAGGTTAAATGTTTTCGAATTCTCCAGCAATTCGAAGATAGAAATATTCAAGTGGTTCTAAATAGAATTTGGGCATTGCTTAGTTCCTAAACAATTTAAATAATGCTTCTATAATTCTGTTTATTCTATTAACATTATCTAAAAATCTTTTTATTAAAAATCTTTTTTTATTTGAAATCTGTGTGCATGCTTACGGACAATAGTCATAACAAAGACTATAAATATATAAAGATGTTGCACTGCCATACATTGTACTGCCAGTGCCAAATTTGTCGATGGCAGTACGGCTACTGCCACTTTTTGTACTCAGAGAATTATTATACTCAGAGAACGTATTGTTCTCTTCTATAAGCAATTTATTCTCATATGCGTGTATACGTGTGTGTATATTCATTCCATTTCATAGCACAATTGTGCAGAGAGAACTCACACGCATTCTTGTGTTTTTTCATTTAGTTGTCGATCAGATTGCGACCAAAGTATAACAAGTAGTGCAACCTTTGACAGTTGAAAAACGTTCATAACATATAAACGCAGGACGACTTAGAGGGAGAAAAAAAATCTTACAATGTATTGCAAAGCAAATGTGTTAGAAGCAACAGATATACAGAGTGAAAACTGGCGGATAAAGCAGAAAAATTAAATGTAAACAAACATTTATTTTGTGTTAAAAAAGGGAAAATTTGGAATATTTTTTAATTTCTTCAATGAAAATTTTAAAGATTCTTAAATATTTAAATATTAATCGAAATGTGGTTGATTTTCGGTCACAATGAATATAGTTTCATGTGCAAAAGGTTATTAACAAGCTAAATATTACAAGATCAAAATAAGGCGTACTGCTCATAAAAAAGTTTTCTTGTTGAAAGTTGCCAATATTTTTTAATTTCTTGAGAGAAAAAGTTAAAAATTATTAATGTTATTAGTTGTTTTTATTATTTATTAATAGTTTTAGACAAAAATTAAATTTTTTATTAACTCTCGCCAATAATAAAAATCCACCCCGAAAATAAAACATAAACAAAACAAAGTTGCAATCAGAGAGAGACAGAAATACTTTTTGGTAATATTTGCTGTCTCTTTCACGACTGGTCTATGAACTGTCAAACCGTTGCGTTACTGGTTAGCTGTGATTGCGACAAGAACACATGTGTGGCGGATGCTTAATCATTTTATTTCAGGATGACACTCAAAAAATATTTTATGTTAAAAATGGTCTATGTCATTAGCTTGGCGTATTTCATATTTTTTTATTTTGTCGAATAGTATAATTTTTTTTAAATGCTTAGAAATTCTCGATTTCTTCCTTTAATAAAAAATGGGTTTTTATTCTTTTTATTTATCTAAAAAACATGACCTAATTTTTAAGCCAAAGATGGATAGCTTTATGTTATTTCAATAAAAAATAATATGTAGTGAAAAATATAGAAAGAATGTACAGCTTTAAATCCCCAAAGACTGTGTTTTTAACTTGAGAAATATTCTTCAAAAAATCGAGATCATTTCTCATTGTTATTAGTAAATTTCAATGAATATCAGTAAATCCTACCGAAATATTTTTTTGGGTGTATAATTCAAACATGAAAAAAAGCGACATAAACTTTTTTCGTTAGAAGCTGTCAAGCAATTGAATGCATTTTTACACTCTTTTTAACGAACATTGTTGCTGTTCGTATCCTATGTGTGTAAAAATCCGAAGATATTCTTCCCCTGAAAGGCATTGGTGCCGACGTCTGATGTATACATACATTGTCAAATAAAAAAACAAACTAAAAGAAGTCTTGTTTTTACAAAATGTATGTGCAAATAACCTGTGAAAAAAAATGTTACCGCTTGTTTTATTGTAGGGTAAGAATACGTGTTTTATTGTTGTAGAAATGAAACTATATCGATTCGCACCGAAATAAAAAACCTTTATTATAAATTTTTAGAACTAAATATTTAAAGAGAAACAAAACTAGCAAATTATGAAAATAACCTTTTAATTATTACATTAAATATTAAACTTTAGTAGTAATTTTTAAGCATTAAAGCTCAACAGTTATTTTGACTGTTTAAACAGCAGGCACTTCAACGACTCTAACCCCCTGAAACGTGGCTTAAAGTTTAATAGTACAACTTGGCAAGTACTTCAAGAGCTGATTAACTACATGAAACAGGTTGAATATGACGGTAATAAAATATTTTCAATCAACGGGCTAGTTCAAACAACGAGTGCTATTTTATCTTTGTCGGAAGAACTGTTTGAAGAAAATTTAAATTTGCTCTGCATTTTAACGAGCCATTTTAACCAAGATCCTATAGAAAACTTGTTTTCATATATACGTGCCAAAGGGGGACACTGCAAAAATCCATCGGTTCATGAATTTAATATTGCTGTAGCTAAGTTGTTATCTTTAAAAATGACACAGTTTAGCACCTCATCTAATTGTGCACACGACGATGCAGTGTTTTTACCTATTGAATTGGAAACAATTTTAGAAGATACTGAAAGGACTGGAAATATATCAGAAAGTACCCATGCCTCTGAAATAGATGTCGCAGATATATACAATGAAAATAAAGAATATTTTAATGAAGACGCCGATTGTTTTACGTCCAACAATGTGCCAATAGAATTAACATCAAGTCGTTATTTTGTTGGTTACATAGCTCAACGAATATCTTGCGTTAAATGTCGTGTGGATATAATTAAACCAGCGCAAATTTTGTCATATCCTTCAGAAATGTTTGTACACGCAAAAAATTATACAAAAGATTCCGACTTTGGAAGTTTGTGCGCTCCATCTGACTTATTTTTTGAAGTTTGTAAAATTCACATAAAAGTCTTCGAAAAAATATTTTTAAGAAATAAAGCTACTAAAAACATTTATTGTTGAGCAATGCGTAAGTTGCACCAAAAATACCATGTATTCCTTCTGGTTCGATGAGGATAACGAATGTTATAAACACAGAATGGAGATGCTTAATTTACTAGTTACTATTTTACTACATAAGCATTCCACATGGGAAACATACAAATTTAAATTATCCAGTATGGAAAAAGTTAAAATTTTGAAACATTAAAATAATAAATAAATTTAAAAAATACTAAACAAAAAAGCATTCGTTTTATTACAACTTAATTCCACACAAAAATAGAGACAGAAGTTCATAATTGAACTGTCTATAAAATTAAAATTATATACATACATAATTGAATAGTGTAAAGAATAACATTATAATTCGGTGCGAATCGATATAGTTTCATTTCTACAACAATAAAACATGTATTCTTACCCTACAATTACACAATCGGTAACATTTGCTTTTTCGCAGGATATTTGCACATAAATTGTATGGAAACAAAACTTCTTTTAGTTTTTAAAATTATTTAATCTGAATGTTTCTTCACGAAGAAAATAAAAACAAAAAAATATGTTTATGGGAATGTACCATATACATGTAGATGTTACTTTTTGCTCTCTTTTATTCTCTTTTGTTCTTTTTCTCTCAGTTAAAATGAGAGTAAGCACGAAGATTTAGCTTTCCCTGTTACCTACCCCCCTCATCATAAAGAAGCACAAAATTTTGTCAATTTTGAATACACTGCGTGCAACATCTTTATATATTTATAGTCTTTGGTCATAATCTGTACATTGGGGACCAGTATTATATGGGAAGATCAAGTGCAAATATCGTAAACTATGTTAACTGTATACAACGATCTTCTGAATTTAATATGTATATATTCTATATCTAGAAGGACAATCATTAATATATTCAACTCTAGCCTCAAGTTGATTCTATATATAAGAACCACAATACAAACGTAGTTCAAGCGACTATCAACTGGAGCCTGAAGAGTATTTCAAATTCCTATGAGTGCAAACGATTACACAAACCAATAGTTGACGTAGAACAGGCAAAGATAGAATGAAATTTACGAGATAAAAGAACGAGACAGCTGGATAACTGCTCAATAGCAATACGAGGATGCTCTGAAATGAAATAAAACCAATGGATTACGATAAATCTGGCCCTTTTTCCTATATGGGAACAATGGTGGGTTATTTTAATAATTGAATAATCACGAAAAAATATTGTTGAAATGATCGAATAATCCATTATCCGTATAAAAATCGATTTTTAAATGGGAATTTTTGCACAAATTGTCATACAAGCCTAAACAAGTAAAAAAAAATTTTCTGAAACGTTCATATGCTCACACAAATATCGCCTTTTTAATACAGTACAATTAAATACAGTAAAACCCCGCTTAACGCTGCTCCGCTTAAGCGGTGTACTATATAGCGACGGGGTATACTACGTATCTTTTTAACGCTCTTTAGTTAGTCTATCCAAAATAAAGATTCCAACTGTATTTTCCAAAGTCGCAATCACAATACGAACGTTGTTTCGTTTAGCGCTGGAACTTACTGGAACGTATCCCCCGCGTTAAGCGGTGTCTTGCTGTATTTAATATCGTTATATAATATTTAATTGTGTGTGTCATATCTGAAGTGAAATGAAATTCGGCACAAGATGTCGGTAATGATATGAAAAAAAAAAATTAAAATTCGACAATAATTATTCAGAACCAGTAATTGAATTTTATATGTATGTAGGAGGCGTATGTAATAAGACAAAACTTATGACCTTATGTACATAAAAACATCATTACACATTTAAATTTTAATTTGTTTTATGCAATGATATATCGGCTAAATATTTTTATAATATATGAACTAATATGACTGTTAAAGGCGTGGTCATGTTTTCTTATTATGTATTTTCATTACTTGGAAAGAAAAAAGGGAATTTTTTCTTGAGTTCAAATAATTATGTACTTGAATTGAAAATTAATTTTAATAAAATAGACACGATTTTGGCAAATAATTGAATACAAAAGAGAGTCTTATTATTGAATTCATAATTATATAATTAAACAATTGTGTAAATGCAGGTGCTAAAAAATTGTTTTAAAGTTTGAAATTTATTACAAAGAAATCATTGATTATGTTAAACAGAATTTAATAAAAATTGAGAAAAATTATTATTTTTTTTGGAGGACCACTCCCAAAAAGACTGAATAAAGCTTGACTTGACCATGTTTTATGCGGGAGCATTTAGCAAAGAATGAGAGAGAGAGACTTCGACTTTAGGCCAAAGATAAAGAGAGTATAAGAGAGTAAGCGAGAGAGAGAGAGCCAAGATAATACAAAAATAAAAAAATAAAAATATTACACAATTATAATAACAATGTCAAATGCCACAACAACAGCAAATACGATTTAAAAACACAACAAAAATTCTCCACTCATTCAAGTTGTATTGGAGGTTTTTGTTTTTCAAAACAGACTTTTTTCGATATACAAAACAGTGGTTGTTGGTATTAACTTTGTTTGTACATATTTATTGTTATCTTGTTGTTGTTGTTGGTGGTATTCTTTTGATACCCAACAATAACGAATACAATAAACAAGCACACGACGAAAAACAGTTAAAAGTAAAGAAAAACGGTCTTAAACAAAATGATTCAGAAAAAAAAAAAAAAAGAATCGTATAACATTTTATACGGATACGTCATCGTCTTTAAGCATAAAGTTCTTCTTTACTAAGCTTTTTCTCCACTTTTTTTTTAATTTACAAAATATTGGCTAAAATAAATGTAAGAAAATGTAGAATAATTTTAATCACCTAGGCAATGGTGGCACTGGATTTTGGTAAACACAAATAAAACTCTTTTTAATATTGATTTTTTTTTGTTTGTTTTTCTTTTTTTTTGTTTTTAATACAGTTTCAATTTGTTTAGTGTTGCTATTTAATTTTATTTTCTTTTTTTTATGGTTACTGAATGAAACTTTCGATTGCATTCACTTCCAAGGAAAAACTCGTACTGATTTGTCTATATTGGTTACAAAATAAACCTCAAATTTCACAAAAAACAACACACAACACAATACAATAGCGATACCAAAAAAAAAATCTACACTCACTAATTAAGAATCTTGACTTGAAAACTTAGAGATACACGAGCAACAGCAAAATAAACTGTTGAATACACGAGCAAACGTTATAGCAATAAAAAGCGGGAGTTTAAAGTCGTTGCATTATGGTGAAGCTCTCGTAAACACAGTCATTCACTCACGTACACGTTCACCGACCGATACACACACACACACTCATACACATTCACCTAAAGCGAACTTTAAGCCATATACTCATCGTTCTCCCCAAAAATATAAACAACAATATATAGAAAGAGTATGAAATACTCTCTTCTGAGCGCGTTTAGTTTAACTCTTTTTAAGCCAGTCACATTTATAAATACCGTTTCGTTTTGTTTCGTTTTTGCCGTTGGCTTTTACGCTTTAAAAGTTTCGTACCTTACCTAAACACAGTCCAAACGTTACTAACTTGTAGTCTTTGGCATGGGAACGACCAAACCCCAAAACAATCAAACCAAATACAATAGTGGAGACTAGCTTGCCAGTTTCAGGCTAAAGCAAAGCGTAAGCAAATGATTGTGCACAGCAAGCTAAAGTCTTCGCCATAATTTTTTGTTTTAAGTTTTCGATGTTTTATTGTATGTATGTATGTATTTCGAACATTGAAATTAAAGGCGAATTCACAGAGAAAAAAAACATAGAATTAGAGGGGAAAATTAGTTGTTATACACTGTAAAAATATAAAAAGTCTTTTGAATTAATTACTTGGTAGCATGTCTGAATGTCATTGCATTTAAAATATATGCATCGTAAATATTTTATTAGAACATTTAGTAAATTGTGTTGTAAATGGATATCGGTTGTGTGGCTGTGTTTAAAGTTAGCTACGATTGTTTAATTACGGTCGGCTAACTCCTGGGACTGGAGATATAGACGATTTTGTAAGACCAAACAAAATGCTTTATATAAATTGGCAAAATTCGGTAAAATTTAAAAGGGTGCGGTTTTCTGACCTAGTGGGCTGGATCAAGGATTCCAAAACAGATTTCGTTACGGTAAATAACTCTTGGGACAGGAGATCTAGCCCGCAAAGCTAAATGTTTTCTTCAAATAAGCAAAAAGAATGCTATCTATAAATCAGGCTAAATTTGATAAAAAAAAAAATGGGCTTGCTCAAATGAGCGAAGTGTACTCTGCAGAAAAAATGCATGTCATAGACCAAAAAATGTAAGTCACCAACCAAAAAACTGCAAATCATCTACCAAAAAATGCAAGTCATCGACTACAAAAAGCTCGTAATCGAACAAACAAAAGGCAATTCATCGATCAACCAGATACAAGTCAACGGCAAAAAATGCAAGTTATCGACAAAAATGCAAGTCATTGTCCAAAAAATGGTAGTCATCGACCAATAAAAATGCAAGTCATCGACCCAAGAATGCAAGTCATCCACTAAGAAAAATGCAAGAATATGCAAGTCAATATGAAAAAAAATGCAAGTCATCAACCAAAAAATGCAAGTCATCGACCAAAAAAATTGACAAAAAAAACGCAAAATACCGACAATGTTCCTCGTTTTATATAGAGAACTTTTTTTGTTAATTTTAAAAAAGCAAATAGCTTCGACGCCTATATCTCCAGTCCCAATTAGGCCGTAACGAATCCTTGAGGCTATGGCTATTCAGCCCACTCGGTCTATTTCCCCACTAGAGCCATTTTTTATCCGATTTTGCCCGATTTATATACTTTGCTAATTTGAATGCGTATACGAAATGTGCTAGCTTAGTGTCTACCAGTGTAGTTTCCATTATTTCTATCTGTTTTACATAAAACTAGTCGATATGTCTCCAATCTCAAATTCATGAAAATCAGTTGATACTAACATCGTTATTTTAATACATAAATTATAAATTATTTCAGATTCCTTTGTTAATCAAAGAAAAAACGCATATAGAAGAGAATAAAATGACGTAATTCAATAAAATATTATTTATTAAGATTCGAAAGCAGATTCCAATCCATGGATAATTGTTTTTAACAAATGATATAAACTTCTTTAAAAATAGAAGTAAAATTATTCACAGAATTATTTCTCTTCCAACAGGTTTCTAAGCTAGAAAACACTTGTTTTATGAATATTATGCCGTTTGAAAGCTTAAAACATTCTGCTTTAAGCCGCAATGAATTATAACACTGACCTCAATGAAATGCTTTAATTTTCTTTGTATCAAAGAAATTTGTTTCGCAATTAAAGATGACTTATTTCATTATAAACGACCAAAAGTCTAAAAGATTAGCAACACCAAGCAAAACCAGAATGTTTAGTTAAATATACTGGTAAAAACACACTCATTACCAGATTCTGTTAATGTCGTACTGGGTTAATAGGGTTCAAGTTTAGCAATGCAATCATGTTTAACATTTTATAGAGTTTTTTTCAGCGTTAATGCAGTCTTGCCAGCCATTGATTTAAATAGAATTGTAAATTTAAATAAAATATGGGGCTGAACTATTGTTGAATTTAGAAAATCAATTTTACAGACTTTAATTGAGGCAAATTTTCACCAACAAAATAATGCGCTATAAACTGAAACATGTTGTAATACGGAATATAAGATGAATGCATAAGAATTTTCCAATGTGGCAGCCTAAGTTTAAAGAAAGTCACTTGAATCGATTTGTATGCCCCGTTGTTGTCATGATATAATACATTTCCTCACCAATTGGACAAAATAGACTGAATTTCGACAATTACTTCCTTACGATCCAATTATTGACACTACAGATACAAATTACGAACAGCTCATAGCAACTGATTTCCTGCAAATAGCACCCAACTGGCAGCAAACCGTAATACTGACCGTGTCCACAACGACCATTTTCACATGACGTAAGTAAGGAAACAAGAAATATAAGAAGGCGATTAACACTTCTTCTTGACGTGGCACTGTACCCAAAATATGGGTACCTAGTCGTTAATAAGAGTTCGGAAATGAGTCAGCAAATAATCCAATTAAAAGAGGTAAATAACCAATAATCCGCAATCCGCATAGCACAAAACTTTTTAGTGCTTTGAAAACCAGCCTACGAAAGTGAGCGGAAACGTCACACGAAGTATTGTAAAATAATTACGCAGGAGGAAAAATAGAAAATAAACCCTGAAGGGATCCTGATGAAAGGAATACCATTCGTATTATTAAGGCTAAGACTTGAGCCGTAGTCGCGGTAGTCTAGTGGGTAGTGTGTTCGCTTATTAGACGTAAAGCCCCAGCCAGACACCGAAATATGAAAAAAAAATATTTCTTCGACAACTCCTTCTCAGCATATTTCTGGCAAAAACTCTGAGTTTCTCAAAATCTGTCGTTCGGAGTCGACGTTAAACTGTAGGTACCGCCACTCAAGTACAACATTAAGGCACACAACATGAGTGGTGTGAGAAGCTAGGCCGTAATCCTGACTGAGGGTTGTAATGGCCAATTATGTATGTATGTAAGACTTGAGCACACTAATAACCTAAATAATAATTAATGCAGGGCTTGTGGTGGAAACATCGAAACCATGGAGCACTTTTAATGCCTTTACTTGACTTTCATAAGCTCGAGGTGTCAATATTTTAGGGGAAGACATTATACTAGGCATGACTGATAGGTAAGGAATATACTGGAAGAAGCGCCGGAACTTTGTGCAGGAAACAGGCATTCTATAGAAAATATGGTTGATACCCCTTAATAGTAAGGGGTAAACCACAATCCAACTTAATTGTTTAGGGAAATGAGACCTTAAAACCTATGGTTTATCTCCTGCCATTTAACTTATATATGTACCTAACTACCTAATCTGTGTGTGAACCACCTTTTACCACCAGCCACAATTTGCTTCAGAAATAATCTGATTTTGTTAGTAGTGCGACCTGGAGGTTGTTTGAGCCTTCAGAAATTGTAGCTCTTACAATCATATATACGTGTGCTGTACGAATTAATAGCGGTTAGGTTAGCATATAAATCTGTTTCTCGCATTTCACATACAGATAATGCACCTAAAGAATGAATACTTTCTGTAATACAAAAAAGTATAAAGTATTTGGTTCTAAGAAATACCATTTTGCTAGCAATTCTTCACTTCCTATATATATATAAATATATGAAGTCTCCGTAATCTACTAGGTAGTGCATTGGCTTATTAGACTTGAGGCAACGGTTGAAACCTCAGTTCAGACGTATCCAACAAAACGAAATATGAAAAATATTTCTTCTGTGACTTCCTCTCAACAGATTTCTGGCTAAAACTCTAAGAGTAAATAAAATTGTCATGAAGAGTTTCTGAAAAATCTGTCGTTCGAAGTCGACGTTTAACATATGTTTAAAATTAACACACTCAACATAAGTGGTGTGAGAAGCTAGGTTGTAATCCTGACTGAAGGGTTGTAATTGACCAATTATATATGTATGTGTGTATATAGAAATTATGGAATTTTCACATGGTAACTGCCTTATCTTTACGAATTGGGAAACCGTCATCTTTGTACATTTATTTGAGGAAGTGACAGTACTAAAGATGTACTGCAGTACTTTCTAATTTCTTAGTGTTTTCACTTCAAAACATTTATGTTCTTTAACAATTCCTTTTTCGAAATTGGACGTCATATACATATGTATGTATGTATATATGTATGTACGTATGTATATAACGTCAATTATTTCTTAAAGATTTAATTATATAACACACGTAAAACAAATATACGTACATAATATTTATGTACTATAACGATGAAATGAACTGAAAAACCATTTCGAATGACATCAAAACTTTTAAGACAAAATTTGTTGTTGAAACAATTTCAATAAAAATAACCCTAAAACAGGTATAAAACTGGAACTCATGATAAAGCACAGTTACAGATATCGTGTTATGCTGAACTGCATACAAATGTTGCATGGAAGACTTTAAAGTTGTTGTTTTCGGTAAAAAGCAAATGTTTGTTTTGGTTATTAGTGCTTACCAAAACAGAAACTGGTTTTTTTAGTTTTGGTTAAATAGCACTTCTTTTATAAAATATTCAATACGAGCGAGTGGATATATGTATATATGTACATATATACAGGCATATGACGATTTAAGTTGTTTTTGAATTTTTAAAGCTTTTTTTACATTGTAAAATGAAAACATATGAAGCTTTTCATTTTCCACTACTACTCATATGCATACGATGAAGATGAAACTAATGGATAAAAACAATACACACACGTACTACGTCATACAAATCAGTTTAAAGCTTTTAATTTTACACGTACATTGTACATACGTTAGTGTTGTAAATGTGTTGTAATCTGTTGGGTGGTGGGTGACACAATGCTCCATTAAATATATTCTAATTTTTTCATTTCTTTTTTAAGGCAACAAACAATCTCATCTGAAAAATCTATTTGTGTTAATTAATGCTTAAACATGGTAAAAGTGTTCTTCAATATTTTTATACTTTCACTGCAATGTTTTCGTTTATTCAAAAGGTCACGCTATATTTTCTTCATATGCGTGATTCGATATGACTCGCAGTAATCATACCACAGGAAAATAAATTTGTAATTTAATAAACAATCTTCGACATACAATATTCTAATTAAATGGTATAATCATTAAAATCGTGGGACTTACATACAGTGAGCGCCAAAAGTGAGTCAACACCCACTATAATTTTAAATTTTCTATTATGTTCTTACGTATAAAAAAAGTTCCTTTATCACGAATTGTTGTTTTTGTTTTAACTTTTTATAAGTAATAAATAAACGTTTTTATTTTTGGAAATTTATTCGACTATTCTCATTTACTTTTCTCGCTATCCTAAGAAAATGAATTATTTCAGTGGTGTTTACTCACTTTTGGCGCTCACTGTACATGCAGAACACGAAACGAAGAAGAATGGATTTCAGATATAACTTTGAGAACTAACAAACAGTGAAAAGAATAAAGTTTGGTATCACGATATGCCAAATTCAGCTTTCAAAATAGTAAACGGTTGGATGACATAGCTATGGCTCCACTAGATGATGTCGAAAAAAATTTCTTTAGTAGACCACTTTTACCCAAATATAATTTAAAAGTGAATGCCAATAATATCTCTTCTGTTCATCACTTAAAACGTACGTTCGTTTTTAGCACATGAGTAGCATTCATTGCTATTCGTATTCTAAAAACGAACGTACGTTCCGTGGACGTTTGGCTAACCGGGAATTTAGTCTTTACGTCCTGTTACTTTACGACTCATCTAGTTCCTCAGTTAGTTGCCCTGCTCCGTTCGTTACGTATAACAGAAAGTAAATTCTAATTCTATCTTAAAACTAGGAAATCTTTCAGCAGCCTAAAGAATAATAAATTAACCGAAATTGAGCGTATTGCGCCTGGGATAATGTACATTCACGGAAAATGTAGATACATTCTGGGAAAATGCAATCCTTCACGAAGAGCTTACGGAAATGATTGTAATTAGCATACATACCTAAGGAGATCAATTGACCAAGAATTACTTATAATTAAATGCCCTGGTAGCCTAGTAGGTAATGTGGTAGTAGAAATCATTGGAAAAAGCATATCTAGGAAAGTGGTTTCAGCTCCGAAACTGTCACAAGTTGGCTTGAGGTTTGTCATACACAAAAATATCCTCAACGACATAATCGATAATTTGGAAAATGGTGGGCAGACCTATATTTATGTTTTAATTTTATGTGAAAAAGCTTTCAATAACCACCAATGTAATGTGGATTGCACTAGAATGTAAAAAAATTTCCCATAGACTAATATCTACCATCAAATATGTTTAGGGAATTCGAAAAACACTCTTATGCTATAAACGCAATGCAGCATACCCAAGAATTTTGCAGCAACAGTCTGTTTCTTGTTGCGTTGCCTTTAAAATAATTATTTTCACCCATGTATTCTATTTTGAGAGAATGCTGTGTTTGCTGCATAGCGTTTGTAGTGTTTATAGCATTAGGATAGAAACTAGTGTACCATAAGGATTTATAAGATTCTCCCTTTGCATTTAATGCAGTGTTGCATTCCATCTTAAAAAGAACACTTAAAAATTGGCAAAAGGATAAGATGGGAACTTCAACGTAGTCTAAATGATATGGATTATATAGACGATATCTGTCGTCCGGCTCAAGACATCTCCGATCTTGCGTTAAACCTAAGCAACATATCTGAAGTAACAGAGGAAGATGGACTGCTACTTCGGCAGCATTATATTCAAAAGTGTGATGTAAATATTGAAAAAAGAATAAATATATAAAAATATTCACATTTTTTGAAATGAACCTCGTACATTGTGCTGTTCGTGTGGTCACCTTGCATACGTGAGAAAATTAATTTTCTGTTTTTATAGCAAAGGACGACACTCAGTCGCCACAAATACAAATATTCTCATATACATGTTTAAACATAAAAATATATTTTTTAATATACATACACACATATGTACGATTTTCATACGTACATACATACATACATATGTATTTATTTATTTACATATGTAGTATATATATTTAATGCACGATATTTTGAAATATTTATAAAATAACAAAAGTTGGCATGTGTGCCTAAATTATTACCATAAAAATTTATTGTTTTCTATCTTGAAAAAAAAGTTTAATGAACACAATCATTAATTCAAATTAATTTCGATTTCGAGGGAAACACCCATAATTAGGAAAAATTTGCAGATGACAGGTTGTTGACAAATGTTGGTGAATAATAAATTAATCTTAATTAAAGGATATGAATGGTGTTTGAACTATGTGTGGTCTGAATGTAAATGATTAATTAGAATTTTAGGGCCATAGACGTAAAATAAAAACAATAAGAAACAATTATAGTTGGTAGGAATTAGGTTAGTTATCAAAACTAAGTCAAGTTGTATGCACCCTAAGTGTTCAATTCTTGGATCGCCAATATCGTTATTAAAAAGGCTTTAATAACAAACATATACGAATACATCAAACCGAATACATAAGCTAAGCAGATGGAATCCGAACTATTCCGATAAATTTGGTATCAAATATAAGTGGAGTCTAATTATAATGTAACGGCAAATGAAGTGAATGGCGACTAGAGATGATAATGTCAAAGGAACGAACAAACGATGCCTTAGTCAGAATTGAACGTCACGTGGAGATTGCTTATTATTTGCTAAGATTAACGGAGTATCATCTATTATGAGCTGCTTCTCTAAGCAGCCCTCAAGCAGTTCACTGGGTCATTAAAGGTCATTGTAATTTTTTCGAAAAAGTATCTTCAACAACGAAGTTTGTTTTGCCATTTCACACTAATAAACGGTGTGTCTTCATTGCATCAACGCACTGTTCGATGCCTACTAATTTTTTTTCTGTCCTAGAAAAGAAGAATCGACATGTGGTTTCAACTACACATTACATAAGTTTCGTGTATTTAAGGATAAGCTAGCCACATATCCAGCCCTAGAAACCTAGATCACAGCTATCAATAGTGAGATATTGGGAGAAGTGCTTTGAAAAGCATGCCAAAATTGGAGCGAAATTTGCATCAGGAAATCCAACCGTTTAGAAGAACCCGAGGCGGAGGGGCGTAAGTACCCAAAGAGGTTTTTTTTTGAAAACAGAAAGTAAAGTTGTTGGACACACAGTGCCTAAATATTTGGGTATGGGAAAGCTGTGTTTAAAGTGAGTATGAGGGAGATCTGGGTCGACCACAAAAAAAACTGAAATTGATAATTCCCAGCAGTTTTTACAGTTGCATCATCATACAAATATCCGAAGTTATGGGCTGATAGGGCTCCAACACATATATTGCAAAGCTTATACTATGTTCAGATATACACTTTTATTGAGTCAATATTCGGATTATTGAGTACAATATTTTAAGTATTCAGATATAACAATATACGCAGTTCAGCTGCTTATTCAATATTCATTTGACAGTTGGTAAACAAAACGGCTGGTTGTTTCAACAACATTGTTTTTATTTTGAGCTCAGGGTCGACCACAACAAAAACTGAAATTGATAATTCCCAGCAGTTTTTACAGTTGCATCATCATACAAATATCGGAAGTTATGGGCTGATTGAGGTCCAACACATATATTGCATATCTTATACATACTATGTTCAAATATGCACTTTTATTGAGTCAATATTCGGTTTATTGAGTACAATATTTTAAATGTTCAGACAACAATATATGCAGTTCAGCTGTTTATTCAATATTCATTTGACAGTTGATAAACAAAACAGCTGGTTGTTTCAACAACATTGTGTTTATTTTGTTTTGTTTGTCGTTGTTGACATTTGAGTTGTCAAATATCAACAGAAAGTGTTCGGTTAATTCTAATGTGCTCACTGAACATACTTATGACAGTGCTGCATTTTAAGTATTACTCAATATTATAACAATTTGCGTATTTATTGCGCAATAATTAATTGAAACTTTATACTATGTTCAGACATGCACTTTTATTGAGTCAATATTCGGTTATTCGACAACAATATTTTAAGTGTTCAGATATAATACAAGCAATATTCATTTGACAGTTGATAAACAAGACAGCTGGTTGTTTCAACAACTTTGTTTTTATTTTGTTTGTCGTTGTTGACATTTTAGTTGTCAAATATCAACAGAAAGTGTTCGGAAAACTGTAATATCCTCACTGAACATATTTATGGCAGTGCTGTATTTTAAGTTTTAATCAATATTATACCAATCTGCGTATTTATTGCGCAATAATTAATTGAAAATTTATATGAAATATTGAGCTCAATAATGGCCTTTATTGCGATTTACGCAATAAAAGTGCATGTCTGAACATAGTATTACTATTTAAAGGAAACAATTCAAAAATACTCAGACAAACATTATAATTCAAGCTGAACTTATATTGAATAGTTCTCAAATGTACATAATACGTATATTAACCGATATAACAGCTCATAATAGAACACCACGTATGTATATGAAAAACAAACACCTCTTACAGCGTACTTCCCATTTCGCTTTTTTTTACAAACTCAACAGCTTCACGTAATAATAATTGTCCCCAATCGTATACATACATTTCGACGCTCTTTACCACTTAAATCCATTCAACAAATGCGTACGGTTTCGTTAAGTCTTTTTCCAAAAACGTTCGTAAACACCATAAACATAACGATATAAACAAACCAGAAATCAAGTATAAACAGAAGACATAAAAACAGAAAGAGAACAAAATAAATAAACAACATATACTCGCACTTACACGCAATGCCAGCCGTATGTACGGTAATATGTATCTGAGACCAAAATAATATAAAAAAAGTGTCTAAAATATGGGTCAATTGAAACGGTAGAAGAACGAAGACAACAACGACATATTTTTACCAAAAAAAAAAAAAACAAAAAAAAAACATTAAATAACGAAATAATAGTAAAAGTTTTAATAACCATAAAAGGGCGTTGATTTCAATAACAAGACTGACTGACTGTTTCACTGATTCATACTTACCAACAGTTCTTTGTTGGGTGTTGATGGGTTACTTAGTAGGAGGCCTTTTAGGAATATTTCATCAGTGCTGGAATGATCCGAATAATGTTTACTATCCACTGCATGCTTATAGCCATCTACATATATTGGGTAAGAGATCAAGAGAGAAAAGTGAACATTAATAAAAAGAGCAAGAAAGAGGTGAGAAAACAATTTTATTTAAGAAAAAAATTGGAAAAATGCAAATAATTTTTCCAATTTTACTAAAAATAAGACAATGACCCATACTTCCATACTCGTACTCAACGTTTACGAAATACTGTATGTACATACAGTGAGCGCCATAAGTGAGTCAACACCCACTATAATTTTAAATTTTCTATTATGTTCTTAAGTATAAAAAAAGTTCCATTATCATGAATTGTTGGTTTTGTTTTAACATTTTGTAAGTAATAAATAACCGTTTTTATTTTTGGAAATTTATTTGACTATTCTCATTTACTTCTCTCGCTATCCTAAGAAAATGAATTATTTCAGTGGCGTTTACTCACTTTTGGCGCTCACTGTATGTACCAGAGAATACAATTATTTATACTTATGCATACATACATATCAACATGTAGATTTATAGTAGATCTCAAGGAGATAATGAAACATACATGGTTTTAAGATTGTAAGAAAAAATATTTGAAATTTTAATGGCAAGCAGGAAACGACTTTATAAAGCTCTATGAAACTGCGAAGCATATATACATACAAGCGATGACAAAGGAATTTACATTAAAGGAAATATATGCTTGTGATTATGTAATAACGTACATATATATGGTATGATATGTATATGTATAGGTAGGTATAGGAGGTTGGAAAAAATGTAAGACCCGTTTTTATGGTACCCTGTATAATTGAATTATGGCATAAAAGATTCTGTATATGGCAAACACATTCTTATTCATATAAATTGAAATTTTTCTAAGCTTGAGAATTACTTAGAAAGATATTCTCCATTAAATAGGCCTTTAATGGAGAAAGTAAAAAAGTCCAGATTAAATGAATCCAGAACAGGTGAATGCTAAAAAGGCGCTTATGCTCTTTAAAAGCTGTATGCGAACAACGCTTTAACACGAGTTAAAGCTCTTTCTTTTCCTAGGTGCAGCAAGAGCTTTCTAGCATTGACTGACAATACAAGGAACAATGCTAGTTCCATTTCTGCTCCCATAAGAAATGATCGCGGACTCCTTAGCCTGGTTGTGAAAGCTAACATTTGCTGGAAACCGAAAGGATATAAAAAACTATGCCTAGTTTGTTCCATTAGTATAAACAAGTCTTCTAGGCTAGATTGTCCTGAAACCGTGCTCAACGATTCTTGCTCGTTCTTTATCAAAGTTTTCAGTTCCTAACATTTTTTCATCTTGCTGAAAGGTTACTAAAGTAAAACCAATCTCCAAAAACTGTAAGGCTAATACCCTTGAATCTATCACCCAGTAGCAAATTCTTCCGCACTATTCAAGGTTGTAGAAAGTTGTGATTAACAATTATTTATCAATCAAATAATCTAATCTACTGCTGTCAATAAGCGTTACTATTCGAAAGATGAAACCAATCTATCCAACGATTTGGTGAGAAAAATATTCTACCTCTAAGCCTTTTCAATGCTTTTAACAGAATATAACTCGGCGTTTTTCAGTAGTTCAGTTTAAATTAATGCCACAAAGTTCTATTCTATCGCCAATACTACTTTTTACTTTTAATAATAATCTTGTCATTTGAACTACTAATCACATCAACATCTTTTACAGATGACTGTAATATTTTTTTATTACACTGATAGTAGGCTAAGACCATTGAATATCAATTTTGCTAATTATACGGTATATATGTATAACCATGGGTGGTGCATAATTATATAATTATTAACATCGACAAAAACAGTCAAATGCCTGAGTTTATGCTCTTTAATCACGGCAAGGTATTCATCTCTTTTGGGTCATTGGAACACGCTGACTGTAAATAGTACTTGTAGTGTTTACAAACGTTCATAAACACGCAAGAAATCTGTTAGTAGAAATTTTATTTCCTGATAACAACTTGCCGCATTTATAGGCTTTACTTAGACCAGTGTTTAGACCAATTGTCCAACTTGGAGATCCTCGTATTAACCTGTTTCTCCTCCACAGGCCCGCAACTCTTGCAAAAGTCATTTTATTTAATTTGGTCAAATGGTTTTTATAGATTTCTTACGATTACGAACCAGTCGTTATTTACTAGACGTACTCAGAGACTCTCAGGGCAGTCTGTCTCTCAAAGAAACTCGCATTTCAAGAAACTGGGCAAGCTCGTGCTGGATCCTGAAGATAGCAAACATTATTGACTGAAAGGTGCCATTGTCATCATATAAATAAGTTCAATTCATCTCATCCGCATGTAAATCATGACGCATCCGTGTAGTAAATCCGAGGTAAAAACATATCTTTGGACACTTTGTCATCGGAGGCGAAGAAGTCATTCAAAACGCTAGAGTGCTAGGTCGAGTGATTTTTCCAGCCTCCCCATTCCCTCAGGCGTATGCCACTACACACCGTACACTGCTTGATATACAGATCAAACGGAGTTAGGCAGAGCAAAGTGTCCAGAGCAGCCTGCACAGAGCTCTTGCTCACGTCGGTAACAGCTGAACCTTATTCAACATCCTCAGTTAGAAGCTCTTCTGTGCGAAGCACTCCACTAAATAAGATATTTATACATAATAACAGATCTACCAATTACCATATAGATCCAACGAATGGCATTAGGCCAAAGTCCGCATCTGTTACCAATGGAATCTTGACATTGCTACAGAGCATTCGGATCCTCCTTAATGCTTTCCTCGAGGAAAGATTAACACAATACAGCATTGTTTATAATTCTCAATTTATGTTTTCTAAAAACTTGTATAAAATAGCTTTTTATTGCAGTACATATTGAACTTTCTAGACAAATAAAATGTTTTGTTGAATAAGAGAGTAAAAGTAGTAAAAGTTCCCACTGTGCAAAATTAATCAAAAAAAACAGTAATTTAAATAAAATTATTCTTTTATTATTATTTTTACTTACCGTTATCGGTTGCTTCCACCTCATCGCCAATATTGACTTTATTGATGCTCGCCAAAAGATTGACTTTATCCTGACGTTCTTTACGTGTTAAACGAACCATGACTACAACTAAAGTTTATTAATATTGCGACCGTTATTGCAGCACACTCTTTTCTTTATTTCTTATTTATTGTTTTTGTTTTTATTTGTTATTTTTGCTTTTTTTCTTTTAGCCACAGGATCAACGGATGCGGAATGAACTTTTACTATTTATGGCTATTTGGGAAGGAGAGGAGACAAGGATGTGTGGCAATAATTCAATAGCAGAGAGTTGTTTGCAATCAGAATAAGTAGAGAGTGTAGGTTACCAGGCCAAGAGAATGTACAATATACACATACAAACACACGCACTCACTCAGTAAGCAGCTCGGCAGCAGGATGGCAGTTTGAATGCAATAAAAGTAAAGTGAAGTCTTAGAAGATTACGACCATTAAACTTCTTTGATGACGAACATCCCAAGTTTTGAAATATTCAATTCAATTCAATTTAGTAAATTGCTGGTTGCATTAAAAAAAAAAAACTTTTATTTAAATATTCTTCTCATGCAATTTGTATTATTTTCTTTCTTTTCTTTTTTAATGTTACTCCACAGACACTTTTAGTTAAGCTTCAATGATTCTGAACATTTATTTTTTTTCGTAGTTTTGTTACAAAACTTTATCTTCTTCTTCTTTCTTCATTTGTTTTATTACAACACTTTTAGAATTTTATAATTCTTATCCAACAACACATAGTGAATCCATCTTTTTTTTTATTTCCCATTAACGCTTTACGCAACTATCTGTTGCCTTTTGATGTTTTTTCACTTGTTTTACACATGGAATATATTTTCATAATTATAATCAAATATTTCTTTTATTCTTTTCTGTACACATTAATAATAAAAAAAAGATTTTTATATCTAAACAACAACGTCCATACACCCAGGAAACTTAAACGAAAATGTAATTTTATTCTCTATAGTGGCCAATACGACATAAGCCAAATGAACAACAACAGCCAACTAAATTAGCTTTTGCTTTGCTTGCAGACGTACTACTAACAAAAAAATTCGTAAACAAAACAATAACAACATATACACGTTTCTACAGACAAATTAATTAAGAGAACGTAAGAGAAATGAAAGAGATAAAATAATAACAAAGTTCATCTCTGTACTGTATATCTGCAAATTGAAATCAGTGTTGCCAGATTAAAAAATGTATCCAACGTCTGTAAACGATATCACCAAAGAGGGAAAATAATTTTAACCAATAAAATTTAAATTTAAGCCATTAGCTCTGCTAATGGCGGTGAAACTTACTTATTCTAGACATGTACCGGTCAATTCACCTCTGATAGTTCAATGATCTATGGTAATACAGTACCTATTGAAAATATTAAATCAACTGCTAAAAAATATAACTTAAAACCTTTTTTAACTACAAAATTGTTTACAGAGTTACAAAGGAAATTTAATAATAATAAAAAAGAATTGTTAATTGTTGTGTTCATTTATCACGGTTTTATCTATTTTTTGGGTACGAAAAAATGCATCTCTGTGACATAGAAAATTATTATCGTACTAGATGATTTGACATTTGCTGTTGATTAGACCGCAAATGAAAAGAGGGGCACATTTTGCAGAAAGTGTTAAAAAAGGCAAAAGTGATTTACGTGTTTTTCTTTTAAAGACTTAAGAATTATTTATAAATAATTTTATAATAAAAAGTAACAATATGCCTGACGAAGTTCAACAAACATTTGTACGCAGCTTTATTGATTATTTAAAGAAGCAAATTGATTCACAGGCCTTTGCGCCAGATGCACAGGAAAGCTGTGAAGTGGCCATACAATGCTTGCAGGCAGCCTTTGATATTGGCGAAGAGGAAGCCGTTGAACAGTCGCAGACTTCGTCAGCAGCGGGAGGAGCTGCGGAAGCGACAACGAGCACAGAAGGCAAAGTAGAACAGTTATCACTGTTTGACCTTTACGAAATGCACTATGTGGAAAAGAAACCAGAAACTTTGAAATTGGCAGAATCGATTAAGAATGAAGGTAATCGTTTAATGAAAGATGGTAAATACAATGAAGCGCTGTTGCAATATAATCGTGCTATAACGTACGATCCCAAGAATCCAATATTCTATTGCAACCGTGCGGCAGCCTACTCACGATTAGGTGATAACGAACGGGCCATAATCGACTGTAAGACTGCTTTGGTGTATAATCCAAATTATGGCAAAGCTTATGGACGTTTGGGAATTGCCTACTTAAATTTGGGCAAGTATGAGGAAGCCCAACAGGCTTATACCAAAGCAATCGAACTGGAACCGGATAATGAGCATTATCGCACCAATCTGGAAGTGGCACGCAATGCTCGCAATTATCCCCAAACTAATAACATGATACCCCAATTGACTGCAGGCCTTAATGCAATGCTTTCGAATCCTGCCATTCGCAACTTATTCAGCAATGCCGACCTTGATTTGGAATCACTACAATCAATGTCCCAAAATCCAGCAGTAATGGGTGCCATTGGCCAACTGCTATCGGGCATGCAAGGCGGTGCTGGAGCTGGTATGACTGGTGAACAACCAGACATATTACCTATGCCCAATGATATGTTGCAGTTGTTCCAGGGTTTCGCTCAACAACTGTCAAGTGCTGCTGGAACTGGTGCTAATCAGCCACAGAATCCAGAGAATCCACCATCAAACACTGATCAGAAGCAACCTCCTTCCAATTAAATACAGCATTTGTTTACTTTTATCATATTATTTAATAAATAAAGGATGGCATGGTTAGGATGACAAACGAAAACTGTGGAAGTGAATAGATGTTGATTTTTTTCTATTGTCATGATTGTATTAATTTAATTTTTGTCTACTTGATTCTTCTCTATTTATATTATTTTGAATTTAAAACCATACTTGTATAGTGTGTTATACTTTTAATCTAATACTGTTTTCACATTACTTAGAATTATACTTAAAATTAAATACATACATACTTATAAAACAAAGCGAAATAAATAATACAAGGCTTATTATGTAGAGTATATTTAACATAATAATGCTTTAGATAAGTTTCTTCGTTTCTTTTTATTATAAAGGATATAAGAAAGGTATACATAGGAGTACATATGTCTGTCTGTAGTAATGCCTCCAATTCGCATTTGTCATGCCAACTATTGTTATATTAACTATTTATCTAAGGCAGGTAATATTCTTGGAAAACATTGATTTTATGTTGCTTTTTGAAATTCATTTTAAAATGTATTGAATGGTTATATTGGTAGGCACCGAAATGATCGGTATATTATTTTCTAAGCCGTAAAGACTTTACTACTTATTTTAATTGGCCATTAACAAACCGATTAACGGATTTCGGACTGCCGCAACACATCCTTCCAGGCGCCTCTGCTTCTTGCGCACCTACGCCCGTTGGTAACACCAATCGATGACAGGGCTTCCTCGATTTGGTCCTTCCATTGCAGGCAAGGTCTTCCTCTTCGCCGATTTCCGCAAATCCCGGCATCAAATCCTTTCTCGCCGGAGCATCCTTCTCCATTCGAACGACATGGCCGAGCCAGCGCAGCCGCTGGATGTTAATACGCTGCACAACGTCTATGTCGTTCAGAAGCTCATACAGCCCACTGTTGGATCGGATGCCAACTCGCACTGGACAGAAGATCTTAGGTAGGAATTTTCCCTCGAATACTCTCAAGGCTGCTGCATCAGTGCATGCCTCTACGAGTAAAGACTTTAATAAATTTAATTATAACAACATTGGTGGTAGTTTACGATTCATATTAAACGATTAAAGCATCGTGTTGAGTAGTTATGTTCACCGAATATAAGAATGTTCAGTAACCACTATAAAGTTAAATAAATTAATGAAATTTAAACTTTTTCTTCTTAAATTTAGGTGTAGTATCAGTCTTGTTTAGATAGATCGAACTTGATAAGATTTTATTATAAATTTCTTTTTATAAAAAGTTTTGTGGGAAATCTTAAAAATAAATTCCTTAAAGGCTACAATAGAATAAAACCTAGATTAAAATGCTACATTGTTTGGTATCAAAGGTACACTGACATCGATTGTTCAATATGTGTACGACATAATGGACAATTTCGTCGTTCAGTGCAAAAGAGTAAATAGTCGGCACATTCGTCACAAAGGCATAAATGCTTACAAGGCAAAAGAAGTACACGCTTCTGGCGATCTCGGCAGACGACACAACGCTGACTGACATCTAATGGCTTCTTACCGTTGCTGGTGGATGAAATACTATTGCGGGGTAAGGGTGAATGTCGCTGGACATGAGGTGGCGTAGAAGGGGCTCGATTCACTCTGCGTCTGAACAGCCGCCTACCTAATGCTACAAGACGGATGCGTGTTCTTCCTACCACCTGGATACATGTAAAGATTTGCAGGTGTTGAAAATAATTTGTTAATATTATTAAACTCTGTCTCTAAAACTTACTCTTTTTAGTTTGGCATACCAACCGATGTGAACTGATATGACGCGCCTTCGATTACGCCATAAAACGAACGTCAATACAAAACCAATAACCAAGCGAAAAAAGTCATCTATTATCGCTTGAATTATATGCAATATAGCGTAACGCAAAGCAGTTAAAGTTTGTACTATATGATCTCCTACAGCAATGAAAGCGTATAACAGGCATCTTGGCAATAGGGTAATTAGCCACCAAGCACAGTCCGCTATTAGCAATAAAGCATTTTTCATTAAATTAAGAATGTCACCTATAAAGCATATTAATTGGGTAGCCAATAGTTTGGAATGCAGACGTGTATTGGTAAAGAATTTTGCCATATGTCGCAGAAACAGACTTACAGCTTCCAGTGCACAATTAATGTTGCTATTGGCTGAGTTGCCTATATAATTGGATACTGCACTAATGCTGTTATTTAGTTCACTTACGAAAGAGTACAGCTCTTCTCCAATAATTGCCAAGGCATTGAATATATCCTTTATTATATGACAGGCTTGAATTAAGAGTAGGAAAATGGCTCGACCAATATGAAAGCTTGTGTTTAAAAGGAATACTGCAGATGAGTGTAAAAAATGCATAAACTGCACCACAATAGTTAACATGTTTCCATGTAATATATCATCTATAAAAGTCGTAACTATTTTATAGAAGTTTATTATTGTTTTCGAATGTTTAAAACAATTTTCAAATATGAAATGCACATTTCAAGCCGGCTTGTTTATGTTTTGTTATCGAACGTACTATTTTGAATTAAACAAACAACGTTGCATTTAGATTAACTAGTTATAGTTGGCAACTGCATTGCATAGATAAAATAGATAGATAGATGTTGTAAACACATTCGAAGCGTTAGGCTACAAGCTGCTATCCGTCAAATATGTAATGCACAGAAGCGTTACAACAATATATTTTTTTTTTAATTTGACAGAATTTTATTATTATTTGTTCATTTTATTGTTTATATAAATACTTTAGGTAAATTAATAAAAAAAAGTATGTAAAAAAGACGTACACTTAAGAAGAGAATTTAGCTAAGAGAACAAAAGTTAGTTCTAAGAAATCTTGAGATTGTAAGTCGATGTACTTGCTAGTAGGTTTAAGTATAATTCAAAGGAAGACCGTAGTAGTACTATTTACAAGAAAGAGAAAACTTCCTAAATGGAAAGTCCTGGGTGAGATACTATCATAGAAATTAAGAAAAAGAGAAGCGAAGAATCTTTTCAAGCCACATGTGTACGGACAAATTTTGGCTTCAACAAGACAGCGCCACCTGCAACGCCGCGCATACCTCGACCGGACTGCTGACCACAAGTCCATGAAGTTAATATCGAGCGATTTTTTTTGGATTAATTCATCTTGCAAAGACTTTTATTTATTTGGTTTTAAATCTTTAGATGCCGACATAAGAGTGAAACTTAATTATGAAATGCGAAATTTATTATCAAAATAAAATACACAAAAATAACAAATTTTTGACTTCATTGTGCTATCACCACCTAGACTATTTTTTAAGCCGCACAATTTTTGTTCTTTCAGTCACACACGAGACTATTTCATCTGGCATAAAATTGTATACATGTACTCTGCTTTGTGTTTATTAGCATTTTTTTATTTAGTTTTCTGAACCTGCTATTTTATAAATGTGTGTATATTGGTTTTGTGTTGCCAACAAAAAACCGCTCTCCTCACCTCTCTTGCCAACAAGCTGCCATATTGTGCTAGCATAATTGTTCTCGTGTGTGATTGCCCATTCAATGGACAGCTGAATTATTAAGGCCACCTTGTAAAAACCTGCCGTATTGGCAACTCTGTGATATCGGCATCATAGTTTTTCTTCATTTCATTTTCATTCTACATTTGTTTTTACTGCCATCAATTGTCTAATAACGGGATACACGCGATATTTCTTGTGTATATGAAAAAAAGTGGGTAAAAGCAAAAATTATTGCAAATGTTTAAAGTTATTATCAAAATAAAGATATAATTAAACAAGTGACGAAGAAACTTACAAAGAATTAGTACATTTCAACAAAACACGCTGTTTAGAGAAATACATACCAACGAATAGGGAACAGAAAGAAAACAGAATAGAAAAAGAAAAATTGTGTAGAAAAGAAAATATAATAAACTTGTCTACTAGAAAAAAAGACGCTGGGCGCTTGTGGATTAATAATTTGTGAAAAAGAAGAGAAATAAACATGGATAATATTGAACAATTGTATAAATGTTATGAAATTTTATCGGAAGCTGGTGATAAAATATCGGAAGTAAGTAAAACGTTTATTATACTTTTGGGGGACATTTAACAAAAACATATTTTGATTCTCTTTCCAGCATGTTTCTGAATATAAAGACATCTTGAAAGCAGTTAAGGGCTCTTCCAAGGAGAAACGTTTAGCTTCACAATTTATAGGAAAATTTTTTAAACATTTTCCCGATTTAGCCGATACTGCTATTGATGCACAACTGGATCTGTGTGAAGATGATGATATGCAGGTGAGTGAAACTACATAGTACACAAAAATTGCTATTCTAACCTCTAAAATTGGTACAAAATCAACAATATTCTGACAATTGATTAACATAGGCTTTTCGATCATAAGTCATCTTTGTGGCCCTTTTGGTGTAAATCCAGCCGAAATTGAGCTTGTATGTAGAAATTCGAAGATAATTTTTCGTTCCCAGACTTATGTGACGTTTCTGTAACACAGGCTATTTCACTGCTTGCCCGTTTACATGGAAAACACCAACAAAAACACTCAATTTTGTTTGGGTTTCCCATATAAACAGGCAAGCAAGCGAAATAGAAATACAGAAACATCACAATAATTGGGGGTAGTTGTTGTGGTCGATAAGGTGTAGTATTTAGATTTGGACAAGTATAGGGCTCTTCGTGCTAGCTGCACAAGCACAGTAGCACTACCATTTGGATTTTTAGTCCAAAGAATTCTCCGAGGTTATGATACGGTCCTTCTTTTGCCTCCATTCAGATCGGTAACTTATTTTTTCTCATGAGGACAATTTATAGCGAGACTGTGATAGCTTTATACAAGTTAATATAAATCGAAGGTGGCTATTACATGAGTGGTCAGATTTTTTTTGTTATAACCATTAATCACATGTTCGGTGCCTCACTTGTTTCTTTTGAAAAAAAGAAGGTTGAAATTGTACAGGTCAGATAATCTATATGGATCGGCGGATTTGACTCTTCTGTAATTATAATATAGCTTCGGTACTGATTAACATTTCTACGGATCACCTAATAATGCGACTTATGGCTGTTCGTTCCCACGACAATCTGATCTTCGCTTCGGAACGACCCGACTCAACATTGACCCTGCGAAAGCTGCATCAACCGGAAGTTTTTTCCCAAGGAAGATACGTCCGGAGACAACAGCAGAACTGTTACAACAACAACAACTTATCGCTGTACGATATAATTTTTACAGAAGAAAGCTGTAAAATATTTCTAGAGTATATTGTTTTCTGTATTTTAAATACCTGCAACTACATATTTTGCTTGTTCCATTTTACACGCTTCATAACTTATTTTTTCTAATTCTTCTCTCTTACAGATTCGCCGTCAAGCTATTAAAGATTTACCAAAGTTATGTCAAGATACGGTGGGCATTACACCTAAAGTTGGTGATACCTTAGCACAACTCCTAGTTTTGGAGGATCCTTTGGAATTACAACAAGTTAACAATTCCTTGCAAACTATTATTAAGGTAAACCAATTTCCAATTACTAATTTCATATAATAATACAATTTTTATTTATACACAGATGGACTGCAAGGGCTCTTTAACTGGTATTTTTACACAAATCTCAAATGGTGACGAACCAACGCGTGAACGTTGCTTTAAATTCATTGCAACAAAATTATTTACCATGGGACCCACTATTGTTACCAAGGAAATTGAAGAATTCATAATTGATGAAATTAAGAAAATATTACAGGTAAGCCAAGTATGAATACATTAATGATCAACAAAATTAAAAAATTATGCAATGAAGATAATAACTTCGAAAATTAGTAACAGTATTCGAAGAATATTCATAAACTTACTGTGAATTTGGGTTCTAATGTCTAAATACTATCTATCAGCAGCTCTGATTGCCTTGGTCATTACAATCCTTCAATCAGGATAATGACCTAGCTTTTCACACCGATTATGTTGTGTGTTTTAATTCTATACATGAATAGCGGGATCTACAGTTTAAAGATTCTCAAAAATCTTAGTGCCATCCTTTATGGATAAAAATAACACACTCAACATAAATGGTGTGAGATACTAGGTCGTAATCCTTACTGAAGGATTATAATGATCAATTATGTATGTCATCCTGCTTTACCGAATCTAAAGCTCATTTTTTAAATTTAAACATTTTTTAATTTGAAGTTTTGTATGTTTGTAAGATAATTAAATTTTTAAGATGTGCCTATTTGAGTCGTTAGCGCAAGGACTTAAAGCTAAATTTGTTGTATCTTAATTGGGCCACCACTCTGGCCTACGTGTATCTATTCTCTTTGCACAAAACTCGTAATAAACCAACAAGTCGGTTGCAACAACAATATTTTCAAAAAAAAAATTTTTTTTATTAATTTTTATTGCTCTATGTAGAGCCAACTTGCTCATGTCAAAGCGGATCATTTTATTATTGAGATAGTGAATGACATAATTGATTATTTATTAGGCATTCTTGTTGTTCACTGCATTCTCTATTTTCATGTTCATACTATTATTATTGTATTTCATTGTTTGTTTTTAATTGTCAGTAAATATTTAAAGTTTTTTTTTCTTATTTTTTTTTTTATTTTTATTTTTTTTTATTTTAGGACGTAACTGCTGATGAATTTCATTTGTGTATGAATATATTGGGCAGCACTAAACTAGGCACAACCATTACAGGTCATGCCGAATTGGTTAATTTAGCCAAAGAACAAGCCGAACTTAATGCTGATATTGATGCAATAACAATTGAAGATGAAATTGTTGAGCGTTTCATACAGTGTGCTACACATGCCATGCCATATTTTTCGGTAAGTTTATAGAAATTCAAAACTAAATAATTAAGTTTTCCAAAAATTTATTGAATTTTTTTTAATATATTTTCTTTTGTACAACAGAATACTATAAAATCTACGGAATTTGTGGTTTATGTATGTGATAAATTATTACCATTAAGTACTTGGAATATGATTGCCGCAACTGCTGGTCAGGATCAAGTACAATTACGCCTATTGAAAGTATTCGCTGAAATGTGTGCATATTGTGATGTTTTAGAGAATGCAACACAACGTATTGATAATATTTATCAAGTATTGAGGGTAAGTTTATATTTTGTAAACAATTTTTGCAAAATATTTTAATTAACAATATGCTTTCCTTTATAATAGGAATATATGCCTTTGCCTCAATTGAAAGATGATGAAGATGTTAGTAGTCCTCCGCCCTCTTTTCAATTTTCACACGCTGAATGCTTATTGTACGCTGTACATACTTTGGGTAAAAAACATCCAGACAGTTTAACATTTGTTAATGATGCCGATAAATTAAAAGATTTTCGCTCAAGATTACAATACTTAGCACGTGGTACTCAAGGGTAAGTTGATACACAGAATACACACAATAATTGTTATTTTCATATTTTATTCTGATTTGTTTATTTGTATGTTTTTTTTTGTTCAGATACATCAAAAAATTGGAGGAAGCTGTTAAAGGAAAATCCGCCGAAGAATTAAAAACCGAAGAGAATCAACTTAAATTAACCGCTTTAAAGACAACATCAAACATTAGTACTTTAATAAGAGATTTATTCCATTCGCCGCCAAGTTTCAAACATGACATTCAGTTATCATGGGTTAAACGTAAGAATGTAAGTAAATGGTTTAAATTTTATGCTATAATCTGTAGTCAAAAGGAGTTTATTATTTTTGTATGAAATTTAATGCTTTGTAACGTAGTATATGCATCCATTCTAATGACTATTAACTCGTAAAACCGATTTTCACAGGCTTCTATTAATCGAAATTATAGGATAGGAACAGATGGTACTTACTTGATCTATGCATGCATGGAATGCATAATAAAATTGGTTTATTGAGATCGATTTCCTTCGAACACCAACATTTTTGACAGATTAGATATAAAATTTGGGCTGCATCTCCTACCAAACACAACAGAAACTTTATGACTCTCCTAGATTTACCGCAATTGAACATTTTTACAACTGTTCTGAGCTGAATGTGCTTATTTGCGGTATATTGAACTTCGGTTTGTATCCGAAAACTTTTGTTTACATTTTCCTTCTTAAACTAGTAATTCTTATACTAGCAAATCGCTTGGGATACTAATTGATAAATCCATTTGCTTAGAAAAAGCATTTGTTTAGATTCCCCACTAGATCTGCATGTTAAACAATGTGCCACGCTTAGTGTAATATGCCTAAGGAAATCGAGCTGCTGGAAACAGAGCTCAGTAGGTCACTTCGCCATTCTGAAAGTCTTCTTTCTAGGAGGGGGAATAGACTTCCTAATGGAACCATAAACTATATAGAATACGAGGCGCTATTTCTGGCTGGTTTGGAGATTTTTATTGTTGATAGGAGTACTGTCGGCGCGAAATATTATACTCATCTCTGTGGATGGTGGCAGTGGTGATGAGGACTTCTGTAAGGACTTCGAACTGGAGTTTCATATTAGATTGCGTGAGGACTATATCATCTCTCACGCAGAAATATTTGCTATAATGGAGGTTCTCGAGGCCGTAAGTGGTCTAGCCTTTTAACAAGCATAGTCTAATGTGATTTTTGTTGACAGTTAATCTGCCTTAAGGGTGAATAGGTCTGTCTAATGAAAATCACGACTTGTATCTGGTTGTAAAGAGTCTATATAAGCGTTTGGAACAGATTCGGAACACAAGGATATACTTGAGAATTACGGAGAAAGGCGGATGCTCGAGTTAGATTGGATTAAAATTCATTGGAAGGCTTTGTGGTTGGTGCTAATTGGATTTATCAGTTGAGGGAGCAGAAGGAAGCGTTAGGGGAATGAATCGCATGTTGTATGTCGAGAAGTACTTGTCCCTTTGTCGGCGATGGTAGAACAAGCTTGCTGCTGGTGTTGCATAAATCCAGTGGGGGGTTATTACGAGGTGTTGCGCGGTTAATTCACTGACAAGGATCTTAAATGAATCCCAGCCAAACGAAGGCAATGTATGTTCCGATGAGAAGGAGTTGGAAACTATAGAACAGCTCCTTAACAACTGTCTCTTTTGAAGTCGCCGTGGTCTAGTAGGTAGTGTGTCGGCTTATTAGACGAAAGGCCCGAGTTCGAATCCCAGGTCAGACATCAAAACGAAAATATGAAAATATTTCTTGAGCGACTTCCTCTCAGCAGATTTCTGCCAAAAACTCTGAGAGTAAAAATTGCCATGAAAAGCTTCTTAAAAATCTGTCGTTCGGAGTCGACTTTAAACTGTAGGTCCCGCTACTCATGTATAAAATTAACGCACACAACACGAGTGGTGTGAGAAGCTAGGACGTTGTACAATGGGTCAATTCGACCTCCGGGTACTGTACTTGTCACAGTTGACAAGTACACGTCCTCTAACCTAACCTAACCTAACAACTGTCTAGTCCTTGACAGGATGAGGTTGAAAACCCTGGTCAGGAGGGTCTTAGATGGTTTGAAATGGGGTTTATAATGGGATTAAGTCGTCTGAGGATTGCTCATTCATCATTTTGGCGCAATTGATTCCTTTTCTCACAACTCTTTATTTTCTATCATCAATTCACTTTACCTTTCCCATTTCTTGTTCTAACTTTTTTTCATTTTTATTTCTTTCGTATTTTTCGTTCTTTAAATCTCAATTTCCAACTTCTATGTATCTTACTACTAAAAAATTTCGGTTCGGTTAATTGAAATTTTTATAAATAAAATCTTCTGGTTATTAATTTCTTATTTTTCTTGTTTCTTTTTTCTAGAACAAACTTGGCTCCAAACGCCATGCACCCATTACTTTCGATGGCAAAACTGAAAACGGTAAAGATGAAGAGAAGAAATCAAAGATTACTACAGATCAAAAAATTTACTCCCCGCCATCAGGCAAATATTCCGCCAAAGTGCAAAACTATGGCAATAATCAAAACAATCGTCAACGTTCTCGTAATGCCGGTGGTGGTGGCGGTGGATTTAGAAATCGTCGCAATTTTAAAAAATACTAAAAAAAAGAAGAAACGTTTTTATAAGTATGAATTGTTAAAAAATATTATGATGATGATGATGTTCAAAAGCTGGTGGAGATAATGAAAAAATGCACATGAATATCATACAACTTTAAATTTTCTCAACACTAACTAGTCTGATAATTCAAATTATCTGCACCTGTTCCCTGTCTTTAAACTTTCTTCTACTCCTGATCGATCATCTTTTATATACATACGTTTACGTCTCACGAGCGGAAGAAGATCTCGTATTAATTTTTTTCATTGGGAGTTTTTAATTTTCAATACGTTTGGTGGATGATTGAGTACTTGAGAAGAATCTTTTTGCAAAAAATCTAAGCTAAAAAGAAGGTAAGCATTATAACTTTTTAATAATTTGAATTTTTTTCTCTCATTTCAGCTGAAAGCAAGAATTGAAACTCTTTTAAAAACTTCTTCAAATAACGTAATTTTTCTTATTATGATATATTGCTTAAACTCATTTAGCTAAATTGTTAATATTTTTTTTTCATTTAAATATTCTTTTAAATGATTTCATTGCGTTACAAATTTCTCTCCTTTTTTATAATATAGTATACATATATATATATTTTTTTCTTTAATTTTTTTGTGTAAGCAATTGTAAAATGCTTTCTTTTTATCTAAAAGCCAAATATTGATGCGAATATGTTTACGAGATTAGCATTTAAAATGTTTCATAATGTAAATGAAAGAAATAGAAAGGCAAAAAACATGAAAATTTGAAAATTATTTAAAATAATGAGTATACAAATTCACTTTAACCTTACTTTTTGGTTTTGAAATGTAAACTTTTAACAAAGCGTTTTTTTGATAATTAAAAATATTTCTCTTCTTTTTTTTCTTAAATTTTTTATTTTTCAATAATTTTTTTTCTTCTTAATTTTCTTTTGTTTTAATTTTTTTTTTGTTTTCATTTAATTTTCTTTCAATATTCTAGGCAACACATACTATTTAGTTTTTGTTGCTTTCGAAACGCTTTGTTAAAAGTTCCTTTCATAACGATTAATTTTTTTAACTTAAATTCTTAACACAAAATATTTATAATAATGTTTTTATGTCATTATTATTACATGAAATAATATTCACAACAAAACTAATGAAATATATTTTTTTATATTAAAAACACAAATTGAAATTAACAAAAGAATTATTTTATTTAATAATAAAACTCTGGTTATTGGTGTACTTATCAGATTTCCATTTCAATACAATTTTTTTATACACCTTTAGCCATTTGTTTGTTTTTTTTTTGTTGGAATGTATGAAACATTTATTTCCTTTTTCCGGTCAATTGAAATATTGATATATTATTAAATGTAATTTAAATAATAATAATTATGATCATTATAAAAATCTCGACTTGTTCGTTGAAAATATACTTCGAATATAATAAAAGTCGCATTATACTACTTATAAAACAAACAAAAAAAAAAAAAAAAAATAGAAATCAATAAAATTTTAAAAAGTAATCACACACTATTATTGTAGTTTGTCTTCTAAAGCAGGGTTTTAAAATCTGAAGCGTTTAAAATCGAATAAATTTCAGACGTTACGAGTTACACTATAAAACCGTGGTGGATCAAGGTAAAATAGCAGGCGTTTAGAACACTCATTAGATGCCTTAGAAACTGTTTGAATGTGATAGGGAAATCTGAGCCATTATATCTCTGTTGTCTGTAGTCGCCGCAGTCCAGTAGGTAGTTCAGACATCTCCAACAAAACGAAATATGAAAAAATATTTCTTTGGCGACTACCTCTCAGATTTCTGGCAAAAGTCTGATATGAAAAAGTTTCACAAAAATCTTTCGTTCGGAGGCGACTTTTAAACTGTAGGTCCTGCCACTCATGTATATAATTAACACACACCACAACATAAGTGGTGTGTGAAGCTAGATCGTAATTTGGACTGAAGCATTGTAATGGCCAATTATATACGCATGCATGTATCAAAAATGCATTTAATTTGGCAGACATCTCCGCACGCCACTAACTGCAGGAACGGAGATTTTTTGGTCCTAGGATAAAACATGTACTCAGAACCCATGGAAAATCTCCCAGTTATTGTTCCATGTGAAAGTTTAAATCATCGAAAGATGTTGTTCTCAACTCAACTTGGATAGAAGGTAAAAAGACAGGAGATAACAAGCCTATCTGACAGTCAGGACGCCATTCGAGCACTAGGCTGTTACGTGGTTAAATGTGGAGAAAATTAAAATAAATAAATAAAAATATTTAAAATAAAGTTACCCTTTGCTGGGTCTCAGGTCATGTTCGAATTTTCGAAAATTAGTAAGCAAACGAGTATACACGGAGAGGATCTTCAACTTCGTTGATGCGGGTGGAATCCTTGTGTGAAGTGGTTGCGGACGATTGGAAAGGTACGCTCAACTAAAAAAATTTAAAGCGAGGCAAAGATTGTTCTCAAACCAATTGGGTTTAAGGCAATCAAAACGGGGAAACTCCCGCTCTAGATTCCTTTTTTTTTACTAAGTCTCATTGCAAAGCATTTCAAAAGTCATAGATCCTGTTGGTTCTGTTTAGGGGGCATTGTCAGCCAATCGATTCTTTTAGAGGACATACATATAATTTGATATCCGACATACAAGTGAGGAGAACAGAAGAAATGGGAAAGATGCTGACTGGCTATGTATATTTTCGACAGTATTTATATCGCCAGGGGAAATTCTTCTCACCATTAGGATAAAGAAGTGTCAGACGACACCGGACATACTTTTTCGGCTGCAGTCGCTTAGCTAAGCACCATCAGGAGCCTGAGACAGAGATTGACGTTATTTGTGACGCAGCGGAGCCTACCACTCAGTAAGTCAAATAATGTTCAGAGGTGGAATACTTCCCCGATGAGGAGACTAGGTGCATTTTTAATCAGCTTACGCATTAAGGTGACAAAGTTCATGAAAGCATTACACTTTTTCACTGCTGCCCTCAAAGGTAATGTTGTTAGTTGTTGTTGTAACAGTTCGGCTGTTGTTTCCAAAAACTTCTTCCTGTATATAAAATATAAGATGGTTAGTTTTAGTTTCATGCGTTTGATTGGTTGTGTGCTATGTTCTTCGCTGAGGATGGGATGGGTAAGAGATGGGATTGTTTGTAGCTGGTTGTATGTGTATGTTGTCAGCGTCATGTGGTCGGCAGTCCTAGGAAGTCCGCTGTTGTCGTTGGGTTCAGCCATAGGTCTATGGGTCGCAGGGTTGTCGGTTTAGCTGGGCAGTTAAGATATGCACCGTGTCGTGTGGTGCTTGATTGCATAAAGGGCAGCCATCCTGGGTTCCCGGGATGATCCTAGCCCTGTAGCTATTCAGGAAGTTCGACCATCCTGATCTAAGCTCGGCCAGAATGGTTCTCGTAGCCCTTGGAAGCTGCCTTTCGGTATCGGATATAGGTGGTGGATATCGATTTATCACCCCATTATGGCTGAGCTCGTCTCTGGCCGTCGTTTGATGTAGAGCGTTTTGTGTCTTTCTCACAGACTGTGGGTCTACTATTGAGGGTATGAGGTGAGTGATGTTCGAGTTGTAAATTGTGAGGTATTGTCTTATGCGGCGAGGAGGGGGATCGTTCATGACTATGTGGTGGTTTGAATGGGTAGGAAGGTCGCAGGCTATGAGATATTGCTTAGTCAGTAGCTCATTGTGCATCTTAACTGTCAGCATTTTGGACTCATCGTGCAGGTGGTCTTAGTAGGAGTTGTTGGGAACATACGTGTGGCAAATTATCAAATCATCTCCTTCAATACTCTGAGGTACAAGACAGAACAAATTAACCTGAGTGCAAAATAAATCTTGATATTGCAGCAATCTTTATATTTGAGAATTCGGTCAAGGATTGCAGAAAAAGAGAGATTAAAAATCTTCGTGTTATTATCACAAGACCAGGGCGCTGAAAGGCAGTTATTTCCCTCTTCTTAGATCCACAACTGCTGCAGAAGTCATTTAAGCGAATGATTATCAAGTCTTTCGACATACCAACCAAAAGGACCATGGCCTGTGAGAATCGGTGTTGTGTGCAAGGGATGGCCATGCGTTTTAAGGACATATGCAAGTGGGTCAGTATAATTTATACTTACTTTCATATACGAAATAAAGTAGAGAGTACTCGTGATATTTTTTACATCAAGGAAAAATTACATTTTTATTGTTGTTTTAATTATTATGTTGTTTTCATACAAATATAATGTAATAATAGTAACAAAAAAAAACTTAAAAACAAAATAATTATTATTATTTGAAACATAACGAATTATAAAATTTTATCAAACAAAACATAATATTGTATATAAAACTTAAACGATATACGTACGCATGTACGTATATTATCGAATATTAATTCGAACTGAGCAACATATTTTTTCTTTCATAACACATATAATTTATATTGTTTTTAATTTAAAATATTATAAATAAATACTTTAAAGTGTAATGAAGTAATAATTTTATGCCAAAAGTTCGCCCTTTTTTTTAAACAAATTTAAGAATATTTTTTTTTTTGAAAAATATTTCGAATTTAAATTTATGTTTTAATTTTATGTTTTAGTTGATTGTTTTAAATACTTTAATTAACTAATATATTTGTTATTATTATTTTTGTTTTTACTTGATTTAAACACATAAATAAAGTGCAGTTTATAACATAACATATGCTTTTAATTCGTCTTATTGATGAGTTATGGTTTTTTTTGTTTAATATTTTATTTTTATTTGTATTTTTTTAGATTAACTTAATAATTAATAACTTTTCTTTATAAATATATCTTTTTTAGGCTTAATTTATTTTTATATTAATTTATTTTTTATAATTATTTTATGCTCAAATTGAAAATAAAAAGAGTTGTTGTCTTTAGGTAACAAAATATATCTTACTTTCCCTTAATTACTTTTTCATTAGTTTAATTTTATTAAACAATTTCAATTTTTATCTAAAGTATATATATTTTTTTAAATTTAATTTAATTTAATTTTCTTTCTTTTAAGGAAACATAGAAAATAACTTAAATAGTATGAAATAGTATGAAAATACATGTAAAAAATATTTTTCTTTTTTGTTTTTAATTCAATTCATTAATTAATCTTAATTTTAGTTTGTTTGTGTGTGTGTATTATGTTTTTATTTTATATTTTATTTTTTTTACAAGTATTTGTTTGTATTTCAATAAATTCAATTTCATATTCCATTCAATAAAATTCAGGTTCCCAATGTTACATTTCAGTTTCACTGTTTTTAAGGTACATTTGTAGTATTTATTTTGTAAAAATATTTTCTTTCTTATTTTTATTTTCATTTTTTTTTTTAAATTAAAGTTAAGTTTTGGGCATTTGAAAAGTAAATATAAGCAGAGGATAAACATGTAAACTATTATTTAAAGAGATTTTTAAAGGTTTTCCACGACCAATACTCATTAACAACATGCAGTACATTTGGGCAATTCACACAAGCCCTTGTATCGTTGTATTCATTGTATTGTTAGACGAATATACAATAGTGTATGTATGCTTGTTGTTGATAATTTTCATATAAAAGTCCGATACATTAAAACACATGTTTTTGGAGGTTGTATTGGTTTCAAGAAGAAGAATAAAAATACAAAATATTTTCTAAGTAACTTGATATAACAATTAACATTTCAAAATTATAATTGTTCGCACAGACAATTAATTAATTTACTTTTTTCCGTAATATTTTTCATTTTGTTGCTTGAAAATCAAATTATGAATACTGGTCTTCTTCTTCTTATCGTTTTTTGACGTTTGGAATACGAAATGCACAATACAGCATAGCATTGAGCGTTCACAAACAAAAAGTGTATTCAATACAACATACACGATACAAAGTCGTGTGAATTACCCAATAGTGTTAGATCAACAAAAATTGATTTATAAGATAAAAGAGGGAGTAGTGTTTATGGATATTAGATTTGAATCTATCTAATGGCATAAGCAACGGAAAGAACTTATTCAGGGAGAGGAAAAGAATTTGCGAGCGTTGGAAGAACGAATTTTCACCGTAATGCAAAGTGGATTCCACTGGGCAATCAACTGTAAACGACTCTGCCTAAAAATGTTCGAAAGCAACAAGTCCTTTTATTTCTCTAAAGCATTATCAGTTGTAGTAACGATAAAACATTGAACTCAATACATATTGTGACAGTGTTCCAATGATACAATAATGGATAACCTACCTTTGCTGTGCACGGTCGAGAAGCTTTAAAATACACTTCAAAGCACCAGCATATACATACATGAGAGCTAAATTAAATTTTCGGACGGATATAGATACATGCATACATAATTGGCCATTACAACACTTCAGTTAGGATTACGGTATAGCTTCTCATACCACTCTTGTTGTGTGCCTTAATTTTATACTTGAGTGGCGGGACCTACAGTTTAACGTCGACTCCGAACGACAGATTTTGTTTTTTGAGAAACTTTTCATGGCAGGTTTATTTACTCTCAGAGTTTTTGCCAGAAATCTGCTGATAGGAAGTCGCCGAAGATATATTTTATTTTTCATATTTTGTTTTGATGTGTGGCCTGGGGCTCGAATCCGGGCTTTACGTCTAATAAGCGAACACACTACCTACTAGACTACGGTGACTACGCGGATGTGGAGATGTACGGACGGATATAAGAGATGTAAATAGTAAGGATATTTAAAAAGGTGGTTATGTTTGAATCACGTTGAGTTGATTGTTAAAGTTCAGCAGGTAAAATTAAACTTTCTGAAAAGAATAGGCGTTCACAATCAGCCTTTAAGCCATAAGAGGAGAAATGTCTTCCATTTCAACAAAGTCACGTCACCCATATTAACTCTTACTTGTCTGAAGCTTCGTGCTACTTAGTTGAAAAGTTCTTATGCATTAGTCTTTAGCTCCGGCTAGACAAACGTCAACGAAACGTACATTCATTTTTAGAATACGAAAAGCAATTACCGAACCCTAATGTAATTTCGGTAAGCATTTACATTGCTCTTTATATGGTAAAAATGAATGCACGTGCTGTGAACGTTTGGCTAACCGGGGCTTAGCAGCAAATGATTACCGCCTGTTTCGTTTATGTGGACCTTAATGTTTATCGTCTAATCTTAACGACAGCTTTGAAAGATTTTTTAAAGGCAAATATTTTTTTTCATATACCAGAGCTGAGGTTTAAATTTTCAAGCTCCCGTCTTTTAAGTCAAATACACTACCCCTCTGCACTACTGTGACTGCAATCCATCAGTCTAATAAGTTAAAAATATGTGCTTTCTCTTTGAATCCACTAAGCCTATTGCAATAAATAAGTAATCAATGGTTCAGCGGGTACTTTAACAAACAGAATTATCGCTTTTAGAATTTAGTTCAAGAACTGCTTGCTCTTGACAGCTGCTAACATGCACTGTCTGGTGCGGTTTATTAGCTGCCGCTATCCAGTAATGGTCAAGAAGTTAAAATCTCAACGTTACAGTGAACGGACAAAGTTATTGTGTCACGATTACTAAATTCTTTTTTTTCCCCTAAAATGAAAGAATTGAACTTGTTTGACATGTGGTTTCATCAAAACGATTACCCACACTCTAACATGGACTCGTTGCATTTGATGGGTAAATAATCTCACGACCATTGGTCGCCAAAATTATTTATATTGACCGCACAAGGATATTTTTTTGAAAATACGTGAATCTTTTGTGTACAAGGACAAGCCCTTAAAGACAGAAGAAAAACTGAGCCATATTTGGAGGTCAAGAAAGAGCAATCTAACCCGTGGTCACAAGTGACATTTAAGTTTCTTACATAGTGGCTGACTTGTAGTCACCTAGTTTAGTAGGTAGTGTGTTGGCTTATTAATTGCGAGACGAAATATGAAAAATAATTTCTTCGGTGACTGCAAGCAGATTTCTGGCAAAAACTCAGAGGGTAAATAAAATTGCCATGAAAAGTTCCTACAACATCTGTCGTCGGGAGTCGACTTTAAACCGTAGGTCCCGACACTTATGGATAAAATTAACGGATACAACATAAGGGGCGTGGCAAGCTGGGTCGTAATCTTGACTGAAGGGTTGTAAGGATCAATTATGTATGTATTTATGTATCAGAGATCAGCAATAAATTGTTTTTTTCGCTACTCATAAGTACTCATGAAATTTTAAGTATGAGTGAGTCAGCAGTATTTATTCATTCGTACTCACTACAACATTGATTTATAAGTACACGTTGCAATGAGCATGAGTACAACGTTGACATCAAACATAAACTCATTCGAAATATATTTGATTCATTTGCCTACTCATTCAGATTCATAAATTTAGAAAAATACTTATAATACTCATAAATGATTCGAGTGATTTGATTGATAAAAATTTACAGTCTTATACTATGTTTAGACATGCACTTTTATTGTGTAAATCGCAATAATCGCCATTATTGAGTTCAATATTTCATATAAAGTTTCAATTAATTATTGCGCAAGAAATACGCAAATTGTTATAATATTGAGTAAAACTTAAAATACAGCAATGTCACAAGTATGTTCAATAAAAATGTCAATAACGACGAACAAAAAAAAAAACAAAACAAAAAAAAAATAAAAGCAATGTTGTTCCAACAATTAGCTGTTTTGTTTACCAGCTGTCAAATGAATATTGAATAAGCAGCTGAACTATGTATTTCATTATGTCTGAACACTTAAAATATTGTTCTCAAATAACCGAATATTGACTCAATAAAAGTGCATGTCTGAACATAGTATTAGTTGTATTTACAAAAAAAAAAGAAGAAAGAAAAAGACAAAGACAGCAAGCAAAGCAAACACCCAATCTACTAGTGAGTATTGTAGTGTTCGTACGCGAATCATACTTATTTTGTGATTCTTGTAAACGCTCAGTAAAGGAGAGTCGAAATCAACAGCATCATGCGTATTGGTAATTATGAGTACAATGAGTACTTCAAACTTTGAATATGAGTAGTATGAGTATGATATTAAAATAAGTATGAATGCGTATAAGTATCAGAAATTATGAGTATGATTCGAATCTATTCATCTTTTTGAATACTCATTGCTGATCCCTGTTATGTATGTAGTATGTAGTATGTAGTATGTAGTATGTTTAAATAAAATTTTGAAAATTTTATTCGAACTTGAAGTACCCAGAGGTTTGAAAGTGAGAGAGGGAAAGTGTGTTCTTAATAATTTATGGAGATTAATTGACAGATCGGCAGTCTAGAATAGATATTTAAGAAACTATAAAATCTTTTAATAAAATGTATTGATATGTAACGAGAAGGCATTTTTGAAATTTGATTTTAAGAAGCCAGAGTGAAAAAAGGATTGAGATCGAATTGTTATTATTTTGAAGAAATACGATATTTCAAATTAAGAAGTACATTTAAAAATCTCTTCAAATAATAGCTTTTTTAAATTAAAAACAAAAAAGGGTAAATAAGAAGGATTAAGGAATACCATAAAAAAAGCTTTTAATATCTAAATTTGTTTTTTATTTTAATTATAAATAATTAGGAAACATTAATTAAGAGATTTATAATTAAATTTAATAATAATAAAAAAAAACTATATGATATGTTTATTTTATTTATAATTTTTGATTGAAAAATAAATATTTTTTTGTTTTAAATTTAATTAAAGCCAATTCAATAAATGTTGAGTTTAATTTATTTAATATAAATTATTAATATTTAAATCTTTATTATTTTCTCTTAAGTAATTAATTGCCTTATTTTTAATGTATTTAATACAAAAAAACAATAGAAATATGTAACTAACCATTAAATATTTGTTACCTAACTACACTGTACTTAAAAAATATAGGGAAATTTGAAATATAATGTATTTAAAAAAATATAAATCTAGAGTATCGTATATTAAATATTTTTTATTGTTTTTTTTTTAATTTAAAATATAGATTTTAATGTCGCATATGGTATATAGTAAAAATGTCAAATGTTAGTAAATATTTATTATTTCATATATAATAATGTATAATATACATATATAAGTATGCAACTTTAGGTAATAAAACATTTAAATACATTAAATATTACATAAATTGTTTTATATGTATGTATGTATATAGAATTTATGTATGTATACTAGCTGGTAAAATTATTGTTTAATTATATATGTTTTGTTTAATGAGTTAAAGGGTATTTAAAGCTAATGATATATAGTTATGCTATTTAAATTTAAATAAAAAAAAACAGTGGCCAACAAAAAATTTCATACGTCTTATATGTTTTCAATACGGCATAGCCATCATTAATACAGAGAACAAGATTGGGCATACATAAAATACGAACCAAAAGCTTGCATTAACAAAAAAAAAAAAAAGAAGAAAAAAGCTTGAAGAGCTAACCAAAGAGTCTATGCACAGTGAGCGCCAAAAGTGAATAAACACCACTGAAATAATTCATTTTCTTAGGATAGCGAGAAAAGTAAATGAGAATAGTAGAATAAATTTCCAAAAATAAAAACGTTTATTTATTATTTATAAAATGTTAAAACAAAAACAACAATTCATGATAAAGGAACTTTTTTTATACTTAAGAACATAATAGAAAATTTAAAATTATAGTGGGTGTTGACTCACTTATGGCGCTCACTGTAGATGTATGTGCATAGAAATTGTTAAAGTTTTTTTAATCTACTTCTGGATTATATATTATATTTCACTAATATGCCCTAAAAATTTTGTAATTGTGATCTGTAAAATTTTCATACAACTCCTAGAACGTTCAGATACAATATTTCAGCAGCAAACATTTTGAGGGAGCTTTAATTATTATATTCAGAGCAAATTCCAGGCAAAGAGTGGCTCAATGGTAAAAAGAACCTTAAGCATAACGATCCCAATTACACAACAACCTTACAATCAAGCTCCCTTAACTTCACAACAGCCTTTCATGAATTGTTGTTTTTGTTTTAACATTTTATAAGTAATAAATAACTGTTTTTATTTTTGGAAATTTAATCGACTATTCTCATTTACTTTTCTCGCTATCCTAAGAAAATGAATTATTTCAGTGGTGTTTACTCACTTTTGGCGCTCACTGTATTTTTTATATACGTATAAAATTATATTCAGTTTTCATTATAATTTTTCCAATTGTTTCAAAACTTTTTTTTGGTACGTTAACTTTTGTTAGCCACTGTATATTAAGGTACATGCAATATATATGGAACTAACTACACTGATATTGTATAACAAAAAAAGAAAAACTCAACATAACTATCACAATGGAGACATACATACATATTATATATAACAGTACAATTTAATAAAAAAAATTTAACTTATTTAACTACGTACTACATATACAAGATCGTTTAACGAATTATATAAAATTTATATAAAAAACAGTGGCCTATTAGCTCTTTTAAAGAGGAATTTATAGAACGTATATATTAGCAAACATTTCATTCAGACATTTAAGAAATATAAAGACACATTCATTACCACATCTAAAGGATGATTTTTTGAAGTCGAAATATATTTTTAATTTTTTTTTAGATTTTAATAATAAAAAAATAGTATGATTATTAGCTATTAAAATAAAAGTGAAAAAATATAAATTAATTTATATGTATTGTTGTTGATATAATCTTTTCAATGAATTTGTATTATTTTTCTTTTGTATATGTTTCATCGTATTTGATTTACGTTTGTATTGTATTATTGTATTGTATTATTTTTTATTTTTTTGTTTTTTTTGTTATTAAGGTACATTAACTCTCGTGAAATTTAATTTAATTTTAAGATCTTATCATCTAAGTTGGTTTTGTTTTATTATTAATTTTTTTTTTGTTTGTTTTAAAACTAATTTTTAATTTTAATAGTAGTAAATTAAAAAAAAAATAAACATTTTAGGAAACTATTTTTACACTTACATACGAGTATATTACGTTTTTTCAAATATAAAAACAAAACTTTTCTAATCTAATTATTTAAGTAAGACTAAGGCAGGCCACTCTAATAAATAAAATCGTAAATAGAAATTTTAATTGCACTGTTACAATATTGATTAAAATTACAATAAGTTCTTAGCGTATTCAATAAATCAATATTTTCTAAAATTAAAATTAAATTGAATTTCAATTTTAATCAATTAGATTTATAGAAATAAAGTATGGTCAGACAAAGCCAACATTTTCCGCATTCTATTTATAACTTAGAAAAATTTTATAAGAACAACTTTCGCCCAACAAAATTTTAAATATTTTATTCTACTGCTTTAAACTCACACATTTCAGCAAGAGTGTATAGTTTTACATTTTTCTAGTATTTAGAAGAAATATTTGAGGTCGCCATAATCTAGTGGGCTTATTAGACCAGATTAGACATATCCAACAAAATGAAATCTGAACAAATATTTCTTCTGCGACTACCTCTCAGCAGATTTCTGGCAAAAACTCTGATAGGAAATAAATTTGCCATGAAAAAAGCTGTCGTTCGGAGTCGACTTTAAACTGAAGGTCCCGCCACTCATGTATTAAATGAACACACACAAAATAAGTGGTGTGAGAAGCTGTCTGAAAATATCTTCAACATTTTGAAAATAGAGGCTGTTTTTTTTTAATTGTCCCTTTAGTCAGGATTACGGCCTAGCTTCTCACACCACCCATGTTTTGTGCCTTAATTTTATACTTGAATGGCGGGACCTACAGTTTAACGTCGACTCCGAATGAAAAATTTTGTTTTTTGAGAAATTTTTTCATGGCAGTTTTATTTACTCTCAGAGAAACCAGAAACCTGCTGAGAGGAAGTCGCCGAAGAAATATTTTTTTTGTCATATTTCGTTTTGATGTCTGGCCTGTGGCTCGAACCCGGGCTTTACGTCTAATAAGCGAACACACTACCTACTAGACTACGGCGACTACTATGGGCTGTATGTATGAAATGTATTTTAATGGACTTCTACATTCATAGCCTTTTAAGCCAGAGGAATAATAAATTTCATAGTCTACAGTCAAATAGGACCCTTTTTCATGTACAATAAGAATATATACAGTGAATTCGTCGAAATGTCAACTAATTCTTCCATAAGGGTCTTATTATTTCGATTTTGTTCACGTTACCGATTGGTTTTTGGTAAACTAATGGCGCATGGCGACACATTAAATTTAACTGATCAAATTTGCATATGTGTTAGTAATATTTATTTCGCTTAGCACAGCAACTGATCAAAATTGTACCTTCAAACTTCAGTGTATAGTTGTTGTGAATAAGAGGAGAACATACGATTTATGCATCGCCGGTAGTGAAAATCAAAAGTTCTTTGATATTCTTCAAGCACACACTTCGGCTTGAGTATTATTTACCAACACAATAACAAAAAAAGTGAGTTTGATCCATTATTTGATGTGTGGCGGGGCCTGGAGTTTTATGCTGGGTTCTAAAATTTGTAAATTCAATCATTCTTATCGTATATAACAAGATAGGTGTGAATATAAATAAAAAATTCCTTGGTAATATAAATTCACCTTTCGGAGCTTTTAATTTTTTTCAGGTTTTAGAATAGGCAATGTAACAAACATTTTTTTGAACTTTCACGTTTTCAGAAATCCACTGTCATTGAAATTGAAAATTGTAGTAAAATCTTTGTCAATTTCTAGAGATAGTTATTAGACATACTATTTTGGTCTAGAAGTGTAAATATACGGCATTTCTCCGCGTAAGATAAAACAATTTTAATGATATTTTTTGGATCTGATTTTTGTTATACTTTCTGTAGGGTTACATAAATACATACTTAATTGGTCATTACAACCCTTCAGTCAGGATTACGACCTAGCTAGTGTGTTAATCCCATAGATTAGAGTCGGCACCCACAGTTTAGAGTCGACTCTAAACGGCAGTTTTTTGAGAGGCTTTTAATCTCAGGGTTTTTACTAGAAATCTGCTGAATCTGTTGGAAATGTCTAACCTGGAGTTCGAACCGTGGCTATGCGTCTAATTAGCCAACACACTACCTACTAGACTACGGCAAATTCACACGATTGTTTTTGTTTTTTTTTCTAGTGCATAGCAAGATTCAGAAGGAGAATTCGAAACCAGATTCAAGGGGGTTCGCTTGCCAATTTTTTAATGCAGATCTTCTTGGGGCAATAGCGGATGAAGCACGCCTCACAAAGGAGAGAGCCAACCACGAATTTTCCCATCTGTATGAACATGGCATTAGATTCAGGACAACTAATATTCACTTCGTGTGCTAAGTAATGTGTTGGCTTATTAGACGGGAGCTGGAGAGTTCAAACTTCACCTCTGTCGCTTTGAGAAAAGAAGAAATCTGAAAAAAAAGAAAATATTGTTTTTAGTTCCCTAGCAGTCACTTAGGATGTGCGATGTGTGAAAAAAACTTTTCAAATCTGCTTTTTGGCGTCGAATTTTACTGCAGCTTCTGTCACTAATAGATAACATTAAGACACACAACATGGTTGGTGTGAGAACTTCTCACTGAGAAGCTTCGCTGTAATCCTAAGCGTCTTGTCTGAATTTACACATTCTTGTCTATGATCTTGAATAATTCTATAGAAATTCGAAGTATTTTCGGAATACCAATAAAGTTTTAAATTTTCTTTTTATTGTAGGAGAAGCAATGCCTGAAATTGCAAACGATTTGATACAAACTTTGAAATTGTGTTTTCTGAAATTTTTAGTGATTTTTCTATTAGAGCCCCCTACTTCTTAGCCTTACTAATTGATTATATTAAATAACACTAATTTTTGTTTTTATAATTAATTTGTGCGATTTATAATTAATTTATGCATTGTTTTTTTAACTAATGAGAATCTTGTGAAAATAGTAACAGTTAAACTGTCTTAAATTTTTTAAAAAAAAATTTTTCGGGAAATAAATAATTTTAAATTATTATTGAAAATATTTATGAACAAATAAAAATAAAAATGTTCGCTTATTAGCTACAGACTTAAGACTATGCCTTACAGGTACCAAAATAAAATAAGGTAATTGTAATGAAAAATAAAATAAAATAAAATTAAAAAATGACTAGATAGCAATTAAATTAAATTATTATTAATTAATTTACTTTAATTATTATTTATTAAAAAAAATATAAATAATATTGAGCTTATTTTTTAAATTCTAAACATCATAAGGACATTATTTATTCTGTAAGAAAAAAAAAAAATATAAAAACAATTGAAAATAATTTTTATTGTTTAAAGGAATTCTTTCTCTGTTGTCATGCATTTGCCAATGCCTTATAATGTTTATTGTCTAATTTCTTTTAATAGTTTTCATCGTCTGTTGTTTGTGTTGATTTCCTTTTGTTTTGTGGTTGTTACATTGACAGCGGTTTGAATGAAGGGTAGTTTCCTGTATTTTTTTTCCTTTTCACTTTAAATCAATTGAAAATTGATTTTGACAGCTTTAACTACCGCTAATTTTTCAATTATATTCCATGCTTTTAATAGCTATTAAAACGAAATGCAGAATAAAAACAAAAAAAAACCGAAACAAACGGCTGACAAGCCACGTAAACAGTTGCTTGTAAACAAACACCTTTAAACGGTTCAACAGAAAATCAGTAACGGTTTTCAATGAAATATACAAAAAATACGGTTACTTATTATTTAAAATTATAAATTATTAATTTTAAAATTATATTTTTTTATACACTTAACATTAATATTTTTTATAATAAATTTATTTTATTTTCTCCTCTCTCTCTCTCTCTTTTAGTTATTTAAAATGGCAAACTGGCCACAAACATATTTTCAATTAAGGCGGGCGCTGGTACTAAATCCTCTAATTTTAAATAAAATATTCTCTGTAAGCCTTGTACGCTAAGCGATCTTAATTCGGGTAATTTTCCCAATAGCCGACTAAAATAGTGTGGCTTCTTTTGTGCTTCGGCATTGTAGGTAACATGATCACGCAGACTGCCAATGATTTTCATTTGAAGCTGTTCGACTTTTTTCGGCTCTCGCAGACCGTGACGTTCTGTAAGAGAGAAAGAAGATAAGATAAATGAATAAAAAAAGGTCAAGTAAAAACAAAAAAAAAAAAAATTAATTTAATCTGTAAATCTAAACTGCCCACCAGTCGACGTAGTCTAGTAGGTAGTGTGTCTGCTTATTAGACCCGCCGTCTCGGTTCAAACCCTAGGTCGAAACGAAATATGAAAAAATATTTCTAAATTGAATTTCCATGGAAAAGTTTCTCAAAAATCTGTCGTTCGAAGTCGACTTTAAACTGCAGGTCCCGTCACTCATGTATAAAATTAACACACACAATATAATTGGTGTGAGAAGCTAGATTGTAATCCTGACTAAAGGGTTGTAATGACCACTTATGTAATGAAGAAAATACCGTTTAATTAATTCAGTAGCTATATTTTTTAATCGGTTAAATTTAAAATGTTATTTGTTTCACTCACCTGTTACCAAGGTCAACGCACACAGACACGCAAACGCCGAAATGTCAATTTCTAAATTATGTAAACTTTTGCTGAATTCCAAAATACCATTTAACCAGTCTCCGAAAGAACGTTGACACTGGCTGCGATGCAATACGATGCCATTGCAGAATGTCATTTTTGTGTCATCCACACGAGCTCTGTAGGATAATCGTAAAACGAATAACTCCAAAGAGGCGGATTGTAGGAGTAGCTCTTGATCGTCGGGCGTCAGATCACAATAGCCGGGTATTTTCTCAGCGAATTGTTTGATGACGTCAACCGAAGTGGTAAGAAGTGTATAGAATTGTTGAACTTTTTCGGCTTCACTCATTGCAATAGGCGAAGAGTTCTGGGTGGGATCACGATATTGCGAATAGTCGAGACAAGAAGGATCCGGTGTGGTATCAACATGCGATCGCACTAAAGCAGTGATTAAAGAGACAGGTGGCGAAGGTGGTGATTCTTGCGGTGATTTCGGTTTGGATGGCAGGCGACCGCGGCGACCTTTAAGAGAATCGGTGCGTACCACCTCCTTGACCATACCCACAGCTAAGCATTTCTGGAAACGACAGAATTGACAGCGATTACGGCGCCTTTTATCGACGGGACAATTCTTATCAGCCAGGCAGACGTATTTGGAACCTTTCTGGACGGTGCGCTTAAAGAAGCCCTTACAGCCTTCACACGTTCTTACGCCATAGTGTTGACATGCAGCTGTATCGCCGCAAACTGCACAGAGTTGTGAGGGCGGTGTGGGTATAACACGACCGTTGAGCAAATCAGTTGTTTGAGAAATATGATGTAGGATCGGCGTTGATGTTTGTTGTCGTACACTGGGTGAGTTCGATGCCGAACTGGGTGCACTGGACAGCTGTGAGTGTGTGTGATGTTTAAGATGAAGCGTCGTATTACTGCCGGTATTAATGATCAACTTAGGAAGTTTGGGACTATGGCTGATCGGAGATTCGGAACGATTAACGGGCAAAGAAGCTCTACGCATGGGAGCTAATGCCACAGAAGAGGAGGCGGCAGCTGTAGCTGCTTCCAATTCAGACATAGTAGGAAATGTCGGCAAGCTATAACGTTCAGCTGCTGATGTTTGATAGTTCTAAGGAAATAGAAAAGCAATCAAGAAAATTAAATAAAGGATTCTTTCTCTACCTCTAAGCTAGCTCTTTTGACAACAGATACTTACATTTGGTTGGGACAACTGGTATTGCTGATAGAAATTTTCTGCCGCCGTTGAGGCATTAAAATTTTGTGCCGAATCATTGCCGGAACTGGAACCAGTATTGAATTCATACGAGGAAGCTGAAGAACTTGAAGATGCTGGTGTCGTTGTTGCATTAAAATGTCCGTGATAGCTAAAATTGTTTGATGATTGTTGTTGCTGTTGCTGTTGTGGTTGCTGTTGCTGTTGCTGCTGGTGCTGGTGGTGGTGATGATGATGATGTACGTGATGTTGCTGGTGGGTACTTCCTAGATTATGTTGGTTCTGCAATTGCGTATGCAGAGGCGCATGTTGATGATGTTGTTGTGACATGCCTTGATGATTGTTGAGTGGTGTAGGTGTGGTAGCATGTTGATTCAACGCTGGGCCACCTATAGCTTCAGAGGATGCAGTTAAAGGAAAACAATCTTCATCCATTTTTATATGAAGTTCCGTTGTTAACGAATCCGAAGTGGGTGTTGATGTGCCGTACTTAAGGGAATAGGTCTCCTGGAAACTGGGCAAAGAAAGTGGACCGCCTAAGGGCGATATTAAAGGATCACCACCCCCCGTACGATGGAGAGAAATATGTTGCTGTTGCTGCTGTTGTAATGCTTGTCTTTCTTGCAGCGTATGTAAGGCTATGGCTGGATCACTGCTTGACCTTAAACTGAGCAGGCCTATTTCTTGTGGCGTTGAACGATCAAAGCACAAAGACGAGTGATCTTGTTCCGAGTTGGGTGTAGTAGCTGTATGTTGTTCGGGTATCGAAGAAAGTCTTTTCTCGCGTAGGCAGGTTAATTTGGTTAAATTTTCAATAGAGCTGGTAATATCCTCACTTGAACCCACCAATGTTTCACAGGACGAATGTAAATCTTGCAACTGGCTATGTTGGTGGTGGTGATGATGTCCTGACGAGTCGGTTTCTCTTGTTGAATTCTGTTCGATAGTCGGCGATAGCAGGGATTGATTGGAATCGGTAGGAAAAAATAAATCCGATAACTGATTAAATGTATGATCAATTAATTCCGAATGCTCTGAGGTTGTGGTATCCGTTAGGTTACCAATCAAATGATCTTCCGTAGCCACTGATAATATACTGTGATGATTACCACTATTCGCACTGACGTGTTGATGTTGATGTTGGTGATGCACACCGCTCTGGGATTGTAGAGAATTGTGCTGCTGCTGCTGATGATGATGGTGATGATGATGTGAGTGGTGGTGGTGATGATGTGGATGAGACGCTTGAACTGGGGACTGTTGATTGTTGGCTTGTGTAGAGAAATTATCAAACGGAGAAAGATTACCGAAAGTGTTCTGTAACGAAATGCGGTTGATAAGAGACTAAATTAGAATTTTCAATGGAAATATTGGAGTACAACTAGATAACATTTTAAAAATTGAACAAAATAACTGTGGTTGCCTCTTCAATTGCTGGCGGTGTTGTTGTTGTTGTTAGACATGCGCTTTTCATGTACGCAACAACAACAACAACATCGAAAACAATGTTTGTGATTGGCAGTTATTGTGTCTTGTGTCGCTTGTCTTGTGTGGATTATTAAATTTGAGTTAAGAATAGTGAATTTTTCATAGGGTTATTATCAGGTAATATTTTAATGTCTTTCCAACCCTCGTTTTCCAAAAAAAAATTATTCACCAACTACCGAAGAGACACTGACAAAGACCCTTTCATTGTGTCAAAAGGTGTTGCTGGTGATAATTTGTTGATTGGTTGCGGCTGACTTTAATTTTTTATGTTCGTCTTTACTTTTTTCAAACACATGCTCATATACATAATTTGCGTAAACACTGTAAAGATACTTGAGTTGAATTTAATTTGTTTTGTCATTTGTAGTGTAATTAAATAAATATTGTTGTGCAAAACAACAAACAATAAAAAAAGAAATAAACAGTTAAGGAGGGATTTTAAATGATTTTATATTGCAATAAATCATTTGTTTGGCAAACATTGTAATATTTGCATATGATGATAAATATTCGTGTGCCGAAGGTTTTCAAATGTAACATCAATTCTAACTATGTATGTGCTCTTATGTACTCATTAGTGTTATTAACTCAGGACAATTTTAGAACTATAACCGAGCAGTTTTTCAACTGTAAATTGTACTTGAATTACAATTTGCTCGTGGTGTTTGATAGATCATTGTATTAGCCGCTATATATGCACTTAACTTTTATAATGCTTAAGGATGGCAGTTTGAATAATTAAATATTTCTCGTCTCATTATGTAGCCTTACATACATGCATATACCCTTAATTGGTCATTACAACCCTTTATCAGGATTACGACCTCATTTCTCACACCACTCATATTGAGTGTGTTAATTTTATCCACAAGTAACGGGACCTGGTAGTCGCCGTAGTCTAGTAGGTAGTGTGTTCGCTAAATAGACGTAAAGCCCGGGTTCGAGGCCAAGGCCAGACATCACAACGAAATATGAAAAAGAATATTTCTTCGCCGACTTCTTCTCAGCAGATTTCTAGCAAAAACTCTGAGAGTAAATAAACCTGCCATGAAAAAGTTTCTCAAAAACCTGTCGTTCGGAGCCGACGTTAAACTGTTGGCCCCCCCCCCTCAAGTATAAAATTAAGGCACACAGCATGAGTGGTGTGAGAGGCTAGGCCGTAATCCTTACTAAAGGGTTGTAATGGCCAATTATGTATGTACGTATGTATATAACGGGACTAGTTTAAAGTCGTTTCCGAACGACAGAAACTTTTCATGCCAATTTTTTATTTATTCTCAGAGTTTTTGTCAGAAATCTACTGAGAGAAGTCGACGAAGAAACATTTTTTCTTATTTCGATTAGTTTGAGATGTCTGACCTGGGGTTTGAACCGAGGCCTCACGTCTAATAAGCCACACTGAGCTTCCAGTATCATTTTAGGAAAGGTTTTCAGTGCCTCTGCTAAACTAACTCACGCTAGTGTCTGTATCTTGCCCAATTCCATTTGAGATTTGTTCTGTCTGCCCGAACAATGAGTCCCTTGGTCACAATTGGTATAGCCATGATGGTATACATCCACGTCATGTCAATCATAGTCACACTCGATCATACTGGCCACACAACACGAGCAGTGTGAGAAACTAAGTCGTAATACTGACTAAAGGGTTGTAACGGCCAATTATGTATGTACAATGTACATTGTACATACATATGTATGTATGGTTAGAATAACGACAGAAATGTCTAATGCGAGATTCATCAGAGAATTTTGTAACTTAATGAATCGAGCAGCTAACAACTTCCTTCTTAACTGTCCCATAGACAGAACTTCGTGGGTATCTTAGTTGCAGAAGTCTATGCCATCAAAACATATGCTCAATTCAATAGGGACAAAAAGTACAGTTGAAGGTTTATGGCAATACTATTTGATAGTCAGACCACCATCCGCCATACATACTACCGCTGAGCACAAATAACCTCCTTCCTGGCCGGTGTGAAGTGGGAAGAGATGTTTGGAAGGGTAAACGCACAAAAAAGGGAAACAGAGAGAGAGAGAGACTAAAGTTTCTTCTTTAACCAAATAGATATAAGGCAATCTATAACTTTGCCTGGTAGTTCCGATAGAATGAGATTTGCGTCATGTGTCAGAATATACAGAAGTAACCTTAGTAATCCAATTTAGTAACAGGATACTGTAGAATCATTCTGTCTGCTTATATGTGTATATGGAAAACACAAACGTGTCAAACGTTTAAAATCGTTCGTCTTACAAAAACCGGGGGATTAAAGTAAACTTGTTTGGAATGACATCTGGAAGCCTATATTTAGATTCTGTTATAAAAAGAATGGAAAGCAGAGGCGTTGGGAGAATGGATCGGGTTGTTATGTTTCTAGGTGTCTGTGGCTTGTTATTGACAGTGTTAGAACAGGTGTGCTACTGGACTTGCACAAGGCCAGATTAAGGTTAGTTCTTGGATTTATTACGGGGCACTGCGAGATTAGCTCACTGACAGGGATCTGAAACAGATCCCAGCCAGACTATTGCAGGGTATGTTCTGATGAGGAGGAGTTGGAGACCATTGAACACCTCCTCTGTAACTGTCCAGTCCTTAGTAGGTTGTGGTTGAAGGTCCTTGGAAAGGGCTTCTTTGATTCATTAGTAGCTTGATTCATTATTAGCTTGAGCTGGATAAGAAGGGCTTCATTAGTGTAGTCGCACTCTCTCTTGTGTGTTTTGAGTTGGTGTTTGTTAGTGTTGTTGTTTGTTAGTGTTGGTGTTTGTTAGTCTGTGTAATTCCTCCGCTTCCTTATTCTCCCCTGTCCTTCCTCTCCTTTTTCCCATTCCCTCTATTATTCTCTCAGTTAAAGGACGTTTTTGTACAATGGGTCAACTTGACCTCCGGATACTGCACTTGTTAAGTACACGTCCTAAAAACCTAAACCTAACCTAACCTAAGGCATCCTACAATGAAACACATGGGTACAGATCAGATGCTGAGCAGGGAATTATCCCTGTGGACAAAGACGAGCATCGCCACCAAATAACTAGATTCAGCTTATTTCAACTGCTTACGGGAGACGAAATTCCTTTTAAGTCAATCCCGATTTATTTTAATTTGTGACAAACACTTAAAGGTAAAGGTGTGGCATCTTGAAAGCATGCCAGACTTCTTCTAAGAATTCTTACTTTGTCATCAGTTTGGAAGTGAAATAATTTTCATACTTACATTTGGTTGCAATAGTAACATGCTTGTTGTAGCGTTTGTTTGCCGTGTGATGGTCTTGTTATGTTGTTGTTGTTGTTGACTTTGTTGGTTGCTTGATGTTGCTCGATTTGTTGTATTTGAATTTGTATTTAACGTTGTCGATCCTAAAGCTAATGCTGATACTGATGCTGATGACGTTGATGATGAAGATGTTGTAGTAGTTGTTATTTTTGTTGTTGCGCTTGTCGTCTTGGTGGCAATTGAGTCTTGTTCTTGTTCTACGGATGTTGTTAGTGTTTCAGTTTTTATTTTAACAGCCTGTATTTTACAGCCTGTGCTATTATTGATGTTGCTGCTATTGCCGCCAGAACCGTAGTTGTTGCTGTTGCTAATGCTATTGCTATTGCTTTTGCTATTTAGTAATTGTTGTTGATTGGTTGTTGTTGTTGTTGTTGCTGATGTTGCAGTATTTGTATTTTTTACTGTGGCTGTTACTGATGTTGTTGTTGTTGTTGCTACAGTATTTGCTATTATTGTTGAGATCTTCGGTGGTGTTGTATTATTTCCTATCGTTGCTATTATGCTTTGAGATTGTTTTTGCAGAGTAGCTAGTGGTGGTATTACCACTGTTGCCGTTGTGCTTGATAATAATGCTGTTGTTGTTGGCGTAGTCGTTGCGGCCGCTGATGCTGTTGTTGTGGGTGTAGGCAACGTTGTTGCTGCACGTTCTTCTTGTAAATTAGCGTTAGTGTTAAATGCTGCACCTGTAATGAAACAAAAGAAAACCACAATAAACAGATGAATAAAAATAAAAATGAAAACGACAACAAAACAGACAGAGATCATCGTATAACAAGTGCTTTATTTTCAGGAATTTATGATGGTTGTCTATAGTATTAGAATTAAATGAAACGAAGCCACCACAACAATTTACTTGGCATTTGCAATAAAAAAAAAGAAATTAAAAAAAAAATTGAAAAAAATAAAATAAACGCTCAAGTATTTATTAATTTATATGAGTTTAGTTATGGTTTAGTATACCAGCCAGCCAAACGATAAATGAAAATAAATGGAATTTGTTTTTCTTCTTCTTCTTGTTGATATTTCTGCTCTTCTACGTTTAATACGAACAATACCTTTGAGACTAATAATGACATTTAGATTAAAAATTTGCTTAAACCAAGAAAGAATTCAATACCGTGATATTAAAATACAATGGAAGCCATTATAACGGAGACAATTTACAAAATTGAATAAATTTTATTGAGCTTAACGGTGTGTTTTTTTATGACAGGTGACCGCATATTCTTCTTTCATAGAAATATTTGCATAAGAAGGTGCTGCGATGTAAAGGAAGTGCACCGAAATATATCGTAAAATAGTTGATAAATGATAAATATTGGCAGATTTCTAGAAATTAAAATTACAAAACCTTTACAGAAATTACGAAATTAGAGGAAATTATATCCTGATATAAGGAAAACGTTTCGAAAACAACCGATTTATTAATACCGCGCCCAAACCAATTGAATTGCGCGGTTGGTATATGAGGAGGCACCACGGCGTATCAGGAAATGGAAAAATGAATCAAGTAGAACCGCAAATCGTCATGTAGTCGCCATAATCTAGTAGGTAGTGTGTTCGCTTATTAGACGTAAGGCCCGCATCCGAGCCCCAGGCGAAACATCAAAACGAAATATGTAAAAAAAATATTTCTTCGGCGACTTCCTCTCAGCAGATTTCTGGCAAAAACTCTGAGAGTAAATAAACCTGCCATGAAAAAGTTTCTCAAAAATCTGTCGTTCGGAGTCGAGGTTAAATTGTACGTCCCGCCACTCACGTATAAAATTAAGGCACACAACAAGAGTGGTGTGAGAATCTAGGCCGTAACTCTGACTGAAGGGTTGTAATGGCCAATTATGTATGTATGTATGTAGAACCTCAAATCGTATCACAAAAGCATCATTGGGACACTGAAAGAATAGATGCCTAACCCGGAATTATTCGACAAGATATTTAACATTGGAGTCGTCGTAGTCTAGTAGGCAGTGTGTTCGATTTTTAGACATGAGGCCACGGCTCAAGTACCATGTTAGACATCTCGAACGAAATATGAAAAAATATTTCTTCGGCGACTGCCTCTCAGCAGATTTTTGGCAAGAGCAAATAAAATTGGCATGAAAAAGTTTCTTATAAAATTTATCGTTCGCAGTCGACTTTAGACTGTAGATCCCGCCACTCATGTATAAAATTAACACACACAACATACCAGATCGATATATTTGGTGATACGAAACCGGAGTGGTATAGATACCCGGTGGAAACTTGTTTCTACTCGATGGCTTTAAATTTGAAGATGTTACAGTATGCTATTTGGAAGAATCTGAAACAAACTGTGTCTTCGGTTACATGAATACAATAAGGTTTTCTGAGGGAACATGTGCTCTGGACCAGTGTTACTCTGAGGGAATCCTGAAGGAAGAAAAACCATGAGCAAAACTATGTAAATGCGATTTGAGTACATCAATAAGCGTTTTTGTGGGCTACTCAGCCTTATACGTACATCTGAATTGAATACGTGGTAGATAATAAGGAATATTAGGCATGAGGACAGAACATTGAAACGTTGGAACACTTTTTATGGCATCGTTCAGTCATAATAAAATCTCAGAAGATTCAACTGGAAAAAGCTAAGGAAGGCACAAATATTTCATTGCATCAATGGATGGCATGTGGAACTGGCCATCTAAGGAAGTGAAATATTTTTGACTCGACATCATTAATGATGCGATTCAATTTATCTAAAGTTGTTGCACACTAAAGGGGGGAAACAATTGTCTTTACTGCGCAAAAGGAATATTAAGGTATAGGATTTTATGCCTTTGTACGAATTTTACTTTGTCACACTGTTTATATAATTTTTATTTGAAATTATTAAGAGAATAGAAATTGTATTTATTTAGCGTGAAAATATAAATGTTAAAAAATATACGCGTAATTGAAAAAAAAAAATAAAACATTGTTAAGGAATAATTCAATTTGGAAAGTCTTATTAGAACGAATCAAATGGCATTTTGAAATAATCCAGATGCGGCATGAAGAAGCAAAAGCAGAATTTACATATTGTATGTAAGTATATTTGTTCAATGTATGTAAAGTTTTGTAATTGCATGAATCAATGTTGTTTGAAACATGCCACAATTTAGCAACATAGACTGTAGAAATTATGAGAAGTGCCTATGAACGGAATATAACGCTTAATGTTGTCTTCAGCAATTATATTCCAGTAATGCTGGTTAAACATAAGGTGGGAAATTTAAAAGTTTAAATTTAAAAATGCTATAATACAGAAACGGTTTGTAATTTTGCCATATGCATTATTTGTTGTGATGTACAATTATTCCGGTTAGAAATGGAATATTACTTCATTCATATGGCTGCCGCGGCTGGTCTCACAGTGTTTCAACCGATTGGATCAATTTTCGTGCACTTTTTCGAGTGTTTGGGTTCGTATCTCGGCAGTGGCATTACGAGTGTTGGTCTTCAAATGATCAATTGTCTTTGGTTTGTCGGCATAACACTTCTCTTTAACTGTGCCCCCTAGAAAATTGTCCAACGGTGTCAAATCGCTGCTTCTTGGCGGCTAATTGACCTCACCATTTCGGCTAATTAAATGGCCATCAAACGTTTGATGCAATAAATCGATTGTGGCATGAGATGTGTGGCAAGTTGCACCATCTTATTGAAACCATACATCGTTCAGATCAATACCATAAAGAGCGGGTACAAAAAATCGGTTATCATGGTGCCACCATGCTTGCGCCGTTCTCATTGTCAAAGAAATATTGGCAAATGATGCCTCCGTTCTACAAGCCTTACCAAATAGTCACTCGTAATGGCTGCATTGGCTTCTGTAAGATCACGTGTGGGTTTTCTGCTTTTAAGATTATTAACGTACCCACAAAGAAGAAAAGAGCTTCATCCGAAAATATGATCTTTTTGGCACAATCGATATCATCATGCAGTTTCTCGTTGGCCCAATAAATCTCAACGTTGCTCCAGCGTAAATCGAGTGATGTTCAGTGGAGATAATATTCTAAATTGTGTGACAGAATAGAATGACATAAGTATTAGCAGATTCGAAATAAACGATGGTTAAAATTTAAACCGATAGATGACCCACCCGATACACAGTATGCAATACGTAATTGTCATAAGTAGCCTTAATTCTAACATAAAATTCAATTATGCTTCATATACACAATAGATTTGTCAATGTTAAATATTTTTCTTTAACAACAACAACAACAAAAAACAATTTTTCTAATCAATTTAAACTTGTTTTTTTTTTGTGATAAATTTATGATGGTTCAATAAATTATCTTAACTTGTGTGTATGTGCATATATATGTATTTACATTTAAACTTGTAATTCTTCTCAGAAACCAAATAAATTAAAATTTTAAGAAAAAAAATCATATGAAACGTTTGTAAATTTTTTTCTGGGAAAGATTTTTGTGGCAATAACACCGCACTGTCAGAGATTTAGAATTGTTAAGCAAAACAAACAAAAACTAAAATTAGAAGTAAAACGTACTTTTTATTCAAGGCAGACGTACACATGTACATAAATGGACATCGGACCAGTGGAAGTTAATTTTTAAAGATGCTGGCTGGGAATTCATTTTGTTGGTTTTGTTGTTTTATGAAATCATAAAACAAACACCACATGCTTGCATTTATAATTATTTATTAGCAATCGAATAAAATATTTTCTTTAAGGATTAGTTTGAGTAGAAATTTGGTGGCAGTATAGAAAACAAAGTTTCGAATAAACGGTATGAAACGATACATAATTAATTGACCATTGCAACCCTTCACTCAGGATTACGATCTAGCTTATCATACCACTTATGTACGTTGTGTGTGTTAATTTTATCCATTGGAGGCGTTATCTACATTTTAAAGTCGTCTCCGCATGACAGATTTTTGAAAAAGTTTTCATGGATAATGAAATTGAATGCCTATTTAGTTAGAAGTATTTAAAATATATTGAATAATGATCCTGACTTTATTCCAGAATAACGTATTCTATGCTCATGAAGTAACTCTCAAATACATTCAAATCGGAAGCCTATACAATGGTATATACCTGAGCACATTGAATGCCTATTTAGTTAGAAGTATTTAAAATATATTGATTAATGATCCTGGGAGATTTTGGTTCCAGAATAACGTATTCTATGCTCATGAAGTAACTCTCAAATACATTCTAAGCGGAAGCCCATACAATGGTATATAGCTGAGCACACTTCTCTTGTGAGATTAACTCGAAGATATTATGGGACTGTCTGGGGAAATATGGTTTCCTCTGTTGGGTTCCAGATAATGTAGTAAATTACACAATGAGAATGCAGATGAGCTTACGGGGAGGGTAGCTATACGTCGTCGGTGGGATCAGAATCTTTTTATAAAGTGGGAAGAGATGTTTGTGAAGGTATACTTAGGTGAAAGGGAAGAAAAGAAGAAACAAAGATTGTTTTGGTTTTGAGGCAATCAAAACTTTTGTTGTTAAATTACAATAAAAGGAGGTTTGAGTCATGCTAGACTATTAGGAATAGGCGTACATCCATAATTGGTCATTACAACCTTGATTCAGAATTACGGTCTAGCTTCTCACACCAATTATGTTGGGTGTGTGTTTATTTCATACATGAGTGGCGGGATCTACAGCTTAAGGTCAACGTCGAACAACAGATTTTTTGAGAAACTTTTCATGGTAATTTTTGTTTACTCTCAGAGTTCTTACCTGAAATTTACTGAGAGGAAGTTGACGTAGAAATATTTTTTATATTTCGCTTTGTTTGAGATCTCTGACCTGGGTTTTGACTACCAACACACTACTTACTAGACTAAGGTGTTTGTTAGGTATAAACATTTGGATTAATACGAGGTTAGTAACTGATCCTTTGACAGGGCACTGTCGACCCAAAGTACACTTGTTTAGTGTGAAGACCATATCGAACTCATCATGTAGATTTTGTGATAGTGAGAATGAGTCATTTGAACACACTCTTGGAACATGTGAGACATTGATGCATCACAAAAGGAAACACCTGGACAGAGAAATGTTGACATCCTAAGACTTGTCAGTGCAACGGGTTTGGAAAGGTCATTATAGTGATATCCCACATCGATTAAGAGAGCAATACTATGGCATCTCTTCTCGAAAATATTACTAATAAAGATCCTTGAGCATTACATCCTTAAATAAGGTTTCAAGTAATATCTTATGAAAGACTGTGAAATATGGGCTAGTTTTTCGCATTTTGGGTTTCTTTGTGGGTCCTATTCTAAGGCCAGTTTCTCTATGCTATGAACAGTAAATTATTTAAAAAATATCTGAAGACTTTATGCATATATTTTACAGAGAACACGTTTTTTTAATAAAGGCCTAATAGTGGAGTTATAATCAATTGCTTCTCTAGGACCAGTGTTATAATCAGTCTATCATGTAACCTATTATGTAGTTTCCACGGTATGACGTGTTGCATTGATAAATGCTGAAGTTTCTTCAAAAACTCATGAACTCAACTGTTACCCTATTACAGATGCGATATGTAGAGTGCCTGGTTCTTACGCTTCATTTTTTTTTGTTAATTTATTACACATTGAAAAATATTACAGGCAATTTACAAACATTTAACACTGACTTGTAACAGGAGATTTTGTATTGCCTGTGTCAGCCTGCCTGAAAGCCTGCAACTGCCAGTAACTGTCTGACTGTTTTAGGCTGTTCTATGTCTATTACGGCATCAGTTTTCTGTTTTCTGTGTGTTTTGGCAACAGCAACATCATTATTGTATGCAACTTTTATTTCATCTTCATTTTCAACATCATGATCATGATCATGATCATCATTACCAGCGTCGTCGTCGTCAATTTCAATTATTATGACCCGTTCATTAGTTGGTTAAATGTTTGCCAAGAGTTTAGATTTCTTAGTGTGCCATACGTTTTGTTGCAATAAAATTAATAAGCAACAACAATAACAATAACAACAACAACAAATGATTACAATTTAACCAACAAACACCAGCTTCAATTAGATCCATTGTTGTTGCTGCTGCTGTTGTTTGCTGGACAATATTAAATATTTTTAATTTTTTTTGTTGCTATCGTTGTCGTTGTTGTTTTTAACTGTTATTTCTTCTTTGTTGTCTTTTTGCGCAAAATGTAGGTGAACAACTTGTTTATTAATCGTATGTACTCGTATCAACGAATCTTTGTATGATTATATTTGTTTTTTTTTGTTTTTTTCTTCACTTCACTTCACTTTACTTCACTTCTTCATTTACTTCTTGTTTAATCGTTTTATACGATTTAAAGCCAGTCGTATGCGAATAGTTTTGTCTATGGTTATGAGAGAGGGAGAGCAAGAGTGCATATGTATAAGTGTTTGATATTGAATGTTGTTGTTGCAACGCCCAACGGAAATGTTTAACGTTGTGTCTACCGATTCGCAAACATTGGTACAATTGGGCAATGGCCACTTACACACACTAAAGTTAAAAGTGTTGCCATGTGATAGTAGTAGTTTAAGAAAGGAATTCAAACTAACATTTGCTTCTGAATAAAGGATTATTGAAACGTTTAAAGAAAATTGAAGTTGCCGTAATGTAGCAGATAGTCTAGGTCCGCTGGATCTGGATCTGTCAGTAAATACTTAGATGCTATATATTCGGTATTTGCGGTCAACAAATAGAATCGCAAGTGGGTTCAGGTTTCGTGTAGTAAGCCAATATACATACATTCATACATACATGCATACATAATTGATCATAACAAATCTTCAGCCAGGATTGCTACCTAGTTTCTTACACCACTTATGTTGTGTGTGTTTATTTTATACACAAGTGGAGGGACATACATTTTAAAGCCGACTCTGAACAACAGATTTTTGAGAAACTTTTCTCTCTTTCTCTCTTCAACAGCTAAGCTGCTGTGTCTCAACAGACAGAATGCGCTTTATTTGCCCTGAATTGCAGTTTAAAATGAAATAATGGCAACACTATTGCAAAGATAAAAATTCCTATTTACTCATATGCATACACAGGGGGTAATACAGAGATTTGAAGAGATGTTTGTTTGTTTGTTTATATGGTTTTTTCCTCTACTCATATTTAATCTTTCACAAGAAGTTAAAAAAAAAAGAAAAACTAAAATTAATCATTTTATTTCTGAGTATTTGGTCAGTGTGTAAGAGAATTTTGCAATTCTGTTAATTATAGGATTAAAATCAATCATTTTAAGGTGCAAAAAAAAATAAAATAAAATTCAAGATGTAAGAAAATTTTGAGAAATAAACTGGAAAAAGATAAGAAAAAAAAGTACGAAATTGGTGTTAATGTAGGTAAAAACCATTAAAATTAAGAAGGAAATTCTTCATGAATAGTTAAAAAATTTCAGTGTTTTTCTAATAGGATATATGTACATACGTATAAATACAGTATTGCTTTATTTATTGCAACTTATTTCCTATTGATGGCAACAATATTGGAATTTTTAGGAATTTGATAAAAAAAATTTTTTTACAGAAATTTGTTCAAAAACAGATATCCCATGTTAACTGAAACGATTTTATTAAATAAAAAAAATATAAAATAAGTGCTCCACAGGCCCTTCTAAGGAGCTCACAAAAATGATAACTTTGAAATCCACACTAACTAGTCAAAGATTGATCCCAACTTATGCGACTCCTGCACGTTTCGTCTGGCTGCACAACTTTATTCTTTTGCACAAACAATTCTTATGTTGAAGGGCTTGTTGGTCGTCAGTTGGTTGAGATCAAAAAAATGATTTGATTTTCCTTTAATCAACGACCAATACGATGCTACAATAACAATACATAAGTAAATTTGATTGCAACTTGTTGTACGCAACGTATTAGAATACGATAATGGTCGTCGTAGTCTAGTAGGTAGTGTGTTCGCTTATTAGACGTAATAAGCCCGGGTGCGAGCCTTAGGCCAGACATCAAAACGAAATATGAAAAAAAAATATTTCTTTGGCGACTTGCTATCAGCGGGAAGGTCCCGCCACTCAAGTATAAAATTAAGGCACACAACATGAGTGGTGAGAGAAGCTAAGTCGTAATCCTGACTAAAGGTTTGTAATGGCCAATTATGTATGTATGTATGTATGTATGTATGTATGTATGGAATAAACTACAATACCCTGAGAACCGTATCCGAGAATTTTCGATATTTTCCGAACAGTTGAATCTTAGATTATCCTTTGCACTACTCGATTACTACAGTACAAATCGGGCTGAAATAATGCCTATAAAGACTGTAGCTGTGCAATCTGTTATGTTCGTGAATCCGTATATACGAGTATGCCGAATGGAGATGTACGCCGTAGACTAGAGGGTACTGTGCTGCCTTATTAGACGTGAGATCTCGGTTCAAATCGACTTTATAATGTACGTCCCGCCACTCATGTATAAAATTCACACAGACAACATAACTGGTGTGAAAAGCTAGGTCTTAACTGCAGGGTTGTAATAACTAATTTTGTATGTATGTATGTAGATGTACGCATACTTACTGACAAGAAAGCCCAGCAAGCAATATGTTCTTAAAGCTGAAATGACTCTGGTTTTCTCCAAATATATTGCTAAAGACTGAACCCAAAATATTTAAGTCCACCGAAAATCTACTCGAATATATGGATGCGACGCTTAGAAGATGACAATATGTTATCCAAACAGATGATGTATGTTTTCATCAACAGATGCCATTGGATCAATAGCCAATTGAAGTTGAAATAAAAAATCATAAGTGGAACTAGATTGGACTCACACTAAAGAAGTATTATGAAGAAGACTTAGGTGGACAGCGAGATAGTAGGTGGACAGCGAGGCCTGTATACACTTAAAAACACCAATTAGTGAAGAATAAATACATAACTAACAAATATGAATTTTTATTAGACTAGCAATGAATTAAAAACTACTTGTTCTGTACAGATTTCGCAACATTGTTTTTTAATTTTTAAAATTTTTTTCTGTTCTAAAAGCGTTTTATGCCTTTGCGTTAAAAACATATTTCGTTTATTGCGCTTAAAAGCCAAACAAATTTAATATTTTATTATCCTAATTTTTTAGTGTTGTTATTGTTGTTATTTTACAATTGGTTTTAAATATAATTAATGGCTTTTAACTGTTATTTAGTTGTTGTTTTTAAAGCCTGTTTAATACTTGTGTGTGAGGGAAAAAATTCAAATAATATTGCGAATCAAAATGAATTAAAAAATAAATATTTTTTGAATAAAGTGATCAAAGCAAAAAATTAGCAACCACTAGACAAAGTTCCAACAATAACAACAATTGCAATTTAATACCTTTATTATAAGCAACCTCTCTACATGGCGTTAATAAAATCTATAAATAAATAAAATCTATGATTAATACCATGTGGAGTAGGATGATATGTGCATGTGCTTCCACAGCCCATAGAGATTTCATACAGTTTTGGTGGCTATGGAACTTAGCTTAGATAGGTTTGCGTGCTAAACGCAAATCCAATTCATTTTACAAAGATTTTTTAGTTTTCATTGCAAACAATGCAAAATTTTTAGCAATAAACAGCCATAAACTGCTGGTGTTTTTTGTTTATTTTTGATTAATTTTCAGCATCATGTGGTATAAGCGTTGATGATCAAATTCGTATGTGCAGAGTGACAACTATTACATCTAATGGTCCAGAGTGGGCGTTTGATTAAGACTCATTTTCGTTTCATTGTACTATTGAGTTTAAGAAAATAAATCAAAAATAAAATTTTTTTTTTGCTCGTCTTTTTCACTTCTTGTCAAATTTCCCAGTGTTTTCAAAATATTTGCTAAGATTGCTAACATTGTTGTTGTTTTTTTTTGGGATTTATATTTAATACATTATTTATAACCATACATATATGGTTTTTTTTTGCATGAGTTGATATGCATGCTAGATCCAATTCCCATGCTGTGATTCAGAGTTCAAAGTTGAGGGAAGACAACAACAACAATATCAATAACAACATCAACTGCAACATCACATAACATATGGTACTTTTTCATGTTTTCGGTTACAAGTTGTACGAATGTCTTGTTTTAATGTCTTTTAACCAAAAAAAAACTAAAAAAAAAACTCATATTTAAAAATAAATAGACAAACTTGCATAAGATTTAGAAAAAAAAACTGAAAATATATTATCTTTCGGCATTTAAAGGGATTTTTATAAATTTTCATTCAAATAGAAAAGGGTCTTCTGAGAGATGAAGTAACAACTTAAGTTGCTTTTCTGTTTTAATTGAACAAAAAACTTTTGACTGGTAAGTTGAGAATAAAAAGCTAATCTTACCAGGCACTTATACAACATGCCTTAGGTTGCAATAATCTTAGAGCCTTTTTTTCGAATTCTTGTTACCACAATGAGAAACCAGAAATCATATGTTGACCAGTTTTTTGGAAATGGGCTTTTATCTTTGCTTTTTATTGTACTATTCTTCAAAGTAATTATAGTTATGACACATATAAATCCCTCTCCCCAGGAATTTCCTTTACTGCACTCTATTTTATCTTGTTATCCTTTACCTTACGTAGTCGTCGTAGTCTAGTAGGTAGTGTGTTGAATTGAATTCTAGATTGTCCTTTGCACTGCTCTATTACTGCAGTTCAAATCGGGCTGTAATAATGGATATAAAGACTGTCGCTGTACTATCGGTTTATGTTCACAAATCGGTATATTCCAGTATATCGGACGGAGACGTACGCCGTAATCTAGTAGGTAGTGTGTTGGTTTAGTAGACGTAAAGCCACTGCTCGAATCCGAACAAAACAAAATATGGAAAAATCTGTCTTCGGGGAAATATTTCTTCCAATATTCATTTACGAACACAGATCACATGCAAAATAGGATGTGAAATCTTTTTTAGTGAATCTTAGATTCCTTCTTGTACGACGTGATTAATGTAGTATATCATGCGGAATTACTACTAAGCGGAACTAATGACTATAATGATTACCACTCCACGAATCCGTTATTAGAGTATAACGAATGGAAGTATAAACATATTTACCAACGGAACAACATTTGACGGTTATCCTCATATGAATTTATGGATACAGGCGTATTGAAGATAGCAACATAGCTGAAGCACTTACCAAGGTGCTTACATAGCACAACAGAGAACTCCAATAAATTCACACGTTAGATTCATATTTTCCTGCAGAGGGCAGGAAACTTCTCTTATTTGAAAATTAAAAATGCAATTATAAGTCCATGGGATATAGTGCACAGATTTTTTCATACCAGTGTGCTTCTTAAGAACCTCAAAGCAGTCTAGTCATAGACTCTTAGGATAAATATGTACATGAGGTGGAAGAATCTCAAAGCAGTCTAGTTATAGATTCTTAGGGCAAACATATCCCTAGACTGGGAGTATATCACAACTACTGCTGTTTTGCTAAGAAAGACGTCGAGGCTAAATTTTTTCTGTTATTTTTCCGATACTTGGGGACTTTAGATAAAGAATTCTTGGATATTCAGAATTTATTGACTGAACGTGTGTAGCCATACGTAATTTGGATAGAATCTATACACACATACATACTTAATTGGCCATTGCAACCCTTCAGTCAGGATTGCGGCCTAGCTTCTCACACCACTCATGTTGTGTGCCTCAATTTTATACAGTTTAAAGTCGACTCCGAACGACAGATTTTCAGACAATTTTTCATGGCAGGTTTATTTACTCTGAGAGTATTTGCCAGAAATCTGCTGAGAGGAAGTCGCCGAAGAAATATTTTTTTTTCATATTTCGTTTTGATGTCTGGCGAACACACTACCTACTAGACTACGGCTACTACAATGGAATCCATACCTTTATGAAATTATCGCAGTAGCTGCGAGATGTCAGCCAGGGGTTATAATTGTAGTGTTAAAAGGCAAGCGAGACGACTGCTTAACCTAACCTAAAGGAAACGCTTTTGCTTCTTGGACGCAAGTACATTGAATTATTTCTGCCTAGGATATGCTATAACTATGGAACAATAATTTTAGCGAACAAACACAATTTGCTGAATGTAAATTCTGGTCTAGATACCCCGTTTGCTATGCCTCAACCAGTTTTTTATTTTATTCATACTAATTATATTCAAACTCTTTTAAACTATTCCTATCAGCTGTGATAGTAATTTATAACGTTGAAGTGTTTGATGCCACGTCCTTTCAGGCATAAAACAGTCTTTAAACACATATAGTAAGAATTTACTTTAATCGTTCGTTCGATATAACATCACACTTGTAGGAACCCTCTAGTCATTTTCTAGCAATAAATGATTTGTGTTTTTTTGTTTTTAATTCTTTTTTTTTTTTTTGCATTTAATCCAAGAAATAAAGAAAAAACCAAAAAAAAAAAAAATTAAAAAATATTTGTTAATATTTGATTCGGCGCCTTTTAATATTTTTACACATGGTTTGCGTTAAATTAGCGTATAATTGCCTACAAATGTTTTATTAGATACATAGAGTCGTAAAAATTATAAGAAAAACGAAAAAAAAAAATATTTAAAAATAAATAAGAATTAAATTTGTTGACAACATAATTTACTCACACAAAATAAATATAATTTTTTTCTTTTTTCTTAAAGACATTACTTGTGAACATCTTTAAGCAACCTGTTGGCAAATTACATACCGACATTGTCTGTATGATGTTATTCCTATAATTTCCAATGAATTGTGGTCATACTCGTACAATGTAATATCTGGGGAGTTTGGAATTTGAAAGGAAATATTTTTAAAAGGATTGAAATCAGCAAAGGTTAAATAAATGCAGTTTTTGTTTTTGGCAAATAAATCTTTACTGAATATGGCACATATGCATGTATTTGGTAGGCAACTTTAAACCGAACCCAAATATGTTTAAATTATATAATTGGTATGATTGGTATTCCTTATAAATTATAGAAAACTAATTACACGCTAACTTTTATTTGAGAATCTTCTTTAAATTCGATTTGTAAAAAAAATGCTCAAAACTAAACAAAAGACTTAAGCAACGAACCTGATTTGAGAACTTTTCGTCACGGGAAGTAATCAGTCGGAGTTTTGCATTCCAAGCATTGCATTTAAAATGTATATGCAGAGGTATCGAATTTGTGATTTAATCCACCTTAAATAATTCAGTAACTGCATGAAGATTTTGATTCCTTTAAATATCGTTTTGTTGCAGGCTCCAGTTTTCAGGACATTTATACGCGGTAAAAACTCAATTTATTTGAGGCACTGAATAAACTGTCTGAGATGTAAAATCTATTTTGTCTTGATCATATAACGTTATAGATGATCATCAATAGGAGGATGAGCAAAAATTATTCGGCGTACAATCACGCACTATTCAAAGACTGTTTGGTTTTCGAAAATTTTATTACAAACCTATGCATACATAACATACATAATTGGTCATTACAACCCTTTAGTCATCACTAAGGCCTAGCTTCTCGCACCACCCATGTTGTGCGTGTTAATTTTCTAAATGTGTGGTACGACATACAGTTTACAGTCTCCCCCGAATGATAGATTTTTGAGAAACTTTTCCATGGCAATTTTATTTACTCGTAAATTTTTTGGCCAGAAATCTGCTGAGACTTGCATATTTCATATTTCGTTTTGTTGGAGATGTCCTGGGGTTTGAACCTTGGTCTAACGTCTAATAAACCAACACACTAACTACTAGACTACGGCTACTTAGCAAAAGGATAGTGTGGCTAAAAAACGAATTCTGCATGTAATGTGTAATGTAAACGGTCCACCATCTAACGTTTTTTTTAACTAGTGCTTATTTCGTGAATGGTAACTCTTAGCTCATGTCTGATTTGGCAGATAATTTGTTTTATCCGAAAATTGCATACGGATTTTGGAAAAAGAGAAGCACCGTCAGCTCCGTATGTTCATTATCTTGTGAAAAAAGTGAAAGAAACTGGTATCCTCATCGATAAACCAAAGCGTGAAAAGCCAGAAACAGTGCGTACACCCGAGAATATTGCTGCTGTGGCAGAAAGTGTGCGTGAAGCGCCATCAACATCAATTCACCGTCGTTCTCAATAATTGAACATTTCAGAGACATCATTGAGACGAATTTTGCATAAAGACCTTGGTATGACGCCATACAAAGTCCAATTGGTTCAGGAGTTGAAGCCAATTGACCATCCAATGCGTTTTCGCTTCGCTAAGTGGGCCTGCGATCGACTTACAGAAGATGCCGATTTTGGCAAAAAAAATCATCTTTTCAGATGAAGCTCATTTTGATCTTGGCGGGTATGTAAACAAGCAAAATTGTCGCATTTGGGGCACAGAAAACCCGCACGCATACATTGAAAAGCCGACGCAGCCAAAACGAGTCACTGTTTGGTGTGGATTTTGGTCCATGGGCATAATTGGGCCATTTTTCTTCGAAAATGAGCAAGGAGTGGCCGTTACAGTCAATGGCGATCGTTATCAGGCCATGTTGAACGAATTTTTGTTCACAAAAATTGAAGAAGAGGATATTGGCAACATTTGGTTTCAACAGGACGGCGCTACGTGCCACACAGCCGAAGCTACACTCGATGTTTTGCGCCCTGTTTTTGAAGATCGCATTATCAGCCGCAGAGCTGATGTCGTTTGGTCACCTCGGAGCTGCGATTTGACACCGTTGGACTATTATTTGTGGGGTGCCGTCAAAGATAAGTGTTACGCCGACAAGCCAGAGACAATTGACGCTTTAAAGGACAATATTCGTGAAGCCATTGGTGAAATACAGCTGCACACAATCGATAATGTGCTTAAAAATTGGACCGATCGTGTAGGGAACTGCATGGCCAGCCATTTGAATGAAATTATTTTCCATTATTAACCGGAAGGATTGTACTTTCAAATAACAAAAGAAATTTGAGAAAATATTCAATAGTTTTTATTTTAAAACATTTTCAAAAAAAAAAAAGTTATTTGGCGGACCCTTTATAAGGAAAGAAGCTTGTTTTCATCCTTCTATTAAATTTGATGTTACTTTTTGATGTCTGTTGTACAATTTTTGTTTGTTTTCATGAATTTCTGTTCGTTTGATTATCGTCCATCAAACAAATCACAAATAATAAAATAACAATAACAAAAGCAAACAAAAAAACAAATTTATAAAGAAATATTAATAAAAAAATAACAATAACTACAACAGCCATTATTAATAACAATAAAAAAGAGCAAACATTTCATTTTCAAAACAAAAGTTAACAAAAATTTTTTTGTTTTTAGAAATGTTTGGAAGAATCTACCACCGAGTGTTTTAATTTTTTTTGGTATGTATTTTGATTATTACACAAGTTTTATCCATTGTTGTTGTTATTGTTGTTTAGCAAAGACAAAGACCAAATAGAGAATGAGCGGCCACAGCTACCCATTCCCATTCCCATTCGCATTCCCATTCCTTTAAACAAGCCTGATGGCCATTTACCTGTAATGCTTGAATCTTTGTCTGGCTGGCTGGCTGGCTGACTGACTGACTGTTTTACAGAATAAATGAACAAATGAACGTGCAGACTGAATAGCACAGCCTAGAAAGCAGGCTGCTGGTAAACAATTCACTCCAATTGATAAACATCATTGCCAATCCTTTTTTGTTTACTGTTTGTAGGGGGCATTACAAGCAAAAAAAAAAACGGAATAAAAAACGTACATATTTTGAATCTCTTCTTCTTCTTCTTTACCATATTGGAGTGAAGTAGTCAATTTGTTAGTTTTGTTTGTTTATATGTTTGTACACAATATTATATTTAATTAGCATAACTAAAATAATGCATTAAGAATTACATTTCATTTGTGTGTTTTTATTTTTATTTTCGTAATAATTTTAAACAAAAAAAATTTAATACAACAAATCAACATTTATTTTTAAGATTTTGGCTTAAATCAACTAACTGGTGATTCCTTTCTAAAAGACCAGAGGCCATATAAGATGATTTCTACAACTTGTTGCCAAGATGTACAAGAGATTATGGAAAATTTATTAAAAATCTTAAATTTTTTTATAGTTTATAGGGCAATGTGGGAGAGATTATATATTTTAGAATGATTTAATAATAAATATTTGAGGTAGTAACATAAACTTAAGGTGACCATTTTAAAATGTTAAGCCTGGAATTAATTGCCAATTATTCTGCTTATGTTTGTATCATAAGAAGTATTATTAAGATTTTAACTAACGGTAATTAAATCAATTAACAGTTAACAAACATAAAATACAGTAAGATAAGCAAGTATTGTTCGCAGTATTTTATTGTTTAAATACATAAATATTTAATAGTTGTTATTGACATTAAATGTTTGCTAAAAAATTAGCAACAAAAATTGAAATTCAAAAAAAAAATTTAAAAGGTCGTTCATTGACGTTATACATACATACATAGTTGGCGATTACAACCCTTCAATTTATTTACTCTCAGAGTTTCTGCCAGAAATCTTCTGAGAGAAAGTTTGCTGAATAAATATTCCTCTATTTTTTGTTTTTGTGGAACTGTCTGACCTAGGGTTTGAACCGTGGCCTCAATAAGTCTAATAAGTCAATACACTACCTACCAGACTACGGCGACAGTAGTTCTTATGGAAAACAAAAGTTTTTCTAGGGACGAATCCCTTGGTTTTTCTTTATTGGAAAACAACCCCAAGCTCCTGATCTACTAATTTGTCTCCTTATTTTCACTAATTCACATTCATGGCCAGAACTACAAGGAAAGTTCTGTTTAAAGACATCAAGATATTGGACAAAAACACCATGTTTTTTGAAAAGTACGTTGCTCTACTATAAACTAGTAATCATCTAGTCGTAAGTGTCTTTACAACTACACCTATCTACAAGTCTTTCTTTCTTACTCAATAATTCCTCCACATATTCTATCGAAAAGTTTAAGGCTAACTTGAGGGCTGATAATACGAAACATGCGTTTCGTTTTCATACAGTACCATATAGCACTGACAGTCTTCGGGGTTAAAAGTATTATCGATTTTAATGAAATACGATCTAGAATATAATACTGTGGACCCTTTTGAATATGGATTTAATTAATACTAAAAATATTTGTTGTTTTCTACTGCTTGTTAACTCCATTATATGGTCCAGAACTGTGTTTTAAAATTTTCAATTACCTTCATTTTCATATGTCCTTTTACACAATTCTATCATATATCGCCGCCGAAACTTCTGTTGGATTTAAGTCCACTATACATAGAAGTGAAGACGAAAGCTTTGGAGACTATGGCTTGGAGACAACAATTTAAAATTCATTAGGGAATTTAGGTTAAGACCTAAGCAATCGAACCAATCGACCCTATGATTTATAACAATACTTGATAACAAAAATGAATGGAGCAATCCGGAAACTGCAGGCTCTATTAAAAAAGGAATATAAAAAAGGTATACAGATGGTTCAAGAACAGAACTTGTGACCGGAATGGAGTTTTCTAGTCCCAGTATGAAATACTCTGAAATCATGGGAAAACTCACGGGTATCTTCCAAGCGAAAGTTTATGCTATCGAAATATGTGATAAATTCTACTTGGGTAGAAGATAGGAGCAAAGACAGAGCATAGTGCACTATTTGACAGTAAGACCGCCATTCAAGCACTTGCAATTCGTAAATACTATGAGACTAGGTAGGTAGGCAAAATACTGTAACCCTCTGCTTCAATGCGAGGAATGAACAAACAGCCGAGCTTAGGAGTTAAAAAGGAATAAAATTTTGTATTGAAATATTAGGAAAAAACATATATACATACATACATACCTAATTGGCCATTACAACTCATCATCACACCACTTATATTGTGCGTGTTAATTTTATACATTACTGGCGGGATCTACAGTTTAACATCGACTCCGAACGACAGATTTTGAGAAACTTTTTCATGGCAGGTTTATTTACTCTCCGAATTTTTGCCAGACATTTGCTGAGAGGAAGTCGTCGAATATTTTTTTTTTTTAATTTCGTTTTGATGTCTGGCCTGGGGCTCGATCCCGGGCTTTACGTCTAATAAGCGAACACACTACCTACTAGACTACGGCGACTATCTGAACCTAGTTGCTTCAATTTCTGAATGACGTTATATAGCACATTGTATATGTTGTTGTACTTCGGAGAAAAAATATATTAGCCGAGTTACTATTCCTGTGTAAAATTCGGATCAATGCCACAATCGTACAACAGATCTACAATGCTTTTTATGCCATTTATATCCTCCTGGAATATAAAATGAATAATTCAGGAAAATCCATTACTCTAGTCCACAGTGAATATTGAATAAATTTTATTAAGAGGGTACTGTACGCAGAGCTGATGAACTTGCCAGACGGGGCACGACTATTGAACTCTCCGATGAATTCTCGACTCTCGGCATCCCTATGAGGACCTGCATTCTAATGATTGATAATGCGATCGTCGATTCCGTCAAAGACAGATGGGTGGCCCCGGACACATGTACAACGGCTCGTAAAATCTGGTCAAAGCTGGATCAGAGCGTACAATGGATATACTTAAACTACAATGAGGCACGCTCAGTGTGGTTATCGGTGTCATTACAGGGCATTGCATTATGGGTACGCATGCGAGGCGCATTTGTCTTAGACACTTTGCTAACGATTTATGCAGAAGGGATTGATATTGGTAGTTTAAATCGCTTCATCAGGAGCTCCGAGTTGTTTCGAGGCTAGGGGATAACGGATAACTGTGGTAACACAATGCGGCCAACACTATATACCTACTGTACGCAGGCTTAACTGCCTCTTTGAGTTTCATTAATAACAACTACTGCTACATTAAATTATTTTTCTTTACCATTTTTTTCTACCCGCCACTCAAGTATAAAATTAAGGCACACAACATGAGTGGTGTGAGAAGCTAGTTTGTAATCCTGACTGAAGGGTTGTAATGGCCAATTATGTATATGTACATATGTGTATATTATTTTCTTACTTTAAAGTTTGTTTCTTAAGTCTTTTGTATATGAGTAGCAAACACTTTTTACTTTAAAGTTCGTTTTTTAAGTCTTTTGTATATGAGTAACAAACACTTTGGTTCTGAAGTAAATAATTTCTTTGTGAATTTAATATGACGGCTCTTTTATAATTAAAGGAACAGTTTTAATATTAAGAAACCCTTTGCAATTTGTGAACCTCTGCTCAAATGTGATTACATAAGTTTGTTAATTCTTTTTTTTCTTTTCTTTTCTTTTGCTTTTCTGGCCATTTGTTATTGTATTTTATTTGTGTTGTGTTATTTTGTGTGAGCTTCGCTTCTTTATATAATATTGTTGTTAATACATATTATTTTCCTTAGAGCTTACAACATACATTGTTAATAGCCTGGAGAGTTTTATATTTTGTGGATTTTCTTTCAACTCTAGCACTGACTTGTACTATGGCACACAGTCAACTCTTTCAAGCACAGTCACTAGGCCAAAGTTAAACTTAAAGCTTAACATAAAATACTAGACATACTCTTTTTTTCTTGTTTAGTTTTTTTTTACAAAACCTCTATCATATTAGCATTGGGTTTGGTATATAATCACACGAAATATTTATACTATAGAGTTCGATTTGTGTTTTTTCTTTCTTTTAACTATACTTGTATGTATGTCTTGTTGCTTGCTGTTTTCATGTACATGAGTTAAAGGCAATTCCATCAAAAATAACGTCGCCTTGCCTGGCCTAAAATCAATTTTTGAGAATTTTAGTTTAGTTGGCTTTGTTGTTTGGTTTTTTTAGATTTTTTTTGTTGTTTTTTGATTCGTTTATAGTAACTATACTCCTCTACTGTGGAGGTATTTGTTAAATTTGGTGCTCATCTTGTCTAGAGTTTTTTTGGGCATAAGCTGGTAATAACTTGTCTCTTCAGTTTTGCTTCAACTTATACTGACAACATGCCAGGCCTATGCCAGGCAAGTGGCGTTGAGGAGGATGTCTGTAAAGATGCTATTGCACTGTGTGTAGTTTTTCTACATCTTTTTTCTCTCTCTCTGTTTGATTGTGTTGTGTTGCGTTCAATTGATCAGTCTTTAACGACATGAATTTTAAATTTGGATGAACAGTTTTTCCATTAGCATATATTAATATTATATGAAATACAGCGAGAGATGGTTTCCCCCAGGGATATTTAGACAATGTTACAACAATAAAATATATTTTCAAGTTAAGCTTTATAACCTATTTTTGGTTTTGGAAAACTTTACAGTACAACAACTTTTAGCTTTGCTAAGGAGAATTAAGAACCAAAGACGTTTCCTTATATCTCTGGGCATACCTTCTCTTTTTGCTTGCTACACAACATGCAATGTCCATGACACGTTCAATACAATAATAGGTTGGTCACTGTCTATATCTTATGTTTTTTTTTCTCTTCGTGTCTCTTGCATGCTGATTGTGTTGGTGCTGCTGCATAATGTTGTGCCTGTGATGATTTAAACAATGACTGATTTAAACAAAGTGTGAGAGTGGACTCAACAACGACAACAACAGCAACAACTACAGCAACATCAACATCAATAAAATTTCCATCATAGCAACATAGCATGCTGCAATCGCCAAATGATTTTTTTTATGTTTCTTTCGGTGTTTTCTCTTTCCTCTTCTTCCATTACAATTTTTGTTTTATATTGTACTAGTGACCCAAAGAAATAAAATGATGACTTTTTAACACAGCCTCACTCACATGACAGGCGTTCGCTCAAACAGCCAGAGCTGTGGTTAAAAAAAACTCTTAAAGACATACTAACTGACTGACTTTTTTCACTGTCTTTAACGGACAAACAACAAAGACCATGTAAAATATTTCATTATTTTTTTTTTGTTTGCTTGCTTTCAGTTGTCGGTGTTTAAATTTTGTGCATCTCCATTTGAGACATTATATTGGCACTAGAGTTCACATCATGTCATTCAGCACATACATTTTTCTTAACATATTTTATTTCTTATTTTTTTTTTGTTTGGTTTTGTTTATATGATGATAAAAAAAACAGCTTCCCCAAAGTTGTTGTACTCATTGAATATTTCGTCATTTTACTGGGAGCCCCGTACACTATGGGAAGGAAATTGTTATAATTTTTTTCTTTGAGTTGAATTAATGTGCCACAGTATTAGTTATTTTATTTTAAGTGGCGTTTGATTAGACAGGCAAACTGGCACTTAGATTTTGAGAGGAGGTATTCAGCCTCTCTTCTTCTAGAAGATGTAACCTCTCATGGATGCTCTTTATATTAATAAGTCTTATTGTCAACGATAACGTTAAATCTCCAAAGGACTACCTTTGGATAGATACATTGCAAGCAATATACACATGTTGGAGATCAATCAACTACTGTCTGTAACTACTGTCTGTCACTACTGTCCGTAAATATCGGGTGGGCCATATATCGGTTTAAATTTGAACCATCGATTCTTTCGAATCTGGCAGTACTTATGTCATTCCATTACATACGTAATTGGTCATTACAACCCTTCAGTCAGGATTACGGCCTAGCTTCTCACACCACTCATGTTGTGTGCCTTACTTTTATACTTGAGTGGTGGGACTACAGTTTAACGTCGAATCCGAACGACAGATTTTTGAGAAACTTTTTCAAGGCAGGTTTATTTACTCTCAAAATTTTTGCCAGAAATCTACTGAAAGTCGGCGAAGAAATCTGATGTCCTAGTGAACACATTACCTTCTAGACTACGGCGACTTGTAACTCTGTAGCTACTGTCCGTAACCATCGGGTGAGCCATATATCGGTTTAAATTTGAACCATCGGTTCTTTTGAATCTGGCAGTACTTATGTCATTCTGTTCTGCAACAAAATTCAGAATATTATCTCTACTGAACGTCACTCGATTTACGCTTGCGCATCGTTGGTATTTTTTGCGCCAACGAGAATGTTCATGATGCCGATTTTGTTAAAAAAAAAATCATCTTTTAGGATGAATCTTATTTTTATCTTGGTGGGTAAGTTAATAAGCAAAAATTGCCGTATTTGGCGCTCAGAAAATCCACATGTGGTTTTACAGAAGCCTATGCAGCCATTACGAGTGACTGTTTGGTGCGGCTTGTAGAGCGGAGGCATCATTGGCCCATATTTCTTTTAAAATGTGGACCATTACGGTCAGTTAGGAGATACCTATCGCACCATGATAACGGATTTCTTTGTACTCGCTCTGCATGGTTTTGATGTGAACGATGTTTGGTTTTAACAGGATGATGCAACTTGCCACACATCCCATGCCAGAATCGATTTATTGCTTCAAACGGTTGATGGCTTTTTAACTAGCCGAAATGGTGATGTCAATTGCCTAGCAAAAAACTAGGATTTGACACAGTTGGACTATTTTCTGTGGGGCGCTGTTAAAGAAAAGTGGTATGTCGACAAACCATAGACAATTGAGCATTTGAAGGCTAACATCCGTGATGATATTGACGAGATACAGCCCCATACAATTGAAAAAGTGCACGAAAATTGATTCGATCGAATGAGCTACTGTGAGGTTAGCCGCGACAGCCATATGAATGAAATAGTATTCCATTTCTAATTGGAACAATTATGCTTAACAACAACAAAATAAGTTTGGCAAAATTTCAAACCGTTTTTGTTTTATTTTATTCCTATATAAGGATTTGTTAATTGTCGACATCAACTTTATTGGAAGACTCTCCTGAATTTGTTTATATTTACGAAAACACTATAACTGTAAATTTCTCAGTGGCCATCTTATAGAGAACTGAATATAAAACGTGTTAAGAGTTACGAAATATGTATGTTAATTTTTTTCGGATATTCATTAATCTACCAACCCATTGTGCAACTAAAATGCACATACTTCAGTCAAAATTTTAACGCAACATATCTTATTACCATAAACATGTTATAAGACTTTCTGATGAATGTCCCTTTAGTTAGTAAATCTTCCCCACAAAAACACATTTTAATGTACCTTAGTTTAGCGTCTATTAACAAAATATTTTAAAACGGATGATAGTTAGCCGTATTAAGCTCTTAGTAGATCTGTTTGGTCTTTCGATTTTCAAATAAAACATGAAAATTTTATTTTCGTTTGTCTACTTTTATTTTTGTTTGTCCTAAAATAACAAAAAAATAAAAAAATAAATTGTAAACTATTGTACCTTCGCTTTCGGTGAGAATCTTATTGACTGCATAAAGGGAATTTCCAATTAACTTGGTTACATCTTACAATACAAATGTCTGCCTGCTATGGTAACAACTATCAGTACCACCAACACTATCACCACCACCACCACCACCGTTACTGACAATTGCTTGTACTTTTTCTTTCCTTTTTTTTTTTGTTTTTTTGTGTCTCAAAGATATTAAGGCTTGTACTAGGCAAAGTCTTGGCAGGAAAAAAAACCAAAAACTAAAGTGCTACAATATTATTGTAAACGAAAATTGTTTTTGTTTGCAGGTTCAGTTAATTTTCATTACGATATTATCTCTAAATGAAGCCCACGAATGTTGTGAAGTTACTTAAGTTCGACGAAAAAAAAGACACAAAAAACCCAGCCACATAAAAAATGTCTATCTGGGATACTGTTGTATTCTGTTGGTAATAGACTTCCTCCTCCTTGATTTTGTTTTTTAGCTGGTTTACAATATTTAATTTAAAGCTTAAGTAATCGCATTATATTACTTGGCATGTACATATATATGTACATACATTTCTTCCTATGTAGTGTTGATACCATTGTCTTCTTTACATTTAATGATGTATCATCTTCTCTTTTTTGTTTTATGTACTCAGTTAATAGAAGATGCTGTTCCTTATAGCACCGATTTTTGTTTTTTCTTTCCTAAAATTGTTTTAATGTGGGTCACATTGTTTGTTTTTTTTTTCTTTTTCTTTGCTGAAAAAAAATACCCAAGACTTTCACTATTAATTAAAAATTAAACGCAAAGGGTATTTTCCATTACATTTTCAATTTTTCTATTTTCTTAAGAAAAATTTAAATAAGCCAGGACTAGCTATCTATCAAATCAATTTAAATTAAGTTTTTATTATATAATCAGTCTTGAAGATCTATGTCTGAAAAAAATCTGTCATTTGCAGTTGTCTTTAATCAATACGTTTCGCCACTCTTGTATAAAATTAACACACACAACATAAATGGTGTGAGAAGCTAGGTCGTAATGACTGTACATAATGGGTTGTAATAACCAATTAATTAAGTAAAGTTGACAAGTCAACATGAATTGTTTAACGCCAGAACATACATACATACATACAAAATTAGTCATTACAACCCTTTAGACAGGATTACGACCTAGCTTCTCACACCTTTTATGTTGTGTGTGTTAATTTTATGTAGTCGCCGTAGTCTTATTAGGCGTAAAGCCCGGATTCGAGCCCAAGGCCAGACATCAAAACGAAATATGAAAAAAAAAATATTTCTTCGGCGACTTCCTCTCAGCAGATTTCTGGCAAAAACTCCGAGAGTAAATAAACCTGCCATGAAAAAGTTTCTCAAAATCTGTCGTTCGTAGTCGACGTTAAACTGTAAGTCTCGCCACTCAAGTATAAAAATTAAGGCACACAACATGAGTGGTGTGGCAAGCTAGGCCGTAATCCTGACTGAAGGGTTATAATGGCCAATTATGTATGTATGTATGTATGTGTTACTTTTATGCAAGAGTGGCAGCGCCTACAGTTGAATGTCGTCTCCGAACAACAGATTTTTTTGGGAAACTTTTCATTGCAATTTTATTTACCCTGAGAGTGTTTGCCAAAAATCTGTTGAGAGGCAGTCTGACCTGGGTTTGACCCGTGGCCTCGCCTTTAATAAGCCAACGTTAACTATCAGACTACGGTTACTTTGGATACTTAAATAAATTCTTTATTTATTTGAATTTATAATACACTGTAGACATACAATGTATACAGTGCTCATATGTCGTGGCTTTTACTGCAGCTTACTGACAGCTTGGTCTCTCTCAAAATTTATACTTTACTTATTTTTTTGGTCTGGCAACTTCTTGAAGTTCTTGTTGCTTTGTTGTTGTGCTATTGTTTGTGTTTCTTGTTGTTTTTTTTTGTCTAGAATAAACATTCAAGGGTTTATTGTAGCTTCATGGTTGTATTTTATTTGATTACTGGCTTATCGATTGACATAGTTTCGGATGTAATTTTTAAGCAAATAATTAAGTTGTTAAATACTTTGTATGGTCGTTATATACATGTATATTCATATGATTCTTTATTGTATAAAATTCAATAATATTTGGTTTAATTTCAAGCTTACATAACACCACTTTTAACAATCTTTTGTGTAATTTCCTTAAGCATGCAGTTTAAATATCAATTATTTCTGAAAGTCCATTATAGCCATTATGATTGGTACATTTTATGCTTCATTCCAAAAGTTTAAGACAATTATTTAAAATGCTTAAAAGTCTTGAAATTATTTTGAATGATTTTTATAACCCATTTTCTAGTTATAAAAATTAAGTTTTATATACCTGTTCATAAATTCCCAAAAAAAAAAAATAAATTTGTTAATTTTTATCTGATTTCTTTACTTAAGGTTTTTAATATTTTTTTTATATTTTGTTTTTTATATTCTTTTTTTCTGTATTATTCTGTGTTTTAATGTAGAAATAAACCACGTTTATAAATCAAATTATCATGATTTAGCGACTGTATCTCGATGCTATTAAATATTAATGTGCTACTTAAGCAAAAATCAAATAAATTTAATTTAATTATACGTTTACTTTAAACAAAACTACAATCACTATAAACTGAAATAACATAAAATTAAACCAACAAATCAATATTATGCTCAAGAAACAATCAATAAATATTTATTGATTTTAATAAGATAAAAAAATGTATGTTGTTATGCTGTTGTGTTTAATGCTTAGCTTTAAATTTTAACAATCAATTTAAATTAAAATAATAATTAAAAAAAAAAAAATTTTAAGTAGTAATTTCATTATAACGGTTTGTTGGTATGTATGAAAACAAAAAAAAAACCAATTATGTGGTGGTCTATTCAACAGGGCAGACATTGTTGGTTCAGCAATAAAAAAAAACCAATTATGTGGTGGTCTATTCAACAGGGCAGACATTGTTGATTCAGCAATACTTTTGCCCGTATTTTTTGTAGAATAAAAATTTGTTGAATTTAGAAGGGGCCTTCTCACGTTAAATATAAACCGTTTTGTTCGATAACTTATTGCCTTTTTGAAGATCAATTTCTTAAGCATCTTTTATATAAAACGTATCGACGATAAAATTATTCGACAAGAAAATAATTCGTCTTAAATAGGAAACTAAAGTTATTACTTGGATGCATAAGAATTCCCCAATAGAAATTAAGGCGATTGATTAATTTGTGTATGACACTGTTGTTGTCCTAATGAACTGCGTTTGGCTAAACTGGCCATTTGTAGCCGATTATTTCCAAATGCTAGTGGTATACATCCGAAATAAAATTTTAGTCACGGTAGCTCAGAGCATACATAGCTCAACCAGTTGGATTTCACCCCTTAACGCCTGTGGTATAACTTTATCCAAAGTTTGCCAACTTCATGAAGTATTCATTCATTCATTTCAATCATTAATCAACCAAAAAAGAAAACAACTTTGGCGATGTTCAATAACGTAATCATCATCTATTCAAAATAAAGTTCATAAAGGGGGAGAGAGGTATTTTTTAGATTCTGCCTGGAACTTTTAAGGGCCTGTGAATACACAAATGACTTCATAAAAAAATTGGCAAATTTGGTTCAAAACAATGGTATGAATGTCCAAGGACCTTAATAGTTATAGATTTACCACTATCACTTTCAAGGAAAAGGTACAGCCGAAAGTAAGGAAAATATGTGCAAATTCTGGCTTACTAGATCTGAAGTGAAGATCGGCATACATATCCATTCATACGTGATAATAGTTCTTTACAAAACTAAAAACTGAAACAGTGTATGCGTTCCTACATACTTTCTTAGGGAGAATCTAATGAATATTATTTCTTGAATATTATTTCAAGAAACGGAAATTCTTGCACAAGACGATTGAAGCCTATCTAACAGCCTATTTTATAGAGTAGTGGGAACTGAAATTTTAACTCATGAGCTCTTGTCTTGTAAGCAAACATATTAAAAAACGATATATTGAGTACCTACTAGTCGCCGTAGTCTAGTAGGTAGTGTGTTCGTTTATTAGACGTAAAGCCCGGGTTCGAGCCCCAGGCCAGACATCGAAACGAAATATGAAAAAAAAAAATATTTCTTCGGCGACTTCCTCTCAGCAGATTTCTGGCAAAAACCCTGAGAGCATATAAAATTGTCATGAAAAGCTTATCAAAATCTGTCGTTCGGAGTCGACGTTAAACTGTAGGTCCCGCCACTCAAGTATAAAATGAAGGCACACAACAAGAGTGGTGTGCGAAGCTAGGCCGTAATCCTGACTGAAGGGTTGTAATGGCCAATTATGTATGTATGTATATTGAGTAAGTCCGGATACATACATACATACATATATAATTGGTCATTACAACCCTTCGGTCAGAATTAGAACATAGCTCTTCACACACCTTATGTTGTGTGTGTTAATTTACACACACACACATTTTATAGACGACCCAGAACGACAGGTTTTTGAGAAACCTTTCAGGGCAGTAGAATTTACTGCCACAGCTAGAAATCTACTGAAAGGAAGTCGCTGAAGAAATATTTTCTTCATATTTCGTTTTGTTGAAGATGTCTGACCAGGGGTTTGAACAGTGGCCTCACGCCTAGTAAGCCAACACACTACCTAATAGACTAAGGCTGGATACAGAAAAAAATTCGGCTAATTAGCTGAAAGTTCTCTATTTAATACCAACACGGCCGACTCATTTTTAGAGTGGTCAAGGATTGGTAATGAAAAGTGGGCGTTATCTAGGTGAGCTGATACAAATGTTAACGGTGTGTTTTTTGGTATTCACAGAAAATAGTCTGCATTAAGCTGCTTCATTCAGATTTATGCTCTCTATAATTGGTCTGTTTGAAGGGACAATAAGCCAGCAAGATAATGCCACGAATCGACGAAAGTAACTCGTTTGATGCCCAGAGAGCAACATAAGTTGCTAGAAGTAAATTGCTTCAGTTTAAAAAGAGGGCCGGCGATATCAAGTCGCATTATTGATGTTGATTTTTATTTTAGGTTATAGTTAAAGCAGAGGTTGAATATGTCTTCAGTATATGTGTGATGCTTTGGCCATAAATAATAATTAATAATTTCATATAATTTTAAATTTAAAAGTAGCACTTAATATGTTGTTATTAAAGTATATGTATTAAGATGGGATATTATTTAAATGATATATATGATAGTATTTAAAAAAAAAAACTTTTCTACTAAACTCTTGGAGACAAAAATTAAAATGAATTTTTTTTATAGACGTTACCGAAATTGTTTGATTTTGATGTGTTTCTGCTTGATTTGTTGTTGTTTAATGTTTGGTGTCAGATTTAGGTTTTGTTTATTGAACTGGTTCTACTAAAATTGTCAACGAGAAAAGGTGCGGTTGTGATTTGTCCGGCGTATTATTTTAATTGCGTTTAGAAAACAAATGATGATCAAGATGATGATGATGCGCTACATAGAGCGTATAATATTTGTATATTATAACAGCAGCAGCAGTAGCAGCAGCAGCAGCAAGAGACAGCGTTATATAAACAATAAATGTTTATTAAATCAAATGAAGATTCAACCAAAAAGGAACTGCAAAATCAAATTCGTATGCGTTTTCTACTTATGTATGTCTGTCCTAGTCTTTCTTATTTTTTTTTTTTTTGATTTGTTTGTTTTATTTCGTATTTAAAATGCTGTACTGACCATACGCGTACAGTCAAAATGTTGAAGATGGCCTTCGGAGTATAAAACAACAGTAAATATACTATGTGTGCAGTTTTTAATCAATTATGAGCTGGCATGTTAAATATTTTTTTCAACAATTTTTCTCAATACATTTAATTATCTGGGAAAAGATTATATATGTGTTCTGGTATTATGGATTTAATTGTTTGAAAAAACGAAAAAAAGCGAAAAAAATAAAATATTTTTTAATTTTTATAAAATATTTATTTTTTTATTGAATATGCTCTGACTGACTGACTAACATGGACATATTTTCCCACACTATATATTCGAAATTTTTATTTTTCAATTTAAAAGATTTAATTCTAAAGTGTTGATAATTGCAAAAAAAAAAAAAAATTAAATAAAAAAGAAGTAATTAAAAATTATCAAAAGACTTAAGAAACAAACTTTACGAATTCTTTTTTCGCCTCCATCTTTAACTTGTACTCGTAAAATCAAATTTTATTGCTTAAAACATGCATAATAAACATTTTTTAATAGATTTTTTTCAACGGTTTAGATTTCAACAATAAAACATTAAATTTTTTGCCGTTGTGTTTAAGTCTGTTAAGTGTTCTGTTCATCCTTTTAATATATTTTTTAAATAAAAATGTCTCTCAAGTTCGAGTTTAATTTTTAAATCCGTACTTAACATACAATATGAAAAAAGGTGTACAATATCTTTTAGCTTTAAGAGAAGGATCTATTAATTGAATAAAAAATTATACCTCTCTAGTGACCCCAGTGTGCATATGTACCTGTTTCTAATATAGCAAATTACATCCAGATCATCAGCGGATGCTCTTACAAAATCTGGTACAACAAATAAATTTTTCGTGTTATTGATTCCTCACAGATTCCATTCATTGATTAAGTAAGTAAATACATACATACATATGTACATAATTGGCCGTTACAACTCTTCAGTCAGGATTACGGCCTAGCTTTCACACCACTCATGTTGTGTGTCTTAATTTTATACATGAGTGCCGGGACCTACAGTTAAACGTCGTTAAACTTTTTTATGGCGGGGTTTATTTACTCTCAGAATTTTTGCCAGAAATCTGCTGAGAGGTAGTCGTCTAAGAAATATTTTTCTTTTTTACATTTCGTTCTGATGTCTGGCCTGGGGATCGAACCCGGGCTTTGCGTCTAATAAGCGAACACACTACCTACTAGACTACATCGACTAAGTAAGTAACTACAGAGTGTTTAATTTCTTTGCTATAGATCGAGATCATTAGCGGATGCTAATTGTACAACAAATAACTTTTATGTATTTGTTGCTCCAGCAGTTATCGTGAGGCTCGTAAATTAGATTAGCACCACAGACTGTGATCTGTTACACTATACCGAACACAAGGTCGAAGTTACTTAGATTCTCAAAGATTTCATTCATACATGAAGAAAACAGGCTGAAATTAACTCTTTTAAGTAGAAACCAGACAAATTTTGTCCGTTATGAATTTCATATTATGAATTCCATACCTGTCATAAAGGGGCACGAAGTGTACATGCCAAGAGGTAATCCGCTGTTTCTTCTGCCTCTTCCCATAATCTGTAGAAATCATCTGTTGATCCTTGGCCCAAAGGAGCAGTGCTCTATCTTCCTTGTACTGTTGATCTTCCTCGTACTGTTGCATAGGACTGAGTCCGATTTATAATCCTATACACGATTGAAAAAAGAAAGTTAAATTTGGCCCTGTATGTATTCCATTTCAAGAACCCCATGTCTGTCACAACGGGGCACGTAGTATACAAGCCAAGAGATAGAAAATACCTCACAAAGATTTCTGTAGAAACATTAGCGATGAGAAAAATAGAGGACACAGTTTCATTGTCTGTTAGTTGACAGTACGTGGATAAAATCCACACATTTATAAATGTATTAGAATGGTTGAGAAATACTAAAAATAGCCTTAAATAGCCGCACACAGAATCATGTATAAGCGTTTTGAATACCAAATTTTTCGATATTTTACACCATATGAAACTATCGATAACATACTTCGATAACATGCATTTCATCAACAATTGTCTCCAAATATTTTATTAGTAGATTAATATATCGTAGTTCTTTGGTGGTGCATTTAATTCCTGTCATAATTCCAAAGAAAATAACTTAATCAACTAAAAAAAAAACAAAAAATGGGTATCGATTTGCCTCAAATCTGCTGAGAGAAACTCAGCCAAGAAAAGAAACTAGACAAATTAAAAACAAAAATTTAAATTTTAAATTTAATATTGAATGACCATGTGGTTTTGTGTTGTAGTCGCCGTAGTCTAGTAGGTAGTGAGTTCGCATATTAGGCGTAAAACCCGGCTTCAAACCCCAGGCCAGACATCAAAACGAAATATGAAAAAATATTTCTTCGGCAACTTCCTCTCAGCAGATTTCTGGCAAAAACTCTGAGAGTAAATAAATAAACCTGCCATGATAAAGTTTCTCAAAATCTGTCGTTCGGAGTTGATGTTAGGTCCCGCCTTACAAGTATAAAATTAAAGCAAACAATATAGGTGGTGTGAGAAGCTAGGCCGGAATCCTGACCGAAGGGTTGTAATGGCCTATTATGTATGTATGTAAGTGTTTTTGTTAACATTTTCAAAATCAGTCAACATATTCAAATAGTTTGTTTCTCTTTTAATTCCTTATATACATACGAGCATATTCTTAACTGTGAACCATAACATTTAATTATTATTTATTGCAAAATCAGTTGTCTGTTTTGCTAAATAAGACTTCAAATAATTAATTTTCATACAATATTTACGGCCACATGCTATATTAGTGGCATCAATGGAATCCATTTTTAATTACACAGTTTTTAATGGTTAATTACCGTTGTAAATTAACATTTTTCTTTATAAAACTAACGTTATCACTGAGCACATTTTATGGTGGACATTTAGTTAACCAACAGTTGCTAGCAAAATTTTATTACAAATTCTACACGCATTCGACAATGAATTGCAAGATTGTTTCAAAATTGCTATACGGGTGGCTATATATACGGTGGTTAAAAAAATTTCAAAACTCTTCAGTAGTAGAGGGTTATAAAAATTATTATTTCTAAGCTGATGTGCTTTTGAAACAAAATAATAAAATAACATGAGTGGGATTAAGTGAAATTGCAATAGGACTTAGCGATTTTAGTTTAAATTGAGAGAGAATTTTCTATAAACTTCATGTAGAAGGTAGAATCAGCTTGAAAAGGCTTTAAACTCTGCATTTTAATCGTATTTTGGTCCTTATGTGTAAAAAGTTTTAAGGCGTTGACTATAACATGCTTTTAATTTATACTCCTAAGTCGCCGTAGTATATGAGGTAGTGCCTTAGCTTATTGGTTGAAATCCCAGTCCGTGATTGAAATCCCAGTCCAGATATCTCCAACAAAACGAAATACGCAAAATTATTTCTTTGCCGACTCCCTCTCAGCTGATTTCTGACAAAAACTCTGAAAGTAAATAAAATTGATATGAAAAGTTCCTCAAAAATCTGTCGTTGATGGTCGACTTTAAAATGTAGGTCCTACCACTTGTGGATAAAATTAACGCACACACCATAAGGGGTGTGAGAAACTACGTCATAATCCTGACTGAAGCGTTGTAATGACCAATTATGCAATAGGAGTTTAATAGGTGTTCATATATGATGAAGTTTGCCGTGAGTACCCTAATGAGCGTACTCAAGTCGCCTTTATACAGCCTTAAAATACGCATGGTTTAACACTCATCAAATGGAATGATTTTAGAGAATGATTGTTTCATACGCATCATCTTGTTTGACTTAATTACGCCCTTTTCTAATTTAAATACAATAATTATATGCAATTTAATGCGGTTTCATTAAATGCTGTTTAACCTAACATCGTGCAGATTACATCTTTAACAACGGAGCTCCCAGACTGATAGGAGTAGGATTTTATCGATAGGCTAATAACTCGAAGTATTTTAAATGAAATATTTTCAGAATTTTTATTGAGATAAATCAACGTGAAATTTGTTGGCGATTTTTTGCTGGGAAAATTGAATTCGTGTTAAATTTTAGGGGTACTACTCATGCTCCTCAGCGGTGTTACTAATAAAAGTTACATCAGATACGGAGCAATCCCCGATCCCAGCAGGTCTTCCAAACTTCTCAGCGAGGTGATAAAGGAAGGTCTTATCTGGACAATTATTGATCAGGGTCATCCTGATGGATCCAATGCTCCCTCTAAGTGGTAATAAGAACGTGCCCTTCTGGATGTTTTCCTTGAGATTATGGCCTCCAAACCAGAACCTTCATCCAGTTGTCGCGACGCAGGGTGATTTCAAGTTCACATCAAACTGGTGGCCTGTTGCGACCTCCGATCTATGGAGCTTTGGCTTACTGCTGTCTCTCGGAACAGACTACTCGCCGCCGATCGAGAGTGAGAATCCTCCCCGAACCGTCTGACCATGAAGCCATTTTGAAGATCCTCAAAGTGCGCAATACTAATCTACCCACTAATAATGGGAAGGTAGCCAAAGTTTCCGACCAGTTGGGTAATCACCGTAAGGCGGTGATACAGAGAAATTTAAAATTTTAATACCGAGTGTAGATTGTTAATCTTTTTTCAAGCCTCAGCACTATATAAAGGCATCTCGAACTTGTCATTCGAAGTACATTTATGGATAAATTTAACGCATGCAATATTAGGGCGTAGTCTAGTAGGTAGTGTGTTCGCTTATTATACGTAAAGCCCGGGTTCGAGCCCCAGGCCAGACATCAAAACGAAATATGAAAAAGAAAAGCATTTCTTCGGCACTTCCTCTCAGCAGATTTCTGGCAAAAACTCTGAGAGTAAATAAAATTGTCATGAAAAAGTTTCTCAAAGTCTTTCGTTCGGAGTCGACGTTAAACTGTAAGTATAAAATTAAGGCACACAACATGAGTGGTGTGAGAAGCTAGGCTGTAATCCTGACTGAAGGGTTGTAATGGCCAATTATGTATGTATGTATGTAATATTAGGCTGTTATCCTGACTAAAGGGCTCTAATGGTAATGATATGTACATATGTATGTAATGATATGTTTATATACTTTCAAAGCTCATAATAAAATTTTATTTTCAATTGTACTAATTTTCCTCGAGAATAGCTCGTCATTAAACTGCTGAGCAATAGATTCCATTACACTAACACCAGTAGCGGGTTAAAAGATGTTTGAATCACACATGAACGGTATAACAAAAGACTTAGAACACAAACTTGTTTCAACTATGACACAGAAGACTTAAACAACGAAACTTCGCATTGCTTCACAACGGTTTAATCAAGATGAGAAGCTACGCAAAAACACACACACATTATTTGCATATAACGGCGGCTATTTTCTAAACGTACTCTTATACTTTTCCTCTCTTTTTTTTTGGTTTTTTTTCTGTTGAAATAAACTTGATTTCGTATTAAATTTGTATGGTTACTTAGATTTGATGTTCGTTCGAGTGTTTTTTTGTTGTTGTTGTCATTTATTTATTTTTAATATTTAGTTATTTTGAATATGACATGTTTAGCGTTCAATTCGATTAGTCACACCACACTTGAAAATTACATACAGAACACACACATTTTATGTGATTTTTTTTTTTTTAATATTTAAAATTATTTCTTAATAACAAGCAGTTTATTGTCAGTTTGTTGGTCCCAATATGGTATTAAATGCAATTAAAAATAAAATGAAAAGAATTGTTTCTTAATATTTAAATCTTTATAGAATTTTTATATGAATTATTCAATATCTTGTTGAATTTATACTTTTAAATTGATTTCATCGTTAAACTAAAAGATTTTGATTTATGTATGTATTTAAATTTTAACTGTAAATTCATATTTTTTTTTCTCAATAACATAACATGTTAACATATTATAGTAGAGAGTATCCATTAAGTCATGTAGCGAGTAGCTGGTAATTTAATTTCAATTAAAATAATAAAAAAAATATTTTTTTCTTCAGAATTACAAAGTGTTATCGACATTGGTAATAAAACAAGATGTTTTATATTTATTATTTTATAAAATTACACACAATATATTTACATTAAATATACATATATAAAAAGGCTTATCTTCTTTGGAATAATGTTAATTAATAATAATAATAATAAATGCTGTAGTGAAGGGGTTAATATAGTGTCACCTGCTACAAAGATTCTGTCGCTTAATGGTAAACTTTTGTAAAATAAATTAAATTTATGCAAATTTAAATCACTTGCCAAGTTTAATGTAAAAGATATAAAAGCCCAAAGTACATGTAATAAATTTTTTAAAAGGATTTTATTTCCATAATAAAAAATTTATTTCGTTTTTTCTATTGAAATGAAATATATCTTTAAACTTTCGGTTTTCCAAAACATAGGGAATAGTAAACAAGAACTCAATGGAACTCAAAAATTGGTGACATTTAAGGGATTTTAGGGATTTTACTATCCCTATCAAAGCGTTTCTAAGGGTTTTTCTGAATCCCATATCCTCATACAGAAATAACAGAACTAAGTGACTAAAGAGATCAACCGTAGCATTTTAAATCTGTACAAGTGCCGTGTATAAGATTTGGGGGTTAGACTCGCCATCACAACTGGCTTTATCGGGAAGTTGTAAACCCAACCTTGCTTACAGTAGTCACGTTTGGTGTACGAAGCAAACACTACTGTCACTGCAGACTGATAGACAGAGTACACAATCAGTCAGCTGTTCCGATTACTCCTACACACTGGTACACTCCAAATAGAACATTATTTCTTTATGCAATTGACACACCCTTGACTTTCTATTGAAGCAACGGATAGAGCTAGTGGTCGTCAAGTAAAATGCTCAATGGTAAGGCACATTCAGATCGATTATATGGCTCCTTATAACTCCCAGAAGAGGACATTTGATTTTAGAATTGCAACTATGGACTCTGGTCTGTAGATCCGAAGCTTCTCAGTGGAATCTTTGAGGTTTATACCGTAGGTTTATACGGGCTTCTGGTTTGAAGATCCGAAGCTTCTCAGTGGAACCATAAAGGTTTGTACTAGAGGTTTATATGGACTTCTGGTTTGGAGATATGAAGCTTCTCAGTTGAATCCTTGAAATTTCTAACGATGGCTGTAAGTACTGGAAAGAGTAGGCTGTGGTATTTATATTAAGTGTTCTGATATTCAACTTTCATGTAGATTGCTTGGACATTTTGATAGCGATATAATGCTTATTGAATTCCAGGATTTTCTAGAACAGGTTGCGATTTACTCTCTAAAGCCCCCTTCACACGATCACACAATTTTCATCCGTATTTTCTCTCAATGTGTGATAGTTTCATTACATATTATGTTTAGACGATCCCATCCGTACTCTCCTACATAAAATTTTGACAGATCATATTGCTTGTGTGATAGTGTGAAGGGGGCTTAACCGACATTCTCTCGATGTCGCCAGTATTTTGGGTTATTTAAGGGCATCTCTTTATAATTACTGCGAGGTAGAGATATCGATAGACCAGGCCACTACAATGCCTATAATCTGCGATATGTTACAGGGCATTGGTATTAACATTCCTCAAATAAACTAGGTACTCCCAGTACTTCATTTGCAGTAGCCAATGGCCAATCAATGTATATCACTTGACTTTAATAGAATTTTGTGAATAAAGAGATGACTGACTGTTTTCAGTTCTTAAATTGTAAAATTGCGATTCTTATTGGAAGGTATGTCGATAGAATTGATTTTTTTCTCAAATTACTTCTGCAGGAGGTATCTTTCACTATACATCAGTCAGTACCTTGTTATTTTGCTATAAAATGGGGAGGGTTGTTAACCCAATCATCATTGCCTAATTTCCTCAATATAAAGATTGTTGCAATAGCAAGAGTTATTTTGGAGTCTGATTTGTGCTTTAATGCATGACATTTGCCACTATGATCATGCGATTTGATCCAGCTTTGTGGGGTTAAGTAATGGTTCTCATATAAATTCAGAACACAGCCATAATTCCAGCTCTGAAAGTTAACATTGCAGTTGCCATTTGTGACATACCGGCCGAAATGTTGGATAAAGTATGCAAATATTAAAGCTCAGAGAGGAGCTAATTCCAGCATAATCGCAGGCAATATTAACATGAAATAGCATTTACAAAGCCTTGGCAGACCTTTATGTATAGCTTAGAAAATATACAGTCAAAGAAAAAAGTCTACATACACCGACAGACATTTTCCTGCTGCTTTTGTTCAAATTGATTAAGATTGTATAACGTTCTTTAAGACATTTTTAATGAAAAGTGTTTGAAGAGCAAAACGAATATAAAAAAATATAATACAGAAATTATTGAAAAAAAAAAATAAAATTAACAATAAAATAAAGGTGTATGTAGACTTTTTTTTTTGATTGTATTTCAATCACTTTAAAAATTTTCGGTTTTTTTTTTTAATTTTGAAAATCAAAACATTTAAAAAATCTCCTGATATTTTCGAAATAACTAACTTAACTATTTAAGTTATTTCAGGAACATGTGTATACACTGACAAAAAAAACCATTTACATATATGTATATCCTGAACTTTTCTTCTTCTTTTTCCATATAATGTATTTCAATACAGGGTATAACATCATTTAAAAAGCAAATTCCTTTTTGCTTAAAAGTGTTGTTTCGTTTTACCTCACCACTTACTATAAAATCGTGAAGATTTAATTTAAAAAAAAAACAGTTTTTTTTATATATAAATTTAGTTGTATTTTCATTAAACACGCAATTTCTAACACTATCGGCATCAATTTAACTTTTAACATTCAATAAAAATTCTATGCAAGACAGCATTTAAAGCAAATGCTGTTGCTGTTTAAAGTGAATAAAAACAAAAATGAATGAACGTATGTATGTATGTATGAATAGGTGGATATGTAAGTCTATGTTGTAGTGATGGCGTTTAAAAGTATTTGTATTTGTATGTTGTTGTCTGTAGTATAAGGAAATTAGTTTTAATGTCTATTACTTAATTGCTTGGATTTTATAATATTGATTAAGTCGGTCCCTCTGTGTGTTGGTCCGGTCCATTCCAAACAGCGAACAAATCAACTACTGCTTTTGAAAATATGTATTTGGTCGTCTTCTTATTTATTTTAATTTTTTTTTTGTTTTGTATTTTTGTTTTATTCACTTATAACAATTAGTGTGGTATTTTAATATGAGATGATGCATTTGTGATTAAAATGCATTAAGTCACGATTCCATCGTACACTTCGTTGTCGACTATTTCTTCTTCGTTTCTTTTATTTTCTTATAACCATTATTGCAGGATATGCCATGACAGACCAATCCAACAAATTCACAATAAATTCAAATTATTCAATAAAAGGGTAATTTTTTCATTTGCTTGTATTTTTTCGTTTTTTTTTTTACTTTTGTTTAACTATCGAAATATTGTTTCCTTATTTCAATGACAATTTGACTTCCTTTTTGAAAGATGAAGAAATAATGAATAAATTTCCACTGTATTGGAGTGATGGATGGCTATTGTTAATTTTAAAAGGCTTTAAAAAAGTAAATATTTCATTTAAAAATAACTAAAATGTTCACCAACACTTTTAACAGTCAAAATATATCACAGCAAACAAAAGACTTAAGCAACGAACTTTATCACGTTTGGTGTCAAACATTAAGGGTGTGATTCTTTTTCATTATATCGACAATTTCTAAACGTTTGCAGCTTAACTTTTTAGTTTTATATTCGTTAAGAAAATTTATTGTAAAATTTTCCATATTTTTAAAGAAATTTTTTGCAAATCTTTTATTATTAAAGCCGATTTCGACTTCTTTGATTTTCGAAAAATTTAATATTTAACATTCACACATAACACACATAATTGGTCATTACAAGCCTTCAGTCAGGAACCTTTTATGTTGTGTGCGTTAATTTTATGCATGAGTGGCAAGACCTGCAGTTTAAAGTCGACTCCGAATGACAAATTTTTTGACAAACTTTTCATGACAATTTTATTTACTCTCATAATTTTCGCCAGAAGTCTGCTGCGAGGAAGTCGAAGAAGAAAGTTTTTTCATATTTCGTTTTATTCGAGATGTGTGAGCCAGGGGTTGAATCACGGAATCTTGTCTAATAAACCAACACTCTACCTACTAGGTTATTGCGACTTTAACGGCGACACACATTAATCAAATTTATTACAAAAAGGACTTCGAGGTACATGATACATCAGCGTTTATATGTTGTACTTTAATGTACGTACTTTGAAGTCGCCGTAGTCTAGTAGGTAGTGTGTTCGCTTATTAGACCTAAAGCCCGGGTTCGAGCCCCAGGCCAGACATCAAAACGAAATATGAAAAAAAAAAATATTTCTTCAGCGACTTCCTCTCAACAGATTTCTGGCAAAAACTCTGAGAATAAATAAACCTGCCATGAAAAAGTTTCTCAAAATCTGTCGTTCGGAGTCGACGATAAACTGTAGGTCCCGCACTCAAGTATAAAATTAAGGTTCACAACATGAGTGGTGTGAGAAGCTAGGCCGTAAGCCTGATCTAAGGGTTGTAATGGCCAATTATGTATGTATGTATGTACTTTAAAGTACTCATAACGCCAACATACCTTACGTTCTATGTGTTCCGCACTTATTTTCGGTCTGGCAACTTCTAGAACCTTACTGTTAAATTGTTATTTGTTACACTAATTGGCATATAAGACTTGGGTTCCATAAATTCCCATCGCAACACCGATATTATCTATTCCGTCACACAATTTTTACTTTTGGCTGGCATTTCAATGCCATCCCTATTGTGTTATAAATGCGTGAATTCTATTTAAAATACCTTATATATGAGTGTTGTCAATAAATTCTAGGTTCCTAAGAATTCTTTTTCTTTGGTTCACAAGCGCCGGACAATAAAAAGGAAGTGTTCTGATGTCTCTTGTTATACCAAGTCGTTTCAGATTCTGTACATGTTGTTATGAGGCACCTCCAGTCTACGGATATGTGCATCCAAAGTACAGGATCTCTTAATAATTGCTATGAGATTTTTTGTAATTGAAATCTCATGAGGTCTAATGCAAAGTTGACTGAATTTTAATGGATCAATTATTCAAATTTAATGGAAAAAATTATCGAAAATTATCGATTATTTTTCGAAAATTATCGATTATTTTTTTATATTTCATTTCGATTATCACATTTGATGTGAAGAATTTTCCATTATCGATATATGTATGTATTTTATTTTTCGACTACTTTCGATTACAAACAATAAACAAAAGAAAAGATTCAATACCTTTGACTCATTACCATTCACCACTAACTTGTCAGCATTGCATAGAGTCTTCTTTTCCGTAGACAATTTTCAATATCGTTGCATAGAATCAAATCTGTGACTTTGGGAATATTGCTGTAAGCATACATACATACATACATACATATGTGCCACACTCATACTCTCACACAAACATAGCAACATTTTTCATTTTTCATGTCATTTGACGTCTTGCAGCAAATTAAATATTTAAACTTGTGCATTGCTGTGTCGCTGCGTTATGTTCGTCGTTTTGGAATCAGTGGCCATAAACCCCCAGTGTAGGCACTTCACTAAGCTTGTTATTGATTGGAAAAGTGTTCAATACCACTGAAACGGGGGACAAAACAACGCAATTTTTGCGTTATTCATTTATTTTATTTTCAATTGTTTCTTTCGAGCGACACGACACACAATCATTTTGCCAATAAGCCCGGCTACAACATGTTGCATGTATTAAATGAGGTAGGAATGAATTTTAAAAATTCATGAAGACATACTGGTAGCAGTGTACAACATGTATGCTGTGTTGAATGCAATAATGTTTTTTTTGATTTTATTTTTCACATTTTTTTTTTTGTTGTTGTTGAATTTTCCTTAAAGGTGCAAGACATACAAGCACAATCGACTTGTATACACATGTACCCCCATGTACTGAGGTACACACATTATTTGAGTTCATGGTGTCTTGTGTTTGTGTTGTGTTGTGTATTTGTGTGTACGTTACAACTAGCGATACCGAATGATTAACCATTAGTCGTAACTAATTTGTCGTTTTAGTATAATTTTTTCATGCGGTTTACGTTTTTCTATTTATTTTTGTGGCTTATGATCGCCAGATCCCCCGCAAATAAAATTGCGTTGTATTGTGTTTTCAGGAGGATTCTGCATCTTGTAACCAATTATGGTGTATTTGTTTAAAATGTTGGCAATATTTGTTATTACTTGGCATTGTTATTATGATTTTTTTTTGTCTGCTTGTTTTATTCAAGCATTTTTGCCATTATAATCGTGTAAATTTAATTAACCATTTTAGTAAAGATTATTTTATAAGATTTTATTTAATTTAAATTGACTTTTTATGTACATTTGGGAATTTAGCATTTCATGTTTTTCAATTTTTTTTTATTTTTGCTTTTGAGCTTCTGTTGAAGATGACACTTAACAGGGGAATTTCGTTATGGTGACATGTTCGTTTAAAGTCTTTGGAATTGTTTAATTAAAATTCTGGTTTGTTTTTTAAAGTCTTTGACGCTGAAAGAAAGTGGAGATTAAGTTTATCGGATATCGATGAGAAAGAAGCTGTAATGGATTTACATGTGAACTATCGATAATGTGAATTATCGATATTCAATTCGATTTCATTTATAAAAGAGTTGTTAAAAACTAAATAAATGTTTTAACAAAATTTTCGATAAAAAAATTTATGTTGAAAAATATTGTCATTTCCTATTATCGATATATATGTATGTATATAAAAGATTCGATAATTAGAATTATAATTATAAAATTGTTTTCAATAAATATTTAAATTTGTGATGATCTGAAAACGATAATAGAGATAGTTTTTACACTGTCTATCAACATCTGGAACCTTAATTATCGATAACAAGATTATTAATAATATTAATACACACATGCAGAGCGAGCGAAATTAAATTGAATATTGAACTCGAAGTCGCCCTAGTCTAGTAGCTAGTGTGTGGGCATATTAGGCGCTTCGAACCTCAAGTCAGAAATCTCCAAAAAACGAAATGCAGAAAAATATTTCATCGGCGACTTTCTCTCAGCTCTTTTCTGGCAAAAACTCTGAGAGTAAATGGAATTGTCATGAAAAGTTTTTCAAAAATCTGTCGTTCGGAATCGACTTTACACTGTACGTTCCGCTTCTCTTGTATACAAATTAACTCGCACAACATAAGTGGTGTGAGAAGCTAGGTTGTAATCCTTTTGATAAACTTTTTCCTGGCAATTTATATTTACTCTCAGAGTTTTTGACTGAAATCTGCTGAGAAACAGTCGCCAATAATGTTTTTCGTATTCCGTTTTATTGCAGAGGTCTGATCTGGGGTTTGAACCATGGTCTTCGACTACGGTGTCTACAACACGTTGTTGACAAATTAAAAAAAAAATAAAATTTCCGTGTGATTAAAAACATTAAAAATTATAGAAAGGAATCTTAAATATAGATATCCATGACCAAATTTGATTTTGTAACGGCTGTCATGTCGATACGCCATTAAAAGTAGACTTTTATTTAAATTTTCCTCTTATTTTTATTGTATATACAGGTCAAGAAATAAAAGTATATATGTATATAGTATGTACATAAGGCAGTCAAGAATCGAAAATTGCAATTGTTATTGCAATTTTTAATTCAAATTAAATCACACCTTTCCATAATATTGCAAACGATTTGTGCAACTTGCATCAGTTTACCAACACTTCTAATCATTATATAAGCAACGTCGTTATTACGATCGCAGTGAATGTCACATGAATGCATTCTATTTTTGGTTGGTTGGTAGTGCCACAATTATCAACATTTCATATTGTATTGACATGCATGCCTGCCTGCCTGCCTGATGCAGTCAAAGAATTTCAAATTTACACCCCAAAATTGAAAAAAACTAAAGAAAAATAAAGAAAAAAGAATTGTTTGCTATTTTATAACACAAACAATGGAGTTGATGAAGATGAAGGCACACAAAAAAAAAGAGGAGGAGAAAAAAAGATTTGAAATTAAATTTTCATACAAAAACAATGTGAGTTAATAGTTCGATCAGACACTTTAAAAAGACACACTCAAATTGACAGTCATCCCATGAAAAATAAAAACGTAAAAAAAGAAAGAAAAAAAAATTTAATAAAAATTGGCACAAAATCTTGTGTCTTTAAAAGTAAAACTGAAGCCAAACGAACCAAACCTATAGCTGGTCTAATAACGTTTGTAATGGTGATGATGATGATGATGCTGAAGCTGGCAATGATCAAGAAGAGGCTAAGAAACAAAAAAAAAAAAAAAAGAAACTGTTTAAGCTTGCCTTATGGGTGCGTTCTGTGAACTCCACGATTATGCACTCACTGGGTTAAAATAATAGCACAACAACCAGCCAGAAAATATTATGTGGCCCTAGAATAGTGAAGCATGATCAATGTATTTCTCACTTTACAAGTACAAACGTAACATCAACTGCTATTACTAAAGGAACTAAAATAACAACAGCAACAACAACAATAACAGCTACAGCAACAATAGCTTACAAGTTACTTTAACGCGTTAGATGATTATTAGTTGAGTCAATATTTAAGTGCCCTCTTTCATGTGGATTTATGTTGTAGCATTTGACTTTTGTGTGAAGAAGAGCAGCCAGCATTGCCATCTGTATGTATGTGGTTGTAGTCGTGTATACTTATGGCACACACTTGTTAATAAATCTCGGTAATTGGCGTGATCGTTAATTTTAAAAATAAATTATTGCATTAAGGATATTCACAATGTACAAAGGATACTAAGAAAACAAATTGAAATTAAAATTTGAACACGAGAATAAAGGAGAAGAGGAATAATCATCATCTATGCCAGATATTTAATAAATTTTACCTTAAGTATGTTCAAAGAAAAAAGAATCTTTTAACATGTGAGAGAAAGCAAAGATTTTTGTGTACGGAAAATGCTGAATTAAAATACATTTTCTTTGCAATCCTTTGAACGATCCATTGACCAATCGTTTGCAAGTAGATGTGCTCTACTTGTTTAAAAATATGTGGCAAGTAATTCTAGTGCTGATCTACATATTCATTAATGTTTATGTTAGGTGGCGTATTTAGAACATCATGGTTTTCTGTCTTCCCATTGCTTTAATTGACGGCTTTATATTATAGATCATCGTCAACCGATCTTATGTATCAGCAAACCACATGGAGCCTTTTGCTTATGAAAATCGAATTGTTTTTAAAAGATTCTTTGTAAGTTGAATTAATAATGGAAAAAGCAATGTTGTTATACAAACTAGGTAACAGAATTAGAGTTAAAACAGAACCTTGAAATACTCCTCAATTTAAACCGAACTCTCCTAACCGAAACAAGTAGGTCAGTCGTGTTAGGCCGAAGTGGTAGCTCTGATATCAAAGAACTCACTTGAGCACGCATAGCGGCTGCTAATTCGTTCTTTGCCGAACTTCGTCGGTCTTCATCAATTTTCGAAGACGTTGGTAGCCTGTGGGTATGTCCTATGCCTTGCACTCAACTTAGGAAACAGTTGATCTCGATTTCGAGAGCACACCCGAAACCAATTGCATTAAGAGGAATGTCGCGAGACTGATTCAGACATAAGCGAGGCGGACCTCGAAACGTTGTAATCCATCGCTACGTCAGCAATTGTTGATGACGATAGAGTAAGGAGAAACGAGTGGACATGCATTTTCAAACGCACCCTATTGGGACTTTATTCCAATATAGGCTTTAGATTAGATTGAAATGAGTATTTCCCAAAAGGACTTGGAATACATACATACATAATTGGCCATTACAACCCTTCAGTCAGGATTACGGCCTAGCTTCTCAACACCACTCATGTTGTGTGCGTTAATTTTATACATGAGTGGCGGGACCTACAGTTTAAAGTCGACTCTGAACGACAGATTTTTTCAGAAGCTTTTCATGGCAATTTTTACTCTCAGAGTTTTTGCCAGAAATCTGCTGAGAGAAAGTCACCGAAGAAATATTTTCATACTTTCGTTTTGATGTCTGACCTGGGATTCGAACTCGGGCCTTTCGTCTAATAAGGACTTGGAATATAAATGATAAATATTGCTGTCGTGTGCAAAAGATAAAGACAGATTTGCAAGTGTAAAGCAGAAAGCCTTTAAGAAAGAAAGGCAAATACAGTTAAGAGATAAAAAATTTATTTGTATCACTCATCTAATGTGGTACGAGCTACTAGAATAAGTTGCCGTAGTTTACTATGTAGTGTGTTGGCTTATTAGACGTGAGGCCACGGTTTAAGCCCCAGGTCAGACATCTTCAAAAACTAAATATAAAGAAAATATTTCTTCGCTGGCTTCCTCTCAAAAATTTTTGGGAAAACTCTGAGAGTAAATAAAGTTGCCATGAAAGGTTTCTCAAAAACCTTTCGTGCGGAGTAGTCTTTAAACTGTAGGTCTCCCTACACTTGTATAAAATTATTACACACAACACAAGTGGTTTGAGACCAATTATGTATGTATGTTGTTGTTATTATTAGGTAAGACAAGTTATTCCCAAACTAGTCGTTACTCGGAAGTGTAACTAAAACTTTAACCGATTCTAAAGTAGGGACAAAGGGTTGAGTAAACCTTTTCTTATGCTTTTCCGATATTTTTCATATTTCGCATTTATTTCTCAACTTAAACTTCATCCGTCACGCAAAAATTCATTAATTAAGCCACCATCATTTTCCATTACATATCGACTGTAAATTCACAAATGTCAACCGATAACAATGTGCACAAGTTCTAGAGATGGGAATGAAAAATATAAGTTCATAAGATGACCATCACCCGAGAGGAAAATCGAAATCCTAAATGCTTTGTATTCATAGGTTGAGCCGTAAAATTAAAGACTTTGTTTCCTTTTACAACGACTTTCAGTTTCCCACAGTACATATTAGATGTTCTCAACTGTATATGCCCTTAAAGTTTATCAAAATCCATCAATACCCTTAATGTGTACAACAAAAAAACATAACAAAACATGCCCACACATTAAAGTTCATGTTGATTGTTGGTTTAGGATAATAGAGAGATACTCAATACAATGAAGAAAAAAAGGGAAACAATCTTTGTGGTACGACTGACTGTTTGATGCATTTACAACAATTTAACAGTTTCCTCGTGTATCAACGAGCATGATGTTACACATAATTATGTGATTTTGTTTTTACTATTGTTGTTGTTTTTGCTGTTGCTGTTACTCCTGCTATTTTTGTTATTTGATAAATAAACTCACAACATAAATATACAGATATTTAACAGAATAAGTATAAAATATACTCGCAAAATAGTTTCATTGAAATAAAACAAAAAAAAAAAAACAAAGGAATAGGAATTTGTGCATGTTACGAATACCTTTTACATGCTATGTTTTCGTGTACATATTTCATTATTGTATGTATTATTGTTGTTATTATTGTTAATATTTTTGCAGTTGTTGGCTAAGTAATATCGATCTAAGGCATGACTAAACAACATCTTATTGAATACGAGTAGATTTTGTAACAACAGGAGATAACTTCATGAGTGTCAATTATTACGTGCTATTTTTAGGCGAGAAATATTGTTTCCAAAACTGTATAAATACGAAAGTGGAAAAATAAAACAATTTTTTTTATACAGAAATGTAAAGAATTATAGCAAAGTAGGATAACAATAACAAATCAACAGTAGGATTCTAGAAGTTGACAAATCCAAAATGAATTAAACCTGAAGAAAGCGAGAAGTAACTTGGGTGATCAGCTGTAGTTCAGACCACGACGTATCAACTCTGTTGCAGAGTTCAGATTAAGTTGCCACGCAATGCATTGTCTTAAGGAAACAGTACTTTCCTACAAAGTAATTCCGACTATTATAAAATTTGATGTCTTTTCAAGCTTACGGTTAAAAATCATATAAACTTAATACATGTACAGCTATCTGTGCGTTAGCCGAAAGACTTTTCTATCAAAATGTTTATCTACAAAGAAGACAGCTACATATTCTTCCATTACTGTCAGGTACTCCCTATTTCCTATTAGGAACTTTAATACCCAAGGAAGCCAAGACCCTCAAGTCGATAAGGAAATTAAATTATCCTATCCCATAAGCTACAAAGATTTTAGAACACGCCATATACAGAATTTAGCATAAAAGCCGCTAATCTATTCGCTGTTGTAGAGACTGCACCACTAGCATCTCAATCAATTAAGTTAAGCTCCCTCTTTAACAGTGCCCTAGAGAGAACCTAGAGTACACTGGTTCTTTTTGAAAATGCTGCGTACGGAAAATTGGTAACCTAAATCAGTGGAGTAATATTCAGGATAAATATTCTTTTAAAAGAGGGACCAGATGGGATGCAGATGGGTCAAGAAAAGATATTAAGACAGAAGCGGAAGTTATTAGTCCTGGCGTGAAATATTCTGACCCAAATGGAATCAGTGAAAACTGCTCAATTCCACTGGGACAGAGAGTGCAAAGGACGGGATATAGCAACACCATCTGAGGGTCAGGCCGCCATCCGAGCGTTTGGGTCGTATGGGATTAACTCGGAGATAGTATGGGACTATTGCGAGAAACTGTACTAGCTAGTTGGGGGAAATAGTTATTGTTGTAACAGTTCTGCTGTTGTGTCCGGAAGTATCTCTCTTGGGAAAAAACTTCCGGTTGATGCAACTTTCGCTGAGTTGGCAGTTCTTGGCCGATGATGAGTCGGGTCGTTCCGGAGCCAAGATCCGATTGTCGTGGGAACGGGGGGAATAGTAGTATCATCTGCTGCATCCTAGATCAGGTAAGAATTGTGAAAGTGAACAAGCATATAAACTTGCCAGGAGTTGACCGAAATCTTTCGGTGGAATAAGAACAGATATTTGAAACAGTGAACTCTACGGAAGCATAGATTAGTAGAGTCTTTACTCTTGCTGAGTAATTCAAACGAAGGTGGAAGAAAATTTAAGTTACGCATCGACTACCCACGAGTAACCTGAGTTAGTAAACTGTCGATTGATAGGACGCAATAAGCACAAAGTATACTTGTTTAGAAGTATCAAACTCCAGATGCAAATTCTCTGATGATAGGAGTAAATCTTCAGAACATACATGATAGATACTGTGTTGGCTTATTAGACATGAGGCCTTGGTTTTAACCACACGTCAGACATCTCCAACAAAACGAATTATGAAAAAAATTTTTCTTTGGAGACTTCCTCTCAGCAGATTTCTAGCAGAAACTCGGGGAGTAAATAAAAAATTTGCAATGAAAAGTTTCACAAAAAATCTGTCGTTCGGAATCGAATTTCAACTGTAGGACCCGCCACTCATATATAAAATTAACACATAAAACATAAGTGGTATGAGCAGCTAGATCGTAATCCTGACAGAAGGGTTGTAATGACCAATTATGTAAATATATATATATATATATATATATATATATATATACACATATATGAATATATTATGTATCAGATGCAGTCCTTAGTGATTTAGTAGCAGTAACCTGTAGTTTGTTACGATCATAAGATTAGAAGAGATATTATAGAAACAGCCCATATAGATTGAGGGCAGTACTATATGATTACAATAATGAGGCACGTCTACACGACGACGAGCTGGGTTCCTCTTTAAAAATGTCTTTGTTTTCAATCATATTAGTAAATAATATGAATTTCCATATTACATATATCGTTTTTAAAAATACTCAAAAATGATGAACAATGTAACTTCGCAGATAGGCTGAGAGTTTAGCATGCAAAACTGTTTTGATTTTGTTAGGACTTCTTAATATTTCCTTTTTAGTTTGCTAAGCCAATCTATAATCTACAATCTAAACCTTAAATGTATTCATTCACATAATTATGACTCTTCATTCAAAGTTCCCTTCATTCAAACTCCTCCATACATTGCTTTGTAGGTCCAGTTTTCTTTGTGTGGAGTTCTTTAAGATTTCGATAAAGCATGTGAACCTTTTTTTTTTTGGTACACAGTTCCTCTCAAAGCTTGTTGTCTGTTTTCTTTTTCATAGCCTCTTGTATGTGTATTTTTTTTGTTCCATGGTAACGTATTCGTTTGTAAATCAAATTTTATTCGCTTTACTGACAAATATATGGGTTAGGCTTCTACTTTATTGTAATTGTTGTTGTTAGTTTTTAAAAGCATTTTCATTTTTGTAACTTTAAGCTGCAATAACGATTATATTGGTTTTTATTTAAGCCCATTTATGTAAAAGAGAAGAGACAGAAAGAGCTTAAGAGGAGGAAGTTCTTCTACACTTTATTAGTAGAGCCCTGCCCCCCCGAAAACAAAGAGGGAGACTGTCTCAGATGATGTGTTTGGTGAATGTGATCGTCATCGTTTGTTGTTTGTGGCATGTAAAATAAAATTGTTATATATTTGCTACAATGTTATTATTATTATTTTTGTTGTATTTGCTGTTGTAGAATTAGGTTTTTTAAGATCAATACATTTAAGTGGTCGTTGCTTTAAGTATCGTTGCTTATTGTGTTTGACGATTTTTCTATTGTTTTTGATTTTTGGTTTGGTTATTGTCTAATTCTTAGTGTCGTTGTCGTTGTCGTTGCTGTTGCTGTTGCTGTTGCTGCCTAACCTGCATGCAACCTGTTGGGAACTCTCGTGCTAAATACTTCAATTTTTATACATCATGTTGCATTCATTGCCTGCTCATCGTCATCGTCGTCATCGTCATCTGCATGTAATAATCATTTGATTTCATTGTTGCTGCTTGTAGTATACATACATACATACATACACACATCTTACTGCTGTTGCTGCTATTGCCGCTATTGCTGCTTGTTGTTTGTTGTGTGTAAACATAATATTAAAAAAATGGTTTTTTGTTGCCAGCAATTTTTCCCGCGCTTTATTATTGAAAGTGAAAACGTGCATTAATTTTTTTTCTTGTTTTTGTTGCATTCGGTTTTCAATTTTTTGGCAAAAGTTTTATATCTTATTGAGGAATGTTTTGTGGTGTGTTTCAAACTTATTGTATCTCATTTCATGGTAAATTTTGTAATTGTTTTTAGGTTTTTAATATTGTTTATTTAATTTTTTTCTGCTGTTTGCAATTTAATTTTTTTTTTTGTTTTATAGAATATTTTAATGTTTTTGTGATGCGGTGAGATTATAATTGCAGGGTGTACTCGTACTTTGGTTGCCATGTCAAATGTTCATTTTTTTTGGTTGCTTTTGGAATATCGCAATTTTATTACACTTGTTTTAATTGTTAAACTTGTGTAAAGTTTTAATTTTTTAAGAAACGCTACGCTACAATGTTTGAAACAAATTTTCCCAGAAAATCTCAGTGACAGTTAATCTACTTAATTTAAGAAATTTTGTGAATTTTTAGCTTAATTTTACATTTTTATCGCATGCGACAATTTCTTAAAATTATTAATTTTTAATTAAAGTGTAAGAAAAGAAAGAGGCTGTTATAGAATATAGAGGTTTCAGTCTAATTTTTGTCAGTATTTCAGAATTTTTTAAAGGACTTTTGTGATAGCCAATCTAGTAAGTTTGTTTGATAGTAAGGCTTGTTGTGGTCGCTTAGTTATGTATCGACTTATGTCAATAACTTCACAAAATTAAACGAGCAAAAGTTGGGAATTAACTTGAGATTTCTCTCGGAACTTAACAGAACGTATTTAATAGAAGACGTACATATGTAAAAAATCAATTAATTTTGCATGGAATAAAATGCTTTATTCAGCTTAGTTAACAATAATTCCATTCATGTTATTGATTTCAAGATAATTCCTTTATAACGTGTAGAAACCCTCGTTTTTATTGGCAAAAGCAAGCTCCCGGTATCACATGAATTTATATTAATGAGTGTAGCGTTTTCCTTATGCAACACCATATCGTTTCTACGGGTCAAACCCAAAGGAATTGATACGATTGCTCTTATAAAATACAAGATACTGATTATTTAAACCATTTATATACATACATATATACATACATAATTGGTCATTACAATCCAACAGTCAGGATTATGTTGTGTGCGTTAATTTTTATCCCTAAGTGGCGGGATATACAGTTTAATGTCGACTCCGAACGACAGATTTTATTTGAGAAACTTTTGATTTCAATTTATATTTAAATTTACTCTCAGCTTTTTTGCCAAAAATCTGCTGAGAAGAAGTCGCCAAAGAAATATATATATTTCGATTTGATCGATATGTCTAACCTGTGGTTTGAATCGTGGCCTGACGTCTAACAAGCCAACACACTACCTACTACACCACGGCGTTTTCATTTAAACCATATATTGCGCAAAAAGTTAAAGTCAGTAAAAAAATATTTAATTTTATTCGTGTTCCTTCCGTTCCAACATCTGGGGGATGGCCCTTATGGCAGTACATTGTGCTGGGAAAAAGGCCGAAGTGTTGTGTTGTTAGATTTGAATCGATTTACAAGTGACTGGTAAGATTTATGCAGTGGTGTTGTGCTAACTTTTTTTTACCGGAACGCGTATATATAATTATATAGACAGGGCCGATCCTGGGTAGGCGGCCGCTCTGTGCGGTCTCATGTCCCAAATTTAACGACAGGGGTGATTTGCCATGATAATCCTGGCGGCGGCGTTTTTTTTTTAGGTCTCATGTCCCAAATTTGACGACAGGGGGAGGGAGATTTTACCCAGAAATCATCTTTAGTTCCGGAACGCGTTCCTGTCCAAAAAGGAAGTACCGGAACGACGTTCCGGAGCGTTCCGGCTCGACAACACCACTGGATTTATGTAAGAAGAGAGCTTTCCACGTACGTACGTATATTGCAGTTAAAGAATGAATTCTATATGCATTGTACGATTAATTGGCTAATCGACCATTAACAGATCCATTCTACGAAAGAGACGAATGCAATGCAAAAATATCTGATATTGGGGAATAAATTTTTTTATTTCCCTAGGGAACAATCTGCTGTTCTAATGAATCAATAGTAATAAGCCGATTCGATATCTCCTGTACTCTGTTGAGAAGCTTCAAAATGGCCATACTTGTGAGTTATATTCCTATATGGATGCATTACCAGCCGATTATAGTACTCTGTTGCATGCTAAGGATCATGAAAAGCTTTATTAATAATCCATAGAAAAGGTACAATACTTTGAATGACTTTGGGAGACATGATGATGATGAATTGGGTTTTTTCGAAAAAGAGAAACACTGTCTGCTTTGGGAATGGTATTCGAGGTTGGTGTTCAGCTAAATGTGATCGAGTTGCTGGAAATATACTTCGACTGGAGATGAAATAAACTGTACTCATTGCAGTGGCTGCCAGTTGAACCATTCCAATATGGATGGATATAATGCTGATTCTAGTGAATATCGTATTGAATTTTCTTCCGCAAAATTTTGGATACTTTTTAGAATCGACTCTCTTTGTACAAGCTCATTCGGGGATTAAATGTAGACTAGATGTGAGAGATTTATATATATCAAGACTTTTCTCCTCAATCCCGAAAGAGGTCGGGAAACTTAATTTTTAATATTCAAAACGAGGCAATATTTTCCTCGCTTCTAGCGATATCGATCTCGAATTTCCACTATTTATAGTCAAGCACTAATTACTACTCCGTATAATTCACAAAATATTTTTGTTTTTAAATATTGTATTTTGAATCGTAGTCGTTGTAGTATAGTTGGTAATGTATTGGCCTATTAGACGTGAATCCCGGTTCAAACTCCCGATCAGTTGTTTCCAACAAAAAATGAAACAGGAAGAAATATTTCTTCGGCGACTGACTTCTGGCAAAAACTCTAGGAGTAAAATAAAGTTGGTATGAAAAAGTTTATCAAACATCTGTCGTTTGGAGTCGACTTTAAACTGCAGTTCACACAACATATGTAAGTGCTGTGAGAAGCTAGAACGTAATCCTAAGTGAAGGGTTGTAATGAGTAGTTGTGTATGTATGCATTTTAAATGTTTTTCAATTTAGGAAGACTAATGTAATTTACACTGGAAGTTGTCTTCAGGACAATTGAAAGAGTTGATTTGAAATCAAAACTAAATGAGACGTATTTGTACAACGAAATGATTGCCACTTTATAAAAATTGATAATAAAATGGGATTTTGCATTATGTCTCTGAAAACAATATTTTTATTGTGATTAATTTGTAAACATTTAAAATGAGGCACTTTAATTGCGTAAACAATCTATTTAAATGGTGATTATGTATCACGTTTTTTATGTAACTTCCAGTTTTCTTTTTTCTCCCATTTCCATATTTTCTGGCCACTATTTTGGGGAAAAATGGGGGGAAAAAAATAAAAAAAATTTAACAATTCATAATAGGATTGCATTGGAACTGAAATGTAATTTGTTATCAGACAATTTAAATACAAAGTTTGTTTGTTTGTTTTGTATTTTTTTCCTTCGTATTCATGTCATAGGAAACAAGCCCTCTCATAAATTGTCTGTCATTTTCAATTTCAATTTAATTGTATGCAAGCGGGTCTTAATGCACAACAAAATATCGAAACAATTTTTTTTGTTTGTTTTCTTTTGTTGGCCAAAAAAGGGAAAATACTATTTAAATAAAGAAAAGTATTTAATATTGTAGATAATTTTTGACAGATGGTGGGATTGTGCTACTTAGAGAAAATATTCAGGAGGGGGGGTTGGCTGTAAACAAAATTGGATTTTAAAAGTCGAACTATTGTGATGCCATTTAATGTCAAAACATGGTACAGTACAAAAAGAGTATTAGAAGAGCGACAGATACCATGTAATCCTGTCATTCGTTACATGGTCATCATTTGTTAAACATAAGGCAAGACCAATATTACTGTGTGATGATAAATAAAAGCCTTTGAAGAAACGTATATAATTGTTGAATCTTGATTTGTCAAATTATTTCAATGCAACCAACGTGTGTTGCAATTAAAATTTTATTTATTTTATTATTAAAAATGTATAGGCTTATTATTAATGGCTATTATAAAACGCTGTGTTTAATAATTATTTACAATTCTTTTTTTAATTAAAAAATTTAAATTTAATTTTGTTTTAAAGTTTAAGATCGAGATCTTTTTTTTTTTTGTTTTTTGTCCATAAAAAATGGCAAACGTATCATCTAATTTGCAACGCATTTCTTTGCCAAGTTAAACGTTAAAATAGCGTTGCAAGGTCATCATCATAAAATCGTGCTTCACAGCCATCATCAACATCAACATTACCATCAGATTCAGCATGAAAATCTACGATCAGACCAAATAACCCATAGCTAAACCATCAAGATCATTAGATTTTTTTGATTTTAATTTTTTTTTTCTTGTTGTTGTTCATATTTTATTGAAACCAATTTTAACGGCCATAGATTTAAGCAAACATCCAAACAGACAGACAGAGCGAAAAATACTAAAAGACAAACGATTGACTTACTCTACATTTACACATCAATGTAGATTGATGATGATCGTTTGTTTAGTACCAAAAGAAAAATTGTATGGAAAAACTTGAGAAAAATAATTCAAAAAAAATCCTCAAATCTACATACTGAAGTACAACAAACAGTGCAAAGTTTTTGTTGAAAGGCACTGAACCAGCATTGAACCAGCCAACCAGTCCAATCAACCAGCCAACCATATAGCATTGAAGCCAATCATCATTGATACGAAGAGTTTTTCTTGATCATGGCTTCATGTAGCTGTAGCAGCAGCAGCAGCACCTTGTTTTTTCTCTTGCTGCTATTTTGCAAATTTTTATTCACACAATTCACTTTTAGTTTCATTGGCTCGATGTCATTTTGATGGATGGACAATTGGTGCACAAGTGATGAGATTGAAATATCGATTGTAGATTTGCAAAAAAACAAAAAAAAAACAGAAAATTAAACAGAAATGCTATATAAAATCAAATATCATTGAATTCTATACGTTCTTTTTCAAGTCATCGAAGTTACAGCAGAAATTGTAGGTGACTAAGTGGCGAATTTTTTTTTGTTGGTGTTAAATATATGGAAAACTAAAAATTATAGACAATCACTTCAAGACCTATTTGAACTCATTGGCAAAATGCCTTGGCTCCACTAGTAGAACCTTTCAAAATATTGGTGATTAATATGAAATTAATTTAATAAACAATTTTTAATTGTCAGGATTTATGCGACACAATGATTGATTTTCAATATTTTTTTTAAAGGACAACATGTAGGAATAATAACAGCAAAATATTGTGATTGATTACAATAGTTTTTTCAAAGACTGATTGTGTTTTGATTTAGTTTGGAAATTTACTTAAACGGGTTAGGCTATTAGATTACATAAAAATTATCATGATTTTATAAAGTGGAATTCAGCTCTCTTCTGCTATCTTCTTGTGAGTTTGTGATATAAAATTTTTTAAATCGTTTTTCTATTTAAAAGATACGCTTAACATCGAAATTTACAATACCATCAATCAGTAGAGGACGCAAAGAGTTGTAATATTACGAACCTGAATTTGAAGCCGTGCTAACAAAAATTGCCTAAAACTGCCGATAAAATGCTAAAATCAGCCGATAATTCCATACTCGAATTAATGTTTGAATCAATTTATGTCCTCTTTGGTTTAGTCATGTTAATAAAACTCAATTTGAATGTTCAGATCGAATAACCGATATCTACAGCCTTTATCAATAATCAAATATCAAACTATGAAACTTAATTTAGATTTGTAGATGCAGAAAAAATGTTCGTTTGCTTATATTACTACAAATCTTTATTCAGCTGAAATGGTAACAGAGATAATAAATGGTGATCTAGATGTACAAGTACATACATACATATATACATAATTGGTCATTACAACCTTTCAGTCAGGATTACAACCTAGCTTCTCACACCACTCACGTTGTGTGCGTTAATTTTATACTTGAGTGGCGGGACCTATTCTTTAATGTCGACTCCGAACAACGGATTTTTGAGAAACATTTCATGACATTTTTTCCTCAGACCAGAAATTTGCACGAAAGTCGCACGAAAGAGATATATTTTCATATTTTGTTATGGTAGAGACGTCTGACCTGGGGTTTGAAATCATTGCCTCACGTCTAATAAACCAATACACTACCTATTCGACTACGGCGACTTCATGTACAACTCTCATACCTCATAGTAAAAGGTTTGAACAAGTGATTTTTGGTGTGACTTTAATGCTTGCAGGACATGTCCTAATGCTTTTTTCAATAACATTCTGCACTTACTGCCTTTGAATCTTTACATTTTATCGTTTAAGCCTCTAAACGGTCAATGAAGCGGCCTTGTGGCCGCAGCAGTACCTTAAAGCATCTTATTCTCGAATAACATTGACTACTAATCCTGTCCTTCTAAATTGGTTATGCTAAAGTCTTATTGCGATTTTAACTGGTTTTGATTCTATAGTCCGCACATGTGTATCTAGGTTAGCATTCAGTGGGTGGGGGTGTTGGTTGGTGTGATTGCAGAATCTGCCAACTTTACAGAATTTTTTAGCTTACCGGAAATCATTAGCACTTTTAGGGCTCAAGTGTTTATAGGCGTCTCTTAGGTAGATTATTTGGATCAGATTGAATCCTCTTAATTTCAAACAAGAAAAAAGTTTTTTTCCTAAACTTGAACCAGGATTAGTAAAGTTTAGTTTTTTCATGTTTGAAGGCGTTAGAAAGAGAAAATTAAGTTCTAAATTAAGTTTAGTGAATAATAATTGCTGGAGTGAAAATTAGTTCACGTATTACAATGTTAATAGACGCTGTAATATTAGAAGTCGCGTAGCTAACTACGTAGTGTGTTGGCCTATTATACATGAGGCCACGCTTCAAACCCCAGCTCAGACATCAAAATGAAATATGAACAAATATTTCTTCGGCAACTTTCTCTCAGAAGATTTGTTGTAAAAAACATAACGCTGACTGAATAATGACTAATTATGTATGTATGTATGCATTACAATATTAATAGAAAAAGGAATCGAGGTTAACTTGGACAACGTGAAAGATTTTGATATGTATCTGATGTAATTGGTATTATATTGCCTATTTTGATCGTGGTCCAATAATGTAGACTGTGCAGCCTTAGGCAAACAATTAGACTGCCTAAATGAAATAATCGATTCCGCTACGTTGTTTAACCGCCAGGCTATATCTTTCTATATTGGTTCCTTAAGAGTTCGAAAGAGAGGTTGTCAAGCATTCATTTCTCGGTAGTGTTAATAAGTGTTTACGATCTATTTCACTCTATGTTGAACAATTTTGTTGATGAAGAAACTTTTGTAAAGCAATTATTGCAATTTTTATTTACATATTATGGTCAAGGGTTTTCTATTTTTTTAGTTGCTCTCCAAATGTCAACGAATTATTAATCCAAACACTATCTATATAACCTAAATGGTATCATTTGATATATAATTTATAAAACATAAGTATATGGATTTGTATTTATAATTGTTTAATTTAAAGAATAAATTAAAAATTGATTTAAATCAAGAAGCATAATAAATTGTAAACTTATGTAGAGCATAAAATTATTTTTAAAGTGATCAAAACAAATAATAAACTTGAACTGTTTATTGGAAATTAATACATAAGATTAATTTAATTTATGAATCGTTTCTCATAACAAAGAAAAACAATAATAATAATAATAATAGAAATAATCCCTCTAGTGTTAAAGTGTCAAAAATTTGTTACAAGAAATAATTTATGAAGCCCTGATTAAAATAATATCAACAATTATGTTTATATGTATGACATATACCATACAATGGCTATTGTAATGTCATTATAATTTTATGCAATTTTGTTTTTGTTTCTTGTAAATTTCAAAATGCTAATTTTAATAGCATTATGAATCATTTAATTTTATTCCAATTAACGGCTAATTGTATGCCCTTAAGGCCCACTGTACCTTCGTGATTTAATCAATTATGATGATTGACAACTTATTATTATATTTTTCTCCCTTTTTTTCTGTTATTGAAAAATAAAAAAATCTCAAAAGAAATCCCTAAGAAAAAAAATTTATAAAAATTCGAATACTTGTTATACAATAAAATTTAAAACAATACAGAAAGCATAACAACGACTGTAATCTATGCGCAGATATCGAATAAAAGCTGAAGACGACGTCAATAATAATAATAATAATGACGTTGGTGAAGAAGTGGTAGAAGAAGAGAAAAAAAAAAAAATGAAAACTTGCACTATAATTCCATTGATTTATTGGTTAACTAACAAATAAGGTGTGTAAATCTTATATTGATTTTTGTATTTGTTATCGATTTTCAATATTTTTTTCCACCTCTATCTCTGTTGGTATTTTAAGCTAAGCTTGCGTTTTAATATGATTTGATTTTACAATACAATATAGTAAAGCTTAGCTAAAAACGACTAAGTTTATGTCTTTTTATATGTTTTTTATTTTTAGAATTAAACAAATTTTAGTAATCCAATGGTTACCTGTGTTTCAATGTTCAACAAGGTTCTTTTGTTTTATTCAATCGTTAGTTTTGATTTATTTTCAATACCACGGTGATGCATTTACACAGGAACACAGAAAATATATAAAAGTAAACGAATAATGATGATAGACGTACATGGACGTACGTGGACGTACATTGACGTACATAGACGTACATTCAGAAGCCACCGTGGTCTAGTAGGTAGTGTGTTGGCTTATTAGACGAAAGGCCCGAGTTCAAATCTCTGGTCAGACATCGAAACGAAAATATGAAAATATTTCTTCGGCGACTTCCTCTCAGCAGATTTCTGGCAAAAACTGTGAGAGTAAAAGTTGCCATGAAAAGCTTCTCAAAAATTTGTCGTTCGGAGTCGACTTTAAACTGTAGGTCCCGCTACTCATGTATAAAATTAACGCACACAACACGAGTGGTGTGAGAAGCTAGGACGTAGTACAATGGGTCAATTCGACCTCCGGGTACTGTACTTGTCACAGTTGATAAGTACACGTCCTCTAACCTAACCTAACCCATACAAGATTTGGCTTTAAATAATCCAAGATTTTTATGAGAAATCCTCGGTATCTATGGACTAGAACTGATGTCGACTGTGGCTGTACATGTAAATTAAACGCTTGGCAGGAAAATCCTGCCATTCAACAAGCATTACGCCGCTTTCAAAAACAATACGAATAATACAATATGAATGACAATATAAATAATATTAGACCTCCTAAAATATAGTAACTACAGCCTACTCGGCCCAGCATTTTGAAAGCACTGGTGTAAACACTAAACGTTAAATTTTTAGATTTTGAGCCCAGAACCACCTGGTTGTAATTCTAAAATCAAAAAGTTATGAGGAATCATATAATCGACCTGGATGTGTCTATTTCTCATAAGATATCTAGGAAGTCTAGAATGGGCCAGTATTTAACTGTATTGAAATTTTCTGCACCCAGTTCAGCCATCTGCTTCAATAGAAGTGATGTAAAACAGGACAGTTGTTGATCAGGACACCTGACACCCTGCCTACTCTGCCTATCAAATCACATTGTGTATTTGTTTAATAGGAGAGAAAGTGTGATATGAGAAGCTAGGTTGTCATCGTGAATAAAGGGTTGGATTGACCAATTATGTATATATAAAGCTCTCAAATAATTTTAATTTTTGTTTCCCAGTGCCGTTTCCTTACTCATATTTCTATACAAAATCAGTTGTTTAAATGATATTTTTTTATAAAGTCAATCAGATCTATACGTATGTATTTAGTTAAAGAAAAAACTGATTAAATCTCCTCATACCCAGTTAAAACTCCACTTTATTGAATAAAAAAAAAAACAGAAAAAACATAAACAAACGATATACAAAACGAATCTCGACAAAAAGGCATAAATCATTTCTTTAAATATGATCTTATAATAGTTACGAGCAAACATAATGGAAATCCATAAAGTATCATGCAATTGATTCATTCATTTAAATCTGTTTTTCTGTTTCATGTTCATTCAATAGTACAAAAACAAAAAAAAACAAAAAAACACGGTGGGATATTCAATTTTTTATTGTTTTTTTTTTTATAAAACGGGGTGTCACTTTGGCTGCTATTTTTTTTCTTATTTTTATTTTTCTTGTTGTTAAAGTTTCGCTTTTAAAGTTCAATGATAACACACAGTGGGTATTTAATGATCAGTGTTTAATGTTCAACTCCCAGCCCTGCTAATGATGTTCTACATTTAAACAAATTGCACTTTTAGGGTTAAAACGATTGCCATCATTAAATCATATCAAATGGTTTGAAATCAATTGGAGGTTTAACCATATTTGTTGTTTTTGTTTTTGTATTTTTTTTTTTTTGGCAGTAAATTAACGGAACAAATTGTTTTAAATGATTTCTGCTGTAGGTGTGTCTGAAGTTCACAGGTTAAAAATAAATTCTCAAGGTGTAGTAGTAGTAGTAGTTTTTTTTTTATAGTTTTCGTTATTCTTTTAAACTATATACAATTTGTAATATTTAATTATTATTATTATTTTCTGTGATTGCAATCATTTATAAGGGTTTACATGAAATAATATCTGAGGAATTTTTTTGCGGAAATTAAAACCATTTTAATAATGCTGAATGAAACCCGGCTGGGTGTGCATAGGCATAATATAATTTGTGAGCGTAAAAATGGTTCTTTCTGTAAATGGATTTTCCTGTAAATATTTCAGTGAAATTTGATACAAAAACTATTTCAATAACTAAGACTACAATAGCAAATCTAAACAGATGTTGCTCAATCCTATGCATTTCATATCTAATTCGAATTGCTTACCGTCATGGTGGCAAATAATTTTGTTATAAAAAATTCAAGTCTATCAAAGCTTTAAGGATTCGATTACCCAATCTATTCTTGACTAGGAACGATATAAGACATTTCTTTGGAGAGATAATTATGTGCATCACCTCACTATGACAATAAGTTTTCTTTAAAAACATAAGCATATGCGACTTAAATGAAATCATTTCAACTAAACATACATACATACACATACATAGGTTAGGTCAGGTCGAAGTGGTAGCTCTGATATCAAAGAGCTCACTTGAGCACGCATAGCGGCATACACATACATAACTGGTCATTACAACCCTTCAGTTAAGATTTATACGTATACATGAAAAAGTTTCTCAAAAATCTGTCGTTCGGAGTCGACTTTAAACTGTAGGTCCCGCCACTCACGTATAAAAAATTAACGCACACAACATGAGTGGTGTGAGAAGCTAGGCCGTAATCCTGACTGGAGGGTTGTAATGGCCAATTATGTATGTATGTACAGATCTGCTGAGAGACAGTCATCGAAAGATTTGAGATATCTGATCTTGGCTTTTGTATATAAGATGAGGAGTCACTGTATCGATAATTTTAATTAAAATATTGTCTCTTAAGCCATTTAGCTTTAATTTGAGTATGCTGCAGCTAAGATAATTAATACGTGCATTAATAAGCTTGATGTAGTTCAAGTACCCTAAGTCCTCAAACCCACATCGTTTAACTGCAAAATTATTCCACACTGATGTCTTTTAAGAGCTTATTTTAGATATAATATTCGAAAGAATTTTTACAGTAAAATAAATATTTTTTTTCCTCATAAATGTGGGTGTATGACTGCAGTAGTGGCTTAAAGTGGCTTTTTCAATGCATCATGGGTTGTTGATTTGTCGGCATAATAAGTAATCTGGATATGTTCTATGGCGCGATCGAGAGCGTCAGTGAACAGAACAAATTTTTAAAAGAAAACTGTCACCAAATTCGTTTTACAATAAATCTATTGTTAAGTGTGTAACACATTTTATTGGAGCCAAATGTCGTTGGCTTTTAGCTAGTTTACAACAAATTTGGAAACAATAATTTAGTCAGTAAATCTCTTTGCCATTCACAGTAATTGCTACTTATTTCCAAAGAAATATGAACTGAGCTGACTCCGCCAGCGTGAAAACCATACCCAACAGTCAATTTTAATGAAGAAATGGAGATTCGTTCATAGCCAGAGGCCGTTTAATCAGAAATCAGTTTCATTATCATCGTTCATCAGTAAACACAATTTTATGATAGAAATTCTCATATTCATTCAGTTTTAAGTGAGCCCAATCAGCAAAACTGAGATATAAACGAACATTTTACATGCAGTCGAAGGACTAACAAGTTCAGGACAGGCTACAGCATCAATATCCTCTCCTCTATACGTACATTTCATTGCCTTAGTGATGGTTTTGTTTCAAGAAGATTAAATTAAATGCGAAAACGAATAAAACGGAACAAATTGCTAGTGAGCATGCAGTTATGTTGATCTTTATATGGACGAGTTATAGTGCCACCACTGATTATAGTGCCGTCAATGATAACACTGTTAGTTAAGTTTATTCGTTAAGTTAGTTAAGTTCATTCGATAAATTTTTTATATAAAAAAGTGAATAAAATACTTTATAAATGACTTCAGTATTGATTGTGAATTGAAAAAGTCTTTAATTTTATTTCAGAGTTAATAGACTACAACTTGAGGAGTAGATTTGAATTTTTTGGAGTAAATTTTCACAATGGGCGCCTTAGTGTGTTAAGTAACATATTGGTTTATAAGATGAGAGCTCGTGGAGTCGAAAAAAAAAGATTCCTGTCGGCAAAATATTTCCACAATTCCAAAACCAAAGCTTGCTGAATAAAAGCGTCAACACCGTTTGAGATTTTTAGTTATCAAACCATAGTTATCGATAACGATTGTTGTGTGAAGTATAAAACTTTTTTATTAAATGAAAAAAATAAAATTCCAAAATAAATTTGAAATAGTTTTCTAAGCTTAAAAAGAAATAATGCAAAGAGAGGGTAAAATGAAAAGTACCAAATTTGTAAGGCATTCGTTTCGTTAAAGTTTAATGTAAAAAGATTAATTTCGAATTGATTTGAATTTATTTAAGGGTTGGCATCTACTTTTGACCGCCGAACTGATTTAATTTTATTAAAAAAAAAACTACGTTGCTTACAAAAGCGAAGTACTTTATTACGATATTGATTTCTATGAAAAAAAAGGTACTAAGGAAAACAAAAAGTACCAAAAATTTGAACAGGCTTTATTTTTTAATGATTTTATTACAATAACCCTGTTTTCTAAAAAAGAGTACTTTTTTACGATATTGATTCTTATGAATGAAAAAAGTACTTAAGGAAACAAAAAGTACCAACAAGTTGCAGAGACATTATTTTTTAATGCTTTTATTACAAGAACCCTGTTTCCTAAAAAAGAGTACTTTTTTACGATATTGATTCTTATGAATGAAAAAAGTACTTAAGGAAACAAAAAGTACCAACAAGTTGCAGAGACATTATTTTTTAATGTTTTTATTCCAAGAATCCTGTTTCCTAAAAAAGAATACTTTATTGCGACATTGATTTTTATGATAAAAAGTACCTATGAAAATGAAAAGTACCAAAAAGTTAAAAATATTTTATTTTTATTTTTTTATTCCAAGAATCCTGTTTCCTAAAAAAGTGTAATTTATTTCCACATTGATTTTTATGATAAAAAGTACCTATGAAAATGAAAAGTACCAAAAAGTTAAAAATACTTTATTTTTTTGTATTTTTTTTTTAATTCCAAGAATCCTTGTTTCAAATAATAAATAAAATAAAAAGAAATTTTCTTTTGCCAGAATTCGTGAACGTTTATATGATTTATGACGAAATGATCTTAAGCAATTTATGGCATTATGCTGGTATACTCGTATGCATGTTGTATGTTTAATTTATATAATATTTCAATATTTTTCTTATTAAAAATTTTACAATAAATTTTAAACATTTTACGAAATACAGTTTCTTTTTTTTATATTTCTTTCTAACATTAAATTAGCAAAACATAAACAATAAAATTCAATTAACAACGGCTAATCAATTGTAAATTTTATGGCCAGTATTATAAGACAACTTCTATGGGGTTTTATGTTGTAATGTACTACAGTGAAATCGTCGTTTAAGTGAATAATCTTTGAGCCAAAGCTTTTAAATATTTCAAATAAGTACTTCTACTTGCTATTTAAAAAAAATAATAATAATAATAACTGTTGGGAAATTTCATGGTTTATAACTGTAAATAATTCTGTAATGATGACATATGCAATTTAGAATTTTATTGGCGATTTTATTGTCTTGTGTTTTAAGTCAATGTAGCTAAGTCCATCGACAACAAAGGGGTTAAGTAAGAGGTCTCACATCTTCGTTGAATTAATAATTTTTTATTGCAGATTAATTTGTTCATATTTTAAATAATTTAATGTATTTGTTTATTTTTTATTAACACGTTAGCTGTCATATAAAGTACCATGTCTATGGTACTAAAGTTTGAAGACGTTAAAATGATAATATTATACGGAATTGTACTTTTATTCATGCTTTTTTTAATTTTTCCATTAAAGTAATTGCAAAAGTGCCAAATTGTTTTAAAATCCTTGCAATTTTTTTTTCTTCGAAAATTATTTAAAAAACTTGGCATAAAATAAGTACCAAAAGGAGATTTTTTAACATTTTTATTCGTTTTTATTGGATATGAATTATTATGTTTTAAAGGACTATTACGGTTGATTTGCAACTTATTTCTGTTTCATTGGAAAAAGTGCTGGAAAATGGAATGGCAACAGCATTATCCAGATGAAAGGCACAAAACACCTAAAAGAACTTTTGAACTTTGAAAAAAAGCGTTTTGTAGACTTGAATCTTCAACAAACATTCATACAGAATAGGTCAATACAATCCTTCAGTCAGGACGTGAGGGCACGGTTCAAACCCCAGGTCTGATATCTCTAACAAAGCGAAATATGAAGAAATATTTCTTCAGCGACTGCCTCTCACCCGATTTCTGGCAATAACTCTGAGGGTAAATAAAAGTTTTTGAAAAAATCTTTTGTTCGTAGTCGACTTTAAACAGAAGGTTTCGGCACTCATATATAAAGCTAAGTCGTAATCTGAACTGAAGGGTTGTAATGAGCAATTATGTATGTATTATCGAAAAACTATGTTACAGATGTCGGCAGGCTTGTTTATCACGCAATGTACGTACTGGTAAAAATTCGCTCCTGTTACAGGAAGTGTGGCTAATATTCTCAGCAATTATTAGACGTGAGGACACGGTTCAAACCTCGGGTCAAACATTTCTAACAAAACGAATTTTGAATATTTCTTCGGCGACTTCCTCTCAGCAGAATTCTGGCAAAAACTCTGAGGGTAAATAAAATTACCATGAAAACGTTTCTCAAAAATCTGTCGTTTTAAACTGTGGGTCCTCCTGTGGCAGGACACATAAATGGTGTGAGAAGCTAGGTTGTAATCCTGACTTTGAGTTTGACCTTGCACCTCAATTCATATGAATATTGATTTACGCAACAATTAAAGCCGGCTGACGATACAAAATGCCGTAGATATGCTAATTAAGTGCTAGAGAAACAAGCAATGAGGCTTATTTATCACTTAGCAGCTACATCAACAAGCAAAATTGTCATGTATGGGGCTAGAAGACCCAGAAGTATTTCTAGAAAATCCATTACATCCAGAAAAAGTGACTATTTGATACGTCCTGGCTTGGGAGTGTCATCGGACCACTGCAAGGTTCATATGGTGACCAACTTTTTGTCCTGCTATTAGAAATTGGACAATGCCGCGGGCTACATGCTACGATCAATTTTGCTTGCTTTACTTATATTTTTGACCTACTTTTCAGCCCACTAACAACATAGTTTTAAACTATTTAAACATTTGCAATGACAGTTAAATGGCCTTAAATTTCTTCTACTACTGCGTGCTTGGCATCAAGTCTAAACATTTGTAAACATTTTAATTTATATCGATTTCGACTAGTTTATTTTGCGTGGGCATTAATGGGTTAATATTCTTCTTAAATTCTCAGTTGAGAGTAAAAGTAAAATTGTTTGTGTTGCTTTGTGTTTAATACCGGTATGTGATCATAAAAAATTAACGATGAATAGTCGATGATACATTGTTGGTGATACGGATGGATATTAATCTGAGCGTGTTGATTGCATATTTGTTTTGTCATCGTTATCGAAGATTTTGTATCAAAAAGTGTGTTTTGTTTTCTTTTAATTTTTATTGACAATATGCAAAAACCGGTTTAATTAATAGATTTTTATTTTTTTTTAAATAACAAATTTCAAATAATATTCAAGCGACACGTCTGAAAACTAAAGAGATGTGTAGCTCAGCTTAGTGAATAGAAGAGTTTTTGAACTTAAAATATTAAGCGAAGAACTGTGAAAAGGGTCTTTCAATTTTGTATTTTTTTAATAGGGTTTTGTTTTTTTTCGGACGAAATACATTTTCATTTGATTTCAATCGGTATGACAAGCTTTCAGTTGCCCAGGTCACCAGGGGAATATGCTTCACTACAAAGGCTATGTTAACTACACTTATTTAGCTCTGCTCTGATCATTTATAGAAGCATGTGGCTGAGATTGTGGCAGTAAGTTAACCAACGTGGACTATGGCCATAGACACATTCTAATCGTCGACATCATTTCTTATATATTTATCCGGTAGGAGATATAACTTTTAAATTCTACCCAGAAATTTCTGGTCTGACCGTAAATTTCTGGTAATATCCTTGAGGTCTTTACCTGATTCTGATTTCTCTGAAAATCTCTTAATTTAATTTGATAAGCAGACTACAATCAAGACATTTTCAAACGATACCTAATTAGTAGCAGCGATTTTTCAGATTAATTTCTAACCATCCAGAGGTAACTCTTATATGGCTTCCAGGACCTGGGAATATTGTCGAAATTTTCTTTGCTAATGAACAGACTAGGGTGAGTGCAAAGATCATAATTGTCAAACTGCTAGTGTTCTGATTGATGCAATCAAACTAGCTACCCTCAGGTTGGTAAATATGAAGGTTCACTTAAAAGCGAAGTTAATTTTGCAACTATGTTAGGTTTCTTTGGGAACTTTTGCCCAAATTGAGTCTTTATTCTTCATGGAGGGCCACCACCTTACCTAACCTAATAAACATAATGTACAATAGTAGTTAGAGAAGCATTTACATTTTTGTTATGCAGCTGGTAGAGATCACAGATTTGTAACGTAAGGACGATTTTCTACACATTAGAAGAATTTTAATACAATTTTGTCTAGCATTGGAACATTATTCTTTTTCGATTACTATGAAGTGTGCCTCGTTTTTAGGTTAAAAATCGGACTATAATTATGCTTTATCCACCTTATTAACCGGTTTTGGTTTCCTGTTTTCTAAATCGAAGGTATTTGGGATAGTACGCCAATATGAATAGCTTGTCAGCATGTTCACTTGAGTATGAGTATTACATTTAAAGGGACAAAATAGATGTTGCCAAGTAGATTCGAAATAAATTTTCAATATTCAATCTTAATAAGTCCGAAATCTCTATGTCCTGCTTGTTTAAGTCTAGTAGGTAGTGTCTTGGCACCGTTCGAACCCCAGGTTAAACATCTCCAATAAAATGAAATATGAAAGTATAATTCTTCGGCGACTTCCTCTCAGCAGATTTCTGGTAAAAACTCTGCGAGTAAAATAAAATTGTCATGAAAAAGTTTCTCAAAAAAAGTCTGTCGTTCAGAGTCGACTTTAAACTGTCGATCCTGCCACTTATGGATATAATTAACACTTACAACATAAGTGGTGTGAGAAGCTTGGTCGTACTCCTGGCTAAAGGGTTGTAATGATGCATGTACGTACTTGTTTAAGTAAAACTTTCCGTCTAGTTTGAATTACATATGTGATGGTTTTTGTATATATCTTGGAATTTTTAATAAATACAAAAATACTCTTTTTCACAAGTTCGATTATGAACGCATCGCATCGATATTTTAGAATTAAATTAAGTGGATACAATAATAAATACACCATCATCAACATATCTATCGCTATAATCGTTGCTACTGCCGATAGCAACTAACAGCAGATGTTTAAGTAAACAATGGCAACAGCAAGTGGTGGTTTTACAAAAAGAATATTTTTCTTAAACCTCTCTTCGTCTAGGTATGTATTTGCAAATACAAAACGATTTGAAATCTTTAGCGTGTGTATCTTTCTGGTATATCTGTGTAAATACTCGTGTATCTCCGGTGTATATTGTATTAAAGATGCGATAAATGCTGCCAGGCATTACAATTAACTCTATATCATCACATGAGATTTGTTTTGTTTGGCCATTGTCAACACTGGCAAGTGCAATACTGCACTGCATCTCTATTCATACCGCTGGCCAAGAGTTTGTGGTGGTAGTGTTGTAAGTTAGAAGAGATATTTTTTTAAATGTATGGCAATAATATATTAATGCCTTAAGCGTATTTTTACTGTTATTTTTCGCAATTGTTAATATTGTTGTTGATGTTGTTAACTGTTTTCATACTGACCAAGCAATTATTTATGATTATTTTGTTGTTGTTTTTTTTCTATACATACACATTGGAATAAATTTATTAATAATATTTATTAGCATATACAACAAATAAATACATATTGTATTTATTTAAAAAAAGAATATTTAAGTGTAGACATAATGCATTAATATTAATTAAAATATAATCAAATATTTTAGAATAAATTCTTTTTTCAATTGCTTACAGATGTACATATATACACAAAGGTGCCATTAAACAGCTTTATATTGATATACGATAGGATCAAAGACGAAATTGTATTGGCTTTAAATCGTTGTTTGGTTTCCTTACTTGGCTTGTTTGAGATTCATTAATGAAGTGTTGCCCCTAAGTCAGTTATTAATCGATTGTAGAAGGTCGTAGTATGATGCCGTTGCCTTGAAACATAGACCTTTGGGCAGATTGCTTAGGTAGCGGATACTGCTTATGCTAGCGTGATACCAGACTTAATAGCTAATCCAAGGTTCAAACATTCCCAATAGGAAACCAATTGCACCAATCTTTATATTGCAGAGTTCACTTAAGAATGACAGAAAATAAAAGATTAAGAATCTCTGCCTTTTCATTATAAGAACTGAGTATTGATTCTTGAGGGACCTACAGTTTCTGCAGAAATCATTTTTTGGAATGCTAAGTCTAAGTCCTTGTCCTTGAGAATAGAAATCTGCGATGGTTGTTCATGCGATTTAAAGTCAGAAGACAACCAGTCGTCCTTTTCTTACCATACAACACATTTAAGTTGTGTGTGTTAAGTTTATACATGTGTGGCGGGACCTAAAGTTTAAGTTCACTCCGAACAACAGATTTTTGAGAAAATTTTCATTAAAATTTTATTTACTCTGAGAGGAAGTTGCTGATGAAATATTATTAAATATTTCGTTTAGTTAGAGATATTTAGCATGGCCTTTGAACCGTGACTTCACGTTTAATAAGGTAACACACTACCTACTAGACTACGGCGACTATGACACGAGCGGTGAATAAATACCTACAATAACTGCGGCAATTGGAAAACCAATGCCCTGTAACATGTCGCAGATTGTGAGTTCCGTACCCGCCATGGCCTGATAGTTCAATTGGATTGCAATTTTCGACGATATTTCTGTCCTGGAAACTCATCCAAGAGCTAGTTTTAAATGATTTATGGACGAGAACTGATTTCGCGCCTGGCTGTTCAAGTAATTTAAAAGATTCTCAAGAAAAATCCTGCTATTCATGAAGCATTACGCCGCTTTCAAAAACAATGCAGTGGCCAGGTGGTCAATACGAAAGTTTAATATCAAAAGCAAGAAAATATATATGCCAGTTTACTGTGTCCAGCATTTTGAAGCAATAGATTTTCAGACCAGAACTTCATATTTGTAATATTGAAATCAAATGTCCGCTTCAAAAAGTTGTAAGGAACCATATAATCGAACCGGATCTGTCTATTTCTTCCAAGATATGCAGCATATCCATAGATTGCATTTAACTAGACTTAAATTTCCTGTAACCATTTCAGCCACCGGCTTCTGTAGAAGATTAGAATTAAGCCAATTGAGAATATGAAATAATTCTTTAGTTGAAGTGAGACAGGACAGCTGACACCCTACGTACTCTGTCTATCAGATCACATAGTGTATTTGGTCCAATGGGAGAAAAAGTGGGTTTCATTACGTTACCCTGGTTTCTTGATGTTTTTGATGCTCCGGAAGTTTATTTGTAAATAATAAAAGCTATAGTTGGCAAACTCTTATTTGTTATAAGAAATAATATTTTAAGATTATTTATTTATTTAAGATAATTTGTAATTACAACCTAGCTTCACACACCACTTATGTTGTGGGGTGATAATTTTATACATCAGTGCTGGGACCTAAAAATATAAAATTGGCTCCAAACTACAGATTTTTGAGAAACTCTTTCATGGCAATTTTATTTATTTTCACAGTTTTTTCCAGAAATTTGCTGAGAGGTAGTATCCGAAGAAATATTTTTTTGTATTTCTTTCTTTTTTTGACATGTCTGACCCGGGGTATTTTAAGAACAAAATTATTTATTTACAAAATTTTGTTAATGATTTTGATAGGCATAAACCCTGCAGTAAAAAGCGCCTGAAAAATTGTGTATGAAGCTTAAAAACTTAATTGTGAGGATTATGCCGTCAATTGAGCGGCTAGTGTTTACCAATTTCACAATATTTATTGCATCTTTTTATGTTTAACGGTACTTTTTAACATACGTTGTTACTCCATTTGAAATTTTTATTTTAAAAATTTAAAAATAATTTTCAATTTTAAATATTAAGTACGTAATTTTATTTTAATTTTTATTGTTGTTATTTAAAGCCATACGAAATGTTTTGAAAACAAATTTAATGGATTCTTAGGTATTCCATTTCCAATAAATGCAAAAGAAGAAAAAAAATATTATTTTTATGATGTTAATTAATTTTTATTCATATTATTTATAACAATACAATACTCTTTTTACCAATTACAATTTAATCATTTCATTCCGTGCTCAAATTTAGTTTAAATGCAATTAAAAGAAAGAGAATTTTTTTTGACGGAAAATATTTCTTTAAATTTAAATGAATTTAATTTAAATATTTCCGATAATTTTATTTCATCAATTAGCGTTTGATTAATGGGTTAAACTGTTAAAAATGTGCAGAGACTAATTGTGGAATATTTTATAGTGCCGGGTATTAAATTAACGAATAAAAATTAATAATAAGAATATGAAAACAAATAGAAGAGATTGATAACAATCGGAAGTAAATTAATGAATCTAAATAGAACACGAGGGCGTTTCCGAAGAGTTAAAATTAATGAAAATCTATTTGACATTGCATTCATATTTGCAGGTTCGAGTTCTTATTCAATAGTTCTTTGTTTCTTTATAGAAGGTTTTCTTTTGATTGGCACGTGTAAGGTAAATAGTGTATACTTTACGAAAAATACACAGACAAAGAAAAAAGTCTATATACATCACTTTTTTCCCGCTGGATTTTTCCAAATTGAAAACAATGTTATAGCGTGGTTAAAGACGTTTACAATTAAGAATGTTGGAAGAAGAAAGACTACATACAGTGTCTTTATACAGTGGCGTATGTAGACTTTTTTCTTTGAGTGTACTTTTTCATATACAGTTAGCAATTTCATGAATTTATTTCTGCTTTATTATAAAACAAGCAAATTTTTTAATGTTTTCAATAAAACAAGATAAAATTAAGGAAAAGTTTCAGATGACTCCAAGGAGAACCATGAGTACATTTTAAATTCAAAGGCCTATTATATGAAAATGTTATCCCTTCTATTTAGTAGAATATCCCTTAAGGTCAAGCACTCCATTTAACCCAGTTGGAATTAAATGTACAAGTTTCGTTTATTGTTTTCTGGTGGCACCATGAGCAAGTTTTTCGGTTGACTTTTGTTTGAGGTTTAGCGATTATGTAACCGTACTTTCAAATGATCTCCTAAATACTCTCTTGATGTCATATCGGGTCTTTGTGCAAGAGTATTAAGCCTGTGGGGACCTTTTTTTTTTTTTTGTTAAAATACTATATTGCCGTACTAAGACTTTTGCTGTCCACTGTATTTGTTTATTTGGGTGTCTTGTGGATAGTGTGCTCGACTATTAGCGTGAGGATCATGAGTTAGATTCCCACCCGAAATTCTGGTCTGTGGCAGTACACCGACCATAAGATCTATTCTACTGAGCTCGTAATAATTATAATATAATTTGTAACTGTCTTTTAATACCGTAGTCTAGTAGTAATGTGAGACCACGGTTTCCCAAAAATATATTTCATCGGTGACTTCCGCTCAGCAGATTTCTGGCAAAAACTTTGGTAGTATATGAAATTGCCATGAAAAGTTTCTCAAAAATCTGTCGTTCGGAGTAGATTTTAAACTTTTAACACCACTCTTGTATTAAACTAACATATGTACATAACATAAGTGGTATGAGACTATAGGCCGGACTGAAGGGTTGTAATGGCCAATTATGTATGTATGCTACAACAAGACCCGAGTATGCTAGGCTTTACACAATACTGTAACTATGGTAATGTCTTCCAACAATTTAGGCTTAAACTTGCATGTTCATCATCAATTTGTAAATATTGCCGGGAAAATAAAGATACAAAACCAAGGGTTTCTATCTACTCCCAACTAATTTTGCATCGAAAGAGAGACAATTGGCCGATTGTGTAGGCGTCAATTAACAAACAAATAAAAATTCTTACTTATTTAAGAGCATTAAAAATGATTTTTACTTTTATCGTGTTGGTTGGTGTTATTGAGAAGCATTGTTTTATAATTTTTGGAAATACCCAAGGGAATGAGACAAATTTTAATGCTTTAAACAACTAAAAAAAAAGGCAAAATATTTAAAATTGATTTTTATTGCTGCTGCATTGAAATGCAAATTTTTTTTATTTATTTGCAAACATTATCACACACATTATTTGCATGATTTGATTTGGTTGTTTGGATTTTATGTTTGAATTGTTTAAACTTGTATTAATTATTGTTTTATTATGTCATTTATGGTTTAAAAAAAAACTGCACTAAATATTTTTTAATATGCAAATTTTTTCCAACAACAAAAACAAAAGAAGTTCTATTACCTGTTTATATGAAAAAAAACTTTTTTAAAAAATCTTTCTTTTTCCTGTTTAAAAATTTTTTTTTTATCGTCTTAAAAGTGTCTGCTTTTTTTTCTAAAGCGTGTGCATGCTTGGCGATGCTTGACGAAGTGATAATTAAAAAATTCGAAAAATTTTTTTATCACATCTTGGCGACAAGTATTTTTCTGTTGATGCATTAAATATGAAATTGTATACCAGTTCCTTTAGTCTTGCTGTTTGCCTGCTTGTCTGTCTATTTCTATTGCCGGTGTTTTAAGCATATCTTGGCAAAAATAGCATCTTTAGATTTGTTATTCTTTCAATTATTTATGAACGGATTAAAAATCATAAATTTCTTATTAATTTCTTATTTGCTTTAACTGGTTTCTAGAGACTTTAGAATTCCGCATATGGAATTTCTTTATATACAATTATGAGTTAACAGGGTTCCCTCGTATATCATTTATACATCCTCTTATATTATTTTTTGCTGAACAATAATTATACAAATAAATACAAAAATATTTTTTATTATTTCCTCCCTCCCCCCAAAACTCCATACGAAACCTCTTAAAATCTAGAGAAGAAAAAGAAATCAAGTACAAGTACGAATAAATTTTTCTTAAATTTTACAAATCATACATGCAACGCCAGTATACTATATTTTGTATAAAACTTAGAAAAAACCAAACAAATTTAATTCATTGTAAATTTATAAGAAAAACTAAGTTTAACTATAATTCTATGTAAATGTGCATTTAATTGTATGTGCCAATAAAAGCAGCCTGTAAAACTTAGAATAAAAAAACTTGGATTAAAAAGAACACCAAATACACACAGGTTTATGCGAATTTTATACAGTTTTCTGTTTTTGTTCAATTTTTTTAGTGTCTAAAACTGATCAACCAAAACGAACTTAAGCTAGTTGCAGCCAGCACCAGCAAAAAAAAATTAAAATTAAAATCGTTAAATTCGAAATAAAGACGGCCGCTATGGTAAGCTCAGTAAGCCAGCTAAGACGAATCGGATGGATGCATAGATGAATAAATATTCACAAATGTCTGTGAGATGTTGGTCATGTTACTTTGTGTTCTTTTTTTATGCCCTATACAATCATAAGTATACGCCTCATACACTTTAAGCTTGTGAATATAGATTTTACCAAAATATCTGTCATAACTCTTAGGAAAGGTTTGAATTAGATTTTTTACTCCTTATGACTTTCACAATTACATACATAATTGGTTATTACAATCCTTCAGTCTGGATTATGGACCTAGTTTCTCACACCACTTATGTTGTGTGTGTTAATTTTATACATGGGTGGCGAGATCTTCAGTTTAAAGTCGACTCCAAACGACAGATTTTTGAGACACTTTTTATGGCAGTTTTATTTGCTCTCAGAGTTTTTGGCAGAAATCTGCTGAGAGGATGTCTGAGTTTTGATGTCTGACCTGGGGTTTGAACCATGGCCATACGTCTAGCCAAAACACTCCCTTCTAGACTACGGCGACTTCAACTTTCACATTTACTGTTTTTATTTTATACCGTTTACTGTTGATATTTTCGCTTTTTTCTAGTAAAGATTGCATTGTTCTAATTCTCGGAGATGTTTTTAGTTGGACACGACTTCTTAAGCGCTAAGGATATCACTTTAGTATCAGAATTTCATCTTAATTTTCTCTGTTTGATTTGTATGAATAAGTATCCAAGGAGTTCCATGTTGCTCATGTGATTAGGTCAAACTATACATACGAACGACAGATTTCGAGAAACTTTTTCATGACCGGCTTATTTACTCTCAGAGTTTTTGGCAGAAATCTGCTGAGAGGAAGTCGCCGAAGAAATATTTTTTTGTTCATATTTCGTTTTTGATGTCTGACTTGGGGCTCGAATTCGGGCTTTACGTCTAATAAGAATTCAGAAGGATTAGTTTCCTTAAACCTCTAGCTAAAGTCGAGTTCAGACAAGTAAATTCTCTGAGACGATTAGTCTTTTAGATAGAAACTGTATGGCTTCGAATTCCTAAGGATTGTATTTTTTATATTCTGTGTATTTCAAAGTGGTAGAACACTTTAACGCTTCCATTTGACAACAAATTACACAAGAAAATCTGAATAGAAATCGGTTAAATTTGGACCAAGTTCCCATACAAACAATCGATAAAAATTCAATAAAAATTGATTACTTCTTCTTTAGTACTCGCTAAGCCAACAATATTTATATGTATGATGTATAGGGCATCAATTAGTCGATTTCTATTGACCATAATTTTCCCACTTATTTTATTAATCATTTTACTTTGGAGATACAATGTTAATTTTTATTTGCATTATTTTATTATTATTATTATTTATTTCGATTTATTCGTATTCGATTTTTTTTATTTTACTTTTAATGTGTATTTTTATTGTACCACCATGCATTAAAATTCGTTTTACATGTACATACACATGTATGAATAATTCAAGGTCTTGTCTTCTTTAATGTCGATGCTGTTGTTATATTTGCATGCGATTCTTTTTTTAGGAATCGAATCGTTTTTTCTATTTTTTTGTGCTTAAAGCAGCTCATCTCATTTAAGTAATGTTTTCCAATTTTTTTTTTGTTTCCATTTTTTTCTATAATTGATGATGAATAAAAAATGGCAATTTATATAAAAATTTAAAGCAAAATCAGAAGAAAGAAAAAAACTAAATTTAAAATGAATGAAGTTTAATTATAAAAAAGTCTTTTGTTATTACGTTTGAAGTGGATTAGAAACACCTGTGGTGCTAAAAAAAAATTTACCATTACGAGCAAAATGAGTACAAATAACATTATGCAGCAGAATATGCTATAATTTCTACATGATTTTTCATATTTTACATGGAAATTTATCATGCAATTATTACACAATATTGTTATTGTTTTTTGCTTTTTAAAATGAATATTTTCTTTGGATTGAAGGATTTTAATTTGAAATCAAAGAATTTTTTTGTTATTATCTATTGCTGGGAATTTATACAGCAGTATACATACATACATAATTGGTCCCTTCGGTCAGGATTGCCGCCTAGCTCCTCACACCACTCATTTTGTGTGCCTTAATTTTATACTTGAGTGGCGTGACCTAAAGTTTAACGCCGACTCCGAACGACAGATTTTGAGAAACTTTTTTCTTGGCAGGTTTATTTACTCTCAGAGTTTTTGCCAGAAGTCTGCTGAGAGGAAGTCGCCGAAGAAATATTTTTTTTCATATTTCGTTTTTATGTCTGGCCTGGGGCTCGAACCCGGACTTTACGTTTAATAAGCGGACACACTACCTACTAGACTACGGCGACAGCAGTATACAGCCGAAATAAATAGGCACTGGTGCTGTTATATCTTGTAGCAAGACAAGTAGCTCATCTTTCTTATTGTGGTTTAATTTGCACGATTATAATAATCAAAAATATACTCAACTGGGCCTAATTTAGTTTCCAAAGATGATTCAGTTTTATGCAAACATACATACATACACAATTGGTCATTACAACTCTTCACTCAGGATTACAACCTAGATTCTCACATCACTTATGTTGTGTGTGTTAATTTTATACATGTGTGTTGGAGGACCTACAGTTTAGAGTCGTTTCAGAACGACAAATTTTTGAGAAACATTTTCATAGCAATTTTATTAACCATCAGAGTTTTTGCCAGAAATCTGCTGAGAGAAAGTCACCGAACTAAATTTGTTTCAGATTTCACTTTGTCGGAGACGTCTGACCTGGGGTTTGAATCATGGCCTCACATCTAATAAGGCAACACACTAGCTACTAGACTGCTGCTGCTTCTTGTAACACCGATACTAACTGTTCTGTCACACAATTTTAACTCCAGGCTGGCATCTCTTAGTCATCCCAATAGCTTACACACTTTCTGTCAGTAAAGCAATGACAAAAGGTGCACTGTGGCATTTCCTTTTTTCTAGTCATTGCAGATTCTGTATAAGTAGTTGCGAGGTATTTCCAGCCTCCGAGCATATGCACCCCATATTCCAATGTCCTGGAACCCACATAAGAATAACTGTCTAATGCCTCGCTATATGCTCCAGCGATATTCAGAATTTTGGACAAACTTGTTGTACACAATCAGAAAAATAAATTATTTCGATGCAAAAAATGCATTTCACTCTGGGCGACTAATAGCTATAAAAATTAAAATCAGAAAGAAGAAGACGGGACTGACACATAAGTAGCGAGGACGTTGTTCCCTAGCCGTTCATCCCCAAATATTGAACCATTTGACAAAATCTGGATACACAAAGTAGCTTGAATTTGGGTGCCACATTAGTTTAAAAGTGAAAACGTTAATACTGGTGTGATTCACAGTAAAACTAAACAATTTTCATAACTAGTTCTGAAGAGAAATACACTTCAAATTAAAAATTATATATCGAACTTATATTCTTATTTAAATTTTTTTTCTTTGCTTAAATCTTCATCAATTCAAGCTTTTATTTCCTTTTAAAGGGCTGATTTTTCTTACTAAACTACAGCAAATTCTAGTATATCAGGGTTGCCATCTATCACTATCTAAAAACAACTCTATCTCTTAAAAAGTATTGGGTTGTTCCATTTGGTATAGAGGTCCCGAACTATGCTGTTTAAGTCCTATTAGTTCACAACATTTTGTGCAGTCTGATGATATGTATGTATGTCGTTGATGTTATACTCTCAAGAACATCAGAGGGTTTTATGGAGCACAACAGTTTTTGCAGACTGGTAATATACTATGTTGTTGCTGTTATACTCTCAAGGAGATTGGAGAGTTTCATGGAGCTGATTTGCTTAAAAAAGAATTCCAGAGGCTTATTTGGAGGCTCAAATCCAATACTGACCAGTATTTCCTGCTATTTGCCAGTCCCCAACCAAATGTCATAGTCACATTTAATAATGCACTCTTTTAATACAAAATATGTCATAATTTTGAAGTGAATCTCGCTAGTATTAGTCTGTTTTCCTCTACAAAAAAAAAATCTAAAGTGTTAAACAAAATTTCTACAGTTTTTGTGTTGTATCAAGCAAAAAACAAAAACAACATAACACTCATAAAAAAATCTAATGAAACTAAAAAACTTTGTTAATTTTGCATAAGCGATGGCCTTGAATTAATTAAGGCTTTTATGCATATGCAAAAAATAACAACAACAACAAAAGTATTAAAAAAAATCGTTCCTGATTTTTATTATTGAGAATATCAAATATTAACGGTATAAAGCAATAAATAGTGTTAATACGAAGACAATTAAAAATAATACAATACAATAGTTTCGAACGTGAACAATTTAAAACATTTTCAAACTTGACATAAAGAATCCTAATGATTCAATAAGAAACTTATTTTGTGATGCACAGAAATGCAATATATGCCAAAATACATACGTCAAACCTGGCATTGGGAAAATTATTAGTTATTAAATTATTGCTATAATTAATAATTTTTTATTGAACTGGATTTTAGGGAGGATAAACTCAATAAAGAAACAACACATGTGTTAAATGTAGACTTTGTTAGCTGAGGAAGAAATGCTGAAAGACCTGTCATTAAATTATCAGAAACTTTCAATTTCATGCACATATATTTAGTTGCAGCATGATTTAAAGGAGTTTTCATTGGAGTAGGATTTTTACGTGGTGGGTTCCAAGACCTACGCACAACCCAAATTTAACGTCCAGGGGATTGGACTTCGCTGCACGCATTAGTTAACATCTAGTGGATACTAGAATGCCATCCAGGAGGGGCCACGAGGAGGCTGCGTGCCAACTTGGATACAGCAAGACAAGGATCGTCCTGGAAGTCGCCACGGCTGCGCTGGCTCGGCCATGTCATTCGAATGGAGGAGGATGCTCCGGCGAGACGGATATTTGATGCGGGGATCTGTGGAAGTCGGCGAAGAGGATGACCTTATATCCGTTGGAAGGACTAAAGCGAGGAAGCCCTGTCATCGATTGGTGTGACCAACTGGCGTAGGCGCGCAAGAAGCAGAGGCGCCTGGAAGGATGTGTTGCGGCAGGCCAAAATCCGTTAATCGGGTTGTTATGGCCAATTAAGTAAGTAAGTATGATTTAAAAGGTTTTAATTTTATTAAAAAGCCTCCAAAAAATGTTTGCAAAATAAGTTGTAAATGTGATGCGAAAAAAGTACCAAAAAAAGAGACAAGTTTGTGAGAAGAAAACTTTAGTCTAGTAAAGGAAAGAAATCATCAGTGTATACGTGTATAACAGTCAACCATGAGATATGCAGTCTAGATTACAACATACATAGCTTCTCACACCACTTATGTTGTGTATGTTAATTTTCCGCATGAGTGGCGGGATCTACAGTTTAAAGCCGACTTCGAAACATAGATTTTTGCGAAACTTTTCATGGCTATTTTATTTACTCTCAGAGTTGTCTGTCCTGTAGTTTGAACTGTGCCCTCAGGTCTAAGGTCACACACACTACCTACTAGACTATGTCGCCTTCACGTGAGATACTAATTCACATGTAATCTAAAAACTATATTGGAATATGGTCCCAAGACATCAAGCTCTTAGGGATTCATTGCTGTCTGTTAACACATCATATCTATTTCTGTACTCGTCTTTCTTAATCTATTTTCTTGTGTTTGGCGTTTGAACCGTGGCCTCACGTCTACACTACAGCGCCTTTAGTCATCTACCAATAATTTGTAACGAATCTTCTTGAAGATGTCAAATTATTTTGCATTTGAATCTATGTTAAGTACCAACTGCAAAAGCTTGGTACTTTTTTATAGACCAAGGGGTGTGGAAATATTAAAAGACACATTTTAACGTATTTCTTTTATATTTTAAACATCCTACACCTTGGTCCTAACAATTGCCAACACATGCTTTTGAATTATATGATTTGATAATTTGATCATGTAAATAAAGCTTTCATTTACTGCTTGAGATATATTGAAATTTACTTTCAAATAGGCAATAACTGCACATTCACATTCGATTTAAGTGTACATAGCCATTCTAACTGCACATAGTAAAGTCAGCTCCAAGTTTAATGTAAGACTTTTTTATTTCATTTGTTTCAATGACATAAAGTCGTCTTTTTTTTTGTTAAAATGAATATTTAAAGAATAAAGTTTCTTTTGCGTGACTGCACTGTACTACATACAGCTTAAGTTTGAATTCTTAAATTTTATTGCCTCTCAATTACCTGCTACAACTGTTAGGAATTGTAAGAAATTGATTTGGATTGCAAATCTTTTTTATTTTTTTTTTTATTATTTTTTTCATTATCAACTATTTTAGTGCTTTAGTTAGTAAAACGTATGTATTAGAATTGAAATTAAAAAAAAAGAAACTATTTAAACTAATGGAACAAGTGCTATTGCTAGCTACTAACATGTGTGATTGTGTTTGTATTTATATTGCCTGTATTTAGCAGATATTTAAGACTCGTTAAATGAAAATTAATTGATGCTTGTCATTCAAACGATGACTACAACACATATGTATGAGGAACGGTGATGGTGATGGCTTTGGTGCTGATGGTGATGCTGATGCTGATGATGATGATGATGCTTATAAATAGAGAATGTTGACAAGAATTTATAAAATGCTTGTAAAATGTTTAATCTTCGCTATAAAATGTTTAAATGTGTGGCGTCTTCTTTTAGATGTTACGATCTTTTTTTTTTTGTTGGTTTCTTTTTTGTTTCTGTAATTTTTTATTGTTTTTGTAAATGTTGTTGTATTTAATTTAACTTTATCTAATTGTGGAAATCGTTTTTAGTTTTCTTTTTATTGTGTTCTTTTTTAAATCAATTATGGTGTGTTGTCTAGTTTAAAAGACATTGGGGTTTATATTTATTTTGATTTTATGAAAAACTCAACAAAAAAAGATAATTATACAGCTTAAGACAAAAAAAAAAACAACACTCAACTATTATAAATTCTCAAAAGATTTAATGTTGGTCATACAACTTTTCTTAAAATTAAATTTCGTAAAAAACCGAAAAAAATTAAGATTTACCACCACAATAAAAAAAAAATAATAAAATAAATAAATATGTATCCTAAAATTTGCAAAGATTTATGGGAAATTTTAAGACTTGCAGACGCAGCGAACGTTCTTTGAATTTAGCAAAACAAAAAATTATTTGTTTTTGTATTATTTCTTATGATAAAAACTGTTTAGTGCTTTACAAAATGAATTACTATGTACATGTAAATTTTACGAACCCTATTACCCTAATTAATTTTATATTTCCAACTACAATAAAGTTCGCCTATGAGAGTATTACAATCCCAGTTTTATTTGTACAATGGGTCAATTCAATCTCCGGGTACTGTACTTGTCTTAACTGACAAGTCCACGTCCTGTAACCTAACCTTACTAAAAATTCTATTTTTAGATCATAGATATCATCAACAAGCAAAAATGATTTTTTTTTAGGAGAAAAAGTGGTTTAGTGAGTACGAGATAACTCGTAGATTGCGTTTGCTTCTAGGGGGCCAACTACGAGTTACCTCGTAGTACGAGTTATCTCGTAGTACGAGTCGTTATCTGGTAGTGCGAGCTATCTCGTAGTTGGCAGTGAAGGTGTTAAAGAATTTTTTTCTAAGAATCGAATATTTTTAATAAATTATCCACTATGTCCTTGCCACACTCATTTTTCTCAAAAAAATTTTCCAGCCCAAGTATTTCCTGTCATAAGGTTTTATTCTTGTTAGCACATTGCTTTGTATTGCATGGAATTACTGGTACATAGTAGACTTGATATCATAACAGGGAACTACTATTTGTTGCATGTTTAAGGCATCGCCTTAACCAATTCGAAGGTAATAACACAGAAGGGCTATTATCGAAAAATCGACAGTAAACTTAATGAAACGCCAATTTCATGACTTACAATCGAATACAACAGAAGCAAACATTTTTTATAGGAAAAATTTCGGCCTCCAAATAATCAATTCATGGCAACACTATCGTTCTAGCACCTGCTGTAGTAGATTTATCAAAAATATCAGAATGAAATGATGGACATTTTTTGTGTGCCTACCGTATGGTTTTCAGTGTATGAATCTTGCCTAAGAATCCAATGCGGTTAATCTGTGGTGGATCGTAGCCTCTTAATTTTATTAATTGGAAATCAGGACAACATTTTTCAAATCCTTTGGAACTTCGCTTCGGGATTACTCGGGTTTGTAGTCGAAAATTTTCCAATCTACACTTCACCATCGCATCTTCTCATAAAGCGCACAATCTTGTATCACAATAATGTACATATTTACGATTGTAGTCGTCGTAATCTAGTGTTTTGGCTTATTAGACATAAGGTCACAGTTCAAAACCGTAAATAAAATATATTTCTTTGGCAACTTCGTCTCAGCAGATTTCTGACAAAGACTGTGAGAGTAAATAAAATTGCCATGAAAAGTTTCGCAAAAAAATTAGTCGTTTGAAGTCGACTTTAAACTGTAGTAGTGTGAGAACCCAGGTTGTAATCTTAACTGAAGGGTTGTAATGACCAATTACGTACGCACACATTAACGATTGATTTACTGGTCACTTTTATACCAGATCATATAAGCTTTCATACAAACTTTTGTACAAAATTGGGTTAAAGTCCTTTCATATTTAGCCATGATGTACACTAGTTAGGTTAGGTTAGTAAGGATAGCATGCCTCTATATGTACAATTCGATGGTCCTTTCGGTCCACTGTCAAAAAATCATTAAAGATTAAAAAGAAGCAAGGTTTATAGAGGAAGGAGAGAGAAAAGTAAGAGAGAAAAGTAAAGGAAGAATGGCAAAAGAAAAAAAGGTAAGAAAAAAGAACATAAAAGCTATGTAAGGCGGATAAGAATAAGAAAAATATAGAAACATAGAATAAGTAGGGGAAATAGTTTAAGATTATTATAAGAAACATAGAATAAGAATAGGATATAAGCTGTAGTTATTTGAAATAAAATTCAGAATCAATTCAGAACTCAAACTGTTTTAATTCTCAGAAACTTCGGCAATTGACTTTGCCATCTGATAGAGCCGACTGCTACTCTAAGGCTCTTAAATAAACCAAGAGTACTATAGGAAACTATAGGAAACTTACACAGACCAGACAAACATATTACAAAGGAAGGAGGAAGAAAAAGAGAAACCACTCCCCTTTATTAAAATATAAACCATATTCACTGTTTCTTCCGCCTCTTTACATATAAAAATCGGAGATATCCCTTTTACATCTGTTCATTCTGTGTCAAAAGGGCCATGTCCCATTTAGACTCCTATAATAGCTCTCAAAGCTCTTTTACTCATACTTAAGATTAGTTGCGTATTTGTACGATAGAACGTTGGATATAAGGCCATAATAGTTCCATAGTCCGATATGAAGCTCCATAAACGATTGATGAGTGTATCAAATCTTTCCTTAATAGTTTCTAAGAGGAAGCCTGTTGGTGGTTTCATCGATCCCCTCTTCCAATGTTTTTCAAGAACTTTTCTTAATTTTGTTATTTTGTCTGTACCTCTTGCTAATGGCGAGGTACTTATCATTAATCTTATTCGATAATCCGACATAAGGAGGCTTAGCAACCTCCCTCCCACTCAAACCAGATAAGATATAATAAAACTTGAAAGCCTTCAAAGCTGGATGATTCTTCACATAAATGGTTACTTTTGAGCTCTACGGTATATGTTTTCTGATTAGTTATGTGATCTTAACAATCCTTAGAATTTTGAACTAAAAAATACTATATTGCGCTAGAAAACCATACGATTCCCTGATATTGGTTACATACATACATGAAGACTCCTGCTTCTGTAACAGTAATAGGAACAATATTTTGTTTGGTGGCTGTAGGGCATCAAAGAGTAAATGTTGAATGGCTATAAATACCCACTTGCTTACCAGTTTTATTTATATCTGTAATTAAATAAGGATTCTTAATTATTTATCTGCCACTTAAAAATTACTTTTTTTTTCTTCATTATTTTCGTGTAATATTTGTAATTCATGTGTGTTTTGTTGTTCGTCTTGTTTTTATGTCTGTTATAATACCTGTTTGCTTACAACCCTACTATATGATTTGTTGGAATTTTCTTTGGTTTGTTTTTGTAATCATTTCAACATTGGTAGGATGTGTTTTTGGGGAGGATTTTTTAACTGGTGATTGCCTATAATTTTTATTTAAAAAAAACAACATCTGAATTGTGTGGTATTTAAAGAAGATTTCCAAACAAGTATTTGCTGAAAACATATTCATTCGCAACTTAAGAATTTTTAAATGCATTCCGCTTTTTGTTTAATGGTTTTTCTCAATGAAAAACTGAAACCTAAAAAAAAACGAAACGCAACATAAAACTCAAATTGTTTAACATATATGTTTAATTTTTTTGTATTGTTTTTTAATAATAAAATGGAAAAAAATAGAAAACAAGATAACATCAATAGTGTTTAAGTAAATGCAACATGCAACATACGAATGAATAAATGAAGATGCAGACAAAATTGTCTTTAAGTGTCAAAAAACATTGTTTTGTGGCGGTAGATAAAATTCTTTTTTTTTTGTTGTTGTTGTTTTATCAATGAGCAGCTTAGTTAAACATCTTTTGTTTAAACATTTAATAATTTGATGCTGTTGTTCCACTTTGCTTTTTGCTTGCTTGCTTTGGCTTTTGCAGCAAATCTTTTCGATGATCTTCGTCATTTTGATTTTGTATGGAATTTTCATAAAAAAAATCTTTTTTTTTCATTTTTTTCCAAAAATTTTGTAAATAATTCTGTATAAATATAACATAAAATAATATAAAAAAATTTTGTAAGTATGTTTATGTTCATGTTATAACATGTTTAACAGCTTCTAGTAGATTTCAATGTTTCTGTGTTTTTTTCTCCAACTTTGTTTTCTACCTTTCAAAATGATAATCCACACATTACTTTGTATATAATTTTGGTTTTATGCGTTTATGACATTGTTTGTTTTCATACTAAACAATCGCAAAGAAAAAAAGAACAGATTTTTTTGATTAAGAAAAAAAGAAGCGCCAAAAAACATTGATTGATGGTTTTCTTGTCAAATTATGAAATGTGTGAACCGCCACTATAAATTTTAATTCTTCAAAGAAAATAAAAACCAAAAATCTTATACAATTGTTTTGTTGGTTTCTTAACTGAACATAAAACGTAAGCTTGCAAGTGCACATTGATTTTGGAATGCATAAACATAAGTTGCAGAAATCTCTTATATTTTCCGAACTCCAATATGCTTGGTAGCATTGTTTTTCTTAGAAACCGGCGATTGAAGAGGACCAAAAGTATGGTTAATGCCCAGAAGCAAGAAACAGCCCTCTGGAATAGAATGGATGTAGTCACGGGCAGTATTTGTAGGAAATAATTTAAAAGAAACTTAACATTAGACAGATACTTATCGCCCCCAATAACTAAATCACTCTCTTCCAATTATTTACATCATTGTGCATATATCCCCATTCGTTGCACTTTAACATCAGATTCGTAAAGTCTGATTATTTCTGTCCAAATGGCGCTGCATTAATTGGGTATTGCAAGGGGACATTCTAAGATTCAACTGCCCTTAGAAACAAATCCTCAACCGACTTTTTTGTATCATCTTGATACACCATTGAATACTTGAATGATATTCTCGGCGCTATGTAAACCATCATCGTGAAGTGATCAAAAGCGGGTTCAGGTATTATATAGCCAATAGGCATATCCAGTTCATTGGGATACTCAAAATCTTAACATGACCATCTTTTATCATCTACATTACTTTCCTCTTGTAGATCTATTTATTTGGTAGTTGCCGTAATCTAGTAGCTAGTGGGTTGGCTTATTAGACGTGAGGACACTGTTCAAACCCTTGGCTCATTCATCTTTAACAAAACGAAATATGCTTCTACGCAGATTTCTGACAAAAATTCTGAGAGTAAATAAAATTGCCAAGAAAAAGTTTCTCATAAAAATCTTTCGTTCGGAGTCGACTTAAAACTGTAGGTCCTGACACTTATGGATAAAATTAACATACACAACATAGTCGTGTGAGAAGCTAGGTCGTAATAATAACCAATATGTATTTTATGTATTATGTATGTTATGTATGTATGACTGAGAGATGCTAACCAAGAGTTATAATTGTACGAAGGAATTGATAGTACCAATGTTACAACGCGACCTTATATGACCTAAGCAAGCTATGCTTTATAAGGTAGCTTCCAATATTCCCTAAAGTAATTAAAAATTTTTGTGTTAAACTTGAATACCTTGGTTCTGTATTTCACAAAGACTTAGAAATTAATAAGATAATGCACATATGAAAGTAAGAAGCACGTGTATAGTAATTAGAGAGGGAGAGAAGTGTTCTGCTTACATTTTTTCTCGTGGTGAGCTCATTTGTCACCCGATGAAATAATATAATGGGTCATCCTGTTGTCCTAAATATAGGGCGATATATTTCAGCAAATTGGATATACATATATACGTTAGATCTGAAGCTAATGTTTTATAAAGTATAAGTCCGTTAGCAGATTTCTGGAAAAATCTCTGAGAGTAAAAAGTTAGTCCTAAAAGCTTTCTAATAAAAATCAGTCTTTCGGAGTCAACTTTAATATGTAGTTCCCGTCATTCATGTATAAAATTAACACACCCAACGTAAGACGCTAAGGCGTAATCCCGAATAGAAGGTTGTAATGAGCAATTATATATGTATTTATACTGTGTATGTATTATCAAATACATACAAATTATAAATTATTATCGCTTTCGAATTTCATTCAATGTAATCTCTGCGACAAATTTCCTATTGGGTTCAACTGCGAAGTGATAGAGTAAAAGCCATAAGGAGAAAATAGAAAACATTTACCTTTTTTTGTTATTCCTTATAAATTTTCTCATTTATATACACATGCGAAATATGAAACATGCGCTTTGGCTAGTATTCACAATGTGACGTCATTAAAAAACGCTTAATATTCATCGTAGGTCGGGGTCGCCTGATACATATTAATTAAAAGTCTGTTTATGCATATATGTATACTAGATTGGTACACGCTTTAAAAAAAACCAATTTCCTATAAATGTGTTGAACGTATGTATGTGTTTGATTCCAAGGTCGTTCGTTGTATGCATTATATCTGTGATTAGGGTTTTAAGAATTCCGGCAGACTTTTAAAACGAATTTAAATGATAAAAATGGAGTTTTCAAAGAAAACAAAACTCAAGCGATTGTTAGACTTAGAACTATTGTAACCGTGGGCTCTAATAGTTTCTCAAAACTTAAAAAAGCCAAGCTTTACACTTACACATACATACATACATAATAAAACATTACAACTCAGGATTACAACCTACCTTTTCATAGCCATATTGTGTGTCAAGCTTTACACGTACACATACATACATATATACATAATAGATCATTACAACTCTTCAGTCGGGATTACTAACCTAGCTTCTCATAGCCATGTTGTTTGTGTTAATTTTATACATGAGTGGTGGGACGCACAGTTTGAAGCCGACTCCGAACGACAGATTCTTTGATAAACTTTTCATGGCAATTTTTTATTTAATCTCAGAGCTTTTGCCAGAAGTCTGCTGAGAAGAAGTCGCCGAAGATCTGGGGTTTGACCTGTTGCTTTACATCTAATAAGCAAACACAATACCTTCTAGACTATGGCGATTTAATATAGGAAGACATCACACCAAACATAACACTTCACAATGGAGTGGACTGGTAAAAGTAAGGGAATAGGGAAATACAGTGTTCCTATAGGAACAGCAGCAATGAGAGCGCAACAATCCCACTTGGCAGCATGCTTATGTGCATGCAAATACTTAGCCTCAAGAGTTTGAACCTTGTAGTTCTCTTTCCCCTTCAACATACCTGCCAAGTAGAAGAGCGTTAAAAGAAAAGAGTTAAAATCGTGATGAGTCTTCATACACTTCAACAAAACTCAACTTGAAGAATTTTATTTTAAAAATTCCTTTAGATCTACCCAGACGGCTACTCAAACTTGATTGCAATCTCATCTCGATTACAGTGCTCATGCTTACAGATCATTGCGTTAAGGGAAGACATGCGGAAAGATTGCAGCTCCCATCAAACGACTTTTTCCGACGTTATGCGCGATGAGGAGAAAACTGTTCACCTTCCACTTTCTTTGTCAATACCCATCTCATGCGAGGTACAGATTTAGGTTGTTTGGCTCTCCTTTGTTAGTTCCTTGTTAGCTTAACGGAGTTATTATCAATTGATATCAAGAATACGGGTTCCTTTATTAAACTTTCCGGCTGGTTTCCAGCGTAGGGAAAGTAGGGCTTGCGATGACCAATTTCTTGGTTGAGTTCGACAGAACTAACTAACTAACAAGAATTCACCCTAACAAGAATTTTCCCTAAAAATCTAGGAAATCCCACAAACTCAAACCCTATTTAGGATACAGGGATACAGAAAAACAATAACGCAATGATTTATACGCCATCTGAGGCATGCGGAGTAACTAGAGAAAATATTTAAAACAGAGAAAGAGAGAGTGATAGAGTGTATATAAATTTATTAAATTTTCCTTCCCTTTCTTATATTATGCCTCTACGAATGTGTACGAGTCGCAAGTTCTATTATACGTATAATGATATCAATAGAGTCTCTATATCATCCTCATCATCATCGTATACCATTATATAGATGAGTTCATTGTTAAGCAGCAGATGGTTTTTGTTGTTGTTATTGTTATTATTATCCTTTAGAATTCTATTTGCAAATATTTTTGTAGAAGTGAAAGAGTGAGTACATATGTCAAGTGCTTGAGTGGGTTGTAAAATTTATTCTCGTTGCTATTTCCATCGAACGTTGTGGGTTGCCATTGCAATCAGAAAATTAAAATAAAAACGAAAACAAAAACAGAAATTAAAATTTTATTGTCATTGGATTTCGTCATACTTTGGAGATGCAGTCGGTTGTCAAGTGCGGTCTTTTTTTTAATGAGCTTGAAAATTGGAGGAGGAGTTGTTATGCTAGTAAAGTTTTGCTATGTGAGTAAGCATATACCATACAAAATGGACGTTATTTTTAACATTGTTAGACTATATCCAAGAGTTAATATTCTTTAAACTGCATATTTGATATTCAAATACTACGTTAATTTCAAAGACAATAAATATTCCATTAACGCAAAAGTATAAGACTTTATTAAGACATTAACATGCGTACCCATTTGATAGGTGGTGTCTATTCTTAGCAAAGGATCATGGCAGTGCTTCCGTAGATTTACTTATGAGTCCTAATCATGGCAAAAATGGTTATATTTAAGCCAAAATCAAAATAAGTCAACCAAGTGTCGAAATAGAAGAATTCAAAAAACCTTTATCAAGTGAAACTGATCATAGTCAATCAGCAATAGATTAACGAAGCCAGGATTAACCGTAAGAACTATTTAATTCGTGACTGATGGAATTTAGCTTAACTGTCTAAGGAAATAAATTGAAACTGCTAACCTAGACGATTCACAATTCGTATGTTTGAATGTTTTTTACATTACATTGGCTTGTCTGGAGGAAACAAATGCAAATGATCATCACCGTTGGCCAGTAGGTAGACAATTGTATTCCATCAGTGTAAGGCTAGACAATATGATAACGAAAGCAATATAATAACGAAGCAATTGAAAGATTCCTATGTAAAGTCATTAAAACACAGAGTGAATACCACATGTTCTTAATTCTTCTGCTTACAAAAAATTTGCCTTAAAGTTGCCCGGCCACACATCAAACAATGCTTACATATACAGGTCGAGATGAGTTTTTAGAATACCGAAATACTTTTGATTTTAACCAGGTGGTTAATTAAATAAATCATATATTCTCTTCTTCTTCACAACAACTATACAATGTAGTTTTGAAGGTACAATTTTGATGTGTTGCTGTGCTAAGAAAATTATGTATTACCAACACATATGCAAATTTGATCAAGTAAATTTGATGTGTCGCCATGCGCCTTAACATAAGATTGTGTTTCTATAATGATATTAGCTAGGCAGGCATGGTTTTGAGCTTCCATATGTCACAGAGATTTATAAATATATCTCGGCCGAAGGACAGTTCTATTAAGTCTTCCTGTGATTTTATAATACATTATATTGCTTTGTGTGTAGCAATTCAGATATCTTCATTGCTAATGCCTCAATGCCGAAATACGAAGACGACAATTGAAAAGAGATTAAATTGAGTCGCCTGGTTCACTGTTTTCCCCTCTTTTTTTATAGGGTTATGTTATGTCATTGGTTTGTGTCGGCTAACCAGAACTCTGGAAATATTGGAAGCTAGTAATCAAGTCACAATTCGGCTCGGATGTATTGGAAAAAGTAAGCAAAAACTGAAGTCGCCGTAGTCTAGTAGGTTTATTAGACGGAAAGCCCCAGTACAAACCCCAACCCAGACATCTTGTACAAAACGAAATATGAAAATATGAGATTTAATAAACAAATTGCCGTGAAAAGTTTCTCAAAAATTGTGGTGAACACCACGTAGGTCCCACCACAATTTAGTGAGGATTACGACCTAGCTTCTCATACCAACCATGTTGTTTGCCTTAATTTTTATACATGAGTGGCGGGACCTATAGTTTAACTTCGACCCCGAACAACAGATTTGTAAATCTTTTCATGTAAATTTTATTTACTGTCAGAAATTTTTGCTAGAAGACTGATGAGATGAAGCTGTTGAAAAAAAATTTTTTTGGGTATGTTCTACTGGATATGTCTGAGCTAGGATTGGAATCACGGGATCTATTCGAAAAAGCTAACATACCACCTACTAGACTACGAAAACTTCTATGTCTCTCTGAATAACAAAAATTTACCCTTCTACCTTCACACGCCGCTAATTTTTTTGCATTTTGAGAAAAATCTCTCCGATTAATTTTTTTGGCGATTTATTTCCGCTAAAATTATTTTTTACGTTTCATTCTCATATCGTGTTTTTAAAATAACATCCCTTTTTTAAACAATTCACTGTAATTTCTTTAATTATTTATTTATTTTTTATTTTTATTTTGGTATGTATTTTTAAAACAAGATTTTTATTTCTGCAGCAAGAAAACTATTTTAAAATTGTATCTCCGCATTCCTTAAGGCCAACTTGGGTTATTTGCTGTGCTGCCACATTTTTCGATAATCATTGAACAATTAAATGATGCCGATATCTCGATATCTAAATATAAATTTGTTTCCCTTATAGAATTAAATGAGTGTGTTTTTAAATTAAAATAAAAAAAACGAACAAAAATTAATTTGGCAGACAGTTTGTCTAAAAGCAAAAAAAAAACCGGCCGGCAAGTTAAAGGTATAAAATGAATAGAAAATTCAACTATAAAAAGTATTTTTGAACTGCTAAGAGTAAAGTTTTATAAGAATTTTTTTTGAAGTAAATAGAGCCATACTGCAAGCCATAACGTATGGTATATATAGGTACGCGTATAAGCAATTTTTGAAACGAAATTCATGTAGCCTGATTGAGCAGAGAGGCTTTAGAATTTTCTTTTTAAGATTGAATTTAATTTGAAGGAAATAATTACAATTTATTTTACGTAGAATACATTGTTATTGTTTTCTGCTTTTTTTTAGCCCTGAAACGTTCATTTTATATCTATGCATGCAATATGTGTCTCGTCATTATAATGCTGCCTTAAAATTGATTTGAATACGGTGACGCTATAAAAAGTGATAACCAAAGAAATCGATTTTCTAAGGCAATATATATTGACAAAAACCACAACAACAATAACAACAAAACTTACAATAGAATCATCGAGTGAATCAATTCGCATTAAACACAACAAGTTGAGGCTGAAGAAAATAAGAACAGAAACAAAAAAATTATATACAGTAAAGATCGTACAAATAGCAGAGAATAATTTGCTGTTTGGGCGAATAGAAAAGAGCTTGAAATTCTGTTAAACCAGTTTAAAACATTATCGTCAAATCATCGGCAATCATCGACGAATGTAAACGAGAAAATGTGCTGATAGCATGAACTTCTAGTACTACTTCTTTCTACTACTTTTGATTACCCCGAAAAGCATCAACAACAATAGTATGTTGCTTGCTGCAGAGTTGAAAAGCCGTAACATTTTCTTATCGAATATACGCAGATGAGGGCAATACTTACAAGGGCTACACTTAGAGCATGTCGTCATGTTATCAGGTTATAATTGGGACTCTGAAGTCACTGTAGTATAATAGGTAGTGTGTTTGCTTAGTACACATGAGGCCTCTGTTCAAACCTCAAGGTCAGACATCAAACCGAAAATATGAAACAAATATTTCTACGGCGACTTCCCCCACCAGCTTTCTTGCAAAAACTCTGATAGTAAATAAAATTGGCATGAAAAGTTTCTCAAAAATCTGTCGTTTGCATTCGACCTTAAACTGTAGGTCCCGCCAGTCATGTGTAAAATTAACACACGCAACAAAAGTGGTATGAGATCAATTTATTATGCTGGCACCAGTTTGATTTTCCTGGTCAAACAGATCCAGAACACAAATAACCGCAAGAACTTGTAGCAACATGGATGGCTCTAAATATGGAGATAGAACGGAACAAAAACTCCAGGACATATTTATGGAATGTTCCCCCTGACATCTGAACCATATACATAGGTTTGGTAGGCAATTAATGCCGAACATGATGATGAGCAGGATGGAACATTTTTTCTGTCATTGTCTATCACCCGTTTAGCTGGAGAAACTTTGCTACTAAAAATAATGCAAACAAAGGAATAATAAGAGGAAGGAGATAGAATCGTTACAATCGATTGCAGTGTAAATAGTTTTAAGGTATATAAAATATTCATTGGTTTTTGCTATTTCATTGCCCTCTATTGCATGACAAATACTTGATGAAATAATGAAACAACAAAAAAAAAAATAGACGACAACAGCAACAAATTACGTTCTCCTCCTGCCTATAAGTTATTTTTTGATTGATTTTACAAAACAAGTGCGTTAAGTAGTCATTTTTGTTGTTGTTTTTTATTGTTTCTGTTGGATTGTTCGTTCTCATTGTTATTAATGAGAAATTTCTGTTTTTCTTTTGTAATTGTTTTCCTTTGTGATTGTTTTTTTTCTTGTTGTTGTTGTCTTTGAATAAATTACTCTCTGCTTCTATTGTTGTTGACTTGTATTTGTTTATGTTTTCTTATTTTCTATTTTGTTTTTGTAAATTTTTATGTTGCATTGTTTGAAGTCATTGTTCTTGCAATTATTTTTTCTCCACAATCGATTCCGCATTTTCTGCAATTTTCATCTAATTTTTGTGTTTTAATCGTTTATTTTTCTCTCATTTTTGTTGTTGTATATTCTATTTTTATTGTTGTTTTTATTATTTCAACTTTAAATCATTTAATGTTTATTTATAACCAGAAGGAAGTTGCAAGCAATACATATTGGCTGTTAGAATGAAATATTGCAGCCGTTTTGTTTTTCATTATTTCTAGAGTGACAAATAAATTTTGAATATTGTTTACTTCCTCTTTGGAAATAGAAAATTATTTTATAAACTATTAAAGTTTGAATGGGAGAAAATGCTGACAATATTTAATAATTAGACATTGCTTTTATATTTGTTTTCGTATACAATCAGAAGAAATATACTCGTAGTGAGAGCAAGAGTAATAAAGTCTCATAAAATTTTTTGTTTTCATATACTTTTATATATATTTCAAGATGTATGTATGGAAGAGACTAAATATGTGGATGCAAGGTGCATGGCCATCGAAATATGTTAAATTAAATCATCATATTGGCTTGAACTGCGCCCACCATCTTTTCTATACGAAATCTGTATTCCGTCCAGACTTCCTTAACCGATTTCACTCCTCTGAGATGAGTTCTGTCTGGCATACTACATGCTTACATAATTGGTCACAACAAATAAGGCAACACACTACCTTCGAGACTACGGTGGATTGTATACTATCCTTCGTAAAATATTGAGATTTCGATCTAACGAAGGAAAGGACATAAAAATGTTCCAAGTTTGCATGCCCAATATTCATTATTATCTAACACGTCTGTGCGGTTCACATATACCATTCATATAAGACGGAGTGTCACGTAAGAACGCTTATCAGTGTACTTAACTAGCCTTTAATTTGATCAAACATGATCTGCACTAGGTAATAGCATTCAAAGCTGGAGATTTCGACAATCTCTCGAAGATTTTGTTGAGACAATGAGTGAGAACCTTTTGAGCTCATTATTCCTCAGCAAATTGAAGAATGGCAATGTTTTTTTTTATAGAGAAACTTTTACCAATTATTCCGTAGGATCAGAGAAAACCAAGAATTCTGTTTAAGCCTGCTTTTTTGTGAGCTTCGGATCCAAAGGTCTATTGAGCAGAAATTTTGCGAATAAATTTGTACAGGATCTTACGAATATTAAATAATTTTTCTTATATTAAATTAGTCGCCGTAGTGTAGTAGGTAGTGTGTTCGCTTATTAGACGTAAAGCCCGTGTTCGAGCCCCAGGCCCGACATCAAAACGAAATACGAAAAAAAAAATTTCTTCGGCGGCTTCTGGCAAAAACTCTGAGAGTAAATAAAACCTGCCATGAGAAAGTTGCTCAAAATCTGTCGTTCGGAGTCGACGTTAAACTGTAGGTCCCGCTACTCAAGTATAAAAATAAGGCAGACAACATTAGTTGTGTGAGAAGCTAGGCCGTACTCCTGACTGAAGGGTTGTAATGACCAATTATGTATGTATGTAAATGAAACCCTAAGTATAGTCTTCTAAGTTTGAAGATCTGACCGAAAATCTTGTTATGTTGCTTTTTCTAAGAAGACAGACTTTTTCCAGTCTCAGACTCAAAAGGGCAGCCTTAGACCTATAAATCTATAATTAGACTTAATTCATTAATGCTGATATACAATGGAGTGGAGTGCTTCAACACAAACCAAGAAATCCATCGAAAACATTAAACAATTTTCAAAAACCTTTTCGAACAGATTTCCTGCTCTTTATTTAGGTAGTTTCTTTATTCTGTCCTCCAGACGGAATAACATCAACAACTGATATCATTGGAAGATCAGGCAGTACCACCTTTTTAGTAAGAATAGTACTCGAGGTGTAAAGCATTTACCAATGCAGCAACGTCAGCTGCAGTAAACTAGTCCTTCGTTTAACATATAAAAGTTATATCACGAAACTTAATCAAGGCAAGGAAATAATAAGACTTGGAGGATGTCTTGCATTAGCAAAAGGAATGCAAAGGAATAAAAAAAGTTGATTCAGAATCTACATCTACTTTCGAAGATTTTTTAGTGGATCTCATTAAATACTCTGTTTTTGGATAAATTTGTTGCTTAATAGTTGCAGTATGAACCCATTTTTATTAAAAGAAATCAACAAAAATATCTCAATAGTTACAAGATTTGCGATCGATAGAAACGTATTGAATTTTGTACTTCTTTAGTTTTTTAAAATTTAAATTAAATTTATGTTTTTTAAAAAATTTATTTTTTTTTAATTTTGAAAATTTTTTAGAGTTTCTTTGCTTTTATTTATTATATCATAAGAATTTAATTTCTTCTAATTTTTATTTTTCTTTAGAAACAGTTTATTCAAGGAAAATGCTGTAATAAGATATATTAATTATAAATTATACGTATAAAATTAATACATTTAAATGAAATCAAATTATTTAAAAAAATTTTCACTTTCGATTTTTTAAAATTTTTTTAAAATTAATTTATTTTTTTGTATTGAAATCCAATTTAATTTGCCTGCGTACAACAAAATTCCACCAGTAATTTATCGGATTTAATTACACACTTCTTTTTGTCTTGTGATACACATAAAATTGTAACGTGTTTGGTCCACCCTTAAGATGATTTCATTTCAAAATATTTTTAAAAAACAATTTTGAAATCTTTACAAATTCGGTATTACAAAAAACAGTATTTCTTATCAAATAATTAAAGGAGTGTGTGAAATGCTAATTACGTGACCAGTTGTTCAAATAATTAAATTATAAAAAAAAACAACATTACAAAACCACTTATACAAATATGTGTGGGTAGTAGACAAAATGGAAGAAAAAAATAGGCCAATCTAAATGAACTGATTTTAATCACATTCGTTATAACTGTGATAAGTCATTCGTCATCATCGACATACTGTGCAAGGAATTGGCAACACTATAAAGAGATATAAGAGACTGGAAGATGATGATGATAAGAGATATAGAGATGTGTTCACTGACGTACAAACATACATACATAATTCAGTCAAGATTACACCCTAGCTTCTCCGATTACTTATGTTGTGTGTGCTGATTTTATACATGAGTAGCGGGACCTACAGTTTAAAGTCGTCTCCGAAGAACAGATTTTTTGAGAAGCTCTTTAATGGTAATTTTATTTACTCCCAGGAAGCCGCCTAAGAATTTCGTCTTGTTGGAGATGTCTAACCCGGGGTTTGAGCCGTGTCTCCACGTCCAATAAGCCAACACATTACCTACTTAGACTACGACGACTTGTGAGCAAAATATCACTTCTATTAATGAAAGAGGTGCGGAGAATTCGAATATGTCGATGTCATGGCATTCTCAACAGTTAAAGACAGCTGACTACTGTTAATGTCGTAGACAAACTGATTGGAAGCTTGAGTGACGGGCGTTCAATGCTGATAATCTCAACCGGTTAAGATTATTTGGCATTTGGTGGTTGCTCCAAAGGCAAAATTGTTGTTGATAGGGCTTAAAGATCCAAAACTGATTGTGGAAAGCGATTGTATACAGGAAAATTATTCTTTTGCTTATTATGCTTTAGAGATGCAATTGGGATGCATTCTTCTTCAATTGAAGATTATAAACTGGACAGTATATGGCTTGAGCAAGACGGTTCCAAGAAGAGAAGTTCACAGAAAGACAATTTTCACATTTTAAAGGCATCAGTTGAACACGAAAATCCTTGAGATTTGACTTCTTTAGAGTTTTTTTTATGTATTTTTCTCTTTAATTTCCATTTCCAATTTCTTTTGTAATCGAAAAATCGATAAAAAATTTGATATTATTTTTATTTAAATGAAGTCATTCCATCTCTGATTTTAAATTTAAGAATTTAAAGTTGAATTCTATTTTAAATCCTCGAAATAATATTTTTTTGCATGTATTACTCTCATGTGTTTATATTTAAAATATGTACCAAAACAACCATACATCCTATTTCTCTAAAACTTTTTTACCGTTACTCTCTTTCTCTTTGTATTGCTCTACTACTCTATATAAAGAGTGATAATATATGCATGTGTATATAATATTTTCAAGGACATTTCTACGCACATAAACTGTTTATACTCAAAAAAAAATGAAAATTTTACATACATACATATGTACACAAGTGGGAGTGCTTGTTAATGTGTGAGTGAATAAAACGATTTTAGCAAACACTCCTCTACAATGTGTGTCAGTGTGAGCTCACAAACAGATGAAAAAACTTTCGGTTTCTCTTACTTTGACGTCATAGTTTTATAAATGTAAACAAAACCAGTTAAAAAAAATGATATGAAAACAAAAGAAACAAAAACAAAAAATAACAGTATTTGTTATACACATAGAAAGCTTAAAAACAACGCGAGAGATGCAAAGAGATAGAGAGAAAGTACATGAAAGTGAGCGTAAGTATAAATGAGAGAGAGATAAGTGTGTATAAGTGTAAAAACATTTTAAGGACGTCGTTGTTTAATAGTATACCAGTGGTGTATATGGTATACAATACAGATGTACTAATTATAGGCAGATAAGCGGACTTTATTGATTTCGTTGTATTTTCCTTTTTTTTTGCTTTTCTACAGGTATTCATACATACATACACACATATGTATATGACGTTTAGTATTTTTTTTTGTTACAACCAATATCAAGGACGTCATTAAATTTAAGGCAAAAGCGTTTTGTTTAAATGTATCGTATGGAGTGTAAGTGAAGAGAGAGAGAGAGAAATTTTTTCCTGAAGTTGTATGACACATTAATTGATTAAATTTCTTTGCTATCCATTGCGTAATGCATCAGCAGGTATTTTATTTTTTTAATTTTATTAAAACAAAATACACATATACATTCGTAGCGTAATAGTGATGAAATCGAAAAGAAAGGGAAACTAATTGCTCTCGTTCCGTATGCTAAGATTTTTAATAAAATTATCGTATATTTTTTTACAAAATGTATGCATCATATAAGCAAACTTTTCTTGAGCTTTTTTGAAATACTGATATTGTATTGAAATAATGTATGATAGTGTCTCATAAGTTTGTGTTTATTTTTTTAATTTGTTATACTTGTTTCAACGGTTTTTTGCTATTCAGCATTGTCAGCATTTTACAAATGTGTATACATTTTTGAATTTTTTCGTCATCTAACTGATCGTGAAATAAAAAAATAATTTTGAAAAATACTTATTTAAGGCACCTACTCCTCGTAGATATTCAAGTGAAAATATTCCTACAATAAGGCAAAGCATGATTGTATCTCTTAATGGTAAGCTTACAACAGCCCCACTTAATGGCTTAGGTATATACCGCTGGGAATAACATCCTTAGTTGGTTTGTTTTCCTTTGAAATAACTACTTAAGGCAAATCTGGAAACTACTGCAATTTTACAGTGAGTTTCACCAGTAAAGCATCAGCTCATTATATTTTATGACATGTTATTGAGCAGAGAAATGTTGACTCCATTATTGCTTCCAATGTTATGTTTCACTCTGAATTAGGATGTCATTTTCATGAATGTGAATGAAATAATAATTAAATATGGAATTTTCTGTTTGATTTGATTGGAAATAACGTGGACTAGACGATATAAAAATTAAATATTTTGTTCCCGTTAATGTTCCAACAGAGGAGGCAACATTATAGTTTAAAAACGCTAGTCGAGGCGTGGCTAGAGACCATATATTAAACAAAGAAACGTTGCTTTTTGCCATGTGGGATATGCCTTTGAAATCGGAATTTCAACTCGGAAATGATCTAAAATATTACACCCTAGCTTCTCACATTACTTACGTTGTGTGTGTTAATTTTAAACTTAAAGTCGACTCGGAACGACAAGTTTTTTTTTTTGGGAAACTTTTCCATAGCAATTTTATTTACCCTCAGAGTTTCTGCCAGAAATCTGCTGAGGCGAAGTCTCCGGGGAAATATTTTTCACAATTCGTTTTATTGCAGATGTCCGGGATTTGAAGCGAGGCCTTATGTTGAATAAGCCATAGATTACGATGACTTCAACAGCGTGAATGTATTGCAAGGAATTGCACAATCTCTGGATTTAAATCGGATAGAAAATTTAGGGAATAATGAAATACTACTGCATCACAAAAGTAAAAATTTAAAAAAGAATTTTGGAAGAAATTTCAAAGTGTATCGCAATCCATTCCAAAACAAAATAAAACACGTATAAGCTTTCGATAGAAATTGCCAAGGAAATGCAATACTGTACATGAAAATACAGGCTATATTGCAAAGCAAATTTAAATTTTTTTTCTTTCTTATTTGTGCTAAGGACCCCACATATTTGTCCAAAACGCTTCATTTATTTTTAAATTTTTAATTTTATAAATAAACATTTTTTATGTTTTTAATGTATATAAAAAGCTATTAAAAATCACAAAAATATTGACTGATTATAAAATAAAATTCTCATCAGTTACCAAATAATAAAATTTAATTTTTAGATGTACGTATATTTTTGTGTGTAACTGTATTCATTAAAATTTTCAATTAGGTTCTATAATGTAAGGAGTTTAATAAGATTGCCACAGTGCCAACGAAAGTTTTCTGCAAATATCGTCCTATACATTAGCCAGACATATAGTTTATCATGCATCAGTATAAATAGCAAAACGTGATGAAATTTTATTCTTAAAAAAACAATTCTAACTTGAAAGCCCCTGTGGCTTAAATACATTATTTATACAAAAATTCTTTATTAATAAATTTAAATAATGTGGAACAATATTTTATGCCCATGTAATTTTAATTTTAAATTTTTATCCAAAAAAAAAAAAAAAAAATAGAAAAAAATCTATGAACCTGAATCAAACAGGTTCTGGATATTTCGGCTTAACGTCTGCCAACTATTAAAATTATATATGTACGAGTGTTTATCAGATAAAAAACAATATTTTTATATTTTTATTTTGTTTCTTGGTTTTTTTTTGTTTTAAAAAAGAAAAGAAACCAGTAGCCAAATAGTAATAAATTATCAAGCAAATTAATCTTAAATATAAATAAATAAACAAATAAAATAAAATAAAATTAAAGTTATAGCAACCATAGCAACAAATACTATTTACTTGTATTTTTTTTTAGTAGCAATTAATAGAGAAGAATTTGATGGTCTTTTAATGAAATTATTTGAATTTAAATCTCTTATGGCAACAACATAAAAAAACCAAACTTAACTTAACTGTAATTTAATTTAATTTTATATTACAATATATTATTTGTATGTATGTATGTATGCGTGTCTGTAAAAAAAAATAAGTTTTTAAATAAATTAGTTTTTTCCATCTTCTTCGCCTTCTTCTAAATTTTTATATCAACTTCACACTATAACAGGTGAAAAACGTTAATAAATAAATTTATTTACGGTTTCACTACGGCGCCACAAACATATTAAATTCAACACTGAGCCAAGGAAAATGTTATAAAACATTTTCAAATCGCAACAAAAAAAACAAAAACGAATCTTAAAATTTAAATTCATTGGCTGTTGAATCGGTACAAACACTTATAATTGCACGTATGCTCTTGCATACTCCAACTCATTGAGTTGCACGTTTTTTTTATAGGCTCCTTAATATATGGGTGTATACAGCCGAGGTAAATGATATCGTACATGCTTATATAATTTGATTTTTTGTTTTTGTTGCTCACTAACAGATTACCTTCACAGAGAAGAGATTGTGAAATGTATCAGAACGTTAATGGATAAGAAATCAATTGATTGTGATGGCATCAATACAGAGTTACTGCTGGTCGATCCACTATTAAGTGCTAGAATCACGAAAATTGTGTCAAGATATGTGTGAACAAAGAAAATGTGATTTACAAGACCGTACGATGAACTGCATTATTACTTTACATAGATCCTGCCCGGTTGCGGATGCTAATAAATAGTCCTAGGAATTCACCCGGGCAGAACACGAGCAGAACAGCAGAATAGAACACATAACTTTCAAGTACACCCAATGCACTTAAGACCATCGAGGCTTAGAGGTTGTCAGGAGGACGCTTCAGTAAGACGTTAAACGTACACACAACTTAACTATAACGAACATGAAGTTTGAGCATAGCTCTTTAGACGTTCTTCTAACATCGTGCTTAAACGGGAGTTCTGAGAGGATCTTACCAAAGTAAGGGCAATTAAGAAACCAAGATATTTGGAGAAAAATAACACTAATCAGCAACATCTACCACATAATGGCAATACAAATATTGTACAAATATTCACCTAAGTTTAAAGTAGACCAAGCGGAGTCTATGCGGAAATCACGTCTGAGACCAATTCTGAGAGTGACTCTGTTTAATGGCGATCCTCACTATATTTCAAATCTACAGATTTCGCAAAAGTGTTTTATATACTAGTCGCCGTAGTCTAGTAGGTAGTGTGTTGGCTGATTAGACGTTAGGCCACGGTCAGACATCTCCAACAAAACGAAATATGAAAAAAATAACCGGCTACTTCCACTTAGCTGATTTCAGTCAAATACTCTGAGAGTCTCAAAAATCTGTCATTCGGAAGTGATCTGTCATTCGGTTTTCCAGAGTGTTCGATAGTTGTGCCACTTCTGGCTATTCCAGCCATTCTACAGTTTTCTGAAATATCACTGTGCCCAGTACCCATATAGTAATGTGCTTGAAATGGTTGGCACTATCTTAAAGATGTCAATGGATTTGAAACGCTGTAATAACCAACTATGTATGTATGTTTTACATACTATCAACCGAAGTTATATGATCGCACTGGTTTGTATGGGTATTCCTGAGGAGTTAGCAAACTGCTTCCTCCTTTAAATTATCTCAACCTACATGAGAATAAGTGCAGCTGGAGAATCAAGACAGTATGTGCCAGATTGCTGTCTAACATTACTCTGAATATGATCGTAAAGGAAGGTCTTAGAGAAGAACTAGAAATAGTGCAGGAGTTGCTGTAACTACACAAAGATTTAAAATAAAGTAAGAAGATCTATCTAAGACGGATTTTACTTTCAACCGGTTTTAAACGAACTCGATAATAACGATATTAAGCACCATTATGCAATATACAGTGAGCGTCAAAAGTGAGCGTCATAATCCAAAGCTTGTATTACTAAAGCGATACTAATTCGTTAAAAAAGTAATAATCCACATGTAATAATTCAATAATAACAACTTTTAACCTAAAATGTTTGCTGGGATAGTCTTCATTATAATTTAACAATTTTGTGTACAACATAAAAAAAAACAGTCAAAAAAATCAAAATAAAACGTTTAAAACTAGCCTAGATATATAGTATATGTATGTATGTCTATCATTAATGGTATTTATGTTTTCTAATCTTAATTGTGTTGTTGTTGTTGATTTATTTTATTTTAATTAATTGAGAAGCAGAGTAAAGACAGAATGGGAGACAATATTGTCTTCAATATGATCATTTTAATAAATCATGTAAATTTGTTTGTTTCAAATTTGCATTTACTATGCTGACGTAGTATTTTTAATGAGGGTTACCAAGCAATTGAAATACATGTTGGAATACATATGTTAGGAACAGAAGATAATTAATTTCTTCCAATTATCCTGTAAAAAATATTTACAAATTAGATTCGATTTAATTCATGGAATTTAGAAATATTATGCAATGTCACGACAAAGATCATAGCAACAAAAACAAATCAAAAAATTTTAGAAAAAAAAGGTGCGTAGGTGCATGTATTGCATGTAATACATACAAGACCTAGAGATAGCATGTAGTTAGTTAGAGAAGCTTCCGACAAAATATTACAATTAAAATCACCACGGACCACAATGTCCTCGTATTCCATTGTCAGGGTCAATGACATATACGCACTCAACCAGCATTTTTCTACCATATGAAAAACTTCAATAAAGATAAATTCAACATTCCCAGTCCCTAGGTTACCTGGACTGATTGTGGATGACGATTTCCCACGGACTATACAAGTTAGACCATTTCTCACAAATATGACAACCCCGCCCCCACGACTCTCCCTATCATTTCGAAAAATCTGATCTTTGAAATGCATATTAGCATACTTTCTGAAAGCGAGGCAGCTGTCAAGGCATTGGATACTAACATAAGAAACTCCCAAGCTGTTTATAACTGTTGCGAATCTCTCAAAGAGATAATGAAACGGCAGAACATTTCTTTTATCATGTATTTGTCTGTACATACATAGTAGAGTTTGAGGTAACTGTTGAGCAGATGTACAACATCCGGTGAGTTCTCTACATAGAGAAGATCTGTAAGCTTAGAATTGTCAATGTAATTAAGGGAACTCCCAATACCGCGTGGGCGGCTTCAGATACGGGCAGTATATCATACCAAAGTTGAATAGAAAGCCCGTGGAAAGTATGCTCGTACAACAACCGCGTACGCATTTTACGGATACAAAGGCAAGACGCATTGATCTTAAATAAATGAGAAACGAACAATAGCTGTTGAGACGAGTAACAGGAGCACTACCTATTTTATGGTCTCATAATTGGCGTAGTGAGCAAACTATCCGTGCTTTTCGAACATAATTTTATTCATTTAAAACTGGTCGAAGATAAATACTTCTGTCAAAGAATTGTGTTTACTGATGAAGCTTACATACGTAGATATATACGTAGATAATTGGTCATTTCAATCCTTCAGTCTGGACTACGACCAAGCCTCTCACACCACTTGTTTTTATACATACATACATAATTATTCATTACAACCCTTTAGTCAGGATTACGACCTAGCTTCTTACACCACTTATGTTGTGTGTGTGTTAATTTTATCCATGAGTGGCGAGACCTACAGTTTAAAGTCGACTCCGAATGACAGATTGTTAGGGAATCTCTTCATGGCAATTTTATTTATTCTCAGAGTTTTTGCCTGAAATCTGCTGCGAGGAAGTCACCGTAGAAATATTTTTTCATACTTCGTTTAGTTTGGAGATATCTGACCCTTGAGGTTTGAATCATGGCCTCACGTCTTAATAAGTCAACAAACTACCTATTAGACTACAATGACGTCAATAAAATTATTTACCAAAATAAAGAAAATTATTTCCACAATAACGCCGCTTGTATTACAAATTTTATCACCTCGAGCTTTTAAAAACCAACCTACATAGTTTAGAAACTTTCATTCTCCAAACCTTTGATTTGTAATGTCAAAATGCCAATTAGTTATTGAGATAGGAGGTAAACGTTTAAAAAACAAGCCTAAAATGCCCTCATATTTAGACATACTTAGTTAAAACACCAATAATTAGGTCATATGGCATATAATTTCCTTATGTTTTGTTTTTTTTTCATTTTCATAAATTATATACAAATTATTTGCTTGTTTTTTTGACTGCAGGTATCAATTTGTGTCATCAAATAATCATTCAATTTAATCAAATCATGTTTTTCGAAGATGGGCTGGGAGGGGAGAGGGGCTATCATCATAAGGTAATAAACAGTAAACATAAATCATAAAAATTAAATAATTAAACAATATAGCGTAGCTTGATAAACTGAATCAGCTGAAAATCCCATTACAAATTATGAAAATTTTTTTTTTTTTATTTACAAATTTCTATCAATCACAAGTTAAAAAAAAAAAAGAGAAACGAGACTATTTGGCGAGGCTAACTTTTCTTTTGTTTGTATTTATTTTTAAAATATTAATTTATTAAACATACATATTTATATTATACGATACATATTTATATTGATATTTTATGATAAACATGTGATGCTGTTGTATGTATTTCCTGCAACAAAGTTACTAGGCCTGTATGTCGTCTAACATTGTCTCTGTCTATTAACAACAACTCTTCATCACCACCGTCATCGTCATCACTATCAGCAAAGCAACCACTTAATCAGTTAAAAACTAAGGTATGGTTATTTATAGTTAAATAATAACAAACAAAAAACTATAATTTAATACAAAATTTAAATAATGATTTGAATTTTTTACACTCTGCGACTGTATAGAAGAAGATTAGACAAGTGTAATAAGGGTTGCCATGTTTAATTTGTATTAGAGAAAGTGAGCGATTAAATGGTTACGAGTTATACATTTTACAAAATGCAAATTAACGTTGATGCATAGTGTACTTTTGTTTTCCTTTAAATTTTAAAATTTACTGTTAGTTTAATAGGAGATAATTTAAGTTCTCAGTACCCAAGAGGATAGCAAACGAAGCTAATTTTACAAGAAGCTGCAATCCAGCAATTCTCGCAAACCCAAAAATTTTAAAATTAAAAACCGAAAGGTGTCCTCATTAAAGGTTTATATTCGCCCTATAAATACACTTTGAGACCAATGCAGCCGTTTCGCATCTTATAAGCACAATAAACAATGCAGCAAACACTGCAGTCTCTAAGAAAATTTGCTGCGTTTACAGCATCAGCCTAAATTATAGCTTAAAGGTTATTCTGATATGGAACACTCTTGGTTTTTTTTTGTATTAGACTAGAGCTTAATGCGATCTTTTACTTTATAATATGGGCCTAACGCTACCGCTGAAGAAGAATATGAAGGAAATAAACAAACAAAAAAGAAAGATGACAGTATTTTAAAGAATCAGACTATAAAAATTCAGTGCACATGTATAGAAGCGGAGATGTGCGATTTAGTTAGTCAGCTCTCCAACACCATATCTTGACTATTGTTTTATCCACCACATTAAAAATGTGTCCGTGTAACTAATTCAATAGAAGACAACTAAAGAGCAGATAGTTTCAGCACTTTTCAAGAGATAATTTCTATACAAAGTCCAAAGACCTATAAAATACGTCCAGATTTTGGCTGTGGCTCTTCTACAAGCGTTGATTGATTTCAAAGGGATTACCACATGAAGTCGCCGTAGTATAGTAGGCAGTGTGTTGACTTATTAAACGTGAAGCCTCGGTTCAAAACTCAGGTCAGACTTCTCCACCAAAACGAAATATGAGAAAAATATTTCTTCGGCGACTTCCTCTCAGCAGATTTCTGGCAAAAGCTCTGAGAGTAAATAAAATTATCATGAAAAGTTTCTCAAAAATCTGTAGTTCGGAATCGATTTTAAACTGTAGGTCCCACCACTCATGTATAAAATTAATACATACAACATGAGTGGTGTGAGAAGCTCAGTCGCAATCCTGGTTAAAGGATTGTGATGGTCAATTATGTATGTAACCAGATCTAAAGCTTATCAACCATTTCCAACTCTATTCCTTTATGGGAATATGCTTTTTTCACATCAAGTTTTAAGCTGCTAGGAACAATTACAAAAGCAACTTCATTCGCCTTCACAACTATTGTGAAGCATTTTTATAACCGTAGTAGAATTCTATTGGAAGGATAATGGTTCTACTTTCCTTGGCGTTTTATAATTGTCCATTCCTAAAATGATGGTTGTTTTCATAGTCAAAGTTATTGCCTTATAATAGGGAGAATTTCTCTGGATCAAAAAATTTTAAAATCTATGCTCGGGTCAGGGTTTGATGGATGCTTATTATTGTTATAATCTACAACTGTCTCAATCACGGGAGTGAATATACAGTGCCTATACGCTAGTGACCCTTTAATGTATCCTTATACTCTATACAATAAAGTCTTAATAAATATTTTATTTGAAACGGCGACCAGTGAACCGAAGCAGTAGTTAATATTCAAACAATGATTTCTTTCTGGTGTTTTTGTTTTTTAAAAGAATACATGATAACCCTACCGATACTGAATCTTACATCCTTAGATGTAAAGGCAAAAGCAAACAACGTTTCTTGGATGAAAGTTTGCGAGTTTTAGTTCTGATAATCTATATGGAATTCAAAGAAAGGTTAGGTTAGGTCGGAGTGGTAGCTCTGATGTCACAAAGCTCACTTGAGCACGCATAGCGGCCCGTTGTGATGCCACGGGTGAACGCAGTCCCTGTACTAACCAAGTTCCACCAAAATCAGGGAAAAGGAGGAAGTTGGTCAGCGCAAGGTCTGCACAACAAAAGCACGACTACCCCGCACTGGAAAACCAGCCAGAAAGTTTGATGAACGAAGCTATATCCTTGATGTCAATAGATGATAGCTCCGTTAAGCTAACAAGGAATGGGGAGCCAAATAACCTATATCTACACCTAGCAAGAGACGGGCACTGGCAAAGAAAGTGAACAACAGTCTCCTCTTCCTCAGTGGACCTGCATCCACGGCAAAAGTCGTTGAAAGGGAGCCTCATTCTTTCCGCGTGTCTACCCACGACGCAATGGCGTGTAAGCACGGCCGCTGTAGTCGAGATGACATCACGACCAAGACTAAGTAATTGGTTGGTACGCCTTCTATCCATCCTGGACCAGGTGAGTCTAGCGGTGGAGCAGGACTCCTCATTGACCCAGGATAGGTTGGCGTCCCGAAAGAACCTCCGCGCAATGGTCAACTTGACCGAGGCAAGTGGCATACCCAATTCAACAGAAGAGGATTCCGGAAGGAGCGCACCAGCTCTGGCGAGCTCGTCTGCCCTACAGTTTCCCGGAATTCCACCTTGGCCGGGGACCCACACCAGAGAGACACTGGAGAAGCGCCCAGAAAGAAGGTCAAGGCAGCGGCGACATTCCCTAACGATCCTAGAGTTAATCACGGAACCCGATAGAGATCCTATCGCGGCCTGACTATCAGAGAAGATCGAGACGATAGTGAAAGGAGCATCGTTGACGAGGATCCATTGCGCGGCTCGGTAAATCGCCATCACCTCCGCCTGAAACACACTGCAGTATTAAAAAAAAGAGAGAGTTACAAATTTCAATACAAAATCCTTTAGCTTAGAACTGAACTTGAGTGCTCTAAGGATTATTTAAGTCATAATACTCCAATGATAAGATTGAAAGTTTTTCAAAAGGTCTAGAAAGTCTTAAAATAAAACAAACTTTTTATAAAAAAAAAATTCCTTAAATTTTCCTTATTAGTCATCCTGATGAATAAAATTCCAAATCATCATAGGCCTTGATTTGATTTCATTATGTTTTTCTACAACATTTTGCAACAGTCAAATGACACACAAACATGTTAGTAATTGTGGCGCAACAGCAATGCATCATCATAGCACGATACAAACAACGTTTATCAAAGAAAAAAAACAGCCATGCAATACTTTTCTTATAACAGTAAAAAGTCTATTTAATTTAATATTAATTTTTCTTTTTTCTTATTTTATTATTCACATTAAATATTTGATGAGTTAATCAACTGACTGACTGCTACTGACGATGGCCCAAAAATATAGAAAAAAAAGTAAAGCTTGGTGCAGACATTTAAATGTTTGTTAATCTGTTAATAAAGGCGCGAAATACTAATAAGCGGCAGACGCAATGCAACATTATGCCACACATATTTATTTATTTATTTATATATACGCCTGATTGCAATGTTGCACATCGAAATTGTGAATCCAAAAAAAAACAGTGAAAAGAATTGTACAAGAGAGTGCAACAAACATACTTAGTTGAGGCAAATTTTACCACTTGTTGTTATTGTATTCGATACTGCATGTTGCATGTAGCAGCCATTCCAGCAAGCAAGCAAGCAAGCAGTAGAAAAAAGTGTGCCTTAAGTCGTTAAGCCAAGAGAAATAGAAAAAAAATCAAATGAGTACAATGACGACATAAGTTTTCATCTTTAATAAAATATTCATATAGATTTATTGCTGTTGTTGTAATTGTTGTTATTTTTTCTATAAATATTTATACTGCAATGACATAAAAAGACACACAACCACATACACTCTTTGAAGTGATATGATGTAAATCCCATACACAAGTATGCGCTATTGAAGGGTATTTTAAATGAAAAAATTTTTGCCCAATGGAAACAACACACCCGTATGTGGCACAGGATGCCTTATAACATGTGTATACTTTGTGTATAATCATACGATCAAAATAATATAATTTATTTAAAGAAAATCTGGCATTGATCGCCAGCAATTATTTAAATATTAGCTTGAAAGGAATGACTGTAGAGATAGTGGAGACCATATAGGGTTATTCAACAACTTAATTTTGTTTTAATTTCATCAAATACCGATCAACGACTCAAATTGAATCATTAGATCATCTCTGGCACAGTATTTGTTCTCTCGAGCCCTTGCGTAACGGATAGACAGACATGCAGAGACTCCTGCAAATGACTTTTACAATGGTAAAGGATAGGTTCAGGGAGAAGAAAGTATTATCTATTTAATTCGTTTGTGGCTCGACTCAGACCTCACTCATTTGTCTCTTCATTCATTAAACTCTTAGACTGGTTGTTCAGCTAGATTCTAAGGTAGTCAGGGTTTAAATGCGAAGCCTTAATGCTGATTGTCAAGACCGTTTAAACAGAACTTTTTAGTGAACTCTAGGACATCGCTTTATGGAGTGTTCAAGTGAGCTTTATTTAAACAAAACACTTTCTGCTATCCTAACCTATTAGTGGGTATCGATATCTAGTGGACAAGAAAATTGTGGATTTGTGTCATTCGAAAGAAAAATATTTTTCTATCTTTTTCTGCTGGATTTCAGAAGACTACGTTCATTGCGTTCGCCAGAATTAAGCAATACTCCATTGATATCAAGTACCACGCCTTTTCATGTTTCGTCCACAAATCTGTTCAACTTTTTGACTTTCCATCAGCTGCACAAAAGCATTCGAAACTCTCTTTTCGAACAGGCACGTATTTAAAATCTATATCCATAATAATTCAGAACTCATCAAGCCGCGTACAGCATGAAAATTAGATGACGAACACTGTTAGTATCAACACTATAAAGCATTCATTTTGTCACTGCTGGTAGCATCCTACTGAACTCGGTTGTGCAGCAAGCAACATGTCTTTAAAGGAGCATCATATGGAGTACAGTTGTTCGCATTGAAGATAATGCCTGTGTAGTCTAAGTCCCAAAAATCAATGATGAGCTGCATTTTGAACGCATCAAAACAAAAATTCTGTGCCTTAATTGCGGTAAACCTTTCAAATTCATTACAACACGAAGAAGTTTTTACAGTTAGAAGTCGACAGTAGAAGATTCTAGAACGATAGGATTGCTCTGTGAATACTATATTGGGTGTATGAATAGAAGATTTTTTCCTCTTTAAGAGGTGAAGCCATTCTTAGCCATTTTGTGATGTCTGTCTGTTGTTATTATTCTCTTTAATGATACAGGGTTAAGAGACTTATTGGATGAGCAATTTAAAGGAAAATGGAAAATCGAACTTATAACTTATTGTAGATGCTAAAATCTGTACTTTAGTTTGCATTTCAAAAATAAATTTAATTTCGAATAACTCTGTATAATATTCCCAACAGCTAATATAGGTCAATGTCATGAATATTCGCCACAAATTGTATACGTTCTGACCTACATATACTATAATTTAACCATTTTTGATAATTTCACTTCCTTAACATGCACGAGTGCATTAAATTTATTTTAAAACACAATTATAGGGTTATCCACATTTCGGTTTTAAAAGTAAAATTAAATAAAATACACACATAATGTTATGTGTCTTTCTTCATGTACTTAGGGCGATATTTCGTTGATGACTTAGCAAATGTTGGTTTCCAAATGTTTCAAAGTTAAGATTTTATTCACGTAAAAACGGCCTATGACGTAACTTCATATAAGATCTCGAGTGGGGTCAAATCATCCGATTTATTCTGTCTGAAAAGTTTTCATGTCATAAAGCCTCGTATGGTTCGTGGCGTGCCATAAAACCACATGCTCTTCAGTTCATAATCTTTATTGCAAACCAAAGAAGTCGATTTCAAGCGGTCACAACACTTTAAATTGATGGGAACGGATTTTTCGAACAAACTCGTTCCATTGATACCTCCAAACTATAATGCGTATCCAACTGTAATTTTTTGCACACTCAATTCTGGGTTTTTCAAACGCTGTATGCGATAATTTAGTCTATTGACTTATCCAAGCGAACAATCTACTTCACCGCCGAAATAAATTTCTTCGAAAAATCTTCATTGAAAGCATGTTGCTCTAAAATCCAACTAACAGGTTTATGGCTTTGAAAATGCTCAGCCGGCTTTAACTGTTGGATGGAGGTGACATTAGTCCAGGGTTTAACATGAGTTTCGCCAAGAGGGCATACCCCACGGTGCTCGAAGCACGGGTGGAAACAATACGTGTACCAGCGCTGCCACGCACAGTGATGCAACCACATGATATGCATAAGCATACCATTGGTCACATCACCATACATGCGTACCAATTCGAAGCCATGCATTTGGACATGACTTCCCTCTTGGTTAGGGGTGGGATGGAGGTGGCAGACCTCATTGAAAATATGCCATAATGAGCCGTAAGAGAAGCCCTATTGTTGATAACACTGTAAAATCATCGAATTCGGAATTTATGCCACATTTTCTGTAACGAAGGCATTATTTTCGGCAAGGCACGAATTGAGATGATGTAGGGGCTTGACATCATCTGCAATGCTTCCAATCTTTTCAAATTTCTTTATAGTTTAGCCTGTTGCTTGCACAGTAGATCGATTATGACAACCATAATCATCCTATAATGCTTGAAAAGTGGCCACGTTTGAATCAGTTTTCACGACATACATATGTATGCACTTTACACTTAATAAATGGTACTTGCGATCAAAGATTTTTATTAGCTAATAGGCTTGCCAAACTGGCGGTTGTGAAACCGTTAAATTGATACCCCTACGAATAATAACACCTGCACATACACACACACACATTTCTTAAATAAGTATCATTACAACTACTTTAAATATAAATTAAGAAACACACACACACACACAAAAAAACAAACAAAACAAAAAAATTTAAGAAAAACAATAAAATCATCATGTGGAAATAATTTTATACAGCAACAACAACAATAATAACAAATTATTCTATAATAAACAATAACACATGTTTTGTTTGCAAACAACAAAAAAAAGGAAAACAAAAAGAGAGTGAATATGACCAACAACAATGTCTGATGATGTGTTTGAAAATGATGATGGCGACGATGATGATGATGATGATGATGCCAAACTAACGGCGTCATAGTGTATGTACTAGATGTCATTTAAAATTATTATAAAAGACTTTCAGCCAAGAAGGCACACTAACACAGGCGCATGACGGCGTTTGACGTAAAAAAATAGTTTTTGTATGAATTCACATGTGGGCATATGCATTTGAATAATAATAATAACAAAAGGGAAGAAGAAGAAGAACTAAAATAAGAAAATAATAATAAAATATTGACGTTAGGCATGAAATAAATAATTTATTGCAGTTGTTGTGACAGAGAGAGAGAGAGAGAGAGAGAAAATAAACTATTTTATACACGAGTTGAAACGGTTTTTGGACAAAAATTAATATTTTTTTAATGGAAATGTATGCCTAATTAAATAACGATAACAGCAGGTTATCGAAAGTGTCAACAAAAAAATTTAATAAAATTAAATTAAATAAATTTAAATTTGCATTAATTATAATTTTGAAGGGTATGCGAGTATACTGAAAATATCGATAGTAGTGACCTAAAAGTCGCCGTAGTCTTGTAGGTAGTGTTACGGTCTAATAAGTAAGACCACGTTTCAAGCCCAGGTCCGACATCTCTCATCTATGTAGTGACCTAAACGTAAATGCATTCGAGACCAAAATAATACATATGTATGTATTAAGTCACGTGTAGCGCAGGAACAGAAATAATCAATAGTATCTACTAAAGTACTTTAAAAATTCTTTAAAAAGTGATAATTCCTACATCACTGTAATTCAGAGTGTGCAACAGATGATATTTTAACCGTGAGTCTTTCAAAATTGAAAAAAAAACATGAATTAAGTTGTTTACTGAGAGCAATAAATGAAGGCCTGCCATTTAGACTTTAATATTGCTAGTGACTACATCGCAGGCGATCCCTACGTAATCATCAATTTTTCAATAATTTTTCCCGCATTTCCGCCAGTATTTCACCAATGACAGTTGTATTGTTCTCTTAGACGGCTGAAATTAATGCTGGCTTATCCCTGTACATATGCTCACAAAACACAGTCCAGTATGTTCCACTAACATGACCTAGACGGCCAATGGACTGCTCGAAATTTTAATTTTATTTGGTTATCATACTCGCAATCATGGTACGTATACTCGCAATCATGCCGCGTGTCATGTGTCACGATCTTGTACAAACCATAGGGCATCCAAATCTATTTTTTTTTAGGAGAATTTTCACGTTTTTGAAAAATTACAATCCAATATACCGCCCCAAACAGTTGCAGGTTGCATTTGATGATCATGCACTGTCTCCGGCTTGTCCTCACACTTAACTCTGCAATTTTGTCTGTTGACGAAAACGAACTTCTCTTCTACAAATAATTGGAAGTAATTGGAAAAAACGTTACAAAACCTAACTTGATGTTGACGTAATTATCTTTAACAGCCCCTTTTTTAATGATAATATATGTATCATTGTCATCCTTTTTTTTACTTCCCTCGAAAACATTCCTTTCATCTGATACATATATATGCACTTATTATGTGCATGTGAATTCATTTAAAATTATAAATAAATTTTATTTTGAATTAAATTTAAAAATATTCTATCAGTATAAAAATATTTGCCTGTGTACGACATACACACAAAATTAAGGCATCAAAATATTATGACGTTTCATATGGCATAACAATAAACAAACTGCTGATGCAAATGCATTTATTAATCATACTCATACATATACATGTGCATATCAGAGGAAAACCCACTCTACTCTCCCATAAAGATTTTATGTCATACAATATATTACGAGTGTTGTGTTTATTTATTGTTGTATTTACATTATATACAGCCAATGTTTGTCTTTATCTATATAACGGGTGATTTTTTTTTTTTGCTATCTGGTCGCCATAGTCTAGTAGACGAAAACCCATGTTTCCAACATTAGCTCAGACATCTCGAACAGAAGGAAATATTAAAAAATACTTCTTTGGCAACTTTCTCTCAGCAATTTTCTGCCAAAACCTCTGAGAGAAAATAAAATTGCCAATGAGAAGTTTCTCAAAACTCTGTCATTCGAAGTCGATCTATTGGTTGTAGAATAATATTAACATATGTATATAACATAGGTGCTGTGAGAAGCTAGATCGTTATCCGTGTAATGACCAATTAAGTAAGTAGTTTTTTTAGCGTAAATTATTTCAGTATAAAATTGAAATTCGTGAGGTGTGACAATGTCAAAACGGCAATTTACCCCTTTGATTTGTGATGCTATTGGACGTAGTCCTCGAGGAATGATGAAAATCGAACATTATAGTCAATAAAGAAAGGTACCACGCTATATTTATTGATTTTTTTCTCAAGAAAAGAAGAATTCGTCTGGAATACCATTTGGTTTTCACACGCCACATGATACAATGTACCTATTAATAAGAGAGGTTTATAAGAAATTAATCACTAGTTCTGGTTCAGTTGAATATAATCATATCTGGCAACCCTAGACTATTTTTTACGATGATATATAAGGTTTCTCGTGTAAAGAAATAAGCCAGCCTCAATTCCTGCCCTTGATGACAATATTGCCGGTAAAACGCTTGCAAAAAATTATGACAAAATTTAAAGCCCAAGGATCTACAATATTTCATAGCTGCAGACAAGATTTGCAAAAAATAATCTTAAGAAAGTAATTGGCAAGCCTTCAATGCAAAATTTTCCGGGCACTTCTTAAAAATTCACCCTTTACACACATGTGTATGCCTACCTCTTGCTGTTGTTGGAATTTTCTGTTCATAATATTTGTATACGTTTGCCAAACATTAAGAGATTGCAACCAAGCTGATGATGAAGATGGCAACCCAGTGATTTGTTTATATTTTTGCTTTCGTTTGTTTTTTTTTCATTTGTTTCACTGTTTATGACGAAATCAACCATCATTATGTTTAACAGCAGTGTCGGCGACGATGACAAAGATATCGACAATAATAATAATAGCAACAACAACAAAGTAGTCTATAGTTATAGTGATAGTTTTCGTTTTTAATACTTGTGATACGGCCTGTATTTTGTCGCAATTCAATTGCAATTTATGGTTGCTTTTTATGTATGTTGGTTCTCAGCAGGCATATCCGATAATATAAAAATAGCAAGCAAGTGCATCACTAATATTTTATTATTATTATTATTGTTATTGTTATTATTGTCTTTTATTATTTGTTTTTATTTTCTTCTTTAAGCCTGAAGTGTGCCAGCGAGGGCACCAGTTGGAAATTGATTTAAACGGTATTTAATATTAACAATTTAATTTATAAATTAATTAATCACATTTTTCTGGATATAATAAATGGTTAAAAGGTTTCAGAAATTTTTTAATGAATATTTACAGGTATGTATGTAGGAATTCATCCAACACGCCGCGATACTCAGTATTTGTGCAAGAAATGGTCATAGATCAATGGTCAATAAACGCCATAGAAAGTTTTAATTAATTATTGCGCAATAAATACGTAAATTGTTATAATATTGAGTAAAACTTAAAATACAGCACTGCCATAAGTAAGTCAGTGAGCATATTACAATTTTCCGAACATTTTCCGTTGACAACTCAAATGTCAACAACGACAAACAAAAAAAGCAAAACAAAAAAAAACAACAAAACAACAAAACAAAACATAAACAATGTTGTTGAAACAACCGGCTATTTTGTTTACCAGTTGCCAAATGAATATTGCTTATATTATGTTTGAACACTTAAAATATTGTACTAAAATAACCGAATATTGACTCAATAAAAGTGCATGTCTGAACATAGTATAAGTATTCTATTCATTAAATTAAGAAAATAAGGTTAAGTTAGCAGTCGCCATAGTCTAGTAGTTAGTGCGTTGGCTTATCAGACGTGAGGCCTCGGTTCAAACATCAAGTCAGACATCTCCTACTAAACGAATTATGAAAAGAAAAAACAATTTTTCGGCAATTTCCTTTCAGCAGATTACTGGCAAAAACTCTGAGGGTTAATCAAAATCTCATGAAAAGTTTCTCAAAAATTTGTCGTTCGGAGTCGACTTTCGACTGTAGGTCTAGTATAAAATTAACGCACACAACATATGTATATGGTGTGAGAAACTAGGTTGTAAGCCTGACTAAAGGGTTGTAATGATCAATTATGTATGTATGAATTTTTGTAGCAGCCTTCGCAATGAGTATAGTTTACTATTCCACCATACATTAATAACTTCCCTTAAGCATTCCTTTCAACAGCTGTATGACCATCAACTTCAGTTAGATACATTCTATCAGTAAATTATGGATACCCAAGAATTAGTTGTTTAAGAATTTCAAGTGCCAGTCGATATGACATTTTGTGGTCTCCTTTTCTTCCTCGTATTTACAGACTCCGGGCCTATGCACCCAGGGGACACTGTTCACGGTATAACTGCTAATGAGATGGATTGACTTCGATCAAGTTTAATGCAAATTTTTCTCAATTTAATTTATTTGGCTTTTCTTTTGTAACCAATTCCCTGCCTATCACCATATATGTATCTATCCATGTGTCTATCCTTCTGGGGTACAAATGTTTTAAGTATTTATATATTGTTATCATTCATTATTATCATCACAAAATCGAGAATTATATATATGTGAGACGACTCCAAGCTCAACAAGTCTGCCTTTACTGTACTGTGGCCTAGAAAAAGGACACTTACTAACCTTAGGTTATTCCTGGATGACTCAATTTTCCTTCTGTGGTTTGCGAAGAGTATTCTCCTCCAAACTATTGTTGGACCTAAAGGTTCTGAACCTGGGACCATACAAAGTTTAACCTTTTTTTCCGCGCTGAGCGCTAAGATGGCAGCCCTAACCACATGCTACTTAACTTTTTCTAAACGGCGTTACTAACAAAAAAATTAAAGGAGCATTCAAATATCTATTTTGTTTAGTTCTTCTGTTTTTTCATTTTCATCTTCGAAATTAATGAATCAATTAATTTCGTTGCCTATTGACCGCAGTCATGTACTAATGGTTGACCCCCACAGATTTATTAACAAATACATGATCTATGATTTGTTTGTTTGTTTTCGGTTTATCTTCTTCTTCTTCTTGTGTACTTTTAAGTATGCCTGTTTAACTGGTGGCTACTATGGCGTTTTATAAGTCTCTCTAACTGTCTAAATTGTCTGTGTGTGCCTGGTAATCAGGCAATTACATCTTCGTTTTTTTTTCTCCTGTATGTCATATTCAAAACACCGTTAGATTTATTTACAAAATTCAACACCTGCGTCAGAACTTGTCACATATGTATGGTACATACCTAAAATTATTATTTTTGTCTTCTTCTTCCTTTGGTCATAATCATTTTGAATTTTCAATTTAAATTCGATTATTTATTTGTTGTCTTCATTATTTGTATTATTATTGTTGTTATTTTTGTTTTTATTCTGTACAGTAGTATATATGTAACTACATATATCGTATAAATATTTTAAGTAGTTTTAATATAGAAATCAAAAAAATATTTTTAAAATTTGTATTTCACATCGAGTGAGTAAAATTATTCATTGAAACTGATTTATTCATTTGATCGTATTTTTTTCTGTTTTTTATTTTTTTTGGGTTGTGTTTATTAGCAAAAATGACTATTTTCACATGATTTGCGATTTTAATGACGGTGATGATAATGGCGATGGTGGCTGGCCACATTGATGACGATGTTGATTTTCATTTGCCAGAAGACAGAAGCACAAACTGAGGCAAAAAATTCTAATAAATATTTGAATCTATTTAACGTCAATTTAGGGAGGTTGGTTGGGTGTTGCATTGCATTGTAGCTGTTGTTATTTATTAATTTCTAATTTTTCTAACGTAATATTGTTTGTGTTTTCTTTTTTTCGTTGGTGGCATTAGTAATAGAAACCAAAAATAATCGAATAATTTTCAAAATAATTTGAAATAATTTTGGTGATATTGCATCAACAGTATAAACAGTCATGCAACAGATTAGAATTCTTGTATAGAAATATGAAATCTTAGTATAGATTTTCATTTGTAAGTATTCTGTACTTCATAATCACATTAAAGCTATAAATATTGTGTTGTTAGGTTAAACTATGATAAACTGTTAGCATTTTCAAAGAGCTTAGTTTGCTATGGTCTTAAAAGAGTCATTTTAATATTGATGTTATCTATTTCCTTATAATTATAATACCTAGCTGGTATTGGTCATTCTAATGGTGAAGGTAGAGGTGACTGTCTACCCACAAAAAAAAAAATAAAATAAAATAAAAAATGAAATGGATAGACACGCTTAGGCTATATGAGGCCCATAGTGATACCAAAAATTTTAAAAATTTCCCCTATTCTTGGAATTATTAAGAGCTCTAGATAAAGCTACTTAGACTGCCAATGTCCATGTCATTCAAATCGCCCATATGGTAGAAGCCAAGATGCCTTTTCCTCCTCTGGTATTGTATTGGACATGGTAAAGAACAGTCTCCTCCTCTTTTTCGTTTCTAAAACGTCTGTAGAATTCATTTTCCAAGTGCCCAAGTCCTTGCATGAGTATGTACCCATAATGTCAAGTAATAACCCCATCAAGTACACCGAATGTCTGATCCAATGAAATTTATGCAGATATTCGTAAGCCCTCGAACCAGTCTTAGCCAGATTTTCTGTGACGTTCTGTCCGTGTCGGAAGCAGGCCATCTGGCATTGATAGAATCAATTAGCTTGCAAATCTCCAAAGGGATTCTCAAAGTATAGAATTCAATGGAGAGTTGGATGGTTGTTACGTAACTGGCCAGTTCATTCGCTCTACAGCTACCTGATGAATGGTTATTTCATACCGAAAATTGTTCAAAATTGTTCATGCGCTTCTGAAGGAGTCACTGAACGGTTACTCAACCACATGTGGGTTACTGGAACCAGGCACATTGAAGGTAACCATTAAGCCATAGAGCAAAAATTTTAAAGGAATTCTTACATGAATTCTTAACTCTGTCCTCGGTCCTCTGCATAAGGATAAACACAAACTCATTTGCAAAAGTAAAATGAGATAATGAGCTCACTTGCAGAGAAAACAGACAGATGAAGCCCGATTGGGATATATGCAGAAGAACATTTTGCGTCCATTTAAACGAGTCCTACAGAAACTCTAATGACCATAGAAAATTTGCAACCCTGAGGCGATAAATTTTGGACGACCAGAATTTACCGACGGAACTCAAAAAGGGAATTAACGAACTGCTTGAGAGATGCCAAATAGAAATAATAAATGTGTAACGGAAATGGAAATAATGGCACTGCAACGGGATCTTGTAGGACCTAAGAAAGCTTTCCTTCTGAAGGTGGCTGCGAATTTAACATACGGAAGAATGTTAAGAGTTTGCTATCAAATAATAACACTCCTTAGGAAGGTACCAAATACCTTAATAAGAAAATATTTTCCCAAATAGGGTTTTCAATTAATTTACTCGCTCGCTTTAGCCGTTGAATCATTTACATTTTGAAAAAAAAACTGTGGCAGACAATAACAAAAACAAAATTCAAAAACAAAATATCACATTAATTGCACTGATAATGAGACATAAAAACAAAAACAACAACAATAAAAATTACAAAAATCACGTGCATATTCTTTTGTATTTATGGTGATTGCAAATCACGAGTTCGAGCCAATAATTTGGCTCTTATTTTCGGTGTGATAGTTGTTGTTTTTGTTCATAATTTTTTTATTATTATTATTTGAGTCATTTTTAAACAAAAACAAAAAGGTGTCATTCGGTGGTTATTCTTTTTTTTAGCAATTAATTTCTATTTTTTTGTGTGTTTTGTTGCTGCTCATGGCAGTATTCATATGCCGCAAAAGGCATTAAAATTTAAAAGAAAATTATGCAAAAATCTATATATTTTTATATACTTTTGTCGGTAGATTTTATGTATTATTTTTAGTTGTTTTAAGAATTTATTACACACTTTATTTTGTGTGTATTTATTTTTTATTTTCTTATTTGAAAAAATCTCTGCATATAGAGGTAGAGGTATTTCCTCTTGGCAGCAATAAATAGAAATTGAAAAATATTTACAATTTGCATAAATATTTTATTTACGAAACTTTAGTGGTTATTAAAATCTATCAAAGAAAAGAAAAACTACAAAAAAAAAAATATAAAAAATCGGCATGACTTAAACTATTAGAAGAAATATACCCAAGGTATTACAAAAGCATAAAATAATGGTAATCAGACTTTGGTTTTGTAAAAAAAATAACAAGCAAACAAACAAATGAAGAAAATTATATACTTTAGTTGTATGTAATTGCAACACTTACTAACGTTTTCTATAACATATGACGAGAAAGATATGGCACATGTAAAGTGCTTTTGATATTAATGATTGTCAATGTTCAGATAAATGCTTAAAGTAAGGAGTTGTATTATTTTCTTAGTTGAAAGCTAAAGGCCAAAGGAGCAATATCCTTTTGTTATTAATTTTTCATTTGCTACCTTTTTAGTATTTGGAATGACAATAAGTACATACATACATATAGAAATGGTCATTACAACCCTTCAGTCAGGATTATGACCTAGCTTCTCACACCACTTATGTTGTGTGTATTAAATTTTATGCATGAGTAGCGGAACCTACAGTTTAAAGTCTGCTTCAGAAGAATTTTTTTGCAATTTTTTACTTTCAAAGTTTTTGACAGAAGTCTGTTGAGTCGAAGTCGCCGATGAAATATTCTCCCATACTTCTGTCTCAGCTAGATGTTGAACTACAGGCTATCGTCTAAAAAGCCATTACATTATATATGGCTGCCGCAGCTGGCCTCACAGTACTTCATTCGATCGAACTGGCGTCCTACAGAAAATAGTCTAACGGTGTCTAATCGTAGGTTCTTTGCGCCCAATTGACACCACGATTTCGGCTAGTTAATCGTCCATTAAACGTTTGACGCAATAAATCGATTGTGGCATGAGATGTGTGGCAAGTTGCATCATCCTTTTGAAACCAAACATCGTTCACATCAATACCATGAAGAGCGGTTACAAAAAAATCAATTATCATGGTGTGCATTAATCGTAATGGTTGCACCGCCCTCATTTTAAAAGAAATATGAGCCAATGATGCCTGCGATTAACAAGCGCATCAAACAGTCACTCGTGGTGGATGCATTGACTTCTGTAGGATAACATGCAGATTTTCTGTGCCCCAAATACGGCAATTTTGCTTACATATAAACGTACTCACCAAGATGAACATGAGTTTCATCCGAAAAGATGTTTTTTTGTTTTTTGGCGAAATCTACATCAACGTTCACTTTTCCTTTGGCCTAATAAATGCCAACGTTGCTCAAGCGTAAATCGATTCATTACGTTGAGTGCAGATTAGGTTAGGGTAGGTTAGTGTGGTAGCTTTATACCCAAGAGCTCACTTGAGCACGCATAGCGACACTTTGTGACACCACAGGTGAACGCAATCCCTGTACTGACCAAGTTCCCGCGAACATAAGAGGGTTCTCCCTCCCCCCTCCGGTCAGCGCAAGGTCTGCATTCAGTGCAGATAATATATCTAATTTTGTAATAAATTCATCATAAAATCGTATGACATAAGCATTGCCAGATTTAAAATAACCGATAGTTCAAATTTATAACGTTAGATGGCCCAGCCATATAGGATGATTACTTGGGTTCACTTTTTAGCAGAACAGGAATTGACAGCAAGTCCGATAGCGAATATTATAATAATATTTTCAAACGAAAAACTCAACTAAATCTTTGACAACCTAGTGTTGTTATGTACTAAATATAAGAAAGAAAATTTCTCTCAGCAATTCCGAATTTTCAGTCTGTTTTCAATTTAATCTTAAAAAAAATTTTTGTAACTTAAAGTCTCTGTAATTTAAAGTTTCCTTCAAATGATAATGGGCGATTCTGTTTTTAATTCATTATTTTACAATTATAGTAACATTTAATTTTCCTTTTTTCATAATTTTCAAGGCAATAATGAAATAAAATATTTTAAAATTTTCTTACAAAACGTTTTTTAAATACAAATAAAACTCCAGAATATTTTCAATATCACATCACCCATACGCATGATGGTTAAAAAACAACGGAGTTCTTTATTACTCATACGCATAAGTATGCAACACACACTTTCACTTCTTTTTTCCCATTTTATTACATTACTCATACGCACAGTAGGTTTTATGATTTGTGTGTTAAGAGCTTAAAGAACTTGAAAAAAAGGAAAATTAAAAAATTTAATTTCCATTTTATTTCTATTTAAAGGAAATATTAAAAAAATAGAGTTTAGTTGCCAACACCATTTCCCACAACCAAAAAAAAAATTAAAAAAAATTAGAGGAAATAAATTTAAACGTGTACATACTGTTACTATTTGTATTATGGCTGCTGTTATTATTATTATTTTGATTGGTTTTCTCGAAATCCGTGCTAAAATTATTCAAAGACTTTCTAATGTTTAAACTCGTTAAACACCATTGATTGTCTCCGGCAGCAGTTGCAAAATCCGTAGGATTTTCACATGAATGTGGCAAACTTAATTGTTCAATTTGTGGTTGGTGTTGTTGCTGCTGGTGATGATAGTGGTTATGTTGTTGTTGTTGTTGCGAAGTGTGGCCATAGGCTAAAGGTTCTGATTTTAAAATAAACTTATCACTTTGAGAATTGTACAATAGAGTGGTGGATTCATTAAGATTGGCATTAAAAGTGGCATAATTCGAACAGTTTAAGTGATTGTGATGTGAAATATCACAACCATCGGGAAATAAATTGCGACACGGATAAATTAATTGAGCTGTAGGCGAAATATGTTCTTGCGTATGCTGTTGCTGTTGTTGTTGTTGTTGTTGTTGGTGATGCTGCTGCTGGTGTTGCTGCAGATGATGCTGCTGCTGATGATATACGTTCGGATAGTTGCAATCATTTAAGGTTACAACGTGATTATTATTAATCTCATAGGCATTCAATTCAGTTTTTATGGAAATATTTGCATTATCCGAGAACAATTGATTGTTATTTATTTCAAAGGTGGGATTTAGATTAGTTGTGACAGTTGAAACTGCCGTTAAAGGATGTGTTGGAGTACCTAAAGAGTTGGTAGGCTCTTGTTTAACCACTATCAAGGAAGCCAAACGATTACGCATTTTAGTTTCTAAATGTTCTTTTCAAAGCTATTTTAGGTACATATTTAACATTTTAAAAGGCAATAAATTTTAATTTTTAACAAGAAAATTTAAAATTTAAAATGATAAAACACACATAAACACACACAATAAGAAACAGAACAAAACAAAACAAAACATTTAACACTTAATTAGTAAAGAAAGAAAACACCACCTGTGGAAGGTTTCAAAACCCTCAGGCGCATTAAAAAATTCTCCAGCTCCAGCACGCCGCTTTTATGTTTTTCTTTTTGTCTAGTAAATCCTTTAAATTTGTTGTTGCTGTTGTTGTATCAGTAGTGATGATAATGATGTTGTTATTATTGTAGAGAAAATATATTTTTTTGTTAAACCCATCTAGAGATGTACACTTTTCAGTAACGGCTTTTTGATAACACTTGTATGAGACAGTTTTTATAAAAAAGTCCTTGAGTAAGAGAATTTTTTTTTGTTCTTTTTTCAGTACTTTTTTGTATTTGTATTGCTGGGTATCTATACCAAAAATTTTGTTTTTCTGCTTAACAACGACGTCAGCATTACAACGTAATATTCTGTGAGAGCATCATACATATTTTACTATTGTACAGAGAATTTTTCTTTTTTATATTTTTTATTTTTTACGGAGAGCAGGCACAAGGACAATTTTGTTTTTTGGGAAAAATTAAAGTCACAAATTTTTTTAGTAAAAATTTAAAATTTAATATGTGTGGTTACTTTTTCTTTGTGTATAGTGTAGGCACTGAAAGGTATTGTAATTTTAAAATAATTTTCTTTTTTTTAGGTTTTAATTAAAAACACTGGAGACACATTTGTAAGGAGTTGTAAGATTTATTTAATTTTTTTTTTCAAAGTATTTTTGAATATTTTATTACTCATACGCACTATTGTTACGACGGTAAAATTTTCCCACAAAAAATTATTTTTTTTTAATTTTTTTATCTTTAATAAATTAGCACTTACACTTCGCATATAATTTTTATAGAATGTATTTTTCTTTTTTACTAAAATCAAATCAATTTTCGCTTATTTATTTATTTTTATTTTTAATTTTTTTTACACCAGTATCGAAATCAATTCAAATATTTGTAAAAATATATAAAGTTATTAAAAATATTCTTTTTGTCTGTAACATTCATTCACTTGCATGCTTATGTTGCTTCCCTTATATGTTCCATTCGTAAGCATTTAAAATAACAATTAAAGTCCTTGATTTTGCGCTTTAAGTCAAGATTATTTTTTTTTTTTAATTTTTTAACACTCAATTTTTTTTCAAGTATTCACGGTACTCTTACTGTATTTTTTAAATCTTTTCTTTCAATTGTAAATCCTTTAAAAAAAAGGATAAGATTACTCATACGTTCAGTTCAAAATTCCAATTCATTAACACTCATACGACCGGTATTGCTTAGCCGGCTTTCATATCATTTGAGCACTTTACTTTACTTTTTTTTATAATTTCTTTTTTTAAAAGTCCATAAAATTGTAAGAATTTGTAAGAAATTTAAATATTTTTTTAAATTAATTTTTTAGCACCTTTAAATTGATATGTTTTGTTGCTTTCTTTTTGTTAAACGTAAAAAAAGAAAGAAAATATACAAATGTAATGACCGTAAAGAATACCACACACAAATTGTTTTAATTGATTATAAATTAGTTTTTAAATAACAATAATTAAATTTAGTTATCAATTATGATTTATTTTTTTTATTATGCTTTTGATTCTTCACAAAAAAAAAACAGAAAAAAATTAAATAACTTCCGTTTTTGTTTTCAAGTAAAAATTCTTTTAATTTAAATTATTTCTAACGGTTTTCATATTTTAAGTGTTAACAACGCGACGTCTATGACGCGACTGAACTTATATTTACGGTTACACGCGACTATATTCACTTTACCGTTTTGCTTTTGCCTTTTGTGTTGTTAGAAGACACAAACACTCACAGCTTTTGCCAAAAATCAGAAAGAAGAAGCAGCCAGCACAAGCAACAAAAAAAAAACAAAAACAAAAAACAATAACTTTAATGACGACTTGATGTGGAGGATGGTGTTGATAATAGCAATAATGATGGCTTTGGTGATGAGACCAAAGCAAAAACGTAACAAAACAAGAAAAAAAACAAACGCCTCACCTCTAACAGAAACTTAATCAAACACAACACAACACAACCCGCTTATGCATGCAATAAACACTACAAACATTGACTCACCTACCTCAATAATATGCAATTGTCTACTCTCCGTTATACGAGTATAGTACTGAATGAGAACAAACAACTTTTACTCTCTATGACCACTCTCACTCTCAATGCATTACATATGTATACAGCTGCTGTTCTCAAATTGAAAATAAATTACGTCATACTCTAACCATCATCAAATTTTAGCAAAGGAAACTTTTTCTTTGCTTTTATTGTGTTGTTCTCTCTCTCTTTCTTTTGCTCTCTCAATTTCTTAAACATGTGAGCGCATAACTGTAAGAAAAATAATGAATGACGTTGTAATAATTGCACAGCGTTTGCGCCAAAATAACAAGAGGGGCCAATATTCTATAAAAATCTTGTAAATATGTATACACAAGCACACATGTACAGTTATCAACCAATACATCATCATGAAAGCAACGAAATTTAGTAAAAAAGCAGAGAATACAATTATTGACGTCATTGATGAAAATTGTATGCTTTAAAATAACTGTAACCAAGCGAACGGTAAAGTAATAGAAGAAGAAAAAATTGTACCTGCATGTGTGCATTGAAAAAAAAGCAAAAAAAAAAAAACAAATTTAAACGTATTGTTATTGTTAAGGAATTTCGGAGAATCTTAAAACGGTAAAAAATATTTGAAATCAAATATTGTGCTCTCGTTTGTTCTCTTTAAAAGTCTTGTTGAACAAGACTTTGGTTTCATTGGTTTCTAAATATTTTGGAAGATATTGGCATGAGAATGGAATTTTTTTTTTCAAAATGTTTTCTTGTTTTTAATATATTAAGAACAATAAATAATAAATGATTAGTGTGGTATTAAAAGTAATTTAATAAAAAAAAAAAATAATATTTTTGTTTAAAAAATATATAAAAATAGATTGAAATAATAAAACTGGTGTTTGTTAAGAGCCTGAGTTCTTAAAGTTATAAGAGAAGGCAGAAATATTATTGGAATGAAATTTCTTTATTATCCATGGCATGGATTCCCGCTTTTGTCGCAGTATCTGTGAGTTACTTAATCTCTTCACTCAGTTTAATTTTTTACAACTGTTTTCAATAAATCAATAATGACTTGAATATTGGCTTTCAATGATACAAGAGGTGTTGGTTTGTCGGCATAATCCAGTGACCTAATTAGCCACATGACAACCATTTAGTCAGGATTATAACCTAGTTTCTCACATCTCACATCGCTTTAATGTCTCTTTAATATCGACTCCGAACGACAAATATAAGAAAACTGCTGACAGGTAGTCGCCAAAAGCAATATAACTTCATCACTCGTTTTGTTCGAAATGTCTGAGAAGTTGTACCACGGGCTCTCGTCTGATAAGCCAACACACTACTTACTAGATTATGGAGACTTCAAGTCTGGATTTTAGTAGACTTAATGCATACACACATACATACATACATGATCATTACAGAACTTCAGTCGGAATTACGACCTAGGTTCTAATGCTACTTATGTTGTATGTGTTTATTTTCTACATGAATGACGGGACCCACAGTTTAAAGATTTATGAAAAACTTTTTCATGGCAATTTTTATTTACTCACAGAGTTTTCGACAGAAATCTGTTGAGAGGAAGTCACCGATGAAATGTTTTTTCATATTTCGTTGTGTGGGAGATATCTGACCTGGGGCTTAAACCAAGGCCTCATGCCTAATTAGCCAACACACTACCCACTAGACGACGGCGTCTTTAGTAGATTAATGGCATTACGTTATTTAAGTTTATGTTCTTATTATTCTCTAGCTTTCCTAGCTTGATTCACTTTCTTATTTCCTACCACTCCCAGGCGAATAGACACTCATGTAATGCATAATGCGTTATGCTCGGAAAAAACTGTTAATTGCCCTTGTAGTACCACGATAGTACTTTATTCTGTGGGCCATAAAGCGATTCCTTTAATTACCATTTGACTATCACACAGTATATTTAAATCCCATTGTGTTTAGCAAACTTGCCCTGAACCAGATCATACACTCTCTGATTCCACGTATTGCCGCTTCTAAATCGTATTATAATTTGATTTTCGTAGGTCTACATTGGTTGTTAATTCTTCTATATAAGGACCTAGGGCGCCATGTTATATCCAGTGTCTCCATGTTCAGAGTCAGCAGTGTGGCAACAAGTCCTCAAAGACATAAGTTTCACAGTGATGCAATTGGTCGCAATTTGTATGATAGGCACTGTCGGTAAACGTACAGTACTTTTAGATTTTAAAAGGAATCTACGCCTCAATGGAAACGATTTATAGTTAATTTAATTCTAATTTTAATCTAAAGTTCTTAGTTTCGAAAAAACTGAGAGAATCGATTTCACAAACTTCTTTTTAGGAAAGTTTTTTCTTTTTTCAACCGAAAGAAAGAATTATTCGTCACTGATGCAAACAACTGGTAACCACTTACTGCCACATTTCACATTACAATGTGGATGCATTAGAACTTTTTAAGGAATCTCACTGACCTTCTTGCAAGTTGGTATTGATATTGTTCTATTGACGTTGTTCTATTGGTAAAAAAGGGGAAAATTCTGCATTTATTCGATCGAATTGTGTGCATTCTCAGATCCAAATTGCAGGTATTTAGATATGCATGTAAAACCATAGGACCGTAACGCTTATTTTCGATGACATACTGATTGATCTGCGTTCTAAGCTCACCATTCTAGTGATGTAGTTATCCAAACCCACTTCTATAGCGAACTGCAATAAAACGCCTCTTTACCCGTGTTTCCAGATTTAGTGAATATTCATGGTTGCTTTTGTTTATTTGATAGCGTCAATTGCTCCACAACCGAATTGAGTATTTAATGACCTCTCTGAGATGCATATCACTACGGGCCACCTGTGAAGCATCCGCTATCTTTCAGTTCTTCTTGTCTTTTGTAAATAATACCCTAAACTGCGCTATAGACTTTAACACACATTGAAATAAGTAGTACTTTGTAAACCATTATCCACAATGAACGGATTAGGTCAGAACAGATAGTTTCAAAAATGAATACAACTCGTTGTGAATATCGCCCAACAAACACTTTCAAATTTTCTTAACAGTCAATCGTGAATTGGCCGGCAATTACTATGGCTTGTATATTCTAGACAACTAAAAGAAGGAGGCATTCATTGGTCACGGACTTTGGAAGAAATATACCACACCATTTGATATGCTTGCTATTAATTATATACGGCTGAAAATGTAACACAATTCTCATGTCCATGACCACGTCCAGGAAAAAAAACTTTACTCCCTCTCCTTCATATCCTACACATCCTAATTACACAACAAAAAAAACATTCCTTATTATGGTGCTTTTCGGACAACACCGACCAAGAATGTAGTTTACCAAAAGGCATTATTTTATATCCCAATAGTGAACACTTTTTTCAAAATTATAGGAATTGAATGATGGTTTGCACTCATGGATTCATATTGATGTCACAGATTGTAGGAGATTCCTGCATATGTGAGGACAGTGGACAAAAAAAATTAGTTTCAAGTTGTATATGAATGCAGTAGCATTTATGTTGAGTACCTGGCCAAAAGCAAAAACCGCGGTCCTAAAATTCTTTATATTAAGGAGATATATATAATAATTCAAATTCTAAGCTGCTAATTACGTACATTGAGCACATGATTGATATCCTTTTCCGCTCTCTTAAAACTGTGGTAAAAAGGGTGCTACGAAACACAGGAGGCCTACTTGTTCTATTCAGTGGTAGATTGTTATTTTGATCAGAATTCACAGATGCTCAGAACACAGGTGCTAAAGAAACTATACACGACTTTTGTGGAAGCTGTAAGATTAGGTGGGAAATAAAAAGATTTTCATCCACTTGCTCAATCACTATCCAGCATTTTCTACAAAGTTCCTGCAAATTCTTGGATAGGTGTTTACTGTATAGCTTAACTTGTCTGTCGTCAATGTTGAAGTCGAGAGAATATTGATTGATATCATGTAATATACTATTGACACCTTAGTGTAATACGTAGTCAAGACATTTCCAATACGACGAAATATGAAAAATATTTCTTCGGCGACTTCCTCTACGCAGATTTCTGGCCAAAAAAAACTCTGAAACTAAAATGATATTGCCATGAAAAAGTTTCTCAAAGTATCTGTCGTTCGGAGTCGACTTTAAACTGCAGGTCTCGCCACTCATGTATAAAATTAAACGCTAAACTACCAGGTCATTTGGACTGTATTTTTTTTTGCCATTATAACCCTTCAGTCAGGATTACGGCATAGCTTCTCAATCGCCGAACAAATAATTTTTTTTTCATGTTTCGTTTTTATGTCTGACCTGGGGCTCGAACCCGGGCTTTTACGTCTAATAAGCGAACACACTACCCACTAGACTACGGCGACTATGTACTAAAATACCACACTCCAGTTTTGCTAACACTGTTCGTATTGAACATTTATTCCTAATCTTCTCTTGCTCGCTATACCCAACTTAAAATGACTGTAAGGGTGTAAAGATCATTGTAGGATAAAAAATTTAACCTTTTAGATGTAATGTTTACTCCAAACATTCTCCAAGAAAGGTGGTTTCATAAAATAATAAGATGCAATTTGTTTCCTCTTCCTTTTACTTTTAGGCTTTTGAAGGATAATCACTTTCAAATTTGGATATTTCTTGTAAACCAACTTCTGAACGCTTTCCCATGCACATGCTCTAATCGAAGATACAAATTTTTGGTTTTTTTTGTTATCCGTCAATAAAATCTTTAATAAAAATCTCAACTTCTACATCTTCTTTTATAACAATTGAACTCTAATTGACAAATACAGAAACAAAAACTAAAAATAAAACAGACAACAAAAAAATGTACCGTTAATAACCATAAAAAAAGTATTGTATTTATTTTTAAATTAGAAATTGATTACAATGTTGTCAACTTAAAGTATTTAAACGCGTTTTTTATTGGAGATAGAAAAGGGCATAAAGTGTGCTACAGTTAGTTAGGATTGCGACCTAGCTTATTATAGTTGTTTACAGCAGTACTTAACAAATCCCCGTTTTTTAAATTGATGTTGCCCCTTATGGGTTAAATAATGAATTGAAATACTGCCACCATTTCATGATTTACGCTGACTTTATGCACTATTTAGGCTACTAATGTTTGTTAGTATTTCCTAATCATTGAATTAATATTAATTAATTGTTATTAAGTAATTAAAACATTTTAAACGCCTGTTTTTAATATAAATTTAGGCTGCATATTCAAATTTGAACGTTGACAGCATTACTAAACGAAAACAAATAACAATAAACCGGTAAAATAATCATACAAGCTCTCTCACCTTACTTTTGCCATACTCGCTCTCTAAAATCTAAATAAATATTCTCCCAAATTGTTAGAGTTATTTTGTTATTTTATTTCTTTAAACAAAAAAACCCAACGATAGTGAGAGTTATTCTCACACAAGGCAATAACAAGACAAACAAATCGAACGAACGAATGAACGACTTACCGACCAACTGACTTACTAACAAATATAAGCGATCGTAAACGATTTTATTTTCGCTGCCATCTCACTTTAATCAAAAAACAAAACAAAACAATAATCAAAACAAACTAAACAACAACAACAACAAAAAAAGAAACCGAAAAGCTATTTTTAGGTTTTGCTCTGAAGTCAGGTTCAAGACACGATTTCTAACTGTTTCTAATGTATGACACATACACCAACGCTAGCATATACATACACACACACTTACTTATATACATACGTTCAAGTGCTAGCTTACAGAGAACAGAAGGAAGTAATTGAGAAAATTAAGAGGAACATGTTTGCCAGGGTGTTTATGTGTGTGGCTTGAGGGATAAGAGAGGTAAGTAACTTAGAAGTATTGTTATTGTTATTATTCTTATTGTTGTTGTTGTTGTTAATTTAATACTGAGATAATTGTGTAAGAGACTCTTCCTTTCGTTTGGATCTACTTTATGTGCATACGTTGTGTGGTTGTGTGTATATTTGTGTTTACAAAGTTCGTATTTTAAGTGAATATTTTCCCACAGTATCGTGTGGTTTGTTGTTATTATCGTGCCGATGTTGCTATTGTCGTTGTTGTTGTTGTTGTATGGGGTGTGCGAGCACTACCACTTACATGTATTCTCATACACACACACACACAACTTATACTTCTTGCCATCGTCGTCATAAGTCTGTTCATGAGGAATTCCTCTAAAAAGTTTTGCGATTTATTTTTTTCTTTCTTTCTTGTATTGTTTAACAGGCAGCACCTCAAAATCTATTGTGTCTAGGCTACTTTACGTACAAGATGAGCGCATTTGGCCAAACGTATGCACGACGACAAGAGAGGCGAACTTATAGGCAAATAAACAGAGAGACCGTTAGTCGGGCAACAATGAGAGTGATCGTATGCATTTAGGCAATATCATTTACTAGTTGTTTTCAGTTCGTTTCGTTTTTGTTGTTTTTTATGTTGACTGGCTGGTTCATTGGTTGTTCGGTTAGTGGTTGATGGTAGAGGTGGTGGTGGTGGGTCGCTTGTTGTTGTTGTTCATTTCGGTTTTCAGTAGGTGAGGCAGAGTTTGTAAGTGAGTATGTTTTGTGTGTGTTTTTCAATTGACCCGTACGTGGCCTCTTAGTGACTTTAAAATAGCGCACAGTGGCTAGACAACGATTGTTATTTTCTATAATGTGAAGTAAATTCAAAATTTTTTTATTTTACAACCTTTTACAATCTTGATTAATTTCAATGCTTATTTGATGGTACAAGTTTTAAAAATAATACAGTTTCAGGGGCATTTCTATCTTCTTCTTTTGTAAATTATAATTTTTTCTGTAAATCAAGTTCATTAATTTTCTAGCTCAGTTTTTTTAAAATAACCTCAATGATCTTCCTTGAGAGACTTTTGCGAAAAGAAAATAAATGTTGCAAGTATTCGAAACAGAAAAGTTTCTTGTTGCTCGATCTGTGGCGTGTAAGGCGGGATAATTTTACTATACCTTATATCGGTCGTTTTCTTAAAATCTACAGAACTTAAAATGCTAATACAATGGCTATTCGTTAAAGACTTGAGGATTGCTTTCGAACCAAATAACGTGCGTTAGTCCTGATAAAACCATGCTCACTAGGAAATACAAACAACTATCACTGCATCGATCAAAAAATTAAGTAACCATCGATTCCGAATTTTAATTTATATTAGATATTGTATGTAAAGTAGCGATGGTAAAGGCTGGTTTTGCTTTTTGTTTCAACAAAATAATATTCGACTGAAAATAGGGACTCAAATCACAAATGGTGCTGTTGGTTCCATGATTTTGCCAGTTCCCTTCTATAGAAGTCTGATCTGGTTGAAGCTGTATAATCACTAAGCTGGAAAGAATGGAGAGTACTGGTGCTTGCAGGACTAGGCATCATAGGACTGAACATTTTCAAATTTTATTAATTTTGTCTCAGACCCGTGCTTAGAAGTATTTTAAAGAAAATTACACTGCTATGAAATAAATTTTTACAATAGGATCTGCTACTGCAGTCGTTACAAACGAAAGCGAAATGGTATCCAAAATGGTACAGGGTTACATCAACTTTTCTTTAAACTACTGGACACCTCTATTATTTTGGCATTTTGTTGGCAAATAAAAGGCTGAGTAATTGCAGCTCAGGGATTAGAATTATACGTTTCTCTGATAGCCAAGCTGCTGGCAGAGCATTGGTATCGGATGTAAGCAATCGGAATTTAGTTTCCCACGCCACAATCTAGTAAGTAGTGTATTGACTTATTAGGCTTAAGACCTCTATTCAAACCGCAGGTCTAATCTCTTCAACAAAATGAAATACGAAAAAATATTTCTTAAACGAGAAGCCGCCGTATTCAAGTAGGTAGTGTGTTGACTTATTAAACTTAAGGCCGCTGTTCAAACCCCAGGTCAGACATCAAAACGAAATATGAAAACAATATTTCTTCGGTGACTTCCTCTAAGCAGATTTCTACCAAAGACTCTGAGAGTAAAATGAAATTGCCATGAAAAATTTCTCAAAAATCTGTCATTCGGAGTCGACTTTAAACTGTAGGTCCCACCACTCATGTAAAAAATTAATACACAGAACATGAGTGGTATGAGAAGCTAGGCCATAATCCTGACTGAAGGGTTGTAATAGTCAATTATGTATATTTCTTAGACGATTTTCTATCAGTAGAAAAAGTTTAAAAATAAATAAAAGGTTCCATGATAAGTTTCTTAAAAATCTGTTATTCGGAGTCAATTCTAAGCTGTATGTCCCGCCACTCGTGTATAAAATTAACACACAAACAATATATGTAAGTGGTGTGAGAAACTGACTGAAGGGTTGTAATGACCAATTATGTAAATATGTATGAAGCTCCTCAGCAGTGTATGTATCATTTCCATAATTTGAGTCTCTAGATACAGATTTAGCGATGAAGAGAAAAAAGTATTGATGAACTCGTCAAAACAGCTTGTTTTGCAAATTTTTTTTCTCAGATATTTGTTGTCCCAAACAGTTGTAAAAACTGGAGATTTTTCAATAGAAAAGTAAAGAAGAGGTACTACCGGTGTTATTTCAAGGGCTTCTGTATGATATTGGTTGGACACTAAAACATCTGAAAATAGTGTATGTACGGACAGTTAGACAATCGGTACATATGTGGAGAAAATAAATTTTCTCTTTGTGGCTGCGGAAAGACGATTAAAATCCTTCAGTGTTACTTTTTCTGATGGCTTATAGTAGAGCTTAAGTCCGAACTCTACCCATTATTTACATTTTATAAACAGCACAGGAAGGCTGTCTTCTTTACTTTTTATACAGATAATTCATCCAGGCCTTGATGTGGTTTGAAGACAGCACTTAAATCATGTTTTTGGTTATCTAACCAAATAGCAAGTCTAGTCCTTTACCAATGGTGTCTAAATTGCATGGATTTCTCTGACAACTGTGTTATCTGACCTCAAAAATATTTTATTTTTTATATTAAAAAACTCTACAATAATATAGACTCAAGATCTAAACAACTAGACGGTTAAGTTGAATGGCACAAAGCCATTATTAGTTATTTTCAACGAAGATCATCGCATAAAGTAGTGAACAAGTCATACAAAACATCGGTTGGGACACAGTGCTGCTAGTTTTACAGCTCAAGTTCCTTTGAAGTAATTTTGTATTTCCACATTGTTATCCTTTGGACCACATCGTAACACTATTAATCACTTTATTGCACTCAGTGTTGACGAAGTTTTGTTTTGCTAAACTTTAACATGGGTTTTGTTTAATTTTTCTTCTTTTTTTCATTTTATAAGAGTGAGTTTTAAGCCGCTTTTGGTGTTTTAGTGTTCCTCAGTGTTTCCATGGTTCACAGTATATCTGTTGATATTTGTTCTATGTATGTTTTTTTTGCTTAAGCAGTTGGGCATGAGAGGCTTTACGGTGGTATGAGGTACGAACAATTTGGTATTCATGCAGCTAAAGTTGCAAAGTTACACAGGCTTTTGCGATTTTGTGTTTTTGCATGACATGCCAAACCAAATTAATCCCAAAATTGTGGTGATCACTGTTGTGAATACGAAACGAAGCAAAGCAAAGCAAAGCGAACGAGTTCATACATGAACATTCTCGTATACTACCACCCCTCTCCTTTGGGTAAAATAGTGTCTTAAATTGTACAAAAAAAAAAGTTTTCTATAGAAGGTGCACACGAATACAACGACGACGAAGACTACGGCAAAGTCTACGACGACGATGATGATGATGATGAGGGGCACTCCTTAGTAGTCGTATTCCTAGTTGTAGACGTTTTACTGGTGTGATGATATTCTAAATGCAGTTTAAGGTTTCTTTTCGGTTTCTTCTTGTTTGCGCTTATGTTGGTTGCTGTTGTTGTGGTTGTTGTTCTTGCAGCATGTAGGAATCAGTGCTTATTGGAAACGGAATTTCAATTCGTGCGCTTCGACTTGCAAATTGAAATTGGGGATATACATTTACGTTGATGTTGTTGCTGTTGTTCCTATTGTTTAGATATCATTTTCAGTGTATAATATGGGCTTGCAATTGTTATTGTTGCTGTTGTTTACGCTTTTGTCGGTATTATGCAGATGATTATTAAGCTTGAAAATTGTGCCGATATTTCGTATTTTTTTTTTCTTACATTGGAGGCTGTGGATTTTTTTTTCTGTCTTAGAAGAAATAATTCACTGCAGTTTGTTTTTTTGTGGCATTCAGTAGTTGTTGTTGTTGTTGTTGTATTTTAGATTCTTTTTTTTCGATTTAAAGGTAATTAAATGAATATTTTGCATACATACGTGCAACAACCATACAAGTACTGCACCAACATATGCAATACAATTCATATGCATTTCCATACCTTCGAAATGTTTGTCTGTCTGTCTGTCTGTCTGAGTACGGTTTTTCAGAGGCAAAAAACAAAAACAAAAAAACGCAAACCAAAATTACAGACTATTAGTAGGCCTTGTATTGTTATTATGTGTAAAAGTTCTATTTATTTTTCGTGTGAATTATGTTAAATACGATATCTTTGTTGTTGCTGTTGTTGTTATTGTTGTAGTCTGTTTATAATGCACGATCGCATTGTCAGTTCAATAAACGTTCAATATTGTTTAAAATTCTTGTTTGTTTTTTCCTTCTTCTTCGAATTTTGCATCTTTAATTCGGTAGTCTTTTAAATGTGACCTAAAACCCAAGTGTTTTCTTGGAACTTTTCAAATGATGTTAAATCGCTGCTGCCTTCGTTTTATTTTATCTCAAGATGTTGTTGTTCAAAGTAAAAGTTTGAAAGGCAATTAACACGCAATGGGTCACAGACAGTGTCGCAATGGCAAAGTGCTTTTCAACAACAACAATTAATAGAATGGTTTTTTCCTTTTCTTTAACAGTCTAATTTACTTGTAAAATAAAATTTAGATTTCAAATTTTGATTAAATTAAAAGGTGGGATGGATATTGAAGAGTCTACCATTGTATCCTAGGCAATATGCATACAGGGCCTGCAGATCTATTGAAACAGCTTTTGTAGGTTTAGTGGGAACCATTCATAAGTTGCTTTAGTTTAGTAGATAGTATGTTGGCTTATTAGATATGAGGTCACAGTTCAACCCCAGGCTCATACATCTCGAACAAAATGGAATATGCTGATTTCTGGCAAAAAGTCTGAGAATAAATAAAATTGCCATGAAAAAAATCCCAAAAATCTGTCGTGAGAAGCCTGACTGATAGGTTACAATGACGAACTACATACAGTGAGCGCCAAAAGTGAGTTAACACCATTGAAATAATTCATTTTCTTAGGATAGCGAAAAAAGTAAATGAGAGTAGACGAATAAATTTCCAAAATTAAAAACGTTTATTTATTACTTATAAAATGTTAAAGCAAAAACAACAATTAATGATAAAGGAACTTTTTTATACTTAAGAACATAATGGAACATTTAAAATTATAGGGGGTGTTGACTCACTCATGGCGCTCACTGTATGTATGTATTCTGAAATAACTCGATATGAAGGAAATATCGATATGATATAGAGTGGTGGATTTGATTACATAAGGTTATAAATAAAGTGTAAGAAGGTGTCCTTTAGTATCCAGATGGATGGCAGATATGCAAACAAACTTGTAAGAATAAGAAAAAAATACGCGGTTTTCAAGTTTACCTAATCAAAACTTATAGTACAGTATTCCCCGGATATAAGCACCTCGCATATAATAATTCCCCGCTTAATAGCACTGAAACTTAAGCAATCTTGAATTGTGCTTCAAAATGTGCTGAAACTATTTCGATATACATATGTATGTATTCGATATTTAAGCAGTCCCCACCTATAACTGCGAAAAGTTTTAGTTCATACTCTACTTATAAAAAATAGTTTATATGTACCCGCTTTGTGACACCTTCCTTGTCGTAATTGGTCCTTTTCAATGGCTGCCTCATTTGTGCGATTAAACGTTTCTGAATTTCTTTTTATGGGGATATGTTAAGTCATTTGGTTATGCTGATAAAATAGCACCTCTGGAATGCAATACCACTCGCAGATAATTGATTCCTGATAGAAAGCCAACAATCCACCAATATTCGCCTTTCATAACTTGTAAAGCTCTTCTACTAATCCGGCCTAGTGTATATCTCGTGCAAGTCAACGATTATCTGCCTAGTTAATGCAACAATAGGACTATGTCTTGACTATGTCTATAAAGTCTACTGCGGATCCATTTCCTTCAGCAATTCAGCAATGGTCCCAAAGTGACAAGGGGGTCCAGCTAATATCAACTTTGTTCACCACACCGAGTTGTAGAAGATGATAAAGCCAGCATTCCATAGAATCCACGACAATACTGTCAATGAGGCCAATGGATTGCTACCAGCTTGACTGAAACGTGGCTATTTGTTGTCAAGTGTAGAATTTCGATACAAAAATTCCCCGCTTATAAGCATTATCCTGCAAGCATTTTTAAAGTGCTTGTTTCCCGGTAATATTGTATTTTAGTTCGAAATCGTGTACATCGAGTAGTCGCGATAGTCTAGTAGGTAGTGTGTTGGCTTATTAGACGTGAGGCCACGGTTCAAACCCCAGGTCAGACATCGGGTAATTCCTTTCTGGCAAAAACTCTGAAAGTAAATAAAAAATTGCTATGAAAGAATTTCTCAAAAAAAATCTGTTCTTTGGAGTCGACTTTAAACTGTAAGTCCCGCAAATCCTGTAAAATTAACACACACAACATGAGCGGTGGGCGAAACTAGGTTGTAAATCTGACTACGGGGTTGTAATGGCCAATTATGTATGTATGTATACAATACATATACAAAATAACTTAAGTTTGAACGGTTCAAAAATGTGAAAAGATATTTTTGAGTTCCATACAACTAAACTTACAATCTACACCACATTGTTAGTCGGATTAATTTTTCACTTGTGTTCTCTTCCGTTCATAAAAGAAATCGTACACGGAATAACATTTCTTGTTTTCAACGTATGTACACGTACACGTTCCTTATGTGAAAGAAAATTCTACGTACATATTATTTAAATAAAATACAATTTTAATTAATAAATATTTCGATAAATTTTTCCTAATCCTTAAAGATAATTTAATCGATGTGATTATTGCCTTAGTAATTACTAAAAATAAAGTGGAAATAAAATCAATTATTTTTTATTATCGCCTCCCAAACATATATTTTTTAAGGATAAATTTACAGATGGGCAGAAGTCCAATTAGCCACAAATTCATTTTAATGTTTATTGTTTTTGTTTTTACTTATTAAGCTACTACTACTGCTACTTTAGGTTTCTTGGCCTCATATTACTTAGCGAGCGTTGCGAGGTAGGAGTTAAAAATTAAGATCATTTAACCCCGACCAAGAATACATGGCATAATATAAATGCTGTTGCCAGAAGCTTTGGATGGTTCCAAAGGGAATTAAATGAATATGATTTCACAATGGGTGATACTTACCTGTCTTTCCTTTTGGGAAGGCCTACGTGTCTGCGTACTTACGCAAGGGGGCTGCGTACTGAATCAGTATTTCCAGTTAACATCACTGTGCAGCATCTGAATAATGATGAAGATTTTTTTGGAATTCCCATGTTTCGAAGACACTGCTAGATAATAACAAACTTCTAAGGAGTATGCCGAATGTGATGGTTGACGTCTTTACTCTGCAGGAGCTGTAGACACAAAGAAGAGGAGGAAACTCATCTTCGTATAGTGAATAAATGCAGAGCGGTTTGTGAGAGAAAAAGAAAGTGTCTTGGTGATACGCCAAAGTCTATTTTAATATTGCACTCTTCAGAATAAACTCCACATCCGACTTGTTCGCATTCCTAGATCAATGACAGAACACTTGAATGATGTTCTCTGGGAAGAAGTGTAAAACCATTATCATAATAGGATCTATTCAGGTATTTTTGTTATAAATGCAGTATAAAAATTGGATTCAGGTATAAACATTAGTTTCTATACTTGCTTAGTCTTAATACTCTGTTTGCAGTTATACAGTGAGCATCAAAAGAAACTGTACATTAAAAAATTGATATTCTTAAATTACCGTTATTTTTATTTTCAAATTGTTTCATTGCCAGTTTTTAAAATTGAAACAAAAAAAAAAACGTTACAAAAAATTTCGAAATATTGCCAAATTTTTTCGAGCACTCTCCTTACGTGGTAAAAATTGAGTTTGGTAATTGTTAGAACTGTGTTCTTAGTGCGCAGTTTCTTTTGACGCTCACTGTATGTCTCGCCAACATTTCTGATGGAGCACATTTAATCTCTTTCTATAAGAATCCAATAGATGAGTATGTTTTAATTCCTCTGGTCAAAATTAAGCAGTTTTGAAAAGAGTTTCATTCCAATAAAATGAAAATTTTTAAAACAAGAGTCATCTGATCATCATCATCATTTTCTCTTCTCCGCTTTAAGATTATTTTCATATCTAAGTTGTTATTGCATATAAAAACCAAAAAATAATTCCAAAATTTATAACTTTTTATCCCCCAAACCTCTTTGCACACGGTTGCTGCTTATACAACACCTCTTGTTCTTTTCTCATGCACTTTAAAATAATTCATTCAGTGGGCTGCATAAACTTTCTGCTCATGCCAGTGTACTTAAAATTTTTTAACATCTTAAGTTAATGGGCCAAACAAAATCTACAATAAAACTGTTTCTTTCTTTATTTTGCCTTTTTCTTGGGCTTGCTTTTTAACAATACGATTTAAAATGTTTGTAATCAAACCCTGCAGGTGAATTGTTGTGAATTTGTGGCATTATTATTTTATTATTTAAACAGTTTTTTTTCTTTTTATTTTTCAATTGCTATTAATAAACGATATTGTATGGCAATATTTCAAAATGCAATAAAAACGTTATTATTTGAGTAACATGAGAAATTTGTTGAAAATGGATAAGGGTTTGTATCTCCAAACAGCATGGGATTATGATTAAATGAAAATATGTACATCGAAATAGGCTGCTACATACAGTATGAGGTGTTGTAAAACGAAATCAATATTCACTTTTAATGAGTGAATATTCGATTTATTGAGTACAATATTTTAAGTGTTCAGACATAATAATATACACAGTTCAACTGCTTATTCAATATTAATTTGACACCTGGTAAACAAAACAGCTGGTTGTTTCAACAACATTGTTTTTAATTTGTTTGGAGTTGACATTTGATGCCAACTGAACATACTTATGACAGTGCTGCATTTTATGTTTTACTCAATATTATAACAATTTTCGTATTTATTGCGCAATACTTAATTGAAACTTTATGTGAAGTATTGAGCTCAATAATGGCTTTTATTGCGATTTACGCAATAAAGGTGCATATCTGAACACCCTATAATATAACAAACTATTTATGAACGATTGAAGGAATCTAGATAGCGTTGGATTTTGTGATTAGCAGCTATTAGTGCACTGGGTCCTTTCATTAAGACTTCTAGGAATCTTTTCAACTGCTACAGTTTTTTATAAGATGGCAAATCGATGCAATATGGTGCCGCTGAATACTTGGTATTCCGGGAAACAGCAGAACAGATGAATTGACCAGAATTGTCACAACCATAAAACTGTTAAGTGAATCTCTACATTGGGAATTCCATTAAGAGACTGTAAACTTACGACAGACAATGCGGTAATGGATTCTATCAAAGCTGCTTCAGTGGCTTTGAATAAGGGCAACATAGCGTAGTAAAATTAGATAAAGGACATATGATAAATCTGTTCAAATTTCAAATGAATACGCTCAACGTAGTTGTAGGAGGCATTACTGGACGTTGCATTGTCTTTGCTCATACGAGATGCATTGATCTTGGTCTTACGACCTATGACTACTACAGTAGTAGCAGAAACGGAGTTGCAGAATAGGAACAGTTGCCAGTTTCACATATCAGATGCTCCCCCATCGTTGATCTCAAATCAATCTGAAAGTATAAGTGGCTTCAAGCGGCTGTTCCGAATGGTTCTAGGACTAGATGAAATAAATGAATATGATATCGCAATTGGGCGCTATTTATGTGGCTTTCTTCTCGAAATGACAGCGCTATGTCTGTCTACCTCCCTAACTACCTTTCTACGTAATTACGTAAGGCGACTGTCTACTTTCAATTTTCCTGGCTTACGCTGAACGACACTGGACAATATTTTAATGATGGTGATAAGTTCTTTGGACCACACATGTTTCGAAGGCACATCCAGATTATATCAGGTTTTAGAATATAGAGGCGAAGTTAATTCAATTTATTATATCACAATTTTTTTATTCGGTTTATTCGGTTATTAGACAGGACCTATGAATAGGTGCAAAATTTTTAAACTGCCCTTGAATGGCCAAATATGGTTGTCTGCGGTCCTTAAATCACATAGTCATCTGTCGGAGAATTGTCATCCTCTAAGTTCACTGTCTTATTGCAAAACATGGTAGATAAACTTGGCTTTCCCACAAGTAATGTCTGCAGCAGCTAGGGGTTTTAAAGAAGAGGAAGAGATCAGGTTAAGTTAGGTTGTGTTAGTGGGTAGCTTACCGCTCACAGGCAAGTTCACTCAGTGGCCATATGGCTCCTTGTGCTACCCAGTGTCTTGAACTTCCCGAGCTTCCAATGAAATCGGCCAGCTCCCCTAGTGGCACGTTCGTCACCATGTTCAGATCTTCCAACGTTCTGTCACGCATAAACCGATCATGTCTGTCCTGAAGTGCAGGACACTCACATAAAAGGTGTTGGACCGATTTCATTTCCTCTACATCATGCCAGCTTCTGCAGTAATCCTGATGGGGCACACCGAGATTGTTAGCGAAATTGCCAATAACACAGTGTGCCATTTGAATTCCTGTTTGAGTGCGAACCGTTCGCCTGTCGAACTCAAGTAGTTTCTTGGTTTTTGTGCTGTCCACAGCAGTTTTGAAATTTGGCAAGAGGAAGAGACTATCTTTCACCTCATGTACCATTAGAGGCGGAGGTTTTTACTACCATTTTCAACAGCAACAGCAAAATTTATTGAGGAGTAGGTTTTGTTTCCTGTAAAAACTATTTGATCGCCGGATTGGATATTATTTTTTATGGTACTACAATGGGACTAAACGCTGGCCTAAGTGGGTCCTTGCTTTCCATTACCTACGATTTTGATTGTATGCAAGTTATGGGCACCTCAGTTTTAAAGATATCAATTGAAACAATCTAAACGCAGTGGCTTATTTTATTATATTGTTACGTTTTTAAAAGGTAAAAAATGAAATATGAGCTCGTAGATTGCAAATAAAAATAAATTTGTGTTTAGTTTAAATTAAAATTCTTTATTATCCGCACAATTCTGTGTGCCAGTGTTCACAACTTTATGTAAACAACAACAATTGCTTTGTTTGTTATTCCTTTGTTCATACTCTTTGCATAAACAATAACAATTACTAGACGATTGTTCGAGAGATCTTTGTAACGGAGATCTTCGAACTACGATTACTTTCTTCAAACGCAATGCGTCTGCACACAAGACTGACTTCCACTCGCCTGCTTTACCTTACCTTTTATATGGCAGAGTAAACAGTCTGAGGAATGTTCTTGAAGGCGAATGTTCGTGGCTTCGCCTTTTCAGAATCTACATATATAAATGTAAACATCGTTGTTTTATTATTGTTGTTTGTGTTTTTTGTTTACATTTATTCTTGCAGTTTTTGTTGTTGTATTTTTGTCTACTTGTTTACCATTTTTTATGCTGGTGTTTGTTGTTGTATTTTTGTCTAAAATTTTATTGTTAAACGATATCAAAGCAAAACACAAGTGTCTAGATTCTTCATTTTCGTAACAGTATTTAAAACTTGCATTCTTACGCAAGTAACTATGAAATCCTGCAGATTAAAAATATGAAATGTTTTAAGCCTTATTTTTTAATTTCATTTTAATTTGACTCACTTACCGAAAAGTAATATTTTTGTGAATAGCAATCGTAGTAAATCGCTATGCAATTGCGTTGAATTTAATAAATATTTATTTGCAATTTAATTGGAAATGGTATACCGCACCTGCATTTGTTTAAACAGAATTGATTATGAATTCAATTTTTACTCGAAACGGACATATGAACGTACGCTTGCACAGTCACAGGTCAAAGACACGCAATGAAAAACTAATTTTACACATGACGTCTTTAATTTTTTTTCATTCATTTTCAATCATTACGTTTTTATAATTTTTTCTTTTTATTTTATTACACATTTTTGTTTTTCGCCCGATTGGGGTAAATCAATAAGTTTTTTCATTGCGTAATTGAGAACATATAAGTAGGTATGTAAGTAAGTGAGTACAAGCATATTCGATAGTACAATGTGTATGTCATAAATAGATAAGTAGTTACGAAATTAAGTACAATAATTTAATTTAATACCCAATAAACATTAAAAATTATACACGCAATGAATAGCGTCATATAACACCATTTTATTGAAGACCATAATGGGTTATGGTTATGGTTCTACCATAACCGAATAACTAAAAATGAAATAAAATTTTAAGCCATGAACAGAAACTTATTAATAAGACTTGCAATAGTAATCTGGGTCGGAAAACAGTTATCAAGGAGTTTTGTATTAACATACACCGTTTGGTGGATTGTTTGACGTAAATTGAAGTAGTCTAGTAAGTAGTGTGTTGGCTTATTAGACATGAGACCTCGGTTCAAACCCCAGGTCAGACATTTCGAACAAAACGAAATATAAACAAACATTTCTTCGACGGCTTCGATGGCGAAAGATCTCCGACTAAATAAAAATTGCTATGAAAAGTTTCTTAAAAATCTGTTGTTCGAAGTCGACTTCAAGCTGTAGGTCCTGCCACTCATGTATAAAATTAGCACAGACAACATTTAGGTCGTCTTGACATTACGCTTGTTGTTGCTTGTTGACATTACGATCTCTAGGAAGCAGTGGTCGCTGCATATCCTAAATAGCTTATTATATGATAAGAATTTCTGTACCACAATTGCTGCGTTTTGTAGTTGAGGCCTTTTACTACTACTCTAAACCACCTAGGGTTTAACACGTTGACTGCCACGGCAATTTTCAAAAAACTGGCCACGCACATTGACTTTTTGTTCTTGTTCCAGAAGCCATTTATTGATCCTAGCACTGATATAATACGATTTTGTTGGTAGCTACACAGAAATGGCAAGTTTAGTGAGTACGAGATAACTCGTAGTTGGCACCCTAGAAGGGAATGCTATCTACGAGTTATCTCGTAGTTGGCAGTCAACGTATTAAACAAAATCATGTAATGAATTTCGAAAAATTTTGCGAATAAATTGCTTCAAATTCCGTGTTTTTATGACACATTTAAATTAAAAATTGAATAATAGAACAGTTTTATTTATACAGGCATAAACAATATACTGTTTTACTAGTTTTGTTATGGCAATACTGCAGTTTTAATAACATTTTTGTCAGCAAATGATGAGATTCTAGAAACCACTACACAAAAGGCAGCTTAAAATAATTACAAACGCTAAAAATAATTCTTAAATTATTTCACCAGCAATATAGTGGTATTTGTATCGAAATATTCAATTTGCTAGACCAACGAAAATGTTCGAATTTATGCAAATTAAGTAAGGTGACCATGTCCCCATGCCAAAAAATTTGTTCTCTCAGAAGAGCTAAAATTATCCTGTATAAATACAAAATTACTATTCGTAAATATATTTTCTATACATAGATATATACTTACATACATACATACATTCATACATACATACATACATACATACATACATATATACATACATACATAATTGGTCATTACAACCCTTCAGCCAGGATCGGGACTTAGTTTCTCACACCACTTATGTTGTGTGTGTTAATTGTATACATGATTGACGGGACCTACAGTTTAAAGTCGACTCCGAACGACATATTTTTAATGGCAATTTTTATTTTCTCTGAGATCTTTTGCCAGAAATCTACTGAGAGGAAGTCACTGATGAAATATTTTCTCATATTTCGTATTGCTGGAGAAGTCTTACCTGAGGTTTGAAACGAGGCCTTACATCTAATAACCCAACACACTACTTACTGGAGCACGCGACCAGCCGGCCCTTTACTAATTAAAAAACTTAGAAGAGCCCGAAAGTCACCTAAAAGCCTTTGAGGAATCCTCTACCCAGAGTATTCAAACTACCCAGACTAAAATCTTGACAGTTAAGGAGGATATTTTCCCTGCAAAAGGCCGACTGGGGTGTATTCCAGATCCTTTATGGAAACCAATCCTTACAATACCCCATAAGGACCACCAGAAACTCAGTATCCAGCCCCAGGGACAAGCCGATTCGATCATGGTCATAAAAGACCAAATGCCTCGGGATATATTAAATCCGGCCCAACAATTCTACTCTTTATTCCTCACCTATCTTCCGAAAAATCTGTAGAGGTTTCGTATACATGAATTAGAATCAATCAGGTCTAACAAACGTATCCGGAACTCAACTGAGATAAATTCATTCTGGTCCATGAATTAGTCATGACTAATATTAAATCGACCCAGGGCAGCAAAACTGTCAACGAAAATTACGTAAACGTTTCCATTTAAAACTGAACGGTCTGCTACGAACTCAAGAACCTTTAAAAATTAACATATTTTCGTCCGATCCTCCAATTATCATCCAATTAAAATTGGAGTTTCATTTCGAAATCCTTAAAGAAGACCGCAGTACCTGTTACTCGTAGGCGTTCAGAGAATGCAAATATGGAATCCAGTTAAAAACATTGCCTCGGTGTTTCAGTCGAGAAGTTCATTTCTAATAAAAGGAAAAAATATGTTCAAAGTGAAGGATTAGCTTTACGGACACTGTTTCCAGCATGCCGATTATTTCAGGCGCTTGGCACTACGGCTGCACATCGTTCGACATACAAGTCAAGTGGAAACAGACAAAGCATAGCATTACGCGAATTATCTCTTTGAGAATGACTAAGTGAATAGATCCAAGATCACACGCTGGAAGATAATGTCCGAGGCATTTCATCAAACAACATTTCCCGTAATAATCGGTCTAGCGATAGCCCTGTAGATGCAACGACTTTAGACGGAAGTCCCCAACTTCTACCTTCGAAGTGCAAAACTGGTACAACCTGCCCTTAGACTTCTCTTCGACTTTTTTTTTCTAATTCAGCTCACTGTGCAGAATAGCACGGAGATATTTAGCCTCAGGTCACAGTTTTTAAATAAAGTATTTAAACTGTTACGAAATCCATATCCATTCATGTAAAATACCTTTAAATACACTGACTAGACCAATTGCCTAAAAATCTCTTTGAGTTTATGATGTAATATTGCCGAAAAAATTTATGCAAAACACGCACACACACGTGTTAAATACTACAATCCTATATAAAATTATAGACTATAAATACGGCGTATATTGTATGTACATACATATGTATGTAGGTACTACGAGTGTATACTGTAAACAAGACGAGATTACTCTATAAGGACATTTTTGTACTTGTATATGTGTGCGATGTGAATGTAAATGAGGTTGACATTGAAATTTGTAGATCAAGTGCAAAAAGCATTGACACTGTGGCACCTCAACGTTAAAGTTAAAGAGGACACTCACTCAACAGTAAATAGTCGTTCGTAGTAAACAGGGTGGCCGTTTTTGCAAAATTCTCAAAAGTATTGAATAAATTATCCAAAGAAAATAAAATATACGATATTATTTCATTGATTTCTTAAAATATGTAAGTTTTCTTAAGATTTTTCTATGATACTGGCAACTCTGTCGTCATATTATACAAAACATTTTACAAGGTCACCAAAGTAACTTCAACTTGTTATTTTTTTATATTTTATTTTTTATTATTTCATTTTATATAGGAAATGTGTGAGTATGTGTGTGTATGTGGGTATATGTCTATAGAAAATCAGTTACAAATGTAAATACGTGCTTAAAATGAGTCCACTCATATACACACAAATCAACTGTCCTAGAACTTCAACTGGCAAAATTAATTTCAAGGACATTTACTCCCACCTACGAAAATGGAATTCAAAAAATTAAAATAAAAAAGAACTGACAGTTTTTTATCGAAATATTCACAATAATGTTGAAACAATGTATGTATATATTGTGAAGAACATAGACTATTTTAGTCTTAAACATGAGTTTCTTTCAGAACTCCAATCAGTCCTAAGCAGTATGGATCGTAATATTGATATTATATCAGGACGAATAGTAGATAGATGATTGTCCAGTCCAATATTTAGAGCTATCCTTTGATTAAAGAAAATAAATAATAATTTAACAAAAAGGAATATTGACAGCAAAAAAACTATTGGGTCTTTCAACAAGGTTTTCTTATCTTTAAATTTTAGTAAAACAAAGTGAGTGTGAGATTTCATTGAAATTTTTAATCATCTGAAAAACAACTGCTGATCAAATGCCCTTAACAGATCCTCTGGGTATAGACCATCCGAAATGTTTAACTTTCCATAACTCATAAATTAGGTTGAATTTGACAGATGCTATGGATTATGTTGGCTTTGAGGACCGCTTTAGTTTACAACATAATCTGCGACTGCTACTACTACTACACTACTACTACTGCTACTACTACTGCTACTACTGCTGCTACTACTACTACTGCTACTTTTTTTTTTCATTTTCATTTCATTTACTATTCACTACTGCTACTACTACTACACTTCTACCATTGCTACTACTACTGCTACTACTACTACACTACTAATACTGCTACTACTACTGCTAGTACTACTGCTACAACTTCTACTACTACTACTATACTACTACTACTGCTGCTACTACTACTACACTACTACTATTGCTACTACTACTGCCACTACTACACTACTAATACTTCTACTACTACTCCTAGTACTACTGCTACTACTACTGCCACTACTACACTACTAATACTGCTACTACTACTGCTAGTACTACTGCTACTACTACTTCTACTACTACTGCTACTACTACTATACTACTACTACTGCTAATACTACTACTATACTACTACTATACTACTACTACTGCTACTACTACTGATACTACTACTGCTACTAATATACTACTACTACTGCTATTAATACTGCTCCAATAAGAAAACGCCTAACTGAGTCAAATTACACATCCTCACTTGGGATGGCCTTGCTCTCAAACCACTCGTACTTATGTGTCAGATAGCGCAGTAATGTTGAAGCCATAGTTGTTGGTAACCAGATCGTCCCATTTAGGTCAAAAGAATTTGGTAATCATCTACGTAATGCTCGCCGTTGACAGTGTTTCTTTCCCCATTGCCATCAGCTACATTGTTTTTGGCCAGTAGCTTAACCTAATACCTTACCATAAGTAGCGAACGAAAAATTTTTTGAGAAACTTTTTGTGGCAATTTTATGTACTCTCAGAGGGTTAAAGCAATATATTGTTAATATTAATAGTAGTCTTGTAGGTAGTGTGTTGGCTTATTAGACTTAAGGCCACTGTACAAATCCCAGGTCAGACATCTTCAACAAAACGAAATATGAAAAAATATTTCTTCGGTGATTTGCTGTCAGCAGATGTTTGACAAATACTCTGAGATTAAATATAAATTTGCCTTGAAAAAGTTCCTTAAAAATCTGTCGTTAAACTGTAGGTCCCGCCATTCATGTATAAAATTAACACACACAACTTAAGTGGTGTTAGTTTTAGAACCTAGGTCGTAAAGCAATCCTTAACCTAGTTACATGCTATTTCTGCATTTACTACTAACATTTCAAAACTATTTTTTGACATACATACATATATCGAGTAGTTTGAATGCCAAAATCTAGAATATTCAAAAACGACACATTTAATAAATAAAACTGCAGCTTTCTGGCATTAACCCACTGTCATTTTGAAAATAGAAAACATAGTCATTTAAATAAAGACATTTTAAAACTGTAGTAAAGACAAATAAAAATAATCGCTGAAAATAACTCGCCATAAAGAATAGTAACAAAATTTTAAAATATATATCCTTATCATTTCAAAATTTTTGGCACTTGGCAATGCCTTTTATGTAATTTGCATATTTAAAGTCTAGCATTTTCCTTTAAAAAACTGCAGTGTAGTGTTGAAAAATACCACTGTTTCTTAAGGATAATAAATTAAAAAATTATTTTTAGCATTGGGTAATTATTTTAAGCGGCTTTAGAGTCTAGTGATTTCTAAAGTTATACTATTTATAAACAAAAACTGCTATTAAAATTGCAGTATTGCCATACACAAAAATAGTATAACACAGAGTGCGTCTATTATTAAATTCATAAAAAACGCCATATAAAAAACAAAGACCAGAAATAGCGTCTATTTTCAAAGCAGATTTTTTTTTTTTTTTTTTTTTAAGCCGCATTAAAGGAATAGTAAAACTTTTTTTCCAATATTTTTACACACAACAACTGTTTTGAATAGCATTTAAAAAATTCATAAGAAAAACTTTATTCCTCTCTCTCTCTCTTTTCTTAGTTATTTTCTTGAATTTGCATGCTTTTTTTTCTTTCTTCTTTTTTAATTAAAACAAAGCCTCGCCCCAATGCAAAAAAAAACAAGAAAAAAATTTTTTAATAACAACAACTATAACAGCAACAACAATGACATTTTCATTGTTATACTTCTTACACAATAACTATGACTTCATATGGCCAGATAGTTCGTACAACACACACACATTTCTCCTTAACACGAAGACCAGACCATAACCTGCATTGTGCTGCCTTGTGTTGCCTTGCATTGCATTGCATTTGCAATTGACATTGACATTAAACTCAATTCAACTTCAACCATGACTTCATTCCTTCCTTTTTAGTCAACATTTCTTGCTGCTGTTATTTTATTATTTTTAGTTGTTGTTGTTATCTTGCTGCTGTAGTATAAACTATAATGCCAAGCTTTAACAAAACCAATAATAACAACAAGGGGAGTAAGTAAAGAAAAACTAAATCAAAGTTTTAAAACAACAACAACATAAAAAAAGAAGCAAAAATTATAAAAACAAGAAGTGAATTTAAAATTGCGAGTAAAAACTGTAACACAAATACCAACAAATAAATTACAAGCTGTTGTAAGTTTTTTTTTTGCTTTTTCTAGTTTATTGCTGCTGTTTTTTATTGGTTGGATTTGTTTAAACTGCAAAACAGCACCAATAACAAGAGCACGAAAGCTGATTTTTATTTACGGGCATATGCGTTTAAATTCATACTAAAAGGCGTTTAAGTAATATGAAGCTTTTAAATATTGTTTTTAAGACAAGAATAAATAGAAATGTATGTACAATAGTGGCCAATTAATAAGCGGTTCTTACAGATCGCAATGCAATCAAGATCTTCGGGTTAGATGTTCACAGCATTTTTCATGATCCAAGCCTGATAATTGGTCATAATAGCATTAGATATCTCACAAGAGTGAGCCTAAAACCTTGTATGCTTTCTCCAATGTTCCGGTGGGCATGTACCCAATGGTTGACAAATAGTTTCTTTTTTCTTCCTCGTCTCAACAGCACCTCCAGGAGATATTTGCCATGTGATCAAGCCGATGCTCTAAAGTACTTGAAATGTGTACAAGAAATGAGCCTATTCGACCTTTAAGAAGACTATTGATGAAAACCATAAAGAAGATATTTTACAACCTATTAGTCAGGATTACAAACTAAGCTCTCACATCACTCATGTTCAGTTTAAAGTAGACATCGAACCGCAGGCTTCAAAATCTATGTATGAAATTTTTATTTGATCTCAGAGGAAGAATGTTTTTTTTATATTTTATTTGTTCGACATGTCTGAGCTAGGATTTGAACCCTGGTTCCCATCTGATAAGCCCACACTTTCTTCTAGACTATGGCATCTTCAAGAAATGAAGGCAAGAAAGCGTTAAAAGAAATTCGATGCCTCATCATTAGATTAGTTGCTGTTGACAAGGGTTATGCTGCAGGAGCACTACTCTACAACGTATCCAAAAATTGATAATTTACCGTCCACCATGAAGTCGGCGTGGTCTAGTAGGTAGTGTGTTGGCTTATTAGACGAAAGGCCCGAGTTCGAATCCCGGGTCAGACATCAAAACGAAAATATGAAAATATTTCTTCGGCGACTTCCTCTCAGCAGATTTCTGGCAAAAAACTCTGAGAGTAAAAATTGCCATGAAAAGCTTCTCAAAAAAAAGAAATCTGTCGTTCGGAGTCGACTTTAAACTGTAGGTCCCGCCACTCATGTACGAAATTAACGCACACAACACGAGTGGTGTGAGAAGCTAAGACGTTGTACAATGGGTCAACTCGACCTCCGGGTACTGTACTTGTCACAGTTGACAAGTACACGTCCTCTAACCTAACCTAACCTAATCTACCGTCCACCATTTTGTTCCAGGTGTCATATGTCCTGGATTTGATACCCAACAAAATTTTTCGCAATCGAAGACTCAAGATAATAATAGCTGAGGTCTTATTTCATAATGGTAGCAATCGTTTACAAATGGCCCACTCTGATCAAGAAATCTTTGCAACCGAACAGTGTGCCATGAGTACAATGCTATACCGTAATGGTGACTCGCTGGATCGCAGTTGGCACCTGTTTTTGTCTAATGAAAATAATTCTTTGATGACAAATTTTGATTCCAAAGAAGCGTATGCAAAGGAATCGAGTTTTGCATAGACACGATATTTCTAGGTTACAACTATAATGAGATCACTATATTAATAAAGTCCTTTAATTTCATGCAATATAATCGATTTTTTGTGAGAAAAAAAGAAATGATTCAAATCTTTTATCTTTTTTGTCTCACCACTGTATAAAATTCCCACAAGCAGACCCTCTAGACGTATGAGTAATAATAACCAGGCACTTATTTCTGTTGCTCTTGTTAACGAGCTCGACTACAAAAATAACAATAACAACAATAAGATTTGCTTTACTGATAATTATCTTTTGTTTTCACATTAATTACGTACAAATTAGTAGAATTTATCTTTTCCATTAAGAACAACCCACCGACATCACTAAATTAATAGCCTCTACAAATATCAACAACAAACTACAACTACATGGACGGCTACAGATACAGATGCATTGACTATAATAATACAAAATATTTGTATACATAATTACCTGACATGACTGACTGACTATACAATGTCTGGCTAGCCAGTTTACCTGGCTAAAAATTATATAAAATTTGTAAGCGCGTGTGTTTTTTCTGTTGATTTCCACACAATTTCATTTTGTTCGTTTCTTTTGTTTCCAAATAAAATTTTCCAAAATGTAATGACGTCATTAGTTGGTATTTTCGCTGTAACATTTTTTTCTTCGTAAAAATGAAAACAAATCAAAAACAGTTAAGGGGAGATGGTATTTCTGATAGACCAACTGGTATTATCTCTTCCCATTTTTTTGGCACTCTCGCGTTAAAAACAAAAATATTCTCATTGCACATTTACGACGTCACGTCTTAGGGGAGGGGGGTTAAGAAATGCTTTGTAAAAAATTTTCCACTTGAGTAAATTCAAACCACACATTCCAACCACGACCCACATCACTAGAGTCACATGGCCAAGCGTTGAAAACACAACACACGGAAGAAGAGTAACAATGCCCACACAAAAGAATATTTTTGCTTGAAATGAAATATTTTCCTAGGGTGGGAAAAAAAGCTTTTCAATGCTTTATCAATATCCTATAAAAAAAGCTACTGACATGCGCAATTAATTACGTACATATGGGGGGGGGGGGGTCGCATTGAGCACTTTATATGTGTTTATGTCCGGAAACTGACTGTATGCTTTTGTGACTTCATAACAATGACGTTTCAAACTTACCACAGCTGAACGTTAAAAATATATGTAATAAGGAATGCTTGTATATGTATTGTAGAGTAAAGCAGAATCGGTAATACTCGATTAAATATTATCGATAGTCACAATCGATTATAGTCATGCTGAAAATGATTTTCTGTATTCATTTAAGGAATTTCATGAGAAAGTGAGACTTTTTCATGAAAAATGTGTCTCTAAATCCAAATCCATGAAACTAAGCTTATTATTATCGGCTTAAGAGACATAAAAAAATGCATTTTATCGATATATATATGTTCCTTTTACTCCTCTAGGGAGCATAGGGCCGCAACAAGTTCATTCCAGTGAGATCGATGATCAGCACGATGTTTGACTTCGTTCCACTGTATACCTAATTTGGATAGTTCGGTTGTGATTTGGTGTGTAATGGTCGTTCGATGCGCCTGCTTCCCTGGGGGTTCCAGCCTATGGCTTTCTTTGTCATGTCGTCTAATGGCTTACGAAGGGTGTGCCCAAGCCATCCCCACTTGCGTATCCTTATTTCCCTCTCAATTGGTTGCTGGTTTGTATCTGACCAGAGTTGGGCATTGGATATTACGGAAGGCCAGTAAACACGAAAGATTTTACGCAGGCCTTTGTTTATAAATACCTGGAGAGACTGGGAATCGCGCGGTACCATATTCCACGTTTCGCAACCGTACAGTAATGTGGATTTGACGTTGGAATTAAAAATTTTAATTTTAATGCGCCTCGATATGTTAGACGATTTCCAAACAGGATTAAGTTGGGCAAAAGCATTTCGAGCCTTATTAATGGACTGGCGACATCTGCTGATGAACCACCAGATTTATCAATTATACTGCCTAGATAGCAGAAAGACTCCATATCATCAATTTCCTTATCGTATATTAGGAATTTATCGATAACAGCATATTTTATTGAGACAAAGACTCAGAGGATGGCTATACTACTCATGGAGTTTCTAACTTTGACAGTAAAAAGTAGGTTATAGGAAAAGAAAAATTAGTACAGCAGGTATTTTTGAGGTGTCTGAGAACAAACGATATCGATAACTATGGTTTGACAGTTAAGAATGTCAAACAATGCTGACATTACTTTTCTGTAAGACTTGCAAGTTATCATGAATAAATAATTTAGCTCCTGAACAATACCTGCAATATGTAGAAATTTTCTTTGAAAAGATGTGATGTTTTAGATCCCTTCGTCCATTTTGCGATCAACATAAACATGCCAACTGTGCAAGTTATTCGTGTCGTTATTGATTGTTTTCACACTAATTCTACTCTTTTCGATTTAAAACCCTTAAGAGAAGACATGAGAATATTGTTGCTGTCGCTCGAAGATACCGAAATATCGATTTTATTGGCCTTCGTATGTTTTATGTAAGGAGCTTAGCTTACGTATCTATAAAATACAGCTAGTACAACAAGTGAAGTCAAACAACCAGCGATATCTGTTGCATTTTTGCTTATGTCTGTTGCTTCGTCAAGAACCAAAAGTTGTGAAGTTGCCGTAGTCTAATATATAGTGAGTTAGCTTATTAGACTTGTACAATGGGTCAATTCGACCTCCAGGTACTGTACTTGTCTTAATTGACAAGTACACGTCCTCTAACCCTCTAACCTAGCTTATTAGACGAGAGTGCATAATTCAAACTCCAGCTCAGACATCTTGAATAAAACGAATTATGAAGAAATATTTCTAATGCGACCGCCTCTCACCAGTTTGCTGGTCTCCGAGCGTCAAACGGACGTTAAATACATAAAACTGTAGGTCCCGATAATCGTGGATAAAATTAACACACAAAATGTAATGGGTGATGTAAGAAGCTAGGTTGTAATCCTAACTAAAGGATTGTACCCAGTGGTGTTGTCGAGCCGGAACGCTCCGGAACGTCGTTCCGGTACTTCCTTTTTGGACAGGAACGCGTTCCGGAACTAAAGATGATTTCTGATTACGAGAATTGGCTGACGTTTTGAAAAAAAAATTAAAAAGAATTGCTGATTTTTTTTCTAATTTTTGACGATTTTTTATATGTATTTTTATAAACAAGGGTTTGAACCGAACCCAAACCGGAACAAAAACCGGAACCGGCTTGTTTTTCCGAACCGTGAACCGGAGTCCGAAACCTTTTTTTCTGCTGAACCGGAACGCGTTCCGGTAAAAAAAATTAGCACAACACCACTGGTTGTACCAACCAAAAACTGAAGAATACTCTTCACCTTGTTTGTCTAATAATTTTTATCCGTCGAATCGAATAACTATAAACACTATAAACAACATTTAAAGATATGATATGATGCCGGCCGGTTTGAATGGTTTCACATTTCAATTATCTCTCCCTTATCTGTAGAGGCAATATTTCAATTATTTTCCATTGAATTTGCTCTGTTACTATTAGGCATGTGCATCGATGACGTCATATATCAAGAAATACTGAAATAGGAAGGAGATTTCCAACCTACAGAGAGAGAGAGAGAGAGAGAGAGGGAGAAAATAAATAAAAACCATAAAACTTGGGTGTTGGGTATTAGGTGATATATTGCTACAATTTTCATATTCGCCCCTACATGACGTCATAGAGAAAGAGACGGTAGTAATATGCACTTGAGCATATATTCTCTACACCATACATTTATTGAGTCCTTATTTTTTGCTATTTTAGTAAAAGGTTTTACACAATAACCATGATGTCATCGTTTTCTTATTTATTTTTACTTTTTTTCTTCTTCTCTCTCTCTTATATTTATAAAAAGTTTTACTATATTTTTTTCTTACATTTTTTTTTGGTCTTTAAGTGCATTTCCTGTTTGTGGTTAAATAAATTTTCTTTTGATTGTCATCTGACGTTCTGCGTTAAAACCAACAACAAGAATAACCAAACCAACAATATTAATAAATATTTATTACAAATGTAATACATACATACAGTGAGCGTCAAAAAAAATCGGAACATTAAAAAAATAATACAATACATTAATAAATTACCGTTATTTTTATTTTAAAATTGTATCATTGCCCGTTTTTAAAATTGATACAAAAAAAAAATTACAAAAAATTTCGAAAAATTGCCAAATTTTTTCGAGCACTCTCCTTAAGTAGTAAAAGTTGAGTTTGGTGATTGTTAGAATTTTATCCTTAGTGTACAGTTTCTTTTGACGCTCACTGTATATAAAATACATACATATGTGATCATATATTATACCATTTAGATGTTTAATTATTTATTAATAAAACACGGGTGAAAACAAAGTACTTGAGTGCGAGTATTAACCACAGGCTATAATTGTAGTGCCTTCGGATTACTTTTTCATAATTAGCGTGTTTGCTTGGACGTGTGTTTAAACAGTAAACGTAAGAATATTCATACGCACACAGTATTTTCTGACGAAGAGCAATTTTTTTTATTATCTTTCACTGGATTTTGATTAATCATTTGTACAATTAATTAAGAGTTTTTCCTATTATCTAAGGCTCTTTATGTGTATGAAGAGAAATTTAATTAAACTTCAGTAGTCAATAACACATCCAGCGGTGTATGTAGACTTTTTCCCGATGAATTTTTTCAAATTAAAAAAGTTTTTATCACGTCACAAGTAAATTCTTACTTGAAGACAAAATCGAATATAAAAAATATAACCTAGAAATTATTAGGAAAAAACAAAGAAAATTTAGTCTACCTACACGGTGTATGTAGACTTTTTTCTGTGACTATACACATCGTATGTCTTTGGGAAATATAGGGACTTATTCAGATGGGAAGACACTCGCAATTATTGCAGTTCCCATTAATCCACTTTTTTTGACAATGCCCATCTCATCCGAGGTGCATATTAAAGTTATTCAACTCTTCAGCTTGTCAGCTTAGCAGCGATAAAATCCATGGATTCGGGTCTATAGCTTCGTTTTTTAAACTTCCAGGCTGGTTTCCAGCATAATGGAGTCGTGCTTTAGTGTGCAGTCCCTACTGTAACCACCTTATTCGAATAGTTTGGTGGAATTCGATTAGGTCAGGGACTAAGCTTACCTATGGTATCACAACCGGCCGCTATGTATGCCCAAGTTGGTTTTGTTCTCAAAACTTCTGCTCCAACCTACAATCGTATCCAGATCTTGGCATCGTGCATTGTTTCCATTTTTCAATTCTTTTTCTTTTGGTCAAAATATAATGAGTACGTAGTAGGAAGTCGCCGTAGTCTAGTAGGTAGTGTGTTGGCTTATTAGACGCAAGGCCACGGTTCAAACCCCAGGTCAGACATCAAAACGAAATGTGAAAAAATTTTTCTTCGGCGACTTACTCTCAGCAGATTTCTGGCAAAAACTCTGAGAGTAAATAAAATTGCCATGAAAAGTATCTCAAAAATCTGTTTTTCGGAGTCAACTTTAAACTGTAGGTCCCGCCGCTCATGTATAAAATTAACACACACAACATGAGTGGTGTTGAGAAGCTATGTATGTATGTACTTAAGTATGTACGTAGGCAAATAAACATTTCAATCTGTCTTGTACACTTAATGTAATTCCGGCTCCATGGAAAAAAAAAAAATGATCTAATAATCGCTGTTGATGGTTTCCCTTTTAAAGATAGTCGACGAGTGTACAGTATAGCATGTGTATCCCAAAATACTGATGCCAGCCTCCTAGCCAGTGTCTTAGAAGTCAGTTCTCTACTTACAGTCCACTCAGATGGCAATCGTTTTGATTAAAGTGTAAGGTGAAATAGTGACCTCACCACGTTTCCTCTGTTCTCACATATCACATCACCCACGTTGTGTGTGTGTTAATTTTGTCCATGAGTAGCGGGGCCTATGGTTTAAAGTCTGCTCCGAATGACAGATTTTTGAGAAACTTCGCATGGAAATTTTATTTGCTCCCAGAGTTTCTACTATTTCTCTTCAAAATCCCTTCTTAGAACGATTCTGACATCTTTTGTGGAAATCTGGGTCTTCGTTATAAACGCTTCTAAAACATGATCAAATAATTTCGGCATTTTAAGATTTGCAACTTGAACAACAGACAGCCCTTAACAATCACAGAGTACTTCTGAGACTGAAAACTCTTCTTCTCTTCACAATTCTTAATTGTATACTACAACCATGGACAATGAATTCAATTTAAGCCTGGGAATATAATTGAAACTGCATAATGTGCCTCAAGAGATTTTCCGCAAACATATAGGGTGGGCCATTTAAAAGTTTAAATTTTAAAATGCAATAACACAAAAATGGTTTGAAATTATACCGAAATTATTTTTATGTTATGAAGTACAAATGTTCCGGTTAGAAATGTAATATTATTTCATTCATATGGCTCATTTGATTGGACCGACTTTCGTGCACTTTTTCGAATCTCGACAATGTATCACGTATGATAATTTGTCTCTGGGGTAACACTTTCCTTTAACTGCGCCCCACAGAAAATAGTCCAACGCTATCAAATCTCAGCTTCTTGGGGGTCCATTTGGGCTAATTAAGCGGACACCATAACGGTGGCATGAGATATGTGCCAAGTTGCATCATCCTGTTGAAACCAAACATCGTTCACATCAACCGACTTTCGTGCACTTTTTCGAATCTCGACAATGTATCACGTATGATAATTTGTCTCTGGGGTAACACTTTCCTTTAACTGCGCCCCACAGAAAATAGTCCAACGCTATCAAATCTCAGCTTCTTGGGGGTCCATTTGGGCTAATTAAGCGGACACCATAACGGTGGCATGAGATATGTGCCAAGTTGCATCATCCTGTTGAAACCAAACATCGTTCACATCAATGCCATGAAGAGCGAGTGCAAAAAATCAGTTATCATGGTGCGTTAGATGTCTCCATTGACCGCAATGGTTGCACCGTCTTCAGTTTCAAAGAAATATGAGACAGTGATGCCTCCGATCCACAGCCGTACCAAACAGTCACACGTAATGGGTGCATTGGCTTCTATAAGACCATGTGTTGGTCTGAGTCCCTAATACAACAATTTTGCTTATTAACGTACCCACCAAGATGAATAAGAGTCATTCGAAAACTTGATTCTTTTGGCAAAATCGACAACATCGTCCAGTTTCTTGTCGGTGCAATAAATTCCAACATTGCTCAAGCGTAGTCGCCGTAGTCTAGTAGATAGTGTGTTCGCTTATTAGACGTAAAACCCGGGTTCGAGCCCTAGGCCAGACATCAAAACGAAATATGAGAAAAAAATAATATCTTCGGCGACTTCCTCTCAGCAGATTTCTGGCAAAAACTCTGAGAGTAAATAAACCTGCCATGAAAAAGCTTCTCAAAAATCTGTCGTTCATAGTCGACGTTAAACTGTAGGTCCCGCCACTCAAGTATAAAATGTATGTATTTATGTACGACTATGTATGCTGCTCAAGCGTAAATTGAATTATTACGTTCAGTGGCGAGAATATACTGAATTTCGTTGCAGAATAGAATGACATAAATTGAATGAAATAAATTTAAACCGATATATGGCCCACCCTATAGAACCTAGCATAAAAAAAAAAAAATAAAGATAATGAACGCACTTTCATCACCTGTGATTTATCAATCAGACCCGTTTTGACCATTTGATGGATATAAATTCAGTATAGTCTGCCTTCTAATGTGAGTACTAAAAAGTTATTACAATGTAGTACTTTGAATAGGGCCATGCCAAACAAGTCTGCTATAAATTGTATTTCTTATGATAGCCATCCACCCACAAACATTCATACATACGTGTTTCTTTCAGCATTATTAGAAATAAATAAGAAATAATTGAAATTTTTTATTTGTGATTTGTTTTTAAAAATCCGCCTGTAGAGTTTTATTAATAATTTTTCTAAATTATGATTATTAAACAAGAATTTCCGTTTTATAAAGGCAAAAAAAACACAAAAAAAACAAAAAGAAATACAAAGTTGAGTATGCAAAAACCACAAGAATAAAACAAAAATAGAAACAAAAACAAAAACAATATGATTATTAAAGTACTTTATGTTTACACGATTTTTTGCACGAAATAATATAATTTAACAATTAATATAATTAATGTTTTAAAAATTAAATTGGAAAAGAATATTGAATATTAAATTGTTGTTGTTGTTGTTATTATTATTGTTGCTGTTGTTGTAATTGACCTCAAAGTAAATGCACTAAACGTGACATACTCGTATTAGTAGAGAACGATGGTGAACGCTCAGCAATCACTAATTTAAGGCTGGTTTGTTTAGAGTGGATGCAACACACTTGATAGTATACGTAGAATATTGTCCACACCTCCATTTGCAATAGAATCGAATACAACAACAACAATAACAAGAACAGCAACGTCATAAACAACAAGTACATGATATTGATGTCCCATTATTGCTTGTAGACTTTTATTGTTATTGTTGTTATTGTTGATCTCTCTTGAAAGTCTTACATACATATTTCAAGTTTTAAATAAAGTATTGTACGAGTTTAAGACATTTCTAAAACATAATTTACAATTAATAAAATTGAGTTTTAATGATTGTAAAATGTAAATTAAATGATTGAAAATAAATATTATGATGCGATATACTAGAGAGCGGGGGATTGTTTGATGATTGTTAATTGTTGTTGCTTGTAAGAACATACAATGTTGCATTGGGGAGCTGGGGAAGTTTTTGTGGGTTTAGTTTAGAGAGATAGAAACTTTAATGTTGAAGTCTAATCTATTCTAAAGTGTTGCTGAAAACTTATTGGAAAGTATGTGAAAATTTTGAATCAAATCTAGCTCTATAGATTGAAGACGGTGCCGTAGTCTAGTAGGTAGTGCGTTGGCTTATTAGGCTCATGAACGTCGTACAAACCCCATCTCAGACTTGAAAAGTTTCTCAAAACTCTGTCTTTCTGAGTATACATTAAACTGTAGGATAAAATTAACACTCCATACATAACATGGGTAGGTCGTAATCCTGACTAAAGTGTTGTAAGACTTAAGAAAACATTTTATATAGAAATTAATAATCGTCATAGTACACTACGTACTAGTAGTGTGTTGGCTTATTGGAAGTGAAATAAGAACGAAATAAGAAAAACATTTCTTCAGATTTCTGGCAAAAACTCTGATAGTAATTAAAATTGCTACGTAACATATATCAAAAAATTGTCATTGGTCCTGCCCTTCATGATGAAAATTAACACACAACATGGATGGTGTGGCAAACTACGTCGTAATCCTGACTGAAATGTTGTAAGACTTAAGAAAAAATTTTTGAATAGAAATTAGCAGTCGCCACGGCCTACTACGTAGTGTATTGGCTTATTAGAAATTAGGCCACAGTTTAATTCCCAGATCAGACAACTTCAACTAAACGAAATATGAAAAAATATTTCTCCTGCGACTTCCTCTCAACACACTTCTGGTAAAAGCTCTGACAGTATCTAAAATTGCAAAGAAAAGTTTCTCAAAAATTTGGCACCGCCACACATGCATAAAATTAACACACACAACATAAGTGGTGTGAGAAGCTAGGTTGTAATACTGACTGAAGGGTCGCAATGATCAACTTTGTATGTGTTCCGCAGTATTAAAAAGCTTGAACAAAGATGTGTTCACGTAACATTCACATTATGATGGAAAATATGCCCTCCCGTCTGAACAAATAATAAAGATTTACAGCACCACTCATACATAAAAAAATCTTGGTATTCACACTGAAAGGCGTCTTACTTGAAAATTGTACATTAACTACATACATACATAACTGGTCTTTACTACTCCTTAGTCAGAAATATAACGTAGCTTCTCCCACTTTTGTTGTGTGTGTTAATTTCCTACGTGAGTGGTGGGACCTACAGTTTGAAGTCGACTTCGAACGACAGATTTTTTTTGAGAAATTTTTCATGGGAGTTTTATTTACTGCAAGGATTTTTGCCAGAAATTTGCTGAAAGGAGGTGGCCAAAGAAATATTGGAGATGCCTGACCTGGGGTTTGATGCGCGGCTTTACGTCTAACAGCCCAACACACTAGGTACTAGACAACAGCGACTTCCTCTCAGCAAATTTTTTGTGGCAAAAAATTTGAGAGTAAATAAACCTGCCATGAAAAAGTTTCTCAAATAATCTGTCGTTCGGAGTCGACTTTAAACTGTAGCTCCCGCCACTCAAGTATAAAACTAAGGCACACAACATGAGTGGTGTGAGAAGCTGGGCCGTAATCCTGACTGAAGGGTTGTAATGGCCAATTATGTATGTATGTATGTCCTAAAGAAACTATATGACTTAATCGATTATTACTTTTCTCTCATGTTCGTATATCGATTAATTAAATATGAACATACCAACAACAATAATGTTCCAACTTATCATTAATTTCATATTCTGCTTGTACAAATATATTTTAGAATAATCTCCTTAGAAACATACTCATACAATAAACAGGCAATTATTTTATTTTCATATTTCTTCTAATACATTGCATACATACATTGCATACATACATACATTACATACATTATTGTACAACATCTTTGATTATAGCATAGGATTTTCATTTCTAAATCACACCTTGAGTGAGTGCGGCATATAATACTCGTTGATATGCCGCCAAATCGTTAATGTATTGTGACTAGTTAATGGTAGTGGCAAGTAATTCAATACGTATTTACACGATCACAATTATGAAAAGCTATTTATAAAATGCTTGCCAGTAACAAAAGTTACAGGAGAGAATACTAAGAGTGATATTTATGATTTAAATTGTATGCCACAAAACATAATTCTTCAGTAATGAATAATAATGACAATAAAAAAACACGAAAAAAACAAAACATGGTATATAGAGAAAGAAAACCGATTTTAAATATTAAAGCCAATCAACAAAGTTAATTTTAAATTTAAATTTCAAGTAACAAGTTGAATAACAAGCCATTAAGATTGACAGTATTCTGTGGAAACTTTCAATTGCTGTACGTGGTAGAAGTGTTTCGAGAACTCATATAAAAAATATGAGGGCTCTCAGTCAAATCGGAAATTAAAGTTAAATACAGTATTTCTGGGATATGAATACCTCGGATATAATAATTCCATACTTAGTATCACTAAAACTTATGCAATCTTGATTTTTGCTTGAAAATGTACTGAAACAATTTCGATATACATATGTAAGCCGCTTTGTAACAACTTTCTTGCCGAAATTGGTTCTGTTAAATAGCACCATCATACATACATGCATAATTGGCCATTACAATCCTTCAGTCAGGATTACGGCCTAGCTTCTCACAACACTCATGTTGTGTGCCTTAGTTTTATACTTGAGTGGCGGGACCTACAGATTAACGTCGACTCCGATCGACAGATTTTTGAGAAACTACTCATGACAATTTTATTTATTCTCAGAGTTTTGGACAGAAATCTGCTGAGAGGAAGTCGTTGAAGAAATATGATTTCATATTTCGTTTTGATGTCTGACCTGGGATTTGAACCGTGGCCTTACGTCTAATAAGCCAACACACTACCTACTAGACTACGGCGACTAAACCATCATTCGTGCGATTAAAAGTTTCTGTATTTCTTGGCTATGTCTATAAAGTCTGCTCCGGATCCATTTCCATCGCAGTGACACCAAAGTGACACGGGAGCCAAGCAAATCACAATTTTGCTCACTACACCGAGTTTCAGAAAATGATCAAGACGGCATTGCATCGAATACGAACCTTGTGCTGTCAATGAGACAAGTAGAATTCTATCAGATTGAATGACACGCGGCTATTTGCTTTTAAGTGTAGAATTTCGATACAAGAATTCCACCCTAAAGCACTATTCTTCAAGCATTTGTGAGAGTGCTTATATATGCTTATGTCGAAACATCAGTAAACAGTCAAAAGTTTACGCCTTACCAAACAAGGAAACATGAAGAATTGTGGATGCATTCTGACTCTCGGCGGATATATAGTATTTGTAGCGGAGTACATTTCGCTGAAGGCAGAAATATTGGGTCTTCCATTGTAAAAGAAACATCCGAGGTTCATGGAAGAAGAACTGCAGCTATTACGCCACTACATCCTCAGTCTGAAAGTATGGTAAATCGACTTTATCATACCCTGGATGAATATGAATCAGCTACAAAAGTATTGTTTTCTTACTGGTAAACTATGCACAATTCAAAATCAACAACACCAGCTAATATTGTTTTAGAAATTGCGCTAAGTTGCCTAGGGTTATAGAATTTTGCATTAAACCTACACTAGCACATGAAAACAGGCCAATTGACTGCGAATGGCAGAAATACCTTAACGAGTTACACAACTTTGTGTGCAACCGATTTCAAAAATTCACTCTTAATATAAAAGCAAGTAGTAGGATGAAGCAGCCTATTCTAAAGATTTCAAAGGAGATCAATTGGTTATATTTTATAACCCACAACAGAAGGAATGATTATTTTCCACGTTACTTGATACTTTCACTCCTGTTGCAATATCTGTTCTATACCACAGAATGGTTTGCATACTACAGAAAGGTTCCTATTTCAGTAGAGGGACCTTTAGTTTATTCCATTCACAATTTTTTTTTAGATTGCCATCGTTAAAGAGGATGCTATCAGCCACTCGAATTATTTGCTGGCGAAGTATCCTTATGAATATCGTATTAAAGTTGTCTTTCATTCTCCGATCTCTATTATCATCTTGAACAGAATAAAATCCAACGAAGTCCAGTGCCACTGTAGGAAAGGTTTTCATTGCTTCGTTTATACCACTACACGCTAGTGTCAGTATTTTGTTTAACTTAATTTTATGTATTTTTAGATTTGTTCGATCTACGCAATCAATGCTCCCAAAGGTCACTATTAGTCTGACCATTCTGGCATACAACCAGTGCATAATTAGTGGATATCTTTGCATGCATTCTGCATATCATTATGACGTGTTTTGGAATATCCTGAAATGTTTTCCCTGTGATTCTACCATGTTAACTTACTATACAGGGATATTTCTAAATACTATACCTCCAGTTTTTGTTATATTGTTTCATAAATGGTACTACTGTACTACAACCTAAAACTAACATGCAGAATTGAGTTGCAATCTTAAGTTCCCTTTAGGTTAGGTTAGGTTAGAGGACGTCTACTGATCAACTGTGACTAGTACAGTACCCGGAGGTCGATTTGACCCATTGTACAACGTCATTACATTTGAATAACATGGTATGTAAATCCTTTTCAGCCACAACCGTATCATGAGAGAGAGTATCAAGGGAAATTGTGCACTGTTCACGAAGCCATGTAACATACGACATGTAAAATCGAAAATGAATTCGAAAGAGTACTACGAATGCCTGTGTGAATAAATGGCTTAGGCAGTCAGTTACTAGTTGTAGTTGCTAGTTGTTGTTGTAATTGCAATTCGAACATAAAATATATTTTTTAATGTTTCCACAGATAATCATATTTTTCATTAATGACATAAAACTCACTTGTAACAATAACAATAATAACAACAACTACTAAGCGAATATTATAACTGCCACTCAACTCAATATTGCTGTGGTATGACAATGAGAAGTGGCAGCAGTTGGTTCAGAAGTTTTTTTTTTTTTTTTAATGCAGGTTTTGATCTCTTCTATTGTTATTGGTCTGACGGGTTTGTAGCAGACGAGAGAAGAAAAAAAATGTTCAAATACTTTAATAATAATTGTCGACAAAATGAAAACCAAAACCTAGAGGAAGAAAAAAAAAATCAAAATCGTGCACGACTTGTGTCAGTCTAATAATACGTACAATTTTGTCTAATTTTTTCCTTTTTTTTTATTCAAGAAGATGACACCACAAGTACCACTCCAAACAATCAAGCTTAACTTAAACATAAATAGTTTGAGGATGTATTACTTACACACAAATGCATGTAATCATGCGATCCGGTAAGTTCGCATATAAAAATATTTTTCCATTTGTACTTAAAAATGCATTAAAAAAATTATTTAAACAACGACCCATCGACCACACGACAGAGAAACAGTCAACTAGTCATCCAGCCAGTTAGTCAAGTAACCAACCAAACTAATCAACCAAACCAACCAACCTACTACAAAGCACTCCTTGTTCTAAACTCTAACCTGAAAATTTAAATAGTTAGCGGCTTTAAACGTGTATCGTTGTAACGGTGGTAACATGTTTTAAACATAAAAGTTAACACAAGGTCCAACATGATCACCATAGAATATGCTTGTATGTTGTAGTTGTTGTTATTTGGGGTGTATAGTAGTATGTAGTCGTAAAATGTACATGAAACATGCTTGCTTATACTACATGCAATATGCAACATAATTTTTACCGATTTTTCTAACATGCAACATGTAAGTGAGACAATAGTTAGGAGGGATTCACCTTATATTGCAGAGATGGGTAATATTTATTTGCATTGTGCTAGCCTAAGTTAAATATCTTAACAGGTCAACACTATCGTCATATAACCAAGCAATCACAAAGCAGTTGGACGGTCACATCAGAAGGGATCGCCGAAATTAACGATTATGACATATGTGCGGCATAGGAGCTCAACAAAATGTCGTAATTTATTTCGATCCTTTGCTTTGCTTTCAACCTCGTTGAAACAATAACTTAGTATTTGCATGTCATGTACTTTAGTAGCCTGTAGGTTTCACTGGAGTAAAAGATTACAGTTATTTGTGCCCTATCCAGTTCCATTTTCCCCTCATATACCATACTGGCGTTCGTTTGGTATCGAAATAGTAGCCCATCACCTGACGTTCGAATCGCATTCGTGCACGAAATAACTTTCATCTTGGTTTCAGAATTTTTCAAAGAGACTCCAAAACCCACTCAAATAATTCACCCGACAGTGCCTTCACCTATTAAAAAAGGTAGCGAATAGGGAATCAACGCTTTACGAGGTTTCTCAATACTATGTCACATACATGGAGAGCCAGAGCAGGATCTGCCAGGTTGCTATTAAGTTCCTAAAGAACAGAGAACGAGAAAAGTCCTACGCAAGATCTTCGGTTCAGTACGAGTTGGCGATGATTCCCGCATCCGATCCAACAATGAGCTGTATGAGCCCCTCAACGACATAGACGTTGTACAGCGTATTAACATCCAGCGGTTGCGCTGGCTCGGCCATGTCGTTAGAACGAAGGAGGATGCTCCGGCGAGACGGGTATTTGATGCGGAGATCTGCGGAAGTGGGCGGAGAGGACGACCTTGTCTGCGTTGGAAGGACCAAGTCGAGGAAGCCCTGTCATCGATTGATGTGACCAACTGGCGTAGGCGCGCAAGAAGCAGAGGCGCCTGGAAGGATGTATTGAGGCAAGCTAAAATCCGTTAATCGGGTTGTTAATGGCCAATTAAGTAAGTATGTAACTACTACACGCTTTGCATATAACATTGGAATATCGTGGAAGATTGCGTAGCTGTTGAACCAGCCAGGCTCAGTACAAAATTCACGATCTGCGATATGTAACAAGACTTATATTATTATAGACTTATTATATTATATACTTATATTCCGGCTAGGTATTCTTCGCTCCTTTTAGAGAGAGGCCTAACTTCGTTGGCAGCAGGAGGATACGTGAATTATTGCTAGACTCTGTTGGACGTATATGAATAAGAAGGAATTGGTTGTTTTCTGTCCCTAAATCTCATAGCCATCCATTGCACAATTACGATTCTCGAGGGCTACTGTCTTATAGGAAGGCACGTCAATTGACTCGGCATTCCTTGACAGAATGACTTTTGCAGCAGCTGTAAGTCTAGGGGGGAGAAAGAGAATATCTTTCACCGCATGACCCACGAGGCATCATAATTAATCTGATTGTTGACCTAAGTGGAACCTTAACCATCAAGATGGGTTGCATATCTTATCTAACTTGTAATGTTCGTAACAAGAATAATTATCTGCAGACAGACACATACGGTTAGTGGGGCTAAAGAAACAATTTTCTCTGTAACGCATTAAGCGGTACAATGTTATCCATACAATCTATACTTATTAAAACACTTCATCAAGTGGAGACTGATTTTCTAATTTAACAAAGTTACTGAACATCTTTTGGTCCAACCCCAAGAGGATGCGCTTTCTTTAAATAGAAAATTTTAGGTTATGACACTTGAACGACTGGTAGCAAGGTTGTCAACCACTGGTGAGACACCCAAATTGGGTACAAATATTTGTGCCAAGTTCTTTTTTGTCTTTTAATAATTCTTCTTTTTTCTTCTTGGATTTTAAAAACCTTAAAGCTTTTAACGAAACATTCATGTCTCTTCTGGTGCCTCTTCAAACATGTGCTGCTTGGTGGTAAATGTGATCGGCACTTAAGCAGCAATTGTTAGTACAACTTATTTAAGTCATTTAATTAATTCTCTTAAAATATAAAATTAACAACAAAAACAGCAAAAAAAACAAAAAACAAACCCGAATTCAAAAACTCATATCAAATCTTATGATTTTGGATTTTCAACTCATGATCGGTGTTTTTGGTTTTTTTGCTTTTCTGATGATCATCTCATAAAATTAAACCGAAAATCACTTGTAGCCAAAATAATATTGGTTGCATTTAGTAATGGATGTCGTTGCAAACGGTCGCAGCTGAAAATTGTTTAACCGACACTTTGAGCTGTACCTTGAGTTTTGCAATCGAAGCGCCTGCGCAAACTGCCTATTCAGCATTTTGCCTGCCATGCAACCCAAAAACAGCCAAAAACAACCATTATGGTGGGTTTATGTTGTTGATGGCACTTTAAGCCATCCATTATCGTTACTTTTCGTTTTTTTTTTTTTTGTTGTTAATGAAATACGTTTGTACGAGTATGTATGGTAGTTGCTAAAAATGTACCACCACTAACAGTAACAGCAGCAACAAACGAGATGAAAAAAAAAGAATCATAAGTTTGTCAAAATATTCGTATCCATTTATTTACATGCCTTTTTAAGTAGGGAATATGAATTACACACTTATGCACACTTACCATACATATGTACATACATGCATACATTCATTCATTCATACACATGAATTTTTTGGAGTATGAAATTGAAATATTTAAATATTTTAATGTATTGCAGAGGCAAGTTTCGTTTAAACGAGCCAAATAACTGTGTGAATTTTTGGAAATGATATATGATCGCGTTAACACATCACTTTTTTCTTCTTCTTCTTCATTTTTCATACATTAAGACCCATTGATGGTGCATCATTCATTAACTGGTTACATCTGTGTATTCGTGTTTGTTGAAAGCCAATTAATGAATGAAATATTCTAGAAAACAACAAATAAAATATAAAATCAGAATTATTAAATTGTATGTAAATATATTTGATATCATAAGACATCGCACATACATATATCATATCAACCAACTGCAATGAGATATACTGTGAACTACATAAGCATATAGGCATTTCGGAGTTGAATTAAGGCTTTAATGGGAATTTTTCTTAGTGCCTTTTTAGGAAGTAGAAAATCAGAAACAATTTTATAAAAATATCGCACTGATAGACAAATGAGAAAAAGGAAGGCTATCCCCAGGTTAAAATAAGGACTTTATCGTTAAGTTACAAAAAAGTTGAAGCCTTTGAAGAACGCAGAAATTTTAGAAAAATTCCTAGGCTTAGCACCCTATACACTATACTCATACACACATAATACAAGGAAGCCTACAAATAAAATAGGAAAAAATCTGCTTAACAAAAAGGCAAGCTCCTGCCAAACAGAAGAGGCGTAGACATACATACAAACATAATTGGTCATTACAACCCTTCACTTATGATTACAACCTAGCTTCTCACACCACTTATGTTGTGTGTGTTAATTTTATACATGAGTGGCAGAACACACAGTTTAAAATCAACTCCGAACGATAGATTTTTGAGTAATTTTTCATGGCAATTTTATTTACTCTCAGAGTTTTTGCCAGAAATCTGATGAGAGTAAGTCGCCAAAGGAATTTTTTTCATATTTCGATTTGTTGGAGATGTCTGACCTAGGGTATGAACCATGGCCTTACGTCTAATAAGGCAACACACTACCTACTAGACTAAGGCGACTTCTAAGCTGCTTAGTCTAATTAACTTAATTGGCCATTTTGTCGCTTTAGCCGTGGCAACAACCATATCTTCTTACACCACCCATGTCGTGGGTGTTAATTGTATTCATGAATATAGGGACAGCTTATCGTGGATTCTGAACTAACCATTTAAGAAGCATTTTCATGTCAGTTATTTATTCTCAGACCTATTGCCAGAAGGTTGCTAGACTATAGCTTAACATAGATTTGGAACGACCTATTTAAGAAGGTTTTTCATGGCAGTTATTTACTCTCAGAGCTATTGCCAGAAGGCTGTTGACCTACAGCTTAGCGTAGATTCTGAATGACCCATTTGAGAAGGTTTTTCATGACAGTTGTTTACTATGTTTAGACTGCTGGGGGGAGGACGCCATAATAAATATTTCTTTTAATATTTTTTTTCGGAGATATCAGTGCTGAAGTTTGGACTCTCAAACTCTCGTCTAGTAATTAGGCGTCAAGTAGCACCTCTACCTACTGGCTGATAGCGACTTCTTAAGATATTAGCACTCATAATACAGAGATGGCTTCAAAGTGAAGTAGAAAAAAATCGACTAGACAAAGGCAAACAGAAGCTGCATAGACCAGCCATCAGTCAATGCATTATAATATATATAATAGAACATTCGCTTGAATAGCATACTTCTCCGTATGTATTGTTTGTTGAAAGCCGCCGATACTATTAAACGATCTCGCCTACGGAAAGCATTGAGAAGAGAAGGACTACCTCGGAAGATAATTCGAATCATTAGAGTATACAAGTACCCCAATTCTTCACAACGAAAATTGCAGTCAACGATTTCACACAAACACTGGAGTAAAGCTGGAGTAAAGCGAGAATACCGTCTATCACCTCAGTAATTCATCACTATTCTGAATGATGTAGCTAGGTAGGTAGGTAGAAGTGGCTGCTCTTCCAAAAAAAATAAAAATTTTGGAAGAACTAGGACACTAAGGCCGCATTGGGCTCATTGTGTTACCACAGTTATCCGCTATCCCCTAGTCTCAAATCACTCGGAGCTCCTGATGAAGCGATTTAGGCTGCCAATGTCAATACTTGACAGTTCCTCCAGATCATCCATGTAGTAAGTACCCAAGTACTTCCTTCTCCTTTGGCACACAGTCGGGCATGTACCCAGCAAGTGTGGGATTGTCTCCTCCTCTTCCTCATCTCTGCAGCTTCTGCAGAAGTCGTTAACAATGTGTCCAAGACCAATGCGCCTCGCATGCGTACCCATAATGCAATGCCCCGTAATGACGCCGACAACTACATTGAGCGCGTATCTTTGGAGTTTAAGTAGACTCATTGTGCGCCCCTCCTGAATGATCTGAATGATATTGTAAGAAAAAGTTTGATCAGAGAGAAGAGCAATTATATGCCGACTGATGATATATGTGTACTCTAGCACAAGATTTTCATCATGCCAGCAAAGCTAGAAGACTTGGAAAGATTAGATTATCTTACGACTTAAGATCACAAAAATTATGAGAATCATAAAGCAATAGCGGCATTCGGATGTCTGCAATCAGTATGGAGAAACTCAAATATATACCGACCAACCAATATTAAAAAATTCAAAATTTCTTTAAGTCAACATTTCTATACTAAAGTGATTATATTCGAACACAATGCCACAGCAGCTAGAGTTATTTAATAACAAGTACTCCGGAATCATATGCAATATATATGACTTAATAGCATCAGCAACATTTGCATGAATGCATGAGTTTAATCAACGAGTAGCGCATAATAATTAAATCGCTAGAACAGAATCATAAAGAGTCAAAAAGTTGTGGCCAGCCAAAAAGTACTCGGAGACATACGAAGTCCCAAGAAATAGAATAGGGCAACACAACAGTGTACCCTGATACCTTGTGGAAGCCGTATGTTCTCAATTGAGGTAATTGGAAAGAGTCTATGAAATTTAAAACAACAACCCGGAAAGTTATTGTAGATTCTCAAGTTTAATGGAATACTAAACGGATAAAATGTATAAAAAATTGAATATTTAAAATCATAAGAGGAAAGTCCAATCCCATTTTTCTGTTTTAATTGTGATCATATTTTTATTGGCTAATAAAACAAAATCCTAATTGCAAATATTTCCGGGTTGACGAAGAAAACAAGTTCTAAACACTTTAATTTCATCTCACACTTATACCGTAATCGGTAATCTATACATGCATAATTACAGTGATGAGCAAAAATGTCTGAATGTAGGATAACTGCTTATTATTGGAAATTTACTGCATAATAGTAGGGAAGTGAAATAAGCTCGACTACTTGTCTACTAGTGGTTTTTTTTTTGTAAATTATTAATAATATTAATTTAGTAGTACTAAACGCCAAAGTCTATTTCGGATACATATCTTGGAGCTTTCAAAAATAAATTATGTATGGGTGAAAAAATGTAGAGATATCGTCTGAAATTATTTTGATGATAAATTGTTCAGAGTCGCCGGTGTATAAGGAGCGTAACAGCACATGATTGTCTTGTTCGGCATGTCGGGATGGCTTCCTATAAGTGTTGTTCGATCTCCGTGTTGGATCCTAACTTGCGGCAACAAATGTCTTAAACTTTTGCAGTACTTAAATAATATTCATAATGTTAACAATAATAATGGAACCCATGTACTCCTTCTGTTATATCTGGATTTGAGGAAACTTAAATTTTATGGGATTATAATTTCTGATAAGATTGTTCTGCTTGAAATTAAACGGAAAAGTGCACGTTAGAAAAAAACCGTTAACAACATCAAGATAATGTACTACTACAGCAAAATAATTTTGAACGTTTCTAAATTCCCTAGGCTCAGTTGAAGAATAGATAGGTTGTCGAAACCGAGTTTTTAGATTTCTCAACGCCCAAGCTGGTGTCAGCGGCATATTTAAGGAGTTAGTATAATTCCTAAGAGTCTTTCTTCCATATTTTTTAACAAATAATTTTTTTTAAACAAATGGTATAGAAGGCATGATAAAGAAGACATTTGATTGTATATAAAAAAATTTCTTCAACTATGATGAAATTCGATCTCAAAACCTGGCAACCATGATTTGAGGAACCATGTCTAAAAGCAAAAATCGAAATGGATTCTTATAAAATATTTTACTGTCTATAGCCTGTTCTAGGATATATTGAAAAGATTACAAAAGTACAAAATAGTGGCGTTTTAAATTTTTTTCCTGTTTTTGCCTATTTTTCTATCTTAATTGTTTAACAAAATTATTAATTATTGGCGGATCAAAATATCCTAATTCGGTCTAAAACTGCTCGTCTTAGGAACATACATACATACTTACACAATTGATCTATACAACCATTCAGTCAGGATTACGACCCAGCTTCTTACAACACTTATATATATTTACCCAATTCACAAAATGTTATATTGGGCCTGTTCGTAAATGCATCATTGCGCCGCATATTATGAGCATCGTGTTCATAAATGTAAACCTTGGCAGCACTGCAGCTGCAACATGTTCGTAAATGCAACATTAAATCATATTATGCGCAAATACACCCAAAACACTAATCACAAAAATAGCTGATGCATTAAATGAGTGGGAGAAAGAGAATGAGAGTTTTAACAATAAGTTTATTTTTTTCTTTCTTAAATGTCTTCTTTTTTGCACAAAGTACACTTTTTGTACATTTAACAAAATTTTGTCATTTGTTTTATCGTCCAGTTCAAAAATCAAATATATTAATAATTTTTCCTTGATTTCTGCAGTGTTTGTTCGTTCGCAAATGCAAACAAATAAATCAGCAAAAAGAAGCATCAGCAACATGTGATTAGCAGTGTGAGCGCAAAATAATCATATTATGCAGCGCAGTGATTCATTTACGAACAGGCCCATTGTTGTAGATTATAGTTAAATGGCATTTCATTTTGTGAACACCTTGTCGTAAATATTGTTGTAGATGTTATCCAGTGTTATCAAATTTTTTGAATAACTAAATACGACATTTCGGAAACATAGGAAAAATTGTCGTACATGTTGTAGTAGTTTTTGACATGGAAATTACCAACAACATCACGTACAATAGTTGTAGTTTGTCATAGTTTCTACCGTTTTGTGAATTGGGTAATTGTGTGTGTTAATTTTATACATGAATGGCGAGACCTACTGCTTAAAGTCGACTTCTAACGACAGATTTTTTTGAAAGAACTTTTCATGGTAATCTTATTAACTCTCAGAGTTTTTGCCGGAAATCTGCTAAGAGAAGACTATTAGAGTACGCGCCTTAGGAACAATGTCTCAAAATTTCAGCGAAATCAGTCAAGTAGTTTTTGATAAATCGTGGCTGCCATTGTGACAAACGTTTGAGTCGATAAGCGCCGTGCGGGCCTGTTTTACTATTTTGCGTTTTTCTCCTTCTCTTCGTATCCTTTGAGGACAAAACAGATTTCTGGACACGTTAGACTATTTTGTGTTCTTCTCCTTGGTATCCTTTGAGGGGAAAAAGATATCTACTTTAAATTACAAAAATCTATCGATTTTTGAAAATTAGGAAGTACATCCCTTAACTTAAGAATTATATTATTAAGAAATAAATAAGAAAAACTAAACATAAAAAATATATTTTTAACACTTTTGTCTTCCACTGTATATATGGACATTTAAACCATAAATGTGAACATAATTTCACAGTATCCGCTTCGTTCAAATAAAAACAAAAAAAAAAAAAAAAAAGAAATCATATTGAAGCAACAAATAATCCATAAAACCAACAACAACAGAAACAACAACAAAAATTGCATGATTATTTTCCATCAAACATTTTAAAAGTGAATGTGACAGCTAATAAACATAAACATTAACAAGAAAAACAAATAAAAGAACAACAACTAAGAATATATAAAAGAATTTGTATAATTGTTGTTGTTGTTGTTGATTTTTATTAAACAATTTGCATGTTTGCTAAACAAACAAATAAAACATCCGACATATCAAACAAAGACAATGCGACATACACAGCTACAGAGACAGAAACTGAGACAGACAGATGGACAACAACAATTAAAATAAAAAAATTAATAAAAAATTGAAAATAGAATTCTAAAGCAAAAATGTGAAAAACCTTTAACATTTCAAATATGAAATTGATCATCGAACAAGACACTACATAGACATCAAATAACAACAACAACAATTGCAACAACATTAGCATTGGGATAAGCAATAAGCAAAAATTCTAAAACAAAAACTAAACCCTACATTTAAATACTTAGTTTAGAGTAATAATTGCAAAAACAAAAACAAACAAAAAAACAACAACAACAAAATATTGAAAAAATACTTGTGTTTTGATAATTTATGGCGATCAAAATGATAAATCGGTGGACACCGCCGAGCGAAGCAACAAGACCCGTTAAATCTGCATAATCAATGCCGCTCATCTCTAGTGATGATGATATTCTACACTTCTTTTGTTTTTATTATTGTTGTTGTCTACATTCGACGGTAGTCAGTGCTTGTGGATGATTCTCACTCGTTTGACGGGAGGGGGGTCATAATACATTTTAGCTTAAATTATATTCTAGTCTACACTATTGCTATTGTCTACAAGCGTGGCTTATGGTATGAATAATTCCCACCTGTTTGGAGGGGTAGACATAATATTTTAGTTGAAGTGTAATACACTTGAAGAAAATGATTCACGAAAACCGAATATCGCATTTCAATTTGAGCATTAAGAATTAAAATGGTGACCTTGATATCAATCCGGGATCCTTCAAATATCAAGCAGTAGTGAACAGATCTTAGAGTAACCCTAGATTATATACATTTTCTAAAGAGATGCTTAAGTTTAAGCATCCCAGTTTTAAATAAAACAAATAAAAAATTAAAATCTTTATGGAAGCCTGATCAGCAAGCTGGAAGTGCTTCACCAGTACAGTCTTTATAACCACCCTCAATATACATATATTATTAGAGGCAGTTATTTCTACACTACATATAGATGGCAACCCTATTATCCCAGAACTGGCAATAACAGATCAATCGTCTGCATAGCCAGAATAAAATTGATTAATAAGACTAAAAATGTAGTCTCCGTAGTCTAGTAGGTAGTGTGTTGGCTTTTTAGACACGAGGTCTCGATTCAAACCCCAGATCAGACATTAAAAAAAAAAAAAAATATTTCTTCAGCGAATTCCGCTTACCAGATTTCTGGCCAAAACTCTCAGAGTAAATAAAATTACGATGGAAAGTTTCTCAAAAAATCTGTCGTTCGAAAGTAATAGAAAATTCTTATTGCACTTCTGTACTCCTCGTAGGAATTTATTTAATTATTTTCAGTCAGGATTACGGCCTAGCTTCTCACACCACTCATGTTGTGTGCCTTAATTTTATACTTGAGTGGCGGGACCTACAGTTTAACGTCGACTCCGAACAACAGATTTTGAGAAACTTTTTCATAGCAGGTTTATTTTCTCTCAGAGTTTCTGCCAGAAATCTGCTGAGAGGAAGTCGCCGAAGAAATATTTTTTCATATTTCGTTTTGATGTCTGACCTAGGGCTCGAACCCGAGCTTTACGTCTAATAAGCGAACACACTACCTACTAGATTACGGCGACTACGACGAATTAGATTATACCTGGTTATTGTTACGTTATGGACTTCGAATTTGCAGATGAACTCGCAAAACCAGGATCGACTATGGTAGTAGCAATAGAAGAGATGTTGTTCATTCACCAATCGTGCATTAAACTTAAAGAGAATTATGGCGAAAGATCAATCCTTCAGTTAAAAAACTAGCCTTAAGGCTAAATAGGAAGGAGTTGAGAGATGTTCTAGGTGTCTGATATGGACACAGGATCAGGTATTTTATGTGAAGGAATAAAAGAAACAATTCATAATTTAGATCATATATTATTTTAGATCATATAGTAGTCGCCGCAATCTAGTACGTAGTGTGTTCACTTATTAGACTTAAAGCCCGGGTGCGAGCCCCAGGCCAGACATCAAAACGAAATATGAAAAAAATATATTCCTTCGACGATTTCCTCTCAGCATATTTCTAGCAAAAACTCTGAAAGTAAACAAACCTGAAAAAGTTTCTCAATAATTTTCTTTAAAACCAATGCAAAAATCAAAATTCATAATTAATTTTATTTTGAAAATTAAATTTTTGGAAGTGCACCACTAAAAGAGCTGTTACTACAAAAATATGGAGAAATATTTACATGAAATAATCATAGGAGCTTGTTTTCAATTTAACCTCGACCTGTCTCAAGATGACTCTTCTGCAACTTGTATTTTTTTTTATTTGTTTTGTTTCTTCGTAACAGTTCGAATTTATATTGTGGTTGGTTTTTCTACTACATCAGCATCAGCATCAGCATACTCGTGTAAATAGCAGTGGCTACTTACTGCATGCAAGCATCAAGTATTTAAATTAAACATTAAATCTGAAATCTGAGAAGATTCTTAAAGTCAGACACATAATTTATAGACATGCAAACAAGTTATAAATGAAAAGCCAAATACAACAACATCAACATGACAAACAGCAAACAACAACATTGTTGCAATATTAGGTATTTGAAAATATTGTGACGTTTTTACCCCTATATTGTGGTTCGCTGGTATGGTAAGTTATAATTTTATCTGATACGCACAGTGGTGAGTGTGTAATTAGATATGGTTCGCAGCCAGACTTCACGTAATATCATACAAAAACATCGAGTCACGAGTGCTTGCACATTTTCCGCACAACACGAGTGGCAGCGTTTAGATCTCGTAACCGTAGACTTTATATTCGCATTGAAGTTTGCAATTTTCATACGTAGAGATAAATAGAGTGATTTTCTAAAGAGCATCCGGTGCATTCTTCTGTAAGCGAAAAACGATATCCTCACCTGATCCCCTGTTCATGGCATTCTAGTTCCAAGATAGCAGAATTTGCTGAGATCTTCCTCGCAATCAGCAAACGCCTTCTCAAAGTCTATGAAGCATAGACAAAGTGATGAGCGCTGCTCTACAAATTACAGATATGTTCGATAATGTACTTGTGAGGACTAAATAAAGCTTGTCCTTTCCTAAAGAAGGTGTCTTCTTGTCTAAAATTCCGTTGGCATTTTTATGGACTCTTACTTTATGTGGGCCATTACTCATAGAAGAGTATATGTTGCGCTGCACTTCAAGACACTCTACTGTAAGTAGTTAACTAAAATGTTGCATTGTTTGTGGACTATTTCACTCTTGCTGATAAGAGCGAGAATTTTTCCGCGGAATATTCCGTTCTTGGTGATAAGTGAGCGTATTTGCTTGCGGAATATTCCATCGAATGATACGTACATAATTCATCAATACAACCCTTTAGTCAGGATTACAACCCAGTTTCTCACTCCACTTATGTTGTGTGTCTTAATTTTATATATGTGAGAGATGGAGTTATAGAAAGAAGGAATCTTGAGGCCAAAGTCGGCATCTGTACTGTCGAAAACTTCCGCGACGTACTTCTGAGCAGCGAGGAAAATTGGAATAGCATGGCCGGTTACACTGAGGCCTTACTAAAATCTGGATGTGAGGATTAGAATGGATGTTATAAGCCAACATACTACCTACTATTCCACGACGACTTCTTATGCATGCATTAAATTTGCTATCAAAAGAAGGAAAATAGTTTCGCAAACTACCCAGTAAATGCCTGCATTTCCTTACTTTTTGCAACACCGGGGTGTTAGCTTATTAAATGTAAAGCTCGGGTTCGACTCCCAGGCCAGACATCAAAACGAAATATGAAAAAAATATTTCTTCGGCGACTTTCTCTCAGCAGATTTCTGGCAAAAACTCTGAGAGAGTAAATTAACCTGCCATGAAAAAGTTTCTCAAGATCTGTCGTTCGGAGCCGACGTTAAACTGTAGGTTCTGCCACTCAACTATAAAATTAAGGCACACAACATGAGTGGTGTGAGAAGCTAGGCCGAAATCCTGACTGAAGGGTTATAATGGCCTTTTATGTATGTATTAGAGATCAGCAATGAATCGTTTTTTCGCTACTCATAAGCACTCATAAAATTTCCAATATGAGTGAGTCAACAGTATTGAAATTCAACTGCTCTAATTCATTCGTACTCACTACAACATTGATTTATAAGTACAGGTTGCAATAAGTATGAGTACAACGTTGACATCAAACTCTTAACATTCGAAATATTTTTGATTCATGTGCCTACTCATTCAGATTCATGAATTTACAAAAAAAATACTTATAATACTCATAAATGATTCGAATCATTCGAATCACTCGATTCATTCATCAAAATTTATAGTCTTAGTTGTTGTTGCATTTACAAAAAAAGAAGAAAGAAAAATACAAAGATAAAGAGTACGCGAATCATACTTATTTTCGGATTCTTGTGAATGTTGAGTAAAGGAGAGAGAGTAAATACATCATGCGTATTGTTAAGTATGAGTACGATGAATACGTCAAACTTTGAATATGAGTAGTATGAGTATGATATCAAAATAAGTATGAATGCGTATAAGTATCAGAAATTATGAGTATGATTTGAATCTACTCATCTTTTTTAATACTCATTGCTGATCTCTGGTGTGTATGTAGTATGCGTTTACGAGGAAGAAGTAATAAAATGTGGAGATTCTTAAGAAGAATTTTTTTTCTATTTTGTTAACTTATTTAGAAGAAAATTTCTACACATGGGACCATTGTGCAACACATATATGTACATATGCATTCTGTTCAGCTCATCAATATACTATTAAACGAACATCAATTGCTTTTTTCAGCCAATTGCATCGTTAGCCTGATTTAAATGTATTCTTAATATGTATTAAAGATGTTCACATTTATTTATTTTATTGTATTTTATTTTTTTTTTTAATTTTCCATATTTTTTTATACATTTTATTTAATAGCTATGCTATGCTATGCAAGAAAAACTGCAATAAAGTTGGAAGAAAATGAATGTTTTTTTTTTTTTAAATTAAAATGCACATACGCGAATCAAACTAAAAATATTAACAATGAATAGGCAGGCAGGCAGACAGACAGACAGACAGACACACACATTAAAAAGTACTACGTGTTGTGAAACGTCAATTGTATGGACATGAATTGTACTCATGATAATGAAGAAGAAGAAGAAGAAGCATAAGACGAAGAAGAGGAATTTAAATACATCACTGTTTTAAAGTATTAATCAGTATTGTATACCATAAATATCCACATGAATTTGATGGTCACTGTATGATCATTCCGTTTATTTTTTTGTTTTTTGTTATGCCTCTACTGATTGGTTGTTCATAATTTGTTGTTGTTTTTTTGTTTGTATTTTTTTCTTTTGTATTTCAGTTCGAAAAGTATGTCGAATTCGAAATAAAAAAAATGTATGCAAAAACAATTTAAAAAAAACATACATTTTGTGGGAATTATTTTTGCTTTTTGTGTTTTCAACAATTCTATTCTAAATTAAATCGAAATTGATTTGAAAAAGATTCACGATTATGCTATCGTAGATATGATTGAAAACTATTTTATTGTTAAATTCTTATAAATCGATTTCTATTCCGTTCATCAATGCCAGACAGAGGTGTGATAAACGTAACCATTGTTTAGTCATTGTGGTGGCATTATTGTTAAAAAATTTGAAAAATTTATCGACGTTCGACGACGTGCAATCAATATGATAAAAATACAGGCATACCTTGTCAGTTTTACTTTTTATTTTACAATGAAAATTTAGGGTCACCAGCAATGAAGCTTTTGACAGAATGTGCAAGAGTAATAACTTTAGTTGTTAAACACACTTCATCATCGATTCGTCAGCGCGCCTATTCACCAGACTTTATGGAATAAGTCAGAAAACTTTGCCAATTATATTATAATTGAGTGGAAATTGCAAAAGGCCAGGTACTGTACAGAACTCATTCTGCATAGGGTTTCCCTATAAACCATTCCATAGCCCTGTTGGCCTATTTCCCTGAAGACCATCGAGATTCTGATCGGTATCACAGAGAATAACTTCCTGCCATGTACTTGCTAAACTACCAGGTGGATGCACTTTTTGAGGAAGTATGTGCTCTAAGAAATGATTTTCTTACCATAAAATATACCTGTTTGTCTTTAAGCAATTGCTATTTTGAACCAATATTCTTTGAGTCCAAACACACTCGCTTTGCAACTGCTTTGGGAGCCAAACTATCTGTCTTTGAAAAATCAGCATACCACAGAATTACAGAATTGTTGTGCTGCTCTTTAAAGAATTGTTAGGGTGGCCTTTTCGCAGGAAGGAGGGAAAATGCTTTGGGCATTCATGAAGGTCGTCAACATACATGGTATGTCTCCCACTGGGTATACCGACTAAAAATCGGCCTTGTCTCCTCACCGGGGTATCATTCCACCTCGGAACCACGGTTGTATTACTTGGAGGTGGACCCCTTTTTGGCACCTGTGCCAGTTCAATCATTGTCAGCCTGCGTCCAGACTCCGCTCTTTTCTCATTCTACTGCATCTAGGTCATATTACTAGGTCATATTACTAGGTCATATTACTAGCATTACATAGTCTTATCCTCTTATAAACGGCCTTTTTTAGGTATTTCGTGTCTTTGAATTTAAGTAAACCAAAGTGAGCATGAGATGAAGTCGTCGTTTCAAACCCCAGGTCAGACATCTCTAGCAATACGAAATATAAGAAAATATTTCATCAGCGACTTCCTCTCAGCTGATTTCTGGCAAAAACTCTGAGAGTAAATACAATTGCCACGAAAAGGTTTCTCAAAAACCAGGCGTTAGGAATAGACTTTAAATTCTAGGCCCCGGCGCTCATATATAAAATTAAAGCACACAACAGAAGTCGTGTGAGAAGTTAGGTCATAATTCTGACTAACACATACTAATGACCAATTACGTTTTTATGTATGAATATGAGATATTAGATTTTTTTTTATTCGTTAGAAAGACCTATTGATCCCATTACTCTGGCGCATAAATCGAACTGAATTAGCCGACGGCTTAGATTATATTATCTATGAGGACCACTGTGATGTCTCGAATCCGAAATAATAAATTTTCCATGATTCTGGCGTATAAATCAGCCTGAATTTGACAGACGACTTAAGCTATATTGGCTTTGTGAAGCGCTATAGTTTGCGGTATATTTGCTTACATCTGCAACGTAAGAAACCCCGTAAGAAGAAGTTTAATGGGGTAAAATTGCTACATCTTGGCGGCCATATCCTTAAATCGCTCGTGCAGAAAAATCAAATGTGGAATGAACTTTGTGGCACGTCCAGTTGAAACGCCATCATCCAATTCAGGACATAGTAAGTTAATACTCATCGACTTACATTGCTCGCCGTTTTCAGTGATGGCCTGGCCAACATTATGCTCAAAGAAAAAGTTCACACCGACCAGTGACTTTTTCGCGATGCATTGGACACTCTTCGATCTCATCGACTATTCTGGTTATTCACGTGCCCATTTATCCAGATATGGACTTCATTGCTGAAGTTGACTTTTCGGTAAAAATTAGGGCCAGTTACCAACTCCTCCGACGACCAGGAGTGATAACTAAGTAGGCAGATGTAGCTTCAAGAAGATGGCCGTTATCAATATTCAACTGGAGCTGTTGGGACACTCTATTTAAGGTGCAGAAAAAAGAGATCAATATTTGGGTACCCTTATAGTTTATAAACCAAATTAAAATGAGTTCCCAGTGTTTTAGTCCAAGTTTTCACTCGTAGACGTACAAGTTTTCGCTTGAAGACATCTACATACAAAATTGGCCATTACAACCCTTCAGTCAGGATTACGGTCTAGCTTCTCACACCACTCATGTTGTGTGCCTTAATTTTTGTACTTGAGTGGCGGGACCTACAGTTTAACGGCGACTCCGAACGACAAATTTTTGAGAAACTTCTTCATGGCAGGTTTATTTACTCTCTCAGAGTTTTTGCCTGAAATTTGCTGAGAGGAAGTCGCCGAAGAAATATTTTTTTTTTTTCCATATTTTGTTTTGATGTCTGGCCTGGAGCTCGAACCCGGGCTTTACGTCTAATAAGCGAACACACTACTACTACTACACTACGGCGACTACAGATTTGAAGACATCAATTTTAAGTTTTTAGAAGACACTTCTAAATTTCCACATCAAACCTCTTTTGCCCATATGCAGACTGTCGGAACATGGTGCATTATATATTCTTTAAAAAACTAATTTTTATGTTTTTTAATTATGTATTTCCAACACCTATACACAAAAACAATAAAAAAAAATATTGAAATTTTAAATTGTTACTCAATGTTTAAAACAAAATAGTGTTGAGTACATTTAATTAAAAACTACCTGCTGAGATTATATTTTACAACGTTATACACTTATGGCTATAAAATATTGTTAAAAATTAATAAACAGTCATAATGGAGAAAAATGTATGCGTAACTACAATATAAAAATTTTTTTAGTGTTAATTGACTGTCAGTGCAATCTTATTTACCAAATATAAAATACAACAACAAAAGTTTCTTAAAATTCGAAATAAATTTTGAAAGATGTGCGAGAACAATAAAATCGATACGACGAATAATACTTATAATCAGAACAAGGTCTTGTTGCCAGCATCTTAACCAAAAGGGAAAGAGACATAAAACGGAGACATAGAAATCAAATCAATTCTAAAACATTGTGTGTGCATACAGTTTGTAATTTTTAAGAAGTAAAAAACAAAAAAAAACAAAAAATATTGAATGTTTATGGTAAATTCCCAAAACGAAACTAAATCGTACTCTTCATTTTTCACAAAAAAACTTCAACTTCAACTGATATTTTGTTATGCAGACATACTAAGTAGATGGTATATTTCATTCAGGGTGCATGATGTAATATGTAGTTTCTGCATTCTTTGAGTTTGATTTTCCGTCTGTTTTAAATATTTTTTTTTTTAATATTGTTAACAGCAAACTGCAGTAAGGTGACTTTCAGAATTACAGCAAGAACCTACAGTTGTTCCGAACATTGCTCATTATTTTACTAAAACCGTAAATATGGAATCAACTACCACTCACTATGAATGTGAAGTACCTAGGAATTACTCCGGATCCCGTTAAAAACAAGAAAGCAACTATAACGCCCGCCATTATATACTGGCTCAATGGGGCCGTGGTGGAACAAATCTTACTTTATGGTGGACCGTATGCGGAGTACACAGGCAATCATTATTGTCTGTTACACTCAATTAATTTCATTATTGTGGCCGTAGAGCTCATATTTCAAACCACAGGCCAGACATCTCCAACTAAAACGAAATGTGAAAAAAGTATTTCTTCGGCGACTTCCTGTCAGTATATCTCTCAAAAATCTGTCGTTCGAAATAAACTTTATGTCCCGACACTCATGTGTAAAATTAACACACACACAACAAAAGTAGTGTGAGAAGCTAGGTAGTAACGCTGACTGAAGGTTGGTAATGACCAATTATGTTATTTGCTCTACTCAATTAGGTGCTATTCGACATTCTACTTAAGCAGAGGACTGGGCTGGGTAACAATAGGGCTCAATGTAGTTACACCTTGCCCAACTTGGGCTAGGGACATGCTGAAATTCAGGAAAGTTATAAGAGGTACATGCATGTCGATTATATGGTTTCTTATAACTTTTTAAGTAAATTTAAATTTAATTTTATAATTCTAACCTGAAGATCCGGAGGTTCCGACTGGAGTCGTTAAGGTTTATACAGATGGCTCTTAAATGCTGGGCAGGGTAAACTGTGGTATACTATTTATTAAGAGTCTTGATATTGAATTTTCTTATAGACTGCCAGAATATTTTGAAAGTGGTTCAATGTTTATTGTATGGCGGGGTTTGTTCCGAAAATCTTTAGACGTTCATAAATTCCAAGTACACGCCGACGTGAGTATTAGTTGCCGATATAATGCTGAGATTTACAACCGCACGGGAAAAAGCAAAGCGATTATATTTTATCCCGTATGGACTGCAAATCGTAGATATGCTGCTACTCATATATCAAAATGATTTAACATCTACGACTACTGCTTTGTTGGTTATGAATTGAGAAGGTTTGCCGGTTTTATAGTACATTTGACGAATTATTACGAAGTTTGACAATGTTAAAGCGCGTGCTAGATCACGTGATGTTGAGACGAATATGTTGCCTCTAGGGAATGTTTGATCCTCGGTTTGTATATTAGTTGTAGTATCACTACATTAAACACTGAACTAAGTAGGACTTTGTCGTTAAAGAGTAGGACTTTGTCGTTATCTTCCAGAGTCGTAATTCTGGTTGGATTATCACTTAATATTTTTTGCGAATGGACAGTATTGAGTTTTCATTAGGACAGCTAAATTTTCTATACAACTTAAAAGATTATCACATCATGTGATGTGTTGCGTATTTAATTTACTTGTTGCAACCGTATGTCCACCAAGTTCAATTCTTCCATTTTGAGCAAAATAATGATCTCACAATGACTTGATTCTTGCAGAAGTATGTTCCAATGTGGACAAAGTATTGTACTGCATCCCGACTGCTCAAACTACCAACTTGGCAAGTTATGTTTGTCAATGTACCCACTGAGCCATAAAGGATAATTTTACGATGAATTTTGATAATAAAATTAAATAATTTGCAAACATTTTGTGAAAAAGCAAACCTTATTGAGCATTTTCGGCATCGCCACATGTTACAAAATTTTTTTTAACTGTTAAATATTTATACCGAAATACTAGAACACACAAATCGATAGTGGCTGAATTGAAGCAGTCAGTCCTTGTTTAGAAGGTCCTTATGCATATACCGGGTACTCTGAACCTGACACCAATGTATTAACGTATGTTACTTAGTAGAAACTCGTGAAAATCGATTGTCTCACATGTTGTCAATATGGTCGAGAGATTTACATCTTCAAATTCATGCAATTGTACGTTTGATTGTAGTGTGTTTGTTGTTCCTAGCAACCTAAAAAATGTTTTTATATCTATCCAGTTCTGTTTGTTTCTTTAATAATAAATCTTGTTATCCACCATTAATCAATTTAAACAAATTCATTTTTGTTTTTGGTTTTTGTTGTTGCTTCCCCAACTCTTTTTCTAATCATTGCTGGTTAATGTCTGCTCAAACATGATTCGTACCATTTCACATACTCGTACATTTGTATGGAGTTTATTCATGGTATTCTTTGTCTTCGTACTTATTGGCATGCGTTACAAATGCAAAGCAATTGGATTTCGGTTTAAAAACACAAATAATCCGTGTATTATTTTTATTATTCATAAATAATTATTTTTGGTTTTTTTTTTTTCATTTTAAATTTAAATTTTTTTTATAAGGGCATCTACTATTGTTTCAATTTAAGGAATTGTGTGTGAATCTCAATCTGCAATTAATAAACATACAAAATTCGTAGAAAAAAGTTAAAAAATGAATTTTGAAGAATTATTTGAAATTGATTGTATTTCTGTGAGCGTTAACAAATAAAACGAATTGATTTTGAAAATTGAATTCATTGGGTTTTTTTTGATGAGTTTGCAAAACTTAGCTACACTCATAACAATTTGTTTCTTCTATTTTATATGCTACATAGCTGTAGATGGCGGGGGATGTTTGCAACACCTTAAAACATCGCTAAAGAACAAGCTTTCCAACTTTCTGCTACGCTAACGACATTTGCATCATAGGGCATTACCAAGCGAGATGTTACTGCTGCCTTTAGTGCTATTGAACGGGAGCCTACTAAGATGGGTATGGAAATAAATGAGTGCAAAACAAAGTATATGTTATCGACAAGTAGAGACGCGCGGCGTATTGTTTCTCACATTACGGCCAATAACTATACTTTTGAAATAGTCAAGGAAGTTATTTATCTTGGCTCTGCCGTTACCACCAAAAATGATGTCAGTCTGGATATCAAGCGCAGGATCACTCTAAGTAAGTAAAGGATGCCTAGTTCTCGAGCAACGCCTATGCTGTTGCTTGTGTTCTTCAATTTTTCCAATCACTTTTAGTGACTATCCAACAATATTTCCTAACAATATGAACCACAAAATATCTGTTACCTTTCAAGCAAACTGTAGTATTGACTGATGAAATTAATTATTTTGACTGAATCAAGAAACACCGCAAAATTCTACAATCTCTATGCATACTGCATCGTCGCTTTTATTACAGCTTTGTCAATTTCGAAGTTAAATAACTCCCGACTGATTAGAACAAGTCTTCCGTATCTTCTGGTTTTCAGTATTTTCCTCAATCATAGATAATACAACGTCTTTATTTCTCTGCAATTTTCTTGCGAATTAACCAGTTCTTTACCAGAGGGTAGTATTCTGTCAAAATATTTCAACATTCGTGGCAAATAGGTTTTAACACGTTCACGACGGCTTGGGAACGTACACGCTTTCCGCCCATTGGCGGCTGCTCTAAATACTGATCGCTTCATCCGAGGAAAAGAGAAAATAATATACATATCGTCTAAAATCAAAATCAAATGCCCACATACCACCGAATGAGATCTTCTAGTGCGGGTCACCGTTGGTACGCGCTGCCGGATAAGGTTGTCTAGTGAGGGCCACCAGTAGTAAGCGCCGATGTGAATGTTTTTTGGCAATATAATTCTAGGAGTTACAGTCGTACAGTATCGTAGATTTTACAATTAAGAGGGAAAAGCGAAGTTTAGTTTTCAAAGCACTCCACATAGCTGATATTATTTTTCCCGCATGGACTGTAATATGCTGCTACTCAAATATCAAATAATGACATGAATATTTTTGATCGATGACTTGCATTTTTTTGTTTGACTTGCATTTTTTTGGTCGATGACTTGCATTGTTTTGGTCGATGACTTGCATATTTTATGCATTTTTTATGTGAATGGTATGCGTATCTTTGATCGGGTTTTTGTAACAATGACTTCCATATTTGGTCGATGATAAAGATATCAGCTTCAGCGCCTATATTAGCTGAATAACTCCTTGATACCTGAGCTGTCCAGCCCACTAGGTCTATTTCCCCCACAATTTCATTTTTTTATCAGATTTTGACAATCGACAATCAAAACAAATACATTAATCTTGACTTAATAAATCAAACAAATAAGAGCAGGAAGTATCTTTCCTAATTATCGTTTGTTGCCAACTGCAATCATTATATCATTATTAAAGAATAAATAAATATTTAATGCAAACAAAGCATCTCCGCTTATCTATTTTTAAAAAACAATGTTTAATTAAGCTCCACTTAATAGCCACATAGCATAAATAATTTATATACATAAGTACATATACATACATATATACATACCATATGTACCTATATAAAAGTGAATGTCTGAATGTTTGTTTGAAAGTTTTAGTTGCTTACACTAATCCTTCGATTTTCCAAAAATACATACATACATAATTGGCCATTGGCCAACCCTTGAGTCAGAATTACGACCTAGCTTCTCACACCATATAGGTTGTATGTGGTAATTTAATACTTGAGTGGCGGGACCTACAGTTTAACGTCGACTCCGAACGACAGATTTTGAGAAACTTTTTCATGTCACGTTTATTTACTCTCAGAGTTTTTGCCAGGAATCTGCTGAGATTCCTCTCCGTCGCCGAAGAAATATTTTTTTTTTCATATTTCGTTTTGATGTCTGGCCTGCGGCTCGAACCCGGGCTTTACCTCTAATAAGCGAACACACAACCTACTAGACTACGGCGACTAAAATTGATACTCATCGACCTATAATTCTCGCCTTTAACAGAAATGACCTGCCCAAAGTCTTTCTCAAAAAAAAAAACTTATATGGACCGATGAGGCCGTCAGCTTAAAATCCTTTTCAAAAAGTGACTTTTTCAAGTTGCATTCAACAGTTTTGTTTGCTTACGTATCCATTCATCTAGAAATGGGCCTCAAAGCTGAAGATAATTTTTCCATAAAAATTAAGATCAGTTGCCAACTGCTTTAGAGCCTATTCAGCGAACACATCTCATTCTTTATAGTTCTCCATGGTGATTTGACAAAAAAGGCTGAATAAATAACAACTAGTTTGACAGCTGTGGCTTCAACAAGATTGCCGTTATCAACTGACACAATCGCACCTAATACAACTATGATGCTTGAGGCGGCTGTCAATTTAAATTTAACGAACTTTGTCTTAAGGCCTAGGAAACTATTAATTTTTATTATCGATTACTTTAATTTATTTATTATCGATTACTTTAATATCTTATAAATCCGTACTTCAAGTACGTGTTGTATTTATGTTTACTCATTTCATGCATTCGCAAAGCAATGACTGGCTGATATCAATGCCAAATATAGAAAAAATTTACTTTTTTTCTTTGTATGAGATTCTTTAGTTTAATTAAATTTAAAATATATTAAATATTCATCACATTTTCTTATTATTCTATTGCAGTTTCTGTCTGTTGTTTTTTGCAATTCATCTTTAATTGAAACAAACAATTCTTAAATGTTTACATTTAAAACACTGTATACAATACTGATGTAATTGATGTATTGAAATAGACTTCTTGATACAATTAATTATTGGCAACTTTATATGTAGCTGTTCAGATACAGAAGTACTCTGACACTGTTGTTGATTGCAATTAAAATCAAACGATATCAACAGGTGCTTGCTTTAGAGCAATAAGTTAATCAGTGTAGCTTTGATTTGATTTTATTTTAATTAATTTTCTATTGATTAATATTGCCTGTCATTTTTGAAATATTTTAAAAACCGGAAACAAATTACACGATGAAAATGTAACAATTAAAACGTTTTAATAGAATGGCGGCATACCAGATAATTAAGAATTTTTGTAAAAAATTAGATTAAATTTGAGATCATTTAAAATTTATGTATGTCTGTCTTGTTATTTTAAAATTAAATCTTTTCCTGTAAGAGAAATAAAGAAAATGTTTATTACCTAGGCATTGCAACACGGATTTTTTTAAGGCCAACGCAACTTAAACAGATTTGTTAGATAATCGAACCTATAATTGAGGACTGCTGGTTAAAACACTCTTCTCCGTCTGCACTTAGCTGCCAGCTTAGCTGCCAAAGAAGCGACATTCTACAGAACATTTTATATCCTACAATGGCAGAGGTAGGTAGGAGTACAACATTGCTGACTATGATTCACGATACTGTCATGTTCTCTCATATTAAATCTTCCCATCGTACATATGAAGCCGATTCAGAGCATAATGCTTTAGTGCAGTGAGTCCCAAACATATTAATTGGGCAAGTCAGTGCTTTATATCAGTATTAAATAAACTCTTTCTGAAACACTTAATTTTGGGTAAGCACCGCAGTAGGAAGGTCATACTGAACTCGTTTAGAATAAGTCACACGTATTATAAGGTGTATGAAGTAATTGTGAATGGTTAGTCGTGAACACATAGACTATGACAATGATACTTTAAACGTTCATTCTGGCAAACGTACTATGTTCATTCTCATATGTAAAAACATACCACCTCAAAAATCAGATCAGGAGCACTACTACTAAAGGTTTGACAATCATCTGAGACCCATTCACCTTCGGAAATATAAAATCTGCATACGTTTGTGAATGTAGGAAAAGGAGGCAAACAACCAATGATTCACCAAGACACAATGAAATCGCAAACGAATTTAACGGTTTAGGGGCATCTCAGGACAATATGTCTAAGATGGCGATTGATTAGAACTGAAGTAGTTGAAGGCGAATCACTTTGAGCGATGTGGACTTAAAATACAAATTCTCTGAAGTGTAATTACATTAAGAAGCTGTTCACATATATAATTGCTTCTTACAACCCTTTAGTCAGGGTTGCGATTTAGCTTCTCACACCACTTATGGTTTGTGTGTGAATTTTGTACACGAGTAGCGGGACCTTTTCCATGGCAAATATATATACAACCATACCAAGGTTGCGAACGATATTTAATCAGAAAAACGAAAACGATACCCACGTAATGTGACTTAAAAAATCCTTTACAGAAGCTTACATTTATTGATAATCTGTCTTTTAAAAGGAATTTAAACTGTTGAAGTCGCCGTGGTCTAGTAGGTAGTGTGTCGGCTTATTAGACGAAAGGCCCGAGTTCGAATCCCAGGTCAGACATCAAAACGAAAATATGAAAATATTTCTTCGGCGACTTCCTCTCAGCAGATTTCTAGCAAAAACTCTGGGAGTAAAAATTGCCATGAAAAGCTTCTCAAAAATCTGTCGTTCGGAGTCGACTTTAAACTGTAGGTCCCGCTACTCATGTATAAAATTAACGCACACAACACGACGTTGTACAATGGGTCAATTCGACCTCCGGGTACTGTACTTGTCACAGTTGACAAGTACACGTCCTCTAACCTAACCTAACCTAACCTAACCTAAACTGCCTCAAAAACAAACCATGTTTTTATTCCGAAGAATAATAAGAACCATTTGCCCCAAGTCGAATCATACACCACTACAAGCAACTTGATGTTGTTTGGCTTCCGAAACCAGAAAAGAAATTCAGGGTAAAGACTATCTTAGAAAATGTTAGTACCATTATTACCTTGGTTTTGTCATAGCGTCATTGAGAAGCTTAAATGAGCTCATGTTGGAGTCTAAATCTGGCTGTGCTAAGCAAAAAGAGCAAAAGAGAGAATACTTCCTCACCAACACGAAACTGAAGTAAAAAACGCAAAGGACTCTAGATGTCCTCGAAATGCGACTAAAATTTAATGATTGACGATCGCCTGAACTTAAAGGGCCTATGAGAGCTACAAATGACTTGGACAGAATATTTAGAAATGTTGAAAATGTTGTCTAAAAAGAATACATATTTATGAATCTGAAGAGTAATGACTCAATGCTATTTGAAGGAAATAAGAAGGGAAAGAACCATAAACTAAAACCATCTTGGGAAGTAACTATCAATCAGATTGATGACACGACGTTTTATTTACTTACACTCTTCTAGTTTCATGTTTTGAAGTTGCCAGAGTCCAGTAGGCAGTGTGTTGGATTATAAGACATGAGGCCACAAACCACAAATCGTAGGTTAGGCATCTCCAGCAAAAAAAAAATTAAAAAAAGTTCTTCGGCGACTCCCACTGAGCAGATTTCTGGCAAAAGATCTCCGAATAAATAAAAATTGCTATGAAAAGTTTCCTACAAATTTGTAGTTCGAAATCGACTTTAAACTATGGGTTCCGCCACTCATGTATAAAACTAACACACACAACATAAGTGGTGTGAGAAGCTTGAGCGTAATCCTGTCTGAATGATCAATTGTGTATGTATGTATGTATATATACAGTGAGCGCCAAAAGTGAGTAAGCACCACTGAAATAATTAATTTTCTTAGGATAGCGAGAAAAGTAAATGAGAATAGTCGAATAAATTTCCAAAAATAAAAACGTTTATTTATTACTTATAAAATGTTAAAACAAAAACAACAATTCATGATAAAGGAACTTTTTTATACTTAAGAACATAATAGAAAATTTAAAATTATAGTGGGTGTTTACTCACTTATGGCGCTCACTGTATATTTACCGAGTTCATAATTACGGCATACAGTTAAGGAATGTTCGGAGGCACCCACCTTTATATACCAACAAATTTTAGAATTAAATTAAAAATTCTGGGAAAAGGATTATTTAGTGGTTTGATCTTTCTGTAGGAAACTAGAGGTTTGTAATTGGAATGGGCTAACAAAGGAAAGCTCGCTTTTTTGTGTAGTTGATCAGTTCTCTTTTTTTTTCTTGTGTCCTGTGTTATCTTTTCACATCTTTCTCTCTACATCTCTCTCGTTCACCTTTTTTTCAAGCCCATTACCTACTTTATTTCTCTGTTTACGACGATCACAATGGCTGAAATGCCCTTTGGCTGAAATTTGTACATACTTGTCTTCATAACCATACACATCCGCAAGCTTACCTAGCTGCATATCTACTGTACTACATTAAAAAAAAAATCATTTTTGTAAAAACCTCATCCATGGTAACTACAGAAAACTGATATGGTTTACATCGTTTTTAAATACCAATCCTATAAATTAAGTTTGTAATGCATATTCACCCTTTTCTTTTTAAACAAAATTTTTAGCATTTATTCGAACCCTCCTCCTCCTCCTCCTCTGTTAACTAAAAACAAAACACATTCCAAAATGTCGTTTGCTTGAATTTTTTTTAATTTTTTTCTAATTTTTTTGCATAAAATTCAAATCCATTATTTTTTCCAACACTTTTCAATGACACCACCAGAACAGAAGATGACCATTTGTTTCTAATTTTTCCATTGCAGCAACAAAAACAAATGATTAACCAACAACAAGTTGATGAGAAGAGAAGAAGAAGAGAAAAAATTGAAAAAATCACAAAAACAACAACGATGTTGTTGTCTTTACAATGACAGTTGAAGGTTAGCATCATTATAATTTGCCTTAAAAACCGATCAAATCGTTTGTTATAATACCAAACGCTTTCAAAAGCACAGATGAACCACTTTTAATGGCTTGTTAGCCATAGTCATAGTCATAGCCATGGATATTTTGATATGGCCAATAGCAACAGCAAAAAACAAAAAAACAAAAAGCGAGATGCTATTGCACTTACTATTAGCACAACAGGCCATATCTGTAGCACAACTGTTAAATGATCGCAATGTTTTCAGAAATTTTGTTGCATTTAAATCGATTCTATTGATGATGATCTAAATAAATTACAGAAAAAAAGCAATGTGTGACTTGTGACATTAATACAATGATTAAATGTTGAAAATTTTAATTGTTAAATAAATGCAAGGATGCAAGAAAAATACATCAACCGCGAGCCAAACACACAAACATTCAGACAGACAGACAAATAAATTGTTGCAACAATTGCTGCTTCTGTTTCATGAGTTAGACATAGAGACAGAGAAACTATACAGCAACTATAAGATGGTCCGATACACAGGCAGACATACAGATGGAACAGCCATAAAAGTTGGAGAGCTCAACAGGTGATTAATGTAAAAAATTTAAATTTCATGGAATATCAATTGACATAATGATGGAGTGAGTAGATGTTGTACGAATTTCGCTGGCAGATATAAAATAAAAGGAAAAAAACTCAGAATGTCGAAAGGAACAAACAGCACACGTACTCGTACAAATAGATTCATTGGCAAATTCAACTTTAACCTCTATTAACAGAGTACTATTTGGTATGGGCAGAAAATGCAATGCAGTAGCTTATTATACAGTGTGGTGTGCCTACTACTTTGTAAGTTTGCAAGTTTGTATTTTAAAGTTAGGATAGGTTGAGAGCAGAGATTATTAGACTCATTGTAGTCGTTCTAAAGAATAAGAAAAAGGCAGTTACAGAAGAGTTGTAATATGGTCTCTAACTCCTCCCCATTACAATATATCTTGCAAATCCGGATAGGATCTAGCCAAGATCGTTATCAGCGACCAAATCTTGCAATCCGCTGTAAGAAATTCAATCACTGGATTTATCCACCCCCACACGCAAGCCTAGTCTAATAGCATACATGCATAATTGGAAATTACAACCCTTCAGTCAGGATTACGGCCTAGCTTCTCACACCACTCATGTTGTATGTGTTAACGTCGATTTCGAACGACTGATTTTGAGAAACTTTTGGCAGGTTTATTTACTCTGAGAGGTTTTGCCAGAAATCTGCTGAGAGGAAGTTGCCGAAGAAATATTTTTATTTCATATTTCGTTTTGATGTCTGGCTTGGGGCTAGAACCCAGGCTTTACGTCTAATAAGTGAACACACAACCCACTAGACTACGGCGACCTCAATATACATTACAATATATCTTGCAAATCCAGCTAGGATATAGCCAAGATCTTTGTGAGCGACCAAACCTCGCAATGCGCTGTAAGAAACTCAATCACTAGAATTACGCTGGACTTAATCAACCCCAACCGCAAGCCGAGTCTACGTACGTATATATATAATTGGTCATTACAATCTTTCAGTCAGGATTAAAACCTAGCTTCTGTCACCACTTATGTTGTGTGTGTTATTATTATACATGAGAGACGGGACCTACAGTTTAATGTGGACTCCGAACTACAGGTTTTTGAGAAACTTCTCATAGCAATTTTTATTTACTATCAGAGTTTTTGAGGGAAAAAACAATTTTTTTTCATATTTCGTCTGACCTGAGGTTGGAACTGCGGCCTCACGTCTACTAAGCCAACACACTACAAACTAGACTACGACGATTTCATAAGCCGTCTAGCATCGTCAATATAAGATCAAAGAATTCTGCAAACACAACATTCCAATCAAACCTTCCAACGCTTCTTTTCGATAAGTTTATAGAAATAGCAGATGGGAGGATTACCACCAACCACAAAGTCACCGGAACCAATATAGCAAGCCTATTCGCATTATATTTCTTCGTATACCACTATGTTCCGGAATTCGATATGATCCAAGGGCTTTTATGAAATCCTTACAAACTCGAACCAATCGTGATTTATATCGGACCAAACCAAACGCTTTCAGGGCAAACTGAAACAGATTCCGCATTTGCACAGCCTGGACCAGCCGCATACTTAAAGTCTCTTCTAAACAATATATATCTTTGCTTGAAAGATGCTATAGGCACTACACAAACTAAAATGAAACTCCAGTCTTTAAAGAACACCCTAGTGACAGTTCTCCCATCCAGATTTAAAAATGAGTATATAATTTCGCCTTATAAGTACCCCTCTGTCCCACAAGGCTCTAACCGAATAAGAATTTCCAGCCTAGAAATAATCTTCGCCTCTTACAACATTTACAAGGTTCGACCAAGAAATGTATTTCTATCTCCTGTGGAGAAAACGTTCAAAATACAGAACTGGCATATGGGTTGCTCATCCAAGCAGTCCTATGCTCTCAGGCGTACACATCGCTTACAAATCAAATGTGGTAAAACAGAGAATAGTGTCAAGAGCAGTCTGAGGGCAAGTCCTTCTTATAATTTCCGGCGAAGGTTGACTAATCGAATATTAACTGATTTCTTTTCACTGCACATATATTAACCTTAGAGACCAACAATTTACGAAGGTAGATCTAGAAGTTCATGACTTTTAAAATGAACTTGAGTTTATTGAATAAAAAAAAATCGATTTATTTATGCTTTGAACTTTATATTCACATTCAAACTAGATTTCTTTGTCGGATTATTATATCACCAATCACTGCGGATATAAAAACAAAAAAGGCACTTCGGACTATAACGGAAGAATGTGGCCCCAAATTGTACGCTAGTATACAATCAAAAGATGCCAATCACAAAATAAACATTTTCAAATTTCTATAGGAGTTAACTTACAAATAAATGTTTACAGGACCTAGTATATCGTCCTTTCAGTTAAAATTCGAGAAATTCAGAGAAGTCGGAGAATTGTTGACCCGCTCTCGTATGTTGCATATGTTCCATCAGAAACAGATCATCTGCACAAAATCTGTGTTGTCATCTGGTTCATACCGAACACTGCATTATCCTTTAAATGATTTCTCACTCGCATTGTGTAATGTCTCCAGTTATTTTAAGTCATCTGCTACCCACGGATTCCATTCCACAACAGCATGACATATTTAAATGTTTGTCTGTCGTAGGATATATCCTAAACACTTTATTTTTTGTCTTTTTATTTAATTCTTGATACTTTCCTGATTAGCTAGTCTCAGAAGTTAATTGTTTAAAATTGTCCTTGAAGCTCTAAGGCATCTATTTGATTGGATTCTTCTTTCAACATCACTCTCAGTGCCTCCATCAGAACTAACTTCTCTCCTTAGGTAGTACATCTTCTTAATATGACCTTAATGATACAAGTTTTCGTCTTATCTACAGTCAAAGAAAAAAGTCTACGTACAGTGGTGTATGCAGACTTTTTTACCGCTGATTTTTATTAAATTGAAAAAGATGTTATAGAGTTGTTAAAGGCAATTAAGACAATTAAGAATGTTTAAAGAATGAGCGAATTTAAAAAAGTATAACTTAGAAATTATTGGTAAAAACGCTGTATGTAGACTTTCTTCTTTGACTGTATGTTGAACTTTCATCGGTTTCCTGCTGCAATTGACGCAAGTCTTTCATATGATCTACTTTTGCTGCGACCAGTATTATATTGTCTACATTATCTGGATTTACTAGAATTTCATTAACACATAATGGTATCGTCTTTTATCCCACAGTTCTTCCCTCCAGTATATATGTACATCTAGTATTGTCACAAACAGTAATGTTGATGGCAAATATTTTTGCTTGATTTCTTATATTGTGTTGTATGGTTCGCTACTAAGACCGCTTTGCAACACACATGCTTCAACATTGCTATGATGCATCTTTATTAAATTTTGGTCAATACAGCCCTTCAGTCCGGATAACGACCTAGCTTTTCACACCATTTATGTTGTATGTCTTAATTTTTATAAATGACTCGACTCTGAAAGACAGAGTTTTAAGAAACTTCTCAATGGCTGAGAGGAAGTCGCCGAAGAAATATATTTTCATATTTCATTTTGTTCCAGATCCTTGGCCTGGGGTTTGAACCGTGCCCAACACACTGCCTACTAGACTACGGCGACTTTATATGAAAGTGCTAATCATATGACGAAATCCGTGTGATTTAAAACAAGTCCTTTTCACTTGCTATATGCTTTATGATCCCCCTTCTTGAAATTTTAATAATTAGAGCCTCCTTATATTGGAAAAAATTCTGCAATACAATCTGAAATATTGGTAGAAACCTGCAGGTTTACGTGGTACATGGCCTATAATGTTGTAAAGTTAAAAGGTAATATCAAGGTACATACAGTTAACACGACATTCTTTAAAAATCTTTCTCCATTGACACATTGTCACACATCTATCATTTGTCAATCAATAAATAATCAGAAGCGACTTTTTCTCCAAAGCATTATCTGAACGAAACATTTTTGCCATCATCATCATCATCAGCATCAGCACACACACAGATCAAAGAAGTTGCCAACGTTTATCTATAAAAATAACGATTTTGTTTGTTTCAAATACTGTCAGTACAATCCCCTAAACCATTCCTATCTAACTAACAACAATAAACAGAAAAATACCCCCAGTTTTCTGTTTTTTTTCTTCAAATCTCTGCTCAATTGTTTACTGTATGATTTGGCTTGAGAAATACTCCTCATAAAGCAAAATTTTTTGGGGAACATAGACTTCAACGTGTCTAATCACGCCTTTGAATTGTTTAAATTTTATTTCTTCTTCTCGTTGACTTTTTCCAAAAAAATAACGACGAAAAAAATTATTCAATAATATTATTATTGTTGTTGTTGCTGTTGTTGTTGTATTTCGATGCTATGCAGACAAGCCTTAAAAACTAAGCAGAAAAAGAAAACCTAAATATTATTGCATACCTGCTAATGCACCTAAATAACTCTTTTTTAAGTTTAAATTTAATTTTTCTTTTTTCTTTATTTTTTATTTCGATTTCTAATTTTATTTTTATTTAATTTTATTTTTATTCTGCTTTGGTTGACGTTTTTCTATTTACACTAAATCAAACACAGATCATCGCCTCGGAACATTGTCGAGCATAATAAAACAAAAAAAAACACAATGCAACGTCCGTCTGTGTCTACAACTAGTCTCAAACATATTTTGGTTAATATTCCATTTAAATTTTGAGTCTAAAGTTAAGTTAACAATTTTTGGGGGCGCAACCATAGCCACATTAAATAATGTCTAAGTCAACAACAACAAGAATAATACATAGTTAAATAGCAGATGAAACAGTGACGTTAAATAATTTTGTTTTTTATTTTTTTTTTTATTTTTAATCATACGGTTTAAAGAAGAAAGGCGTTTATTTTGTAATAATTTATTAAAAGTAAATAAAAAGAAAAATAAAAATTATTAAAATTACCGTAATAACTATTGTATATGGAACAATATATGCCTTTGAGGCGTAAATAAACCCCACTAACCCATTAGTCCTTATTTTGATAATGATTGGTTATTACATCATAAGATTAAAACTTATAAAAAAGTTATAAAAATTTGTGTTTGAAAAATAAATTTTTATTTTAAAATACAATAAAATTTTTAATATTCATTTAAGACTTACAAAAAGTTGTATCAGAAGTACAGGCTAGGCTAGGTAAGATTTATTACCATTTGAGAAATATATGTAGGACACAACTCAATCAGTTTCTAAAAACAGTTCTATTAATCAAGTTATTCCAGAAAATTAAGTGTTTGGCCTACTGCAGCAAGTTCCAAAATAATAGGGTCGTCATCTGTCGTTAGTTAGAAACAACGAGAGGTGTTACTAATGTTTGCAATAAATTACCATCTACCACATGATGCATCTGTAACATCAATATGCTACAGAAATAGACTTCAATAACCCAATTATTAAGACTACAAACACTATATCTATATTAATTCACCTGAATTGTATTTTCATCTTTATCTGTTAACGATTTTTAAATTTGCACTCAAATATCACTCTGCTCAAACATCACTCAAGCTTGCTAACTGTTAGCCAATCCATTTTAAAATTTTCCAAGCAAAAATGTAAAGCTATGTACGTGGTATTAAAAAGGATTTAACATTTTGCATTCTTAATTTAAACAATAAGCTACATACATATAAACCAGGTGACTAAGTCCATATGCCTGTTGTAATGTAAGAGTTTCTAGTAGTAAATTGTCTCATAACCTCCACAGAAATAGTAAACTATTCAATCATACAATATTCACATAATGTTTTTCAATTGCTTACTAAATTTGAGTTTTAAAAGCTTACTTACATAAGTATGTCGGGAAATTTTGAATTTAAAATTCGGAACACAACTTTCCAAACTTCAGAAGTTGAAATCTTGCAATATTTTCCATGTAGATTTTTAAGGATATTCTTTTGTATATTTCTTTAAATTTATTTATTTATTTATTTATTTATTTATTTATTTACTAGCTGTACCCTGCGCGCTTTGCTGCACTACAAACTAAAATAAATTTGAAGGAAAGACATTAGACAAATATCCAATTAAGTTTGAATCATTTTATTGATTTTGTTTCCCGTTGTCCAGATGATTCAGACGAACGGGCCTGAGTAGTACGCATTCGATCAAGTGATTCATTGTTTAAGTGATTCATGCGAACGGATCTGTGCGGCATGTACTCGAAGATTTTTCAGTCTCAATGCTGATTCTGAGGCTAGTAATGCTCTTTTCTTTTCTCTTCAACACAGGATCAAATGCACAGTTTACGATTTAATTAATTTCGAAGAATTTTCAGTGGCGCCACCTGTCGGAAATTGGTTATACCAACTTAGAAACCTTCGTCGGCTCATGCGCAACAACTTTGCTAAAGATTAAATGCATAGTTTACGATTCCATAAAGTACATTCATTTTTATATATATAGATAATTTAAACTTGAAAAAAAAAATAAATAAAACAAAAGTCTACGAATTTAATTTTGGTTATATTTTTTCTTATTTGGTGAATTTTTTCACAAATGTTGGTTACAAAATTTTTTTCTTTCCCTTCTATCTTTCCCCCGCGTCGTTCTTAACACTTTATTTTCTTTGGTTTTATACATCAAGAATCACAGATAGCATACTTGTAGGGGTAACTACCATGCGTATGAGTAATATATTTCAAATGCAATTAAATATTAAGTATGTAGTATATAGTATACATGGGCATGGCCCCTCGCTCATTTGGAATATCAACATAAAAAGTAGCCTATAACTCCTTCCAGACATACAGGAAGATACTGTGAAAATTTCAAGAAAATCGGTTCAGCCGTTTAATCGTCTATAAACTTCAAACATACAAACATACAATCAAACACACATTCATTTTTATATATAAGATTTATTTATTTATTAATTTATTAATTACAATACAATTACAAATTATATTCTAATTTTATACGAGCGGAGTAACAAAACCATATGCTCGGTGTAGTGTCACAGACCAGAGTCTCTGGTGGGAATCGAACCCACGACCCTCACGCTAATAGTCTAGCACACTACCCACTAGACTACCAGGGCACCCTTTTTTAAATTTATTATTAGTTTTTATATTTGAATTTTACAATAGAAAAATGCTTTGACCATCTCCTCCCCTCTCTGATTTCACTGCTACTCTCTTTCTATTTTGTTATTATTTTATTATTATTTTAATCTTTCATAAGATATTCCATTTTTTGACTTTGATTACTGTTATTTTACACTTTAACAAACATATTAAAACGTTTAATAATATTACTCATTTAAAACCAATAATTAATACCCGTTTAATCATTTGAGGTTTCTGATTCATTCAATATTTGTTCATTCATAATATTTACTCATTCATTTGCATATGTATACACATTCACAAATACCGGATTTATAAATTTTTTAATTTAATTTAAGAACAAATCACATTATTTATAAAATGTAAATCTAACCATTCAAAGAACTTCGAATTACTTATATAAAAGGGGATTCTCCTACGGAAAACATTTTTTTGATATATTTCGTCTTAATAGAACATTGCTCTAGTCAACAGCCGTCTACCAATAGACTCCTGTTACTATTATAAACTTGGTCATTTGTTTTATATTTGCCAGCAGGTTTGGTAAGGTTATGCTCAACTTTCGCCTCAGCACAGCTCACTTGAGATAAGATCACGTTATCTATAGTGTCCGTTTCATAATTACAACTCCTGGTTGGCACCTCTGAACCTTCCTGAGAGTCTTATAAAGGTTTCAATTTGTTTGAAATCGTCTTTAGCCAAACACGTTTTGTCATTGAACTCTGCTTATTAAGCATTACTCGAAACAAGGCTAAGCTTAGTAAATATTGGTAACAATTTCGTTTCCGGAATTTCGTTGTTCTTACATACATACATACATAATTGGCCATTACAAAAGTTCAGTCAGGATTACTGCCAAGCTTCTCACACCACTCATGTTGTTTGCCTTAATTTTATACTTTAGTTGCGGGACCTTCAGTTTAACGTTGACTCCGAACGACAAATTTTTGAGAAACATTTTCATGGAAGGTTTATTTACTCTCAGAGTTTTTGCCAGAAATCTGCTGAGAGGAAGTCGCCGAAGAAATATTTTTTTTCATATTTCGTTTTGATGTCTGGCCTGGGGATCGATCGCGGGCTTTACGTCTAATAAGCGAACACACTACCTACTAGACTACGGCGACTCGTGCTCATTAAGCATTACTCAAAACAAGGCTACGCTTAGTAAATATGGGTAACAATTTCGTTTCCGAAATTTCGTTGTTCGTACAAGCACGAAAGAAGCCAAACATTCTGGACATCCAGTTTAAATTCTTACACCAGAAACAATTGCAAAACTTCACAATGCTAGATTGAAAAAGCTAGAGATTTAGGTAGCTATAGGCATTCCACATAGCTTAGAGGTATCAATTTGAAAAAATAACTAGGGTATGAGAAAACTTTTCGGTCTCGATCGACTACGAGAAATTGAAAGAGAGTTTGGTTTGGTATTGTTTCACAGCAATTCGGACGAAATTTTCTAATGCCGTTTCGTAACCCTAGATAAAGCCTAAATAAACACCTCACCGCGGAACCATCAGTCAAATCATTAAATTTCTGCGCCCAAATCGATGCCTGATAAATCCGTCAATCGCATTTTTTGTTGCATGCGATATATTCCGCATTGACCATCTTCAAGCGAGTAAGACTCTTAATGGCGTATATCATATGAGTTTATTTGATGAGAATTTAAAAACAAACATTCAAATTTAGAAAAACTCTTTGAAATCCGGACAATCCAAAGATGCAAATAAATTAGGTTACAAATTGTTTCCTCTTATCTGTCCTATTTGTGGAATTATCTATCAGTGACTATTTCTTATTTCTAAATGTGAGGAAATGACTCTACGGAAACAGTTTTGAATTCAATGGCGACTTCCTTTCAGTAGTATTTTAATACGAGCTCTGAGAGCAAATAAAATTTGTAATGAAAAGCTTGTCTATTCTGTTATTGGGTGTTGACTCGTAGATAAAAATTAACACACACAACATGGGTGGTGTATGAAACTAGGTCATTATCTTTACTAAAGGGTTGTAATGTCCAATGTCTGTATATAATTTTTTTTTAGTATATTTTACAGCTTTTTTATAACATTTTTGTATCGCACTGTAATTGACAGTTTAACAAAATTACTGTTAAATGCTTTATTAAACAGTTTTATACTCCATAGAAATACTTTTTTATAAAATCACACAAAATATCAACACGAAGCAATCCCTGACACTGTTACATCATCATCAACGAATTATGCTTAAACGAAAATCCTTCCAAAAAAAAATAAATAGGAAAAGAAATTGTTGTTGTTGTATGCTTTAATATTTTGACATGCAACAAATTATAATACACGAATTTCATAATATTTTTTTGGATTTCTGTGTCTGCTTGCTAGACAATTAAGAAATTTACAATATTTTAGTTTCGTTTTATTTTTTTCATTCAATAACAATGTGCCTTGTTCCCTGAATGTATCAGGGGAAAAGATATTTATAAATTATAAAAATCCATGCAGCCATTTATTTCATTTATCCCATTCATCTATCCAATCACCACAACTTACAACAATGTTATGTTAAAGGAGCGTTCATAACCTAGTAACAAAAGAAACAATATTACAAACAATTGTTATTTGTTTTTGGACAGAAAGAAAAAAAAATTTTTTTTTGTCTGTCTTTGTGGTCGTTTATGTGGCATCTTCTTTGATAAGTTATTAATAAAGTTTTTGGAAATACCCTCCATTAAACAGGTTGTCTATTAGTTGGATGCCAACTGAACGAGCGAGCATTTCTTTGCTGTTTCCCATGCAAAAGTCAGAACTTCAATATTGGCATTAAAATGAAGAAAATGTGGGAGATTTGAAATGAAGTTAACACTTTAAGGACAGCTATTCTACTATCGTGTACAAAAAAGCTTCGACGCAGTGCTTTGGTTCATATTTCTGTTTTAAACGCTATTGTGGTAGTCATATCTTGGAAGAAAAAAATTGCTAAGATCCTCTATCTATTTTGCTATCGATCCACTAAAACTTTTTAAAATTTGTCCTAGTCTTAAAAAGGTTAGCCGCCCTAAAAATCAAGGACCATTCACCTACTACTTCTGGTTAGCATTGTTCAAATGCTAGTCAAGAATTTCTAGATGCACGAAAATCAATCGGCTCTAGTTCCCAAGTGCCAGAAGAGATATTCTGCGGCCTAATCTATTGACTGACTACCAAACGTATCTAATAGCGCAAAGTATAGTTTAAATCTCAGCATAAATATTGTGCATTGCAGGTATATGAACCAGTAGAACATGTGGTCAAACATATATACTGACATGTCACTATATATAAAAATGAATGAGTGTTTATTTGTTTGTGGGTTTGTTTGTTTGAAGTCTACAGGCGGGTAAATGGCTGGACCGATTTTCTTGAAATTTTAACAGTACCTTCCTGTATGTCTGGAAGGAACTATAGGTTACTTTTTATTTTAAAATATCAAGTAGGCGAGGTGCCACGCCCACATACCCAATAAGTATTTAATGTCGCACATCTCATAAACTGATGAAAAGATCGAAATGCGGGTGGAAGGAACACCGTATGCGAGGATTCATTATGCGGCTCGGTAGGTGGCCATTACTTCCACCTGGAATGCGCTGCAATAGTCCGACAGCCGGAGTGAAATGTTCAAATCCAACGACGCGCCAACGGGACAGGGCAATGAGTCTTGTCCCATATAAATGATTGCTTGCTGCTCCCTCCCATTTGATAATGATTTCTTGATCCAAATTTCTACCATTTCCTCTCCAAATATTTTATGTTCAAACCTGTATGATCAAATACAGATCAATATCAAGTACAATAGTTGAGGGGTTTTTAATCAGATGGATTGATAAGCTTCGAACTTAGTGAGGATTGCAGTAACGATAAACTGACTAAGGTTGAATCGTTTTGGATTTAGCATCATCTCTGTATTTTCAGTACTCAGATAAAGTTCAATTCTCTCATGGAGTTTACATAACATCCACTTTGAAATAATGCCGAGGTACGCTTAATGTCATGAATAATTATAGGCAGAATGAACCATGAGCAAAGTACTAAGTTTGTGGCATGGAAGATGTGTCACTACGCATTTACTGTAATAGCACCTCTTTTAAATAAAAATTACATACATACAAAAATTACACACATACATACATTCAATCAGAATTACGACCTAGCTTCACACATCACTTATGCTGTCATCACTTATGCTGTGTGTGTAGCGGGAGGAAGTCTCCGGAAGGAATATTTTTTCACATTCCGTTTCATTCGAGATATCTGACCAAGGGTTTGAACCGCTGCCTTACGTCTAATAAGCCGACGCACTACCTACTAGACACCAACTAGCAACATCGAAGTTAATTCAAATAAATTCCCAGTCATCATCGACGTAATAGTTGCCGGCCGTAACTTATATTTCGTTTTACCTCCGATTACTGCCCGGCACATCCTGATAGTGCACTGTAGGCAGTGATAATAGGTTACTTACTAAGATAGGAAGTGCTCGTGTAGCTCATCGTCACAGCATTATCAGCTTCGCAATGATATCGAGCTCAAACCTTTAGCATAACCACGATCCTTTTTCGTTGACTTATAATCAACAAAAAGGTTATGTGTGTGAACCTGGTTTTCATTAATATTCTGTTGAACTCGGCTTAGTGCGAGTATGTGGTTGAAAACGTACTTTTAGGATCCAATTAGTTGTATGGGAAGAAGCTTCTTTCCCTTTTCACAATACGTTTAGGGAGCAGCGCTTTATCACTGTAGTTGGCGCATATCGGCGTGTTTCTTTTTTAGTGGGCAATCGTTAGGCAATTCTTCTTCCAACCATATTCTGCAAATAAAGGCTTATAATAATAATAACATCATAAATTTAATGCAATTGGTCAGTTCACACAAGCCGTTGTATCGATGTATTGAGTGTATTGTTGGACGACTATACAACAGTGTATGCTTGTTGTTGATAATTGGTTTTATGCTATCAAATTGTGTGAATGAAAATGTTTTGAAAAAGTTGTGTTGGTCTCGTGCGATCAAATTGTTTTAATTCCAAAAATTATGAAGAAGAATAAGAAAAAGATTTGGAATACGAAATACACAATACAGTATAGCATTGAGCGTTCACAAGGAACCAAGTGTATTCTATACAACATACACGGTACCAAGTCGTTTGAATTGGCCAAATATTGTTTCCGAATTAACCACTCAGCGAGTAGACCATCAATACCATCAACCTAGTTGTTTTACATCATTTGATCATAATTTTGGCCTCGTCATGATGGGCCAAAGAAATGTACAGACCGTCAACACTGACTGAAGTCGGCGAAGCATCTTCTCTAAAGGTGGTTTCGTGTCTTCATTTCCCCAAAATAGCATAGAGAAGTGTGTCAACCTTAACTTCAGTATCATTTATGAATATGTAAGCAGGTTAATGTTTTCGTCTTTGCAGGAAGAAGCTTCGGGTTTGAAAATTTTGGTCAGATTCTTAAGCCTTTTGGAAATTTTACTGACGTGCACCAATTTTTTATTCTCTCTTTTTGTGTCTATTCTTAACTATATGTAGCCCTCAAAAATAAAATGGCTGATGATGATGTCATCAGATACAGCTTAGTCATTCCCTCCTTTTAAGTTAATACTTTCGATCATATTTCGATCGTAAGTCAAAAGTAAATTTCTTCTACACCTAATGGGTTAATAAAATTTACATAGCGGATTTCAAGATATTATTCACATGTATGTATGTACATACATTTTAAATAATTTAAATGCCTTTTATTTTATTTAATTTCATTTGATTTGATGTATGTATGCAATATTTTAATTTTTGCCAATTTATATTATTCACTTCGATTTGCTGCATATGAATGCTGTGTTGTTGTTTCTTTTTTCTGTAAATTTTTTTTATTGGTTGATTATTAAACGAAGTCGATTAAGAAGATTTAAAAACACATGCATGAATTAAATTAATTGGAAAATGGTGGGGTCATAACGATTTGTAAAAAAAATAATTTTTTAATAAAAAACATGTCACCATTTGTAAATTTATTAGATTTATAATTAATTTTTTTAATATACAGTTATGCAAAAAAATACCCTCAGAATATAGATAAAATTAAATCTGTTTCTTATTTTTTCATTTTGATGTTATTTAAGAGAATTCTTATTATTAATATGAGTTTAAATTGTAGACATGGACTGCTACTGTAGGTGGTTCTACTAGCGTGAGGTTCTGTGACCTCCACTTTAGAAAGAATCTTTTAAATTTGTATATACGAAATCGTTGTGACTAGTCTTGTTTCTTCTCCGAATATAAAATGTGGAAACCTTCGGTTCCACAAATCATTTCCGTCTTGTTTCCGATTTTTTTATCTATTTTTGTTGTTTCAGCTAGGCTGGTGATTAGTCTGCTCTAGCAAGTCCTAGGATAATGCATCCATCGTTGCCTAGATGTTGATATCAACGGGTAGGTTTAGGCTAGAGGACGTGTACTTGAAGTCGCCGTAGTTTAGTAGGTAGCGTGTTGGCTTATTAGACGTAAAGCACGGGTTCGTATTTCAGGTCAGACATAAAAACGAAATATGAAAAGAAAAAATATTTCTTCGGCGGCTTCCTCTCAGCGGATTTCTGGCAAAAACTCTGAGGGTAAATAAAAAATTGCCATGAAAGAATTCCTCAAAAAAATCTATCGTTCGCAATCATATAAAATTAACACTAGGTCGTAATCCTGACTTGTAATGACCAACTATATATGTATGTATGAATGTAAGGAATTTTAACGATCTTGTTGAAATAAAGATGTATTTGTGCTCAACTAACCTATATACAGAGCAAACACACTGTTGGTGGTTCTAGAACACAGCACTACTGTTATTATAAATAAGCATTACAGTATTCTGGCAAGCAGGATTTCCGGACTATTATGGAACATAACAAATACTTCACGCTCTGTCCCATAATCAGAAATCTGGATTGTGGTTAGTTTGCGTTGCAAACTTACTACTTTACTTGGCGAAATGCCAAATCATATGAGATGCATTGATGCTTACTTACGATATTCACATTAACGGTAAGTCGTCTGAATAGAAGACCATAAAAGCACTACTTGTAAGGGCAAAAAAAGCAATTTTCCTGAAGTTATGCGTAGGAATACAAAAGAATATAATTTTTCAATTGAATGCTTTAACTTTTTAGTTAGACAGTAGGCATAAGTTTAATTGTTCATACTCCTTCGAACATTCCTTCCATATTAATTTTAACATGTATTGATGGACAAGTCCCATACTATACGTTAAAATCTTGATAATAACGAGGTTTAAATGAGAGATATCCTGTTATGTCAAGGAGGAAATATTGCCTTTAATTGTATCCTTTTGCATTCAAGCCCACATAAGACTAAATACTGACTTACGTACCCCTTAACCACTCCTTTCATCCAGATGCAAGACAGACTTTAAAGTAAGAATAAATCTTTTCATTTTGACCTTAATAAAAACGTTTTAGAAAAGAGCAACATTGTAAAAAAATGCATAATTTGTCCAGAGTTTGGCACTCCCTGTCATATCTACAAATAATTTTTGTCAATGTTATTTATTGTTACCAAGCCTTGACTTGACTTGAGGTTTAATTATTGTGTTTTTAATTGTTTATGCAACCAACTAAAACTTGAAACTTTTATAAATTTTAGAATTTTAAATGTGTTTTGTTACACACTGTTGGCAGTGACTGAAGTCAGCAACAGGTCAATTAAATGTTTTACTTTGATGTCTCATCAAGTCTTCTTCTGCATTTAGCCATTCTAATTTTTTTTGTTTTTGTTTCTATTTTTTTCCTTTTTGTTTAATTGGGTAAAACCATTTATTTTTTTTTTATTTTTTTTCATTCAAATGCAAAAAACACAGACGGACAGACAGACAGAGAAACCCAATTCGTATACCAATAAAAAGTGACATTTTATTTGTGGTAGAGTGGTAGACTCTCAACTACACTCGCATTAGAAGAAACAAATAAAAAACAAAAGAGAACAAAACTGCAATTAGATGCGGCGAAAACAAAAACAAAAACAGAAAAAAAAGAATAAGCGAAGGAATAATAAAATAATAAATTATTTTAATTAAAATAACACTACATACTTATAAGCTAAAGTCATAAATTTTCAAATGATTTTAAATTTAAAAAAATTAAAAAAAAAAACGGACAAAAACAAACCAATGAAGAGAAAGAAATACACGACAACAACAACAATAATAATAAGAACAACTGCGATTGTAATTTAATGAAGCGCACCTTAAATACAATAATAAAAACAATAACGGCTAACAGAAATATTAGCAACAACAGTAACAACAACAACAATAATAACAACAACAAAATAAAAAAACAAAACCAAATCATGAAACAATCGTAAATTCCAAATGCAACAACGACGAAACAAAAATCACCGTTACTATAATCGTTTTGTTTTTTTTTATTATTAATAATAACACACACATGTTTACTCACCTCTCAAACAAATAACTGTAAATAAATAAAAGCTTATCTTATAAAATTTAAATTCTTTTTTAGTTCCATCACTTTACATCATCCAACACATTATTGTTAAGGCTTCAATGTAGTCCAGAAATTGGAAATAATAGAGAATGTTTCAATATTTTTAAAAATATGATCCCAAAGAAATTCGAGTTACAGCTAGTTTTTTAACGCGCTTACTTAACCGATTAAATCGAAACACATTATTAATAGACCGCAAGCAAAGTCTATTTATTTAGGAAAGTCACGCACATGAGAAAAATGTTGTGAAAAAACCAACTTAAGCCCTTTGATATCGATTACGCCAAGGACATTGTAATTTATTCCAACACATATGTACTTTATTGTAAGACACTTAGAAGAATTAAATGCAGAGAATATGTTGGTAGTCGCCATAGTCTAGAAGGTAATGTGCTGGCTTATTAGACTTGAGACCATAGTTCAAACCCCAGTTCAGACGAAATATCAAAAAAAAATCTCAGCAGATTTCTAGAAAAAGCCTGAGACTAGATATAATTGACATGAAAAAGTTTCTCAACAAATTTTACATGGGCCATGGTAACTTTATTGATCATTTTTAGTTAAAAATGAATCAAGGAAACTTAATGTATCACAGAAAATTTTTTTTTGCCAAAATTCCCGGAAAAACACTATTTTTTATGTCACACATATACATATGACTGATAAGGCCCTATATTAAAACTTTTTTCTCGACAAGCCGTGTCAGTCTTATGTCTGACGCTTCCAAAAAATATACAACAAGTTTTAACCTGTTGTTTTGAACACATCTTCGTTTGTAATTGAGTGGCCTTCTACCAAATCGCCATGTCAAACATATATGTATTCTCATGTAGAGGTTCTTAGCGTCAGACACATATGACTAACATGGCGGTGTTGTGTGGTGGTGGTGTGAGAAGCTAGAACGTAATCCTAACTGAAGGGTTGTAATGACGAGTTATGTATATATGTGTAGTAGATTGTTACGTAGGTAGGTAGGTTGGAATGGTAACTTTGATTATCAAAAGCTCACTTGAGCACGCATAGCATAGCGCAAAAACCCTATACTAACCAAATTCCCACAAACTCATCAAAAAGCTGCAAACATATTGGCCGATCAATAGAATCCGTCTTAAGTCAGTAACACATAATATTCAAAAAGTTTGTGAAAAGTTCATGTATTTGTAAGAAACATTTGGCATACATTACTGACAATATATATAGGATTTGAAAACCTAGATTTGACAACTAATACTCTAACCTGGACTTTCTTGCAACAACTTTTTCTTGGAGCTTAATTGAAAACCACAGAAATTTTTCTTCTAATCGAACACTAAACGCTAATAACTGTAAACTTAAAAAAATGTAGATAAGCTCTTATTCACATAAGCCATAATAAAATATTTCATTCTTAACGTCCATATTCCCCTTAAAATCTTCGGCACACACAGTGCTGTTCAAAACAGGCTACAGACTAATAAAGCCATACGTTGGTAACAATTTAGTACTGGTTTTAGAAATCAAACATTTCTCTGTCTTAATCTTAATTTAATCCGGTTGATTGGGTCTATTAGCCTATAAATTATTCAAATTCTGCTCTTTGACTCTACGACAGTCCTAGAATTCTGTGAACATTCGTGATTCTATATGTTTATGGAGGTAAGGTTTGTAAATTAAAGTTCCACTTGTGGTGAGAATTAAAATTGCAATTTCTTAATTTTGGTGAGGTGAGATTACTCGGGTTGCACGCTAGTTTACCGCTAGAGTTCATTTGGAGTTCCCTGAAAATTGTATCTCTCTTGCCTCCTTAAAAACCAAACAGCATTTGGTACACAGACACAAAAGAGAGGCAATTCATTCCTAAAAACTAAAGACAGTCAAAGAAAAAAGTCTACATACACCGGTGTTTACGTTTATCAAATTGAAAAAGATGTTACAGCGTTGTTTAAAGCATTTACAGCCAAGAATGTTTGAAGAGCAAAAATAATATGAAAGAAATAGAAATTGAAATTATTGGGAAACAAAATAAAAATTAACAGGGAAAAAATTTGCATATAACAGTGTATGTAGACTTTTTTCTTTGACTGCAAACCGGTTCTACTTTCTCCTTATCCAAAACATATATAAATTAATTAGCTCATACACTCCAATATAAGTCCAATCATAAAATTTTCAATAATTACATGATTGAAGAGCTACAAACATATTGTAGTTCCTTCAACCGTGTCATCTGACCTAAGCACCTGAATATATTGTCGATTGCCACATTGTACGACCTAATTTCTGTGTAACCTAAGTAGTACTCACGATATTCAATTGGTACTCTTAACAAAATTAGACAGATTTGTCAGATTTGTGACATTTCCTTGTGTTAATCCAGATCATGGAATTCATAGCCGCCCAAGTTTGCGGTCGTATAGAGCAGGCCGTAATAAAGAAGATGAAACAGCGAGTAGTCGCTGTAGTCTACTAGGTAGTGTGTTGGTTTATTAGACGTAAAGCCCCAAGCCAGACATCAAAACGAAATATGAAAAACAAAAATATTTCTTCGGCGACTTCCTCTCAGCAGATTTCTGGCAAAAACTCAATTATTCCAGTTTAATTTGCGATGCGTCCTAAGTTGAAATGGTTTTGTATTACACTGTATCTGCATATACATATTTGTTTTGTTTTGTTTTACTTTTAACAAATTATAATGGTTTCTATTGTTTTTAATTTTTTTTTTTTTTTTTTTTTTGTTTTTATTTAGTTTTGCGGCGTTGAATTTTGATATCTGTATTAACAACAGCTAACAGCAACAGCAGCAGCAGCAGGAAGCATTTCTAATATGGCAATGGAAAACAATCGTACTCGTACACATTCACAGACAAACAATTCAGCCAATAAGATCATTTGGATAATCTTACGATTATGCTCATTACTTACTCACATAATCATCATTTAAGTACTTATACATATAAACATGCCCACATTTATAGAAATTTTGTAAATTGTTAAATTTTTTTTGTTATTTAAGTCAAAGCACAGTGGGTATTCTATAATAAGGGAAGCTTATAAAAAAAATACTTTAATTATGTACTCGTACATATACAGGCCAAAAACGTGAAAATAAAACATTGAAATTTGGATTGGGGTTTTTTTCCTACTATTTTTTAATCCGATACTTAAGTAATAAACAATCAAAATTAAAAAAACCGAAAGTTGTACAGGGTTTCCCAAAAGTGCTAGATTTTTCTTTTACGTAAAAATTTAATGCAATTATTCAAGTTAAATTACCGTCGATAACTGCGATAAATTGCACTGATCGTGAACCACACGGTTTACTTGGAAAATAATTTTCTTAAATGCTTATTTCCATTTGAATATGTACTTCAATCACCCAATCTCTTACTCGAGTATTCGAAAATCTGCTCCAATATGTAGAGCAAATTTTCCACCATTTCAAGTTTCATTTTTGAAACCTTTAATCTCTGAAAATACAACCTATTATGCACCGATCATCATCAAAGCTTGTTTCACCCTCTTTTGTTCAGCAAAGTGTTGATAATAATTTCAAGGAATAAATATATACATAACATACATGCATTACAACCCTTCAGTGAGGATTACGACCTAGCGTCTAACACCACTTATGTTGTGTGTGTTAATTACATCCCTAAGTAGCGGAACCTACAGTTTAAAGTCGATTCCGAACGACGGATTCTTTGAGAAACTTTTTCATGGTAATTTTATTCCCTCTCAGACTTTTTGGCAGAAAACTGCTGAGAGGAAGTCGTCGAAGAAATATTTTTTTTTTTATTTTGTATTGTTCGAGATATCTGGCCTGGGGACATTTCAAGGAATTCTTAAACAAATTGGCTGTAAACGCAACTAAATGGTGATTTTTTAATAATTTATGTTTTGAGAATTGAAAAAAGCACGTAAAATTTGCAAAAGTAAATGAATTTTGATGATTGCTTCTCGAGACTCTGCCATCAGTTAGTTCGAATTTTAGGTTAACTATTCCACCAATTCGTATAACTTGCCAATGTCAGTTGTAGTATTGTCTTCCAGGACTAGGATTGTGACTAACTTGTCCCTGTAAAGCACAGACTTTACACATCGTCACAAAAAATTGACTAGTTGTATCAAATCGCATGAGTAATCATCGGCTGACGCTTTGCTTCATTGACTATTTTGCAAATTTTATCGTTTATAAAAAAGCACGATGCAATGATGCCACTGGCCCGTAAGCTGCACCATACAGTCCATCAATTTGAGAGCATTGATCACTTTTGAACTGAATTTTTGAAATTTTATTTGTTGAGCTACCTATCGAGAAAAAATTAGGCTCCGTCGCTGTAGATAATTTTGCGATACACGCACATTTCTGGCATAACTTGATTTTAGGTAATAAAATTTAATAATTTGTAAACGTTGTTCATTTATTAGACTATTCATGATTGAATAATAAAAACTTAGTTCACATCTTTGGTATTGCCACAAGTCACGAACCTCTATTTTATAACAACATCGAGATAAAGATATGTCCAGATAAATGCTCATTCACTGTGTGTGTTTAAATTGATTTTCATTCCAACTTGGTAGATGTTATTCCTACAAAATGTACGTAAGTTTGAAAATTATTAGTAAGTTTGAAAAGGTATCGTGTAGAGCGTTACTAACGATTTTCTTAATAAAATTTTTGCTTACTTTGTTTATAATATGCATAATGCTAAACACATCATCCGGTGATTTAAAACGAATTCTGGAAGTGGAAAATAGTGAATTCAAGGTTGAGAACTTTGAACGGACTGTGTTGACTGACTTAGAATATTTGGATGCTGATACTGAAAACCACAAGGCTGTAAACACTATAAAGGCAATATTCGTGACATATCCCTTGGTTAAGAATACCGGCTATCTGCAACAGAGATTCGGAGGATCGTAGAATCACTATGATTCATGTAATTGATCTGCTGTTCTCTTATGGCAATCTCATGTCTTATGGGTATCGGGTTATAGCGATAAACAAGCCTCGATCGAACTGTTCAGGAGTGCCACAACCATCGAATTGTTGTTCGGTATAATACAAACAACTTCTGCTGTAGAGAAGAGAACATTTTGATGTTCACTATAGTTAATAGTGATATAATCGATCTAAATGAATTGTCGGTAAGGAAAATTAGGAGCCTTAATCACTACATCAGAAGCTCTAAATCGTTCCAGGTCTGGGAAAAATATATAACTGTGGTATTACAATTGGCCATATATGACTAAATATGTGTTGATCCCTTGGATGGACAGCTACATCAATCTGTTCTTTGGATATGTAGGAATTATAAAATGTATCGACTATGGTCGATAATTACTGCTTACCTCAACTTTAACAGTGTGAATTGCCTAAATTTCACTTCCCTTTGGCTTTTTTTGTACGCTAACCCTTAAAGACTAGCCTATTAAAAACATGCTAAAATTGCTAAGATTACAACATCGTGGGAGGAGAATAGACCGTAAAACTTATTTATTTATACTATCAAGTTATTTATTTATTTTCTATACATTTTAGTATAGAGTTGCAAAACCGAAATTTTAAAATGGTACTGAACTATTACTGAAAGAGTACTTTTTCGCATCAAATGGTACTTTTGTAGAAAAAAATACATACATACATAAATGGTCATTACAACCCTTCAATCAAGATTATGACCTAGCTTCTGACACCACATATGTATTTTGTAAAATGTCTGATATGGTATTTGAACTGTGGGCTCACATCTAGTAAGCCAGCACACTACCTACTAGACTATTTTTTTATTTATATTTAATACACGTACGAAACTGAACGGAAAAACTAACGTCTTATACGTGTTCCTCACATGCAAAACAAAAACTGTTGATTCTGAACGTAACAAAACGTAAAAGTCCCATTTAGTCAAACGTCGACGTTCGTTTGTAGCATATGAAGATCAATGTAAATGCTTACCGAAATTACATTACGGTTCGACAAGCGTTCTCATTGCTTTTCGTATTCTAAAAACTAACGTATGTTTCATGTACGTTTGGCTAATCGGAGCTAAAGACTAATTATATCTTTAACAGTACGTTGTTAATGAATTAATAGCCGAAAAGCACAAGACATAAAATATTTAATAATGAAAAAGTACTGAAAGTGTCGCGGGCGTACAGCGGTATTTTTAAAATGGAAAAGTACTGAAAAAAGTACTAAAGTACTGAGTTTTTCAACACTGTTTTAATGTATGCTAACCACTGTGCATTTTTTGGGAATACACAGTCAAATGGGGGCCATTTTTTAGGGTTAGTCACACAACCATCTACCATTATAATTGAATCAACAGAAAATCTATGCAAGTAACACATAATGGCTAATAGAGTGAAAAAAAGATGATAATAAAATAAAGAGATTTAACCTTGTATGTTCCTTAAATGGGTTCATTATACACACACACTAAATGGTAACGCGACATTCTCAAGCGATTAAACATTGCAATCTGAACACAAGTCCAGCATTTACATTTGGAAAAGTAACAAAAACAAAAAAACAATCAACAATTGAATTCGCAAAACTTAAACAAAAAAATAAAAAAAAGTGATACACAAACTATTTTAAGGATTGTTTGTTTTTTCGTTTGTCATTCTGGCTTTAAGTTTATAGAACGTAAATACAAACGTACAATATAAAAATAACCATCCAGCCAGTCAGCCAACAATTGTTTCTATTCTACTCAACTCTATTATATTCTATGCGATCAGAACATTTATTATTTTATAGTTTTTTAATGATCAGGTGTCACATTCATCCACTAGAAACCATTTATTTTCCCAAAAATCATACAATAGACATTTACGAGTTTGGTTTGGCACTAGTACGTAACAGAAGATGAATTTATCCAGCCACCAAAACAACAAAAACAAAAATAATACAATTGAACTAACAAACCAACTAACCAAGTAACAGCCATGGTGGCCGAAATTGAGTGAGTAATTGGCTATTAAAATTCAACAACATAAACATGACACTCAATTCCACTCAATATTCCAACAACTTACCACTGGTCATGTTCAACACAACTCGAAATAGATACGGACTCGCAATGCAATAACAACAAGAGCAATTATTGTATGCAAACGAACAGTAAAAATGTTACACAATGGCAGGAACACATCCGAAATACTCTACAGATCAGATGAATTGTTTCATTTTTAAAAATTGTCTTTTACATACATACATACATAATTGGCCATTACAACCCTTCAGTCAGGATTACGGTCTAGCTTCTCACACCACTCATGTTGTGTGCTTGCGTTGTTCCTCACGATTAGACCACGACCGCTTCAGGCTGATTATTAAATTTTAGTTTAATTTCCAGTTAAAACATCGATTCATGAGGTTTTTTGAGTTGATTCGTATGAAGCAGTTCGCAGGTAGGTAGCTAGGTTGATGGAGAGGAGGCCAACCAAAGATCTCTTGTCTATCGTCATATACCTTAGTCATGATGTGTCAAGCCCACACTCACATACATACATACGTACTTGATCATTATAACCCTTCAATCAGGATTACGACCTACACCTCTTATGTTATGAGTGGCGGGACTTACAGTTTAAAGTCTACTCCGAACGACAGATTTTTGAGAAACTTTTCATGACAATTTTATTTACTCTCAGAGTTTTTGCCAAGGAGTCGCCGAAGAAATATATTTTTTGCATTTCATTTTGCTGATGATGTCTGAACTGGGGCTTGGACCGAGTCCTTACGTCTAATCAGCCAACACACTACCTACTAGACTACTGCGACCCACGCATTGTCATTCCTCATTCCATTGAGGAATATCCCCTTACTTTCTATAGGTAGTCTGTATCTCGAATTTCTTCCAGTCCACTCCACTAGGATGTCAACCACAAAATATTGGGATGTCGAGCTTACAAAAGATGGTTAATAACACAATAAGTGCTGCATTGATTCGATATTTTCAACACATGCCCTTTATTCACTATTTTTCACCGTGCCAATAAGATTCATGTGTACATATAAGGCGGAGTGTCCCGTGAGTACGTTCATTATCTTAGTGAAGTCGCCCTTATTTAGTCTAAAAATATTCGTGGATCTCCTCTTATAAGTATCACCCCAAAGAATTTTTGTATTTCCTTCTACTGTGTTAGTTATCCTTAGTGCACTGAAACGCATTTGGTTATCCAAGCTTATGTTTTGTAATACTCTGACTCTCATTTCAATCACTCCTTGATGTCTGAGTACCCATATAATGTGTGCCATTCCCGGACGGGAGTAATTGTTAATCGTCTTTTTACACTCCAGAACGGTCTTTGATCTGATAATAATTGATGTTATTGCCCTTATTGTTATTTGATTACCTGTAAAGATATTTAAATCGCTATAAGTCAAGCTTACCAAATGATTACTAGCACAGATCATACACTCTCTGATCGTGTGTAGCTCCGCTTGAAAATTTTTCATGGCAATTTTTATTTACTCTCAGAGCTTTTGGCAGAAATCTACTGAGAAAAAGTCGCCGAAGAAATATATTTTCATATTTCGTTTAGCTGGACGGTGTTTAGATGGTGACTGACATGGGGTTTGAATCGAGTCCTCACGTCTGATAAGCCAACACACTACCTAATAGACTACGGCTACTATCTTTATGTGTAGAGCCCTCCGTATAGCAACTAGTCTCCACGGGCTTCTGTAGCATGGAACCTAGAAAGTCGACCTGAATACATCAAATAGGCTTCAACAGTGCAATGTTTAGCTGCAAATAGTAAGTAATTCAGTCCGGTAAGCAGACATGATATATGATTTGTATAAAACCAAAATTATTTACGATATGCTATTACTATACGAGTCGCCGTGGTTTAGTAGGTTCTGTCGTTCGGAGTCGACGTTAGACTGTAGGTCCCGCCACTCACGTATAAGAAAAAAATTAAATCGCACAACATGAGTGGTGTGAGAAGCTAAAAATAATTTATTCAATGCAATATTGCGATTACTATGATATGTAACAATCCAATTTGATAGCCAAATAATTCTTAATTTAATCCATAGCAATGCTTAGTATTAAAACAATAGCTGTAGTCTGTACTAGAATTTTATCTGTGGTGTTAGACGAGACAAACATATCTTTTAGTTTCGTATTCAAAATCTACAAATCCAGTTACTATCTTTATTTAAGAGTTTTGTTTTTATTTAACTTGGGATTTGCAACACTTCTTATTTGGCCATGAAAGCATAAAGTCATCGTATGCCACCATAACTATTATCATTGTATATGCCGCATCATAAATTAATCAATTAAATGTCTTTACCAATGGTCTAAAAAAAAGTGTTCATTTTTTTACTTTTTTTTTCTTGAGCTAAACATGAACAAAATCAGACTGTCAGGGAAGTATATCCAAGTATAAGTGGCTATGAATGGAAAACGTAAGTATTTTAAGGCTAAATAAGGATGACTTGAGTGCACTAATGAGCGTACACACAGAACACTCTAAGTTAAGTGTACACCTCCACAGTACTGGTATACATACATAATTGGCTCATTACAACCCTTCAGTCAGGATTACGGCCTAGCTTCTCACACCACTCGTGTTATGTGCGTTAATTTTATACATGAGTAGCGGGACCTACAGTTTAAAGTCGACTCCGAACGACAGATTTTTGAGAAGCTTTTCATGGCAATTTTTACTCTCAGAGTTTTTGCCAGAAATCTGCTGAGAGGAAGTCGCCGAAAAAATATTTTCATATTTTCGTTTTGATGTCTGACCTGGGATTTGAACTCGGACCTTTCATCTAATAAGCCAACACACTACCTACTAGACCACGGCGACTTCTAAAAAAAGTAGATATCCATTAAAGATAAGAGCCCAACAAGCCTCATTGATGGCTTAGGTCTATGCCGATAAGAGTGAGCCCTTAGATCCTATGGTTGTTCTGCTCCCCCTAAACATACCAACCTACTTAATTAAAAAATAAAAAGAAGTACAAATTAATAATACCACAAAATGCGTGTTTTTATGAAAATACACGAAACTCTGAACATTAGTTAACTTCTCTTTATTTTAATTTCATTTATTGATCTTGCCTTGCTACCATTATATGCTGAAGCATAAAAAAATTTTAAAAATAAAAATCGAATATAAAAATACGTTTTTAACACATGCATTTGATTTCGTTTCATTCTTTTAAGACCTGGTTCAAAGTCAATGGCTAAAACTACTAAATGTTGTTTATAAGTGGATGTGTACGTATGAAAAAACTGTACAACAACTGCACAACATGAAATCTACATGAGTTTTACTCTTATGTTTTGGTTTAAATTTTTTATGTTTTTTTTTTCTTCAATTCAATTTTTCCAGGTGCTATTCACCAAGTACACCATATGTAGCATTTTATTAAAGTGTGTAGCGTAACATATAAACCGGCTAGTGGTCATAGGCTTAAAATTTACGTACAAAGGAATACACACATTTATTAAGTCTTTATTGTTCACTTATTTTAGTATTAACGGCTGCAATTGCAATTGAATGTGGATTTGCAAAATGTTTACAAGGAAATATTTACATGCCTTTTGTTTAATGGATGAGTTCATAAATTATAGTTCTTGTAATCCTTTTTTGGTTAAAATTAAAATTAAACAAAAGAATTGTAACATATTAAATAAAACATTTTTGAAATAAAATGTAGGTAGACATGATGATTAAAAATGTTTTGAAATGTTTTGAAAAAATGATTTTGATTTTAATAAATAAATACCTTTTTATTATAAATGCCTAAAGAAAGACTTTTATTCGTGAGAGTTAGTTGAACGAAATTGAGAGAAACAAAAATTTTAAAAAAGACTTAAGAAACAAACTTGTTTTGATAGATGCCTACTGAAGACTTAAGAAAGAAACTTGATAACAGAATTAATTTAACACTGAAGTATATTTGGGCAATTCACACAACTTTGTATCGTGTATGTTATATTGAATACACTTTTTGTTTGCGAACGCTCAAAATGCTATGCTGTATTGTGTATTTCGTATTCCATACATCAAAAAACATTAAGTAGGAGAAGACCAGTATTCATAGTTTGATTTTCAAGCAACAAAATAAAAAAAATTGCGAAAAAAAGTAAATTAATTAATTATTAATTGAAATGTTAATTGTTGACTCAAGTTACATAGAAAATATTTTGTATTTTTTATTCTTGGCCATTACAACCCTTCAGTCAGGATTACGGCCTAGCTTCTCAACACCACTCATGTTGTGTGCGTTAATTTTATACATGAGTGGCGGGCCCTACAGTTTAACACAGATTTTTTGAGAAGCTTTTCATGGCAATTTTTACTCTCAGAGTTTTTGCCAGAAATCTGCTGAGAGGAAGTCGCCGAAGAAATACTTTTTGTATTTTGTTTTTGATGTCTGGTACTAGACACTAGGTCTAGTAGGACCTTCTTGATTACTAGCATTTACATAAACTGATAGCACCAAGCCAATAAAACTTCCAAAAACATATGAAGAAAATGTGTATGAGTGTATCAGATTTTTATATGAAAATTATCAACAACAAACATACACTGTTGTATATTCGTCCAACAATACAATGAATACAACCATACAAGGGCTTGTGTGAATTGCCCAATTGTAACATGTAGTAAATGACGTCTTCAGATACTATATTCGTTAAGTGTGGTTTGATATATACATGACGTCCACAGCAGTCGAATGTTCTAGAATATGAAACAATAATGCCAGATATATCACAGTTGAATTAATTAACATAAAATTCTTTAACTTATGAATCATTTCATATTTTTCGTTAACATATGCACAAAGTCATGGACAAAGCTCTGCACATATCCAACATTTCTTCTAAGTCTTGAAAGCCTAAAATTGTTTTTAAAAACTAATGCCAATTTTCTTCAATAGCATTTTTATTAACAAAACACATTCAAAATATTTTTGAGCAAGAAAAGTATGAAATATTATAAAGAAAAATAACAAAAAAAAAACAGAAACAAAAGTGTACATACAGATTAAGAAACTAAAAAACAATTTTTTGCGTGGTCTACATACTACATACCAGTGATCAGCAATGAATCGTTTTATCGCTACTCATAAGTACTCATGAAATTTTGAGTATGAGTGAGTCAACAGTATTGAAATTCAAGTCCTCAGATTCATTCGTACTCACTACAACATTGATTTATAAGTACAGATTGCAATAACTATGAGTACAACGTTGCCATCAAACTCATAACATTCGAAATATGTTTGATTCATACGACTACTCATTCAGATTCATAAATTTAAAAAAATACTTACAATACTCATAAATGATTCGAGTGGTTCGAATCATACATTAAAATTTACAGTCTTAGTTGTTGTTGCATTTACAAAAAAAGAAGAAAGGAAAAGTCAAAGACAACAAGCAAAGCAAACACACAACCTTCTAGTGAGTATGATAGCGTTAGTACGCGGATCATACTTAGAGTGAGCGCCAAAAGTGAGTAAACACCATTCAAATAATTCATTTTCTTAGGATAGCGAGAAAAGTAAATGAGACTAGTCGAATAAATTTCCAAAAATAAAAACGTTTATTTATTACTTATAAAATGTTAAAAGAGAAACAACAATTTATGATAAAGGAACTTTTTTATACTTAAGAACGTAATAGAAAATTTAAAATTATAGTGGGTGTTGGCTCACTTATGGCGCTCACTGTATTTTGTGATTCTTGTAAATGTGGAGTAAAGGAGACCCGAAATCAACAAAGTTATGCGTATTGTTAAGTATGATTACGATTAGTACTTCAAACTTTGAATATGAGTAGTATTAGTATGATATGAATGCGTATCAGAAATTATAAGTATGATTCGATTTTACTCACCTTTTTGAATACTCATTGCTGATCTCTAATATATACACAATTGGTTCTTACAACCCTTCAATCAGGATTATGACGTATCTTCTCACACCACTTATGTAGTGTATGTTAATTTTAACTATGAGTTGCGGGACCTACAATTTAATGTCAACTTCGAACGATAGATTTTTAACAAACTTTTCATAGCAATCTTATTTGCTGTCAGATAAGTGGCCGAAGAAATATCTTTTTTATTTCGTTTTGCTGGAGATGTATGACCTAAGACTTGAACCGTGACCTCACATCCATTAAGCCAACACACAACCTACTAAACTAAGGCGACTACAAACTGCAAATTATTGCGTGGTCTTCTGCTGCAGAATCCGTTATCATTTTCAACGGCACTGTTGTTTTTTTAATTCCTAAGAGTCAATATTTACTTGACACAATAGTACTCGTAGTATTTGTCCAGTATAACCGTCAATATTTCATGGAAACTGTTCTATTCTACTTTAATTTAATCAAAAACTTTTTTCGAAAAAAAAATTAAATTATTGTCACATATCTTACAAAACTTTTGCTATAAACTTCATTGTCGACTAGAGTTGATCTGCTACAAAATAAATGTTAAATGTTAAATGTTTGAAATGTTAAGTCTGGATACAATACCTTGTCAATACCCCTGTAAATTTACTTTGAATCAAATCAAAAGACTAACTAAGAGAAACATTTATGTATGCTGACTATCGTTGATATTTCTCCACAATTTTCTTATAATTTTGCTTTGAATTATCTTAGTTTCCTTAATAAAGTTTTTTCTAGCTATTGAAAGTCTTAAGACGATAAAAGGGTTATTTATAATGGCATAGAAACAACGCCTTGTGTGTATTGGGTGTAATAGATAGGTACGATTTACTGAATAATTCCCCGTCTGTCCTATGACGATTGTTGTCATAGACAAAGAGTTTTCTGAATTGATTATTTTGAGGGGAATTAAAACGTCTTAAAGCCACGGTTCAAATTCCCGGTCAGGCATCAAAACGAAATATGAAAAACTATTTCTTCGGCGACTTCCTCTCAGCAGATTTCTGGCAAAAACTCTGAGAGTAAATATAATTGCCATGCAAAGTTTCTCACAAATCTGTCGTTCGAAGTCGACTTTAAACAGTAGGTCCCGCCACTCGTGTATAAAATTAACACATATTTACAATATGAGTGGTGTTGAGAAGCTAGGCCGTAATCCTGACTGAAGGGTTGTAATGGCCAATTATGTATGTATGTAAAATCATTATAAAAATGTCTGAACCTAGTTTACTCCAAGTTTATAGATGACAACCTCGACTAGTAGCACACGCCATCCCCTTGGACGGTGAAATATCGGCCGATATACTGGCTTGCGAGATCTGTCATGAGAAATAATGCAGCATTAATTGATTCGTCATGGATTTTTGCTTTAATGACCGCTGAAGTACTCTGTAAAGACTTGCTGATGTCTGAGACAATTAATCTACTCTACTGTTGTTCTCTTTTGCAGTCCGATATGCTTCTCTACAGTATTTTATTATTAAGAAAAATTTATCAAACTAGCTTACTGGAGAAACTAGTTGTGAATAAATACAGAACAGCTTGGAAAGCAATACACACAATTTTTATGGTTATCAATGTGCAGGAAGTGAGTTGCCAAACTCGAATACAAAAAATGGTTTCTAGCCCCCATGGAATTCTAGAAAACCGAAAACAATTAATTGAATTCAAAATGAATTACTATCTCCAAGAATTCTACACTGCATCATAATAATAATGGTTTACAAAGGTTTAAAAAATATAACCTTACGCTACTTATTCTAAGCTACTTTATCTAAGCTTATTATACAACTGTTTGGAATATTCTTAAACTAACAGATAAGGTGCTAGTAAATATAAGTTTTTGAATTTTAGGCTGATTGGACATTATCTTAATTGACACCGGGCCATTACACATAAGAGTGATGTTACCCTCCTTAAGGGGACTCGAAAGGAACTTCTCTGATAAAATTGCTACTGTAAAAGCAACTCTCTGTGTATGTTACCTAGATCGACCGCAGAATTAAGATTTTAAAAATTAAAAATTGATTTCGTTTTGTCGGTTATTAGTTCTTCCTATTCATTAGAAGAAGCCCCAATGAAATGTAATGAAAATGAAAGAGAAAGAATTGAAATTTGCTTAGAATAACTATTTCAAAACAAAATATTTCTACTAAGCAATTGCATTAAACAACATGCAGTGCGAAGAGTGCAAAAATATAACAACAACAGCAGAAATGTCAAACTGCAGTTATTGGACTTCCATGGTTACTTTCAGTTGACCACTTTCCACTTGACAAATGTTAGTTTTTATTAAATGTTCGTACAAAATAGTTAAAAAAAATAATTCACACAAAGAAACTTTTAAAATTGCAATGTCTTTAGAAGATGACACTGATTATGTGGACGAATCAATATATGATAAAAAGCCAGCTGCAGCTAAACCAATACAGGATGAAGAGGATGTAAATTGATGGATGCTATTAGAAGAAAAACTTTTGCAAACTAAATTATATTCTGTGCATTGCAGGAAACATTCGACTTGGATGACATATTGCCTACAATTGGGGAATTTGGCAAATATCAAAAGCTATTGGTTTTTGGCATATGTTTGCCTGCTTGTATACCTTGTGGCTTTTGTGCCTTCAATCAACTCTTTATGTCCGATACACCCGAGGACTATTGGTGTAGAATTCCCGAATTGCTTAGTATACCATTGGAACAAAGGAAAATGTTGGCCATTCCGCCAGATATGGTAAAGTGATACATTCATTCATTCAATATCGAACATGGTGGACAGTAATAAGAAGCCATATTTAGCAAAATTGTCATGGATTTTGACATTGACATTGCTAGACTGAAACAGTTATATAGTTAACTATATAAAAAGAGATATCTTTGCTATATTTGTTTATGTTTATGTTTTTGTTTGTTTTGTTTTGTTTTGGTTTTTTCAGGAACATGATGCCGGTTCTTACAGTAAATGTCTACGTTATGCCGTCAATTGGAGTGAAATACTTGAAAATACCAATATAAACAATATAGAACCGAATAACAGTTGGCCCGTGGATAAATGTAATCAGGGCTGGGAGTATAATACCACCGAAGTGTGGTCTTCAATAGTTATAGATGTATAGAATCTTGTTTTATGCAATTTCAAAAGCAAATGACTAGAAATCATACATTAGCATTCATTTAAAATAGGTAAAGCCAGATAATAATCATGTAGTTATTATTGCCTTAATCATATCAGAGTCTTTGCTTAATTAAATAATATTTCATGGAGTAGAAAACCCTCTTATTTTTACTAATCTTAACAAAATTCCTTTTTTTTTCTTGATTTTAGTTTGATTTAGTTTGCGATCGAGATATCTATCCTACTATAGGTTTGGCAGCCTTAAACGTTGGTGGCCCCATTGGTGTCTATCTATTTGGTTTGCTTAACGATCGTGCTGGCCGCCGCACTTCATATTTTACTTGTTTAGCAACTCTACTTATCGGCAGTCTGATAACTTCGTTGAGTAAAGATTTTTGGACATGGGCTGGTAGTCGTGTTATTGTGGGTCTTACCATACCAGCTGTCTATCAAATTCCTTTTATAATATGTAAGTAAAAATAAATATATATGTTTTGAAAGTGTATAACATGCATTAAAGGATCACATACATACATACATAATTGGCCATTACAACCCTTCAGTCAGGATTACGGTCTAGCTTCTCACACCTTATGCCCTAATTATATACTTGAGTGGCGGGACCTACAGTTTAACGTCGACGCCGAACGACAGATTTTTGAGAAAATTTTTCATGCAGGTTTATTTACTCTCAGTGTTTTTGCCAGAAATCTGCTGAGAGGAAGCCGCCGAAGAAATATTTTTTTTAATATTTCGTTTGTATGTCTGGCCTGGGGCTCGAACCCGGGTTTTTCGTCTAATAAGTGAACACACTACCTACTAGACTACGGCGACTACAACATTGAAGGATCACGAGGAAAATATAAAGTAATGAAAAACGTATTGACCGACAGACACTGTGTGGTTTGCGCAGGACTTAAATATTATATAAAATATTAAATATATATGAAATATATATAATATTCTACATCGAATAGGACTGTAATGCTATAAGCCGACTCAAACGGTTGAGGGTTGAGAGTCAAGGCATTTTTACAATGCGTTGTAAATTGATTGATAAGGCATCAACTACTAAATCTTGTGAAGGAAATAATAGCCCTCATATATCCACCTTTGGCCAGTGGGAGGCAAATAATTTTCCTTCCTGATAAAGCAAGACTAGTGTGAGAAACTAGGTCCATAATCCTTACAGAAGGGTTGTAATGACCAATTATGTATGTATGTATGTAACTCAGTTAACTTCTTAATTAAAAAATTTTAAAAATCGAAGAAAGGAATATGCCTTCCATAAATCAGGCAAAATTCAAATAAATTTAAAAATGATTGGTTTGAATAGCTATTAGATCAAGGATTCCAAATCAGGTTTCCTTACAGTCGAGCGATACTTACAACCGGAGTTATGGGATATGAAACAAACTTTGTTTTAAATTAGCAAAAAAAAAGTACTCTATATGAATTAAGCAAACTCGGATAAAAATGGACCGAGTGGGGGAAATGGACCTAATAGGCTGGATAGTCATAGTTCCAAGGATTCCAAAACTGGTTTTCTTACGGTCGGGCTTCACTTGGTAACAAAGATATATGTAGGTGTCGAAGCTAATTGTTTTTCTTCAAATGAGGAAAAAACGTTCTCTATATAAACTAATTGTCAGTGCCTTGGGCTTTTTTTGTCGATGACTTGCACTTTTTATCAATCGCTTCCATTTTTTTGAGCGATGACTTGCATTTTTTTGATTGATGCTTTGAGTTTTTGTGGCAGAAGATTTGAATTTTTTTAAGCGATGACTTGCACTATTTTGGTCAATTACTTGCATATTTTTGGTCAATGTTTTGCATTGTTTTAGTCGGCGACTGCAATTTTTGATCGAGGTCTTGCACTATTTTGGTCGATGACTTACATTATTTTAGTCGATAATTTGCATTTCTTTGGTAGAGGACTTGCATTTTTTGGTCTATTACTTACAATTTTTGGTCGATGACACCAATAAATACATATATGCAGGCGATATTAGTTTTTTTTTTTTTTTAATAAATTTTTTCCATAGATTTATTAAATATATGTGTGTATTTTCTTATATCTTTCAGCCCTCGAGCTTGTTGGTGAAAGTTATCGTTCGTTTGTAACAGTAATGACTTGCACATTTTATACATCGGGCATTATGTTACTATCTGTGGTCACCTATTTAGAACGAGATTGGGTTAAGCTATCCTACTACACTTCAGTGCCATTTTATATATACTTTCTATATTTATTTGTAATGCCCGAATCACCCAGATGGTTATTGATGCGTGGTCGCTTAGAAGAAGCTTTAAAAATTCTAGAGAATATGGCACGTATAAATGGTCATCAATTTCCGGAAGCTTTAAAAACAAAACTAGAGGCTCAAATATCACGTGATAAGCTTAAAGAAAAGAAGAAAAAAGTTAATGTAGGTCTAGCAGATTTATGCAGGTATTTCGGTTGCTTTTTAAACGAAGGATTAAAGAAATCGATTAATTATTAAATTGTATTACAGAACTCCTAATATGCGTTTGAAAACTATTTTAATTACATTGAGTTGGTTTGCTAATGAAACGGTTTATTTGGGTTTAAGCTATTATGGTCCATCGCTTGGTAGTAATCAGTATGTCAGTTTCTTTTTATCGGCTGTGGTTGAAATACCCAGTTATTTGGTATGTTGGTATTTAATGGATTGCTGGGGACGTAGATGGCCCCTAAGTTTATCCATGATATTAGGGTAAGTTTCATTACTTTGGTATGTATGTATTTAATGTTATAAATCATTTCTCTCTCTCTTTTATAGAGGCGTAGCTTGTGTTATTACTGTTATGATACCCGATGAAGCTGTCGATGAAACTTTAATTTTATATTTGATTTCCAAAGCTTTGCTTTCTGCTTCATTTCTAATTATTTATCCATTTGCTGGCGAATTATATCCTACACAGGTTCGTGGCATAGGCATTGGCGTGTCTAGTTATGTAGGAGGTCTTGGCTTAATCGTGATACCTTTTGTCACTTATTTGGTGAGTGTTTATAGTTTCAAATAAATATATATTAATATTACTACTCCCTCCCATAGGGCAAAGAAAATTTAAAACTGCCTTTGGTTATAATGGGTTTTGTCTCTATGCTTGGCGGCATAACTGGGCTTCGTTTGCCCGAAACTTTACACCAGCGTCTGCCGCAAACCATTGAGGAAGGCGAAGAGTTTGGCAAAGACTGGACCTTAAATGCATGTCTGCATTGTAAGACAGCAGAATCATCTGCTTCTCAGCCCTCATCCTATGAAAACCTAGATGTACTACATTCGAATACTGCATCTGATGTTGAATTGGAAATGAACGCTTCTTCATCATCGACTGGTGGACGACGCTCAATGCGCCAACGACCCAAGTCTATAATAGATGAACGCTCGCCTTTGGATGGCAGTCGTCCAAGTCGACCGTCCATGAAACGTTTAGTACGTCAAATGAGTGTAATGGATACTCAAAGGACAGAAGATGGCACCATGCAGTTAACTCATTGGATTTAAAAACTAAATTCTTTTACACATCGCTATGATTCCGTAAATGAGTATTATTTCTATATATTTTTAATATTAAGACTTCTGTGTAAATTAGTTGTTAGGTTTTAACTAACCACACATATGCTTACATATAAAGACTTTATTTTAATATTAAATGTATTATAAATTAGCAAAATATATATATATATGTATTTAGCAATGTTATAGTAAATGTTATCATTTAAAATCACAAATAATATTCAATAAATGCATATGATGAAAAAAAATGTATTGCTAAAGAAGGTATAATACAGTTGGGTATCGATTATCAAGCATGATGACGAGTTAAAACATAAAAAGTTTGAATAAAGTAGGTGACTCAATACTTTAGCTAACTTTCAACTGAAAGATCCATCGAGACCAAACAATTTAAAAATCTTGAAAACTCTCTTCTTATCCCTTTTCATAACCAAACATCTAAATTTAATAGTATATTAGGTAAAGTTAGATTTTTTTCCCTGAAGAAAGGTAGAATAACACTCGGTGGTCTTCGGACCCATTGTGATAGTTCAAGAAAAGAAGAAATAGAAAAGGAAAAGAGAATAAATAATGCAAGATAAATCTAAAAGTCTAAGGTAAGGGATGTACTTTTACAGGGATCCCATAAATCCTATTAACCTCAGGTGAACACCTTGACGGTCGACTCCTAACGAGAGTTCAAAACCTTGAAGAATCCTATGCCCAGGGTATTCAATCTCCTCTTACAAAGGGATGGGCAATTACAGTCAGTCACAACATACCCTGCAATAGTATTGCTGGGATCCATCCCAGATACTTGACAGGGATCTAATGTCGTAATGCGCAGTATGAAACCCAGTCACCATTCTTGCACTAGATTTCTACACCCCCAGCAACAAACTAGTTCCACTCTCATCGACAGTGAGCCAAAGACATTTGCACATTCTAATCTATCCCTTCGGTGCTTTTGCTCTTTCGCCGTGATCAATCTCCCGATAAGTCCAACGACATAGCAGATGCGTGGAATAGACACCCCTTTTTCACTGCCTACTCCGATTTGATTTACAATCTTGTGATACATTACGCCACTGTAATCCAAGAAAACAGTGAAGCTTGAAACTCGTTCACTTTCTACCTATATCATTATAGTGAGATTACTATGATTCAGCAAATCTGCATTTACACAGAATTACTAGAATAACCAAAGGGCCATTACAAGTTTATTTCATCTCATCTACATACAAAGTTCTGCGACTACCCTACCCCTGTACAAATGAGACTAAATCGAATAAAAAATGGACTTGTGGGGGAAATGGACCTAGTGGACTGGATAGCCGTGGGATCAAGAATTCCATAACAGTTCTTGTTACTGCCGGGCGTTACTTGGGACCGGAGATATACGCGACGAAGCTAAATGTTTTCTTTAAATAAGTAAAATGGGGCTCAATCGGATAAAAAATGGACTTGTGGGCAAATGGACCTAGTGGCCGGATAGACATGGTACCAAGGATTCAAAAACAGTTTTCCTTAGGGTCCAGCTTTACTTGGAATCAGAAATATAGGCAACGAAACTAGCTCTTTTTATATAAATTGAAATTTTAGGAAAACGAACTTACAAATTTTAATAATTCTCATTGAGTTAATATGCCTTTATATGTATATATACAACAAAATATCGTATTTTTCGCAAGTTGCATTCCTTTGGTAGATGGCTTGCATTTTTTGGATGATGACTTGCAGTTTTTGGTTATTGACTTGCATTTTTTTGGTCAAGGACTTGCATTTTTTGGATGATGATCTGCACTTTTTTGGACGATGACTTGCAGTTTTTTTTGTCAATGACTTGCATTTTTTAGGTCGATGATTTGTAGTTTTTGGTCAATGCCTTGCATTTTTTTTGGACAGTAACTTGCATTTTTTGGTCGATGACTTGCAGTTTTTGGTTGTTGATTTCCATTTATTTGTCAATGACTTGCATTTGTTAGGTCGATAACTTGCAGTTTTTGGACATTGACTTGCATTTTTTTTGGACAATGACTTGCAGCTTTTTTGGTCGATGACCTGCATTTTTGGGATGAAGACTTGCAGCTTTTTTGGTCGATGACTTGCATTTTTTGGATGGTGACCTGCACTTTCTGGGACGATGACTTGCAGTTTTTGGTTGTTGACTTGCATTATTTGGCCAATGACTTGCATTGTTTAGGTCGATGGCTTGCAGTTTTTGGTCGATGACTTGCAGGGTTTGGTTGTTGACTTGCATTTTTTTGGGCAATGACTTGCATTTTTTGGATGATGGCTTGCATTTTTTTGATGATGATCTGCACTTTTTTGGACGATGACTTGCAGTTTTTTTTTTGTCAATGACTTGCATTTTTTAGGTCGATAACTTGCAGTTTTTGGTCAATGACTTGCATTTTTTTGACAATGACTTGCATTTTTTGGATGATGACCTGCACTTTTTTGGACGATGACTTGCAGTTTTTGGTTGTTGACTTGCATTTTTTGGTCAATGAGTGCAATTTTTAAGCTTACAGTTTTTGGTCGATGACTTGCATTTTTTTGGACAATGACTTGCAGCTTTTTTGGACGATGACTTGCAGTTTTTGGTTATTGACTTGCATTTTTTTGGTCAATGACTTGCATTTTTTGGATGATGATCTGCACTTTTTTGGACGATGACTTGCAGTTTTTTGTCAATGACTTGCATTTTTTAGGTCGATGACTTGCAGTTTTTGGTCAATGACTTGCATTGTTTAGGTCGATGGCTTGCAGTTTTTGGTCGATGACTTGCAGGGTTTGGTTGTTGACTTGCATTTTTTTGTCAATGACTTGCATTTTTTGGATGATGGCTTGCATTTTTTGGATGATGATCTGCACTTTTTTGGACGATGACTTGCAGTTTTTTTTGTCAATGACTTGCATTTTTTAGGTCGATGACTTGCAGTTTTTGGTCAATGACTTGCATTTTTTTTGACAATGACTTGCATTTTTTGGATGATGACCTGCACTTTTTTGGACGATGACTTGCAGTTTTTGGTTGTTGACTTGCATTTTTTGGTCAATGAGTGCACTTTTTAAGCTTGCAGTTTTTGGACAATGACTTGCAGCTTTTTTGGACGATGACTTGCAGTTTTTGGTTATTGACTTGCATTTTTTTGGTCAATGACTTGCATTTTTTGGATGATGATCTGCACTTTTTTGGACGATGACTTGCAGTTTTTTTGTCAATAACTTGAATTTTTTAGGTCGATGACTTGCAGTTTTTGGTCAATGACTTGCATTTTTTTGGACAATGACTTGCAGCTTTTTGGTCGATGACTTGCATTTTTTGGACGATGACTTGCAGGTTTTGGTTGTTGATTTGCATTTTTTGGTTAATGACTTGCACTTTTTTGGACGATGACTTGCAGTTTTTGGTTGTTGACTTGCATTTTTTAGGTCAGTGGCTTGCAGTTTTTGGTCGATGACTTTCATTTTTTGGATGATGACCTGCACTTTTTTTGGACGATGACTTGCAGTTTTTGGTTGTTGATTTCCATTTTTTTTTTTGGTCAAGATCCATAATATTTGATGAGTCCCTTACTATTTTTCTTTTGACTCTTTCTGAAATGGTATCATCATCATAGAACCACAAGGAAACACAATCCAATGCAATATTTATGTACTTTTATAAATTTTCTTTTTTTTTTTATAGGAAATTTTTGTCCATTTAGACATTTTTGTTGGAGTGCTCGCTCCCAAGTCTTCCTAATATTTCCCATTTGTTTATAAATACAACTTTACCATCATTTCGAACGAGTTACACAGTACGGTTTAACTTTCGATTCGAAAATCGCTCTCGAAAAATTTTACTTTTCGAAACGAAATACGCGGTAACCCCCCCTACTTTATTAATTTAAAAAAAACACTATTTTCTTAAACTATACATGTTATTAGTCTCATTATATTCACAAGAAAAAATAAATTAATTAAACAATTCTGTAGGCAAACAGAGTTCAATAAATCCTTTGCAAATTAATTTTATTTTTTTGTGAATACGTACATGAGAATTGAACTTTTATTGAATAAAGTTTAAATATTTTAAAATAAAATCCTTCGAAAATTATTATTAATTACAATGATACAATAAAACCGAATACATTTTACAAAAATAAATAAAAATTTCAATTTCAACAAAGAGAGGAGAGAATAACCGTTGTGGCTATAAATTTTAAGGAAAAAATTAATCAAATTCAAATGTTTAATTTTCAACCTTTTTTGTGTTTAACAGTATTTATTTTAATAGTTTGTCAATTACAAAACTGCTTGGTATTCGTAGTGTTATTACAAAAAGAACATAAAATAATAATAATACAAACAGAATTTATGTTACTGTTACTCTACTTAATTATTGTATATGTTATGTAGTATGTAAGAGACACTAATTAAAACCGTTATCTTTTCAACGCTTCATTCAGTTAAGTTCGAAATATCTTTTAATTTTTCTTCTGTTTTCTTTTTTCTTTTTTTTTTTTCTTATAAAAAATATTGACTTCTATACAAGATGTTTCACACATATAAATTGCAGGAATAAACTTAAATTTAAATTTAAAAGGGGAAATATATGGAAAGTATTTATTTTTTATTTATTAAATTATTTTAAATTAAAAGAAGATTATAATTTATTGCGCGTTTTTTTTGAAGAGATATGTGTATAATGAATGATTTATTTGTTATTAAAACTACCGCATTATCATCATCTCTGGCCGAGCAAGAGTAGTTTCCTGTCTAATACATATTGATTTTGTTATGACACACACATATCTAGATATTATTTATATTATTTATTTAAAAGTTTCTAAAGACAAAAATAAATCACAACTTATTTATAAGTGTATGTAAATTATTCTAAGGCTTAGAATCCTTATGAATATTACCAAATCTTAGCTTAATAGCTATAAAGTAAAGCCATGTATATGAATTCATTTTAATCAACTTTGACAACACTATATATTTTGCGTATAAACCAAAAGCAGGCAAAGAAACCAATTGATCCGGTAAGCAAGAAGAACAAGAATACCATTATTGATGTATAGCCAAAGTATAAGAACGTCGAAGCGGCATCTTTTATCGATAACTTTGTAACGAAATAGTGGCAACAGTATATGAATAGGTAGACGGCTGTAAAACCAGATGTCAAAAACGATCGCCACCACCAGTGATAATCTTCCGCACACAGATGGAAATAGCACAATAGAATGGTAGTCTCTGAACAAGTTATAACCAAAATAACAAAGACCAAGAACAGGAAACCAAACATGTAGTACATTTGATTAGACCATATCGATGACAGTATGAAAAACAATTGAATAAAGATACAGCCAAACGGTAGGACGCCACCCATAATGATACCGGGAATGGGTTGTGTATAAATCGATTGATCTGGTATTTGTCGGGGAATTTGATTAGTGCGTACAGGATGTTCCAAAGACTGAAAGAAAATATAGAAAGGATTAAAATTAATTCAAAAATTTTGCAAAAATGGAAACTTACTCGCTTGCGAAAACCAAAGTAAGCACCAACAAATGTCAATGGTACCGACACGCCAAACCACAAGGCCAACAAAGCAATTAAGGTACTAAAGGGTACAGCGCCAGAAGATTGCTCTCCCCAAAGTACAAGGTTCATAACGAAAAATAAGCAGAATACGACGCTATAAAATACAATAATTAATTCAACATTTCATTACTCCAAGAAAACTGTCTTTTTATTTTTATATTACCCGGGACATAACATTGATGTTAAGATAACATTGCTCTTCCATTTAATGCCACCGAAGCTTTTGTAAATACGCGCCGAAACATAACCAGCTGGAGTACCTAAGGCAACGTACAACACCATAGAGCATGTCATTAAAGCACCACGATTCGCTGGCGACAAGAAACCCAAACAGGCAAAGGCCAATGTAATCAATGTCATGCAGAATACTTGAACACCAGCACCCAAGAATACTGACAACAACATGCCTTTGCGTGGCGGTCTAAATACATCACCGTGCACTAATTTCCAGCCGAATTCTTCTTGAGCATCTTCACCACTTTCCATTTGATTATAACGAGCAATATCCTTATGTAAGGTACGTAACATAATCATAGCAACCATACCAGACAAGAACAGTACAATCACTAAGGAATTCAAAATCGAAAACCATTGAATGTTAGTATGGGGCATAGATTCCAAAATATAATCCCATCTTGAGGACCATTTGACATTGTCGTTACGCACAAATTCCACACTGTAGGTGTATATAATTGATACTTTTTCGCCTGGTGTTAAGGGACTGCCTTTAATGGCCAAAGGATCAGTATTTTTACAATCTAGCTTATGAATATCAACATGATTAATTGAGCTTGGAGTTACTTTAACGGAAATAATTCGTCCACCATTGGCACGGAAACCAACACCCCATTCCTCAGTCTGTCCACTATGGTAGGTAATTTTCAAATCTACATGATTGAAGGGATAGTAGTAACCACGTCTGTTATAATTCGGATTAATTAAACAACCAGCATCACTATCGCTGCGTACTAAACAGCCCATTGGAAAACCAGTGCTACAATACTGTTTGCTATTCTCCAAAGGATAACACCACGTAACAGGCATATTATCAACAATCCAATGATGTTGATAATTCAAGCTGATACCTTTCTTAAGGACCATCATACGCCGATCGCTATCTGAATCTCCACCAACATAGTTCTTCATGCAAACCTAAAAACAAAATTTTAATTAAATGTTGCTAACTCTAGATGCTTTTGCTTATAAGGTCACAGGGCTATTGTAACATGTAAATATTGCCTAAGAAGGCATGTTACAGTTACATTTTCATTTCTGATTGTTCTAAGAAAGTAGGGATTTGGTCACAAATCAAAGTGATTTCAAATTACAAACACAAGTTCTAAGCCCTTTGGTCGATTAATTTTTAAACAATACTTACCGCCTTACATTCGATATCTTCAAGAAAATTTATTTTATATGGACCAGGACGTATACGTTCTCCTAGGACCACTTGGCCTAAATTTTCGACCGGTGAATTATTTTCATTTCCAATGCAAAAATCAAAATGATGATACTCATATGGAATTTCAGATTCCTCCGTATTCAAGCGATTAACATATAGTGTAACATTAGACTGCAAATATAAATAAAATAAAAATAAACAGAAGTTGATATATTTAGTTGGCCATAGAAAAAACAAGCAAACAAAGTTCTTAAAACTCTTTGTAGACAAACAATAACTAATTAGATGAAAGCAACATTGTGCTAGTATGACGATCAATGTGATAAGAAGTAAAGTGAAGTTCTGTTATAACGAAAATTTAACACATACTTACATACTTAAAAATTTTATGAAACACAAGATGTAATTAATACTCAAGTCAATCTGCTGATTTAAAATATAGAATAATAAAAGCAGTTTCTGATAAGAGTAATGCAAATAGGATAACTCTTAGACTTCACGGCGTATCACAAATCTACGTAATTGTGGTTAATTTGTTTGAGATAATGGTCTGAGTGTTTTGCATGCTTGGCAAATTTTGTAATGCCATAACTAATGGATTAAATAGTTCACATAATATTTTGTGTAAACTTACTAATAAATGTAGCAAAACTCTTGGTAGGAAGATGTCTGTGATGAACAACGATTGTGATGACTCAGAAAGTCAACAATTAGTAAAAATATTCAATGAACTTAAGTTTTTATAATAGAAGTATCTTTTTTTGTTAACAAAAAACAAAATATTTTACACAATCGCTAAACAACACTTTATATAAACATCAAATGCACTTTCATAAATAACAAAAGGAAAATAAATAATAATAATACTAAAGTAGTCAATATGAGTAAACGATTTGAACAAACGATTTCAGAAAATATTAACCACAATTTTCTACATTTATAACATTTACATGAAGAAAATGTAAGAAATACATGTTTTGCGACAAATACTTCATAAATGTTACCGTCCTAGTATATTATATTTGATTTTTATCCTTAATGAATAATTTATTTAAGCTTCATTGGAATTAATTTAATTGAACACCAGTGTGATACTGTTTAATCATGTTAAGGTTTAATAATCGCCATAGAAATAAAAATAAAAAAATTTAATTTTTCGACGACCTCCTTAAAGTAACTAATTGCCGTGGAAAAGCTTTTCTTGTCAATCGTCTGGTATCGACATTAACATACATATGTACATACATAATTGGTCATCACAAACCTTTAGTCAGTATTACGATCAAGTTTCTCACACCACTTATATCGTATGTGTTATTTTATCCATAAGTGGCGGGGCCTACAGTTTAAAGTCGATTCCGAACTACAGATTTTTTTGCGAAACTTTTCATTGCAATTTTATTTACACTCAGAGTTTTGCCAGAAATCTGCAGAGAGGAAGTAGCCGTAGAAGTATTTTTTCATATTTCGTTATGTTGGAGATGTCTGACCTGGGATTTGAACTCTGACTTCACGTCTAATAAGCAAACACATTACCTGCTAGACTACGGCGACATTAAGATACAGAAATTGTAAAATTACAAATCCTAAACCTAGTAGCTGCCGTACGTGAAAGTTTATATCAATTTAGCTATTGGAACGTTTTCGTATAGTAAACCACATTAGAATACCGATCAATCTATTAAAGGTCATCTCATGTTATACGCCAGTGAAATCTAATTTCACCATAAGAATAAAATTGAGTAAAATAAAATCTATGTATTATTTTTACATGAGCAAAAGAACTTAAGGTTTTATATATAGTTCTATACAAATGATCTAATGTAGATCAAATAAGCATTGTAAGCATAGTGCCTAGCTAATAGAAATCGCCGTGGTAAGTACATGGCATAAGTAGGAAATACATAAAGTGAATGTCTAAGAACTTGCTGCATATGAACAACTATCGATGGGCGTTTTCTATTGGGAACGCAGCACAATGTTGCATTGTTTTATTGTGATATCTCACTACCGGACTCATGAATATTATTTATTTATTAAATATTCACATGTTTTTAAAGCATTTCACATTTTCAGTCAACTGCTTTGCGTTTTCGCATTTCTGGTGTTCTTAAATAACGAGCCTCTTAATAGATCTGCCGAGTGATTGAATCGTCCTATATCCAAAGCGAGATCACTACAGTCAACTATCGGAATAGCGATACTAATGTTTTATTAGTATTTGATGACTTTTTTTCCAATAAGAATAAATTTATTTATTTTTCATATCAGAAACTGCGAAAAACTCGTGTATTTGTTATACCCGAACTCCACTGTATTCAATTTTAGATATTATAGCCTCTTAAACATTTGCCTTATCTAATAACCTTATGCAGGAAATGTGATATATTATAACTCAACATACACAATAAAACTATTTATGAATTCATAACCACACAAACACATGCACACACCCCTCGTACCATTCTAATTCAAATACAAAACTTTTAAAATCGTTAATGTGTAGGAATAACTTACCTTGCAGTTGGTGGACGCATCAGATTTAATGCAATAATTAACAGGGGCCAGACCCGGCAAATAGAATTGTTCGCTAAGCTCAATGCATTGCAAAACAATCAGTAAACTGAGGCCCACAAGAGCCAAAGATATTTTTGGCGTACGCCTGCTATTATCCCGGCTCACGCAATACATATTGGAAGTTGAGGAAATTATCTTCTCCGTATAACTGCCTCAATAAATTTCTTTATGTTTGTTCCAACACAAAAAAAGTAATTTTTCTATTGGATTAAAGTGAATTACGACTGGCTTTTGCCTTTTTCTTGTTCTAACGATGGTTTCTTTTATTCGTTTGCCTTCTTCTCCGTTATTGTGCTTTTGTTGGACTACGTAGACAAAAATGTGTCAATCATCAAAATTTCTTACAAAGAACATTAGTTTATTCCATAGCAATTGTTTATAAATATTGAGGGAGACTTTTTATTAATTTTAAGCACTCCAAAATTCTTAAGAAATATTTATTTTGTAAGAAAAACTCGTTTTTTTAATATCGTTGAAAATTACTATTTTTCTATTCTATACATGACAGAAACGTCACCATCAGAAAATAATTACAAGAATGCAAAAACAGTGTCGCTAATTTTGGTAGTGGGCAAATAGTTTGTAACAACAATAAGAAATGTAAACAGAATATAATTAACCTGTAGAAACTTAAGATATAGCATTAGAATTCTATATTTACTTTTAATAATTTAAACACATTTAATTAATTATAACTGATTAAGTCTTCTTACGTTCAACAAAAAGAAATTTGTTCGCAAATAAGTGTAATATGTAATGCCAAGTCTAGTAGATGTATGTTATTTAAAACTCAGAGTTACAATTTTTTATTCAACGGCGCCACCGTCAGAGAGATAATTTCAATTTATAAAAAAAAACTTATGCCTTTCCAAAGTTTATGTTGTTCAATGCTTTTCGAACTTGCATTTACCTTCAGCTTTACAAGTGATCACCGAATTTAAACTTCGTTTAGAAAATTGTACATAAGAGCAGTAGAAAAAGAATAAACTTGACGGTATGATCAACTGGGTACCACTCTCCCTTATCTAAGAACTCAAGGCTTTTTGAGTCTTATATACCTACGTCTGTAAATTCAATCCTATAAAAACCATTTTCAAAATTTATATTAAAAAAATACCTTATTTGATTTAATAATGTAACGATTATATTTTATTAATAATTTTTACAAATTCAAATTACTACCAATGATTTCACAATATTAACGATAAACATACAAAATTAACGATAAACATACAAGTTTTTGTACGATGTTCTGCAATTGATAACATCCTTAAACAAGGTCATTAGATTTTTCCAATTTTTTCATTTCTCTCTCAAAAGCATGTATACGATATCTGTCAGACGCATCAGTAGGTTTCGACGGATCAACAGTTTTTTCCAAAACCTGCGTATATATCATAGCTGCAACGATTCCACCCAGTATAGGGCCGGCCCAATAAACCCAATGTGAATCCCAATTATTAGTGGCATAGGCGGTGCCAAACGTTCGAGCTGGATTCATGCTAGCACCAGTATAACGTTGGGTACCTAGATGGCCCAACGTTGCAGACATGCCTATAGCAAGCGGAGCTAAATAACGCGAGTCGGGTTTATTAGCATCTGACGCACCGAATACGGTCAGAATGAGTACCAGACCCAAAAAAAACTCTATACCCAATCCTTGTATTTCGCTTATATTATCAGCCAAATTCGTATGACCCAGCCCATTGTGAAAGGCTTCATCTAGTAGAGCCTTAACCGCAATGGTGCCAATAGCAGCACCTATACATTGTGTAATTATGTAAAAAATACTTCTAACTAAACTTACGCGTCCAGTAAGCAGCATTGCTATTGTAACAGCTGGATTAATATGGCCACCACTCAAATGACCCACTATTGTAATGATTACAAAAACAGCCAAACCATATGATAAAGATTTGAAAGTGCCATCCTGAGGTTGAGAACAGGCTCCACAGACAAAGAAATTCAAAATTAAATTGCCAATTAATTCACCAAATGCAGATTTCCATAACCGTTTTTCTTTAGAGTATAATTCATCCAAACCCAGGCTGTAAGCTGTAGCAGTGGACATATTGGTTAAATGTAGAAGAGAGTGAATTGTCCAAAGAAAAAAGAACGGCAGAATGAAACAAAATCTTAACAATCCTAGAAATAAAAACAAAAAGTAACGGTAAAACGCAAAGCAAAGGGGAGAACACACTCAGAAAAAAACGATAGATTAATAGAACTGCAACATTGATTCCCGGTGACAGGGCGTCTAAGAAATAGCAGAGCAACTTTGTGTTTTTAAACGAATGCCAATAACATCTCCGTTTCTAACTGTGTGCCGTTTTATTTCAACTCTACAATGAATAGCCTTTATTACTGATATGGCATCACGGAGGGTGTAAACGAAAGCGCAAAAAAGTCGTTATTCTTCCGAAGTTTCTTAAAATAGTCATTCGTTTTTTCGCAAACTTCCATGTGGAAGCAGATTCGCAACCGGCCAACGCTCAGCTTGTAGAAAATTTGTTAAAAACGTTACAAATTAATTAATTTATATCAATTTAAATCAAACAGAATAATTTAGCAATAATTATTTGTGCTCTATTCAATACGGTAACAATAAAACAAATTGGAAATTGCACAAATAAATTAAGTGAGAGTGTGAAATATTAGAAAAGAAAAAACGAGACTACAACGAACAATAGAAAAAAAGTTACAGCAACAACAACCACATATTAATAAGAAAAAAAGCAAGAGTCAGTGGCGTAAAGAGAAAGAGGCACGAAAGTAGAAGTAAAAAATCAATCATTGACGGACAAACGAATCATTCGCAGCCAGTAGCAGCAGCACAAACACCAAGTTTTCTTTTACTTTATTAATTTGTGTGTGTGCAAAATCTATTAATCAACAAAATTACAATTGACAGGTAATGCAATAATTTTTCTAAATAAATTAACTGCTTTTTAAAGCGAATAATTTTAATTTATTTACATAACACAGAATACATACACCAAAAAAGTCGACAACTTATTTCTACATCGCCCTGCATTATACGAAAATTAAAGAATGATGAATTCACAAATAACCCTACAGTTAATACAGGTCTTGGAAAAGACTGTTTCTCCGGGTAAGTGGATTTTATTGTTAAAATTAATGTAGTTGTGGAGTATGTTTTTTAATATATAATTAGTTTTTTTTTTAATTTCGTTAAGCCATGTGTCATATTTTGTCGTCTATTTTTATTTTGGCGCTTGCATCGTTTTTAGAGAGGGGTTTTTTAATAGTATTGGTACTTTGTATTTGTGTTGAAAACTATGTATTGGTGTTTTTGTACACAAAAAGTAGATAAAAAAAAATGCTGGAAAAAGGCAAGCGCGTAGTTTAACTAGGGCCGCCAAGGCAGCTTAGTTATTGTAGTTGTAGTAGTCTTGTTACTTTGTTTTTTTTAGTGTTTATCTTTCCTTTTAACTACACAGTTGCTTTACTTTGTACATGTATAGGGTTGTTTTGCTTTATAAAATTTCAAAATAACTGAAATAAAATGCATACAACAAAATGTGCAGAGGAGTTTGTGAGAGAAGGAAGTGCTCAAATTATGTTTTCTTTCAATAGAAAGTTATAAATAATATACATGAAGATTTGTATCATGAAAAACTTTTATTTCAGAAATTATTTTTTTATTACATTCACTTTCGAGTCTGGCTGGCAGACATTTGTTTATAAGAGAGTACTATATGTAGATTATCAGGTAACATGCTAGATCTGTAAAAACAAAGAACAAAGTTATATTTCCCAGGAATCGACATAGACTGTGTAAAGCAGATTTAGTTCATTAGCATGTTACTTATCTAACTTAATATAAGAACACGGTTCAATCACCATAGAATTCTAACGATACCATAAATCCATCAGTGTATCTCATCAAACGTTAATGTTTAATGTCTTGCTATCTTTTGAACTTCTTGGATAGGTCGTTTGTTGGAATATATGTACAGAAGGTAGTTTTAAAAACTGGTCTTAACAAGTGTCTTCTCAATCTTATGTATTACTTTTAATTGATACAACATTTGATATTAAATCCTTCAATGTTTGAGATTACAACTACTGATGATTTTTTTCACTTTTATTTGATTGATTCATTTTGATTATATATGTATACATAATAATAAAATTATTCTGAACTTAGCATTCTCTCAAGAGTTGAATATTCTAAGACCTTAAAGAAATATTCATACGCAGTTAAACATTGCAGCGCCTTCTTTTGGATCCAAAATCCACTCGCCTTTTTTGTTAATGTGTTTGTAAAACTGTGAGGAGCTAGGACGCAATCCTGACTGAAGGATTGTAATGGCCAATTATAGAAAACTGTACTAACACTTATAGACTGAGAAGAGTTTGAAGAATATCAAAATACTTCTGATTTTCGCTACCTGCGTCGCATAAATCATATGATATTTTCTTCTTCACAACAACAATACAGTGCAGTTTGAAGGGTCAATTTTGATGTGCTAAACAAAATAAATATTACCAGCACATATACAAATTTGATATACATATATTTAAATTTGATACGACGCCATGCGCCATTAATGATGGCAGGGAAAAAAGTGGGAATCCCCTAACTACTTACATATGTCCACTAATATTGCACTTAATAAAAATTAGTAAAATTAGTAAATTAGTAAAAAAAAAAAAAATTGCCAACTAAATTATTATGTATTAAACAATACATATTTGGTTCATATTTTAATTTTTTTAGTTTTTTATTCGGCCACGGGAGATATTTAAGAAAAACTTATCAGGTATTTTACAAAAAAGTACTGTCCACGTCCGACTAAGAGATAATCCGTCTGACCTAGGTTATTTTGTATCTAAATGGCCATCAAAGACATGGGATCAGAAAATTCGTCCGTTATCGGGGAGTGTCCGTAAGGGTCTCCCCTTTCACTGTATATCTAATTTAGAAGACACCTTAAGGAACCTTTGCAGACATGCTGACATTTGATATATTTAGCTTTATTATACTCTAGAGAAATTAAGATGTTTTCACTACACGTTATGGTGGCAAAAAAAGAAATGCGGACCTAGTTTTATTGACTTGCTTATGCTTATTCATTTTATAAACACCACGTGTAAAGTTAGCAGAATAAGGCATTGGTGTTTGTGGTATTTATCTGCACAAGGTTTTTGCTACTTCGAGTCAATGTCACTAAGACTCTGTGCTATCAAACATATGGCATATATCACGCAGATTGCTCTAATACAACAAACGCAGGAAAAAAGTAGACGAAATAACACATGCCTATTTGCCTTCAGGTGTTAATTAACAAGGATTGAATAAACTTATCTCTGTAGCTAGCAACAGTTTTAGAGTCTCGCACATTTTCTTTATAAGTGCTGCGGCTTTCTGTAACAGATTGCAGCGACAACGTTGCTGCCAAGAATTTATATATGTACGTTGTTTGATTGATATGTAGGTATATACTGTAAAGTACCGTACATTTATCGAAAATATTCCATCATTCGTAATTTTATCGATGAATAAATTAAGCACATTTCTTACGAGGAATTCGGAAATATATGGAATAATTAATACACATACAGTAGCGAGCATAAAAAATGCAACGCTAAGCCAATTGATCTTTATGTGCGCCTCTTTCAAAAAAAAAAGTACGGAATTTAAAAACTTTTTTTTATTTTTATGCTCCACAAACTTAGTTAACAAATGCAGGTTACAATATCAAAATTTTTCTATCCACTTATTTTTATTTTAACATTTAAGAAAAAAAGTGCCAAATTTCAGCGAGCAAAAAAAATGCAACGCCATGTTACTCATAACTTTTTTTAAATTAAATGTAAATTCTTACAAAATGTTGGTTAAAAATATACTTAAAACTAATAATTGGTTGCGTAGCCTTCATTTTCTATTACCGCTTGCAGTCTGGAGGGCATAGAATCCGCTAGGGACACGATGGTGTGTAGGGGTATTTTTTCCCATTCTGACTTCAAAATTTTTTCTAATTCCGCCAAATTTGAAGGATTTTTCTTCTTAGCTTCCCGATCTAAAGTCTCCCACAGGTTTTCTAAGGGGAGATGGTGACGGCTAAACCAAAATTTGCACGTCATGGTCGCTTAGGTGGTTACGAACCAAGCGACTAGAGTGCTTCAGGTCATTGTCTTGTTGGAATATGCTGTTTGGGGGCATTTTTTCCAGAAGATGTGTGTGTGTTCTTCTAGGATCTCACAGTATTTAGTGGCATTCAAAATACCATCGATTTTCACCAACCGATCAACTCAGTCATGAGAAAACGAACCTACCAATAAATTCCATAAAATAAAGAATTTCGGTGAAAAACAAAAGTAACTTACCCCACACCATTAGTAGTGAAAGTAAATTTAATCTTTCTGGATCTGATGGGATAAAATATATTAGAAGACCGCCTGAGAAGAGATATTCTTCCAGATATCAGTTACCAACAGTAAAACATGGCTAATGGTGTGGGGTAAGTTACTTTTGTTTTTCACCGAAATTCTTTATTTTATGGAATTTATTGGTAGGTTCGTTTTCTCATGACTGAGTTGATCGGTTGGTGAAAATCGATGGTATTTTGAATGCCACTAAATACTGTGAGATCCTAGAAGAAAATATGCCCCCACATCTTCTGGAAAAAATGCCCCCAAACAGCATATTCCAACAAGACAATGACCTGAAGCACTCTAGTCGCTTGGTTCGTAACCACCTAAGCGACCATGACGTGCAAATTTTGGTTTAGCCGTCACCATCTCCCCTTAGAAAACCTGTGGGAGACTTTAGATCGGGAAGCTAAGAAGAAAAATCCTTCAAATTTGGCGGAATTAGAAAAAATTTTGAAGTCAGAATGGGAAAAAATACCCCTACACACCATCGTGTCCCTAGCGGATTCTATGCCCTCCAGACTGCAAGCGGTAATAGAAAATAAAGGCTACGCAACCAATTATTAGTTTTAAGTATATTTTTAACCAACATTTTGTAAGAATTTACATTTAATTTAAAAAAAGTTATGAGTAACATGGCGTTGCATTTTTTTTGCTCGCTGAAATTTGGCACTTTTTTTCTTAAATGTTAAAATAAAAATAAGTGGATAGAAAAATTTTGATATTGTAACCTGCATTTGTTAACTAAGTTTGTGGAGCATAAAAATAAAAAAAAGTTTTTAAATTCCGTACTTTTTTTTTTGAAAGAGGCGCACATAAAGATCAATTGGCTTAGCGTTGCATTTTTTATGCTCGCTACTGTACATACATATGTCCATACTTATTAGTTATAATGCCTAGACTAAAAATTCTGTTGCAGTGTTTTTTATTTAATTAAAATCAATTTTTTTTATAGATAAAAATGAACTTTTGTCCGCTAAAAACTTTTTGGAACAGGCTGCTGAAACTAATTTGCCTGAGTTCCTTAAGGCGCTATCAGATATTCTGGTCACAGTTACCAACAGCCCAGTAGCTCGTATGGCAGCTGGTCTGCAGTTAAAAAATCATTTGACCAGTAAAGACGAAACCATTAATTTGCAATACCAACAAAGATGGCACCAATTTCCCGATGACACAAAGGAGTACATTAAGAAAAATGTAAGAAATGAATGGATCATTAAAAAAACAGTTTTCTGTTACTAAACACATATTATTTGCATTTGTTTTTCTACAGATTTTAGCCGCATTGGGCACAGAAAATACTCGACCTTCTTCTGCGGCTCAATGTGTTGCTTATGTAGCTGTTACGGAATTACCCATTAACCGTTGGGGTATACTGATTCAAACCCTTGTCAATAAAGTTGTATCTGAGGGGTCCAGCGAAATGGATCGTGAGGCTGCTTTGGAAGCAATCGGTTATATATGTCAAGATATACGTTATGGCGTTTTAGAAAACCAATCCAATCAAATCTTAACCGCTATAGTTCACGGCATGCGGAAACAGGAACCTAGCAATCATGTACGATTGGCTGCTACGACTGCTCTACTGAATTCTCTAGAATTTACTAAAGCTAATTTCGAAAAGGACGTAGAACGTAACTACATTATGGAGGTAGTATGTGAGGCAACCCAATCGCAAGATACTCAAGTTTGTGTAGCAGCCTTACAATGTTTGGTTAAAATCATGACCCTCTATTATCAATACATGGAACCTTATATGGCTCAAGCTCTTTTCCCAATAACATTAGAGGCTATGAAATCGGATAATGATTTAATTGCCTTGCAGGGTGTTGAGTTTTGGTCAAACGTAAGCGATGAAGAAATTGATTTGGCCATCGAGAGTCAAGAAGCAAACGATGCCGGTCGTGCCCCAACTCGAGTTTCTAAACACTATGCTCGAGGAGCTCTACAGTTCTTGGTGCCTGTTTTGGTTGAAAAGCTTACGAAACAAGATGAAAACGACGATGAAGATGCCTGGAGTCCTTCTAAAGCCGCTTCCGTTTGTCTGATGTTATTAGCAACTTGTTGTGAAGATGAAATTGTTCCCCATGTTTTTCCATTTATTAAGGATAATATTGTATCTCCTAATTGGCGATTCCGCGATGCCGCAGTTATGGCTTTCGGTTCAATTCTAAGTGGAATTGAAAACAATACCCTTAAATCTTTGGTGGAACAGGCAATGCCAACTCTTATACGTCTAATGTATGATCAAAGTGTCATTGTGCGAGATACAACTGCTTGGACATTTGGCCGTATTTGCGATGTAAATATTTCGACAATCTAATGAGTAACAAGTTATTTATATTTGTTTTATTTTGTTTGTTATTGCAGATAATTCCTGAAGCAGCAATTAACAAAACTTATTTGCAACCTCTGTTGGAATGTTTTATTCAAAGTCTTAAAGCTGAACCTCGTGTAGCAGCTAATGTTTGTTGGGCATTTATTGGCTTATCAGATGCAGCCTATGAGGCAGCTGAAGTCACTAATGGCGATACACCTGAAACGTACTGTCTCTCACCCTATTTTGAATACATAATTACGCAACTGTTAGAAACGACCGATCGTCAAGATGGCAATCAAGCCAACTTACGTGCCGCAGCTTATGAAGCGCTTATGGATATGATTAAAAATTCTCCCTTGGATTGTTATTTGATTGTACAAAGGACCACCATTGTGATTTTGGAACGTCTTAACCAAGTTCTACAAATGGAGTCACATATTGCAAGTCATAATGATAGGCATCAGTTTAACGATTTACAATCATTGTTGTGTGCTACTTTGCAAAGTGTTTTGCGTAAAGTTCGTGAAGACGATGCACCTAAGATATCTGATGCCATCATGAATGCTTTGCTTACCATGTTCAATTCGTGCTCTGGCAAATCTGGTGGCGTGCAAGAAGACGCCTTCTTGGCTGTCTCTACTTTGGTTGAGTTATTGGGTGTGAAATTCTTAAAATATATGGAAGCGTTCAAGCCTTTCTTGTATATGGGTTTGAAGAATCATCAAGAATATCAAGTCTGCTGTGCAGCTGTCGGTCTTACGGGTGATATATGCAGAGCACTAAAACAACTAATCATACCATTTTGTGATGAAATTATGACTCTTCTGTTAGCTAACTTGTCTGAGCAGACATTGCATCGCAGTGTAAAACCTCAAATTTTGTCAGCATTCGGCGATATGGCTCTTAGCATTGGTGGTGAATTTGTAAAGTATTTAAATGTTGTTTTGGAAATGTTAAGAGCTGCTTCACAACTGGAGGTAATTGTTAAAACGAAATTTTAAATTTCAGTATAAAATTCGATTAATGAACAAATTTTATGAACTTTTATTAGGTTGATCCAAACAGTTACGATATGGTTGAGTACCTCAATGAATTGCGAGAAAGTGTTTTAGAAGCCTATACAGGCATAATACAGGGTCTCAAAGGCGTTGAGCAAACACCAAACCAAGATGTTTATCATTTAGAGTCACATCTTGGTCATATAATTTTGTTCATTAAACGTATCGCCGTTGAGGGAGATAATTCTGATTCAATGGTCGCTAGCGCGGCCGGTTTAATTGGTGATTTATGTACAGCCTTTGGACCACGTCTGTTGCCATTGGTAGATGATGTTACCATTACCCAACTTTTGGCCGAAGGCAAACGTTCGAAAGCGTCACGTACAAAATCGCTCAGCAACTGGGCTGCAAAGGAAATCAAGAAAATGCGTGATCATCAAACAATAGCTCAGTAAATAGAATTTTAATTCTTTAATCGTTATAGAGGAGTTCTTTTCTAATTTTAAATACATTTCAACCAAATGGTAAGTCATTTTATTTTTCATTTTATTCTTGAAAATATTTTTCTATATTCAGTGCTATTTAAAGCGTACACCAAGTGGCGATTAAATGTTTAACGATCAATGCCTTAAAGACGACATATTTATTTAAATCAGAGCTTTAATGTTGTAAGAGTTTTTTTTAGATAATTTCATATGTGCAGTGTTGGATAAAATAATAGATACAAAAAATTTAAGAAAATGCATAGGAAAAAGATAATGAACAATTACATACACAAAAAGCGACTAACTTTAATCCAAAGTAACCTATTTAAATAAAATCTTATCTAATTTTTCCCTTTTGAAGTCGATTAGTGTATGAGTAGTATGATCGATTTCAATCAGAGAGTCTTAAGGGTTCTGTAATTCGATTTTATTTTAATTTTGAATTTTTCGAAACTCAATGCCCGACAACGTAAGATCCAAATTAATTTTCTTTCGATTCAAAATACATAATAATCCCCCCTGTGTCTGTTACATACATATATTCACAATTTATTTGGAGCAATTTTTTTATGAAAACATTTCAAATTCAAAGTATAACAATAATCAATTAATCTTCTGAAAACCGCTGGCAATTTAAAATTAAGTTAATATATTTTTCTTATTTCAGGTAACAAACTAAAAGAGCATCAAAATTTCGTTTTAGTTAAGGTAAAAAACTTCATCTTAAACCAAAATTTATTAAAAGAAGGTGCATTATTAATTTTTCTTCTCCTTATTTTTTTGTAAATGTATGTATAAAAAAACTATGATTTAAAATTAATTCCAAAGGAAAAAAAAAATAATAGATAAAAAGCGAGCACCTTTTCATTTTTCTAATTTATATCCGATTTTTGTTTTATAATAATTTTTATTTTAGTTTCATTTTATTGACATTTTTTTTTTATTCACTTAATGTTTATTTAAAGTTTTCTTTCTTTACTTTATATGCAGTTCTAATCGAAATTTCTTTATATGAGTATATTATTTATTAAAATTGGAAAACATATTAAAACAAAAAAAAAAATTAACTAAATTTTTAATTCTACCCATGTTGCATTGTGCAGAACTTTCTTTATGTTTTTGGATTTTTTTTTGTTAATGAGTATTTAAAATTACCTAAAGACCTACCCACCAGATTATAAATTATATACATACTATATTATTTTCTATAACATTACAACACCAATACTATTACATAATTTATTATTATTATTATTTCTTTTTAAATTATTAATTTACGTAAAATAAATTAGTAATTTTTCATTATACTATTTGACATCTATAATCATATTATTTTTTCATCCTTATTTCCTTCCTTTCTTTGTTTTCTAAATGATTATAAAAAAAAATGCAATATGTTGACATTTCAAATTACATATTTAACAACGTTTTCATAACCACTTCATAATAAACAAAAAAAAAAAAAATATGTATGTAGTTAGAATAGGCGATAAACCAGTTTGCCGCCCTACCTACAAGTAAGCATATTATTTCACTTTGTGTGAATGATTACAATTTTATGCATTGCAAATGAGCAGTATGTTGTGTGTGCGAGTGTGTGGCCGTGTAAGTGTGTGTATGAAAGTGTGAATTCTTATTCGCTCGCGTGTATTATTTTAAAATGAATGAATGCGTAATTGGTATGAATGTGTGTAAATGAAATATAAATCAATTGATGAGAAATTTCCTTAAATTTTGCGGAATAATTTTCATTTAAAAAGGCTTGAAATTCTCATAAGTAATGAAATAAGAAACAGGTTTAGTTACGATCAAAGAAGGCCTTAGTTCTGACCATAACCTAGAAAGAATTTGAAATTGTTTGTTGTTTTTCGGTTTTGAGATAATGAAACGGTTTCATACAGTATTCAGAATTCGCCTGGTTTTTATTGTTGAAGTACATTTGCTATATGCTTTAAAAGCCAACGATATTCTTTTGCTTTAGTTTTCAGTAAACTAAAAATAATCCTTTCAAATCAAATTGTATCTTAAAGTGAAATTGATATTTATTATTATTTCATTATTTTGCTTTAAATATCGATTATGAATATTATTAACTGAACCTCAATTGCCGCCTACAAATCGATGTTTTAAAGATATTTTATGATTTGCGATAACGACTCGAACATTGGCTTACTTTAAATGAAAATTATTCTACAAATAATTGGCTATAAAATTAAATTATTATTTCCAAAAAGAGAAAAAAAAAACAAACAAATCGTGTGTCTTGTCAAACGAAGTCTTATTGTCCGCCGCCTTTAACATTTTTATTTATCTGTGTGTGTTCGTTGAATTAGTAATGATTTTATATATGATTTCCAATGATTTCTGATTGAAGACTTATTATGCGCGCGTGCGTGCTTGTGTGATATTAATTGTAAGTTTAAATAAAAACATTAGCTTTTAAGATTAGTATAGTAAAATTAATAATAATAACAAAAAAAACTAGCTCAAAATAATAACAAATAATAAAGGATTTTAAACGGATTTGAAATTCGCCAAATGAAAACAGATATACTCTAGTAAAACTATGAAAATGAAAAATAAAAATTTAAACATACTAAAACAACACGACTTAACGAAACTAAAGAAGAAAAACAAACAAACAAATAAACTAAAACAAATTGACTTAAATGACGACTTAATGCCTCGTACAAATTTAGAATTTAGATAATGAAATAAAAAAAAAACATAAAACACGGAATTTTATACAATTTTTTACACGTTTAAGAGACAAAGCAAAATGTTTATATTATGCATCATACAAGAAAACGCTATTGAATATTGAAAATAATATGCAATTTACAACTAATTTTTATGTTGTTATTAATTATATTAAGTGAACTTAATTAAAAAAAGCCTACAAATATACGAAACAAAAATGAAAAGAAGACAAACACAAAATATAAATAGAGTCTATATTAATAGCAACAAATTGATAAAAGAAAACATATATTTTTTATTTTATTAAAAAAAAAAGTAAATGCGTGTTACTGGAAAAGTACAGTACGACACCTTCAAAAAGTATATGTATCCGATTGGCTAAATTATATCATCCGATATTTCTTCTTCAATAATTAACTTTGACTTTACGTTTTATTTTTTCTGTTAATTCTACAAAATGAAGCTTTAAAAAAAACTCTTTAACTCAAACATAATCAAGGAAGATCATTTTTTTTATCAATTCGTTTCATATTCAACCTTATTACGATAGAAGGAGTTGTTGACGTATTTCGATATTTTATCAAGAGATTATTATTTTTAATCTTGTATTACAAAAATAACAAAATACGAATGCGATTAAACAATTGTATGTAATTTGGTTGAATACCACACCACCACCACCACCAGTTAAGTAAACATTTTTGAAAAAAGAAAAATAATCAAACACAAATCATACAATCTTAACAGAAGACAAGTGAAACAGCAAACAATCTACTGAAGAAATAATCAAACATGTACACATTTACACTTAAATCAATACATCTCGATCCTTTTGCGTAAATCTATCGTACAGTTGAAAATGACAAAATTGAATTTTATAAGAAGCTCTCTGCTTTTTCCTTCATTTTTACAAATCTTTTTCGGGAAAATTCATAATTGTTTTATATTTCATCTAATAAGATTTAATATAAGTAATAAATACAGTCGAGCCTCTATTACTTGAATTTTCTATAAGTTGAAACACATCTCGTGGCGAAAGCATCTTGGAGTATTTTTAAATTTAATTCCCGAAGTTGAAGTTTTTTTTTTCGGAATAATGGCGATTCAATTTATAGAAGTTCGACTGTACTTAATATTTTTATTGACTGACCCCGATAAAAACTCGAAAAGAGTATAAAAAATATGGTTGGTGATTAGGGTCCCGAATAATAAATGTTTAATTCAATTTGGAAAGTAATAAAATGTAAGATATAAATTCACGCATTGGGATCTTAATGTTTTAAAATACGTAACGACTTTAATAACTCTTTAATTAAGAACAATAATTCTTGGGAACTCTTTAAAATTGTTCTCAACTTGAATATTATTTTAACCTTCACCCGTTTATTTGTTTAAGTGAATTGAAATTTTTTATATATGCAACAATTTAATTAGATTTTCAAATGCTATTCTAGCAAGTGTTTTTTTCTCACTTTTTTTCTTTTCAACTTGAGAAATATTTTATAAATTTTACCATATGAAACTCGTTTGCCTTTGTCTTACAACAGACCAGACTGCAAAATACATACTTGTTTATTCGAACATTTAATCTGCAATACTATTTTTATTTATAATTTATAGAACTTGCAAACTCCATATATGATTTTCAGAACATATAGGAAAAATTTTTGTATTTTAAAATTATAAAAAATTTGATCTGCCAATAGATGGAATTCTTGTTAATTAAAGTTCTATTAAAGTTCAAAAGTATTCTCCTTAAAGAAAACCAATAAAAACTTCTACACTTACTACTTACATACCTACATACGTACAAACTCACGCGACTATTACGAACAAAACACTACTTTAAAAACTAATAATAATAATAATAATTAAATAATTGCAAAAATTAGTATAGAAAAATGAAATTTTTTATAAAAAAAATGTATAACCGTTTAAGATCTTTTACTTACATTAATTAATATTATAAAATATAATAAAAACCTAGTTTGTTTAAGTATGTATTGTGTACATCGGGTCACAACTTTTAAAAGAAAACTTAGCATTTTCAGTTAGGAAATTGAAATGAAATTTCATTAAGTATGTATATATATGAACTTAATACACAAAAATATGTTTGTGTGTATAAAGGGAATTGAATTGTGTAAGTTTTCTGTTAAAAGTTGGCATCAAATTTCATGTATGTTTTTGCAGTAGTATGATATGAATTGGATGAATGAGAGATATTCATGGTTTTTTTTTTGAGAATGGAGAGAATTGAAAATATTGTGTGGATGTCCCCCCTTTGCAAAATTCTATTTACCGTTTAGATAAATCTACTTAAAAAAAAAACATGTCGAAAGAGAATAACAAATCAATGCTGCTTTATATGGTTGACCATCTGCAAGCCTTAAGGCAGTACATAGTTTGAATGTAAGTATTTAAAAATATATATATATTTTACTCCTACAAAACTTTAATTTACTTTTTAACTCTTGAGATATGTAATTTAATTTAATTTACGTATAAAACACAGTGAAAGGCTTTTATTTTGTGACTATTTTTTTTTTCATTGAAATATACAGCCTCATTTCATTTCATTGAAATATACGGCTGTCGAATCGAAAACGAGTCTCGACAGCTCTGAACAACCGTAATAAGACTGTTAACGCTTTCACTGGTATTATTGCCAATTTGGGTACTTTTTTATTGCTTCATTTCACTTCAAATAAAGTCATAGATTTTAAAACGATTTCCAAATTTTTTAAAATATTAAAAACAAAATATAAAACAGATCCCCTAGCCTGAGGAATAGGAGGGATATGCAGAATGCATTTTGTTTAAAAAATGATTCGCTTTTAAAATTTCGAACAGCGAAAAATCGTTGTAACTCTAAACTTTAAAAATTTAATAAGAGTTCCTATCTTCAGTGTTAAGAGTTGTAAAAGTAAATTAATTTGTTTATGTATCTGATATTTAACTTTATATACATATACATATATTTTTTTATATTAAATACTTATTGGAAATTTTTTTCTTTTTGCATTTTACAGGTGTCTGAATGAATGTTGTATTCCTTTTTATTTCTTCATTAAAATATCTGAATGATGAATGTTTTGGTGAATTTGAAATTGTGCTCATGTGAAAACATGTGAAAGTCGAATGAAATGTGAATGGATGTGACAATGACTGTGGTTTCATTCACTCATTGAAAAGATGTACCAATACATTACAAGTAAAATATAATTATTGAGTGTGAGAATGTGCGATCTAAAAATTCTTTCAGTTTTATTTTTTCCTATGAATCTTAAAATAATCAATGAATGAGTATTTATGCTTCTTTTAAATTTTAAGTGCGGGTGCTGATCATTCCATGTGTGTAGTATTATAAAAAAACAAAACAAAAAAAGAACAAAAATTAATTAAAAGTATGAATATTTTATATGAATCTAAAGAATAATTATTAATTAATGAATGATTTTTGTGAATCTTAAAATAGTATGAATCTGTAATAGTATGCGTGTATGTATGTATTTGTGTGTCAAATGTGTGCATGTATGCGTGTTGACATGACAACAGACATTACAAACTAATACTATATAAACAACAATAAAGACTTAAATCATATTACATGGTACCCAATAACATATAAACAACAAACAAACAATACAAAACGGACCAATAAAATGGTTAAACAAATTGACAAAATTGACTGAGAAAAAACTGTATAAAAAAGAATTAAAAAAAAAGTAGCAACGAATTAAATAAAAATTATTTACTTTATAAGAGAACTAAAATACATTTTTAACAAACTCTCTCAACCAACAACCACTCTTTGTACATCCATCATCAAAAGAGCAATGGTTTTAGATTTTTCGTTTGCCATCAAGATGTAGGGATTTAACATTTTTGTTTTTGTAATAATTATTAAATCATATACATAGTATTGTATGAATCTGTGTGTGACTTTTGTTGTGAATGTTGCATTAGAAATAAAGTAAAAATTATAAATAAAAATAAAAAAAAAAATTTAAAGACAGTGTTTATATATCTTTCTTTTTAATTTCCATAAAATTCATTGGCTTTTACATCTTAAACTCTCTTATCTCCTCTCTCACATATCTTTCCTCCTGTACTAGCTGTATCGAAATTAGAGTAACTATTAAAATTGTTTTGTTTTTAATAATATAAAATTCCAAAAATCGTTTTGTTTTAATACAGATTTAATATTCATTTTCAAAAAAATATATAATAAAAACAAACAAAAAATAAAAATAAATCTTATATTAAAAAAAAGAAAGAATTATTAACTTTAAGATATTAAAATTATATTGTAATTTGTATGACTGATAGTTTGTACGTTTAAACTTTATGTGTGTGAAAATAAAGATTCTTGTTTTCTTTCGACGCAAAAGGAAATTGTGTTTAATTTAAAAATAACTAGTTGATATGGTGTAGGTAAGTTGAATCAGTAAAGTGTACATACAGTCTAGGTTCTGTTATGAACAGCATCCGAAATTCAGTAGGTTAGCTATCTCTGGTACCTATCCATGTATTTATGTATGTATAGTTAAGGAAAATATTTTAAAAATTTTAAAATTTGTGTTCCAGTTGCTGTTTGTAATACCATTCTGGAGAAAATGCTATGCAACTGAGTTTCAGTTACTATCCCAGCTTTAATATGCATAAATTTGAAGTTGCCGAAAGGAAAATATTGCAAGTGAAATTTTAAATTGTTTTTTTGAGTTGGTTGTGATCTGCATTATCAATTTTTACCACCTTTGGTAACTGACAACTCCACTGCCATTGTTGCCATTTATAATCGAGCCGCCTATTAACCTCGTTTGGTCAGACGAACGAGAATTAAGAGTAATAATTTCGAAGAACTGAAATATATGAACCAAATCAACATTTTGGAATTTCTCAATCGGTACACAGAAAGTACAAAGATTATTCTTTTGAAAACGGACTTAATCCAACATTTAATAAATTTGTAAGAGTTTTGAAAATTTGCGTTTCAAAACCATTGCTACTCAATTTTCATCTTAAGAAATACATTTTTTTGCGACGACAAAATGGAATACTATTACGATCTCTCGTCAATACAACTATATCGCAGACTCAACGAGATTTCTCGCAGGCAGCCCCTACTATATTTACTAAGGTGTATTGAGATATGTACATATAACATCAGATATCGTATCGTTACCTCCCTCAACTTGAGAATAGAAGTTTTGCCACTATGTATTTGGTGGTTCTTAATCTTGTTACAATGCTACGCCATAATTGTTAAAAAGTTCTTCAAATATCGTTATGGTGATGGCTTCAAAACCAACCGAAATTAAAACCAATTCATTTTTTTATTGCCATTTCATTTAGCACTATGTATAAATAAAATGTTCTTTATTTCTCTTTATATACAGTAATAAACTTAAGTCTATTCCACTACTAATCACTTTATCCCTTAGAATTTCTATATTTTTAAATGAATACACTTTCCATTATAATTTTGCCACATTATCTGGTAAAATTAAAACCTTATCAACGATTAATTTCTCCAACTCAGTTGGGCTTAATTTTAGTTCTTTTATTATATTAGACGCTTCCTCTACAGCTGCGGCAGATGAACTGGGACGTGTACTCAATACACCGGGAGTACGACTTAAGCGAGGAGCCGGTTTTGGAGCTACAAGGTCCTCATCTACTTTGCCAAATGCATCTCGTGCTTTATTATGATCGTGTTTCATAACATCAGACCACTCTAGAACAGGATAAACACAAGCGTCTATATCTTCAAATATTTCTGTCCATTCAGATTGAGTTTTCTGTAGAAATGCAGCTGCTATGGCAGATTTTGCTGCGTCTTTTTCACTTTCTTCGGTTATAAACTGTGATAAGTCGGGTAAGCCCAAATGCTTGATAAAAAGCTCAAAAAATTGAGGCTCCAGTGCACCAACCGACATATATTTACCGTCTTTAGTTTCATAAGTATCATAGTAAAAGGCACCACCATCTAAAGCATTATTGCCACGTTCTCCTCCTTGCCATATGGAAGATAAATTACGTGATAGGAATAACCAACTAGCTACATAAGCAGCGCCATCCACCATCGCTGAATCTACAACTTGGCCACGACCAGAACGATGACGTTCAAGTAAAGCTAAGCAAATGCCAAAAGCACACATTAAACCGCCACCGGCAAAGTCTGCTAAAATATTTATGGGCGGCAAAGGGTTTTCACCTTTACGTCCTAGCATAGATAGCACTCCAGAAATGGCGGCATAATTAATATCATGACCAGCACGGGCTGCTAATCGTCCATTTTGTCCGAAACCTGTTAGACGGGCATAAATTAAACGCGGATTATCCTTGCATAATACATCAGGTCCTAGATTCATTTTTTCCATGACGCCTGGACGAAATGGTTCTATTAAGACATCCTGATTTTTGCACAATTGTCGTGCTAGATTTTGGCCATGAGGCTTTTTCAGATTGATGGCTAGAACTCGTTTCCCGTGATTCAAACAATTGAAATTATTGTCAGGTACCTGTGTGCGATGAAATTCAAAAATTAATTTTCCACATATTCAAATAAGAAACCTTTCTAGTACATACCCTATCTATAACAGTAACCTTTGCTCCAAAATCGGCTAGAATCTTTCCACAGAATGGTGCTGGTGCTAAACCTGCAAATTCCAAGACTCTTATACCCTTTAATGGCATTCTGGGTGTTTGCTATTCGCAACTGTCCTTATTTTGAATAGATTTGAATACTTTTTAATTAATTATACTCTGTGGTTTTTTGCTGTCTCACTCATTCTTGCTTCTTTATTGTTCTACGATTTTAAATATTTCAAAGTGTTGATAAGTATTATTCCAAAGATCACAAATCATAAAGAGTTTTTTTGTTGGTAATTTATTCGGTCTCTTTAGTACGTGTATATAATTTAAACTCGTATTAGCTTTAAGAATTTAATGCAAAACATAGCAAAACAAAAATACCGATAACACAACTGAAAAAATAAACAAAAACTTGTAGAATGTGCGGGAAAAGAAAATTGCAACTTAAGTGTTGCCGTATCAAAATAAATTCAAATAAATTTTTGAAATTTTATTCCTCCATATCCAATTGGTATGAATTCGCCTTGTCCTTCACAATCTTTCATAAGGAGAAAACTTTACTAATTAATATCTTATATTCCGTATTTAGGTTAGAGGACGTGTACCTGTCACCTAATATAAGTACAGTATCCGGAGGTCGATTTGACCCATTGCACATAACGTCCTTAAAAGAAGAAAGGTTACAAGAGGGGTTAGGAAGAAGGAGAGGAAGCAGGAAGGGAGAATGGGAAGCGAAGGGCTTACATAGACCAACAAAACAAAAAGGGAGAAAGCGGCTACACTGATGAAGCCCTAGAACTTCTCAACCAGCTGAAGTTACTAATGAATCTGTGGAGAACTTTGATGTCGGCTCTCGGCACAGAATTCAAACCCTCAAAGAAACCCCTGCCAAGTGTCCTCAACCTACCAAGGGCTGGGCAGTTACAGAGGAGGTGCTCGACAGTCTCCAACTTCTCCGCATCGCAACATTATTCCGTATTTACTATTACATTAAAACTAAAGGACTCGAGCTCATTCGGAAACTAAATAAACTACCCTTACAATTCAATTGCCATTGGGTATTAAAGAAAAGCATTTTTGCTAGCTAAAATGGAATTTAATAAACTCTTTGACGTATATGTGGCTTTAGTATTGACTTGGCATCCACTGTTTCTACTGCATCTTCACGTAGCCTAGGGCAATCAAAGATATTCGTATTCCATCCGTTAATCTTGTGTCTTAAGGTATATTTTCTAGTAATATTAAGCATTTATAAGATCAGATGACATATAATAGACAACATATTACTCAGGAATAAGTCTCCAGTAAAATTACCAGCCCATTTACCACCTAACGTTTTACAACGGATACTTCTTTCTATCTTCTGCATTCGGTAAATATCAAATGCGGTTGCGCTTGGTCACCCCAAAGGAGGTTAAATTGAATTTTCACGTTACTCATTAATGATTTCTTTCCAGTATCCTTTATGAGCAGCAGCATAACTTTCGACAAAATGGATAAGAGTGACACTAGCAATAATTAACTCCTCTGCTTCAATCAATTTCTCGTATTTGGTATAAAAATATTTTTATTTTATAATTTTGCTCTTATTTTAATATAAATGATCAGTGATGTCATCAGTAAAACAATAAGAAATCAACTGTAAGTCCGATTAAATACAAAATTCTTATATGAATGCGATGGATGTTACAAATAAAACTAGTTTGGAGAAAAGTGCCAAGAAATTATTATAAATTTCATTTATATAAATAAGGGTTTCCAAACTATGATATCTCATTCATTTACACTTAAATTTAATGATAATTCCGATGCTAATAATTCTCTTACTTGTATACATTTTCGATATAAAACAGTACGATCATCACATATTGTTGTATCTTGTAACATTAATTCTATTACTTGTAATATACGTTCCAAGTCATGCAATATATGATAATCATTCGGTATAAATTGATCAAAAAATATTAGATTGGAAGACCTATCCAATGGAGACCGTAATGGTGACGATGATAAACTGGTGGCAGTATTGTTATTAATTTTTCCTAAACGTCTCTTTGTGATGCAGTCTAATAGTTTTAAGAAATCGAGGTAGTTAAGACCAAAACTGGCACGCAGCATTGTTTGACAGTGTTCTATAAAATTATCCATTTGCCGACAGTCATCAATTTCTTTGATGACTTTAGTCATTTGCTGCTGCAGATTATGCCAAATACGTTTTAGATTACAGGCATTGAACCAATTATGATTTATTGATATTGTATCAGTAACATTCCACACCTGATGGTACCAGCCGCTGGGCACAAAAAACGATTCGTTTTCTTTTTGCATTATTGTAAAATATTTCACGTTTTTCGCTTCCAAAAGAGCCTCTTCAATACGAAATGGCAAGTTACCTAAGTTATCACAAAGCTTTTGTTCTTCTCCCGCTGGTAGAATTAACCATTTCTTAATGCCCATAATATTAGTAGACCAGCTAAACGAACCGAAAACATCTGAATGAAAAGGCGTCCTGTATTTTATAAACAAAAATATTAAAAATTAAATTTTTAAAGTACATTTGATAACTTACCAAGTGTCTCTGGGTCCCATATAGACGAAACGGTAATCATCATTGTTACATGCCACTAAGTGTTCATTCAACCAGTCGGAGGCAAAATGTTTAGGAACTTTATAAAAATCATAATTAGCATTCTCACTCTTCAAATGCCAATCCTTGAGGTAGAGTAAATCTTCGGTGGTTTTATTCATTTCATCATTATTACTTAATTCTGTCGATGATGTATTTACATTCGCCATCCTGTCTTTTCTCCGCTGATGCCAATATAATAAAAATTCGTAGAATTGCATCTCACTCTTGACATGGCTGTTAAAATATTCCCTATTGCAATTAGCCACTGGCACTAAACAATCACCTATTTTAGCTTTGAGGTAGTCATAATTTAATACGGTGGCAGTTATTAATTGATTATCAATATTGCATTCACTTTCAGTTACAATCCAATTAAGGCGACATTCCCATTGTGTTGAGACATCTGTCAATATGACAGGGTAATTTCTTTCCATATATTTCCAGTAGAAATCATTGTAGGATATATCTTGTATTCTAAAGCGTTCAATGCTATCATTATTGTGTGTCTCTAATGCAGTCTGCGGTGGTTTCAGCTCAAGAACTTCTAAGTCACTACTGGCCATAAGATCTTTGTCTACTGCAGTAGACAGTTGTAAACACGCCCAAAGAAATCACTTCACATCTACAACTACAGTGTAATCTTTTAATTTATTTTTATATAAAACAAAAGTTATTGAAAGTTTATAGGTTACGTAAATAAACTAATGCAAAATTAATAAAAAATAATTAAATAGAAATCAATTTAAGCAAAAAGAACTGTTTTGTAAACAAAAGAAACTTTTGGCGGATGCACTGAACGAGCACTATCTGGTGTTGTTGTTTTCAGGCATTTCAACAGCTGATTGGAGTGTATAAATTAAATTAAAACAGGGTGTTTAAAATTTTTCTATCATATTTTTTATGTTTAAATAATACTTGTTAACATTATTAAGATTTGTATAAAGTATTGAAGTCACTAAATTATTCTGTTAATTATATTATATATTAATATAAGGTAGTAATGTAAACCGTAAAGGTTAAACTCCATTCAATTTTAGTTTAAGTTGGATTTGCCAAAACACAGGGAGTGGTTAGTGCACATCACGATTGACGCGATCAGTCTACAACAAAAGAATTTTTGTATCAAATTCCAGAATACCGAGTCTACATCCAATGACTTAAGTAAACCCAATATTGCAGATAATTTTATATTATTCTTTACACTCAAGTGACTGCTCCTTTTACAGACCTGTGGAGACGACAATACAAATACTGGACTAACAGACATTCTCAAATATATTTCAATATTTTCTATGGTTTTGAAAGGAAAAAAGTTTGGGGCCATATTAAAGGTTCAGTTCCTCTAAGAATAAAGATAACAGTATATCTTGTCCAAGGATAAAGTTTCAGTCAGTGCAATAGTTGCGCTAGATTCTTTTATAGAGCAGCAGAAGTAATACCATCAGGTCCAGGAGACTTAAACTAATCAAAACTAACGTTTGCCCATGTTCCAGATCTACCAAGGGTGAACACTCTGAGAAATAAATGTCCATGACATTCATTATATCTGGTCCCTTCTTCGTTCACTCCTTGAATAAATTCATGGGTGACCAGTGCAGAAAATACAATTTTACGAAGCTTTGCCATATCGAAAACTTTTTGTAAACTTTCATAAAAAATAATATGCACTATTTTATACCGGTGCCATCATTCATTGAATAGCTTCCTGAAATTTGATCGGTTGCGAGTAGGGATGTCAGGCGCCGGACTCCCAAGCGCCGGATAATAATAAAGGTGTTCTGAGTAAGTAATTGCCATGAAAAGCCTCTCAAATCTGACATTTAGAGCCGACGTTCAATTTTATCTCCCGCCACTGATGAATAAAATTAGCACATAACTTAAATGGCATGAAAAACTAGAGTGTGATTAAGACTGAAGGGCCAATAAAGAAATGTAAGGGTCAAATTAAGCCGGATTATAATTATTGTAACTACGCTGATTTAAATCTAAAATTTTGTGTAGTAATAACCAGTGCAAAATAAGTACATATGTCAACCTTACTCTCTCTACTACCTCATATGCAATCTTAGAAGAGAAATTATAAAATATTAAAATTATCACCACTTGGTATTACCTATCTCTATACATATATTTATTTCAAAACTTAGAACAAAAAGAATATTCAATAATGCATATGTAAATATGAATGTATTTAATGGTTGTATGCCTTAAGAAGATGTTTTATTATCGATTAGCAATTATGAACATTAAAAAACAATGTCTATTAAAAATTATCATCACGTGTGGACACTAAACCATTTTGAGAACTGCAAACAAAGCTTGGAAACCGCATACTATGCGCTTATTGTTATCAAAGCTAGAAAACCCCAACTATTTATATTTAAACGAGAAAATAAATAAACACAGCATCGGTATAACGACTACTTACTCATTCTAAAATATTTTGCAACATAAAATTTTTAGTTGCCAACAAAAATACGCAATAAGATAAATATAAAGTAAAAAGTAAGTAAGTAAAAAAAAACAAGACTTAACAAAACAATTTCAATGAATTTATCAGTTAAAACGTCTTGACGTCATGGTCAGACATACATACTTATAAGATATTCATTATTAAAACGAGTACCTCTCATTGGGTGAAGTTCACTGAATTTGTAAATTCTTAAATCATTTGAAGAGCAAGTGAATTAGTGGTAATCACTTTAAAAACATTTTTGTTTTTGTTTTTGTACTTTAAACATAGATTATGAGTATTGTATTAGGGATCTTGGCTAAGGGGGGTTTACTCTTACCAGCCTTATTACTGATGGCAATAAACAAAAACACAGTTCAGGTTTGTTTAAACTAAAAGACCTTTTAAAAGAGATTTGTGAGAGAACTACTGACATCTGGGGTTTACCTGTAATATATTTATTTCCATCTGCGGTGGAAGTTTCAAATTTAATTTCGAGAATTCAGAAAATAATTTTTGTGCAACTTTATTCTATCCCGTTTTTTTAGTTTTATTGATTTAGTTTGATAGTTCCATTAAAACTGCTTTAGGTGGAAGTTAAAATCGATTACCAGCAAAATTTATTTCACTATATTTTTCCACTCTTCCACGATACAGATGAAAATAATAATACGGTCTTCATGCTTTCATAAGCGATAGCGCACAATTTGATGGATTTCTTTTTAAAGATTTCGATGTCAAAGATACATCATGCTCTGGGCGACAAACTGTCGAAAATTTCGTTAAAATAATAAAAAAAAAACGTAAAACCCGTACGTAAGCCCTGTATCGAAGCCAAAATTTGCATAAAACGCTGTTAGGCCTGCATAAAGTTGGATAAAAAAAGTATTCGATACATGGGTCTTATCAAGTTAACTTATACAACATTATTACTTGATTATCAATTGTAAACTGGCACTGAGCCCATTTCTAAATACTAAATGTTGTCTTTCATGCAAAAATAATAGATTACTTTACCGAGAAACTTAATTAAATTTATAAAAGGATTAGATTTCTAGGTCTTATAAAAAGGCACAAAAATTATTTAAATAGTGCCGGTACTAAGCTGTTTCTATGTTAACACACCACCACAAATATATTAAGCTCATTGGAGTACTTATTTATTTATTTATAACAATACAATTATAAGTTATACCTAACTATTACAAGCTGATAGACCAAAGCCGTAGGCTCGGTGTAACCGTTACACTACAGAATTTCTGGTGGGAATCGAACCCACGACCATCATACTAATAGGTTTACATACTATTCACTAGACTATCACAGCACCGTAGTAATTTAATTGTGCTAAATAAATGTGAGATCTTCAGTGATCGACCAGAGAGATGGAGAGGCACATTTATTACATGACATGTTCGGATTTATAACAGCATGCGGGGGCAATTTGGTTGGGGAAAATATTTATCCCAACCTTTGTCATTTTTTATCAATAGAAATATTTATATGTATAGTGGTATATGTAAATCCCCTAACGAATATAAAATATATAAACATGGCAATACAGTTTGAGTATTTCAAATTAAGCTATTAGAGCGAAATTGCAGATGAGAAAACACAAAATCCCCATTAAGATCGCATTCTCTTAAACCATAATACGAGTTTTTTTAATTGCAAAATGCGGCATAACGCTATAAACACAATAGACGCAAACACAGCAAGCACAACAATTTTGTAATTGCAGCGTAAGGTAATCTGCACACATTAATTATAATAATTGGAGCAGCTGCAAAACGAATAATAAATAAACAGTTAATTAATGCTTTTACAATGGTCCAGAACCGTTGTATTGAAATGATTATTTTAAAAGCAACGCGATAACATCCAACGATGCTGCTGCTTCGCATTTAGGGTAATTTCTATTTGTTTTTGCTTATGCTTTGTCGCTGTTGCCTTTATTATAATTAATGCGCATGCAGCTTACCTGAGGCTGCTATTGCAAAATTGTTGTGCTTGCTATGTTGCGTCTATTGTGTTTTTAGCATTAGTAATTCTTCTCCTTCCTAAAAACAAAATAAAAACACTGGGTTTAAATAACAAAGCTGAACTTGTAATACGATCAGTTGATTGCAAACGTTTGAAGAGTGTCTGTTCGTATTGGATGAGCAGGTCGGAAATTAAAGTAAAAAGAAAATTTTAAAAGTGCAACAAAGAAAGAGTATCACAAAATTACAAAAACCGAAGAAAGGCAATTTTTAAACACTGTGTTATAAATAACAACAAAAAACTACTCAAAACAAGATTGTAATTTATTTTATATTATAAAAATTGTGAGCGTAAGCGCAACAGGTTAAATTCAAAATCAAGTGATGGGAATATTTAAAAATTTCGCGCATCCATTAACATTGTTGTTCTTGTTTGTTGTCATTGTCATACGAACGTCATGGTCTGTGAATGTCAGTACAAGTGCTGGGCAAACCCCAGCCACTATGAATCATGGAAATCCTGCGTCATCCGAATTTTATAACCAACCAAAACAGATCGATGAAAGGATATCAAATCTTATTGCCGAAAATGTTTTACATTTCGGTCATCAGTTGGGTCTTGAATTGGCCGCTTTAGATCCACATGCAGAGAAAAGTGAAATATTTTCACCGCTCAGTATAATGGCAGCTCTATCGCTGCTAATGTTGGGTGCTAAGGGCAAAAGTTATCAAGAATTGAAACAATTACTAGCTCTCGATTCCGATAGTGAATTGATACAAAACCCCAGTAAATATCATGAAGAATTCGGTATGATGTTGAATGATTTAGAAAACTCAAATGTGAACTATGACGGTGTTTATAAGCGACCGAATGCTAATTGGCGGTTTACGACATTGTTGAAGAGACCAGCGGTAAGAGTACGTGGTCGTGCTCAACCCGTTGTACCTCATATAATTAGAGTAGCAAATGGATTATTTTTGCAGAGTGGTAATACATTAAATCCCGATTATAGGTAAGTACGATATACATATTACATATTTCATTTATTTGATTGAATTAATTAAAAAAGTTAAACGAAGCCCAATGAGTCTTAGACATTTCTAATCTTTTCTTAGACAAGACAATCTTTGTATCAGCAACTTAAACAACAACAACAAGAATAACTGTTGCGTATTCTAAGGGAAAATAAAGCATTTGCTTATAGGGATTTTCATATGACTGAATCTGGTATATTTTCTCACTTTTAATTCTTAGAAAATACCATCTAGATTGTACGCATTTATATTTCGCTTTAAGTGATGACCATTTATCTAACCCAATGTCAATGTAGAACATTTCAAAAATATTTCAAAAGATAAACATCATTGCTTGACATGGAAGAAGTTTTATAGAATCTGCCCACAGCGTTCTTGTAGCTGTCAATAAGAATTTAAATGTCAATGTGATATAGTCGGTAACGCCATAGCCAGTGGAAAGAAGCAGCAATCGCTGCTTAACCTGAAGCATATCCACATATGTAAACAATTTATATTCTTCTAATGTAGTAGTAATTTAGGGTCTGACACAGTCCTTAGGCCAAATAGTCTTGTTGTCGAACTTAACTAACACCAAGGGAGGATTGAGTAATCAGAATTTTTGTGATCAATCAATTGGCAAAATAGTGAGTCCACATCTCAGTAGTACTCGAAATACTGTTTTATTTATTCAGTCAATCAAACAATTCTTTTGAAATTTGTGTTCTCTTCTGGAGAGTGGCAAGCATTGTTTTTATAATAAATCGGAAAACAATGTTTATTCCATTAAAAAAATATATATATTTTCAACAAACGAGCTTTAGAAAAGAAATTTATTAAAATCAGTCTCTATATTGTATTTTAAATAATAAAAACAAACAAATTAAAAAACATACTAATTTTTTATTTGGGTGCAATAAATCCATCGCGTATGCTACTATTAACTATTAAACTTAATTAATATATTATATTCGAACTTGCTAAACGTCAGTATTTATATAATTTTGTTATTATTATTATTATTTTTTTTTGTTGTACATGTTTTTGTATAAATTTAGTCGATTCATATTTATTTAAATTTTCTTCCTCAGTTATCAGTTTTATAATATGAATTTGTATAAAAAGTTTGTGAAAGTTTTTTGTGCCAATATTTGACAATGGTAAACAAAAACTATGCAACCATTAAAAAACTATACATAAACAATACACTTTAATAATCGTGCCAAAATTGAAACATTTATTTTCAAATATTAATTTAATTTTAAATAAATAATAGTTTTCCGCGCTGTCGTATGTGATAATTTTATAGGGAAATTGAAAAAATGAAAAACAAATTATTTGAATTGTTTTTGAAATGCTTGAACAAAGATTTTTAACCATCACCTCTTTAATTACTGAAGCAAATATTTATGCAGAGTTATAGAGAAAGTTAAGTCATTTCGGGTGTTCAGTCGAAATAAAAAAAAAAAAGAAAAAATAAATATCGCAGTCCGTTGAACCCGTTAATAGCATAACCTCCATTGTATAGTTTTTGTAACAAACTCCTGCCCTTAAACACATTAACCTTATGCTGGTAATTCATTAACCGAAGGTATTATTTACATTATGTAATTACAAATAATATTTTAACTAATACGAGCAAAGTGACCAAGACCTCTTGTTTGGTACAGAGTAACAGACCAAAACCTTTGACTGGAATCTCACACGCGCTCACTATAACTATCACAGTTTTATTTCGTATATTTCCACGTGGAAGACAGAATAATAGGCGAGTGGCCGGCCCGATTACCTCAATAATCTAGAGAGAAGTTACCAGCAACTTCCTTTACATACATATATTTTTCAGCTATCCGATCCTCTTCAGATTATACTTTGGAAATGTAAACAGTTGTTCCTGTTATTTTCTCTCAAAGTTGATTTCTTATGGTATTGAAGAACGCTATAGACCTTAAGAGATTAAGTGCTGAAACTTATTTTGGCGGTTATTCCAATTAATCAGTCTTTTGCAAGACCTCATCTTCATCATGTTAAACTTTAGAAACATGGTAACACCGTAATTTTTGATCTTTATTCTATCTCGTTGGGATCTTTTATTGAATTTTTATATACAGATTTTGCTTTAGTAAAAAACTCTTTTAAACTTTATTTCTTTCTTTTTTAGACAAGTCATTGAATCGATTTACAAATCAGTACTAACACCACTGGACTTTCAAAATCACAATAGAGAAGCACGTGATTATATAAATGAATGGGTCAATAAAGCCACTTTTGGAAAAATACCTCAGATTATTAGTGGTGACATTGATAAAACAACAAATATTATAATAGCCTCCGCTCTATACTTTAAAGCATTTTGGGAAACTTCATTCTTTCCCAAGGGCACAACGGACGATTATTTTTATCCAGATGGTCCACATAATCCTCCCATCAAAGTTAAAATGATGCCTAACGGCGGTATATTTCCCACCTACAATGCCAAAGAATATGACTGTCGTATTATTGGTCTGCCTTATAAGGGCAATGAAACCACTATGTATGTTATACAGCCCAATAATTCGACACGACAAAGACTACGAGAACTTCAACATGTTTTAAATGCACGCAAAATCAATGAAATGATTGATAATATGGAACGCAAGACTGCCGTAATGGTATTTCCAAAAATGCATTTTACACGATCGTTGAATATGAAAAATATTTTGCGAAATATGAACGTACGCGATATTTTCGTTAATGGTTTAAGTGATTTATCTTTGATTGGCGGTGGACCCCCAACGAGATATGCCAGTTCGCCTGTTCCAGATCCAATTTCTGCCTCATCTCCACTTCCTCCTCCATCTCCACATCCAGATCAATCTCAACTTCCTGCTCCATCTTCACATCCAGATCAATCACAACTTCCTGCTCCATCTCCAAATCTACATCAATCTCCACTTCCAGTTCCATCTCCACATCCAGTTCAATCTCCACTACCAGTTCAGTTTGAACATCCAGATCAATCATCACTTCCAGTTCAATATCCACTTCCAGTTCAATCACCACTTCCAGATCAATCTCCACTTCCAGATCAATCTCCACTTCCAATTGCTTTCAATAAGAATATGATATTATTTGAAGATATAAACCGTAAACCGCCTGTGCAACAAATGCAATTTCTTGATAGATTCAATGAACCGAGTTTAATATTCAGTTCCAGATTTGGAGGCATTGAAGAAACCAATAACCAAACTATGGCTATACAATCGAATAATAATGCCACAACTGCACAGTCTTTGAGTGAAGATCAATTAAAAAATTCGAATAATAGAACGAAACGTGATGTTGCTGACTTACGCAAGGATACAGTTAAAAATGCTTTATTGAATTTAGAAACTGATCGTACCAAAATCGATTCATATCTAGCCAATCATTTTGTAGATGACATCATACACAAAGTGGATTTTTCAGTTGACGAACAAGGCACCGAAGCAGCTGCCGCTACTTTAACCTATTTACATCGCTCCGGTACCGATGTAGTCTTCCGTGGTGATACACCCTTCCTTATACTCATACGCCACGATCCGACGAAATTGCCTTTATTTTATGGCATTATTAATAAACCAGAATTGTAATGATTGATTGATTTGATTTCTTGTGCCCACATAACAATCAACCATTTTAATATTTTGGTATTTTTATTTTATTTATATTATTGTTTAAGACTATTTTAGAATGTATCATTTTTTAAGTACAATTTAAAAACGAATAAAAAAACAAGAAATTGTTTATATCACAGAGTAACACAGAGACGTTATATCAGAGGTTTGAAAAACGCTGTAAGCAGCAATTTTATTCCTTTATTTAAAGGGCTTTAAAAGCAACAAATATGCAGATCGTAAAATAGAAAAGGTAAATGTAATTTCGAAATATTTTAAAAATCTATATCCTAATTTTCGCTCACATTGAAAAGAGCTTCGTGTGCAAGAGACAAATAAGAAGCTAAATATTACAAGATCACAATAAGACGTATGTATGTATATATAGCTCATAATGAAAATATGTAACACATTTTTCTTTCAGGGAGTTGTGAATTTCCCAATTCTCTCTCTCAATTAAGCAAGCAAAAACTCACTGAAGACATGAAATATGTCATCACATACGCCAGTTCCGTATTAGGTCGATCGTTATAAAAAGATTTTCGCTTTTACATTAAATATCGCTTTTTACAGCCATAAAAGTTCAATTAGATTTTATTTTATATTCACTTATCACCTTATGTTTTAAGATGATATAAATACATTTACTGTACAATGGAATTAAACTTTCATATTTGGAGACATTTTACAATTGACATTGACTGATTGTTTGGATTTTTGAACGTTTTTGATTTGATTGAACGTTTTTTTTAATACTTGGTTACCAAACAGTCGTATTCCATTTCATGGCTCTGAGACGCTCAGAATACTTATAGCCTGTAACTGCCTGAGATTAGCAATTTCCAACGATATCCCCATGTTTCGGATCCCTATAACGCTTGCCTTTATGGCTTAATTTTCCTCAGAAATCTTAGGCATTTATGAACAAGGATGGTCGTTAAAACTACATTCGTTTGGGACTAATAAGGGTTGCGCGGTTAAGTGTTCCCCCTTTTCAAAATAGCCTGGAAAACACTGTAGTGGTCAGCAGAATCCTTCATAAATATAGCACAGCCTACCCTTTCACGCATTTCTGAGCCATCTGTATAAACCTGAAGGAATACATTGGGAACCTCAGGGTCATTAGACCAGTAGCCCTTAGTAGAAGTTCTAAAACCGAATGTTCTATTCAGAAAGTTTTAATTAACCATATAATCGACCCGAGTGTGTCAATGTCTTCCCGGGATAGAAACATGCCCATAGTCCAGGTTGGGCCAGGATTTAACGGAATTAAGTCTTACTGCTTTAAAAGGAAGTCAACAAATAATGACTTGGATGAGTCCGTAAGCCCGATCACGACACACATAGTAGTAGTATCCATCCCTTCATTGGACGAAAGACTTTCGTCCTGATGTTTCGCCGACGTGGTTACAAACTCCTGGTGAAAGTCTAAAGAGCAGTCCGACGCGTAGTCTCCCGTCATTGGTACCTGTGTGAAGACATATTCTTCGGGCGGTACAACTGCGTCCGCCACCATCAGACGTGATATTATGTATGGTTTTACTGTCAGCTTGGTATACCTTAGGCATACATGGCCAATCCACAGAAGATGCAATCCTTACAGGATTTGAGGAGGGTATGGGATTATTCATAGAGGATTATGATTGTTTCCCTGAGACTCTCCTACCTTAATAAGGCCCATGATTACATCAGGATCAGCAACGTCTGCCCATAACATGGCATGCTAAACAATTCGAAAATCGATTATTTTGGTTTTTTGCCACGAAGGGCGGGGATTTTTATGACAAAGGCATAAAATAGCAACTAGTTATTGAAATTAAGCATCGTGTTTAATCGGAATAGAATTCTTGTAACTATAAACCCTACAATTTCATATTAAAATAATGTGAAAACATTTGTAAAACGAGTATATCAACCTCACTGTCTGAACATACCTCGTATACAATCTCAAAAGATAATTATAAAATATTAAAATTTTAATTACTTGGTATTACCCATCTACATATACAAATAAACAGAACCCGTTTATTTATTTTTAAACTGATTCAAAGTAGAACAAGAAAATATTCAATCGTAGGTAAATATTTATTTATGTATGAATAGGCAGTATGCCAAATGAATATATTTTTATTACAGATTAGCAATGGTGAACAGCAGAAGAAAAATGTCTATTAAAAATTATCATCACGTGTGGACTTTTATAACTATTTTGGCAAAACAAAAGCAAAAGTTTTGAGAACTGCAAACAAAGCTTGGAAACCCCATACTACGAGTTTATTGTTATAAAATCTAGAAAATCCCAACCATTTATAATTAATTGAGAAAATAAAAACAAACAGAGAATCAGTGTAATAAACTACTCATCCTAAAATATTTTACACAAATGTTTTACAACATAAAATGTTTATTTGCCAATAAAAATACGCAATAAAATAAATAAAAAGTTTAAAATAAAAAAAAAAACCAGACTTAAAAAATCAATTTCAATGAATTTATCAGCTAAAACGTCTTGACGTCATTGTTAGACATACATACATATGAGATATTCATTATCAAAACGAGTATCTCTCATTGGGTGAAGTTCACTGAATTTGTAAATTCTTAAATCGTTTGAAGAGCAAGTAATGGTAATCACTTAAAAAACATTTTTGTTTTCGTGCCTAAAACATAGATTATGAGTATTGTTAAGGGATCTTTTGTATTGCGGCTTGGCTTATGGGGATTTACTCTTACCAGACTTATTACTGGTGTCAGATAACAAAAACACGGTTTAGGTTTTTTGAACTAAGAGACCTTTTAAAAGAGATTTGTGAGAGAACTCCTGTCACCACCTGGGTTTTACCCACAATGTATTTATTTCTCTTTCCGGTAGAAGTACAAATCACTTAAAAAACATTTATGTTTTTGTTTTCGTGCCTAAAACATAGATTATAAGTATTGTATTGCAGCTTGGCTTAGGTGGATTTACTCTTACCAGATTTATTACTGATGGCAAATAACAAAAACACAGTTCAGGTTTATTAAAACTAAGAGATTTTTTAAAACAGAAATGTGGGAGGATAAATAACAAAAACACAGTTCAGGTTTATTTAAACTAAGAGATTTTTTAAAACAGAAATGTGGGAGAACTCCTGAAATCTGGGGGTTACCCATAATGTATTTATTTCTATTTCCGGTGGAAGTATAAAATTTAATTATGAGAATTTAGAAAATACTTTCGTTTGATAGTTTTGTAATCGATTGTGAGTTCGATTTCTACCAGAGACTGTGGTCTGTTTCGTTTTGTTAGAATTTGCGAATTAATAAAAACATCACGATAAAAAATTATAGTCAACAGAGAAATATGAAAGGAAATTAATAAATAATTCAACTTACAACTTAAATTTGTTCGCTCTCGTTCCTGCTTCCATTGTCCATTAATTTAAGATATTCCAATGCAATGCACTGCGGGACTGTCTCCATAAAATGGGACTTGTGGGCATATCAGAAATAGAGACCGCTAGCAATATTTTATAACACCGTGTATCAACAGATTTTCACATGAATTAAGGCCTGTTGTTTCCATATGCTATAATTAAAGCGCAGGTTCCGTACCTGAATTGATTACAAATAATTTTCTTCATTTCACTTTATTTTGTCGGAAAGTTTACGCACATTTATCAAAATAAAATAATCAGTTAATTCAAAATTACATGAAAGGAACAAAGAAAGGAATAAGAGATAAATGTTACAAAAAAGAAAAATGATAATAATAGATAGTGATGTCAACTCATTCGAAATATTCAAACATTTACTGGCTTTTCCAAGAGTACAGGAACACTAGAATCTCCCATCAAAGTGAAATTTGCTCTATTTAAAGTGAAATTTGCTTAGAGAATTACTGTTTTGTAAGCCGTAACGAAAATGTAAGGATTTCTTAAATAAAAACATGTATACAGTGGTACATGTAAATCCTCTCTAGAATATAAAATATATAAACTTGGCAACCCAGTTTGAGTACTTCAAATTAAGTAACTACAACGTAATCGCAAATGAGCAAAAAAACACACTTTAAAATCGCATTCTCTTAAATCATAATATGAGTTCTTTCAGTTGAAAAATCCGGTATTAGTGTTATACTTTGGTATTAGTAACGGTTCCCATTCATAGAATTAAACCAAAAACGTTGGGTTTAAATAACAGAGCTGAACTTGTATTTAAATCAGTTGATTGGAAACGTTTAAAGAGTGTCGGTTCGTATTGGATGAGCAAGTCGGAATCTGAAATTAAAAAATTTAAAAGTACAACAAAAAAGGTTATCGCAAATATACAAAAGCATAACGCAATTTTTAAAACAAGATCATAGTTTAGTATTGTGAGCGCAAGCAACACTTTGAAATTAAATGATGGGTGAATTTAACAAATTCACGCATCTACTACTACTGTCGTTCGTGTTTGCTGTCATTGTCATACCAACGTCATGGTCAGCCGCTGTGAATCATGGAAATTCTGCATCCTCCGAATATTATCGCCAACCGAAACAGATTGACGAAAGGATATCAAATCTTATTGCCGAAAATGCTTTAAATTTCGCTCGCAATTTGGGTCTTGAATTGGCCGCTTTAGATCCACATGCAGAGAAAAATGAAATATTTTCGCCTGTCAGTATAATGACAACATTATCGTTCCTAATGCTGGGTGCCAAGGGCGATAGTTATCATGAATTGAAACAATTACTAGGTCTTAATTCCGATAGTGAACTGAAACAAAACCCCAGTAAATATCATGAAGAATTCGGTATGATGTTGAACGATTTGGAAAACTCGAATGTGAAAAATAGTAGTGATTATAAGCGACCAATTGCCAAGTGGCGATTTACGACATCGAGAAGTCCATCGTCAAGGAAAGAAAAGCAACCTAAAGCCATTATACCTCATACAATTAAAATTGCAAATGGTTTATTTTCGCAGAGTAATACATTGAATCCCGATTATAGGTAAGTACGTTAATTTATTGAATTTATTCGATTAAATTTACTTAAATAGTTAAACAAAGTCTTATAAATATTATTAATTACTAGCATTTTCTTAGAAAATCTATATATCAGGATATTAAATTGTAACTATCTAACTCGGGCAATGTTCAGGAGTTATGTAGTTCTCTTCTTTGACTGAGAACATAGAACATTGTTACTGAGTATACTGACTGCTAAGGCAACATAAAGTAAAAAATAATATTCTTAGAACAAGAATTTCTGCTAAATATACATATATACATAATTGGCCATTACAACCCTTCAGTCATTATTACGGCCTAGCTTCTCAACACCACTCATGTTGTGTGTGTTAATTTTATACATTAGTGGTGGAACCTACAGTTTAAAGTCGACTCCGAACGACAGATTTTTGAGAAACTTTTCATGACAATTTTATTTACTCCCAGAGTTTTTGTCAGAAATCTGCTGTAGAGTGCTGTAAAATAAGAAATGTATTGCGCATTGAATGCTCTCTTGTATTTGATGTGCCGTTAAGATTTTTCAGTTTGAGGGTTTAGCATGAAGGCACTTGAACTTTTCAAATGGATGGGAATCATATTTTCAAGAGTTCAATGTTTCCTGACTCTATGTGACTATGTTGTTAGAGATAAACAACACTATTGCTGGAAGAATGTTTTTATAGATTCTTTACAGTTTCTTGACGTGGCCTTTAAGCCAAATAATCTAAATAGTTAACCGAATTTACGTGATCCATCAATCAATCGTTTATAACCAGATGTCTATACCATATAAAAAATTGTTTGATTTTTAACATACAAGTATTAAAAATAACATCGGCTTTTATATCGTATTTTAAATAATAAGAAATTTAAATTTAATTTAATAAACTTATTATGTTGTATCTTGCCAAACGCCATTATTTACATAATTTCATTATTATAATTTTTTTTTTCATCGTACAAGTTTTTGTATAATTTTCGTCAATTCGTATTTATTTAAATTTTCTCCCTCATTTTAATTATCAGTTTTATAATATTTATTTGTACAAGAAGTTTGTTTTCGTTAATGCTAATATTTGAATAAATAAAACGTTCAAATAATCGATTAAAAACTGTACAAAAACAACACACTTTGAGAAACGTGTCACAATTATAAGATTTATTTTCAAATATTAATTTCATTCAAATAAATAATAGTTTTCCACTGTAGTATGTATGTATGTAATAATTTTATAGGGAAATTAAAAAAGAAAACCAAATTATTTGAATTGTTAAGTCTGTCAATAGCAAGTTCATATTTTTTGAAATATTTGAACAAAGATTTTGAATGTTTCAATTTTAAAATGTTATCATAATTTCTATATATCTATGTAACCCTCACCTTTTTAATTATTGAAGAGCAAATACTTATGCGCAGTTTTTGGAAAAAAAAAATAAAATAAAATCACCCGCATGTTTAGCCGAAAATAAAAATATGTTTACGTATATAGCCTTCTCCCAAATTCGTCAATAGCATACTCTACATTACAATATATTTATATGTCATAAACTCCTTCTCAACAAGCTCATCGAAAAATTGTAAGATTCACATAGAAACCCTTAAAGGGCTTATTCCTACGCTTGTAATGCATTTCATCGAAGATATTATTTACAATAATAATGAATAATATTCCAATTATTACAAGCAAAGTGACCCATACTTCTGGCTGGAATCTAACTCTCATATGTACTTCTTCACTACTACGACAATCACATTTCAGAGATAATTTTTAAAGTAACAATTGCAAGAAGTAATCTGTCGAATATTCTTCGGTCTTCCGTCAAATACTGTAGTTATATTTTTTTATGTGCCCAGGTGACCCGTGCAGTCCCATTTTTCTTATCATACTACTCAGTCGCGTGGTCTGATTAGCTCAATAACCTCTAGGAAAGTTCCAGCAACTTTCTCTATATCCATTATTGAGCTACCCGCATTATCTGATGATCGAGTCCGCAATAAAATCATCTCTGGAAAGCAGATATATGTATAATGAACGATTTATTAAAGATACTCACTCTTAATTCTATTTCATTGAGATTACTTGCCTCAAAAATTTTTTTTTTAAATTTTTGTATACAGATTTAATTCTAGTTAACAATTTTTTTTAAACATTATTTCTTTCTTTTTAGACAAGTCATTGAATCGATTTACAAATCGGTAGTAATACCATTGGACTTTCAAAATCACAATACAGAAGCACGTGAATATATAAATGAATGGGTCAGTAAAGCCACTTTTGGAAAGATACCTGAGGTTATCAGTAATCCCATTGATAGATCAACGAATATTATAATAGCCTCTGCTCTCTACTTTAGAGCATTCTGGGAAACTTCGTTCTTTGAACGAGCCACGAGGGATGACGATTTTTATCCTGATGGCCCAAACAATCCCCCCATCAAAGTTAAAATGATGGTAAATTTGGGTATATTTCCCTATTACTATGCCAAAGAACATGACTGCAGTATTATTGGCCTGCCCTATAACGGCAATGAAACCACCATGTATGTTATACAGCCCAATCACTCCACACGACAACGACTACGAGAACTACAACATGTTTTAAATGCACGCAAAATCAATGAAATGATTGATAATATGGAACGCACGCATGCCTCACTGGCATTTCCAAAAATGCATTTTACACGATCATTGGAAATGAAGGAGATTTTACTCAAGATGAATGTACGCAATATTTTCGTTAATGGTTTAAGTGATTTATCTTTGATTAGTGGTGGATCCCCAACGAGATATGCTAGTTTGCCTGTTCCAGATCCAATTTCTACCCCATCTCTACTTCCAGATCAGTCTTCATTGCCAGATCAAAATCCACTTCTAATGTCTGAATTCCTGAATAAGAGGCCGGTATCATTTGCAGACATATACCGTAAACCGCCTGTGCAGCAAATACAACTTTCTGATAGATTTAATGAACCGACTTCCCTAATCGTTTCCACTTTTCAAGGTTTGAAGGATATCTTTAATAATCGAACAAGACGTGATGTTGCTGACTTGCACAAGGATACAGTTAAAAATGCTTTATTGAATTTAGAAACTGATCGTGTCAAAATCGATTCACATTCTACCAAACATGTTGTAGATGAAATCATACATAAAGTCGATTTTTCCGTTGACGAACAAGGCACCGAAGCAGCAGCTGCTACCGTAAGTTTGATACTTAAAACCGGTCCCAATGTACTTTTCCGTGCTGATGCACCCTTCCTTATACTTATACGTCATGATCCGACAAAATTGCCTTTATTTTACGGCATTATTAATAAACCAGAACTGTAAGGGCTACGATTTCCCAGGGATACTATTAATCAATCATTTTAATTATCTTCGTTTTTTGTATTGTTATTTTTTTTTAATTCCCCTATTGCTAATAACCATGATAGATCAATTTAATACAAAATATAAGCAAATAATAAAAAACAAATAATTGTTTTTATATACATATATGTACATATTATATTGTATTTTAAAAGTTTTTTTTTGTCAACAAAAAGTATTTGAAAAAAGATAAATTTATTTGCACTATAAATCAAAAAATTCAGTTAATGACAAAAAAAAATGTAGTTGTTAAAAATATTATTTATTTCATATTTTAAAAATTTATTAAAAAAAAAACAACAACAAAAAATTAATTTCATAGTTTAGAAAAAGAAATACTATAGTAAGCGGTCTGAGTACCTTTAATGTGCAAAAACTGAAAGATAAAGCTATTTCTTTAGTTACATGAGACCTATCCATAACGATATCTGTAAATTTACACTGTCTTAGTATTTGTCTTCCGAAAGGTTAGGCAAATATTAATTTGGGAAGGAGATACTCAAGATATAACAAATATATACTGACAGTTAGGCCACCATTAGAGCACTCTGTTCCTGTGAGGTCAAATCGAAGACAGTACGGGATTGCCTGGAAAACGGAATCGGCTAGGTAGGGAATATAAGATTACCATCTCTCTCTTCCCAGGTCATGAGGGAATTTTCACTGCTTTCATTATTATCCACCGCATCTATACAATGTCCCGTAAGAACACTCATTAGTGTACTCAAGCCACTTTTATTTAGGTTCAATCATGATTTTCCTATTTTCAAGATCGCACCAGAGTATCTTTGCAATTCTTCTTACTGTTTCATTGCTCTACAATACTCGTTTAGACGTTTCCGATCAGTTTGTAGTCTGTTTTTGAATGCACTATAAGGCATGGGGTTATTCAAATTTATGCCATGTAATACTATGGTACTATTAACCAGATTATTCACTTTGTCATTTCCGATTACTACATGATGAGTTGGTACCTCTATAATGCGTAACGCGACATGCCGAGTGTAATTGTTAATTGCCTTTAAGCAATACAGTACTTGATCCAGTTTGTCTGGATGATTTGGTTATCAGTGAAGATAATCAGATCCTTATATGCCAAGTTGTCACTGGCCTACATCATACATTCCCAAATCCTCTGAAGAGTAGCATTCATGATATTTATATATTACCCTAAAAGTTCTTGCAGTGTTCCCGTCCCTGAGAAATTTATTTCATTTGTTTCATTCTTAATAATTTTTATAAAATTATATATGAATCACCCGTTCTCTACAATCAGCTGGTTGGTCTAGTAAAATTGTCATGAACAGAGTCGAAACCATGGCGAATTGATAGATGGTGGGATCAAAGCGAATTCATAACAAGTGACCCCGAGGAAACAGCTGACTAGGCTTGGGGTGTCAAAATTTGTGTGTGTTTGTTGTGCGTTTGTGTGTTGTTGTTAATTTCTTTTTTTTCTTCCTATTTTGACATCCGAATGGAGGTTTAACAAAAACAAAATGCGTGTTGTTTTTGCATTGTTGTACTTGTTGTAGAGTTACGGTTACCTTATTGAATTTGCCTTGGGTGGGATCATGTCAACAGCTGAGCACTTTGTTAATGTCAAAATTTTGTTGTTTTTGTGTGTGTTTGTTTTGCGTGTTGCAGTTCATTTTTTTTCCTTTTCTATTTTTTTTTCTTCCTATTTTGACATCCAAATGGAGGTTTAACAAAAACAAAATGCGTCTTGTTTTTGCATTGTTGTACTTGTTGTAGATTTGCGGTTACCTTATTGAATTTGCCTTGGTCGAAACCTTTTTCGCTCAAAGCTCAAAGCAGTATCTTCCCCTACCTATTAGAAGGAGAAAATACATATTTATAATATTTTGCGAATCAAATGTGTTAGAAGCAACAGATATACAGAGTGAAAACTGGCGGTTAAAGTAGGAAAACTAAACGTAAATAAACATTTATTTTGTGTTAAAAAAGGGAAAATTTCGAATATTTTTAATTTCTTCAATGAAAATTTTAAAGATTCTTAAATATTTAAATATTAATCGAAATGTGGGTGATTTTCGGTCATAATGAATATAGTTTCTTGTGCAAGAGGTAATTAAGAGGCTAAATATTACAAGATCAAAATAGACGTACTGCTCATAAAAAATTTTTCTTGCTGAAAGATGCCAATATTTTTTAATATCTTGAAAGGAAAAGTTAAAAAGGTTATTGTTATTAGTTGTTTTTATTATTTATTAATAGTTTTAGATAAAAATTACATTTTTTATTAACTCTCGCTAATATAAAAAACCCACGCCGAAAACTAAAAAAACATAAATAAACAAAAAAAGAGTTGCAATCAGAGAGGGACAGAACAACTTTTTGGTAATATTTGTTGTCCCTTTCTCAATGCTAAGTTAACTGTCAAAATGTCGTTTCGATTCTGTGTGTATTCTGTTTCGAAGAAAAGTAAAATAAAATTGTTTTTGCATTAAAATTAAAGATTTGAATAATAAAAAGTCAGCGATAATAATGAGTAGGTATAAAAATAATAATTAAAGTGAATTAAATGTATAAAAGTTTCTATTTTTAAAATTTTCTAGGTTTTATGCCGGATTCTGATAGTGAAGATGAATTGCCTCCTGGCTGGGAGGAACAGGCAACTGAAAATGGCTTAGTGTGCTATGTAAAGTAGGTTTCTTGTTATTTTTTAAATGTATTATTATGTATTATTTATTTGTGCTATTATACGATATAGTCAACAAACTAAAATTACCCAAATGACACACCCACGCACTGGCCGCACAAAACGTTTGAACAGTGAATTGCCCATAGGTTGGGAGAAACGTTTTGATGAAGAGACTAAAAAAACATTTTTCTATAATAATTTGACCCAACAGACAACTAATATCGATCCGCGCTTAGCTTTTGCTGCAGAAGAGCCTCCCATGAACATTTCACAAGTTCGGCAACGTTTTGATGCTAGTACCACTGCCTTACAAATATTGCATGGTAAAGATTTACATGGACGTTTAGCTATTGTGACTGGTGCGAATTGTGGCATAGGCTATGAAACTGTTCGCTCACTGGCTTTCCATGGCTGCGAAGTTATAATGGCTTGTCGTAATCGTTCTGGTACTGAAGAAGCTATTGAACGCATAGTAAAAGAACGCTCTGCTTGTCGCAGTCTGTTAAGGTGGTTGGAATTAGATTTGGCGTCCTTTAAGTCGGTATGCAATTTTGTTAAAGAAGTTAAACGAAATGTGAAGTAAGTAATGGTTTATTTTAATTAAAAAATTAAATTTAAACCTTGTTTTTCTTGAAATTTTCAGGCACATTGATTATTTGATTTTAAATGCCGCTGTGTTTGGTTTACCTTACTCTGTCACTGAAAATGGTATCGAGAGAACATTCCAAGTTTGCCATTTATCACATTTTTATCTGACCATAGAATTGGAAGCATTGTTTGACCATAAAACTCGTATTGTGGTGGTATCATCCGAGTCTCACAGGTATTGTGTATTTTCTAATTAATTTTAAAGCACACTTCAAGGCTCAGAAAATTAATACTTAAACAGTGGTAATTTTTAGATATGAAAAGTATAGATTTAAAACAATTTTCTAATATTCAGACATTCGAAATGTGTGTGGTTAAAATTTTTTAAATTATTTTAGTATTTATTTAATAATTTTTTCATAAAATTGTAAATTTACAACAACTCTACAATTTTTTTAATTTGTCGGAGAACGATCGAATAACTATATACGTAATACTAATTAATAATTCTTAAACGTTGATGTTTTATAGAAAAATGTTGAAAATATAAGCGTGAGTTATGTTACATTTTTTCATTGACCTTTAATCTGCCGTAAGGTCCATTATGACGGTCTGGTGTAAATCGGTCTATAAAAGAGTCCAGCCTGAGATTAGTTATTGGTTTTGTTACAAGGCACTGCCACATTACATCGTTAACAAGAACACATCCCAACCGAACTATTGCAGGGTATGTTGTGATGAGGAGGAGTTGGAAACTATCAAACAGCTTCTCTGCAGCTGTCCAGCCTTTAGTAGGTTGAGGTAGAGGCTTCTTTGAGGGTTTAGATTCTATGTCGTGAGCCGACATTAGATCAAAATTTTTTCACAGAATTTGGAACGGAATACTATTTCGAAGTAAAGAAGGTAGGGTATGAATATATGAGTTATTCTATGGTAAAAATTCAATGTGGAATTAGGAGGTATACTTAAATTCCCCAATTGGTATGGATAACATTTCCCCATTTCAATCCTGCATCCTTGCAATTTCTGCGGAGATTGTTATATAAACATCCATCGCAATCATCTCCACCGCAATACTAAAATGTATATTTTGAATGCTTTTTAATGCAGATTATTTTTTTGGATTCATAGCGCAACATAGATCGTTAGTTGTATTACAGTATTTCAAACGCGTCTTCATCCACCGTTCTAATTTATTCTATTCTGATAATAAACAGGGTGTTGGTATGGTCTACTGCGTAAATAGGATCAAGTAATATGTAAGTAATTGTTTGTCCTACAAACTACAGATTTTTTTAGTTGGAAGAAGATATATTCAATTAGACCTGAATTAAAACAGTTCGATTCAATCTGCTATAATAAATATTGCTACAAATAGGTGCTTAAACGTTCAGAATTATGTCTATAATTTTCAGTTTCATAGAAAACACCATTTAATTTTTAATAAAATACAGTGCAACTTCGACAATCCGGACACATATAGTTTTAGGCACGTTCGGATTATCGAATTGTCCGGACTATAGTAGTGAAAATTATTAAAATAATCTAAGTGAATTAAATACTTACATACATACTATGAATTATTAAAAAACGACGTTATTTTGTGCTGACTAACTTTGTTAAGGTGGTTGATTTGTGCTTTTTGCTCTAGCCTCTTCAACAATAGAATATCCTATATATCTATATAATTCTCCTCAGCCCACTGAATACAAATTGAAAATGATTTCTTTTCTTCTGCATTAGATATCTTTGTTTTTGCATCCATTTCTACAAAGTCGTCTTCAGAGTCTGTGAGCAGCACTGGCGATTCTTTTCGTTTAGCGTGTTGTATTATTTCTTCATTGGAAAAATCCGATGAAAATTCATTTGCACCAGTTGCCCAATCATTGATATCTTCTTCAGTTGTGTCATTACTGATGTTCATAGCTTCAATCATATTTTGGATGGATTTTATGCCATCATAGATGCAATCAGACTGCAGTTCATGATACAGAACCTGAAGCGGTATCATATCTGCATCATCCCAGCACGATGCAGTTCTTTACCATAATGCAGACCAGCTTTTCTGAATATTTTTTTTAACTAATGCTTTGCCATGCTAAGTCCAAGAAATAAACAGCATCTTTAAGGCTAAACATTTCTAATCTTTAACCACGTCGATTCTCAGTAATGGTTTATATGTATATCTTAATGGTTTTTTTTTTTGCTTTTGTTTCAAAGAATTGACGAAAAGATTTTGTTTCATGCTTCAATGTTATGTGGTTCATTCAATTTGTACTTTAGCGAATAGGGTACGTGAGTTTCTTCTTATGTCTCTTAAATTTTCAATTTCTTACGAAATACAATTTAATTTTTAGTAAAATATTTTTATTCTTTATTTTTCCCAAAGAACGAATTATATACGCTAATTGAATATAATAAATCGTTGTTCCTATATTACAATATTTCGATATAAAGTACATACATACATGCATATTTCAATTTAATTAATTATTTATTTATTTATTAAAATGCAATTACAAATTACATATAAATATATAATTATTACGAGCGGAGTAACTAGTATATAGCATATGCTCGGTGTAGTGTAAAAGAGCAGATTCTCTAGTGGAAATCCAACTCACGACCCTCACACTGTAAGGCTGGCACACTATCTTCTAGACTATTAGGTCACCCTACATACAAATATAACGAATTAGTGATTCAACATTGCATTCATCATATTGAGAAGTAGGTATAGTCATAAATAATAAGGGATATCGGTTACCATATTTTGTTCTGCTAACTACCAAAAAACAAATTTTGCATATTTCATTGAAATTTATGACAGCTGGTTCAACAATAACTATTTAAATGAAAAACTGTTTATTTTCAGAATTAATTAATTTCTATTATTTTCTCTTTTCTGAACATCCACTTCCACATATGTACATGCATACTAAGTTCTTGTAATTTTTAATTTCTTTCAAATATTAACAAGCTCAGTAATTAAATTTCCGAAAAATGTTTTACAAATTATTTTTATTAAACACCTTGGTTTCGTACGTGCTGATTATTTTAAATTTAATTAGGCAGTTTTAAAGAGCCACTTACAATGTTTAAATCATTTGTTTAAAGTTATTCGTTTTATTTTTAAACAAACATGTAAATTGAACTCTAGTAGTCTTATAAATTATTCATTAATTTTCGGTTATATACTTCCTCACTAATAAATTGTTAAGCTATATAAACTTTAAGTTTGATTTAATAGTAGTGAATTATCAAAATAATCTTAAAATATAGTGTATGACATTTTCTTCTGTTTCTCTATGTACGAAAATATTTCGTCTTAGATTGTCAAGTCCGGGAAAATGTCTGAGAAGATATTGTGGAATCTCCTCTTCGCCCTAGCCCTCATTATAGGTTCTACAGAAGTCGTTGCGAGAACGTGTACGCACATGTTCTAGCCTCCCCTTATTCTTTAGACCTATTCTGAATAAATTTAATTAAAACCTTGCTCTGTGTTTATCCATATCGGGAGAGATCTGTTTGGGTTAATTTTCCTTTGCTATTCGCAAAGTTTAAAGTTTGTGAGGGATATAATGATAATCTAGCGTAGGCATTGTCTATTGTAAAAACTTTTTGCAAGTGTGTTAGCTATGCTATTTCCTTCAATATCAAAACTTATTAAAGTGTGCTATAAAATATAAAAATTGATAAATCGCAGCTTTGATATAAGAACAATTATGTTTCTATTTTTTTTTTGCCGAGCATTAGTGACTGTCATGCTAAATGCATATGTTTTTGTAATCTAGAACAATGCTAAATACCAAGAAAAAGTTAAATTTGCATGTACTGATATTAATAAATATATCAAGTTATGTTAGTTAACTAGTTCTTTCATTTTTATAATTGATTTGTTTTTATTTTTCTTATTGTGCTTATAATCGAATGTTGTTTTTTTTATAAACAATTTTAAAAATTGCCATATAAACCTTGAACACAATACGCGTTACAATGATTTCTTCCGTTTTCTCAAAATATCAACTTACTAAACAATCACACTCACTACACAAAACTTTAATTAATATAGCCGTGTCAAGGAAGGAAGTAGGAACAGAAGTTTTAAAAATTGTTTTGTTCATTTTCTTTTTAAGTATTATTATCGACAAAAGTTAATAAAAAAAAAATCCGTATTTAGTAATAAATTTATTATTTTATTACACTTTGTTTCTAAATTGAACTTTGCAATGCCAAACTGAACAACGAAAATACTGTATTTTAAATATAAAGGAAGCATTAATCAATTCAAAAATAAAATTTTTATAAGTTTAGTAGTTACATGAAAAAATATTCAATTTGAAATAAAATATATAAGAAATTTTATCTTATTCGACTGGGGTATTATTCAAATAATGAAAGACAATAAAAAACTCAAAGAATTATATTTTGGTTCTTTTGAACGATTTATACTTAAGCTATTGTTTTCAAAGCTGTAGTGCAGTTTTCTTTTTCTTCCTTTTTAATGGAATATGTGTATGTATTTTTATACATTTGGCAGAGTGTCAAGTTTCTAGCATGATAAAGAATCAAGTAGGTCTCTCCACTTACATATGTATACCTCAAGTATGATATTCCGCGAAATTGTCCTGCGGTATTAATTCGTTCGTTAGTTAGCTCACTGGATGTTTTTCAGTTCTCACTATTTGACACTTAGATTTTGTAACACTATGACCTTTGTTAGCATTTAAGTTCTTCTTTATTGGGAGGCTCGGCTGTTCCCTTCTGCTGTATAATATGAACAAATGGTACCATACGCTACCCACATTAGAATATTATGCATGTCAAAATGATAAGGTTACTTCGTAACGTTACCCAAAATAATTGTTATCAAAAAAATTTTTTTTTTGTTAAAAAACTATTTGACATCATTTCAGCCTCGTTATATTTCACAATAATGCCGTCAAAATGATAAGGTCATTTGCAAACTGTTGAAATAAAACTTTATAAACTTTTTAAGTTGAGTACATGTTTATATTACCTGATTTACAAATGAAGTGTGACATAGAGTTGATCAAATTTTCTAATTTAAAACTTTAAAAAGAAAACTAAAAGTTTTACTTCTTTTACTGCATTATATTGTTTGTTTTCGAAATAGACTTGACGTATTATAAGTAGTCGCCCTATATTTTTTATAATATTTTAATGTGGTAACGAACATTACAGCCATTCTACGCTGCTCAAATTAGGATATCTTGATATTCTGAAATAGATAAGAGCATTGTCTTGCTGACAAAAAAGATTTCTTCGGCGACTTACTCACAGCAGATTTCTGGCAAAAACTCTAAGAGTAAAATGAAATTGCCATGGAAAAGTTTCTCAAAAATCTGTTGTTCGGAATAGACTTTAAAACTCAAGGTCCTGCTACTCATTTATAAAATTAACACACACAACATAAGTGATGTGAGAAACTAGGTCGTAATCCTGAGTGAAGGGTTGTAATGACCAGTTATATATGTACATGTATGTATGTATACTATATATGAATTAAAATCTCCTTAAAATTTTAACAGTTCCAGTCTGTTTACGCTCTTACAGTCACGTTTGCTAAAAAAATGTTAATTTAGTTATAAATTAATTCATTGCTCTTAAAACATTTCTAAGACTATTTCGTTAAAATTCTAAAGAATAATTGTTAACTTTTCTTATTGCCGAAAAACCTTAATGAATTAATTTCCCCTTTCTATAAATTTTTGCCCGAAAACAACATCTCGTGCTGAAAATCCATTGAATATTTTTTTTTTGAATGGTGAATAAACTTTTTTTTTTCAGTAATAAAATAATAAACTTGTTGCTGATTGCGTTAAAGTCTGCTGACTAATTCATTCACATTTCTTTATAATAATTATACTGTGAATCGAAAAATTATCATAGGTCAGTACGTTTCGAATAACACCATTCAGTTGGCTAGTCAGCCGCGTCATTATAGTGAAAATACTTGTTATTATAGCTTTCGGTTCTCAGTAATTGTTTATATATCTTAATGTTTTTTTTTTTTTTGTTTTAAAGAATAGACGAAAAGATTTTGTTTTTGTTTCATGAAATACACAATGTTATAGGGTTCATTCAATTTATATTGTAGTGAATGGCGTACGTGAGTTTCTCAACGAAAACAGCTGCAAACAACAATTGATTTTCGATGTGCATGATATTGATGATGTTGCTGTTCCTGCTGCTGACTTTTTGTTTCATACTGTATTTTGGTAACAAAATTTTTAATATTTTTTTTTCTGTTGCTTTTTAGCAAGATTTCGTATATGCTGGCGAAAGACACATGATAATACATTTAAAAAATTGGATAAAGCAACAGCAATAAAAAAGTGTGTTTAATACGAGAGTAACCAAAAATAAGAATTTTGTGTACTCTTTTTGGGGTTTTTTATTTGTTTGTGTGGTTTCCCCTATAAGTTTATGTTTGCTGTTGTATATACGAATGTGATTCAAGAGCAACACCACCACCAACAGCCTATATCATCACACAACACATAACTTGTTGCTGGAGCTACGTGAGAAATTCAACGTTGTCCAAAGTAATGCAACATTGAAAGTCAAATATGTATATATTGAATGAACAAAAGAAGTATCACAAACATATTTCTATTGAAATTACAAATTTATACATAAAAAAAAATAAAAAAATATATAAATAAATAAACAAACAATTATTATATGTTGTGCATAACTTATGCATGCTCGTTGACAGTAATGAAAATTTGTTTAAGATTTAATCGGTTTTCACTTCCTTTGTTTAGAAAATCTAGAATAGAATTTACTTATTAATTGAATGTTCGAAACTTAAACAACTTTCAGTACTTCGTGTAATTTTCAAATTGCCTCAATAAGGCAATTGATGAACTCCTGTTTATTATGATGTGACATCCTATATACGATATAAGATCTTGCTTTATGTGATTAAATTTTGGGTATAGTACTGGCTAAATAAGCAGTCATCGAACCCACCCTCCTATACGGTGTTGCTTTCTGGTGGACTGCTCTGGACAAGCTGCACAATGTCAGATTCCTGAACGGAGTCAGAAGGTCCGCAGCTATTCGTATCACTGGTGCTCTACTCACTACCCCCACAAAGGCCTTGTTAAGCTAAGCAGATGGCTAAGTTTACTGCGACAAGACTAAATGCCCTGGCTCGTTGGCATGTCGTTCCTTCTATTCACTCCTCTATTTTGGAGACTGAGCCTGTGGCTCCAATGGATATCGATTACCTCACTGCGGAATACTGTTTTGACAAGGGTTTCGACTTCTTGATCTCGAGCGGAAGCGATTGGATCCCTGACACGACCGTCCCCACGGAACTGCTGCATTTATATACCGATGGAGTCTACTCCGGGAAATTGGACTTGAACATTTCACTCCGGCTGCCGGACTATTGCAACGTGTTCCAGGCGGAAGTAATGGCCATCTACCGGGCCGCACAATGGATCCTCGCATACGGTGTTCCTTTCACCCGCATCTCGATCTTTTCTGATAGCCAGGCTGCCATAAAGTCTCTGTCTAACTTTTCCAGGATTGTCACGCCTGCCTCGACCTTCTTTCTGAGCGCTTCAGTGTTACACTTGTCTGGGTCCCCGGACACTGTGACATTCCGGGAAACTGCAGGGCCGACGAGCTAGCCAGAGCTGGCGCTCTACTTCCGGAATCCTATGCAATCAGCTCAGGAATGCCACTTACCTCAAATTGGCCATCGCGAGAAAATTCTTTCGAGACGCCCACCTATCCTGGATTAACGAGGAGTCCTGCTTTACCGCTAGACTCACCTGACCCATGATGGATAGAAGGCGTATCAACCAGTTACTTGGACTTGGACGTGGCATCATCTCAATCACAGTGGCCATGCTTACAGGTCACTGTGTCATGGGTAGACACGCGGAAAGAATGCGGCTCCCATTTAACGAGTTCTGCCGTGGGTGCAGATCCGCTGCGAAGGATGAGACTGTTATCCACTTTCTTTGTCAATGCCCATCTCTTTCGAGGTGCAGATATAGGTTAGTCGGCTCTCCAACCCTTGTCAGCTTGACGGAGCTATAGCCCATTGATATCAAGGATATAGCCTCGTTTATCAAACTTTCTGGCTGGTTTTCCAGAGCGGGGTAGTCCTGCTTTAAATGTGCAGACCTTGCGCTGACCGACATCTCCCTCCTTGGTTCTGGGGGACTTGCTCAGTACAGGGACTGTGTTCAACTGTGGCATCACAACGGGCTCAAGTGAGCGTTTGGTATAAAGCTACACACTAACCTAACCCTAACTGGCTAAATACATATGTATGTAATTAAACTCAAATACTCTTGCCAGGAAGATTGATTGTGTCGTTTCTTTTCGAACGTAGCGTAATTCATTGGAATTTACGCTATCTTTTTCTAGATTAGTCGCCGTAGTCTAGTAGGAAGTGTGTTCGCTTATTAGACGTAAAGCCCGGGTTCGAGCCCCAGACCAGACGTCAAAACGAAATATGAAAAAAAATATTTCTTTTCGACTACCCCCCGCGGATTTCTGGCAAAAGTTCTGAGAGTAAATAAACCTGCCATGAAAAAGTTTCTCAAAATCTGTCGTTCGGAGTTGACGTTGAACTATAGGTCCCGCCACTTAAGTATAAAATTAAGGCACACAACATGAATGGTGAGAGAAGCTAGGCCGTAATCCTGACTGAAGGGTTGTAATGGCCCATTATGTATGTATGTCTGTAACAGTATTGTATGTAAGGATATAATGATGATGTATAAACAGATTCTTAACTCATGTTTAAAAATTTGATTAAAACTCTTAACGTACTTGATAATGCATCTAATACTATATTCCTGACTGTATGTACTACCCAGTTAATTGCACATCATCAAATATTTTTCTTTGTTGTTTGTTTTGATTAAAATAACAAAAAAAATAATAACACTTCTTAAGAGTTCAACATTAAATTGTTGGCTCAAATTAACCACAGACCTAAAAACGAAAATTTTGAAAGTTTTAAATCAACAACGCATTTTTCAGCAATAAAATTCTCTGCATTCATCCACAAATACTCTACTCGTACACAAATATAATCATTTCTAAAAGTTTACTTTGGATACAGAAAAACTAACATAATCTCTATATAGAAACAAATGTTCACACTATGTATAGGTACATACTACATACATACAATAGATTGCATTACAAAATTTCACAATGCAATACCGTATGGTGTATAGCATGTACTCGTCCCTCAACACGTACGCCGCACTGTCTATATTTATTACCCACTTCGTATTTATGATGGAAATTCAGTTGATTTAGTGCGTAGTTGTGCGTATTTACAGAAACAAAATAAAAAAATTTAAACAAAAATGGAAAAATAAGTGTTCGTTATGCATGTATGAATGGACGGATGGATGTTGGCATTTATTTCTTTGTACACATTTATGTATTTACAACTTGAAACGTTATCACGTTACTATCACGTGATTTGTTAAAATAATACACATTTGAAAAACTTCTCATACAGATGAAAACGAAATTGAACGAATATCAGCAAAAGGCAAAAACAAAAACTGAAATTAAGCAAAAATTATTTGACAGGTATTGAAACCAATTCTGTTCGAATAATATTTTTTTTATTAAAATTTTTATTAAATATTTGTCAAATATGATAATGTTTATGGAGTATGGTCTGTTCTTTAATTAAGACAATTTCAGTCAGTTTGCACAAGTACCTCTGTCAGGTTAATATACAATATTTATGTAATTGGAATTAAAATGCCAGTTACACAGTATCCCTTCGTTCTTGTCATGTCGTGAAATTCGTTTTACCAGTAGTCGCTGTAGTCTAGTAGGTAATGTGTTCGCTTATTAGACATAAAGCCCGGTTTCGAGCCGCAGTCTAGACATCGAAACGAAATATGAAAAAAATATATTTCTTCGGCGACTTCCTCTCAGCAGATTTCTGGCAAAAGCTCTGAGAGTAAATAAACCTGCCATGAAAAAGTTTCTCAAAATCTGTCGTTCGGAGTTGACGTTAAACTGTAGGTCCCGCCACTCATGTATAAAATTAAGGCACACAACATGAGTGGTGTGAGAAGCTAGGCCATAATTCTGACTGAAGGGTTGTAATGGCCAAATTTGTATGTATGTATGTAAGAATTGTCAATTACTTTACTTTGCGCATGTCATTTAAAAGGCAATCTCTTATCAGTCACCGCCCCTGCTAGTAAAAGCATAGATAATCAATTTTCAATTCCTATTCTCAAACATTTATTTTTTCTTTATTAAAATGTGATTCAAATGGTAAAAGCAAATATTGTAAATATATTTTGTTTGTTCATGCTAATGTTTGTTCATATTCTTTGAGATTTCTAGTCCAAAATTATGTTAAAATTTCTTAAGTAAACAATAATATTTTGAATAAATATGTTCCAAATAAATATTTTCGTTTTTTCTTCAAATCGCCAAAATGAAGTCATCAAAACAACCATGAATAGCTCTGACTTACTTCTTAAATATTATTCTATAACAAAGAATTAATTAATATGCATAAATTGTGCAAAACTTTTATTTGTTATTTGTATACATACATACAGCACTCACAATAAATACATATGTACATATTTATTCAGAATTTACAATAATTTATTATTTTAAACTTTTACGTTTTAATAAAATGGAAAAAGGAAATAAACAACGCCACAAATGTTTGAATGAGGAACAAGTTTACAATAACTGATAACATTTCACTCATTAACATAAGTATTTCTAGTACGTACATATACGTATTGGAATTAGGTTTTTTATACCACATTTCATTTAGCAATTTTTACAATGTACGCTTAATAAAACAACATTCTGTTCTATTATTACACAAATTGATAACATACGAGTATAGTTCGACCTCTCAATTGTAGTTATATTACTATTAATAAATAATCCATATGTGGCATAATTTACATAGATTCTCAAAAGCTACACTATTTCTAAAGAGACAATTTTAAATTTATTATTAACATGTTGCCTAAACCTTGTGTGCATTATAATTTAAATTAAAGTTTACGAGATATTACATACATACATAATTGGTCATTACAACCCTCCAGTCAAGATTACGATTTGCTTCTCACACCACTTATGTATGTATGTTGTGTTAGAAGTCACCGTGGTCTAGTAGGTAGTGTGTTGGCTTATTGTCACAGTTGACAAGTACACGTCCTCTAACCTAACCTAACCTATGTATGTTGTGTGTGATAATTTTATATATGAGTGGCGGGACTTACAGTTTAACATGTTGACTGCCGACTACGAGATAACTCGTAGATTGCGTTCCCTTCTAGGGTGCCAACTATGAGTTATCTCGTACTCACTAAACCTGCCATTTTTGTGTAGCTACGAATAAAACCGTATTATATCAGTGCTAGTATCGATAAATGGGTTCTGGGAAAAGAACAAAAACTGGCCAGTTTTCTGAAAATTGCCGCAGCAGTCAACGTGTTAAAGTCGATCCCGAACGACAGATTTTTGAGAAACTTTTTAATGGCAATTCTATTTACTCTCAGAGTTTGTGCCAGAAATCTGTTGGAAAATCTGTTAGCATGTAACAGCAAAAGTGGCAACTGTTCTTTACTGTTGTATGTGAGCACTAGGCTTAAAGTAGGATATCAACTCTGAAAATGTATACTGGCTTTGTAATTAAATCATTTCTATTCTAAGGAACCACGTTTTCAGGTTGGCTTTGGTGGTTGGATGATTAGAATTGGAAGTATCAAACCTGGTCTGAGTGTATAATATACGTGCTTAGAATTACATTATCTAAAGCAGAGCCCGGCAACACTTGCTATTGGTCAGTTGTTGCAGAGCGAAAAATAAGAAAAGAGAAAAATGTGTACTCTTACATTCACTACAAATCAGGCATGGAAAACTTAAATTTTTAAATGGTGGTATTTTAATGAAAAATATTAGTTTATTAAATTAAAATTTGTAAAATTCGGTTAGACTTCTTTGATTATATTGATTTAAGAAAGCATTTTAGATTAAAATTTGTTTTTTTTTTTGGAAATATACATATTTAATATAAAACTTTCTGGGATATTCATACTGTACATCCCTGCATTAGAAGATCTTCATGTACAAAAGCAAGAAGCATGCGACAACACAACCTCTCTCAATGAATTCTCAAACGAGACTGAGTGTGTTTTTGATCGTGAGAGTACGTTGTTGTAATGGCTGACATGCACGCGTGCATAGGAATTGCCGGGCTCTGATCCAAAGCATTGTTTACTATCCTTAACTTGCCACCATCAGACAAGTAGCTGCGAATGAGTCTGAGCGCCATAAGAGCATGGAAGTATACACGCCGTGGTTACGTCAAAATTGATCTGAATGCACAATACTTAAATCTGCTCTCGATCCTAGTTTTACAGCGAAAATACCGGATTGATCCTGCTACGACCTAGAGAAGACCATTCAAACATACACTCACGGATCCAGATCACGAGTTAAAGTTGGATATGTAATCTTCTAATAACAGCTGAATCTTAAATCGACCCTTGTTCTCATCAATTTCTACTAATAAAGGCGAAATAATGATTATAAAAATTGCAAAATCAGTATCTGAATGTATCGAGAGGAGATGTACGCATGGGGCGCATGATGCCTTGCAGAGGAATAAACAAGTGGTCTGATAAAATCTCCACACATTTGCAAAGGAAATTTGGAATAATGAATTGAATTGTATAGAGACCATACAAATCTGTTTCGATATGGATATTTTCAAAACCAAACTTGGATTAAACCTGATCAGAGTCCGTTTTAGAAAACTCATAGCAATTATAACGATAGACTGGGAATATTATACAAAGACTACTGCGGAGCAACGAAATGAGATCAAAGAGATAAGGGACACTTTCCTTAGACATAATCGTACTGTAAAATTGAAATTCTTTTACTTTCAGTAGCAGTAATTCGAAAAAAATTATTTTCAAATTTATTTGGATCCTGAATATTCCGGGAACCAGTGTAATTTTTATATGCACACATATAAAAAACCAGAATGAATGCCTTATTTTTAAACTGCGTCAATTGTTTTGAACTTGTATTGGTTTTTTCGTTCTTTTTTGGATTTTTCGTAGAAGCAAATCACGAAAACCAAAACAAATTCGAAGTCCAAGTTTTACTGAAATTACCGGTTTTTCAGTAAGTTCTTGACTTCTTACGTTTTTTTTTTTTGCATAACATTTCCTTACATTTCTTTTTTTTTATTATTTTTCTTTACTTTTCGAAGCTTTTCTCATCAAATCTTGAAACTGTGCTTATGGTGGTATTCATCCTATAGATTGTTTTTCTTTGAGATTTCTATGTGTGTACATTTGATTTGATTGTGTAGCGACTGAGTGTATGAGTGTATCTTTATCTGTACTGAATTCCAATAGCGTACATTGAACGTTGTCTTTTACCAAGTGCGCTGTGTCCAAAGTCCAATTAAAGTTGGTGGTGGACTTACGAGGCGCGCGACTAAAACGAGACACACAACCGGCATTTTTTTTATATTTATTTTGAACAGCAAATATACTCACATGCATGAGCCTAATATTGTTATAATGTTTTTGTTTTGTTTTCTTTAAATGAAGAAAAGCAAAGCAAAATTAAATAAAAATGACAACATAAAAATACTCGTATAATTTAGCACGAGTCAGAGGCTTAAAAGAGTAAAATTTCGTTTGAAAATAAAATAAAACTACCGATTACGAATTAAAATAACTTTTCGCTTTTCGCCGCTGAGCTTTAGATTGATCTACTGGTCTTTGGATACTAGAGTAGTTAGTCGTTTTGTTATTTTTGATAGCGGTTTTGCTTGAACTTGCGGATGTATTCTGTTTGATCACTTGGAATTATTGTTTGGATTTAGAGGTGAGAAAATTTTCCTTATTAAGTCCTATGCTTCGTTGTTGATGTTGTCCTCTAGGGAAAATAGGATTCAAGGATGAGTTGCAAGACGGAGATTGTAGGTTTTTAATATTTTAAATAAGAACACTTTGATGATAACTTTTTGGTTTTCGTCGGGGATTGAACTTCGAATTGCTTTTTTAAGCAATTACGTCAATTACGTTTTAAGCAGTTACGTAAGCTAAGATAGCTAAGATAGTACAAAATCTAATCATATTAACGTCACACAAAGTGCTCCTGATCCTTAGACGACGCGAGATCCATACTACTGAAGCCATTTGGTTGTTCTACTGCCCCTAGAAATACCCAAATATTTTACATGTCTTAGTCTGTCAAGCACTGAAGCCGCAGCAAGTAATGTGTTGGCTTATTAGACGTTAGGCCACTGTTCAAACCCCAAATCCGACATCTAGCTATGAAAAGTTTCTCAAAAACCTGTCGTTCGGATTCGACCGTAAACTGTAGGTCCCGCCACTAATGTTTAAATTAATACATACAACATAAGTGGTGTGAGAAGCTAGGTCGTAATGCTGACTGAAGGGTTGTAATAACGAATTCTGTTTGTATGTATGTAGTCTTTCAAGCAGTATCCCATCCTGCTATCCTGATGAAAATAAGACAGTATTTTTCTCGAATTTTTAGTCGCCGTAGTCTAGTAGGTAGTGAGTTCGCTTATTAGGCGTAAAGCCCCGGTTCACGCCCCAGACCAGACATCAAAACGAAATATGAAAAAAAATTTCTTCGGCGACTTCCACTCAGCAGATTTCTGGCAAAAACTCTGAGAGTAAATAAACCTGCCATGAAAAAGTTTCTCAAAAATCTTTCGTTCGGAGTCGATCTTAAACTGTAAGTGCCGCCACTCAAGCATAAAATTAAGGCACACGACATGAATGGTGTGAGAAGCTAGGCCGTAATCCTTACTGAAGGGTTGTAATGGCCAATTATGTATGTATGTGTGTATGTATTTTTCTCCTAATAATCGTACAATATACCCTTTGCCTCGATCAACATTCTGCCAACATTGTTATATAAGATCACATTCCTTTAATTCCTCGGATCACAATATCAGATATGAAAAAAAATTTATAAAATTGAGCACACATATTCATTTCGTTGGATGACTGCGTCTTAAAATAAACTTCAATGCAGCAAAATAAAACAAAACAAAAAAAAAAGTTGTTTTGACTAAAGTTGGACAAAAGATTGCGATTTAATATTTGTGAGGGGGCCTTTTCTGAAATTCCTAAAATATAAAAGATCCTACATTGTCTACAATTGTAGATGATAATTACAATTAATTATTTAATAAAAAAACACACACATTTCCAATTTTAATTCCAATAAAAACTTATACCGGAACGAATATTCGATTGTGATAACAAATGAGAGTTTGACGTATTTAATATTATTGGGGGCTAAGGTTGTTTAATAAATAAATTTGCAATGAAATCAATTCAATTTCAAAAAAATTCTTACAAATTCCTTTATATTACGCATTAAAGCTATTTAATCCAAATGGCAGTTCATGGAGTGAATTTTTAAACTAAAGACTGACAATTTTTTTATTTTCAACTGTATTTCTTGAGTCATTGTAGGGTATCAGTCTCACCGATTGATATGGGTGCGATATGAGGCGGCATATTTTGAAATAATGAAAAAGCTTCTCACTATACCTTGTACATCTGAATGCCATAGGCGTAGTAGATATTAGTGATTATAGGGAAAGTACCATGCTAGACATAATTCGTCGCAGAGGAGAAAACTAAAGAAGTTATATATTTCCAATAGAAAATATGGTTGGTATTCCTTAACGGTAGACGCATAACTATCCGATATGACGACTTAAGTGTACTTTGACCTCGAATCTTGACCTAGACCTACTATGTGGTACAATAATTAATATCCACTCTTAGTGGGATGGGACACGCCTACTCGAAATATGAAGACACAAAAATATTAACGGCTTATTATTACATCCAGCATAATAATAAGATACTCTAACATTTCCAGCCATATCTATGTACTTCTTTAAGCACCTATAGTTTTTAAACACATAAGCAATGACCTTGTGAGTTAGATGATGTCAGAGCTTCTAGAAGAGACGGCAGCAAGGATGTTAAAACATTTGCTTGTTGAATTTTTCTAATGGTGAAATGTTTATGAGGCAACTGTTAGTTTAGATCAGCGTATCGCTCTCCACAAGCATTACCATTACTGACAATTTGAGACTCGCTAACTGTCACTTGAGGCTCAAAGCAAGTCGTTGAAAGATCCATGAAATAATGTTAGCGAATGGTTTGCGATCTTAGGCATCTAAAAAAAAATTGGTTGAAATAATAATAATGGCAACAGACCTCATTTCCATTCCTGATATATGTAATGTACCTTGAAACCCAACAAAAAAAAAATAAGTTCCAGGAATAATTTTTTTACAATAATAACTCCCTAATTATTTGGCTCTAAATCGAAGAATCTTTTTCCCAATAATAATAGCATTTCTTGGTAACCAAGAGCCAGCTAAAGAATACACTCGAGCATCGTATGAATCGTTCTACGTTTGTTTTCGATACTTTTACCCGAGCAGAGGGTGCTGATTATATCGAAAAATTAAAATTTTTCAAACCAAATTTTAAATGTTTATTCTATTTAAAATAGAATAGTATTGTAAAAATATAAAAAAATGTATTTATACAACCGAACAATATATAATATGTATTAAGTATAGGTCAGTTATAAGCTTATAAGCTTAAGTAGGAAGTTTAAAAAAATCGTATATGTGTGTAATAGGCCCTCGTCTCACAGCCCTGTTTAAACGTGACTTTATCGACTTAGTCTACCCACACGATTATCGCCAACATGTGCTTTTTTAAACTGCGTCTCATGTTTTACTTGTTTGTTTCTTATTTTTTTATGCAAATTTATTGGCGCTGTGGTTTTAATTTTTATTTATTGAATGTGTATGTATTTAAATAAATAATTGATTTTATAGTGCGTTTTATTTTATGTAAATTAGTGATTGCATTTTTGTTGATATGATTTCTATTTTTTAAATCTATTTCTCTATTCCTCTATTTTTTTTTTTTTAATTTAAGATATGGCCGATTGGTAGCAGATAATTTAACACCACAAAATTTATCACCACCTCCAGACCGATACTGGTCTATAATCGCCTACGACAATGCAAAATTGTGTAACGTTTTATTTGCCTCAAAGCTCGCAAAGGTAAATAAAATTTGTAGTGCTTGACTGGGGCAATGACCCCCAAACTGAGATTAAAAATATTTATGTTGAATTATTAAAATTTGATTTTTATTTATTCGATTTTAAGCTTTGGAAGCATCGTGGCATTTCAGTATTTTCTCTGCATCCTGGTAATATAGTTTCATCAAAATTGCCGCGCAACTCGTGGATTATGCGTTTGTTGTTTGCTCTCGTGCGTCCATTTACAAAATCTCTGGTAAGTACCAATACAAATACAAATTTGTTAATTTATTTGTTGTTTATTTTTATTAATTTAAAAAATAAATGGTTATTATTTTATTGTGGTATTTACAAGTGTATACAAATTGAAATTAATTTAAATGCTTGTTTTTGAAAATCATGAACTGCGGAAAAAAAGAAAAATTAAACCAACAGAACAAAGCGTATAAAGTGTTATTTGATACATACTCACACTTCTTTAATTTAACCATACTCAATAAGAAAGTCAAGATAAAATATAATAAAAAAAAATCTAACAAAGCCACTAAAAGCGACCCCTGCTCTATATTTTGCATACGAAAAATATTTGCTACAGTTTACAATACAGTTCTACTGTACAGTTGCTTTTTAAAAATGTGTGGCTTGGTTCTAAGGAGATGATCACGTTAGGCAAATATTTAACTATAAAAACGTTACGAATAATGGACGAATGGTTTCTAATTTGATGATAAAAGTAAACTGCCTCTTATAAGTTTTTGGTATTTTATTCTGGTACTAGCAGTAACAAGCGCGCGTTGCTGCGGAGCCAACTAAAATAAATTTGAAGGAAAGACATTACACAAATATCCAATTAATTTTGAATCATTTTATTGATTTTGTTTCCCGTTGTCCAGATGATTCAGACGAACGGGCCTGAGTAGTACGCATTCGATCAGTTTCTAATCTCAATTCTTGTTGTTCAAATGATTCATGCATACGGATCTCAGCGGCATATACTCGAAGATTTTCCAGTCTCAATGCTCATTGCTCGTCTGTTCTTTTCTGCGGTGCTTGAGGTGTAGGTCAACCAATTGCTTGTCATTCATTTTGAATAATTTTCAGTGGCCCCATTTATCGGAAATTAATCGCACCAACTTAGAAACTCGTCGACTCATGCGCAACAACTTTGCTAAAGATCATAGCATATCAAATGCAAAGTTAACGATTTAATTCATTTAAAGTAATTTTCAGTGGCGCCACCTGCCGGTAATTTGTCATACCAACTTAGAAACCTTCGTCCGCTCATGCGCAACAACTTTGCTAAAGATCATAGCATATCAAATGCAAAGTTAACGATTTAATTCATTTAAAGTAATTTTCAGTGGCGCCACTTGTCGGTAATTGGTCATACCAACTTAGAAACCTTCGTCCGCTCATGCGCAACAACTTTGCTAAAGATCATAACATGATCAAATGCACAGTTTACGATCTAGTTGATTTTGAGTAACTTTCAGTGGCGCCACCGGTCGGAAATTGCTCATACCAACTTAGAAACCTTCGTCCGGTATCGACCCTACGAACATCTTACCCACCAAATTTTATTCGTCTACAATCAATATGTACCTAAATATTCAATTTTAACGATTTGCCACGCCCTCTTAACATTTAGGGATATGAAAAATATATGTTGTCCGATTAGCAGACCTACCCGATATGCACACAAAATTTCATGAAAATCGGTCTATCCATTTCGGAGGAGTTTAACCACTAACACCGTGACACGTGAATTTTATATATTAGATTTGAAATATTTTTCAATAAAAGTTTACTTACACAGCGATATAACAATAAAATATGAATATTTTAAATTTGCAAACATCGTTTCATACCGACAACCATTATATACTCGCTAAATTTTAAAATTTTATTCTAAAGTATTTCACATTTTTTGCGGCTCCAGAGTCTCTATTTGTTGCATATTATTTTTACGAAAAAAAAATGTTGTTTAAATAAAATAAAGTTTAATTATCGAACATTTATAACCCCTACTTGATTATTCACATAACTTTCGAATTCTGTTTTTACAATGTTACTGGCTTTCAGACTTCTCTTACTTACAGAACAGCAACGAATTATAATCATTGAATCATCATAATAAGAAATAAAGGAAATCTGTGCCATATGTTAATTGCCATTAAATTATTTTCCTTGTTCCTTTTTTTTCATTGTCTTCCTTTTTAATGTTGTTGTTTTCATATGCCTTTGGTTTGTTTTTTTCTTTTTATAGCAACAGGCTGCTGCCACAACCATTTATTGTGCTACTGCCAATGAACTAACTGGCCTTACGGGGCTTTATTTCAATAATTGCTATGTCTGTGAGCCCAGTAAACTTTCACAAAACGAGTTCCTACAAAATCAGGTGTGGGGTGTTACTCAGGAAATGATCAGCATTTTAAAGCAATCTCAGCGCAACGAACAAATCTGATGAATTTGTGTATTAAGAAGGTAAACCAAAAAAAAAAAATCTTTGTTTTATGCAGATGTCTATTAGATATAATGATATTAAGTTCAAATGTAGTTCAAATATATTCATACTATTCCTAAAATACATACATACATATAATCTATTCTTTTTAATGATATAATGATATTAAGTTCAAATGTAGTTCAAATATATTCATACTATTCCTAAAATACATACATACATATAATATATTCTTTTTAATGATATAATGGTATAAAGTTCAAATGTAGTTCAAATATATTCAAACTGTTCCTAAAATACATACATACATATAATATATTCTTTTTATTTTTTAAGTTACCTTAAAACTTGTCCTTATGATTTTTGTTAACAGGATATTTGGATATACAATTTTCAATATATGTACTTTTGTAAACAATTGAGTAGACTCAACTTAATTCTTATATATGAACTTACCTTGTACATATATGATAATTGGGTTGTGTGATAATTGTATTTCAGTCGAGATGCAGAACTTCTTGAATAGTTTTATAAATGCTTCTATTGACACAGACCAAATACACTGATTTGGTTAAGAACCTAGTTTGTTTCTTACGCTTAGAACCTCAAGAGCTTCTGACTACTGATGACATATCATTAATACCAATCTTTTGAGAAGTTACAATAATAAGGAATACAATTTTGGGTTTTCTCTGTTGATATTTAATGGCTTTAACACGAAAGAATAGTCACACACCATGTGATACCACAATTAATTTTCTTCTTTCTCGAACCATAAAAAGTTTCTGATGAAACCGTTTACTCGCTTCATGTTCATCCTCTATAGGTCAGTGGGATCATCTGTACGGTGGAAGCCAAGATACTTCCTTACCTACGGCATAACGCTGGGTATGTACCAACTTGGTGAATAACAGTTTTCTCCTCATCCACGTCTCTGGAACTACAATGATTGTTACATTGGTCATACAACCAAGACTAATGCATCTCGCATAAATACCAAAAAAGGTATGTAAAGTAAGAGCTCCACCAACAACACCAACATGAAAACTTGTGGTTTGAGCAGATTTTTCATGCACTCTCCTTCTAATCTTGGCAATATTTGTTGTGCGATTTTGTGTATCGCCGAAGCTGCCCATGCGGAGCTAACAGTTACTAACTAATAGACTAATGCGTCTCGCATAAATACCAAAAAAGGTATGTAAAGTAAGAGCTCCAACAACAACACCAACATGAAAACTTGTAGTTTGAGCAGATTTTTCATGCACTCTCCTTCTAATCTTGGCAATATTTGTTGTGCGATTTTGTGTATCGCCGAAGCTGCCCATGCGGAGCTAACAAAATCTATTACTACATTAAGAAGCATAAACTTGCAAAATTCCTACTGGAATTTCTAATTTACGCTTGAAATTTCGTTGATTGTGCCACATTTGTCCAATTTATCCGCTTCTGAAGTTACCGAAATAAAACCTTCCTCGTGCTTATTGTACATATGTGTATAATGTAAACGTTGTACCGCCGTGTCATCTCGTTGAGAGAACCGTGCAGTTACCAAAATATCACCGCCCCTGTTCATATTGAACTTACATATGTATATAAAGTGCACGTTCTACTGCTCTTGTCATTTCATTGAGAGAACTGTGTCATTCAAAAACTCACTGCCTATCAAAATCCTCAATAAACTTCACCGCAATACGTACGGCAAACATTTCCGAATGGTCGCAATAGTTTCGTAGTCTTATCAGGCGAGTGACTTCGAAAAAATGCCTTCTCCCAACAGCTTCATAAAGTCTGGAACCATCTGTTCTAAGTCGTTTACGAGGTGTGCCGCACTATTTTCATTTTTCCCTCTATTCGGAATGGGTGTGTTCACCTTCCGCAAAAAGTCTAATTCAATAAGAGTAGTAATCAGCCTTATATTCCTAATTCAAATTTATTTCGATTACTTTATCCTTTTTTTTTTATTACTTCCGTTGATTTTCAGAATATAACTTTTTTTCCGGCAACTGTTTGCTTAATGTGACCGTACTTAAAAATTTAAATAAAAAAAGACAGAAATTTTTGTTTTGATAATTTTTTTTTATTTTGATTTTTTTTGGTTTCTTTTTAATATTTTCGAGTTAAGAATTATTCTTTCTTATATTCTTCTTTTAATTGTTATACAGTCTATATTATAATGTTGTAAAAAAAACAACAAAAACAATCAATTATATTAACCTAATGAAGGACCTTCTGCCTTCTTTGTAAGGCCAATTAATTAAAGTCTATGGCCACAAGCAGAAGCCCTCCAACTTACATACTAATAATTTATGTGTTATTTTTTTGTTTTGATTTACAAACTAAAAATTAATTAAAAACAGTGCCTCTAATGTCTACAATGATGAATAGGTAGGTGTGGTAATGGTTTAAAGCTATGCAATGTGACTAGAAATCGGAAACACGTCCTTTACGTTCCCAATCACCATAGCGAGTGGGCTCCGGACCAGCAGGACCACCAATTTCACCAGTGTGAGGGTTCACATTATTGGGCCATGGTCTCAATGGTTCGACTTCTTGGAAAGGATGACGTGAGAATTCATCTAATTTGCCTAAAGGTGTTTTGGCTCTCAATTTCTTTTGGAATTCAACAAGGCGGGCACTTTTCGGTTTTAATTCACCTTTGAATTCTTGCTGGCAAGCCGAGGATGTGGAAAAGCAGGCCACTGCAACGATAATAATAATAATGACACCCAAATATTAAATTATGTTTTCAGTAATTTTATTTCGTGTTTTTTTTTTATTTTTTAATTCGATTTTTAAATTTTACAAGTTGTCCGTCCTCTTGGAAATCCTTACCTTGTTTGGTTATTTGGGGCAGCAAGCGGCTAGTTTGTTTAGTAACATTCACAATTTGACTCATTTTGTCTAAATATTTGTGTTTTAGGAATATTGATTTATTTAACAAAATTAAATTCACAATTCTTTTTTTCTTTAACCGAATTAATAAAATAATTGATATTTTTTTCAACAGTTTTCTATTTTTGATTAGAAATTCTTTTCTCTGACAATAATTACACAATGTTTTTTCTTTTATTAATTCTTGTGTTGTTTTGCTTTTATTTTCCGTCGTATTTTTGACGTTTAAATCAGTTGATTGCTATCGAACGAATAATTGCCATTCCTCATCTTCACGGTGTTTTTATACTCGTTGTTCTCTCGTCTAGCACATACAACAACCACTGCTACGTGCTCTTTGCGTATATATTCCTCGTACATATATTTTGTCTTTTAACTTCATAAAAAGTCGCGAATATCAAACACAAAATGTATATGAAAGCAGAGCTATTTCATCGGCCCCAACACCCAAAGAGCGACAAGTTGTGTATGGTTGGTTGGTTGCTTCATAAAACTGTTTGTTGTTGTTTTGTATTTTATTACTTACTTCTGTTTGTATTTTAATTTACTTACTTGTGTGCTCTCTTTCACAGAAAAACAAACGAGACCTAATCCACTCGCCTGAGTTTTGGAGTATACGTCCTTTAATGCACGTACACACAATCTGTGGGTAGCTGGCTGTAGTGGTTGCGCCGGCACTCGACCTAATTTTCTTCAAATGTATTAATTATTGTGTTATTTCATTCTTTCTTTATACTCTTCTTTCTCTGTTTACATTTGATGTTTATTTATGGTGTGTTGTTGCTCACGTTTTCCAATTCATCATATAGCTGCATATATTTTGTTGTCGTTTAGTTGTGGAAGATTGTGTTAAAACAGAATTGAAATCAGCTGAAGTTTGTTTACACCCAGTGTTGCCGAGTTTAATTATTTCTAACCAAAAGACTGGTTATTTTTTTGTTCCATATGTAGATGTGGAGATTTTTCTGATTTTGGTTATGTTGAATTTAATTCGCACATTGTTTTTCGTGTCCGATTTGTATAAAGGAAAATAAAACCTCCATTGTTGTCGTTTAAGAAGAATTTATAGCGTGCGTGCTTTTTGTGTGTTGGAATTAATTCGGATTTGACGGATGGGACAAACGGACTCCCACAAAATTAATTAGTACTTAGTGTGGTGTGTTTCTAACGTGGAAAAATTTTGGCAAATGTAATGAATTTATTCCGTATGATGATTTTTCATGATGATTAGTTTTTGCAAAGTGTGGTGAATTTGTCAGTACCGTTATTTGAAATATGTATTGTATTACTATAGGGCACTGCACTAGCAGTGGTGAATTAACCGGTTTGTGTCCAGAACAAGTAATTTCAACCTCCATTAGCGGAGCCATTGGGTTAAAACAAAACCCTCATTTATTAATAGGGAAGTGGAGCAGGGATGGATGGATGAAGTCGCATAATGTTGCCATTGTGTCTGTAAATTCTTTTTAATACACATCTTAAAAAATTAGTACTAAAAATATTATATATTCCTGGGTGGTCCTAATCCTCCGATCTGCAACCTCTTTAAACATATCGGAATTGGAGCACAGGTGCTATATATATAGATCAATATGACCGTAAACCAATTTAAAGGTGAATTTGCTGAGCAGTTAAATCTGACGTTTTGGAGAGGTTAATTGACCGAGACTCGACCCCTTAGGCTATGCCTTGTGGTATTACGTGAAGAAGTCTCTCATGTAAAAGGTCAAATCAAACACAAATTGAACACTAAAAAATAACATTACAGCTGACCTACGTGGGAACAGGGCCCAAGGGTGGATCGCCTACAACAAATTTATTTTATTATTGCATAATAACTTCAAATCCTTTCCCAATTAGTAATAAATTTAAATTTAATTTAAAAAATGTTGGAAATAAAAAATTCTTTTTAGAACATAAAACTCTTTGGAATCACTGCATTTTATTTGCAGTAAATTTTCCTGCATCTGGTTTGTGAATTTGATGGCACCATGTTTGTTATACAGGCGTTTTGAAATCAAAATCTAGATGTCACCTTTAGGTGCATATCTGTGCTTAAATACAACCCTAAAGCTATTTACTGTTATGAATTTGAATCAATGAGGTGAGACATAGAAATAAGCAATAGGCCTACCTTGGGGTCGTTACACATTATTCATCGATTACATCAGAGATAAGAAAACTAAGTAAATACATACTTTCATGGTCTATTGAATTCCTAATCTAGAGCGTTGTTAAAATAAATAATTTTTTAAAGACATTCTTATTTTGTCTTCTTATTTTGTTCTTGTTTTTTTTGCAATACCTGACTAATTGCACTGACAATCATATTATCTCTTTCTTCTGAGCTTTGATTAATTTTTTAAGAGTTTTTAAAACAGTTTTAAACGGTAGCTGCAGTCGTCTGTATGTCGTGTAGTGATTGTCTTGTGGATAATTTAAATGTTAATGAAGTGTACAACAAATAAAAGAAAATTAAAAAAGTTGACATAAAAGTTATGTATAAAATTAAAAAAAAAAAAAAATATCGATTAAACGAAAGGTTAAAAAAGAATAGTTTTTTATAAACAAAAACCATTTTGTTATAAACAAATAAATCGAAGAATTTTGTTAGCACATTAGCAAAGTGAATAATAAATAATCGATAAATTTATCGAGATTTCTTGTGCGTAGTAGTCGCCATGGTCTAGTTGGTGGTGTGTTCGCTTATTAGACGTAAAGACCGGGTTCGAGCCCCAGGCTGAATGTATTCTTGCGCGTAAGCTATAAATATATTAACAAATCCATTACAGTTAGCTTCATTAATAAAATTTAATGTGATCTTTAAAGGTTAGAAAATATGTAACATATTTGAACAGATGTATACAAAATTATTTATCTGTTCGTCTGTAACCCCATTTAACTTCGATTTGCTGAGTATAGGCTATCAAGCCTATATATCAATATATAAGGTTAATGTATGTGATAAGTAGTGGAATTTTTGATTTTAAAATGTAGAGAAATTCGGTTTTGTGATAAATATTCTCTGGAACTCTCCAATTTATGTTCCAATTTGTGGTGGGATTTTAAAATAATGATTCGGCTAATTGGGAGGAAAATGTTTAAGACACAAACCACAAATTCACCTCTGGTAATACGGTAGTACCGACATGTCGGTAGTGTCGTGTATTTGTTGAATAACGGCATCGGTGGTGAATTTCAATTTTATTCAACACCACTGGTAAATTCACCACATTTCTAAAATTGCATCACAAAAACTCAACATACTCGAAAGTCCCCACACCTCAATCTCCACATCTTTAAAACAATATTAAAATTTGTTTTGGTATACCGCGTGCCTCAACTCTCTCAAAACAACGCTTTCCACACACCTTCGTTGGGTTAAAACCCTAATGCTTATTCCATTTATAATCTTTGAGTATTCCTTCGCTGGGTTAAAAACCCTGCCGTTTCATTCCATTCATAATCTTTGGATATTCAGTTGCCTGACGACGGCGAGACAATATAGCAACACCAGCGCTGTTGTGTAACACCCGACAATGGCCACATTTCAGACACAAACCACATGCATGCATGCATACATTGCAAATGTTTCTCAAAGACAAGGGTGTTTAATTTTCATTTCTACAAACCGGTTACGGAACAAGAACGTGCGAATTATTAAGGTGGTAATGTTTTTGGAACGAACTAACTTTTTTTGTCAATCAAACCACTTCGCCATCAACCAACATCGGCCATTACATTCAAATGAAGATGGCGATCCAGCAACAATTTTGATTGACTGCGGTGTTATTGGGGGACTATAAGAGACCAATTAAGAGTGTGTGGAGGTTAAAACGCCGTGCGTGCATGAGCAGTAATTCAAAGTAAACGGTTCTTAAGAGTTTTTGTTGTTTTTTTATTGTATTTTTTGTCTGTGTTTGTTTTTTTTTTAATTGCGTTCTTTCTTTTATGGAATAAAAATTTCCATTTTGGCTTTTGCTCTGTGTATGTGTGTGTGTGTGTTGTATTAAGCGCCATCACTCGTAGATACATACATATAAACAGTTTCCTTTATTTGATTCCAGTTCTTAAGAAAATTTTCAAAAGGCTGTATTTATTTCAGTATTAGGTATCCATCCCACATACAAGGATATATTTAAATTAATGTTGTTTTTTTGCTAGGACAGCATGTGGATTCTTTGAAGATATACACGTTAAGACGGCGGTTAAACTGGTGGAATAATGAAGTGAGTGGGGCCTACAAACAGCATGCGTCAGGGTGAAGAGAAAAGTCCAACGTGTACAGGAGAGAGATTGACGTAGACAGATGCACAGAATCAACTGAAAAGATTCACAAAAAGGAAAAAGCTGTCTTCAACCAAATATGCTCAGGGGGTAATAGTTAGTAATTCTATATAGCGGTTAAAAACATCGGAGAAGCCAAAACTGGGATTCCCTGGGATTCTGCTATACCCGCAGACAGAGTCAAACTTACACGGTTACAAATAGGAAATCGGAAACGACCAATAAATACTATACCGGATGTTACAATACAGAGGCTACATACGGCGTGAGCTATTGAACCCGCTATAGTATAATGCCAAATGAAAATCCCGAGCAGGACACATAATTTGGCTATCCATTATACGCCGAATATACGTCAATATTATGTTCGTTCCCAAAATGTTTCATTGAGCATCTTCTTTCACATTGGTGGAAGGAGCAGTACACCATTTTCGTACCTGTCCATCCGTCTGGCACGATGGGAAAAATATTAGGGAGGTTAAACTGCTGGCATGTGCCAAGGCAAGAGGGCTATCTCCTACTTGTAGTACGAATTTCAGGAAAGGAAGCACTGACGGGCGATAATGCCAAATATTAGAGAACCTAATCCATTGAAGAGAAAAATTATATTCATATGTATATATATGTATGTACATATATGCGTGTTCATTATGGTTGAAAGCACGCTACGTGCTGAGTTCTCGGCCAAGACTAATTATGCTATAACAAGTGGTTGGCATGATAACAAATGGCCTTGTTTGAAACCTTGTAAGGTATCAAAACGTTTCAAAAAAGCCTTTCCTATATTAACAGATCTGTGGGTATTGGTAAATGGCATACTGCATAGGCTAAACAGCTTCGCATGAATACCAAGCTCAAATATTGCGAATAAAATGCGATTCCCTTTCGGGCTTTTAAATGTTGCCTGTTTTGATGGGTCTTCTCCAGGAATTGAAAAAACGCAAATCTCTGGTTGATGATGAATTTACGAGATCTAAAGCAGTATTGATAAGATCCAATCAGTGCTTTAACGAATGGCCTTAGTCGTTCACACTAAATGCGCGTAAAAACTTTATATGCAACTTGGACGAGGTTTATACTCTTGGCAAATCCACCATCGACCAAGTCGTCACACTACGCCATATCCTGGAAAAGACCCACGAAAAATAAGTGGACACACACCACCTTTTTTGTCGACTATAAGGCAGCCTTCGATAGCCTCATAAGGGATCGTGTTTTTGCCACAATGTCTGAGCTCGGTATATCTGCGAAGCTGATAAGGCTATGCAGAATGACTTTCAGCAGTTCTTGCAGTTCTGTCAAGGTAGAAATGGACCTTTTCGAACCTTTTGGTACTGTGCGAGGTTTCAGACAAGGCGACTCATTCGTCATGGAGAGTGTTCTGCGAAAGTCGGGAGTGCATCGAAATGGCACTATTTTTCGAAAAAGTGTCCAGTTGCTTGCGCACCCTGACGACATTGACATCATATGGCGTACCAAGCGAGATGTTACTGCTGCATTTAGAGCTATTGAACGGGAGGCTACTAAGATGGGTTTGTTAGTAAATGAGGGCGCCGTTACCACCAAAAGATCAAGCGTAGGATCACTCTTGCCAACAGGTGCTACTATGGTCTCAATAGGCAATTGAGAAGCAGAGACCTCTCTCGTACGACAAAACTAATACTACAAGACACTCATCCTACCCGTGCTTCTTTATGGCGCAGAGGCATGGACTCTATTACGAGTTGGCGATGATTTCCGCATCCGATCCAACAATGAGCTGTATGAGCTCCTCAACGACATAGACGTATGAATATAAAGCAGCTGCCCTGGCTAGGCCATGTCGTTCGAATGTAGGAGGATACTCCGGCGAGACGGGTATATGATGCGGGAATCTGCGGAAGTCGGCGAAGAAGACGACCCTGTATCCGTTGGAAGGACCAAATCAAAGAAGCCCTGTCATCGATTGGTGTGATCAACTAGCGTAGGCGCGCAAGAAGCAGACGCGCCTGGAAGGATGTGTTGTTGCAGGCCGAAATCCGTTAATCGGGTTGTTATGGCCAATTAAGTAAATAAGTAAGTTATACTCTTATAATTGGCGCATATCAAAGGTTACATCTTTTTTCAGGACAGAACAGAACAGAGAACACTAAGGCAGAAAACAGCTTTACTCCTTTACCTTCACCCTCAATGTGAAGTGTCATCAATCGACACTTATTTTCTTTCATGTTTTTGTAAGTAAGTTTTATAATAATTTCTATATTTATTGTATTTATTTCAAAAAGGCTATTAATTGCATGCCAGACATTCAAAATATTTATGATTTCATTCATGCTCGTATTTCAAATGCATTTTTATTTCAATGTTGTATGTATTGTGTTATCTTTTCAAAAGTATTGAAATAGAAATTTTCAAATTCTATTTTGAACTTTTCCTGTTCGCAGTTACCAACTCTAAGCGCAATGCGTATTAAAATAATAAATTTTAAAGATTTATGAGGTTTATGTGGAGCAAATGCATCACAACTAACAGACCAAAAGCAAAAATAAATAAAAATGAAAATAAAAATACAAAAGGAAACTGAAGTTATAGTCAGTGTAATCAGAATTTCTGGTAGCCGTACATTAAATTATTTTAAAATTGATGAAGTAATCAGAGAGGAATGTCGTGAAATCTATTTTTAACATATTGTCGGTATTCTCAAGCATGTTATGGTTCTTTGACAGCTTTTTATGAATGCAGCTTGGAGTAGATATATACATAATTGGCCATTACAACCCTTCAGTCAGGATTACTTCCTCTCAGCAGATTTCTGGCAAAAATTCTGAGAGTAAAAATTGCCATGAAAAGCTTCTCAAAAATCTGTCATTCGGAGTCGACTTTAAACTGTAGGTCCCGCTACTCATGTATACTACTCATGTATACTCATGTATACTACTCATGTATACTCATGTATATGAGTAGCGGGACCTACAGTTTAACGTCGACTCCGAACGACAGATTTTTTTGAGAAACTTTTTCATGGCAGGTTTATTTACACTCGGAGTTTTTGCTGAGAGGAAGTCGCCGAAGAAATATTTTTGTTTTTTATTTCGTTTTGACGTCTGACCTGGGGCTCGATGGAGTAGATAAAGGCCCCTTTTTATTGAATCCTGCTTGAAACCTTCGTTTTGAGAAGTCATGAGTTAAAAGAGTGACTTCAATGTATCTACATATCAGAGATCAGCAATGAGTATTCAAAAAGATGATTAGATTCGAATCATACTCATAATTTTTAATACTTATACGCATTCATACTTATTTTAATATCGTACTCATACTACTCATATTCAAAGTTTGAGGTACTCATCGTACTCACACTTAACTATATGCATGATGTTGTTGATTTCGACTCGCCTTTACTCAACATTTACAAGAATCACAAAATAAGTGTGATTCGCGAACAAACACTACAATACTCACTAGAAGGTTGAATGTTTGCTTTGCTTGCTGTCTTTGTCTTTTTCTTGCTTGAGGCGTTCGTATTGAGTAGTCGTGAGTACATCCGATATTTAAACACTTCGATTCTCATAATACGCAAACTTTACAAATTACAAACTCAATATTTCCAACACTTGAAAAATTTCTTCCCAATACTTGCATTATTCTGCTTTTCAATGTAGATTTTTGATGATAAGCTGTGCTCTAAATTTTATCAGTCTAGTGTAACGTTTAGATCGGAATATTTTGTTGTATCTTAGTCCAAGAAAATCTTCTTAAGTCATACATTAATCCGCTTTCTACCCAGTACATATTCATTTCCATTCGAACTTCGATTCAAAAATGATAATGAAGAGAATTTTTCCTTCATAAGTCCTTTTTTTTTTATGGTGCAACCAACACTAGCGGGTGGCTCTATATCGAGCAGTGGATTGGAACAACCTTGGTTACGAAAGCGAGAGTGTGTTTAGGGAAATTAGATTTAAAACTTTTGGGTCGAACGATTTTCACTGTAATAATGCGTTCGACAGGCCAATTAACCACAAACTGATGTGCTCTGCGAGAAAGGCCTTAGTCAGAGGCATGTGGTATAAACTAGGTTTACTCTTATCAGTCAGTTTTGTGTACTATACTTAGTTAACTCCAGATCAGCCATCTCCAACAAAACGGAATATGAGTAAATATTACTGACTTTCTTAGCAGAAAGTCCGAGATTAAATAAAAAATTGCCATGAAAAAGATTTTGAACTGTATGCCCCGCCTCTTGTATAAAATTACACACACACAACATAAGTGGTGTGAGAACCTAGGTTGTAATCCTGAGAGGTTGTAATAACCAATTACGTATGTTTGTAAGTAGTCGCCGTAGTCTAGTAGGTAGTGTGTTCGCTTATTAGACGTAAAGCCCGGGTTCGAGCCCCAGGCCAGACATCAAAACGAAATATGAAAAAAATATTTTTTCGGCGACTTTCTCTCAGCAGATTTCAGGCAAAATCCCTGAGAGCAAATAAACTTGCCATGAAAAAGTTTCTCAAAAATCTGTCGTTCGGAATCGATTTTGAACTCTATGTTCCGCCACTCATGTATAAAATTAACACACACAACCAAAGTTGTAATCCTGACCGGGGGGTTCTAATAACCAATTACGTATGTGTGTATGTATCTGTTAAAATATTAAAATATTATTTCTAGTTGTCATTGCTTAGTGTAGAGTTCATTCATATTAATACAATTAAATAACAAAAATGCAATTGTTAACATGACTACAATAAATCAAATTAAATAAAACAATGAGAACTGTTCCAAATAGCATCGCTAGCAACAACAATAACAACAACAACAACAGCAGTAACAGCAACAAATTCTAACAAAACTATTTAAATAATCCAACAAAAGCATCAACAACAAACAATTTATAACAACAAACAAGTCAAATGGAAATACAAGTATACTCCACCCCGACCGCCATATTCTTTTTTAATCATTTAATACATACTCACTCTGTTGTATAACAAGTAATGTTGGTATATTTGGTTTACATTGGATGTTTGTAATATCCTACAGAATACTAGGTCTAGTGAATTATTTGTACATTACAGAATCGTATCAAAATATCGTGTTGTGTGAGAAATATATTTCTATAGAAAAATGTTCTATAGCGACGAAGCTCATCTCTGGTATATCATAAAACAGAATTTCAGAATTTGGTGTAGAGCAGCCAGAGCTATCTTAGAAACATTGGACTGTTAGAAAATCTCTTTGTCATCTATTTTCTTCACTAGTTAATGACTTATACTCCTTGTTTTTCCAGCTAAGCGAGGTATTGGTACATAAAATGTTGAGCTGCTTAACATTTATGTGATATTATACAATCTGGGTGGGAATATTTGATGAATATTTTTCGCCTTCGCTTATTTTTATGATTCCTACAATCGCCCACAACACGCCATCTCTAACAATTTAACACTTGGGCCTTTCGATAACTCTTAGTATCTTTTGATTCTATGATAGTATTCGAAACACTCTTTAACACTCTCGTACGCTGTAGTTTAAGTATAGTGTGGGTAACATGAACAGATTAGATCGCCTTTTTTAACCTCGCATACATATAGTCAGGATTACGACCCAGCTTCTCACATCACTTATGCTGTGTGTTTTAACATGAATGACGCTTATACATGAATGACGGCGCCTACAGTATAAAGCCGATTTTTCACGGCTACTGTTTTAAACTGTAGGTTCCGTCACTCATAAATAAAATTAGCACACGCAACAAGATGTGAGAGACTAGGACGTAAACCTGAGTAAAGGATTGTACGACCCTACATATGGTAATCTTGAAGGACAATCTGACTAAACGCCCTCAGCTGGTATCTACTGCTGCATTACAGCAATTGATAAAGGACTTTGTGCTAGAGTGATACGCTAAATCTGTTCGATAGTTATCGCATCTAATCTTCTTTATGGAGAGGTCTGTCCTCTTGTTGAAAGCCTTCTATAAAATTTGATTCGGATTCACTAAACCCCGACAAAGGGAACTTCTCTAATATTTAATTGGTCTCTATCTAGGTACATCCTGGTCTCTACTAGGCAAACAACATGCCACATTTGTTGGAATACGACTCTGTCATTCTAGAACATTACTACTCCTGTTCCTTCCGTTCACTATCTTATCTGAATCCAAAAATGATTCAGTTCTGAAGTAGTCAGTAACTAGTGACGTAAAGTTGGTAACATGCGATAAAACCAAATGCAGTATTATATAACTCGAAGAGTATTATATATCTGGAAGCTATAGTGGACATATTCTGGAAACTATATTTAAAAAATTAATGCCAAGATATTATATATCGGATTATAATAAAAATGTCCTTGGATTAGTGGTTTAAGTTTTCAAGCTTGTAAAAAACATCCTAAGCTTAAACATATCCAACAAATTCTTTTAGTTATATGCCATCCTTTTGTAAAATTGTTAATACAGACAGCTGCCCTACTTGTCAGCAGATATCGAACAAAGGTGTGGAAGTACTCTCCTTATTTAAAGCACATGGCTTTGTAAAATTATTAAAGCACGGAAACACAAATCATATCATGGATTTGATTTCACAAAGGAGCAACATTTATTCGGTTTCGTCCAATGTTTTGTTACTTGTCTAATATTTTTTGTTACGTCTATACTAAATAGCATTCAGGGTAAAATAATTTAAATTATTAATATTTCTGCATACAAAAAAATAAATTTATGAACAAATATAAATTATAATTATAATATTAAAAACAAATTAGTAGTGTTTACATTAACGAATACAATTGCAAACACCCCCTTAGTAAGGGTACCTGTTCCCCGCCATAAAATATAAAATAAATTAAAGAAATTAATGACTGTAAATATTTAGAAAATAAAAAATTCAAATACAGTTATTCATTTCACTGTATTTTAATTTATTTTCCATAATTTATTTCATTATTTAATAATTTATAATTTAGTTTTGTTTTTTTTTTAAATTTTTTAAAATATTGCTGCCATTACAATTAAAAATCAATTAGCGCATCAATAAATGAAGAAAGAGAAGAAAAAATTAAAAAAAAAAACAATTGTTAAAATGTTTGATTAATTTTTTAATGTTGTTCCTGCTAAGAGATACTTTAACGGGGCTTGTGGTCTGTAGTTGGAGGCAATCAGTACAGAATATTCCAAGCGATAAATTTCAGAACAGCTGGCTTCACCAGTAATGTAACAACGCATATGTGGAAGCCAGAGCGTTAATGTACAATATAAGTCACTTGATAACAATCGGTCTCTGAAGTCCAGTGCAATCATTTGAAAGGTCTCCACCAAGCCTTGATAACAAAGAATTTTTATGAAGCTGGATTTACCCATCGTTTCCGAACAAAATTTTTCAAAATTTCAAAATTTTGGTGAATCCAGCTGAAGACGAAAACAGAGTTCCAATATTTTATCACGTATATAGAAGAGCTTTAAACAGCATCATTGTCATGGCGGTAATCGACATGAATTCTATATCTTTCCTTTATAATACCGCGGATATCTATTCCGACATACAGTTACAACTGCTGGGATCGCTCAACCATCCCTAGAGCTTTATGAAGGCATTGATTCATGGAATCAATCCTTAGGTTCATGTTCCCAACTGAAAAAGGTTTCTAATATGGACTCTGGTCAAATTAAACGCAAATTTTTCCTTTTTCATATATCAACATTGAGCCAGATTTATTTAGTCTTTCTATAAATGAGTTCGTTATCGCATATTTCCTTTCCAAGTGAGTAAAGTATAAGTGAGATAATTTGCTTGTCCCTCTGCAGATTACCTCCAATGTTCCCGTTTGAAGATTAGACACCTCCAGGTCAGACTTCGCCAACAAAGTAAAATTGAAAGCATTGACTGTCCTGGTTACGCCGTCCATATTTTCAAAGAGATACGGGCCAGTGAAGCCTCCACACCACTAACCGCACCAAACATTCACTCGTAATGGGTGCATTGGCTTCTGTAAGACTATGTGTCGGTTTCAAATACGGTAATTTTGCTTATTAACGTACTATCAAGATGAAAATGAGCTTCATCCGAAAAGGTGATTTTTTTTTTTTTTTGGAAAATGGACTTCATCGTGCAGTTTCTCCCAACGTTCAGTGGAGATAATATACTGAATATTGTGACAGAATAGAATAAAGTAAGTATTGCCAGATTCGAAATAACCGATGTTTAAAATTTAAACCGATAGATAGCCCACCCTATATACATACATACATAATTGGCTATTACAAACCTTCAGTCAGGATTACGGCCTAGCTTCTCACACCACTTATATTGTGTGCCTTAATTTTATACTTGAGTGGCGGGACCTACAGTTTAACGTTGACTTCGAACGACAGATTTTGAGAAACTTATTTATGGCAGATTTATTTACTCTCAGCGTTTTTGCCAGAAATCTGCTGAGAAAAAGTCTCCGAAGAAATATCCTTTTTTTTCATATTTCGTTTTGATGCCTGGCCTGGGGCTCGAACCCTGACGTTAATAATTCTGTCTGGGAGAATCTGATTGAAGATATTCCAAAAATTTGTTGTGTTCTGTTTTGTTGTTAGATCATCTTATTTGGGAAACAACCTCGCATAATATAGTAAGTCAAGATTTGAAATTAATAAGTAGAAAAGCACGTTACGGCACAAATGCTTAATTTAAACTTTTATTTTTTTTTATTGTAAATTGTTTGATTGAATTAAATAAAAGCCAGTGTGGTGCTGTATAAATGTTTATTTAAATTCAAATTAAAAAAAAGATAGTGAAATTAAAAATAAATTTATTGTATTAAATATTTATATTATTCTTTAAAACATATATGTATATATGATAATGTAAAAAACATATTAAAAACCAAATAAAAACTTATGACATCCAATAGTATTGGAAAGAGTAGGTCGCCTATAAAATACCCTAAGTACGGGTTAAAATTTATTTATTTTTAGAATTTAAATTCAATTTAAACTGTTAATAAAAGTCTCTCACGTTGAAGCCTAATACTGTGGTCAGATATATACTTTTATTGAGTCAATATTCGGTTTATTAAGTACAATATTTTCATTTGACTGCCGGTAAACAAAGCAGCTGGTTGTTTCAACAACATTGTTTTTGTATTGTTTTTTTGTTTGTTTGTCGTTGTTGACATTTTAGTTGTCAAATATCAACAGAAAGTGTTCGGAAAACTGTAATATGTTCACTGAACGTACTTATGACAGTGCTGTATTTTAAGTTTTAATCAATATTATAACAATTTGCGTATTTATTGCGCAATAATCAATTGTAATTTTATATGAAATATTGACCTCGATAATGGCATTTATTCCGATTTACGCAATAAGAGTGCATGTGTGAATATAGTATAAGAGGAAAGTAGTACCAAAAATTCTGTCCTGACATTTACTCTACACTGCGTTGTAGTGTATTTGGCATGAGTACCTTGTACATTTGGTCGTCAAGTGTGTTTTATTTGTTGCTTTAATTTTAATCTCTGTATTGCAATTTATTTTCATTTCATTTCACATGTTTGTTGTTTTAATTGTCTTTTTGTTTGCTGATGCTATTGTTAAAATTGCTGTATTTTAATGAAATAATAATCATTTATTTGTTTATTTATTTATTTATTTATTGTTAAAAGCCAGCCAGCCAACCATCTTCATATGCAATAAGTATCAACTGTTTGTTTATTTGTTTGTAACAACGTTTTAAAAATACGATGTACTTCAATTGTAATTAAGAAATATATTTTATGTGTACACACATATATACAAGAAAGCTTGTTGGTGTACCTAGACAACTATAATATATAAAAGGGGTATTTTAAGGATGTTTAGTATTCGCTATGAATTCTTACAAAACATATCCTATATTTGTATTTTTTATTATTTACATCATAAAAGAATTTATTTATTTGGCGTTTAACACTCAAATCTTCGAACGCATATGTATTTACTTTAGGAATTTACATAAACAGCAGCTCTTAGCTAATTAGTAATACACATACATACATAATTGGCCATTACAACCCTTCAGTCAGGATTACGGCCTAGCTTCTCAACACCACTCATGTTGTGTGCGTTAATTTTATACATGAGTGGCGGGACCTACAGTTTAAAGTCATTCGACTAATTAGTAATGTTCATTGATAATATGCTGCTTGCACTGGGATCTTGAGTCCTTAAAATCTTTTTAAAATATCAATTCTTTTAACGACAGACTGACATGGAAGAAATGGCAGATGTCTGAGGAGGAGACCATAGAGCGGTTATATGCTCCCCTATTAGAATACTTTTCCAACTTGGAAAAGGCAGCATGGAACACATCAAAATGTGGGTGGTCCAACATACCTGGTTGCTGAATTTCATAATTGTTGTATCTAGCAGTGGGCGAAGTCAGCGTACCCTAGTAGGAAGCGTGTTAGGTTATTTGACGTGAGACCATAGTTCAAGCCCCAGGTCCGATATATCTAACAAAAATAAATTTGAAAAAATATATCTTCGGCGACTTCCTCTCAGCAGATTTTTGGCAAAACCTCTGAGAGTAAATAAAATTGCCATGAAAAAGTTTCTCAAAAATCTGTCGTTCAGAGTCGACTTTGAACTGTAGGCCCCGTAACTCATATATAAAATTAACACACACAACATAACACACAAAAACACAACTAAAGTGTTCTAATGATAAATTAAGTGAGTAAGTAAGTTAGTATTTTCAAATCTTAAAATCAGTTCATTTCCATTTCGGATGTCTTTCTCTTCAAAAGCAATTTTAACATCTGCTCAAAGATTTTCTATATTTCGTACCATATTTTGATCCGTATAAGGCTTTATCCAATATAATTATAGGCGTTTATTTAGGCAATAAATGTCACCAACGACGTACCACGAAAATATCGTCCATACCTCCACTATGCTTTATAGTTTTTATGGCGAATGTATCACTATCTATTCCAGAGATAGTCGACATGTGGTGGACGCTAGGGATACTGTATGGATATAATTAATAACCGCTCATTTTCTTTATTGGGATTTACATTTATCATGCTCTGTGTGTTAGAAAATTCTTTTTTATAAAATTGAAATATTCATTTTAATATTATTTAAAGCATTACTAATTAGTTAATGGCAGCTGTTTGTGATATACTCCATAAATATGTGCCATTTTTTATTTAATAAAATTGAATGCGTTTTTGTTTGCATATTACATGGTTATGCAAGCAAAAACGCCTCTCTCTCTATCTATCTCTCTTTGTATGCGTAAATAAATAGGCGTGTTATTTGTTAATTACACAGTCCACAGATTTTCACAGAAATCCGTATACAGTGTACAGTAAAAGAATACATGTTTCATTTATGAATGATAACGCATGTTGTCAATGAATGTCAAGAGTATCTAATTACATTTTAAATTAGATTAAAGTAATAATTAATTCATTTAAAATTTTGTTATAAATTTGGTACCAAATATTAAGCAATTGGGTTGAATTAAATGAAATGTTTTAGCCTTCACTTTATATACGGCATAGCATATGTGTAAATTAAACGTACACATACAATTCATTGTTCATTTTTTATTTTCTACTCTGCAAAGTATTTATTTGTGGCAACGGAATCGGTTTAACGCGCCGTTTGCTATAGCAAGTATGTACATACATGTGTTAACAATAAGATGGGTACTATGGGTAGGTGTAGGCTAGAAACTTTAGTTTCTCTTATTGGGTACAAACATTGGTTTCACTGCTATGCCGAATATAATATAGGGATGTATACTATTGTTTTGAATAGGACCTATTACCTTCCTCTGAGCATATAACCGATTTTAGAATATGCCGAATAGTCCGACTAAAAAACGTATTTTTTCTATAATGCAGTGTGGTATCCAGTAGCCAATCGACCACATACAGATGTGCTTTAAAGACGAGCATTACGTAGGAATATATGATTTTCGGAAACAAAGACCCCTTATTTCGTTCGAGCGAAATCCATTTGTAGCAGCGATAGAAACACAAGCCACATTGCAACGATGCTCCAAAGATTCGATGGAGTTGGATACACTACCGTCATTAACGAGCTACTACGACCTCTCCTGTACTCGGTCGAGAAAAACCTTAAAATAGACGTTGAGGCGCTAGCCGATAGATAAGAGTTGTATATATTGTAAATGGAGTAAATAGTAAGATCAGATGATAACATCTTAAGAAGGGACTGAAAAATGTGTCGGTTAAAGCCAGCATTACACTCCTTTTCGTGCAAACGTTTTAATATTATACCTACAATTCATCATTGCTGGGTTCTATTATAATTCCTGGCAATTTCTGTAATTACTATTGGAAAAAATATATCACTACTGGACAGTTCCATTACAAATGATTGTAAACTTTTTCCAACACGTTTCTTTTTTTTTTATTATTTTCATTACTTTTGTAGTAATTGCACAAATAACTTTTAACAGAGAATAAAAAAAAAAAAAAAAAATTATAAATAAAAAATAAATAAAATGAAATAAAATAAAATATATATGCATTCATCCCTGTTCTACATTTTAATATATATTTAAAACAAAAATTATTGCGAAACAAAATTCTGTAATACTATGTTCAGATATGCACTTTTATTGAGTCAATATTCGATTATTTGAGTACAATATTTTAAGTGTTCAGATATAATATAAGCAATATTCATTTGACAGCTGGTAAACAAAGCAGCTGGTTGTTTCAACAATATTGTTGTTTTTTTTGTTTGTTGTTGTTGACATTTGAGTTGTCAAATATCAACAGAAAATGTTCCGAAAACTGTAATATGCTCACTGAACGTACTTATGACAGTGCTGTATTTTATGTTTTAATCAATATTATAACAATTTGCGTATTTATTGCGCAATAATTAATTGAAATTTTATATGAAATATTAACCGCAATAATGGCGTTTATTGCGATTTACGCAATAAGAGTGCATGTGTGAACATAGTATAAAATCGATTAATAATTAAATTGTCATTAAATTTGTTGCATATAAATTACAGAATGGTGGATATTATGTGTATGAAATATTTGAAATACCAAGAGACATGTAAATATTTAAATTCCACGCGCTCTTTAACGTTATCCTATATGCATACATAATTGGTCATTACAATCCCTCAGTCTGGATTACAACCTAGATTCTCACACAACCCAGGTTGTGTATGTTCATTTTATCCATTAATGTCGAGACCTACAGTTTAAACTGATTAAACGACTGATTTTTGTGAAACTTTTCATGGCGATTTTAGTTTTATTTACCAGAAATCTGCTGAGAGGGAGCCGACGAAGAACTATTTTCTCATATTTCGTTTTGTTGGAGATGTCATATCTGGGAGTTGAACTGTGGCCTCACATCTAATAGGCGACTTATAATTCTAGCAATTTTGTAAGAACTCGACCTTACTCAGAAACCTATATTTACTACAATTTCTGTGTGCAAGACAAATAGAGATTTTCCTATCTAAGGCAATAATTTGGCTTTTATATGCTCCTTTAAAAGGATAACAATCCTTTGATATACAGATAGCTCAAGCAAATATGAAGGGATAGAAGCGGGGATGTTCGGTACTAGAAATAAATTTTTAGAGCCGTTGGGAATCTACCGAATTGCTTGCTGGCGAGAGTGTAGAATATAGAAAGCTGAATCAGTTGGCACAGATGGCTCCCAAGTCATGTCAGATTTCATTGCAATGAGTAGATACATCAGCTTGCGATGACGATAGCTCAGCCCATGAGCTCAGAATCTTTCTGTAGAAGTAGTAAGACGGGTTGGGAAGAGTACAATCTGCCAAAGGAAGGATGAAGAATGGTACACACTTTTCTCAAGTCCAACGCGTTATACATGAAAAGTGATTTGAGTTATGCATCAGAGTATCGAGAAGTAACCTGTGGATAGTTACCAGATATCAGCAAAGAGTACTCAAAAAGACGAGTAGATTCGATTCATACTCATAATTTCTGATACTTATGTATACGCATTAATACTTATTTTAAAATCATATTCATATTACTCATATACAAAGTTTGAAATACACATCGTATTCATACTTCACAATACACATGATGTTGTTGACTTTCGCTCTCCTCTACTCAACATTTACACGAATCACAAAATAAATATAATTCGCGTACGAACACTACAACACTCACTAGAAGGTTGTGTGTTTGCTTTGTTTGCTGTCTTTGTTTTTGTATTTTTCTTTCTTCTTTTTTTGTAAATACAACAACAAGTAAGACTGTAAATTTTGATGTATGATTCGAATCATTCGCATCATTTATGAGTATTATAAGTATTTTTCTAAATTTAAGAATCTAAACATATTTCGAATATTATGAGTTTGATGTCAACGTTGTACTCATACTCATTGCAACCTGTGCCTATAAATCATTGTTGTAGTGAGTACGAATGAATCAGAGTAGTTGAATTTCAATACTATTGGCTCACTCATACTCGAAATTTCATGAGTACTTATGAGTAGCGAAAAAACGATTCATTGCTGATCTCTGATACTTACAAACATTTTACTGGTCATAGTAGACTCAATGAACACTTGTTTTAGAATATGTAACGGGTGATTTTTTAGCTATTATCTTTTTGGCAACACTGGTTTAAACAGCTCACGCACGTTTCGTGTAATTTTATTATCAAAATGCGTGCTCTGTTAAGAAAGTTCATCGCGCGCTTCTTCCATTTTATGGTCAGTTTAATCGACCCACTGAAGCGGCTATTCGGGATACGTAAATAAGCAGAATTGTCGATTTTGGAGTGAAGATTAGCCAGAAGCATAGCAGAAGCCACCAATGCATCCAGAAAAAGTCACAGTTTGGTGTGGTTTATGGACTGGTGGCATCATTGGACCGTACTTCTTCAAAGATGCTGCGAATCGTAACGTAACTGTGAATGGTGAGCGCTACCGTGAGATGATATCCAATTTTTTTTTTGCCCAAAATGCAAGAGCTTGACTTGCATGACATGTGGTTTCAACAAGACGGTGCCGCATGCCACACAGCACGCGTAACAATGAACTTATTGAGAGGCGAGTTCGGTGAACGTTTTATTTCACGTTCGGGAGCGGTCAAATGGCAGCCTAGATCGTGCGATTTAACGCCTTTAGACTATTTTTTGTGGGGCTATGTTAAAGCTCATGTTTATACAGACAAGCCCGCTTCAATTGACGCATTGGAAGACAACATTGAAGCATTTATTCGTGAGATACCGGCCGAAATGTTGGAAAGAGTATGCCAAAATTGCACTGAGCGGTTGGACCATTTGAGGCGCAGTCGCGGTCAACATTTGCATGAAATAATCTTCAAACATTAAATTATATGGACCGTACTATCGATTCAAATAAAGAGCTCCATTTGTAGGCACCGTAATGAGGAGAGTAAACCACCAGGACCCATACTTCCAACCTGTATGGCGTTAATGCACTTCAGAAGGAAACATCTGGGTGTTTCATGTTCATGTTCTTTTTTATGTTCATCACTATGACTAACTGAGATTTTGTTGAATTTGATTTATTAAAATTTCATATAGCTTATCCAACAACTTCTGTTTCTTAATTTTGAAAATAGAATTTACTTAACTTTTTAGATTACTTGCATTTCTTTTCAGTATTTTCAGATTTTATTTTAATGGGTGATATTTTATACAGGCTTATGACTTCGAATATATTGAAAAAAGCAAATAAACAAGGATTCGATTTCATTCCATTTCATTGTATTGTATTTATTTTGTTTATCACGCATTCTGTTGTACACTCATGCATTATATATTTATTTTTTTATAATTTTCTTTTTTTTTCAAATAATTTTTCTCCCTCTTTTATTACAGCAATAATAGTTATTTAAATTATATGCTGCTCATACATAAATTTGAAGCATGACATTTAACATTCCAATTCATTGGAAAATATCAAATAATAATTCGATAATGATTTAAAAAAAAATTTTCGTGATTGTGACTGATGATGACGATGCCAAAACGTTTCATTTTTTCTTTCTATTTTTTATTTTTCTATAATTTAAAATAATGTCAATAAGTGTTAAACAAAATTGTTATCAACTGATCTCTGATGTAATAGTATGATGGTACACATTTAAGGGGCATTTAAATTGAAAAAAATATCGTGGTTGCAGATATAAAAACAGGCTAAATAACTGTAGAATATTCTTATATATAAAAATGAATGTGTGTTTATTTGTTTGTGGGTTTGTTTGAAGTCTATAGACGGCTAAACGGCTGAACCGATTTTTCTTGAAATTTTCACAGTATCTTCCTGTATGTCTGGAAAGAGTTATATATTGAAATAGGCAAATAAAATAAAATAAAATAAATTAAAAAAAGTATGAGTGTTATTGTCTAACAAAATATTACGTATACGTCACCCGTCAGCTCTATGTAATCAATGTACTACTATCTTATATATAAAAATTAATGTGTGTTTATTTGTTTGTGGGTTTGTTTGAAGTCTATAAACGGCTAAACGAGGTGCCACGCCCACATCTATATATATAAAAATGAATGTTTGTTTGTATGTAATTAATAGAATCGTAAACTATGTATTTGATCATGTTATGATGTGCAGCAAAGTTGTTGCTTATGAGTCCGGGAAGGTTTCTAAGATGGTATGACCAATATCCGAAAATGACTAAAAATGAATTAAATCCTATACTGTTCATCTGATCATGTTATGATCTTTGGCAAAGTTGTTGTGCATGAGCCGACGAAAGTTTATAAGTTGGTATGACCAATGTATGACGTTAAATCGTAAACTGTGCATTTGATCATGATATGAGATATGAGAGAAACTCATAATCTCGTTATCGTTGTTTTAGTTTGATTTACTTCAGGGTTGATCCTGATGCACTGCTACATAACATCCTTAGTGCATATTTCAATGCATGTTGAACATAATGTCGGAGGGATATCTTAATTATTATTATTCCTTTACATACATACATACATAATTGACCATAACAACCCTTCAGTCAGGATTACACCACTCATGTTGTGTGCCTTAAATTAATACTTGAGTGTCGGAGACTTACAGTTTAAGGTCGACTCCGAACGCCAGATTTTGAGAAACTTTTTCATGGCAGTTTATTTACTCTCAGAGTTTTTGCCAGAAATCTGCTGAGAGAAAGTCGCAGAAAAAATATTTTTTTTTCATATTTCGTTTTGATGTCTGGCCTGGGGCTTGAACCTGGGCTTTACGTCTAATAAGCGAACACACTACCTACTAGACTACGACGACTATTATTCCTTTATTTATTTTAAAAAGAAAGTGGCTCTCACACAGGATCTCCTTTTTTCCTACAGTTTTGATATTGTATTGGTTGCCTAAATGGGAGATTAGTGTAGTAATAGGTCTTAGGATTCTGGTTTTCATTGGATATTTTTTTACGTGGTGTTAACACGTTAGTTAACATCTAGCGGGTGCTAGTATGGCATTCAGGAAGGGCCACGTGAAGGCTGCGTATGAACTTGCACACAACAAGACAAAGATCGTTCTGGAGGTTAACCACAGGTTCATGTTGATCACTAGAGTATTCGAGCAAAAAGTACTACGTAAGATCTTCGGTCCAGTACGAGGTGGCGATAATTTCCCCATCCGAACCAACGATGAGCTGTATGAGCTCTTCAATGACATGGACATTGTGCAGCGTATTAACATCCAGTGACTGCGCTGACTCGGCCATGTCGTTCGAATGGAGAAGGTATTTGATGCGAAGGTATTTGTGGAAGTCCGGGAAGAGAAGGACCTTGCTTGAGTTCGATGGATCAAATCGAGGATGCCCTGTCATCGTTTGGTGTGACCAACTGGCGAAGGAGCGCATAAAGCAGAGTTAATCATTGATGGAGTTGTTAATGGTCAATTAAGTAAGTAAGTAAGTAGGTCCTGGGATTATAGAATGGCCAATGTATTGCTGTCTGGAGTATAAGACTCATTCTTTTTCTTACAAATTGTATCGTTCTGACTGATTTTGTTGTACAGTTTGCTGCTGATGTTGTCCCCTTTCGTGGACTTGAGTACTTTTAAAAGGGAATGAAAGCTCTTATTTTCTTATACTAAAAAAACTTCCTGAAGGACCTTAATGAAAAATTGCTTACCATATTCAAGCACATTGACATGGAATATCAACTGCTAATACACTTGAAATAATTACATTTCTCTTTGGGGCGGAAAATCAAAAACTTAGCCAATAAAGTATGGAAATATGCTTTCAACGAGTTACTGCAATTAAACTTAAAGTTTACTTTGGCAATAATTTAGATTTTGAATTTCTACAGAAAAAAATAAAAAAACTCTGGAAAGTCACAAAAAATATAAACCAATGCCAACTGTACTGTTCACATAAATGCTTGACGCCCTACTAAATATTCATATTCATTATAAGCGATGGAGATGGTTAAATTGCATTCATACAATCATTCATCCATTAATAGTAACGATAGATGAGATGATGAAGAAAGAAAAATACATTTGAATAGGTTTTATAAAATAAGAAAAGAAAGAGAAAAAAAATCAGAAATACTTTTGCCACAATAACAATAACTATAACAGCCAACATAGCACAAGCTGGAAACAAGTAAAACTTCAACAAGAAATTCCGAGCAGCATATCAAATTTGTAAAAAAAAAATACAAATTTTGTATGAAGAAGTAAATGTGAACCTACCATATATACGTAGATAATATATGAATATGTATGTGTGTTTGTATGTATGTATGTATTTATGTATGTATGTATGTGTATTTGTATATGCGTATGTATCTAAATATTGACTTGTATGTAATGCAACCACATACATACACACATACATACACATATATACGAGTGCTTTATTGTAAATGTTAAAAGGCAACAGCAAAAATTTACATTGACAACATTTTACTAAAAATTGCTGACACGCAAAAAAAAAACAACAACAAAAAAAAATAGAAACTGAAACTGAAACGAGTTGAAGCTGAAACTGAGAAGAGAGAGAAAAAAATTATTGACAATTTGTTTGATCCATTTCACCCGACTGTCAATTTATCAGGACACACTGGCAACTGTCAGCTGGCAGGGGGTTACACATAATACAATCACTCACATCCAGCGACTCTCACTCTCACACAGTTGGTATATAAAATGAATAACACACAGGCATGGATGGCATGTTTTCGATATGCACGCATCTTAATATGCGTTGTATCACATACGCATACTATTCCTCAGCTGTATGTATGTATGTACACGAATTATAGCTTTGGCTACAACGACACCAGCTCATCTATAAAGCTTCTCTAGCCCAAGTCTTATAAAAGATGGTGGAGAAGTATTTTCAACTCAACTCCAAAAAAATAAAAAAAGTATGTACGTTTCATCACTAAAATGTTGATGCTGATGATTCGATTTGAAATTGTAGCATGTGATGAGTGAGGCGTTTGAGAGGCAAGCACAGAAAGTAAATGCAGTACAAACCCCCGTTAACTTAGAGTACAAAAAACCATGATGATTTAAAAGATAAAAACCTCCAAAAGTTTTTTCTCTTTTTTTCTCTTTTGCGTATCCTTGTGGTGGGTTTGATTGTCATGGTTGGGATTTAACATGCAAAATACATGCATGTTTCCTTATAGTGAACATAAACACCAAAAAAAAAATGCATCACAGAGAATTTTGTAGCTTAAGTGGGTAAGATAGTTTTAGCCAGATGCTGGTAACTTTTTGGTTTATAAAGTTAATGGAAGTAGTAGAGCATTTGTGGCAATTGAAATTATGGTTGAGGTTATGTTGTAGAGTTAGGACTTTAATCGGGTGTGTTAATTTTATCACTGACCAACAAAACCTATAGTTGTTTAACATCGACTCCAAACAATAGATTTGATTGGATTTTCATGACAATTTTATTTACTTTCAGAGCTTTCTCTAGAAGTCGTTTATGTAATTCCTTATAATTTTCTGAATAGAACATTTGATTTAAGAAGGTATCGCTTTAGGGAAGATCCGGAAGTTCCCAATGGGACACTTGAACTTTACACTGATGGCTCTAAGAGGTGTAATAGATTGCGCTGTGGTATTTTTATTATAGATTGTGATACTAAACTTTCCTATAGCCAGCCTTACCACTGCAACATTTTCCAGGCAGAGTTCTGGCAATTTAGAAAGCGGCAAAATGCTAGTTGGGTGATGGGATTTTTACTGAAAATATCTTAATTTACAGGGACAGACAGGTTCCGATCAGGTCTCTAACGAATTCTTTGGCGACTTTCTCTCAGCAGATTTCTGGCAAAAACTCTGAGAGTAAATAAACCTGCCATGAAAGAATTTCTCAAAAATCTGTCGTCCGGTGTCGACGTTAAGCTGTAGGTCCTACCACTCACGTATAAAATTAACGCATACAACATGAGTGGTGTGAGAAGCTAGGCCGTAATCCTGACTGAAGGGTAGTAATGGCCAATTATGTATGTCTTATATGGGTTCCAGGCCATAGCGATATAGTTGGAAATTGTATTATTGAGCAACTGGTCAGAGGCGATACGATGCTCGAATCCCCGACATGTTATAGGCCATAGCTATTCCAAATGCCTCAGTTAATTCCGATATTTTTTACACTTATTACAGGGAAGTTCAATTTCGTTGGCAGCAGGAGGGCACGTGCAATATTACGAGACTCTTCTGGCCATATATGGATAAGAAGATGTGCGATTCACTTCTGTTTTTAAAGCGCATGACCATCCATTGCACATTAGAGATTCTTACAGGCCACTTTCCTTTTGGTAGGCACGCTGAAAGACTCGGCCTTACTATAAATAACTTCTGCAGAAGCTGTGGGTTTTAGAACGAGGAAGAGACTGCCTTTAATCTCGTATGTCAGTGCCAACCCCAGGTTGAAGTCGCCGTAGTCTAGTAGGTAATGTGTTGTTGGTTTATTAGTCATCAGGCTGCGGTTCAAACCCCTGGAAAAGCTGTCGTTCTGAGCCGACTTCAAGCTGTAGGTTCTTGCCACTCAATTATAAAATTAGTAAACAAAACATAGGTTAGGTTAGTTTAGGTTAAAGAACGTGTACTCGTCAACTGTGACAAGTACAGTACCGGGAGGTCGAATTGACCCACTGAAGAGTTGTACTGATCAGCTATGTATGTCTGTATCTTGAAGGAAAGGTGGCGAATCCTGGTACCGAATTTACTCGACAAATAGATATATCGATAGGAGAGTATTGCAGATTACACAAACCAGAAAATTCGACATCAATTTGAAGTTGTACACCCATTCCATTAAATACTATCGGTACATAAAATACGTGAATACTTTTGACAATATTTTACAGATTTTACATGCGTGTAAGGTATTTACAAGCCCTCTATTACCAGCAGTAGTCCTCTTTTGGTTAACCTCCTTAGATTGAAAATTATTTATCCATGGATAGAACGAATCGAATATATTTGCCAATATGACTGACGTACGTTTGAATGAGAATGTGCGTTTTGGAAAATAGATGAGGCGGTGGTGGTGGTTGGTGGTGGTATTTGCTGCCATTTAAGTTGATTTGATTTTCGATTGAAAATTAATATCGCATTTTCAAAAATATCACTGTAACACATTTAGAATTTTATTTCTTCTATAAAGCGTACGTGTATGCCATATAGGAAGTAAACGATGCATGCCGGTACATCTCATACACATGTACGCACACAGGCTTAAAATCCATATTTTACATAAAGATACGAATACATACATAAGCATGCATCCAACAACCATTCATCCGTTCGTTCATCCATCTTCAGCTGGCTGTTTTTATTTGTGCTATTTAATGTTTCCGTTTCCGTTGTGTATTTTTTCTGTGTATTTTCGTTTTTTGTGTTTTTTTGCATTTTTACTTCAACTGGCAGACATTTTCTCATGTACAGTTGTTACAACCTACCTCCCTCCCTCCCAATTCATTTCATTTAATTTATTGAAATTAGATTTTTTTTGCGAAGAATTTTCTTTTTCCACGTCATTCTCTCTTACATTTGATGTCATTTGCGTGGTATTTTAGTAATTCAATGCAAAATGCAACAACCACATGTGAATTTCAATTTTATTTTTCGCAATTCATTTCAGAAATGATTCCCATCTTTTTTTTTGCTAGATTCGAGGGTAAGCATTAGAAGCATTAGAGGTTTTTAGAATCTCATGCGTTTTTTTTGTTCTCGTGTGTGTAGCTCAAATAAGCATTTCTTGGTGTATAATTTTTGAAATTTTTTTTTGATTTAACAAATGAGCAGGAATTTCATTAAGAGTAAAAGAATTTCAGTGTTTTTTTTTTATTTGTTGCATGTTGAGTAAAAAAAATTTAAAAAAGTAATTAATTTTGTGGTGCGTATGTGACGTCTGTGTGTGTGTTTGTGTGCATCAAAGAATTGTTTTATTACAATGGCATGCTGCTCCATGTCACTAAATGAAAAGAATGTGAAAGTAATATCCGAGTAGTGATTAATTATTTTTGGTTTTAGCCACTATCACAGTAAGATTTGTGATAAAAATCAAGTTTTATTAGGAAACAATGGTCAATCTAACATGGGAGCTGTTTGCTATTTTTTGCCATTCGACAGTTGTGCTGAAAAGTCGTTATTGATGGTTTTTCACTTGCCAAGATAAGTGCTGAATATTATCATGTCCATCTCATAACATCGTCAGGCGCCTGTTGCGTCTTTCAATACTTTGAAGTCGTTTTATCAGATATCTCTCGTTTTGATTCTGGTGTAAAATAAAGAACACATACGACATCCATTGACACAAATTGACGCATAAATTCGGATGTAATGACTTCTAAAACTTCACATTGAATAGTTTTCATAACAGCTCTCGTACGGCGAAACTTATGCTCTACAAGTAGATCATCCTACGAGTGATTTTCTATGGCGCGGCACATGCATGTTGTCACACATCGATGTAACAGTTTTAAAAGTCTTCGCGAGAAAAGTTCTACGCAATTTCCGATGAAAATGGGTTCAACGATATGAGCGCTGTTCAGCGGATTAACAATCAGCGGCTAAGTACAGTCGCTCATGCCATTGATGATGCCGAAGTGACAGGTATTTGATGCGGCATTAATCAGACATCGTCGTAGAAGATGACCTTGTCGAAATGTTGTGAAATGTTTTCCATCGATTTGTGCAAGTCAGTGGAGAATACGGACTTTAATCAGAGATGCCTGGAAGAAAGTGTAAGGAACGAAATAATATTTAAGTATTCAATAGCAAATTATAACGTTAAATAAAAAATCATCAGTAAGCTGGCCAAGAAATAAGATATTGTTACGAAAATGGAAATAGCGTCATTAAAATAATAAACTAAAGCTCCAAAAACAACACAATGGACTTGTTTACATGATCAACGAATAAGTAAAAAATAGCAACAAAAATAATGCCCTTGTTTACATGATCAAAGAATAAACATGAATGTAACAACAACATCAGTGTATAAAAAAGGAGATAAACAAAGTAAACAAGCAACAACAACACTACAAGGACAAACGTAAACAAAATACACAAAGAACAATAATGAAAACAACTTATTTACATTTTTAGATATTTCGCGAAGGCATTCATCCTCCTTCGAGAGTATTCATCAGACTGTGGATCCAGCGATATAAAAGGCAAGACAAAGCGAGCAACGAGGAGAAAGAATTCAGTCAGTCTTTTGTGAAGATAGGTTACGTTGCGTGTAAAGAGAACCGCGGCTTGAAGTTCTAACGAACGAGTGTACACAAAGAATAACAATTTAAGTAAATTGTTGTTGAGTAAATCAATTTTACCAAAGGTGGCACACGGAGTTATGCGAACAATAAAGAATTAATTTAAAATTAAACACAAATTTATTTTTATATTATTTGTAATCTACGAACTCATATTTTTAACCTTTTTAAAAGGGTAAAAACGTAACAATATTAATTGATCATTACAACCATTTAGTCAGGATTACCACCTAGCTTTTCACATCACCCGTTTCGTGTGCGTTAATTATATTCATGAGTAGCGGAACCTACTGTTTAAAGGCGACTTTTCATGACAATTATATTTACTCTCTGAGTTTTTGCCTAAAGGCTGCTGATAGAAAGTAGTCGAAGAAATTGTCTTTTATATTTCGATTTGTTTGAGATGTCTGAGCTGGGGTTTAAATCAAGACTATGCCTTAACAAACTGCCTACTAGACCACGGCGACAAACAATGACACAATTATTCTGATTAAAATTACATAATGTGTAAGAACACAGATCTTAAAAGAATAAATCTGCTGTGCTCATCATGAAGCAACGTAACAGATCGTCTGTAGTTGGGAGCTCTTAATGAAATCAGTGAAAGTAAAACTACATACATACATAACTGGGCATTACATTCCTTCAGTCAGGATTACAATATAGCTTCTCACACTACTTAGGCTGCGTGTGTTAATTTTATACTTGAGTGGCGGGACTTGCAGTTTAAAGTCGACTCCGAACGACAGTTTTTGAGCAACTTTTCATCACAATTTTATTTACCTCAGAGTTTTTGTCAAAAATCTGCTGATGGGAAGTCTCCGAAGAAAAATATTTTTTCATATTTCGTTTTGTTGGAGATGTCTGACCTGCGGTTGGAACAGATCCCAATGTCCAGACTACGGCCACTTCTCTGGCTTCTCTTCAGTTGTCAAAGTACCATAACAAACATAAAAAACATGTTTAGTTTTGGAATGCATGCAGAAATCTAATCAATTTCGCGGGCTCATTGTACTAAGGTGAGCCCTAGAACTGAAGTACAAAGTACTTTCGTTTAATATGATAATATCTTAACAGTCGAGAGAAAGAAATTAAGAAGTGTCTATGAAAATAGGTCTGTTAGTAAATGAGGACAAAATGTCCACAAGTAGGGCCGTGTGTTGTATCAAATCTCACAGATTACGCCCAACAGCTATTTCTTCGACGTTGAAAACGAATTTTTTTATCTTGACTCCACACTTACCAGTGAAAATAATGTCGGTCTATAGATGAAGCGTAGGATTACTTTTACCACTATAACGCAGAAGCATTGACGCTGTTACTAACCGATTGGCCAGACTTACGAATATTTGCGAGAAAAGTTCTACGTAATTTCGGATTTATAATCAGCTATGTTGTATGTCCAGTGTCTGTCTATTACTTCGAGATACATCTTGTGGACTAAAGTAAAAATCTTTCTCTTAGAACTTAGAATATTTTAAATAATAAAGATGTATATATAGGTATGTAAATATAAAGGGTGGGCCATCTGTCGGCTTAACTTAGAACCATCGGTTATTTCGAATCTGGCAATAGTTATGTCATCCTATTCTGTCACAAAATTCAGTATATTATCTCCACTGAACGTAATGAATTGAGCAACGTTGAAATTAATTGGAAATATATTTCCAAAATAAAGACAATTGATCGGAAATTTTTTTCCCAAAGAAATCATCTTTTTGGATTATCTTGGTGGGCAAAAAAAAAAAAAGCATTACGAGTGACTATTTGGTGCGGCTTGTGGAGCGGAGCCATCGTTGGCCCATATTTCTTTGAAACTGAGAGAGAGAAAGAGTGTCGAGAGACACCTTTCGCACCATGATAACCGATTTTTTTGTACCCGCTCTTCATGGTACTGCTGTAAAAGACGTTTGGTTGCAACTTGCCACACATCTTATGCCACAATCGACTAATTGCGTCAAACGTTTGATTTCCGTTCAATAAGCCGAAATGGGTAGGTTAGGTTAGGTTAGTGTGACAGCTTCATACCAAAAGCTCACTTGAGCACGCATAGCGGCCCGTTGTGACTCCACAGGTGAACGCAGTGCCTGTACTGACCAAGTTTCCCCGAATCCAGGAGGGAGAGGTCGGTCAACGCAAGATCTGCAAATCCAAACGACGACTACCCCGCGCTGGAAAACCAGCCAGAAAGTTGGATAAACGAGGCTATATCCTTGACATCAATGGACGATAGCTCCGTCAAGCTGACTAGGGTCGGAGAGCCAAATAACCTATATCTGCACCTCGCAAGAGCTGGGTATTGACAAAGAAAGTGGGCAACAGTCTCGTTCTCTTCAGCGGATCTGCACCCACGGCAGAAGTCGTTAAATGGGAGCCGCATTCTCTCCGCGTGTCTACCCATAACACAGCGACCTGTAAGCACGGCCACTGTGATTGAGATGATGCTGCGACCAAGTCCAAGTGACTGGTTGGTACGTCTTCTATCCATCCAGGGCCAGGTGAGTCTAGCGGTAAAGCAGAACTCCTCATTGATCCAGGATAGGTTGGAATATTTTCAGCGCGATGGCCAGTTTGATCGAGGCAAGTGGCATTCCTAAGTCGATCGAACAGGATTCCGGGAGTAAAGCGCCAGCCCTGGCCAGCTCATCGGCTCTGCAGTTTCCCGGTATGTCACAGTGTCTGGGAACCCGGGAGCCGGGCCGAAATGGTGAAGTCAATTGTCTAGCAAAAAGCAGTGATTTGACATTGTTGGACTATTTTCTGTGCGTCACTGTTAAAGAAAAGTGTTATGCCGACAAACTAGAGACAATTGAGTATTTGATGGCCAGCATTTATGATGTCATTGCCGAGATACGACTCTATACACTCAAAAAAGTGCACGAAAATTGCTTCGATCGAATGAAGTGCTGTGAAGCCTGACGCTGCAGCCATATGAATGAAATAATATTCCCTTTGCCAACAGGAACAATTGTACTTTACAAAAAAAAAAAAAATATATATTTTGCAAAATTTCAAACAGTTTGTGTTTTATTGCATTTTTAAATTTAAACTTTTGAATTGTCCACCCTCTATATAATATGAAATACTTAATAAATGCCATTTGATTAATTTTTTATGTACTGCAATAAAATTTTTCTTCCAGTTTAATAGTATAATAAGTTTTAAAAACCACAAAATTTTTTTGGTTCTGAATATCTTTAATGTTAATATATAAAATCGATGGTTTTTGTTTAAATCAATTAAAAATATTATTTAATTAAAAATATTTGTGTTTTTATATAGTGATGCCTTAAATATTCTGTTTCAATTCCGAATTTCAAATTAAATATTAAATTTGCTGTTTTTTTTTATAAATATTTATTCGTCACATAAAAGTTAACGAGTTTTAAAAGAAATTTTTCTATCTTTTATATTTTTATTGCACACACGGAAAGAAATAAAGCTATTATTTCCTCATGGTTTTCTTTTTCTTCTGCTCTCAAATAAAAATATAAATAATTGAATAGAAATACTTTATAGTAACCCCTCTGTTAGTTCCGTAAAGAACCCTTCTTTTTATTTCCTAAGAAAACTTATTAAAAAGAGCTTTTAAAACTGCAACATTTTAATTTACAATTTCAACATATTTTCCCCTACTAATTAAATAAGAAATAGGGCTTAATAAACTTACCTCTTTATGCATATTGTGATGGAATTATCCCCCATTTAACAGAAGAAAAATATTTATTTAATTTTTTTTGTTTTATGGGCTTAGAAAGAGTTTAATTAAGCATTCTAATAGAAAGTTACCGACGTACATAATTATTAATTTAAGTTCTGTAAATTTTAAGATTTAAGGATTTATTTTAAGGGACTTTAATTATTAATTGCTCTTAAGGTCCACTTGAAAAAAGTAGAATTGAATCATACTAGAGAACAATTCGAATAAATTTGCATATTTCGAAGCAGTTTTTTGGTTGTTTTTGTTTGTGTGTTTATTTTCCGCTAAGCAAATACATACATATGTACATACATAATTGGCCATTACAACCCTTCAGTCAGAATTACGGCCTAGCTTCTCACCATTCATGTTTCTTCGGCGATTTCCTATCAGCAGATTTCTGGCAAAAACTCTGAGAGTAAATAAACCTGCCATGAAAAAGTTTCTCAAAATCTGTCGTTCGGAGTCGACGTTAAACTGTAGGTCCCGGCACACAAGTATAAAATTAATACACACAACATAAGTGGAGTAAATGAAAACTGCCATGCAAAGTTTCTCAAAATATCAGTCGTTCGCAGTCGACTTCAAAACTGTAGTTTCCGCCACTCATGTATAAAATTAATACACACAACATAAGTGGTGTGAGAAACTAGGTCCATAATCCTGACTGAAGGTTGTAATGATCCATTATGTATGTACGTAATTAAAACATGACATCATCCCGTCAAAGACACAATAGTTGGCCTCCAAGGTTTTTTTTACATCGGTCTGAGGTTGCGTATGATATAAAATTCATAGACTATATTGAAAGGGGAACAGCATCCACAGTGACTTTTAAGTAACGTTATACGAGCGTTGAAAAGTATTCTGGTCTCCTAACTTTTCAGTCAAACTGTTTTAAATGTTGCTTCCTTCAAATTTCTTTTCGCTACACATTGTTCGTCAACTTTCGGTAATCAATGGCAGGTATACTTCATCTTGTTGTGTTAGGTATCATTTTGGGGACATTAAAATAGTCTTATGTGTGGCATAAAGTTGCAATGTTTTTCTATTTATCACTTTTCTATTTCATTTGGGTTTATTTTTTTGCAATTTTGATGCAGTATTGTACAAATGAGTCCAGAATACAAAATAATTCCTTTTCCTTTAACACTTCTGAACTGATCACAAAACATGATATCCCCGGTTAATGTTAAGATATACATAAGTAAACTAAGAACAGGCTCCAGTTTCTTCTGAGTGTATGTTTCGATATGCATTTGTTGTTGTTTTTCATTTCATATGTACAATAAAAAACAATTTCACACCATTTCCATTGTACAATTGTACAGTTGTTTGTTAATAATTCGTAAATTTATTTATTTTTATTTCATTTTATGTTTCATTTTTATTGCGCTTTCTTTTTTTTTATCATATCTTCTATTCGAAAATGCATTTGTGTGGGGAAGAATTTGTTTTGCGTTGATATAAAATCTCTTTTTTCCCTCCCGCATATACCATATGTACATACATACATGTATGTATGTATGAATGCTATTAAATAGAAGTATTGTATAGAATTGTTGTTTATTTATAACAACTGTATTGTATACTTTTGGACCGTTTAAAAAAAAATAATAGTTGAGCAAAATAAAATAAAATATATCGTATGCATATAGATAACAGTGGTTAAAACATAAAATCAAATGTTAAGTATAAAACAGTGTTCGAAAAAAATTGATTCAATGTATTGAATAATAAGGAGATAAAGATATTTATCACAACAGCCAAACTCATGGTATTTATTTGCCTCCTATATATTGAGTAAAGACAAGACAAGACCTGCCGTCGAATCAATCGGAATATTTGTTGGGTAAGGTATGGAATGGAATTCGAGTCATTATGTATGTCCATATGTATGTACATAATTGACCTATTGAGTAATGAATTGATAAGACTGTAAAGAGAAATAGCCGGAAGGGTGCTGTCAGGCCTTTAGCTCATCGCAATGTGCACACTGCGAAAATATCAGTTTAGTTCATGAAAGTACAGATGATAATGCATATTTTCTAGCTTTAAAACGATCTCTGCAATGGAAACTATTTTAAGGATCATTATGATGTATATTCCAAATTCAACTCACGCAATTATTAAGGCCGGCTCTCTTTAATATTACCGTAGTTTTTCAGATTGGGTGTTAAGATAACAAGGTTTCAATTTTCCTAAAATTTATCTTTTATTTAGGGGAGAAGTTAATATCTTAGTCGGTGATTACATCAAATTGTTGCATGTGATCCTCGGGAAACAAAAAGTAATTGTAGAAAAACCATTGCGCCCAGAGAAAGCAACTCTTTGGTTTATATTATGGTGTAAATGTGGCATTGAAACGTGTTTTCTTTAAATGATCCTGGAAGAATCCTTTCTGTCAGACCGGCCATATAATAAGAAGAAGATTATGTGCTGGACAGCATGTCTTTTCAACAACAAACGATGCCACGAGCTGCACATCACGAAATTTGATGTAAAAGTAATACCATAGTTTGGAGACATCAATAGTATACATACATACATACATACATAATTGGTCATTGCAACCCTTTAGTCAGGATTACGACCTAGGTTCTCAAACCACTTATGTTGTATGCGTTAATTTTTTTTCAATATATGAGTGGTGGGACCTACAATTTAAAGTTGACTCTGAACGACAGATTTTTTAAAAACTTTTCATGGCAATTTTATTTTACTCTCAGAGTTTTTGCCAGAAATCTGCTGAGAGGAAGTCGCCGAAGAAATATTTTTTCATATTTTCGTTTTGATGTCTGATCTGGGGTTTGAACTCGTGCCTAATGTCTAATAAGCCAACACACTACCTACTAGACCACGGCGACTATAAATGGATTCTGCAATGAAATCCATCATTTAAATGTAATTGAATTTCATACACAATTGTTTCCTTTTTTTCACTTCAAGGATCACCAATATTCGGCACAAAACTATCGAGCGCACGATGTAGCCTTTCAGTATTAACACAAATTATTGCCAAATACTGTTCTCAAAGCTCAAACTCACAACAATCCTTACGTCAAGATGCTTTATTATCTCATGTGAAATTATCACGTGTCCACCAATATACAATAACTAGCTCTACTGTCTTCATCTGTATGCACTTATCAGTATAGCTGTCGTTGCTGCAGCTAATTTGAAGTCAGCATTATAAAGTGAAGTCGTTGTAGTCTATTAGGTAGTGTGCTGGCTTATTAGACGTGAGGCCACGGTTCAAATCCCAAGTATGACCAACAAAACGGACAAAAAAAATATTTCTTAGGTGACTTCCTCTAAGCAGATTTCTGGCACAAGCTCTGAGAGTTAAAAAAGTTCCATGAAAAGTATCTCAAATATCGTTACACTGTACGTCCTGCCATTCATGTATAAAATTGACACACACAACATAAGCGCTGTGAACAGCTATGTCAGAGTCCTGATTGAAGGGTTGTAGTGATAAATATGGTGTGTGTATGAAATTATCATGTGTTCACCAATACACAATTGCATCAGCTGTCTTCGTTTTTATGTACTTATCAGTATAGTTTCTGTTGTTGCAAATATATATTCTTATTCCTTATTTCTTTTTCCATTCCTCATTCTTAAGCCCTTTGTCTACACCAACCAACGTGATGTCATCCACATAGTCCACATTCGACTCACCATAGGACGCATCTAAGATAGTTAACATTCTTTTAAGTACTGCGTTAAATTTGGGAAACATCCGTTCATTACTGGCCTCACGTGATTCATGAAATTCTTTCGCTATCAACCAACGCTTTTGCCAGGCACTGTAAAGAACATGAAAATATGCGGTACATGTGCATTTGTTTAGATTCATGTTTTATTGAGTTATTTCTATTGTTGTTTTGTGTATAACATATACTCGTACACACAATTTATTTGTTTATTTATTTTTTGTCTCTTTCTATAAACAATTTTACCTAAAAGTTAATGTAGAAAAAATAAATTTTTGTTTTTGTTGTTGCAAAATAGTTGTATGCCGTGCATGTACGAGTATTTTATGTTCATTTTGGTATAAAAAAAAACTATGCAGTTTCTATTGCTGTTATTATTGTTGTTGCTGTTTGTTGTTGTCTACAATATTTGTTTATTGTCATCGTATGGTTATAAATTTTTCAATTTATAAATCATTGAACATGATTTTGTGTAGAATAAAAAAATGGAATTGAAATAAAATAATAATAAAATATTATTGTTTGAATTAGTTTTCAATACATTTAACAAAATCATCGGTTGGAATTGTTATTGCTAATGTGTATTATACAAACGATATTATACTATATGTGCATACTTACATACGATATATTTTATAGCTGCTATCATATATTTCTCTCTTGTTTCTGTTGTTTCTCTTGTTGTTATTGTTATTGTGATTATTAATATTATCAGATAATTGAGTTTGAAAGTGTAATTTTTTTTTGGTATTTTATTTTATTGTATTTGTTGCAATTTCTATGTTATACTGTTGTTGCAATAATGGTATGTCATAATATAGAGTTATACTACAGAGTTTTCTAAGTTCAAAATTTGTTTTTCAATAGAGTTTGCTTTGTTGTAGTTTTGCTTGTAATAAGAGGTGTCAGATATACAACCGGATGAGACTAGAACATATTGTTTTTTGTAGAGGTAGTACTTATAAAGCGCTCATTCTGAAATGAAATGGAAATGAGTACTTAATAAGATGAGTAGATTCGAATGATACTCATAATTTCTAATACTAATACGCATTCATACTTAATTTAATATCATACTCATACTACACATATTCAAAGTACTCATCTCACTCATACTCAACAATACGCATGATATTGTTGATTTCGACTCTCCTTTACTCAACATTTACAAGAATCACAAACTAAGTATGATTCGCGTACGAACACCACAATACTCACTAGAAGGATGTGTGTTTGCTTCGCTTGCTGTCTTTGTCTTTGTCTTTCTTCTTCTTTTTTGTAAATGCAACAACAACTAAGACTGTCAATTTTGATGAATGATTCGAATCACTCGAATCATTTATGAGTATTAAAAGTGTTTTTCTAAATTTATGAATCTGAATGAGTAGTCGTATGAATCAAACATATTTCAAATTTTATGAGTTTGACGTCAACGTTGTACTCACACTCTTTGCAACCTGTACCTATAAATTAATGTTGTAGTGAGTATGAATGAATCAGAGTAGTTGAATGTCAATACTATTGACTCACTCATACTTAAAATTTCATGAGTACTTGTGAGTAACGAAAAAACGATTAATTTCTTATCGCTGATGGAGAGCCTAGCATGCCGTTAGATAAGCAGAAGGTTTATAGGTCAGTTGTGAGTTGTGATTCTTGGATGGAAAACAATAATGATGCATTGGATCGATACTAGGGTGGCAGTTATTTAAAAAAGCGAGAAGAATTTTGAAAACAGCTCAGTTGGATATAGAAACTGATAAGCGTTCGGATAACTGGCGCTAGAGGATGTGTTGAGTTTAATTTTAACAGAGGAACCCATTCCGTGCGATATTGGTAGATCAAAGGTAGATAGTGGAATAGGAGAGATTATTAAATTTAGGGTGTGTTAAATTTAGAAGCTCCATACTTTTTAAAGAGAGAAACCATTCTATAGTATATCGGTAGAAAAAAGTCAGATAGTACGATATGAGTGATTATTTTCGGTACCACAGTTATATATTCAAAACATACATACATAATTGGCCATTACAACCCTTCAGTCAGGATTATGACCTAGCTTCTCACACCACTCATGTCGTGTGTCTTTATTTTATACTTGAGTGGCGGAACCTACGTCGACTCCGAACGACAAATTTGGAGAAACTTTTTCATGACAGGTTTATTTACTCTCAGAATTTTTGCCAGAAATCTGCTGAGAGGAAGTCGCCGAAGAAATATTTTTTTTCATATTTCGTTTTGATGACTAGCCTGGGGCTTGAACCCGAGTTTTACGTCTAATAAGCGAACACACTACTTATTTACTTATATTGATACTATTATATAGCCGGGAAGTCGCCGTAGTCTAGAAAGTAGTATATTGGCTTACTAATCGGGAGCTTGTGAGTTCATACCTCAAGCAAAACGAATTCTGTGAAAAAGTTTCTTTCGGCTACTTCTCTCAGCAGCCTTCTGGCAAAAACTCCCGGAGCAAATAAAATTGTTATGAAAAATTCCTTAAATCAGTCTTTCGGAGTCGACATTAAACTATAGGTGCCGCCACTTACTCAGAAAACATGAGTGGTGTGAGAAGCTAGGTCGTAACCTTGACTAAAAGATTGTAATGACCAACTAAGTAAGATAGTCAGGCCGCCATTTGAGCACTTAACTTCTAAAACATAAGTCGAAATTGGTATGGAATTATCCAGTAGGTAGCTACATAGGAACGTTGGAGTGGTGGCTTCGATAAAAAGGCTCACTTGAGCACGCATTGCTTTCAGTTGTGATGACACAGGGATTGTCTCAGTAAACTGAATTAGCTGGGTTATGTTTAAATTAAAGGAATTTACCAGAGGGGGAGCTTTCACAATGCTGATTAGGACAGAACCTTTCAGGCAATAGAAAAGCTATGCTTGCCGAGGTATTGGAAATCAGATGATCAATAAAACATTAAAGTTTCTAACACAAACCACGTAACCATCAGATTACATATATATATTGTTGGCCATTATAACCCTGCAATCAGGATTACGACCTAGTTCTCCCAGTACTTATGCTGTGTCTGTTAATTTTATACATGATAGTCGAAAGCCTACAGTTTAAAGACGATACCGAACGAATGACGATTTTGAGAAACTTTTTTGTGGCAATTTTATCAACTCTCAGAAGTCTGTTGAGAAGAAGTCAACGAAGAAATATTTTTTTATTTTTCGTTTCGTTGGAGATGTCAGACTTGGCACACTACACATAGCAACATGTGTAAACATTAATGCAACAGGATAAGTGTGTTTATATACATACATACATTGTAGACCCTCTAGAAATTTTTATTCAGCATACATATGTTTGCTTAATTTGTATTTGAAAAATCAACTTGAACTTTACAGATCATGTATAACTTGAAATATTTAAGCATTCTTCTATTCTCCATATTATATTGTATATCCGTATCCATACATATGTATGTATATGTATGTTCATATATCATATTGAAACAAATTAAAATGTTTATAAAATTTTCGTAAATAGGATTATAAGTGCTTAACAATAATATTAGCCATATACACAATATGTGCGTGTGTGTAAGTATGTGTGTGTAAATGTGTTTGTACTCATTTAATCAAACTAATGTATTCAAATGTGCCCAGAAGTAACATTCATTTGAACTAATCAGATACAATGAAAACCACTTAAACACACACTCTGCATGTTATTGTATATGAAGGAAACTTTATTATCCTGCATGCTTGCTTCGAGAACAAGTGTTTTGTGTTTAAACAGCCATTAAAAATTGTTGTTGTTGTTGTTTGTTTGTTTATGTATGTTTTCCCAAGATATTTGTAAACTTGCAAGATCTCTCATTGAGCTTTGTAAACGAAATTAAAAACATATGAGGCATAAATCATTAAGAAAATTATGAAAATAAGTTTTCAAATTGCTTTTCAGTTCAAACTTTTCAAATGAAATTTAAACAAAAACAGCAAATGGTAATAAAAATGTAATGAAGAATAATTATGCAGGTATAAGAGAAAAAAAAAACTGATTCAAACACCAAGCTAGCAGTGACAATTTGACTACGAAAGCATATAAATGTTAGTCAATATATAGATCAGGCATTTGCTTTAACTAGGATCTCAATCCGAGAGTAACACAGTACAGAAAGAGTGGATATCCTTGCCTATTCAGTAGTGTAGTAAACATGTTTGAATAGGAAGTGCAATGTCGAAGTACTACAAAAAATTCAAAGAATGTTCTTCCTGAGAAAAAGCAGCGCATTGAGCGCCACATTGATTAAGATATTATCAATTACCCTATCTGTGCAATCAATTGGGGGTCGGATAAGATGTAACATGGGATCTATGTTGCAGCCTACTGGCTCCAGACTGTGAGATTGGATATACTGGAACTATTAAGCATATCACCACTGCATATATGAGTACATGGGGATATGAACGTGGCAATAGCATGGAAATAGCATGGCAATAGCATGTAAAAGAATCATAAATCGAACTGTGCTTCCGTCTACCTTGCCATAATATCGTTCCTCAGGCAGAGATACCGTCGTCAGGGGTTGTGTGAGCTAGTAAATTGGTTTGAATGGCAATTAGCTTTTAGGAAGCAGCTTTTAAATGCGTTGCATGTATTATTGTAGTTTTCTTTTAGGCCGTGGAAAAAAAGGAAAAAGGGAAAAGTCATACAGAACGTCATCCATTTTACGTTCCAGATAATCGACCTAGTGAGCAAGAAATTCGGGCAGCTATTCATTTCGAACTAATTCTCTATTCAAAATGATCAACAGAACAAAGAGAATATTGTTGTTGTAGGGCAGTCTTGCAGAAGACATCAACATTTCTATTCATCGTCCTTTCCAGCCTGTTTTGCCTTCGACTATTTGGGATATTTTACGTAAGCATTTTAGTTTACATTTCCATAACATACAACTCGTACAAGAATAAAAGCCAAAGCAGCTAATTTGCCTGATTGAGCTGAATTGAAACTATCCGTAGATCGACATTTTTATGAAAGAATCATGTGTAGTGAAGAAAATCATTTCTGGATAAGTGGCTGCACCAATAAGTAAAATTATTATATTTTGTACAAAGACAAGCTTCAAACTCTTAAAGATACATGCATTCAAATGAACTGTTTGGTGCAATTTACGCACTAATTTATTTTGCAATTAGTAAGAAGCCGCCCTTTACATTGAATGGAGACTACTATAGGACCATGATGGCTTAATTTTTCTTTATAAATAATTTTTCAATTAAACACCAGAGTGGAAAGTTGCCAAAGAGTGCGCTTAGCAATTGCTATGTAATCTCTGGATTACTTCTGTGCTATGGAGCTATGTTAAGTGAGTGATTCAGAGCAACAAACCGACAACTCCTGAGAAATACATGCATAGTTGGCCATTACAACCATTCAGTCAGGATTACAACCTAGTTTGTCATACCACTTATGTTGTGTGCCTTAATTTTATACATGAGTGGTGGTACCTAAAGTTCAAAGTAACTTTTCATGGCAATTTTATTTTGTTCTTAGAGTTTCTGCCATAAATCTTCATGCCTAATAACCCAACATTCTACATACTTCCTCCTCAGGAATTGGTGACCAATATTCAAGCCACCTTTGATGTCATACGAACTGATTAAACTATGAATCGTTACGTGAACAAATATGGAATCCAACTGCGTACAATACATCTCAGTACTGGACACCAACAACAAGTGGTTCCATCAGGGCGTACCAAACAGCTTATCTTACATTGGATATACTGCATGAGTGATTTGAGGGCATGATTGTCTGCCGTGGAGGTGATGTAAACTGACCACCGAGATCGTGCTATGTGGTAGACTTTTACTTGTAAGGTTTTATTAAATCGCAGTTGTATGCGAATAAGGCATAAACCAAATTGGTTCCCGAAATTGAAATTACTAGTTCAGACAGTAAAATTCAGTCTGTTTTATTCGCCAAAACATTTGAACATTTTGTATGCGCTCCACCCAGAGAAGCCGTGGCGGACATTTGAACGATGTTATATTCAACACATAATATCATCAATAGGTCTTTCAAATGTATAAAAAATTTCGCTGATATCTTACACTCATCTTATTTTATTTAAATTTAAAGACTGGAACCGGAAAAAGTAGATAAAAACAAGTTTTATTTAGAAGTTTAAAATCAATTGAAAAAGAAACCATATTAAAATATTTTTTAAATTCTTAAACATTGTAGAAATTTATTTCAATTTATTGTGTTTCTATGTGTTCATCGCATTTAAAAATTATTTTTAATGTACTTATTCCTTGAAAACACTTTAATTTCAAATGGTTTTAAATTATTTCATAATATTACGAACCAACCGTAACCGCAGGTATTTGGTTTAATTTGACCTTAATTCTGTTTTAATGTTTAAACACAATTTAAGCAATATTTCTGCTTACAAATAAAGTCTTCATTAGTAAATTGCTCTCTTTTTATGCTTTATTTAGTTCAGTTTAAGTGAGATTACTTTGTTGCTTGTATACAAGTTATCAATCTCTCTCGAAATGCAAATGTTTGTTTGTTTGTGTGGAGAACAGGTAGACCTCGGTCTTCACGTACCTATGTATTTCTTTTAACATTGCCTGGGTTTAAGACAATTCTCAATTCAATATAATTCTCGTCAACACGATAGAATTGCAATCCTTACTATTGAAATATAAGGTATAATGGTTATCGCAGTCCGGCGAGTAATATATAAAACCTACGTATTAAACCTAATCTTGATAAAATAAACCAAAAAACACAAATATTTATTTCGTCAACCTCCCTGTAACAGTATTCCGGCTGCGGTTCTGGGAGAAAGGACCACATTCATAAAACTGCCTTCCAGAGCTGATATTATTCAGTTTAGGATGGCTTTTTCAAGAGCTAGAGAATTTCAAACGATAATGCAGGATAAAAATATTTTAATATATTCTTGCAAATAGCTTCATTGTATGTTTTTCCGGCATATATTAGTCGCTGCTAGTCGCCGTAGTCTAGTAGGTAGTGCGTTCGCTTATTAGACATAAAGCCTGGGTTTGAGCCCCAGGCCAGACATCAAAACAAAATATGAAAAAATATATTTCTTCGGCGACTTCCTCTCAAAAACTCTGAGAGTAAATAAAATTGCTATGAAAAGTTTCTCAAAAATCTGTCGTTCGGAGTCGACGTTAAACTGTAGGTCCCACCACTCAAGTATAAAATTAAGGCATACAACATGAGTGGTGTGAGAAGCTAGGCCTGAATCAGTTATTGCGTAAGCTGTGCCTTATATGCACGTAAACTAGTATTCTTACGTAAAATTTTCCACATATTTAATCGACTAGGACCAAAAGATGAAAACTACAATGAATGGACATTTTGGTGTCTTCTTTAACACTGCGCATAAAAGCGATCTATAAACGATTCATGATGATATGCCAAATTTTAGGTTAGGTTAGGGTTGAAGGTGGAGGTAGAGGGTTGAAGGAAGACATCCCGCTTAGGTTAGAATTTAGGCACGTTGTGATACCACAACCCGGGGATCAACCATTCCCTAGAGAAAATGATGTCAGAAAATGAGAGGTTAGAAACCTTATTATCAATCTCCTCAGATCTACAGCTCCTGAAGAAGTCATTTGTTGGAATGCTGAGTCTTTCGGCATCCTACTAAAAGTATAATTGCTGTTAAGGATGGCTCTTGTGCTATGAGTGGCCATACAGTTTAAGGACAAAAGTGAGCCCTCTTCTTGTCCATATGTACGTCCAGCAGAGTTTGGCAATATTGCATGTACCTTCCTGTTGCAAATGAGCCTGCCCGTAAAACAATGTGGACAATATCAAAAGTATCAAATGCTTCAACTACCAATCTATAGTGGGCATCACGTCAGCTACAGCCTCCACAACTACCCTCAATAAGGTCAACAACACCACCAACATGAAAATGTTAAGGATTGTACAGACAAGAGCTATAAGAGAGAGAATACCTATGCCCCTATCCCTTGTAACATATCGGAGGTTGCTAACTCCGTACCGATCCTGGTCAGCTCATTAGCAATGCAATTTCCAACGATATTCCTGTATTCCGGAATTCATATAAGAGTTACCACTGAATGATCCGAAATTTCTCCAAGAAATCATCGGCGTTCATGGATAAGGACTGATGTTGAAACTACGTCCGTTAGGGACTTAAACGCCTAACTATCCTAGTAAATCAAGAGATTTTCAGTGAAAATCTCGAAACTCAACAAGTCACCTAACAACTGGAGACAACTATCTATTAGAAAATTAAGTGATGTCTTCTTATTTATGCAAGTGTACTTTTAAAAAACGTAATTTTCATGTTACACAAGGTCTATCTGTATTTAAATATTTCATCTACTACTACTACTTACTAATTATGCAAATAAACTAAAATGCAATTAAATTATAAACAATTTAATTTATAATGTAAAATATGCGTGTTATGTTTAGATATATACATGTATGTACATACGTGAGTATGCATTCACTGTGTGTAGTAAGTATTTATTTGGAATTTTTTTAAGATACCGTTTGAATTTATAAATTTATTAATCAGTTAAATTTTGACCATATTACTGTACATATTTGTAAAATTAATTAAATTAAATGCAATGTATTGTATTTTGTGTATGATATCTACTAATAACTAGTTTCAAATATTCATAAGTTTCGAAATGAACAATTTGTTTGTGTAGACGCTTATAATCTCGTGTACATGTTTGTTACACTGTATAAATATTTATTGAGACTACGGTACGTATGCTTTATTTAAGTTATCGCCTAAAAGTATGTTATAATGTATTGCATATTTTTTTTAACTTTATTAAACGATAGTACCCATGCGTATACGTGATATAGAATGAACATCAATACAGTGGAAGATAAAAAAATGTGAACGTATAAGTAATGGCCGCTAATCAAAGGATAAAATTAATTCAAAGTAAAGGATCTCCCACTACTATCGTTTCTATATTCAATATGTGTTGGAAGGGCAATCTAAATTTCTACGTTGCCCTATAAGGCACAGTCTGCTGACAAACTGTGGGCTAATTAAAAATATTGCTTCATTGTCAGACTTATCTGGTCTGAATTAGATGTTGTAGGGACTTCTCTCTCTTTCTCCCTTTCTCTCTTTATTTTGACAGGTTATTGTGTATTGGATAAGAATGCTGTTTTTTTTTAGCAGTAAACGCCGTAGTCTAGTAGGTAGTGGGTTGGCTTATTAGAAGTGAGGCCTCGGTTTAATCCCCCGGTCTGACGTTTCCACCAAAACGACGACTTTTTCTCAGCAGATTTCTGGCCAAAACTCTGGGAGTAAATCAAATTGCCATGAAAAGTTTTTCAAAAATCTGTCCTTCGCCTCTGGGTGCAGGTCCCGCCACTCATTTAGAAACTTAACACACAGCATAAATAGCGTGAGAAGCTAGGTTGTAGGGTTGTGATGACCAATTATGTATGTAATCGTTTCTCTCAAGTACGTACATACACACATAATTGGCCATTACAACCCTTCAGTCAGGATTACGGCCTAGCTTCCCACACCACTCATGTTGTGTGCGTTAATTTTTACGTGAGTTGCGGGACCTACTGTTTAACGTCGGCTCCGAACGACAGATTTTTGAGAAACTTTTTCATGGCAGGTTTATTTACTCTCAGAGTTTTTGCCAGAAATCTGTTGAGAGGAAGTCACCGAAGAAATATTTTTTTTTTCATATTTCGTTTTGATGTCTGACCTGGGATACTAACCCGGGCTTTACGTCTAATAAGCCAACACACTACCTACTAGACTACGGTGATTTCACACTAATATCTAACGGTGTTGTCTCCCACTGTAGCTTGCAAATAAATAATCTATCACCTAAAAGTAAGCAAAAAAGTGTACTGTAATCGAAATGTCACACACACACCAAAATGGGGGCGTACGAGTAATACAATATTTGATTAGCATTCATATGTTTTATATAGGAAAGGAATATTGTAATAATCGGCATGCGGGTAGTGTTTGTTTTATGCGTGTTTAAGATACATGGAATTTTGTATAAGGACCTATAATACAGCTTGCGTATATACCTCATATATCCATGGACATTTCTGATGGATGTATATGGTGATTTGTAAATGGCTTGAGAATTATCTACGTTCCAAGTACAGCAGTCAATAAAAACAGCTGCAATCATCTGGTATAAAAATAGTCACAGTCGTCTTTGGTATTACTCATTTATATAAATATCGGTGTTAACATACATACATAATTGGTCATTACAACTCTTCAGTTAGGATTACGACCTAGCGTCTCACACCACTTTATATTGTGTGTTAATTTTATGCATAAGTGGTGGGACCAACAGTTTAAAGTCATCTCCCAACGACAGATTTATTTTGAGAAACTTTTAATGGCTATTCCTTTTACCACGTGAGCAAATTGTTTGCCACACTAAGCATTTTTAGAGGTCTTAAATTTTTTTGACTTTTCAAAACCATTTCCCCTTAAATCGCAGTATTGAGTGTCCCTAACAATGCCGTAGTATTGGGACCATAACCATATCCATCCATATATCTATTGTACTCGCCACAAAATTTACAGCGTATTCCTATAATGTTTTCTTTAAGCATATTGTCCTGTTAAATTTCAGCGTTTTGCTTGGTATCAACTAGGCCAATTCCCTGTCCATAACCTGTCCTATTAGTATATAATCTACATATTGGGTTCGAGAACAAGTATTCTTTGGATCTACAATGACTGTCAAAAGCCCGGTTAAAGTTATTCTTGGATAGTCTGATGGATTACTCAAATCTCTTCGTATTGTACTCATAATTAGCCAACAAAAGTTTAGACTGCGTCATATTCATTTAGTTTGAAAATAATCTCTGTCTGATGGATGTCTCAAATCTTTTCATATTGTACTCATCATTAGCTAAAAGTTTAGACTGCGTCATATTAATTTAGTTTGAGGAGAGCCTCTGCCTCTCTTTACCTTCTTTTTCGTTGAGTAAACCTTTCCAAATTTCTGCCCAACTTCACAGAAGGAGTCAGACCTCATCAGTGGCGTGGAAGCTCACGTGCTAGCAACCTCATCTGCTGGCTTATTGTTGCCAACTACCACATGACCTGAAACTCATCAGAGAGTAACTTCCCCTACATATCAGTTCCATACAATTTTTGGCTTGTCTCATAAGAGCCGAGTGTCTGGATGGCGGCCTCTCTGAAAATGTTGCTGTTCCGTCCTTTGTACTTTCTGTCGAAATTGAATTGAGCATATCTTACAGCGGCATAGACCATTAATTGAAATATATCCACAAGCTTTCCCATGTGCTCTGGAAATTTCATACTGTTCCTTTACTAAGATCTTCACCCATTCGTATACCATAAAGTGGTAATCATTATTCCAGCCGTAGTGTCCGAAGCTCTGGTTTTCACTATCCTTTTGGGAAAGATTTTCATTGCCTATGTTATACCAAGATACGCTTGTCTCTGTAGCTTTCTCAATTTCATTTGACTTGTGTTTAGAATCGTTCTTTCGTACCATGCAATGCCTCCTTATACCACCATTACCCTGATCATCATGCTGGGAAGGTTGTTGGCAAGAGCTGTCACTGTGGCATATGCAGGGTCCGCCAAATAATTTTTTTTTTGAAAATGCTTTAAAAGAAAAACTACTGAATATTTTCTCAAATTTCTTTTTTTATTTGAAAGTACAACCCTTCCGGTTAATAATGGAAGACAATTTCATTCAAATGGCTGCCTCGGCTGGCCATGCAGTAGCCTACACGATCGGTCCAATTTTTAAGCACATTATCGATTGTGTGCAGCTGTATTTCACCAATGGCTTCACGAATATTGTCCTTTAAAGCGTTAATTGTCTCTGGCTTGTCGGCGTAACACTTATCTTTGACGGCACCCCACAAATAATAGTCCAACGGTGTCAAATCACAGCTCCGAGGTGGCCAAACGACATCAGCTATGCAGCTGATAATGCGATCTTCAAAAACAGGGCGCAAAACATCGAGTGTAGCTTCGTCTATGTGGCACGTAGCGCCATCCTCTTGAAACCAAATGTTGCCAATATTCTCCTCTTCAATTTTTGTTAACAAAAATTCGTTCAGCATGGCCCGATAACGATCGCCATTGACTGTAACGGCCACTCTTTGCTCATTTTCGAAGAAAAATTACCCAATTATGCCCCTGGACCAAAATCCACACCAAACAGTGATTCGTTTTGGGTGCGTCGGCTTTTCAATGTATGCGTGTATGGTTTTCTGTGCCCCCAATGCGACAATTTTGCTTGTTTACATACCCGCCAAGATCAAAATGAGCTTCATCTGAAGCTTTTTTTTGCCAAAATCGGCATCTTCTGTAACTCGATCGTAAGTCGATTTCCCAACGTTGTTCAAGCGTATACACAACCCTATTCGTTCAGCGGAAGGATAAAACTAATTATCTGTCAAATCAGACATGAGCTAAGTGTTACCATTCACGAAATGAGCACTAGTTGAAAAAAAAAACGTTAGATGGCGGACCCAATATTTAATTGGTATGGCAATAACTGCTACACATCTACTATGGTAGGAAAAGCAGGAAAACATCATCGGTTCCTGGAATTTTGTGCGATAAAAATGTACTCAAAGCCCTCCAATACATATATAACTGACATACTACATATCTGACTACACACATTTTTTCGTGCAAACCCCTTATATTGTGTTATAAGGTAAGTTGTTATTATCTCCCTCTTAGTAGAGTTGTTTATGTTCATGTAGGTCAATTTGAAGTTCTACTAGCTTGTTATTATTTCCTGTGGAGTTTTATTTCTTGTTTATTTGAATCCTTAAATTGTAATTTTTGTTTTTGTTTTTCTATATTTTATTCATGCCAACTAACAAATCCAAAAAAAAAGCAATTAAAAAAACCTGAATAAATCCAATTATTTTTGGTGTCATAAATTCTGTAAACCTGCTATTCAGTCGTTCTTACTTGTACTCCAATACAAAATTTACATTATCATGGTATTTGTAGTATATTTGTATGTAAATGGGAGTACATAAAAGAGTTTTTTTCTGCCCCATTTCTAAATACCAACAATATATCAGAATCTCTTTTTCATATATACCTCAGGGGTGAAAGGTGTTTTTATGACTGAGGTGTCAAAATTAAAAAAAAAAAAAAAAAAAATAGTAAATAAAACTCCTTTCATAGAAATGGTGGCCAAAGGCGATTAAAACAGTTGATTTAGTTGCAATACGTATTAGTTATTTAAAAAAAATATCTCTTTTTAATTCATTCGATTTGTTTAGAAAATTAAAGATAGTGTAAGCAAACAATTTCATGACCTACAAAAGATTTGTTGTCAAGATTGGTAGCAATTTTCATTTAGAAGTTAAAAGTCACCTCCATTTTAGTACTTACATACATACATACATAATTGGCCATTACAACCCTTTAGTCAGGATAACGGCCTAGCTTCTCACTTATTTACTTACTTGGCCATTAACAACCCGATTAAGGGATTTCGGTCTGTCTTAACACATCTTTCCAGGCGCCTCTACTTCTTGCACGCCTTCTCCTTTTGGTCACAGCAATCGATGACAGGTCTTCCTCAGTTTTACCCTCTTCGCCGACTTCTGCAAATCCCCGCATTCCTCTTCATTCGAACGACATGGCCGAGCCAGCGTAGCCGCTGGATGTTAATACTCTGCACAACGTGCATGTCTTTGAGTGGCTCATAAAACTCATTGTTGGATCAGATGCGGAAATCATCGCTAATTTGCACTGGACCGAAAATCGCACGTAGAACTCTTCTCTGGAATACTTTCAAGACTGCTACATCAGTGCTTAATAGTGTTCATGCCTTTGCATCATAAAGAAGTACGTGGAGGATGAACGTCTTATAGAGTATTAGTTTTGTCGTATGAGTTAGGTCTCTGCTGCTCAATTACCCATTGAGACCTTAGTAGCACCTGTTGGCACGAGTGATCCTACGCTTGATCTCCAGACTGACATTATTTTTGTTGGTAACGGCGGAGCCAAGATAAATAAATTCCTTGACTATATCGAAAGTATAGTTGTCGGGCGTAATCTGGGATCCAATACGCCACATAAACTTCGTTTTGCCCTCATTTATTGCCAATCCCATCTTGATAGACTCCCGTTCAATAGCATTAAATGCAGTAGTAACATCTAGCTTGAAACGCCCTATGATGTCAATGTCGTCAGCTTACGCAAGCAAATGTACGCTTTTTTGAAAAATAGTGCCTTTGCGATGCACTCTCGTCTTCCGCGGAACACTCTCCATGACAAAGTTGATGAGATCGCATGATAAGGGATTGCCTTGTGTGAAACCTCACACGGTATCAAAAAGTTCGCAGAGGTCTATTCCTACCTTGATGGAGCTGCAGGAATTGCTCATCGTCATTCTGTATAGCTTTACCAGGTATATCGAGCTCAGACATCGCGCCAATAACACTATCCCATATGGCGCTATCGAAGGCTGCCTTATAGTGGACAAAGAGAAGTTTGCATGTAATTTTGATTTTTATGTTTTAAGTTTTTCTCATATTCGACATAAATAAAGGTAGATAGATAGAGAGAGAGAGAGAGTGATCAATATTTATAGTCGAATGTTATTGACACATTTTGTGGTAGCCATGACTGTTTTGTAAAACATATTCCAATGCAATGGAAAACAAAAAGCAAAGAACAGGAATGCCGAACAAGTGGAAGTGACATATTTATTGTTCATTTGTGATAAATGCCGCGCTTACAGTTTAATGCAGAAGACGTTTTCATTTTCAATTTATTTACTGCTCGCTAAAGGCATTTAATAGTATGAGTACTCGGCGGGGTATTTAAATTGAAGGTTTGTGCGAATGTAGACATACTTTTATATGTATTAAAAACCTTCAAAAGTTGGAACACAAAATATACAAATATTTTTGAAATATGTATAAATGTGCATTTGCATATATTGAATTATTCTTTTAGACACATGTATTTAACTCAAATATAAATTATATTTGTTTCATTAAAAAAGAAACTGAAAGTTTCATTAAATTTTACGATATGTTTTGTTTGAAGAAAGTTCACATATCAATTTCCATATCAGTGGCAGATGAAAATATGTATTTATAAACAATAGAAATACTTTAGTATATCATTATGAAAAAATGTTAATTATTTATTCAGTTATTTTTATGAAAATTCAATTTCAAAATCTTAAATTTAAAAACCAGTGAAACTCTTGTCTTCTTGTCTTGGCCATTCTTATTTATGAAATCGCTAGTGGCTTCAGATTGGAGTTGAGCTTTTCTAATTACGTCTCAGTTTAAAGTTTTCCCTACACTATATGATACCGCAGCACGACTTCACGAGGAGATTCAGGACATTGTTCCCGGACAAAAAGGTCTGGAAGGGTGGTGTGACCCACCCGGTAAGGGACTCCGTGCGAATTTACACTGACGGTTCGAAGCTGAACGGGGTTGTTGGCAGTGGAATTTTCTTCGAATCGGTTGGAATAGCCCAGTCTATAAAACTGCCAAACCACTGCAGCGTCTTTCAGGTGGGGGTGGTGGCAATGTATGAGCAGATATCTCGACGAGATAGCGGAATGATATGATATCCATATATATCGGGGTATCCCGGGTAACTGCAGAGCTGATGAACTTATCAGGCGGGGCACGACCATTGAACTCTCCGATGAGTTCTCGAATCTGGGGCATCCCTATGAGGACCTGCAGGCTCATAATTGATAACGCTATCGTTGATTCCGTCAACGACAGGTGGGCGGCCTCGGACACGGGAAGAACGGCTCGTAAAATCTGTCCAAGGCTGCATGAGGGGCGCGCAATGAGTCTACTTAAACTCCTAAGAGGCGCGCTCAGTGTGGTTATTGGTGCCATTACGGGGCATTGCATTATAGGTACGCATGTGAGGCGCATTTGTCTTGGACACCTTGCTAACGATTTCTGCAGAATTTATGATGATGAAGAGGAGGAGACTGTCCCTCACCTGCTGGCCACATGCCCGGCGACCTGGAGGAACTGTCAGGGATTGATATTGGCAGCTTAAATCGCTTCCAAAGGAGCTTAGATTGGTTTTGGGACTAGGGGATAGTGGATAACTGTGGTAACACAATGGGCCCAATGCGGCCTAAGTGTGTTCATCTAATTTTTCTTGGATGGGCAGTCACCTCTACCTATCTACCTACCTACCTAAGTCGCTGAAGGAAGATTGTTTCATATTCCTCCATAAGCAAGTAAACTACTGATAGTATGATAATATTTATGGGTTAATGTGAGTGGTCAAACGACTTTAATTGATACATGAATTCGACTTTATAGGGATGAAGTTGCATATTTTAATGTAAAATACGCCCTTTGCTGAAAATGGCGCGGAATCAACTAATTCAGATTATTGGCCAAACTGTCACTAACAGAAGCTATATTTTCGGGGGCTTGAAACCACTGACTGAATAACTCTACAAAAAACTCCTAACGAAGTAAAGAATGACGCTAGGGAAGGGTACTGTAAACTGTCACTAACATAAGATATATTTTCGGCGATTTTGAAACAACTAACTGAATAACTCTATTAAAAATTCATAATAAAGTAAAGAGTTAATTTAGGTTAGGTTGGGGTGGTAGCTTTGATAAAAAAGTACGTATAGGGGCCCGTTGTGATGACACAGGTAAGTGCAGTCCCTATACTGACCAATAAAGCTTATCGATGAAGTTGTTCAGCGCAAAGGCTACGCATTAAAGCGCGACTCCTGTGTGCTGGAAACCAGACTGAAAGTTTAATAAACGAAACTACATATATCCGCCACAATCTAATAGGTAGTGTGTTGGCTTAGTAGACGTGAGGCCACAATTCAAAGCCCAGGCCAGACATCTCCAACCAAACCAAATTGAAGTATTTCTTCTACGACTTCCTCCCTGCAGATTTCTGGTAAAAACTCTGACAGTAAATAAAATTGCCATGAAAAATTTCTTAAAAATTTGTCGTTCGGAATCGACCAATTATATATGTATCAGAGATCAGCAATAAGTTTCAAAAATATGAGTAGATTCGATTCATACTCATAATTTCTGATACTTATACGCATTCATACTTATTTTAATATCATACTCATACTACTCATATACAAAGTTTGAAGTACTCATCGTACTCATACTTAACATTACGCATGATGTTGTTGATTTCGACTCTCCTTTACGCAACATTTACAAGAATCACAAAATAAGTATGATTCTCGTACGAACACTACAATACTCACAAGAAGTTTGTGTGTTCGCTTCGCTTGCTGTCTTTTTCTCTGTATTTTTATTTATTCTTTCTTTGTAAATGCAACAACTACAAGGACTGTAAATTTTGATGAATAATTCGAACCACTCGAATCATTTATGAGTATTATAAGTATTTTTCTAAATTTATGAATCTGAATGAGTAGTCGTATGAATCAAACATATTTCGAATGTTATGAGTTTTATGTCAACGATGTACTCATACTCATTGCAACCTGTACTTATAAATCAATTTCAATTACTGTCATATTTCAATTATTGTCGTGTATAAAATATTACATAGAGCTGATGGGTGACGTATACGTAATATTTTGACAATAACACTCATACTTTATTTATTTATTTTATTTTATTTTATTTGCCTATTTCAACATAAAAAGTAGCCTATAACTCCTTCCAGACATACAGGAGGATACAGTAAAAATTTCAAGACAAAATCGGTTCAGCCGCTTGCCGTCTATAGACTTCAAACAAAGCCACAAACAAATAAAAACACATTCATTTTTATATATAAGAAGAAGAAGAAGAAGAAGAAGAAGAAGAAGAAGAAGAAGAAGAAGAAGAAGAAGAAGAAGAAGTTGTAGTGAGTACGAATGAATTAGAGTAGTTGAATTTCAATACTGTTGACTCACTTATACTCGAAATTTCATGAGTACTTATTAGTAGCGAAAAAACGATTCATTGCTGACCTCTGGTAAGTATGTATGTATATCCTTGATATTAATGGATGATGTCTCCGTTAAGCTGACAAATAATTTTAGTCTGTACCTCACAAGAGATGGATATTGACAAAGAAAGTGGATAACAGTTTCCTACTCTGTAACCTACCCGCAATCTCGACAAAAGTCATTTGATGGGATAGTTACGTACTAATGGAACGTAATTAATGGAAAAAGAACTCATCATTTTAAATATCCCGCTCCGAATTTTATTTCCAGAGAATCTTTTAATGTCTTATGTGATGTTTTTGTAAGGCAGGCAATTTCACTTGCTTGTGTGTTTATATGGGAAACATAAACAAAATTGCAAGTAAAATTGTCTGCCTTACAAAAACATCACAATAAACTTGTTTATATTATTTTTGTTGTTGTAGCTCTATCTGTTTCATAAGAAACATTTGTATACATATATATTGCCGAATTATCTGCACAAATCATAATTGCAATCTTTTTTTTATGGGTATACTTTGCTTCAATATTTTTTTTAAAAATTTAAATTTAAATTACACGTATATGTATATGTATTTCCCCTATGCGGATTAATTTGCTTCTTCCCTTATGATCTTCATTAATGTGATATTCTAGTTGACTATTAGACATTATGTTTCAATTTAGACGCAACAACGACAAAAACAAAAAAGAAAAATCACAGTGAAAATATATTTTCACTGTGAACAACAGATTTAATGTCATCCTTTGGGTATTTTTTTGTAATTCTTTTTTTTTATCTGTCTTTTGTTACCAGCTTTACAAATATTTTCATTCTTCTGCTCATATTTATTTTATTTTATTTAATTTTTTTTTTATTTTTTTGCACACTGGGATCATTTTTTTTTGTTTCTTACGTAATCTGTGTGAATTTATGTTTATTATTGCTTATCAGGCATGTTAAGAGTCTGTAAAAAAAAAGAAATGAATGAAAATGAAAAAAATCATGCCATAACAGCAAGTAAGAAAGTAAGCAGCCCGGAATTTATGTCATAAAAATGAAAAAAAGAGAGAAGAACGTGAAGAAAAAAAGAAGAAAATGTAATAAAAAATTTTTTAACAAATTAAAAACTCCCTTAGGATTTTCGGTAGTCGACATGTATACACGCACAATTACACTGAGTTACAATATTTTACATACGGTATGAACTATTAATCAGTTTAAATTTAAAATTTTTGAAAATTTATGTTCAGAGCATTACGTAAGGGCTACTTAACTGCGTGTAGAAAAAAAGTTGAAAAGATTTTGGTTCCCGACCGTATGACGTAATGACTAATATGTGACTTCTCTCTTGGCTTGTGGTTTTGGGAATGCTCTCATGATTCTTTGTTTTAGTCTGTAGTGCCATTTATGTGGCATGTTTTTTGTCTTGAGTCGGAGGTGGAAATGTTCGAAAGGCACTTTTATTCCAACAAAAAATGTACACGCTTCACCATCATTGGTGCTTACGTATCCGCCCCCTATATCCTTAAACCCCCGCAGGAGTGTCGTAAGGTATTAATTCGCGGAGGGCTTGTTAGCTTTAAAGCTTTCTCACATTAAATCAAATTTCTCTTTCGTACCTCTAACCTTCGGAGCTCCAGCATAACCTCAGACTCTCCCATAAGACGGTTTGGTCCAAAACTCGTTTTGCTGGGCCATATAAATCTGGGAAAGCATTTTAGAATATGCTCCGCATCTTCCTCCTTGGGCATATATAGGGGAGGTATCATGTAGAAATCTGTGGAAGTATTTTCTGAAGCATTTAAGACCAGTTAGCAACTGAGTCACATAGAAGTTAAGTGTGCAATGTTCGTTCTCCATACAAGGAGTTATATTAGGACCAAGGCGAAATGTCCATCTCCCATTTAAACTGTTCTCCCATCGTGACTGGAGGTCTTTCGTTCCTACGCTTTTATAGCTGCTGTTTGTCCTGGGTACTCGAGACGGCGAAAGTATATCCGCTTCATCTCATCCGCCAATATGTCTATCGGTATTGTTTGTTAAGAAGCTAGGCCGTAATCCTGACTGAATGGTTGTAATGGCCAATTATGTATGTATTTATATATTGTTTTCGCCAATACTAGTACCGCTGCAACAGACACTGTCCTGAAAACACTTTATGTAGCAGCAGCTTGCAACACACCTCATGCCACAATCAATTTGCTTCAAACGTTTAATGGCCGCTTAAATGGCGGGAATGGTGTTGTTAAGAAGTTGCGATTTGACACCGTGCTATTATTTTCTGTGAAGAAAATTTCATTAAAGAAAAGTGCTATGCCGACAAATCAGAGAAAATTAGGCATTTGAAGGCCATCATTCGTAATGCCATTGCCGGTATACAACCCCATACACTTGAAATTGTGCACGAAAATGGAAATTCTTTGAATTATTTTAAAAGAAAATTATTAAATTGGTTTTCTAGCAAAATAAAGTTGCCAGCTCAGTTGTATGAAAAGTCCTAATAACGTATCAATTAGTTGTTATCGTTATTTGTAAAAAAAATTTGATTTTATTTTTCCACAAGAAAAAAAACTCTAAGAAGCCTCACTAGGTGCCTGAGTAGCCTTAATATTTTGGCAATAACCATTCCACCTAATTCATCCAATGTTAACAAATTTCACATATTTTTGTATAAGAGCCAGTGTTGATAATAACTTTAATGAAATTTTCTTTTTTCTTCTCTCTTTTTCGTCAGTAAATGTTTTGCCGTTACAGGAGAAGAAAACAAAATTAAGAAAATGCGAAAGGGTGGCAAAAATTACTTTTTTAAACATTTTTATCGTTGAGTTGTTTTTATTTAAAAATTTCTTTTTTTTTTCTCATCTATCCTCGGGTGTCTATCGTGGAATTAAATAAAATAATATTTCTTTATTAACCATAAAACAAAGGCTCCACACAGCCACGAATACATACATACAACACACACACACACAATTTGTTTTATTTTGTATTCGTGTGTGTGTGTGTGTATTTATTATTAAAATCTTTAAATTTGTACGTTTAAATTAAATAAACAAATAATTGAATTAAAGGGATACAACACTGTCTCTATAATCGTAACACTGTGCCAGTGATTGCTGCGCATCACGTTTTTATGTCTACTGTAAATAAAGTGCTCGTCAGCCTATCTATATTAACGTTATGGTACACTTGGTTACAAAATTTAACATACGATTTTTAAAAAGACGAATTTTCAAATGCAGGGACTTTTGCCAATAATATTAAATTAGAAAGTACTAAAATTCACAAACTTTGTGGCTTATTTTGTACAATCAAATGTATTATAAATCTTTTGTAAACTTTTTTGAGCCGCTCTCCATAAGATCCCCTTAAAACCCAAGAGCGCCCAATGCATGTCAGAAATTGTTTGGTATGGATTTAGGGCTTTCGGTGCCATATGTCCATATTTCTTTGAGAACAGCGTAGGCCAGGCCTTTACTGTCAACAACAAGTACTTTGGGTCGACTTATTTTGGCCTGGATTGGTTGATGATGCGCCTCGTGTCACACAATTCAGGCAACATTGGATATTTTCTCTGAGCGATTTGGGTTAGATCTTTTCTTAGATCTTTTCGGTCTTCACAGCCCTTGCCATCCTCGTTATGCCGACATCTGAACGATGAAATCAAACATCGTTTACATCAACACCATGAAGACATCAACACCATGAAGTCAGAATTACGGCCTATCTTCTCACACCACTCATGTTGTGTGCGTTAATTTTAGATTTGATTGGCGGGAGAGCTACAGTTTCAAGTCGACTCCGAACGACCGATTTTTGAGAAACTTTTCATGCCAATTTTATTTACTCTCAGAGTTTTTGCCAGAAATCTGCTGAGATTAAGTCGCCGAAGAAATATTTTTTTTCATATTTCGTTTTGATGTCTGACCGGGGATTTGAACCGTGGCTTGGCGTCTAATAAGCCAACACTCAACCTACTAGACTACGGCGATGACACCATGAAGAGCGGGTACAAAAACATTGGTTATCATGGTACGATAGGTGTCTTTATTGACCGTAATGGTCCTCATTACCAAAGAAATATGTGTCAATGATGCCACCGATCCACAAGTCACACCATATAGTCTTACGTAATGGGTGCATTGGCTTCTGTAAAAGCACATGTGCGTTTTTGAACCCCAAATACGGCAATTTTGTTTATTAACGTATCCGACAAGTTGAAAATATTTTTTTTGGCAAAATCGGCAATATTTTGCAGGTGGCACTGAAGTTGCAGCGGATGATCATGCGGCTTCAACTCTTGAACCAGTTGAACTTTGCGTGGGATCATACCGAGTTCTTTTCATAAAGTTCGACGTTCTGTTTCCTGAAATGTTTCATGAACTTTATCTATAAACTGGCATATTCCGGGCACTGCTGTTACCAAATTTTGTACATTTTCATGCAATTTCCGACCAACTGTCTTTGATTTGGAAATAAATTTCCAATAAATCCCGACGTTGCTCACGCTTAAATAGATTCATTACGTTCAGTGGCGATAATATACTGAATTTTGTGACAGAATAGATTGCCAGATTTAAAAAAATCGGAGGTTCAAAACTAAACCTACAGATGGCATATTATATGTATATATATTCTAGGCGCCTCCAAACTTTGCCAGCTGACAACAGCCATATTGTGGAAGTTACATTCGCAAAAGTAATTGTTATTAATTCAGTCCGTTATGACAAACATCATGCAGGGCCATAGACAACGATCTAAATACTAACGGTATGTGGTTTCATACGATTCATACAATACGCAGTTCATGCAACATTGGATATTTGAGGGCATGGTCATCTCACCCAAGAATCCTTCAACTCAGATACCCAATGTTGGAGAAGATGCTCTTTGGTCTACAATTCTTTATCGATATTACAGATGTTGTGAGGCGTGTGTACCCAGATACTAGTGTTGTGTTATAACTGCTATGGGTTTCCTAATATGGAACCTGTCCTGCATCTGTTCACAACGGACCAGATCACTCTGGTATCGACTTGTAATTTGAGTTTCAATGCAGTTTAGGTTAAAATTGTGATGCTTAAAATATAAATTATAAAATTTAACATAATTTACATACAATCTATTGTCTTACATACATACATACGTACATACATAATTGGCCATTACAACTCTTCAGTAAGGATTACGTCCTAGCTTCTCTCACCACTCATGTTGTATGTACTAATTTTTTATACTTGAGTGGCAGGACCTACAGTTTAACAGCGACTCCGAACGACAGATTTTTGAGAAACTTTTTCATGGCAGGTTTATTTACTCGCAGAGTTTTTGCAGAAATCTGCTGAGAGGAAGTCGCCGAAGAAATATTTTTTTTTTTCGTATTTCGTTTCGATGTCTGGCCTGGGGCTCGAACCCGGACTTTTCGTCTAATAAGCGAACGTACTACCTACTAGGCTACGGCGACTCTATAGTATTAGACAGGGAAAAGCAGATCCTTCAGCCTGGGTTCCGAACTAGTTTCTCACACCACCCAGGTTGTGTTTGTTAATTTATACACGAGTGGCGGGACCTACTGATTAAAGTCAACACCGGACGTTCGATTTTTGAGATGCTTTTCATGGCAAATTTAGTTTATTTACAATCAGAGTTTTGCCGGAAATCTGCTGAGAGGCAGTGGCTTCATGTCTAATAAGCCAACACCTAAGTACGGCGACTACATAATTACATACATTGAAATACTATCGAATGGTAATCGGTTTCTATCGGGTGTTCTCATAGCACTATTTGTTCTATTTTCATGTGTCAAATATTTTTTAATTCACATTTAAATTTAAAATTTTAAGTTTTCAAAGTGTTGAAGTTTCGTAAAATATTTTCTTAAACTCTGGGTGGGTCGAACAGCATATATTTTGCTGCATAATTGTGTTATTTCTTTTCTTTTTTAATTTCCTCTTGTGCTCATAAGAGATAACGAACAAAATTATTATCAATTAAAAAATTTTAAACGTATGGTAGATAAAGAATAACATACAAATGCTTAGAATGTGCATATGTATCGTACAATCCATTCGGTTTTAATTATGGCAACAGACAAAAAGTTTCTATCATAACTGCAGCAATAGCCGGCAGGTGCACGTAAATTTGATTATAAAGCGGATTGAGGGGGTGGTAAAAATGTTCGAATAATTTAGAATTTCTATAAAGTTCTCTATTTTATTTCTTTAAATTGATAAAAAATTTTAAAAGATTTTATATGTTAGTAGAGCACATTTGAATTGTTATTGCCGCCTGATGCCACAACTTAAAGTTTCTTTCTTCTTAACAAGTTCAAAACATGTGTTATTTGTTTTTATAGCCACATTTTGCACACCCCATGTATTCTTGTAGGTAAATTTTCTTTCCGAAATTACTCTGCATGAGTACGTAGGAACATACGCTGGGTAGACACTCCCATCTCTATGCTAGCTCTTTAACGGGTTTGTACATATGTTTTGTATGTTTACGAGCGGCTATAAAAACGTTATTAAATGCAACCATGTATTTTATGTTCGTTTAACTAGGAGATAAAATAATACTCTTTTTTTTTTGTTCTTAGAAATAGAAAATTAAAAATGTAGGCGGGGGGGGGTTTAGAGAAAGTAGTATTAGGTTCTTAGTGTTGAAACGAATAAGCGGATACCTGCTCTTGCTAGTGAAGATATAAACTATATTTGTAGGCATGAAAGAAAAATGCTACAATTTGACATATCCATATAATTTGTTATTATCTGTACCAGATTTATCGATAAATTTGTTAGAGATGAACACGATGATTACCGAATTCATATCCCCGGACATAAGTATATGCCCAATTTTTTTTTTTAAAACATGAATGTTTGTATTTATTGGAATCTATATGGTATATCACACAGCTGATCAATAAATATCTTGTCGTTTTAAAAATGTGGCGATAAGCACATATGGGTTAATGGTTATAAGCGGGGAATTCTTGTATCGAAATCGCGCGGTTGAGAACAACTAACCACGTTTAATTAAAGCTAAGCTGATAGAATTCATTGACAACACTGGCTTCGTATTTGATAGAATGTCGTCTGGTCGGAGAGGGTAGTGATTATCTTCTACAGTTCGTTGTAATGAATAAAGTTGTAATTTGCTGGGCCCCCCATGTCACTTCGAGATCACTGTGAAGAATTTGTTTAAGAAGCTGGATCCTCATCAGATTTTATAGGCATAATCAAGAGTCCTATTGTATCATTAATTAAGCAGAGAGTCAGGTCGTTGACTGTTCCCAGATCTATGCCAAGCCAGATTAGTAGAAGAAGACCTTTACAAATTCCGAAAGACGAACATTAATGTTATTGTAGGTTTTCTATCAGAAATCAATTGTCCGAGATTGCGTTGACTCAGTTAGTTATGTCATCTGGATAGGACAAAAAGCAGCCTCTCCCTCGAGGAGAATGAGACCAAGTGATCAAAAAATCTGCCATACGGCAGCAATGGTAAATATTTGGCTTCTAACAGCTCAAGAGTTGCTATTTGGTAAATATTTGGCTTCCAATAGCTCAGGAGTTGCTATTTTATTAGCATAACCAAATGACATTATATATTCCCATAAAAAGAAATCCAGAAATAAGCTCAAATACTTCTCTAAGTGGAGCACATCTCAAATGAACAATTCTCCATAAGCCTGTCACATAAACCAGGATGAATTTGGCATGGGTTATATTGGTTTTGAGAACTGTTGATTTAGGACTTATCGGCACATATGGTACGTGCGACTTAGGAAAACCCCGCAAGTAAAACCAGGAAGGGGGCAAAGCCACATAGATGACCATGCCCACAATCGCTCAAATATCAAATGAACATCGGTTGTGCGACACGTAGCGCCGTTCTGTTGAAATCAGATGTTGTTGATTTTCAGATCAGATCGAATTTATGCCAAAGATAGAGCCTGCTACAGGAAGTGATGACCTGGCTGACGTTGTTCTTAAAGAAATATGGACCGATGTCGATGGTTAGGTTTAACGCAAATCTGGTTCATCTAAGATGTAATGTACATACTGTATAGCGATCTAACAAACGTTTTACATACATACATACATAATTAGCCATTACAACCCTTCAGTCAGGATTACGGTCTAGCTTCTCACACCATTCATTTTGTGTGCCCTAATTTTATACTTCAGTGGCGAGACCTGCAGATTAAAGTCGACTCCGAACCACAGATTTTGAGAAACTTTTTCATGACAGGTTTATTTACTCTCAGAGTTTTTGCCAGAAATCTGCTGAGAGGAAGTCGCCGAAGAAATATTTTTTTTTTCGTATTTCGTTTCGATGTCTGGCCTGGGGCTCGAACCCGGGCTTTTCGTCTAATAAGCGAATACGCTACCTACTAGACTACGGCGACTACAGATACTATCAATAATAAGAAAATATTCCACTCTATTATTGGCGGTCGCAGTTTAAGTTCCAAAAGTCGATTCTTGAACAGTTCAGTTAAGTTGCCCATTGCCTCTCGATGAATTACCTTCTCTGGCATTTACAGACGTTGGCAGGCGAAATGGATGAATTGAAATCCAAATATGATTGTTATTGAGAGCATTGGCGTCCAATCATATCGCTGTCGCTAGTTGGCTTTCTAGCTGAAATCGACTGATGTCGGTCGATATTATACAGTCAAACAAAAAAGTCTACATACAAATGTGATTTTTATATAATTGAAAAAGGTGTTATAGTGTTGTTTACTACAGTTACAATTAAGACCGTTTGAAAAAAAGCATATGAAACAGGAAAGTCTACATACGAGTTCACCGTTTCTGTGACTGTAGGTTGTAGGATCAAATCCTGTCATTTACAGTGTGTTTGATGATTATTTGTTTCAAGTCCTACACTAGTGTCATAGTAAAATTTTTGGCTGTACCTTGTTATGTTATCCTTCTTTCATCATACATAAGGCTTGACATCTTTTCACAAGATATTGTCCAAATTTTTCACAAAACTTAACTTATTTTTGTATAGTTTCTTTTCTTACAATAATAAGACATTTTTTCAATAGAAAATTAAAAAGAAAATTTAAATTTTTAATTGAAAACATTTTGTCTGTCGACCAGTGTCAAAAGAAACCCATTAAGTAGTTTGAAATGTTTTTTTTGTGTGTGTAAAACTTTATATTTTTGCCTCAAATAAATTCTAATCAATGACAGCCTTTATTATTTTTGCATGCTTTTTTACTTTGTTGAAGTTATTTTACTGTTGGAACGTAATTTCTTCATCTATCTGTCAAGTATCAGATGTCATTCCTAAACTTATATTAAAAAACTGCATTAAAAACTTTTCCTTCTGCTGCTAAAGTGAAACGCACAAGGATAACAAATTTAAACTCTTTTTTTTTTGTCGATGACGCTTTTTAGCTACCACAAAAACAACGAAAGAAACACTTTGGCTCACGGAGAGGCAAACAAGAAAAAATCGCCTTATTTTCGGGGATAATGTTGGTAAAAAGAGGCGAAAACTTTTTAACACTTCTATTTCCTGAGTATTTTTTTCCTCTGTTGTTGGTTAGAAGGTCGATTCTAAGCACTTTAAAAGCGGCATATGGAGTGGGTATAAAAGAGCAGTGGCAGTGGCAATAGCAGTTGCCGTTGCAATAGTAGATTTCATACTTAAGGATTTCTTTTATTTTTAACATGATTCAATGCATTCAATGACCAAAACTAATGCCGTTTACATATTTAAGTCCAAACATTTGTATGCTTTTTAAATTTTCATTTAAACGGAAAAAGTTTTAAAAAAGAAAACAAGAAAGGCAACCCCAACCTCAAGGGAATTTATACGATTTGGGGCGAAGCTCCAAAATATAAAACAAGGGAAAGTCTCCCAGAAAACTGAAAGGTTTTACGCCATAGAAAACAATCTGAAAAATAAATTATTTAAGGATACCTTCTCTCCACAACTGCTGCTTGAAGTGAAAACGTATTGGTAAAGCATTTAACATTTTAACACGAATTGCAATTTATCTCTAGTCAGCGATAAAAAGGATGCAAAATTACTTTAAGGTGCTGCTTATGTTCAGAATGATTTCAACTGTATGTCGGCTACAAAAATTTCACTTCATTTCGTGTGTGGTAGCAAAAAATCCATAAATTTTTTTGGTTGCTTGTTTTCATTTTAAGCTACAGTTGTTGCAATTGGATTTGAGTGAACACTTGAGTGCTAAGAAGCTGTGAAAGAAGGCGTAAGCATTTGCAGCAATTGTATTTCCATAATACAAGCACACTGTTTCTGATAAATAAACGATTTTTGACGAACATATCAATGTTTAATATACGCTATTAGTTTGCTGAAGTTCGTCTGAAATCGTGCTTCTTACAGAAACAAGGAGAACATCTAGTCCAGGACTTATAAACACACATACAGATATAACTATAATTACATATATACTCGCATATAATTGGTCATTAAAATCCTTCAGTCAGGATTACTACCTAGCTTCTCACACCACTTATGTTGTATGTTTTAATTTTATACATGAGTGGCGGGACCTACAGTTTAACGTCGACTCCGAACGACAGATTTTGAGAAACTTTTTCATGGCAGGTTTATTTACTCTCAGAGTTTTTGCCAGAAAACTGCTCAGGAATTCGCTGAAGAAATTATTTTACGTATTTCGTTTTGTTGGAGATAAAATCGGTTTAATAAGAATACTTCATAAGGCACTCATATCCTGTTGATGACCGTTTGATTACCAAAGAGATTTAATATAAACTTTTAAAATATTCAAAGTAGGTGCCAAGTCTCCAATATTTTTTCAGTTTGATATAGAATCTTTTCAATTGAATCAATTCAATATTTTATTGTTATCCTATAAACACAATGGAAGCAACACAGCAATCACAACAATTTTTCAATTGCAGTCTAAGGTAAGCTGCATGCGTATTTATTACAATAAAGGCAGTGACAGTAAAACATATACAAAAGAAATAAAAAATGAATATTAGTTATTAATGGTGCCACTAAAATGATTTTTCGAGTTATGTTTCATACATCGTTTTCATGCATGGTATAGTATTGACAGCATTAATTCTCGCATTGTCAGCACAAACCCTCCCACTGTGAGCACTAAGCAGCAGAATCGTTGCTTGTTGTCGCACTTCCTTTAAAATAATGACTTCCATGTACACCCATGTAGTCTATTGTTTGCTGCATTGCGTTTATTGTGTTTATTGCATTACTTTTGCACAATCTGGTTACTGTAGTAAAATTCTAGAATACAATTCTAAAATATAGGCTACAAAGATTACCACTGTGTGAATGTGGAGTTAGAGTTTGTCAAATGCCACGTGGAGAAAGCGAAATATTTGCCGACAATCCTTACAAAGTATCTCATTTGTAAAAGAACGATTAGATAATGAACCCAATTGTAGAGAGGCACCAATGTGTAGTCGCCGTATTCTAGTAGGTAGTGTATTAGCTTATTAGACGTGAAGCCCAGGTTCGAGCCCCAGGCCAGACATCAAAACGAAATATGAAAAAATATTTCTTCGCCGATTACCTCTCAGCAGATTTCTGGCAAAAACTCTGTGAGTAAATAAACCTGCCATGAAAAAGTTTCTCAAAATCTGTCGTTCGGAGTCGATGTTAAACTGTAGGTCCCCCACTCAAGTATAAAATTAAGGCACACAACAAGAGTGGTGTGAGAAGCTAGGCCGTAATCCTAAAATGTCTGGTATTTGTCCGATCAACACATGATCCATAGTTTACGATTAAATTCATTTTGAATAATTCTCAGTAGCGCTATCTATTAGAAATTAATCGCATTAACTTAGAAACCGACTTAGTCGTCTTATGCGCAACAACTTTGCTAAAGTTCATATCATGATCGAACGCACAGTTTACGATTTAATTCATTTTGAGTAAGTTTCAGTGGCGCCACGTTTCGGATATTGGTCATACCAACTTATAAACTTTCGTCGTCTCATGCACCACACCTTCGATAAAGATCATAACATGATCAGACGAACAGTATAGGATTTAATTCATTTTTAGTAATTTTCGGATATTGGCCATACCAACTTAGAAACCTTACCGGGCTCATAAGCAACAACTTTGCTGAACATCATAACATGATCAAATGCATAGTTTACGATTCTATTAATTACATACAAGCAAACATTCATTTTTATATATATATAGATGTGGGCGTGGCATCTCGCCTACTTGAAATTTTAAAATAAAAAGTAGCCTATAGTTCCTTCCAGACATACAGGAAGATACTGTGAAAATTTCAAGGAAAACAGTTTAGCCGTTTAGCCGTCTATAGACTTCAAACTAACCCACAAACAAATAAACACACATTCATTTTTATGTATAAGAAGAAGAAGAAGATATATAGTAGTAGATTACATAGAGCTGACGGGTGACGTATACGTAATATTTTGTTAAACAATAACACTCATACTTTTTTTATTTATTTTATTTTATTTTATTTGCCTATTTCAACATAAAAAGTACCCCATAACTCCTTCCAGACATACAGGAAGATACTGTGAAAATTTCAAAAAAATCGGTTCAGCCGTTTAGTCGTCTACAGAATTCAAACAAACCCACAAACAAATAAACACACATTCATTTTTATATAAAAAAAGAAAATTGGCGCTCTTCAGAATAGTCACCTTTCTTTTCCATTCTGTTTGGGTCCCTGAAATCTGTTCGGATAATTGAAACGTGTCTATTCTTGTGTGTGTGTGTATCGGTAGCATTCAAGGTTTCAAAAGCAGTATTTTCTACTCGTCTCGTAGTACATTTGCCCGGGAGATCTCAATTGCTAGACAAGATAACATAATACTTGCTTTATACTCTCTAAAACAATTGATTTTATTAAGTTTCTCTGCCATTTCCGGTTTTACCGATCCTTAAAGAATCAACGTAGTTTTGCAAAAATTGTGTCTTTTATTGTCTGATTGCAGAGGTATTTGTTCTACGAACAAATGATTATCTCAGCCCGCATCTATTTAGGACAATAACAATAAGAAATTTACCAATGTATTCTGATTTTCTAGGAAATTACTCTAATAGCTTCGAGGGGACGTCTCTCTGAGAGATTTTAGTGACTCTGATAACGTGATTATTATTCCCAAAGATTTTAGTGAGAAATTGTTTGTTTGAAGTCAAAACGGTGAACCTTTCGGTCATTGAATCGAAAGTTTTGGTGCTTTTAATGAAATTTACAACTTTAAAACGCCAAATGTGATGTTGCTTTGCCACGTCGGCAAATAACCTTTCAGATGTCACAATTCAATTCAAATTCCGCAACAGATGCTCTTGTTTTTTTACCACACTTTGGCCATGGATCATAATTATCTGCAGTATTCGATGCCAAAGGTAATACTTAAAGTAACACAGACATTGACTCTAATGTGACAGCTTTTGTCGCCTCTTATGTGTTTTTAGCATTATGTATTACTTTCATAAAAAACCAAGAATATTATTTACTAATAAGTACCACTCTAAATCTATAATTTTCTCATGAACATTTGAACACTATTCCAGCTGTTACACTGTACAACACAAACAAAATTTTTTCAATATAGTTCGATTTGTGACATTCCTAGACTGTTTGATTTTTTAATACACATGCAACAACAACTGATATTAAGTTTTTTAAAACATTTATCGTTACGTTACGTTTTCTCTTACGCTAAATTTCGTCACATCAAAGGAATTATAAAATAATAGTGAATAGTAGAGGTACGAAACTTTTGTACGAAATACGAATGCAAAGTAATTTGCAAAGTTCCAACCATTAGTCTTCGCTCTGTATGAGTATGACTTTATAATACCACATCTCACTTAAAGTGCTTGTCATCTGTCCACTTGTTATCTTAACTTTAGCAGCTACGGACTTTTCATTTATTTATTTAAATGATGTATAAGGTGGAACATTAAATGGTTTGATTTTTGGGATACGAGGACTTTATTTATATTTGATCGTAGGTGTGGTGATTCTGATATTATTAACAATGAAGCAGCGCATAGCCATTCCGTCATTGGCCCAGCCAATATGTATATAAGAATGGGTATTCTTCATGAAAAGACACAAGAATATACAATCCATGGAAACCTTGTTCAAAAGTGATCTGCATATAGTGAAGGTATGTGTATAGAGACTTCGGTCAAGCGAAACCTTGGGCGCAGTCAATATAGATAAATTTATGGACTACGTCATCATGTTTTTACTGATGGATCTAGTTCACGCGACAAGATCGGATATGAAATCTTCTTAGAACTGTTGAATCTTATATTGTCACTTCCACTCCCCATCACCGTAGTACTATTGAAATTGACATCATGACTGTAATGACATATTTACTGATAGTAAAGCTGCTACTAGATCGTTGCATGGCCAAAAATGCCGGGAAACAGCAGACAGACATTCGACATTGAGGGCAACGTTAAAACTGACGCACTTGCAAAGGCTTGTATAACAGAAATTTCAAATGAACTCATGCATGAGATTGGCAGTCCTCTGCAGGAAATCTCATAGAAACTTTATTTATTCACAAAGGAAATATGAAATGATGAATCCACATATGGGAACACCATAGAGATCTGACCCGATTTGAATATATGCCGAATAAAAATGATTTAAACCTGAACAGATTCTTTTCTTAGGAACCTTTAGCTGTTATAACGGGACACTGGCCTCTGGGTGCAACCACCCGATAGCTGGAAATATTGGAAAACAACTTCAGAAAAAACCTATAATTGTGTTGAAGAACACAAGGCTATAAAATGTCTCTGTCATTTTCCCCAGCACTCGGGTTGCCAGGGATGAAGACTTCCTGGGTACCTAGTATTTATTAACAGAATGTTTACAGTAAAATTGATTGAGAGATGCCACCGAGGAGTCATAGTTGTGTATATTCTCTTCGCTATGCTATTCTCTTTACTGTGCTAACCTGAAGTCGCCGTAGTTTAGCAGGTAGTGTGTTGGCTTAAGGCCCGAGTTCTAACCCCAGGTCAGACATCAAAATGAAATAGGAAAAAATATTTCGCAGACGACTTCCTTTCAGCAGATTTCTGACAAAAAGTCTGAGAGTAAATAAAATTGCCATGAATAGTTTCTCAAAAACCTGTTGTTCGGAATCGATGTTAAGCTGTAGTCTCCGCTCCTCATTTATAAAGTTAACACAAACAACACGAATGATGCGAGAAGCTAGATCGTAATCCTGGCTGAAGAGTTGTAATGGCCAATTATGTATGTATGTTGTACTGAATAGCTTTCAGTATTACAAGTGGTTTACTGTCAGAGTTTTTGCTAGAAGACTGCTGAGAGGAGTTCGCCGAGAAATGTTTTTTCATTTCGTTCTGTTGATGTCGGAGCTGGAGTTGAACAACTGCCTTGTGTGTAATAAACCAACACACGATCTACTAAACTATGGCGAGACATCGATTGATAACAATTTTTCGGACTTTGCATGAAGAAAATCAATCATTGAGTGTCATGCTATGTCTAGAAGAGTTGAAATAAGCACAGAGGACACACTCAGTGGACGCTCCAAATTAGTTGTTTTCGACGAAAATATCTAAATAGTTCCGCAAGAAGTTTAACAATTGAAATGCCGCCAAACTGTGGCCTATTTTGTTAGCTATTGAAGGCAAATCGTACTATAAAAATTGCATGATTCCTATCGTTGTATTATCCTTGAAGGTAATTTTGTTGAACAATAGGTCTACTTTTTGTTAGCATGAGAACATTTTCAGTACAACTGTAACGTGTATTATATGTATTTTAAAATATCAGATATGTAGGTTTTATATAAGAGAAAAACTTCAACCAATAAAGGAAATCAATTTCCCTTTCATACACAATGCATCAGAAACAGTATGCATACCCTAAGGCCCTTAGAGCTCCCTTGAAGTTTCTCTCAAAAACATGTAACCAATGAAGTCAATTGTAATCATATGGAAATGAGGAGCTGTGTTCCTTGAGTAGTCGCCGTAGTCTAGTAGGTAGTGTGTCGGCTTATTAGACGTAAAGTCCGGGTTCGAGCCCTGGGTCAGACATCAAAACTAAATATGAAAAAAAAATATTTCTTCGGCGACTTCCTCTCAGCAGATTTCTAGCAAAAACTCTGAGAATAAAAAACCTGCCATGAAAAAGTTTCTCAAAATCTGTCGTTCGGAGTCGACGTTAAACTATAGGCCACGCCACTCAAGTATAAAATTAAGACACACAACATGAGTGGTATGAGAAGCTATGCCGTAATCCTGACTGAAAGATTGTAATGGCCAATTATGTATGTATGTATGTGTTCCTTATTGAATCAATTGCCCTTTTACACACAATGTATCGGAAATAATATACAGACCCTAGGGCCCCTAGAACTCCCTTGAAGTAACACTCTATATTTTTGCAAAACCAAAATATATTTGCATTTACCGTTCAAGCTTTTCTTCTATTTCCGTTTATACATATTTCTTTATTGTATTCTTCCACTACTCTCTGTTGCTTTGCCCACCTTTCGTTTTCGCTTTTCCGTTTTGATTTGCATTTTTTAATGCTTAACTCTTACGGGCAACATTTTAATTTTTCAATAATAAAGTGGAAGAAAATGCAAATCAATTTTATTATTTTCACTTACACTCTCTACGTAATTCAGTATCAGTTATATGAGTGCGAGTGTGTTTGTATTCCTTTACAGTTTTTTTTAACAATTTCTATTTCCGTTTTTTTTTAGTAATTTTTTCCATTTCATTTTATTTATTCTTGTTGCAAACCAAAGGTGCACAATCTGCATTTGAATGTTCCCGTTTTCATAAAATAAATAATGCAAATGCTTATGCTGTAGTCTTTTTTATTTCACTCACTGTCTCAGTTTCTTTTTCTTTTCCTTTTCTCTCTCTCTCTGTTACTCGGTTAAGATGACGATAAGTTGAATTGTAATAGTATTGGTTGGTTGGTAATGGTGTGGTTGATGTCTCAGCTGTTGTAAGGAGTTCAAATGTGGCTGTAAAAAAAAGGAGAGGAAGAAAAAAAATGTGGAACAATGTTGCCTTATTTTTCATTTTTTCTCATATTTTTTGTTACAATTGTGTCCTTTTCCTCTTGCCGCAAAGTTGTTATAGTGGATTTTTTATTTTAATTTAAAATTTGCATAATTTTTGCAGTCTGCATTATCATTTTTATAACCGCATTGTTTACTTGAATGCGTTGCATCCATGCAGTTATTATATGCATCCTTTCCGGTTTATTACTACAAATGTTTACATTACACATCTATTGAAATGAAAATCGTTGGGGATTAAACACACACACACACCCATACACACAAAAAAGAAAATGAAAATCTGTAAGAGAGAGAGGGTAAAAAGGGTAAAAAATATTCCTTATTTAATAAAGGATATAAACGGAAATGTGTTGGTTACTGTGGTATGGTGGGTGGCACACTTTATGAAATGGTTTTTTATACTTTTGTTTCCTGCTGCCATTAAATGTAATGGGTGTGAGCAGTTCTTTCATATCTGCTGTAACGCTGTTGGAGATTTTATGAAATAAGTTCGTATTGTAATCTAAAGTAGAGAGAATAAAAATCGAGATTCTTATTATTATTATTGTAAAAATTCAATTCCTTTACCACAATTCGAGTAGAATTTTATCATACTGTTTAGAATGGAAATGTAAACCATACAAAGGCGAGTATTTTCTATTAATAATGGCATGGTTTTCTTTGAAACTAATAGCAAAAATTTCATAAATAAAATATAAATTGAGTCTTATTAAGAAATAAATCGAAATTTCATACAATAATTCAATGCTTTAGTTGAATTCGGCAAAGGCCTGTTTAATAGTTAATCTATGTTTTTTGGGATACAACTGATTTCATTGGTCATTACAACACTTTAGTCAGACTAGCAACCTAGCTTCACACATCACTCATGTTGTGTGTGTTAATTATATACACGAGAGGAGGGACCTATAGTTTAAAGTCGACTCCGAACGACATATCTTTTGAGAAACTTGTTCAAGGCAATTGTATTTACTCTCAGAGCTTTTACCAGAAATCTTCTGAGTGGAAGTCGCCGAAGAAATATTTGTTCATATTTCGGTTTTGTTGGACATGTCTGACATGGGGCTTGAACCGAGACCTCTCGTCTAATGAGCCAACATACTACCTACTAGACTACGGAGACATTCCCACTACAGCATTGTATAACTCCCCCAATGTAAAATGTATTATATTTTTCTATCTCAGCGTTCGAATTAGATCTATTTTTATAGATTTGCTACCTACTAGACTATGGCGACTTATGAATTTGATTAAGGACAAAGCCTAGCAGCGCCCATTAGGACACTCCAATTTTATATTTTGTGTACGACCAACACTCAGAGAATGGCCTCTATTCGTGCAGTGTGCAATGTGTTGGAACTAGGAAGATATGTTATGGAAAAGAAAACAGAGGAAGTAGTATTTGTGGGCTCTAGATTTGCATCTCTTTACATCATAGGTGACAGTAAAGACCTCTGCAGGAAGGGAGTTTCACATACAAATAGTCCGGCTAAAGAACGAACTTTGTATGTAATGCAGTGTGTGATCCACTGGCCTATCGACCACAAGCGGAAGTACTCTGCAGAAAGAGCATTCTCGGGAACAAGTCCCCTTTTTTCGCTAGAGCAAAATCCATAATAGTACAGTGAAATACAAACCACATTGCCATGATTTAATAGTTAAACATTCAATAGATTCATTAATAAGCATTTTCGCCTTGTCCTGTACGTGGCAGAGAAGCCTCAAAATAGACTTCGAAGTATCTATCGTATCTGAAGTCGCCGTGGTCTAGGTCTAGATATTGTTGGTGTGGGAAACTAGATCGTAATCCTGACTAAAGTATTGTAATGACCAATTATGTTATGTATGTATCTGTCTATCTTGTATTCCATTATTGGTCGGATATAAGTTGAAAAGGAGAAGACCAATCATACGGTTTCAAGGTCTCATACCCACTGAGATATACTTCAGTCAATATGTTGGCTTCTTATGCATTCAGTATTAAGTGGTGATAACTACAGTTCCTATAACAAACTTGAATTGTTTACAAATTTTTTGAGCTTCTCCCAGTCCACTCCTCTGGGATCTCGATTTAATTGATATTTAGGTTTTGTGGAAGCAGCACCATTATATACTCAATTGGCACCTCTCTAATCTTTTATTAAAGCAGATGTCTGAGACCGTGGCAGTAAGACTCAATGCAGTTAAATATTAGAACAACCTGGACTATAGACATACTGCTACTCTAGAAAGACAGAGGCGTCTTCGGGTTGAATTTATGGCTTCTTATAACTTTGTAACTACGATATTTAATTCTAGAATTTCAATTCGGGACTTCTGCTCTAAAGATCTGGAGATTTCCAATCGCACCTTTGAAGCTTTTGCCACTGACTCAGAGATACATTGCAGGGTGCGCTGTGGTATATTTGTTAAGAGTTCTTATATTAAACTTTCTTATGGGTTGCCTAACTGCTGAAGTATTTTCCAAGTAGGGATTATGGGCACTTTGAAAGTGGTGAAATGCTTATTAGGTGATAAGATTTTCAGGCAAAAAAGACAATCGAGCTGAACAAAGCATTTTTAACGTCAGTCCTTGCCCATGACTGTTGAGTATTTCTCATAGAAGTTTTGGATCATTCAAATGTAATGTTAGAAATTACATTGCTGATGAGATGGCCAAAGTCGGTACGCAGCTCGTATTCTCCGATATTATGCGGGGTATAGGTATTTCAAGGTGAGAAGCTAGGGCGTAATCCTGACTGAAGGGTTGTAATGGCCAATTATGTATGTAGGTATGTATGTATGTATGTATGTATAGGTACTTCAATTGCCTCACTTAAATGGGATATTATGATCTCGTTTTACAGGGAATCTCATTCTCGTTGACAGCAAGAGGGTACGTGCAATATTGCTGTAGTCTGCTGGTCACATACGGATAAGAAGCCTTAAATTCTATTACTAACCATTGCATCATAGTGATACTCACATCGCACTATACTTTTGTTAGGCATAGACTTGGCATTCCTTTAAACGACTTCGACAGGAACTGCGGGAGGAGCAGAAGGAAGGAGGAAGAGATTCTTTTTAACCACAAGTGATAGTACCCTACCCTTGTCGCAAAAAGTTGGAGTTTATTAACCACTCACTTTCCGACATGAATACAAAGATTGTTTCAACTGAAAATTTTATTTTGGATGCGGCTTGGTTTCCTGTAGGGAATCTGTGAATATTGATTGTGGTGTCAAAATGGGTCTAATTGCAAGCCTAAGTGCTGACCTAAGTGGAACCAAATGTGAATAGATAAAGAATAGATAAGAACACGAGTTAAAACAGACCACTTATCCCGCAACGTGGTTTGGAATATGAAGTTGATTGTTTGAATCCGACTAATTCGATAATTTTGTTTTGTTGTGTACATTTGTGAGGTTATGTATAGTTAGTTAAGAAAATACTTGGGTGAGCTTCATAATTGAGGACATTATGGTGAATTATTTCAGTCCCAATTTGTTATTGTTTCAGGAATACAACACCGCCTATATTACTTACATGTATGAATACTTCAGAATATCAAAATATTTATGTGTACAACGTAATAATCACTGTAAAAGAAGTGGAAAATGGTAACACATGTATTTTCTTTGCCAACCAATACGGTGCCATACGTTTTTATGCCATAAATAATACCAAGAGAATAAAAAGAAGAAACAAAAACACACTGGAAACTTTTCATTCAAATCTATAATTCCAACCAACTGAACCATAAACTTGTTTTTAAGCCACTTTTAAAAATAAATATCCATTTGCTTAACATTTTTATATAGACGACCTGTATCGAACTCAATAGGTAGAAAGCATGCCTTCACGTTGAACTCTGTTTGTTTTGTCTGTCGGTCTGTCTGGCCATTTGTGTTAATGATTGTGGCCATATTTTTGAACGTTAAATCCCACATAATCGTTAATTCGACGTTGGTAGCAATAACTTTGCCTCACTAGCAATTTTCTTTGCCATATAAAAAAGTGTATGGCAGGGAGGTAGAAAGATATGTACTGTGGCAGAAGATCGAAAAGGAATATTTATGAAGCCAGCATATATGCTGGCGTATCTCAAAAAATACTTATAAAAAAAAGGAAGAAATTCTTTTAAAGTAAATAAAAATGAAAGTCCGAATTTCTTAAGTTAAAACGACTTTAAAATACATTTCAAATGATATACAGAAATGGTTTGAAAGAGTGTTTTTCTACAAGTTGTGGTCGTTTTAGGCATGTGTGTGTACTGCCCAAATAATTTTTGAATAAATATGACATGTCAGCAAATTTTGCGAGCATAAGAATCTTTTGTCTTCGGGTCGTAAGTCCGAAGTTTTCCAACAGAGTCAACTAGTTGTCCTTTATCTAGTTATAGTCATTATTACGACCTAGGTTCTTATATCACTTATGACGTGTGTGTTAATTTTATACATGAGTGGAGGGACCTACAATTTAAAGTGGACTCCGAACGACAGAGTTTTGAGAAACGTTTTTTATTTACTCTCAGTGTTTTTGCCAGAGATCTGCTGAGAGGCAGTCGCCGCAGAAATATGTTTTCGTATTGTTGGAAATGTCTGATCTGGGGTATGAACCGTGGCCTTATGTCTAAAACCAACACACTACCTACTAGACTTCTACGACTACTATTTGTTGCATGCAACAACACGAGCATATAATAAAATAGTTTTATCAAAATGGATGTTCTGTGTGGTCTTAATTTTCTTCCAAAAACCATCTTCAGCGACGAGGCTGAGGTTGAATGAATTGGTACGTTAACAAATAAAATTGTCCAAGATACCAATTCAAATAAGATGCGAGAGCGTTAAATGCATTCCGAAAAAGTCCCTGTTTGATTTGCATTTTGGGCTGGCGCCGTTATCGGCCTATATTTCTTTGAGAACGACTTTGCTCTGACCATCAACTGTCAACGACGAGCTCTATAGGCAGCTGATTACCAACTTTTTTTTTTGGCATGAATTAGATGATACCAATGGCGTGGCATCATGCCACGTTGGATATTCTGCATGGTCCTCGCAGTGACCACCGTGATCGTACTATTTGATCATGTTAGACGTTTTATTGTGTGGTCTTCTTAAGGCGCATACATACATATATATAGAATGTAGTCGCCGTAATCTCTTTGATAGTGTGTTAGCTTATTGGACGCGCAGCCACGATTCAAACCCCAGGTCAGACATCTCTAACTAATGTCTTTGTCGACTAGTTTTCAGCATATGTCTGGCAAAAAATCTGAGAGTAAACATAATTGCCATGAAAAAGTCTCTCAAAAGCCTTTTACTTGGAGTCGACTTCAAACTGTAGGTCTAGCCACTCATTTATAAAATTAACACACATAACATAAGCGGTGTTACAAGTTAGGTCGTAATCCTGGCTAAAAGGTTATAATCCTGACTAAAGGACTAATTATGTGGGTGTATGTATACGAACCACAAACCACAAACCACAGCGGTCCTCAAAGCCAACATAGACTGGCTTAATTTAGAAACGATAGTCAAGGAAAACTGGATAGGAGGCACTCCACTCATCAGAGCTCTCCATAGTTTTAGCTTGGGCTAGTTGAGAAGTTTTAGAGCATAAGCCGCTGTCTGTTATTTGTGGTTCATATTGTTTCCTCCATTTCCTATATCCGCCCTTTTCCTACCTCTTCTCATTCACTATCCTCTCTACAGCCACTATACTAAGGTTGATACTTCAGTCTAGGCCTATTACTCTCTTAGAAATAAAGAACAATTGCTGTTTTAATGGTCCTGGAACTAAATGGACAAACTGTGACATGTGATAGATACTAGAAAGAAACAGTTGGTTTCACTTTTTGTAACGTTTTTAGTACTATCTGAGGTTTGATAGAATGTAAAACAATCCGCTTTAATGTTATTAACACGTTGACTGCCGACTACGAGCTCGTAGATTGCGTTCCCTTCTAGGGTGCCAACTACGAGATAACTCGTTGTACGAGATAACTCGTAGTACAAGATAACTCGCAATGCAATCTAGGAGTTACCTCGTACTCACTAAACCTGCCATTTTTCAGTGCTAGTATCGATAAATGGCTTCTGGGAAAAGAACAAAAAATCAATGTTGGCGTGGGTGGCCAGTTTTCTGAAAATTACCGCGGCAGTCAACGTGTTAATTGACTTCATCGTAGTAATGCGTTAATAGGAATTGAAAGATTCGATTGGGATACTAGTCGAAAACCTCACGCTCAACCACACCGTACACAATGTAAGCGTAAATAATTTCTATGGGATTTCAGAAAACTATTTAAATTGTTGTTTCTGATTCTCTCAATACATATAGTACATATATACATACATAAAAGGCCATTACAACCCTTCAGTCAGGATTACGGCCTAGCATTAAAAGTGTAACAAATCTGTCATCGTTGCGGTACTACCGCCACCAAGTTCTCAATTGCCAGTTACAACAAACAACAACAATGACAACAACAATATTGCATTGCTGCCCGTATTGATACGAAACAAAAAAGCCAGATGGTCTTGGTAATAAAGCCAAAATACAATTCGATTAAGGCTATATGTTGTCTTAACTTTTATATTTTGGGTTTTCTTTTTCGTTTCTTTTGGTATTTTTTTTTTATTCTTCTCTTATCCTTCTTTTACCCTGTGTGCTTACCATCACAGTTTCTATAGCCAAATAAACAGCCGTGCCATTAGCTGTGCAGGGTTGGAAGGTGAAAATGTATGAAACTAATATTCATTTAAAGTGAGTGTTAAAAAGCCTCCTACAAGGCGGGGGAAAAAAATATACCCATAAGAACGAAAGCATTAAGTGGGTAGTTTAGAGAATTATTTATTTTTATGTGGCGTATAAATAACAATTTTAAATCTAAAAGTCAGAAAAAAAGAGAAGAGGAATGCAGGGAAATGTTTCTCAGTTTTTTTTTCTCTCATACTAAATTAGGTCGTTATGGGTATTAATCGAAAACTTGTGAACTTGTGTTTATTTAGAATAAAAATAGCCTTTATGTTTCTTTTTCGTTTTTTTTTTAAGGAAATTTCAACAGCTTTTGTCTCTGGAAAGTTGTAAAAGCAACTTTTTTTCGAATTTACTTAATTTTTTTGAAGACGTTTTTAGTTTTTAAATTTGGAAAACTTGCATAAATTTATATTTAAAGTTGCAATTAAATTTTTTTTAATATTTTAGTTTAAAAACTTATAAAGCACCATGTAAGAAAGTTAGTAACAATTTTCCAACCTATCTACCTACCTACCTATCTGAAAAGCTCAAAATATCTAACCAACTGGCACACTATGGACTGTGAACATATGAATGAATGAATGATGTAAATAATGTATGTAAATAAAATTGTTTACAGGAAAATTGTTTACAGTATTTGCCAAAGAACGAATATTGTACGTCTCCAGATTGTACTTTTGATCTCCATGACTTTTTGAGCCTTGAGGTTTTACTCTAGCCCAATCCTCGTTATATTATTGTATCAGAATTTTTTTCCTTTTACATATATACATACATAATTGGCCATTACAACCCTTCAGTCAGTATTACGGCCTAGCTTCACAACACCACTCATGTTGTTTGTGTTCATTTTATATATGAGTGTGGGGACCTACAGTTTGAAGTCGACACCGAACAACAAATTTTTAAGAAACTTTTCATGGCAATTTTTATTTGCTCTCAGAGTTTTTGCCAGAAATCTACTGAGAGGTAGTCGCCGAAGAAATATTTTTTCATATTTTCGTTTTGATGTCTGACCGGGTATTTGAACCATGTCTTCGAGTTTAATAAGCCAACACACTACCTACTAGACTACGGCGACTTAATTTTTTTCCTTTTTTCTCCATCTTATTTGTTTTATTATAACTTAGGTTAGGTTAGCGGGTAGCTTACCGTTCACATTCAAGTTTACTCAGTGGCCCATATGTCCCATTAAATCATTCAGTATGTGGTAAGCCCCCTTGTCATGATCCGTTAGTGATAGGTTTCAAGCATCCCGAGCTCCGGATTAAACTGGTCAGTTCCCTTAGTGCATGTTCGCCACCATGTCCAGATCATCAAACGTTCTGCCACTTAATAACCGATGACGTCTGTTCTGAAATCCAGGACGCTTGCATAACAGTGTTGTACCGATTCCATTTTCTTTACATAATGGCAACTTCTGCAGTAATCATGGTGGTACAACCGAACTTGTTAGCGAAACTGCCAATACCGCAGTATCCCGTTAGATTTCTTGTTAGAATACGAACCGTTCTCTTGTTGAACTCAAGAAGTTGCCTGGTTTCCCCGCTGTCCACTGCTGGGTACAGCAGTTTTAAAATTCGTCAACTAGGTATGTTGACCTAGTAGTCATAGTCGCCGTAGTCTAGTAGGTATTGTGCTTATTTGGCTTATTAGACCATAAGACTGCAGTTCAAACCCCAGGTCAGACATCAAAACGAAAATATGAAAGAATATTTCTTCGGCGACTGCCTCTCAGCAGATTTCTGGCTAAAACTCTGAGAGTAAATAAAATTTCTATGAAAAGATTAGTAAAAATCTTTCGTTCGGAGTCGACTTTTAAAATTAAGGCACACGACATCAGTGGTGTGAGAAACCAGGTCGTAATCCTGACTGAAGGATTGTAATGACCAATTATGTATGTATGTAGGTATGTTGGACAACCCACGGTTTGCTGGTTTGAAAAAGTATTCTTGTAGAGGAGCATATATCCACTCTAAGGTCTCCTCCTTTTCCTTGTTGTTACAGTCCAGGGATTTATGTTGCTGATGTTATTAGAATATCCTGATTGGGGCATTTGCTAATGAAAATCTATAGTTTTTGAGTAATGATGTTTGTAACTAACCATTCTTCATTTCCTAACAATACGCTTGCCGTCACATAAGCATTGAATAGTTTAAGGTGGTGAATAGTCTAAGCTGGTTTTTTCCTGTTTATGTTGAAGATCTTGTTCAATACAAATATCACCTATATATGTAATCCAAACTTCGATACTTCATAAAAGTAGTCACATCATTGAAACACCTCTTGCATTTATTTATTCCTTATCTTTTATTGTTTTCTTAGAATTTAAGGCAATTATTTTAAATTCTTTTTCCGTTTTGTATTACATTTTTGGGGCTGTATAAGACATTTTAATATGAATTGCCAAACTTTACACTTAAATGCATTGATATGATAATGATTTCCACTGGAATATTACAGGTTGCATAAGAAAGACACGAAGACAAAAAGGAAAGAAAATTGTACGAATTTCAATCACTTTAAGTTTTAAGCTTCATTGAGCAATAAGAGCAGATTGTTCTTAATGCCAGCATTTAAACATATTGAGAGAGAAAAAGAAAAAAAATTACTAAAAACACTAAAAACAGTGTAAAGTTTTAAACTCATTTGAGTTTTTTTTTCGCATAATACACGTGGTCTCAAAAATCTATAGGCTTTCGTTACTAAGAAAAATCTTTTAAAGTTAGTGCTGTATTAGGCTCACCTTAAATATTTTTTTTATTGCTCTAACTCCTCTACTCTTATTGTAATCGTTCGAAAGCTAGGTTTGGAATTGTACAATGGGTCAGTACCTTCGGGTACTGTACTTGTCTTAATTGACAAGTACACGTCCTCTAACCTAACCTAGGTTTGGAACCACAGCATTATCCACAATGTATTCTCAATGCAAATGATACGATTGTCTGGAATTTGTTTATCAGCTAGGTTCAGAACCACAACATCATCCACAATGTAATCTCAATGCAAATGATACAATCATATATAATTTCTTTATCAGGACGGGTAGTTCGTTTAACTTTTACCATTACTGTCTAGGCTCTGCAGTGTTATGGAGAACAGTGGACGAATTCATGGAAAGACGTATTGTAGATCCAAATTGTCATTGTGAACACACGCTCTTTTGGTATTAAATGTATGACAAAAGAAAAATATATTCCAGAGAATCCAGAAAAAGAAAAACGGAATATTTTTCCAGAAATTGGAGTGGTAACTCCCCAATGCAAGCTGTAATGTTGCTTTCGAAGATTAGAATTGTAGCTGGACTTTACATGTTCCACAAAAAAATTTATGATCTTACCGGCTTCAAATCAATCGCCTCTTAACGTGTGGCACAGTCTTTTGGCGCCACTAGTCCAATTCTTTTGTTCTGTAAAAAATTTTAATTATCACACTGGAAACAATGATGCATAAGCCGCTCCAAACAGTTCATTTTTAGACAAGCATTGGTCGCTCTTGAACTACGTCTGGTTGCTTTTCACATTAAATTCGGCAATTCTGTTTATTCACGTACCCATTGAGTCAAAAATTAGCTTCCTTCTTCGTAAGGAAATGTTAGCAAGTATTGTATGTTATTTTTGGCATTGTAGCATGTCACGAATATCATTTCATATAGAGAAAAAAATTTCATTGAATAGCAAAAACTATTTTATCATACACCAGTGGTAATCACTACTTAGGTTAGAATAGAAAGGATTATCAGCCTTGTTAAAATCAAAGCTGACTTAAGCACAGATAGCAGCGCGTTGTGATGCAATACAAACCGGTGCTTCATAGGTAAGCAACAAGTCTTGATTAATTTGTCTCGAAATCAGGGCTTCGTATTAAAGCAAGCATTAAACAGAAAACTAGCTATAAAGTTTGATGAATTCAGTGATCCATCTGATTTCCAGTACTAAGCCTAATGAGAGTTCTGCGTCGAGCTAGAGATAATATTCTCGTCTACATCAGCCACAGCTGAATCAGCCTGCCCGAGTGCCTATCAATTATGCTATAACACTTGGGAGTAGATAGTGTGACAGTGATTCCTGCAATCATTTTTAAAGATTTAATTCCATCGTTTGCTATCCAATTTAGAGCAGGTGCTATTAAAACCCAATGCCACGTGGGTGGGCTTAGGAATCTCAAAAGTAAATCGATTTTCACGTGTAGCTTGAAGCTTGCTGCACAAGTAGCTGAGATAACCTTCCGCGAACACTCAGGTACCAATATGTGATTATCACAGAGTTGTCCCGAGAGATAATCAAGGGAGCAGTGGTATGTATCAACCAGAGATCAGCAATGAGTATTCAAAAAGATGAGTAGATTCGAATCATACTCATACTTTCTGATACTTATACGCATTCATTCTCATTTTAATATCATACTCATACTGCTCATATTCAAAGTTTGAAGTACTTATCGTACTCATACTTAACAGCATGTATGATGCTGCTGATTTCGCCTCTCCTTTACTTAACATTTACACGAATCACAAAATAAGTATAATTCGCGTACAATCCTCACTAGAAGGTTGTGTGTTTGCTTTTTTTCTTCTTTTTTTGTAAATGCATAATGTGGGGGTGAGCGGGGAAAAAACGATAAAATAAAATATTTGGCAAAATAAGAAAAATAACACAAATATTAATTTTCTATTAAACAATGTATTTATTAAATACACAACGTACCTTTCGGGTTGGGTGTTGATCGGGTATTGAAAATGATCTCTTTTCTCATATCGTTATAACAATTCACAATTCATTTAGTACACACAGTTGTAAAATACTTAACGCTAAAACATTACATTAGGGTGGCCAGCGTGAACAAACAACTAAGACTGTAAATTTTGATGAGTGATACGAATCACTCGAATCATTTATGTGTATCTTCTTCTTATATATAAAAATGAATGTGTGTTTGATTGTATGTTTGTATGTTTGTATGTTTGTATGTTTGTATGTTTGTATGTTTGTATGTTTGTATGTTTGTATGTTTGTATGTTTGAAGTTTATAGACGACTAAACGGCTGAACCGATTTTCTTGAAATTTTCACAGTATCTTCCTGTATGTCTGGAAGGAGTTATAGGCTACTTTTTATGTTGATATTCCAAATGAGCGAGGGGCCATGCCCATGTATACTACATACTACATACTTAATATTTAATTGCATTTGAAATATATTACTCATACGCATAGTTACCCCTAAAGTATGCTATCTATGATTCCTGATGTATAAAACCAAAGAAAATAAAGTATAAAGAATGTGAATTTTGGTATATTTTGGAATATTTTTCAAAAATATTTCACGACGCGGGAGGAAAGATAGAAGGGAAAGATAAAGAAACCAAGAGCGTAACAATGTTCTCAATTGTTCTCATCGTGCGTTTTTGTTGTTTGACTAATTTTTTATTTATTCTTCTGAAACAGTGTTGCCACGAAAAAAATTTTGTAACCAACATTTGTGAAAAAATCACCAAAAGAAATCACCAAGAAGAGCAGCAAAGAACAAAATCATAATCGAATGGCGGTGAATCGACGTAATGTTTTTCATGGATACTCAGGTATTGCATTTAACTACAGATCTGATATAGATGACCACATAATCGCAATTCATGCTGATAGAACTCCAGAACTCCAACAATGGCGTAACAATTTTGATGGTGGGCGATCCAGTTGCATCACGAGATATGTATTTAATTCCGATGCGGGTAGCGAAGCACACCGTGTATTAGCTAGTTATAAATATTAATCAAACATATTTCGAATGGTATGAGTTTGATGTCAACGTTGTACTCATACTCATTGCAATCTGCATTTATAAATCAATGTTGTAGTGAATACAGATGAATCAGAGTACTTGAATTTCAATACTGTTGACTCTCTCATACTCGAAATTTCATGAGTACTTATGAGGAGCGAAAAAACGATTCATTGCTGATCTCTGGTATCAACCAGCTTAGACCTGAAGATTGTAACGATCTCATTATCGCTTGGCCGTCAGGGAAGATATGCCAGTAGTTAGAGATGTTTTACACTATCTCGGCCTAAAATTCATTAAAGAAGTCAGGCAGAGCTATTCCAAGTCCATCTAGCCTATTCTATAAAAATCTACAGCCTATCTTAGCCTTTAGTTTAGGACCGTGAACACTTCGATTGAACCTCCAGGGCTGATCATGTCAAGAGATCAGTCTTTACTTCCTGGAAATGTGGTATGGAATATCGTATGGGAATTAGATTCAGACGAGGTATAGTGAATATCATTCGAAGTCTGTGAAGCAGCGAAAAGCCTAGAGGAGTTAAGAGTTAAGCCCAGAGGGAAGAATAATCTGTCAGCATGGAAGGATCATACGTGTATCGCTAGACAAGTAATCTAGGCAGAAACCAAAAATTAATCCAATTTTACCCCTGCCCTTTAGAGAAGATCATTGCAGGTAAATGTGGTTTTGCAAGTGTGATTATAAACTCTTGAAGTCTTGTAGCATTTGGAATCCAAAGTTTATATTGTGCTGAGTTTTACTATTTTGTACGCCATTGTAGTTGGTAGGTGAAGTAAAGCAAGCCATACAGCTGACAACAGTAGGCAGTTAAGGAACTAAAAGTACAAGTACTAAACTCTGTACTGTTTACATTGTTATTCTTCTTGTTCTACTTCTTACTACTGCTACAACAACAACAACTACTTCTACTACAATGACTAAAGTACTATATATGTTATGGTATGTTGTTGTTGTTGATGTGAAAATCTGTGCTTGATAGCCTTTAAGGACTATTATAATCGTAACCATTTAAAACCTTACAACCCAAGACCAGAGAAAAAATAAAAAAAACGAAAAAGAAGAAGCAGAAGCAAAAGAATTCATTTAAAATTCTCCTCTAGTAGCCCAAAAAAATTCAACCAAAAGTATGAAAATTGTACAATCATCGTTTACCCGACCACATTTCATTGAAATTTCCATAAGAAAACCATTAAAAAACGAACAACAGGAGCTTTAATACGAAATGAAAAGCGGAAAACGGTGAAAAAGCAACAACTTCTGGTTTAAAAAAACAACAACAACAAAAAAAATAAATAAATAAAAACCACAAAAAAATGTTGAAAGAAAATGAAAATACCTTTTCGTGTATGTATATATGTATTGTAAAGTGCTATCCAAGTGTAGCGAGAAGAAGGGCCAGGCAGGAGGCATAGACTCATAAAAACCCAAATTGCCGAATGTATTGCCCCCTCTATTTAAATGGGGGCAATTTGCATGTAAAGTGAACTGTGAAAAAATCTTTGCCACTTACGAGTTTTTCCCACTTTTCGCAGGTCTTAAAGAGACATGGGCTTCTGTAATGGGGAAAATGAAACCCATGGCTTAGAAACGTCCAACAAAGTAAACAATTTTCAAATATCCATTAAACTTATCGATTTCAATTGTACCAAAAAAAAAACAAAAAAAAAAAAAACAAAAAATAATTCTAAATAAGGAAACGGATATGAGAAAAGAAATTTGTACGAAACAACCTTTAAAGACTCGAAGGTAAACCGTGCGAAATATTGAATTCATTTATCGGATATTTTCAAAATGCCCTAAAGCTACTTTAAGCTTCATTGCCTAATTTGTCAGAGTCGTAAAGGATTAAATTCTTTTACGAAAAATATTTTGTTTTTTGATAGAGTTCTCTTTAAAACTTTTTTAAGTTTCTAAGAGATGCAGTCCATTTACCGAATTATTCAAAATTTCTGTTTTATGTCTTTCATGTTTTAGGCGTCTCTTTTGCTTAGGCTTCTCGTTGTTGAATTTATTTATTGAAGCGCATGACGTCTGCTTTCTTTTCTACCTTATGGGTTGTAAACTAGGGCTTAATAATACATTTGCCAGCAGGTTTACGGTGAACGGATTGTTATAGTTATACCTCCAAAAATCTTTTTACTCCAGAGATTTTCGTTACTGGTCTACAACCATTATCGTATTTACATGACTCTGACGCATAAAAAAGGCTGAGTTTGATAGATAGCTTTGGTTATGTCGGCTTAGGTGACACTTGGCACTCAGCAAAATTCCACAAGAAAGTCTGACGGTTTTAAATCGCATATATCAGCGACTAATTCCTATCACATCCACGTGAGATGACCATACCCTCAAAGTATCCAATATTGCATGAACTGTACGCCGCGAAGCGCAGTCCTTGTTGAAATCACATGACATTGATGTTGGCCGTGATGGCCAGGCTAAAGTTGTCCTCAAAGAAGACGCCACCATACAAATATCCACACCAAATAATGGCTTCATGCAATGAATTGAACGCTCTTGGATCTCAAATGGATTTATATCGTCGTAAATTTGACAATTTTGTTTGTTTGCATACTTATTAATCCATAAATAAGCCTCATCACTGAATAGGATTTTTTGATGAAAATTAAGGTTAAGTGCTGTCTCAACGTCATCATACTTACTGATAGCCAGGCGACTATCAAGGCTCTAAGTGCTAACGTGATGAACTCTAAGACGATGTACAGCTAACGCAGATATCTCGACGAGATAGCGGAACGATATGATATCCTTATCGTATGGGTACCGGGGCACAGTGGTATTCCGGGTAACTGCAGAGCTGATGAACTTGCCAGGCGGGGCACGACCATCGAACTCTCCGATGAATTCTCGAATCTGGGCATACCTATGAGGACCTGCAAGCTCATAATTAATAATGCAATCGTCGATTCCGTTAACGACAGGTGGGCGGCTTCGGACATGGGTAGCACGGCTCTCAAAATCTGGCCAAGGCTGGATGAGGGGCGCACAATGAGTCTACTTAAACTCCAAAGAGGCGCGCTCAGTGTAGTTGTCGGCGTCATTACGGGGCATTGCATTATGGGTACGCCTGCGAGACGCATTGGTCTTGGACACCTTGCTAACGACTTCTGCAGAAGTTGCAGAGATAAGGAAGAGGAGGAGACTATCCCACACCTGCCCGGCTCTGTGATAAAGGAGAAGGAAGTACTTGGGTACTTACTACATGGATGATCTGAAGGAACTGTCAAGGATTGACATTGACATCCGAGTGATGATTTTGAGACTAGGGGATAGCGGATAACTGTGGTAGCACAATGGGCCCAATGCGGCCTAAGTGAGTCCTTCCCAAAAAAATTTTTTTTCTTGGATGGTCAGCCATCTCTACCTACCCACCTGAGGTTAAGTGCTCCGAGTCCATTCAGCGAACGCACGTCGTTATTTATTGTCACCTATAGTCTAGTAGGAGCGTTTTGACTTATTAGATGTCAGGCCGTAGTTCAAACCCTAGCAAAGATATCACGAAAATAACGGAATATGAAAAAAAACGTCTTTGGTGACTTGCTATCAGAAGTCTTCCGGCGACAACAAGATGACAGTTCGCAACTGTCAAAGCTTAGAAGTTCCTATCGGGGAACGCTATATATGTATGTCCTGATGATTTATTTTCATCGCCAAAGAACCTATGTATTGGGCTTGAGTCGATCGCCATTTTATAGAACTACTGTTGGAGTGTATACTCAGTGGGTACTCAGGATACCCATGAATTGTGTTCGATAAAAATCTTCGCATCTCGCTATCTTAACTTATACAGTTCGAAACATCTCTTCTCAACCTGTAGAAAGATGCTGGCCCCTATAGCTTCCGTCATCCCAGATTTATCCTCACAGGGGTTAATTTCCATTTAACCTAGGACTTAGAAGAAGGTGAACCCATATCCTCTACTGCTTTTTCAGAAAGTCCCATAATATTTTCCAGTAAATCTTCTAAGAGTGCTGGGATGTGTTTTCTGTTCTTACTTGCCTACTTTAATTGGCCATAACAACTCTATTAATTGATTTCGGTCTGCCGCAACACATCCTTCTAGGCGCTTCTGCCTCCTCGATGACAGGGCTTTCTCGATTTGGTCCTTACAATGGATGCAAGGTCGTCCTCCTCGCCGACTTCCGCAGATCCCCGCATCAAACACCCGTCTCGCCGGAGCATCCTCCTTCATTCGAACAACATGGCCGAGCCAGCGCAGCCGCTGGATATTAATATGCTGCACAACGTCTATGTCGTTGAGGAGATCATACAGCTCACTGTTGGATCGGATGAGGATCATCGCCAACTCGTACTGGACCGAAGATCTTACATAGTACTTTTCTCTCGAATACTCTCAAGGCGCTGCATCAGTGGATCCAAGCCTCTGTTCTATTGATTCAAAATGCTCCAGCGACCATTTTTTCATGTTTGTGGTAAGATTACCATTCAATTGCAGAGCGTGTGATCTTTTTGATGCGACTGAGAAGGTCTTACTTCAATTAGAGGCCATTTTTTGAGGAACGCAAATGAAATTGTTGTATTGTTCTTCTGTCTTGCTTATCCGTCTTTGAATACCTCGACTATATGTTTCTCCTTCGCCGTAAAAAGTTTAATTTATACTTAAGCTTCTTCGAAGTCGCAGTAGTATAGTAGGTAGTGTGTTAGCTTATTAGTTCAAACCCCTGGTCAGACATCAAAACGAAATATGAAAAAAAAATATTTCTTCGGCGGCTTCCTCTCACCAAATTTTTGGCAAAAACTCTGAGAGTAAATAAACCTGCCTTGAAAAAGTTTCTCAAAAATCTGTCGTTCGGAGTCGATGTTAAACTGTAGGTTCCGCCACTCATGTTTAAATTAACACACTTCTCTGTAATAGATGATGTTTTAAATGATAAACCTTTCCAAGGTATTCGCTACAAGCCTCTGTTTCAAAGTGGATGGAGCAGATGGAGGAGATAAAAAACATTTGAATTAAATTACTGATGAAAGTCACGCTACAATACATTCCTTTTAACTTCTGACAAATTCAAGGGCCATTGAAAGCGTGCTCGCATAGTATGATACTCTGTTCTTAATGTGGGGATATCGCTTTGAATTATTGAAGGATGCCAAGTCCTTCTTTTTGTGTGTTCTATGCGGTGTGGGCAAAATTTAATTGAAGACATTTAGTTGAGCAGGCGGACAGGCAGGAATAAAAGGATTTTCTACTAATAAACGACAACAAGTTATTTGCATTAATGTTTTGTCTACAGTTTTTGTTTTTTGTTTTTGTTTTCTTTTCTATTTCTAACGACCTTAATTTGTTCAAAGGCTATTTCCGAAACCTATACTGAGGGTTTAAGTATACAAATTCTCAATAATGGGAAACTAATTAATGAGGCGTAAGAATTACCACCCACACCACTAACGAAAATCTACAATATTTGGCTGATAATCGAATCGCTTATATACGAGGACAAAATAAGGATAAAAAATAATTAGAAGGTGAAAGAAATTAGTTAAATAAAAAATACGGGCTTTTTTCTAAATTTTAAATTTAAATTACATTTCAGCTAATTTTACAATTAATGCTATTGGTAAGGGCTTGGTGTGTTGACGGCAATTGTCTGGTTGCAGTAATTCTACTCACAATACTCTGTGCAAAAGGCTTATGTCGCACGTTGTTTATTTCAAAACTAAGGACCACAACTTAAACAATTTACACAATAAGTATGAAGAACATTTCAATAGACCTGGGTAATGCATTCTCTACGTTCATTCATATACAAGTTGTAGTTGTAGAATTTGTAGCATAAATGCAGCAGCATGACTAATAGTTACAGTATTAGTAACATATATGTATTGTTGTATGAAGCATTTGTTATATGTTAAGTTTTAAAGTAAATAAGCAAGTTACACCATTTCAAAGGTGAAACTTGAAATTTCTACTTCTCTTTTATCTCATTGGGGGTTAAATGTTTTGAAAGTTTGGCAGAAAGTGTTGCAGAAGTCGTGGTAGTATAATAGGTTGTGAGTGGGCTTATTATACCAGTGCCCGTTGTTCAATCTCCGACTCAAATATCCACAACAAATGGAAGTATGAAAAAAATAATTTTTTCAGCGAGAGAAGACAAAATTTGCATGAAAAGTGTTTAGAATTTGTCGTTCGGAGTTTAAAGTGTAGGTCCCGTCATGGATAAAATTAATACAAACAACACGAGTAGTGTGAGCATCCAGGTTGGGGTCCTGACTAAATGGTTGTAATCCCGACTGACCTTATAGCAGCAATTCTAACACAGTTCTATAGAAAGTGTACGGAAGAGTCTCACCACATACATACATACATAATTGGCCGTTACAACCATTCAGTCAGGATTACATCGTAGCTTATCACACCACTCATGTTGTGTGCGTTAATTTTATACGTGAGTGCCGTAACCTACAGTTTAACGTCGACTCCGAATGACAGATTTTTTAGAAACTTTTTCATGGCAGCTTTATTTACTCTCAGAGTTTTTGCCAGAAATCTGCTCAGAGGAAGTCACCGAAAAAAATTTTTTTTTCATATTTCGTTTTGATGTCTGACCTGGGATTCGAACCCGGAACGTTCAATAAGCCAACACACTACCTACTAGACTACGACGACTTCTCGAGGTGTCACCACATGCTAAGTTCTAACCAGTTTTTCAGATGCTAGAGATTCGTACAGTTCAACTCTTCTAACGGGTGGGTCATCTATCAGTTTAAATTTGAACCATCGGTTCTTTCGAATCTGGCAATACTTATGTCGTTTTATTCTGTCACAAAGTTCAGTATATTATCTCCACTGAACATAATGAATCGGTTTACTCTCAAGCAACCTTGGGATTTATTGGAAATTTATTTCTAAAACAAAAACAATTGATCGGAAATTGCACGAAAATATTGTACAAAATTTGATTACAGCTAAGGATTAACAGTGCCCGACATAAGCAACTTTATTGCTTCAGTTGATGAATCTGGATTCATTGTTGAAGCGTCAAGACGTAGCGTGCAGTGAGTACATCGGAAAATATCGAAACTGTGGCTGAGAGAGTGCGTGAAAATCCAACAACTCGTCATCGTTCTCAAGAATTGAACATTTCGCGCACCACTTTAAATCGAATTTTTCGAAAAGATGATGGTATGACGGCTTACCAAGAGTTGCAGTCGCATAATCATCTGCTTCGTTTTCGCTTCGCTAGATGGGCCACCGAGAAACTGCACGATGATGCCGATTCTTCCCAAAAAATCAACTTTTCGGATAAGGCTCACTTTCATCTTGGTGTGTACGTTAATAAGCAAAGTTGCCATATTCGGAGCTGAGAAACCAACTTGTGGTCTTACATAAGCCAATACACCCATTACAAGTGACTATTTGGTGTGGCTTGTGAATCGGTGGCATCATTGGCCCATATTTCTTTGAAAATGAGCGCAATCAATATGGCAATGGATACTCCTATCGCGCCATGATAATAAATTTTTTTTTGTACCCGCTCTTCATGGTATTGATGCAAATGATGTTTGGTGTCAACAGGATGGTGCAACTTTGCATACATCTAATGCCACTATCGATTTATTACGACAAACGTTTGCTGGCCGTTTAATTAGCCGAAATGCTGATGTCAATTGGCCGCCAAGAAGCTACGATTTGTCACCTTTGGACTATTTTTGTGGGGCGGCATTAAAGAAAATTGTTATGCCGACAAACCAGAGAAAATTAGGCATTTGAAGGCCAACATTCGTGATGCACTTTTAAATTTAAACTGCTAAATGGTCCACCCTTTACATTGAAACATTTATTCATATTTTTAATGAATCTTCTGAAAACGGTGTTTCGTAAAGAATGAAATGAACAACAAGCAACATTAATTAATTGCAGTTGGTATGCATTTGTTTTGTATACTTTTTGGTGGGTGTTAAGGGTGTGGCAGCAATATTGTAAATGTGGTTATAACTACGCATAACACATATTCATGATTCATACATATATTCATATACTATATACGTAAACATATATGAATGAGTTAGTGTATGTATGTAAGTGTATGTGTGTCATTGTAACATGTTTTGTGTGGTTAAGGAAGAGTTGAAAGCTGTATAGAGTAGGACAACGACGACGTTGAGATCAATGCAACTTTATGTGGCAACTTTAGGGTATACATGTTTACAAGTTTGTGTTTGTCTGTATATATGTATGTATTCATATACCACTAATTGCACATTTCAACTGTTTTAGTATTTGTTTACACTAATGGCAACACTACTATATCATCATTATGCCATTGATTCTTCTGTATGTGAGTGTGTCTGTCTGTTTGCCTATGTAACTCTGTGTTGGAGGTAAACTACAGAAACAATAGAAATATTTTAATTCAAAACGTAAACATATAACAATGAAGTGTTTATGTATGTACAACAGACGTTACTTTAATAATAATTTTCGTTATTACACAGGGAAATTGAATTTAAATGAATGCATACATATATATGGTCCTGTAGGGAACAAAGTCGCACCAAACAGTCACTCATGATGAGTGCATTAGCTTCTATAAGACCACGTGTGGGTTTTCTGGGACCTAAATACGACAATTTTGCTAACTAACATACCAATAAGATGAAAATGAGCTTCATTCACAAAGATGAATTTCTTTTTGGTAAAATCGACATCATTGTGCAGTTTCTCGTTGGCCCATCTAGCGAAGCGAAAACGAGACGGATGGTCATGCGGCTTCAACACTTGAACCAATTGAACTTTGTAAGGCGTCATACCGAGATCTTTTCGCAAAATTCGAAGTAAGCTGGTGCATGAAATCTTAAATTCTTGAGAACAATGACGAGTTGACGTTGATGGATTCTCACGCACACCCTCAGCCACAACATCGATATTTTCGAGTGTACGTACTGCAACCAAATTTTTGTACAACATCTTCAAACAATTTCCGAACAATTGTCTATGTTTTGGAAATATATTTCCAATAAATCTGAACGTTGCTCAAGCTTAAATCGATTCATTACGTTCAGCGGCGAGAATATTCGAAATGACCTATGATTCAAATTTCAACCGATAAATGGCCCACCCGATATATGACTCTAATATATACATATAGACGAATCTGTTTGTCTAGCTTTGTAAGTTATTCGCGGTCTATTTTCCGACAATTGACTGGGGTTTGGTAGTAGTCTAGCAGATAGTGTGTTCGCTTATTAGACGCCCGGGTTCAAGCCCCCCGAGGCCAGACATCAAAACAAAATATGAAAAAAAATGTTTTTCTTCGGCGACTTTCTCTCAGCAGATTTCTGGCAAAACTCTGGGAGTAAATAAAGCTGCCATGAAAAAGTTTCTCAAAAATCCATCGTTCAGAATCGACTTTAAACTGTAGGTCCCGCCACTCATGTATAAAATTAAAGCACACAACATAAGTGGTGTGAGAAGCTAGGCCGTAATCCTGACTAAGGGGTTGTAATGACCAATTATTTATGTATGTATGTATGTATGTAAGTGGGGTTTGGTAATAGAGTTAATCGCCTTATCCTCTACGACACTAATCTAATTGCCATCTATCTATCAGTATATATGTATGTGCACTAATTTAGCGTGAAAATAATAAAGTAAACACTTATGCTCAGCTTATAGCGGGTCCTTTATTAAGTGCTTCCTATATTTAAATTAAAATCAAACAAAGTGTGTGATATGTCAACCAAATTTAATAGTCGTTTGAAAGACATGGCTTCTCTAAATAAAGCTGATTTAAAATTTCCAATTTTCAATGACTGGTGCATAAATCAGTCTGAATTTGACCGGTAATTTGGGTCATGCTGGCTTTGAGAACTGCTGTAATTTGTGGTATTATTCGTAGACACCTGCCGCTTGAGAAAAGCCACCAGGAAAAGTCTGACTTAAATCGTATGATCTCGGTGGTCACAAGTTCACATCAGCTCTACGTGTGATGACCAAGCGTTCAGATCGCTTCTGCGCAATATGGCATGAGCTGTGTGCCTAGTAGCACCGTCCTGTTCAAACCACATACATAAGTCTGGTGTCTAAGTCATTGAATTCTATGTAAAAGACATTGGTAATCGTCGACCTACAGGGCTCGCCGTTGGTAATGATAGCCTGGCCAACATACTTCGATGACACCGGCAATTCAAAATCACCATCGGGGTGTGCTTTGGTTGCTCTTAGGTCTCATGTGGATTATGTACCGTTTCAAATTCGAAAATTTTGTTTGCTTACGTACCCATTAATCGCAAAATGGGACTCATCGTTGTAAACGTCACGTCATTGTCTACGGCCATTTACCTTTAGTTCTTGGTTCAGATAAATTACATTTGTACGGGTGCAGGCCCTAGCCACGGCAAAATTTAATCTCTCACGAACTGTAGCGATGTATGGGCGTTGGTCTATCGTTTATTGAACCAGTGGGATTTGAACTTATCCATCACATTGCCGTTATGGCGATCGTGAAATAGAAAAAGCGAATGATTCGCTGATCAAATGGAATACCCGTTTTGATGATTATTTGTACGTGTTGTTGAGTTCTATATCTGTTACAGGTGAATTGCCAAAGTAGATTGAATCTGAAATCCTATCGAATAGACATTGTCCATTCATAAGGTCGACAAGATTCCGCTATAGGCCTGAAAACAGTTCACTTCTCTACTAGAATTTGACAAACATCGTTCTTTTGACATTTCAGGTTTCTCCAAGCTGGCATTTGGCCCCATCTTCGGCAATTATTCATTCAAGCAAGTTAGTAACGACTAAAATGTTTAAAAAATACTACTTTTGCCTCTGTAGGGTATTATCTGACGAGCTTTACTGTGGACTTTCCTATTTTAATTTAAAAATTTTTTATTGCCAAGATACGAATGCATTTAATTGCTTTTCATTAAAAAACATATTTTTCTTTATCGCTGCTTTAGTTTACAACTCTGTTACGATTTTTTTGTGAACCAACTCAACACACTCCTATCTTCCATTATTATTACGATGTTTTTTTTTTTTATCCACAAATGCAATTCTTGCATAAGCTTTAAAATGTCCTTCGTAATGATGATGAAAATGTATTTGAAAGAAGACAATCAATTTGGAAAATTCTTCTTTTGCATTTTGTTGTAATTTTGAATGACTTTATAATGCAATTTCACTATAAATCCTTGATTATAAGGTTCTTGAAGGACATTAAAATTATCTTTCCACTGTTTAAGCTCTTTTACATCTCTGTGAATATACTTTCCGGAGCATACAACTTGATTACCAATTTACATTACTTATGTATTGCAATGGTTTTTTCTTTTTGTTTTTTTCTTTAGCAACATTTCGTGTCCTTCCATTCATGTCCTTTGTCCTTTCATTGTTTTCGTTTTTTGTGTGTTTTTTTCGTTTCTTGTCTTACTACTCTCATTGCATTCATTCCCATAGTCGTCATCAGTTATTGTAGACAACGTCATTATCGTTTCGGGTACTCATATAGAGCAGCAGGCTTCATAAAAAATTATTTTTCGAAAGATTTTTCGACAGCAAAAGAAACCGACAAGGATATGAAAGGAAAGTGACCAATTCTTTTTATTTCTCTTCTGCTCTTCTGCTGAAACAAATGATTTTCAACATCAATGATCAAAGGATTGGTCTTTCGGTCGGTCGGTCGGTCGGTTGTTTCGTTGTTTGGTTGGCTGTTCGAAATCATGTCTATCTTGTCTGTTGCCAATAAATGTTAATGGTTGCCTGGTTGCCTGTTGTATAGTTGCATGTGTTCTTCTTATTTTTTTAGGGAGTTGTTGGTTCGAGATTTTTTTAATTACAATGAAAACATGAATTTCGTGTCCATTTAATTTTATAAATTTGCTTAAAAAATGAATTCAAATTAATTGAATTCTTGGCTAAAAACCGATTTTTTTTGGTAATTGTTTCCTTTCATTTGAGGTCAGGTTTTGGGTTGAACATGCATGCCATGATTCGTACAAGGAGATCATAATGAAGCATTTGAAAGAAATTTTAATTAAATTTTTAAGGAATATATAGAGAATATATTACAAGACCTTTATAATATATAAAGTTCATCAACAAATATTTCCATTTAATTTTAATAAAATACAGAGCTTTTCAAGCGCAAAAGTTGCTTTTTCAATCAACGAAAAGAAAGTTGCTTTCACTACCAGGTATCATGCGAGAAGTATACTTTTACTATTACATACAAATAGGTAGAATAATAGGACAGAAGAGGGCATGGGACGATGTTTTTATATAAGAGGCCTAGAAACCAAACTATGCTTCCGACTAACGCGTCATAATATGGTTTTCCAAGTGGAGGCACATGGAATTAAGGAATACATGCACTGGCACAGTTTTAATTTGGGGATTTATATTTTTTCACTGATAGTGAAATGCTAATTAGGGCAATACTAGCCAGGAATACAGATTCAAAAACTGTCGTATAATTTTAAAAGGCTACTGACAAATTACTTCATGCATGGCTCACTACACATTGTTTGGGTACTTAGTCATTAAGGAGTGAAAAAATTAAGGAACAGAATAATCTGGCTAAGAGATCTCGATAATTATGCAACATTAATTTGGATAACTCAATGGCATAGTCGCCGTAGTGTAGAAGTTATCAACAAAGGGAAATATGAAAAATTATTTCTTCTGCGACTGCCTCTCAGCAGATTTCTGGCATAAACTCTGAGAGTACATAAAAATGCCATGAAAAGTTTATCAAACATCCGTCGTTCCGAATCGACTTTGAACTGTAGGTCTGGCCACTTATGTACAACATTAACACACACAACGTAAGTGGTGTGAGAAGCTGGATCGTAACCTTGACTAGCATTGTAGTGTATGTATGTACATATGTGACTTGAACAACCCAAAGTCTTTTGTAGCATTAAAAATCATAAACGTGTGTGGAAACAGCAGAAAATTTTTTATTGATATATGTACTCTGTTGCAATGTTAGCGAGAGGAAGACCATGAGTAGATTAAGACTGAATAAAGGTATACTCACGTTGTACTCCATCTTTCATGTACACCTGAACTGTATTGGCGTAGTAAGTAATAATGAATGCAGAGCATATAGTGAAGATATCGATGAAACACTTTTTATGGCATTACCCAGCATTCGTAAGCTTATAAACTCAATATATTAGTGAATACACTGTACCAGACACTACTCATCTCAGTAGAGTGGACTGGAAAATGTTAAGAAAGTTCAAATAAAATACAGATTTCCTGGACGAAGTATAGTTCGTATGCCTTAAAGGTAAGCGCATAACAACTTGCAACTTGATGGTTAAGGTGACCGATAGGCATGGGTCTTCTCCCTTTTAATTCAACTAAGTATCTAGAAATTTATGAACCTAATTAAAATCTAGTGAATAGTTGGATCGTGTTCTCTTAGAATTGCAGGTCACTGTCGTAATAGTATTTTTTTTAACATAACCAGGTTACTCATCTATAGTATTGTTACGAAAATGGAAAAATCTAAATACTAGTGAATCTAAACATAAACAAGAGCAACAAAAACAAGCAAACAAAATATTCCAACAAAGACCAGCATTAAAAAAATAAATAAGTAAACAAAAATGCAACAACAAACACTACAGGAATAAATGTAAACAAAATACACAAACAACAATAACGATACAACGATGTTTACACTTATGGAGATTTCGAGAAGGCGAAGCCACGAACATTCACCTTTAAGAACATTCATCAGAATGTTTACATTGCCATATAAAAGGCAAGGCAAAGCCGGCAACTGAGTCAGTAAAAGTTCAGTCAGTCTTGTGTGAAGATGCGGTGTGTTTGGAGAAAGTAATCGTGGTTTGAAGATCTCCGTTACAAAGATCAGTCTAACAATTGACTAGTAATTGTTATTGTTTATGCAAACGAGTGCAAAAAGGAATAACAAACAAAGCAATTGTTGTTGTTTACATCAAGTTGTGAACAGTGGCATACAGAATTGTGCGAACAATAAAGAATTTTACCTCCGAGCTCATATTTTAAACGTCTTTAAAAGCTAAAAACGTAACAGTATAGTGTATGATAATCGTACCTATGCTGTCATGATGTTTAGTATCAATGCTATGGTAACAGCTATTGCTTTTGCTGCCATATTTGGTGGTAGATTATTGAGGATTGCAAAAAAACAAACGCTTTTAATGGATTAGTTTTGTGATGAACTTAGATATACGTTGAAATATATAAGATTGTCTACTTAAGCGATAGTTATGTAGCGTAATATATCCATGAAGATAATAGAAGGTTCTACAGTGTAAGCATTAAAATACACTACCGTGTGGAAATGTTGAGCCTTCTTGAGTAGAACATCCTGAATTTTAAACATCTTTATCAAGTACAAGGACCACAGACTTGGTAATTAGTTGCATGCACTTCATTCATTGTTGCTTAGCTGGAATTCTTTGAAAATCGGTAAACCAACACTACCTTTAGATATATAACAGAAACAAGCCAGTAATCCGATATATTTGAGCACCCAAGGTATTAGAGTTATTAAACAACTGAAACGATTTTAGAATTTAGATTCTTACAAACTACACTGACAAAGTAGTTTAAAGCTTTTCTTATTTAATTTGAAAAGATAACAAAAAAAAACAAGCAATTTGCTTGAAAAAACATAGAATTTTTTTTTATAACTTTAAGTCTATTAATCTTCATCAGCCATTTGTAATTAATTATTTAAGCTAAAAAGTTATTCACGCAGTTTTAAGAAACAAAAGAAAAAAAATTCACAAAAAAAATGTGGAAAATAAATACAAACAACTGCAATTATGAAACTGAAACTTTTGTTGTTGTTGTTGGTATTGTTGAAATAGGGAAATAGTTGCCAAATACAAGAATGCTCTCAGCCACAGCAGTGTTTGTTTATTGTTTTTCCACTCTACACGCCATATAGTAAACGATGGCAATATAGTGACCGTCATTTCAGATGCCATTTTATGATACTAGAAGAATTATTTAAGTAGAAAATAGAAGAAGTATTTTTAAAACCTTGCATAAGTTGAGTTAAGTAGAAATCCATTACTTTTGCACTACGATTGCCGTGTTAAGCATTAGAATATTGTATTTTGTAAGAGCGTTTGAATACCATAGGAGCCACTAGACAGATAAAATATTGTACAGTCGTTAGTCAGTAAACACTAGCAATGTTGTTGTTGTTGTTATTGTTATTATTTGTGTCTTGCAAAGGTACTGCGATCATATGATCTATTGTACTATCCTCAATCTATGTCATCCTTAGATCATCCTTAAATTGTCTCTGCAGAACTTATTTACCTGACAAACTTCAGAAAACTTCCTGGTGTTAACAAGGATCCTTTCAGTATCCAAGCAGCCGAAACAGGTTCCAATTATATATTCTGAATATCCATTATGATCATCACATATTGGTTCGATCTATATTCGAAACAATTGTTTTTGTGACTACAATGTCCTGTCAAAAGGATTGTTACTATAATCAGGGTTTCTTGGATAAACTGTTGCATGACTCAAATCTAATTATATACAAATTATCCATCAAAAATTTACATTGCTACAATCCCATTCAGTTTTAAAAGATTTAACGAGCTACCTTTCTTTTTAATCATCATTTTCTACACCACGGTAATGTTGTAACTTTTTCAGAGGCGTCCATGATCTCCTACATGCAAGCTGAACTGCCCATTGTCATTATGTTAAACCCATATTCCATACCTAGTTGATTCAGCTTCTTTCCCTTGAAAAATATTTCAATCTGAAACCAAATACTCTTCTGCACCAATAATTGTTCCGAACACATCCATAAGCCATAGAATGGTAACTCTCTTGAAAGGTAACTCAGTTAAAGCGCGGGTTCGAGCCTCAGGCCACACATCAAAACGAAATATAAAAACAAAAAATATTTCTTCAGCAACTTCCTCTCAGCAGATTTCTGGCAAAAACTCTGAGAGTAAATAAACCTGCCATCTCAAAGTTTCTCAAAATCTGTCGTTCGGAATCGACTTTAAACTGTAGGTCCCGCCACTCAAGTATAAAATTAAGGCACACACCATGAGTGGTGTGAGAAGCAAGGCCGTAATCCTGACTGAAGGGTTGTAATGGCCAATTATGTATGTATGCATGTAGACAGTAGAAACGAAGCGAAAGAGGTATTCAATGATTATAGTATTCAACGACTGTGTAAAGACACTCCTTATGTCTGACAAATTAATGTATGACAAATTAATGTAGAAAATGGAGTTGTATCTGCCTAACCTTTTAGGGACAACTAGACACATTGACACAAGTTGCGTTAGAGAAAAATCCCCAAAGCCGAATAAGCCAAGGTTGACTAAGCAACACCAGGGCGAGCATAATACTTTAAGACACTACTACATTAAATGAAATGGTTTAGATGGGTTAATCAACAACGTATTTTAAGCATTCTTATTGCAGCCAATTGACAAACTTTATGTTTAGTTTGCACCAGTAATCAGCAATGAATCGTTTTTTCGCTACTCATAAGTGTTCATGAAATTTCGAGTATGAGTGAGTCAACAGTATTGAATACTTTGATTAATTCGAATTCACTAAAACATTGATTTATAAGTATTATTGCAATGAGTATGAATGCAACGTTGACATCAAACACATAACATTGGAAATATGTCTGATTCATACGCCTACTCATTCAGATTCATAAATTTAGAAAAACACTTATAATACTTATAAATTATTCGAGCGTTTCGAATCATTTATCAAAATTTACAGTCTTAGTTGTTGTTCCATTTACAAAAAAAGAAGAAAGAAAAGGACAAAGACAGCAAGTAAAGCAAACACACAACCTTCTAGTGAGTATTGTTGTGTTCGTACGTGAATCATACTTATTTTGTGATTCTTGTAAATGTTGAGTAAAGGAGAGTCGAAATCAATAACATCATGCGTATTGTTAAGTAGGAGTACGATGAGTACTTTAGACTTTGAATATGAGTAGTATGAGTATGATATTAAAATAAGTATGAACGCGTATAAGTATCAGAAATTATTAGTATGATTCGAATCTACTCATCTTTTTGAATACTCATTGCTGATCTCTGGTTTGCACAGGCGCCATTTGTTTGGTTTTATATGATAAATACACTATGGCGTAGGGTACAATGCTGTTGGACTAGATCCCCTCTAAATTTTATTTTTAATGTTTTGTTGTTGTTTAAAAAACAGTCATAAAACCAGCAACTAAAATTACAACTGCTATGGCAAGTTTGGTTGGTGTATTGTTACAGCGAAAAAAGCAAACTACAAACAACAATAATAGCAAAAATAATGCAAAATTTCTCAAAAAAATAAACTAAAACTACATTCAAAAATTTACTATAAAAACAGAAAATATTAACAAAAAAGAAGAAGAAAAATGAAAGAAAATATGCGAAAATATTAAACCAAGTCAGTGGTTAAATAGCAAGCAAGCAGAGCAACAATAATGCAATGCCAGTAATAACAAAAAACAAAAACAAAAACAAAAACAATAAGAAATAGAAAAAGTCATTTGGAACATGTGTTTAAAACATTTTTCATAATCAAAAAGCTTTTAGTGGCTGAAGTGTAGCGATGCTTACTCCACGTACATATAACTAGAATAAAATGTCAGTCGTTACGCTACAATTATAGCTGCAAGTATGACCACCACTTCTACTATTTATTATATGACTTGCAGTACTACGCTGGTATAAAAACTTTTCTCACCAACCCATCATCATCATCATCATCCACTACCACCATCAACTTGTTTTTAATGTTCTAATGCTGCTGCTGTTATTGTTGTTATTGTTGTAATTATTCTTAATCCAAACGTTACTACTCGCTCGTTTTATGTTTGTTTTTATATTTGTATTCGCATATTTGTTTGCTGTTTTTTTTTCTAAGTGAAATCCTGTTTTTCCACGAATAGCGCGTAGAGGTTTATCTTATTTAGTGCAGTTTTGCTTGTGTGGCTAAAACTAAAAGGAAGATCAGAGACAGAGAGAGGGACAGAGAGAGGGACAGAGAGAGAGAGAGACAGAGAGAGAGACAGAGAGAGAGAGACAGAGTAAGAGTGGTCTTCATGCATTAAAAAACAAATAAAAGCTGGACACAGTAAGTATGCGTTTTAAAAACTAAAAGTGCGTTTATTATTGTCGAGTGTTGTTGGTAAAACCACAAGCAAATCTTATTCTGTTTACAATTTTGTTTTTAACCCTACAATGATCCATGAGTTCTTTACTCGTTTTCGTTACTTTAGGCAACATACGGCTGTTATCTACATTTTCCATTATTTCCATGCTTTGTTGTGGTTCCATTAATCAAGCTCTTTTGAGCTCACCAACTGATTGGAAAACTTGGCAGTCACATCTATCTTAGCCTAGAACCAACATTTCTATGGATTTCCTTCTGCTAATTGAGTTCAGTTCTTTTATAAGAAGTGGCACTGCCTGCCAAGAGACAACAAAGGAAGATATTCCAGTGGTTGCATATCAGCAGAAGTTTTGCATGTGACGTATATTCTCGTCAACTGCGTTCTGAAAGTATTCTTTTTGGTAGTCTGCTTCAAAACGCAAATATCGCCGCTATAATCAAGATCTTTTAGACGCGCACCTAAACCGTTTGTTATGTCTCGTTCATTATTGCATTTCTTATTACGATGCTCCTTGTCGAACTCTCTATTTTTGAAGAGCCTTGTCCCTTATAAAGATAAGCGACAGTTTGCATCTTCTTATATATAAAAATGAATGTGTGTTTATTTGTTTGTGGGTTTGTTTGAAGTCTATAGACGGCTGAATCGATTTTTCTTGAAATTTTCACAGTATCTTCCTGTATGTCTGGAAGGAGTTATAGGCTACTTTTTATGTTGAAATAGGCAAATAAAATAAAATAAAATAAATAAAAAAAAGTATGAGTGTTATTGTTTAACAAAATATTACGTATACGTCACCCGTCAGCTCTATGAAATATTTTATACACGACAGTAATTGAAATACGTTTATATATATAAAAATGAATGTGTGTTTATTTGTTTGTGGGTTTGTTTGTTTTGTTTTGTATAGAATCGATGGCAATTTTAAAACATATAAATCCATCTACAGTATCGATGGATACTGATATCGTCAATTATCCTGCCGAATTTTTGAATTCGCTTGATTTACCTGGATTTCCACTCCACGAATTGAAGTTAAAAATTGGCGTTGCAATTATTTTACTGCGAAATATTGATCCACCACGACTTTGTAATGGTACTCGATTAACAGTTAAGAAATTAATGAGCAATTTAATCGAAGCAACTATTATAAGTGGCAAATATAAAGGAACGGATGTTTTTCTACCTCGGATCCCAATGATAACATCGGCAATGCCGTTTGACTTTAAGCGATTGCAGTTTCCTATACGCTTGGCCTTTGCAATGACAATAAATAAATCTCAAGGTTAATCCCTGCAAGTTTGTGGCATAAATTTTGAAAATCCATGTTTCTCTCATGGACAGCTTTATGTTGCATGCTCGCGGGTTGGTAAACCTTCAGATTTGAATATATACGCACCTAAAGGAAAAACGAAAAATATTGTATATCCTAAGGCTTTAGAATATAAATTAATTACATATTAAGAAATATTGTAATTGTAAATATAAAAAAAAATATATAAGTAACTCTTAAATATTGTACATACATATATCCTAAGAAACAAGAATAAGAAATAATTATTATAAAACAAAATAAATATTTTAAAATCCAGATTTCTTCTTATTTTATTACGGTGAGGTTATTGACTAAAAATAATAAAAATATGTATAAGAAAAATGTATGTACATCAATATATTTTGAATATTTATATTTCATATTGATAGGAGTAGCGAAGCACACCGGGTTTTAGCTAGTTTCTGTATAATTCCCGGTTGATTTTCATTTGATACCTCGATACAGCTTTATAGTTGAGTGATTTCGAATTGACAGTGCAGGGGCAAGTGTGTCGAAAGCTGTTTAGAAATCGGTGAAAATGTCCATGTGGCTGTGAGATATGATGCAATGCGATACAACAACATTTTTTCAGCCTTTGTAGATTTTCTGCAAACTCAAACGGAAATTGGTTACCCGCCATTGCATGATGCACCACTTTGGCTGGCAAGATTTTGAATACCAATATCAAACTCGGTTTTACGACTCAGTTTTATGATTTAGTACGATTACTTTTCACTTAGAATTTCTACAATTTTTTCTTATCAGATTTATTCTTCGGGAAAGACACTTTATTCACATTCATTCATAATTGGCCATTACAACCCTTCAGTCAGGAATACGGCCAAGCTTCTCACACCACTCATGGTGTGTGCGTTAATTTTATACATGGTGGTGGGATCTACAGTTTAGAGTCGACTCCGAACAACAGATTTTTGAGAAACTTTTTCGTGGCAGGTTTATTTACTCTCAGAGCTTTTGACAGAAATCTGCTGAGAGGAAGTCACCGACGAAATATTTTTTTTTCATATTTCGTTTTGATGTCTAACCTGGGAGACGAACCTGGGCTTTACGTCTAATAAGCCAACACACTACCTACTAGACTACGGCGACTTCACCTAGTAGGCTACTTCGATTTCAAAAAGGCACTTACAGTTCATAATTCAGGTTTCTGGATATCAGCTTTGTCAGTAACGAAAAGTGCGTATAAGATCGTTTTTATCAGAGGGTGGCACGACCAATTTCCCTTTATGGTGCTAACGTTCGGTGGTCAGTGTGCAATCATCATTGTTACTACTGGCTGACAGATAGAGTAAGCAGGCAGTCAGCTGTTCTGATCACCTGTACACTCTGTTAGACCCAACTAGGAGATTATTTACAGCGCTTAATTGCTCTTCTATTGAAGGAAACGGGTGTGCTATAACCTAAACGACAGACTTACTGCGATCCTGGAAATTTATATCATTCAAAGGTAGCTCTTATAATAATTTCAGGACATAGGAAAATAATTGATAATTGCGTTAATGATGAATCGACTTGTACCAGTACTATGTTTATGGGGTTTCGGGGCCACTTCTTCCATACAAAATTTGGGAGGATACATATCTGTAAAAGAATTAAATCATAAACAGATCGTGATCAGATTGTAAACAGATATAAAGCAGATCGTTACCAGTTCGTGATCTGTTGTATTATATCTGATTATGATCTGCTAATGATTTAATTCTTTGACAGATATGCATGCTCCCAAATTTTGTATGGAAAAAGTGGCCCCGAAACCCCATAAACACACTACTTGTACCAGTAAAAAACACGGCATAGGTCATCTGATTACTTCTGTTAGCCTAGATATTTTCCAACTTCCTTAGCAGCAGGAGAATGCGTGCAAAATTGCTAGATTCTGCTGGACTTTAATTGGTAGAAAGAGTTTGATTTTGGACAAGTTGAGGACTGATTGTGTTCTGTTTTTAATTGCATGGCTATCCCTCATACAACTGCTCTTCTCACAGATCACAATCCTTTTGGAAAACATATCCATGTATTAAGCATTCACTCGATTATCTTCTACAGCGTTATTGTAGTGAGTGACACAAACGCATTCAAATCAAATATGATATGTGTATGTATAAGGGTACCCATAACTACTCCAGAAGATTGCTCACATCAACACCTTTATTTTAGGCGTAATATATGTAAAATGAATACGTAATAGAATAAGATTTGCTAAGTTAAAGTATGTATAAAAATTAATGTTTTGTTAATTTTAACAACATTTATGTTTGTCTCCTTAGTTTTGACTTTTTCTTTTGTTTTCTTCTGTCTTACATTGTTTTGTTTCGTCTTTGGCAGACAACGTTTATGTATGCGGAATAAGTAAAAGGAATTTACAAAGAATTGGTAAAACTTCTTATCAAAGCAGCCCTTTTCCTCATCCACAAGAAAAAAATTGAAGGAGAAAAAAAACAAACGACAAGGAAAAGCGAAAAGAGATATTAAAACGGGAAAACGGGAAAACGTTGAACTTTATTTTGCAATGCGTAAAAATAAAGATGCTGAATGCTGAGCAAACACTTCTACATTGACAATGCAATGATGGCGTCAACTGATACATAAGCGTACACACACACATATACACATATAATCTCGACAATACATTCATACGGCTGAATACTGTCGAAAAACTTTTTCGAATGGACGTGATGTGAAAAACTGTATGATCAAAAAACCGTTTTTCTTTAAACATTGTTGTTTTTTCTTTTGTTTTTTGTCTTTTTTTTCTGTCGAAGAAAACGAAACGAAGAAAAAAAAGGAAAGAAAATGAAAAAAGAAACACTAAATCGTGACTAAAATTTCAATTTACCAAATGAATTGTAAAGACAAAAACAGTCCGTCCAACTGACAAACAGACACTTTGGCTGCCTATTACACTTACTGCCTGACTGGCAGCCTGACTCACGGTCTACAAACTACTGCGATAATATTTATATGTAACTAACGATGTCAAATAAAACAAGTTTAACTCGAAAGGATAATGTCGGGTGATGAGTACCAGCAGCACATCACCCTCTATGACACCCAACTCATTGTGTGAATGGTTGACAGGAAAGAAGGAGGCGGGCACAGATAGAGAGAGAGAGAGAGAGGAAGTCGAGAAAAATTTAAAGTCAGCATATAACAAAAGCCAAAGGAAATGCATTATAAAATACATACATACACACATAGACATACATATGTATACGTGTTCTTGTACAGAGTTATGCAAGTTCGAGAGTTTTTTTTTTTAAATAGAAATCAAATTAAGATTTCAAACTAGTGTTGCTAAATGCTTAGAATGGAGAGCAAGCCAGTCACAAGTGTTGGAGTTATACTTCCTATAATCCATAATTTTTTAAAAGAAAAAAGATTTGCCAAGTGATTTGGTTTTTATTTAGAGATTTAAACTACTGGCACAATTTTTATGAGGAAACAGTGGTTGCTCAGTAATTGCTAGAAGGATTCCAGAAATGCTGTCTCTAGCTTTAAGGCAGGAACAATTTGGATTCCACACCACAAGTCAACAATTGACTGGTACATGGCATTCACCACTATGTGTAATAGACTTTGGGAAAGTCTTCGATAAACTGAAGCACAGTGTTATCTGGAGCGCACTGTCATATAAGAAAATCTCTCACCAATTCGTACGTTTTATAGCGAGCGTATTGTGCAGTATTAAACATGACAAACTACGACAATAGTGTGTTCTGCCACTACTGCTATTTAACATAGGTTTTGTTAAGATTCTCAGAAAGACCTTCTAAAGCGCCCAATTGATAATGTGGGGCTTGGAAGGTCGTCTAAATGATCTAAGTATGTAGACGATACGTCTTATGTCACATAGCTTCTCGCATTAAATTTGCAAAGTTTAACATTGATAGTGGAAACAATTTCCAAATTTATTTGCGGTTATATTAGCCCTTATCTGTCTAGGTAAAAAGATGCAAATATTGTCGAAATAGCCATACCTTGTAGAAAGCATTTAGACGGTATCAACAGAGTTGCCATAGAATGTCATAGAAATTTTTTCTATTACGCTTGTCTTGAAAAAAATACCAACTATTCTCTACTTAAACTAAATAACTTAGATTGACAGGCGTTGGTATAACTCAGGTAATGAGTTCCACTTTTAAAATATTATGTAGCCTGCATGTAATTCCATTCATTCTTGTTACTAGGTAGATAGGTAGGTATAAGCGGCCGCCTTCCAAAGAAATCGGATGGATGTAAAGGGCTATCCATTTCGTGGTTTCAAAAGTATGGGACTGGAATTCGACATCTGTCAAACTAAGTTGTGAAACCAATTTTTTTCTTTTCAGTTGAAAGTCTGACATTGACGAAAATGGATCGCTTAACTATCACACAACGCATAAAAATTATCAAAACCTACTACAAAAATGGTGATTCTCCCACAGCCACGTATCGGCAATTTTTCGAACAAAATGTTCTTCAGCGATGAAGCAGATTTCACACTCGGAGGGTATGTTAACAAAAAAAAATTGTCGTATTTGGGGTTCTGAGAATCCTCAAGTAATTAAAGAGAGGCCATTACATCCAGAAAAAGTCACTGTTTCGTGCGCTCTTTGGTCCGAAAGTGTGATTGGAACTTACTGGCTGAGATACCGCCCAATATGTGTCAAAAAGTGGTCGAAAATTACCTCAAAAGAATCAATGCTTGCAACACTTCGCGTGCAGGTCATTTAAATGATGTAGTGTTTCACACATGATCTCAACGTTCAAACTTTACAATAAAAAAGAAATATCATGAAAAAAAAAAAATTTATATGTGTTTTATTTACGGTTACTTTTGAAATCACGAAATGGATAACCCAATACATAGGCCCTTGGAGCCCACTGTGATACCACACTTCATGTCAGCTATCCCCTAGTCCTGTTAGCACTTCGAGCTTACAATGAAGCAACTCAAACTGCCGACGTCAATGTCCAACAAATAACCCGGATCATCGATGTAGTAGGCATCAAGATGTCTCTTTCTCCTATGACATAGTGCCGGGCATGTTTCCGGTAGATGAAGAACAGTCTCTTCCTCCTACTAGTCCCTGCACCTTCTACATAAATCATTTGCAGCATAATGCACGTCACGACTCCTATGATCGCACTGAGCACGCTTCTTTGGAGTTTAAGCGGCCTTGTAGGTCGCCCTCCATCCACCCTCGGCCAGATTATGCACGCCTTTCTTATCCGAAGCTGACCACCTGTGGCTGGCAGAATCCGTGACTTCGTTATCAATCATGAGCTTGCAGGTCCCCAAAAGCACCCCAATACTTAAGAATTCGTAGGAGAGTTCGATGGTACTCTTGTTACTAAGTCATGTAACAAACTATTTAAACAATTCATAGTTTCCTTTCATTTCAACAATACTGCTTCGGTTCAGGGGAGATTTAATTAGAGCGCTGTGTCAGATACTTGATTCATCAGGCCACAGTGTTCTCTGATCAATTTCGTGTTAGGCTTGGTTTTCCTCATCGTAACCGTAGTTTCCAAAGTTCTTATCGTGACTATTATGTTCATCGGACTTAAGCCCAATGAAGCATTTAAAGCTGATGTGGAACAGATTTTAATTTCCCTGACTTTTGGAGGATGATTTATGATTGGACACTATATCCATGAAAAGTATACAAATTTGTAAAGAAATGTAAATGGTTCTCTACAAATTGTTGCAGTTTTTTCTATTGTCATATACTAATCATATCAAACATGAGCTTTCTCAGTAAATTTCATGTCAGCAAAACTAATTCAGTGATCCATCTAAAGATTACTTACTTAATTGGCCATTACAACCCTTCAGCAAGGATTACGATCTAAATTTCTCTGTAAAATTACACTCAAACCTGCCTTGCTCTGTATGATAAAATGAAAAACAAAAAGAAAATAAGAAAAATTAATAAAAAAAAAGAAAATGTTTTTCCTTTCGCCTTAATAAGCCCTTCGTTAAAAATACATTCAAACACATGCGAACAGATCCTACAAATGAACGAAAGGATGAAAGTTTCTGTTGTCAACTTTTAAAGAAAAGTGTTAAATTTTGTGAGCAGAAGGAATGATAATAAAAACTGAATGTATTTCTCTCATAAATTGGGCTGAAAAAATTGTAGCACTTTTTAAAGGCAGCTTAGTTAAGTTGAAGAGGGCATAAAAAAAAGTTCATTTTATGCTAATCAAATAATTTCTTTTTAAAAAGGGATTTTGCTTTGTTTTAAATTTTTCTTTTAAATTAAATAAAATTGTCATCATTTGTATTCCAAAATAACTTTATTCACCTAATTTAGGGTCAAAACTTTGTCGCAAGTTCAAGTTAGTTAAACTGTGTAGTTAGTTTATTTATTCTTCTATAAGCGTATTATAATAAACTATTCAACTGTATGCTATGAAATGTTGCAAATGTGTATCATGTCTCGAAAATTGTCAGAAATATTTTAATATGTCTTCAATGTAAGTATCGAAATATTGTCTGCTATAAACTACACCAGTATTGCCGAAGTTTTACTTTTAACTCCGTTTCCAACAAGGCAAAGTCAAGACACATATGTATATGTATGTACATCGATAGTGATACTAGTCCTAGTCAATCTCCAAGAAAGAAGTGGTTAAGAACCCTAAAATCTACCATAGTCCAGATATATTTCGTAAATTCCAAATTAATGTCAAATGCCTAGAGTTCACAATCCTATGAAATTCCCGAGCGTAAAAATTTAGTGAAATAGATATAGACGCTGCAGTTTCCGTAAAGATCACTCAACTTATCTATCCACACTGTAATGAGGTTTTGTAGTTGGCATCGGAAGTTAGTTTTGGCTATCGAGTCGCACTACACGTGTGGGAATAATTCTATTCGAATCTTATTTCTTATATCGGGTGGGCCATTTATCGGTTTAAATTTGAACCATCGGTTTATTTCGAATCTGGCAATACTTATATCATTCCTTTCTGTATATTATCTCTACTGAACGTAATGAATCGATTTACCCTTGAGCAACGTTGGAATTTATTGGGCCAAGGAGAGACTGCACAATAATAACGATTTTGCCAAAAAAAAATTTGTTTTTTCGAAAGAAGCTCCTTTTCATCTTGTTGGGGTATTTGGTTCACAGAAAACGTGGTCAACCATTACGGTTGACTGTTTGGTGTGGCTTGTCAATCGGAGGCATCATTGGCACATATTTCTTTTGAAAATTAAGACGCCGCTACTATTACAGTCAATGGAAACACTTATCGTACCATGATAACCGATTTTTTATATGCGCACTGCATGGTATTCAAGTAAACGATGTTTGGTTTTAACAGGATGGTGCAACTTTATTGCGTCATACGTTTGATGGCCATTTAGTTAGCCGAAATGGTGATGTCAATCGACCACCAAGAAGCTGCGATTATGATTTGAGCTGTTAGGCAATTTCCTGTAGGGAGCCGATAAAAAAAAAAGTGTTATGCCGACAAACCAGTGACAATTGAGCAACTGAAGGCCAACATTCGTGATACCATACACTCGAAAAAGTGTACGAAAATTAGTCCAATAGAATGAGCTACTATGAGGCTAGCCGCGGCAGCCATATGAATGAAATAAAATGCCGATTTCAAACCGTTTTTGCCCTATACCATTTTTGAATTGAAACTTTTACATGGTCCACCCTTTATTTTCTAACAATCTTCTAACTATTATTCTCGATCATTCACAAAAGTTTTTTAACTTCGACGCTAGGCATGTGGACTTTCATTTGATACTGGCCATTATGCCTGCAATAAGCACTTATACTGGAAGAACTTTCTATTAATTCTGCCTTGAGGAAGAAGAGTCCATAGAGCAGTGACTGTGTACCATGGGATGTAGGAGATATAAGCTACTACATGTATATGTACTAGTTAAACACAACTTGTTTATATACAGTATATCCACTGCGTCAAGGTAATTCTCTATATTTGGTGCAATCAGAAGGCTGTTATCCATTTAGAGCTGCTAAACTGAGATCACGCTATCACAAGAGAACTGTACAGACCACAATTAATTGTTGGATTTTTTTTGTAATTGCAATAAATACAAAATAGTTATTTTGAAGTGTTGGATTATTAGACGTGAGGCCACGGTTTATACCTCATGTCAGACATCGAAACGAAATGTGAAAAAATTATTTTTTCGTTGACTTACTTCAGGTAGATTTCTGCCATAATCTCTGAGAGTAAATAAACCTGCCATGAAAAAGTTTCCCAAAAATCTGTTGTTCGCATAGATGGGCACTTTGCAGTACCAGTAAAATTTCAGTAAAAATTGATTTTTACTGATTACTGAAAAAAATTTCAGTATTCAGTAAAATTTTACTGCTAATGCAATCTAAATTTCATTTAAATTTCATTTAAGTGTCATTTAAATTTAGATTGCATTAACAGTAAAATTTTACTTTTTTTCATTTAAATTTTATTTAAATTTCATTCAAATTTAGATTGCATAACAGTAAAATTTTACTGAATACTGAAATTTTTTTCAGTAATCAGTAAAAATCAATTTTTACTGAAATTTTACTGGTACTGCAAAGTGCCCATCTATGGTTGTTCGGAGTTGACTTTAAACTGTAGACACCGCCATTCATGTATAAAATTAACGCACGCAACATCAGTGTTGTGAAAAGCTAGGTTGTAATCCTGGCTGAAGTGTTGTATGCATGTATCGGGGATCAACAATTAATCATTTTTTTCGCTACACATAAGTACTCATGAAATTTTGAGTACGAGTGAGTCAACAGTATTGAAATTAAGCTACTCCGATTCGTTCGTACTCAATACAACATTGATTTATAAGTACAGGTTGCACTGAGTATGAGTACAACGTTGACATCAAACTCATAACATTCGAAATATGTTTGACTCATACGCCTAATCATTCAGATTCATAAATTTAGAAAAATACTTATAATACTCATAAATGATTCGAGTGATTCGAATCATTCATCAAAATTTAATTTAATTTTTACAAAAAATGAAGAAAGAAAAAGACAGAGACGAAGACAGCAAACAATGCAAAAAGACACAACCTTCTGTGAGTATTATAGTGTTCGTATGCGAATCATACTTATTTTGTGATTCTTGTAAATGTTGAGTAAAGGAGAGTCGAAATCAACAACATCATGCGTATCGTATTGTTAAGTATGAGTACGATGCGTACGATGAGTACTTCAAACTTTGAATATGAGTAGTATGGTATGATATTAAAATAAGTATGAATGCGTATAAGTATCAGAAATTATGAGTATGAATCAATCTATAAATAAGTATGAATGCGTATAAGTATCAGAAATTATGAGTATGAATCGAATCTACCAATATTTTTGAATACTCATTGCTGATCTGTGGTATGGTATGGTACTATTACAACAGACCTGTACGGACAACAATTTATTCTTTGAAGCGAACACTAGTCACGATGATATTTTCATGTATAATTTTTTGTATTTTTTAAATGCATACACATACATACATATATACACATATATAAATACATTTAAAATATATTAGAAATGCTAACGAAATTAATGCAACATTGTTTGAACAAATTTTTAACAATGTGGTTGACATTGCGTTGGTAATTGAACCCCACTACAAAAACAATATAAAAAAAAAGAAAAAGAAGAACAAAATTAAATGTCACTATAAGTACATTAGCCCCTAGCGATGATCGTATAGAAGACATACTCGTACATGTGTAATTAAAAGATCCGTGATCAAATTGCCACATGCATACGCGTTCGTGCCTGTTGGGAAGCAATAGTGTGTGGCATGTTTTTTCTTTTCTTCTCAAATAAGAATTTATTTTTGTTTTTTGACAAAAACAAAAAGAAAAAATCAAAGAAACTTAAGAAACTTTTTAGAATGATAATGATCGCGTATAATTTGTTTTACCCAAATGGGTTGGTAACCGAACAGCAACAACAATGACTAAAATTTGTTATATTTTTAGCTGGCAAATGACAAGACACATTAAATTGAAAAGCAAAGCAAAGCAAAGAATAGAAATGAATTTTTGTATTTTTTTTTTAATAGAAATGCCTGTGTACAGAAGAAGCTGCATATTTCTGTATGTACTTGTTTTTGTTGTATAGAAAAGTCAAGTGCATTTTTATTCAGATTTTCCTCTTCGTTTTTCTTCTTTCTAAAAGAGCAAGAATAGTAAAGAATCTCAGTGTGATGGCAATTTTAAGTCGATTTTCTATTTGAAATAGAAAAGAAAAGGCAAGGCTTTTGAAGCTTAAAAATATATTTTCTTTCTGGACTACATTGGTATACCACGATAATTCATTTAAAATTTTGTACATCATCAAGTATAAGGCACAAGTGATTCCATACTAATGCTTCTGTTTGTAGATTTTCTGTTAAAATATGGCAGTCGTATCAAATGTCAACGTTTTATATACAAAATAAACAACAACCAACAACAAAACAATTTATCAACCAAAGTAGTGAAAGTTTCCTTTCAAGAATTTTTTATTTCTTCTCTTCTTTTTTTTAGAAAATTATTTTCGTTTTTAATTTTTTCCAATTTATTTTTCCTCATGCTGACAAGAATTTTTTCTTGTTTTTATTTCTATTCCTGTTGATCTTAAATGCACAGTGCGTCTGTCGGGGGGTGGGGGGAAAGGGTCAACGAATTGTTTGTCACTTCTCTGCATGCGTGCTTGCGCAAGATTCAAATAAAAATTTAATTAAACTTTACAAAGTTTCTTTTTTATTTTTCTTTTTTTCCTTTTTGTTTTTTGCATCCGCCGCCAAACGTAAAGGGAATAGTAGAAATCCTTCCGTACGTACTTTTTTTTTGCTCGTTATTACTTTATTTGGTATTATTTGCTGGCAATAGTTCTTGGTGTTGTTATACGTTGCTAAAGCCTGCCAAAAAGTTTTCCTAACAACGCACAGTGGTTGCACTTGTATGGGAAGGAGCGACAAAAATAATTATATTAAAGACATAGTCTTGAAATTTTCACAGTACATTTCGGATATAATAACCACAATATTCTAAAAAAATGGGCGCGGTCACTTGGCCCTACCGCCCATTTTTTAAATTTCTTCCTTATAAAATATTCAGAATAAATTTTCGGTTTTCCAGAAATCTTTCAAGTACGTGTTTTTCTGCAAATTAAATTTAGCACTTTATTGTTTTCAAAAAAATATATTTTGAATTTGGATAACTTCTTTTCTTTTCCCTCAATATCTTTTCGTAACTAGGGAATAAACTGAAGGAAACCTTAGAGTTTACAAAATTTCGAATATGCCAATACTGTTGCTTTGTTAAATTTGTGTCAATTATTAATGCAAGAACTTCAGCGGCATTTGATTCCGAACAAGCTTGCTTTGGTTCTGAATATAGACTCCGTAAGGCATCCGCTGCAGTCGCATCAGTTTCTGCCAACTTTGCTACTCTTCGTTGTTTTGTTCTTTTTGAAGAACTTGAGAAATCAGATGAAGGGCGAACACGTTTATTCGGTTTTAATACTTGTTCTTTAGGTGACACAGAAACGTTTTTCAGTTTTAAAAAAACAACCTCTTTTTAGCTAACCAGTCTGAATGATTTTTTAAAACGTCTGATTTTAAGCGGTGAATCTTTTTCCAAATGTCAACAATTCTTTTACATAAATTCACATTTCAATTTAACACATTTCAATAAATCACAAAACGCACCTTCTTCGCATTCAAAATTAATTAATTTGATTACTTCGTCATTTCGCCGAATTTGAACCCTTCTTAGAGCACCAAAGCTCGAAAATTGTCATTCGTGAAAATATGCATTGACGGGATGTTTCTATTATGTAGAATAAAAAAAAACTATCAATAACAACAAAAATGTCAGTATTATTAAATCAAACGAGATACACAACAAATTTTGAAAACACAATAAACACAGAGGTTAAGCCAGTATATTAAATATATAGAAAAAAACTGCAAAAAGCTGCACTTGAATTAAACATAATTTGTTAATATAGATGCGTATCAATATTTACAAACCAATTTGGTCATTGGCTTTCATTGGGAAACTAACTAAAACTGTAATTATTTTTTAGAGAGAATTTCAAACGGTGTTAATAAAAACACTTCTTAAAAATCAGTACTTTACGAAAACTATAACACAATTTATTAAGTTATTATTTCTTAAAAATAATGTCAATACCATTCAAATTAATTTCCATTTTAATTATTTTAATTGGGCACTTTAATTAAATGTATTTTAACAATTTGATATTCACTTTGTTTTCACAGTCGCTTAGTCAACTTTCTTCTTCTATATAAAATCGCACTTTAATTGTTTGCATTTAAAAATTACCGTTAGATATTATCAAAACAAATTCAGAAGAGAGAAATTTGATGACATTAGCGACTATTTATTTCGCTACAAGACCAATATAGAAAACATTTTTTTTTTATTTTTGTCATATGGGGGCAACCACTGTGCAACGTGAGCACAGAAAAATGTGATTTTGTTTATAAATTTTTAATAAAAATGCCAAAACAAAATTGTTCTTTTATTTATTGACCATTACATTACAATGTTAAATGTGACTAAGAAGAGATTAACCTTATTGTAAAACGATGGGATCACCACAAAAGGATGAATAAAATCAGGGGTGGCTTTGGGCCGAAATATCTAATAATGCATCAAAAGGCCTTTATTCTAGTAAGGAGGCCTCCTATGCTTCAGGATCCGCATATTTTTAACATATCGCTGAGCATAGTTCCAGTTATTCCATTACGCACATACTTATGTTATATTTCCAAGTTGCTGACAAAAAGTCAGGCAGTAATAAAGGTATTCGAACACGATCGATAACCATTCTGTGAAATATCGAGTGTTTTTTAGCTTTGTGAGAATTGCAGACATCGATAACTATAGTAGTTGGATAGAATTATGGCCATTAGGTTAGTTTAAATGACAAGTACAATACTCGGAGGGCAAAATAACCCATTGTAATATACGTCTTAAAGGAGACAGAGGATAATAAAGGAGATAGGGAAAAACGGAAGAGGTGGGAAAGGGAAGATAAGGAGACGAAGGAAAAACACAAATCACAAACACACAAGAGAGCTCGACTGCACTTCACAACCTGCTCAACCTTTTAATGAATCTATGGAGAGCCTTAATGTTGGCACTCGACAAAGAGTCCAAATCTTAGAAGAAGCGCCTGCCCAGGGTCCTCAACCTCAACAGAGACAGTTACAGAGGAGGTGTTCGATGGTTTCTAACTCCTCCTCGTCGTAACACACCACGCAATAGTCCCGCTGGGATCTATTGTCGGCGATCTAATCTCGCAGTGCCCTGTAATAAAACCAATAACTAAACTCAGACTGGCCAGCAGTTAATTTGTTTTATCACTGTCTATATCAGGCCATTGACACCTCGATACATAACATCACGATCCATTCCTCCAACGGCTCTGCTTTCCGCCCTGACCCATCCAGTGATGAGGCCGTAGTCAGATTGGGGGGATCAGGACCCACTAGCAAATCGCCCTCAGAAAGTGAACCTAATCTCGAGAGAGCAATCGCCGTCTTATTGCCAAGTATACCGCTATAACTTGGAACCCAGCACAGATGGATTCGGTCTGGTCCAAACAGCCTTAAACACTTTTTGCACTCACGAACAAGCCGTGATACTCACCAGACCGACGCAATGGCCCTTAGGGCAGCCTGACTGTCAACGAAAATCATATAAGATTCCGAATTCGAGGTGGGCCTACTAGCTATGGCATCGATAGCCTTCAAAATAGCAAAAATCATTGTATGAAACACGCTACAGGCTGTTAAGTAGATGACATTTCTATTCGAAAATGTTAGAAAAGCCGTCATGAATTGCTTAAGCTTTTAAATTGTAGAAATTTACTTAAAAAATAAACAATTTAAAGTGCACTCATAGATTACTGAGCAAATAAATCGTGCTTTTGTTGATCATTTTCTTTTTAATTTAACTCTTCTCGATTCAAAACCATCAATAAGACAAAGGAATATGAGTACAAAAGGGAGTATTGCTCCTGTAGATCGAAATCAACTACATGGAAAACTTTTCATAAGAAACTTGTTTTATTTGGCTATGCCTTTAAAATACTGCTCGTAAAAGAATCAAGTCCTATTTTCTCTGATTGACCTCATTTGAAATTGTCCGAAGGTGAGATTTTTTTCTATTAAAGATTTGTGTTTAGATTTGGAGCTTATTTCTGGTAAAATGACTACGTCGATAAACAAAATTGTGGTATTTGGAATGAAATCGGTCCTCAATTCATTGCAATTGACTGTTTGGCACGGTAATATATAAATACTTGCAGAATTATCTGTTCTTATTACTTTCGAAAGGAACACGGTGTTTGAGTGTTTGATTTCTCTCAATATGCCTAGATTACTACTTACACACTTAATTGATCATTACAACTATTTTGTCAGCATTACCAATCAGCTTATCCCACCACTTATGTTGGGTGTGGTAATTTTATCCATAAGTGGCGCGACCTACAGTTTAAAGTCACAGACCAATTTTCGTGCACTTTTTCGAATGTATGAGGTCGTATCTCGGCAATGACATCACGAATGTTGGTCTTCAAATGCTTAATTGTCTCTGGTTTGTCGGCATAACACTTTTCTTTAATGGTGCTCCACAGAAAATAGTCTAATTTTGTCAAATCGCAGCCTCTTGGCGGCCAATTGGCATGAACATTTCGTCTAATTAAACGGTCATCAAATATGTGAAGCAATAAATTGATTGTGGCATAAGATGTGTGGCATGTTGCATCATCCTGTTGAAACTAAACATCGTTCACATCAATACCGTGAAGAGCGGGTACAAAAAAAATCGGTTATCATGGTGGAATAGGTGTCTCCATTGACCGTAATGGTTGCGCTGTCCTCATTTTTAAAGAAATATGGTTCAATGATGCCTCCGCTCTACAAGTCACACCAAGCAGTGGCTCCAAATACGGAAACTTTGCTGATTAACGTGCAGACCAATATGAAAATGAGCTTCACCTAAAAAGACGACTTTTTTTTTTCATCATGCAGTTTCTCGTTGGCCCATCGGGACGAAGCGAAAACGAAGCGGATGGTTATGCGGCTTCAACCCTTCAACCAATTGAACAGTGTGAGGCGTCACACCGAGATCTTTTCGCAAAATTCGATGTAAACTGTTGGGTGAAATATTAAATTCTTGAGAACGATACTCTCAGCCACAGCTTCAATATTTTGTAGTGTACGCACTGTTCGAGCACGCTCACATCTGGGCATGAAACTAGTTTCACGAACTTTAGCAATAAACTTGAGAATACCGGGCAGTGTTGCTCCTACTATGCGACCAAAGTTTGTACGAAATTTTCATGCAGTTTCCAAACAATTGTTTTTGTTTTGGAAATAAATTTTCAATAAAACTGAAGGTTGCTTAAGCTTAAATCCATTCATTTCGTTCAGTGGCGAGAATATACTGAATATTGTGACAGAATAAAATGATATAAGTATTGCCAGATTCAAAAGAATCGATGGTTCAAATTTAAACCGATAGATGGTCCAACCGATCGAAGAATTATTACAAGTTAAGTACATACATACATACATAATTGACCATTACAACCCTTCAGTCAGGATTACGGCCTAGCAACTCACACCACTCATGTTGTGTGCCTTAATTTTATACTTAAGTGGCGGGACCTACAATTTAACGTCGACTTCGAACGACAGATTTTGAGAAACTTTTTCATGGCAGGTTTATTTACTCTCAGAGTTTTTGGCAGAAATCTGCTGAGAGGAAGTCGCCGAAGAAATATTTTTTTTTTCATATTTCGTTTTAATGTCTGGCCTGGGGCTCGAACCCGGGATTTACGTATAATAAGCGAACACACTACTTACTAGACTACGGCGACTACCAAGTATAAGTATCAAATTTAAACCGATAGATAAATTATTACAAGGGAAGTAACTTAGATTTTAGGCTCCTTTATGAGAAAGAGTTTCTACGAGTTTTGCATACTACCCGTTAGACTATCAGAACTGCCAACTATATAAATAATGTGCTAATCTAATATCCGCCACTGTATGCATATTATAATGAATGTTTTACATTCCTTTATATAAAAATATGATGACTTCATATTGCATATGCGCAACTCAACGAAATGTGACAAATATTGTATAATCGAAATACAATTCTATATTTTTTTGGCCAATTTTTTTTTTTGCAATTTCGAAGGTAAAATAAAAATAAAAACAAAAATAAAAAAAAAAATGAAAATGTTTACAAAAAATTTTCCATTGCAAAATATTATGAAAATATGAAAGAAAATATTTTTATTTTTTATTTTTCATTTTTCAAAAAATTACAAACAAACAACCAAACTGCTACAATTGAAAATTGAAATGCTATCATAAAGGCTAAGAGGGTGATGATGACGACGATGTTATTTATATACATACGTAACCAACAAATAGAATTACGAATAGAAAAAAAAATATAAAGAAAATGTATTTTTTGAAAATGGAAAATTGAAAAGAAAAAAAATCTTTGAGATAAAAAAATAAAAGATTTTTTCCCATTTTAAACTGTCCACCCACAGAAGAAACAACAAAAAAGAATTAAAAAAAAAAAAATTAAAAAGAAAATTTAAAATAAATATTTTTGTTTGTTTCAGTTTTTGGCGAAATAAATTTTGCTTTTCTTTTTGCCAAAAAAACAGAAAAAACAACAACAAATAAATACTTTTATCGCAAAAATTATTTTCAAACAGTCAGGTCTCATTGATCTCCCTACACAGCTATGCTAGAAGATTTTCTCGACGGAAACATGCCCCGTCCATAACCACCCTAACTAGCTAACCTAACTTTTAAAACAGCAAAAATAGTTTTCACTTCCGTTGTATGAGTATATGCCACAACTCGACACTCATATTTTATTTGTAATTCCACACACTTTTCTGTTCAATGTGTTCGTTCTCCTTCTTATTATTATTTTCGCAACTTATTTTCAATGCTTCTCGTTCTTTCAGTTTTCAGTTTTCTGGCGCATGTTGTGGGTTTTCTTAGTGAATATCTTGAGAATTTTTTGTTTTTTTTTGTTGCTCAAGAATTGCATGTTCACCTTCTTGATTTTAAAATTTATGCTTTTTAGTTTAATTTTTAGTAAAGAAATGAAATGAAAACTTTTGCAATAATTTCTCCAAAAACGTTTTTATGGTGAATTGAATTGCGAAGAAAACATTTTGCGGATGGCGTCCAAAAACTTGAGAGCATTTGTTAAGGTAAGGTTCTAAACTAGAGAAGAAAAAAAAACAAAATGAGAAAAAGAAACGTTGTTCTGTATTCTTGTATGCGTTTGTCTTAGAAAGCACAAATACAATATTTTAAAGGAAGTTACTGTAGGCAGTGGCATCTTAAAAATGGGAACAAGGGAAATTTCAGTCTCACTCTGTCCTACTATATTCTCTGAAGAACTGAGAATTTTTGTGTCATACACTCTGACTGACGAAATGGTTTAGGTTGGCTACGTTTGGTAGAAGGCATTCAGTAATTATTTAATCCTAGCTACCAAACTAAGGCCGGCTATTTTTTTTGGGGTAGTTTTAAGATCTTAGTATTGCGCTGATAATACATATTCTTCTCAGTCAAGCTTTATCAAACCATAAAGAATTTCTATTTCTATCACATAAAGCTGAATACATTTTTTTTACAAATGATCTTCTTCTGTGATTATAAGGCTCTAATTATGGAGCTCCAGAGCTCCAATCACTCTCGAGCCGTTGAAACAATGACCACCGTTATGTGAACTTTACATATTAAAATGTTGCGTTATTTCTCAATACGGAAATTTAATAATAGAAATCATAGTAGTCTAGTAGGTAGTGTGTTGGCTTATTAAGGCCACAGTTCAAGCTCCAGGTCAGACATCTCGAACATAATGAAATATTAAAAATTATTTCTTCAGCAACTTTCTCTCAGCAGATTCCTGGCAGAAACTCTGAGAGTAAATAAAATTGCCATGAAAAGTTTCTTAAAACCTGTCGAGTCGAGTCGACTTCAAATTGTAGGTCCCGCCACTGATGATGTGTATAAAACACACAATATAAGTGGTGTGAGAAGCTAGGTTGTAATCCTGACTAAGTGCTTGTGATGACCCTAGGGCTCCAATCACTCCCAAACCATTTAGAGATTTCGATGAACCCATGGACCCCCATGATATGAACTTACCATACCGAAATGTTGCGTTATTCCCCGATAATGAAGGACAATAACAGAGGAGATGAAGTGCTAGTTCTTGTACATAATTTTAACTGTCATTGTATGCATTTATTGGGTATGAAGTAAACTAGGTGATATTTTGAGTCCCTCCGAAAAATGTACACAATTCAGCTGCGACAGAAAAACAAAGTAAAATCTAAAATAATACAGCGATGTCTTGGATCTTATAAGAGGAGCTTCCATGCCACTGATGGAGAATATCACATGAAAGGCTCTTATAGAGAACATTTCGGAAAGAAATTGTGTAGTGAATGTTTATCAAGATTTTAAGAACAAGGAACAATATTTTCAATAGACAGAACAGACCTATAAAAAGTTCGGATGGAATTGGACTAGATGTAGAGGCTTGCGAGCGCTTGGTATAAGCGAGAGATAAGAACAGGCACCTAGAAATCTATATTCATCAGGGAACTTTATGATCTATTAAGTCGAGGGACTGAAAACTTCTTCCTTAATTGTTATCCCTGTAATCTATGACTTTGGCATCTTAATAATAAAAATTAATAAAGTAGCCAGGACTTGGGTGCCCTGCTAATCTAGTAGGTAGTGTGTTAGACTATTAGCGTGAGAGTCATGAGTTTGATTCCCACCAGAGACTATGGTCTGTTGCACACTACACTGAGCATAAGGTTAGATATAATTTGCAACTCTATAATAATTAATAAGTAAAAAACAAGGAGGATACGGGGTCCATTCCAAGATATTTGGATGCGTCAATAACAAATATTGCGGTATGAGTGAAATATTTTGGTTAAAAAGTATTTTGAGTCCATCGAAGGATCTACATAATACAGCAGGAATTGAAAAACAAAGTCAATTGAAAAATTGTATGGAATCATGTGGTTTGATCATATGGTAATTCGCAGCACTGAACAGGCTGATTAGCTTACGTGGAGGCGAATTTCCATGCTGCTATTATAGTCAGGACCTTTCTGTGAAGTGGATATAAATGTTTGAATTGGTATACCCAATAAAATGAGAAGATAGGGACAGGCAGAAACTTTTCTTAAACCAAATGGGTTTAAGACAATTTAAACTTTTGTTGGGTAATTTTAAATGCAATACGAAGATTTGGTACGATTTCAGTAACCGGACACTGTAGATTCAAAGAACACTTGTTCAGAATGGTGATCGTCTGGAACGCTAAGTGTAAAGAAGGGGGCATGTGTTAGACTATCTAGGAATACCACGATTTCAGTAACTGGTATTTTGAGAGGACACTGCAGATTCTGATACGAGCGGATCATCACAACATAGATAGGTAAGCGGGTAGCATGCCGTTCACAAACAAGTTTACTCGATTGCCCATATTATATATTGTGTTACCCAGGGTGAGGTAAGCCTCCTTATCATGATCCGTTAGTGGTGGATTTGAACCATCCCGAGCTCTTGATAAGGCAGTTCCCTTAGTGGCACATTTGCCACCTTGCCCAGATCTTCAAAAATTATTTCACCCAAAAACGGATGACGTCTGTTTTGTTCGCCGTTCTTTTTCCTCCATATCATGAGCTGAGCTTGTCAGCGAAACTGCCAATAGCGTAGGGTCTGGTTAGAATTCCTATTAGAAAGCAAACCGGTCTCTTGTCGAAAGCAACTACTTCCCTGGTTCTCCCGCTGACCACTGCAGAACATAGCAGTTTTGAAATTTGGCAAGCAGGTATGTTGAACCACACACAGTTTGTTGAATTCCATGCTACTTTTTGGAAAAGTATTCATATGGGGGAACATATATCTCCTCTTTTGTCTCCTCCTAAGGGAGAATTAATTCCCTCTAAATCTATTTACATTTTCTGCTGGCAAGCATCAGGTTTTTACAATTTTTGGTAAGCATCAATCATCATCAAGCATAAAGTCAATCACCATCAAGCAATCAAAAACCTTTCAAAATTTTTTGAAACTACTTTTCTAATATTTTATTTTTGTTCCATTCAGAGTCGCAATTATCTAATGAGGGATAGAGATTAGTAAAGCTACCTAGTAAAGTTATCTATTAAGCTATTTTCAGAATTTTTTCTTCATATCCAAAATCTTGTGTCAATGCTTAAGTAAATCCTTACTACGAATCTGATTGTTCAACTGCACCTTTACGCCATTTAACAGTTACTTTCAAATGCACAAATTTGACTCTTTATGTGTGCGTAAGATACAACCCTTTTGGCGTCTTTTACTACACACGGAGGCAAATATTTTATTTCATTTTTCATAAAACTTTAGAGCGCAAAGAAACAAAACTTTTTAACAAGTTTCACTATAAGTTCAGGTGGGGAAAGAGGCGAAAGGAAAGGAAACGCATTCACGGAAAAACTGAGCCAGGTTAGAAAGTTAAAGAAATCTTCGCTTTGCTGTGTTAACATTCTGCGTCAATGATTGCAACTTTTTTCTTTTCTTCTTTGTACTACTCTTTCGGGCACTTACATTCGTTGTACCTACAAAATACAACCTCCTACTTCCCTCTTCACCTTTCTGGCGAACAGGGTGTGTGTGTGTTAAAAAATAATACTTTTTGTGAGTACTTTTTTTTAAATTATTCCCTGTTTTTTGTTTATTTTTTGGCGTGAAAATATTATTATTTACCTGAACAAATATTTGGTATTTTAATTACAGTAAACACAAAACGAAATAAAATGAAGGACGGACGGACGTACGAACATACGAACAGACAGACAGTGGGGAGGACAAATGTTTAGCGAAGCAAAATATAAAATATGAATGTGTTGACTTCTTATTAGGCGCTTCTCTGTCTCTCTCTCTCTCTCTCTCGCTCCCCTAGGCAAATATACGAGATATTAAAGAGAGAAAAAAGAGAGAAAATATTTTAACTTGTTTGCCTGAATATCTATTTGCTACAGCAAGTTGTCTGGGGTTTATTTGTTATTTGTTTGCAGTTGTTTCAACATGTGCCAGAGTGTGTACCAAAAAATGTTGCAAGAAAAATAATGTGTAGGTGTTGCTGTTCCTGTTTCTGTATGTGTGTGTGTGTCTGTTCGTGTTCAAGTATGGGGGTATAATTCAATTAACACAGTTTCCATTGCATTGACTTTGAGGTGGAAAAGGTGTTGTTGCGGTTCGCTGATTGCATTTCAGGTGCTGGTAGTCAAATATTTTATGCCTCGATTTTTTTGTTTTCGGTTGTAAAGGGTGGACCATTTAAAAGTTTAAATTTACAATTGTTCGTGTTGGAAATGGAATATTATTTCATTCATATGGCAGCCGTGACTGGCCTCGCAGTACCTTATTCGATCGGATCAATTTTCATGCACTTTTCGAGTGTACGGGTGGTATCTCGGCAATGGCATCACGAATGTTGTCCTTCAAATGCTCAATTGTCTCTGTTGTGTAGACATAACATTTTTCTTTAGCGCTGCTGCACAGAAAATAGGCCAACGGTGTCAAATCGCAGCTTTTTGGCGGTCTGTTGACATCATCATTTCGGGTAATTAAAAGGCCATCAAACGTTTGATGCAATAAATCGATTTTGGCGTACGATGTGTGGCAAGTTGCACCATCCTGTTGAAACCAAACATCGTTCACATCAATACCATGAAGAGCGGGTACAAAAAATCAGTTGTCATGGTGCGATAGGTGTATCCATTGACCGAAATGGTCCTCATTTTTAAAGAAATATGGGCCAATGATGAACAGTCACTTATAATGGGTAGATTGGCTTCTGTAAGACCACGTGTGGGTTTTCTGAGCCCCAAATATCGCAATTTTGCTTATTAAGGTACCCACCAACATGAAGGTGATCTTTAACTGGAAAGATTGTTTTTTTTTGTTGCAAAATTGACTTCGAAAACGATGAAAATGGTCATACGGCTTCAATTCTTGAACCAATTGAACTTTGTTAGGCATCATACCGAGATCTTTTCGCAAAATTCGATGTAAACTGGTGCGTGAAATCTTCAATTCTTGAGAACGATGATGAGTTGATGTTGATGAATTCTCACGCACACTCTCAGCCACAACATTGATATTTTCGGGTGTACGTACTGTACTCGCACGCTTACGTCTTGATGCTTCAACAATAAAACCAGTTTCATGAACTTTAGCAATAAATTTGCGTATATTCTGTTGGTCCTTCCCTGCGGAAAAAATTTTTGTACGATATTTTCATGCAGTTTCCGAACAATTGTCTTTGTTTTGAAAATAAATTTCCAATAAATCCCAACGTTGCTCAAGCCTAAATCGCTTCATCACTTTCAGTGAAGGTAATATACTGAATTTTGTAACAGAATAGAATAACATAAGTATTACCAGATTCGAAATGATTGATGATTCAAATTTAAACCGATAAATGGAGCACCCGATAATAAATTTATTTAAATTATTAAGAGTTCTGAAACATAAACTACACTACATCAACATCTTCAACAAACACTTATAGTTTGGATGTTGAAAAAGTTTAATTTCTATGTGAAATTTATGACTTGTTATCGTTAACTTTATCTAGTTCCACATATTTTGTTTTCGGTTTATTTTTTGCTCTGCTCTGTATTTCATTTATGCAAATTAGTGTGTAGGATTAAATTTCAAAAGTTTGAGAGTTCCTTGTGATAATTTATTGACGATAAAGAAAGGAAATTATTAATTAAGATACTGGATATGTCTTCTTAAAAATAATTATGAAACTGAACTTTATTAATTAAATGCGACAGCTTAAAATATATTAATTAGATATCTAAAGTGCTTTTAAAAGTACCAGGAGTTAAAATATTTAATTTACTACATTTACTACATATATATTTTATAAGTCTCTCAATCAAAGATTAAAAGGGATTTGAAATGTCAACGTTCAATTAATATTGATAGAATTGATAGAAATTATTTTGTTTGTATTTGAATTGTTAAGGAAAACTCTTCTCAAAACACAATACATCATCAATTTATTAAAGTCCCCTTATTCTAGTAAGTAATGTGTTGTCTTAGCCATGAACCCTAGTTTCAAACCCCAGGTGAAGACATCTCCAACAAAACGAAATTTGAATATTTCTCTGACGATTTCTGGCAAAGTCTCTGAGAGTAAATAAAATTGCCAGAATTTCGTTGTGACTGTACAAGTTCGGATGATGCCAAACTTTTTAACCGACCAATTGAGGTCTCCACACTCGAAACAATTAAAAAAATTAGGTCGCATGGGACAGCGATTCCAAGATAGATACCTTGTTTGTTTCTAGTCGTATGAGAATTTTATAGGTAAGAACACTTCAGTCAGTATTACGACCTAGCTTCTCATGTCACCATGTTTTGTGTGTTAATTTTTATCCGTAAGTGGCTGGATCTACAGTCTAAAGTCGACTCCAAGCCACCGGTTTTTGCGAAAGTTTTCCACGGTAATTTTTATTCACTCTCAGAGATTTTGCCAGAAATCTGCTGTTAGGCAGTCGACGGAGGAATAATTTTGTATGTTTCCCTTTTTTTGTTGGTGATGATTGACCTGAGGTTGAAACCGTTGCCTACTACCTACTAGGCTACGACGACTACACTGTTTTGCAATCATGGATAAAATGGGTATCCACCACAAATAGACCAAAATGCAGCGGATTTAACGAAGTACATGGGAGATAAAGAATGCCAAGTTGGGTTGTCACCCAGTAATTTCATTGCTACCGTCCTTCACAATACACTGGAAGTATTCTTCCCTGACTGTCTTTAAAAAAAGAAAATCAGTGCTAAATGTCCTTAAAAAAAAAGAAGAAAATCAGTGGTAAATATCAGTGGAACAACTTAACACAAAGACAGCGGGTTTGAGAAAGTGGTGGTTCTTCACTCTATAAGACGCTTATCCTTTCCGTGCTTCTTTATGGCGCAGAGGCATGAAAAATGTTAAGCACTGATTGCAGTAGCCTTGAGAGTATTCGAGAGAAAAATGCGACGTAAGATCTTCGGTCAAGTTCGAGTTAAAGAGATGATTTCCGCATCCGATTCGACAATGAGCTGTTTGAGCTCCTCAACGACATTAACGCTGTGCAGCATATTAACATCCAGCGGCTGTGCTGGTTTGATCATGTCGTTCGAATGAAGGAGGATGCTCTGGCGTGACGGGGATTTTGCGGAAGTCGGCAAAGAGGACGAAGGTCGAAAGTGGATTGGAAGGACCAAATTGAGTAAGGTTAGGATAGGTCGAAGTGGTTGATCTGATATCAAACAGCTCACATGAGCACGCATAGCGGCCCGTTGTGATGCCACGGTTGAACGCAGTCCCTGTACTGACTAAGTTCCACCAAAATCAGGGAAGAGGAGGAAGTTGGTCAGCGCTGGGGCTACACATCAAAGCACGACTACCCCACACTGGAAAACCAGACAGAAAGTTTAATGAACGAAGCTATATCCTTCAGCCTATCATCAATAGATGATAGCTCCGTCAAGCTGACAAGAAATATAGAGCCAAACAACCTATATCTGCACCTCGCAAGAGATGGGCACTGACAAAGAAAGTGGATAACAGTCTCCTTTTCCTCAGCGGATCTGCATCCACGGCCGAAGTCGTTAATCGAAGAAGTCGTTTACGCGTGTCTACCCATAACACAGTGACCTTTAAGCATGGCCACTGTGATTGAGATGATGCCACGACCAAGTGCAAGCAACTGGTTGGTACGCCTTCTATTCATCAGGGTCCAGGTGAGTCTAGCGATAGAGCTGGACTCCTCATTGGCCCAGGATAGGTTGGCGTCTAGAAAGAATTTTCGCGCAATGGCCAGCTTGACCGAGAAGGGTGGCATACCCATGTTTTCTGAAGAGGATTCCGGAAGGAGTGTTCCAGCTCTAGCCAGCTCATCGGCCCTGCAGTTCCCCGGAATGTTACTATGTCCGGGACCCTGAGTAAGCACTGTCATCGATTGGTGTGACCAACTGGCGAAGGCAATCAAAAGTAGAGGTGCCTGGAAGGATGTGTTAAGGCAGGCCGAAATTCGTTAATCGGGTTGTTAATGGCCATTTAAGTAAGTAAGTTTTCACCAAAAAAATAATAGAATTGGTGATCATTTCTAGTTTCCAAATTCCTATTTTTCTGAAGTAATAAAATGTGGAGAAATGTTGTTAAAACTAAAATGATTTTGAGCTAAAGTCACGGACTTATTGACTCACTTTCATATGTAAAATTAAGACTTCAAAAGTCGATTCGTTAGGAAAAGTAAAACTTTTGTTGCTTTATTTACCATGTGGCCAGTATTCTCCCATTTTAAGGTTCAGAAATTTTCATATTTTCAAATGTTCTCTTAATTTTAGCCCTTGACGGTTATCTCGCTGTCAGCTTTTTAATAATATTTGCAGGGCTCCTTACATGACAATGCTGTTGTAGTGTACAGGAAAAGTGTTTTTCTGTGTAGCGAATATTGAATTGTATTCATTGCAAATACGTATGTTTTAATCGATTAAAGTTTACAATTCAGACCATTTCACATTTGCACTTGAATAAGTTCCATATTTTAGAAAATTACTCACTTAGAACTACAATTGTTGTTGCTGGTTTTTTTTTTGGTTTTGCTTTCAATATTTTTCGTATTTTGAAATTCTACATTTATTGTGCTGTGCTGTTCTGTTTCTATTTTTTTTCTTCTTTAAAAAGTACCACATGGCCTGCCACGAGTTGGTTTATTTTTTCGTTTTGACTGTGCTGCATTCTGCTGTAGGGTTTGTTTGGTGTTTATGCAGTTCATGTTGCAAGCAGCCTGTTTTGTTTTTTTTTTTTTGTTTTTGCTTTACACATCATTTGAAGGCAAATGCCCCCTTCTCGCGGAAGTAAACAACAACAACGCCTGCTTTAATATGTATAGTGTGGGTCGTTTTTATGTTGCCTCTCTCGGTGAATTTTTGTTGTATATTTCAGATTAAAAAAAAACAAATAAAAAACAGAACATAATCTCACATAAAGTATTGGCAGACTTTACTAAACAACCAGCCGACTAACCGACCAACAGTAACAGGAGGAAAACATGCCATGCCTATTCAATGAACAACAGAAGCAGTCGCTGTAGCATCAGCAGCATGAACAATACTGCCAGCACAATAAAGTCAGTGGCAGCAATTAAATTGTAAAGAAGAATCAATTTTTTATTGTTTTCTTCATGTTCAATCGTTTGTTAAGATGTCATTCATACACTTGCATACATTCAGATATTATTTTCTTTGTTGTTGTTTTATTGGTGTATGTATAGGTATAGCTCTCTATGAGGTAACTTCTTTCGAAAGCCTAAATAATGATTAAAATTTCTTACAAATTCTATGATCCGTGGCGAACTCAAGACTTAGTTTTCACGACTCAAAAAATAAAAGACATCTTCTGACGAAAGCCGAAATGACTTAAATAAAATTTTCGTGTAAAGTTTCTTAAGTTTGTCAGTTCAGAAAAAACTGGTAATGATCCCAGAACCACTAACTCACGAGTTGTTGAAGACATTAGTATTTTAGGTGACTTGAATAATGCATGATTTTGATTCACAATTTGATTTTAATTGATTACCACAATGTCTTGTGGTCAATAAGGAGCACCACAAGGAAGTCATAAGAGCGAAATGGTTGAAAAACAGTTTATCACCTTCATATCACATCAATACGAGAGGCGTGTTGTTGCATGTTAGAAGACGGTGCGTCAAATAGTCCCATAGTCTTTAAATTTTAAAAATTAAAAGGCTTTAATATCACTTACAATCGTCCTTTCTGATCACACAGAACGAATGACGTCAATACTGAACATCATAAGGATGTCATTTGATAAAGTCATCGTAGTCTAGTGGGCTTATTAGACGTGAGACAACGATTCAAATCCCGAGTCAGAAAAGTTTCTCTTAAAATCTGTCATTTCGAGTCGACATTAAATCGTAGGTCCCGCCACTCATGTTTAAAATTAACAAACACATCATAAGAGGTGTGAGAAGCTAGGTCGTAATTCTGATTGAAGGTTTGTAATGGACAACTATGTATGTATGTAAGGATGTTAGGGAATATTTTTTACTATCTCAATCCACAACATAACACGTGAGTTTCTGTGACTCATTGTTTTGCTAAAAGAAACGCATTAAAGGCCGAAAAATGGAGAGTCAGAGAGAATCTGAATGGATTTTATATTCGTATCAGAAGAGTTTTTCCTAAAATCTTGTTCTACCCACTAGGTGACAGCTGAAGGATTAATCAAAAGGTAAAACATCAACATCAACATCAACATCATCAAACTTCGAGTCTCGAGTAAATACATGATAATTGCATTCCATTTTCAGTATAATTTTGGTGGTATAAATCGGAAAGTATCGATTAATTGCCTTTTTTTCTTAAATCTAAAACATTTAAGGATTCTTACTCTTCTCTGTTTATAATACCCACCATTAGAGGCGACTCCTCATTACTGACATGGATAGGGTTGTGTGTGCATTAAAGCTGATATAAAACCTCATTCGTCTACAAAGCCAGAAATTTCACCAACTATGGTAATGCTATGCATTTGGCAACATTGGTTGGAAATTGTTAATTATGAGCTTCTATAGTGTTCTTTTACACAGTCTTCCCATTTTTGACAGTCGATAGCGTCCATCTTGTTCAATTTGATGTCATTTATTCAGACCGTTTTGCTCAAATCACAACGGACGACACTAGACAGCGATGTGTGTGAGTGGATTTTCGAGAAGTTGGTGGTAAAGCCGGTTTTTGGATTAATGGGTTTCGAAGAAATCATTGTTTGGTATGGATTTTGGGCTGACAGCATTGTCAGTCTATATTTCTTAAAGGGGGACATACATATATCAGGCCATCACTGTCAACTGCCAGCACTACGGATCGCTGTATACCACTCCAATTCATCTTGAACTGGATGCTCTGAACACTAACGACAGGGCTGCTCCACGTGTCATATAGCTCATACCAAATTGTATATGTATTCTACATGAGGGATTCGATGGCCTGGTCATTTCCTGTTGGGGTGGTCAAAACGTGTAATTTGATCTCGATAGACTTTTTGTAGCAGGTCCGAACACACCTAACAACATAAGCCATGCCACCGGTTAAATTTAGCCTGAATTATATACCAGACCCATGAAAATGGGCCATTTCGGATATGTTTTATCCATAGAAGCTGTAGCGGACATTTGAGCGATGTTATATTCCACAAATAATGTCATCAATAGATCCTTAAAACAAATATCACGCGTAGTTTGCTTTATTGAAACTTAACAAGAACTGGTCAAGCGATTTTTGATTCCGATTTCTTTTTCTGGCGAGATTTAAGCAAGCTATTCTATCAAAACCACCAGAATTAATCAACAGAAAAGGTGTTGGGTCCCACGATGACAACACTAGACCACATACAAACTTTTTGATCACCCATCACACATACATACATAATTGGTTGTTACAACCCTTCACTCAGGATTACAATTGGTGTGCTAATTTTATACGAGACTGGCTGTGCCTATAGTTCAAAATCGACTCTGAATGATAGATTTTTGAGAAACTTTTCATAACAATTTTATTTATCCTCAGAGTTTTTGCCAGAAATTTGCTGAGAGGAAGTAGTCGAGCAAATATTTATTCATATTTCGTTTTGTTGGAGATGTCTGATCTGGGGTTTGAACCGTGGCCTTATGTTTACTAAACCAACACACTACCTACTAGACTGTGGCGACTTTTGGTGACCCATCACCTTCAGATTGTTATTTGTTTCCATTATTCGGAATTTGTTCAAATTCTGACCCGAATGAAGCCAAAATAAATTTTCTTTTTCAAAGCAATTGTAATTTATTCTTTCATTGAGAGGATGTAACATTTTTCATACGAGTATCAAATTACAATTTCTCTTATTGTTTTCATCCCCCTTTTTAAAGAATTTAATCTCATTTGATCATTTGTTCGTTATAATGATTTAGGAATCCTTGGTTTGCCTGTATTTACCTACTTACAATACTCGACAAGACGAGTACAGAGAGAGAGAGAGAGAGAGAGAGTTGCTGTAGTGTAAGTGTTTTTGTATGTAAAATTCATGTACGTATGTATGTTCCTTTAGCAAAATGTTTAATTTGTTTATATCATGTGTTACACATGTTTACCATAGACTTGTATGTACATACAAGGATCAAACACTTACTCAACAAAACGATTTGTATAGGACGTCTAATACAACACAGACATGTTCTACATATGTTTCAATGGCGCGGTGTGTGTGTGTCTTGTCATTCAAATTGCTTGAGTTGTTTAGCAAAAAGAAATTCAATTTGATTTCACAAATCAGTTGCAGGCAAATCACAGTTTATGTGCTGCAACATTTAATGACGATACCCAGCAATTGAATTGTCGTAAATTAGTATGTATTTGGGAGAGTTAAAGGTCTTTTGAAAAGAAATAAAAGCAAGAATGATGGGCAAAATTAAATCAATTTGAAGCATTGCCTGTTGAATTGGTGTACAAAAAAAAGTCATTAATTTCGTATTTAATGATGTGCAAATTAATGGCGACAATTTAAAATAATTGCAATTGTACACCAACGATACGATACAATTTTTATTTAATGACATGAAAACACATATATATGTAAGTATGTGAGTCAGTAAAAAAAAACAAAAACAAAAACAATAAGCAACAGCTACCAGTGGCAGTTGTAAAAGGACAAAAAACAAAGTAATTGTTCATAAAAATGTTGTTGTTGTATTGTTTGTGGCCATTTTCTTTTAAGTACATAAATTTATAAATTCAACGGCAATAACAACTACAAGTACATTAAATAGAGTCATTATTTTAATATTTGTACGAGTATGACGAGCACAACCAATACGAAAGTAATAAAAATTTTATGAGCCATGACCTACAAATTTTAACTGAATACCACAAATTTCGGTTGATTTTTATTTGCCAAAAAACCATTAACACTTCTGTGGCAATAGGCTGTACTTTTTATGCCGCAATGAATTTGGCCCAAAAACGATTATTGGCATTATTAATTAGAAATTTATTTTGTTGTATTAACTTTGAAGTACCATTGTATACCGGTTTTATTGATGGCATGAAAAATGTAACGTTTTTAGGAACAACAATTTTAATCGATTGTACTACACATTACATTGTACCCTACAGCCAAGGGCTTATGTTTTATATTTTGTATTATATAACAGCTAAGAGCTGTGAAACTTCCTTACATCTTATGCATGACCTGGAAGTAAATGACAGTCAGTGGTTTTAGCAACGGCTCAGACATCTTTAACAAAATGAAAAAAATATTTCTTTTGGCGACTTTCTCTCAACAGTATTCTGACAAAAACTCTGAGAGTAAATAAAAAATTATCATGACAACTTTCTCTAAAAAGCTCTCGTTTGGAGTGAACATTAATTAGTAGGTCCTGCTACTTACGGATAAATTTAACACACACAACATAAGTGATGTGAGAAGCTAGGTTGTAATCCTGACTCAAGGTTTGAAATAAATAATTAAGTAAATAAGTAAGTAGAGTAAGTAAATAAGTGGGTTATCATTGAAATTTTTTATTCTTTCGAAGGACTTACTGATGCCATTATGTGTTTCATACAACATCGTTCAAAAAACTGTCATGCCATTTCTGGGTAGAGCACATCCAAAATAGTGTGTTATAGTGGCTTCGAGGGCTCGGTGGTTTGTGTCTTATGCGCAAACATTTGCTACTTAAGTTAACCCCACACTTTATTTCGGTGGCCAGTTTACATCACCTCTATGTGAGATGACCATGCCTAGAACGTCTTTTAAGAAATTGGCCATTCATTGTTCGGTCCCAGAGTGAAGTAATCGAAATCCATAGAGGAACTCCAGAATGTCTTTGAAGTGAAATCTTATGCCATTAAAAGTTTGTGCACAGTTCAACAGAAAGTACAAGTTACAGGGTATAGCAAGATTATCTCACAGACAGGCCGCTATTCGTAGACTTAGCTCCTATGAGGTTGATCCTTGGTAGGTACGTAGGTAGGTGTAAGTGGCCGTCCCCCAAATGAATTGAATGGACTCACTTAGCCCCCATGGGGCCCGTTGTGATACCACAGTTCGAGTTCACCATCCCCTAGTCATGGAACCATCTAGAGCTTACAATGAAGGGACTCAAACTGCCGACGTCAATGTTCGACAATTCACTTAGATCATCGATGTAGTAGGCACCAAGATGTCCTTCTTTGGTCATAGTGCCGGGCATGTTCCCAGGAGATAAAGAACTGTCTCTTCCTCCTCCTCGTCCCTGCAGCTTCTACAGAAATCTTTCGCAAAGTGTCCCAGACCAATGCGACTCGCGTGGACACCCATAATGCAATGACCCATCACGACTCCAACAACCGCACTGAGCACGCCTCTTTGGAGTTTTAGCAGCCTTGCAGTTTGTCTTCTATCTAGCCGCGGCCAGATCATGCGCGCCACCCTGCGTTTATCCGCAGCCGCCCAAATGCGGTTGACAGAGTCCGTAATCTCGTCATCAATCATGAGCTTAGAGATCCTGAAAGGGACCCCAATACTTAAGAATATGTCGGAGAGCCCGATTGTCGTGCCGCGTGTGGTCAATTCATCTGCTCTGTAGTTTCCCGAGACATCACTGTGTCCCAGAACCCAAACGATATGGACAATATACTTCCTCACCACCCTGTTCAGATGTTTCCGACAGCCGTAGACTGTCCTGGAGTTCATCACATTGGAGCCCAGAGCCCTGATAGCCGCCTGGCTATCGGAGAGTATGGTGATGTTTCCATTGAGGATATTCGAATCCCAAATAATATTAACCGCAGCCTGTATTGCCAGCACCTCCGCAAAACGCTGCACTAATCCGGTAGCCTTATAGATTCGGCTATACGTATTGGCTATGAGAAAATTCCGCCACCAACGGTTCCTCCCAGCTTGGATCCATCAGTGAAGATTTGGACGGAGTCCTTGACGAGGTGCTCAGCACCATTCCTCCATATTCCTCTTTATCCGGGAAGGTTGATCCTTGACTAGTACGTCACTGTCTGGAAAAGTTGATTTTGCCAGACATGGGTCATAGGATAAACCAGAACTACAGCATTACTCTCCACGCCATACATGTTACATGTTTTATTTTTGTCCATGAATGGAGAGACCTACAGTTTCATTACGATGCCGACACACATATTTGAAAAGCTTCTTCGTTGCAACGAATTTACTCTCAGAGTAAATTAGTAAATAAAAATAAAATTGTTCATTTAAACATTCAAAAATATTAATTATTTTTTGTTTTTTCTAAGTCCACAATATTTGCTTATGAAAATTGATTATGAAATAAGATGTGTGGCCTTTGAAATAAAACATGCAGAGAAATAAAACACACACATCGCTACCAATGTATGGAGTGCAGAGAATATCAATTTTAATTTAAAATATAAAATTTTCATTTGAAGATCTATAGTGTTAAACACATACATACAAATATACATATAAATATGTATAGTATAGCAGGGGTAATAGTATAGAATTTATATGCATACGATTGAGTGTAGAATACAATATTTATTCATGCTCACACACAAAGTGCACTTGACTGAGTCTTTGCTTCATTGCCTGGCTGTGTCTCTATGTGGCAGTTTCATGTTATCGACAACATTGTCGTCGTTGGCTGCTGTCTGTTGGCGTTGTGCTATAAAATAATTCAATATACGATACGAAATAAAACAAGTGGCCTCTAGGGAGGTGTTCAAACATGACGACCTTAAGTAGACATCATAATGTCAAACAGTCATTACACAAAAATTTACATACAAACACACACATTGTTAAGAATATTGCTGTACGATATGAAAGGCATACTAAATGTGTTTTTCAATAACGCTGCGTTGGTATTTATCACCTTAATAGCAAACACCACCACCAACACTTTGTAAAGACAGTCATTCAGTCACTCATTCAAACAGAAGCATCATCACCCATCATCATATCCTGCTGTACTACAAAGCATGCAACGACCACGTCAACGATATCGACAGCAAAGCTACCAAAGCTACCTCCACTAGCTTCGGTATAAATCGATTTCAAAATGAGTAACCGTGCGTAGATGTACGTGTTTGTGTTTGTGTTGTTGGTGTGGGTTTCACCGTATACATACGAGTATGCGTTTGATTTCGTTTAGTGCTTATGACTATTGTTCGTATTGTCAGCCAAAACCTACGCACACACATATGTACAGATCCCCATTCATCAACACAACTAAACGTATGCATAGTATTCAGTAAAGTATTGTAAAATCATATAAATTTTATAGACAATGCTCACACACACACATTTAATGTGGCATATCAAAGCCTGTGTGTGTATTACGCAAAGAATTTATGATTGTGTGTGCGTTGATATTTTTGAAGACAATTTAACAAAAAAAGATAAATTGCTGCCGAGCATTATTTCTATTTCAATTTTATTGTTCAATTGCATATAAATTTCGTACCCAAAATCAAATTGAATTGCTATTGAGAACGTGAATGGGAGCGGGAGCGGGAACGGTAATGGTAATGTTGGTATGTAAACGTAGCAAGAGCAACTTATTTTGAAAACTAGAAAATTAATTCAAATAATTTTCAATTTATTTCGATTGTTTAACTAAAGCCAGATGAGTTTTTATGGAATTAATTTAATTGAATTGAATTCAGTTACGAGTATTTTACTAGATTATCGCCAATAGAAAATTCAAATAGAAATCATTTCCTCATATATCCATATACATATAGGATCATAGTGGGTAGTGTGTTGGCTTATTAGACTCGAGGTTACGGTCAGACATCTCCAACAAATCGATATATGAAGAAATATTTCGTCTGCAACTTGCTCTCAGCAGATTTCTGCCAAAAACTCTGAGTCTTTTTTCAAAAATCTGTCGCTCGGAGTCGACTTTAAACTGTAGGTCCCGCCACTCATGTATAAAATTAAGGCATACAACATAAGTAGTGTGAGAAGCTGGGTGGTAATCCTGACTGATGTATTGTAATGACCAATTATGTATGTATGTTATGTATGTGACAAGAAAAACTTTTAAATTTCTCGCTTTGAACGAAATATTTTAACTTTCATTAGATCGCCTCTTCAGAAATTTTAACATCTGAGTGGCTGGAATAATTTCTCTTTTCAGTGAATTCTCCAAATCTTTGTTATCGGTACTGGTATTGGAATTGGAATTTCAATCACTTTTCTTTTAGTGTACAATTCATAGTCATAATTCAAAGCTCTTAACAGTTTCGCTTCAAGGATTCAAGGAAATAGTTTTCAAAAATGAAAAACGTTATGATCACCGCAGTATGGAAAAATGTTTCTTTCGATAATCTCTTATTAACAGTCTTCTGGCAAAAACTCTGAGAGTAGATAGAATTGCCATGAAAAAGTTTCTCAAAAATCTGTCGTTCGAGATCGAAGCGAAAAAAACTGTTGTTGAGTGGTGTGAAAAGACTTACTGTAGTCCTGTTCCATCCTGAATAGGATGATCGTATTGTCTAGCGATACATGTCTAGCAGATCAAGTCAAGGATCAACCTCATAGGAGCTAAGTCCATGAATGTCCATTTGACTGTCAGTATAGCTATGGCTATACCCCGTTCTCTGTACTTTCTAAACCCAACTTTTAATGGCCCAAGATATAACTTGGAAGACTTGGTTCTTAAAAGACCTTTTAGCTTTTAAACAACTTCATTCACTTTTATTAAAAAGTTTTTCCAAAACAGTAACGTTTACTGGTACTGTTCAAGTGACAGTTAAATCCAATATAAAATATAGCTCCATAGTATGCTCCATGACAATATCCAAACAATTCAAAAATTAGTCCACCCTGTGCGTATAGGGCTCGTAGGTCATAGTTGGATTGATCATTTGAGGATGATGTATTGGATACATGGTATCAAATCACATATCACTCTTAGGAAGCATTCTGATTAGGATTATATCTTGCTTGTCCCTTTCAAAATACTCTCTATATGAGATTCCGTCGTCGATTGAATACTCTTTCCGACTATAATATACATACATTGATCATTACAACTCTTCAGTTAGGATTACGACCTTGCTTCTCGAACGACAAATGTTGTGGTTTTGATATATGAGTGGCGTTACCTACAGTTTAATGTCGACTCCGAAAGACAGATTTTTGAGAAACTTTTCATAGCAATTTTATTTACTTTCTCAGAGTTTTTACCAGAAATCTGCTGAGAGGAAATTGCCGAAGAAATATTTTTTTATATTTCGTTTTGTTGGAGATGTTTGGTCTTGGGTTTGAAACGTGGCCTTACATCTAATAAGCCAATATACTACTTACTAGACTAAGGCGGTTATTTCATCTTCAATTATCTTGAGAAAAGCACCTCCAGGAGACGAAAATTTTTCCATTTACGAAGAATGACGAAGAATGCCTTCGAGCTGTACAAACAAGATTTTTATTTCAATAACGTTTGGTTGTAAAAACGATTTTGGAGACAAGAATAAGAATCTCTAGCCTCTCTTCGTACGATTTGTAGTTTCTGTATTGCTTTATACATGGCAATGTTCAAACATGTATTTATTTATTAATTACAACACAATTACAAATTAAATTCTAATTATATACGAGCGGAGTAACTTGACCATATACTCGGTATATTGTTTCAGACCAGAATCTCTGGTGGGAATCGTCACGCTAATAGTCTAGCACACTACCCACTACGTTTAGTGGCACCCTCAAACATTTGTTTAAATCGAGGTACCAGCAATCCTGGAAGCATTGGAAGTCAGTATTCATGCCACCAATATTTGCATTATGTTGACGTTATTGAATCGAGTGTTACTCGTAGTCGCGGCCGGTATATGATGGAAATATTCACAAAATAAATGAAATTATTTACCAGATTATCAAGGTAAAAAAACACTTCCAATAATATTTCTGAAAGTTGTCATGCTTTAAAAAAAAAACCCTCTTTTCTAGTGTGGCTTTAGTTGTTTATCGAGACTGAAACAAAATGTTTTTGTCCATTAGATTACTTTTGAAAATCGCTTAAGAATTATAAGAGCTTCAATGTCTGGCTGAAACCTACATACATACATAATTCGCCATTAAAAGTCTCCAGTTAGGATAACGACCTAGCTTCTCCACTTATGTTGTGCGTATTTATTATATTCATAAGTGGCGGGACCTAGAGTTTAAAGTCGACTCCGAATGAATGATTTTTTGAGAAACTTTTCATGGCAATTGAATTTTATTTACTCTAATTTTCTGGTTTTTACCAGAAATCTGCTGTGAGGAAGTCGCCGAAGAAATGTTGTTCAGATATAGATTTGATCGAGATGTCTGACCCGGGGTTAGAATCGTTGCCACACGTCTAATAAGCCTACACACTACCTACTAGACTGCGCCAATTAATTTTATGATTCACTAAGAATTATAAGAGAGTCAATGTCTCGCTGATAGTTCTGCATAATTGCATCAGAGTAGATTCCAGAAGTTGACAAAATTGGCCAACTTTTGAAATATTATTTGTCTTGACTGAAGATTTATAAGAAATATCTAACGAAATGGGGAAAAAATATTTGCCATTTTGTATTCCCAGTGTAGTCCCACCCGAGCATAGTGGTAAGCAAACATATTTGTTTGCCAAAATCACTTACTTTTTTTGGGTTGTTTTGCAAAAATATTCTGTGGCTACTTTATGGCCAGGAAATAATTGACAATTTTTTTTTTGGGCGAATATTTGCATTGCATGACCTTGTCTTAAATTTGCCGGAACTTTATTACTTTAAATTTGTAGTTATTTCGACAAGAGATGTGGTATTAATTTCAAGTATTTTGCTCTTTTTTTTGCTTTCTATTTACAACCGAATGGCTTTTATTTGTAACACTTGAAGCGTGTATATGAAAAGAAATAAAAAACGAAAATAAATACATTTGCAAATAGAAAGAAAGAATGAGGAAATAGTGAGTGAACCTGCATTTACAAAGTGATAAATTGTAAAAAAAAAAAAAAAAATCGCTAAAGTAAACGGATGAGTGTGAGGTTCTTTTTTTTTTGCTTTTTTTGTGAGCAGCACCATATTGTATTTGGATTTGTACTTTGAGGGATTCTAAAGGTTTTATTTTAATTCCTTTTTTTGCTTTTACCTAAAACGCTAAAATCATTATTCTGTTTTAGTTGATGTGCCGTTTGTTTTTTTTCATGAAATATTTCATCGTTTTTTTTTTGCTCTGCTTGGTATCTTATTTTCGTCTTTTTTTTCAAAATTTCATTTTATTAAATCGAAAACAATCCGGGAGCTATTTTTGCCACCAAAAATACATTTTTATAGTCGTCGACACAATAATAGCAGAACGAATTTACAAAAGAAAATAATACGGCAAAGGCATAGTAACTTGTAAAACTAAAAGAGAGAAAGAGAGAGAGTGCGAGAGAGAGAGTACATGTATTGTGTTAATCCAAAGACACACTATAGTATGAAATCTGACAGATACTCAGCCATACTGATAGACAAATGAACGAACGCACAGGAGGATGGCAAGCAGGCAGCAGGCAGGCAGTATAAAAATGTTCATAAAATTGCATTCGTGTGTTCATTTTATTTCATTTCAATTTCGTAAATGTAAATGTATTTGTGTGTGTATATGGTATGTGTGTTTGGTTCTTATTTTAAGTTCTTTTCCTTTTTTATTTCAATTTTGGTTGTAGAAGCAGGCATCTGTGTGTAAATAAATTGAATTAAAAAAAAATCTGTGTAAAGTTCTTGTTCTATTCGTTTATTTCTGGTATTTTTTCACTTTTTTCTCTTTTCTTCTTTTTTTCCTTTTTCTGGTTTTTTATTACATCGTCTTGTTTTTTTTTTTTTTGATATGAGTTTTCAAAAATTTTGTTCTTCCTTTTATTTTCTGTTGAGTTCAGTTCAGTTTTGTTTAGTTGCGTTGTTGCTGCTGCTGCTATAGCTGCTGGTGTTCATATTCCGTACGTAAAAATCTCATCACATGCATTGAAATTTCACATTTACACACCACCGCCGACAAAATGCTCTTTGGGAAATCTTGTGTGAATATGGCAGGCTAAACAAGCAATAGCAATAGCAATGGCAACAACAATATTTATATCATCAACATTTGATTAAATTTATCCATTGGTTTTGATTTTAATGAAAATTAAAACGCAACGCTTTTTTATAAAACAAAAAAAAAAAAAAAGAATATTGAGATGAATTCTTTAGGCTTTTCAGGGTATTGACTTTAAAGGAATTGTTTCGACAACGATAAGTAACAAGGGTGCGACTGTTGGTTTAAATAGATCACGTGCTTTTAGCTAAATTGAACGAAGTGGTAGCTTATGTTCCTTAGTTTAAAATTTTTAACTTCTAGGATGATAATAAAGTGTCTGTTTTAAGAGCATAATAACTTAAGATAACAATTCTATACAGAAATACGGGCAGTTAATTTTTAAGCGTGATTTGACTACTTTTTGCAGTACATCTTTCGGCATAGCCTTAATAGTAACTAGAGTATTGACTACAAAATCTTCAAGAGTTACTGAATTGTCAGCAGAAGTCAATGAATTAACAAAGTTCCCTAAAAAGTAATCCAGGGAAGATAAATCTCTCGAACGTAGAGGCCAGTGAACAGAACCACTTCCCGACAAAAAAAGTTGTCACTAAATTATCTTTGCAATAAATCAATCGATATCGAATCAATATTCTTCTTAAACCTTAATATCGTAGATGTTTAGCTTAATGCTTGAAAATAAAAATGTAGTCACAAAGCCTCTTGATCATTTCAAAAAAAAAATATGTATGAAGGAATTGAAAGTTGAGTGTTGGATGAAAGTGAAAATGTTGAATTTTCTGATCTTGACATGTTCTTGATAGTCGTAATCTAGTATGTACTATGTTAGCTTATTAGACCTCAGACCAAGGTTTAAACCTCAGGTCAGACATTTTCAGTTTACCATGAAAGGTTGTAATGACCGATTATGTATGTACATATATATGTAATATTCCTGCTAATGAAGCCTCTGAAGCACTCAAGAAAGCATTGACAGCTACAAACACGACAACAGGGCGTTAATCGAAAAATATGGTACTACTTGGAATAGAAAATCGTATGTCTTTAACAGTTTGGAAAGAGAAAAAAATTATCAATTTACGCGAAGATTGCTAGCAGCTGTTTCTTGAAATGTTGTAGAGTCTTTCTTACTGCTCTTCTCATATTTATCTTCCGTGACAGACAAATTAAAAAAAGTGTTTCGTCCTATGTTTTATTTTGTAGATATTACAGATGATAATATTTCGGCCAAATATATACGTATGAGATAACAGAATTGTTCGCTTTGATAACGTGCTACTCGAAAGTTTTAATAATTTTAAACCTATTACACCTTTTCGAAAACTGAGCTGAAAGTCTTTCAGCTTTTAATAATACCAATAATTTTGTCGCTGTAGATTAGTAACTAATTGAATTTTATGATCGTTATAAATTTTGCGGTCCACCGAAATCGAATTGGCAGTTTTAGATTCAAGTACATGCTATGTGCTTAGCAACTATTTATAGCCATATTTGGGGAAACCTGTATTCGGAACGCCAGAGAGAAATCAAAGAGAGAACATTGTTATTGACGTAATCGATATTATATTTTATCGGGAAACTTTTTACCTCACATGACGTGGACAACAATGCTGCCCCTTCTAACAAATTGGGAACTTATGCATCGCCAAAAAGCAAGGGCGCTAGATGTCAAATTGTGACCATTTAGAAAAAAATAAAACCAAACTGACATGAAGTGTATAAATAAATAAAAATATATATTTTAAGTTTTACTTCTATATATTCATTTTAATAAAAATAAAAACAGTATCAATAAACACACAAACTCAAACAATCTGAACAAACCAAATAGTAAAGATATAATTAATAACAAAAAATGCACATTTGATGAAACACAAAAAAAAAATTAACATCATTAAATTACACATATTGAAAATTCGCCTTCATTAACACTAATTTTTCAAATGAAAAATCAGATAATGATTGTCGGCTTGGGCTGTTGACGATCCCGGCAAAAGAAAATAGTCGTTCCACTGGAGCTGAAGACGTTAGGGGCGTATTAAAATATATAAATGCATGTTTTAGCAAATCATATTTTTGCCAATTCCCATCTGCACTCGAATTGTCGTTCAAATAACTAAAGAACTGATGTTTTATAATGGACTGTCGGTCAGGTTTAGTATGTTCTTGTGCAGAAATACTGATATTACTTTCATCTTCTGCGCTCTATCACTGTTACGGTTACCTGCTTTATAATTTTTGTACTTTTTAAAAAGTTCGATATGCTTGACTTGCAAATGCTTAATGAAGTTTGAAGTAACTTCACTGCTTCCTCTTATCATGCGATGGCATGAAACACACTTGGAATCTTTAACAACTTCATCTTTTATACTTACCAAAAAATTCTATGTATTAGAACACTAAAAATTGTAACACAACTGAATAAAAAAAAAAATCCGAAGAATTTTTAAAATGTTTGAAAAAAATTTTTTTTGAAATAATGAAAAATATTGAAAATATTCAAAAAGAATTCGAAATAATCATTGAAAACAATTTGATTACTTTTGATTCTTTTTAATTATTTTGTAATTTGCCAGTAATCCTGATTATTTTTAGATTATTTGGTAATCGTAATCAATTAGTAATTCGAAAAAATTGTTCATAGAATTATATAATCATTACGATTCTTTTTAAAAAGTAATGTAATTGATTACTAATCGTAATCGAAATTTAACAGGTATGATTTAATCGATTAAAAAATCGACCTAGTGCGGCAAATGGACCTAGTGGGCTGGATAGCCATAGTCTTAAGGCTTCCGAAACAGGTTTCCTTACGCACGAGATTTATTTGGGACCGGAGATATAGGCGACGAAGTTAATTGATGGCTTTAAAAAAGCTACAAAGGCAAAATTTAATAAGAAATGGGCCTAGTGTGGGAATTGGATCAAGTGAGCTGGATAGACATAGTCTCAATGATTACAAAACAGGTTTCTTTATGGTCATGTGTTACTTGGGACTGGAGATATAGACGTCGAAGCTAATTAATGCCTTCAAATGAGCAATAATGGAAAAATCGGATAAAAAATGGACCTAGTGGAGCAAATGGACCTAGTGGGCTGGATAGCCATAGTCTTAAGGCTTCCAAAACAGGTTACCTTACGAATGAGTTTTATTTGGGACCTAAGATATAGCCGTCGAAGCTAATTGATGTCTTCAAATGATCAACAAAGGTAAAATCGGATAAAAAATGGACCTAGTGGTGAAACGGACCTAGTGGGCTGGATATCCATAGTCTCCAGGATTCCAAAACAGGTTTCTTTATGCTCGTGCGTTACGTGGAACCGGATATATGAAAAATCTATGTAAATACGGATAAGAGTTAAATTTTAGTTAAATGGACTTACAAATTTTAATAATTCTCATTGAGTTCATATGTATTTGTATGTATATATACAAAAAAATGTCGCATTTTTCGCAAGTTGTATTTTTTGGTAGATGACTTGCACTTTTTTCTTGTTGATGATTTGTATTTTTAGGTTGATGACTTGCATTTTTCTTGGTCGATGACTTGCATTTTTCTTGGACGATGATTTGCATTTCTTGGTCGATGATTTGCATTTCTTGGTCAATGACTTGCCTTTCTTGGTCAATGACTTGCATTTATTGGTCGATGACTTGCATTTTTCTTGGTCGATGACTTGCATTTCTTGGTCAATGACTTGCATTTCTTGCTCGATGACTTGCATTTCTTGGTCAATGACTTGCATTTCTTGGTCGATGACTTGTATTTTTCTTGGCCGATGATTTGCATTATTTGGTCAATGACTTGCATTTTTCTTGGTCCATGATTTGCATTTCTTGGTCAATGACTTGCATTTCTTGGCCGATGACTTGCATTTTTCTTGGTCGATGATTTGCATTTCTTGGTCGATGACTTGCATTGTTCTTGATCGATGATTTGCACTTCTTGGTCGATGACTTAGATTTTTCTTGGACGATGACTTGCATTTCTTGGTCAATGACTTGCATTTTTTGGTCAATGACTTGCATTTTTCTTGGTCGATGATTTGCATTTCTTGGTCGATGACATACATTTTTTTGTCGGTTGTGGGGTGTTAACATTAGGCGATTTGGCAATGTCGTTGGAATGGAGGAGGATGCTCTGGCGAGACCGGTATTTGATGCAGGCGTCTGCGGGAGTCTGCGAAGAGGAAGAGCTTGTTTGCGTTGGAAGCGCTGTCATCGATTGGTGTGACCAACTGGCGTAGGGGCGCAAGAAGCAAAGGCGCCTGGAAGGATGTGTTAAGGCAGGCCGAAATCCCTTAATCGGGATGTTAATGGCCAATTAAGTAAGTAAGACTTGCAGTTTTTTCTGCAATTATCAACGTTTTCGTTGCTAAGAGCCTTCTGTGCATTCCACTGTAAGAATTGATTTCGGTCCTTATTTTGTTCTTGTTTAAACTTAGGTAATCATTTGGCTGTAGTTGAATTGATTTTCCGTGTGCTAGATCTGAATAATATTTATTAAGCAAAGCCTTAGCCTTAAAATAATTTTTTTATTACTTTTTAACACACGATATTTCTGTTTTCCTTCAAACTAACAGCAATTATTGCAAAAGCTGTTCTATCAATGGCTACAAAACTGCAGACAGCAAATTTCCTTTCGTTTTTCTTAATTACAGAGAAAGGAAGAAAAATCTATTCAACGAATTCATTCTTTTAAGTAACTGCCAGTATAAAATAATTTTCACTCTTATTGCTTTAACGTTATTTCGAGGATTTTTTGGGCAGTTCTCTTACACTTTTACAGAAATCGTGTAATTTTTTCTAAAAGTAATATCGCATCGATAGTGTATGCATACGTATGTATGCACGTAGTTATGTCCTGTACTAGAATGTAAATACAAAATTTCATTCTCTACGTGTATGTATGTATGTAAGTATGTAAATGTGAATATTTCGTTTTATTATGATTTTATTTGTGGCCAAAAACATTTTCTCTCTTAGAGGTCTTTTTTTTGAGAGGTTTTTTGCCACAAACAGACCCAAAAAAAAAGTGGAAAACGATTATTTTGCTTGTGTTATTTTTTTATTTCGTTTTTTTGTCATCTTTTAAAAATGTTTCTATTATGCACACACAGTATGACAATATTTAAGTAAAAGATAAAATATAATGAATAATTAAAATATATGCATGCATGCCATTCATTCATTCATACATATTTAATATTCAATATTTATTATAAATTGTTTGAGTATGTACATATATCACTAATGTCCAAATATATATGTGGTAAATTATATACTGCAATATGTATGTATGTGTGTATGTATGTATACGTCTGTCTCGATATATAAAAAACAAAAATATGTAATTTTAAAAATTTATTTCATTATATATGTATGTATGTTTTGTATATATATGTATGTATGTTTTGTATATATATGTATGTATGTACAAATGTGTGTTTAAAATATGATGTATTATTTTAAATATTTCATATTTATTAATTTTAAACACACAGTTTGACATGTAATAATTGATACAAAATTTATTTTGTATTCAATTTTCATTGCGAAAAATTTCAATATTTTAGAATTATGTGTTCAGTGACACTAGAGTTATGTGTGATAGGTACAGAAAAAGAAGGCACAAGTATTTGATTCTAAATCATATGATTGCTAAGGATAATTTTTTGATCTTAGAAATATTCAGAACCCTTAACGAAACTCTTGGGTGTCCTCCAAGGAAGTGCAAGAGACTAGTTAAACTGAGTAAGGTTACTCTCTACTGAGTGTCAGGCCGTCTGTAAATTCTTGTCAACGAGCATGCAGGCGAAATTGCGTCGACTGAAGCTCTCACACTGTTGATAAGGTCATAATCCTTTTGTGGAGTGGAGGCGAATATTTGAAGGTAAAGATTTTTCTCAAACCGACTGGGTTTGAGGCAATCAAAACTTTTTTTTTTGGAAATTTTTATTCGATGGGATCTGAGTTAAAAAATACCCTAATGTTGATAAATAGTCTTTTGAAAGGCACTGTAGTCTCAGAGTAAACTTATTCAAATGGCATCCCCTGAAATTTGTCAGGTCAAGAAGTTTGAAGGAAACATTAAAGGGTTAGCTTTTAAAGGATGAGGGGAGTACAATAGATCGTGTGGTCGCAGTACTAAGGCACCTCTTCACCACATCATAAGAGTTGAATTCTATATGGGATGTACATAGATAATCTGAATACAAAGAATGTTAGATGCAGTTATGAAATTCTTAGAAAAACCAGGGAACTTAAATGTTTATTGCTACCATTCGAAATGGGTTTGTTTCATATATATATGCGCCGTCATAAGGTCGATGATTTATCGTAAAGGAGCTGAATGAATTGATGTATCTCAATCAAGCTTATAGTTTAATGAAGGTATAGATTTTAATCAAATAATCTCTTACCTCACAATTACACCCAAGTGTGAAATAATGATTCCTCGTCAATACGCTCTCTGTAGAAGTCGATGTGAGGTACATATATTTAAAACTTACGAGTGTACATCCAGTGGCCAACGTTCCGCTAAGGCTGCTATGAGATTCTTCAGATGGATTCTTGTGCTCACGTCATCCAAAAACGGACCAAATTTGTCTGGTTCCTTTACGAGTGGATTCATTCTTTCTTTTGAGAAAGTAGTTCGTGCGGATTATCTGTTATAGAGACTTTCAAAAGCGTGTCTGCTGTCTTCGTGCCACAGAATGCACATGAGGATAAGCATTGAATGTCCGGACCTTTCCGGAGGTACCAGGCATTCATGGACATTATTACACACCACCTGAAGGGTGGCTTACTATTAGTAACTTCATCCAAATTTCTTCTCACAATATAGTCATTATTGCGGTCTGATTAATGCTACAATAATCAAGTGATGTAACAGACTAACCTATATAAGGGCGTTGCTTTATCTAGCGTCCAGCATTGATGCTGAAGAGACATACATATGTATTTAAATAAGAGTCTTAAAGTTATGCCATGACAACTAATTCGAACCTAACTTTTCAACAAATAGAAATGTTATTGTGAGAAAGTAACATAACAACACCTTCCGAATGGACAATATTGAATACGCCCTCTAAGGCAATGAAGACTGCTAGTGAGTAAAAATTGTATTCGAGAACTTATTCAATGTTCCCCATCAAGCAATTAGTATAGTCTCAGTGGACCTGTCCCCAGTGTATGCGTGTTGGGGACTACTGGCAAGCATAGGAAAGTGGGTTACTTAAATATCTGGAGATCCAGAATGTTATTCGGTGTTTTTAAAACGAACGTAAATAGTTTTAAGATAGATAGATAGACTGATAGGTTTAAGATCATTCACGGTGGATAGTTTAGTAAAGGTCATGAGTTTTATTTAAACAAATAGTCGAATATATGCCGAAAATTATATTCTTAATCATATTCTAACAAAACTAGTCATTCCAATCATATTTCTTTAAAATAAATAAAAATTGATGATAAGTCCACAAAACTGCTAGAAATTCCTCCCAGGAAATAACTTTAAATGGACTTTCAATTCAAAAGTTATTTTTGTTCTGTGTTCCCAGAACTAAAAAGAATTTTAATGGTAATACAATTTAGTTCAGCCGATTATGTTGGCTGGAAAAATAATGTTACACAATACTAAGTAAATTGAGAAGAACCAAAATATATGATTGCCAAACTTATGCCCTTATTTCGTTTATTAATGCAATAATGCCAATAAATTTTCAGTTCAAAATTTATAATACAACACAACTATGTATGTACATACAACCAATATAGATACAACAACAAGCATTAGAAAAATATATTAAAAAAGAAATGATCAAAATCCACTAACAGAATTATACGATCTATTTTATTGGATTTGGAATCCAACAAACCGATCACTTCTCCACAATGAAATTCTTGATTTTATTTTACTTCAAACCTTAAATAGCATATTAAGTTTAATATATGTACATAGCATTGTATTTGTATCTATAGCATTTGTACAGTTTTGGTTGACAACACTGTCAATTGTAATAAAATAGAATTCAAATAGTTTTTGATGTAAAAGCAGATTTCCTTACAGAAAAAAAAACGTAAAAACGTACTACAAATTCTAGAAATGGAAAGTAAATAAAATTCTTTTTGGCCCAATGCCGGGGAATGTAATCAGCTAAGAAAATAAGTCTAAAAAAGAAAAATAATTTCAACATATACACACGTCTGTATGTATGTATATGTTTCAAAATAAAATATCATATAAACGTTAGTCGATTACTTGTTGGAATAAGAGAGAGCGAGAGCGATATTGCATATGTATGTACATATATATCTTCAGAAAAGATAATTGAAAATATACACGCGCATCCAAGCACACACATATACATACAAGTTTTAAAATATTAAAATTTACGAAAATAAAATATCTGAAGAGCCAAAAAAGAGCCAAAAACAATTATTTGATTGCGATGAACTGTTGAAGTCACGATGACTAAAATTATTCTGAATGAGTCAAACTACGTAAAATTAAAAATACGTTTCTTTTACGACTCCTGACGAACTGTAAATATGCTATGATGAGATGATCATGGAATAACTAGTATTTTCTAAGCAGTTATATATTTAAACATTTCCAGCTCAACAATTTGTTGATTTTTAAGGACTTCAGCACTGATGGCCATTTCTCTAGGAATGGGTAGAGGACCAAATAAAATTTTCGAAGTTTTGGACAATAAAAATGGCATGAAAGCCAAAGGTGTCCCGAAAACGTCTGTTGTTAGTATCGTTTTTGGGCTAGCGGCATCATACAGTGAGCGCCAAAAGTGAGTAAACACCACTGAAATATTTCATTTTCTTAGGATAGCGAGAAAAGGAAATGAGAATAGTCGAACAAATTTCCAAAAGTAAAAACGTTTATTTATTGCTTATAAAATGTTGAAATAAAAAAAAAAAAACAATTCATGCTACAGGAACTTTTTATACTTAAGAACATAATAAAAAATTTAAAATTATAGCGGGTGTTGACTCACTTATGGCGCTCACTGTATGTCCATATTTCTTTGAGGACGGCCATCACTGTCAACGGCGAACACTATAAGCGGAATTGGATCATATATGAACAGTTCTTTCGGGTTGCCAACCTATCCTGGTTTAATGAGGAATCTTGCTCCATTGCCAAGCTCACTTGGCTCATTATGGGTAGGTGACGTACCAACTAACTACTCAAACCTGATCGCAATATCATCTCGATCACAGTGGCCATGGTTACAGGTCATTGCGTTATCGGAAGACACGCGAAAAGACAGCAACTTCCATCAAACGTCTACCGACGAGGTTGTGGATTTGCTGAAGAGAAGAAAGCTGCTATCCACTCACGCTAGGCGCAACTTTAAGCCATTTGGCTCTCCAATTCTTGTCAGTTTAAGGGAGTTATCATGCATTGAAATCAAGGATATAGCTTCGTTCATAAAACTTTCAGGCTGGTTTCCAGCTTAGGATGAGTTTGGTGGAATTTGGTCAGTACGGGTAATGCGCTTACTCGGGGAGTCACAGCGGCCAGCTATGCATATTCAAGTGAGCTTTGGTATTAAAGCTACCGCTCCAACCTAACTTAGCCTGGATAATTTAGACAGCAACAGCATGTGGTTTGCCATACAGCTAATACCACTTTGGATATTCTGCTCGAGCAGGTTGAAGACATGGTAATCGTATGTGGAAGTGATATTAACAATCCACCTAGATCATGCGATTTGAATTTTTCTTGAAGCGTTTTCTTAAGTCGCAGTTACTTATACCCATATAAGCCACAAATTACAAATTTACAAGTTAGGTGTCTATTAAGATGGATGCCAAGATATGTACTTATAACTTACTTGGTCCAGCGCATGTGTTATTCGTGAAAACGTGAAAGTCATGTTATCACATTTTTGCTTATTAGAAAAAATATCAGACTTGTGCTAATAAAGTCGCCGTAGTGTAATAGGTAGGTTGTTAGCCTATTAGACGTGAGGCCACTGTTCAAAACCCAGTTTCGAATTCTTCGTTCGGAGTCAACGTTAAACTGTAAGTTCTGCTACTCATAAATAAAATTAACACACATGACAAGGGTGGCGTAAAAACAAAAAAAAAAAAATATTGGTTTGAATCCGTACTAAAGCGTTGTAACGACCATTTAAGTAAGTATGTAAGTAAATAGAAGGCTTGCGATATTTGTTAAATAGACCTGTAACTGGACATCAATCCCTTTTAGTAGTTTTAAAGACGTTAGTGGACGTCTTACTTAATGTATCTAATAACGTGACAATTACGTTTGCCATCATGTAAAGTGTAGCTCATTGTAAACATACTATGTACTTAAATTAAAATCAGAAGCAAAAAAGAAAAAAAAATAAGATTTCGAAATTTCTTCGTCATCACGTATCAATACTACCGGCTAAAATAAAAACATAAAAAAGGCGAATAAGAAAAATAAAAATATTTTCTGTAAGAAATAAAAATAATTTGGTTTTTTTTTGCTTTTGTTTTTGAAAACAACCGATGCTGACGAAAACAATCCCCAACTCAAGGCAAAGATATAAAAGAACACACAATGTTTTTAAATACAAAAACACAATCACATGAAAATATATTTCAGAATATTTCAACTGTAAGCGAATGAGAAAGAAATCTAAGTATAGACAGTACAAAAATGTCTCACAGCCACAAGAAAGGGGGAGATTTCTGTATGTAGGAAGCATGCGCAAGAAGTTTAAATGATCACACAACATATACTATAACAACGATCATACATGAGTATATGTATGTGGGATATATTATAAGATGGGTTATAGTTGTACAAGCGAACATTTTAGCTTTAGAAATATTATTTTTGGGAAGACAAATGCCCACACATACATACATAGATACACACCAATTGTTATGTATGTATTTAAAGAAGATATCTGAAAATAATAATGATGCTGATGAACTGTTTTGAAAATTAAGGGGAGCAATCTTACCCATACACTCTTGCAATACGCCTTTAAATGGGGTGAGTATATGGATATGGATGGAGAATAACTGTATTATTTTGTATGTGTGTATAAGTATAGGTTTTATTGTGAGATACTAATGATATCTGAACAGTTTTGTTTTCTTCTGCTTCTGTTCTGTTTTTTTTTTCTTTGTGTTCAGAGGTGATATTGGTAGTACAGTTATAACAATATGAGACTAAGTAGAGATTTTTGCATTTTTATGTGCATTGCTGTTTCTGAAGTCGAAAGGAACAGATCACCCATTTCCATTGAACAAAAACAAGCCACAATAAACAGAACAGAACGTTACAGCTAATTAAACTAAAAAAAAGTGTTGAAAGAAAGCAAGAAAGTGTCAATACAGAAAGGAAGAAGAACATGTAGAAATAATATAATTAAAAAAAAACAATAAAATTTGGCTTAAAAATGTAAAATTGAAAGGAGTGTTAAAGAAAAAGCTTCATGGCCAGACTGAAAAAGTGTTAAGAAATTAAAAAAAAAAAAAATAAATAAATAAACTAAACTAAACTAAAATTTAAATTATAAATAATTAAAACAAGATTATATAATTTTTAAATTAAAAAAAAAACCAAAAAAAAAAGCTAAATTAGCCACATGTACGTACATTTTATTTCTTAACAAATATAAAAAAAAAAAAAACGAAAAAGAACACGAAAAAGTAAATTTATTCCGCGCCTGTTATTGCTGGTGTAGTTGCTGTTTAACCTATAATATCCGCAGCAAAACAGGAACAACAACAAAACATATCAAATGTCATAATTCATGCTAGAAGAGTGTTTTATGGCCACACCATTTTGGTACTCACTTTTCAGTTCTTTTTTTATTTTTTTATTTTCGTTCATTCTTTTTGCATACGCTTCCTATACGGTTCGTACGGTTCGGTTGTTTTTACCATTAGAAACTGTCGTCTATGAAATGCTATACAACATGGCTAAAAAAAACACCAACACAGCGACAAAAAAAAAACCAGAAAATCTCTTGCCACCAAAAATATATGTAAAAAGAAAGAAATAATTCATTCACCCATACATACGTTAAGAGCTATAGCTGTACATACGTGACTGAAAATATTCATCTAGAATACGTGAGTGAGTGTGTGAGTGAGTGTATTCTGTATATTCCTTACGACCATAAGTGTAAGTATATGTACATATGTATGTATTTGAGATTGTTGGTGTATTAGAAAATGAGCAAGGGTATTTGATGCGGGTTATTTTTCGCTATAAACTAAAAAGTTTCTCTCTCTCTTTCGCTCTCTCTTTCTCTTGACTACAAATATTCTATACCAAGTGTATATTTTTGACTCAATGTTACTATTTATGGAGAAGTATACACATCTTTAGACCCACTTATATGTACACACCAATATGCTGGCCAACGCACACCCGATTCTTTGTGTTATTTCATAGAGCTACTACTACCAGTGTTGTGTGTGTATGTGTCTGTGCCTGTATTTGTGTCTAGAGCATTTTCTGCCGGCACCTAAAATTATAAAATTTTCTAAAAATATTCAAAAGCAAGAAACAAATTTTTTTTTTCAAAAAAAATTTTTTTTTTTGTGGAACTATAAGTTTTTTTTTTCTTTCGTTTCTACAAATTGTATGTATTAGTTTAGTCTATTACTAATACACATACGAGGCCATTTTGCTTGGGTTTTTGTAGAAAAAAGTGTTGGCATAAAACTAAATTTAGAAGCAACGTTGTTTTTTTAAGTTCTACACACAAATTAAAAAAAAAATTCTTTTGAAAGTTTCTTGACTTGTTCAAATGGTAACAGTGAAAAAAATTATAAAAAAAAATCAAGAAAAAAATATTAAACTTTTACTATTAATCTTAAAAAGTGTAGAATTTTTAATGAAAATTAATATAAAAAAACAAAAAAAAAAAAATTAATTTTTAAAGAAAAGAAAATTGAAAAAAAAGAAAAAAATAATCGACATATTAAAAGTTTTCTTTCTAATTTAAGCGATAATTTCTATGAGCAATAAATTCAATACATAAAATTAAATAAAAATTCTAGCAAAACTAAAAATTGAATAATAAAATTTTTTTTCTTTAATTTTAAATTTGAACATTTTTTTCATTTAAAATATTAAATTTTTAAATATTTAGATTTGCGATCAATAATTATTTATAATTTTTTCTAATTAATTTAAAACAAAAGCCTGAGATAAACATTCATAATCTATTAGATAAATATTGAATTTTTTCTTTAAAAATAACAAATTATCAATATTGTTTCAGCCTGTTTTGTATTTTATAAGGGGAGACAAAATTTCCCCTTCATTTCAAAGATTCATTCTTTTAAGGATTTCCTTAACGCGAATAATTACTTTCAGCTGCCAATGATTAACTGGCAGGATTTCTTAAGGGAAATAAAATTGTTAATAACTTTTATTAATATTTAAATAATTATTAAAACCTCAAAAAAAAAGAGAATACATTTTTGAGAAACATAAAAAATATCTGCTTTCTGTAAGACTATCGTATCAAATAAATTTAACAAATTCCGCGTGTGATGTTAGCAGGGAGAAGAAACATTTTTTTCGAATTAAAAAAAAAAAAAAAATTAAATTGATAATAAAATAGACAATTATGTATAAATTATTTTTAATTAAAAATTAATTTTAATTAATTTTAATTAAATTTCGAAATAATTTTTTTTTCTCACACCACTAATGTTGCATGTTTTGTTTTTATTTTTAAATGGCAGGACTTACAGTTTTTTTTAGTCGTCTCAAAATGACAGATTATTTTGAGAAACCTTCCATGGCAATTTTTATTTACTCCCAGAGTTTTTGTCGTAAATCTGCTGAGAGGAAGTCGCCGTAGAAAAATTTTTTTTTTTATATTTCGTGAAAATAAAATTATTGGCACTAATAATATTGCATTTTTCCGATACATTTAATAAATAATTTACTATCCATTACGCTAACTCCTAAGCAAAGTTCCTTACCAAATATTATCGAAATACCACAACACCATACATTCCCATACATGGACATTGCTCCTAAGCAATGTTATATGACAAGCCTTTCGTTCTAAAATCTGGTACAGATCAGACTGATCGCCTATTTAGCTAGAAAAACTTGATCAATGAAATTGAAATAAAAAATAGGGGATAAATATAGAGAAGTTTGATAACTTTTTCTTTGGTAAAATTTAAAAATTGTTTGGAAAAATTTCTAGGAAATTTCCTAAAATATTTCCGAATTGTTTGTATGTTCGAATTTTCGTTAATTTGAAATTATTTTTCCTAAAAAATAATAGAAATTTTATTACATGTTCCTTATACTTTGAACTATAGAAACACGTGGACATTTTAAAAATATGCAGGATATGTGACTGTTTTAATGTTTTGCAATTATAATTAATAATTTTCCAACCGGAAAAGAATATTTAATAATAATGAACAAGAACATAAAATGTATATAAAAGGGAATTAATAAATATTTTTTTTTTAATTTTGAACTTCATAAATTCTGTAAGAAGTCTAAGGAACTGAACAAAATCTGTAAAAAAAAGGATTATCACGAAACATGCGGACATTGTGCCATTATACAAATAGCAATATCGCTAAAAGTAATCCTTTTCGTCCTTAAGCATACATAGAAATTTTTATTTTTGTATTTTGCTTTAAAGCAAACGGGTCAGAAAATAAATCTTTATAAAAATTTGATAAGAAAACCTAAAATTTCGACAGAACTTATGCAGCCTCTAAAAGTAATCTTAAGTATGCTAAATTACCTTTCGGACGGTGGCTACAAACATAACTATATTATTGGCCATTATAACCCAGAATTTAGGATTTCGGGCTAAATTCTCATACTCCCGGCGAGATCTACAGTTTAACGTCTAGTCCGCACTACAAATTTCAAAAGCTTTCTCAAGGAACATAACAATTGACAGAACGTTTGCCTCAAGTCTGCTGGGAGAGCAGATGAAAGAAATATTTTTTTCCATACTTCTTCTTTTTCCATGATATTAGAGCTGAAATTTTTAAGTAGGCGCTTGCGTCATTATTCATTATTTTTTTTTAGTGAATTTATTTTATTAGAAGTAATTTGAATTAAATTTATTAAATGCCTTATTTACATAATTTGTCATTAAATTAATTGTGGCCATTAAATAGTTGCCGTTTAAATCATTAAAATAATATTTACTTTAATACACGTTTTGTATTTCAAGTTTTCTGTAAAAAACAAACAACAAACAACCAACAACAATTACAAAAACCAATAATTTAAATATTTAACAACAAGGATTACATGTAAAACACTAATTAAATGAAATTGTGCAGTAGCGGCACGATCTTAATTTTATAGTCGATGAGAATGTGTTTTTAAAATTCCTGAAATTCATTCTTTAATCCCTACAATGAACGTTAAATCACAATTCCTTTGTTACATTAAGACATTACATTACCTTCCATTACATTACGTATAACGAATAAAAACTATATCAAAAGTTTTCATCGTTTATCAGTTTATGTCTCAGGTAGTCTCAGATATTAACATAAAAAAGTGTCATGGGACATATAATACTTGTATACTGATCCTAAAGCAGAATTCGTTTGCATCTATTATACAGCGTCCTTCACATATACATACATACACTTCAAATTTTACAGAAGTTTTCGAAAACTATTGCTTAATCTATCTCGCGACCAAAAACACATGGCATACATTTTCATAACGTAACTGATATATATATTTACATGTGACTAACAAATAGCCTAAGAGGTATAGACGCCGGTATGTAGTGAATCAGAAGCTGTTACCGTCTATGTCTATGTTTAAGCATTAGAAAATTAGATAGAAGCCTCTTGTCTTCTGAGATATCAATTCTTTGTTTAGTGGAACAAGTATTACTATTTCACAAGAATTCAAGGGCCTTTTTTCAGTATTCAATAGTTGAATGGTATTTATACCGCATTCAATTTTACAAACTTTTATACGATTGACAAGGGAAAGCAGCTCTTCTGGGCCCGGGTTTCACTGTATCTATTTACTGTACACAATTTACATTCATGCCACCCAATACTGAAAATTTCACTGGAGCCTTTTCCACATCTGATATTATGTTGTCAGGATTGCGGTGATCCATAAATGGCAGGACGAATACGAACGTTAGATTTTATTTACTCACAGAGCTTTTGCAAAAAATTGTGCTGAAAGGAAATCATCGAAATAAACGCTGTCACATCTGAAGTTCGAACTCTCGAGCTCATATTTAGGAAGCCATCTTACTGAATTGGACATACAACCCTTTAGACAGGATGGCGCCCTAACTTCTCACACCACTTATGTTGTGGCGAAACCTACAATTTAAAGTTAATCTCGAACAACAGATTTTTGAGAAACTTTTCATGTCAATTGAATTTACTCTCGAGAGTTTTTGCAATCTTGTGTAGAGCTCTCAAACTCATTTCTGGGAAGCCATCTTACTTACTTGGTTATTACAACATTTTAGACAGGATTACGCCCTGGCTGAACCCACGATTTAAAGTCTACTCCGATTAACAGATTTTTGAGAAACTTTTCAATGGCAATTTTTTTTACTCTCAGAGTTTTGGGCCAAAGATCTGTAGAGAAAAAGTCACCGAAGAAATATTTTTTCATATTTCGATTTTCCTGAAGATTTCTGACCTGGGTTTTGAACCGAGGCCTCAGGTCTAATAAGCGAAGACTCTAACCATTAGACTAAGGCGACTTCAAAGAATCCATCACTCCACGCAATAGGCTAGGGCGACACCAGAGACTATTACAAATCTATGATCTATACTGTATTTTCAAAAATCTCATGTATTATCGCAAAAATAACGTACAAAATTGATTTCCTAAGCATAGATTCAAGAACTTCAAGAAGATCTACATATAGAAGAAGTCAATTGTCTTTATTAATAATTGGTCAATTCACACAAGCCGTTGTATCGTTGTATTCATTGTATTGTTGGAAGAACATACAACGGTGTATGATTGTTGTTGGTAATTTTCATATAAAAATCCGATACACTTATACACATTTGTTTCATATGTTTTTAAGAAGTTGTATTGATTTTGTACTATCAAATTTTGTCAATGAAAAAAATGTGTATATGTTTTCATATGTTTTTAAAAAATGGTGTTGGTTTCGATCTATCAAATTGTTTGAATGCCACGAAATACACAATACAACATACACGATACAAAGTTGTGTGAATTTCCCAAATATTTAAAATTATTTAAATAATTTAACAAGAAAAATATGCTCCCCTTGGAGCCACGTTTACGTTAGCTTGGTCACCAATGAATATTGTATACGATATCATAAGAATGAGGCTGAATTTAAATGGGAATAAAACAATACAGGACAATTAATACTTTTTGTATGTATGTATGTATGTAACTGTGGTCAAGAGATATAGCAAATCATAGGAAGTAATACTTTAAGAGGACCATACAACAGAAGTGTATTTTTGCCATCATTATATGGAATCTGAATTTACATACGAAATTTTGCAATAAAAAAATAAAAAAAAGAGAGAGAAAGAGAGTGAAACAAATAGAAGTGTTGTATTTATTTATATAACATGTTTATATGTACGTGTATGTGCTGTATAAATGTACAAATATATTGTATTTGTTTTTGTTTTTTTATTTTTATATTCAATTGAGAATTTTTAATATGAATGAGAATGAATGAATGAATGAATGAATGAAATTAACGATAAACATAAGTATTAATTAAAATGCGATAACAATTGAGTAAACAGCTGTAAAAATAAAAAGTCATTAACAAAGCATATGAGATATTATATTATGTGATATAAAATGTAACACAAATATAAGCAACCGAACATATATAAAAAAAAAAAATTCAACAAATTACTCATTGAAATAAAATAAATCCTACACGGAAGATTTAAGAACACAGCATATGATGATACCTCCCATATATTTTCAAACCTGGCATGAATGTTTAATTCTCAATATGATTTTTATTAAAGAAATGCAATACAAATCAGGAATGAGTTCTTAACTGAGCCCAACACCAATGGAAGGTCCTCAACTCAAGCCATTTAATTTGTTGGATTACCAGAAAGGATGCTAAAGAAAAGGAAAAATACAGGGCGTATTTTGCTGTATTTATCGTTGAATTCTTGTTACTTTTTTCAGTAGTAAAACCACCAAATTGATAAAGTGTAACAGACAAGGGTTTACGTACCTTATTTTGATCAAAAATAATTTACAATCTATTAGAGTCCTTGAGATAAACTGTATGTAGAGATTGAATTCAATACGCGTTTAGTATGAATACTAGTCACTCAAACAAACTTAATGTGAGTCAGTGAGGGGCAATGAAGTGACCAGCCAAAGGATCAGTAAAGATCGCGCAAAGACCTAAGAGTTTTTTATCCTTTTGTGTACAACTTTTTTTTTTGTTGCACATAAATTCATTTTGTCCTGTTTGAGGTAAGCTGAAATATACAAGAAATTGATTAGTATTATGAAGAAACTATATCTTTAAGAATATAGTAAGGACGTATATTATTGGATTTTAAAATCTTTTCGTCAGAGCTACAGCCTAGCTTCTCATATTATCCTAGCTTCTCGCATAAGTTTTCCATGTCAATTAATTAATTTCAATATTGTTTTCAAACGTTTGCTACAAGGGAGCAGAATGAAACAGAAAAATAATTTTTAATTTTTTTTTTTTCAAAACTCTAAAGTTTTGATTCAAACTCTAAGCTCTCGCTTAGTAAGCCAAAACACTACAGAAACTAAAACAAATGAATTAAAAAAAATATAGCTTCGAATTCATAGAAAGCAGTGTTTATTATTGGTGTAGCTTTTGCAGTCTTTATACTTAAGCAACCAGCAATCCACTTTCATACATACACATACATACATAATTGGCCATTACAACCCTTCAGTCAGGATTATAGACCTAGCTTCTCACACCACTCATGTTGTGTGCGTTAATTTTATACATGAGTGGCGGGACCTACAGTTTAAAGTCGACTCCGAACGACAGATTTTTTTTGAGAAGCTTTTCATGGCAATTTTAACTCTCAGAGTTTTTGCCAGAAATCTGCTGAGAGGAAGTCGCCGAAGAAATACTTTTTGTATTTTGTTTTTGATGTCTGGCCTGGGATTCGAACTCGGGCCTTTCGTCTAATAAGCCAACACACTACCTACTAGACCACGGCGACTTCAGCAATCTACTTTCTAGAAAATATATTGGAGTCTCAGGGCCTTAATTTCTAAAAACTCTTCTAACTATGGTTGATGTTGTATTCATGCTTTGATTGGTAGCTTTGATACCGAAGCTCACTTGAGCACTCATAGCAGCCTATTGTTTGAATTCATGCAGAGAGAAAGCTCCGGTGATATTTACTTTGGTAACGAGCTAATTACGTAACATCAGTAACATTCACTTTTGGATCATAATTGTGTGGTTCTAGTGTTACCATGATGTTTAATAATCTAGCAGATCGATCAATTCGTTAAGCAAGTTTCTACACAGAAACCTTACGAACTTATTCAACAGAAAGTGGATAATGATTTCACTCCTTTAAATTTCAATACAACTTTGGCAGATGCCAGTATGCGGAAAATCAAATATTTTCTCGTGTACACGCTAAATCTAATATTTATCACAAAGGAACTTGAGATGCAAGGTATGACGCTATTAAGATACCGAAAAATAAGACCAAACACTCTTCGAATTTCAAGCTATAGTAAGTTAAATGGGCAGTTCTATTTCACAACTTTGGCGATAACTTGGTGTAAATTAAAATGCAATTTTTATTGCATTCATTTCTTTGCCTGCGACTTACAGGAAAATCCTTATATTAATGACCCCAGATCAGATATGTATCTCCAACAAAGCGAGATATAAAGAAAACATTTCCTAGGCGATTTGCTCTCAGCAGATTTCTGGCAAAAACTCTGAGAGTTAATAAAATTGCCATGAAAGCTTCTCAAAAATCTGTCTTTTGGAGTCGGCTTTAAAGTGTAGATGCCGCTCCTCATATATATAAAATTAACAGACACTATTTGAGTCGTATGAGAAGCTAGTTCGTAATCCTGACTGAAGGGTTCTTATGAATTAAAAATTATGCCCAATTATGTATAATATTCAGACTTCATTTATTTGCATGAAAATAAAATACAAAAAAACTCATGTGTGTTATATATTGTGTATTACATTTCACAATTTCTCTTAAATTTTAAAAATAAAAACAAAATCATTTCAATACTTCCGGTATGTAAAAATAAGAGTAACATTCCTTTTTTCATTTACATTGCAACCAATGTAGTGTAGTGTATGTAGAAAAAATAACTACAAGGCATTTGTAATAATTCCATGAGTTGAATGTCTACGTAGCATATACATATGTATATGAAGAAAACAAAGTTACGCTTAAGGATCAATGAACGCGCCTCTTTTTTGTTGTATGAAATATAATTTTTTTTTACTGTAAACCGCATACACCATCTTGCCAACATATGACACACAGACGTTAAAGGAGCTCATAGAAAATTTTGCAAGAACTGGCTGCATCAGAAATAAATTAAGAAATTCCCTTGAATTTGATAAAAAAAAAAGAACCCTTGAGTAGGTAGTAGTGATAGGCAACACAGCAACACTGAACAATCGAAGAAAAATTCTTCAAGTAGGTAAATAATGTAATCATATTGGGAGATTCCTAATGTATTAAGCATATATATAAACGATCCGTCTTGTGTCTAAGCATAAGTGTTTACACATGCTGATGCTAATAACATTTTACTGGTGACCTGCAACCTTTTTGTAATTGAAATTGCTTGTCTTACGATTTCTTAGTAAATATTGCTTACTTAGGTTCTAAATTTTTCCCCCTAGCAAAGAGTTTGTTGTTGTTGTTGTTAAATCTAAAAATATACACGTGTTCTATATAAAATCGTATTTACATTGTAAAACTGTTTTAGTCGTGTTTTAAACATCGCCTAAGACGCAAGTCATTATAATAAATTCAAAACTGTCATTAATTTAACGGTTTATAGATTTTTAAATAACAGTGAATAAGTGTGCAGCATTTTAAAGATTTTTTTAAACGATTTAATAATAATACTTGTTTGATAGTCTGTATATGACATTTTCTTTCTTTCCTCTCGCATAACACATGCAACAGATGCAGCTTAGTTTGATAAAAAGCTTTAAATTTTTTTTTTTTTGAATAAACACATGTGGCGAAAAAAGAGAACTGCAAAAAGTACAAAAAAAAATTATTTAAAAAAGTACCAAAAATAAAAAGAGCAAAAAACATGTTTTTTTATATAAATTTATTCATTTAATACCCTTATGCAAGCATCATAAGAGAAAAATATAAATGAGTGAAAATATTTTATGAAACAAAAACAAATATACGTATAAAGTCTGCTTTTTTAAGAGTGTTACGCTACCATTAAAACTGGTACTTAATAGATTTCATTAAATGCTATGCAACATGAGGTGAGTATCTTACAAAGCTTATAGCGTTTAAGAAATTTGGTGTAGTTTTCCTTATGAACATATTTTCGAGACTAAAAAAGTATTTAAACTCTAGGGATTCTTTTTTTTCCTTCTTCTAGCAACTCTTTTATTTTATAGCTTTTGGGTGCTGGTATATATTTGAAAATATTAATTGTATTAAAAAAAAGTACTTTTTTATATGCCAAGGCATATACAGTGAGCATTAAAAGAAACTGTACATTAAAAAAACTATACATACATATATTCCACAGAGTATACAGTGAGCTTCAAAAGAAACTGTACATTAAAAAATATACATTAATAAATTATCGTTGTTTTATTTTAAAATTGTTTCATTGCCAGTTTGTAAAATTGAAAAAAAAGTACGAAGTATTGTCAAAATTTTTTCGTGCACTCTTCTTAAGTGGTAAAAGTTGAGTTTGATGATTGTTAGAATTTTATCCATAGCGTACAGTTTCTTTTGACGCTCACTCTATATACACGTATGTTATATACATACATTGTATGTACATATATCTAGCATTTGTTTTATAGGGATTTTCTTGCACATATTAAATGAAATATAAAATAAAATAAAATAAAATTATTAAAACTACATGCCATAAAAAACATTTAAGGAGACTAAAAAACAATAACAAAAAAAAAAATAAATTCTTTCATAAACAAATAGCAAAACTTTGCAGCACACCCTCTTGTGTTTAACAGAAATTTTTGTTTCGAAACTTTAGAACCCCACATCAATTTTGCCGCAATTGTTGCAGAATACAAGCGAAAAAAGGACGATTGTTTTGTACTCTTTTTTTTTTTTTGGTAACTTAAATTATTTGGTGAAAAAGTTAACACTTTTTTTGTAACAACAATTATGACTTGAAATTGAATTTAAATAGTTGCAAAACCATGTAATAGAAAATATTTGAATATAAGCAATATTTATGGCCATAGAGGATGTCAAATAATTTGAGAAAAAAAGAAGATGTTTCGTTAAAAACCTTATAAAGTCTTAGAACAATATATTTTATCTAAAAATTAATATTTTTAAATATATTAAAAATGCCTCAGTAGTGCACTAAGCAATTAGCCTAATCTGTTTTCCTACAGAAGTAAATTAAATTTTTAATTGAATGTTAACTAATAAATAAATAAAATATTATCTAAATTGTATAAAGTTAACAATAAAGAAATCATTCTTTTATGCAACTGTATTATGCTGGTCGCTTGAAAACTTTTGCAAACACATTCAAAACGTTTTAACCACCAAACGGCAGAAAGTTTTAGTTGGCAACAAAATTTGATGTCGTGTTGTGTTGAAGTAAGAACAGACTGCTACCGTAACTTCAAAACTGCATTGTTTATATGGATGCACAAGCAAATACTTTTGATATCTTATGACTAAAGAGTTTTATAATCTGGTCCCCCTTTATTGTGATTAGTTGTACAGCATGTTAAATCAAAAGTTGTTTGTCTCCTTCACGCTTTTCGGTTTTTCAACAAGATTTATTTAATAATTGTTATTATAGCAAATGTAATGGTCGTCGGTTGAATGAAAATCAAAATTTTTTAAAGTTCAACCGACGATCAACCAGCCATTCGACATATCAATTGTTTGTACAAAATAATGAAATTGTACAGCCAGTCACAAGATATAGGTGCCACAAAAGACTTTAACTTCTTTGAAAGTATGTAACATCGTTCAGAGCTTCTGAGTTAGAGTTCATAGAGTCAGAATAAATAAAATTTTCCTCATGACGGTCGTATTCTGCTCTTGCACAGTTCGATTAATGCTTTGTATACGTTAGACGGAACAAAGTCGCCGTACTCTAGTAGGTACTGTGTTAAACACTATTCGGAGCTTCAACCCCTAGCTCAGACATCTCGAATAAAACGAATTAAATTATAAAAAATTGCCATGAAAATTATCTGCTAGCTTCAGCTTTAAACTCGAATCTTATCAATGAAATTAACACACAACATGGGTAATGTGAGAATCTGGGTTGTAGTCCTTACTAAAGATTGTTGTAACAAATTAAGTCAGTATATAAGTAAATTATCAGCAGTTTAGTGTCAAGATTTCGAAAATAATAATGTTGGATAACATGCAACGCTTAGTATAATGATGCTATAGTCTTACATGATGGCAGTAAAGTCTTTAAGTTCCACTGACAATAAACGTGACATAATTTGCTGTCAAAATACGATGCCTTGTAATGCAAGCTTTTTGGTATAATTTTTTAATATGCAGTTGGGTTGAATTGTGAGCTAACATGATCACGCTAGACAATTATCCTTATAATCCCTGTAGAAATTGATACCCAATAAATTCCAAATGTCCACCGGTATAATTTCACTGAAATATTCCACCAACAAAAAGGTAGAATATAACTAAATGCCATGGTTTAATATAACCTTTCCCGCTAACTGAATGAACTCTATCAAATCTATTAACCTAACCTATTTGCTTGGTCCTTGTCGGATCAATCTAATTGTACAAACTGTCTAAAAGTTCCACGAAATCTAGAGACTTCCTTAACCAACTGAAATGAAACTTCCTTAACTATCTGAATGAGGTCTATCAAACCTACTTTCCTAGCCTATCTATTTGGTCCTTGGCGGTTCAAGGATGCGATGTGTTTCGTCCACGAAATCTAGAGACTTCCTGAATCACATGAAAAAGTTGGATACATGAAGAAGAATGATGTTTACATGTGTAGTAAATTAAAAGTAAAGAATTTAATGCAGTACTAGTCGCTTGTCGCTTTCATTGTATTCGCTTGTCGCTTGTCGCTTTCGAGAACTTTGAAACAAAGTATTTTGTGCTTTCGTTAACGAATGTTGCTGATTTTAAACAAACAAAAAAAAAAAAAATAATGTTAAAGAAATTATATGCGGGTGTTAATTTAATTTATACGAAAAATAAGCAAAAAATAGTGTGAATAAAATAAAAAATAAAAATAAATCCCCAAAACAATTTAAGCAAACAACATATAAAAAAAGAATACATTTTAAATGCATATTCTTTACAAAAAACAAAACTCTGGTGCTTTAAAACAGCTGAAGACAAATTTAATAAAATTAACACAAAAGAAACAAGAAAATAAAAAAAGTGAAATAAAAAAGTTTCTTTGCATGCCCCCCAGCATGGTATATTAGAGCCTTTGAAAGTTCCATGCTTCCTTGCATTCAATAGTATTTAATTTAAGCATATGGAATGTAAAGAAGTATGGAGCGATATTTGGCCATACATCTTAACTAAGAACCAAGCAACCTCTCAACATTATGCTGCCAACAACATGTAGAAGACCCTCGTATATATGTACATGAGTAGAGGCAGCCATAAATTTTATGTTGTATTCCAGAAGACAAAAAAAAAGTGTTTTGTTTTAATGAAATGCAAAATAAAACAAAAGCAAGTGAAAGAAATAACAACAAAAACAAAAAAAAAATAAAAAAGATGTGAACAAGTCTGAACTGCAATGGAAAATAAAATGCAAAGAAAAAAAAAAAAACGAGAGTTGATAACAATATTTAAATATTTTTTAAATTGAGTTGAGTTGAGCAACAAAAAGAGAAGAACAGAAAAAAAAACATTTTTTTGTATTTTTTTTTTATATTTTGTTTGAAGATTAAATGAAGTGTTAAAGTTTATTTCTGTGCATTTTGTTTTTGTTTTTTTTTGTTTTTTTTCGTAGTTTTAACAATTACTCATACTTAGAATTGAAATGTTATGACAGTTTATAGTCCATAAAATATATGCGGAATACATAAGAAAGTTTTCCTGTTTGGCAATGCAGGCTGATAAAACTTTTGAAATTTAAAACAATGGGAAGAGTATAGGAAAAGAAACAGAAACAGTTGCTAAAGGTAAAATATTAGCCTTAATGAAACCGTATGATAAAAAAATTAAATTATTTTGTGTGCTTTGCAGAATCACCAAGCTCAACCATTGCGGTGAAAATTATTGGGATTGCCTTGTTGTCACCAAAAAGATGGTACAGTCAACCCTCCTATAACGCGGTACTCTCAGAACGCGGTTTCCATATAACGCGGAGCTGAAATTGCGATAGCCCTCCTATAACGCAGTACTCTCAGAACGCGGTTTCGATATAATCCGGTTTCCACATAACACGATACTGAAATTGCGACAGCCCGCCTAGAACTCGGTACTCTTACAGCGCGGTTTCCGTTCAACAACATCTAATAAGTTCCTTCCGCACAACGTATGAATGACTCTAGTAACTATATATTGTAAAAGGGTCAGTTTTATTTTCGATGTAAAAGCATAGCCGGGATATATAAACAACATGTTTATATAAACATGCCAGGTTATCTCATAGCCGTCTACGACATCGGTTTCAGTCATCTCAGAGCTCATGCACAGTACATTCGTTTTGTTGGTGACCAAATCTTTCCAAACATTTTGCTGCAACTCATATCTAACAGTGAGGATGAATGTTGAAAAATTACATAATTTTAGTCCTTATGTGAACTCTTTAATTCAATAAAAATAATCTATTGGCCAATTCACACAAGCCTTTGTATCGTTGTATTCATTTTATTGTTGGAAGAACATACAACAGTGTATGATTGTTGTTGATAATTTTCATATAAAAATCCGATACACTCATACACATTTTTTTCCTATGTTTTTGGAAGTTGTATTGGTTTCGTGCTATCATATTGTGTGAATGAAAAAAATTTGTATATGTTTTCATATGTTGTGTTGGTTTCGGACTATCAAATTGTTTGAATGCCACGAAATACACAATACGGCATAGCATTGAGCGTTCACAAACAAACAAATGTAGTCAATACAACATACAGCATACAAAGTTGTATGAATTGCCCATATAATTTATCTTGTCTTGGTTTCCATATAACGCGGTACGAATGATGTGATTTGTAGTAATTCCGAGTTATAAGGTTTCCATACAAGGTGGTAGACGGTTTCCATAAAACGCGCTACGAATTAGCCTGGTTTGTACGGTTAAATCAGAGTTTCTTATAGCACGGTTTCCAAATAACGCGGTAAGCTCTAACCGGGTTATAGGAGGGTTGTGTGTGTAGGCAGCTCCAATGAGAGACCTCAGTCGCCATAGTCTAGTAGGTAGTTTATTAGCTTATTAGACGTAAGGCCTCTGTCAGACATCAAAACGAAAATAGGAAAAAATATTGCTTCGGCGACTTCCTCTCAGCAGGTTTTTGCTAAAACTCTTAAGAGTGAATAAAATTGCCATGAAAAGTGTCTCAAAAATCTATCGCCCAGAGCCGACTTTGAACTGTGGGTCCCGCCACTCATATATAAAATTTACACACACAACATAATTGGTGTGAGAACCTAGGTAGTAATCCAGACTAAAGGGTTGTAATGAACAATTATGTGCAAGTGTATGTATGCATTTCATTATAGCAATTTCTGATGTCAGTTTTCATCACATCAATTTTCTTCAAACAACAGACGTGATTCACAAGTTAGGAAGTCAATTTTGGAAACTCCCTATGGACAATTGTTTGTTTTCTTCTCGTGTGATTTTTAGAATTTTATTCAAAACTTAAAAAAAATTTTTCAACAGACTGATTATTCAATAGACTACACAACTGCCGTTTACCATATTGTTTAAGCCTCCGGCTGCCTGCAGAATATCCGTAATAGGATGTTATTTTTAATGGTTATTCCATTAGGTTAATTGTACAAAAAAGAAAAAAAAGAAAAAAAGAAAAAAAAAAACGAAGAAAAAAGGAATAAAAGACACCCAAAGTAAACGATTTAATTAAAACAAATTTTAGTTCTTAAATTACCCCCCGAGATTCAATTATAAAAAAGGTAACAAACATCTTGCAACAATATAGGACTCTCTCTCTCTCGCTCTACCCCATGTGTATGTGTGTGTATGTGAGAGTATTTAACCACATTAAATTAAATGAGTGAAAATGATTGTCTTGAAAATTTGACACACCCAACTAATTGCTGTTGTTGTTGTGTTCCTAATTTCATGATGATAAAATAAAGGATTGCTAAGGAAATTTTCCATTTTACGATAGTAACTGCTGCCACTTCTGCAGTTACAGTTTGTCTATTAAAAACACGTAAATTGTTTGAGGCAACTTTTTTTCTGACTGGAATATAAAAACCTGAAAACCTGCAATGTTTTCATGAGTGTCTCTATGAAAATCATGTATGTGTAAGCGTGTGTGTGTGTGTATATTTGTTAAACGTGATCAATTAAGGTGATTTTGTAAGATGTTGTGACATGTTTACACATATGCGCTCCCAAAAGTGTTTACAACATCATATGAAAATAGTGCCGCGTTGGTATTTTAGGTTTTCCAATCCAAATCCAAAATGCATTGACTACTGTCGGCGGAAAACGGAAGTGCAGTCTAACAGCGACTACCGCTCAGTTGAAATCATATTTTAATGAAATTAATATGCAAAGTTGTGATACACACAAAAAGCGATGTGAGTATTTGAAATAATCCAAAAGTATTATATAAACTTGCCTGCTTGCTTGCCTCCATTGATGTTGTTGTTATTATTGTTGTCTGTTGCAATGTGTGCCAAATTGCATCTCCGGTAGAATCATATGTATCATGTACACAGTTTATGAAGAATACACTGAGAAATGAAAATATGATCACATTTGTGAAAGTAAAGCCAATGAAGTTGCTGTAGTCTAGTAAGTAATATGATTCAACCCCTGGCTCTCGAACAAAACGAAATACGAAAAAATATTTCTTACGTTGACTTCGTCTCAGCAGTCTTCTGGCAAAAATTCTGTGAATAAGATAAAATTACCATGAATAGTTTCTTAAATCTGCAGTTCAGTGTCAACATTAAATAGTAGATTCCGCCATTCACGAATGATTACGGTCATAAAAATCGACCTACTCTACAAGGAATAGGTAAGATAACAAACAAAATTTTAACACACTTAAAAAGTTACAGAATTGGCTCAATATTACGGCTCAATATGTAGTATTCTTCATTTGAATTGACAGTTCCAATTCATTCAACATTTAAAGCCGGATGACTATTCACAATGCTCACTTGTATCGGTACAGAGAACGGCTACATTGCGTATCACGTCGGCATATCGTATAGTGTCCGCCCCAGCCGTACTTGTAATAGCATTTACAATCCCTGTGCATCTGCTAGCAGCAGAGCGGATGGAGATTTATAAGGCGAAATCGGTTGGAAATCACATAACCGGGCACTTCAGGGAAAACACCATCTCAAAATGGCAACGACGATGGAACGATGAAGATAGAGGAAGGTGGACGGCGAGACTTATTCCGGACATAAGGCCATGGATTGGTCGGAAATTTGGAGAGGTAAATTACTACGTTACACAGATGCTATCGGGTCACGGATATTTTACTAAATAACCGCACAAAATGGGCAAGACCGCCTCCCCGTACTGTCTTTGCGAGGAAGGGGAAGTAATTGATGATGCAGAGCACACTGTTTTCGAATGTGCACGCTGGCAGAGCTATAGCTCTGTACTGACGTCAATAATTGAAACGATCACGGCCACTAACATTCTCGGGGTTATGATTGCGAGTAGAGAAAATTGGCCTCAGTGAAGAATTACGTGGAGCGCATTTTAAAACTGAAGAAGGGAGATCTTGAGGCTGTAGAACATGTAGGCACGCCGGCATAGATGATACGGGAACACGTGTCAAACGAAATTCAAAACAGGGACCTGGACGAAAAGAATAATGGAGACACTTAGACACTCCTCAACTTTCGACACGCAATCCGGACGCGGATATGAGCACGCAGGGGCCAAAGGGCCAAAAGGACTCCACTCCGAATAAATACCACCGTAGTTCCGGAGTGGGTACAATGAGTCCACGAGACGAGGAGAGGGATTTAGTGGCTGAGGGAGTTTGACATCCCTCCTCGGCGAAAAAAACTGGTACTAGTGTAACAGATTTCAATGTTGATTTTTGATATGAATTCAATTTCTGCAGGGATGAAGTTCCTTTCTCATTCGGTTATAACGACAGCAAGCAGATCTGTCGCACCTATAGCTTGTTATTGTGACAGAAACATTGCATCTGGAAAAAGTAACTGTTTCGTATACATTTTGTTGCAGTTTTTAGATATTTTTTTATTTTTGTTTTGATATTTGACGTGGGTCTTGAATCGAGGATTTACGTCTAATATGCCAACACCTACGAGACTATGGCGACTACAAGACATAAATTTAGACGCCATGGAAAGGTTAGGCTTTCCATGGATAAGGTTTTCCTCACTACTACATACCATATCCCAATACACTTTCACAGAATTTTCAACTTGGCAACTAGCTCTGACATAAAAAAGTTTATAATCACATTGTCTTATATTTTTTCTCAGTGCTCTCTGAAAATATATTCTTACTGTCGTGGTATGCAAATTACAAAAAAAAACACAACGCCTGCAAGGATAATATGGAGTCCAAAGTTTAATAGTGGGATAGTGTTACAAATTCTGCGATTATTCGAAACGTATAAAATATTTTGCATGCTATGAACAGGTTGTATACGATATATGAATCTATAAATGGTATTCATGTATGTACAAATGTTATCACAAATCGATTAACCGATTAATTTAATCGTTTAAAATTCCGACATATACCTTGTATACATAAAACTAAAGCAAATACTTCTAGGGCTCCTGTTTATATACAGCAAAATAAGAGCGCCTGTTGTTGTATTTTATTTTGTGGGAGAACTGTGTTAACCATGTGTTGTATAATGTTGACTCGGATTAACAGTGGATCTTTTGAATGGATGCTGCTGCTGCACTTTACCACAAATTGATGAGGTACACGTGCATGCCGTTTATAAGCAAATGCTGCAACACATTCATACACATTCATTCTCTTCCAAATCCATAATCTTATGGTTGCATGGGCATGTACGTATGACTCAATATCCATATGCAGGCAGGCACATGCAACAAACAAATACCATATAAACACACTGATACCATGTGTTATACAAACAAACATTCTTGCAATTTTCGTTTCCACCACATTGGTAGCAGCAGCCTTACCTCTGAAAATGTGGAAAATTATAAAAAAAAGGAATTTTTTTCTTGTAAAACTCTACTCAATTCACGTGATCTAAATATTCATGTAATGCCTCATACAGACAACATTAACACACATACCATATACATACACATGTTTCTTGGAAGTGCAACATGATTTTGCTGTTGCAAGCAGGAAAGTGTTTTATTTATTGCAGCATCGAATCTGTTTAAAATTTTTGATTGTATCGGTGATTAAATAATAAAAATCACTTGAAATTTTTTAATCGTTGAAACGGGGGAAAAATGAAAAAGAAATTAAGAAATAAAATACAGCCATAAAGAACTGTTTGGTGGTGTTGAAGAGAAGTTGCAAAATATTGATGATTGTAAAATTTAATAACAAAAAAAAAATTGTTTACATGATATGGTGCCTATTTTTTAAGCGCTTCATATCTTTAAATTTATGTTGTGGGAGACATCATCATGATTTCTTCTAGGTTTGAAGAATTTACTAATGCCACTACATGAGGGATATAACCTCGTTCAAGTGTTCGTTACGAAAATATCAAATTTTCCATGACTTTGGCTCATAAATCAGACAAAATTTGATCGATGGCATGGTAATTTATGGCTTTGAGTGAACGCTGTAGTTTGTGGCTTCTTCGCATACATCACCGACGATAAAAAAACATAACAAGAAAAAGTCTAATGGAGACCCATTGCACGATCTCGGTGCCCTATTCACATAACATCTACGTTAGATGACCATGCCCAAAAATTTCTCGTGTGAATATTCCATGTGGTCTGAGCTGTGTGAAACGCCACCAAATTGTTGTCATTTATTCAGTCAGTTTTGTCACATCACCATTGACATTCATATACAACGATATGTATAGTTGTCTAGTTTTCATTTAAGAACCATCTTAGACGATGAGACCCAATTCTGGATAAATGGGTTCGTGAACAAAGCAAATTGTCGAAATTGGGATGATGCCAATCCACATGAGATACAAGAACGTATCGAAAAAAGTCACTTTTAAGTGCGACTTTGCGTTGGCGGCCATCACTGTCAACGGTGAGCACTATAGGTCGGTCAACTCCTTTTAACTCAAATTTGATGATCATCTAGTTCCAATAAAACGGCTCTACGTATTACACAGCTCATGCCACATTGAATATTCTGCACTAGCAATTTGATTTGATTTAGTTCAAACCGAATGCACAGCATGAATAGTGGCTATCCACTGAGTGTTGGAGTTACGAGTTTAAGTTGTAGTATCCAAAAATCTAGAGGCATCTGACTCTATCGTGTCCCTAAAACCAACATTACTAATTACTTATTGGTTCTATACAACGCTATGGTTAGGACTACATCCTAGCTTCTCACACCATTCATGTTGCTTGTGTTAATTATATCAATGAGTGGCATGACCTATTGTTTAATATCGACTCCGAACTGCTAAGAGGAAGTCGACGAAGAAATATTTTTTTAGTTCGTTTTGTTCGAGATGTCTGGGATAGGTGTTGCATCACGGGCTCTGATCTAATTAGCCAACTCACTACCTACTATACTACAGCGACTTTTAACAATTAAGTGAAGTAATTAAAGGAAGTCGCCTTAGTCTAGTAGTTACTGTCTAGTCCCTGTATAATAACTGTTAAGCCCATAAATATTTGCTTCTGCAATGCTTAAAGCCCCACAGTTTCCGATTATGTTTCGATATTGAGCTTGAAGCGAATTCGAAACAAATATTCCTAATGACGATAATGTCCGGTAAGAAGACTGGTTGCCGTCCTGAAGATAGGCTATAGTTTGTGAGGATAGACTAAAACCTTTTCTTATTACGATTGCTTAGAAAATGTATCGATTTTCTCCAACTTGACTGGCTTGAGAAGATACATCTGTTCGCTCGATCTTCACTTTTGTCAAGTATACTCTTCCAATCTTTTTCCAGTTATTTACACTTCACAGAAAGCTACTGGCTGCATCTGTTTACCGGCAAGTTCATTTAACTGCTCATTATCCTGAATTTCTTGATGTGATCTATACTTGCTAATCTCAAGTCGTCCTCAAAAGTGCTTGGATGGAGCACAGATTTTATTATTCTCTGTAAGTCTGATAAAATTACAGTGAACTGATTTAAATGGCGTTGAAACATTAACTGACGATTTGTCGAATTATCTGTAAATGACACTTTATTGTTTGCAAAATGCAACTTATAATGCAACAGACACGAACAATTTTTACCACGTTTCTGATAAATTTGCTCCGTTAATTTAATTTCAACCCGTTTACAACCGCATTTTTTTAACCTTTTCATGCCTTATTTTTGGCACGACTATAATAATTGTGGAATAAAAAACAAATCATTCATTCTACCAACCATTTTGGGTGCTTAAAATATTGTCTGCTTTTAACCTAATTTTCTTTGTACCACAGAAATACATATGTATGTACGTGCACAAATCTCATTAGCCATAATTTCCATTATAAATGTTTTCAAGCTGTATCTGTACGAGTATCTCTGAATGTCCGAGATCGACCAACCGGTTTGGGCCGCTTCGTTAAATGTTGTACACATATTGCCAGCCAGTACTTAACAATTAGATTCAATTAGATAATGTTGTAGCAATTGAAACAACGAACAGACACATACACGATACGAACACATACATGCATGCATATGTATATTGCAACAAACGTACACATACAATCAAATATAGCGCGTTGAGCAACATATTGACATCACAATTATCCCACAAGTATGAATATGCTTAAAGAGTGTTGAAATTCAGCATGGCTTCAACGCCTGTTGCGACAACAAAATGTCGCCGCCACACACACACACACACCCAGACACACATTTATAGCACCACTTAACCCCAGAGGTAATCATTTAAAATTATGCCGTGGACAGACTGTAAACTCGACAATTTCTTTTTTTTTTAATTTGTAATTGCCTTAGCAGAGGTGGAAATGTCAAAAGCACTTAAGCTTTACTAAGTTAATAATTTAGCAGAATTGTTGTCCTATGGATAGATAAAGCTAGAAAGCTAGAAATATGTACAAGAAGAGGTACTTATTTGAGTTTCAATTTGTGCTCAATGTTCACATCCAAGAGAAATGTTCAAAAGAGTCAACTGCACTTTGTATCTTTTACTCCTGTAGAGGAATATTCCTTTTTTGTCCACAAAGAAGTATCAAGTGCCACAAACTGCCCTGATCTTGTGGTTATGATTATATTATACTCTGCCACATCGATGCTAAAATTAAGAGAAACTGTTGGGTTGCTGTAGAGCCATATGTGACGCTAAACTAAGCGTGTGAGCGTGATATCATGGTACTTTCTAGATGTGACTTGATTGCGAGTGGAAGAATCAAAATTAATTCTGCTTTTATCTCTGTTCAGATATAGAATTCGGTGCTGGTATTTTCTCTAAAGTGTTGGGAAGTTTTGAACCGATCTGTCTGCCCACCCGTGGTTCTGATGTACTGTTGAAATCATACGCAAGGATAAGAACGGCGGTTATCAAATACAACTCGAAGGTGCAACAGTAGACATTGATACTTGCAGTGAATATAGTAGTAATTAAGGAAGGCACTGAAGTCTATCGGTATACTCTGAAATGACTACTATTGATGTAGATAACTACGGAGCACAATGGAACCATGCTGATGGAATTTTTGTTTAGACATTATTATATATCGTCCAACCTACATACATAATTGGTTATTACACCCTTCATTCATTCGCGCATGGGCAAGGTTGCATTTATTGCGAGGAAATAAATGACGACGCTGAACATACATTCTTCCATTGCATCAAATGGCAAGACGAGAAGAATATGCTGATAGAGCAGATTGGTGAATTCACGCCCGACAACATTGTGGACGCAATGCTCGAGAGCGAGGCGAAATGGAGCGCTGTGAGAAAATACGTTGAACGTGTACTTCGCTGGAAGAAGGTCGATGTTGACACAGTACGACAAAAAGGTACACGAGAAGGCGAGCCAATAGCTTGAAGCTGGCTTCGAATATGGCGTTCCCAGACGTGGGCGAGTAGATAACGGTCCTTTACAGGACGTTGTTCTGGGCCTTTCCCGAAGTAATGCATATAGCCGTCCCGGAAAGGAGTATCCTCAGACCAGGAGGAGGGATTGTTTTAGTGGAAGTACCACTCGACGCAGCTGACGACGGTCAATGTAAGTGCGAAAGCAAACCTTTCATTCAGGATTACGACCTAGCTTCTTATGTTGTGTGTGTTAATTTTATACACGAGTGGCCTACGTCCAACAACGTGGCACGGATTGCTTAACAACCGTTCGTGCTATTTAACGCCTCTGAATTATTTTTCATGGGGTAATGTTAAGCCATAGATTTGGACCGATAAAGCCACAACAATCAATGAAATCCAACAATCAATTGATCATTACAAGCGTTTAGATAGGACTACAACCTAGCTTTTCACGCCACCCATTTTGTATATGTTAATTTTATCCATTTGTACAGGGACTGTTTAAAATCGTCTCAAAAATGCAGATTTATGAAAAATTTTTCATGATAATTTAATTCAGTATCAGAGTTTTTGCCAGAAGACTTATGAGAGGAAGTAGCCGAAGTAATATTCCTTTTTGTTCGACATGTCTGATCCTACCTACTAGACTATGGCGACTTCATATTCTGATATATGGCCAGATTTTTTGGAAAATATAGTCAAAAAGTGGACTGAACGAATGGACTATATAAATCGTAGCCAAGGTAGTAATGTGCCACAAATCATATTTGAAAAATAAATGAAAAGATTATGATAAAAAAACGTATTCCAACAATATTTCTGTTGAATAAAACTAGGTTCTGGAAATAAAAGGCGCACGGAGGTCTTACATACATAATGGGTTATTACAATGCTTAATTCAGGATTACGACCTAGTTTCTTACACCACTTATGTTGTGTGTGTTAATTTAAAACATGGGTAGCGGAACATACAGTTTAAACTCGATTCCGAACGGCAGATTTTTAGAGTAACTTTTCATGGCAATTTTATTTACTCTCAGAGAGTAGTGCTAAGAGCAAGTTGCCAAAAATATCAGACATGATTAATAGATAGGAAGATGTGGAAAAGAAAAAAGGCTGGGCAGCTCTTGCCAATTGTAGAATTTATAAGCCTATATGGTCTCAACACAATCACAACAGAAAGGAGCTAACTTGACAGAAAGGAGCTAACTTGACAGAAATGAGCTAACTTGACAAGGAAGCAATCCGGTCTGATCAAATGCAGACAGAAATATCAACTTCCTTCTGAAACTCGATTGTATTTTAAACGAGTATTTAAGTAACCTAATCAGCTAAATAAATAAGATATTTACTCTTCTCTCTTTCCCATCTCTGAGTTTTATTTAAACGTTCACTTTTTTAAATTTTTTTCTATCCAACTTTGCTAAGATACTTGAACATACAAGAATCTTTTGCTCCTACACACAAACGTATACATAGACAATTTGCACTTGCGAAGACGGACATTGAAATATACATACATACATACAATACCGTTTTCTAGTTAAATCAACTGTCATATTTTAAATTAGCGTTTGTCATTTTCACAAAACCAACCTCCAGTGCAACATTTACGCAATAACGATTATGTTAGTGGATACGCCATAATGCTTTCATAATTACACTTTAGAATTGCAAATACAAATACAAAATAACAGGACATTATTGTATATGTATGTACATGGAACTGACTGCAGTATTCTGAATATACGGGAACACATATACAGATACACGGAGTTTAAGGAAAATACACAGTTATGGATAACTAATTAGAATTTGTTGCATCATTGTTGAGGTATGCAGTGGAACAACAGTAGTATTTTAAACGATACTTTACTGGAATAGTTTAAACAAATTCAGTGTGTTCCCTTTTTTACCACGATTGGAAATGATTGTGGCAAAAAAGTCGGAAGTCTTTACTTTATTTATTGAATTTCCATATACAGTTACGACTACAGTAAAGTCGCCGTAGTCCGGTAGGTAGTGTGTGGTATTACTACACGTAGTCCTTGGTTCAAACCCCAGGTCGGGCATATCCAACAAAACCGAATTATGAAAAAGTATTTCTTAGGCGACTTCCTCTCATCAGATTTCTGGCAAAAAATAAATAAAATTACCATGAAAAGTTCCTCAAAAATCTGCGGTTCGGAATCGACTTTAAGCTGTAGATCCCGTCACTCATGGATAAAATTAACACACCCAACATAAGTAGTATTTGAAGCTTTGGTCGTAATTCTGACCTATTATGTATGCATGTAATCTCGTCTGTAAGGGAACGAAATGTATCCATTTCTGATTTGAATATCAACTTGAAAATGATTACTAAATACGCTGTGCTTACTGTCTAATTTGTGATTTTTCTCTTCTAATGCATCCATACAACAGAGGCACTTCCAAATATCATAATCGTAATGGTAATCATCATTATCATTATTGCTGTCATCATGTACCCCCTTATTGTCCATAAATGCCGTTGTATATGTATGTTAATTTGCAGTTGTGTGTGATTGTGTGTTAGTGTGTATGTTTTGGCTATTTGTTTGTGTGTATTTAATAAAAGCATGCTCACAAATACTTCAACATACAACTACTCATCGAATGTATGTATATTTGCAACGGATATTTTTGTCTTGTTGTGTTATTTAAATCTGAAAGAAAAACAAAGAAACTGGAAGTAAAGATAATATAAAAGAGAATTTTCAAATATTCTTTTTTTAAATCTCGTAGTAGCCATTAATTGCCCCTACACTTGAAACTAGAGATACAAATGTTACGAAGTGTTGTTAGATACTGTGTGTCTAATGCAACTGAACTGAAGTGTGGTACACCCAGCATGTACATTTTACAAATCAAAGTATATTCAATGAGGGATCAAAAACTCATATTCAGGGAAAATAATGCAAAGAGATTTGCCATACCATGCTTAGCATCGGCATTGTTCGTTCCCATTGATAAGTACTTTCTGAAATATGTTTTTTCATCTTTCGCCATTGCTTCGAGATAACTAAACTAGGGGTTGAACCAAAATCAAATAAGTCTTTTGATAATTATAGTTCCACAAAAATTTAGTTAGACAGCAGAAACTTGAAACAGCCACGTTGAGTTGGAGAATAGCGAAAGGACTACTACTGCAGTAGTACTACTGCAGTAGATACGTGAATAGGGCAACTTAGGAAAATTCGATATGAAATTTTCCCCTAAGCACTTTAATATAATCCTGCGGATCGTGTTATCCTCCTTACGGGCAACGTGTGCCAGCTATCGGATCCTTATGTAATTTTACATCCCTTGTAGTTGGCGTATCAACATATTAAACACATAGCTTATGTGTGCTGCATATTCTTCATTCATATTGAAGGTGCTTTTACACAAAAGTCCAACCATCAACCAGATCTGCTTCACATTACTTCAAATCCTGGAGAAAAGCCGTAAAAATCAAGTCGACACTCACCATGTTTTTGTCGACTATAAGGCAGCCTTTAAAAGGCCTATAAAGAATCGTGTTTTTGTCGCAATGGTTGATATCAATATTTATAAGAAGCCGATAAGGCTATGAAGAATGACGTTGAGCAACTTCGTCAAGTGTAGAGGCAATGAACCTTTTGATACCTTGCGAGAAGTCAGACAAGGCGATTCCTTATACACCAATACCCCGATTTGCGTCGCTTCAGTTTGCGTCGCTTCGAAGTTGCGTCTTTTTTTAAGTTTCTTGAATTTCAATGTTGCGTCGTTTTTGTTTCAGTTTGCGTCAAATGGCTTCGAAGTTGCGTCGTAAATGCTTCGATTTGCGTTGTTGATATGAAAATGTTTTTACAAAGCTAAAGCAGAAAAAGGGGATTTCCCGTTTAGTAGAAAGCAAATCTGCAGGTGTGCGTTGTTTACATGTTAAGCGTAGATATTAGTTTCGAATTATATGTCGTGGAGTGAAGTTCAGCCTGAAAGTTGAAATTGAAAATTTTGCTTCAGTTTGCGTCGTTTCGGTTTGCGTCTCATTTTTTCAGTCCCAATTAGCGACGCAAACCGGGGTATTGGTGTATACTTATGAACACTTATGATCACTTATGCCAACAGTTGCTCTTATGGCCTTAATAGCCGATTAAGTAGAAGAGGTCCTCTCTCGTACTACGAAACTAATACTCTAGAAGTCTCTTATTCTCCTAGTGTTCTTCTGTGGCGCAGAGGCATGGACGTTAAGTACCAACGCAGCATCCTTCAGGATGTTCGAAGCAAAAGTCATACGATCCGGCATCTTCGATCCAGTGCGAATTGCCAAGTACTTGTCCATGCCATTAGCGCTGTTAAACTGGAATCATCATTTCCAGTAATAAATGAGGGCAAAATAATGTATATGTTGTCTACAATAGAGACTTGCGGTGTATCGGATTTCATATTACGGCCGATAACTATAGTTTGGGATCACTCTTGTGAACATGTGCTACTATGGTCCAAATAGGCAATTGAGTAACAGATGTCTTCTCTCGTATTACGAAACTCTAGAAGTTGCTCATTATGCCCGTGCTCCTCTATGACACAGAAGCATGGATGTTATTAAGTACGTACGATCCTTGATCTTGACCAAGTGATAGTTACCGAGGATTTTCGCATTCTATGCAACAATGTTCAGCGCATTAATATCCAGCAATTAGAAATACCCAGAAGGCAATGTACAAGTCAAGTTAGTTTCTCTGTCACATTATTGCCAGAAGTAAGCGTTGATCAAATCATTGTGGTTGTCATAGTCTAGTAGGTAGTGTATTCGCTTATTAGTTCAAATTCCATTTTAGATATCTCCAACGGAATGAAATAGAAAAATTAATCCTTCGGCGACTGCTTCTCCGCAGATGTTTGACAAAAACTCTCACAGTTAAATAAAATTGCCATGAAAAGTTTCTCAAATATCTGTCGTTGGGAGTCGACTTTAAGCTGCAGGTCGCACCACTCCTAACATTATTAACAAACACAGCTTAAGTAGTGTGAGAAGCTAAGTCATAATCCTGACTAAATGGTCGTAATGAGCAATTAGGTATGTTATGTAACCTTACACCATATGCATATGAAGTCTGTAGCAGCTTAGGGTTGTATAGATTTCTGCCTCTGATATCAGACATTTAAGATGAGTAGTCCTATGTCTTTAGCAGGTTCTTCTATATTATAAAGAGCGGTGCGCAATAGGTTTTATTATTATTACAGTTTTCAGAGTAGTTTGGCTGTACATTAACGGAAGCGTTCTTCTTGTAAGCAGATCTTAACTTTTTGGAGAATAAATATACTGGCCAGGTATCTGAGAAAACACTGTAAAAGAACTGCATTACTCAAGTCACTGTATTTCCAGCGCATTTATATTTTCTTTTAAAATCAACAACAACAGCAAACTTGGGCCAGAACATTCACTTTGTTGTTCTAGTTGCTCGTTATGTTGGCCTAATGTTGAGTTGAGTGAAATTCACTTTTGTATCTCTCCATGCACCACATGCAACATTTACATGGATTACTTGAATTGTATGCGTATTAAATATGATGTGGCTATTGCTACTACTGCTGTTGCTGCCGTCTACTTGCTACTTACTTTTAATAATGTTGCAACAATTTCTTCCTTTATTTGTTAGTTGATCTAATGAATGGCTGTTTGGTTTGGATAGTTATTCTGTTGTGTGTGATAGTCTTCTCTGATTGTTCTGGAATAATGCAACAGAAACATTTGTACAATACAGTTATTTCATTATTAATTTTAAGTGAGTATAACTGTATGTATATCTGTCTGTCTGTCTGAGTGTACGTCTTCCTGTTTTTATGTCTTTAATTGTTTTGTGTGGTTGTTGTTGTTGAACTTGTCGCCCATAAAATACAATTAAATTGTGATCATCTTTTGCTTGAATTTCAAATGAGGCAACAATTAAAATTATTATTATATGTTTGTATGTATGTGTGTAATGTAAAGATGTAATTAAAAAATATGACATAAAATTTTAAATGTTAATTACACTTTAAGAGTGTAATAATAAATGCACACACACACGACAGGACACACACATTTATGGTCAAAAAGGTTTAATTAATTAAGGAAATATTTGCACAAGTTTTGATATGTCAGCGCATATTAATTGCTTTATGGTCTATAAGAAGAAGAGGAACAACAACAAGAATAGAGGATTAATTGCGTGTGAAATTTTTTTTTATTGTTATCAATTAAATTACATCACCACTTGAAATTAATGAATATTATCCGTTATTGCGGTTTTTAAGCTGCCCTTATTGTTTAATTATGATTAGCGTTGATTGCAAATTCAAATTAGTTGACAGAGATTCATTTAAATTGTACACTTGACAAAACGACAAATACATGTGGTCGGTAAGGGTTTAGTTTAGCTGCCGCCTCAATGGGCATAACCTATAAGGTCCTACATCCATACATAATTGGTCATTACAATCCTTTAGTCAGGATTACAAACTAGCTTCTTATACCACTTATGTTGAGTGTGTTAATTTTAAACACAAGTGGCTGCTCCTCCACTTTAAAGTCGACTCCGAACGACAGATTTTTGATAAACTTTTCATGGCAATTTTATTTACTCTCAGAGTGTTCGCCAGAAATCTGCGAAGAGGCTGACGCCGACTAAATATTTTTTTAAATTTTGTTTTGATACACGACCTAGTGTTTGAACAGTGGCCTCACGTCTAATAAGCCAACACACTACCTACTGTATATACTATGGCGACTTTGTCAACGTTGATAACTATGTGATTAATTTCGTAAGGTGGATCAGGACTTGGTTTATTTAGCAGCCGCCTCAATGGGCATAGGTCCTACAAGTCACTATTATAAGTGCTTCCAAAGGATTAGACATGTATTTCGTTAAAGCTTTGCTGTTTCCAGTGGGTCTAATATCTTTATCCATGCATAAAACGGAGCTGCTGTTACTAACAAGACGACATATTCGGACCTATATCGAAATAAATATAGGCGACTTGGTTATCCCTACGAAGAGATCGATTAAATACCAGCGAAAGCAGCTAGAATACCAACACAGCTGAGTAGACTGATGGCAAATACTGGAGGACCACTCCCAAGTAGGAGGAAGTTACCCATGAAGGCTGGAAATAGTATTACTCCTTTATTGCTCTGAAATCTGGGCTTCTACTTTGAAAACTCGAACCAGAGCTAAAAAACTACTATCTAGGCAGAGAATAGCAGCTTTACGGGTCACATCCTCCTATCGCACGGTATCAACACAAGCTGCCTTAATAATAGCTGGAATGGTTTCCATACACCTTCAAGCAATTGAGCGCCAGATGGATTTCAACGCTAGACAGAGCACGACTCAGTCGCAGAGCATAGAAACGATACAGCACGAAGTCTTCTTAAAACGGCAATATCGCTGGGAAAATGAGCGGCATGGTAGGTGGACATAAAAATTGATTCCGGAATTGCAAGTGTGGAAAAACAGAAAATACGGCGAAGTAGACTACTATATAATCCAGATGCTAACCGGTCATGGATATTTCAGAGAGTACCTGCATCGCATGGGGAAATGTCGCTCGCCATTCTGCAGCTACGAGGAGGAGGAAATGTGAGACGATGCCAAACACACTGTCTTCGGTTGCTGTCGCTGGGCCGAAAGACGTCAGGGTCTCGAGGCTGAAATCGGCATTATTAGTGCTACCAACGTCGTGCTGAAAATGACAAACAGCAAAGAAAACTGGATTGCAGTAAAACAATTTGGGCACTATGTCCTGCCTGATGGAAAAAATATGACTTAGACGCAGTTATGACTTAGACGCAGTAGAATAAGAAATGAGCGGAGCTGGACGCAGGCTAACAATGATGGAACTGGCACAGGTGGCAAAAAGGAGTCCACCTCGAAATAATACAACCGTGGTTCTGAGGTGGAATGATACCCCGGTGAGGAGACAAGGCGGGTTCTTAGTCGGTATACCCAGTGGGAGAGTCCGACATACCATGTATGGTGACGACCTTCATGAATGCATAAAGCATTGTGCCTCCTTCCCGCGAAAAAAAAAAATATCTTTATAAAAGGAAGGTCAGCCGTAGTAACCCACAACTCCTCATTACTGAAATTGAATTTATTACACAGAATGTTTCAAAAAGAATGGCATGACGCCGCCTTCCATGAAGCGAAATGGACTTAATTGTCTTCAAGAAGTTTCCAATCTTTGTTTTAGTATGGAATTGAGAGGAAATTCCGTGATATATTCACATGCCCTGGCACTTCTCTGCAATCCTGGGAGTTTCAAGAAAATATGAATTTTTTTCAAGTTGACTTTGGCTAGATACGCTTTGTCAAGAAATTCTGGATGTAAAAGAATCTTTCTTCTGTGGTTCCCAAGCCGGCGCCAGAGACCAACACAGAAAAGATGTTCTGTGGCCTTTCCTTCTTCTTCGTTAGCTTCTGTAGAAATCGTTATGAGGTATTCGCACACTCTGGACATGTGCGCCTAGAGGCCAGCGTCCTTTTATAACTGCTACAAGGTTCCTAAGGTAGTATCTCTTCAGTTTTATCACAAATTTTGTACTGCATAGATTCATATTGGATCAGATCGGCCTGGCCTGTCTGAAAATGAGTTCATTACCCCATCTTTCTTTCATGAATTAGAGACAATTTGTTTGTATGCCACCCTCAAGTTTCGGCTCTCTTGTTAACCTCAAAGTCCCCCCGTATTGAGGAATCTATATGGAATCCAGCATTCTTGAACAATTCCTGGGCAATCATGGATGTGGTGTGCACATTCTCTAGGTATTTAATAGCTGCAAGAAACTAAGTACTGGTGCAGCAGTCTTCAGAGTATTCGAGACAAATGTCCTACACAAGATATTCGTGACCAACTGGCAAAGGCGCGACTGATGCATAGGCGCCTGGATGGATGTGTTAATGCAGGCCAAAGTGAGTTGTTAATTGCCAATTAAGTTAGTAAATAAGAAACAATCTAGGACTTAGTTGCATTGAAAAGTCTACACATACGACTTTATTGCGTAATCTGGACCCATCAGTGAATGTTTGATGTTATCTGGGAGGTGTAAACCTCAGTTTGAAAAACAAGGATCGAGAGTGGGCTCAGGTAACGTATAGTCGATATCGGTATATTCATATCAACTATACCCAAGATTAAGACACGACCATAACTTCATAGCCTCAGTCCTATTGTCGCGTTCGCAGCCATTTCTATCGCCAGTAAGTCTGGTGATAGCCAGTTAAGTATACTAAATAATGTCTTGGATGACTAGAACCGTGTCATTGACAGAGCCCTGTATGTAATTAATAGAAAAATTACGTAGACTTACAACGTGTTAGCCAAATGACAATACACCATCAATATTTGAAATCTTTTGGAGAACTTTTTACACAAAATGAATACTTTTCTATTAGAAAGTAACCATTTTTTAAGACAATTATTTCTAACAGACACCCATTTTTATTCTTCATTATTTTTACTAAAAATAATCACTTCTAAGCAAAAATTAAATTGTAATACATTGTCAAAAAGTGTCGTGTGGTCTTATAAGGTTTTTACACATGGTTATACGCAGGATTATTAAAACAAAACTTAAATGTTTGCGGTTACACTCACTACTTAAATGCTTAATTGTATGCAGTTAAATTCTATACGACTGTAAAAGTTCTACGACAGTTGCATAATAAAATTATGTAAACGTAGCATTAATTCAAATACGGATTTAAGATGCTCAATACTTTCATTGCAATTTGAATGTTATCTGTGGTGTAGAGGCTAATATTATTAAATGAAGTGATTTTTTTGGTACAATCCTTTCAGAAGTTATTCCCAGTAATGTAAATTATAAAGTGGAAGAATTTTGGAGGCCTGTGTACTAAATGACGTTCAACGTAATGAAGACATATTTTTTGATCAGTTGAAAAATCAATTGAAAACCTCACTTAGTTTGTAATTTCCAACTACTCATGCAAGTCAATGTCTAATGGTTATACTATACCATAACCACCTACTAAGTATTTCACAAGAAATGTCCAGAGCACTAAGTTGAAATGTCATATTTGTTACAATTGATTCTGTATGATTTTTGTTTTCCTAAAGCGTATACTTATGCTAATTATGATGAGTTTGTGGCAGCAATTGTTCAGTAAAGAATTGGTCGGGATTCTCGATAGGCGTATCTCAACAAATAAATTTTCAACGATTTTTTTACAGCAATAAACTTCTCTAAGTCACTACGTTCTTTAGTGAATCTGTTGCATTCGAACAATACGTATCATGTACATACATACGTACATAATTGGCCATTACAACCCACAGTCAGGATTACGGCCTAGCTTCACATACCACTCATGTTGTGTGCCTTAATTTTATACTTGAGTGGCGGGACCTACAGTTTAACGCCGACTCCGAACGACAGATTTTGAGAAACTTTTTCATGGCAGGTTTATTTACTCTCACAGTTTTTGCCAGAAATCTGCTGAGAGGTAGTCGCCGAAGAAAAAAAATTTTTTTTTATATTTCGTTTTGATGTCTGGCCTGGGGCTCGAACCCGGGTTTTACGTCTAATAAGCGAACACGCTACCTACTAGACTACGGCGATTACGTACCATGTTATAAATACAATAAACGCAACCCAGCAAACACAATTTTACAACAACAATTTGATCGTTGTTGCGTTGCCTTTAAAATAATTGTTTAGAATATTTACCCATGTTTTCTATTAGAGAATGCTGTGTAGCATCACACTTAAGACGGTGCATATATTGTTGAAAACATCCGTGAGGGAATCGGACCTAAATGGAGTTAATAATCTAATTCCCATTTCATACAGGTTATAGTTGCACATGTTCTTCTACAACTGTGATGAATCACCAGTTTTTGCAACCTTTCTCTAATAGATCGCAATTTCGAGTCGCTTTTCCTTCTGAAGGCCACCGACATTTCATATTATAATCTCGAGAGCATGATCACCTTTTTAAATTTAAAGGCGGATACCACCACGTGCTCCTTAGTCAGTTTCACATCAATCAGTAAGTTCTTTACACTACCCTTTGATTTTATCAGGATACCACCAATACGCAGTTTTAGTTGCTGCCTTTCTCTGTGCCTACTTATTATGCCGATTCCGTTTCAAGACCAAAGGATATGATATTTTCTTTAATTTTTTAATCACTATATGACCACATAAGCATTGAATGCAGTTGTACTGTCAAGTAACATAATATTATGATTTTTGTTTTGGAATGGTCTGGGGCGTAACTGGGGTTGGGCGTGCAGACTAGCGCGTACAAATAACTTGCTTATGATCTGACATGATAGATTGAATTCTCTTGGGATCCAAACACTCACTTGTATTTGTGAAAGTCATCTTCTTATGGTTGGGATGATAATGGAGGAATATTATGTGGATATTTGCAGAAACAGCAATGACAAACGTTAAGTTAGGTTAGCCGGAATAACTAAAACTGATCCTACAGTGAGCCTGGATTTTCTGTTGGATTTAACACCGTCTATGATTATGATAAAGGAAGATAAATCTAGCACAAGATTAAGATTAAACGAGCTTCATAATATTGCAAGTCGTGTTGGTTGACAGATCCAGCTGCAATATACACAGATAGTTGATTTGATTTTATGATATCGGAAAATATTTCGCAATCCGATTAGTAAAAAAAAAGTGAATAGGGAACCCTAGAGGCTACATACTCTTTTAAAACAAGGATGAAAGTATCGCAAAGAGACAGGAGATCAGGTTTTGGAAGACATGCTTGGAAGTAAATATAAACTCGATGAAGTTTAGATTAAGGGAAATGAAGATTCTGATCAAGCTAAATAGGTAAGAGGCAGTCTATATTTTTGTTGGGAAATTACTATCTGATTGGGATACTACTACTGAGATTTGAGTTATACTTCAGACTACCCAGGAATACCAAGAGATTGGCAAACGTCTTTTAGCAGTGCAATGTTGACTCAAAGTACACTTGTTAGTAATGGTTTTGCCTCGAACCCCCACTAAACTAAGCAGCTTTAACTTATCTTAGAATGGAATACTTGAGTTCTTATCAAGTGCTGAGCAAGGAATTGTTTTTATTGTTATTGTGTAGTATCCTGTAGTTTGTCTAGTCTATAGGTTATGAGCAGACGTTATAGGCGTAGCCTTCATTGACTGAGGCCAGTACAACACGTCGAATAGCCCAAGTACTATTGTATCTCTGCACGATAACGATAATAATAGTAATATGAACTGTTATTGCGACATTGCATCAGGCAGCCTCCTTCGATTCTTCTATCCAACTTAACATGCTTTAACAATCAGAAACTTTTCAAACCATGTTCTTTCAAACTTAATGAGTATTTTTTTGTATTTTTTCTTTTTGTATGTTTTTTCATTAAATTTTCTTTTTTCTTTGAATTTATTTATGAACACGGAGATCATGTTTGACGGTCAAAATTATTAATCCATGTTTGTGGTAATCAAATATGACACATACATGCATAAAACATACCTTGAGGATAATAAACCTACACGAACACACACACACATTCATAAAATTTTTATTTTAATTCTGAATTGTTGTTGTTGTTTTAATAACATACATAATTTTATGTTTTTGTGTTTTCGTTTATTTGTTATTGTTTTGGGTATTCAAAAGTGTAACTAATTGGAAAATTGTGAAAAAAAAATATTTACATTGTGGATATGAATACGAAATAAAATATTTTACATACATATTAATAAACAACACATATATACATATTATCCTACCATAGATCTCCATAAATCCAGTTTATAAAAACACAGAAATAAACTGTGAGACAGAAATACATACATATGTAAATGTAGGTTGAATGTTAACATTCTTGGTCAAATAACTTTGCTTGTAAAAAGTTCTGGAAAAGTATTGTAGTTGTCGAAACCGCATTTGATAACGGTTTTTTCAACTGTAAATATATTTTTTTAAATATTTGTTTTATTTGGATAAAAAACAAAAAATTATAAATCATTTGATTTAAACAATTCAAACTCCATTCATAACAGTGTTCAAACGCATTAAAAATCCTGACGAAGCTAAAATTAAAAAAAAAACTCCTGCTCTAGCAGTGAATTATGTTGAAAGAAGAAAAGGCGATTGTAGTCGCCGTAGTCTAGTAGGTAGTGTATTGGCGTATTAGACGTAAAGCCCGGGTTCGTATTCCAGGTCAGACATCAAAACAAAATATGGAAAAAAAATATTTCTTCGGCTACTTCCTATCAGCAGATTTCTGGACAAAACTCTGAGAGTAAATAAACCTGCCATGAAAAAGTTTCTCAAAAGTCTGTCGTTCAGAGTCGACGTTAAACTTGAGGTCCGGTCACTCACGCATAAAATTAACGAACACAACATGAGTGGTGTGAGAAGCTAGGCCGTAATCCTGACTCAAGGGTTGTAATGGCCAATTATGTATGTACATATGTATGTATGTACTATGTATGTATGTATGTATGTATGTATGTATGTATGTAGAAAAGGCGATGTTGGTTTCTAGACGTCAGACATAAGAACGGAAAGAATTTTCCACGGAGAACCAAAAAAATCAATTCTTTTTAATTTAGATTCAGTATGTATCTTTTATTTCCAATCTGGCAATACTTATTTCATTCTATTCTGCCACAAAATTTAGTATATTATCTCCATTGAATGTAATGAATCGATTTAGGCTTGAACAACGTTGGACTTTATTTGAAAATTTATTACCAAAACAAAGACAAATCATCGGAAATTGCACGAAAATGTCGTACAAAACTTGGTAGCAGAGAAGAAACAACAGTGCCTGGTATACGGCAGTTTATTGCTAAGGCACGTAAAACTGGTTTCATTATTGATACGCCAAGACGTAAGCCTGCTCGTGAAGTACATACACCCGTAAATATCGAAGCTGCGGCTGAGAGTGAGAAACCATAAACATGAACTCTTTATCATTCTCAAGAATCGAACATTTTAAGCACCAGTTTACGTCGAATTTTGCTAAAGATCTCGGTATGACGCCTTACTAAGTTCAGTTGGTTGAAGAGTTGAAGCCGCATGACCATCCGCTTCGTTTTCGCTTCGTTAAATGGGCCAACGAGAAACTGTACGGTGATGTCGATTTTTGCCAAAAAAAATCAGTTTTTCAGATGAAGCTCATTTTTATTTTGATGGGTAGGCTAGTAAGCAAAATTGCCATAGTTGGGGCTTAGAAAACTCACACGTGGTCTCACAGAAGCCAATGCAACCAATGCAGAAGTGACTGTTTGGTGCGGCTTGTGGAGTGGAGGCATCATTGGCCCATATTTCTTTGAAAATAAGTACGGCGCAACCATTACGGTCAATGGATACAACACCTATCACACCATGTTAATCGATTTTTTTGTACCAGTTCTTCGTGGTATTTATGTGAACCGTGTTTATTTTCAACAGGATGGTGCAACATGCAGCACATCTCATGCCACAATCGCTTTATTGTGTCAAACGTTTGATGGTCGTTTAATTAGCCGAAATGGTGATGTCAATTGCCAGCCAAGAAACTGCGATTTGACACGATTGGACTATTTTCGGTGGAGAGCCGTTAATTGACCATTAACACTCTCAACACGCGGATTACGACCTAACTTCTAAAACCACTTATGTTGTGTATGTAAATTTTATACATAAGTGGCGGGATCTATAGTTAAAATATCGATTACGAACGATAGATTTTTGGGAAACTTTTTCGTTGCAATTTTTATTTACTTTCAGAGTTTTTGCCAGAAATCTGCTGAGAAGAAGTAACCTAATAAATATTTTCTTTGCATTTCGTTTTGTTGGAAATGTCTGACCGGGGCTTTGAATCGTGGCCTCACATCTAATAAGTCAACATACAAATTTCTATATTAATTTAAAAGTACACAAATTTTACTTTTAAAAACGAAGTTAAATTTGTTTATTTAATATTTATATACATGGAATGTGCAGCGCAGCAATTGTCAAAGAAATTAAAATGAATGTTCATGTCCAAATGGGAAAACCTTTCACCTCTATGCTTATGGGATATTTGTGAATATTTTTAAAATTTTGTTGCAGAATTAATTTACCAGTACTTATATTTAATTGAAATATAATATTTATGTATGTTTTTTTTTTAAATGAAAAATTTTAAATTAAAATTTCTCTAATTTATAACCATAAAATATCTATGCATTGTTGTTCGTTGTTCATTCGTTCGTTCGTTCTATCAACATGATGATTTATGAAATTATCGACTTTGCTATACAATTGAAAATTACATTTCAAAATTATATAAATTACAATAACAACAAAAACAACAACAACCAAAACTATTAATGTAAATGTGTGATTAAAATTAGTCACTATGCACACATACATACACAAATAGGGTTTAAGGTAGAAAACGTATTCAAGGAGACATGTAAATACAAATTTTGATTAAGGAGTTCTTACTTCGTCTATTAGAAAATCTAATAATTTTTGTTTATTTGCTTGCCTCACACAAATATTATATTGTTTTTATAGGGAAATTTAAATTATTTGTATTTGATTTCATTGAGAACCCTAACAAATAAATGATATACAGATGCAGATATAAATTGTGTAGTATTTGCTTATCATAAACGTAGACAAAGAGATTTAAACACAGAAAAACCAAAACAAACCCAATAGATATATTTACTTTTATATATCTACATACATACACACATACATACATACGTATGTATGGTATAGAAAAACCATTTAATATAAAAGTATATTTGTACACACACAGACATTTATTATAAAAACCAATATTACACACGCAGTTTTAACCACACGCACTAATAATCCATACATATTGATATACAATACAGCAGATGTCATTTTGTTAGAAATGTTAATTGTTATATGAAGATGTACTATACATACATACATACATAATTAGTCACTACAACCCTTCAGTCAGGATTACAATCTAGCTCCTCGCACCGCCGATGTTGTGTGTGTTAATTTAATACATAAGTAGCGGTACCTACAGTTAAAGTTCTTGAAACGTCGCACCTAATAAGCCAGCACACTACCTACTGGACTTCGGCGACTATACTCTTCAGATTCAAAACAAATTCAAACACAAGTTATCAAAGGTTATTTAAATTATAACGTAGAAGTTATGTTTGGTTATATTTTCGCTGTTGAGCACACGATATATGATTCAGCTTTAGATTCTGGCTTTGCGGATAAATTGCGAAAAAATGCCTCTAATGGGTAGTGTGCTAATCTCTTAGCGTTAGGGTTATGAGTTCGATTCTCACCGGAGACTCTGGACTATTACACTACACAGAGCATAAGGTCTGCGTTATTCAGCTCGTAATAATTATATTAAAATTTGTCACTGTATCCTAGGTTAGGTTAGGTTAGGGGACGTGTACTTGTCAATCAAGACAAGTACAGTACCCGGTGGTCGAATTGACCCATTGTACAACGTCCTTAAAAAGGAAGGATAATAGAGGGAATAGGATAAAAAGGAGAGCATGTAGGAAAAGGAGAATGGGAAGCGGAGGGGTCACACAGACCAGACACACAAAAAAAAAAAAAAAGAGAGAGCGACTACCCTGATGAAGCCCTAGCGCCTCTCAACCAGCCTAAGCCACCAATGAATCTGTGGAGAGCCTTGATGCCGGCTCTTGACACAGAGTTCAAACTCTCACAGGAGGCCCTGCCAAGGGTCCTCAACCTCAACCTACCAAGGGCTGTGCAGTTACAGAGGAGGTGTTCGATAGTTTCCAACTCCTCCTCATCGCAACATGTCCTGTATCCTAATTAATAATAAATAAATACCTTCTAGAGAATATCATTAAATTATTAACTGGAGAGTATGAATCGCCGCAGTCTAGTAGGTAGTGTGTTGGCTTATTATCCCAGGCCAGACATCAAAACGAAATATGAAAAAAAATATTTTCTCGGCGACTTCCTCTCAGCAGATTTCTGGCAAAAACTCTGAGAGTAAATAAACCTGCCAAGAAGAAGTTTCTCAAAAATCTGTCATTCAGAGTCGACGTTAAACTGTAGGTCCAGCCATTCAGGTATACAATTAACGCACACAACATGCCGTAATCCTGACTGAAGGGTTGTAATGGCCATTATGTATGTATGTATGAATCAGTCGGATACAGAACTTATTCGGAGTGTTAAGCTTTAGATTGGTTCTAAGACTATATGTTTCCCTTGATATCAGACTAAAGTAATGGCTATTTAACTGCCTCAGTTCGAATCCAATATCAAGCATATCGCTTAGAGTTATATACGTATTTAGTGGCATCTACCACATCCAAGATTGTCAAAGCACACCGGCTGTCACTATAGAAGGCTGCTGCAGAACATTGCGGGTAACTACATGTCTTAGCCTATTGCACGGGTAGTCATGAGATTGATATTCCGCTGCAGAGGGGCAAACAAATGGCCCCAGAAGGTTAGCGGAAAGCGTGCTGTTTATAGGCAAGTTCACTTGGTGCCTCATATGACTCATTGTATCATTACCCCACAAATTGTGTCATGAGGCCATAATTTGCACTGAAAGATAGGTAACTTGACATCAAACAAATCCAATACGCTATTAACATAACCAGAACAATTTGTATTGAGTCTACCCAGAATTTATATATACAATTAGATAGTAGTCATAGCAGTATACTGGATCCTGGGTATACCATGCCCAAAAGCTTGTGATACCTCACCATGACTTCCGCTGCAACTGTAATGACGATTAAGATGAAAATGAAGCCATCAAATATTTTGAAAAAATATTCTTTCAAATTTTGTTTTGTTGGAGATGTCTGACCGTAGCCTCACGTCTCATTAGCCAACATACTACCTACTAGACTACAGCGACTACAAGTGGATATGGGCATATGCAGAATAAAATTTTAATTACATATGAAAAGAGTCCATCTATGGTTGCTCATGATGCTCAAGCTGGGAATACCTTGTAACGATTTGTTCAGAAGCTGCAATAAAATTTTATGTATGAGTGAATCAACAGTATTGAAATTCAACTACTCTAATTCATACGTACTCACTACAATGATGATTTATAAGCACAGATTGCAATGAGTATGAGTACAATGTTGACATCAAACTCATAACATTCGAAATATGTTGGATTCATACGCCTACTCATTCAGATTCATAAATTTAGAAAAATACTTATCATTCATCAAAATTTACAGTCTTAGTTGTTGTTGCATTTACAAAAAAAGAAGAAAGAAAAAGGCAAAAACAGCAAATAAAGCAAAACACATAACCTTCTAGTGAGTATTGTAGTGTGTTCGTACGCGAATCATACTTATTTTGTGATTCTTGTAAATGCTGGGTAAAGGAGAGTCGAAATCTGCAACATCATGAGTATTGTTAAGAATGAGTATGGTGAGTACTTCAAACTTTGAATATGAATAGTATGAGTATGATATTAAAATAAGTATGAATGCGTATAAGTACCAGAAATTATGAATATGATTGGAATCTACTCATCTTTTTGAATATTCTTTGCTGATCTCTGATCGGTATTACAACACAACCTTATAGGGCCCAAGTAAGCTAGGCTCTCTGAGGCGGCTTCCAACTTAATCTTAACTTAATCAAAACTTTGTTCGTTATAGTAAAAGGATTGTGTAATAAAATTCGTGTTGGCTGGGTGTTATCGATAAAAGTGTGTTGCTAAATTGATCGAATACACGGGAAATATTCGATTTTAATACAGTAATCGTGGGGAAGCCATTAGTCAGTTAGGATTTAAATATTTTTTAATACTTTAAATAACGGGTTCATAAATGGGTTCCCTTGTAATCTAGTTGGTAGTGTGCTGGCCTATTTGCGTGTAGGTTCCCACCCGAGACACTAGTCTGTTACTCTACACCGAGCATATGATTGAGATTATGATGAAAATAAATATTTTCATAAATACATACACATTCAAACTAATTAGTTTCTAGTCTCTGCAGATATAACAAAACAAAACGTGTTTTTCTGCCACCCGTCCATTATGGAGTCATATTTACATTTGTAGTTGGGCCTATCAATATTGTGCAATTATAAATATCCAATAAAACAACAAAAACAAAACAACAAAACAAAACAATACGTAATACAATGAGTACAGAACAAGTACAGTACAGAATGGAACACAAATGTATTTTATTGCACTGACAACAAAAACATTAATTTTTACCAACAAAACATTTGTATTTTATTTATGTTAATGGGCACAATAACAACAATAGCTACAAAAGAGAAAAAAAACAGAAGTACATATGCATTGGCCATATAGTCATAGATTTATAAAATCCGAAAAACAAATTCATTTAAACCAATAGTAGCCAGTACATGCTAGTAAACAATAGGGATAATCACAGTTTATGCAGTTCATGCAATTAAAATTGCAATCATTCTCTTCTCCTTTTATTTTGGTAATTTTAAATCTTCTAAAATTATTTCTATTACATGGGATGTCCCTTAATTTTTGGTATTATGGTGTGTATAGTGTTGTATACGACGGTATGCCGTATGTATTGTACACATGTATTGTTTTTAATTAATATCATTAGATTTTAGCCATCAACTCATACATATTCGTATTTGTATATGGTAGAAGAAGAAAATTAAAATTTTAGTCGATTTTTCTAAGTTTTAAATGAAAATTATTGATCCAATTAAATATAGCAGTTGTTCCATTTACATTAAATTTCGTATAACATTTGTTCCCAGTTGCGGTGTATATTTTGGTGAAATTTGCATTTAATTTACATTTTCCAAAAATACAGTCAAAGCAAAAAGTCTGCATACAACGTTGTATGTGTGCATAGAGTGGTGCATATAAATTTTTTTCTTTGGCTGTATTTTTGGAAAACTGTGTAGTTGATTTATGAGCATTCTTAAATGTACTGCAGTTGTAGTCATACAATTTCAAGGGGACAATACACACAGTTATTTTCATTGCTCGTGATAAGCTTGGTTGTTCAGTGAATGAAGGAATGTATAACTAAACTCCTTTATGGAAGTGATCTGCATTTCATGCAAAAGACCGAGTAGCTACTAATAAGTTTAGTTTTGTTCCTAAGGACGTCTTCACGCTGTAAGACTACATACATAAGTGGAGTAAGAGACTGGGCTCTAACGCCATTGTGGGTGTTAATTTTATTCTGATTTCTTTTTCTGACAAGATTTAAGGAAGAAATTCGATTTAAACGACCAGAATTAATCGACAGACGAGGTGTTGCGTTCCACGGTGACCACGTACACTCTTTTTGATGACTCATCATGCATACATACATACATATTGGTCATTATAACCCTTCAGTTAGGATTACGATCTAGTTTCTCAACACCACATATGTTGTGTGTGTTATTTTTATACATTAGTGGCGGGACATACAGTTTAAAGTCGACTCTGAACGACAGATTTTTGAGAAACTTTTCATGGAAATTTTATTTACTCTCCGAGTTTTTGGCAGAAATCTTCTGACAGAAAGTCGCCGAAGATATATTTTTCGGTATTTCATTTTGTTCTCAACCTGACGTTTTAAGCCAATATACTCTCTAGTAGACTACGACATTTTCTCATTTAACTTTATTCTTCAAGACAAATTGCCTTCTACGGATCTTTATTGACGCTTAAATACGATCTTTAATCAGTCACTGCTCAAATATAAATACGACTGCATTTAGACATATCGAAGGTATGAAATATATAATGGCAGATTGCAATGTACTGCCCACTAGTACCCCGACCTTAGTAAAATTTTTTCTTTACTCTCTCCTATATGTGGTAGAATCAACTCTTTCTACTCATTCTATGCTAATGTGGCTTTAATAATACAAATGATTTCACCGATCTGTAAAGAATGAACATTTATAGACTAATGGGCCCAATCAGGAGCTTAAAATGGATTTAGAACAATGGAAAAAGATTAACTGTGGGATCAAAACGGACGGTGGGATCTTCCTGCCTATTTCACTAAGTGCCGTTTACATCTTACATTACCAGCCTTGTAGGCAATCATTTTGATCGTTTTCGCATTATTTTTACTCTTCTAGATACAAAGTCCTCAACAATACCATCTTTTTTGTGGCATTTTTGCTGATTTTGGCTTATTTGAAGTGTGCTGAAGATGAGTATTTTTATCCAATAATTGTGTTTAGTGATGAAGAACATTTCTTTTTAAATGGCTACGTCGATAAGCAACATTGTCATATTAGATTGAACACCATCATCAAGCCGCTAGCGCATTATCGTGTTATCCATTAAAATTAACTGTTTGGTCCGATTTACATATTACTTTTTATATGTCTACGAGCTACTTGGTCCTTTCGATCTTACTTAGTTTATTGGTCATTACAATACTTTAGCTAAGATTACGACCTAGCTTCACACACCACTAATGTTGTGTGTGTGTTAATTTTATACACGAGCGGAGTCACTTACATTTTGGAGTCGACTTCGATCGACAGATATTTGGGGGAAACTTTTCATGACAATTTTATTTATTTTGCTTTTTCAGAAGACCGCTGAAAGGATGTTATAAAGAAATATTTTTTCTCACTTCGATTTCTTCGATATGTCTAGGCTGTGGTTTGAATCACGGTATGACGCCAATGAGTGTTTGAATATTTCACTTTTCATCGGTTTTGAAGTATTACAAGCAAACACATTCTACATTTTAAGTTTGATTTCCAACCTTATACGCTAGTTTCGGCAGTCGTGTAAATGCAGAATTGTTGAAACAGAAAAATATTGCTAAACTTATGTATGTATGCATAGGGAACGAAATATAGACATCATTTTTAGTATTTAAAAAAAAATGAAAGCAACCTATTACAGTCCTTACAAAAACTGGAAATCACATACACTATCTTTATAAATTCATCTCTTCATATTTCATACAGTTTCATAATAATTTTAGAAACATGGTTAAGCACTCACTCCATGTTAGAGTACAACCCATACATTTGTATTAAAGCCCAAGTGGTGCTAAATACATATCTACGAGCTTGCAGCTACCATTACCATCAGAAGAAGCTACTGTAGTAGCAGTAGCACTAGTTGCAGCAGCAGCAATAACAGCAATTACCCAATAGCGTTTAATTTAAATAACTGCAGATATTGCATCGAAAGCTATTTCACGCAAGATATAACAGCGAGCCATGTTAAGACGATGCTCTCTTACCAGAAAACGAAATTTTGTTTAGACGTATAGAACTTGCACTTACAGATACGCTGTATAGAGCATATTATCCTTACACTCACTACTCTTGAATTTTCCTAGAAGTGAAGTTGATTGCCTTTCTCTCTGTCTCTCTCCTTACTTTTTAGTTTTGCTAGTTGTGTTGCATTTTTGCAGATTTTTTTTTTCTTTCAGGTTCGTCTGTATGTTATTGTTTCTTATAGAAATTGCAATAAAGAAGATCACAGTAATTGTTTTCTCATCAGATGCAATTTTGTGTGCTGAACTAAATTTTTTGTTTCTGCGAAATTGAAGGAAGTAGGAAGCAAAGTGGTCCACATTGTGTTTTTAAATTTAAGAATATTTTAAAGAGGAATTTTAACAAATTTCTTTTGTTTTTAAATAAATGTTGAAATAAAAAATTATTTTTTTATTAATGAGTAAGAGCTTTTAAAGTCGTCCATATACTCTCCTAAGTTGAGTTAAGTTAGTTATAGACTTGAACGCTCTTTTAAAACTTTACTCCTTTCAAATTGCCCAAATAATGTGACGTCGCCGTAGTATAGTGGGCAGTGTATTGACTTGTAAGACGTAAGGCTAACAAAACGAAATATAAAAAATATTTCCTCGGCGACTTGCTCTCGGCGCATTTTTGGCAATAATCCTAAGAGTAAATTAAAATTACCATGGAAAATTCCTCAAAAAATATATCGTCTGGAGTAGAATTTAAACTGTAGACTCCGTCAGTCAGGCACAAAATTATCACTCTCAACAAAAGTGATGTGAGAAGCTAGGTTGTAATCCTGACTGAGGGGTTGTGATGAGCACTCATGTATGTATGTTAGGTATGTATGAAATAATGTGACGCCATCTGTGGCAATTTTCGTATAAAAATTCACTTTTAGCCGAGTTAAGAACCCAACAGACATATAATTGTGATGATCAATGATCGGTGATTATCAGGGCGACCGGAAATTAAAGCTGAACAACAATGTCTACTTCCAAGTAAAAATTTATTTATAAAATGTATTCTAAATATGTAATCATGATCACTTGTTGCCAGATCAGAAGTATACAATGAATTTACAAGGTCCATTAGAAAAGTCCATTAGTAATTGCAGGCCTATTATTTTCTTCAGAACGGCCGAGTGGGCACTATATGTTTCCAAAATTTAAGTTTATTAGAAGCAAAAATCATTGCTTAACTCTTTTTAAAACCAATAAATATTTCTAATCATCTATCCTGTCTTAGAAAGCTCCATTGGAAAATACCCCAGTGTAAACAGTAGCCATACCCTATACTTTCCTTTCATAAATGAAATAAAAGACTCCTGGTTGAAGTGTAAAATTGGGGGAAAGATTTCTGTGTATTTTATTGGTTAGCAAACTGACGTGGAAAGTGCACATAGAGAATATTTCGAGGAACGTTTTACTTGTCATAGAGACATGTACAGCGCTATCATAAAACACTCTGGCGTGCAACGCACGCTGGCTTTAAATGAATACCAGGAGAGTCAGGCAAGTTGTAACGTTTAATACCAGTTTTGGGCAGACAGGATAAATAAAAGACATCTTCGGTTGAGTTGGATATAATACGGAGAGTACCAATGCATGCCTACGGCAGTGATAATGGTTCTATTAGGAAACAGAGAATATCATGACCTAAAAAATCGAGTGACTGGCAGCTTCCCCTTAAATAACCTATGTCATAGCAAACTCTATAGTTTTGGTAAATTAGGTTAAGTACTATCGAAACATCATATTAGCTATCATTTATACAGTCTGTTTGCCGAATCACCATGGAGGGTTATGGCATTAGTGCAAGTAAAAAATTGTTTGTTTTTTAAGGATAAATCCGAGTCCACTGCTTTAATAATCGATCCACCAATACTCGGACGCATTGACCTTTCGAAGACTTCAACTTGGGCCTGTACAAAATTTCACTGACGCAGGAAATGAATTTGCTTTGAAGCACGCACCAATCTAATCCAAATTTTCATCACAAAATTTATCTTCATTTTTTTCCTAAATGAATATTCAAAATTGTCGAATTTGGAACGATACCCATCCACATGAGATACGAGAGTGTCCAATGCATTGCGAAAAATATATTGGTTGGTATGGATTTTAAAGGTTCTTCAAAAATGACAACGGTGAGCATTATAGTTCGATGATTACCAACTTCTTTTAGACTGAATTGGCTGATATAGGCACGAATGACATGTGGTTCTAATAGGACGGCGTTACATGCCACACAGCACATGCCACCTTGAATACTGCGTACAAGCGATTTAAAGACCTGATCGTTTCACGAAGAGGTGACCCCTCTTATGAGGTTTTTTAAGCCCAAGTGTATGTGAATAAGTTACAGGTTTTTCAAAACAATTCAAATTTCAACCACAAAGGCACATAGTAGTAAATCTACCCATCCGCAACCTATGCAGAAACTTAGGTCAGACATCTCCAGCAAAACGAAATATGAAAAAATATTTCTTCGTCGACTTCCTGGCAGAAACTCTGAGAGTAAATAAAATTGCCATGGGAAAGTTTCTCAAAAATCTGTCAGTCAGTTTGTAACTGTTGGTCCGTAGTTATACGTAATTAATACCCTATGTTGTGATGTGAGAAATTAGGCAGTAATCCTGGCTGAAGGGTTGTAATGATCATTTGCGTACGTATGTATGGATTATATTTTTCAAAATTGAAGCTTATCAGTAGTGAAGCCGGTAATAGTATAAAGTTCCTTGTCTGACTCTTCAAACAAAAAGTTAAATGAAAGCAACTTTTGTGCAGACAGGACAAATTATAAAACGGTTCAGGTTGAGTTTAATAAGTTACAGAGCCATGTACATACATAACTATGGCAGCGCTTTTTTAATAGAGAAACACCAAAGACAAATAGTGGCACAGCAATGCTGATGTTTGGGCCCAAAGTTAAAAATTTGTAACGTAAAGAGAAACAAAGCAATATAACCTGTTGTCAGCCAAACCGCGTTTAGTTCTTATAACGTTGGTGTAAGATTAACTGAATCATTTAGGCAGAGAAAATATTGTTGCTCTTTGGATCCCAGATCATTTAGGGGAATGAGCGGAAAGAAAGACGGAAGCCGCTTTAGGCGTCAGCAAGGAGAGATTGTAATCCGGCCAAAGGAAATTAAACGGTAGCCAATCTGATATTATAACTAGCAATTATCGTGGGGCGATATTTTAGTCTTGCATTAGTCTACCAAGAAACAGTATGCCTTTCGATCAGGCATTGTCGAATCAAAGATTTTTTGTTTAGAATATAAGACAATTTAAGAAAAATATACTGATTCTTTTGAGAGAATAGAATACAATTTGAAGCGTATATATCAAAAACAGACACACAACAGCATGCTTTGATTCGTTAGGGTTGTATTGCGAAGACTTTATTGAGAAATGCAATGGAGATTGGTGGCAGTACAATAAACTGTTTGACAGTAGAACACAATTTTTAAACGTGATGATACTTTGGACAAAGATTTTTCAGTCATCCTCTTATTTCATGGTAATGTTAGCATCTCAAAAATATTAAATCAATTCAAAACTTTTCATACATAATGCTCGTTTAATTTTATTTTCCAAATCACGACCTCATTTTATTCTGCCACCTAAAGGGTCCGCCATCTAACTTTTTTTTTGTCAACTAGTACTTATTTCGTGAATGGTAACACTCTGATTTGACAGATAATTAGTTTTATCCTTCCGCTGAACGAATATGGTTGTGTATACGCTTGAACAATTGACCATTCAATGCGTTTTCGCTTCGCTAAGTGGGCCTGCGATACAGAAGATGCCGATTTTGGCAAAAAAATCATCTTTTCAGATGAAGCTCGTTTTGATCTTGGCGGGTATGTAAACAAGCAAAATTGTCGCATTTGGGGCACAGAAAAGCAGACGCACCCAAAACGAGTCACTGTTTGGTCGTGGATTTTGGTCCAGAGGCATAATTGGGAGTTTTTTCTTCGAAAATGAGCAAGGAGTGGCCGTTACAGTCAATGGCGATCGTTATCGGGCCATGTTGAACGAATTTTTGTTTACAAAAATTGAAGAGGAGGATATTGGCAACATTTGGTTTCAACAGGACACAGCCGAAGCTACACACGATGTTTTGCGCCCTGTTTTTGAAGATCGCATTATCAGCCGCAGAGATGATGTCGTTTGGCCACCTCGGAGCTGCGATTTGACACCGCTGGACTATTATTTGTGGGGTGCCGTCAAAGATAAGTGTTACGCCGACAAGCCAGAGACAATTGACGCTTTAAAGGACAATATTCGTGAAGCCATTGGTGAAATACAGCTGCACACAATCGATAATGTGCTTAAAAATTGGACCGACCGTATAGGCTACTGCATGGCCAGCCGAGGCAGCCATTTGAATGAAATTATTTTCCATTATTAACCGGAAGGATCGTACTTTAAATAAAAAAAAAAAATTTTGAGAAAATATTCAGTAGTTTTTTTTAAAGCATTTTCAAAAAAAAAAGTTATTTGGCGGACCCATTACAACACTTCAAAATACTACAAAAGAATCATCACATGATGGTAATGGATTTTTTATTTTTCTTCTAAAAATTCCAAAAATATTTGCAAATGTGCATTTCATGCAATCGACAGGTTTTCATTGTAATTGTGGGTGTATATTCCACCAAAAGAATTGATTATTCGTATACAATACTACACACACTACCCATATTCAAAGGGTACGAGCATATGAGTCAGAATAAATATTATCCTTATTATCCTTATCATATTATTTTTATTTGTATTTGTATTCAATTGTATTGTGAATGTGCAAATGTATTAGTAAATGCACCAGAGTATGTGCGAATATTTTTGAAGGGTTTTACGATAATTTTTCATATTCTGACCACAAATGTGTTTAATGGGATTTTTTTCTTTCTATTCTTATTGAAAATGCTGATGTGGAACAAAAATAAATAATAACAACAACAGAAAATATTTAATAAATTGTTTTGTTATTATTACACTTCCTTTACTCTTACCATTATTGGCAGACAAAACAAGAAGGCAGTGAGTAGGTGTGTATGGGTTGGCAGAGATACAGTAAGTAGAAATTTATTATAACTCCAGTAAGTTTTTCTTTTCAAAGAGTTTCATTAAAAGAAATAACAAAGAAGAGATGTTGAAAGAGGAAAACTTGAATATCAATATGGCGAAAATATTTGATTTGTTTTTTTGTTTTGTTTTGTTTTGTTTCGATTCTCTATATCATTACCTTCTATACAGTGGCAGGATTAGGATTGAGGCTTATTGGGTTGTGGCAGATGTTTCTAAAGCCTTAAAGTAATAATAATACACCCACTATTAATTAAAACTATCGATATAGAGAAGCACTATCTTAGCAGAGTTTGTAATTAAAATTAAAGTTGCAGTTTGAGAGTTTGATTGATTTCATGAAAGTTATGAAGAGAAGTCACGGATACTTATTGTAATAATAATCAACGGACTTTTTGACACGAACAGCCTTGGAAACTAGAATTAGTCTATTTCCTGATCGACCACATTTGAATTAAACTTTTATTTGAGTATATGGGTAGGTGTATACGTTGAAGATGAGGTTTTCAAAGTTTTATGCCTATCAGCATACACCTAAATCATCAATCGTCTTGTTAGGCGCTGAACATTAAGGATACAAATATATTTTATGTAAAATGTTTTCAACTTTTAAAAAATCCTTAGCTTCTTCCAGCCAACTCTTCTTAGACAAGTTATATCTGATATGTGTAGTAAACTTGCCTAATAAATTAGGATCCCGAATATTTGTAGACAGTGTACAATCCTTTCGATGCTCTTACCCTATGCCCAGCATTCATTATTACCCAATACATCTTTCCGGATGTGATGTACGTGCAAGGGGGTGGTCCATTGTATTGGTGTGTATAAAGGCCAAATCCCCTCTTATCTCCATGTTTAAGGTTATTTGTGCAGAAACACATCGTAGCGGGCAGCTTAGCCATGGTTCCGTTTGATCACTAAACACGACTTAGTATCGCAGTAAAGCAATTTATGCGAATGATATGTTAGGTATCATATTTGATAATTTCGCGTTCAACGAATACATGTTTACTATCCCAATTATAGTAAGGCTTATAGATTTTGCATTCCTCCATAGCGTGGACAAGATACAGCCCAAGTGCCACCTAATATCCCGATAAATTGTGGTCCATTCAAAAGTTTAAATTGAAAATGCAATCAAACAAAAACTGTTTGAAATTTTGCCAGATTTATTTATTTTTATTGTGAAGTACAATTGTTCCGCTTAGAAATGGAATATTATTTCATTTATATGGCTGCCGCATCTGGCCTCACTGAGCCTCATTCGTTCAGACTAATTTTCGTGCACTTTTTCGAGTGTGTGGGGTGGTATCCCGGCAATGACATCACGAATGTTCACCTTCAAATGCTCAGTTGTCTCTGATTTATAGCCATAACACTGTTTAAGGGCGCCCCATAGAAACTAGTCCAACGGTATCGAATCGCAGCTTTTTGTCAACACCATTTCGGCTAATTAAACGGCCATCAAACTTGTGACGTAATAAATCGATTGTGACATGAGATATGTGGTAAGTTGCACTATCCCGTTGAAAGCAAATATCGTTCACAGCAATACCATAAAGAGTGGCTACAAAAAATCGGTTATCATGGTGCGTTACACAAGCTGGATCAAACAGTTACTCGTAATGGGTGCATTGGCTTCTGTAAGATCACGTGTGGGCTTTCTGAGCCAAAAAAAAATACGGCAAACCACCCCACCAGGATAAAAATGAGCAGTTTCTCGTTGGCCCAATATCTCCCAACGTTGCTCAAGCGGAAATCGATTCATTACGTTCAACATACATACATAATTGGCCATTACAACCCTTTAGTCAAGATTACGGCCTAGCTTCTCACGCCACTCTTGTTGTGTTCCTTAGTTTTTATACTTGAGTGGCGGGTCCTACAGTTTAACGTCGACTCCGAAAGACAGATTTTAAGAAACTTTTTCATGGCAGGTTTATTTACTCTCAGAGTTTTTGCCAGAAATCTGCTGAGAGGAAGTCACCGAAGAAATATTTTTTGTTTTTCATATTTCATTTTTTGATGTCTGGCCTGGGGCTCGAACCTGGGCCTTACGTCTAATAAGCGAATACACTACCTACTGAACTACGGCGGCTACGTTCAGTGGATATAAAATTCTGAATTTTTTTGTGACAGAAATGACATAAGTCTTTCCGTATTCAAAATAACCGATGGTTCAAATTTGAACCGATAGATGGGCCACCCTTGCAAATGCTGTCTATCGCGCCACTTATCCCTAAACAATTTAGATTTGGTGGAAACGGTCAATCAAATAATGTAAATTGAGTGGTAGATGAAACAATTTCTCATATTGGGTCTTCTAACAGGGACTTCCGAATTTAGATAGTTTATAACGGTTATCTTGTCATATATTCAGTCTATTTTGCCATATGACCATGGGTATTGACATTCTGATTATTGATTAGAACTGAGTATTGACTAGAACCGAGTAGTCAATTGTATTCCTGACTGCATACTAGTAACTTTTAAGACTACATATCGACCATATACTCGCCTAATTATTATTACGACATTAGAATGAAGTGAAAGCAATGGTTCTAAAGGAATGCACCTCCCTTACTGACACCAATCAAGATTGAATCTATTTGATTTGCATGATGAATGTCTCTTCAACTATTCTGGAACCAATCAGGTTACCAAACTTCTGGTTTTACAATAGTGATCCTAAGACAGATTTTTAATTCTGCATTCTTCCGTAATGGGGTATGTATCAGACATAAACTGATACTTGGTTTCAACGTACTTACAGCCAATACGTTTAGAATTCCATGCTTAAGCGAGAGGTAATATATTCCGAATATGGTGTAGAGCAGAGATCAGCAATGAATCGTTTTTTCGTCACTCATAAGTACTCATTAAATTTTGAGCATAAGTGAGTCAACAGTATTGGAATTCAACTACTCTGAATCATTTGTATTCACTACAACATTGATTTATAAGTACAGGTTGCAATGAGTGCGAGTACAAGGTTGACATCAAACTCATAACATTCGAAATGTGTTTGATTCATACGCCTACTCATTCAGATTCATAAATTTAGAAAAATATCTTATAGTATGTACTCATAAATGAATCGAGTGCATTATTCATCAAAATTTACAGTCTTAGTTGTTGTTGCATTTACAAAAAAAAAAAATAAAAAGAAGAAAGAAAAAGACAAAGACAGTAAGTAAAGTAAACACACAACTTTCTAGTGAGTATTGTAGTGTTTGTATGCGAATCATACATATTTTGTAATTCTTGTAGATGTTGAGTAAAGGAGAATCGAAATCAACAAGATCATGCGTATTGTTAAGTTTGATAACGATAAGTACTTCAGACTATGAATACGAGTATGATATTAAAATAAGTATGAATGCGTATAAGTATCAGAAATTATGAGTATAATTCGAATCTACTCATTGCTGATCTCTGGTGTAGAGTACAAAATGGCCGTTGACTAACACAATTTCCCAACTTTTTTTGGGTATCTTTTTAGCCAATACATACATATACACACTATACTGGCCTTAATGCCGAAGAATAAATTAGCAAAAAAATATTTACAAAATATGGCTGAGAAAAAAGAAATGAAAGAGAGGGGAAAATCAACAAGAAAAAATTCAGAAAAATGAAAATAAAAATCAAAATAAATAAAACCTTTGGCTACGTGCATAAAATGTTTGATATCGAAAATATTGTTCGGTTTTTTATTTGATTTCAAATAGTTTTCCTCTGTTTTTTTTCTCTCGGTCTTTTTCAGTTATTTTATAACGTTTACTTACAATCAGTTCAATTCACCTCTACTTGAAATGATTTCGTTTTCGTTGTTTTTTTTAGTTTAGTTTTGTAGTTGAAATTGTTTCCAAATCAAATTAAAAGATAACAAAATTATTTTAGTAGCTATGGAACAATAATATCCTGCGGTTACATGTAACCGTGTACATCCACATCTGTGTAAGGGGCTGTGTGCTGGTGCCTTGGTGTATATTAGGTGTGATATTGTCCATATTTTATTTTATACCCTTCCTTTCTCTGTCGAATTTATATGTGAAACGAAATAAAATATTACATACAATATGCCACAAATAATGGCATGGCAATATACAAATATGTACGTATATATGATTTATATCAGATTATTTACTATTTAAGATGTCATTTGGTATCGAATTGTAATAAATACTCCACTTTAATTGCATAAATTTAAAGGAAATAATGGGAATATGAAATGAATTTGTTTTCAAGGATGTTACGAATAATTTCTTCGATGATTTATTTCATCTACAGTGACAATGTTTTTTAAAAAGTTATAATTAAGACACCAATTAAATTTAATCCCTTATGGTAGTGAAATTGCCAAATAATAACAATTTATATTCCACAAGGTATACCGAATTTTGACAGTTGATAACGGCCATCTTGCCGAAGCTTCAATATCTGCAAAAGTAGTTATTATTTACTTAGCCAGTTTTGTCAAATCAACATGAAGAGATACAGCATTTAACAACATGTGCATATAATGAAAGTGTTTCATCCAAATGGGTGTTCTGTTAGGGAAATATTTCTCTCACTTCCACTATTTTACGGTTTTTATAATCTTTATATACTGAGAGGAATATTCGCAATGAAGGTGGATAAATTCGAGGCCACTGGTTCAGTAAACGATCGATCAACACCTCAATGACAACAAAACGCAGGATCTACCGAAAACGTCGCCGCTGTCCGTGAGAGCATGCAACGCAGTCGAATTCACGTTACCCACAAGAACTCGGCCTTCGCTAAGCCTCACTTAGCGAATTTTGCATTGTGATTTGGGTCAGCAGTCGCCGTAGTCTAGTACGTAGTGTGTTCGCTTATTATACGTAAAGCCCGGGTTCGAGCCCCAGGCCAGATATCAAAACGAAATATGAAAAGAAAAATATTTCTTCGGCGACTTTCTCTTAGCAGATTTCCGCCAAAAACTCTGAGAGTGAATAAGCCTGCCATGAAAAAGTTTCTCAAAAATCTGTCGTTTGGAGTCGACGTTAAACTGTAGGTCCAGACACTCACGTATAAAATTAACGCACACAACATGAGTGGTGTGAGAAGCTCGGCCGTAATCCTGACTGAAGTGTTGTAATGACCAATTATGCATGTATGTAAAGTATGTATGATTTAAATCAGCAACCGGCACAGAATTCAATTAATCCATCAACTGAGGGTAAACGATCAAAGACCACGAAGTGTAATCGCTTAATGGGATCTGTAGACAATGGCAACTGAAAATTAAATTTCATTGAAAAATTATCAGAAATGAACCTCACTTTTGGATGAATACATACATACATAACATAATTGGTCATTATAAACCTTTAGTCAGAATTGCGACATAGGTTCTCACACCTCTTATGGCGTGTGTATTAATTTTATACATGAGCGAGGTCCATTCCGAATGACAGATATTTGAGAAACATTTTTATGGCAATTTTATTTACTTTTAACATTTTTGACAGGATGCAGCTGAGAGGAAGTCTCCAAAGAAATAATTTTTCATACTTTGTTTTGTTGGAGATATCTGACATCGCCTCATGAACCGAGGCCCCATGTCTAAGATCCAAACACTCTACTTACTAGACTATGGCGACTAGCGACAGTGCTTAATAAAAAAATGACCATGAAAAGTTTCTCAAAAAAGTCTGTCGCGTGGAGTCGACTTTAAACTATACTGCCTGCCACTTTTGGATAAAATTAAGTGGTATGAGCAAGTTGTAATGACGTATTCTGTATATATGTATGTGAGGAGGGCTCATGACATCAATAAGCCTATTTCGAATTTTGAAGAAAAGTTCTAATGTTACTGACTAAATTATTCAATTAATATTGAAGCACTTATTACGGAAAAAAGAAGACAGCAGTAATTAGCAAATATAGAGAAGAATAAAAAGGATTCCAGTCCTATACTTTAAAATCTTTTGTAGGATATATAAAAGAGCCATTAGGTAGGTATTTAAATGACAGGGTTTAGCGACAAAGTATGTGTAGTCACTGCAGGTTTGAAAATAATTGTCTTAAGACTCTTGGAGTAATTGAGAGATGTCAACCAGGAGCTGTAATTATATGATGGAAAAGTTAATATTGGTGTTACAACAGGACCTTATAGTACTCAAGTAAGCTATGCCTATTAAGGCAGCTGTTAGTTAAACCTAATCGTACCTTGGACTGCAGGCTGCTCCCATATAAATCCATATTAAAACGTAAATGATTCTATGGGACAGAAGAAACTTAACGAGTTGTCGATTAAAATGGAAATTATGTAATACGCAGGATTGTACTTAAAGAAGCTCAACTCATTTCAAAGCTGCTACTAAGAGGTACATATTCAAATAAATAGTGGACTTACTCGACTAAGGAGAAAGGTCAGTTACGATCCAATACAAAGACTAGGACAATTAATGAGGTCCGAAATACTATAAAAATAAGCGAATATTCTAATTATTTAGCACTGGTTGGATTTATTTTATTGTTGGTTCATAAGTTCATAAAAAAATAAAGGTCCAATAAACAAATAAAGATTGGAAATTTAGGTTTCCTCTGCTTACGCAGCGATTAGATATGAAGGAGCAGATCATTTTAAACATTTGCTGACCTCTTCTTTCACCAAGTGATTTATTGTTCAATAAGGCATTTACAAATTTATATGAAGGCCTTTGCTACATTCCACTTTTAGCAAAATACATAAACATAATGAACCTTTTTTTGCTTTCATTGTCACAAAAATAAATCCACGGTGATAAGGAGTCATTAAAAAAATATTTGACTTGTATAATTAAAGAAATTTTATTTCCGTTTTTATGCTCCTTTTTACAATATTAAAGACAATGCAATGCTTTATAGGCATTTGATCAAATATTTTTTGTTACAAAAACTTTTTGTTTTTGTTGCATTCCTCTTTGAAGGTTCTTTTTCACAACTGAAAACCAAAGGCACTTAAAAGGTGCTTTCGAAAGCACCATTTCTTTTTAATGACATGACATAAAAATAAAATTATTTTTTGTTTTTTTTTTGCTAATTTTTGCTTCAGTGACACTTGTAACACTTTGTTGTTTTATATATTTTTTTAATTTAATTTTTTCAGTAATTCTGTGGGCATTAGAAAGTCTCTTTGGAAGGGTAATGACTTTTTACAGCCATTAAAAATAATCGAGAGAAATAAAAGAGCAAATTTATATTTGTTTTGATGTTAAAAATAAAGAAATACAGGCTCATTTAAATTATTGGAAGCAACGAGTGATTTTTGTTTTTGCCTTTCTGGGTTCGAATACTTACACATACACAATTGCTCATTACAACCCTTCAGTCCAATAATGTTGGGTCTGTTAATTTTATACATAAGTGGCGGGACCTACGGTTTAAAGTAAACCAACGGAAGATTTTTGAGAAGCTTTTCATGGCAATTTTATTAACTCCCAGAGTTTTTGCCAGAAATCTGCTGAGAGCAAAAAGGCTGAAGTAATATTTTCTTCATATTTCGTTTTGTTGTTTGTTGTTTGCCTCATGTCTACCTACTAGACTTCGCGCGACTTAATTTTTAATTCAACATTATGTGTGAAATAGAATACCGTTGGGTTTTCCTGGGGGAGTGTATCCTAAATGTAGAATTTCTTACCGCTCTAGCGCCTAAATTAAGGCGCTCAACCCCTACATACCTACTTAACCATTTATTCAGAAATAGCCTCATGGTGGAAGATGATGATGAATATTAGAGTCGTTGGCAAACTGCCCCAGAGCCTACCCAGTAAACAAACTGCTGTTTGTTTTATCAATTGAATTTTGTACTTATGCAGGACCATGTCACGTCGCAAAATTCGTCAGTAATACAGCGGCGATGTTTCGGGGAGATCCTGTGCTTCATAGACATACGGGTGTTGGCCGATCGTTTATTGTGCAGCGGATCGAATTTATACAGCAGCTCGCGAGTACTTCTCTCGAAACGACGATTATGACGATTGAAAAATGTGTCCAGCACGTGGTACCAGAACACCCAATTTGAAAAACAAATATATTATTTGCACATGTTGTTGAATACGCTCATAGTTATTCGACAAAAGAGACTGAATAAATCACAACTTATTTGTTAACTGTAGCTTCAATATGATGTTAAATATAATCATACAAAACATTGCTAAAATAAATACAGAGCACTTGACAGGCACAGGCCTGTCCACATTATCATGAATTTCATTTAACGTAATAAAGTAAAAATTAATTAGCTTAATTAATTAGCTAATATATGTCACGAATTTGTTACCACACAACTAACTATAGCGTAGTAGTCGTCGTAGTCTACTGCGTAGTGCGGTTCAAACCCCAGGTCAGAGATCAAAACGAAAATGAAAAAATATTTCTTCGGCGACTGCCTCTCAGCAGATTTCTGGCATAAACTCTGAAAATAAATAAAATTGCGATGAAGGATTTCTGTCGTTCGGAGTCGACTTTAAGCTGTAGGTCCCGCCACTCATGTTTAAAATTAACGCACACAACATAAGTGGTGTGAGAAGCCAGGTCGTAATCCTGACTGAAGGTTGTAATAACCAATTATGTATTCATGTATGTTATGTATGTAACAACAAAAACTTTTAAATTTCCAGCTTTGTCCGCATTATTTTATTTTTTTTCTTGTTCACTGTATTCAGACTTTTTTCACTCTTTGAAATACCATAATTGTAGCGTATGAGTAATACGTTAAGTATTGTTCATACACAGTGTCAGCCTTTTTGCACGCTTTGAAATACCACACCATAAATTCTAAATACCATACAAAATTGTAGCGTATGAGTAATACGTAATTAATTATTGCTTACGTCATGTTCAAAAAATTTGTTTTTTATTATTTTTTTTTCAATGGAACACTAAAATTATGATAATAATTTGATTAATTATCTAAAAATAATACTCAGTCTAGTCGCCGTAGTCTAGTTGGTAGTGTGTTCGCTTATTAGACGTAAAGCCCGGGTTCGAGCCCCAGGCCAGACATCAAAACGAAATATGAAATATATGTATGTCATACATTAATCCGGTTTTAGTAAACTGAATGGAATTGAATGGTCTTCCTCATAAGCGATGAGATGTTAGTGGTTGGCCAGGATTCAAACCCCAGGTCATACAATTCCAACAAAACGAAATATGAGGAAAATATTTCTGCGACGACTTCCTTTAAGTTGTGTTCGTTCATAAACTCTGGAATTAAGTGAAATTGCCGTGAAAATTTTCAGAAAAATCTGTCGAAATCGACTTTAAATTGTAGGTACCGTTTATACACTCATGTATAAAATTATCACACACAGCATAAGTGGTATAAAATGCTAGGTTGTAATCCTGACTGAAGATTTGTATTGACCAATAATGTACGTATGTATATATGTATGTTGGAAGCTATGTCAGTTGAAAAGATGAATATCTTGCTATCTTCTTCATAGTCATCCCGCATTTTTAGATAATGTTAGTTATGTTGAACAAACTCTCTTGAATTACCATTATTTCACCCTTAATAGTACTATATTAATAGGATACCCTAAAGGACTATCTAAAGTTCAACCATTCCAAAAGATTCCATAGCCGGCTTTGCCTGGATGGATATGACAGTGAATATTTCTGTGATGTTCTTTTGCAAGTGTAGGCCATTAAAACTATTAAAAGCCAGTATCGAAAGTGAGTTGCAGTAGCTCAACTATAACTAAGATTTTGACATGATAATGCCTCCTATGTAATTGGCGTAGTCTTGTAATTGGTATACTGGCTTATTAGACATGATCTCGTGGTTCAAACCACAATTAAGAAAAATATTTCTTTCTTCTTGAAGTCGCCGTAGTCTAGTGGGTAGTGTTTTGGCTTGTTAGACGTAAGCCCCGAGTTCAAATCCCAGGTCAAACCAGATTTCTGGCAAAAACTCTGAGAGTAAATAAAATTGTGAGGAAAAGTTTCTCGTTCGGAATCGACTTTAAACTGTAGGTCCCGCCACTCATTTATAAAATTAACACACACAACATGAGTGATGTTGAGAAGCTAGGCCGTAATCCTGACTGAAGGGTTGTAATGGGCAATTATGTATGCATGTGTTTCTTTCTTCAACTAACTCTTAATAGTCTTCTGGCAAAAACACTGAGAGAAAATAAAATTGAAATGAAAAGTTTATTAAAAACGACGCGTCGTCTTCAAACTGTAAGTTCGACTCACAGAGCAAATTGGTAATTAAGTTAGATGCTGCCGCTCATGTATATAACTAACACATACAACAGAATTGGTGTGAAAAGCTAGGTCGTAATCCTTACTGAAGTTTTGCAATGACCAATTAGGTGTGTAAGCTGTTTTCATTGTATAATTTTTGCTCTTTGTTTCCAACACCTTTTCATTTTATTTCACGTCTTTTGATATTAATTTCTCATATTATATCCTATCGAATGTTTTCTCATAATAATTTCGAACTTTAAAACCTGGATGCTAAACAATTTTTAAATTAAAAAGAAAATTTTCTTTCATTTTATTAGATCAGCAGCCATAAATTCTTTTATTGGTTTCAGCGCAAAAGTAAGTTTATTATGCCTCTGTTATCTTACGATATTTCTGAATTTCTCAACAACAGCCTAAGCAAAGCACAGCTCCTGATATAAAATTTAACTGCCAGCAAAGTATTCGTAGATTTTTAATTACAAAACTGTACAGTAAGATACAATATAGAAGAGCATTACTTGCTCTAATAATCAACTTTATCCCTCTGTCGTATAATTATAAATAAAATCATTAAATTTTTGACACTTTTAATTACATTTTTCTTAATGCACGGGAGATCTTTTAAATAATTTTTTTATTTTCTTATTCACGCTTTTGTATCTGAGAATACATTAACGTACTTGTATAAGCAGCAGCAACAACAAAAATATTTGTATAGTTTTGTATCTTTAGGCACATTAAGATATTCTCTCCTCCATTTTTTTGTTTCTTTTTGGCATTTTTTTCTTGTTGTTTTTGGTTTTATTTTTAATATTTTTGTTGGAGAATGTTATTAAGGCATACGACTCCCACAAACAATTGTTTTTATGCCATTTGATTATAACGTTTATTTATTATTTTTCTTTTTAATTTTTTGTTTTTTGTTCGTTTCATTTCCTTCTCTCCCTCTCTCTCTCTTTCTCTCTCTTTATTTTGGCTTTGGTGGTGGTGATGTTGCTGTTATAGTCTTATTTTCCTTGAACTTTTTTAATGTCTTTAATGTGTTTTTATTAATTTTTTGTATAGAAACTTTCTATAGAAGCTCAACAAGGATAACAAAAGTTAAATGCATGTTTCAAATTAAAAACAAAAATTAAAAATAATAAAAACAACAACAACAACACTAACAATACTAACAAATGTAAAGCCATTTTCTTAAAGAAAATATTTGTAAATAAGAAAAAAAGAAAGAAAGAGAAAAACAAAACAATAAGAAATAATGGCAAGATTGTAAAACAACAAAAACAAAAACAAAAGTCAAGCCAAGTCAAAGTTACTAAAGAACTAACAATAACCGGAAAAAACAAAACACATTCCACACAATCAAATTTACTTTCATATTCCTTTTGTTTTTTAAACCAAGTAAACCGGGAAACATACATTCACATATTTTTCCACCACAATAAGAAATTATCGCGCTTTTTTTCCTCTTCTACTTCTAGGTTCGTTTTTCAAAAGTTCACTGTGTTTCGATACTTTTTTTGGTTTTGTTTTCTGTTTTTCAAATGGAAAATTATGAAGAAATGGCAATGGCAAGTTAAGCAGCGATCCACAACGACTATGAATTTAAATTTTGAAAATGAAGGTACCTTTATTACAAACAAGGCTGCTTGTGATGTCTAACATCAGATAAGTAGTGCAACTCTTTCGAGTCTATCTAACTAGTCACACAAGCTTGGGATCAAGTGTGAAACAATTAATATCAGGAGTGGCACAAGGATCTATCCTCTGCCCCGACCCGTGAAACGTTAGCTATGATGGAATTCTGAGAGAAGATGTGCCGGACGGAACTTTTTTGGTTGGATACGCAGACGATATCGTAGCTGTTATCACGGCCAGGAACACGGAAGAGGCACAACGAAAATTGAGACGCGTTATGCTAAGAACGAAAATGTGGTTAGACTGGCCATGCATAAAACGGAATTATTGCTAATCACTGGTCGTCATATCCCCTTGAACGGTGAGATACCTAGGAATAAGACTGGATCCCAGACTAAAATATGCCGAACAGATAAAATACTCGGTTAACAGAGTCCAAAAGATCGTGGGACAGCTCAGCAGACTAATAGCTAATATTGAAGGCCCGCTACCGGCGAGAAGGAGACTCCTGATGGTGGTTAGTAACAGCATTATACTTTATGGAAGTGAAATTTGGGCCGAAGCGCTCAATGTTAAAAAGCGAACATGCTCACTTATATCGGTACAGAGGAAGATGTACGGCGAGACTTATCCCGGATATTGGGCTAAGGATTGGACGAAAAATCGGAGAGGTGAACTACTACACTACACAGATGTTATCGGGTCATGGGTATTTTAGAAAGTACGTGCATAGAATGTGCAAGAGCGCCTCCCCTTATTGCCTTTACGAAGAGGAGGAAGTAATTGATGATGCAGAGCACACTATTTTCAAATGTGCACGCTGCCAGAGCTATCGCTCTGAACTGATATCAACAGTTGGAACATTGTCGGGGTTATGATTGCGAGTGGAGAGATTTGGACTTCAGTGGCGAATTACGTGGAGCGTATCCTAAAACTGAAGAAGAGAGATCTCGAGGCTGCAGAACATGTAGGCACGCCGGCATAGATGATACTTGCACACGTGTCAAACAGAATCTGACACAGGGACCTGGACGAAAGGAATAGTGGAGACACTGGATGTCTCAACTTTCGACACGCAATCCGGATGCAGATAGAACACGCAGGGGCCAAAGGACCAAAAGGACTCCACTCCGAAGTAATACCATCGTAGTTCCGGAGTGGGCACTACAAGTCCACGAGACGAGAGGGGGAATTTAATGGGTCTTCAAAACCAAAAGACTGTCTTTAGATCAGCACTTTGCTTTAGGGATTACTTAAACAGGACAGGTATAATAATAAAGCAGTGAGTTAAATGACGGTCGTTATTGACATTGTCGAGACATATCAGGTGATCTGAAATAAATTCCTATACCAGGTTGTTTCTAGTGAACTAATCCTTCACGATAGAACTCTTAATCGAATTCTAAAAATCAAATACTGCATGGCCACTAGTTATTAAGCCCCACTAGGAAAAACGCTCGGGTCATATATACATACATAATTGAGCATTACAACCCTTTAGTCAGGATAACGACCTAGTTTCTCACATCACTTGTCTGATGTTATTGTGTGTGTTAATTTTACACATGAGTGACGGGACTCATACCATGTTCAGACAACCACTTTTATTGAGTCAATATTCGGTTATTTGAGAACAATATTATAAGTGTTCAGACATAATAATATACGCAGGTCAGCTGCTTGTATAAGTTTTACAATTACAATTGTCGACAAAACGTGTTCGGACAATTGTAATACTTATACTTATGACAGTGCTGTATTTTAAGTTTTACTCAATATTACATTATAACAATTTGCCTATATATTGCGCAATAATTAATTGAAACTTTATATGAAGTATTGAGCTCAATAATGGCGTTAATTCGATGTTAGCAATAAAAGTTCATGTCGAAACATAGTATGTATTACGGTTTAAAGTCGACTCCGAATGACAGATTTTTAAGAATCGTTTAATGGCAATTTTATTTACTTTCAGAGTTTTTGGTAGAAAACTGCTGAGAGGAAGTCGCCGAGGAAACATTTTTTCATATTTTCTTTAGTTGGAGATGTCCGACCTGGATACTATCGCGACTTCAGTAATACATTGAAATAATAATCGTATTGTAATTGGTAATACAGCTACGCCCATGAATCACGAAGTACATCACATTGGATAAATGAATGCTCAAAGATGATTGCCTTTCATACAAGCTTTAGATAGTACTCGGTTAATGCCGAGAACTCTGCTACATTCATAATGAACAATATGCCACTCGAAGATGTTCAGTCCTATCTGAAGAGCATCTTTATACGCTTTGAGACTCTCGACAGGATAAAGGATTTTTAAGCGAAACGAAGAGAACCGTTTCTCCTATTTAGATAGAATCATATTAAAAACCTGGTAATTCCAAGGAAGATATTGAAACATACATACATAATTAGTCATTACAACATTTCAGTTAGGTTGCGACCTAGCTTCTGATACCACTTATGTTGTGTGTGTTAATTTTTTATACATGAGTGGCGGGACCTACAGTTTAAAGTCGACTCCGAGCTACAGATTCTTGAGAAACTTTTGCATGGCAATTTTATTTACTCTCAGAGTTTAAACGTTTCTTTCTAGAACACTCAAGCATTCATAAATCAGTTGGGATTAGTCCTGTATTTCTAATCATATCTACTAAATACAATATATTACTGCAGACTACATATGTACTTGTTTTGGGACACTTATGTATACTGATTCATTGCAAGATGCACAGTCTTCATCAAATCCTTGCCTCAAGCTCTACTAACACTCCATGCAATTATAGCGCCACATACATATAAAGAGGGGAAAGCACAAAAAGCACTCTACGGATATACTCGACATGAAAAACAAGAGGAACAACAAAATGTTAATGTTGAATTGTTTCCGTTTTAATTAGTTGACACATGCATAAACACCCAAAGCGGTGAGTGGTTGGGTGAGCATTTATGCCACAATGCTGTTGCACGTTCACTTAATGTTTTTTTGTTTGTTGTTGTTGGCAAGTGGCAAGAGTAAAATAAAAATAACAATAACTTAAGCGTAAAAATGAACAAAACATAACAATAACCATGAAAGGGCTCGTATAATAATAACATAATATGAGTGCGTATTTGCGTGTGAGTTTTTAAGTGGGATGAGTGTGACAGAAATAAAATGTGTTTCAAATAAAGTTTCAACGAAAACAAAAAAAAACATAATTTAATTGAAACTGTCAGCGCTAAACAACAGACAAGTTATTAAGTTTCGTGGAAATAAATTAAAGAACGAATGCTCTCTCCGAAGAGAGTTACTAAAAGTCTATGGCCTTTTAATATCACCAAAGTGAGGCAAAGGCATATTTGGTAATTGCAACCCTTCTTCAGCCAGGATTACGACGTAGTTTCTCACAGCACTTATGCTGTCTATGTTTAAAGTCGATTCCGAATAACAGATTATTGAGAAACTTTTCATGGAAATTTCATTTACTCTCAGAGTTTTTACCAGAAGACAGATGAGAGGAAATCATTGAAGAAATATTACAATTTCGTTTTGTTGATGTCTGACCTAATGTCTGAACCCAGGCCTTACGTCCAGTAAGGTGACACACGACCTACTAGACTACGGCGATGTTCAACACTCGGAAATATTGAAGGTATTGATATCATTGTCCGGCACATGGAAATTTGGGAAACGAATATCTTCACGTATAACAGAAAACCCTCAGGACAATAATGATGAAACTTCACGTGTGAATTATGGTTGGAATCAGAGAACAGCGATCAGATTCAAAGAGATGAGTAGATTCGAATCATACTCATAATTTCTGATACTTATACGCATTCGTACTTATTTTAATATCACGTGCCATCACGTGTGAGTTATAGTTGGAATCAGAGATCAGCAATGAGTATTCAAAAAGATGAGTAGATTCGAATCATATCCACAATTTCTGATACTTATACGCATTCATGCTTATTTTAATATCATACTCATACTACTCATATTCAGAGTTTGAAGTATTCATCATACTCATACTTAACAATACTCATGATGTTGTTGATTTCGACTCTCCTTTACTCAGCATTTACAAGAATCGCAAAATAAGTATGATTCGCTTACGAACACTACAATACTCACTAGAAGGTTTTGTGTTTGCTTTAATTGCTGTCTTTGTATTTTTCTTTCTAATGTTTTTTGTAAATGCAACAACAACTAAGACTGTAAATTTTGCTGAGTATTATATTATGAGTATTATAAGAAATTTTTCTAAAATTATGAATCTGAATGAGTAGGCGTATGAATCAAACATTTCGAATGTTATGAGTTTGATGTCAACGTTGTACTCATACTCATTGCAACCTGTACTTATAAATCAATGTTGTATAGTAGGTAGGTAGAGGTGGTTGCCCGTCCAAGAAAATTTTTTGAAAGGGCTCACTTAGGCAGCATTGGGCCCATTGTGCTGCAATAGTTATCCGCTATCCTCTAGTCTAAAAACCACGCGGAGCTCCTGATGAAGCGATTTAGGCTGCCAATGTCAATCCTTGATAGTTCCTCCAGATCATCCATGTTGTAAGTACCCAAGTACTTCCTTCTCCTTTGGCACAGAGCCGGCCATGTACCCAGCAGGTGTGGGATAGCCTCCTCCTCTTCCTCATCTCTGCAGCTTCTGCAGAAGTAGTTTGCAAGATGTCCAAGACTAATGCGCCCCGCATGCGTGCCCATAATGCAATGCCCCGTAATGACGCCGACAACTACACTGAGCGCGCCTCTTTGGAGTTTAAGTAGACTCATTGTGCGCTCCTCATCCAGCCATGACCAGATTTTGCGAGCCGTTCTACCCGTGTCCGAGGCCGCCCACCGTTTGTTGACGGTATTGATGATTGCATTATCAATTATGAGCTTGCAGGTCCTCATAGGGATGCACAGATTCGAAAATTCATTGGAGAGTGCGATGGTCGTGCCCCGCCTGGCAAGTTCATCAGCTCTGCAGTTACCCGGAATACCACTGTGCCCCGGTACTCATATCGTTAAGCTATCTCGTCGAGATATCTGCGAAAGCCTTACACTTTAGAGTTTATCACGTTAGCACTTGACTTGAGCTTTGATAGCCGCCTGGCTATCAGAAAGTATGGTGACGTTCCGCTTGGAGACTCTTCCGTCCCTAATTTTCGCTGCAGCCTGTATTGCCACCACCTCCGCCTGAAAGACATTGTAGTGGTCAGGCGGTCTAATAGACTGGGCAATTCCCACCGATTCCGAAAAAATTACACTGCCTACAGCTCCGATCAGCTTCGAACCGTCAGTGTAGATTTGTACGGAGTCCTTTACCTTTACTGTTGGCTCACTCATACTCAAAATTTCATGAGTACTTATGAGTAGCGAAAAAACGATTTATTACCCACCCTTGGTTGAAACCCAGAAAACAAATCGTGCCGCAAGGAGCATGTTTCATGTTTTTGAAGTGTATAGATTTAGTTCCTATCTTTTAATTTTATTGATAAGTGATCCTAATTTAATGTCAAATCCGAACGACAGATTTAAGAAGCGTTTGCTTTAAAGACTGGTGTCGCGGAAATAAATTTGTTTTTCAGATTTGTATTCTTCTGTATATTAAAGCTGAGTTTTAGATGCTTGAGCCTTCATCTAGTACACTCTGCTCACTAAACTGTGGCAACTATTCTAGTGTGAATTCGTTTTTCTCCAGAGCCTTTGAACGATTGTAGTACACAGGCTATAAAGTCATTGGTAAACTCAAATTATTTTTGTTTGAATCTTTGCTGGAAAGTAGAAAAAAAATTGTATCTCCAATTTCAACTTGTTTTTTATGGCTCGGCACTGCTACATTTATTTTACAACCCAGTTCTTGTAATTGTCTTCGAAATTGATAGAATTTTTCTTGCCATGGATTTGATAGAGCACTCCTACGGTGTGCATGCAGTAACCGGATTTTTATTACCATTTTTGTGTTCGTTTTAAGCGCGATTTTCTATTCGCAAACGAACGAAATATTTCCATTATTTCCTGTATTCTTGAGTTAACAGTTGGACTTTCTAATTTTCAACGCCAACACATTCCAAAAATATTTATTTTTGCAATTAAAACTACACCATGGCTCCCCGACTTCCTTGACTTGGAAGAGTGAAGTGGATAAAAAGCAAAGCGCTAAGAGAAAAAAACGTTACGAATTGGAAAAAAAGTAAAAATTAACCGCCCAAAAAATGAACTGATGAAAGAATTTCTTCTTAAAAAAGGACAAAAAAAAATAAAAAGAGAGAGAGAAAGAGAGAAAAATAAATTAAAAAATTGTTGAAATGTTTGGTCATCCAGTGAAAACAGTTTTTCCACAATTTTCGGGGATGGTCAACTGCTCTGACTTGTGTGTGTATATTTGTAATGAAAATGGAGAAAAAATAGCGAAAATAAAACATTTGATTGTATTTTTTTTAATAAAATCCGCAACATATTTTACTTGTTTTTCTTTTTGTTCTGTTCTTCTAAATCCGTTTGTCTTGAGTTCATTTAACGAACTTTAATGCTACTTTTTATTGTTGCTTTTATACAAGTTTTATTTCTGTTTTCTTGTTGTTTTATTTGACAAGGGATTTTTGCTTATTTTTTTTTTTGCTTTCCATTTAATGTAGAATTTCATCGAACGTTGTTAATGTTACTGATTGTTTGTTTGTTTGTTTGTACATTTGTTTGTATTATTTTTTTATTAACTTGTCCCAAGCTAAAGTGAATTTAAACCCATATGCTTTTGGTGGCAGCATTATAGATAAACTTTTTCGCTTAAAACATACAATAAAATCAACAGCCAGTAACGAATTTAGCAACGTATTCCAAAATGAAAGTCTAAAGAAATTCACAATTTTTAAGGGGCAATGGACGATCGAATTTATGTTACAATTGGCCTTACAAGTTTGTATAGAAAAATTTCTAGTAAATACCGGATTACGAACACAATCACAGCTGATTCGTTTTTAAAAAATTGCAAAGGATTCTGGATAACACGATATGGTCTACCCACTTGTCTGCTCTTTCCAGGTGTTCTCAACACGACTACTGTAGGGGTAGGTTCAATGATACTATGTATATTGAGGTTATTGGAGGGGAAACATTGAGAACGCTCTGGTATGTAAACACTGTTTAAGAGTAGCCGTTGTTTCCGTGGAGGGCACTTTACACAATGTCCATTCAGAAACCATTGTCAAGGGTGTTGTTGCCGAACTTTTGGCTAAAGTCTCTCATAGGGACACACATATGGTAAGTGAGTTGATACACTTTTCTCTCCTTGCTATGAAATACGTTTGAAGAAAACAAATATCTGCAAAACGATGTGGCTTATAGGTCTAAGATTATGCGAATGTTTTGAACATTATAGAAACGGTCACATCCTATTTTTAAATCTAAGGCATCATCTAAATTTTTCGAACTAAGGCATCATTTACAATGCTCAATTGGCTCCCCATTGACCTCTTGTTGTTGCAGAGGTTTGACCTAGTGATAGTAAGGCTCAATACAGTCAAATCCTCATCAAAGCTGGAACATGCTGCAATACTCGTAAGACATAGGCAGTGCATGTCATTTCTTATAGCTCTCTAAATAGGAAATTTGATATTAGAATTCCAACTAGAGAAGATTCGGAGGTCATCAGTGAGATCCTTGAGGTTTATACTACATACATACATAATTGGTCATTACAACCCTTCAGTCAGGACTTCTCACACCACAATTCTGTTACGTGGGTGTCAATTTTATACATGTGTGGCATGATCTACTGTTTAAAATCGATTCGGAAGGACAGATTTTAAGTAAACTTTTAATGGCAATTTTTTATGTACTTTCAGAGTTTTCACCCGAAATCTGTTGAGAGATCGAAGAAATAAAAATTGTTAGAGATGTCTATCTTAAGGCTTGAACAGTAGCCTCACGTCTAATACGGCAATACACTGTTTACTAGATTACGGCTACTACAAGTTTATACTGACAACTTTAAAGTGCTGGACACAGTGGATTAGGGGGATATATATTAAGAATTCTGATATTAAACTTTCCTAAAGGCTCCCTGATAACTGCAGTGTTTCCTAGTGCAATGCTCGTTGTAATGTGGTTTGATTTTTACTGAAAATCTCTTTACTAACTCAGTAGCCAGGCTTCTATCAAGACATTAAAAAAGACACTTCGGTTTCTGTATGCGCCCATTAATAGAGCTTACTCAGCGAAATTTCGGATCATTCAAATGTAAATATTATATCGTTTCTAGAATATAGAAGTATGGACGGAAATGAAATTAGCTTAGCGGGAAGAAGCTTACAATCTCCGATATATTACAGGGCATATGTGTTTCATTACCTATGTTGAATTGTGTATTAACAGATCGTTAAGTTGAATTTCCATGTGCTTGCGCACGTGATTACCAGACTGTGTTGGATTTGTTTAAATAAGAATATGACTGGTTGTCTTCTGTGTTTAAATCCCATTGCCATCCACCGTACAATTGCGATACTTTCTGGTCACATTTCGATTGGAAGATATGCCAATAGATTTGGTATTCCTCAAATGACTGATGCAGTAGTTGTAGACTTGAGATTATTTTTCGCTTTCTAAAAATGTCTCGCTCTCCCTAAGAAGAACTTTTTGTTATCTTCAACTGAACTCTACGGTATAAAGATTGCTATAATGGAAATATTTATTTTGCAATAGGACTGTTTTAGTGCTCAACAGAGCAGCTTACTTATATAGATACATAATTGGCCATTACAACCCTTCAGTCAGGATAACGGCCTAGCTTCTCACACCACTCATGTGGTGTGCCTTAATTTTATACTCCAAACGACAGAGTTTTTTATAGAAACTATTTCATGGCAAGTTTTTCCAGAAATCTGCTGAGAGGAAGTCGCCGAAGAAATATTTTTTTTTTTCATATTTCGTTTTTTTGATATCTGGCCTGGGGCTCGAACCCGCGCTTTACGTCTAAAAAGCGAACACACTACATACTAGACTGCGGCAACTACACAGCTGCCCACTTAATGATCTTAATATTGTAAAATCAGACTGTTGATTCCTAATAATCTAGATCATCTTTAAGTCATAGGCACAGTTAAGTATCTTTTTTTGAAATGGAAAATATTTTATTGGAAACAAATTTGTCTGAAAAGCAGTTCCATTATGTTTAATTGTCGAGCTTGATGCAACAGCTGAAAATGGTTACGATTATAGTAAGGATGAACAGAAAGGCAACGTAATCAGAATGAAAGTAATTCATGTAAATGGAGGAAAGCAACAGTTTCCTTAAAGAGATTACTTGTTTGCCACCGACTGTATACCACTAGTAATGGAACTGCTTTAGAGTATATAAACTTGTCTTTGTTGATTCCCTCGTTGTTGTTGATACATTTTTTGCTTTGTTTTGTTTTATTTTTTTTTTTTTTTTTTTTTTTTTTTTTTTTTGATTTTCTATTACTTTTAGTTTCTAACAATTGTTTTAATCCCCTCGTGATATTGCACAAGTTTTTTTTTCAGTCCCCTTATAGTTACTTCTTTCTTTATTTACTCTTATTAGAAGTGATTAGAGACTTTAATATTATTTCTCTTCTTCGTTCATCTTTATCCACTGTTGGTTGGTAGTTGCATTCGAAAAGAAAACGAACAACTGCATTGAAAAGAAATCTTTAAGATCCAAAGTCAAGACGTTATTGAAGAGCTCAGCCAAAAACTAAAAGTAATATTTCTATAAACTTTTACAGCAAATAGTAACAACAACAATATTGTATTCATTATGTTGCTATTTTGTGGTTTTACTGAAACTAGAAATTAAAAGAAAAATAAAAACGGAGAGAATGTAACGAAATATACAGTGAACAGACCAGAATAGAGGAGTAAATTAAAAACTTTACTACGCAGACAATAGGAAAAGAAACAAGAAGAAAATTCACTATGAAATTAACGTTAAAAAGATTTTTATTGGGAAATGAGAGATTTGTGAAGATAAAGAGAGAGAGAGAGAGAGAGAGAAAGGAAGAAAAACATAAAAGTTTTCTAAATGGGTTCTACAATTTTAAAAACCAAGATACTTGATAGTCTCCGTGGTCTAGTAGTTCGTATGTTGGCGTACTAGATATGAAGCCACGGTTCAAGTCCCATAGATGGGCACTTTGCAGTACCAGTAAAATTTCAGTAAAAATTGATTTTTACTGATTACTGAAAAAAATTTCAGTATTCAGTAAAATTTTGCTGTTAATGCAATCTAAATTTAAATGAAATTTAAATGAAATTTAAATGAAAAAAAGTAAAATTTTACTGTTAATGCAATCTAAATTTAAATGAAATTTAAATGAAATTTAGATTGCATTAACAGTAAAATTTTATTGAATACTGAAATTTTTTTCAGTAATCAGTAAAAATCAATTTTTACTGAAATTTTACTGGTACTGCAAAGTGCCCATCTATGTCAAGTCCCAGGTCGGATACATCTCCGAACAGAGGCATTCTCTGGCACCCAATTAGCATCTTAATGACTTTACTTATGCTGATGACATTGTAGTTCTTTGCCAAAGCAAAACATTTCGTGAACCACTGCCTAAAGAAAAATTCACAACCAAGAAATTTTGTACGATCTCATGCGTCATCTAGTTGGACGAGATCAATTTATAATAAATTGTTGTCACCGTAGTCTAGTAGGTAGAGTGTTGACTTATTAGATGCGCGACAACGGTTCGAACACCAGGTCAGACATCTCCAACAAAGAGAAAAATTAAGAAATATTTTTTCGGCGACTGTATCTCAGCAGATTTCTGGAAAAAATTCCGAGAGTAAATAAAAATTGCCATGAAAAGTTTCTCAGAAAATCTGTCGTTCGAAGTCGACTTTAAACTGTAGGTCCCGCCACTCATGTATAAGATCAACACACATAGCATAAGTGGTATGACAAGCTAGGTCGTTATTCTAACTGAAGGGTTGTGATGACCACTTATGTATGAATGTATGCAAGTATACTTGAGTCATTTCAAGTCTTGAGACTACTGGACTGTTATGAATAAGAGGGTGAATAATTGCGTTCTTTCTCCAACTCGAATGCATGCATCTTCGAACAAAGTGGCGAAGGTTCGTATTTCTATCATCGAATCTTACGAAGCTCTCCAAAATATTGGCGCTATAGTAAGATTTATAAATAGAGATTGTTCCAACAGATCAAGATTTATTTTGTATACACATGCACACATACATATTTGGTCATTATCATCCTTCAGTCTACATTCTACCTTCTCACACTACGTGTGTTGAGTGTATTAATTTTAAACGTGAGTGGCGAGATTTTTTAGAAACTTTTTCAACAGAAATCTACTGAAAGATTGATACTATAATAGGCTAAACTCTGGCCTAAGTGCGGCCTTACCATTCAAGCCAGAGCCACTACATATTGTTACGTTTTTACCTTTTAAAAATGTTTAAAATGTGAGGTAATATGTTTACCATTTTTTATGCTGGTATTTGTTGGTATATTTTTGTTTACCTGTTTGCCATTTTTTATGTTGGTGTTTGTTGTTATGTTTTGTACAGTAGGTCAATTCGACCTCTAATCTTGTTGTTATATTACGCAGTGCTATAATTTGTAAACAAGTTCATTGTTTTGTATTTGTAGCTTTTGTTTATAATTTTATTATTAAATGACGTAAAAGCAAAAATTTTTGTAACAATAACTTAACTTAATTTTCAAGTATTTATTTCACATTTATCTTTTTTTCCCAAACTCCAAGTGGTTCATAAAATCACCCGTTATATGTTAACTGTATACAGAAACATACGTGTTGCATAAGTGTGTCATAAAACTCGTAAAATCTAGAACAAATACATAAGTGTTAACACTTTGAAGATATTTAAATGCATTATTAATCTCTTGTCTGTTTTTAGTGAATCATTGAAGCTTTAAATTAAATTCCTTAAAGCTTTAAATAGAATTTCTATTTCAAAAACTCATTCAATTGCAATGAATAAATTTCAATTGAATAATTTATTGTCGATTATTTTCAATTAAATTTGATTTAATACCTATCGGTATTAAACTCCTGCAGAAACAAAATGAAAATATTTTGCGTTGGAAAATAGTTTCGTTGTTGGTAAAATCAAAATATCGAATAAAACAATTCTCTCTACTTCTTCTTCATCTTCTACTTCCTCTTTTTCTTATTCACATCATTAGAATATTAGAATTGAATTGTTTTTTTCGAGAGAGAATTTTACTTTTTGGAACATTTCACTTCATTAAACAGTAAATTTATCTTTTATTTCAACTTCTCTTTCTCTCTCGCTCCCTCTCTCTCACCCTCTCTCTCTCCCTCTCTCTCTCCCTCTCTCTCGCTCTCTTTCATGCAATATTAACGTAATTTACTAAAATATATTTACAAAATTCGATATTCAAAGTTATTCAAAGTAAAATATTGAACTATTTTTCAAATTCACAATAAGAGTCCTGTGTTTTTTTTTTTTTTTATAGCTATGCGAGCTAAAGGTTGGGAATCTTCAAAAGACATTGGTAGCCCGGTCTACACAATGTGCACGATTCGCCGCAAGACTTACTCTCGGCTTGCTAAACGCATACGTACTAAACCCAACCAAGTTCGTCACACTTCCATTAAGTCGCCCCCCCCCGGGACCACAATCAAGTATTACATCGGGGGAGGTAAAGATTCAGCGAGTGCTGCTATCCATTTCTGCTGTTCTTGCTCTCTCTATTATCCTCTGTTGCACTAGAACTTCCTTCGCGAATAAACATACCGCGTTCCAGTTTTCGCGTGATGTTAGCATCAGGTTAACCACGTTATCGGGGGTCACCTGGGATCCGATCGTCCTCTCCAGGATATTTCGTCGATCTTCGTAGCGCGGGCAAGTAAAGAATACATGCTCCGCTGTTTCGCCCGTATTTAGGCATGATGGACACGCTTCATCCACGTCATGCCCATACTTGTAGAGGTATGTCCTATAGCAACCGTGACCCGTTAAGAACTGTGTAAGGTAAAAATTTACCTCGCCGTGCTTCCTTCTAGTCCATTCTTCTATATTTGGTATTAATCTGTAAGTCCATCTTCCCTTTGTGGAAGAAGTCCACTCGTGCTGCCACCTATTCATTGCATCGTCATTCGCCTGGTTAGGGTGCACTAGCCCCGTTCTCCTTCTTGTTAAGTGTTTCCTCCTTTCAACCTCTACTAACATTCGTAGCGGCATCATCCCTGCAATCACCAATGCTGCATCCGTAGAGACTGTACGGAAGGCAGAAATTACTCGGAGGGCAGATCTCCTGTAGGCCCCTTCAACTCCTATTCTGTATGTCTTCTTATCCATGGCCTCGGCCCATATAGGGGCTGCATATAGAGCAATCGATCTAACCACTCTCATCAGCAATTGCCTCTTCTCCTGTGAGTCCTGTGTGTGTGGGTGTGTATGCGTGTGTGTGCACTATGCGTGTGTGTACTGAAGAGACTGAGAGAGAGATTTATTTATGGTACGTTATTCAATTTGAAAATTCCTTAGCAAATGCAATTTGATGCAAATCCACAAAAACCAAGAAAATTGAGTTAAAACTGAAAGAAAAAAAAACGTAGTGGTTGGTATTGGCTTAGAGCAGAGTAGAAGTTGGCAAAAGGAAAAAAACGAGAATAAAATTAAGAGGATTTATTTGGTAAAGTCTTTTAATTGTAATGAATTAATTAAAATACTTTTTCTTCATCTTCTTTTTTCTTTCTTTGGCTTGTAATTGATTTTCATCAGTTGGTTTTGAATACAATTCTTTGAGATTTTTTTCTGTTTCTTTCTGTCTTTTTTTGCTCGTTTATATTGAATTTTAAGTGGTTTATCACAATCAACCAGAAAAGAAATTTTCATCAATCTTAATAGATTTGATAATTTATCTCAATTAAAAATTTAAATTTCTATTTTACACAAGTTTGTCAATCTAAAAACCGAAAATTAATTAAATTTTGTGGAAATAATATTTTCAAAAAGTTTTTTTAATTAAAGAATTTCATTTAAGGTTAAGATAGAGTAATTTAAGCTTCAGGCCCTATATTTACTTGTCTGCGTCTATGGTAAGAGTGCATATATGCAGAATATTGCTCAGGATAAGTTGAAGAAAGCTTGCAGTCTGTATGTTGCTCACCAAAAAAAGAAAACAAATTTACAAGGTTTAAAAAATTTTCTTTTGAAAAGACAAAAAATCCTTGCAACTCCCTATCTACCAACTCAAATTGTTAAGACTTGAAATTCTATATTACCCTGTCGGAGATCTTTTTTTTGTGTGTTTCATTATCAATCCCGTCTGTCAGAGCCTCTACTTGCTACAGTTCTGTGGTTTGCTATCTTACCGGTAACGCCTCTTACGCCTCTTTGGGAAATATCGGGTTTTCCATTTCGTGTTTTCAAAAGTAAATGTAAATTAAACACATATAAAATATTTTTTTCATGATATTTCTCTTTTGTATTGTAAAGTTTGAAAGTTGACATTATGTGTGAAACACTAGATCATTTAAATGACCTCCACGCGAAGTGTTGCAAGCATTGATTCTTTTGAGGTAATTTTCGAACACTTTTTGACACATATTGGGCGGTATCACAGCCATAACTTGACGGATGTTGGTTTTTAAGCGCTCAAGAGTTGAAGGTTTACCTGCATAAACATGGTCTTTTGCATAGCCCCACAAAAAAAGTCTAATGGTATCAAATCCCATGATCTTGGTGGCCAGTTGATATCGCCACGACGAGAAATTACGCGGCCAGGAAATGTCTCTTGCAATTAAGCCATATTCGCTCGAGTTGTGTGGCATGTGGCACCGTCTTGTTGAAACCACATATTCTCCAAGTCGTATTGTTCAATAGGCGGCAAAAAAGTCGGTTATCATATGACCATAACGAAGCTTTTCGAAGAAGTAAGCTCCAATCACACCTTCGGACCAAAGAGCGCACCAAACATTGACTTTTTCTGGATGTAATGGCCTCTCTTCAATTACTTGAGGATTCTCAGAACCCCAAATACGACAATTTTGTTTATTAACATACCTACCGAGTGTGAAATGTGCTTCATCGCTGAAGAAAAGTTTGTTCGAAAAATTGCCGTCCACCGCCTGTTGTTCAAGCACCCATTCCACGTATCTACGACGTTGTGAATGGTCAGATGGCTTCAGTTGTTGCGTGAGCTGGACTTTATATGGATGTAGGTGTAGATCTAAATGCAAAAAACGCCGTAATGTGCCGTAAGACAGTCCGAATTCCTGAGAACGACGAGGAATCAACACATTCGGGTCTTCGGCAACACTTTCACTTACAATAGCGATATTTTCAGCGGAACGAGCGAAACGATTATGCACAGGCCTTTCAATATTTGTAACCACTTTAGTCTCTTCAAATTTCTTCACAATTTTGCCAATTGGTTGCGTAGTTGGACGATTATGTAAACCATAATCTCCTCTTAAAGCGCGATACGTGGCTGTGGCAGAATCACCATTTTTGTAGTAGGTTTTGATAATTTGTATGCATTGTGTGATAGTTAAGCGATCCATTTTCGTCAATTTCAGACTTTCAACTGAAAAGAAAAAAAATTTTTTCACAACTTAGTTTGACAGATGTCGAATTCCAGTCCCATACTTTTGAAACCACGAAATGGATAGTCCTTTACTATGTTTTCTCTCTCTCTCTTTTTTAGAAGGCCGTGCCTTGTGTCTTTTAATTAAATTCGTGGGCTCTTTACAGATGGAATACGTAAAAACTATGCATGAATTCGTAGGCAACGATAATTTTCCGAGAAAATGTGGCTGTAGTGATCTGCTCATACCCGTAATTGCTGCTCTTAAGGCTCTTTGAAAAATTATATGACTAATCGTCATCTATATATGACTTCTGGCCTATTCGTAAAGAAATTTCTCTCTAACCTGTTACGGGAATCTATTTTTCAGCTAAATGAAAGCAGAGAATATTTAGTAGTGAGCTTACTGCTCTTCTGCTGTCGTTAATATTTGAATATTTAGATGGTATGTCAGTTTCGGGTGCAAATTTATAGACTTCCAAAGTGGAATTTGATAACTTTATCTCTGCCTATGCTTATGTATAACAGTACACATGGTTACTATGATTTTTCAGAGGACTCTTATTCCCTTGAAATAGAAACCGTTACCATGCCATTACATAACGTTACTTTTCTGCCACTTTATCTATTTCCATTTTTATTACTTGTAAACACATTTGCAAATTGTCGCATATTGAAAACGATATTTTAGAGTCATTTGTTTATTCTCAATAACGCCTTGGCGAACATGCTGAAATAATGTATTTTGCAGCGACCTTTCTTACACTCTCTAGAAGAATAATTTTTTTTGGCTACACTTGTAAGGTATTTATGAAGAAATTTAAGAAAAGAAAAACTAAGAAAGATAAGAAATATTTGGTAGAATTGACCAGAAGTTGCCATAAACTTTTCGAATTGCTGCAACTATAATATGTGTCTTAAGATAAATTACTTTTATTTGTAATAGTATCTGGGATTTTTACAACAAATAATTCGTTGTATTATTTTCAATGCGTAGACATATTAAGTGCATACCCCTACTAATGAATTTGGGGTTTAAGTATCTTAAATCCAAAAAATGAAAAAAAAAAAAAATTATTAAACAAATATAAATAAAAGAAGAGAGAAAAATTAAAACTGCATCTATTGAAAGTTTATTTTTGAAATATTCTATGGCTACCAAACCATAATTACTTGCTTACTTTGAAAATTACATAAATTGGCCTCCTTCTCTGCTCCAGCACTCAACCACTAACAGTTCATGGTTTCAGTTCTCTATTTTTTTTTGGCCTTTTCTTATGGATAATTTTGTTTTTATTTGTTGTTGTTGTTGTTTCCATAATGCTTATACGCATTGATGTTCTTAAGTTGGCTTAATTAGTTTTCCAAAGTTGTTGTTAATGCTCTTATCTGCAATGAAGACTAAAAATTTCTGTTGTTGCTTTGCTTATTATTGCTGCTGCTTCTGTTTTTTATGTCTTGGTTAGGGGCGTTGACAGAAACCAACTATTTTGACTTGCCTTTAAGGCAATTATTGTTTTAATATTTTCTTCTCTTTTTTTGATTTTCTTTTTGTTTTTGTCTTGGAAACTTTAATGAAAGAGCATGTATTTGTTGTATAATTTCTAAAAATTTCGTTTCCGAGGTCCTGGTATACAGAGGAACACAATTTGCATTAATTTCTTCTCCGAGCACCATAGCCAGCAATGGGGCAATTAATAAAAAACTTTTGTAATGTGTTTTTCACTGCCTTATATACGTTATAATAAAGCAGTTTTATGTTTAAGAACAGAGAGTTTTTTAAATTTCTATGAGAACATGAAAGATGTAAATTTAATTTTGTATTCTCTTCTGTGTTGTAATATGGAGAGAGCCTCAACGGACTTGCTTTAACTGGAATTCGATATTTTTTTTTTATTTCAGTTTCTTCTCTTCACATGTCTTCATTAGCTGCTTTCGATTATTTTGATTTGAAGTACCAGTACCCATTGTATATACACACACACACACAATTGGCCATTATAACCCTTCAGTCAGGATTACGGCCTAGCTTCTCACATCACTCATGTTGTGTGTGTTAATTTTATACGTGAGTGCCAGGACCTACAGTTTAACGTCGACTCCGAACGACAGATTTTTGAGAAACGTTTTCATAGCAGGCTTATTTACTCTCAGAGGTTTTGCCAGAAATCTGCTGACAGGAAATCGCCGAAGAAAACATTTTTTGTTGGGATAGGAACCCGGGCTTTACGTTTAATTCTACCTAGTAGACTACGGCGACTACATCCGTTGTAAACAGAAAAAAGAGAGAGAGGGAGGGTAATGAAGGAGATAGGGAAATTGAAAAATAGAAGGGAATAATCGGCCTAGTACAGAAACAATTTGTGCGGTCAAACTAGGCAAAGAAATATGCGTATCCAAGAAAATTATGCTGCTGTAAAACATGGTCTTGAAGAAGATGACAAAATGTTAGGTTGTGTCGCAGTGTCAACATATTGAATTTCGTGTTTTGATTATGTGCCTATAATAGAAGAATTTGAAGATAAACAATCATCGTTTTGTCTCATTAGAAATCAGCTGAAGATGAACATTTCCATTATAGGAAACCCATAATACATAATTGATATTATATATCATCTGTTTAGTCTGGAAGTCAGGACTACAACCTAACTTCTCACTCCATTCATGTTAATTTTATCCATAACTGGCGATAGGTGTGGTATAAAGTCACCTCTAAAGGAGAGATTTGAAAAACTTTTCATGGTAATTTTATTTTGCTCTAAGAAGTCTTGTTGAGAGCTCATAGTAATAGTTTCCGTTACTTAAGGACACAATGAATGCACATGACATGGGTGGTGTGAGAAGCTATGCTGTAATTTGGAGTAATTCACATACATACTTACATAATTGATCATTACAACCCTTCAGTCAGGATTACTATCTAGTTTCTCGTAAAACTCATGTTGTGTGTGTTAATTTTACCCATGAGGAGCGGGACCTACAGTTTAAAGTCAACTCTGACAGATTGTTGAGAAACTTTTCATGTCAATTTTATTTACTTCCAGAGATTTTCGCTGAGAAGAATGTGACGAGGAAGGAGAAATGTTGTTAATATTTCCTTTTGTTCGAGATGCCTGAGTCATATGCTATTCTTTAGCAAATTATACTTTTATCAGAAGTTATAGCTTATGGTGTTGGTAGTCAATACTCATGTTTGGTAGTGTTATTTGTGTCAGGCTAACCTCAGATATGTCTAAAGGCACTAACATTTAGTGGGATCCACAGATTACCGTGAAATCCGAAAGACTGATTTTAATAGCAATTAATTTAACTACAGAGATTTTACCAGAATACTGATAGGAAGGATTATTTTAATCTTTTCAAATGTCTAAACTGCGGTTGGAACGGTCGATCCTTCTTCTTTAGTTGATATTATTGTAAGCATTATGTTGTCTTATTAAACATGAGGCCTCGGTTCAAACCCCATGTTAAATATCCGAACAAAACGAAATATGAACAAATATTTTTTCGCAAACTGCCGCTCAGCACATTTCTGGCAAAACCTATGAGAGCAAACAAAATTGCCATGAAAAAGTTTCCCACAAATCTGTCGTTCAGAATCGACTTTCAACCGTAGGTTCTGCCACCCGTGTATAAAATTAACACATACAACATATGTGGTATCAGAAGCTAGGTTGTAATCCTGACTGAAGGATTGTAATGAACAATATATATACGTACTAGCGCGCGATGCTGCGGCATCAACTAAAATAAATTTTCAGGAAAGACATTACTTTTGATTCATTTTATGGATTTTGTTTCCTGTTGTCCGGATGACTCAGACGAACGGGCCTGAGTAGTACGCATTTGATCAATTTCTAATCTCACTTCTCGTTGTTCAAGTGATTCATGCGAACGGGTCTCAGCGGCTTGTACTCGAAGATTTTCCAGTCTCAATGCTTCTTGCGGTGCTGGTCGACCAATTGCTAGTCGCTTTGGAGGCATGATTGAACGGAAACGACGTGAAAAATGCGTTTAATCCAATTGAACTCAATAGTAATTTTAAAATTTTTCCAGAATTACAATATTTCAAATTTGTGATTGAAATTTTGCTGGAATGTGTTAAACTAAATGTTATTAAAATCATAAATGATGAATCCTAAAATGTTTGGTATTTGTCCGATCAACACATACTCAAATGCATAGTTTACGATTCAATTCATTTTGTATAATTTTCAGTAGCGCTATCTATCGGAAATTAATCGCACTTACTTAGAAACCGACTTAGTCGTCTTATGCGCAACAACTTTGCTAAAGTTCATATAATGATCAAAGGCACAGTTTACGATTTAATTTATTTTGAGTAATTTTCAGTGGCGGCACCTGTCGCATATTGTTCATACCAACTTATAAACTTTCATCGGCTCATGCACAACAACTTTGCTAAAGATCATAACATGATCAGATGTATAGTTTACGATTCTATTAATTACATACAAACAAACATTCATTTATATATACATATATAGATCTGGACGTCGCACCTCGCCTACTTGAAATTTTAAAATAAAAAGTAGCCTATAGTTCCTTCCAGACATACAGGAATGAAAATCGGTCCAGTCGTTGAGCCGTCTATAGACTTTAAACAAACCCACAAACAAATAAAGACACATTCAGTTTTATATAAGTATGTATACATATGGTAGTAGATTACATAGAGCTGACGGGTGACGTATACGTAATATTTTGTTAGACAATAACACTCATACTTTTTTTATTTTGTTTTATTTTATTTTATTTTATTTGCCTATTTCAAAGTAAAAAGTAGCCTTTACCCCTTCCAGTCATACAGGAAGGTACTGTTAAAATTTCAAGAAAATCGATCCAGCCGTTTAGCCGTCTGTGAAAATTTCAAGAAAATCGGTTCATTTGTGTTATAAACATTTGGAAGGTGTGAGTAAAGTTATGGGTATAGAAATATCTAAGCCATACATTATATTATACCAATTATCAACAATTATTGCTTATGGTGTTGTTAGTCAATTCTCATGTTCTTCCTTCAGGGGTATCCCCATATAAAGTATTATGTATATAAGATTAAGCTCAGGGGCATCTCAATGCGCAATTTCTTCTTTATGTGTGGCAGGACTCACAGTTTACCGCCCAAACTGGAAGACAGAATTGAATAGCAATTAGTTTACTTGTAGAATTTTTGGCTTGAATGCTGCTAAGAGGAGTTAGCTACCGTTTTTTATATCTAAGCTGAGGTTTGAACTGTCAAGCCTCGGTCTAATAAGCCAACACACTATTTAATTGTCTGTGACAATGCTTCTTAATCAGCATTTACAACAATTTCTTTAACAAAAATTATTGTGGACACAATAATTAATATCTTATGGGTTATGGTTATGTATGCAAGAATTTTAATGATTATGAATTTTAAATTATTCTTTAGGGAACGAGCTCTTAAAATAGTTTCTAACTTCCAAAAATATTTTCCATAAAAAACTACAAATTAAAATAGAATAGAATGGTATAGAATATATAAAAACTACAATACAAATAAAACTTTGAACGTGTATTTAATAATGGAAATTATATTTAGAAAATGTTCAGGCACAAGTTTAGTTCACTTGAAACGAAGCGAGTGCTTGTACTTCAGCAATAGAAAACTTTCCACAATTGAATAAGTAGGTTATCTCCATGCATTACTAGTGTTCATGGTACAGCAACGAATAAACAAAGCAGGCAGAATAACTTTCTCTAAATATGATGGCAATCGGTGAAGAAGGACGACTGCAGCTTAAAGGCATCATCTCTAAGTATTGAAACAAAAATTCGAATTCATTATTTAAAAATTTTGCAACAAATATGGTTACAAAAAAAACCCAAAGCAAGCCAAAGTAAAAATAAAGTTCTATGTGTTGATGGTAATGTTCGGTGTGTTCATATAGTCAGTTTTTCTATTCAAGTTTTTTTTTTGGCTGAACAAAAATTAGTTTATTGGTATGCTCAAGAAGTTAGTCAATGTTGTATGTACTCGTCTGTGCGCCACTTTTTTTTCTAGTAATATTAAGTAAAAATATATTCTTTCTGTAATGCTGCAGATGAATGGGAGTATGTTTGTATCTAATTTATGGCTGGCAAACGTAAGAAATGAGTGGAAAATTAAAACAACAAATACAAATTAGTTTTATATTTCTAATTGCATTTTGAAAATATTACCCAAAAAAAAAAGTATTTGTGGGGGTGAACAAATTTTGTTGAGCACAACAACTTTTTGTAAAATATGAAGTTTTATTCGCCAAAGGCATACATATTAACATAGGGAACAGGGAGTAGCTTTGAACACGACAGTGGCACAGTAGATTCCGGACTACATTAATATCGAGAATATGTAAACGATTACAAAGAGCTAAATTTCATTAAAGTATGGACTTTCTAGTGAATTACGATTTTCAAATAGGTTTTCGATCTCGTGAACAGAAATAAAATTCGAAATCCTTTCAGAGCTAAGCAGTTCTTTAAGATGGTCAAGATTTGATAGTCATTACATACATATATATATACATACATTATTGGTCATTACAACTGGTTAGTCAGGACGTCGTAGTCCTTCTCTTAACACTGATTTTTGAGAGACTTTTTCATGGAAATTTTATTTACTCTCAGAGCTTTTGGCAGAAATCTACTGAGAGGAAGTCGCCGAAAAATTATTTTTTCATATTTTCGTTTTGATAGCTGATCTGGGGTTTGAATCATGTCCTCACATCTAATAAGCCAGTACACTACCTTCTAGACTACGGCGACTTCAGACATGATAGTCAATATGACAAATAAGTCAACATTTTAAAATATTTACCAGAGCAAAACACGTATGTAGTCTAGTAAGTAGTGTGATGTGTCATTATGTCAGGTCAGACATCTCCAACTGAAAATATCTTTGGCGACTGCCTCTCAGAAGATTTCTAGCAAAAAATAAATTTGCCATGAAAAAGGTTTTCAAAAATCTTTCGTTCGTAGTCGACTTTAAACAGGAGGTCCCGTCATTCCTGCATAAAATTAACGCACACAGAATTAGTGGGGTGAGAATCTAGGTCGTAAACATGACTGAAGGGTTGTAATGACCAATTATGTATTTTTGTATGTATGTAAAAGAAGAATGCTTGCTTCCTTTTCATAACCATACATACATACATAATTGGTCATTAGAACCCTTCAGTCAGGATTGCAGCATAAGTTCTCTCCTTAGCTGTTTGGCAAGCACCGCCAGCCTATTAAAACCCCACTGCATTTGCATCCAGATCATCTAATTCAAGCCAAAAGAATGTAGTAATCATAGAACTTTAGTGCTCGCCACAGATAGCTTGGCCAACTTCATTCTTAAATAAATATAAACCGATGTCGACCAGAAGCTGTAAAATTTACACCAAACAGTGAATTTTTCGGAAAGCATTAGACGCTCTTGGATCTCGTGTAGATTGCTGTCGTAATAAACTCGACAATTTGTTTCTTCACATACCTATACATTCAGAAATGGACCACACTGACAAAGATGATTGTTTAATAAAAATTAAGCAAAGTTTCCAACTGCTCCAGAGCCCATTCGGACACAAACATCAGTTTCTATGGTAGTCTACCTTCAGTTTCTAGGTCAATTGAATTTTAAATGGATACAGCCAAGTGCCAAGTTGCGTATTGCGAAAAACCGAATTTTTGTGAGGGAATAACATTCTCCTGCAAATTCTCACGGACAGCGATGATGTCGGCACAACTTGCCTTTCGCCGACATACGGATGTTGAGTTATCGTTTGAACTGTTGGACTTGAAGTTATCTACCGCATTGCACAAAACTCTGTCGCAATAAACGCCATTATTGAGCTCAATATTTCTTATAAAGTTTCTATTAATTATTGCGCAATAAATACACAAATTGTTATATTATTGAATAAAACTCACTGTCATAAGTATGTTCATAATAATGTTCAGTACGCATATTACAATTATCCGAACACTCTCTATTGATATTTGACAACACAAATGTCAACAACGACAAAAAAAAAAAAAAGAAAACAACCAAAATAAAGCAATGTTGTTGAAACAACCAGCTGAATATTGAATAAGCAGTTAAACTGCGTATATTGTTATGTCTTAACACTTAAAATATTGAACTTAATAAACCGAATATTGACTCAATAAAAGTGCATATCTGAACATAGTATTATCCGAACAGAATCCTTCTTCGTTTGTTTGTTTTTTGATACGACGATTTTTGTTGAATGTTATATTCGTACAATGATGATATCGCAAAACAGACTGAATATATGATTAGTTTTACATACATTGCATAATTTTAAATATTACTAACCACTGTCCTTTACACACACAAAAAAAGGACAGAAAAAAAAAACTGTACGTAACGAATGTAATTGATGGTGTTTAAACCAAAAGTTATTCAATTACTAATGTGTGTTGAAATGGTAAAAAAAGAAACGAAAAATAAATAAATTTTATATTGAAATGAATGAAAAAAAAAACTGTGACTATTAATTCAATTATTTTACAACCACAAAAATATATAAATGAATTGCTTACTAGCATTTATAAAAATAAAAAAATAATTTCAATTTTGGATCATTAGTAAAAATATTCTTATAATTTATCATCATCATATTTGATTTAATATATTAGGAGTACTCATAAGCAACGGGTAGGCGATACCCGATGGAGTTATGATGCTGACAATGACAATGTATGAGTTGTTGCAACACCCCTTCAAAAGAAAAAGAAATCCATAATTTGTTATAGAAATCACACTCAAGCATGCTGTTAAGTGGTCACAATTAAAAGCTCCTTTATTTGGATTTTTTATTTTTTTTTTATTCCACATACAGACATACATACATATTGTAGTTCTGAGCACAGTAGCAGCAAAAGTCGTCATGCTACAAATTTCCGTTTAGTTTTGTTCAACATTTTGTGGCTTAATTACAAATGACCAGAGAGTGAAAATTTGCTGACGCATAGAACTCTTGTTCGAATGCAGTTTGGAAAAATCACAAAAAAAACAGCAGCAGCAGCAATAAACTAAACGTTTGGGACAGTAAAATAAACCACAACCGCAAGCCATAAACTGACTTCAACATGACACCTTCACAAAATTTGACAGGGCATTCAATTTTTTTTTTTTTTGTTTTTGTTTTGTTGCACATGAAATAAAAAGGATCAAGAAAAACAGAGTGAAGTGGCCTTTATTGCTTATGGAATAGATTCTAGTCTCGTTTTAAAAATGTGGTCAGAAATTTTGTATGATTGTATGATTGGAAAGGGAAAGAGATATGATTTTTATTTATTTTTGTAACCACAAGCAGACTAGTTTTTTTCAAATGTTGTAGTTGCGTTTGATTTTCTTTTAATTGTAAACGCTTTTCTTTACATATATACAATTTTGTTATATCGCGACCTCGATTAACTTTCATTAACAATTTGCAGTTCTTCAAAGAGCCTTAATATTTTGAAAATTATATTCGAAAACCTATAGATTAACGCACATTGATGTTGTTCGTTGTAGTCTGGTAGGTAGTGTGTTGGTGAGGCTGCGGTTCAAACCCTAGGTCAGATATTTCTTCGGTGAGTTTCTCTCAGTAGATTTTTGATAAAAACTCTGAGAGAAAATGTATAAAATTAACACACACACAACATAAGTGGTATGAGAAGCTAAATCGTAATCCTGACTCATGTGTTGTAATGACCAAATATGTATGTGTGTATGTATGTATGTAGATGTAGATGAGAATGGAAACTTGGTAATAGATCCGCAGGTGTGCTGAGGTTGTGGAGGAAACACTTCTCTACTCTGCTACAAGAAGATGACGACACCAATACCGATTTTAGAGATGATGTTCTAAACCCGATCGATGATTACGGCGTGGAGATTCCGCCGCCTAGCCATGAAGAGGTCATAGTCGCGGTTATGCTTCTTAAAAACAACAAAGCGGGAGGTCCTGATGACCTTCTCGATGAATTGTTTAAGAGTGGATGTAATGAATTGATAGGGCGCATGCACCAGCTTATTTATAAAATACAGCTAGAAGAAAGTATGCCCAACGATTGGAACCTCAGTGTTGTCTGTCCTGTCCTAAAAAAGGGAGACGCTAGTATATGCGTCAACTACAAGGGTATAAGCCTCCTCGCTATCGAATATAAGGTTCTTACAGGCGTATTGTGAGAACGACTGAGGCCACTCGTCAAAACACTGATTGGACATTATCAGTGCGGCTTCAGACTTGGCAAGTCCACCATCGACTAGATCCCCACACTACGCCAAATCCTGGAAAAGACTCACGAAAAACAAGTCGACACACCGATCCCATAAGGAAACGTGTTTTTGCCGCAATGTCTGAGCTCGGCATACCTGCGAAGCTGATAAGGCTATGCAGAATGACGTTGAGCAATTCCTGCAGCTCCATCAAGGTAGGAATGGACCTCTCCGAACCTTTTGATACCGTTAGAGGTTTCAGACCCCTTATCATGCGACCTTTTCAACTTCGTATTCTATTTTATCTGAAATAAATGAGTTTATGCGCGAGAGTACAACGTTTTTTTTTTTATCATAAAATTTAAAAATCATTTTTCTTGTCTGTAACTGTAATTTATATTAAACAATAATTCCCTGTTCTCGTATTCATTTATATTCATTCGGTTTTTTTTCTTTTTGAGTTCTTGTTTTAATTTTTTCTTTCTTTTTTTAATTTTTTTGTGCAAAATCAGTAAATTATTGCATGACGGATTTATGAATTTCAAATACCCTTCATTTACAAACAAGCCCTACTACTACGACTACTACAACTTTTTCTTCGTATTAAACATCAGTTTAAACTTTTTTTCGTATTTATTTTGTAATTCCTCCTTCAAAACACATCAACCATCTCAGAACAGTAAATTTTTCTTCTTGTTTTTTTTAACACTGCGTTGGAGGATATTTTTCCAACTTTTTTTTTCGGTTTTTTTTTCTTTCCTTTTTTTGTTTTGTACAGTTTTTCAATCCACAGGGTGCATTTAACAATATATCATTGAACTGTCAAAATTAAATCCCATGCAGAATTTTTAAAGCCAAACCAAACCAAACCACATTCCATTACAGTTTGGATCAAACAGAAATGACATGAATGGTTCTTGGCAATTCAGTAGGAAGCAGGCTGGCTGTATCACCGAGAAGAGGAGGAGAAGGTGGAGGAGGCTTAAGAAAAACTCTTGTACAAATAGAGCAGAGCATTATGTAAACGTGGAGGCAAACAGGTCACTGGCTCATAAAGCAAAGAAAGACAACAAAAACAATGAAAAGCAAAAAAAAAAAAATGAACAAAATTCCTGGCATGTTATTACCAGTAAGCTGGTGACTAAGAGAAAAATTTCCATAGAATAGAAGAATGAATAGCTCTCCCTTTCTCTCTCTCTGGTAAGTGTTATATGAAGGCACTTGTGAAAATAAAAGACGAAGAAAATAGTGAGAAAAAAAGACGAATTGAAATGAAACGAAATATCCATATTCAATGATGATTACAAAGAGCACCGAGAAAGAGCACAGGAAATGGAGCAATCATAAATTTAAATAGATACGCCTGTGTAGGAAGAAAAGGAAACGCCATATACATGGCAACATAAAAGTCTTTGTACTACAACGTACAATACTTTACTGTTGATTCACTGACACTTTCATCCGTTTAACATGGCGGAGTTCTTTTGACGTTCAAATAGTGATTATTTTTTTAAGGTGAATTTCGTTTGTCATGGCAAAAATAGAACTCCATTTTGTTCATGTTGCTTATTAGATTTTTGAAAGAGTGGATTAGGTCGATTTAGTTAAATATGCCAGCAGTCCATTACAAACTATCTAGTCAGCTCAATATAAATCTAAAAGACATTTCTGTATATCCGGACTTTAGAACTTTTATAGACGATAAGGGCCTTCTTTCTATCAAATTTGTTTTCATTTATTCAAACTAGTTTTTCCAAATCACCATGAATGCATAAAGTATTCAACAGCATGCGAAAACAATAAAATTGTTTTAACAAAATGTCGTCATAGTCTAGTAGGTATATTGGCTCATTAGACATTAGGCCTCACGTTTAAACCCCAGATCAGACATCTCCATAAAAACGAAATATGAAAATTTCTCAGTAGATATCTGCCAAAAACTCTGGGAGTAAATAAAATTGCCATGAAAAGTTTCTCAAAAATCTGTCATTCGTAGTCGACTTTAAAATGGTCAATAAAATGTACAAAGTGCTTCCATCTTCTTCGCAAACTGTTTTTTTTTTAAGAACTTCCACAACTTTGAAACGTTGTTGTCAAGAATATATAAGAATATTATATAGATACAGCTTGGCATATCCATCTGTGAAACCACTGTTATCGATAGTTCTCATGCAACTATAAAACTTCCAGGGCACTCACTATGCTGAGTGTTTCGTAATGCATTCCAAAAAAGCAATGGCCTGAAACATTCGCCATTATGCTATGGAAGGCCACGCGATTTAACGATATCTCCATGCTCTGGGACCAAATATAAGAGTTACTTTTATATGATCGCCAAAGTCTAGTAGGTAGTGTGTTGGCTTCTTAGACGTGAGGTCTGCAGGTCAGACATCTCGAACAAAATGAAATATGAATAAATATTTCCTCGGCGAAGAAGCAGCAGATTTCTGGCAAAACTCTGAGTGAGAGTAAATAAAAATTACAGTGACCAGTTTCTCCAAAAAATCTGTCGTTTGGAGTCGACTTTAAACTGTAGGTCCCGTAGGAAAGAATTAACACACAACATTAGCGGTTTGAGAATCTTAGTCAATTATGTATGTATGCGTTGAAATACATATGCCCTGTAATATGTCGGAGATTGTGAATTCCATATGTCGCGAGACCTTTGAATGATACGATATTTCCCTGAGAAAGCCTCGGTATTTTTGGACAAGGTCAAACTACGTTCGTTAGGTATTTAATTAGAGTCTGGCTGTCCAAGTAAATCAAAAGGTTTTCAGGAATAATCCCACAACCGAACAAGCATTGCGCCGCTTCCAAAATTGAAATAAGATCTCCGCTTGGAAAACATTGCAGTGTTCAAGCAGCCTATAAGAACCTACACTCGTAATATAACTTACAGCGTTTCATAAAGCAAGGCACTTGAAAATTTCTTTTAATCATTAAAAAATAAACTGATTTCATGAATGCTTGTGCCGCATTTTTATACCATGCCTAGAATGATTTGACATGTATTAAAGTCGAGCTTATTTGCATTCTAAGAAAGCCAGATATGAGTATAAAAGTTTTTATGCCGAAGACGCTTAACCTACTATTACATCGATGTAAACTATTAATGCTAAGCTTAGTTGTTTGCTTAATGGATTAAAAGATTACAACAATTAAATATTTTAAGTTGAACAGAAAGCTACAATGTATTTGGATGTCCCCGAGTGATTTATACTTACATCATAAGTGTTGTCTCAACATAATGTGATCTGAGTGATTGAAAACGAAAAGCCTTCATAGATTTCTATAGTTTTCATATTCTTTGTTGAGATATATTTTTAGTCTTCTTCCCTTTATACTTGGTCAATTTCTTTGCAAGAAGTAATTTACTGCTCTTGACGATCCTGCCAATCTACTGCAACAACAAACGTTCAAATGATAAAAGGCTTGTAACAGAACAGAAACAATAAGAGTTTAGCATTTGTACAACAAATACAAAAACAAACAAAAAAATATATATCACACACTGCAAACAGCTCCATTAAATTCAACTTCCAAAAATGAAAAAAAAAATTAAAATATTCCACCACAATAGAAAATACATTAGAAAAATAGAGAAAAAAAATATAAATACACCACATAGAGAGACAATTGGTTGAGCCTAAATGCTTTTTGTTTTCGTTTTTTTTCAAAATAAAGTGAATAAATGTTTGTTTTCTTTCTGGAGATTTCAATAAATTTCCAAATGCATTGTCAACTAAAGACCTATTCTGCATAAGTTGTGGCCTCCTCATGCCACGCTAAGTATTTGTGAGTTTGTCACTCTGGTAATGCCACGAAAAGCTGTTGTTACTAGTGAGTGAGTGTGTGTGTGTGTGTGTGTGAGTGAGTGCTGAGTCGAGATTTGTGGTGTGACGCAAATAGATTTTCTTTCACATAAAATTGAAAAACTAAAAAAAAACAACCCAAATGTACATAAATATTTGGTGTTGTTGTTGTTGTTATAAAATATTCTCTGTTTTCCTTTTTTCTATGCTCTTAACAGCAGAGGGAGTACAGCTATGCTTTAAAAATACGCACGGATTCTTGCTATTGCTCAAATGTCTGGCATTGAACTGAAAAATATATCATCTGTGCTGCTATATTTTCACTCTTTACTGTTATCATAGTTTAAAAGCATACATGCTATATTTTAACGGTCTAATCCCAAAACTACACATACATACATCAACAATACAACAAATATTTCATGAGAGATATGTATACAGAAAACATTCAATATTCCAGAACCATAAATAGAAAACGAAAAAGAAGAGAAAGAAAAAAAGAACGCCATGAAATTATGACTTCATATGAAAGAGGCCTCTAGAATATGTATTTCGCTTTGAATTTTGTTTGCTTTTCTAACTTTGATATTGATAAATCATGGATGGCAAAGAATTATCTGTAAATTAGATGGAAACATTTTCAGGCCCATGCTATATCATGCTTAGCAAATATTTTTGGAATTTTAATTTGAAAATTATCTTTTTTTCTTTTCAGGATTTAAGCACAAGTTAAATGCCTGTCAAGTAGAATTTACTTGTTAGGGACATAGATACTGTTGCTTTCATTTTATGTTATAAAATTGAAAAATTTAAATTATGTTGCATACAAGTTTAGGTCCCGTATTTCGGCCCATTGTAATACCACAATCAATTCTACACAGTAATCAAACATTTCCTAGAGAAAACCAAACCGAGTCCAATATAAATATTGATTTTGTCGCAATCTTTATATTAAAAAGCTTGATCAGAGATACCCTTATGACAACAGCATGGTATTGTGAAGAACAATCTCTTCCTCCTCCCAGACTCTCGGCTTCTGCAGAACCCAGGCCGAGACTTTCGGCATAACTACATAAAAGAACAGTGGCCCGTAAGAGCCGCTATTGTGCCCTGAATGTCCATGCGATTTATAGGCAAAAGTGAGTCAATCCTCTTCTTATCCGTACGTTTCCAGCAGAGTCCAGTAACATTGCAGCACTTTCTTGCTACCAACGAGATTGATCTTCCCTGTAATAAGTGTGGGTAATTCACAAGTTAACTGGGGCAATCGTAATTCCTATATCCTGTAAAATGCCGGAGATTTAGACCTCTGTCAGCTCATTAGCAATGCAATTTTTAACTGTATCCTTATGTCCTGCAACACACACTCGTATAAGAGTTACTTTTTAATTGATCCGAACTTGCCCTGATAAGATCTCGACATTCCTGGAAAAGGGCGGATGTAGAACCTACGTTCATTAGGGGCTTAATCGCAGTCTGGCTGTCCTTTATTCTGAAAGCGGGAAAAATGTAGAGAGAACCGCCAAAATTCCATAGATTTCCTGTTAATTTAAAACATTTTCTCCCGAAAACTTTGGATAAATTGGGAAAAGATTTCAGAAAAAAAGCGGTTAATATCGATACTGTTTCGTTTTAGCTTCACCTGCCATACCTTTAGACTCCAGATACCTTTTTTTTAATTAAACGCATGTTGACGCGCTTTAACGCATGTTGACGCGCTTTAACGCATGTTTACGCATCTTGACGTATGTTGACGGGCTTTAACGCATTTTAGTGCACTTTAATATACCGGTTTAAAATTGAACCATCGGTTATTTCCAATCGGGAAAAACTTCCTGTCACAAAATTCAATATATTATCTCCACTGAACGTAATGAATCGATTTACGTTTGAGCAACTTTGGGATTTATTGGGCCAACTAGACTACACGATGATGTTGATTTTACCAAAAAAATCATCTTTTCGAATGAAGTTCATTTTCGTCTTAGTGGGTACGTTTATAAGTAAAATTTCAGAGCGGAGACATCATTGGAACATATTTCTTTGAAAATTAAGATGGCGCAACCATTACGGTCAATGGAGACACTTATCTAGGACTTACGTAGGATTTTTCTATCAAATATTCCGGAGGTTGCTAAATCACTGCTTGATACCGTTAATTTTTCTGCGCCACAAAAAAGCACAAGAAGAGTATTAGTTTCGTCAAACGAGAGAGAGAGAGAGAGAGAGAGAGCTCCTCTACTCAATTGCCTATTTAGACAATAGTAGCACCTGCTGGAAGAGCTCCAGACTGACAAAATTTTTGCTGGTAATGGCGGCGTCATGTTTAACAAATTTACTGACAACATCGAAAGTATAGCGGCTGTAATCTATAGTTATAATTGACAACATATCAGTTCTTCGTTTATACCTCATTTACTGCCAGAACGATCTTGATTGACTCCCGGTTATTGACGTTAAAGGCAGCAGTAACATTTCGCTTGATTCGTTTCATGGTTGTCAACACACGCAAGCAACTTGACATTTCTGTGGTAAATAGTACATTCCTACATAAGTGGCCATTACAACCCTTCAGTCAGGATTACGGCCTAGCTGCTCACACCACTCATGTTGTGTGCCTTAATTTTATAAGTGAGTGGTGGGACCTACAGTTTAACGTCGACTGTGATGAAATCGTCGAAGAAGTATTTTTTTTTTTCATATTTCGTTTTGATGTCTGGCCTGGGGCTGGAACCCGGGCTTTACGTCTAATAAGCGAACTCACTACCTACTAGACTACGGTGACTGTGTTAAATAGTGCGACTCCGATACACATGCGCCTTCCACGGAATGGTTTCCATATTAAGGTTAAAGAGGTCACATGATAACTCATCGCCTTGTTTGAAACATCATATGGTACCAAAAGGTTCGGAGAGGTTCATTCTTACCTTGACGAAGGTGCAGAAGTTGCTAATTCTGCATAGCCTTGTCAGTTTCGCAGGAATACCGAGGTCATACACTGCGCGAGAAACGCGATTCTTTAAGTGGCTATATGGACATAATCTGGGTTTGATTGATATTTGAAAGAAGCTGGAAAAGAAAAGCCTTCGGAAACCGAATATGTTTTGACAACGGAGTGACCTCAAGGTGAAGCTTGGTTACGACAACTGTGGTTTCTTTTCGTTGCAGGTCTTCTAACGAGTCTGCGTGAGCACAGTTAAGAGCAATAGGGTAAGCGGATGATTATTGTTATGCTGAAGGCCTGCTACGGGTCTATGTTTTCTAAACGTCTGTCGCAACAATATTGTAAAAGTAAGGGTATTCAAATTCACAGGACTAAATCTATGTTTAAAGAATGTTGCAGTTGCTAAAATGTTACGAAAATATTCTTGAGTATCTTCAATTGAATAGCAAACTCTATAATAACATGGCTTCTCTACAATTTCCACATAGAAAGCAACTTTTAAGCATCATTAATGCTTATATTATGTATGTATGTACACAATCAATTAAAGCAATTCAATGTAATGTATTACCAAATTTTAACTAAAAAATATATTTCCGGCAATAAATAATTTCTTCAGTTGACTAAAGTATTCAAGAAAACGACGCAAGATTATCTCAAAGACTGTGCCAGCTAGAGACCAAAGGAAAGAGTTGTTCTCTCTTGCAATTATGTGTGTGTATGTTTTAAATACTATCATTACAACAGTACGGCAAAAACATGTACAGTTAAAAATGTGTAAAGCAAAGATAAATTTACCAACACATTTACAATACAAATACAATGTAAAGTTCCTCATCCTTTTTTTTGTATTTTATTTGTATTTTACAGTGTTTCTGCTAAGGATACTCTTATCCACTTCCGCATAATGAATGCCTTTCAAATGTTAACAGAATACATACATACATACGAATGCCATACAATAATAGCAAAATTTTAGAAGTTAGAAGTGCAAGAACACACATCAACACACACAAAGAAAGACAAGAAAAGAAAGTGTAATTTATTCTATTTTAAGTTTATAACCTTCTGACAAACGCACACACGCGCGTACCAACCACACATATACTCTATCTCTATGCAGTACTGTTGGTACATGAATGTGGAAAAGTATTCCTTGCAGTAGGAGGGGCAGTAGCAGTGGCACTAGTAGTGGCATTAGTTGTGAACTTGTGTACAGAAGCAGAAGTATAAAATGTTTGATAAGTTTCCGATTTTCTACGGAGCAAAAAAAAAAAGGAGAGAAAAAGAAAAGAAGAACAGGAAACTTACCTGCACATTTTCTACAACTTAAGACCAACGAAATGTTGCAAAATGTACGTAAATATGTGTCTGTTTCTGGCTTAAATTTAGTGTTGAGACTGCCCGTTTGCTTTGAGCACTAATTTTCGACATTTTCGACAAAAAATTCTTTAATGTACGAGAGTGAATTTAAAATTAATTAACAAAAAAAGTTTTAGAAACTGTTGTTGTGTTAAAGGTAAGCTTCTATGCTACGATGTATTCCCGCTCAATTTTCAAGCTCGCAGGTCAACTTACCGCCGATATAGAGCCGTATTTTTCTACAACCAATATTCAGATCATAGCCTTATATATGGAGTGCGTTGTATTGAGACTGACGACTTCGGAACACTTATGTCTTTTGAAGTAACTGGAGTATAAAAATCTGCTTGGCATGTAGTACAGCTTCTGTATACACGCTGACAACCTAATTATGCTACTCTCCGACAGAAGATTTTGTCTCCAAGTATTTTAGATGCATTTCTAGTTCTAAATTTGTCTAGATTTCCCTGGTATTACAGTACACGAACTGTTCCAAATGAAATACCATGAGAAGCATGTCTTCAATAATGTTTCGTGACTTTTTTAAATAATTTCTTAAAGCTAACAAATCATCTTGGTGCTTTGAACAGATCACTATCTGAGCTCTATTGGGCGTTCTTTCACAGTTATTAGCCACGCCCTTTTGGTTAAGACACTGAAAACGTTAGCTAATGAATAAGCAAAGCATTGGAAAAAGTAGTAAAGTTCCCCACCACTACAGCACATACACGGTCGTCGCATACTCGGAGAACACATACTAGGAGGGCAGCATCATTATCCCAGGACCGCTTCAGCAGACCAATCTGCTGCTTAGCTGGCACAAATATAGATTAACGAATTAGAAACAAGGCAAAATATCAACCAACCGGAACTAATGGCAACAACAGCAGTCAACTGAGTAAGATGAGAAATGCTTTGTGAAAACCATATGCTCTCAAGAGGGGTAATGAAAAAAAACCGGAAATGAATCACCAAACATTGATAAGCCCAGCTTCAGAACCAGTGCTAGGTCAGACGACTAATTTTATCTAAAATTTCAATATTTGCTGGAGAGTGGAAATATGTCACTGAGCTCAACTTGCTAGGTCTTTTAGTACACACCTGGAGGGGAAACGGCATTCTTGAGAACAAAAATTAATCAGAAATAGTGCAATAATTCGGTGCAACGATGAGATGCAGAAAATATTACTTAATACTATCAGGGTGTGAAATAAGAAAAAGGTCGACAGAGTTTCCGCAGTTCCGTACTATACATGACATATAGTTTTATAGCTTTAATGACGAAGACAAGTGAAGTTGTGATCACGGTAATCAGAAGTAACAACAACTTCTCTGTTCAAGCAACTCTTAAGGTTTCTAGATAAGAAATTGAAGCCACAACCGGCAACCTTCCTTTCCGCAATTTGACTTCTATATTGAATTCTGAAGTGCTAAAATTTTTTCTGATTTGAAATTTTATTCAGAAACAATTAAATTCATATGTACGTTTGGTGGTTCCTTAACATTAATTAAACAACTTCACTGTGAATACATCTGGCAAGGCCTCTGTGGAATATAAAAAAGGATAGAAGTTCATACCCAGGTATATGAAAACCTTGTAGATCAATACTCTTTAATATGTGATGTATTGTAAATGTCAGGAATATGGTGACAAAATGGAGTAGAAATTATTTCCCAAGCGTCACGTCAAATACTATACATACATACATAGTGAACAAAATTTCAACATACCAACCAATTTCTTTCCAAATTATGTACTCAAATATAACATTTCCTTCACATTATTCAATTCTTAATTCTGAACCAGTTTCCCGCCTCCTGACTAATATAAAATACTGTCTTTAATTTATAGGGGGAATGCTTTTAAAAAGTAAAACATTACAATTGAAATAAAATAAAGAGAGGAGAAAAGAAAAGAAAAAAAAACAAACTTTTGTTGAAAAGTGTCACTATAGCCACAGTTTAATAGTTTCGGTTCACTTCATGCATCTAAAAGTGTCCAGGTACAGTGGTTACAATATTATTAAAATCTTTTCACTGCTGCTCAAAAGAAGAGAGAACGGAAACAGAAAGAGAGAGAGAGAGAGATAAAGAGAAAGAAATGCATTGTAAATCATATCACTAGAGAAAAAGGAACGTATAAGTTAGAAAGTTTTCTGTAACATTCTTTTTTTCATTATTTTTCGCGAATATTTTAATTCAAGAGTCGGGATAATTAAAATCCATTTGAAATACCGTAATTTTAATATCCAACAAGCACCATATCCTATAATGGAAGTGGAGGAACTGTAGGAGAAGTTGCTACGATGAGGTTTTAAGATCTTCGATTACGCGGGTGATTTGACCTTCGGACTTTGATACGCCCGACCTTTTTTGAGGTATAGTTAGGCCTTAAAGTTTATAATAAAACCATGCTTGTTATGTGTCTTATGCTCCAATCCTGACAAAACAGAATTAATACTACAATCTGTTGTCCCTTAACATTTATTATCTGACAAGGTACAAAGGTTTATTTCATTTATTGTTTAATGAGGAGGGTAAACAGAATGACTAGAGGCACTTTGCACTCGTGAGAAAGATATGGGAATTTAAAATATTTTGGTGGAGCCAACTTCGCTTTAAGTTGCTCACGCTTGCTGGACGTTGTGGAAATACGAATGTCTGTGCAAACTTATAGACAAAGTATTCAGACAGTTACCACTATGTTCCACTCCAACAAAGGCATTTTTTGCTACAATTAACTGCCGCCCTTGCGTTCTAGTGAAACGGAGGTTTGAGCTATTGACAGCAAGCCTCAAAGTAGTTATATTCTGGCTCAACATGGGCTAGGATCAATCTGGAAACATGGGCTGACTAGATTGTTCCTTGTAAGCAGATATGATTTTCTGATCTAATGATTCAGGAGTTCACAGTAAAATACCTGAGGTATATACTGATGATAGCAATGAAATAATGGACGGAGAGGGTTGTGGCAATATATGTAAATTAAGGGTTAAATACTTCAGGCATACATACAGCGATGATTTCGATAAAAGGATTGACAGGGCTGTGGTAATACATTTTAAGGGTTCTGGTATTAGATTTTCATAAAGGCTACTGACAACGGCAGTGTTTTTCAACGACGCAGTGCTAGTTAATTGGTGTGATTATCCATATCAAACCAACGAAAATAACGAACGCATTCTATGCAAAAATTCTGATCATTTGAAGCTAACTTCTATATGGGTTCAAAGCAAAGCGAGATCGTCGCAAATTGCGTTGCGGATAAAATGACCAGTGATGGCTCAATATCAGGGAAATGTTACGCATATATGTTCCGTTTTGGCTCAGTCAAACTAGTATATTCTCCGGTTGTTTCACAATGAAACTCAGCTTCATTGGTAGCGGGAGGGTCCATGCAATATTGCCAGGCCCTGTTAAACTGATTTAAAAAAGAATCGTTTGATTTCCTTAAATCGCAGTTCTCAAACACTGCTTTATAGATTTGTTGTGAGTGTTGCTGCACCTGGGCATCTGAGGAGAAGAAAGAGAATAACTTTCATCACATGTGTCAGTTGCCGTAGTTTGCCTGGAAGAGGCAAGAGGTTCTTGATTTTTAATTTGCTATCTTTTTTTGACTGAGCTCTCGAAAATGTAAAGACTGCTGCAATAACACGATTAATTGTAGTAAGTTTCTTATTGAAAATATTTGATACCAGGGTTGGATAATAATTTCTGGTATTACAATCCTACTAACATCTGACCTAAGTGTGATTGCTCTGTAACACGGCCTAAACTGCACATTGATTAGAAGAAGTATTTGTCGAACTGCTACGAAAAAGTAAAGTACGTAAGCTTAATTGTAATATTTGAAGCTGACCATTGTAAAAGACAACGTTAGAACTATGACTGGAATACCACTAATAAGCCCAATAAAAAGACTTCCACTAAACGAATTCGCTTTGAATTGCCTGTCACTTGATGGATAGCAATGAGCCAGCCTTAGGTAGAAATTAATCAGTGGGGACCACTCTGCTCAAAAGAAGGGGAAGCATATGCAATACGAAAATCTGCAGATGACACTTATTAATAGTGACCCGTCCTTGACTACTTTATTGTAAGAGTATCTATATCTCTAGTGCTTACATACATACTTAATATCACAGAATACACACAGAATACTTACCTTTGACGTTTAATAACGCTCAAAGCAGTAGCTTAACCTGCCAATTAGAGGGAGAAAAAAAATATTAAAATGTATTGCGAAACAAATGTGTTAGAAGCAACAGATATACAGACTGAAAACTGGCGGTTAAAGTAGAAAAACTAAATGTAAATAAACATTTATTTTGTGTTAAAAAAGGGAAAATTTGGAATATTTTTTAATTTCTTCAATGAAAATTTTAAAGATTCTTAAATATTTAAATATTAATCGAAATGTGGGTAATTTTCGGTCATAATGAATATAGTTTCTTGTGCAAGAGGTAATTAAGAAGCTAAATATTACAAGATCAAAATAAGACGTACTGCTCATAAAAAATGTTTCTTGTTGAAAGATGCCAATATTTTTTAATTTCTTGAAAGGAAAAGTTAAAAAGGTTATTGTTATTAATTGTTTTTATTATTTATTGATAGTTTTAGACAAAAATTACAATTTTTTATTAACTCTCGCCAATATAAAAAACCAACCCCGAAAACTAAAAAAAACGTAAATAAACAAAAAAGAGTTGTATTTAGAGAGGGACAGAAATACTTTTTCGTAATATTTTCTGTACCTTTCGCAATGCTAGGTTAAATGTCAAAATCTCGTTTCGATTCTGTGTGTATTCTGTGCTTAATATGTCATTACAACTCTTCAGTCAGGATTATGACCTAGTAATTGTATACATGAGGACCATGATTAGGTTTTTACTTTTAACACCGTTTATGTTGAGTGCGTGTAAATTTTATACATAACATATACCTACACCGAATGACAGATTTTTAAGCAACTTTTCATGGCAAATTTTATTTATTCACAGAATATTTGTCAAAAAATCGCCGAAGAAATATTCTTATTCATATTTTGTTTTATTGGAAATGTCTGACATGGGGTTTGAACCGTGGCCTTGCATCTAATAAGTTAATATACTACCTACTAGATTTTTGGCTTTTTATCTGGTAATTATGATCTGTAAAAATCCTGCCCAGCAAAATTCAAGTGTCAGAGTTTTAGAGTTTGTTTATATTGTTTTGTAGTATGAGCCTTCATACTAAATCGCTTCATACCGATGAAATGATGTGCAGAGAGGGCTGTGGTAGTATATATTATGGGTTCTGGTATTCGATTTTCGTATAGGCTACTGACAACTGCAGTGTTTTTTAGGTCGTGGCCATATTGAAAGCGACGCAATGCTCATTAACTTGTATGATTACCCATGAATATGTTTCACTTTATTTTAGTTCTAACTTCCATGGCTTGAACAGATCTTTCAAACCAGAAATTATGGGAATTTTTTTTTACTTTTGAACAATTTTTCAATTTTATTAAAATTAATTAGTAAAGTAAAGGGTTCTCTATAAGGCCCTACCTTTACACATTTTAGTTGTTTTGTTTCACTCCTGCATTCAGATTACATTAGTTTCTATATAAAGATTGGTTTTTTATTATTATTCTTAAGCAAATTTGCCAAAAATATGAAAAGAAAAAACGAGGATAAAAATCTACAAAAAACTTAGCAAATGAGCAGGAACAACTATTTTAAGGTACTGACACTACTATACTGCAGTAGTGTAATGAACACAAAAAATCGTTGGCTGTTAGATAATGAATGTCATGCTTAATATTCCACATGCAAATGCAACACATTCAACATTTAAAACTTGTATCTGGTGTATCTTTCATCACTTTACGCTTGATTATACAGATTTTTCTCGCTCTGTTTCGTTTTCTTTTTCTCTATTTACTGAAGTATATTAGAAACTGAGAAAATTTTGTATAATTTTTTGGAAAAAAAAATACGAGAGAAAGAAAAACTTTTGCTACATTACCGCAACGCCGCCCTTCAGGTATTTACATTTATGTTTCGTTGTATGCTGGAGTTGCTATTGTTGCAACTACCATAGTTATTTAATATTTTGTGTCTCTGAATACAATGTAGAATTTAAAGGTTCATGCATCTCATAGAACATGCCATGTAGATTCGTATTAACATCACCAGCAACATCTCAACTTTCTATTCGACTCGACATCCGTAAAAATGAAGCTGCTGAAATGTGATGCTTTTTTATGAGGAACCTACATAACTTTCCTTGTATAATTTTTCCATTTAAAGCTGAGTTAGCATTGAAAAGTTCCTGTTACATATATTCTTATATACATCCATACATATATTTTCTACCTGTACAAATGTATAAAAAAAAAAATGTTTAAAAAATAGGAAAAAAGATTCTTGTGCAGAAAAAGTTACAAACTCACGTAAAAGTTAACGCCACGTTTCACTCAAATAATTGCCAACGATTAGGCTCAAACTTTTCCTATACATTGATTAAGGCTTCAGTTCAGCAGAGGTAAGTTTAGTTGAATTTATTTATGTGCTGCTGCTGCTGCTGCTCCTTGAATTTGTGTTGTAAATGACGACGATGATGTTGCAGCACATTTGCTGTTACTGAATGGGACCTGGCACTGTGTTAATATTGCTGTTGGCTAAGCATTTAACTTTTTAAGCATACAGTTATCATAAGTGTTGTTAATAGTTTTCCGATTTAGTTTTATGTTTTCTAAGTATTATTGTTGTTGGTAAATTTGTAATTAAAATAAAATATACACATACATACAGACAGAAACTTTAATTACTTGTCAGGTATACACTCGAAAAAATGTTATTTTTTTTTTTTTTGATAAAAATGTATTTAAGAGCAGTATAACAGTAAATAAATGATACGAATCGTTTAGTTAGGTTTACTACCTAGATTTTTACACTATCAATATTGTAAGTGTTATAAAGTGGCGGTATTCTAGTACGTAGTGTGTTGACCTATGAGACGTGGGGCCGTGCTTTAAACCTTACCGCAGATATGTCTAACAACAGGAAATGTAATAAATTTTTCTTTGGTGACTTCCTCTCAGCATTCTTCTCGCAAAAACTCCGAGAGAAGAATAAAGTTGCCATGAAAAGTTTCTCAAAAATCAGTCGTTCGTAATCGAATTTAAACTGTAAGTCCAGTCACTCTTGTATAAAATTAACACACACAACATAAATGGTGTAAGAAACGAGGTCGTAGTCCTTACTAAAGGGTTCTAATAACCAATTAATTCAGTAATGTGATGCGTGTTAATTTTAAAACATGAACAGCTGGGCCAACAGTTTAACGTAGACTAGGGTCGGCCCTGTCTCGTTGGCATATTGTACCTTCCGGTCACTCCACTATTCTGGAGGTTGATCCAGTGGTCCCCGTGAACTTCGACTATTTCACTGCTGAACACTGCCTCGACAGAGATTTCCACTTTCTAATTCCGAGTAGGGACGATTGGAATCCTAATGCGGTTGTCCCCCCGGAAGTCCTATATATATGTACCGACGGCTCTAAGCTCGATGATGGGGTTTTAAGCGATATCTGCTCTGGGAAACTGGACCTGAACATTTCTCTCCGTCTGCCGGACTATTGCCGTGTGTTTCATGCGGAGGCGACGGCAATACCTCCGCTCAATAGATCCTCGTCAACGGTGCTCCTTTCACTCGCGTCTCGGTGTTTTCTTATAGTCAGGCCGCGATAAGGTCTCTATCGAATGTCGTAAATAAATCTAGGATCGTTAGGGAATGTCGCTGCTGTCTCGACCTTCTTTCTGGGCGCTTCACCAGTGTCCCACTGGGGTGGGTCTCCGGGTACAGCAACATTCCGGGAAACTGTAGGGCCGACGAGCTCGCCAAAGGTTGTGCGCTTCTTCCGGAGTCCTCTTCAATTGAATTGGGTATGCCACTTGCCTCGGTCAAGTTGGACATTGCGCGGAAATTTTTTCGGGACGCCAACTTATCCTGGGTCTGGGTTACGCTTATCTTCTCACACCACCTACGTTGTGTTTCTTAATTTTATACATGAGTGGCGGGTCATGCAGTTTAAAGTCGCCTACGAACGATAGATATTCAAGAAACTTTCCATGGCAATTTTATTTCCTCCCAGAGTTGCTGCTGAGAGGCAAGTCGCTGAAGAAATATTCCTTTCATATTTCTTTTTGTTTGAACCATGGCTTCACGTCCAATAAGCTAACACTACCTACCGACTAGACTAATATTTAGTCAATGGAATAATATGCAGTTAAATATTGGATGTTGCATCCATGGGTTGAATGTTAATTGTGGCATTATAAACTTAGCTTTGAGAGCAGTGGAACCTTAGGAGGGTCTGCCATCTAATATAACTTAGCCCATTGTATGAATTTAAGTGTTATGGAACTAACTTTTATTGGCATGACTGTGACCAAGATGCTCTTAATGTCCCAATGAAGACGAAACACATGGTGTTTACATTAAACGAAAAAAGAAGCAACACAATAGAACTGGTGCTACTGTATGAAAAGAACTCAGATACATCTTTATACACAAAAAGGCGCCAAAGGATTATTTACCAGAAGTCGGCATAGTCTAGCAGGTAGTGTGTTAGCTTATTAGACGTGAGGCCACGGGTCAAACCTCAAGACTATCTCCTCTCAGCAGACTTCTGGCAAAAACTCTGAGAGTAAATAAAACTGATATGATGAGCTTTTGAAAAATCTGTTTTTCGGCGATGACTTTAGACTGTAGGTACCGCCATTCATGTGTGAAACAAACAACAAACGTGGTGTGAGAAGCTAATCCTGACTGAAGGATTGCAATGACCAATTATGTATGTATGTGTATTTGCACTTCTGCGGTGTTGCCATAATAATTTGTTAAAATTATGTTTCCAATGATCTAATTTAAGAAAAATGATAATATAAAAATTATTTATTGTCCAATTATGAGGGCACAGTATCGATATATATTAAGCATAAAACTCGTGCCTTGAGTTTTAATAAAAATTAACGGAGAAAAAAAAGAACAAAAAAAATTGTTTTTTGATTTATTATGCTTGAAATAAATTAAAGCGATTATTCATTTTTCAACCAACCAAATTCAAAAGGAAAGAAGAAGGAAAGAGCACCTCAAGTTATAAATTGTTTTTCATTCAAGACGTGATTATATGACCGATAGAAAATGAAGCGTTTAATTACGAATAAGAAATTCTAACAGTCACTGATGCTCATAAATTAACTACAATGTGATGTGGTTGCAGTTGGAATAACAAATTAATTTGTGAGAACTTCTCACTCACACAATTCGTGTAAAGCAGACAAACAATTGATGATTTTCAGATAACGAATTAATTTGGCAGTTATTTAGTATCACAGTAAAGGAAGGAACTCTACAAAAATAATAGATAGTATGAGGAAGAGGGGAAAATCAATTTGTTAGTGGCTTATTGCAAGGGATTAGTAACAATAATTAATTTTACTTATCTAGTATGCGGTACAAGGCAGCCACTTAGGGTGTATGTATGTATACTAAACAGTAATCAAGTGTATCTAATTGCAATTTATTTTTGCAAAACAAAATAAGACTCTACTCTATTGACCCACAGTAACAACAAACGTCAGATGCTCCTTGGAAGTGCTCATATTTATTATGTATTCCACACTTATGAATGGTCATCAAGAAGCACAGTCGAGATGTAGTAGAGTCGAGATGGAATAATTAATGAAAGTCACCTTTTCCGAAAATATTCAAACATAAATCTTTTTTAAAATAGATTAAGCCAGCCAAAAACTCTTACCTCTATTTCCTTCCCTCTCCACACAATTCCAGGAGCAAAGAATAAAGTGAAGTTTTTCTATTCTTCTTCGAGAAAAAAAAAGACAGAAAGAAAATTGCTAGCTCTGTGGCAAAGAAACAAACTAAGAAGCATAAATCTTTATTGCCAAATAAATAATGTTTGTTTTTCACAATTTTCACACTGCTGGCAGGATATGCCAGCCAGCATCATAAGTAACAAAAACTCTCTCTCACTCTCTCTCTCTCTCTCTATCACCTGTACAAGTGCACCTATAATATTTTAAGGCAATGCTATTGGCAATATATTTCATAGACATCGTCCAAATACTACTACCTTTATATCCCGTGTAATACCCAAACATTTTTTTTCATTGTTTGTTTTTAATTTTTTCTTCGTAAAAATTTTTGTTATTAAAAGAATGTGTAACGTTTGTCTTGCAAGTCATATAAAGAGTACCCCCTACTCAATAGCTAGAAGGTTTGTTAATTTGGTTACGTATTTTGTAACAAGATTTTAAAATTCTGTTTTGATTTTCTCTTCGATAAATTTTGCATAATTACATAATTTGTCATTACAACCCATTCAGTCAGGATTACAACCTAGCTTCTCATACCGCCCGTGTTTTGTGTGTTAATTTTATCCATGAGTGGCGGGACCTACAGTTTAAAGTCGACTCCAAAAGACAGATTTTTGAAAAAGTTTTCATGACAATTTTATTTATTTTTGTCAGAGATTTGCTGAGAGGAAGTCGTCGCAGAAATATATTTTTATGTTTTCATATTTCGTTTTGTTTCCTGTGATTTGATACGTTTCCTCAAGTCTAATAGACTACGGCAACTTAATAGGTAGAATCGGGTGGCCCTTCTATTGGTTTAAATTTGCACCATCGGCTATTTCGCAACCGGCAATACTTACATTGATTGGGATTTATTGGAATAGATGGGCCAACGAGAAACTGTACGAAGACGTCGATCATCTTTTCGGATGAAACTCATTTTCATCTTGGTGGGTATTTTAATAAGAAAACTGCCGTATTTGGGGCTCCGGAAGACCACACGCGGGCTTACAGATCCCAAATGCACGGATTAAGAGTGATTGTTTGGTGCAGCTTGTGGAGCGGAGGCTTCATTAGCTCATATTTCATTGAAAATGAGGACAGGGCAACCAATACGATTTTTTTTGTACCCGGTCTTCATGGTATTGATGTGAACCACATCTTAGGCCACAATCGATTTATTGCGTCTAACCTTTGACGGCGGCTTAATTAGCCGATATGCTGATGTCAATTGGCCGCCAAGAAGATGCGATTTGATGCCATTGGACTATTTTCTGTGTGGCGCCTTTAAAGAAAAGTGTTATGCCGACATACCAGAGACAATTGAGTATATGAAGGCCAACATTTGTCATGTCATTGCCGAGTTAAGACAACTTACACTAGAAAAATTCAACGAAAATTGGTCCGATTGAATGACATATGAATGAAATAATAATATTCCATTTCTAATCGGAACAATTGTACTTCACAGCAGTGAGGATGCTCTATCCAAAATACAATGCATCGTGTATTGTGTTTCAAAAATTATGATCTTGACAGTAAACTCAATTAGTGTAAACTCAATAAGTGTAAATCAAATCCATAATGTTTTATTATCCTTGTTTGAAAAATAAGGATCAATACAGATTTTTAATGTATTTGAACCTTTCTGTCAAGGCTTTAATAGCTCAATAAAATGCGTTGTACACCAATCGTATTCATACCCATATTTTTTGTTTTTCTTCTTGAAAAACTACTAAAGAACAAAAATAGGAATTATTTTTTGTAAATAAGTACATTGTTTTCTTTATTGTCATTGCCATATTTATGGATATTTTTTATTTTCTTTTTTCTAAAATACCTTTCTTTCTCCTACTTTCTTTTTTTAGGTTTTCCTTGGGAGAACAATTTTATTCAATTTCATTCATTGGCTTTTGAAGAAAAAAAAACACATTATTTTCTTTACGAAAAACACTCATAAATCTTAAACAAAAAACTTTATGTTCAAAATATTTGTAAATAAATAAAAACAATAACAAAAAAATGATTTTGTTTTAATCTATTGCAAAATGACATTTTAATTCCAAAGCAGATCAGTGTAACTGGCAATGGAAAGATACCAGAAAAAAAAACATTGAGCAGCATTACTGTCATTAAATTGTATTGTCCTTTAACAGGAATCGAAAAAAAAAGAAACGAAAACAGAATTTAGTTTCCATTGATGAAAATCTATAATTCGCTTGAATAAAGGCAATAATTTTCTAAACTTTAAATGTGAACAACAATAAAAAGAATTGAAAAAAAAAAATAAAATGAGACTCGCTATTCTCGAAATAATTCCTCAACAATTTTAAAGTATTTTTGGGATGAAATTAGCCAGAAATTGCAATTTCAATTGCGTGTGTGTGTGTGTGTGTGTGAGGCTTGAATGAATAGTTGGTTGGTTGGTTTGGTGTAAAAATGGCAGCAAAAAAAAAAAAAAACAAAAACGATGCAACTATGCTGATAACAAATAAATCGAGACACATACTACAAAAAATAAAACAAAACATATATGTATACATACTTACATATATTAATTTAGTAAACGTTAGCAATTACGTACATGAACGGATTTTCAATATGGCAGCTTAATAACGACATGGCGAAAGTGTTATTTATGTACAGATACATGCATATGTGTACATATGTATATAATATTATTCTAGATACATGCATTTGTAGTATAAATGTTCTATAAAATTGTTAACTTGTATGAGTGTGTATGTGTTTTTGCAAAAAAAAAGAGAGCATAAGCTGTACTGTTTGGTACTAATTGGAAAATTCGTTAAAAATATTAAAATGAGTCGGCACCAAATGAATACTAAAATTCACCGAGAACAGTGGTTTTTAAGGACAAAAAATACAAAATAATTTCATACTTCTTTCATACTTTTTGATCAATGTTTAGAAACTTCAAAACAAATAAACAAGTTGCAAGCAGTTATGCTACAACAAAAATGAAAAATGAAGGTACTTGTGTTTAACATTAAAATTATAAACAAAAGCTTCAAAAACAAGGCAATGCAGTAAACAAACCTTTTTACAAATTATCGTACTGCTTAATATAACAACAAATATCAGCATTAAAAAATGGTAGACAAGTAAACAAAAATACAACAACAAACACCAGCATAAAATTGATAAGCAATTAAACAAAAATATATCATCAACACTACAAGGATAAATGTAAACACTGTTGTGTCATTCGTCTTCAAAACCATTCATCAGACAGTTTACGCGCCATATAAAAGGCAAGGCAAAGCAGGCGGTGCGTTGGAAGTGAGTAATCGTGGTTTGAAGAACTCCGTTACAAAGATCTGTCCAATAATTGCCTAGTAATTGTTATTGTTTATGCAAATGGTATAAACAGAGAAATAACAAAGAAAATCAATTATTGTTGTTTACATCAAGTTGTGAACAGTGGCACATAGAATTATACAAATAAAAAAGAATTTTAATTAAACACAAGATTATTTTTATTTTACTTGCAATCCACGAACTCATATTTTAAACGTTTTTAAAAGGTAAAAACGTAACGATAGCTTTCGCTCAGAACAAATTTTTACAAATAATTAATCGGTGAATAGTTCGCTTCTAAATTCAGAAGATTCAAATAACGTGTTGTTTATGCATAACCGACATAATGAGGACAATATTTACAAGGGCAATGGAAGTAACCGTTTGAGATGCGAGTACTAAAAACAATTACTTCGTAGCATCTCTAGGTTATATTAACACCAAACCTTAATCGTCTATTCACTTCATATGGAATTATTAGAACACATCGGTTCCGATCAATTGCAGCACTCTCAGACCACACCGACTTTATTGATTAAACTGAACAATGGCTTTGGTGTCTATGAACATTTGTGGCAACACGAATGTCTCTAAACATGGATATGGGACGGGACTGGATCTCCGTAACAGAATATTTAGAAGTCAAGCTATCCACCGACTACCGTATCATAAGATGCCGTGATATGCGATCAGATCTTGGCGAGTGCAAATTTAGCAAACTTGACACCAAAGAATACAGCTATCTTCACTGATAGCTAATTACAATAATGCCAATAGCATCCAGGGTTACGGAATCAAGGGCTATTATGGCCATTGGAAAATTAGGAATGAGAATATATTGCAAATCTGTGGTTATTCTGATGAGAAGAATATTATGAGTATATTAAGTCTAAGTAGATGCTCCTTGAGTACATAGAACAGATTCGTCGTTCTCGGTTGGCTAGTGGATCGTTTAATGCAATACAGACAGAATTAGCCTTTCAGATGCATTTTGTATTACGTACAAATGCGCCATCCTCTGAGTGTTGATTGGTTTTATAAACCATTCCTTGAGGTACCTGAGGTTTGTCTGAATGAGTACTAGAAAATTGAGTACTGTAGTTCGAGACAGCGATGTAGAAACAAACATTATTGGTTACGTGAGTTCCCACAACACATTCTATTTTAGTGCAAAAACGTCAAGTAGTTGTCTCTAATTAAAAACTCAAGACCAGTGTTAGCGAGGATACACACCTCACACACCACAGTGTCGTCTAATAAAAATATAATGATGCACAGAAATAATGTAAAATTTTTAGTTTCTCTTTTTTTTTTGCTTTTGTTTTATTTCTGTCGAGCAAAGAATTTAAAAATGCTAATTGAAAAAAATTAAATTACGCTCGTACAAATTGAAATTTAACGTGGCTGCTATTATTATACACATACCCACACACATACATACGCTCAATAGCCCATTTAAGATGCACACACAAACACATGAGTGTTTTGTGCGAAATGATTTGTATGAATGTATGTATGTATGGTAAGCAAATACGTGTGTAACTCTCTAATATGCACTCATTTCCATGAAATTGGCAACGTACCAATTGTTATACCATTCACATCGTCATCATCATCATCATCCTTTAAAACGATGCATCAAAAGGATATGCGACGAGCACATGTTCAACTGACTGAATTGGAATTGCGTACGTATACGTATGTATTTTGCGAGTAAAAAGTATTAAATTTTAAACGTTTTACGATGTTATGCTTGAAGCATATTAAAATGTTTCAAAATAATGACGTACACACATTTTATTTTTTTAATCGCTCAGAAATTTGATATTTTCGCAAAAAAAAGAAGAAAAAGAAGGAAAAAAACTAAAAAGAGTAAAAGAAAATAATAAGAATGTTAATGTAAAATGATGTTGAGACAAGCTTAATAATATTATTTGTTTTTTTTTTTAGATATTGAATGGGAACTTAGGAAGTGTTGGATGGCACACATACATATACATAAGCACTACACAAGGGATATGTTCGCTGCAAGGGCTCTGAAACAGTTGGCAATGGATCCTAATTTTCATCGAACATTTATTGTCTGTGATGAGGCCCATTTCGAGTTGAATAGGTACGTGAACAAACAAAATTTTGAAATATGGTACGATACCAATCCACATTAGATTCAAGATCATTCAATTCATACCGAAAAAGACACTGTTTCGTGTGAATTTTGCTTCTTTTGTCCTGAATTGTATGCTGTGAACCAAAGATCAGCAATGAGTATTCAAAAAGATGAGTAGAATCGAATCATACTCATAATTTCTGATATTTCGTATTTATTTTAATATCATACTCATACTACTCTTATTCAAAGTTTGAAATACTCACCGTACTCATACTTAACAATACGCATGATGTTGCTGATTTCAACTCTCGACGACTCAACATTGACAAGGATCACAAAATAAGTATGAATCGCGTAAAATACTTACTAGAAATATGTGTTTGCTCTGTTTGCTGCTCTGTCTTTTTTGCTTATGTGCCTTTTTTTATGAATGCAACAACAACTAAGACTGTAAATTTTGATGAATGATTCGAGGCATTCGAAAATGCTTTAAAAAAACTACTGAATATTTTCTCAAATTACTTTTTTTATTTGAAAGTACAATCTTTCCGGTTAATAATGGAAAATAATTTCATTCAAATGGCTGCCTCGGCAGGCCATGCAGCAGCCTACACGATCGGTACAATTTTTAAGCACATTATCGATTGTGTGCGGCTGTATTTCACCAATGGCTGCACGAATATTGTCCTTTAAAGCATCAATTGTCTCTGGCTTGTCGGCGTAACACTTATCTTTAACGGCACCCCACTAATAATAGTCCAACGGTGTCAGATCGCAGCTCCGAGGTGGCCAAACGACATCAGCTCTGCGGCTGATAATGCGATCTTCAAAAACAGGGCGCAAAACATCGTGTGTAGCTTCGGCTGTGTGGCACGTAGCGCCGTCCTGTTGAAACCAAATGTTGCCAATATCCTCCTCTTCAAATTTTGTGAACAAAAATTCGTTCAACATGGCTCGATAATGATCGCCATTGACTGTAACGGTCACTCCTTGCTCATTTTCGAAGAAAAATGGCCCAATTATGCCTCTGGACCAAAATCCGCACCAAACAGTGACTCGTTTTGGGTGCGTCGGCTTTTCAGTGTATGCGTACGGGTTTTCTGTGCCCCAAATACGATAATTTTGCTTGTTTACATACAAGATCAAAATGAGCTTCATCTGAAAAGATGATTTTTTTTGCCAAAATCGGCATCTTCTGTAAGTCGATCGCAGGCCCACTTAGCGAAGCGAAAACGCATTGGATGGTCAATTGGCTTCAACGCCTGAACCAATTGGGCTTTGTATGGCGTCATACCAAGGTCTTTATGCAAAATTCGTTTCAATGATGTCTTTGAAATATTCAATTGTTGAGAACGACGGTGAATTGATGTTGATGGCGCTTCACGTACACTTTCTGCTACAGCAGCAATATTCTCGGGTGTACGCACTGTTTTTGGATTTTCACGCTTTGGTTCATCGATTAGGATGCCAGTTTCTTTCACTTTTTTCACAAGATAACGAACATACGGAGCTGACGGTACTTCTCTTCTTCCAAAATCCGTACGCAATTTTCGCACACATTCTGCAACATTACCATGATTTTCAAAGTAATGTCGCAATATTTCCAGCGTTGTTCAAGCGTATACACAACCATATTCGTTCAGCGGAAGGATAAAACTAATAATCTGTCAAACCAGACATGAGCTAAGTGTTACCATTCACGAAATAAGCACTAGTCGAAAAAAAACGTTAGATGGCGGACCCTTTATTTTTCTAAATTTATGAATCTGAATGAGTACGAGTATGAATCAAACATATTTCGAATGTTATGAGTTTAATGTCAACGTTGTACTCATACTCATTGCAACCTGTACTTATAAATCAATATTGTAGTGAGTACGAATGAATCAGTGTAGTTAAATTTCAATACTGTTGACTCACCCATACTCAAAATTTCATGAGTACTTATGAGTAGCGAAAAACTGATTCATTGCTGATCTCTGATATGTACGTAATACGTTTGTATATTAATTTTCTATTCCCCATACCTTTTCTATGACATTTTTGTAAAAGTTGTTGCGAATTTTTTAAAAAACCTGGCAATCTTTCTGCTTGTCACAGTTTTTTTTTCACCTTTACACCGCTGCTGTGCCACATATGTTTATAACTTCTGACTAAAGAATCGCATTAATTTTGCTGAAATGCAAATAAAATGTTTTCTTTTTCCTTTAAAAAGAATTGTTTACTTTATTTTGATCACACGTGCAAACATAGAATAATTGCCAAGTGTTTTTGGGAAAATATTTGCTGCCAATTTAGTTGTTGTTTTCAAAAGTTATTTCCAGTGTTTGTTTTTCTCCTTTAAGGAGTACACAACAAATCCTTTTAATTAAAATTAAAATTTTGAAAAAATTTCATTAAAAAATTAACAAAATTTTCCGACAACATCTGCTTTGAGTCTGTGTGTTTACTTTAAAAGGTTCTTTTCCTTTCTAAAAGTTTGAAAAGAATTTGAATTGAATATGCTGAGATGCTGAGTAAAGTAATGAATTTACTGGCAAGTAGCTTTTCCATCTCAATTAGGTGTTGATTAAATGATAAGTTTTATTTATTTAGAGCTTTAAAACGAGCCATTTTAATTAAGAAATATTTGATGTGAGTCTATGGCAACGCTTGGCATTCTGTAAGCATTTAAGATATGTTCTACGTTACATTTTCTAAATGCAATAAATTTCATATTCTTTGTGTATATATGTACGTACGTACGTGAGTCTATCAAAACCATATGCTGAGGCTGTTATTCTTGCTTCGTTTTGATTGCAACATACAACAGGCAGTCAGCCCGCCAGCCAGCTAGGCAGCTAAGCAGCCAGGCTCCAATCCATTGTTTAAATAAAACACGATACGATTTTATTAATTTTATGAATATGACGCTTACAGTTTACATGCAATACATGAGCTAAAAGCAATAAATTTATAAGCCTTTAAAAAACGCTTAAGTTAAATACCCCAACAATAAAAGCGAAACAAAACAAAAAAATATGTGCCATAGTGTGTCTGTGCATACATATTTGAAGAGAGCAGCAGAATAGCAGCATGAAATGAAACAATAATAGGAAAACAATAAGAAGAATAAATAAATAAATAAAAAGAATCATAATAATGGCCATATTGTTATTGCCGTTGAAAGTTATCATACAATATGGCCTATATAAAGTGGTAGCGTAGTATGGGGTAGTGTATGTTATACACTTGAGCACATGGTTGTATGGATTGTCATGAGCATATTCCTCTCACGACCATTAAAAACGTCTACGTACAGTTGTCGGAAAATATAAAAGGGACACGATATATTTGTAAAATTTTCTTAGGGCCATTATTACTACTTGCCGTTAAACTTGGGTTTAGTTAAAGTTATCTTTAGCTAAAAGTTATCTTCAATTTATTTTCGTTATTACAACTTACACATAAAATAAAGTCAACTGTTTTCAAAAATATGGCAGTGTCTTAGCAATGTCGATAAAACTGCTCAATTAAACACGTTTTTTAAACGCAGTGACAACGACAGGCTTCGTTTTTTTGTTATATATGCTCATTCTGTTTAAATTTGAAGTTGCCGTATTGAAAATAGTAGTCGCCGTAGTCTAGTAGGTAGTGTGTTCGCTTATTAGACCAAAAGCCCAGGCCAGACATCAAAACGAAATATGAAAAAAGAAATATTTCTTCGGCGACTTCCTCTCAGCAGATTTCTGGCAAAAACTCTGAGAGTAAATAAACCTGCCATGAAAAAGTTTCTCAAAATTTGTCATTCGGAGTCGTCGTTAAACTGTAGGTCCCGCCACTCAAGTATAAAATTTTCCTTAACGCTCACTTATATATCTTATTGTGTACTCATAATACTGAATGGAAGTTTTAGAAGTCGCCATAGGTAGTGTGTTGGCTTATTAGACGCGAAGCCACGGTTCAAAACCCCAGGTTAAACATCAAAACAAAATATGAAAAAAAAGTATTTCTTCGGCGACTTCCTCTCAGCAGATTTCTGGAAAAAACTCTGAAAGTAAATAAACCTGCCATGAAATATTTTCTCAAAAACTCTATCGTTCGGAGTCGACGTTAAACTGTAGTCCCGCCACACAAGTATAAAATTAAGGCACACGACATGAGTGGCGTGAGAAGCTAGGTCGTAATCCTGACTGAAGGGTTGTAATGGCCAATTATGTATGTAATTGAACCATAAGCATAAATGGTACGACATAAGCATTCACCGGAACGTATGAGTAATATTTGTGAAAAAGACCAAAATTAAATATTAATCATACGCGACATATGTTGAAAACACTGTTATAGGGCTGTCATGCATTAATTAGAAGAATGAATTTAGAATTTTATTTCAAATTAAAAATTAAAAACGCAAAAAAGTCAATTAACCATAGTTTCTAAAATAAACATACGTTGCCATATAAAAGGCAAGGTGGAGCAGGCAAGGGGGTCAGTAAAAATTCAATCAGTCTTATGTGAATATGCTGTGCGTTTGAAGAGAATAATCGTGGTTTGAAGATTTCCATTATAAAGATCAGGAGAACAATTGTTATGATTAACACACACAACATGAATGGTGTTGAGAAGTTAGGCCGTAATCCTGACTAATGCGTTGTAATGGTCAATTATGTATACGTATTCTGTATGCTGATGTTATTACACCAGAATATTCTGAATATGTTTCTGAGACAGATGTTGATGGAACTAATCAGGCTTTAAAACCATGATTTATATCCATTTAGGTTTGGTCCATTTGTAAAATGTGATCTTAATTACGAAAAACTTTTTTGCATTATGTATTGATTGAGTACATAAAATTGGTCCATTGCTTTAGATCTTCTGCTCCATGATATCTGTACTCCATATCTTACTCACTATCCCACACCACTTATATTGTGTGTCTTAATTTTACCCAGGAGTGGCGAGACCTATAATTTAAAGTCGATTTCGAGTGTCAGATTTTTGAGAAACTTTTTGTGACGATTTTATTTTCTCTCAAAGCTTATGCCAAGAATCTGCTGAGAGAAAGTCGCCAAAGAAATAATTTTTCATATTTGGTTTTGTTTTAGATGTCTGACCTGGTGTTTGAACCATGGCCTCACATCTAACAAGCCAATGCACTACCTACTAAATTACGATTGCGACGACTACACTATCATCATGAAATTTAACCATCCAGTACATTAATATTGGAGGGTTTTGAATTGAACAAGACAGTTTAACCTGCACTATATAATACGGTATATGCGGGAACTAATAAGAAAACTTGTCTGTAATCTACTTAAAAAATTAGAAGATAAGCAAATTTTACAACAGGCTTTCAATGCTGATTTTTCGAATAAAATTCTCTTTAGCGTTTAAACACATTTGTCATACGGAGTTCACATCAACAAGCAAAGTTACCACATATGCGGCTTCAAGTGCTTAGAAGTGTTTGTTGAAAAGTCATTGGATTTTAAATATCTGATGGTTTAGTGCACATTAAGGTTGCAAGTATCGTTGGCCAGTATTTCTGCGAAAACGATGTTGAAAGGACTGTTGCTGCCAACTCATATAATAATGACAACCAACAGTTTTTGGACCCCATTTTAAGATTTTCAAGAAGGCGAAAACTGTGCTCTACACGAACCGTATAACGAGAGTAATTTTGATTTGATTTCATGTAAAGTTTCCAGAAAAAGTAATTTCATGTTTTACTAACGTCAATTGGACAACAATACCATGCGATTCAGTCTTATATAAAAATATTGGGACGGTTGGGTCTGGTCTGACAACAGAGAAGTTTCGGAAGTTTGATAAGGGCCAGTTTCTTGAATACATTTGTCAAATTAGTTGTGTGTTGTAATTTGAATATTTTTCGCTGCCAAATAATCTTTATTGTTCTAAGTCTACAGTTGTAACCGAAATCGGTTCTGGGTGCAATATTTTCCAACAGTTTGCCTTGCAGTCCTCCTATCGCCATGGTTAATGTTTTCTTACTTGAATTAATTGTGCCTTACTTTCTCTCCAACAAATTCTTTCAGGTTTCACTATGAATTTATTATTTGATGGATTGGAATATTTAGGTTGGTTGGGTCATGTGATTTTTGTCTGATCAAACTCTTTATTAACCGGATAATGTATGAATGATTTCAATTGTTAGGCTTATTCTTAGTAAAAAGAGCTTCTTTTCTAAGGTTAATTATTACTACTCAATAAATTGTATTTTTAAGGTGGGCGAGATGTATTATCATTCTTCCGTTTCGATGGTATTTTTATCATACACAGTTTAATAACCCTTCTGAGATCAATTTTCCAATATTCAGCAGGGGAAAGTTTATATCGTTAACTGGCATAACTGTATGTAGAATGTCTGTAGTATCGTTCCAATTTTTATTGTCGATACTGTATATACAAACGTGAACATTTGCAAGAATGCTTACATATGAAAGCCTGTATAAAAGATCATAAAACTTATATTGATTGTTAAACTATTTTCCTTGGTTTTTAAACGACCGAAATTATTTTTCTATGACTTTAGCACATAATTGCGACGCATTTGGCGACCTTTAGGTTTAATGGCATATTACCATACACCTGCGACTTAAGAAAACTCGAGTCAAAAAAAATCGCACGATCTCAATGCCCAGATAATTTTATCTCCACGTGAGAAAACCTTGCCCTCAAATGTTCGTGTAGGATATCCAATGTAGCTATATGACACGTAGCGACGTCCACCACATATCGTTGGTGCCCATATAATCCAATTCAGGCGAAAAGAAGTTGATAATCATCGACATCTAGTGCTCGTCGTTGGCAGAGGCTGCCTGGCTAACGACAGTCTCAGAGTAATATGGACCGATGACGCTGACAATCCAAAATCCACACCAAACAGTTACTTTTTCCCGCCCTTGGATCTCGTGTGGTTTGATATCAACCCAAAATCGACAAATTTATTTATTCACGTATCCATTCATCAAAAAATTGCACTCATCGTTGAGGGTGATTTTTCAATTGAGGGTCAAAATTAGGGTCAGTTGCCAAATGCTTCAGACCCCATTCAGCTAACACTCCACTCACTCAGATGTCAGGTGAGTGACCGATGAACTTTGTGTGGTCCAAATCTCCACAAAATTCGACTAGTGACCGACACGAAATCGGATTCTCTTACACACTCTCTCGGTGAGCGGAAATATTTTCGGCAGATGTTGCGTTTCGTTGATATACGGCTTTTGGTTGATCATTTACTAAACTAGTGGACTCTAACTGCGTACGGTCTTCAAGGTATCACCACTGTGGCGATCATAAAATGGTCGAAGCACACAGAATGTTGCTTGAACAGGACATCCATTTTGATAAAATAATGGTTGCAACATATGGCGTTATTCGCTGTTAAAATTAAGAGGCCTCGGGATACTGGTTCCCCATAATCGTATAGTTTCTGTTAGTACTCATCTTTCTTGTGGAGCTATTTCGTTTCCAATCAATTAAATTGTTGCTGGTGTTTGTCAACTGCAAACCATGTAATGTTTTTAAATTCGCTGTCCTTGCTCAGTTTCCCTCGAAAAGAACTTCGTATCGTTTGTTTTGATTTAAAATTTTCGTCGTTATTAGCTCAAGTAAAAGGCTATGCATAGAGGAGTATGTAATTAGAACAACTTTCTTATGAAACATTGCCTGAAGCGTCTAGATGTCAGTTACGCAAGTTTTCACTGTATTGTAACATTAAACTTTCCACCCCTTTGAATCGAACCTCAACTCTCCCTCATTTGTTTTTATTCTTTTTCAGCAAATTTAATTCGTACACAAACAAATCAAAATAAAAATAGATTCGAACGGTTATGTAATAAGAATATTTGAAAGGGATCAGCGTAACACATAAAAACAACAGATAAACAAATAGAAAATGAAAACAAATAAAATTTTTATGTTTTTCTCAATCGAAATATTAATGTAATTGGATTTTTGTTTCCTTCACACTCAAATTCCCTCTTTTTTTTTGCGAATTCAACAATAACGAAATCAGTGTACGAGCCATTTGTAAGACATCAGGTATATTTGCTTTGGATTGATAATATTTTTCTATAGGGTTTGTTATGTATTTGTTTGGCATAAATATGTTTGTATTTGGTAGACAAAAAATATCACCAAACAGCCATAGTCCTTAACCATATTTATCACGACAAGACAAGCCTAAATTGTATTAATCTTCTTAAGGATTTATGAATAATCTTTTAAAGGCTTTAACACACATATTTATATGCATGTGTGTGCTATAACTATACATTGTATAAACGTTTTCGGCAATGCAACACCATCACAACACTGTCTTAAGAAGAGACAAACAAACAAACAAGCAGATAAAGAGACAAATAAAGTACAAATAAGTAAGCAGACAACATACATATCATTTTCATATGCAAATTGTAACAAGTGTTTAAATGTTAGAATCAACATCTTACCCTATGAGACATCAGAAAGCATCGGAAAGGGTACCGCAAAGAGATGTGTTCTGACTATTCTCAAAAATACAGTTGTAGCTCGAATCGAAGTACTTTACTATTGCACCATAGCTCTTGCTCCTGTTCCAACAATAGTTCTTAATCCATCAGTATACCATAGAATTGATGCGTACATGGCCTTTAGATAACTCTATGTACTTCAGTTACTAAGTGTCGTTTCGAAGCGTTCACCAAAATCATACTAGTACTGACAAAGGGACAGTGAAAGCCAGAGTTCTCAGTCACTCGATTTAGTAAGTCACGAAGTACTTTGATAAATTGTTAGACTCCCAGTAACCTTATCGTAGTCTCGAAAAGGCTAGTGCAACTGACTTAAATCCACCAAAAACTTCAACTCCGCTGTCAGACAGAGCATAATCCCAAGATTTATCTGCAAGCATAATCGATATCATTGTGGAATTTCTAGCGTTTCCTCTGGTTGAGTCTAGATTGCTTAATGTTTCATATATTTTAGAGGCACTTTTGTGATCTATCTCACCCAAAGCAAGGTGACGAACGTACCACTAAGGCAACTGACTGGTTTCATCAGAAGTTCGGGGTGGTTCGAACCCACCGCCAACGGATCATGACAATGGTGCTTACCTCATACTGGTTAACACAATGGAGCATAAGGGCCACCGAGAGAATTTGCCTATGAACAGTACCTATCTCACCTAGAAGTTCAAATAATTTACATTGAGAAATTACTGTGTTCTTGCGCGGGTTTGTTGCCAATCCTTTTGATGTGCCTCATGGACTTAGACGATATGAAGGCTTCTTTAAAACAACGTCACAAGGATTCTTTTCAAATTTGTCATAAGCCATTAGAACTAACTACCATCTGTCAATGCAACGTAAAAGAACTCTGTTGGTTGTGCCAGGTCTTATTAAAACGTTTTCGGAAATCTTGCCTCTGTCCAGCATGATGTCATAGACTCTATTAAGCTTCTATTTAAAGCACTACTTATGGCAAAGTGAGAAGAATCCTCTATATCAAGAAAGATGCTAATATTGACCACCTTTGCGTTCAAGGGTTTCCACTAAATCTGGAAAAGCTCTCTCAGTAGATGAAGATGTCTACATTAGTGTTGCCTGCAGAAACCTTATTCCCTTAATTGGTTATTACAACCCTATAGTCAGGATTACAACCCAGCTTCTAATATCATTCATGTTGCGTGTGCTAATTTTATCCATGAATGATAGGACACAAGGGTTTCCACTAAATGTGAAAAAGTTCTCTCAGTAGATCACACTGTCTACATGAGTGTTGCCTACAGAATTATTATTCCCTTAATTGATTATTATAACCCTTTAGTCAGGATTACAACCCAGCTTCTAACATCATTCATGTTGTGTGTGTTAATTTTATCAATGAGTGTGGTGGGATCTACTGTTTAATGTCGTCTTCGAACGACAGATTTATTTGAGCAGCTTTTGCTGGCAATTTGATTTTACCCTCAGAGTATTTTCAAGAAGACTGTTGACAGGAAGTGGTCTAACAAATATTTTCGTTTTTTGTTCGAAATATCTGAGTTCTGAGATTGAAACATAGGCTCTAGTTTAATAAGCCAATACACTATCAACTAGACTACGGTGGCAGCAGGCTTGCAAATAGTTTTTCCTTTAAATTGTGTTTCCAGCAGCATATCCAACTTCTTAATTATCCTCCCTTTTTATTATATCATCTCCGTGGAGAGCTTTCGCTGGAGTTTTCTACGATTTTTCTCTCTCTGGTAGGGATTTTATGTCCTTACAAGAGTTCCTAAGGCTATCACGTTTAGCGCTTCTTATTTCATTGTTAAACACTCCAAATTTAACGTTGTATTCCTGCCCATATCTTTTACGATTTGGTCTATTTCCTAGCCTATGAAATTCGGTGGCAAGTGCAGATAACTTTTCCATCAGATATCGTTTTTCACTTTGCGCCTGGGTTTTTCGCGACAGTTTTATTTGAAGACATGTAGTATTACTTTCGTAGTTTAATAGGTAGTGTGTTGGCTTATTAGATATGAGGCCACGGTTCAATATAATACACCGACTAACTACCATATTTACGCACGTATGCCTGCACCTTCTTAGGTTGCAGACAAGTGTATATTCCAATAGGTTTTCAATTGTTTTTTTATTGCGTTTGCGTTGCTCTACATGGTGTTGTGAGCTGCATGAATATTTTATGTATTTTTTATGATAAAACAAATTTACAGAAAAATTTCATATTAGGAGACCCTTTAAATTCAAACACACACACCCTCTTAAAATTGTACTTCCAGTGCAATCCCAGTTAAAGAAATATGACAATAAAGGACGGGGGTGTGAATTTGTTTGGGCGTGATAGATTTCTCTCTTGTTATGCACTTAACACATACAACACAGTTCTAGAAGGAATGGCAATTGCTTATGGTAACAGCACCAAAGCCTTTACGAACAGTGTGTGTGGGTGAGAAGGAAGGTTCTTATGATGAAAATCAAACAGTTTTCATCACAGCTCAATGACGCAAATAAATCATTTTGAAATTGAGCAAGTGTGCAAATATTTGCGAGAATTTCTAATCAAAATACGCACAAAAAGAGAAGAAAAAAAAAAGAGGAAAATATGCACATACATACATACGTATATTTTACAGATTTCACCAATATACGGAAAATGACAGGAGTATAGGATATGTTGAGGGGGGGATGAGAGCCATTACAATAAATGGCTAAAAACTGAAACTGGAATATGATGACATTTCGACAGATGATGATGATATGATTGCAAAATGGTTACTTTCATATTTTATTTAGACTGTAAGCTTTAGGCGTTGTTAAAAGTTACTATTAGCAGCAGCAGCAGCAGGAGGTTAAGGGGCTTATTTTCTAAAACGATTTTAAACAAACAAATACAAAATGTGTGTGCGTATGTGTATGTGTGTAGGATACATACGAATATGCGAAATTTACATAAGTTATGGGTGTCATCACGTTTATTTGAGAAAATCTCGAAAACATAGAGACAAACATATTCGCTCCCAACCAATGCCAACTTTAAACTGTGTATGGATGCTGTTGTTGTTATTATTGTTGCCTGTCATCACTCGAAATGATAAGTTTCTTTCATTTTCATAAGATTTGTAAAATGGAAAACGAAACGAAAAGGAAGGGAAAAATCGCATTAAACTGAAAATTTTCTCAAAAAATTTTCGTTACATTACCATACAAATGGTTTCATTTCACTGCTGCTAGCTGGTATGTCTTTCTGTTTGTTTCGTTCACCATTCATCTTTGCTGTTATTTATTGATGTTGATTTCAATTTTAAATTGAATTTATGAAAGCATTCTTAACGCACTCTTCACCATCACCCATAGCCTTCCCCCACACGCCAATTACTTTCCTTTCTAAAATTATGGCAATATTTTAAGCTGTCTTCGTGCTTACCATCGTAATACATACATTTAAGCTTTTAAAATAGCAGTAATACTGGAGATTTTCAAGTAGGATTTTTAAGGGGCTTTTTATCTAAGTAGCATATCATTATTATCACGATTATTGTGCTGGTAATATGAAAACCTCAATGAGAGTATAAATTAATTTTTTATTTATGTATTCTTTACTAGGCAATTCAAAAAGCTAAATAAATAAAAATAAAATATACTGTTTGGTAGTCAAATCTACCAAAAAGTCCTTGAAGTAATTTATTTATAAAAAAAAATTAAATTTTTTAGTTTAAGATTGCAAAGAAATTTGTGAATAAAATGGTTTTTAAATCGTTCTTTAAAATAAAATTAATTCTCGGCATTAAAGATTGTGCCCGAATTGAATTTAAAGTATCCTATAATACGAAATATTTTTATGAATATAAAATACTTCAAAATAATGCCCCAGGTCGGCTCAAGAGCTAACGTTATTCCTCAATTTAAAGTCTGAAACTTTGATAAGACAGTTTGGAGAAAAAGTTTTAAAAGTATAAAATTTCTTTTGCTCACAACACCCTGTGGAGCAAAACGAACACAATAACAGATTAATAATAACTATTGAAATACATATATAGGAATACATAGAAATTCTGAATGTAGGGTGCAGGCATACTTATGTAAATATGGTATGTCTATTATCGCGTATGATTTCTATCGGTTTAAATTCGAATCTGGCAATACTTATGTCATTCTATTCTGTTACAAAACTGGGTATATTATCTCCACTGAATGTAATGAATCGCCGTAGTCTAATATGTAGTGTGTTCGCTTATTAGACGAAAAGCCCGGGTTCGAGCCCCAGGCCAGACATCAAAACGAAATATGAAAAAAGAAATATTTCTTCGGCGACTTCCTGTTAGCAGATTTCTGGCAAAAACTCTGAGAGTAAATAAACCTGGCATGAAAAAGTTTCTCAAAAAATATCTGTCGTTCGGAGTCAACGTTAAGCTGTAGGTCCCGCTACTCAAGTATAAAATTAAGGCACACAACATGAGTAGTGTGAGAAGCTAAGCCGTAATCCTGACTGAAGGGTTGTAATGGCCAATTATGTATGCATGTATGAACGTAATGAATCAATTTATGCTTTAGCAACGTCGGGATTTATTGGAAATTTCCAAAACCGAGTTGGTCAGAAATTGCACGAAAATATCGTACAAAATTTGGTCGCAGAGAAGGACCAACAATTGGTTTCATTGTTGATACATACGCCCGAAAATATCAACGCTGTGGCTGAGAGAGTGCGTGTGCGTGTGCGTGTGCGTGAGAATCCATCAACTAGTCATCGAATCGAACATCGCCAGTTTACGTCGAATTTTGCGAAAAGATCTCGGCATGATGCCTAACAGTGTTCAATTGGTTCAAGAGTTGAAGCCGCATGACCATCCGCATCTCCCAGAATATGCGATTAGACAACGTTGGACTACATATTTTCTGCGGGGCGCCGTTAAAGGAAAGTGTTATGCCGACAAACCAGAGAAAAAGTGCACGAAATTTGCTTCAATCGAATGAGGTACTGTGAGGTCAGCCGCGGCAGCAATATGAATGACGAAAATTTCCATTTCCAACCGGAACAATTGTACTTCACAATAATAATATAAAATTTGGCAAAATTTTAAACTGTTTTTGTTTAATTGCATTTTTAAATGGCTCACCAAGTTCTATAAAAAAACTGGAGAGTATTAAGCGAAAATTCTTTTTCGCTAGAGACTATAGAGAGACCGAAGTAAATGCGACTCAGTTAAAGAAATCAAAACACTCATCCATACAACTCTTCAGTAAGGATTACGACCTAGCTTCTGTGTTAATTTTATACATGAGTGGCAGGACCTACAGCTTAATAAAGTCGACTCCGAACGACAGATTTTTTTTGAAGTTTTTAATGGCAATTTAATTTTACTTTCAGAGTTTTTCCTAGAATCCGTAGAAATTTTTTTCATATTTCGTTTTGTACGAGATGCCTGACCTGGGCTATGATTCATGGCCCTATGTCTAATAAGCTAACAGACTACCTACTAGATTACGGCGACTTCTACTATAAAAGGTATGAAATATTAGAATAAATCCTGGGCAATACGCTGACTAGACTGACACTACTGAATCAGTTCTTGTGGATTTAGTGAGAAACATTCAGGAGTCCTTGCATGGGCAGAAGTTAAACCACATTTGCATTTCTCCACATAAATTCATAAACAGTTCATTCAACAGAAAAGGTGATATGAGCTTCAAACGGAAAACAAAGGTCCTGCACACTCGATCCCCAAAACACACACAGGATATAACAAAACAATTGTATGCTCAATAACATATCCTGACATTAAGTCTTTGTTAACAGTTACGTTTTGTTGATGTGTAAAGATGTGAAAAAATCCACTTGTTGGTTTTTAGAACCCCATTTTGTTACAATTTTGCAATTTGAAGTATTCACCGAGTGAGAAATGAGGTTTAAAAAATCATCATTGAAAGCTTGTTGCCGTAGGATACAATATGCATATCTACAGCGGTGTGAATGGTTAGCAAAAAATCCGGTCAAGGCTGGATAAGAGGCACGCGGCGTCTCCTGTTTAACTCCAAAGAAGTAGGCTTAGCACTGTTATTGGGGTTGAATGTGAAACTGTGGTATCACAATGGGCCCAGTATGCGGCCTATGTGTCCGATCATGACTCTATTGAGGGGACAGCCACTTCTACCTACCTACCTACGTACCTGAGGAGGGTATTAACTGCCAAGGATATGCTGATGACATATGCTGATGGTTACAGAAAATTTTTAAGAGCCTCTCTGTGACATCACTGATAAAAGTCTTGAGATTATAAGTCGTTCTAGCATGACATTGGGCGTGGGAATAAAACCGGGCATGTCTACAATAGTACTATTTATAAAAAGAATAAAACTGCCTAAATGGAACAATACTCGACTCCTGGGAGAGATAACAACACAGAAAATGTAATCCAAATGTTTTGAAATATGGACAGTAAATTGACAAGGAGTGCTCATATAGAAAGCATTTCATAAAGTGTCATACATGCCATAATGGTATGTAGAAGGCTTCTAGGGAGACCCTGGTGTTGCAATCCAGGAATTATATACGTAATGAATACCGTTAATATAAGACAAAAAAAAATCTACATGGCACCAGTCTGGACTAATGAAACGAATCTGAGCTCAATTGGAGTTGAACAAGATACAGAGGGTAGAGTGTGTCCTTATAACAGAGGCAATGAGAACTTATCCTTAAGTGGCGCTGGAGGCCCTGTTGGATAAAAGTTCACTGTATATGGTTGCGAACACCAAACTTTGGTGGCTATAGTAAGGAAAAGTCTAACATAAATATGTTAGGGATCGATTGCCCGATATCTCCTTGCTTAACTATCCCCTGTACAGAACCAGTAGACTCTATGATTTTGGGAAATGTAACGAGCCTTAGCAGCAGAAGTGAGGTTACATACTCTCTTAACAGGCGAACTATATTGTCGTATTCAAATGGATCAAGAATGGATCTTAAAATAGAAGCAAAAGTTTCTGGTCTCAAAACGAAATATTTCGGGGCCATAGGTTTCTCGCGGGTATCTTCCAACTGGAAGTCACATCCGCCATTTAAGCTCCCAGCTCTTATGAGGTTAAATCATAGATGGTGTGGGACTGTTTGGAAAAATAGAATCGGCTGGGTAGGGAAAATAAGATTTCGCTATGCTGGATTCCAAGTCATGTCGGCAATCTCGGCAATGGAAAAGCAGACTAGGTTGTTAGAAAGAGAGCTTCCGCGCTGCCGATGGTACTAAAATTCTTCTATGGATGGGGAGAGAATGTTTGGAAAGGTATGCTGAATGCAAGGCCTTCCCAAGCCAAATGTGAAATTTCTTAATTCAGAACTAAAATTCCTCATGACAGTAAAACAAATAAAATGTCTGTAACACAAAATGTACTTGAACTTAAAATTAATATTTGCATCCTGGTTAGTGCTTGTAAATCAGACACTTTAAACAAAAATGAATGTTGGCAGCATTCGATTCGGTAACAGGAAATCAATTTCACAGAATATATGCTTAAAATCATTATTTTTCAAAAGCATTCAATTGTATCCTTTTGTTCTTCGATATTTTTTCTTTGTATTTGCTTCAATTCAGCACTGCTATGGTATTCCATTTAACAAATTTAATGGTTGAAGATGATAAAACATCTTTCATTCCTAATTTTTTTTTTTTTTTTTAAAATCAAAAGGCGACAGCTAAATTTTACATGAAGGACATTTGCTATGACAGATGGAAGTGCTAAGACACCTTTTTCTTACCTTTCCTTTCCTTAATAAATGCTTGACTATATATTTCCGTTAAGTTCATTTAGTTGCTAAAGAAATACGAATCGAAATGTCATATTTAAGTGCATGAATAGGATTAGGAAGGAGTTTGAATGATAGAAGAGAAAGAGGAAAAGCGAAAAAAAAATAATAAAAATTGATTTCAATGATGGCTGATTGCAATACTGCGATAAAATTGTAAAAAAAACTTGAATGAAAATAAATGTTGCATATAAATTCGAGGATATTTTATTTTCATGACTTGTTTTATTTGTATTCAAAAAAGCAGCGATTCCGAAATGTTAAAATATTTACTTAGAAAACAGCCAACTTTTAAAGCTACTTCTGTAAAATTATTTCTCATTTATTCAGGATGTTTTGCATGGACGACCAGAAATAAAGACGTGTATTTGTTGAATGGACTCGGAAGTAGTTGGTAACTGATCCTAATTTTCATCGAAAAATTATATTCAAAATTCAGAAACATTCCCTAATAAATAGGTAGTGGACAGCCAAATTGTCGAATTTGAAATGATAACAAGCCACATGAAATCCCTACAGTCTAGCAGATAGTGTGTTAGCTTATTAGACATAAGGCCACGATTCAAACTCCAGACAGACATCAGACATCAAAAAATATTTCTTCGGCGACTTCCTCTCAGCAGATTTCTGGCAAAAACTCTGAGAGTAAATAAAATTTCTCAAAAATCTGTCGTTTGAAGTCGACTCTAGACTGTAAGTACTGCCACTCATGTGTAAAATTAACACATAGAACATGACTAATGTAAGAAGCTAGGAACCTGGTTGTGGACAAATTACTGATAAACCTATCGGAGGCGGGCATTAACTGCTAAGGATTATCAGATGATATCTTCTTGATGGCTCGAGGAAAATATGAAGAGAGCCTCGACATCACTCTAATAAGTTTATAGTTTATTGTAAGTCGTTGCTGCTGTTGCACGTCAGAGGGTGTGAGATGAACGTCGGGGATGACTACAACAGTGCTATTTACGAGAGGAATAAAACTTTGTAAATATAATTCCTGGCTAAGATAACAAACAGGTTTGCTATGTTTCACACAGCTTATGCCACATTGGATATCCTACAATAACGCTTTCATTGCTTGGATATCTCACGTCTAGTCAATGTGAACTGGGCACCGATATCATGTGATTTGATAAAAGGCTGTCACCCAAATCCATACTTTTTGGAACTACTTTGACCAAACCATCACTTACAACGGTGCGATTGGTGTATGATTACCAATCTCTTTTGGCTGTAATTGTTCGATATGGACATCAACGATATGTGGTTTCAATTGCACGGTGCCAATTGAATATTCTGTACGAGTGATTTGATTGTTTGGTCATCCCACGTCTAGTCGACATGAACTGATCACCGGTGTCATGCGATTTAATCCCATTGCTCTTTTTTCTTACGGGGTTTTCTTAAGTCTCGCTTAAAAGGGCTGTATTATAATATGATCACACAAATCCATATTTTTTTAGAACGATTTAGGCCAAAGCATTACTTTTAAAGGCCAGCACAATTGGGTGATGATTACTAATTTCTTTTGGCCTTAATTGCTTGATATGGGCACCAACAACATGTGATACGTATCACACAGATCATGTTACATTGACTATTTTGCACTAGCGATTGAGAACTTGACCAGGCCACATTCTGGTAATGTGAACTGGCAACCGCATGTATATGGAATATATATGTATAAGACATAAACCACATCAGTCCTCAAAGTTAACATAACCCAAGACATCGGTCAAATGTAGTTTGATTTATGACCCAAAGTCATGGAAAAAATTGGATGTGCTGCACCTAGAGAAGCAGTTGTGGGCATTTGAAGGATATTAGATTCGACAAACGAATAGATAATTAAGATACGATTGCTACGGCTGTCGTCGTCGACAACCTCTAATGAATGAATAATGAAATCAGGAAAAAATTGTCATGACAATATACATGTAGTCCTAGTCTATGTAGTGTAACTAGCTTTTAAGGTCCTAGAGATGCATATTCAAATTAAAACAGATTCATAAGAAGACTGAGACATAGTTGTTCATAGTGCCATCCGTGGCCACCATACTAAAGCAAACTTAGTCTCAATTTCACTTAAAGAAGCTTCTATGCTTACATTTACTAATAAACAGATTTCATTCATTTCAGAATAACTTTATTGTTCCGTTTATCAATAAGAGAGACTGATTATTTGGCATAGTTGTTCTATGATGGTACTGAAAACGGGGCTCTCTATTACAGAACTTCAATTTACAAATAAAGCTCTTGATGAAGTCTTATATTATTTCTGTGTAATTTTGACGGAATTCAATTTTCATCAAATTTATCGGAAAATCAAAATATTTATTAGCTTATTGATTGGTAATCCCTGCATTTTCACAGATAATGCCCAACTTATGCTTTTCGTTTAGTAAAATATTTGAAAATTTTGTCTCATAAAAAATAGTTTTTTTGGTTTTTCTTTTGCACTGTCTTTTACTATCATCATTCGTTAACATATTTTCTCATTTTTTTACGAATTCTTATAGATTTTGGTCGCTATAATTTCCAATATTTTTAATAAAAATCATCAATAATCTACAAGAAATACTTATGTTGTAATATTTGTGACGTCTGCGTATTCAGAATATATTTCAAGCTAAACGAGGAAAGAAAATTAATCGTAATTAATGAATAGATTAAGAAATTAGAAATTCTTTTACCAAAGCTGCTTATTTCAATAGGCAATTTGATAATATGTAATATGGGTTTTATTGGCATGTATGAACAGTATATATAGGCGGTTACGTAATTCTAGGAATTGTTTTACTATAATGCGCAGGGTGTTGATCTGGTCTACAAAGTTCCTGTTTGAGCGTAAACCTGCATCATTTGGTAGATTTTTTACAATTTTTCTTCGTAGCTGGGTTATGGCAAATAGCTTCTTTACGGCTCTTTATTAGTTAGGTAACGATTATGCCTTTTTCCAAGTTTTTGGTGGACTTTCTCCTTATTAATTAATAATTATGTGATTTGCTGCGATTTCGTTGTTAAACAGTACAACTTTTGCTGGCATTCTATCGTCTCCTGCTGCCATATTGATTCTTAGCTTGCCGATGGTGTTTAATTCTCACTTATACTGGAAGGTTTGCATGATATTTTCTGATATTTAATTTCGGTTTGTTCACCAATTGCATCATTAGCTTGGAAGGTATTTGTAACAATACTAGCTGTACCCTGCGCGTGTTGCTGCGCCAGCAACTAAAATAAATTTGTATGAAAGACATTATACAAATATCCAATTAATATTGAATCATTTTATTGATTTTGTTTCCCGTTATTCAGATGATTCAGACGAACAGGCCTGAGTAGTACGCATTCGATCGTTTCTAATCTCAGTTCTCGTTGTTCAAGTGGTTCATGCCAACGGGTCTCAACGGCTTGTACAAGAAGATTTTGCAGTCTCAATGCTCGTTGCTCGTCTGATTCTGAGGCTCATAATGCTCTTTTCTTCCGTGCTTGAGGTATAGGTCGACTTGTTGCCTTGAAGGCATGATTGCAGGGGAACGACGTGAAAAACGCGTTTAAATTTATTAGGATCTCGCAATGTACCCAATCCAATTTAACCCAACAGCATTTTTAAAATTTTTCCAAAACTGAAATGTTTCAAATTTGTGATTGACTTTTTACGGGAATGAGTTATACTAAACGCTTTTAAAATCATAAATGATGAATCGTAAAATGTCTGGTATTTGTCCGATCAACACATGATCAAATGCTCAGTTTACGATTTAAATCATTTTGAGTAATTTTCAGTGGCGCCACCTGTCGGAAATTGATCATACCAACTTAGAAACCTTCCCCGGCTCACGCGCAATGAATTTGGTGAAGATCATAACATGATCAAATGCATAGTTTACGATTCTATAAGTTACATACACACAAACATTCATTTTTGTATACATATGTATATATTACTGTCGTGTATAAAATATTACATGGAGCTGACGGGTGACGTATACGTTATATTTTGTTAGACAATAACACTCATACTTTTTGTATTTATTTTATTTTATTTCATTTGCCTGTTTCAACATAAAAAGTAGCCTATAACTCCTTCCAGGCATACAGGAAGATACTGTGAAAATTTCAAGAAAAACGGTTCAGCCGTTTAGCCGTCTATAGACTTCAAACAAACCCACAAACCCATAAACAAATAAACACACATTCATTTTTATATATAAGAAGAAGAATAAGATGTATGAAAACGTATGTACATGTTTATAGTCGCCATAACCGATAAAATGAGATTAGCAACGCAACACTTCAAAGTAATCTACAAATTGCACGCAAGATTATGTTTTAATTCCTCACACCATGACATTTGTGTGTTTTAAATTTATATGACAGAATTATAAAATATAAATTTATATGAGAAACTTTCATGACAACTTTATTTATTCTCAGTGTTTTTGCCAGAAATCTGCTGACAGAAAGTCACCGAAGAAATATTTTCTTTCCATATTTCGTTTTATTGGGGATGTCTAACCTGGGTTTTGAAACGTGGCCTCATGTCTAATAAGCCAAAACACTACCTACTAAACAGCGACTACTTCAAGCAACCGATATAGTTTGATTTGATTGTTGAATTTGCTGTTAATGATTTCGAATACCGCATTTGATTTCTGTACGGTAAACTTCCGAGGTGTATGATAAAATCTATTTTTAAAATCAAGTATGCCTATAAGATAATAATTGTAGCAGCATTAGGCAATAATCGGGTTTCGATTCCACCTTTTAAACTTATTATATACGAATGTGGAATTAGAAATCTGGCGAAGCAAAATGCATGGTCATAATAACTATTAAGCATCACTTCAGATCACATGTATTAGCAAAACGTATTCAATTTTCATTATTTTTTGTACATAAAATAAAAGAGCTACTAGGGAATTATAAATATTCCTACGTTTTTTACTTTTTTAAAAACGTTTAATATATGAGTACGTTGATTGCAAACAAAATAAAAGTATATTTGTGTTTAGTTCCATTAAATACTTTATTGTTCGTATGTAGCACACAAACCTCTGTTTACAACACGATGTATCGAACAATAATTTGCTTGTTCGTTATTCTTCGCTGCTTACACCCTTTTGCGTAAACAATAACAAAGCAGATCTTTACAACGGAGATCTTCAAACCACGACTGTTTTCTTCACAGACAACGCGTCTTTCACACAAGACTGACTGAATTCTTACTACTCGTTTCCTGCTTTGTCTTGCCTTTTTTATATGCCCACATAAACAGTATGATGATTGTTCTTAAAGTCGAATGCTCGTGGCTTCGTCTTCCCAAAATCTCTATTTTGTCGATCCCCTTTTCTTTCAAACTGCTGTTGGTGCTATATGGTTTTTTGTTTTTGTAGCTTTTGTTTATCATTTTATGTTAAACAATGTTTCACCATTTCCATTTTCGTAACATTATGATCGAATTTTTAGGTTACGGAGCGTTACTAGCTGTATATGCTTACTTTAGCAAAAATTTTGTAGGAAGGTAGGTGAAAAATATTTGATGTGCTAAGTGGTTTTCATAAAAACCGCTTTGTCTCACAGAATCTGGTAGTCGTAACATTTTTAAATTTCTCTTACATCTATTTACCAGTAAATTATTTAAAGAATTTTACTACAGTTTACGTGTTTTTTTTCTTTTTTTTTTTGCAGTAATTTTAAAAATATAACTGGTACGATATTCTATTTGTAACTGAAATAATTTTACAAAATCAAACCCGGTAGACAACAGTAACTTTTCAATTAGCAAAGTTTGTTTAACACGAAAAAGACAATCACAGTGATGAGCAGAACAAATGAATTTTGTTTTCACTCAACAGTTGATTAAAACCAAAGACTCCATTTTACAGGGAAGAATTGGATTTAAAAACATGTAAGATTTATAACAACCTTAGACAAGTAACTGTACTATGCGTCATTTTTATCCGGCATTGTTATTTTGTCAATCAGCATTAATCTCGACCCTGGAATACCAAATAAAAATCAATATTTAAAGTCATGCTGCCTCTGCCTGCCTGCCTGCTATACACAATGATGTTACGATTGAAATTTTCATTTTAATTTAGGACCTTAACAAAAAAAATTTTCAATTCTCTACATGCTATTAACCAATTAACGCCAATACACTTACAAACGTTTGTAACTGGCAATACACTTCTATACGTACATATATATATACATACAGAGAAAAACACATTGACGGACAGACAAATAGAGCATGACACATAAAAGAAACTTCAGGCATAGTAAGTTAGTATTTTTTTTGTTGGCACCAATACACACATATGTACATGCACATTGTCCTTTCAGTTACACAGAGGCAATCGATCTACTACTACACAATCAAGACTATGGACATTTATACTTACAACCCATCAATTGGCAAACGGCTGCGTAAGAATGCATGTATGGGCGTATGTGTGTGTGTGAAATGGTTAAATGTCGATTGCAAGCCACTGAAACATGACCAAATGGTTTGTGTAACTAACTTTATTAACGAAGCGGAAACTGAAAACGACAAAAATTCTACACACACGCATATAACGTAACAGTAACAACACAACACTACAACGAGCCACACAGACATGTGTTGGTGTACATATGTGTGTGTGTGCAATGACTTTTACTCAAAAACCTGATGGTGATATACCCGAACATCCGCGGTTGATATGACACTGGGTTTATTCTTTTACTCGATTTTGTTTGTTGTAATGCCATGTGATTTTAGGAAAGACGCATTAAAGACATGTAATGGCAGCTATTTTAAAACAAAGTTAACAAAATACAAATTTTTTTATTGAATTTCACGTAGAGTGATTTTTTGAAATCATAAATGCCGAATATTTTTATTAACATTGTGCGTAGGGCTTTACAATGTCGCATATGCCTAAATTTATTTGTTTTTGAATTGTAACAAGAGTTAAAAATTCATAGAATCTAATAAAATGCTGTGTTACATAAGGTCAACGGAAAACCAATATCAATACTAATTTGTCTCTTTGCAAAGAAAAACAAAAAAAACATATGTATGTCGTCCTGATTAGAAGTTACATTCTGCAGCAGAGTTCTGTTCAAACATTATACGACAGCTCTCTACAGTGTCAACTTGTATGCCACAGACTTTAAAATTGTTAAAATTAACCTCGATGAGGAAAACATTTTTGGTGGTTAAAATTGCTGGCATGCATTGGTGCATTCCAATGCAAAGAAAGTGCATTTTTAATTATATAAAGCTGCGGAATTTTATTAAAAAGATAAATGAAATGATATTATTTTATGTGAGATCAGATATAATCGCCTTAATCGCCGTAATGTATATATATTATTAAAAATACAGCCACTATTGTAACACTTTCTTCTAAGATTTTAAGAACTTCTGAATTAGAATACGGAATTATTAAATGAATGTTGTTTCCTTAGGAAACAACATTCAACATTTAATAATTCCTTAGGTAGAGAGGATAGGTAGGTAGTTTGAAGGAAAGATGATCAAGACCAAGAGACTCCTTCCTATCAACATACACCTAAGCCATCAAACACGCTCTCCATTATAGAACACCAAAACTACTGTACCATCTTCCAGCCCAGTTGCCTGAGACGAGTTACGCCTGGTATTGTACATACATATATACATACATAATTGGCCATTACAACCCTTCCATTAGGATTACGGCCTAGCTTCTCACACCGCTCATGTTGTGTGCCTTAATTTTATACTTGAGTGGCGGGACCTATAGTTTAACGTCGGCTCGGGACGACAGATTTTTGAGAGACTTTTTCATGGCAGGTTTATTTACTCTCAGAGTTTTTGACAGAAATCTGCTGAGAGGAAGTCGCCGAAGAAATATTCTTTTTTTTCATATTTCGTTTTGATGTCTGGCCTGGGGCTCGAACCCAGACTTTACATCTAATAAGCGAACCTAGTAGACTACGGCGACTACGCTTGAGCTTATTGGGTTAACGAGAAACTGCACGATGATTTGGAGTGCCAAAGAAAAAATCATGTTTTCGGATGGAGCTCATTTTCATATTAGTGGGTGCTTTAATAAGCAAACTTGCCGTATTTAGGACTCAGATAACGTGGTCTTACCTAAGCCAATGCACACATTACGTTGGTCCATACTTCTTTGAAAATGAGGACGCCACATTGCGGCCAAGAGAGACATCTATCGCACCATAATAACCGATTTTTTGTACCTGTTCTTCATGGTATTAATGTGTACCATGTTTAGTTTGAACAGGATGGTGCAATTTGCCACACATCTCATGGCTCAATCGATTTCTTGCGCCAAACGTTTGAAGGCCGTTTAATTAGCCAAACTGGTGATGTCAGTTAAACGTCAAGAAGCTGCAATTTGACACCATTGGACTATTTTCTATGGGGCGCCTTTAAAGAAAAGTGTTATACCGAAAACCAGAGGCAATTGAGCATTTGACGGCCAATATTCGTGATGCCATTGCCGAAATTCGACTCCAAACACTAGAAAATGTGCACAAAACTATGAGGATAGCCGTGGAAGCCGTATGAATAATATTCCATACACAACATAAGTGGTCTTCATACACCACCAGGTCGTAATCCCGACTGTAGAGTTTTAATGACCAATTATGTATGTATGTTAATCAGAATCGATTGTACTTTGCATGCGATAATAACACACATATACATACATAATTGGCCATTACAACCCTTCAGTCAGGATTACGGTCTAGCTTCTCACACCACTCATGTTGTGTACCTTAATTTTATACCTAAGTGGCGGGACCTATAGTTTAACGTCGGCTCGGAACGACAGATTTTTGAGAAACTTTTTCATGGCAGGTTTATTTACTCCCAGAGTTTTTGACAGAAATCTGCTGAGAGGAAGTCGCCTGGGCTCGAACCCGGGCCTAGCGTCTAATAAGCGAACACATGACCTACTAGACTACGGCGACTTCATACGATAATAAGTACACCGCAAATGGTGAAAAAATTACTCGAATAACTAAAAAGTTTCAGTAAAGAGAGCAGTTGCGAATGTGTTCAAATTTTAGCTCATATCAGATTAATTGTGTCTTATGTCGACCTACTATTACTACCACCATTTAGAAGTATTTAAAAGCTTCGTTATTACTTTTTTTTCGTTTCTTTTTGTTGGCATTAAACATTTTAATTTAAAATTGTTAAAAATTTTCTCGCATTTATTTATATTTTGTAGGCGGCAATAACTATAAATATTTACCATTTAGCCTCATTCCCAATATACGAATACAAGAATTTATTTTTATCAAAAAATATTATTGTTGTTATTGCTGTCTGTAATAAAATTTTAAATAAGTTTCGCCTAAAAATTGCCATTAAACACTAGCGAGGTGCGAGAAAGCAATTTAAAGTTTTTGAGGTGAGAGGTTAAAATAATATTTTCTTTGGCAAGCAAGCAGGTGGTGTTGGTTTATTGTTCAAAAGAGTCGTTCAATATTTTTGTTTTATAATGACACAAAATAAAAAGAGAGAGAGAGAGAGAGAGAGAAATAAAAGCCACAGGAAATTCCTCTAGAGGGTGTGGAGGATATAAAAATACTCATAATCTATAGAGATACGCATGAGTATGGTGGGGATATGGGTTTATAAGTTTGTTTATGCCTATTGTTTTTATGTCAATTTTAGTGTATGTGTGTGTAGATGTATGTATGTGTGTCTTTACCACCATTGTGTTGATTTATCCATCCACATTAATATTTTAATGTCTTCATCGCCTGGATTTTTCATTTTGCCATGCTTTTGGCGTTTTTCAAAGGGGGTTTCTTTCTCTCTCCACAACAACTTTAACAACTTAGTGGCGGTGGGAGTCACTTTGGTTTGTCGCATGACAAATGAAACTTTGTATCTTTCTCGCTGTAGTTTTTCTTTCACTTTTATTTCGTTTTGTTTTCTCTCAAAAATGTATATATATCTGTGGGTTTAGATGGATGAAGAGCTTGAATGACGCTTGTGTGTTTCAGTGTATAAAGCATCCATTAAATATTATCAGTTATTTTTGTTATGGCCTTGCTGTTGTTGTCATTGTTGTTGTTGTTGTCATTGTTTGTATTCCTGAAGCGCTCACTTTTCATTGTTGTCAATTGAATACATTTGTGTTACTTCATGTTTCATGTTTTCTCCTCGTTTTTTTGCAAGACTTTGCGTGAGATTTTTTTGGTTTACCTATGTTGCCTGTTGTGTCACACAGCAGCACACGTTTGTGGTCATATACATAGCACAGCGTAGCATATGTTGCACCATTGACATCACATTTGTAACAAATTATTTATTTATCACTTCATGTGTCGTAAATAAATTATTCCACACGATTTTTATGAAAACAAATTACGTGTAAATTTTCAGAATTTCTTCTTCAGACTTCAAACGCTTTGTTTAGTGATCTGTAGCAAATTCACATGACTTTTTATTAAGCAATTCAATCTTGGAATTCACGGGATATATATTACAATATATTAGATTTAATTTTAAAATATATAGTCGTTTAGGTGGAGACGACTTTTGGCAGGTCAAGACGCCCATTTAGGGCAGAGGTTAGGCTTACTGTGATGTAACAAGACAAAATGAAACACGAAAATCAGAAACACCTTATAGGGGCTCTACATAACCATGCAATAATATTTAAGAAGACAGTCACAGGTCACAGAAAATGTGATTTTAAACATTTCCGCTTCTGACTGGCAAGAGCAGGGTCTTGTAACATGAAATAAAAGATTCTTCAGATGAGTAGATAACTGGTCTACTGAAGCTGTGCCTATAATGTTAGAATCAGAACTTACCATAGGCTAGACACAGTTCTTTCGAGGAAAATTTATTCTGTTATGGCCAATTCAATGGTGGGAAAACTCTCTATTTGAGTTACATTCTAATAACACTGCGCTTAAGATGTCTGTCATTCTCTGAGGTAGCTAGAAAGCTTCCTCAATGAATTGTAAAGGGTTTCGTGGTTTCAAAAGTATAGGACTGGAATTCGACATCTGTCAAACTAAGTTGTGAAACCAATTTTTTTCTTTTCAGTTGAAAATCTGACATTGAAGAAAATGGATCGCTTAACTTATCAAAACCTACTACAAAAATGGTAATTCTGCCACAGACATGTATCGGCAATTTTTCGAACAAAATTTTCTTTAGCGATGAAGCAGATTTCACACTCGGTGGGCATGTTAATAAACATAATTGTCGTATTTGTGGTTCTGTGGATCCTCAAGTAATTGAAGAGAGGCCATTACATCTAGAAAAAGTCACTGTTTGGTGCGCTCTTTGGTCCGAAAGAGTGATTGGACCTTACTTCTTCGGAAACGACGATGGAACGACTGTCACCATCAATTCGGAGCGTTATGGTCATATGATAACCGACTTTGATTGCTATTGAAGAATACGACTTGGAGAATATGTGGTTTCAACAAAACGGTGCCACATGCCACACAACTCGAGCGAATATGGCTTTATTGCAAGAGACATTTCCTGGTCGCGTAATTTCTCGTCGTGGCGTTATCAACTGGCCCCTAGATCAAGCGATTTGACACCATTAGACTTTTTTTGTGGGCTACGTGAAAGACCGTGTTTATGCAAATAAACCTTCAACTCTTGAGCACTTAAAAACCAACATTCGTCAAGTTATGGCTGAGATACCGGCCAATATGTGTCAAAAAGTGGTCGAAAATTACCTCAAAAGAATCAATGCTTGCAACACTTCGCGTGGAAGTCATTTAAATGATGTAATGTTTCACAACATAATGTCAACGTTCAAACTTTACAATAAAAAAAGAAATATCATGAAAAAAATATTTTATATGTGTTTTATTTACGCTTACTTTTGAAACCACGAAATGGATAACCCGCTATTAAATTTTTAAATTCGAAAACCATGATAAAAAGGTCTTCGCTATCATACGAGCCAGCATTTGATTATGGGCTATGCCCATTGTGATACATACACACCTACATATAAAATTGTTCATTACAATCCTTCAGGACAGGATTACGACCGAGCTTCTTACCCCACTTATATTGTGTGTGTTAATTTTATTCATCAGTGGCGTAAATTACAATTTGAAGTCGATTCTAAACGACAGATTTTTGAGAAACTTTTCATTGCAATTTTTATTTATTTTTACCAGAAATATTGAATGCATTATTAGCTCCTCCTATTCCTGGGGTCAGATGCTGTAGTACTACAGCATAGAACAGTGGCATAATTGTACAATGGGTGGTCATACGATTTAGGGACAGAAGTAAGGCGTCAGTCGCCGTATTCTAATACGTAGTATGTTTGCTAATTAGATAAGTGCATGTAGTTCAAACTCCTATTCAGACATCTCGAACAGAACAAAAAAAAATATTTCTTTTGGCAATATTTCATCTCTCAGAAGATTTCTGGTAGAAATTAGATAGGTAGTTAGGTTAAAGGAATCACACCTAAGCTATCATGTAGGCTTGATGAGTGCTCACCATTGTTAATATCTATCGATAGCAGAAACAAAAACAAATTGTCATGAAAAGTTTCTCGAATCTGACGTTAAAGTCTAGGTTCTGTCGTTCATTAATGAAACTAACACACAAAACAAAGGTTTATGATGTGTCAGTGCTCTTCTTATCACTACAATTACGAGCCTGTATTACAATAATTTGCAGTGAAGCTCTTTAACCACTATACCGTACCGCCTCCTTATATTCATAGTTTTAATTATTTCGACTTTCAATTAAAATGCCTTACAAGTACTCTTCTAAGCTTTATATTGTTAAGTTAACTATGTTTGGGAAGTTCCTTTAAAAAAATAATTTTTAAAATTCCTTTGCGTAGAGTACTCCAGATTCATTACATCCACGCATTATTCATCTTCAAGCTGAGTATGTAACATTATTTCATTCACATTAAGTTACTTCTGATTCAAAAGAGAGTGAGACACATAGAAAGAGTACAAGTAAAAGATTTTCATCATAATGTCAACAATGTTGCTACAAATCTCATTTATATCAGCATGTTTTTTGTACGACATTGTCATTGTTTTAGTAACTCCTGTAACACAATGAATACGAATACGAGTATGTGTTCAGCGGGATAACATTTTTTATTGTGTCATGACATTACGCTTCTTACCCGCCAACAGACGAGCCTGTTTTCTGTTTTTTTTTTGTGGATTTTTTTCTTTTCTTTTATTATCGGATTGCTGGGGTTGGCATTGGAAGCGTTAATGCCTGCAGAACTAAGACGAAAGAAAAAATGCGGGAAAAAGTTGTTATTCTTCTTAGTCGTTATTTTCACTTTTTTATCAGTTTTATTTTATTTCTTCTTATATTTGTTGTTGTTGTTTTTTGTTTTCCTCTTTCACGTTGGCATTTTATCAGTGTTTTTCTAATTTATTTTATTTGACTTTGAGTAATACGCCAAAAAATTTAAAGCTTTTCTTAATGTTCTACCAGCATAAGTATGTATGTATTCCTTTTTCATTGCTGCTGTAGTAGTGTTGTTGCTACTCATATAACAATGTCTGTGTGTGCCTCTATAACCAGTGAACATTTGAGCTCAAAACTTAATGAGAAATTGTTAACATTCTTAATATCAAATTCGTTTGAATAGAAGAGTCCTAAGGAAGACTTAGGTACTCAATTACTAAGTTTAAAACCCAAGCAAGTGGAACCAAGCCGGCATAGAAATCTTAACGTTTCCATAGAACCCACAAATATAGTGTCCAGGAGCAAAATCAAAAGAGTCCTGAAAATAAAATTTCATTCAGCTGTATAACGAGGTGAGTAGTCGCCGTAGTCTAGTAGGCATTTATTAGACACGAGGCCCAAGTTCAAGGCCCTGGTCAGACATCAAAACAATATATGAAAAAACATTTTTTTTCTTCAGCGACTTTCTCTCAGCAGATTTTTGGCAAAAACTCCCAAAATTCTGTCGTTCGGAGTCGACGTTAAACTGCAGGCGCCGCCACTCACGTATAAAATTAACGCACACAACATGAGTAGTGTTAGAAGCTAGGCAGTAATCCTGACTGAAGGGTTGCACTGGCCAATTAAGTATGTATAACGAGATGTAGTCGTAATTGGGAGCTCAAATATCGCCACCTTTTCAAACCAAATAGAATTCAATCATAACAAAGTTCTACAAGACTGCACCCAATACATGTGTACAGAGGGCTTTAGATGCACTGACAGATGAACTCTCTACTATCCTAGGAATTGCTAAAGTAGACCTGCTTGGCTAGACAACTAAGTTAAAAAAATAAAAGATAAAGAAGATGCTTTCACTGAAGGAACGACAAGGAATAAAAGAGAAGTAACTTTGTCAGCTCAAACCACTTGAAAACCAAAGACTCTGCTTTGTTTGATTAATTGTCCTTAACAACCCGTTTGTTAGATTTCAGCCTTCTTTAATACACTCTTCCAGATTCTTCTCGTGTGCCTTTGCTAGGTCTTAGCAATTAACGACAGGGCTTACTCTTTCATGTCAAAATTATGATTCGAATATTAAATATATGTATTGGAACATCGTTTTCCATCCTAACGACAGCGCCGAGTCATAGTAGCCGCTGGATGCTCACCTCATACAGTTCATTATTGCATCAGATGCTGGCCAAAAATCTCACATAATACCTTTTGTCTCGAATACTTCCCAGACAGCTGTATCACTACTTAACAGAATCCACGAAGAATCATCCACATCTACGAGGAAAACATTCATGTTTATCACATCTACACACACTCACTTGCCCATTTAAACCATAATACGCTCTGTTTGCAAGTGCATAATCCAATACGCTGCACATCCCTCCGATTTCGGCAATATATTCTTCAATTTTGTACTCATCATTACTACTAGACCGCTCTAGGAAGGCTCCTGTTCTATGGTACTTACGATAACAGCAGCATTTCGCCTGGTTTGTCCAGTAATGTCGATGAAATTTGGAGAGGAGCTGCTCCACGTCATACTGCACAGCTTTATCAATCATGCGAGAACTCCTAGCTCAGTCTTTGTAGCAAATATGGGTTTCTTTATCGGACCGTCAAATGCTATTTTTTAGGCGACATAAGGATAGTGTATGTCGATTTGGTTTTCATGGTATAATTTGGTTAGAGAGGTATCCAATTGTTTGGAGAGGATCTTTCCTACCTTGATGAAGCTACTCAACTTCATACTGCATAGCCTTATCAATCACGCGAGAACTCCGAGCACAGTCCTTGCAGCAAATATGTGTGTCTTTATTGGACCGTCGAATTCTTTTTGCAGGCGATATAAAGATAGTGTGTGTCGATTTGGTTTACATAGTGTAATTTGGTTAGAGAGGTATCCAATAATTTGAAGAGGATCTGTCCTACCTTGATGGAGCTGCTCAATGTCATACTGCACAGCCTTATCAGTCGTCATTGCAGTAAATACGGGATTTCTTATCAGACTATTAAATCCTATTTTGCAGCCAACGAAAAGAGGTTTTCATGATATCATTTGGTTAGAGGGTATCCAATTGTTTCGAAAGGATCTTTCCTATCTTATTGGAGCTGCTGAATGTCATACTGCACAGCCTTATCAGCCGTCATTGCAGCAAATACAGGATTTATTAATGCTATTTTGCAGCAGACGAAAAGGTAATGTGTGTCAGTGTGATTTGGTTGTCGGTAGAAGCCTTACTGATAAGGTCCAGCCAGAGTCTCGGTGGGTGATTTCAGTAGTTTCTCATACCACTTATGTTGAGTGTGTTAATTTTATATATGAATGACGGGACCTAGGGGAGAAGAAGTCGCCTATGAAATATTTGTTCATATTTCGTTTTGTTGGAGATGTTTGATCTGGGGTTTGAACCGTGGCCATACGTCTAATAAGCCAATACACTACCTACTAAACTACGACGATTTTGCCTTGTGTTGCTATATTCAAATTATTGAATGTTTCCAGGACTTCATACTAACACCCCACAGATTGTTCACTAATGCGTGCAGCATGGTCCCTGAACTTAAAATTTTGGTTGTACGACAGCTTGGAACCTAACAGAAAGGCCATATATCAGATAATTTGTTTAAATATGTGAGCGAAAGTCTTTCCTTGATGTCTGACATATTAAATGGTATTGTTCTCTGGGTATTATCAAAATTCACAAGTATTTGTAAGTGTTGTATTTATGTTTGTGTTTGTGTCTGTAATTGTATTGCTTTTAATCGTACAATGAATGTTTTACTATAGTTTTTCCTTTTCCTTTTGCTGTTTGAAATTTTATTATCCTGTGAGTAAATTTTTCCTTTAAAACAAATACAAATACAATATGAAGGGCTGGTTAAAGGCGAAGTGTTAATGCTGCCTCGAGTGGTAGGGTTGGTGATTTTACTTTTAAAAACTTTTTTGTTATCATTGACAAACAACAACAATAACGAAACGATATTAAATTTATTAGACAAATAAACAATAGACATGAAAGAGTGAATGAATGAGTTAATGAATGAATGAATATTGTCTTCAAATACATATATTCATTATCCAAGAGACTGTCTGTCTGACACTTTGTCTCTTCTTCCATCTTTTTATACTTTTTGTATATCTTTTATAACTTGTTTATGTATGTGTGTATGTATTTGCCTTTCAGTTATTTTGTAAGTATATCGAATTTTCATCCAAAAATGTAATTCATTTAAATTGTAATACATTTTTGGCTTTCAGTTTCAGTTCATACAATTCATACAATTGTTATTGAAAATTATTGTTTTGCCGAAATGAAACAATAAATGTCTTTAACATGGCAATATGCTTTTGGCAATTATTTCTTTAAATGGCAAATCAAAGTAAAATGTATTGAATTAGGCCAAGTATATGAAACAAATTCAATTTGCATTTCAATAGCAATTGAAAACCAAACCTGTCGGAATGTCTTTGAATGTAAAGAAAAAAAAAATTGAAATATTTCTGAAATTTATTGCGAAAAATTTCATTTAAATTTCTGTAATATTTTTGCACATTTAAGAATGTGAAATTCAAGAAATTTAAATTTTTTTTAAAATGTTTGTGTCGTCAAAATGTGGTCACAGAAATATGCATAAAATTAATAACAATACAAATGTACACTTTGCATTGCTAACTACAAATTGTGCAGATTAAAACTGAAACTAAATTGAAATATTCGACTGAACCATTTGAGTAGGTAGATAGATAGAGATGAGTGTCAACCCAAGTTGGTATATACATACATAGTGAGACCATATAAGGAGCATTGTGCTTGTCATCCACTTCGCCTAATTCTAGAATCATTCGCAGCTCTTAATGAAGCCACGCTCCTGGAAAAAGCTTTTATCTTTCTCCTTCTGTGAATGTATCCAAAAGTTAAAGAACAATTTCCTACTTTTTTTCATTCAAAATTAATGTATCTCGCATGAGTGCGCATAGTGAAATGTCCAGTAATGACTCCAACAAACATACTTTGCATTTTAAAAACTCCTTTCATGCGCCCTTTACATAGGTTAGGCAAAATTTGTTTCGTTATTCTGAAAGTATGCGATTAAGAGGCTCTAGAAGCTTTCTCCTTCTCCGACATATCGTTGGGCATGTACCCAAAAGGTAAAATACAGTTTCTTCCTCTTTCTTGTCTAGCATGAGTTCGCGTAATGAAATGTCCTGTAATAACTCCAACAACCATACTAAGAGTGCTCTTTCGCATTTTAAAAGAATTTCAGTGCGCTCTCTATCTAGTTTCGGCTAGATTTTCTGCGTTATTCTAAAAATATGAAAAGTTGGCTTATTAGATGTGAGGCCACTGTTCAAACTCCAAGTCAGACATCTCTAACACAATGAAATATGAAAAACTACTTCTTCGGCAACTTCCTCTCAGTAGATTTCTGTCACAAGAAATAAATTTGCTATGAAAGGTTTCTCTAAACCTCTCTCTCTAATCAGCAGTGGCAATAAACTGAAGATCCCACCATTCGTATATGAAATTGACACACACAACATAAGTGTTGTGAAAAACTAGGTTGTAATCCTGAATGAAGGGTTGTAATATGTATGCTATGTATGTATCCAAAAAGTAAAGAATAGTTTAATATTAGTCTAAGTTTAATTCATCTCGCATGAGTGAGTGTAATGAAATTTCCAGTAATGACTCGAACAACCATACTAAGTGTGCTCTTTCACAGTTTGAAAAAACTTTCCTTGCACCCTCTATCCCGATTAGGTCAGATTTGATGCGTTATTCTGAAAGTATGCAATTCATCGATTCTAGAAGCTTTCTCCTCTTTCGATATATTGCTGGGCACGTAATCCAAAAGGTAAATAACAAGATCATTACATCTCGCATGACTGAGCAGAATAAGATGTTCAGTAATGACTCCAACAACCATACTATGTGCGCTCCTTTGCAGTTTGAAAATACTTTTCGTGCACCCTCTATTCAACATTATTGCCTTATTCTAAAAGTATTCGAAACCGTTTGAAACTGCATTGCCAATTATAAGCTCGGTGGTTTTTAAAGGGATACTCAAGTTAGAGTACCCACCCGGGAGTTCGATGAATGTACCACGTCTATCCAGCTATTGCATATGATTTGTATGCCATACCGCTTCGCTACATTTGCGATAGTCATAAATCGTTATGGAGTTCTTTACTTTAGTATGTACACAGAAAGTGTATTACCATTCATGCAACAAATATTTTCATCCTTAATAATCCTTAACGAAGATTGTATGCCTAACACTTCCCTTTGGCAGACGCAGTGATGATAAAATTTCACCACCAATTTCGAATTGTAGGCAACACTCTCAACGGAATCGTTGAGACCAATCTTTACTCCATGGAAGCCTTTTACACTCTGCGGAGTATAGTCGGCTTTCTATCCAGTATAGGTACTAAGAAGTGCACTTAGAAGTTCATAGAAGTAAATCGTCCTGGGTAAATCACATTTTATGGTAACATCATAAGGATATGGCCATTGTTATTATAATTGTCGTCATGTCGAGGTGTTACGGATGCCTAGTTGGTAGTGTGTCAAACTTCTATTGCAGGGGCCGTGGGTTCTATTTTGTGATTGTCGAATAGTTCGGCTGATGTTATATATGATTACTTACTCACTACAGAAAAAAAGAAAGGGAGAATTATTACTAAGAAGCAATTTTCGAAAAAAAAGTGACGAAGGTATGTATATACACTTAAAATAAATATTGCACACTAAACTCTCTTTATTTTCTCCTATAAACTGTCTTTCAACATAAAGCACTGCAGGAATAGGGTCAAAATAGATGATTCCTAGATAAAAAAAAATGGCCAAAGTACTGCATGCTATTAGCTTGGATTTCGCAAGTGTATGCAGGAACTTTACATAGACTATAGTGGAACCAACCAAGACACTGTGGCAAAAATTGTGAAAAAACTCTGAAACGATCCCAATGGGAGGAATACCATGTGTGTATTGTGACTGAATGAAGGCGACTTCAGCACACTGATAAGCACCTTACACGACATTCCGCCTTACATATACAACTAAACAAGATGAAATAGGGCATAGAACGATTTATCTGTCATTGCTCAGATTTTGTGGCATGATCAGGGGTGGTGTCCACAAAAAAAAACAAAAAAAAAAACACGAGATGAAGAGTGCTTATCAATAAGCAATGTTCACTTTGAATTTCTTAAAATTGGTTTGTTTTTATTTACAAAACTCGGTTAGCAACGTGATGCTACTCTAGATGTTGTTGTGCCTTATGACTCGCTGAGTATACCTGCATATTATTTACCTTCAAAAGTCATACTCTTTGATTCTCATTTTCTAATCCTATTTTATTTTGTAATGCAGATGAATAGAAAGACAGATAAAACCATGATGATTTTAATTAAATTAATTTTTGATATTCTCAACTCAATGACCAAGAGAGTAACCAAATCACTGAGAGTGTGCGACACTGAATTTGTCATCATATTCATAAAATAAAATATTAAAACAACAACAACAACTATGACAACAAAAAGAACAAAAATATACCGTATTTAAAATGGAAAATTTGCCAAAGAAACGAACTGGAAAACAAGTGAATTGAACAGGAAAATGAATCAACAACAGTAAAATGAAATTAAAATTGAAATCTTGTCAGCCTGCCATATAATTAACCTGAAGCAATATTTTCTCTCTCTCTATGGCACGTACATACATACATACATATGTACATATACTAGATTTTTGTTTTCTTTATTTTCATTACAAAAATTTTCAAAAACAAGCAGAAAAAAAAATTATAAAATAAACTATTGTGTGATAAAAACAAAGAATTCTCAACACAAAAACATATTTTTAATGGAAATTCTTCATTATTTTACTTAACATGGGAAATTCTAGGAAACTTTTCTAATTTACCAAATTACCTGAATCAATAATTTTATGAACAATTTCTCTTCTTTAAGTTGTTGACTTCTTTTAGAGAAGAACAAAAGACTCAAAATAGTAGAAAATCATATTCATTCCGTAGCTTTAATTAAATAAATGCGACATTCTCATTAGATTTTTAATTTCTTTTTCTTTCTATTTTTTCTCTTTTTTTATTTGAATTTTCTTTTTGTCGTCATGCTTCTGTTTTAATTTCAATTCCTTCTTACAAAAGAATTACTGAAGATAGTCAAACTGTATTATATGCTAATGCTGCTGTAGTTATGCATTTTGGTGGGTGTTGAAAAGAAAGTGTAAAACCTAACAGTGTGTACGATAACATCGTTGGCAATAGCGAATTACGAACACACTGCATCAAGAGTAGAAATCGTAATCTATACAGACCGGAGGCTATTCTTGTTTGAACATGCGAGATAAATGGAACCTTATGAATACGATCATGTAATGGTCAAGTCAGGTTAGTGTGGTCGCTTTTATACCAAAAGCTTACCTCAGTACGTATAGCGGCCCTTTGTGACGCCACAGGCGAACGCAGTCCCTGTACTGACCAAGTTCCCACGAACATAGGAGGGAGAAGTCGGTCAGCGCAAGGTCTGCACATTTAAAGCACTACTACCCCACTCTGGAAAACCAGCCGGAAAGCTGGTGATAAACAAGGATATATCCTTGACATCGATGGACGATAGCTCCGTCAAGCTGACAAGGGTTGGAGAGCCAAATAACCTATATCTGCAACTCGCAATAGGGCATTGACAAAGAAAGGGAATAGCAGTCTCATCCTCCTCAGCGGAATTGCACCCATGGCAGAAGTCGTTAAATGGGAGCCGCATTCTCTCCGCGTGTCTACCCATAACACAGTGACCTGTAAGCATGGCCACTGTGATTGAGATGATGCCACCACCAAGTCCAAGTAACTGGTTGGTACGCCTTCTATCCATCCATCAGGGGCCAGGTGAGTCTAGCGGTAGAGCAGGACTCCTTGTTGATCCAGGATAGGTTGGCGTCTCGGAAAAATTTCGGCGCGATGGCCAGTTTGAACGAGGTAAGTGGCATTCCTAAGCTGATTGAATAGGATTCCGAAAGTAGTGCGCCAGCTCTGTCTAGCTCGTCGGCTCTGCAGTTTAGTGGAATATCACAGTGTCCGGGGACCCAGACAAGTGTGACACTGAAGCGTCCAGAAAAGAGGTTGAGGCAGTGGCGACATTCCCTGATGATAATGGAATTATTCGCAACGTTCGACAGAAACTTTATGGGAGGCTTGGCTATCAGAAAAGATCGAGATGCGGGTGAAAGGAACACAATATGCAAGGATCCATTGTGCGGCCCGGTAGATGGCCATTACTTCCGCCTGGAATACGCTGCAATAGTTTGGCAGCAGAAGTGAAATGTTCAAGTCCAATTTCCCGGAGTAGACTCCGCTACCCACCCCGCCATCGAGTTTGGAGCCGTCGGTATATACATCCAGGAGTTCCGGAATGTAATGGATGACCTACAACTAATGAACTCCGAAGTGTATAATTTGAGCCTATTTTTGGCAATTCTGTGTCGAATATAGTTTTTAAAGCCGATAATCGCATCAATCGTAGGGGATATCAACGAAATGAATTTACAAAATTTCATATTGTCGAAAATCGCCGTAGTTTAGTAAATGTAGGTTGTATGTAGGTTTATTAGAGATGAGGCCTCGATACAAACCTTAGGTTCAGACATCTCCACCAAAATGAAATATTTCTTAGGCGACTTCCTCTCACCATATCACAATGCAGTTAAATCATGATGCAAGCTGGACATGCTGCAATTCTGAGGAGACATAGACACTTCGGCGACGTTTATATGGTTCCCAACAACATGGACATGTTGCAGTCCTAGGAAAACATAAACATTTCTGTTTCCATTATATCGTTTCTTAAAACTTTCGAAATGGGATATTTGAAGTCGCCGTAGTCTACTATGTATTGCGTTGGCTAATTAGATGAGAGCTCGTGGTTCTAATCTTGGCTCAAACATTTCCAACATAACGTAATCTAAAAAATATTTCTTCTACAACTTCCTCTCGGCAGTATTGTGGCGAAAACTGTCTCAAATATCCGTACTTCGGACTTGTCTTTAAGCTCTAGGTCCTGTCGGTCATGCGTAAAATTAACACAAACAACATGGGTGGTGTGAGAAGCCAAGTCACATTCCTGGCTAAAGGGCGGAAGTAAGTCAGTAACTAATGTATGATATTAGAATCCATACTAGAACTTTTTGGTCTGAAGATCCGATTGTTCACAATAAAACCCTTGAGGTTTATACCGATTGCCTTACATTTATGTAAGGCGTTCTAATATTAAACATTCGCAAAGGTCTCCTGGTCAATGCAATATTTATGATGAGCAAACCATTTCACATCCATTTTCAATTTTCATTGTTTCTCTGTAAATCTTTTAATTTACTGTCATAGCTAGGCTGCATTTAACTAGCTAACAAACGTCATCTTGAAGTGTGCCCTTGTCTGATGGAGAATTTTTAAAGAAATATCGTATCATTCAAAAGTAATTCGTATATTCTGGGGCCTAGGGATATTGTTGGAAATTGCATTACCGATGAATTTGATAGAGCCGGTATGGAGCTCATAATGTTCGAAATGTTACAGGAAATGTTTTTTTTGTCGTTTTACAAGGAAACACAAATTTGTTGGCAGCGAAAACTGAGCTGCAGCATTGAAAGCCATGCCGATTTACTTGGCATTTCCTTAAATGACTTCTGCACGAGCTGTAAGTCTGTAGAGGAAGAAGAGACTTTCATAGCATTCATCTGATATATCAATGTCCGGCTCTTACTATGAAAAGGGAGAAGTTCTTCGTTTCTCGTTTTCTATCATCCTTGACTGCGTTCTTGAAATAGTATGGTGTCAAAATGGCTTTAAACTCTGGCCTCTTTGGACTTTAAAGAGGTTTCAAATCCTAACCGAATTCATCATTATCTTTCCAATCCCCTCTTGTATCCTTTCTTCTTAAGGACGTTATATACAATGGGTCAAATCGACCTCCGGGTACTGTACTTCTCTCGGGTGACAGTACACGTCCTCTAACCTAACCTAACCTAACCTAGGATGTCAGACCATTTATCTTCGTGAATCTATTGTCGTTGATACTTATTTGCCGGGTCTTTTACCTTTAATATCTTTTTACCGTATATGTTACTTACTCGTTAGAAAATTTTATAAAGTCGTTTATATTTATGTAAGCATTTACTGGCAGCATTTTTGCTAATGGTATTCATTCGATGGTAAAAGTCAAGTATGCGACCAAACAATTCGAATGAACCTTTTCATTCAGAGGTTCTTCGTTCTTTGTGCTATATTTCTTTTTTCTTTTCTGAATTTTCAACTCTGTGGGATATAAAGAACATATCGTACAGATGCTTAAGCTCTTATGTAAAATGGTAATATTTTCTTTTATTCTTTTGCGCTTTCTTTTGAAACTTATTTTCCAGAATAATAATTCACGCCTTTTTAATTATACGTGTGTCGTATTGACTGTATACGTACATTACGTGCCCGTACATGCATACATACATACGTATGTGTTTCAACTGAAGTATTGTGATTTTGTGTGTCCTCTGATCATAGTGTAAGCGAGGCACAGTATTTGTGCCCACCCAGCTGATTATGTATGGATGAGTGTAACCAGACATCCTTTTGTGAACTTTGAAAAAGAAGAGAAAAACGACAATGATTTTCAATTTTGTGTTACCAACATAACGAAGTCAGTTGTTGTTTAGAGCTTCTCCCTTATTTTACAGGAATTTTTTTCTTTTTTTCCTTGAAATTATGTTTTAACTTGAACAAGAAAAAAAAAGAAGAGAAGAGAATAAAGCTTTTGGTTGCAATTCATTCATTCATTTATTCACTCATTCATTTATTCTGTGTGCTTTTGTTGTAGATTTGAATTCATGCAGAATTGTTGTATTTTTTCCGTGTGGGTGATTTTTAATGAAAAACTAAACAAGAATAGATAGAACACTAACACAGGCATTCACATACACCCATAGATACCTTAAATTACTATGCACACACATACTAATACAAACAGAACAATACAAATAAAGAAAGGATAGGACACAGTAATAACCACTACCACATTATAGTACCATTGTTGTGTGGGATGAATAGCCTACAAATGCAGGGTTTTTTGCCAAATTTGGTATGTTTGTTGCGAAACGTTATTGGAGAAATAACGAGTGATAAATTCACTCTAGCCGCCAGGAAGCTAAAACATATCCCTGAAACTTTTATTATCAAAACGTTATTCAATTGTTCACTTGTTTTTTCCCAATCATAAGGATATTCTAGCAAAAGGAAATGAAACCTGAAGAGCTAACTGGTTATTACAGGGCTTTAGTCAGGATTGCAACCTAGCTTCTTACAACACTAATGTCGTGTGTGTTAATTTTATACATGAGTGTCGGAAACTACAGTTTCAAGTCGACTCCGAACGACAGATCTTTTAAGGACTATTCGCTCTCAGAATTCTGCTGAGAGGAAGTCGCCGAAGAAACATTTCTTTTTTTAAACGTTTTATTGGAAATGTCTGGCCTGGGTTTTGAACCATATTTTCACAATAGAAAAAGGTCCATAACACTGCTGAAAATGGTGGTTAATATATCGCTGAACAGCATATTGTCCGAGACATTTTTATTGGAGTCCGAAAATATCAAGAAGGGTCCCATTTGTATACATATAAAGTATATATATAAAGTTCTTGCATACATACATACAAACCTAATTTGCTATTATAACTTTTCAGTCCCTATTACAACCTAACTTCTGACACCACTTACGTTGTTTGTGTTAATTTTATACTTAAGTGGCGGGACCTACAGTTTAACCTCGATTTCAAACGACAAATTTTTTAAAAAGTTTTTCATGGATATTCATAGAAATCGACACATACGTACTTAGTTAGTACCGAATAATACAAAAGTTCATCGACGAAATTAATTAATTTTGCTGTTGTTGGTAGAAAACTCGACAAGTTGGGAAGGTTAAAAAGTTTCATATGGAGCCACGACCATTGAGTTGGAGAAATATTCAGAAAATAGAAACTTGCGAAGAAATTGAAAAGCATATTTGCAAACAATTAGAATGAGTTATTCAACTGTACCGAATGGAATTCAAATCAATTCAAGAATTCGTACATAACTCTCTACAAGAAGAAATGCTACGCATAATATACTGCCAAATCAATATTAAAAATAAAAATTTATGAAACCTAAGGAAACAACTACCAAGCAGAGAAGTTGCCGTGGTCTAGTAGGTAGTATGTTGGCTTATTAGACGAAAGGCCCGAGTTCGAATCCCAGGTCGGACATCAAAACTAAAATATGAAAATATTTCTTCGGCGACTTCCTCTCAGCAGATTTCTGGCAAAAACTGTGAGAGTAAAATTGCCATGAAAAGCTTCTCAAAAAATCTGTCGTTCGAAGTCGACTTTAATCTGTAGGTCCCGCCATTCATGTATGAAATTAACGCACACAACACGAGTAGTGTGAGAAGCTAGGACGTTGTACAATGGGTCAATGTGACCTCCGGGTACTGTGCTTGTCACAGTTGACAAGTACACGTCCTCTAACCTAACCTAACTACCAAGCCACCATCTTTCAAATTCAACCAAATTTCTGCGTTCTAGTCATGAAAAGTTTAACACTTCGGATACACTCCACAGAAAAGCTGTGGCTTTCATTCGAACATACATATGTACCAGAGATCAGCAATGAATCCCTTTTCCGCTACTCATAAGTACTCATGCAATTTTGAGTATGAATGCGTCAACAGTATTAAAATTCAACTACTCTGATTCATTCGTATTCACTACAACATTGGTTTATAAGTACGGGTTGCAATGAGTATGAGTACAACGTTGACATCAAACTTATAACATTCGAAATATGTTTGATTCATACGCCTACTCATTCAGATTCATAAATTTAGAAAAATATATATAGTACTCACAAATGATTCGAGTAATTCGAATCATTCGTCAAAATTTACAGTATTAGTTGTTGTTGCATTTGCAAAGAAAGAAGATACATAAATAAAAAAGACAAAGACAGCAAGCAGAGCAAACACAGAATCGTCTTGTGAGTATTGTAGTGTTCGTAGTAGTAGTATTTTGTGATTCGTGTATACGATGAATCATGGAGAATCGAAATCAATAGCATCATGCGTATTGGTAAGTATGAGTACGACGAGTATTTCAAACTTTGAATATGAGTAGTATGAGTATGATATTAATATAAGAATGAATGCGTATAAGTATCAGAAATTTTGAGTATGATTCGAATCTACTCATCGTTTTGAATACTTATTGCTGATCTCTGATATGTACATAATGGCATCAATGGGTCTTTCAAACCAAAACAAACAATTTCGATGATAACTCACACACATTCTGTTTTTTTTAATTCCTAACACTTTGTCTCAATATAAATAGCATTGTACCTCCTTAACCACTGTGCATCATTCACTTTTTTGTTGTTGAGCAAAGGCAAAAAGACACCATAATTTGTAGTTTAATTTTGTTCTCCATTTCTATGTATGTTTTATGTTCGCTTTTTTTGCATGTTTCTGTACAAAAAACGAAACTTCTATTCATGGTACGTACATATTTTTGTTTAGAGTTTATCTCCTATTACAGTGAAAATAACAAAACCACCACAACACTACAAATAAATATCATCTGAAAAGTATTTTAAACATATTTTTGTAGTAAATTTTTTCACACATAGTTTTAGTTTGGCGGGTCGTTTTTATAAATAAATTTTATAAATTTATAAAGTCAATAAAAAATATCAGAGATGGTGTCACAAGTAAAGGAAAAAGGGATATTTTCTCCTTTGAAAAGGATTAAAATTTAAGTCACTAGTTATAAGCACGTGGCTTTTGGGCGACTTGTTTATCGGTCTATAAAAAGAAATTTGTTAACAATAAATCCGCTTTTCTGCAGACATAAAAGAATTGATAGTTAGAGTCCTTTTTCTAAGCTAGTTTAGTTACGAGTTGCTGAGCGAAATTCTATTAAAAATCTTCAATCTTGATCGAATTTATCTCAGCTGTTTTATGGCAAAAAGCATAATAAAATAAAATTACCATGATATGTTTCTCATGTCTATCTTTGGGGGTCGACATTAAACTGACTGAATTCCACCAAAATCATCCAGAAAGTTGGTCAATGCAAGGACTGCATATTAGAAGCACGACTACCCTATGCTTGAAACCACCCTGAAAGTTTAATAAACAAAGCTAATTCTTGATATGAATGAATCCTTGATATCATTCAGTTAAACTTACAAGGAATGGAGAAGCAAATATGTTTGATGTTTCGCTTATTAATGTTTGGAAGCAAAACTTTAATTACCAGGTCTCGATAGTGTTCACCATTCACCGTAATGGAAGCTCTTTGCTAATTTCGAAAGAAATAAGCCTCACGAAACAATCCATTTCAATGAATGTAATGATGATTCGTTAACGGCTTCTATTCTGCTTATTGAGACAATTCCTTAATAAAAATACTTATGTACAGACACTTTCCGATGAGCTACAGTCCGATAATCGTTTGGCTTCAATTATTTCACGAGCTGTACTTTACTGGCACGTAACCTGAGATCCTTGTAACAGAATCACAAAGTTAAAGAACTATGAGTAATCGACATACCGGCGTCTTCTTCAACACATCGCGCTACTGCTACAATATTCTCTAAATTTTCCATATTTGTTTTGAATTCAGATAGCCACGTGATAGTACTTCATCTCATTTTCCATTAAACATAGGGAAAAAAGGCAGTTTGGAGTTGAGAGCATCTTGAGCACCTTTGTTGCTTGCGGTTTGTGGAACAGTAGCTTTATTGGATCATACTCCTTCAAGAACGATGCAAAATGGCAATCTTACAGCTAATGGAGCAATATACTGGGTAAAGATTAATGAGGCCCACAGTAGTCGTAGTCTAGTCTAGAAGTGCAGTGGCTTGTTACACGTGAGGCCACTGTTCAAAACATCAGATATCTCCAAAGAAACCATATATGAAAAATATTTCTTCGGCATTTTCCTCTCAGTAGATTTCTGCTTAAAACTCAAGGAGTAAATGAAATTGCCATGAAAAGTTTCTTAGAAAAATCTGTGGTTCAAAATCGATTTTAACTGTAGGTCAATCCATTTATGTATAAAATTAACACATACAACATAAGCGATGTGAGAAGTTAGGTCAGCAATCCTGACTGGAAGGGCAGTAATGACCAATTATGTATGTATGTGATCTGGGCTTAACAGACTACAGCTGCTATTGGTAAAATACCTACCGAAGTATTGCGAAAAATATATAAATATGGGAGCTTAGGGATAGAAGTAATTGAAGGCAAAAGGAAATAATACAAAAAAAGTAATTCCTTTACTACCACAAATAAATATTTCGTTTAATTTTTCAAATTTGTTTCTATTTTTTTAATTTTAAAATTCACTTACTTACTTAACTGATCATTAACAACCCGATTTAAGGATTTCCGCCTGACGTAACACGTCCTTCCAGGCTCCTCTGCTTATTGCGTGCCTACGCCAGTTAGTCACACCAATCGATGATATGGGTTCCTCGATTTACAAGATCGTCGTCTTCGCCGATTTCCACAGATCTCCGCATTAAGTACCTGTCTCGCCGTATCATCTTCCTCCATTCGGACGACATGGCAGAGCCAGCGCAGCAGCTGGATGTTAATACGCTGAACAACGTCCACGTCGTTGAAGAGCTCATACAGCTCACTGTTGGGTCGGATGCGGAAATCATTTCGAATACTCTCAAGCATGCTGCATCAGTGTTTAATAGGATCCATGCCTCTGCGCCATAAGGAAGCACGGAAAGGATTAGCGTCTTGTGGAGTAGTAGTTTTGTCGTACGAAAGAGCTCCCTGTTATTCAATTGCCTAGTGATCCTGCGCTTGATCGCCAGGCTGATATCATTAATTTTAAAAATTTTAAAACTCAAACAGTTAAAAAATTTGTTCTTTATAATATGGAAGTATTTTCACTTAGTCCGCAACTGTCACATGTTAGGTTAGTATATTCACAGCGAACAGTGGTGAAGAGTTAAATACACGCAGTAGTACAGCATATAGCAGCATAAATAAACATACAATTGTTATAAATAAATACATATATACACATACATACATGGTACGGTGGATTATATACAGGATTTTAAATTCTCAATGTTTCTCTTAAAAGCACGCACATTTTCATATACATACATTTATGTTCATAATAGCTTTTTATGTATGAATGTGTGTGTTCATGTGTTACTGTAAAATAAATACTTATAAAAACACACTCATGTGAGCCATACAGGTAGTTACACATACCGTTGTGTAAATTGGTCTCCAGTGTCATTTTCCTCTTGTGGTATGTTTTGATAAAAAAAAAACAAAACAAAACATTATACTGTGTACTGGTATATACTTACATTATATTGTAGCTGATATATTAGAGTTGTTATTATTTATATCGTACTCTCTTTTTGTTCTGTTTTTGTTTTCTGTTTTGTATTCTTTTTAATACAGAACTAAGCATTAAATAATGATGGCAATAAATTTCATTTATTTTTTTAAAATTTGAATATTTTTTTAAAGCTTCTTAACGCGTTAATAATTTCGTCAATTATTACCATATACGAGTACGCTTGTCCCAGAGAGTGTATTATTATTACTTTTTTTTCATTAAAATGATACGATTAAATTCATAAAATTCTCTACCACTATGTTAGAAGTTAAATGTAATAATTTCATGAATTACACAGAATTTGTCATAACTGAAGCCATTGAAAATACTCGGTGTAAATACTGGCATTGAGTATAAATTGGCATTGAGGATTGGTGGTTAAGCACGCTTGATAGAATTGAAATTCTTTTAAATAATTTTAAATCTTTTTTAATGAAATTTCATTGGAAGGTATGAAACCTAAAAATGTATTCATAGTTTTGTTGTACTTGAGCTATCTTTGTAAAACACTTTGGGATGTTAATCACGAAATTATACTGAAAAAGTTGAATTATTTGTGAGCTATGTACTTGAGGCCCAAGTGAGCTGTTTCATACATACATAATTGGTCTTTACGATCCCCTTCAGCCAGAATTACGACCTAGCCTCTCATGCCACTTATGTTGTAAGTGTTAATTTTATATATGAGTGGTGGGTCCTACAGTTTAAAGTCAATTCCGAACGGCAGATGATTGTGAGAAACTTTTCATGACAATTTTTATTTATTCTCTGAGTGTTTCATAGAAATCTTCTGAGAGTCAGACGCCAAAGAAATATCTTCTTCATTTTTCATCGTTTGTTGCATATGTCTGACCAGAGGTTTGAACCGTGGCCTCACGTCTAATAAGCCAATACTCTACGTACTGCACTATGGCGACTTTAATTTTAATGACTAGCTTAAATGATTTACAGGCCTAGTAAGATTCATGCAGGCCAAAGTGCCGAAGTATGACCAAACTGAAGCCAAAAAGCAGGTAAATATATATGGCGATCCATTAATTTGGATTCAGAAGAATATACAGAATTAAATAATTTTAACCCATTGGAAAAATCATGGGACATCTTCTCCATGTGGAAGTTTATGTTTATGACTGGCATAAAGGCAATTTAAGTTGCAAATGAGGTAGAAAACACAGGACACAGCAATACTATGTGATAGTCAAGCAGCCAATTGGGAACTCGGCTCTTATGAAGTTAATTCGAAGACAATAGGGAACTGCGGGGAAACGGAATTCGATACGCAGACAGACTAAATTACCTTTCTATTGGGTCCTAGAAGTTACCGTCGTCTAGATAAATGACTCTTTCCAAACCAAATGGATTCAGAGTCTTTGAGTCGTGCTATCCAGGAATAACCTAAGGTAAGTAAGTTCTCAACTCAACTAATCATTTTTGTCAGTGCCACATGTCAGGAAAGTATTTTTGGATACAGAAAAATCTACACTGAAAACCCAAATGATAACGAAATCTGCCTATAGGAAGAAAGCTCATCATGTCTTTGAAAACATAGCGGTGAGCAAACAAGAATCCTCAAAAAGAAAGAAAATTTGTTGTACGTTTTATTAAAATCTATTCATTACAACAATCAACTTTCAATATTTAAACAATTTTAGTATTCAAGAATATATATATTTTTTTTTTCAATAAAAAACAAAATTATTTTAATTTCATCCGTTTTATAAGTCTCAGAGTAAAAATATCTCTTTAAGGCCCGTAACTATCAATATAAGCCTGGCCAGTAATATTATCTACTGCCTCGTAATTTGTAGCGCGCAGCAATCGTTCGAAATGTAATGAACATTTTAATAAATTTAAAAAAAAGGTTTGTTATTTAAAACAGACAGAAAATAAGGGAGAAAGAGAAATAAAACAATAAGCAAAAAAAAGTTGGCCGTAAGAAAAAATAGAACGGAAGCAGGCATAACTGGGACATAAAACTCGCTGGTGCAAATTTTATGAACTTCTAGTTTTTTTTTTTGTTATTGTTTGGTTATTAGCTTACTTTCATCTTATACATATTACAAAAAAATAATGTTTTTTTTATATTACACTCGAAGTTAAACATTAATATGGTTTCAACAGATATGACCTCATTTTAAATTGACATCCCACTCTTTGCTTTATCGCAGTATCTCATCACATGACGAATTTTAATCTGTAATTACTCTTATGTGAATACAGCTTTTGACCCGCCACAGAAATATCTAAAATATGTGTTAATTTTTTCCATATGTGCCGAGATCTACAGTTTAATGTCGATTTCGAGTGGCAGGTACTCTCAGAGTTTTCAGTCGCCGAAGTAATATTTTCTTCATATTTCGTGTTATTGGCGGCCTCACGTCTAAGAAGCTAAGAAGCACGTTAGCTATTAGATAATAGTGACTTCCAGAGTTGACAAACTTCTTCTTCTTATATATAAAAATGAATGTGTGTTTATTTGTTTGTGGGTTTGTCTGTTTGAAGTCTATAGACGGCTAAACGCCTGAACCGATTTTCTTGAAATTTTCACAGTATCTTTCTGTATGTCTGGAAGGAGTTATAGGCTACTTTTTTAAATTGAAATAGGCAAATAAAATAAAATGAAATAAAAAAATAAAAAAAGTATGAGTGTTATTGTCTAACAAAATATTACGTATACGTCACCCGTCAGCTCTATGTAATCTTCTTATATACATAAAAATGAATGTTTGTTTGCAAGTAATTAATAGAATCGTAAACTATGCACTTGATCACGTTATTATCTTCAGGAAAGTTGTTGCGCATGAGTCGACGAAGGATTCTAAATTGGTATGACCAATATCCGATAGGTGGCGCCACTGAAAATTATTCAAAATGAATGAGAAGATATACACCTCAAGCACAAAATCTTCGAGTACATGCCGCTGAGACCCGTTCGCATGAATTACTTGAACAACGAAAAGTGATCGAATGCGTACTACTCAGGCCCGTTCGTCTGAATCATCTGGACAACGGGAAACAAAATCAATAAAATGACTCAATATTAATCGGGCATTTGTGTAATGTCTTTCCTGAAAATTTATTTTAGTTTGTGGCGCAACAACGCGCTCAGAGTACAGCTAGTAGGTTATATTGTTCATGCCCACTCTCAGCTACAGTTTTAATATTTTCGGGTAACGCACTGTATGAGCACGCTCACATCTTGGCGCATCAACAATGAAACCAGAACATTAGCAATACAATTTGGTCCTTTCTACTCTCTGCGACCAAATTTTGTATGGGTTTTTCGTGCAATTTCTGATCCATTATCTTTCTTTTGGAAATAAATTTCCAATAAATCCCAACGTTGCTCAAGCGCAAATCGATTATCGTAATGAAACAGTTGAGATAATATACTGAAGTTTGTGATAGAATAAAATAACAAGTATTGCCAGATTCGAAATAGCAAATGTTTTAAATTTAAAATCGATAGATGGCCAACCCGATAGATACTTACCTCATCTAAGATTGTAGAAGAATGTCGAGTGCCTGTGAAAGAGATAGTTCCTTGTCGCCAAGTATTGAAAGTAAAATGTTTTTATACGCTGGATTGGAATTACTCTGCTGAGCGGCAGACAAAAATCTCCACAATCCTGCTTCATGTGCGAAAGAAGGATACCAGACCGATGTGGAACAACATGAAAATATGCTAAAAAATTTAAGTAACACCTTAAAGGAGTTTTCAGTCAGTTTTAACTAATAACAGAGAAGTCGCCATAGTCTAGTTCGTAGTTTGTTGGCTTATTAGACGTGAGGCCTTGGTTTAAACTCCAGGTCAGGCACCCCAATCAAAACGACATATGGAAACATATTTCTTCGGTGACTTTGTCGTGGATAAAATTGACACACACAATTGGAAAGCTCGGTCGTAATCCTGACTGAAGGATTTTAATAACCAATTAAGTTTAACTAGGTTTAGGTTTAGGTCGGAGTGGTAGCTCTGATATCACAAAGCTCACTTGAGCACGCATAGCGGCCCGTTGTGATGCCACAGGTGAACGCAGTCCCTGTACTAACCAAGTTCCACCAAAATCAGGGAAAAGGAAGAAGTTGGTCAGCGCAAGGGCTGCACAATTAAGTTTAACTAATAACATATATTTTTTATAGAGTCATCTCTCCATTATAGACAAATTTGTAAGCGAACTCTTTAATTCAAAAATTACTTGTGGGTCTGAAGATACGTTTCGTATGTAAGGAATCAAAGAATTCTTAGTTTTCATAAAGGAATACATTTCTCATCCTATATACTCAAACACAATAGAGGCATGAATTTTTTCGAGTGTTTATTTACTACTGTCTGTTGTTCTTTTTTACACTTTTTATTTATAACTGTCATGGTTATTACAGGCGAGAACTGAAACAAAGAATGAAAATTATGAAAAAATAATACACAATCAGGTATAGACGACACTGAAATACTTTACACTTCAGAAAGGAAAAGCAACTCTTGAAGTTTGATGATGAAGATGTTCAAGCCACAATAGTCGCCTTCTTACGGCAGCGGTCATATGTCAATAAGTGAACCTCTGCAACATAATCCTTACTCTGCTAATAGAATTGTATTCTACCATGTAGCTCAAATCAAGTATATGGTAGGAGATATAAGGCTTATATTTTAACCTACAAAAACATTAGTTTGGAAAAAAGTAAGAAAACGAAAAAAGAAACTTTTCAACAATAAATAGAAAAAGTTTTAACCGCTTTCGTATTGAACTGGTTACCATCAGCAAAAACCAATCGGCAAGAAGAGGAAAAAAAAAATTTAAAAAGAATCAAAGAAATTCTTTGTATGTATGTAATGTAACAAACATTCGTACGTATATACAAATAATTTTAAGATTCAAAAATATGAAGAAAACAAAACAAAAAGTGTTAATTTTCGTCCCAAACATATTTTCATGTAACCTATACAGGGTGAGAATGAAAATAATACATTGTACAGTGGGGAAAACACAAGTTTTTGCAGATGTTATTAAGTTATTTATCCTACTTTATAATGACGTTATAGGTACAGTGTCTGGTAAGTATATATGTATTCAAGGACATTCTTATACAAACACATATTTTGTCTGAATATTAATAAAAGTACAAAGTACCACAATTTATGTAGCCTAGAAAAGTGCTTCAACTTTTTTGCATTGTTTCCTTAAATATCTGGGTTGAATTCTTTACAGGGCCGGGGAATTCTAGTCGAAAATGGTTTTAAAAGCAGCTTGTGCCACCTGCCACAAAAGAAGGGCAAGTTTGCAAGATGGGGAATTCATCCTAGTGTAGTTTGCTTTATAAATTCCGTGAACTTTTCTTTTGGGCGCCCCTCTGTAAAAATTGCTGTGTGAAGTTTCTTGATATAGATGCACACCAACTCCATACAAATTACTTGTCCGACGACCAAACTGTTGATATATGTACATAGATACGTTAATGTACAATATAATGCTTTGATACACAAGGACATTAGTACCACTGAGCAGTCTTCTGTTGTTTTTCTTAAGTCGCAGTTGCACTCAAATGCAAACCCTAGTGGTCTAATTCGACCTGACTTAAAATTTTGAATGCTATTCATTCAGTGAAGTCGTGGCAAGCATTTGAGATGATATCTCAAGCACACAGTTTGTTTTATATGGATTAAAAGATAACAAGCGCTAAACGAAAGATTCATTATTTACATTCAAGCAAATTGTAGTTATTAAGCAACTTAAGTGTGGTCGTCGATTTCGTTAATAAAAGATATCCGTGAACGAACAGCGGGAAAATCTTGCCAATACTGACTGAAGGGTTGCACGATAAGTCTGCTTAAACTCCAAAGAAACGCGGTGTGTACGGTTGTCGTGGTCATTATGGGGCATTGTATTATGAGCACGCATGCAGTATCTTAGACATCTTTCTAATGATTTCTGCAGAAGCTGCGGTGGTAAGGAAGAAGAGAAGACTATATTCTTCATCTACTGGGTACATGCTCGGAACTATAACTTATTTACTTATTTAACTGACCATTAACAAAACGATTAAAGGATTTCGGCCCGCCTTAACGCATCCTTTAAGGCGCCTCTGCCTCTTGCGCGCCTTCGTCAGTGGGTCACACCAATCGAGATCAGGGCTTCCTGGATTTGGTCTTTCCAATGCAAACAAGGTCGTCTTCTTCGCCGAATTCCGCAAATCCCCGTCTCGCCGAAACATCCCTCTCCATTCGAACGACATGGCTGAGCCAGCGCAGCTTCTGGATGTTAATACGCTGCTCAACGTCCACGTCGTTTAGGAGCTCATACAGCTCACTGTTGGATTGGATGCGAAAATCATCGCCAACTCGAACTGAACCCAATATCTCTCGTAGAACTTTTCTCTCGAATACTCTCAAGGCTTCTGCATCGGTGCTTAATAGTATCTATGCCTCTGCGCCATAAAGAAGCACGGGGAAGATGAGCATCTTTAGTTTTAGTTGGTGTCTACTACTCAGATGATTTGAAGGAACTGTCTTGCATTGGCATTATCAGCTGATTCGCTTCACCAAAAGCCTTATGACATTACTATGCTACCACAATGGATGATATTTGGCCTAAAAGTGTCCATCTAAGGAAGTTGCAACCAACTCGACATTACAGTTTTCTTTGTTATTTCTTTCAAACTCGACCACTGTGCTTTGGCTTAAAACAAAAGTTAAACAAAGAAAAGAAATAATGTTGGTTTTCTCGCAGAGTAAAAGGAAAGCAAAACATCGACCGGCAAAATCATAAGAAACAACAAATGATGAACAAAAGTTGTAGAATAAACAGGAAATTACAGGGTGTTGGTTATTGACACTAAAAAGAAAAATATTGATTCACATTTAAATTTGTAACATTCAGTTGTAAGGCCTCCTTGCACCACCATTTTTACTACTTGTTCGTTGGGTTGTTATTAGCCAAGTTAACATTTATTGTTATTATTGTAACCAATTTGTAATGAACTTTTTTGCCAATGAAACAAGAGAAAACAGTTCAAAGTATTGGCAATACGTTGCGTATCATTAATGAAATTGGCTCAGTCACAGTGAATTGTTATTGCCACGATTACAAAGCGTGTTCGTTCTTCATTTTTTGCACCCTTAAGGGTGAACATATTTATTTAAATTAAGGATATTCACAGTTTAATGGCCACCATGGCATCAGTAATGCTGGAATACTGGGATACTGGCATGACCTTAACGGAAACTTTTTTATTTAATAATTTTTCGGCCTGAGGTTTAATTCATTTACAACAAAAATGTTTGTTCGACAAGCGCTTGTGAAAGCGTATTGTTGCCATTAACGCGTATCTGTTTTCTGTTTTTTTAATCTAATTTACCCATCATTTTATGTTAAATATCTTGAGGGCAATTTGATTAAAAATAGAAACTCAATCAGTAAATTTAAACAAATAAAATTTGAAATTATCTATGTATTCTACAGTTTCTGTTTATCAGTCACATTAAAGCTTTATTCTATAGCAGGCGTTAAATATTAAAAGTCATTAAACAGGTCACCACCATCGCTGAATTTGTTTTCCATTATTTTGTAACAATTCATGCCGGGGATCCGTGTAAGCGGTGGAGTTCATTTTTCGTTCGTTATTTTCTTCCATTTTCAATGCTTAAGATAATTGACTTAAACTGTGATAATCATTGAATATGCAAATTAAAGAAATTTGAATAAAAAGCAGGAAAATGAAATGAATGAGGAAAGAAAGAACGAAAGAGCGAAGATAAAATGATGAAGAAATAAATGAAAAGTGTGTACAATTTTATCATCAGTTTTATTTGTTTGGCATGAGTGAAAAAAAAGAAAATGTCACTTGCATGGCGTTCAACAATAAATTCGATTAAAGTTTCTTTTTTTTGTTTTTGTTTTTGTACCAACTGACTTTTGCATTCACAGTGATTAGGGCAACCCGAAAGCAAGATACTAAAACCGGTTGCAAACCGATTAATACAGTTAAATAAAACGATTGATTCAAATAATTTTCAAATCTTGCTTCTGGGTTTATTGCTTGCTAATGATTAAAGGCCTGTTTCTGTAAGACAAACGATTTCACTTGCTTGTCCATTTATATGGGAAACACAAACAAAAACAGTAAAGTTTTGTAAACAGCTAAGCAAGTGAAATTGTTTGCGTTACAGAAACAGCGCATAAATATTCACTCAAATGTTTTGTCATAGCCCAGCACATCTCAAGTAATAGCTAAGGAGTTCAATGCCTTTTTTATTCTTGTTTAACAAATTCGTATCGATTACTGTCAGTAAATTTTATGAAAACATCAAAACATAAAAATTGTTCAAGCAGGGCATCATGTGTATACATCAAGATTAGCTCTTGAGGTACGCTATTGTTAGAAAATTAAAGGACAAATGGCCCCCTTATTTTTTATAACTTATTGGCGTTTGCGCCACAATAAGAATTACTTACTTACTTACTTAATTGGTCATAACAACCCGTTTAACGGATTTCGGCCTGCCGCAACACATCCTTCCAGGCGCCTCTGCTTCTTGCGAGTCTACGCCTGTTGGTCACACCAATCGATGACAGGGCTTCTCGATGTGGTCCTTCCAACGGATACAAGGTCGTCCTCTTCGCCGACTTCCGCAGATACCTGCATCAAATACTCGTCTCGCCGGAGAATCCTCATCCATTCGAACGACAAGGCCGACCCAGCGCAGCAGCTGGATGTTAGTACGCTGTACAACGTCAATGTCGTTGAGGAGCTCATACAGCTCGGAGCGGATACGGAAATCATCGCCAACACGCACTGGACCGAAGATCTTACGTAGGACTTTTCTCTCGAACACTCTCAAGGCCGCTGCATCAGTACTTAATAGGGTCCATGCCTCAGCGCCATAAAGAAGCACGGGTAGGATGAGCGTCTTGTAGAGTGTTATTTTTGTCGCACGAGAGAGGTCTCTGCTACTCAGTTTCCTATTGAGACCATAGTAGCACCTGTTGGCAATAGTGATCCTACGCTTGATCTCCAGACTGACATCATTTTTGGTGGTATAAGAATACTATAAGAATACTCCTTCAAATTGGAAAAAGCACAATGGAATTTCACAAACTATAGATGGTCCAACAAAACTTGTTGAAATCACCGTAATCTAGTAGGTAGTGTGTTGGCTTATTAGCCGTAAGGCCACAATGCAAATCCTGGGTCAGACATCTCCAATATCACAAAAGATGAAAAAATATTTATTCGTTGTCTTCCTCTCAGCAGATTTCCGGCAAAAACTGCCATGAAAAATTTTACATAAATCTGCCGTTCGGTATCGACTTTAAACTGTAGATCCCTCCATTTATGAATGTATATAATTAACACACGCATACAGGATAAGTGGTGTAAAAAGATAGATCGTAGCGGTCAGCAGGAAAACGAGTGAACTACATCAGTTCTACAAGAGAACGGATTGTACTCTTACAGGAATTCTAACAGGACACTGCGCTATTGGCAGTTTCGCTGAAAAGCTCGTGGTCTATTCCGATAAACTGGCACTAAACGGGTCATACAGATTACATAATCCAGCCAAGCGTATTTCAGGCGGATATTATTGCTGATGAACAATTTGCACGTATGATTAAAACCAGAAGGTAAGTACCTTCATCGAAATTGATCATGTATGTGGACAGTTGTCCAGCAATCAGATTGCTGGGACGCCCCCTCTTCAAATCAAAGGGCGTCAGAAGTTGCATGGACTCTCTACGACGTACACGGCAAAACAACACACGGGCCACTACCATATAGAGGGAAACGAAATGGCGGACGAACTGAAATGCAACGGATCAGCGATGTATAAAGAAAAGCCGATAGAGGACATATTTGCTCCCCATACAGGAATACTTTTTGAAATTGGAATTCAACGAACTTGCATACATGGTTGCCGATTTTCCGAATTGCTTTGTCCAGCAGTGGACAGCAGGAGGACCAGGAATCTACTTGAGTTTGACTAGAGAATGCTTCGCGCTTTAACAGGAATTCTAATGGGTCAGTGTGCTATTGGCAGTTTCGCTGATAAGCTCGATCTGCCCCATCAGGATTACTGCCGAAGCTTCCAGGATATGGAGGAAATGGAATCGGCACAACACATTTTATATCAGTGCCCTGTACTTCAAAACAGACGTCATCGGTCTTTTAGGTGGAAGAACGTTTGAAGATCTGGCCATGGTGACGGACGTGCCACAGAGGGAACTGGCCGGTTTCATCTGGAGCTAGAGGTGATTCAAACCCATGGCTAAAGGATCATTACAAATGAGCTTGTCTACCTCACATTGGTTAATACAATAAGCCATATCAACCACTGATTGAACATGCCAGTGAACGGTAAGCTACCAGCTAATTTAGCTTAACCTATTGTTGTTTTGAAAATGTGGCCGTTAAGGCATGCCAAAATTTATGAAGAATTGTTTGTATTATTAACAAATTAAGTGGTCATGGTCCCCAGTCCGACTAATGGACAAATGTCTTTCAAATATTGGTATACGGTGCCAACTACCGAGATCGCAAGATTTGACCACGAAATACTTTTTCTTCTGGGAATTTCTTAAGTCACAGTTGTATGCGAATAAGCCACAAGTCACAGTGGTCTTGTAAGCCGAAATAACCTTTGTGATCGTTCAAATTCAGCTTAATTTATGTGTTAGAGACATCGAAAATATAAAAAATGCTGTTATATCTCACACAGACTTCGCTTAATTCAAATTTACAGATATTCAGCCCATTACTCAACCATAATCAAACTTCAGAAGGCATATCCAGTTCTTACAAAGTTAGATATTTACTGAAGCTTTTCTAAGCCGAGTTTTTGTTGAAAAATTATAGCCGGAAATCCATTTTTTGTATTTAAATCAATTTTTTCCCCTTAAATTCTCTATTTTTTAAATACCCTATCAGAACCCATATTTATTTCGCCTGTACATCTGACTCCTATTGCACGTGAATGTAGAATATAAATAAAAAAAAATATTCTACATATTGACACTGTGTCGTGCTGCTTCCAATAAGAAACGAAAATATTCGAAAAAAAAAACAAAAAAACGCGAAATAAAACGTACAACTTGGCAGATAGACATGGACTAGAGAAAAATGTTTTCTTATTTGTTGGAAAAAGAAGATGAAGAAGAACACTCGATAACACCAACTAAACCTCGGGTATAATTAACCCCTTCTAACATTACCGAAAATGGTTTGTATTACGCGATAGTTTTCCTGGTCATGTTTTATCGAAATGGGTGTTCTTCCGTTCGAGAAACGCACCGCACACTTGACCCATTGTAAGATGGTCATAAGCGTTCTACCAAGAGCACTAGTGTACGAAACTAGGAAGAGAATAGTAAACGATCGACCAACACAGGTACATCGCCGAAATGCAATTTTTGGCGAGAACATTCTCGTTGACCTGAGTGTGCAGACAAATTCAAGGTAGTCAATTTCGCGTCACTCACAAGAACACGAGCTTTTGTAGACCAGAATTTGGAGAATTTTGTGTTGAAACTTGATGCTTATTAGACGTGAGGGTACATTTCAAACTCCAGGTTAGGCATCATAATCAAAACTAAATATGAAGAAAATATATCTACGGCGACGAGTTCCTCTCACCAGATTTCTGGGAATAAAATAAAATTTGCCTTGAAAAGTTTCTCAAAAATCTGTCTTTCGGAGTCGTCTTTAAACTGTAGGACCCGCCACTTATGGATAAAATTAACACACACAATATAAGTGGTGCGAGAAGCAAGGTCGTATTTCTGACTTCTGGATTGTTATGAGCAATTGTGTATTTATGTATGTATGTATGTATGTATTTGTGTTCGAATGACCGCAACTGACTTCTTGGGTATAGGTTATCCGAAATGTTCAATTTTCCATGACTCTGGCGATTTGTGGCTTTGAGGACAGTTTGCGGCAGTTTGTATACACTGGAACGTTGCTCCGGAAAGTATCAAAGCACTGAGGATTTATATCTCCTAGTATTGTTATGATTGAATCCAATTTCTTTCTAAAGGGTCCGCCAAATAACGATCGGTCCAATTTTTAAGCACGTTATCGATTGTGTGCAGCTGTATTTCACTAATGGCTTCACGAATATTGTCCTTTAAAGCGTCAATTGTCTCTGGCTTGTCGGCGTAACACTTATCTTTGACGGCACCCCATAAATAATAGTCCAACGGTGTCAAATCGCAGCTCCGAGGTGGCCAAACGACATCAGCTCTGCGGCTGATAATGCGATCTTCAAAAACAGGGCGCAAAACATCGAGTGTAGCTTCGGCTGTGTGGCATGTAGCGCCGTCCTGTTGAAACCAAATGTTACCAAAACCCTCTTCTTCAATTCTTGTGAACAAAAATTCGTTCAACATGGCCCGATAACGATCGCCATTGACTGTAACGGCCACTTCTTGCTCATTTTCAATTTTGCTTGTTTACATACCCGCCAAGATTAAAATGAGCTTCATCTGAAAAGATGATTTTTTTTGCCAAAATCGGCATCTTCTGTAAGTCGATCGAAGGCCCACTTAGCGAAGCGAAAACGAATTGGATGGCGTTAACCAAGGTCTTTATGCAAAATTTGTCTCAATGATGTCTCCGAAATGTTCAATTGTTGAGGACGACGGTGAATTGATGTTAATGGTGCTTCACGCACACTTTCTGCCACGCACTGTTTTTGGCTTTTCACGCTTAGGTTTTTCGATGAGGATGCCAGTTTCTTTCACTTTTTTCACAAGATAACGAACATAGGGAGCTGACGGTGCTTCTCTTCTTAAAAAATCCGTACGCAATTTTCGCACACATTCTGCAACATGATTTTCAAGTAATGTCGCAATATTTCCCAGCGTTGTTTAAGCGTATACACAACCATATTCGTTCAGCGGAAGGATAAAACTAATTATCTGTCAAATCAGACATGAGCTAAAAAAACGTTAGACGGCGGACCCTTTATCAGTCAGAGCTGTCCGATTGTAGATAACTGACGATAAACGCTCATAACAGATATAACTCGTTTCAGAGGAGTGGACTGAAATAATTCAAGAAAGTTTGTACGCGATAAAGACTTCCTATGGACGGTAAGGTTGTATTCCTAATGGTGAGTGCACAACATGTCTATATAATGGCTTAGGTGTATGCCATGAGACCCTTGGTTTGCATTTTGGACAATTTTGGCGGAGCACGTTTAATCAATACTGTAAATTATGATATCCCAAATATTAATACATAATCGTAAACTTTTATATGAAAACAAGTTAATTTAGTTTTTGCAACACTTTTGCTCACTTTCGACATTTAAGGGGTTAAAACTTTTGTTAAATGTTAATACTCATGTTGTGGTTTATAGACGTATGTTGTTCACTAGCTATGCAGTAACGATCAAAACAAACCAGAATTATCGAATTTGTGACGATATCAACTCATGAGATCAAAGAGTCACTGCATTCCGAAAAAGTCACTGTTTGGTAACGATTTTGGGCTCACCAGGCCACATTTCATTAAGAACGCTGTTGGCCAGGCCTTTAATTTCCTATAATTACTAACTTATTTGGCTTGCATTGGCTGATCTCGACACCAACGACATAGTGTTGCAATGGAGCAACATAGCTCATGCCACATTCTGAACTTTAATTTGATGGTCCTGATGTCTGTAGTGAAAACGTTGTTCTTCACATCATTTAATTGTGTGCTGTAATCTCAACTTGGAGAATAAATGTTCAAGTGGGAGCTTCTCAAAACAAACGTTGTCAATTTGGGACTCACGGCGTCAGCTGGTAATATTTTTTTAGGAACGATGGTGTCTAGGTGAGCACTAGAGGTCACTTAACCTTAATTGGATTATCTAGACACTAATGACATGCGGTTCTAATAGCATGGCACAGGGTCAAGGCATTCAAGCGATTTGAGCTTGATAGACTTTTTCTTTTGAGGTTTTCTTAAGTCGCAGACTAATGTGAATAAGCACAAACCACAGTTGCCCTCAGAGACAACATATCTCATGTCACCGATAAAATTTAACCTGATCTATGCGTTACAGTCATGGGAAATTAAACATTTCGAATGACATACACCCAGAACAGCAGTAGCGGTCATTCGAACACACATGCATGCATGTATGAATACGCAATTGGTCATTACAACCCCTGACTTGGGATTACGACCTAGCTTCTGCCACCACTTATGTTGTGTGTGTTATTTTTTTATATCTGAATGGCGGAATCCACAGTTTAATGACGACTTCGAATGACAGATTTTTTTGAGAAACTTTTCATAACAATTTTTATTTTTCTTTCAGAGTTTTTTCCAAAAATCTGCTGAGAGGCAGTGGTCGAAGAGATATTTTCTTTATATTTCGCTTTGTTATAGATGTGTGACCTGGGGCCCTACGCAAAAATGCATTCCAATTCATTTACTTACTGGACTGCGAAGACTTCAATATAAGTGAATTAGCGTTATAGCGTCGATGCTATGAAATCAATTTTAGTCTCATACGTTTTGATCGACACTGTTCAAACATTCACAATGCTATGGTATATTTCAACGAATACATATATTATTTAGTTGATAATAATATTATTGTTATTGTTGTTGTGCTTTTTCTTTGTTGTATTTTTAATGTTTGGCTAAATTTCGTTTCCGTTTGGTATTTTATATGCAAAATACAACTTTCTGATGCAAATGTTTTATCAACAGAGAGCGTCGAATAAGAAAAAAAAGAACAATAAATGCAGAGGCTTATACCACTAAGGCAAATGGTAAAGACGAAAATTCAATTTCCTCTACTACATGTTTAGTGTTGTTGTTGTTGTTGTTATTATTGTTACTCTAACTGCCACTATCGCATTAGACAATATGGTAATGTGTATGTGCGTGTATGTGTTTTTAACATTTTTCTCCATTGAATTTGCATTCAAAAGTCGTTGATGTTCAAAAAAATGTTTTTTTTTTAAACCTTTGCAAGTGTATGTATGTTGTATGTGTGAGAGGCAAAGAGTGTGTATGAGAGAAAGAGAGTGTGTGTGTCTGAAAACAAAACACTTGTTTGTGTTTGTTGTTGCACTTGCAAGCTCCTTGTGTATACATGCTGTTGTATGCATATGTGTGCTTATCATACAGACGTGTTAGCTTGCAATGGCATACGAATGAGTTGTAGTACCCATAAGAGCCGGCAATTCGTATGTGCCACTTCCGGTATCTTTGTTGTTTTTTGTTTCAGTTATATTTACTTGCATTATTGGTGTTGTTGTTTTCAAAAAAGGCGTAAATGTGTAATGCTCATGAACCAACACTTCATCTTTCTCGTTTTTAGTTTTGTTATTGCATTTCGGTTTGTGAAATGCAGAAAATTCGTTTATTCTTCTTCTTTTACTTTTGTTTTTCTTCTTTCTTCCATTCTGTTTTTGGCCATTTCAATGTTTAAGTTACGTTTCTATATACAGGTTCGTTCCTTTGCTTTAACTTATGTACATATATGTGAAGTTCTATTTGGCATTTCGTGTCTTGCAAGCAGTATCCAGTAAGTTGATTTGAGTACTTACTTACTTACCATCGTTTTATCGTAATCTCTCTGATCAGTTTAGAATTTTAAATAAATTGTTTTCGTTTCAATCCTCAATCCATTTGTGAGTTAAAAACGAATATTGATTTTAAAATGACTATTCCAAGTGCAGAAAATGTAGATTTATTACTCCTAACTTAAGTCCAACATGTATTCCATTGATTTTTATGTACTTGAGATTTAAGTCGAAAGATATTCGGGGAAACAGTGTTGTATACATACTCGTAAATATTACTACGAAATTAATTATAGCATGTACTGTTGGGTAATTAATCGTTATTATTGCTTTTTTGTTTTTTTCCGTAAACTTCCAGTACAAATAATTGTCTATCAATATTGGTAACGTAAGTTGTATGCAACATTTACTTCATATGTCAACAATCTTGAAATTATGCTTAACTGTTTAGAAAATGCATTGAAAAAGTGTGTAAGGCATCCTTGGTTGGTTCATATTAATGCTGTTAAGAACTTCTTTAACGAATTTCTTCTGCCGTGGGTGCAGATCCGCTGACGAAGAGGAGACTGTTATCCATATTTTCTGTCAGTGCCCGTCTCTTGCTAGGTGCAGATATAGGTTATTTGGCTCTCCATTTCTTGTCAGCTTGACGGAGCTATCATCTATTGACATCATGGATATAGCTTCGTTTATCAGACTTTCTGGCTGGTTTCTAGCGCTGGGTAATCGTGCTTTTAATGGGCAGACTTGCGCTGACCAACTTCTTCCGCTTCCCTGATTTTGGTAAAATTTGGTCAGTACAGGGACTGCGTTCAGCTGTAGCATCACAAATGGCCGCTATGCGTGCTCAAGTGAGGTTTGTGATATCAGAGCTACCACTCCGACTTAACCTAACCTAAACACAAGTTACACTGATTCTGATAATGCCAGATATGTGTAGATTTGATGCAAAATATCGGCAATTTTTAAGCGCAATATCTGATCATAACTCCGACATAGGTTTCAGCCCTCGGAATTTTTTTTATTCCGCAAAAAAAAAGAAAAAAAAAAAACTTCGGAGTAGACTTTATACTTTAGGTCCCGCAACAGACAACTTGGAAGCTGTGAGGAGCAAGTTTGTAATCCTGACGAAAGGGTTGTAATGACCAATGAAGTACGTAAGTACTATAAGTAATTTCTGACAAGTTACTAGTCATTGTAGTTGCGATTGTGTAGAATACACCACGGCTCAACTTCGGTTAAAAGCGCAGTTAGAGGCCACGTGCTGAATCTATCTGGAAAAGGAAACGAATATATTTTCATTTCATTCCTTATTATCTTATTGAAAGGCATACCGATTTACTGAACGTTTCTTATCATGACTTTTGCTGCAGCTATGAATCTGAGGAAGAGCTTAGCGCAATAGTGTGATTTATTTTGTCGGCATAATATCTTAAAAGGATTGTTTGATTTCCGGCTTAGAAGCTAGCTGTGGTGCTATAGCTTTCAATATTTATTTATTGCATATGAATATATTTACCCATTATATTACAAAAAGTTTTTGTCTAATTCAGAGTTTATCGTTAAAACAAAGTGCATAATTTAAAAATTAGAGAAACAAAAAAATACTTGGTAAATAGAAAAATTGATATGGATTTGAAGACTGTTTTCAGCCGGGCTCGAACAAACCATTTTTCGACTGAATATGATGGCTACTGCAGCATGTAACTATTAAATCATATAAGCTTTTAGGGAAAACAAACAAACAAATACTAGAAAAACTAAGGTCTTTAGGATAATTTTTTCTTTATATATTATTTTGTTTTTTCCTTCAGACTACTTTTTATTCTTCCCATAATTCTATGGATGTTGCGAATAGTACTGAATTTCAACGGTTTCCGTGGTGTAGTGGTTATCACATCCGTTTAACACGCGGAAGGTCCCTGGTTCAATTCCGGGCGGAAACATTACATAATTATTATTTTTTTAATGACTCATTGTGTGTACTACTAGTACTCTATCAACAATTCTACTTGATAGGTACAAATTTTAAGTTTTTTTTGCCTTTATTTTGTTTAATTTATTTATTTTTTGTTATTTGACTAGGTTTTTTTCTCCTCTAAAAATAAGGAAATTCCCCACAGTTTTTTTTATCACAATTTGTATTTAATTTTTATCATTACTTCCTAGTTAGCATATAAACTGCAGCTTGTAGTCGCAAAACCAATAACAAAACAATATTGAAGCATCACATCCAGGAAACTAAGATATTTACCTTTGTAGGAATACAGGCACAAGTCATGACGTCAAGTTAGTTTCGCCAAGCGAAAGATCGAGTTCTTGTGAGTGACTCGAAATCGACTGCCTCGGATTCTTCTACACACTCTCATGGACCACGGCTATGATTTCGGCAGTGACCTCGTCTACCATATAGTGAATAGTCCTCTCAGTAGAACAATCATGGCGTTTGTATAGAGTGTAGCATGTTGCTCACAGAGAACACCCATTTTGATAAAAACAATTTTTTTTTGTATTTGCACGTGTGTTGAATGCTATATTCGTCCAAGGAGGTTTAGTAAACATACATAATGGGCCATTACAATACTTCAGTCAGTATTACGGCCTAGCTTCTCACACCACTCATATTGTGTGCCTTAATTTTATACATAAGTGGCGGGACCTACAGTTTAAAGTCGACTCCGAATGACAGATTTTTAAGAAGCTTTTCATGGCAATTTTTTTTTATTTACTTCCAGAATGTTTGCCAGAAATCTGCTGAGAGGTAATCGCCGAAGAAATATTTTATTTTTCACATTTCGTTTTGATGTCCGACCTGGGATTTGAACTCTTGCCTTGCCGTCTAATAAGCCAACACACTACCTACTCGACTACGGCGACTACAGTGCGACGCTTAGTAAAACATTCTGAATAAATAGCACATCATTCTACAGAAGTAGCTTCAACAAGATGGCTGTTATCAATTTTCGAAAAGTTCGGAAGCCCTTGTAAGAAGACCAGTTGTCCTGTGTGTATACTTCTTCTTGTAGGATGATGGCGTGGCGCATACATAATATAATATATAATAATCTGAAAATTATCGACATCGATAACTATGGTTCGTTTGCTAAAAACGTAAACTGTTCTGACATTTGCGTTCAATAAGGTTCGTTTAATATCATGAATCGTTTAACAGCAGAAGAATGCTTCCTAATTGTGAAAATATGCCGTTGTAAACGAATTTCTCATCGCAATCCGCCTGATCGCTTTCGCAATAATTCTATTTTGCTCAATCTATAACCTTTAACAAGATAAAGAAAAGTGTACGCCGAAGAGATTATTGCTGCTGTCAAGTGAAGTCTTGAAAAAGAAGTCGGACTATCGATTCATCGATGATTTCAACTTGTTGGCTTTTGCACTCCTCTACGTGGAAAATTTTACGTCAGGATTTTGATTTACGTACCGATAAACAGCAGCATCGAATCATATCACATGCATAGAATTTTTCCTTACTGGCTCATTTAAAAATGACAGAAGGTGACCATTGAAGTCATCGTAGTTTAGTAGGTAGTGTGATGGCCTATCAGGCGAAAGAACCCTGTCTCAAATGTCTCGAACAATGTGAAAGTTAATTCTTTTGCGCGACTTTTTTCAACATTCTTCTAGCAAAAACTGTGTAAAATTAAATTGCCATGAAAAGTACCTCAAATCGGCCGTTCGCAGTCAACATTAAACTGTAGATCGAGCCAGTCATGCATAAAATTAACATACTCAACATTGGTGGCGTGAAAAGCTATGTTGTAGTCTTGACTAACGACTTGTAGTATCCAAGTATTATTAAGTAAGTAAGTAAGACGATGAGTTTTTTTTATTTCATTTAGTTGTTTCTAAAATATTTCTGATAATAAATAAGAATTTTAGGAAAAATCTTAAAAAAATATTCAGTTTTCTTTAATCGTTCTTTCTACAACACTAACGACAATTTTTACCTTTTCTCATCGCCTATGTAAGTTTGCGTATGTCATTGCCACAATCTTACGAGTACGCACCATGACAACATTAACGACAACGACTTATCGATGTTTTCAGGCATCAGCTGCAGATTAAAATCACCAGCATGAATGGCAAATCGCAAAAAAAGTTTTCCTCGTATTCATGCGAGTATCATTTTTTATTCCTTGAGTTGTTGTTGTTGTATGTTGGACAAAAGAACATGTTTTGAATGTGGATTTTTGTCCTGGAGACAAATTCATAGTGACAATATGTGATTTCCATAGAATGAATTGTTTTTGTTTTTGTTGGTCGTTTGTCATCGTAGTGATATGGCGAAATTGGAAAAGATTAGAATACATTCAATAGATTTCTTGTAATGCGGTACAGTATCAATGTTATCGGAATTAAATTTTTTTCTTTTATTAAAAAGTGCCAAATCAAATGAGTTTAAGGTTACTTGGCAAAAGAAAAAAGGGGAATAAAACAGAGAAAGTTATGACGAAAAGAAAACTGGAAAGTTATTTAAGTTCAAATTGCTCATTGAATGAGACATTATCAAGAATTTTTTGTGTGAATAAATCATGGTTTTTTATGACAAAAAAGGCTTGGCTTGATAAATTTTATTCGGACTTTGCCCCAGAATATTCAAACGTTGAGAAGTGGTATTCTACGTTGAAACAAAGCGAAATATGCACGGATGAACGCATATTTCATCCATTGATGAACGAAAGGAAATCCGAAGGGACTGTTACAGACAAGAACGTCAAGAAATGTATATCCTTTGGCAGTATCTGTAGTTTCTATATGGGGCTGCGGTTTTTACAGTTTTTTTGGGACCAAACCATTCCATGTTGTTCACACAAGGTTTCACAATTATTTTAAGTTTCCAGAAATACAAGCAACACCGCCTTTGAGAACTTCCCAGATGTGGTCTATAGACTTAAAATCGACTGACTTTTACCGCCGATGAAGACCTAGTCAACGTAGTCTAGTAGGTAGAGTGTTGGCTTATTAGACGAAAAGCCCGGGTTCGGCTCCCAGGTCAGACATCAAGAAGGAAATATGAAAAGAAAAATATATATATTTTTTCGGCGACTTCCTCTCAGCAGATTTCTGACAATAGCTCTAAGAGTAAATAAATCTTCCATGAAAAAGTTTCTCAAAAAATCTTTCGTTCGTGAGAATCTTGGCCGTAAGCCTGACTGTAGGGTTGTAATGGCCAATTATGTATGATGTATGTATGAAGACCTTTCTAATGGTTTCCATAGTCTACCGGTATGCTTAGGCTCATTATCATGTTCGAAAAAGATATCCGGTGTCTATAATACAAATTCTAAATTAACCTCAACTTGGGTGGAAGACTTCTCAAAGCAGAAACTACATTCAAGACTACGGGTATATAGACGGAAAGGATACATTAACAGAGTGAATGCAACTGAGAGAATATTTGTGGCTTTTTGTTCTCCCTTGCGTATATAAATAAATAAAAAAAAAAATAATAATACAGATTTTACTTCCGTGGCCGGTAAGCTAATCCTTACCTGCTCACTATACTGTAGACTATTTCACCGCTTGGCTTGGTAAACGTTATACGGATTAGGCATCCGAAGAATCTACGATGCGAAATCAGCATTGAGAACGATGAACGCAGTGGATACTCCTCGTTGTACGCACAAGGACTCGCAATTCTCCCAAGTTCCTAAGAGTACAAACAACATCGCCTTTAAGAATTTCAGAAAGGTGTTCAATGGAGTTAAGATCGACAGACTCGGGCCGCCGACCAAGACCTTTCTCAGCGGCATATACTCGAAGATTTTCCAGTCTCAATGCTCATTGCTCGTCTGATTCTTAGGCCCGTAATGTTCTTTTCTGCGGTGCTTCAGGTGTAGGTCGACCAATTGCTTCTCATTCATTTTGAATAATTTTCAGTGGACCCATCTATCGGAATTAATCGCAGTTTACGATTTAATTCATATGGAGTAATTTTCAGTGGCACCACCTGTCGGATATTGGTCATACCAATTTAGAAACCTTCCCGGGCTCATGAACAACGACTTTCCTGAAGATCATAACAGGATCAAATGCCTAGTTTACGTTTCTATTAATTACATACAAACAAACATTCATTTTTATATATAGATTATTACATAGAGCTGACGGGTGACGTATACGTAATATTTTGTTAGACAATAACACTCATAATTTTTTATTTATTTTATTTTATTTTATTTGTCTATTTCAATGTAAAAAGTAGTCTATAACTAATTCCAGACATACAGGAAGATACTGTGAAAATTTCAAAAAAATCGGTTCAGCCGTTTAGCCGTCTATAGACTTCAAACAATCCCACCAACAAATAAACACACATTCATTTGTATATATAAGAAGAAGCAGAAGATTTGCTTGACACTAAATTTCTGTGACCACTTTTAAAAATGTTGAATTAATAATTCAGTGGACTTACGTTGTTCGCATATTCAGAAAAAAAATAAAATTGCTGCAATTTGTAAAATCCAATATTATATCTGTATACATTTTCTTTTCATTTAATTTCTTTGTATATTTTTCTATTTATTTTAATTAAATTGAAGCACAATTTTCTTCAATTTTAATTTTTTCTTTTTTTATGTTTAATTCAGTGTCTACACCATGTTCGCTCTCTGACTCTCTTGCCAAAAATAACAAACAAACGAACAAACAATAATTTATATACACAGCCATACTTGGACACTAGTCGACATACATATACATACATACATACATACATACCATAACAACACACCAATTTAAAATCATTTAAAATATCTCTCAAACAACTACAAAAACAACAACTATGAAAGGAAAAAATAAAATAAAAATATAAAATTGCTGTAGTATTTCGCCATTAATTGTTTTGTTTATACTGATTTTTCATTGTTGTATATAAAAAAAAAGAAACAGAAAAAGAAAAAGAAAAAAGTAAAGAGAAGAGAATAGAAAATATGCCAGCTGTTCTTCAAAAACAATGTCAGTTGAGTCTCCTCTGCAGAGTAGTATTTCGCACATAAATGGTTGATTTTATTTTAATGTATGTGTATATGTATGTGTATTTGTATGTGTATGTGTATGTGGATTGTTGCTCTATTTTGGCTTAAACTAAAAAGTGTGTGTGTCTGTAATATCCATGCTGGGTACATATAGTTAAAAACAGAAGGGCGAAGACACACGAAGGCTGAATAGAGAGTATGAGAGCCTTTTGTTTTATATCCTAATTGCCTTTGTGTCAGAGTGTTTTAGCAATTATTTGTGATTCTCCATTGCTCTTTGGCAGTACATTCATTTTATTTATGTTTATTTAACAATTTTTTTGTTGTTGTTGCTCTGTCTTTCAATTTTAAAAAGTTTTTCTCCTGTTTTCAAGTTTATCATTTGGCTTTTTGTCGTTGATTTTATTTTTGTCTTTAAATTTAAATAGAAGAGGAGGAAACACAATGCGAACTCATTTTATTTTAAATTAGAGACAGAGATGTTAATTTATTTACTATGAGGTACAATTTCTATGCTCTTTTCATGGCTTTCTTCTTTCTAACAGAGTAAACGGAGTAGTAATGGGGGTATTTAATAATAGTAATTGGCTAAAAAGCCTTTATGATATTAAAAATATTTGAAGCAGACTATATAAAAAAAAATAACAGCGAAAGTGTCTTCTCATATTAACTCTCTTACACCACTTGGGCGATACGAAGGTAGTGAGTATAATAGTTACTATCTCATAAGTAGATCGAACTACTTCTGTCGATTTTTGGCTGATTTACACAAGTCAGTTTTATGCCTGGTCTGTTACACCAAATCGAGCAAATGGTAGTATTTCTTTAGTTCGCACTGATTATAATAAAATGCATTGCAATGTGCAGCTTCTTCTCTAACTAACATCTGCGTTGAGTTCGGTGGAATTCGGTCAGTACGGGAACTACGCTTACCCGTGCTATTTTTGGTGTTCTCAAAGCTACCACTAAATCTAACCTAGGTAGGTAGATAGAAGTGGTTGTCCCTCAATGGAGTCTTCAGCAGACACACTTAGGCCGCACACAAGGCCCATTGTGATACCACGGTTTCTCATTTCCCCTATTGTAGGAACTATTCGAAACTTCTAATGAAGCGACTCAGACTGTCAACATCCATACATGACAGTTCATCTATATACTCCATGTAGTAGGCACCCAAGTACCTCTTTCTCCTCCGACTGAATAATAGTCTCATCCACCTCTTCATCTCCACAGCTTCTGCAGAAATCATTTGCAAGGTGTCCAAGACCAATACTCCTCGCATGCGTTCCTATAACGCAATGCCTCGTAATAACGCCGACAACAGTGCGGAGCCTACTTCTTTGGAGTCTTAGCAGAGTCGCCGTGCGCCTCCTATCCAGCCTTGGCCAGATCTTTTGCCCCGCTATGCCCTTGTCCGAAGTAGCCCACATTCTGTTGACAAGATCTAAGGTTGCATTGTCAATTATAAGTTTGCAGGTGCAAAAAGGGATCCCAAATATAGAGAATTCATCAGAGAGTTCGATGGTCGTGCCTCTCCTGGCCAGTTCATCCGCTCTGCAGTTTCCAGGAATGTCATTATGTCCCGATACCCATGTAAAGCAGACATCATATCGGTTCGCCACCTCATTTAAATATCTGCGACAATCGTACACCGTCTTGCAGTTTATTACACTGGAATCCAATGCCTTGATAACCGGTTGGCTATCGGAAAGTATGATGATTTTCCGCCCGTGAACTTTTTTGTCCACAATAATTTTCACCGTAGCCTGAATTGCCGACACTTCCGCCTGAAAGACACTGCAGAGATTCGGTAGCCTTATAGACTTGGATATTCCGATTGAATTCGAATAAATATCGATTCCAACGGCTCGTTCCAGTTTGGGGCCATCGGTGTAAATTTGTGCGGAGTCCCTTGGGAGGTTTGCTGCACCATTCCTCCCTTTTCGGAATGGATATCCTAAAGTTCCTTGAGAAGTCATATCGCGGTGTCATGCGATATGCTTCCGCTGCTTCCGACAATATCAACCCCTTCAAGTATCCTTGTATAGCCAATGCGCGATGCATGTCATTGTCCAATAGCCCAGAGACGCCTACTAACCTTAGCCGCCACGTTCCTGCAGTAGAGGTCAAGCGGTAGAAGGTATAAGATTATCTTCAGAGCGATCGTAGGAGTAGTGCGCATTGCACCACTGATAATTATACAAGCAGATCGCTGTAACCTGCGTACAAGGTTTAAGTTCGTTGACTAACCTAGCCTAATACAGAAAAGAATTTTTCCTGTGGATGAGGTAGTTATTATATTGAAATAAAATTATAAAAATAAAAAAATAAAAAATCGATTTTTGGCCCAAAAATATATGAATCTTTTCTAGAAGATCAGTGGCCATTTTTGGACATACATATAAAAAGCAGTGCACCATAGAGATTACATGCAAATCGTAGTCCAGAGGGTGCTCTTTCCAACCATGGCAGCGGGATAGCTGTACTCTATTTTGTGAGTGGAGATATTCAATTTTGAAACAATCGATTTTTGCCCAAATATATATATATATATGAAAATTCTCTAGAAGATCAGTAGCCATTTGGGAGCATTTAAGAAATAGTACACCATACAGACAATATGAAAATGGTAGTCCAGAGGGTCCTCTTTTCAGCCGTGGTAGTATGATAGCTGTACTAATTTTGTGAGTCGAGATATATAGAGATATAGAATTTTGAAGAAATCTAAGAAAATTTGTTGTCAGTTGCAAACTGCTCCAGAATTTATTCAACGAACATATAGCTTTGTCTATAGTCGTTTAAATACAGATCCTGGATCAGTCGCACAATTACATGCCCAAGTCACTACGTCAAATTGTGGTCTACGTTCTTGTGAGCGACCTGAAATCGCCTTTCTCGGATTCTCCTTTAGACTCATACACAGTTTTCGATACATGTTGCCCTTCATGTCGATATTGGTTGATCGGTTACTCAATCAGTGGACTCGAATTTATCCACCATATTCCGGCAGGATGATTATAGCGAGCATAATGTTCTATACATGCGAACACAGTATCAGATATAAAAAGCTGTAACTACTTTGCCTGAATGCTGACATTTAAGGCTGTCGCAACGACAACAAGTTTCGTAAAAATTTATTATATATCATTGGGGTGTATTTTTTCTTAGAAGAAGATGCAGGCTTACATTCTGATGATGGTGGCCTGGGGTCAGGAGTGCATGAATGGATTATTTGAAGGTAATTCGATAATTAATTTGCACCACAAATATACGGAAAATTTCAATGTTTTGCATTTTATAAGCAAAATCAGTACAGTTAAGTTAAATATTTAAGCAAAAAATAAAAAAATAGAAAAAAGACTTCATTAACATTTTGTACAATTTCCCTGACCGATGCAAATACTCTTACACAAGAACTGTAATTATTTCGTCTGGTATTTTCAATTTATATTGATAGCCGACTGTCGATAAACACAATATCATCTAAATTAAACGGTCCAATAGTTTTTTTTTTGTTCTCTGCGAAATCTCTTTTTCATTATAAATAAAGCCTAATAAATAATTGCGACAAAACAACAACAACAACCAAAAAAAATATGGAGTTCAAATTTCCTATGTTCACTCTCTCATGCTCAGGCCCAGGCTCAACTATAAAACGCAAGCCAAAAAAATGTATGGAAAAACACACACAGAGAGAGAGAGAGAAAGAGAGATAGAGATAGAAATTTGTATAACAATTGTGTTGGCCAACTTCAATAAAGGCTGTTGCCAAAATCTGCATTAAAATTTATTCAGTTGTATTGTTTAAACAATTGGTCTCTGCTGCACAAGATGCAAAACAAATACAAATACAATCTACACCACACCATACTACACCACACCAGACCAGAGAAATGCTTGTTTACTTTAAACGTTCGTGTCTATTACTCTCTGCATACAAATGCAAGCAGAGAAAAAAAAAAGACGAACAATTTTCCTACATACCATACATTTGCAGGAGGATGATGATCCCCGTTGTTATTACTGGCCAATGTCGTTCTACTAGACCAGTATCTTCTCTTCTATTATGGATTCTGTTTTCTAAAAATTGTTGTAATCATCCTTTTAAAGTCAGATCGTCTTGTAGATACGTAGATATGTATGCATAAGACAAAAATCTTTGTTTTCATTTTTTCTATTGTTTGTTTTCCTATTGACTTCTTTTTTGCAGCTTCTGTTTTTTTCTGTTGAAAGTTTTGCACTGTGGGACAATGACATAAAAAAAACAAAACAAAAAAAATGTTCCTGTGCTACAAAGTACCCAAACCTGATTCATTTTAAATTGAAACTTGGGCTTAAGTATGTAGAAAACTGACGTGCGCTTGAATTAAAAATCGACTTGAAAAAATGCGGGTATGCCTCATCAGCGGCATAGAAGCTGCCCTCCTCGCAATTTAATCTGCCGTTAACCTTACTCTTGGCATCATTTCGCAAGTTTTCCCATGGACTCTTTGGAACGTATATCACTTTGAAATGGAATTCCCCGTTTCTGTTTCACTATATGTGGACCCTTCTGTATACAATAGAATAATTAGGTAGGTAGGTAGAGGTTGCTTTCCAACCAAGTAATTCGAATGGATCCACTTAGGCCACATGGAACCCATTGTGACTTCACAGTTTTCAACAATTATCCCCTAGTCCTGTAACCACTTGGAGTTTCCGATCAAGCGACTTAAACTGCTGATGGCAACGTTCGGCAGATCACCAAGATAATCAATGTAGTGGACACTAAGATTCCTCTTTCTCCTTTAACATAAAGCTGGGCATGTTTCTAGTGACTGGAATACAGCTTCCACAGAAATCATATGTGAGTTGCATAAGAATAATGCACCTATGGTGCGTGCTCATAACTAGTACAACTACTACTACACCGCTTCTTTGCAATTTAAGTAGTCTTGCAGTGTGCCTTTCATCTAGCCTTGGCAATATATTCTGCGCCATTCTGCCCATGTACGAAGCCACCTGCGGTTGACGGAACCTGTGAATGGTTGCTCTCTTCAGAGAGTATATCGTTGTCAGTACATAAACGAAAGGTGATTCTTTTCAATAATATTGTTACGAAAATGGAAATGGTGTTACATCGTTTAATATTAAAATGATAAATAAAAGCTACAAAAACAAAAACAATGGACTTGTTTACATGATCAACTAGTATACAAAAATATAGCAACAACATCAGTATAAAAAGAAGAGGATAAACAAGTGGCGCAAAAGCAACAACAAACATTACCAGAATAAATGTAAACAAAATACACAAACAACAATAATGAAACAACGATGTTTACATTTATAGAGATATCGACAAGGCGAAGACACGAACATTTGACTTCAAGATGATTCACCAAACTCCGTTTTAAAGATCTGCCGAAAAATGGTTAGTGTTTACTCAAAAGAGTGTAAAGAAGAAAAACAAACAAAGTAAATTGTTGTTGTTTATATCAAGTTGTGAACAGTGGCACACAGAATTGTGCGAACAATAAATAATTTATCTAAAACTAAACACAAATTTATTTTTATTTTATTTGCAATTCTCGAGATCATATTTATTGTAGATTATATATATTGTAGAGTTATTTAGAGGCTACATACTCACATAATTGGTCATTATAATCCTTCAGTCAGGATTACAACGTAGCTGCTGAAACCACCCATGTTTTGTGTGTTAATTTTATACATGATTGGTGGAACTTACAGTATAAAGTCGATTCCGAACTATAAATTTTTGAGCAACTTTTCAGGGCGATTTTCTTTTTCCTTAGAGTTTTTGCAACAAATCTGCTGAGAGTAAGTCGTCGTACAATAATTTCTTTGGTATTTCGTTTTGTTGCGGATATCTGACCGGGAGTTTGAGCCACAGTCTCACGTTTAGTTAGCGATCACATTACTTACTAGACTACGGCGATTTTAAACGCATGTAAAATATCTTGGATACTCTTATCTCTACGAGCCTAGTGTAATTAAAAGTACCACACGCAACAAATGAAAGCAACAAAAACAAATTTTAAACCACAATTACTTAATATCTTTGTACACTTAATGGTTTATCAAAGTTTATAACCACTGTACCCATTGTGCCAACTCGTTTTTAACCATAATACCATTCTTATGGGCTAAACCAACTGAATTACTTAAGCGACTAGAACTAACGACAATAATGATGACGACTACATCGCTTACAGGTCTTTTGGCAGAGCTAAGGATTTTTGTCTTTATTTTTAGTCACAATTTTTTTTCAAATTTTATTTTTGGTAACTGAAAGAAAGAAAGAAAAAAAACAACAAAGAAAACAATCTGGAGTACATATTGGCTTTTGTGTGCCAAACAAATTGCAGTTTAAAGCCGAATCCAGAGAAAAGACAGAAAAAAATGAATAGAAAACGTACATAAGCTATGAAAGGTAGATTTGGCAACGATGTCTATATAAACAATAAACATCATGAACATGTGAATCTGCTTGAACACATACATACAGAAATACAATCGTACATGTCCTTATATTGTAAACTTAAAGACAGCTAAAAAGTTTTAGAGTTCTTTAGAAGTACAGGGTTTTTAAGTTCGAAATTAAAAGGCTTTTATCGAAAAAATTCCACCACCACAATAAAGTCATACGTCACAGCTATCAGAATGTTATATTTACTTCCATTAGAATGATCCAATCATCGGCGTAAGTTACACAAAGCCTTACAATTTCATTTAAAACCAGAAGCCGTAGGAGGGGGCATGAACTCATTTTGAGAGGCCGTCTAAATTCAACTTGATCAGCTAGAAAATCCGAACCGAGCCAGAAAATCCAGCATGTTCATATCACTCAGTGAGGTGACAACGTTGTCTCTCACATCATTCAGTGGACTTTCGACTGACTTTAGCGTGCTGCGACAAACTAACCAGTGACTGGACTAAGTTTGAAGTTCAATATAACATAGATTGATAAGCCTTTCCAAAACATTCAATTAAAAGTTTAGCAGCGACAGTGATCTACAAGCTGTAGGGCAGGCGAGACAATATTTATTTTGGATTAATTTCATCAAGCTTGCTCCTACACTTTTCAGGCACGACACACAATCTGTGCGTCATGCACAGACAAACCAACAAGAGCCTCTACTATTTTTAATGCCCAGTTATTCGAGGTACCATCTTCCCTTTTATTGAAGTCCAGGAAAGAACGGCAATGAAAGCGATTTATTTTGGATTAAATACAAACAAACAATCATGCTGCTCCAGTTGTCAGATACGACACAAACTAGGTCAGTCAATACACATGCTCAGAGAAACCAACAGGAGCTGCATGAGGACTCATTAGAAATTCTAGTATTTCTAATACTCAGTTATTTGAGGTACTATCATCCCTTTTATTGAAGGCAATATGGCTGACCAGACTGGGCTTAGGACAAGCATGCTTCCCCACTTTTCAGGCACGACACACAATCTGTGTCAGCCACTATGCATGCTCCGACAGAAGCTTCCTCAGCATTCATCAGAACCTCTGGTATTTCTTATCCTCAGTTATTTGAAGTACCATCATCCCTTTTAATGAAATCCTTAGACAACATCCTTGGAAACGTGCCGCATCATGCACGCTCGAAAGATTCTCGCAGATTCGTGTTTCTGTATAAATATAAGGTTTCTAGGTAGATTGGTATCCCAGGCCAGGCATCGCGAACGTAATATGAAGAAAATATTTCTTCGGTTATATCCTCTCAGCCTATTTCTGGCAAAAACTCTCTGAGAGTAAATAAACCTGCTGGCCCTGGCCAGCTCATCAGCAATGCAATTTATAACGAAATCTCTGTATACCTTTGAATGATTCCAAATTTCTCCAAGAAATCCTCGTCGCCATAGTATAGTAGGTAGTGTGTTCGCTTATTAGACGTAAAGCCCGGGTTTGAGCACCAGTGTTCTGGGTATCGAACCAGACATCAAAACGAAATATGAAAAACAAAAATATTTTCTTGGCAACTTCCTCTCAGCAGATTTCTGGCAAAAACTCTAGGAGTAAATAAACCTGCCATGAAAAAGCTTCTCAAAATTTGTCGTTCGGAGTCGACGTTAAACTCTAGGTCACTCCACTAAAGTGTAAAATTAATTCACGCAACATAAGTGGTGTCGGAAGCTAGGCCGTAATCCTGACTTGTAATGGCCAATTATGTATGTATGTATGTAATCCTCGGTATTCATGAACAAGGACGGACGTTGAAACTATGTTCGTAAGGGACTTAATCGCAGTCTGGCTATACGAGTAAATCAAGGGATTTTTTGGGAAAATCTTGCCACTTAGTAAGCATTGAGCTGCTGCTTGAAAAATACTGCAGTGATCAAGCAGCCTATAAGAAAGTTTAATATTAGGACCCTTAATAAGGATACCACCTTTGAAATACAGGAGTAACTAAATCGATATCTAAGATTTTCAACTTAACACCCTCCACACAAAATAAGAGAATGAAAAATATTTCAAAATATGAAACATAACTATGTACCGGAAAATAAATACGCTTCTTGAAAGAGCCTGTTGTAGAGCATAATTTTTTTCTATTGTGGCTTATGGCTCATAGAACACTGCTGTTAAAGTAAATATCGGGTATGCATTTTCAAAAAAACATTTACACACAATGGCTATTGGGAAATACATTCCTCCCTCGAAAAATAAAAGAAAAAAAACGAAAATTTTTGTTTTGCAATTCCATAACGATTCCACAGGATTTAAGCCAAAAACGTGTAGAGAGAAAGAATGAAAAAAAAACTAATTTAGTATGACGGTAAATTTTCAATGTGTTTGATTGTATGCCTCTGATATTTGTTTACTTTATGGCGATATTGTAATTTGCCATGGCGCCATTTCGTCTAGTATATGGGTGAATTGAACTTTTACTTGCAAAAAATTCCTATGAATGTCTGTATTTTTTTTTATTTATTTGTGTGAGTAAAGCATTGATTTTATTCGTTAGGTATACATTGACATTTTAATTATTTTTACGCTAAAAATTATACAAGTTTCTTAAAGTACTCGTACTTTATGTGCAACCATTCATGCTTATCCTTCAAAATGTTGGTGCTCTCGGCGTAATGATAAATTGCTTGCAATCAGACAAATGCTGGAACATAATTTACTTCGATCATTATTTTTCATCTGTTTTACGACATCATTTACCAATTTTTCTGCACACTTTCTCCCTCCTACTCCCACAAATATTGGATTTCAATGTTATTTCGTAACAGTTTTTTTTCTTTTCTGTACCTTTATTAGTTGCTTAAGGTACAATAAATTGATTGCCGGCCAATAAAACATTCTGACGGGCAATTCGTATTATTGAGTCTCACACTTATAAAAAGTTGCCAGGAGTCTTTTCGTTTTATTTTTATCGATAAAAACGCAAAAGACAAACATAAAAAGTAATAAAATCGTAATAAAGTAGGCAAAAGGCAAAGGCCGTTACCATGTTATCCTTTCATTTTTCAATGTTAAACAGTGGCAGTAAATAATATGACACACACACTGTGACAGAACGTATAATTTGAAAGAAAAAAAAGATGTTTAGTACGTAATGAGCTTAAAATGTATTGCAATCGATTTAAAACGTATGAATTAGGACAGATAGAAAACCTATTAAACCAGACGATAATTTGGCGAATTTAATATTCCCTATAATAAGGGGCTTAAGAAGTAATCCTTTTGTATTGCAGGAAATTAAAGTTTTTATTTTGAAAATCAGGTTACTTATTTATTTAATTGGCTATTAACAATCCGATTATTCCGCTCCTTCCAGGCGCCTCAGCTTCTTCTGCGTCATCACCAGTTGGTTAAACTGACCGATGACAGGATTTCCTTAATCTGGTTCTTCCAACGTAGACAAGGTCGTCCTCTTCGCTGACTTCCAAAAATCTCCGCATCAAATACACTTCTCACTGGAGCATCCTCTTTAATCCGAACAACATGACCAAGCCAACACAGCCGCTAGATGTTAATGCGCTGCACAAAGCCCATGTCGTCGAGGCTCATTATTAGATCGAATGCGGAAATCATTGCCAACTCGCAATGGACCGAAAATCATTCGTGGGATTTTTCTCTTGAATACTCACAAGATTGCTGCGCCGTAAAGAAGCACGGGAACGATGAACTACTTGTAGAGTATAAGTTTCGTCTGCTACTCAATTGCCTATTGAGACTATAGTAGCACGTGTTGGCAAGAGTGATCCTACTCTTGATCTACAGACTGACATAAATTAAGCCGCATGTTCCTACTTGTCGATAACATATACTTCGTTTTGCCCTCAATGACTTTCTCGTTCAATACCACTAAAGGCAGCAGTAATATATCGCTTGGTACGCCCTATGATGCCAATATCGGCAGCGTATGCAAGCAACTGTATACTTTTGTCTAAAATGGTGTCATTGCGATGAACTCCCGCCTTTCGTAGAACACTTTCCATGACGAAGTTGAAGAGGTCGAATGATAAAGGATCTCCTTGTCTGAAACCTCGCAAATCATTAGGCGTTGCTCAACAATTATACACATCTTTCTTACTCTGCTGCATTTAGTCTAATTATTACGCTATTGATAAAAATTGTGGCTGCTCTTGAGGCGAAGCTTTCGTTACGAAACAAGAATAACATAGAACAAGAACGCATAGAAATCGTAGACCACAAACATATGTTCTAATATCAATACATGTGTCTTAATATTAGCCTCAGGGAACATAATGAGAGAGTTTGCTTTCTTCTCTTGCTTTGTTAGTTTTGCTCGTTCCCACTAATCTTTTAACTTCAGTGTCAGCCTGCTCATAGCTTACGACGGCTAACCTCGACTCAACCGTAATCGTTTTTAATTAATGTTGTTGTTTTTATAAGTGATCCTTTTTATTTTCTGTTAGAAAAGCATTTTAGATAGAAGTTATTTTATATTCCTTATTCAGATGGAATGGCAATACTCGAAACGGAATACAATCAGCATTGTTCCTGGTTGGTTCTGGAAAAAGGCTTTGTAATTACTTATAAAACTAAACTAACGGTGGTAGATAAATATATGGAGATGTCATTCTATCCAAAGAAGTTGGATAGACAAACTAGGCTACATGAGCACATTTTACTATTTTTCCCCTTGTTTCGAAACCATTCTTACGTAACCACTTAGACCGCCAATGTTCACACGTGACAATTCGCTGACATAATCTTTAAGCTAGATAGTCGCTGTAGTCTAGTAGGTTGTGTGTTGGCTTATTAGACGTGAGGCCACGGTTCAAAGCCCAGGTCAGACATCGAAACGAAATATAAAAAAAATATTTTTTTCTGCGATATCCTCTCAGCAGATTTCTGGCTAAAAGTCTTACTCTCAGAGTTTTAAAGTCAATTTTTTCTCAAAAATCTGTTATTCGGAATGGACTTTGAACTGTATGTCCTGCCACATAGGTGGTGTGAGAAGCTAGGTCGTAGCTAAAGGGTTGTAATGACCAATTATATACGTATATGCTCAACAACAAGATGCTTTTTCTTTCTCTGACATAGTACTGGGTATACCTTCAATACTTAAAGTACAGTCTCCTCTTCTTTCTCATCTCTATCTTTTACAGAGATCATTTAAAAAATTTCCAAGGATTCAATGTGTCTTGACTGCCTATTTAGCAATGTCTAGTAACTGCTGGTCCTTTCAATTTTAAGCAGACTTTTCGTGTGCCCTCTTTTCCCATGACCGCATTTTTAATTATAAGGTCTCTGAAGAGTCATCAAAGTAGAGAATTTAATGGACAGTTGGATGGTTGTGATATATAGCTGGCCCGTTCATCCCCTCTACGGTTGCGCGGAATATAGTTTGTCCCGATACCCAATCATACGGATATACATTTTTTGTCCCCCAGGTATCTGTTCATTTATAATAATGTCTATATTACCTACGATGCTGACACTTTCGTTTGAAAAACGCTACAATGATTCTGCTTCTTTATAGACTGAGCTATTCCCACTGTTCCATTTCGTTCGGAGAAAACAATGAAGATTTGAATGGGGTTTTTTACGAGGTATACTGCATAATTTTTCCAGATTTTTTTCCACAATAAATGTTCATCATTTTCGTGAGAATAATTATATCATAAACTCGGTGAAGCTTTTATTAGGATACGTTTCTGGATTCTGGAGCAGTCGACAAATGTCCCTAATTTTTATCGAAAAATCATTCTTATTGGAAAAAAAATTGTAGAATTTGAGACGACACCAATCGAAATGAAACACAATACATCCTATGTACCACATAAGTAATGCCTTGCAGCAAATTTATGCGCCAAAGTCATGAAAAATTTGACGTTTTGTATGAGCTTCACTCAGATAAACCATTTCAGCCATGTTATGTTCCACACATAATGGAATCAATATGCTTTTTAAATGAATGGAAAAAACTTAGAAACGCTTAACTAAGGTTTATTACACTCATGAGTTTGGCGTCTTTTAAAAATAGTGTCTTTAGTTTAAAGATTTTAGAAATTTTCAATTTTAAATGAACGTTACGTACAGGTTGCATTTGCATTCATTCAGCATTCGACTAAAGAACTTTAAATGTTTGCGCTTATTTTCGTATGCCTTCGTATCACAAATGTTTTCAAAATATTTATTATGGCTCCAGCTCAACTTGGCAATATGGAAATTAATACTCTTATATTGAATCTTATTGTACATTACTCCATATCTGAGATGTACATCGTTGCTAAGCAATTGAGGGTTTGAATGAGTAGCTTTTGCTTACATACATATATCATGTAAGATATATAGGATCTGTCGTGTTCGGTTTTTTTTTTTGTTTATTTTTCTTTTAGAAATGTTTAGAAGTTTCCTTAAGTATGGAAGTGCATACTCTTCTGAACTCAATCTATAACTATTGATTGATTTCATTGGAGGAGCTTATATTTCTTTCCAGTAACTGGGCTGACATTACTGACCTATCATACATAAATTATTGTCCTTGTTTCTTATGTTCGTTTGTATTAATGAAAAGAAATTCAAACTTCGAAGGACCCTTTGTGGGTATCATCTTCAATATAAATTAAATTGCTTTTTAAGTGCAATAAAATACTTAGTTTTTCAATCTGAAAATTGTGTGTTTTTGTAAGAAATTTCCAATTCGTCCTTCATCCATTTTCCATTTGTAAAATTTCCAAAATAAATAAAAATGAATTTATTTTTATTGGATTTTTACTGGAAATTTGTTTATGTTTTCATACCTAAAATGCTATTTATTTGATAACAATTTTTGTTGGCAACCGTCAATATTTTCCACAATTTTCATTTCATAAGAATTATCTGAGAAAGTGATGTAAATAAACACATATTTTGCTGAAAATCGAAAAATAAAAAAAAAAACAACAATACATTTGAAATGATGGTTAGCTGTAGAAGAGAAGATAAGACAAGTATAGGAAAAAGGCTGATACTGTGTATAAGCAATAATTAATTACATATTACTCATACGCTACAATTATGGTATTTCAACGAGTGAAAAAAGGCTGAATACAGTGAACAAGAAAAAAAATGGTAGATATAAAAAAGAACATTTAAAGTTGGAAATCTTAATTTTTCTTATTCTTCATTATGGTCATGTCTAAAGAGAAAAGCCGTTAAAACTAATGCATACCAATATTCGTTGGCAAACAAAGAAAAATTGTACAAAAAAAGAAAATTTTATGGCAAATAAAAAGATTTATGAATATAGTGGACTCGAGATATAGTGAACCTTTTGTAATTCGAGCTATTGGGTGTAGTGAACTCGCTGTTTTGTTTTATATTAGTTACTCTAAATGGAGTGACCGCTGTTTTATTTTGCACGACGAATGACAAAATAAGCGAAAGTTTTACAATACCGTTATTTCTTTTGTGTGTGTATATGGGTCAAGACGTATTTAAAACAAAAGGACCTGCAAATAAAATCTATGCTACTCACCTTGTCGTTCTCTCCAGTACGAACTGATTATAAGTTATGGGTTCATCTCTGTCGTATTTATGCCATCAAATGTGATGCTATTAATCCAATCAACGTTATTCATATAAGATGACATCAGACAGTGGAACTATACAAAAAATCTACTTGCGGCATTTGTTGATTACTATTCCAATATCAATACCGATAACGAAGATTTGGAGAATTTACTGAAAACAGAAGGTATTCCAGCCACTCAAAGGTGTTAAAATTTTTGAAAAGGCGATCTAATGGACTGAAAATAATTTGAAAGACCATGAAGACGTTTTATTTATATGTAAATTTCATAACTTAGTTTTACAGAAAGTTAAAATATCTCGTACAAAGGAAAAAAGTTTAAAGTTTTTGTTTTTACGCAATAATTATTTCTGTGGTAAACATTCCTGACATATATTAGTACAATATTATGCGTACAAATATTATTAATTTTTTACTTTTTTCTATTAAATGAAATTCTTGATAATGTGAACAGGCCTGTGCCTATCGAGTGCTCTATATTTCACTTAACAATGTTTTGTATGATTATATTTAACATCATATTGAAGCTACAGTTAACAAATAAGTTGTGATTTATTTAGTCTCTTTTGTCGAATAACTATGAGAATATTCAACAACATGTGCAAATAATAAAAATATTTTTCAAATTGGGTGTTCTGTTTGGTAAAGGTACCATGCGCTTTACCCATTCTACAATAAACATAATAGTTGCATCGAGGGGACTAGTCGCAATATGATGCATAAATTCGACCCACTGCACAATAAGCGATCGACCAATACCCGTCCGTCTAAGAAATACAAGATCTCCCCGAAACACCGCCGGCGAAATTTGCGTCGTGACTTGGGCCTGCATAAGTATAAAATTCAATTGACATAACAAGCAGCCATAGACAACGACGTTTGTTTACTGGATAGGCTCTGAAGTAGTTTGCAAATGACTCTAATTTTCATCGGAAAATAATTATCAACAATAAGGCCTATTTCTGAATAAATGGCTAAGTAGGTATGTATGTTATAGAGATAGCTTTATTGTAAGTAAGAAATTGTACATTTGGCATATACTCTCTCAGGAAAACCGAACGGTATTCTATTTCACACATAATGTTGAATTAAAAATTAAGTCGTCGAAGTCTAATATATAATGTGTTGGCTTACTAGACATGAGGCCAGGGTTCAAACCCTAGGACAGATATCTACAATAAAATGAAATATGAGGAAAATATTTCTTCGGCGACTTTTTTTTCAAATTGCTTATATAAAAAAGTATATAAAAAATTATAGTTACGTCAACAGGAGCATACCCGGGTATGTTCATACATTTTACACGGAAGAAGAAATGTGTAACATTATCAAATTGTTGCTACAAACATTACAATACTCCAAATCCAACAAAAGAACCACGTACATGAAAGTGTTAACAAAAAATGAGTTTGATCCATATTTTGGCCTTCTATTGTTGGGTGGTGTTACACACTCTGGTTCAATTATATCGAGCTTCCATGAGCGTGCGGCATTTTTGGGATATAAGCCGCTTTATACGTTTCGACAACGGAAACACACGTCAACAGCGTAAGAAAACCGACAAAGCTGCAGCCATACGTACGCTACGCTATAATTACGTAGCAGGTCGAAACGTGACAGTAGACGAACGTTAGCGAGAGGTTAGTAAAGGACTTGTGCGTCAATCGTTTTCGTGGACGTGGACGTGGACGTGGACGTGGACGGAATATTGTTTGTAATAATTTCTTCACAACTTATAACCTAGAGAAAAATTTAATGATGGACAACAGTTTATCAGTGTTAGGTACAGTAAACAGAAGACGAGTGTTTGTATCACAATATTTCGCTTTATCTAAAGGACGGGAAGTAGAGTCAACTACATTTGTTTTCACTAACAATATTACCTTGTGCTATTACATCCCAAAAAAGTAATATGTCGGTTATACTTCTTTACACATTGCGTTATTCATGCGAAATGCAAGGTCCAACAAATACAAACAATATACAATATCAACAAACATCCAATATGAACATATATTCATACATTTCTTTATACATACCCAGGTATGCAACTGTTGACGTAAGGGATAGGAATGAAAAATTGGCCACATCCCCCATTTGAACTCAAATCTAGGAATAAAGTCAAAAACACTACTATTGAGGGTATCATGAAATTTCAGGTTAGCACAGTTATTACTTCCTGAGATACCACGATTTAAAAACAAAAAAACATACCCGGGCATTTATCTGTTGACATAAAGGTTAAACAAAAATCAGTCGTTCATAGGTCCCGTCACTCATGGATAAAATTAATACATACAATATAAGTGGTGTGAGAAGCTATGTTGTAATCCTGACTAAAGGGTTATACTGACCAATTATGAGTATATGTTATTTGCAATAAGCTACTCCATAACTGTTAATAACATTTGAGAATATATTCGTTGATTTAAACCGAAATCTATGCCAGTAATTAAAATATCACCATTTGGATTAGCTTCATGTACTATAATTTTTGTTTCTTTTTATTACTCGTCATGAACTATAAATGTCTTCTGTCCTCTGTCTTCTGCATGTTTACAGTAATAAAATGTATAAATATTTCACTTTAGCAGCCGTAATAAAAAGCGAACAAAAAAATAAGTTCCGTTATTTAATTATCGCCATTAATTCAAGACAAAACTATTAAGCCCAGATAATTAATTTAAATGTTGTAGACGTACCCCATAATAACAAGGGAACGTGTACTTGCACAGAAACGTTTCAACATGTTGAATACAGTTGCCGAAAATTAACTACAATTTTAATGACTAGTGGCAGGCAGTCAAAGTCCTTGTAATTTATGAATGAAATAATTTAACTCTTAAAGGAATAAAAAAAAATAATAATAATACTGAAGCAACAAGAAACTGTAACTGTGTGCATTTAAGCCACTATTTATTTCATTTGGCGTCTATTTTAGCCATTCAATTGAAATCAATCCCCAGTGAAACAGAGCTACAAATAAGAATGTAAAGGAAGTGAAGGGAAGTATAAGAAATATTTAAATTTCGATTTTTTTTTCTATTTTTGTTCTTTCCCTACGGAAACAAGTGACTTTTGCTGTTATTCTGGCTGCGCTGTGCTTTTCATTGGGTATTGAAGTAAATGCTTAATTTTAATACCGTAAAAGCTTTTAACTAATTTACATAATTTACGCCATAAAGCTTAAAACCACCAAAAAAGTTTTTTCTTTTTCATTTCGTTTCGTTTCTTTAAATATAGGGTGGGCCGTTTAAAAATTTAAATTTAAAGAAAGCAATAAAACAAACAGTCTGACATTTTTTAAAATTTATTTTTTTGTTGTGCAGACATAATTATTCCGGTTAGAAATGGAATATTATTTCATTCATATGATGCCGCAGCTGGCCTCACAGTATCTCATTCCATAGAACGAATTTTGGTGAATTTTTTACTAAGTGTATGGGGTCGTATGCCGGCAATGGCATCACAATTGTTGGCCTTTAAATGCTCACTTGTCTCTGGTTTGTCGTTATAACACTTTGCTTTAACGGCGCTCCACAAAAAATACTCCAACGGTGTCAAATCGCAGCTTCTTGGCGACCAATTGACATCAGCGTTTCTGCTAATTAAAAGGACATCAAACGTTTGACGCGATAAATCGATTGTGGCATGTCAGAAGTTGCACCGTACTGTTGAAACCAAACGGTTATCATGGTCTCCATTAACGGTAATGCTGGAGCCGTCCTCGACCAATGATGCCTTCGCTCCACAAGCCGCACCAGTCACTAGTAATGCGTACCAGAGATCAGCAAAGAGTATTCAAAAAGATGAGTTTATTCGAATCATACTCATAATTTTTGATACTTATACGCATTCATACTTATTTTAATATCATGCTACTCATATTCAGAGTTTGAAGTACTCATCGTACTCATACTTAACAATACGCCTGATGTTGTTGATTTCGACCCTCCTTTACTCAACATTTATAGGAATCACAAAATAAATATGATTTGCGTACGAACACTACTCTACTAACTAAAAGGTTGTGTGTTTGCTTTGCTTGCTGTCGTCTTTGCCTTATTTTTCTTCTTTTTTTTGTAAATGCAACAACAACTAAGACTGTAAATTTTGATAAATGATTCGAATCACACGAATTATTAATAAGTACATACATACATAATTGGCCATTACAACCCTTCGGTCAGGATTACGGCCTAGCTTCTCACATTACATAGTGGCGGGACTCCGAACCACAGATTTTGAGAAACTTTTTCATGGCAGGTTTATTTACTCGCAGAGTTTTTGCCAGAAATTTGCTGAGAGGAAGTCGCCAAAGAAATATTTTTTTCCATACTTCGTTTTGATGTCTGGCCTGGGGCTCGAACCCGGGCTTTACGTCTAATAAGTGAGCACACTACCTACTAGACTACGGCGACTTCTTAAGTATTATAAGTATTTTTCAAAATTTATGACTCTAAATGAGTAGGTGCATGAATCAAACATATTTCGAATGTTATGAGTTTGATGTCAACGTTGAACTCATACTCATTGCAACCTGTACTTATAAATCAATGTTGTAGTGAGTACGAATGAATCAGAGTAGCTGAATTTCACTACTGTTGACTTACTCATACTCGAATTTTTATGAGTGTTTATGAGGAGCGAAAAAACGATTCATTGCTGATCTCTGATGCGTAGCTTGTCTGCTGGGTTATCTGCACCACCAAATACGGCAATTTTGCTTAGAAGCGTACCCACCAAGATGAAAATTAATTTCATCAAAAACGATGATTTTTTTTTTTTGGCAAAATCGCCATCATCGTGCAGTTTCTTGGGGCCCACTGAGCGAACCCGGAAAGGAACGGGCGGTCACGCGTCCAATTCAAGTTTGTAAGGCGTCATAGCGAGTGCGTGAAATGTTCTATTCTTGAGAACGTTGACGAGTTGATGTTAACAGATTCTCAAGCATGCTCTCAGCCACAGCTTCGATGTTTTCGGATGTACGCACTGTACAAGCACACTTACGTCTTAGTGCACCAACACTGAACCCAGTTTCATAAACTTTAGCAATAAACTTGCGTATACCGGGCACTGTTGGTCCTTCTCTGCGACCAAATTTAGTGCAACATTTTCGTGCAATTTTTGGCCAATTGACTTTGTTTTGGAAATAAATATCCACTAAATCTCAACGTTGCTGAAGCCAAAATCGATTCATTACGTTCAGTGGAGACAATATACTGAATTTTGTGACAGAATAGAATACCAGGTTCGAAATAACCAGTGGTTCAAATTAAAACCGATAGATGGCCCACCCGATATCCGACTTTGTTAGTTTATGGCTAACAAACAAAAGCGAGTGAGTGAGCATAGATGGGTGGGGGGTTAGAGCAAGTAATGAATGTATAGGCCAACTTAAACATCGCTTCTGAGAATTTTGCCAATTTCTTATGATATTTTAATGTGACTTTCTCGTGAATTATTATTTGTAAGAAGTTTTGTAATTTTTGTTCGAAAGCAATTTATTTTCTTAGATTCTTAAACTTTCATTTCGTTTTTCTTTTTTTTGTTTGTTTGTTGTTGGTATTATTGTTGAATTGTTGCATTCAACACATTAATTAATGAAAATGTTGATTAACTTTCGGCCGTACAACAAAAGGAAAGAACAGAACAATCAAAATTGTTTTTTTTTCTTCCTCTTCCATCTCTGCGATGCCCATACGCTACAGGGCGTCGAATTGAAAGATTCTTTATGAGTGTAATTATTTAATTTAATTTATGCTGATGCTATAAGTGGGCCAGTTGAACAGACAATGAATGAACAGCAACAACGACAACAACAGCACACAGCAAAGCAAAAATATCAAAAAGGAAACAATAATTTATAATTTGTTTTGCTTTTCTTTTCTTTTCTTTTGCTTTTCATCTCATAGGACAAGAATGCTTGATGTACTGATAGTTGTACGCTTTAGTTGTGTGTATGTAATCAGGAAACAATGTTGTATATACACAGATAAGCCAGTCAGACTCGTCAGACAGTTAAACCATTCGTTTTGGACGAACGTAGTAAATAAGTTGTCAGTTTTCTTTCGTTTTTTTTTTTTTTTTGCAAAAATTTTCATTGAAATTATTCGCTATTCGCCTTCATACGAGATACTGCGGCAGTTTCTTATGACATCTTTCTCAGACGTCGCCAAAAGCATTAAGCCCAAAAGGATTGGAACAAAAGTCAGATTATTATACAATATATTTTTCTGTTTTTCGATTTTTTTCTCTTTGTTTTCTTCATCAACAGAATATCATTTCAGAGCAGTAAAGTAAAGTAATGAAATCACTTAAGATTCTTACAGCGTATGAAATATGAGATTCAGCATCTGAACGTAACGAACGTCATTACAAGCCTTTAGTCAGGATTACGATCTAGTTTCTCACACCACTTATGTTGTGTGCGTTAATTTTATACATGAGTGGCGTTACCAGCATTTTAAAGTCGACTCCTAAACGGCAGATTTTTGAAAAACTTTTCATGGCAATTTTTTATTTACTTTCAGAGTTTTTGCAAAAAATCTGCTGAGAGGAAGTCGCTGAAGAAATATTTTTTTTATATTTCGCTTAGTTGGAGATGCTTGACCTGGGGTTTGAACTGAGGCCTCATGTCTAATAAGTCAATACACTACCTACTAGACCACGGCGAGAGACGATATAAGAGAGCTCTCACACACGTATTGAATGCATTTTTAATAGCATTGAAGCATCAAATGAACTGGTACACTCAATTTATTCAGAGATAAATATCATACGGGTTCCAGAATGAAGGTATATTGTCAGAAGGTGCATTGCTGATGATTTGACCAAGGTCGGTATGGAGCTCACAATGCCTGACGTGTTACTTGGTATAGGTGCTCAGGTTGCCTCAGCTAAATACCGTAGTCAGAGCAGTCAGACCCTAGGTCATACATCTTCAGCAAAACGAAATATGAAAAAATATTTCTTTGGTGACTTTCTCTGAACATATTTCTGGCAAAAACTCTAAGAGTAATGAAATCTTTACGTCCCCATCGGCAAAAAACTGGAATAATCCTTGTGCCAAAGCTGCTCTTAAAGCAAAATTTCTTGTCAAAGAACAGGACGTAAGTATCGTCCTCAGGCTGTTCTCTTGATACTATTACAATGAACGACTACTCTTGATTTGTATGTCAAGCAATATGCAGTGCTTAGTGTCTGTCATATGTCCATGACGCATAGAAATTCTGAACGTCGTCTTTTTCACTGGGAAAGAACATACCACATAGAGCACTATGGAGTGGTGTGGTACTCCAGTGAAATAAAGGTATACCCATCTTCCACAGATGGGGCTTACACAGGAGGAGAACTGACCCTTAGAGAAAATTATCGACTATATAATGCCTAAGTCGATGTTCCTACAGGGCTTAAAGATTCTCATACCGAATAGGGCTTTATGGAATGGTGGGGTACTATACTGCAGGAGAAGAAAGGTATAATCATCTTCACAGGTGAGTGGAAGTTGGATGAGGGCACATGGGCTGGGGTTTTCTGTGAAGTTATCAAACTTGATCTTTACTTTAGGTTAGATGAAGACTGTAGCGTCTTTTTTACTACCACTTCAGTTATGAAATCTTCTATGATCTTCGTTGATATTCAAGTTTTCCTAAAAGAGAAGGGTTTAAATCAAGACTTGTCTATAAAGATCTTCGGGCCAGATCGGAATTGTCTATGCTGGTTTCCGGGACATAACAGTATTCCTGTTAATAAGTGGGCTAATGCTCTTCATTTCTTGAGCGCGATTTGATAGTTGGTCCTGCTACGCCAATCTTCTGCTTCTACGGCCGCGTCACTAGATGGGTCAGGGAGAAAGAGCAGAAGCGTTTCGAGGATGGATTGGCTTTTTACGTGTCTACGACTCGACGGCGTACTTCAGATTGTGTAAGAAAAGATTTGCTGATGGTTTTATAAGAGGGCACTGCGATATTAGATCGCTAACAAAGATATGGAACAGATCACAACCAAACTATTGCCGGGTAGTAAAGAGAAGGAGTTGGAAACTATTGAAAACCTCCTCTGCAGAACATTAGACCTTAGAAGGATGAGGTTGAGAACTCTGGGCAGCTGCTTCTTCGAGTCTTTGGGTTCTCTGCCGAAAGCCGATATAACTTCTCTTCTAAATATGTTATCAGGACGGCTACTCCATTCCTTTACGCGTTACAGTTAAGTTATATTCTTATCTCTCTTCATTCAAATCATATGCTTGTACGTAAATAGTCTCCGAAATGACAATGGTGTCGCATCGTTTCGGGTTTCGCAATCGTACACAGTGGTGGTTCCTATTTTCTCTTAGCCACTGCGATAGTTGCTGTGGATTCTGTCGGAAACTCTCGATTAGGCTTAATACACACATTTTGATCTGCCTATATTGGTCCAGATCTGTTTGGTTTCTCAATAAGTGGAACCATTATTTAATTTTTCGTTTGGACGAGCGTCGGATTTGTTGTATGTTTACGGAAATCCTTTTAAGAGTTATCATCAAGTGCTCTCTATCTCCACCAGACAAATCGGGATTGAATAACATTCTCTGGAAGGTACAAACCCTTATCACAATAACTTTCTAGACAAAACCCAGGAATCAAAAGCAGTTCAGATCAACTATAATCAAGATTTTGGCATAATAGTAACTTTCAAACTTCTATCTTTTGCTGGAGCTAAGTCTCATGAAGTCGCAGAAATTTTTCTTCATCAACATGTCTGTTCAGGATGTAGTTTTTAAAGCACATGATAGCATGATCGCCACCAGCCCTTATATTGGAGTTGATGATTCCATTTCTCTAAAGCCTACCACCAAACTACTGCACCATAGAATAGAGTTGGTTTGATTTAAAGGTCGTACAGCCAGTATACATTTTTAGGGTTGATATTCACCTACAGTTATTTCTGAAATTATTTTTTAAAACAGAACTGGATTTGAAGATGATTTCTATGAAAGTTTTGCAGATAAGGACAATTTGGGTCCATTAAGTACCCCTGAAATCACAACTTAATAAATCGAAACGAACTTTATCAGTAGAATAATCCTGTTTTATCCTCTACGATTTCATTAAGGTCATTGGTTACTGCAATATTATCTGATTTTTGCAACTAAAAAGTTTTTTCATGATTCGAGTCTTTTACATTGTCGTTATGATATTGTTGATATAGTGACAAAATAATTTCATTTTATCTTTTGATGTCGTTTCTTTTTTCTCTCTTTTTCCTTTCTTGTTTCGTTAATTTTTTATTTGTTGTTTTTTTTCGTGTTTTTTTTCTGTCGCTTTTCATTGAGTAGCATAAAATTGTTAAAGTAATAATTAGCTTCTGAGACTTTTAAGCGCACCACAACGGAAATGAGCATTTTAATTTCGTAAAAATTTTATAAATTGCTTTCGTTTAAGGGATTTCCAAAAAAAAAATTTTTTTCTCCTTTAATCGCTTTCAATAAAGTTCTTTCAAAAATAATGTTGAAATGTGTGATGCATTATTAAAATGATGAATGACAATATGAAGTGGTTCACACAAACACACACACGAAACAAATAGTAAGTATGAGCAGCAGAATAAAAGTGAAAAAAATGAGTGGCCCAAAAGAAATTTCGAAAAATTACATTTTACAGTGAGTGAGTAAAACAAGCAAAAAAAGTAACAATAAATTGATGTAATTAATGGCAGTATTTTATATTTCTGAGTTACCTGAGTTTAGGCGTTATGGGTTAGTAAACACGTGCCGACTATGGAAACATATTTCCCCTCGAAATATTAAATTAAAAAAATGTTAATAAAAATGAGCCGGGTTGGTATTTTTATTTCTAAAAATACTTACTTAAGTTTCCTATATATGGCCCCTGCCCTAATGTCTATTTTGTTTGTGAAGGATGTCATAGAAAGTTTTTTATGTTTAAAAGACTAATTAATGCCTAGATTAGACATGCCTACACACATAATTGATCATTACAACCCTTAGTCAGGATTACAAACTAGCTTCTAACACCATTTATATTGTGTGTGTTAGTTTTATACATGAATGGTAGAACCTACAGTTTAAAGTTGAATACAAATGACAGATTTTTGACAAAGTTTTCATTGCAATTTTTTATTTACTCTCAGAGCTATTGCCAGAAATCTGCTGAGAGGAAGTAGTCGAAGAAATATTTTTTCATATATTCGTTTTGATGTCTGACTTGGGGTTTGAATCGTGACCTTACGTCTAATAAGCCAGCACACTAATTACTAGACTACGGCAAACTCTGTCAAATAGAGCATTGTGCAAATGTTCGCCAAGGTTTCTCTGGTTGGATACCATCCGAAATGCCCAATTTTTCATAACTCAGGTGCACGTTGGCATACATACGCTTGCTACTTAAGAAAACTACTTAAGAATAATACAAACGAGATTAAATTGCATTATTTTTGTGGCCAGTTCATATCATATCCACATGATGACCATGCCCTCAAATCCCTCGTGATGGAAAATCAATGTGGCATAAGCTGTGTTGCGCGTGGCACCGTAATGCTGAAATCACATGCTGTCCAGTTCATCCAATTCGGGCCAAAAGAAGTTTGTATTTATCAAGACACAATGCTTACCCTTGACAGTGATGGACTGGACAACATCGTTCTCAAATAAATATGAAACAATGATGACCGACCGTGAAACAATGATGACCGAAAATACACACAAAACAAAGACTTTTTCAGGATGCTTTGGAGGTTCTTGGATATCGTGTGGATTGGTGTAATCCAAAATTCGACAATTATCTAGTTGATAGTGTGTAGCCCCAGGCCATACATCAAAATGAAATATGAAAAAAAATATATTTCTTCGGCGACATCCTCTCAGCAGAGTTCTGATAAAAACTCTGAGGGCAAAAAAACCTGCCATGAAAAAGTTTCTCAAAATCTGTCGTTCGGAGTCGACGTTAAACTGTAGGTCCCACGACTCAAGTATAAAATTAATGCACACAACATGAGTGGTGTGAGAAGCTAGGCCGTAATCCTGACTGAAGGATTGTAATGGCCAATTATGTATGTATGTGCATACACATGTACTCAGAAATGGTTTTCATCGCTAAAAATAATAATTAGGGCAAGCTGCCAACGAATTGACAAAGTTGTTGGCTGCAAAAATGCAAAGTCTTATGAATGACACGGAATCAGCTGATTTACATACTTCTGCATACTCTCAACTAGGTCGGCAGCGATGTTTTCAGCAGATCTTGCTTCTCATCAACGCGAATTTGTCCACCAAACTGCATATAGCCCCCTAGATATGACAACCAACTTGAAAGATGTGTCTTCAACAAGATGGTCGTTAACAACCTTCCGAATTTTGACGGAAGTCTCTTTTGAAAGAAGTGCTCAAAAATACTTCAAATGTTGACAGTGGCATGGGAATGAGTTGAAAAAATGTTTAGAAGTGGTACTAACGTTTCACAGAAGGTCGAGAAGATGTGATGTCGTAGCATGTCGGAATATTGCTTGGCTCATGCCATGCAGTTTTTCGAAAATAGCGGGCATAACGCGTGTAACAACAAAGGCTGAAAATTAAATGACAAAAAAAAAATCACATAAGCATCGCTCAGGGCTTGTTGAATGTCGTATTTTGGCTCTCTTAATACCATATTGCAACTGCTTTGATAATTTTCTTTTCAATAACAGCATATCTCCACTTGTCTTATTGTCTCACAAACAAACTAAGCATGCTAGCAAAGTTAAAACTGTGGACGTATGTTCGAGACTAATATACCAACATAAAAAAGTTAAATAATTAAAAGACCAATGTACGTAGCCCGCACCCCAGCTCAGATATCTTGAGCGAAACGTAAAATGAAAAAAAGTTTCTTTCAGCGATATCTTATCGGCATTCCTCCGGCATAAACTCTGAGGTTGAATGAAATCACCATAACACATTTTCACAAACTGGCATTTGCATTCGACTTTAAACCCACACAATATGGGTGGTGAGATGAACTAGGTTTTAATACTGGTTGTAATGATTAATTAAGTAACGAAGTAACCGAATGAGTTAAACGAAGTAGTTCAGAGTATTTATGATGCAACATAGCTCATCTGATTTCTATTAGTTTCCAGCGTAATTTTTCTGATCAGTCGTTTTAATTATTTGGTCTTGTTACTGTGGCTGCAAGCTTCTTACCAAGTTTTTTAACCTTTCGTGTAACTAGCGAACGATTTTTCGATTTACCGGCATAAGAATATACAGCATAAACGATATCTCTATTCCACTGAGCTAATTTATAACAGAGGATATGTCAGTTATTCATGCAGTTTGTTGTTTATTTAATTCCCAGATTATTACATCCAGTGACCTCTTTTTCATAATAGGGGCTAAGATCGTATTAATCTCATTTAATAATTCCAATCTTCTCCCAAGGCTTACTTTCTGACATCTAAAAGTGTTCTCGAATAGCATACAAATATTCTGTGCTAGCTACAGAATTTCGCCTTGTTCATGCATGCATGAACCATGTACACAAATTTAAATCAAAATCTCTTTAAGATTCATACCAGAAAATATTAAACAAATAAAGGAAAACGAATTTAAAAAAAAAATCGAGGAGAAAAAATCAATATGAAAATCTATCAGAGTTCATTCAATACTGGGCACTTGTTTGTTCAATCATTCGTTAAAATCGTTTTATACTCAATTTACAAGTGCATAAAACTGAATTTGCTTCTTCATTGTCGATGTCGATGTTTTTGTTGTAGTTGTCCTTTTTTCCCCAATGTTTAGTCTCTCGTATCGAATTTATAGAGCACACCAGAGACTACTCTCTCTATTGTGTTTGATATTAAAATGAACCGAATTTTATTCACAAGAATACAAAAACCGATCACCCAATACCTTCTAAACAATGAAAAATCAAAGAATGAATAAAAGAGTCACACAGCATTTATTGCCATTATCCTGTTAACTTGACATCTTTAGCACAACAAAAAGCAATAACAATAACAGTAGGAGGAATACAATACAACTACAACTACACACAGACACACACTCAAACATCATATATTGATTTGCGTGTTATGTACATACATGTTTTATGAATATGTATACGAATTTATTTATGCATGTGCCTGTGTATGTGTACAGATGCGTATGTGTATGTGCATACCATACATGTATTGTATTTAAAATAATTTTGAGGAAGAAAAAAAATTCTGTTTAGTTTTGAATTCTATTGTATTCATTCAATCGTATTGTGTGTGTGAATTAGTTGTGGTCTATCAAGTTTAGTATGTATGTATGTAGTGTATGAAAATTAAACAACAACAACAACGCAAACAATTGAATTGAATTTTGAGGCTTTAGTTTAATACAATTGTGGCTTGGGATTGTAAAACAAAAACAATAAAAATTATGCTGGATAAACATCACTTTTAAATTTGAAATTTGATTTCAATACGCTCTACAATTTAAATTTCATTTCATTTGGCATTTTGGCTCAGTGCAATTAAACATAGAGGTGACCAAACATAGACTCTCGATATGGTGCAAATCTAGGAAGACTTGCACTCACATCCAAGTCGATTATTTGATTCCTTATGACTTAAATGAATAGAACATTTGAGACCTCTGGTTATAAGATAGCAAAGACAGAACCCAAGTTAAAACTCAGTGTCTCAGCTTATTAGACATGAGACCTCAATTCAAGCCCTAGATCAGACACCTCGATCGAAATATAAAGAATATTTCTACGGCAACAGCCTCTCGAGAGATATCTGGAAAAGTTCTGGAAAATCTGTGATTTGGAATCGACTTTAAATTGTAGGTCTGGTCACTTATGTATAAAATTACATAAGTGGTGTGAGAACCTAGGTCGTAATCCTGACTGAATTGTTGTAATGACCAAATGTATGTATAATATACATACAAGAACATGCATGATCGTCCTTGGTCAAATTGTATATACAGTTGGACGCGCCTTAAAAAACCCTTTCTTATGATAACCATATTGTATATGTTGGTGAGGAAACAGATTCTCAAATTAACAAAACATGCAGAAATAGACCCTTTTTCAAAATGGTCCAGCTCCCGAGAGGTCAAAGCTAGAGCCGAAATATTTCAAACGTCATCTTAAAAAAGTCCAAGGTTCATTTTGAGGGGGGGTATATCGAAAACGAATTTTGCTTCCATACAACTTGAGTCGGTCTAATATACATATGTATGTATGCCATCGAAAATGTTCCAATTCAACATGTATAGGAAGTACAAAAGACTCAATATACCAATACTTTCTGAAATTCAAGTCGCCATTAGATCACTCGATTCTTATGACATTAAATCAAGACAATATTGGATTGTGGAAGGCAAAATAAGTTTACTCCTCTGCGGTTTACCAGTTTGTGAGGGAATTCTCGGCAATGTGCATGAAGTCGAGCTTGGGACGAACGGAGTTACACTCTGGTGATTCTGTTGTAGTGTGTTAGACTATTCAAAGTTGCCATACCCTTCGTATGCAACTTAATATCAACACATTCTTGTTGATATTGTCTTCACTGCATTAATACTGGGACAGAGTGTATTATGCTGTCTCAGCATATTCCCACAGTATACACAATATGCTAGAATTCTGAAATTAATGTACAGTTAGTTTTATGATGATTATTAATAAAAGAAACATTAAAATGAGCTGTCGCATAAGCGGCTGTCCACGAATATAAAAAACTAGCTGTACCCTGCGCGCTTTGCTGCACTACAAACTAAAATAAATTTGAAGGAAAGACATTAGACAAATATCCAATTAAGTTTGAATCATTTTATTGATTTTGTTTCCCGTTGTCCAGATGATTCAGACGAACGGGCCTGAGTAGTACGCATTCGATCAAGTGATTCATTGTTCAAGTGATTCATGCGAACGGATCTGTGCGGCATGTACTCGAAGATTTTTCAGTCTCAATGCTGATTCTGAGGCTAGTAATGCTCTTTCTTTTCTTTTCAACACAGGATCAAATGCACAGTTTACGATTTAATTAATTTCGAAGAATTTTCAGTGGCGCCACCTGTCGGAAATTGGTTATACCAACTTAGAAACCTTCGTCGGCTCATGCGCAACAACTTTGCTAAAGATTAAATGCATAGTTTACGATTCCATAAAGTACATTCATTTTTATATATATAGATAATTTAAACTTGAAAAAAAAATAAATAAAACAAAAGTCTACGAATTTAATTTTGGTTATATTTTTTCTTATTTGGTGAATTTTTTCACAAATGTTGGTTACAAAATTTTTTTCTTTTCCTTCTATCTTTCCCCCCGCGTCGTTCTTTACACTTTATTTTCTTTGGTTTTATACATCAAGAATCACAGATAGCATACTTGTAGGGGTAACTACTATGCGTATGAGTAATATATTTCAAATGCAATTAAATATTAAGTATGTAGTATGTAGCATACGTGGGCATGGCCCCTCGCTCATTTGGAATATCAACATAAAAAGTAGCCTATAACTCCTTCCAGACATACAGGAAGATACTGTGAAAATTTCAAGAAAATCGGTTCAGCCGTTTAATCGTCTATAAACTTCAAGCATACAAACATACAATCAAACACACATTCATTTTTATATATAAGATAATAGTCTGTCTTTTTTATTACTCTGTGCTGTGGAGACAAATGTTTAGAAAGGTATGCGCAACCAAAGGGAAGATAAATATAGACAAAAACTCTTCTCAAACCAAGTGGACTTAATGCAATCTAAACGTTGGTTGATAAATTACTATAAAAGCAGATCATAGACTGAACCGGACTATCAAGAATTAACCGGAGGTTGATAACCCTGCTTAGGCTCAGAGAACACATACTTAGAATAGAGATTATCTCGAGCACAACATGTAGTATCTGCGACGATTAGAATGAAGCATTAGAAAACATTCTTACAACCTGTGAGGCCTTGATGCATCGCAGAAAAAAACATCTTGGAGGCATGCAAGCTGCTAGGCAGGGAATTGGAATTTTTGATACTGGGCAGCATCCTGAAATTTGTTAAAGTAATATGTTCGGAGGAGACATCCTAGGTATACCCTATAAGATATGAGATGAGTGCAATATAATGTATGCTCGCAATAATAAGGCATCTATTCATTACAATATAATAAGATACTAAAGTGTCCAGTGTGTGTTCATATCGCCATAATGGTAGACAGAGTAGTCTGTAGTATAAGTTAGGGGTTCTGGTATTAAAGCTTACCATGCCGATTTAGAGGTGTTCCTGGTGGAAGTCATGTTCATTTTGAATGCGTTTGATTTTTTTTAAAAATCTCTTAACTTACTTGTAACGCCAAGCTGCAGGTTAATCACTAACGAACATCACCTCGATAACCATTCTTGTCCATAAACTCTCATGACTTCTGAGGAAAATATCGGATCAGTTAAAGGCGACTCTTATTTGTATTGCTGATGAATTATTCTGGCACCGAACTCTGTTACAGTAGTATATATATTCCTCTCGATTTGCAATGAGGTTCAATTTCGTTGCCAGTTTGAATTTTGATAGACACTGCTGAATATATAAGGATAAGAAGACGACTAGTTGTCTTCTGTCCTTTAATCGCATGGCCTTCCATAGCACAATTGTGATTATCGAGGGCCGTTGCTTTATTGGAGGGCATGTCGATAAATTTTGCATTCCCTCAAATGATTTCCGCATAAGCTGTTGGTCTGCGGAGGAGAAATAGATTATCTTTAGCAACCGTTCATATTTCCCAAAAGAAAACTATTTCGCTATGGCTGAGAGGTTTTAATTTCTTACAAAAATCATAAAAAATTCCTTTTACGACCCCCAAAAAGTAATGTAAACCAATTAAACTAGTGGCTAATTAGCTATCCGTTAATCCAATCGGACAACGTTTAATGATACGTTTTATTATGTACATCCTTCTTCAGTTAGAAATTTACCAGCAAATCGTTTTAGCTCTCCTCTAGAAAAGAATGAATAAAAACTCAGGGGAAAAATGTTTCAATTAAATATTTAACGATTTCATAGCACCGGATTAAATGTCAGCCATGATATGGTAGAACATTAATGGTGTTGGCATAAATGTTATTGTTGTTCTTTTTTAGCTTGTTTCTCTAATACATTTAAGGGTGAAAATTAATTTTTGAAATTTTAACAGATCGCAAAAACTTTTATTTTATTTCTGTTTTAGAAAGGATTTAATAGCACTTATCCAGGCAACCAGGTAAACTAGAGATGCTATGTATATGCGTGTGTATTAAAATATACAGCAAAGTACGCGTATGTATTAAAACATCAAGTGGGCTATTTAAAGCAGTAGTTTATGTTGTATCAGCACCTGTTTAGAGTTAATTCCATTTTTAATGCCACACGAAAAATATGCAGAGTAGGCAACATTAGCCAAAAACGAATCTTAAAGCACTCTTTGTGAAAGTTTTTTTAGCGAAAAAAAAAAATTCGAATTAAATTTGATACGAATTCAGGGATGACTATTTAGCCCAAAAAAAAAAATCGAAAATTGCAAGAGTAAATTAAGTATTCATTTAAAATAATAAATTAATGTCTTATATTTAGAAGTTGCCGTAGTCTAGTAGGTAGTGTATTCGCTTATTAGACGTGCAGCCACGGTTCAAACCCATATCAGATATCTCCAGTAAAACTTAATTTGAATATTTCCTTGGGCGAATTTCTCTTAGCAAACTTTTTGCAAAAATCTTGGGAGTAAATACCACAAAACTGTAGGTCCCACCACTCATGGTTAAAATTAACATACACAACATAAGTGGTGTGAGAAAATAGTTTGTAATCCTGACTGAAGGGTTAATTAGGGGGAATTACTACACGTAAGTATTGGCCCTCAATTTAGCTTTTTATATGCCTCTCGAAGAAGAGCGATCCAGTGATGCTGCCATCCCATAAACCGCACAAAACAGTTAATCTGCCTAAACTTCACAATAAATTCGGTGGTTCTGTTTTAGGACGTACTCTTTGAACCAAGTAAAGAGGGAAGATTGAAGGGAAGTAGGTCAACCATATCTGTTCCAAGTCCCACGTTTATCTAGGTCATCATATCGATTTGTTGTGGCCTAACCAACCACATTTTCTAAAGAAAGTCCTGTGTGCTGCTCAAACTTCCTTAATTTCTGCCACTACACTCCCCCGAAGCGAGTTATGTTTGACATTACATTCTACCGATGATATTTGTGATCTCGAGTTGCAATGGCTTGGCATTAACATAAAAATTATTCCGTAATTTAGAAGATGTCTTCGCAGAATCATCATTCATTCTTACCTATTACATAAAGCGCAGTATCGGTCAAGCCGAGTTTATTTAGTCTTAATGCATTTATGATTTTCTTATCATAACGATCGTCCCAGAGTATTTTTTGCGTTTTTTCCGTTTACTTTTGTAGCTTGATTTCAGTGGATTAAAAATAATTGGATTCTGCAAGATTATGTTCTGTAACACTCTAGCTCTTTAAGTTAGATTATTCGTCTCCTCATTTACTCCGATCACTGCTTAGGTACTAGACCAGATCTTAATCCTGCATCCCTAGTCTTGTTGTGAAGGCAGACTTTGGTCCCTAATTTTCCGATATAGAGAATCACTCCCTACCTACTGCATATTAGAACCATCCTTGTCGAAACAAGTCCACACATGAATTTGTATGATGCAGAACAAAGATAGCTGGAGGATCTTGGTGAAGTTTTCATAATAGGAAGAAAAGTTTTAAATGCTGAAATTGTTCTTCATCATTTGTCAGGCTTCAACCGTTTCTTAAATAGGATTTTAATCGAATTTATAATGATGTTGAGCAATTGGCATATGAGACTTCATTTTCACTTAATATTCTCTCAATATTTGCTACTTGGATATCTGTCCATCGCTTCGCCGTTAACTCTTTAAATTTTTAGCCATTATCCAGGTGATATTTTACTCTCATTATTGCATCTTTGTACAGCGTAATGAAAAAGTATTTGAATTTCATAAGAAACTGCTGAATTATAGACCTATTGTGGAAAGCAGGTGGTCTTAGCGAAGAATTGAAAGAGGGGTAATAATAAAGATTCTAAGAAATAATTCTCCCTAACATTATGAATAATTTAATTGCTAATGTTCTTTCGACAACGACTTTCGCAACGAACATACTGGTTTCCTTCACTATGTCTGATATGTGTTGACTTTGAGAAGGCGTTCGATGTGCCAGAATGGTTTAGACTCATTCTGACATATGGAATGCACTTTGCTGCAGTTGAATACCAGAGTAACTCATTCTACAGGGTCCGCCAAATAACTTTTTTTTTTAATATGCTTTAAAAAAAACTACTGAATATTTTCTCAAATTTCTTTTTTTATTTGAAAGTACAATCCTTCCGGTTAATAATGGAAAATAATTTCATTCAAATGGCTGCCTCGGCTGGCCATGCAGTAGCCTACACGATCGGTCCAATTTTTAAGCACATTATGGATTGTGTGCAGCTGTATTTCACCAATGGCTTCACGAATATTGTACTTTAAAGCGTCAATTGTCTCTGGCTTGTCGGCGTAACACTTATCTTTGACGGCACCCCACAAATAACAGTCCAACGGTGTCAAATCGCAGCTCCGAGGTGGCCAAACGACATCAGCTCTGCGGCTGATAATGCGATCTTCAAAAACAGGGCGCAAAACATCGAGTGTAGCTTCGGTTGTGTGGCATGTAGCGCCGTCCTGTTGAAACAAAATGTTGCCAATATCCTCGTTTTCAATTTTTGTGAACAACAATTCATTCAACATGACCCGATAACGATCGCCATTGACTGTAACGGCCACTCCTTGCTCATTTTCGAAGAAAAATGGCCGAATTATGCCTCTAGAGCAAAATCCTCACCAAACAGTGACTCGTTTTGGATGCGTCGGCTTTTCAATGTATGCGTGCGGACTTTCTGTGCCCCAAATGCGACAACTTTGCTTGTTTACATGCCCACCAAGATCAAAATGAGCTTCATCTGAAAATATGATTTTTTTTTTTTTGCCAAAATCGGCATCTTCTGTAAGTCAATCGCAGGCCCACTTAGCGAAGCGAAAACGCATTGGATGGTCAATTGCCTTCAACGCCTGAACCAATTGAACTTTGTATGGCGACATACTAAGGTCTTTATGCAAAATTCGTCTGAATGATGTCTCCGAAATGTTCAATTGTTGAGAACGACGGTGAATTGTTGTTGATGGCGCTTCACGCACACTTTCTGCCACAGCAGCAATATTCTCTGGTGTACGCACTGTTTTTGGCTTTTCACGCTTTGGTTTATCGATGAGGATGCCAGTTTGTTTCACTTTTTTCACAAGATAACGAACATACGGAGCTGACGGTTCTTCTCTTCTTCCAAAATCCGTACGCAATTTTCGCACACATTCTGCAACATTACCATGATTTTCAAAGTAATGCCACAATATTTCCCAGCGTCGTTCAAGCGTATACACAACCATATTCGTTCAGTGGAATGATAAAACTAATTATCTGTCAAATCAGACATGAGGTAAGTGTTACCATTCACGAAGTAAGCACTAGTTGAAAAAAAACGTTAGACGGCGGACCCGATACTAATTGTTGCCCTAGATAGAAACGCAAACTGTCGTATTGATCACGAGGAATATGCTTAATCTGACGTATAAATGGAAGTTTCGAAGACTTAAGACTTCACCTAGAAACTGGTCGAAATGTTTTATGAAGTGACACGAAATAGTCTGATGATAAATATACCTTTAGAGAGGATCTTGAAACCAGACAATCATAAATGCAACTACACTCAGCACTTTTTTGCACATACTAATACGAATGCTTTTAATAGCTGTGTGAAGTTCGTTGCCTTGTACAGATGCGAATTATAAAACGCAGTTCGTTGTAACACCAAACAATCGAAATTTTTCTCAACCAATGTCAGCAATAAATACAAGGGGTTTTCAACAGTGTTCAAATGAAAATCGAAATTCGTTGACGAACGTAGAGAAAGGCTTGACTTATTTTGCGTAAGTCACTGCCCGATATAACTGAACGGACTGAAATTGGCTATAATTCCCATGTCATACCAGGATGCGGATTCAAGTCACATCTGGAGAAGACTGCTGAAAATGGTGACAACAAAGATAAATAAAGCGTGGAATGAGTTAAAGCCAAAAAAGAAAGTTCAGGGCAATTCTTCAGAGCCCTATGATCCTAACAAGAATAAGAGGGATTTTTATACACTACCATATGTGCATTGAAAGAGGTCTAGTAATGTTTTCTTGTGTACATATTCCACCATAAACTTTAAAGACTTTCTTACTTTAGTAGCAGACCATATAAAATGCATATAAAAATCCTTGTTTAACCCAAGGATATAAACACAAACTAACGGTGTCATAAAAAAAATAGCAAAAATCGAAAAAGAAAAACCAAAAATATATGCAGAACAACAATAAAAACAAACACGTTGAAAACGGTAAGTAAAAATTCCCACAAAAGGTGGCTGCCGGACTGGTATAACGAAAGTATGAAATACTTAAACTTCTATGATTGTCGCCTCTGTCAACAACAAAAAAAAAGCATTCGTGCTAAAATACTGCTATTGCTGTTGCTGCTGCTACTGCAACCAACGATTTAGGAACATACAACAAAAACACGATTTTTCTTCTTTTTTTTCTTTTGACTAAACATGATATTTTTAAACAAAAAATAAGAAGAAAAAAACATGTTTGGGAGTGTCTTTGTGGTTTTGCCATACAATATGAATGGATAAACACGAAGTACTGTAGGAAAAATATTTTTTTCTTGTTGCCACTTTCATGTTGGAATGTTCTAAACGAACAAAGTGTTGAGTAAATAATAAACAGATAGAGAGCGGCAGCAATACTGCTACCGGTACTGTTACTAGCATCGGCGTAAGCAAGGTACTTGTATTTGTATTTCGATATTAAATTTAGAAATTTTATAAAACGTTGCAGCAAAGAAAAGAGCACCAAAATAAAGATAAAGATGTGTGTGTATGTGTGTGTTTATAGTTATGTTTTATTAAGGCGTTGCTCCAGTTATAGACAGAGGTGAACTTCTATTGCATATTCTGATCAAGAAATATTCTTTATTTATTCCTTTTTGCTTTATTTTTCTCTGTTTTTCAATACTTGTGTGTGTAGTAGTGGTACTTGTTCATTTGAAGACGATGTTTTTGGATAATTTATGACCATCTTGCCAAAACACATTTTCACAATGACATTGCGGTGAGTTGGTTGATACACTTAGAAAAACTGAATCTCCTTTTTATTATTATTGTTTTGAAGAAATGCTAAAAAGTATTCAAAATTTAATAAAAATTTCCAATAAAAACAAAAAAATTTTTTTTAGAATGCATGGGAATACATCAATCCTAGGTATTCAACCATATTCAATACAATAAATCTGTACACTACTTAATGCGGAATTATGCAACATTAAAGTGACAAACAGCAGAACTATGGCATAAATAGATGGCCATGGAGACTTGATGCTTTACGTATGACGATAAGACGTGACTGAGCCTCAAAATAGTACATACTTACTTAATTGGTCATTCTCACACTAGCCATGTTTTGTGCATTGAATTTATTCACGAGAAGCATGACTTTCATTTTAATTCTGACAACTGATTTGAGAAACTTTTTTATTGTAATTTTATTGTACTTTTAAAGATATTGCCAGAGGACTATTGAGAGAAAGTCGGCGAAGAAATATCTTTTCATATTTCGTGTAGTTTGATATGTCTGAGAATGTGGATAAACCACGGGCTCTAAGCCAACGTACTACATAAAAGACTTCGACGATTTCAGAGCCTATATGCAGTAGAACAAGAAAACATACAGTGACTCCGGCAACCGTACCCTAATACGATTTTCCAAGCTTAGGTAAATGCCAAAAGAGAATGTATGCTCGGGGCCAGTCTAATTTGATAAAGATTTTCGCCGATAGTCAAATGACAATTGGAACAATGTAGTCCAGGGAAGCGGGCTCAAAGGCTGTCGTGGCGATTAAAAATTTACCATACATAGATCATTTGCTTTGTTTGAGTACCAAGTAATTAAGGAGTTATAGAAAATGAAGAAGGAAATGCTGTATCTAATAGAGGTGATGGATTACAGAACATACATTTTAAAAGAAAATTAATGACAAGAAATTTGCTTTATCAATTAAAAAAGATCTGCTGCAGCTAAGGGTTGGCTTTATAAACGTTTTACATCAGGAAAATCAACCGTCGAGAATTGATTTTCTAATTTTAAACTAGACGAAATGAGATCGAAGTCACCGTAATGTAGTCTGACGAGAGGAAAACTATCGTATATTAATTCTAACTAAAGGAGACTTAAGTACACTTATGAGCACACTTACAAAACAATCTTTCTTACACCGACATCGTAGGTTATCATGAACGTAGGATATGCGAAAAGGACATCAAAATGATGGAGAAGTTGTTATGTTATTGTCCAGCCTACGTAAGCTCGATATACACATAGTTTAGGGGGATGTTATATCAGATTTAAGGTGGCCGTTAAAATTGAAGGGTTTCTAATGGGTATTTTTTCTTAATTTTTCTTCACTATTTCTTACGGTATAACTTGTTTCTCTTTGACTAGCTTGCCTTTTGGTTCTATTTGTTCTTTTGCTTTTTCTCGCTTTGCTTAAGCGTAACGTTTATACATTTTTTTTCTCTTTTTGCTTAAGCTTAAGGAATATATAAAAAAATGCTCGAAGGAAAAAAGGGCATAATTCGCCTTCAAGTTACGCTTGGCCGCATCTCTACCACTACTACTGAGTACTCAATACTCAGTACACAGAGGAAAACTTGTTAAATATTTTATAGTTTGAATGTCTCGTAATAATACTACAGCAGCCACTCGTAACTCACTACGAAATTTGATTTCCTTAGTAGAGAGCAGTACAGAGTAACCAGTAGTAAGAAAACAGACACAAAATTACAGACGAATTTTGTTTTTTTTTTTGTTTTTGAATATCTTATGCTTCTCTAATTTCTTTGTTGTTGGCAAAATATAAAACTTTCAAATGCATCCGTAGTTAACGATGCAGAAACTTGAAGAAAGTTATGTTATCAATTCCATGACAACAAATAAATTTAAATTTATCGCCTGCTTAAAAACAAAAACAAAAAATTAGAAAAAAAAAGTTAGGCAAAAGTGGCTACCAAATGAGAGAAAAGAAATACTTTGTGGTGGTCATGAAGTGCTATACCATACTCATTCGTACACACAAAATTTTAGTTTAATTCGCAAATATATGATGCCATTTAAAAACAATTTAAAAACAAACAAAAAAAGAATTCGTTCTGATATGAAAACATTATTCCCAGTTGAAATGATAAGTTGAAATGATTGTTTCATGAGACATTAAACGTAGATATGTTGTGGTTTTTTTTTGTTCTTCGAGCTTAAAGAGTTTTAAAAAGTGTTTAAATTAAATAAAAATTGAATAAAATTTTTTGGTTTGTTTATAAAAAGAATTTGGAAGTTTGTTGGAATATTTTGGCTAGAAAGGGTCTTTGCCTTTGAGAGTATGAGTCGCTCATTACCAAGATACATACAAGCCTGGTCCGATTATTATCCATTTCATTGGATTCACATTACATGATTCACATTCCATAGGCCAAATGCTCTATGCATATGTTATGATATGGTTATACAGTTGGGCTGAACGGTTCGTACGCTAATATACACATGGCGATAGTAGTATTACATTCATAAGATATTTTTTTAACCATGACCTTCAAAAAGCAAATGAACCAAATTTATGGCCGACGGACTAGTTCGTATGATTGAGCATTTTGGACGAAGCAACTCTTTTTTGTTCCATTCCTTTGAAGTCGCCGTGGTCTAGTAGGTAGTCAGTTGGCTTATTAGACGTAAGGTCCGAGTTTAAACCCCAAGTCAGACATCAAAACAAAATATGACAAAAAAAAATAAAAAAATTTTTTCGGCGACTTCCTCTCTGCAGATTTCTGCCAAAAATTGTAAAAGTCCGTCTCACCACTCACGTATAAAATTAACGCACACAGCATGAGCGGTGTGAGAAGCTAGGCCGTAATCCTGGCTGAAGGGTTGTATGGCCAATTATGTATGTATGTAACTCCTTTTTAGTCCCCGTAGTCTAGCAGGTAGTGTCTTCGCTTATTAGACATGAGGCCTCGATACCGACCAGAGATCAGCAATGAACTGTTTTTACGCTACTCATAAGTACTCATTAAATTCTGAGTATGAAATTCAACTACTCTGATTCATTCGTATTCACTATAACATTGATTTATAAATACACGTTGCAATGAGTATGAGTATAACGTTGACATCAAACTCATAACATTCGAAAAATGTTTGATTCATACACCTACTCATTCAGATTCATAAATTTAGAAAAATACTTATAGTACTCATAAATGATACGAGCGATTCGAATCATTCATCAAAATTTAGAGTCTTAGTTGTTGTTGTTGTATTTACAAAAAAGAAGAAGAAAGAAAAAGGCAAAGACAGGAAGCAAAGCAAACACACAACCTTCTAGTGAGTATTGTAGTGTTCGTACGCGAATCATACTTACTTAGTGATTCTTGCAAATGTTGAGTAAAGGAGAGTCGAAATCAACAACATCATGAGTATTGTTAAGTATGAGTATGATGAATACTTCAAACTCTGAATATGAGTAGTATGAGTATGATATTAAAATAAGTAGGAATGCGTATAATTATCAGAAATTATGAATATGATTCGAAATCTTTTTCAATACTCATTGCTTCAAGCCCCAGGTCAGGCATATCCAACGAAACGAAATATGAACAAATCTTTCGTTGGCGTTCTCTCAGCCGATTTCTAGCAAAAAATCTGAAAGTAAATAAAATTGCCATGAAAATTTTTCTCGAAAATCTGTCGTTAGGAGTTGACTTTGAATTCTAGGTGCATCCAGTTTGGTATGATGAGGTGATGACTGTCGTTATCAGACGTATGATTTTTACTTGTCACAGAATTGTTCTCTTGCCACGTATCTTAGTGTATCGTACAGTGTCAACAGACTCATTGCAGGACCTCGTTGGTGCAGTATCAATTTTACTGCCAAGAAGGGACTGCCGCTTCTTGTGCATGATTGAATTTCTTCCTCTGTTTTTGCAGGTGGGAGTGTTAGTTTCAACTCACTTTTACAGGAGTGTATTGAGGTTAGGTGGCAGATAAGATGGAACAGTGAACAGTGGTAGGGTGTCTCATCAGTTTATACCTTAAATTTGGGTTCATTCTTACGGGACATGGTACATGGGGCTTGACCAATACAGCTTACTGTCGGTGTAGGAAGAAACATGCTCAGACTATGATGACACTAAAGATTTAGATAGTATGGGTATTACTTGTAATCACGGATTGTGTAATTTTAGTAGGACCTTAGAAGACATTTGGACAATTGGGGCGTTATGCGTTTTCGCCAATGATGTTTTTAGGAGGAGAAGAACTGGACGATAGTGGAGGTTTTCCTCATCACTTTAATCGTTAGTGGTTTCTGCTCTTGCCGTTTCTTGTGCCCTTTGTTTAGCGTTGTTGTCACCGTTGTATAGTTACCCTCTGTTATTTGGTTATTGTGTCTAAATGGTCACCAGTCCCGAACCGTTTGGTGTTCAACTGGTAGCATACTGGACTGCGAATACTAACCGGAAGCTTAATTATTCCACCACGGATGTCGGGAGACCCAGAGACTTTTCTCTGCCCGAAAATGGTGCGGCCCCCTTATGCAACATGGTGGTTGTAGTTTATACCCAAACGGCAGAAAGAGCGCCAGCTCAGTGTGGCATTACAGTCTTAACCACTTTCATAAAGTAGCTAACACCTCTAACCAAGGGGAAGGTCATGTCAAAATACATGGCTTCGAATTGATACTCACGTATGACGATGCAATCTATGGTAGTATTACCATGAGGCTGTATCATTATGCGTGGGGGCGTTGACATTGTTTCCATTGCCGTTGTTCGAGCACCGTGGAGTGTGTTATCGTTTCAATACTCACGTAAAACCCTGGACAACTGTCGGTGCCATCATTCATAAATAAAGTAATCGCACACAACATGGGTGGCTAGGTTGTAATCCTGACTGAAGGATTGTAATGACCATTGTAATGAGTAAGCAGTAAAGATTCAATATGAATTTATTTTATTTACTTGTGTTCTTTAATTAAAAATTTCTAATTGAAAAGCAATAAAAACAAACCACATATCTAATTCTTTAAATCCCTATAGAAAGTCATGAAAATTTTTCTGTCACATTTTATGTCCACATCCTTGGGATGTTACAAAATAAAACAACAAATATGAACAGCATATAACCTGTACGGGAGCAAATGAATTTCAAACTTGTGATGTCAAAACAGCAGCCAAAGTGCAATATTTTTCCACTAGCTTTTCGTAATAAAACAACAACAGAAATAGTATCTTCTTTTTGTTTTTGTTTTGGTTTTTGCTGTTGTTTTTTGGATATGGAACAGAAGTTTACGACTCTAGTCAACAGCTATTATTTAAATGCTGACATTGAATAATTATTGCAAACGGAAATTAAAATTGTTAACGGAAATTGATTTCTTATTGAGACACGTTTCACAGATGGTTTATGTTGTTTTAAAAACTCAGTAAATGGTTGTTTCGACAATTCGTTTTTTTATTTTTGTTTATCGCCGGTTATAGCGATTTTGTTGCCATGTAAGTACAGAGACAGGGAGTGCTACACTACTATTGTCATCGTCATCGTCATCGTTGTTATTATTATTTTGGGTGGCATTATCCTTGCCTTGCGAAAATAAATGTGTATGTATGAGCAGTACATTCATTAGTTTAAATGTGGCTTTAGGTGTTAGTGTATGTGTGTATCTATAGAAATAATTGCAAACAGTTTGAGTATTGCTGGGCGGTGTGATAATATGGAGGTTTCGTTATAAAATCGTAAATCGTTTTTAATTGGTTTCATTGTCTGTTTTTAAGTGCAAACAGGTAAATGTTGTTAAACTAAACGAAATGAATGAATGAATGAATGTATGAGTAGTAGATTAAATTGATGATTGCAATGAAAGTGCATAACAACAAATGAATTAAAACATCGATGAAGAAGAAAAGAAAAAAAGCTCCAAAATGAATTAATGAAAATAGAAAGAGAGACAAATGTGTACCTTGGACAGGAATATGATTTAAAATTAAAACGATTATTTGCCATCGCTTAATGGATGGCTATTAAAAGTGACCTAATGGCATTCTATTTATTTTGTATTTAATTACTTCAATTGCTCTATTTAATGATGTATTTCAAAGTATTTTTTTTTTTGAGGAAGATGAGTCATTAATATCGAGCTGCTTGGGAAACATATGAATATAATACTGGGTTGACATTTTCATTCAATTATGTTTGGCAAGTAATCATGAACCCTATTATGCTACAATAATGACATACATAATTGGCCGTTACAACCCTTCAGTCAGGATTACGGCCTAGCTTCTCACGCCACTCATGTTGTGTGCCATAGTTTTATACTTGAATGGCGGGACATATAGTTTAACGTCGACTCCGAACGACAGATTTTGAGAAACTTTTTCATGGCAGGTTTATTTACTCTTAGAGTTTTTGCCAGAAATCTACTGAGAGGAAGTCGCCGAAGAAATATTTTTTTTCATATTTGGTTTGATGTCTGGCCTGGGGCGCGAACCTGGGCTTTACGTCTAATAAGCGAACACAATACCTACTAGACTACGATCACAATTTTAATTATTTCGATTCAGAAATGCCACTCTCCGCTAAGTGGTTTGTGTACTACGACGACATGCAAATTTTTGCGTTGAAATCTTGGATCTCAGTAAGCAAAATTTCAACAACTGAAGCGTTAATATTCAAATTGACTACCTGGTTCTGGTTTCTGATGAGTGTTAAAGTAGCTGTAGTCTAGTGGGTAGTAAGTTGGTTTATTAAACGGGAGCCCCATGACTCAGACATTTCCAACATAACGAAATATGAAAAAATCAGTCGTCCGTAGTCAAACCTAAATTGTAGGTCCCTGCACTTTTAGATAAATTTAACACACAAAACGAGGGCGGTGTGAGAAGTTATGCCATGTTCCTGACTAAGTCAGTAAGTTATATGGTGCTGCTTATACTCTGGCGGCATCATAGCTCTTTATTTCTTTTAAAACGTGGAATAAGCTGTAAGTGGATATTTGTTTCAAGGACATTTGGTTCGCAAACCATTGGTTTACTGCAAAATCTATTTGATGACAACGGGTTTTCCAGTAGGCGACACTGGGTCAAGTAATTTAACACCGCTGCGTTACTTTTTATGCGTGAAGTCAAACCGACAAACTATCAACTCTTGAAGGAATGGCAACAAATATTCAGGCCACAATTGACGTCATACAGCCAGATCAATATTCTAACATGTGCCTGTCATGGTGTAATACACTTTAAATTTCGTCGGGAAGAGGAAACATATTTAATTTGTTGCCACACATCGACACATAAACACAATTTCTTTAAGGTGGAACAGCTTCTAACGCTGATTAGAATTATTATGTTTTTGGTCGATTGTAAGCTTACATACTCTCCGATGAATTCTCGAATCTGGGCATCCCTATGAGGACTTGCAAGCTCATAATTGATAATGCAATCGTCGATTCCGTCAACGACAGGTAAGTGGCCTCGGACATGGGTAGAACGTCTCGCAAAATATGGCCAAGGCTGGATGAGGGGCGTACTACTCAGTGTAGTTGTCGGTTTCATTACGGGGCATTGTATTATGGATACGCATGCGACGCGCATTGATCTTGGACACCTTGCTAACGACTTCTGCAGAAGCTGCAGAGATGAGGAAGAAGAGGAGACTATCCTTCAACTGCTAGGTACATGCCCGGCTCTTTGCCAAAGGAGGAGGAAGTACTTGGGTACTTATTACGTGGATGATCTGGAGTAACTCTCAAGGATTGACATTGGCAGCCTTATTCGCTTCATCAGGAGCTCCGAGTAGTTTTGAGACTAGGGGATAGTGGATAACTGTGGTAGCACAATGGGCCCAATGCGGGCTAAGTGAGTCCATCCAAATTTTTCCTGGATTGGCAGCCACCTCTACCTACCTACCTACCTAAGCTTATATACAAAGAACACACTTTCAATACAGTTTTCACTATCTCAAATAGACATGCACGATATGTGTAGCAGATTATTTTCATGTTTTTACACCACAAGCTATTTCAGTTAACATCACTTTGTGGTCATCCAAAATTCTTTGGTGGACATTTATTATATTATTATACGCCTATTTGAGGCGTATACTGCATGTATCATTGCCATTTACTTATTTCATCCGTCATTACAACAATTTAGTCAGGATTATGATCTAGTTTCTTACGCCTCCTTTGAAATTAGAATATCACTTCTCAACGGTTGATTTTCCCGATGCAAAATTTAAATAACGTTTGGCTTGGCTTCACCAGATACAAACATACATAATTGATCATTACAACCCATCGGTGTGTTGGCTTATTAGAAGTGAGGCCACGTTCAAACTCCAGGAGAGACATCTCCAACAAAAAATATTTCTTCGGTGACTTCCTCTCAGCTGATTTCTGGCAAAAACTCTGTGAGTTAATACAATTGCCATGAAAATCCAGCGTTCGGCGTTGACTTTAAACTGTAGACCCTATCGCTCATGTATAAAATTAACACACATAACATAAGTGTTTTGAGAAGCTAGGTCGTAATCCAGACTGAAGGTTTGTAATGATCAATTATGTATGTCATGTATATATGTGTGTATGATGGCTTTGTACGAAATATATATCTGGCTTGCAACAACTCTTCAACTAGCTGGACAAATTACCGGAGCTATTTCAAAACTAAGTACAGAGAAGATTGGACACATTACACTCAGTATATTGAAAACCCAACACATAATTCTAAAATATTGATAAGGTTTATGGAAAAGCTACCAGAGTTTATACTACCTTATCCCGCTTTATATTTAATATCAGATGACCGATTCTAAAGAGAAGGCCAATGTTAGTAAAAGATACTCAATTCACAATAATGTATCCACTACCAGCCTTAAGATCAGCCTATGGTAATAGAACTTACGCAAGGAACTAAAAATCCTTCTCTTGATTACGAACTGTTTCGACTGCTAGTATTTTACATATAGCATTACCTGAAGCTGTTGAAGAGTATATCACAGAGTTATTAGTTTTGCCTGATGTTTGCCATCGGAAGAATGGAAAGAAAAAAAGACAAAGGATTCTAGGCAAATGGCAAGTAACTCTACGTAGGCAACTCTGCTCTTTACTCCTCTGCTTCTTAAATTCTATACAATCACAATTAGATCTGCGCTACCATTCTATGATCTGTCCCTTACTCCACTAGCCATTGTTATTTCGTTTCATTTTATTTTCTTGCAACTTTTCCATAAAAATATATTTCGTTCCTTGGCTAGAAATTAACGGATCAATTAAATCCTATGACCATTAATTTTCTTAACACTTTTCAGCCGTGGCAGTGCAAGACCCAAATCTACGCTGTTATAATAATAAAAGGCTTTCATTTCGTCACTTTAAGTTAATTTATAATTATGTACGTATACAAATCGTATTTGTGTTTATATTTGAAAGAAAATAATTACAATCAACACCCATACCACTGCTCCTTAACACGTGTACATCGTGAAGGTCTGATAAATAGTTGGAACTTCGATGTATAACATATACTATACATAGACATTCTTGCAAAAAAATATATAAAGGCAAGGATAGCTATACTTACTAATACACATACAATACATACTTCGAATTCTTGAACATAAAAAGGAAAGGAAGGAAGGAAAAGAAAAAAAAAAGAAAAGAAAACGAAAAAACTGAAAGAAAACCTTGCACTGTGGTTTAAGAGGTCATTAAAGGGCCATTAAAAATAATACATTTGTTATACAGCCTCTGCGCTGATCAAATTCTGTTAGTATAGGAACTAAACATATCTGTGGCGTCACAACGGACCACTATGTGTGCTTAAGTGTGCTTTGGTAATCAGACCATAATTATAGGAAATGAGACATCAAGAACTTAAGGCAGGTGCAGGATACTGATGCATGAGGTGAAATATGGTCTCTTACTTCAGCTCCACAGCCTCTACAAAGTTATTTGGAAAAGTCTGACGGTATACCACTCAATATTACAGTGGCCAAGCCCCTCAGACTACAGTAATATTCAAAGTACTTTACAGCTACCCATGAATTTGATCCTCCCTGTAAATCGAGCGAAGGATATGTCGTTTACATATGCATGTGCGTATATATATAGTGCTATACTCGTTCCACTTATATTGTGTATTTTAATTTTATTTATAATGGCAGGACCTACAGTTTAAAGTCTACTCCCAACGACCGTTTTGCGAGAAAGAAATTTATTTACTCTCACAGTTTTTATAAGACATCTGCTGAGAGGAAGGAAGAAGGAGAAATGTTTTTTCATAATTCAATTTGTAGAAGATATCTGACCATGGCTTTGAATTCTAATTAACCCATATACTACCTACTAGACTACGACATTTATCGGAGGCAATCAGAGTACCTATACCTAGTAACACGTCAGACATTGTGAGCTCCTTACCAATCTTGGTCAGTGCATTGGCAATGCATCTCTCGACAATATGCCTTCACTCTGGATGATCGGAAATTTCAAGTAAATTAAGAGGTTTTTTGGAAAAATCCCCCTTCCCAATGATCAGGTAGCCTATGAGAAAGTTCAATATCATACATACACACATAATTGGCCATTAGAACCCTTCAGTCATTAATTTAATGAGTTGAGTGGCGGGACCTACAGTTTAAAGTCGACTCCGAATAACAAATTTGTGTAAAACTTATCATGGCAATTTTATTTACTCTCAGAGTTTTTTTGCCAGCAAAATGTTGAGAGGAAGTCGCTGAAGAAATATTTTTTTATATTTCATTGACCTGATTTTTGAACCGCCAACACACTGCCTACTAGACTACAGCGTTTAGCTGAGGCTATCAGAGCACCTGTGACAAGTAACACCGCAAAGATTGTGAGCTCCATGCCGACATTGGTCAGATCATCAGTAATACATCTTCCGACAATATCATTTCATCATAGAACCTGTATGAGGGTTATATTTGAATGATCAGAAATATCCCCGATAAAGTCACTTTGGTCGTCATTTTGGAAAAATCTCACCATCAGGCAGCCTATTACCCATAGTTCAATATCCGGTCCCTTAATATAAAGGGTGGGCCATTGAAAAAATTAAATTTGAAAATGCAATAAAACAAATTTGTCTTTGTATTGGAAATAAATTTCTAACAAATCCCAACGTTGCTCAAGCGTAAATCGATTCATTACGTTCAGTGGAGATAGTACATTGAATTTAGTGACAGAATAGAATGACGTAAGTATTGCCAGATTCCAAATAATCGATGGTTTAAATTTAAGCCGATAGATAGCTCACCAGATACATAACACAGTATATTATGCTGCCTTTTTGAAGCCATCGGTATAGACTTCAAAATCCCACTAAGAACCTTCGGATCTTCAGAATGTCCTATTCAGTGTAGACTTGGATTATAAAACCACTGTGCCAATCTAAATAAAACAAAAACAAAACGAACGAAAGATTATTACTAAAGATCTTTACCCATTCCCAATAGAATAAATGAATAAACGAAGTATTTCAATGGAAATTCCTGCACAGTCTTAGATAGAGAAAATGGAAATGTTTTAATGGAAATGGTTTTACTTGTCAAGTACTGAAGTTAAGCCGAACCCATCAAAATGGAATGAATGTTAAGGAGAACGACAAGATAACTAAATGTTCACTGAGAACACAGGTGCAATATTATAAGAATATACCTGAAGTTATACTAAATATACACACATACTTACATATATATGTATTCTTACATACCTATAATTATAGAAGTTTGTTTGCAACGCGAGTACACCCAGTATTGCCTTAAAGGAGTTAAACATTCTATTCGAATTCAAATGTATGCGAAATATATCCCGTAGTTTAAAGTATGTACTCAGGAAGCAGTATCAAGTAAAATGCTGTTGATATCATGTCTATGGATGTGTGTGTAAGTTTTATCTGTACAATGTTTTTTTTTTTTCTTTTTTGTAAATTTACTCTTCATGCAATTATTTACTTGTGCTTAAGGCTAAAAAGGCTTTAATTGCACGATTATTTGTCTTCTTTTTACAAGTTAACACGCAAATCCTTTGGATTTAAATATTCGCAATTAAAGCGATGGCGATAAATTTAGCAGTGGTTGCTCCTTCTTTTTTTTTTCTTTTTTTCTTCTACTTATTTGTTATTTTGTTTCTACTACTTAAAGTGTAATTAAATGATTTTTTTTTCTTTTTTTTAACTTTAAAATAAAGAGAATAAAGCATTTAGAGGGTAGTACATTTGATTGATGTTGGAATTTGTACCATTTTTCATACGAGATACCGTCAACCTACTTAGCTGCTCTTGTCCACTGAGACTATATTGTGCTCTTTGGTGTAGAACGTTCAAATGCACTAGAACTGGGTTATTATTTATACATTCGCCCTTCAATTGAAGCAGAGTGCAGAGATGGTGATAGTATGGCTCAATTCAGTTAAATCCTATCTCAACCCGGAATAATGACAAGTCAAAATACTGGGACGACATAGACATACCCGGGTTGATTATAAGGTTTTTCACGAATGTCATGCGAGAACTTTTTTTAGAATTGCAAATAGGGACTTTCTGACGATGCGAAGCTTTCCTTTATGACCCTGAGGTTTAATACCGATGACACGCAAAATACTGCACAGAGTATCCTTGTTAATGCGTATTAAGGATGAACGAGTGAAAATTTCTTCATTTGCTGGAACAGCCAGTTTGCAATTAGTTTTTACAAAACGTTACGAAATGTTTATAATCTTTCAAGAGCTAATGTAATGAAGGTATTGGTCTGGTAATCTTAAAACGGCTTATCCTAGACCTGGTATCATAGAACAAGTAAAAGTCTTTTTAAAGCAAGATACATATATGTACTAATGGCATCAACTGGGTCAAATTAATTTCAGATGTTGCCTTCGATATTACTTAATCTGTTGCCCAATTGAATCGCTTAATGCAACCTCTCTACAAGTCAAATGCAGCCTAAATTGAAAACTGCACATTTCAAGTGAGCTCAATCCGGAGCAACTGTAGCGGATATTTTTACGATGTTAGTATGCCACACATAATGGAATCAATGGGTCCCTCAAGAAAATAAAAACTGTCGATGATATCTCACACCAATCTTGTTTTGTTTGAATTTAAATATAGGAAGCATTTAGGACCATGTATATATTGATAATAAAACGCTTCATTATGAATAATTAAAACGCAACAAACAGGTCCATCTGACTAGCAACTTCGCTCTTAGTCGTAGACGATAATAATGTTATGCTTATCATGTAAGCTCCAAACGAAAGAGGCAGCCAGGTTTCGACAGATCTGTCAACTCTTCCTTTTGTAAGAGAGTATCGAAAGAGCTAAATCTGGTTTTCGTCAAGGGTAGTGCTTGGCACCATAATAAAAAGTGCATTCAGCTAAAAACAATACCGGTTCGACATTTGTCTTTTGATTCATAGTTAGTCCAACATGGAAAAACTGCTGGAAAGAGAGACTGCAAAGACAGGCCCCAGGAATTAATATAAATTAGACGAGGATAATGAGAGTGATATCATCGTGCAAAACACTTCTTCAAATACATCCAGGAACTGCACCAATTTTGGCATTGACATCGAACCCTTTCATCAGATTTCGCAAAACAATGTGGAAATCTTTTGTAATTTCGTGCTCTGACAAATAAGTAGAATATGATATTCATGTAGGCAAAACTAGGAATACGGCTGCTAATGACGACTATCCCTATATGTTATTCTGAAAAACAATAAGGAATGTGCCATTCAACAAACACTAAAAAGATAAGCACCAACTGCACTTGATATTTACAATGCAATTGATTGGAACCCGTAAGGTAGCAGAAGAAGGGCACTTAAAAGTGCTGTGAAATTAAGAACATGAGAACAATAATATTTCATAGGAGAGAAACTAATAACAACTTTGTATTGTAGTTCCATCACTCCTCCTCTTTTTCAGTTAAGCCTATGTTGTAATATTTATGGGGATGGTTCCTTCAATGACACTAGTCGTTTTCATAGAATAAACAGCTTTATATTCCTGATCAACTTATTTTAATGTGGATGTCATACCCGTCCAGAAGTACGGGTAATTCTATCCTTGAGATATTTTTCTTTCGTTTTAACTGAGACCAACACTCAGAAGGTGACGCTCATTTAGGCAATGCATGGTATTTAAATACCACAAAGAAAATACCAGAAAGACAAGCCAACTTGTATTGATTATTAAAACATCAAGGATAGTATCATTGACAACAATCGCCGTGGGTAGTGCGTGTGTTTCTTTGCTTGCCCGTGGTTTAAACACCACCTCAGACATCAACAAAGAGAAGCATAAAAAATATTTCTTCGGCGACTTTCTCTCTGCAATCTTCTGGGACATACTGTGAGAACATGAAAAGTTTCCTTCGGAGTCGCCTTCAAAGTGTATGTCGCGTCACTCATGGTTAAAATTAACACGCACAGTTAGTTAGGTCGTAATCCTAACGAAACGGTTGTAATGACCAATTACGTAATCAATAACGAACCATAGTCCCTGGCAGGAAACGTCACAACGCCGTCACCATTATATTCGAGCACTAGTCTCTTTGCCACAGGGATCCTCATTTACTGTTCGATGACTTGTGAATTTTGAAGACTAATCGGTTGTCAACTATTATTCCAAAAAGCTTAATATTGTTACGTAAATGAAGATTCTAGATACTGGTATTTTTCTTTTACATCACTTAACATTAAAATGGTAAGCAAGTTAACAAAAATACAACAAACACTACTAGAATAAATGTTTACAAAATGCAAAAACATCAATAATGAAACAACGATGTTTACATTTATAAAAATTTTGAGAAGGTGAAGACGCGATCATTCGAACTTAAGAACATTCATCAGACTGTTTACCCTGCAGGCGAATGAGTTAGTGAAGTTCAGCCAGTTTTGTGTAAAGACGCGATGTGTTTGAATAGAGTAATCGTGGTTTGAACATCTCCATTACAAAAATCAGTTGAACAATTGTCTGGTAATTGTTATTGTTTATGCAAAGGGTGTAAACAAAGGAATAACAAACAAGGCAATTGATGTTGTATACATAAAGTTGTGAGCAGTGGCACACAAAATTGTGCGAATAATAAAGAATTTTAATTAAACCTGAACACAAATTTATTTTTAGTTTATTTGCAATCTACGAACTCATATTTTAAACGTGTTCGAAAGGTAAAAACGTAACAAATATATTTCACCTGGTCATACTGCTTCTATGGACTCGAAGAATTCTGTATTCAGTTTTTAAGTATAGCTTCTCTAAATTATTATACCAGATGCACAACAACAACGACATCAGATTTTTCGAAAGTGTTACATTCTTTTCGATGACAAAATGTTGAGAACTTTGAGTTCATAACAAATTTTTTAAGGATTTTAAAGGCTTGTTTTTCTTATGAAAGTATGGTACCTACATTAGCGCATTAAATTTAAATTCATTTAAAATAAGTTCTTAGCAAGAAAACCATAGATTATGCCCTCGTTACGTAAAACGAAGAAATAAAATTTGAAGGAATAAAAAATAAAAAACCAACAAATTGGGGGTGTTGCTGAAAATAAGAACGAAATTAAAACAAAATTTTAAAAAGAAAATTAAAAAAAACAAGGAATATAAATGAAAAGCGGGTGAACAATTAGAAGAACATTTTTTTGTTCGTTCTTGTATTTTCTTAAATAAAACATGCAATGCAACAACTTTAAAAATGGCAACTAAACAAGCAACAACAACAAGAAAATTAAAGAAAAAAACTGCAATAATTGTAGGCCATGAATTTAACAACCAACTTAAAACATAAAATTCTGGTTAATACAACACCAACACACTCGCATAAATACCAACTTTCATACAGCAAATGCGGTTAAAACTGCAAAAAGAGAACAGAAATAAAGGAGAAAAAAAAACGCAAAAAGAAGGCTAGAAAATGAAATACTGAGTCTATGAACACAAAACACTAAAAGATGGTCGTGGATTGTTGGATTGTAGAGCAAAGAAATGAAATCAAAGCACATTTTGGCGCGCCTTTAACAAACACTCCTTTAATCAAAGTTTGTTCAAAAAGAACACAAAACAAAGAAGAGTAGAAAATGAAAACGCAAAAAATAGAAAACTAAAACAGAGTGGCCAACAGTTAAACAATTTTGAATGTATGTTAATAATATGGTAAGTGAATATGAGTGAAATGTGGTGAGGTCGGTAGTCCAGCAAGGATCGAAAAAGTTTGTGCAATATGATGGCGAACAAAATTCTGAAAATGTTAGATCGTTCGAGATTTCAGACAAGGCTATATTGATTTGTTAATTAGATGCTGTGTAGTGTTCTGTGGAGGGTGGTATTACTTCGAGACATCAGGGGTCGTATCAATCAATATGTTACTAATGCCTTCAATGCTTTAGAACAGGAGGCTGGCAAGATGGATAAGTAACGGAGGAAAAAATTAAATAAGCGTTGTCGATAAGTAGAAACGTGAGTCTTATCGGATCCCAAGTTATGGCCAATAACTATATCTCCGACACTTTCATGAATTTATTGATCTTGGCACTGCAGTTACCAGCAAAAATTTTGTTTGTCCGGGGTTCGATCGTAGGTTTATTTTTGCCAACAGACGTTGGTTGTTATTGTTCCGAAGGACAATTGTGTAACGTTCTCCTCCGAATCGCTCATCTTTCTTCTTACTTCTATAAGGCGAGGAAGCATAAACCTGAAAACAGAAAATTGCAACTAATAAGTCACATACCTCGGGAAAGCTAATAAAGTAAAGATTTTCACTGATCCAATGGGAAGTTGTGTCATGGAGAGGTCCAATTTTAGGAGGTTATGGTGTGCACAAAATATTTTTAGTTATCAGTGTTGCATGGCAGTAATGTTAATTTCTCAAAAGATTTGCTTGTTTCCCCAAGATCATTTACGCATACTCTGTGGTTTCGAGATCAGAGCATGTTAGGAATTTTTGCAGAGTGTAGTCGTCCATCTATGCCGGCATGCCTACATGTTCTGCAGCCTCAAGATCACTCATCTTCTGCCTTAGAATGCGCTCCACGTAATTCGCCACTGAGGCCCAATTTTCTCTATTCGCAATCAATGTTAGCGGCCGTGATAGTTCCAATTATTGTGCTGCAATATCATCTGCGTATTAAACCAAAAAAGTTCCCTCTGGCATATCCTCTCTCAGAATTCCATCGTAGTTAACGTTCCATAAGATAGATCCACCCTTGGTCGCAAGCTTGTGTTATACAAAAGCTGTCTGTTCCTCAGATAACTACTTATCATGGCCAGGATGTAGTATGGCACCGAGAAATTATGCCCCAAAGCATTTAATTCATCACTCCATCTAAGACTGTTAAACGCGTTTTAAACGTCCAAAGTCGCAAGCAGACGCACAGGCCTCGAAATGTGATTTCCACGCCCGCCCGACCGACCGGGTCTAAAACCATATTGTCTAGCAGACAGTCCGCCACTATTCTCAATAGCAGCAGTAAGCCGTAGCTTCAAAAGCCTCTCGAGCAGCTTCCCTGACGTATCCAGCATGCACAGTAGCCTGTACGCGGATGGGTCCTCCGGATCGCCTTGCTTGTTAAGACCAGCCGTTGTTTCTTCCATATTTCGAGGAAAATACACTCTCTTACGCAAGCGTTGTACATTTCTAGTAGGAGTTCCCGTCTTTGGGTGGCAATTTCCTGCATTACCTCAGGCGGGATGTCATCGGGCGCTGGTGCCTTAACGAGTTTTAGTCCGACTGCAGCTACTTTCAGCTCCTCTGCGGAGCATATTCCGTCGTAGTTCAAGTTGTTTAGTTAAAAGTTGATATTCTGATGAAGGGTCTCATAATGAAATTTTGTATAATCAAATAAAATTCTGAGCTAACTTATTTAGCAAGTGCTTCAAGGGCAAACATTTTTAACAAGTTTATAATTTAGCATGTCGACTGAAATTTATTCTAAAAGCTATTGTTGATGTTTTGTTTTGGAAAAACTTGCCATAATTGCAACTAAGCCCAATCTAAATTGAGAAATCATCTTTAGAGGCGGGCCCACTTCTGAATGTGTGCCCAATGATTCCCAACAACTCTGGATCACATTTCTTTGAGGACGACGTTGGCTCATCGCTGTCATTATAAACTTCTATTGCACTGAATTGGATGAACTGGGAACTAGTGATCTGAGTTTCGACAAGAAGGCGCTACGTGTTCTGCACAATCGATTTGAAGAACTGGCCACCGAAATCGTGCGATTTAACCACGTAAGAATTTTTTTGTGTGTGGCCGTCTTAAATCACGGGTGTATGCGAACAAGTCTCAAATCACAGCCGCCCCTACAGCCACCATAACCCATGCCATCGGTGAAATTCAGTTTGTTAATCTAAATGAGTATGTTTACTCAAATACCTCAATATTGTCAAATAATGTTTTTTGTTTTTTTTTAACGCAAATGGCAATCCTATTTAAGGTTGTATTTGTTGAAGAAACAAATTTCGGTAAATATTGCAAAACACGCAATGCAATTAAATCTTTCGTTGTATGAATGTCAGTGAGTGCTATTAGCACTTTAACATGCTGTTGGCCTCTTATACGGTATAAGAGAATGTGTGTCTGTAAGAAAATTATTACCCTACGGCAGGTTTCTAATTTAAATACGCAGACACAAGTTAATTACAAATTTATTTAAATACAAAGATATACTTTAGCGTTTAAATTCAAATTTGTTGGGGTACTTATTTAATACCAAAAAGTGAAAAAAAGTAAAGAAGTACCGTAAAAATAACATTTCCTGTGCTGTTTCGGTTGGCAAAGTTAAAAATTTAACACCCTCCATCAAAATTAACTAAATTGGTGTATGTTAATTAAATATACTAATTCACCATGAAAAACAATAAAATTATAACATAATTTTACTTCCCAATTGTGTCAAAGTAAAATTTGATCGATTGCATCATCAAGGAACCGGATTCTCTTCAGGACAATTCTCTTCAGATGAGGACTGCCATTCAGACTAACAAGTTAGTCTTTAATGTACCCCAAAACTAAAAATCTTTACAGATTAAACAATACCCACTCAGCATAAGAAAGATATCTCATCACACTCCCGAATATAAAAAACTTGTGAACCATGAAGATGCATTTTAAAAGAAGATCGTTGAATGCGTAGCATTTTTGTCATATGACATATATTGCAGTCGCCTTAGTCTAGGTAACGTGTTGGCTTATTAGACGTATGGCATTAGCAGTAATGAGAAGTAAGAAAACCACTGAATATCATTTTTGTCCGAGTCTGAAACGAAAGATCCTTGTTTCACGGAATGTGTCTTGTAAACGGTTATTTCAACCGAATTCTCACTCTCATAAAAACAATTGGCGTAGCTAAGATACGCCAGTCCAGGATTTGATGTATTGTGAAGATCTAGTCGAGGGAGGACTTGCCAGGTCTGAAGCCGCACTGATAAGGTACAATCAGTGTTTGACGAGTGGATTCAGTCGTTTACACAATACGCCCGTAAGAACTTTATATGGATGAAGTTTTATACCCCTGTAGTTGGTGCATATCGTAGCGGCTCCCTTTTACAGGAAAGGACAGGACAGAAAACACTGAGGTTCCAATCGTTAGGCATACTTTGCTCTAGCCATATTTTATAAATAAGCTAGTGTATGCGCCCTACCAACTCATTACATCCAGTTTTAAACAATTCAGCGGGAAGGTTATTGTTTTTAAGACGCATAATCGCGACTTTGACCTCTACATGGCATAGGCGACAGAATCTCCACGCCGTCATCATCGATCGGGTTCGACACATCATCCCTAAAGGCGGTATTGTCATCATCGCCTTGTAGCAGAGTAGATAAGTGTTTCCTCCATAACCTCAGTGCCCCCTTCGAATCTGTTACCACGTTTCCATTCTCATCTTTGCAGGAAGATGCTGTTACTGCTGGCTTCAGTGCTATTGAACGGGAGTCTACTAAGATGTGTCTGGCAGAAATGAGCGCAAAACGAGGTATATGTTATAGACAAGTAGAGATGTGCGGCGTATTGGATCTCAGATAACGTCCGAAAATTATACTTTCGATATAGTCAAGGAATTCATTTATCTTGGCCCCGCCGTCACCACCAAAAATGATGTCAGTCTGGAGATCAAGCGTAGGATCACTCTTGCCAACAGGTGCTACTATGCACTCAATGGGCAATTGAGTAGTAGAGACCTCTCTAGTATGACAAAACTAATACTCTACAAGATGATCACGTTATAGACGTTGTGCAGCGTATTAACATCCAGCGGCTGCGCTGGCTCCTACGGGAGGGGTATTTGATGCGAGGATCTGCGGAAGGCGGCGAAGAAGACGACCTTGTTTACGCTGGAAGCAAAAAATCCAGAAAGCCCTGTCATCGATTGGTATGACCAACTGACGAAGGCGTCCAATGTCCTTTATTCCGAATTTTTGTCGAGTCGTCCCGTTGGATTATTTTTATCCTTATCTAAACTTAATAACTTAAGGTCTCCCTCGCATTTAAGTCGCCCTGGAATGTCTGAGTAAATTTACTCCTATTATGTCTTGTTCTATTACATTCTATAAGAAATTTTAACTCACTCTTTTAGCTCTCTTTTTCAGTGCCCCTAAAGTCTTAGAGTGTACTTAGTTTCCTTTCAGCTATTCTCTTGTTTATTACTTACTTACTTAATTGACCATTACCAATCCGATTAACGCATTTCGGCCTGCCTTAACATATCCTTCCAGGCACCTCTGCTTCTTGCGCGCCTACGCCAGTTGTTCACACCAATCGATGACAGGGGTTTGTCGATCTGGTTCTTCCAACGCAGACAAGGTGGTCCTCTTCGCCGACTTCCTCAAATCTCCGCATCAAATACCCGTCTCAACGGAGCATCCTCCTCCATTCTTGTTTATTAGTTAAATCAATCGATTTCGACCACTTCCCATTGGCTAAGTGCCAAATATTACGCGCCGTTCTACACCCAGAAAAAATGTTAATTATCTCATTATTTTACATTTTTTGTGAACCACACTGCCTTAATTACAATTTGGTTGTCAGTAAACATATTAAGATCCTTCGAACAAAATTTGCACTTGGCCCAACCACACACACCATGATTACATGACCAGAGTTCCCGCGTAGTTAAACCGAAGCAAGTTTATATCTGATTTTGTAGCAACTAGAACAACAAAGGTGGATTAGTCGGTGTGACAGTGATTATATACTGGGTATCTTGCCCGTTATGTCAACATTATTCAATAAAATTTTCCTTCATCTTGAACATCTAAGCTATGGGAGTCGGCTCATATCTATTTTGATGTTTTTCGAACATAGATAGGAGACTAAGAAATTGTTTAAAATATCAGTAGAATTTTCAATTTTAGGGCTCACTGTTCTAGTTTGCTGATGGTTTAGTGGAACGTACTAAATTAATAACAAAGAGTCGCCATTAGTCTGGTAGTTAGTATATTGGCTTATTATTTTTCGCAATTGATTGGAAGAACTCGGTCCATAGGGCTGCCGAATCATTTGAAATGAAAGTTCCGATCACACAGACTGCGCTGGAAAAGCTTCATAGTGATGAGCTCCAGGACGGTTGAAGTTGCATAACTATGTATATGAAATTCCTTAATATGGTTCAAGACATCTCGAACAGGAACAGCAATACGAATTCTTTCAGCATCTTCCTCTCGCCGTCGTTCTAGCAAAAACTTTGAGAATAAAATAAAGTATCCATCAAAAGGTTATTAAACCTGTGGTTCGGAATCGACATAAAAATTAACACATGAGAAGCTGGGTTGTAATCCCGACTAAAGTTTTGTAAAGACTAATTGAGTAAGTAAGTAAGGAAGTACTAGACTTTCTCCTGGAGCTCAGGCATTATAAACCGTATGCAAAGTTAAGCACTCTAGTCCAAACATAAAATTCCGCCTGTGTATTCGGAAGGAGAAAAAAGCCTTGAGGTGCTGTTAAGGTGTTAAGTATTCGTTGGTTTATTTAACCATTAAACCATCAACAACACAAACATAATACAAAAACTTAATTACCTACGATGTAAAAATAAATTTTTGGTATGAAAAAATCTACCTGCCTCCACTCCATTCACCTTCACAGTACTTTCTTGAAAATATGCTCGTAACTGTGTTTTATAGTACACCAACCAAGCGAACGTATTTACCATGTACGAGCAAGAATTGCCTCAGTAATCAACTGCTGACTCAGTTTATTAAACTTCAATGTTTGAATTCTGTTTTCATTCATTCACTAACGTTTGCCTTTAAGTCGTGAATAGGTATGGTATGGCAGCTTGATTTGTTACATCTAGACAACGAAAGTTTATTAAAAAAAACAAGAAAAAAAACGATTTGAAAAACCAATCTTTTTGCTTTGGCGATGTTTAACACCAATGAAAAATCACCAACAGCTACCTTAAAGCTACTCACTCTATGTCGCCTTCCCTCTTATCCTCTATCCACAGCAGAAGAAAACATAATGAATAGATAGAAACGAAATACCACGCGAATTGTCTGACATATGGATCAAGGTAAAAAGTTTAGTGCGTGACTAAAGGCATTTAAAGATGCCGGAAGCAGTTCCAATTTAAGTTTAGCGCCCATAGACTATATAACCTACAATAAAACAAACCTAAAAACGGTTTCCAAAAAAAAAAGAAAAACAAGAACTTCTTACATACACTTAAATAAATACAAGAATACATGGTTTCATGTGCGAGATTTCAAACCAAATTAAAAAAAAGAAGAAAACAGAACAGAATTTCTCTTCTGTTTGAATAAGATTCGTAAAAAACTGCAAAACTTTAATCCAAAGGTTGCAAATGGTTGGCATTAAATTGTATATTCATTTTGACGGAGCAAAATTTTTTTTATTCGGGGAAAACTCAACCAATTCCTGTTTTCATACACTTTTGTTTCTGAAACTAGCGTGGCATGTTTTCTTGAAATTTTTAATGAAAGGAGTGCGCACCAAAAATTTTTGTTATATGTTAAGGATTATCTGCTTTACTATGAAACCTCGGTCAGGTATGTCCAACAAAACGAAATATGAAAAAAATATTTCTACTGCGACTTCCCCTGCAGATTTCTGGCAAAAACTCTGAAAGTCGTTCGAAGTCGTAGGCTTAGCCACTCATGTATAAAATTAACACATGCATACATACATACATAATTGGCCATTACAACCCTTCAGTCAGGATTACGGCCTAGCTTCTCAACACCACTCATGTTGTACGCGTTAATTTTATACATGAGTGGCGGGACCTACAGTTTAAAGTCGACTCCGAACGACAGATTTTTGAGAAGCTTTCCATGGCAATTTTTACTCTCAGAGTTTTTGCCAGAAATCTGCTGAGAGGAAGTCGCCGAAGAAATATATTCATATTTTCGTTTTGATGTCTGACCTGGGATTCGAACTCGGGCCTTTCGTCTAATAAGCCAACACGCTACCTACTAGACCACGGTGACTTCTAAAATTAACACACACAACATAAGTGGTGTGAGAACTAGGTTGTTATCCTGACTGATGGATTGTAATGACCAATAATATATGTATGCATGATTGAATTGAATCTCATAGGCGTGGTTGATCGTTATATGGAGAGGATATTGATATAATGGAAGGCTTTGTATGTCATTGTCTAGCTTAAGTACGATCGAGATTCTTATATTTTAGAGATGATATTATACCAGACATGATTCAGGATTGATGGTAGTGTAGTTCGGATTATAAAAGGTTGACTAAATTTTCTGTAGGAAAAATGGTTTGTACTGGATGTATCCGATTTGAAAGGAACCGTTGATTTCTCGCAATTAATTGGAATAGCCCTGTACATAAGGCTTCCGAATCATTTCAGAGGAACGTGTCGATCATACAAATTGCAGTGGAAAGTAATGAACCCTAGGGCGGTGTACAGCTTTAGCAGATATCGAAATGAGGCTGCAGAACTATATGATGTCGACACTTACACTTCCAAGTCGCTCGTCCTCCCCGTGTAGAAGGATATGCACCATCAACCGTCGATACAGCAGCCTTGAGAGTATTCGGAGGAAAAGTCCTACGATAGACCTTCGGTCCATTGACAGTTGGCGATGATTTCCGCATTCGATGTAATAATGAGCTGTATGAACTTCTCAACAACATGGAGGTTGTGCAGAGAATTAACTTCCAACGGCTGCTCTGGCTGGGCTGTGTCTTTTGGATGGAAGAGGATGTCCCGACGAGACGAGTATTAGATGCGAAGATTTTTGGAAGAGGACGACCTAGAATACTTTGGAAGAATCAAATTGATTAAGACCTGTCAGAGATTGGCGTGACTAATTGGCCAATTAATTAAGTAGTTACTTTGCGTTATTCTCTTGTTTTTTCTTTATGTTTTTTTATTTATTTTGTTATGTTAGACTTCGAACATATTTTGAATATTTTTAAAGAAAATTTCCGGCAGGCAGTTTTTAAATTAAATATCGTAAGGACAGTGTATTTTCTATCTCTTCTGATTAAAGATTCAGGGCGACTTTTCTTCCAAATATTTTGGGATGTTTTGCTAAATCCTTGCTTACATATTTACTCACTTAATTACTTATTTACTTACTTAAATCATCCATGTTTTGTGTGTGAATTACATCCAGAATGGCAGGACCTACAGTTTAATGTTAACTCCGAACAATATTTCACGACAAATTTATATTTTTCTCAGAGTTTTTGCCAGAAGATTGCTGAGAGAAAATCGCCGAGAATATTTTGTTCCAGATTTCGTTTTTTACAAGATGTCTGAGCCAGACGATGAACTCATAGACTGCCGTCTAATAAGCTAATACGCTTCCTACTAGACCATGGCGACTTCAAACGTCCTTAGATTTAATTATTAAAATAAAACAAAATAAAAATAAACTGACCTGGTGACTGGGCTGCTGTAGCAGATCCTCGGAAGATAGTGCTGCCGTATGTCATTTCGCAGAAGCAGTATTAACTGTGAGAATATGAAGAATTTTTAGCCATAATGACACATACCTACACATTTGGTCATTGCAACCCTTCAGTTAGAATTACGACCTAGCTTCTCACAGCACTTATGTTGTGTGTGTGTGTATTAATTTCATACATGAGCGGCGGAATATACAGTCTTAAGTCGATTTCGAATGACAGATTTTTTAGAGAAACTTTTCATTGCAATTTTATTTTCTCTTAGAGTTTTTGCCAGAAATCAGCTGAGAGGAAGTTGCCGCAGATATATTTTTTTTTAATATTTCGTTTTGTTCGAAATGTCTGACCTGGGGTTTGAATCGTAGCCTTACGTCTAATACGCCAACGCACTACCTACTAGACTACGGTGACTTAGCCCAGTTGAACTTTGGTTATTATTGAGTTCTACTTTTTCGTTGTTGATGACATCCTCTTCGGGGATGTTCTGCTGTATTAGAATCTGTGATGTTTGGGTTTGTAGACACTGTTACATCTACAACATACAATAAAACAGTTACTAAAAAGATTTGAAATGAGAAAAAAGATGCTAAATATTCTTCGTTTAAAAATAAATTCAAATCCATGAGAGCCTTTCGATTAATTATTAAGATTTACAATTTGATTTTATTTGAATTGGAACTCGTTCCCACTTCAATAATATTTTGCAGTGGCATAAATTACGCAGCATAACAACACAAGATATGCAACTACTTCAACAGAAACTTACTTAGGCAGACATTTCTAAGAAAGAGAGCAAAAAAGAGTTCAAAGTTTATTTAAAATTGAAGTTTTAGGCAAAAAGCAAAAAGTAAAAAAAATATTTGAAAAATAAATGTAGAATGTATGCATAAGCATTCATTTTAAAGTTGCACAGATGCCATTCAAATTTCGCTTAAGTGAAGCGTTAAGTTAAGTTCAACATTAAGTTGTTTGACTTTTAACACAAAATGATGAAATAAGCAAAATGAGACAAAAAAATAAAAGAAAATTATCTTAAGAAAATGACTGACAGACTGACTGACTGTCTTAGACTTGTAGAGAAGTGTAGAGTGGTATAGCAGTGATAAAAGATGATTGTGATTATGATAAAAATGTTTGTTCAACATGCCATACCTTCATGTTAAAGCCTCTTCACACAGCCACACGCACACACAGATAGAGATAGAGAGAGAGAGAGAGAGAGAGAAAAGAGCATAAATAATATTGTTCTCTACCCAATATAAATACATATAGAATGTGTAGTAATGACTGCTTTGTTGCAAGTCATAATAATTTTATATTGCCACTTTATGTACGCGCTTTTCCTGCTTAAAACATCATTTCTGCTGCTGCCAATAAAAAAGAAAACCGTTGCACACATTTATTGTGCCACTAATGTGACTTTACCGTATACCGTTTGCCGCTTGCCGCTTGCCTTCAAAATTCATGCTAATAAAGCATCATAAAAAGTTTATTTCATTTTCTTGAATACAGCCACTTTATCATGAAAAGTTTAGCGCGAGCCATCGAATTAATGTTTGGGGGGCACAGTAGTTGATGCGCTGTATTACATTACACCAGCAAGCAAGCAAGTAAGCACACAGAGGAATCTCACAACGGGATTTAGTAAAATTAAAACTAAAAACTTTATCTGCACATTTTATTTTCAGATACTTTGATGTGAGCTTATCACATGCTTTGATTGAGATGAATGTCTGGCAGTTTATTATTGAACAGTAGGTTGGTTTGAAAAGTGAACAAAAAAATTTCGATGACAATTAAAGAAATAATGCCATGTACAAAAGGACGAAGAAATACTTCTAAGCGATTTGCAACTTGCTGGTTTGGTTAGGTTAGAGGGTAGCTTGCCTTTCAAAGGCAAGTTCTATCGGTGACCCATATGGTTCATTATGTTACATAGAGTGAGCCTTCTCATCACGATCCGTTCAAAGCGGGTTTGAAACACCCCAAACTCCTTACTGACACATTCGCCACCATGCCCAGATCTTCACCATGCCAACACCCTAAAACCGATGACGTCTATTCTGAAGTCTAAGGCATAGACATAAAAGCTGTTGTACCGAATCCCAATCTTGGCTGCTTCTGCTGTAATCCTGGTGGGTCGGACCAAGCTTGTCAAAGAAACCGCCAATAGCAGTTGGAGAGCGAACCATTATCTTGTCAAACTCAAGTATATTCCTGGTCTTCCTGTTGTCCACTGCTGGAGAAAGTAATTGGAATTTCGGCAACCAGGTGTGCAGGACCACATATGGTTTGTTGAATTCCAATTTGAAAAAGTATCGTCTCTTCTTTAGACATCGCTAATCCGATGCCAGTTCCATTGTCCTTTCGTTTTCTTCAATGCCACAGTGGCCCGGTACCTAGTAGAGGTGAGTGTTGTTTTGCCGTGTACGGCGTAGAGAGTCCATGATTTGAAGAGGGGGCAATCCAACGCTCTGGTTGCTGCTCAACTGTCCATGCATATGATCAAGTTCGAACATGGCACCTATCTTCCGGTTTTAATCATATGTGCGGATTGTTCAGCAGCAATAATCTTCGCCTGAAATACGCTGGGCCTGATTATGTAATCTGTATGGCCCTTTCAGTGCCAGTATATCGGAATAGACCCCAGTTCCAGTTCCACATTCCATTTTGAACATCGTTATATGACTGTCACCGATGACAGCTTCCGGACCGGTCCATTTCAGTTCATTAACAATGCAGTTTCAGACGAAAGCCTATGGCTGCCTTTCGATGACCGAAAATTTCGCTGAGCAATCTCCGGTCTTCATAGAGTAAGTTAAATGACATTTTGAAAAAATTCTGCCTCCTAATAAGCAATATGCAGCTTTCAAAATTTCCATGACCTCTGTCTCCATCACTTACATCGTTCTTCTTCTTCCCACTGGGAAGCTACGGATCTTCAGGCTGGAAGTATCTACCACAGTTCGAGTTCTAAAATCAAATTTTCGATTCAAAAAGTTGTAGGGATCCATGTAACTGATAGAATTTGAGAGGAGAGCCAATTGTGAATAGCAAATAATGTTTAACTGGTGTGGAGCAGAGTGTACAGACTATCAGGATAGCTGAATGCCTGTCAAGCTCTATCATTCTGTAGTAATATGGGTTCGAACACAACCTGATAGAGCCAACATATGATAGCGGATCTAGGTCTACATCCTAAGCATGATACAGTCTCTTAATTAAGTTATCCTTACTGTAAGTGTAGTCGTCGTGGTCTACATCGTAGAAACAAATCAAATATCTGCAACAAAACAAAATATGAAGAAAATATTTCTTCGGCGACTGCCTCTCAGCAGATTTCTGGCAAAAATTCGGAGAGTAAATAAAATTGCCACTAAAAGTTTCTCAAAAATCTGTCGTTCGGTATCTTGCTGGCGGAATTGTAGGTCCCGTCACTCATATATAAAATTAATAAACGCAACATAAGTGGTGTGAAGAACAAGGTGGTAATGCTGTCTAAAGGATTGTAATAAGCAGTTATGTACGTAAATATATATGGAAATATAGGTCTAAGATATTAGATCGCATCGTACGTATCTAAATATTTTTTGTTTTCATTCACTACCACATAAATTTCACCACGTTGTACCAGAATATATTTGCAATTGAGTTTAAAATTTTCCCTCCATCATACGCTAATATTAGAATAAATGTGCGTTACTTTCATTATCATTTAGATCTATCCACTGCCACGAATTTGCCATAATTTCATTTAAAGTCGTCATCACCGCCATCATCATCAGTAATAGTCGAAAGCGGCGGCGGTGGCTCCTCCGTTGCCATCGTCAGCATATGTTGAGCCGACATTTAAAAAGGAGAGAGCGAACGAATGTACCTTTAGGGAGTGTAAAAGTTTTTTATGTCAGTTTTATGGTAAATTTTACACGCCTGCAAGTACTCAACGATTTATACAATCTATCATCATCCCAGAAGTATACTTTTATCAACATTTTTCCCATCATAATGCCTAGCAAGCGAATATAAGTATTTATTTTATTCCTGTTTTTTTTTTTGTTGTTCTTGTTATTCATCATGTTGGTTTTTCTTTTCTTTTAAATTTGTTTCCATTCTTTTTTTGTTTTTTTTATTTTTGGCAACAATCTCAATATTTTACGACATCAACACATCATGTTGCATACGTTGAGTGCAGATGTTGAGTGTGTGGAGCAAGCGAATGAATGAACGAATAACTGTAAAAATCATTCTTATATTGCTCCTCAGGAACACATGATGCTGATGCGGATAATATTGTGTTGTTATTGCCATTGTTGCTGTTGCTGTTGCCGTTCGTATGATTGGCTGTGCACTGTGAGCCGTAGTGAAGACGTTGCTGATGATGATCATGATGACGATGACGATGCTGTTGATGACTAAAAATGATGGTGGTAGAATCACCTTGTAATTTCCACTTTAAAACAAATGTTTGCACTAAAAAGTTTAAGTTGTTGTTGATGTAGTGCAGAGTGCACAAGTATAATGTAATACAGTACATAAACTGTATGCATATAGATTTACATTTGTGTAATGCATTGTTTGCATTTGCATTTATCGCAACACAAGCACACTGGTATTTGCACTAAAATGCTGATGCATTTTTATATTTTTTACACTGAGGTTGTAAAAAAAGTTTTTTATTTCTATAAACGAAACGCATTTAAATGTGTAACCATTGCTATTTATTTAATCAGCATATAATTATACGCTTCAATTATTTGAAGAATATTATTTAAAGGAAGCAAAATCACTTATAATAGTTGCTCTACGCAAAGTGTATTAACTTAGGAAGCCTATTCTAAAAACGGTGGTATAATCTTAAGAATGGAAGGTTCAAGTCGATCGATGTTTATTTAATTGGTCATTACTAAATTTTAGTCAGAATGGCGATCTTACTTCTCACATCATCCATTTCGGGTGTACTATTTTTATCCATAAGGGGGTAGGACCTACAGTTTAAAAGACAACTCCACACGACATTTTTTGAGAAACTTTTCATAGCAATTTCATATGCTTTCAGAGGTTTTGCCAGATGACTGCTAAGAGGAAATTGCCAAATAAATATTATTTTCATATTACGTTTTGATCGAGATATGTGAGCTTGGGCTTCAATTTGGACTCGCCTCTAATAAGCTAACACACTGACTACTAGACTTCGGCGAAGATTCGAGCAGGCACTTCAAGCCTGCAGTCGATTAAAGTTTGTATGGCAATCAGCATTACTTTTGCGGCACGTGGATCTCAACACCTTTCACTGTATATGTATGGAGAATATTTGGTTTCAACAGGCAAACATTCCGAGTTCATGCTGAAACACACGGTTATGCATATCTTCCATCGAAAGATGTGCAATTTGGACAGAATATACAAAGGTCGGAACGTAGCAATACGGTCTGACAGATCGGGGGTTAAGCTGATTCAACTGGGCGTGGAATCTGCTGGTTCACTAGACATCGGGAAATTCACAATGAACAGACATTTCTATAAGTTTATACTTAGCAATACTTAGCAAAAACTTTTCAGACGTTAAAGCATCTCAGAATGAAACACTTGGGTTCACCTCAATTGTTCTTGTTGACACCGAGGTATGGGCAATTCGATTAGAAGGGCTCTCTATATAAGTTGAGGACATATATGTATATTGATTTGTTCGGCTACTCTACATTGCTAATAAAACATGTCTCAATACGTTGTTCTGTGGGATATCGCATGCCTCTCAAAAAAAAAGTTTTATTTTATATGCCACTCCTACGTGCTAAGCTTCGTTGAATGCTTGGCAAATGTCTGTAAGAAGGAAGAAGAGCAGGGCAGAAATTTTTTAATGAACTTTTATAGCCTTCACCCATCTGTTAGTTTGTTCGAAACAGCTGTATTCCGTTCTAAACTTAAGAACGATATATTACTCACATTTAACATTTGAATTTCTTAAGACATCAAAAATTTTTTCAACTGTTTTAATATCGCTTTCGTAAGTTCGAGGTACCAATATTTCGGGGATGCTACCACTGTACCAGATATAGCTCGTCTTAGATGGGTCGTCTCTTTCAGGTTATGGAAATTAAAACACGGCACAAACTTTCTATAGAGAGTAAGGTGGTATTGCTAATGGTGAACGCCCAACTTGATGGCTTGGGTGCATGACAACAGGCATGGGACCTTGGTTGGGCTACTCCCTTCATTCCACTTACCTAATATTGTTGGTAGAAAACTTATAGCTGTGTATGATTCCAAATTTAGATGTTTTTTGCCAGGTTTAGAAATCAATTTGACAAGTGCTGCCATTGTATTGAGAGGAATTCTCACGGCTATAATTATCTTCTTAAGTATTTTATTAATTCCATGATATTTTCTTGTAGTGAATTTTGTAATCGTATTTTCAAATGGAATCCTAAAGAAACTGCAGGTATACCAACAGCAGATGGCAATTCGGTATTATATTGTATTGTTACAGTTATTAGAAGTGAAGATGAGTCCCGAGTGGTTTTAAAGGAATTAACTTTTTAGTATCCATCCTCCAGAGAAGTTTCATAAAGATAGCTGAAATAAAATGGATTTCTTAAGCTTCTTAGTCGCACGTCATAATAAATAATTCAACTCCTGTATAGCATTTTGATGTTCCAAATATTTTATCGCCATAGTCTAGTAGGTAGTGTGCTAGCTTATTAGACGTTCGGCCAAGATTCAAACCCCAGGTCAAACATCTCGTATACTCTGAGGGTAAATAAAGTTGTCTTGAAAAGTTTTTCTAAAAATCTGTCGTTAGGAGTCGACTTTAAACTGTATATCCTGCCACTCTTGTATAAAATTAACACACACAACATAAGCGTTATGAGAAGCTAGGTCGTAATTTATTGTTACGTTGTTACCTTTTAAAAACGTTTCAAATATGAACTCGTAGATTGCAAATAAAATAAAAATAAATTTGTGCTTAGTTGTAATTAAAATTCTTTATTATTCGCACTGTTCACAACTTTGTGTATACAACAACAATTGCTTTATTTTGTTATTGTCCTGTTTACATCCTATGTATAAACAATAACTATTACTAGACAATTGTTCGACAGATCTTTGTAACGGTGATCTTCCAACCACGATTTCTCTCTTCAAACAAACCGCGTCTTCACACAAGACTGACTGAAGGACTACTACCTTGAGCTCCTCCTATCTTAGAAAGTATTCTTTCTGTTTCAACTAATTATATGACGCCCAATTAGTGGATTGGTAAAGTATTCAAGGTGAACAACTAGTTTGACATATTCATTACGTTGGAAATAGAAGTACCTTTATGCGCTGATGTCTTTAGCATAATATTTTCTGTGTTAAGTGCTCAGGTATTTTGTTTATATCCCATCAGTTTTAATACATTTCAATAATACCTCTCTAAACATTTGTGCTGTTTCAAACAAACATAAATTTGTCACAAAATGATACCCCATACTTATCGTTTAAGACCCTATGATATGGCATAATCCAAATTATCTACTTCACTCTCCTGTGTGTTCACTCACTTGTTTTAATCGAAATGAATACAATTTCAAGGCTTTTCCGTTTTTTTTTTAATATTTTTGTGCTAAACTCGCAAATACTTGAACATTTCTTTTATTAAATAGGAAAAAAAGGAAGTGAAATGAAAATGATAGAAAAAAAAAATAGAAAAGAAACACAAACTTGTCAAATTAAAACAAATTAAAAGGCATTACAGCATTAGTTTTAATTCCAAACCTAAATCCAATAATCGTATTGAATAAACTTTCGTATACAGTATGACAGAATGACAAGAAACGATTGTCGTTTTGCACCATTAAAGAGAAATTCATTTCAAATAGAAAACAAACAAGAAATACTAATTTTGAAATACAAAAACAAAAAAAACAAAAAAAAAATAAGGTGGAAGCGACTTAAAATGTTCTGGTCAGGTTTAAACGAAATTAAAAAAAAAAATGTTGCAGACAATACCATGAAGAACCCAATAGCAATACAAATAATAAAAAAAAAAAAAACAGGAGAATGAAAATAAGAATTTAAAGCTGACACGTAGATTTATTGTAGTTTTTAGTTTGATTTTCCTCTCTTTTAATACACATGCATGCTTGATAATTAGGGGGCTCCTTATAATAGAAAATTTGGAGCAAATTTCTCAAATGGCTGCAGCAAAGACCATTCTCAAGTTGTTATCGAGTTCCAATACATCCACTAAACTCGACTCTTCGGTTCGATAAAGAGCAGCATTAATGTTACTTAGTGGTTTTGAAATGAGGAATTATTCAACTAAACATCAACGATTTTTGGTTTCAACAACATGATGCAACTTGCCATGCAGAACGAGATTTATTTCAAATTCAATCTGATAACAACTTTCTTTCGAGTGATTCTGTTCAGTTCTGCTCGTTCGTGCGAGTTAATGCCTCTGAATGACTCTTTATAGAACAACGTCTAGTCCGTTGTTTATGGCTACAAGCCAGCAAGGAAGTCAGTTTTAAAGCAGCCCCTTCACCCTACAACCAGATTGATTAGAAAACTTGTAACTCGTAGTTGCGACGGCTCTATGCCATAAATTTTATTTTAAAAAGCAATACAATGAAATTACTATCGGATTACAATAAAAAAAAAATGTGTTGTATGAAATCCTTCTACTAACACTCTCTTTCAATTATTACATACCCATCAGGTAGGATTACGACCTAGGTTCTCACACCACTTATGTTGTGTGGGTTAATTTTATCCATAAATGGTGAGCACTACAGTTCAAAGTCGACTTAGTACGATAGATTTTTAAAAAACTTTTCATATCAATTTTATTTATTCTCAGAGTTTTTCTTCAAAATCTGCTGGGAGGCAGTCGTCAGAGACACATATTTTTTGGGAATATTTCGTTTTGTTCAAGATGTCTGACCTGGTATTTGAACCGTGACCTCCCGTCTAATATGCCAACACCCTACCAACATATTTAGTTATTAAATCATTTAATAAGTTTGCATTGCATTTTCTAGTTTCATTACGTTCAGGAGTGTGTCGCTATACTTAGACATGAAAGGACTTCCCATTGTAGGAAGTAAATTTCATTTCATCATCAAGCATATATAACGGTAGTTGTAAAACTCAGTGTTCCTGTGAATCATTACAATTGCTCACGTTGATGCTACGTTGCAGAAAATAGGGTTGCAGGAATAGGCTAGAAAAGCAATCAGAGGAATGTCTATGTCATGATCAGTGTTGCCACGAAAAAATAAATTTTCTCTTCTAGTCTAGTATATAGTGTGTTGGCTTATTAGACATGTGGCCACGGTTCAAACACAATGTCAAACATCTCCAACAAAAAGAAATATGAACAAATATTACTTTGGCTACTGCCTCTCAGCAGATTTCTGAGAAAAACTCTGCGAGTAAATAAATTTGTCATGAAAAGTTACTCAAAAATATGTCGTTCGAAATCAACTTTAAACTCGTGTATAAAATTAACACATACAACGTAAGTGGCCTGAAAAGCTAGGAAATGATCCTGATTGAATAGTTGTAATGTATGTATTTTTTGACAAAAGTACCATTTGATGCAAAAAGTACTCTCTCAGTTAAAATTCAGTACCATTTAAAAATTTCTATTTTCCAACACTAGAAGAGAACCTTTGTTCAAACCCCTGCTAATATATCTCAAACAAAATGAAATATGAAAAAAATATTTCTTTCGGCGGCTACCTCTTAGCAATGTGAATGTATGATTAATATTTGCCAAAGCGATACACAAATTGTTCAACAATCATACGCCACGATTAACAACATCAAACTTGTTCTTCTGTCTCATGCAATAATCCACATTAAGTTGCTGTATGAGTTGCATTGGCATCCCAACTCATATTCGTTAGTGTAGACATTAGAGTGTATGTTCGTATAAATGATTTCAATTTCAAAATAGAACTTTTAATCCAAAGAAAGAGAATGAAAGAGAGTAAGTGTGAGTCTTTAAAAATGCTTCTCAAAATATTTGTTGTTCAGAGTCGACTTTAAACTGTATGTTCCGCTACTTATGTATAAAATTAACATACACAATGCAGATGGGTGGTGAAGCTAGGTTGTAATACTGAATTTGAGTGGTTTTAGTGGCCAATTAAGTACGTAAGCATTTCATTACTTGCTGACTGCTGCTACCGGTCCCAAAAAAAGAAGGGATTTAATGAAAGTGATAATTAAAGTGACTCGAATAGCTTTTAAGTAAAATTTCACTTCTAACGATAGGCAATTAGTTGAACACACTTATGTATTCCAGAACAACTTTTGAAACCTTTGAATTTTTAGCAGCATTCAATGCTACAATGCACTGTTTGTGAATAATATACATCAATATTTACTTTATAATGAGTTAGGCAATCAAGGCGCTAAGATGACAGCATTTATGCTTAAATTCACCGGCTAAGTATAATAAAATGGCAAGAAGGATAAGAAATTCGTTGATGAGTTTGACCCTGAACATGTAGTCCATCTGGCATGTATTCCATTATATTCCCAAAGGCTTTACAAATTATTTATAAATTGAAAAAAATAAAGGGACACCCTTAGTCGGCACATCAATTCAGCTATTTCTTGTCTGCCTTTTATTTTACTACCTCCCCAAAACTATGGCCAAAAGATCCATTCCATAAAACAAACATCCAGTGGTAGACATAAAAAGGTAAACGCAAAGAGGAAAAATGAAAAAAAAATGGAAAAATATTAGAATGATAGTGTGGAGCTACATTTTACACGTAAATAAAATGGGGGAGGGGGGCTGCGATTTTAAATCTTTTGCGTCACGTAGGCGCTTCAAAGTTTTTCCTCATTTTCTTAAGCAAAAAAACTAAAAAAAGAAAAACGAAACTAAAAATATTTATTTAAAATGCTTTTTCGTTATATTCTCGTATAAGCCGAGAAACAACTTTTGTTCGTTTTTTTTGTAAGAAAAATTTACGGTTTAACGGCAAAGGAGAAAGTTTAAGCATCAAATCTCGCTAAGTAAGTACAATTTTCTTGTACACGTACATTGGATTTAACTTTGCAGAAATCCACATTTTCGTTGTCTCCTTCTTTTTGTCTCATTCAAAGAATAGGAGAAAAAAGGGCAAGTTTTTATTAGAAGAGAACTATTTGAAGACACCACGGATGGACAAAATAGAAGCTGTTTTTATAGTGGAAAATTATATGACATTTTCATTACGGTTAACTCTATGCTTTATATATTTGAAAACCTTTGCCTAAGTCTTTATAAAGTCGATAGTTCATATTTTTCGGTTCCGTGTGCATGTCAAGCCTCTGTTATATGCCAATAGTTTGAACTGCATGGAGTAATTGTCAAAGATGCCTTGAAAAATATCCTCAGAATACTCTAAGAAATTTCTATCATTTTATATTCTGACACGTTTAAAGTGGATATTCTCTCGGTAATTTATTATCTCACGGTCATTCATTTTTACAACCTGCGCGGAATTTTTCTCTATTTTCTTTCAAAAAAGACAGTGTCAGTTGGGCTGAAAGGAGCAACGTTCTAGGCATTTCAACTTTCGTCCTAAATGTTGATGCCATGAAACAAATTGTTGGATACAATATATATACATATATGATTGGTCATTACAACCCTTCAGTCAGGTTTACGACCTAGCTTTCTACATCACTTATGCTGTGTGTGTTAATTTTACGCATGAGTGGCGGAGATTTTAGAGACTTGTTGGGTACAATGCCAACAATTAGTTTTTCATTTTCAGTAAAGAAATGTACTGAATCCGTAAATCAATGATAACAATGAAAATCAATGAAAGTATTGTAAGCTACAGTACAGCCTAATAAATTGGTTGAGTGCAAAGTTGTGGCTGTAAACGTTTCAAAAATATTAAGTAGAGGGTGCACTTCTACCGAAACTTATTCCATTTGGTATTGGTAGTAGCTTGTCTCGCTTTATTTCATCGACTGAGCTTTCGGAAAATATTAGCGTCGCCATAGTCTAGTAGGTAGAGTGTTGGCTTATGAGATGAGAGCCCTTGGTTGGAGATGTCGTAGCGATAGAGAAGCGAAACACAGGTCCAATGCATCAATGGAGTTGGATACCCTACCGTCATTAATAATGAGCACCTTCGCCATACTCCCATTTTCATGCCCAGAATATCAAGAACTTCTGACTCCCTAATACTTACATCAGCCATTATTCATCCGAATCCATTTGGAAATTGACCGTATGTTGGATGTAAGTCATTAATATTACGCATTTATGTCTCAATCGACAAAGTGCTCGGCCAACCATTGAAAGCATGTTAGTGACAAATATTGTTGTCATCTGTAAAAGGTTAGAAGATCGTTAATGTATATAAGATCCGTGTTCAACTCAGCCTTTTCCAGTTTTTCGCCTTGTTTCATCATCTATTTTCGTTTTGACAACTTCTAGAAGCTCGTTGTTGCTTTCTTATTTTTTTTTTTGTATAAAGACGAAAATCCCAGACACTTGTAGTCACCGTAGTCTAGTATGTGTGTGTGTTGGTTGGTTTATTAGACGTGAGGCCACGGTTCAAAATCCACGGCAGACATCTCCATCGAATATTTTTTTGACGATTTACTTTCAGCAGATTTCTGGCAAAAAACTGTGCGAGTAAATAAAATTGCCATGTAAAATTTCTAAAAAATCTGTCGTTCGGAGTCGACTTTAAATTGTAGGCCCCGCCACTCATGTATAAAATTACCACCCATAACAGAAGTGGTGTGAGAGGCTTGGTCGTAATCCTAATGGAAGGGTTGTAATGCTCACAAATTATGTATGTATCCCAGACGTTTGTCATTCACTATTGTGCTATATTCCTTAACACTGGTGTGATAATATTGGATACCTCGTGCCATCAGCTTGAATTTATTGCAACTTTAGCAATTTCACACAACGTTATTGTAAGTACGGGCAACACTTTTATTTTAAAGTTGCTCCTTCAAATCATTTGAACAGTGTTAGACAAAAACGTCAAACAGAAAGACCAAATGAATGAATGAATGAAGCAGGGCAACTAAACAAAAAGAACTGCCTGCTGCCAATAATGCCAATGATGGTGGGTAAGGTGTTGGCGGCTTAATTTAACTCCAATGAATATAAAATATAAATTTACAATTGAATTGAAATTGTCTTCAAAACTATCGAGTGTAAAAGGTTTGAGATTTTCTCCCATTCGAAAGAACAGCGAACCCTCGAATATCTTCGAATCCCGCAACAGCCTTTCCATTCATGCAATTGAAAAGAGTGTCAAAAAACATGTAAAAAAAACACAAAATGAATACAGAAAATAAAACACAGAAATAAAATTAAACTATGTACTTGCCTACCTGTCTAAGAAGAACAAAAAAAGGAAGAAGAAAATCATTTACAAACAAAAATTTACGTATTTTTGTCGTAAAAAACGTAATGAAATCAAATGAAAATCAAGGTAAACACAAAGCATCTGTGATTTGAAGAGTAAATAAAAATTTAAATTTTTCCTTCAGTTAAACTCAAGCTCCCTCCGTAAGGCGGGAGAGACGAATCAAGAAGATGAATGTTTCAAATCATTTCATTTGAATAAATTTGTTTTTGTTTTTGCTTAAAATTTTAATAAGATTCTTCTTTTATTTTCTATGAAATGTTTGTTAAAAGGTATGTGAGTCCTACATATGAGTTTTATTTTTCATTGTATAGGAGCTTAATGTAGTTGGCTGTGGATGATTTCACATGTAAAAGCTAAATTTTAAGGATTGCTCTCTGAGAATTTATTTTTCTCTACTTCTGTTATATCCTTTACAAGTTATCCACTTCAGATACATACGATATAATCCTTGAAGATCTTGTCATTTGCTTTTGGTTTACTCTTAGTCTTTCAGTAATGTATCGATGTTTTAGCTGCATGAGAACTGTGTATATCGATAACTATATACATAACATACATAATTGGTTATTACAATCCTTCAATCAGGCTTACTATCTAGCTTTTCACACCACTTACGCTGTGTTAATTTTATACGAGGCCTACAGTGTAAAATTGGCTAACAACGGCAGATTTTTGAGAAACTTTTCATAGTAATTTTTTTATTTACTCTCAGCATTTTTGCCCGAAATCTGCTGAGAGGAAATTTCAGAAGATTTTTTTTTTGTTTGATTTCCTTTTGTTGGAGACATCTAACTTGTGGTTGGAATGCGGCTAACATGTAATAACATACTACCTACTAGACTACTGTGACTTCGATAACTATAGATAACTAAGGTGTGCTAACTAAATTCTGTTCAGTAAAGTTCGGCAAATCGTTACAAATCATTTAATGCCAGAACAACGCCTCCAAATTGTGAATGTTTTCCTTAAAGAAACTAAATCTGCTCGTAAAGTTTGTACAGCGCCTTTAATATAATCAGCCTAGTGATGAAGCAATTCATGTATTTATTAAACGTTTCGCACTAATTTTACTCTTCCCGATTCAAAGTCAATAACAAGACATAGAAATGTAGTTCGATATGCACAGAATATTGCTACAGTAGCAGCAGAAGAAGATAACAAAACATCAATTCGTGATCGCTTTCAACTTGTCCTTCCAATACGTTTAAAATTTTGCGCACTCTTGCGTGCCTATAAAATAACAGATCTTACAAGAAAGTGAAACGACCTACTCTTACGCGGAGGTGGCGTTGACGGAAGATGATTTTATTAAAAAAAACTGTATTTAATTCTGAAGCTCATATTTTGTTAAATGGCTACGTAAATAAACTGAATTTTACGTCTTTGGAACGAAGAACATACTCAATAAGTTAATGAAGTACCATTACATCCATTGCAGCAGAGTGTTTGGTGCGAAGTGTTCGGGCTGAAGGCATCACCATTATATTCCCTAAAACGGAGTAGCAACTACGTTTGGTGACGTTTAATGTCCAAAATTCATCAGCTAAAAACAAATGATATTTGTGTACATCAAGGCAACGTAGCGTAATATACAATGTGCTAAAGAACAACAACTACCTTCCCTATATTTGAGGCCTCCTAATTACTTGGATTGACAGCTTTTTGAAGTCGTTATTTTAATCCATTGAATTTCTTTTACGTCTAGCTTCTCAATCCTACAATTGGTTAGGTCAGGTGAGGTTAAAGTGACTGCTGACAAAGAACCCACTTATTTGGGCCCATAAAATGTTTATACAACCCTGATATTACCTAATCACAAAGTGAAGTCGCCGTAGTCTAGTAGGTAGTATGTTGGCTTATTAGACCTGACGCCTCGGTTCAAGTCCCAGGTCAGACATCAAAACAAAAATATGATAAAATATTTCTGCGGTGACTTCCTCTCAGCAGATTTCTGGCAAACGTTCTGAGAGGAAATAAAAATTGTCATGAAAAGTTTCTCAAAAATCTGTCATTCGAAATCGATTTTAAACTGTAGTCCCGCCACTGATGTATAAAATTAAAACACACAACATCAGTGGTGTGAGAAGCTAGGTCGTAATCCTGACTAAAGGATTCTGGTGACCAATTATGCAGGGTAGTGGTTAGCCAGAGACAAAGACGTCAATAAATTTTAGAAAAAGAATTTCTAATCCCGCCAAAACAATGACAGAGAAAATGTGTTGTAGTCTCCCTTTCTTCTTCGTCGTAACTCTTTCTGCGGAAATCACTGCGACCTTTTTCCAGTTTCCGTGCGTGTGCTGCCGGAGGCTAGTATACTGTTGTAACTGCAATTAGGTTCGTAATTTGTCAGATTCAACGATAATGCTGTTCTGCACATTTTCATTTTCGGATAGACCTTTGTGGCTTCTCTACAAGTGAATTCAATACCTTATCTTTCTTCTGTAAATGAGTGAAACTTATGAGCGATAATTTTTTGCCTCTCTGCAGGCGAATGCAAGTCTAACGTATGAATTCGAACGAATTAATTGAATACCAGTCTTTGCAAGTGTATCAGATTCGTTGTTGTCTTCAGCGTCCATAAACCAATATGAGGATAATATCTTGCTATTTTTACAAGAAATATCGGCCATTAGTGGATAATCTTAGTTGTCGTGCAGCCTCTCTTTGAAAGTTGCCGAAAGATTAAGAATATTTCTTCGATGACTTTCCCCCAGCAGATTTCTGGCAACGACTGTGAGAGTAAATAAAATGGCCATTAAGGATTTCTCCAAAATCTGTCATTGGGAGTCGACTATAAACTGTAGGTCCTGCCACTGATACATACGATTAACACACACAGCATAGGTGGCATTTAGAAACTAGATCGTAATCCAGCCGGAAAGGTTGTAATGACAAATTATGTACCTCCTCTTTAGGAATCTAATGACCTTTTTAAAGTCCGCCAATTTATGTATATTTTCGCCCGGTAAAGTCTTATACCAATTTAATACAAGTGCATTCATAACAGTCCGAGTTGTGTTGTAGCAATCTGAAGTGCAAGAGGCAATCTGCGGTTCAACTGTTCTGAGAAAAACTTGTGACTCTGTAGCGTGATCTCGACACTGAATACTTGCGCAGAGTTCACTGGAAGTTGTAATTCATTATCGTAGAAGGTTACATCCGGTATCTTCGTTTTAAAATCAGGATCGAAAGTGGGTTCAGGTATCGTATAAAAATTTCCGTTATTAAACCTTTGCTTCACCTTGCAATAGAATAACCCATACCCACTTATCTGTCTGCGTACATACTTGCTATGTGTTCTACTTAATTTAGTTTGTGTGTGTGTGATTATTTGTATTTCGTATTGCATTTTAGGTTTGCCAAGCACTTCTTCTACTAATTTTAAAACGAAATGTAACATTTTTGGCAGATATTAGTTTGTCAGTTGCTTGGTAGGTAGTTAGGTAGGCATTGATTATTTTAAATTCCAATCACTATTCATATGCTACGATATCTTGGTGTTGCTGTTTAAAATACTTTGTGGCAGATAAAGTGTTTGGATGCCGGAGACTTTAATCATGTCGAGTATTTGCACTTCAGTTTTCTTCGCACAAATCTAAAATTGAAATGTGTGTATGGGTGTGTGTGTTCTTATTTTGTGGTTTGTTTTACAAACAAATTGATTGAAGGAAGAAATCTAAAAGAATATTTTTATTTGGGGAAGACTTATTTTGGTTTCATATGAAGAAGACAAATTTTAAAATCGGTAGGACCCGAATTTAAATGCCAATAATTTATCTTGTTGAAAAACAATTTTAAAATCTTATGAATATTTCGTTTATCTTAATGAGCACTTGAATAAGAATAACGGTTGAATCTGGAGTGCAAGGAAATTTCACAGAAGTGCCTTTATTTTCCTAAAGTGGTCGTTTGCATTTGCTAACTGCCAGCCATCGAGGAGTAAAAAAATTTACGATATTATTTCCGAGAAAGCCGAAGATTTGTCATGGAAATTTTCAATAATTCAAAGCTAACTCTTATATATGTTCAGGTTATATCTTAGGAAATTGTATTGCTATTGGACTAACCAGAGCCAGTAGGGAGATTGCATGGTCCAACATTTTACAGGACAAGATATTACGATGGCCTTAGTCAAATTGGATATTATCTACAAGTTTAACATCGAGACTCACTCTCATTTTCAGGTAAAGGGTACATGGAATATTGCTTAGAGTCTTAAGGACACGCATGGATAATAGGACTCACTTGTGCACATAACCTGCTATCCATCTCACACTAGCGATTTGAACGAGCAACTGGCCCTTTTAGTAGGCATGCCGAAACAGTTGACATTTCTTCTAATGGGTACTGTAGATCCCTGTTTTTGCCATAAAATTATGGAGGTTTTTGAGCTCTCACTTTCTAACATTCTCGACCGAAATCTCTATTATAAGGATTACATCAATAGCAAGATTTATTTTGGATTCAGGTTTATTTCTTCTAAGGAATGTTTGGTCCGAGGACTGAATATTCTTGCCAGGAGTGTTTGGCACTTAAACTAACCAACGATATTATTTTTCAATGATCTGCAAAAAAAAAAAAATCATTTAAGACTAGTTGAGTCCTCCATGTTATATAATCCAGTGATCTTGATATATTTTTTACCTGTATTTACATACATTCTTAGCGATATTATTCCATTTAAGAAGTTTTCTCATTATTGTAACTTCTTCTACTATCGCTGTTTTGTCGGGTTTAGCTTCAGACTGTGATGCACCAATGACTTGCAATCCGAAGATCTCTTTCAATGATGTCACAGTCTCTTTAAATTTTCCTTCGGTCATAAAGACTATCTCGTTTGTATATCTTTGGAAATCGATAACCGCCTCAGATAGCTTTGTTAGATGTTAATCGACAATCAGCCTTCATATTAGTGGTGAAAGAAGTCCACTCTGTGGGCATAGCCTAGTTGTGTGGACTATTATTATCACATTTCCTCTGTATGTTTCCGCAGATCATTTTTATGGGACTGTTATCATCCATTTAGATATCATAGTTTCTAAAGCTCTTCTATTCAATAAAATATTTTGATCTCGTGACATGTGCGATCTCTTGTTAACAACCCTACAATGAAACATATAACTTCGTTCAAATTATTTGTTGCACCAGCTAGGTATACCTCCAACGTCCCAGTATGCAGGAATCCATTATTATGGGACCTTCTATAGAATGGCCGATATGCTGTCAGTAAGTATGTGTACTCAATATACCTTGATACTGATGCGGACAGCTTAATCGTTTTAACCATTTTTATTGAAGAATATAAAAGATTATCGTGTAGTTTAGAGTACAAGACAAGATCTGACAGTTCGTTATCATTTTTGAAAGAAATAAAGCCTTTTGGTAAGAAACCTAATCGTTATTTTTGTCATAAATTCAGGATCGAAAATGGTTTCCGAAGCGACATCCGGATCAACTGTATCATAAATTTTGGTACGGTTATAGTTTTTATACTTCAATGTCCTTGCACCGCTTAGCCCATTCGTTTCAGATACGTGTTTCTCACCATTATTTTGGATAGTAGTCACTTAATAAAATCATAATGCTGACGATAATACAGTTGTGAGAGCACCTTTTATGATAACCGCCACTATCACTGTTTGTTTAAACGATTTATTTTCTTAAAAAGTTAATAAGGGACTTGGCATTTTATGATTTCTGCTGGGCCTTTTAAAAACTACAGCTCTATAAGAGATAGATGCACATTATCAGACGATGATGATAGATTTTCGAGATATGGATGGGCTAGTCCACTAGACTAAATTATTAACCACACATAGAGGGGAAGGTTGGTGTCTATAATGGATAGAAATACAGATTGAAAAACAAACGCTAATAGACAGAGGATAGTTCTGAGTATTCTGCCCTTAGCCTAGATCCATCCGACATATCTATGTGACCCTGCTGATAGTGGCGTCTAAATCTCCACCATCATTTCGGTCCAAACATTTTAATATTTAAGCTCACTCACCCCTACAAAGGTATTGTGTTGGTTTAGTAGACGTGAGGCAACGGTTCAAGCCCCAGTTCAGACATCTCCAGCAAACCGAAATACGAAAATATATTTCGACGAATCTGTCGTTCAGAGACATCTTTAAACTGTAGGTGACTTAATGACAAATTTAACACACATAATATCAGTGGTGCCAAGAGCTAGGTCCTAATCCTGCCTGAAGGGTTGTAATGATTAATTGTGTGAATGTATGAATGTAAAAGCCTACGCACCGTGACCAGCTATCCATTTTCGAAATAACGTTTCAAATTTAGATTGAACACTGCTATACCAAGCGATCGTTCTTATGAATGCGGTGTAATTTATTTAGAATAATAGAAGACTTTTATCTAAAGAAGACTTTTAGCTTAAGAATTTTTATTTTAATGATGAAAACAACAGCTTACTTAACATGCGTGTGAAAAATTCACAAAAGAAGTTCTAGAGGACGGGTAAAGAAATTTCTATCAACACAAATTTTGAAATTTTTTTCTCTTTGCAATGTAAACGCTTTGCAAGCAAAATTTTTGTTTGATTTTTTACAAGTGTGATAATATTCTTTAATTTAATTATTGTGTGAAAAAGTTTTATTTTCGACAAGCTGTTACCCAATGTGTTACAAAGTGAATTCCTTAGAAATAAATTCCTTACGTAAATATGTACGTTATTTTTGTTCCCTTACATTACATTGAAAACAAAATAACGAAATTAAAAAAGTTTTAATTATTGAAAATTAACAACGTCTTCATTCTTGGCTTATTGCCAATACTTTTTTTCTTCTCTGTCAGTCTGCTTTTGTTAGTCTTTAAACACTTTAAACAATGTTATGGCTTCTTAGAGGGCATGTTACATGTTTATATTGGTAACAAATATTTTCATTCTTACCAACATCTAATATATGGCCCACATATTAGAAATATTGCTGAGGCATTTTATTAGAGGAAAATAACATAGTTACATAAGTGATTATATAGTACATACACACATACATATGTACATACAATACATGTACAATATATAAACCACATAATGTTTTTATAAGAATTGTTTAAGGATTTCTTTTTTCGTCACAAGGATGGCTATAACACAGATCAAAATAACAACGTTTACAATCAGTTTTGTATCATTTAAGTTTTAGCTGATAAAACGAGAGACTACTGCCTAGCTTCTTACACCAAACTAGCTTCTATCTTCTCTCAAGATTTGGCGACCTACAGTTAAAGTCGGCTCCGAATGAAAGGTTTTCGAGAAAATTTTGAAGGCAATTTTTATTTAATTTTAATCAGAAGACTGGGAATTCGCCGAATAAATTAGTTTCTCATAATTCGTTTTGTTTGAGCTTGATTATGAACCACGGGCTCTTGCCTTATAAACCAACACATTACCTACTAGACTATGACATTTTCGCTCTCATTTATGAGCCGTTAAGATTCTCATCTGTATACAGCAGAGAATGGAATTTTTTATTAATGACAGTAGGGTATTGAAATCTACTGATTCATTGGAACACCCTCCCAATGTGGCTTGTGTCTCGCTGGTCTGCCGCTACTCCAACTACATCCAATCAGCATAGCTTAAGAGCGTTCGCTACCCACTTCGAATGAATTAAGCACCGATTATGCCGACAGTGTTTAAGCCGCGCCGAACTGTTAATTTTAGTGCAAAGCTACATACATACATAATTGGTCATTACAACCCTTCAGTTAGGTTTACGATCTAGTTTCTCAAACTACTTATGTTGTGTGTTTCGGTGGGACCTACAGTTTAAAGTCAACTTCGAGCGACATATTTTTGAGAAATATTTCATTATTAACTAACAAAGTTTTTGCCAGAAATCAGCTGAGAGGAAGTCACCGTCGTTTGTTGAAGATGTCTGACTTGGGGATTGAACCATGTTCTCACATTTAATAAGCCAACGCACTACCTACTAGACTATAACGACTGCAATATGTCTTAACTTCAAATTCGGCAATCTGCCTTCTTGATTACGAAGCACAACTCGACTAATTCTTGTACGAACTGATTTTACGTAGAACTATCGCAAAAGAAAGGTCAACAAGTTGAGAACGAAGAAGAAGCCACATTTCAAGTGCCTTCTTCTGGACTTAGCTTTACAGCAGCAATATTATGTTCAGTATTCACGTTTCTTTAACTTGTTAATGGTTTTAAATCGAAAAGAGTAAAATTAGTGGAAACAATACGCCACAATGCTTCGTTGCCTGCTCTAATGAATTACATCATCGCCCAGATCTACTTGGGCAGTAGCATTGCCTCTTTCTGAATGTTCACGAAATCCAACTGCTTTGGAGTAATTTGATTGCAATTGCAACAAGTCACATCGCAATAGCCCTTGCTTGTAAATCGTTATTGTGGTGTCTTTTTCAAAAGTTCGAGCTGCTGCAGCAATATGCTCTTCTATATGTGAAGACAAACATAAATTAGAGAACTCGTTGGTAATGTGTCAATTTTAAGCATTTCTGGTTTTAACTATTTGACAATTTTCCAATTTATGATTAGACTGAGAATATTAGTATGACAGTGCTTTGATACAATTGATGGGATGCAATTAATGAGATACGATTGACGAGATACGATTGATAAGATGCGATTGATGAGAAACGATTGATGAGATGTGATTGATGAGATGCGATTGATGAGATACGATTGATGAGATAAGTTTCATATAATTCTAGGCTGATATACTAAAGTTTTGATCCAATTCGTCTCATTTATTTACATTTGGTCGCTGAATCACTTGCCAAGTCACACGGCAATGCAAAATTGACTTGGACCCATTAGACCATTTGTAATCTTTACGCTACAGTATTATAAATAAGTATTTATGGTGCACAAAACAGCTATTGATATCGTTAGTTCTGTTGCAGCTAGAATAGCTCGAAATACATATAAAAAACTATAAGCAGCGTGTCACATGATTGTTGCCGCTCAATCGTCAAAATAAATGAAACCGATAAATCCATTCATCTTTACATAAATATCTTAAACTATGAGCCTCTTATGATAACATTTCTGATTTAATTAGGATTTATACTAGTTTAAGTCAAAACTGTTATCAGATACGGTTTTAATCTAAAATACGAGTTGATCAAGGATAGCATAGGGTAGAGTGACTTAATTTATTTGAAACATCGTTCAATCTCGTTTTGACCATTATGTAAAGCTGTGTAAAAATATATAAATAGAGGGACTGACAGAGAGAATATAATACAGGGGGAATAGAAAAACGATAAGAAAATAAATAGGAAGGACAACGTTGTTAAGCAAACTAAAAGTCAAAATGTATACACTTGTAAGTATCATTGACATATATACGAGTATATACAGTACACCATATTGTGTTCTTCTCCCTATCGTTTGAAACAGAAAAAAAAATACAAAATGATACAGCCTTACCAACAACCAGGCAAACATACTAGAACTACAACATACTTAAAACTCATGTAAATAGTGAAGGAGAGCGACATGTTTGCCTGAGACTGTAATATCCAAGTGCTAGAAGGAAAAATGGAAAGACAGGCAGACAGAGCAAAAGGAGTGAGTGAATGTTTGATTTTGTTCGGCTAACCAGTTTCCAATCTGATGTTATGATGATGGTACCTTTTTTTTTTTTTTTTTTGAAAATGTCCCGTATGAAAACCATGACGGATAATATTTTTTTCATTAAAGGTTCATGTGTTTGAGAGTTTTTTGTTTATGTCTCCTCTGACTTTGTATAAATGTAACACAATGACATACTGCTCTAAACATTATTACATTAAAGCGGAAAATGCTAAAGACCAGCCAGAAAAGTGGAAAAAGTGCAAAAAGCAACAACAACAAATCAAATAAGAAAATTCCGCCAAAGTGCAAACATGCTTCAAGGCATAAAAAATGTTCGACATGAAATTTAGATGGCACAGATGTTGTGGCAATTACCCTACCTTCCCATATCCCATACCTATATCACGACTGGTTGCTGATATTCGCCCGGAAATTAATACAATTTTTTGGAACATTAAGAAGAAAGCAAAGTTTACGGCGTCCAAACTATTCATGAAATGCTCGTATGAAATGTGATTGACGAGTGAAAATCAACAAGACTAAGCCCCGTATAAAGGACGTTGATTTCCTTGCTCGATCTTGATTTTCTTGGGAAGTTTGATACCAAAATATGTACCAGAGCGCTTGATAGAGCACAGCTGTTTTTAAGATTAACTTGCCATTTCAAATACAGTGAACTTAAGGAAACCGTGGTGAACATTTGAACGATGCTATTTTACTCCACAGACAATGGCATCAAAAGGTCTTTCAAAAGAATGAAAAAGTTCGTGTACATCTCATTAGCATTTTGTTCAATTAAATTGAAGATTGGAAGCAATTATAAAAGGACGCTATACAATATAATATCACAGACCATGCACTGTTACAGGATTATGCAACCTATAGGGACTACCGCGTCTATCCTATAGTTTATTTAGCAAATGAACCAATTTCTTAATGAATTTTAATGACGAAAATGTCCTCGTTTAGCTATTATGTCGCCCTATACACTTTCATCTGTATTAAATCCATACAGAATCGATGCCAGCTAATAAGTGTATCTGGTGCCTACAGATTTAATCCACAACAACCTACAACTGTCCCAGTCGTTTACATATGCGCTCTCAACCTACAAGGAATCATAGTTAAATCCGTTGTTTCAGTTTCGCTGCATTTCATTTGCAGTCAGGAAAGTTACATTATGTTACGTAAGGTGGCAAAACCTCTTAAAAGAAGAGGTCTCCCTTAGGCCCATTCTACCCGAGAGTAAAACATTTCCTACAGAAAACCATACCGATTCCTAAGTAAAGCTTGCTATTGCAGTAATCTTTATATTAGAGAGCTCTGTCAGAGATATGGCGAAATGAGATGTTAAAAACCATCTTCTCTTTATGACAAGTGCAGGCCACTGACACATGAGGTGAAAGACAGTCTTTGCCTTATTCTCAGAATCACATTTCCTGTAGCTGTTTTTAGCCGGAATGCCAAGTCTTCGGCATGCCTATCAAAAGGGTAGTTGCTCATAAGAATTACTATTGTACAATAGATGGCAATGTGATTTTATGTCAGATGAGTGAGTCCTCTTCTTATCTATACGTGACTAGCAAAGTTGTTGCACGTATGCTCTTCCTGTCAACGAGATTGAGCTTCCCTATAAGTGTGGATGAAATCCAAGTTAACTGAGGCAATCTGAACACCTATGTATGCCCTGTAACATGTCAGAGATTGAAAGGTCTGTAATATCAATACAATTTCGAAAGATATCCTTATGTCCCGAAACTCATATGAGAGTTACATTTGAATGACCCGAAATTGAATTCAGAAAGCTTATACAGTTCTGAACAAGGACGGACGTTGAAACGGAGTAAATTAAGAGATTTTCAGGGAATATTTTGCCACTAAGAACATTGTGCCCATTCCCAAGTTGCCATGACATCTGTTTGATATACACAGCTGTGATCAGGCAGCCCATACGAACGTTTAGTATCAGAACTCTTACTCCTTGAGCCGTCAATTTAAATCTTTAGGATCTCATTATGAACCACGGGATCGTCAGACCAGAAGCCCATAGTTGGATCTTTAAAATCGAATGTTCTATTTAGAAAATTGTAGGGGAGCAGCATTATAAATAGAAGAGGATAACCGTTACGCATTTACGATAAGACGGTAATGTGAGAAAGGGCGTGGAATATATGATTCGATAGGATGCGAACAGGTAAAGGCATATTTCAAAAAAAGTTAGTTTTGGAAATAAATTTCCAGAATATCCAATGATAATTGGAACCTTGAAATCATTTCAACTTCAATACAAAAGACATATAAATAGCTTTAAGCCCTCATGTAAAGCCAAACATTAACGAAACTAATGGTGTTTTCTTTTCTACAAAGAAAATGTCACCCTCTTACAAGGTGCATTAAAAAAATTGCTGACCAACCCTGTTATAATGTAATTTTTATTTGAGATGAACATAACACAAATATGAAAAAAGGGTATGCCCCGTACCCTTAAAAATATGTTTAATTTTTTGATTTGTTTTCAATAAAATATGTAAACATAAAAAAGGTGTTGCCAGATCTCTAATTTTTCGATTTCATATTTTTAGAGCTTTTTTTATAACCAAATAAAATTTTTTTAACACAGTTCTAACACTGAATGTAATTTTTTATATTACTGACCATGTAGCTTTAATCATGTAATGTTCTCTTCAGGTTATCCCACAAAACAATGAAAAAATTAACTTCAAAATTGGATAACAATACTAGGCGACTTTTTTTAAATTTCATCTGGTAGCCCTATAAATAAACAAAAGTCATTTGCTTTACAGGGCATTATCAGCACTCTCGATTTATACAGGGCGTAAAATGCAATGCCCGTCACCATTTTCAAGTGCGAATTATTTAGAATAAAACATACCACCCTTTTAGAGGGAGAAACATTTTTAAGAAACAAACGCAAAATTGCATTTTTTAAATAAAGTGCACATTTTTTGGCAGAAAAGAAAACACCATAAGAGAAGTCGTTGATAATGTGACGGTTTTAAGCATTCCTGGTTCCAACTCCTTGTCAATCCAATACAATGTTATTATTAAAATGAGAATATTATTAAGACGGTGTATTGTAATGATTTAGAACGATTGATGAGATACGATTAATAAGATACGATTGATGAGATACGATTGATGAGATATGATTGATGAAATACGATTGATGAGAAACAATTGATGTTACACCGATATTTAAAAAAAAATAAAGTTTTTCTCGTCTAATTCTACTCTGATTTAATAAAGTTTGGATCCAATTCGACTTATTCACTTATCTCTGGACGCTAAATTATTTGCCAAGTCACACAGCCATGCAAAACTGACATGGACCCATTAGATCATGTAACGCTTTATATTACAGTACATATTATAAAAAAGTATGTATGAGGTAAAAAAAATATTCTGTATCAATGTTAAGTTTTGTTGTACTCCTTGCATGTTATAACCATAATTTTCTTTTTGTTTTTCTTTTTTTTTTTTTTAATATAAAACATTCAATGTTCGGCTTGTGCAACAGAATAAACATCAAAGTCAACTTAATCTTTAATATCGTCATTCTACAAGTCTACTCAAACACATGCCATTGCCACAAATACTACTATTACTACTACAACGACTACAACATCAGTACTACAAAATACAGAAATTTTTCTAAGGACTCATCACATATTGTTTATATGGCAAGTGTGTAGTTTTCTACATCATTTGCATGCCTGTGTTTCTATACACACACGGTTACTTAAGGCTTTAAACCAACATCATGAGCTTTAACTGTAGATTGTGACTTTAGAGTACCATGGCTCTGACCATTACTAACAGACATTCATTCATACATATTTTTTATACGATTTTATGCATTTTTTATATAATTTTATATACGAGAATATGTGTTTATATGACCGCACATAGAAATTACTGGGTACTTCACACGGGATTATTAAAAAAAAAAAATTTATGGATTTTTTTTCTTTTCATATGAAATGAAAAATAGGACAACGTTACGAGGCATAAACCATTAGATTTGCTTTTCATAAGGACATGCTACAAAGTTATGATTTTTGAATTGTATTAATGGGTGTGGGGTAAATAAGTCTGTTTGTTATGAGGCAAACGTGCAAACGGTTCAAGGTTTCGAAACGAGGGTTTTTGTTAGAAATTCTAACTTAAGGAAGATCTTTCTAATACTGTTGACGTTACGGCGAAAACTTTCTGAATAAACATATTTCTACTTTTGGCGGAGACATCAAGAAATGAGATATATAATATTAGAGAATATCTTTGAATAGGAAATTGACAAGTTAAACACACATACCTAGCGTGGGGAGAAAGGCCACAGATGTCTATGACTCGCAGAGATATCCTGGTAATGTAAAACAAGCATTATGCATTGAATACATACCATGACAACCAGACCGATAATGACTTATGGGTCCACAATTGGATTGACAATATAAGTACAAAAACAAAAGTTCAAAAGGCATTTAAAAAGGGTGCTAGCAAATTCTAGATCTCAATGAACCCTAAAGGATATCGTGTTCTTATTGTGTTCTATTATTGTTAGCTTGTCCTCTATGGTTATAGTTTTTACTATCACATGCAATTGATCTAAACCTAAAAGATCGATTATGACAAAACTCGCCGCTCCGTGTCAATAACTTATTTTCGGGTAATACCGAAGGCAATATCGAATGCTATGCTATGTTAATTGTATGAAAACCAACTCAACTGGAATTGGACAACATACAGACACTAGCGAGCATTCCTGTAAATGAGACAATTAAAACCTGTCCTACCGCTATATTTCATTTACTTTCCTTGCACATGGTAGCGAAGATCTGACAATAATTAGAATAGTAGGAGACAAGTGAAATACGAGATTCATAAGTGGATAAATTCACTGTGGCTTACAGCTTTGCAATGAGGCTAAAAAGCAAAAGTGAATGGAGTTACCCGCAAGCTACATACACTTTTAAAAGAGAACTATTCTTTCATTCTTAATTAAGGGAATGCTCAAATCAACTTCAACAGTGAGTAAAATTCGCGTAACCTAGTAATTCTATCTGATAAATACAACTTTCGATGCAAAGAACAACATTAAAGTCTTGGGATCATCTCGAAGCCACTGTGACAACGGATGAATGATCAGAACTTATACATTAATAATGAATAAAGTCCAGAAGAAACTGTGTGGTACATATCGCCCGTTCTGTTAAACCACATGTGTTGTTTAATAGAACATTTAAGGTCCAAAAGAAGTGTGTAACCATTAGTGCTCCCTTTTGACAGTGATAACCTGGTCAATGTAGTTCTTAAGGAAATATTACGCCACCGGCTTAAAAATCATACAAAGAAGTGATAAGAATCTGTTGCAAGCTGTGACAGAGCCCACTCAGAGAACACACATGGTTTTTGTGATCGTTTAGGTAGGTTGGAGTGGTAGCCTTGATATCAAAAGCTCAATTAAGCACACATAGCCGTCCGTTGTGATGTCTCGGGTAAGCACAATCCACAATCCCCGTAGTGACCAAATTCTACCAAAACTTAGAAGAAATTGGTCATTGCCGGAAGCTGTACACTTCATGTTCGTTTAACTGGGTTTAATTTTGAAATTGACTGACTCAGATCCTCCTGCACACTCTCACACCCAATGGCTATGTTTTCTGCAGATCTTGAGTGTCGTCGACATACGGATGTTGGTCGATCGAACGCGTGGGTTCGAATTTTTCCATCACAATGCGAATAATCCTCTGAGTGGAACGATTATGGCGATCGTAAAAAGTGAGGAACGTGAGGAACGTTTTACAACACTTAGTTGTCGGTATTTGCAACCCTTTAGCCACGACTACAACCTACCTCTTACACTATCCATGTTGGGTGTGTTAATTTTATTCATCAGTGGCGAATTCGAACGAGATTTTGTTTACTCTCAGAGTTTTTACGAGAAGACTGCTGAGCGAAAATCGCCGAAAGCAATAGTTTTTCAAATTTGGTTCTGTTGGAGATATCTTAGCTGGAATTTCAACTACGGTTCTCGTTTAATAAGGAGAGTCCATTGGAGATGGACTAATGCCTATTAGAATAAAGTGAAGAAACGAAAACTGGTTTGGCCAATTTGACTGTAACAAGATGGTTGTCAGAAACTGTTGAGAAACAATTTCAATGTCCCTGTTTGAAGACTACATAGATCAAGGGTTGTATTATGGTTTCAGTACTATCTCAAACTTACCAAAACCACCCTGGAGATGGTCAGTGGATAAGTCGCTAACTATGCGAAGACATGGAAATTCCTTAATACCAGATTCAGAATTTTAAAAGCGAGTCATAAATACTCCCACGGTCAACTACTTAGCTGACACAGTTTCTCCAGACAGAAAGGTAGTTAATAGAATTTGCTTCCAAATTCTTACAAGCTGTCAACATACATACATGCGTCATTGATCATTACAATCCTTCAGTCATTGTTTAAAGATCTAGCTTCTCACAACACTTATGTTGTGTGTGTTAATTTCATACATGAGTGGCGGGACCTACAGTTTGAAATCGATTTCAAACGACAGATTTTTCGATAAATTTTTCACAGAAATCTGCTGAGAGAAAGTCGCCGAAGAAATATTTGTTCACATTTCGTTTCTTGTTGTAGATGTCTGACCTAGAGCTTGCACCGATGCCTCATGAAACACAATATATACTACAAACTACGACTATGGCAAGTGCGAGTAAACTGAAGGAATAACAGTTTATATGATCGATTTGGATTTATCAGTTTGGATGTCCCTGTTGCAAGACTCCACAGATTAAGGCAGTACTATGGGATCACTATATAACTGTAATAATCATAAGTCTCCATTGGAGATGGGCTATGTATAAGTCTACGAACACATGAAAAGATGAAAATAAGATTGGAGCTTTGAAAAGCAGACATAAATACTTCCGTCACACGGAAGCTGTGTCGTGTCAAAGAGGGACTTAATATAGTCACAATTCCAATAAGCTGCCAAACAATGGTGAAACGATTGAATTTCTTTGTATAGCTAGTAAGTATACTTTATGTTTTGTCTTTACGAATAATAAATACTTGGCAACCATAACATAAAATATTATTATAAAACAAATAATACGAGAATATATGCAAAATATATCCCCTCACAACAACATACGGAGCGAAAAAAATTTTTTTTTTTTTATAAATTTTATGAGCATGTATGTATGGAGGTCCTGCATAAGCTGTTATCTTTAACGGCCATCAACATTTTAAGTACTTGAAGCAATTTCAAACATACATACAAACACATTCTCACATGTGCTGTGTTCCACCTCTGTTTACTTCTGCAAGCAAGTACATGCAAATGTATTTAAATGTTGTACATACATATGTATGTACCGTACATAGTCTCATGTATGGCAGCTTGTTGTATTCAAATATTTGAATATGTATGTTAATGGGTAAGTTGTATGTATTTTTGAGGGAAATATGATTAAATATAATATTTAATCACTAAAAGAAGAAGAAAAAAAAGTAAGTTCTTATAAGCTGAATTTCGTCCTGTATTTACCCTCATCTTATTATTAATAGGTTTGGTTGGGGCGCTTAAGAAATATGTACGTTTTTGCACTGGGAGGTTTTAAATATTGTTTTTGTATTCACAATTCATAGAGTTTTTTGTAGGACACTTTCCCTTACCCAGATATATTTGCAACTCTTAAAAATGAGCCACTTAAACTTTATTAGGTTAATATTATTTAATTTAAATGTAGGGGGAATATATAAAAATAACGGTAAATTATTTAAGTACCTTAAAAATGGAAATTTATGTGTTTCCTTGAATTTAAAAGTAAAAGGTTATGTATGCAAGTAAATATGATTTCATAATCAAAATTATTTGGTTTCGTTTTCTTGCAAAATAAAATAACAAACCATGGCATGACAAATTGAAAGCCATTTGTTAACAATACTAGTATTATTATTAGCTAAATACACGTATGTACATATGTATGTCGGGCATAATGCATGCTTTAATTTTTATTTATTTTTGTATTTTATTTCTAAGAATATTACCTAATATAATGTTCACACATGTAAAAAACGATGTGAAGCTAATAAAGCATTGTTCACATACAATTTGAGCGAGTAAATGTCTCAATGTATTGTTATGCTTTTAAAGGACAAGTATTTCCTTTGGATAAGAGGATTGAAATTTTGAAGGAAAGTAAACTAAAGGGTATGCCATTTAAAGGTTTTTGTTGTGAAGTGCAATTGGTCCGATTAGAAAACAAATATTACTTCATTTATATGACTGCCCTGGCTGGTATCACAGTACCGCTTTCGTCGAACTAATTTCGTTCGTATCTCGGCAAAGGCATCACAAACGTTAAAATGTAAAAGTTTAAATTTAAAAATGCTATAAAACAATATCGGTTTGAAGTTTTGCCAAATTTATTTTTTGTTGTGAATTACAACATTTGGCTGCTGCATCTGGCCTTACAGTATCTCATTCGATCGGAAAAATTTTCATGCACTTCTTCGAGTATATAGGGCTGTATGTCGGCAATGGCTTCACGGATGTCGGCCTTCAGATGCCTAATTGTCTCTGGTTCATCGGCACAACTTTTCCTTAATAAGGCGCAATAGAAAATTGTCCAACGGTGTCAAACCGTAGCTTCTTGGCGGGGAATTGACATCACAATTTCGGTTAATTAAACGGCCATCAAACGTTTGACGCAATAAATCGATTGTGACATGAGATTTGTCGGATCCTGTTGAAACCAAACATCGTTCACATCAATACCATGAAGAGCGGTTACAAAAAAACCGGTTATCATGGAGCAATAGGTGTCCTCATTGACCATAATGGTTGCGTTGTCTTTATTTTCAAAGAAGTATGGGCCAATGAAGTCGCCACTCCACAAGCCGCAACAAACTGTCACTCGTATGACCACGTGTGGGATTTCTGTGGGTTTGGCTTACTAACGTACCCACAAAGATGAAAACGAGCTCCGTTGTCGTTGGCTCAATAAATCTCAACATTCATACATACATACATAATTGGCCACTACAACCCTTCAGTCAGGATTACGGCCTAGCTTCTCAGACCACTCATATTGTGTGCCTTAATTTTTATCCGTGAGTAGCGGGATCTACAGTTTTTTGGGAAACTTTTTCATGGCAGGTTTATTTAATCTCAGAGTTTTTGCCAGAGATCTGCTGAGAGGAAGTCGCCAAAGAAATATTTTTTTTATATTTCGTTTTGATGTCTGACCTGGGGTTTGAACCCGGGCTTTACATCTAATAAGTGAACACACTACCTACTAGACTACGCCGACTACATCTCAACATTGCTCAAGCATAAATCGTTTCATTACGTTGAGTGGAGATAATATACCGAATTATGTGGCGAATTTAAACCGATATATGATCCACTCGACACTCCGTTTTCTTATTGTAATTTAATCTTTGTTCATCATAACTAGAGTCATTATTATTATAATAGAGAGGATTGTTGTAAAGAAGTATTAACATGACTTAGACTACTTGATCCATTGTACAGCTTTTGTCCTAGGTTGGTTTTGCCTTTAATGATAAAATGCTTTGATATACTTTAAATACTTTAAGAGTAAAACCCGATAAGGTCTTAGATGCCTATGGGTTCATAATATGTGCTGTAGTGTTACGGTTTCCATCTTCCACGATATGCACTTTGGTCTCGAAACAGTTGCTAGTGTTATTAGAGTTCACAACAACCGGTTGGCAACCTGACTAGGATGCTGAGGCTTTTCTATATAGTTTAATGCCGAATTCAATATCTATTTGTGATATTTCAACTTCTGAGTGTAGTTAAAAAGCATTTGTTCCACTCATAGAATTTTCTGTCTTAACCCAAGAATTATTATATCAGATTGCTAACAACCACTTGATCTATTAAGTCACGATACCTCCTTAAAAATCCCGTGTTCTAATTGTTTTCTGCTATTTCCACCATATCCTCTATGGCTCTGGTTTTTAGTGGTTTTCTGCAATGCAACCTAAAGCTAAAAAAGTCTAATGACGCTATAAAGAGATTACAAATGTCACGATTATGACAGAACTCTGTCCCTAGCTCTCTGCAATAACTAATTTCAGGTGGCACACTATACAATATGGGAAGCTATTCAGTGTTTATTGGGTATTCAGACAACAAGTCTCCATTTAAATTTCTAACGAAATTCATATTGATCAATATAGTCGTTGCGTTCATATGATCCAGCGAATTTTCATAGATATATCAAACCCACTACTAACTCATCGTGACATGGGGGCTTACCTGACACTGGATTATATGATTACCATGTGAACAAGCTACCCACTAACCGAACCTATCTGACAATACAAGTAATTAAGAAGCCACAATTCGTCTGACTATTACAGTTTCATACAGTTCAACATTTTTGAGTTGCAACCTCAAGATTTCCATGTAAGCATATCATTAGCGTTTGCTTGAACTTTCTTGAAATACTTTCGATTTGCTATTCACGGCTATCTCCCTGCTATTGTAAATAGAAATGTTACAATACTTTATCTATTGTTGTGACTACAAACATCAATTTCAGGTCAATCTAATGTATTCTGTTAATCGTATTCTGTGCATTATACACTTAGGCGTATGAGCAATATCGTTCGATATCAAAAATAACTCATACTGCATGGTGTATTGTCGGTGTTTATTGTTATTGCATCAAGTGTAAATACTTTTAAGCATATTTAAGCTCTTCGTTTATATACTTATAGTATATACGTTAATGAATAACTCCTAAACAAACAGACAAGCATAATATATTGTATATTCGATCAATACATATGTACATACATATTGTATCCTCTAATATGGTATGTATGTATATACTATGTACCAATACATTCAATAAATTTATTGAGTTTCTAATGTCTTTAATATTCAAACTCAAGGAAAATCTAGGAGGCATTTTGTCTTTTAATTGAATCATTTTATCAAACTACATTATTAAGGCCTATGCATTATAAATATATGGCATATATATATTGTATGTGTCTATGTATTTGCATATTATTGTTGTTGTATTATAATATTCCTAAAAGCGCAGCACCACCCATTCGATGTTGGCATATTAATTTATGTAACTGGGTCAATATAATTTATAACACATATTAGAAGAGAGAAAACTGTATAGACTCCTATAATAATAAGTCAATAAATTTATTAAAATATTCATAATGAAAAAGGAATATTTATTTATTTGCATACAGTGGAGGTATAAAATATAAGCAATACGAATAATTAGTTAAGAGATACAAAGCTCATGAATAGTTTATTAATGGCCGGAGCGTAAATTACTAATAAAACTGGGATAATGCCTTAAAGGAAATTGATGGTACTTTAATAAGGCATGTATTTGAATAACTAAAGAATGTTAAGAAGCTCATGATAAAATTGTATAAATTAAAAAACTTTTCCTATTTTTTTTTCTGTACATGGTCGCCTATATTCGAATTTCCTTTTTTAAAACTTATTATTTCAGTGAAGTTAAATCATGTTTGAAAAAGTAATGTGTACGTTAGGTTAAGATTATTAGGTTAGGAAAAGTAGCCTAACATAGAAATTATAGCAGCACGCTTTCAATCGGTGATCCAGTTAGCCTATTGCGAAGAGCGCTTTAGAAATTAACAGGACAGAAAAAAAGAAAACTTGGCACTTAATAAGGCCACTTTTTGAAATTACATCCTGTACTGTTGGCAGTTCACTGACAAGCACGGTCTGCCCCACTAGGCTTAATATAGAAGCTGCCATAATGTGAAGGAAAAAAAAGCGGTGCAAGTGCTCTGCACTTATGCAATGCCCTGCGCTTTTGGATATACATACATAGGTCATCTGTTTTTCGGTGACAGAACAATTGAAGATCTGGACATGGTAGCGAACGTTTATCTAAGCGAACTAGATGGTTTCATGGGGAGGAAGCTCGAGGTGGTTCAAAATCACTTTTAATGGATCATGTAATCGGCAAGCTACCCGCTAACCTAAACCTCTTTAGCCATGCCAAATCGGCATTGACAGATGTAGCATCAACAGGTCCTGCAAATAATAAAATTGATTTATGGATGGTGTTCTGCCTATTAAACGCCGAAATTGAGTAGGTAGTATGTTGGCTTATTAAACGCAAGGCCACGGTTCAGACATCTCGAATATGAAAAAAAATATTTCTATGGTGACTTCCCAGCAGATTTCTGGCAAAAATTGTGAGAGTAAATAAAATTGCTATGAAAACGGTTTTCAAAAATCTGTCGTTCAGAGTCGATTATAAACTGTAGATCCCGCCACTCATGGTTAAAACTTAACACACATAATATAAGTCGTGTGAGAAGCTAGGTGGTAATCCTGGGTAGTGTATGTTCTGTCTTACACTAATATTAATTGAAAAATAATTTTCAGTGTTGAGATTTAAGTTAAAGAAACAAATTTCTGGAATTTAAGTAAAAGTCGGAGGATTTTGGATATCCTTCGCAAGAGATTTAAGGGCATGGTGATGCCTCGTAGAGATAATGGGATTTTCTTAAGGCGTAGGTATTTGCAAAACCAACGGTACTCGCAGTCAAGAACATCATGCCATCGGTCAAATTTAGCATGATATATGTGCTAGAATTATGGAAATTTAAACATTATATGTATATGCGGTGCAGCCAGTAAAGCCATGGCGGAACGATGTTCTATTGAACACACAATGACATCTGTAGGTCTTTCTTTTCAATAACAGCTCACATAAAATTTCTTTTATTTAAATTCAACAATAGGAAACAAAAAAAATATACAAATAAAATAAAATTATACAAAGAGAGGACGAGAGAAGAGTAAAGAAAAAAAAAATAGAAGGGAAGAGAAAATCTATCATATTCGTTATATATAATATAACGTCATGTTCCGTATATAATTTTCTGCTATCCGTCTCAGTTAACTCTGTCCATCAACTGAATTATATTCACAAGATTATTATTCTTCAGATATGCGAATGTTGCAATAAAGTCACTTCTATCGATTGGCATATGTTTTAAGTTAGGTTAGGTTTGTAGTACTTGTCATTGGGACAAGTACAACACCCAGAGTTCAAAATGATATTGTAAATACGTCTTAGAGAAAAAGGAGAGACTATAGTGAAGGAAATAGGGAAATTGGAAAAGGAGATGGGGTAGTTTACAAACACACAAGAGAGCACGACTACAACCTTGATGCCGTAGCATTTCACAACCAGCTCAACCTATTTATAAATCTATGGATTGCCCTAATGTTGGCTATCGACGAAGAGTACAAACCTTCGAAGAGTCCAACCTACTCAACCTACTAAGGCTGCACAGTTGCAACGGAGGTGTTCCATAGTTTTCAACTCCTCCTGATCACAAGATACCTTGCAGTAGTCCGACTGGAAACTTTACCAAATCCTTGTCAGCAATCTAATCTCGCTGTGCCTTGTACTGAAGACAATAGACTAACCTCAGACTGGCCTTATCTAATCGCGGCAACAAACTCATTCTATCGTTGTCTATGGCAGGCCAGAGACACTCGCCAACGCCTCTGCTCTTCCCCCTTTTGACCCATCAAGTGATCAGAGCATAGAAGTGGCAGATTGAGGGATCAAATCGCCCTCAGAAAGTAAACGTATTCTAGCGAGAGGATCCGTCGTCTCATTACCGATTATACTGCCATGTCCCGGAACCCATCATAGACGGATTTGATCTGTTCAAAAAGTCCTTAAAGACTCTTTGCAATCACGAACAAGCCAGGATTTACACCACGCCCAATACGTGTTTTTGAGGACTTAATTCTATTTTTTATACACAATTTGATGCAACATCTTTGATTCCGCCAAACACTTGCCTTAATTATGCGTGTCACTAACAAACTGGACTTGGTATATAAACCTGCTTAAACTGTGAACATATGTTTGTGAAGAGTTTACAGCCATAAAAAAATGTATGTTGCCAGTGAAATTTTAAAAGTCGTTTTATTTATTGAACAGACCTCGTATGTATCAATCAAAGTCCTTTGAACAGCTTTAACATTTCTTAAAGAAATCCTAATGCAAAATTGGTGTCCTTTTTAAGCTATCAAGCATATATTGAACTGTAAATGTCTTTAGATCAGCTTCATTTTCAACTTGTCTGAGTAAACATTTCATATTTTAAATAAGTTTTTTGCTGAAGAGGTTAAGGCAATTTGATCAAATTATGAATTCATTTGTTTTGCTGGAGTTTGCAAATTATTTTCTTTCAATTCCCCGAAGTTTTCTTACCAGATTGCTGTCTTTTGTGGACGAAGCAAGTCTGGCACGGGTCACTGTGTTAAATTGTCAGTCAAACGCGAATGCAGGAGTTCTTTCTTGAAAGGTTTACAGAGCTATAGCACTTGATTGTATTTTCGCTAATTGGCAGCGTGGGAAGACATTCTCAAAATGTAAATACTGAATTACTGAATTTGCTGTTATAGATGATCGCACATATTCTCCAACAATATTGATAATTTCAGGTAATTTTAAATGTTCACGTCAACTAATACATGCAAAGTTTTATTAAAAAAAAAAAAAAAATTTAACTCCTTGGCTTTAAAACAACATGCCGGTCAAACTGCTGCACATCCCTAATGTTTAAATTTATAAAAAATAACCCGAAAACCATATGCACAGCTTAATGCTGCAAAACTTAATCTTATTACTTGAATAACTTATATAAACCCAAATGTAGAAGCAAAAAAAAAAGAAGAAAAAAGGAGTAAAAAAAATTCAATAAAACGATGGAGAACTGAAAATACATTTTCTATAAGAATTTCGCAGAGTATTTACATGCGTTGAAATAATTTAACCAAGAAAACGAAATTGCGTGAATAACAAACGAAGTAGCGAAGCGACCAAACCCAACGACACTCTGTGCCATGGTATGACTCTACTGGCCAAAGATGATGCCTTTTAGGGGGTGTGGAAGTAGTTGGTATATCCTTAAGTAGACTGGTTAAAATGCAAACTGTATTTGCGAAAAAATAAATAAAAAAAAAAATAATAGTTACGGAACGAAACATGCGATTGAAATGAAAAGGGCGTAAAGAAGTTTAAAAGTCAACAATTTTTATGGCATTTGCATAAAAGACTTTTGTTTTCATTGTGCCAATGCAAAAATTAAAGAAGGAAAAGAAAATTGTAGAATAAAGATAAAAATAATGATTGCAACATGGAATACTTAAAGGGTCCTATATATTATTATAGCATAAGTTTCTTTTTTGAAATTACGACAAGTAGAAAAGTCTCTGCCATTTCGATCCTTAACTCTTCCGTGCTGTTACGCTAATATGAAACGAAAAAACCCCGTCTTTAAATCTATGCTGAACTGGATTGTAGCATTTTGTAATTTTGACGTCAAGGTAGGTTAACTGGCTGGTAGTTGTCTTGAAGACTGTAGCAAATTTGAATCCTATAAGGTCTCATTTCAATACCGGTACTCTGCCATACATCTATAATTCTTGACTGGCTGCTCTCAGCTATCCTAATAGCTTGTGTAGGGCACGCACTGTCAATAAATTCTGGGAGCCCACGAAAACTTCGTCTCATGTTACCAAATGCAGGACAATGACAGAGGAGATGTTCAACCACCATACGTGTGCAGCACGCAACCATCCTAAGGTGGTCTCTGTTCATGTTTAATGTCTAATGATTCGATTTGTATTCATATTTGGTCAGAACTGTGATGATCTTATGTTTCCTTTGCAAATAAGTGAAGTGGCCATTGCTCCTCTCCAGAGAAATGACATACTCACGTATCAATTCATCACCGTGAATTTAATTTATTGTGCAACTGTTGCAAGTGTTTTAGTTTTGTTTCTATAATTATTTCATGACCAAGTGTAAACATTAAATGTCGCGTAAAGTCCTCTCTAGATTCCTATTCTATCAGCAATTAAAGTTATATCCAAACCCGATATAGTATGTTACCGGGTTCGTACTGAGGCTGTTTATTTAGCCTTTACTTCAGCCTGAATAAAGCGACAGTAATGGAGTACTGCAAGGGACAACCAATGTTTCAAATACTTTGGAAAGATTCCACATCAAGATTATCAAAATTACCGGCCATTTTCCTTAGTCGCACGTTCGTCACCATGCCCAGATCTTTAAACGTTCTATCACCCAAAAAACCGATGACGTCTGTTCTGTTCGCAGAAAGAGTGTTTTACCGATGCTGCTTCCTCTACATCCTGGCAGCTTTTGCAGTAACCCTAGTCGGACAGACCCAGTTCAGTCTAGAGCTGTCCAGTCAGACAGACTAGTCGGACAGACCGATTGCCAGCAAAACTAATAATAGTGAACTGACCTGTTAGAATGCGAATCTTTTTCTTGTCTTGACGGAAGTAGTTCCCTGGTTTTCCGCTGTCCATTTTTTCATTTCCACATCTAACTTTGTCGTATGACCTAATACATTCAGCTCGGGAGTATGTATGTATGTATATACTGTTAGCATAAGAGGATCTATCAAGTATTTTCGTTGAATAACCATAATTCAGAGCGGTAAGGTACACCCACATTTTGTAATGATATTAGGTTGTATACTTCCTTGCTTTTGCGACCCTTATTCTCATTGCCTTGGTCACAGCCACTCATTCCTCAATCATTTCTGTTGGTAGATGGTTACGGGTGATTACCAATAACAATGACCATGATACGCTTAAAATGGGTTTCATGACTCCTTTTCTTTAAAGCCAATTAGCAATCCTTGTTCCGTAGAGCACAATTGGTGTAATTACAAGGCCATAAAGCCAGTGCCCATTTTTCCATACCCAGTTTATCTCTCTCTGGCAAGAATAAAATCCATTTGCCGCCTTGTTTGCTCTGAATTGCTTTCTAGGTATTTGACGTTATTGGATAGAGAGAGAGAGCTATTTCATTGAAACGAAGGCTATCAAATTTGGGGGATTTTCTGTCTCCTTGTGTGTCTACTTATACTTAAGAAAACTATTATTACTTAACTTCCAATGTATCTCCACTATTGTAGGATTTCAACTAAGGCAACATATGTAAAACAATCTGCAGCATTGCTCATACCGACCCACTGTAGGGTACCCTTACATTTATTTAAATAAATGACAACAAATTTTACAAATGAAAGTGTACTGAGTGTGTTTGCATTATTTAAAACTACACCCATTCAATTGAATCGAATTCTACCAGCATATTGCCCCCATGGCACACCCACATGCACTTGCATTTCAAACAATGCAATTGCAACTGCAACTGCAACTGCATTTTTCCACTTTATAAAAGTGGCATATGCAGTGTAGCAACACCATAGAAAAACAGTTAAATATTTAAAGATCATTGCTGTTAACATCAGAAACTGGCATTGTCTGTAAAACTGTGTACCCAATATATGGTACATGTGTGGTATACGTATGTACGTATGGCGAATTGTTATTCTTATCTTTATGCAAGGCTTTGAGCTGTAAAGTCTCATTGAAGTAGAAGTGAGGAAAAATGGAACTACTTTCACAGGCTGATATTGCCAACAAGGACAACAAAATTTAATATGTTGTTTTTGTTATCATGATTACAGAGTGTAACCAAGTGTTTTTGAGGGATTCAGTTGCTCTGCGCTCTTAAGATGATTTTTAAATGGAGAAATTGAGAAAGTTCTATTTATTATTGTATACTTTCCATTTTACAACACAAAGTGGTCTACTTAATACGTTATGTAGTCTAATCGAGGGATTACGGGAAGACAAATGTCACGTACAATAAATTATTTGAAGAAAACAGGAGTGATAACTTTAAGTTATGTATACTTAAACCATTTGTGAGTCCAAAAAGGTCATGCATAAATACATAATTGGTCATTGGAATCCTTTAGTCAGGATTACGACCTAGCTTTTCATACCACTTATGTTGTGTTCGTTAATTTTATACCAGAGTGGCTGGACTTACAGTTTAAAGTGGACTCCGAAGAACAGATTTTTGAGAAACTTCGCATGGAAAATTTTTTATTTACTCTCAGAGTTTTTGCAAGAAATCTGCTGAGAAAATGAAGAAAATATTTTCCTATTTCGTTTTGTTGGAGAATCGTGCCCTCACTTCTAATATGCCAACACACTACCTACTAGACTAGAGCGACTTCACGACACATGTGATATTCTGCCCGAGCGACTTGGAGGTTATGTAGATTGTCCATTGAGTTGGTGCAGTTTGACCTGTGAGAATTTTTCTTGTGGAATTTTATTCTTCGAACGCACTCTGTTCAAAGAAGACTTGGCAGACATTTATATTCCACACATAATGGCCCAGTATGTCTTTGAAGTGAATAAAAAATTCAATAGCACGAGAATGTCATACAAAATTTGGTCGCAGAGAAGCGACAATAGTGCCTGGTATACATACATAATTGGCCATTTCAACCCTTTAGTCAGGATTACGGCCTAGCTTCTCACACCACTCATCTTGTGTGCCTTAATTTTATACGTGAGTGGCGGGACCTACAGTTTAACGTAGACTCCGAACGATAGATTTTTGAGAAACTTTTTCATGGCAGATTTATTTACTCTCAGAGTTTTTACCAGAAATCTGTTGGGAGGAAGACGCCAAAGAAATATCATTTTTTTCATATTTCCTCTTAATGTCTAGCCTGCGGCTCGAACCCTACTACCTACTAGACTACGGCCAGTGCCTGGTATATGCAAGTTTATTGCTAAAGTTAGTGAATTTTGTTTAATTGTTGATACGCCAAGACTTGAGCGTTCTCGATGTATTCGGGTATACGGAATATATCGAAGCTGTTGCTGAGAGCGTGCGTAAGAGAGAATCCATCAACTTCCATTCCTCATCGTTCTCAAGAATTGAATATTGCACGCACCAGGTTACGTCGAATTTTCGAAAATATCTCGGTATGGCGCCTTACAAAGTTCAATTGGTTCAACAGTTGAAGTTGCATGACCATCCGCTTCGTTTGCGCTTCGCTATATGAGCCAACGAGAAATTGCACGATGATATCGATTTTGCCAAAAAAATCATCTTTTCGGATGAAACTAATTTTCATTTTAGTGAGTACGTCAATAAGCAAAATTGCCGTATATAGGTCTCAGAAAACCTACATGTGGTCTTAAACTAGCCAATGCACCCATTACTAGTTACTGTTTGGTGCGGCTTGTGGATCGGAGTCATCATTGGCATATATTTCTTTGAAAATGTGGACGGCGCAACCATAACGGACAATGGAGACACCTATCTTACAATCCGATTTTTTTGTACCCGCTCTTCATTGTTTGATCTGAACGATGTTTGGTTTCAACAGAATGGCTCATATTGCCATATGTCTCATGCCACAATCGATTTATTGCGTTAAGCGTTTTATTGCCGTTTAATTAGCCGAAATGATGATGTCAATTGGCCTCCAAGAAACTGCGATTTGACACAGTTGGACTATTTTCTGTGGAGAGCCGTTGAAAAAAGTTTAAAGCCAACAAACTAGAGGCTTTAGGTTTAGCATTTGGAGGCCAACATTCATCATGTCATTGCTGAGATACGACCGCATACACTCGAAAAAGTGCACGAAAATTGGTTGAGTCGAATGAGGTACTGTGAGGCCAGCTGCGGCAGCAGTATGAATGAAATAATATTCCATTTCTAACCGGAACAATTGTACTTCACAACAAAAAAATAACAAGTTTGGCAAAACTTCAAACCTTTTTTTGTTTTATTGGATTTTTAAATTTAAACTTTTAATTGGCCCAGCCTTTATGTGTATGTATGTATCCATATCTTTCTAGCTTTACATTTCTAAAACAAAATTTATTATGATCTGGTCTGCCAATTAGTGCTTTTAAATTATTTTGATCTGTTGTAATTTCAATTTATTTCTAATCCCATGCAGCAATTATATTCCTAGTAAAGCCGATTTGTAGCAATTATTCAGGCAAATGTAAAAAATAAAATTTTAAATACCCAGTAACGTTATTACTTTTATAAGGTTTTACATCCTGGTTTTTAATTCCACATTAGAAAGTTGGCTGGGAGCGACTTTGTGCTACTTCCTATGCTCAGTTAAAGCTGTACTTCTTTAAGTTTGTGGGTTATGCGTAAGTTCCGACCACCACTATTAAAAAAAAAAAAAAAAGCAGCACATGATACTGCTTTCGATGTTTATTTTTTCTCAAATTTGTTTCCCCCGCACTTTTCTGTTCTATTTTGTTCTATAACTCACGTGCTAAACAATAACAGTTGGTTGGGTGCTGCTGTTGTTTCCTTTCTGCGGCATACCGTTATCTGTCTGGGAAGCCATTAATTTTTCAAGATTGATCCGGTATGCAAATTACTCGTCGCTGTTACACAAATACAGCAGCAGCAGCTATAATTTGCGCACACACTTAACTTTTCCAATTTTTTTCTATTTTATCTACACTCCATAACAATTTTCTCATTTTCCATGTACAAGAAGCAATTCACTTATGGTATGTTGTAGATATATATGTATGTTTCATATTAAAAACTGAAGAAAAAAATTTTTTAAATCGTATGGGTTCGTAGCTTACTCGATGCTACTGACAATTTTGCCACTGAAACAGCAACTGTTACTGGTGCTGTTTATTGTGTTGGTTTGCTGATATCCGTGGCTTATATTGTATGTAGAACAGGAATAGTGAAATTTCGCCAACAGCAATATTATCGCATTGTTATTTACATGGAATTGTTCGAAAGACATTTCTATAGGTCTTATGAAAAAGTGGTGCGAGGGGCAAGTAATCATTACCTGAAGATGAAGTGCAATCAGTGTGCACCAGAAAAGTAATCAAATCAATCAATCCAGTCAACAAAAATATGGTGTGTGTAGACTTGTTTTCCGTGGGTCTTTTAAAGAATTTGGCGTTGTGTGAAGATCTGGTCGATGGTAGACTTGCCAGGTCTGAAACCGCACTGATAAGGTCCAATGAGTGTTTTGACGATTGGCTTCAGTCGTACACAAAAGATACGCCCGTAAAAACCTTATATGCGATAGAGAAAATGCTTATACCCCTGTACTTGGGTCTCTCTTTTTCTGTTGCTTTACGACTCCACAATGGTTCTTCATATAGTTTTGCCAAGAGTTTTTAGTGCCCCAATGCGTTCAATTCTTTTCTGGACTTGAAACTCGCATATTTCTTTTTTCTTGATCATAGAAATATAATTTAAGATTAATTCAGAATTGCAACTGGAACAATAATCCTACTTTACATTCACTACTGCCTCAACAGCTACAGTTTTCAAGTTAATTTAAAATGTACCCACTTGAATAGCTAGAATGTATGGAAATATGCGTCCGTAGTTATGGGTGGCAGCAGCAAAACTTTGGCATATAAAATGTGTAACAAACAGTTCTCTCTCTAGTATCTTATCAAGAATATCAACACCAACCATCATGCCACTCATCAGTCTCCGTTTTGCATAACCATTGCCATTGTCAACAACATCGTCATCTTTCGTAAAACCATTGTCATTTCAGCAATTCAGCTTCTCACGATACGCACTCCATTGTTCGTCACTTTAAATTCAACCAAAATGTGTTTTAATCTCCTTCCTACTCATTTGTTTTATAATCATATGACAGAGAGTATATCCTTATTAATTTATGCTTGTATGTGTGCATATCTTCTTGTGTTGGTGTAAATTACATATACATACATTTGTGTAAGTATAATTGTGTGTACGAGTATAATAATGCTTGGCTTCCATATATTTCTTAGATAATTTACGTATATCCTGTTGTTTATCGTAGGCATGTGTGTGTGTGTTGTGTATCGTATGCATGCGTAATTTATGTATGTATTGCCGTATACAAACGTATATCCTTATTAATTGTTTGTTATTATTGTATGCACGCGTATGTGTATGTGTGCCTTCGTTGATTGTATCATATTCATTACAGCCACATACGCTTAGATTTGTGGCTTATGAATACGTGCGTTTATTTCCGTTTAATTATTCAATTTTAACTTGAGCCAATTAAAGTAACATTTAACTTTTTTTCTTTAATTTTTATTTACTTTTTTATTTTGTATATTTAATTAGAGTTATTGTTGCATGTAGTAAATGATTTCTAAGAATTAGAAAGTCAATAAAGGTGTTGACGCACCAACTAAAAATCCAATTTCTTGCCTTCTGCTGAGAGTACTTGAACTTTTCTACAAGAGATTCAGAAGCCAGAAAGTATGCTTCGTTGGCACTGGAGATAATTTTATGCTTCACATTGGTTAATCTCTATTAGAGGGGCGTGGCACATTGCAATAGCAGACCTCTCTTGGAGACCAGACAATGGCATGTAACAGGTACTGGTCACTCAAGCATTCTGAATTTATTTGGGACTTTCGAGATCATTGACTAAATGGTACCATACATGCATACATATATAATTGGTTATTCCAGCGCTTCAGTCATAATTACATCCTAGTTTCTCCCACTTTGTGTTAATTTTATACATGAGGGGCGTGCCTTGCTATGAAATTCAACATGACAACCATTTTTTTTTTTGCGGGAAGGAGGGGAAATGCTTTATGCATTCATGTAGGCCGTCACCATACATGGTATGTCGGACTCTCCCATTAGGTATACCGACTAAAACCCCACCTTGTCTCCTCACCAGGGTATATTCCACCTCGGAACCACGGTTGTATTACTTCGAGGTGGACCCCTTTTCTGGCGGGTGTGCCAGTTCCATCATCATCAGCCTGCGTCCAGGCTCCCATGACAACCATTAGAGTTCTGGAGAATTGATGCTGCGTATTTCGTAAAGGATTCCGCGCAAATCTTCCCTGATGATTTCACACTGAAAGGAACCGTTGGTAGCGGAATAGCTCAGTGCATTAGGTTTATTGAATAACTGTAGCATTTTTCAGATGGAAGTCTTGGCAAAAAGGCTGCTGTGAATATATTGGGAACGCAAATATCCCCCAGCGGGACATTACCAAACTCTCCGATAGTCAGGCGGTTATCAGGGCACTGAGTTCCAACGTGGTGGACTCCAGGACGGATGTCTAATTAAGGTAGCAGAACGATATCATATCATATGTACAAGGTACAAGGACAAAATAATATTCTGGATAACGAAAGAGCGGATAAATTTGTCAGGCGTGGCACAACCATTGAACTCTCCGACGAATTCTCGACTTTGGGAATCCCTCTGGGGACATGAAATCTTATAGTCGATAGTGCACTCACCGATTCCCACAATCGACTAAGGTTGGCTCCGGAGACGGTCAGAACGGGGCAGAAAATATGACCAAAACTGGATAGAGAGCGCACGGTAAGACTGCTCCAAAGTTGAAGGTTCAGTGCGGTAGTCGGGAACATAACAGGACATACCATTATAGGCAAATGATTTCTGTAGAAGCTACAGAGATGATGAAGGAATTGAAACTGTTCTTTACCTACAGCAAACATGCCCGGCACTATGTCAAAGCAGCTGGTGAAATCTCCCTCTTGAGTGGGAAGGGTTATTTAGAAACCAATACAAGCGAAGCAAAATATTGAAAGAGGCGGAGACTGAACTAAAGTCAAAGTAGCGACAAATTGATTCATGTATCAGACTATCCAGGAATCACCTCAAAGAACACTTGCTCAGAAGGAGGATTTTTTCCAATATAATATAAAGCCTCAGATATTTGAGGCGTTAATGCATGTCAAAACGAAACGCATAGATTCGAATCAGGTGCTGGGTAGAGAATTGTTCCTGTTGTAGTTTAGCATCAACCTAAAGTTTATCAGAGCAAAAGGTTTGGTGGATAAGTCGCCGCAGTCTAGTAGGCAATGTGTTGGCTTAGTAGACGTGAGGCCTCGGTTCAAACCCCAGGTCAGACATCGCCATTAAATTAATAGCCAGCGTCTTTTCCCTATATTTGGCAGCGTGTGTTGTATCTTGCAGCTTATTTCAGCACCAGTTCTAGTAACGAATTCAAAATCCAATATTGAAATTAAAACAACTGATTAAAATATTTTACATTTGAATCAAATCAGCAATTAAAGTAAATTAATTTATAATAACGACTGTTATTATTTTTTTTTTTAATTTTCAATCAGCACCTCATATATTTTATCACCAATTTTATAATAACAAATTTTTTTCATTCAAATTGGTTTTTTCACAATTTATTGCTTTTCCACACAGTGTGTGTTAATTTTTCTATAAACAAATACACACCTTTTGGTGTGTTTGTGTGGTTTAACCAATTTGAGGGCATGAAATTTTTACTCTCACACACACATTGCTATACAAAATTTAATTATACCGTTACGGTACGAAATACACCTCCAATTTAACCGAGGTTAAATTTAATTGCTTTGAAAATAGCTTAATAAACAAGAGAGAACAGGTAAAGCTAGCTAATAAATAATGAATTTATTTTGGTTTTCATTACAGATTCTACACACTTTTTAAATACACAAAGAGGGAGTCAATGTTAAGCTAATATAATAATATTTACTATACTAAAATATTATTTCAGAATTTTCTTATCTTGAAAACAAATCGTTTGGAAGCAAATCTAAAATTTACTCATATGCTAAGAGTTTGTATCTCTGTTTGTCTGATGGTCACTTTCTTAGGCAACTCATTTCTTTCATTATTGTTACCTTGTCTCGTTGCGAAGCATTTCCCAAGACTCTTAAGGGCCCAATTAAAGGAGTAACTGTCAGACATTCTATTTGCCAGGTATGTCACTTTGCTTCCTAATTAATATTGGTTGTCTCCCATCAACCTAACTACAGTCTCCATGGTACATATGCCTATGTAAAGAGCTTAAGCCGAACCGAGCCAAGTATTTAAAGAACAGATTCCCATTGTCAAAGTTATGTCAATGTAAGCCCGTCTCTGAAACCTATCCAAATCTAACTGAACTGTTCTCAAAAATCTATTTATGTAATGATCCGTGTGTGTTAATGTTAATCAATAGAAAAAAACCATTGAATTGCCACAATGTAACCATAACATCCACAAGGTAAGTGGTTTGAGAAGCAAGGTCGTTATCCTGATTGAAGGGCTGTAAAGACCAATTATGTATGTATGTAAAGATAAGTAACTGCAGGTGTTTTTACAACCACGATGTATATCGTCCGTAGTGAAGTTAATGTAGCATAGTACATAGTATGTTGGCTTACAACAAGAGGCGATGCTTCGAACTCAGACCAGACATCTCCAACAAAACCGAAATATGAAAATATATTTCTTCGTCGAGAGTATATAAAAAATTGTCATGAAAAGCTTTTCAAAAACGAATCTGTGGTTCAGACTCGACTTTAAAGTGTAGGTCCACATGTATAAAATTAACACACACAACATAAGTGATGTGAGAAGCAGATATCAGCAATGAATCGTTTTTTTGAGTCAACAGTATTGAAATTCAACTATTCTGATTCATTCGTACTCACTAAAACATTGATTTATAAGCACAGGTTGTAATGAGCATGAGTAAAACGTTGAAATCAAATTAATAGCATACGAAATATGTTTGATTCATACGCCTACTCATTCAGATTCATAAGTTTAGAAAAATACTTCTAATACTCATAAATGATTATAGTGATTCGAATCATTCATCAAAATTTACAGTCTTAGTAGTTGTTGCATTTACAAAAAAAGAAGAAGGAAAAAGGCAAAAACAGCAAGCAAAGCAGATTTCTGGCAAAAACTCTGAGAGTAAATAAACTTGCCACGAAAAAGTTTCTCAAAATCTGTCGTTCGGAGTCGACGTTAAACTGTAGGTCCCGCAACTTAAGTATAAAATTAAAGCACACAACATGAGTGGTGTGAAAAGCTAGGCCGTAATCCTGACTGAAGGGTTGTAATGGCCAATTATGTATGTATGTATGGACGTTAGCTTATATTAATTGCGTTAAGATCTTCTCAATCCTTTTACGTTCTTAACTTGATAACGATACTCCCTTAATTTTGTATTCTAATAATGAGACGACTTTCAGCAACTGCGGCAAAATACTTACACAAATAAGCTTGCAAATCACTCGTCCTTTTACGTTGTGCTTCTCCAAATGTAACAACATCGTATTCCTTGTTAATATTCCAGAAGCCGCCCTGTGGTTATTCAGTTAATTTCTTTATAGATGTTCCCCCGAAACCCTAATTTAAATCCATAATGAAGGATATTTAATTTGTCATTTAGCCTTCTCATATTTCTGCTTCGAATTAAAGTATATGAGTTGGAGGATAGCAGGGGTAGCCACGTTGTATAAGTATTTGTGATAAAATTAGTAAAAGCCAGTTAGTCAGAGAGAATGTGTTCAAATATGTGTGAATGGAATGTCAGTGTGTGAGAATGAATGTCTTTGTTATACGTTCTTTTTCTCTCTCCTCTCTCTCATTCTCTATCTGTCTCTCTTTTTATTTTTAATCAGAATTTTTCTTTGTCATTTAATTTTGCATATATGTACGTACATACCATGTCATGTTGGTTTCTTTTTTTTTTTATTTCCTGTATTCCCTAAACGCCACGCAATTTTCTGCTTCGTTTACGGACACAAACACACACCACACACACACACAAAGGTATATCCAGACAATGGGCTAAGCATACATAGAAAAATACATATGTACATATGTATGTATAGATATGCATATGTGACGCAAACACACATTCTTTGTACTTAAAGTCACAATCAGCGGTGCGCTCAGTTAAATCCTCTTGTATTAAGTGACTGATTTTTAAAAAAAGCTTCTCTATTTTCTTTTTCTTTTCGTTAGCTTGTGTAGGAGAATGTATTTATTAGGGAATGTATGGCAATTCTTGTCGTTTTTTTTTGTTGCTTTTCTATTTTAACAATAGGTAGACATGGTGAGTGATTTTATTGGAAACAAAAGTTGTTTGAGAGAAAATAATTCGTTTCTGTTTCATGCTGGAAGCATTCATTGGACCCCAATTTTGAACTATCTGGGCAGCTGGAGTAGAGGTTAATAATATACAGAGGTCTGGCAATCGTTGACATTATCCCGGCAGTGTCAAACTGTTCAATAGCGACGAGCTAGAAGGAAGGGATCAAAGATGTATGAGATGGGGATATATGCTCCCCTACAAGAATACTTTTTAAATTGGCAAAAGCAGCATGGAATTCAACAAACCGTAGTCATGCAATACCAGGAGTTGCATGGACTCTCTATACATCTATACGTCGACGCAACCGACGCCTCTACTGAGTCGCGGGCCACTGTGGCATAGACGGAAACGAAAAATCGCGCATATTGGCAGGGAAGACATTGAAGTTGTCTAAGGAGGCGACGATAGAAGGGATATATGCGACTCTACAAGAGTACTTTTGGAAAACACAGCATGAAATTCAACAAACCGTGGGTGGCCCACGACGTAGTCTAGTAGGTAGTGTGTTCGCTTATTAGACATAAAGCCCGGGTTCGAGCCCCAGGCCAGACATCAAAACGAAATATGAAAAAAATAATTCTTCGGCGACTTCCTCTCAGCAGATTTCTGGCAAAAACTCTGAGAGTAAATAAAACCTGCCATGAAAAAGTTAACCTGTAGGTCCCGTCACTCAAGTATAAAATTAAGGCACACAACGTGAGTGGTGTGAGCTAGGCCGTAATCCTGACTGAAGGGTTGTAATGGCCAATTATATATGTATGTATGTACATATGTGGGTGACCCAACATACCTGGCTGCCAAATTTCAAAACTGCTGTGTCCAGTAGTGGACAGCGGGAAAACCAAGGAACTACTTGAGTTCGAAAATACAACGGTTCGCATTCTAACAGGAATTCTAAAGGGACACTGCACTATTATCTGTTTCGCTAAAAAGTTCGGTCTGCCTCAACAGAATAACTGCAGAGGCTGCCATGATGTGGAAGAAACGAAATCATTACAACACATTTTATGCGAGTGCACTGCACTGTGGAAAACCGTTATAGATTTTTAGGTGACAGAACATTTAAAGATCTGGGCATGGCGGCAAACGTCCCTTGAAGAGAACTGGGCTGTTTCATCCGGAGCTCGTGGTAGTTTACCTAACACAATGTACAATATGGGCCATGAAGAGAACTTGCCTGTGGATGGCATGCTACCCGCTAACCTAACCTGATGCACTAGGGATGTGATATGTTTAAGCCAGTTGCATGTAATAGTGAAGCCCTGAGTACTGATTTACCCGAGTTAACGATCAGGATATAAGCAGAGAGATTTAACATGTCATTCATTACAGAACATCAGAGGTATTTCATGGATCAAGGCGTCTAAAGTGAAGCAGCAAACATTTTGAAAAATGCTTAATAACCAGGCTATGTAATGAATAATGAATAAAATTTTGGAATGCTTTTTCCAAAAAAAGAAACCATAATTTTGCTTACGTATGTATCATGGTTACAGTACTCTATTAGGCAGTGTGTTGGCTTATTAGACGTGAGGTCACGTTTCAAACCCCAGATCAGACATCTCGAACGAAATATGAAAAAACATTTTTCAGCAACTTCCTCACAATAGATATCCGACAAAAACTTTAAGAGTAGATCTAAATGTCAGCAAAATAAAATTGTCCGTATGAATTATTACACATCACTCTGTGTTTTTAGCATTCTAAATGCTTGTGCCTGCATTATCTATACCTCTAGGGAATAGAATAAAAGGGCAAATTTAAAATGTATATGTATGTGTAAATCAAAATCCTGGGTGTGGGTCTCCAGAGCTGTAAATGACAAAATCCCTAGGAGTAGGTTGTTTTCTTTTAAGTACTTTGATTTGAACATCTAATTCTGCCATTGTTGTTGTGAAATATTAAATCGCTTGTATTCGTGGGTATATTTTACATTTCAAAAAACAAAAAAAAAAAACGTGGTAAAGAAATAATAAGAAGTTAAATGAGTGTGCATGATAAACAACATATTAAACGGTTTGCTTAATTTAATCGGGTTTGCTAAAGATATCCTTTTTAAAGGTTTTTACCAGCACAATATAATCTAATTATTCGAATCATTCTTCATATGGAAAGTACGATGATGTCAATTGTGCTTTAAGAAAGGGGTTAGAAAGCAATCCAATCTCATGCAAATATTTTGTTTTAAAATCGAAGGATTCTAGTACTAAAAATACCTTTAAATGATATGTTGTTTCCTATGAACAATTGTGTACAAATAGAAAAAATGATTTGAATGTCACGTTTTTGCACCCTTAGGAGCAGTCCGCTCAGATGATGTTTGTTCTGATTCTTGTAGGAAGGGGTGAAGCCATGTTTCATCTGTTATCATGTAAAGGCGAATAAATTCTGGGTTTTGATGGGAAAAGCACCGCTTTGAAATATGGTTTTGATCAAGTACGACTATCACTTCGTAAAATTCATGAACAATATGTCCATTACGTACATTCTATAACTTTTTATAGAGCTTCAGCTTTCTTTATTAATTTCATCTAATCTGCTCAAATGATGGTCGTTTCAATTCTGGTATGAATGTGTGGAACCATGTTTCATCCATTCTTACGTATTGGAGCATAAATTTAGGGTTTTAGGGTGGAAACGCTTCAAACAGCGCTCAGAATTAAGACGACATCCAGGCATTCGCAGAAAATATGTCCCCCACGTTCATTTTATGACTTTAGACCGTCAGTCTTCGTCAACAATTATTTTGCGGACTTTCGTTTTCGGTGCTCATTACACCTTATTAAACTTAGCTTTTGAAGATTTAAGTCAACTAAAACTTATTGGTTAACAGCGTTATCTGAGTGTTCTCACTGGCTGCTTTTCTTGGCAATATATTGTTACGTTTTTTCCTTTTAAAGACGTTTAAAATATGAGTTTGTAGATTGAAAATAAAATAAAAATTAATTTGTGTTTAGTTTTAATTAAATTCTTTATTGTTCGCACAATTCTGTGTGCCACTGATCTCAACTTGATGTAAACAACAACAATTGCCTTGTTTCTTATTCCTCTATGCACTGTTTTGCGCAAGCAATAACAAGTACTAGTCAATTAGATCGACAGATCTTTATAACGGAGATTTTCAAACCACGATTACTTTCTTCAATCGCATTGCGTCTTCACACAAAACTGACTGAACTTTTACTAACTCCGTTGCCAACTTTGCTTTGCCTTTTATATGGCAAAGTCAACAGTCTGATCTTGAAGTCGAATGTTCGTGGCTTCTCGAAATCTCTATAAATGTAAACATCGTTATTTCATTATTGTTGTTTGTGCATTTTTGTTTACATTTATTCTTGCAGTGTTTGTTGTTGCATTTTTGTTTACTTGTTTATTTCTTTTTTATACTGGTTTTTGTTGGTATATTTTTGTTTTTGTAAACAAGTTCATTGTTTTTATTTTTTTAGCGTTTGTTTATAATTTTGTTTAGACTAATTACCAATCATACTGGTTTTGAAGCTAGCTGATCCTTGGTAGATCATGCCAGTACATTACGTGTAGCAGTGATGATTAGGCAAAACAGCAATCTGGAATGAATTACAACATAAAACAAATGCTTCGCAATCGTCGCGTGTTCGTTATTGCAATTATTACTACACAGGTATTGCGATCACGTCTTCTTGGCCTCGTCTGTAACAGGATAGGGTCATCTGTATTTCTTAAACAGCTTGACTGGATTTTTGTATATGAACCGTTCACCAATACAAAATTGTTATATCAGGACATTTCATTTGCCAGAAGATATGTTGGTTCTAAGCACTTACTTACTCAATTGGTCATTAAAGCCCTTTAACTAGGATTACAACCAAGTTTTCACACCACCCATGTTGTTTGTGTTAAATTTATCCATTAGTGGCGGTATCTACAGTTTAAAGTCGACCCCGAACAATAGACAATAATCTTTTCATGGAAGACGTTAACCAGTATTATTACAGATCATAATTTCCCAAATGGTTCTTGGTACATCGTTTTAAGGGCAAAAAATGTACATCATTTAACACACATTTGAAGAATACGAGCCATGTAACGTAGAAACAGACCTTTAGAACTAGCCAATCAACAATATATAACAACAGTAACTAACTGACGTATATGTTAGTAAATATTCCGCACTTTCGGAAACTCATCACAAGAAATAGCACAGACTGGAACCAGAGTTCAGCAAAGAATCGTTTTTTCGCTACTCATAAGCACTCATGAAATTTTTAATATAAGTCAACAATATTGAAATTGAACTACTTTGATTCATTTATACTCACTACAACGTTGATTTATAAGTACAGGTTGCAAATGAGTATTTGTACAACGTTGACATCAAACTCATACTCATTCATAAGCCCACTCATTTAGATTCATAACTTTAGACAAATACTTATAATACGTATAAACGATTCGTATGAGTCGAATTATTCATCAAAATTTACAGCCTTAGTCGTTGTTACATTTACAAAAAAGAAACAAGACACATAAGCATCAAACAAAGCAAACACACAGCCTTCTAATGAGTATTGTAGTGTTCGTATGCGAATCATACTTATTTTTTAATTCTTTTAAATGTTGAGTTATGGAGAGTCGGAATCAACAACATCATACGTGCCGTTAAGTATGAATATAATGAGTACTTCACATTTTGAATATGAGTAGTATATAGTAAGTATGATCTTAAAATAAGTATGAATGCATATAAGTATCAAAAATTATGAGTATGATTCGATTTGAATACTCATTGCTTATCTCTGACTGGAACTCTTACGCCATCTCCTCCTTCGTAATGTTAAAAGCAAATTGATTTAGGAATAGCCGGTATTGCTAAAAGCTATGGTGGAGTAGGAACATTGTTCTAAATCTGCAGTATTTTCGAAAAAAATTTATTGAGGCGCTATGACTCTTTTGTGTGGGAATATGTCAATTGTGTCGTGTACAGAGAACACGCAACATTTCATTAGTCATTTGTTTAAATGCTAGAAGAAAATATATTGATATTGTAGCTCACGGGTGGACAATCTCCGATGTAACTGCGGCTAACATTTATTTGGAAATAATCTTTAAAAACTTAATTACAGTCATGTATAGGGTGTTTTTTATAGAGGTATAGAACTTTAAGTTGCAATAAAACAACGATTGATTATTCGATTGACATGAATTTTATTTATCCGAAAGATAATCTTGTGGCATTACATTTTAAATATGATTTCTGGCATATGACCGCCACGGCTGGACGCCCAATTTTCGATGACTTTTTTAAACATTTGTGGCCGTATATCGGCAATAACACGGCGAATGTTGTCTTCCAAATGGTCAAGCGTTTGTGGCTTTACCGCATAGACCAATGACTTTACATAGCCCCACAGAAAGTAGTCTAGCGGTGTTAAATCACAAGATCTTTGAGGCCAATTCACAGGTCCAAAACGTGAAATTAGGCGGTCACCAAAAGTGTCTTTCAATAAATCGAAATAAAATTGCACTATTTGCAAGCGTTGTTCAGGCGTGAGTCTATTCATGATGAATTGCCAAACCAACCTGAGAATAAATCACTTGACAGCTGTTAAATCGGTCGCCATCTTGAAAAGTAATGCCAACTTAAAGTTCTATACCTCTATAAAAAACACCCTTTATTTATCTCCCTAAATAAATCGTCTTTGTTTTGTTTTTAGAACTTTCCAAACCTAAATGATTAAACATCATCTGCTAGAAAAGACCGCTAAACAGTTGCGGATTTAATTCCTATTGTACATGGCGTTATTTTTGCCCCCTCCCTATACTACCTTCCATAAAAAAGTATACTTTATTCCACTAATTTCAAAAAGATAACCAACCTCGAATTGTATTAAAAAATGAACAACTTTTGTTGCTGCTCTCCCCTCCCCCCCCACACACACAAAGAAACCACATTTGAAAATATAATTTAATATACCCAGACCCCACATTACCGCATTCCGAATTTTTCACGTATCCTTTGAGACCCAAATATGTTTCGTTTACTGTCTACATGTGTGTGTGTGTGTGTGGGTGTTTTTTTTTTGTTTTTGTTTTGTAATGAGATTTTGATAAGTTTTAATGCTGCTAGCAAAAGGTCCTAAACACAAAATAACCAAAAATTAGAAATTATATACCAACCAAGTGGTAGTAAATTTTTCGCTGTCACTTTATTTTTTTTTTTTTTTTGGCCGCGTACAAATGGTGTCAGTTTGTATTTTACGTTGTTTTTTTTTTTTTTGTTTTTTGTATTTTTATTTGGGTTAAAATCTGGTTAAAATGTTAAAAAGATAATACAATTTATAATTGCTACGTTCTGCCCTAAGGGTTAATGAGTGCTATTCTCTCCCATTATTTCGTATGCGAGCATTATTCGTATAATTACTGTGTTGCAAATGATATGATATATGCTTTGTAAACATTTTTCCCGAAATAAAAATAAAATTTTATATTTCGCTTTCTAAAAACAAAAAACTAGAAAATTTAATTCTTGGAACAGTAATTTATTTTAATGGTTTTTTGATTTTTATCTCAAGCATATCAATATTCAGAAACAAAAGGTTTTAGAAATGTTTCGGTTTTTGATTATGAGCATAATCAGTTTTATTTTTATTAAAATTTTGTTTTACATACATACATAATTGGTCTTTACAACCCTTTAGTTAGGATTGCGATCTAGCTTCTCACACCACTTATGTTGTGCCTGTGTTAATTTTATACATGAGTGGCGGGACCTACTGCTTAAAGTCGAGTCCGAATGACACACTTTTTTTCAGAAACTTTTCTTGGAAAATTTTTTATGTATCTCAGAGTTTTTGCCAGAAATCTGTTAATGGCTTCAAATTCAAGTTTGTTGTACATTCGAATTTATTCAAGTAGCAGATAAGTAATCTCATCTCTCAAAGGTGATAATGACCATCTTGTTGAAACTCCAGCTGTTGGAATAGTTTTCATTTATTCAGTCTGTTTTACAAAATCACCATGAATGACTCTAAATAACGACATGTATTTAGCAGATTTCTGGCAAAAACTCTGAGAGTAAATAAACTTGCCATAGAAGTTTCTCACAATCTGTCGTTCAGGGTCGACGTTAAACTGTAGGTCCCGCTACTCAAGTATAAAATTAAGGCACACAACATGAGTGGTGGGAGAAACTACGCCGTAATACTGACTGAAGGGTTGCATTGGCCAATTATGTATGTATGTTTATTGAATGAGCTCTGGCAAAGGACCCCAATTTTCATTTAAAAATGATCTTCAACGATGAGGCACATTTCTGGATGAATAGGTACATGAAAAATTAAAATTTTTGAATTGAGGGCACCCAATTCATCCATAAAAAGTCACTGTTTGGTCTAAATTTCGGGCTGGCGGTCTTTGCTATCATTTGTTATCAATAACAACGCCCAACGCATTAGATCGATTATTGCCAACTTATTTTGCCCTAAATTGGATGATCTGTACACCAACGATATGTGGTTTCAACAGGACGGCGCTTGATGCCACAAAATTCATGCAAAATTGAATAATTTGGACGAGCAATTTGAGGGCATGGTCATCTCAAGTGAATGTGTTTTGTCACTCTTTGACTTCTCCCATGGGTTCGCAAATGTATGGGAATAAGCAACAATTACCAGTAGTCCTAAAATCCAACGCAACACTTACCAACGATCAAATTCAGCAGGATTTATGCAACAGAGTCATAGAAAATTTAGCATCTAGGGGGCGCTCCATTCAGAAAAACAATGGAAGATATTTTGAACGCCGTAGACTAGTAGGTAGTGCGTTTTCTCGGTCACGGTTCAAACCCCATGTCAGACATCTCCAACAAACCGAAACAGGAAAACTATTTCATCGGCGACTTCCTCTCAGCAGATTTGTGGCAAAAATTCTGAGGGTTAATAGAAAATTTGCCATAAAAAGTTTCCCAAAAAAATCTGTCGTTCGGAGTCGACTTTCAACTGTAGGTTCTACCACTCAGCCGTAAAAATTTCACACAAAACATTAGTGGTGTGAAAAACTAGCTCGTAATTCTGTCAATAGGTCTTTCAAATAAACGATATCTCACCGTACACTTTGTTTCATTTGAATTTAAAGATAGAAAGCGCTTTAAAAATACCCTATAATTACATAAATCAAATGACAAGAATATATTGATATACATGTATATGAAGGAGTAGATTCAAAAGTGAAACGTTGTGTCAAATTTGTAGTGTATACGTAGAATAGCATTGAACAGAAGGGAGAGTGGCAGCTTTGCTAGCCATACAAACTGATGCTATGAGGGAGTAGACTGAAACGTTGTGTCATTTGTAGTGTATACGAAGGATAGAATTGGACAGAAGGTAGAGGAAAGGGTTTGCTAAATCAAGGCTCCCTTGTGCCCATTGTTATATCCCATGAATATATATTCCAAAATTAGCTAACAAGTCTTAAATCGCCTGAGGCTGATAGCATACGGCTTCATATATAAATTACTCGTAATTTACAATCATGCTGAACACTAGCCTGAAAGCTTAATAAATTTAGTAATGGATTCGATACCTAGTAGCTCTAACTCCTTTAGATTGCTGAGACAAGTCTGCTAATGATGAAGAAGTAAAGTGGACAATGCAACTTTCCTCAACCGATCTAAAACCTCTTTAAAGTTCCGCATGTCTAAGCATGACTTAAGTATTCGTAAGAATATATATAATATTGCCACAATAATAAGCCATCACTCTACCTACTGGACTACAACGACTACATTCCGGTCCTAGTAACGATAACTTCGTTAGATTGTCGAAAGAAATCTGATAATGGCGGTTGTTGGTAAGTAAAGTGGACAAACGTGGCTATTCTCTACTAATCTAAAACCTCTGTAGAAGAGTCACTACGCGCTCTTACATAAACTCTCGGTTATTAATCACAGATTCACTTTTCATCTCTGACCGGTGGCAATTGCACGATGTCTTCATGGTATTGTTGTTATTGTTTACAATTTTTCTTTTGCGGTAAATTTCTACGTTTTCGTTTATATAATTCCCTGTACCATACGATGTGGGTCATTTGTTGATGGCTGTTTATCTTGTTTCCTTATTTTCATTCATGCTAAGTGGCTCGGAAAATAAATGAGAGAGCTTGGAATTTCACACATTTATACATTTTGGGCGCCTTCAGTAAGTTGATAAGTCAGCAACGCTAATGTTCCTATATTTTCTGTTAAATATTTCAGTATTGTATATTAAAGTAAATTCTAGAATAAATTCAATTGTGGATATTTCGATTATTATTACCATTATTTTTATTTTATTTGTTTTAACATAACTTTTTTTCAATTTTCCTTTAAAAAAGAAATCAAAGTATTTACTATCTTATCTGAAACGTAATATTTGTATGACAAACAGGTCCTTAAAGGCGACCTTTATATTCTGTACCCTCATCGCTCTGTAAATAATTCGTGTAGTAAAGTGAAGTACCAATCAACCACCAAGCAATTGTAAAGTAACGCGCCAAATTTTATGATGCGATAACAGTGGCACTTTCATTGAACGAATCTGTTTATGGATATTAAATCTGCAGTCAATGTGTCCAGTATCCAGTATCAGTTTTTATCAATTTTTTATTGTTACTTTTATTGTTGTATCGCTGCAAATGTATCGCTTTTTAACATGGGTGTGCATATGTGTGTGTATATGTCTGCCTGGAATAGAGTGAATTTTATTGCATTCGAGTACAATTTGTTTTTATTGATTTGCTATTTTCACCCTCAATATGAGAAGAATATTGTCAATGTTTAACAAAGTTTTGTTGTTGTTGTTGTCGCTTTTTTTTCTATTCACTATTTCTCATAGCATTTAGAACAGCTTTTTCAATAGAAAATGTATTTGTCATGGATTTGCTTGTCTTGTTGGTATATTTTATTGGTATATCCAGTATTTTGTTTACTTTGGTGTATATTTTGCTGCCAGATTTTGTACACACGATAAACTCAATAGAACAGACAATAGTTTTTCAATGGACTCTAAACATAACACAAGCAATAGTTGATAGAAAAGTAGCAATAAAGCGGAAACGAAGATCATTACCCTCTATACACATGCAATACAGAATACCATTACAAAAGTATGGCACCCTCAAGCAGTTATTATATAACCACCACAAGCACTACCTACCATACACACACATGACAGCAAAGTATTGGAGTGTATTGATATTTTATCGTTTTATATTTTACAGTTACTACCACTACCACTACCGCAAGTGGATTTGTCCTCAGCAGTTACTAGTACAAGTAGTATATGCTTACTAATGCTCTTTCAAATTTATCGAATAGATTTTAAATACAAACAATTACAATAGCCAGTGGATTTATGCTCTGTTTCCTGTTTATAGTGAAGAGTATTCATGATTTAAAAATATTGATTTACTTTGGTATAAAGACAAAAGCAATGTATGTTTTTAGGGAGTTCATATGCCCCACTTGATCATATTGTAGAAACTTAACTTCAGGAGATAATTGTCCTGTGTTCTTACTGTCCATTTTATAACCACGGGAATTAAAGCAACAGTGCCCAAATAACTACACAATTTAAAGGATTCAGTATTAAAATTACGTGAAATTTCTGTACAGAATTAATATAAAACTTAACACTAAATATCTCGAAGAAAGACGAGGTGCCTTATTATAGGGTGACTGATTTAAATGTTTAAATTTAAAAATGCAATAAAACGAAACCGATTTGAAATATTGCCAAATTTATTTTTTGTTCTGAAATACAATCGTTCCCGTAAGAAATGGAATATTATTGCATTCATATGACTGCCGCGGCTTGCCCCTTTATTCGATCGAACCAATTTTTGTGCATTTGTCTTTAAATGTTTAACTGTCTCTAGTTTGCCGGCACAACACTTCTTTTAACCGCGCCCCACAGAAAATAGCTAAGTAAGCGGCCATCAAACGTTTGACGCAATAAACCGATTGCGACGTGAGATATGTGGTAAGTTGCACCATCCTGTTAAAACCAAACATCGTTTACATCATTGCCAATGATGCTTGCGCTCCTCCAAGCCGCACCAAAAAGTCGCTCGTAATGGGTGCATTGGCTGCTGTAAGACCACATGTAGGTTTGTTTTCTGAGCCTCAAATACGGCAATTTTCCTTATTAACGTACCCACTAAATGAAAGCAAAGTCAACATCGACATGCGGTTTCTAATTGGCCCATCTAGCGAAGCGTAAATCAATTCATTACGTTCAGAAGAGATAATATACTGAATTTTATAATACAACCAACTAGCTGTACCATGAGCGTGTTGCTGCGCCACCAACTAAAATAAATTCTCAGGAAAGACATTACACAAATATCCAAATAATTTTGAATCATTTTATTGATTTTGTTTCCCGTTTTCCAGAAGTTTCAGACGAACGGGCCTGAGTAGTATGCATTCGATCAGTTTCTAATCTCACTTGTCGTTGTTGAAGTGATTCATGCGAACGAGTCTCAGCGGCTTGTACTCGAAGATTTTCAGGTCTCAATGATCGTTGCTCGTATGATTCTGAGTCTCGTAATGCTCTTTCATTCCGTGATTGAGGTGTAGGTCGACCAATTACTTGTCGTTTTGGAAGCATTATTAGAAGGGAACGACTTGAAAAATGCGTTTAAATTTATTATAATCTCACAATGTACGCAATCCAATTGAACTCAACAGCATTTTTAAAACTTTTCCAAAATTAAAATGTTTTAAATTTGTGATTGACATTTTGCGGGAGTGAGTTATACTAAATGTTATTATAAATCATAAATAATGAATCCTAAAATGTCTGGCATTTGCCCGAACAACACATGATGAAATCCATTGTTTACGATTCATTTCATTTTGAATAATTCTTAGTGGCGCCATCTATCGGAAATTACTCGCACTAACTTAGAAATCTCCGTCGACTTATACGCAACAATTTTGCTAAAGATCATACCATGATCAAATGCACAGTTTACGATTTAATTTATTTTGAGTAATTTTCAGTGGCGCCACCTGTCTTAAATTGGTCATACCAGCTTAGTAACCTCCGTCGACTTATGCGCAACAATTTTGCTAAAGATCATACCATGATCAAATGCACAGTTTACGATTTAAATCATTTTTAGCAATTTTCAGTGGCGCCACCTGTCGCAAATTGGTCATACCAACTTAGGAAACTTTCCCAGCTCATGCGCAACAACTTGGCTAAATATCATAACATGATCAAATGCATAGTTTACTATTCTATAAGATTCTTTTATATAAAAAGATTACTGTCGTGTATAAAATATTACATACAGCTGACGGGTGACGTATACGTAATATTTTGTTAGACTATAACACTCATACTTTTTTATTTATTTTATTTTATTTTTTTTTATTTTATTTGCCTATTTCAACGTAATAAGTAGTCTATAACTCCTTCCAGACATACAGGAAGATACTGTGAAAATTCCAAGAAAATTGTATATAAGAAGAACAAGAAGGAGAAGAAGAAGATAGAATGGCATAAGTATTGACAGATTGAAAATAACCAATGGCTCAAATTTAAACCGATTGATGACGCACCCTATATGATCGCTGAGTTCTTATGTCCATTTTCTTATTTTCTCTCCTCGGGTACAATCGAAATTAATTTACATACGATTCCCGTAATTAACCTCCAGTATTTACAAAATGTCCTTCCATACGGGTCTCAACTGTATTGGAAAGTCTTCAGAAACCTTGGGTATTCATATTGTAACTCTTATTTATTTTTGTGATGCTTGCTGCTGCCTTAGATTTGGATCCAGATGGAGTCTCCGCAGTAAAATCTCACTCTGGATCTATTCTGTAGTCATCGAACTCAACCTCCTGTATGGAATCACTTTCTGGTGAACTGCTCTGAATAGACAACATAATATCAGAGTTCTTGACAAGGTCAGAATATTTACAGCTATTCAGTTATACAGCGGTGCTCTACATAATACTCCTACAAAAGCCTTGTTCGCAATGCTTAACTGACATCATCTCACTGCGCTTCTTGCTAACCAAGCAGGCAAACTTGCCGTGACCAGTCGCTCAATGCCTTGACGCACTGGCGTATCTCTTCTTCAGACTCAATCCTTAATTCCTTCTGGGCATTCCTCTATTTTGGAGGTTAATGCCACAGCTCCATCTAAATTCGACTATATCCCTACAGAATATTAATTGGACTGAAGTTTTAAATTACTGATTCCGAGTAAGGACGACTCGCCAGAATCCATGGATGTGTACACTGCCAGCTCTAGAAAACTCTACCTGAACATTTTCCTCAGTAAGGCATATTTCTGGCGCAGGTGATGGCCATTTACCAGGCCTCTTAATGGATCCTCAACAACTGTGTTTCTTTTACCCGCATCTCAATTTTTTCCGATAGTTAAGCAACTATTAGGTCCTTCTCAAGCGTTACGAACAACTCAAAGCTCGTTAGAAAGTGTCTTGTGCCACTGTCTCGATGCTCTCTCAAGGTGCTTCTGGGTCTCAATTGTCTGGGTTCGTGGGCATAGGGACATTCCAGGCAACTGTAGGACCAATGAGCTCGCTCGGGCAATTTCACTTTTTTCGGATTCGTCGACAGTTGAACCAGGAATGCCAGTTATTAAATTAAATTAAATTAAAAAAATTAAAATTCTTCCGGGAAGCCAACCTGTCCTGGGTCAATGAGAAATCTAGTTCCACTGCCCGACTCACTTGGGCCATGATGGATAGAAGACATACCCACCAGCTACTCAAACTTAATAATAATGTCATCTTGATCACTGTGGCCATGCTTACAGGTCATTGCGTTATGAGAAGACAGTCGGAAAGAGTACAGCTCCCATCTAACGACATCTGCCGTGGGTGTGGTTGTGGCTGAAGAGGATCACTGTCAATGCTCATCTCTTTGGATGCGCATTTTTGGATTATTTGGCTCATCATTCTATGTCAGCTTATAACGGTTGTAACTTCGTTTCTTAAATTTTCAGGCTGGTTTCCAGCATAGGGTACAGCCCCTACGCTGAACAACTTCTTCCTTTAGTTTGGAGGAATTCGGTTAGTACAGGGACTACGCTTACCTTCAGCGTTACACCAGCCACTATTTGTGCTCAAGTGAGTTTCGGTAATCAAAGCTACCACTTCAACCTACCTACCCACCTTATATATTACAATTTCCTAAAAATTTATGGCAATCTGTTAAAAATAATTTGATCTCAAGTAAATAAGTTATGGTGTTTACGTAGCATAACGGGTTTTAACATTTGTACACATCAAGGTAGCTTGGCAACACTTGTTGTAGCGACAATTGTATATCAAATATTGTCAAGTAGTTTTCTTCTAATATATCGTATAATCTCTATGATTAACATGATGACTGTGATGCAAAGCAAAAGCATAATTCTACAGACTACACACATACACACACATACATATATTTACGCATGCATACACAGTAAATACAATAAAAAACAATTCTTACGCATACATACACATACACATGCATTCAAAAATACTTGCATACTTATAGAAATTAAGAGAAAAAGCATAACTTTGGCCTCTTATTACTGAAACGTATGAAACATTCAGAGCATCCACACTAAATACATACAACGTAGCCACAGACACAGGCACAGCCATAAAAACAGTTTCTTACGCACAATTATAATAAAAATTCCATCGTACATAAATATGTTTGCATGTATTCCTTAGTGGTGGTTCTGATGCAAGTGTATGTATCCAAGTGAGTGTGTGAGTGCGTATGTGTGCTGTTACATGTAGTTTTTGGTTGAAGTAGTTTATTTTGTGTCAATGAAATTTTCAAAATTTGTTGTTTTTCTCTTCTCATGACTACTTTTTCTCTCTGCAAAAAAAATGGAGAACAAGAAGTAAACAAAAGAATACATACATACGCATGTAACTATACATTTAAGTATGTGGGTGTATGCTGGTATGTGTATGTGAAATAGGAATGTGGTGTTTATTGCATTAAGCAACCCAATAGTCCATTGTGGTTGAATCCAAGGTTGGGGTTGTTTTTAGTTCGTAAATCTTTTCTACAATTGTTTATTTATCTATTTTTCGTATCTGTTTTTGCTACTGATTGTAAAGTCTGGTATGATATGGTTGCCAACTATCATTGTCTAAAAAAAGCATTAGTTTGTTGTATTGTTGAGTTACATTATTAATTCAGTTCTACTTCTTTCCAAATAGACAACTGAGTCTAGTTGACGCTAGTTAAACATTCATCTTATCTTTATTTGCTAGCAAACCGATTTTCTCCTCCATTTACGTTGATTTGCCATTAGGAATCGACTGTTTGGGCAGCTGTCTAGTGTATTGTCCTCTATCCAAGTTTTGTCGAGTGTTACGGCGCTCGTCTATACTCATCTATTTTGTTGTCAAACAACGCCAAGCAATCTTAGGAAGTTGTAACGCAGATGTGTTTGTGTAGGCACCCGCAAATCTTAATCATACTCAGTTAAGTATTCAAAACTGGAACCACCTACTTCTGTGAGATGCCTATGGTTTCCACAATTTTTTTTATCTTTGGTGTACCAACATTAAACAACAGTATAGTGATCTAACTTCTTCCACTACGCTTGTTGTGTGAGTGATTTTTGTTCATGAGCCCAAATCATGGATTTTTTCCATTGTATCGGGTGTAGAGACTTTAAAGTGTAGAACACAGGTCATTTGTCACATTGTGTGCTTAAACGACTACAAGAACTTAATTTTTTTCTTTGCTATTAAGTTGGACTACAAAGTTGACTGACACAGCATTGCTGTGCGCTGCTTATGTTTGGTGGACTCGTGTGTAAACACCAAATGGCACTGCAGACTGATGGACAGAGTAGCTGGGTATTGAGCTGTCCTAAATACTAGTGTACACTTTTCCACTCAAACTAAGGGATTATTTGCTATACGTCGTCGGCTTTCCTCTGATCATATATTTAACAAGAGGGCTGAACGGGTGGAAGTAAGACTGCAAGCGGTTAAATCATGATCCAACCTTTATTCTTGGAAGTTATTGACACATTCAGGTCGACTGTATGATTATGAGACATTTGACTTGGAATTATATCTAGAGATTCCTGGTCTGAAGGTTCTTAGTGAGTTCCTTAAATCAAAGGCCCAAAAATTCTGGGCAGAGAAGCTGGTATATATTGTTCCGTTTTTAACTTTTTAAAAAAGTTTAGAATATGAGTTCGTTGATTGCAAAAAAAGTAAAAACAAATATGTGTTTAGTTTCAATTAAACTCTTTATTGATCACACTACTTTTATGTGCCACTGTTACAATTCCAACAATAATTGCTTGTTGACTATTCTTTCATACTTCTGTCCGCGCAAACACTAACAACTCTTCGGTAGAACTTTACAATAGCGATCTTCAAACGACGACTATTTGCTTCGTACGCAACGTGTCTTCACACAAGACTGACTGAGTTATTCCTGACTGTTGCCTGCTTGTCTTGCCTTTTTATAGTCCAACACAAACAGTCTAATGAACATTCTTGAAGTAGAAGGTTCGTGTTCTCGCATTCTCGAGAACTTTATCGTGAACACATTGTTGTTTGTGCATTCTGCACACTTGTCTATCTCTTTTTCTCTCATGCTTGTTGTTGTTGGTTTACTTGGAACGTGTTCGATGTATTTGTTAGAGTGTATTGTGTACACGTTGCCTCTTGTTGCGTTTGCTTTCGTTGCGTTTTCGTTATCTATCCCTTTCATACTCATGGTCCTTGTTTTTGTAGCTTTTGCTTATTGTTTTCATGTGAAATGATATTAGGTCGTAAGAGTTCTGAAGTTAAAATTTCGTATAGGCTGTCTGACCACCACAGTTTCCTCCAGGTGGAGATCATTGCCATTTTGAAAATAAACCAATGTTTTCTGGATGGCGATATTTTCCCTGAAAATCTATTAATTGACTCGGAAAGCCACACTGTAATGAGATCCCTAACGAAAGTTATCTCACAGTCCGTTCTCGTCTATGAATGCTGGGATTTTTTCACAAGGAAATTTCGAATCATTCAATGTTAATTCTTCTATTAGTTCCAGGACATTAGGATGTCGTTTAATATTCTATTGCTTATGAACTAGCCAGGGCTGGCACGGAATTCACAATCTTCGTAATGTTTCACGACATACGCTTCCCGATTGCCGCAGTTAAACTAGGTATTCTCGACTCCACCTCGTTGTTAACAAGAAAATACATTTAATGTTGCTAGACTCCGCTGGAGTCGTATGAATAACTATCGCATGACCACACATCCCACAATTTCTAATTCCACTGGTACAGTCGTAATAGAAAACATGCCGATAGAGTCAGCATATTCCTCAAAATGGTTTTTATAGGAGCTAAGGGACGAAAGAAGTCGCCGTAAACTAGTAGGTAGTGCGTTGGCTTATTAGACGTAAGACGTAAGACGGTTCAAACTCCAGGTCAGATATCAAAACGAAATATGGAAAAAATATTTCTTCGGCGACTTCAGCAGATTTCTGGCAAAAACTCTTGGAGTAAAAAAAATTGCCATGAAAAGTTTCTCAAAAATCTGTCGTCCGGAGTCGACTTTTAACTGTGTATGTCCCGCCACTCATGTATAAAATTAACACACACAACATGAGTGGTGTTGAGAGGCTAGGCCGTGATCCTGACTGAAGGGTTGTAATGTCCAATTATGTATTATATATGTAAGGGACGGAGGAGGAAGAATCTATTCTTCATCTAATGTGTTAGCGGCATGAGGTTCTTAAACTTTAATATTCTGTCATCCTGGAGTGAACTATACAATAGGAAGACTACTGTAATACCAAGATTTATTCTGGAGTTCTGCAGGACTCCTAAATAACTGAGGCTTAATTTGTTTGATGATTTTTTCGCAAGAATTATTCCGTAATGAACAGAATAAATCCATTTTTTTTTTTAATTTTTTCCTACAAATATCCCTCGAGTTTGCCATCAGCCTTTACAAAATATAAATTAAATCACTCAGCTTTTTCTGATTTTCACAGAAGTCAATTGAACCTTCAGTGATAAGACAGGACATTAAAAAGTTGAGGAATTATTGATTCATCCTCATAGGTTCTGTGTTAATGTTAACGAATCACGATAGCTTTGCATTGAGTAAGTAGTGTAGGCTCACGGAATTTTATTCATCTTTTCTATGTAATATTTAAATCAAATTTTTATGTTAATTGGGTTATCAGTGAAGTAAGGCAGGCAAGGCATATTTAATTTTCATTTTTAGTACACTTTAATGCATACGACCGAGTGAATTTACGTGCATTTTAAACACAATGTTTTTTGTGTGTAACTGCTGCAAGTATGTAAGTGCCCTGTCAAATATTATGAAATTTATGTGCATGTCTGTAACAGTGTTTAAATTACAAAATATCTACTCGTATGGGTGTCTACCATACTCGCAATGAGTATATGAAAATACAAATACTTGTGTCAACTGGAATCCGCTTTTTTTCTCTCGACATTCTGTGGTTTAATTTAAATTAAGTTTAGTTTTATTACAACCATGAAGATATATTATTATTGTTATTATTCTCATTAGTTTAGAGTGTGTATCAAATGTTTTAAAATTTCAAAACTACTCGTAAATACTACAGCCGTATCACTACTGATATATTGAAGTGGAAAAGCAATTCGTAGTATAATGTGTGTGATTAACTTTAATATGAAATTGAAAAATTTTAATTTGATATCTTTCAAATACGTACTCGGAATTAAAACAAAATGTGAGTTTAAAATATATTCAAGATAAATTTATACGCTGTTGAGTATTTTGTAAAAGTTAAATTTGAAAATTGTTTCAACAAATTTGAACAATTTTAAAAATCTTACTTGCATGCCTACTTAATCGGTCATTAGAATCACCCATGTTGTGTGTGTTAATTTTATCAATGAGTGACATGACCTACAAAAGTTTAATATCTATTCCGACAGACAGTTATTAGAAGCTTTTCTTGGTAATTTTTATTTACTCTCAGAGTCTTTTTCAACAACCTGCTGAGAGGCAGGCTCCCAAGAAATATGTGTTCATATTTCGTAGTGTTGGAAATGTCTGAGCTGGGGTTTGAATCCTGGCCTCACCTCTAATAAACCTACTAGGCTTAAGCGACTTCCAGATTTATGTTCTGTATTTTTCTAGCCCTTTTAGATAAATTATTTCTTTCCTCACTTCTTGATGACTAGTGCATACTATTCCTTCTCGAGAGAAATACACAGAATAGTTCGTGATCTTCTCTAATTGTGCTTCAAGAGGTAATGTTGCAATTGCATACACACTGAAGGCCAGCCATTTTTTAATTTTCATATCGAAAAAAAGTGTTTTGTTCTTTGAAAAATCAAAGCAAACTAAAGTCCACAAAATAATTTTGACTGATCTCAAATTGAAGTTGATCGAGACATATGAAGCTTTAAAGATACCAAAGCAACATGTGGGATAGAGGACGTGTACTTGTTAATTAAGGCAAGTACAGTACCCGGAGGTCAAATTGACCCATTGACTAAAATAAATGTGTGGGATATATCGTGGATGAATATTTGGGTATATGGAAGCTCTTTTCAAATTGATAGCTGGACGAGCCTAGAATCAACAACGAATTGACGATTATCAGCAGTGTTCCACCATAAAAAAACTCGAATTATTGCAGCGGATAATGAAACATAGCCCGCTAGTTTCACAACAGAATCAAAGCAAATGCCATCTGAATGGACTGCAAGTGGAAAAACCCAGACTTTACATCTTTTTCCGAGAAGTCATTGAAAGTGGTAGTTGTCTAGCTGTCTAGTCAGTAGTCTATTGGTTATAAAACGTTATTAACTTCGAGTTCAAAACTAAGCTTGAGCATGTTGAACAAAGTGATACAAAATAAAAAGAAATAATTTTTACGTCTCCCAGTAATTAAATAAAAAACAAAAAAATAGTTTTTAAAATTTGACATACGTAGACGAAGTTAAATTCGATCTCTAACGATAAAAGTTACGCACACAACATGGGTGGTAAGAAAAGAGATAAATGACACAATTGCCAATCTAATCTAACTAGAGTTTACAAATCTTGGGCGAAATTTCCAACTCTGTTGATATTTTCTTAACAGATTTAATTACTTCGACATGGTCCATCTGTGTGAATGTTACACAACAATCTTCATAGACCGCCTAAAAACAAATCCAAACTAATTTCCAGACCAATGACACCCGCTCAAAATTTATACCAAACAGGATTATTTTTAGAGTGACTTTAACGCACTTGGATCTCATTTGGATTGGTATCGTCCCAAATTCGATATTTTTGTTTGTTTACATACATATTCATTTAGAAAGGGGTCCCGTGACCCAATTCCTAACTGGTCATGGATGTTTCAGGAAGTACCTGCACAGATTTACACATGATACTTCCCATATATGTCCAAACTGTGTAGATGAGGAGGAAGATGAGGAGCATATTTTAATATACTACCCCAGATTTAGATGGCACGGGGAAGCGAGTTTGGGACCAAACCCGCTTATGGAAGAGGTGATGAATTCTAGGATTCTATGGAGCAAATACAGCCAGAAAATGACTGAACTTATGCTGGAACTCTAAAGGTTGGAGGAACGAAGGCGAAATTTGGTGTGACGTAATGAAGGTTTAAGGCTAACCATCCCTCCGCGAAGTAATACCTTACGGCAGTCCCGCGGGGGAGGGGGGGAGTAGTTGAAGTGTGTAAGGGGTGAGTTTAGTACGCAGGCACCAGTGATGGTGAATCGTGCACTCTTTTGTCTTTCGAAGATTCCCACCTTCGGCTCAAAGCAAAAAAAAAACACAGTGGTGTTATTGCTGAAGCTTATGTTCGATAATAATTTGTGTCCGTTGTCAGCTGCTCATGTGGCGAAAAGACATGTTAAATAAAATTGGACTTGAAGTTATTAACCACAATGTGATTTGTCCTCTTGATAAGAAGATAATGGCGATGTTACAGAAACATCACATAAGAGTAACTAAAAATTGCCATGAAAAGTTTCCCCAAATAAGTGCCGTTCGAAGTCGACTTTAAATTGTGGGTCCCACCAATCATGTATAAAATTAGCACATGTAAGATAAATGGAAATGGATGCAGCTACTTCGCAGTTCTGACTGAAGGGTTGTAATGACCCAATATGTATGTATGTGTGCGTAAGTATATTAGAAAGTAAGTCATACCATACACGTTTTTAAGTGCTCCTAAAATTCTTTATGTACCACGTATTTTTTTTTCTTTGCGTGTTGTGTCTTCCATAAAATAATAAAAGCATGCCTCTTCTCTGTAGTTTATAAGACATTAATGTCACTTGTTACATTCTATTGTGCGTAAATATTTAGAAAATCACTGACAAATCTACGGAACTGTCAAGTAGAAAGCCAACAATTATTGACAACAAATGATGACTGTGACCGTCACAATAATGATGTTGACCATGTCGATGGTTCATGGTGTGATTGACAACGGCAACAATTTTACTTTCCTGTTACTCTACGGTAAATAATAAAACGAATTAATAAACGTGGGGTTGGGGGCCGAGAAGATGCCAGATAATATTGGAGCTAAAGGCCATGTTTTGACAGATTTATACGAATTTTATATTTGGACAGTCGATTAAAATCTTGTTTGATGCTTATGGCCAGAAAATTTGTAGATGTGTTAGTGTTTGTATATTTCTTTGCAACTTTGAATTTGGGTGTCAGATGGTGGCAAATTGTACAATATGACTGTTAAAGAAATTGTCGATTTGTATTTACTTTTTTTTAATATTTTTATTTTTTTTTTATTTTTGAGAAAGCTTAACCCTAAAGGATTGTTGGCTTACAGTCTCACTATGTTTTCTGTTTTGTTTGACCATAAGTTTTCATGGATTGCTTGTAACAATTTTTGATTAAGTTTGGTATAAACCAACGTTGCGTAATCCTTCAAATCGAAGTGGTATGCGTTGTAGCAGCAATTCGAAAACACTTTTTTAAATTGTTTAACAAAGTTAATGCTCATAAAATCTGCAAACTTAGACTTGATAAGGAATGGATTTAAACTGAAATTGTCCGGCCTATGACGACAGATTTTGGAAATGGATAGTTTGATTGAAATCAAAGATTAGGTTCGACCGAAAGCCTTGAAAGGAAAAATTGTGAGCGAAAACAATGTTTCAAAATCACTTTTAAACTGAAATCACTTGCGATAGTACACTCCGTCAAAGTTGGAAAATTATAAAAACTTTATTTTAAACTCTGAGCAGAGTAATCTGAGTTGAGTTGTCTCCAGTAACACGCTTGAAGAGATTCGTAGTTTACACCATCAAAATTATAATTCGATCACTTGGTTTTAGGTCACAAGTCACAACTGAAGAAAAATTCCTAGGCTAACTTGGAAAAATAAAACGTTTCAATTATTACACTGCATTCCATTTTAATCGTTGTCGATTAGTTTTAACGCATTTAAACATAACATATTTGGTCATTACAACCCTTCAGTCAGGATTACGAACTAATTTCTCAGACCAAAAAATTGACTGCTAGTGACAGATTTATGAAAAACATTTCATGGTAATTTTATTTACTGTCAGAGTTTTTGCCAGAAATCTAATGAGAGGAAGTCACCGAAGAAATATTTTCTTCATTTTTCGTTTTTTTTTGAAATGTCTAACATTGGATTTGAACCGAGGTTCAACGTCTAATAAGACAACACACTACCTACCGTCATAAAAATTATTCTTTGTTCACTTGGTATGAGCTCGCGAGTCACAATTCGTAGGCAAATGTTAAAAACTCTTCAACTCATTGTCGTTCTTAATTGTTTTTTGTTTCCTTTTCAAGATTGTCCAAGGCAATGCGCATCCTAAAATACAGTCGAATGTTGCGTTTTTGTTATCCATTCAGCATTTGTAGTCCATTCAGATGGCGTTTGATGTGATGCTGCTGTGAAATGAGAGGGTAATGTTTCTTCATCTGCTGCATTAATTCAAATTTTTTATGGTGGAAGACTGCTAACGCTCAACAATAGTTTCTTGGTTGTGACATCGCGCAGCAATTAATTTGAAAATAGCTTCCATATACACAAATATTCATCCACATTATATCCAAAACGTTCCTTTGCTATCTTTATAGTCTTATTTATCTGAATCAACTTCAAATTTATCGATCATGCAAATAAATCGATCATGCAAATTTATTATGTCGACTACTTTTTTGCTTCATTCAAACTTTGCAAACTACATTTCAACCTTTGATTTGATTTCTAGACGTAGTGTAGTAGGTAGTTTGTTGGTTTATTAGACGTGAGCCCACGGTTCAAACCTCAAGTCGGACATCTCCAACAAAACGAAATATGAGAATAATATTTCTCAGCAGTTTTCTGGCAAAAACTCTAAGAGTAAATAAAATTGACATGAAAAGTTTCTAAAAAAGTCTGTCATTCGGCATTGAATTTAAACCATAGGTACCACCACTTATGAGAAACAAGTTCATAATCCTGATTGAAACGTTGTAATGACCAATTATGTATGTATGGTACGTTGTTCATTACTCTAAGGTTACTACCTTTGGTCTGTATTTGTTCACCAAACTGCGTTTCTATGATGATGACACTCTATTACTTTAATATCTTAACAAAAATAAAACGAACAAAAGAAATGATAACATTTAACTACACCTTGAGAAATGAATAAATGAACATATTCATACTGCAAGTAATTCTAGGTAGATTTTTTTTAATCATTAGTAAGTGACAGTCATGGCGGCATCCTACTTTGCATTACTATGATAATTATAAATGAATGATTATCTTGTTTTTATATCAGTCATTAGTAAGTATGTTTATAGGTGAGCAATTGTTGATAAACTTGCCACCGCAATACACGTTTTCTTTCTAATGGCATGAAAAGAACTTCAAATGATAACATGGGGTGATCCACCGGACATCTTCTTGAAACTGCTTTATTTGTCGAATTAGTAGTCATTTATTCCATCTGAATAGAATTTTGCGCAGAGATCGGCAATGAATCGTTTTTTCGCTACTCATAAGTACTCATGAAATTTTGAGTACGAATGAGTCAACAGTATTGAAATTCAACTACTCTGATTCATTCGTACTCCCTACAACATTGGTTTATAAGTACAGGTTGTAATGAGTATGAGTACAACGTTGACACAAAACTCATAACATTCGAAATATGTTTGATTCATACGCCTACTCATTCAGATTCATGAAGTTAGAAAAATTCTTATAATACTCATAAATGATTCGAGTGATTCAAATCATTCATCAAAATTTACAGCATTAGTTGTTGTTGCATTTACAAAAAAAGAAGAAAGAAAAAGACAGAGACAAAGACAGTAAGCACAGCAAACACACAACCTTCTAGTGAGTATTGTAGTGTTCGTAAGCGAATCATACTTATTTTGTAATTCTTGTAAAGTAGAGTCGAAATCAACAACATCATGCGTATTATTAAGTAAGAGTTAATTTAATAGATCTTAACTTGAAAAAATTTAAATGCATGGTTTTCTCTCCCGGGGGCGCACACTGGCGCGAGCGTGGCCAAAAATGGTTAAAATCAATGTTGGAATTTCATTATTTTTTTAACTTTATCTTATAGAAAACACTTCTATTAGTTGATATATAAATTTTTTTTAAAAACTTTTGCGTAGTTTTTTAGTTATTGTATTTCAAGTTAAGAATTATTATTCAATATAGAAAATTTGTGCGAAAACTTGAAATTTGACATATTTTTATCATAGTTAAATTCAAAAATTCTGTTAGTAATGGCTAAATTATGTGTAATAGAATTGTAAGCCAGGTATGTAATTGTAATTACAACGCTATAATTGTTTACAAATATTAATCATATGTGAAATATCCTTAGCCAAAGTACAGGTCTTCAAAAAATTAAGATTTTCATACATTTATTAACTTCAGTAGTGAATTTAAAAAAAACACCCAATATCACTTTTAAAACTTTTTGATATTTTATTGCCACAAGTATGTACTTTAACATATATAAATTTCAGCTGCTTCTGACTGCTTTTGTGGGCGTTATAAATGTTTTTAGTGTCAGCATCATTGCCGATTCGTGATATTTTTGAGCAATGGGTGCAGCTTAAGAAAAATGATACAACAAATGTGTTGCATCATATTGTACAATTTGTGGAAAGTCGTATCCAAAGATTTTTAGCAGATATAGAGAAGGACTAACTAAAATTCATTCTTTTAAAAATTAGTAATAATTGGACAAAATACAGACGTGGAAAAGTAGGTTTGAAACTGAGTTGAGGAAGTGATGATGAATTTTTCTAGATCATCGATTTTTTATATTTAAACATAAATAAATTCAATTAGGAACCAAGTACAAGTGTCTTTTCACTTATATGTATAAATTTAATTATTTTAATATATATAAACAAATTTTAAATTGTTTAATAAAATATTGTTTAATTAGTATTTCAGCTATGGTAAAAATTTATCCTTATAATTGTCTAAGGATATACGGAATGTGAGAAAATTAGATTTTAATGAGTTAGTAAAACATTTAAATCATAATTTGTGATTCGAAAAAATATATGTATATTAAATTTTTTTTGATACTTTTTTGAAAAAGGACATGTTTAAGGTGGACGTATCCTTGCTCCAAATTGAACGAAATTTGGAGCATGTATTAAGCATGTTAAAACTAATAAGTTTACCAAATTTTATTAACATATCTTTTTTTTCCTCGAAGTTATAGCAATTTTTAATTTCAGGATATATGGGAAGGACACGAATCCTTTGAGTTTAAATGACCAAATTTTAAGTATGATTATATTTTAGCAATTAATATAGGTGTGCCAAATTTCATTACTCTACTATTACTCCTTCTATTTTTGGCCACTCGTTATATGAAATCGCGACAGTGTGGGGCGTGATTTCGCCCAACTATGTGATTAATTCTTGCCCTTTGGAGACTGTGGCTACATTTCTTGATTTGGGAGTATTATTGGATATGAAACTGTCTTTTATTGAACATATTAGTATGATGATTGGCAAGGCTCGGGCTGTTCTTGGTTTTGTGAAAAGATGGGCTAGGGAATTCATTGATTCTTACATAACTAGACTGCTATACATTTCACTTGTTAGACCTATTTTGGAGTATGCGTCTATTATTTGGAATCCATACTGTCGTTGTTATAGTGATTCAATAGAGTCTGTGCAGAGGAAGTTTTTATTATTCTGTTTACGTGGCTTAGGATGAGATTATGCCAATGGGTTTCCGTCATATGAGGCTAGATTAGGTTTGATAAAACTTCCAACTTTGGAACGTAGAAGGGCTGTTTTAGGTGTTTGTTTTGTTTTTAATCTGGTTAAAGGTGATATCGATTCTGAGTTTTTGCTTTGTAACCTGAATTTCAGTATTACTGCACGATTTTCACGGCACTATCGTCCTCTTTCTTTAGATTTCTATAGAACGAACTATGGATGTAATTTTCCTTTTCGTAGATTATGTAATGATTTTAATTTATATTATGATTTTATTGATTTTAATTGTAGTGTTTGTAATATAAAATGGTGCTTATATGCTGGTATTAATTTGTAAATTATTATATAAAAATGTATTTTCGTTCTTGTCATAGGTAGTTCCTGTTTATTGTTACTTTATTCAGCTTGTGATTAAGTTCTGTAGCTGATTTATGTTCTCGTTGCCATTACTTTTCCCTTACCCGCTACAGTCCGGACTGTAGTGTGTACGTGTCCTACGTAATGGGGACGAGCCCTCCGCGGTCGGGTGAGGGTGGGTTAGTGTGAGGCCGGGGCTGTTCGATAATGAGTACGATGAGTACTTCAAACTTTGAATATGAGCATTATGCACCCATACGATTGGGTCAATTGACTCAATAAATGAATTTAAACTGTCATAGACAGCTGCGCAAGTTAAATCAAATGAGTAGGCAACTGATGCTAATTTTCATTAAAAAATCAACCTCAGCGATGAGAATCATCACTTTTTTCTCGAAAGTAAACAAAAACCAAATGGACTTTCCTGCATACATATATCACTTTGGTGAGTAGCTGAAGTGTTATCCTTCAAAGGATGTGATAAATTTTCGACTGGTATTCCCGTGAAATTTGGAAAAAAAGAAATTGTGTTTTCTATTGATTTCACATTGTTACAAACGTCAATAGATGGCCACCTATATTGCTGATAGTGTAGGGTATCTGGATGATAAGTATATTGTAAAAGTGACAGAATACGTTTAACAAATTTCTTGAACTATCATAGTAAACATGGCACGTGATGCTGTTTTGATGGCAAAAGATTTTAGTTATCGACAGGAAATTTATTATCATTTGTGTGTCATTTACACAAATCACAACACGTCCATACGCCAATAATAATGGTCACAACAACAAAAAACAGTGGGTGGACAAATGAGCACGAATGAACTTTTGCACAACATTTGTCAAGAAAATAAGGAAATAAATAAACTGGTACGGATGTTAATAAGGGTTCCATCTACTATAAATGGAAATTTATAAACTGAGCAGCAAATTGTTGCAATTTATCTTTGAAGACAATATTAACTAACCTTGAGTTCGATTTTTAAGGCAATCCACACCATATTTTAGTTTCTTTTGTTTTGGCTTTTAATATTTTACATCTGTTGTTAAACTAAACCTATTTGGTTCAATGCTGTCTGTAATCCTTTATAACTTCTAAAACAGATGTTGTATGTAGTACTGAAATGTTTCATTATAAATGGTAGGCTAGGAGACCAACCGTTCAAGATCTTATGCCTATCGAAATACATCAGAGCCTTCATATCGGCTTATACGCAATATGTATCCTGTACAAACTTCCACGAGTTTCACCAGTCTACTCTTGTAAAATAAATCATGTATTGTATAGTATTCATACATACATACACAGTTGGTCATTACAAACCTTTAGTCAGAATTACGACCTAGTTTCTTGCACCACTTATATCGTGTATGTTAATTTTTATCCATGAGTGAAGAAGTCGTCAAAGATATATTTTTTCGTATTTCGTGGGAAAAGTCTGGCCTGGGATTTGAACCATGGCCTTACGTCTAATAAGCAAACACACTGCCTACAAGGCTACGGCGACTTTATAGTGTCACCAGATTGCCCTCTCAACATATGGCTTACGAATGTCTGTTTACGATTGTGAGTTTTGTAATTCAATTCAGTCAGAAGATATGAAGTTAAAAGTTTTCCAAAAGGTACTCTTGAACTTTTTAGACCGTTATCAAGCATTTCTTGTACAATGGGTCAATTCGACCTCCGGGTACTGTACTTGTCACAGTTAACAAGTACACGTCCTCGAACCTATCAAGCATCTAGTTGGAGCTACATTTCTCAAGTTAGTTCTCATTTCTTCAGTGTCTTTTGTAATCTTAGACGACAGTAGAGAACGACCTGTGTTGGCTGAGTAGGGTTCTAGAGCAGTAGGCAACTGACCCTAACCTTCATCAAAATGAGGCCCCTATAGGGATGAATGGGTACAGCCAATGATAGATAATACCAGCCCATAAGATATACAAGAGTTTAGAATGCATTTGAAAAAATTCACAATTGGCTGTTGGATATTGGGCTGACGTCGTCATCTGTTCATATTTCCTTGCAAGCGACTGTTACTGCGAACACTTTAGATCGATAGTTACCAACTTCTCCTAGTCTGAATTGGATTATCTGGTGGATGATCCATTGATGATGTAGTCGCCGTAGTATAGGTAGTTATTAAAAGTGAGGCCACAATTTAAACCCCATGCCAGACATCTCCAACGAGACGAAATTTGAAAGACACTTCTTGCGCGACTGGCTCTCAACAGATTACTAGCAAAAACTCTGACAGCAAATAGAATTGCCATGAAAAAGATGCTCAAAAAATCTGTTGTTCGAAATCGGCTTTAAACTGTAGGTTCCGCCACTCAAATATAAAATTAACTCACACAAAATAAGTGTGTAAGGAGCTCGGTCTGAATCCTGACTGATGGATATTCGACACAAGCGATTTAAGGGCACCGAGATTGTGCGCTTTGACCCTGTTAGACTTTTTCTTGTGGGGTATTCATAAATCACATTGTTCGCAGCCCGCATGCTTTTCGGCTTTTATTCATTCTAATCTTTACTGAGAGGTAAGAGAAATGATTCTGATGTTTCTCTCTGAGTACGTAGAGCTTGGAAGAAGTCTATTATCAGTTCATGTGTTGCATTATAGCAGTCTTGATTTGAAGTACGATATTGGCATGTACCTGTTTTAATTAGTGCGTATTGCAGCGGCAAGTTTTGTAATCTAATCATTGCATTTTTATTCAAAACTTTTAATACAAAAAAACTAATGTAAACGATACCAAATATTTCTTGTTACTCTCCTATTATGGAAGTGCATGTGTTAAATTTATTATTACTTTGGCATCCACATAACAAATGACATTATTACAACACAAACACGAACAAAAATAATCGAAATTGCCTCCTTAAATAGTAAACTTTCTACATGCCACTTACAAAATACTTCAATAAAGATAAATTCTTGTACCAGTACATATACATACATACCATACCATATCATATGATACATACATACGTATATTGTTACAAATTTTCACCATCTATGAAAAAGAAGGAAATTAACTCATTTCCACATAAATTTCTTATGAATTTCCTTATTACGCGTCGATTCTGATGATTAACGATGCTCTAATAAATAATAAGAATAAGAATAAATGTAGGAGGTCTTCTTGTGGCATGCAACAAGAAACATACACACACAGAGTGGCATGCATAAAACCGTATTGAATAGATACAGAAATAGAAAGAGAGAGAGGGATATACACATAAATCTAATACAATGGCAGTAAAGAATGCAAATTGTAATGAAATTATGAAAACGACGACAAAAAAAAATCGACAATAAGAAGAAAAAGGGAAGGCTCGGGGGGAAGTAAGAAAAGCAAATCAGAAAAATGCCATCAAAATTATATTAAAAAGGAATTTTTGGAGGGGCATAAAAAAAATATGTATGTATTTAGAGGCGGTACACAAGGAATAAAGTCTGGCAATATAAAGGGTGGGCCATCTATCGATTTAAATTTTTAAATGCAATAAAACAAAAACGGTTTGAAATTTTTCTAAATTTATTCTCTTGTTGTGAAGTACAATTGCTCTTGTTGTGAAGTACTAAGAAATGGAATATTATTTTATTTATATGCTGTGGCTGGCTTCACAGTACCTTATTCGATCGGGGTCAATTTACGTACACTTTTTCGAGTATATGGGGTTGTAGCTCAGCATTGGCATCAGAAATGTTGGCCTTCCAATGCTCAACGGTCTCTGGCGCCCCACAGAAAATCCAACAGTGTCAAATTGCAGCTTCTTAGCGGCCAATTGACATCACCATATTGACTAAGTAAACGGCCATCAAACCTTTGATGCAATAAAGCGGTTGTGGCATAAGATGTCGGGTAAGTTGCATCATCCTCTTGAAACCAAACCTCATTTGTATCAATACCATGAAGAGGAGGTGAAAAAAAAATTGGTTTCATGGTACTATAGGTGTCTCCATTGGCCATAATGGTTGTACATGCATACATACATAATTGGCCATTACCCCTTCACCCTTCAGTCAGGATTACGGCCTTGTGTCTCAAACCACTCATGTTGTGTGTTTTACTTTTATACTTGAGTGGCGGGACCTACAGTTTAACGTCGATTCCGAACGATAGATTTTTGAGAAACTTTTTCATGGCAGGTTTATTTACTCTCAGAGTTTTTGCCAGAAATCTACTGAGAGGAAGTCGCCCAAGAAATATATTTTTTTCATATTTCGTTTTGATGTCTGGTCTGAGGCACGAATCCGGGCTTTACGTCTAATAAGCGAACACACTACCTACACTTATGTTTTGGCGCATCAGCAATGAAACCAGTTTAACGAACTTTAGCAATAAATTTGTGTATACCGGGTACTTTTCTCTGCGACCAAATTTTGTACGACATTTTCGTGCTATTTCCAACCTATTTTGTCTTGGTTTAGGAAATAAATTTCTAATAAATTTCAACGTAGCACAGGTGTAAATCGATTTATAAAGTTCAGGGGAGATAATGTGCTGTATTTTGTGACAGAATAGAATGACAGAAATATAGACAGATTTGAAACGACCGATAATTCAATTTTAAACCATTAGACGGACCACCCGATATAACCGCAGGATGTTATCAATAACGATTTCTTTTTATACTACTAAATGGAATCGAATCTAACATATGAATAATGTGGCAAACATAACAGCTTATAAGTAAAGCTCTACCAATAAGTCAGAAAATTTAAAATATTTCAAAACATTTCGAAACAAATACTTGAAATCAAAATTAAAGTTACATTTTGCCATGAATACTAGAATTTTCCTTTCCCTTGAAATCAATCATCATCTTAATTTATACTTTAAAGCAATATCCGATATAAATTTTTTCATCTGAAAGTAATTCGAAGAAATCACTCCCCCAAAAATGAAACTTTTTCATAAAATCTCGTGTAGAATGTTAAACGGTTTTGCCTTAAATCTTTGAACATAAAAAAACCTCAAAAAAATGAAAACACCATCGCATACAATGGATGAGTGTAAGTACGTATATACATATAAAATACACAATTATTAAGTGAGTTTGTTAAATTTGGACGGCTCGATGTGTCTGACATGTCAAACTAGAAGAATAGAACAACAGCAGCATACAAACAAAAGCAAACAAAAAAGACTAGAGTGAAAGAGAGAGAGAGAGAGAGGGAAAAATAAAGAAAACGTTTTGTGTTCACACACAAAACACTTGCAATAACAATTTGTTAAGCATCCTGTTAACTTGACATTGCAGCAATTGCTAACGATTGTTGTGTGAAAGACTGAAAAGAAACTCTCAAACCAACTGTGAAACAAACACATAAATGGGACATTTCACGAATATTTCACTTCGTTACATTAGAATAGTTTTTCGGTTAAATGTGATACGAATAAAATATTTCAGTCGATCAGTTTGAAAATGAAAATTTATAAGGCAAAAATATTTTGCATATTTACTGGCCGAAATATTGTACAGCGGCCAGTATGACAACTAATTTTATTGGAATAACACTCATACGCCATGAGTGATAAATTAAAGAGGAGTTAAGTTATTAAGAGAATTTCACTTTTGCTCTTTAATTAGTTGAAGATGACGGTATATTGGAATAGAATTTTAATTGTACTTATTTCCTCGGCCCACTTATTTCCTCGACCCACGGTGATGTCTATTTTGCCAAAAAAAAAAATCATCTTCTTGGATGGAGCTTATTTTCATATTGGAGGGGATGTCAATAAGCAAAATTGCCATATTAGGGACTCAGAAAGCACACACGTGATCTCTGGTGCAGCTTGTGGACTGGAGGCATCATTGGCCCATATTTCTTTGAAAAGCGATTTTTTTGTACCCGCTCTTTCGTGGTGGCCGTTTAATTAGTAGCCAAGAAGCTGTGATTTGACACTGTTGGACTATTTTCTGGTGAGCACCGCTAAAGAAAAGTGTTATGCCGACAAACCAGAGGAAATTGAGCATTTCAAGGTCAATAATCGTGATGCCATTGTCGAGATACGCCTCCATACACTCCATTGTACTTCAAGTTCAATCAAAATCTGTCTTGTGACATCAGTTAGATGTTTAACTAATATTACTCTCGTTATGTTCTGTCAGTGTGCTAATCAATTGTCCTGGGAACACCTTAAAAACTATTGTGGATTTGTGTACCTCCAGTCCTATAGTAAAGATCTCTGTGAAGAAGTTCTTCAGCCGACAAAATCTAAAATAATTTATTTGCCATGATTAAATTCGGGTTCACTCATCCAATGCCTTGTACACCCATCTATTACAAGATCTGCCAAAAATATGGCAGCTGTCTGAGTGTCCATAAGAACTCGCCCTTTCGCATGCCAAAGATTTACGAACTTTACATCGTGAGTTTCGCCTGACCCGTACAAAAATCAATTGAAACAGGAGCTGAAGATAAACAGCCACAGATAACTGCGTGTCTTTAACTAACCATAGTATTCATTGAAAAGTAATCTTCAGCAATTTCTGGATGAATGTGTATGTGAGCAAGCAAAATTTTAGAATTTGAGATTGAACACTATACACCTAAAAAGTCGTTGCTTGGAGTGCATATTGACCTGGATGCGTCATCGATCCATAGTTCCTCCAGAAAAACCTTGGCCAAGCCGTCACTGATAACTGCGAGCACTAGACCTAAAGTGCTTTGTGATTACTAATTTCTTTTGGTATGAATCGAATAACCTGGACACTAGTGACATGCGATTTCAATAGGACGACACTATAAGCCACATAACTTATGCCAGGATATTTGAGGTCATAGCCATGTGATATGTAGGCAATCAATATTGCGATCAATATGACCCCATTAGACTTTATCAGGATGGATAGGTCCTCTTATATGGTAAGATGTAAGAATTCAATTCAAAATATACTTTAAAGACGTTCATGCATGGTGGTGGTAGCATCATGGTATGGGGATCATTCTCTTATTATAGTGTGGGTCCTCTAAATCGTAGCCAGAATATAATGAAATCGGCTGATTACACTGAAATTTTGAAAAATATAATGTCGCCGTATGCTAAATAAAATATGCCACTGAAATGGGTCTTCCAGCAGGATAATGATCCAAAGCATATATCAATGTAAGTAAAGAAGTGGTTCCAGGTTAAAAAATTAATGTTTTAGAATAGCCAGTACAGTCCCCTGATTTGAACCCAATAGAGAATTTGTGAAACCAAGTTAAAAGGGCAATCAGGGGAAGTGTCCATCAAATTGCGTCGAGCTTTGGAATTTTATACAGGATGCGTAGAACGCAATGCCTCTACATGTTTGTCAAAATTTGGTCGACTCAATGCCTAGAAGGTGTGCTGCTGTTCTGGATAACAAAGGCTTTGTGCAACAATATTCAGTATAAATACCTGTTAAGTGTTACTTAAGTTAGCTACAGCTTTAAGATTTCATGAAGTTTTTTTTCCACAAGTTAAATTATAAAAATTCATACAAAATCACAAAAACAAAATATATTATACGAGTAGTAAAAATTTCGTTTTTAATCTTTTTTTCTACCGTTAAAAAAAAATTTATCGTTTAAACAAGAAAGAATTTTTGATTTTTTATTCTGTTGTAAATATAAAATAAGTTTGGGTGGGCACTGTCCCTATTATTTTTCACATAACTGCATGTTCTCTGACTAGTCCTGTAACCTTAACCACTCCTATAATTTCCGCCTGGAGGGCACTACATTTCGTTGGAAAGGCTATACAATTCGATAACATTGGTTGCATAGATGTGGAGTAAAGTTTGGTTTGCCATCTTTAATATGTGTGTAACCAACCAGAGCTACCAGTAGTTCAGTTTCATTAGAGGCTCAAAAGCTTGACAAATATTTTGTAATTTTTCTGAAACAAATTCTATTCCCAGAAAGTTTATATTTTAAAAAATAAAATGACCCCCATATCTACACTTTTGAACACGAATAGTAAAGTGAATCAAAACTGCACGCAACCAAAAACTGTAGAAAAACTCAACAAAAAACACAGAAACACACACAAAATATAGAAATAAAACTCGCATACACACTTTCTTACAAAAACATAGTTTTATAAACACATTACAACAGCAAAACAATAACACATACAAACAGAGCCATTTAAAAAAAATTGGACGAGGACATGCCAAACAAATATTAAAAAATTTTCTTTTCAACACAATGTTTTCATCACACCATCATAGCATTTACTGGCCCGGTGGTCAGTCATTGGGCTCTCTTTTTTTCTTCCTTTCTTTGTGTTTGTTTGTTTGTTTGAGTAGGTAATAGCAACAACAACAACAACAATATATAATAGCAGTTACAACACCTCTAGACTTTCTCACACCAGCCCAAAATGAATTGGAGTTGCTCTCAGTCGTCCATAACGTTTTTGTTTTCCTCAGAAATATCGTATCCATCTTCTGCAATGATCTCCTACTCCATTGAGTGATGGTCCAATGTATTGTATTTACTGTTGTTGTTGCGTTGTTTAACAGATTGTGCATACCTTGCTTTACTTTAAAACAGGGGATGACGAACATAATTTTGAAGTCCATTGTAGACACGTCATGTAATTTTTTCACACATTTTTTTGTGTTACTTTTGTTATACGTTGCGGTTAATGTTGTTTTATTTGTAGAATCCTTAAGCCACATGGCTTTTAATAATTTGTATTATGCTGCTTCTTGTTTTTTGTTTTGAATAGTACATACATACATAAGTATATGTATACGTATGTATATACATACAGTTGTTTATACAGAAAAGACAAATGTCCAAAATATTGCATACATTTTGAAATAAATTCCGAAATCAATTCTCTAAAGCACTGTAAGTACACAGTATTGTCTTGAATCTTGTGCTTCTTCTATTCTGCTATACAAAATCGTTTTTTATTACGTACTTAGAAGCTTTTAAAGAACGAAACATCATCATCATGATCAATTTGAAAAAGGTATTCTAACAAAAATAATCCTAGCAATCCAGGCAATACCAATACCAATACTACGGAATACATACGGAATGTCAAACAAGGATTTCCCCATTCATACATACATAGCTTAGTTAACATTACAAAGCTTCAGTTAATATTACAACCTAGTTTTTGTACAACTTAAACTGTCCTGGACCTGCAGTTTAAAGTCGACTACGAAAGACAGATTTTTGAGATACTTTTCATTGCAATTTTATTTACTTTCAGAGTTTTTGTCAGAAATCTGCTGAGAGTTGTCTGACCTGAGGTTTGAACCGTGGCCACACGTCTAATACGCCAGAACATTACCTTCTAGCCTCCGCCGATTTTATTTCCGCTTTAGCCTCTACTATTTGCGGATTAATTTTTCACAAATTCTCACAAATTTTTTCACTAACTTGCGTTGATAGAGAAGAGTACAGAAGTAATAAAAATTTGATCTTCCGTTTTGAGATACCTACTTACAATAATATATTCGATTCTCCCAATGTTTCATATTTCAGTTACATTACTTCAGAGTACAATACTTTACTATAGAGTTTCGGAAGAAGCCTCTCTCGGAAAATTTTTGTGTGTTTAGTTTTCAAGCAGCATCTTGCTTGACAGGTCATCACTGTCAACGGCGAGCAGTGTAAGTACATGATGGGCACAATTGACATGTTGTTTCAACAGAAAGGCGATGCGTGCATTGCACCTTTAGTCACAACTTGCGTGCAGGGTGATGTGACGTGACCAACGAGATTTGTGTAATTTGAACCAGTTAGACTTTTTCTTGTAAGTTTTGCACATGTGCGAAAAACCCACAAACTACAGTGGTCTTTAAAGGCAACATAATTCGTGTCATCTCTCAAATTCAGTCAGATTTATGTGCCAGAATCATAGAAAATTAGTCACATCAATATCTTCGTATCATAAGCGATAGGAAAGATCTCTGCAGGAGGGGAGTTCCACACAAGCATAGTTTGGCTAAGGAACGAATTCCGTCTGTAATGCAATGTGCGATCTACTGGACAATCGACAACTAACTGATGTGCGCTGCAAAAAAGACGAGTATTACGTACGAATACATGATTCTCGCGAACAAGTCCCCAAATTGCAGTCGATGTTGTAGTAGAGCACTTTGTACCTCTCCTCTACGCGGTTAAGAAGCCTCAAAATAGACTGTAAAGCACCAGCCCATACCCGATACTTGTATTCCATTCTCGGTCGGATAAAAGTGGTGCAAATAGTAAGAAGATCAAATTAAATGAAGTATTTCATGAAGTAATGCGCAATGCTCATGGCTAAATTTAATGTTTTTATAGTTGGATAAGAAGAATTTTATGTGAAAAAAATTCATTTGGATTCTTGAGGTCGGCGATAGAAGTTGAGTGTTTCTATGAAGTTGAATTATTTTTAATTAAACAATAGATTACCATGTGCCAACTATCAATAATCTTAAGACGTTAAGGCAATGCATGTGTATATCACACTATTTTTCCCTCCTTGCGTTTTAAGGAATTGACTTGTTCACCTAAATAAGTGCCTAGTACCATGATTTTAAAACCAACAGCAAAAAAAATATGAAAGCAATAATTTTAGAACTTAAATAGAAAGGAAAACTACCATGAGCAAAAAAATTTTAAAAATATTTTTCGGCTTCTTTCATAAATTAATTCTATAGCACGAGGGTATGATGATATTTTATTTTGTTTTCTCTTGTTTTTGTTGTTTATTTTTTTACAATGAAATTGTATTTTACAATAAATTGTTGTTAAACACTCGCTCTCTCTCTCTGATCTAGATATAGGCACTCATGGAATGTTATTGGTGGGGGGTATTCTCTTAATAGCTTTGTAATTGCTTGCCTATGGTCTTTTCAGTTATAGTAACAATATTTCAGCCAGCCAGTCAGTCAGTGGTAACAAAAGAAACACTCAACATCTGGAAGCTTTAAACACTATTGTTTTGTCTTTTTATTTATATTTCTTTTCTTTATCCCTCTCTCTCTCGCTCTCTCTCTCTCTCTCTATTTTTATAAACTCGAGCAGAGAGAAAAAAAAAAATGCCGCACCACTAATAATATTTTCATTGCTGTATACATACACTTAAACACTTGTAATTTACTAACACAGAAGCCAATACTCACTCACCACCTAGACGCACACCCACATCAGCATACTAACAAGATAAACCTCATTTGAAAGTGAAAAACTTGCAATAATTTTCCATTGTTTCGCTGTCTTCTGTCTTGTCAGTGTATGGACGTAAGGAAAACTGTTCTACTCTCACCTCAAACGTATTTTTTATGGCTCATTTTATAACATTCTTGACAATAATTGACGAATTTGAAGGATATTCGGTACGATAGAGAGTATCAGTTTACTTCCAGCAATGATGTGATAAAAATAAAGTGCTTTGCTGATGGCTTTTTACACCTGAGTCAATTTATAGTGGCAGTAGGATTTGAAGCTTTGGATAAGATGTACTTGATGTCGTTTTTTTTTATTAGTTAGTTTTCAGTGTAACAGTTTCAAATCTTTTCAATCTTATTCTTTAGTTTGACTGTTATATGAGATCATATTGCCATTCAGACACTACCAAACGATTTGAAATGGGTATGGATGGATGGCTGTTGGAGTTCTAAACATAATTGTACGCGTGGCAATCGTTGTTGTTGTTCATTAATTAAAGGATTAAATGTCAATTTGTATGAGGGGAAATCTTTTAATGTTAAATGTCTGTAAAGTTTCCTGCATTTCCTTTGAAAATTACCACACCATGCTTGTGAAATTTGATAAAACTTCATCAGTCGCTTAAAGAAAAATATAAGTATGAAAAATTTTAGTACGGAAACCGTATAATTACAGCGATGACATGCTGCAGTGATGATGTATAGGATACATCAACAATAAATATCATAAGATAACAGGGGTCACCTCTTGAGAAAAAGTGGAATTCAATCAATACAGTGTTATTTGTAGACGATATTGTAATTGTTGTAACAGCTCTCTTGCTGCCGTCAAGAGTTGTTTCCCAGAAGGATTAAACGACATTTGGGTATTCTCTTTCAATAATATCTCTATTTCTTAGCTTGAAGACTTTGTCGGCAGATCCAGCATTGATTCTAGGTAGGTAGGTTGGAATGTTAGTCTGATACCAAAAGCTCACTTGAGCATGCATAGCTGCCCGTAGCGACACTGATCATGCTCCACCAAATCAGGGAAGAAGAAGAAGTTGGTCAGCGCAAGGGCTGGACATTAAAAGCACGAAAACCAGCCCGAAAGATTGATAAACGAAGGTATACCCTTGACATCAATGGATGATAGCCTCGTCAAGCTGACAAAGATTGGAGAGCCAAATAACCTATATCTGCACCTCGCAAGAGACGGGCTTTGACAAAGAATATAAATAACCGTCTCCTCTTCCTCAGCTGATCTGCACCCACGGCAGTAGTTGATAAATGAGAGCTGCATTATTTCCGCGTGTCTTCCCATAACACAGAAAACTGTAAGCACGGCCACTGTGATTGAGATGATGTTACGATCAAGTCCGCCGAACTGGTTGGTGCGCCTTCTAGTCATCAAGGCCCAAGTGAGGAGCAGTGCTCCTCATTGACCCAGGATAAGTTGGCGTCTCGAAAGAATTTTCGCGCAGCATTGATCCTAAGTTTAGGAAATTATCCTTTCGCAGAGAGATTTAAGGATACTTTTCCAGTCTCAGCCGTATCAAAGTTGTTCTTGTACGCCAGGGTTAAGGTTACTCACTGTTCGTGTGTATGATCGTTCACTAGATCAATTAGAGCATATTGGTGTTATTGTTTGCTGGCAGACATCAGATTTCAATGTTCGGCCAGCAGTGGGTGGAACAATGGCTCGGATTTTATTTGACCTGATTTCCTTTGTAGGTGGATTTTCATTCGGGCATTTATTATGCCTCAAGTAATTGCCTAGTTTGTAAGGTCTTCTACTGCCTAATCGGAAGCTTTCTGGTTGCCTCATTTAGACATGACATTAAAAGTTCGGAGAGCATTATTTTAAACGCTTTGGAGTTCTTTCCATTTGATGTCGCTTAGGAAATGAGTCCAAGCCGAGATTACATAACTCAGATTCGAGCAAGCAATTGCCTTAAAGACATTATTTCTGTTCTTACTATCATTGCTAAAGGATATTTATGTGACAAAAAAAACAGGAGATTACCTAAGGACCACTGCTAATATCTTCCGGTAACAAACTGTGGTACGCTAACAGTGTAGCTTAATAGACCAATGTAGGCAGTATAGGGCCAAGTCGCCGTTGTCTAATAAGTAGTGTGTAGGCTTACTATACGTAAGGCTACGATTCAAAGCCCAGGTCAGACATCTCCAACAACACCGAAAAATAAAGAAAAAAATTTCTTCGGCAAATCTGAGACTAAAAAAATTGCCGTGAAAAGTTTTTCAAAAAAATCTGTCGTTCGGAGTCGACTTTAAAATGTAGGGCCACCACTCATGTATACAATTAACACACATAAAACAAGTGGTTTGAGAAGCTAGGCCGTAATTCTGATTGAAGGTTTGTAATGTTCAATTATGTATGTATGTCCGCGGTCCATATTTCGAGGGTATAACACTGGCCAGCGAAAGAAAATAAATCAACAACAATTTGCTGCACAACACTCAATTTTTCGTTTTTCCTGTAACTTACTTTCCAACCGGTGTTCCAACACAATACGCTTCCTGAATAAAGGTTTGGTTGGTTGAGAATGTTTTTGTAGCTTGCTACAGAAATTTCGATAACTCCTGCTGGTAACTTCGATAATTCTCTTCCCCTCTTGCTGCTTATCAACAATGCCACTGTATTTTATTCTGCCAGTTAAATTTTGAAAGTTCCAGACTTAACTTAATGGCGTCATTAGTATTGATTCACATCTCAATTATATGTTGGACTTGAACTATTGCTGCTACAATAGCTGTGAAGACTACAACTATACATTTCTATCAATTTCTGTATTAATATTACCAGACATAGTGTCATTATCTATTTGAAATCACAGTAGAGCCGCCTTTGATAAATTTTTATGGGATACACCGGATGAAGGCTTAAGAAAGAGAGTATATCGTGGTGTACTTTTCTCCACAGAATATCATTTTAAATCTTGTATTCTAATCAATAAAAAAAAAATTCATTGGTTTGCCTAATGTTTTCTTCATTGCTTTATTAACGTTTTGCACTCATCTTTCAAACTCATATTTCTTAGAATTTCAAATATTTTGAAAATCATTCGGTTTGTATGAATCAGCGAAAAAAAAATTTTTTGATGACTAGTGATTCTGTTCAAGTGTAAAGATTATTGTAGAATACTTGATGAAATGTAAGCCTTAATTACATGCAAAACATGAAATTATGTAAAGTTATGGTGGTTATACATCAAATCAAAATAAATCCCATCATATTAGCATTCAAAAGTTATTCGTAGAAGAATGATACGGCAAAAAGAAAACTTTATCTTTCAGTAATTGATAATGCTTAAGACAATTGAAGATATTTCAAGTCGACTGTTTAGCACCCTACCTACCTAACTATATGTGTATGAGGTTTAGCAATAACAGTTTTAAAAAAAATCTACATTCAAGCCAAATTCATTAGTTATTATGATTAATAGCTTCCGTTGAGCATTTTTTTCAACTGTGGCATCATTTAATTGAAATCTAAATAAAGTATCCTGCCTTCTTGTAAATACATTTAATGTCCATTGAGTCCAAAATGTTAATAAAAAATAATTCACATGTCACTGTCTGCATACGTAAGAAGATCTCTTAATAAAACACCTTCTCTTAATGCCACATGCACAAGGGTTTTGGGTATTGAAATTTTTATCATTGACTTCATTATATTTGTTCTTTTCCATTACACAAACACACATACCATATAACGGTATATACGCATTCATATAGACAGTGTAACAACTGTACGAAACGTAGAAACATTTCTTATCAGACACGATAATAAATGACCAAAAGTATTCGCCCGGAATATTAAGTAAGTTTTTATCCATACAGACGAATAATTATTTTTTTCTTTTTTCTGACAGAGAAGAGTGTTAGAGTGAAGTTTTTTGTGTCAAATTTTAGACAAAATTCTACACAAGTTCGAGGGCTGTTTAGGCAATATAATTGGGTAGTGTTTTGGCGTATGCCATGATTCAAACCCTAGGTCAGACATCTCCGTAAAATAGGTGAAATGATCTATTAATTTCGCGAGCAGATTTATTTTTTCCAAGTAAATTTCCACAATTTCCTGGCATTAAACTATTCATGAAAACTTGCCAAGATGATTGAATAGAACAGTAAGTTTAATCATCTCTGATGTGAAACCATATCAATAGTTCTCATGAAGCAAAAATAACATTCGACGTAAGGTCGAATATATTGATATTTTCACTACCTTGAAAAAATCAATCAAAGACGAACACCCCACATGCTTAATCATTCTGAATGGCAAATATCCACGTTATAAATCTTAAGAAGTCCACTGAAAGATTTCCTTGATCCACTCACTTAGTTTGAAGAATTATTTTCTTCTTCTTGGAATGTTTTTCTTATTTTTACAAATTATTTAAATATTCCCCTCGAGAACGGATCTAGCAGCACGGTTTTCAGATTTCCATAAACTATACTCTAACCGATCTTTCGAAATTTTGGTGCTATTGGTTCATCGTTAGTTAATCTATGAATATAAACATATGTTTCAGAGACATGTTTCTGAGTCATGTTTCAGATACTTTTTTAGTGAAACTTTTGAGTATTGAGGATAGCTTCATACAGGAGCATAGTTTTTATTACATAATTGAAATTTGGTATATCCGTGCTGCTTAACAGATTTTGTTCAGGCAACAAAAAATTCGATGTAGCTGGGTTTGGCCGATTGGAGACATTGTTATTCACAATATTGTCAGTAGATATTAGTCAGAGTTCATTAAGTATGTCCTACGTGATAGAGAATTGGTGGAAGAGTAAGCATATCATATCATATTCCAGACATTCTAGATAAATACGTAGGCATCATAAAATTTTTCTTTTCTTATGCATATTTATGCGTATTTTAATCGTAAACTGCGGCAAAGGATCTTTGCGATCAGAAGAAAAAAGTTTATCCTCTTCTGGGCGTCAGGTCCTGTGGGAATACGTGGTAATGAGAAGGCGCATGATTAGAACATGTCTGTGGATCGGAGAGTGAAATATATGGAAGAAGATAGCAAGCGGAAGGAAAGCTAGAGGGAGAGGGAGAAGCGCAGGGGTTTGAGGCAATTGCTGATCATTACAACCCTTCAGTCAGGATTACGAACTAGTTTCCAACAATTCAATAGGAGGAGACTGTTTAGGAATAATCTGAGAACAGTACACTGTAGGCCAATGTGCACTTGAAGGTATTATTTTGAATCTGTGTAGAAGAGTGAATCATCAGAATACATGCTTGGACACTAAGAGGCCTTAATGCACATACATGCATACATAATTGATCATTACAACCTTTCAGCCAGGATTACGACCTAGTTTCTTACACCACCTATGTTGTGTGTGTTAATTTTCTACATGAGTACCGGGATCTGCAGTATAAAGTCAACTCCGAAAATTTTCATGGCAATTTTATTTACTCTCAGAGTTTTTGCCAGAAATCTGCTGAGAGGAAAACGCCGAAAAAATATTTTTTTCCGTATTTTGTTTTGTTGGAGACGTCTGACCAGGGGTTTGAAAAGTTGCCTCACGTCTACTTTTAATGTCATTAATGTCGGCATTAATACATCCGAGAAGAAAACACTTGGCTGCATATCAAAACAGGGAATTGTCTTTGTAGACATCGGGCAGCATCCTGTAGTTTGTCAGGCTAATAGGTATGGGGGACATATTACAATGATACCCCGTATAGATCGAAGGACGTATAAGATATATTGCAATGTCACCTATACATGATAGCAACAATAGGATGTAGTGAAAAAGAACAAATGCCCTCGCTCTTTAACAACTTTCACAACAAATTTTTTATAACAAAATATCCAGGCTAAGTAAGGATATTTCCTTGTGACCTGGCCATCATGGAATATATTTACAACTTGAATAAAGTCCTACCCTCGTACATTTATAATAAAGCCAACCTCTACAATAAATAAATGTTTTACAAGAGCAACCATAACAAACTGAATGTACATGTAAGTGGAAATGAGGACGTTGAGGACGAGGATGATGATGATGATGATGTTGCTTAAAAAAATATGGTGGTCATACCATTAATTTGGTCTGACCACATGTGGTGTCTCAGCATGAATGTTTTTTACAAACAAGCCAGAAAATAAAAATTGAAAAATCAAAGAGGAGTTCAATTTATTCATGTTCACAAACATAAAACACTAACAGTTAAACACAGTTGAAGGTTTTCTACCAATACTTGAATACTTTTTTTAAATTAAAAACCAATGTTTAAAATCTGGGCAATTAAATAAGAACAAAAAACATAATCGACCCCAACATTTTGAGTAAAACCATTATCGAAACCAATTGAAGGTACATTAAGCCGATAAGTAATGAAAAGTTTATCAAATACTACAATGGAATTATTATCAGTGTTGCTCTTTAGTCTGTCTCTACCGAGAAAATAATCAATTTCTGGATATGCAAAGCCAATATTTGAAACTGATTTTATTGGTTTTCACTGAAATTCAAACAGAATAGATAGGAAAATGCAAATGAAAACTTATTCTCTGTTATCTACACCCTTTTCCCAAAAACATATCAGAAAAAGTGAAGGGGAGAGAGAAAAAATGTTTGTCTACTTTGGCCAAAAGGCCATTGACAGACAGTATAGAATGAATGAATTCTTCTTAAATGCCATAAAAATTCTGTTCCATTGAAATCAGCGTAATTTATGTGAATTCTGCAGTAACACTTACTTCAATAATTGCTTTGACCTCATTATTTACTCACTTGTTATCACTAGGAAGTGATAACAACAACTGAAACGGAGATTAAGGAATATTCAAAATTGTATTGGAATTTTATGTTATACAGTTACAGACATGCGCTGTAGCCGAAAGGATATTTTCGCTCTTTGCAAAAGGATGTGTCTAAAGGAATGCATGCTGCATGAGACTTGGGAATGAAACAGACTAACATCGTGGAATTAAAACATGTTAAATTAACAGTATCATACAGTGGCGTGTTTATCAAAAATATTTTAAATGAACATGAGGTTAAAAGACTTTTTTTTATAATTAAGGCATCAGAAGTTTCTGTATGTAGTGTGTTGTTCATTAGATATGATGCCGTGGTTTAAACTCCAGGTCATACATTTCAAATAAAACGAAATATAAACAATTTTTTTGTCGCCGACATCCTCTCTAGAGTTTTCTGTCAAAAACACGGAGAGTAAATAAAATTTCCATTAGAAGTTTCTCAAAAATCTGTTGCCACACATGGATAAACATTAATATACAACACATGGTTGGTGTGGGAAACTACATCGTATACTAACTCCTTGGAGCACCACCATCGCAACACCGAGCAAAACCTCAAGGGAGTGTGGGAACTTCCTAAATGAATGAAAATTCAGCGTGTTTATCTCATTAGATATTGTATCAGAATATTTGTTCAGTAAATTGTCATGGATGGTCAAGCATGCCATAATGATATTGATAGGGCCCAGTTGATAATTGATCCTGATTTTCATTGAAAAATTATATCACTGGGTGTAATTCAGGCAAACGTATGTAATTAGTTTTGAAAATTTTGCTTATATTCAGAGTTTCCGCGAAATGTCTGCTCTAAACTTTAATAAATTATTTTGTTATACGACTATCAGGTTTCATTTAAACATTATCACATGCTGTTCTTAAACTACAGAACCTTTATACTCTGAACCATTTGAATGGCTCTTATTACTTACTACAGGAGACTGAAAGTGAAAGCTTCCATAGTTTTTTCATAAGAAATATAAAATCAAAATACTGGTGTTTCGCTTTTACATCGCTTAACATTAAAATTATAAACAAAATGTACAAAAACAAAACAATGCAGTAAACAAACCTGTTTACAAATTATCGTACTACTTAATATAACAATAAACAACAGCAAAAAAAAAAAAAAGTTAAACAAGTAAACAAGAACACACAAACAACACTACAAGAATAAATGTAAACAAAATACACAAACAACAATACTGAATGTAAACATCGATGTTTACATTTATAAAGATTTCGAGAAGGAGAAGTCACGAACATTCGGCTTCAAGAATATTCATCAGACTAAATATCCTGCCACATAAAAGGCAAGGCAAAGCAGGCGAGCGAGTTAGTGAAGTTCAGTCCGTCTTGTGTGAAGACGCCGCGTGTTTGAAGAGAGTAATCTTGATTTTACGATCTCCTTCACAAAGATCTGTCGAATAATGGTCTAGTAATTGTTATTGTTTATGCAAAGGGTATAAACAGAAGAATAACAAAGAAAAGCAATTGTTGTTGTTTACATCAAGTTGTGAATAGTGGCACACAGACATGTGCGAATAATAAAGAATTTAATTAAAACTAAACACAAATTTATTTTTATTTTATTTGCAATCTACGAACTCATATTTTAAACGTTTTTAAAATGTTAAAACGTAACACTATTGTATATGATCGTGCCACTAAATTGCTATGTATTATTGTCACTAGATCACATCAGAAAAAGAGACACCCAAATAACATAACTAACGTAGTTAATATGATTGTTAGAATTGTCCTCTGATTGTGCTGACTCTTATTATTCAGTCACTTGGGAATCTTTCCACATATCGTGTATATAGAACGTTCGCCATCCCTCTGGATACAGCTGTATAATTTTTTAACTCCACAGTAAGTAAATATGAACTTTTTATGAGGGTAAGTAGTCTCCTCAGTATTGTTACAGCATTGAACACACCATACAATATTCTTACTACATGGTTTATGAATTATAATCTTTAAGCATAATTCTGTACCCGGATTTCGATGTAAAGTGCTTACAAACATAACAGGACCGTATCGCTGTTATAGCTTTATTGAGAGAAGTGATATGAGAGAAGTCGAATGTTAGTCTATCGATGCATAAAACTGTTTAAGGAAAAAAATGGTAAAAACCGCCACTGGTCTGACCATCCATGCACAGTTCAAATGCCGGAAGTCAACAAAACTGCCAAATCAAAAATTGTGGAAAAAATTGTGTCCCGGAAAATAAATGTCTTGCAAAAGGCTATGAATCGCATTCTTACATTTTAATTACTTGGAATTTTCAAACATCTTTTTAAAACAGAGCTTAAAAATAATATGTTGAAAAGTGTAAATAGCTTTTGGAGAGGCACGCTGATAACTTGCACAGAACAATTTTGTTTATCGATGAAAGAATATTTACCGTCGAGGAAATATCTTACAATCAAAATGATAGAGTGTAAGCATATTCGTCTAAAAATGCATTTGAAGGTCTCAAAGAGTCATCAATCAATACAAGTCTCTTACGGAGAGGTCGCTCACTTGTCTTTCTGAAAACAAGGTTTCAAAATATCGTCAAAATACAAAGAAAGCATTTCGAAAACTGTTTAAGACCCCTTAACCATTCTATTTCGCCGTTGTCCCGTAGGTTGGATGTTGACTTATTAGATGTGAGGCCACGGTTCAAACCTCAGATCAGTCATCTCCAACGAAACGAAATATGAAAAAATATTTCTTCGGCGACTTCCTCTCAGCAGATTTCTGGCAAAAACTCTGAGAGTACATAAATCTGCAATGAAAAAGTTTCTCAAAAATCTGTCCTTCGGAGTCGACGTTAAACTGTAGGTCCCGCCGCTCAAGTATAAAATTAACGCACACAACATGAGTGGTGTGAGGAGCTAAGCCATAATTCTGATTGAAGGGTTGTAATGGCCAATTATGTATGTGTATGTACATATGTATGAAATATTGTAGTGAACAATTATGTAAATTATGTAAAACTGTCGTGGACTTCTGCTGCAGTAATCTGCGCCAGATCATCAATGTCATTAACGACTCAGCTTGGTTTTGAAATTATTAACCACCATTGATATCATGGCCCTGTGGCAGTACTGATTTTAACCGCCTTTAGTCCTGAAGGCAATTATGGTTAATCACAAACGATACCCCAACATTGATTCTCTAAAGACAGCATTTATTCGTGCTGTAGCCAATTTTTCGATTGACGAGGTACTTGGGACCAAAGTTACTCATTTCTAGTCGCGAAGGCTACGCTTACAAGTTTGTATTAGAAATTTGAAATGCACTGTGGAGTAAATTGGCAAATTAATAACGAACAAGGCATAGTTAAAGATTGTTACTGCTGTCTAAAGTAACGAAGCCTGTAGCAATATATGGGCGACCAGTATGGATGAGTAATAGGATACCCATTTTTAAAGATGAGTAATTTCCTTATCAACTTGACATACTCGTAAAAACTGAAAAAAAAATGTTCATTATAAAAAACAAGATTCAAATGGCAATGACTTTTAAAAATAACATAAAAAAAAATCAAGAAAAAGAAAGGAAACAAAAAAATTTAACACAGCGTTTACAAAGACACACTTTCAAAGAGAGAGAGAGACACATCCCTAAACTAAGTAAAACATCTATTTTGGCCATAAAAATATATTTGAAAAGCAAAAAGAAAAAAGAAACATTTTTTAATATTTTTTGTTTTGAATTGTGCTTTTATTTCTCATTTAACGCCAAGAAAAAAAAAACCGAAACAAAATATTTCAATTCCATTTTATTTCAATCTGTAGTTTTATTTTGTTTTTTATTACCATAAATTTTTTTAGTCCATTTTAGAAACCGAGAGAGAGTTCAAAGGAATTTGCAAACATTTGCTAAGTTTAGTACGCCACAGACATTAAGCCAGTAGAATAGTTGTTGAGCACACGATAATTTGGAACAAAAAACATACAAAAAATCAAACTCTAAAACATATTACAACTCATAAGGCAGTGGTAGAAGAAGGACGATGAAAAAAAAACGTTAACGTACTTGATGTAAAGAAACATTTTGAAAACTATAAGGAGATATTCATATGTTCGACGATGAAATTTAATTAAATTTTATTTAAAGCGGTATCCACTACTGGCTTTCGCAGACTTACGGGCGCTGGCAAACGAAAATAAACAGAAAATGAATGAAAATGAGACACACAAGGAAATGAAAACAGGATTATTGAGCATAAAAATGGGTCGTTGGCGATAAGAGCTGTTAACTTTAAGTGTAAATAATCAAAACTGAAATGAAAGAGAGTTTAAGAGAATTAATGAAACAAAGAACCGAAGCAATATATTCGAAAGACAGAGAGAGAGAGAGTGAGAGAGTGTGACAGAGAGTGAATGTGAGAAAAAACGGATGCTGTAGTGTTTCATTTCCGTTAAGCCATAACTGAAGCATTTTATTGAAAATGTTATTTTATTTTGTGTTAGTGTATGTGTTAAGTGTTAGTGTATATGTATGTTAACAAATAGACATACTGACACACTCTTTGGATGCTCGACTCTTGTTAACTATTATCTCATACTCTTGCGCCTTTTTTTGGTAGAAAAACAAAACAAAAAATCCAAATGAAAAAGAGGACAACGAGAACACAAACATTATTACGATACGATAAAAATGCTCCCTAAGAATTTTCTCTCATTTATTTTAAACAAACACTTCGTTTAGAGTCGTCATCGTTTTCATCACAAGTCGCCGTCGTCGTTTTTCTATTTTCTGTTTAACAAAAACACAACAATTTTTCCCATCGTATTTGATGACGATTCGGTTCCATATTTTTGTTCCATATTCTTTTCAAACGGCTGGTAACAGTGTATTCGTACATTTGTATGTATGTATGTATGTGTGTATATGGGTCCTTACTCGTATTACGCTGCTGGTAATGAGCCATACGTTAAGTCGTCACTAACTTTAGACTGTTTCAGTCGTCATTGCGTGTTGTAGGTGGTCGGGTGGTGACTCCAGCTAAAAACCTAAGAATAGAACAAAAACTCTACTGAACTGAAAATCCTTAAATTCAAGGAAGCATAATAAAAAATAAGAACAAAAAAAAAGATGAAATTAAAAAATATACAAGTAAAGAAGAGTACGAAGTAACATTTTGAATAAAAAAAAATTATTTTTTAGGCCAGTGTTTTGGCTTTTAAATAAAACAAGAACTTGACAGCATTAAGGCATAAAGAAAAATCTGCAAACGAGCAACTCCCTGAAAAGAATTCTTGGAATCCAGAACTAAAAAACATTTACTTGACCAGTTACGAAACGTGAGTGGTGTGAACAAGATGTGTTTTTTTATGTTAACGTGTGGTCGTTAAAAACGTAACGAAAACAAATGCTAAAAAATAAAAGCAACGTATAACAAAAATTAAAAAAAAAAAAAAAATTATTTGTGCCAAAAAATGTGTGTAACAATGAAATTAAATTTTAAAAATTCGTATTAAATTTTTTTTTTAATTGAACTAAAATGTTAAAAAAAAATAAAATTTTCCATATATTAAATTTTTTTTTAAACTAATGCGTAAGATTTTAACACAAAAAATACTTTTAATTAATAGAAAATCAATTTAACTTAAAACATTTTTTTTTAATTTTATTTTTTAATTTTTTTTAAATAAAAAATTATTTTTCCAAAATTTTTTCAATTTTAACAAAAACTATGAAAAATTCTTAAAAAAAAAAATTACAAATAAAACAGTGAATTCAAACCAGAAATGTTAACCACAACATTTGATTAAAATTCATGTCGTTGGTAAAAATTTTTATACAAAATCGGTTTTTTTTTACACTAAGAGTCTGGTCGATGTTTATTAGTTTTTAGCTGTAATATCCTGCTAATCAATTATCACCATTTAATTGTATGCTCCAAAACACATCCATATATTTTGCCTATATATTGAGGTTTTTGCTGGTTTCTGTGGTAAGTTTAAAACATGCATAAAAAAATAATTTCATTTTAAATAAAATACTTTATTAAATAGAAATAAAAACTAAACAGAAGCATAAAAGAATTCAATATTAAGTGTCGTTTTTTTCAAGGCATTTTGAAATTGAAATTATTTAACAGCAGCCGTATTAAACATCTACTTTAAACCAACATTTAATTTTTGCCACATTATACTTTTGTAGAAATTTTCATATTTTAATTGATCTGATAATAATAAATGTTGTAAATAAGCAACAAATACGATTATTCATTTATTTTATTTTCTTGTATTTCAGACAGTTTTCTCTATAATTAAGTCAATATTTTACACATTTTATTTGTTTTTCTTATTTCAAACAATTATTATGTGAGTGAAAACCCCGAAAACATTTTTTAATTGAAACAAATTAGAAGAAGCCATCAACATTCGTATACAAATTAATTTACAACTGACTTAGAAGTCCTTATAAAAAAAATTTTTTTTTATAATTATATTATTTTTGAATAAGAAATATTTCTGTAAATTTATAAACTATTTAAAGTGGGACTACTCGTATTTTAAATCCACATTTTAAATTTGCTCCATTTTAAGTTGTAAATATAGTCACTAAAACTATTCCATCCGACAATCATCGTATTCATTACACGTTGCGACAGTCAAAATACACCTAGCTAATGACATAGTGGTTTGTTGAATAGAGCTCAAAAATATTTTTTTATATTTCTCGAACCCTCCAAAACTTGGTTTATTTGACAAAAACGATATTTTTGATATATTCACACAAAATTATTAATTACCCAAACATACTTTAACCTATTTTCAAAATCCAAAGTTTTTTGAAAAGGGGACAGATGAGCCTTTAAATGATATACATAAACATATGGTTCAAACTTACTTATGAGTTTTGATCGGGTAAACTTCGAAAATAAGTTTTTTTTTCTATTTTTCAAATTTAGCTATTCTTAATTGCAAAATTTAATTAAAAAATAAGTGATGCGTTCTGAGTAGTTATGAGTAGATAGTGTGTTCGCTTAGAAGACGTATGGCCCAGGATCGATCCCCAGGCCAGACATCAAAATGAAATATGAAAAATAATATTTCTTTGGCGACTTCCTCTCAGCAGATTTCTGGCAAAAACTCAGAGAGTAAATAAACCTGCCATGAAAAAGTTTCTCAAAATCTATCGCTCGGAATCAACGTTAAACTGTAGGTCCCGCCATTCAAGTATAAAATTAAGGCACACAACGTGACTGGTGTGAGAAGCTAGGCCGTAACCCTGACTGAAGGGTTGTAATAGCCAACTATGTATTTATGTATGTGTGTATGATGCGTTCTGAAAATGCACTTCGTTTAATCAAATTGGACAAAATTTACCCTAGTTATTATTTAAATAGTATAACAGTCATGTTATATTTTTATATATGTCAACTTATCAAATAAACTTTCAGTTTAAAAATTTACAAAAGTTTTGATGGATCTTGATTGTTTATCGCAAAATGTGTCAATTTCACGTTTGTACGACTACTAGAAGTCGGCTAGTATATATAATTTTTTTTTTTTAATTAAAAAAAATTTAAAAAATTGGAATTATGTGTGTCATCTTTATAACAAATTTTTAATTCGAATAAGAAATCCCAAAAACGTTGTTTGTTCAACTTAAAGTGAAAATGCAGTTCTTTTGTAAATAAAAATTTCAATATATCAAATATTATTATTCAAATATAATAAATAAATAAATAAATACTAAATAAATAATAATTAAATAATAAAGACCTATTGTAAGATTTTAATGTTTAAGTCGTCACATTCGAGTATGTAGTGTGTCCAGCCGCGGTTTAAACCCCAGGAAATTACTGGCAAAAACCCTGCGAGTAAATAAAATAAAATGTTTCAGAAAAAGCTAAAAATTCTACTTACTTATGACATTTATTTCATGTGTAATAATGCAAATTATAGGACACTTTATTCAGTTGAAATATACCCAGTTTATCAATGAATTACATTTAAAATTTCGGTGAATACTTGTACACTATTTTTAGTGCTAGGCTCCTTAATAATCTTGACTACCAGCAGGAACATCTAAATTAATGAGAAACAAATGATCATATTAATGTTGCGAGGTCTGAACTGGATATGGTGGATTCATTAAAACTTTCCAGCTATGCTGTCTAGGCTTATGTATATGTTGCCCGTTTTATTGCACTGTATGCTGTACTCTTTATGAGTTCATTATGAGGATTTTCGTATAACTTAAGAAGTGTATGAATATATTTATTGTTTTCACGATATTAAATTTATACTTGTTCTTGTGAATTAAAATAACATGTTGCAGAAAGAAGTACACTTTCATGTAGGATAGGAATTTCTTATAAATAAATTACAGAGAGGTTTCGCTTGTTAGAACTAACGCCTTATGCAATGTCCCCGGGTAACCGTCGTAAAGAGACATGCATGATTAAATGAGAAAAATGCTACTTGGCCCAGAGAAAATGAAAATGATACTCTCTATAGCTATATAAATCAGTAGTTAGATATTATAACCCTTTAGTAAGAATTAAAAACCTAGCTTATCACACCACCTATATTGTGAGTGTTAATTTTATCCGTGAGAGGCAAAACGGTTTAATTTCGACAGCGAGCGACAGATTTTTGAGAAACTTTTCAAGAGGATTATATTTACGCTCAGAGTATTTGCCAGAAAACTGCAGAGAGGTAGAGACAGAAATTTTTTATGTTTCCTTTCGTGTCTGAGATAACTGAGCTGAATTATGAACCAAAGGGTCGCGTCTAATAAGTCAACACAGTAAATCCTATACTATGTGGACTTCAAAGCATCTTGTTAGTAAATATACCTTCGAATTAAGGTTTGGAATTGTGTTCAGGATTTCGACGAAAGGCGAAAAGTTTATTGTATTGTTTACATACATACATACATACATACATACATAATTGCCCATTACAACCCTTCAGTCAGGATGACGGCCTAGCTTCTCATACCACTCATGTTGTGTGCCTTAATTTTTATACTTGAGCGTGGGGACCTACAGTTTAACGTCGACTCCGAACGACAGATTTTGAGAAACTTTTTCATGCCAGGTTTATTTACTCTCAGAGTTTTTGCCGGAAATCTGCTGAGAGAAAATCGCCGATCGCAGTATTTTAGAAGATAACAAACTATGTGTTTTAATTAATTTAAGGTTCTGCTTTATCTGCTGCATTGTTTTATTTCAACCATATAATTAATATTACATGTATGCATACAATTTATAAAAAAAAGGAGAGTTTATATGTACATAAATAAACCTCATCATAAATTTAAATTCCATTAAATAAAAATAATAATCTATTGGAGAAAAATACATTTCATTTCAATTCATTCTATTTTATTTGAATACATACGAATATAAAATCCTTGTTGCAACATCATTACATTCGTTGCAAATGTAATGAATGCAATATTTTTGTTTGAATAAATATTTCTGTGTAAAATAATTTAATCGCATTCTAATTCAATAAATTAGTGTGAAATTTTTATTTTTATTTTTTTCCCAGTTTATTCCACTCAATGGTCGTTCGAGTCGGTCTGTTTTTGGTTGGTTGAAATTATAAACGAAATTAAGTTTTTATGATATTTTTTTTTTATGTTGTTTTGTTGGCGACGTATTCAAATATTCAAATAAATTAAAATGAATTTTTGCAATTTAAGGTTGTTTAATTATATATAATTGATCTATTTAATTAAAATTGTGTGTGAATTACTCTACATTGAGTCAGTTGCATGCATTCATGTACATACGAGTATCTCTGTCTGTTGTTATCAAATATATGTATTTTTTTTTTTGTTGTTTTTTTTTTTGTTTAGCTAATAAATAATTTCAATAAAAATTTGTTGAACAATCCATACAAATTCTTGAATAGAATTTAATTAGTAAAATTAAAAGGAAATTCTAATAAACAAATGCAAAAAACAAAAACTACGGCTTATTATTTCTGTTTTTTTCTTTTTTTTTGCATTCAATTTTATTTATGATGTAAAGCTGATTTTATTTTAAAATATCTCGAATCTATTGTAACTCAATAGCATTGAAATGAAAATTTCAATTGAAAATCAAAATGATTTATTGTTTTTTAATGTAAATTACTATAAAATTAATTTTTATTTCAATCATTTCCATTTAAATCAAAAATATATGTTTCGTTAGATAATTTTTGTTTTTTTTATATAGAGGTACTAAAGTACTTCATCCAAATAATCTATTGCACTACCTTCAATCTATACAAGGTTTCTCTATAAGGACTTTCCCATGCACCTCACTCTGACATACTTAAAGATGCTATTCAATGTTTGCAGGAAAAACTCATGTCTAATGCTTCATAACGCCGCACAGATCTCAGATCTATTCAATGTTTGAAAGAACAACTCCCTGGCTAGTGCTTTATAACACCAAACATATCCCAATAGTGTGTTCTGTGACTTGTATTATTCATCACAGAATATGCACTTACAGCAAATCCCATTTTGAATACATTATCTTTCAGTCTACCATGAGTGGCAGGCTGTAGTTGCCATTCAATTAGGTTATAGTAGTAACCTCATAACCTAAAATCCACCAAATTTGTCCTGCCTCGCTGATTTAGCTTGGCTAGACACTCCCATTTTAATCCTAACATAATATTGTTGGGCCATATCTCAATGGTGTAAAATGGTATGTAGATTAGCAAATCACTCGGTGGTCCCTATGGCCCATTGTGTTATCCCGTGCGAGGTTATTCTCCTTGTCAAGGTCTATTAGTGGAGTAAGGGCCAGTTGCCTTAGTGACACGTTCGGCACCATGCTCAGATCTTCAAATGTCCTGTCATTTAAAAAAATGAAAACGTCTGTTCTGAAATGCAGGACACTCGCATAAAAGGTATTGTAATGATTTCGTTTCTTCCACATCATGACAGTTATCCTGGTGGGACAGACCGAACTTGTCAGCGAAACATGCAATAGCGCAGTATCATGTTTGAATTTCTGTTAGAATGTAAATCGTTCTCTTATCAAACTCAAGTAGTGTCCTAGTTCTCCCACTGTCCCCTGATGGATAGAACAGCATTGAAAATCGGAGACCACGATGTTGGACTACCCATGGTTTGTTGAATTACAAGCTTTTCCAATTTTGAAAAGTAGTATTGGAGAGGCACATATATCCAATCTAACGTTTTCTCCACAGACATTAGCGATCCCTTCGCAGCCATTTTGTGCTCCTTTTCGTTTTCCTCTATGCCACAGTGGCCCGAAACCCAATGTCGACGTATAAGGTGTAGAGAGTCCATGCAATTTCTGACGCATTTAGATTACGTTGATTTCCCAATATTTTACTATGAAAGCGAAAGCGCTGCTCCTATCTCTCTGTCTATCTTTGACTGATTCGCTTCCAGATTATTCTATTCTACATTTTAAACATTATAGATTTTGTTCGTTCTGATACTAGTTAGTTAGAGAATTAGCCAATTATTCTGTCAGGTTACGAGGCTTTCTGGTAAGTGTCGCATTTTTCCTAATTACAGCATCCCTTATCCCATTATAGGTCATTTTATTATTGTTTCAGTCGTACCATTGACATCTAGGCTGTCTATATGATCCAAAGTACTATTTTTAGTTTCAACGTTTTTGCCCATGTATATACATGTTCCACAATGGCATCTTTGTGGCATGGCTAACAATCTCTGAAATATTATGCATATGAGACCTCCACGTCAGTTTACTCCGTTATAATACTATCGGATATTTTGACCTCATTTTTTCGTGAGATGAACTTACCCAAGTGTCCAGTATTATATTTAGGGAGTTTCTTTCGTCTCGTAAATGATGCTACTGAAGTTTTTCGATAGTTTGTCTTTACACCGATAACATATTCTACTAACATACAATCTCTAAACCGCTTTGCATAATGTCTCCAAGAGTCTACTTAGCCTTGAAGTTATTACTTATGTACATACAGACATACATAATTGGTCATTACAACGCTTTAGTCAGGAGTAGGATTCCCAATGAAATATGTTTTCATATTTATGTTTAATAATATAATATATATAACATACATATATAATATAATATAATATGTTTTCATATTTCATTTTGCTGCAGTTTTCTGAGCCGCGGCCTCACATCGAATAAGCCAACACACTATCTACTAGGTTAAAGCGACTTCAATTTCCTTTTAAATTAATGCCTCAGTGATTTCATTACGAGCTCATCCCTGTTATGCTCGTTATCATGGTAAGATAACAGCTTAACATTTGCACAACCAGTGTTATGCACTTGAATGTTTACATTCCTTCTATTCAAAGACCTGTTAATAACTTCGTATGGAGTTTTGTCTAGTATACCCTATATTGTCTCGACGCTCTACCGTCTTCAAAATAGTGGAGATTTCCAGCTTCTTAATCCCGTAAAAACGGTTTCGTGGTTCCAACTATATACATGAGTTTGACAGAAGAAGTTTATCTCGGTCTTGTTGACTAACGGCTCTGTTTGATATAGATTCTACTAAACAGTCTCCACTAATTAAAAATTAAAATTTAATTAAAATTACTTTATAATACAGTTATATCGTGAAGTATTGTATGTTGGGACCCAGTATATCGGTTCTCCAACATTGTATTGTAGGGATATTCTGCAGTCGTACGTGATTCATTTAATGCCTTCAAGTGCTTTTCAAATACACTCAATTTGCTTTCGTTTAATTATCCTGCATCTCAATTAATAAAATGAAATCCCTACAAAATCTCTTTCTTATTATAATATTTTCAAACAGCAGTGCTTATCTCTTCAATTTCTAACGCTTTTAGCCGTTGTATTGTATTAACAATTCATGTTAAATGTTGCATTTAAATTAAACAAAATAATTAAGCCAGACAAATGATTAAGGATTAAAAGGAAATTGTTATTTATAAAAGGAAGAAACAAACAAACAATGCACTCACACTTCATATACATACATAAATACATGCATACATAGATAAACACATATAAATACTCATATGGTTAATTATCCTTAAATAAATAATAAGAGAGAGAAAGAGAGACTGATGCTCATTTAGAGACAAATATTTAATGGCATTAAATCAGGATAGGAAAGTCCTTTTAATATCTTAATATAATCAAGAATCTGATAAACGAAAATAATGGGAGATACAAAAACAAAAATAAAAATAAACAGAGAGAGAAGTGTTATAATCATAGTGTGTAGTGTATGTATATTATGTATACATCTATAAACATATACAATAAATCCCTTACACACACATAGGATATATAATAAATATTGTATGGAAAGAGCATTACATTAAAAACAAATAAAATTCTGAAGGAAATTCTTTTTACGAGCCACTTAATTTAACACATTTCTGTTTAAGGAGGGCAAGCTTATTTACATTAAATGTAGAGAGCTTACTGATTCAGGAAAGAAGTTATTAGAAGTGTGAAAGAGATAGAAGATCTCATAGCGTTATAGCAAAATTATATCGGGTAGGTAGAGTATGCACTCGAAAGCCATTACGCTAGTTTATCAAGAAGAAATTACGTTTAAAAGCAGGCATTGTCCATGTATCTGTTATTGATGTCTAGTGTGGAATTGGCTATCTCTTCTAAGCAGCCTGGTTTACGACATAGTTTCTTACAGCACTTATGTTGTGTGTGTTAATTTTATACATGAGTGGCGGGATCTACAGTTTAAATTCAACTCCGAACGACAGATTTTTTTTTTTTATTTACTCTCAGAGTTTTTTTCCATATTTTGTTTTGTTGCATGTGTCTGACCTGTGATTTGAACCGTGGTCTCACATCTAATAAGCCAACAGATGAGTTGTTGGTAGTGTCTTGACTAAGAATACGAAAACTCTCGTCTACAAGTGTCAGTGCTCTTTATACCTTACCCTTGGACCATCTATAAAATCGACGTTAAACTTTAAGTTTTGTCATTGAACTTTAAGTTTGTTTGAGAAGTTAGGCAATAATCCTGACTGAACTATTGAACTATCGCGAAACTATAGAATTCTCAACCGAAATTATATGCACAAGAATTTTCTTTTTTTCCCCGGTGTTCTGTTCTTGTCGCTCAAGTCTTCGTTAGGAAAGTGAGTTGTTTTATCCTCGTAGCTTTCACCTAAATAAAACAGTTCTGATCTATTACATACATACATACATAATTGGTCATTACAAACCTTCAGTTGGGATTACAACCTAGCTTCTTAGATCAACCAACGACTGGCAGGACATACAGTTTCAAGTCGATTGATTGATTTTTGAGCAACTTTTCATTGTTAATTTTGTTAACTCTCAGATTATTTTGCCAGAAATCTGCTGAGATTCGTCGAAAGTAATAATTTCACAAACTCCGCTGGGGTTTGATTCGTGGCCTCACGTCTAATAAGCCAATACATTATTGACTAGACTACGGCGACTTCAACAGTGGATGGATACGCCACATATAATATTGCAAAGCATGATGGATGCCTCTCGTGGACATTATTGACAGTAACACCAAATCTAAGACATTTTCAAATGCTCATGCAACAAAAAATTCAAATGAATTCATGAGTGACATTCCTCTTCACATTGGCAAACAGATTATTTCATACATATTTAAGTCATTTGCATAGCAAAGATGTATTAATGATATCATATGCATATGGAAAACAAAATTTGATTTAAACCTAAAAAGATTTTCATCTGAGGAACCTTATGGTAATCGTAAAGGAATGCTTTCTTCTGAAATAACACGCAAGGAGGCTGGAAATAGTTCACAACAGGAACGAAGTGCTTTTGCAGAAGCTGTAATAATGAGAAAGAAGAGTAAACTACAATACGTCTGTTAAGATTCTTATTGAAGTTATAGAATCGATACAGACATCCATAATTGGTCATTACAAGCCTACGGTTAGGATTACAACTAAGATTCTTACATCATTTATGTTGTGTGTGTTAATTTAATACGTGAGCAGCGGGACTTGCAGTTAGTTGACTGCCGACTACGAACGATAGATTTTTTTTTGATAAACTTTTGGGATATTTTTTATTTAATCCCAGAATATTTACAAGAAATCTGCTGAAAGGAAGTCGGCGAAGAAATAGTTTTTCAGAATTTATTTTGTTGCAGTAGTCTGTCCTGGGGCTTAAAGTTTCAAAATTTTGAACTGTGGCCTCACGTGTAATAAGCCAACGTCTAATAAACCAGAACAGATTTTCATGTTAGGAACCTTATGGCATTTATAAAGGAGGATTTGCTTCTGGAAATAATTTTAATAACTTGCTTGGTAATTATAATGCCGAGGAAGAAGAGACGAACGCGTGTTAGGCTGCCAAGTGATATTATATGATTGATCCCCCTCATTAAATTATGAGAATAGTAGAGAAATTCAAGCTAGTAGTAGCTTCACTTGTATGACCGAAGAGGTACCATCGGCATTACTACAGTATCATATTTGACCCAAGTAAGTTACGGTCTTTGAGGCGTCCGCCGAGTTAAGCTAATCGATGCCAATTCAAAATCACTTTCAAAGATAATAACATATTTGAGCCATAATGAGCCATTAATTAATAGATTTTTCAAAAAATTCTGTATCAAATTGCTACGCCTTTAATACCTATAACCCAACTTCCATGATATGAAGTTAAATTGCTACTAATTTTGTATAAGTGATGATTTCTGAATGGACATCCTTCTTACGGTTTGGTTAATCATAATTGAATCAAAATATTGTGTGCCTATTGCCACTCCATTTCTCTTCAATTTTCATATCACACTGTCGTATCTTAACATTTTATTTTTCCATATAAAATACACAATAAAGGTTTACACTTTTTAGCCTGGTTACTCTAAATTCATTTTCATGTACTTTGCTGAAGCATAGTTAAATCCAAACGTATTTTATTGTAATTTTTTGTTTTGTTTTTGTATTCATTTAATGAGAAAATTCTTGTAGAAATACTTATGCTGACAATCATCTACATAAACTGACAACAAATGGCATGATAGCAACGATACGATAATAAGGATATGTATTCATTGTTAATAAATTTGTAAATCCGTACAATACACACACACACACATGTATGATATGCTTGTGAATTAGGCTTGTATTGGGTATTATAATTTTTATACTTGTTATTCGGTAATAAATGTATGTATATATGTGTGTATTTATGTATGAGATGAGCAAAAATTAACAACACAACAATGCCAAACAAAAGAAAAAACATATAAAAAGTAATAAAAACAAGAGCAAAAAATGGGGGGGAAAAACCTAGAAAAATAAAAGGCATAACAACAACAACAAACAACAAGAGACCAAGAACAACAAGACAATAATAGCATTTGTGCTGTTGTGCTGGTGGTGATGGTTTTTGGTTTGGCAGCAGAGAGCCTAACAACATTGACAATAGAAGTAGGAAATCAGAAATGAGTCTCATTAAAAATCAACATGAAATGACATTAAACAAGACAGTCAAAAACCAAACAACTTAACAAAACAGTGTCAGCCAAACCAAATAATACATACACATATACAAACATATATATACAAATGAGAGTAACTCATACAGCTACCAAGTCAACCAGTTGGATAAACAGTCAATCGTACTGTCTTGACAACCAGGAATACAGTCAGTTAGTCTGACATTAGCTAAAGATTCAAAAACATTTTCATGAATGAGAGAGAGAAAAAAATGAACACAAACACACTTGAATATTTAATATGCACACACACACACATATATACATATATTGTATATATATAAACACAAGCATAAACTGAAAGTGGGTGACAACACTGTAAATAACATTCTTAAAATCTAAAGTCTCTCCTGTGAGTTGCCATACGCTAATGTGCCATCCATATACAGTGCCAAGCAAAAATGTGTAACTGTAGCCTAAGATAAGTCGCTATAGTCTAGTAGGTAGCCACACACGAAGGTAGGATAACCTCGTAATAATTTCTGAGCGTGTTTTAAAAAATAAAGTCGCCATAGTCTAGTAGGTAGTATGTTGGCCTATTAGACTTGAGGCCTCGGTTTAAACTGCAGGTCAGGCATCTTCAACTAAAACGAAATTTGCAAAAATATTTCTTCGGCGACTGCCTCTCAGCAGATTTCTGGCAAAAACTGTGAGAGAGTAAATAAAAACCGCCATGAAAAGCTTCTCAAAAATCTGTCGTTGGAAGTCGACTTTAAACTGTAGGTTATTAAAATTAACGCACACAACATAACTGGTGTGAGAAACTAGGTCGTAATCCTGACTAAAGGGGTTGTAATGATCAATTATGTACGTATGTATGTTTTAAAAAATTGTGTTCGAGGACATTAGTCTTTAATTACATTTTACATCCCTTTCCTCTCTTAATGTATGTACATTTTTGTCAGGCACTGTAAATGCTAACATATATAATGATTGCTTGTTTACATTTTTTTCTCACCATACCTATACTCTGATGACACACATAACGATTGTTATTGTTGTTGTTGTTGTTTTGTATGGCATACGGGTCTAAAAATTAAAGCCTAAAGCCACATTCATATGAAAATACTTAGAAAAACATATGAAAGTCTAAGGATGTACAATAGTTATGTGTGTGTGTTGTTGTTGGTGTTGTTGTTGTTTAACTAGAAACCTTGTTTGTAAGTAACATTTGAATCTTATTCATTGTATAGCTGTATGTATGTATGTATTTGTGTGTTTATATTCATATTACTACTGGTATTTATGACGTGTGTGTTTTTATGAGAATCATAGCCATGTCGAACAGAAGTTCTCGCTTGTAATGTTTTTGTATGTGTAGCTTGTGTAAATATTTGTTAATTTTTTATATGCTTCAAAAAATCTGTTACAGGCAAATAATTACAGTGACGACAACAGCAACAGTAACAACAACAACAATAATAATAAATTTGTGCAAAATTACAGTTGGTGTTAAAAGTTGACATATGATTAATAATAAAGCCATACAAGGGAAGCGTAAAAGCGTTGACGTAAAACTTTAAAAGACTTTAAATATTTTAAAAAGTGATTTGAAGACAATCAGATATTTTTTTAAATAATTTTAATTTGTTTCAACACTTCATAAGTCCACTTTATAAATATATTCCAATCCAGTGCCAAGTTCTATCGAAATGCGCCATAAACGCGCTGCTGATGTTTGCTAGCCGGTGTCTGAAGAAGGCTTTAAATAGTCAAGAACCGATACAATCATATGCATAGTAATAAACCAAGCTCCACTGAGAATCAACATTGTAGGACACAAGTGAAAGTGGCTAAAACGTACACTTTCTAATACAGCCTGCCGCTGAAGCAAAGGAAGATAAAGGCCAGCCGAAACACTGAGAAGACAAAAAAGTAGCGAAGTGAAAATGACGAAGAAGATCTGGATTGAAATCAAATCAGTATTTAACCAGAGTTTTAAATGCTCTTCATTTATACACAGGGCATCAGAAGTTCTCTTTACACCGTACACGTCGACATAACACTACCCTGTACTGGGTTCCGAGCCACTGTGGCGTAGAGGGATACGAAATGGCAAACAAACTGCCACGCAAGGGCTCGAAGGTATTGGAAAAGGAGAATGTAGAGGAAATTTATGTGCCTTCACAGGAATACTTTTCCCAATTGGAAAAAGCAGCGTGGAATTCAACAAACCGTGAGTGGTAAGACATACCCGCTTGCCGAATTTCAAAACTGCTGTGTCCAACAGTGGCCAGCAGGAAAACGGAGATACTACTTTAGCTCGACAAGAGAACGGCTTACACTCGAACAGGAATTCTAACCGAACACTGCGCTATTGGCAGTTTCGCTGACAAGCTCTGTCTGCCCTACCAGGATTACTGCAGAAGCTGTCATGATGTAGAGGAAATGGAATCGGTACAGCACCTTTTATTCGAGTGCCCTGCATTTCATGGCAGACGTTATTGGTTTTTAGGCAACAGAAAGTTTGAAGATCTAGGCATGGTGGCGAAAGTGCCACTAGAGGAACTAGCCGGTTTCATCCGAAGATCGTTGTAGTTCAAACCAACCACTAACGGATTATGACAAGAGGGGCTTACCTCACGCTGGGTAACACAATGGGCCATATGAACGACCGAGTGAACTTTTCTGTGAACGGCAAGCTGCCCGCTAACTTAAGTTAACCCAACCTTCTTCATTTCTGATTCCTGAAAAAATTATTCTAGGCCAGATGTTATAGAAGCACTTATACTGAAATATTACAGATTTGACAATCTTTTGAATGTAATTATATATACTCTCAGAGTTTTTGTAAGACTGCTGAGAGGAAAACCAAGAAGAAATATTTTTTATATTTTGATTTGTATGAGATGTCTTAACCGGGGGCTGAAGTACGGTGAATTCACTAATATGCGCTAATTGACTAACTGATGGGTAAATTCGACACTTTTTTAGTTTTAGCAACACGTTTCGTCTAAGTGAATATTACAGTTCAAGTAGAATGCCGATTATCACTTACCATTTACTGTGAATATCACAAAATTTTCGTGATATTGAGAAATTCAATGGACGATCAAATGAGGGCATGTGAAGTTCTCAATTCTTGAATAACATCAGACGCCGTAGTGGTTTATAAGACGTGAGGCCATTGTTAAAATATCTGCAACAAACAAAAATGTCTTCGGGGACTTCCTCTCAGTAGATTTCTGGCAAAACTCCGAGAGTAACTAAAAACAGTTTCTTAAATATCTGCCGTTTATAGTCAACAAACTGTAGATCCCGCCACTCATGTATAAAATAAAGACACAAATCATAAGCGGTATGAGAAGCTAGATCGTAATCCTGACTGAAGGGTTGTGTTGACAAATTATGTCTGTATGTAACATCAGACTTTGTAGAATTATTAGAATGACTGAACAATCTGCTTGTTAGAGAACTTTAATTATTTCTTATTGGTTCTCGTGTAAAACCCGAACACAATAAATTTTTTAAACGTTCAAAGTGGCCCAGAAAAAATAAAAAGAAAAATGTCGTAGCAAAAAAATAATTTTTGTTAAGAAAAAAAAAATATTAAACTTAAACTTGCAATACCCTGTAAATTAATTAAATTAAATAAATATTAAATCAATTTTTAAATGTTTAACTTTTAATTAAATTTCATGTTCGTCGTGTTTTTTCATTTCTTTTTGTTCGTAGTGTGCGTTTTCCACCTCTTGGCGTATGAGTAATAATTAATTAAAAAATATTCAACATACGCAATGCCTGCAGCATTTGATTTTAATATGTTTGCAAACAAAAAACAAAAGCAAAAACAAAAAGTTATTTGTATTAAATTTATAAAATTATGTTTAACGTTGTGGTTTAAATTAATAACATGAGCCAGATTTGCTATTTAAAATCAAACGAAATTATTCAATTATTAATTAAAAATTGTGTGTTTTTTAATGGTGCAAAACGAAGAAAAAAAATTTATAAATTAAAAAAATTTGTTTTTATCTGCTATAAAATTATCAATTAATAAATATTTAATAAATTTAAAACAAACAAAAAATTTAATACAGTTTAATACAGTATTATATCCAGTAGAAAACGTTTTCAGTTAGTTTGCCCGTAGTTGTGTTAAACAAATAATTCTAGGCTTGCGCTTTCGCTTTCTATCTCATTAAAGTCAAATTATTCGCCGTCATACAGTGTGCCAAAATAGTTTAATCGATACCTTATAAGAAACATGTGCTTTACTTCAACATGTGCTTCACTTCCCAAAGTTGTGGCAGCAAGAAATTTTTAAAGTATCAAGCATTGCAATAAGCTCCGCGGCTTAATATTTCGGTTGTCCTTGTTTTATATGATTCGAAGGCACTATTTTCGCATAAGGTGAAACCAATGTATTCTATTATTTGTTAGTGATTCTATTATAAGAACGTTATACTGCAAGCTTTTACAGAATCTGATTGGTCTCTACAATCGTACGAAGGACTGCGTAAGAAAAATTTTTGGGTACCTTCAAATCAAATCAATTTTTCTTGACTGCTAAATTTGACCGATGACATATGATATGTTGGCTTTAGGGATCATCCTACATTAGACAATTTTGATCTCCATGTACCTATCCATCAAGAAATGGGACTCATCGCCAACCCGAGCTTCGAATGAAAGTGGCTAGTTCCCTTAGTGACACATTCGCCAGCATGCCCAGATCTTAAAACGTTCTGTAACTGAAAACCCCATGATGACGTCTATTTTGGAATGGAGGGCACTGACATAAAAGGTGCCCGCACCCTGGCAGCTTCTGCAGTAATCCTGATGTGGCAAACCGAGCCTATCATCGAAACTGCCGATAGCGTAGTGTCTCGTTAGAATTTCTTTTAGAATGCGAATCGTGCTCTTATCGAATTCAAGCAGTTACCTGATTCTTCGGGTGTCCATTGCTGGACACAGTAGATTTTAAATACGGCAAACAAGTATTTTGGACCACTCACGGTTTGTTGAATTCTATTCAGCTTTTTCCAATTTGAATGCGCATATATCCTCTCTATCGTTTCCTCCTCGGATACTTCCAATACCTTCGTTCTGTTGACTTATACGGTGTAGAGAATACATGCAACTCATGACGCTCTTTGATTTGACGAGATGGAATCCCAGCGCTTTGGATACTAATATCTGTCTCCACATATGATCAATTTCGAAGGATGTAGCAGTCTTGAAGCTTGTTCAATAGCTAAAATCTCATACATGCATGCGAATTGATCATTAAAAACGTTTAATGAAAACTGTGGCCTAACTTCTCACAACATCTATGTTTTGATTGTTAATGTTGCCCCTTAATGGTGGAGCCTTCAGTGCAACATCGAATAGGTATGTGCGATTTTAAAAGCCCTTTTTAAATTTTGTCATTAAACTGCTAAACGAAGGGCTTTTTCTAAGGAAAGGTTCAAACTCTCAAAATCCTCTCGTCTACTAAACAAGTTGGCCACAACATTTTTTATTCACTTACAATGTGGAAAAATAAAAACAATTTTCAAAAATTAACATAAATTCAAATGTTCAACTCGAGCCACCTATATTTTACAGAAATAAACACTTTGGGTATGTTTTCTGTCTCCCACAAGAATTTGTTTTAAAAAATGTATGTGTTTTTAACAAGAAATGAATTTCGAAGAATTTGTTCTGCAAAAAAGGATAGAATGGCTTTTTGTCCTTGAAATTATTGGACAAGAAATTATGGCGAATGAAAAGTATTTCCATTAAAGGCTTACCTTTAGCTTTGCCTACTGATCCCCAAAGTTATATTTGGAAATAAAAGAAATTTGTTTTTAGATTCAATAGAGAATACAATTTTTTCTTAGGTTTAGGCTTAAATAACATGTTGTTTATAGGTTTACAGTGTCTGTAAATCAGAATTTTATTTTGATTGATTAAGGACAGGAAAATTTAAATGTAACGATTAGTAAATGCGGACTCTGATATTTTTACAGCTATGCAAGGCATCAACGAGAATAATTTCCTCTTACATACATACATGCCTACATAATTGGTTTTTATATCCCTTCACACAATATTACGACCTAGCATCGCATACCACTTATGCTGTGTGTGCTCATTTTATATAGGAGTGGCGGGCTCTACTGTTTAAAGTCGATTTCGAACGACAGATTTTTAAAAAACTTTTTCATGGCAATTACATTTACTCTCAGAGATTTTACCAGAAATTTGCTGCGAGGAATCCGCCGAAGAAATATTTTTTCATATTTTCGTTTTGATTTCTGACCCAGCGGTTAAACCGTGGCCTCATGACTAATAAGCCAACACACTACCTACTAGACTACGGCGACTTCTAACAGTTGCTGGTGTGATCTTGATTTATCTTGAGGATAGACGATATACTGTTGAAGTTAACGACTTTACAGTTTTCCTTACAGCTTTTGTTTAATTCTACGCTTCCGTCGATGTGCTATCCTTTGCATAGGTGAAGTTCAGTCAGTCTTGTGTGAAGAGTGTTACGTTTGAAAATAGTAATCATGGTTTGAAGATCTCCGTCACAAGGATCTGTCGAATAATTTTCTAGTAATTGTTATTGTTTCTGCAAAGGGTGTTAACAGAGGAATAATCAAGAAAAGCAATTGTTGTTGTTCACATCAAGTTGTGAAGAGTGGCATGCAGAATTGTGCGAATAATAAAGGATTTTAATTGAAACTAAACACAAAATAATTTTTATTTTATTTGCGATCTACGAGCTCGTACTTTAAACGTTTTTAAAAGGTAAAGACATAACAATTCCAACTTGTCTCTAGCGTAGAATGTCTGAAGGCAAAAAGTAAGCTGTGACTCACATTCTACATCGTTGTCCTACACAAGGGTAAAACTGCTTATACCATAAGTTGGATAGGATGAAATTGCTGTGATTTTTAGGAGATACTGATTAAGGTTCGATTCTGTGATTTATTAAAGGCACAATCTAGCTTGTACTATTGATTGTGGACTGTTCTTTTCAGTTCTTTTTAATTATTTCATTAATTTTTGCTGTCCGACTTCTACTACATCATTTTCTGTGCATTATAATCTTACTATTTGAGGATTTTCATGTGTGTAGCTTAAGTTTATTTTAATAAAAAAAATTCCACGAAGTTTTTAAAGGGCCCTGATTTCAGTTGTCATTGCAACTACGTACGAGACTAATCATATGTGCTTACTTTAATACAAATGCTCTTTAAAAATTGTTTTCATTGTCTAATAAAGGCACAATAATACCCTTAACAATAATCCTCCTTAACGAAATTACAAAAATAGGAATTAAGCCAACAGAAAATTAAATTTATTTATTCGGTTTCGGTTGTTCTTGTTGTTGTTGTTGTATTAATGACATTAAGCGAAGACGTCTTTAACCTTTTTGATGAACAAACAGATAAACAATACAACAACGGCAAACAACATACATGATTATGTGCTACTGTCCCCATAAGAGGGGGATATTTGGCACGAAAGTGAAGTGGACAGATTGGTTAGGGAAAGTAGAGTGATAAAATTCATTCAACCATTAACAAGTATACTGAAAACATGGCAAATAAGAAATGTTTTGATTACAAATTTTACTTTTCTTTTTTCTCTCTTGGATTGCTAGGCCGTTTAAGGTCTCCAGCAGTAAGGGGAAGGGGTCACAGCAAAACTAATAAAATTCTGGAATCTACCAAACACACACACACACATACAACAACTACCAAATACACAAACACAAGGATGATACTCCTAACAGAGGTCTATACGTAGTAAACATTGATTAAATTTTCTGTGTGTTAAGTGTCAGTCATCTGTGATGGGAAGTGTCTGTGTGTGTATATATTTATTGCGAATGTTGGGTAATAAAATTTTAAGCCTAAACAAATTAACAAAAACCCAAAACTAAATACTAAAAATAAACAAATAAAAATGATATAAAATTGGTATGAGAGGAAGAAAAAAGTAAATATTTCTTTCCTTTTTCCATATAAAAAGTCACATAAAAATAAATTTTGCCAGCACATAAACACACACATGTGATAAATAAATAAAATATATGAACTAAAATGTATGAGTATATGTATACTCATCTATACATACAGATTTATAGGAGTCTACATTGTATATGAATTTAACCATAACACTTGAGTGTATGCATGTGTATGCTCAAGCAGTTTAATAGTATTTCACTAGAATAATTCCAAAATCCATGTGTAGTCAAGTTTAATTGTATATTTGCATAAGAGCGTCCTCTAGAACTGACAATGTTGCCAGAAAAAACTCCAATCAAATAAAATGATATTTTGTTGTCGCCATCACCAAGGAATTCCCTGTTTTATTTTTGAAACAAATACAATACAAAACTCAACTGATTAAATTTATTTTCATAATTTGTTGTATAACAATAGCTAGATAGTCTAACATCTACACAAATGATTTAACAGTAGATTCTAAGCAATCGTACTACTACAACACATGACTGTCGCAACGACTTCTTTAAACAGAAAATTCGATTTTTAATAAAATCTAAATAACACAATGCTTTCAATGTATGTATGTAATATAGAACATACATTCATATATAATTCAGTCAGGATTACGACCTGAGTGTCAGGACCTTCAGTTTAAAGTCGACTCAGAACGACAAATTTGTTTTCGGGAAATTCTATTTACTCTCAAACTTTTTGCAGTAATGCGCCGAGAAGCAGTCGTCGTATAAATATTTCTTCATATTTCGTTTTGTTGGATATGTCTGAGCTGAGGTTGGAATTGCCGGTTCTCATCTAATATGCCAATACCCTACTACACTACTGCAACTTCATAAAAAGTTATTCAGAGGCGTTAAATCAGATAAATGAGGGGGGCAGCATCACTTCTGGAAAGCAAGTCGTTACTGAATTAATTTTGTAATAAATCGATTGCTAAGTCCCATGCATGGCAAATTGTGCAGTCTTCTTAGAACTAAATGTTGTTGACGTTTAACAGCTTATGGTGTTTTCTTTTCTACCAAAAAATGTGCACTTTATTTAAAAAAATGCAATTTTGTGTTTGTTTCATAAAAATGTTTCTCCCTCTAAAAGGGTGGTATGTTTTATTCTAAGTAATTCGCACTTGAAAATGGTGGAGGGCATTGCATTTTACGCCCTGTATAAATGGAGAGTGCTGATAATGCCCTGTAAAGCAAATGACTTTTGTTTATTTATAGGGCTACCAGATGAAATTTAAAAAAAGTCGCCTAGTATCGTTATCCAATTTTGAAGTTAATTTTTTCATTGTTTTGTGGGGTAACCTTAAGGGAACATTACATTATTAAAGCTACATGGTCAGTAGCATAGATGGGCACTTTGCAGTACCAGTAAAATTTCAGTAAAAATTGATTTTTACTGATTACTGAAAAAAATTTCAGTATTCAATAAAATTTTACTGGTAATGCAATCTAAATTTAAATGAAATTTAAATAAAATTTAAATGAAATTTAGATTGCATTACCAGTAAAATTTTACTTTTTTTCATTTAAATTTCATTTAAATTTCATTTAAATTTAGATTGCATTAACAGTAAAATTTTACTAAATACTGAAATTTTTTTCAGTAATCAGTAAAAATCAATTTTTACTGAAATTTTACTGGTACTGCAAAGTGCCCATCTATGGTCAGTAGTACAAAAAATTGCATTCAGTGTTAGAACTGTGTTAAAAAAATTTTATTTGGTTATAAAAAAAAAGCCCTAAAAAGTGATATCGAAAAATTAGCGATCTGGCAACACCTTTTTCATGTTTACATATTTTATTGAAAACAAATCAAAAAATACAACATATTTTTAAGGGCACGGGGCATACCCTTTTTTCATATTTGTGTTATGTTCATCTCAAATAAAAATTACATTATAACAGGGTTGGTCAGCAATTTTTTTAATGCACCTTGTAAGAGGGTGACATTTTCTTTGTAGAAAAGAAAACACCATTAGTTTTGTGAAGTGAAACAATCAGCATGTCTCAATAGTGCTCGTCTGTCACAGTCGTGGTAGCTCCTTGCTTATGTCGAAAGACATAAATTCCAATGAATATAAATGACTTGACGATTGTTTTTGCTTTACGTATTGTTACGAATAAGAAAAATCTAGATACTGGTGCTTTGCTTTTACATCGCTTAACATTTAAATTACAAACAATAGCTACAAAAAGAAAACAATGCAGCGCACAAATCAGTTTGGAAGGTATAGTACTCCTCAATATAACAACAAACACCAGCATCAAAAAGGTAAACAAGTAAACAAAAATACAACAACAAACACCAGCATCAAAAAAATTGTAAACAAGTAAACAAAAATATACAACACTACAATAATAAACGTAAACAACGATATTTACATCTATATAGATTTCATGAAGGCGAAGTCAAGAACGTTCGCCTTCAAGAACATTCATCAGACTGTTTACTTTGCCATATATAAGGCAAGGCAAAGCAAGCTACGGAGTTAGTGAAGTTCAGTCAGTCTTGTGTGAGTAATCGTAGTTTGAAGATCTCCGTTACAAAGATCTGTGGAATAATTGTCTAGTAATTGTTATTGTTTATGCAAAGAGTATAAACAGAAGAATGACAAATAAAAACAATTGTTGTTGTTTACATCAAGTTGTGAACAGTGGCGCACAGAATTGTGCGAATAATAATGAATATGAATTAAAACTAAACACGAAATTATATTTATTTTATTTGCAATTTACGAACTCATATTTTAAACGTTTTTAAAAGGTAAAAACGTAACAATACGATAAGTTTGCTTGTTGACATAACCATTTAATCAGGAATGATGTTCATCACTAAACACATTTCTTTGATTAAAATTGCTCATCTTTGGTAAGCAAAAATGCAAAACAAAAGATCAATTTTTAGTTTTCAATTTGCAATTTTTATAAAATCTTATAGCCATTTAAGCCAAGATCCTTAAATAAATATTTCTTTTGGATTGAAGAACAATGACTGTCAAATTGTGACTGACGACTTGTAGACAAAAAACGCTCTACAGCAATAACTTTCTCTTCTGTATCCATGTATATTTATCCTGCTAATAGTTTCGAATCGTAAAAAGCAAAATTGTGGTCAAACGATCAATAACAGAACAAATTGTAAGATCTCTACTAGGTTTATCGTAAAATGGAAAAAATATTCTGTGAACTTCTCCTCAAACAAATTTCATTGAATAAAAATATAAACATGCAATTGGACACTCTCAACTGTAAAACTATAGTTGTCGATAATTCTCATGCAGCTAAAAGAAATACCCGATATTTCTATGGTTCTAGTGTAGCCCCTAGGCTGACTTCTTCCATGAGTTTGATGGAATTTTGTTAGTACAAGAGCTCCGCTTACCTATCGCTTTAAAACGGGGTAGCTATGTATGCGCTCGCAAGTGGGTTTTGGTACCAAAGCCACCACTCCAACTTACCCACCTACCCCTGTACCTCTAAAAAATTAGTTTATTCAGACAAAAATCTTTTCTTTTTCTTTTTTTTTTTAATTATAAACTAATGTTCCTCAAACATAATTGTTTTTGCTTCAGGTAAAATAAGGGTTAAAGCTTATTAAACCGTGAAAAGAAAACGTTGAGAAAAGCAAAATTAACTCAACAACCGGTTGCTTAAATGTTAAACAAATTGCAGCAACTCTGAAGATTTTAAAAGAGAACATAACAGAATAGTTGGACCATTACTTCGTTTACATTGTTTGAGTTGATTGCGTCCTTTACACCATTTAAGGGTTAAATTTGAAATTAAAGCGCAAAGGAAAATTTAACGAATAAAAAGTAACCAACTGCTGTTAAAACGTTTAAAAAGCTACAAAAACTTTGAAAGAAAGCAAGAAGGAGAAGAAAAAAAAATAATTTCAGTTCATAATACAAGACATAAATGTTTTTACTTCAACTGTCAGTGTCTTACAAGAGTAAAAAGCAAAAAAGGAAACCTAAAAAGAAGTGATGGAAGAAAACTGCACAAAAACACTGTTTAAACGTTTTTCTGGATTTAACGAAAACAAAACACATCAGAAATAGCGCACAGGGAGTATACCAAACATATACAAACTATGACGTACATATTTACATACATATTTACATACATACATACCAGATAAATGAATTTGTTAGTTACTGTTACGTCAAAGTGTGAGTGACTTAGTTTGTTTTGCTATTACATGGCGAAGCATAGAGCAGAGAGCATGAGAGAAAATGACTGGCATGAGTCTGTTTGGTTGACTGGTTATTATTCGATTATATGGAGTGTATGAAATTGTGTCAGAAGTGGAAAACAGTGCTAAACACAGTCGTTTTTATTTACACAAACAGACTCATAAACATGTTCTAAAATAGAAAATTAATCGTAGATATATTTATTAAGAGTTAAAATAACAACAACACCAACATCAACAAAAGCAATATTAAGGGGAAAAACTAATTTATAAACATACTTACATTTATGGTTGAACGAGAACCATAGCGAACTGTCTTCATGCCAAAAAAGGAAAATAAATGAAAACACCAAAGAAAGAGGAAAGAAAAAAAGCAAAACCAAAATGAGCTCCAAGTAAATTACTTTTAATTGCGAGTGTTTAATTATGTACTTGTTAAATTTTATAGCTTTGTGGTTTTAATTTCCCCTTTTTGTGGGGGTAAAACAGTGTATTACTTTGGCAACAAAACATACACTGTGCACAATTTTTGGAAGAAACTAATTTCAAGTCATAAAATTATTTCTGCTGAATTTAATACACAATTTATATTAATAGCTTAAAGTGTTTTCAAGAATTTGTAGTAAAATTCAACAAACTTCAACCAACCCTACATACATCTATATAGCATGGACACAAACCCCAATTTATACCATGATTTTTTAATTCTCATAAAAACGTCTGAAGTAGATAGTGGCTTATTAAACGAGAGTCCGAGGTTCACACCTCGGCTTAGACATTACGCACAAAACGAAACACATATAAGAAAAATCCGCGTCTCATGTATAAAATTAATACACACAACACAAGTGGTGTGAGATGCTAGGTTCTAAACCTGACTAAAGGGTTGTAATGACCAATTCAGTTTGTAAGTAAGCAATGGCCTACTGCATTGATTCCAACAGTGATGCTAAGCTAAATCAGATCATTATTTTAGTTAAATATTTGAAATTGTTGTTAAACTGAGTACTAAACTGTAGAGCATAACTGTATGTTATCCTTGATCTTGATTTTATAGATCAACATCATAATGTGGATTAAGTATATCGAATGGCTTAAACAGTTTTTATGCAAAGTTTAGTTTCTGTTCAACTCCAGTGGTACTTATTTGATGAATGGACTCAACAAATTTGATTATTTTTCAATATTTGGAGCAATCCCCTTACCCGGGGCAGAACTCAGGTACAGCATCAGCGGGACAAAAATTATAAAAGATTGTTTAGTATGTAATATACATACGTAGTTGGTCATTACAATCCTTCAGTCAGGATTACGACCTAAATTCTCACATCACTTATGTTGTGCAAACCATTTAAAATTTCACCTTTTCTGCTGTCTGATTATGCTTTAGCCTCAATCGAATTAGTCTGAAATAAGCTCTTTAAATATCTTACTTATCTTGCTTACTTACTTACTTAATTGGACATTAACAACCCGGATATCAGATTTCAGTTTGCATTAACACATTCCGTCCAAACGCCTCTGGTTTTTGCATGCTTTATTCATTTTGATCAAACTAATTGGTACTTTCAAAGCAAACAAGATCGTCTTCAATGCCGACTTTCTTTAATCCAAGCATTAAATAGTCCTCTCATTGGAATGTTCTCTTCGCTCTGTACTACATAGCCTTGAAAGCGTAGCAGTTGGATGTTAATGCGCTGCGCAACGTTCATGTCGCTAAAAAGCTCATACAGCTTATAATTGGGACGGACGCGGAAATTATTGCCAACTCATACTGTAACGAAGATCTTACGTAGGACTTTCGAATACTCTCAGGGTTGCTGAATCGATTCTTAATAGCGTCAATGCTTCTGAGCCATAAAAAAAAAATGGGGAGGATAAGTAACTTGTAGAGTATGTATAAGAGTCGTCGTTAGAGAGTGGTCTCTGCTGCTCAAATGCATATTGAGACCATATTAGCTTCTGTTGGTAAGGGTGATGCTTCGCTTCATATCCAGACTGCCAATATTTTTGCAGGTAACACTGACGCCAAGATAAAAAAATTCACTGACAATAAAGAAAGCATAGCTAACGGCCGTAATCTTTGACTCAATATGCGTGCAAGTCCCTACTTGTCGACAACATATACATACTTTGTTTTTGCCTCATTTACTACGAGACCCATGCTAATAGACTGCCGTTCAATAACGATAAAATTAGCTGTAACTTCTTGCTTAGTATGCTCTATGATGACAATGTCGTCTGCGTATGCAAGCAACTAAACACTTTTGTGAAAAAGAGAGTCGTTGCAATACACTCCCGCCTTCCAGAGAACACTCTCCATGACGATGTTTCGAATTCGGTAATCAGTTTTATCAACTTCTAAAGCTTATATCTCATTCATAAAAGGCTTTATATGGGGCTTGGGCTTAGAACATAGTAAGTTTTTCAATGTACTTCCAAATATCTGTTGTGTTTAATTTTTTTTATTTTTACATCCAGTTTATGAGTTTATTTCTATATCGCTTGTCTTTATCCTTTAAGGATATTCATTGTTGTTACACCATAATATTCATTTTTTTTCTTTTTTTGTTTTCATGATTATTTTATAGTTAATGGAACTTAAGGAAGTGCTGATGAATAGTAAATTTCATTTGCCTCAAACTCGTTTATCCGCTTTAATAGAAGAATTTTTGTTATCTCTTGTAGTTGTTATGTAATATACTGTAATACAGAGAAACTTATGTAACTTTTATGTTCTTACAAACAATAATGAACATTCTTTTTTTTCCGAAAAAGGGATAAAAGTATATAAGAAAACGAAAGGTGAGATTGGTATTACAAGAAATACTTTTTGAAACATTACAATCATCATCTGAACTAAGTTTATTTCTAAATAACTATCTCTTGTATTAATAATCCTATCAAGATTCTAAAAACCGATGCAATTCAAAGTAATAACAATAAAGCTTTTGCACAAGGTTAGGTTATATTGGCTGGTGGCCGTAGTCTAGTAGGCAGTGTGTTGGCTTATTAGACATGAGGCCCCGGTTCAGACCCAGGTCCAACATCTGCAACAAAATGAAATATTTTTTCGGTCACTTCCTCTCAGCGGATTTCTGGCGAAAACTCTGAGAGTAAATAAAATTGTCGTTGAAAGATTTTTCAAAAATCTGTCGTTCGATATCGACTTTAAACTATAGGTGCTGCCACTCATGTTAAAAACTAACACACACAACATGAAAAGCTAGGTCGTAAGCCTGACTGAAGAGTTGTAATGATTAATTATGTATATGCGTATGTTAGCAGGTACTTTCCGTTCACAGGCAAGTTCACTCAGTGGCCCATACGTCCCATTGTGTTACCCAATGTGAGGTAAGTCCCCTTGCCATTATCCTTTAGTGGTGAGTTTTGCACTACCCCGAGCTGCAAATCCCGACCAGTTCCCTTAGTAGCACGTTCGCCAATATGCCTAGATCTTCAAACGTTCCTTCACCCAAAAACCGATGACATCTGTTTTGAAGTGCAGGGCCTTCATATAAAAGATGCTGTAACTATTCCGTGTCCTCCACATTATGGCTGCTTCTGCAATAATTCTGGTGGGGCAAAACGAGCTTGGCAGCGAAATTACCAATAGCGCAGTGTTCCGCCAGAATTTCTTTTAGAATGCGAACCTTCCCCTTGTCGAACTCAAGTATTTTCTTGGTTCTCCTAGTGTCCACTGCTGGACACAGCTGAAGCACCCACATACATATGTACATACATACACATATAATTAGTCGTTACAATCCTTCAGTCAGGATTACGACCTAGCAACTCACACTAGCTAGGATGTGTGTGTTAATTTTTATACATGACTGGTGGGACCTACATTTTAAAGTCGATTCCGGACGACAGATTTTAGAAAATCATTTCGACAACAATTTTATTTACTCGCAGAATTTATGCTAGAAATTTGCTGAGAGGTAGTTATCGGAGAAATATTTTCTGATATTTCGTTTTGTTCACAATGTCTAAGCTGAGCTTCGAACCATGGACTCGCTTCTTATAAGCCAACACACTATCTACTTGACTATGTTGATTTCTTATCAGCAGTGAATCTGAAATCGAATTATATGATTACATACTTGGGTTGTTAATGTATCCTATAAATAATAGTGTTTTCACACCGAGTGGTTTTAACGCAAAAGTTGGTTTTAACGTTAAAATCAAAAATAAAACCTGCTTTTAAAATACAAAATTATTGTGTTAAAATCAACTTAAAACCTTTTTTGAATTGGTTTTAAGTTGATTTTATGAAATACAACCTTGTTTTATGTACTAAATCAGAGCTACCAGCTCTGAAATGGTAAAAACAGCTGATAAAAATCAAATAAAAACAAAATAAAAACAAAACAAATGTAAAAATATAGAAAGTCGGTTGTATAAAAATGTAAAATTTCAAATAATGAATGCTACAACAATAATAAATAACAATATTTTAACAATAATATTAATATTATTTCTTAATTTTTCATATTTTTTGTTTTTTCTTAAACAAAAACATTTCTGTTCCGTCATGAATGTATGAAAGTTAAAACCTGATTTAAGAAAATTTGCAGTGTGAACGCAAAATCAGCTGATTATGGTTTTAATGCTAAAATCAGGTTTTAACTTTTGGTGTGAAAACACTATAAACAAATAAATGCGTATGGGTTGCTCGGCTGCAATGAATGAAGAACACACCAAATCCGGTGGTTCATCAGCAGATATTGCCAGCCGCATTAATAAGGCACGCAATGCTTTTGCCCAACTTAACCCTGTTTTGGAAATCATCCAACATATCGAGACGCACCAAAATTAGAATCTTCAACTCCAACGTTAAATCCACATTACTTTACGGTTGCGAAACGTGGAATATAGCACCCCGCGATTCCCAGTCTCTTCAAGTATTTGTTAACAAATGCCTGCGTAGAATCATGCGCGTTTACTGACGCTCCATAATATCCAATGCCCAACTCTGGTCAGATACAAACCAGCAACCAATAGAGATCAAAATAAGAAGACGCAAGTGGGGTTGGCTCTTCGCAAGCCATTAGATGTCATCACAAGGAAAGCCATAGATTGGAACCCCCAGGGAAACAGGCGCATCGGGCGACCATCACACGCCTGGAAACGCCAAATACAATCGAATCATCCAAACTCCGTCTACAGTGGAACGAAGTCAAACACCGCGCAGACGATCGAGGTCATTGGAACCAACTTGTTGCGGCCGTATGCTACCTAGAGGAGTAAGAGGAACATATATATATATATGTATGATTGAATGTGGCATTATAGACGTACTCTGTATAGATTGATCGTATGGTCTTAGTACTATGATAAATCTCCTACGACTATAACAATAAAGATGATTGTGATTAAATAGATTCTTATGGATTTATTTTAGAGTCCGGGCCTGGCATCCAGTAGTTACTATCCAAGGCAATAATTCACATACAGAAACATGTGAAAGTTTACAATAAGGATAACTAACTTGAAGAGAGAGTTACAATGGAACTCATGCACAAAATATTATTGATTTGACCCGTATGAAGTCATTCGAACTAAGGCTCCCTGAACAAAAAACAATTGACATTGTTGAGTGATTGTTCTAAATTTTTAAATAAATTTGTATTTTAAAAACTCTATAAAACAAATTTAATAATTGTTTTGAGTCCTTACTAAATTTGCTAAATATATACATTCTTTATATTCCTTATCAATGCAATATTTATGGATATGAGAACAATGAAAGAAATAATTTATATTCTAAAGCTTTTATTAAACAATTCTTACGTATTTCTATAGTGTTCCAGTATATGTGTGGCAAGCACATGTATTAAATAAATTCTCTTGTTATCCCCCAATAAACTAGTAATTTGCTTAAATACTACAAATTCTAATTGAATTTTTCATTATGAATTATGAATCACTACCAGAACTATTTGTAATACAAACAAAAAGAAAAATTCATTTTATATTTCAAGCATCAGTAAATTTAAATGAATCCATAAATTCATTGCGTATGATTTTATTGAAGTAATAACAAAAACAAAAGTTTTCCTCTAAAGCGTATGATTGATATTTTCTGTTCATAAAAAATTTATTTGAATTACTTGACACTCATACGCACTGTAGTAGGCACTTGAACGTACACTCATGGCAAGAGAGCAGTACTTAAAACAGAAGTATTATTATTATGTACTCAAGTAAAAAACTTAAATTGACAAAAGTTTTAAACGGTAAATGAATTATGATTTAATAGCAGAATATGAAACATGAGTGTCATTAGTAAATTTAATGAAATTTTAAAATTCAATGAGAATTTTTCATGGAAAACATAACAAATATAAATCAGATTTTAAATGAGATTACAACACAGAATTGTAAGGCATTGTGAGGCATTTAAGGACTTAATATTAAATTATTAATTTTTTTTATATAAGAAGCAATTACTAAATGAAAAAGTCGCCGTAGTGTAGTAGTTAGTGTGTTGGCTTATTAGACTAAAGGCCGTGGTTCAAGTCTGAGCTTAGACATCAACAAAACGAAACATAAAAAAATTGTTTTTTCGAAGATATCCTCTCAGCAGTCTTCTGGCATAAACTTGGAGAGTAAATAAAATTGCTATGAGAAGTTTCTCAAAAAATCTATTGTTCGCAGTCGTCTTGAAAATGTACAGTCATGAATAAAATTAACACACACAACATAAGTGTTATGAGAAGCTACGTCATAATCCTGACCAACTGAATAGAAAAGTTTGTGAAAATTGAAAAACAAATACATGTTTAAAAACTTTTAAGCGGTCTTTAAGTCTAATTTAAAAGTAATGTTCTTATATTAGTATTTGGTCAATCCACATGTTTCCAATTTATCAGTTCGGGTAGGATACGTCATCCAATTATTCACTGATGGATCCAGATCAAGCTAAAAAGTCGTAGTAGAATCTTTTCACAGCTGGTTGAATTAATTGATAGAATCTAAACAAAAGTGCAAACTAGGTATCAAATAATCTTACATTGGTATCAGATTTACCAGCAGTAGGTCTCACGATTGGTCAACTTGGCCTCCGGGTAATGTACTTGTCAAGTACATGCCCTGTAAGACTCACGAACTGGTACATAAGCGGTCGAAGATGCTTTTTAAATTAGAAAAAGCAGCATGGAATTCAACAAACCGTAAGTCGCTGTAGTCTAGGAGGTAGAGTGTTGGCTTATTAGACGTTAGGCCATGGTTTAAGTCCACAGTCAGACATCTGGAAGAAAACGAAATATTTCTTCTGCGTTAGCCTCTCAGCATATTTGTGGCAAAAATTCTGAGAATAAATGAAATTGCAATGAAAAGTTTCTTAAAATTCTGCCGTACGAAATCAACTTTAAACTGTAGATTCCGCCATTCATGTACTAAAATGAATACACGCAACATAAGTTGTGTGAGCAGCTAAGTCCAAAACCTGACTGAAGGGTTTTAATGAATATTTATGTATCTTTTCTTAAGAGAAACACTCCTTAAAGGAACTAAGGCAACAATAATAAAACAAATCGAGCGGATTTGATGCTAAAACAATTTGGCGACAACTTTCTTTGCAACAGTGGTCGTATGCCCAAGCCACTCTGTTGATCTCATTGCATGCCTTTTTGTTTCTATTCATGGGTTTAAGTTATTGGGTTTATGCCGACAAATTAGCAATTCTACAAGCCAGTATTAATGGCGAAATTTATGGCAAAAAGTAGTCAAAAATTTAAGTCACCGTCGTTTACGAAATAGTATTTGGCTTGTTAGCTGCAAGATCGTGTTAGTAACCTCAGGTCAGACAACTCCAATAAGTCGTGATATGACAAAATATTTCTTCGGCAACTTCATTTCAGCAGATTTCTGGTAAAAACTCTGACAGTAAAATAAAATTGCCATGAAAAGTTAATAAAAAATCTGTCTTTCGGAGATGAGTTTAAAATGCAGAATCCGCTACTTGTTGATTAAATTACCACACCTAACATGGGTGGCATGAAAAGCTAAGTCGTAATCATAGAGGCTTTTACACATAATTGGTCATTACAAACCTTCAGTCAGAATTACGGCCAAGTTTCTCTCATTACTTATGTCGTGTGTGTTAATTTTAAGTAGTGAGAGCTACACTTTAAATTCGTCTCCGTTTTCTTGAGAAACTGTTCATGGCAATCTTTTATTTACTCTTAGAGTTTCTGCTAAAATTCTGATGAGAGAAATTCACCGAAGAAATATTTTCTCATATTTCGTTGTGTTCAAGATGTTAGACTTGAGGCTTGAACCGTGGCCTTACATCTAACAAGCCAACACACTACATACTAAACTAAGGCGACTTCTAGAGGGTTATGGTGACCAAAATAAGTAATTTAAGTATGCATTCAAAAACTGGGCATATGTTGGTTATCATGTTTAAAATCTGAACGCCACGTTACTGTCTAACAGATTATAATAAAAAAAAACGTTTTAAAAAATATTTCTGTCTTGTATCATCATTTCAAGTAATCAGGCTCATTAATGAACGCTCTGTTTATAAAAATATGTTTAATTTTTGAGAATAAAAATAAGTATGTCTTAATACAATAACTCTTAACCCTTATGATTGAATGACCCATAAAATGTTGTTAAGTTTTCTGAATGGCTGTTCTATCATTACTTTGTACAATTTATTTTATTTTTTACTAATTTTATTTTTCTTAAATAGTTTACCTTTAAATAATAAAAAAAGAAATAATGATAATAATAATAAAAAATCAATAGAAAACTATAAACAATAACTGTCTTTTGTACATATTTTAATGAGAATTGGAAAACAAAATTCATCTGACTGAACAAAATCATTTTCATCACAGTAAATAATTCTTACCAGCAATAATTAAAATGGAAAAAAGAAAGAAGAAAAAACTATAATGTATATGTGTATACATATACTTTACAGACATACATATTTAGACAGCACAACTAAAAAGTATATAATTTTTGTTTTTATTTTCTGTATATTTTGTAGAGAATCATTTCATTCATATACTAGACTCCAAAAGAAAATAGTAATTTTTGTTGCTGTAGTTCATGTTGATGTTGATGAAGAAAAACAAAATAAACAAAGACAACTGACAGTACGTACATACCGTGAATGTAAAGGAAGTAGATTTTACACATACATTCGTTACAGTTGCAGAAAATTAAGTATGAATTGTATCCATATATGTACACATACAGTTGTTTACAGCTTGCCACACATGTCCTACGCCATTAAAGCGGACATACGAAGAAAAAAGTTTTTTTTTTACCGAGTGAATATCGTTGTCTAGGTTTTAGAAAAAAAAGACAAAATGTACAGTGAAGCAAACTTTTTATTAAATGAAGCTTAATGTCCTAAATATATCACAGTCCACTCTGTCTTTAAGCCGTCAGACCCCGCACAAGCTTCACGTGCGTCTTCAAGAGTCCAAGAAGACATACATTCAGCCCATCAGATTTATACTACAGGGTGGAAAATTTAAAACTTTAAATGCCAAATTTATTTATTTATTTTTTTTTTGTAGTGACGACAATTGTTTCATTTAGAAATCGAATATTATTTCATTGAATGGCTACCTTGCCTGATCTCACAGTACCTCGTTCCATCGGACCAATTTTCGCGCACATTTTCGAATGTATGGGGTTGTATTTTAGCAATGTTATCACGAATGTTGGCCTTCAAATGCTAGATTGTCCCTGGTTTGTCCGCATAATATTTTTCTTCAACGGCGCCCCACAAAAAATAGCCCAACGATGACAAATCATAACTTCTTGGCTGTCTATTTACATCAATGGTTTGGCTAATTAAACCGCCACCAAACATTTGTCGCAATAAACCGATTGTTGCATGAGATGTGTGGAAAGTTGCACCATCCTGTTGAAAGCAAACATCGTTCAAATCAATACCATGAAGAGCGGGTACTAAAAAAATTCGATTATCATGGTGCGATAGGTGTCTGCATTGACTGTAATGGTTGCGCCGTCCTCATTTTCAAAGAAATATGGCCCAATATTGCCTCTGCTCAACAATCCGCACCAAACAGACATTCGTAATGGGTGCATTGGCTTCATATGTTGGTTTTCTGAACCAAAAATACGGCAATTTGGCTTATTAACATAACCTCCAAAATGAATATAAGCTTCACCCGAAGAGATTACTTTTTTTTTGCAAAATCGACATCATCGTGCAGTTTCTCCTTGACCTAATAAATCCCAACGTTGCTCAAGTGTAAATCGATTCATTACGCTCAGTAGATAAAATATACTGAACTTTGTGGCAGAATAGAGTGACATAAGTATTGCCAGATTCAAAATAACAAATGATTCTCTGGATGGATTCTGTTTGTCGTTTAAAATTTTGTTGGGGTCAGTTGTAACCATGAGCAAGAGAAAGGCACAACTAAAATTTATAGAACAACATCGTTTATATGACCCTTAAATGATTTCATTTTGTCTGCAAGTCATAATTCAGTTGACAATAAGTATTTTATTTGTACTACTTTTAGTTGAATTATTTTCAATTCGCTCCACTGTGCCAAACACTAGTCGCCTATATATACCATATATAATACACATTTGAACGCATACATATCTTAGTTAAATAATGTAAATAATGTACTTATTCGTTAGATAACTGTATTTATTTTGTTAACATCCATACACATATACATGCATGCAATAGAAGAGTATACAGAGAAAAGACATTTTTAACAGTCATTAAACCATATTCATTCGTAACAAATGTATTCATGGCAATGGAGTTGTGCAAGATCTCTTTATAAATTACAACAAAAGAGTCAAATTACTGTAGACAAGTAAAGTAAGTTCATTTTATTATAAATTCAAAGATATTTCAGTGGATAATATGGATCGAAATATAAACGCGAATTATAATTGTAATACAAAGTAAAAATCAAAAATCTGTAGTTCAGAGTCGATCTTAAATTATAGGTTTCGCTATTTATGAATGAAATTTACAATATGGGTGGTGTGAGAAGCTAGGTCGCACTTCTCACTAAAGGCTTGTAATGACCAATTAAGTAAGAAAGTAAGTAAGTGTTGTCGGCGCCGTAGTCTAGTAGGTAATGTGTTCGCTTATTAGACGTAAAGCCCGAGTTCGAGCCACAGGCCAGACTTCAAAACGAAATATGAAAAAAAAAATATTTCTGGCAAAAACTCTGAGAGTAAATAAATCTGCCATGAAAAAGTTTCTCAAAATTTTCATGCTCAATGCAAAAAGCGAATACATTTTCGCCCTGGAATCAACAAAAAGTTCATCTTCAAACCAAAAAAAGGACAAAAGTCGATGTTTACGTATTCAATGGCTTTCTCACAATCACTCCAAGGTACTCCTACCCCCTTAAGCGACAATTTGCTTGTTGACATTACCCACCAAATGGGAAAAAAGTCTAATTGCTACAGAAAACTTTGTTCAAAGGAATCAGCACTGAAGGCACTGCTCAGTAACCAAATTAGTATTGCTATGGCTTTGTAAATAATCAGCCGGCTTTGATATTTTCGTTCTTAATGTAACATAGACCGGATTTTTTAAAACGCCGTGAAGACAATCTTTTAGTTACGCGTGCTTCAACACACATACATACACAACTGTTCATTACAACCCTTCAGTCTGAAAGCTAGGGTGTAAGCTTCTGCCGCCACTTAACTTATGTATATTGTGTGTGTAATTTTATTTACTCTCAGAGCTTTTTGCCAGAAATCTGCTGAGAGGCAGTCGCAGCAGAAATATTTTTTTTTCGAGATGGCTGAACTGGAGTTTGAATCATGGCCTCACGTCTACAATATTTTAACACACTTACGTATACGAATACTGTCATATTATCTGGGATCGCCACAAAGTATGCCCTTGCCGGAGTCTTCAAACCAAACATGTTGCGTACATAATGTTAAACAGTGGAGCAGTTATAACAGCAGCTTGAATAGATCCTGTCGTAAAAATGTGTGATACAAAGCACAGTAGAGGATCTTATATGAATTATTGAGATCAGAAACTCTACTAAATTAAAAAAAAATGTAACTTCTACAATGATACTCTGAAGTTGCTCATAGATAGAGTGTCGGCTTATTAGACGAGAGCCTACGATTCAAATTCCAGGTCAGATAGAACAAAACGAAATATAAGAAAATATTTCTTCGGCGACTTTCTTTCAGCAGATATCTGACAAAAACTCTGATAGTAAATAAAAGTTACCATAAAAAGGTTTCTCCAAAATCTGTCCGTCGGAGTCGAATTTAAATTGCTGGTCCTCCATTCAAGTATAAAATTAACACACCCAACATAAGTGGTGTGGGAAGCTTAGTAGTAATATTGTCTGAAGGGTTGTAATTATCGTTATGTATGTAAATATGTATGTAATAATACTCTGATATGAAACCATTCCGTCGAATTAAAATATTTGTAATGTAAAAGGCAATAGTACCGCAAGATTTCACGGGTACTAATTTAAAGCTATTCAGTTTTCTGATCATTTTTGTAACCAACTGCATTACATACATTACTGTCTTCGAATTTTAGCACCTAATTTCCTTGTAGAATATTTACTCGGCCTTTTTAGCGCCTGCTGAAACATATTGCTTTCTCCAACATAACGGCCTATTGTTTTAAGGAGGCAATATTTTTTTCCAGTATACCACTTTTAATTACTTTGTTACAGTTTCACTAATTAAGTTTTCCCAGCTAGAACTGGTCTAATGGCCTACCGTGGCAAGTTCTAGAATGGCAGTGTTGCCATACGTTATTGCTTATTAAAACTGCCTTCTGTGAGAATAGATTAGATATACTGCTGAAGAACTTTGAATGAATAAGAATCAATGAGTATGTATGCACGCAGCAATGAGTATATTTGAAATTTCGTCTTGGGGCTGGGTATCGGTGAATCTGTTTTGCAAACAAGCACACACCTTTTAGGAAATGGAATTGAATTTCTATTGAAATAAATTAATTTTAATCCTACCCTTTCCCCCAAGAGATGCTCTGCCTGACTAGTAATTTTTTTTGTCTTCTTCCGGACTCGGAAATATGGACTAAAAATTTCGATATAAGCCTGCTTATCTAGTATTTTAAATTATACTTCAGAAATTGCCTTCTTTGTATGGCTATATTACCATTCCACCAGTATTTGCCGCATGTTCTTCTACTTTTTCATCCAGTTTAAGTTCAATTTTCAAAGAAACGAATAGAATGCAGGATTAAACATGATTTTGCGAAAGTAAAAACTATTAAAACTGTTGTTCATGACGATAATAATGATAATGATGAAGATGATTATGATGACGTTGGTAATGGTGATGAAAAGTACAACAATAATAATAACGCCAACTACAATAAGATTTACGACAACAATGAAAACAATTTTCTTTTTTTTCGTGTTTCACTCTTTTGCTTTCAGCCTTGTATTATTACATCCGCTAAAACTGCCATTACTTTAATGTTAGTTAAGAGCACCAGCAACACTACTACTACCAACGACAACAAAAGCAATAACAATGAGAACAACAAAATCAGCTGCAACAACAAACAAAGGCTTAATGCTTATTTAGCGTAATACTTAAGCAACAAACTAAGGCTGAATTGTCTCAAACAGAATGAGATTTATTATACGACAACTAAATGAATGAATAAACGAAGAGAAAAAACACAAGTGAATGAATGAAAGAGTACATAAACGAATGAATGAGAATGAAATGAGTATGTATGCATGTAGCACTGAGTATATTTGAGATGAGATTTCGACTTGAGGCTGTGTATCTGTGAATTTGTTTTGCAAACAGCCACACCTTTTTTTCTTTTGGTGAGACTGAAGACTGAAATTAAATTTCTATTGAAATAAATGTCGTCGTCTATAAATTTCATTTTAATAGTCTCGTTGAAATGTCTGAAATGCTACGATGTCATCTTTTTTTTTTTTTTTTTTTTTTTTTTTTTTATTTCTTTTATTTGCAATCTATTTTACATTTGAAAATAATGAGCAAATTTAATAACTTTTAAATGTAACATATATTGAGTTTCTATTAAACTCAAAAGAAAAGAGTAAATACAAAAAGAGATTTTACTTTTTTAATTTTAATACAATATAAAATCAATCAATCAATAAATGTTAAAAATTAAATAAAATTTTCTATTTTCTGAAGGGTAGATCAAGTACATGTAGTCTTTTAAGTCTTTTGATTTCATCACTATCATCTAGCAGATTTATTGCTAACACATTGGAATGATTACTTAGCCTATTCAGGTATCTATCACTAAACTTATGAATTTCATCTTTGACCATTAAAATTCTAAGATCTTTATGTATGTTTTTGTTGGTGATAAACCATGGCGCATTTGTTAATAGTCTGAGAGTTTTAGACTGGAATCTCTGTAAAATCTCCAAATTGGAATTACTTGCTGTTCCCCAAAGTTGTATACCATAAGTCCATACTGGTTTTAGTATTACTTTATATAGTAGAATCTTGTTTTCTAAGCTTAAGCTTGATCTTGGTCCCAATAACCAATACATTTTTCTTGTTTTAATTTTAAGTTGTTCAAGCTTCTTTTTAATATGATGTTTCCAGGTAAGTCTCCGGTCTAGATTTAGGCCTAAGTACTTAACAGTATTACTGCTTGGAATAATCGTGCCATTTAGATATACTGGCGCGCAATCATTTTTCCTTAGGGTAAATGTGACGTGAACAGATTTTGTATTATTTACTTTTATGTTCCATTTTTGAAGCCAATCTTGAATAAGATTTAATTGATTTTGCAGCATGTTAGAAGCTATGATTGGCGATTCATCTGAAGCTAGTATTGCAGTATCATCTGCATAGGTAGCAATGGTGATATTTTCAATTGTTGGCATATCAGCTGTGAAGATGGTATACAGTACTGGACCCAAAACACTACCTTGTGGAATACCCGCGTTGATGCTACCAAAGTTTGAGTCGTTTTCATTAACGCTTACAAAAAAATATCTATCTTGAATATATGTCTTTAACAGCAAGTAAAATGGAGCAGGGATAAGGGTTTTCAGCTTATATAAAAGTCCACTATGCCAAACCTTGTCAAAAGCCTGTTGAACATCTAAAAATACGGCAGAACAATATTGTTTTCTCTCTAAGGCATTCGAAATATTATTGACAATCCTATGACACTGCTCTGGTGTACCATGTTTGTGCCTAAATCCGAACTGATATTCAGGTATAATATTTTGTCTTTCTAAAATTGGCATTAATCTCTCCAAAAAGAGCCTTTCAAATATCTTCGAGAAACTGCACAACAAACTAATTGGCCTATAGGATGCAACGTTATTTTCAGGTTTGTTGGGTTTTAATACCATTATTATTTTTGCATATTTCCATTGCGATGGGAAATGGTTTAACCTTAGTATTGAATTGTATATTCCTGTTAGAAAAACAATTCCCTTTCTTGGTAAAGATTTTAAAACCTTGGCATCAATATTGTCATAGCCCGGAGTTTTCGCATTGTTCAATTTATCAATCGCTTTTTGCACTTCAGAAAAGGATATTGGTTTTATTGGGCGGTCCATTTGACAGGGAACATCTAAAAAGTTTACAATATCAGCCATAATGGTGGGGCTGTTTAAATTAAATGGATTAAATGTTGATGATAAGTGTTCCTTAAAAGCATTAGCTTTGCTGATATCTGATCTACACCATTCACCATTTATATTCTTGACTGGAACATTCCTTTTAGTAGGTCGTTTTAAATATTTGGTAGCGTTCCATAGTTTATGTTCGCCGTTATTAGTTACAGCATCCAAATTTTGTAAATAATCATTTAATAAAAAGTTTTTATAATTTTTAATGCTTGTTTTTAGTTGTTGTGATGCTCTGTTAAAATTTGTTTTGTCTAATATACTTCTAGTGGTTTGGTATATTCTCCTTAATCTTCTCCTATTTGCAACAAGCTCCCTAATTTCAGCCGATAATCGAACATTATTACCGTTATTACTATTCATTTGTCGCTGATGTGGAGTTGCTATAAATGCTGCTTCATGTATTAAGTTTGTAAATGTCTCAATTGTATCCTCCAAATGACAGGAATCTTCGATATGTAAGTTCAAGTTTACATGTTCTTCTATCCAGGATTCAAACTGTTGCATATTTGTTCTGGGAGTTAGTACTTTAAAAAGTTTTGTAATGGTTTGGATAACTGTGTTAAAAGTTAAAATTACAGGACTGTGATCAGAGCCTAAGTCAGCACTGTCTATTATATCAAAGGAAGACCTTGGAATATTTTTATATACAAAGAAGTCCAGTAAATCGGGAATTTTATTTGGATCGCTGGGCCAATAAGTAGGACTGCCTGTGGACAAAGTGGCATAATTATTTTTAGAAATGCATTTATATAACTCCCTTCCCTTGGGATTCGTCAAACGAGATCCCCACCAGGGATGTTTTGCATTATAATCGCCTCCAACAATAAATTTCGAGCTTAGTTGATTAAAAAAGTCTTCATATTGTGTGCACGTAACACTATGTCTTGGGGGGAAATAAATAGAATAAATACTAATGTGATTATTATCGCATGTTATTTTAACACCTGCTGCTTGCAAAAAAGGTTCTACAACTGGGGTAAGTATTTCATGTTTAATGTTGGATTTTATCAAAATTGCGGCACCAGCGTGGGCTCTATTATCAGGGTGGTTAGCAGTAATTAAATCATAATCCTTAATCTTGAAGAAAGTTCTATTCGTAAAATGAGTTTCTGAGATTAAAAAGATATCAATGTAATTAGTTTTAATGAAGATCTCTATTTCATTTGTATGATTATGCATTCCATTTGCATTCCATATTGCTATTCTTAAGTTCATTTGCATATTTTGGCCATTAACATAGACATCATATTCATTAGATTTTCCATCATTTTTTCAAGTCTGTCCAAGCGACTGTTTTCATTTACATTAGATGCTTTTACAGCCTCTGCAAATGACATTTTAAATGTACTATTATAGGGCTCATTGGTAGCAACATTACTTAACTGCGGGTATTCAATATGATTCATGTTCACAGAATTTTGTTGCTTGTTTGAATATAGTTTTTGTCTATTAGTTCTATTAGAGACCAAATTTTGATAAACGCTGCAACCTTTATAATTAGCAGTGTGATTTGACATACAATGAACACAACGAGGTGGAGTATCAGCAGATTTTTTGCACTCTGCGGTAGGGTGATCCATGCCGCACTTAACACATCTATACGGTTTTTTACAGAACGCTTTTGTATGTCCAAATTGTTGACATCGATAACACTGTACCAGGTCATTAGTTCTCTGAGGTGGTTCAATTTTGACGACAGCATGATTAATGTATTTAATTTCAAAAATAGTTTTATTATTGGGTTCTGGATCCAAGTCGACAAAAAACATTGATAGAGGCTCTTTTGTTACGCGACTTTTAACATTTGTTACAGATCTAACTGAGTGGCCTAAACCTATTAGTTCAGCTTTTATATCTTCAGTGGGTGTTGAAGGGTGAAGTCCTTTTATAGTTACTCTATACGATCTTTCTTGTTTTAATTGATAAGTGTGATAATAAATGTTAGACTTGTCTAAATATTTAATAACTTTCCTATATGAATCTACAGATTTGATCATCAATCTAATTTGACCTTCCTTCAAAGATTTATAACTAAAATCCTTATTAGAAATAATTTGACTTAATTTGGTTACCATAATATTTATGTTTTGTACATTAGGAATATAGATGGGTGGAGGTTTTGGTATTATAGCCGGGATATCATTTTCTTCATCGTCTTGAGTATCAAGCACAGCAAATTTGTTGCTATTAGTTGATGTAGTTGGAGTATCATGCACATTTATCTTTTTTATTTTTTTTGGTGATTCAATTCGTTTACGCTTACTACCGGTTATACATTGCCAAGCTGGTTCAACACTGTTGTTGTTTTTTTCACTTCTATTATTTTCTTCTGTAATATCTTCGCTATCATCGCTTAAACTATCCATTGTTATTTTTTAGTAAAAGTTGTAGTTTTATAAAAGAATGCAGTTCCGTGCGCTTTTGCACTTAATTGTTTTTGAATATTTGAATTGTTTTTTCTTTATTTTTAATTAATTTTTTGCCACAGAAATTTTTTGTTTATATTGATTACAGAATAGTATTTTGCGAAATTGTTTATTTCACGGTCAAAAAAGACACAATTGAATTAATTTTTATATTTTATTTTTTATTTTTTTTATTTTTGGAAAATAAAAAATTTTCGAATAAAATGTTCTGTTACTCTTGACAGTTAAATCGAAAGTTACGATGTCATCTGAATTTAAAATTATTTCTTTCGTGTGAATTTTTAGTGTTTTTTGGAATTGTGTTGTAGTTGTGGCCGGTGAAGGAAATTTAAGTCAAGTAAAAAAAAAAAATAAAAAATAAAGAAAATTGGGAAGTAAAGTTAAGTGTCGGATTATTGTAGCGTCAAAGCGTCTTCATCTTCAAATGAAATATGGTGTCTTCTTCCATGGCAAAAACCAGCTTAAAACGCATTTATTAAAAACGTAAAGTCTATAATTTATTTGGTTTTAATTCTATGCTTTATTGCTCATTCATAATTTTTACTTTTAAACAATTTAAAAAGCAATGTTCTCTTATAAGGATTGAAGTTGCAATCGCTCAGGAATATTAAATAATTGTGTCCACATGCAATTTTCTTCTTTTTATCTTCTTATATATAAAAATGAATGTGTGTTTATTTGTTTGTGGGTTTGTTTGAAGTCTATAGACGGCTAAACGGCTGAACCGATTTTCTTGAAATTTCCACAGTATCTTCCTGTATGTCTGGAAGGAGTTATAGGCTACTTTTTACGTTGAAATAGGCAAATAAAATAAAATAAATAAAAACGCATGAGATATGACCAATATCCGACAGGTGGCGCCACTGAAAATTACTAAAAATTAATTAAATCGTAAACTGTGTATTTGATTATGTTATGATCTTTAGCAAATTTGTTGCGCATGAGCCGACGATAGTTTTTAAGTTGGTAAGACCAATATCCGACTGGTGGCGCCACTGAAAATGTTTAAAAATGAACTAAATCGTAAAGTTTGCATTCGATCACGTTATAATCTTTACTAAAATTGTTGCGCATGAGCCGACGAAGGTTTATAAGTTGGTATGACCAATTTAAGACAGGTGGCGCCACTGAAAATTACTAAAAATGAATTAAATCGTAAACTATGCATTTGATTATGATATGATCTTTAACAAAGATGTTGCGCATGAGCCGACGAAGGTTTCTAAGTTGGTGCGATTAATTTCTGGTAGATAGCCCCACTGAAAATTATTCAAAATGAATGACAAGACACACACCTCAAGCACTGAAGAAAATAGCATTACGAGCCTCAGAATCAGACGAGCAACGAGCATTGAGACTTGAAAATCTTCGAGACTTGAAAATCTTCGAGTACATGCCACTGAGACCAGTTCGCATGAATCGCTTGAACAATGAGAAGTGAGATTAGAAACTGATCGAATGCGTACTACTCCGGTCCGGTCATCTGAATAATCTGGGCAACGGGAAACAAAATCAATAAAACGATTCAATATTAATTGGATATTTGTGTAATGTCTTTCCTTCAAATTTATTTTAGTTGTAATTTATAAATTATCTAGTAATTTATAAAAATGGATTCACTGACTGGGATTTTTGATCCAGTTATAATTGTTAATTGTTGTTGTTGTTGTAACAGTTCGGCTGTTGCTTCCAAAAGCTTCTCCCTTGGGAAAAAACTTCCGGTTGATACAGCTTTCGCTGGGTTGACAATCCTTGGCCGATGTTGAGTCGGGTCGTTCCGGAGCGTAGATCCGATTGTCATGGGAACGATTATTGATTGACGATTGTTAATTGTTGTTGAAGTCGCTGTAGTCTAGTAGGTAGTATGTTGGCTTATTACACGCGAAGCCACGGTTTAAATCCCCGGGCAGACATCAAAACGAAAGATGAAAAAAAAAATATTTCTTCGGCGACTTCATCTCAGCAGATTTCTGGCAAAACCTCTGAGAGTAAATGAAAAATTGCCATGAAAAAAGTTTCTCAAATAATCTGTCGTTCGGAGTCGACTTTAATCTATAGGTCCCACCACTCATATATAAAATCAACACACACAACATAAGTGCATTGAGAAGCTAGGCCGTAATCCTGACTGAAGGGTTGTAATGACCAATTATGTATGTATGTATTATAATTTTTGTTTAATGGTGCCATAGTACTGTGAGCACTGTTTATATATAATTTCTTCTGACTATTTCTCCTCCAGAGGTATTATCCTGACAAGCTTCAGAATACTGGTCGGTGTTAACGAAGACAATTGTCTGCAAAGCATCTCATATATACCCCGGAGTTTCTATCTGGTATAAATTAATGCTTCACATATTCTATGTGTGTCTTGTGATGATTCATTTCTATCATCACAGGATCTAGATTGTGGGTTTGAAATGATTACCATGCTCAACATCGGACATAGTGAGAAACTGTTTGAAAATGTTTGGAAGGGGTAAAAGAGTAAAAGCGAAAGTGAAGATTTAATGGCCACCTGTTTCTAACAATCAATATTACTCAACTTATCTTTGAAAGATAATAACTAAACTTATTAAAACATCAATTAATGGTTGTGTTTAAGCATTTCATAAATTCCTTTTAAATTTTACTCGAGATTTTAAAGTAAATTTTCTTCAAATTTCTTTCCCTCTTCTATTTGTTATCTCACCATTATTGTTTGTATTAAATTTTTCATCTCTTTCAAAGTATTTTGTTCTTTCTTTCTTCTTTTCTTTTTTTTTGTACTTTATTTTATGAATACAAACAACGTTGTGCATAAAGATTTTCACTTTTTAAATATTTACTTTACTTTATATCATCTACTTTAACCACTTCACGCAGCAGTATAACCAGCTCGTCGCCATTTTTTTGCCACAGGCAACACTGTGTTAGTTTATCCTTTTATTATTATTCCACGTTTTTCTTCTCTTTTATTTTTTGTCTTCTTTTTCGTTCTTATTCGTTCTGTTTTTATATGAAATAATATTTTAGCAATTAATTTTATACTGCAAGGCATTCGTTCATTACATTACATTACGCCCAGACCCAGAAGGAACGCATAGTGGCGTAGTAAAGGAATACAAACAAGCCCTACACCGGCCTCACTCACTTTCATATCCGCACAATTGACTGGAATGCTGTAGAAGACGATGACTTTACAGTAAATGGCACAAACGAACGATGATGAAGAGGAGGTATAAGCAGCCAGCACGATGAAAATAGTTTTTAATGAGTAACATGGCATCGTCTCCTCATCGTTTTCTTTAGTTTTGGTTTTCTTGTTGGGTATTTTAGCTGTTTTTTGTTTTTTACTTGCTCTTGTTTTTGATTCTGGTTGTTTTTCGTCGTCTGCTTATTTTTCTTACTTTTTTCTTCTTTTTTTCAAATGGAACCACTTAAGTGGCTGTAAGTGTTTGAGCGGCTTTTCACATTTCATTATGTAACACGTTGAGCACGTTAACGAGTAAATCAACGACCAAGCCTGACATTCGCTGTTACGCTTAATAAAATTTTACAAATATTCTGTTGAATTTTCTTTTTACAACATGTTTTAACACGTTTTGCAGTCAAACTTAAACATACAAATACTTTAGCTAAGTGTCTGTGTGGGTTTATGTGACTGTGTATAAGAATTAAAGAGGAAATTTCCATAAAGAAGAAAATTAAGTTTTAATAACAATCTTCCAAGTGGAATATATACGAAACCATGAAAAATAAGAGACTATTCGTCATGTATTAAGTACATACTCAACACTATGCTGGAGAAGGAAAAGGCATCTACTAGAGATCAGCAATGAATCGTTTTTTCGCTACTCATAAGTACTCACGAAATTTCGAGTATGGGTGAGTCAACAGTATTGAAATTCAACTACTCTGATTAATTCGTATTCACTACAACATTGATTTATAAGTGCAGGTTGTACTACGTTGACATCAAACTCATAATATTCGAAATGTGTTTGACTTATAGAAAAATACTTACAATACTCATAAATGATTCGAATGACTCGAATCATTCATAAAAATTTACAGGCTAAATTGTTATTGAATTTACAAAAAAAAAAGAAGAAAGAAAAAGACAAAGACATCAAGCAAAGCAAACACACAACCTTCTAGTGAGTATTGTAGTGTTTGTACGCGAATCATATTTATTTTGTGATTCTAGTAAATGTTGAGTAAAGGAGAGTCGAAATCTACAACTTCATGCGTATTGTTAAGTATGAGTACGAAGAGCGCTTCAAACTTTGAATATGAGTAGTATGAGTATGATATTAAAATAAGTATGAATGCGTATAACTATCAGAAATTACGAGTTTGATTCGAATCTACTCATCTTTTTGAATACTTACTGCTGATCCCTGCCACACAGACGATCTGAACGAGTAATCAGGCAATGACATTTGTAGTCTAAGTTCCTGCATTAGAAGCTCCGAACGGCTGCCAGAACAAAAGAAAATTGAAAACTACCGAAAAAGTTGCAATAGACGCTCATACTGCAATAGACACGATTACGCTTTTCCTCTAGTCTCGTAGGACTACGGAGCTTTTCATGAAATGACTTACACTGCTAATTTCTACTACCAATTTATCATTAAGATCGTAGAAAAATTAAATAAAAATTTGCTCCTGCTCCTTTTAACATAATGTAACGTCCAGTAGTGGCTCTAACAAACATACTGTGCAAGCTACACAACTTTGGTCAGATATGATACACGCTGATTATGGAGAGACCTATGGCCTGAAAAATCTGAAAAATCTGAATCTAAAATCCATAACCTCTCTTTCCGCAATGAGTATGAGAACTCCCAGAATACTAAGTTTCAATATATTTTAAGTCCCCATTTAAGACTCCAACTTCAAGAAAAAGGCACCTTTTTATAGTGGAGATAATTATAGGACAAGTGAATACGAAGGTAGAACTACTTATGCTGCCTGCGTAAGAAGAGTAGTTGAAAAAAATAGTTGACTTAAAAATCTAGACTCTGTCTATGATATCTATCCATTCACAAGTACTTTTTCCGATATACCATATCTGTGCGATTTGCTCAAGTATACAAGATAGTAGCTGATATTTGTTTTCAATATAGAAAACGTGTAACGTGTGGGGCGCACAATAACAATGATTAAACTGCAAAGCTGTACACTCAGTATGGCCTGGCAGTAGAAGCTGCATGGATAAGGAAGAAGAGAAGACTGTTCTTCACTTATTGATGCAGTATGTCGTAAAAGGAAATGGCATCTTGTGACTACTACATAGTACAGTCTCTGCGCTAAACAACTCTTTCTATGAGTTTGTTGGAATTCAGTCAGTACAGGGACGGCGGTTACATGTGACATCACAAGGGGCTGCTATGCGTGCTCAAGTGGGCTTTGGTATTATAACTACCACTCAAGTTACCAAGTTAGTTGTTTAAGTTGTATCATCAGAAGTTTCGAGGGGTTGCTGGATTAGAGGATAACCTAAAACCGTGGTATCAACCAGCCATCAAACTTCTTTGGATGGACAGCCATCATTACCTGCCTACTTACATACGAAAGTATTATTACGTTTTTACCTTTTAAAAACGTTTAAAATATGAGCTCGTAGATTGCAAATAAAACAAAAATAAATTTGTGTTTAGTTTTAATTAAAATTCGTTATTATTCGAACAATTCTGTGTGTCATTGTTCACAACTTGATGTAAACAACAACAACTGCTTAGTTCGTTATTCCTCTGTTTATATCCTTTGCATAAACAATAACAATTACTAGACAATTATTCGACAAATCTTTGTAACGAAGATTACTCTCTTCAAACACACCACGTCTTCACACAAGGCTGACTGAACTTCAGTAACAACTGTCGCCTGCTTTGCCTTGCCTTTTATATGGCAAAGTAAATAGTCTGATGAGTACCAAGTCGCCGTGGTCTAGTAGGTAGTGTGTTGGTTTATTAGACGAACGGCCCGAGTTCGAATCCCAGGTCAGGCATCAAATTGAAATATGAAAAAATATTTCTTCGGCGATTTCCTCTCAGCAGATTTCTGGCAAAAACTCTGAGAGTAAAAATTGCCATGAAAAAGCTTCTCAAAAAGTCTGTCGTTCGGAGTAGACTTTAAACTGTAGGTCCCGCCACTCATGTATAAAATTAATGCACACAACATGAGTGGTGTTGAGAAGCTAGGCCGTAATCCTGACTGAAGGGTTGTAATGGCCAATTATGTATGTATGTAAATAGTCTGATGAATGTTCTTGAAGGCAAATGTTCATGACTCGCCTTCTGGAAATCTCTTTAAATGTAAACATCGTTGTTTACATTTATTCTTGTAGAGTTGTTTGTGTATTTTGCTTACATTTATTCTTCTATTTATTTGTATTCTATGTATTTTTGTTTATTTGTTTATCATTTTTTATGCTGGTGTTTGATGTTATATTAAGCAGTACTATAATTTGTAAACAGATTTGTTTACTGCATTGTTTTGTTTTTGTAGCTTTTGTTTATAATTTAAATCTTAAGCGATGTAAAAGCAAAACACTAGTATCCTGAATTTTCATTTTCGTAAAAGTATTGTTAAGTAAAAAAATTGTGTTAAATTTATAAAAAAAACTATTAAAATATTCACAACAGGTTATTAAATTCCAATAAATTTTAATTTGTTTTAAGAAACCATATCGTTTTTTTTTTTGGAATTCAATTCATTGTTAAACACTTAAAAAAATAAATTATAACAGAAAATAAAATATTTATTAAAAACTACCAACATTCCACAAATAAGTATTTAAAAACATTTTTCACTTAAATACTCGTTTATTTCGAGAACAATAATTTAAATGCAACAACCACACAACATTTATTCAGTCGTTTAATTTTACAAAAATAAAAAAAATATTTTTAAAAATTCGTTATGAAAACTTTGGTCTGACGGCCTTATATTTTACGCTGCTCTTAATTAAAGAGCCATTATGATAGGAATATTTTTAAGGTTTTAATTATAAAACATTTTTTAAAAAATTCCCTGTTGTTTTTGCTTCGTGCGTTTGTTTTAATAACATATGAGTGGAAATAGTAGATGAATTTATAGCCAATTAAAATTGTTGTTGTTTTTGCCTTTTCCGTAATATATTTATGCATATGAGGATATAATTTCCTTTTTTTTTATTTATTATCATACGTCGAGTTGAGTTATTTATTTAAAAAAAAAATTCCAAAAGTTTTTTTTTTATTTTATATGCACATATTGTTTTGCAAATTTTCTCTATGTTTTTGTTGTTTTTTGTTTAAATAATATTTGCATAATTCCTATTTTGCATTGACGTGTGTTACATACAAATAAAGCAGGCAGGAAAGGCAAAATCGTGTACACACTTCCAGGACATTATAAATATTTGCTGTTGGCACCATATTTACAAAAAAAAAATTTTTTTTCAAATAAAAAACTAACGAATAAACAAAAAAGAACCACAAACAAAAAATATGTATGAAAATAAAGCTGCAAAAAAAAATGCATTTCTGTATGTAAATAGAGTTTATTCAATTACTGCAAAAAAAAAAAAAAATTTTTTTTTTTTTTTTAAATCCTAAAAAATAAAACCTGGAAAAAACTAAATTTTCAAAACCAATTGGCACTTTAGCCATTTAAAACGATACGCCTGAAAAACTTTAAAAAAAAAAAAAAAGAACTGCGCAAAAAATTGGCAAATAAAAGTTATAAAACTCAAATATGTACGTGCAGTTATGCTGAAAAAAAGTATTTAAAAAAAGTTTCCATAGATACTATTTTCATAGAGATTTGCATATATTTTAGCTTTAAATATAAAATATTTCGAATATTTAATAACAAACCCAGAAACCAATAGAGAAAAAAACTTGAAATAAATTTTAAATAATAAATCAAATTATACTAGGAGATATCCTCGCCTATAAGTCTCTTTTTACGTACTTTTTTCAGTCAAAAATGACTTTTCTTTTGCTTATATTTTTTACATACATATCAGAAATCAGCAATGAATCGTTTTTTCGCTACTCATAAGTACTCATGAAATTTTGAGTAAGAGTGAGTCAACAATATTGAAATTTAACTACTCTGATTCATTCGTACTCACTACAACATTGATTTATAAGTACAGGTTGCAATCAGTATGAGTACAACGATGACATCAAACTCATAACATTCGAAATATGTTTGATTCATACACCTACTCATTCAGATTTATAAATTTAGAAAAATTTCTTATAATACTCACAAATGATTCGAGTGTTTCGAATCATTCATCAAAATTTACAGTTTTACTTGTTGTTGCATTTACAAAAAAAAAAAAAAAAAAGAAGAAGGAAGAAAAGACAAAGACAAAGACAGCAAGCAAAACAAACACACAACTTTCTACTGAGTATTATACTGTTCGTACGCGAATCATACTTATTTTGTGATTCTTGTATATGTTAAGTAAAAAAGAGTAGAAATCAACAAAATCATACTTATTGTTAAGTATGAGTACTTCAGTTTTTGAATATGAGTAGAGGTTCATTGATATTAAAATAATTGGCCATTACAACCCTTCAGTTAGGATTACGGCCTAGCTTCTCACCCCACTCATGTTGTGTGTGTTAATTTTTATACATGAGTGGCGGGACCTACAGTTTAACGTCGACTTCGAACGACAGATTTTGAGAAACTTTTTCATGGCAAGCTTATTTACTTTCAGAGTTTTTGCCAGAAATCCGCTGAGAGGAAGTCGCCGAAGAAATATTTTTTTTTTTTCATATTTTGTTTTAATGTCTGGCCTGTTGCTAAAACCAGGGATTTACGTCTAATAAGTGAACACACTACCTACTAGACTACGGCGACTACATGAATGCGTATAAGTATTAGAAATTATGAGTATGATTCGAATCTACTCATTTTTTTGAATACTCATTGCTGATCTCTGATACGTATGTATCGTAACTTAAGTTCTTACCTCTCTCCCTCTACTATACTATTACGAAGACTGACCAAACACTAGTTAAGGACAATAAAAAGTAACAACAACAAATTTCCAAACAGTTTCCTATAACAAAGACTTTCAATGACAGAACAAAAAGAATGAGATAACCTGAGATCGCATTACATTAACTAAACTGTATAGAAAAGCTATGAAATATGGAATTACTTGCGTAATTAGACATTACAACCCTTTACTCAATATTACAACCTAGTTTTTCAAATCACCCATATTGTGTGCGTCAATTTTCTCCATAAACGTCGGAACCTACAGTTTAAAGTTAAATCATATTGACAGATTTCTGAGGAATTTGTCATCTGAATTCGATTTACTGTCAGATATTTGGCCAGAAGACTGGCCAGAGGAAGATGCTGAAATTTTTTTTTTTTTCAAATTGCATTATGTTCCAGATGTGCGAGTCTCGGTCTCTTGTCTAATAAGCCAACGTAATACCTGCTAGATTATAAATAACAATAACAAATCAACAGTAGGACCTAAGAGTTGCCATACCTAAAATAAATTCAATATAAACAAGTAAAAAAATATGTTTCAAGCTAGTTGTTTGGTTGAGGTTAGCGGGTAGCTTACCGTTCACAGGCAATTTCAATCGGTGGCCATATGGCCCATTGTGTTATCCAGTGTGAGTATAGACCCTTTGTCATGATCCGATCCCCGAGCTCCAAAGGAAATCGGACATTTGCCTTAGTAGCACGTTTGCTATCATGTCCAGATCTTCAGACGTTTTGTCACGCAAAAAGTTTTGTACCGATTTCGTTTCCTCCACATCATGGCAGCTACTACAGTAGTCGTGGTGGGGTAGACTTGTCAACGAGAATTCTTGTCTTATTGGAATTCCTATTAGACTGCGAACCATTCTCTTGGGATTTTTAGAAAGAACGGAACAAACTGAAAGCAAATAAAACGAAGTTGATCTCCTACAGAATGCGGAAGGGATAAAAGAAGGAAAAGCAGACAAAAAAAAAGGAAAAGTAGGAGAATAAGAAAAAGAGACCATTGCCGAAGGTAATATAATTTCCTACTGAATAGTACCCTACTATGGGTATACCCTAGCCAGTCAAATCCTTTCCTTAACAGGAATAGTGGTAAAAAACATACTCTACAGTTTCATCTGCCTTTTCACATAGTCTACAAAAAATAGGAGATATCTACATACACTCAGTGGTGTATGTAGACTATTTTCCCGGTGATTTTTATCGAATTCAAAAACGTGTAATGGCGTTGTTTAAGGCAATTACAGTTAAGAACGTTTAAAGACAGAGACGAATATAAAAAAATATAACCTAGAAATTATTTTAAAGAATCAAAAAAATTAAAAGAAAAACACAATGGTGTATGTAGACTTTTTTCTGTGACTGTCTGTTGCATCTATTGATACAATGTCTAAAGAAGCCATGTCCCCTTTGCACTTCTATAATTGCTCTCAACTCCCTTCTACACACATATGGGTCTAGTTTTGTGCCTGTAGAATGATTAACATTAGTAATCAAAATGTCAAATCAATTATTAGGGACTCCAACCATCTGTACAATTTAAGTGTCATAAACTGCGAATACTGCATTTCCTTAAAAACGTAAAAACGTCAATGATTTTATAAATCTTTAAGTTCTTAAATTTTTCTGTATTCCTTTAATCTTTTTCCTAAAATTTAAAAACTGCTACTTATTCTGTATATTTTTCAATACACTTCAAACCTTAATTTATTACGCGTCTTTATTCTCAACTATAAAATTGCACAAAAAAAAAATCGAAAAAATTCTGTATGTTTGTATCAAATAGTTTAGCCGAAGGTATTATTTATTTAAAAAACTATACAAAATACCACATAAAATACAAATAAATATGCTCAACGTTAGTTTTATTAACCATAGATCTATGTAGTTTTTATTTTTTCTGTCTTCATCTATCTACAACCGCGACAATCGAAATGCCACCCATTTCTACTAGCCCTGGGCTTTGGAGATACTGCCTGTCACATTCAACATTTTTGCACCACATCACACCTGTCAAATGGTTTTGTTATAAATAAATATGAATTTTCATCCCTGGCCCCAAACTTGCCTTTCTACATATCTCTCTTTGCCTTCTTTATTGTAGTTTGCGTTTTTTAATATATATTTTTTTTTCTCGTTATGTCTGTATAAATTTATATATTCTATCGTTCTCATATTGTGTATTTTTATTTTAGCTGCGGGTGTTATTCTTCTAAATAAATATAAATGTGAATATACGAGGGTTGTTAAGAAAAACAAAAAACTGGTTATTAATGGCTGCATTTATTTTCACATAAAAATTATTAGCAAAGTACAGCGTTTTTAGTTTTGGACATGGAGAGTGTTCTTAGTCCCTAACTTACTTAATTGGGCGTTACAACCCTTTAGTAAGGTTATAACCTAGAGTCTCATACCACTTATGTTGTGAGTGTTAATTTTATACATGTGTGCCTTAACCTACTGTTTCATATTGACTTCGAATAACAGATTTTTGAGGAACTTTTAATTGCAATTTTATTTGCTCTCAAGGGTTTTTGCCAGAAATCTGCGGACAAGAAAGTCGTCGTTTTGTTGAAGATGCTTGAGCCAAGTTTTGAACCATGGAGCACGTCTAATAAGCCAACACACTATTATAAAGCTATTACCAACTGAGGTAACGCAATCTCAGATAATTGATTTCTGATAGAAAACTTGCACCAATATTCGCTTTCCTTACTTTGTAAAACGTTTCTACTATTCTGATGAAGTCCACGACCTTATTCTCTGCTTAGTTAACGCTACAATAGAACTCTTGACTATATCTATAAACACTGCTGCGGGTCTATCTGCTTCAGTAATTTCTACGCAGAGATCCCGAAGTGTCAGGGAAGCTCAGCTAATTACAACTTTTTTCATCATACCGAACTGAAAAAGATAGTCAACATATTTTTAGACCGCCCGGCATTCCTTCAAATACGAAGCTATTGTTGTCAATGAGACAAATAAAATTTATATCGACTTGAATTACACGTGGCAATTTGTTCTCAGGTGCAAGATTTCGATATTAGAATTCACCGCTTATAAGCACTGTCCTGCTAACAGTTTTGAAAGTGCTTACATCCGAGGAATACTGTATAGTAAAGGATATCGATAATTGAATTTAGTTAAGCAGTCTAAAATCGAAAACTTAAATGGAATTTATCAATATAAAGGCCTGACCGCATTAGCTTGGATGACTTTGTAATGAAGTCGCCGTGGTCTAGTAGGTAGTGTGTTGGCTTATTAGACGAAAGGCCCGAGTTCGAATGCCAGGTCAGTAGAGCGACTCAAGTTGTATGGAAGCGAAATTCGTGCAAGATGTACCCCCCTCAAAATGAACATTGGTATATTTTATGATGACATTTAAAATATTTCGGCTCCAGCTTTGACCTCTAGTGAGCTGGACCTTTTTGAAAAAGGGTCTATTTTTCCATGTTTTGTCAATTTGAGAATTTGTTTCGTAACCAACATATACAGTATGGGTGTCATAAGAAAGGGTTTTTCAAGGCGTATATACCATTTGTCCAAGGACAATCATCCATGTCCTTTTTTTAAGGATATTCTGTAAAAAAGAACGGTTTTTGAATTTTTTCTTCGGGGTTATTTGTAATAAAATAACCAAATTAACTCTAATATGATGGCGGATTTAGTTTCTAGATGATGTATGGATGAAAATAGGACTAAAGAAAGAAAAAAAGAAATGATCCACGACTTTTTCTCGGCATATTTTTTTCCCAAATTAAAAAAAGTTATTAAATTTTTTTGTTCATATTTACAAAACTATACTCAATAAACGCAAACTAGGGCGAATTTAAAAAAAAGCTGAGACCCGTATTTAATTAAATCGACTAAAGATTAATATATGTTAATTTGGTTATTTTATTACAAACAACCCCGAACAAAAAATTCAAAAACCGTTCTTTTTTACAGAATATCATTAAAAAAAGGACATGAATGATTGTCCTTGGACAAATTGTATATACAGTTGGACGCGCATTGAAGAAACCATTCTTATGACACCCACAGCGTATATGTTGGTTAGGAAACAGATTCCCAAATTGACAAAACATGGAAAAATAGACCCTTTTTCGAAATGGTCCAGCTCACGAGAGGTCAAAGCTGGAGCCGAAATATTTTAAATGTCATCTTAAAGAAGTCCAAGGTTCATTTTTAGGAGGGTACATCGAGCACTTTTTTTGGTGAGTCGCTCTGTAGAGCGACCTGTAGGTCAGACATCAAAACGAAAATATGAAAATATTTCTTAGGCGACTTCCTCTCAGCAGATTTCTGGCAAAAACTCTGAGAGTAAAAATTGCCATGAAAAGCTTCTCAAAAAATCTGTCGTTCGGAGTCGACTGTCGGAGTCGACTGTAGGTCCCGCCACTCATGTATAAAATTAACGCACACAACATGAGTGGTGTTGAGAAGCTAGGCTGTAATCCAGACTGAAGGGTTGTAATGGCCAATTATGAATGTATGTATGTATGTAACGTTGGAATTTATTTGGCCAACGAGAAACTAGAGGATGATGTTGATTTTACCAAAAAAAAAAAAAAACGAAGTGAGTGAATGTTTGGTGCATCTTGTCGAGCGGAAACATCATTGGCCTATATTTCTTTGAAAATGAGAATGGCGCAACCATTATGGATAATGAGGTACCTATCACGCCGTAATAACCGCTATTTTTGGATCCGCTCTCCATGGTATTGGTGTTAACGATGTTTGGTTTCCAACGTTAAGCAGGCGTAAATCGATTCATTACGTTGAGTGGAGATAATATACTGAATTTTTTGTGTCAGAATAGAATACCAGATTCGAAATATCAGAATTTAAACCGACAGATGGCCCACCCAATACTTTCCCTCTAATTAACTGTTTTTAATATTAACTTGTTATGTAGCCACTCGTCCTTTCACAAATGCTTTTAGAATATGGCAGAATTTTATGTGAACACATCGGGCCCTAAACAAATTGAACTTTTGCTTCTTGTTTAAATTCTCATTTTGCCGACAATGCAAACATTTTTTTTATTAAAAAAATAACCAGCTGACAAATCTAAATAAATCCATTATTTATCATCATTATTTCAATTTTTATCAGCACTTTTTTTCTTCTATTTTTTCAAATTTATTTTGATATGCTTTAGGTTTGGTTTTTCGGCTTTTTAATATTTATTTACGTATTTCGTTTGGGTTTCTATTTTTTTCCTAATTTATTTGTATGCCTTTTGGTTTATCTAAAATAAATGTTGTTTTTTTTATTTTCTTTTATTTTTTTCCTATAATAAATCTATTTTAAGGTTTGGTTCACCTAAAATAATGTTTAGTATTCACGTGATGTATGTGATGACGAAAAAAAAAATATTTCTGTTCTCATGTTGCCTTTGATTTAATGTTTCCACTACATCAGCAGCAAGGCTTTCGTTTTCATTTTCATTTATTTGATATGGTTTACAACAAGAACAACAAAAACGACAGTAAAATATGCTTCTAATGTGAGGAAATTTATTTTGTCATATTATGTCATAAACTTAATAGAATATATTTTATAGATTATAATAAATGTAAGGCTATAAATTTAATTCCAATGTTTTTTTTCTCTTCCTTTTCTATTTGCAGTGAACTGTAAGGTTTACAGCGGAATGGATTTTCATTTATTTTTTGCAAGTAAGTAAGCAGTTTTTGCCTATGAAAGGGAATGTGTTGACATGAATAGTAAGAATGATTGAATATGCTTTCCTATCGTGTTCGTAGAGGGATTTTTATTTTGAGTAGAAATAAAATTGTTTATTTGCTGAATTTTCTGTTTTTTGTTTTCATAACAATTTTAGTCTTAGATAAACATATTGTTACGTTTTTACCTTTTAAAATGTTTACAATATGAGCTCGTAGATAGCAAATAAAATAAAAATAAATTTGTTTTTAATGTTAATTAAAATTCTTTATTATTCGCACAATTCTGTGTGCCACTGTTCACAACTTGATGTAAACAGTAACAATTGCTTTGCTTTGTTATTCTTATGTTTATACCCTTTGCATAAACAATAACAATTACTAGACAATTTTTCGAAAGATCTTTGTAACGGAGATCTACAAACTACGATTACTCTTTTCATACGCACACGTCTTCACACAAGGCTGACTGAGCTTCACTAACTGGCTTGCCTTTTATATGGCAAATTAAACAGTCTGATGAATGTTCTTGAAGGCGAATGTTTATGACTTACATACATACATAAATAATTGGGCATTACAACGCTTCAGTCAGGATTACGGCCTAGCTTCTCGCACGACTCATGTTGTGTGCGTTAATTTCATACGTGAGTGGTGGGACGGACCTACAGTGTAACGTCGACTCCGAAAGACACATTTTGAGAAACTTTTTCATGGCAGGTTTATTTCATGTTAATGACTTTGCCTTTTTTAAACATCATTGTATTATCGTAGTGTTTTTGTTGTATTTTTGTTTACTTGTTTACCATTTTTTCTATACTGGTGTTTGTTATTACATTAAGCAGTACGATAATATGTAAACAGGTTTGTTTACTGCATTGCCTTGTTTTTGTAGCTTTTGTTTATAATTTTAATGTCAAGCGATGTAAAAGCAAAACACCAGTATCTTGATTTTTCATTTTCATAACAATATTAAATACGCATATGACTAGAAATTAATTAATTAATCCACAACAGTAATTTTGTAACACGTTGCGTTAGGTTAGGTACGATGGGTAGCTTAACCTTTTATATCCAAGTACTGGCACTATTACAATAGAGGTATAGGAAATCGAAGTTTAATGACGTTTAGATAGATAGGCAAGATTGTTCAATGATTTCGACTTTAAACAAACCATAACATCAGTACAATAATTTGTCTCTCTTAATACATGTAATACAATATCATTACAACCCCTTTGGTCAGGTTTACGACCTAGCTTCTCAAACCATATGTGTTTTTTAATACATGAGTGGGGGGATCTACAGATTCTTGAGAAACGTTTTCATGTCAATTTTCTTTACTCTCAGAGTTTGACAGAAATCTGCTGAGAGAATCTTGCTTGTGGGCAAGAAAATATTTTTTCGTATTTCATTTTATAGGAGATATCTTACGTATGGTTTAAAGTATGGCACCATGTCTAATAAGCCAACACACTACCTATCAATACAACAACTATTAAACTCTGAGGCTCATCGTTGCCTCAATCAAATCAAAAACGAAGTTCTTGAATCATTATTCTTGTAGTGCAGATGTGTCATAGTATTGCTATCACATGATCTATTGCATTGCTCAAAATGAATATGGCGTATCACTATAACGTCATCATATTGAGTTCGATGCACTCTTTCGAAACAAGTGTTCTTTGAGTTTTTCATTACCCCTCTTGATGCCATATTTCATCCACAAAGCATTTTCCATTTTATTCAGTTGGTTGCTGTTGTTGCTATAAGTTCCCATTGGTTGTCATTTTAACTTGTTGCCGTTTCGTTAATCTATTGTTGTTCCAGGCTAAGTAGATGATTGGTCTGCTATGGCAGGTCTTAGGATAATGGTGCTGCTATCTATCCTTGCCAAGAAACAACACTCTTCGAGCATATGCTGTGGTTGTCGGAAACCTTACTAATCTTTCTATTTCTACTCCGCTACGTGGCGACACTGTCTGATCTCTCTGTGATGTCATCGTTTTTCTAATTCTCATGTTGTGTATGTTAATTTTATACATGATTATACATATCTTGTTCACTACATTTAAGCCTTTTTACCATTTGTTCTGTCTGCTCCGATAATGGGTGCCTAGGCCATGATTATGGTGTACTTCTAGTGCAAAATTCTGAGTTGTTTGCCACTAAACACAATTCTTTGTTAAAAATGCTATTTTTCGGCCAGTTTGAAATAATCCATACATACATACATACATAAAGAAGTCGCCGTGGTCTAGTAGGTAGAGTGTCGGCTTATTAGACGAAAGGCTCGAGTTCGAATCCCAGGTCAGACATCAAAACGAAAATATGAAAATGTTTCTTCGGCGACTTCCTCTCAGCAGATTTCTGGCAAAAACTCTGAGAGTAAAAATTGCCACGAAAAGCTTCTCAAAAATCTGTCGTTCGGAGTCGACTTTAAACTGTAGGTCCCGCTACTCATGCAAAAAATTAACGCACACAACACGAGTGGTGTGAGAAGCTAGGACGTCGTACAATGGGTCAATTCGACCTCCGGGTACTGTACTTGTCACAGTTGACAAGTACACGTCCCCTATCCTACATACATACGTTAAAACCTTTCAGTCAGGATTACGACCTAGATTCTAACACCACCCATGTTGTGTGTGCGAATTTTATACATAAGTGGTGGTACCCACAGTCTAAAATCGACTCTGAACGACAGATTTTTTAGGATACTTTTCATGGCTATTTTATTTACTCTCAGAATTTTGCCAGAAAACCGCTGAAAGGAAGTCACCCAACACATATTTTTGTTAAAATTCAATTTGTTGGAAATGTCTGACCTGGAGCTTGAACTGTGCCCTCACATTTAATAAACCAACACACTACCTAGCAGACAACGTCGACTTCAAATAACCTAAATCAGAAAACTTGCAATAAAAACGATGATTGATTGGCTGCAATTCTGGTATGATCTTTATTTGATAGGCACGTAATCCAAAATTAATAAGAAAAATGTTTCTTGCCTTTGCAAGATAAAAGTTGAGAAAGACGACAGAACCACATTTCTGTGTCTACTCCAAGATTGCTCTACAAGAGCATACAAGAGCATCTTTTTGGCTATCAATAGATAGCTTTGAATCGAAAAGAGTCAAATTAAGGCGAAATCGATGAGTAACTGTATGAATTGCTTGCTCACTTGGTTACTCACTTTACAAAAAAATGGACAAACTGTTCAATGACTTTTGCGAATGAATACAATTTGAATACGTTGTTCTTGTGTTAAACAATTCATGCTCACTTTTGAAAGCTTAATTAACAGAAATGTCAACACAGTTTGACAGTATGAGCTGTCAAACCGCTGTGATATATTCACAGCACTTGGGTAAAAAGGACTTGTTTTTATTCTTTAAGGTGGTAGGTACCTAAGTTTTTAAGAAAGATGTTTAAATTAAAGGAATGTTCACTCATATATGCAATGTCTTAGGAATATATACACGTATATGTATGTATGTATGTATGGATATGTACGTCCTTAGAATACCTTCATTTACTCGCCAGTATTAAAGTCCTTTCAAAGGAAAAAGGTTTTTCCGAAAATAAAAAAAAAGGAAATAAAAAATCAATAAATTGTGGCAAGACTGACAAGTGCAGAGAAACTAAAGTGTTGCACGTATATTTTAAATATTTCTAAACATGCTGCTCTAACGAATTCTGTTTTGTTGTTGTTGTATCAATTTTTTATATTCCCCTGATAGTCTAGCATCTGTATGAGTAATTTAATTATAAAGTTTTGCATCATTAATTTTAAGTTTAAGCAACTATTGGCGCTGTTACAACATCTGCCACGGTTGCTATATGCTTTTACGTCTTTTCAATATAACAACAACAACAATAAGAAGAGCAGCAGCTGCAGCAATGGCAGTAGTAGAAGCAAATTGATAAAATATCGCAATACTAAGAAATACACAAGTAGTTTCATATAATAACTCTCTCTCTCTTACTCCAACAATACTATTCACAACCATACATTCACAGCTACTGAATGGGTGTGTGTCTGTCATATATTCTATCACACGGTATACAAATACATACTCAAGCCACATCAAAAACGTAACAGAGAATCACTAACACGTGCTTCCATAATAAATTTTTTAAGGGCACACGCTTGTATAGAATACATACACATGTATGCTTTCTATACACATCATCCAAACTTACACACACTACGTACATATATCGTTCGTATGTATATGTGCATAACTGATGTAATCATTTGCTGTGTGTGTCTCATGTCTAAAATTGTGCTCTTAAATTTATTTCGAAACAGAAGAGAACGAACTAACGAACGTCTAAATGAGAAAGTGGAGAACTTTAAAAGCCTGTTTGTGTGTTTCGTTTCACGAAAAGAAAAATAAAAACGACAATATTTTAAAAGGATATGTTGTGCACAGAAAGAGCATTTTGTTGTTGTTTTTTATTTATACGTTCTCGTTGAAAAATGAGTGTAACCAGGGAGTGGGGGGTAGAAAAATAATAACAAAAAATTTTTTACCATTAAAATGTATTCGTTTTCTCTTCTCTCTCTCTCTCTTTTTGGTTATTTTGGTTTATTGAAAACATACAAAAATATAAACGACTTAAAACCATTTTATTTTTTGTGGCTTAATTGGTCTTTAATGCGGATTTATTTTTTGCAGTTGAGTATAGTATATTTTTTTAGTAAAAATATTGTTTTAATGATCAGATTTTTATATCCATAAAATGTTATAATATGAGTATATTGTTAACAATTTAATTAAGTTCGAGGAAAAAAATTAAAAAAATTTTATTTATATGGTATTAAAGAGGTTTTATTTTCAATATCTACAATAAAAAAATCAATAACCAAAAAAATTTGGTTAATTTAACACAATTATAATAAAGTCTTTATAGATAACAATGGATTTATTAAGGTCTTATAAAAAAGGCAATTCTGCAACCAAGAAAACAAACTGCACATTAAAAAATATACATTGATAAATTACCGTTATTTTTATTTTAAAATTGTTTCATTACTAATTTTGAAAATCGAAACAAACAAAAATTACAAAAAGAATTTCGCAAAATTCCAAATTTTTTCGAGCACTCTCCTTATAGATTGATAAAAAAAATCTGTCGTTCGGAGTTGACGTTAAATTGTAGGTCCAGCCACTCATGTATAAAATTAACACACACAACATGATATCCTCCTGATATCCTTAATAAAATTTGAAAAAGATTTTACCATATTTATTGAAAATCTTCATAATTTAATAACTCCTCTTTGTCTATCTTGTCTACATTTAATGCACCATTTCACAAACAATTTTTGCCAAAAGACAAACGATCTCAAAATAACCCCAAAGAAACTTTTTCAAACTTTACTTTTATGCTCTCCATCTCTCTCTCTTTTCTGCTCTTATCCTTTTCGAACAATTTAAGATGCGTTAAAATTATATTCTAATAAAAGGAGAAAACAAATACTCTGGCAAAAGAATAAGCAACTGCATCAGCAAAAAAAAAACCATACAAGCAATATGGCTTAAAGTGACAGATTGAAAACACTGCAACAAACATGCTGATGCTTGCCAACCAGAACTTTTTGCAACTCAAACTCAAACAGAATAACAACAATAACAAGAACTACAATAACAAATGAACAACGAAAAGTTTATTTTTGTTTTTTAAAACTTTTAAAGTGCCAGAAGAAGTGAAGAACTTTGTTGCACCCAGATGATAAGACAATAAATGTTAAATCAAGAGAACCCTTCAACCTCGAATGAAATCACTGGTAAAATGATGACTTATAACCGTTATAAATGACAAAAATGTAACGGGATTTTATAAGCGAAAGGAACAGAGATTGTTTCTTTAGAAACAATAATGGAAAGACTAAACGACTATGAAATATGCTTTACATTCTTTGTTACATTATTTTGTTACGATATTTGACAACATTGACGCCATTTAAACGGCATCCTTTCCAGTTGTATGTTTTTTTTATAATCTGTGGTATCACGTTTTTCTAAAGACGTTAAACAAATTGTTGGTTTCGAATTTTAACAAAGGTAACTGGAAGTTCTTCCCTGGTAATCTTCCGATTGGCACATTTGCGGCTGATCCTTTGCCAAGTGGAAGTCATATGGTTCCAGAGTGTAAATTCTACTGGCGTGGTAATACAAATCGTGCTTTTTTACTGGTTCTGTTACTCACGATTACTCCGGCGATCTTGTAATTTTTGTGTGTGGTATTTATCAAGTTATCCATCGGCATCTAACTTTGTTTCAAACTAGTCTTATGTTATTTCTTAGGCTGAAGATTCTTGAACTCAGAAAGCTTCCATCGATATGATGGACTAGTTTTACAATAAATGGAAATAACTTGGTTTAGTACAGTAATACACAATCTTATATCTACCAGAAATCCAGCAGATAGTTGATGTATAAGAGAAAGTATTAAGGATGCTTCTGTTTTGAAACCAAAAAATTAGCTACCCAATATGAGGTTGATTGTAGTTTTGATATAAAACAGTGAATCTAGTTACATCCGCATCATTAAAAAGTCATGTATTCTAAACTTTCACATTTATTGGAGTTAAATTTAAAAAGTTCCAGACTAGAACACACTTTGATAAGACCTATCAGCTGATTTATGTAACTCCCATTTGATGTAAAAAAGTTTATTTTAATTTTCTGAAATCAGAGAATCTATCTGTTATAGGAATATTCTGAATGATATTCGAAAATTTTGCTTAAATTATTATAATGCTGCCAACGTTATAAGGGTTACTTGATACGAGAGATTTAAAAGTGAAAATGAACAATAAGAAATTCAGTTAATTCATACGTAGGAAGCAAATAATATCAAGCAAACTTGACTCATTTAAACCCAGAGACCAGAGAGATCCGGGTTTTTATAAATACATGATATGTAGAACAAAACTTGAGTTAAACTTAGTCAGCGTCTATCTTCGGAACCCCATAGCAGTTACTACGGTACGCTGGCCGTTATTATACACACCCAGAGGCCGGTATTACCACAAGAGAAGTACAGAATATCATTTCTGTTATTGTTCGCTACTTGGGAACTTGATACAAACAATAGAAAGTATCTAGCCAAATGTAATTTGGATAGAATTCACACCTCCATAAAACTATCGGGTTGGCTGACAGATGCCAAACAAAAGTTATACTTGTTTGACGGTGAAGATCGATTCAATCGGATCGACCATGGGATCTTAAAAGACCGAAGTAAGCTGCACTATTAAAGGCGGCTATCAAATTCTTCTAGTCAAACGAACCTGCTTTTCTGTTGGACTTCAATCTGACTTTTTTTATTTTCCTTCTAGTTCTTCTTCTTGTATATCGTTATACTATTTCGTCAGAATAAAATGTATAGGATCTAATTTATTTGCAATTGCATTTGAAACTTTTGATGCAGCTGCTTTGAAAAGGTTGCAGGCAGATAGAGTTGAACAACGAAATCTCTTAGTATTATGCCACGAATGTTTCTGGGTAAGAGGGATCAGTAGATTAAATATGTAACGATAGTTGCACTTAACTTAACTTATAGACTGGCTTTGAGTGAGCAACAATTCCTTTTGCTTGACTCTAATAGGAATCAGACTAATTTCTTGACTGAGACCGCTTTCCCAAAGTATAAGCTGAAAGCTATAATATTCGGGTACCAATTATACACAAACTGAGTAATTTTGATTATGCTCAGTCCCAGACCAAAGTCTGTGTGATAGGAAGCGAACCCACAACTCTAACATTAGTATACTACCCACTATTTGGACCAGTAAAGCTTTTATATATTTTACAACGCATTATGACATGCTTTAATATAGTAGAGTTTTTTTTTTTACATTACTTATTGATTGATAGGATAGATCATTGAGCACTAGGATAGCTTAGATGACACACTATTCTTTTAGAACAAAGTCCCACAAAGGTCACCGGGAACCTAAGGGAGAGCACTTCACTTTAGAATAAAACTTGCTAGACAATTTCTTAGACAAACAGCTCCTGTAGAAGCCATTCGATGTAATAATTTGAGTGTCGCAATGAAGTGAAGGATTTTCTCCCCTTCTTAACCCTAGAAGTCCAGCAATATTTCATGAACCTTTCTTCTGCCAACGAAGTTGAGCTTCCGTGTAAAACGAGTGTAGAATACCAAAGTTAAAGGAAACTATCAGAACATCGTACTGACATTGGGGTTTTCATCAGCAATGCAATTGCTACTGATATCCCTATATGTGCTGGAATCCACATAGAAGCTAGGTTTAAAATATCTAAAATTCCTCCTAGAAATTCTCGACATCCAAACACAAAAGCGGATGTCGAAGAGATATTCGGTTACAGTTTAATCGTAGTCTGGCTGTCGTAGTAAATCAGGAAATTTTCAGATAAAACCCAACTACCCAATAAGCACTGTGACGCAAGCCTGACTGAAGGGTTGTAATAACCGATTATGTATTTATGTATCGATGTATAAGGGACCACATTATAGACATGTCTTAACAGTATATTGAAGCATGCCCATAGTCTTGATTGGTTTCAGATTTAACTACATTTAGTCCTACTGCAATTAACTCAAAACTCTGCTTCCAAAGAAGATCAGAGAGGTGCCAATTGAGTAAAGCAAGCAATGACTTGGTGGGAGTGAAAACATTATTAACAAGAAAACATTAATGACTACGTACGTCATTTATTTCATAATTTTTTAATGTTTTACAACACTGTAGGATATCATCTAGTCAGACTTGATTGTGTAGATTTTTCTTCAGAATTTCTTTCTTTATGAGTTAAGAGTTCTTTGAAAACTTTGCCTTCTTAATATCAAAACCAAGGCAATCAGTAATATTGCTAAGTATACAAACGTTTTTTGCTGACTATTACGCTTGTGTTTATATGTAGATCAACAGCATATGTTGCTTGGTAGCAAAATCATTTCTGTGGAAAAGAAAAAAATAGACTTTAATGAGCATAAACAAAAAGCAAATGTTACCAATAAAAATAGAAAAAAAAAAAAAAAAAAAAAAAAAAAAACAACAACAAAATGACATTCCATTTTTTACAGAACAGCATTTATGCGAAGCATATGGGTACATATGTCTATATGCTCCTGAATAGGGGTACACAGAGGATACCTATTATATTACATTATAAACTATAAAACAAATTCATTAAAAAAAGAAAACAAACTTTTTAGTTCATTAAAATAAAAAAATAAAAAACAAAAAAACGCTTTTCATGATGCATCATTATATGTATAGGCGGCTGGCTGCCTTACTTTTCTGGTGTATAAAATGAAGCATAAAATATACGACATAAGCTGACTTAAAATATTAAAGAGTTATACTTGTATGTGTATCAGTCAGCTGTAGCTAAAAGTTTACTATTAACAACAGCAACAACAACAACAACAACAGCAACAAAAACAACGACAGCAAATCTGTTACCTAAAAACTTTTTTCATATTCTTCATACCACACGGGGCCCATCATTATAACTTTTCATGGCATGGCAGCAGTAAACTAAAAATAAAAATGGTGGGAGCGAGGCAAAACAAAAAAAAAAAACAAAATGAGAAGTAAAGTAATATATAAAAAAAATTTATAATTATAGCTTAAAAAACGTTGAAGATGCACAGCACAACTCAGGCGAAAGCAATATAGCAGCAACGGCAGCAGCAGCAGCATTATAAATGAAATTTCTGCAACTTCATCATTTGTTGCAATATGTTGCAAAGTATACAAATTTTAGACATAAATATTAATAAATATGATATATGATGGTGGAATTTTTATTAAATCCGTAAAAAAATATATAAACAATTTTTTCTGTTTTTGGGGAAAGAACAGTTAACAGTTTATGGCAAAAGTAAACACACAATAGCTTACAGAAGAAAATAACTCGAGTTTGCCTTGCAATCTGATTTGACGGATTATTAGATGTTTTATTTTTCAAGAGCTTGAGAACTTGTAACTTTAACATAAGTTTGACATTTTTGATTGTAAGCTGTTATATCGGGTGGGTAATCTATCGGTTTAAATTTTAATCATCATTTCAGATCTGGCAATAATTATGTTATTTTATTCTTTCACAAAATTCAAAACACATAATTTTGAGATTTATTGGAAATTTATTTCTAAAACAAACAAAATAATAGGTCGGGAAATAGCACGAAATTGTCGTACAAATTTTGGTCGCAGAGAAGGAATAACAGTTTCCGGTATACGCAAGTTTCGTGCTAAAGTTCGTGAAACTGGTTTCATTATTGATGCGCTAGTACAGTGCGTACACCCGAAAATATCGAAGCTGTGGCTGACGGTGTGCGTGAGAATACATCAACATCAACTCATCATTGTTCTCAAGAATTGAACATTTCACGCACCAGTTTAAATCGAATTTGGCGAAAAGATTTCGATATAACACTTTACAAAGTTTAATTGGTTCATGAGTTGAAGCCGCATGAGATTATCTTTAAGTTCAAAGCTCATATTCATTCTAGTTGGTACGTTTATAAGCAAAATTGTCATATTTGGCGGTCAGAAAACCCAAACGTAGTCTTACAGAAGCCAATGCACTCATTATGAGTGAATGTTTGATGCGGCTCATATTTCTTAAAAAATGAGAATATATATATATATATATATACATAATTGGCCATTACAACCCTTCAGTCAGGATTACGGTCTAGCTTTTCAACACCACTCATGTTGTGTGTGATCTACAGTTTAAAGTCGACTCCGAACGACAGACTTTTGAGAAAATTTTCATGGCAATTTACTTACTCTCAGAGTTTGTGCCAGAAATCTGCACATCTTAAAATGAGAATAGCGCAACCATTACACCTATTGGATAATGATAACCAATTTTTTGTACCCACTATTCATGGTATAGGTTGGGCACTTGAGCACGCATAGCGGCCCGTTGTGATGCCTCGGGTGAACGCAGTCCCTGTACTGACCAAGTTCCACCAAAATCAGAGAAGAGGAAGAATTTGGTCAGTGCAAGGGCTGCACATCAAAGGCACGAATACCCTACACTGGAAAACCAGCCAAAATGTTTGATAAACGAAGCTATATCCTTGATATCAATAGATGGAAGCTCCGTCAAGCTGACAAGAAATGGGGAGCCAAATAATATATATCTACACCTAGCAAGAGACGGGCATTGACTAAGAAAGTGGATAACAGTCTCCTCCTCCTCAGCGGATTTGCATCCACGACAGAAGTCGATAAATGGGAGCCCCATTCTTTCCGCGTGTCTACCCATAACGCAATGACCTGTAAGCACTGCCACTGTGGTTGAGATGACGCCACGACCAAGACCAAGTAATTGGTTGGTACGTCTTCTATCCATCGAGGGCCAGGTGAGTCAGGACTCCTCATCCGGTGGAGCAGGACTAATCATCGACCCACGAAAGGTTTGCGTCCCGAAAGAATTTCCGCGCAATGTCCAACTTGGCCAAGGCAAGTGGCACACCCAATTCAATCAAAGAGGATTCCGGAAGGAGCGCACCAGCTCCGGCGAGCCCGTCGGTCCTACAGTTTTCCGGAAAATTACTATGCCCGGGGACCCATACCATTGAGACACTGGTGAAGAGCCCAGAAAGAAGGTCTCTAACTATCCTAGAGTTATTCACGAAACCCGATAGATATCTTATCGCAGCCTGACTATCGGAAAAGACCAAGACGCGAGTGAAAGGAGCACCGTTAACGATGATCCATTGAGAGGCCCGCTAAAGTGCCGTCACCTCCGCTTGAAACACACTGCATTCATGGTATAAAACATGAACAATGCTTGGTTTCAATAGAATGGTGCAACGTGCCAAACATCTCGTGGCACAATCGATTTATTGCGTCAAACGTTTGAAGCTGCGATTCGACACATTGGACTATTTTCTGTGGAACGCCTTTAAAGAAAAGTGTTATGCCGACAAACCAGAGACAATTGAGCATTTTAAGGCCGATATTCGTAATGCCATTGACGAGATACACCCCATACACTTAAGCAGTGCGTGAAAATTGGTTCTATCGAAGAAGGTACTGGGGGCCAGCCGGGGCAGCCATATGAATGAAATAAAGTTCCATTTCTAACCGGAACAATTGTACTTCACAAGAAAATAACATATTTGGCAAAATTTTCAAACGTTTTTGTTTTATTATATTCTTAAATTTAAACTTTCAAATGGCCCACCCTTTACAATTCATTAGATTCTCTTTTCTATATTTGCAAAAATCAATGAATATTCTTACATTCGCTGATTACACTTCTACTCTACATTTTCATAGAATTTCTTTGATGTTTTACAAATTATCGTATCACATGATAATTTATTTTCAATGACAGTCTAAACAAAAAGGACAAATTAATCGAATGATAGAAACTAATCCATATTGATAACACTCAAAGGATAACACATCCCTTTGCTCTTGTATGTTCTTTTTGAATTTGTATTCCCTTTCAATTCAATGTTTAGTATTGATGTCATTTGTCTGTCGGTCTATGTTTTGTATTTTGTTGTGCATTCAAGCCCTCATTATTTGCCCTGAAAATAAAGCAAAACTGATTTACGTTACGTCGTAGACCTTTTTTCTGCAACTTTTTTTAGTTTTCGGTTCAAAGCAAACCATGATTAATGCTGTTGCTTTTTTTCATATACATAAGCCCTCGTCCTTTGGCTGAATATGACCCCCTTTACATTGGTTAATGTGGATGTTAACGCAAACAGATGATGGTGGCCCAGCAATTGTGACAATTTGATTGAAGGTTTTCTGTTTGTTTTTTTTTTTTTTGTTTTTACTTTTTGTATGGTGCTGTCAAATGAATTTTTAATGATTTGTCAACACTTTTGTGAAAGTTTAACTTGGGTTTGCATGATGCGAAATGAATTTAATTTTTAGAAATTTTCCATAGCTTTTGAAAGAGGGGTATGACTTGTTTAAATTGACATGTAGAAATCAATTTACTTAGAAAGAACGCGATATGGTTTTCATTTACAAGGAATATAGTTTTAGAATAGGCATGTATTCGTAGTATTAAGCATATGTACCTACATATTTGGTCCTTGCAACATTTAGTCAGGATTACCAAGCATCCATGTTGTGTGAATTAATTTTATTCATGTAAGGCGAGTCCTACAGTGCAATGGACAGCAACAGGTTTGGAAGCCTCTTCAAGGTAATTAGTTGCTACGCTCAGAACTTTCGCTCGTAGACTGCCGATGGAAATCGTTCTCATACCGTTAACATGGTGAAGTCCTTAATATTATGAGCAAAGCGACGTTTCAATTAATTTACCAGCCCTACATAAAGACAGCATATGAGTACATACATTCAGTCATACATAAATGGCCTTTACAAGTCTTTTGTCAGGATTACGACCTAGTTTCTCACAGTATATATGTTGTGGGTGTTAATTGTATATAGTATGAGTGGCGAGACCTCTAGTTTAAACTCGATTCCAAATGACAGATTTTTGAGACACTTTTCATGGCATATCAGAATTCCCTTTTTTTTCTGAAAGCCCTACTTATGAGCCGTACTTTCCTGGGGGTTTGTTTGACAGTGCTGTATTTACCTCTGAAGTCAAATTGGTGGCCAGGTGTGCATCTACGGGCCTTAAAAGATTGTTGGTAATCCCTACGATAGTATGATCCGTACCAGGCTTAGAAATCGTTATAACTAGTGCAAGATTCCTCTCTTATAGAAGACGTCAAATTTCATTCAGCATAAACAGCTCTATAAGTACCAACTCTAATAGCTATTTTTGGTTTGAATCAGAGATCAGCAATGAATCATTTTTTCGCTACTCATAAGTACTCATGAAATTTTGAGTATGAGTGAGTCAACAGTATTGAAATTCAACTATGTACTCTGATTCATACGCATTCACTACAACATTCATTTATAAGTACAGGTTGCAATGAGTATGAACACAACATTGACATCAAACTCATAACATTCGAAATAGGTTTGATTCATATGCCTACCCAATCAGATTCATAAATTCAGAAAAGTACTTATAATACTCATAAATGCTTCGAGTGACTTGCATCATTCATCAAAATTTACAGTCTTAGTTGTTGTTGAATTTAAAAAAGAAAGAAAAACGACACATAAGCGAAAAAGACGTAACAGCAAGCAGTACAAACAGACAACCATTTAGTGTTCGTACAGTAATCATACTTATTTTGTAATTCTTGTAAATCTTGTTATGGCGAGTCGAAATACTACGTGTTGTTAAGTATGAATATGATGAGTAGTTAAAATAGGTATGAATGAGTATAAGTATCAGAAACTATGAGTATTCTTCTAAATTAAAATTTTGTCTAAATTTATTAAAAAATATATTTAATTATTAGCTTAAATTTGTTTCTTTTTTTCTTTTGTTTATTTTAATCTATTTTTTAAATTATATTTGTTTGCATTTTTTCATTTTCTTTTTTTTTTGTAAATGTGTATTATTGGCAATTATTGATGATTTTTTAATTAGATTTCGACAAATTCATGAACTAGTTTAAAGCCTAATTGATAGTAAAATTTATAAAATATTAATTAAAATGCATATTAGTTGGAAATAAATAATTTACATTTATTTCTGCCATATTAATTAAATGTAGATTTAAAAAAAATACAACAACCATACCATACAATACTATATGATATGCTTTTTAACAGCTTTTTGGGTAAAATTTAAAAAGAAAATTTGATACAGTAGTGGGCATTTCGATATGGTTTTTATACTATAATCCATTTTATCTTCTTCATATATATGAAAATGAATGTATGTTTATTTGTTTGTGGGTTTGTTTGAAGTCTATAGACGGCTTAACTGCTAAACCGATTTTCTTGAAATTAGCACAGTCTCTTTCTGTATGTCTGGAAGGAGTTATAGGCTACTTTTTACGTTGAAATAGAAAAATAAAATAAATAAAAAAAAGTATGAGTGTTATTGTCTAACAAAATATTACGTATACGTCACCCGTCAGCTCTGTGTAATATTTTGTACAAGACAGTAATTGAAATACGTCTATATATATAAAAATGAATGTGTGTTTATTTGTTTGTGGGTTTATTTGTGGAAATCTATATTTTTATTATTTTTAGTCAATAACCTCAACGTAATAAAATAAGAAGAATCTGGATTTTAAAATATTTATTTTGTTACTGATATTTACAATGTTTTATAGTAATTATTTTTTAGAATAAGATTATAATAAGAAATAATTATTATAAAACAATAGAAAAGAAAAAATGTATATCAATATATTTTGAATATTTATATTTCATATCGATAGGAGTAGCGAAGCACACCGGATTTTAGCTAGTAGAAATATAAACATTTAAGATTTTTCGTTAAATATTAAGCGATAGTTAGCTGCCTCCTGTTCACAAAAGCAAAGTAGCCCCTTCAGATTACTATACAATGCCAAGAGAAATAACGCACCAACAGTTTCTATCAGAAATGTATTAATGTCGCACTGAATTAATAAATAATACTCATTATTATTGAATGTACATATTGACATCGAAACGATTTCCGTTCTGAACAAGTTGAGTACTCGATGAAAAGCCGGATTACTAAATTCAGGTTATTACTGAATAGTCTTATATATAAAACAAATGCCCTCCCATTGCTTATCTTATATAATAAAAGTTTAGTTTGCCTCAACCGCATTTGGTTTGAAAAAGTTTGTGTTTCTCTATATCTTTCCATTTGCAAAGTATACACTCGAACTTATTTGTTTCCACTCTAATGAAATTTTCAGCTACGTAGAATTTTCCCTCCTCACCAGCTCATCTGTCTGTTCATTATCATGAATTCCTTGGCATTCAGCAGCTGGTTCATCTACCCCAGACAGTCTCATACTTTTTCGAAATAACTTTTTAAGAACTAAGTGCTCGGACTACCAGTAGGAAGTAAGATTACAGCGGATGGTGGCCTGTTTGTGAGATTGTATTGATGTGACTCGTCCTTAGAACTCTCTTTCCAAATTTAATTGACCATATCCATATGATGATTCCTCAAGGGGTTCAAATATTTTAGTCTGGGACCAAGAATCCATCTGTCCATATATCTGTACTCAACTTGTCCCAATGCCACCGAATAATCAGTCCCTTAAAAGTATATTAAGCCTACGAGTTGCTTTTACTACTAAATTCCGACGCAAAGCATTTTCTAAAAATATAAAGTCTCCTGTTTCCATTTGGAGGGCAGCAAAGAACTGTCGCTTATTCGTTTTTTCAGGTCAAGATGTTAAATTTTGTGTTAGACTTGTCTTTCACTAACCCAGCCTTAGCTTCTTGAGCGCCTCTGTAAGGCTGCTTCTCATTGCCACGGTTATACTGCCACATGCCACAGTCACTGTATTTTGTCCAACTACAGTTAAGCTGTTTTCCAATTGATTCTATCTACTAAAATAATGACCACTAGGTCTGTATTGGCATGACCATTATAGTATATGGCCCCGGTACACTACTTTCTGGTCATTACAATCCTTTAGTCAGGATTACAATCTAGTTTCATACATCACTCATGTTGTTTGTGTTAATTGCATACATGAGTGGCGGAACCTTCTGTCGATTTCCAACGACAAGTTTGAGAAACTTTTCTTGGCAATTTCAGAACCTTTGCCAGCAGACTGTTGAGGGGAAGTCGCCGAAAGATATATTTTTGTTCATATTTCGGTTTTGTTTGAGACGTCTCAGTCAGAAGTTTTACCACAGGCTCTCGTCTAATAAGCTAGCTACCTACTAGATTACAGCGACATTACTAGAGTATATCTGGCCCATATGAGTGTCATATCGAAATTTTCCATTATCTTAACTCCAGTTTCTTTGATAATACTACACCAACTATATTTTTCCTGAAAATTTTTCCATTTAGGCAGCTTTCTGCGTCTGTTAAATGTCTTTATTTATAGCTTTGGCCAAGTTTAATCTTAATACCATTGATATGCCCTACCAACTTACAATCTCGAGACCTCAAGGCATGATATAACAAAGAGGGCCTAAAGTTAATCTCTAGTCAAAAGAACAACGTCATCTGCATACCAAGAACTGCATTGAATGGGCAACGGGCGCCGACGACCCTTATGGATTTGTTTCGTGTGCTTCTGTCATATATCTCGATATCATGACACATGTCGTAATAATATTTTGCAGTTGTGTTAGAGCCATGTTCTGTCGTTCGGAGTCGACTTTAATCTGTAGGTCCCACCACTCATGTATAAAATTAACACACACAACATAAAAGGTGAGAGAAGCTAGATTCTAATCCTGACTGAAATTTAACGAAATAAAACGAAATTTTTAATGAATTTAATTGCAAAATTAAGTGCCATCCATAGCACTTCATATTACATGATTTAAATCCTTTTTTCTCTCTTTCTTAACAAGCGTAGGTGCTCTTATGTTTTTCTGCATACACTGTGGAAATGCTACGACATACAAAAACAGACAAATAAACAAATTCCAATTATTATAATTAAAAAATTTTTCTCAAAAGATATTATTTTTTTCCCTTCCACCTCCCCCTTTTTCTGCATTCTCTACATTTTCTTTCAATTTTCTCAATTTTCTTTTGTTATGCCATTTTTTCCGTTAATAATTATTTTCCGTATTTTTGTTTGTATGTCTTCTTGCCGTCATTATCATTGATAAAAATGTAAATGAAAACATAAAAAAACACCGAAACCTGAAAGAATATTTTCGTTCGCTTTGAATTATTCAACATTTTTCATAAGAAATGCACACAAAATAATGTTGAATTGAAAGAAAACACTGAAAGACAGTTGAATATAACAGAAAATGTCAGTGGAAAATAGGATTTTTTTTTTCATGAATAAATATATTCGTAATAATGTATGCAGTAATGGTGCTATGTTGGTTGTATGGAGAGTTTTGCAGTAAATAGAATTGAAATCGCATAAGCAGGTGAACGTAGAATGGCATGGAAATTATAATGGAAAAAATCTTAAATAATAAAATATACAGCGGAATTCGGAGTGGTGTGAGAAGCTAGGCCGTAATCCTGGTAGGGTTATAATGGCCAATTATGTATGTATGTATGTAAAAACATTGTAACAGTCTCTTTCTCCATATATCGGGTCTTCCATTACGCACTTTCAATCTTCAAATAAATAATAAAGCAAAGTGAGTATCGAAATTTGTTATACGTTCGAAAGACTAATTGATGCCAATATGTGTGAAATATATGTGGGTTGTTAATGAAACCACGTTAAGTTTTTATTTATATTTTAATATTAATATTTAAGTTTATTTAATATTATGGTAACATTTGATGATGTTTTATGTATTTATATTAGATAGAAAGTTACAATTTAATGATTGTTTAAAGTGAGTCGTCACTGTTTGGCGTCAGGTTTTCAAGTGTCTGGTTGTGTGCAGTCCCTTAAAAAATGTCCGTTGTCTATTCGTCGCAATTCAAGGCGTCATTCGTACTCAAAGTTGTGACAATTAGTAAGTCCGCTGTAGTCATAAAACACAGTGTCGTATTGTTTAGTATTTCCGTCCACTTCTAGTATTACGTCCGCTAATTCCGAATCCAACATATATACTCGTTCAAATGTGGACAATTCACATCATACATAGTTGGTCATTACAATCCTTCAGTCGGGATTATGGACCTAGTTTCTCACACCACTAAGGTTGTGTGTGTTAGTTTTATACATGGGTGCCGGGATCTACAGTTTAAAGTCGACTCCGAACCACAGATTTTTAAGAAAGTTTTCACGGCAGAGTTTTTGCCAGAAATTCATATTTTCGTTTTGATATCTGACCAAGGGATTGAACCCGGGCCTTACGTCTAATAAGCCAACACACTACCTACTCGACTACAGCCAATACACATCACTTCCCACAAATTGCTCATGCTGGATATACATACACCCATAATTGCTCATTTCAACCATTCACTCAGGATAATGACTTAGCTTCTCAGTTCACTTATATTGTGTGTGTGTTAATTTTATACATGAATACGCCATTCACCTACCTACAGCTTAAAGTGGAGTCTACTCCAAACGACAAATTTCTAAGAAACTGTTCATGGCAATTTCATTTATTCTCAGAGTTTCTGCCAGAAATCCGCTGAGAGGAAGTTCCCAAAGAAATATTTTTTTATATTTCGTTCTGTTGGAGACGTCTGATCTGGAATTTGAACCGTGGCCGACCTTCTAATAAGCCAACATACTGTCTATCGTAATCCTAACTGAAGGGTTGTAATGACCAATTATGTATGTAAGTCAGTCAGGACCTATACATGAAATTATCCATGTAGTGGAAAGGCAAAAGTCATCTGAAGGTTGATTTCCGCGTATTCCCACATAGCATGAAACCCAGCAGAGGGTAATCCCATTTCTTCCTATCCTATCTGATTACCCCACATACATTATTGCTTACAAGAGATATTGTGTTAAACCCTTACAATTTTCTGATGATTATCATTTTAAATATGCCAATACTATCCTTACTTAAAATATGAAATACCCCATTCACCATGCTTGTTATGGTAAAATATCTGCCTTAAGAATTATACAAATTAAATTATCGATAATGATAAAACGTTTTTCTGCAATTTTACTAGCAGAAAAGCTTTCATATCCACACAAAAAAATCACATGCAACTGCACAAATGCAGTTGAAACAGTTTTATTGAAAGGAAACTGCCTCCTTGAGTCAGCCAAGCAGATCAGGCTTGTTAAAAAATATTCTTTTTTTAATTCTTCTTGTTAATGCAACAAAATTTTAAAGAACTCTTTTATGATAATTTTTATAATATTATTTTTTTCCTCAAAGATATGATGTCATAAAGCTAAAGAAAATTATTTTCATTTTGCGTTTTGCCAAAGGAGTAGTAAGGACTCGAGTGCATCAATTGAATAAAAAAAAAATCATATTAAACTGACTATCAGTCATTGAACTTACCTAAAATAGTCGGGGAGAGCACAAAGTATAAATATTAACCGCTTATCAGGATCTATTGTTTTACGACAATGCCCGTAAAGATAATATTTTGTGACATTCATTAAACTTTAAATTAAAGATATTTTAATGTTAGCTATACGTTCCACCACTCATGCATAAAAATTAACACACACAACATTAGTGGTGTGAGTAACTAGATCGTAATCCGGGCTGAAGCGTTATAATGACCAATTATGTATGTATGTATGTTATTACTTTAAAAAACCTAGTTTTTTAAAATCTTCCGATATTCCTAAAGCCACTATATTTTTATTTCTTTTAACGACTGTATATTTCAGGCATTTGCGTGTAGAACTCAATACAATAAAAGCAAATTTAAATGAGATCTGTTGGGTCGGAGTTCATCAATTCTTAAGTTTTTACCTTTTAAAAAAGTTTAAAATATGAGCTCGTAGATAGGAAATAAAATAAAAATTTGTTTAGTTTTAATTAAAATTCATTATTATGCGCCCAATTCTGTGTGCCACTGTTCACAGCTTGATATAAACAACAACAATCGCTATTCGTTGTTATTCGTCTGTTTATACCCTTTGCATAAACAATAAGAATTACTAGACAATTATTCGACAGATCTTTGTAACGGAGATCTTCAAACTACGATTACTCTCTTCAAACGCACCGCGTCTTCACACAAGACTTCGTAACTTCGCCTTCTCGAAATCTCTATAAAAGTAAATATCGCTGTTTGCATTCAGTACTGTTGTATGTGTATTTGGTTTACATTTATTCTTCTAGTGTTGTTTGAGGATTTTTGTTTACTTGTTTACCATTTTTTTATCCCAGTGTTTGTTGTTGGATTTTTGTTGCCTTGTTTACCATTTTTTTTTTTTAAATTTTGCCATCCCACTTCTGATACCAAATGTTGCTTAACTCACATATTCTAAGAAATATTGCATGCATCTTAAGTTAGCGTTTTTAATATGTATAATGCATAATAAAGTGTATTGTCTTCTATCTACGTACATCAGCAAATAGACATCATCAGCTTCAATGTCTCCACCTTCACTATATAATAAAACATATTTTAACGAATCTATTATGAACTGCATCGATTATTTTTTGCTTGGGATTATATTTTTTTCTAAGGAATACTTATATTAGTTGATTAAATTCCAATTGCATTTTACAATGACTATATGTGTGGGCTTTTACCACACAAAATATTTATTAAATTAAAGTAATGAAATGAGTAGAGTTATGACAAATTTTAATATGTTTTTCTCCATTTTAACACTAAAATATTTATTTTCTTTTTTCTTTTTATTCTTTCTTTCAGGTCAGAACATAAGCAAATTAGAAGGTACGTTTTATTACAATTAAAATTTATTTAACTTAGAATCTATGAGAATACGGTAGTTATATTGACACGTATTTACTCAATTTATATAAAACAACAACAATACCCTCTGAGCGGCAAGAGCCGTCTTACTAAATGGCTTGTTAAACGCTACGTTGGCTCGATCTCAATATGAGAAGCAGTTAATATTTGGGCCTGTAGAAATGTAGTTACCAGTTCTATTTATCGACTTACTTGCTTGCATACACAATTGGTCATAACGACCATTTTAATTAGGATTACATACTAGCTTCTTGCATCACTCACGTATTAATTTGATCCATGAGTGCCCTGCAATTTATAGTCGACTATGAACGACAGATTTTTGATTATGATTGCAATTATTATTTACTCCCTCTGGTCTTGCCAGAAGAATGCGAAATGGGAGGTTAGGTACTAACCTAACCTCTAACTAACCTAACTATTAGAGGGTAGTTTGCCGTTCACAGGCAAGTTCACTTGAAGTCCATAGTCAGTGTGGCCATTGGCATGATCCCTTACTGGTGAGCTTGAACCACCCGAGCTCCAGATCAAACTGGCCACTTCCTTAGTGACACGACCTCCGCCGTGCTGGGATCTTCAAACTTTCTCTCACCCAAAAATCGATGACGTCTATCTATCCTGAAGTGCAATCATAAAAAGTGTTGTAACGAGTCCGTTTTCTCCACATAATGGCAACTTCGGCAGTAGTCCAGGTTGGGCAGGCCGAGCGGGGCGCAGTGGAATTTGCCAAAGAAATATGTTTTCATATTTCGTTTTGTTCGTGAATAATAAGCTGGAGTTTGAACCACGGACTCGCGTCTAATAAGCCAACACACTACCTACTAAACTATGGCGACTTCTTCGACTTTACAGTAATACAACGTATAATTCTGAATATTTCCAGATCCTAGCGTCATAATATCAACGCAATTTGGCTGAAATTCAGACGGCAAACTGCTGTTCTAACGCCTTAAGGCAAAAATTGTGTCTAAGAAGTCATAGCGCAAAGCATGCTGGTTCTGCAAAACATATCGTTACATGACAGATCAAATGACTGATAGCTCAGTCCTTAGCAGATATCAGCAATGAATCGCTTTTTCGCTACTCATAAGTACTCATGAAATTTTGAGTATGAGTGAGACTCACCTTTCTGAATACTCATTGCTGATCTCTGTTCCCGTTGAACAGAAACAAAAAACTTTATTATTTTGCCAAATGCCTTGCCATGCGGATTAATTAAAAAACTTGATAGGATAATCTGAAGGCTATATACGCACTTAAGAGGTGGACCTCTCAGTGGTAATCGAATGAGTCAAACATCGGCAGTGGAGAGAGTTGTTCGGGGCCTAGAAGTGGGAAAATGGCGGGTATTTTCTAAATATTGTTTTCATATTAAATACTGTTCTACCCACGCCTTTTTTGAAATAAATGATACTCTTGATGATATTCTGTGCACACATGTTTATAAATGTTTACCTCTCTACAACCGTGTATGGTTACCGTTACAACTAGACTTGTCATTGCAAACAAGTAACGGATGATGTTGCATTACAAATGTCACAATGACACACAATATATTGTTAGTTATATATATTATATACACATACATACATAAACATATACATGCTTTAATGTGCAACTACATGCATACATACGTACATATGTAAGTAAAATGCCAATTTTGTTACATGATACTGATACTCCAGAGTCAAAGTATACAATTTATTACAAATTTCGACATGAGTTGCGATGATGTATTGTGTGTTGTAAAGTAAATACTTCAGCAGAAAAAAACTTTGTAAAAACGTTATTCATAAAAGGTTTTTTGTTATCAATTTTACAAAAGCGTACTTTTTGTAAATGTAAACGTACGAGTACATATAAAAAAAAATTCGGGTTTTGTTGCAGAGTAAGTGTTCCCATTTGCGATTTAAAAATGCCTGAATAAACTTAATTATTTTACTAACACATATACACGCACATGCATACCATATTTCTAAATGTTTTATTACAACAGTTTCGAGTATATTACACTTGCTGCTCTCAAGTGCATTTCTAATGATGCTGCTGTGGCAACAATTGTTGATATATTACATGCAGGTGTAATAATGATAATACATTTGCAACACCATCGTGTTACCAATACTAGCGTTGTCATCATTATTGCTGGTACGTTTATATGATATCTCATTGGTGTTACCAAATAATTGAGAAATTCTTTTTATCTCCTGTATACTTGCATTTACTGAACAAAGACGCACATTCACGTTGCTAAAGTACCAATTGAAGTGAGCGTTTGCTGTAAGCTATGGGAGGATTTAATGAAGTAACCCAGTAAAATTTTAGATTCTATGGAAAAAAAATCAAATCATTAGCGATGCAGCCATAAATTTAAATTTATCTCTTACAATTCGAATCAAGGGCTTTTGATGTGTTTGCTTTATTAGACTTGAGGCCATGATTGCATGCATTCAAACCCCATGTGAGACATCTCGAAGACAAATTATTTCTAGGGCGACTTTCTTTCAACAGATTTCTGGCAAAAAGTCTCAGAGTAAATAAAATTACCATGAAAAGTTTCTCAAAAATTCTGTCGTTCGCAGTGGACTTTAAAGTGTATGTTCCATAATTCATGAATAACATGAACTCATACGATATCAGTGGTTTGAGAAGCTAGGGCGTATTATTTGTATGTATGTATGTAATAAAATATTTATGGGGTAATAAAGTAATGTCATTTACTTCTAAACATTTTTTTTGTTGTCCGCAATGACTCATACGTGAGCTACTATTTTTACATACCTTCTGTTTTGGTCGATATCTTAGCATTGGTAGTTATAATGTTGCTTACGGCTAGCTTGACGCTGTATATGATACGTGAAGTGGCATTCCCAAAGACAATAGTCTAGTGCTTCTTCTCCACTACTATATGTGAGATTATGTGCTCGTCAAACTTGCCCCTTCTAGCATCTTGGTAACGTCTTGTCGAAAACAGATAGAAGTCAAGTCGATTTTTTCCATTATATGGTTCAATAGCAGGGCATCTTTCAAGATTAATTGGTAGTTAATACATCCATTAAACCAAATACACCAACAATAACGCTGAGTGTAGCTTTTTGAGCTGGAGTTGGTTTTTTGTGCGCCCATCCCTTAGTTTCTGTCAGATTTCTAGTGTTATCTTGCCCGTAGCTGTAGATAATCATGCTGGATTAATGAAATCTTTTAATGTTTTGTCAATCAATATTTGAAATGCCGAAAATATGAAAATAAGTCAAGCCACCATGTCTCACATTTCTGTGTGACAGACTGACAGAGATCTGTGACAACAAACAATCATTTTCGAAAACTTAGATTTTTTCCAGCCCCCTGGCTTATCGAGTCATACTACCATCATTGTTGGCGCTTTTCCTAATAAAGTCAAAAATTACCGTATCGGGTTGTGAGTTCAAACCTCACTTTTGACATTTCGAACAGAACAAATATTTGGTAAAGGTTTGTTTAAGGTCGTTGATAAATTCAGATGTTTTCGGTGGCATTTGTAGGAATACTAAGAAAACATTATTGACAACACACGTCCTGTTAGTTTTAATTGGGATATCGTTGGAAAATTGTAATAAGAAATCATTAACTCAGCTTTGCGTAACCCTAAAATCTAGTGGGTAGTGTGTTCGCTTATTAGACGTAAAGCCCGGGTTCGTGCCCCAGGCCAGACATCAAAACGAAATATGAAAAAAAAATATTTCTTCTGCGACTTCCTCTCAGCAGATTTCTGGCAAAAAATTTTAAGAGTAAATAAACATGAATGCCATGAAAAAGTTTCTCAAAATCTGTCGTTCGGAGTCGATGTTAAACTGTAGATCCCGTCACTGAAGTATAAAATTAAGGCACACAACATGAAGTGGTGTGAGAAACTAGTCCGTAATGCTGACTGAAGGCTTGTAATGGCCAATTATGTATGTATGTATGTTAATTCGCTTAGCAACAAGTAGAATTGTTTTACTTTGCTAGTGAACTGATATTTTCTCGACTGATATTAGCACATTGCCACTGATGTGGTCTTTTCTAACGAGTGCTGGATAAATTCAGATATTTGTATTAAATGTTGCGATATTTTTATATTTTTTTTCATTCCTGTCTTCTGCTAAACGTCAATCCAAATAGTATTCAAATTACTTTCATTTACTTTTTTAGGAACTGAGTGGATCAGGCCTAATATGAATGACTAATATGATAAGTGCCTGATGTATGCTTGGTTTTTGACTTAAAAGCAGGACAAGTATATGTATCTTATACGTAGTACTTAAGCAATGATATTAAAATTTATTGCATGATTAATTAAGTTATTCATAGAGGGGAACGAAAATGCGGACGAACTGGGACGGAAGGGATCGGAGATGTCTGAGGAGGAAACGATAAAGGGGATATATTTGCCTCTAATACTTTTCCAAACACCATTGGGATTCAATAAACTGTGGATGGTTCAACGTATTTGGTTGCCGAATTTCAAAACTGCTGTGTCCAAGGAAAACCATGAAACTACTTGAGTTCGACAGGAGAACGATTCGCACTCGAACAGGAATTCTAATGGGACACTAAGCTCTTGACAGATTTGCCGCCAAGCTCGATCTGCCTTTCCAGGATTACTTCAGAAACTGGCCTGATGTAGATAAAACAGAATTGGTGCAACAGCTTTTATGCGAGTGTCTTGCACTTCAAAACAGTTTTCATTGGTTTTTGGGTGGCAGACCATTTGAAGATCTGGGCATTGGCAGGTTTCATTCTAAGCTCTAGGCTGTTCAAACCCCCCACTAACGAGCCATGAAAAGGGGGCTTACCTCACACTGAGTGGGCCATATGGCCACGGAATGAACTTGTTAATCTGCATAACATAATTGGCCATTTCAACCCTTCAGTCCGGATTACGGCCTAGCTTCTTAATACCACTCATGTTGTGTGTGTTAATTTTATACATGAGTGGCGGGACCTACAGTTTAAATTCGACTCCGAACGACTTATTTTTGAGAAACTTTTCATGATAATTTTATTTACACTCAGAGTCTTTGCCAGAAATCTGCAGAGAGGAATTCGCAGAAGAAATATTTTTTCATATTTCGTTTTGATGTCTGACCGGGGATTTAAACCGTGGCTTCGCGTCTATATCGTGAAGTATAGCCTTCATTGTTCAATTTGCACTAGAGAAAAAAGAAAACTACAGTAATGAGGTGGCCAATTGAACAGTAGATTAGAGATGAATTAGAAAACAAAATTATATTATGCCTACACTACTCATACATGTGATATGCTTCGAATAAATAAGTAAACACATAAACTTATTCTTTCATTCCAACAATGAGGAGTGATCAATGTTTCTGCTTGTATTGCAGCACTATTTATTATCACTCCACTCCTATATTTGCCAAATAAATCTCATTGGGTTATTACGTATAAAATACTCTCCAATGGACTCGTACAATAATAATCAACCACAATTGCATCATCCTTCATTTCGATGGCATATAACCATACCAAAATACTGACATTTATGTTCAACAAAATAATCCACTAAAAGATTTATGGGCTATTGGTCTGCTAAAGATAACATACGTACATATAACAACACCACAATGTAGTTTCTCTTACCCTTGCTATCCACACTTTGGACATTTTATAATTGAATTTAGATGAAGCTCCTTAAATAGAATCATTTGAAGAGTCTTTACATTGAAAAGGTTTTTTTTTCAAACCCGCTATGGTTTACCTCTAAAGAAATGCTTTCGAAGGGGTTTTCTTCTATTGTGGGTTGCTTAGAAAAGGGACATAAATTTGTTGAGTTGGTTGTTGTTATTATTGTTGTTCAGTCATTGTATAAGATTGATATCCTTTTATAAACACGCATACACACACACACATACATAATCATGTGTAATATATATGTATACAAACACATACAAACTATACAACCTGGTTGTCATAGATAAATCTGAACATAAACGAGAACTGTCTTACTGATTAGTTTTATTATGAACAAGAAGTATTTCTGTGTATATGTGTTTGCGTCTGTATTAATGCCTGTGTGTGTGTGTATGAGTTTATTAGTAAATATTTAGTTTTGCTTCAACACTTTTCCAACATAATATTGACTTCTAAATCTGACATTTCTTCTCTTCATAATTGACGTGTGTATTGTAACTGAAATGTATACGGGTAAGTATGTTGTATTATGTAGTGCTGTGCTTATGTTTGTGTGTGTATGCATATATGTCTGTGGAAACATCATTGTAACAAAAGAGAAAATTAATTTTTGCCTTTAAGTGTAATACACTCGTATATTATGTACGTATGAATGTACACATACAATTGTTATTGACAGATTAAAATTAATATTTTGTTAATTAAACACTTATTGATGGCAAATTCTTACTTTTACACTCTTTGCCTAGCTGTGTATGTTATCGTTTTAATTAATTTATTTTCATAACAACACTGATTTAATGAAGTGAAGGCTTAAGTAACTTCAATTGGGTAACAAGCGATTGTTTGCAATTTTTTCAGTTTTTTTTATTTATATGCTCCTTTGAGGGAATGTATCCTTTGAGTGTAATTTCTACAAATCCATCTAAGTGCTGTGAAACTTGAATACTAACCACCAGAATGGAGAAAAGACCCTTTATACCTTTTAACTCAAGTGATCCAAGTTTGTGCTCTGCTGAGGATACTTATACAGTCGTACTTACATACATAATTACAGTTCTTACATACATAATTTGTCGTTATAACCATTTAGTCAGTGTTACGACCTAGTTTAGCACACCACTTATGTTGTGTGGATTAATTTATACATGAGCGGTGGGACCTACAGTCTAAAGTTGACTTCGAACGACAGATTCTGTTAAGAAACTTTTCATGGCAACTTTTCGTTTAATTTCAAAATTTTTGCCTCAAATTAGCTAAGAGAAAGTCGCCGAAGAAATATTTTATTCGTTTAGTATTTTATTTAGTTTATTAGGAGATAAATGACCTGGGGTTTGAACTCACTACCTATGGATCCGTAGTGTTTGGTAAAGAAGGCAGATTCAACTCGAACGGGATGTAACAGATTCATGCACTAAAAGCCTTGCTAAAGTAGGGACTCATTGCTGCGTATGAGCCATAATCTTCTTCTTAATTGGCAATTAACAACCCTATTATTGGATTTTAGTCTGCTTTAGCTTATACTTCCAGGCGCCTCTGCTTTTTGGGCGTCTTCTCCAGTTGGTCACGCTAACCCATGACAGGGCTTTTTTCGCTTGGTGATTCCAATGCAAACGAGGTCATCTTCTTCGCCGATGTAGACAAATCTCCGCATCAAATATCTGTCTCACAGGAGCTTCCTCATTCATTCGAACGACATGGCCGAACCAGCGCAGCAATGAAGAACCAGATAACCAAAACTTACATCTAGCAAGAGACCAAGAAAGTGGATAACACTTTACTCCTCTTCAGCAGACATACACCCGCGGCAGAAGTCGTTAGATGGAAGTTGCAGTCTGTCAGTATGCCTTGCCATAACGCAATAATCTGCAAGCATAGCCACTGTGGTCGATATGATATTGCGATCAAGTTTGAGTAGTTGGTTGGGCCAAGTCAGTCAGGTTGGCTTCCCTACAAAATTTTTACTCAATGGTCAATTCAACTGAGGTGTCAAGCCCAATTCGATTGACAAGGGTACCGGAACGGGTGCTCCAGCTTTGGCGAGCTCGTCGGTCCTGCAGTTGCCTGCAATGTCCCTGTACCCAGGACGCCCCAGACAAGTGAGTTATATTTCTATGATACGCATCATAGTTTTAAATACAAAATAATTTAAATTTGTTTTATCTACACGAAGTTATTACACTTTCCGTAGGCTCCCTATTTATTTTAATGCCGCATAAAAAAAATACCAAAAAACCTTACCCATCCTTCCAATATCACATACCATTTATTTCCACTCACCAGAAGAGAGGAAAAAGTGTCAAAAGAATTGGAAAAAAGGAAAAAAAAGGAATCGTATATAAAGGCGAATAGAAAAATTGCAACAAATAGAGTCAATAACGAAGAAAACTCTGTATGGCAATCAGAGATGGCTTCTTTAGAATTTAACAAATGCATTGAATAACCCGGGGTTTTTTTTTTTTTTTGTTGCCAGCTTCTTTTTTCTGGGGGAATAAACCTAAAAGGGAAACGGAAATTTGTGAATCAATCACCATGAACCGGGGATGTAGACACAAATACAAGAAAAAAAAAAGCTGATGCTGCTGCAATAGAAAAAAATAGAAAAATAAAGTAACAGAACGAAGATATCCATTAAAAGTATTTTTATTTTGTATTTCAGACTTTACGCTTGAAATACTTTTTTAAAGAATATAAAAAATTGTTAAAAAAAAGAAATAAAAAATTAAAGTACACTGATACACAGCCAATAGTAAATAAATAACCAGAGAGTGTATGGATTCTCTTACAATATTTGACTTTAGGATTAAAAAAAAAATTTTCAATTCAATTTTTATTTGTCAAAAGGAGCACAGTCAAAGGAATATGTGTGTCTATTTGCCCAAAAAAAAAAAATAAAAGTTTCTTTTTAAATTTTTTTTTATTGAATTGCTTATACATTTTAATTTTATAAATTTTCTCATGTGTGTAAATACATATATTTTATATGTGGGTGGACCATTTATAGGTTTAAATGTGGCAATACTTATGTCATTTTATTCTGTCACAAAACTCAGTTTATTATCTCCACTCAGCGTAATGAATCGATTTACGCTTGAGCAACATTGGCATTTATTACAAATTTATTTCCAAAATAATGAAAATTGTCGGAATTTGCACTAAAATATCGTACAAAATTTGATTGCAGAGAATGACCAACAGTGCCCGGTATACGCATGATTATTGCTAAAGTTCTTGGAACGGGTTTCATTGTTGATGCGCCAAGACGTGAGCTTGCTCGTAAAGCGTGTACACCCGAAAATATCGAAGCAGTCGCTGAGAGTGTGCGTGAGAATCCAACAACTCGTCATCGTTCTGAAGAATTGAACATTTCACGCACCAGCTTACGCCGAATTTAGCTAAAAGATTTCGGTATGAACCCATCCAATGCTCAAATGGTTCAAAAGTTGAAGCCGCATGACCAGTTCGCTAGATAGAACAACGAAAAATTGCACGATAATGCCGATTTTGCCACAAAAAAATCATCCTTTCGAAAGAAGCTCATTTTTATATAGGTGGGTACGTTAAGAAGCAAAGTTGCCGTATTTGGTGTTACAAAAGCCAATACACGTATTACAAGTGACTGTTTGGTGCGGCTTGTGGGGCGAAGTCATCATTGGTCCACATTCCTTTGGAAATGAGAACAGCTCAACCATTAGAGTCTTTAGATGTGCAGCCCTTGCGCTGACCAACTTCTCCCTCCCTGGTACGGAGGAACTTGGTCAGTACAGAGACTGGGTTCATCTGTGGCCTTACAACGGGCCGCTATGAGTGCGCAAGTGTGCTTTTGCTATCAAAGCTAACACATTAACCTAACATAACCATTACACATATCGTATCATGATAATCGATGTTTTTGTTCCCGCTCTTCATGGTATTGATGTGAACAATGTTTGGTTCCAATAGAATTTTGCAACTTGCCACACATCTCATACCACAATGGATTTATTGCAACAAACGTTTGATGGCCGTTTAATTAGCCGAAATGGTGATGTTAATTAGCAGCCAAGTAGCTATGATTTAACACTGTTGGACTAATTTTTGTGGGGCGCCATTATGACGACAAACCAGCGACAATTGAGAATTTGAGGGCCAATATTCATCAGCCATTGCCAAGACACGACGCCAAACACTAAAAAAGCTCACGAAAATTGGTCCGATCGAATGATGTTTTGTGAGGGTAGCCGCGGCCAAGCCAAATGAATGAAATAATATTCCTAGAATTCCTAACAGGAACAATTGTATTTCACAACAAAGAAATAAATTTGTCACAATCTTCAACCGTTTTTGTTTCATTGCATATTTAAATTTAAACTTTTAAATGATGCACCCCATAGTATATAAATAGTATATATTTCCTGTGTATATTGTAACAAATACGACAGTATATTTATTACACACAATAATTTTTATATTTTTTTCAACATGTTCCCCTCTTAACAAATCCAAATCTTTACTATTGCTTGCAAATGAAATATGTATATACTACCCTGAGTTTATTCAGTTGAAAGTTCTTGATCTTCTACGGCTGCACTTGAAGACTTTATATATGAGTGTTTGTTATATATGAGAGTGAAATAATTTGCAACATTTTTCTTTATCAATATATTTGTAGTTAAGGAAACATACTTATATCTATGCAGTGGCGTTCAGAATAATAGCATTGAAACAAGAAATATATTTTTTAAGAAAATTTGTAGAAGGTGCCAATAGTTGCATGTACTTCCTGCATCGTATACTTCGTCACAACACCAGCCTCTACTGGGTTCCGGGCAGCTGTTGCATAGAGAGAGACGAAAAGGCACACGAAATGGCATGAAAGTTATTGGAGGTGTCTGAATAAGAGACGATAAAGGGGATGCGCTCATACAAAAATGTTTTTCCAAATCGGAAAAACTAGCGTAGAATTCAACATACCGTGGGTGGTCCGACATATCTGGTTAACGTTTTTGAAACTGCTGTGTCCAGCAGTTGATGGTGGGAAAACCGGGGAACTACTTGTGTTCGACAAGGAAACGGTTCGTATTGTCATTGGATATCTAAAGGAACACTACACTATTCGTAGTTTCGCTGACAAGCTCGGTCTGCCTCACAAAGGTTACTGCATGATATGAAGAAAGCGAAATCGCTGCAACATGTTTTGTTGTCCTTACTTCAGGACAGACGTCATTAGTTCATAATGACCTAAGATGAACATTTATCACCACCCAGAGACATTTGCAAAGAAATCAGAGGAAAGGTATGAGTTTGAAAGATTAGGTGTCTATTCAATTTCATACATTTGGCTTCTCTGGTCCCCCGTGAGACCAAGACGAGATAGAATCTTTTGCAACCAGCGTGTGCTCTTTTTGATGACCACAATGCTTTCCAGTTTGAAATCGTCTGAAAGAAGTTTATATCATTTTTGCCAGACGTCTACCAGCTAGAACAGAACAGTCAAGTAGAAGAAGTTTTAAGCGAAATGTCTTCATCTCTCTTTACGCAATCACCATATTGTGAGACAATGTCCAGTAATCACAGACGATAATTAGACGCTCCATCATTCTTTCTTAATAGAAAACCCGATCACTTTCTGCCAATACTTAATTAGACATTAAAACCCTTTAGTCAGGATTAAAACCTAAATTTTTCCACCACAAATGCTGCATGTCTTTATTTAATCCATGAGCCTACAGTTTAGTGTCGACTCCGAATGACACATTTAAGAAACTTTTCATGACAATCTTATTTGTTCTTAGAAAATACCATAATATTGCTGAGACGATGTCATCGATGAAATTTTTTTACATATTTCGTTTTGTCTCTCACCCTTCCGACTACAGAATTTATCTATCTTATGCTACAATTTTGACCGCAACTGTATACATGTAAATGTTTCCTAAAACATATGTGTATTTGTGTATTTCAAAATAAATTTTTTGTATATTTTCTCAAATAAAACAAAAATAAAAACAAATTTGTTATTTCTTACTTTACAATATTTTTATTTGTACATAAAATACTGTATTTAAGTGAAGAAGTCACATTTTTTTGTTTTCAATTTGCTCTCTCTGAACTTATTTTCATTCATATTGCATTAGTTTTGCAAATAAAAGAAAAACTTACACAATAAATAATTATTTGAAATATATTTTTAGAATTTGTGGATTTTGTCTAAAAGTTGTTTTACGAAATTGATTTTATTTGAAACATTCTCATCTCTGGTTTCGCAATGTATAAGGGATTCTTTTATTTAAAAGTCTTAACAAAGATACACAATTTTTTGATGAACTCGATTTCCAATATTGAAAAAACTTTCTTACTTACTTAATTAGTCATTACAAACCTTAAGTAAGTATTAAAACCTAGCTTCTCATACCATGTTGTGTGTCTTAATTGTAGACATGAGTAGCGGGACTAGCTGTATAATCTCGACTTCAAAGGACAGATTTGAGAGACTTTTTACAGCAATTTTAGTTACTCTCTGAATTTTTGCCAGAAAACTAATGAGAGGAAGTCTCCGAAAGCTATGTCTTTTCTTATTTCATTTTATTCATAGATGTTGCAGCTCGTCTAATGAGCCAACACATTACCATCAAGACCAGAGATCAGCACTGAATAGTTTTTTCGCTACTCATAAGCACTCATAAAATTTTGAATATTAGTGAGCCAATAGTATTGAAATTTAATTACTCTGATTCATTCATATTCACTACAACGTTGATTTATAAGTACAGGTTGCAATGAGTATGCGTACAACGTTGACATCAAACTCATTCCATTCGAAATATATTTAATTCATAAGTCTATTCATTCAGAATAATAAAAAATTAGGAAAATACTCATAATACTCATAAATAACTCGAGTGATTCGAATAATTTATCAAAATTTACAGTCTTAGTTGTTGTTGCATTTACAAAAAACAAAAAAAAAACACACACACAAGCAAAAAAAACGGAACAGCAAGCATAGCAAACAGACAACCATTTAGTGTTCGTATGAGAATCATACTTATTTTGTAATTCTTGTAAATGTTGAGTTATGGAGAGTCAAAATCATACGTGTTGTTAAGTATGAATATGATGAGTACTTCAAACTTTGAATATGAACAGAAGTTCCATGATATTAAATAGATATGAATGAGTATAAGTAGGAGTGTTGAGCAGACTGATGGCAAATATCGGCGGAACAACGCAGTCGAAAAGGAAACTGATTATGGCGACGATAAACTCGATACTACTCTATGGTAGCGAGATATGGGGTGATGCGCTGGAGTTTAAATCTAAGCGGAAAGTAGTAGCAGCGGTGCAACGAACAGCGGCACTAAGAGTTGCATCGGCTTATCGCACAGTCTCAGGCGCAGCAGTCCTCGTTATCACCGGTGAGATACCTATCAACTTGCTGGCATTTGAGCGAAGACGATTATGGAAAGCGAAGAGGGAAAACCATGCCATTAGTACGACAGATGTCAGGTCGCAAACAATACGACGATGGCAAAGCAGATGGAGCGACGAAAGAAGTGGAAGATGGACTGCTAGACTTATTCCATCTATAGAAGCGTGGATACAGAGAAATTTTGGGGAAACCAACTACTTCCTAACACAGTTTCTTTCAAGTCACGGTTATTTCCGGCAATATCTACACCGCATGGGCAAGGTGATTGACCCTGGTTGCATTTACTGCGAGGAAATAAATGACGACGCTGAACACACATTCTTCCATTGCTTCAAGTGGCAAGACGAGAAGAATATGCTGATGGTGCAGATTGGTGAATTCACACCCGACAACATTGTGGATGCAATGCTCGAGAGCGAGGCGAAATGGAACGCTGTGAGGAAATACGTTGAGCGTATACTCCGCAGAAAGAAGGTCGACCTTGACACTGTGCGACGAAATGATACACGAGAAGGCGAGCCAAAAGCTTGAGGCTGGCTTCAAATATGGCGTACCCAGACGTGGGAGAGTAGATAACGGTCCTTTACGGGACGTCGTTCTGGGCCCTTCCCGAAGTAATGCAGATAGCCGTCCCGGGAAGGGAGTATCCCCAGAAGAGGAGGAGGGATTGTTTTAGTGGAAGCACCACTCGACGCAGCTGACTACGGTCACTGTAAGTGCGAAAGCATTTTGAACCCTACCTCACACGCGAAAAAAAAAATGAGTATAAGTATCAAAAACTATGAGTATGATTCGATTTTACTCATCTTTTTGAATACTCATTGCTGATCTATGATCTAGACCAAGACAAGTTCATAACCTACGGTTTCTTTAAAAATTAATGTTTTATTTTACTTTTTATAGTTTTTAGGGAATACATAAATTTTTTATTTCTATTGAAATGCTCATCTAAGGTCGAGTATAAGTATTTTAATAAAATAAATATTAAGTATACGTACTAGAGACCTGCATGAAAGTCAATAAAACGCAAAATTGTGCCAACAACAGTATTCATTATTTTATGCATCAAGCACATCAAATCAAAACAAAAGTGTATAATTTACACAAAAGTGTATAATCACTGTGAAGAAATTTATTTTTGTATATTAAATAGAGAAACAAAGCCTAAAAATCCTTAAAACAACAAGTAAAGTACATTTTCTTTAGAAGCCATTAAAGATATCAAATTCTCGTCTTGAAATGACGAAGTAATTAAATTTAAATCCTAGTGTTATCTAAAAAATGCAAGCTTGGTTCACTATTTGCTACGCTGTATAGTGGAGAGTTATAAGACTACTCATGCTTAAGAGATATTGAATAAGTTTTTGCAATAAATATGATTCAATGCATGTACATAGTGTTTGTTAGGAAGCACAAGTCATCACGGTATAAAATGTATTTATTATCCCGATCACAGTGGCCATGCTTACAGATCATTGTGTTATGGGGAAGACAAGCGGAAAGAATGCAACTCCCATTTAAAGAGTTCTACCGTGAGTGCAGATCCGCTGTGGAAGAGGAGACTGTTATCCACTTTCTTTGTCAATGCCCATCTCTTGCGAGGTGCAGATATGCTAGATTTTTTGGCTCTCCAACCCTTGCCAGCTTGAGGGAGCTATCGCCCATTGATTTCGAGGATATAGCCTCGTTTATCATGCTTTTGAGCTGGTTTTCCAGCGTCGGGTAGTCGTGCTTTAAATGTGCAGCCCTTGCGCTGACCTACTTCTCCCCCCCCTGTTAGACCACAGCGAAAACGACTATTTTTTATACTGTTACAAAATCCTCTCTCATGTTAATTGATGAAGTTAAGACGTTTTCGTTCTAAATATCTGAACAGGGATATGAGCCATGGCCTCACGTCTAATAAGCCAACATAACCTACAAAGCTACGACGTCTTCTAAAAAAATCTTTAAAAGATAAAACTCGATAAAACTGTATTGAGTCTGAATAATATTAAATTACATTTATTTTATTCTTTTTTTTTAGTATTTCTTTCGATTTAAATTTTTCTTAAATTTTTCCTCACATTTTCGTTTGCTGAAAACCAAATTTATTAGATACTATAAAAAGTAAATGTTTAAACATTTATTTTATAAACAATGAAATTCTTTTTTCTTTTTATATGCTTTTCGACTTTAATCAAACCGAATACCTATAAATCATATGAAAGTGTCAAAAAGGTGTGCTCTGGCAGTAGAACATTAATCTTCTCGTAGTAAATTTCAAATATTGTTGCTCTGGAGTATATTTTTTTAACTTCACTCAACAGTATATGGTACAAGTACAAGTACGAGTATATTGTGGATACAGAGTTTATGTAAATATATAAAATATGTATATATATGTACATATGTATATGTATGCATATGAATATAGAATTCTTCTTCTGGTTACTCAACTGTTTGCATCTCTAATGTAAAGTTTACTTACAACGAAAGACTTCCTACGGAGGTAAATTATTGTGAAGATAAAATGAAAAGAAAAAAATTTGTTATTGAACATACATTCTATTGGAATATGCAAATAAATGAAAATATAATGGGAAATTGCTACAAAAAGACCAGAAAAAAATGAAAATTTTCCTATACAAACGACAATATTTTAGAGGCAAATATTATTCTTCTCTTGGTCTCAGCTGTTGATATTGGCGCAAAAAATTAATGGAAATTTGAGATGGGAAATTTAAAAATTCCAAATAAAAGAGCAAGCCATAGGAGGTCCTTTTCTTCGTACTCGGTTGCTGGTATCAAGTTTTGTTTTTAAGACAAATACTTGTTTGGTTCTGCCACAGTCTGTCTATAAATGCAAAACCAAAGATGCCAATAAAGTTCATAAGAATTGTGTTGTGAAATTATCTAAGAAGTTAATTTTAATGTGTGATAGCATTTATTAGAGAATTTAAATTTTAGTGATAAATTAACATTTCGAACGCACCGCGTCTTCACACAAGACTGACTGAACTTCACTAACTCAGTCGCCTGCTTTGTCTTGTCTTTTATATGGCAAAGTAAACAGTTCTTGAAGGCGAATGTTCATGACTTCGCCATCTCGATATCTCTACAAATAAATGTAAAGAACAATGTTTAAGAAATGCTTAACTAGTAAACAAAAATACACCAAGAACACTACAACAATAAATGTAAACAACGATGTTATTGGTATATTTTTGTTTACTTGTTTACCATTTTTTTATGCTGCTATTCATTGTGGTATTTTTGTTTACTTGTGTACCATTTTTTGCTGGTGTTTGTTGTTATATTAAGCAGTACGATAATTTGTAAACAAGTTTGTTTACTGCATTGTTTTGTTTTTGTAGCTTTTTTATAATTGTAATGTTAAGCGATGTAAAAGCAAAACACCAGTATCTTGACTTTTTTTCGTAACAATACTATACATCATAAACCACATACGTCACATATACCACGTAGAGTCTTGTAGGAACCTAATGTTACTCATGCTAATGATGATGACATCCAGCCAGCTTTGCTCGATTGCCCTCGCCAATCACAATAACGGCAACTCTTTGCATTTACAGTTTGGTACACAACTGTCTGATAAAAAAGCGCACCTTGGGCCAATCAGAAAAAATGAAATGAAAACGATTATTGTCCAAACTGCATTCAAGAGGCACGCAAACCAAAATCTTCATGTAAAATTTCCCATGTAGTCAAACCGCAAAAGCTTGCAATTTAGGACATTGCAGTATCTAATTAAGACTACGTGCCACGTCAGCAGATGTGCACATATAGATGAATGGTGCCTTATAGATGGCTTTGAATTGTGAAGAGTAATTGCATGAATATCGTGTTGCTAATTATGTTAACACCGTAAAATGGACGAAATGACACATAAGCTTCGAGAACAAACTAGCTCTCTTAACAATAAATTTCCATAGTTTAGAAGCATTGTTGTGGCTTTGAACTATTTTTAAAATTTTTGTTTATTCTAGGGATGTCAAATATGACATCCCTAGACAAAGACAAATTGTAAAATTTGAAAGAACCTTCTTAGGAAATCACTTGCCGTCGCAATGTAATATAACTTTAGATATACTATCCTAATATATTTAAATTACTCTTTGTTCGATATTAAGTGAGCCTTCGGTCATCGTATATAAGTGTCATAGTAGGGGTCATTCTAGTACAAGTCTATTGCCTTGACAAACTTCAGGTTGCAGCTGTGGCACTTGATTACACTCAAGTTTTCTTTTTTGAGAAGAATTAATGCTTCAGAAGTTCTATGTTGCTGTGTTGATGTTTCATTCTCATTATCATACACAGATATACAGACATTGGTCATAACACTTATATTGTGAGTGCTAATTTTATCCATAAGTGGCGGAACCTACAGTTTAAAGTCGAGTTAGAAAGACAGATTTTCTGAGAAACTTTTCATGGCACTTTTTATTTACTCAAAGAGTTTTTGCCAGAAATCTGAGAGGCTGAGAGGCAGATGTCGAAGAAATATTTTTTCGTATTTCGTGATCGAGATGCCTGAACTGTGGTTGAATCGGGGCCTCATGTCTAACAAGTTAACACACTATCTACTAAATGACGACGACTTCACTTAAATCCCCCAGGATTTACCTTCAAGCTTCTTGTATACTATTAAGTCATGTCTGACCTTTAATGAAATATTTCCTCCCTGTCAAATTATCAGTAAGAGATATTCCCAGATGTTTTACTCCCAGTTTCTGTGATATATCGAGTCTTTCATTAGTACTTCCTATCGGTATCGCTCGTGCAGAATACATACGGAGCTTTGTGACAGTTTGCACCATCCTACTGAGGTCATAAGAGGTTGATAATCATTAACCTCGCTGTTGACAGCGATGGCCTGGCCAATGCCATTCTAAAAGAAATATGGACCCATGATGCCGCTAGCCTAAAATCCACAGAAAACAGTGACTTGACCTTCAACAAGATAACTATAACAAATAATACAGTTTATCCCTGTTGAAAGACCATGTATTATTCCATTCAGGAACTGCTATTGCAACTACTGTTGAATAGTAAGTAGTCCACAGCTCTTATATATATATAATTTTAAGAGTTTTATATTGTAACCTTCACACTCAGAAGACAAAATTGCCCACAAGTAAAAATAAATAATATTGATGTCCCTGTTGAAAATCACTTCAAATACCTGAGAGTCCACTTAGACCGGCATCTAACATGGTCCCGCCACATAGAGGCCAAATTAGCGGCCATTAAGCTGAAATTTGCTCAAATGCATTGGATTTTTGGTCCTAATTCAACACTAGACCTTGAATACAAGATTCTTTTATAGAAATGCATTATAAAGCCAATATGGACCTACGGCATTCAGCTTTCAGGCAGTGCTTGCGCGTCTAACGTTTTGAAATGACAAAGAAGACAGTCAAAGCTTTTACGGCAAATTCTCTGCGCTCCATGGTATATTCATAACGACAATATCCATAGAGATCTCAACATTCCTACAATTCAAGAAGAAATTAAAAAATTCGCCAAAAAATACGTCGGTAAACTAACGGTTCACCCCAACGCATTGGCAAGGGACCTGCTGCAATTCGATGGTCATCAGAGGTTAAAACGGAGTGACACATTTAGCCTCGCTTGACGGCTGCACTGACCCTAATTTCTAATGTAAGATTTGTATACAATATATAGTTAACACGCTGGTGCTAACTATTAACCTTCAAAACTAGTTTTAAATTTTGAAAACTATTGCAAATTTCATTCAGAAATATTCAATAATAACCAAAAAAAAAAAAATTATATTTTGATAGAAAGTATACGTGAATAGTGCCATAACAACTATCATAATGAAACCATGAAGAACTGAATATGAAATCATTTTTGCATACTCTATAATTTTAATTTTCTAAAAAACTCAAATACTATTTGCCTATAAATTTATTCTGTTTTATTATTTCAAATTGGTTTTCTATTTTATTTGAATTGCTTTAACTTTTCATATTTAAAAATCATTTTTATTGTATCTACTGTAGCATTTATTTTGACTCTTATTTGCATAGTAATTGAAATACATTTTTTCTTGCTATATGTGCGTATATTTTTTTAATCAAATGTAAATTTATCTATAATCCATAAAATATGTATGTACATATATATGTATGTATCTTAAAAATAGGAAATTTTCTATTTTACTTATCATTTTATTTCTTACATTTTAGAAAATTAATTGAAATACGAGTACATGCCAGAATTGAAATGTAAATTGTATATCTCTCTGGCAATATTCTTATAGAAAAAATACAACAAAAAAAAAAAAAAAAAAATGCAAAAAGTATTCCTATTCATTATTGGCAAATAATATTTCATAATGAAATAGAAAATATAACAGGAACAAGTATGTATACATAAATAGAAAGAAAACTAATACAAATGAAAATGTAAAGAATTTATCGATAAATGATTGTAAATGTATGAATTGTAAAAAAGAAATTATTTCTTTTAATTGAATGAAATTCTTCTCCTATCCAATGGATAGATATCTTAAATCAGGACACATGTTATACTGAAAATATTCAAATATGGGGTGATTTTTTAAGAGCTATAGGAAAAATTAAAAATTAAAAACACATAAAATTCAGAAAAACGCATGAAATCTTTATTTGAATCGATATTACGGTCCATATAATTTAATGGTCCATCCGCTTAGTCCAATTTTGGCATACTCTTACCAATATTTCGGCCAGTATCTCACGAATAAATGCTTCAATGTTGTCTTCCAATGCGTCAATTAAAGCGGGCTTGTCTGTATAGACGTGAGCTTTAACATAGCCCCACAAAAAATAGTCTAAAGGCGTTAAATCGCACGATCTAGACGGAAATTGACCGGTCCCGAACATGAAATAAAATATTCACCGAACTCTTCTCTCAATAAATCCATTGTTACGCGTGCTGTGTGGCATGTGGCACCGTCTTGTTGAAACCACATATCATGCAAGTCAAGCTCTTGCATTTGGGGCAAAAAACAAGTTGGATATCATCTCACGGTATCGCTCACCATTCACAGTTACGTTACGATTCGCAGCATCTTTGAAGAAGTACGGTCGAATGATGCCACCAGCCCATAAAACGCACCAAACTGTGACTTTTTCTGGATGCATTGGTAGCTTTTGCAATGTTTCTGGCTGATGTTCAGTCCAAAATCGACAATTCTGCTTATTTACGTATCCCGAATAGCCGCTTCAGTGGGTCAATTAAACTGACCATAAAATGGAAGAAGCACGCGATGAACTTTCTTAACAGAGCACGCATTTTGATAACAAAATTCAATGATTTGCAAGCGTTGTTCGTTTGTAAGACGATTCATGGTTAAATTATAGACCAAACTGAAGATGTTTGACAGTGAAACAAAACACGAAACGTGCGTGAGCTGTTTAAACCAGTGTTGCCAAAAAGATAATAGCTAAAAAAATCACCCTTTATATAATTGATAGGAAATTCTTGATTTCTTGTTTGTTATGAACAAGATTTTATTTCAATTAAACAAATGAATATCAGGTATTGCAGTAAATTATTGAAATTATTAAAGTTATGAATTGTTTTCAAGTAAACCTATGTGCTGTTAATTAAAGCTATATAACGCTCCAAATCATAATTGATTTTATGTTTGAATTTTAGGTTTTTCAAGTTCGTGTTGCTTTTTCAATAGCAAAGAGATTCGGTTGATATGGTTTTGTTTTACCATTTATCTGGTGTGAAGGAAAACTATTTGTTAAGAATATTTAAAAAGGCCTTACCTTACACTGGGTAATACAATGGTCCACCAAATGATCTTGCATGTGAACGGCAAGCTACCCGATAACCGAACCTAACCTATTAAAATTTTACTAAGCTATTGATTGCAGTCTAGTTGTGTACTTATTAGACGTACAGACACGCTTCAAACCCCATATTAGACATTTTCAAACCAAATTTGAGGGAAACATTTCTTCGGCGACTAGCTCTTAGCAGACGGATAAAATTGCCATGAAAAGTTTCTTTAAAATCAGTTGTTCAAAGTCGACTTGAAACTGTAGCTTCTGGCACTTTTGTATAAAATTAATACACACAACACGGTAGTAAGTGAAGCTAGATCGTAATCCTGACTGAAGAGTTGTACTGACCCCATTATGTATGTGTAAAAAAACTAACCAATCATTTGGGAGTTATGCTTACCTTCATTTTCTTCGAACATGCATTCCACGAAGTGTCAATGGTATTGATTTTGAAACATAGGCTTCTAAGCACTACAGGTGCTATTCAACTTTAGGAAAAAACAAAAAAAACACAAATACAAGTTGGAATCGCTAAAATATGGTGGAGTTGAATTACCATTAACACGTTATCTAAGCCGCAGAGAAGGCAATGCCATGAACAGATTACAATACCTATCGCTGATGTTAAAGAAAGAATTGAAAAAAGATTTTTTTACCCCTCTTGCTAGTAACTGCTTTCTACGAATAGTTCCTAATCTCTATAATCCTTTCTGACATTATTTTTAAGCCTTCCAACGTAAAGACATACTTTTCTTGATCTGGATTATCGCGTATTTCCAGGTATTTTTTAGTTGACCTCGACTTCTTGTGAATCTATTTAGTTTTGTTCTAATGTTATGGTTATGATCCACCTCCATTCGCTACGTTAAGTTTTCTTTAGTGTAAGTGCCTCTTTGTTAAAGTTTCACAGATCCTTGTTACTTATGCTGTAAAGTCAGAATATCATACATTTGGTATTCTGATAAAAACTTGTAGTTTTTGCGTGACAGTGTCCGTCAACATAATGGACCAAGCTTGGCTTCTGTGTATACCTTTCAAGTTTCTGGGGATATCTGCAACAAAACAAACGAACGATTAGGAAAACGTTTTTTTTCTTCGGCGATACCTCTTAGCAGATCTCTGGGACTCTGAGAGTGAACAAAATTGCCATAAAAAGTTTTTAATTTGTCGTTCGGAGTTGACTTTAAACTGTAGGTCCTACCACTCATTTATAAAATTAACACACCCAGCATATGTGGTGTGAGAAGCTAGATCGTAATCCTGACTAAAGAGTTGTAATGGGTAACTATGTGTGTATGTATGCAATTGGGATTTAATGAAATTTTCTTCAAGCCCCATAATAAGGATTGGGATTTTTCAAAGATTTCGTCGGTATTTAATCGAAAGGCACGTCATATTTAAATCAAAATATATTCATATCTACAAATTCTACATGTTCCTAAAACAAAAAAATTCTTTAAAGTTAAAAAAAAAACTATACAAAATCAATCAAAGATTCTAAAATTTAAACACACAGTAAAAAATAATATTATTTTTGGGTCATAGCCCTCCATTAAAAATGCAGACATTCCGCAATTGCCATTACTGTAGTCAATAGCTTCCATGGTATAACAACGAAGACAAACATTTCGTTTCATACATTTCATTGCTTCATGCTTATGATGGTATTGATTCAATATCTCTCTCTTATGGCCATTAGCAATCACATACAGATTTGAATATTGAAAATTGAAATGAATGAGTCGAGAAAAATCAACCAAAAAAAGTTCACAACAAATACAACAACAATGTATATGTGTAAGTAAAACTTACAATAAAAAACCTGCTACATTCAATTGCTTCATCCACTTTTATGTCATGAATATGTAGAGCAGAGACACATATTTTAGTCACTTGTTTGTGAAGAAAGACTGAGAGAGGGTGAGCCGGAGATGAGCACACATAAAACGAAATCGGTGATACTATTGACGACAGTTGAATTGTTTTCAGGACAATTTACGCCAATACGTATTAAATATCAAAAACTATGCGATATGAGACTTAACGGCAATTTCTGAATACGTTATTGCATGTGAGTGTTAGTGAAAGCGTTTGTTTGTTCATGGAACAATAGAAAAAGTTTCAATAAAAACTGAACATTTTCAATAGGATGATGATATTACATGAAAAATGAAAAAATGAAAAATTTTTTCTGCTTTTTTGGTCATTGTATGCAAAAGTATTGCAAAATTGGACTCTTATCCATTTGCTCTACAAAAGTTTTTAGGAAAAAAGCATAAGAGCAACGAAATTATCGTCGTGTAATTTAATACAACTCATAACAATACTAGAACTAGAGTAGGAACAAGCCTGGGCCTTATTGCCTTAATTATTCATCAGTTTCTAAACCAATTTTTTTAGATAAACAAGAAAAAAGAGATTATATGTCTCTAGCGGTAAACAACGATGTTGACATTTATAGAGATTTCGTGAAGGCGAAGTCATGAACATTCGCCTTCAAGAACATTCATCAGACTGTTTACTTTGCCATATAAAAGGCAAGGCAAAGAAGGCGACTGAGCTAGTAAAGTTCAGTCAGACTTGTGTGAAGACGCGGTGTGTTTGAAGAGAGTAATCTTGGTTTGAAGATCTCTGTTATACAGATCTGTCGAACAATTGTGTAGTAATTGTTATTATTTATGCAAAGGGTATAAACAGAGGGATAACAAAGAAGAGCGATTGCTGTGTTGAAGAGTTGTGAACAGTGACACACAGAGAAAGTCTCTCAAAAATCTGTTGTTCAGAGTCAACATTAAACTGTAGGTCCCGCCACTCAAGTATAAAATTAAGGCACACAACATGAGTGGTTTGAGCCGCTAGGCCGTAAGGCTGACTGAAGGGTTGTAAAACCCAATTATGTACATATGTATATATGTAATAGGAAAGCATTAATATTGACATGATATTAGTAAATTTTTCTGCTATAAAGCTGGTCACTAATATATGCCATGATATTTATAATAACTAAAAATTCTTTCGAAATTTTACAAGTAAATTACATTTCAAGTATCTAAACTCATATAAAATAATATTCCTTGCTTTATTCTACTTTCAGCATGTGTGAATTCAAATCCAAATCTGGTAAGTTCATTAAATATCCTACACACTTATATTTTAATTTATCATCATTTAAAATAAATAATTTCAGTTCAAAGTTTGTTTGCCTACAAAACATTTAAAGTCACAGCAAAATTTTTGCATCATATGTGGTAAAAACTAAATAACTCTTTCACATATTAATGAAACTAAACATTTATTAAAAACCATAAATAAATATACATACTCCTTCATTGATACGTTCGTTCAATCACGCCTTTAGTCATCCATGAACTTAAATAAACAAAAATTTTAACAAATGCTGGCCTGCTAGATGCTTGACTTTATTCACAGTGGGCGTATGAGTGTGTATATGAACTCGATATTAAATCTTTAGCAATTCCAATATAAGGAAAAAAAGAAACCAAATCAATAACAAACAATCAATTCCCATTTCGTCAGTCAGTTAGTTGTTAAAGTATTCAATCATTCTCACATATTTGTTGTTGTTAAACAAATAATGATGAGGAAACAACCAGAATAACAGCTGCAGTAAACAATATGGTTGGTATTCTAGTCCTTTTGCTCTTTGGGCAAATAAAACACACAACACATATGGTGTGTGTAAAACACACATACCTATACACAATGAAAAATTAAAAATTGCAATAAAAATAAATCAATATTAGAAACAAAAATAAATAGAAATTGTTTAAAGCAAAGCAAATACGCAATGAATATGTCCCTTTCTGGTAAACTAGAAAAGCCTTTAGAAAAATAATCTCTATTGAATGGAAGCTAGAATTAGACGAACTTTTGTGGAACGTATGATGATAGCATACGAAAGATAAGCAATTGCTTTACATTCCGTGAAAGTTTGGCTCATTCTTTCTGAAAATACGACGTACGCTCTGCCAAGTCTTAATTATTTCTTCAGTTTTGAATTCATAGATAAGAAAATATAGTCTCTTTGTGGGAATTTTTGTTTTTCTATCCTTTTAAACTCATCTAATTGAATGACCATAGCAAAGCATTCACACCACACAAGCTTTTGCAACATTACCTACTCCAGCAAAACGTGACTTTTATTGAATCCAGCTTAACAACTCTGTATTTTTACTGTGCCCCAATTCGAAGTCAAACGATCTATTATATTACCGACAACCAATACATGACTTCCCTATAGTGTCTTCCTTAACCTTTTTGCTTTGACGAACCTCAGAAATGCTGTCCGGTATTTGTAAGGAAAACTTCGTACCTAGTAGTTGGTAAGCCCAAGGTATTTCCATTTAAAATGACATTACGCCACACAGGTTCCATGTAAACATTAAGATTATTTGTTCTCTTCATCACACAATCTACATATTGCTCTTGAAGCGATTCTTACATACATACATAACACAAATGGTCATTACAACCCTTCAGTCAGGAATACGTATTAGTTTCTCACATCACTCATGTTGTGCGTGTTAATTTTAAACATGCATGGCGGGACATACAGTTTATATACTCCAAACGACAGATTTTTGAGAAACTGTTCATGCCAATTTTATTTATTCTCTACCGTTTTTATCCGAAATCTGCTCGGAGGAAGTCGTCTAAGAAATATTTGTTCATATATCGTTTTGTTGAAAATGTCTGATCTGGGGTTTGAACCGTGGCCTCACACCTAATAAGCGGACACACTACATACTAGACTACGACGACTTTTTCTTGGAGCGATTCTTATTCTGTACAAATGTACTTTAGTCAACAATTTGTGTTCAGAAATCGGTCGATTATATTTCTTAAGTTCTTCCCGATTAGTCGCCGTAGTCTAGTAGATAGTGTGTTCGCTTACTAGACGTAAAGCTCGGGTTCGAACCCAGGCCAGACATCAGAACGAAATATGAAAAAATATTTCTTCGGCGACTTCCTCCCAGCAGATTTCTAGCAAAAACTCTGGGAGTAAATTGCCTTGAAAAGTTTCTCAAAATCTGTCGTTCAGGGTCGACGTTAAACTGTATGTTCTGCCACTCAAGTATAAAAATTAATGCCAATTAACCTGCTGTTAGATTAAAACCCCATTATATTTTCAATTACATTTGACTAACAAAAGTTTAGATTGCCTCAACATCGTGTGGATTGCGAAAGGTCTTTCATGTCTATCCATTCTTTTCAAGTACCTTTGCTACCAAAATCCTCTTTCCGTTTCACAGAAGGTTGTGGGCCCATCTCTTTCCCAACATTTGTTGGATCGCTTGATATCAAGCCTTTTAGGTTAGTTTCTAACACTTATTTTTTTAGAAAGACGGTTTATATTATAATTAAGGGGTCATAATCGAAGTATTTTTTATAAGAAAATAGAGTCTAATGGGGTCAAAGTAAAGTCTAATGGGTTGAAATCGCAGTCTCTATTGCCAGATCACAATACCTCCACGTGGTATCACAATGCTCTACGTCCAGAGTATCCAATGTGTCATCAGCTAGGTGGTATCTAGCACTGTCCTGTTGATGGGCTCAAATCACAGTCTCCATGGCCAGATCACAAGGTTAATGGTCAAGCAACACTATTTAAAGCAACTTCAAGCAGGAATGTGTATTGTCTCGACTTAAAAGTTATTAATTTTAGTACTGCAACAATGCCTTCAATTTATTTTATTTTCATAATTTTTTTTTCATTAGAATGACCCACATAATCAACAGTTTCTGTATTTCTTAGGGCCCTATGTATACCATAAACACATACACAATAACCCCGTTAGGAAAATATATAAACACGATCGGTGTTTTCTTGTTGGTAATACTTGTTGTTGGCAACTGAATGTTATTTCTAGAAAAATATGAACAACAACAAGAAAAGACAAAAAATAAAACGGATACTGACATTGAAGGATATTGCACGTACATCGTTCTTATACATGTTGCTTATATTATTGTTATGTTTCTTCTTTTCTTTTTGTAATTTTTTTCCATAGTCGTTGTAAAAATAATAACAGCTATGAAAATAAAAACAGAAACAAAACAAAACAAAAAAAACCATCCATTTAATGCCAACTCAAAATTGTCTTAGCCTTACAGAGAGACAATTGGAGCGTGTGTATATACATAAGTGTACATCCATGTATGCGTAAGCGTCTGTATCCTGTACCGGATATCAAACAGTGTACATTGCATAGAAAAATAAAAAGATGTTTTCAACGCATTTGTAGCACAGTTATGAGAATACAATAACAACAACAAGAACAAGAGCAACACAACCATAATGAAGGCGATAATAATTATAATGTTACTGAAAATAATTCTGTTGATTACGACGACACACATACTCATACATACATACACTCCAATGCACATAATCCTTGTGGTCGTTTTAAACCATTATTATTATTATGGCCGACTGGTGGCTGTTGCCCTGTGCATGCTGCTGCTCTGAAAACGAATTATATTGTCGGTTGCTAACGGTGATGATGTTGACGTTTGCGATATTGATATTGTTGTAAGCCAGGGAGACCTAGTGAATATAAGAAATTGTAAACGATAGAAAAAATTGTTGTTGACATGATTGCGTTTTATGTGTGTGTTTGTGTTTCTATTTCGATTAATTTTCTCATGAAATTCTTTTGCAGAATAATAAGAAGTATAAATATTTCTAAGAACACGACAAGCAATTATAAATGTGTGCGTCATTTTTAAAATTTTTCATTTAAAATTGTTTACAATAATCATAAGGACTGAAAATTAAAAAAAAAACTATCAGGGCTTGATAGTTTATAAAGACCATCTTGTATATGGTACATCTGTCAAATCAGTTCTCAGTTATTCAGTCTTTTCCAACAAATCAACATAGATGGATACAGCATTCAACAATACGCACATTTAATAAAATTATTTTATCAAAATGGATATGACGGACGTCGTAGTTTCTCACATCACTTATGTTGTATGGCTTATTTTTATGCATTAGTGCCGGGACCTTCAGTTTAATGTCGACTGCGAAACACAAATTTATGAGAAATATTCAAGAGGACTTGACAGAGTGTACGTCGTATATTCCTTCTTCTAATCTCATTTCTAACATTCCATTTCTTTCCAGAAGTAAAAATCAATATACTAGAATTTAATATACTACAATTGTTACCTTTTAAAAACGTTTAAAATATAAGCTCGTTCATTGCAAATAAAATAAGAATAAATTTGTGTTTAGTTTTAATTAAAATTAATTCTTTATTATTCGTACAACTCTGTGTGCCACCGTTCACAAACTGATATAAACAATAACAATAGTTCTTCTTTGTTATTCCTCTGTTTATACCCTTTGCATAAACAATAACAATTACTAGACAATTATTCGACAGATCTTTATAGCGGAGATCTTCAAACCACGAGTACTATCTGCAAACGCACAGCGTCTTCACACAAGACTGACTGAACTCCACTCAGTCCGTCGCCTGATTTTCCTTGCTTTTTATATGGCAAAGTAAACAGTCCGATGAACGTTCTTGAAGGCGAACTTTCATGGCTTCGCCTTCTCGAAATCTCTAAAACAATGTTTATTATCGTAGTGTTGTTGTTGTATTTTTTTTTGTATTTGGTTACTTGTTTATCATTCTTTTCATGCTGGTGTTTGTTGTTATATTAAGCAGTACGACAATTTGTAAACAGGTTTGTTTACTTGCATTGTTTTGTTTTTGTAGCTTTTGTTTATAATTTTAATGTTAAGCGATATCAAAGCAAAACACTAGTATCTAAATTTTTCATTTTCGTAACAATATTGAAATAAGATTTGCTTTCCAAAAATTAAGCATGCCCTGCAATTAAAAAAAATCCAACTTTTCCATTTTCTTGGTCTTTATTGCAAAAATTCTTAAAATTTTCTTTTCCTTTTCTCTCTCTGTGCCTTTCTCTTTTTTTATTGTGATAAAAAGACAATAGTTTTCTAATTCGCTTTTTAATTTAACAATCTAAAGCTGTTGTAATAATCGCTGCATAAACGGTTGAATTAATATCTTCCCTTAAGCATTTAGCTTTCAATTTGCTCGTTTCTTTTTTTTTTTTTGGTGGCGTAGGATTAAGTTCATTTATTGAAAATAAAACGCAGTACTTTAGCAGTTTAGAAGTGGTTCAGTTTTTTAAATACACGACTAAGAAGCATCAGTTCAATAAAATTTTTCGTGCTTAATATCAATGATAAAATCGGGTCTTTCATTAAATTTAATTTAAACAAAGTGTGTGAGCTTATCATCAACGTATTTCAAACGTTTATAATACCTATTGATGCCATTATGTGTTGAATATAACATTTTAAATGTTCGCTACGTTTTCTTTAGGCGGAAGACATCCGAAATGTAAAATTTTCCATTACTCTGAGGCATAAATTAGGATGTATTTCGCCAATGGTATAGGTTATGGTTTGTAGCCGATTTGCTTACAGCTGCGATTTAAAGACACTCTACAAGAAAAAGTTTAGCGGTTTTTTTTCAAGATAGTTGTAATTTGTAGTTCATTCGCATACATATGATTTAACAAAGAGTCTAACAGAGTTAAATCGCATAATGTCAATAGCTAGTTCATATCATCTCCACATGATCATGCCATCAAATCGTTCGTACAGATTATCAAATATGTACTGAGCTATGTCGCAGTGGCGCGGACCTGATAACATCATTGTCGTCCAGTTCAGGCTAAAAGAAGTTGATATCTGGCGCTGTTGACAGTAACCCTCTTGGACCTCATTTTGAATTGGTATCGTCCCGGATTCCCTAATATTGTTTATTTCCGTACATATTTATGGAGAAGATGTTTTTTGTATGAAAATTGGGGTCAATTGCGAATTGATCTAGAGCCCACGCAATGAACACACTTCGTTGTCGTGTATTATCGTTCTCATTTAATTCCTGGATGCCTTGAATTTTGTACGGATGCAGGTCTAAAACATATATGTATGTATGTATAACAGGTCAGTTCGATCCAGTTTCTTGCAGCACATCGCACACCACTTATGTTGTGTGTCTTAATTTTATTTCTGAGTTCAAAATTGTCTTCGAACGACAATTTTATTTCAGCTCAGGACTTTTGCCAGAAATTTGCTGAGAGGAAGTCGCCGGTGAAGTATTTTTTCTTATTTCGTTTTGTTGGCCTGGGCTTTGAACCGTTTCCTCAGGTCTAATAAGCCAGCACACTATTTACTAGACTACGACGACTTCAAAGCCCAAGACACAACACAAAATTCAGCAAGTCGCGATCTGCGAAAAGTCGAATTCTTGCGAGCTACGGGAAATCCACTGCCCCGGATTCTTAGACAATCTTGTCTTTTATCAACTTGAAGATGTTAAAACCAATCGTTTGCTGAACTAATTGACTGCGTAAAGTCTTCTTTGCATTAAGTCCTTTCGGTAGAACGATGCGAGAACAGAACTCTTATTTTGATTTAACAATTATTAGCAGGTGTTTATCCGTTCTATATCAGCTCATGGACTACATGATATTATATTTAATTTTGAAGGAAGTCAGTTTTTTGTGCTGATTTTGATTCTAGTTGTTATCATGTTAATTGTAATCAGCAGAATATCGAACCATTCCATCAAGGAGAAATACTTTGTTAAGTAATCTTGAATTTAAATCTTTTAAAGCCACTTTATAAGACTTTTAACTTATTTGGCAAAAAAACAAGAAACATGTCTACACAAATGGAAAATTTGTCATTATGGCCAAATGATATATTCAAGTCTTGCATACAAGCAAGCAAAATGTCGACAACAAAAAAATTGTAGTCCTAATGATGCATTGATGGTAACGAAAAACTAAACGAAACGAAATATCATCCATGTTGCTGATCTAAATTTAAATTTGATTTTTTATACAGTGGCAGATAAAAGTAATTAAACGCGTTTGAATATATGGCAGAAGATATTGAAACACTTTGTAAAGTTTTAGAAACTGAAGTTTTTACTTGATTTTATGAATAATGTCTGTCTTTCGGTTGCAAGAGCAAAAATACAAAAATGCTGCCGGCATCTTAAGAAATTATAAGATTTGAATTGATCCGTATGTTATAAAGTAAAAATTATTTTTTTACTGACCCAATAAATAAATAAAAAAAAAACCCAAATTAATCTGTAATACAGAATATTCTTTTATAGATAGAAACTGTTTTTGTAGTGGCATACTGTTTCACTACAAATCCAAGCATTTCACATTAGAGGACAAGGGAAAGACGAGTGTGTTCGAATATTAAAACATAGAAGTGTTTTTATCCATCCTTAATAACCCATCCAGAAAAACACTGAACAACTAAAAAACGCTGAACAATAAAGAACAAGTAAGATGGGATGTTTTGTGGAAATCCTATGCTCCTTATAATGAATCTCTTTACGCTTGAGCAACGTTGGGATTTCGCAGCAAAGGACCAACAGTACCCGGTATACACAAGTTTATTGCTTAATTTGGGGCTCAGAAAACCCGGATGTTGCCTTACAGAAGCCAATGCACCTATTACGAGGAACTGTTTGGTGCGGCTTGTAGAGCGGAGGCAATATTGGCCCACATTTCTTTGAAAATGAGGATGACGCAACCATTACGGCCAATGGTGGCAACTGTCTCACCATGATAACCGATTTTTTTGTACCTCCTCTTAATGGTATTGTTGTAAACGTGGTTTGGTTTCAACAGGATGCTGCAATTTGCCACACATCTCAAGCCACAATCGATTTATTGCGTTAAACGTCTGATTGTCGTTTAATTAGTCGAAATGGTAATGCCAACTGGTCGCCAGTAAGCTGCAATTTGACAACGTTCGATCTTAAAGAAAAGTATTAGGGTATTTACCTATAATTCATTTCCTGTCCCTCTTACCTTACCAAACATGACTGTTTTTGTGATTGCTGCCAAAGTTTTCATTGATAACTTCTTTTGGCAACCTCATGAGTTCAGCTGTTCTGTGTTAATAAACGACGGCCTTAGAATGTTTTAAAAGAAACTTTAAGAACTCAGAAGTCGCCGTAGTCTAGTAGGTGGTGTGCTGGCTTATTATTTTTAGGTTTAGGTTAGAGGACAATTGACAATTGAGAGAAGTACAGTACCCGGAAGTCCAGTTGATCCATTGTACAACAACAGGGGAGATAGGGAAAAAGGAGAGAAAGATGGAAAGTGAGAATAAGGAAACAGAGGAATTACACAGACTAACAAAATACACAAGAGAGTGCGACTACACTATTGAAGCACTTTTCAACCAGGTCAAACTAATGATGAATCTATGGAGAGTATTTATGTCGGCTCTCGACACAGAATTCAAACTCTCAAAGAAGCCCCTATCTAGGGTCTTCAACCTCAACCTGCTAAAGGCTGGACAGTTACAGATCAGGTGATCGATAGTCTCCAATATCTCCGCATCGCAACATACCCTGCAATAGTCCGGCTGGGATTCATTTCAGATGTTAGGTGTCAGCGACCTAATCTTGCAGTGCCCCGTAATAAAGCCAAATTATTAGATGCTGTGGCTTTTTAAACCTCGAACAAAACGAAGTATGGCAAAAACTCTGAGAATAAATAAAATTGCCATGAAAGGCATCACAAAAATTTGTTATTCGGAATCAACTTTAAACGATAGGCTCCGCAACTCATGGATAAAATTACCCCACACAACGTAGGCGGCGTGAGAAGCTAGGTTGTAATCCTGACTAAATGGTTTTAATGACAAAATTAAGTAAGTAAGTACCTTAAGAGTTCCGACACTTTCTTAATAAATATATTTAATGTACTTTTGCTATTCTGCGTTCAGAATGAGAAAATTAAACTTCTTTGTCTCAGTCAAAATGTTCTTTAGAAGCCTCAGAACTTTCCCAAGTGTCTTGCAAAAATAAACCATTTTTTTAGAAAATAAATACAAACATAATTTCTATATTTTTAGCTCGCACTGTAAACTCCATTATTTGCTAGCTTATATATATATATATATGTGTGTGTGTATGTGTATGACATTTGGTATGGCCTGTAAACGACAACATCTGTGATTCGAAGGAAATTGAATTTTTATTGAAGGAAAATATTTTTTTTCTGGCATTTCTTGTTACTTTTCCAATATTGTAGACGTGTTTTAGAAATTTTCTTCTTCATTTTCTTTTTTTTTTTGCTCAATCAGTATTACGCTACTGATTGAATTTCCTTTTACTGTGTGCACATTTTTATCTTCTTTTTTTTTTTTTTTTTTGTTGTCATTTCTTAACCCTTTTTTTTTTGCTGTGGAGTACCAACACAAATAAAAAGTTTAAATGTAAAAAATAAAATATTTTTCTTTTCTGTTGATTAAAGCAAATAATAAAAAGAAATTCTTCTAAAGTTTACAACTCCGTTCATTTTATTTCTTTCTTTTCTTTACAATTTCTTGTTAATGTGAAATTTATTCCCCTCTTTTTTTGGTTGTTGTTTCATTTCTTTTTATTTAACTTCCTTTCGATCTATTTAATGGCAATAAATGTCGTTTTATTTTCTTTTCCTTTTTTTATTATCGTTTCTAATTCATTATTTGGGTATCACAAAAACAAAAACCAAAAACAATAAAAACAACAAAAAAAACCATCATCATTGGTATGCGGGTAATTAAATTTTCTTTAATTGTTTACATGTTTGGCATTTAAGTTGTAAAACAATTTGTAAAATCACAAGAATTACTACAAAAAAAAACAAAGAGAAAAAGTTTTTCCTTATTTTTCTTTTGTTACTTCTTATTTTCCTTAATTGCAAGTTTTGTCCTGCTGTTTGCTGCGACAAAGCAAAAATATGTAGCACAGGATATTTAATTGTCTGTAAAGAAAATCGTTGATTGCCAATGTATGTTATTTGGCGTTAAAGTTTCTTATGTTTCGGGGAGAAAAACGCTTAAGAATGTTGGGAGATTTATTTTTATTTTTATGAGATTGGAAAAGCAATTAAATTGAAATGTTAGGTTATGTTTCAATTGGGACATTAAAAATACAAATCCTTAATGGAATTTTCGTAAAAAAAAAAATTTAATTATAAACACACAAGATGCTGGGATTGGGATTTATTTTTAAAGAGTGTGGAGATATTAAGAGTAAAAATTTTAGTTTAGCGAAGCACACTTTCGAGATACCTTCAAGGATTCAGAGGTCCCAGTTAAAATTTCCATTCCAATGGATCTTAAAATAGATTGAATTAATGATTGAATTTTTGAATTGAATTTAAAAAATTTAAAAATAGTATGAATAGTTGCGATTAAAATGCAAGTAACTGGTACGATGGTGGTCGAATGGCAGCGACCCGAAACAAACATTAACGCAAACAATACTGATAATCGGAAATGTTTTGCAGAACATTTGGTGGCATTGATAGAACAGCTGGCTATCTTATGGCCAAACTCATAACACGATAACAATATTTCATAAGTGGCCTTTTACATATATAATTGGTCATTACAACTCTCCAGTCAGGATTACGACCTAGCTTTTCACATCACTGCTGTTTTGTCTGTTAATTTTATACATGAGTAGCGGGACTTACAGTTTAAAGTCGTTTCTAAACGACAGATTGTTGAGAAACTTTTCATGGCAATTTTATTTACTCTCAGAGTTTTTGCCAGAAGTCTACTCAAAGGAAGTCGTCAACGAAATATTTTCTCATATTTTGTATTGTTGGAGACACTATCTACTAGGCCACGGCAGCGACTTCATATCCTCATAATATCATGTTCTCATGCATAACACACAATGTAGTCTGTACTGTGTACCAAGCAGTGACATGACGTTGGTGTCCACATCATCCAAATCAGATCAAAAACGTTGGTAATCAACAACTTATAGTGCTCGCCGTTGACAGTGATGGCCTGATCAACGTCTTTCGTAAAGAATTTTAGATCGATGAAGCCATATTATATATGAACCTTTTCTATCAAATACTGAATACCTGAGACTCAATTTGTTCACTTTATCACAAAAAAAAAATTAAATATATGACGGCATTGCAATCGCTTTTAAACGCTTTACTTTGTTACTGGTTTTGTCTCCCTTCGGCTGATATTTTATTTGTTTCATATTATTTTTATAACAAAGGACATCTCCTTTATTTGCTACATGTATTGTTTGGGGGCAGAGTAATAGAGTATTTTTAAGATTTATTACGTTTTTTTATTCATCCATTCTATGAAGATACAGAACAAATTATTTTAAGTGATAGTAATTCATGAAAAATATTGAATTAAAGATAAAAGAACATTTAAAACCGTTGTACGTTGTAACATATTTTTTTCGCAGAATTCCGCTCAGCAGATTTCTGGCAAAAACTCTGGGAGTAAAATAAATTGCCATGAATAGTCAGTGGTTCGGAGTCGACTTTAAAAGTTGTAGGTTCCGCCACTCATAGATATCACTAACACACACAACATGGGTGGTGTGAAGAAGTAGCGTTATAATCCTTACTAAAGTGTAATTAAATAAGGAATTTGAAGGCATGCTCATTATTATGCGTGTTTCTAAAGTGTATGCCAATAAGGCTGTGTTTAATTGAAGAGTACAAAAAATTACGATCTCTTGTAATAATTATTCTCAGCGTCAATTGTCAAAACCACATTGACCATAAAAAACTTTTATTTGTTATATTTGTTAAACAAAGCCATGATTTTGCTTCAAACAAATGCAAGGATTATAATATTTTCATATTCTTTAGAAATTTTTCTAAGAAATATTTGTGAGCGCTTCCCTTCTCTATTTTATTAATAAATATCCTTCAGACGTTTTCACAGACAAATTATGCAAAAGTAGCCAACTAATGTCAAATTAGCATACAATGGCAATGGCAAATTTACACAATATAAAGAAAAGGAAATAAAAAAAAAGAAAAGTAAAAGAAAAACAATTTCTAATGTGCTTAGAAGCCATTGCCATCATCATCAGGGGATTATTTTGCTTACATTAATTTTGTATTGGATTTATGACACTATAAATAAACTATTTGCGGCTTCTAATCGGCGACCACAATAGTAATGCCGCATTATAAGTTATCCTCCATAAATGTTTATTTCAACTGCCATAAATTTACAAATCGACCAACAAAGTTTGGCTGCCAATAAAATTGAATTCATTTGAATCTCTTGTAGTATTTCTTTGCTTAGTTTTTTGGTTTGATTTTGAATTTCATAGACATCGTAAATAAATTACAAAAGTTTACGGGCGCCATTTATAAAATTTATTTCTATTTTATTGTCAGATAGGCAGTAAAAATAGGAGACACCTTTGTTCCAAAAAAAGAAAACAGACAAATAAAATGTAATAAATATGATAAAAGAAAAAAAACAAAAAATAAAATAAAATAAAACGATAAATAAAATATATTTTAGGTCGGTATTGTAAAGTTGCTGAATTGTTGGTAATAAAATATGTGGAAGTAATACAAATGTTTTCGTTTTCATGAAATCTATGCTTTCCTTAGCTATGATTGATTATTATTTCCAAGTAATTGTTAAGAAAAGTTAGATTATATTGGTACCTCACATAGGTTACAGTTTTCTGGTCGTAGTCGATTTGCAGTCATTCTCAGCGACCTCCTCTCAGCAAATTTCTGGTAAAATCTCTCTGAGAGTCATTAGGTAGGTAGGTAGAGGTGGCTGTCCATCTATGAAAGTTGGATGGACACACTTAGGCCGCTTAGAGCCCATTGTCTTACCACAGTTATCCGCTATCCCCTAATCTCGGAACCACTCGGAGCTCCTCATGAAGCGCTTTAGGCTGCCAATGTTGATTCCTAACACTCCAGATCATCCGTGTAATAAGTATCCAAGTACTTCTTTCTTCTTTGGCCAAGAGCCCAGCAGGTGAGGGACAGTCTCCTCCTCTTCCTCATCTCTGCAGCTTTAGCATAAATTGCTAGCAAGGCATAATGCAATGCCCCGTAATGACACCGATAACCACACTAAGCGCGGCTCTTTGCAGTTTAAGTAGACTCAATGTGCGCCCCTCATCCAGCCTTGTCTAGATATTACGAGCCGGGCGGTGGGCCACCCACCTCTTGTTTACGCAGTCGAGGAGTAAGTAAATTGCCAGGATTACGGCCTAGCTTCTCACACTACTCATGTTGTGTGCCTTAATTTTTTTTACTCGAATGGCGGGACCTACAGTTTAACGTCGACTCCGAAAGACAGATTTTGAGAAACTTTTTCATGGCAGAGGTATATTTACTCTCAGAATTTTTGCCAGAAATCTGCTGAAAGGAAGCCGCCGAAGAAATATTATTTATTTTCTCTTTCGTTTTGATGTCTGGCCTGGGGCTCGAACCCGGGCATAACGTCTAATAAGTGAACACACTACCTTCCAGACTACGGCGACTACATATAAATAACTCTCGAAAATTACAAAAAATATTTTTCTTTTTTTTAAGTGTCTCTTAATTTCCTTTTAGTTCCTTAAGGAATATTATAGAAACAAAATTTATTTCATAGTTTAATTAATTAAATTAAAATTATTTCCTCAAATATATAAACAAATACCAAAATGTAATTTGCTAAACAAAATTTGAAAAGTTAAGAAAAACCCCAAAAAAACAAAAAAAAAATTGAAATCAAAGCACGAAAACATAAATTATTTACAAAACGGCTTTTGATATTAAGGAACTCTATGGTAACAAATACTTTTAAATGTAATTAAACATCAACAGAACGACAAGAACAGAAACAAAAACATAAAAAGATAATTTTTTGCTTTTCTTCAGACATCTATCTTCCTTATATAATTATGAATTGGTCAGAAAAATATAAACTAAGAAAACAAAGTTTTGGTAACGTTTTGTTTTATTTTGTTTTGTTTCCTTTTTAGGTTTCTGTTTCCTGTTGTTGGTCTAGAAGAAAAAAAAACAAAAAGAAAGCAAAAATTAAGGCAGGCATTTGGTTTCGTTTTTGAAACTTTTTCTTTTTTACTTTTTTTTTCTTGAGAAAGATTTTGTAACAAATATTAAGAAATAAACAAGAAGACGAAAAAGAAGGATAACAATATATGTATAGACACTAAGTCTCAAAATCCCCAAGATAAACTTATAACCTTACAAACCAAAAGAACAAAAAAAAAAAAAAAAGAGAATGAGAGAAAAATTATAAACAAAGTTATGTATCATTTAGAGAAGAAATTCGGTTTCCTTTGTCGGCATCTTTTGGTATATTTTTAAGGGAAACAAATACTGTTACTGCTACTGCCACTGACCTGACTGCTTGGGTGGTGGATGGGTATTCATATTTAAGCTGATAGAGTGCTCATAAAAAATTCCCAGTTGGATATTATTTTTTAATCAATTAAGACTGTCAAAATACTCTACATGTTATGAAAGTAAATAAACAAATAAAAACTAAACACATTCACATGTATATACATACATAGGTACTTAACACGCACACACATCTTTTAAATGAAATACATTGTAAGTGTATATCGCAATATTACTTAATAATGATGTATTTGTAGTAGTAGTACAACCAGTAAATTAGAAAATATGTTTTCAACAAGAAAAACAAAAACAAAAACAACAAAATTAATAAAAACGGAAAAGAAATATTCTTTTAGTACGTGTTACTTTACATTGCGTAAATAACTTGTGTAAATAACTCTGTCTATTATTTTTATTGTTTGGCCGAAGCAAAATAGTTTTCAATTTTCCTTTACTTATTACACATGATTGTGGTTTATTTTGTACTGACAGTTATAAGCTTTTAGCATTAACAGGCCTTAACTGATGGGACATGTGCTGCTGATATTATTTCTTGGAAATAACACTTAAACTGACGAGCATTATACACTTGATAGGCACTCTCTATAATATGATAAATGATATAATATGATATTTATTAGGTTAGGGAAAGCAGGTTGTAAGTTGTTTTATAGAAAGGGATTTCGAAAAGGAGATGAGTTCTAGAAATGTATAGTGAAGTTGAGCAATTGTCAAATTGGTATCACGAAGTTTTTGCCATGTCTTACTTGTCCTAAAGTCACCGTAGGCTAGGCCATTGGTACTGTGTTGGCTTATTAGATGTGAAGCCACGATTCAAACTCCAGGTCAGACATCTCCAACAAAACGAAATAGAAACAAATATCTCTTCGGTGAGTTCCTCTCATTAGATTACTGGTAAAAACCCTGAAAAGAAAATAAAATTGCAGTGAAAAATTTCTAAAAAATCTGTTGTTCAGAGTCGACTTTAAACTGTAGGTCCCGCCACTCATGTATTAAAATAATACTCAGAACGTAAGTGGTGTGAGAAGTTAGGTCATAATCCTGACTGAAGGATTACATACTGACTTATGTATGTATGTAACAATAATTCCTATTAATCCAGAAAAAATTATTTCTAACAGGGTAATACATTTACGTCCACTTGATTTGATAAGTACCGATTGCAGCAGCTTAGAATATCCCAAGTTTTCAATTGAAGACAATCAAAATTAATACTTACTGCTGATAGAAACACAATATTCTTCTTCTTTCTTATATATAAAGGTTTGTTTGAAGTCTATAGACGGCTAAACGGCTGAACCGATTCTCTTGAAATTTTCATAGTGTCTTTCTATACATATGTATAGAAGGAGTTATAGGCTTTTTACGTTGAAATAGGCAAAAAAATATAAAATAAAATAAATAAAAAAAGTATGAGTGTTATTGTCTAACAAAATATTACGTATACGTCACCCGTCAGCTGTATGTATATAAAAATGAATGTTTAATTGTATGTAATTAATAGAATCGCAAACTATGCGTTGGATCATATTATGATCTTTAGCAAAGTTGTTGCTCATGAGCCCGGGAAGGTTTCTAAGTTGGTATGACCAATACGCCACAGGTGGCGCCACTGATAATTACTAAAAATGATTTAAATCGTAAACTGTGCATTTGATCATGTTATGATCTTTAGCAAAGTTATTGCGCATGAGCTGACGAAAGTTTCTAAGTTGATATGACCAATTTCCGACAGGTGGCGACACTGAAAATTACTAAAAATGATTTAAATCGTAAACTGTGCATTTAATTATGTTACGATCTTTATCAAAGTTGTTGCGCATGAGGCGACGGAGGGTTCTAAGTTGGTGCGATTAATTTCCGTTAGATAGCGTCACTGAAAATTATTCAAAATGAATGACAAGAAATTGGTCGTCCTGCACCTCAAGCATGGAAGAAAAGATGAGACTTGAAAATCTTTGAGTACATGCCGCTGAGACCCGTTCGCATCAATCACTTGAACAACTAGAAGTGAGATTAGAAACTAATCGAATGGTTACTACTCAGTCCCGTTTGTCTGAATCATCTGGACAACGGGAAACAAAATCAATAAAATGATTCAATATTAATTGGATATTTTTGTAATGTCTTTCCTTCAAATTTATTTCAGTTGGTGGCGCAACAACGACCGCAGGGTACAGCTTGTATAATATAATTCGTGACTACCATACTACAACAAATTTTCTTTCTTACAAATTGAGGGGTATTGCCACGTTTTTTATTATTTTAAATTACTTACACAAGCAGATATTCTTACAAACTAGAAAGCTTTTCTTTCTTTCTTTTTTTGTTTTTTTTTTTTAATATTAAAATGTCCGTTTAAATATCGCATTTCATACACTCGCTTACAATTTTATATAGTTTTTCGTATGCTAGATTACGATCCTTTTTTTTACAATATTTACTTGGATTCATTCAGTTTTTATTTCTTTATTTATCAGCGCTAGTGTTTGCATTGCATTGCATATAAACACATTTATTTTTAAATTAAAAAGCAGATAATGTCGTAAATTTAGCAGAGAGTATATTTTATGCAAGGGAGAAAAAAAAACAACAACGACAGCAAGCAACACTGCAAAAAAATAGAATTTTAATATCTAAAAATGTGATGCCAAACGAGATGCGATGCATTGTGATGCTCTGACAGTCAGTGCAATAAATATTTACACAATAACATCGTTTACCATCGTTTATTTTATAAACTTACGTTTGTGTTCATGTATTAATCTGTGTGCGAGTATGTGTAAGTAACATTAAATATAATATTTATTTTATTTTATTTTGTCTGTCTGTTAAAATAACGTTGAGATAAACGCAGATGTTGTATGCTGTTATTTATACAATTTATTTGTACAGTGATGGATGAAATTCAGACGAGTTTTTTTTTTGCATCAAAATTGTTTTCACTTACAATTTATATTTAAAGTTTTTAATTGTGGAGATATTACATAAAATTTGTTTTCCTCTTTTGCAGATACAACACCCTCATTTTCTACATCACGTTGACGTTTTTAATGGTAAGCGATAGTTTTAAATACTTTGACTGAATTAAACATTTAGACATTTAATAATTTGTTCACCATAACTAAAGAGATCAGAACTTTTGAAATAATTTTTTAAAATTTAATTGTTTACATAAGAGGCAAAATTTGACATTTAAAAGCTTATGCAAATGCTGTGGCAGTAGCAACTACAAGCAAAGATAAAAAATTTGCTGAGATTGCTATTGAAATGGCTGCATTGAATGTTTAACAATACAGATTTAATATAGCTTCGGTCAGCAAACTTTCTGGCTGGTTTTCCAGTGTAAGGTAGTCGTGCTTTTGATGTGCACCTCTTGCGCTGACCAACTTCTTCCTCCGATTTTGGTGGAACTTGGTCAGTAGAGGGAGTGCATTCACCCGTGGCGTCACAACTGGCCGCTATGCGTGCTCAAGTGAGCTTTGTGATATCAGAACTACCACTCCTACCTAACCTAATCTAACTTATAACAGATTTAATATCACTTACAAGGAGTTACAAAATCCTTTTGTTCGCTAGCCTACCTTGCATCAACGGCGTAGCTCTGACCTTGGCCCAATAACGCCAAATATTTTAAAGCCATATTGTTCGGGTATAAGTGTATTCTTTTCTGCCTGGGCTCTAACTGCTTAAAACAATTCAAACGCTAAGTATTGCTAAACAAGGAGTGCTTCATTTCCTACCTATAACAAGAGAGCTACTTTCATTAACTTCCACATATAAGCATATAATAATGAGCCGTGCGAAACACCTAATATTCATAAAGCTTTTTCTAAACAATTGTTTTGTCTGACAGCTTTTGCCAGAGTTGACCTTGGAAAGAATGTGTTGTTACCCTATTTAATTTTTTTTTGTTGGTAAGTGCATGAATTGATGCTTGAAGATGAAACTTTATTTTAATAAAGCAGCACAGTGGACACTATACCACGATGGATTCAACCTGATGCTTTGAAGTTTATTTGCTGGTGGTCAATCGGGTATAGTAAAGGTCAAAGTTGGTCATTACTGGCGGTTATATACCCAACTGACTTAATTAATTAAAACAAAGACCTAATGTGAAGTGTATTTCACTCTTCTTTTTTTACTTCAATGCATTTTTCCCTTATGAAATTAGAAAACTTGTCTCGAAAATCACAAATTTTTATGTATTTACCTGCCTTTCTTGTAGATAATATCCATTCGTCATCGATTGTCTAATGGATCGTTTAGTATATTACACAAAAATACCGTTTTTCAGCAGCATCATCTGCGTCAGGAACGCTCTTCCTATGGTTTTCTGTTTTTGCTGCCCCTAACATATAAACGCTATAAACACAATATCCTCCTACGAGGAGAAACACAATGAACTACAGAATAGGGATCATTCCATGAGTGTTTAGTTGGTTAGAAAAATTAGCAACATGGAGGAATTATGTTTCGTGGCTCTTGCATCATTAATTGATATTTTGTTACGAGAGTTACTCCAATATTATTCATCAAAAATTTCCTGATTTTTTCTTTGCATTATTCTTCGTGAAATAATGTGAATTCACAATGGGAGCTACACTGTTCAAAAATCTGGTTCCGCAATGTCGATGGCGTTATCAACTTTACTAAATTAAATTTTTAATATAATCTTGACAATTTCAGCTGAGAAACGATATTTATCGATATTGTTAATTCACCCAATATAATGCCAATATTATTAAGGGATATACCCTTTGTCTCTCAAGTGTCGACACGTCTCCATTTGTTTTTGTATTGAAACCTAATTCGAAGAATATCGTTATGGTATCTAATTTGATCAAAAATATACATACCAGTAATGGCTGATGTTTGAAAGTCCCACAACAAAATGCGCTAACTTAAGTCGCATGCATAAATGTAATCTAATAAGTAACCAATGTAGGGGTGTAGGTATATCCCTTAAATATATACTCCTCATTTATCTTTCGAATTTTCGTCAAACAATTTTAATTTAGCGTTATATATACTGTGTGGCATTGTCTATAGCTTGTGGATGAACTCTTTCTATAGATTTTTTAAGTGCACCGTAGTCTAGTAGATAGTGTGTTGGCTCATTAGACGTGAGGCCACAGTTCCAACCTCAGGTTAAATATCTCCAACACAACGATATATGAACAAATATTTCTTCGACGACTTCCAGTCAGCAGATTTCTGGCAAAAACTCTGAGAGTAAATAAAATTGCAATGAAATGTTTTTGAAAAAATCTGTTTTTCAACTGTTGTTCATCGAAAAAATGTACACGTTATTATGTATGTATGTATGTCCGTATGTAAGTTAAGTTATTCTATTTTGTTCTACACTGTTAAAGTGAAATTTGTGTTCCAATTTATTATTTCAAATATTCATTCAGTTTCTTATTTTTTTTTCTTTTTTTTATTGTATAAAAGCACAAATAACATGTAAATTTATTATTACATATTCTGTATGTAGTTGTAGTTGTAGCATTTTACTACCAACGGTAATATTATTACAGTCATTGACTGCAATATATATGCAACAGTCAGTCATTTCGACATGTAATATGCACACATACAATTGCTAACACAAATACTAAAACATGTGTTTATTTTATATTTGCAACAAATACATATTAGTGTTACAACACCAACAACGACGCATAATGCAACAAGCTAAAAAGGTCTCCCTACACTATGCTGGCTATAAAGTTATCGTTATGCACATACATATAAGCATATTTGTCAATACGCATATGAATGTTGGCGTTCCACCTCGCATATATATACATACGTACATATAAATATTGGTTGTAACAGTTATTGTTAATGCAACATATGATACTTAATAACAACGCAGTAAAAGAGACAAGATGGCACATAAACACTCACCCTTATCCTTGGGGAAAGAGAATAATTTTATGATTGCGTCAATATAAACCCCCTCCCCATATCAGATGAATGTGCGAATTGCGAATGGCAAGCACAACACACGGGACAGGGATTGTAGTAAAATTGCAGCATTAATGCTGTTGCTTCCAAACAACGTCGTGTAGTTGTTGCCCTCCATTGGGAAACAATTTGAGAATATATTTTATGACAATAAGGATGACAACGTTGATCATGATGATGATACTGAATATTGTCGGCGTAATTTTCGACAATTTTTATGAGCTCCAATAAATGACACACTGAATAAGTGAGAAAAATTGCGAATATTAAATTCACTCATACATCGAAGCATATTACGTACGCGCTCTCATACATACATACATATATAATGTTTATAAATGTGCCATGTTTTATTTTTTTATTTTTATGTTGGAAAAAAGTTATAATTTTTTGTTGTTAATATTTTAGCGCATAATATTGAATGTTATAAATAAATTGTAAAAATATTATTTCAAATACATTCTCACATATTTCATGGAATTTTATTAAAAAAAATATGTGTCGCTGTTTTACTTTCTATCAAAAGTCACGTGCCAGAAGGGTTATTAAAATAAAATTAAAAATGAAAAAAAATGAAAGTATAACGATATTGCAAATGTAAAATGCTTAAATGAATACGAATGAGTACATGGCAACGTAAATAAAATAAAATAAAATAAAATATTGATTTTTCTTTAAATTTATAATACACACATAACATGAATGGAAAAGTTTTATGTATGTATGTGTCCATAGATAGAAAAACACTCATTTATCCCTATTATGAGTGTATTCGCCTCTTCTGTCCATAGGCGCATTTCACTTCAATTCTGTCAACATATGAACAAAACTTGCATCATTTGGTTTATGGGTTTATGGATGGGCCTTCTATTGGTTTAAATTAAGATGAATAATCGGTTATTTCGAATCTGGCAATGTCATTCTATACGGTCACAAAACTCAGTATATTATCTCCAATTGATTTACGCTTGAGCAACGTTGGGATTTATTCGGCCAACGAGAAACTGCACTATGATGTCGATTTTGTAAAAAAAAATCTTTTCCTATGAAGCGAATTTAATCCTGTTGAGTACATTAGAAAGCAAAGTTGCAGTATTTGTGGCTTAGAAAACCAACACTTCGTCTTACGAAAGCCAATGCACCCATTACCAGTGATTGTTGGGTGCGGCTTGTAGAGCGGTGACATCATTAGGCCACATTTTTTCGCAAATAAGGGCGGCACAACCATTACGGTCAATGGAGACAGCTATTGCACCATGATAACCGATTTTTTTATACCCGTTCTACATGGTATTGATGTGAACAATGTTTGGTTTCAACAGGATAGTTTAACTTGCCGCACATCTCATGCCATAATCGATTTATTGCGTCAAACGTTTGATGGTCGTTTAACTAGCCAAAGTGGTGGTGCCCACTGGTCTATTAAAAGCTATCCATCTCAGACAAGAACTTAGAATATTTTTATTTTAAGTTGTATCGAATCGAATTAGTGTAGAATCGAACTTTTTAAACGCCTTTAAAGCTTGACATACATTACCGCAAATTTGAATAAATTTCGCATAGTACATCAGAATGAATTTGACCGACGCCATATATTACGTTGGCTTTGAGGATCGCTGTGGTTTCTACCCTATTTGTATACGCCAGCGACTTAAGGCGCCCCAAAGGAAGTCTAACATGGTCAGAACGTACGATCTGGGTAGCCAGTTTACATCGACCTCATGTTATATGAACATGTCTTCAAATCGCTCGAGCAAAATATCCAATGTAGCATAAGCTGTATTGCACTTCTCGCCGTTGTGCTGAAACCACATGTCATTGGTGTCGACATCATCAATTGACTGATCAGGAACTCTGAATCAACATCGGATCGTATTTTACCCAGAATAAAAAGAGTACTCCTCGACGAGTACTCGACGACTTTTAAGAGTTGGCAGTTTAATCAGAGCTAGTCTACTCCGATACAGCTGTAATTCATAGTAGTTCCAACCGAGACCTCGTATGTAAACAGAAAATTAAACATTGTTTTTCACTGACTTAATGCCATTTATATGAACTGCATAACAAGGGTCCCATATAATAGAACTATACTCCGGAATAGGTCAGACGGGAGATATAAATAACAATTATGTTACATAAGGATCAACAAAATCCATAGACAAGCGTTTCAGATATCCGAGTATGCCATAACTTTTATTCACCATCATGGCTTTGTCTTTAAAAGATATTTGCAAAGAAGGGAAAATATACACGTAATATACTGTAACCAAACGATCTCTCATGCTGACCTGAATCTACTCAGTAATATTTCAACAATCGTGTTGCTCTGACAGGATAACTCTTCGTCTGGTAAGTGATAAATTTGTATATGCTTTCTTCTTGAATTCACTAATGCCGCATAGGTTTAAAGTTTGTGGTGAATCATTGTTTTTATGACCGTATTTACATACTGCTCCCGAAAGTGTACCTGCGTGGTACAAATATTCCAAGGGTCTAGCATTCCACTTTAGAAGATCATTTACTATTTTGAAGTTATGCCCAGATTCTGAGACATAAATTGTTTAATTAAATCTTCGATAGTCTCATCAGGGTAATAAACAGTTTTCTCTTCGCTCTATCTTCCCTTTTTAATCAGATATACCCTCCATGCGATATGTTATTCAACAATAGAAGGGAATTATGATGGTTTGTCACCATATTTTTTCAAAACTATTGCTGTTAATCCTTAATACTTGAACGCAATGTGCCATGAAGGGATTGATCTAATAAGCACTCGTATTTTGTATAACTTTTCTTATTGTATAATCAGTTGAATTGTTATTTCATTTATGCATTGATCATAGGCATTGAATTAACAATTTTTACCCTGTTGAAGTGTAATCGTTTCCAAAGGAATTAAATTGCTTGTCAAAAGCAACATTTGTCAAAGTACACCAAATATTAAAAAATCAAACTTGATGGACTCTTTACCTGTAAATATATTATCCGAACAATACATGTACATTTAAATTTACCTTTTCTATCATTTTTTATTTTTTTTTTCTTTTTTTTCGAACTTTTCACGGCTAAAAGATTTGTTACCAGCATATGTTGTCCCCTGTATTTCTTTCCAATTTTTCTCTTTTTTGTATATAAAATAACGTATACAATTTTTTATAAATATGTATGTATGCATGCGTGTATGTGAGTAGAATGCCTGAAGAGTAGATGTCATATGAATAATGATATTATAAGGCACAACACAAACTGACAGACTTGACATTTTACGCAGAATGATAATGCCATTGTATTAAATTGAACAAAAAAAGTTATATACACTCACACACATACTTACATACACATGTATGTATGTATATAAATGTATACAAATACAAAGAATATATAAAAATTCATCATACTGAAACTTTGTACGTGTATGTGTGTGTGTGTGTGTGTATAATTTTGATGATGCTATTCTTTTTAATATGCATACGATAATCTTTACCTTACATAGCCATGCCATACATATAAATTTATAAATTTTGTTTTTGTTGGTTTCATTACTTTTTTTTTCTTTTTTTTTTGGCAAGGTTGTTGTTTTTCCTTTTTTGGATTCTTTTCCATTATGTTTTTAAGTTTTATAGTCTTTACAGGCCTTGCCATACAGACACACGCCAACGCCTATTTTTTTGTGATACTCCTGAAAGCCGAAAGGACCCACATGGCAAAGAAAGAAATCCATTTTTTATATATTAAAGTTAACAATATTTCTATATTGTTGTTGTTGTTGATGCTATTGTTTCTTCTTCTTTATAGTAAATTGTATATAAAGATGCTACTCTTGCCTTCCAAATAGTTACTCAACCTGTATTTGAGTGACATTTTATCACGTTTCTGTAACATGACCTTTTAAATCATGTGCCATGTGAAGAAAGCGTAACATTTTATTAATGGAGAAAGAATATATATATATTGTGTATATTGGCTTAAAAGCATCTGTATTATATCTTCGTATTTACTGTAGAATAAATGACAAATTCGTAGATCCATTAACATGGTAACGCTTGTTGAATTTTATCGAAAAGTTTTAAATTTCAAATTTCTTTTTGCGAAGTTTTAAGGGATGTTGTTTTGAACCTCACTTCTTATTGTTGTAACAAAAAGTTTTTGAACATTTTTGATGCAATTTTAAAATAAAATATCTGCTATTAGTTAGGATATCTATTGGTTTAAATTTGCACCATCAGTTGTTTCGAAGCTGGCAATACTTATGTTATTCTATAATGTCGCCAAATTCACCACTGAAGTTGCCATAATCTAGTAGGTAGTGTGGTGGCTTATTAGACGTAACGCCACGGAATGCAGAAAATGAAAAAATATTTCTTCGGCGACTTCCTCTCAGCGGATTTCTGGCAAGAACTCTGAGAGCAAATAAAATTGCCATGAAAAGTTTCTCAAAAATCTGTCGTTCGGAGTCGACCTTAAACTGTAGGTCCCGCCGCTCATGTAAATATAAAATTAATACACACAAAATAAGTGGTGTGAGAAGCTAGGCCGTAATCTTGACTGAAGGATTGCAATGATCAATTATGTATGTATGTATTTATCTCCACTGAACTTATTGAATCGATTTATACTTGAGCAACATTGACATTTATTTGGACAACGAGATTCTGAATGATGATGACGATTTTTACCTTCGGATGAAACTCATTTTCATTGTTTATAAGCAAAATTGCCGTATTTGGGGCTCAGAAAACCTACAAATTATCTCACAGAAGCCAAAGCATTCATTACGAGTCACTGTTTGGTACGGCTTTTGGAGCGGAGGCATAATTGGCCCATATTTCTTTAAAAATGAGGACGACACAACGGCACACCGGTCAATGGAGACACCTATCGCACCATGATAAGCAATTTTTTCTACCATTTCTTTATGACATTTGTGTGAACGATGTTTGGTTTCAACAGAATGGTGCAACACAACTCATGCCACAATCAATTTATTGCATCAAACGTTTGATGGCTATTTAATTAGCCGAAATGCTGATGTCAATTGGCCACAAAAAAGCTGCGATTTGACACCATTGGACTATTTTCTGTTGGGCTCTGTTAAAATAAACAGTTATGCCGACAAACTAGAGACGATTGAGCATTTGAAGGCCAATATTCGTGTTAATATTGCTGAGATATGACAAATACACTCGAAAAAGTGTAGGAAAATTGATTCGATCCATGACAGGCATACGAATGAAATAATTTTCCATTTCTAACCGGAACAATTATACTTCACCACAAAAATATAAATTTGGCAAATGTTTCAAATCGTGTTTGTTTTATTCCATTTTAAATTTTAAACTTTTAAATGGCTCATCCTTTACAAGTGAAAAACAATTACTAAGGATTATTTAGAGATTTTTTAAGCGAATCCCTTTATTAAAAATTTAAATTTTCATACATTTTTAAAATAACATCCAACAAGTTCTTTTAAAGTCAATATATTCTTATAAAAATACGTAACAAGCATTAACAAAAATACCAAAAAGTTATCCCCCAAATTGAATAAAAATGTCTAACTTGCCAAGCCATTCTACCGGAAAAGAAAACAATAAAAGTGAACAAGGAAAAGAAAAAATTGAAAAAACTTGATTGATGGTTTGATTGATTAATCAACGTAAAATATGTATCAGTTTTGTAAACATTTACAAGGAATTTATTATGATGAGCATAGCTTTTCAAATTATAAGAATATAAGCTTTTTAAAAACATTCAACGGTATTTTGGGTTATTTAATACCAGAAAGGACTGATGTATAAAATGATGCATTTGCGGGTTTTAATTTAATTCAGATAAGGTTGAGTCTGATTGTAAACCGAATCCAACATCTCCAGCAAAACAGAATTTAAAAAAAAATTTCTTCCGAGTGAGAAGTGGTGTGAGAAGTGCTGAAGACTGAAGAGTTGTAACGAATATTCTGCTGGAATATAGAAAATTTGTAGTCGCTGTAGTCTAGTAAGTAGTGTGTTCGCTTATTAGATGTAAAGCCCGGATTCGAGCCCCAGGCCTGACAACAAAACGTAAACAAATTTTTTTTCTGCGTCGACTTCCGCTCAGCTGGTTTCTAGCAAAAACTCTGAGAGTAAATAAACCTGCCATGAAAAAGTTTTTTAAAATCTCCAGTTCGCAGTCGACGTTAAACTGCAGGTCCCGTCACTCAAGTATAAAATTAAGGCACACAACATGAGTGGTGTGAGAAGCTAGGCCGTAATCCTGACTGAAGGGTTGTAAATACCAATTATGTATGTATGTAATGTCTATATATTCAGGGGACTGTCGTCAAATGCCTCGCTATCACCTCAAGAAACAAGTGTCATTCTTGGACAATCCTAGATAGGACATATGTATACTAACTCTAGGGATCTTATGGCCACTCTATTGTTAGTTAATAAGCATAGCTCCGCTCGATATTTTTCCGTTAGCAAATTCGAAGAACTGCCATTATTTTAGGTTGCACATTAGTAATTGAGTAGGGCAAGGTTCAGCCTAAGCATAAACTGTATGCCAAAGTTTCCACAACAGACTTCAATTTCTAATAAAACAATATGTTCGAAATTAACTTGTGTTTTCCTATACGCTGTTAGTACACTGAGTTGCCTATAACAACTAAGGCTTATAAAAGGAATACCGTAGTAATTATGCTTTCTTTTTTCAACTCTCATCTGTTTATTCTTTTACGTGTCATTAATTCACCAGAAAAAAAATATGAAAACTACTGCCATTGACTTCCAATTTTAATTGCTTAATTTAAATGTATTAAATATTTACGAAGTCAAAGTAACTATGCATATACACATAGTATCGTACAGCACCACACGTATAAGCGATATTAATTCGCTTCATATATTACGTATACGCAACACTGGTTAAACTTCAATTAAAATCATGAAATTTTAATTTCTTTAACAAGAAAAGATAAAAAAGAAGAAAAAAAATGTATAAACCACGTCTGTGTACAAAAAAATAAATAAAAATTAAAAAAAACAGCAAAAGCAAGCTGTTAACAGAATAAAAGGGAAATTTTCACTTGCCAAGATGTGAGGTTGGGGGACTAAATAAACATTTTTAAATATTTAAATGCTTCTATTAAAGCATGACTCTGTTCAAAAACAATTTTTACACAGTACAGCTGTATTTTGTAACCAGGAAAAAAACAACTCGTTTTTCACTGTCGTTATTTTCATAGGGCTGTAAAGGAAATAAAAAAACCTGGAGAAATATGAACAAAATAGTGGAGCAAAAAAAAAACAACAGAATAAATAAATGGCTTGAACGTTTACTGTAGCTGATGACGGTAGGTTCCAATACACATAGTATATATTGTGTACATAGGTACATACATACATACATATATACAATATATATATATATATGGATACGTATATTTACTGTTTGGTTTCACATGGTGCTATTAAAATCGGTTTTGCTACTCTTTGGTTATATTGAAATAATAGAAGGCAGTAGAGTTAAAAATTTTAGAAACGTTATTCCACGAACTAGTCGTAGTAGTCTAGTGGGTAGTGCGTTCGCTTATTAAAGCTTAAAAATAAAATAAATTAAAAAAAAAAATATTTCTTCGGCGACTTCCTCTCAGTAGATTTCTTCCTCTCAGCAGATTTCTGGATTTCAGTAGTGTGTTCGCTTTGTAGACGTAAGGCCCAGGATCGATCCCCAGGCCAGACATCAAAATGAAATATGAAAAATAATATTTCTTTGGCAACTTCGTCTCAGCAGATTTCTGGCAAAAACTCTGAAAGTAAATAAACCTGCCATGAAAAAGTTTCTCAAAATCTGTCGTTCGGAGTCGACTTTAAACTGTAGGTCCCGACACTCAAGTATAAAATTAAGGCACACAACATGAGGGCTGAGAGAAGCTAGGCCGTAATCCTGACTAAAGGGTTGTAATGGGCAATTATGTATGTATGTATGATCGTTGACAGTATTAGTAAGATTCGTTAACTTGAGTCGTTATTTGAGACTTTTTCATTTTAAGTTTGGCGTTCAAAAGCAAAAATATACGAATAATAAGTTCATAGCAGGATGCATGGGACGTTTTTTGCTTCTGTACCATGCGTATTCCATTTCATGCGGTCATAAAACAACGATCAGTCTAACATATCTTAGTTAAGAGGAGAATGATATTTTGTTCTGTGTTTAGAATTTTTTAATACGGTTTTCCATGTTTCAGAAGATATCTAGATATTCCTAATTTCTTCCCCCTTATGTAGGATCTTATTAATAAAACCTTTGCTACCATTTCAATCAACACTTTAGGTGCAATTTTATGCTGGCAATCATCAACTTTCCGGTTTTTGTTTTGTTTTATTTTTTGTGTTCATTTTTAGTATATTTTTGCAATACATACATATTTACTGTGTTGTGTAGTGCATTGTTATAATGGTTGCTGTAAAAACAAATAAATATTGTGGCTTGTTTATGTACGATATGAAACAACAACAAATAAAATATCATGGGTGTCAAACTCAATTTTGGATGCGCTATGATACAAACCCGTACCTAATGTACTCATATTTGCTCATAATTTACAGTGATATGCTTTCATACTGAGACGTATATGGATCAACCAAATTTGAAACGATGTAAGACAGAAATTTAAACTTCTACACTATGTTTGTTAGCTAAGGTTGCATATCAGCCAACGTTCATTAATCTAGCTTTATGGTGAAGAGGACAAATATTTGTATTCATTACAGTATAATAACTGCATATGCTATCAAGTTATATCATATGACAGTATTTGGCTACAAACCCAAGCAACCCTAGTTCGAATCTAGGAGGAGCAGATAAAAAAATTCAGTCATGGATTTCGAAGTTTAAGAATTCATGTTAGGAAGATGGAGAGGAAATCAATGATAAGCCTGCAAAAACTATAACAAACGCTATTCTTGGGATTCATAATTGGTCATTACAACCCCTTCGGTCAGGATTACAACCTAGCTTCTCATACCACTTATGTTAAGTGTGTTAATTATTAACAAGAGCGGCGGAACCTACAGCTTAATGGGGATTCCGAACGACAGATGTTTGAGTATCTTTTCATGTCAATTTTTTAATTATTCGCAGAGTTTTTGTTGCGAGGAATTCGCCGCAGAAAATATTTTTCCTTTTTCGTTTTGTTCGAGATGTTTGACCTGAGGTTTGAACCGCGGCCTCGCGTTTAATAAGGCAACACACTACTTAATAGGCTACGCCGGCTACAGTACAGTCTGACTGGGTTTTTATAAGTTGCAAACACGAGTACCAACTTAAAATACCGCAACTTCGTACGCAGTTGGTGTACAGTAGAACTACAACAACCAACTTTTTTTGTTATAAACACATTCTACGAAAAAGAAAAAACGAAAAACATTTTCATGAAAATTGTGTTTCTCTATTAAAGTATCTGAGTGTGTATTTGTTTTATCTTTCAAGGGAATATGAGTATGAATATGTATGTAGGACTGTTTTTTTTTATATTTTCATGCACCAGCTGCAAGTTAATGTTGCACTTGGAAATTGAAAATATAACAATAATATGGAAACATACATACATGTTTACCTATTTTTTCATTATTTGAGTAAAAGTTACTTACCTGTACATGTTACTGAAGCATTTGCCAATTGATTCAAAATAGGTTTTTCTATTGAAATGAAAAATAAAAATGAATGTTCAATTTTTCTTCATTTTTTTATTCTCTTTGATACACTAAGTATAGTAAATATCTGTTGAAATTGTAGTAAAAAAATATATTTTTTTTATACATTTAAATCGGCTTTTTAGATATCTTGTTATCGAGTAACTAATGAAAATAACAAATATTTTGCCAGTAATTGTAGGTGTTCAGAAATGAATACAAAGTTTTTCTTAAAATCCTATTTTTGCAAAAATCAGAAATAGTATACGAAAAATTATTTAAAAAAATATTAAAAGAATATAAAATGTTGTTACAATGATAGAAAGTAAAAATGAACAAGTAAAACAACAAAAACAAGAAAAAATACAAGTAAAACAATAAAAACAAGAAAAACCGACCAAGAAAGTTACGACTACAAATTAAATTACAATAACAAAACTACGTAGAAATATTAAAGTTCTCGAAGTTGCCAGAGAGAAAATAACTGAAATATGTATATAGAGATCGAGTAGTAATATCATCAACCAGTAATTTGTAGCACCATGTCTATACACTGTTTCATGATTAGGCAAATCTTGGTTTATTAATAGAAGGAAAAGTAACCCGAAATTATCGAGTCGCCGTAATTAAGTGGGTTATTGGATGTGTGTTGGCTTATTATAGTATGTCTGGCAACGGTTCAAACCCCAGGTCAGACATCTCCAACAAAACGGCGACTACCTCTCTGCAGATATCTGCCGTAAAATCTGGGAGTAAATAAAACCGTCATGAAAAGTTTCTCAAAAATCTGTCGTTCGAAGTTCACTTTGAACTATATATATGAGTTTACTGCACCTCATGTTCAAAATTAGCACACACAACATAAGCGGCGTGAGAAGCTAGGTCGTAATCCTGACTGAAGGGTTGTAATTACCAATTATGCATGTATGTGTAGAAGGACAACAATATCCTTAAAATTCTTAGAAAAAAAATAGCTGCTGGAAAATTTTATAAAACACTAGTAGTATTCTTTCCTGTAACCGTTTATAGTAAGAATGTTACAAGAAAATATATTTTTTTACCGCTTTTATATGAAAGGAATGACATTTTTTAATATAAATTTTGCATAAAAACTCTTATAAGCGCATATCAAGGAAAATAAAAGAAGAAACAATTTCATAAATCAATAGCATTAGGGCGTCTGATAAAACAAAGAATAAAAAACGTTGCCAATAATATACATTCCTTACTGCCTTATGTACCATAAAAAAACATTGAGTGAAATATTTACACACACACATAAAGTACAATGTCAATAACTATGGTGGTAAAACGAAAGAATGGTATCAACTCGCTCTTTACACAAAGCACTTTAATGTTACAAAAGAGTCTTAAAACGCAATGGAAAATATTTACCAACTCAAACATGTGAACGTAATAAGCTGTACCTGACAAAAAGAAAAGAACGGGGAAAAATTGAGAATCGTTTGTAAAGAAGAGAGAGAGAATAGTGCTTTAAGCTTAAAATGTGGAAAATATGCTTTATGTTTGGCAAACAATACGAATACGAATACAATTTTACATGCATACTCACATACTTAACAAACTCAAACGCATTATTTTTATATATTTTTATATTTTTGCACATGTATGTGTATGAATGTGTGCATATAAATTCCTGTGTGAGTAAGTGTAACTGCACTGTTATGAAATTTTTAACTATTAATTCTTTAGTATGCATAAGTGTTTTAATACTCTTATGCTTGTTTGTATTGGTAATATTGCAAAAAAGCGTTTAAATAGAGGAATAAAAAGCATTACAAAGAGCGTATAAAAAAGGAAGAGAAAAATTTTATTAAGTAAGCGCAGCGTTGCTTGGCAGCACTGAGAAAATATAAAATATGCTGTAATATAACCACATCAACACATGTATACATTACCCGGATCATAATACAGCATACGTATCTTGATCCCTTGGAAATTAATGCAATTAAAGCAACACTTGTCTTATCGGGTCTTTCATTAAGTGTTTCTTACATTTAAATTTAAAGAAAGTGAAGTGTGTGTGTGTAAGATATCATTGAAATTTTTTATTCTTGTGAAATCTCAGCCACTGACTCTGTGAGTAGAGTGCATCAATTTTATTTATTGTCAGAGTTTTTGCCAGAAATCTGCTGAGAGGAGGTCGCGGAAGAAATATTTTATTCTTGTATTCCGTTTTGATGTCTGGCCTGGGGCTCGAACCCGGGCCTTATGTCTAATAAGAGAACACACTACTAGATTATGGCGACTGTCAGAAAACCACACAACAAATAGTCTAATGTGGTCAAATCGCATTACCTCGGTGACCACTTCACAAAACCTCCACGTGAGAATCCGATGCCTTCAAATCGCTCGTGCAGATTATTCAATGTGGTATGAGTTGTATGGCATATACACTGAACCACAAATTTGCGTAAATACTGTAAAAAGGGGTGTAGAACTGAAGAAATTTCGTTATATATCAGCTAACAAAAATGTGTATTCATATCTACGTCTTTTTTTAGTAAAAATTTAGAAATTTAGTAAATTATTCATATTGAAAAAATTTCTTCATATTGAAGAAATTTCTTCATTTATTCATATTAAAGAAATTTCTTCAATATGAATAAAATGCTTTCGTTATTTTGAGGGATGTAGGTAGGTAGGTAGGTAGAAGTGGCAGTCCTCTCGATGCAATCATGAGCGGACACACTTAGGCCGCAAACCGGGCCCATTGTGATACCACATTGCCACATTTCCCCTATTCCAGGAACCACTTGGAGCTTCCGATGAAGCGATTCAGACTGCCAATATCCGTGCATGACAGTTCAGCTAGGTCCTCCATGTAGTAGGCACCCAGGTGTCCAAAAGGGTGAGGGATGTAAATATGACGAATTTTAATTGAATTTAATAAAAAACTTTATTCATATTGAAGAAATTTTATTTGAATTTACTAATAATTTTTATTTATATTAAATAATTTTTATTTCATTGTATTAATATTTTTCGTTAATAAATTTAGTTAATTTTAAAATAAATACATATTATTAATCAGTGTTTTTGTATACTGTATATATTATATGTATTAATATATACATATACATACAATATTATTATTACAAAATGTAAATTAAACGATAAATGTAATAAAACGATATTCAGTTAAAAAAGTTTTATAATTATTATTATTATTATTATACTAATACTAAGGGCTGTATTTGTATTTCTTCTTCACAGGCAGCGAAAATTAGCTGGGAGTCGCGAATAAAATATCTCGTATAACTTCTTTCCATCAATAACATAACATCATCTGAAAAAAATAAAAATACACATCAAATGCATGTCTACACCCATGCGTAGAATATAAAATTTATAGTAAACTTACTTTCACTTATAATTGTCATTTCTTTCATAGTATTAAATAAAATTGTATTTGTTTTGTCTTTAATTCGATCCTCCAACACTGGGCAAATTTTTAAGGAAAACGTTTTAAAGTATTTACGTAGGGGCTCTGATTTTGGATGCATGTGCATGAAATCCATATCGATCATGTCATGCATCATATCAACGGCCAAGTTATCAACCACGTGGAATGGTACTATTTGATTGCATATAGAATTTTCTAGAACACGAGATTCTATAAAACATTGTCTTTTTCGAAGTATTTTTTGAATTAATAGGCAACAAAATCACTTCAGTGTTAACATCGTCATAAACAGCATCACCAAGATATATTATATGTCTTAATTTTTTACACTTATAACACTTCATATTTTTGCTAAATTAATAAAAAAAAACACTTTTTGTAATCAAAAACACAATTTTTTAATAGACACTTTCGTAGCACATGTGAAACTAATATTCTGACAATAATTCTTCCAGCGCCTACTTGGTTTTTAAAGTTTCAAAAATAAATAACGTTCTCAGAATAATTTTTCCAATGCCTACTTCGTTCTTTTTTAATTTCAAAAATAAAAGAGTTAAATTGAAGAAATTTCCTTAATTTTACAGTACCATTGTACATTTAACAAATTTTCTTCAATTCTACAAAATTATATCTAAATTAACAAAAAATAATTATTCAATATGACTAAAAAATAACTAAATTTTTTTGTTATTTTTATTATAAAGGTTTATTTAATTTTGGGTAAATTTTAGTTAAATTTACACAACATTTATTATTTTTAACAAAATGTTATTCAAATCAACAGGTCCGACTTAATTAAATTTTAAAAATAAAACTAATTTCGTTAATTTGAAGAAAAGTCTTTGTTTTTAATAAGATGTATGTAGATTTGAAGAACACTTGTGTAGACTTGAATAAAAAATCTATAGATTTGAATATATTTTTCGTTGAAGGTTTACTAAATTTTGTAGTTAATATTACCTACGATATTTTTTCAGTGTATCGCCGTCCTTTGGAAACCACATGTAGTTGTTATACTAATCATCCAATAAAGGTCACAAGAAGGCACTAATCATCGACCTTTAGTGACTGTTATTAATAGTGTTGGCTTAACCAACGTTGCTCTTAAAGAAATATGAACCGATGAGGCCACCGGCGAAAAATCCACACCAAACACTGACTTTTTCGGAATGTATTGAACGGACTTGGATCTCATGTGAGTTGTGTGGCATATAGCGCCGTCCTTTGGAAACCACATGTAGTTGTTATACTAATCATCCAGTAAAGGTCACAAGAAGGCACTAATCATCGACCTTTAGTGACTGTTATTAATAGTGTTGGCCTAACCAACGTTACTCTGAAAGAACTAGGAACCGATGAGGCCACCGGCGAAAAATCCACACCAAACACTGACTTTTTCGGAATGTATTGAACGGACTTGGATCTCATGTGGATTAATAATGACCCAAATTTGATATTTTTTTTTTGTTTATGATTGAACCTCCAAACTTTGACAATTGACAGCAACCATTTTGTTAAAGCTAAATCTGTATGTACGTACATACATACTTACATACAAAATTGGCCACTACAACCCTTCAGTCCGGATTACGTCCTAGTTTCTCCACCGCTCATGTTGTGTTCGTACATTTTTTTATACATTTATATTTTGGTAGTTGGACCTACAGTTTAAAGTCGATTCCGAACGACAGATTTTTGAGAAACTTTTCAAAGTGATTTTATTTACTCTCAAACTTTTATCTCAAACTTTTATCTGGGGTTTGAGCCAAGGCCTCACGTCTAATAAGTTTACGGCGATTACAATCTGTCAATAAGGCTGTCATTTATTCAGTCTGTATTGCCAAATCACCATGGGTTGATGGAGCATTCAAAAACACGTAAAAATAACAAATTTTTTAATCCAGATGGGTATTTTATTCATTTGTGCTGTTTATCATAAAATCATACTCATACTACTCATATTCAAAGTTTGAAGTACTCATCGTACTCATACATTTACGAGAATAATAAAATAATTATGATTCGAGTACGAACGCTACAATACTCACTAGAAGGTTGTGTGTTAGCTTTGCTTGCTGTCTTTGTCTTTTTCTTTCTTCTTTTTTTGTAAATCCAACAACACTCGAATTCATTTATGAGTATTATAAGTATTTTTCTAAATTTATGAATCTGAATGAGTAGGCTTATGAATCAAACATATTTCTAATGGTACGTTGTACGTTGTACTCTTACTCATTGAAGCGTGTACTTATAAATCAATGTTGTAGTAACTACGAATGAATCAGAGTAGTTGAATTTCAATATTGTTGACTCACTCATACTCAAAATTTCATTAGTACTTATGAGTAGCGAAAAAATGATTCATTGCTGATCTCTGATCTAGAATACGTCACTGCTTGGTGTGTATTTTGTGCTATCGATGTTATTGGTCCATATTTCTTTGAGAACGCCATTGGTCAGGCAATCAATGTCAACGGCAAGAACTAATGGTTTATGATTACTAACTTTTTTTGTCCTTATTGGATGATCTTGACTCCAAAAATATGTAGTTGCGCTACTTACCAAGTCAAGTCATCATCTTATTTTGTCTTGAATTTTATGATATGTACACTTAAGACATGGACGGAGCTACGTGCTATACCGCTTAAGGTGCATAAATTATTTGAGGGCATGTTCATCTTACATGGAAATGATGTGAACTCGCCTCCAAGATCGCGCGATTTGACCCTAGGATTTTCTAAACTCGATGGTGTACTTGAATAAGCCGCTAACCACAGCTAAGTTCAGAGCCATACGAAAGTTCATATTCAGACAGATTTATGTGCCAGAGCTTTGGAATTTTAAAGGCAAGAAGCTCTAACTGTAAGACTCATTAGAAGCAAAGTTATCAGAAAGAAAACTTGATTGTTAGTAGAAACTCCTATTTGTTTTTTTTACTGACTTCTCAAACCAATATGGTATTACGATCGGCATAAGTCAGGCAATATTGAAAATTTTTCAAGACGGCCTTCGGTTTCTGTCTCAACAGTGCGTATAACACTAATTTTATTAAAGCTATTATTCTGTATTTTATTAAAGTCAATCTTGAAGTCGCCGTAGTCTAGTAGGTAGCGTGTTGGCTTATTAGATGTAAAGCCCGGGTTCGTATCCCAGGTCAGACATCAAACAAAATATGAAATAAATATTTTCTTCGGCGACTTCCTCTCAGCAGATTTCTGGCAAAAACTCTGAGAGAAAATAAAATTTCCGTGAAAAAGTTTCTCAAAAATCTGTCGTTCGGAGTCGACTTTAAACTGTAGGTCCCGACACTCATGTATAAAATTGATACACACAACATGAGTGGTGTTGAGAAGCTAGGCCGTAATCCTGACTGATGAGTTTTAATTATGTATTATTACCTTTTCTTTAAATCGATAGCAGGTGTAAAAACATAAGAATAATTCAACGATTTCTTATTTATTTAACAGACCACGTATTTGAATACATAGGAAATAAATGTTAGTTTGTATTACGTTTGAAATATATTTTACATTTTACGTAACCTATAATAACTTTAATTTTAATTGTATTCCAATGTCATGTCAAAATCCTTGCATACAACAACTTCCATTTTAAATGGATAAAAACAATATAACACAGTAAACGGAAGTAACAAACTTTATATATGAAATTAAAATAAAATATGTTGTATTTTACAATACAAAGTAAGGATAAAAAACAACAACAGCAACAACAACTACAACAGCAAACAAATAAGTAATAATTACAGTAAATACGAATGTTTATCAAAACGAAAATAAAAAAACAAAAAACATTCATTATTGTCTGATGTTGTTTTATCGTTTTGATTTCCGTTTCCTGTAAAACAAATGCTCAGCATATAAATACGAAATAACACATACAAAAGTCAAACGTGATTTACTGTAAAAGGATTTAATGAGAGACAAAAGGTCCATAAGCCATTATGTCAAGGCAGATAAAATTGTAGAAAATATATTTGAATTTGAAAAAAAAAAATTGTATAAAATGATAATTAATTTTAAATTATTTAACTACAGGTAAAGCTTTTGTAATATGATAAATAGACCGAAGTGATAATTTCTCATCATTCTGACGAAAAAATCTATAATTATGTGCTTATACCGCATTAAGGTGGGGTACACAAGTTGAAGCTAAATTACGATCGTTTGCATCAGTAAGTGAACTGTTAAGAAACTGTTATTACGCTTTCGAACCATATTGACTGGAGTTTTTTCTTACAATTAGTTAGCCGAACATCAGCAATATTTGGTTCGATCAAGATAGCTGAAGTTGCTTAACAGCACGCGTAACAATCAGCTTTCTTTCCAGCCCCGTCACCTAATGCCTTTGGATTGCTTTGGCTTATGCCGGCCAAATCTTTAACCAGTGGAAGCTAATATTCTAGACACCATTGACGCCATATAACAAAATTAAAAAAATAAATAAATAACAGCCTTGAATTAGCTACCAGATTATATATGCATTCTATAGGGTCTTTTTTAAGACCGCAGTGGTATTTCGATTATTCACATACACCTGCGCCTTAAAAAACCCCATAAGAAAAAGTCTAACACGGTCAACTTGCATGATTTCGGTGGCCAATTCACATCACCTCCACGTGAAAAGACCAATCTCTTATCCCAATGTGTTATGAGCTGTGTGACATGTAGCGCTGTCTTGATGAAACCACATTTCGTTGGTGGCCAGATTATTCAATTCAGTTCAGACGAAGTTGACAATCAACAACCTATAGTACTCGGCGTGACAGTGATGGTCTGTCCTACACCGTTCTCAAACAAATGTGGACTTCGTATCTAGAAATGGGGCTCACCCAGAGCATATTAGACGAACATACGTCGCCATTATAGTGATTTAAGACAACTAGTTTCACAGAAGTGGCTTCAAAGTTCGGAAGTCCTTTTTGAAGGAACCTCCTTGCTGTTTACACCAATTTTATCTGACCGTAAATGAATGGAAGAACTATCCTACATGGACTGTGTTGCGATGTCTTTTTTGGACCTATAAAGGGCGAAAGAACTAATTCTGACAGTAGAGTATCGAAACAATTAATTCAATAGAGAAGGCATTGTTGCAACATAGATTGTGTTTCACCTTTTTATTACTAATTTAGTTGAATGTGCTTTAGGGAAATAATAGGTCTTGTTTCAAGAAATCATAATATTTTACGCCGAATGTAATTTCTACGTAGAGTACAGTGATTCGATTTGCTAATGGTGCGCTTAATGAATTATACGGGTCTTTCTTAATCCTATTCTTAATCTAATATTCATAATTCCCTTGCAACTACTACTTCTCTTTCTGTCACATACGTATTTTCTATGTTGCCAGGAAACTGAATCACATAAGTAGAGGCCATCCCCTGAGGTTAAGCTTCCTCTGGAAGCTGGTGGTGTGACCCATCCGGTAAGGGACTCCGTACAAAGCTACACCGACGATTCGTAGCTGAACCGAGCTGTTGACAGTGGAATTTTTTCGGAATCGGTTGGAATAGCCCCGTCTGTAAGACTGCCAGAGCACTGCAGTGTCTTTCAGGCGAAGGTGGTGGCAACTGCAGAGCTGAAGAACTTGCCAGGCGGTGCACGACCATCGAACTCTCCAATAAATTCTCGAATCTGGGCATCCTTATGAGGACCTGTAAGCTCAGAATTGATAATGCAATTCTGTCAACGACAGATGGGCGGCCTCGGACACGGGTAGAATGGCCTGTAAAATCTGGCCAAGGCTGGATGAGGGGCGCACAATACTTAAACTCCAAAAAGGTGCGCTCAGAGTAGTACGCACTGCATTATGGGTATGCATGCGAGGCGCTTTGATTTTGGACACCTTGCTAACGACTTCTGCAGAAGCTGCAGAGATGAGGAAGAAGAGGTGACTGTCCCTCACCTCCTGGGCACATGCCCGGCTCTCTGCTAAAAGAGAATTAATTACTTGGGTACTTACTACATGGCTGATCTGGAGGAACTATCAAGGATTGACACTGGCAGCCTAAATCGCTTCCTCATGAGCTCCGAGTGGTTTTGTGGCTATGGGATAGCGGATAACTGTGGTAGCACAATGGGCCCAATGCGGCCTCAGTGAGTGCATCCAAATTTTTCTTGGATGGGCAGCCACCTCTGCCTACCTACCTACTTACCTAATAAAGCGTATTAGTTTTTAGAACTTCTCTTTAAGATTTGTTTTCACTTCCTGGATTTGGGTATGGTTTCCTTTTCAATTTACAGCCCTTAGTGCCCTTAGTATTGATATCAAAATTGTTTCTAATTGCATCGGTATTATTCCTACCTGAATTGTAAATACATACATTAGTTTCTAATAACAAAAATATCCTTAAGTACCTTCAGTTTAATTGATATCTTAACGAAATTGAATGTAATCTTGCAATCTGTATGTATGTATAAATTTTAAATTTAAATTTTAATACAGGTTATTATTGCTATACATACGCTCAAAATGCAAATGGCTCTTATATATCCGGAATATGGATCAATTAAAATTCCATAATCTTAATTCAACCTCATCCACATTGCTGTCCTCCCCTTTTTAAAATATTTCTAAGAAAATATTCACTTTGAGGATGTTAAGCGCTAGCATTCGCTGTGACAGTCTTTAGTGTGGATGCCATTCTGCCCCTTTATTGTTGTTTGCTTGCCATGGTTTTTGCTCTCAAAGTTTTTCAATCTTTAGTAGTTTATAGTTTGAAATTGCTGTTCTGTTATTTGTATTATTTTCTTCTTTGACATCATAATTGTTTTTATGGAGTCGTTTGTTTGGTATTTCATAATATTTTCTTATGGTGTACGCTACACTGTCACTGCTGTAAACATTCGATTGTTTTTGGCATTGGAGTTTATTGTGTCTTAAGGACGCATGTGTCTTAGGCAGCATGGAATTCAATGAACCGTAGGTGTCGTTCGGAGTCGATTTTAAACTGCAGATCCCGCCACCCATGTATGAAACTAATACACACACAACATAAGTGGCGTGAGAAGCTTGGTCGTAATCCTTGCTGAAGTGTGGTAATGTCCAATTATGTGTAGGTGATCCAACATATCTTCAAAGTGCTGTGTACAGCAATGGACAGCAGGAAAACCTAGGAACTACTTGAGTTCAACAAGAGAACTGTTTGAGTTCTAACAGGAATTCCAACGTGACACTGAGCTATTGACAGTTTCTCTGACAAGCTCGATCTGCTTGACCAGGATTGCTGCAGAATGCAGAATGTGGAAGGACTGATATCGATACAATACCTTTTATGTGAATGCCCTGCTCTTTAAAGCAGGCATCATCGGTTTTTGGGCAACAGAACGTTTGAAAGTCTGGGCACAATGACGAACGTGCCGCTAAAAGAACTGGCTGGTTTCATATGTAGCTCGGGATGGTTCAAACCTATCACAAACTGATTATGACAGGGGGGCTACCTTGCACTGGGTAACACAATGGGCCTTATAGGCCACTGAGTGAACTTGCCTGTGAACGCCAAGCTTCAGGCTAACATAGCCTAATCTAATAATTGAAGTTTCAAAATATTTTCGCGGGCTTTATTTTCCATCCCATATTTCGCACTCGAATGCTTTACAGAAGACATTTCAGATCAGAAGAAGAGACCCCTACTTACGCAATGCCTTGTGTTGGAACTTAGGAAATAGATTATGGAAGGGAGAGAAGAGGGAATAGTGTTTGCAGATATTAGATCTGAATCTGTTATAAGTGACAGAAAGAAGTTTAGGAAGAACGTTCCACATACGAATAATGCTGTTATAGAACGAAATCCCTGTGTAATGCATTGCGCCTACCACTTTTCAATCGACCAAGAACGGATATGCTCTTTGTGTCAGGCGTGTATTGCGTAAAAATATGAGATATTCGGAAACAATTCCATTTACTTTCCTTGGACGTATTCCGTATAAGTCACAATGCACCAGATGTCTAATGAATCAATGGAGTTGACCCTACCGACTGTATGTGGAAAGCAAGTGAGCCACTCATATTTCGTCTCAATCCCCAAACAGCTTGCTTAACTGTCAAACCAATACGAGTAACAAATACCACCGTCATCTGCAAGAGGGTAAATAGAATTACAAATTAAAGAGAAAAGATTATTAAGAACTTTAGGAAATAGAGTTGAAGACAGAGCGTAATTTAGCAGTAGCACGAATGGAGCTTGGTCTATACCAACCTGAATGGTGCGATCGAGAAATACATTCAGAGAAGGGACAACTAACACCAAAAGTTTATAAATTCTAAGAAGTAGCCGAAGATATAGTTGTTTTTTCTTATATTTTGTTTTGTTAAAGATGTCAGACGTGGGGTTTGAACCGTGGCCTCATGTCCAACTACCTACTATACTACGGCGGCTTGGAAGTGGGTACCATGATCACATTTCTGGACTGTTTTTTGTCTCGAATACAAGGAGAATTCAGGTACAATTTGCGATGTGGAAAACAACATTATTAATGACAGCATTTATGAAGAACTGGTCGAAATCCTGAAAAAAAAATTTGTGAAAGAAAGCTGTTTGCATAAACCATTTACCTCTGAAAAGCCTGCGACAATTACAGAAAAAATTTAAGAGAACTAAATTTATTCTTTATTTATTTATTTATCCTTTCATTCAAAACCTTTTAAATGCCTACAACATTGGAAAACGTGCTATGTCACTTTAATGCAACAAAGTAAAGCTAGTTACTCTATACAACAGGAGTCTGGTTGTACGGTCCATAATTTTTCTGAGCTTTCTATACTGTAGTCCACGAAACAGTCGCTGTTGATTGAATTTTTCTTTTTCACTTCTTTGTTGTTGTTGTTATTTTTGGTTTTTTTTTCTGGCTCTTCAATTTCTGGTCTTGTAATTCCACTAATATCAGTACTTTAGTGTTTGCAGTAATTACTTTGAAATTAGTTTCGTCACAAAACTTTTTGAATATTACAGTTAAAAGGAAAACATCTTGTTTATTAGTTTGCTATACAAACACATACATACATACACTTAAATTGTAAAAAAAAAAACTACTATAACGGTAGTATGCATAGCAATCAACGTACATAGTATGTATGTATATCAGGAATAAACTAGTGCACGTATGTATACGTATACCGTATAAAAGTTGTACTTTTATGCCATTGTTTGCCTCTCTTATGCCTCTTTGTATTGTGTTTTCAAGTATTTCCATAACGATTTTCAGTTTCGGTAAACTTTATGCCTCACGGCGGTGTTTTATTCTAAAAAGTCAAAAGAAGAACATAAACTAACAAACACATATATGTATGTACATTGTACATACATCACATATACACATACCTTTATATTAATATCCTAGGATATGGTAATATTATAAATGCTTTGTAAATATACTCTTACCGAGTAGAAGCTCATATGGTACACATACACTTATATACACACATATAGCGTTTGTTAAAAAGTTATAAAGATATGAAAGGCAACAAAGGAGTTTTAAAACAAAAGGTTCATTAGTGTTTAATACAACGTTGAAAGTGGTATTGGTAAGTGTGTGTGTGAATGTTGTGTGTATGTGTGTTTTTATGCCAAAAGATGCTTAAATATTGGCATTAAATATAGGCTTCGTTTTGAATTTTTGTTTTTTGTTCTTCTACTCGTTTATATGTTCATGTTAAAGTTTTTAAATGTCTCCTGGCATTTTAAATTTCCCAAATACACTACATTTTATAGTTTTATTACGAATTTAAATAGGCTGCCTAAATGTATTACAATAAAACGAGATTATAATAAAATATTTTATAAACATATTCGGTCATATAAAAAGTATACACTGTTCGTTTAGTCTTTATTGACAATCAATTTTTAATCGAATACATTAAGACAGATTTTTTAGGAGCTTTTTTTTTGGTTTTTGCCAGAGATGAAGTCCCCAAAGAAATTTTTTTTATATTTCGTTCTATGGGAGATGTCTGACCCGGGGTTTTGAACCGAGGCCGTACGTCTAATAAGCCAACACACTTACCTACTAGACTACGGCAACTTCAACATAACGTAACCTCACTCAAATATCCGGCACAGCTTCTTTGGGTGTAGCGCATCAAAAATGTTAAATTTTCCATGAATCGGCGCGCAAATCAGTCCGAATTATACCGATGGCATGGGTCACGTTAGCTATAAGAACTGCAGAGGTTTGTGGCTTACTCACACACTTTTGCTACTTAAGAAAGCATCAAAGCAAATAGTCTAACCAGGTCAAATCGCATAAACACGTTAACCAGTTCACATTACCTCTATGTAAGATGTCCATGTCCTCTAATCGCTCGTGCAGATTATCCAAATGTGGCATGATCTATGTGGCACACAACCGCATCATATTGAAACCACATGTCTTTCGTATCTAGATCATTCAATTCAAGCCAAAGAAGTTTGTAGTCATCCACCTTTAGTGCACGCCAATGTTTTTCCTCAAACAAATATGGACCTATGTCACCTCCATAGCAAAATTCTAGCCAAATAGTGCCATTTTCGTTGCTGATGTCCGCACCATTCAATTCAAGCAAGCAGTTGGCAATCATCGACTTACAGTGATCGCCGTTGACAGTGTTACTCTGGCCAGCTTCGTTCTCAAATAAATATAGACCAATGATGCCGCCCGGCCAAAATATACATCAAGCAATGGTTGTTTAGGGATGCATTCCTATCTCTTGGATGCCACGTAGACTGGTATCGTTCCAAATACGACAATTTTTTTAATTCACGTGCCTATCCGTCCAGAAATTGATCTAATCACTGAAGATTATTTTTCGATTATAATTAGGAGCAGTTTTCAATTGTTCCATAATCGCCTCAGCGAATCTACTTAGTTGTCCATAATCGTCGATAGTGATTTGGGAAAATCACGAATATCGATTTTTAGAGACCCTTTGTGTAGTCCAAGAGCCAGCAAAATCGATATAAATTACATTGTTTATAAATTGACCACCGAAAGCACGTAGTTTACAAACTTTGACCCGTTACGGGGCAAAGTTGGTCCGATTGCTTTAAAAAAGTGGGACGTCTCCGCTCGCTTTACAGAAACGGCAGCAGGAATGTTGCTACAATAGAGTAATATTGTGCTAGACTTGTAAAGATAAGAAGAGAAGGTGTTGTCCTATGTCCTAAAAGGGCATCTGTCACATATTCCATTGATATTTCCTCAAAGAATTATGTGGGTCTGAGGACAAGAGAGATGCTACTTTTCACCTAAGAAGTCTTGTGATAAAAACTCTGGGAGTAAATGAAATTGTCATGAAAACTTTTTGTAAAATCTGTAATTCGGAGTCGACATTAAGCTGTAGATTCCGCCGTTTATGGATAAAATTAACACACACAACATGTGTGGTCGGATGAACTAAGTCGTAATCATAAATGTTTGCTCCCCTGGCTGGATATTAATTGTGGTATTGTAATGACCCAAAATACTTGCCTAAATGGGACGTGACCCCTTAAGAAGGTTCTGTTACATAACCTCACCTAACCTAGCTTACGGAAATTTTTTTATTTGCCATAATTTTACCACAATCAGGTTTGAATTTTGCCTTACGTTTGTGGTAATACATCCTGTACATTTTATTACATAGGCTCAGTTAAATATTGCTGTCAACTTTATCCGACTGTAGTCTGCAAAGCATCACACCTAAAATCTATTGTCATAATTTTTTTGTTGTTTTCTTCTTTAATAAAACTTAATTTAATTTTTTTGTATTCCAACGGTAAAAGAAAAGACATTTTAATTAACATGAATAATTATTTTTATTGCCTTAATGGGTAACTGATGTGTGTTTTGGGATTAATTTTCAACACATTAAGTTTTCAAAAGTACAAATACACACGCACGCATACATAAACATTTTTTACATGAAAAGTTTATAATATAAATCACTTAAATAATTAACAAACATATACATACTATACATACATACATATATCTATACACACTTGCACATACATATACATTATGTGAATGTATAGGTAAATTTTAATTGTATTTATAATTGTAATAAAATTCTACTAAAAACTGATTTATTTACAATAACAATGTTTTGTATTTAAATTAACTAAAAACTCGCAAAAAACAAGAAACAGAGAAAAGAAAAGAATTATTATGAATACAATATAAAACAATTACCGTAATGAGATGAGAAAATATTTGAAGAATGAATGTAATTAATGTAATTACAAAATTATTAGAAATATTAGATGTATAGTAGGTATACGTATACATAAGTCTATTAATCACGTTCTTTGATTTCGATGTAATCAAGGCTTTAATCAAACTATAGTATTTTAACCCTTATCCTGTATTCATGGGTCAAAATTGCCCGAACAGTTTTTATTGCTCATTTACTCTTTAAATACTCAACGGATTTTTTTGAAACTTTTGTACAATTATTTTTTTAGTGAATACTATTAAAATTTAAAATATAACTTTGGTAGATCGTTTCACAAAGCTTGTGTAAAAAAACTTACGCAAATGGTACTTTTGGGTCAAATTTGCCCAATGCAAAAAAATCATTTTACGCATGTGATACGAGCTTAGTAAGAATTTTGCGTGCCTTGACAACATCATAACTAGCAACAAAACAAAAGATAAGTTTAAGCCCACAAATGTGTTTTGTTGTTTTTGTTTTTTATAGCGGTACAACAAACTGCAACAAAACCAAAAAAAGAACAAGTAGTATAAATATTTCATTCATTTATGTATTTTTGTATTGAATACAAGGGACAAAATCTTTACTTATTTTGGAACAACGAAACCAGAAGAGATAAGAACTATTCTTATGCAATCTGATTCAGGCGACGAAATCCCCCAGGACACATCAAGTGAAGATGAAAACGATCTCGTTTCTGAACTTGCATCTGACTATGACCCCAACTCCTCGTCAGTCGCTAGCATAGACAATTCCGAAATTCTCGATCAAACTTCGGATGAAGATTTAATGTATCTATATAAAAGTGGGAAATAATTATTGTCAGAAACATTAACAATAAACAAAATTGAAAGACATTTCAAAACAGGACATAATAAATTTGACTCCTGGTTCAACGCGCTATGCTATTTCAAGAGCTGATAAATTTATACTATTTTTCTGTTATTTATGCCCAGTGATAATATGAAATTAGTTGTTGATATTACTAATTTACAAGATTAATCTGTATTTGAAAATAATTGGATTGCTGTAGATGACGTAACAATTGAAGCATATTTCGGGCTACTTTTGTTGGCGGGTGTATTTAGATCTCATGTTGAAGCTTTATAATCTGTATGGGACGACCTCTATGCAAATCCACCATGTGTTTGCGCCGATTTCAAAATATATCTCGAGTGATATGGTTTGATAAAAAGTCAGACAAGAGCGAAAGAAGATTCCGTGACAAACTTGCTCCCATAAGAGATTTTTGGAACCATTGGGAAACGCATTTACCAATGAGCTTGTAACGCAAAGTGGACGATGCCCATTCAAGCAATACATACCATAAGAAGCAATAAAATATGGTATACATATGGGCGTTGTGTTATGTAGAAACAAATTATTCATGGTCCTTATATGTGTATACTGGATAAGACAGAAAGATCTGAGAAAGCGGAGAAATATCTCGTAGACCGAACATGCCACAAAGTAGTCCTGCTAAAGTAGTCGTAAAAAGCCTTTAATAGTATTCTGCTGAAGTTCTGCAGGCAAATAATTTAAAAAGGTTGCTACTTTTGTCCAAATCGTTCTAACAGCATCAAATATGCAAACAAATATTCCGAATGTCTAAAATTTATTTTCAAATAGCATTCTGACACCAATATTGTACGTAATGAATGTAAAAAAATAAAAAAACTGAATAATTATTATAATTTTTTTGCATTGGGCAAATTTGACCCACTAATGTCACATACGTTATATTTTTGAAGTACAGGATAAGGGTTAATTAAATTGTAATTAAAAAAAGGAAAAAAAAAATAATTTTTTTAAATGAAATCCTTAATTAAACTCAAATGGGGTAAAATGCTACTGCCCGTTAAATAGACCCCCAAATTAACATGAATTTCGTATATAAATACCCTGAAAACTTCCGGTAAAAAGAAAAAGAAGGAAATTTATAATGGAACGGTACGAATACATGAACGCCATCAAGGAGAGTTTGGAAATGAGGCTAATAGAGCGAGAGTTTTCCGTGCCATAAGCTTGGATAACCCAATTCCTTTTAGTGCATTAACGGTCAAGCTGAGAAAGCGGAGGGAAACGTCACATCAACTATTATGAAATTATGATACAACAGAAAGAATTACAAAATAATCGTAATGAGGACAGTACAATGTGTAAAGGGCAGCCTAAGCACTCTAATAGTGTACTCATGGAGCACCATGTCTGTCATTAGCATTAAAATAAACGTATTGACATGATGGAAAATGATGAATGAAGGGCATGCTGTGCAGACATCGCAACAGTGAGGCAAAATTGTATGTCATTGCTCAGCTTGCGTAACCTTGAAAAGCCAATATTTCAAAGGTTACACTATGCCAGGCATACATCTTTTTATTCTTCTTCTTATATATAAAAAATGAATGTGTGTTTATTTGTTTGTGGGATTGTTTGAAGTCTATAGACGGCTAAACGTCTCAACCGATTTTCTTGAAATTTTCACAGTACCTTCCTGTATGTCTAGAAGGAGTTATAGGCTACTTTTTACGTTGAAATAGGCAAATAAAATAAAATAAAATAAATTTAAAAAAAGTATGAGTGTTATTGTCAAACAAAATATTACGTATACGTCACCCGTCAGCCCTATGTAATCTACATATATATATAAAAATGAATGTTTGTTTGTATGATATAGAATCGTAAACTATGATCATGTTATGATGTAGAGCAAAGTTGTTGCTCATGAGCCCGGAAAGGTTTCTTAGTTGGTATGACCAATTTCCGACAGGTGGCGCCACTGAAAATTATTAAAAATTAATTTAATCGTAAACTGTGCATTTGATCGTGTTATGTTCTTTAACAAATTTGTTGCGCATGAGCCGACGAAGGTTTCCAAATTGGTGCGATTAATTTCCGATAGATGGCGCCAGTGAAAATTATTAAAAATTAATTAAATCGTAAACTGTGCATTTGATCATGTTATGTTCTTTAACAAATTTGTTGCGCATGAGCCGACGAAGATTTCTAAGTCGGTGCGATTAATTTCCGATAGATGGCGCAAGTGAGAATTATTCAAAATTAATTAAATTGTAAACTGTTCATTTGATCATATGTTGATTGGACAAATACCAGATATTTAGGATTCATTATTTATGATTTTAATAACATTTATTACAAATCATTCCCGTAAAATGTCAATCACAAATTTGAAACCTTTCAATTTTGGAAAATTTTTAAAGATGCTGTTGAGTTCAGTTGGATTGCGTCCATTGTGAGATTCTAATGCATTTAAACGCATTTTTCACGTCGTTCCAGTGCAATCATGCCTCCAAAGCGACCTGCACCTCAAGCTCGGAAGAAAAGAGCATTACGAACCTCAGAATCTGACGAGCAACTAGCACTGAGGCTGGAAAATCTTTGAGTACAAGCCGCTGAGACCCGTGAGCATGAATCACATGAACAACGAGAAGTGAGATTAGAGACTGATCGAATGCATACTACTCAGGCCCCTTCGTCTGAATCATCTGGACAACGGGCAATCGCAAACCACTAGAACTTCCACTGTCTTGATCAACCACACTATGCAGTCATTCAAATTCATTTTGTGGGTTTTTCGAACTTTTTCTCGGTCCCAACATATTTGGGGCGTCCACAAAGGAATAACGTTTTTGGTGCTCATATTGCATTCTTTAAACTTTGCAATCTGTAGCCTTACTGTTGATTTTCTTGAAGTAAAGTCAGAACTGAAATCACCTTAGTCTACTAGGTAGAATGTTGGCATATTAGACGTGAAGCCGCGGTTCAAACTACTGGTCCAACAAAACGAAATTTTAAAAAGATATTTCCTTGGCGACTTCCTCTCTGGAAATTTCTTGCAAAAATTCTGAGAGCAAATAAAATTGCCATGAGAAGCCAGTCTCCAATTAGTTCATTTTATTAAAATAATAGTTCAAGCGAAAGTGCTTGGCCTGCCTAAAAATGCTGTAACATCGAAGACCCTTCTACAGCTTTTTTAATTTAGGAATTTTCTCTTTCTGGTAAACTATTTTACTCGAATTAACACTCGAGCCAGTTAACCAACAACTCACAATCTCATGACTCAAACGCAAATTTATGCCTGCCTTATTGGTTTGCCTTTTCATCCCCCCTAAGCAATGTTATTGAATATGCCCTCTATAGCCAAGCAAATTATGGCTTTGTAATGTTAAATTCTGTAAATTATAGTCGCCGAAGTCTAGTAAGTAGTGTGTTTGCTTATTAGACGCAAAGCCCGGGTTCAAACCCCAGGTCAGACATCAAACAAAATATGAAAAAAAATTTTTCTACGGCTACTTCCTCTCAGCTGATTTCTGGCAAAAACTCTGAGAGTAAATAAAAATGCTACGAAAAAGATCTCAAAATCTGTCGTTCGGAGTCGACGTTAAACTGTAGGTCCCGCCACTCAAGTATAAAGTTAAGGCACACAGTATGAATGGTGTGAGAAGCTAGGCCGTAATCCTGGCTGAAGGGTTGTGATGGCCAATTATGTATATGTATGTATGAAGTGTAGTAGGTAGTGTATTGCCTTATTAAACGTTAGGCAACAGTTCAAATCTCAAGTTAGACATCCGTAACGAAATTTGAAAAAATATTTCCTCGACAACTGCCTTTCAGCAGATTTCTGGCAAAAATTCTGAGAATAAAAACAATTGCCATGAAAGCTTCTCAAAAATCTGTCGTTCAGAGGCGACTTTAAACTGTAGGTCCCGTCATTTGTGTATAAAATTAATGCACCCAACAGGAGTGGTGGAGAAGCTAGGTTGTAATCCTGACTGAAGGGTTGTAATGACTAGTTATGTATGTGTAATTTTAAATTCTATTGCCTAAAAAAAAGCATAACATGACATAACATCGCCTCCAATTTAGTGAAACATTCATTTAACAATTCACCTCATTATTTAGACCATTACGTATTAATTATGTGGTCACTATGGCTTTGTTTGTAAACATGAAGGAATACATTAATTTGTTTATATTCATGTTATTTTTTATTTTTTTTTTTTATTGCATTCATGTAATTATAATTAAATGGTAATAATGTTGCGGTTAAGCTGACATGAGGGCAAAACTTTGATGTGAAACGAATTAATATTTATTGAAATTGCAATTGCAATTAAATTAATATCAAGTTTTTTTCTTTGCTCTACAATTGCTAATAATTTTTTTTTAGCAAAAATAAATATTAAAACCAAATGAATTTAATGTGAATTGGAATTATTAAAGAAAAATTAATAAAATTAACTTAAAATTTAAAACAAAAAATAGAACACAGCTTTAACTCATTAAAAACTTTTCTTCTTTTTTTATTTATTCGTTCCTTTGATATTACTTTCTACCATGAAATAAGTTGCTTGAAAATAAAAAAAACTTTTCCCATTTCTTTTATGGTGGGACACCAAGCATCATTCCCCAAAAACCATTCCAAACCAAATGCGTTCGTTTTTCATTTTTTAATGACTCATTTCGTTTTGCCACTAACGCGAAATCATTTGTTAAGGTAATTTAGACTATACGGACCAAACAGCTAAAAGGAAACGAACGAAACTGAATATTTAAAGGATAAAAAAACGAAGAAAATATTTCATTTTAAACTATTCCTTGGGGAAAGGCAAGGGAAGAAAACTTTTCAAATTAAATACGAAAGTTTTTTTTTTCTTTTTTTTAAACATTGTCCCCTAGAAAGGGAACATTTTCTCAAAAGCACTTAAGTAATGTTTGCTTAGCCTCGACTTAAAGCAAAAGAAATGAAAAATTATTGCAGAAGTAGCTGTACCCTGCGCGTATTGCTGCGCCACCAACTAAAATAAATTTGAAGGAAAGACATTACACAAATATCCAATTAATATTGAATCATTTTATTGATTTTGTTTCCCGTTGTCCAGATGATTCAGACGAACGGGCCTGAGTAGTACGCATTCGATCAGTTTCTAAGCTCACTTCTCGTTGTTCAAGTGATTCATGCCAACGGGTCACAGCGGCAAGTCCTCGAAGATTTTCAGGTCTCAATGCTCGTTGCTTGTCTGATTCTGAGGCTCGTAATGCTCTTTTCTTCCGCGCTTGAGGTGTAGGTCGACCAATGTCTTGTCATTCATTTAAATAATTTTCAGTGGCGCCGTCTACCGGAAATTAATCGCACCCACTTAGAAACCTCCGTCGACTCATGCGCAACAACTTTGCTAAAGAACATATCATGATCAAATGCACAGTTTACGATTTAATTAATTTTTAGTAATTTTTAGTGACGCCACCTGTCGGATATTGGTCATACTAATTTAGAAACCTTCCCGGGCTCATGAGCAACAACTTTCCTGAAGATCATAACATGATCAAATGCATTAATTCTATTAATTATATACAAACAAACATTTCATTTTTATATATATAGATTACATAGAGCTGACGGGTGACGTATACGTAATATTTTGTAGACAATAACACTCATACTTTTTTTAGTCTTAGTTGCTGCAGGACCGTGTGTCTCCAGGTGTTTTTTGGTCTGAAACGGTTTCTTGAGTCCAGGGGATTCCATTCTACCGCAATTCTTGTAATACTGTCGAGCTTATTTCTCAATGTATGGCCGATCCACCTCCATTTTTTTCTTTTTAATATTTTTCAGTATGGGTTCCTCCTCTGTAAGAGTCCGGAGATCTGCATTGCTGATGGTGGCCAGAATATTTCACATATTATTCTCATGCGTTTATTGATGAATACCTGCAGTATTTGCGTGATGGTGTTAGATTTAAGCCAAGTTCCGCTACCATATAGTAACGTTGACTTCACACAAGCGTTGAATATTCTTAGCTTAGTACGTCTAGATATATGTATATGATCTTCTCCATACGGAGTGCAATCGCCCGAATGCTACTCTCGCTCTATTGATTCTGTTATCTACCTCTGTTTCTGAGCCACCGTTTGTTGTCATAGTACTGCCTAGATAGCAGAAGCTATCGACGTACTCGACTCCTTGGTCCTGTAGCATGATGTTGTCTGTGCTAGTATTGTTAATTCTCATGGCTTTGGTTTTCTTGATATTTATCTCAAGTCCAACGTTGCTAGCCAATCTTACCAGATCTTCGAGTTTTCACTACATGTTGGAGATCTTGTGCTAGAGTAGACAACTATCAGCTGCATAATCCAAATCCTTGAGTTGGCGAGAGAGAGTCTGAAGAGTTGTAATGGCCAATTATTGTATTGAAAATTATGTGACCCGTCGAGGTTAGACCAACTAATTCGTGTTGAGCTTTTGCCTTAGGAAAATTAAGGAAGAAAGGACAATAAATTTTTTTTGCACGCATCACAGGTGGTCCGAAATGTTGTGTAACTATAAATGGTTCGAAATTTGTATTTCCATTTGCTTGTTTTGGTTTGTTGAGCCACCAATGAATCGGATTAAATTAATCGTTTATGACATGCCTTGCCTGTTTGAAAGTAATTAAATTAATCTTACTCAACTTTTATTTTCTGGTACACATGCCAATTAAATTTTGTAGAAACAATTTTATGGTTTCATGAAACTGTCATTGTAAGCAAGTCTGCCACTAATTTGTAAATTACTCTTATAAAATGGATTACATTTTAAGGTATTAAAGAAAAAAGCCCCCCAAAAAAAATAACGAAGCTAACACTTAAGCTATGAGTTTTCTTATATCACACTCTCGCTTCCATGCATAGGATCCTTTTAATTAACTCATCAATATGCCGCCTAATTATATATTAATAGAACGCTTGCCTTCCAATGCAACTCGATGTGTACAGCTCTAAAGGCTGAAGATGAAATCTTGATCCCATCCATAACATGGCTGGCATCAGTGTAATACACTTAACATATGTTTTATATGCTAATTTATTAGTCCATCTATGTTCAGACTGTGTAAACAGTTTGTAGTTGGAAAATACACACACACACACACAAACAAAAAATGAATGGAACTATGAAAAGTAAGAAGAAAAAAAACCGGAAAAAAATAAGAAAAAATGCAAAATCCATAAATTCTCTGGCATGCATTAACTACTGAAGTTTATTACAATTGCAAAAAAGCCCAAGAAAACAAAACCAAAGAGAGAGAAAGAAAACCATGAGAAAATTGCAAAAATTATTTCTGGCTCTGAAGCTCACATTTTAAACATCTGTCGACAACATGTGACATGAACTTTATTTCCCATACAACATGCATGCAGCAACGGCATTACGACTTGTTTCCAGCCACAAGTAATAAACGATACAACAATTGAGCAGCAGCAGCAACAGAAGAAAATGAAGAAGCATACAAAGTGGATAATGTTTTCTTCTGGTTGTACAGACATGCTTAAAAACTTTAAGCAACAATTGCAAACGTACTCTTACATATCAGCAATTGTATATGCAACACTAACAAATTTTCTTTTCCGAGGTCATAGAGAAGAGGCAATTCTGTTAACCAAGAAGATGTGTAACAAGAAAATGGCAAAATGTATGGACCACAACATGTCACATAAAAAAAAATCTTCATTTCCAACCGAGTGTGCTTGTGTTCTCCTTTTTTTTTTGTACCATGTTGTAGCCTACTTTTATGGTTATATGGTACGTTATTATTGTTCTTGTTGTTATGTTTGGTTGTTGATATTGCCACTGCCACAACAGCAGTGTCACCTACATTAACAGTTGAGCCAGTAAAAGTATCTTCTGTATGGGGTTACAATAAATAAAGCAAAAAGAAAGGAGATCAAAAGTGCCCGAGAAAATTTTTATCGGATTCTGTATCTGCACCATAAAGGGGTCAACAATTAATTCTTACTGTTATTGTCAATACTTGTAGGCCCTGTTAAGATTCAAACGAATGTAGCATAACAACAATATTACAGTGGAGTCAAATAAGATATTCAGATTTATAGGTGGAACTGAAAAAAAAGTAAATGAACGGATGGCAGAGAATTTGATACAATTCAATTCGTAGCAATTTTATATTCAATCTTAAAGCCTTGAAATTCATCTGATTTTGCAATCACATAAGATTTCCTTAGGTCCTAATATGAAAGAATAGAACGGAAAATCGATCACTTTTTTTTATCAAATTTAGTCGATTTTGATTTCCCAATTAAAAGCCAGCGAAGACCCTTAAATTTAATGCCAACCTCCGAAATAATATTCATTCGTTCATACATATTAAATACCTCCACAATAAAAGTTGTCGTACATTATTCGGATAAATAAATTTTTTTAGGATGATGTCCCAGCCATTTACGTATTTCGAGAATGCTTAAATTCTTGTCATTACCGTTTGACTTATTTGTTTAAATTATTGTGATCAAATAATTACTTTCCTAAAGTCATTACATACATACACACATAATTGGCCATTACAACCCTCCAGTCAGGATAAGGACCTAGCTTCTCAACACCACTCATGTTGTGTGCCTAAATTTTATACGTGAGTGGCGTGACTTACAGTTCAACATCGACTTCGAACAATAGATTTTGAGAAACTTTTTCATGGCAGGTTTATTTACCCTCAGAGTTTTTGCCAGAAATCTGCTGAGAGGCAGTCACCGAAGAAATATTTTTTCAAACTTTCATTTTGATGTCTGACATGTGTTTTGAACCGCGGCCTTACCGTCTAATAAGCCGACACACTACCTACTAGATTACGGCGACTATATATGCCACTTACCTCGGTTAAATAGGTCATTAGGCGAGAAGTCTTTCGGGTCGCCAACCTATTCTGGATCAATGACGAATCTTGCTGCACAGCTAGCTTTATATCACCCACGATGAATGGAAGTCGTATCAACCAACTACTCAAACTTGATCGCAATGTCAGCTCGATTACAGTGGTCATGCTTACAGGTCATTGCGTTATGGAAAGACTTGAGGAAATACTGCAGGTCCCATTAAACGCCTTTTGCCGTAATTATGGGCCACCTGAAAAGGGCGAAACTGTTATCCACTTCCTATGTCAATGCACATCTCTTGCGATGTGCAGATTTAAATTATTTGGCTCTCCATTCCTTGTCAGCTTAAGTAAGTTATCATCCATTGACATCAAGGATATAGCTTCGTTTATTGAACTTTCAGGCTGTTGAACAACTTCGTCAGTTTAGTGGATTTCAGTCAGTACATGGACTACGCTTACCTGCGGCATCACAAAGGTCCCGTATGCAAGCTAAAATGTGATTAGCTGATCAACACTACCACTTTGATCTAACTTACACGATATAGGTTGACAATCATTCTCAGTTGTCTGCATTATTGGAAAATAATGAATACAGTGAGAAACATATTAGAGTTCATAGAGTATATAGAACAATAGAATTCCCAGGTCTTCAAACAAATCTTTACAACTATTGTAGAGTAAATTTTTATTTATTTTCCATTGTTTGGTATTGACCAGATTATATTCATATGAAGAAAAGTGCGTCTGTCCACAAACAACCTCCCATAAGCTGCCTATCGAATATTGATTTGCATTGGTAAGAAGTCGGTTTCTCACTCTTCATTCGGTTCCACTTTTTTCTCCCCTCCACAAATTTTTTTAAAACATTTGTAATACAAATTCCTTACTTTTATCACTGACTGTATATTCATGCAAATTGCAAATTACATGCTCATGTTGCTGCATATTTATTTAAAATTTTCCATTTTTTCTTCTTCTTCTGTTTTGTCTCTAGTTTCTCTGGCAATAATACATTCTCTCAATTATTCCAAACCATTGTGTATAATAAAATCCATGGGAGATTTTAACAAAAAACAAAAAAATGATTTTATCCTTTATTTGTTGTTGCCCATTTACATGTCTATCGTATGTTATATGTTTTAGTCATGGCTAATAGAGAAAAGGCTTATTGTTGTTTATGCCAATGCCCCGAGAGCCAAGGCTCTCAATATTCCCTATACGTAAATGTATACATAAGTACATGTATTTGGTATTGTTTATGTATGTGAGTATCTGTGCCTGATAGTCTGTATCATATAAATAGAATCTTCATTTAGGGTACTTTAGATGATCCTTAGAGTAGTAGTAGCTGTAGCAGTAGCAGTAACAATAATAATAAAAAGTATGTAAAAAAAATTAATGCAAGCATACAGAACAGTGTGACCAAAAATAATAGAAACAATTATGCAATGAATCTTGAAAGTCGTTATATAGTGGTGGGCCATCTATCGGTCTCAATTTGAAGCATTGGTTATTTTGAAACTGGCAAATCATTTTGGCATCCTATTCTGTCACAAAATTCAAAATATTATCTCCACTTAACATAATGCATCGACTTACACTTGTGCAACCTTGGGACTAAGTGGAAAATTATTTTCAAAACAAAGACAATTTGTCGTAAATTACACGAAAATGGCGTACAAAATTTGATCATAGAGAAGGACAAACAGTGTACGGTATACGCAAGTTCATTGCTTAAGTTAGTGAAACTGGTTTCATTGTCGAAGCGCCAACGTTTATCCAGTCCTTACACCCAAAAATATTGAAGCTGTGGCTAAGACATCAACTCGTCATCGCTCTCCAGAATTGAATACTTCACGCACCAGTTTACGTCGAATTTTGGCAAAAAAAATGTACGCCTTACAAATTCAAATTCAATTGGTTCAAGAGTTGAAGTTTGTTTTCATTTTAGCTTTGCTAGATGAGCCAACGAGAAACTGCATTATGATGTCGATTTTGCAAAAAAAAAAATATTATTTCGGCTGAAGCTCATTTTCATCTTGGAAGGTACGTCTATAAGCAAAATTACCATATTTGGGGCTCAGAAAACCCACACGTTGTCTTACAGAACCCAAAGCACTCATTACGAGTGGCTATTTCTTCTTTGAAAATGAAGACGGTCACATATCAATGCAGTCACTTATCGCTTTAATCGGTTATGAATTTTTTTGTACCCGGTGTGGCTTATAGCTTATGTAAATGCAGCTGTGACTTATGAAACCCTTGCAAGAAAAAGGCTAATGGGATCAAATGGCACAATCTCGAGCTTCACTTGATGTCACCTCCACGTGAGATAACCATGTGAGCATATCGCTCGTGTAGATTGTCTAGTAAGTACCACTATATAAAACCACATGTCTCTCTGGTGTATAGATCATCCAATCCAGATCAGGCTAAAGTAAGTTTATAATCGTTGACCTATAGCGTTTGCCATTTACAATGATAGCCTGGTCAAAGTCGTTTTCAAATAAATATGTATCGATGAAGCTGGAAACCCACAATCCACACTAAACAGCTACTATTCCAGCATACATTAGATGCTCTTGAATCTCATGTGGATTAGTATCTTCTCAAATTCGACAATTTTGTTTGTTCACGTAACCATTTATCCAGAAATGGGCCTAATCGACGATTATATTTTTTACGTGGGAAGTTACCGAAAAATATCATCCATTTATAGAAAACAATTTTATTACTTTAACATGTTGTTGTACAATGGGTCAATTCGACCTCCGGGTACTGTACTGTTAATTGACAAGTACACGTCCTCTAACCTAACGTGTTGTTGAAAGCTGTATCTGTCCATGGCAAAATGTTGCTTCACAAAGATGAATGCTAACTACTGTAGGAAAGTACTGCTTTCGTTATTTAAACAAATTTAGTCTAGATGTGCTGCCGTCTAAATTATTAATTACATACATAGATATGTATATAATTGGTCATTACAACCCTTCAATGAGAATTACGACATAGCTTTTCACACCACTTATGTTGTGTGAGTTAATTTTACATATGAGTGGCGGGTCATATTATTTTCTACCAGAGTTTATGCCGGCAATCTGCTGAGAAGCAGTCGACGAATATTTGTTTCATATTTCGTTCGAAAATCATTGAATTACTATCAGTTTAACTTGACATAAACAATGAAAGGGTGTGCTAACGCTGCAGGCATTTAGTTTAAATTGCAAGGCACCAGTTTCCCACATTGACATTGAAAATGCCTAAAATTTGTTCTTATTCTCATAAAAGTATCGAATAAACTGAGAACACCTTTCAATGGAAGGTAAAAAAAATAAGAGCAGTTTGTTGGCAAGTAGGCAAACAAGTTCGTTTTTTAAGTCTAAATATTCCTGAAGATCTCAGGTAGCCACCTTCTACGTTTTATTTGTTCATGCTGGCAACTTCTAGAATCTGACTGTTGATTTGTTACTGTTATTTTCTTTTTTCTATATGATGGTCTCGTTATTATAATTTGACACAGAACACAAAAGTTATTTTATGATTTCAAATATGACGCACACTTTAAGTAAGGGATACAAGATAACTGTCAGTTGTATATGAATAAATGTCATTCATAACTAAAGACTTTAAAATTTTGATATAGGTGACTGGAAAATATTTGTACATTTCTTATGTCATATTTTTGTTGTCCTTATTTCTCACCACATTGTAATATGTACGTATACTAGTATACTACATAGATTTGTAGTATATGCCCAATTATTATTTTTCTTTCTTTTTTTACTATATTTGTCCTGTATGTTTACCCTGAATTACCAATATTATCCGTAAATTCGTTTAAAGTATTTAATTTATTTACATGCAGTGCTAGTGCTAGTGACTGCCTGTATTCATTCGATGACCTTTAGGTTCCTAGTAAGATTTGCTTGCAAAATTCGATTTTATTTTAAAAATTTATTATTTACTGTGTTGCATTATATGTACATACATTATATATATATATATATATATTATATATACATATGTCTGTATACATGTAATGTATGTAGAAATCTGCTAAAAAACAAATTCGGATTTATTGGATTTTATTCAAGATTATTGCAGATTTAAATGTATTTTTTTTGAAATGTTTGATTACGGAATTCTAAGTCTTCAGTAAGACATGGGATTACATTATTTAACAGAGGAAATCTTATTGAAAAATATTAAAAAAAAACAAATAAAAAGAATATTTGTTTATTTTAATTTTAATGGAATATGTATAAGTAAAGTAAATAGTAAGAAGTTCAGATAAGTTGCAACACTGAAATGTTAACACGTCATGTTACAACACCTACTCAAAATATCCATTATGACTCTGACAGATATTTAATAGTTTGAGGCAGTAAAGTAAAGTACTAAAAAGTTCAACTCAAGTTCTATAGCCTGCTACACAGTTTGGGGATATAGAGCAATATCAGGTTCAAATCTGTACCAGTATTTTCTAAAGCAATCATGATCAGTCAAGAATTGGGTCACGGTGAAGTTCAGCTAGTAGCTATTTTAGGGATAAGGTGAAATATCCATATTTCATTTAAAACGCTCCTCTTATTGATTACCATTTATACATGAATGGTTTTCGTTCCTCTGCATTTACATCCAAAGTTTGTCGTGGGTCCTCCAGGCGGAGAAAGTATATCCGACTGATTTCAGACGTCAATGAGTTTATGGGTATTGGCAGAAACAATACTTTTTCATAAGATATTAGTCTGAAATCAGTTATTAGTCTAATCGGGTTTTTTGTCTCTTCTCCATCACCATGAAGACTGCTTCTGACCATATTGATCAAGCATATAACATTATCGACATTACCACCCTTGATATTATTCCCTTCTTCAATGGATTTGGTTCTCCAATATTGGCACCGTCCTCATCACCGCTTCCTGAGTTACAGATGTCTTTTAGCTAATGAACTTCACGTGGTCATAGAAGTTCAACCTGTCTCAAACCCCAAATATTTGATTGCCCTCTTAATCCTATTCTTTTTGAACCACCCTGTTCATCGTCTTCTCTAACTCTCCTTTCGTTTTAGCGTCCTTTGTAAGTGTCTTTATTTTATCTATGAGTGGTGGAACCTATAGTTTAACGTCAGCTCTGAACGACAAATATGAAAAATTTTTCTTGTCAGTTTTATTTACTCTCTCCAGAAGACTGCTTGAGTGGTTATACTCATTGTTTTCTCTCAATTCAGGATCGCTTCATTGTGTTTTTACAATTTTCCTTTCTGTGAGGTTGCGTTGATAATTTGTGGAACACATAAATTTGTAATTTTACTTTAAAGAAAAGCACTCGTGAGTCGCATTGAATACTTATCGAGGCATATGTAGATCATGCTCTATCAGAAGCAACATACAAATGAAGGTTTCTACGGTTAAATACGATTTTGAGGTAAGAAGTGAAGAACGTGGAAAACTACCAGACATATTACGAACTGCTGGATAAGAATGACACTTTGTGTCAGCAACATTTGGCAGAAATCTTAAATGTTGCACAACAAAGAAAATCTGACCGTTTAAAAGCTGTGGAAATGATCCAAAAGTCTAGAAAATCGATGCCACATGAACTAAATGACAAACAAATGGAAAACCGAAAAAACACTTGTGATATTTTGCTGGGCTCTATTTTCCGAATCCTAAACGGAAAAAAATTGCGGAAAATTTCTGCCGTAAAATCAGATCGATTCGGCAGGAAGGCAATGCTGTGTGCATGGTGGGACCAGGTAGACCTGGTGTACTATGAGTTTCTAAAACCTGGTGAAGGCGTTAATACACACGAAAACAAATGATCAATTTGAACTGAGCCTTGATCGAACAACGACTGGAATGGGCGACAAGACATTGCAAGATAATTTGACTATAGATCTGCACGCAAAGCAAAACCGTTCCAGGAAAGAATCAAAGCATTAAACTGGGGGCTGCTAGCTCACCCACTATATTCACGAGATTGGTTTCTTCCGATTACTATTTGTTTTCATAGAGGGGAAACACATTGGCTGAGCAGTACTCTTTGCCTACGAGGAAGTGGAAAATTGGATGACAAATTGGTTCTTTTAAAAGACGTGCAGTTTTATTGGCGTGGAATCCACAAATGGCCAGAAAAATGGAAACAAATGGCCAGTACTTTGAACAAAGATATTCGTTTACTTTCCCATTAAAAATTCATGATTTTTGACTGATAGTGTTGTCATCAATCGTTGCATAAAAACTAGGTTTATGTAAGAATGTATCTGATGCAGTGGTGATTAACTTTACTTATTCTTATAATGTTTGTCATTGTGGGTGGCAACGAGTTCAGGGAGATTTTTGGTTGGATTACGGGAAGCCGAAATACATGAAATGCAAAAACCGTGGTAGTTATTTTTTATACCTGATACAAATATCTGAAAAGCAGCCGTAGTCTCGTAGGTAGTGTGTTCAAAAACCCCAGGTCAGACATCTCAACAAAATATGCAGAAAATATTTCTTCTGCAACTTCCTCGCAGCAGATTTCTGGCAAAAAGTCATAGAGTAAATATAAATTGTCATGAAAAGCTTCTCAAATAGAATCTGTAGTTCAGAATCGACTAGATCTCTTCACTTATGGATAAAATTAACATACACAATATAAATTGCGTGAGAAGCTAGGTCGTAATCCTGAATGAAGGGTTGTAATGACTAACTATGTATGTGTATGATTTAAACCAGTAATGCTTGAGTTTGTGATCAAACAGTTTTACCACTGAACTTCCTCTCTTCCCAAGTAAATTTATGTGATGCTAATGTCTTATATTGAACTCTTAGATCAATGCTATTTCTTCCAGAATCTTTATCGAAAATTCACCATTGAATTACCAAAAGTATGTATTTCTTGGTATATTTTTGAAATCAAATAGAATCGTATTTAAAGCATAAAATTTCTAAACCACAAAGACAACATTCCATAGCTTACAAATCCCTTGGAATTATACGCAGTAATGTCACTGAACAAAATTCTGTTCTTGCCTGAAACCTTCATTATAGCTGAAGGTGATTGCTTTACGTTTAAACCATGACTCCTATTAACACTAACAAACACTAATTACCTGCAGCATTTTGTAAACCTTTTGAATACGATTCGCCTATATCCCGTGCGTTCCTTTCTACAAAAGGATTCCATTCACTTTTAATGCGTTTTCAGCAGAACAGGAGTCGCAGTTGATACGTTAATTAATGTTTTCATTAAAAATTTCTTCTACTCACTATTCGTGGCCATTTTTCATGTTCTATGTTTTTAACAAACAACACTTAATAGAGGCACAATAAATCGAAGGTTTTTGGTTTTAAAATGTATCTACACTATCACACTTAGCCCACCATCACAATCCGGCCATTTGTTATTAGCGTTAAAGACCAACTTTAGCCAGAAAAAAAATGCGAAACACAAAAAGTCTTGGCCATAAATAACATTTTTTTCTCTTTTGAGGTGCAATGTATTTTGGCCATTACAATGCGCAGCAACATATTAGCTGTTGTTGTTGTCGTTATAGATGCTGTTATTTTCCGTTTGTTTTTAATGTAAATGATGTTGCCAACACAAAATAAGAAAAAGAAAATATTTATGAAGCAAAAACAAAACGAAAAACTGAACTGAAACTAATAATTACAGAAAAAAAACAGGGCGGGGGTCATGTTTTCGCTGTTAAACACATCTGTGTTATAAAGAAATTTATTCCCAGTTTTTATGTTTCAACAGAAAGGAGATACAATTTAAAAGCAAAACAACGAATGCGTATCCGCACACATTTCCATAAATAAGTACCCTCGCATAGAAGCATTTTTTATAAACGATATCGAAACACATACAGTGAGCATCAAAAGGAACTTTATACTAAAAAATATACATTAGTAAATTACCGTTACTTTTATTTTAAAATTTTTTCATTGCCAGTTTTTAAAATTGAAACAAAAAAATTACAAAAAATTTCAAAATATTGTCAAAATTTTTTCGTGCACTCTCCTTAATTGTTAAGAGCTGAGTTTAATGATTATTAGAATTTTATCTATAGTGTACAGTTTTTTTTGACGCTCACTGTACATGCAGCACAGGAATAAAAGTGAGGAATATGTACGGGATTTAAGGTAAACTTAATTGCTGGGGAGTGTCAATGAGCGTGGTGCGTGTTATAAAATCTAAGAGATCAGATTAATGGATTATTTATTTACTTACATACATACATAATTGGCCATTACAACCCTTCAGTCAGGATTACGGCCTAGCTTCCCAACACCACTTAAGTTGTGTGTATTAATTTCAGACTGTGTGAGTGGCGGGATCTACAGTTTAAAGTCAACTGCGAACGACAGATTTTTGAGAAACTTTTTTAATGGCGATTTTATTTACTCTCAGAGTTTTTGCCAAAAATCAACTGAGAGGAAGTTGCCGAAGAAATATTTTTTCATATTTCCGTATTTTTGAACCGTGGCTTCGCGTCTAATAAGCGAACACACTACCTACTAGAGTACGGCGACTTCTAATTGAATCACCATGACTTACTTAATTGGCCATTTACAACTCGCTTATCGGATGTCAACATGCTTCAGCTCCTTCTTAAAGGCACCTCTGCTTCTTGATGACAAGGCTTTCTCGACTTCCGCATCAAATACCCGTCGAGCCTCAGCATCCCATCCATTTGAACGACGTGACCGAGGCAGTGCAGCTCTCACTACCTACTATCATGCTGCGACTTCTAGTCGATTCACCGTTACTTACGTAATTAGCCGTCAAACACCCGATTATCAGATTTCGGCTTGCTTTAGCAAATGCTTCCAGGAGCCTCTGCTTATTGCGTGTCTTCACCAGTTGGTTACATCAATGGATGACAGGCCTTCCTCAACTTTGTCCTTCCAACGCAAACAAGGCTATCCCCTTCGTCGACTTCCACATCAAATATCCGAGCATCCTTATTCATTAAAACGACATGGCCGAGCAAAGGCAGCCGCGCGGATGTCATCTCCTATTCGCTCTGGATCGATGATCTTAAGTGGGCTTTTTCTCTCGAATATTCCAAGGCTGCTGCATCGAATCACCTTTACATCTACTAAATTGACAGTTGGGCAGAGCTATTTAGGCACATAGCCGAAAATGGTTTGCATGGTCAATCTCATAAAACTATCGGGATGGCTGAGAGGTGCCAACCCGGAGTTATACTTGTATGAAGGAAAAGTTAATATCGCTGTTATAACGGGACTTTATAATCCGTTATGCTCTTTTAGGATACTTCCTATTTAACCTGAACGAACCTTAATGGTATTTTAGCTCGGATAAATTCTTTATCGATCATACTGTCTGGGTTGCAACCTGGCTACCCACTTCTCGATAAAAGTTTAAGAGATATGAATGAAAAAAAAATTACCAATAATTTATGAAACAACCCTCGTTGGCTTTTATATCGTCCAGGTATTTATTGGTCGTAAATTTAACGCAACATCAATTAAATACACCGAAGTAATAATAAATAAACAACAGTAACAACACCAACAACAACCGTAATCAAGCCAACAATACCAACAGCCAAGTACCATCAGCATTCAAGTTACTGCACTTGCAGGTTCATTGTGGAAAAAAATTTTTAAACGCAGAAAAACCAGTTTTCCCCCACTTCCGTGGCGATTATTGGAAAATGTTTTTTAATGTTTTTAATATTTTTTCTTCTTCTTTTTTTAATTTTTACTGGCGTTAATTTGCTTATATACGTTTGTATTGCAGAGTTTTTCTCCTCTGTTTTTTTCATGAATTTTGTTGACCTTTAATTTCAAATGTTGCACAATTTTCCACTCCTTTACCCAAATATTGTTGTTGTTTTTTTTCACTTTGATGGCCGTGCTATTCGTATGCGTGTATTGAAGGTGTAATGGCGTTTTTGAAGCACTGATTCAAAAAATGCAATTTAATTTCAATTTTGAAATGATTTTGTAGTTCTTATACTCGATTAAGGGTAACAATTTTTTATCGTACTTGCTCATGAACGTAATTACTTTTGAGTTTGCTGGAGGTAGGATTTAATGAATCACAAGTGGACATGGCCACAGTTATATAATAAAAACTGTTTTTATTGCTGCTTAAATGGGAGTGTAATTGAAAACAATAATTTTTTAAATTCAGATTAAATTGTACAATTTTCACGTAAAATCATGCTGATACTGATGATATGGGTGCTTAAGTAATTAAAGGCAGTGCCCAGTGAAATTTGAAACTAAAGCGGTATGGTAAGGCATGGTTGTTTTAAATTTATTTCTACCGTCATAAGGAAAAGGACTATAAAATGTTGGACACAGTAATGATGTCTGAAATTTGTTTACAATATACAAAAATAAAGTCGCCGTAGTGTAGCATATGGTGTGTTGACTTAATAAACGTGAGGCCAAAAATACGAAAAAATATTTCTTTGGCCACTTTCTCTCAGCAGATTTCTGTCAAAAACTTTGAGAGTAAATAACGAGTTTGTTTGTTTGAAGTCTATAGACGGCTAAACGGCTGAACCGATTTTCTTGAAATTTTCACAGTATCTTCCTGTATGTCTAGAAGGAGTTATAGGCCACTTTTTACGTTGAAATAGGCAAAGAAAATAAAATAAAATAAATAAAAAGGTATGAGTGTTATTGTCTAACAAAATATTACGTATACGTCACCCGTCAGCTCTGTCTAATCTATATTTATATAAGTACATCCATATGTATACAAAAATGAATGTTTGTTTGTATGTAAGTTATAAAATCGTAAACTATGAATTTGATCATGTTATGATCTTCAGGAAAGTTGTTGCTCATGAGCTCGGGAAGGTTTCTAAATTGGTGTGACCAATATCCCACAGGTGGCGCCACTGAAAATTACTAAAAATTATTTAAATCGTAAAGTGTGCATTTAATCATGACATGTTCCTTAGCAAAGTTGTTGCTCATGAGTTGACGGAGGTTCCTAAGTGGATGCGATTAATTTTCGGTAGATGGCGCCACTGAAAATTATTCAAAATGAGTGACTAGACATTGGTCGACCTACACCTCAAGCACGGAAGAAAAGAGCATTACGAACCTCAGAATCAGACGGGTAACGAGCATTGAGACTGGAAAATCTTAGAGTACATGCCGCTGAGACCCGTTGGCATGAATCACTTGAACAACAAGAAGTGAGATTAGAAACTGATCGAATGCGTACTACTCAGGCCCGTTCGTCTGAATCATCTGGGCAATGGGACACAAATTCAATAAAATGATTCAATATTAATTGGATATTTGTGTAATGTCTTTCCTCCAAATTTATTTTAGTTGGTAGCGCAGCAACGCGCGCAGGGTACAGCTTGTATAATATAATTCGTAGCCATCATACTACAACAAATTTTCTTTCTTACAAATTGAGGGGTATTGCCACGTTCTTTATTATTTTAAATTAAATAAAATTTAAATAAAAAAATACAAACTAGAAAGCTAAGCCTTAGCTAAACATGGCTTTGAACCATGGCTTTGTGTGTAAGAATCCAGCACACTATTTATACTAAACCACGACAACTTAGTCACTTTTTATTTATTTTGTACAAACTTTGACGCAGATTTTCGCAACCTGGTTGTACAAAACAAACCAAGTAGCAACGAAATCTTATTTTAAAAAATGGTGTTAAATGCCACGGGCCAAAGCCTCTCAATATGAATGGGTGCTGTAACGAAAGGGGTAAGCAGCATTAAAAGCAAGAAAAATAAAGTAAAAATTAACAACAACAATAACAATAATAAACTTATAATAGCAATTAAATTCGTTATTGACACGAAAAATTGTGTGAATTTAATTAAAATAAATATTAAAGGTAAAGAAAACGAGCAACAAATTGGAAAGAACCAGAGGAAAAAAAACTACATTTTTTTTTGTTGGATTATTGCAGTACAGTTTTCACAAAGCAATTAAAATTTTTTATTTCAATACACACAGTGATAGGAATTATGCTACCATTCACTGCACGAGTATACAGTGTGCCATGATGGCATGGCTTCTTCCAAATTATTGTTACAATTTTAAAGTACATTTACAAGGAAATGAAAATTGCCAACCATTGATGGTTAACCCCGTACATTTAAGCAATTCACTTTTGCTACATGTATGTACATGTATGAACAGAAAAATAAAAAGTACTATTACCACAAGCACAAAAATATTGACGGAGAGAAAAGGTAAATATATATATGTATACCAGGGACAACATAGTAAAAAAATTGTATTTTATATGTAGTAAATATATATATATACGTACATACATACATATGAGTATAGTAGATACACCAAAAAAGGAAGGAAACATCAATAGCAACAAACTCAATTAAAAGTGCATGAATACACCGTGAATTGTGAATATTGTCGTACCCTTACTTGTACACTCAAACATATCCGGCAGTACAGTACAGTGGTATATAAATGTGCATTGTAAATACATCTCGTAATAGATGTACCATCACTTACAAAGACATGATTGTATATGCCCTTGCATACATACGACAAATGTTTTACTTGTATGTATATGCGTGTTGCGAAGCATAATTTACCTCCCCATTAACACGCAACCAAAATGGTTGGATATAATACCAGGAAAAAAATTTATAAAAGTCAGCATGAATTAACTTTTAAAATGGGCTACGTAAAGCAAAGGTTTGCAGATTTTGATATTTCGAAAAACGTATTGAATTTAGGTTTTGATTTGATACATTTTTACCAACGAGACCCTTTTTCCAAAGGTATTCCTGGGTCTGATATTATAAATAGGTGCAGCAAAACGAAATGTTGTCAAAAATATTCATATTAAAAGTTGTTTCAAAATAAGAAAAAAATTTGAGGTCTTTTCCCCTCTAAATAATCCAAGTCTGCTGGTTATTTAAAGCGAGTAACGTAAACGTACTTATATCATGCAGATCTATCTCAATAACTCAGTTCCTAGTACTAAATCCTATGAAACAACCTAATATGTTACGTTAAGATATGCAACCCTATCATCCTAGGACCTGGTACAGCAAACAAGTCAGCTGGTGTTTACTTAATATAGTGAACATAAATGTATCAGAAGATCTACTGGAATCAGCGTAGTTGTTAGACAGCAGAAAAATAATACACACAGGAGTTTTTAAAACGATAGATGGGGCATGATGGACATGGTAAAGAGGTTAAGAACTGTACTGATTGGGTCTTACTGTTCTTTAAGTTGTTGTCGTTAACATGTTTGAAGGCAGAAAATTTACTGGATGGATTATATTTTGTAGAGGATTGAAGTCCTTTAATTTTTATAAATTCGAAAATCATGATAATCGATAACTATATATCGATAAGTATTGATAACTATATATCGATAACTATCATAGTTTCATGCTCTTTTACTCCATTTAAAGTGGCATCCGCCTTACAGTGTTTGGCTTACCCGGATCCTCTAAGGTTTCGCTGTTCGTCATACAAGTATACCAACGGATTAGTATACCAACCACTCCGATAGTTTTATGAAAGTGTGATTTCTTGTAGACGTCATAGTCTAGTAACCTTGACGCCATAGGTTATTAGATGTGAGACCACGGCTTAACCACAGGTCAAAAATCCTCAACTAAACAAAATATGAAAAATATTTCTTCGGCAACTTCCTCTCAGTAGATTTCTGACAAAAACTCTGAGAGTAAATAAAATTGCCATGAAAAAGATTCATAAATCTCTGTCATTCGGAGTCAACTTTAAACTGTAGGTTCCGCCACTGTAGGTCCCGCCCCTCTTTTATAAAATGAACATACACAACATAAGTGATGTGAGAAATTAGATCGTAATCCTGATTAAAGGGTTGTAATGACTACTTATGTATATACATATCTGTGATTTCTATTCGAATCTTTTGCTAGGACACGTTCTTTCAATAAATTCTGAGTATCCTAGAAACCTTCATTTAAGATTCCCAAGTGCTGGTCAATGACAGAGATTTTGTTCTGTGGCTTCTTCTATCTGTAATAGTAGTTGCGTATGCATCCAGAGTTGGACGAGTGCAATCAGATCGTGCAATGGACTCTAGCTAAACACAAGTTTTGTTCCGAATATTTGGTACACATAATTGTCGAGATCCCTCTTGGTCGAGATCAAAAAAGGATATTGGCATCTAAAATTAAAACACAACACATGTCTTAATTTGGAATCATTAGAATAAAACTAACAAATAAATTAATTAATGATTAAAACAATTCATAGAATTTATCTTTCTTTTTTCCAGATCCACATTTTAAGTATTAAAATGAGGTATGTACCATATAATCAAACATTATAACAAGAAAACAATATTAACACATAAATAACCTGATAATTTATAATTTAAAAAAAAGAACACTAAACTTTATAATTATAATTAAATAACGAGCTCATAAACTTTTCCTTCTGTTACAAAAAAATTAAAAACTTATTACATTTAGTGTCAAGCAATTCATAAATGTTTATGATTTGCATTTGGCTCTAATAGAATACTAAATGAAAAGTGTTGCAATTAAAATGTTTTAATTAAAACTTCCATCGTTCCATCAGCCATGTCGCTGTCAACAGCATCATTTAACCTTGACCAACATATTCACGCTCACCACAGCTTCTTCCACCATCGCTTTGCTTTTGTGGTTAAATGAAATAGTAGAAGAAAGGTTTTCATAAGAATAACTGGCATCTTTAACCTACTAAGAGAGGGAAAATTACGTACTTATGGTTTAAAAAAAATTAAAATAAACTCCGATAAATACAAGTATACCAACGGATTAACCAACAAAAAATCACAAGTTAAATGCGTATCGAGTTTATTAGCATAGAATGACATGTACTGATTTCTTCCTTCACAATAGAGGACCAAGGTTTTTTATTTTTTAAATATAAAATGAAATACACGTGAAGCCATATTTTTATGGAATAAAGAATAATGCCACCAAAATAGATAGGTAGGTAGGTAGATAGGAGCTTAAAGCAAGGGAAACCAACTAAAAGTGTCATGCCTATCAGCATACATATAAGGCATCATGTAGCCTTGTTGTGTGCCCTCCATTTAGGAATACCACATTATTTTCTATAGAAGGTCTGTATCTTGTACAAACTTCCTCAACTTCTGCCAGTCCACTCCTCGGACACAAGTTATGTCTAGTATAGTATCCCCAAAAAATATTTTGATATCGAGATTACGAAAGCTGGCCAATGACACAAAATTTGTTCCATCGTGTCTTCATGGCATGCCCTGCATTCATCATTTCCCACCACACAATACGGTTTATGTGCACATGTACGGCAGATTGTCCCGTGAGTATGTTTCAAATATACTCAGGATTCGCCACTCATTAGGATCGCCCCAAAATATTTTTGTAAATCTTCCTGCTATAATTTTTCCTACTGTCCCCAATAGTCGACAATAACGTTTCCGTCTACTTTGCCAGCTTGGTCTTATACATTGGGTTATCCAAGCTTATAGTATGCCCCTATTGGCCAGGATATTCGATTTCTCGTTTCCAATCACACTCTGATTACTAGATAGCCTTATAATGCATGCCATTCTAATGGCCTTTTTACACTCAAGATCGGTCTTTAATGCCGTATTCATGACTACCAAGAAAGTAAAAAAGGCACTTCAGAAAAGCATTTAACATAACAGAGAAACAGAGGTTTAGAATTCAACTTCAGTAAAGAATTTCTGTCAGTAAATTTCGAAGAATTTCAGTTTAAATTGAACTGATTTTCTTTCTTTAAAAAGACTCCAACTTGATTATTTATCCAAACACGAGAGTAAGATTCCTCTTGCTACTTAAATGTTACGTGAACACATTTTTTTGTCATTTACTTCAAATCTTTAGATCTCTAACCATTTCTCCAGCTGACGCATACGTTCTCTAAGATTATAATATTTATGCTTAGCAATAATTGTCTTAAGCAAGGGTAAAAGTGTGCTTCTTGGGGGAAACTTTCAAAATCGTTCGAAATCAAATTTTCAGCTAATAATGTAACCTTCCAACGGCAGCACAGTATTAAAACATACATACATACATACTTACTTAATTGGGCATTACAACCCTTCAATCAGGATTACAACCTAGTTCATCACACCACCCATGTTGTGTGTGTTAGTTTTATTTCATAAGTGGAGGGAGCACTCGTCTCCGAATGTCAGATTTGTGAGAATCTTTTCATGCTAAGGTTATTTACTCGCAGAGAGAAAGGCGCCATAGAAATATATCCTCATATTTCGTTATGTTCGAGATGTCCTAGCCAGGGCTTGAAGCATGGGCCGTCGTCTAATAAGTCAACACATTATCTACTAGACTATGGCAACTTCAAAGTATTAAAAGAAAAATTTAATATGATATTATGAAATGAACTTTCGCGCTCTACTCTGTTGAAGTCTTGAAAAAGTCGGCAAAACAGATTAGAAGTATTTCTAGTATTCAAATGGCCTTCTTGTAAGTTGACTCGAGGGGAAGGAACTGTAAAAACTTCCTCTAATACCACCAGAAATCTGACTATAGGCTGATGCATATATTTTATTTACAAAAAGGTCTTTACTTTTGTAAAAAAAACTGTTAAACTTCCCTTATAGAGTTCAAAAATAAAACGACTTTTGCTGTAAATTGCTGCTTAACCCATTAAATATTAATGAATTTAACAACATTTCTAGTTTGAAATTTATGTTATCGCTCAAACCACGTATTTTCTCCAACCCATCCATCCATCCATCCATTATTTTCTAACGTTAAGGGCCCCCCCCTGGTTGTTAAGAATTCTAAAAACTCTTTCACACAATAAAAACGTAAAAATTTTCTATGACCGCAAAATATTTTAAAGTTCGTTTTGAAAATGTTGATACATTTTTGTGTCTGTGTGTACACTTGCATGCATAAAATTGTTGTTGTACATGTCCTTATTCAAGGATATGAACAAAATGTTTGTGTACACACTCTCATAAAACGTAGTCAGTTAGTGAGTCGCGTGAAGTGGAGGTGAAGATTTGTAATTTGTGGAGCAAAGTGCATTTATTTTAATGGCACAAATGGAAAATAGTTTGCATCACTGACTAAAGTGCAACTAGTGGAAGTTTTCTCTGTTTGGTTTTTTTTTATTTTTCCTTGGTTGATAAGAAGAAAAAAATGAGAAAAAAGAAAAGAGAATGGTTTTAAAGTTTAGCTTTTGTGGTCTAAAAGACCGAGAGTATTTTTTTTTTGTTTTCTTTTTGCTTTGGCCTTCGCATGAAATAACTTAACATTCGGTTTCTTAGGAAATGTGTTTAAAAACAGTTGTAATACGAAATTAATGGCAACTTGTTATACCCTACACTTCAGGTAGTCGTAAGATTACTTTTTGCACTACTACCCTAAACACTTTTAAGGCATGTCATGTAATGTATGTAACTTATTGGTTTTTAAGTAGTTCGTACCGTTCCACAATTCAGTTAAATTCACAAGATTTTGTTTCTCTAGTTTACACATGACCGCAGCATTTGTTATTCATATTCCTTTGACTATAGTCATAGCCTCTATAGATTCAGGTTGCCTATTGCTAATCTCCACAAGATATCATATCATTGGCTTTAATATTTGTGCTTGCAATTGCAAGGTCCAGTACTGTTTGGTGACTAGGTTAGGTTAGGTCGGAGTGGTAGCTCTGATATCACAAAGCTCACTTGAGCACGCATAGCGGCCCGTTGTGATACCATGGGTGAACGCAGGCCCTGTACTAACCAAGTTCCACCAAAATCAGAGAAAAGGAGGAAGTTGGTCAGCGCAAGGTCTGCACGTTTTGTGTTTGGTGACTAACTCGCGTTATATTAGTCATCTATTACTATGGACTACTATGACTAATATAAATATTTAGCCACCGCAGTCGAGTAGGTAGTATGTAGGTTTATTAGAAGATACCACCTGAGTTTAAACCCCAGCTCTAATATCTTGAACAAAACGAAGTATGAAAAAACATTTTTATTGGCGACTTCCAGCTTTCTGAAAAAAAAGAACTCTCAAAACAAATAAAATTGCAATGAAAAGTTGCTCAAAAGCTGATATTCGAAAACGACTTAAAAATGCAGGTCCTGCCGCTAAATGATAAAATTGGCACACACAATTTGGATGGAGTGAGACGCTACGTTGTTATCCTTACTGACCAAATCGTGATGACCAATTGAGAAAGTAATCAAATACATAGTTTAGAAAAGCTGAAACCAGCTTTTAATTCATTATTTCAGTGTCGTGGTTTCTCAATGCTTTTTTATACCACTTGATCTCCTTAAGTTAGGTTATGTTAAAAAAAAACAGCCACCATATTGTGCATGAGGTATATGAGTCCTCTGTTCTGTTGTTATAATGACACACAAATAAGTATGTATAAGTATTTCTCAACCATTCCAATCGTCTTCTGAAAGTGTGACTTCTATTCGAGACCTTTGGCGAGATCTGTTCTGTCTATAAATTCTGAGTATCCAAGAAACTTTCGTGTTAGATTCCCAAGTACTGGAAAAATAACAGAGAATATGTTCGTGATGTCAGTTGATTCTGTAAAAATCGTTGTGAATACACACAAAGTTATGCGAGTGCTCCCAGAGCAGAGCCAATTCTGCCATCAGGTTCCTGCAATCTCTGGCCAGTTTTAATACAAATTTTGTTCTGCATATTGATTCAGATCTGTCTAGACTCTCTACAAGTGGGTTTGTTGTGTCAATAACAATAATTGAGTACTCAATAATTGAGTAACATTTTTGCGAAATCGTTTGTTTACGCCTCTCTAAGGTTAGGTTAGGTTAGAGGACGTATACTTGTCAACTGTGACAAGTACAGTACCCGGAGGTCGAATTGACCCATTGTACAACGTCCTAGCTTCTCACACCACTCGTGTTGTGTGCGTTAATTTCATACATGAGTGGCGGGTCCTACAGTTTAAAGTCGACTCCGAACGACAGATTTTTTGAGAAGCTTTTCATGGCAATTTTTACTCTCAGAGTTTTTGCCAGAAATCTCGTTTTGATGTCTGACCTGGGATTCGAACTCAGGCCTTTCGTCTAATAAGCCAATACACTACCTACTAGACCACGGCGACTTCGACGCCTCTCTAAAGTAAGGTAAGTTTTCTGCAGTCACAGCCTTTGCAAATGGCTTAGTTTTGTTCTTATCTTTATACACCCGATTCCAGAAATAACAAGAGCGTAAACATCGTATATTTAGTTAGCTACTCCAGAGACATCCGACATTCTTGGACAATTTTGGGTAGGGTCTACACCCTGGCTATTTAAGATAGTGTTAGTGTCATTATGAAAGTATGTGTACCGATATACTCTGATACCGAATTCTCAGAGGCAATCCGCCAACAGTGAAGACTTGGGTAACGTCCCATTTATTTGATATTTTCGTGAACTAAATGTCAGTCTATAATCTATTGCTTATGCCTGTATAGCTAGTATGATCAATGCATTCCAAAGAGATACAAAACTATACAACCCGAAAGCACACAACCAGACCACTCATCCTTTGCTTATCTATTCCGTTTTCTTAGCATCGGACCACCATTAGCATACTGTGTAAGGCGTCTCATAAGTCACGCACAGTTGACTTAATTGTTTGAGTTGAAAAGGCGTGCTTTTATTAGCATATATTTCAAGGAAATGTTTAATATGCTTAAACGTTTAAATTAAAAACAAATTTCAAATAACAAAATTAACATGAAATTTTAATTAAAGCATGCAAATAGAGGCAACAAACGATTCAGTTGATTAATGCAGGCATACACATGTTTACTTTTTTTCTTGGAGTTAGGATAAATATTTGGAATAATTTAAAAGGAGAAATTGAATTTAAAATTAAGAATATAACATGTAACCATGCATACATACTTATACATTTTTAATAAAGGAATGAAATTGATAAAGCAAATGATTACTCCAAACAATTTTTAATCCAATAAAATTGAAAGAAATAGTTGAGGAAATATTAACGCCAAGCACATGCAATCGTCAAAGTCTAGTAGGTATTGTGTTGGCTCATTAGACACGAGGCCACGGTTCAAAATCAAAACCAAAAATATGAAAAAATATCTCTTTGGCGGATTCTTCCCAACATCTGAGTGTAAATACAACTGCCAAGAAAGGTTTCTCAAAATTCTTTCGTTCGGAATCGATTTTAAGCTGTAAGTCCCGCCACCACTCATGTATAAAATTAACATACACAACATCAGTGGTGTGAGAAGCTAGATCGCAAACCTGACTAAATGGTTGTAATGACCAATTATGTATGTGCAATTGTAGTATAATTATTATTTACTACTTGCTTCATTACTCATCATAACCCTTGAGGGAAGATTAAAAATGAGCTTGTCACACCATGCATGTTGTGTGTCTTAATTTTATCTATAGTTTGAGAGGCAGACCCGCAGTTTAAAATCGGCTTCAAATAACAAATTTTTAATGAACTTTTCAAGACAAATTTTATTTACTCACAGAAATTTTGTCAGAAAACTTATGAGAAGTGCTATTAGTTCTGCTACCACCATAAGCAATGCTTTCAGTCAAATTTCAGGAAATTACAATCACTTTTGCCTTGCCTATATTGGCATTATCTGATGGACTTTAGAATACAAGAATTCGTCTCCACATCTAGAATTCTGTCATTGTATTGGGTTCGCCATCTAACTTTTTTTTCAACTAGTGCTTATTTCGTGAATGGTAACACTTAGCTCATGTCTGATTTGAAAGATAATTAGTTTTATCTATCCGCTGAACGAATATGGTTGTGTATAAGCTTGAACAACGCTGGGAAATAATGCGACATTACTTCGAAAATCATGGTAATGTAGCAGAATGTGTGCGATGTTGCAGATGAAGCTCATTTTGATCTTGGCGGGTATGTAAACAAGCAAAATTGTCGCATTTGGGGCACAGAAAACCCGCACGCATACATTGAAAAGCCGACGCACCCAAAACGAGTCACTGTTTGGTGCGGATTTTGGTCCAAAGGCATAATTGGGCCATTTATCTTCGAAAATGAGCAAGGAGTGACCGTTACAGTCAATGGCGATCGTTATCGGGCCATGTTGAACGAATTTTTGTTCACAAAAATTGAAGAGGAGGATATTGGCAACATTTGATTTCAACAGGACGGCGCTACGTGCCACACAGCCAAAGCTACACTCGATGTTTTGCGCCCTGTTTTTGAAGATCGCATTATCAGCCGCAGAGCTGATGTCGTTTGGCCACCTCGGAGCTGCGATTTGACACCGTTGGACTATTATTTGTGGGGTGCCGTCAAAGATAAGTGTTACGCCGACAAGCCAGAGACAATTAACGCTTTAAAGGACAATATTCGTGAAACCATTGGTGAAATACAGCTGCACACAATCGATAATGTGCTTAAAAATTGGACCGATCGTGTAGGCTACTGCATGGCCAGCCGAGGCAGCCATTTGAATGAAATTATTTTCCATTATTAACCGGAAGGATTGTACTTTCAAATAAAAAAAGAAATTTGAGAAAATATTCAGTAGTTTTTTTTAAAACATTTTCAAAAAAATAAAAGTTATTTGGCGGACCCTGTATGTATTTATTTATATATGTATATAGGAAGCCCTTTATGATAGACCTGATACAGTGTTTTGCTAATATGCTTACAACATGAAAGTCAATAAAGAAGAAGATACAAAAATAGTCGTTGTAGAAATCAAAATCAAACAATTTTTTCATGTCAATATCTAGACAGACTGTATAGTAATAGAACTTCTCTTCTTATTTTTTTAAGTTCAGTTAAGTTTTGAAATTCATTTTCAATTCACTGTTCTGATGTTGTGAGTTCTTTGACTATTTTTTAATTAAAAACTAGCGAGACATGCATACAGAGCAAAATACAAAAACAACAACAACAAATAAATTCAGAACTTTAATTTAGATGCAAAATAATATTCTTCTATGTTTTCAATTTATTTTCGATTCCAAAAATGTTTTATTTTTTGTTCCATACTCTACTTAACTGGTTCGCTAAGAAATTTTTTGTTTGTAGCAGAAACAATGACAACAATATTGTAAAATACGACTGAAAATGAATATTCTTCGCTTATTCTGTTTTCTGTTTTACTGACCCAGTTTGTTGCAAAATTTTATTCCCAAATTTTCTCTTTTCCAACTTGTCACTGATTAAACAAGAAATTGGGTCACTGAGCATGAACAAGTTTGACAAAAAAAAAAAAAAATAAATATCCACAGAAACTAATTTTAACGAAATAGTTGTTGTTTTTTTTCTGCTTTTAGAAAAATCTTAATCAATGGAAAAAATTAGTATCGAAACACCTGTTTTAGCATGAATTCGCAGCAGTCTAGTTGGTAGTGTGTTGGCTTATTAGACGTGAGGTTCATGGTTCAAATCCCAGACATTTCCAGCAAAACGAAATACGAACAAATATTTCTTCGGTGACTTCCTCTCAGCAGATTTCTGGCAAAAGCTCTGAGTGTAAAGAAAGTGAAAAAGTTTTTCACTTTCTGTCATCCAGAGTCGACTTTAAACTGTATGTTTGCGACGCGCTTTCTATTCAAATTAAGCCAGAAGCGTTTAGAAAAAAATAGAGTTCCTTCCATATCCCAGGATTTGTTAAATATGTTTGATGAACAGAGGTAAAACTGTGTAGTGTACTTACTCTAGCAAGTTCATGGGCTACACAGTTACACTCATTGCAACCCATATGAGATTGGATGCCTTGAAAAAAGATAAATCGCAGCAGCTACAAATCCCTTTAGAGGTAAAAACTACATTCATAGTACATCTGATTGCCGTTTTGATGTAGGAAAAATGAAGTAGGAGGGCTCCTATATAGTATTAATTTCTGTTAAAGAGCCCTAAGTCCAGTGTAACTCCAAAGAATTAAATAACCGACTAAGACTGAATAAAAATTTGAACAAACTTCAGCAGACGTTAAACAGTGTGTTAATAATCGAGCCAGGGCAAACGTAATTAAATCATAGAAGGTTGTCCTTTGTTTAGACATGTCGAGAGGCAGAGAAGGGTGAAGACTTGATCGAATTTCTAATATAAGCTTTAAGACATCTCCTCAATTCGTCTATAGTCATTTGATTTAGTAAGTGATGCTTTCCTAGACTTGGAAATAAACATCAGTTCGGTAACCCTCCATCTCAGACGAACCGAGTAACAGACAGGCAAGATAAATAGTCCACGACCAGGGAAAACAGTTTACGACCATTTCGAATGTCGGCAGAAAACTTGCCTATAATTGCTGAAAGAAGCTCAGACGTACTCTTGATACATAAAAAATAGAGCCAGAAAGTAAAGTAAGTCAAACACTTCAGTGACTCAAGTAGACCATCGCTAATCAGATCTCGAAATACAGTAGCTTACGAGGATAATTGCCAAATACTTTCTTCCTATTTAATACCATGTATGAGATACGTGTCCCTGTCTAAAATGGTTACAGTCACCAGTTGAAGGGTTTGACACTATGACGGCAAAGATTCTCAATTTTGTGTTCACCTCAGAACACTTATATTCTTATGCCAGTTATCCCAGAGGATTGTTAAAACCTATGTTAAAAGCTTTACAATCAGTTCAACCATGTACCATTTAAAGACTTTTGAATACGACTTCATGTAGATTGTTCTTTTGAGTAATTAGATCTCCTTCTTGATTTGCATAATTGATTTGTATTTGCGTTAATTTGATTTAACCGCATATTATTGTGGAGTGTTTTACTGAGCATCTTTGTATTGTATTCTGCTTACCTTACTAACACCAGGCGTCTGATATCACGCCAATAAAACTTTTCGTCTTCTGAAGCAAACCAAATAGTCACTCAATTTCCAACTTCCTCGTATGAATCGAAGTGCTGCTCATGATGCTGCGTGTTAGACCGATGAAAACAAATAGTAGTCGGAAGGAACCAATTGTAGTGAATACGGCGGGTGGGGTAAAAGCACACAGTATAGTGCTTAGGTTGTATCCTGAACCAGTTTTTCTTTGTGTGCAGTTGCATTGTCATGTTGCAAAATTAAATTGCCGAGCTTAGTGGCCCATTAGCAGCATTTTTCGTAGAATATATGGTTCGAAATGATCGCTGGTTGTTAGTAACGATCGATGTTAATGGTTTCACCAGGTTTACGGAGCTCATGGTACACCATACCTTTCTGGTTCCACTTCACAATCAGCATTATCTTCCTGCCAAATCGCTCCAGTACTGCGAATCCATGTTTCATCGCCAGTAACAATTTGAAGCAACACTGATTGTCTGCCGTGTCTTTAAAGCGAAATGTCATACTTGGTTTTTCGGTTTTCCATCTGTCTGTCATTCAATTCCTGTGACATCCAATTTCCAAAATTTTGGATCCTTACCATAGCTTTTAAGCGGTCTGAAATTGCAATTTTAATAACTCTTAGAGTTTTTGCCAGAGATCTAATGAGAGAAGTCGCCGAAGAAATATTTTTTTTTCAAATTTCATTTCTGTTGCATACGTCTGAACCGCAACATTGCAGGAGTTTGAACTACGGCGACAATTTTTTTTGCAATTCGGCGTCGTTAAACTTTTTTGAGTGGTCTTACATGTTCTTAATTTCTCACATCAAAATCGTTATCTTCTGCATGCTGATTCTGATGAAGTAAGATCACCAACCATGTGCATCGACAAGCAATCTATGAGACTCTGCAGAACTTTTCTTCCAATGAAAAACAAGAAATCAATGTTTTCCGCATTGCTTCCATCACATACTGTTGTGGTTTTAAAGTTCGAAACAATCCTTACGCCATAAGGCTATCCAATTGAACCTCTAATCCTTGAATAGCATTGTACTTACATTTCTACATTTAATTGTTTTGTCCAAATACTCTTGTTATTTCAATTTAAGACTAAGATTCCTTTTGTGTATTTAAGCCTCTTACTAATCACAATATAATCCCTAATCGGAAATGTTTGCTACACTTAATGGTAAATGCCTTTAATTACGAATTGTTTTCGGAATTCCTTTAAATTTTAACAAGAATTTCTTTAAAACATAATTGCTTCGCACAAGAAATCCATCCGTTTGCAAAGCTAAAGTAAATAGAAAAACTTTTAAATCAAAAACAAACTTTAAAATACTCGTATGTTGCACTAAACCAAATAACAACAAGAACATACAACAATTGTTGTTGGTAACTTTGCCAACAACTACTACTACTACTGATAGTTTTCTCCAGTTGCATAAACAAACTTTCGATGCAAATTTCAACATTTCATATACAAAACAAATTGTGAATGCAAACACCATACACACACTCGTACTCATATTCGTACTTCAATGCATAGCCAAGCGTATGTATACATATGTACATATGTTTGCAAATTATTCTTGAAAAAGAACAAAAGCGACATAAATGGCAAAATTTTTTTTTTGGTATTTTTCACATTTATGAGTAGCAATGCTCCATGATTCGGAATTCTATAAGATGGTGGATGTTGTATTCGCATTGACACGCAGAGATAGAGATGATGAGCTCCAAATGGCTTGAAGGGCTTCTTCTAAGCGATTATCAATATTCTCGCCCGAAAAACGAAGAACGTTTGTTGATTTAATCCTCCGCGGATAACAGAACAGAGTGACATCCTCTAGTTCATTTGTGCGAATTCCAAACAGCTGCTGGGAAGTCATGTTTATACGGGGGATTATCGTTTTTGCCAATAAATTCTCACATCTGCTGTTGAAGATTCAAGAATCGAGAAGCTATGGAAACCTTGCCCCATTTTATCCTCTCGCTGTAGAGGGCTTTTTCAAGCATACGATCAAGAACGTCTTTCCACAGACTCGCTAGTTAATATTTTGGGCGATGGTAGACTAGTGGTAGTGGTAGCGGCATCCAGCTTCTTCATGCCTTAAAGCTGGTATCACTCGGACTGAGATTATTCTAATAGTTATCTGGGCAATCATGATTGTTAATCACAGTAATAATAATTCGCCAGTTGTTAGGATCTGTGAGGTCACCAGTTTCTATATGTTAACAATAACGTCCTCAACGAGCTGTCTTTGCAAATATTTGTTTCACGCAAAATTTCTGTATTACAAGGACTATTACCTTAGCACTCGTGACTGGTTCTCACTTTAATAGCTTTGCTGCAACTCCAAACGTCTTTGAAGACGTGTTTTTTATAATGTCGTTAACTGAATATAATATCTCCTCCAAAGGGGCCATTTTGAATCATTGGGTTTCTATATGCGATTCCCATATATGTGCAGTCACTACGAGAGCTAGTGGTTCAAACTCCAGCCTAGACACTTGAAATAAAGCGAAATAAATTGGAATGAAAAGCTTCTCAATTATCTGTCGTTCGGAATCGACTTTAAACTGCAAGTCGATCATTGTCATGGCAGTTTTATCTATTCTGAGAGTTTTCGGGAGAAATCTGCTGAGAAGAGTTGCCGAGAAATATTTTCTTTATATTTCGTTTTGTTAGACACCTGTGGTTTGAACCGATGCTTCATGTCTAAGAAGCCAATACACTAACTAGTAGAGTAGGACCTAAAGGTCAGGTCATTTGGCGAACAAATAAGTCTGTAGTGGTTTAGCCAAATTTCAGCCTAGCATTCCTCTTTCGAAAGGCAACCAAACAATTTCACCTGGAGTCATTCACCAGAAAACGGTGGGCAAATCAACCTAACAGTTTGAGTGATCACAGTTTCAGTGATCAAGGAACTCGATTTGCGTAAAATCTACATGGTATAGATCCGGGCATACATTACCTAAAGCTCGAAAAATCTTTCCAAGTCTTCTGCAGAAGCTGTAGCGACGATAAAGAAGAGGTGACCTCTATGTCTTATCGCAGTAATTGTCCGGCACTTGGGACACTCTTTTGAAAAGCAACCAAACGATCTAACCTGGACTTATTCACACGAAAACGATGGACAAATAAACCAGACAGTTTGAGTGAGTTTGAGTCTACCCGGTATAACCCTGGGTATACATGGCCTAAAGCTTGAAAATTTCTGTTCAAGTCTTCTGCAGGAAATTATAATAAAATAATAAGGAAAAGAAGGAGACCACTAAAAATCTTCTCAGACTACATTGTCCGGCACTTGAGGACCTGAAACAACAAAATTTTGGACACTTAGAAAGTGAACTGAATAAAAACCACGGCTTATCAATTTGGATGGTTGGACAATTCTATTAGTGAACTGTGGAGATAATGGTAACAAAACTTTATCTTAAATGTCACAAGTGAATTTTGCCATTTAAGTTATCCTAGCCTCAGTGACTTGTGTAATCTTACTATAAACACAAACAGAAGTTATTTTATCAAAGAGAAGTGCTCTTGTATCAGTGCTGCAGATTTAATTCTAGAACAGATAAAAGGCAGAAGAACAAGTAATATGATTTTGGTGATCTAATTATCGACATATTTTATATAGAGGCCTTAAATAAGGCTTATAATCACCAATCAGCAAGTGTATGTTGTTTTCCTTTTTCGGTAGGATAAAGGAGGTCCCATGAAATGTATTTTTTGGTTTATTCCGACATCTGAGGTACTTGAGTATATCTATCGATATCGGGAGCACACATTTGTTTTCTCAACCGATAGTTTAAATTAAATTTTTTGCAATCAAATATATTTTTAAAGGAGGTATGATCGAAAATAAGAAAAAAAATTCCATTTGTACCTTTTTTTGCCTTGAACGAGATCTTTTACAAATTGTTCATTCAAAATTTTATTTCAATTCACTTCAACATATGTTAGCTAAATAAAAAACTGCAACTACTGTAACAAAGACAACAACAACAATAATAATAGACAAGGAAGTATGTAAATGTTACACTACGGTTGCCAGTCATTGTCTGTTGACCATAGAATTTTAAACATGAAGATGAACAAGTGGCAGAAGATGCTCAAATTCTCTACGAAAGTGTTTTCGAAGCCTGTTGTTTTGTCCACTTTTTTTGTTTTTGTTTTTGCTTTTTTTCTTTAATTTTTGCATGAAATTTTAAACCCGAAAAAATATACAAGAAAATCTTCTCTGTTCTATTGTAAATTTGTTGTTTATTTTTGTAACAAATTTTAAGTAGTTTTTGTTTAGAAACCTGAAAAATATGAAGGAAATTACAACATGAAATGCATTTTGAAATTATTACATGGTCTTACAAGTTTGTGTTCATTTTTACATTAAATGTTTACCACTACGTCAGCGAACAAATAGTAGGCTTTTCATATCGCTTTATTATCTCATGATAGTATATTATCACTCAATCTGTGTGGAGTTGTTATTGAAAATTGTTTAATAATTTCATTAAGATCCAATCCACAATCAAACTTAGAGGTTGTAGAATCACGCTCCATAATCAAACTAAGTTTGTGCCGACCTTTGTCCTCCATTTGGATTTAATAGGATCTATACAATTCAATTTAATGCTCGATCTCTAGACAAGCACAGACAATCACTTGTTTCACGTTTAAGGATTCCTAAATGGCTCATACTAAATCTACTGGAGTCACCTTAGTATATCAACTTGCCCCATACACGTGTTACACTGTTGGAATCCACACCACCTTTCCTCTTATTTAGGCTGTCGGTACGTATATTCAGTTTGAAGCGGTGTTCATTAAAAAAATTGGCACCTCAACAAACCCAAAATGTTTTCAATTAAGTTATTGGTCAGGCAAACACATAGGTCAGTACTGACGCATGGTCCTCCTGGAAATTCAGTTGTCCATTGATGGATACATTCAAGAAGGTATCAAAAAACTCTTTCGACAACTATCCTACCATAATAATTCATCACAACCATTCAGTCAGGATTTCGACCTAGGTTCTCACACCACCCATGTTGTGTGTGTTAAATTTATTCATGAGCGAAGTTTAAATTCGAGTCCTAACGACAGATATGTGAGAAACTTTTCATAACAAATTTTATTAACTCTCAGAGCTTTTGCAAGAAATCTGCTAAGAGAAAGACGTCTCAAAAATATTTTTTCATATTACATTTTGTTCGAGTTGTTTGTCTCGGGGGTTATAACCACGGCCTCACTTCTCATAAGGACGACTTGGAAATGCCAAATCAATCATACAGAAGCTAAAAATTTCTAGGAAAAATTGTGTCATTCTGGAGATCAAATATGGTAGTATGGTCTCAATAGGCAAATGAGTTGCAGAGACCTCACTCATACGACGAAACAATTTGCTCATCCTAATCGTGCAGTTTTATGGCACACAAACACTCTTTTAGACACCGATGAAAGTAAGATCTTCTGTCCAGTGTGAGTTGATGATAATTTCTGCATCCGACCCAATAATGAGCTGTATGAGTTCTTTAACGACAGGGGCGTTGTGCAGTACATTAACATCCAACACTGCGCTGACTCGCTGATGTTGTTCGGAAGGAAGAAGCAGAAATCGGTGGAGAGGAGAACCCTGTCTGAGCAGAAGGAACCAAATCGAGAAAAGTCACCGATTGGTGTAACCAATTGTTGAATTAGCTTTTGATGAAGGATGTGTAAAGGCAGGCCGAAATCTTATAAACGGGTTGTTAACGGTTGATTAAGTAAGTAATCCAACTACTTTAATTAAAACTAATCTAGTAGGTAGGGTATGGGTTTATTAGACGCGATGCCACAGATTCTTCGGAGACTTTCTCTCAACAGATTTCTGATAAAATCTCTGAGAGTAGATAAGATTGCTATGCAAAAATATATCCAAAAAAAAAAATACCTGTCATTCGGAGTCGACTTTAAACTGTAGGTCCCGCCACTCATGTATAAAATTAATATACACAACATAAGTGGTGTGAGAAGCTAGGTCGTAATCCAGACTGAATGGCTGTAGTGGCCAATTATGTGGTATGTATGTACATATTTTTTATTTTTCGACTCCCGACCTCCCGATTTTTCGGCAACTGAAATGTAAAATTATGTCCCTTTCCATTTCCGAAACATGACATATTTTGTCAAACAAATTTATGGTAATTGCCTTTATTTATAGGTTTTTTTTTTGCTCCCACTGTATAATTTTCACTTGAGGTTTTAAATTGAAACCAAATTGAGAATACATACATATGTATATGCATGCGTATAAGACAATCAAAATTCAATTTTAAACAAATCCCAAAAATATGTACGTATGTATGGTATTGGTATGTATGCTGTATACATATACAATTACCAACATGATTTAATAGATTAAAATGTCTTATACAGTGTCATACAAGGCTTCAAGGATAGTTTCTTCAACATATGCTAGTGAATACTAAGTTTGAGAGAGAGAAAGAGAGAGAGGGAAAGAAAGAGAGAGATAGATAAAACAAAACAATAATAATTATAATAAAATATTTTGAATTTTAATAAGTATTATTTAATTGAAAATATTTCTTAGTGTCACCTTACATGTATGTATATAGTATATGTTGCATATGTAATGTCACATGTTTACATATGAAAAATTACATACACTTTGAGTGACAGGTAAATTGCTTACAATACGTGTTTTGGGGATTACAACAACTACTGGACCAAAATAAAGAGTTATTAGTAGTTGTTTAACAAAACCTCAAGTATAACTAAAACACCAGCAACAACAACATCAACATAATCAAATAATTTGATGTTAATCATGTTTTGCTTCTCAAAATTAAGTCACAATCAAGAGGATTTCTTTTACCAAACATGCTTGTGTGCATGAAATGCTTTAAGGAACATATGACTCGTAACATGAAAATGTGTACACAGTACGTAACTGACAATGTGTTTTACTTACCAAATGAGTCTTATCAAGTGTGCTTAATAATGGTTTATTAATCAAATATTTGTTAGGAAATCAAGTTCTACGGTACGTATGAGCATTTTAATACGAATTAATATTTAAAGTTTAGAAATTTTATTATTATCGAAATTGCTATATATGGACAGTAAATAATATGAAGCAAACAAATTTAATTAAATTCTGGATTTATAGTAAAGAAACTGAATAGATCGTATAACTGGAATAGCACACGTGTGCCATAAAACGACATTTAAGTATTCACTAGGTGCTAAGAACTAGAGGGATAGATACCCATGGTGTCAGGGGTTTAAAACAGTTTTTGCTACAGCACGGCCATTACTTAGGACCGGAGATATCGGTGACGATAAAGTGCAAGTCATCGATCAAAAAATTAACCCATTAACAAAAAAAAAATAAATAAATAAATAAAATGGAAGTCATCGACTAAAAAAAATGCAAGTGATACCAAAAGAATACACGTCATCTACCAAAAACTGAAAGTCATCGACCAGAAAAATGCTAGTCATTGACCAAAAATTGCAAGTAAACGACAAAAAATGCAAGTCATCGATAAAAAAAAGTCATCGACCAAAATATGCAAGTCATCAACAAATAAAATACAAATCATTGACGCAAAAAATTCAAGACATTGATGAAAAAAGCAAGTCATTGATCAAAAAAATGCAAATCATCAATCAAAAAACTGCAAGTCATCAACCAAAAGAATGCAAGTCGTCACCCAAAAAAAAAAAACCAGAAGCCATCGATAAAAAGTGCATGTCATCGACAAAAAATGCACAACACTGAGAATTTTTCCCAATTTATGTAGAGAATTTTCTTTTGTCCAATCGAAGAAAACAATTTATTCCGAAGCCTATTACTCCGGTCCCAAATAACCCCCGACCGTAAGGAAACCTGTTTTGGAATTCTATAAACTATTGCTATTCACCTCACTAGTGAGCATACGAGATAATTGTTTGCTAAAACCATTCAGTCAGAATTACGACATAGCTGCTTACACTGCTTATGTTGTGTATGTTAATTTTATAAAGGAGAGGCGGGACCTACAGTTTAAAGTCGATTCCGAACTACAGATTTTTTGTTAGAAACTTTTCATGAACATTTTATTTACTCTCAGAGTTTTTGCTACAAATATGCTGAGAGGAAGTCGCCAAAGAAATATTTTTTTTTTTTTTATTCGAGGTGTTTGACCTGGGGTTTAACAGTGGACTTATGTCGAATAAGCCAGCATATTAGCTACTAGACTACGGCGACTACTCGGACATTTTTATGATAATTCGAAACAAGAAATGGCACTAAGTTATCGAGCAGGTTATAATAGTTATAAGAAAATCATTCCAACAATATTTCTAAAGCTCTTAACAAAAATGCTACATACCAAATCTAACGACGTTATGCTAAATGGATCATATGTGATAATAGACGTATTTAAGGGTAAAGTTTCAAAAGCCTATGACAGTTTCAAGTGCTTCATAAATAGAGAAGTGTATGTTATACCTTTGAAAGTTTTTTATGTTTAAGAAAGAAAATGGAAAGAAGCGAATATAACGCAATCAGTTGTATTCAATATAATGTTTTGACTAATATTTTAGTACAACCAATTAAAAGCGAATAACACTTCAATTAAGAATTATTTTCCATTGTAATAATATAAACATAAATCGTATTATTCACATCCCTAGACATGAAGAAATTAACACACAGAAGCACATTAAAACAGCAGACGACAGCAGCAAATCGACGCGCTATTTAAAATGTAATGACGCGCTTTATGAAATAATGTTTCATTCATGACGGAATAAAATCCAAATGAAAGAAATGGTGGCGACGACAATATTATAAGGTAACATAAAAAAACAAATGAAATAAAAAATAAAAGAAAATATTCGCAAAAGAACTTCATGGCAATAGAAAACTTAAAAGCTTCAGCACACATTGTGCACAAAGAACAGCAGAAATGTCATGCGATGGAAAATGTTTAAGAAAGATTTTATTTTTTAAATAAAAAAAAAAGAAAAATAAAAACAAACATTATCTGTTTGCATAAATAGTAGTTTAGTTGGACAATTCTCATCCCTTAGCAGCCTTTTCCATGCTTTTCTTAGATAAAAACACAGTAAAGAAGTAAAAGATTTCCTTGTACATATATTTTCCAAGATTTATGTCTACTGTCTCTGACACTGACTTCTATTTGAAGTTTTATTTTCATTCTCGTTTAGGGGTCACACCCAGAACATCAATTTCCAAACAAACTACTTTATAAAGCGCAGACATTGTTTAGAAAAAATAAAAAAAGAAAATAAAAATAAAAATGAAAATATTTTCTGTTGTTGAGTTCCATAATAATCGCAATATGGGTCGTTTAACATTGAACGACATAATCTTTTACAAAGCGCAATATCTGTAGCCACCCTTATACCTTATATTTGTATATAATAAATCTCCTGTATCTGTGTGTGGGTGATGTTAGTTGGGGTCTACATTCATACATATATAAATCAATGTACTTGTTTTGTGTTAACAATCCTCCCCCTTTTGTATATTTTCTTCCCAGTTTTTTTCTTTACGCTGTTAATATTTTATGGCCTTGTTTTGTTTGCCTCTGTTTCTTTTTTGTTAAGGAATATTTCTTTTAAATCATAATCCAATATGAAATCACATAAAAAATACTTATTTCTTGATTTTTTTAAGCTTTAAAATATGAAACTTTTTGTTTCAAAAGTTTGCCTACTTTAAGCTTTTTATACATTTTTGTGCTACAATTCGATTTAAAATTACTTCATAAGTCTTCGTAGTCCAATACGTAGTATGTTGGCTGATTAGACTTGAGGCCAATCACCAGATCAGGCATCTCATAGAAAACGAAACATGAAGAAATATTTCTTCTGCCTCTCAGCAGATTTCTGGCAAAAGTTCTGAGAGTAAATAAAATTTTCAAGTTAAAGTTTATCAAAATTTATCGTTCGAAGTCGACTTTAAACTATAAGCCCCACCACTCATGTGTAAAAATTAACATACATAACAAAAGTGATGTGAGAAGGTAGGTCGTAATCCTAATCCCTATTATATTATATATTCGCTTCCCCATTTCCGATCACTTCTTGATGGCTGGGTACCGTTTCATACATGAAGAAATTGTTAATAGCCTTTTACATTCCAGTGCGATTCTTGATGCCGTATCCTGTTATTGCCTAAATAGTTCACTAAGATAATCTAAATCGATTGCATTCTGTATACCATAATAAGTTCGTTTAATTAAAAAATCTACACCACTAACAGCAAAAAGTTACAAAAAAAAAAATCGATTTATTGGAAAGCCCTACAAAATTGATTCAGAGAGGTTGAATCACACTAAAGAGGGGGCCAGTAGACAGAACAGAAAAGAGTTCTTTGCTGTTTGGCTAATTGTTGGAAAGCATGATTCGACAGAACTCGCAATTCAAACGACAGTTTACGCAAAATTTTCTATGTCGTAGAAGTACAAAAGCCAACAAGTTCAATATACTGATGAATCGACATTTGGGTGTCTTCTTTAATACTACACAATATATACCATAATAATATTCTCTTTGGTACGTCCATTAATTTATCTTGTTAAGTGTTTCAAATCAAAAAGTGCAAAATTAATGCGAAAACAATTAATGGCAGCTACGTCCAGTATTTTAAACGTTCTATTATCCAAAAATCCATGACACCCGTTCGGAAGTACACTGCACTCACATAAAAGATGTTGTATGCATTCCGTTTCTGCAGTAATCCTGGAGGGGTGGAGGCCGAACTTGTCAGCGAAACTGCCAATAGCACATTTTCCATTAGAAAATCTTTTAGAGTGCTAACCGCTCTCTTGTCGAAGTCAGGTAGTTTTTTTGGCTTTGCTGGACACAACAGTTTCGAAATTTGGCAACAAAATATGTTGAACCATACGGTTGAACCTACGGTTTAATGAATCTCATGCTGCTTTTTTCAATTTAAAAAATATTCTTATAGACGAGCATATATCTCCTGAATCGTCTCTCCCTCAGACTTCTCCGATCATTTTCGTAACTGTGCGCCACCTTTTTCGTTTCCTTCTATGCCATAATGGCTCGAAACCTAGTAGAAGCGAGTGTTGTGTCGACGTATATGGTGTAAAGAGTCTATGCAACTCCTGACTCTCTCTGATTTGATTACGGATAGACTGTCCATTTATATGATCAAGTTCGAAGTAGGTTCGTTATTGCTTGTTCAGTAACAAAAATCTTCGCCCGAAATACGCTGGCCAGTTAAGATAATCTGTATGACCTGTTCAGTGCCAACTTATGGGAATTGAACCCAGATCCAGTTGTATATATTAATTTTGAGCCATTGGTTGAACAATCTTTGTATTACCATCCCCCGATGATAGCCTACCATTCTTCTTGTGTGGGAGTGTGAGTTTTGTAAGTTTGTCCGTCTGTCTCTGGTACCATGTAGTAGCGTCTAAAATTCAGGATTCTGCTCTATTTCTTAGAATATTGAAGCGTGCCCTACCATCATAGCCTAAACATATTTGAGAACTTAAATCTCAGTGCAGCTTTAGCAGCCAAGTTTTGGAGGAAGATGTCCATTGGTTGTAGAGATAAAATGATCTAGAGGCCAGTCTGTGGTGTTGACTTCAGAGCACCCATGCTGCCCAACCATTCTAAGCTCTGTACTTTGTTCTGCATACGTCTATTAGATTTTACAATTTTACAGCCAAGTCCTCTTCAAATCAATTGAATTGAAGACCTGCAGCTCATCCTCAATAGAAAATAACAAAACTTTACTTAAAGCCAACGAACTTCTTCTGCAATTATGTCTTCTTAGCATGCATATCTACTGGCGCTCTATAAACCTTGAACGCAATATAAATATTGTTACAGTTTTAACCTTTTAAAAACGTTTAAAATATGAGCTCGTAGATTGCAAATAAAATAAGAGTAAATTTGTGTTCAGTTCTAATTAAAATTCTTTATTATTCCCACAATTCTATGTACCACTGTTCACAACTTGATGTAAACAACAACAATTGCTTTGTTTGTTATTCCTCAGTTTATAACGTTTTCATAAACAATAACAATTACTAGCCACTTATTCGACAGATCTTTGCTACGGAGATCTTCAAACCACGATTACTCTATTCAACCACACCGCGTCTTCACACAAGACTGACTGAATTTTTACTAACTCACTCGCCTGCTTGGCTTTGCATTTTATATGGAGGGATAAACAGTCTGATGAATGTTCTTGAAGGCGAATGTTTGTGACTTCACCTTCTCGAAATCTCTATAAATGTAAACATCGTTGTTTACATTCATTATTGTTGTTTGTGTATTTTGTTTACATTTATTGTTGTAGTGTTGTTTGAGGATTTTTGTTTACTTGTTTACCATTTTTTATGCTGATGTTTGTTGTTATATGTATCAAGCAATACGATAATTTGTAAACAGGTTTGTCTACTGCATTGTTTTGGTTTTTGTAGCTTTTGCTTATAATTTAAATGTTAAGCGATGTAAAAGCAAAGCACCAGTATCTAGATTCTTCATTTTAGTAACAATATAATGACTATAATGTGATGCTCCTCAGAACGATGATTCAAAATTAAAACAATTTTTCAAATTTCAAAAATTTATTAAATTTGATTCCAGCAATTATGAAATAAAATTTTCATGTTCGACGAAAACATTTGCTTTTAAATTATTAAAATTTTTGTACACAAAAGCATTTGTTTGTTAAGCCTTAATTACAATCTCTATTCAGTTGTTTTATACAAATCCTTTTGATTTTTGTTTTTCTCTACCGTTTTTAAATATATTTTTATTTTATTTTTTTGTTATATTTTAACTTTAAAACTCTTTACACTTGTTATCAGTTTTAATACTCTACGCAAACACACACACAGGAATTTTGATAGTTTAGCTAAACAAATGTTAGTCAATGTGTATGTATAAATGTATATAAGTATGTGTTTAAGCTTGTAATTTATATTTATTTTTTGTCTTATTAAACAATAACAAAAAAAGAAAGGAAAAAAACCGAATGCAATACAACAAAGCAAAAATGTTAGAGAAAAACATGTTACATCCGTTTCCTGTTCCTTTACTTAGACAAAGAAAAACAACATTTACAAATTCTTTAAAGTAATAGAAGAAAAAGAGGAGGAAAAAGAAAAGGTGAAGAGTACTGAAATTATACTAAGAAATATAGCAAACTCTATATTATAATTGAGATTAAACACAGGGTGGAGCTTATAAGCTGGTATGAGACAAATCCGGCTATAGGTAGAGGTTGCTATTAACCCAAGATGTTATGCTAGATATACTAAGGCCAAATACGACCCTTTGTGAAACTATAGTAGGCGTAGACTCCTAAAGTTTATTAGCGTCAGACCATTTAGATCGTCTGCATAGTAGAGTTACTTACTTGTATAAGATGGTCATTACAACCTTCTAACTCAGAAAACAATCTAGCTTCTCATTCCACTCGTGTTGTGTGTGTTAATTTCGTTCATGGGTGGTGTGATGCACTATTTAATATCGACATCAAAAGACAGATTTTTGAAAAACTTCATTGCAGTTTTGTTATGTTCTCACTTTAATGAACTTTAATGTTGAACTTTAATGTTGTGTAAACACTCATCAAAATATATTTCTGTCTCGGATTTTGAAAAAACCTTTTTTAAAAATTGGATTGCTGAGTGAACCTCGTAACTTGTAATCGCAATGGGCATATCACGGGAATCATATATAAAAATAAATACCATGAAATTATGTGCCAGATTATAATTAAAAAAAAATATCATACGGTGTTCAGATATGCACCTTTATTGCGTAAATTACAATAAACGCCATTATTGAGCTCAATAATTCATATTGTCTATCTATTGTCAATTCTATTGTCAATTGTTATAATATTGAAAACTTAAACTACAGCACTGTCATAAGTATGTTCACTGCGCATATTACAATTATCCGAATACTTTCTGCTGATATTTGACAACTAAAATGTCAACAAAGACAAAAAATTAATAAATAAGTTGTTGAAACAACCAGCTGTTTTGTTTACCAGCTGTCAAATGAATATTGAATAAGCAGCGGAACTGCGTATATTATTATGTCTGAACACTTAAAATATTGCACTCAATAAACTCAATATTGACTCAATAAAAATGAACATCTGAACATAGTATTAGGCTATTATACGAAGTTCTCAATCTCTCAACACTCTCTTAGTTTTACTGAACGATATTATCCTACAATATGGACTTAAAATAATACGTTACTTTAGTTTGCAAAACACTATATTGGTTTTCATTTCTAAATGATATTTTAATGTCAATCTAGAGCATTATCTCATGCAACACCACGTGACTTATATGCATAGCTCTTAGCTGATATATCATACGTGTATATGGACCCCAGATACAAAGTAAAGTAGTGGCATGGTGGCGTACATTTGCCTGCCATTCTGCTGCTATTCCTGCACTTTCCAATCTAAGAACCGAATTTAGCGCATACTTCAGTTCAAAACTTTCATGCAGTAGTTTGAAATAATTTAAGTAAGAGCTCGATATCCCCGTAGTCTATTAGGTAATGTGTTGGCTTATTAGAAGAAAGCCTGTGGTTCAAATCCTAGCTTACCAAGTCATCTCGAATAAAAAAAAATTATATAAAAATATTTCTTCGGCAACTTCCTCTGAAAATGAATTAAAAATTCCATGAAAACTTTCTCAAATAAGTCGTTCGGAGTCAACATTAAATAGAAGGTACCGCCTACTATTACTACACCCAACATGAATGCTGTAAGAAGCTAGGTTGTGGTCCTAACTAAAGGTCTGTAATGAGCAATTAAGTAACTCAGTAAGTGCTTTAAATTATGCTTATTATCGCATAAAAATAGATTCTGTGAGAAGCGTCCCAATAGCTCCACCATCAAATGCTATGAAACTAAGTATTCAAAGATTTTAGCTTTCAAACTAAAATGTATTTGGCACCCTGTATTTTAATTTAATTTTATAATAATTTTGTGTACGAATATACGTAAGTGCTGCTGGTACATGTACGTGTTTATTTTCTTGTAATATTATTACGAATGTTAAAAGAAACAAGAAGAAGAAGAAGAAGCAAAAACACACAAAAAAAAATGCTGATAAAAAAGAAACAAATGTTGTAATCCTTAAATACTTTAATAACACTTTGGGGCTACTCTTGTTAAAATGTCTGTTTATGTTGTTTTTATCTCTTGCATACATACTTCTTTTCTGGTATATGGCATGTATGTATGTATGTCTTCTTAAATACATATGTACATACATATGTATTCATTTTTAACAATCTTATGTACTCAGACACTGCTGGCATTCCGTTTTCTGCTTGTGATTCCTTCTTCTATTATTCAGAAATATTTTTTTTTTGTTTTATTTCGTATTTTAGTTTTAAAACGTAGAAACCAGAAACTAAAGTCTTGAAAAACAAATATTCTGTTATTCTTAATTCGTTTTGAAATTTGTTTAAGTGATACTAAAAACAAAAACAAGACATTTGTATGTTAAAACCTCAGCTATTGATGCATTTAAATTTAACCAAGATGAGTTTTGTTTTCTTAAAACTACAAGAATTGAAAAGTTTTTGAAGTTCAATGCTCGTGGTGATGTTATGCAAATAATAAATCGACATTATAATCAATAACCAAGTACACAGTTGAGGTTAGATTAGCTTGGGTAGGACAGCGTACAGTACAGTATTAGCACTGATATACCTTCTCTTGGAGACTCAGTCGATCCATTAAGAAAAATCGCTTCTGAAAAGGAACTATAAAAGACCAAATTTGAGTAAAAACAAAATCAGAACTTGAGAGCATAAGGATTTCTAACGAGGCAAGGAATCCTAAGAAAAAATGAAAAAAAAGATAAGAGAAGGAAGTTTCCTATCCAACTTGCCAAAGTTGACACAATGTTCTGTATATAAACTAGAGTCAATCGCTTTCACAAATCCCTTTAGATTCTAAAGCGCACAGTATTTTAGACATATCAGTTGAAATATCACCTCGACAGACTAGTGCAGTGACATAAAATATAATCGTTTATTTATTATGCCTCTTTACATACATACCAGAAATCAGCAATGAATAGTTTTTTCGCTAATCATAAGTACTCATGAAATTTTGAGTATGAGTGAGTCAACAGTATTGAAGTTTAACTACTCTGATTCATTCGTACGCACTACAATATTGATTTATAAGTACAGGTTGCAATGAGTATGAGTACAACGTTGACATCAAACTCATAACATTCGAAATATGTTTGATTTATACGCCTACTCATTTAGATTCATAAATTTAGAAAAATACTTCTAATACTTATAAATGATTCGAGTGATTCGAATGATTCATCAAAATTTACAGTCTTAGTTGTTGTTGCTTTTACACAAAAAGAAGAAAAACAACCATGTAGTGAGTATTGTAGAGTTCGTACGCCAATCATACTTACTTTGTGATTCTTGTAAATGTTGCGTAAGGGAGAAACGAAATCAAGAACATCATGCGTATTGTTAAGTATGAGTACGATGAGTACTTCAAGCTTTGAAAAGGGGTAGTATGGGTATGATTTTAAAATAAGTATGAATGCGTATAATTATCAGAAATTATGAGTATGATTTGAATCTACTCATTTTTTTGAATACTCATTGCTGATCTCTGATATATACACATACATAATTTGATCATTAGAAGCCTCCAGTCAGGATTATGACCTAGCTTCCCTCATCACTTATGTTGCGCTTATTAATTTTATACATAAGCGGGAAGGACCAACAGTTTAAAGTCGACTCAAAACTACAGATTTTTTGAGAAACTTTCCATGGCAATCTCTTTTACTCTCAGACTTTTTTCCATAAATCTGCTGAGCGAAAGTCGCCGAAGAAATACCTTTTAATTTTCGTATTTTTGGAGATGTGGCGTACGAATCGTGGCCTTACGTCTAATATGCCAACACACTACCTACTAGACTACGGCTTCTTTACATAACCTACAGAAATAAGAACTTTTCCTGTTTCATCTACTAATCCTATAACTAAAAACCATTCCTCAGAAGTTGTATGAAAATACCTCCTACAAAAGATTAGCATCATATCTACAGGTTTGATCGTGGTGAGTAAACCGAACCTTCGCTCAAAAATTAGAAGGAAGATGAAAATTGAAGAAATACGGAATTCTTTTTTGTTGTTAAGGCCAAAGCTGACACTGATCTCACTAGTCCATCTGCAAACTTCGTTACAAGTAATCTCAAAACGGCCATAATTAACATAAGGCGGCTAAGCAACATCTTAGGCACTCAGCTAAGTAAGACATAAAAGTTGTGATGCTGTCCAACATAAATTGTTACTACTGAGCTCTTTTTCATATTTTTTCTAAACCTTTCTAAAGACCTTAACAGCTCCTAGAACTTTCGCCTGAAGAAAGATTATTCGATTCCTTGATATTGGTTCCATAGGACCATAGAGCACTGGAGCTTTCTATTCCTTCAGTAACTTCCTCTCAGCAGATTTCTGGTAAGAACTCAGAGAGCAAAATAAAATGGCCATGAAGAGTTTCTCAAAAATTCGTCATTCGAAATCGACTTTAAACTGTAGGTTCTTCCACTCACGTGTAAAATTAACACTGCATAAGTATTGTGAGAAACTAGATTGTAATCTTGATTGAAGGAATGTAATGACCAATTATGTATGTATGTATGTATTGGACACTCATGAATCTCACATTAATTGAAATCGTCCCAAATTCGGCCATTTCGATAGGTCACGTTTCCATTTATTCAGACAGGGGCCTCATCAGTGAAGATGATTATGAGAAGTAAAGCAGGCGGTACTTAGCTCGAGCATAAACAGCCACTTTAATGAAACAACTTTATTATTTACTCATGCTGTTGAATGCTATATTTGTCCATGTTGATTTGTTAAAAACAGACTGAATAAATTACAACCAATTTGACCGTTCCAGCTCACAAAAGATGGTCCTTATCAACTGCGAAAGGTTGCATTTCTCTGTCGCAAAGATACCTATAAAATGCTGAGTCATTCCCAAACATTTGTCACTTGTTAAGCACACCTCGTATATGTTTAAATATGGAATAAGCAAATATTTTCATTTACTTTTATTCTTATCCCCATGGATATGTTGTTTTCCAAAGGAAACTGTTTGATTCATATTAATTTTAATATGATTTCTTCTTCGAATTTTCTTTTACAAACTATCTATCTTTTTTTTTTTTAATCTACAGAGAATTAGTGTTGAAGTTGTCTTGCCTTGCCTTGGCTTGCTTTGAAATATATTCATGTGGCTTCATTTGCATTCTATTAATGAAATACAAATATTCTTTAGAGAATATAAATTTGGTTTATGGCATACGTATGTACATATAAATAATATGACCATAATATTTTATATTTGACTATTGCAAATATTTGCTTAAATTAAGGATTTGCAGTTTTTTTTTTAATTTTATTCTTCAGTAGAGACTTAAAAGGAATTTATTGGAGAATTGAGAAGACAATAAATAATAAATATTTCATTAAAAGAGATTTTATTAACTCAGATTCATGTGTGCGTATGAATTATTTATTTCAAAAAATATTTATTTAAATTTCTTTTTATCAATTCCTATGACAATATCATCAGTGAGCATTACTCATACAGAAATATTCTTTTTGGAAGATAACAAATCTCTTAGGAAATCTTCATACGTTTTTGTCTTAGGTTATGAAGCCAAAGTTAACCGATGTTAGTTTGCAAATCACTCGGTTCATTATAATATCATTAGAAACTATATTCGTAGTTCAAAACCAGCTAGTTTATCTATCATTAAATCCAACACAATTTCCCAAAATCAAACACTAATTTAGAAATCATAGAGAAGTGTTACTTTCTTACACAACTATTGCCCAACCCATCTCAAATCTGTTATATGATAGTAACTTGAATACTACAATATTCGCTTGTCAACTTAAAGCAATGACTCAACAAAGTTCCTTGCAAAATAATTAAGAGACGTTAAAATGCAAGAGCAAGGGGCCTGTGAACAGGACCGTTTTCGGGAAAGAAAGTTGGTACCAAACTGTCTTTACAATAAAATTCCGCTGTCTAGCTGGAGTCAAATATCGTTGAAAATTTAGTCAGAGTGAGTTCATTGAGTTCGTCATTCACAATAACGGAAGCTACTTACTCATTTCGAAGATAGAAGGACCAATGACAGCGTCAGCATGTAAATCGCATCAAACTGTTAACTTTAATGAAAATAATGATGATTCGTTAATGGCATGAGGACTGTCTTCATTTCAAAAACGGCAGTTTTACTTATTGCCCTTTAACCGGAAATATTCTTGATCACTAAACACAATTCTCAGATAAAAATACAGATTTAAATGCGCAAAAAGTGATATTGTCATAAGTACAAGCGATTGTCATTTGGTTTAAATTTTTACACGGACTGTATTTGTGTCATGGTTCAGACCAGACATCAGCAATGAGTATTTAAAAAGATGAATAGATTCGAATCATACTCATAATTTCTTATACTTATACGCAATCATACTTATTTTAAGATCATACTCATACTACTTATATTCAAAGTTTGAAGTACTTATCGTACTCATAATTAGCAATATGCTTGATGTTGTTGATTTCGACTCTCCTTTACTCAACATTTACAAGCATCACAAAATAAGTATGATTCGCGTATGAACACTACTCTCTAGAAGGTTTGTTTGTTTGTTTGTTTGCTTTGCTTGCTGTCTTTATCTTTTTCTTTCTTCTTCTTTTGTAAATGCAACAACAACTAAAACTGTAAATGTTGATGAATGATTCGAATTACTCGAATCATTTATGAGTATTATAAGTATTTTTCTAAATTTATGAATCTGAATGAGTAGGCGTATGAACATAACATATCTCGAATGTTATGAGTTTGATGTCAACGTTGTATTCATACTTATTGAAACCTGTACTTATAAATCAATGTTATGGTGAGTACGTATGAATCAGAGTAGTTGAATTTCAATACTGTTGACCCTCTCACACTCGAAATTTGATGACTGCTTAAGAGCAGCGAAAAAACGATTCATTGCTGATCTCTTGTTCAGAGCACAGCTCAACGATCTGGAACAAAACGAAACATGAGAAGAATATTTTATTTCTTTTGGCTAAAACTCTGAGAGCAAATAAATTTGCAATGAAATGTTGTCCTGGAACGACAGATTTTGAGAAAGATTTTCATGTCAGGTTTATTTACTCGCAGAGTTTTTGCCAGAAATCTGCTGAGAGCAAGTCGCCGAAGAAATATTTTATTTTTCATATTTCATTTTGATGTCTGGCCTGGGCTCTAACCTGGGATTTTCGTCTAATAAGCGAACACACTACCTACTAGACTACAGCGACTTCTGGAAGTATAAACACTAATGGATAAAAATTAACACATACAACATAACTGGTGTAAGAAGCTAGACCGTAAGCCTGACTGAAGGGCTAATTATGTATGTATGAACACCAACAACATGTGATTGTATGTGCCAAACAACGCTTGTCAAATTGGATATTCTGCAGGAACGATTTTATCTGACGTGGTAATTTTCCTAAATTGTAGGTATGTCATCTAACCATAACCCATTTCGTCGTTGAAATTATATGCCATAAACATTGAAAAATTGGACATTTCGGATGCGTCACACTCTAAGAAACCTTGGAGGATATTTGAACGATGTCAATACATATTTTTCTGTGAAACGAATAAAAAATTTCGATGGTATTTCACACACAATTTGTTTCATTTAAATTTAAAGATAAAAAGTATTTAAAAAGCTGTATATAATACAGTGATTGAAAGTAAATACTTCAAGTAAATGATGATCAAAACTATGTTTTGTTTTCATCAAGTTATTAAACGAATTTAACAAACAAAAAAAGCATTCTTAACACATTTTAATTTATTTTGTTTTTCTGTTAAACAAATTTCAACTCTATTAATTGAATTTGTATGAAATAAATTTGTTTGCATACTAAATTGTTTTAAATAAGCGCCAATGAATGGCTTTTTATAATGGAAACAGTTTTTTTTTGTTCTTCCTGCACTTTATGTAAAACAAAAAAAAAAGAAAAATAATCTTCACCCAACACTTTTAAAGTAGTAAAGTAAAGATAAGTGTCCTTATGCAGTGTATAAATGCATAAAAAATCAACATCATGATCATAACATTGAAATGAATTGAAGAGTCATTCAGAAAAGCTTTTTTGCCTGAATCCTGTATTGATACTGATTGATATGGATTGACGATGATGATGATGTTTTTCTGTTTATAGTACATACATACACATATTGAAATTCATTAATATTCATTTATGTTCAACATTTTAATAGATTCTTAAGTGGGCATGAATATTTATTAAACACTGTATGAATATTTTCGATAAACAAAGTAAAAAAAAGAGGATTTTGTACTCGTGGTTTTACTACTCAACGCTACTTTACTTTATTCTACACTGCACTACAAATGTAGCCGTAGCTGTTGATATTTATTTTTACTTTTCATCATTTAAAGCATTGTAAACACTTAAAATACACATATACACATACATTTCATACATACAAACAAACAAACAAACAATTTTCCATTGGAAAGTACTCAATAAATGTTTTTGTACGTACAATTTATATGTTCGCAGCACACATACAAATGGCTATACTTGTACGTGTTACTCTTTCTCAATCTCTCTCTCTCTCTCTCTCTTCACTAAAGCATAAGAGTAAGAGTTCATTTCGTATTAATTGGTCTATTAAGGAATTGTTTATTTAGGACTGATTAAAATGTATTTTCTCAATATTATTGAGTGAGTACTGAACTGTACTAAACTGTACCATGGTACCATGATATATCGAATGAAGTTGATATAAAATAAAATATAATGCCAACACCAACACCAATACCACTCAGAAAATGTTATTGAAAGTATAAATGAAAGAGTAAATGAAGTAGTCATCGTCGTCGATACAAAAATAAATTAAAAGATGGAATCTATACATACATACATACATATATACAAACATCTTGAAATAAAGTAATTTATACTTGAAATTTGAGATGAAAGAAAGAAGATAATTTAAAACAAATAAAACAATTTAAGCTATATTGTTGAAATGAATTGAGTATTTGTGTGTATATGCATGTGATTTAAGTACTAAATTTTATTTTATTTTTTACTTTCCAAGAGATATTAAGTTTATATGGCATTAAGTAGGATTTCTTGTTGTCTATCAACTTCATATAAAAGTATTAAAAAAAAGGAATGTGATACCAGATAAAAGATTTAAAACTGAAAATATACGCATATATTGCAGGATATAGTTATTAAGAAGTACCAGCTGATTGCTATTAGTATCTAAAGGGTCCGCCAAATAACCTATATTGTTTTGAAAATGCTTTAAAAAAAGAACTGCTGAATATTTTCTCAAATTTCTTTTTTTATTTGAAAGTACAATCCTTCCGGTTAATAATGGAAAATAATTTCATTCAACCATTTACGAAATAAGCACTAGTTGAAAAAAAAAGTTAGATGTCGGACCCGATATTATCCATGAAATTTCATATTGACTGTCTAAATAAATTAAAAGATTTGCAAGTAAAATCCTATCATCTAACAAGTATTGCACCGCTTTCAAAATTGTCATAAAATAGGCTTGGAAAACATTCCAGTGGTCAGTGATCAGATTTGAAACACTGGAAACAAAGCTACCCCAAATGAACTTTATAAATCTTTTCTAAACAGCCCATCTCCAATGCCTTTAAATGAGATACAATCAGCTCTTGTCTTTGAGCCGCCGCAACAGCCCAGGAATCGAGCAGGAATCGAGCTTCGAGGCTAAGGTCATTCCCGTGCTTAAATCATTAAATGATATCGATACTTTTTACCATTTTTATCTAATGTATTGGAACGACTGTTACACAACCAAATTACTACCTATTTAAACCACCATCAACTACTGTTTAGCAAACAATATGGATTTTGAACAGCTCATAGCTGTGTTTCTTCGCTGTTAAGTGTATCCGAAGATATAAGATCAAATATTGATAATGGTGGTATCACACTTTTGGTACTTCTGGACCATTAAAAAGCGTTCGACTCTGTAAATCATGATATACTTTGTAAAAAGATATAAATACAACAATTTTTATTTTTTTTCGAGTGCATCAGCACTAATAAAAACCTATCTCGCTGATAGATAACAGTCTGTCTCTGTTGACTAAAGGAGTACCGCAAGGCTCTATTCTTTGACCACTACTGTTAACTTTGTACAGAAATGATTTACCTAATTGTCTCTTGCATAGTAATATCAACCTTTATGCAGATGATGTACAAATATATATATATTGTAAAAAGGACTCAATTGATGACTGTTGTGTAAAACTTAATGAGGACCTTATACATTACTGAGCATTTTCAAACTGCTTATAGCTGAATCCTACAAAGTCAAAATGCCTGATTATATGCCAACGAAATCAGAATATTGTCATTGATATTCCGATTACTTAGGAAACAGAAACATTTCAATAGTTGAATCAACAAAAAACCTTGGTATAATTTTTAACAAATCTCTTCAATAGAATACCCATATAAATTCTGTCTCCGGAACAATTTTCTCTATGCTTAGAACGCAATATCCCCTACAACACATTATTCCACTTGATATTCGTGTGCTTCTTGCGAAAACGTACTTGATGTCCAAATTGTTATATGGCTGCGAAATTTATGCTTATTGCGATTCAACAAATAAAACTAGATTAACTGTAGCGTATAACGCGATTCTTTGATATGTCTACGGCATAACAAGATATGCTGGTACTTTCCAGTATTCCGAATCATTATATGGTGTTGAATTAATGGATTTATTTAAAATCAAAGCATTAACTTTACTACACAAAGTTATCTACACTCAAGAACCATCTTATTTATTTAATCGTATTCAATTTGCAAGATCAAACAGAGGAAAACAAATCATTCAGTTAAGTTGTTTAATAGACTTCAAAGCGATTGGTTTTAGTTCAACCCGTTATTCAGTTATTCAGTAAGATATAGAACTTTAATATCGGAGTGGCAATTTTTCACAAATACAATACAATGAATTAGAAACTAAATTATACCAAACAATTTTGATATTTTTTTTACTTAAAAATGAAATACTTGAAGTAAAAATTGTAATTAGAATATTTTCAAAGATAAACGTTACATATTAGCTACCATTGGTATGCCATCGATTATCATAGCTTAAAACAACTTTTCATACGTTACATGAACGCAGTAATCTAAGTAGAGTTATACTCTTCCTTTTGCAATATGCTGCATAGAAGTCTGCCTCGATTTCTTTACGTCTTTTTTATTGCTCCCACTGAAAAAATGAAATGTTGACTTATATTGTGTGAGTATTATTTTTAGATAATTAATTAAATTATAATCACAATTTTATTTCCAAAAAAGAAAAAAAAAATAAAATGTTTTGAATATGATATCTTGTATGAGCAATAATTAATTACGTATTACTCATACGCTACATATTTGTACGTATGTATTTAGAATTTTTGGTATGGTGTCTCACAGAGTGGAAAAAGGCTGAAAATACAGTGAGCAAGAAAAAAAAAAATGATGATGCATAAAAAATATAAAAAAGAACGTTGAATGTTTGAAATCTTAAAATTTAATAATAATAACAAATAAATTTAATAAAACATTCTTCATTATGGTCATATATAAAGAGAAAAGCCTTTAAAATTAATTCATACCAATATTCGTAGTCAAATAAACAAAAATTGTACAAAAAAGAAAATTTTATGAATACAGGGTACTCGGGGTATAATGAACTCTTTATAATTCGAACTATTGGGTAAAGTGAACTCGCTGTTTTTTAATTAGTTACACTAAATGCAGTAAAGAAGTTGCCGTAGTCTAGTACGCTTATTAGACGTGAAGCCCGGGTACGAGCCCCAGGACAGACACCAAAACGAAATATGAAACAAAAAAATATTTCTTCGGCGACTCCCTCTCTGATAGTAAATAAACGAAAAAGCTTCTCAAAAGTATGTCGTTCGGAGTCGACGTTAAACTAAAGGTTTCTCCACTCAATTATAAAATTAAGGCACACAACATGAGTAATGTGAGAAGCTAGGCCGTAATCCTGACTGAAGGGTTGTAATGGCCAATTAAGTATGTATGTATGTGTAAATGGAGTGAACGCTGTTTTATTTTGCACGAAGAATGAAAAAATAAGCAATAGTTTTGCAATATCATTATTTCTTTTGTGTGTCTATATCTAGGTCAAGACATATTTAAAACAAAGGGACCTGCAACTAAAATCAATGCTGTTTTTTTGATAGCTCACCTTGTCGTCCACTCCAGGACGGGTTCATCTTTGCCATCAAATGTAACGCAAACAAATTAATCCAACCAATGTTGTTCATATAAGATGACATCAGACAGTGGAACTATACAAAAAATCTACTTGTGGTATTTGTTGATTACGATTCCAATACCAGAAGAATTCACTGAAAACAGAAGGTATTGCAGCCACTCAAGGTGTTAAAATTTTTGAAAAGCCAATTTAATGAACTGGAAATAATTCGCATGACTATGAAGACATTTTACTTTTACGTAAATTTCATAACTTAGCTTTACAGAAAGTTAAAATATCTCGTACAAAATGGTAGTATTGAGGAGTACAAATGTTATTAATTTTTACTTTTTTACATTAAATGAAATGGTCTGTGTCTGTCGAATGTTCTGTATTTCACTTAACAATGTTTGGTATGATTATATTGTAACGCAAATGGAAACGACCTAATGTCATTTCACATGAAAACAATAAGCAAAAGCTACAAAAACAAGGACCATGAGTATGAAGAGATAAGATAACGAAAACGCAATGAAAGCGAACTCAACAAGAGGCAATATGTACACAATAAAAACGACACAAATACATTGAACACGTTCCAAGTACACTAACAACAACAAGCATGAGAGAAAAAGGGATAGACAAGTGTGAAGAATGGACAATCAACAAAGTGGTCGCGATAGAGTTCTCGAGAAGGTGAGAACACGAACCTTCTAAATTAAGAACGTTCGTTAGACTGTTTGTGTTGGACTGTAAAAGGATAGAACCAATCAGGCAAGAGTCAGTTTGGTGTGAAGACACGTTGCGTGCGAAGTCGTGGTTTGAAGATCGCTATTGTGAAGATCTACCGAAGAGTTGTTAGTATTGGCACGGACATAAGTGTGAAATAGAATAGTGAACAAGCAATTATTGTTGTATTTACTGTCCATCCTATACACCAATTAATGGTCATATTCTCAAGACATAATTTTGCCACTTTCCCATTCCTTTAATATGAAATTATGACATAAACGCAGTGTTATAAATACCATACGTGGCCGTTATTAATTACCCTCAATTAGTTGGTTTCTTAATTACAACTACACAGTTGCAATTACAATATTTGTTTTACCTAAAGTCATTTATTACATGACATAATTTGCATTTTGTTCTTGACTTCTTGGCTTCTAAGCGAGAAAAATGCACACAACTGAATGACTTTACATAACGCATATTAAGCGAATATGCTTTATATGGAGTTCGCGTGCCAGTAAATGAAATTGTTTAAATTGCTTATTTGACAATAAAAATATGCAATTATTAATCGTGTTGAAGAGTTAATAAACGAGAACATGCTAAATATGTACATATGTAATAACGTTTAACCAACAATTAAAATGTAAAAGTTTCTAATTTATAGCCCATAGAGTCAGGGACTAAGAGTGTACTAAATGGAAGCAAATATTGTTTAAACATACCATAATTATTAAAAAAAATCGACTATTTTAATTAACATACTAACAACTTCAAATTACTTTCTTCTGTACTATATTATAGAAGTAAAAACTAAAAGTCTTTCTTCATTCTGGCTAAATAGTTATTATGCAAGGTTCATAGATTGATATCATAGAAATTAAATACATAAATATGTAAGTACATATGTAAGCACATATGTAAACTCATATGTAAGCACATATGTAAGTACGTATGTAAGTTCGTATGTAAGTTCGTATGGAAATCTTTTTTTATATAAAAATGAATGTGTGTTTATTTGTTTGTGGGTTTGTTTGAAGTCTATAGGCGGCTAAACGGCTGAACCGATTTTCTTGAAATTTTCACAGTATCTTCCTGTATGTCTGGAAGGAGTTATAGGCTACTTATTATGTTGAAATAGGCAAAAAAATAAAATAAAATAAAATAAATAAAAAAATGTATGAGTGTTATTGTCTAACAAAATATTACGTATACGTCACCCCTCAGCTCTATGTAATCTTCTATACATGTATATAAAAATTAATGTTTGTTTGTATGTAAGATATACATTGAATCGTAAACTATCCATTTGATCATGTTATAATCTTTAGCAATGATTTCGCATGAGCCGAGGAAGGTTTCTAAGTTGGTATGACCTATTTCCGACAGGTGGCGCCACTGAAAATTACTAAAAATGAATTAAATCGTAAACTGTGCATTTAATCATGATATGATCTTTAGCAAAATTGTTGCGCATAAGTCGACGGAGATTTCTAAGTTGGTGCGTTTAATTTCCGATAGATGGCGCCACTGGGAATTATTCAAAATGAATTGAATCGTAAACTACGCATTTGATCATGTGTTGATTGGACAAATACCAGACATTTTAGGATTCATTATTTATGATTTATAACAACATTTAGTATAACTCATTTCCGTAAAAAGTCAATCACAAATTTAAAACAATCTAATTTTGGAAAATTTTTTAAAATGCTGTTGGGTTAAATTAGATTGGGTACATTGTGAGATTCTAATAAATTTAAACGCATTTTTAACGTTGTTCCAGTGCAATCATTCCTCTAAACCGGCAAGCAATTGGTCGACCTACAACTCACGCATGGAAGAAAAGAGCATTAAGAACCTCAGAATCAGACAGGCAACGAGCATTGAGACTGGAAAATCTTAGAGGACATGTCGCTGAGACCCGCTGGCATGAATCACGTGAACAACGAGAAGTGAGATTAGAAACTGATCGAATGCCTACTACTGTCTGAATCCTGTTCGTCTGAATCATCTGGACAACGTTAAACAAAATCCATAAAATGATTCAATATTAATTGGATATTTGTGTAATGTCTTTCCTGCAAATTTATTTTAGTTGGTCGCGCAGGGTACAGCTAGTACATATATAACTATGTATTGTTACGTTTTTACCTTTTAAAAACGTTTAAAATATAAGCTCGTAGATTGTAAATGAAATAATAATAAATTTTTGTTTTATTGTTCTCACAATACTGTGTGCCACAGTTCACAACTTGATGTAAACAACAACAATTGCTTTGTTTGTTATTCCTAAACAATAAAAATTACTAGACAATTGTTCGACAGATCTTTCTGACGGAGATCTTCAAACCACGATTACTCTCTTCAAACACACCGTGTCTTCATACAAGACTGACTGAACTTTTTCTAAGTCCGTCGCCTGCTTTGTCTTGCCTTTAATATGGCAATGTAAATAATCTGATGAACGTTCTTGATGGCAAATGTTCCTGGTTCCACCTTCTCGAAACCTGTATAAATGTAAACATCGTTGTTTATATTCATTATTGTTGTTTGTGTATTTTGTTTACATTTATTCTTGTTGGTATATTTTTGTATGCTTCTTTATCATTTTTATGTGTTGGTTGATTAGGCGAAAGCCTCTGCTTCAAACTCTAGCTCAGACATATCGAATAAAATGGAATATTGAGCATTTTTTTCGCAATAACGGTGAGAGTAAATAAAAATTTCTCACAAATCTGTCGTTCTGAGTGGACTTTATCCACTCATGGATAAAGAGTGTGAAAAGCTAAGTCGTAATTTGGACTGTAGCATTGTAATGACCAATCAAGGGAGTTAGTAAGATTGGCAATCCACTGCAGCGGGCTTGATCTTACACAAACACACACTCAAAAATTTGAAAGCCACGTGTTGACTAGCCCCACAAATCTGATCAAATATAACTGTAAGCAGAGTAAAACTTAAAGTCGCCGTAGTCTAGTAGGTAGTGTATTGGCTTAGTAGACGGGTGGACGTGGTACAAACCCCAAGTCAGACATCTACAATGAAACGGAATATAAAACATATATTTCTTCGATGACTTCCTGTCAGCAGATTGCGAGCAAAAAATCTGAGAGTGGCATAAAACTTCCATTTAAAGTTTCAGAGCCCATCAACATTAGACTTTGGTTGCACACTGGGCTGGGAATAGTCCACAACGACTTCTGCAGTAGAGAAAGAAAATTAGAACAAGCAACATGTTCTCTACCATTTTCCAGCACTTAGACATTTGAGTTAAAGGATTCTTTGAATTTATAGAACTCAGAATTTATTGATAAAATTTGTCTAGCTAAAGGTGATATGATATGATGATATTATGATATGATATGATATGAGCTATGGATTCGGAATGGCTGAGATGCCAACCATAAGTTAGAATTCTGAGATTGAATAAGAATAATCGTCTGTTATAAAGGGATCCAAGTAAACTATACTTCTTGTGGCAGCTAACAATTTAACGTAACTTTATGAAAAGGAAACCAATTCACATCGCCTCTGCAGTTATGACATTATTCCTGTACCACTTTTTATATAACTTTTGTATTTAATTAATAATTTTTTTATTATTAACTTATTAATTAAGAGAAAAAACTTGTAATTATCTTCGTAAAACCTCTTATAGTTTCGATTCCAGTTGAGAAAACAGCTTTGCTTTTACACTTCAATTATTCTTGAGTAAAAATTTCTGTTAAAAGCTTTCAGATTACTTCTGTATTTTATTTATTCACTGTTTGCAATCATAAAATTTTATATTATTAGCCCAAGTACGTGTTGTACCATTTCTGCAACCCCTCAGGTTATATATCCTTTAAAAATATTAGCATTTAATATGCAAAAAAAAGGACAGAGAACAAGATCCAATAGGAGGGTGAAATTTGATTTTAAAATGAACCTGGTGAAAATGTTAAAGAAGATTGTGAATTTTCTTTTTGTGCTTTTGTAGTTGTTTTGTTATATAAATTTCTAAATAAAAATTTACATTTAATTTGCATATGTTAGTTAAGAAAATCTTGTTATTTTTATAGATTACGTGTCGACATCAAGCCATGGTAATTTGTGGTAATTTTTACTTTGATTGGAAATTTTCTTTCGCAGAGACAAAAAAAAGTCACAATAAGTGTCAATTAAATTTGATTAACATGTACAGATGGGTACAGAAAAAGCAGTTAATAGATGATGAGAAGAAAAAAATAAAAAGAATGAAATCGACTTTGGGTTTAAAAAAATGTTTTACTTTCTTTACTGGCCTTTAACAACACTTTCAGTAGAGTGAACGCTCTTCTTCTCACACCACCCGTGTTATGTTTGTTAATATTATTTATCACACACCACAGCCCAAAAAGTATACTAGACTTACTAGACGAAAGCAGTTGATATTTCGAAAAAAGAAATACGTGGTCATTTGATGACCATAAGCCAGCAGTCTTCTGGCAAGAGTTCTTAAATCGAAATCAACATTCACTTGTAGGTCCCGCCAGTTATGGTTAAAATTAACATCCACTACATGGGTGTCTGTCAGAAGATATACCACGATTATAAGCATCATGGATATATAGGTTTATAAGGGGGTCACCAGGGACAAATCCAACAACACGTATAAATAATAAAATTTCTTTATCAAAATGGGTGTGGTATTCGACCAACGTATTGCACGCTTTTCATTGAAAAATCAGCTTCATCGATGTGGCAAATTGATGGATGTATGGATAGGCAAGCAAACAAAATTATTAAATCCGGTATGATTTCATACCATACGAGATACAAGAACGTCCAATGCACCCCGAAAAAATCACTGTTTAATGTGGATTTTGGGATGGCAGCGTCATCAGTACATATTTCTTTGAGGACTACATTGCCCAGGCCATCATTGTCAACGGCGAACTCTATAGGTAGGAACAATCCATATGAGATCCAAGAGCCTCCAATGCAACCTAAAAAATACAGTGGGTTATCGCGTGAACGTTGACGTCGATTCAGATTAATTGTAAGCGATCCACAGAGGTCTTTAAAGGAAACACAACATTAAAAATCGGTCATCATTGTTTTCGAATTTCAACATTTATTGACTCACCCCCGTCCAATACAATCCATCCAGGAAGTCCTTTTAACACCTGGAAATGGAAGAGGGGCAACATCACAGGAAGGTCAGGCAGTTTTGCCGCCTACTGGGAAAGAGAGGTAGAAATCAACAATCAGCAAGATTCCCCACCACTACAGCAAATAAGCGGAAGTCGTTGTTTTTAGGCATCGATAAAATGCAGCTTCATTATCCTCGGAGTTGCTACACCTGCTTAAACGGAACAGAAAGATAGACCAATGATATGGAAACAAGGCAGAAATACTTTGTGAAAGCTACAGAAGACCCCGCTTAACGCTGTATTATCAGTATTACACGGTAGTATTGGGATTCCCCTAAATCGCACAGTGTGTTAATATTTGTTGTATATATATGCAAATGAAACGGCCATGCACCAGCCAAAATCGGTGCACTATATAGCGACGGTGTATCTTTTTCAATGCTCTTTTGTTAGTCTCTCCAGAATAAAGATTCCAACTGTATTTGCCGAAGTCGCAATCACAGTACGCGCGGTCTTACTGTATATGCTTCAAAAGGGGGATACTAGAAATATAGATCCCTATGCCAACGGCCGAGTTTAGCCTGATTTGTGCGACAAACTTATGGAAAATTGGACAATTAGGATATATTTCACCCGAATAAGCAGTGGTGGACATTTGTCTGTAGTTCATGCCACACAGAATGGTATCAAGAGGTATTTAAAATGAAAAAAAATTTCAACGATATCTCAGCTATATTTTACAGACCTGTAAGTCCAGATCTTTACATAAAATTTTGCATGAAGTCGCAGCACACAGTTCAACAATTTGAGAACAGCAACGAATAGACATTTAGTCGCCTTCATCAAGATTAGTCGCTAGCGCGGCAATATTTTCTTTCGTACACATATTGCTTTTTTTCACCGATTTTTATGAATCAAGAAGAGTGAAATTTGTACGAAAACAGTCCTTATACACCAAGAGTAAACAGTCTGATGAACGTTCTTGAAGGCGATTATTAGTGGCTTCGCCTTTACGAACTCTCAATAAATGTAAACATTATTGATGTTTGCGTATTTTGTTTACATTTATTCTTGTAGTATTTGTTGGTATATTTTTGTTTGCTTGTTTACCAATTTTTTATGATGATTTTTGTTGTTGTAGTTTGGTTTACTTGTTTACCAATTTTTTATGCAGGTTTTTGTTGTTGTATTTTTGTTTACTTGTTTACTATTTTAATGATAAACAATGTAAAAGCAAAAAACCAGTATCTATACTCTTCACTTTCGTAAGTTCTTTTTAAGCTTCGTAAACGTATTGCTGTTTTTAATGTAAGTTTCCGCCAATTGGAAGCGTTAAAGGATTCATGATGACTTGTTATCGATATCAATAGATCTCCTAAATTCCTGATAAAGACTTAAATTTTATTTTCAAACTTCTGATTAGAAAAATTTTTAAATATCTTATCAACTTTAATATTTTATTAATCTTCTTAAATTTAGTTTTAAACAATTCCAAAGTAAATCTTATAAAAATAATTTTCTTTTTTACATTTTTTTGCAGATAAATTCTTCAAAGTTTTCCATCATACATACATATGTATGTATATACCGTGAACGCACACACAACAAATGATAAATTGAATGTGCAACAAGCAACAATGTAAACAAATTCAAAAACTGTGCAACAGGGGACATCAGTCATTCGAGTGACATTTATTTATGAAACTGAATGATAAGCAAAAAACAGCAAAAAAAAAGGAAAAATAAGAAGAAAAACAAACTTAAACATGAACATGAAAAGAGCAAAATATTTCACAAGTACTTGTATAAAGAAAACTAAAAAAAAAACCAGCAATGAAAATGAAAGAAATATGCAAAGTTTACTTTGCACAAAACAGAGCACATCTTCAACACAATTTTTTTGTTTTTGTATTGTACAAAAAGTAACAACAATAACAACAATTCCAAAGTAAGTACGTAAGTAGATTTAGGAAAATAAGATTTAGAAAATTGTCAAAAGAAAACTAAAAATACTTTAAAAGGAAAACAAAAAGAAAATTCTCTTCGCAAATTATAGATTTAAAGCAGAACACAATGTCAAACAAATAAAACAGAATAGTCACCCTAGTCTAAATTATATTGTAAACAAAGATATTTTTATTTAAAATAATTTAATTTTAAATATTCAACTTCTTTTCCGTTCTCAAGCAAATTTAATTGAGATTCTTTGAGAACGACATTGGCCAGGGCGGCACTGCGAACGGCCTGCGCTGTTGGTTGACGACTATCAATTTACTTGTCATTTATTCAGTCTGTTTTGTCAAATCATCATGGACTGATATAGTAGTCTACAATACGTGCAAATTGTGAATTTGTTTTATCAATTCGGGTTTTCGGTTAGGGCGAGAATTTTGGGCTGGCGATGTCATCTGCACATATTTCTTTCTTGAGCCAGAGAGAGCACTTTAGGCCGATGACTACAATTTTATTTCATTTTTTTTTTTACAAGAATTGGATAGCATGGACACACACATGGACATGTGGTTTCAACAGCTCGTGCCAGAGTAAATATTCAGTGCTAATGCTTTTAGAGCATGGTCATCTCAGATGATATGAACTATCTAATATGTTAGGTATCATAGAAATCTTGCAAAGAGATGGATCGTGTATTATAAAAAGATCTGATAGCACCCAAGAAAGTTAATCCGTTTTAGGGTGGCAGCCAAATTAATTTAACCCAAACTAATCATAAACTGAGTAATCGGTCATTCAAAGTTAGGTACGCTCTCTGTCACCCAATAAATAATAAAAGTTCTTATTTGCAATTATGTGGGTTATACCCGTAAGGCATATACCGTCAGCTCCAAAGTTCTAAACAGAGTAGGCTATTGAATATATATTATGTTCTTATTTTTGACTTTCATCTAGGCTGTCTCACCATCATACACAATACTTACACAATTGTTCGTTACAACCATTCCGTCAGGATTACAACCTATCTTCTCATACCACTTATGTTGTGTTTGTTAATTTTATACATGAGTGGCGGGACTTATAGTTTAAAGTCGACTCAGAGTGACAGATTTTTGAGAAGCTTTTCACTGCAGTTTTATTTTATCTCAGAGTTTGTAGCAGAAATCTACTAAAAGTCGCCGAAGAAATATTTTTTTTAATTAAGGCAACACACGACCTAGTGGTTAATGCTGGAGGTCACAGCCATATCGAAAGGTACGTAATGCTTTTCAGTGGTAGTGAAGTTCTCAGCGATAATCTTCTGGTTTACTTGGAACGCTGCTCAAGTTTACAGTTACCGCATTCTGGTAGATAATGTATTGGCTTGCTAGACGAGAAATCGTGAGTTCAAATCGCAGTCTAATATCTCGAAAAAGAAACAGAAATAATATTAAGTTCGGCGACCCCCTCTTGGCATTCTTCAGGCATAAGTTCTGGCAACAAATATTTGTAATGGCAACAATTAAATGTAATGAAAAAGCTTCTCAAATCTAGTAAACTGTAGGTACCCTCACTTACGAATAAAATTAACAAACATAACATGGACGGTTTGAGAAGCTAGGTTGCTCGTGCAGTATTGCTAGACTCCATACAGTATGCTATAGGCTTCAGTTCTTACCAAAAAACTTCGTTGTTGTCTTCTCATTTTATGATATTTTTAACAGGACAGATTGATGGTGGATGGATCATGATCATGATGGATTGGTTGTCCAAAAATGTCCTGAAATATCTTAATTACTACAATTATTCACATCACTGCCTTGATCTTTAAACATTCAACAAACATTTGTTCTACAAAATTTAAATTTTTAAAATTTCCACATGATATTAGTCACATATTTGTATGTCAAACTTTCCTTTCTTTTCGCATATTTCTAGTGAACATATATACAATAATATATGCTCTTAACAAAGACCAATTATTTACTAAAGTAAAGCCCATTTGAAATATAAATTAATAGAGGCACGCCAATGATGCTTGTGTCACATCCTGTTACAGTGCAATATTACTTCATTCACTTCAATTCAACAACTCTGTTGGTTTACCAAAAAATATTTGACACTCCAATTCAATTGTCATCATCAATAAACTTGAATGTATTGTATCAAATGCTCTCTAAAAACAAATTTTCTCTTGGCCCCATATTTTTAAAAAGTTTTGATTGTTTTCTAAAAAACTAAAATAAAAAAATGTATTTATTTTCACTTGCAACATGTTTTTGGCCGTATTTCCTCTTTTATTTTTTACATGTATCTTTGGGATACATTGTGTTCCAATTTTTTTTTTTTCGTTCACATTCAAACGTATGTGCACATGCCTTTAGAAAAGAGAGGATATTGTGTTGCGTATTGATTTTATCATTTGAAAATTTAATGTGTCGTTCAGCCATTCATTGATTCATTCATTCGCTGTAGAACAAAAAGAAATAATTGTTTTCAGTTTACTTTTTCGTCATTCTTTACAGTTGTCAAATTAAAAGGCATTTTCAAAATGGAAAATTTCATTCATTTTTATGTTTTAGTTTCGAAGATAGAAATATGATGACTCTATATTTGTTTTGTCTAAACTTTTTGTCAAACTTTTGTCAAACTTTAACTAACTACGTTACCTGTTTTGCCTTGCCTTTTATATGGCAGATAAACAGTCTGATGAATGATTGTTCGTTGTTTCGCCTTCTCTAGATCTCTATAAATATAAACATCGTTGTTTCATTATTGTTGTTTGTGTATTTTACTTACATTTATTCTTGCAGTGTTTGTTGTTGCATTTTTGCTTACTTGTTTATCACATTTATTATGCTGGTGTTTGTTGGTATATTTTTGTTTACTTATTTTGTTTTTGTAGCTTTTGTTTATGATTTTAATGTTAAACGATACAAAAACAAAACACCATTTCCATTTGCGTAATAATATTATTAACAGTTATTTGAAATGTTCTAATGCTAATGATACATTTTCCTTCAGCTATGGTAGGTAGCATCATGTTAATGTAGTATATTACGTACTATTTGGTAAAAGTTCTCATTTGAATTGTCATTACATGTCCGAAAAATAATAAGTAAAGTTGATTTGAATTCTAATAAACTTGTCTTACCACTTACCATTGCATTAAGTTTGCCAAATGGTCCTCATTTACAAGTATGTATTAACTTTATCTACAAGAAAAACTGGTCATTTGAATTTATTCATGTGTCCTGTGCAAATTGTATTACGAAAGTAACTTTACATGTTTACTTGTTTACATAAACAAAGATGCTCCTTATAATACCAAGAAATTTTAACGTAATCATTAGGTTTCTATCATTAAGAGGTTTACCATAATTTACTCAATCGTTTGTACATGTTATTGTTCAATTTTCATGTCAAAGTTTCGTACATTTTGTTGATTACCATAAAAATTTAGGAAAGACGTACTAAATTTGAAAGGAAAAAACTGTTTGACACACATAAACAAGGTTAGCCAATATTTCGAAAAATTTTCAAATAAAACAATCTCTCTTTGTCGAATATTTTAAGAGTATTTCTCGTATTGAAAAGGTAAATATTGGTGGAGTATCGATTTTTCTATTAGAATATCTCCTCAATAGGCTTCGTCTTCTGGATGTTACGGAGTGCTCTGCTAGGAGGAGGTTATCAGCTAGAACTGCTAAAATCTGATCTGTAAATTTATTTGTTTTCATACAAAATGCAGAACTTGCACGGGTTTCGGCATGCTTCTTCTTATTTGAGAACCATTTGCGTACAACCACTATGCCGATGGTTAACGTTCACTCACAGTTTCCACTGATAATTGTATGATGAGTTCTGTTGGCTCAAAATGCCTACCGTTGGTCAGCCTAGTGTGCGTAATAATTTGGATTGCTACCAGTCCATATAAGACCCAAGCGTGTCCAATACATACCGAAAGAGTCACTATTTGGTGTGAATTTTAGATTGGCGAAGACATATGTTCATATGTCTTTAAAAACAACCCTAGCCAGGGAGAGTCAGGTTGATGTGGTTAACAAATTATGGCCTGAATTTAATAAACAGGATACTAAAGACATGTGATTTCATATGCAACACAGAACATGTCATATTTAATATTCTGCACGAGGGATGTAAGGTTATGGTCAATTCACTGGGAGGTGATGAAAATCGATCAACGAAATCGTGCGATTTGACCACGTTAAACTTTTTCTTGTATAGTTTCCTTAAGCATATCAGTCATCCACAACATAACCTATGACATTGGTCAACTTCAGCTTGATTTATGTGACAGAGTCAAGGAAAATTGCATATTTCGAGTGCGATCAACCAGAGAAGCCGTGATGAAAATTTGATCGATATTATATTGCACTCATAATCCAATTTATTGAAAGGAGCGTGAACTGGAGCGATGTCTGGGAGCCAAATTACATCACCTCCAAGAGAGGTGACCATGCGCTCAAATCGCTCGTGCAAAATATCAATTGTGGCACGAGCTGTATGGTACGTATCCAAATCTACAAATTCAGGTTAAAAGTTGGTATTCATTGGCCTACAATGCTCTCCCTAGCTAATGTCGTTTTTAAAGAAATGTGAACCGGCCAACAGAAGTTGGAGGGCAGGAAGAACCCTTAATGTTCTCCATTTACAGTCTTGGCCTGGACAACATCTTTCTCAAAGTAATATTGAATGACAAGGCCGCCAAACCAATGCAACAATTTTGTTTGTTCACGTTGCCTTTTATCCAGAAATGGGTCTCAAGGCTGAAAATGGTTTTTCAATGAAAATTGGCGTCAGTTGTCAAGTGCCTTAATGCCCATTCAACGAAGTCAATGTCGTTGTCTAAGGTTGTCCGCAGTGATTGAAAAAAGCAGACACAATAAATAACAACTAGACCGACGTAGCTTCAACAAGATGGCTGTTATCAAATGTCAAATTTTGGTGTAAACGATACTATAATATCTGTATGGAATTTTAGAATGAGGAACTTAGAAGGCCTTTGGTCAACAGTTGTCTTATTTTTGAAGAATATGCAGCAGACCTTAATCGAATTGCAAACGTAGAGTTTGGAATATTTTTTTTTTATAATTTTAATTTAAAAGTCTCCTCTGAGCCTTCACAAAATGAAAATTCGTATACCTAAGGCACAAATGAGTCACAAAGGTAGCAATGATACAAGATAATCCAAACATTGCGTTCAACTGTTGGATTTAATATCTCTGTTTTCCTTTTTCTTTTTTTTGTCTTCTGCTTCAAAGCTCTCTTACTCATGTTATGTTCCAGAGTAACAAACCATAAGATGTCTTATGGCCAACAATATCTAGTGTAGTATGTTAAGGTAAATGTAATAAAGAAATGGATTGAAAACATCATACTTATACATACACAAGCACAAGTACGTTTTAAACAATTTTTGAATTAGTCAAGTATATCTTATGTCACTGTGTATAAAGATTTTGTGATTGTAACTTTTGAGCTTGTAGTAGTAGTAGTAGTTGTGTGGTTGGATTTTGTGGCATGTTGTTGTCCAAGCGTATTGAACTTTGCGTGTTTTCCATTGATTACACAAACGTGAATAAGCTTCTTTATTGGGATTTTCTAAGTGTATGTGTGTTGTCAACAGATTTTCTTCTATAACTACTTCAACCATGATCTGTTATTTTGTTACTCTTGTATTACAATATCCTGTAAGCAACAATCTACTCCATTTTCTATTCCTTTCCTTTTTTTGATACTTTTTTTCTCATTCAACCTTAATTTCAATTTCAGCTTTACGAATTACAACAAGTAAAATTCTGTTCTTAGTATAGAGACATATTTTTTGTTTATATATTCTCACACGAACACATATAAACACACTAATCCATATACACATATTGAGTAATGAAAGTAATAAAGAAGTAATTTTCATTTCTCTCTTGTGTTCATTGGCAGTCATGTTACAATGATGATGAATATTTACTGAATTCATCACTACTATGATGACGTGAAAAATGTGTCAAAAAATAAGAAGAAAATTAGAAAAACTTCGGAAGTTATCAATATTCTAAGCTATAGAGATTTAGGAGAGGAAAAATTATTGCCATAAAACATGAAATACAACATTTTTGAAAATCAACATTATTTGTTACACGAACTGGTTCACTATAATTATTTGCAGTCACCATCAGGCATGGCAGCTATGAACACAACACGGAAACTGAATGCCACCAGAATATGGATACATAAATGGAAGCGATGGTCATACAAATATGAAATATTGACTGATATTCGATCCTGGGTTTGTAACCGAAAAGATCTTAGTACGGCAATGGTGTACGCCTTCTTTACAAAATGCTTCAAGTATTCAAAGAACGATCCAGATTGCAATGAAAAGCTTCACTCTAGGATTGTTTAGGTCAGTAAAATCTTAAATTGTTGCTTAAACTTCGTGACTCTTGCATCGGATCTCTGGATTCTATCTCCGAACTGTGACAATTAATAACGGCCATCCTGTTGACAAATTAGTTGTCATTTATTCCTTATGTTTTGATAAACCTCCATGGGCGTATATGGAGTTCAACAGCAAATAAAAATAATAAAATTGTTTTATTAAAACGGAGAAGACTATTGGAGTCCACTGGTTCTGTAAACGATCTACCAACGTCGACGGAACAAAATATCTGTTAAAACTATTGCTGCTGTTCGCGAAAGTGTGCAAGATAATCCAAGGCACTCGAGCTTTCTAAGACCACAATTTGCATAATTTTTCATCTTGCTTTGGGCAGAAAGTAAATGACACAGACAACGACATGTAATCGCTAAATGGGTACTGCTGCAGTTTAAAACTGACCCCAATTTTAATCGAAATATTATCTTGAGCAGTGCGGTTAATTTCCGAATGAATGGGTACGTAAATAAACTAACCTGTTGAATTTTGGGACGATACCGAACTATATAAGATTCAAGAGCGACGAATACGTTACTAATCACCCATTGCATGATGAGCGTTTTGGCCGGCAGCATCTTCGGTCAATTTTCCTGTGAGAGCGAGACAAGCCAGGCTACTACTATCAATGGCGATCCTTTCAAGTTGATGATTGCCAACGTATTTTTCTTGCTGAATTGGATGGTTCGAACATCATCGACAGCTGATTATAACAGGATGGCGCTACGAGCAGTACGGCCCATTTCCAAATGGATATTCTAAACTAGAGATTTGAGAGCATGGCCATCTCACGTAGAGTTGATGTGAACTGGCCGTAGGCTATTAGGTAATGTGTTAGTTTATTAGACGTGAGGCCCCGATTCAAATCCAAGGTTGGACATTTCCAACAAAACGAAGTACGAGAAAATATTCCTTCGGCCACTGCCGCTCAGCAGATATCTGGCAAAAACTATGAGAGTAAATAAAACAAAATTGCCATAAAAAGTTTCGGATATGACTTTAAACTGTAGCTCTCACCACTCATGTAGAAAATTAATACACACAGCATAAGTGGCGTGAGAAGCTAGGTCTTAAATCTGACTGAATGGTTGTAATGACCAATTATGTACGTATGTATGTACGGATAATGTGAACAGGTCATTTAGATTGTGCAATTTAATCCCGTTCTTCTTATGGGGGTTTTCTTAACGCGCTTGTGTTTGCGAATAGGCCATAAAACACAGAAGCCGTCAAAGCCAATATTATCCATCCCATTGGTGAGATTCAGTCTGATTTATGCGTCGTAGTCGTGGAAACAATTTTTTTATGTGATTTGCTGTCAATATTAAGTTTCATAAATTTGATGTAAGATTCAAGAAGATATTTAGTAAAGTACAGATATCGTTTGCATAGTTAAAATTATTTAGGCGACCATGTTAATAAACATTATCCCAAGTCCTTTTTGGGGTTTTTTTGTAAAAAAGGGCATTGCGGTATAGGCTCTCAATAAGGCGTAAGAGAGATTTTATTGCATGACAGTTCGCTTTAGACGACATTGCGGTTCAATTTACCGAAGGCATTCTCAAAACATATGAAATGTAGACAAAGTGGCGAAAATTATTCCACAGACCATTCCACTAGAATACGACAACTGTTTCTCTGTTTAACGGTAAACTGGTGGGGAAGGAAAAAGCTTTTTCCCGCCTCATAGTTGGTATAATCCTGTCTTAGATTCTTCTGGCAATTATCTAAGCAATCACTTTGTTAATCACTCAATAATCACGACGCCTACAGTTAAGATCGTCCTTCAGTTCAGTTCAGTGTCTTCGATCTTTCAAAAAGCTCCGACCAAAGAGAGTATTGCTTGTTAACTTGTGACTAGCTTGCTCTTCAATAACAATGCTGAAATGCCAATGACTCCTTTAGTATGTTTTCCCTGAAGACTCTAAATTGTGTTTGTGATCTCTCCTATACTGGGAAATGGTAAATCAATTTGGTGGTTATATTCAGACGAATCACTGCATTACTCTGTAAACTAAGTCCTGGTTTTGTAGCATCGCTCATCAGAGATTTTAGTTCAACCAATATGTAGTAAGAACTGTGCGATAAGAGGAAAATATATCAGGCACATTCTAAACTTTCCAAAATGCTGGTTAAGTCCTCAAGTCTGAATGTACTTTAAGACAAAGAGTTCCTATTGTTTCATATATTTTAAAAGGAAATAAATCTACAAAAAATTTGTAAGAAAATATTGCCTAGAAATGTTTGCTGCACTTACCCAATATTACACTGAAGTATCAATATGAACTCAAGGCTAAACCGTATTGATCACATGAATGCATGAATACATTTAAGTGTAGATTTACAAAACTGCAGATGAAGTATAAGTATGTACGAGTGTATGTATACATTTCTTCACTTCACTTTTTTCTTTCACTATTAATGTTTAGTCAGCAGTAGTTATAGAGAACAAAAAAACTACAGACACAGCTTTTGCAACATCATTATCAGCAAAAGTAGTCTTATTGGAATACATTTACTTACACAGATGCCAACATACATATTACAAATTATCTCTATCCACTCTATATTTTGTAATTTATTTTCTCTTTTTCTCTTTATTTTTAGATTTTCTTTCAATATTTTCGAAATCACAGTGATTTAGAAAATCCTCTCAAAGTATTTTTGATGAAAAATCCATTATGTGTTGGCATGTATGGAGCATACACACACACTACCCAACATTCAACTACTGAAGCATGTGTATGTACATACATATGTATGTATGAATGTATGTATGGGTATGTGAAGATTTGTAAGTATTTTGAAAAATAATTTTTTGAAAATATTTTCCATATCATATCATATGTACATACCCTCGCATGGCATGTTGGCAGAATATATGGTAGATAGTATAGAGGGTGTTTACAGCCAAGAGATTGATAACACATGCTTAACAGATTCATCATGTTTTTCTAATTGAATTTTTGCTTTGAACGAAACGTTTTCAAATAAAATGTATGTGAGCGATGGAAATTAATAATTAATGTCTATCCGCCAAAAGAGAGAGAGAGAGATAGCGAGACCGGAATATTCTAGACTGAAATCCAAGTTTTATTTCCATAAAATTTTAAATTCCTTTTATTGATTATTATCCTTTTATAAATTATTCCGATTTAATCTTTTGAATTTTATTTATTATTTAAATACTCGTATGCATACACGTATACATATGTACATATATAAAAAACAATTTAAAACGTCCTATATCCTACGTCCCCTAATCATTTTTGTTATGCAAATTATTTCCGCTTCTCAAGCCCAAGTGCTTCTGTGTGTTCATTAACATTTCTAAAGAATTTTCATGAAATTTTTTAGTACAAGAAAACATTCTTTTCCTTGACACACCTTTTAAATTTTTGTTAAATATACGGATGTATACGTTTAAATGCCTTCAAGGTATTAAGTGGATGGAAAACATTTTTTTTTCTAAACTCCCAATCATTAGAAGAAAATAAAATAAAAAATGCAGAAGAAAGAAAAGAAGAAAACGAATTTATTTGCACTTTGCATGTTTGTGACATTAGATTTAGAGCAGGCAAAATAAAATACAGGGAAAAATATTTCTTGTGGCACATAAACTACTACCAAGTACTAGCATATTTAATCACATTCTAATTGAGAAATTTTATTTAAAGGAATTTATTTATAAAATAAAAAGGAAAATATTAAATATTTTTAAATTAAATTCTACAGAAAATTTTGCTTTGTTTGCGAATAGCTATGCTTTCGAATAAATTGGCAACTGACAAGAAAATCATAACTTACTTGGATGCTAATAATACTATACACACTGCCTATTTGGTCATATGACTATAACTTTTGGTTGGCATCTCTCAGCCATCGAATAGTACCGGCCAAGTATCGACCTATGATGGAGAAGATGTGAGAAGTTCTGTGTCGTGTACATACATACATACCCTACAGTCAGCATTACTACATAGTTTGTCTTACCACTTATATTGTATATGTTAATTTCTATACATGAGTGGGGAAACCTACAGCTTAAACTCGATTCGGAAAGAAACATTTTTGAGAAACTTTTCATGACAATCTTTTATTTACCCTCAGAGTTTTTGCCAAAGATCTGCTGAGAAAAAGCCGCCGAAGAAATATTTCTTAATATTTCGTTTTGTTAGCCTAGAGTTTAAACCCTGGCCTCACGTCTAATAAGCCAACAGACTACCTACTGGTCTACGGCGACTACAGAAAGCACTGTGAGATGTATCCAGTAGCCACGTGTTTATCCAAAGGTTTAGTTACAAAGGCTTTAGGAAGTAACCTAGAGCCTATATACATATCTGTAAAAAATGGGATCATTTTGCTGTCTACCGATATGTCGAGAACAGTAGCGTGAATAAAAGCGAAAAAGAATCAAATATTTCGCGCTCATCTGACAACTCGTGGATATTTTATAAACGAAAGTCTGTGCCAACCTCAACTTGCTGGACGTGACATACCAATACTGTCTGACAGTCATACCTAGGAGACATTTTTATAAAGGAGACATTATTATAAAGGAGACATTATTATAAAGACATTATTATATAGAAAGTTTATTTGTACCACAATATAAACCCTGGTTCTCATTTGTAAAAAAATTGTCGTAATTAACTTTCACAATTTTCTTCTAAAACGATCGAGCAACATAATTGTTCAACATAGAGCTGGAAAAGCAGTCGCTGTTGTCTCGAAGGTACTGTGTTGGTTTATTAATCCCTTGCTCAGCCATATCAAAGAAAACGAAAATAGAAAAATATTTCCTCTCAACAGTCTTCTGGTAAGAACTCAGGGAGTAAAGAAAATTGCCATGAAAATTTTCTCAAAAATCTATCGTTCATAGACTACTTTAAATTGTGGGTCTCGATATTTATGGATGGAATTAACACACACAACATATGTATGTGATGTGAGAAGCTACGTCAGAATTCAGACTAGAGGGTTTTAATGACCTAAGAAGTCGTCTTAATCTGGTAGGTAGTGTGTTGGCTTATTAGACGCGAGGCCACGGTTCTAATCTCCGGTCAGACATCTAAACGAAATATCAAAAAATTTTTGTTAGGGTACTTCCTTTCAGCAGATTTATCGCAAAAACACTGAGGACAAACAAAAAATTACCATGAAAAGTTTCTCAAAAATCTATTGTTTGATGTCGATATTAAAGAGTAGGTTCCACCACTTAGGGATAAAATTAACACACACAACACTTACAAAACCCATGTTACTGTAATTTACAACAATTTAACGCGATTTAATATCATGTCAAGGGTTTTCCATCTCATGTCGCAAGTGACTCAATTTAATGAGGTAGCACCTTCTGTTTCAGAAGTGTAAAGATTTTGTTAGAAACTATTGTTTTGGGAACTATAGTTCATTTTGCTTTTTTATCTGAAAAGTAATAAATTTTCTCGAATGTTTAAAAACCTCTCTTTATGGAAGGAAAATTATAAGACGTGGAAACACCCACATGTTATTCAATCTCATCTTTTTTGAATCTTAACTCTTAAGAACTTACTTGTCTACTTTCTTGCTTCAGCTAGTTCATAATCCTGTCTAAAAGGTTGTAATGACCAATTAAGTAAGTGTATAGCCTTTAAACATTTTAAAATTTTCTGAAGTGAACATGTCATGTCATGATTTAATTGCTTGAAGGCTCTTTAAAAAATTAAGGCAATAAAAATGATTTTGCCGTTTTTTGGTTTCAAATCAGAATTTAAACAAAAAACAAGAAACACATGTTTTCAGTTCAAAAACGAAGGAAAAAAAAGAAACAAAAAAGAAGAAGAATAAAAGTGAGGCTTTAAGCTTTCTAGGTGCCATATAACATTGTACGTATTCAAATAAGCATTGAAGGCACAAAGGCTATAAGGATATACACAGAGAAGCACTCATACCATATACTCATATACTCATATAAAATTGTTAAATTATGCAATAAAAGAACAGAGTGTTTTAGAAAAAAAAACACACACATACACATAAAATTATACAAAAGACTTGAATACATAGTGAAATGAAAAACGAACTAGAAAGGCCTTAAGAACAAAAAGAAAAATTCAAATGTTTGAAATCAAAATCAGACGGAATCTTATTAAATTATAGTATAATGCATACAAGCAAAAGAAAACAAAAGAAAAGAACAAAATGAAATGCTTTCAAAAAGAAAGAAATAATATTTGTTAGGAAAATATGTAGACTTGGCACTCAAACAGCCAGCCACAGTGGCGTATTTCATAAAGCAAATATATTCATATATAGTACACAAACTTAAGTATGTACATGCCTGCATATACGAGGTGTAGTAAAATACGTGGTGAATTGGCATATACACATTTCTGAAGCTGGTTATGGTTGAGTCCAGGTGAGTCAAAGTTAATGATCCTAAGGTTAATAGTGAAATGGTGCAACGAACGTGAACTGGGGGTGAACTCAACCAAGTCAGAAGTAGATACAGAAGATACAGTCTTCCTTGAATTGCTATGCCAGGTATTTTTCCATGGTCCCATATATCATATTGAACTGCGGCAGGAATACCCAATCACGGTTCTCTAAAACGGAAACTACCACTTTCTTGTCTTAAGAGAACAAAAAGCCTAAACTGGAGAATAACCCGAGGCATGTATTCTGGTTAAACGATTTTGTAATCAAATCAATTCTATCCTAGGGCACTGCAGTTTGGTGTTGAAGAAATGGAATTATCAAACTCTGTTTGAGTGTACTGTGAAGACTATGGTGACCATTACGACAGATGTACTTACAACTACATTATCTAAGATGTTTGTATCTACTATCTTAAATTAACTATCACAAGACATGGGGGCGAAACAAATTGCTGCGACTGTGGCAATGAGACAGAGGCACAAGGTCATGGAAGTAGGGTAGCAAAGGTCATTCTACATTTTTGATAATAATTGATTACACGATACCACGAATTTACTTTCGATGCTGGTTTTACAACGAAGATACCGAATAGAACCTTTTTTGATGTAGGTTCACATCTCCCTGAGAACGTTATCCAAGTATTTACTGATGCATTTTGATCACGCGACAAAGTTGAGTGTAAAATCATTCAGATTATATCGATTATTTACAGTAGTAAATAAATAGTAATTTGGGCCGAAGTTATATAAAAATTCCCGCTCTAGTATCACAGTATATCAAGTGTAGACAAACGCATATTCACAGATAATAACGCGGTCATTAAATTCTTAGAGAAAATGTGCAGCATCTCTAAGATTGCTCGAGAGTGCCGAGTGGCGCCACAGGGAATAGCGAGACGTTCAGGGGTTAACTTCAAATGAATTCTTCGACACGGGAACATTGAAGTTAACATCAAAGCACATGCGCTTGCAATAGCTGGCACAACAGAGAATTCAATTGAATTCATACATGAAATTAGCATTTCTCTGCAGAGGAGCAAGCAAGTAGTCTCACATAACTTGCATACATAATTGGTCATAACAACCGTTCAGTCAGGATTACGACCAAGTTTCACATCCCACTTATGCTGTGTGTGGTAATTTTACACTTGAGTGACGGGACCTATATATTGTTTCATATTTCGTTTTGTGGGAGACGTCTGACTAGGGTTTGAACCTAGGCCTCATGTCTAATTAGCCAACACACTATCAATTACACTACAGCGACTGCACATAAACTTCACCTATTTTCCATAGAAAGATTGGATAATGAAATGGCTTGTGGAGAGACCAGAACCTGATTAGACTGTAACCTATAAACCTCATAGAAGTTATAGCCAGGCACTGGCCTCTGAATGCAAATTTCCATAAGGTAAAAGTGGACGTCACAGAACATTTTTTCGGTTATACATTCGCGCTTGAGCAACCGATAGGAAGAATTCCGTGGGGGCATAGAATTTATTGACAAAACTTGCCTGTATTTTGGTTTTCAATAAAAGCGATTGAAGCAGTCATAGTCTAGTAAGTAGTGTGTTGTCATATTATATGAGAACCCGTGTTAAATACTGCTGCTTTCGGCGTCTTTTTCTCAGCAGTAAAATTGCCATGAAGAGTTTGTCAAATTTGTCGTTAGGAGTTACGTGAACCTTTTGTTTGTAGACACTCATGGATAAAATTGAAACACATTACATAGGTTGTTGTGAGGCCTTAAATTGTAATCCTGATTAAAGGATAGTAAGGATCAAATTAAGTACATTGAATACAAAACCAAGGCAGTCAAATCATATTTCTTGTAATATCGGAATAGGAATAATGTATGAGTGCTGTGCTGCTGAAAGAGTAGCCGATGATAGGAGTGAATCAATATAGATTCGGTGTATACCAAATATGGCATTACGTCTGAAATAGCAGCGACAAGTACTACATACAACAACCCAATAACTGATCCATCCATTTATAACTGAAATTACGAATAAATTCCACTTGTTATATAAGTTAAGCTCACCAAATCCTAGCTGTTGTTGAATTGTTTAGGATGCAAGATAGGCTGCACGTATGTCCATGGGTTGTCGTAACGAATCTAGTTTTCGTCGCCAGTAATAATTGAATGTAAAAAGGATTTCTTTTTAAAGCTTTCATTTCAGACATAAAAAATCATATTTCAATGTTTTTCGGCTTCAACTTAGCTGTTGTTGCTTTTGAATGACTTCTGCTGATTTTAAAGGTTTTGCAATGGTTGCTTGGTCTATGTCAAATAATTGTGCAAGTTCGTCTTGCATCTGACACGAATCTGGATCGAATAATGAAACCACTTAATGGTCCTTAAACCGGACTTACGTGTACATCGTATGTATAGAATGTAGTCAAGTCCCTTGATCTGAATATTTGCGAGTTGCTTCATCAATCAATCATCAATCTTTATATCAATCTGTGATTGCCAGTATCGCTAAATCAAGAGCAGCTGTTTGTCTCTGAAATTAAAAAATGATTGGTATCTATTAAGTTTCGACTTCTTTCCTAAGATAGTTTTTGTAGATAAAATCTTAAAATTTAAATTTTAAAAAATTTTCCATTTTGAAAATAATTTTCTCCAGAATTTATTTTTTTTTTGGCAATTATTCCACTTCTTTAAGCACAATTATTTTAATTGTTTCCAATTTTGAAACGAAAGAAGATTTAAAAACACAGAAAATGAAAACAACAAAGAAAGCAAAAAAGAAAGAAAAAGACAGAAAATGATTTTCTCTCTATCAGTATGCTTAACAAGCTCAATAAGACAATCTATCGTCTTGTACTACGTGCCGGATAAAATTTCCAACATTTACCACACACACACAACACATATACATATATACTTGGGCTTAAACATACGCAAGTATGTATGAATAGCTTTATTGGTGTGTATGTGTGTATGTGAGTGCGTTGGTGTGCATGGGATTTTAAAGTATTTGTGCGTTTATATTGATATAAATTGCTGGACTACTAAACCGACCATGTTTGATTACCGGCAATTGCAACCAGACATTTACGGAAACCAATTGTTATACGAGCAGTAGTATCTGCTTGGTTTCAGTGATTTCCTGTACGATTTTTGTCTTCATTTTTTTTTTTTTGCTTTTTTCGTTCGTTAGTTGGTTACTTGTATTCTGCTTTTATTACAATTTATTTTCAATTCAAAGCATTTTCCATTTATTCTTCACATAGAAAACGATATCAGACAACTAGAAAGAGCTGGAAGCAAAAAAAAAAAAATAAAGAGATTAATCGACATCATACGCAACCAATAGAAACCACAATAAGTAAAGAGAGTGAAAGAGAGAGAGAGAGAGAGACAGACAAAAAGGAGCCCAATAAAGTAAGACCGCAAAATAACTCTTATGGTGAGAGACGGTAATATACAGTGTTTAGTTGGCCAGAGTTGGCCAGAGAGCTCTTATTGTCTTTAACCATTTCCGTTTTGGTTGTCATGAATAATTATTAATTCCGTAAATTAAGTTTTAAAACATGACATTTAAATAAATTTAATTAAGCATTACCTTACAGTGCTGGTGGTGGTGATGGTGGTTTTCCTTTCTCTTCCAATAACCGTAAGTAGCTGAAATGCTTAGAAACAAACTGAATGCGACAGAATGTTAAGAGAGTTTACGGAGATGAAGGGATGGTTTAAACAATAAATCACCTTGAACTTTATGGAAATGTTGTTGTTAATGTTGAATAAATTTTATTACCATTATCTAGCAAATTAACTTAAAGGAAGGCAAAACAGTAGCAGGTTTTGAATGAAAAGTTGTTGAATGTCTTTGAATTCATTTTAAAGCCATTAATGGCATGATAAATATTAATTATCAGGAAAAGTTTTCAATTTATCTCTATTTCAAATTTGGCATCTTTAAGTTGATAATTATTTACTGCTATATAAGGTGATATATTTTAACTCATTTGGTTTCAAGTAGATTAAGACATATTATGCTACAGGGAATGGTTTCATTTGATGTCACATAACTCTTCTTACAAATTTAAATTTTAAAACCATTGTTTAAGGTTTTTGAATTCAAAGACATACAAACACTTCAGTCAGGATTACAACCTAACTTCTCACACCACTTATATTGTGTGTGTAATTTTCTACATGAGTGTTGGGACCTACAGTTTAAAGCCGACTCTGAGCGATAAATTTTTGAGAAACTTTTCACGACAATTTTACTTACTCTCAGAGGTTTTGCCAGAAGACTTCTGAGATGACGATGCCGAAAGCAATATTGTATTTGGTTCTGTGGGAGATGTCTAACTTGTTTGTTTTTTAACATGGATTCTCGTATAATAAGTCAAAACACTACTTACTAGACTATGGCAACTTCAAACAATTCTAATGAAAAACTAAGATACAGGCAAATTTTGTCAATAAAATCTATGACGCCAAGAAATTCTTCATATCAGCTCGCTCGAAAAGATTTCCTGTGATGTTCACTTTTACCTTACGAACGTGTACATACAGCGGTCAGTGTCTGGTCTGGTTACAACTTCTAAAGGGTCCGCCAAATAACTTTTTTTTTTAAATGCTTTAAAAAAACTACTGAATATTTTCTCAAATTTCTTTTTTTATTTGAAAGTACAATCCTTCTGGAAATGAAATGAAAAATAATTTCATTCAAATGGTTGCCTCGGCTGGCCATGCAGTAGCCTACACGATCGGTCCAATTTTTAAGCACATTATCGATTGTGTGCAGCAGTATTTCACCAATGGCTTCACGAATATTGTCCTTTAAAGCATCAATTGTCTCTGGCTTGTCGGCATAACACTTATCTTTGAAGGCACCCCACAAATAATAGTCCAACGGTGTCAAATCGCAGCTCCGAGGTGGCCAAACGACACCAGCTCTGCGGCTGATAATGCGATCTTCAAAAACAGGGCGCAAAACATCGAGTGTAGCTTCGGCAGTGTGGCGCGTAGCGCCGTCCTGTTAAAACCAAATGTTGCCAACATCCTCCTGTTGAATTTTTGTGAACAAAAATTCGTTCAACATGGCCCGATAACGATCGCCATTGACTGACTCTGGACCAAAATCCTCACCAAACAGTGACTCGTTTTGGGTGCGTCGGCTTTTCAATGTATGCGTTCGGGTTTTCTGTGCCCCAAATGCGACAATTTTTCTTGTTTACATACCCGCCAAGATCAAAATGAGCTTCATCTGAAAAGATAATTTTTTGCCAAAATCGGCAGCTTCTGTAAGTCGGTCGCAGGCCCATCATCATCATCGCATCAGACATGAGGTAAGTGTTACCATTCACGAAATAAGCACTAGTTGGAAAAAAATGTTAGATGGCGGACCCTTTATGAGGTTTCTAAGACACGCTCTGATCAGGTTCCGGTCTCTTCACAAGTCAATTTATTATTCAAACTTCAAACTGCTAAGAAGAAGACTCTTATTTGATTTTGTCTAAGCTCGGATTTCAATCAAGACTTCAGGTCTAATAAGCTAACTCACTAACTCAATTTGCAACATCTGCAGAAATGGCGTGAGGAAATTCCTATCTCTTTGGGTATAGTAGATTGTGTCATACAAGGATAGAACCTTCGCTATATGTTTAGATGAGGGATAAAATGCGGTGTCTTTTCTTTCTTGGTTTAGGATTTGGTCAGCTTAACTTAAATGGGAGGCGGAAGTGTCGGCAATTCAGGCTGGGGCGAAAATAATTGTAGACAAAAATGTTCACGGGCGGAAAATCATCATACTTTCCTATAGCCAAGCGGCTATCAAGACGTTGGATTCCACTTTAATAAACTCCAAGACGGTCGTAGATATCTCAATGAGGTGGCGAACCGATATGATGTCTGTATCACATGGGTATCTGCAAACTTATAATTGACAATGCAACCGTAGTTCTCGGCAACAGAAAGTGGGCAACTTCGGACAAGGGCAGAGCGGCGCAAAAGATCTGGCCAAGGCTGGATAGGAGGCGCACGGCGACTCTACTAAGACTCCAAAGAAGTAGGCACTCAGCACTGTTATCGGGGTTATTACGGGGCATTGCATTATAGGAACGCATGCGAGGCGTAGTGGTCTTGGACACCTTGCAAATGATTATTGCAGAAACTGTGGAGATGACGAAGAGGAAGAGACTATTCTTCACCTACTGTACACATGTCCGGCACTTGGTCGGAGGAGAAAGAGGCACTTATTCTTAATTTCAGCTAGAAATGGATGGATCACTTAGTGGATTGTTGTATGTAGTACTTTTCGCTACTATTTCAACAGTAACATCATATTTGGCATGACTTAGAATTCATTATCATTGCTAAATATATTTAAATGGCTTCTAATGCCCAACCCTTCAGTCAGGATTACGGCCTAGCTTCTCACACCACTCATGTTGTGTACCTTTATTTTTTATACTTGAATGGAGGGACCTACAGTTTAACGTCGACTCCGAACGACAGACTTTTTTTTTTTTTTTTTTGAGAAACTCTCAGAGTTTTTGCCAGAAATCTGATGAGAGGTAGTCACCGAAGATATATGTTTTTCATATTTCGTTTTGATGTCTGACCTGGGGCTCGAACCCGGGCTTTTCGTCTAATAAGCGAACACACTACCCACTAGACTACGGCGGCTACATGGTTTCTAATGTGTTTAATCATTTATGAGCTGAGTAACTTTAACCATATGGTCAGTGTAGTGTTATTGACCAGAGTCTCTGGCAGGAATCGAACAAATTACCCTCACGCTAATAGTCAAGCGCACCACCACAGCACGTTAATGGGTTTCTAAATTATTTTTATTTTTCCTAATCGATCTGCATTAAAAATTTCTTCTCAAAAATATCACGTTTAAGAAACTATTAAATCAGTAACACTACGTGTTTTGTAAATGAAAATGAAATAAAAAGGGAAAGAAGAGAGAGCAAAAGAAATGTTATAACATACAAAGCCTATTTGTGTTCCTTAGATAAGACTTTTTTTCCAACATTTATTGCCAAACGATAATTAAAAAGGATAAAAACAAAGTCTTTCTTTAGTTTCTTTCTTTCTTCTTCAACTGATATCTTAATCATCAATTTCTTTGCCTTGATTCTTCTATTTCCATATTCTCGCTTCGCCTTCCTTGCCGCAGCCTCTATTAATTTTAACTTGACCTTAAAAGCTGACTTCAAAGGATGCAAAAAAGTTTTGAATTACAAAGAAACAAGACTACCGAACTAACGAACTACAGCAGAGGCGAGTGATGGCAGATAAATGGAAAAAAAAGAAGAGAATCACCAGCATCAAAATAACCACAAAATGCAAAGAAGAAACACCTCTATTGTTTGGTCTTTATTGCTGCTGTTGTTGGCTTTTAAGGTCAGAAAAGTGGTTTTCATTTAGATTTTCTCTTGTGCTTCTATACTTTCTTAAACATTTTTTTTCATTTGCTTTTTCGTTTTTTAAATTTTCGCCTTGACTTTAAGACATTATGGTGTTGATGTTCATCATGTTTAGCATTTTTTTTCTTTCTTTTTTCTTATGAGACGTCAAGTTCTTTTTTCTTTTTGATGGCCATTATAATTCTTGGGTTTTTTGTTGTTGTTATTTGCGCCCCTTTTTTGTTTAAGGAAAACATATTTTATACCTTAAATGGAGTCGACAGGTGGTATATTTAGGATATCGAAAGAACTAATTGTATTGTATTGCTTGTATTTTGACATGATAAAAATACATAAAATTTACCTCACCGCGTTTCCTTCTAGTCCATTCTTCTATATTTGGTATTAATCGGTAAGACCATCTTCCCTTTGTGGAAGAATTCCAATCTTGCTGCCACCTATTCATCACATCATCATTCACTTGTTCAGCGTGCACTAGCCCCGTTCTCCTACTTATTAAACGTTTTTTCTTCTCTACATCTACTAATATTCGAAGCGGCATCATCGCCGCAGATCATTCCCGTAGATACTGTGCGGAAGGCAGAAATTACACGGAGGGCAGATCTCCTGTAGGCCGCATCCACGCCTATCCTGTATGTATTCTTATCCATGACCTAGGCCCACATAGGGGCTGCATATAGAGCAATAGATCTAACCACTCTCATCAGCAATTGCCTCTTCTCCTGTCTCGGACCTCCCAAATTAGGCATTATCCGCGCGAGTGCGCCCCTGCTGTTACAGTGTATGACTGCATGTATGTATGTATGTATATGTGTATGTATGTATATATGTATGTATGTAAAGAGTTGTAATGGCCAACAATGCATAGAGTCTTCCAACAGGGTCTTCCGAAATTTGAAAGTTCGATAAAAGCCCTCTTTTTGAAGACTTATCATGCCAAACTAGTTAGATTGCTTTGTCAAATCACCATGGACGACTATAGACAACGAATTGTATTTGCTGAATGGGCTGCGGAGCAGTTGGCAACAGACCCTAGTTTTTATTAAAAAATCTTCTTCGGCGATGATGTCCATTTCCTGATGATTGGATAAGTGAACAACCAACCATACTAATCCACATGAGATTCAAGTGCATCCCAAAAAAGTCACTATTTGATGTGGATTTTAGGCTGTTGGTGAAGCAAGATTATCACTTTTAACGACGTGCACCATATTTCAATGATAACCAACTCCTTTTGGCATGAATTGAATGATCTGGATACCAACAGAATGTTGTTTCAACAGAACGAAGATTCATTGCACACAGCACATTCCACATTGGATAGTCTGGACGAGCGGATTTAGAACGTATGCATGAACGTGAATGGCCACAGAAATCGTGAAATTCATCACATTAAGGTTTTTTGTGAGTTTTTTTTAAGTCGTAAGGGTATGCGAATAAACCATAAACCACAGAGGTCCTCAAAGCCAACATTAGAATGATTGGTGATATGGTTGCCATATACTAAAATTTAGTGCTAGGTTACGGATTGTTGATCTTATCCCACCTGGAGATCAGGAGTTAGTTCAAGGATGAATTATTTTGAGGAAGATAAAAGCCTCATATTTTCGAGAATTCGAAAATTATGTACAAATTTGTCAGAATTCTATCAGATTTAACAACACATTGAATGTTGAGTCTGCACATTGAGTTATTTCGGAGTTTTTTAAAGACCAGAGAGATTTTTAATTTGTGTAGACTATATCCCTGAAGTAGCCATAGTCTAGTAGATAGTGTGTTGGCTTATTAGACGTGAGGTTAGGGTTCAAACCCCAGGTCAGACATCTCAAAAAAACGGAATACAAAAAATATATCTTCGACTTCGACTGCTTCTTGCAAACACTCTAAGAGTAATTAAAATTTTCATGAAAAATTCCTCAAAAAGCCGTCGACTTTAAACAGTCGGTCCCGCCACTGGCTGAATAGCCAACTAAGTACTTATGGGGATGAAGATATGAAATACGAAAAAATATTTCGTCGGCAACAGCCTCTCAGCAGACTTATGGCAAAAATTATGAGAGTAAATAAACCTGCCATGAAAAAGTTTCTCAAAAAATCTGTCGTTCGGATTCGACTTCAAAGTGTAGGTCCCACCATTCATTTATAAAATTAATACACACAACAACAAAAGTGGTGTAGAAAAGCTAGATTATAATCCTGACTGAAGGGTTTGTATAATGACCCCCATTACCATTTATTTGTGGTAGCTTCCCCTAATTCTAATCTCCAGCACGTATACGTGTGGTTTCTTAATTCTTGTTTTCGGTACGTTTATTGCTGCACTTTCTTTAGCCAAAAAATTGTTATACCTTCTGCTGCTGCAATTGCTTTCAATGTTGGTTTTATAACCGCCTCCAGCTGTGCTTTTATTATGCTACCGCTTAAAAATAATTTTTGCTTCTTTTGTTAGTAACGGAAGTAGATCGTCCTGTTCCTTTTTGCTGCTTCTTTTTTTTTGCAAAAATAGTTGGACGTTCACTTGGTTGTTCCTGTTCCTGAATTTATTTTTATTTGTGTTTTGCTGTTGCCTTTTGCCTACATCTCTCTAAAGTGGTTGGCCACAGAATTGCAACCTGCTGCTGTTTATGCTGTTACTTCTTCCTTTTTGAAATGTAATGGTGGTGCGGTATTTTTCTCTACAATTATTTAAAGAATTTTTTTTTTTTGGAAGTTAAGAATTTTTTTTAAAATTTTTTTGAATGTTGGGGGTGTTTTGGTTAGTGGTGTTAGCCATAAATTATTCATTATATCCGTATAACAAATAAACTGCAATTGCAGTAACGAAAAACTGTCGGATAAAAAAAAAAATAAATACTGGAAAATTACTATGAATTTGCAATGGTGAAAACAAATAATATGTATGTATGTATGCATGAGAGTATGACTGTAATACTATAAGAGAAGTGTAGTTCGTTTAAAAGACTTGAGGGTGTTCAAATAATATCATTGTTTTAACCGGATAGTATTGTGTTCCATTTTTCTTTGGAAGGAAATGCAGATATATGTATCCAGTATAGGGTAGGCCATTTAAAGGTTCAAATTTAAAAATGCAATAAAAAGAAAACAGTTTGAAATTTTTAAAAAATGTAATTCTTTGTTGTAGAGTACCGCTTAGAAATGGAACTTTATTTTATTCATATGTGGGAAGCGAATGACCTCACAGTATCTCATTCGATCGGAGCAAATTTCGTGCACTTTGTTGAGAGTATGGTGTCGTATCTCGGTAATATCATCACTAATCTTGTCCTTCAAATATTCAATTGTTTCTGGTTTGTCGGCATAACACTTTTCTTTATCGGCGCCCCACAGAAACTATTCCAATCGCAGCTTTTTGGTGGCCAATTTACCTCCCCATTTCGGCTACTTAAACGGCCATCAAACGTTTGACCCAATAAATCGACTGTGGCATGAGGTATGTATGTGGCAAGTTGCGCCGTTCTGTTAAAATCAAGCATCGTTCACATCAATACCATGAAAAGCACGACACAATCAAACAGTCACTCGTAATGAGTGCATTGGCTTCTGTAAGACTACGTGTGCGTTTTCTAGGCCGCAAGTTCGGCAAATTTTCTTATTAACGTACCCACCAACCACATGAAAATGAGCTTCATCCGTAAAGATGATTTTATGTTTTAGCAAAATTCACATCATCGCGCAATTTCTCATTGGCCCAATAAATTCCAAAGATGCTCAACCGTAAATCGATTCATTACGTGCAATGGAGATAGAATAGAATGACATAAGTATTGTCAGATTCGAAATAATTGATGGTTCAAATTTAAACCTGCAGAAGGCCCACCCTATATATTTACTAAAGAAAATTCCATACATATTTTACATAATCTTTAAACGTTGAAAGTACTCACAGTTAGATGAATGGTCAGCTGGTCAGAATTGGTTGTTAAAACACTTTAATGGGGTAACAAGAAAAATTGGAAGTTAGTTTTACTTTTTCACTAGAAGCATTTTTATTACGTTTTGTTTCTGCTCCTTTTTTTGTGCAATTTCCTCTTTGTTTTCATGCAATTTGTTAAAGTAAAAGCAGTTGAATACATATTTATCTTTGAGCAGAGTATTTACTTTCCGTACACAAGTGATTTGAAGTGGATAAAGCTTTTTAATAGATTTGCAATACTAGAGATGGCTAAGACAACACGTGGATTTCGTTTACTCTCTTTTTCAAATACATATACATTTATTTGTTAACCTCTTAATATTAATTTAGATCACAAATTAAAAAGCTTTAGATACTCGAATTAATAGAATCGAAAGCAAAGTTGGCATAACTATCATGGAAATATTATATTGAAGTATAAAATTTATATACATGTAAAGAAAATATCAATACAAATATATATCTCATTTTCTTAATTTACTTATTTTTGTACTCAACAGTCTTGTTCTTTTATAGCAAGCCTGGAACTCATACGATTTTGACATAAAAATTTATGTATATAAGACAATTGAATTTATAATTTTTGATATTAAAAAAAAGAGTGAAATAAAGGCTTTAAATGTTGTTTCTCAACATTTTTGAAACGCAATTACGTCTTTATTTAATTTAATAATTAAAATAATAATTTTCCTATTATATATATAAAAATGAATGTGTGTTTGTTTGTACGTTTGCATGTTTGTATGTTTGAATTTTATAGACGATTAAAAGGCTGGACCGATTTTCTTGAAATTTTAACAGTATCTTCCTGTATGTCTGGAAGGTGTTATAGGCTACTTTTTATGTTGAAATTTCAAATGAGCGATGCGCCACGCCCACATATACTACATACTTAATATTTAATTGCATTTGAAATACATTACTCATACGCATAGTTACCCTAACAGGTATATAATAAAAAATCGTATAAAACTTATTGGAATTGGATATCACTCATACGTCACATATGTAATTTTTTTAATGAATTTTACATCTATATGTTTATACAAAAATGAATGTGTGTTTATTTGTTTGTGGGTTTGTTTGTTTGAAGTCTATAGACGGCTAAACGGCTGGACCGATTTTCTTGAAATTTTAACAGTACCTTCATGTATGTCTGGAAGGAACTATAGGCTACTTTTTATTTTAAAATTTCAAGTAGGCGAGGTGCCACGCCCACATATCCAATAAGTATTTAATGTCTCATATCTCATAAACTGCAGCAGCTAGGGTAGGCGTGTCACCTCCCATATAAAAACTATTAAATTATTATATCTAAGAAAATATAACAGTTAGAGTCCTAAAATTTTGTCAAATCAACTTTAGTATCAATATGAATGTTATAGACAAAAATGGGCTGACTAGGAAAAGGGGGTGTGATACTGCCCATATATATTAAATTTAAAACTTCTTATATCTCGAAAATCATTATAGATAAAATCATCAAATTTTACACGGGCAACACTGAAATAAATATGAATAATTTGTGTAAAAATTGCGCGGACTAGCGATAAGAGCGAGATCCTCTCATATAAATATAACACAAAAGTTCGTGTACATGGAAAACTATTAGAGCTAGAATCTAGCATGAACCGCTTTGACACACATATGGACATTTCGGGTTAGGGAAATAAATGGACTCTATTTTTATATGAATGAATCTGATAAACTATTGCAGTTAAAGTCATGTGTATTGCCTGTTCATTCCAATACTTGATTTATTATATATTTGTAAAAATAGGCATAGAGGGATATGTATAACTTAGGCACCATTAACAGTAGACACAGGCAATTGATGACACTATACTACTGCCTTAATTTATTAACTACCTACACCAAACATTATTTTTTAAAGAACCAATTGTTACCTGTTTTCACCTTTACAAAAAATATTAAATATTTTCTATTGCCCAAAATTTTTTATCTTGAAAATAAAAAAAAAAATATCTGTTATGGTATATTTATATAATAATGATTGAAAGGAAGTACTTAAATAGTACTTACAATCTTTTTCGCAAATCATTTGAATCCCAGATTCTAAACGAGTTAAATATTTATTTTGTGAGATATCATATTGTGATAAATTAAATACAAAACAAAAATCACCTAAAAAATCTTCGCTTTCTAAATGCACCAAAAATGCAGTTAATTTACAATCACAAACTGCTGACGAAACTCCCGAAGAATGTGATCTTCGTCTGAGTGTTGAAAGGTCTAGAGCCTCCAGATCTAGAGCTGCTGAGACTCCAGTTCAACGTGATGAACGTTTAGAAAGGGAAAGGGTACGATCGCAAAGAACAGTAGCTGCAGAAACACCAGATCAACGAGATATACGTGCTGAAAGTTAGACTCCGAAATAATAATTTTTCATATTTCGTTTCTGTCGGAGATGTCTGACCTGGGGTTTGAACCCTGGGCTCTCGTTTAATAAGCCAACACACTATCTACTAGACAACGCTGACTACTAATTAGAACCTACTTAAAGGAATTGGCTGATTTAATGATATTTCTCTACTGCGTCTGAGTCAATCAATATCAGTTCAATATCGGTTTAATAGTGGTTCTTCCTAATTAAATTAAAGGCATTGCTATACTCTCTCCCTCTCTCTTTCCCCACCAAACTAATTACCAAAAATATTACTTTGCATAATAAAACTTGTTTGAACTTGATTTGAGTATTGGATTGGTAGCTCAAGAATGAATTGGCATGATGTAATAAGAGCGTCCGCGAATGATAATGTTCGATCAATCAGAGTGTATTTTCTTTATTTATGTGAATATCTACAGTAAGCGTCAAAAGGAACTGTACACTAAAAAAATATACATTATTAAATTACCGTTACTTTTATTTTAAAATTGTCTCATTGCCACAAATATTATAAAATTTTTTCGGGCATTCTCCTTAAGTGATAAAATTTGAGTTTGGTGATTGTTAGAATTTTGTCCATAGTGTATAGTTTCTTTTGATGCTCACTGTACTTCATTTCTTTGTGACTTAACAAATCCTGGATTAAAATTTCATTTAACAACCCACTCTCCAAAATCTAGGAAGCAATGATAATTTAGTGTTTTGGTGTACTTGTAGTATATCTTTTACGGCATTGTATTTTTCCTCAAAACAGTACCAGTCAGTGAGCCAGTGAGCCAGCGTGCTAGTAAAGTTAATCTTTAACAAGTCATGATTTATTTAAATACCACAGAATTATAAATTTTTTATATACGAAATAATTCCAACTAATGCCAGCTCTAGAGAGAAAGAGAGAGTGAGAATGAAAAACAGCTGTCAACAAGATTTGTTTGACAATCAACAACAATAACGACGAATAACAACTAAAACAACGAACAACTTTAAATATTCATGCCGTACAAAAACAAGAGACATAATGTCAGTTGTTTTGCGTTTGTCGTTTTGTCTGTTTTTCATTCATTCTTTTGGCAATTGATGGTGTTCTTCAATGTGTTTTGGCTTTTATTTATTTATTTTTGTTTTCTTCTTCTCTTTGTCTACTATTATCCCTTGAAACTTATTTTAATTTTAATGTATTAAATAAAAACTTTGCCATTTCACAGAGAATTTTCTCCCTTTTTTGGCTGGCAAAATGGCCGAGTAAACTTAAAAGCTAGTAAAAAAAAGACCATCAAACGAAATACATGAAAAAGTATTGTGTTGTGAAGCTCCAAAACAACCCAACCCTACTTTATTTTGAAAAAGTATCACTTGCTGTTGGTTTGTTTTGAATCATGGTATACTTATGTATTTGTGATACTGCAAATAATCCTTTGGATACATAAATAAACGAACAGAGAGAGAGAGAATATTGTTTCTGTAGTATTTCAGTCTTGGGTGTCAATTTATAGACGAAATGCAAAGAATAAGAATTCTTCATGCCAGTTAAGCTGCTATAAAAAGAAGACAGTTTATGTTAGATTTGCAAAACAGTTAAAAAATTGTTCAGTTACCCTAGCTATGTGTAAATGTGTGTGCATTGAAATGTATTTGTATATCTCCTTACTTTGTTACAAATTTGTTCAATTTTTTTTTGTTCGTTTTTTTTGATAAAGGATCTGATTGTTTAAGACAAAAATGTTTTTTTACTGATGTTGAGATATTGGTAATAGCATTTGACTTACATTGCATAGATATCTTTAAAGGATTTATCAGGCAACGTTGACTTTTTAAAAGTTTATAAAGTTTGAATCATTTTATATTTTATAGCAAATATTCGAAATCGGAATTGGACAAGGGTACAGAGCCTTATATTGAATGCAAAACTGTACCTTAAATTTATGGGGAAAAAATTGCTGGTGGTTGCTAGTATTCGAAGTTATTTTCTTAAAGCTCTTCAGACTTAAAAATAATAGAACAAGGCAAAAGGAATACATTTTTTTATTATAATCTCACATATAATTTCAGTACTCGGCATAGTCTAGTAGGTAGTGTACTGGCTTATTAGAAGTGAGGCTACGGATCAATCCTTAGGTTAGGTATATGAAAAATTATGTCCTCATCTCTTAGCAAAAATTCTGAAAGTAAATAAAACTGCCAGGAAAAGTTTCTTAAAAATCTGTAGTTCTGTGCGCTCTGCAACTCATGGATAAAAGTAACACATACAAAATGAATGAACTGAAGAGAGTGTGAGGTAGGATTCAAAATGCTTTCGCACTTACAGTGACCGTCGTCAGCTGCGTCGAGTAGTGCTTCCACTAAAACAATCCCTCCTCCTCTTCTGGGGATACTCCTTTCCCGGGATGGCTATCTGCATTACTTCGGGAAGGGCCCAGAAGCGACGTCCCGTAAAGGACGGTTATCTACTCTCCCACGTCTGGGTAAGCTATATTCCAAGCCAGATTCAAGCTATTGGCTCTTATTCTCATTATCATTTTGTCGTACTGTGTCGAGGTCGACCTTCTTCCTGCGGAGTACACGTTCAACGTATTTTCTCACAGCGCTCCATTTCGCCTCGCTCTCGAGCATTGCGCCCACAATGTTGTCGGGTGTGCATTCACGAATCTGCTGCATCAGCATATTCTTCTTTGATGCAATGGAAGAATGTATGTTCAGCGGTGTCATTTATTTCCTCGCAATAAATGCAACAATGTCAATCACCTTGCCCAAGCGGTGTAAATATTGCCCGAAATAGCCGTGACCCGAAAGAAACTGTGTTAGTTTCCCCAAAATTTCTCTGTATCCATGCTTCTATAGATGGAATTAGTCTAGCTGTCCATCTTCCACTTGTTTCGTCGCTCCATCTGCTTTGTCATCGCCGTATTGCTTGTGATCTGACATCTGTCGTACTAATGGCATGGTTTTCGTTCTTCGCTTTCCATAATCTTCTTCGCTCAAATGCCAACAAGTTGTTCATTGTATTTATTTATAAAACATAATTTCGGCATATGTTCGCGTCTACTATTTACAGGGTATATTCGATCATTACAATTTCTGATTACAATCTCTATCAAAACCGACATATGGCAGCTTAAATATTGACTTCTACTGCTTCAAGAATTTCGGCAAAAATCAATCACTTAACATTGCCTAATAAAATGTTACTCAGAGTCATTAAATCACATGCACAATCGGGCCAGTTAACACCGTCACAGATTGATTAAACCGATTGTTCCTGCAACCTGGATCATTCGTTAGAACCAAATGTCTTTGAAGTCTTCGTTGTCTTGCCGATAGTATCGACATTTCGAATAAAAACGAAAAATATTTCTTTCATACATTTCCTCCAAGCAATCTTTTGGCAAAAAACCTCTGAAAGTAAAAAAAAATTGTTATGAAAAGTTTTTAAATCTGTAGTTCGGAGTCGTCTTTAAACTGTAGGTCCCGCAACTCGTGGAAAAAATTAACACACGCAACAGAATTGATATGAGAAGCTAGGTTGTAATCCTGGTCGTAAATGGTTGTAATAACCAATTAAGTAAGTAAATTAATATCGTTGATATTCAGATGAGTAATTTTTTTTTTTTTCAAACAAAAACTCAGTCATCATGGATAGTGAGCTATTTACCGTAACTACAGTTTTTAGCTTACTTTGGAAGGAATAAGTAACGATGATGACACTTGCATGTAAACCACTCCAAACCATTAATTTTATTTGATATAATGGTGAACCGTTAAATGATTGTCCTCATTTCAAATACAACAATTTGGCTTACCGCCTAGCCTAACTTACCTATGGCATCAGAAGGGGCCTCTAGACGTGCTCAAGTGAGATTGGATAATCAAAGCGACCACTTCAACCTAACCTAAACTAGCCATATAAATAGAAACGGGCTCATTACCAAAAACAATTATGAAAACGATAGTCATTTGCCAGCAATTCTTGAACGAGTTATGTTTTATAGACATGTAAACCAAGGAACTTACTTAAAATATTCCACGTAGTCGAGGAATAAAGAGCAATAAGTTATAAGCAGCTGCCTTAAGGATACTACAGCAGTAATATCCTTTTCGGTACGCACATTTCTTGGTATCGTTAAGGGGTTTGAATCAAAAAATGTAAAATTAGTGTAAAGACCACCAAAAAGTGCATGAATTCTTGTCCACTTGGTCGATTACTTTAATGGTACACTGATCGAATCTTTTATGAATTTTGCGACCAATTTTTTTTTTCTATTTTTTTTTCTAAATATTTTTCACAACTTGAAGGTTTTATTCTGGCTTGCAATAATTCAGGACTGCTTGCCCAACCATGATTGTCGATATTAATATTTGCCATGCAGTTAAATAACGTCTGACGTACACAGACATACATACATAATTGATCACTCAGGATTACTACCTAGATTTTCACACCACTTATGTTGTATGAGTTAATTTTATCCATGAGTGGCGGGACTTGCAGTTTAAAGTCGTCTCCGAATGACGGATTTTTGAGAAACACTTCATGGCAATTTTATTTGCTCTCATGGTTTTTAGCAGAAATCCGCTGAGAGGAAGTCTCCGATGAAATATTTTTTCAATTTCGTTTTGTTGAAGATGTCTGACCTAAGGTTTGAATCCTGTCCTTGCATCTAATAGGCCAACGCACCATCTACTAAACTACAAGGATTTCGATTACTTTAATCGCAAATCGGAGGAAATCCTTTATGAACTTTGCGAACAGATTTTTTTTCCAACATATTTTTTTTTCCATAATTTTTAAGCATTATTCTGGTATGAAATGATCCAAGACTACTTGCCAAGCCTTACTGAAAGGAAAAAACGCAAAAATATTTTACATTCTTAGTTGTCTTTTGAATTAAAGGAGATCTTTGCTATATTTCTAGTGGAACTTCTTGCTATTTTTGGGGGCTTTTAAAATACAGAGAGCTATTCATTAATCTATAGGTAGAACTAAAATATTATCTCATATTTCAGTTGCTATTAGATTGGCTAGTTTGCTTAATAGCAACGCGAACATGATTTTCTGCTATAAGGCCGAGAATCCTTAAGTAATATTTGCACTATTTACTCAACTTTGCTTGTTGAGTCCTACGATTTCTTTGCAAATCCAAATATTTTCGCTTTTTTTTCATCTCGATTTAGTCTTATTTACTGAAATATTTGTTGAAATTGTTTTTCACATCGCATTACTTAATGTATTTCTGTTTACGCATTAACTTTCTTTTTCTTGTGTTGGTTTTTTTGAGCATTTGTTAGTTCAATTTGGCTTATGTTTGTTGCCTGATAATAACACTGCAGTTTCGTTAGCCTCTTCACTTTACTTATCCCATGCTTTATGCCCTGCATATTTCAACTTTTTCTCTTCCGATTTTATTTCGTTTTTTTTGGCTAAAGTACTGTTGCTTCCTTTCAGCAATTCATCAAGACTTGTAAACGAGAGAAAAAAAGAACAGGAAAACATAAGAAAAAACTGAAGGGAGAAATGAAAATAAAATACTGCATCTAATGAAATTTGTTATGGGAACATAAAAACAAAAAAATACCCAAAAAATAATCAAAAAAAGAGAATGTGGTTCTAACATTTGTAAAAAGTTGGAAGAAAATAAATTATTTTTGTTTTGTTTTATTATTCACTGTTAATCCTGTAAGCAAAAACGCATAAAAAATAGAAAGACAAGTATTTGTTGTTGTTCTTGTCGTTGTTCTAACTTTTTGTATGCGGTATTCTTTCTTAATTGCTTTACTAATTTATAAGGATCCTAAATTATCTGAATAGTTGTTGTTTTTCTTCTCCTTTTTAAGAATTTTTTTTTATTTTTCATTTTCCGGCAATGAGCGAACTTTAAAGACCATAGAAAAGCAAAAGGAAATTTACATATACATTTTTTAGGAACCCAACATAAGGATAATAGCCAGCCTAGTTGCATCTCCATCTATCATTTATTCAGTGCGTTACGCCAAACCACCATGGGCAACCATAGGCAAGGAAGTCATGTGTTAGCAGAATGGCGATTGGTAACTGAACTTAATATTCATTGAAAACTGGTCTTCAGCATAAACAAAATTATCGAATTTAGGACTCTATCAAATTGAGTATAGATGGCTTCCCATTTCTCCCTTTTCTACACTCATTCACCCTTTCCTACTTCCTCTCCTTTTTCCTATCCACTCAATTATCCTTCCATTTTTAAGGACGTTCCGTATAATGAGCCAATTCGACCTCCGCGTACTGTACTTGTCTTAATTGACAAGTACACGTCCTCTAAGTCTCCGTAGTCTAGTAGGTAGTGTGTTGGCTTATTAGACATAAGGCCACAATTCAGACCCCAGGTCAGACAGCTCCAATAAAGCGAAGTATGAAAAATAATTCTTCAGCAGACTTTTGGCAAAAACTCTGTGAAGTAAATAAAACTGCCTTGAAAAGCTTAGCAAAAATCTGTTGTTCTGAATAAACTTTAACTTGTAGATCCCACCCGTCGTGTATAAAATTAACAGACACAACATGAGTGATGTGAGAAGCTAGGCCTTAAACCTAACTGAGGGGTTATACTGACCTATTAAGATGTATGTATGTATGGATACCAACGAAATGGCAGTTTTAATAGCGTGACTTTAGTTGCCACACTACGAATAATACATTGAGTATTCTGCACAAGTGATTTGAGGACCTGATCATCTCATGTGAAGATGAGACGTATCGTATCGTCCATCGAAAACGTCCAATTTTTCATGGTGCTGAAGTATAAATCATGCCGAATTTAACCAATGGCATGAGTTATCTTGGCTTTGAGAGCCGCTTTTGTTTACGGTTTACTTACTTACGCCTGCTACTTAATAAACCTCACAAGAAAAAACCGAACCTGATCAAATTGCATGACTTCTGTGGCTAGTTGACATCACGTCTACATGCAATGGCTTTACCCTGAAATTGCTCATACAGTGTAGCATCAAACCTGTTGAAACCACATGCCGTTGGTGTCCAGGTCATTCAATTCAGTTCAAAAAAAAAGGTCGTCGATCTATTGTGCTCGCCGATGACAGTGATGTATTTCCCAAGCGAAAGTCTTTGCAAGATGTGCTCGATTCAACTTGAAAAGGAGGTAGAAAAAAGCCATGACAGTGCATTACTCTCTAACTGGTAGGCCACCAATCGAGCACTCAACTGATTAACGTTGTTCTCAAAAAATATGAATCGATGACGCCGCTTACCACTCTGAACATTGACTTTTTCGGGATGTCTTGGACACTTTTGAATTTCATGTGGACTGATATCGTCTCAAATCCAACGCCTTTTTTTGGCAAACAATTTTATTCTTTGCATGTGTTGCTAAATGCTATATCCATTCATGATGATTTGGCAAAATAGACTAAATAAAGATGGGAATATGCGTCATAGAACCTTTTAGCCAAGCAAATGTTAAGGAACGAAATTAAGGAGAAATTTCGTTACAAATTTAAAATTTTCGCGTAATACTAGGATACGAGTTCCTGATTCTCTATAATTGTTTGTCTTGTTATAAAGAGATTCAAATAAATCCTTTAATCAAGTATTTTTTAAAAAATTGATAAATTACCCAGGCCAAGCTCATTTACTTCCTGAAATGTTGTAAAATCGTATTTATTTTTAATATTCTCCCTTGAATACCACGATTTTCCTTAGCTCTTGCATTTACTTTAGTGCCTGTAATTAAGACAATTTCATTGAAAATAATTTTCCATTGCAATCAGTAGAGGAGAAATCTTCTCAATTTCCTTTAAAAAAACGAAATTTTAATTTATGTTTCCACTTTTTTTCTTTCCTTTGCCATTCATTCTTATCCTTTACCCTTAATTGTTCTTCTTTTGAAAGAAAATATTGCAATAATTGTTATTGCATTTATGTGTGCGTTTTTTTTATAGCTATGCGAGCTAAAGGTTGGGAACCTTCAAAAGACATTGGTAGCCCGGTCTACACAATGTGCACGATTCGCCGCAAGACTTACTCTCGGCTTGCTAAACGCATACGTACTAAACCCAACCAAGTTCGTCACACTTCCATTAAGTCGCCCCCCCCGGGACCACAATCAAGTATTACATCGGGGGAGGTAAAGATTCAGCGAGTGCTGCTATCCATTTCTGCTGTTCTTGCTCTCTCTATTATCCTCTGTTGCACTAGAACTTCCTTCGCGAATAAACATACCGCGTTCCAGTTTTCGCGTGATGTTAGCATCAGGTTAACCACGTTATCGGGGGTCACCTGGGATCCGATCGTCCTCTCCAGGATATTTCGTCGAAATTCGTAGCGCGGGCAAGTAAAGAATACATGCTCCGCTGTTTCGCCCGTATTTAGGCATGATGGACACGCTTCATCCACGTCATGCCCATACTTGTAGAGGTATGTCCTATAGCAACCGTGACCCGTTAAGAACTGTGTAAGGTAAAAATTTACCTCGCCGTGCTTCCTTCTAGTCCATTCTTCTATATTTGATATTAATCTGTAAGTCCATCTTCCCTTTGTGGAAGAAGTCCATTCGTGCTGCCACCTATTCATTGCATCGTCATTCGCCTGGTCAGGGTGCACTTGCCCCGTTCTCCTTCTTGTTAAGTGTTTCCTCCTTTCAACCTCTACTAACATTCGTAGCGGCATCATCCCTGCAATCACCAATGCTGCATCCGTAGATACTGTACGGAAGGCAGAAATTACTCGGGGGGCAGATCTTCTGTAGGCCCCATCAACTCCTATTCTGTATGTCTTCTTATCCATGGCCTCGGCCCATATAGGGGCTGCATATAGAGCAATCGATCTAACCACTCTCATCAGCAATTGCCTCTTCTCCTGTCTCGGACCTCCCAAGTTCGGCATTATCCGCGCGAGTGCGCCCGTTGTCGCCGCGCACTTCCTACTAATATACGTCAGGTGCTCCTTGAATGTGAGTCTGTTGTCAATCATAACTCCTAAGTACTTGATAGACTGCTTCGATGTTATCCTTTGTTCGCCAACCGTTATGGTGATGTATTCCATTTTCTTCCTACTGCTTACCAATACGACATCCGTTTTATGATCAGCAAGTTTCAGACCTATACTCGCGATCCAGCTTCTAACTCTGCTAACTGCCGTGTTGCACGTTCGTTCCAATTTATCAAGGTGTTTACCTTTCACCACGAGGGCTATATCGTCCGCAAATCCGAATATTTGTGCACCCGTAGGAAGCCTAAGCCTCAGTACGCCATCATACATCGCATTCCATAGCACTGGGCCCAGGACCGATCCCTGTGGCACCCCTGCTGTTACAGCGTATGACTTTCTGCCTTGATCTGTGTCATACAAAAGTACTCTATCCTTAAAGTAGTCCATTATGAGTTCCATCAAATATCCAGGTACGCCCCTCTCATCAAGTGCAGCCAAGGTGGCGTCCCAATCTGCCGAATTAAATGCGTTTTTAACGTCCAGGGTGATGATTGCGCAATACTCCTTATCGCCCTCAAACCAGCGGTCACCGCTGATGGCTTCCTTCGCTACGGTTATGACCGCATCCATTGCATCCACAGTGGAGCGCCCTTTTCGGAAGCCGAATTGGCGATCCGACAGGCCATCTCTCTCCAAAACCGTTTCGAGTCTTCTACATATTATCTTCTCCAGCAGTTTACCTACGGTATCAATCATACAAAGTGGGCGGTAACCTGATGCATCCTGCGCGCCGTTGCCCTTCGGGATGAGAACCAACCTCTGTCTCTTCCATATCCTTGGGAATTTCCTCTCCTGAATGCATGTATCAAATACCTTCATAAAGACCTCAACATTGTTCTCTATAGCCACCTTAAGTGCGACGTTTGGGATCCCATCAATCCCCGGCGCTTTCCTGAGTTTCATTCCTCTCCAGACTGCATCGAATTCCTGGCCGCTAACCCCAGGAATGTCATCGTGAGGCATGCTGTCTCGCACAGCATATGTGATCTCGGCCCTCTCCGGAAAGAGGCCTTCGACAATTGATCGCAGCTTCTCCGCACTTTCCGTGGCCGGTGGTCGAAAGCAGTTCAGCTTCCTCATTACCACCTTATATCCCGTGCCCCAGGGATTTTCATCCACATCTTCGCACATTTCTCTATAGCACCTTCTTTTGCTCCTGTCAATGGCCTTATTAAGGCTGGCTCTGAGCACCTTGTATCTTTCCCGAAGTACAATGAAGTCATTGCGACCCCTTGCCCTCTGGAATATCCTCCGCGCTCGATTACATTTCCTTCTTAAATCAGCTATCTCCGAGTTCCACCAGTACACGTGTTTCCTGCCCGGCAGGAGAGACTTCCTCGACATAGACGCGCTGCAGGCTTCCGTTATACAGCGCATAAGTTCCATCGCCATGTTGTTTGCGCTTCCGGCCAACCGAATGTCGCCCATCGCGAGAACAAAGGTTTCCTCATCAAAAGTAGAGTCCCTCCATAAAGGATTAGGAGGGGCGGCAATAATGGGGTTCACTGCAGGGCGTTCCTGTATTTCAAAAATGATCGCCCGATGGTCGCTATGAGTGTAGACATCGGACACAGTCCAATTCGATGTCGTTGCCAGTGTATCGCTGACGAATGTTAAATCAATCTTAGAACTCCGTCCACTTCTCGAGAATGTATCAATCTGCCCACAGTTGAGTAAGACAACCTCCAAGGTTGCAAATGCGTCAAGCAGGCTTTCACCCCTTTGGTTCGTGTACGCTGAACCCCATTCCACAGCCCATGCATTAAAGTCCCCGGCAATCACCAGGGGTCTTAGATTTCTAGCCTCGTTAACGATGTCATCCAATCTGAGTTTGTACTCCTCCATTGATAAGCTGGGGGGGAGATAACAGCTGAGGAAATGTACCCCATTAACGGTGCATTTCACAAAGCCCTCTCTCCTGTTGTCAATATTTCCCATTGGGAATTTACCGCATGTCCATATCGCCGCCTTGTTGCATTTACTGGTAGCCCAACGCTGATTGTCGGGTGCCCTGTAGTGTTCGCTCAATATCGTCAGGTCTATTTTCCGCTCCCGGACAGTCTGTTTAAGGAGCTCCTGCGCCGCTTCACAGTGATTCAGATTCAGCTGCAAAATTCTCATTTTCCTCCGTTCATCATCCTCTGTCGAGCTGCCAGGTACTGTGGAATTTATGTGTGCGTAAGTGTGCATATGTGTGTGTCAGTGTGCATTTTATTATATGCAATTGTGGTAATCTGAATTCAGGTTGCTTGGTGTGTACTTACATGGCATTTTTGCATGTTTAATGAAACCGCAATGTTAAATAGTGGTTGATTGCAATTGCAAGTTCTCAATTTTTTATTTTTATTTTTTTATAAACTTTAATTCATTATACACTCGGGTTAATGTTGTTGTTTTTTTGTTCTTTTTTTTATTCATGCATTGCACTTAATTCATGTTCATTTGTCAATCACTGCTTTTAACACTTTTTGTACTGTTGGCATAATCGCTCTGTTTTTTATTGCCTTGCCTTCTCTGTTACATAGGTTTTATTTTTTTATGTAAATAAGCCAGTGTGTAGCAGTTACTTCTGGCTTTTTTAATTTAAAACTTAATTTTAAAGCCCATTTTTTTTAATGTACAGTTTAAGTTTTGATGTTTAAGGCGTTTTTCAACTGTCAGTTTCAGACAAATGTTCGCTGTGATTGAAATCAGTGGTTTTCAGTACAATCACTACCATAACAGTTGATGGCATAATGCAGTTGCGAAGTGCTTAAAAAACACACAAAAAAGTGACAAATAAACTGGGAAATATTTAATTGTAATGATACACATAACAGAAATATTCTTCTGTACCAAGTATCCAAGTAAATGAGTGGAATGCTGAATGCAAACAAACCCATTTTAAAGTGGATGGACGTTAATCACAAGACTAATACTACAATACACCAAAAATTTGGACGCATAAGTTCTATTCAGTTGAATATAACTCATACGCAACATGGTCTACAGCGGTTGATTTTTAAGCTCCATAGTGATTTGCATCGCAAAGGTATAATAAAGGGTGTTCTTTATAGAGGTATAGAACTTTAAGTTGGCATTACTTTTCAAGATGGCGACCGATTTAACAGCTGTCAAGTGATTTATTCTCAGTTTGGTTTGGCAATTCATCATGAATAGACTCAAGTCTGAACAACGCTTGCAAATAGTGCAATTTTATTTCGATATATTAAAAGACACGTTTGGTGACCGCCTAATTTCACGTTTTGGACCTCTGAATTGGCCTCCAAGATCTTGTGATTTAACACCGCTAGACTACTTTCTGTGGGGCTATGTAAAGTCATTGGTCTATGCGGTAAAGCCACAAACCATTTGCAAGACAAAATTCGCCGTGTTATTGCCGATATACGGCCAAAAATTTTGGAATAAGTCATCGAAAATTGGACGTCCAGATTGGACTACATCCGCGCCAGCCGTGCCGGTCATACGCCAGAAATCATATTTAAAATGTAATGCCATACGATTATCTTTCGGATAAATAAAATTCATGTCAATCGAATAATCCATCGTTGTTTTATTTCAACTTAAAGTTCTATACCTCTATAAAAAACACCCTATAGTACAAATCAATCTGAATAACGAAATATAACTGAATAAAGAGTCTTATATAAATTCTTCTAACAGCTACTGTCAAAGTAGTTGTAATTTTTTTTAGTCTGTTTTGCCAAATCATCATGAACGGATATAGCATTTAGCAACACATGCAAAGAATAAAATTGTTTCATTTAAATATGGCGTACGGTAGGCTCTTGATCGAAAAATCTTCTTGCTCGATTTCTGATTCAATGAATTGACAAACAAAGTTGTTGGATTTGAGACGATACCAGTGCACACGAGATTCACAAGTGTCCAATATTGTAATACATCAATTTAATATATACACAGATCTTACCCAAATTATTTATTATTATTAATGATAAAACCCTGAATAATGGTAGTTGGCATACATTCCCTTATATTTCAAGATCTTAATATTTCAAGGCCTTAATATTTCAAGGTCTTACAACTGTATTTTCTACAGCGTCCAATGTCTTATTATTGTTTTTCTATTTTTTTACATTCTCCCACTTCTTTCTTACTTTGGAAGAGAGAACACCAATATACTCTCAACTTAACGAAGAAAAACCAGTATTATACCGTTAAGAGAGCCTATATCACAGATATCATCTTAGAACGAATGTTATTCTTGTCGCCGTAGTCTAGTAGGTAGTGTGTTGGTTTAATAAACATGAGGTCAGACATCTACAACAGAACGTAATAAGAAAATTTATTTCTTCAGCCACTTCCTCTCAGCAGATTTCTGACAAAAACTCTATGAGTAAATACAATTGACATGAAAAGGTTTCTCAAAAAAATCTGTCATTCGGAGTCGACTTTAATTGTAGGTTCCTCCACTCTTACATAAAATTAACACCCACGACATAAGTAGTGTCTGAAGCTAGGTAGTAATCCTGACTGAAGGGTAGTAATGACCAACTATATATGTGTGTATGTATGTTCATCTAATATGTACATATTACAGCTAAAGGTTGTAAGCACTTCTCTGAACCGGGCTATACCATCTTTTTTTTTTTTAATCGGCTAAGCTCGCTCGCATGGATATCTGCATTTTCTTAGATGTTAAAACGATTGACTCCTCGGATATTGTGTTATACACGCAGAAGACTTTAAGGCAGAGCATCTTACTTAATTGGTTATTAAAACTTTTTAGTCAAGATTACAACCTCGCTCTTCACACCACTCACACTGGGCCGGTTTTATCTCTGAGTGGCGAGACCTCCTGTTTAATATCGAGATTCGAGCAACTTTTCATGTCAATTTTGCCTGTGGACTGCTAAGATATAGTCGCCGAAAGACGTATTTTTTCATATTTCGGTTTTGCTCGAGATTTGTGAGCCTGGTGTTGAACCAAGGGCTCTCGTCTACTAAGCTAAGACACTACCTACTAGACTACGGCAATGAGAATGGATGTGAATTAGCAAATATTACGATCAGACACTTTTTACAAGGCATTTCTTCTTTTCAAAATTTTATTTCTAATATTTCATTAGAAACCTGAAATAAAATCTTATTTTTAATGAAATTCGAAATTATATTCTGAATTTTTATTTAATTTTGTTCTTTTTTGTTGTTGTTGTATTTTCATCCTTGACTGCAACATCATTTCAATTAAAAATAAATGTACTTCCTCTCCACCACTCACACATATAAGAAACTTGACTGCAGTTGAAAGACAAACACAGCACAAATCAAAGAGAAACTCTTTGTCAATGTCCTGCACAACATGAGGTATTTTTAATTAATTTTTAAAAATCATTTACTGACACTCATACAAATTGATAAAGACACTACTAATGTATGTACTCGTACTTATATAGTAATGCACATATACTGTTGCAGAGAGACCTTAAGGGCACAAAAGAGAAAGAGGAAGAGATGGCACTTAATTGAAATCTTGTTCATTATTTGCAGTTTATAGATGATATTGTAGAAAGAAAAAAACTAAAAAAAGGGAAAACAGAATTCAAACATCAGTTGTATATATTATAGAAAGTATAGAGGTTCAGTTTCAGAGCATCGAGAGAAATTAACGAGGTAAACAATTTTCCTATTCAGTAGATCCTTGTGATGTGATTGGGATGATAAGAAAAGATTTACCGTAATTTCAATTCTCTGCTCATTTCACAAGTTCTACAGTTTCTAAGCCGTTTGTATTCTTGTGCGAACATTATTTAATAGGCAGCAAGCCTTACTTAAAATGTTCCACGTAGTCGGAGTTTAAGAATGATGATGAAGCGCCGTATACCATTATCCTTAAATCTTGCAATTAAAACTCATATCTTCCCCTTACACTTACTACCTGCATTACACACAGTTCATCTCTTTTTGTAGATGAACGCGATATCCACAATTTTGTGTGCGTCATCACCAACTTCTAATAGCTCTACTGCTAACAACCTGCAATTGCGCTGACATTTGTCCACAAATTCAGGAATTATAGGACCGAATATAACAGAACGCAAACAATGTCTTGTCATGTTAAAAAATTAATACGATATAGTCCATCTTGAGATGGAGAGAGAGAACAACATCAATAACGAACTCGAAGTCGGAAGGTCAACAGCAATGTTCGTGTATAATAACTTAGTTGTGCATTGTAGCAATAGAAGACGAATTACTTTTTTAACTAGAAAAAATTGATTAATTGAACTGAATACAAGCACAAAAGTTGCCGTAGTATAGCTATATGGTGTAAGGCCCCGGTTCAAACTCCAGGCCAGACGTCTACAAAACGAAATACGAAGAAATATTTGTTCGGCAACTTCTTCTCAGTATAACTCAGAGAGTAAATAAAACTGCTCTGAAAATTTTCTCAAAAATCTATCGTTCGTAGACGTCTATAAATTGTGGGTCTCGCTATTTATGGATGAAATTAACACACTCAATATAAGTGATGTGAGAAGCTACGTCATAATTCTGATTAGAGGGTTTAATGACCTATGGAGTCGCCTTAGTTTAGTAGGTAGTGTGTTGGCATATTAGATGCGAAGCCACGGTTCAAATCGCCAGTCAGACATCAAAACGAAATATGAAAAAATATTTCTTAGGCATGTTCCTCTCAGCAGATTTCTGCCAAAAACTCTGACAGTAAATAAAATTGCAATGAAAAGTTTCTCAAAAATCTGTCGTTCGGAGTCTACTTTAAACTGTAGGTCTCGCCACTCATGTATAAAATTAACGCACACAACACGAGTGGTGTGAGAAGCTAGGCCGTATTCCTGGCTGGAGGGTTGTAATGACCAATTGTGTAGGTATGTATGAATAAAATCAGAACTTTACTTTACAAGTTTAAGACTCTTGCCGAATGATATGAAATTTGACGCTGTTCTTTAATTCACCCGATTTACTTGGCCTATTCAAAGTATCAAAGCGTATATGACACTACAGAAAATTTTCATTTTATCGTCTAGCTGACTTAACTATCTTAAATTTCATTCTTTTAATCCTATCCAATCGTCCTTAGATATCATTGACATCGTGAATTCATATTCTTTTGGAAACCTTAGAATTTCCTTCAGTGTATTGCCATCATTCATTGGCTACATTAAAGCAAAAAAAATTTTTCCAATAAACGTCTGTTGCATATAAAGTGCTTAAATTATAATTAATTTCTTAACCCAAAAACCAATAATAATTTCATCATCAAAAAAAGAAAAAAAAAATACAGAAAAAAACTTGAAGGAATTCTATCGTAACCTTAACACATTTGAACATGAACATTTCTGACAGGAATCTCACGTTCTGTTCACATTAAAGAGGGAGAAGGAGAGAATCCCAAGAGTATTTTTGCCACAATATTGTAGTTGATGTCTGTTTTAACACAATGCCATTTTTTTTTGCTATGTCGTGTTCATATGCCTGGTCAGATTGCTGTGGGCTGGTGTTAATAATTGTACGTGAGCTGTCACTTTGATATACCAAAAGAACATGGTAGTTAAAGTATGAAGCAAGGCATACTCAAAGAGACACAATTTTTTGTACATAATTTTACGAAAGACTAGAATACTGAAACTCAGCAGAATTGTTGCTTTTTTCTTGTTTTGTTTTTAATTAAAAACTAACTAGGGAAACAATTAACAGAATTGTTGTAAACGATTATAATTTTGCACTTTTTTTTCTTGTTGCTAATTTAATACAGCGAAAAATCTGACCCATTATAAGCAACTTAATTTAACCTTCTTCCTTTAATTAGACTCTAATGCTTTAAAAAGAGAGAAAAGAATTCATTTTAAGTATCATTAAAGTTCCATAATATCCTTTAACGCTTGACTTAAAAAAGCATATTTTTTTAACGCCCATCTGTTCAACAGTGTTCGCTCACACACACATTTTCATTTCCTACGCTGTCAACAGTTTGAACATGACATTGCGTGTGAACAGATGATGATTCAGCAGAGCAGAGCACCAGCACCAGCCATTCATGTAGATCAACCGCAAATACAATTCAACCGAGCAAACATTTTCAACCCAATTCCAACCCAACCAACTACACCCAAATACAACCAAACGACCACATAACCAAATGGCCAAACCCTGATGTAACCAAAGCATGAACAGACTCATCATCAGATATAAAATGTAGATAAAAAAAACAGACAACAATAACAGCAACAACACCACCAACATCAACAAATATAAGTGCAAAAATAAAGAAAACTATTGACATTGTCAAGACACACACAACATTTGGATTTCAATGTGAACGTGACATGGATGGCAGAACCTACAAAATTTAGGTGGTGATGGTTTTAAACAGCTGAAGGGAGGAAGAAAACAGACAACAGAAAACTCACAACTGCAACAAAATCAAATACAATTCAGTGAAAAATTTTCGTTTTTCTTTCTTTCATCCTTGCCTTTCGGTCTTACGTTCTTCTATTATTTATTTAGTGCTTCATTTTACAAAACTAACTACAAAAGGGTAAATGACAAGCTGGGTCAACATGCCGTACACCAAAGTAGAGTCGAGGGCACAAAATTTTCACTCGAGTAAATAATAGAAAAATTAAAAGAATGTCATGTTTTTCTATTTACTTTCATTACTGTACTGCAACTACACAGTCAGTCAGCTTTCATAAAAGTAATGCAAAAAAAATTATTTGAAAAGGACGGCAAAAATGTTTTTAACACAAATTTTTGAAGAAGGAAAATTATTAGGAGTTAAATGGCGAACGACCTGAAACAAATTAACACAAATGGTTGTAAATGAACTTTTTTAATTACAAAGTGATACACGACTAACAGGTTAACTGAACTAAAATATGGGATGATCGGCATGCAGAATATTCGTTTTAAACTTCACTAATCGGTCGAAGTTGCCGTAGTCTACCAGGTAGTAGTAACATTTTCTCAGTAGATTTCTGGCAAAAACTCTGAGAATAAATAAAACATGCTACATATAAAATTAACACATACAACACAAATATGAGAAGCCAAGGCTAGTTAGAAGTCGCCGTGGTCTAGTCGGTAGTGTGTCGGCTTATTAGACGTGAGGCCTCGGTTCAAATCACAGCTCAGACATCTCCAATAGCATCGAAATATGCAGGAAAATATTTCTTAGGCAACTGGCTCTCAGCAGATTTCTGGCAAAATCTCTGAGAGTAAATAAAATTGCCATGGAAAAGTTTCTCAAAATTCTATCGTTCGGAGTCGAGTTTGAATTATAAGTCCCACCACACACACAACAGTAGTGCTGAGAAAAGCTTGTTCGTAATCCTGACTTTTGTTACGACCAATTATTTTTGTATTTAAGTATCATCAGCGCTGAAGCCCATTCCAGGGTGAACAAAATTATCGAATTTGGGATGATACCAGTCCATAAGAGACCCAAACGCATTCAATGCATCGCGAAAAACTCACTATTTGACGTGCTTAGCGACATAATCGAATCTTATATTTTGAAAAAGACGTTAGTAGTAGAGCAGCATGAGAAGCTAGATCGTAATCCTCGCTAAAGGGTTGTAATGATCAATTATTTATGCATGTATATAAATTTGCATCAGAATTATCATATGAATAACAATAGTTCGATAGCTGGGAGTGTAATTTTCGTTCACTTTCGCTTTGGCAAAGTCCGTGATTCGTGAATCGTTAAACGTCAAAATTCTCTTTTCGATTTTCAGGCAGAAAATCGTTTATTTTATAATGAACTAGCTGTAAACTGCGCGCGTTGTTGCACCACCAACTAAAATAAATTTTAAGGAAAGACATTACACAAATATCCAATTAATATTGAATAATTTTATTGATTTTGTTTCCCGTTGTCCAGATGATTCAGACGAATGGGCCTGAGTAGTACGCATTCGATCAGTTTCTAATCTCACTTCTCGTTGTTCAAGTGATTCATGCGAACGGGTCTCAGCGGCATGTACTCGAAGATTTGCCAGTCTCAATGTTCGTTGCTCATCTGATTCTGAGGCTCGTAATGCTCTTTTCTTTCGTGCTTAAGGTGTAGGTCGACCAATGTCTTGTCATTCATTTTGAATAATTTTCAGTGGCGCCATCTACCGGAAATTAATCGCACCAACCTAGAAACCTCCGTCGACTCATGCGCAACAACTTTGCTAAAGAACATATCATGATCAAATGCAGTTTAAGATTTAATTCAGTTTGAGTAATTTTCAATGGCGCCACCTATTTTAAATTGGTCATACCTTAAAAACTTAGAAACCTTCCCCGGATCATGCGCAACAACTTTGCTGAAGATCATAACATGATCAAATGGATAGTTTACGATACTATTAATTACATACAAGCAAACATTCATTTTTAGATAGATAGAAGATAGATTACATAGAGCTGACGGGTGAGGTATACGTAATATTTTGTTAGACAATAACACTCATACTTTTTTATTTTATTTTATTTTATTTTATTTTATTTTATTTTATTTTATTTTATTTTATATTTGCCTATTTCAACATCAACATAAAAAGTAGCCTATAACTCCTTCCAGACATACAGGAAAATACTGTGAAATTTCAGGAAAATCGGTTCAGCCGTTTAGCCGTCTATAGACTTCAAACAAACCCACAAGCAAATAAACAAACATTAATTTTAATAAATAAGAAGAAGATGCGTAAGCAACTCATGCAGTTACTAATCGTTTTCGCATTAATTTTACAGACCTCGGTGTACAACCATAACCGAGAAAAAGAAATGTGGGTACCAAGGACAGTATTGGTACTGTAGTGCGAAGTGTTGAAGAATACATCAACGTTCTCGACTTGTTCATCTCTGCTTTCCGAATACGTTGGAAATTTTAATTGGGCCCTTTGACTTTCATTTCTATCAAATATAGCTCTAATAAGAGTTGAAGCCAGAGAAACATCGTCTGTGGTGCGTTTTTGCTTATTGAATTTTTTTGGCTCAAGATGTATATCTTTTTTTTAAGAATTGCGTTTAGCAATGAACCTCATTTCTTATCAATAAGCAAAAGTTCTGTATTTGGAGCGAAAACGATCAAGCCATAACTCAACATATACCAGAATCACAAGTATGATTCGAGTACGAACACCAAAAAACTCACTAGAACGTTATTTGTTTGGTCTACTTTCTGCTCCTTTTTGTTTATGTGTCTGTTTTATTTATGAGTACTATAAGTATTTTTCTAAAGTTATGAATATGAATGAGTAGGCTTATGAATCAAACATATTTCGAATGGTATGAATTTGATGTCAACGTTGTACTCATACTCATTGTACTCATACTTATAAATCAACGTTGTACTGAGTACGAATGAATCATAGTGGTTCAATTTCAATATTGTTGACTCACTCATACTCAAAATTTCATGGGTGTTTATGAGTAGCGAAAAAACGATTCATTGTTGATCTCTGATCTCCATTACCTCAAACAAAATTTGCTGTTTTTGCGGCTTACATGCTGGCCTTTATTTGTTTCGAATTAAGCAAAGCGTTACATTGACTATCAAGTTCAAAACCAGTACACGTCCTCTAACCTAAATCTAAACCTACCTTTAAAAACCAAAATATTGTAATAAAAAACGCGCGATAACGATACTTTATAAATAATTAACGCGTTAAATTTAATTTTTTTTTTAATTTCAATTATGATGTCACCTTGGTATCAAGACAAACAAAAGCGCAACACAACTCCTCTTTACATGTTTTCAGAAACCTTGTCTAGAACACTATTGCCTTCACATAATGTTAATTTAATTGGAAATTACAAATGACAACCAGAACAACAAGAACAGCAAGAACAACAACAACAGCAATAACAAAACTTGGCAAAATGTAAACACAAACAGCAGAAACAGCTAAAATTACAACGTTAAGGAGTAGTTTAAACACATTTTACACTTATAACACTAACATACATGTATGTATATGTAATACACAAATATGTACATATGTATACGACTACAAATGTGTATACTTAGTATATGCAGGAGTATATTGTTTGTATTCATTTAATATAACATGGTCATGTTGTTGTATGTAGAAAGGATCTCCTAATAGTGTACATACATATGTACATATATGTACATATACATGTTATGGTTGTTTACATTGTAGGTGTTAAATATTGGTCAACGTCTGTACAATTAACATGTTGGTATTTTCAATTAACCGTGGCTTCCTTTTTCTTTTTGTTTATTTACGGGGATGTTTCTATTTTAATAGGAATAATTTTTATTCGTATTGTTGTACTTATGTTTCCATGGAGGTTATGGTATTTAGCGGGTTTGAATTTTGTTCGGATTCCAGTAAACTTTTCAACAATGAACAGTTAAAAAGCGTTAATAATGGGAAGAGTGAAAAGTTGTTTTTATAAACTGAAGGAAAACATAAAAGAGACACTAATGTGTCGCCGTAGAATAGTAGCTAGTGTGTTGGCTTATTAAATGCTAGCCCGTAGTTTAATCCCTGGCTCAGACACATGAAGCAAAACGAAATATAAAAAATATTTCTTTCAGTGACTTCCTCTCAGCAGACTCCTGGCAAAAATTCTGAGAGGAAATAAAGTTGCCATGACATGTTTCTTAAAAATCTGTCCTTTGGAGTTCAGATCAAATTGTAAGTCGTAGAGCGCAGTCCTGACTAAAAGTTTGTAATGACCAATTAAGTAAGTAATGTGTAGATTTATTCTTAAAATATTTAATTAAGATTCGGGTCTTCATGCTTAAAGGATACATATTCAATCGGGTCATTCATTAAGGGCCTATTACCTTTAATTAAAATAAAAGTGTGTGCGCGATACCATCGCAAATATTTTAATCAATTGAGCGACATATTAATGTCATTATGTGGGCAAAATTGTTTTAATAAGAATATGACCCAAATAAAAATAGCTTAGATATGACGTGAGAGAGAACTGTAATTAATGACACTGTACGCAAAACTACAATTTCAAAGAAAATAACTTCCCAGAAATATACTCCGGAGAGCGATGTTTATGGGCACTAAGTTAGCTTAGGTTGAAGTGGTAGATTTGACTACCAAAGCTCACTTTAGCACACATAGCGGCCTAGGAACCCCCATATTAAATCACGTCTATCCTATCCTGGAAACCAGCATGAAAGTTTAATAAAGGGAGACATATCCTTGAAATCAATAGATGATAACTCCGCTAAGCAGACAAGGAATGGAGAGCCAAATAACCTGAATCTGCACCTTGAAAGAGATGGGCATTGACAAAGAAAGTAAATAACAGGTTCCTCCTCTTCTTCAGACCCAAACCCTCAGCAGAATTCGAAAATACAGGCACTAAGGTAGCTGAGATAATCAGAAGATAGCTATTTGAGAAAATGTCTTTCTTTATAGAAAATGCTGGACTGTAATATTGCAGAAAATAACATCATTGGAGCTCCTAAAAAAAGCCAGTCTCTGTAACACCAAATTTTCTCAGACGAGCACCGATAAGGTCCATGACCAGTAATCACTCTATCGATATCTCTATGAATTATAATAAAATAAAATGTTTTTTATTACCATAAAACGGGCATATCTATCACTTTATGATACCCAATTGTATCATTCACTTATGTTTTAAGCATTACTGTGAAGCTTTTACCAGAAAACTGTTGCTTGACTTGCTTTGCCTTGCCACTCAGTAGCACACACACTACCAACTAGACTATAACTACCCTACTTGTTTACTTATAAAAATTACAAAAAAAGTGTATATTCCTACGAAAACGAACGCTTAACATAAAAATTATAAATAAAAGCTACAAAAACGAGACAATGCAGCGAAAAAACCTGTTTACAAACGATCGCACTACTTAATATAACAACAAACACCAGCATAAAAAATGTTAAACAAGTAAACAAAAATATACCAACAACACTACAATAATAATCATAAACAGTGATGTTTACATTTATAGAGATTTCGAGAAGACGAAGTCACGCACATTCACATACATACATACATACATACATAATTGGCCATTACAACCCTTCAGTCAGGATTACGGCCTAGCTTCTCAACGCCACTCATGTTGTGTGTGTTAATTTTATACATGAGTACCGGGACCTACAGTTTAAAGTCAATTTTATTTACTCTAAGAAATTTTGCCAAAAATCTGCTGAGAGAAAGTTACCGAAGAAATAATTTTTTTTTATATTTCGTTTTGATGTCTGACCTTGGATTTGAACCCTGGCTTCGCGTTTAATTAGCCAACACACTACCTACTAGACTCCGACATTCACCTTCAAGAATATTCATCTGACTGTTTACCGTGCCTTATAAAAGGCAAAGCAAAGCAGGCGACTGAGTTAGTGAAGTTCAGTCAGTCTTGTGTGAAGACTCGGTGCGTTTGAAAAGAGTAATCGTGGTTTGAAAATCTCCGTTACAAAGATCTGTTGAATAATTGTCTAATTGTCTAGTAATTATGCAAAGGGTATAAACAGAAGAATATCAAAGAAAAGCAATTGTTGTTGTTGACATCAAGTTGTAAATTTTGGCTCTCAGAATTGTGCGAAAAATAAAGAATTTTAATTGAAACTAAACACAAATTTATTTTATATTTTTTAGCAATCTATGAGCCTATATTTTAAACATATTTTATTGTTTTATTTTCAGAAAAATTCCTTAAAAAAATGAATGTTAATTCCAATTTCAATTCAAAGGTAAGAAATATTTAAAGTCTGTTTCGATTCATTACTTCTCTCTTTTCGTTTTTTCACGTAAGAATAGTTTTAAATATTTTTAGCATTTAACTACGGCAGCCTTTTGGTGCAAAGCAGTATATGTACTCATAAATACTATTTTAAATTTCTTTTTAATTTATTTAAATTTTATGTTTTTATTTAAGCAGCAGCAAAACACAACACAACAAAACACAAAACTTATTTTCAACAAAAAAACAATTTTTTTAAGAGCAACCAAAACTTAAATATTTGCATAAAAATTCTTTTCAGAAAAAAAACGATGGGTTTTCCATGTTCTTTTTAGTTATTTGTGTGGAAAATAATTTAAAGAGTTTTCCCCCTCTCACCAAACTTGTTTTACACTTTTTTAAGTTCTGTGCCGCATAATACTCAACCCATTTGTTTTATTGTTGATAAAAAATGAAAATAAAAAGAAAAACAAATGGAAAATCAAGAAAAAAAAACAAGATTTTTCATCCCATTTTTATGCTAAATAAAGGCTCACAGTAGTATAGTAGCAGAAGAAGAAGAAGAAAAAAAGGACGAAAAACCTGGTAAAAAAAAGAAGAAAGAAAAACTATGGTAAGAAAAGAAAATATGAATACAATGTAATTTAAAACTTTGTTCCCCAGGGACTCTACATTGCTTTTAGTTTTTTTTATTTTATTTCGTTAATGGAAATATAGTTTCTTCCTCTTACTATTATTTGCAAAGTTAATTTAAATAAAATCGTACGTATGTATGCAGTTTAAATTTTATGCAAAAACTTCGTGAAGTTAATTCCATAGCCACACATACAGGCATAAAAATTCTGGAAAATATTTTTTCCCATTTCATATACGATATAATTTAAAAGTCAATCAAAAACTACAAAAGTAGCCAATCAACCAATTTATTTATATATTTTTCTTTTTTTACTTTAGTTTAATGACACAATAAAAGATGGAAATAACACATCAAAGGATTGGATAAGACACATTACAATACATTTGTATGTAAATTACATACGACGTTGGCAGATCCAATCTATCTCAGTTAAAATGATTCGAATCATTACAGATTTCCCTTGATAACTTGTTACTATTTTAAAGTTAACGCAAAGGCATACATACATAATTGGTCATTATATTCCTTCAGTCAGGATTACGACCAAGATTCTTACACCGCTTATGTTGTGCGTGTTAATTTTATCCGCAAGTGGCGGGATCTACAGTTTAAAGTCGACTCCCAACGACTCTTTTCAAACAAGAGTTTTCGTCTATTGACTTCTTTTTCTTGGAACTTCTTCAGAGTCTGAAGTAAAGTGAATATCTGGTAGATGGTGGTAGCTGTGAAGCCAAATAAGGTCTAATATGTGCTTTCGCCAGTAGCTTCAGTCGTTCTCACAAAACGCTCTTAAGGACCCGTAAATATATGTGATAGGCAGAAAGCGTAAACGATTGTAGTTGCCGCATACCATAAGATCTCTCTCTCTCTCTCTCTCTTTTAAAACACGACACAGGATACGGAGGGTCCAATCGTTTTACATACTTCCCTTTAGCCATATTTTGTTAATATGGTGGTGCTACATATTGTTAGGCTTTAATGGAGACACAAAAAGGAGTTCTGAACATTGAGAGCACCAGCATCAAAATCACTCAAGGAATCTAGATATGGTATCGATAATGTGTGGTCGTAACTATTTATATTTCTTCTTTGTGGATCTACAAATGGTCTTAATAACGTCGCAATTCGTCGCAGTCTGGAAGCTGGTTGAGACCAGACATCTCAAACAAAACGAAATAGGGAGAAATAATTATTTGGCAACTTTCTCTTAGCAGGCTTCTCCAAAGAACTCTGAGAGTAAATAATATTGCCATAAGAAGTTTCTCAAAAATCTGTCGTTTGGAATAGACCTTAAACTTTAGGTCTCGCCATTCATGGAAAAAATTAAAACGCGCAACATCAGAGGCGGGCGAAACTAGTTAGTAGTCCTGACTAAAGGGTTGTAATAGGCCCACGCAAATATTTGCTGGTGTTGGCATGTAATTCCATTACGTATGGACATCGCAATTGTTTTCTTTAACTGACATTCCAGAAGTATGTGTCCAAGTGGCTATTTCAGAACACCATGTGACTCTTTGAGTTCGATGTAAAATCTATTCTTAGTGCAGGTAAAATCCATTGTTACGAAGCCAGCTACACTGTACGTAAGCAAACCGCTTATGAGCAAACCGCATATGTTCCCGAATTGAAGGGAAAAAAAGAATCATGATCGAACCATGATCGAACCATATTTTATACAAGTGTGATATCAAGTATTTTATTTTTATGTGACACGCACGATTTAACAAAATTTAACAGAAATTTGATTGAATTTAATTCAAATACAATTCCTTATAATTCCTTTCGAAGTTGCCGTAGTCTAGTCGGTAGTACCGTGAGGTCACGGTTCAAACCCCATGTCAGACATCTCCAACTTAACGAAATATAAAAGAATATTTCTTCGGCTAATTCTCTCAGCAGATTTTAGCAAAAACTCTGAGGGTAAATAAAATTGACATGAAAAGTTTCATAAAAATCTATCGTTCGGAGTCGACTTCAAACTGTATGTCCCCGCCCCTCACGTGGAAAATTAACACACACAACATAAGTCGTTTGAGACGCTAGGGTTATAATGACCAATTATCTATGTATATTATCCGAGGGTACAAGAAAAGATTTTCTTCAATAATTCTGATAGCAAGTAGTCCGACTGAAGCTGCCTCTTTTATTTATTTGCATTTTATTTCCTTCGCCATTTTAACCTTTGTGCTAAAATTTAAATATTTTTTAAAGAGCAAGTAACCAGGCTACAAAAATGCGGTAAAAGTTTTCAATAACATTCTGGGAAAAAACAACATTTTTATAACACAACTTATCCTAGAAGTGGCATATGTGTTAAGTGGCACTTTTGAATACTTTGTTAAGAATATTTGCTAGTAGCAGAAGTATACAAATTGCAAATGTTTTCGTATCTTAAAGATCCATGATAAAAACAAACAGCTGCTTCAAGTATATATACAATATATACAAAGATTCAATTGGTGCTTACAAGACCGTTTTGTTTTTAAGAATACCCTGTGTACCTTGTATATGAGTTATACTGTTGCTTTTCTACTTTCTCTTATAGTTGTTGAGTTTCTTACATTACTCAACTCATCTCAACACAATGTAACTCAACTCAGTAAGTCTAGAAACAATAACAAAATTATTCTTCTCTCTTCGCTTTTTCGTTTTTATTTCCCACGGAGAATAGCAGAAATATGACAACCGGATGGTCCCAAAAGTATTTGTATTTCGTTTTCAATGCATGCTTTTGTTGTTGTTGTTCTCTCTCTCGCTCTCTTTTAAAAAGGTATGATGACATTAACGGTGACATCCACTTTATGCATTATTTTGCTCTCATTCGGTGTTTTTTTATATTTATTTTAGCTGTAGAGTCCTTAAGGAATTAATGTCAACAAAAATTGTTTCATTTATTTTTTTAAATTTTCTTTGTTATTCTTTGTATTCAAAAATATATCAAAAAACAATCGCATGAAATATATGTATATATGTCTAGTAAAACAAACACCCTACAACAATACATGCATAAAAGCAAAAACAAATATTTATCTCTACTCTCTCTCCTGTACCATCCAAACCGAGAGTCTGTTGTATTCACAAAAATGTTAAAACACTTGACTTTAAGTACGATGGCATACAATACAAAGACCCCATAGACATTCGTATGTAACAACCTGGTCCTAGAGTTTTTGGTTTTGAAATGTTTGTGTTGTTACATTTTCACATTGTTATTGTTGTTACAATTTAAATATTATTACTATTGTTGTGCCATTGTAAGTGTAGAGGCAAAAAGAGAATGAGTATGACAAAAATGACTACAACCAACCAACTTTAAAGTGCGAGCAGTATTGGTTCCTTCATTAAGCGCTTCCTACCTTTAAGTTAAATTAAAACAGACTTGGTGTGATAACATCCACAAATCCAGCAGCCTTGAGAGTATTCGAGGTTTGGCGATGATTTCTGCATTCGATACAACAATGCGCTGTATAGGCTCCTCAACGATGTGGACGTTATGCATCTAGCGACTGTGCTGGCTCGACCATGTCGTTCGAATGGATGAGGATGCTGCGACGAGCTGGGTATTTGATGCGGGGAATTAAGGAAGTCGGCCATGAGGATGATATTGTCATCGATAGATGTGACCAACTGGTGAAGGCACGCAAGAAGCAGAGATGTCTGGAGGAATGTGTTAAATCATGCCGAAAACCTATAATCTGGTTATTGTTGGCCAATTAAGTAAGTAAATAAGTATTGCGATATCAAGATTTCGCTGGATGGAACGCATCTGGTTGAATTTAGTCGAAGGCATGAGTTGTGCTGACTTTGAGCACCGCTGTGGTTTGTGGTTCATACTCATATAACTGCAACTTAAGAAAACCTCTCAAAAAAAAAAAGTCGGACGGATCTCGGTGATCAGTTTACATTACATATACGTGAGCTGACCATGAACTCAAATCTAATATAACCAATACTACATGAGTTATGTAGCACTTAGCGCCGTCCTGTTAAAGCTACATGCCGTTGCTGAACAAATCCTTCAATTCAGGCTAAAAAACAGTTGATAATCATCAACCTAGTGCACTCGCCGTTGGCAATGATGGTCTGGAAAACATCGACTCCCAGTCCGAAATTGACAACAAACAGTGACTTGGGATGCACTTGTTTGTTATCGACCCAAAATTTGACAATTTTGTTTGTGCACGTAACCATTCAAACAGAAATAGGCCTAAACGCTAAAAATGATTTTACGATGAAAATTAGAGTCAATTACCAACTGCTCCAGGGCTCATTCATTGTCTGTGATGGTTTGCCTTCAATTCCCGGGCCAGTACGGCTACAAGCTCAAGTCACGAAGTTGTTCACGTCCATGTTATTGTTGAATCAATTCCCAATTGTTCCAGAGCTCATTTACAGTCTGTGGTTGTTTGCCTTTAATTACTTGGTCAATTGAATTTTGTACGGATACAGACTCAAGTCACGAAGAAAAATTCGTTACTTGGTTGTTTTTAAAAGCGATTGCCTAGTATTCTTCTGCACAATCTCGCGGACAGCAACTATGTTCGATTCAGATCTAGCGTTTCATACACGCATGGTTGTGGGTCGAGCGTTTACTGAATCAGCAGACTCGAATTTGTCGAACGATTATGACGATCGTAAAAGGGATGAAGCACGCGGTACTTTGTTCGAAAGGAACACCTAAATTGATTTGTACGAGTTGTTGAATGTTACATCCATCCACGGTGGTTTGACAAACCAGACAGAATGAATAATAACTAATTTGACAGATGTAGCTACATCAAGATGGCCGCTATCGACTGTCTACTTTCGAAAGTATCTGTTGGAAGACCCAATACAAATGTAGAATAGTTGAATATTACTTTAGGAATTGGAGTGAGATTTTTTCTTACTAACACATTCACACATCCTATTTCACACACAAATTTCTTTTGTATGCCAAAAGAGAGAAAAGGTTCAATTGTTGTGCCTTCATACACACTCTTAAGCTCTTTAGTTGTAAGATTCTGTTTAAACAATTTTTTTTTCGTTGTTATTGTTACTTTCTTTATTATTGTATAACACATGTATTCGTTTTATTTTTTAATAGTTTTCATATAATTTTTTTATTTTTCTATTTTTATGATTTTATGCTTTTATTTATCTTAAAGTGTTTAATTTTTCTTATTGTTATAAACGTTTATGGTAAACTGTTAAATAAATACGTGTTTTTAATAGATCTTATCAGTTCGATATTGTTTTATAAGATATCTGCAATCTTATAAAAATACATACGTGAACTAAAAGTTCTAGGTATTTTGGAACAATTATCAACGCACTGTAAAACGCAGCATATAACTTCCACAATGAATGTTCTACACGAATACCGGAGATGATATTTTTTTACCCACCCTGACTTTTTTGAACCATTAAAATTGCCATTCGTTGCCGCCCTTGTGGTATTATTGGGCTTCCAATATGATCGACCAACCTGGTCATTACAACCTCTGTAGTCAGGATTACGACCTAGCTTCTCATGCCACTTTAGTTGTGGGTGTTTTATACACACATACACACACATGACTGTCAACAGATTTTTGAGAAACTCTTCATGGCAGTTTTATTTACTCTCAGAGGTTTTGTCAGAAATCTGCTGAGACCTGCACTACCTACTACACTGCCAGTGATACTATCAATCTTATGATAATCTAGAAATTTAATTTCCGTTGCGTTCGGCACTGTAAGTGTCGTTTAAAATTCTTCTTCTTGACATTATGTTGCTACGATATCTTGACATATCGATTCGGTTTTAACAGTTTATGAATCGCTACTCGTGCGGCTTTTTCTTTACATCATGCTGGAGTATAGTAGCTTTCCTCTAATGTGCATATTGGTTATTCATTTCCATTTCAGTTTAATCCTATCTTTCTACATCACCCCCATTCCTGTCTTGAAATCTGATAACAAAATTTAAGTTCAACCCTTTCAGTATGGCAATATTTGTAGCTGTTGCTGACTGGAACGTTATGATTTTTATTATTCTTGAAGAAGAACGTTTCAGTTATTCAATCGGCCCATAACCCGCACCAAGCAGTGTATTATGAGCACTTGAACTGCTTCCTTCTAGTTGCTCTTCACACAAAAATTTTCAAATTCAGTTTCTAGACGTTGCTAAAGACAATTTTGCAATAGAAATGCGTTTCTCATAACGCAGCAAAAATCACACTTTAAACAAAATAACACATCATTTTAGACCAAAAGTCATGCAACTCTTTAGAGGACTGTAAAAAATATCAAAATAATGGTTCATTACTAACAAGGCATATCGCTTTAATACGTACACTAGAGTGGGAGCTCATTTTTTTCTGTTGCAGAAACTAATGGGCTGTCCCATTAAATTATAAGTTTTTTCATTAAGCCATCATAAATAATTTAATTATAATTTTTTCTTTTCTTCCCTTCTTCGCTACATAGTAACACTATTTTAAATTAATTCATTATAATTTCATTTAAAATCAAGACGAACATACGATTTACATAGAGGACCTTCACCCTAACGCTCACCAAGAAGAAGGTAAATGCCGGATATCCTTAAACTTGTTTACTCCCGTATTTAATTATTTTTTTCTTATTTTTTTTTCTGTTTTTTGTTCTTTCATTAGCCTAGGGTAGATTTTCATTTTGCCATCCTTTTTCTATTTATTTTAATTAAGCACTGACCATACATACATATATATTCTCAGATCATCCCCCGATGTGTTTTTTATCTTTTCTTTTCTTTTAATTTTTTCCTTCACTAAGTCTGCTAAATTAGATTTTTTTTAACAGACTTGTAGAAAGAAAACAAGAAAAAAAAACTACGAAACAAAAAAGCAACTAAGAACGTGCGAAATAATCAAAACCGACTATAAGCAACCCTTCAGCACATTTTGGTTTTGAAGTAAACTCTCCTGAAGCATTCCCCTTTCGTAAGACAGAATACATTCTTAGAGAAGTAGTTATTCTGATCCCTGTAACCATCTACAACAAAATCTTTGCAGTTTTAATTAAATTTCTAAGTAATCAAAATGGAGTTGAATCTGTCCCTACAACCCTTCAGCCAAGATTACAACCTAACTTCTCACACCACTTATGTTGTCTGTGTTAAATTTATCCATCAGTGGCAGTTTATAGTCGCCCGAACAATGTTGGTTCAAATTCAATGGAAAGTAAACAAGGTTTCATCATATTTCTCAAATTTTAAAAGAAATAGTCACTTTCAATCCCCTTCATAAAGAATGCATCCAGAACACCTCAAACTACTGACCTTTTTATACAAACTTAGTGTCTTTTTTTAACGCGTCCTCCTATTTTTAATCATCAAACTTATTACTCGTTTGTAGAGCGTATTGATTCCATTCTATATGGATACTAGCTGTTCCCTGCGCGCGTTGTTGTGCCACCAACTAAAATAAATTTGAAGGAAAGACATTACACAAATATCCAATTAATATTGAATCATTTTATTGATTTTGTTTCCCATTTTCCAGATGATTCAGACGAACGGGCCTGAGTAGTATGCATTCGATCAGTTTCTAATCTCACTTCTCGTTGTTCAAGTGATTCATGCGAACAGGTCTCAGCGGCATGTACTCGAAGATTGTCAGGTCTCAATGATTCTAAGGCTCGTAATGCTCTTTTCTTCCGTGCTTGAGGTGTAGGTCGACCAATGTCTTGTCCTTCATTTTGAATAATTGTCAGTGGCGCCATCTATCGGAAATTAATCGCACCCACTTAGAAACCTCCGTCGACTCATGCGCAACAACTTTGCTAAAGAACATATCATGATTAAATGCACACTTTACGATTTAATTCATTTTTAGTAATTTTCAGTGGCGCCACCTGTCGGATATTGGTCATACCACTTTAGAAACCTTCCCGGGCTCATGAGCAACAACTTTCCTGAAGATCATAACATGATCAAATGCATGGTTTACGATTCTATTAATTACATACAAACAAAAATTCATTTTTATATATGTATATAGATAGATAGAAGAAAGATTACATAGAGCTGACGGGTGACGTATACGTAATATTTTGTTAGACAATAACACTCATACTTTTTATTTTTTTTTATTTCCTTATTTCAACGTAAAAAGTAGCCTATAACTCCTTTCAGACATACAGCAAGATACTGTGAACATTTCAAGAAAATCGGTTCAGCCGTTTAGCCGTCTATAGACTTCAAACAAACCCACAAACAAATAAACACACATTCATTTTTATATAAGTATAAGAAGAAGATAACATAATTTAAATATCCATTACAGCATCTCTGCTGCAACGCTAAATATGCCAATTATCAACTGCTCCAGCGCTCATTCATTATATGTGGTTGTTTGCCTTTAATTCCTGGGTCAGTTCAGTTTTGTACGGCTACAGACTGAACTCACAAAACAAAATTCGTTACGTGGTTGTCTTTAAAGGGCCCAGCTCTTGTGAGAAACGTGAAATTGACGGCCTAGGATTGATTTCATGCTTCCACTGGAAGCGGCTATGTTTTCGGCAGATCTTACGTTTCATCCACGTACAGATGTTGGTCGATCTTTTATTGAGCCAGTGGACTCGAATTCATCGGACGATTATGACGATCGGAAAACGGACAAAGCGTACTTGTATTAGTAGATCGCTTACTAAGCCAGTGTTTGAAATGTGTGGAGCTTGTCCGAAGTGTGAAACTTCTCATGACTTTGGAGCACAAATTAAGCAAAATATGGGTAGCGTTGCCTCTAAGTGCAGCAGTGATTTGTCGCTTAATCGTGTAGAATTTTTTTTTAAGAAAACTGCAAGTAAAAGTTGAACGAGATTAAATCACGGTCACCTCCACGTGAGATAACTGCGCTCTCAGATCGGACGTGCAGAATATCTTCAATACGACATGAGCTGTACGTCACGTAGCGCCGATGAGCGTTGTTGAGACGACTTATTGTTGATGGACAGATCATCTAACTCATGCCGAAAGAAGTTGGCATTCATCGATTTATAGAGCTCGACGTTGACAATAACGCAGCTACTCCAAACCGGTCCAGCGAGATATACAATTTGGCATGAATGTAGCGCCATCGTGTTGCATCGACAAATTGTTCATCTAACTCAGGCCAAAAGATATTAGTATTCATCAACTTAAAGAGCTTGCCGTTGACAATGAGGGCCTGTCTAACGTCGTTCGCAAAGAAATATGAACCAATGCTCACCTCAAACAGTGACTTTTAGGCATATATATATAGAGCGCTCATGCATCTCACGTTCCAAATTTGACAATTTTGTTGACGTTGAGGCACCCATTCATACAGATATTTGCCACACGGATGAAGACGATTTTTGTATGATAATTACGATCAGTTGCCAACTGCTCTCGAGCTTATTTAATGGACACACATTGTTGTCTATGGTGGAGCATGGTGATTTGGCAAAATAGACAGAATAAATGAAAACTAATTTGGCGGATATGGCTTCAACCAGATAGTAGTTATCGACTGTTAAAATTTGGAAGTCCATGTTGGAAGACTATATTTCCAGTAGGGTCTTGACGGACTGTTTTATGTACTACAAACTTAAACCTGATTATCGTATTCGGTTGACACCAAATAGGTACCTAGGTAGCTTACCAGTTAGCTGTGAAGGACATTTCTAAAAGAGTTTAAAAGAATATTTTCCTATTGGTTCCGCGATTAATAAGCTCACTATACACCACCACTAGTAATGTAGGCGCTGAGACTTGCTTTAAATATTTCACTTTTTCTGTTGCTTTATAGCTTCTCCTCGTTCATTCTTATCACTGCTGCACAATGGAGCAACAAAATAAATTAAACGGAAAATTGTCTCTTAATTTTCATTCTCTACATTAAACAGGAAAATGAGTTAATTTATAAAGAAACTACAAAAAAGCAAAAACAAAAACAAAAAATTAACAAAAGAAAGAAACTAAGGAAAATAGAAGGAATGTATAAATAAAAACAACGTTAATCACTTTTCTACTAAATATAACTGTCAAGAACAATGTCTTTTCATATAAATTTTAATTTTTTTCCTTTCCTTTATCATCCTTGAAAGAGCACAGACAAAACAGAATAAAAATGCTCTTGACTTCTACTACTTTTTTTTTATCTTCATCTGTATACGGAATGGTATGTGTGTACAGTACACAGGATCTCTTTGAATCTGGAACAGAAATTTCTTGACTTTTTCTTTCCGTTTTTTAATTCGCCTACTTTTTCTTTTTCCTTTTTCATTTTAATAAGTCAACTTAAATTTTGTATATATTGCCTCAATTAAGCATTTCACTGTAGAGAATTTTTTCTTATGCACCCTACACCGTCACAAGCAGCAGTTTGAAACTTTAACCCACATCTTACTGGATTAATTCTCATAAGCCGGCAGTATATAATATAAATGCTAAATATTCCAAAAGAAATGTGAACAAAAAATATGTATTTTGGCTACCTTCTTTCAGCAGTACTCTCAAAATTGTCGTTTGCAGCTAACATTATAGACTGTCATTCATAAACAAAGTTAGCACTCACAACATTGTGGCATGAGAATCATGGCGGTAATCCAAATTAGAGGGTCTGTGCACATGTGTTAATTTTTGTCCAGTTTTCCATGACGCATAAGTTGTACAGAATTTGACCGATGGCATGGGTTATGTTGGCTTGATGGTGTTATCCACGATATAGTTCAATAATTTTCTAGCTCTTCTGGGTAGGTCAGTAGCTTTTAAGCAACTACGTCGGCAGGCACTGTTCAAAAACCAGTTCAGACATCTCCATCAAAACGAAATATATAAAGCAGAGTTCCCATTAGCAGATTTCTGACAACAATTCAGGGATTAAATAAAATTGCCATTAAAACTTTCTCAAAAATCTGTCGTTCGGAGTCGAATTTAAACTGTAGGTCCTGCCACGCATGTATAAAATTAACACAGACACCGTACGTGGTTTGAGGGGCCAGGTTCATAATCCTAACTGAAAGGATATAATGACCAATTATGTATGCATGTAATATACTTCAAACTGCCTAAAAAAAATATTTTATAGTAAATTTTGTTGAGCCGACCTCTATAAACTCACAGAGTATGAAGTGTTTTCAGAAATGATGATTTAAGAGGACAACCAAAAAGTTCTCAGGATTCCTCGATCAAGAGCTTGCGTGGCTCATTCAATCATTTCAAAGCGTTTAAAAGCAGCAGAAGTTCTAAAAAAGCATAAAAATTGGATGCGACATGAACTGAAGCCGAGAGATGTTGACCCTTAAGCCATGCAACTCTATAGCCTCTGTATACATACATACGTGAGTGCTGGGAATATCTTACAGTGCTGTCTGCAGGAGCTGTAATGACAAGAATGAATAGAAGGCTGAACTCACATCTTCTCAGTCATAGATCGGTACTAGGCCGGTACTGTAAATGGCTAAGAGATCCCAACCAGAAGTTATATTTATACATATGTAAAGGGTCCGCCAAATAACTTTTTTTTTTTTTGAAAATGCTTTAAAAAAAAAAACTAATGAAAAATTATCTCAAATTTCTTTTTTTATTTTTTATTTGAAAATAATTTCATTCAAATGGCTGCCTCGGCTGTCGAATATCGATTATCGATTGTGTGCAGCTGTATTTCACCAAAGCGTCAATTGTCCCTGGCTTGTCAGCGTAACACTTATCTTTGACGGCACCCCACAAATAATAGTCCAACGGTGTCAAATCGCAGCTTCGAGGTGGCCAAACGACATCAGCTCTGAGGCTGGTAATGCGATCTTCAAAAACAGGGCGCAAAACATCGAGTGTAGTTTCGGCTGTGTGGCACGTAGCACCGTCCAGTTGAAACCAAATGTTCCCAATATCATAATCCTCTATTTTTGTAAACAAAAATTCTTTCAACATGGCCCGATAACGATCGCCATTGACTGTAAAGGCCACTCCTTGCTCATTTTCGAAGAAAAATGGCCTCTGGAACAAAATCGGCACCAAACGGTGACTCGTTTTGGGTGCGTCGGCTTTTCAATGTCTCCTTGCGGGTTTTCTGTGCCCCAAATGCGACAATTTTGCTTGTTCACATATCCGCTAAGATTAAAATGAGCTTCATCTGAAAAGATGATTTTTTTTTTGCCAAAATCGGCATCTTCTGTAAGTCGATCGCAGGCCCACTTAGCGAAGCGAAAACGCATTGTATTGTCAATTGGCTTCAACTCCTGAACCAAATGGACTTTGTATGGCGTCTTTATGCAAAATTCGTCTCAAAGATGTCTCCGAAATGTTCAATTGTTGAGAACGACGGTGAGTTGATGTTGATGGCGCTTCACGCAAACTTTCTGCCACAGCAGCTATATTCTCGGGTGTACGCACTGTTTTTGGCTTTTCCTGCTTTGGTTTATCGATAAGGATGCCAGTTTCTTTCACTTTTTTCACAAGATAACGAACATACGCAATTTTCGCACACATTCTGCAACATTGCCATGATTTTCAAAGTAATGTGGCAATATTTCCCAGCGTTGTTCAAGCGTATACACAACCATATTCGTTCAGCGGAAGGATAAAACGAATTATCTGTCAAATCAGACTTGAGCTAAGTGTTACCATTCACGAAATAAGCACTAGTTGAAAAAAAACCTTAGATGGCGGACCCTTTAGTATTCATATGTACACATCCAAATGCCAGATTTTTACAGAAATAGAATTACTCCCTCAAGTGGTGCCATCTAACGGAAATTAATGATTTTTAAGTTAAGCCACCAATAATTTAAAATTCTGAAGATCCAATAAACTAAGCGGGAAAAAATACTGAAATTGTTTAATCTCAATTCATATATATTAAGACTTAAAAAATAATAATATTTTTGTATGTATTTTTCATTAATTTTTGAAAATCAAAAAAAAAAAACTATTTTGATGAGAAACAGAAATTATTTTAAGCTTCTTATGTACTCACGCAACATATTTAAAAATTCACCCTGCAAACAATTTAAGCCGAGCTTTTTTTTCTCATTTTTTTTTAATTTATATGAAGGGATCTTCCTCTTAAGTTCAACAACAAGTAATCCGCTTTGAGCAATTTTCGCAAAAAATAATTTTTTGTTTTAATAATTAACGAAAGGAATTTTCCAACAAAACAAAATGAATGAAATTCAGACACACAGAGAAAATTTATTGGCCACAGTTAAATCCTTTTCTTAGTTTTCTTCTTCACTTCACTTCACTTCGCTTCTCCCTTTTTTTTCACTAGTTTTTGTACAAGCAAAACTAAATCATATTTGTTGTTGGATGGTGTTTTTTTTCTAAAGCTTTCCTTTTTTAGTGTTTGTGTTCATTTTAATTTAAGCCATGTCGAAAATTTAATTATAACCAATAGCAACAACAACAAATGGCTTAAATACAACAATCAACATTCATATCTTTTAGTTGCTCTCTCTCCTAGTATACAACCCAGTCAAGTGGCAGCCAACATTGGTTAGGATGGGCAGCCAACGCAAACAAATAATCCTCTTCAGCTCAACAATATTGAGTGGCCATCCAAAGAGAGAGAGAGAGAGGAAGAGTGCGAGTTTAAGTGTGCCATGAAAGGCATCCTGAGAGAGAGTGAAGAGTTGTTAAGCTGATTATTAGAGAAAATGCTTTGAAGAATGGAACATTTTTCCTTTTCTCTGTTGTTGTTCTTGTTTTCTTCAACATTTCATTTGCAATCTCTTTTTAGTTTTTTCTTTTTTCCTCCAGTCTTAATTTGTTTCTTCTTGTTTAATGTTCTCATTTGTATTCCCTTTTGCTTTTCTTAATGACGTCGTCATCGTCGTTGTTGCCGTTGTTGTTGTTGTTGCTGCTAATGATGATTGTGTAAATTATTGTTTGTAGCATAATTAACCTGAGAATACTGCGAGAGTCGTATTATTTTTATTATACCACTTGGTGCTGTTGCTGTTGCCGCTGTTTTTATTGGATTTTTTTTTTGTTTCTTGCTGACTTTGTCACTTATTGTTGGTGTTGCTACTGTTGCCTTTGTTACTTTATAAGTCATGAGATAAGTCCGGAAAATGCCACAACAAGAACAAACGGAAGGGTTAAAAACAAAAACAAGAACAAAAAACATTAAAAGAAAAATTCAGATGGCAAGTGTTTGATAAGAGTAATTTAATGTTGGTACTACTTAGGAAAATAAAAGAGCCATTACAGCTGAGAAAGTAAAGGCTGAATTATATACTTAAAGATAAGGGGGAGACCTTTTGAAATTGAAATAGAAATGTATCACTAACAATTGTTAACTTCTTTATCAAATAAACCGACTTTCATTTTTCATCTTTTTTTCTGTCATAATTTAAAATTTATTTTCATTATTTCAAGCCTAACCATCAAAAGAAATATAAAATTTAAAAAAGTGAAAAGTATATTTAAACCTGAAAGAAAAACGTTCCTAAAAACTGTGTTCGCGAGTGTGAAAGTGAAATTGCAAAAAAAAAAAAATATGAATCGTAAAGCAACGCTGTATGTAGCTGGTTGACATCGGGTCAGATCTGTTATTAATTTTGAATTTGGTCCCCTTCAACCAGCTGTAGCAGTGGTTGGTATCAGCCTAATAAATCAAATACAAACAATTTAAGTGAAAAATAAATGGATAAGTTAAGTTAAGACTTTTAAATCGGCAGACGTGAAAGACTCCAAGAAAGTGACTCCAAAAATATCAAAAATAAAATAAGGCATATACGAAGAGATTCAGGAAAATCTTCGAATTTCAATTCAAAACAATTTATTTGTAATATTATTTGTTGTAAGGTTGGTTGCAACTTCAACAGGCTTGTATACTTAAGTCGAATCCCTAACGCATACATGATTCTTACGGGTGTATTATGTGAACTATTCAAGCCATATGCCAAGACACTGACTGGACTTTATCAGTGAGGCTTCAGAGCTGGCAAGCACACCATTGACCAGATCTTCATACTACTTTAAATCCTGCAGGAGACCCACACATACCATATTTTCGTCGACTACAAGGCAGCCCCATAAGGAATCATGTTTTTGCCGCAATGTCTGAGCTCCAAAAAAAAATGTGAATAAGGCACATACGAAGAGACTCATGAAAATCTTTGAATTTCAATTCAAAACGATTTATTCGTGATAGTATTTTTTATAGGGTTGGTTACAACTTGGAAAGACTTGTATACTTAAGTCTCTTAAATCCTACAGAAAACCCACAAAAAACAAGTCGGCACACACCATCTTTTTGTCGACTATAAGGTAGCCTTCGAGAGCCCCATAAGGAATCGTGTTTTTGCCACAATGTCTGAGCTTGGTGTACCAAAGAAGCTGATAAGGCTATACAATATGAGCAATTCTTGCAGCTCCATCATGACAGGAATGGACCTCCCTGAACCTTTTAATACCGTGCGAGGTTTTAGACAAAGCGTTGCATTATCATGCAACCTCGTCAACTCTGCCACGGAGAGCGTGCGGAAGTGCATCACTATGGCATTATTTTACAAAAAAGGGTCCAGTTGTTGGGTACGTTGACAACATTGATATGAAGCGAGGTGTTACTGCTGCCTTTAGTGGTTTTAAATGGGAGTCTATTAAGATGAACCTGGCAGTAAATGATGATGGTAGATTACAGCCAATTAATATACTTTCAATATAGTCAAGGAATTTGTTTATCTTGGCGCCGCCGTTATCACCAAAAATGACGTCAGTCTCACGATCACTCTTGTTCTGCTACAAGTGCTACTACAGGCTTAATGGGCAATTGACTATCAGAGACTTTCTCGTATGATAAAACTAATACTCTACAAAACGCTCATACTCACCGTGATTGTGTACGGTGCAGAAGATGGGACACAATTAAGCACTGATGCAGAATCCTTGAGATTATTCGAGAGAAAAGTCCTACGTAAGATCTTCGGTCCAGTGCGCGTTGGCGATGATATCCGCATCCAATCCAACAATGATTTGTATGAGCTCCTCAACATCCAGCGGCTGCGCTGGTTCGGCCACGTCATTCGAATGGAGGAGTATGCTCCGGCGAGGCGGTTATTTGATTCGAAGATTTGCAGAAGTCGGCGAAGTGCACGATCTTGTTTGCGTTGTCAGGCCCAAATCAATGAACATCGATTGATGTGACCAACCGCCAAAGGCGCGCAAGAAGCAGAGGCGCCTGGAAGAATGTGTTAAGGCAGACCGAAATCCATTAATTGGGTTGTTAATGGCCAATTAAGTAAGTAAGTCCAATTACTTGAGTAGGCTGACAACATTGATATCATAGGGCGTACCAAGGGAGATATTACCGCTGCCTTTAGTGCTTTTGAACGGCAGTCTATTAATATACGTCTGGCGGATAATTATACTTTCAATATAGTCAAGGAATTTATTTTACTTAGCTCCGCCGTTACCACAAAAATGATGTCAGTCTGGAGATCAAGCACAGGATGACTATTGCCAAAAGATGTTGCTGTGATCTCAATAAGTCTACTGCTATAGTCTAATATTCTACAAGACGCCTATTCTGCCCGTGCTTCTTTATGGTGCAGAAGTGTAGATACTATTAAACAGTGATGCAGTATCCTTGAGAGTATTCGAGAGAAAAGTGCTACGTAAGATCTTCGGTCCAGTGCGAGTTTGCGATGATTTCCGCATACAATTCAACTATGAGCTGTATAAGCTCCTCATCGACATGGATGTTGTACAGCGTATTAACATTTAGCAGCTGCTCAGGCTCGGATTTGCAGAAGGTGGCGTAGGGGATGAACTTGTATACGTTTGTGTATATGACACAAACGATTTTCCACCTGCTGTTGCAACTATTGTAGTCTACTAGGTAGCGTGTTGCCTTATTAGATGTGAAGCCACGGTTCATGTCTGATGCCTCCAACAAAACGAAATATGAACAAATACTTCTTCTCTCATTAAATTTCTGTCAAGAACTTCGAGAGTAAATAAAATCGCTATGAATGAGTTTCTCAAAAATCTGTCATTCAGACTCGACTTTAAACTATAGGGCACATCACTAATGTATACAAATTAACACACAACATAATTGGTGTGAGAAGCTAAGTCGTAATTCTGACTAATGGGTCGTAATGACCAATTATGTATGTATGTATATAAGTATTGTGTTTAGTTATGTTATTCAGTTGCGAAGAACTGCCTCTATAAGGCAGTCGATCCTTTTGAAGTAGTTTCCTAAAATAAGGAAAGGCGTTAATTCGAATGAACAGGCTGGAAATACCTGACTTAGGCCTTGAGAGAAGCTATAACGGCAAGGAAGAACATAGGACATCTTCTCATTATTGTGCTGCACTAGGGAACCTCAGAATTCAAACTTTCAATGGCTAAGATATGCAAACCAGTTATATTTGTACGATGGCACTGATACTATGGCATGTTACACAGAGACTTTATAGGCTCAGTGTTACATAGCTATACTCCTTGAGGCAGGACCATATAAGTATTTTCAATTTTAAATTTGTCAAGCAAAAGCAAAAAACATATTTCAGGTATTTTTTAAATTGAAAAACTATTTTATTTTCAAATAACTCTGCATGCAATACAAAATGGTCAAATGGCGACAAAACCTCGTAAATAAAATCCTGAACGTGTGTCAACATAAACATTTATTTTAAAACAAATGCAGTCATAGTCGCAGCAAATTCAATTAATTCAAACTATTTTTATACAAAATTATCGCTTTTCTCGATAAACATTTATCACTGCTCTGAATTTTAGTTTTTACTTGAATAAATGTGTGGTTGGCGGTTAATTGCTGTACGATTTAACACTTCATCATTATAAAATGACAATTTGCTCGTCGATAATAGATGGCACGTATTTTTGCCTCTACTACAGGGGACAAGCGTATTCCACCAGAGTTTATTAATTTTTAAAAACACATTCCATAGCATTCCTACCCCCTCTCATGCCTCTGTCACTGTATCTGTATCTGTATCTGTTGGAAATTATTCGTTCAAATACCGCTCAACTAATTGTCATTAATTTTGTACAGCTAATAATGGCATCGTTGACACACAATCAACACCACCACCACCACCATAGCTGTGACATTATCCTTTAGCATTCAACCAGAACGTAGAGTTTATAATTTTGAAACAGCCAGCCCAGGCCACAAACATTAAACAAACATCCATAAAATGCTTATAGTTTAGCGCCAGTTTTAAAACTAAAAATAAGTTTTTAATTGTTTTTTTAACCCAAAAGAGAGAATGTCATCGAAAGAGTCATTAATTACGAAATGGTTGGTTGAAATTCTCATTTTACCCTTGTTTTGTTTTTCATTTTTCAAAAAAATAGAGAAAAAACTTGAAACATTAATTTAACGATGCGTTAATATGTTGACAATTCAAGGATCATTTTAATGGAGTATTTAAAAACGTACACATTTTTTTCTAATAAAAGTTTTTGCGAATATAAAACAATTCGTATAAAACTTAATTGGAAGCATTTTTTTTTTATTTGAAAACATTTGTTTACCTGACAGTGGGAGTCAAAAGTGGTACTATTATGAAGAGTTTACTGAAAAATTTCCCAAATCCAGTGGCTATGGATTAAAGGACAGTTTGTTAACATTGTGTTTTTTTTTTTGTCGTTTCATTGTAGATTGGTGTTTAGTTCAGACTATGCCAGTGGCCTCTATTGTGAAATGTATTTGGACCGAACACTCTTAATATTCATTGCAATCTGTAGTTAATAAGCAATCCTTATAGCGGTCAAGACATCGACATATTAATATATAAAACCTTTGTTTCGAAGAAAAAGCAGGCTTGGAAGTTTGAATAGAAGTTTTTTTTTTGTCTTGACGCTTTTGGTTTCAACCAGAGATCAGCAATGCGTATTCACAAAGATGAATAGATTCAAATCATAATCATAATTTCTGATACTTATACGCATTCATACTTATTTTAATATCGCACTCATACTACTCATATTCAAAGTTTGAAGTACTCATCATATTCATACTTAACAGTACGTATGATGTTGTAGATTTCGACTCTCCTTTACTCAACATTTCTAAGAATCACAAAATAATTATGATTCGCGTACGAAAACTACAATACTCACTAGAAGGTTGTATGTTTGCTGTCTTTTTGTTTTTCTTTCTTCTTTTTTTTTTTGTAAATGCAACAACATTTAAGACCGTAAATTTTGATGAATGAATCGAATCACTCGAATCTTTTATGAGTATTATGAGTATTCTTCTGAATTTATGAACCTGAATGAATAGGCGTATGAATCAAACATATTTTGAATGTTATGAGTTTGATGTCAACGTTGTACTCATACTCATTGCAACGTGTACTTATAAATCAATGTTGTAGTGAGTACGAATAATCAGAGTAGTTGAATTTCAATACTGTTGACTCACTGATATTCAAAATTTCATCAGGAGTTATGAGTAACGAAAACCCGATTGATTGCTGGTCTCTGGTTACAACAAAAGCAAAACTGTGAACTATGCACCATCACTGGTGCCTACGCCCTAAGCCCCCTAAAATAACTTTCGGCTTTGTACATCCAACCTTCGGAGGTCCATCTTAGTCTCAGCTATTCACTGATTGTATTGACTCCATAAAATTTCAGAACTCAACTCGAATACGCGTTGCTATAATCATCTGCAAACATTTTGTGTTGTCTTAGATCACTATTTAAACATACACAACCGGCATATTGGAGGCGACCTCAATACCCTGTACTGCAACCGAATGACCACAAAATTGCTCAATACCATAGAAAGCATGACAAACTAAACTTATATTCCAATAGCGACTCTTGTCGGATAAGGTAGATTAGGTCACTCAATTATCAGCTGAAGTTAAACTCCTCAATGTGCCAGTTATTGGTATAAGCAATATATGCTGAAACGATTGTGGTTGCATTTATTTATGAATGTATTGGTCATTACAACCCTTCAGTCAGTATTACAACACTGCTTCTCACACCACTTATGTTGTTATGTCTTTATTCTTTACAGTTTAAAGTCGACACTGAACGACTGATTTTAGGAGAAACTTTTTCATGGCCAGAGTTTTTGGCCAGAAATCTGCTGAGAGGAAGTTGCCGAAGAAATATTTCTTCAATTTTCGTTTCTTTTGAAGATGTCTGACCTGGAGATTGAGCAGTGACCTCATGTCTACTGGACTACGGCAACAAGACTTACTATTTGTACCCAACAATCAAATAATATACTTTGGAATGCAAAGTGGCACGATTTGGTAATTTTCCTCAGCCTTAGTTATGCAGATGAGACGTATATCAGACTCTGTTGGAAAAAACAAGCTTAAGGTGAAGCTTAAAAGGCTGATGAAGTCAGTGCCAGATATCATTCAAGTATTTTCTCTTTGCAAAAGAGAGTTTGAAACATAAAAACCGTTATTGACGTTCTAAGATAACTACAAGGGAGGAAAACCAATCCGTTAATCCATAAAGAACAAAAAATGTAAACGATGTTACTTTTCCAGAAGAAGAGTTAGTCCGGTGGCGATAGCACTGTCATGAAACGCTGAACCAATTTAATAGTGATTATCCGCTTACCTTTTTCCAACTGAATATGGCAAGTGCTAAACGTTCAAGCAGTAGGTTTCATTCACATACCAACTAATTCTACAATAAGTACGGATATATTCCATTCTTTATTTAAGGAAATGTGGTAACATGAGAATTTGCTCCCAGAATGAAAGCAAAGCTGGATAATAAAAATTCTAAAAAGGGGACATGCATTAATGCTATTCCAGCAGTCGAGAAAATATTTAATAAAATTATGCCCTACCGAATTATTGACCTCACTGTTGAACAATTAAGAAAAGAGCAAGAAAGGTTTCGAAAATTAGAAAAGACTCAGTACTGTGCAGTAGCCCCTACAACATTAGAAGCACCCTCATCGAAAATGTCAAAAAATGTTGATACCAGAGGAGAATCATAATACTGTACTTAGCAGATATGATAAGTTAAATAACCACAGCTAGAAAAGTTATTAATCTGCTTGATAATGTCTTGAATTCGTAGATGATGGACCCTGCTCATCAGTGCATTAAGTTATATCTAGGATAATAGATTGTTATGTGTGTGGATATTAGATTTGAATATATCTAGGTCGTAAGCAATAGGAATATCCTTCCGGAAACAATATTCCACACATGGTCCAGTAGAAAAACGAATTTCTTTGCATTTCATTGTGTGTTCCACTAGCTAAACGATTACAAACGGGTAGGTTCAATAAAAAAAAATTTGAATACTGAGTAAAAGTATATGATTTTCAGCAACAGTTCTCTTTACTTCACTGTTGTAATAGTGATAGAACAGTGAGACATAGGCTTCATTATGACGGTGTTCCAATGAAACAATACCCCAATGTTAGATACCCCAATAAGCACATTCAACTTTTTTCAAAACTGGCTGAGAAGCCTTAAAATATATTACGAGGCAGCAATCCATATGTAAGAGTTGTATTCCAGTTGGGGTTATACATACATACATATAAGTGGGACGATTTTCTTCCGAAACTCCAGAAACTCCATACATCACACTGAATTTTCAGGACCTGAATGACATTTTCTGATTTCACCACACTTGGAGTTATTGATGACGTGATATTATTATCATGCCACGGAGTTCATAAACAAAAGTCAGTCTTTCCATTAAAAAAAACGGCTCCATTAGGATGTGCTCAACTTACAATCGAGACAATACGTACTTACTTGATTGGCTGTTACCGCTACAACCCTTCAGTCAGGGTTCCGACCCAGCTTCACACCGTAACACGTGGGTGTAATGATTTTTCTCCAAAAGTTTTTTCTTAAAGTTTTAAATCATCAACGAACGACAGATTTAAGAAACTTATCATGGCAATTTTTCATACTCTCAGAGTAAGTTACATACATACATAATTGGTGATTACAACCCTGCAGTCAGAATTACGATCTAGCTTCTCACAGCACTTATGGTGTGTGTTCATTTTTATTCAGGGGCAACAATTTTATGGAGGGACAACGTAACGTAACTTAACAACATACGTGCCTACATATGTATACACAATTAACCATTACCATCCTTCAGTCTGGATTACAGACAGATTTTTTGAAAAACTTTTCATGGCAATTATATTTACTCTCCGGGTTTTTGCCAACAATCTTCTAAGCGAAAGTTGCCGAGGCAAATATTTTTTTCATTTGTACGAGGTGTGAGAGGTGGGGCTTGAACTCTCGAGTTGGCGTCTAGCAAGTCGACATACTATCTACTAAACTACCGCGCTCAAAACAATATAAATGAAGAATATTGCAAATATGCAAGAGAAGATCGAGTAGAGGCGAGTAGAGACCGGGTATAAGTCGATGTAATTTCGTGCAGAGAACCGTTTTCTTCACCGCAATAATAGCTAACAGTGCTATCGATATAAGCTTTGGTAAAAGTGGAAATTGGTCCTTAGACTCTAGAAATAGTAATTGCTATGTTTCATATGATTACATATAAAACAGTGCTTCCGTAAATCAATACGTACGTACATATGTAATTATATATTGCAAACTAATCTAATGAATACAATTTACGACTGAAAAATCAATAGGCAAACCGTATGTATACCGTGTATAAATTCAATCGCATCGATGGTATAATGTACGTATTGTATATTCGCTTAAGTCATCATAAACTTTAATAGAATGAGACATACATGAAATACACGCGCATATTCCAAGGCCAACGTATAAATTTGCAGACTGTTATTAATGACTTGGTGAGGCACAAAAAAAGCAAAAAGGAAGAAAAAAATCAATAAAAATAAATTTTGTGAACAAATTGAAATACAAATCAATGAATTGCCATTTTTTGTTGTTGTTATTATTGTTGTTTGTTCCTACTCATTTGGTAGTAATTTTTTATTGCTTATCTTTGTGTGAGTTTTTTTATTTTTTATATGAGTGCCTATGGCAGAACACAGAAAAAATGTCGAAATTATTTCAATTTTTTTTTTGCCTTATGTATACACATACATATACAGATAAAAACATTCATTCATATCCGTTAAATACAATTGTATTTAAAGAACGAAATATTAAAAAAAACAAAACTACATACAGACCCATTTACATACACACATATACAAGGATATTAAACAAAACCGAAAAAAATTACGTTCATTTATCAAAATTCACTACAGTCGATAGCACGGCCAACCATCACTTGTTATTTCGTGTGTGTCCCAGACGTAAATTATTTGCAACAAACTCACCGTACGCGAGACAAAAACGAAAGTAATGATGAGGTGTTTCGAGAAAGTTTAGACAATAGAATCAAACTGCAATTCAAAAGTCACTCTCGTTGTAGCATATATCGTCCTGAAATGTATTTGTATTTGATAGTTTTCGTACGAAATTTTTCATGTCAAGGGCGGCCTTGCTGCGCCTGAGCCTAATCTGCACTTTGTGTTGCCTAAGGTCGAAGATAAGAAATACGTACCATCAGATATACAGGATATAGTTCGAGAAAAGTATGTCCAACTAATAGAACATCAGTATCCTCTAACGTGTTCTTAAAGGGGGTTTCTTTCATCCTATCGCATAAAAGGTTTTTGTAAACGCTAAAACTCCATCGGCCATTACATTAGACAAGATCCTAGAGAAACCAGTCATTCTTTTGTAGATTACAAAGCAGCATTTGATGTCTGAAGACGGCGTTCCAGGCAAATTGATAAGGCTGTGTAGTGTAGTACCGTGCACGGTTCCAGACAATAGGATCCATAGGATCTTTTCAGCTGGACACGAAGTTTCTTTCATGCCTCATTAGGCGTAGTGTTAAAGAACGAATGTCTGTTAAGAAAGGTTTTTTAGAAAAGGAAGGCAAAATAAAAAATATTCCAACGTTACTCTCAAAGAAATATGAACCAGCGACATCGACAGCCCAAATTCCGCAACAAAAAGTAACATTTTCGGAATGCATTAAACGCTCTTGGATTGCAATTTGAACTGGTATCATCCCAAATGTGGCAATTTCGTTTGTTTACATACTATTTCCTGCAGAATTGAGCTTTCAGAATGGATCTTAAAGAAATATGGATCAGTGACACCGTCAGCCAAAATTCCGCACACAAAAGTGACTGCATTGAACGCTCTCTGTTTACAAAATTAATTGGTTTCGTTGCAAATGCGGCAATTTCGTTTGTTTACTTACCAGTTTATGCAGAATGGGTCTTACAGAATCATGAACTACTGATATTGTCAGACCAAATTCTGAATAAAAAAGTCACATTTTCGGAATGAATTGAACGCTCTCGGATCAAACATGGATTGGTTTCCTTCCAAATATGGCAATTGGGCACACACAATGGGTCTCAAAGAAACAGTGCCTCCGTCAGTTCAAATTCCACACCAAAGGTGACTTTTTCTTGATGCACTGAACATTCTCCGTTGATGATGTAAATTGGTTTCGTTCCCAAATACGGCAATTTATTTTGTTCACACAACAGTTCCTTTAGAATTGGGTTCTCAAAATGGACCGGAAAGAAATATGAAGCAGTGACATCACCAGTCCATATACCGCATAGAAAAATTACTTTTTCGAGATGCATTGAACGGTCTCGGATCACAATATGAATTGGTTTCGTTCCAAATGCATGAATTTCGTTCATTCACACATCGCAAAATTGGTTTCAAAGAAATATGAACCAGTGATAGCCAAACCAATATAAATTCCACACCAAAAGGTGACTTTCTCTGGATGCATTGACACACACACCAGCTCAGGTAGAAATCGGCCCCATCACAGAAGATAATTTTTCAATGAAAATTATGGTCATCCACGATGATTTTACAAAGCAGACTGAATAAATGGAAACTAATTTTACAAATATATCTTCAACATATCAGAGAGAGCGGCTGAGCTCGGAAGTCAGTGCTGGAAGACTCTATAGTAAGAAGATCAAATGAAGTGGAGTATTTCATGCTTAACACGGTGCAACAAGGCATTTGAATTTGTTTGTTTACACTTGGACAATATTCCGGGAACGGAACATCAAGAACGAACTTACAAGGCCCCTTATGTTGATGACAAAAGTTTTAATCGCTGTAATTAGCTCGTATATCAAAAGCTAGTTATTTGAAGATAATCTCAATTAAATTTGAAAACCTTTAAAATTTTATAAAAATAAATACAAAAAATAATAAGTATTGTTCCCTTTCACTTGACGAACCATCTTTTACCACAAAATATTACTCACTATACTTCGTATCCTTTACGGTGTAGCTTTTATTTAAATTCACTTACTATCGTTACTTTGACTTTATTCGCTCAAAATAAAAGGCTCTTAATATCGATAATTTTTCTTTTCCACTTTCAACATGCATATTCGTTTTGTTGAATGTTCGTTTTTGCTGCTCCCACTCTTTTATTTTTTACTTCCCAGCTGAGAGACCACAGCAATCAAACCAAAGCAACATTTCATCTCAACCGCTACCATCATTAATTATGGCATCGGAAAATGTCACTGAGTTGAAGCTAATTACTTACACTGGCATTTATTACATTGCAGAGCTGAGCGCGGGAATATTGAAAACCCCAAATAAGAAGCCATTTACACTCGTTCTTCTGCCAGGCTTACTACGTTTATGTGACCACATAAAAGCTCAAATAATGCCCGTGCACATGTATACTTTACACGTGTGTATATTATTGTATATTGTACGTTGAAGTAAATATGTGACGTACGTAAGTAAGTAAGTAACAGGAGAATATTTCTCGATGGATGTTTCTTAAGCAACGTATTCGCTTGCACGTATATGGTGAGGCATTGGAAATATTAAATGATGTTGCATACACCATCCTTTTGTTTTATGTTCAGAAACTAGTTCTTAACGTTTGAAGTTTGTTAGTGGTCTTCTGTCTTTGTTGTATTTAATTGCTGATAATGAGGTTAATAAGCATACTCAAAAGCGTGGAGTAGTGGATCAAACCGCAGATTTATATAAAGAGTCTGTTACTGCAGGAGACAGATTTATTTATTTTTTTAATCTTTAGTAGTAGGATTTCCGAGGTTTGGTTGATAAGGACCAGTTTTTTGAAGCTACATTTGAGAACTTATTTATAATTTATATTCAGCCTGCAATCGCCCTAGTCTATAGGGTAGTGTGTTGGCTTATTAGACATGAGGCCACGTTTCAAACCCCAGGTCAGAAATATGAATTATTTCTTCGACGACTTCCTCTCAGCAGATTTCTATTAAAGACTTTGCGGGTAAAATAAAATTGCCATAAAAAAGTTCTCAAAAATCTGTCGTTCGGAATCGACTTTAAACTGTAGGTTTCGCCAATCATGTATACAAAATTAACACACACAACATCAGTGGTGTGAGAAGCTAGGTCGTAATCTTGACTAAAGGGTTATAATGACCAAATATGTATGTCTATATGTATTCGGTCTATTTTGCCAATTCACAACGACGTATGTTAGCAGAATGGTCTCCAGAGCAGTTGGCAAGTGGCACTATTTTTCATCGAGAAATCATCTTCAGCGATGAGACCCATTTTCAGAAAAATACGGTACGGGAACGAAATTGTCAAATTTGGGATGACATCAATCACCATGGGCCTCATTTCTGCATGAATGGATATGTTAAGAAACAAAATTGTCACATTAGGGACGATATCAATTCACATCAGATCGAGGAACGTACAATACATCCCGAAAAGGTCACAGTTTGTTGTGGATTTTGGGCTGGTGGCGTCATAGGTACATATTTCTTCTACTACGTTGTCAATGCCATTACTGTCAATATCGAGCACTATAGGTTGTGGATACCAACTACTTTCAACCTGAATTAGATGATCTTTACACCATCGACATGTGGTTTCAATAGGACAGTTTTACGTGGTTCACAGCTTGTGCCACTCTGGATACTCTGTACGAGGTATTTTAAGGATATGTTCGGTCCATGTGGAGATGATGTCAAGTGGTCACTAAGATCATGCAATTTGATTGCGTTCAACTTTTTCTTGTGAGTTGTTTTTTTAAGTCGCAGGTGTAAGCGAATAAGCCACTAAACGCTGATGTCCTCAAAAAAACGTAATCCATGTATTCGCTGCAATTTTGCTTGATTTATGCTCCACAGTCACGGAAAGTTGTAAACTTTGATTAGATACTGTTTTTACGTCATGAGTTCCAAACCCTACACACAAGCCATATTTAAAGTCCAAGGAATTGGATTCTGCTGCAGGCATTACATAAGATCTAGCGGATGCTAGCAGGCCATTCAGGAGGGGTCACGAAGAGGATCAGAAACTTTGCCTTGTTTCCATGCATCCCATCCAATTACAATCATCTATTGGTGTGCTCAGTCGGCAAAGGCGGGCAAGAACAAGAGAATAAACTGGAAGTATAAACTAAAGCAGGCCGAAATCCGATAATCGAGTTGGTAATGGCCAATTAAGTAAGTACGTCAAGGAAAGTTGGACTCTTCGTAGGTTCTCCACCCAGAGGAGCGATGGTGGACATTTGCACGAATAATAAATTTTTATGATATCTTACACTCACATTGTTTTATTAAAATTTAAAGATAGAAAGCGCTTAAAAAAAGAACCTATAGATAAACTCACTGCGATATCCCAGACAGATTTTAATGTAAATGCAATTGTAAAAGCCCGTACTGTGATCGTATTAAATGTCATTAAAGCCTCTTGCTGCCTATAGGTAGTCTTTGAGATTTTAATCCTAAACACAAACAAGGAAATTACAGGAGGTAAGCGTTTGTTGACTTTTATGAAATGTTGCTTAATCACGGTTTATATAAAGCAACTATTGGTAGGGTCACATATATATAGATGGCGCTACTAAAATGAAATTCATACGATTTTTATGTTACTCTCATCATCGTAGGCCATGTGTGGAAATTTTACAGTTCTTTCGGATTGCAGTTGCTGGTTAGGATAGAGCATTCCGAGTGAAGTGAGTGTTAGTATAGAGAGATTGTATGAAAAGTACTTCGTGTATTGATAAAGCATTCCTTTGTGGTGCAAAAAAATTGTGCAGAAGCCAAAGTTTGGTTTGATAAGTATTCTTCAGACATTGAGCAATTTAAAGCAAAAAGATGTACGCGTAGGCGATTGTATATGTTGTGGTTCTTAAGAAATTATGAGTGTTTGAATGTATTAGACAAAAAGTCATTAAATGATTCTGAGCATTGTTTGAAACTCTTTCATTATAAAAAACTCGAATTTATGTAACAAATTGTGACAATAGACCAATCGTCATCTGAGTAGACTGCATGTGTTAAACCGAATCAAAACGTGTGAGGATGCAATAGTTGGCTTGGGATGTTATGATATTACTGTCATACATATGCTATATTGCATATAAAAATGCAATAAAACAAAAGCGATTCGAAATTTTGCCAAAATTTATTTTTTTTGTTGTGAAGTACAATTCTTTCAGTTAGAAATAGAATATTATTTCATTCGTATGGCTGCCGCAACTGGCTTCACATTACCTCATTCCATCGAACTATACGTGTACTTTTTACTAAGTGTATGGGGTCGTATCTCGGTATTGGCATCACAAATGTTGACCTTCAAACTTCAACTGTCTCTGGATTGTCGACATAACACTTTTCTTTAAAGGCGACCCACAGAAAATAATCCAACGGTTTCAAATCTCAGCTTCTTAGCGGTCAATTGGCATCACCATTGCGGCTAATTAAACGGCCATCAAACGTTTGATGCAATTAATCGCTTGCGGCATGAGATGTTTGCCAAATTGCACTGTCCTGTTGTAACCAAATATCATTCACTTTAATTCCATGAAGGGCGGCTACAAAATATCTGTTATCATGGTGCGGGGTTACTCTATTGACCGTAATGTACTCATTTTTGAAAAAATATGGGCCAATGATGAATCCGCTCCACAAGCCACAGCAAACAGTCACTCGTAAGAATACGTTTGGGTTTTCGGATCCACAAACACGGTAATTTTGCTTATTAACGTACCCACCAAGATCCGAAAAGTTGATTTTTTTGGGCAAAATTGATATCATCATGCAGTTGCCTTCCCGTTGGCCCATCTATTCCAATTAATCCCAAAGTTGCTCAAGCGTAAATCGATTCATTACGTTCAGTGAAGATAATATTTTGAATTCGGTAACAGAATAGAATTACTCGCTTATCTTGGAAAAAAAACTATTAACAGTGATGTATTATGTATGTACGTACTGTACATACATAATTGATCATTACAATCCTTCAGTCAGGATTACAACCTATTGCACTTACAGTATTAAGTGGACTCGGAACGACAGTTTTTTGAGAAACTTTTCCAGGTCAAGTTTTATTTACTCTCACAGTGTTTGCCAAAAATCTGCTGAGAGGAAAGCGCTGAAGAAATATTTTTTTATTTCGTTTTGTTGAGCTGAAGTTAAGTCTAATAAGCCAACACACTACCTAGACTGCAAGGACTTCATAGGTTAGTTTGCTAAAGATTTTTCTCTTAAAGTTTGCTTTGTTTTCAGTTAAGCATACCACCGTTTTAAATTGAAGATAAAACGTTGAAAAACCTCTCTCAAAATGACAGTCAAATAATGAAAGTATTTAAACAGGACATTGTTAGTTTTGTTTGTCGTCGTTATTTAGTTTATCTAATACATTATGTATGTATTTCAATTTATTTTCTACCTATCGTAACGTACGTATTTATATTTCATTCTTATCAGATGTTTTCTATTTTTCTTTCATTTGTTTTTCTATTTCAACTTCTATTTTTTTGTTGTTTTTTGTTTCCATTTCAATGACATTGTAAAATTTGACATACTCAGTCGTATTAGCATTTGACTGTGTGTTCTGCTCTTTAGACCCTTTATTTCCGTTTTGTTTTTATTACAACGCTTCGCAAACGATATGAAAAGGAAGTGAATAGAATTTCATTTAATTTCTTCTTCTTCTTTTTTTTTCTTTTTTTCTTTTTTGTTGCTCATTGTTGACCCAAATTTATAATGGAAAAATTCCATTTAAATTTAAGCCAACATCTTCAAATAAAAAACAGAAAAAAAAACCAAAAAAAACTTTTTCAAATAAGGAAAGAGAAATAAGAAAAGAAACGCAAGAAAATAGAAATAGAAAGAGAGAGAGAAAAAAAAATAATTTTATATTAGCTACTCCATGTTACATGCTACGGAAACGCTCAAGAAATACAAGCAGACAAAGGCCTCTGGCGATATTTATTTTCTCATCTTCTTTTGGCCACCACGACGTATTAGTGTTACATTGGTAAGAAACTAAAACTACAAATACTCATACTCATGCCACTCATATCGAACACAGTAAATCTAAAAGAAAAAAAACAAAAATCTTTAAGTTTTCTATTGTTTTCGTTTTCCTTTTTTCATATATTTTTCCTTTTTTTTAGTTTTACTGGCAAATAAATCATCGAACCTGAATTAAATTTTGTCCTTTAGCTCATGAATAAATTTCAAATTAAAAAGGAAACCATCGCACTGGTAGAAAGAGCCAGAAATCTCAGTCGCATATTTTGCAAAAGAAATCTCTTTCAGTATCAACGAAAATAGAAACATTTTTCAAATATTGGTCTACTGCGATTTGTGAACGCCCTAAGCTCTAAATAATTCTACTAACAATACTACTGATAATATGAAGCAACATACATACATACATAATTGGTCATTACAAGCCTTCAGTCAGGATTACAACCTAGCTTCACATAGCACTCATGTTATGAGAGTTAGTTTAATACATGGGTAGCCGGATCTACAGTTTAAAGTCGACTCGGAACGACAAAATTTTAGGAAATTTTTATATACTCTCAGAACTTTTTTTGAAGAGTGCTTTCGTTTCGTTGGAAATGTCTTGACATAGGCGTTGAATTGAGGCCTATAACACGCCAACATTAATACCTACCAGACTAGGGCAACTTCAATTTTCTGTTTTAGTTTCATTAACAAAACTTTATCAGATAGGCAGGATATAAATCTCCATAGAATATCCTAGGATGACATGGTTGCACTCTGCAAACTTACATTAGGCATTGCGTATGAGGCGCTTTGATCAGGAGTTGTACTTCAATGATACTACTTTTTCTCCAATGATAGTCCTGTCGGGGCAACCTCTTCATTACTAATGTAGTCCTCTCCAAAGGTTTGTTACTCTACAATTCCCTCCAATATAGTTTATTCTTTTACCCTCTCCTCCGAACATATTGCTTTGAAAAACCACAGTGTTACCAAAGAAAAATTCTTTGCTCGGAATCTAGCATGTACTCTTTCTGGAATGCATAAATATCTCATATCATATGATGCATTAAAGATTAATTTTTAACTTTACAGAGTCTATATATTGGTTTTAAAATGATCCTCTTTTAGAAAAACTGCGCTTTAAGTCTACAAAGACTGTCGAAAGGCTATTTACTAATCTGAAGTTATTCTTTGATAGTTGAATGCATTACTTAAATATCTTCCTGTTGAAAATGCCTAACAAAAGCATAACTTTTCAAACCCTCTCAATTTGTCCAAACAATGCTTCGCACTTCGCAGAAAGGTTCTGATGTGGTTAGCGACGTAAAGGGTAACATTATTTCGCCTACAGGTCCATACAAAATTCCAGTTACCCTTATAAAAGTCAAGTGTTCGGATGACAGTCTGACTGTGATTTGATTTGATCAAATCAATACAATTGCTTTCAAAGGCATAGAAATCAGCTTGGCCCGACACCTGCGAATTTCCTCAAGGGTTCACACAGGAACGATAGTCTCCGGCTCCTGTCCCAATATCTGTTCTCCATCCATCCATCCTCTTTTAGAAGAGTATGTACCCTCTAGGAACTTGTCTCCTATTATCTGAACCATAGTATCCAAATCTCTTTTTCTCACTACCATGTGTAGCAGACTACATAGCCTCCACCTGTGCAACACCACATGAAATCCAAGACCGTCCAATGCCTCCAGAAAAAGGCATTATTTAGTGTGGATTTTAGGCTTGAGGTGCTTATGTGATATTGGATATTATGAACGAGCGATTAGAAGACGTGGTCAGCTCATGATCTATCCACAAAAATCATAAGATGGGACCTCATTAAAGCTGAGGCTCCTTATAGATGAAAGGGCATGTGACCAAATAAAATGATCAAATTTGGGAAGACATCAATCGCCATGAGACTCAAGACCATCCAACCATGAATTCCAACGACATGTTGTTTCAACAGGGCGATGCAACGTGCCGTACAGCTCATGCCTCATTAGATGCTCTACATGAAAGATTTGAGGACATGGTCACCTCGCGTGGAGGCTGTGCGAAAATTTGATAAATATTTGAAGATTCTCTAGTTTTTTGTTGGCAATGTTTCCTCGCATCCATGGAGCAACACAGACTTTTTAAATAATCGAATTTTTCTTCTCCACAAGGAGTATATTTTCAAGGGAACTGAATGCGATGCGACGTTGATTCGAAATTTAATAACTTAATAAATTAGCAAGATAAGCAATATTAATTCAAACGCCACTCATACATGCTATGTCCGTGTGTCCTAAAGTAATGTCCCCATGTAATTATGGCATGCCTCAATACGTGTGTCGCACGGATTGTTAAAAAGGAGAGGCTAGAGTACAGATCAATGGCGAACAACTTTCCCTTCATATATTTGAAGAGTTTTCGCGCAGGAATTCTCTTCAGTTTTTGCCTACTTTAAGATTACGTTGTGACAACAAAACTGCTCTAGTCGATAAGTTCATACATAAGTGGTCATTACAACTCGTCAGGCAGGATTACGACCTAACTTCTTACACCACTTATGGTGTGTGTGTTAATTTTATACATGAATGGCGGGACTTACAGTTTAAAGTCGACTCCGAACGACAGATTTTTTGAGAAACTTTTCAGGGCAATTTTATTTACTCTCAGAAAACTGCTGAGAGTAAGTCACTGAAGAAATATTTTTCATTTCGTTGAAGATGCCTACCCTGAGTTTGAACCGTGGCCTCACATCCTACAACCCAACACATTACCTATTATACTATGGCGACTTTAACCCATGTAGAATAGAATGCGTCTAAAATCTTGCATAAATTTCATCATTTCGACAAAATTTTAAAAATTTCCCACCTTTATAGTGTAGCGCCAAGATTTTATAGTCAAATTCAGTTTCAAATTGTTAGTAACTGCAATCTCTAACGAGGAAACAACAACAATAGCACACATACTCTATAATATATCCTCTATCTTCAACAAAACACTCATACACATAAATGTAGACAGGAAAAAATATGGCAAAATTATGCCGTTTTTTCTTTCAACTTTTATTGTAATTTTTTCTTCTATTTTTAATGTTTTTGTGTGCATGAGTTTTAAATCTTAAAATATATTGTCATGCGAAAAAAAAATGACAGAATAAATACGAGCAAGTGAAATAAAAAAGGGACATTACCTTGTTCTATAAATGCGAATACCAGACCATAACAGATTTTTATATAAGATGACTGCAGTAATTCAATTCGTTTCAAAAAACGTTTTACATTTTCATATGGCTTGCAAACTTGCATACACACACACATGCTAGCAAATAAACATTAAAGGATACAAGAGAAACCCAAAAAAAAAAAAGAGAAGAGAATAGAATAGAAAAAATGATTGTCATTATTTTGCTACGAATAGAGGTTTTTGTGTTGACATTGCCGTAATAAGTAATTTTAAAGGATGATCATAAAAATTCTTCTACAACGTTTTTTTAATGTGTTTCATATTAAAATTGAAAAAAGACGAGTACACAAATACGGGGTCTTCAAAGTTCTGCTGCACTTTACTAACACAAATCAAGTATATATTTTGAGATGGTTTGGTTTGGTTAGATTCGTCTGATACAGGAGGAGTATAAAGAGATTTCCAATTCCAACAGAGGTCCAACGATAATATACAACCAACGTTTAGTAAAATGCTTCTGTCCAAACATATTTTGAAAGTTAATTCTAGGCGCAATCAAAGCCAAACAATGACTGTATGTACAACAATCGTAGTCACGCTAAAATCACTTTGTAATTCTAATGAATTCTTAAATCCTTTCAACGCTTATAACCGCCAAGTCAGCTAAGCTGTACAGAAGTATATATAGGGTGAGCCATCTATCGGTTTAAATGTGAAACATCGGTTATTTCGAATCTGGCAATACTTCTCATTCTATTTTGTCACAAAATTCAGTATATGAGCAGCGTTAGGATTTATTGGAAATTTATTTCCAAAACAAAGACAATTGGTCGCAAATTGCACGAAAATGTCGTACAAAATTTTGTCGCTGAGAAAGTGCCCACTACGCAAGATTATCCCTTGCTTTATAAGGGGCTGAGAAAACCCATACGTGGTCTTACAGAAGCCAATGCAACCATTACGGGTGAATGTTTGGTGCGGTTTGTACAGCGGAGACATCATTGGTCCATATTTATTTGCAAATGAGGACGGCGCAACCATTATGGGTTATGGAGACAGCATCGTACCATGATAACCGATTTTTTTGTAACCGATCTTCATTGCATTGATATGAACGCTGTTTGGTTTGCCACACATCTCATGCCATAATCGATTTATTGCTCAAACGTTTGATGGTCATTTAATAAGTTGAAATGCCGATGTCAATGGGCAGGCCAAAAACCAAAGATTTTTCACCGTTGGACTATTTTCTGTGGGGTGTCGTTAAGGAAAAGCGTTATGCTGACATACCAGAGACAATTGAGCATTTGAAGGCCAACATTCGTGATACCATTGCCGAGATATGACTCATTACACTCGAAAAAGTGCACGAAAATTGGTCCGACCGTATGAGGTATCATGAGGCCTCGGAAAACTTTAGTCAACTGACAAGCATGAACAACGTATTGACTACGACACTTGTTCACTGACCTACCATTAGGCTGGCCTATATATTAGGCCAGATCTGATAAGCATGCTGATATATATAGTCTTCCAACAAGGACTTTCGAGCTTTGGTAGTTCTTAACTACCTACATTTTGAAACTACACTTGAGAAATTAGTTTTCATTTATTCATTTGCCAAATCGCCACGGACAAATATAGCTCTGAACAACAAGTGCTAATAATGAAGTTATTTTATTTAAATTAGTGTTTACTTACTTACTTACTTAATTGGCCATAACAACCCGTTTAACGGATTTCGGCCTGCCGCAACACATCCTTCCAGGTGCCTATGCTTCTTGCGCGTCTACGCCAGTTGGTCACACCAATCGATGACAGGGCTTCCTCGATTTGGTCCTTCCAACGGATACAAGGTCGTCCTCTTCGCCGACTTCCGCAGATACCCGCATCAAATACTCGTCTCGCCGGAGCATCCTCTTCCATTCGAACGACATGGCCGAGCCAGCGCAGCCGCTGGATGTTAATACGCTGTACAACGTCAATGTCGTTGAGGAGCTCATACAGCTCACTGTTGAATCGGATACGGAAATCATCGCCAACACGCACTGGACCGAAGATCTTACGTAGGACTTTTCTCTCGAACACTATCAAGGCCGCTGCATCAGTACTTAATAGGGTCCATGCCTCAGCGCCATAAAGAAGCACGGGTAGGATGAGCGTCTTGTAGAGTATTAGTTTTGTCGCACGAGAAAGGTCTCTGCTACTCAATTGCCTATTGAGACCATAGTAGCACCTGTTGGCAAGAGTGATCCTCGGGATCCGGCGGAGCCAAGATAAATAAATTCCTTGACTGTTTCAAAAGTATAGTTATCGGCCGTAATCTGAGAATCAATACGCCGCACGTCTCTACTTGTCGATAACATATACTTTTTCTTGCCCTCATTTACTGCCATACCCATCTTGGTAGACTCCCTTTCAATAGCACTAAAGACAGCAGTAACATCTCGCTTGGTACGCCCTATGATGTCAATGTCGTCAGCGTACGCAAGCAGCTGGACACTCTTTTGAAAAATAGTGCCGTTGCGATGCACTCCCGCCTTTCGCAGAACGCTCTCCATGACGAAGTTGAAGAGGTCGCATGATAAGGGATCGCCTTGTCTGAAACCTCGCACGGTATCAAAAGGTTCGGAGAGGTCCATTCCTACCTTGACGGAGCTGCAGGAATTGCTCAACGTCATTCTGCATAGCCTTATCAGCTTCGCAGGTATACCGAGCTCAGACATTGCGGCAAAAACACGATCCCTTATGGGGCTATCAAAGGCTGCCTTATAGTCGACAAAAAGATGGTGTGTGTCGACTTGTTGTTCATGGGTCTTTTCCAGGATTTGGTGTAGTGTGAAGATCTGGTCGATGGTGGACTTGCCAGGTCTGAAGCCGCACTGATAAGGTCCAATCAGTGTTTTGACGATAGGCTTCAGTCGTTCACACAATACGCCTGTAAGAACCTTATATGCGATAGGGAGAAGGCTTATACCCCTGTAGTTGGCGCATATCGTAGGGTCTCCCTTTTTCAGGACAGAACAGAGGACACTGAGGTTCCAATCGTTGGGCATACTTTCCTCTAACCATATTTTGTAAATAAGCTGGTGCATGCACCCTACCAACTCATTACATCCGGTCTTAAACAATTCAGCAGGGAGGCCATCAGGACCAGCCGCTTTATTGTTTTTAAGACGCATTATCGCGTCTTTGACCTCTTCATGGCTAGGCGGCGGAATCTCCACGCCGTCATCATCGATCGGGTTCGGAACATCATCTCTAAAGGCGGAATTGGTGTCGTCATCGCCTTGTAGCAGAGTAGAGAAGTGCTTCCTCCATAACCTCAGCACCCCTTGCGGATCTGTTACCAAGTTTCCATTTTCGTCTTTATTAGTGTTTACAACTGATCCTAATTTTCATTGAAAAATCGTATTCAGCGATGAAGATACTTTGTATGGATAGGCAAGAGAACAAACAAAATTTTCTCATTGGGGATGATTTGAATTTATATCAAATCATCTGGATGTACGAATGGATTAAGGGGAAGTGACGTCATCTGTCCATATTTTATGAGAACGACATTGGCCACTGTCAACGGCGAGCACTATTGGTCCATGATCTAATTTGAATTTCAGAATCAGCTTATGCCACAATGAGAGTTCTGTTTGAGCGATTTGAAGACATGGTCATGTCACGTGGATGTATTATAAATTGACCACCGAAAACAAGCTATTTGAACCCCGTTAAATGAATTTTTACCGACTTTTTATGCCACACATAATGGCATCAATAGGTCCTTCGCTTTGATTAATTAAAATTTCAATTCAAAAAGCACTTAAATAAATATCCTGTATAAACCCACAGCAGATATCGATCAGCTTTTAAATCCATCCAAGATTCTTAACGTTTTATGATGAGTCAATAAGAATATATTCGATTGAAATGGGCTTGTTTAGGTCAATTGTACACTTTCTACCTGAGATCACCCGCAAGAGTAAACAACAAAAGATACTTCTGACATAATAGTGATTTGTAAAAGGACACTAGAACCGACCGGATTCTGTACCATGTGTATAGAAACATCTATTCACATACAAATGTGATAAAAACACATTTAAATGGCATGACAATTTTAAAGCAAAAAGGATTATGTTAATGCTAAACGAGAATATTCTCTCTCGCATCTCTCGTTTATCCATGAACAATATGACTAGCATTGGAGGGAGAAAAAAAATTGAATCTGCTTTGGCTTAAGTAGAGTTGCGTTTTTTTGTTGTGGCCATACTTGCAATAATTTATAATGCAATTTGGGTTTTTGTTTGCAACAAAATGTGTTTTTTTTCTTTGTTTTTGTTTTAATGGCAACACATGTCAATATGTATTAAGGAGTTTATAGCGGACCAAGTTCGTCTATATGATGAGCTACATTTAGTCTACCTTATTATCTATAATTTTCTTTAATAGGTATAACTTCATGTGCATCGAAGTTAACGATCAAGGCTTAGACTGTTTTCTACCCAAGTTATGTTGCTTGACCTGTATATGAGTATTAATTTCACTGGATTGATTATCCAAAGTTCAATTAAAATATTAATAACATCGCTTGGATCGAAATCTGTCCACTAGGTGGTGTAAGTGACTAGCAGTCTTTTACTGTTTCTTTTTAAGTTTACTGTATGATAAATATGTACGAGATAATACGAATGTTAACCAACGCTAAGCCATAAATAAAAGTACCAATTAGAAATTGAGGTAATGTCGATGGAAGTGGTTCAAAACTAACGATCAGAAATTTATACACAAAACCGCATGTTGGCAGAACTGTAACCTTATAATAACAATGTTGGTGCTGATCTGATTTAGATCCTAGTTTTTGTTTAATGTTTCGTTTTGATCGTGATGTCTGAGCAGGAGCATGAACCAATAAGCCAACAAACTACCTACCAACCAACTATCAACCTCACATGTGAAATAAGGACATTAAAAGTAACAAAAAAAGTTAATGCACTTGCAACGGCCTGGTATAACAGGAAATTCAAGAGAACTCATAAGCTAGATTGGCATTCTTCTGCAGAGGAGCATAAAGAAATAGTTTCACGCAAGCTTTCCTTAGTTGCAAATGAAAGACATTATAATGATTTCACTCGTAAAAAGAACAGCTTGATTGGTCCCGATATGAATGTATACATACATATATATAAAGGGTGATTTTTTAGCTATTATCTTTTTGGCAACACTGGTTTAAATACCTCACGCACGTTTCGTGTTTTGTTTCACTATCAAACATCTTCAGTTTGGTCTATAATTTAACCATGAATCGTCTTACAAACGAACAACGCTTGCAAATCATTGAATTTTATTATCAAAATGCGTGCTCTGTTAAGAGAGTTCATCGCGCGCTTCTTCCATTTTATGGTCAGCTCATTTTTGACTCAATAGATACGTAAATAAGCAGAATTGTCGATTTTGGAGTGAAGATCGGCCAAAAGCATTGCAAAAGCTACCAATGCATCCAGAAAAGGGCACAGTTTGGTGCGGTTTATGGGCTGGTGGCATCATTGGACCGTACTTCTTCAAAGATGCTGCGAATCGTAACGTAACTGTGAATGGTGAGCGCTACCGTGAGATGATATCCAACTTTTTTTTGCCCAAAATGCAAGAACTTGCCTTGCACGACATGTGGTTTCAACAAGACAGTGCCACATGCCACACAGCACTCGTAACAATGGACTTATTGAGAGGCGTGTTCGGTGAACATTTTATTTCACGTTCGGGACCGGTCAATTGGCCGCCTAGATCGTGCGATTTAACGGTTTTAGACTATTTTTTGTGGGGCTATGTTAAAGCTCATGTCTAAACAGACAAGCCCGCTTCAATTGACGCATTGGAAGACAACATGAAAGCATTTATTCGTGAGATACCGGCCGAAATGTTGGAAAGAGTATACCAAAATTGGACTAAGCGGATGGACCATTTGAGGCGCAGTCGCGGTCGGCATTTGCATGAAATTATCTTTAAACATTATATTATATGGACCGTACTATCGATTCAAATAAAGATTTCATGCATTTTTCCTATAGCTCTTAAAAATCACCCCTTACATGCATACATGTATACATACATACATAAAGTTTCTCAAAATATGTCATTCGGAGTCGACTTTAAACTGTAGGACCCGCCGCTCTTCTATAAAATTAACTCACACAACATAAGTAGTGTAAGGAGCCAGATCGTAATCCTGACTGAAGGATTGTAATGATCAATTATGTATGTATGTATTGGGTATTTAAAAATTCCTTTTCAAAACGTTTACAGGATATTATTTAAGTGGGCAATAGAATAGTCGCTGTAGTACTGCAAGCTGTCAAAAATTATTCAAATTATTCAAGTTGGTGTCAATAGAATAATTAGTTGTAGCTGTCATTGTAGTGGAAACTGAAGCGAAAAATTTGAATTTTTAAAATTTGTCAAGCGACAAATATAATTTGTAAACCGGGTTTTACATGATTTTCATTATATTCACCATTAAATATTTGAAACATAAAGCTTAACGTTGCAGCAGAGAAATTTGATATGAATTTTGTTACAAGATTCACATAATATTCCTGCATTAGTTTGTAAATTTTTAAAAGGTAGCTGCACTATTCTGTTCTCAATTTTTCTTGCTACGCTACACATTACGTTGTAAGCTTTAGCTTTAAGACAACTACTTTATTCTGTTCCAGAGGCCTTAAAATTGTGTTTAACAAACCCAGACTTTGGGTATCGTTTAAAAGCAATTTTCTGTAAATATTTCGAATATATATTTCTCCAATTTATTTTTGGCTTTTCTCTTTTTTGAGTTTTGCAACAAATTGCGAATTTATTTGCCATCCATCAGTAAATCTAATGTATATTATCGCATGATTGATGTTTTAAGTGACACAAAAACAAAAAAAAAACAGAATTCAAATTGTGAAATAAATTGAAATGAAATGTGAAAGAGAAAGAGAAAAAATAAGCAATAAATGACAAACTATGTTGTTTTTGTATATATGTTTTGGTAACTGTCAACTCACACATTATTAACAAGGGTTAATTTCGTTTTATATCAACCATCCATCCGGTATTCAAATGGACAGGAAACAATTAAAACTCATTATTTTGAGTTTTGACATCAGTTGTTGTGTGCGATTATGTTGATTATATAAAAAAAGAAACAACAACAAAGAAACTAAATATCACAATTGAAATCGATTTGAATATTGACGGACATTTTTTTAAAAAAATTTAAATTTTTCTGAAAAATTGTTTTAAAAACTCATCGTTATGACTTAATTTTTAGATTACTTTGCTAAAACTGATACCGCAACAGAATAGTCGCCGTAGTCTAGTAGATAGTGTGTTGGCTTATTAGATGTGACACTACAGTTCAAACCCCAGGTCAGAAGTAAATACAATTGCCATGAAAAAGTTTCTGAAAATATTTGTCGTTCGGAGTCGACTTTAAATTGCAGGCCCCGCCATTCATGTATAAAAATTAACACACACAATATAGGTGATATGAGAACCAGAGCAATGAATCGTTTTTTTGCTACTCATAAGCACTCATGAAATTTTGAATATAAGTGTGTCAACAATATTGAAATTTAACTATGTACTCTGATTCATTCATACTCACTACAACGTTTATTTATAAGTATGAGTACAATGAGTATGAGTACAACGTCGATATCAAACTCATACCATTCGAAATATGAGTCAACAGTACTGAAATTCAATACTCACTACAACTTTTATTTATAAGTATGAGTACAATGAGTATGAGTACAACGTTGACATCAAACTCATGTCATTCGAAATATGAGTCAACAGTATTGAAATTCAATTACTACTCTGATTCATTCGTACTCATTACAACATTGATATATAAGTACAGGTTGCAACAATTATGCGTACAACATCGACATCAAAGTCATAACATTCGAAATATGTTTGTTTCATACTCGTACTCATTTAGATTCATAAATTTAGAAAAATACTTATAATACTTATAAATGATTCGAGTGGTTCGAATCATTTATCAAAATTTACAGTCTTAGTTGTTGTTTCATTTACAAAAAAAAAAAATTAAAAAGAGAAAGACAAACCCAACTAGCAAAGCAAATACACAACCTTCTAGTGAGTATTGTAGTGCTAGTTAGCGAATCATATTATTTTGAAATTCTTGTAAATGTTGAGTCATGGAAAGTCGAAATCAACAACATCATACGTATTATTAAGTATGAGTTTGATTAGTACTTCAAACTTTGAATATGAGTAGTATAAGTATGACATTAAAATAAGTATGAATGCCTATAAGTATCAGAAATTATAAAGTACGATTCGATTCTATTCACCTTTTTGAATACTCGTTGCTGGTCTCTGATAAGAGCCTAGATTGCAGACCTGACTGAAGGGTTGGAATGACTAATTACGTATGTATGTATGTATGATACCGCAAAAGAACATTTTCCAATTTTCTCATTAATTTATAGAAAAACGAAACCAAAATTAATCTCTTTTTAAAATTTAACAATTTTTCATGCTAAGAATCGCAATAACGACAAATATCAAACCCGACAAATTGTTGCAGCTTTGTTCCGTGCTTGTACTATTATTGCTGTAAAGTATCATTTAACACTTTGCAAAGAAAAAAAAATAATTCCATTCGCCAATGACAAGTTTCAGTGTCACTTTTACGTTATTTGTGCTATCAAACGAAAGAAAAAATAAAAAAGAGCGAAAATAAAATTCCCCAATAGACGTCAACGTAACGAACGAAATTATAAAAATAGAAGCGGAAAAACGATGGTTAAGTTTTATTAAAAAAAGAAAGAAAAATATCTACTCCACTGGACACTGATTCGAAAATAATTGAATGCAAATGCTTAAAACATTTGCTTCAACATACAATTACATCCTCGTTATTTTTATATAAAAATGTCTGTTTTTTTCTTCTTCTCTTCGCGCTTCACATTAAGATGACTTCAGAATGGATGGGGAGTATAAAATAGAACAACAGTTAACGCCATGGTGCAAATTATAGCTTTAAAACAAAACAAAAAAGCGAAAATGTAAGGAAATTATTGTCACAAAAGTCCTAATAGATAATACCCTACACCGAAATAAATATTTAGTTGTTGGTTCAAACCCCCAGGTCAGACATCTTCAACAAAATATGATATTTCTTCGGTCACCGCTACTCAGCAGATTTCTGGCAAAAACTCTGCGAGTAAATAAATTTGCCATGAAAATTATTTCCAAAAAGTCTGATGTTCGAGGTCGACTGTATAAACTATAGGTCTCGCCACTCATGTATAAAATTAACACTCACAACATAAGTGATGTGAGAAGCTAGGTTATAATCCGGATTAAAGGGTTGTAATAACCAACTACTCACTATGCATGCATGTACATTAAGGCATTCTTCATATAAAATCCGGACAACTAAGATTTATCGATGCAGAAATTGATAGATAACATCAATAGAAATATAGTCCAGTCCTATCCCGTCATTAGGTAACTAGTTTTCAAGGACCACTATCTGAACAACACCTTCAAGTGTCGTTAGCGAAATATTTCCTTCGCAAAATTCCACTGTAATGCATACACTCCCACTAGTTCTGCAATAGTTTGTGATGACATAGTAGCAGCCCCAAGCTAATTCCTTTCGCCATAGTTTGGAGCGAACAGATTTATGTTTGTGTACTCCACAACCGAATTGAAAATCTTGTCCGCACGGACCATTGCTGAATCCATAGTTGATGTTGTTTTAAAGACATTTCTTATTCCCATAAAGCACATCCTTTGAGCTCTTAATAGTGTCTTTAAGTTTTCCCAAAGGGTTTTTCTACTTTTGACAGTTAATAACACCTATTTAGTTGAAGCTTCTCCTGTGCCATTTATTTATTAATCCGTCTTACCAAATCACTATAGATGCATACAGACAAAGACGTGTGTTCAATGCATGAGCTCTGGAGCAGTAGGCAATTGGTCGCAGTTATGAGACCCATTTCCGAATGAATGGGTACCAGAAGTCGCCGTAGTCTAGTAGCGAGTGTTTTGGCTTATTAGACGTGAAACCACGGTTCCAATCCCAGGTTCAGTGACTTCCTCCGTGCAGTATTTTTGCAAAACCTCTGAGAGGTTTAGCTCTATTATAATTTCTGCCACTGATGTATGAAATTATACACACACAACATAAGTGGTGTGAGAAGGTAAGTCTTAATCCTGACTGAAGGGTTGTAATAATTATGTATGTATGTATGGTAGAACAAACAAAATTGTCAAATTTGAATTGATACTAATCCACATGAGAAACAAGAGCATTCAATGCCTACCGAAAAAGTCACTGTTTCTGTGAATTTTCGGCTGGCGGCGTCATCATCCAAATTTCTCTGAGAACAACGTTGGTCAGGACATCAGAACTAATGCCCAGCACTGTAGGTCGATAATTACCAACTTCTTTTGGCCTGAATTGGATGAACTAGTAACCAAGAACATGTGGCTTCAACTGGACAATGCTACGTGCCACACATCAGACCATACTTTTCTGAGAACGATGTTGGCAAGGACATTAGTCCTAATGGCAGGCCAGTAGGTCGTTAAATACCAACTTCTTTCCTCCATTGCAATGGGCCTTTTATTTTATTTTATTTTTTTTCATCGATTTTGCTACGGAATGTGATAAATTGAAATGAAGAAACTCGTTGTCAAAATCGATTTCTTTATGCAGTCTGGGGAGCACAGCCGTTCGTATACCAATGGCTTGTGAATATTACAATTCATTTGGGGAAGAATTCATATAAGGAATGCGCTTTCTGTAGGGGTGTTTAGGTCCATAAATTATATTCCTTTTCAGTTTTCTTGCATTGTGTTCTCCTAGTTTTAATACAATGCACTGCAAAAGTAGGTGCCAAGCTTGTGCATTAAAAAAAAATTGTACCAAAGCATTTTGCCATTGACTGATTCAGTCATAATTTTTGTTTTATTTTAAGGTTGATGATGCATTTTTAAAGTTTTTTAACAAAATTTTTTATTGTAGAGTGCATAAAAACTGAAGGTGGTAATGATGGTGTTATAAGTTCCCCCTTTATTTTGTTTAATTTTTTACAATTTTTTTTGCTAACTTAACTGTCGTATCCGTTATTCAATACGTTCCACTTTATTTCATGCTGCAAATGCAAAATTGTATATGTGAGTGACAATAATTTATTTCGTTCGTTCGTTCGTTGGCCAGTGGTCCAGCAATTCTTTCCAGTACAATGTCAGCCAGTCAGTAGCCAAACAACAAATTAATCAACATCATCATATTTTACTGAATACGTTTTAATGGGATGCCTCTTATAGCAATGAATGCAAAAACGAATGAATGACTGACTGAATGAATGAATGAATGACTGAGTGTTTGACTGACTTACCACCAAGTGTCGGAGTGAATAAGTGAAGAACGTATCGGCCTTTCACGGTCTAAAGTCATAGTCAAATGGAATCTAACAGCATGGAAAACAAAAACTTTTCATTTTTCCACTTCTTCACTCTTTGTCAGTCAGTCAGTACAATTTGCTTTAAATACATTTCATTTCCAACACCATTTCAACAGTACCACCATCTTTTGATTTCCATTTTTCTAGTTCCCCTTCTATTTTTTCCTTTTCCCCAGCTGTGCTGTACAAAATTTAGCCAAAGTGTTGATGAGGTCTAGGAAAGAGCCTGGGCGCTGGTGTGTCTTTGGGAAACACAGGAAAAAATTAAAATAATTTTTTTTTTTTTTGCAAAATATTCTTAATGATTTAATTTGAATTCGAATATGAAAATGAAAAGTTTAAATGAAATTGTGGAAATAGTGAAATAGAATAAAAAAAGTAAGAAAACTAAAATGCAAATTAGCTTTTAATTTTATAATGCGAAATTTCTATACAATCAAGCGTTAATCGCCGTACAGTTGTTAGAAGTGTTAGTGTTATTGGAAAAGTTATGGCGAGTGGAAATATTTCATACACAGTTTAACTTTTAAAAAATGAGGGTAAATATTAAACGATTATTATTAAGTAGTTAAGCAACACATACATATTTATTTCGAAAGTATGTGCGATATCAGCATTTAACATGACTTTAGATTTTCATCGAAAACTTTAATAAAAGGATACGCGTTAAAAGTCACTACAAACACCGATAACTTTATATATCGTTCTAGTTAAGTTGATAAAGTTATTTCATTGAAGTCTTCCCACCCCTTCAGCAATAGTTTAATGGTTGTTTTGGCGCCTTTTGTTTTGAGATCACGGACAAGTAGGAGTAGAACAAATGTTGAAAACAAAATTGGCCCATTAACGTAATAAAAAGTTATTGGAAATACACACTTACTTACTTACTTAATTGGCCATAACAACCCGATTAACGGATTTCGGCCTGCCGCAACACATTCTTTCAGGCGCCTCTGCTTCTTGCGCGACAGGGCTTCCTCGATTTGGTCCGTCCAAGGTCATCCTCTTCGCCGAATTCCTCAGATCCCCGCATCAAATACCCGTCTCGCCGGAGCGTCCTCCTCCATTTGAACAACATGGCCGAGCCAGCGCAGCCGCTGGATATTAATATGCTGCACAACGTCTATGTCGTTGAGGAGCTCATACAGCTCACTGTTGGATCGGATACAGAATTCATCGCCAACTCGTACTGGACCGAAGATCTTACGTAGTACTTTTCTTTCGAATACTCTCAAGACTGCTGCATCAGTGTTTAATAGGTTCCACGCCTCAGCGCCATAAAGAACCACGGGGAGGATGAGCGTCATGTAGAGTACTAGTTTTGTACAAATACATACATACATAATTGGCCATTACAACTCTTCAGTCAGGATTACGGACTAGCTTCTCACACCACTCCTGTTGTGTGCATTAATTTTATACATGAGTGATGGGACCTACAGTTTAACGTCGCCTCCGAACGACGGACTTTTTCATGGCGGGTTTATTTAATCTCAGAATTTTTGCCAGAAATCTGCTGAGAGGAAACCGCCGAAGAAATATTTTCTTTATTTTATATTTCGTTTTAATGTCGGACCTGGGAGTTAAGCAAATACATTCTCAAAAGCACATCAGATGTAGACGAATGAGTTAAAGAGATTGAGTTGACCACGGCACTAAGGACGTCTATAGGACCTACTGAATTTAGGGGAGTCAGGATCAGAAGCATAGGCACTTATATACTTACTTAATTGGTCATTACAAAGTCAGGATTACATAATAGTTTATTTCACCACTCTTATTCACATACCTAATTGATCATAACAACCCTTCAGTCAGGACTACGACCTAGCTTCTGACACAATTTATGTATTTATGTTGTGTGTGCTAATTTTACACATGAGTGGTGGAACCTGCAGTTCAAAGAAGACTCCAAACGACAGATTTTTGAGAAACTTTTAATGGGAATTTTATTTCATTTTCATAGTTTTTGCCATAAGACTGCCGTGTCGGCCTCACTGTACCCTATTCGACCGGACCAATATTCGTGCCCTTTTTCGAGTGTATGGGTTAGTATCTCGGCAATGGTATCACGAATGTTGGTATTCAAATGCTCAATTGTCTCTGGACTATCGGCATAACACTTTTTCATCACAGCGCCCCACAAAAAATAGTCCAACCGTGTCAAATTGTAGCTTCCTGGCGGCCAATTGACATCACCATTTCGGCTAATTAAACGGCCATCAAACGTTTGACACAATAAGTCAATTGTCGCATGAGATGTATGGCCAGTTGTACCATCCCGTTGAAACCAAACACTGGTCACATCAATACCATGGAGAGTGGGTAAAAAAACATCGGTTATCATGGTGCGATAGGTGTCTCCATTGACAGAAATGGTTGCGCTGTCCGGATTTTCAATGAAATATAGCCAAAGATGCCTTCGATCCACAAGCCACACCAAATAGTCACTCGTAATGGGTGATTTGGCTTCTGTAAGACCACGTGTAGGTTTTCTGAGACCCACATACGGCAATTTTGCTTATTTACGTAGCTACCAAGATGAAAATGAGATTCAGCCGAAAAGATAATTTTCTTTTTTAGAAAAATCGACAACATCGTGCTGTTTATTGATTCACCTCTTGAACCAATTTGCGTCATACCGAGATCTTTTCTCAAAATTCGACTTAAACTGATACGTGCAATATTCAATTCTTTAAAACGATGTGAAATGGAAGTTGATAGATTCTCTCTCACGTACACTCTCGGCCACAGCTTCGATATAAAGGGTCCGCCAAATAACTTTTTTTTTGAAAATGCTTTAAAAAAAACTACTGAATATTTTCTCAAATTTCTTTATTTATTTGAAAGTACAATCCTTCCGGTTAATAATGGAAAATAATTTCATTCAAATGGCTGCCTCGGCTGGCCATGCAGTAGCCTACACGATCGGTCCAAATTTTTAAGCACATTATCGATTGTGTGCAGCTGTATTTCACCAATGGCTTCACGAATATTGTCCTTTAAAGCGTCAATTGTCTCTGGCTTGTTGGCGTAACACTTAACTTTGACGGCACCCCACAAATAATAGTCCAACGGTGTCAAATCGCAGCTCCGAGGTGGCCAAACGACATCAGCTCTGCGGCTGATAATGCGATCTTCAAAAACAGGGCGCAAACCATAGAGTGTGGCTTCGACTGTGTGGCACGTAGCGCCGTCCTGTTGAAACCAAATGTTGCCAATATCCTCCTCTTCAATTTTTGAGAACAATCTTGGCGCATCAACAATGAAACAAAATTTACGAACTTTAGCAATAGATTTGTGTACACCAGGCACGTTCTCTGCTACCAACTTTTGTATAACATTTTCGTGCTATTGAATTTTTTATTCATTTCAAAGACCTACTGGGCCATTATATGTGGAATATAACGTCTGCTATGAGCGGAGTGCGTTCGAAGAATAAAACCCACAAGAAAAGTTGTCACAAGTCAAACTCAATGGGCAATCTACATCACCTCTAAATCGTTCGTGGAGAATATCGCATGTGGCATGAAGTCACTATAGTCTAGTAGGTAGCGTGTTGGCTTATGAGACGTGAGGGCACGATTCAAACGCCGGGTCTCGTTGGCCCAAATTTCGAAAAAATCCCAACATTGCTCCAGCGTAATTTGATTCATTACATTCAGTGGAGATAATATACAGAATTTTGTGATCGAATAGAATGACATATGTATTGCCAGTTTCGAAGTAACCGATGGTTCAAAATTAAACCGATAGATGGCCCAACCGTTCGATGAGACTTATCGGAAAAAGGCATCAAAGGTCTTAGAACGTAAATCTACGACGAGTATAAGAAAGCAAAGCCCTCAGGGCAATGCTTTTTAGGAACGTATGCTGGCCTAAGCGCATTTAGAATAACAATCCCTCAGTGTTTGTAATAAATTAATTGCCAGTGAAAATAGTTTAAAAACCGACGAAATTGGCCTGAATACTTTGTAACATTAAATGAAAGTCGCTTAAGAGAATTGCTTCTAAAGTCTGTTGCTATTATGAACGTTTTTTTTTTTGTTTATTTTTTTACGGAAAGTAATGTGCAATAAAGAATAATTTTATTGTTAATAATTATTTAAATAAATGGGCTATAATAATTCCAGTTTAAAAACCTTATTTATGGAACTTAACTTTTGACGTAAATATACCCACTCTGTGTGACGATGATGTGTGTGTATATAAAATGCATGGGGGTCATATGCTGTATACATATATTTTATATGCAAATATGCTGCCTGCGTGAAATATAAGATTTTACGTTCATATTCAATTCTATGTAAGTAACCAAATATGGCATACTGAACGTAGATGGTAGATGTTATAATACATGCAATACTCTTGTATATCAAACATACATACATACGTAGATATTTTAAGTACTGTGGCAGCATCATAAAAAAACATTTTAATATCATTTTACGCATAATGAAGTAAAGGGACTTTTAATGGCCATAAGAGACTATTATTTTACATGTATTATATAAAACGAGGGTTGTTTCATCAGGTTATTGCAGTGCTATCATTTAAAGGTAATTTACTCAGTAATTCTTATGGAATTTCCTTACTTTACGTTTAAGTTGCAAAATTTTATCAAACAATCCACGTACTTAAGCATGCGTCAGCATAATACTTAGTATGTATTTTTATTATACACATACACTTACAGATACTATATTTATTCAGACATTCATTCATGCAGTCATTCGCCCATAGATGTGTTATTAAATTTGCATAATGTGTACGATTTTAGTCTTTATGCAATAATGTGGTAAATTACATTCCAAAGTAATTATATACTTATACATACATACATACATACACGCATACATACACATCATACGAATAAAAGAATGTCTGTCTGCAATGAAATATTTAAGTTGAAAACTACCATCGAGTAGATAGCACCTCTAAAATCATTAAAAGTCGAATAAAACTTAACCCTTCACTAACCAATACATACACACTTTACAACACAGACTTGAAGAATTATTTTTTTTTTTTTTTTTTTAATTACTAGGAAAGCAGAAAGTAATTGATAAGGCCATGCTATACACATGATACACTACACGTCAATAAGGCTGATTTACCACTAACTTGCTTACACAATGATTTATTGTTCTTAACTGTATTTATAAGTAGAAGTCTTAACTTTAATGGAAAAAATTATTGATTTAATTCGTTATTCCACAGAATCTTGAATTTAATTTTGAACTGAGAATACTACGTAGCAGTTAAATCGCTAGACTACGAATCTAAACATCCCCGGAAAAAATACGTCAGAAGACTAACAATATTTATTTTCGATTAAAAATAAGTCAAGTAGCTATGTAGTGGTAGCTGCCGATTATGATATCACAGTTTTTCATTTATCCACTAGTACTGCAAACACTCGGAGCTTCTTATGAAACAACTAAAGCTGCCAATGACAATGCTTAACGGTTCCGCCAGATCATCTATGTAGCAGGCTCCAAGATGTCTTTTTTTCTTTTGACGTAGAACCGGTCATCTTTCCACTGGGTGGAGAACAATCTCATTGCCTTCCTCATCTCTGCAGCTTCATCATAAACCGTTTGCAAGATGTCCTAAAGCCGATATTACCCTGATAACCTTACTGATCGTACGTCATTGGACTTTAAGCAGCTTTATCATGCGCTCTCCAGTCGTTCTGTCTGTCTAAGCTTAGAGAGATTTCTAAAGTTGAGAATTCTTTTTCGAGAATTCTTCGGAGATTTCGATAGCTGTACCACGTTTGCCCGTTTTCGAGGACAATCATCTGTGGTTAATGGATTCGATAACCACATTACTAATTATTAGCTTACATGTGCTTAGAGAGACTTCCAAAATCGAGAATTCTTCGGATATTTCGAAAGCTTTACCACGACTGGCTAGTCCATGCGCTCTATTACGTGGTATATCATTGTGTCCTGATACCTATGTGGCATGGATATCATATCGTTCTGTTACCTCATTTAAAGCTCTGCGGCAGTTGCACATTATCCTGAAACTCGTCATGTTTCAACACAGTGTCCTACTGGGAGCCTGACTATCGGAATGTATGAATGTATGTATCCTCCTTGGGGATATTCGGCAACCTTATTTACTGGGGTTTTTCAATCGATTCCGACAAAATTCTTCCTACATCCTCATAAGAAACACTGAACAGAGTAAGCAAGTTATAATTATTAAGGATAACTAAGTTTAACTAATTGAGAGAAAAATTGTTTGTGGTCTTATGAGAAAAAGAATTTAATAAAGTAGCATCAGATCGTTTTCTTGTGGAGAACTATCTATCGCCCAATATTTTATCATTTTTATCAAGTGTAGTTTAAAATCTTACTGACTGAGATACAGCTTACATGAACACATGTCCTGCATAATATCACGCACAACAATTATGTAGGGCACCAGAGATATTTACCAAACACAATTAACCAAAATTGTCTTTTTTTCTGCCTGTACATTGAAGTTTTTTCTGCAATAATGTGCACAAATTACGTTCATTGAAATGGTTACTGGCATACATACGAGTATGTGTTGCATTTGACCCAATTTCTTACAGATGCACAGTATTTTTTGAGGTTTAATTTTAGTTTTAGAAGGCAGGCATCATTAAAAAAAAAACGAGAGAGGAGAAATTAATTAAAAAGACAAACAAATAAAACTAACAAAAGTTTCTTTAAAAAATATCTGATTATTCGTATGCAATGTAGGTAGGCATCTAGCCTGTTAACTTTACTTTGTTATTCTAAATCTATAGAAAGAATACTTTGCAAATGTGTAGAAGATAGTAGTTATGACATGACTTCACAGAACATGAGCCTTTCTTTTATTGTTTTGCATGAGAAGGCATAAAATTTGTCGAAATGTTTGCTTCGAATGTTAAACGTTAAAAAAGTTTCGACCTCTCTTCACATACGATCTTCAGAAAGAGTTGAGAACTTTAGTATTTATTTATTACATAAAACCTGTTGTATAATCCTTTATTACAAATCGTTTCTCCTTTATTGGAATTTAATAACACATTATACTTCATGAATTCGTCATTAAAATGCTTTAGCCAGGTTTACAACCTAGCTTCTTACACTACCCATATTATGAGTCTTAATTTTATTCGTGAATATCGGGACCTACAGTTTAATATCGATACCGAATGAAAGATTTTAAAAAAACTCTAAGTTTTTGCCAGAAGACTATCAAAAAAATTATTTCCTACCTGTCATATAAATTCTTCTTACGAGAAGGTACAAAGTACCACAATTTTAATATCTCAACTCAATAAGAAAAGGTCCAGCGGCTTTGCTACTTACTACTGCAGTAGGACAACCCTATGTTTGATAGTATCAACCAGTTAGAAGAAGGAGACATCTGGGTGCCTACTACATCGATGATCTGAGTGATTTGTCGAACATTGATTTTGGCAGTTTGAGTCGCTTCATTGTGAGCTCTGGGTAGCTCCATGACTAGGGGATGGTAAACGTGAACTGTGGTCCCCATGGGGCCTAAGTGCGTCCATCCAATTCATTTGGATAGACGCTCTGAGAGTAAATAAACCTGATATGAAAAAGTTTCTCAAAAATCTGTCGTTCGGAGTCGACGTTTAAAATCACGTATAAAATTAACGCACACAACATGAGTGGTGTGAGAAGCTAGGCCGTAATCCTGACTGAAAGGTTGTAATGGCCAATTATGTATGTATGTATGTAAGCAAAAATACACAAACAACACTGCATTAATAAATGTAAACAACGATGTTTATTTTTATAGAGATTTCGAGAATGAGAAGTCATGAACATTTGCCTTCAAGAACATTTATCAGACTGTTTACTCTGCCATATCAAAGGCAAGGCAAAGCAGTCGACTGTCTTAGTAAAGTTCAGTCAGTCTTGTGTGAAGACACGGTGTGTTTGAAGAGAGTAATCGTGGTTTGAAGATATCTGTTTCAAAGATCTGTGAAACAATTGTCTGGTAATTGTTATTGTTTATGCAAAGAGTATAAACAGAGGAATAACAAAAAAAGGCAATTGTTGTTGTTTACATAAAGTTGTGAACAGTGGCATACAGACTTGTGCGAGTAATAAAGAATTTTAATTAAAACTAAACACAAATTTATTTTTATTTTATATACAATGTACGAGCTCGTGTTTTAAACGTTGTTAAGAATACGTTTCTTATTACTACACTTTAACTGAGAAATGAAGATAAAATCTTTTAATTCCAATAAAAAATATGGTTTTAAAGGCGTTAATATTTTCTACATTATCTTTCAGTGTAAAAACTCTTTTTTTTCTTTTTTTTAAATTAAAACTTTTTTTACAAAATATCATATAAGCCTACGTGTAATTAAAATAAGAAAAAAAATATTAAATAAAATTCAAAAGTAATTCCACGTGCATATAAATCATGTGTTGCCTTTAAAATGCTATTCAGACCATTTACATCTGTTCGCTCTGTCATGATGTCATTACTTTTCGTTGAGAAGAACGTGTTATTTGAAAAGCACTCAACGCTTATTTTATGCTTTTTTGTACGTTTTTTTAACTTTTTGCAAAATAATTTTAATTTGGTTAATATGTAATTATGCGATATTTTACGGAATATCCTGCTTACAACAACAACCATTAAGTCAACTTTAATCGGTGAAACAATAAAGGCAGTGGCTAAAGGAATTACATTGAAAGCATCATTTGAAAAGCATCACAGCGAAAGTCAATGTTAAGAAAATATGTGGCAATGAAATTTTTATAAATTTCATTAAGTATTGTAAAATATCTGCAGAGTAAGGTTAGTTTTTCAACTGAGATAAACTACTTGAAACACCCTGTAACCAAAGGTATAACAATTACTGCAATCGTTGATCCGTTCAGAGGATACAAATGCGTTTGCATGCTATGCATGACTATGGAAGCTGCTGCTGCTGTTTAACTGTGTATACAAATAAATGAACGTTAAACTCCCTATTTGTGTATGTAAATAGTAATTAAGAAACACTATGATCACGTTGTACGCTTTAAGCATAACTTTTCAGACACTACGAATACATAACAGATGATTGTTTCTATCACTTCTTTTGTTTAATATATGCTACAAACGCATACTTTAGTTACATTAGGTACAGAATAAAACTAATATTTTAGCAGCTAATTTATATGGCCTTCAATAACCGCTGGATTAGTGACACTTAATGGACATCAAATGCCAGGCAGAAACGGTAACATCAGTCGTAAGTCTAAGAAAATTCCTGCTAATCCAGACTTCGTTTAAAGTTTAAAACTAGGATTTCTCTACTATGCACATACGGATTTTATATTAAACATAATTGACTATGAAAGTGACAACCACAGGAGTTCTTCGAAGAATTGGCACCGTTTGGAAAATAATGAAGTGGTCAATGGACTTTAAAGTTCAATGTATTGTCTACCAAATAAAACAAGTCACTATCGATCACTATCGGTGGTCGGCCCAGTCTAGTAGGTAGTGTGTTCGCTTATTAGAGGTAAAGCACGGGTTCGAGCCACAGGCCAGATATCAAAAACGAAATATTAAAAACAAAAAAATATTTCTTCGGCGATTTTCTCTCAGCAGATTTCTGGCAAAAACTCTGAGACTCAATAAATCTGCCATGAAAAAGTTCCTTAAAATCTGTCGTTCAGAGTCGACGTTAAACTGTAGGTCCCGCCACTCAAGTATAAAAATTAAGGCACACAACATGATTGGTGTGAGAAGCTAGGCCGTAATCCTGACTAAAGGGTTGTATTGGCCAATTATGTATATATGTATCGGTCTGGCCATCATAATGGGCATCCGGTCCACAATGCCTTGTTTCAAAATCTGGATCTGCTAACAGACACTTCATCTGTCTTGTTGAGTCTACATATGAATTCATTGTCCTCTTTTCTAAAAAAATTTTCGTAAAATCACCATTGACAATCATAGACGGCAACATGTGATCGCTGAATAAACTCTGGAGTAGTTGGTCATCTCGTAGAGGCTATATCTATAAAACTTATTGTCCTCTATTCTGTCGATTCAGACAAATCACCATCGACCACCATTGAATGAAACGTATGAATTAACACGAAAGCAGTTGATAAATGACCTTAATCATTACCGAAAAACCATTTCCAGATGAATGAATATGTGAGCAAACAAAATTGTCGATTTTGGGATGACAGCAATCGCCTTGGGGTCCATGGTCATCAAAAAATAGACTTCAACGACATGTAGTTTCAATAGGACAACGCTACGTGTCACATAGTTCATGCTTCGTTAGATATTCTACTTGAGAGAATTGAGGGCATGGTCACTTCATTTGGGGGCTGTGTGATCGGGTCATCAAGATTAGGCGATTTAGCCTGATTATTTGCAATGCTGACACCTTATTTGCCAAGGTTCTTTGCACAATTAACCGGCCTCCTGACGTGCTCTAAACTTGATAAAGTTTCTTCTAAAAACTTAATCTCAAGATATCTCTACACCTGCCTGGCTACTGTAGTTTGCTTTAGATCGATGAAATGTTAACAAATCACGCTGCGACTTCTATCTAAACATCCGTGTGTCAATGCTGTAGGATTCCTAGTCACAGAGACATTCCGGTTAATTCCGCAATGAACAGCCGTACTTCTACGCAATACCAATCCATATTCGAAAATTAGTTTTAAGTCGCCATAGTCTAGAAGTTAAAGTGTTGGCTTATTTGACGAGAGCCTGGGGCTCAAATCCTAGCTCAGACATCACGAACAAAACCAAATGTTAAAAAAAATAATTCTTCTAGAGGCTTCCTATCAGCAGTCTTCTAGCAAATATTCTGAAAGGAAAATAAAATTGCAATGAAAAGTTTCTCCAGTATCTGTCATTCGCAATCGATATTGATTTGTAGGTTCCGCTATTTACGGATAAAATTAAGACACAGAATACTTGGGTGATGTTAGACTTTTCTAATTGGGTTCTCTTAAGTCACAGATGTTTGGGAGTAAATCACAAACCACAGCAGATATCAAAGTCAATGTAACTCATGCCATAGATTAAATACAGAATGGGCCAAAGTTATGGAAACCTTAACATTTTGAATGCGTTCCAGCCAGACAAGATATTTGAACGATATTATACTCCATTTATACTCCATATTTCAACTGAATAAAAAGTTTCGATGATGCCTCACATATACACATACATACATAATTAATTACCCATTACAACCCTTCAATTAGGATTGTGGCTTAATACCACTTATGTTGACTGAGTCAATTTTATGCATGATTGGCAGGACCTACAGTAGTGTGACATACAGTTTAAAGTCGACACCGAATGATAGATTTTTAAGAAACTTTTCTTGGCAATTTTATTTACTCTCAGAGTTTTTGCCAGAAATCTACTGAGAGGAAGTTGTCGAAGAAATATTTTGTTTTGTTGGAGGTTTTGCAGATGTCTGACCTTTACTAACTAATAGATTACGGCGGCTTCTGACATAGACTTTGTTTTATTAAAATTTAAAGATAGGATAGGCAATGAGACTTTAAGTAAATATTTACTCGTAGGCGCTATTAACGAATCCTCAGTATATATATGTAAATTTATATTTATCTCGCCATAAATATGCATTTGTATGCCATGCATACATATATTGTAAGCGGACGTACAATATTCTGCCGTCAGTGCCTCATATAATATTATTATTGCGCATTTTTCATCATTGTAATAAATTATTTTAATTATTTAATGTTGTGCATTGCAAAATATTACATTAACATTCATTCATTAATGAAAATAGATTTTAAATGAAATTCTACCAAAAATAATTTAAATTAACGAAAAAAATAACAAACAAAAAACAAAAAATAAAGCAAAGTAAATAACATTAAAAAAAATACACTGAAATGTTGAAATATTGAAATGGTATACGAGTACGAACTTCTTAATTAAGAAAATAATATTTTTTGAAAATGACTTAAACGGCCGCGAATGCCGAATGACAGTAATGTTTACAGTTTCTCTTTTATTTTTAAAGCAATAAATTGAAGGTTTAACTTAAAGGTTAAACTTTAAATGAGATAAACATTTACAGATGAAATTATCAACAAATTACACCATAAAAGAACAGTGTTCTGAAGGGAGTGCAAAAACTCCTCCACATATTGGCGTTGATTGTTTAATGTTATGATTCATAAACAAAACTTTTTTTCACTTTTAACAAAAAAATTACCAACGAACACCAGCATAAAATAAATGGTAAACAAGTAAACAAAAATATACAAGAAACACTACAATAATAAACATAAACAAAGATGTTTACATTTATAGAGATTTCGAGAAGTCATGAACATTCGCCTTCAAGAAAATTCATCAGACTGTTTTCAAAGTAGGGAACTGAGTTAGTAAAGTTCAGTTAGTCTTGTGTGAAGACGCGGTGTGTTTGAAGAGAGTAATTGTGGTTTGAAGATCTACGTTATAAAGATCTGATGAAAAATTGTTAGTGTTTACGCAAAAGAGTGTAAAGACAAGTAACAAACAAAACATTTGTTGTTGTTTACATAAGGTTGTGAACACTGGCACACGGAATTGTGCGAATAATAAAGAATTTTAATTAAAAATGTCTTAATTTAATACACGAATGGCAGGACATACAGTTAAACGAACGACAAATTTTTTGAAAACTGTTTCATGGCAATTTTATTTACTTTCAGAGTTTTTGCCAGAAATCTGCTGAAAAGAAGTCGCCAAAGATATATTTTTCATGTTTCTTTTTGTTCGAGATGTCTGACCTGTGGTTTGACCTGAGGCCTCACGTCTGATAAGCCAACAAACAAACCTACTAGACCACGGCGACTTTGAGGATTACTATGCCATCAAATATCTAATGTGACTTGAGATGTGAGGTATGTAAAGCCGTCCTGTTGACATCACATGTCATTGTTTTACAGATCATCAATTTCAAAACCAAAGAATCATCATTGGTAATCGTCGACCTATAGTCCTCGCTGGTGACATTAATGGCTTGACCAAAGTCGTTATCAAAGAATTATGAGCACTCAGCTCGAAATCCACATCAAACAGTTACTTTTTCGAAATGCATTCAACGAGCTTGGATTCAGTGTGCATTAGATTCGACCGTTTTATTTGTTCATATAAAAATTCCTATAGAAATAGGAATTATCACTCAGGATGATTTTTTTTTTTTTTTTAATTAGTGTCAGTTGCGAATTGCTTCAGAGGCCACTTAGCACGCACTCGTCGTTGTCTATGCCCACCCCTTTGGTTTAACAAACTGAATAAAAAACAGCCAACTTGACAGATGCATGTTCAACAAAATTTCCCTTATCCACTGTAAAAAGCTCAGATGTCCCCGTTGGTATACTCATAAACATTTTGAAAATGATTTTTTCTTAGCCCTAATTTTTATGTCGTCCTATAGGCATATCTACATAATTCATCATTATAACCCTTCAGTCAGGATTATGGACCTTATGCCGCGTGCGTTAATTTTATACACAAGTGGCGGGACTTGCAGTTTAAAGTCGACTCCGAACAACACATTTTTTAATAACCTTTTCATGGCAATTTTATTTACTCTCAGAGTTTTTGCCAGAAATCTGCTGAGAGGGAGCCCCGAAGAAATATTTTTTCATATTTTCGTTTTGATGTTTGACTTGAGGTTTGGTCCGTGGCCTTACGTCTAATAAGCCAACACACTACCTACTAGACTACGGTGACTACAAAACAGATTATAATAGGATTATAGTAGGAAAAAAATTCATTGACTGAGCTCAATCCCAACGTAAAATTTTTCACGTTTCGTAAGCGTCAATATACTAATAAGAACGTCAAGTAGATGTTTCAATTTCGACTTCAATATTTCGTTATACTGAAGTAAGTTGTTCTTTGTTTGGTTGATGGTTTCGATTCGAGAAGATTGAAGCAAATGCATAACTGCCTGCATTGCATGCTCTCTGAGCAAATATTACGCATAACTGCACGTATCTCTTGCTCTCTAGGCTAATTATGTTGATCGTAAAATGGACAAAGTACTCTATGAATTCCTAGAAAAGATTTGTTTTTAAACATTATTTTAAAATTTAGAAGCATTGTTGCGACGTGAAACAACTCATGATAATTTCTTTCATGACTCATGAAAATAAATCTCAACACAGTTTGGCATTCCCAGCAGTCAGCGAAGAGATAATGATATCCGTAATTCTGATGGCACTAGAAGAACACCCTATACAATATTAGATGAGTTTTAACTTTTTATAATAGCCCATAGACAGTTTAGGTAACCTTTCAATTACGCTTATCTCACCAGCACATTTAACTGCTACATAATTGCCTTCTTGTAGTTGAAAGGATAGGAAACCCTCTATTTTAAATTTATATACAATTGCATAAAATAACAACAACAAAATTTTGCGAGTCATCTGAACACAACTCTTAAAAATTGTTTCCTACACGTTCGATTTTCTCAATTCTTCTTGCGGCAATTGTGACAAAAATAAAAAAAAGAAAAAGGAAATGACATCAGAAATCCTTACAAATAAAGTAAATGAAATACATGTGCTGGCATTGGTATAGATTGTATTGTATGCGAGTACATTTGTAAATCATACCAATGGGAATTTCTTTTGCTTTAACAAAATTTTCTGTTTTTGTTATTTTTTCAATTTCATCCTGATTGAAATGAAATCCATATTACAAGTAATATTTACTGCAACACACAACAACAACAAACGGGTTAGAAACGGACCACGAAGCAACAACAGCAACAAGATGGGGATAAAGAAAGTAAAAAAGAAAGACACAAACATTACTAACAACGACGACATGACATTCAACTGATTGCATCAATTGAAGCTTACAACGACGACGATGGCGATACCACAAACAACCATAACAGCAACAGTATAATCCAATACAGTTATAAATATAGACATACACACACCCACATCTATACATACTTTTGGAGTTAAAAAGAAAGACGAAAAGGATAGGGAACAGCTCACGTATTTCCGGTTGCTTCATCAACAGTATTCCCGTCATCAACTTTGTCACCGCCAGTGCCATCACTACATCGCCTACGATAGCGCCAACGTAATAATCATTTCATTTCGTTTCTTTTCATTTCTTTTCATTTCTTTTGTTGGTATTTCTTTTGACCAATTTCACGACTATAGTCTCTTTCCCATGCCACCCTCCCCCTCCATAAAGACAGCAATAATGCAGTTACAATCCTTGCAGTTTTGGGAAATTTATTTGTTGTTTTGTTTTGTTCGTCCGTTGTATGTCTAAAGAAACGAAAAAATCTTATTTCTTCTAAATTTGTTTCCCCTTTTTTTTCGTTTGGAAGCAAATAAATTCTCTTAAAAATATATTTACGACAGAATAAAAAACAGAGAGAACGAGTAACGAAACATCTTGAACAAATATTTCTTATTTCGAGTTTAAACGAATTTTAGTAAATCAAATTACAAATTAGCAGAGAATAGTTTCAGATTTATAGCAGCGGAATTCTTTCTTTGTGTACAGCTAAATCAATGAAAATTATAAACAAGAAATGAAATCGGTTTGTCAAGCTGGGCTTTATGATGCCTTACAATATGAAGAAAAGTTAAGAAAAGATTTTAACTAACTTCGGTGGCAGAGTGTTGAGCAATAGTGTTGAGCTGCACAGTTAAAAGCGATTTAAACTGCATGTTTTATCCATAGTGGGTTTAATATCTAGATCAACTCAAGATCACTTATATGCGATAAATTTTGTATCAATATGATTTAAAATAAAAAATTGGTGTAGTGGCCGCAGTCTGGTATGTAGTGTATTGGTTTATTAGCCGAAAGCCAGAGCCTCAAACATCTTGAACGTAACGAAGCTTGAAAAAAGTATTTCTTTCGGTGACTACCACTCAACAATCTTCCATCAAAGAATCTGAGTGTAAATTATATTGCCATGAAAAGGCTCTCAAATCTGCCATTCAGGCTGACTTTAAGCTGTAGATCCCGCAGCTCATGTATAAAATTAACACACACAGTAGAAGTGTTGTGAGAAGCTAAGTCGTAATAATAATGGAAGGATTGTAATGACCAATTAAGTAAGTAATTTACGCATAAAAATCTTTCTTTTATCTTTCAACAAGTCAATTTAAAAAATCTAAAATATTCAACTCCAGGGATCAATAACTATAGAACTCTAGAAAATCCTACTCAATCCATTTTAAGTTTTTGTAACAGTTATCTTAAGCCTTATTATGCACATAGTAGTGCAGACAAAAGTCTATGATTTAATTCATTAGATGGTTTCGTGACCTGAGGAAGCAAATGTCTGAAAACTCCCACCTTAACTTTTCCCCTGGAAAGAAGCTATGAATTTAGGGACTGATTCTCAACGAGAAATCGCCGTAGCCTAGTAGGTAGTGTGTTCACTTATTAGACGTAAGGCCAAGGTTCAAACCACAAGTCACACATCTCCAACTAAAATATGAACAAATATTTCTTCGGCGACTTCTTCTTAGCAGATTTCTGGCAAAAACTCTGAGAGCAATGACCGATTATGTATACATTATGATTCACAACGAGATTTAGTAATAAATGGACTGAATGGACTAATCTGAACGATGCATACTCTCTAAACGAAGGGGCTATTTTGATAATCTGTACAGATGGATAGAATGAATTGTTCCAAACACATAGGAAAACTCGGAGGTATCTTCTAAATGTAAGTCTTTCACATCAATAGCTGTCCTCAATTCAGTATGTGCAAGAAAAACAAAAGAGAGGACATAGAATACTATCTGGCAGTCAAGCCACCATTCGAGTACACAGCTTTTAAGGGTTAAATTGAAGATAATATGTGACTATCTAAAGAAATAGAATCGCCAAGGTAGGCATTTAATTTTGCTTATTGCCGTAGCCATTTTACAAGAAATAAGTTTCATCACTGAACACAATTCATACATACATACATAATCTATCATTAAAACCCTACAGTCAGGATTATGACCTAGCTCCTTACACCACTTATGCTATGTGTGTTAATTTTTCACATGAATGGCGGGACTTACTGTTTAAAGTCAACCCCTAACGACAGATTTTTGTGAAATTTTTCCCTTTGTTTTGTTGGAGATGTCTGATGAGATAAACTAACACACTATCCACTAGACTACGACGACTTCTGAACTTAATTTTGAGATGAAAATTCTTATATTCAGCGATTTGTAAGTGAGTCTAATCAGCAAAAATGAGACTCAAACCTTTATCATTTGGATTTAATGCTAGTATTCTGTAGACATGTAACCTAAGCTCGTTATGTAAAATGTAGTTGAAGATAAAGTCCAACAAATTGAGAAAAACATCGAAATGACATTTTTGCGTCTTTGTCAAGAGTTAAGTTACTGGAGCACTATTCTCTTCGGTACAGACATTTATCTCTCCTATTGGCGGTTTTGAATTTAGGACACTTAAGTTATTCATTTCATGTCGGATTTCCAAGTACCAGACGATGATACAGCAGAAGTTCCGTGGTTCTCCTATTCTATTCTTTCTCGTGGTTACTACTTCTGCAGAAGTCGTTATAAGGTACGTCTAGCTTGCAGATATTTGCGCCCAAAGGGTAAATATCACGTCATTCTGCTATGAGAACTCTGTTCGTGTTTAATGCAACTTTTGTTCTGTACATATCCATATCGGGGCAGATCTGTGTGGTCTCTCTACAAGTTGGCTCATTATCCTCATCCTATGGTTCATTAAGCTTATCTTTCCTTTGCAAATGAATGCGGAGAGAGTTGAACCATTTATTTAGCAATCTTCAGAGAAATGTCAACCTCACGTATGCATTCATTTGAATTTTCTATTGTACCAGTCTCAATATTATTCCTATCTTAAGCGTTCGTATGTCCAGAGTAATCGACTACCCTTATAGACGTTAAATGTCACGTTATCTCTCCTTGAGACTTACAGCGTTCTTGACCTGCCTTAGATCAAGAACTGTATTTTTTAAAGTGCGTCGATGAAAAATTTACGCATTTTTTAATTGTACGAATATAACAGAAGAAAATGTAGACGTCTGTAGCAGAATATTTTCTTTTTATTGTTTATGTTTTATACTTTCAAATTATTTAAATATTATGGCAATAAGGTTATCCAATAGTCAGATTTGTCCATTTCATTTTAGTGTTACTTTTAGATTTGTATCGGATTAAACTTTTATACAGCCTTTTCTCTGTAAAACTCTTCTTTATCTCTTTGCACCAGCTATAAATTTTATTCGCCAAATATTGGCATTTTTTTCCTTCGCCTCAAATACAGTTTATTTCATTGATTGCTCAAAAAGAAACTGTTGTTGAAAAGAATTACGATTTCATTTTCGTTTTTTATTGAGATTTATTGAAATACAACTCCAAGTGCACCGAAATTTTATTTCTCAATAAAATAAAGTTTTTTATTTCATTTGCGAAAATAGAAATTAAATTCGATTTCAGTGCCATTAAAAAAAAGTATTCCTTTAATAGGAATTTTCTTTTCAACATTTGGTTGTAAACATAATAAAATTGTTAATCATTTGAGACGGGGGTATTTACATTTCATTGCAGTTTAATTGTAGATGAAATAAAGCTGATGTAAGCTTATGAGCAAGAAATTTGATTTCCAATAGGTTTCGTTGGGTTACGTTATTAAAACTTATTAAATCGTGTTAGAAAACCAGGCAAGTTGAGATCTACAAAAAACAGAACGAAATACTTTGCAGAGTCTCCTAGAATTTTATTTTCTTGTCAACACAACCCTACCATATGTCATTACTTGAGACTATTCTACGCTTAGTTACTCCTTTAAACTGACAGTACCAGATTAATGTCAGTTAAGAATATATTCGTTTGGTATCGTACTACAGAGCAACAAAATATTAAAATCCGTTCTGTTATGGAAAGTAATCACGAGCATTTATCTCCCTTTTTTACTCTCTCAGATTTGTGGTATTTATCCAAAAAATTCCGTATTAAAAGTCCATATAACTTAGTTCCAAAAGCGTATGCAAAATTTTTGTCACAATAGTTGCTCCAAAGTTTTATGGGTTTTTGAAGAAAGTGCTTGCATTGGTAATTGGAAGGAGACAAGTCGGGTGAACAGGAAGGTAATGATTTGATTGCATCCTGAACCGATTTTACGTTGTGTGAAATTCCATTGTCATATTGTAAAATGCATGGCTCAAATTAATCTTTTTTCAGTAGCGATCTGTATTAACAGTCTCATCATGGTTTACCACACCTTTCTGGTCCCACCAGATACACAGCATTGTCTTCCTGCCAAATTGCACTAGTTTTACAGTTGAAGTTAATGATTATCCCGGATTAGCTCATGATTTTTAGGATTCTTGAAATAAACCCATTTTTCATCGCTCATAACAATTTGATGCAACATTGGTTTTCAATCGTTTCTTAAAAGCAAAATTTCACAAGTTATTTTACGATTTTTTATCTGACTGTCATTCAATTCCTGTGGACCCACTTTCCAGATTCATGGATCGCCCCAAAGCTTTTAAGCGATCAGAAATTTTAAATTTCTGCCATTTGTTTCTGACTTAATGCATCTTTTTCAAACTTTGTTTGCGGCCTTTCACGTTCTTCAATTCTCACATCAAAATCGTTATCTCTGAACATCTTCTGCATGCTGCTTCCGTTGGATGATCACCAAGCATTCGACAAGCATTCGATGGGATTCTCCAGCAGTTTTCTTCAAATGAAAACCAGAAGTATTTGATTTCCACAAATCATAATTTTCTGCTACAATATTCGCAATCTTTCTCTCTGATTTGATATATACCAAATATGTTTGACAGATGTCATCGCCTACACAAAAATAAATTAAGACTCATTTACAATAAATGTTCTCTAAGGAGACATTTGTATTTTGTCGCTCACTTTATACCTATTAAAGTGGCTTAAATAATTCCTGGTTTGTTGTTACCAAACCAACTGAGACTTACAAAGTAATCAAAGGCTAACTCTCGAAAAACAGTTTTCTATATTGCAAGTTGTGCCGACTTTTTGGAACAAGATATCATTCATGTGTAGCTGACTCGTTTTTGGAAACAAGTCAACATTGCCGGATATCTCTCTCGTGTAAATGGCGCCAGTGTTTAAACCGCATTAAACAGTTGATTTAAATAGATGTACTGGTAATTCGTTAACTCTTTGTGGGGTAACCACGAAAATCTTCATTACAAAACAAAATTCTTTAATTAAAGTACTCATCTTCGTTCAGTTCCAAATGAGCGCAATTTGCAAAAATGTTGCGCAAACGATAACTGTTTGACTTCAATTTTTATACGAGCTATGCATACGCACGTAAGCTAATACTCATACTGAATCTTTTGCAATTCGAAGGACACATGACAACAAGCTTAGAATTACTACGAATCACCATTCTTCCGGTCGTCGCGCGTATCAACACACATTTTTTCCGTTTTGTTGTCGGTTTTGAATTAAGAACAGCAAAATTAGTGAGAATATGATCAATAGTCTTCAGTCAGTAGTACGACCTAACTTCTCATACTACTTATGTTGTGGGTATGCATTTCATTCACGTGCGGCGGGACCTACAGTTTAATGTCAAATCCAAACGATAGATTTTTGAGAAACATATTATGCTAGGGTTAGAACCAAAGGCTCGCGTCTAACAAGGCAAAACACTCCCTACTAGACTACGGTTATTCGTTTTTGCTTGCCAAACTTTACTAAATAAAAAATTTAACAATTTCTCGACAGCAAGAGAAGCGAAAAGGCCGCACTGCATTAACAATACTGTTCTGATACTGTAGTGACACTGTAGTTGTTCTTGGAAAGTACAACAACAGTTCATTAAATTTCACTTAATTATTGTATAACTCAGTCTTTCAATTTTTAAATCAGTTATAGTTTATACAAATTAGAGTGGATTAAAGTGGTTGCAATCTCTACTTAATCTCTTTTAATAGCTCAGGGGATTTCTTGCCTCTGAGTGTCCTTATTGCATGTGTGCTTGGTTAGTAGGTCGGTACTGCATGCCTTTAATTATGTTCGAGGTAATGACATGTTGTGTTAAGAGAAACCTAAGCCTTTATATTCCATTCTATTCTATTTCATAGTTTACTGGAGGTGGAGTACCAGTTGTTTTGTAATTCTGCAAAATCTTGACGTCTGTGGGAAAAAGTCTTCGTACTTAGTCTAGTGCGATTAGCCTATTCAATTAATTCTGTAAGAAGAAGGCCAATTATTGTATTGACAAAAATGTTGTAGAAATTAAAATCCGAGAGAAATAACACTTATTGTTTTACGAAGAATACGTACATACCTTAGCCGTGGTCAAGTAGATAGTGTGTTGGCTTGTTGGACGTGGGGCCAGGGTTCAAACCCCAGGTCAGGCGTCTCCAACAAAATGAAGTATGAAAAAATATTTCTTCGGCGACTTCCTTTCAGCATATTTTTGGCAAAAACTCTGAGAATAAATAAAATTGCCATGAAAAGTTTCTCCACCATCAGTAGTTCGGAGTCGACTTTAAACTGTAGGTGCCGTCACTCATGTATAAAATTAACACACACAACATAACTGGTGTAAGAAGCTAAGTTGTAATCCTGACTGAACGGGTTGTAAAGACCAATGATGTATGTATGTATGTGACTTCTGTGGGACTCTAATGCTCTTTATGTATTAAAAATAGACTTTTCAAAATGGTATTTCACAATTCCTGCATTAAATAATGTTTGTGTAAAATAAGTTGTGTTATCAACAATCAAATGATTAAATATCGGATTGTTGATGAGTGCCTATCACAATAAATAAATTTATTTGGCGTACATCCAATTGCAATACGATGTTTTTCAATCATTTTCCACTATGGCCTTACGTTCCTAATATTTAAGATACATTTTTAACATGTTTATGCTTTTTATTTCCTTCTATTTTATTATCAAAAAAAGTGTGGAAAATATTTTCGTTTTTTGTCTACAATTTCTAGCCCATATTGAACATTTGCCACTGGCACTCTAACTGCAGTCCCTAAGGACACACAAAATGTATTTCATACTCGTCATTTTCTATTTTCATTTTTGTTTTCTTACTTTTCCTTTATAGTAATTCATTTAAAAGGAGAGGGGAAATAATAAAAGATAATAGTTCGACGGAGTGGGGCGGAGAGGAAAATCGTACGAAAGTATTCTCTTCATGCTGCTGATGAAGAAAAGGAAATCATGGAAGATATAAAAAGGACATTCTCTACTTTAATTCATTTTATCAAAAATATTGAAAACGTGATTAGGACTAAAAGGAGCTAAAGTTCGGCTGAATTTTTTTTTTCTGGTCTTCCTTTGATAGCATTTTGTTGTTTTTCATCAAATAGAATATTTTGTCAATTTTGTGGAAGGTAATTGAACAAATGAATCAAGCAATAAAAATACTACAACAACAAAATGAAGGAGTATTGAAATCTGTATACGAAGGAGATGGGAAATTTAACCGTTGCACAATACAGACTTGTGTATAAGTTGTCAGTTCCTTAGGTTTCTGCAACTTTCCCGATAGTTTAATAGAGCAATCGTTACTTGATGTTAAATCGATCGCTAGATTTATTAAATTTTTAATCGTTAGATGGTGCATATTCTTGCTAAAATTACAGGTATTATTAATATCCTATTTGTAAATCTAAATGAAACAAATTTTGTGTGAGATATCATTGAAAATTTTCATCGATCTCTTGTATCTGGTGTATCTTTAAACAATTCCTATTTGTAAATCTAAATGAAACAAATTGTGTGTGAGATATCATTGGAAATTTTCATCGATCTCTCGTATCTAATAAATCCTTAGATACTCCCCATTTGTACATCCAAATGAAACAAATTGTGTATGAAATATCATTGAAAACTTTCATCGATCTCTTGTATCTGGTGTGTCCTTAAACACTCACTATTTGTAAATCTAAATGAAACAAATTGTGTATGAGATATCATTGAAAATTTTCATCGATCTCTTGTATCTGATAAATCCTTAAATACTCCCCATTTGTACATCTAAATTAAGCAAATTGTGTGTGAGATATCATTGAAAATTTACATCGACCTCTGGTATCTGGTGTATCCTTAAACAATTCCTATTTCTAAATCCAAATGAAACAAATTGTGTGTGAGATATCTTCGAAAATTTCCATTGACCTCTTGTATCTGATGTATCCTTAAACAATTCCTATTTGTAAATCTAAATGAAACAAATACTGTGTGAGATATCATTGAAAATTTTCATCGATCTCTTGTATCTGCTGTATCTTTAAATACTTCCTAGTTGTAAATCTAAATAAAACAAATTGTGTGTGAGATATCATTGAAAATTTTCATCGATCTCTTGTATCTGCTGTATCCTTAAATACTTCCTAGTTGTAAATCTAAATAAAACAAATTTTGTGTGAGATATCATTGAAAATTTTCATCGATCTCTTGTATCTGGTGTATCTTTAAACAATTCCTATTTGTAAATCTAAATGAAACAAATTGTGTGTGAGATATCATTGGAAATTTTCATCGATCTCTCGTATCTAATAAATCCTTAGATACTCCCCATTTGTACATCCAAATGAAACAAATTGTGTATGAAATATCATTGAAAACTTTCATCGATCTCTTGTATCTGGTGTGTCCTTAAACACTCCCTATTTGTAAATCTAAATGAAACAAATTCTGTGTGAGATATCATTGAAAATTTTGTATTTACACTCCCCATTTGTAAATCTAAATGAAACAAATTGTGTGTGAGATATCATTGAAAATTTTCATCGATCTCTTGTGTCTGGTGTATCCTTAAATACTTCTGATTTGTAAATCTAATTGAAACAAATTGTGTGTGTGATATCATCGAATATTTTCATCGATGTCTTGTACCTGGTGTATCCTTAAACACTCCCAATTTGTAAATCTAAATGAAACAAATTGTGTGTGAAATATGATTGAAAATTTTCATCGATCTCTTGTATCTGGTGTATTCTTAAACACTCCCTGTTTGTAAATCTAAATGAAACAAATTGTGTGTGAGATATCATCGAATATTTTGATCGATCTCTTGTATCTGGTGTATCCTTAAATACTTCCTAGTTGTAAATCTAAATGAAACTAATTGTGTGTGAGATATCATCGATAATCGTCATCGATCTCTTGTATCTGGTTTATCCTTAAATACTTCTTATTTGTAGATCTAAATGAAACAAATTGTGTGTGAGATATCATCGAATATTTTCATCGATCTCTTGTATCTGGTGTATCCTTAAACAATTCCTATTTCTAAATCTAAATGAAACAAATTGTGAGTGAGATATCATTGAAAATTGTCTATTCTATCACAAGAGTCAGTACATTTTCTCCATTGAACTTAATGAATCGATTTAAGCTTCGTTTTCGCTTCGATAGATGGGCCAACGCAAAACTGCATGATGATGTTACCAAAGAGGTCATTCGGATGAAGCAGATTTTCATATTGGTGGGTACTTCAATGATAAGCATATTTGTCTTATTTAGGGGGAGAAAACTCACACGTGGTCTTACAGAAGCCAATGCATCTATTACGAGTGACTATTTGGTGTGGCTTGTGAAGCGGAGGCATCATTGGCCATTATTTTTCTTGAAAATGTGGACGGCACAACCATTTCGGTCAATGAAGACACCTATCTTACCACGATAACCGATTTTTTTGTACCCGCTCTTCATGATATTGATGTGAACGATGATTGATTTCAACAGGATGGTGCAACTTGCAGTGCATCTTAGGCCACAATTTATTGATTGCGTCAAACGTTTGATGGTCGTTTAATTAGCCGCCAAGTAGCTGCGATTCGACATCGTTGGACTATTTTCCATTGGGCGCCTTAAAAAACACTTTTATGTCGACAAACCAGAGACAACTGAACAATTGAAGGTCAACATCAAATGAGATACTGTGAGGCCAGCCTATGCAATGCTACTTAAAATACAATATAACCTTCTTGGCAATCAATTCTTATAAGTCCACTGTTTGTACCGACTCGTGGATACTCGATTACTGCTGTTTTGTTTGGAGGTGACCTTATTTCATTATTGTTAACCAATACTCACTGTCCGGTAAATATCAAGAGCATTTAACTTTTTGTAACAGTAACCAGGACACTCAATTGACAAGAATAAATAGAACAAAGAAATGATGAATTCATTGCTCTCCATTTTAAAACAGTTGCCTTCAAAGCATATTATTTGCTTGCTACTGTACAATTTCCATTTCTGGAGGGTTTCTTTACCTTTGTGTAATTGCATTTACAATTCCTCTTTCCGATATAGTATACCCTCCAACAGCTGTCCCTTTAGCAACCATAACGAAAACTATTACATTATAAATGTTGTGGGTATGGGTATGGTAATATTGTTAAACGTTAATAACTTTATAATTTTCATTACCGTCAGTCAGTCAGTCTCCATTGATGAAATTTATAATGATTTAACAATATTTAATGGAGGTCATTTGCAGCAATTTTATGCATCCAATTTAACATTAAAATGTAAAAAGTGAACGGAGAAAAAAAAAACGCAATTTTAATGAACGACGACTGACTCACTGAGCAAATAAGTGTGTGAATAAGTGAGTGCGAGAGTGAAAGATGAAAAGAATGATGGTGAATATAGTCCAATGTGATTAATAAAATGCAACAATTACCGAAGGACATTAAAGGAAAAATAAATTAAAATAAATTAATCGAATAAAAAAAATAAATTACAATAATAAAAACGAATAATAATCAGGTAAAAATAATAAAGGCTTTTCGATAATATTGCATAAAACATATGGCAAAGGAATCAAATAAAAAAATAAAAAATATATATGCCACATGCCGTTGCAATTGTGTGCAGCAGCCAGGAAGAAAAGCAAACACAAACGCCAAGTACTGGCGGATATGCATGAAAAAAAAACTTAAAACACAACGTGGGATAATGACACAGATGACATTATGAGCAAATAAAGTAAATAAAAAATGTATATTTTATGTTGTATTTAATCAGAGGCATATGAATTGTTATCAGGTGTATTATTAAATTTCATTTTTTTGTTGTAATATTTTTATATAGTAAAGCCCAACACTTTGTTTGCCGCTGGAATTTATGAAATTATTTGCATCAGCAAACAATCGATAAAATGCGTTAAACTTTATATTCATTCAATTAATTTTGCATACTGAGTGAAATGCCGAGTTATGAGATACAATGAGCACTAAAATTAAAGCCCATTAATTAGTCGAAATGGTGATGTCAAGAAGCTCCGATTTGACATCGTTGGATTATTTTATGTGGGGCGCCGTTAAAGAAAAGTGTTATGCAGACAAATCAGAGACAATTAAGCATTTTAAGGCCAATATTTGTGTTGCCATTGCTGAGATACGTCCCCATACGCAGGAACTGTGAGGCCAGCCACGGCAGCCGCATGAATGAAATAATATTCCATTTCTAGTCGGAACAATTGTACTTCACAACAACAAAAAATAAATTTTGCAAAATATCAAATCGTTCTTGTTTCATACATACATACATAATTGGCGATTACAACCCTTTTGTCAGGATTACGGCCTAGCTTTTCACACCACTCATGTTGTGTGCCTTAATTTTATACGTGAGTAGCGGGACCTACAGTTTAACGTCGACATCGAATGAACGATTTTGAGAAACTTTTTCATGGCAGGTCTATTTACTCTCAGAGTTTTTGCCAGAAATCTGCTGAGAGGAAGTCACCGAAGAAATATTTGTTTTCTCATATTTCGTTTTGATGTCTGACCTGGGATACGAACCCGGGCTTTACGTCTAATAAGCGAACACACTATCTACAAGACTATGGCGTTTTTTGTTCCATTGCACTTTAAATTTAAATTTTTAAATGGCCCACCCTATATTTATAAGACTACATAACATACTTGTTGCAATGCTATCCGAGGATATCGTGTATTAACATACATTTCCATCTTCCTAGCTAATGCAGTACGTTTTGAACTCAGAAACCACGCCGCATTATTGATCCAGAACGTCATATGGCCAAGTGGAAGCGAAAAAGTTTGCATGTGGAATTCTTTACTTTTACAACGTTTGTATTTTAGATTGTCTCCTGTACTATCCGAATACAGCAGTACAATTAAAGCTGAAATAATGGCTATAATGGCTGGTCCTGTCCGAATCAGTTATCAGAATATATCGAATATAGATTTACGCATACTAGTTCCCAAGAGTATGTACACAACACGAAATTCAGTTGAGTTCACTTGGAAAACTGAAACGAAGGATTCTCGGGAACAAAGAGTTTATTGACAGAACGTGTCTAGCTTTCATAAAGCTATCGTGGTCGCGGAGGGATGTCTGCTAGCCAGTTATAAGTATCTGACGGAATACTATACCACCAACGTTACCACGGGATCTTATATAACCCTCGTAGTTTAAGTTCTTCGAGGTGGCTGCCAATTTAACATAACCTAACCTGCAGTCATAAGGTAACGAGATATCTTTCTAGTGCAACATTCAGGTTAAAACTTGTTTGAGTCTGCGGCTCCCTTAAGTGATTCTCGCAGCAGTTTTGTGCCAAACTCCTGAGTTACCTTTTTCTTAGGGCCATCCCGAATAATTGTGTAGCTGACGAGCTTGCTAGAGCAGTCATACTTCTGCGGAATACCGCATGTTGAGCTGGCCATTATCACATTCCCTGATATGAAAGGGATAAATTGGAGCGAAGAAAGTTATCTGCTATTTTATCTACACTCACAGGTTATTTTGTAATGGACAAGCGAGAAGGCGACCTTCAATAGCCTAATAGTGATTACAGTTGAGAAGGAAGAGAGTATTGTCCATTGAAGTTCGCTGCGTTCATCACTGACTGAATGCAAACTTTACTTGTTTGGCTCAACGTTTAATGCAAAATTCTGATGTCGACATTGGTCGATCAAAAATTTACTAGTTAGGTTTGGGGTATTGCTTCAAGAGGTAGCACAATAAAACGTTATGCGTGTTCAATTGAACTTGGATTTCAATGAAGCTGACACTTTCTCTTCACTTTACTTCCTCCACATATTTCATTTTATTAAATTTCTTTGAGTGTAAAATAACTTTTGTGGTGTAATTGTATAATGTACATACCATATACATATGTACATATGTAAGAGTATGTATAGTATGAAGTAACGATAATAATGGAAATAATTTAAGTTATTGGATTTTAATGAGATTACATTCTGTGTTACATGTTGGACAATTATAATGTTCGAAAGTAAATGTTGTAAGTTAAAGTGGTATTTGTTTGAAACGCATAAAATATGCATTAATGACAATATTTATATATGACTTGCTTGGTCTTACATGGCATTACAAGTAGAAATTTATGGAAAAAAAAATAAATACCAAACTCTTCATATGACAACTGGTCTTACTGCAAAAATTGCTGGGATTTACAATGAAACTTTTCTAGAGTAAAGCAATTGAAATAAATATTGAAATTATAAATTGTTTATTGTGGAATTTAAATTTATTTTACACGAAATATTTACAATAAAAAATTATTTTTTAAACTGAAAAATGTCTGTTAATGTAAATTCTTTGCGTGCTGGCTATTGCAGGAAAATATATGCGTGCGATGAAAATTGTACCAAGCTACTAACGCATTATACAGGGGGCAAAGCGGTTAAGATATTTGACTGCAAAAATTAATAATCGAGGTTTAACAAATTTCCATTTGCCTTCAACATTAGCAATGAATGACATTGGAAGTTCAGGCAATGAAGCCTCTTACAAAGACTAGATAGATTCAATCAGCAGGGAGTTCCTCGCCACAACAGCAGTACATGTTAACTAAAAATAAAAAGAATAAAATTACAAAAATGGTGTAAATCGAACCCACGACCCCTCACGCTAATAGTCTAGCACACTACCCCCTAGACTACCAGTGCATCATTATGCATAACACAATATTTGAATCAAGAGGGATTAACATTTCTCCTATTACTACAAATGAAAACGATAAGGATTCTAAGTAAATGAGAAACCAAAAAGAAGTTGCTCTTAGCAGTTGCCTGTGACACTGACCAGTCACTTGGTTCAGTTATCTGCAACTTAATTGAACATTGTTTTGCACGATATTAGATCATAACATCATAACTGTACTGTTTATGTTCTCTGGACTTAGGCTCTGTTAAGTTTTTATTTTCCCACACTGAAGCGGTTGATTTAACTGAAAATCAAAAAAAATTAGTTGCAAATATTGCACACGGTAGCTCATATATAAAGGGTGATTTTTTAGCTATTATCTTTTTGGCAACACTGGTTAAGCAGCTCACGCACGTTTCGTGTTTTGTTTCACTGTCAAACATCTTCAGTTTGGTCTATAATTTAACGATGAATCGTCTTACAAACGAACAACGCTTGCAAATCATTGAATTTTATTATCAAAATGGGCTCTTGGAAAGTTGGCCTAAGATCCACTTCTTTATCGAAAAATTGTGTTCAGCGACTAAGCTCATTTTTGGCACAATGGATACGTAAATAAGCAGAATTGTCGATTTTGGGGTGAAGATCAGCCAGAAGCATTGCAAAAGCTACCAATGCATCCAGAAAAAGTCACAGTTTAGTGCGGTTTATGGGCTGGTGGCATCATTCGACCGTACTTCTTCAAAGATACTGCGAATCGTAACGTAACTGTGAATGGTGAGCGCTACCGTGAGATGATATCCAACTTTTTTTTGCCCAAAATGCAAGAGCTTGCATGACATGTAGTTTCAACAAGACGGTGCCACATGCCACACAGCACGCGTAACAATGGACTTCTTGAGAGGCGAGTTCGGTGAACATTTTATTTCACGTTCGGAACCGGTCAATTGGCCGCCAAGATCGTGCGATTTAACGCCTTTAGACTATTTTTTGTATGGCTATGTTAAAGCTCATGTCTATACAGACAAGGCCGCTTCAATTGACGAATTGGAAGACAACATTGAAGCATTTATTCGTGAGATACTGGCCGAAATGTTGGAAAGAGTATGCCAAAATTTGACTAAGCGGATGGACCATTTGAAGCACAGTCGCGGTCAACATTTGCATGAAATAATCTTCAAACATTAAATTATATGGACCGTACTATCGATTCAAATAAAGATTTCATGAATTTTTCTGAATTTTATGTGTTTTTTTTTAATTTTCCAATAGCTCTTAAAAAATCACTCCTTATTTCTTGAACTAAACTTCCTTTTATATGATCTAAGATTAGGAAACCTTATGTACAGTTCGTTATGAGGTGGTCGCTGTGAATGCCATGTAATTTAAAAATTTTAGATTCTCTTGAATCTTTCACCTACAGCAATGATCTTTCCAATTGGTTGAATTATTTTGCACCTCGTAAGTCGATTAATTTGTTCGGTTAAGTTTCTTAGACTAGCTACAATTTAACAATATTCAATGATGCTAAGAATGGTTTCATATATACAACCTATCACTTAATCAAATGGCATATGTTACTTCAAATTGTTAAAAAGTCAATAAAAGTTGTAAACCATTTAAAAATGCTACATTTTAAACTAACTTTGTAGTATATGTATGTATTTCATCATAAAATGTTTACATTGTTTTAAAGTTGTAAATGAAGATTATTTAATTTCTTTGTTTTATTTTTATAATTGTTACATTAACATTGTAAAGTTTACCGTTATTAAATACTGGTTTTATCACGGTTTTCTTTTGTGCATTTTCATACTTAGTAAGAGCTTTTAATTTTAAGTATTACATCTTGTTAAAGAATAAGAATTTTTACTCTCTAAGCAACTAGCAATAGATTAAGTCGTCTTTTAGTGGAAATAAAAAAAACTTGAATTAAAAAGAATAAAATAAATACATACACTGCTGTTGAGTTTATTACAGTGGCGACGAGGAAAACAAGTGATTTTGTTTTTTAAACTGATACATTTTTGATAATTATAAATTAAACACCATGGCCAATTTAATTTTCGGAAAAATGCCTTATTTTGATCATACTCAAAAAAATTGGTCTGTGTATCAAAACCAATTGGAGCAGTTTTTAATCGCTAATGAGATTAAAGATGCAACTAAGAAGAAAGCCATCCTATTAACATCAGTGTGTGAAACATCGTATATGCTGTTGCAGAATTTAGTGAGTCCAGCAAAAGTGGAAGATGTAGGCACAACATATGATACGTGTATGTTAGCAATGAACAAACATTTCAAGGCTGCTACATCTGGTTTTGCTGAGCGCTACAAATTTTATAATGCCACTAAACTAGCCAGTGAAACAATAAATGAATGGGCCGTTCGAGTAAGAGCACTAGCAGTGCATTGTGAATTTGGTGTTAACTTGGAAACAGCTATTCGGGATAAATTCGTAATGGGGCTAGAAAAGGGTCCGGCCCGTGATAAAATTTTCCTGGAATCGGTGGATTCTTCTTTTGAAAAGGTCCTGGAAATAGCCAACAACGTGGAGTACACCAAACAACAATATAATTTAGTCCATGACATTAAAGAAGAAGATTTAAATTTCATAAAGAGGAATAAAGGAGGTCCGCAAAAAAAGCAACAACAGCAGCAACAACGTAAAGTATCAGCAGAACAATGTAAAGTATGTGGGTACAGCAATCATAGGAGTGACAACTGTAAGTTTAAAAATTACAAATGCAATAATTGTAAGCAAAGAGGGCATTTAAAAAAAATGTGTAGTGTAAAAGCCATTAATTTCATTGATAATAGTGATGTAAGTTTATATTCTATTGGTAGTACTGATGATGGTCCTATTAAAATAAAAATTTTTGTAAAAGATAAGCTTTTTGAAATGGAACTTGATACAGGTTCAGAAAATAATGTTGTCTCTGTTAATTTTTACGAAGCATATTTTAAAGAATATAATCTAAGGAAAGTTGACGTGTGGTTGAGATCATATGATGGCACAAGTATAACTGCTATTGGTGCATGTGATGTTAAAGTCAGGTATGGTGATAAAATAGAAGTAATTCAATTTATAGTAATTAAAAATGGTGGCCCGCCATTACTAGGAAGAAATTTTCTAAAAATGTTTAAAATTGAAATTTGTAAACTAAATTACTGCGCACCCATGCCAATCGCTCGGCAAATTATTTACAAATTTGGAAGCCTTTTCGATGGTAGTTTGGGAAAGTTTCGAGGTGGTGAGGCAGTTTTGAAAGTAAAAAGTGGTGCTGTACCCAAGTTTTTTAGACCAAGGCCATTACCTGTTGCTATAAAGGACAAAGTGGAAAAAGAGATAGATTATTTAGTGCAAATCGGAGTTCTTCAGCCGGTAAAATACTGTGAATGGGGGACTCCTATCGTTCCAATTGTAAAGAAAAATGGGAATAATTGAATTTGTGGGGATTTTAAGGTCACCCTTAATCCGCATTTGAATGTTGAGAAGTATCCACTTCCTAGAATTGAGGATATATTTTCGAGATTGCATGGGGGAGAAGAATTTACTAAGTTGGATCTGAGCATGGCATATCAGCAGGTAACATTAAGCCAGGAATCGAGGAAATATACTACTATTTCAACATCTAAGGGTCTTTTTCAATACACTAGGTTAATATATGGGTTGGCTTCGGCACCTGCTATTTTTCAAAGGATAATGGATACCCTTTTAGTAGGTTTGGACGGGGTTGTTGTCTTTTTAGATGATATATTAATTAGTGCACCTAACCGAGGGTTGCACATTCAAAGACTTGAAAAAGTACTTAGCATATTAAATGACGCTGGTTTTAAATTATCAGCTGAAAAGTGTGAATTTTTTTCCAAAAGAATTCAATATTTGGGGCATATAATTGACAAAAGTGGGTTACATATGAACCCAGAGAAAATTAAGGAAATATCTAATATTCCTTATCCCACAAATGTTAAGCAACTACAATCTTTTTTGGGTGTGGTGAATTTTTATCGACGGTTCCTGCCAGACGTTTCAACCTTATTACACCCACTACATAATTTGCTTCGGGTCGATACAAAATTCGTCTGGGACAATAACTGTTCTGCTGCTATGGATCAGCTTAAGTCTTTATTATTGGCAGATAATTGTTTGGCCCATTTTAATGCAGCTTGTAAGACGCGATTGACGGTTGATGCCAGTCCTGTAGGTGTAGGCGCAGTCTTATCACAAATCGATGATCATGGAGTAGAACGGCCAATAGAATTCGCGTCCAAATCTTTAACGGACACTGAGAAACGATATTCACAGTTGGATCGCGAGGCAGTGGCAATCTTATTTGGTGTAAGGAAATTTCATCATTATTTGTATGGTCGTCATTTCACTTTGGTGACTGACAACAAACCGCTGCACCATATATTTAGCCCAAAAAGAGGAATTCCAGTTATGGCCTCTAGTCGGTTGCAGCGCATTGCTTTAACCTTATCTGGTTATCAGTTTGACATATGTCATATCAAGTCAAAGGGTAACGTAGCGGATTATTTTTCTAGATATCCCAGGGAATGTAATGTTGATGTGGAAAAATTTCCTGACGACGTGTACTTTAATTATTTACAGGATCGGTTAGAAGAGGATAAGTTTTTAGATTTTGAAAGAATAGTTAAGGGAACAGAAGAGGACCTGTTGTTGCAGAAAGTCAGGAGTAGGATTAGATCTGGATGGCCTGAAGGCCAGGACCCTGAACTATTGCCATATTTTGTAAGACGAAAGGAGTTATCAGAGGAAGGAAATTGTATATTTTGGGGGTATCGGGTCGTTATACCCACCCGGTTAACTGCAGATGTGGTTAGGTTTTTACACGCTTCCCATATGGGTGTGATTAAAATGAAGGCAATGGCTCGTGAGTGTTGTTGGTGGCCCGGACAGAGCAAGGACTTGGAGGAAGTTACTCGGGTTTGTGAGGCTTGTTTAATGACTCGACCTGATCCACCCAAACAGAGATTGATTCCTTGGCCCAGGCCTGATGAAGTCTGGTCCCGAATACATGTTGATTTTTTTGGTCCCTTTTTGAAACGTTGGTGTTTGGTCATAGTGGATAGCAGTAGTAAATGGGTCGAGTGCATTGACATGGGTACGAATACGACAAGCGATAGAGTTATTGCGGTTTTGCGTGAACTTTTTGCCCGTTTTGGGCTACCAAAATATATAGTTTCGGATAATGGCACATCTTTTGTTTCAAATAAGTTTAGGAAATTTTTGGAAATGAATGGAATTAAGCAAATAACCACACCTGTAGGGCATCCAGCTACCAATGGCCAGGCTGAGAATGCCGTTAAACTTGTAAAAAATGCATTAAAGCGTAGTTTGAAAAGTGTGACATCATCAGATTTTAACACAGCGTTATGCCGGTTTTTATTCGATTATCGAAACACGGTACATTCAAGTATTGGAGTTTCTCCAGCTACCTTAATGTTCAATAAGAGGAAATTAAGGACAAGACTTGATCTTATTAACCCTAAAAGAAAAGTTGAGATTAAAAAAACTAAAAATGTTAAAGAATTTGCTACAGAAAAACAGAAAAATCAAATAATGTATCATAAGGGTTATAAAAATTCAAAGTTTAGGATAAATGAGAGAGTAATGGTAAAGGATTATACCACTCCAGGAAAAGTATCGTGGAAAAAAGGCATAATTTCTAAAATTTTGGGTAGACAAACCTATTTGGTAAAATTAGAATTTAATAGAGTATGGAAAAGGCATGCAAATCAAATTATCTCTTGCAGCACACCTGAAATGCCAACTACTATATTAGATCCATTTCAAAAAGTTAATCTTAGTACAGGACATGTAAATTTAGAAAAAAATGGTGAAATTATAACTAATGGAAATGCAGGTAATGATACTGAAATTTTGAATAACCAAGACGAAAAAAGTTTTGTAAAGGGAAATAGTAATAATCCAGTTGAGAAAATTGTATGTACAGAAGACAAGATTGTTAGCGAAAGTAATTCTGCTACTAAATACAATCTAAGACAAAGAAAAATGAAAATTTAAAAAAAAAAAAAAAAAATGTATTTATATAAGTAAACGTAATGAATTATAATATTTTTTTTTTTCTCTATTTTTCTATTTTCTATCTATTATTAAAAAAACCACGAGAAAAAAAATATAAGAAGGGGGTATTGTAGTATATGTATGTATTTCATCATAAAATGTTTACATTCTTTTAAAGTTGTAAATGAAGATTATTTAATTTCTTTGTTTTATTTTTATAATTGTTACATTAACATTGTAAAGTTTACCGTTATTAAATACTGGTTTTATCACGGTTTTCTTTTGTGCATTTTCATACTTAGTAAGAGCTTTTAATTTTAAGTATTACATCTTGTTAAAGAATAAGAATTTTTACTCTCTAAGCAACTAGCAATAGATTAAGTCGTCTTTTAGTGGAAATAAAAAAAACTTGAATTAAAAAGAATAAAATAAATACATACACTGCTGTTGAAATAATTTTAAAATTTTTCGTAATTCTTTACTTTATTTTAAATAATAATATGGATGTTGCCTAGTGTAGAGTGCATGCTTGAAAAAAAACTTTCTGTAATATTTTTAGCCAAAAACAAAACTAATAAATGAAATGTAACTAAGCCAAATGGCAAATAAAACTTTGCACGAAGAACACAGGATATTAAAAAATTATTTCAAATTTTGCACACATATGGGCATTTTCACATGTAAGTATAAGGACACTCCCTTATTATGAACATTTTTTTGTTACGTATTTGATAAATCTTTAGTCAAAGTAATGCTTAGCTAAAGCAACAATAATTTAATTACACAATAATAAAATAAATAAAACAATTTATCCGATCAAGAACGATATTAAATTCTTTTCTGGCCCTTTTATGATGCGAATCAGTTCAATATGTTGTGGTATAAGAACTGCTCAGCATATTTCTTCTTTTTTTTCTGATGGCATGCAGAAATCTCTACTTATATTCAAATCCCGATAATATGTATACCATTTCGGAATAATCTCACAACAAAAATATTTTCATGGCCCCAATAAATTTTATTTTATAAAATATGCTTTAATGTGAAATGTCTCACATATAAATGATAATTTCTCTGTGTGCGATAAATTTCTGTGTGCGAAAAACGCACATTCATATCTCATTAGGCATAAGAGGCTTAAGCTCAATAAATTTTGTCAAAAAGTCAGACTCAGACAAATACTTTACACACACTCTGGGACAACATGCTGGATTCCAAAAGCCAACAACAATGAAAAAATTTACAAATAACGAATAGAACTGTCACACCCAAAATAGAGGAAACACAACAAAAAAATTTAAATAAAAAGACACTCAACAAACACAACGAAGACAAACAAAACAAAAAAAAAACGAAAACGTTTAAGTCTAAACAATCGAAGCATTTCTCTAGAAATGCATACATGGAACGCACAACAACGTGGTACATGGTATGTCATGTTTGGTGTTTTATTTTAAAAGTGCTGTATGTAAACACATAATAATCTCATTAAACTGAGTTTAGATTAATACACAAGAGAATAAGTACACATTCGTCTTAGCCGTTCAACTGAGAACCACACTACATTAGAGAGACTGGCGTCTGAGGACTAAACAGAAATTGTAGCTGAGGAGGCGATTAGAACGCTTCAGTCAGGATTATGACCTAAATTCTCGTACAGCTTATGTTGAGTATATTAACTTTATACATGACTGGCGGGACCTACAGTTTAAAGTCGACTCCGAACGACAGATTTTTGGGCAACTTTTCATGGCAATTTTTTTAATTATCCCCAAAGTTTTTGCCATAAATCTGCTGAGAGGAAGTCGCCTAAGAAATACTTTTTCATACTTTCGTTTTGATGTCTGTCCTGGGGTTTGAACCCTTGCTCTACCGTCTAATAAGCTACCACACTACCTACTAGACTACGACGAGAACCACTTGCTGGCTTAAAGGCGTTTAATTGGCTGGGTTATATCCAGCCCTTCTACAACATATGAGACTGAAGTGCTCCTTAGGGAAATGGTGTAATGTTGGCTTGGCTTGATACCAAAGACGGAGCTGAATAACCACATCAGACCGAAGGCTTATAAAGCATTTTTGTTAAAGACTGTGGACAGGATCGTAGATATGAGTCTACGCCGTGACCAAGGATGTCGAAGTGACAATACCAGAAATAAGCAGATGGTACTTGGGTACAACCCGCCACCTCTTCTCCATCGAGGTTGTATGGCACAAATTTTGGTCTTTGAAGTGATCCGCACTTTCTGATGCTGATTTTGACTTGGAAATTGTTTCGTAGGTCCACTATACTAAAAAATATGAAAATAGCTTTCATAACTATCTATGCTTGTAAGAAAGTGTTAAGGAAAAACAACACTTCGGGCTTATGTTGACTTATTGGATGTACACATCAGCTAAGCTCATCTCAACTGACGGGCATCTGGTATAGTGAAAATCCCTTGGCATGATAACTTAAGTCTATTTTACGGCGCATTCGAAGATCCGTCTTCTTCATTTTTTTGGTGCAGTACGGATTGCAACTGCGTCGGTGTTAAAAACAATTTTATGTCTAGAATATAGAAAACTGGTTACACAAGAATACTAACAGAATTTAAATTTCTTAAGGAAGTAAGTTCCCGGTAGAGGAAAATAGTATAATGCACCGCGTGGAGGTTCTCTAAGTTTGCCACGAGCATGTCAGCAAGATGGCGGAACGATACAGGACATAATGGCATAATGGTGTTGCAGGAAATTATAGAATGATGATGTATTGATCAAGATCATTAGGAACTTTGTTTGGAACCTGCAAACTTAAATAAACGTCGCGTGGGTAACGATGAATGCCGAAAAGATAGCTTTCTGGCTCAGATCAGATGACGAGCGCAATTAAAAACTACTGAATATTCAAAGTAGCACGCTTAGTGTCGTCGCCGAAGGCATTACTGGACATTACATTTGCCATTACATTTACATTTATTGCCAGACGTCGTTCAATTACTTTCAACCTTGAAGTTGAAATACTTACTAACTTAATTGGCCATTAACAATCCGATTAACAGATTTGGGCCTGTCGTAACACATCCTCCCAGGCGCCTCTGTTTCTACACTAGTTGGTCACACCAATCGATAACAGGGTTTCCTCGATTTGGTCCTTCTAACGCAAACAAAGTCGTCCTCTTCGCCGACTTCCGCAGATCATCTCATCAAATACCCATTTCGCCGGAGCATCCTCCTCCATTCGAACTAAATGGCAGGGCCAGCACAGCCACTTGATGTTAATACGCTGCACAACGTCTATGTCGTCATTAAGGAGCTCATACAGCTCACTGTTATATCTCACTTGACCGAAGATCTTATGTAGGACTTTTCTCGCAAATAGTCTTAAGGCTGCTGTATCAGTGCTTAGTAGGTCCATGCCTCTGCGCCATAAAGAAGCACGGGCAGGATGAGCGTATTAATTTTGTTGTATGACAGAGGTCTCTGCTACTTAATTGCCTATTGAGACCATAGTAGCACCTGTTGGCAACAGTGATGCTGCGCTTGATCTCCAAACTGACATTCTTTTTGGTGGTAACGGCAGAGCCAAAATAAATAAATAATTGAACTTGAAATACCCTGTATATTTCTCATCTTATACACAGAGACCAAAAAGAAAATAAAAACCGAAAATGAAAAACCAAGCATGCAACCACAACATGACAGATAGATGGCTTTAACCAACAACAACAACAACAACAGCAGCAACTTTCGCAAAACAACAACAACAAAAAACTCAAAAATTCCACTAGAAATGCAATGTATCTTCGTTAATGTGTAAAGTTGAGGACATCAGTTCAAAAATACCGCAAAAACAAAAAACCAACTGAATATACGGGAGGGAAATAAGCCAAAAAAAAATTATAGGCAAAGGATGCAATACACAATAGCAGTGGCAGTAGAAGTAGAAGTAGAAGAATAGAAGAAGAGACAATAGAAAAGGAAAGGAGGAACAAATTTTTGTTTAGGCATGATTTATGGTTAAATTATTTAAAGAAATAGAAAAATTATAGTTACGCAAAAGTTCCTTATTCTTCTTCTGCTTATTCCGTCTTCCTCTTTTACGCTGTATTGTATTTGGCAAACGTTTTACCAAAAAACGAAGGAAATATTAACGCACATAAACACAGCAGCTATGTAAGTATATGGGGACAGCTGAAGAAATATTTACACTTGGAATACACCATAAATAAATCCTTTTATGTATTAAAGGATAATAAATAAAAAGCTCTGAACGTAAGCGGAGGATGTGTTTGTTTGTTTATCTGTTTGTTTCAGAACTTTTTTTTGTTTTTTTGCTAAACATTGTTTACGAAACTTTTAAACTCTGATGAATTTATTTGGAATTTTTGTGGGTTTTTCGTTTTCGTTTGTTTTCTTTTCCTGTGGTATATTTTTGTAAGAAGATTATTTTATACGTAATAATTTTAAGCTTAAGATGCAAAATAAATATGTATTAATGTTAACTAACATTGCCTTGGTTAAGGGTTTTGTTTTCTTTTGTTTTTTTTTCCAACATTTGTAAAGTCTTCTATATTTGTCACTTAGAAAACCTTAGCAAACGTATCAATTACGGTATTAAAACAGAAAATCATTTATCATCGTCAATAATATTTTAAAATGTCTTTAAGATACGTGTATGCCACAAAATAATTAATCCAAGACAAACTTTGATTAATCATGAGGTAAAACCACAAACAAGTTTTAAGAGAAATCCGTACACATGTGTATCCGGAGAAGTAAAGCAACAAATAGATGTCATACTTTGGTCATCTAACTAAATAGTTTTATTTGAGGATTATCAGAAACCTAGTGTGCTTTATATAGTTAAATGTTTATTACAACCCTTCAGTCAGGATTATAACATAGCTTCTCGCACCATTCATGTTGTGTGTGTTAATTTCATACATGAGTGGCGACTCCCTTCAGCAGATTTCTTGCAAAAACTCTGAAAGAAAATAAAATTGCCATGAATAGATTCCCAAAAAAAATCTGTCCTTTTGAATTGTCTTAAAAGCATAGGTGAGGTAAGAAGCTAGATCTTAGTACTCACTGAAGGGTTGTAATGAACAATTAGGTTGTGTATGTAAACATAACTCACTTCACTTCACACTATACTTCTCCGAAGGCTTTCGTTAAGTATAGGATCTAACTTAACAGATTTTCATAAAGTATATAGGGTGGGTGATTTAAAAGTTTAAATTTAAAAATGCAATAAAATAAAAACGATATGAAATTTTATCAAATTTATTCTTTTGTTGTGAAGTACAATTGTTCCGGTTAGAAATTTAATTTTAATTCATTCATATGGCTAACGTGTGGGTTTTCTGAGCCCCAAATTCGGGAATTTTACTTATTAACGTACCCACCAGGATAAAAATGAGATTCATCCGAAAAAATTATTTTTTTTTGTTTCAAAATCGATATCATCTCACAGTTTCTCGTTGACCCAATAAGTCCCAACGTTGGTCAAGCCTAAATCGATTCATAATCGATTGGAGATAACATTTTTATGGTTCAAATTTAAAACGATAGATTGCTCACCCTATACTTCTTCTACGACTTTCTCTCAGCACATTTTTGCCAAAAGCTCTGAGGCTAAATAAAATATCCATGAAAAGTTTTTTAAAAATGTATCATTCGGAATCGAAGGTCCCGCCACTTCTAAATAAAAATTAACACACACAGCATAAGTAGTGTGAGAAGCTCGGTCGTAATCCTATATATATAAGTATAGCAATGTAGCAATTGCCTTAGGAATTGAGCATCCCCAGTTAATAACTATTTTATTATTTATTTTATTATTTTTTCATCCGCAGAAAATCTGGACATGGCCGGATAAAAGGTGTACGACAGCTCTGCTTAAACTCCAAAGGACTAGGCTCAGCACTTTTGTAGGTGTTATTACAGGACATAGTATTATAGGACCGCATGAGAGGTGTATTATTCCTGTACCCTTTGCAAATGATATTTGCAGAAACTGTGAAGATGAGGAGGAGGATAAGACTATTCTTCACCTACTATGCACATGCCCGGCACTTAGTCGAAGGAGAAATAGGCATCTAGGCACCTACTATATGGATGATCTAGATGATGATGAGAAACTGTGGTATCATAATTGGCCGTGTGTGTGGCCTAAGTGTTTCCACTAAGAACTCCATTGAGGGGACAACCACTTCTACCTATCTACCTGCCATCCAAAATATATCAAACATCTATATGCTTACCTACAATGTAATCGAAATTCATTTTCAATTCTACAGAATTAGATGTTTGGGCTATGCATTGATGAAACAGTCGTTATGTCAATCATTAATGAAGCCCCTTTTATAAACATATAAATTTCTAAAAATCATTTTGTATGGCAACAAGTTAATAAATGTTTGGGTATAGCAATCACGCAACGGTTGTCTTTGGTAACTGAATTAGATTTCACACCATTAAATTGAGAAAAATTCATCAACTTATGGCCTCAATAATGTTAATATCGACCACGTTGACATTGTTTTGCCATATATATACACATACTTTCCTGGCTTCAAAGCATCATTAATGGTCATGCATGCAGAGGTGCATGCATGCATTACGTAAAAATGACGATGATTTTGAAAATCAAAAGAATGACAATTGCCACCGGATGATTACATGAATGTTTAACTGCATCATTATTGACATCAGCGGATGAAATGTAACGACCAGAGGAGGCATTTAACATGTTTATAATTTTTGCAAGGATGACAAAAATCATCGCAAGAAAATTCAATGTATGAGAGGCGTTTTATGGTAATGTACTCACGTTCAACAATGTAACACGACGCCCAGTTTTTTCTCGTTTTTTTTCTGGTTTTTCCTTTGTGCAATTCAATATTTTTCTTTGCCATACCAACCGCAATTTCTTAGGCAAAATCTCTCGCACATATAGAATTGCAAAAAGAACAACAAGTCAATGCAAACAAACCCATGCCTGGAGAATACAATTTCCATTTTTTATTTCAAAAAAACATAAAAAAAAGAAGAAAATTTGCTACTGACACAGACAAAAACGCATGAATAAGGATTTGTTGTGTGCAACATACTAGTTATTGTTGAATACAATACAGATGATAAGGTAGTCAAGTCAGCTCAATGAAATCGCATTCGATTCAATTGAAGCTGAAATTATTGATTGAATTCATGCCAATTTTCAGCTCAAACTTTGCCAATGCTTATGCATTTGTAAGCAGCATATGAATGTACATATTACCACCACTGCCACCACCACCACCACCACCAACAACAGCAGCAGTAATCACGTGCATACACACACTGTATTGCATGGAAATTGTATTGTGCCAACACATCCAACATATACTGGGTTTTTCAAGTTGTAGTTTCATTTTGAATGGAGTTTTATTGTTTTTCGCTAATATTTATCTTGGTTTTCATGCAGAAGCTGACCGGGTGGGCCATTTATCGATTTAAATATGAATTGAGTATCCCTGGCTATTTGGTATCTGACAATAACTTTGTCATTGCATTCTGTCACAAATGTTCAATATATTATCTTCACTGAACGTAATGAATCGATTTACTTTGGAGGAACGTTGGTTGGTATTTATTGGACCAACGAGAAACTGCACCATGATGTCGATTTTGCCAAAACAATCATCCTTTGGGTTGAAGATCATTTGCATCTTGGTGGGCACGTTAGTAAACAAAGTTGCCTTAGTTAGAGCTCAAAAATCCAACACATGGTATTAGAAAAGCCAATGCATCCATTATAGGTGACTGTTTGGAGCGGCTTGTAGATCGAAGGCATCATTGCAACATTACAACAAAAGGAGGCACCTATCGCACCCTGATAAACTACACTTTTAAACCCGCTCTTCATGGTAGTGATGTGAACGGTGTTTGATTTCAACAGTATGGTGCAAGTTGCCACACATCTTATGCCACAATCGATTTATTGCGTCAAACATTTGATGGCCGTTTAATTAACCGAAATGGTGATACCAATTGGCAGCCAGGAAGCTGTGATTTGACACCGTTAGACTACTTTCTATGACGCCCAGTTAAAGAAAAGTGTTATGCCCACAAACCAGAGACAATTGAGCATTTGACGGCCAACATTCGTGATGCCATTGCCGAGATACAACCCCATACCCATCGAAAACGTGCACGAAAATTTATCCGATCAAATGAGGTACTGTGAGGCCAGCCACGGCAGCCATATGAATGGAATCGTATTCCATTTGTAACCGGAACAATTGTAAGAGCTCTATGAACTTCAGAATCAGATTTAATTTTTTCAAAATTTCCATTATTTGTTGTTCTCTGATTATCTGGCTCAAAATAAATTTCCTTCATTTTAGAAGCGTTGTTCAAACGATTACTGGTGACTTGCCAAACCTAGCTGAACCGAAATGCCAAAATATGCAACTAAAAAATTCCTACTAATGAAAAAATTCCTACAACTGAAATTCAATTTATTTGAGTTGAATGGTCGAGTATAAGACGCAAAAGCACAGTTTCATTCTCGTCTTGTCCACCCTAAGAAATATACTACCACTGTGGGGTACTAAGAGTGAAGTAATCTTACTGACACCGGGCAGTAACATGAGGTAAGCCCCATTTAGATCGAGTCCAGTACAGCAGTGAAACGTCACAATACTGCAGTACATTTACCTGACAACAATAATCTCATTCTCAAGCAATTTGCACGTTCTTATTTTATTCAGTAAGCCTTAATGTACCCCTATTCGTCTTTGCAGCATGTGCTTGTGCAGAATCAGGATCAGAAGACATAAAGAATGCTGCAATGTGTATGCTGCAAGGCTATAAAACTGCTGAAAGAATGTCACAAAAAAGGCGAAATGTTTTCGAAAATTAATAGATGCACCAAAGCAGCACATTTACATACAGACAGCTAATGTGCTAAACCTAATGTCCACCATTGTACATTCATAATTGATCATTACAACACTTCACTCAGGATTACGACCTAGCTTTTCGCGCCACTTCTGTTATGTGGGTAAATTTTTTACATCAGTGGCAGGACCTACAGTTTAAAGTCGATTCTGAATGATGGATTTTTTGAAGAACTTTTCTATGGAAATTTTATTTTACTCTCAGAGTTTTTGCCAGAAATCTGCTGAGAGTCAGTAGCCGAAGAAATATTATTTTTTTTTTATTTCGTTTTTTATAGAAATATCTGACCTGTGATTTTAACCGTGGCCTCACGTCTAATAAGCCAACACACTACTTAGTAGACAGCGACGACATTGGCGTACCATAGTTTGCGATTCATTAAACTACAAAAACTCCAGCAATTGACTAACGAACTTGAAAGACCCTGTGATAAGAAAGAAAAACATACGGATGTACATTAACATTTTTGGTTAAATGAATTTACCAGCTCAGCCGAAAATCACTACTCGGGGCACGTAGCATTTACTCTATGTTTAGCACCGAAATACTACTCCACATTTACGACTGACAATAAACGTGTACCAAAAACATTCATAAACATGCAATTTTTTTTTGTAGTTAAAAAAATTTAAAAGAATTTTTTCTTTTTTGAGGGAATTGTGTACACGATTACATCAAATACATCGCAATCTTAGTCGGTGTATTTTATTTTGAAAATATTAAAATTTAACGATTTATTTAGACTATGCCTAGATAATTACCTTTGTATGTTGATTTTATTCTTTCAAAGGTCTCGCGATCACAGTATTGCATCATCATATTTTCTTGTTATTGATTTGATTGAAGGTAATATATTGATGAGATACACTTGCACACAGCAGAATAGTTTCCATTCATCGCGCTGAGTATAGCATGGCTAATGAATTTGCAAACGAAATCACAAAATTATCGCCGTTATTTATAAGGGATTTTTGAAACCATCAAGCCGCCTTTAGATTATACCGCTACTAACCTGATCAGTAGATGTACGATAGTAAAGTAATTTATCAAAGCATTTAACGCTCTTCATTGGGAAAGGGTCAGATCGCCCTTTAAGCAACGGAATTCTATGAAACACTAGAGTACGTTAGCAGGAAGCAATACTGTGTAGAAGAGGTACTTATATGCCTGCTCATTGCTGTGAATTCCTAGATGACCCAGAGATCCAGCAGAGACTAACCCTATTTTTCATATCAAGCTAATTCAGTTTCCCTAGACAGTCCCATATTATGTTCGATTTCTCCTAATAAGAGTCTAGAGGTGGGACCTAGAGCTGTGTACCGTTTTTTGTATCTTCTATAGAAGTTTAATGGAACACATCTTTTGATAGTATATATAGGGTGTTTTAAGCTGTACCCTGCGCACGTTGCCGCGCCACCAACTAAAATAAATTTGAAGGAAAGACATTGCATAAATATCCAATTTATTTTTAATCGTTTTATTAATTTTGTTTCCCGTGGTCCAGATGATTCAGACGAACAGGTCTGAGTAGTACGCATTCGATCAGTTTCTAATCTCCCTTCTCGTTGTTCAAGTGATTCATGCGAATGGGTCGCAGAGGCATGTCCGCGAAGATTATCCAGTCTCAATGCTCGTTGCTCGTTTGATTCTGAGGCTCGTAATGCTCTTTTTTTTCCGTGCTTGAGGTGTAGGTCGACCAATTGCTTATCAAACATTTTGAACAATTTTCAGTGGCGCCATCTATCGGAAATTAATCGCACCAACTTTGAAACCTCCGTCGACTCATGCGCAACAACTTTGCTAAAGATCATAGCATGATCAATTGCATAGTTTACGATTTAAATCATTTTTAGTAATTTTCAGTGGCGCCACCTGTAGGAAATAGGTCATACCAACTTAGAAACCTTCCCGGCTCATGCGCAACAACAAACACACATTCATTTTTATATTCACATTCTTTATACTTTATTTTCTTTGGTTTTATACATCAGGAATCATAGATAGCATACTTTAGGGGTAACTATGCGTATGAGTAATATATTTCAAATGCAATTAAATATTAAGTATGTAGTATGTAGTATACATGGGCATGGCCCCTCGCTCATTTGGAATATCAACATCAAAAGTAGCCTATAACTCCTTCCAGACATACAGGAAGATACTGTGAAAATTTCAAGAAAATCGGTTCAGCCGTTTAGTCGTCTATAAACTTCAAACATAAAAACATACAAACATACAATCAAAAACACATTCATTTTTATATATAAGATAGAACTTTAAGTTGCAATAAAACAACGATGGATTATTTGATTGACATGAATTTTATTTATCCGAAAGATAATCTTGTGGCATTACATTTTAAATACGATTTCTGGCATATGACCGCCACGGCTGGCGCGGATGTAGTCCAATCTTGACGCCTATTTTCGATGACTTTTTCCAACATTTGTGGCCGTATATCGGCAATAACACGGCGAATGTTGTATTCCAAATGGTCAAGCGTTTGTGGCTTTACCGCATAGACCAATGACTTTACATAGCCCCACAGAAAGTAGTCTAGCGGTGTTAAATCACAAGATCTTGGATGCCAATTCACAGGTCCAAAACGTGAAATTAGGCGGTCACCGAACGTGTCTTTCAATAAATCGAAATAAAATTGCACTATTTGCAAGCGTTGTTCAGGCGTGAGTCTATTCATGATGAATTACCAAACCAAACTGAGAATAAATCACTTGACAGCTGTTAAATCGGTCGCCATCTTGAAAAGGAATGCCAACTTAAAGTTCTATACCTCTATAAAAAACACCCTATACTTCCGCTTGGAAAATACCCACGAATTTCCTTTTGGGTTCGAAGAAGAGTCTTCGTTCCTCTCTCTCTCTCTGCGCTTCGCCTACAATACTTCACCCAGCGGAGTAAATACGAATCTCAGATCAATCTCATAGGCGGCATAATTGTCATACAGTTTGTTATTTACTCTCTGAGTTTTTGCCAGAAACCTACTGAGAGGAAGTAGCCGAACTACTACGACTATGGGGGATTGAGGCCCCCTGATATTTACCATAAAATTCGAAATACATGGTGGAAATGAGTTCTTATTCGTCCATTCTCAAACTTAGCCTAACATTGCGCTATGAATTGTTTTATTACTCCACATAACCAGAGTATATTTACACTCCTACATCAATATTCTTTGACTTTGACAACGAGCCCCAACTAACTTTTTTTTAAATTCTCCAAACCATAAACAGAATGCAAGCGTTTTTATTTCGTATGTTGTTTCTTTTTATTGATAATCCCATGAATTGCAAATACAAACAAAATCTAAAACTGCAAATATTTTGTGTATGTTCGAATAAATATAAGAAATAAATATTCTTGTGTTTCTTTTTGCACCTTTTTTTTCAACAATCCATTGGCAAATATTATTTTGGTTTTTGAGGTATTTTTCATACATACATCCATACATTTGAGGTTATTTTATTATTTCCATTTTTTCTTTTTCTCTTTCTTTTTTTTTGTGTTGTTGCTGCTCCTTGGTGGTTTTCACATGAATTCAGTTCTTTTTTATTTTCTCCCCAATTTTATTATAATATTTTGGTCGGTTTTCTTTCGTTGTTGTTGTTGGTAATAATAACTAACAAAGCTCAGCAGAAATTTCATTAAAATCTGTTTTACGTGCCGTACACAAAATTAGTCTAAATGAGAAGGAAGAAAATGAAAAAAATAAATTTTATTTTCACCAACAAATTCAATCTCACACATAATTTTATAAGAGAGAAAGAATTGTTTGCCAACCAACAAGAAAAAAAAACATGGGAAATAGAAAACCCATACAAATAATATATTTGTATGTTGAATTATAATACATATTTGTAGAAAAGCTAAGCAAGAAAATAAACATTTTTCTTCGTACGAAATTATGATGGCATTCAAAATTATAAGTTATTTACGGGGCCCAAATTACTGGATTCGATTGTGAACGAAATTTCATAAAAATTTCAAAACTATTTACAGAGAAATTTTTACTCCGTATTGTTGTATGGCAGGCAAAGGTAAGCCATTGTATGCCATAAATTGGCATGTAAAGATTACAAAAAAAAAGTGTATTCGATTGAACAATAAAATCATTTGTTTACAATAATAACTCAAATTGAAAAGATGTGTAAGCATATGTTTCTGGAAAACCTTTTGTTGCATGACGTCAGTCTGGTTTTCAATATTTTCATGGCATTTAAAGAACAATATGTTAGTTGAACGGTAAATTTACATTTTCTATACAAAACACATCAATGTATTCTGTACAAATCAATAGATTTTTTGTAACAAAATGGAAGCCAAAGAACAGAATGAACATATTGTTGTGCAAAAGCCGTGGAATAAAATCGCCGTAGTCTAGTAGATGGTGTATTTTCTTATCGGATGTGAGTCCACGGTTCAAGCCCCAGGTCAGACAGCTCGATCAAAATGAAATAATAAGAAAAATTCTCTATGGGATAAAATAAAATTGCAATGAAAAAGTTTCTCGAAAATTCTCGTTTGGAGTCTACTCTCATCTGCAGATCCTGTCACTCATAAATAAAATTAACACACACAACGTGAGTAGTGTGAGAAGCTATGTTGTAATCCTGTCTGAAGTGTTGTAATAATCAATTATGTTATTTAAAGGCAAAGGCAGTGGAGAACCCCAACCAGACGATTTATTGCAACCCTCTAACTACATAAGCTGCCTCTCACAATCCTGTGGCATTAACAAGCTTCTGGATATTGTTCATACAACTCCTTGTTTATTGCTTGATAAATACCCATGTCTTTTCTTCGGAGATGCTTTAACGCCGCACAGGTTCCAAGCATGTCTTCTGGTGATTCATTACCTTATCACAGGTTCTAAATAGTGGGGTTGAATCCACACTTATTTTTAAACAACAGATCTTTAAATCTTCCATGACCAGTAGTGTTCCAGCTACTCTCTCCTCAGACAAGTTTTTAATCAAATCATTTTTCATTATAATTACCCAACAAAGTTTAGATTGCCCCAAATTCGTGTGACTTGAGAAGAGTCACCGCTACTCCTCTCCTTTCTTTTCATCGGATATACGCCTTAACAGTCGCCATCGTCTAGTAGTTAGTGTGTTGGCTTATGCGTCATGAGGCCACGGTTCATGCCCCATGAATATGAAAACAAGATTTCTTTAGCAACTGCCTCTCTGTAAATTCTGCAAGCAAATACATTTTGCCATGAAAAGTTTCTTCAAAAACATTCGTACTTCGAAATCGACTTTTAACTGTAGGTCCCGTCACTCAATGAAAGGTTGTAATAACCAATTATCGCAACCAGATGATTTATTTTACTGCCCCCAACCTATATTGCGTATGTCCTCAACCTTTATAAGCTGTCTCTCATAATCCTGTTGCTTTAACAAACTTCAGAATATTGTTCAGACAACTCCTTGTTTATTACTTGATAAAAACCCATACGGTGCCTTTGGAAAACAGGTCTCAAATCTATGCTCTGTTGATTCATACACTTCACTACGGGGTAAAAATATTGGCATTCAATTCTTACTTATTGTCAGACAAGTGTTCTTAAAGTCTACGGCGACTGGTAAAGTGCCAATTATTATCCTCAAATTTCTTCTCTGATGCGTAAGTCAAATCACTAATAGATTTAGTTTAAATTACCGTTTGAATTGAGAACAGTTACCGCTTCTCCTTAACCTTCTTTTCACCGAATATACCCTTCTTAGTCGCCATAGTCTAGTAGGAATCATTCTCTTCATTTTCTGATTTGGCTCTCATTTTTCTTTGATTTTTTTTCCTAGCGTTACAGGTAATTGCATTATTACAGCAAGGTCTGAAATAGTAGGGTTGCCATCTTTCGCTGCCTAGAATCAGCTTTATCTGTAAGAATGTATTGTGATTTTGCATTGGGTGTAGTACTGAGTAACTTTACTAATTTATACAAAGACAGGTGCTTGGTGTATTGCAGCAGTAAATGAGAACGGAATCCTTCGCAGCCTAGATACTAAGTCCTCCAATGAAAATATACTTTCCATTGAACCGTAGAGGTGTAGAATCATAGAATCCCACGATTTTCGCTCTATCGTTTTTTCCTTGAGAAGTTCAGCTGGCTTATTAGATATAAGCCTACGGTTCAAACCGCCGGTCGGACATCTCCAACAAAACGAAATACGGAAAACTTCCTCTCAGCAGATGTCTTGCAAAAATTCTGAGAGTAACTAAAATTGTCATGAAAAACTTTCTCAAAAAATTTGTCCTCCGGAGTAAGTCCTACTATTCAAGTATAGAATTAACACTCAAAACGTAAGTGGTGCACACTCCCACTATGAATTGTAATGTAATGAAATTTATAAAAATACTAGCTGTACCCTGCGCGCGTTGCTGCGACACCAACTAAAATAAATTTTCAAGAAAGACATACAGATATTCAATTAATATTGAATCATTTTATGGATTTTGTTTCCCGTTGTCCAGATGATTCAGACGAACGAGCCTGAGTAGTACGCATTCGATCAGTTTCTAATCTCACTTGGCGTTGTTCATGTGATTCATGCGAACGGGTCTCAGCGGCTTGCACTCGAAGATTTTCCAGTCTCAATGCTTCTTAAGGCGTAGGTCGACCAATTGCTAGTCGCTTTGGAGGCATGATTGCACGCCAACGACGTGAAAAATGCATTTAATCCAATTGAACTCAACAGCATTTTTAAAAATGTTTCAAAATTAAAATGTCTCAAACTTTTGACTGACATTTTGCGGGAATGAGTTATATTAAATGTTATTAAAATCATAAATGATGAATCCTAAAATGGCTGGTATTTATCCGATCAACACATGATGAAATGCATAGTTTACTATTCAATTCATTTTGAAAAATTCTCAGTAGCGCTATCTATCGGAAATTAATTTTCAGTGGCGCCAACTGTCTGATATTGGTCATACCAACTTATAAACTTTCGTCGGCTCATGCACAACAACTTTGCTTAAGATCATAACACGAACGGTATAGGATTTAATTAATTTTTAGTAATTTTCGGATATTGGCCATAAAAACTTGAAACCTTTCCCGGGCTCATTGGCAACAACTTTGCTGAACATCATAACATGATCAAATGCATAGTTTACGGTTCTATTAATTACATACAAACTAACATTCATTTTTACGTATATAGATGTGGGCGTGGTACCTCGCCTACTTGAAATAAAAAGTAGCCTATAGTTCCTTCCAGATATACAGAAAGGTAGTGTGAAAATTTCAAGAAAATCGGTTCAGCCGTTTAGCCGTCTATACACTTCAAATAAACAAACCCACAAACAAATAAACACACATTCATTTTTATATATAAGAAGAAGAAGAGGAAGATATAGTAGTAGATTACATAGAGCTGACGGGTGACGTATACGTAATATTTTGTTAGACAATAACACTCATACTTTTATATTTATTTTCTTTTATTTTCCAATTTCAACATAAAAAGTAGCCTATAGTTCCTTCCAGACACACAGGATGATACTGTGAAAATTTCAAGAAAATCGGTTCAGCCATTTAGCCGTCTATACACTTCAAATAAACAAACCCACAAACAAATAAACACACATTCATTTTTATATATAAGAAAGTAGAAGATTCCCAATTATAATCGAAATAAAATAAATAAATTATTTTGCAAGCATACAGTGAGCGTCAAAAGAAACTGTACACTAAGTATAGAATTCTAACAATCACGAAACTCAACTTTTAAATTTTTTGGTAATTATTGTTATTGTTTTTTTTTTCAATTTTAAAAACTGGCAATGAAGCAATTTTAAAATACAAATAACGGTAATTTATTAATATTTTTTTTTTCTAATGTACAGTTTCTTTTGATGCTCACTGCGTATTGTAATGAAATTTCTCAAAATCTTCCCAATTATAATCGCAAACTTATAAACATAATGCAAAAACCTAAATAAAATAAATTATTTTGCAAACATACATACGAATATAATATCAGTTGTCTATAGTTTCAGACTTGACATCATTTTTCCATTGAGTTTTTATGTAAATTTAAGACTGATGGCGAACGTATTCGGATCAGTTGTATTATAATAATAAAAAAATATATGTAAGTATGTATGTATGCATGCTCATATAATTTGATGAATCTAATTTACATAAATTTATTATTGTGATTACATTGTATATTTTATTTTGGTCTTTAACCAAAAAAAACATTTTTTTTTGGGTGTTATTTGAATATTTTGGCTTAACTTTAGATTTTCTCAATGATTTTCGTTATCTGCCAGTTTCCATAAAACTTTTCCCATTTACATATGTATGTACATATGTATATATGTATGCAGGCAATAAAATGATGATAATTTGATATTTTGCAATTGGAAAAATTTCCATTCCGGAATTATGTTTTATTTGAGACATAAAAATAGGAAAATTTACGTAAAAAATAATGAAAGGATTTAAAATCCATAAACTTGTTATGATTCATCGTCGGAGAATATTCCATTTATTGTACGGATATAGAATTTCCGTATAATTTAATTAGAAATTTTTGGTTGATACAATTGATGGGAAGATATGAAGATTTTAAAACGATTTACCAAAAATACTCTTTGTTTACCATTAAACCAAAACTATGTAGCATGTTGAGGTTTTGTTTTTGGGTAAAATATTACTCATGAGCTACGAAATATTTTGTTAGTAACACGCTTACCGAGTGAATTTCTTTTCTATTAAGGCCTAAGGAACGAGCTTCGCTTGCAAACATTAGATTTTGAAAATTGCGTTCAGCGACGAGTCTCAGTGTACGCCGTCATAGTCTAGTAGGTAGTGTGTTGGCTTATTAGACGTAAAGCCCGGGTTCGTATCCCAGGTCAGAAAACAAAACGAAATATGAAAAAAAAAATATATCTTCGGTGACTTCCTCTCAGCAGATTTCTGGAAAAAACTCTGAGAGTAAATAAAATTGCCATGAAAAGTTTCTCTCCCACCACTCACGTATAAAATTAACGCACACAACATGAGTGGTGTTGAGAAGCAAGGCCGTAATCCTGACTGAAGGGTTGTAACGGTCAATTATGTTATGTATAACGAGTCTCAGTTTGGCCTCAATTGAAACATTAACAAACTGAAGTCAAACTTGCGTGTGTAAACCAGTCTTATGCAATTCATGATATTCCAATATCTTCTAAGAGATATACTATTTGATATGGTTTGAGTGGCAGCGGTATTATTGGACCGTATTTACCAACGTTTCAATGCCAAAAATTGAAAATCAGAACACGGTTGACATGTGTTGTACTGATCGAAAGGATCATACGGTTTGACCACACATGACTATTAATTGTTGGGCAAAATACATCGTTTTAAAAACTGCACAAGGATGTCGATTTTGTTCAAAAAATCATTTTCTCGGATGAAGCTCATTTTCATTTTGTACGTTAGGTTACTTTAATAAGCAAATTTACCATATTTGGGGATCAGAAAACCCACACGTGTTCTTACATTAGCCAATGCATCCATTACAACTGACTGTTTGGTGCGGCTTGTAGAGCGGAGGCATCATTGGCCCATATTTCATTAAAAATGAGGACGGCGCAAGCATTACTGTCAATGGAGACACCTATCGCACTATGATAACCAATTTTTCTGTACCCTCCTTTCATGGTGTTGATTTGAATGATGATTGGTTTCAACGGGATGCTGCAACTTGCCACACATCTTATGCCATAATCGATTTATTGCCTCAAACGTTTGATGGCCGTTTAAATAGCTAAAATCAGAAATGTCAATTGGCCGCCAAGAAGCTGAGATTTAATACAGTTCGACTATTTTCTAAAGAAAAGTGTTATGCCGACAAACCAGACACAATTGAGCTAACTTACGTGATGCCATTGCAGAAATACGACTCAAAAAAGTACACGAAAATTGATCCGATCGAATGAGGTACTGTGAGGCCAGCCGTCGCAGCCATATGAATAAAATTAAGTTCCACTTCTAACCGGAACAATTATAAAGGGCTATCCATTTCGTGGTTTCAAAAGTATGGGACTGGAATTCGACATCTGTCAAACTAAGTTGTGAAACCAATTTTTTTCTTTTCAGTTGAAAATCTGACATTGACAAAAATGGATCTCTTAACTATCACACAACGCATACAAATTATCAAAACCTACTACAAAAATGGTGATTCTGCCACAGCCATGTATCGGCAATTTTTCGAACAAAATTTTCTTCAGCGATGAAGCACATTTCACACTCGGTGGGCATGTTAATAAACAAAATCGTCATATTTGGGGTTCTGAGAATCCTCAAGTAATTGAAGAGAGGCAAAAGTCACTGTTTGGTGCGCTCTTTAGTCCGAAGGTGTGATTGGACCTTACTTCTTCGAAAACGACGATGGAACGACGGTCACCGTCCATTCGGAGCGTTATGGTCATAAGATAAGCGACTTTTTTTTTGCCTGCTTTTGAAGAATACGACTTGCAGAATATGCGGTTTCAACAAGACGGTACCACATGCCACATAACTCGAGCGAATATGGATTTATTGGAGGAGACATTTCCTGGCCGCGTAATTTCTCGTCGTGGCGATATCAGCTGGCCACCAAGATCACGCGATTTGACGCCATTAGAATTTTTTTGTGGGGCTACGCGAAAGACCGTGTTTATGCAGATAAACCTTCAACTCTTGAGCACTTAGAAACCAACATTCGTCAAGTTATATTTGAGATACCGCCCAATATGTGTCAAAAAGTGGTCGAAAATTACCTCAAAAGAATCAATCTATCAATCAACACTTCGCGTGGAGGTCATTTAAATGATGTAGTGTTTCACACATAATGTCAACGTTCAAACTTTACAATAAAAAAGGAATATCATGAAAAAAATATTTTATATGTGTTTTATTTACGTTTACTTTTGAAACCACGAAATGGATAACCCGATATTTTTCTACATTCATTTTATAACTATTTTATGAATTATTTAAGTTTTTAACATTTTTACACTTTTAAATACAAAATATTTGCATCCACATATTCTCCTATTGAAAAATGAGAAACAACGACCCAACAATCCTTTCTTATTTATATGGTACCTAAAAAATACATGAAACATAAATTTGATTAGACTGTATGTATATGCCATAAATGTACCATAAACGTTGTAGTTTTTGAACATCATCATAAAAAATCTAAATATTTTTCTACCCATCTAACTATATATTAGGATATGTATAGAATATGTACATATGCATGAATATGCATGAGAGTGGAGATGTTCATTTTGCGGTCAGTGCTAATAAAATTTACATTTTGAATTAAAATCCATAAAAACTTAAGGAGACTTTATAGAACAAGAATAAAAACAAAATAATAAAAAAAATTAAATGAAATAAAAAAACATTTCATGGTTATGACCACATTAAACGTTAAAATGTTTCTCGTTTTTATGAGATTTTTTAGCATTTGAATGATCAAAAAAAAGATGGCCTAGTTATCGCTTTTAAAATTAAAGAAATTTTTTTAATTTTGTGCGAAAAGTTTCTCTTTTCAAATAATTTTCCAACCTAACCACGGCTATATTAAATATTTTTATATTCGTTTTATAATTTTCCTCTCTTTTTTTGTATTAAAATCCGAAAACTGTATCACAATTTATTAGTTGTACACTACAGTAGGGTAAAGTAGATGTGTTATAATTATTGAGACATATATACTTACTTTACTTACTTAATTGGCCATAACAACCCGTTTAACGGATTTCGGCCTACCGCAACACATCCTCCCAGGCGCCTCTGCTTCTTGCGCGGCTACGCCAGTTAATCACACCAATCGATGACTGGGCTTCCTCGATTTGGTCCTTCCAACGGATACAAGGACGGGTATCTTCGCCGACTTCCGCAGATATCCGCATCAAATACTCGTCTCGCCGGAGCATCATCATCCATTCGAACGACATGGCCGAGCCAGCGCAGCCGCTGGATGTTAATACGCTGTACAACGTCAATGTCGTTGAGGAGCTCATACAGCTCACTGTTGAATCGGATACGGATACAACACGCACTGGACCGAAGATCTTACGTAGGACTTTTCTCTCGAACACTCTCAAGGCCGCTGCATCAGTACTTAATAGGGTCCCATGCCTCAGCGCCATAAAGAAGAACGGGTAGGATGAGTGTCTTGTAGAGTGTTAGTTTTGTCGCACGAAAGAGGTCTCTGCTACTCAATTGCCTATTGAGACCATAGTAGCACCTGTTGGCAAGAGTGATCCTACGCTTGATCTCCAGACTGACATCATTATTGGTGGTAACGGCGGAGCAAAGATAAATAAATAGCTTGACTGTTTCAAAAGCATAGTTATCGGCCGTAATCTAAGAATCAATACGCCGCACGTCTCTACTTGTCGACAACATATACTTTTTCTTGCCCTCATTTACTGCCATGCCCATCTTGGTAGACTCCCGTTCAATAGCACTAAAGGCAGCAGTAACATCTCGCTTGGTACGCCCTATGATGTCAATGTCGTCAGCGTACGCAGGCAGCTGGACACTAGCCTATAGCCAGACACACAGGAAGGTACTGTGAAAATTTCAATAAAATCGGCCTTTTAGTCGTCTATAGACTTCAAACAAACAAACCCACAAACAAATAAATACACATTCATTTTTGTATATATAGATGTAAAATTCATTTAAAAAAAATTACATATGAGACGTATGAGTGATATCCAATTCCATTAAGTTTCATACGTCAAAAAATTATAGATTTTGTATTGCATACTTGTAAGGGTAACTATGCGTATGAGTAATATATTTGAAATGCAATTAAATACTAAGTATGTAGTGGGCGTTTCGCCTCGCTCATTTGAAATTTCAATATAAAAAGTAGCCTATAACTCCTTGAAGACACACAGGAAGGTACTGTGAAAATTTCAATAAAATCGGACTTTTAGCCGTCTATAGACTTCAAACAAACAAACCCACAAACAAATAAATACACATTCATTTTTGTATATATAGATGTAAAATTCATTTAAAAAAAATTACATATGAGACGTATGAGTGATATCCAATTCCATTAAGTTTCATACGTCAAAAAATTATAGATTTTGTATTGCATACTTGTAAGGGTAACTATGCGTATGAGTAATATATTTGAAATGCAATTAAATACTAAGTATGTAGTGGGCGTTTCGCCTCGCTCATTTGAAATTTCAATATAAAAAGTAGCCTATAACTCCTTGAAGACATACAGGAAGATACTGTGAAAATTTCAAGAAAATCGGTTTAGCCGTCTACATATAGACTTCAAATAATTTTGCAATGAAAAGTTTAGACAACACAAGTGCTGTGAGAAACTAGGTCGTAATCCTGACTGAAGGGTTGTAATGACTAATTATGTATCCATAATCACGGCAGATGTGAAAGTTTTTTTCAATGTTTTTTAGACAAGGCAATAATGTCGATATATATTGGGCGTAGCTCACGAAACAGTTGGCCTTGACTAACACTAAATTTCTTACTTGTTTTCTGAATATTTTCGAAATAGTGAGAAAAAAAGCCAACACACATGACAAAATATTTATGTTTATGAGTGTTATTTGTAGTTCATGCAGACAAAGAGACACTGTAGAAATGTCTACGCCAAGGACTGTATCAGCAGATGTTTTTCATATGCAACATTGCATGCAACATACGAACAACATAGTTGTTATTGTTATTGTGTTGCAAAAGTTTTTGCATTTATCTGAAGAAGGAAAATATGTTTTTGCCAACAAATGCTTCTCAAATAAATCTTACTTAAGCATAGATAAACGATTTTAAGCTTTTCTTAAATTTATTTAATGGTAGAGTTTTGGATTCTATGAGAGTTAAAGTGAGTTGGGGAATGGTTAAGTAAGACACTCATACGAAATTTACAATATAATAGAAAATGGAAGAGAAAAAATATTTTTGTTTTGGGATACTAATAAATAATAAAGTAGGAAATATTTGTTACTATTAGGTTTCGGTTACAAGAAAGAAAAATGGAATCGTAATTAAAGTTGGTTTTACAACAATGGATTGACTGCCTATCTCTCTCTCTCTCTTTCTGTCTTTCATGTGATCGTGTAAAGTAACAAAATGTTTAACTAAAGCCAGATTACTTTAACCACAAGTATTAAAAACTTCTGAAATGTTAAACCATAATCTTATTAACAAATTGAGCAATATCATCACTAGAATGGAATACATTTTAAGAAAATATGAATTCCCTTACCGAGGCGTCTAGCCTTTTATTCTAAAAAATTATTTTCTTTATGTTTTCAATTAATTTTGTAATACTAAGACAACAGCACTTAATAGAAACGTTTAGAAATTAAAACATATATATAACCTAGCTACGTTATGCTAGGTAAGCTTGCTGTTCGCAGGCATTTTCACTCGGTGGCCCATTGTGTTAACCAGTGTGAGGTAAGCCCCCTTGCATTGGTCCGTTAGTGGTGGTATGAAACCAGCCAGTTCACTTAGTGGCACGTTATTTACCATGACAAGACCTTCAAACGTTCTGTCACCCAAAAACCGATGACGTTTGCCTTAAAGTGCAGGACATTCGCATAACAGATGTTGCAACGATTCTGTTTCCTCCACGTCATAATTTTGGTGGAGCAGACCGAGCATGTCAAAGAAACTGCAAATAGCTCAGTGCCTCGTTAGAAACAATATATCAAAATAGAAAGTCAAAATCCTTACCCTCTTACTTACATAATTACGGTTTTTTCATCTTTAATGTCTTTAATAAAACTTAGGGATCTAACCTGTTCTTTCCACCTGAGTCTGTCAAAGCTCAGCGCTTTAATACGATTCGCTTTATGTTGCAAAAACGATAAAGACATTTATTCTTCGGGTAACGTGGGGTTTTTAGGGACTTCTGGACAGAAGATCCGGAGGCTACCGAAGTCTACATTGATGCTCTGGTATTTTTATTAAGGTTTCTGATATTAAACTTTCTTGTAGGATGCCTGACTACTGCAATGTTTTCCAAGATCATGGCAATTTTGAAATCGGCGCAATGCTGATTGAGTGGCAGGATTTTCCCTGAAAATCTCCTGATTTTCTCAGACAGCCAGGTTGCTATTAAATCCTTAACAAACGTAGTTTTAACGTCCATCTTTATTCATGAATGCCTAGTATTTATCAGAGAAATTTCTTGCCATTCAAGGGTTCCAGGACATACGGATATCGTTGGAAATTTGCTTTGCTGACCTACTCGCCAGAGCCTGTACGGACCTCGCAAACTGCGGCATGTTACAGAATATTATTGTGCCACATGCCACACAGCACACGTAACAATGGACTCATTGAGAGGCGAGTTCGGTGAACATTTTATTTCACGTCCGGGACCGGTCAATTGGTCGCCTAGATCGTGCGATTTAACGCCTTTAGACTATTTTTTGTGGGGCTATGTTAAAGCTCATATCTATACAATTGACGCATTGGAAATGTTGGAAAGAGTATGCCAAAATTGGACTAAGTGGATGGACCATTTGAAGCGCAGTCGCGGTCAACATTTGCATGAAATAATCTTCAGACATTAAATTATATGGACCGCAATATCGATGCAAATAAAGATTTCATGCATTTTTCTGAATTGTATGTGTTTTTTTTTAATTTTCCTATAGCTCTTAAAAAATCACCCATTAGTTATAACGATTCCCTCGATTAATTTTGTTATTGTCCACTTGTGTTACGAGACGGCTCGATCTTGTTGGCGGCACGAGGGTATGTGTAATATTGCTGGCGATTCATAGCATAATGGTGATTCTTACGGGTCACTATCCTGTTTAACCTCTCATTTCCTTACATCTTTGACCGAGCTATCTAATATAAAGATTGCTGCAATAGCTGGAATTATTTTTGACTCTGAATGATTTCCTTTAGCGAATGTTTGATCCCTGAGGAAAATGGATTGTGGTGTCACAATGAGCACAAATACTAGGACCGTGGGTTCTCTTCCTCTAATAGACTTTGTTTAAACATCATGTAGGATACGACAGAGGTTTTTCACCCTGAATATATCATATCCTTGTTCACCAGAGAGTCTGGTGCTTTACTCTATACCGACCACTTGGTCGGTGTTGCGTAATGTACTACCTACATACATAATTATTCATTACAACCCTACAGTCAGGATTACTACCTAGCTCCTCACACCACCCATGTTGTTAGCGTTAATTTTATACCTGAGTGGAGGGACCTACAATTTAAAGTCGACTTAGAACTATAGATTTTCAGAAACTCTTCATGAAGCTTTTATTAATTCACAGAATTTTAGCCAGAAAGATGATGAGCTGAAATCGCCGAAGAAATATTTTCTTCAATTTCATTTTGTTGGAGACGTCTAATAAACCAACACATTACCTACTAGACTACGGTAATTTCAAGGGAGGGAAATATTTCCTCGAAATTTACATTCAAACGTGGAAATACGTTACTAAATTTAAACTATTTTGCCATAAACGACAATAAATCCTATGTAATATGAATGAGTGTGTCCTTCCACCCTCAAGCATAAGATTCTGTGTGGCACATTTCCTTATCACTCATAAACATACATTGAATTTGCAAATGAACCTCAAAAGACATGTGAATTCATAAATATTTTACAGCTTACGATGAGAAAAGGAAATATTTTCCCATAAATACAAACGTGCGCACACACATACATGCATATACTTGCAGTTGGAAAATATAGAAAAAGGAAAAGGAAATATCACAACTACTTATAAAATAAGGTGGTAATTCAGAAAGAAAGAAAGAAATCGTATGCACTCCATCACTCACACACATATACATACGTACACAAAGATGAAGAATTTTCTTTAAGAAACGTTCACATGCTGGACCATGCAGGACATTCAATGAAACTTGCGGAAAAGTCAAGTTATGCTAGAAATCAAGGAAAAAATACGACGAAAAAAAATGAAAAGAAAATATTGTGTCTTGTAGTAGAATTCATGATAAAGATTGCAAATATTTACCAACGCTTTGCATGCAAGCTTGCCACAAACACATTTCACATGAGACAATGATAATGGAATGGTAGTGTGTATGTGTGTGTAAGTGTGTAAAAGCCAACGCAGACAGAAACGCTTGATGTTTTCAAAGTAATAAATGGTGTATGAACATCACAATTGGTATGTATAGTTTACATTTGCATCTCAGCATGTTTACATTTTGAATTGAGTACCAACTCTGTCCGTCCGTGCTATTGTCCGTCCTCATCTCCTTGTCTCTTTCCCTAGCGGTGTTTCACTTTGCCCTTGAGAATATAATGTCCATACAATAAATACATACAAAAGAAGAATAAAAAAGTCATTTGCTTACTTTCAACATGTATGTCAGCCACAAGCAGCAGCCACACTAAAACCAATGTATGCTCAAGTTTAAAAATATTTTAATAGTTTATTACCCAATACGAGTTATGGAGTTATCAAAAGTTGAGACGATAAAAATAGCAGCAATGGAGTATTTTATTAGTATCTGTTCATTGGCTTTAAAATGAAATCTTTCGAAGTTTTACTGGGTAAAACGCATTCGAAATATCCTATTTTCAACGGCTTTCACGCATAAAGGCAATGTTTCTAACAGGAATTCTGCACTATTGGCAGTTTCGCTAACAAGCTCGGTCTGCCCCATCAGAATTTCTACAGAAGCTGTCATGATGCGGAGGAAACGGAATGGGTACAACACCTTTTAGGTGAATGTCCTGCACTTCAGAACAGACATCATCGGTTTTTGGGTGAACGTTTTGGTGGCCGGTTTCATCCGCAGCTTGTGGTCATTCAAGCTTACCACACACTCGATAACATAACGGGCCATATGGGTCACCGAGTGAACCTGCCGATGAACGGCAAGGTACCCTCTAACCTAACATAACCTTGCAGCATAAAGACAGCTAAAGTTAACCGATATCCTGACATGGGTTATGCTGGCTTTGATGACAAGTGATGACGGTTAAAACAAGTTGATCATCATTGATCTTATGTTTGACGCTCTTGGATCTTATGAGGATTAGTATGATTTGTCTAGAGGTACCCATCCATCTATAAATAAAACTCGCTGAAGATAATTTTCCGATGAAATTAGACTCACTTATCATCTGCTATAGAGTCTATTCAGCGAACAAAGGCCTTTGTATTACTTATTGGACATATGTATTTTTAACAAGATGACCGTTATCAACTATCAAAGTGGGGAAGTTCCTATTCGAAGAGCCGATATATAAAATAGTAAGCTTCTGCAGTCTCACATCTGATTAATCTGTTGAAGCCACCTACACATACATACATACATACATAATTGGTCATTGCAACCCTTTAGTCAGGATTACAACCTAGCTTCCAACATCACCCATGTTGCGCGTGTTAATTTTATACATGAGTGGTTGGACCTACTTGTTATCTAACGACTGACGTTTTACTAAACTTTTGCTGGCAATTTTATTTTTCCCTCAGGGTTTTTTGCCAGAAATCTGCTGAGAGAAAGTCTCCGAAGAAATATTTGTTTATCTTTCGTTTCGTACCAAATGTTTGAGCTGGGGTTTGAACCGTGGCCTCTTGTCTAATAAGCTAGCACATTATGTACTACACTATGTCGAGTTCATGCCACCCATATCAACTGCAAATATCTGGCACAGTTCCTTTAATTGCTTACCATTGCTGTCAGTTCGAATGTATATGATGACGTATTCTTCTCTTCTGAGTGGATTAGTAGTAAAGGAATGAAATCTTTGAATTAAAATTCGAAATCCATGGTGAAAAGTTTTTTCGCTTTCATCGTTTTTTAAATCTGTTTCGCTGGCTAACGAAATGAAAGTTATGAAATATTTTTAAAACTATTTTAGAGATCACTTCTAAGCATATAGGAGGACATACATATATTTTTACATACAACAGCATGTACTCGTGTAGTATGTTTGTTTATATGTAATGCAAGTAAGTACTTCATATACACTTGAGAATGCATATTCATTTATCTAAATTTTCTAATGTCTATAAGCCACATGCAATGACAACAAAAAAAAAAACACAAAGTATGGGAGAAAACGTAAGAAGAATATGAAACGTGAAACCCCATTTTATCAAAAGGGAAAATGGAGAACAAAAATTTTGAAATATTATGAAATAAATAAAAACCAGAATATTTATATACAAGGCGAATAAGTCGAATTGATTGAGCACCTATTTTAAGGGACTCAAATAGGCGTTCTTTTCGGCAAGCATATAACGAACGAAATCAATTTTATGAATGAGACTCATTTCGAGATGGATGGCTGCATGAAAAACCAAAATTGTCGTATTTGGGAGATCCATGAAATCCAAGGGCATCCAAGGCATTCCGAAAAATTCATTGTTTGGTAAGCGTTTTGGGGTTAGTGGAATACATACATACATAATTGCTTATTACAACCATTTAGTCAAGATTACGACATAGTTTCTCTCACCACTTATGTTGTGTGTGTTAATTTTATACATCGAACTATACTCCGAACAACAGATTTTTTGAGAAACTTTGCATTGCAAGTTTTATTTACTCTCAGAGTTTTTGTCAGAAATCTGCTGAGGGGAACTTGCAGTAGAAATATTTTCCATACGTCTTTTAGTTGGTTTGAACCGAAACATCACGTCGAATAAGTCAACACACACCTACTAGATTAGGAGCTAAGTGTCATGCTGCTGATGCCACATTAAATATACTTTACGAGCGATTTGAGGACGTAGAGAAATGTGATGTGAACTGGTCAACGAGATTGTGCAATTTGACCACTTTATACTTTTTCTTGTGAGAGTTTTTTAAGTCGCTAGTATTGCGAATAGACCACAAACTACAGCGTTCCTACAAGGCAACATAAATGATGTCTCTATCAAATTCAGCCTAATTTAAGTGCCAGAAACATGGAAACCTCAAAAAAAAATTTTCCATGCACTTCACCCAGAAAAGTCGAGGCGAAGCATTATTAAGTTTTTCAAGCGAATAAAAATATGCAACGATATCAGACAGACACTTTCTTTTACTTGACTTTGCAAATATGGTAGCCTTTAAAAAGCTCCTCAGATAACGTACCTAGAACCTAAATACCTAGCGGGTGCTTTCTTAATAGTTTTTCACATGGGCAGAAACACAGAAAAATTTCCGCAATATTGATTGAAATATTTATTTGAAACGATAAATGAATGCCGCATTTACTTTTTAAAGAGTATTTTATGTAATTGGAGTCTGTTCTTGGGTAATTTTTGAACAATTTTTCGAAAATACAAGCGGAATGCCATGTATGGCTGCAGTAATATTGCTTTTCAGAGCAGGAATTGCCCCTGTACACTACAGACTTTATGTCTCTGAACAAAAAATTTTCTGATGGCGTCAGATACCATTTTCTTGGCTGTCAATACCAGATGTGAGATTAATTGCTATTCAAACCGGCTTCTCCAGAGGTTCATGGGATCGCAAGACGTATAACATGGAGCAACGTCACGTCAACCAAGTACAGTTTTCCTGTTTAAGTTAACCAAAACATGCTACCATGCTCTACTGACCGCCACGTTGTGACTTTCATAGTTTTTGAAGAAGTACAGTGCGACTTTCTTTAGCAATTTTTAAACTACGTCTGGCAGCTCTTCACATCAAATTCGGCAACGTACATCATACAACTTACTTTGATCTATTATAATCGCTATATCAGAACGAAATCATTTTATTTTTGGTTTTGTCAAACGCTTAATCAAATTTAATTTTCTGATCAAAAAAAGTAAACTGTAAATGGACTCCCAAAGATATAAAAAATTAAAGCAAAATATTCATAAGGACAGGAGAGATATAAAAGAACCCATAACTACAAAGACATGCACCCTTAATAGCAAATGCCACAATCTGGGGAAATGTATGTATTATAATTGTATGTGCTTACGTATGTATATGTACACGTGTGTTTACTAGGGTTACACTAAACTTGTAAACCAATTTAACCGAAACTTATTTGGGTCCTATCACATGTTCTTCCGCTGTATTAGTATTGTGACTATGTAAGCATATGTCTACAATACATGATTGTCCTTTCGTAGTCATTCTGTCAGTTTTATAATTCTATCAATAATTTTCGTCTTAAGTCTTCAAATATTGAAGACAGACAGACAGTTTTTCCAGTTGCTGCAAAAATTGTTGTAGAATACTGATAGCATTTGATTGCATTAACCGGAGATCAGTATCAAGTTATGGCGATTATGGGCTTCTTAGTATGGATTCTTTCAGAATTACTAAAAAAATCGTGTCAGCCAATATATCCCTAAAGAACCAGATTTCTCTTGTCTCTATGTAAACGAAATAATTTTTCCATATTTTCTATAACAATGAATGAAGAGTATGTGACATTAATATAATCAAAACATACTCATCTCCTTATTATTTTTATTGCTCCGTTTAAACAAGTATTTAAATTTAAACAGTTTGTAAGTCTACTAGGTACTTATACTATGATAAGCTAGGCCGTATTCCTGACTGAAGGGTTGTAATCTCCAATTATGTATGTCTGTAAGTCTACTATAGCACGTCCTAAATTTAAAGATTTGCTAATTGTCCTTCCATAAAAACAACATTTTCTCTGTGAGAATGCATTAGTTATAATAGTGGGTTCTACTCTATCTGAATTATTCCTACTCTATGCTGGTTGATTGTGCAACTGACCTTTTTCCGATACCTTTAGGGGATCTTATTCACTCAGGGGGAAATCGGATCGATCTTGATGTATTAATTGGAGCCGATTGAAAACCATAATAAAAATGTTTAGCCTTCTCCATGCTTTTATTAAGCATTGCTCAGGTTTACAACTGAGCGCTTTAACCACTACACCACGCCACCCCGAGAGAGATATCCGAATCAGCTACGTTACTAACCTTCTACGTTCGAAAATCTCAATCGAGGATAAGCGTCAAATGTTGTGCTAATCTATCTATCTATATATATATAAAAATGTTTGTTTGCATGTTTGTATGTTTGGACTTTATAGACGATTAAATGGCTGAACCGATTTTCTTGAAATTTTCACAGTATCTTCCTGTATGTCTGGAAGGAGTTATAGGCTACTTTTTATGTTGCAATTTCAAATGAGCGAGGTGCCACGCCCACATATACCACATACTTTATATTTAATTGCGTTTTAAATATATTACTCATAAGCATCACAATAGAATAGTTACCCTGACAAGTATGCAATAAAAAATCTGTGATTTCTTGACGTATAAAACTTAATTGAATTAGATAACACTCATACGTCACATATGTAACTTGTTGTGTATGAAATGTGTTTCCAACGAAAAATTTTATTTTAGCGACGAAGCACCAAAGAGCCGCTCTAGTCTAGTAGGGTGTGTTAGCTTATTAGACATGAAACAGACAACTCAAACGAAATATAAAAAAAATATTTCTCTCGGCGATAACCTCCCAGCAGTCTTATGGAAAAAGTGGTGAATAAAATTGCCTTGGAAAGTTTTTAATAATCGGTTGTTTAGAGTCGAATTTAAACCGTAGGTACCGCCACTCATGGATATTATTAACACCCACAAAGTGGTTGGTGTGAGAAGCTAGGTCGTAATCTTGGACAAAGGGTAATGATAATGACTAATTAAGTAAGTAAGTAACAAAACGCAGTAGGTATAGTGTTGACGTCTTAGACGAGAGCCAGTGGCTCAAATCCCTACTCAGACATTTCGAAAAATGAAACGAAATATGAAAAAATCTTCTTTCGACAAATTTCTCTCAGCAGTCTTCTGGCAAAAACTGTTAGACTAAGTAAAATTGCAAAGAAAAGTTTCTCACTCAAGGATATAATGAACACACACAACATGTGTGATGTAAAAACTAGTATGTTGACATACTGACTTAAGAGGCAATTAAGCAAGTTGAAGAGCAATGGATATGTTAACAAATGGAAAGCAAGTCGCTGGCTGCTTTCTATATCAATTCCGTGGCATTTCTACAGCTTCCAATGCAGCCTCATTTAATATAATTTATGTGTCAGCGACTTCACTGGACTATACTGCTTTCAGAACGATGAAAATCGAAAGAATACAGTCAATGAAGGAGGTACAATGCATTGATTGTCGTTTGGAATTGGCAGCATATGATTGTAGCCGCAGTAGTCTAGTAGGCAGTTTATTGTCTTATTAGCCACGATGCAAGCTCCAGGTCAGACAGAACGAAATATGAAAAAAATATTTCTTTGGCGATTTCCTCTCAGCAGATTTTTGGCAAAAACTATGAGAATAAATAAATATAGCCATGAAAAGATTCTCAAAAATCTGTCGTTCGGAATCGACTTTAAACTGTAGGTCTCGCCATTTAGTAATAAAATAATTTACACTACATATGTATGTGGTTTGCGAAGCTCGGTTGTAATCCTGACTGAAGGATTGTAATGACTAATTGTGAATATATGTGTGATTTAGCAAGGCACTTGCGGGGCCTCATTTTTTGGATCAGACAATTATAGTTTGTTAGGATATGTAGAGTATGTCGAGTACAGAAACCAATTAAAGCTTGAAATACGTTATTACACGTGTCATTGGTGAGCTGCCGGTTAAAATGTTGGAGAAAGTGTGTCAAAATTATAGATCAATGGATGGACTAATTACTGGTGAGAAGGCAATATTTACACGATATAATATCAGTCATTCTTTTATTGTACCCACATATGTATTTGATACGTTCTTGCATATTTCCAAAACCCAAACGATTAAAGCACTACCCTTTACAATTTATGTTCGAGTGGTATAAGGAGTTATACTCTTCATTTAATAACTTCTCATCTTTTGTGTATGTGTGTGTGTGTGTTATGGTATTATTATTTTGTAGAAAATTCTCATTCTAATACACAATCACTCTCAAACACATACACATACACGCATACATACATACATATGCATAGTGCAACAAAATATGAATTTACATTCGATATGTTTGTAGTATATAAAAACCACATGCCACACAGCTACACATTTACATACAGATAACACACACACATACACTCTCATTAGGTCATATCGTATACTATGCATGTACGTACGGATGAATGGTAAATTTTAATAAATCTGAATGTAAATTCTCTTAAATGAAAAATAATATTATTTTGTACGAAGAAGAAAAAAAAACGAATGAATTTTTTGCTTTCTACTTGGTTCCTATTTTCATAATTTATTTTTGTTGTTTTAAGAAATTTATGTTTATGTGTTAATGTATATATGTATGTAAAATACATGTGAGTACCATTATAAATAACCGAAAATGCAATATCCGTTCGTTCGTTCAGAGTTAACATGAGAATTTACATGCCTTTGCTGTACAAATAAAAAAAACAAAAATAAATTTAAACACACACACCCTTACACACAACTGATGGTATACAAATTTAATCAATTTAATGATTTGTTTTGTTTCTATTCAATTCAATAAATACTTTTCATTACATTGTGTTTTCAAATCTTGTTTTTTCTTATTTTTCAATAATTTATGACAATATTTATTGTATTGTAAATAGATTTGTATATTTTTTTTTTATACTGGGGTTTCTCTTAACCACACAATTCAATTGGTGAAATGCCAAAGAATTTGAACTGCTAAAGTCTTTGAGAAAACCAAATTCAAATGTACTCAACATTTGAAAGCAAAGTTTATTATTGTGTGATTATTCATATCCACACAGTCATATACAGTAGTTTTTCGCTTTAACGAACATTCAAACATTTTTTCTACTAAGTACCTCATATAATGAGCAAAACTTTTATTTTCTCGGTATAACGAACGAAATGTAAAAATTGAAATGAACAAAACGAAGGTGAAGAATTGAATGGAAGCGATTGAAATTCAGGAGCCTAAAATAATACACGAAGGTGTCTGAAGTCACCGTAGTCCAGGAGTTAGAGTGTTGTCTTGTTAGATGTGAGACCACAGTCAAATCCCAGGTCAGCCATCTCCAACAAAACAAAATATTTCTTCGGTGACTTCCTCTCATCCGATTTCTGGCAAAAACTCTGAAAGTAAAATGAAATTTCCATGAAAATTTTCGCAAAAATCTGTCGCTCGGAGTCGACTTTAAACTGTTGGTCCCGCCACTCATGTATAAAATTAACACACGCAACATAAGTGGTATGAGAACCTAGGTCGTAATCCTAGCTAAATGGCTGCAATGATGAATTATATATGTCTGTAGAGCAAAACAGTTCTTATGTAGCTTACAGATTTCTACATTCATTTTTGTTACTAAGCACCGTTGCGAAGCATTTTCCAAAAACATAGAGTCTAGAGCACAGTTAAGAAGGGAATTATCAGCCATTCGATTCTCTATGTCACCACATTCAATAATGCATGTCATATAAGAACTGTATGTCATCTCGTCAAACCGTGGCTTAACATCTAATAAGCAAACACACCACCTACTAGACTACGTCGACTTTTCCTTACACAGTGGATTATTAGGATAGGAGTGCGAGTTTTGATCCCAGATTAGAATATTCCGAAACCCCACCGGAAAGCTCTCAGGTATCTTCCAAGCGAAAGTCTAGCCCAAGAAAAATGTATTCTAATCAATTTGGATAGGAGGGACAAATGACAGAAAATTACAATACTATCTGATAGTCACGCAGCCAATCGGGCACTCGGTTGTTACGAGTTAAAAATGAAAATACTAGGGGACTGTTTGAGGAAGCTGTATCAGCACGGTAGACAGATAAGGTTACCCTCTGCTGGGTCCCAGGTACTATGGACATTTTCGGCATTGGGCAGCTGACGAGCTTGTAAGGAGGGGAGCTTCCACGCTATTGAACACTTTAGTGAAGTAGGGCAGATGCGAAAAAATATGACAACTAAAGGAGGGATCAAGAGGTTCTTCTCAAACCATGAGCGTTTGAGACGATCAGGACTTTTGAGGATCTAGGCCCATCTATCTGGGGTAGATAACGGATCTTTTAACAGGGCACTGCTAATTTCAAAATGGGTGTTTTCTCGACCTCTACATCGGAACATATTGCTGGAAACTGTAAGCATTAATGCACCCCAGGAAGAAACACATTTTTTTTTTTGTGAATAACACTCAGGTGATGACCCCTATTAATGCAGTGTAAAGTTTGCGAATACAGGAATGATGGTTTATAGGAATAAGGTATGAGGAGCTAGTGTGCTCCTTTCTAAGATATATTTGTCAACACTTAAGTTTTTTTCAACAAATTTAAATGCAAATGAACAATTTAAACATTTTTCCATTGCTGTGAACCATCTCACATGAACAAACTTTGTCTAGCCGCATTTATAAATAGAACGAACGAATGGATTTTAAACAATATTGCCTGATGGCCACTTGTTCCAAAGTAAATACCATTAAAATATATTCGAACGTTTTCTTAAATTACATTTGAAAAGCAAAGGAAACACGAAAAAAAAGGAGAAGCAAATAAACGAACCCAATCAAAATGTGCAAAAGGAGATGAAATACTTAAAATTTCTCATGCTGGCAATCCAATGAAAACAATTTTGAAAATTTGAATAGAAATACAAAATTTAATACTTGAGAGAATGTTGAGTATGAAGTAAAGCAGTAGTAGAGATGACACTTTCTGGAAAGAAAATAAATTCAAAAATTTTCATAATCATTATGATTATCAACACATCTCTTTGGCAGAAATAACACACACACACACACAGTGAAAGGGAAAACTGCCAGAAAAGCTGTTGCCACTACGACTGAGGATGCGATTGCTGCTTGTGGCGGCAAACAGTCAAAGTACGAGTACTTACTTATACTCTCATAGTGTTGGAGTAAATACTGACTGACAGACAATGTGGTTGTTATAAAAAACGAAAAAAAGATGAATGGAAACGGTAAGGAATGATATGAAAAACTTAAGATCGAATCACATACAACTAAATTTTCCAGAGTACTTCACAAGGCAAACAATAATGCACGAAATTGATTTTCCAACATGAAGCACACTTAACGTTCAACTTTAACGTGCACCAGCAATCGCTATAATATTGACATCGTTGCCTGTCAGCCAGCCCTACGCCAAATCACTCACTAAACTGAGCTGCACAGCTTGGCTCACTACAAAATTTTGGTTCAATTTAAAGTGAAATTTTTTTTAATATTTTTCCTGGCGTTCATTCTTAATTTTTTGGTTTTTTTTTTGTAGATTTTACGATTCATGAAATGACAGGATATTAAAGGCAGTCAAATACGACTTAGTTGGGTGTTGATGATAAGTCAGCTTGTAGTTGTAGTTGTAATATCATGCCTGCTTCAAAATAACAGAAGGTATTCAAGCAGAAAACCAAAAACCAAATACAGAAGGTAACCCAGCATAATAAAGGTATTGCTTTACTACACACGTGTTGTTCATGCAGTTCACAAGCATTTGAACATCATTAGATTTGAAAACAGAAGCCAAATAATCTACCCTTCCCACACCCCCTCCCTATAGTTGTAATACTTGTATTATTTTGGTAAAGCAACAGCTATCACCAAACGTTCACACTACAAGTACAAGCAAAGTTTGCAAGTGTGACACAATGATGTCATTAATACCAGCCAAAGGAAAAGTTTCCTTAATGATGGGCCAAAAAAACGAAACGACTTCAACTGACGATTCATAAGAAACTGTTAGCAAAAGTGATAGAAAAAAAAGTGCAAACAATTTTGAATTTCATATTCAATTTTCTCAATGATGATGTTCGTCTTTCTTGGAAAATCTGTTAAACTACACGTAATCACAAGTTGTTCAAGTTGTCAGTTTGAAATTTTGCCAATAATGGACAAGAGATTATTGTTATGGAATGCAATGTATAAAAATTGTTTGGAATTTAAAGAAATTTTATGGATTTAAGAAGGCATATCCATCTACCTTAGATTGTTGGCATTACATATTCAGTTTCCCGTACACTGTTCTAGTTCTTGAAATATGGCGCTTCATAATGTGTTATGGTCAAATGTCCCATTCGAACGTTAATGTTGTAATATGTGGTGTTATGGTGGAACCTAGCAAATACCAAAATAAATCCCGATTTTCCATTACTACCATTCCAATAAGGACTTTTAGAACCATCTTGTATATGTTGGGTAGGTATTATATCCCATAGAAGCCGCCGTAGTCCAGTAGGCGGTGTGTTGGTTTATTAGACGTGAGGTCACATTCGAACGTTAGAGTTGTAATATCTAGTGATATGGTGGATCCTCGTTAATACCAAAATTAATCCCGTTAATATTCCACTACCACAATCCTAATAAGGACTCTTCGAACCATCTTGTATATGTTGGGTATTATATCTTCTTGGGAAGTCGCCGTAGTCCAGTAGAGATATCAGCAATGAGTATTCAAAAAGATGAGTAGAATCGAATCGACTATTAATTTCTAATACTTATACGCATCCATACTTATTTAAATATTATACTCATACTACCGTAGTCTAGTAGGTACTGTGTTCGTTTTTTAGGCGTAAAGCCCGGGTTCGAGCCCCAGGCCAGACTACAAAACCAAATATGAAAAAAAAAATATTTCTTTGGCGACTTCTTCTAAGCAGATTTCTGACAAAAACTCTGAGAGTAAATAAACCTGCCATGAAAAAATTTCTCAAACCTGTCGTTCGGAGTCGACGTTAAACTGTAGGTCCCGTCACTCAAGTATAAAATTAAAGCACACAACATGAGTGGTGTGAGAAGCTAGGCCGTAATCCTGACTGAAGGGTTGTAATGGCCAATTATGAATGTATGTATGTATGTACTCATAATACTCATATTGAAAGTTTGAAGTACTTATCGTACTCATAATTAACAACACGTGATTTCGACTCTCCATGACTCAACATTCAAAAGAATCACAAAATAAGTATGATTCGCGTACGAACACTACAACACAAACTAAATGGTTGTGTGTTTGCTTTGATTACAAACTTTGTCATTTTGTTTCTTCTCTTTTGTAAATGCAACGACAACTAAGACTGTAAATGTTAATGAATTTATGAGTATTATAAGAATTTTTCTAAATTTATGAATCTGAATGAATAGTCTTATAAATCAAACATATTTCGAATGTTATGAGTTTGATGTCAACGTTGTACTCATACTGATTGCAGCCTGTACTTATAAATCAATGTTGTAGTGAATACGAATGAATCAGAGTAGTTGAATTTCAATATTGTTGACTCACTCATACTCAAAATTGAATGAGTACGTAAACGAGTGAGTGAGTAAAACGATTCATTCATTGCTGATCTCTGGTTCAAACCCCGTGTCACATATCTTCAACCAAACGAAATATGAATATTTCTTCGGCGACTTCCTCTCAGTATATTTGTGGAAAAGACTCTGTTAAAAAATCTGTATGTTCCGCCACTCATGTATCAAAAGAACATCCACAACATAAGTGTTGTGTGAAGTTAGTTCGTAATCCAGTAATCGTTGTAATGATCAATTATGCAAGTACGTATGTATGTATGTATTTATATTCCATTTCTTCCAAAATGATAAAAAAAAAGTAGATTTTACTTAATTTCTCAGTTCAGTTCTGCATTATATTTGCTGCAGTGCGATTATCCTTGTAAATGTCGCTTTACAGGTTGAAAAATATAGTGATAGCAAATGCATTCCTTTGCAGAGGGTCAAACCAGTGATTTCACAGAAACTTGACATCAAACTTAAACAGAGTCGATCTTATGTATCTCGTAGTAGTTATAATGGAACACCTCCGCAGCTTAGGTGGTTTTCTCTGCAGAAGCTATAACGACGGCGAAGAACACGTGACCACAGAACAGCTCAATCATGTCCGATACCTGGGAACCCAAGACAAAGAATTCTTAGGCACTCAGAATTTATTCACAGAACGCATCTACTCAAAGGTGATTTGAATTGAATTGTAAACTTCATAAAGTTATCGGTATGGCTAAGGAATGCCAGCCATCAGTTAGTAGTTATAACAGAACTCTGGATTTTGTGTGAACACGCCCGTAGGGTGGGAGCTTGCCCGTGCAGAACTTGTAACTTCGACGGACAAAACAAAACTACGGAACTTGATACTTGAGAACCTAAGACAAAGAATTCTTGGGCACCCAAAATTTATTTACAGAACACATCATAAATTTGTGGGGACGGCTGAGTGCCCGCCATGAGTTCAAATTCTATGACGGAATAGCTAATATCGGTGTTACAATGGACCTTATAGGGCTCATGCAATGCTCTTTGAGGTTGCTGTCAATTTAACCTAATCTAACGCAGCCTAGGCTTTGCAGAAATAGGTTCCTAGTTGGTTAGGTTATCGATTGGTAGGGACCGATCATTTTTAGGCAATTTTTCATCAATACATCAATGAGGTTCGATAAACTCGTCTTTTTGTGTCCAGAAAATTGATTACAACTTCTAGAATTTGTTAGTCATGATAGTTCTGAGCTTCTTTTTTGTTTTTATTCGTGTTTTTGCCCCTCTGAAACCATCTAGTGGTACGGAGTATTAAATCTGCAAGAACTATTTGATTTTTTAGGAATTATTTTCAAAACATGCTGTATGCATAGGCTCCGAGCGTATCTTCACAGTTTCAGTTAAAAATTATTTTCCATTTGTCCTTAAACAAGCCTCACCAATTACTTATCCAAGACTTATCAGCTAAAACTCACACTTCTCCAAGTTATAATCTAACATTGTGGATAACATTCTGTGTAGTTTACAGAAAATAGAGTTGCGGGGGTAAAACAATTTTAAATTTCTTCGATTTTACAATACTCCCCACTATATACTCTCACATTTCTAGTTCTTAATCAACACAACGAATTTCTACAAAATTCGCTGAATTTCCAAAATAAAAATAAAAAAAAATAAAAATAAATAATTGTGTTAATTAAAATATATTTTTTTGTTTATAATTTTATAAATAGCTCAAGTTTATATAGAATGCATAATATGCATGGTATGTGACATGCATACATACATACATTCATGCATATGCATAAAATAATTTAAATTATTTTTATTAGAAGCGAACATAAATTGGGAGGGTTTAGACAAAAGTATAATAGAAGTACAGAATTATTTTTGTTTTATTTTTTTATTATACTTGGGCTTATTATAAAAGGGCACCCACTATAATTTGCTTTCATTTTAAATAAAATAGTGAATTGGTGGGTTGTTGCAGCATAAATGAAACCATAAAGCAGAAATTTATTGCATGACCCAAAATTAACGTAGGCAAGGAAGCTTGAGCAATATGAGATGCAAAAAAAAGTCGCATGATACAAAAAGTTTTGTACAAAAAAAATCTGTTGAATTCATTTCTATTCATATTATATGCTAGATACCTTCTAATCTATAAATAAATCGTGATCTTAAAAACAATGTTCTACATGAGAGCTGAACAGTGGTGGGCTCTGAATAATTGCGTCACATATGGCATGCGTTGCATCAACATCCAAGTTTGAGTCCACTATCTGATTATGATAATATACATAATTCAGATAAGCTGTAATACGTATAAGTAAGTAATCGATAAATTCCAGTTAAAGACGATCATTACATTATTGGATAATGTCCCCCATCTGTTTAAAAATTACACAAGCCGAACCTGACAATAGTTTTGTAAAGCTTTTCTGAATTGAAATCGCGGTAATCTGTTGGGTAGTGTGTTGGCTTATTAAACGTGAGGTCATGATACAAACCCCAGGTCAGACATTTGGAACGACTTTCTCTCTGCAGATTTCTAGCACAAACTAAGTGAATACAAAAATTGTTTCACAAAGTTTCTCCAAAAAATCTGTCGTTTCGAGTCCGCTTTAAGCTGTAGGTTCCGCAACTCATGGATAAATTAAAAAAGACACAATATGGGCGATGTGATCGCAAAGCCGTAACCCTGACTGACAGCTTATAATGATCAATTAAGTAAATTTCGGAATCCAAAGTCGGAATTGCTTATTCTAGATTTTCAAGATATCATTCCAAATACTGATAAGTCTGTATATCCTTGTTCGACCATCATCCACATTTAAACCACATTAAACGTAGCAGAGGTACTCCTGATGTAGCATCGTATACTCCATAGGACCCTTTCCGGTAGATCGTTAATAGTTGAATCATAGTGCTTCTGATGTAGCATCTTAAATCGCCTTCTTAGTGTGATTCTTTTGCCTTCTCTGATAAAGTAATCGACATGTACCCAATAGATGAAGAATAGTTTTCTGGTATATTCAATGCGTTTCGAATGAGTGACTATAACGCAATGTTCAGTATTGTATCCAAGAACCATACTGAGTGAGATTCTTTGGAGTTTGCACAAACTTTCAGTGTTCCCCTTTATCCAAAATATGTTACACTATTCTGTTCGTATCTGACTGAAGTAGCGCTCGTAACGTTAACAGAATCCATAAAGTATACATAGCAAATGTCAACACCTACAGTTTCATTTAGTTTCAAATGTTTTCGTTTACGATGTACGTCATATTATTTTCAAAAAATCTCTTTCCGGAATTAAACTCCTGCAATTTTTTGAAAATTCACAGTGTGGTATGGAGTACTCCAAAGTAGCCGTAGTAGTCCAAATACCATTAGCACCATTGATTGTCTGCGTTAATTGTCTTACTTATCGGACTTACATAGTCGCCGTAGTATAGTATGTAGTGAGTTGACTTATTGGACTAAAGGCCACGGTTCAAACCCCAGGTCAAATATCTCCAACAAAACGAAATATGAAATAACATTTCTTCAACGACTTCCTATCAGCAGATTCCTGACATAAATTGCTAAAAAAAAATTCCCATGTCGAAAGCGACTTTAAACTGTAGGTCCCACCACACATGTATAAAAGTTAACACACACAGCGTAAGTGGTGTAAGAATCTAGGTCGTAATCCTACGTGTATGTTTACATCAGCAATCTAACAGCAAGCGGTGAAAAATTAAGACATTGGACGATTTCTCTTTTCCTTCATTAATTAATGCTCTTGTCACAAACTCAGCTCTTTTCTAAGTGCATATTAAAGTAATCGTTAGCGTAAGTTTAACTTCCCTAAACTTCTACAACAAGCCCACGCACTTGCTGAAATTAATTCAACCAACCAAAAATAGTCAGCATGTGCACATAAAATTAAAATATTTATCACCAACTACCACATGCACACAATGAAAGGAGGAAGAAGTATGGGGATAAGCAGAAAAATAACACACAAAAATAATTATAATGATTCAAATTCATGTTGTTGCTGCTGTCGTAGAATCCTTAGAGGACATTTATCTTATTATCTAAAGCTGTGTTTAGTCTTAATGAAAACCCCGAACAAAACTAAACAGAACAGAACAGAACTAAAGGAGAGTAATTCCCATTGCATTGCTGGAATAATGATAATAATGGAAATAACTAAAGGACTCTCAACCACAAAACACGGTGCCAACCAACCAAACATGTCAAACAACACAACATGGGTAACCGGAAAAAAGCATCTCTACCCCCCTCCCACCAATATAAATGAGTCCTTACGAGGAGTGATAGCAGCAGCTGAGTGCACATTATCAGAGCATGTTGTAATGGTGTTGTTGCATATGCATGGAAATAATAATAAATGTTACAAACATTTTAAATAAAACCATTTGCAACATTTAAGACAACAAGTCAAAATGAAAACAAACAAACAAACAAATGACCACAGCTGGTCAAAGGGTGTTGGTTGGCTGTTTGGTTATATGTACCAAAAAAAAAGTGATGATGACACAAAAACTATAAAACAAAAGAATTAAAATTCCCAGTAAAATCTCTTGTATGCATTTAAAAGCATTTGTTTTATCTTGTACGTTTATTTGCATTTTTTGGTTGTTTTGTTTTTGTGGTATGGGCGTAAGTTTTTGGGTATTTAAGCAGTTCACCTTCTCTTTTTTTACATGTAATCCTTTAACAAAATCTGCAAATAAGTGATGCAACATGAAATTATTCAAACAAAACTCTTAAGAAGAAAATTGAAGTGATCAGCATCAGAATACCAAGTAATATTGAATCACCATGCTGAGACTGTTACGTCACACAAAGACAGAGATTTCCAGTTAAGGTTGGGTAAGTTTCATTCTAAAAAGCTATCGTAATTTTGTCTTTAAACTGTCTTTAAGATGACAGGATGATTCCCTAGGTGGTAGCTTTAATGCCCTTGATGAGAATCTTCACACAAAAAATTGTGATCCAAGATGACGGACATATACAAATTGGATCTCAAGCTGAGTACTTGGGTTGGGTATAGAGTTTGCTGTTATTATTTTCGCATGATCATATTGTTACATACTTAAATGAAAATTATAGATACTAGTGTTTTGCTTTTCTATCTCCTTACATTAAAATTATAAACAACAGCTACAAAAACAAAACAATGCAGTAAACAAGCCTGTTTACAAATTATCGTACTGCTTAAAAAGATGGTAAACAAGTAAACAAAACTACACAAACAATACTACAATAATAAATGTAAACAACGAACATTCATCAGGCTGTTTACTCTGCCATATAAAAGGTAAGGCAAAGCAAGCAACTTAGTTAGTGAAATTCAGTCAGTCTTGTGTGAAGATGCGGTGTGTTTGAATACAGTAATCGTGGTTTGAAGATCTCCGTAACAAAGATCTGTCGAATACTTGTCTAGTAATTGTTATTATTACAAGGATCTGTCGAATAATTGTCTAGTAATTGCTATTATTTATGCAAAGGGTATAAACAATTGTTGTTGTTTACATAAAGTTGTGAACAGTAGCACTCAAAATTGTGCGAATAATAAAGAATTTTAATTAAAAGTAAACACAAATTTATTTTTATTTTATTTGCAATCTACGAACTCATTTTTTAAAAGGTAAAAACGTAACACTATGTTAGATTGTACTAGTTCTCGGAGGAACGTACGTTTTCAAAAATTTGTTTATTAACCACGTCTCCATGAACCTTATTCTATTGCTATCCTCGTTAAACTATCAGTATTCTTTCTGACCAATAAGGACAATCTACCTACATTTCCTATGTTTTACTTACTTGAATGGCTATTAACAACCCGAATAATAGATTTCGGTCTGCTTTAATACATCCTTTTAAGCGCCAGTTGATTACACTTATCGATGACAGGCTTCCTCGATTTGGTCCTTCCAGGGGCGACAAGTTTGTCCTCTTCACCGACTTCTGTAAGTCCCCGCAAAAGATACCCGTCTCACCGAACCACCATCTTCCATTCGAACAACATGGCCGTGCTAGTACAGCCGCTTGATGTTAAAACGCTGGACAACGCCCATCTCGGTGAGGAGTTCTTACAAATCATTGTTGGATCGGATAGGGAAATCATCGCCAACTCTTACTAGAACGAAGTTCTTACGTAGAACTTTTTTCTCGAATAGGCTGTTGCATCAGTACTTAATAGTATCCATGTTTCTACGCCATAAAGAAGCACGGAGATGGATCAACTGCAATTGCCTATTAATACCATAGTAGCACCTGTTAATAAGAGTGATCATCAGCGGTATCAACAGAGAAGCCAAGATATGTTTTATTTTCATTGGCAAGTCTCTAACGACGCATGTTGCCTTTAGTGTTGTACAGCCCTTGCGCAACAATATACTGCATATAATCTATATTGTATATAAGCATTGTTCGACAGGATATATGCAAGTTTCTCGTACCAATTATAATCGTAATCTGTTATTGCTTTATTAAGTCTGCTATTTAAGTCTGTTTCTGAGCATTCACATGTTGCCGTCGTAATGCCTAGATAACAAAAGCTATCGACGTAGTTAAGTGCTTAGCCTTGTAATATAATGTTTTCGATGACTAGTTTGTTAGTCTTTGATCCTTTTTCTTGCAGACAGAGCCCAATGGCGATTTAGGCCAAAAGGCTCTCTTAGATCAGACCTATAGACAATCTTTGAAAGGGGTCGTGAGAATTTGATTTTAATAATAATAATATATACGCTATCGATAATTACGAGTGTGTAATTGTTAATATTCAATGAAGTGTTCAGGTCTTAAGAAACTCTCAACTGCCTTGATTAATGAATACAATACATTCATCATATCGGTCCGAAATTTTAATAAAACTCTCATGTATAGGCCGCTGCTTCTAGATCTATTTTGAAGATTCTCGAACACGTAAAGGAAAAGTGGACATTAATAATGGCAGAAAATTCAACTCTATTGATTCAATGGAATATTGTCGCAATGTGATTTGTATTTCATTGTTCTATCGCTACTACGACGGAGTGTGGTTACACATTTTATCGTGGAGCTTATCTGTTTGCTGGTTAAAAAGTCATTATTTAGCCACACTATGCGTATGTTGAACGCTCTTCCTGTTGAATTTACTTAGGAATACGATAGTTGCAAACATCCATAAACACGAATCCAACAACATCCATAAACACGAAACATTATATGTGCATTGCATAAGTAGGCACCATCCACAAAACGAATTCAAAGTAACTCTTAACTAAACCCACAGTAGAGTCCTTTCCAGGCTGTTGCACACAGACAAAAATTCTTAAGCATTTATAAACCTTTTTGATAAATCGGACACCAATATGCACTTTAGCGAACTTTTTTACAAAACCTTAAAAATTTGCCCACTTGCAGATATAAACAAAACAAAAATTTTCTTTCCTTCTCTATCCTGGTCCAAGGGCTTATAACTCCATTTCCGTATATTCTTTTCCTTCTTCTTTTTTTTTTGACACTTGCTATGGAGGCATTTGTAATTTTTGTTAAGATCCTTTTAAGCTTCTTTATTCTCACCTATTTACACACATACATATATATATATATGTAGGCATACTTATTCCTCTCTCTCTCTCTCTCTCTCCTTTGCCACAACAATATATTCTTTTATTATGTTATTGCATTTAAACCACATACTCTCTCACACACTTATGCGCATAAAATCCTAAGTGCTTATATACAATATGTATGCGTATGTATGTTTGCATTTGTAATCTTGTAAAATTTACGAACTACAAGAGTTCGGTAAATACAGTTAAAATTCAACTTTACATGTAGTTTTATTTTAATTGATTAAAATTATTGTGTTGGTATTGCTGGTGTTGATGTTTATTCTCTTACTCACTCACTCTCTCTCTTTCTTTGCTACACTCTAGCTATTACTGTGTGTGTTTTGTTTGGGATTACACAAACAGTTTTACGAGTACGAATTAAATTGTTGCTGCATGTATTGGTTTTAAAGTTGTTTTCGAAACAATTTTTTTATTTCTTTCTGTCATAATGGTAAATGGTTTCAATTTGTTATTGTTGTTGTACATGGTTTTCTGGTAAAGCATTTTCTAAAATGTTAATTGTTGAAAACTTTAAAAATGATTATTTAGCTTCCACAAAAGATTTCCCACAGTGCAAAGCTTACTCTCTCACCAATACTTTTTTAATTTTGGGTTTCTCTAGTTTAAAACATAAATAAAAGTTTCGTGGTTATAAATAATTTAATAAATTATTTACGATAATATTTATTCCTATTTTTTTATTTAATTTATTGATGGACGATATATGTACATCGATGTTTTAAAAATGTTCGATTTTTCCATACATTGTAATAATTCGATGTTTTTTTATTGATCATCATAGACAAAGCTTCAATGTTTTACATTCAATGCATTGAAGATAAAAACTTAATGTAAATAATTCTACAAAGACCATGTGATATACATAATCAACCACCAAATGCAATGTAACGTGTTGTAAATACAATCGGAGAGACAGCTCAAATAGTTGCATGCGAAGACAGAGATCGACCTGCATTTGTATTACCGTGGAAATGGCAATGAGCCCTCTAACGAGGCTTGAGGCTCTTTCGGACTTAAACCCGTTGCAGATCCATTGAGACTATACATACATAATTGGCTATAACAACGCTTAAGTCAGAATTACAAACTAGTTTCTCACACCACTTATGTTGTGTGTGTTAATTTTTTATACATGAATGGCGGGATCTACTCTTTAAGATCGACTCCGAACGACTGAGTTTTTTGAGAAACTTTTCATGGCAATTTTTGTTTATTCTCAAATTTTTCGGCGGAAATCTGCTGAGAGGAAGTCACCGAAGAAACATTTTTTTACCACCACTTATGTTGTGTGTGTTAATTTTTTATACATGAGTCGCGGGATCTACTCTTTAAAATTGACTCCGAGAGACTGATTTTTTTTTGAGAAACTTTTCATGGCAATTTTATTTATTCTCCGATTTTTTTGCAGAAATCTGTAGAGAAGAAATCGCCGAAGAAATATTTTCTTCATATATAGTTTGGATTGAAATTCCTAACCTGGGATCTGAGCCGTGGAGGCCTCACGTCTAATAAGACAACACTCTACCTACTAGACTATATGGAGACTATGGTTACCATAATTAGCAATAAGTTTAATGCAAATTCATCAGGGGCATAATGAGTCCCAGGGAGAAATATTCAAACCTGTCCTCGAAGGATATGCTCAACTTGAACAGAAATTACAGAGCACGGTATAATCAGGTCAAGGCACAATGATTATTCTGCACGAGCGATTTGAAAACATGTTCATGTTAACTGTAGGTGGTCTGAACTGACCATCGAAATTGTGTGATTTGTCTCTGTTAAACTCTTTATTTTAGAGTTTTTGTAGAGTCCTCAAGTCTCAAAAAACATAACTAAAAGTCATGGAAAATTGGTAATTTTGGAGAAGCCTTAGCGAACATTTGTATGATGTTGTATTCCAAATAGAAGGACCTCAAAAGCTGTTTCAAAGGAATAAAAAATTAGGATGATATCTCACACACATATGTACATATATGTACATACAGAGTTGGTACCCAAAACAGGAGAAGAGACGGTTACTGATGAAGGTAGTGACATCAATCCCTATACATACGGCCCCTATATGGGCCAAGGCTATGAATAAGAGGACCTATAGAGCAGGAATAGAAGCGGCGTACAGGAGACCAGCTGTCAGTGTAATTTCTGCCTTTCGCATGGTGTCTACTGATGCAGCATTCTTGATTTCAGGGATGATGGCCCTGAAGCTTATAGTGGACCTTGAAAAGAGGAAACATGACTCAAGGAGGGGAACAGATCTTTCGAATCATGTTTAATTAGTGATGCTATGGATAAATGGCAGCAAGACTGATCCAATTCCACCAAGGGAAGATGGACCTACAGACTCATACCGAGCTTAGACAAATGGACCAGAAGGAAACACGGTCAGGTGAACTTCCACCTGACACAATTGCTACATGAGTGACGGCGCACTTACAGTTTAAAGTCGACTCCGAACGACAGATTTTTTTTGGAAACTTTTCATGGCAATTTTTATTTACTCTCGGTGTTTTTGCCAGAAAGCTGCTGAGAGGAAGTCGTCAAAGAAATACTTGTTCATATTTCGTTTAGTTGGAGATGTACGATTTATTTGAACCATAGCCTAACGTCTAAGAAGCCAACTAGACTACGGCAACATACACACACTTTGTTTTCTTTAAATTTAAAATTCTAGTTGTACTCCAACGTGGGTGTTGGTGTTGAATTATTCCGAGACCTCAAATAATGGACTTCAAATTATGAGGAACATTTCGAAGTAACAAACAAACGCCTTCTCGAAGTCTTTAAATGCAGAGGACAGAGAAGACCTCCAGTCTACTGAATGTTTTACTACCACTATTTCACTATAGAAGACCAATTGAAGTCGCCGTAGTCTAGTAGGTAGTGTGTTGGCTTACAAGATGCGGGGCCACTGTTCAAACCCCAGGTCAAACACCTCCAACGAAATGGAATACGGCTTCCTATCAGCAGACTTCTGACAAAAACTCTGATAATAAATAAAATTGGCATTGAAAACATAAGTGGTGTAACAAATTAGGTCGTAATCCTGACTGAAGGATTGTAACGACCAATTATGTATGTAAGTATGTACGAGTATGTATGAAGTGTCAACCTATCCTGCCGAATTATTGTTGGATATTATTATGTTGTAGGTAGTATGTTTTTGTTTTCTTAACCAATGTTTTTGAAAGCGGTACGAAAAAAATTAAACTAAACTAAGTACAGAACATTTGGAATAAAAAAAATTGTTTTTTATTTTCGATTTTATTGCAGTTTTGATAATTTAGTATCAATATTTAATTTTAAACTACAAAAATCTTTACAAAACAAATAATTTTTTTCTATACATACATATGTACATTCATATATAGGCCGCTCCACAGCTTTTTGAAAAATAGAATTTAAATTGAAAAACGAGAAAAACTAAACTGGACAACACAAAAAAACGTCATATAAAAAGTGCTTGTAATTTAAAGTCATGGGTTTTTGCGGTGATTTCGTTGTATCAAATTGAACATGGACAGTGTGTAGTTCTAATAAATACGTACAGCAACTGAGAAACATGATACACGAACGAACATTGATAACAACAACTGAAACTAGAATGAACATTAAAAACGAGAAAGAAAAAACCACACACACAAAAATTGGCAACCAAATGTGCGAGTATGTGGTAGTGGTTGTCGTTGTTGTTGTCGATGCTGGTTGTTGTATTGGTAGAAATATTCATATTCTTAGTGTTGTTGTTGATGTAGTGGTACTTGTTGTTGTTGTTACTAAAGGCATATATATCTGGCGTATATTGTGTCATGTTTTGTAATCATTTTCGTCTGTTGTAGTTGTTAGTTTTGGCATTTTTATTTGGTTTACAAGTTTGGCGCCAATATTTAAAATTGTAACGCGCTTTAATTTACGCTCTCACATATACCAACACACACACACACACACATACACATACAATTGCATCTAAGCATTCATTTTTATTTACTACACCAACAGTAACACACAGAGAAATAGTCAGATGTGCGAGCATTAACGTTTGGACCGACAGACAGCTGGGCACCCACAAAGCACGCGACAGTGCTGAAGCCAATACCATTAACAAATACTCGTGTGTGCATCCATGAATTCCCCTTGACCAAGTTTTGTTTATGACCAAATACACACGCTCGTTCTGTTGGTCTTCTATTTATTTTTTCTGTTTTTTTTTTATTCGTTTACGCCAACATCGATACAAAATTCTTTGCAATCAAGGCCTATGTTAGCGAATTACACCATTTCCTAGAATAGGAATGGGAAAGCAAAATTAATTTGAATGAAAATATAAAAATTCTGAAAACAGGAGCAAAAAAGTTCTGGAACCATTCGGAGCTCATGATTTACAGTTTATTTAGATCGTCTACATAGTAGACATCTTCCCCTTCTTCTACACGCATAGCCCTGGACATTACGCCTCTTCCTTGTTTCTAGAGACACTGTAGATGTCGTTGGCAATAGGTCCAATACATTTCGATAAAGCGCTCATAGTGCAATGACCAGTCCTAACTACAACAACCACACTGAACATATTATTTGGAGTTTGAATTTCCATACGCACAGCCTGTCTATCCAGCCTAGGCAGACCAAATTTGCTTCGTATGCTGTTCATATCAAACTCAAGCTGCCCACACGGCGTTGACACAATCCATAACTGCAAACTCAATCGAAAGCTCAAAAGTTCTCAAAAAATTTCACAATGTAGAGAACTTATAGGAAAGTTCGATAGTTATGCCACATCTGGATAGTGCATCTGCTCTACAGTTATCTACAAACCAGCATGACCCTGCACATGTATGATATAAATGTTGCATCGCTCCTCTATATCTTAAGGAGACTCTTTAATTACAGCTACAAATTATCTTCGAGTGTGTTATTTTAGAACCCAGAGTTGCCCTTTTAACGCTAATAAGCTGCATGGTAGGCCTTTTCGCCTGAAAGACGCTGCAGTAATCCGGTAGCCTTATGGAGTAGTCTATGTCCATAGATTGCCGATAAATTTCATCAGCCACAGTGTCATTCCCTTTCGAATCATCAAAAGAAGTCTCGACTCAAACTCTCGATATGCCAGAGGCTGAACGTGCCATATGGTTTAGCAAAAAATGGTTACCATAGTTATCTTCTTGTTATCCATAAAATTAAGACACTTCATTCCTCTCCAAGCAATACCTGAGGAACAGGCACGATAGCCAGAGTCTTAAATGACCCATTGTAAATGCGTTCTAGAATAGAGCGAGAGAGGATAGTGAAGAAGAAAAGGTAGGAAAAGGCAGAATATAGGAAATGGAGGAAAAAAAGATGAACCACAAACAAACTAGAGACCGCGACTATAAACTTGATGCCTTAGCACTTTCCAGCCAGCCCACGCTGCTTATGTATGGAGAGCCCTGATGTCGACTTTCGGCAGAAAGTCTAAACCTTTAAAATAGGGGTATAGGTCCTAAATAGCCATAAAGGACGTCAGTGATATTATACACACGATCTGTGGAAACATGCATAGAGAACGAATTAATAAGGATCGGCCCATCAAAGATTGCTCATAGAGTGGGGTTATTTCACCACTAATGTGCAGCTTGGTTCTGCATGAACTCTGAAGCAGGTATGGACAACAGATGATATAATTTTGATGGCTGAAAATATTTTGAACAAACCTTTTGTGACATCATTTAAGAAAGTCCTTAGGCTATGACTAGATAGTGCATATCAATGGGGTTCAAGATAAATCCCGGCGCCTCATCAATTCTTGATCTTGATGATTGGGATCGTTTGCGTTTAAGAGGTCCATCACGTTGATCGGGTGTAACAGCAGCTCTAGATGTTGATGCTCGTAGTCTCTCTCTTTTTACACGTACATCTCGTTGATCTGGTGTTTCTGCAGCTACTGCTCTTTGCGATCGTATTCATTCCCTTTCTAAACGTTCATCACGTTGAACTGGAGTCTCAGCAGCTCTAGACCTTTCAACAGTCAGACAAACATCACGTTCTTCGGGAGTTTCGTCAGCCCGTTGTGATTGTAAATTAACTGCATTTTTGGTGCGTTTAGAAAGCGAAGATATTTAAGGTGGTTTTTTTTTTGTTTCTTTTGTTTTGGTCAGTATGATCTCTCACAAAATAAATGTTTAATTCGTTTAGAATCTGGGATTCAAATGATTTGCGAAGAAAATTGTAATTACTATTTAAGTACTTCCTTTCAATCATTATTAGGCAAATATACCATAACAGGTCAAATTTTTTATTTTCAAGATTCAATTTTCGGCAATAGAAAATATTTAATATTTTTTACTAGGGAAACCATAAATGACCTGACCATATTATACAACCGTACTGCTAATTGGTTCCTTAAAAAATTATGTATGCTGTAAGTAGTTAATAAATTAAGGCAGTATGGTGTCATCAATGGTCTGGGTCTACTGTTAATGGTACCTAAGTTACACATGTCCATCTATGCGTATTTTTACAAACATATAATAAAACAGGTATTGAATGAACAGCCAATACACTTGACTTTAGCTGCAATAGTTTATCAGATATATGATAGATATTAAGTATTCACTTTCTGTCTAAGAATTCATATAAAAATAGAGTCCATTTAGTTCCCTAACCCGAAGTGTTTATATGTGTGTCAAAGTGTTTCATGCTATATTCCAGCTCTAATAGTTTTCCATGTACACGAACTTTTGAATCATATTTATATGGGAGAGTCTCACTCTAATTGCTAGTCCGGCAATTTTTTCACAAATTATTCACACGGATTTCAGTGTTGCCCGTGTACAATTTGATGATTTTATCTATAATGATTTCCGAGATATAAGAAGTTTTACATTTAAGTACCACGCCCCCTTTTACAGCTCATCCCATTTTTGTCTAAAATATTCATATTAATACTAAAGTGGATTCGACAAAATTTTAGGACTCTAACTGTTATATTTTCTTAGATACAATAATTTAATATTTTGTATATGGGAAGTGACACTGCCACTATAGCCAATCCGCCCATTTTATTTATATGTACGTCAAAGTCGTCCATACAAAATTTGAGGACTCTAGCTGATGCAGTTTATGAGATATGCAACATTAAATACTTATTGGATATGTGGGCGTCGCACCTCGCCTACGTGGAATTTTAAAATAAAAAGTAGCCTATAGTTCCTTCCAGACATACAGGAAGGTACTGTTAAAATTCCAATGAAATCGGTTCAGCCGTTTAGCCGTCTATAGACTTCAAAGAAATAAACACACATTCATTTTTGTATATAAGCACATACCCAGCTAGCATTTGGAAGACTGTTTTTAAAAAAATCCCCTTGCTGAGTCTTTTAAGACTACTTTTGGTGATCAAAAACTTATTAGTCAGTTACGCGATTAAAAAAAGACTCAAAAATGATTCGCGCCAATGAGTAAAATGAGTTCGATTTAAAATACAATAAAAAATTGTATAGCAATCGGAAATTAATCATTCAGACGTTTAAAATGTGACTATTATTTCCGTTATTTATTATTATATTCTACTTATACTGAAGATTGAAAAACGCTTAATCAAAAACAGATCAGGCAGGTGTTTGAAAAGTGATTATAATTACGTATTTTATGATCATTTTTTAAGCAGATAGATAATTAAAAACTGCTTTTTTACACCCTCTCTCTATAAATTGTCGTTTATGTAAAAGATGGCTATGAAATAAAATACAATTTGTTTTTAAATATAAATATATTCTTTCTTGGGTAAACGCCGACTTCCTTTCAGCAGATTTCTGGCAAGAACTCCGAGTATCTTAAAAATCTATCGTTCGGAGTCAACGTTAACTCTAGGTCCCGCCACTCACGTATAAAATTAATGTACACAACATGAGGTGGTGTGTGAAGCTAGGCCGTAACCTGACTGAAAGGTTGTAATGGCCAATTATGTATGTATGCATGTATGCTTCCTTTGTTACTCAATGTTCATACGAACGTGATTTTTGAAATCGCGGCAGAGTAAGCGTAGGTCTTAGAAAAGCGACTAAAAGCAGATTTTGAAATACGACTAATAAATGACTCAAATTATAATCATAAATGACCCAAAAAAGAATCCAAATTAATACAAAAATGACTGATAAATGACAATAAAAGGACTACTAAACATACTGATAAATTACTCATAAAAGACTCGTATGCGATTAAACGATGACTGAAAGACGACTCGAAAAAGAATCACAAATGACGATAAATAAGACTAATAAATGATCAGAAAGCGAGTCGAAAATGATTATAAGACTACTAGAAAAAGAGTCGAAAATTACTCTACACTAATATAGAAAATGACTTTTTTAGAAGAGTCGCCCGTAGTCACATTTTTCTCCCGACAAAAGAGTCTTTTATGATTCGAAAATGAGCGCATATTCTAGCTTTTCAATCGCGCAGAAGAATCAAAAAAGACTCGAATTTGATTAAAAATTTCCAAAAATGCTGGCTGGGTATAAACAGTAGATGTAAAATTCATTAAAAAAATTACATATGTGACGTATGAGCGATATCTAATTCCAATAATTTTCATACGTCAAAAAATCATAGATTTTTTTATTGCATACTTGTCAGGGTAACTATTGTAGTAGATTTATTATGATGCGTATGAGTAATATATTTCAAATGCAATTAAATGTTAAGTATGTAGTAACTAGTATATGTGAGCGTGGCACCTTGCTCATTTGAAATTTCAACATGCAGGAAGATACTGTGAAAATTTCAAGAAAATCGGTCCGGCTTTTTAATCGTCTATAAACTTCAAACATACACACATACAATCAAACACTCATTCATTTTTATATATACAGACCAATAGAGATATATGGGGCTAAAACAGCTCAAATAGAATTGGACAGGATACGAAGACTAAAGTTTGTTGGTAAAACCGAGGCAAAGAAAATGGTAATGGAGAGCTTTGCAGGATAATGGGAAACATGTCTAATACGATATTTTTTAGGGGACTTTGTGACCTAATTAGTGGAGTAGTTTAATAGTTACAGGATAGAACTCATGAGCTCTAGTATTATGAAAAATGTTATGCAACAAAATTTAAAAGAAAATTTCCATTCATTTCCTTCTCTGGCATATGAATGGTTAAACAGTAGATATAAGGATAGAAGCAGGATTAAAATATTGAAATATTGACACGTTACAAGGGATCGCATAGTCTCAAAACCATAACGACAATAGCAATAATATGTAACGGACTTATGTTTCTTAAGCTCTGGAAAATGTCATCGATTGTATTGTAAAAACTATGAATATATCCGGTTTCCTTGACTTCCTTTGTCGGCAAAAGTTGTCTAAACAGGATTCATCTTCTACCCAAGACCTTGACACTATCGATAACAAGTCCACCTGAATCTCTCGATTTCTTAAATTTCTTAGGTTTACAGTGTATTTTCTGCACTAATAGCTAAAGCAATGTATTTGTCATTGCAATAATGTACGTAAGTTTGTATGTATTTGTGTATCTGTAACTATTTAGGCGTACTCGTTATGGTATCCAACCACAATTTGCAAATACCCAAGGCAACTTGTATGAGCGGTTTTTTGTTTTTTCTTTTTTTTACTCTCTCTCGATGGTCTTCATTTCCGGTAAACGTACGCTGCTGTACTATGCAAGTGCATCCGTGTGTATTTGTTACTAATGTGGCTGCTGCTGCTGTCGTTGTTTATGGCGTGGGTGTCTAAATTGTTGTATTTTATGTTTTTTACAGTTAAAGGTTAAATTTACAGTCGATAACAGCAATAAAAAAGACAGAAAGAACGAAAAAAAAACTGTTGTGAACAAGAGAATTGCCGCTGACGACGTTTAAATTATAGCGCTCCGCCATTTATGTATTGATTTTTGATGTTTTAAATTGTTTTGAATTCGTTTATAATACATATGTATTGGGTCTGCAGGAATAATGTGAAGGAAATGCTTATGTCTAAGGGGAAAGCAATTTTTAGGGCAAATATACGGATTTTTTGCAAATGTAATACAATAAACATAATATTTGATTACAGTTCATACGAAATCACAAGGCTTGCATAACGCTTTCGTAATTAAATCGATGTAGGACAGTATGTAAAAACTTCAAATAAATGGCTCATCTTGCAGTTTCCATATAGTGGCAGATTGAACACAATAAAATTTGCTCAGTTGCTCGTAACATACAAAATTAGTCATTACAACCCTTCAGTCAGGATTACAACCTAGTTTTTCACACCACCCAAGATGTGTCTGTTAATTTTATACATGAGTGACGGAACCTAGAATCTAAAGAACTTATCAGAATTTTTGCCTGAAATCTGTTGAGACGAGTTCGCCGAATATTTCTTTTATATTTCGTTTTGTTAGATTTTGAACCGTGGCCTCACTTCTAACAAACCAATAAGTCAGCAGTGATAGGTCCACGTCTTTGGTGAGAACAGAATATGTCTGTAGATTGAGAGTGGATGCTTGCAAAGATACATTTAATAAAAAAAATGTAAAACAAAGAATGAAAAAAACTTTTCACAAACCAAGTGGATTTAAGGCAATCAAAACTTTTGTTGAGAAATTATAATAAGACGTCATCTGAGTGTTACAACAGTTTATCCAGGAATAAACTGAGGCTGATAACCGATCTTTGGACAGAGCACGGTAGACTTAATACACACCTATTCTAAATTGGAGTTGCTCGGAGCACCCTGTATATTTTGGGGCGATGAGCATAAATTCTTGGAAAACATTTTTAAAACCTGATGGCATTAACCATCCCAAAAGAAAACGTCTAGATGTCTACCAGATGCTAGGTAGAGATTTGTCATTGTCGACAGCGAGCGGCGTCCTGAAGTTTCTCAGGTCAATTGACATGCGAGAAACTTTTCACGATAATTTAATTTTTCCAGAAATATGCTGAGCCAACACATATCCACTAGACTACGACGGCTTCAGTTGCTAGAATAGTTGGAAACTTTTATTTCTGCTCGAAAAAATAAAAGTCAAAAATAACTTTTATTTCTGCTCGAAAAAATAAAAGTCAAAAATAACTGTTATTTTTGCTCGACAAAATAAAAGTCAAAACATAACTTTTATTTCTGCTCGAAAAAATAAAAGTCAAAAAATAACTTTTATTTTCTGACTTTTACGATAAAAGTTATAACAGTTACGGTCCCTGGTTTTGAGTGATCTGCCTGAAAACAGCTACCGGTGCGGACAAAATCAATAACAAGATGATTATGAGGCCTTCCTGTACAGCCATGATGATTCTCTTTTTTATTTTGAATACTGTGTTACGAATTGAATATTTCACAGCAGAGTCTAAGGTTTCCGTAGTAAAAACAATTCCTAAACCTGGCATAAAAATGCCAACCAACTTATTGCCACTCTACCAGTCCAGCATTTATTCCTTGAACAAATGAAATGCTTGTCATGTAGCTAGACCTCTCGGATACCCATCGCTGCTTTAATATTGACTTTCACTTTCGTTTAAGAACATTACGAAACCGAGACACCTTATTGAAACACACAAAACACTCCATGCAAAGTCAGGAATTGAACATGTAAAGTACAACTCTGTTATGAGACAGAAGAGGGTGTCAGTGGTCAATTCTGCTTTGAATATTAATTTCCGGTAATTATTGCTTATTTTACCAATACAAACACTTTTAGTGGTTCTCATTGACTACTTAAAGCAATAGTTACACGTATTAATAACAAGAGCAACAACACCAATAAAATACACACTATTGTTGTTCGTAATTGTTGTTGTCAATTTGCATTGAAGGCACAGCTTACAATTTAGCACAAATCAAATACGGGTTTGATTCCTTTTGTAGGCCTCTTTTAGGCGAAACGCTTTTCATTGGAATTAAAATTGACAACGATTCGTCACAATTTGAGGTCAACCAAAAAACAGGACATACCGATACACAGCAATTGACAATTGTCTACAATGGCTAACGGCAGGTATAATAGAAGAATGCAACAGACATTGTGAGTGGGTGTGAAACTTTATCGTGAGATCTAGTGTACTCTGGGTCATTGGAATAGGATTACGTAAGATATGTTGTAACAAAAATTTTTTGATTTTCGAAAATAATAGCCCGATCTTAGTAAAAAAAACGGGTTGCGTCTTTCGACTGACAAGGTTTTAATCTAATGAAAGGATCCCACTTAGGCCAGGGGTTAAAAAATTGAGAGGCCAACATATGCGTGGTTAAAGGTTAGGCTGAGAAGTTCGTAGACTAATCCATGGTAGGTAGGTAGGTAGAAGTGGCTGTCCCTCGATGGAGACCTGAGCGGACACACCTAGGCCGCACACAGGGCCCATTGATACCCCGGTTTCTCATTTCCCCTATTCTAGAAAGCATTCGCAGCTTCCAATGAAGTGACTGAGACTGCCAATATCCATACATGACAGTTCATCTATATCCTCCATATAGTAGACACCCAGGTACCTCTTTCTCCTCCGACCAAGTGCCGGACATGTGCACAGAAGGTGAAGAATAGTCTCATCCTCCTCTTCATTTCCACAGCTTTTGCAGAAATCATTTGCAAGGTATCTAAGACCAATACGCCTCGCATGCGTAATAACCCCGATAACAGTGCTGAGCCTACTTCTTTGGAGTTGCCCACATTCTGTTGACGAGATCTGCGGTTGCATTGTCAATTATAAGTTTGGTTGTGCGCCTCCTGGTCAGCTCATCCGCTCTGCAGTTTCCAGGAATACCATTATGTCCTGCCCATGTGATACAGACATCATATCGGTTCGCAACCTTGATATTGAATTGAGATATCTGCGACAGTCGTACACCGTCTTGGGGTTTATTACACTGGAATCCAATGACTTGATAGCCGCTTGGCTATCGGAAAGTATGATCATTTTCCGCCCATGAAAACTTTTGTCCACAATAATTTTCACCGCAGCCTGAATTGCCGACACTTCCGCCTGAAAGACGCTGCAGTGATTCGGTAGCCTTATATACTTGGATATTCCGATTGAATTCGAATAAATACCGATTCCAACGGCTCGTTCCAGTTTGGAGCCATCGGTGTAAATTTGTGCGGAGTCCCTTTGGATATTTGCTGATGTCCTTCTTGAGAAGTCATATTGCGTTTTCATGTAATCACTGCTTCCGACAATATTAATCTCTTCAGGTATCCTTGAATGGCCAATGCGCGATGCATGCCATTGTCCAGTAGCCCAGAGACGCCTACTAACCTTAGCCGCCACATTCCCGCAATAGACGTCAAGCGGTAGAAGATACAATATCATCTCCAGAGCGACCGTAGGAGTAGTGCGCAGGGCACCCCTGATAATTATACAAGCAGATCGCTGTAACCTGCATACCAGGTTCAAGTTCGTTGTCCTATTTAGGGATTCCCACCACTCTAGGCATCCGTAGGTAAGGATAGGTCTGACCACCGCTGTGTAGATCCAGTGAGCCATCCTAGGTTTTAGGCCCCACTTTTTCCTCAACACCCTGTTACAGGCGTAAAGGGCAATAGAGGCTTTCCTCAGTCTCTCAGTAATATTTGGTCTCCACGATAGCTTCCTATCCAGGATAAGGCCCAAGATGCGCGCTTCCTCCTTGAGTTCAAGTTCCGCCCCATACAATCTCAGTGGACGAAAAGGTGGAGGCTTCTACTTTCTCGTGAAGAGTACGACCTCAGTTTTTCCAGGATTAACACGCAAGCCCCGACTAGATGCCCACTCCTTAAGCTTTCCAAGAGCAAGTTGCATCCTGTCTCTTATAGTGTCGACAAATCTACCCAAAATAGTGAGAACAACGTCATCCGCGTAGCCAATCGCTCCACATCTCACGTGTTCCAACATCACTAGCAGCTCATTGATCACAAGGTTTCATAGGAGAGGGTGATGAGCGAGCACCCCACCCCTGGTGAAGAGCGAGCACGCAAGCGTCGAGCAGATTGTTCTTCCACACAGTAGTCTGGATATCCAGTTCATCAGAGTGTCCTGTACATTCAGTCCTGCCAGTGCACCGGATATCGCACCCAATTCTACGTTGTTGTAGGCTCCTTTTATGTCAAGAAGACTAATCCATAGAAATTACATGAATTGAGCTTCAATTTACTTCCAGGTCCATTGTCTTCCTCACGTCTGGTTCAATTTTAAAAATGTTTTCATAGTTAAGTTTGCAGACAGACTTCATGTTTGAATGCTAAGGTCCTACATGGACCAGGTTTGAGGTCTATTCTGGTAGTGAACACCTAAGATTATGAGTCGAGTAGAAATCCTATTCAGATCGTCAACAATGGAATTTCCTTATGTGTGGAACCCATATAACACACATACACACTTTATTGGTCGATACAACCCTTCAGTCAGCACTCGACTTAGCTTCTCACACCATTTATGTGGCATTGTTTTATACATGGGTGGAGCGAACTACAGCTTAAAGTAGACTCCTAAGGGCAGATTTTTGAGAAACTTTTCATGGCATTCTTATTAACTCCAAAGAGTTTTTGCCAGAAATCTGCTCAGTTGAAGTCACGGAAGAAATATTTTGTTTTTTATATTTGAACCATTGCCTCACGTCTAACAAGCCAACACACTACCTACTACACAACGACGACTTTGTGGAACCCTTATCAGTGCCTTTAAATAATACGAAATTTTCCTAAGAAACTCGACGAGGACGAACGTGGAGGCATCCTTATGAACTTAACCTTAACTTGGTTTTCCTGCGTAAATTAACTCTTAATATAAGAATACACTACAGCTTATATTGTCCACTATTACGAAGCCAATAGTAACCTCTAGAATCCCACTGGGGGCATTAATAGAGTTAACTGTACAAAAACTCTATATAAAACTCTACAGTACCATAGGCCTTTGCCAACTCTTTTCCAAACATAAGTAAGGTGAAATCTACAACGACCCGATACAGCTTGTATGTATGTGATGATAGATTAATTACTTCTTGTCACTCTGTTTAGCCTTTCAATTATTTTATTCCCCTAAGAAAGTGTGGGGTTCGGAATAACCCCCAGATATTTTACCCTCTTGGATAGGGATAGTTAGATCAGCGTTAATTCTATCTTGAGGAAACACTTCTTTCTTTTTTTTAAGCAAAGTTGCTAAAAGGAGATCCCTAAGACTACAGGTTCTCTGGTTTGCAAGTGTCAGACGAGAGGCAAGAAGTACCTGACAAGAGGCACTTGGAAACCAGAGAACCTGAGCCAGAATTTATTGACAAAACATGTGTAGCTAAAGGTGATTTTATTTTAATTTTGGTGCATAGGTTAACTGTGTTAAACAACAAATATATGAGTGAGTAGGTACTACCGGCAGCTAACAACTTAACCGAACCTAACCTTACTCTAACTAAAGATAATTTAGGAACTTCTCCAGATGTTAAATGCCACTAGTTGTTATCCAACATACCACAAAAGAGTTTGGTAACATAGGCTATAGAACGTACATACACACACAATTGGCCATTACAATCCTTCAGTCAGGATTACGGCCTAGCTTCTCACACCACTGAGGGTGAGTGTGTGTTAATTTTATACTTGAGTGGCGGGACCTACAGTTTAACGTCGACTCCGAACGACAGATTTTGAGAAGCTTTTTCATTACAGGTTTATTTACTCTCAGAGTTTTTCCTAGAAATCTGCTGAGAGGGAGTCGCCGAAGAATTTTTTTTTTATATTTCGTTTTATTAGGCGGCCTGTGGCACGAACCCAGGCTTTACTTCAAATAAGCGAACCTACTAGACTACGCGACTACATAGCCTATAGAAGGATTATTTAATTGTAAACTGCAACGTAAATTCCAAATACAGAAATCGAAACTGTTTTTAATAATTTTTATTCACCAGATTTGTTTTCTTTTATTTTAACTTTTCTTGGACCTTCTTCTTCCAAAATACTATCGAAATATGATTTTTCCCTAGAGATAAAGAAAAAATGAAATCATGAAATGAAAATTGTAAAATCATGAAACAAACCGTATTTGGCGAAAGAAATTTATACGTTTCCTAGCCTCACTAGGTATAGTGATGTGATCATCCATAAACTTGCTAGTAGCCCAGGGTAGCGTATAAAAATCGTTTACCGGTCGACGATTAAATAGTGGATCAACATTATCTTCTAAAGGTAATTTCGGTGGGCATTTAGGAGGATAAGGTGCATCGAAATCACGCATATAACTGCTCGTTGAGAATCCCTTTTCAGCGATGCTTTCTTTAAACTCATCCATTTTAGTATCCTCTTCAACTCTGAAATACATTTTTTTTATTAGTTTGTCCACGGGAGAGCATAATTGAATTACTTACTCCCCTTTACTGCGTGGATAAAAATCGTCACGACGCTTAGCTTTTCTCTTACGAGTGCCAATAACTTTACTGCCTATTAGCAATGTTTCATGCGTTACCGACATGGGTGTAGGCAGTGATGGATGCGTGTAAAACCAATCTGCTTTTAAGCTCATTACGTAGATTTTTGTTTTCTTACTTGATATGGATTTTTATAAGACTTTAAAAAGATTTTGATGGATATTCTAATGAATCGTTATTGCTTAATGGCAACCAAAGAAAATAATAATAATTGTCACGAGATATGTCAACATTTTTGCCCTCTGCCTTCGTTTGTTAGTTATAACGTTTCATATCCTACTGAAGACAAGAACCTTAAAACTTTTTTCTCTAGAATTTGGCAGTACTTTTAACACAGTGATGGCTAAAATAACTTAAAAGTAGTGGTTGCTGTCTTCGATAAACATGTTGTATAAAATGCTTTTGGCATAAGTTCTACTAATAATATTTTTTGTGTCTTCCAACAAGGACATTGACAGTTAATAACGGCCATTTCGTTGAAGCTACATCTGTCAAACTAGCTGTCATTTATTCATTTTGTCTTCCCAAATCACCATGGGTGAATATAACATTCAAAAACACGTGCTGCGTGTTGACAACTGATTTTAATTTTCATTTAAAAATCATCTTCAGGAAAATGTCCTTTTTTGTGTGAATTGGTACGTAGTATTAGAGACGGTACTAATCCGCATTAAACCCAAAAACGTACCATTTATTCCGAAAATATCACTGAGTGGCTAGCGGCGTTTATGGTCAATACATCTCTGAGAACGACGTTGGCGATAACAAGAAGACGATGATTACAAATTTCTTTTGGTCTGAATTGAATGACATGAACACTAACAACTTGTCATTTCATATATTCGTACATACATAACTGGTCATTACAACCCCTCAGTCAGGATTACGACCTAGGTTCTCAGCCCACTTTATACAGTCAACCCTCCTATAACGCGGAGAGAGCGTACCGCTTTATAGGAGGGCTGTTGCAATTTCAGCCCCCCGTTGTATGGAAACCGCGTTCTGAGAGTACCGCGTTATAGGAGGGTTGACTGTATTGTGTGTGTTAATTGGCAGGACCTACAGTTTCAAGTCGACTCCGAACGACAGATTTTTTGAGAAACTTTTCATGGCAATTTTATTTACTGCCAGAATTTGTGCCAGGAATTTGCTCCAGAAAGATTTCGTTTTAATGGAGATGTCTGACCTGGGGTTTGAACCATGGCCTCACATTTGTCTATGTGTGTGATATGTCAACACACTATCTACTAGAACTTCGGCGACTCGTCGTTTCAACATGGGTCAAATTAAGACGCTCAACATGGATGGTGTGAGAAGATAGTTCATTATTCTGACGAAAGGATTTTAAGGGCCAATTAAACTAGTAGAACTGTGAACTATCATTACAGGTTATGTAAACCCGCTGGTAGAATCCAATTAGGACTGAAAGAATTAAAATATTCCAAGCTTTTCATTAGCCATCCGATGCGATGTTGTGGAATCGATTCGTTATTTGTATTTTAGTTCCCGATAAAAGAAGTAATGTATCTTAGGCAGGCAGAAAAGTGGGCTTGGATGTCCAGAATTAATTAAGTGGTAGAAAAAAAAATGCTGTGAATCGGAAAATATTTAGAAAAATAATATTTCGATCAATACGTACATACAACATAATTGGTCATTACAACCCTTTGGTCAGGATTATGACCAAGCTTCTCACACTACCTATGTTGTCTGTGTTAACTTTATACATGAGTGGCGGTACCAAAAGATTTTAGAGAAACTTTTCATGGCAATTTTTTTTTACTCTCAGAGTTTTTTCCAGAAATGTGCTGAGGGGAAGTCGCCGAAGAAATAAATATATTTTATATTCCGTTTTGTTGTCTGACCTGTGGTTTGAACCGTGGTCTCACATTTAATAAGCCAATACATTACCTACTAGACTGTACCTTACACATTTAACCATGACTTTCGATTCCTATTGCAAGCAAATGATCATGACTTTAAGGATGTTTTTAAGCTGATAATCTAAATGAACTGGTTGCGGCTGGTTGGCTTATTTACGATTTTTGAAACACTGTACTCACCATAAGCACCAAAACAAAATCTTCGACTGTAGCGATTAGGCCCATATAAACGCCTACGTGAGACGATTTCCCGGTTATACTGATCAAATATCACTCAGATACTCCTACCACACCCAATTATAGTCATTAACATTCATTTCTTTTGTATAAAAAAAGTTCTTTATAACCTTTTTATTAAAGTTATTAACATAACAAGCTTATCAAAATCGAATTCTGCCTGAATCAATTCTTGCCTTTTATGTTAAAGGATGATGTTGGTTCCTGTAATTATACGCAAAATTACACACACAGGCCCATTGCACACACAACACTGCACTGTACAACTTACCTGATTTGCCTTAAGAAATTTACTCGTTTACGTTGTTCCGTTACGTTGATCAGATGATCATCCATGAACATAAATTCCGACGTAGTTATACGTTCCTTTCCGAAATCATTTAATGGTTTACGATTCCAAAAACTATCGGGAATATTTTCTTTGGCCATTGTTGGTATTTTACATCGATTGTCATATGGTTGACCGTAATCACGCTGATATGATGTCGACATCAACCATTCCTTGCTAAGTTCCATTTCCATATTTTCAAAGCGAAAACTGTAAATACATTTTTTATTCGTAAGAATCTCCTTCTATTCACATTGTCTTACTCATTCAAGGGATAAGTTTGAAAATTCAACAATTTCTTGCAAACTGTACAGATAACTCTTTGCCTTTGCTGGCCCCTTACAAGCATCTCATGTGTGGTAGATAGTGGAAGAGTCTTATTGGTTTCCATATAGAACCAATCCGCAGTGTTATTTGGCTTAAACATTTTCAATTTGCAAAAATATATTATTGTGCCCTTAAGTTGTTGGTTTTCATAAACAAAAAAAATTAAATAAAAAATTAAATAAAAATAAAACAAAATTGACTCGTTCTGAGTTATGAGCTATTTTGAATGGCATATCTTAAGTCAGTTTGCCGAATGAGTTGCCAGGTCTATATTTACTGAATTTAATGCAGATGCAGTGTTAAGGTTGTCTACTGTTCGTTTATTAAAGATTGAAGTATTAGGAAATATTCAGGCCAAGTTTAGACAAAAATATAACGACTAATCTTGTAACCATTTGAAGTACCATTTGGTACTACCATTCCGGCCGGTATCTCACCAGTGGCAACAATAACGTAGCCTTCTTTGGTTGTCGTTGGAATTGTCGTTGCCTTATATATGTAGTCCAGTAGGTTAGTTATTAGACATAAAGGTCAAGGTTCAAACCCCAGGTCAGATATCAAAACGAAAATATGTGAATGGCAACGCATCAGTTTAATCATATGACACCGTTTAACCCAAACCATGTTAAATTCTTCTATTAATCCCCTTTGGACATTACTGTACTACGTTGCGAATATTATTGTTCTTGATTACGTACGATTCAACAGTGCTACCGCATCAGAAACAGCATCTTTCAGGGCGCGTTGACGGTTCACACGAATTTCGATAATAAAATTTAATAATTTGCAATCGTTGTTAATTTCTTAGTTTAGTTTAATACCGCATGTCACTTATGAAATAAGAAGAGTCATTATTATCTGGGACCAATTAAGTCCATGACTAACCTTTCAATATTCTTTCCTTTGAAGTTTATTCACCCTATACTTTTGTCTGACGATTAACTATACTATAGGATTCCCTAGAGCTTTCTGAATAGAACATTTGATTTTAGAATTCAAACTGAGAACTTTTGCTCTAAACATCTGGGACTCTTGAGGTTTATACCGATAGCTCGAAATAGCATGACAGGGTGATATGTGATATACTTATTAGGTGTTCTGATATTTAACATTCATATAGTTCGCCTAACCACTGTAGTGTTTTTCAGGCAGTGGCATGGCCATTCTGGGTGGCGGGATTTTCCCTGATAGTCTCTTGAATTACTCAGACATCGAGGCTGCGTCTAAGACTCTAACAAAAGTATTTTAAAAGCCCGTGCTTGTTTGTTAATGCCGGAAGTTTTTCAGGACAATTTCGAAAGGTGTTCTTAGGTTCCGAGACATACGGTACGGAGCTCATAATGTCCGACATGTTACATATGCATAGTTATACCGAATGACTTTCAGTCAGGATTACGACCTAGCTTCACACACAACATAAGTTGTGTTTGTTAATTTGTTATACATGAGTGGTGGGACCTGCAGTTTAAAATCGACACTGAACGATAGATTTTTAAGAAACTTTTCAGGGCAATTTTATTTACTCTTAGAATTTTTTGTTGAAAGTCACCGAAGATAATTTGAACCGTCGTGGCCTTACGTCTAATGAACCAACACACTACCTACTGGACTATGGCGACTTCAAGTTGAATATATTGGATGCAATATGGTATTGCTAGACTCTGCTTGATACGTATGTAGAAGAGAAGAGAATCAACACACTTTCGCCCTCAAATAGCATGGCCAGCCATAGCACAATACCGATTCTCATGCTGAATGACTTAACATTCCGTCAAATAGCTTCTATAGGTTTCAAGCGGGCCTAAAATAGATTTAAAGAAGGCCTAAAGTAGTCACCGCATTCTAGTAGGTAGTGTGTTGGCTTATTAGACGTAAAGCCCGGGTTCGTATCCCAGGTCAGACATCAAAACGAAATATGAAAAAAGAAAATATTTCTTCGGCGACTTCCACTCAGCAGATTTCTGGCAAAAACTCAGAGTAAATAAACCTGCCATGAAAATGTTTCTCAAACCCTGTCGTTCGGAGTCGACCTTAAATTGTAGGTCCACTAATGTATGAAATTAAGGCACACAACATAAGTGGTGTGAGAAGCTAGGCCGTAATCCTGACTGAAGGGTTGTAATGGCCAGTTATGTATGTATGTAAAGTGGATTTAAAGAGGAGAAAGAAACTGTCTTTCATCTCATGGGCCAGTGCCTTACTTTAATCATAACGTTTTCGACATTTATGGCCTCTCACTTTTTAACATTCTTTGCAGAACTTTCTAATATTGCTACAAATGCAAAATTTATTTCGTACCGATCCCGATCGTTTTTTCGGATGAATTAATGAATTCCCTTGCTGAGTATTGATTATGGTATAACAAAAGACAGAGCAGCAAACAGAGCAAACACACAACCTTTTAGTGCGTATTTTAGTATTCGTACATATTCGATATCAATAACATCATACGTGTTGTTAAGTATGAATATGATGAGTACTTCATACTTTGAATATGAGTAGAGGTTCCATGATATTAAAATAAGTATCAATGCGTATAAGTATCAGAAATAATGAGTATGATTCGATTGTACTCATATTTTAAATGCTCAATACTGATCTCTTTTACAGATCTTAATACACATCATAGAATCTTTCTATGTATGTATATAAAAAATGAATGTGTGTTTGTTTGTATGTTTGTATGTCGGAACTTTATAGACGATTAAACGGCTGAACCGATTTTCTTTAAATTTTCACAGTATCTTCCTGTATGTCTGGATTTATGTTGAAATTTCAAATGAGCGAGGTGCCACGCCCACATATACTACATACTTAATATTTAATTGCATTTGAAATATATTACTCATACGCATCATAATACATCTACTTATGTACTAGAATAGTTACCCTGACAAGTATGCAATAAAAAGTCTATGGTTTTTTGACGTATGAATCTTAATGAAATTAGATATCACTCATACGTCGCATATGTAATTTTTTTAATGAATGTTACATCTATATACATATGTATACAAAAAGGAATGTGCGTTTATTTGTTTGTGGATTTGTTTGTTTGAAGTCTATAGACGTCTAAGCGGCTAGACCGATTTTATTGAAATTTTCACAGTACCTTCCTGTATGTCTGGAAGCAACTATAGGCTACCTTTTGTTTTAAAATTTCAAGTAAGCGAGGTGCCACGCCCACATATCGAATAAGTATTTAATGTAGCTTATCTCATAAACTGCACGTATAGAAGGAGAAAATAGAATAGGAAATAATTATTATGAAACATTGTAAATATCAGTAACAAAATACATATTTTAAAATCCAGAGTTCTTCTTATTTTATTACGTTGAGGTTATTGACTAAAAATAATAAAAATATACATAAGAAAAAATTTATATCAATATATTTTGAATATTTATATTTCATATCGATAGGAGTAGCGAAGCACACTGAGTTTTAGCTAGTAGTAAATTAAAAATAAAAAGAATTTTATATTTTATAAGAATTTTTTTAATTCATTTTATTGAAAAAAAAGAAAATATATTTGTTTTTAACATATTGTTTTATGGAATAAAAATATTTTTTTATTTTCTTTAAGCTTTTAAGCTTAAGAAAATTAAATAAAACTGTAGGTAGCAAATATTTATTATTTTTATAATTTTTTTTATTTTTATTTTTTTTTATAATAAATATAAATTAGTTTAATTTACTAAAAAGGTGAACTTAAAAAGAATGTATATTACATAATGGGAGAAAAGGTTTTTTTGATAAACTTATTAAACAAACAAATTTATTTGCTTTAAATAATAATCATAATAAAGTATTTTTGGTATTAAATTTTTATTTAATTCTTAATAATTTTATTTATTTCGTGCCTAGTTTTGTGTATTTATTTTAGTTTGTTTTTATTTAAAGAGTTTTATTTTTAATTTTATTTATAATATATTGTTTTATTTTTTGTTTATTTTTGTTTTTGTTTTTCTTGCAATGCTTAAAAAAATAATTGCAATTATGAAAATAGCTGGAAAAAAAGGTTATTTCTTGTATTTTTTTTTTAGTATTTATTTTTAATAAAGAGTTTATATTTCTTTCTTTCTTTTGTTTTTGTATTTATTTTTTAGTTGCTTTAGTTTTGTCTAAGAATTTTTTTTATTTCATTTGTTTCGTTTTTTCCTTTTTTAACAATTAAAATTTGAGAAAAAGAATACTTTTAGTATTTCTGCTATAAAAATTTTTTGTTTTTATTTTATTTCATTGGAAAAGAAAAAATTCAATTTTATTTCATATATTTTGTAATTATTTTTTATATATTTTTTATTTTTTTGTTGTTGCTATGCTATCTTTTAATTATAATCAATTTTATTTTAAGGACATTCTTTATTTAATTTTTAATAAGTTCATCTGTTTGTTTTTGTTAAAGTTTAGTTTATTTTTTTAATAATTTTTTTATTTCTTTTTTTTTCCTTAAAATTCTGCTTTATAATATCTTTTTCGTTAAATATTTGAATTAAATTTATATTTTTTGAAAAACTTATTTTATTTTTTCTTTCTTTCTGTCTGTTTTCGTTTTTAATTTAAATATTAAATTTTATTATATTGTTTAGCATCAAATAAAAAAATTTAATTTCTTTAATTTATTTCTGTTTTATTCATAATCTATTTTTGTTTTATTCTTATATTTTAATAAAGCATTTTAAAAAATATGCATTAATTATACTCATTTACACATTTCATTTCTAAACTAGAAAATATGTGCTAATTCACACATAGAAAATTTTCTTGTTGAAAGTTTTATAAAAAAAATCATTTAAAATTTTTGTATTTAACAAAAATTATTTGTTAAATTCTAAACTTTTATTTGGAACTTCTTTTTATAATTAAACGAAGTGTTTTGGATCGCATAGCACTTATTGAGACAAGTGTTTTGATTTTATTTATTTCATTTAATTTATTCATAAAAGCTACAACATGGAGGTAGGATTGCCTTGGCCCTCTACATAGAAACAACAGAAACTAAATTTTGCTTTCATCCAGAGTTACAGTGAGCATCAAAAGAAACTTTACACTATGGATAGAATTCTAACTAAACTTTTACCACTTAATCAGAGTTCCCGAAAAAATTTTACAATACTGCGGACACAATAAAGCATCCCGCAAAAGTTACTGCGTGGTATAGATTATGGGATAGCGCTAGCATCGGTACACATTTCTTGGCCGTCACTGTCAACAGCAAGTACTTTAAATCGTTGGTTTCTTTTATCGTGATGTTGATTATCTTCAATGTGCCACACTGCTCTTGCCACGGCACCTATAGGTGAAGTGAACAATTAACGAAGACTTCACGTTGGACTTAGACTCTTGTGGCAATTTCATAAGTAGCAGGTGTACGCTAATAAGTTACAAACCGCAGTGTTCTCATTTATTTACGATCCTGATTTCCACATCAGAGTCATGGAAATGTGGATATTACAGATGAGATTCACCTAAAGAAGTAGCAGAGGATATTTAAACTATGTTACATTGCAGACATAATGGCATCAGTAGGTCTTTTAAAGTAGAAACATTTTGATGATCTCACACACACTTTGTTATATTTTAATTTAAAGGTAGGAAGCGCTTAATAAAAGACCCGTTACAAAGTGAATATCTAAAAATTCGAAGAAAAGAGAAGTAAAAATATGCACTCATACATACATACATAATTGGCCATTACAACCCTTCAGTCAGGATTACGGCCCAGCCTCTCACACCACCCCTTTTGTGTTCCTTAATTTTTTATACTTGAGTTTCGGGACCTACAGTTTAACGTCGACTCCGAACGACAGATTTTGAGAAACGTTTTAATGGCTAGAAATCTGCTGAGAGGAAGTCACCGAAGAAATATTTTTTTTTTTTCATATTTCGTTTTGATGTCCAGCCCGGGGCTCGAACCAGGGCTTTTCGTCTAATAAGAGAACACACTACTAGACTACGGCAACTACAACTACAAATATGCATTCAGTAGTCAAATATGTTGTATGTTGGCTTATTAGACGTGAGGCCTGGGTTAAAAAAACCGGTCAGACATTTCCAACAAAAGGAAATACGAAAAAAATATTTCTTCTACGATTTCCTGTCAGTAGAATTCTGTCAAAACCGGATAGAAAAATAAAATTGCCATGAAAAGTTTCTCAAAAATCTGTCATTCGGATTTGAAAAACTGTAGCTCCCCGCCATTCACGTATAAAATTAGCACACACCCAACAATGGTGGTTGTAGGGTTAGGTTGTAATCCTAACTGAAGGTTTGTAATGACCAATCATGTATGTGTGTATGTAAATGGTAATCGAACTTATCAGTTCAAGCATCATCCCACTATATGGTCTGTATAACGCAGTACTGTGAGAAAAGCGTTACTAAACGGTGGAATTCTAAGTAGAGTGATACCATGGATACTGTTTGAAACTACAACATACGGGGAAATAATTGCTTGGAGTACCATATGAAAACAGATAAACTTTTTGGAAGAGATTTCAGACTCAATGCAAAACATATACGAATAAAAGAATACACAAGCACAACTATTCCATGACTACTAGGTATACGTTACTCTAAAAAAAATATGAAAATGACGGCAAACAAGGTAGCGCTTTACATGATCCATCTTTTAATTCATTTGGACTTTTTTTTTAATTTTTTTTACTGAAAAGTAAAGCTTTGCTGGATTACAATTTAAAACTTTCAACAAGAAATAGAAATTTGTTGAAAGAGGCTTAAATATTGTTGCTTCAAATTTTTAAGCAAACATTTCTCTGTTTTATTTAATTTTTTTTTCTGCTTATTATTATAAAATATATCGTTTGTTTGTGTTGTTTTTGGTTTTAATATTTTACAAAAATTTTACATACAATTTTAAATGATTCTGAAAATCTACAACAAATTGTTAAGAAATTCAAGAACTTCTATCTCTTAAGCATTAAATATACAAACAACAAAGGAAAAATTAAAATAAAAATGAAAACAAAAACAAAAATAAATAAATCAATATACATACATACATATGTATAGTAGAGGGAATTTTTAAATTAAATTTAGCGATCGCTTTGAATACAGCACACGTTAGTTTAAAATTAGTTTGCAATGATGTTGTAGGAAACGTGTTGAATTCTTACAGCGATTGGAATTGTAAAAGACTGCTTGCCAGGATAGAATCAGATCAACGATTATCATAAATTTATACGGTATTCTAGCACTTCTAACACTACAATATGATACAATGCCATGGGCATTTATGAAATTACACACTGGCTGGCAATAATGAATTATTATTATGGTTTACGCTATATAAGTAGAATGACATGACTTAGATCGAGTGTGAAGTAATGATAAATACGAATAGTTGGGTGTTACATCCGTTAGCATATCATTATTAATACAATGCACAGACAATTTAATACTTAACAGTTACAAATACATACATACGTTACAATATTCAAATAAAATATTAAACAGTTATTAAAATTTAAGGGTGACCAGAGCAAATAACATCATTACATAACCATACATTTTTTTAATGTTTTAATTTCATAAACGAAATTCTAATCATAGAATAAATATTTCAAATATAAATTCAGATTATTGTAATAGTTTATCAATGCTTACACTAAAGCTTAGCTTTCGATTACAGTATGCTATCGATAACAAAATCAAATAAAATTACATTCAGTTACATTAATTCTATGACCAGTATACAACGTCAGTTATTAGTTACGTAAACTATTCATTAAAGACTTACCTTTCAATACACAACATAGTCGAATGTGGAATCTTATCAGAATAGTTGAGTCTTATGGTGTTTTCTTTTCTACAAAGAAAATGTCACCCTCTTACAAGGTGCATTAAAAAAATTGCTGACCAACCCTGTTATAATGTAATTCTTATTTGAGATGAACATAACACAAATATGAAAAAAGGGTATGCCCCGTGCCCTTAAAAATATGTTTAATTTTTTGATTTGTTTTCAATAAAATATGTAAACATAAAAAAGGTGTTGCCAGATCGCTAATTTTTCGATATCACTTTTTTAGAGCTTTTTTTTATAACCAAATAAAATTTTTTTTAACACAGTTCTAACACTGAATGCAATTTTTTATATTACTGACCACGTAGCTTTAATAATGTAATGTTCTCTGAAGGTTACCCCACAAAACAATGAAAAAATTAACTTCAAAATTGGATAACGATACTAGGCGACTTTTTTTAAATTTCATCTGGTAGCCCTATAAATAAACAAAAGTCATTTGCTTTACAGGGCATTATCAGCACTCTCGATTTATACAGGGCGTAAAATGCAATGCCCTCCACCATTTTCAAGTGCGAATTATTTAGAATAAAACATACCACCCTTTTAGAGGGAGAAACATTTTTAAGAAACAAACACAAAATTGCATTTTTTAAAATAAAGTGCACATTTTTTGGTAGAAAAGAAAACACCATTAGATAACCCTTGTACTACCCGTATACTATACGTATACCCGTATACATTCAAGCTGAAATAATGACTATAAAGACTGACAGTAAAGTGGCTATTAAATTCCTGCACAAATCTAAGATTGTCGTGAATACAGGTTGTCACCAACAGATATGGCTCGTAAATTGGTAATTTTTTCGTTAAAAGAAACGCTTACAACCTTGCTTCTGCAGTAGCTATAACGACAGTCATTATGTACAGTCATTGTTCGGCATTTGGAATGAAAGGTCTTTAGGCATACGGAGTGTGTTGACTGAAAGTTTGTTGCTGAACGATGTACTGATTGCACCCTACGAGTCATAAAGCCAGTAAGTCGGGCATAGAAATTGAAAAAGCCCGCATCTTTATATCCATGATGTGGCGTGAGAGCTTATCTAACCGTGCTTATGAAGAGCGATCAGTTCTCTGACAACGTTCCCATGAACATTTTTCTTCAAGATGGACTAAGATGTTGTGAGAATCTTGCTAATAACTCATTACATAATAGGTTCCGTCAGTTCCGTCATAAAAGAAGTGCAAATGGCGGTGAAAATAAAAACCACATTTGAAAAATAAACATAAGGGAAGAGTATTTAATTAAGACTCGCTACCCGAATATGGTATTAGCTTTGTGATGACAGTTCACGAGGTACTAAGTAGCAGTGAAGCCAAAATAAGGAGATTATACACAATTTCAAAATGATCCGCGAAGTAAACATTGCCCAAAAACGTAATTGCTATATACGCTCCACGAGCAAAGACAGACAACAGTATATAATATGCGAAACATCTATGCTAGCTACGCGGCATTTAATAGAGTTCGAAATATAATTGACATTAGTGGTGCGTCTACGATTCGAGTTTCTGAATCAATTGACGTTGCACTGCCAAAGGAACTCAATGGAGGAGGCTATAGACATCTGGAGTGGGAACAAAGCTCTAAAGAGGAACGGAAGCCGGCTGTGAAGCACAACATCAAAGTAGAAATGTCTCATGTAGTTAGTGGACGGGGAAGAGGAGTGAAAGAGTCTTTAAAGGTCTGAATTTAACACACAAAACCGCCAGGATAGCTCTTTCACAGATTATAGTGAATTTCCGGAAGAGACTGCAAGCATGTGGATGTGTCAAGGACAATAAGGATGGCAGTCGTGACTGTACAATAACACTATGATGCCAACATTAAATTTTCTCAGGTAGATTTGCTTCAAATAAAAGCTTATTCGTCACTCATTGCAAGCACCTCTGTCACGTATAACCAAGGCATGATATTGATCCAAAAAACCATGACACCAGCAATGTGCGAAACTGTAACAAACGATATGACTGTATGCTTATAAGAAAATGTGTTTACAGAATTTATAACGAACAAAGTTTATCTCTATAAGGGTCCTGGTTGATATTGAGCTGTAAGCAAATTATTATGGTAGTATTGACATATTATCCTGGATGGAAATTTATGGCAAGCAAAAATTGAATATACAGAACACATGAGAAACTTGCGGGTATTTTTTAAACAAAAGTTTATGCCAACAGAATGTTTGGCTCAGCGATGATTCAATCAAAATTTGTTTGCAATAGGAATAGGAGATTTTGAAGGATATAATTGACCACAAAAGAGATAAAGAGAGGCGAAGACTCTTTTCTACATATACATACATATATATATGTTCCTCTTACTTCCCTAGGGAGCATAGGGCCGCCTTTTCTACATATACATATCTGGACGAAATTGAGAACATCTAAATATTTTCTGGGTAACTAAAGTGGTAAAAAAATATCAGTTCTATATATGGCCATGCATTATAGCATCAGAGAACATTTTTTCAGCACATTTATCGCTTCAAGCCCAATATGTGGATGGAGGACAAAACACAAGGACACATACATATTTCGAAGTTTTAATTCGCTTCAGAAGACAACATCTGTATTTATATCTGTTAAAACGTAGATATTTAATCTTGTAAATATTTAAACGATCACACAAGTTGTGCGACATGTCAGTATCGTGTATTCAGTAAGTAATGAGAGCATATGACATTGAGGGAAAATATGAATGGAATATCTGTTCATTTTCTAAAATTTTTCAAGAATCCATTACAGTACATTAGAGGGGAAAGTAGTCTTATTCTATGCGTAGGTAGTGTGTTTCTCAAAAATTTCTCGCCGATAGTTTAAAAGTCGATTTTAAACTATCGGTCCCGCCACTGATTTATAAAATTAACACACACAAAATAAGTGGTTGAGAAACTAGGTCGTAATCCTGACTGAATGGTTGTAATGACCAATTGTCTATGCGTGTACATATCATTACATCATTTGGTATTTTACTTAAAAGTAAAAAGGTCTGTCGTTAGATTTTTATTTTCATTTTTAAAAAGTGGGTAGAATTCTGTAAAATTTCTTGTCAGACTTTACATGCACACATACGCCTATAGTGTAAAAAGGCCTCTACTAAGACCTTATCCTGAGGTTGACGTTGACATAATAGAGTCGGCAGTACAATGGTATGTACCAGAGATCCGCAATGATTATTCAAGAAGATTAGTAGAATCGAATCATGCTCATAATTTCTGATACTTATACGCATTCATACTTATTTTAATATCATCGAACCTCTATACACAAAGTTTGAAGTATTCATCATATTCATACTTAATAACAATGTTGTTGATTTCGATTCTCCATGACTCAACATTTATAAGAATCACAAAATAAGTATGATTCGCATACGAATACTACAATACTCACTAGAAGGTTGTGTGTTTTCTTTGTCTTTTTTGCTTAAGTGTTTTTTTCCTCTGTTGTAAATGCAACAACAAGAAAAACTTTAAATTTCGATAAATGATTCGAATCATTTATGAGTATTATAAGTATTTATCTAAAGATATGAATCTTAATGAGTAGGCTTATGAATCAAACATATTTCGAATAGTATGAGTTTGGTGTTAACGTTGTACACATACCTGTTGCAACCTGTACTTATAAATCAACGTTGTAGTGAGTACGACTGAATAAGAGTAGCTAAATTTCAATATTGTTGTCTCACTTATATTCAAAATTTCATTAATGCTTATGAGTAGCGAAAAAACGATTCATTGCTGATCTCTGGTACGAATGGTACGGTCAGTCTACACGAAAAAAAATAAATATTTTGAAATATATTCGCTTACGCTTGCAGTAGGGTTAAGTTTAAAACTGGCCACCCTAAACTACACAATTTTAAAAGTTTTGTTATATATTTAAGCTATAAAATATATTTAAAATATATATTTCAATTTAATTTTAATTTAAGTATAGTGATAGAAAATTAAACTAAAATTTTAAAATTATTATGATTTATTTTTTTGTTATAGAACTAAACGAATTAATTAATTATTAAAGAGATTTCATGAAATTGTTGGAGATAAAAACAATAATTAATTTAAATAGTTACATTATGATAAAATTAAATAAAATTGTGCATTATAAATGTGTTTACAAAATGGCAAAAAAAAATAATTTAATTTTGCATTTAGAAAAAGTTTTATGTACAACAAGATATCATTTGTATTAAATTTTATGTTTTAAGTTTAGCTTAACTTTCGAGTGTTTAGTAAATTTAGCCTTATAAATTACAAAGTATTTAATTTATATGGTAGTTTAAGTATATTGGCAATAGGCTTAAACTGTTTATCAATTTTATTTAATTTTTCTTTTTTTTTTTTTTTTGGTAATTTATCATAATATTGTTGTTAATCGTATAGATCGTATATATATTTAAATTTTAATTAATTATATATTTAACTATTTTTTATTAAAATATTAAAGCTGACACTTAACCAGTACACCACATGGTTTTATTTTTTTGTTTTAATTTTTTTTTTTTTTAATTATTTTTGTATTCTTTAGCTTTTTTTAGTTTATTTTATATTATTATTAATGCAAAAATTTTACAAAACTTACAACCAAATTTTAACCGGAAAATGGTTAAATGGTTGTTTAAAAAATATTTTTTTTTTAATTTTTTAAAAAATAAAATTAAATTTTTAAATATTTTTTTGTTAATTATTTTTTATTTGCTATTTCAAATTTATACAGTTAAAGTATTCATCTTTTCTCAATTGTTTATATTTTATTTAATTTTTATTTTTAAAAATATTTTAGCTAAAATTTAAGACACATTAGGCTTGTTAGCATTTTATTTTTCATTTTAATTTTAATTTTAATTTTTTTTTTTAATTTTAATTAAACTTTAGTTTTGTTTTAAAAATAAAAAAAAATTAAATTTTGTTTAAACTTTAAAATAAATTTTTTAGCATTGTTTGGTTTTATTTTGGAGTTTAGTTATAAAGGGTGGCAATTTTATAATTTTTTTTTTCTTTAATTATTTTTAATTTTATATTTTCTTAATTCCTATTTAATTTATAAAGTTTTGTTGTGGTTTGTTTGAAAATGGTTTTCAATTTGTTTTTTTTTTTTTGGTAAAGAAACCGAAAATTCTTTGCATGATTTTTATTTTTTAAAGGTTCTTTTTTAAATTTACGTTTTATGTCTTATGCGTTCCAATATTAAACAAAAAAAAACTTAAAACCAAAAGAAATGTTTAATAATATGCAGTAAAATATTATGTATGTATCTTTTTTGGCACTTTACAAATGCGTTTTTATTTAGAAAAAATAAATATTTTTTATTTATTTAAATATTTTTATATTTTTGTTGCATTTTGATGATTGTTTTCACATGTTAAATAAATTTAATTTTTAATATTTTATTCTTTCAGTGTATTCAATGAAAAAAAAAACGATTTTAAAGAGAGAAACAGAGGTATAATATGAATTTATTGTAAAAATCGTTCGATTTCTTCTTCTATTCTTCGAACACATGCCACTGTGAACATTACCGATCGGTTATAAAGGGTGATTTTTTAGCTTGTATCTTTTTGGCAACCCTGGTTTAAACAGCTCACGCACGTTTCGTGTTTTGTGCGTGTTAGATAGTGCGATTTAACGCCTTTAGACTATTTTTTGTACGGCTGTGTTAAAGCTCATGTCTATACAGACAAGCCCGCTTCAATTGACGCATTGGAAGACAACATTGAAGCATTTATTCGTGAGATACCGGCCGAAATGTTGGAAAGAGTGTGCCAAAATTGGACTAAGCGAATGGACCATTTGAGGCGCAGTCGCGGTCAACATTTGCATGAAATAATCTTCAAACATTAAATTATATGGACCGTACTATCGATTCAAATAAAGATTTCATGAATTTGTTTGAATTTTAGGTGTTTTTTTTCCTATAGCTCTTAAAAAATCACCCCTTACATCTTTTGTGTATTATATAAATGTGAAAACTTTTGCTGGGATACGATTTTTTATGTGAAAAAACAGATTTGAATTGCGTGGTGCACGATGAAGTTCCGTTTTCTTCGTAATATAATCAATAGAATGCTCATTAATACGTTGACTGCCAACCACGAGATGACTCGTAGATTGCGTTCCCTTCTAGGGTGCCAACAACGAGTTATCTCGTACTCACTAAATGTGAAAATATCAAATTGTCATTTTTGCACAGTTTTCTGAAAATTGTCGTGGGAATGTGTTACAACTTCTAAAATTTGTTTGCCTAAATATATATGACATCATGTATCCCATTTATGCAGTGCACTTGACTAGAAATATCAAAACGTCCAATAAAGGCCAGCCTGTCAAAGCTAAATCTATAGAATTAGTCGTAATTTATTTAGTCCGTATTGCTGAATCACCATGGACGGACAGGGTATTCAACAAAAAATCAAAATGTTCTGTTCGCGCTCTTTTCGATCGCGACGCTCCCTTTACGTTTCGCTGAATGGGTTCGCAAACAGTTGGCAATTTACCTTAGTTTTCACCGCAAAATTGTCTTCAGCCACAAACACTATTTCTAGATCAGTGTGTACGTAAACACACAGGACTCCCGAAATTGGAACGATATCAAACCATGATACCATCCAAGACCGTTAGATGCATCCCTGTTGAGTATACATTTTTGGCTGAAGGCATCAACGGCTCATATTTCTTTCAGAACGGCATTGAACAATGATTCCCTCCTTATTTTGGCCTGACTTGAATTACAAGGATATATCGTCTCAAATGGGCGGAGCTGTGTGTCACACAAGTCACGCTACATAGGATATTCTGCGCGGGCGATTTGAGGGCATGGTCTTCTTAAGTGGTGATAATGTGAACTAGCCACCAAAATGGTACGTAAGTTTTTTTCTTTTCTGGCTTTCTTAGATTGCGAATAAGCGACAAACTGCAGCGGTCTTAAAAGACAACATATGTCTTCGGTTAAATTCAGGGTGATTCATCCAGAGAAGCCTAGGCTTTAATAAAATAAGTCTTTCAAACGAATAAAAAAATTTGATGATATCTTGAACGCAAGGCCGAACCATTAGAGAAAGAAATTGCTTCTTCCATACATCAATATAGATTGAAAAGTATGAACCTTTCCTACGAGGCTTTGTTAGTAGTTTCCGATACAGATTTTCAATATCCCCACGTTCACTTATTCTCCGAACTAAAAATGTCTGAAAACTCTAGCAGTTGTTGAAATTAAACATTTTGTAAATCGATAAATTAGAATAATCGATAAATTAGAATTAAAAGTTATCGCTTTCTCTTTGTCTCTATCTCTCTCTCTCTTTACTCTCTGGTTCTTTAACATGATTGTTTGTTTAATTATTATTTATTAAACTTTAACTTGAATAGTAATTTTAAGAAAATAATTTATGTTGGAAAAGAAAAAATTAAAAAATTTAAAAAAAAAAAAATTGGTATCGATAACGATAACGTTGATAATTTTAATAAATGTTTATGGTTTATGTAATCACATGAAATCTCTTTAATATAAATAGTTATTATCACTGCTCAATATATCCTCTTCGTCCTCTTCAACGATAACTTTATTGCGTATGGCATTGGTCAGATCATCGACATTCGTGAATGACGATGTGGCATAATCGATTTTATCAGCGCCTGTCATATCCTCTTTGTGACGTCCCCTAAGCATTTGGTAGTGTTGCTGTTGTTGCGGTTGACTCTGCAGTGATTTCATCGTCATCGCTATTGGCGTGGCCGTAGTTGTATTGCCTATCGAGTGGGATGATGATGATGATTGTAGTGGTAGTTGTGTTGTTGTTATTATTGTTGTTGGTAGTGGTTGTTGTGATGTTGTTGTATTGGAGGAATGTGCTTGATCGATATGATGAAGATGAAAGATATCCGTTTTATCTTGCATTGGCATGGGTGGTGGCATATTGGATGTGGACGATGATGCAATGACATCTGATACAGATGTTGCACTGGGCGGTGACATGGCATTGATTGAGTGATGAGACGTGAAACGATTATGTGATATTTTGTTACGTCTACTACTACTACTACTACTACAACTGCTGCACTGTGGTTCGACGGAGGTAGATATTGAGGAGGACAATAAACGTGATGATTTTATGGTGGATTGTTGTTGTTGATGTTGTTGTTGCTGTTGTTTATTTGTTTGTGTGGCTAGAAGATGGTCTTGGTGATGATGATGATATTGGCGATCGATATTACTAGAACTACTACATGGTATTTCCTTGTGCTCTCTAACCCTTGACGTTGAGGCTGCAGCAGCGCCAGCCATCATCGTCGGTCCCTTGTTATCGATCTGATCCCACCCCTATATCCACGATTCCTACATGGCATTCAGCATTCTCCTACTACTCCCACCACCTCGGTGCGGACTGTATTCATCGCGATCGACCACCGGAGCGCCGCGTCTTGTTGTCGGCGCCGAAGGTGGCAAATCACGCGGATCAATGACACGGGCCGTTGCTCCGGCCGAATAACGTCCTCCTCTCAGATCGTCGCGTTCATGCATAAGATCAGCATCATCCATAACCAAACGACTGCCACGCGATAAAGGACCATGCGGACCACCAACTACAGCACCGCCACCTACGGCTCCTCTATGCGGTGGATAGTCGGCAGCAAAGTTGCGTTCATCTAACAATTCCTCGCTATTGAGATCGTAATGCATGAGATCACGTTCGCGTGCATGCAGCCGTTCTCTTTCACGCTCACGTTCGTAACGATCTCGTTCGCGTTCTCTCTCCAAGCGATCACGTTCATAGCCGACACCAACGCGATCATGATGGCGACCAGAGGCTGGACGTCGATTTTGCGGATAGGAAGCACCTCCTGGAAATTACACAACGAAATTGAAATTAATAGACGTTCTGCAGGAATAGAATTTTTTTTCGAAAAGATAAAATACAAATTGCTGGGTTATTGAAAAAAAAAATTTTCGATTTTTTTTGTTTAATTTCTTGTTTAAAAACAGAATTCAAGCATTATTTTGATAAACATTTTTTATTTTTGTTTTTGTAGTTTATTTAAGTAATAATAATAGGAAGGAAACATAACAAAACTTAACTCAAACAATTAAATGTTAAAAGTTGAACGAAAAAAAAATGAAAAAAATAGGATAATAAGTAACAGCAACAATGTTATTTATTTGTTGTTTTTGTTTTTAATAATAATTAAAGAAAAGTAAACAAATTAAACAAATATTTAACAAAACTTCTAGCATAGGGACTTTTAAATAATTTTTATTTTTAAAATGTTGAACTGGTGGGGATTGTTTCAAATAACACTGATTTGAATGGCTTTGGGCGGATTAAGAAAACTTTTTTTGTTTTTTTTTATTCATTTTGTGTTAGTAAAACTATCGAAGCGTTAAAATGTATCAATGATGATTATGATAATGACGTTTGAACGAGGACTGTATAATACGTTTATAAATGCATTACTTGTGAGTGCTAAATAATGTTGAACTGCAAAAGTTTCAAACAAAAAAATGTAAGAAAAAGGGAAATGATATGTATGTAAGTTTCTCATGTAAATTTTTAAGCTTGGTTGCCTAATTCAATGCTATCAGAACTGCATTTGATATCAAATATCGGGTGGGCCATCTATCGGTTTAAATTTTAATCATTGGCTATTTTGAATCTGACAATACTTATGTCAATCTATTCTGTCACAAAATTCAATATACAGTAATCCCTCGATTTACGTCGCAGTTGGTTCCAAAAAAGGCGCCGTAAATCGAATGACGACGCAATTTGAAGTTAGAGGGTACAAAAAATTTGACGACATAAATCGAAATAACGTTAATCGAGGCATCGTAAATCGAGGGATTACTGTATTAGCTTCACTGAACGTAATGAATCTATTGAAGCTTGAGCAAAGTGGGGACTTATTGGGCCCGATGATATCGATTTTGCAAAAAAAAAAAATCATCTCTTCAGATGAAGTTCATTTTCATTTTAGTGGGTAGGTTAATAAGCACAATTGTCATATTTGAGGCTCAGAAAACCCACACGTGGTCTTACAGAAGCCCATGCACTTATTATGATTGAGTGTTTGGTATGGCTTGTGGAGCGGGGTCATCATATTTCTTCAGAAATGAGGACGGCACAACCATTACGGTTAATGGATGTACTTATCTCACCATGATAACCGATTTTTTTGTACCCACTCTTCATAGTATTAATGTGAACGACGCTTGGTTTCAGCAGAATGGTGCAACTTCCACATATTATCTCATTATTGCATCAAACTTTGATGGCCGTTCAATTAGACAAAATGATGATGTCAATTGGCCGCCAAGGAGCTGCGATTTTCTGTGAAGCGCTGTGAAGGAAAAGTGATATGCCGACAAACCAGAGACAATTGAACATTTGAAGGGCAACATTTCTGATCCCATTGCCAAGATACGACTCCATGCACTCGAAAAAGTGCACGAAAATTGGTTCGATCGAATAAGGTACTGTGAGGCCAGCCGCGTCATCTGTATAGAGTGATATACCGCTTCTAACCGGAACAATTGTACTTCGCAACAAAAAATTACGATGGATAATTCAATTGAAATAATGCGTAAGATTGCCATAGTCCAAATGAATTGAAGTGTACAGTAAAAGGTTGCCATAGAGTAAACAAATGTTCGGACACAAACTGTATTCAGTTGCACTTTGCTATACAGCTGATCACAATTATATTAGCAACCTCATAACAGTTATTACGAGATACTGGTCGCTGGATAACTCATCTGGAGACTAGAAATACCTCACAATACTTCTGTAGAAGATGAAATGAAGAGAAATTAGAGGCAGCTCTAGGACATCGTCTTGTTCCTCGCCTGGCATTTTGAACTTGAGACACTTGAAGCGGGCACCCAGAGTTTGTTGACAGAAACTGTCCTATTATAGGTGTTTTTAATAAAATCCTCAGTTTTCTTAGAACAATAGGCATGACTGAGAGATGCCAGCTAAGGCATATAATTGTATAAAGTAATAAACAATGTAGGTATTACAGCCGTACTCTAGTAGGTAGTGTGTTGGCTTATTAGACGTGAGGCCAGCAGATTTATGGCAAAAACTCTGAGAATAAAATAAAAGTGCCATGAAAATTTTCTCAAAAATCTGTAGTTCGGAGTCGATTTTCGGGTGTAGGTTTAACATGGGTGATGTGAGAAGCTCGGTTGTTATCCTGACTGAAGGGATGTAACGCCCAATTATGTATGTATGCATGTATTATAATGGGAGTTTATTCAACTCAAGTAAGCTTTGCCATTCGAGGCGGCTGTCCAGTTAAAATAACCAGTCTCCTAGATTTTTACTAGCAATTGGACAAATGACATGCTGCCCTATTACAAGTTGCCCACAAAAGGAATCAGTCTTAACCGCATTTCTATTTTATTTTTGCTTTTTTTTATTGCAATTATGTATGGAATATGACAGAAAATATGTATGCGTGTGTATATTGAAATGTTAACTCATTATGTGTGAATTAAAATATTAAAAAAATTAATGAATTGTAATGATTTAAGATACATAAAAACAACACTTTTTAATAACCATTTATAGTAAAAAAAAAGAAATCGATTACAAATATCACACAGTTAATGATGGTTTGGTTGATTGTTTAACATTCCTTAGGAGATGGGATAAAAAAGGTTGTCAAAAACTAAAAACTTCAAACGCATAGGGGAAATAGAAATTCAACATTATTTTACTCACTAATTAAAACATTTATAAATACGATAACGATACGATAACGATAACGATAACGTACAAAACAAATATTATGATGATTAAATTATTATATTTTAATATTTTTATTTCATTTCTCTTAAATGTTGTAAAGATTTTTGAAAAATACAAAAAACATATACATAATACGTATATAACAGGAGGATAATGGTTTGTTGTAGATAATTGACCAGAATTAGAAACAAAAAAAATTTTTTTTTTCTTTTTTTTTTTGACGACAAATTTAAGATGATGAAGAGCAAAAATAAATTTTAAATTAAAATTGAACACGTACTACAGTTCCCGGTGAAACTGAAAATAAAATTGAAATTTTTAAATCAAAAAAATTACACAATAAAATATTAAAGTAATGCGACGTAATGAATTTTAATGAAATATTTATGAAATAATAAAAACAATAATGAACTCTATAATGAACAACATATTTGAGTTTTTTTTATTGGAATCATTTGTATTTTATTAAAAACTTATAATAGCGACCTTACAACAACCCAATGAAAAATTCTAAAAACAAAGCAACGACAGCAAAAACGAAATAGATATCATGTATCGGGGTTTTGTTTTTTAGCTGCATGAAAACTATCGATATCGATAAATATGTTTTCTTAGGCTGAAATTTTAGGTTGAGATTTTCATTGTGCGATTTCGGTAGCAGACTATATTGAATTGAGAAACGACGAGTATTGGTACAACACATTATTGTCGCCGTAGTCTTGTTGGTAGTTTGTTGGCTTATTAGACGTGAGACTACGGTCCAAACCTAGACATCTCGATCAAAACGAAATATGAAAAATACTTCTTCGGCGCCTTCTCAAAAATCTGTTGTACGGAGTCGGTCGCGCCACTCATGTATACAATTGATACACGCAACATAAGTGGTGTGATAAGCTAGGTCGTAAACCTGGCTGAAGAACTGCAATGACAAATTATTTATGTATGTATATATACACAATATCTGGATAGAGAGATATCCGACAGCTACTCTCATATGGGTTCAGTAAGGATCTCTAATTGTGTTCAGTAAGGATTGCCTAGTCATCTTTGAACCTTAAAAGCCTTCAAATTGTAGAAATTTGTTCGTCAACATTGTTGTCAATTCGTAGAAAATTTTAAATAAGAAACTAGGTTTACGTAGCTATAAAATCCAGCTTGTACAAGATTTAAAACCAAACAACTATCGTGTAATTAATTGAACAGAGGTTAATTACTACATCAATAAGCCATATTTAAAGAGAACGCAATTCCATTAAAATTGCGTGGTTGGCTCGAAGCGCAGTCGTGACAAGTTCAACATCGACAATATTTGGTTACAACAAGATGACGCAACTTGCTATGCAGCACACTTGTTATATTATAAATCACTTGTTATGATTTGTTGCAAATTTAATTTGGTGATAACTGTCTTGCAGAACTGGTCCTGTTCACTGTCCCACACTTTCATGTGATTTAATGTGCCTCAATTACTTCTCATGGAGCTATGTTAAGTCATTGTTACATGCCGACAAACTAGCATGGCAGCTAATATTGAAGCCATAATTAGTAAAACTTTCATAAAGTGAAACAACGCAATTGAAATTGATGAGAAGAACGACGAGTATTCTTTAATGCACACTGTTCAGAGACAGAGAGAGTGCACATAAGAGAACGCAGCAAAGACGGATGTGAAAATTTTTCAGAACAGTTGAGTGTTAGATTGGCTTTTCCAATATCTGACAACTGTTGTACGATTCAGAGCATATGAAATGAAAATATACGGAAAATTACCGATAGTTGCGAAATACTTAGTCCATTGGAAGACTAAGTCCATTGAACCGGTATAAAGTGAGTGTCCAGGTACAAATATTTATTGTGAGCGAGCCTTTACTTTAGTTCTTTGTATTGGTGATGACATCGATCAAACATATTCAGTATACATCGAATCAGTGAACAAACAATATCATTGGAGTTATGCAGTCATTGATTTCGACGGTAGAGGAATAACAATTTTGTAAACGAAGTGAGGAGCAAACAATTCTGGCGGCTTAAAAGTTATGGGAAAGATTCAAAAACCTAGAAAATGTATGCCACATGAATTGAAGAATAGACAGATGGACAATTGTAAAACCACTTGTGAAATTTTGCTTTAAATACACGATAGTAAATCAATGTTGCATCGAAATATTGATGAAAAATTGATTTATTTTCACAATCATGAACAGAAAAAATCATGAGTTAATCCGGAACAACCACCAACTTTGTCTGCAGAATCAGATCGACTCGGCAGGAAGACAATTTTGGTACCAGAATGATACGATGTACCACGAGTTCCTATATTCTATTTTAAGCGTTATTATAGGTCGCAACCGACAATAAATAATCAATTTAATTGAAAAAGAGCCAGCACGGGCCACAAAACACGGCAAAGTGATTTCGCAACATAACAATCCATTTGCACTCTTAGCAAAACCGGTAAAGGATACAATGAAAGCATTGAACTGGGAACTGTTATTCATCCAGAGTTTATTAACAACACATGCCTAAACCAAGGCGATTTGTAGAGAATCCACACCTTCCTAAATCTTCCGCTATGCCTGAGAGAAACCAGCCAAGAGATATAATTGTATAAAGGAAGAGGTAATATATCTGATGCAACGGAGCCTTACAGGATCCAAGTTGGCTATGCACTTCAAGGCGGCCAACAATTTAACCAAACTTATTACGCTTGAAATTAATTTTTTAAAACATATTAAAAACAATCAAATATTAGTTGGATGATGAGCAATTAATGTTTTTGTTTTTTTAGTAAAGAAATTAATTTTGTTTACATAGGATGAGTAGGATTTTAGTAAAAATAATGAAACTAAATAACATGGTAAGTAAAAAAAAACAGGGAACTCATTAATCAAAAGACTTGTTAGTAGAACTTAAAAAAAGAAGAAAATAAAATCGTACTCATTTACGGGTGGGGCGTATTGATCAATGATGACGTATAAAGTATTAAAAAAAAGAAAAACTCAAAGAAAGGAACAACTGCTTTAATAGGTCGGCCGCTTCATTTTTAAAAGATAATAAAGAACGTTTGTTAAAGTAAATAATATGAAAAGATTTATAGATGGATAAGGACTTTTGGATAGTTTTTGTTTTGGAAAATTAAACGTATGACGAAAAGGCACCAAATGATGTGTAGGCTAAAAAAAAATTGTTTAAACAGAAAAAATTATATTTAAAAAGCTTATTTATGAACTATTAAGGTATGTATGTATTTATGTATATATTGTAGATATAAAAACATCTATTTTTGTTAAAAATAAAAGGAACCATAAAACGCTATTTATTGGGTTTTTTTTAAGGAGAAGTACGAACAAGTATTTAAAAAGTAAATACGTTTTGAATAAAATAAAAGCCTTTCTAAATATGTATGTATGTATGTATAGTAGGTATGATAATAAGTTTGTAAACATAATTTTAAAAATATATATTTTTTTTAATTTTAAGCTTTCAAGCTTAATTCTAAGATTTTTAATAAATTTTTTTTTATTCAGCGGAAGTACTTAAAAAAACATTTTTTTGTTTTTATTTGGAAGTATAATTTATTTAATAACAATTATAAAAAATTAAATGAAAGGAAAACAAATTTGTTTTATAAAGTTAATATCATATATGTGGTTAATGTTTACCTTGGTCCCAATCGAATTCTCTATCCCAATCTCTTTCTCGTTCTCTTTCCCATTCCCTTGCCCGCTCGCGTTCCCACTCTAAATCACGTTGACGCTCACGCGGTGTACGACGACCCTTGGAGAATTCATTATCCCAAAATTCACGTTCATAATCAGCTTCTCGACTTGTATCCCGTTCACGTGCTAAATCTCTATCACGACTACCCTCGCGCTCTATAGAACTCATGCGATAATCTCTAGGGTCTTCTCCCCCATCCACTGACGATGCAAGCGTTAAGCAAAGGGAATTTTTTTTATTTTTTTTCAATTTTTTTTTTTTGGTAATTTCAGAACGAGAAAGTTTACCCATTCGATTGTTAGTTTATTTGTTATTGTTATTGTATATATTTTTTTTAATTAATTTTTTTTTTATTTTCCAAATATTTTTCCAAAAAAACAAACAAACAAAGTAAGTGAAAAAGTAGAATAAACATAATTTACAAAAATTTGTTAAAAAAGGTGTCCAGTATATTTTGTTTTTGTTTTTCTTCAATAAAAAAAAAACAAATCAAAAAAAAATATGTATGAAATGATACTTAAAGTCTCAAAACATAACAAAAGTTCAAGTAAATCATACCGAAATAATACTTTGTATGTGGTGTAGAATACATTTTTAATTTAATTTTATCATGATTTTATTCCTAATGAACATAATTTCAAACTCCTAAGCATATTATGATAATGATTATCACGATGTTTAACTATATTTTGAATCTCAATGATGTTGAAATAAAATTTATTTTTATAAATTTGTTAGAAACCATATTTAACTTACCGGGTGGCGTGGGACCCATACGGGCCTGTTCTGTTGTAGGTGAAACTTCCTGAGGTAATGGTCTAGGTATGGCGGCAGCCGCATTAATATCTGGATGAGTGGCTCTCCAATAGGTCTGCAAATGAATTTGAAATTAAAATAAAGAATTTTTTAATTAATTTTAAGCAATCATAATATTTACACTGTATCTTACTCATTACAGATTCTAAAGGTTTCGATTCAGAAATTTTCTTTACCTACAGTGGTGGCAAGTAGCATACATACGAGAACATACATAAGTATGTACAAAAATGGTCATTACAACCCTTCAGTTAGGTTTACGACCTAACGATATATTTTTTGAGAGAAACTTTTCCATAGCATCACGTCTAATAAGCTAACACACTACCTACTAGACTACGACGACTTCAGTGGCAAGCAGCATATTTCAATTAAAATCTCTTTTAAGAAGATTGATTAGAATGTTTTGCATAATATGGGGTTTTAAAAACACTTGATATAGTTTATCGATACATCGAAGCATACGACGCATCGAAGGTAAAATCGTATTACAAATATTTATAAAAAATACAATATGCTATGCACAATCGACCAATAGATGTAATTAAACGACTTGAGAATACATAAATAATTGATCATTATAACACTTTAGTCAGAATTACAATCTAGTTTCTCACACCACTTTATGTTGTGTGCGTTAATTTTTTTTATAAATGAGTGGTGTTCATGTACAGTTTAAAGTCGTCTCCGAACGACAGATGTCATTGTATTGAGTCACAAAATTCAGTATATTATCCCGATTTTGCCACAAAAAAATTCTTTTCAGTTGAAGCCTAATACGTTAATATGTAAAATTGTCGCATTTGGGATTCAGAAAAGCCACACATGGTCTTACAGGAGCCAATACACCCATTATGAGTGGCTGTTTGGTGCGGCTTGTGGAGCGGAGGTATCATAGGCTTATGAGGACAGCGCAACCATTACGGTCCGATTTTTTTGTACCCGCTCTTCATGGTATTGATGTGAAAGATGTTTGGTTTCAACAGAATGATGCAACTTGCCACACATCTAATGTTACAATCGATTTATTGCATCAAATATATGATGGCCGTTTTATTAGCCGAAATGGTGATGTCAATTGGCCGCCAAAAAGCTTCGATATTACACCGGTGGACTATTTTCTGTGGGGCGCCGTTAAAGTAAAAAGTGTTATGCCGACAAACCAGAGACAATTGAGCATTTGAAGCCCAACATTCGTGATGCCTTTGCCGAGATATGAATCCATACACTCGAAAAAGTACACGAAAATTCGTCCGATCGAATGAGGTACTGTGAGGCCAGCCGGGACAGCCATATGAATGATAATAATATACCATTTTTAACTGTTTTATCAAAACGAAGGTCTAGCTGATTTTTATGAAAAAATAATATTCAGCTATGAGGTCCATCTCCGTGTAAATAGGTACGTGAACAAACAAAATTGTCGAATTTGGGATGATACCAATCCATATGAAATCCAAAAGCGTACAATGCATCCACTATTAGGTATGGATTTGGGACTGAATACATCGGTCTGTACTTTTTTGAGAACGGTGTTGACCGGGCCATTACGGTGACGCGATGATTACCAACTTCTTCTTTGTTGTGAATGAAGTGAATTGTGTAAACAACAAGAACATGCGATTTCAACAAGATGGCGCTGTGTGCATATCATTTAAAAATTTGTTCATCTCATATCGCGATGATATAAACTGCCCACCGAAGCAATGCGATTTGACCCTGTTAGACTTTTTTGAACTTTTCTTTCATCGCAAGTTTATGATATTATGCTACAAACTATAGAGGTCCTAAAAGTCAACGTAATCTATGCCAGCGGTCGACTTTAAACGGTCATTGGTCCAATTGGTCATTTCTGTTTCGCTCCATGCAGATTTTTGAACGATATTGTACTGCACAGTTGATGACATCAACAAGTCTTCCAAAAGATGAATGATGCGTTCCGTAAAAGCTAGATCATATGTCGATTAATTCAACACCCCCAGTATTTTTATAGGACGTCTGTTACAGCACCCATCGCAAGTATGACATTGACTAAATGTGTCAATTTCCTAAAATTTGAAAGGCATCTCTGGACTCATTTTATATAGAAAACAAACATAATAGTAGGCTGCTCATCAGAGATCAGCAATGAATCGTTTTTTCGCTACTTATAAGTACTCATGAAATTTTGAATATGAGTGAGTCAACAGTATTGAAATTCAACTATGTACTCTGATTCATTCGTAATCACTACAATATTGATTTTTAAGTACAGGTTGCAATGAGTATGAATACAACGATAACATCAAACTCATAACATTCGAAATATGTTTGATTCATACGCCTACTCATTCAGATTCATAAATTTAGAAAAATACTTACAATACTCATAAATGCTTCGAGTGATTCGTTGCATTTACAAAGAAGAAAGAAAAAGACTAAGACAAAAAGCAAATCAAACACACAACCTTCTAGTGAGTATTGTAGTGTTCTTACTCGAATCTTGTAAATGTTGCGTAATGGAGAGTCGAATTCAACAACATCATGCGTATTGTTAAGTATGGGTACGATGAGTACTTCAAACTTTAAATATGAGTATGATATTAAAATAAGTATGAATGTGAAAAAGTATCAGAAATTATGAGTATGATTCAAATCTACTGATCTTTTTGAATACTCATAGCTGACCCCTGCTGCTCATTACACCACATACATCAACTTATAGAAGGGATATAATAGAGGTTTTTCTTCGGAAATTGATCAGCTAGTTGTCGAAACGGAGATCCCAACAACATTAAATTAATAACTTGAATAGACTTAAAGGCCTAAACGTGCCCACAGTCAAATATAATACTTCCTACAAGTCTCGATGAAATTCGGATTGATTTCTGGTGATGATCCGGCATAAACAGATATTTTTCGATTTAAAATTCGATTTCTTCTGTTAGATATTCCATGAAAATAAGTATTAAGAACTTATAAATAAACAAGCGTACGTACCTCTAAATATTCAGCAATATGTTCACAGGCATCTTCTAATTGATTTTCATCTAGGATAACATCAAACATTTCCGGTGGACATTGAGCCAATTTTTCAGCGGCTACCATTTGTACGGAAAGATTTTTAGCCTGTGATTTACCACGTGATTTGATTAAACGCTGTAAAACCTATAAGAAACAGATAACAAAAGAAAGATGCTCTCAAATGTTGTAGTTGACATAAGATATCTCATGCAATAGCTGTCTCACTTACCTTACTACTACTAATTTTAAGATAAACTATTGTTGGTGCTAATGAAGTTTTTGCTAGTTGTGACGGATGATTGATTGTATCACAATCGAGTACGACTAATTGTAACGTTCGCGCCAATTCGAATATTCTTTCAATCTCCTCTTGGACTTTGCTTAGACAATCGGAACGACTGCTTGATCGCTCCATGATGGCACGCTTTGAGGGATTATTCATGATGGAACGTTTCGCAAGCGATATATCGGCCATGACTCGTGTTATTATGATACGACCTTCGAAACGATGTTTCAGGAAGTCGAATAAAGCCTTTTGCATCATATCGGTTACTTCGTAACCCTTTAGACTTGGACCCACTAAGACAACGGGACGCATCGATGGCACAACATCGTAGGGCGATGCGGTCTCTTGTTTCTTAAAGAACGGCTTACGTTTCTCCTTGTTGGGCGGTGTGGCCAGTGTTGCTTTGCCACGTCCTGGTCCCATAGAATCTGATTCGTCACCTGATTAGTTAGTATCATCGAAAAACAAGAGCAAGTGGGCGAAAAAAAAACAGGAAAAAACGAAACGGAAAAAAAGAAGACGTATGGAGATTCGAATGAGCGAGTTTATGGCATCTACATGAGAATGTTTAATTTAATTGTTGTTGTTATTGTGGTTGTTATTATTATTGCTTTTTTGTTGGTTGTTATTGTTGTTGTTGTTTGATTTGTTTTTAATTATTGTGATTGTTGATTGATTGATTGATTGATTTGAATAACACGTGTATTGAACACTAACGTGAATATGGGTGTGTGAATATTTTTGGTGAGTAAAATTGAGAATGTTTTGTGCTTTTCTTTCATTTTATGAAGTGAATGTAAATTTAAGAGTTTAAAATTAATTAATGTATGTAACGCATTGTATCATATTAGAATTATTGACATTATTATAGAGATTTTAAACAATTAGAAAAGGTTTAAAATTTTTTTGTATCAAAAGTTTATTTCACCAGCAATTTTAATTAGGGGTGTCATCAAAAGCATGCCGTATTGAATGATATCTGCTTCAGTTTGAGGTGAGAGCTGTGAATCTTAGGAGCAATCATACACAGATCAACTTTGACTATACGTCACATGATGTAAAATTTATGCTACTTTGAACTACGAATTTAAAAATGTTCATATGAACGGTTTACGTTCTGTAATAGGGTGATCAGTAAGACTCTTGAAAAGATAGAAATATTAGACTTGATGCGAAATTCATCTAATATTGGCAAATGATAACCTAAACGGGAGAGTTCAATTTATTCGGGTCGTTCTTAACATATCGGCGTAGTCTAGTAGGCAGTGTGTTGACTTATTAGATGTGTAGCCACGGTTCAAACACCAGATCAGGCATCTTCAACAAAACGAAATATGACAAATTCTCATCAGATTTCTGGCACAAACTCTGAGAGTAAATAAAATTACCATGAAAAAGTTACTAAAACATCTGTTGTTCGGAGTCGTGGACTGTAACTGACGGATGAAATTAACACACGACATGAGTGGTGTTAGAAACTAGGTTGTAATCCTAACTAAATGGTTGTAATGTATTTTGTGCATTTTTTATTTTTATCGCTTTCACTGCGCCCATAATCCTCAATGCTCATTTTGTTTCGATAAAGTTTGCTGGTGCAATGGCTGAATAGTATACATCAAGCTAAGCTTTCGCTTCTTTTTGGCTTTTTTTCGCTAAAAGGCTAAGGATTATACTGACATAGGATTATGGATGCCAAAAGCGTAGTTTTTTAAAGTTTCACATGCATTATCGACGACGTTTCTAAAAACCTATGACCATAAAGTTTTTGTTATAACCAGCTCTATTGGATTTAAGTCCATTTGACATGGTTGTGAAGACCAGACTTTTGGAAGCTATGAGTAGGTAGGATAATGGCAGCCAAGTATTATACGGGATTCTTTAGCGAACTTCATAACCTAATAAATCGAGTGGTTGACAGCTGTCTCCTAAACTATCCCCTTAACAGAACCACGCTTTCCTACAAGACATTATTATATGAATGAATACAGTAATATGGGAAGCTAAATACTCCTTCTAAAAGATGGGACAATACCGGACTTTTTGACAGAGGCAGGGGTTTTGATTCCAAAATGAAATATTCCGATACTATGTCATCGAAATAGATTGAATTAAGATTGAACTCCTCTACATTGGGGATCCGTAAATCGTAAATCTCGTCAACAGAATGTGGGCAACTTCGGACAAGGGCAGAGCGGCGCAAAATATCTGGCCAAGGCTGGATAGGGGGCACACGGCGACTCTGCTAAGACTCCAAAGGAGTAGGCACTCAGCACTGTTATCGGGGTTATTACGGGGCATTGCATTATAGGAACGCATGCGAGGCGTATTGGTCTTGGACACCTTGCAAATGATTTCTGCAGAAGCTGTGGAGATGAAGAGGAGGATGAGTAGAATAGCTTCACCTACTGTGCACATGTCCGGCACTTGGTCGGAGGAGAAAGAGGTACCTGGGTGCCTACTACATGGAGGATATAGATGAACTGTCATGTTTGGATATTGGCAGTCTGAGTGGCTTCATTGGAAGCTCCGGATGGTTCCTAGAATAGAAGAAATGAGAAACCGTGGTATCACAATGGGCCCTGTGTGCGGCCTAAGTGTGTCCGCTCAAGACTCCATCGATGGACAGCCACTACTGCCTACCTACCTAAGATTGAACTTAAATAAAAAGTTCTGTGGACGGGATATAAATAGTCCGCCATTTAACGTTTTTCTTTTTCAACTAGTGCTTATTTCGTAAATGGTAACACTTAGCTCATGTCTGATTTGACAGATAATTAGTTTTATCCTTCCGCTGAACGAATATTGATCATCCAATGCGTTTTCGCTTCTCTAAGTGGGCCTGCGATCGACTTACAGAAGATGCCGATTTTGGCAAAAAAAATCATCTTTTCAGATGAAGTTCATTTTGATCTTGGCGGCTATGTAAACCAGCAAAATTGTCGCATTTGGGTCACAGAAGACCCGCACGCATACATTGAAAAGCCGACGCAGCCAAAACGAGTCACTGTTTGGTGCGGATTTTGGTCCAGAGGCATAATTGAGCCATTTTTCTTCGAAAATGTGCAAGGAGTGACCGTTGCAGTCAATGGCGATCGTTATCGGGCCATGTTGAACGAAGTTTTGTTCACAAAAATTGAAGAGGAGGATATTGGCAACATTTGGTTTCAACAGGACGGCACTACGTGCCACACAGCCGAAGCTACATTCGATGTTTTGCGCCCTGTTTTTGAAGATCGCATTATCAGCCGCAGAGCTGATGTCGTTTGACCACCTCGGAGATGCGATTTGACACCGTTGGACTATTATTTGTGGGGTGCCGTCAAAAATAAGTGTTACGCCGACAAGCCAGAGACAATTGACGCTTTAAAGGACAATATTCGTGAAGCCATTGGTGAAATACTGCTGCACACAGTCGATAATGTGCTTAAAAATTGGACCGATCGTGTAGGCTACTGCATGACCAGCCGAGGCAGCCATTTGAATGAAATTATTTTCCATTATTAACCGGAAGGATTGTACTTTCAAATAAAAAAAGAAATTTGAGAAAATATTCAGTAGTTTTTTTTCTAAAGCATTTTCAAAAAAAAAAAAGTTATTTGGCGAACCCTTTAGCTTCACAATTATGGCATCTCTGCAAGACGTGACTGAAAAATCGGGGCATATCTTATAATGAGGTTGAATGAATTATTTAATGGCTGAGTGATAAATTTTTAAATTTTAAAATCTCTATAATAAAGCTTTTAAAGAATCACAATTGGTTTTTTGTAAATTTTTAATTGAAAGTTTTAATGTGAATCCCCTTCAATTGGTTTCCATTCATGAATTTTTAAATGAAATTTTTCAAATCAAGTTTGCATGTGTATTTCATGTAATGTAAGTGTAACTTTTGTGAACTTTTTCTTAAAGAAATAATGGAGAATAAAAGCTGAACTAAAACTAAACCGCTAATAAGCATAAATTAATGAACAAAAACAAAAATTTAAAGAAAACACAGGCAGGCCAGTGAATTTAATTTGAATTGAACTGAACTGAACTGAATTGAACGAACGAACGATATACGAAATGTTTCATTGCGAAGGAGAATATCAGGCGAGCGATAAGAGAAAGAAAATGTTTCATATGGAAAACGCGACGGTGAAGTTAAATTAACAGAAAAAAACGATTCTAAAAACTAATTTTTTTTATCAATTTGAAATTGTTTAAGTGTGCATGTAGATATTTTAAAGGTGTTTTGTATTGTTTTTTGAATTTTTGTTTAGCTTGCAAGATCTAGATCTAGCCAATCTATAGCTCTAAAGCTAGTATACCAATACTATACTATAAATCGGTATGAAAGAAAACTTTGAAATAGAAATCATAGACTACGTAGAGAGTGCTTTGTATAGAGACAGAGACAGTTTTAAGAGAAATTAAAGAAAAACAAAGATGGAAAGAAAAAAAGAAGATAGAAAAGTAGACAAAGACAACAAACCTGTTTTTTTCTTTCGAGGTGTTGTACTATAAGGATCTTGTGGTACAATATTGTGTAGTTTTGTTGTTGTTGGTAATTTTTTTCATGTTCAGTTTTTAAAGAGTTTTTTTATATATATACAGTGTTGTGCATAAGTTTTTATACAATTTGAATAATTTTTTTTTTTTTTTTTTGAGTCGAGTTTTGTTGGTTTTGTTACAGTTTCGTTTCACAAAGAAATTTAATTAAAGTGCAAAATGATTAGAATTGGCTTTTCATTTAAAGTTTTTATTTTTTTTTTTTGTAAATCATTATAATCTAAAGAAACTTTTCTAGAAAAACAAAAAAACAAGCTAAGTTTTGTTCTAGAAAGAAGCCGAGAAATAAAAATCATGCAAAATCAACGCAATTTTTGTTTTACTAGTTTAACGTAAACACAGTAATTTGGTTTTGTATATTTCATTTCATTTCATTTTTTTATAGTTATTGATTGATTGATTGTTGGATTTCTCTAACAAGGGGGAGTTTTTTTTTTTTGTATTAATTTTGATGGCTGATGATTAAAATAAAAAAATAATAAAAAAAAGTACTAAAAAATAAAAAAACAAAACAACTTAAGGACCTAACCTAACTCTATAAAAGTTATTTGTTTTATTGTTTAACTCATAATACTTCACCTAGGCTGTGTTCCATTTGAAGTTAAATTAGATAATGTTATCCATTTGCTGCTTTTAGTATCAACGGAATAGCTCTCATTTGATCAAACAACGCCAGATATGTTGTAATCATATAAGACAGAACCACTAAGGCGGCTCAAAAAGAACTCAAATAGAATATTACTTCACCTTGGCTGTGTTCCAATGTGAAGATAAATTATATTAAATTCTTTACTTATCAGGATTTCAATTTTCTGCCTTCATATAACTACAAAGTAGCTCTTACTTATTCTAATAACGTCAGATATCTTAAAATGCTATCCGACAGTAAACTAATCTGCACAATTCAGAACCACTAAGACGGCAACGAACTTGTAATCAAACCAACTCTACTCGGATGTGATTTGATGGTTAACTGTAGAGAAAGGAAATTATCAGACCCTGTTCGAGCGTATTATGACGATGCTGGTGATCGTTTACTATGCTTGCCTGGTCACCACTAGACACGTTAGCGAAACAACTGGCTGTGAGACTGAGAGCTACAAGACTATGAAATTATAGAATATATGTATGGTCACCTCAAAATCCTCAGTTTAGTTGATATGGATATATTTATATTGACTACACAATAACTGAGACCGCTTTCGATACTAGTTTTATAAAGAAAAACACCGGTAACATCCTGTTATCATAATGGTTTACATTGCCTTGCGAACGTGCTGCAAGTACCTACTGGCAGATACAGAGCACGCAACAAATGCGGATGTTGAAACTTAGATTGTTCATTGCGCTACCCGATTACTGTACGACAATTCATGCTAAAATGATTGGTAAAAACTGTCGCTGTTCGTATCCAGCGTCGAAGTATATAGAATGGCGAATGCGCATGTTTACCAAGAGACTGTTGCTGTTCGAATTCAGTAGCAAAGTATATCGAATGGAGAATATGCATGTTTGGCGACAGGCTGCAGCTGTTCCAGTTGTAAAGTATATCCAATGGAAAATACTCATGTTTACCGACATTAAAACGGTCATAGGATACCAAATAAATCCCATTTAATATTATTCAAAAATGCCGAATATCTTTGTAAGAGACGGCGAAATATTCAACGGTTACCATCATATGGAAAACGGTGACACTGACTGGATATTTAAATAACTTATACGTGAAATATGTATTCCTTTGGAGAGGAACAAAAAATGGTCCAACTGGACTCCTTTACGAAACAAAGATGGAATAATGAACCCATATATATATGTATGTAGGAAACAAATTTGTGTTAAACCTGACTAAAGTCTATGTTAGGAAACTCATAAGGAATATAAAGATGTAAACGCCACGAGACTCGGCATACCACACACAAAAACTTTAGCAGAAATTGAAATGACGAGGAACAAGAGAAGACTACAGAGCAATCAATTGTAATAATGTGCGTCAAAGGAGTTTAAACCACAACAATAACCAATACAACATGCTTATCCAGATCGTTATACTCTCACTATTAGACAAGTGGGTAGTTAAACGTTGTTTAAGTAACTTAGGATATCGTATAGCACTTTACTACCGGGCTGAAGTTTTTAAAAGTCTTATCATCACCCAAGGCTGGATGGGAGTTAGAAAGATATGAAGATAAAAAGAAAACAGCGTTGAAAAGCACGCTTTTAGGATCAGTGCTGGAATATAATACGGCCGAGAATTCCACTTTATGTGAAAATCTTTTAGTGCCCTTTAGACGGTGGGAGAGTGAAATAACGAAATCAGTCTCTATCGGTTTACATTTAAACTATCGGTTTTTTTAATCTGGCAATACTTATGTAATTCTATTCTGTCACAAAATTCAATATATTCTCTCCACTGAACGTAATGAACGCTTGAGCAACGTTGCTATTTATTAGAAATGTATTTCCTAAACAGAGACAATTGGTCGGAAATTTCACGAAAATGTCGTACAAGATTTTGTCACAGAGAAGGACCAACAGTGCCAGGTATATTCAAGTTTATTGCTAAAGTTCTTGAAACTGGTTTCATTGTTGATGCGTCAAGACGAGAGTGTGCTCGTACACCCGAAAATATCGAAGCTGTGGCTGTGAGTGTGCGTGAGAATCCACACATCCATATTCCGAACTACAGATTTCTAAAAATCCATTAACATCAACTAGTCATCGTTCTCAAGAATTGAAAATTTCACGTAACATTTTAGGTCGAATTATAAAGTTGAATTGGTTCAAGCTTTGAAACAGCATGACCAACCGCTTCGTTTTCTCTTCGCTATATAGGACAACGACAAATACACGATAATGTCGATCATCTTTTCGGATAAGTTATGGTGTCCAAAGCAATATAATAAAAATTCTGTTCATGGTTTTAATACAAAATTCCTTCTAAGTTGCCATAGTCTAGTGAGCAGCGCGTTGGCTTATTAGACATGAGGTTCAAACCCCAGGTCAGACATCTCCAACAAAACGAAATATAAAAAAATATTTCTTCGGCGACTTCCTCTTAGCAGTCTCCTGGCTAAGACTAACTATAATTGTAATGAAAAGTTTCTCAAGAATCTGTCTTTTGGAGTCGACTTAAAACTCTAGGTACCGCTCCTAACGGATGAAATTAACACACACAACATGAATGGTGTGCAAAGCTAGGTTGTAATCCTTACTAAAGGGTTGTAGTGAACAGTGAAGTAAATCTTCTAACTTTTCTAACTTTGATTCATCATGTTTCTCTTCCACTCTATTCAAAGAAATTGTTACAACAAAAACTAAACATAAGAAATAAAATTCACACTTTCGCTTTTTTGATTACACACTTACAATATTGAAGAAGAATTAAGAAAGAAATTATTGTTTGGTAAATTAAATAAAAATCAAAAGAGATTAAAAGAAAGAAAAGTACGATTACGATTACGTATACAATTTACTCCAAAAAATTACACCCCATTTATTACACGATTTATTTCAAAGGAATTTCAGAAGAAAAAAAAGAAAATAAATAAACAAAGACTTTAAGAAGAAGAGTTGAAGTCTTGGTAGATGTTTACTTCGAATTTAAAAAAAAAAAAACGGTCACAACATCAAATTGGTAGAAAAGATATAAAAATTTCCAAATTATTTTTCAAAAAACGGAAAATCATAAGAAAATAAAAAGAAAAACTAAGAAATTAAAAGCGTAACATGAACATGTGTGTCATACCAGGTGTAGGGGGTGTGCTACCTCGTGATGGCTCCGCACCTGCTTGACCGCCGCCTAAATTCCCGCTGGATGAACCTTTTGTACCATACAGTCTTGAGGGTCGATTTTGATTCTGAAATGAAAGAAACAAATTTGATACAGAATACAGATTTATGATACCGAAAATAATGAGGAAACTAACCTGCACTCGTATGTGTTCTAGCTTAACGGGGCTGGGTATGAATCCCACATCACAGCCTTCTTTAACCAAACGACCAATCCACCAGTTATGATCATATTTCTCCTTAATGTGTAGAAATTCCCGTACATCGAACGACACAGCATTACCCTGTACGGGTGAATCATCATCGATGGTACCATCGTAGGCAACATTTGTTCGCACAGCAAATGCAACTGGTTTACTCTAGTCATGCAAGCAAACGTAAGAATATTGTTAGAAACGTATTGTTTGGCGTAATCTTAAGTGACTTACTCTCGCTTTGTCCAACTGGCTTAAGGCCTGACGTTCCTTATCTCGCCGAAGCGATTCTTTTTCCTCGTCTAGCGACAGATCGGATGACGGTTGTGAATAATTGGAGTCGGCAGAACCCTGAAACAAAAAAAAAAAACAAATATAATTGTTAGATACGAGGGGTAGTAAAATATTCTGTACAGTATCATAATTATTTCTTGTTTTTGTTTTATACATTTTTTATACATTATTTTCAGTAAATTTCATTGTTCAAGAGACTGGCCCTTTAAATGCCGTTGAACTTTTCAGAGAAACTTAAGTGCTGACCTTACTCACAAGTTAATCAAAAGTTCAAAAATCCCCATAATTTATGACGACAATGAGTCTTATTGCAAATACTCATAGGCATCCATTTTTAATGCAAATATTTTTTCTTTTTTTATTTTCTTGGCAAAATATTTTCATGAAATGAATTTTATGTTTCTTTTATTGTATTATTGTACGTAATATAAGTCTATGAAATAGTAAATATTAGTATGTAGACTGCATGTAAATTAAATTTAAAAATATTTCGTATTAATGAGAAATTTTCCAAGTTAATCTTACAATCTGGTACTCTTGCAAGTCTTATGAATACAGATTCCTTTTTGTATCTTAAAATAACTTTCCCAGCTTCGATTTTTGTTCTATTGCCCTGAGCAGCTGATTTGGCTTGTAACCCAATTCCTAGAGTGATAGAACTACCTTCTACCTTTACCTAAAGACAACTCTTTTCATGACAATTGATTTATTACCTTGCTTATTGACTCGTCCATTCTGTTCTTAACTCCAGACCCCGAACTTTGTTAATACATGTGTGGTTAATTTTGTATTCTCTGGAAGATCAGGGAACTTCTATTTAGAGGTGGACGACATACATAGAAGTCGCCGTAGTCTAGTAGGTATTGTGTTCGCTTATTAGACGTAAAATATTTCTTCGGCGACTTCCTCTCAGCAGATTTCTGGCAAAAACTCTGAGAGTAAATAAACCTGCCATGAAAATGTTTCTCAAAATCTATCGTTCGGAATCGACGTTAAACTGTAGGTCCCGCCACTCAAGTATAAAACATGAGTGGTGTGAAAAGCTAGGCAGTAATCCTGACTGAAGGGTTGTAATGGCCAATGGCAATATTTCGAAAACACTCGATACATCGAATTCAATTCTTTTTATTCGATACACTAAAGTTATAAATTTAATACAAATACTTAATCTCATATTTAAGTTGATCCAGAGTCATGGAAAATTTAACATTTCGGATGAATTACATCCAGCGGTCATTCAAACACACATACGTACATATATTAGTACATACCAGAAATTAGCAATGAGAATTCAAAAAGATAAGTAGATTTGAATCTTACTCATAATTTCTGATAATTATACGAATTCATACTTACTTTAATATCATACTCAAAATACTCATATCCAAAGTTTAAAATACTCATTGTACTGATACTTAACTCTCCTCTACTCAACATGAATCACAAAATAACTGATTCGCTTACGAACACTACAATACTTACTAGAAGGTTGTGTGTTTCTTTGTCTTTTTCTCTCTCCTTTTTTTTGATTTTGATGAATGATTCGAATCACTCGAAAAAAACGATTCATTGCTGGTATTGGTAATTACAACCCTTCAGTTAGGATTACAACCTAGTTTCTCACATCACTTATGTTATGCGTACTAATTTTATAGATGAGTGGTGAGACCTACGGTTTAAAGTCAACTCCGTACGAAAGATTTTGCAGAAATTTGTTCATGACAATTTTCTTTTGCTTTCAGAGCTTTAGCCAGAAATGTGCTGAGTGGAAGTCGCTGAAGAAATAATTTTTCATATTTCGCTTTGTTGGAGATGTCTGACACGGTGGCCTGTTAACACTACCTATTACGGCGACTTCAAATACTTATACAAACACAATATAATATACATGAGTATGTGGCGAACAAAACTAGACACGATCTCAGTAAACCATTTTTTTTCAGGATCTCCAAGTACACACTATGAAGCCAGGAATTAGTTTCATTTAAAACCATTCCGATTTGACCTTAAAAAAGAACGACAAAGCCAGACATACCCATTAATAAAAATTAGAAATAACAAGCCAATGCTTGAAGAAACTAATCTATGTTCTAGATTTGATAAAAATTTTCCCGTGACAAGAAAGAAAAATTCTACCTAATCCCTACCTAAATAGTTCAGTTATTTGTCCTATAAAAACAGATAACGGGATTAGTCTGGTTCCTCATATAATCAACCCATAAATGTTGTCAAACATATTGCAAATACTTTCCTGCAAACAGCTGAGATGGAGTTAGATAAGAGAGATATAAGCTTGTCATGCTTATACTAGTGCCAAGCTCGAATTTGAAGGCACGTTGCATATGGTAGTGAGTATCAGCTCTATGGAAACTAGAGTTAGGTAATTGAATGCCTAACTGTATCCCTCTTAAATGTCCCCTAGACAGTACCAATACTCATTGTTTTGGGTAAATGCTTCGCAACGAGAATGTGTTATGAAAGGAATAATTCAATTGCTACACACTCTTCTCGCCGAAATCCACTCTTCTCTCGAAGTCGCCGTAGTCTAGTAGGTAGTGTGCTGGCTTATTAGACCAGGTCAGACATCAAAACGAAATACATATAAAAAAACATTTCTTCGACGCCTTGCTTTGAACAGATTTCTGGCAAAAATTCTAAGAGAAAATAAAATTGCCATTAAAAGTTTCTCAAAAATCTGTCGTTCGGAGTCGACTTTAAACTGTAGGTCCCGCCACTCATGTATAAAATTAACACACACAACATGAGCGGTGTTGAGAAACTAGGCCGTAATTCTGACTGAAGGGTAGTAATGACCAATTACAATGGAATTCTAAGAATTCAATGTTATGCAGATGGATCAAGAACGGAGTTAAATATTCAAAGCCCATGAGGAAACTATCGCCTTGCTTTTAACCGAATGTTAACGTCATCGAAGGTCAACAAACTTAAACAGGAAGTACAAAAGATGAGACAGAACTATACGAATTAGAAAAGAGTGCTTCGATCATATTATTCCAACGACCTTATAAATCAGACGTTGTCCTGCCCGTCAAGCATATGCTTCGATCTTTACATAACACTCTGTTTATAGGTATAATATACAGCAAACTAGAGCAGGAAGGTCAATAATTGGCATTACAAATTTTATCGAAATTTGATTCCCAAAAACATTTAACAAAAATTGATCAGAATTTTCGAATATCATGAGAATTGAATATTACTTTAATAGAACATTCAAAAAATTTGAAATTCAATGAATTTGAAATCAATAATTGTGTGAAAATATATTTAAAAGTTTAATGTTTATAATAATCATTAATTATATTCAAATAAATTTAATATCTGGCAAATGGCCAATTTGCATAACACATTCAAATTGTTTTTAAAATTGAAGAGAAATAAAAAGCAGCAATTTTTTCAGTAGAAATAAAGGTATTTTTCATTGAATTATAGGGGTTATTAAACTACCTATACACACATATTATCATATTTTGATTATTACACCTCTACAGGCCTTGATATAAATTTGATTGAAAGATTTTTTTTCACAAAGGGACCTGTCTATCTGTTGATGATAAATTTTGATACGACAGACCATAATGCTTTTAAATAGAATCAGCAAAGAGTTTCAGAAATAGCACAAAAGAGGGAGCCATTGAATATAAGCAATTTTTTTAATTTTCTTCCACACTGTACGCTTAGTGTGGCAAGTTACGTCATCATCTGTGTAGTAAATGACGTATATGTTGAGTTCATTAAGAAAAAGGCAGGATATTTCGTTAGCGCTTGGCAGTCACCAAAACTGCAGCTTCTTGCTCATTATGGAAGAGATAAGGACCGATGATGCCAACAGCTTGTAATTAATTTATAACGGCTGGAGTATAGTTTTGGCTCCAAATATACACAGCCATATAACCAGAGATGAGCTTCATGACCGAACGTAATGACTTGATCATCGTCCGCCAGTTTCTAATGGACTCAATCTATAAAAAAGCGACGCACACTATGGTCGTTCAACGGCAATTCTTAGGCGAGTTGTATTATACTTATAGGCACGTAAGCCAAGCCTCTTACGTAAAATTTGCTATGCAGTTGAAGGAAAGAGACCAACAAGTAGACAACTATTATGAATGAATATTTCAATGTCTTTTTTAAAACTTTGCATTGCAGTAGCAATGTTTTTTTCGAAACGTGTTTTCAAAGCAATGTTCAACAATTTGTAAGCTTTGTTCTGCTCTGAAACAATTGACAATGATTGATCAAAATGTGAACACAGTTAGTCGTTATCTTTGCTCAATTCAGAGATATCGATAGTCCTCACACAACCAAAAAGGTACCCGTTTAACCATTTGTGTTATTAAAAATTTCCAAAATATTGCAAAAGTTAATAAAATATTAGTTTGGGGCGATAGGATAGACAAATCCTATCATTTACTTTTTCAAGATGTGCTTCAATTCTGATAGACTTTATCTATCATTTAGAACAGTATTCTCAACAATGTTAGCAGTATTCTGGAATGCAATCTTGGCTAGCTAGAGATCAGCACTGAGAACTCGAAAAGATGAGTAGAATCGAATCATACTCATAATGTCTAATACTTATACAGTAAGACCCCGCTTAACGCTGTTTCAGTATTACGCAGTATTCCTGCGTTACAGTTGATTTATTAGTTTCCTCGTTTAACGCTGTTACGTTTAGCGCTGGAACTTATTGGAACGTATCCCCCGCTTTAAGCTGGGTCTTACTGTACGCATTCATACTTATTTTAATATCATATTCAAAGTTTGAAGTACTCATCATATTCATACTTAACAACAGGTATGATGTTGATGATTTCGACTCTCCATAACTCAACATTAACAAGAATCGCAAAATAAGTATGATTCGCTTACGAACACTAAAATACTCACTAAATGGCGTTGTGTGTTTGCTCTGCGTGCTGTTGTGTCTTTTATCTTATGTGTCTTTTTTCTTTTTTTGTAAATGCAACAACAACTCAAAACGTAAATTTTGATGAATGATTCGAATCATATATTTCGAATAGTATGAATTTGATGTCAACGTTGTATTCATACTCATTGCGACCTGTACTTATAAATCAATGTTGACTCAGTCATACTTAAAATTTCATGACTACTTATGACTACTCTGATGTGTATACATGAACAATTGGCCATTACAACCCTTCAGTCAGGATTGCAACCTATCTTCCAACATCACTTATGTTGCTTGTGTTAATTTTATACATGAGTAGTGGGACGTACAGATTAAACTCGGCTCCGAATGACAGATTTTTGAGAAACTTCTCATTGCAATTTTTTATTTACTCACTTAGCTTGCTGAGAGAAAGTCGGCGAAGAAATATTTTTTTCATATTTTTACATATGTGACGTATGAGTGATATCTAATTCCATTATGAACTTAATGGAATCATAGATTTTTTATTGCATACTTGTCAGGGTAACTATTGTAGCAGATTTTTTATGATGCGTATGAGTAATATATTTCAAATGCAATTAAATATTAAGTATGTAGTATATGTGGGTGTAGCACCTCGCTCATTTGAAATTTCAACATAAAAAGTAGCCTATAACTCCTTCCAGACATACAGGAAGATACTGTGAAAATTTCAAGAAAATCGGTTCAGCAGTTTAATCGTCTATAAAGTTCAAACATACAAACATACAAACAAACACACATTCATTTTTATATATGTATATAGGGTAGAGTTTTTGCCAGAAATCTGCTGAGAAGAAGTCGCCGAAGAAATATTTTTGTCATATTTCGTTTTGATGTCTGGGTTCGAACCCGGGCTTTACATCTAATAAGCGAACACACTACTAAAGTTATAAACCCAATACAAATACTTAACCTCATATTTAAGCTGATCTATGCGCCAGAGCTCATATTTATTTTTCACAGACCTTTTTTGATGACCTGGGCCTCACGTCTAATAAGCCAACACTACCTACTAGGCTATAATGCCTTCAGCCGTGTGGCATGCGTTAAGGTCTTATTGGACAAATTTTTCGATTTTACGGCAAATTGAAGTCAGTAATCATCTTACGAAACTTTCTAAACGATATTAACGTTGCAATTTTCATCGTTTAGCAAGAAGACCGTAGATTCAAGCCTTGGCTCAGCCATCTTGAACAAAACGGAATATGACAAAAATATTTATTTTGGCGACTTCCTCTCAGGAATCTTCTGGCAAAAAACTCTGAGAGTAAATAAAATTGCCATGATAAGGTTTTAAAAAATCTGTCGTTTGAAGGCAACTTTAAAATGTAGGTCCTGCCACTAATGAATAAAATTAACACGCACACAACATAAGTTATGATAGAATCTCGACTGTAATCCAGACTAAAGGGTTATAGTGACCAACTAAGTTAGTAAATAATTGCAGGTGTTGTTCGTTTGTTAGATCCTCTTTATTATTATGACATGTCACTATTCTCTTTTTAATACAGGAACAAATTTTCAATGAAAAACCAAAAAGATTATTTTGGCTCGAGGGTATAATTTGGCCGGTTTTGACTACCTAAAGATTTCTGATTTGTTTATATGTTTATTGTTATTTTGTGTTAATTAAACTGAATTATAGGTGTTTATAATACGTTTTGTTATTTAAAATTTAATAGCGGCTATAAACAAAACATATTCATAAATATTTACCAAAAATAATTTTGTTTTGTTTTAAACTTTTTCAGTTTTTTTTCCGAAATGTTATTGAAAATTTTAAATTGAACGAAAAAAAAGTGGCCTAGGAGGGCACACCAGTTGTGTGAAAAGGAAGTAAGTTTTGAATGCAGTAGTCTAATGCCTATATACATACACATGCATATACACGTACATATGCATGTGCATTTAAGTTAAATACACTTGTAAGAGTTTCTTACAAATATGGCTCTGATGTGTGTCAGAATGTGTAATATATGTACATACATACGTGTGTATGTGTGTGTATTGCTCTATCTCTCAATCCCTTCTCCATCTAGTGTTTCTAAGTGTTTAAGTTTTGTTTTAGTTTTTGCAATGTAAAGTATTATTCAAGTCATAATTCATCCCATTTGCTAAGCATATAAACATCATTACACATACGTACACATGTGTGTATATTAAATGACCCCTTTATTATTGCCTTTAATCCCTATACAAATATTTTCGTAAATGTTTCTGTGTGTGTGTATGTGTGTTGTAGCTGTGTATTAAAGCAACACAAACACACTCTACTACTAGCAGTTAAATGGATGACGACGGTACATATGTATATGAATGAACAACCAATCCTTTTTCCAATTCCAATTTTATTTTTGCTTCTTCTTCTCCATCAAAGTTGTTGCTTTTGCTGTTGCTATTACTGTTGTTGTTGTTGTTTAATTCTTCTTCTTCTTTCTTGTTTCTTTTTTTTTTTGTTATTCATCGTTTTGAATTTCTCGTATAAATTTTACTAACAAACTCAGTGTTAAAGCGCATCCACTTGAATGAATTCATTATTATGATGAATTTTTTTTTCATATTTTTTCATTCGTTTTATTTTGTTTTGTTGCTGAAGTTCTTGTTATTGATGTTGTTGTTGTTGTTGCTTTATTCACTTCAAACAATATGAGAGCAATATAGTGCAGTTGAGTATATAATTATAGCAGGAAGGAAAAATAATGAATTTTTAAGTTTAATGAGCTTAGAAATTGGATAAAACGGAGAGTAAATAATTAAAATGTATTCCTTTAAGTAGCTTAAATTATTAAAAATTTAAGGCTTTACTAACCTGAAGTTTTCAATTAGTAAAAAATTTGTAAAGTAAATATGTTTTCTATTCAAATGACTCTTGAGTTACAAAATCAATATCTTGGACATCTTGGTAACGACTTCTTCAGAAGCTGCAGAGATGAGGAAGAGTAGGAGACTATCCCACACCTGCTGGGTACATGCCCGGCTCTGTGCCAAAGTAGAAGTAAGTACTTGGGTACTTACTACATGGATGATCTAGAGAAACTGTCAAGGATTGACATTGGCAGCCTATTTCGGTTCATCAGGAGCTCCGAGTGGTTTTGAGACTAGGGGATATGGAATAACTGTGGTAGCATAATGGGTCCAATGCATCCTAAGTGAGTCCTTCCAAAAATTTTTCTTGTATAGGCCGCCACCTCTACCTATCTACCCACAAAATCATTTGAATACCCCTACCCCGAGAATTTTCTTCCATCGACATTCGACCCAAGATGAGACGTTATCACCAAATTCGAATTATTATTACATTCTTTAAGACATTCCCCGTGTACATACTTCTATTGCTCTACTACCTTAAAGACTTAAGTTAACCTTAACTAGATAAGAACTATCGATAGTTATAGTGTGGGTGATTTAAAAGTTTAAATTTAAAAATCTAATAATATAATAATGTAATGTCGTCGCCGTAGTCTAGTAGGTAGTGTGTTGGCTTACGTAAAGCCCGGGTTTGAGCCCCAGGCCAGACATCAAAATGAAATATGAAAAAAAAATATTTCTTCGGCGACTTCCTTTAAGCAGATTTCTGGCAAAAACTCTGCCATTATAAAGTTTCTCAAAAAAAAAAACTGTCGTTCGGAGTCGACGTTAAACTGTAGGTCCCGCAACTCAAGTATAAAATTAAGGCACACAACATGAGTGGTGTGAGAAGCTAGGCCATAATCCTGACTGAAGGGTTGTAATGGCTAATTATGTATATGTATGTATGTATGTAATAAAACAAAGCGGTTTGATAATTTGCCAAATTTATGTTGTTATGCCGATTAGAAATGGAACACACTACCTACCAGACCACGGCTGTAGTAGTCTGTAATTCCTACGTTGTTTATTCCTTTATACAACCTTATGTATTGGTTGGCATCCCTCAGTCATCCCTATAGTTCTATTCAAGCTGAGGATTTTATTCAAAACAGTTTCTGTCTACAAACTCTGGATGTCTGCTCCAAGTGTATCAAGTTTAAAATGCCGGGCAAATAACAAGATGATGTTCGTTTGATCTTCTACATAAGTATTGTGAGACATTTCTAGTCTTTAGATGAGTGATCCAGGGACCAGTATCTCGTAATAAATGTTATGAGGTTGCTAATATAAATTATGATGAGCTTTATCACAAAGTGCAATTGAATACAGTATGTATGCCAATATTTTTTTACTTCATGCGCATCTTATGAATTATTTCAATTGAATTTTTCCCAGCGTATTTTTTTGTTTTGAAATACAATTATTCCGGTTAGAAATGGAATATTATTTCATTCATATGTCTGCCGCGGCTGGCCTCACTACTTTATTCGATAGGACCAATTTTCGTGCACTTTTTGCAGTATCGCATCTCGCCCCACGGAAAATAGTCCAACATTGTCAAATCGCAGCTTCTTGTTAATAGTATACTGTAGTAAATTGGACTAAAGCTTCAAAACAGAAGTAGAATTGGATTTGAAAATTTTAAATAAAGCAATTTGATATCTACGTCTTATTCCTATTTATTCTGAAATCACTTTTCTATAGCCTTTTCTCGAGCCATTAGTCTAGACTGAAGGGTTGTAAGGACCGTGTCGATCATAAACAGAATAAAATCTTTGCTGCATTCTTGTTATGCAACCAGAATCAACGGAGGGATCCCAATCAATAGTACCTAATATTTTGGCATGACAATAGCCTTTGTGTCTTCATATTTCTGCTGTACAGGAAGGCAGCTAGGTTTGAGTAGTAGGTTTGATACCAAAAGCTCACTTGACCACGCATAGCGGCCCAACAACCGTACAACAGGAAAAAGGAATTGAATATGCTGTAGACAAGGCTTGTTTTCATTCAACAGGATTACAACTACTTTTTGAAAAAAGTTTGTACAGCAGTGAAGACGTTTTAATAGTAAACTTATCTAAGTCAACTTTCACCACTTAATGTAAGCATTATTTATGAAGGCTTCCCTTTGGACTAAGCAAAGAAATCTTTCTCTCGCTAATAGTATTCCAATTGATATGAAAATTTTGCCATGAACTGCTAGCTTTACTACAAATTTTGGTACATGGGTCCACCCGAGATCAAAAATGAAAAAATTTGTTCGCTACTCATAAGCACCCATGAAATTTTGAATATACATAAATGAGTCAACAATATTGAATTTTAACTACATTGATTTATTCGTGCTCACTACAACATTGATTTGTAAGTACAGGTTGCAATGAGTATGCCTACAAAGTTGTCATCAAACTCATACCATTCGATATATGTTTGATTCATAAGCCTATTCATTCAGATTCATAAATTTAGAAAAATACTTATCTTCTTCTTCTTACATATATAAAAATGAATGTGTGTTTATTGGTTTGTAGGTTTGTTTGAAGTCTATAGACGGCTAAACGGCTGAACCGATTTTATTGACATTTTCACAGTATCTTCCTGTATGTCTGGAAGGAGTTATAGGCTACTTTTTATGTTGGAATAGGCAAATAAAATAAAATAAAATAAATAAGGTATTATTGCCTAACAAAATATTACGTATACGTCACCCGTCATCTCTATGTAATCTACTACTATATCTTCTTCTTCTTCTTATATATAAAAATTAATGTGTGTTTATTTGTTTGTGGGTTTGTTTGTTTGAAGTCTATAGACGGCTAAACGGCTGAACTGATTTTCTTGAAATTTTTACAGTATCTTCCTGTATGTCTAGAAGGAACTATAGGCTACTTTTTATTTTAAAATTTCAACTAGTTGAAATGCCACGCCCACATCTATATATATAAAAATGAATATTTGTTTGTATGTAATTAATAGAATCGTAAACTATGTATTTGATCATGTTATAATGTTCAGCAAAGTTGTTGCTTATGAGCCCGGGAAGGTGTCTAAGTTGGTATGGTCAATATCCGAAAATTGCTAAAAATGAATTAAATCCTATACCTTGTTGTGCATGAGCCGATGAAAGTTTATAAGTTGGTATGACCAATATCCGACAGGTGGCGCCACTGATAATTACTCAAAATGAATTGAATCGTAAACTATGCATTTGATCATGTGTTGATCGGATAAATACCAAACATTTTAGGATTCCTCATTTATGATTTTAATAACATTTAGAATAACTCATTCCCGCAAAATGTCAATCACAAGTTTGAAACATTTTAATTTTGGAACAGTTTTAAAAATGCTGTTGGGTTCAATTGGATTAAACGCATTTTTCACGTCGTTCCCGAGCAATCATGCCTCCAAAGCGTCTAGCAATTGGTCGACCTTCACCTCAAGAAACATTGAGACTGGAGAATCTTAGAGTACAAGCCGCTGACACCCGTTTGCATGAATCACTTGAACAACGAGAAGTGAGATTAGACACTGATCGAATGCGTACTACTCAGGCCCGTTCGTCTGAATCATCTGGACAACGGGAAACAAAATCCATAAAATGATTAAAATTTAATCGGATATTTGTGTAATGTCTTTCTTGAAAATTTATTTCAGTTGGTGCCGCATCAACGCGCTCAGAGTACAGCAAGTAATACTCATAAATGACTCGAGCGACTTGTTGCATCTACAAAAAAAAAAAAAAAATAGACACATAAGCAAAAAAGAAAAAGAAAACACAACCTTCTAGGAGAGTATTTTAGTGTTCGTATGCGGTTCATACTTATTTTGTGTTTCTTGTAAATGTTGAGTCATGGAGAATCGAAATCAAATCAAACATCATACGTGTCGTTAAGTATTAATATGATGAGTACTTCAAACTGTGAATATGAGTAGAGGTTCCATGATATTAAAATACGTATGAATGCATATAAGTATCAGAAATTATGAGTATGATTCGATTTTACTCATCTTTTTGAATACTCATTGCTGACCTCTGGTGTCTACACTATCTAGTTGTAGATGTTGCATTCAACACAACTGTAAGTATATGTTCAGTGCACATGAGAGATATATTATTACAGATTTTAAATTTATGTATCATTGTTGTTTGTAAATATGAAAATATTTGTATATTTATATTGCATATACACATATATACAGACATATTATACAAATAATTTATATAATGTGTCATCCACAGACATTCATCTCTTTCAATGTCATTGTTGTTGTATTTTTGTATTAAATTGCTCACCATACATTTAGATAAATTGCTGGATTTCAATACCCTGCAACAGCAAACGAACTACGAACGAACGGAACGGATTGAGTTTGAGGTTCTATCGCATGCAACACTAATAACCTGTATCCTCCTAACCTTCGATTTCAACTCAACTTAAAAATATCATTTATTTTGGTTTAATTTAATAACAATAATCTCTTTTTTTTGTTTTTGTTGTTCTGTAATTATTAATAGAAAAAAATCATCGTAGTTTTGTTTGAAATAAAATGTTGCATGAAAAAATTGAGCTCTTTTTGAATTGTTCAAAAGGAATAGAAAAATAAAAAATTGAATGAAAATGGAAATGGAAATGAAACTGAAAGACCTGTTGATTTAGTATTAATAAATGTCACTTTAAATTATGTTCTCTTCTGCTTTTGTTTTTTTTCTTTTTTTTTAGTTTTGCTTTGTCTCGCACATGAAGAGATGACTGTCACAAATGAATGATTTGTGTGGCATACAAAAGAGGCAGTTGGTCATGACCACAATAGGTTTTTACATTTGACATCATTTTCATTAGGGAAATCGTTTTATTGAAACCATAATAAAAAAAATAAAAAACAAAAACAAAGTATATTATAAATTAAAAGCGAAAAAATGCTTAAAAAGATTAATAAAATGCAAAATGCCAACCAGTTACAGCCGAAAGCAAAATAGTTTCAAAGTAAAAATGTTCATTTCTTTTTAAAAATTATATTTAAGGCGCTGTTTTTAAAGAAATTTTATTTTTTTGGTGAATCGATTAAAGATAAGTAAGTAAAAATATTTAAAAGTTGTGGTAGTCTATTAGACGTGAGGCTACGGTTCAAACTCCAAGCCTACATCTCCAACAAAAAAATATTTCTTCGACAACTTACTCTCAACAGACAAGAAGTCTGAAAGTAAAATAAAAATTGCCATGAAAAGTTTGTCAAAAATCCGTTGTTCGAAATCGACTTTAAACCATAGGTCCTGCCACTCATACATAAAATTAACACATACAACATATGTAAGTGATGTGCGAAGATGGGTAGTAATTCCGACTGGAAGGTTTATAATGACCAATTAAGCATGTATGTATCAGAGATCAGAAATGAGTATTCAAAAATATGAGTAGATTCGAATCAAAGTCATAATTTCTGATACTTATACGCATTCATACTTATTTTAATATCTACTATTCACATTCAAAGTTTGAAGTACTCACATCGTACTCATCCTTAACAATACGTATGGTGTTGTTGATTTCGACTCTCCTTTACTCAACATTTACCAGAATCACAAAATAAGTATGATTCGCGTACGAACACTACAATGCTCACTACAAGGTTATACATATGTTTGCTTTGCTTGCTGTCTTTGTCTCTTTCTTTCTTCTTTTTTGTAAATGCAACAACAACTAGGACTGTAATTTTTTATGAATGACTCGAATTATACATACATACGTCATTGGCCATTACAGCCCTTTAGGCAGGATTACGGCCTAGCTTCTCACACTCACTCATGTTGTGTGCCTTAATTCTATACTTGAGTAGCGGGACCTACAGTTTAACGTCGACTCCGAACGACAGACTTTGAGAAACTCTTTCATGGCTGGTTTATTTACTCTCAGAGCATTTTGCCAGAAATCTGCTGAAAGGAAGTCGCCGAAGAAATACTTTTTTTCATATTTCGTATTTGATGCGAACACACTACCTACTAGACTACGGCGACTATGACTCCAATCACTCGAATCATTTATGAGTATTTTAAGTGTTTTTCTAAATTTATGAATCTGAATGAGTAGGCGTATGAATCAAACATATTTCATTTGATGTCAACATTGTACTCACACTCATTGCAACCTGTACTTATAAATCAATGTTGTAGTGAGTACTTATTTTGTGTTTCTTGTAAATGTAGAGTCATGGAGAATCGAAATCAAATCAAACATCATACGTGTCGTTAATTATTAATATGATGAGTACTTCAAACTGTGAATATGAGTAGAGGTTCTTATAAATCAATGTTTTAGTGAGTACAAATGAATCAGAGTAGTTGAATTTCAATACTGTTGACTCACTTATATTCAAAATTTCATGAGTACTTATGAGTAGCGAAAAAATGATTCATTGCTGATCTCTGACACACTCAACAGAAGTGGTGTGAGAAGCTGGGTTGTAATCCTGATTAGTAGGTTTATAATATGTATGTATGTATGTATGTAAGTAACAATAGTTATTATTTATTTAAGTTGAAAAATGCCTAAACTTAAGATCAGTAATGACACAAAATAGGGTGGACCATCTATCTGTTTAACTTTGAACAATCTGTTATTTCGAATCTGGCAATACTTATGTCATTTTTTCTTGTCACAAAATGCATTACAAGTGACTGTTTGGTGCGACTAGTGGAGCGCAATCATCATTTGCACATATTTCTTTGAGAAAGATGACGGCGCAACAATTACGGTCAATGGAGACACTAATCGCACCAAGATAACCGATTTCCTTTGTAGGCGTTCTTCATTGTATTAATGTGAACGATGTTTGGTTACAACAGGATGGTGCAACTTGTCACACATCTCATGCCACAATGGAATTGCTTCATATAGCCATTTGCCGTCTCATTAAAATCATTCCTAAGCGTGGTAAGGAGCATACGAAAAAGGAATAATACATGCCCATAAGTCTGTGACTAACAGAATAAAAACTGTGTCCAAAAATGTCAATTTTAAATGCAAGAAATAGGGTATCTCAGGGTTCTCAGTGACGGTAATAGAGACATCCATATGATTCAATTTCAATACCTGATTGACCGCTTCGTATGCAAATTTATATCAGCTGAGTCTGTAAATAAAGCAAGTGTCTTCCTTAGATTAGAATTTGCCAGCAGCCCAGTTTGCCTACCAGACAACTCATCAGATATATTTTCGTATGTATTTTGGTATTCGACAACTTCACACCAACTTCTAGACTGGTTCAACTAGCGTACCCTGAGTACAACAGACTGTAAATTTTGATGAATGATTCGAATCACTCGCATCATTTATGAGTATTATAAGTATTTTTCTAAATCTATGAATCTGAATGAGATGTCCACGTTGTATTCTTACTAATTGCAATCTGTACTTATAAATCAATGTTGTAGTGAGTACGAATGAATCAGAGTAGTTCAATTTCAATACTGTTGACTCACTCATACTCTGAATTTTATGAGTATTTTTAAGTAACAAAAAAACGATTCATTGCTGATCTCTGATTAGAAGTGTATTCGAAAAAAATACAGAAGGCGACTTTGTGATTTCCAGCTTATAGCAGCAAGTAAGCCATAGAGTGCTGTATATGGATCGGTTTTATATTTAATACTCACACTTCTAAAATTTGCTGATGACACTGCTTTCCTTAGTATAAATGGGTATATACCTTTTGAAAGCTACTCGGTATTATCAGGCTCATATAGGCTCCAGTGTGGGATTGTAATGACCAATTAAGTAAGTATTTTACAGCTTAAGAAGTAGTAAAATCTTTGGAGAAGTAAAGTGAATGAACATAAAGATGGTTTTGTAATTTTCAGGAAAATGTGCTCATCTCGTCGCTTATTAAATATCTTGGTTTATGCCTGCCTTGGAAATACGACATCGAAACAAAATTAACATAATTTAAATTGAAATGTTTCGAAATATATTGACTAATTGTTAGAAACTCTTGAGTTTAGTGTTACGCTAGTTGCACATCGAAATAGTTCAACTACGGGAACACAAGCTGTACAGCAAAATCATCAAATCCACAAGAACCTCAAAGTGCTATCTGTCAAATCAGAGATTAGAAAAATGTTCTAAGAAATATTTAAATACATAGAACTACAGTTGCCATACTCGTCAAAAACGAAGAGTCACCCCACATGACATATGTATAAAGTTGCTTACAAACATAAAAACCATGAACTGAATTGAGATTTTAAGACGAATTGTTAGTTCAACATTAATTCGAAATACGATACATAAATTCAACTGCATGAATGTCAATTTATCATTCAAATTCTTAAGCCATAACCAGGAAAGTTTTACAGTGACCGAATAGTCATCTAATATCTAAATATACATACATACATACATACATAATTGGTCATTACAATCCTGCAGTCAGGATTACGAACTAGCTTCTCACACCATATGAGTAGCGAGACTCCTACAATCGGATATTGACAAACCTTTCACGACAATTTTACTCTTAGTTTTTGCAGGAAAATGGATAATCTGTGCATTAACGACGTGTGGTTTCATTAGAACGGCGATACGTACCATACAACTCGTGTCAAATTAAATTTTCTGCATGAACGATTTGAGAATGTGATTATTTCACGTGAAACTGATGTGACCTCTACACCTTTTCTTGTCAGGTCTTCAACCTGGTTTAACTCAAAGTTATGGAAACTTGTATATTTCGGACGTGCTACCACCCAGAAATTTTGTGGCGAACATTTAAACGATTTTATATTCACACCAGAGATCAGCAATGAATCTTTTTTCGCTGCTCATAAGCACTCATGAAATTTTGTATATAAGTAAGTCAACAATATTTAAATTTAACTACTCTGATTTATTTGTACTCACTACAACGTTGATTTATAAGACCATGTTGCAATGAGTATGCGTACAACGGTGACATCAAACTCATACCATTAGAAATATGTTTGATTCATAAGGCTACTCATTTACAGTCATACCTTCAGAAAAATACTTATACATGATTCGAGTGATTCGAATCATTCATCAAAATTTACAGTCTTAGTTCTTGTTGCATTTACAAAAAAAAGGCACATAAGCAAAAAGACAGATCAGCAATCAGAGCAAACACACAACCTTTTAGTGAGCATTCCATTGTTCCTACGCGATTCATACTTATTTTGTGATTCGTGTATATGATGAGTTATGAAGAGTCGAAATCAATAACATCATACGTGTTGTTAAGTATGAAAATGATGAGTATTTTAAGCTTTGAATTTAAGTACGGGTTCCGTGATATTAAAATTAGTATGAATGCGTATAAGTATAAGAAATTATGAGTATGATTCGATTGTACTCATCTTTTTGAATACTCATTTCTCTGATCTCTAATAAACACATAATGGCAGCAGTCTTCTGCTTGCTTCCTTTCTCAAAAATCTGTCTCTCGAAGTCAACATTAAACTATAGGTCGTAATCCTGGCTAAAGGGTTGTAAGGACAAAGTACGTAAGTCAAATAGCAAAGGAACGTAGATAATCCCGAAAACCATTAACGTAGTACCTTTAAGTCCATTAAAATTATCCATTGGGCAAATTATTTCTTTGGTCCTTTCGCAGTAAGCAAGAAACTACCATACAGTGAATAGTGAGCGCTATCGCGCCATGCCTAAGTAATATTTGTGAGTAAAAAATTTGTTCATTTGTTCTATCGCGCCATGCCTACGTAATATTTGTGAGTAAAAAATTTGTTCAGTTTTTGACCTTTTTCACACTAACTGTACTTTTTTGACGCAAAAGCACTTCGTTCATACCAAACTGAATATTACTCTCGTTGTCAATTGGCCTCTGGATTGCTTTTTCTGAGGCCATATTATGGTAACAGTTTATGTCGACATAATAGAAATTCTTGGTAGTCGCCGTAGTCTAGTAGGTAGTGTGTTCGCTTATTAGACGTAAAGCCTGGTTTCCAGCCCCGGCCAGACATCAAAACGAAATATGAAAAAAAATATTTCTTCGGCGACTTCCTCTCAGCAGATTTCTGCCAAAAACTCTGAAAGTAAATAAACCTGCTATGAAAAAGTTTCTCAAAATCTGTCGTTCGAAGTCGACGCTAAACTGTAGGTGCCGCCACTCAAGTATGAAATTAAGGCACACAACATGAGTGGTGTGAGAAGCTAGGCCGTAATCCTGACTGAAGAGTTGTAATGGCCAATTATGTATGTATGTATGTAATAAATATTCTTGAACAATAATTGAAGCGTTGAAAATTGAAAACTCAAGCCAGCATTGAACAGCCAGATTTCCTAGAAATTGTAGTTAAAATTTTGGTTGTATCAAAAGCACAATGTAACGGGTAGTTGAGTTTGACATATGCCGAAAATCATATTAAAAAGTGCCTGGAAATAATCTGCCCGATTATAATAAAGAAAACATTTCATTCCATTTCTATTTCTGTGTATTAATATCATTTTAAGATTTCAAACACTTAAAAAAAACACCCTATGAACATAATTTATTTTATTATTTACGATTAATTGCAATACATAAACGGTTAGTCGTTCTTAGTGTCTTGGGAATGACATTCCCCCATAGAGTGATCATACAGTCTGTCTTTAATTATTCTTTATGCGAACATTTAAATATTAACAGAACACAAGTAACACAAAAAGAAAAAAAAACCAGTGTGACCAACCTGTGTAAATAATTTATTGTATCCACTTTGATATGATGAATAACCGAGGCCAAATCGAGATTCTCGATGGCCACCAGATACGGAGGGAACATCTGAGGATGATGCACGTTGCACCATGGGCCGATCAGCCCGATAATCTTCTTCGAACGAAGATATTTTGCTGCTGTTGGCGCAAACAGTTTTAAAAAAACCAATTTAATTCTTTTGCTTCTTTTTATGCCGCCCTTACGTTAGCAAGGATAACGTTTAAAAGCTTTTACTGTGTTGGTTTTTAACAATTGGCGACAATAAAGCGCCAATTGCCTATAATTTGTTGTTTTTTGTTAATTTTTTCTCTTTTCTATTTTTATTATTAAATTTTTTTTTGTTTTTGTTTTTTATGTTTCTTGTTTTATGTGCAATACAATGACGTTTGGTTTTTGTTGTTGTTATTTTATTTTTATTTTTATAGTGTTTACGCTAAGAGAGTAATTATATGAGTGAGTAACAAGGAACAACTGTAAATGGTTGTATGTATGTGTGTGTGTGTGTGTGCGTATATTTGCAAAACAAATAATGTTTGAAATTTAGGTAAGTATGACACCAAGTAACTCGAGGGAACACTAACAAACACAACAAAAAAAAACTTAAGAATATAGAAGAGAAGAGTGGTGGATAAAAAATTAAAGAAATTAATGCTAAAAACAATAAAAACAAAAACAAAAAAATAAACTGAAACGCACACATACATTGAGACTCAATAGAGAATAGTAATATTAATAGGAAAGCATAAGAAGCACACACACACACACACACATACTGCGTGAGTTTAAGAAAAGTTTTAGTATTTTACACTGAACGCCCAGCAGGTTGTCGTTTTAATGGCAGACGTTTAATTTAATGGATGCGTGTATAGGTTTTTGTTTTTTTTGTTTATTTTTCTAAGTGTAGTGTGCGTAAATAATTTTGTAATATTTTTTGGATTTTTTTCTTTTTTGTGAAAAAAATGGCACGTTTCTTTGTATTTTTTTTTCTCTCAAAATTCAATTACTTTCCCGTTTTAAAGATTAGAAAACTATTTAAACCGCAACAGCAGCAGCAGTAGCAAGAGTAATTTAAAGATTTTTGTGCGTTATTTTTGGGTTGATTGGTCCACTTTGTGTAACTGCATACATACATACATACATATGTATTCGCAATTCGTATTACTTTTCTTATGTTTTTTTTTGGAAATTTTTTTAACTCATATTTTAATTACTATTTATTACTATTTATAGTAGGCATGGAACTTCTTTCTTCGTTTTTTCTTTAACCGAACACTTGAACTAAAAACGTTAGAAATTAATTTGCATTTCTAACTGCTGGCTTTTCTTCTCTTTTCTGCATCTGTATGCTATTTTAAGCACTTTTTCAACACTTCACTTTGCAAAAGGGTTTGTATTTGTATTTGTAGCTTAAAAGGAAGGCACAGTTTTCATGTTGAAACATGTTCTTCTCTCTAATGGTGGCTTTACACATGAACAACTTAACCTCAAAAGAAGGAAGAATAAAAAAATATATATAAAAGAAACATAAGAAACAGACACACGCAAAAAAAAAACCAAAAGGAGACAAGGCATAAATAAGGAAATAAGGAAGAAAAGGGAAACTATAGTAAAAAATATAGGCAAGATTGATATGAAAAACAACAACACCGACAACCTTAATTGAAACAAAAATTTAAAAATTTTAAATTTTCTTTAAGTAGTCCAAAGTACAGGACCTAAGACACCACATACAAGGTTGCCATAATTAATTTTTTTTTTACATGAAATTTTTTTTTCTTCCTTTTTATATCAAAAAAAAAGAATATGTTTCAAATTCTTCATTGGCTGGCTGTCTGCCTTCAAATTTCCTTTTTTTTCTTTAGTTGTTGGTTGACAAATGCAAACCCTTTTCCATTTCATTTTGAAAACTTTACATTACGTTTTGTACTATTTTCCTTTAAATATTTATGGATTTCATTATTAATTCTTTAATTGTATAAAATAAAACAGAATTTTTAATTAATTTTTTCAATTATTTTTCACTTCTTTTTGTTTGGTTCTCCATTCGATTTTAACTTTTCTTACTTATCTCTGCACTCGAACTAACAACGAATCCAAAAAAAAGAAAGAAAGAAGAATGCTTTACATTCTTTTCTGTATTTGGAAAATATATTAAAATATGTTGTTTTCTTCTCAATTTGCTTTTATACTCTCATTCTTTGTGTTCCGTTATCATCTCATAAACTCTCAATGTGCCTACCACCACCACCCCCTGCGTTCGTACTAACAATTTTTGCTCAACAAATTTTTGACAGGTTCAAATACTTTGTGTAGAGTTTAACGGGAAATATATACAAATACATATGTACATATACACACTACATACTAGACTACATATACATATGTATGTGCATGTGCATATGCACTTGTCAAAGTATTCCAGTGCGTAAAAACAGATGTTGTATTTTAAATGTAGTAGAGTAACCAGCTGAGTGTAAGTACATAGATTAACAGATAAACTGTGTAAATGCTAATGAGCTAGACTCAATTTTGAAGTTGTATAAATGTATGTATGTGTAAGTATATGTATATATGTATGTTTTCTTTTACATATTCATAACTTTGTGATGGCAGCACTGATTTATGTGACAGCGAATCAAACTACTAAAGTTGCCCGGCCGCACATCAAACAATGGATCAAACTTAAATTTTTTTGTGTTGGTGAAAAAAAATACTCATACATACAGGCCGAGACGAGTTTGAAAATTTCAATATACTTTTCATTAGCTTTTATTACCAACACATGCTAATTTGATTAGTTAAATTTGATGTGTCGCCATGCGCCTTAATAGTGCTTTGTTTACTTTGGTTTGACATTTCTCTTGATAGACTTACACCAGTTCAACGATTACCAATTGGTGAATTCTTTTAAACAAAATAGTGGTTCCTTTCGTCAAACTAGTGCTGCACATCGCCCATTTTTTAATTCAAGTAAAAATGGATCGTTTTCTTACTTGAGATGCTAAACAATGGTCTGTAGAAGCTATGGACACTGCACAGCAACTAGGATTTTGACTTAAAAACTTTAAAGATTAAACTTGTGCAGGGATTAAGGCCAATTCCGAGAATAGGCCGAAACACAAATAAATATTGATGTTATATTTTCATTAAAAATTTTGTATTCCGAGAAAGCGAAGTCGCTGTAGTCTAGTGGGTAGTGTGTTGGCTTATTAGACGTGAGGCCTGGATTCAAGCCCCTGTTCAGACTTCTCCAACAAAACAACGATTTCCTCTCAGCAGATTTCAAGCATAAACTCTGCGAGTAAAATAAAATTGCCATGAATAGTTTCTCAAAAAATATGGCGTTCGGTGTCGACTTTAAACTGTATAAAATTAACTCATGTATAAAATTAACACACACAACATAAATGGTGTGAGAAGCTAGATCGTAATCCTGACTGAAACTTTGTAAAGACTAATTATGCATTTATGTATGTTCCGATGAAGCTCATTTTGGATTGAATGCAAACAGATTCATCGAACACTGATTTGGTTGTGGATCAACTGCAACATAGATCCGCTCTTAAGGCTCAAAAGACAAAGATTAAATTAAGTAACTTCGTTCTACTTTCGGTCACTCTCATTAAGAAATCAGTTGAGTCATCGTCAGATATGTACATCGCTTTGAAAGAACAGGATGGGAAACATTCGACTATTTGAAAAGAGTGTGATCTTTACGTAACGTATTGCTAATGAAGAAACTGCTCAGAACACTCAGAATTCAAGGAAAGTCTATTTTACTATATAGTATATCTGTGGAAGCAAAGCATGGAATATGGCACAAATTGATACAAATAGATTGCATAGTTTTTTGTCAACAAATAAGTTATTGATTATTACAAACTTGATCGGCTCTCAAACAATAGATATGAGAAGGTTTTTTCAAGCATTAGTTACTCTGATTATCAGTAAATGCATGCAGACCAACGATGATGTTGTACACTTAACTTAGTATACAGAAGTTGAAATAAAAAACAATAAGTTTAGGAACTACAAATGCGCCTCAACAGCTAAGCTGTTCGATGTGGTTGGTTGGCGGCATCATTGAATCGTTCTTCTCAAGAACAATGTTGCAATCAATGGAATCATATAGCGTAGAGTACTGATTTTATGTTGTTCAAAATTCCTTGATATGTAACTCAAACTTGACAAAGCCACAATACAACCAAGAGGGCTGTCAGGAATCGTTTTGGAAAGTGAATTAACGTAAATTGAATTCTGCAACTTTTACGTTACGAAGAGAAACGTGCTAGCCCTTAGGAATAAATGACATATGATGTTGTTTGTGTATCACATTTCTGGTCTGCTCTACTCACTATGTTAGTGCGGAAATGGTGTTTAGTGTGGTTGACTCAGAGGTAGTGAACTTTTTATCACCGCTTGAATTTTTCAAATGAACATCGACTTTTAAGAAAAAGTCGAATGTAATAATGAGAATGATTACATCCACCACCTTCAAAAAAGGTGATAATACGGCAACGTATCATTAAGACCTGGTTAGACGAAAAAAACTTCATCTACGTCACTGAAGACAAAGTGAAAACGAACAACATTTAGAAGGACTCCAAATCCTAAAAAGGATATATTCTATGCACAAGAAATAAGTACACTCAACGGTATTCGAAGAAGGGATGTCATTATACTCGTAGATTATTTTAAAGAGAAGATAAGAACTGAAAATATTACCACTCGCGGTTGAAAAGCCAGAATCGATCAATTAATCGAATTGTGCTCAATATTTTAACTTGCCCAACCTTCCTCCACAATGTGATATACCAATATGCTAATCACCAAAACACAACTCACACAATCAGATTGATCACATAAGTGCTTTATCGATCTTAGAAAATCAGGAATAAATAAGAAACTGACGACTAACTCATCACAAATGAAATCAATGTACAGGAAAAAAGAACCAAATTTACATACAGTATTTCCGAAATAAATCAACTCCCGTTAATTGCGACTAAATCAACACCAATTATAAGAAGATATGCAATTTTTTTGATTCACTACTATAATCTTTTAGTCAGGATTATCGACTGGCTTCTACTAGCACACCAGCCATGTCCTGTGCGCGAATTTTATTCATAAATGGTGGGACCCACAGTTTAATGGGGGTACCGACAGTTCTGGTCTAGCAAGCGTACACCATAGTAGGTAGACTACGGCGACTTCATTATCATAATAACTTACAATCCAGTCGCTACAGAAACACTAGGTAAAGCGCAACCACAAAAATAATTTTGAAAATCAGACAGAACTTAACCAAAGAGAAACCTAAGAACGTAGATAGAATTTAATCCGCGCAGCTTAGAAAGTCATATAATATCCAAAATTTCATGCTCCCTTTTGAAGAGATTCCTGATGATTGTGCCTTTTTTTATTAAACAATTGTGTTGAATAATGAAGCAAAGGAGAAGCCTTTAAAGAATTGACTAACGTGGTCTATTAATCATGCATCATCGATTTTTATCTCTTTCGAAATGCCGATGATATAGTCGATTTGGTAAAGGGCGGGCACAATCATGCCATGCTATAATTAAATACAAAAAGGCTACGAACCTTACCATAGAGCACGCTTAATTCCAAAATCAATTTGGTGTCACTTTCCTTTTAAAAGTGGTCCTGTTCTTTGGCCCCCTATTTCATGCAATTTAACGCCTTTGGATTACTTTTTATGGGTCTATTTTAGGTCATTATTCTAGGCAGACAAACTATCAAATCTTGAAGCAATGCAAGCCAATATTGAAGCCGATTTACTTGAAAAAACAGTTAAAAATCCTACTAACGAAATTGACCAGGATACATACATACATATATAATTGGTCATCACAACTTAACTTCTCACACCACTTATGTTGTGTGTGTTAATGTTATACATTAGTGGCGGAATCTACAGTTTAAAGTCGAATCCAAGCGATAACACTTTTGAGGCACTTTTCATGAGCCTGGATAGCATGTTTAAAAAATTAATAAAAAAAAAATTCAAATTGTTTTTATATATCTGGTCACCTTAATATATCCCCAACTATTGCAATGGCATAAACAATATGAGAACGTGAAATAAACAATGTTCTGTCAATGGAGAAACCCATTTTGTGTGTGTGTGTGTGTTTTATTCTTTCATTATTATTTCTCTTGTTCTTGTTTCAATTTTGTTTTCATTCCAATCTCCACTTGTGCTTTTTCAAAATGTAAACAAATCTGAAGGAATTTGTTTTGAATAAAAATTGTTGGAAAAAGAAAATAATACAACGATAACACTGACAAGGAAATATTTGAAATTCATGAATGAATTTTTCTAAAAATATTACAATTTTATAATAGAAATAAGAACAACAACAAAGAGGAAAAAAATAAGTGAAATTTGTTCTATTTTTACTACAAGTTGGGATGAGCCAAATAAAGAAAAAAAAATCCCATTCATAGAAGAAAGGCATGATGTCTACAATTGAAATTGACAAAGAAAAAACCAAAAACAAAAATGATGAGAATATTAAAGCGCAGGCGCCGGATATATATATATTTTTTTTTATTTTGTCTTTTGCTTTTCCACAATTTCTCTTGCAATTATTCGTTGCTTTCGTTTGTTGTCTCTCATTAACGAATGTCAAATGAAAACAACGGTTTTCAAAATTTCAATTTACGGTAAACACAGGGTTGCTTTTTTCGAATTTTATTTTCATTTGTTTCTTTTATTCTGCACACATTTTTTGTTTATTTTTTTTAATAAATTTTTATTAGTTGTTGCAACGTAATGAACTTGAATGCTCCAATTGTTTTTAAATTTTCTTTTTCCTACACTTTTCCTTCACTTTTCACTCTCCTCCTTCATTCTTTTTCTGTTATTTTTTTTGTATTATTTATTCACATGTTTTCTTTAACTATTTAGTCTTTTGTTATTTCAATAAATATTTTCTTTAATTATTTTTGGCCATGTGTTCTTATGAATTTTTTTTCATTTCATTTTTGCCATACGCTGACTAATTTTGTTCGAGTTGGTAATGGAGAGGCCAAGGGACCTAGCTAGATTTTGTTTACGCAAAAATTTTTTTATGATTTATTAAGTACGAATAGAATTGTTTGGTTCCGTTTCTATTTATTTTGATTTAAATTTGAATATTTTCTGTTCCTAAATGGTTGAATGATAGAACATAAATAAATAATTGAAATTACGATAATGATATATGTTTAGCTTGTTGTTCTTATCAGCAATTGATTAGCAAATAGTAAATAATATTCCATTGAATATAAGATTTTTTGTAGGAATTTTAAAAAATTTATTTCAATTTTCTGTTACTTAATGTGCCCATAAATTATTTGGAAACTTTTTGCATTTAATACATCAAGAATGGACTTCATACTGAAGGATTTAAATATCGTGATAACTAAACGAAATGTTGCTTTTTTACCTTTTAAAAACATTTGAAATATGAGCTCGTATATTGCAAATAAAATACAAATAAATTTGTGTTTAGTTTTAAATAAAAATCTTTATTATTCGCACAATTCTTTGTGCCACTGTTCACGACTTGATGTAAACAACAACAATTGCTTTCCTTTGTTATTACTCTGTTTATACCCTTTAGATAAACAATAACAATTGCTAGACAATTATTCGACAGATCTTTATAACGGAAATCTTCAAACCACGATTACTCTCTTCAAACGCACTGCGTCTTTACACAAGACTGACTGAACTTCACAATTAAAAACGTGTGTTTTTCCCAAAATGCCTTCAATTTCATGATAGTCAAATAAGATCGTTCAGATATCCTGAGTACTAAGCTTAGTAAACATGAAATACAATTTATAATGGAGGCGCTTTCTATTACGGTTCATTTTGCATGAATATAATCGCCAGTTATCGCCGTAGTCTAGTAGGTACTGTGTTTGCTTATTAGGCGTATTACCCCCCAGATTCAAGCCTCAGGCCAGATATCAAAACGAAATATGAAAAAAATATATTTTTCTTCGGCGACTTCTTCTCAGCAGATTTCTGGCAAAGACTCTGATAGTAAATAAACCTGCCATGAAAAAGTTTTTCAAAATCTGTCGTTCGGAGTCGACGTTAAACTGTAGGTCCCACCACCACTCAAGTATAAAATTAAGGCACACAACATGAGTAGTGTGAGAAGCTAGAACGTAATCCTGACTGAAGGGTTGTATTTGAGTTGTCAAATATCAACAGAAAGTGTTCGGAAAACTGTAATATGCTAACTGAACGTACTTATGACAGTGCTGTATTTTAAGTTTTAATCAATATTATAACAATTTGCGTATTTATTGCGCAATAATTAGTTGAAATTGTATATGAAATATTGACCTCAATAATGGCGTTTATTGCGATTTATGCAATAAGAGTGCATGTGTGAAGATAGTATAAGGGTATTAGATTTGAATTTATTTATATTTTACGTATGTGATTACCATAACGGTGGGCAATAGATAACAGGCTCACGTTTAGAAAACACCTGACGTACATCGGTGGAAAATATTCGGCGAAGACATGTAGACACAGACACTTGCCTGAATAATGCCTAACCTAGGGGGCCCAAAACTGATTAAGGTAGTGACTATATGGGCCGAGGCTATGGATAGGAGGACCTATAGAGCAAAAATAGAAGCGGCCTACAGGAGGTCAGCTCTCAAGGTAATTTCTGCCTTCCGCACGGTGTCTACTAATGCCGCTTTGGTGATTGCGGGATTGATGCCTCTGAAACTAGTAGTAGACTTAGAGAAGAGGAAACATGATGCAAGGAGGCGAACGGATCTTTCGAAGCCTGTCCAATCTTGCTGCCATGGATAGATGGTCACCGAATTGATCACCGAGGTCATTTGAGATTGACCCAGTTATACTTTTTTTTTTATTTTTTTTTTTTTCTTTCAACTACTTATGTAGTTGTATAATTTATTTGCACAAATTTCATTTGACAATATTGATTAGGCCTCAGCGCCAAAAGGGCATTATTGAGGGAAGTTGACAAACTAATTTAACACGATGTATGTACAAATAAAGAGATGATTACAAATATACAAATATTAAATATCTTTTAAAAAGGAATATATTAAAAAATAGAAAAAAATAAATATTAAAACTAGGAAAGTAAGAAAAATAAAAACGAAATAAATTTAGTATTACCAAATATTTATAAAATTAAATTAAAAGCGTTTCAATTGAATTAAATAAAAACTCTTTACAAGAGGATTTGAACGTAGAAATTCAAATCCTCCAGAGTTAGGGAAAGCATTTTTAGGTGTTTTGGTGACCTTATAATGTAACAAACGTTCAATGTGCCGGGCATCACTATCAGAAAGCAGTCTGGTGATCAGATGGTGATCCCGGGATCCGAAGCACACTGCCAAAATAGCTAAAAGCTGGCTACAAAACCAAACTTTCGGGACGATGGACTGGCCTACACAAAGCCCAGATCTGAATTCAATAGAAACTTTATACGCTATTGTTAAAAGAAAGCTGATAGCATATAAAAAAAAATTTTGACGAGCTTTGGGTGAGAATACAACATGAATGGCGAGCTCTTGACCGTGACACCACCCAAAAGTTGGTGGAGAGTATGCCAAAAAAGTGTTGAAAGCGTAATTTAAAATAAAGGTCTTTGGATGAAATATTAAATTGGCAGAGATTAATGATTTTCAACAAATACCGCAAACAGTGCAAAAGTGTCCAAATAGTGAATTTTTTGTTTTTTGCATTTTTTTTATTTTTTTGAAGAAATGTATATAAGTTTTTGTTCTTTACAATTTAGAATAATGTTCAATAAAATGAAAAAAAAATACATTTATTTGATAATACACCTATATCTGTATTACTTTCATTGCCTTACTTTCTTAATACAAAACATCTGGACAGTTTTGCTTCCCACTGTAGTTAATGCACACCACATAAGTTGTGGGGGAAGTTAGGTTGTAATCCTGACTGCAGAGTTATAATGATCAATTGTGCATGTATGTATGCATGAATAGATGTGTAAGTGAATTTGTCCAGCAATTTAAACTGAGTAGCTAGTAGTATCATGGAAGAGAGAATATTTCATGAACTAAACAATAATTTTTTTTTTAAATATAATTTTTTAAAAAAAATTTTGTAACTATTTCTTGTTGTTGTTTGAAGTCTCATTTTGTATTAAAAACAATTAAAACAAAAACAATATTTTTAATCCAATAAACTTGAGACAGCCATAAGTGAATGTATGATAAAAATGCCATTCAGAAATATTCAAGAAAGAAAACATTTTAGAAACAAAAAATTTATATGAAGAAACAAAAACAAAAACAACAGACAATAAAAGAACAAACATGATGTAGATTTAAAAATATCTTTTCATTTGGACCTGACAATTCCCCAACAATTGGCCAAAAGGCAAAACAAATGCAAATGTTTTGGTCCGCGGGCAGGGGGAGGGAGCATTAAAGAAAAACAAGAGCGAACAAAACAGACAAATGATTTACTGAGATAAGTTAAAAAATGTTTCAGATATCGAATTCTATAAAAAAAAAATCATTTTACAACAGTCTGTATTACTAGAAAGAAATCTTTGAAAAATGAATAAATTTTAAAGGGCTTACCCGACGATTTTTATTTTTAAATGGTTTATAAGATTTGGCCTTGTGTTTGGCACCACCCAAGTGAAGTTTCTTCATGGTGACACAAAATTCAATTCAATACACTTTAATGCTTAAAACAATATTTTTTTTTTAACAATAAGAACACATTTAATTATGCAATTAAGCAGTAATTTAAGAACACTTTAATTATATTTTCTTTAAGTTGGACAAATAAATTTTAACAAATTTTTTTGATTTTTTTTTTTTTTTTGATTTTTGATTCAACAGGCCATGTAATTAAATTCTTTTTTTTAATATTTTTTTTCTCTCTCTCTCTTTGTTAAGTAATTTCAATTCAAAACCACTTTCTTTTATATTTTTAAATAAAAACGTTTTGCATTTATTTTCCCCAAAATTCTTAGCAATTTTTCTTAAATTCTATACAAAACCCCCCTTGGAAAAACGGACAAAAAAAAAAGAAACGCACACAACCGATTTCCGTCAGATAAAAATTTCAACTGATTTGATATTTTTAAGTCAAAACGATGCGACAGAGACAAAATTTTATTTGATTCTGTATTTTTTTTTCTAATTCTTTGTACATATTTTTGTTCTTTCAAATTTTATTTTCAAATATTCAATTCGCAACATCATCATCATCATCAACGCCAGTACCATTAATAATAATAGAAAAACAATGTTTTTCTTGTTGCTGGCATTGTTTTTTTTATTTTTTTATCAAAATTATTGTATCTTGTTTGAAATTTTATTTGTTTTCAAATACGTATTCGAATAAGTATTCAAAATCGTAAAATGTTTTCTTTTTTGTTACTATAGTTGTTGTTGTTGTGGTATTTTACATATGAATTGTTTAATTTTGTTATTATTTAGACATCTGTGACGTTTCAGTTGCTGGTAATTGTTTGAGGAGGATTTTCCACGAAAAAAAAAAAATTTTTTAAAAATATTGAAATACATATTGAGAAATATTTTTAAAAAAAAAATTTTGGAAAATTTATAAAGGCGTCTGGTCAAAGCATCTGTCATTTAGTGGAAAAGTCAAAAAAAAGGTGGATATTCAGCTCAACTCACTGTATAATCACCCATTTTTAGTTTGAGCGTATCCGCACTGGTGTTCGAAATTATTCTCTGTCCAGTTCAGAAAGGCAAAACCTTCGCTTACAATTTCTTGATTATAATTTCATAGCACAGACTCCATAGCTTATTATCATTTTACATACATACATACATAATTGGCCATTACAACCCTTCAGTCAGGATGACGACGACCTAGCTTCTCACACCACTCATGTTGTGAGCCTTAATTTTATACTTCAGTGGCGGGACCTACAGTTTAAAGTCGACTCCGAATGACAGTTTTTGAGAAACTTTTTAATGGCAGGTTTACTTACTCTAAGAGTTTTTGCCAGAAATCTGCTGAGAGGAAGTCGCCGAAAAATATTTTTTTTTAATACTTCGTTTTGATGTCTGGCCTGGGGCTCGAACTCGGGCTTTACGTTTAATAAGCGAACACACTACCTACTAGACTACGGCGACTACTATTATTTATTATCTATCCTATTATCATTTTAGCTCATTTCATTGCAGAGATCAGCAATTCATCGTTCTTCGATACTCACAAGCACTCATGAAATTTTAAATATAAGTAAGTCAACAATTTTGAAATTTAACTACTCTGATTCATTCATACTCACTACAATGTTAATTTATAAGTACAGGTTGCAATGAGTATGCGTACAACGTTGACATCAAATCATGATTCATAAAAATTCTTATAATACTTATAAATGATTTGAGTGACTGGAACCATTCATCAAAATTTACAGTCATAGTTGTTGTTGTTCCATTTACAAAAAAAAAGAAAACCGACACATAAGCATAAAAGACAGAGCAGCAAGCAGAGCAAACACACGACCTCTTAGTGAGCATTTTAATGTTCGTATGCGAATCATACTTATTTTGTGATTCTTGTAAATGTTGAGTCATAGGGAGTAGAAATCAACCAAATCACACGTGTTGTTACTTATGAATATGATGAGTACTTCAAACTTTGAATATGAGTAGTATGAGTATGATATTAAAATAAGTATGAAAATAATAAATAAGTATTAGTATCAGAAATTATGAGTATGATTCGATTCTACTCATCTTTTTGAATAGTCATTCCTGACTTCTGATGTACATGTAATGAGCATCTTGATTTGAAAATTCCTACAATTATCATGCATCCTGTCGTTAAGTTTCGTGTAGAATTCCTATATTCAATCGCTTGATGTTAAGAAGCAGTTTACTAATATTGACTGGGCAAGTAGTAGCCGTAGTCTAGTAGGTAGTGTGTTCGCTTATTAGACGTAAAGCCCGGGGTCGAGCCCCAGGCAAGACATCAAAATATGAAAAAAATATGAAAAAAAGAATATTTCTGTGGCGACTTCCTCTCAGCAGATTTCTGGCACAAACTCTGAGAGTAAATACACTTGCCATGAAAAAGTTTCTCAAAAAGCTGTCGTTCGGAGTCGACGTTAAACTGAAGGTCCCTCCACTCAAGTATAAAATTAAGGCACACAACATGAGTGGTGTGAGAAGCTAGGCCGTAATCCTGACTGAAGGGTTTTAATAGCCAATTATGTATATATATGCATGGCATATATTGCTGCTGTTCTAGTGTCGTCATCAAACCAGGTGGTGCGAGATATGCGTGCTTATTACTCATTCCAAGAAAAACACGATGCAAATTGAAACGACTCAAAATGAATTATGATTTCCTATAGCAAACCACGTGAAGGTCGAAGATTGGTTCCAGGGTTATGGAAATATTAATTTTTAAAATGGAAATTGAATAAAATAAACATTTAAAAAACAAAAACAACATAAAATTTTATTAGAAACAAAAAAAAACAAATTCAATTAAAATAATATAAAAAATTCACTTAATTTATAACACACTAATTGAAACTGAACTCTAAAATTACAAAAACAAGGTGAAAATAAAACTGTATTATTTTTAGTTAGAAAGTGAATCCCCAAGTTTTGATAGCATGGCGCAATTAGAAACATAAGTCGTGCCATATTTAAAAAAAAATAGAAGGAAACTTTGAAAATTTAAAAAAAAATATAAAAACTCGTACCGAAGACAATGCAACTTCGAAAATCTAACGACGCACAGTGAAAATTCGCACTAATTCAGCAGCGACGCAACTTCGAAAAAACGTAAAACAAAAATATGCAAAGCGTGGCATGAGTGTATATGCATTCTCATTGTCTCAATCTCGTTCGCAGCAATGCGGCATATGCTATATTGCTAGATTGCATTAAACACAAGTGCCTAACAGGAGGACCGAATTTTGTGAAGTTACGGATTATTTTTAATGTGAATATTCCAAGTACTCAATGCTTAATATTTCATAATTTTTCTTCATTTTCCCTTTGGATAACTCAATTTTTGATTAATTTTCCTTGAATTGTTGTTGTAGTCTATTCCCTATATGAGTAATCGGAACCAGAGATCAGCAATGAATCGTTTTTTCGCTAGTCATAAGTACTCATGAAATTCTGAATATAAGTGAGTCAACAATATTGAAATTTAACTACTATGAGCCATTCGTACTCACTACAATGTTGATTTATAAGTACAGGTTGCAATGAGTATGAATACAACGTTAACGTCACACTATTCGAAATATGTTTGATTCATAAGCCTACTCATTTCATATATTTAGAAAAATGATTCAAGTGATTCGAATCATTCATCAAAATCCACAACATCATACGTGTTGTTAAGTATGAATATGATGAGTACTTTAAACATTGAATATGAGTAGAAGTTCCATGATATTAAAATAAGTGTGGATGCCTATAAGTATCGGAAATTATGAGTACGATTCTAATATACTTATCTTTTTGAATACTCATTGCTGATCTCTGATCGGAACCTGTTGTACAAAAAATTGATTTTATTTGAAGGCTATTAGGGCTCTATTATTTTGTCAATGGTGGTAATTTTTCCATGTGCTGTCTCGACACACTTTTCAAAATTCTGCAGGAGATAGAATTACATTTAACTTTACATTGCATTAAAAATTTCCATCTGACAAAAAGTAATACTTTTGAATTTATATAAAAAAAAAACTAATCGCCCTTTAAAACAGTTTCTTCACTTTATGCGAATACGTCATTTTCATAAAAATGCTTACCTGTAAAGAAAATATAACAAGCAAATAAAAATGATGACCCATTGTCTAAATTCACCTCGTAATTATTAAGTCAGAATTCATATAAAAACCTCACGCTGAAGCCAGCTTGTTATCAGTTCAGTTCAATTAATTTCGTATTGCAAACCTCGAGTAACAATTAACAATTCAACATGAAAACTATTGCCGTACTTTTGGTCGTTTTAGCTGCCTGTGCTGCTGTACCTGCTAACAATTATTATAATGGCAATGGCAAACCCGATAACAATGACAAAGGTTCTGTAATTCCTGCTCCTCCCTGTCCTAAGAACTATTTGTTCAGTTGCCAGCCTAATTTGGCGTCTCTTCCTTGCGCTGCAGGCGGCGGCGGTGGTTATGGTTATGTGGGTGCCCATTCCGAATATGTGCCAACAATTGCTAACGCTCCCCATAATTATCATGGGTTAACGCAGAATCCATTGCAATACCCCAACTATTATCATCACCATCATTGAAGACCCGTATTGAGTGGATATTATTCTTGGATTACAGTGAAATCCTTGTTTGTTATTTGGCTTATGATTTGATTGTTAATAAAAAAAAATTTTAAAATATTCGCAAGAAAAATAAAAAAAAAGATTTAAAAATGAAAAACTTAAAATTTTTGTGTAAAAAAATAATTTGAAACAACCATTCGAAGGATCATTCAATGGACCGTGGACATGTTGCAATTCTGGGAAGACAGAGATACATTCGATTCGTTTATGTGGTTCTCTATCATATTCATTTAATTTTAGTCCCAACTAGGCACTACTGGTATGAAGATTCGGAATTACTCGGCTGTCGGTACAATCGACTGCCTTAAAAACATAAACAGCGAGCATAGGTTGTGGTATATATGTATGTTGTCTAACATTCATACATAATTGATCATTACAACAATTAAGACATGGATATGGAAATGCAACCTAGCTTCTTACACCACTCATGTATGTTGTATTTGCTAAATATTATACATGAGTTGCAGAACCTACAGAACCTGAATCGCAGATTTACGTCTAATAAGCCAACACACTGCCTACTAAATACGGCGACTTTTTCTGTGATTATTTATTTATTAACTAATTACAATACAAATAAAAAATAATTAATAATTGGCCATTACTACCCTTCAGTCAGGATTACGGCCTAACTTCTCACACCACTCATGTTGTGTGCGTTAATTTAATACGTGAATGGCGAGACCTACAGTTTAACATCGACTCCGAACGACAAATTTTTTAGCAGCTATTCACGGTAATTTTATTTAATCTCAGAGTTTTTGCCAGAAATCTGCTGAGATGAAGTCAACGAAGAAACATTTTTTTCTAGACTTAGGGCTCTGATATTAACTTCTTTTATAAGCTACTAGAGCCACTGCAGTGTTTGCCAGTTTGAAAGTGTTGCAATGCTTGTTGGGTGGTATAACACGAACTGAAAACATCTCGATTTACATGGACAGTCAGGTTACTATCAAGTACCTTACAAACCTTATCGCAATGTGTGTCTGTCATTGTTTATGAATGTCAGAGATTTCTCGTAGTGTAGTAGATACTGTATTGGCTTATTAGACGTAAGGCCACGGTTCAAACCCCTCGAACAAAACGAAATCTAAAAAAATATTTCTTCGGCGACTTCCTCTCAGCAGATTTCTAACAAAAACTCCGTGAGTAAATAAAAGTGCAATGAAAAGTTTTTCAAAAATTTGTCGTTATAAAAATAAACATACACAAGCTAAGTGGTGTGAGGACTTATGTCGTTAACATGACTGGGATCGACGGGAAGCTTATTGTCTCCAACATTATAATGCTCATAGGCGATTATTTCAAATATTCTCCGATCATTTTAAAGGAAAGCTCAAACCTTTCTTGAAGTATAAAGGTACGTCCTGCACTGCTAGACTCTGTTTGATTGATGTCGAAACAGCTGTCACACAGCTAGGGTTCTTATAGTCCGCTGTCCTGCTGAAAGATATGCCGACAGACCTGACCTTTCTTCAAATTTCTGGATTAACTGTACGCCTGAGGAATATGAAGAGATTGTTTGTCAACTCTTTTGTCACTGCCTAGCTCTGAAATGAGCCTTCAGAGGTTCGTAAGTTGTCAAAATTGTGCAGCCTTTGACTTAGATGCGGTCGCAGTTCGACTGCGATTTCCTAGTTAGTTTCAAGCACTTTAAAGAAAAGTATTGCCGAAAGGTCATATCTCTGATATACACTTGATCGTACAGAGTGAACTATTATGAGTATCCCGTAATTGTGTACCAAATTACATTCCTGTTGACGGTAGCAAATGCTCTTTTACGATTTCTCTAGGACTATACGGAGCTAGCTTAGTTGATTAACGTGATTTCAGTCACATTTGCTGGTTTGTGTCGCAATAATGTTTCTATTATTGGAGATATGATTTTCAATATAGTGATAGATAGTAAGTGTTGTAATGATACACCTTACCAGTTGACGACTTCACTTAAGTAAGCAGTTAGGATTACGATATAATTTCTCATTCCACTTAATTTTATCCATGAGTGGCGGACCTACAGATTAAACTTAACTCCGAAAGACCGATTTTTGAGAAACTTTTCATGACAATTTTATTTACTCCTAGAGTTTGTGCCAAAAAATCATAAACAACAACATGGCCACACGTCCAACAAGCCCTCACACTACCTACTAGACGGCGACTTCAGGAAAGTTTACTTTGTGGTATTTAACAAAACAATTCTATAAAAAATATAAACCAAATTTGACTATATGTTTTGATTCGATTTAAATTTTTAAATGTTTAAATTATTCCTATACAAAACCTTTTGAACAAGAAAAGAACAATTAATAGGTACAAGACCTTAAATTTTGTTCACGGTCAAGAAAAATTATTTTCTACAGCAAGACGACTAACAGTCGACCAACCAGTTCTTCTCAATCTTAGTTTTCATCTGCGTTTTGTCCATAAAAACTGGGATATTGATTCAATGGTTGCTGTAATTCCTGATAGCCATAGGGAGCATTAAGAATTACGGGCACATTTTTGGAATAGGCATCAATGCCACCATCAATGGTAGACGAAGCACATGGAACCGGCGCTTAATTAGGTTGACAACAGAACAAATAGTTCTTGGAGCAAGGTACAGCAGGAATAGTAGAACCATAACCTCCATCACAACCACCGGGTTTGCCACATCCACCAGCCACAACAGTCAAGATGGTAGAGATAGCACACACTGCCACAATGGTTTTCATAATGAAGATTTAAAGTACAATCTTACGAAAATTCTTTTCAATTTCAATTACAAAGAACTCATGGTTCATAAGTGAATAGAAGAGTTTTTTTTTTATTGAAATTTCACATTTTTTTTCCTCTGTTACCTGTGCTATTATTTTGTTGTTGTAAAATAATGTTTACGTTTTTCTATAACCTCAAAGCTCAAAGGTGATAGCAAATGATTCATTTAATGTTAAACAATTATCATCATTTTCGTTAAAAAAAAGCAAAAAATTAACAATTTTTGGCCTCATTTTTTGAAATTGTTGTCTTTTGCTGAATTGTATTTAATTTAAAATTGATTGTAATTAAAAAATGCTTTGCTAAAAATTAAATATTTTTAATATTTTTGTTTAACATTATTTAAGCGCCAATCGACTAATTTTTTCTTTTCTTTTTTGCATTTTAACAAAAAATTTTTTTTAATAATTTTTTTTTAAAGAAATTGAGTGGATTTAGAATACAGAATAAAATATATTCCTTCATATTTAAGGTAGAGGTTTTGTTTCTAACATATCGACGCCTCCATTCTATAACGTTCTAAGTCTACTTAGAACGTTTTTAATGTTCTTGCATTTCTACGTTTCTACGTTCTCTAACTTAAATACTGTCAAAATTTGGTTAAGATGCGCCGATCCGTTCCGAAGTTATAGGGAAAAATCTACTTAGAATACACATATAGTAGTATGGCGCGTGAAAACTTTGAGAGCTCATAACTCAAAACACACTTTTTCGACTTAGAATGTTATAGAACGGAGGCGTCGATATTAGAATGAAATTCTGGCATTTCATCAATTTTGTAATATTTTCAGGGAGATTTTTTGTAAAGTTTTGAGTCAAATGAAAAACACTGGAAATCCGTACAAGTGAAGTGAATTATTTATTTATAATTTTTTTCCAACAATTCGCAAGATATCTCATCTAGAAACGCTGATATGTTGTACTCTACAGCTGAAATTGTAAAGGGTTCGCCAAATAACTTTTTTTTGTTTTTGAAAATGCTTTAAAAAAAACTACTGAATACTTTCTCAAATGTCTTTTTTTATTTGGAAGTACAATCCTTCCGGTTAATAATGGAAAATAATTTCATTCAAATGGCTGCCTCGGCTGGCCATGCAGTAGCCTACACAATCGGTCAAATTTTTAAGCACATTATCAACTGTGTGCAGCTGTATTTCACCAATGGCTTCAAGAATATTGTCCTTTAAAGCGTTAATTGTCTCTGGCTTGTCGGCGTAACACTTATCTTTGATGGCACCCTACAAATAATAGTGCAACGGTGTCAAATCGCAGCTCCGAGGTGGTCAAACGGCATGAACTCTGCGGCTGATAATGCGATCTTCAAAAACAGGGCGCAAAACATCGAGTGTAGCTTCGGCTGTGTGGCACGTAGCGCCGTCCTGTTGAAACCAAATGTTGCCAATATCCTCCTCTTCAATTTTTGTGAACAAAAATTTGTTCAACATGGCCCGATAACGATCGCCATTGACTGTAACGGCCACTCCTTGCTCATTTTCGAAGAAAAATGTCCCAGTTATGCCTCTGGACCAAAATCCGCACCAAACAGTGACTCGTTTTGGCTGCGTCGGCTTTTCAATGTATGCGTGCGGGTTTTCTGTGACCCAAATGCGACAATATTGCTGGTTTACATACCCGCCAAGATCAAAATGAGCTTCATCTGAAAAGATGATTTTTTTTGCCAAAATCGGCATCTTCTGTAAGTCGATAGCAGGCCCACTTAGAGAAGCGAAAACGCATTGGATGATCAATATTCGTTCAGCGGAAGGATAAAACTAATTATCTGTCAAATCAGACATGAGCTAAGTGTTACCATTCACGACATAAGCACTAGTTGAAAAAAAAACTTTAGATGGCGGACCCTTTACAAGCCATCTGGCTTGTACCTGTGTGCAATAAACTTTTCATGACACATACAAAACTTGGTACAATTTTCTCAAATAGTACGTCCATGGAGTCAATCGTACTGCTCTAAAAACGAATTTTTCGAAATTTTTTGTATTTTTTTTTTTTGTTTTGTTTCACTTTTAAAAACTGGCACTGAAACAATTTTAAAATAAAAATAACGATAATTTTATTCAATTTTATTCAAATTTCAAAATGTTGTTTTATTAAACCTAGAGCCTTTATTTGTTCAAACATCTGTAACTAGATCCAATAATGTATTCGTATCACGTCATATTGGTAAAAAGTCGGTAAAGTTTTGAGTTTAAGTAGGCTATTTATTAAAAAAAAAAAGTAGAATGCGAAAAGGTTGACTGAATCGTCTTTATATATTTATTGCAAAAAACAGCAAAAAAAAAACCTTAAAAAATTAAACAGTCTTTTACGAAATATTTGTTAAATTAATTGAATGTTAATAAAATAATTAAATTTGTTAAAAAAAAATGTTTGTTGTAATTTTTATTTTTTTGTAAATTTTAAAATTTGAATTAAATTCACCACCGCTGTAGTAAAAAAAAATTCATTCGACAGTTTCGTAATGCAAAGCTCTAAATATGAAATACACCACTCTAACGCCTTCATACTTTCCTTTAAAATTGCTTCCACAATCCCCCTATCGTTTAAAATAAAAGTAATACTGGGTTTGTGTATTTGCTAAGTGTGGTTATCTACTTGACTACTAGATGGCATAAAAATATGCTTTTTTTTCCTAACGTTGATATTCTTTCCAAAGAATAATGATGATCTTCCATAAGAAATTAAAGTTTAATAAACGCCATTCGAATGAATTGCCAACTTTCAGGAATGAATGTTTGTGTTTGAAACTGTAAACACGTTTGTGGAAACATAATCCACATTTGGTGAAACATTTTAAAGTGTGGGGAACATTCTGTGTAGATTTTGAGCATAGGAAACTAGGACTGATGGTGAATGTAATGTACACAACACATTTTGATTTTAAGAAATACATACATAAGTATATTCCCAGATGGTCATTTATTAAAGAGGAAAAGGAACAGCTCCTGTTGCATTGCAACTTTTATAAAGACAGACAGTGCTTTCACTAGCTCTTTGATAAGTCCAAGCTATTTGTTAAGCTACATGTAAGTCTCTGTATACGGTAAGTGGTCGAACACTGAAAAAATTCTGAGACAGAATTCAAACGTAACACAGTAATGAGAAGCTGTCCTATATAATCGTGTTGAATATGGTACTGAGGATCAGAGCCATGGTGGGTATGGTTAGAATAATGGGAGACTGGTTAAATGCAAGATTTATCAAACATTGTCAGCAGTCTGATTAGAAGTGAGATCACGGTTCAAACCTTAGGTCAGACATCTCCAATAAAACGGCCACTGCATCTCAGGTAATTCGTAACGGAAACTCGGAGAGTAAATAAAATTGCCGTGAAGAAGTTACTTCTTCAGTTCGCAGGCGACTGTAAACTGTAAGTCTCGACACTCATGTATAAAATTAACACGCGCAACTTATGTGGTAAGTCGTAATCCTGACTGAAGGGTTGTAATGACCAATTTTGTTTGTATGTGTGTCATGATCTGGAACAAATGGATTGGTTGGTACTTACTTCATAAGAGTGGCCATTCTGTGACATACAGGTGGGACAAGGACAATATTTAGAGCACAGAGGACCACAGTGAAATATTTAGAGCACAGAGGAAAACTTTCAAGTTTCTTTCAAGTGAAAGTTTACACCATCGAAAAATGTCTTCAATTCAAATTGGAAAAGAAGCACAGAGGACAAGACATAGATATACTATGTCCCAGTGACAAACAGATTTGTGTGAAGTGCGAAAGGAAATATGTAAATCGTTCTCATGACAAATAGGTTTTAGACAATTTAAACTATTGTTGGGTAATTACAATAGAAAGTGATTGTTGTTATGCATCAGACCATCCACAAATAGCCTGAGGATATTATTGGCATTTTAGTGGGCACTATAGACTCAAAGAATTCTTGTTTTAAAATATAGAACTAAACAAACCCATATGTAGACTCTAAGAGAAGGAGAACGAATGACCAGAATAAATACTTGGTACCAATGCGAAATACATACAAAGATAATTGGTCTTTACAACCCTTAAGTCATGATTACGACCTAGCTTCTTACACTGCTTTTGTTGTGTGTGCTAAATATTAAACATGAGTTGCGAAACCTACAGTTTAAAGTCGACTTCGAACGACTATTTTTTTGGGAAGCTTTCAGGGCAAATTTATTAACTCTCAGAGTTTGTGCTAGAAATCTGCTGAAAGGAAGTCGTCGAAGAAATATTTCGTTTCATATTTCATTTTGTTGGAGACGGCTGATATGTGGTTTGAACCGTGGCTTTACGTCTAATAAGCTAACACACTACCTACTGGACCACGGCGACTTCAAACTTCAACTTGAAAGGTAAATCTTTAAGTATGAAACTTAACAGAAAATAGGTTGGGTGTGTACCAAGTAATAGGCAGAGAGTTGTCTTTTCTTACGTCTAACAACTTCCTCAAGTTTCCCAAGGCAACAGGATTGAAGAAGACATTCCAGGGATATTCCCCCTACATATGTAGGTTGAGGAAATGCAAGAAATATTTGCATTAAAGGCCATCAAATGACAAAAAAATTATTAAAAAATATTAAAAAAATTTTAATTCAAATGGAATTTGTATCAATTTTTTAATGCCATTTTAATTTGTTTGCCACTATAATTGAAAAGACACACGTACATCATGTATAATAGCAGACTACCGATTGATTGCTGGTATTACCATCACCATCATTATCATCATCAGCATCGCTGTTGTATGACGATCCGCTCTCAGTCTTCTGCAATAACTATACGACGACTTATGACTCCAGGTCATGTCTGCTCAATACAGTCAAACAAATACCGTTATTGGTTTATATTAGAAAAAAAAAACGAAGAATCTCTAACAAGTTTTTTTTCGCTTCCATATAAAACCCTTAATACCCATACATACCCTAATAAAATAAAAAAAAAATAAGTATTGATGTATTGCATGTATGTATGTATTGATCTAAATTTGTTTTCGCTTAATTCGAGGAATAAACAACAACAACAACAATAGTGGTAGATACGCAAACGTCAAGTAGGTAATTTTCATTCCTTCTTTTTTTTTTTTATTTCCAAAGTAGATTAACTGTGAGTTTGACCGTGAGTAATTTTTTTTTTTTGATTCATAGTTGGAGTTCGTCGTTGTTAGAGTATGAATTTTTTTTTTTTCGATTTGAAACCCATCATTAAATTAAGACACACCGCATCGCATGTGTATAATTATCTTTATAAATTTCATTTGATTTGATTTGATTTGCTTTACTTTATGATACAAAAGTACACACATAGCCACAGATAGTGTGTTTATAAATCAATACACACATGTATTAGAAGGTACATACATACGTATGTGGATACGTTTATTCGATTGCATTAGTATTTCGTTTACGTACTTTGTTTCTGGAGGAAATTATTCCATGCCATTGCGTTTAAACTCACATCGTGTGTACTTTAGAATTAGGAATATTATGGAGATTCACTTCATGCACGCAGTAATAAATCTTATACGGTGTTCAGATATACACCTTTATTGCGTAAATTGCAATAAACGGCATTATTGAGCTCAATATTTCATATAAAGTTCCAATTATATTATTGCGCAATAAATACGCAAACTGTTATAATACTGAGTAAAACTTAAAATGCAGCACTGTCATAAGTATGTTCAGTGAGCATCAAATGTCAACAACGACAAACAAAAAAAAAACAACAAAACAAGTAAAAAAAGTTTTTATCAAAAATCTGCTGAGAGGAAGACGCCCAAGAATTTTTTTTTAAAATTTCGTTTTCGTTGGACGCGTCTGATCTTGGGTTTGTACCGTGGCCTCACATCTAATAAGCTAACACACTACCTTATAACACTATATATTTTAAAGGCAAAAAACCTATCCTTGTAATCACTTCACCTGAATACCCATATTACTGTGCTCTAAACAATACTTAGTATTTTTCGTTCCACATAATCCCTTGGTGTGTACAATACGAGTTTTTGATTTAATTTCAAGGCTTTGATTATTAAAAACAGTTAAAATTGCTGTTTCCCAACCTAAATAAGAAGAGACTAAAAGATTTGATGCTTTATAGGGGGAACACAAATTTTAAATTGATTGTTAATAGATTTGCATGAGATTTTTCGGTTTTTTCTCAACTATTTTAAATAAAAATGAAATAAAATCGTAAATTTCTGAGTCCTGCATCGTTGATGAAGTTTTTTCAAATTTCTTATGATAATTTCCGATTCCAAATAATTTTCTTCCTGTTGCTTTTACACTTTCAATGACATGTTAAAGGGTGGTCTCTCTAGTCAATTAATTCGCTCAAATTCATTCTGAGAATATGCAATCTGCAATTCGTTTTTATTCATTTATTTTTATTTCATTTCAGTTTTTTATCCTGCAGATTATGATTATTTTTTCTTCTGTTTCTTAGTAATTTTTTTTCTTTCAATATTTTTTGTAAACTTTGGGAGTTTTTATTTGATTTACTTTTGTGGCCAATTTTGTTGCTGTTGTTATGAGTAAAACTGGTCAAGTAAATTAAGCAAATTGAGTTATGACCGACAAATGATTTTTTGAGTGGCATATTGTTTTTGAATCAGAAATAATATTTTTGCAATTTGCTTGCGTCATTTGTCACAGAATGAGTTTTTTTTGTTCAGCAAATCAATTTCAATGTTTTGTTGCTTGATTTTAGTAAACGTTTTATTGTTTTTACTCTTTTAAATTGATTGGTTGGTTGATGGTCAAACAATTCTAGGTACGTACTTAAGCCTGGCTTGAATGCTAATCTGTGAAGAAAAAAATTTGACTTTTGTTTTTACTAGCAAATGTTATTTTTCTAATTCGCTAAAGTGCTGAATATGTGGTCAGAAGGTAGAGAATTATTTTCTGCTCTTACTCATCTCTACAGTTTCTGGAGAAATCATTTATCATGTGCCCAAGGCCGATGCGCCTTGCATGAGTGAACATAATGCAATGCTCAATAATGACTCCGGTAACCACACTCAACGCTCTCTTTTGAATTGCAAGCAGTTTTTCGTTTTCTATTTAACTTTGACCAGATTTTCTGCGCTATTCTGCCCATATCCGAAGCCGTCCATCTGGCATTCAAGGATTGTAACTGGAATGACAGTTATGTTCCCGGAGGTCTAAAAAGGGACTCCCAAAGTAGAGAACACATCAGAGATTTTAAAGGTTGTGGCACATATGGCCAGTTCTACAGTTACATAGACTGTCAATACGACTCGATACCCACATAATATGAACGTTACCCAAACCGCTCCGTCATTGAGATATTCGCGGCAGCTATATACCATCTTAGAGTTCATTACCTCGAAGGCAAGTGCTTTGACTGCCGACTAGCTATTAAAAAGTATGGCAATATCTTTTTCGGAGATATCATTTAGTTAGCCACTAACAACCCGATCATCGGATTTCGGCCAAAGCCTTACAGACGTCTCTGCGAGACTTTGCCATACTGGCCACACCAATCGATGACAAGGCTTTCACGACTTGGTCCTTCTAACGCAAACAAGTTTGTTCTCTTCCTCCGTATCAAATACCCGTCTTGTCGGAGAATCGCCGAAGCATCCATCCGAATGACATGGCAAAGCTAGCCCAGCCGCTGGTTGCTAACACACTGCACATCGTCCACGTCGTTGATGAACTCATTCAGCTTATTGTTGAATCGACAACTCACACCGGACTGAAGGTCTTTTCTCTCGAATACTGTCACAGCTGCTGCCTCAGTTCATCAGTAGTTTCCATGCTTCTGCGCCATAAAGAAGCACGAGGAGTATTAGCGTACGTAATACTCCGTACATGTCAGCGTTTTTTATTTTTCTCGCCCATACTTTCGCCTGGAAGACGCTGCAGTGATCCAGTAACCTTTGTATTCAGTAATGCCACCACCCATACATACATAATTGGCCATTACAACCCTTCAGTCAGGATTACGGCCTAGCTTCTCAACACCACCCATGGTTCATTTAATTTGATGCCTTCAGTAAAAATCGAAACCAACTAGTTAACGATGTTCAATGCGCCATTTTTCCAAATCTCTGTAATCGTTGTAGATGTCCCGAATTTTGCCGAGAATTCATGTCGTGGTATCATTTAATCAATACTTATCGCAACCCCGAATTCGTTTAGCACCTTTAGTGATCAATTTTAAATCAAGACACTCTCCAGTTGTGCAGAGGCATTTACATATCTACAGTATACAAGGCACAACTAATGAGGGTACGATGTAGATCTTTGTAGGTTAACGGTCTGACAACTGGTTAGGTTAAGATAGGTCTGACAACTGCTGTATAAGAGAACTGCTGGGGACTTTTCTTATCCTGTACCACTATTACTCACTAAAAATTCAAACATTCTGGCCACACAGAAATGAACAATTCACGAATAAAATATTTCACTTATGACACATTCCCTTCGCTTAACTATGATCCTGAGTTTAAAAGTTTATGACAGGAAATTGTTCTCTTTTTGTTTCCACATTTCCAATGTGCCTCAGTAGACTATCACATAAGTATTCAAACATACTTGCATACACTCACTCACTACGACTATTCAAACATTTCATTTATTTGAGTGAGTGAATGCCATAAATGCTCTCATAAAGTACAATCGACCAATTAAACGGCAATCGTGACATACAAATGACAGAGAGAGAGAAAATATTGTTTTTTTTCCATTCCATAATTTTTTATGTCATCTTTTGAGTTTTGTGGTGTTTGGGGAAATGTTTAACAGAGAACACAACCACAATCACGCGCTTGCTAAAGTGTTGTTGTTTGTGCATAATAGCAGTGGAAATTTATGTGTCACAAGATACTGAGCAAAACAAGTTATCACACACTCGTAATGATTCAAATTGTTGAAAATAAAATATCTGTGAGACTTAACTTACCACATAGAGGAATAGAAAGTGAAAAATAAATTATAAAAGTTTCCACAAAATTTGTGTTGCATGAAAACTTTTGTAAGTGACTGTAGGTAGCATTCAGGGATTTGAAATTTTAAGTGCATAATTCATAAATAGACAGAAAGTGTCAATTTATTCTTGAAAATAAAAACTTAACTGTTGGCTTAATAGTCGGAAATTATTAGAGGAGAATAATAAGACTTTAATTTGTTTAATTGAGAAAGTAAAAGTTATTCAATAAGGATGTGAGAAAAGTTTAAAGAGAATTTATTTGAAAATATGTTTTAAGGTTAGAAATATAAGGAGTTTTTGTATTCAAAATTCTTAATAAAATCATGCTACTGTAAGCAATGACTAGCATATATGTGGGTATGTGAAGCAGGAATTATGCTTGAATGTATACCAGGATGGTCATAGCAATAATGACCTGTGGTTGTGGATATTGTCTGGATAGACAACACAAATCTGAAAACAGCTTAAATGGAGTTGGACAAGATGGAGTGAATTGCGTGCTTTGGCAATTAAAACCTGACCTACATGTAGCTGTGGTGGAAGCTTTGTTGGATTTAAGTCCCACTACACATGGCAAAAAAGAACATGGCTTTGGAGACTATGGAATAGGATAATCGAGTGGCTGACACCTTGCGCCTCAGCTGTCTCCTGAATAGAATTTGTCGACTTTATGACTTTAGGAAATGCTTCGTAACGAGTCTTAGTAACAAAAATTATTATTCTGGAAGCTAAATATTCATTTAAAAGATCAACTATTTGGTGGTATACGCATTGGTGAAGAACAGATCTTGGTTCATGAATGAGAATTTTTGGTTCCAGTATGAAATTTTCCGAACTAATTGCGCAACTCGTGGATATAAAGTACAAAGCACTTGCGATAGCAATATTATCTGATAGTCAAGCTGACAGTCGAGCACCCCGCTATTATATTAGCGGAAGTGGAATTCGCCGTAGTCTAGTAGATGGTGTGCTGGCTTGTTAGACGCGAGGTCACAGTTCAAGCCCCAAGTCTGACGTCTCCAATAGAAACGAAATATGAAAAATACGAAATATTTTTCGGTGACTGGCTCTCAGGATATTTCTGACAAAAACTCTCAGAGTAAATAAAATGTCCATTAAAAAAGTTTCTCAAAAATCTGTCGTTCGGAATCGACTTTAAACTGTAGATCCTGCGACTCATGTATAAAATTAACACACTCATCATATGTGGTATGAGAAGCTAGGTCGTAATCCTGATTGAAGAATAATAATGACCAATTATGTATGTATTTATATAATCTAGACACTAAACATTCTTTTAAAAAACACAAAAGCTTTTTGTGGCATACATGTGGGTGAAGAAAAGATCTTCATACATGAACGGAAGTTTTTGGTACCAGAATGAAATTTTCCCAGCTCATGCGGCAATTCATGGATAGAAAGTACCAAGGACTGGCGATAGCAATATTATTTGATAGTCACGCTGACAGTCAAGTATGCCGCTATCATACGGTGAAATCGCAGATAATATGGGACTAAGCTTAATCAGTAAGATAGAGAAAAAAATCTTAGCCACTGCTGGGTCCCTGGAAATTCACGATCATGAGTGGAAAGATTAGTTTGCGACTTGGGAAGTTTTAACGCTGCTGACGGTATCAGAAACTTTCAGTGTAGTATGAACTGATGGTAGAAAAGATATACTCATCCAAAAGGAAAATGAACCACGGCAAAGATTCTTCTTAAACCGAATGCGTACGAAATAATAAAAACTTAAGTTAGGAAAGTCCAAATCCAAGTTACTGTTTGTTGTGGATTTTGGACGGTCATTGAGTGCCACGTTGGTCAGGCTAACACTGTCACTGGTGGGCTTTAGAGATCGATGCTTACTAACGTCGTGTGATTTCCACATGATGGAACTACATACCACACAGCTCATGTCAAATTTGGTTATCTAACGTGAAGCTTTGAACTGGGCACCGAAATTGTGCTATTTGGTCTCGTAAGGCTGTTTGCTGTGGACTTTTCTTTAGATGCACGGGTGTGCGAATAAGCCATAAATCGGGAAGGTTCTCAAAGTCAACAGAACCATGTCGGTCAAATTTAGTTTGATTTAAGCGGCTCAGTTATGGAAACTGAAACATTTCGGATGTGTTTCGCCTTGAGAGGTCTTTATGTACAAGTATGATACGACAGTGCTCGTCATTCACCGTGATAACAGCTACTGCTCGTTTCGAAAGGAATAAGTGCTGAATATAGAGTGTAAATCTTATTGAACTCTAAATTTTCATGGAAGTAAGGAATCACCATTACGATTCCTTACCTGCTAGAGAATTGTCTTCGCTGCAGCAATTTTACTTATTCTCGTAGTTATTTAAAAAGGAATGAACTTCATTACTTAGCACAATTCGGTCAAGTCCATGCGCCTAAGCTTCCAAAAAAGCGTCTCAAAAATGATTGTTGTGCTTGAATTGAACTGTATTTATAGCCATGTAAGCAAGATCCTTAAGTAAAATTTTTTCATGTAGTCGAAGGACAAATGCCAACAAGTTCGAAGACATATCGACTTTACAATTTTCATTCGGGCTTTTTATGCCTCAGCTGGAACTGTACGTATTACTGTATTGAGTAAAATTAATTCGAGAATTATCGATAACTGCATTAAGTGCCGATTATATCGAGAGCAATATGAATTGAAATTTCCAAATTTTTGAAGTATTCTTCTGATTTTAAATATTTCTTAAAGTCTTCCCAGAACTTACAAAACAGAACATTCAATACAGTTTGACATTCTCAGACGTCAAATCGCAGTTATCGATAGCTCTGAAACGACACGGAGAACACCTTTCACGTATCGATAACTGCGATTTGACAGCTGAGAATGTCAAACTGTGTTGACCGTTATTAATTCTTTCATGCGTTAAGCTTCTTTATTTCCAAGTGCTGTTTAAATTGTTAAATTTTACAAGATTTTGTGAAAAAGAACTCCTTGGTTACATTTCCTATCAATAAAAACGAAATTTCCAAACGCTTATCGCATAAATTAATTGGTTCTGTGCTTGAACTTGAATTTGCTGTTTAACTTAAAACGTCAATTATGTATGTCCAAATAACTCGTGCCTAAATAAGAAGAAAGAGAGAAAAAAAGCCAAGTCAAGACAGCTGTGTCTGGCTGTGATATAAACTTTTCAAATGTCCAAGAGCCTGAAAACAAAAAACTTAAAAAAATAAACGGGAGAAGAAGCATCCTGTTTAGCCTTAAGTTTAGCATGTGCCAAAACAATGGTTAGACACACCGTGAAAGACAAGATCGAATTCACAGACAATTTCTCAAAGCATACGGGAATTATTATCCTTTTTGTGCCTGTTAGCGGTAAATTTTTTCGCAGATTTTTTTTATTTCTTTCGTATTTTATTTGCCATTAGTTTGTGCTCGTAAGAAAACAGGTGGTTTTGTTTTTAGAAACTATTCTGCGTTTGGATCTCAAAGGAAGTAGAAGCTTAACTTCGAAATAATAAGTAACAGGATCAGTATGTTAGAATAATTTGTGAAAACACAAAAGAGAAAGAGCAGATAAATAAAGGATACTTAGAATTAAATTTTTGAAATTATTTGCTTAGTTTGGTTAACGCAATTGGGTATGATTTTTAAAATAATCATTAAAATGTAAGTTTTTTTGGTTTGTCTTGGCTTAGACTGGCTTTTATTTGAACACTTCTTATGCGTTTTTTTTTTCAAGTTTTAGTAGGTGCTTGTGGTTTAAAGTTTTTGGTTTTTTTTCGAATTTCCAAAAACCATAAATACACCACCTGCCTGGCATGTCGCGACCATGAACGATCGCCAGACAAATATTTTTAACAACCCTAAATAACCATAGAACCCAACACACGCCCTTGTTTATGATGATCATCATCATCATCGTCATACCATTTGACTCTTATTCTTCGTACACAAAGTTGGAAGACAAAAACATTTGAAAAATATTATGGCACAGTGGGATAAAAGTAACATCTTTTTAATTTAATTTAAATTTTAGATACAGCAGAAGTCTGTATAGTTTCCATATATTTCGTTCTGCTAGTGATCTATTGCCGTTACTTTCAAGACGATCGAACCAGTTATCCTTCAAAATTGATGCCAGCAAAACATTTCCGAAATATTTGTCATAGGCATGGTACACTTTTCTTGAAACTTGCTGCCTGTGGTGTTGGTTGTCACTTCTCTCGGTTTTTATAGAGCCTTTTTAGAAGTCACACTATACGGATTATTACAGACGGGATCCCATCACATTTGTTCAGGCTAATATCAGGCTCAAAGTTATGTTCTTTTCGAATGATCAACTCTATGTAACATTTGCTATTTCGGTTTGGTGCTTCGACAGATATTTTAAGGGTTCTCATAAATTACAGCAGGTCATTACAACCCTTTAGCCTGTATTGCGACGTAGCTTATCATACCAACCATGCTACATACATACATAATTGACCATTTCAGCCCTTCAATTAGGATTACGGCCTAGTTTCTCACACCACTCATGTAGTGTGCCTTAATTTTATACTTGAGTGGCGGGACCTACAGTTCAACGTCGACTCCGTACGACAGATTTATGAGAAGCTTTTCGTGGAATTTTTATTCATACTCCGAATTTTTACTAGCAATCTGCTGAGAGTCACCTATCGGGTGGGCCATCTATCGGTTTGAATTTGAACCATCGGTTATTTCGAATCTAGCAATACTTCTGTCATTCTATTTTGTCACAAAATTCAGTATACTACTACTGAACGTAATGAATCCATTTATGCTTAACACTTAGCACTTGACTGCCTTATCGGGCGGCGAGTACCACCCGTGGCCCGCACTTAACTGCAATTGATCAAGTTATTAGACGATATATAATACCCAATATTTAGATCTTTAGCACTTCAGCTGTAGAAAAAAAAAACCTGAGAGTCACTTTCTCCTAAAAGCAATTATTTTTAATAACAATTACAATTAATAACGTCTTATAAATATAACAGCCGCCCGTAGGCGGCAAGCATGAATTAAAGCGCCGGCGTGAACGTGTTAAGCAACGATGGGTTTTATTGGAAATGAAATGGACAACTAGTCGGAAATTGTACGAAAATGTCGTACAAAATTTGGTCGCAGAAAAGGATCAACAGTGCCTGGTATGCAGAAGTTTATTGTTGAACTTCATGAAACTGGTTTCATTGTTGATAGGCCAAGACGTGAGCGTGCTTGTACAGGTCGTACACTGGAAAATATCCAAGATGTGGCTGAGAGTGTGCGTAAGAATGGATTAATGGATCAACATCAACTCATCGTCGTTTTAAAGAATTGAACATTTCACGCAGCAGTTTAGGTCGAATTTTACGAAAAGATCTCGGTATGACGCCTATGACCCCTATGTTTCGCTTTCGCTTCGCTAGATGGGCCAACGAAAAACTACACGATAATGAGATTTTGTAAAACAAAACATCATTTCAGATGAAGCTCCCTTAATAAGCAAAATTGCCATATTTAGGGCTCAGAAAACCACCACGTGGCCTTACAGAAGCCAATGCACTCATTACGTGGCATCATTGGCCCATATTTTCTTGAAAATGAGGACGGCGCAACAACCATTACTGTCAATAGAAGCAGCTATCGCATCATGATAACCGATTTTTTTTTTTTTGTACCTGCTCTTCATGGTATTAATGTGAACGATGTTTGGTTTCAACAGGGTGCAACTTGCCACACATCTCATGCCGCAATCGATTTATTGCATCAAACGTTTGATGATCGTTTAATTAACCGAAATGGTGATGACAATTGGCCGCCAAGAAGCTGCGATTTGACAACGTAGAACTATTTTCTGTCGGGCGCTGTTAAAGTATTATGCCGACAAACCAGAGACAAATGCCTATGTCGACATATGACACTCGAAAAAATTTACGAAAATTGCTTCGATCGAATGAGGTACTATGAGGCCAGTTGCGGTGACCACATGAATGAAATGAGATTCCATTTCTAACCCGTGCAATTGTACTTTACAACAAAGGAATAAATTTAGCAAAATTTCAAACTGTTTTTTGTTTTATTACATTTTTAAATTTGAACTTTTAAATGGTCCACCCTTTACAATAGAAGAAGATTTCAATCATTTATCGGACTACAAAAAATTACCTCAATGTTAATAAACGAATGATTGACAGGACTCTATAGATTCAAAAGTTTTCGAACCCAATATACAGAGAAGACACATGAGTGTATATGTGAAGCATAAGGTCCAGGCTCAACATCCTGAAATTTGACAGGGCTATGGAATTTTTATGTATAGATACCCTATAGATAGAGGAGCAGTACAATAGAAAAAAATTCGCACAACTTTGGATACATTTTTGGCCAACTGTGCAGCACTTATATTGCAACTAAACTACTTCTAAGTAAACCCGTAGCAATAATAAAAAAAACTGCCCGTTTGGCTCATAGCAAAGAAAAAGAAAACGAAATTATTTTCTGGCAATATACGGTTCACTTTACCTTAAGGTTATATGAGCACACAACTATAAAAATGTATTAAAAATAACAGACACATCCTTTAAGGATACATTAGTGCTGGATACATACGGTTATAAATTGGAATAAATTAACAAATAACAACAAAAACAAATGCCTAAATTTTTAATAGGTAGTAGACAATAAAAATTGCCAAAAAACAAATGCTTTTTGTTTGGTTTTTGAGGTTTTTATTACTCGTATCGTATTGTATGTACAAGTAGCATGAATTATTGTGTTGTATACAGAGAAGAATATTTTATTGTTTTTGCAAAGAAGAAAAATTAAAAAAAAAATTCTAAGAATTGAAATGCTTAAGACTAAAATAAGACTTATGGTAAATGCCAAAAAATATCATTTGAACCAATTAATTAATTAACTTGAATGCAATTACATTGGATTTAATTTAAAAGTTTGTTTTAAGTTTGAAAAAAAAAAATTTTTTTTTCTAAGAAATATAAGAGTAACAAATACCTGTTGGTTCTGCAAAGTTTCTCTGAGTGTATATGGTATTTATTTTATTTTGCTTTTGTTGATTTTATTTAATTATTTACGTTTTTTTTTTATAATTTTAGTTTTAATATTAAATTATTATTTTCATTTGTTATTATTATTTTATTTCATTGAAAATATGGCAAAATATGACCTTCTTTTTTTTTTTAACTGATAACTTTGTATTTGAATTTATTTGTATTTGTATCTTTGTATTATTGTATGTTTTAAGAAAAAATTAATAGTTGTCCTCATTTATCTTGATTATCTGTAAATAAACAATAAAATTATATAAACAATAATAATAAAATTATATTGATAAACTAAATACAAATAAATAAATAATTAAATGATAATAAAATGTAGTTAAAAATCAAATAAATTGAATTGAATTGAATAATAAATGAAATAAAGCTATTGCTTGACATGCTTTTCTTGCTGGCTAGCATTGCTTGTATATAAGTAAGTATATGGGTTGTTGTCTAGGCTAAGGCAATATAATGATTTTTAAAAATAAAATAAAATACAGTGGCTATCATAAGTATATAAATATTATTCTTAAAATCTAAATATAAGCAACATACATACAATAATTTGCCATTACAACTCTTCAATCAGGATTACGGCCTAGCTTCTCACACCACTCATTTTTTGTGAATTAATTTTATAATTTAGTGGCGGGACCTACAGTTTAAAGTCGACTCCGAACGACAGATTTTGAGAAACTTTTTCATAGCAGGTTTATTTAGTCTCAGGGTTTTTGCCAGAAATCGGGGTTTTCATACTTTGTTTTGATGTCTGGCCTGGGGCTCGAACCCGGGGTTTTACTTCTAATAAGTGAACTCATTAGCTACTAGACTACGACGACTACAAAATATAAGCAACGGCTTTTAAAACCCCCAAAATTTTGTTTATAAATACAAAAACAACATTAGCTTTGGTATAAGTATACATCCGATTTATTAATAAATTAACATGTTCACGTCAACCCTCAATGGGGTTTTTGATGTCTCAAATGGGAATTAAATCTTGTAAGCTTTACTGATTGCTTTTTTTTGTTTATTTCGCTTAAAGAAGATAAGTCCATAATAAAAAAAATCGTGTCCAATGTGGGGCCTTGTAATTCATCACGCTTGTCGCCCCCTGGTGGCTGCACTTAGTACTTTTAGTTCTACCGGATGGCAGTTATTATGCAGCATATGCAATCCAACAGTGCAACGCTATCGTGTAAAGTTTTGTGTAAATTTTGTGCAAATTCTTCGTGAATTCGTCTCATTCTCACTAAATAATTTGAGTTTTTGCAGTTATTGTTATTAAAAATAAATACATTTAATAGAGCCTGACTCTCAAGTATTATTTTTCGGCAGTAGAAGTGTTACCATCTAAAAGCAGAATCAAATGCCTACCACCGGTAGTTCACGTCACCCGATGTGGGAGTTTAGTGCGGGCCACCGGTGGTACGCGCCGCCCGACGATTTAGTCTAGTGCGGGTCACCGATGGTACGCGCCGCCCAATAAGGCAATTTAGTGCGTGTCACCGGTGGTACGCGCCAGAGTGAACGTGTTAAATAAAATAAAATGCAAATATTCAAGGTGTCTTTAATGAATAAACTGGAGGAGTCCGTCCACTTTTTGAAACTTCTACGATCTAAATGTTGCCAATAGCGAGCACTTATTTTTTGATATCACATTGCCGTTGAATGTCTATTTTTATTTTGCATTCCGGGGTTTTGTAAGAACACAGCTGAGGCGAGGGCACCTAAAGAATTTTTTTTTTATTTTTTCTCATATACGATGTTCCAAATGAGATTTCAACACACAAGATTTCATTTACTATACCAACACACTACACATCTATATACCTTCAAACATTTTGTTACAAGCTGCTATTCTATTAACAGAATATCTGTACTACATAAGCTTTGAAGTTATTATGAAGGATATCTCAACTTTTCTAAAACGTCATTAAAGTAGCTTACATATGCAGCTAAGACAAGGCCTTAGAACAGAAACTTTTTGAAATAAAATTGCTACAACAATTTATAAAATTTTCGTCACCTTTAATTATGTCCATTTTTGTCTAAAGTGGTCGTAAAGAGGCTTACTTTGTTTCTATGCACTTCAGATTAACAAATCAAAAATAAGTTCCTTCTTGAACTCATGCCGTAAACACTATCAACACAACGGAACAAACGCAGCAATCTCTCAAAACTAGTATACATAGGTGTATGTGTAAGTGATTATTTTCAAGGCAGCACGACATTAAGCAAATTGTTGTTGAAAAATTGCTGTACTTACTATGTTGCATCTATTGTGTTTATAGCATGACACTTATTGAACATATTGTATACATGGGTGCATGTGGATGTGATTATTTTGAAGGCAGCGCGACATTAAGCAAATTATTGTTGAAAAATTGCTGTGCTTAGTGTGTTGCGTCTATTGTGTTTATAGCATAGCATAACACTTATTTAACTTAATTGGCCATTGCAAATATTTAGTCAGGATTCCAAGCTAGTTTCTCACACGATTCATGTTCTGTGCGGAACCTACAGGTTAATGTCCATTCTGAACGAAAGATTTGAGAAACTTTTCATGGCAATTTTTTTTACTGCTGAGAGCAAGTTGCGAAGAAACAAATATTTTTTCATACTTTTTTCGAGATATCTCAGCCAGGGGTTGAACCTACGGCGACTTCGATTAAATTTCTTAAACTAACATTGAACTTATTTTCGTAACTAGGTTTGTGCAAGTAACTCCAATAGATTTTTTATTTTATGTTTAGTTTCTAGACAGAAGTTGCCGTAGTCTAGCAGGTAGTAGTGTGTTCGCTTATTAGACGTGAGGCCGCGTTTCAAACCCCAGGTCAGATATCTCCAACAAAGCGAAATATGAACAAATTTTCGGCGACTTTCTCTCAGCAGACTTTTGGCAACAACTCTGGGAGTAAATAAATTTGCGATGAAAAGTTTCTCAAAACTCTGTCGTTCGTAGTCGAGTTTAAACTATAGATTCCTCCACTCATGTATAAAAATGAACACACACAACGTAGGCGGTGTAGGAATCTAGGTTGTAATCTTGAGGATTGTGATCACCAATTATGTGTGTATTTCTAGGCATTTATATTTATACTTATCCTTTGAACTTTTGGTGCGTTAGAGTCAAGCAATCACGGCATCACTTGTCGTGATGCAGCTGTAATTATACAACACAAGATACGTACACGTTTTTTAAGTCGTCTATTAGGAAAACACTAACTACCCATTTACGTTATCTTACACACACGGTTTGAAATAATCCCGTAAACTAAAGTAACATCAATTTTGGCTGAGCATTTAAAGTTGCAAATATTTATGTTACAAACGATGTGAATCGAATATTTTGTTTAATTTATACGTCATTAATTAGTTCGTATTAAAAATGCCAACCAAAAAAAAGAAAAAAAAAAACAAATCATGAAGAGAAATAATTATTAAAAATTATATGTAGTTTTTATATTCTGTTTAGATTTTTAAATGCTTGCAACGTTTCGTTAAATTTAATGAAACTTTGAAAAGAAAAAAAAAAAAAAACCAGAAACTCCCGTCTTCAGTTATTTCTTCAACTAAATATTGCGGGGCCGTAAATGTGAGCAAAAATAAAGTCAATGATGTGTCGGTGTGTGGTTGTCACTTACTATGTGTGTATGCATGCATTTGTTTATGAGTTGTGCTAGTATTTGATGTTGTTGCTGTTGCTGTTGCTGTTATTGCACAAAACAATTTTCAAAGTCAAGGTTAAGTTATAAAACGTATCCCCATAGTTTGTTTATTTTTTGTAATTTATTCTCTTTCCTTCACTTCTAAGGCATTTGTTGTTTTTAGTAGTTGTTGTTGTCGTTGCTGCTGTTGTTTATTTGTATTTTTTAGCTTTCATTGCAGAAAACTTAACCAATTGTATGAATATTTGTGGCCATAAGTGTAATAGTATAAGCATACAGAAATACCGTGTAGATGGAGGAGGACGAGGTACGCTTGAAGCATAGGAAGTAGAGTATGGTGTTTGAATTTAAAATGAGAAAAATAACAAAAAATTTTTTCGCAAGCCACCAAATAATATTAACAACAACAATAACAATAATATCGATAGCAGCAACATCAACAAGAACAAAAACAAAACCAAAAAAAGTAATCATAATAAAAACTTCGCACGGAGGCAATTGAGTTTTAGTACACGGAGAATTTACGAGAGAGAAGTGTTTCATGTGCTGCTTTAAGATCGACTTAAAACATGTTCTGAAAGTGTTGGCAATACCTATACATAATGTGTTACTTAATTTTAACGTTGGTTTAGTATAGAATAGCGAGCAGCTCCATCTTATTTAAAGCACGCAGGCGATTTATGTATATGTTCCTTCACATGTCTCCCTTCAATCCTACATGAAGCCCAACTTATTATTTTAATTTTAATCTAATTGCTCTCGCCTGGCAACAGTTCACACTTTTGGTAATATAACTGGCACACTACCTCCACTTAGCATTTCTTTATCCTATCTGCAGATCCTTAGACTTTAATAGAAATTGACTATAACTGATCTGAACTCAATCTTGCAAGTCAACGACAATAAGTGCAAATCATCGTCCATAAAAGTGCAAGTAATCGACCAAAAGGTGCAAGTCATCGACCAAAAACTGCAAGTCATCGATCAAAAACTGCAAGTCATTGACCAAAAAATTTAAGTCATCGACTAAAAAATGGAAATCATCGTCTAAAATAATGCAAGTCATCGGCCAAAATACTGCAAGTCATCGACCAAAAAAATGCAATTCATCAACGAAAACAAAATACAAATCATCTATGAAAAAGTGCAAGGCATGGACACAAGAAAAGTAAGCCATGTAAAAAAAGCAAGTCATCGTCATTGTTCGATTTGTATAGAAAATCCTTTGTTGCTCAGTTGGACAAAAGAATTAGCTTCGTCACATATCTCTGGTCCCAAGTAACAGTAAGGAAACCTGTTTTGAAACCTTTAATACAATGGCTATCCAGCAAACTAGGTATATTTTTCCCCCAAAAGTCCATTTTTTATCCGATTTAGACCGAGTTTTACAGAATACTTTCTTGCTCATTTGAAGAAAACAATTAGCTTTGTCGCCTATATCTCTGGTCCCAAGTATCGTCCGACCGTAAGGGCATTTATTTTGAAATTCTTGATAAGCATGGATATATAGTGGGATACCTGCAGGAAGTCCATTTTGTCAACAATAATACCTCCATCAATTGCTTGGGTCAGTTGGTTCCTGTTTATTTAGCAGCTTGACGATAAATCCTTCCAAAAACTACTCGGGTAGTTGCTTCTTAGTTTATATGCCTCTAGGTTGTGGATTAACACTGTATTTCTTGTGATATGTTCTAGTTGGATTTACAGAGATCATTTTATGATCTCGTCCTGTTGACAAATCTTGCTCTGGAAAAATGCAAATGAAAGTATCTGGGACATCATTTATTTTAGGAAGTTTGAAGGTGGAAATGGTTTCGTGTCACACAATCAATGAGTTTGGTGATCACAAAAACGCCTATTTATACAAAATTTCTTTCACTGTATGTAAACAAATTTTTATATTTATCGTATGCTTTTTAAAATAACGATTGCCAAATGAAATGAAATAAAAAACCGAAAATTAACCGAAAATGTATATTTTTAAGTACAAGTACTCAAAAACCTTAAAATTCCCTAAAAAAAAGTGCAAATGTTGGAATAAATGAAGAGTAAAAATAAAAACAAAAACAAAAAAAGAAACAAACACATGAGACTCAATACAAATGGACGTCATATGTTGCAAGTCTGGAACAGCGCATAAACATAATGATAGCGTTAGCATAATACAAGAGCTTTGAATAGGGAACCAAAAATGTTAGTTACAATTCTGTATACATAACAAGTGGCGAGAGAGATTTCGAAACAAAATCTATTTCTCAAAGGAATAGGGCGGGTAAATAGTATTCGCTACTTGGAGGAAAGTGAGTTGTCATTCTACGTCATTAGATAACGATGCGTTATCAATAAATCAAGGAACTACCAGGCAAATTTTTATTGTGGCCTAGTGAACAAATATAGTCCCTCTGATCAGTAAAGAATAGCTTCTCCGACTTCTGTGTGCGATCAGAGAACTTTGCATGTACAGATAGGCTTGGTGAGGTAAATTAAGTCCTGCAAATTTTAAAGGACCCAATATACTTGAACGCTACTTATGAATTTTGGTGTAACAGAGTTGTCATCTTGCATTGTCAGAAAAAACGCCATATGTGCACTATTAGGTGTTGTGGCTAGGAATAACAGTCTGCAGAAATTTTCTTAAGAGGGTACACTGCTTGATCTTGCACCATTTTGGTTGTAAACGGTCTAAAAAGGCCGGGAGCCAACGGCTTTATCGAAAGATTTTTCGAAGAGAATATAAACGTTTTGAAATCAAGCTGGATTTGTCGAGCTTGTAGGCAAGTATAGTGACTGTAATGACGAGGAAGTAGAGACCTCAGAATATCTTCTGTTATTGTCCGGAACTTGGGAACCTTTAGGATGAAGGATTCTTGGAACCCCGGAATTTATTCACAGAAAGCGTTCTGCCAAAAGTGAGGTGAGAAATCACACATTCATGAAACTGTTGAGATGGTTGGTGGTGTATAACGGAATCGGTAGTATCAATGTTACGAAAGGATCTTGCATACATGCATAATTCGTCATTATAACACTTCAGTCAGGACAACAAACTGGCTTCTCCCACCATTTATTTTGTGTGTGTTAATTTTATACATGAGTGGCGGTGCCTCTCTCACAGTTTTTGCCAGAAATCTGTTGAGAGAAAGTCGACGAAGAAATATTTCGTTTCATATTTCGTTTTGCAAGATATATCTGACCTGGGGTTTGAACCAAGGCGACGACTTCACGAAGAAATCTTATTGGACTTAAACAATCTATGCTCTTTGAGGCGGATGCTTAACTGAATAAAGGGCTGTCATGATATGAGGCACTGATAAATGTAAGCCACATCCACAGCTCCATAAGAAATGTTTCACTTTTCCTAGCAAAAAAAAAAATTAAACTTTATAGGGATTTTGCTGTTGTCACATGAAACCTTTTTTCTTTAATATTAAGCATCAGGCACTTCTCGCACTGCTTTATAAGACAATCAGTTAAGGTACATGGCTAAAATTCTCTCATTTGAATCTTATTTAAAGCTGCAGGTCAAACTAAATCAAGATTTATGTATGTAACCCACTGTCATATAATATTAGCCAAGCTATTGCAAATGGCTAGTGACAAGAAACTAAGTTGTATGCAGTTGTAAATAAAGTATGCAGTTGTAAATAAATTGGTTGGGCTCGTATTTCAAAATTCTGACCTTAAACAAATAACTCACAGTGTCAGTGCTAATTTCGCGTTTTAGGTTGTTTTCTAAATTTTTTTCGCTTGTCTCCCTTTTTGGTGATCTTTTTCTTTTTTTTCGGATACAATAAACATTTGCAATCGTACCCATGGAATAAAATAACAAAATAAACGAATAAAATTTATATTATTTGTCACATTGTTGTTGGCACTGCAGACATTTATCAGACAGAGTCGAAGGCGCAGACGGTAAAGATGTCGATTAAATGTGGCAAAACAACTTAAAATTTCATTTGTTTCTTGCATGTTTTTAATTCAAGTTTTTTTTCTGCATGTTTTTTTTTTTCTTTTTTTTTTACGAAAAGTACTAAGGCCCAAAACATTACTCAAAGAAGAGTGCCTAAAATGTACGCATGAAATATTTCGATTGCTGCAGAAATGCAATGTTATAATGAGAATGAATAAGTGAGGCTTTCTTTAAGGCAATGATGTGTAAATTTGAATTTTAGGAAACATTTAAACGCACCACTTGGAAAACAGAAATTTCTGCGAATATTCAATAGGTATGTTAGAGATCGTTTAAGATTAATTAATGGACCATTAAGCCATAATCGAAATTCTATTCGCCTAACCTCATATCGTTTTACGCGAATTTGTAGCCATTTTATTTGGAGTCAAAATATAAAATTCAGTTCCACTTAGGAGTAAAATACCGAGAAATTATTTTTTGGGCCCAGATAGTGAGTGCACTGCACTAATTAGCATACACATGTGAGTAGTCTCCGTCTTCTTTAGAGGAAGTTCTACTAAGTTTCACTAAGTTTTAGTTTTTCCATCAACCACTTGTCGATGATATGGATTCACGTACAGCTGTTTAATGAAAAATGTATTCCATATTTATAGACAACTCGGATATGATGGATATTCTGCTTAAACGTACAAGCTAACACTCATTGAGATTTTATCGTAAGCAAGGCATATAGAACAACCTGCATACCTCCAATTATCGTGTTAATTTTTTGGCAGTAAAACAAGAGGAAAAGAGGGAACACTGTCGGAATTCTGATTATACCTGTTTGAATTCTCTTAAAGTAATTGTATGCTGCGCTATTGTATTATGAATATTCTGGTGTCTGAAGTCGTTGTAGTCTAGTAGACCTTACTAGACATGAGCACTCGGTTCAAACCCCCAGTCAGATATCTCCAACAAAACGAAATATGAAAAACATTTCTCCGGCAACTTCCTCTCAGCAGATTTCTGGCGAAAACTCTGGGAGTAAATAAAATTGCCATGAAGAGTTTCTCAAAAATTTGTTGTTCGGAATCGACTTTAAACTGTAGGTACCCCGTCACTTATGGGTAAAATTAACACACACAGCCTAAGTGGTGTGAGGAACTAGGTCGTAATCCTGACTGAAGGGTTGTAATGACCAATTATGTATATATGTTTGTATGTAGGTATGTATGTATTGCGCATGTTCATGTAAGGATGCTAATTTGTGTACTAAAGTCGTATTTACTTGGTCTTAATTCCTACTGTGTCATTGATCCATAATAGTCTATATGATGTTTCCGCCCACTCTCGTAGTCCGGTTTAAAATGCTCTAAAAAAGGCATTGGGTTATACGTCTTTATGTTTTGTAATTGCTTAGGCGTAGTCGGCGTAGGTAGTGTGTTCGCTTATTAGACGTAAAGCCCGGGTTCGAGCCCCAGACCAGACATCAAAACGAAATATGAAAAAAAATATTTCTTCGGCGACTTCCTCTCAGCAGTTTTCTTGCAAAAACTCTGAGAGTAAATAAACCTGCCATGAAAAACATGAGTGGTGTGAGAAGGGTTGTAATGGCCAATTATGTATGTATGTATGTATGTATGTAATTGCTTAGCTTTATTAGGGTTATTATGGAGTCAGTCCTTGGTGTTGAGGTACCCATTCTATTGTCCTAATTTTTGTTTGACGATCAGTGAAGAAGAAGTCGTCGTAGTGTAGTAAGCATTGTGTTGGCTTATAAAATGCGAGGCCACCGAACAAACCTGGGTCAATATTTCTGTGGCAGCAGATTTCTGGCAAAAACTCTCTGAGAGTAAATAAAATTGCTATGAAAAGGTTCTCAAAAAACTGTCATTCAAAGTCGACTTTAAGCTGTAGGTGCCGTCACTTATTGACAAAATTAATACACAGCTAGTTAGGCCGTAAGCCTGACTCAAGGATTAGGGCAAATTATGTATAAGGTATGTGATCAGTGAAGATTAAATACCTTTAAGTCAAGTTTTCCAAAGTATGATTATGCATTCTCTGATCGTTCGTACTTACGCTTGAGAAACTGTATTATGGTTCTGCAGACGGAAGTATAATTTGGTATAATCATCGGGGGAAACTGAACATATGAGTCATTCATTCAATAGATTTATTGCTGGCAGCATTATGCATATTTCCAATTCCATTACATTTTAACGTTTACACAGTCATTTACAGCTCCTTCAAGTCGAAATAAATTTGAATTGAAAGAGCAATTCATTGTACATGAAATTCTATTTTTGAACTTATTTTCAATGTTTCATGTTTGCAGTTGAACAGTATTTCGATTTAATCGATTTAAATTTTTTAATCCGTTAAATAAAGAACAAGAAGAAGAAAAATTGTACATAAAGAGATACTCAATACAGTAAGCTTGGTTGTTTGGTAGTGATCAGTTATGAATTCATTGCACATCGTCACAAATTAAATGTCAATAATTGTCAATGAAAGTAATAAATAATTAGACCGCGCCATCGGTTAATTGGAATATTAAGCAGGTGCTTAAATGCTCAAAATGTTGAAATTGTTTTGGGGCTGGTTGGATGGTTGACTTTTTTCATACACTTGTATTTGGCTTCGTCTTTATAATTAAAAAATTTTCGTTTCTTGAGCTGTTTTTTTTTTTTGGCTAAGAATTAAAAAAATTAACAAAATATTACAAAATATTTTCGTTTAATTTGAAACAAAATTTTTAAAAAATAATTTCGTTCTTTTTTCTTTGTGCAAATTTATTAGAAACAATTGTTTGTTTTTTACGTTCCTTTTTCAACATAACATTACTTATGTTCGTTATTATTGTTTTGTATGTCGAACACGTTGATTTTATATGCTGGGCGTTGCATTAATAAACCATTTCATGACTTGTCCAAAGTATTTATGATGTGTGTTCATAAATTGTATGATTAGTGGCGTATCGTTCTGCGCATTTTATGATTTTTTTTTCTGTCTTTCGTTGTTATGGTATGATTCGAATCACTCGAATCATTTATGAGTATTATAAGTATTTTTCTAAATTTATGAATCTGAATGCGTAGCCATGAATCAAACATATTTCCAATGGTATGAGTTTGATGTCAACGTTGTACTCATACTCATTGCAGCCTGTTGAATTCAGAGTAGTTGAATTTCAATTCTATTTTTATTTCATGAAAATTTCATGAGTACTTATGAGTAGCGAAAAAACGATTCATTGCTGATCTCTGTTTCAAACCAACATTTTGCCATTTTTAAGGTTATTCTCTTACTTTTGAACCGTCTGGACAAAAAAATTATTGGAGTATGTTGTGCAGGCCTCTGCGAAATTTAAAACTTACTTGGACAAATGAGTTCTTCAAAGATCGTAAAAATTACCAACTGAAGGTTCAACATCCCCGGGCTATATGGTTGATTCATCAATATATCAACTTTTTCGATTTCCGTAGGTTCACTAAACTTTTCTGTCAATCAATTGTGGTCGTTTTAGTTGTTCTTGGTATACAGCTTCTTAAACAGTTTATCACGTCTTCGAATGTTCAATATTCAAATGCTAACATAACTTAACCTAATTTTTCATTACAACCCTTTAGTCAGATTTACAACCTAGTTTCTCACGCCACTTATGTTGTGTGCGTTAATTTTTCTTTATACATGGGACCTACAGTTTAAGGACGACTCCGAACGGCAGGTTTTTGAGAAACTTTTCATGACAATTTTATTTACTCTCCGAGTTTTAAATCTGCCGAAGAAATATTTTTGGAAATTTCGTTTTGTTGGAGATGTCTGAGCCACGATTCAGGGCTTTAGGTCTAATAAGCCAACACAATGCTTACTAGACTACGGCGACTTTTTTATGATTATTTATGTATTTATTTATAAATTACAATACAATTACAAATTATATTGAATTAAAAGGGGCGATTTTTTAAGAGCTATAGGAAATTAAAAAAGAACACATAAAATTCAGAAAAATTCATGAAATCTTTATTTGAATCGATAGTACGGTCCATATAATTTAATGTTTGAAGATTATTTCATGCATCCGCTTAGTCCAATTTTGGCATACTCTTTCCAACATTTCGGCCGGTATCTCACGAATAAATGCTTCAATGTTGTCTTCCAATGCGTCAATTGAAGCGGGCTTGTCTGTATAGACATGAGCTTTAACATAGCCCCACAAAAAATAGTCTAAAGGCGTTAAATCGCATGATCTAGGCGGCCAATTGACCGGCCCCGAACGTGAAATAAAATGTTCACCGAACTCGCCTCTCAATAAGTCCATTGTTACGCGTGCTGTGTGGCATGTGGCACCGTCTTGTTGAAACCACATGTCATTCAAGTCAAGCTCTTGCATTCTGAGCAAAAAAAAGTTGGATATCATCTCACGGTAGCGCTCACCATTCACAGTTATGTTACGATTCGCAGCATCTTTGAAGAAGTACGGTCCAATGATGCCACCAGCCGATAAACCGCACCAAACTGTGAGTTTTTCTGGATGCATTGGTAGCTTTTGCAATGCTACTGGCTGATCTTCACTCCAAAATCGACAATTCTGCTTATTTACGTATCCATTGAGCCCAAAATGAGCTTCGTCACTGAACACAATTTTTCGATAAAGAAGTGGATCTTCGGCCAACTTTCCAAGAGCCCATTCACCAAAAATTCTGCGTTACGGTAGGTCGTTCGGCTTCAATTCTTAAATTATAGACCAAACTGAAGATGTTTGACAGTAAAACAAAACACGAAACGTGCGTGAGCTGTTTAAACCTGTGTTGCCAAAAAGATAATAGCTAAAAAAATCACCCTTTATATGAGATGATCATATGCTAGGTGTAGTATCACAGACCAGAGACTCTGGTGAGAATCGCACCTGCGACCCTACACTAATAATCTAGCACACTACTCACTAGACACTAGACTACCAGGGCACTCTTTTTCTGTGATATCGTCGAATTTTTCTTAGTATCTGGCCGATCACTGCTATTAGATCGAAAAGGAATTTGCTTTTCTAAATACAGCATCGTTTTTTTTAGCAGCCTGTGAAGCGTGATAATCTTTTGTACTAAAGAAAAACAAAATTGACGAATTTTCTCTAATTTTTAAAGATAACTTTTTACGGAATAAAATTATATTAAAAATCATAATGAATTCACTAATATTCCAACCAAGGCTTTGCCAATAACTCTTAAGCTCTCCTTGCATGTTGTAGCAGAATTGATTGCCATACACTCAAGGTCATTCAATAAATTTCTTAGTCATTTAAACATGACCAAATGAATGTCTGAAATTAAAATCAAATTCCAAGAACGCATATCTGGCGGCATATTTCTCTGTGAGCATTTTGTCATATTATTGACACTTACAAGCAAATTTTACAATAAAAGGATTTGTTGTGCCAATCAATAATACGGGGTGAAAATAAAATTCAAACAACAAACGATAATTTCTCTTAATAGGGTTTGGTCGGTATCTGTTGAATCAAATCAAATCATAAAATATTCAATAATTCACTTTCAATTTCCTGTCATTTTGCAAACAACAACAGCAACTGCTGCCATCACTTCCTTTGTGTATGAATTAAAAAAAAACTAAAGAAACGGATAGAATTGCTAGAAACAATAAATTACACTGAAGTATTGAATTGAATTTCATATTAAACAACAACAACAGCAATAAAAACATTAAAAAATTAAAACAAAAATAAACATATTTTAATGAAACGTAACTACAACAGCAACAAGAACCAACGAATGGGCAGCATATTGTTTCGTATGTTTAATAATAAATTATAAGTATGTATTCCTAATAAACTTCACATGTCATACACGTTCTTACACTCACTCACTCACTCGCTTAGTAATGACAAAGAAAAAAACACAATTTTTTCTGTTTAAATTCAAAGAAACCCTAACATCTTTAGCCTTGGAATGCATGAACACAGTCCATTACCGATTTATTGTTGCTGCAACATTCTTATTTTTTTTTTAATAATATCAATTATTGTTGTTGTTGTTTTTGTATATTTTAATGAAATTCATATTTTATGTGCGATAACAGAATTAAAAACGAGTACTTCTTTGGCTGAGTTGTGTCTTTTGATGACATCAACCAACCCAAGTGTGTGGTGACAGCAGCAGCAACAGTAAAGGCAAAGGCAACAGCAATTATTTGTATGACAAACAACTCAGAAACGGCATAGAAAAATATTGTAATTTTGTACAAGTACAACAATATTGTTGACAATATTATTGGCGCTTTCTCGTGTCCCTGATATTAATTTTGCGCATCCGCACGCACATATATAGTAATCGAAAAACAAAAAGGGTTTCTGCTGACATTGAAAATGAACAGAAGAAAACAGGAGAAAAATAAAAGAAAAATTAAAAGAAAAATAATGTAAATATTGTAATAAAAATTATGGTTTTAAGCCCAAGAGGCGCATTTGAAATGCTGTTATTGGTATGGAAGTTTTATACACCCTACATGGAAGAAGTCGAGGTTGTATAGGAGGTAGTGTGTTGGCTTATTAGATGGGAGGACACGGTTCAAAACCCAGATCAGATAACGCCAACAAAACGAAATATGAAACAAAATATTTTTTTGGCGATTTCCTCTCAGCAGATTTCTGTCACAAACTGTGAGAATAAAATGAAAATTGCCATGAAAAATTTCTTAAAAATCTGTCGTTTGTAGTCGACTTCAACTGTAGATCCCACCGCTCATGTATAAAATTAAAAAAAAAAAAATAAGTGGTGTGAGGAACTAGGCTGTAATCCTGACTGAAGGATTGTAATTATCAATTATGTATGTATGTATGTATGTATGTGGAGCAGAGATCAGCAATAAATCGTTTTTTCGTTACTCATAAGTACTCAAAAATTTATGAATGAGTCAACAGTATTGAATTTTAACTACTCTGATTCATTCGTACTCACTACAATAGTGATTTATAAGTACAGGTTGGAATAAGTATGAATACAACATTGACATCAAACTCACAACATTCGAAATATGTTTTATTCATACGCCTACTCATTCAGATTCATAAATTTAGAAAAATACTTATAATACTCATAAATGAGTCGAGTGATACGAATCATTCATCAAAATTTGCTGTCTTAGTTGTTGTCGCATTTACAAAAAAAGAAGAAAGAAAAAGACAAAGACAGCAAGCAAAGCAAACACACAACCTTCTAGTGAGTATTGTAGTGTTCGTACGCGAATCACAGTTATCTTGTGATTCTTGTAAATGTTGAGTTATGTAGAGTCGAAATCAATAACATCATGTGTATTGTGAAGTATGAGAACGATGAGTACTTCAAACTTTGAATATGAGTAGTATGAGTATGATATTAAAATAAGTATGAATGCGTATAAGTATCAGAAATTATGAGTATGATTCGAATATACTCATCTTTTTGAATACTCATTGCTGATCTCTGATGTGGAGTAATCGGCCGAAAATTTTTTAGAATGACATTAGTCAGGCCACCGCTGTCAACGGCGAGCACTATACGTCGATCATTGTCAACATATTTTGAACTCAATTGGATAATCGAAGCACAAAAACCATGTGGTTTCAACTAAGCTCATATACTGCACGAGCGTTTGATGTGCATGGTCATCTCACTTGAAGTTGATGTTAACTTGCCATTCGGATTGTGTGTTTTGACACCTTTATACTCCATCTTGAGGCTTTTCCTTAAATCGGAAATATGTGCGAATAAGTCACAATCGACAGCGGAGTCAACATAACCCACGCGATCAAATTCAGCCTGATATAGACAATTAGACATTTCTTCCGACGCACATCGCGGTTTTTGATGAGTAAAAGGGGAATTAATTGGACGTGACGGACATTTAATCGATAGTATATTCCACACATAATGGCATTAGTAGGTCTTTACATTTGTAATTCTACTGGTAAATCACTGATCCATGAAGCTATTTGTACAACCTTAGATTTTAAGTAGAAAACTGTGTAGAATTTCCATGACTTTGATGAACAGAACATGTAGAGCTCTATTAAACACTGGGCACATAATTTGTCTTTCTATCATTTTCTTTGTTACCACTGCTCGCGCAATTAATATTGGCCCATGTTTTTCGCATATAATAGGGGGCAGATACCAGTTGTTTTTCTAACAATGCATGCAACGTGAAGTGACAAATTCGTAATCAATTCATTTCCCGATTTGGTATACTATGGCTGGTTCTGTAATGTTAGGGTTGCCATTATTTTTGCCTAAGAATTGTTATATACATAGTTGGTCAATAAAACCCTTTATTCTTTGGCTTCATAACAAGAAACTGTGAGTTTAGATTGCTGACAAAGATCTGAAACAGATACCAGTCGGACTTGTTCCGAAGAAGAGGAGTTGGAAAATATCGAACACCTCCTGTGTAATTGTCCAGTCCTTAGTAAGTTGAGGTTGAGGATACTGAGCAGGCGCTTCTTCGATGGTTTGGACACTTTGTCGAGAGCCAACATTAGGGCTCTCCATTGATTTATAAATAGGTTGCGCTGGTTGAGAAGTATTAGGGCATAAAGGTTGTAGTAGAGCTCTCTTGTGTGTTTGTGATCCATATTTCCTAACTCTTCCCCTTTTCGGATTTTAATATCTCCTTCACTATCCTCTCTCTCTCTCTCCTCTATAGGACATATTTACGATGGCTAATTTTTTCCTTTGGATATTGTACTTATCGCAATGACAAGTACGCGTTCTCAAACCTAACCTAACCTAGCCCTTCATTCACTACTACAACCTAGCTTCTTACAGCAGCCTTGTTGTGTGTGTTAATCTTATCCACGAGTAGCGGGACCTATAGTTTAATGTCGACTTCGAATGACAGATTAAAGAAAGTTTTTGTTGGCAATTTTATCTCACTCTCAGAGTTTTAACCAGAAGACTGCTGAGAGGAAGCCACCTAAGAATTATCTTATTTAGTAAACTCATGCACTACTCATTAGACTAGCAATACAGGTTAGGTAAGGTTAGGTTTGAGGATGCGTACTTGTCATTGGGACAAGTACAATACCTTGACCCATAGTTAATATATTTTAGAGGAAAGGGAGAGAGAGAATAGTTAAGGACATAGAGAAATTGGGGAAGAGGTAGGAAAGGAAGGAAGGATGTTGGTGACAACACCTCTGTAGGAAAAATAATTCTTTTCATGTTTTTGGGCATTTTTCTTAAAAGCTTCAATTTTTCAATTATTGACTTAAGACCTTATTCTTACATATGGTATGGTATGTACATATGTAACAATCTTTATTGAAAGGATTAAAAGCGCCATTAAATAAAGTCATAAAAATAATTAAAATAATTTTATCCTGTAACTATTGGCCTTGGATGTGAATCTCTTTTATTTTTAATTTATTTAACGAATGACAACGAAATGTTGCTGCTTTAAACTGTAAACACGGCTTTGGAGCGAGCGGCTGTTAATGATATCGATTAACTTGATTGAGTTTTATCCGTGAAAAACAGAAATTATCTTGAAAAATATTGAAGATGTGGTAATAATTTTTGTTTTATGGGCCATGACAACAACAAAAAAAACTAAAATTTCAGAACTTGTACTTGACAAAAGTATCCTTTTTTTCTTGCTCTACTGAAAGGAAATCAACAAAAATGTGAGTCACACAAATGAACAGACAGAACAGACAATAAAACAGGGGGGAGGAGAGAAATGATATGAAGTAAAGAAAGAAAGAAAGAACGAACGAACGAAATACAATAAAAAGGAAACAATAAATGAATTAAAATTTTATGCAACTCACAAATAATGAAAATGAACGCAACTCATTAACGGTCAAAAAGTGAAGCTGGCTGATGGGGTTTTATGTGGAGGACAGCCAACCAGCCAGCCAGCCATCTACAGGATACTTAAAGCTTGTATACACCCATACACAGATACCAACAAATTGGCAAGAACACAACAATAAAAACATGAACAAATATAAGAAGAAGTAAAGGTATCGAGTATGAGTTTGTCTTTTTACTTAATGGGACTGAATAAATAAAAATTAAGAAGAACGTATTGTTGTACCTAAAATCGCAACAAACAAAACACATATGAAAAGATACTTTAAGTCCAATTTTTATATTTGTTGTTGTTGTATTTTTATTCATGTATCTGTTTATCGGTTTATAAAGTATATTTCATTGCAGTCATTAAGTACAACATTTATTTAAACTGAAATCTGTTTGTTGGTTCAACAGACTGAGACAGAGACTTGTCTTGACTTAACTTGGCTTGGCTTGGGCTAAATAAATGACTGACTTGACTCACTGACTGACTGAATAAATGTTTTTTTTCTCTGTGCTTTTTACTTCGATTGTATGAATAAAGTGTCTTAAAAAAACGAAAAAAAGAAACGAAAACTTTAAAATGAAAAATAAATTTTTCAAAAACCATTACATTCGCCGTGCAACTGAAGAGAACTTGATCGTAAAGTGCTGTTCTTTGAAATAAAAGTGCAAAAAGGCTGTTTTTTTTGTTTTTATTCGTATTTGTAAAAATAATAAAAATCTTTGCTTCTTCTTTTTATGCATTTGGTGTGTGAAAAAGTCAGCATAAAAAAATGTATAAATATGTGTGTGTGTTTAAAATTATTTTCCTTTTATTGAATTCTTGTGATTCTTGTTGGTTGGCAATGGGCAACCTTGGCATAATCGAACGCCACAAGGAGTTAAAAGTTTTGTATCCAAAAGAGGCCAAATGTAAACAAAATTTGTTAAGAGGATATTTGATTATGAGATTCCAGCTAGCTATACCTGGTCTGTAGGTTCTCTGTGGGACTCTTGAAGCTTATGTCCATGGTTTCAAGGTACTAGATAGAGTAGGCTCTTGTCTATATTAGTAGTTCTGATAATGAACATTCACATAGGCTGCCTGAAGAGTGTAGTATTTTACAAACGGAGGTTGGGTGGTGGAATTTTCACTGAAAACCTTCCCTTCTAAGCAAAGAATCTGGCCATGGGGTCTTAAACAAACATAATTCTGAGAAATTCTCAGAGAAGTTATTCAAAGTTTAGGTTAGTTTAGGTTAGTGGGTAGCTTGCCGTTCATAGGCAGGCATCTCTCGATGGCCATATGTCCCATTATGTTACCCAGTGTGAGGTAAACCTTCTTGAGCCGTTAGTGGTGGATTTGAGCCACCCCAAGCTCCGGATGAAACCTTCGCCACCATGCCCAGATATTCAAACGCTCCATCACCTTAAAACCGATGACATCAGTTCTAGCATAAATGACGTTGCACTGATTCCATTTCCTTCACATCATGACAGCTTCTGCAGTAATCCTAGCAGGGCAAACCGAGCTAGTCAGCGAAACTGCCAGAGCGCAGTGTCCTGTTTTCTTGTCGAACTCAAGTAGTTCCCTATTCTTCTACTGTCCACTGCTGGAAATTCGGCAACCAGGTATGTCGGACCATCCACGGTTTATTGAATTCCATGCTGCTTATTTCAATTTGGAAAAGTATTCCTGTAGAAGCGCATATATCCCCTCTATTGTCTCCTTACCAGACTTATCCGATCCCTTCCGTGCCAGTGCGTTCACTTTTTCGTTTCATTCTATTCCACAGTGGCACGTATACGGTGTAGACAGATACAAGCAACTCCTGATGCTCTTTGATTTGACGGGATGGGATTCCAGTGCTTTGATTATTGTTGGATTGTCCACACATATGATCATGTTCGAGGGAGATACATACCGGTTTCAACCATACGTGCAGCTTGTTCAATAGCAAAAATCTCCTCCTGAAATACACTAGTCTGGTTAGGAAATTTATATGTGCCAGTTTATCGTAATAGACCCCACATTCAGTTCCGCATTTCATTTTTAATCCATCGGTGAAGATCGTTATATCACCGTCACCGATGACATCTTCAGCAACCCATTCTTCCCTTGTTAGAGTGAAAGTCTTGTATGTTCGTCTGAAAAGAGTCTCAAGTACTATGTATTCACATCAAAGGTTACACTTATATGGATAATTTAGGAATTAAGTGGTATTGCTGATGAAATGGCCAGGACCGGTCCCCTATTGAAAGGCATGCCGATAGACTTGGAGTTTCCTTGCAACGCCTTTGTTGGGACTGCGAACTTGAGGAGTAAGAACAGACTATCTTTCACCTCATATGAAAGTGCTGTCAGAATAATGCCCCGCCTTTTTAAGGCACCGGCAATATTCTGACAGCACTTTAGAATAGCAAGATTTATTCAGGAGTCGGGTTGGTTTTCTATATGAAATGTTTGGGATCTTGTTCTTCAGTCACTTAACCTAACCTAACTTATATTATCATATCTTATAGGAACTCAGAACATCATATTTAAATAAAAAAAATTTAAGTTGTGCTGCACAAAACAATTGAAACATCTTGTGCCTGTCAGTGCAATACGAAAGTTGGCCTAAGGTTTCAGGCTGTACAAGGAAGCCACTGTAGGTTCTAGGCTAACAGGGTTGTCACTTATCGTTGCATAGAAGCAAGAACTGTGTATACGGGTTGCGTTCTGAGCTTTCTTCGTCACTGCTACTATTTCGAAGGAGCTGGCTTTGCCGAAGCCATGATGACAGGTCTAACTGATTTCAAACTATAGACTGCAATTCTTACTTCAGGGTTGTAAAGAGCAATTAAGTAAGTAAGAAGAGAACAGAAGACTCCTATCACACAGTAATTGCTTTATAATGGAAAAATTTTATACTGAATTACAATTTGTACCATACATGTGGCCCCTCACCTAAGGATATACATGCCACACCTGTTATATTTTTCATACATATTTTACCTGTTGTGTTTTAAGCCACATTATATTTGTAAGAACATACATACGTTTGAATCAAAGTCAAATACTATTTCTCATACATTTTATTGCGGTGTAGTGTGGTGTGGTGCGTTATTCATTTTGCCTCCTGATTTTGAATTTTTTTTTCTCCACTTTTCGTTGCTTTTGTTGCATGATAATGAATTTTTCTTATTTACCAAATACAACAACAATAACAACAAAGAATTAAAAAAAATATAAAATATATTGTTGTACGCGTTGTAGTCATCGATGTATGTTTAATGTAAAACTTGGTTGGCAGTAGCAATAACTATAACAACAACAATAACAACAACAACAGCAGCAGTAATATACAAAACAATAATAACAATAATAAAACAACTACAATATGAGTATATTTTTCTTGTTGTTACTCAATTGTTTTGATTGTTGTTGTAGTTGTTGCCACAACACACAAAAGATGTGGAAGAAGAAAAAGCACCCACTGCTGCACCACCAAAAAAATAATCATCATCATCGCTAGAAGCAGTACAAAGTGTCAGCTCACAATGGCTGTATAGAGGCTTCAATAAGTGAACAGTGTGGCATGGGATGCACGGAACAAAAGATGTGAAAATTATGAATGTACAGGAGATTAAAACTTCCATTGACATATGAAAACTTTAGATGCCATAGTAGTAGTATTGAAACTATCTGATGGTGCCACAACGTTGCATTCAGAAGTATTATAGACGCTCAATTGTGACTTCCAAAAATATTTTCCATTGCATTCCGACCGTCTTAGTTTTTTATGATTTCTAAGCACTTTCCTAAAAATATTTGAGAAAAGTTAGATACTAAACCAATCGGACATAGTTATAAGTGGCTTCGATTGTTACAAGCCAACTACGATTCGACTATGATCGTAGTCCATTGATATTGAATTAGTTAATGCTGGTTCTCTGATACTAATTTTGTTTCTTACACATCTCTGTCACTGCAATATCCTTGGTACAAGTGAATGCTTTCTATTCCAGTTCTACAACCAAATATTCCCTGACGCACATAGATCACACATCAGAGTCACATATGGAATTTTTTCAGAACTGTTGTATCTTAGATTTTTCCTTGGACGAACAGATTACTCTAGGACTCTTCAGGCTAAAATAATGGCTATAAATACCGTCGCTGTGTGAATACGGTGTCCAAGTTTATCGAATAGAAATATACGCCATAGTCTAGTAGGTAGTGTGCTTGAGTCTAATAGCAAGGACAAGGTTCAAACCCCAGGCCAGATTTCTGGAACGTAACGAAATATAAAAAAATATTTCTTTGACGACTTGCTCTGAGGGTAAAGCAAAAATTGCCATGAAAAGTTTCTTAAAAATCTGTCGTTCGGAGTCGACTTTAAACTGTAGGCCTTACCACTCATGTATAAAATTAACACACGTAACATGAGTGTGGGAAGCTAAGTAAGCCTGACTGAAGGGTTGCAATGACTAAATATGTGGGTGTATGATATAAGCATTTTAACTGATCCCTGGAGTGTGTTTACACCCATTCTAAGTTTGTCCAAGCATGCTAGATGTCTCTGAAGAATATAACGCTGCATTCGACGGTTAGCCTCATACGGATTCCTGAATGCGGGGACATTAAGCAACAACCAGACAAATCTGCTCCAATATGGAAGTATAGTAAGCAAAACTTGCATTAAACATGACTAGAGTCCATCTATAGAGGCTCATAACAGTTATAACGGCGCAATAGCCTTCAACACATGCCACTTCTGCAGAAGCTGTAATAACGAGAAAGATGAAGAAACCAGAGAACATTTTTGGAAACCTAAAACAAAGAATTTTTGGGCACCCAGAATTTACTGACAAAGAGAGTCCACTCAAAGAATATTTGTATTGAGACATCAAAACGATAATATGAAAAAATATTTCTTCGGCGATGTCCTCTCTGCAGATTTCTGGCAAAAATTCTGAGAGTAAGTGGAAACTGCAATGAAAAGTTTCTCAAAAATCCGTCGTTCGAAGTCGACTTTAAACTGTACGCCTCACCACTCATGTATAAAAGCACAACACAACATAAGTGATGTGGGAGATTAGGTCGTAAGCCTGACTGAAGGGTTGCAATGACTAATTATATATGTATGTAAGTACTATCTACTAGACTACAGCGGCTACATACCATAACACTTGAAATAATTGAAGTTTACTCGCCTTATATGTATAATTTTGTCAACAAAATCTATTTTGTTTCTTGTTGTGCAAATCGATTATAATCCTAATGTCCTTAAGCACTACCCCATATACTACAGTTGTGGCTATCGTTTGCTCATGAACACATGGAATCATATATCACATGTATTACAACTCTTGTTTTATTATTTTCCTTGAAAATCTTCCTGTATAACTTGATAACTGTTACCCTGTATCTTAACATTGTTGTTGTGTATATTGTAGGTCTGTGCATTTATTTCATACTCTCCAAGTCATATTCACAATTCATTCCTTATGTTCGAATATGCATATTCGAAACAATTTGGCAAGATGTCAGTGGCAACGATGAAGGTTGCAAATAATATTCACAAACTACCACTACCACCACCAGCACCAGCACTTTACCCCTTTCTGCCACAGCCACAGCAAAATATTGTATTACGTTACTCTGTTAACATTTTGCCAATGGTGGCAAAAGAAAAAAAAAAGACGAAAAAAGAAAAAATTTACAGAATGGAGGAGTGAAAACAGAGGCTATGGTGGGCATATCAAGTGCAAGTGCAGGTTGCACGTACATACATAAATGAACGTCGCACTTATTAATGCTTTAATAAATGGCATTTCATTTTTTATTATTCACTCGAAATGAGATTTTATTACCACAGTAACAGAAACAGAGACAGACTACGTAGTAGTGTTATGCCATTTGCAAGTAAGATAAAGGAGCCTTTGTTTAGAGATGCACACACGCATGTGCATTGTGTCCAAGTAAAAGTGAAGGAAGGACGGAAGGAAGGAAGGATCATGCAAAAATTAAACTCGTCTTTTAACAAATCTGTCTGTTAGCCAGAGAGCAGTTTCATATCATTCCAATGTTTATTGCTCATTGTACATCATGTGATAATGTTGCGCAGTTGCGCAGTAATGCAGTAATGCTGACAACAGCGACAATGTACGTATGCATGTATGTTATGGCTGGTGGTGGTAATGGCTTTGGCCAATATATACCACAGCACACCACACAGACTAATTCTCCATCTAAAAGCAACTGATGTTTACATACGTACATATATATGTATATGACTGACGATGACTATGACGATAATGATGTTGAAGTTGATGCTGGAGCTGGTAGAGGTAGATGATGACTTGAATTGCATTGCATTTTATTCTAGATGACTAAGGATATATTCTCATTTGTATCTACTTAAGTTTGTACTTCATGAATGTATGTATGTATGATTGTCAGTGTGTGTACAATCAGTACTTTATACTTTAATTTTAAAGTCATCTTTTTGTATTTCATTTTGATTGTTTTATTTTATTTCTTCTTTGCTTTACCACCGATTACCTGAACAAAAGCTTACCAATGCTCTACCAGTACCAGCGACGAAAACAAAATAAAAATTAAAAATAAAAATAAAATTAAAATTAAAATAAAAATTACAAACTTATTGCTCACGGCTGGCATTTAAACAGAAACTGAGTACATGCACTTCACATCACTTTACTTCACTTCACTCCACTTTACTTTACTTTTCCTTGTTGCTGTTGTCTTCTTATTAACGTTTTCACGAAGAAGAAAGAACAGTACATTCAAGGCACTGTGGTTCAAACACTGCTTCATTATCGAAGTAATCGGAAAGCAATTGAAATGAATTAAAAGGTCTTTGGGAACACTTAAAACTGAATTACGGAATTAGTCTGAAATATCGCCTTGGATACTATGGAACAACAATACAGAAAACAAAATGGCTACGACACATGTAAAATGTGAGAAACTCGTTCATACATACATAATTGGACATTACAATCCTTCAGTCAAGACTACTACCTAGCTCTCGCACCAGTGACAGGCTTGAACACCGTTGACAGTGACCGTTCTCAAAGAAATATCGACCGATGATGCCGCTAGCACACGATTCACACCAAAGAGTAAGCTTATGCGATTCATTGGACGCTCTTGGATTTCATGTGGATTCGTATCATCGCAAATTCGATAATTTTGTTCGTTCATGTACCCATTCATCCAAAAATGGAGCTACTCGCTGAACAGAATTTGTAATTTCAGCTATGGTGGGCATTGTTTGTTGAGTTAAGGATTCCAAACCATTTTTCGTTAAAAATGCAAGTCATCGACCAAAAATGCAAGTCATCGACCTATAAAAATGCAAGTCATCCAACAAAAAGTTGTAAATCATCGACCTAAAAATGCAAGTCATCAACCAAAATATGCAAGTCATCGATTTAAAAACTGCTAGTCATTGGCAAAAAAAAACAAGTCATCCATTCATAAAAATGAAAGTCATCGACTAAAAAGTTGCAAGTCATCGATCCAAAAATGCAAGTCATTAACAAAAAACTGCAAGTCATCGACCTAAAATATGCAAGTCATCAATCAAAATATGCAAGTCATTGGCCAAAAAATGCAAGTCTGTGACCCATAAAAATGAAAGTCATCGACTAAAAAATTACAAGTCATCGACCAAAAAGTTGCAAATCATCGACCGAAAAATGCAAGTCATTAACCAAAAAACTTCAAGTCATTAACCAAAAAACTGCAAGTCATCAACCGAAAAAACTGCAAGTCATCGACCTAAAATATGCAAGTCATCGACCCATAAAACTGCAAGTCATCGACTAAAAAATTGCAAGTCAGCGATCCAAAAATGCAAGCCATCGACTAAAAAGTTGCACGTCATCATCCAAAAAATGCAAGTCATCGACTAAAAAATTGCAAATCATCGAACGAAAAATGCTAGTCATTAACCAAAAAACTGCAAGTCATCAACCGAAAAAACTGCAAGTCATCGACCTAAAATATACAAGTCATCGACCCATAAAAATGCAAGTCATCGACTAAAAATTTGCAAGTCAGCGATCCAAAAATGCAAGTCATCGACTAAAAAATTGCAAGTCATCGTCCAAAAAATGCAAGTCATTGTCCAAAAAAATGCAAATCATCTACTAAAATAATGCAAGTCATCTACCCAAAAAATGCAAGTCACGCACCAAAGAAATGTGACTTTTGAAAAATACAACATTTTGTTGTATATATATGTATAAATGAATATTAACTCAATGAGAATTATTAAAATTTGTAAGTTCATTTAATTTTTTTGCTCATTTGGAAAAAAATAACTTTGCTTTGTTGCCCATATCTCCGATCTGAAGTAATGCACCACTATAATGAAAACTGTTTTGGAATCCTTGATGCTATGGCTATCTAGACCACTAGGTCCATTTTACCTACGGGTCCATTTTTCTCTGATTTTTCCCGATTTATATAGATCACTGTATTTTTTATTTATTTGCAGACAAAGTTAGTTTCATTGGCTATATTTCCGGTCCCAAGTAAAGCTCGACCCTAAGGTAAACTTTTTTGGTCATTCAGCGCACCAGGTCCATTTTTATGCGATTTTGATGTATTTATATACAGCACTGTTTTTTTCTCATTTGAAGAAAACAATTAGCACTGTCGGCTATATCTCTGGTCCCAAGGATTACTTGACCGTAATGAAAACTGTTTTGGAATGCTTGGTCCAATAGCTAACCAGTCTACTAGGTCCGAAAAACGTACTTTTTTAATTTTATCGAATTTTACCCGGTTTTGGAGCTCTTGTTTGGTAAAAATACTTGATTTTTCAATGTCACAATGTATGTCAAAAAATTTAATTATTTATGAATTATTTTTTTGCGTAACTTCTAGAACGCATTAAATATTGATTTCGAATGTTTGTAAATGTGCTCTATCATATCGTGCGTGTATGTGTGTGTGACTTTGTGATTGTGTGAGTTTGTATGCATTTACAATATTTATTGGATGATGTAAATATCGATCATACGTTCAGTTGAATTACCAACTATGTATATGTACGAGTATAAATGAAATGTTTGTTCACTCACTGTTGTGGGCCTAACAAAGTCTTTGCTTGACACTACACGACATTCATTTGATTGATGATCTATGTGCCAGGATTACAACCTAGCTTCCTACACCATTTATGTTGTGTGTGTTAATTTTTTACATAAGAAGCGTGTCCTACAGTCTATTCCGAACGACAGATTTTTGAGAAACTTTTCATGGCAATTTTTATTTTATTCTGAGAGTTTTTGCCAGAAATCTGCTGACAGGAAGTCGCTTTCTCGAGTACTCTATCGCGACTTCATTGTTGTTTGTGTATTTTATTCACATTGCATGTTGTTGCGTTCGCCCTTCCTTGCCTATCCCCTTTTCTTTTATACCGCTGTTGTTGGTTTACTTGTAACAAGTTCGTTGTCTTTGTTAGTGTAGCTTTTGTATGAGCTGTTTTCAAGAAATTTATATTTGTACGACACTTTCTTTTCGAATGTCCTACTCTATGAAAAACTTTCTGTATTAATGTGCTGTTCTGTGGGAAACTGAATTAAGGTACCGGGAACAACTAACATCGAAAATGTGTCACAAACAAATCGGATTTGTCATTCTTACGAGAACTACATGGAGTGTATGAAGAACTGGATACTGCAGCTATTAGTGTAACCTAACTTATCACGCACACAAATATGTAATGTAGTATGCCGAGACATAATAAATTATTCATGGCTTTTGCATGACTATAATGCTTTAGATCACTACCAAAGTACATTTGAATGACAATCTTGTGCGTACCATACAAATATCGATCTTATACTCAATACCTTTCATACCACTGTTCAAAATGCGTCAAGAAGACCAAATTCAGCGTCTTCCAAATAAAAAAAAAAGAAGTAACAATCTCAGTATCATACTTTATAATTGTAAGTATAAAAATCATCATCCTTAAGTCATTCGTTTGGATGGTCAATCAGTCACTTTTGTCTTGCAAACCGTCTGTCAGATAGCCAACCAGGTATATATGTGTATGCATACATACATACATATATGTATAAACCAGTATGCGAAAAGTAATTATTTCATTTACGATGTACATGAACTACTACAACATGTAAGGCAACCAGCTAACAATAAATAAATTAAAGAATGAATGAATGAATGAACGAATGAGTGGACGAATGACTTGAACGTATGATGAAAATTCATCTACGAGTTATCGTTTCGTTCGTTTTGTTCTGTGGCTCAAAATAGAAACGGATTTTTTGAATTCAAAAGAAAATTCATGAAATCGTATACACGTGAACGTAAATCGGTTACATTTTGGTGGGCATTCATCCAACGTATGTGAATTCGTGCATTGCGTTATTTTCTTTACTCCTGACGAGACTTGAAGTAGAGCCTGTCGTAAATGATTGACGAGTTGAAATTAAGAAATTGTATGTGGAAATGTTTTATTTTCATACTGAGTCTCGTACTCTACATACAACTGAGTTTGAGTCTGAATCTGTGTCTCTGGTTGTGTCTGTGACTGTGTCTTGTTATTTGTTTGCATCATAAATTAAATCCTTTTATATGCGTTTACAGGTTATGTTTTTATTTCTTTTTCTCTCGTTTTATATAGTTTTCTTTCTTTGCTAAATGGTTTAAAAATGGTTTAAAAAGCTTTTAAATGATGATGGTTATTAATCAATGCGTTCAAATGATATGTAGTTTCTTTCGCCTTTCGCTTGAAAACAAAATCAAGGACATTTTGCATAGTTCATGCAGCTTACTCCATGGCAGAATCATTAACGATTTTAGTTTTCATCAATAGTTAACGATTCAATGAAATATAGACGCATGTGTTGAAAAATCTTGGATATGAACGACCAGAGCGTCTTTGATTTTAAACTCTTCTTTAAATTTAATTATATAATCTAAAAGCCGAGCAAATGTAGAGGGCATGGCAATCACGTGGCAATATTTAATTTAATTTAAAATATCTTCATATGAAAGGATAAGGTTAGGTTAGGTTTGAGGACGTGTACTTGTCATGTACAATAGCCAGTGGTCAATATGACTCATAGTAAATGAAAGAAAGAAATAGTGAAGAAGATTGTAAAGAAGATAGTGAAGAAGATTGTAAAGAATATAGTGAAGAAGATTGTAAAGAATATAGTGAAGAAGATAGTGAAGAAGATAGTAAAGATTGAAGTAAACATACGAGCAGATTTACTTATAAACATAGATACTAGTAAGATGTGCCATCACTCGTTTGCTAAACAAAGATGCATTATTTCTCTCTAGAATCTGTTTCGAGGACATTCAGGTTTCCACACGCTTTATGAAGGGCAATTTCCTTCAACAATTTCTTGAGAAAGTGTAATGATAAAGGAAGAAAACACTACTTTACCTTTTCTTTATCAATGCCTTGAAGTGGGACCACAGATTATTATGGAACCAGAAGTCATCGACAAAAACTTTATTAAATTTATAGGATTTCTAAAGATCAGCTAACTTCTGATTGTATTTGAGAAGTTTCATTAACTTAATTAGCCATAACGACTCTCTAGTCTGGATTAAAACCTAGCTTTTCATAACACCCATGCTATGAGTGATAATTTTATTCATGACTGAATGAACAACAGATCTGAGAAACTTTTCATACGAATTTTATTTAATCACAGAGTTTTTGCCACATGACTGCTGAGAGGAGGTCGTCGAGAGATATATTTTTGTCCGAGATGTCTGAACTTGGTTTTGTACTACGGCTTGTGTATTAACTACAGTGCGTTATTTTGACGCCTTGAATATTCAAGTTTGATGTTGATTCGATGGTTTGGCTAGACTGTAGTTAGCTATTAGGTTAGCTTATTAGACTTGAGGGCTTGGTTCAAACCCCATGTCAGACATCTCCAACTAAACGAAATATAAAGAAATATTTCTTCGGTGACTTGTTCTCCGCAGATTTCTGGCAAAACCTCTTAGAGAAAATAAAATTACCATGTTTCTCAAAAATCTGTCGTTCGGAGACGATTTTAAACTGTAGGCCCTCCAATCATGAATAAAATTATCACACACAGCATAAGTGGTGTGAGAGCTAGGTTGTAATCTTGACCAAAGGGTTGTAATGACCAATTATGTATATGTATTGTTACGAAAATGAAAAATCTCGATACTGGTATTTTGCTTTTACATCGCTTAACATTAAAATTATAAACAAAAGCTAAGAAAACAAAACAATGCAGTAAACAAACCTATTTACAAATTATCGTACTGTTTAATGTAACAACAAACACCAACATAAAAACTGGTAAATAAATAAACAAAAATACACCACTTTTATAGAGATTTCAAGAAGGCGATGTCATGAAAATTCGCCTTCAAGAACATTCATCAGACTGTTTACTCTGCCTTATAACAGACAAGGCAAAGCGGGCGACTGAGTTAGTGAAGTTCAGTCAGTCTTTTGTAAAGACGAGGTGTGGTAGAAGAGAGCAATCGTGGTTTGAAGATCTCCGTTACAAAGATTTGTCGAATAATTGTCTAGTAATTGGTACTGTTTATGCAAAGGGTATAAACAGAAGTATAACAAAGAAAAGCAATTGTTGTTGTTTACATCAAGTTGTGAACAGTGGCACACAGAATTATGCGAATAATAATGAATTTTAATTAAAACTAAACATAAATTTATTTTTATTTTATTTTCAATCTACGAGCTTATATTTAAAACGCTTTTAAAAGGTAAAATCGTAACAGCACGTAAAATCGTCTTTCAACATCACTCGGCTTCAATTAGTGTGACGACACTATGTTTTTATTTTTTAACGAATCCTGCTGTTTTAAAAGAATTTGAAATTGTTGTGTGACTAAATTCCACTAGTTTTGAAAATTCTTGTAGAATTTGTAAAGTACTTTCATGAAACTAAGAATATTTTTGCCCGTGCATTGCTTTTCAATATTAAAAATTTAAATAAGTTTTCTATTCCACATTCCTGTTAAGCTGTTAGAATTTTAATTAGAATTTTAAAAATTTTATATTTTTTAGTTTGAAACTTTTAAGCTGATAAATGAAGTAAAAAGGCTTCCTTTTAAAGTAAAAAAAAACAACCATTATTGGCGTTAAAATTTTAAGTTTTTCCCAAGCACTGATAAAACCCAAATTGACATGTTTTATCTCACAAATACTATCATACTACTACAGCAGCAACGACATTAATACGAGCTGAACACCCCATTTGCTATGTGTGTAGTAGTGTTGGTTGCTGAAAGCTTAAAGAAATGTTTGGCTTAAAAGTAAAATTAAAATGGAAAATGACGTCTAAAGGCCAAAAGAAACCAAAAGAAAAAAAACATAGAAAATAATTCTTCATTAAAAAACTAAAAGTATCTTTCAGTATGACTTTATATCTCTCTGTGCCACACAGTGAGTGTGTGTAAGTGTGTTTCTGTGCCTGTATCTATGTTTGCTCCATTTTACCATACTCAAGGCCATTTGAAATTTCCTTTTTTTTCTTTCTTTTTTCTCTCGTGTTCATTTGTTTGTTTCTTCAAATGTGTTGCAAAAAAAATATGTTGCAATACGGTTGTATCTTTGACTAAATATGTATGTGTATGTATGTATGAAATATTAACAATATACAGCTGTTTTGTGTTGTTTTTTTTCTCTTGATTTTGTTGTTATTCTTGTCTATTAAATACTCATACACATACTCACATAAAAACTCCAAAGACCTGTCGGCCTAAAAGCAAAATTTCGTCATATGCTTGCTTGTCCTCTTGTTCTTCCTTTCGTTTCTCTTCCTAACCTCTATTGTTTTTTCGTTGTTTTGTTTTCCTATCCGAAATACCTTTTTTTCTCTGTTTTTACTTCACGTTATTTTAAATGCATTCATGTCCAAACAACAACAACAGCTTCAGAACTACAGCCTCATACTATAATACATGTGTGATCATGGTGATGAAATTTGACCAACATTCTAGAGAGCTGGTTTGGCACAGTTTTACAGCAATAACAACGACAACAGCAGCAGTAAAAACATAACAAAACACTTTGCAAACAAAAAACAACCAACAACAACAACAAGAACTATAACATAGTATTTCACAATTTCCGCACTTCTAACTCCATTTCAACAACAAAGAGTTTAAAATTCTAAAACGAAACGCTAATAAAAAAAAATCTGAAAAACAACGAAACTTTAACGCAAAAAAAAGTGAAAACGCAACATACGGCAACAAATGACGGTCAAAGTAGTCGCGAAAATGATACGTACGATACGATATCATACCATACCACTCGACTCTGCATTAAACTGATGGCAAAGTATACAACAATACGTTACGACATCATGCCATGCTAAGCTATGCTATGCTGTATCATAATAAAATACGATACTTTTGCTTAGACAGACATTTAAAAGTGTTCACTCATTCAATTGTGTTCAAATGAAAATGAAGGATTTCTAATAAGTCGCTTACGAACTTCACATCCAGGGGACATATGGAAATTTCAGATCATTGAAAGGTAACTCTTATATGAGTTAAAAGGCGAGCTCCCAATATCCGAGAGGGCATAGACATTCTGGTTAACTCATATAAATCGGATATTCTTCATTCATTTTAAAGTGTGATTTAATGTCGTTGACAGTAGAAAAGTACGTGCGATATTAATAGACTCAGCAGGGTATGTGTGGATACGAAAATCGCACGGGCATTCATCGCATATCATTGATATTGGAAGGCATTCATACTCGATTTTGCTATAAGCCCTTTACAGAGCATCTGAACACTTAAGTTTTTGTAATTCTTGACTGAAGCCGCCGTATTTATAGTAGGTAGTGTGTTGCCTTATTAAACGCAAGGCCACGGTTCAAACCCCAGGTCAGACATCAAAAGGAAATATAAAAAATATTTCTTCGGCGACTTCCTCTCAGCAGATTTCTGGCAAAAACTCTGACAGTAAATAAAATTGCCATGAATAGTTCGTCAAAAATCTATCGTTCGGAAGTCGGCTTTAAACTGCAGGTCCCGCCACTCATTTATAAAATTAACACACACAACAAGAGTGGTGTTAGAAGCTAGACCGTAATCCTGAATGAAGGGTTGTAATAGCCCCTTATGTTATGTATGACTGAATTCCCCAAAATAAACAGTGTTCAATAACACTATTTGTTTCGAAATCAGATTGTTTCCTTCTCTTCAAGGAGCATTCACTAGTTGCCCTAAACCAATATGAGAATTACCAGACTAACGCCGTTTTTTGCTCTGTTAGGTTAGATATCTCAAAAATGTTGGGTGATGGATAATTTGGAAAAGAAAAGTGGTGATTGCTTGCTGACTTAAAAATCCACTCAATATGGCCAACAACCGTGTTATTTAAACATTTGGGCTTAGATATTTTAAAAAGCTAGGGTAATGGAGTATTGCTGAGTATAAGGATTCATCTTATCGTTCTTCATTTCAATACGCGTTGTGGGTATACGAAAAACATCTTACATCTACAAAGAAAACATCTTAGACAGCGTAGGAACAGGATACACTATTAAAATAAGTTGCTAAATTTAATGACCTATAATTCTCATCACATATTATTTCCCAATTTGATTTCACTCTTTCAAGTGTATGGCTTTCATTATGTTGTTGAAGTAAAAAAAAATAATTTAATTTTATTTTAATCTTCTAACTTTTTATGTGCATTGTACCTTTTTATGCTGTTCATACTCGTATCATTTTATTTCCTTAGATACGACATGTGACATTATGGCGTGTGAAAAACCGTATTGGGTTATTGTATTAATTGCAGTGTTGAGGAATCCATGCTTATTGATTCCTACCATACATATTGCCAAGAGGTGGAACTATCTGGTCTATGTTATCCTGTTGATGTTATCCGCTCAAAGGATTCACGGGACTCTTATTCAGATATCAAATCAAATCCAGCTTCTCAAGTTTTTAAAATACGTTCGAAGATACGTTGATAGTTTATTGCTGCTCTCGAGTTTGAACCTGGTTTCGAGGATTTGTTGTCTACATTTTCTCGACTATAAAACGTTACTTTGCACCCCTGCTATGCAGGTTCAAATGCAGTAAGACCCTTTCGAACGAATATGAATGAAAAATACTACTGCTGCTTGCAATGGGATGGGATAGGATTTGAAATTGAAGTAAAACAAGAAATAGAAATGCAGATATATTGTGGTACTCCTGAATTATGTCTGCATGAAATACATGTTGTCGCCATAGTCTAGTAGGTAGTGTGTTGGTTTATTAGACGTGAACGAACAAAAATATTTCTTCGGCGACTGTCTCTCAGCAGATTTCTGGCAAAAACTTTGAGTTAATAAAAATTGCCATGAAAAGTTTCTAAAACATTTGTCGTTCGGAGTCGACTGTAAACAGTAGGTAACACCACTAATGGATAAAATATCACACACAACAAAAGTGGTGTGAGAAGCTAGGCCGTAATGCTGACTGAAGGGTTATAACGACCAGTTATGATCATGACCAGACGTCGGCACAAAGAGAACATGATAAAAATCCCTAAAGATACCATATTTAGCTTGGCAAGTATTCTTCCAAAAATCAAAATCATTTCTCATTGATATGAGTGAATCCTACTGTAATATTTCTTTGGGTGTAAAATTGAAGTCCGAAAAAAAAGCGACATGAACCTTCTTCTTTAAGGCTGACCAGCAACTGAATGCAGTTTTACGCTCTTTTCAACGAACATTGTTAATGTTCGTGTCGTATGTGTGTAAAAAGCCGAAGATGTTCTTCCCCTGAGGGACATTGGTGCCGACGCGTCGCGACGTCTGATCATGACGATCATTTAGAAAAACTTATAGAATAAGTGAAGTGATTAAAGATATTAAATACAAACTTAAATGCCTTGTCAGATGCCTTGGAAATGTCTATAGTCGTAGCTTTCATCTTATCGGTAGCATTTGACTTTGAAAATATTAGATAAAGGACGAGCTAATATCAGAACCAGTGCAGGAAAAACAGCCGGTCCAGAAGACATGTTTATTTTACTATCCGTAAGGACTCTCTTTACTGCGTGAGTCCCCAAGAAAATACTGGGCGTTGTTACTGATACTCTATCGAGTATTTTTGCTTACAATTTGTGATTAAAATTATGGTTTATGATACTATGGTGGTTTGAAAACCCAATTTTCAGTACTTTTAGGATCAGCGATCATGTCAAATCATTAAATGAAATTTCCTATTTAAATTCGCCATCGATTACCAAGTGTGAAGCTATATTATGACTGATTACGTCGAGAAAATTTAAGTCTGCGTAGTCTAGTATGTTGGCTTATTAGACGCTAGGCTGTGGTTCAAACCTTAGTTTAGACATCAAAAAAAAACGAAATAAAGAAATATATTTCCTCATCGACTTCCTCTCAGCAGTCTTCTGGCAAAAACTCGGAGATTAAATAGAATTGTCATGAAAAATTTCCTGAAAAATTTATCGTGTAGGTCCCCCAATTCACATACACACAACATGAGTGATGTGAGAAGCTAATCGAGTAGATGAGATGAGAAGATGAGAAGCATGAGTGATGTGAGTTGTAATCGTGATTAAAGGGTTGTAAGTATGTCTAGAAAAAATAAATATGAAAACAGCATTGCCACTAAGTTTCTCTCTTAAGTTTTGGCAGGGTGGCCGCATTTTTTTTATAAACAAAGCCTTATTTGATGTTTCTTCCCATTTTTCTAAACAAATTTTTAAAGAATTTTTTTTATTATTTCAAATACATCTGAGAACCAAAAAAGTAATCATACATTTGAGAACAATCATAATTTTTTTTCTTTCGGTCGTGTTCATTTTCTAACTACTTTATCCGTACATCATCATCCTTTTTTTTTTTGTTATTGTTTTTATTTTTTGGGTCACTCAGTCAGCCAGTACATACAAACATTATTTCTTTGAATGTTTATACGTATTTAAGGTTTCAAATCATTCCATTTTATTTCATTTCAGTCGTTTTTTTCTTTCAGCACAAGTACCAACTGAATTGTGCTTTCAATGGCATGTACAATATATACAAGAGTATGAATATTCTCAACTTCTCCTTCTCGTTATCGTTATATTCACAAAGAATATCTCATCTCTCATCATTTGTCTGTGGGTTGGTTTCCTGAATTGTTTAGAAGTTTCGTTGGTGGTTGGCTGGCTAGCTGACTGGCAGGCTGGCTGGCTATTTGAATGACTTGTTTAGTTTGAATGTGTGTCAGTGTCGGTTTCAGTTTAGTTCAACCGCAATTCTTAGAAATGTTGTTATTTTTTAGTATCCGAATCAACAACAAAAACAAATAAAAAAAGGATGAAGCTTTCTGTTCTTTTTAAGGGTTTTTAATTTTTTTTCTGATCATATTTACCTGAAAATACCATTTTTAAAGCAATAGTTCGCCATTTTTTTTAATTGTATCTGTTTTTTTGTATTTTTTTCTAATTTTCTTTATTTATTTTTCATTTTATTTATTTATTGTATGAGAACTCTTTTTTTTAATAGTTTTTTAACGTTTCTGTACGAAGAATAAATTCAAAGAAATTAATTGCTAAAGTGGCTGTTCATGAACGTCGCACTACAATATATGAGTTAGGAATTCAATGGATTTTATATTCCAATGTTTTATATTTATGTTGTGAAAGGTGGAAACAAATTAGAAAACTAAACTACATTTAGCCTTCTATACAACGATATAAATATGAAAACTGTTCTAGTTAGTTTAGCAAAACAAGTGATGGGACGGACTACTGTAGTCGGTTCGAGAGGCTATTGCAGGTTAGATGTCTCCATCAAAACGAAATATGAACAAATATTTCTTCGGTGACTGCCTCTCAGCACATTTCTGGCAAAAACTCTGAGAGTAAATAACATTGCCATGAAAAGTTTCTCAAAAACTGCGTCAAACGTTTGATGGTCATTTAATTAGCCGAAATGGTGATGTCAATTGGACGCCAAGAAGCTGCGATTTGACACCGTTGGACTAATTTCTGTGGGGCGCTGTGAAGGAAAAAGTGGTATGCCGATAAACCCGAGTTAATGGAGCATTTGAAGGCCAACATTCGTGATATCATTGCCGAGATGCGAACCCATATATTTGAAAAAGGGTACCAATATTGGTCCGCTCGAATGGGGTACTGTGAGGCCAGCCCCGGCAGTCTTCTTGCAAAAACTATGTGAAATAAAATTGCCATGAAAAGTCGTTCGGAGTCGACTTTAAACTGTAGGTCCCGCCACTCATGTATAAATTAACACACTCTCAACATAAGTGGTGTGCGAAGCTAGGTCGTAATCCTGACTAAAGGGTTATAGTGACCATTTACGTATGTGCGTGTAGTGATTAAGAACTTTTATTAATTGAGTCCTTTCACGTTTGTTGTTGATGTTATCTTCTTTGAAATTTTCCAAAAAAGAATGAATTATTTGGTCTGCATTGAATACTGAATTCGAAAACTATGGTTTTCGTAGTTTGAACCTGAATTATTCCAGTTTTTAGTCTAACACTTTGATGCCACCACCAATTCCGTCAATTGTGTTGCAAGCTTTTTCTAATGTGAACAAGTCGTATACCGTAAAGAACGATGAGCCTGATCGTACGTACATACAGGGGTGTTGTCGAGACGGAACGCTCCGGAATTTCGTTCCGGTACTTCCTTTTTGGACAGGAACGCGTTCCGGAACTAAAGATGATTTCTGATAACGAAAATTGGCTGACGTTTTGAAAAAAAAAAAATTAAAAAGAATTGCTAAATTTTTTTTTCTAATTTTTGACGTATTTTTATATGTATTTTTATAAACAAGGGCTTGAACCGAACCCGATCCGGAACGAACTGGCTTGTTTTTCCAAAACGTGAACCGGAGTCCGGAACGCGTTCCGGTAAAAAAAAATTAGCACAACACCACTGCGTACATATATACATAATTGGAAATTACAACTCTTCAGTCAGGATTACGGCCTAGCTTCCCACACCACTCATGTTGTGTGCCTTAATTTTATACTTGAGTGGCGGGACCTACAGTTTAACGTCGACAACGACAGATTTTTGAGAAACTTTTACATGGCAGGTTTATTTACTCTCAGAGTTTTTGCCAGAAATCTGCTGAGAGGAAGTCGCCGAAGAAATATATTTTTTTTTTCATATTTCGTTTTCTGACCTGGGACTCGAACCCGGGCTTTTACGTCTAATAAGCGAACATACTACCTACTAGACTACGGCGACTCTGACCTTAATAAGATTAAATTGTCAGTCTCCTCGAAGAGCATAGCTTACAGAGGTCCTATAAGGTGACGTTCTAACGCCGTTATTTCATCATACAGCTGACTGAGAATTCTCAACTATCTCGATAGTTTTATGAAGATGAGAATTCTGTCCAAATCACTTTTTGCTAGACTTGTGCGGTTAATAAACTCTGGCTACTCAAAAATCCTCTTCCCCAGGTACCCATGTGCCGGACAATAGCAGAGAAAATGTTCGGAAGTCAATGCCTCGATATATTTACTATGACATGCCTAAGATTGACTCTGCTCCACATGTATATCCAAAATTTTCTGTTCGTTCCACATGATTATTTTTAAATGAACGAAGTTTGTGTGAAACCGTTTTATTGCTAATATGAAAAGGGATGGCAATTTGACTTAGAAATTCAATTAAATTTTTTCCTGTACTAGTCTTTGTAAAGTCGCCGTATTCTAGTAGGTAGTGTGTTCGCTTATTAGACGTAAAGCTCTGGTTCGAGCCCCAGGCCAGACATAAAGAAACAAAATATTAAAAAAATATTTCTTCGGCGACTTCCTCTCAGCAGATTTCTGGCAAAAACTCTGAGAGTAAATAAACCTGCCATGAAAAAGTTTCTCCAAAAAAAAAAAAAAAAATAAGTCATTCTGAGTCGACGTTAAACTGTAGGTCCCGCCACTCAAGTATAAAATTAAGGCACACAACATGAGTGGTGTGAGAAGCTAGGCCGTAATCCTGACTGAAGGGCCACTTAAGTATGTAAGTAATATTCATTTGACAGCTGGTAAACAAAGCAGCTGGTTGTTTCAACAAGTAAGTTCGTAGGTGTCCTTACATGTGGTACCACAACTGGTCAATTAGTGTGCTCAAGTCAACTTTGATTTTAATACAGCTACCACGACCTCCCATACTATGCCAAATGAAAAAATCTGCATCTCCACCACAGTATCTACAATAGTCAAAGCACTTCAACTATTGACACTGCATAGACGGGTTTTGGTCTCTTGAAATCCCATTCCCATGTTCACATTCCTTTTGTCAGCTTTTATTTGGATTTATGAAAGTCATAACAATTCATTGAAAATTATTTGACAGTTGCCCGCCAAGTTAATCAATATTTCTACAAATTAATCTAAATTGCTTCTAAGTACACTTAACGTCTGCTCTGCAGCTACACATAATGAAGCAGCGCCATGCACGACTACATTGGCAACGTTGTCCTTGAACACTCACCTACAATACATTATAATTTCCTTGAGCTTTTAAGCCACCTATGGCTGGACATCAATGGCTGGACTTTTCTTAAGTACATGCAACATGGTTTCATGAGATTTGCTTGAATTTTTTTGTGTTGTGTTGTTTTTAGTGGACTTTTTAAACAAAGTTACAAGGAATTTTGTAATAGGCCATAATATTTGATGATATATGGAAACTTGGCGATAAACGGCACATCAAAACAATCTACATACGGCATGGCACGGCACGCAAAACTGTTGAATAAAGTTTCATTTAGAAAACACTCAAATGAAAAGGATCACATTCGCATGTGTGTCTGTCTGTCTGTCCCTCTCTCACCCTCGGTATATCTGTATAGTTGTGTGGACGTATGACTCTGTCTTAATCGTAGTAGGATGAGTACAGAAACTCATAAAAATGTACTTTATGAGTCTTAAGATTTTTAGACCCTTTTTTTGCTGCGCGCTACTTTTTTTATATTTTTGGTTTTGTACCCTATTTTAATTGCTAAAGCAGAAATCTCGGACACAAAGTGCAATTAAACGAACAACAACAACAACAGCAATGGCAGCAGCAACAGCAGCCGTAGTCGCAGCAACAGAAAAATTGTCTTCAATAATTTGTACGTTTTTCAAGTGAAGAATAAAAAGGAAGAAAAGGAAAAAAACGGCACCTAAAAAAAGGTGTGTGAATATGTGATAACACGGCTCTAGGTATTGGTTAGTGAGGAGGGTAATGAATGAAGAATAAAAATTAACAAAAAAAAAACACACACACACAACAAAACAAATTTACGTTTGCTGTCAAAAGTCTGCAATGGAGTGTATTTAATATTTTTCAGCGTGTTTTAACTTTTCATGTTGTGTCATCGTCATCATCATCATCATCGTGATCATCATCAGTAGCTTTAGCTTTAGCGGAGGTTAGCAATGTATTCGCATTTAATCCTTTTCAAAGCAGCAAAGCAGCAACATCATTACGATCATTGCTTTGCAGTACACAGGCGGATTGAGACGATTTAAGTCGCCACAACAGCTTCAGCACTACCACGAACAATAATGACAACAACGACAACAATAACAATAACAACAAATATTAGTAAGCATCCCAAAACCGAGCACATTAAGTCAAGAAGTAAACGCATTCATGTATACAAATTCAACAATAGCAACAACACTAACAGCAACAGCAACTACAAATATTCATACCAACAATGATTTCAACAATAATAAAATTAAACATAAGAAAGAAATAAAACAACAATAACAACAAGAACAACAACAAACTGTTGAAAATAAATGGAAACAAAAATTATTTCATTCTGTTCGTTCGTTTTTTTTTTCTGGTGTTTTACTTGAAATGTTGCTTAAAAGCATTTTGTGGCAAATTTTCGACAAATGAATCCCCGATACAGCCTCATCAACATTTTTATTGTTTGTGAACAGAACAGAACAGAAAAAAAAACGAAATAAAAAATTTAAACTCAAATGAAAGATTTGCTTGGGTATAAGCGAGAGCAGCAATAACATTTCGAACGTACAGTTGAAGGTGGCAGATTAGTAGCACACTGTGAAATATTTTTGTACCTTAAACACACATTAGAACGCATCACAGTAAACATCCAGTGTAACTCCAGCTAAACTCAATTACAGTTTATTAATGTTTCTTCTTCAGGTGATGAGCTTCAGTATCACCTTAAGATGCAAATAAACAATAACACGTCAGCTCTACAGCTATACAGTAGTCTAGGCCACAGTTCAAGCCCCAGATCAGACATCTCCAGCAAAACGAAACATGAAAAAATATTTTTTCGGCGACTTCCTCTCAGCAGATTTCGGACAAAAACTCTGAGAGTAAATTGTAGGTCCCGCCACTCCTGTATAAAATTAACAGCTGGGTTATAATACTGACTAAAGGGTTGTAATAACTCATTGTGTATGAATATATGTATTCTTTTTGATAGTACAGTCTGCCAATTATTATAGATACGTCGTTGATAATATTCTGGATCTTATCGTGCATAACATTCTACAGCATTTGCTTGTGATTGCCTACAATTTTTATATGCTGGGGTTCAAAACTCATGGTACAATACAGTTGACATTATACATGTGTCATCTGAACATTTGCTAGTTTATTCACGCCAGCATGCTGTCCTCGTTTTATATCTTTAAGCCGATTTTTGCTTCACCATCCCAAAACTAAAACAAAAACTATCTACGTACTTGCCAGTTTAGTCAAGTGTTTATCAGAGATAACATTGTTAATTTACATCGCTACTTTTTTTCTTGATATTTATCTCATGTCCAACATTGCAAAAGTTTTTGCAAGTTTTATAACTATGCTTGTATTTTGCACAGTTCGTTCTAGAGTAAACGAATATCACTTGCATAAATCAAATCATCCCATGTAATTTCTCTTCTCTCTGAATGACTTCGCTGATGACATCATACTGCAGGACGGTAAATAGCTAAGGTGATAGGGATGTCACTATTGTTTTACTCCAATCATCATGTGCAATAGCTGACTGGTATTCCCGTTGTGAAGAATTGAGATAGATAAGTGCAGTCACATACAGAAGTTTGAGGATTCGAATTGTTTACTGGGATACTTTCTTTACATATTTTCATACTGCTTTCAGCGTAAGGGTACAGAAAGTTGTCTTGCAATCTGTGAATATTAACTACAGGCGAGTATACAATTTAAGAGATTTTTCAATTATAACGCATAATAATTTGTCCTGGTTTAGGTAGTACATGTTTAGTCGGACAAGCAAACACTTTTTAGTATGTTAACTCGTTTTTAGTCGCCGTACTCTAGTAGGTAGTGTGTTGGCTTATTAGCCGTTAGGCCACGGTTCAAACCCCTGGTTAGACATCAAAACGAAAGTATAAATATATTTCTTCGGCGACTTCCTCTCAGCAAATTTCTGACTGAAACTCTGAGGGAAAATAATATTGCCTTGAAAAGTTTCTTAAAAATCTGTAGTTCAGAATCGCCACTCAGTGCCGCCACTCGTGTATAAATTTAATACACACAACAAAAAAGGTGTGAAAAGCTAAGTCGTTATCCTGACTGAAGGGATTAATTTGTGTATGCACATTATTTGTGTACGCACATATTCGTTTTCATATGAACCAGAATTTCTAAACTATCACCGTTTACATCTTCGATTTGGTTTGTGTCGTTACTGTCAAATTTTACTCATCAGCAACCTACGTTCTCTAAGTTTTTGTGGAATCGGGAGTGGTCTGTACCAGAGGTCAGCAATAAATCGTTTTTTCGCTACTCATAAGTACTCATGAAATTTTGAGTATGAGTGAGTCAACAGTATTGAAATTTTACTACTCTGAGCCATTCGTAGTAAGTCGCCGTAGTCTAGTAGGTAGTGTGTTGGCTTATTAGACGTAAGGCCACGGTTCAAACCCCAGGTCAGACATCAAAACGAAAATATAAAAATATTTCTTCGGCGACTTTCTCTCAGCAGATTTTTGGCAAAAACTCTGAGAATAAATAAAATTGCCATGAAGAGTTTCTTAAAAATCTGTCGTTCGGAGTCGACTTTAAACAATAGGTTCCGCCACTCATGAATAAAATTAACGCACACAACATAAGTGGTGTGAGAAGCCAGGTCGTAATCCTGACTGAAGGGTTGTAATGACCGATTATGTATGATTCATTGGTACTCACTACAACATTGATTTATAAGTACAGGTTGCAATGAGTATGAGTACAACGTTGACATCAAACTCATAACATTCGAAATATGTTTGATTCATACGCCTACTCATTCAGATTCATAAATTTAGAAAAATACTTATAATACTCGAGTGATTCGAATCATTCATCAAAATTTACAGTATTTGTTGTTGTCGCATTTACAAAAAAAGAAGAAAAGAAAAAGAAGAAGAAATATATATATACAAATGGAACATATAAGCAATTAGGCTAAAATCAATTAGGCTTTGTCATCAGAATAGGACTTAGTAGATAAATAGAAATTTAGTGGATAAACGACATCTCAAAAGAGGCCCTATGCTCCTAGTTGAATAAACAGGAACGTGGTAATGTGATGGCTTAAAAGCAAACTACTTCCATTAATAATTCATATGGAAGGAATATAGAGGAATCGCAAGATATTAAAAGTCGTACCTCCTGAACTTTAGATTTCTGAGAAATTCAAACGCATTTTGCTTAACCTTACAATACTTAATTATTTTCATGATAAAATAAAAATAAATTTTGGGTTTCTTATTTGCACTTAGAAAACAACAACAATAACAAAAGACAGAGAGACAATATTTCGTAAATTTATTCTGACATGAGGAGATAACATCAAGCCCGATACATATTCATTTCTACTCAATCTTGTTCTAATATAATCTAGGGACGACGGATACACACACACACCAGTAGCCGTACCCATTTCCACACACACACACACGCGCTCTTACTTCAAATGGATAAATTGAATTCAAGAAAGTAATTCAAGCAGAAGTTATCGTAGCTCTGTTCCCTCTGTTCTACTTGAAAATTCTAACACCAATACAGTTAACGAAGATTTAAAGTTTTGGCCAGCAATTGAGACTAAAAAAAGAACAGAAGGAGAGAAGAAGTATTTATTTTCTGTTGTCTGCATTTGAGATTCCTTAAGTGCTTCTCACTGTTTGGCAAGTAGATTTCATTAACAACACAAACTAGTACTAGTGTGTGGCAAATGCTCAGTAAAATGTCTCCTCTAAATCATTGGAATCCATACGAAAGTGTTGTATGATCGAACCTAAACTTCGAAGGTAAATTTAAAAAAAGGGGAACTTTAAGCACAATTTAATTTTTAATTTTTGTTCTCTGCGAAATGTGTTTCAGTTATTAAACGTCAATTCTTAGAATTTGGAAATACATACATTCTGCTTTCATTCACCTTAATGTTGTGCAAAGCGCCTGCGCCACTGTTACCACACAGTCACGCTGCTATTGTTTTAGTATTTTGTGTCCAAGTCATTGTATTTGTATTTCATTTTATCTTGTCACTCTGTTTCCTTAAAACCGTGGAATAAAATTTGTCTGGAATGTTAATGATTCAAGGTTTTGTGGTAAATTCCGATTGGTTGGCATTACTTAAGGACTGTTTAGATACAGCGTAATAGGAATGTCCGCAATTGTGTCCTGATATTGAAAAGGAAATACCACAAGATATGATGTCTTTGTAGTTTGCAATTAATATAGGAGCGTATGGGAATATTAAGAGTATATTTTTAATATTGTTACGTTTTTACCTTTAAATAGTTTAGTTCTAATTAGAACAGTTTATTATTCGCACAATTCTGTGTGCAACTGTTCACAACTTTATGTAAACAACGATAACTGCCTTTTTTGTTATTCCTCTACACCTACAGTTTAAAGTCGACTCAGAACGACAGATTTTTGGGAAATTTTTCATGGCAATTTTAGTCGCGGAAGAAATATTTTTTCATATTTCGTTGAGTTGAAGATGTCTGACCTGATGTTTGAGCCGTGGCCTCATGTCTAATAAGCCAACATACTACCGACTGGACCACGGCGACTTCGAACAGGCTTTAAAAAAACCGTATTTGTGTCAATCTTTTTGGAACTGTCATTACATAAGCTGCATGAAGTGTTCAAAGGATTACTAAACGTAACCAATGTTTTTCAAACAGCCTGCCTATATTCAAAGACTATAAGATTATAAAGTATTTACAGACTCCACCAAATTCAGTTTTCCTTTCCAACACATTGCCAACACGACCCTCGTATATTAAATAATGACAAAATTTCGTCTCATTACCCAGTCACTTTAGTCGATTGCTTCTTTATTGCTTTTTGCAATTATTATTTTTTGTTATAGTTGTTGTTATTGTTGTAGCTGTTGCCATCACCTTTGTCGTTGAACTTTATGTGTCCATAAACATTTTCATTTTAATGATTTTCAATTTTTTCTTTTTCTTTTGTTTTGGAGCATTTTATTATTACGCATCACTTTTTTCGCTTTTTTTTTGTCGTTTTTGGTTTTTGTTCTGAGACTTTTTAAAAACAGTTTGGTTTTGTAATGTGATGTTTGCTTTACAAAAAAAAAAAAAAAACGAAATGAAATGAAATGAAACAATTTTTGTTGTTCCTGTGTTGATCCTTTTTTTTCCTGCCAATGTGCCAATGCCGCCGCCGCCGCTGCAAAACATTTTGAGTCACTCAGTATTTATTGTGCATTGCTTATGACAGTATGAGTACCACTTTATGGAGTGGATTTGTGGATTCTGTTGGCCAAGTGTTTTAAACCAGTTGGGTTTACATGAGTTTTTCTTGGAAACATTAATAATTGAATTAAAAGTCACATTTTTCTCTTCTTCTTCTACTTCTTCATTATCTTCTTCTTCTTCTCTGGCCACATTATATGGGGATGAGCAACATTTTCATGTGATGAGTGTATTGCATACGATTTTATTGTAGTGGAGGAGAGGTTTGAAGTCGCAATTAAAAAAATTATACGTAAAAATATTATTAAAAATTGAAATACTGATGTTTCGATTATTTAATGGATAATGAGTAGTTGAATTAAAATTCCACGGCCCCCAATGATATGGTTATGTTAGTGGCAAGTGAGCTAGAAATTCGAATGGTGATCACTGTCAGTTAATTTTTTACAAGTAACACAATGGACTTTGCGGCCCACTTAGTGAAGTTGCATGTGAACGGCAAGCTACTCGCTAACCTAACCTAACCTAACCTGATGTAAGTTACTACAAGGGCTTTGAGCTCTACGTCCATAGAAATGCTACAAAGCCATTAAAGTAGTGTGAAAATGGTTCTACAGAGAAATGTTTTTTTTTTAGTTGAAAATAAGTCGCCGTAGTCTAGTAGGTAGTGTGTTGGCTTATTAGAAGTGAAGCCCGCGTTCGAGCCCCAGGCCAGACATCAAAACGAAATATGAAAAAAAATATTTCTTCTGCGACTTCCTCTCAGCAGATTTCTGGCAAAAACTCTGAGAGTAAATAAACCTGTCATGAAAAAGTTTATCAAAATCCGTCGTTCGGAGTCGACGTTAAACTGTAGGTCCCGCCACTCAAGTATAAAATTAAGGCACACAACATGAGTGGTGTGAGAAGCTATGCCGTAATCCTGACTGAAGGGTTGTAATGGCCAATTATGTATGTATGTAATGTGTAACACAAGGGGCTTGTGGGCCACGGAGAGAAGTTGCCTGTGAGTGTGAAGCTATCCGCTAAGCTATCCGCTAATCTAACTTAACCTAACCTAACCCAATGTATTTTATTACGAGGGCTTTCAGCTCTACTGCCATAGAAATGCTACAAAGCCATGTAGCATGGTTCTACAGAGAAATATTTTTTTTGATTGAGGATAAGTCGCCGTAGTCTAATTGGTAGTGTGATGAAAATTTTGATTGTAATCATAACTAAAGGGTGGTAAAGATCTTATTAGTAAGTAAGTAAGCTCGGACAATGATATAAAAAGTGAGCGATATTTTATCTTAGCGATAAGCCTCCAGCCCCCAGTATTTTGACGAGTTTCTTCAGTCCTTGACACATTACGCTCCTAGAAACCTTGTATGCGATGGGGAGAATGCTTTTACTCCTCTAGTGGGGGCGTATTATGTGGTCTCAATGTTTTTAGGACCGGGCAGAGAACACTGAGATACCAAATGTTGGGCATACGTTCGCCTAGCCTTATTTTGTAAATAAGCTAGCGCATGCGTATTACCACCTCATTATAATCGTTTTAAACAATTCCGCACTCACGCCATCAGGGGTAACATCAGGGGCCTGCAGCTTTATTGCTCCTAAGTTCCATAATTGCGACTTTGGCCTTTTCATTGCTCTTCTCCAAGCCGTAATGATCGATTGAATTTGGTACATCCTCATTTATAGAGACGGAATTGGTGTCGAATCGTTGTAGAGCAGAAAAGTGTTGTCTCCATAACCTCAGCGCGCCTTGCGAATCTGTTATTGTGTGTGTATTAATTTTATGCAGGACTGGCGGGACCTACAATTTAAAGTCGACTCCGAACGACAGGTTTTTAAGAAACTCTTCATGGCAATTTTATTTATTCTCAGAGTTTTTGCCAAAAATCTGCTGAGAGGAAGTGGCCGAAGAAATATTTTTTCATATTTTCGTTTTGATATCTGACCTGGGGGTTTGAACCGTGACCTTACGTCTAATAAGCTGACACACTACCTACTACACTACGGCAACTATCCTTGCCATTAACACCGTTTAACGACGGTTTTTGTCCCTCCTTCAATAATTTATTAACCATTGTGTGGCCTGATGTAACTTCCATATTCATCTTCTTCTTCCTATGGAAATATTACAAGGGAATTATTTCTGAAATTGGAGTAAAGGACAAGTAAGGACAATTTCCTCCTGTCCGCTATGCTCCTCTAAATTTCATTCAGAAATGGGCAGAATTTTGTGTGTCAATCAAAAATACAAATTAATTTATAAAAAAAGCATTTTTACAAGTAGTCGCCGTAGTCTAGTATGTAGTGTGTTCGCTTATTAGACGTAAAGCCCGGGTTCGAGCCCCAGGCCAGACATCAAAACGAAATATGAAAAAAAAATATTTCTACGGCGACTACGTCTCACCAGATTTCTGGCAAAAACTCTGAGAGTAAATAAACCTGCCATAAAAAAGTTTCTCAAAATCTGTCGTTCGGAGTCGACGTTAAACTGTAGGTCCCGCCACTCATGTATAAAAAAAAATTAAGGCACACAACATCACTGGTGTGAGAAGGTAGGCCGTAATCCTGACTGAAGGGTTGTAATGGCCAATTATGTATATATGTATGTATGTATGTATTCTTACAAGAAAAAAAGAAAGAATTTTCCTTAAACTTTGTGTGTTTTTTTTAACACAAAATACTTTAAGAATGACCCTCGTAATATATGCATTCTTTACCCAAAATTCCTTGGTGCAATCATCTAAATTCTATTTTTAAATCGTTTACATTTTATTGCCATTTCTTGCTCTAATGGCACAGAAACCGATATTTAGTTCTACTGCCGCAAACAATTGCAATCATTTTACCTGAGTGGTTTTGGCATTTACAATCTTAATTTTGCAAAAGACTCTAGAAAAGATTCTCTATTTTTATGACATGGCAGTAAAATTGCTACAAAAAAAATAAAAGATTGAAAATAAGAATAAAAATGAAATAAAAAAAAAAAGAAAAAATATGTTTACAAGTCATTATAAAAATACAAACCAAATGAGATAAAGATTTAAGATAAGCTTTTGGGTGTATTTTTTAAGGCTTAAACTTTTAGGAAACGTTTAGATGTTATCAGCAAAAGGAGAAATAAAGTATGAAAGCTTGTATACGAATGGCATCGCATAAGAATGTTTTCAAGGTCATTTGTAAAATAAAAAAGACAATTTTATGATAGCAAATGCTGCAAAGTATGAGTGTGACGCTTGTCTTCTTAATAATTTAACCAATTTGCTGTGTCTATAGGTATAGAATGGAATGAATTCTACATTTGCAAGAATAGGGGGCTTGTTTAATTGGGGACAATTCTAACAACGAAATAATGCCCCCGTATGTAGATCATAGTAAATTTAAAAAATTGGCCATTGAGACCGTAAAACATGGGAGGCGGTTCCCTATTTGTTTGGGGTTGTTTTACTTATTTTGGCGTGGGTCCACTTGTCCAAATAAATGGCATAATGCATAAGTAAAATTACTTGGACTTCTTGTATGAAAATTTACCAGTAGCTTTAGGACAGTTCGAATATAGCGAGGATGATGCAATATTCCAACAGGATAATGATCCGAAACACAAGTTGAAACTAGTTCAAACTTGGTTGAAAATTAAAAACTTTCAAGTGATGGAGTGGCCTGCACAAAGTCCATACTTAAACCCCATCGAAAAGAAAAAATATATGAATTGTGGGCTGAAATTGATCTAAATTACTGCGAAAACCTTGTGGAGAGTATGTTACGTCACATCAAGGTGGTTATTCGCAAAAAAGGAGATATAACTGGTTTTAATATAGTTTTTGTGAATTTTTTGAAAAGAGAGCAAAAGTAAGTTTTTTTTAGTTTTTTCAATAAAGAATTTTTTGTTGCATGAAATGAAATTTTATTTTTTAATATTTAGTGGAATATAATAAATCTTTAGTTAATTTATGGTAAGCATTTTATTTTGCTGTCATTTGTTGTTTAAAATCTAAGGCTCCATAAAGGCAATCTTAGAAAAAAAAGGTTCCCTTTTGCTCCATAGTGTACATATGTAACTCGTCATTGCAACTATTCAGTCAGGATTATGACTTACTTTCTCATACCACTTATGTTGTGTGTGTTAATTTTATACATGAGTAGTGGGACCTATAGTTTAAATGCGATTCCCAACAAGAGATTTTAAGGAAATTGTAATGACAATTTCATTTACTCTCCGAGTTTTTGCCAGAAAACTCCCTTCTGCTGCTCGGCAGTTGCTGAAGAAATAATCTTTTTTTTATTTCGTTTTGTTCGAGATGTCTGACCTGGAGTTTGAATCGTCGACTCACGTCTAATAAGCCAACACACTAGACTTCTTCGACTACTCACTAGACTACGGCGTTGTTGTGTTCTCGCGTTTTATTCAGAGAAAAGGACATTTAAACACTGAATTATAAAGAGTCGAGTCGATTATATACCTGTTTAAGAATAAAGTTTCATATGCTTTTGAGCGATTGCTAGGCATTGGCTCATTAAATAGCAGATTGTCTTTTCCTTCTCCCTTCCTAAAATTACAAATTTACTTCTGCAGAAAGAGCTGAAGTAGCATGCTTCCATAGTGGCTTCACTCTCATCGCTCTTCGCAAGATTTTATTTTCCTACTTACAGTTTGAATTTCTGCTGGTATAGCTTAAGGGGCAACCTAGCAGAAGGGCATGCCTTCACAGACCTCATAAGAACAGAGGTCACGTGGAATTCGATCAGTACAGGAATTGTGCTTACCTATGGCGCACAAGTGTGCTGTGCTAATCAAAAGTACCACTTCGGCCTAACCCAGAAAACCTTAGGCATGGAGTGCAATTGAAATATTTATTTCGTATTTCAATTTGTTGGAGATCTCTGAACTTAGGTTTGAACAGAGGCTCACGTATAATAAGCCAACACACTAGCTACTAGACTACGGCGACTACACAGGAAGCGGTATTGTTACCTTAAATGTAGAAAGGTTAGGATGTTTTAACATCCATTTAATCCATTTCAAATTCCTTTATTAAATACTGTAATTTTATTAACATCAGGAATTACAGTAACTTGAGCTCACCACAGATTAATGGAAGGAAACCATTCTCAAGCTGCACAAAGTTTATTGCTAACTCAGTTTATGGATCTACATTTTTTATAGCAACAGAATTTCATGGAATTCATGTACTAATTGGAACTACATTCCTATTAATTTGTTTAATTTTATTTTGATTAATAACAATTACTGTAATTTTATTAACATGAATTGGATGTTAGCTTTTACAAGACAAGACTACACATGAAGTTTCCAATTTTTTAGATGAAAGAAAATCTGTGTGAAGCAAGTGGAATATACTTGCAAATGCAGCTCTCATTCGAAACATTAATTAATGCATTAAGCATATTACATTGATCATTGGAAATATTGTTTTTTTTAGTTCCTCTGATTTCTAAAAAGTAAAATAAAGAGGGTCCTTTGAAATAAATTTTTGCCACAAAAATAATAAAATCTGATTGCACTTGACATTTCTCCTATACTCTATCGATTTTGTGGCATTTATACCATAATTTAAGGGTATGTGTTGCATGCATAACATATGCACACGAGTATTTATTTAAATACGATATATTTTGCACGTACATATATATTTCGTATTTTTTTTTTATTTATTTCCTTGTGTTTTGTTTGGATACAAAACAAAAATTTTCGTTTGAATGTGCGATTTGTTGGCATCAAACTAAAAAAAATCCTTCTTACCAACAAACAAGATAAAATAATATTTTTGTTTTGCAACATGCCATTCTGTTTTGTTAGAAATGAAATGAAATTCACCAAAAAAAATAAATTCCCAATGTTTTGAAAAAAATAAAAATCATTTATATTGTGGAACAAAAATATCGAACGAAAGAGGAAAAAATGGTATTAAAAAGGAATATTTTTTTATTATAAGAAGATTTGAAAACTAAAGTTTTATTTTATAATCCTTTGTATTACACGCTAAAAAACCTCTCTCTCTCACCCTCTCACACCACATAAACGTCAACATGCACTTGTATTTACTATACACACAAGTCGAAAACAAGAGAGAAATGATATGAAAAGGAATTACAAAAATTTCCTGTTCAATAAGATGTTGATGATGATGATTATTATTGTTGTGTTGAGTCATCATCTCAGCATTTGCGTGTTTCGTTAACACTGCATGATAGCTTTACGTTTTTTTGTTATTATTTTACTTGTTATTCTTGTAATTTTTCTTCCATGAACAAGTTTGCATGAGACCATCCATATCCCCCATATTCTCAATGCTTTCTGTATGTAAATGTGTATGTATTTATAATTTCATTATCATATCCTGGCATATACTATGTATGTATGTAATCACGGTTCATGCACAAAACAAATTCACAACAGCCATCAACGCTTAACAAAACAATGACTTAGAAAGAGAGAAATAGAGGCAGAGAGAGAGAGAGAGAGAGCGAGAAATAATGATTGTGTGCCTAAATAAAAGCCACCATAAACATGTAAAAATATGTCGATTATTGAGACGTGGTTTCGCATATACACTTACAAACAGAACAAGCATTATAATTTCGGTATCAGTTTATGGTATATGTTGACATATCGTTAGGGGTATTCATATTAGCAGGGACTGAAAGGTAATTCAAAATAAGAGGGTTTCAAAATGATGATGGATTATTCGGGACTAGAAAATGTCTTCCCTTGGGCGTAAGCAATGGTTACTGGGTACTGGATTATATGAAAATCTTAAACGTGCCTAATTCATTTGCAGTTTCCTAAGATCTGGTACAGAGCTGTCTAAAATAGTACAGCGATATCTATAGTTGCTCAGATCGTTTTTGACATTGAATACTTACTGTGGAAAATTTTTTTTTATTGTTTGTATTAATAGCACCCGCCATTTTCACCACTATTAAATATCTTTTTTCCTCCTACAAATTCAAGACTATGCAAAGTGAACTCTGCGTGTATAATTGATAATAGGTTAGGTTAGATCGGAGTGGTAGAAAGCTCACTTGAGTACGCATAGCGGCCCGTTATGGCGCCACAAGTGTGCGCAGTCCCTGTACTCACTAAGTTCTACCAAACTAGGGAAGAAGAAGAAGTTGGTCAGCGCAAGGGCTGCACATCAAAAGCACGACTACCCTACGGTAGAAAACCGGCCCGAAAGTTTAATAAACGAAGCTATACCCTTGACATCAATAGAAGATGCAAGAGATGGGCATTGATAAATAAAGTGAATAACAGTCTCCTCTTCCTCAGTGAATCTGCACACACAGCAGAAGTTGTTAAATGGGAGCTGTATTTTTTCCGAGTGTCTACCCATAACACAACGACCTGTAAGCATGGCCACAGTGATTGAGATGATGTCACGACCAAGTCCGAGTGAGTCTAGCGGTGGAGCAGGACTCTTTATTGATTGGCGCCCAGAAAAATTTCCGCGCAATGGCCAACTTGACAACGGTAAATGGCATACCCAAGTCGATTGCGGAGGATTCCGGAAGGAGTGCACCAGCCCTAGCGAGCTCGTCGTCCCTGCAGTTTCGCGGAATGTTACTGTGCCCAGGAACCCAGACCAGTGAGACAGTGAGAAAGAAAGAAGGTCAAGACTGCATCAGACTATGATTTCAAGAATACTCCTGAAACCTAGCTTTTGTGATATCTTAAGTTGTGACTAGTCTTTTAACAAAAAGTGTTGCACAATATAATCTTCGTGTAATTCTTGGGATTTAAAAAAAAAAGTATGGAATGCAAAGTTTTGTTGTCGTCACTAATTAAAATTTTTTTAATTCAGCATATTACGAGGGTTGAATATCCTCTATGCTTTCCTGATTATTTGTTGATTCTGCCCCCAATTCTAACATCAAATTTAATATTATGTTCTCTTTATGTCTCAGTAATTAACGATAAAATATAAACTACTAACTCCTTTGAATTTACAGCGGCAACTTTTGAGCCTCCTTAATGTTAAATGTTGAACTTATTGGTGTAATGCTACTATCTTATCTTAGACTAGATTTCATTCAAATACTTTTCATATTAAATGTACAATTACTAGTCTTTGATGTATAAAATAGTAGGCACCACAAAACGGAACCATGAAATATTTTTGATAAATTTTTTTTTTAAATAAATTTTAAATTAATTTATATATTTTATATCATATTAATATATGTACGTATGGTATGGAAAAGAATTTGTTTCTAATTTTATATGCTTTATGTGCTATAGCTTCTAGTTGTAATATAATTTTATTTGAAATTAATTTAAAGTCTTATAAAAATATGAATTTTCTAAGAAAAAGGAAGAATATATGTATGTTCACGTGCATAATTATTTAAAAGATATGTTTTGATTTGTATTTATAAAAAAAAAATGAATTATATTTTGCCATCTACAAAATCTAAATAAATATTGTATAAGTGAGCTTTGTATCTAAAGGCATATTAGCAGCTATTTTCTATGAGTAGTATACTATTGTATGTGGCATACTAATGAGCATTACATGTACTTACTTTTGACGATATTAGCGTTAGAGTGGGCGAGGAACCCTGCAAGTAGAGAAGAAAAGAAAGAAAATTTTAATGAAATGAAAATAAAAACAACATAATTAGAATTTAATTATCATAGGAATATAAATTTATCAGAGATGAATACGTATGTATTTATAAGTACTTTACTACTATTATTGCTGTGAAGAGATACTGTGATCATAGGATCCATTGTACTCAACTCAAACTTTATTTGGTTTACTCATTATGTTACGTCTAATACCTTGCCAGACACCTAATATACAGCCTGGTATTGCCTCACAGGTAACAAGGAATTTATTTACAATGGCTCCGTCGGTACCATCAAAAATGATGTCAGTCTAAAGAAAAATTGCAGGATCATGCTTGCCAACAGGTACTACCTCTCTCGTACAACAAAACTAATAATCTACAAGATGCTCATCCTCCCCGAACCTTTTTATGGCGCAGAGGCATGGACATTACTAAGCACAGATGCAGCAGACTTGAGAGTATTCGAGAGAAAAGTCCTACGTAAGATCTTCGGTCCAGTGCGAGTAGGCGATGATTTCCACATCCGATCCAACATTGAGCTGTATGAGCTCCTCGACGACATAGACGCCATGCAGCGTATCAACATGCATCTGCTGCGCTGGCTAGGCCATGTCGTACGAATAGAGGAGGATGCTCCGGCCAGAAGAATATTTGATGCGAGGATTTGCGAAAGTCGGCGAAGAGGGCGATTTGGTCTGCGGTGGAAGGACCAGATCGAGGAAGCCCTGTCATCGATTGGTGTGACCAACTGGCGTAGGTGCTCAAGAAGCAGAGGCGCAGGCAAGCCCAAATCCATTAATCTTTAGTTAAGTAAGTAAAGTTGCCCCACAGGTTTCAGGAATGTGTTCGGATGATTCATTCTCATCGTCTCAAAATCTACATATTGGGCTTGAAACAATCACCATTCTGCATTATTATTCATTGAAACTGGTTACCAATCTCAGGTTATTCCTGAATAGTCTGATCTGATTAGATTTCCTCTTATTGTTATTTTCAACAAAAGATTGAATGCCTCAACCCCACTTAGTTTGCTTCTTCTTCTAGTTAAAGTTAAAATATCTGAGATAATTCAAAAGCCTTTGAGAGAGAGCTACAAAAACACTTTAAATTGTACCTGCATTAAGCGGAAACTTGAAAAAAATGTATCCAACTCATAACGCACTTAATCATTGAATACAGAGAAAAAATAGAAAAAGATACGAGGTGGGGACTATAATTGGTCGGCCTGACGCAGTGATCTGAAGGAAACTATTATCATCAAAACGATGCAGCAGTTTTAACACCCACTATTACGATGACAAAGATCAGTGAATTAAAGTTTGAATTACTTTATCTATCTTCTTATGAACCAAACTATTCACCTGGTAATATTTTATATTTCGAAAGTTTAAGAAATGGTTCGGCAGTAGAAGCTTTATCAATGAATTGAGAACTCCTTTCTCCAAAATGTCTATCAAAACTTTTGAATTTTGTAGGAACTTTGTATTAAGCTAAGGGGAATAAAGAAAATGTTTCTCAATTATATTCTGTCCCATTTATTAAGTCGGATAATTTTTTAACTACCCTCGTATAAGAAGCATTACCAATGGGTTACCAAAAATAATTTTTTTTTTGGTTTTTGATATCAATTCAATGTGTTTCAATATTCAATTTTTTTTATAGTCGCATTTATTTAATTTCAAATCTATCGTTTCTTACCTGCATTGTTCTTACGCATACCACTACAATGACTAAAATAATAATAACAACAACATGAAATACTAATAATTTTTGGTATGTGGCATCTTAAAGATGTTTTTTTGTTCTTCTTCTTTCAAATTGTTTCAATCCACCAAACCATTGATTTGGGTGCTACAAGTATATACATTTATGTTTTGGTACTATTTTCGTAAAGACAAAAACGACAGATAGAGTTGTGTTAGACGGTATGTACCATATACTATATTGGGATCATAAAAATAAAAACAACAACAACAACAGTGTACGAAAAATAAAACTACAATAAAGCAACGACAACAACAACCTGAGCAAGTAATGGAAAAATATTTTAAAATTTTTAATTCATCTCCAAAAAGAAGAGAGATACGCAGTAAATCTTTTCAATAATGAAATTCAATAACAACAACAACAACAAACACAGTATACAAAAGGTTTAGATTGACTTTATAATACGCTACACAAATGATATTTGTCCACAGTGTAATAATTTAAACGGCAAACAACACAAGGAAAGCTCATGATTGGCAACGAAGTCAAGGACTTTGCCAACCGCAGGTGGTCAGCTTCGGATAAAGGCAGAGTGGCGCGCATAATCCGGCCGAGACTGGATGGAGGGCGCACTGCAAGGCCGGTTAAACTCCAAACAAGCGTCCTCGTGACGGGTCGACGGGCGAGGCGCATTGGTCTGGTTCACCTCGCAAATGACTTCTGTTGAAGCTGCAGGGACGAGGAGGAGGAAGAGATTGTTCTTCATCTACTGGGAACATGTCCAATACTATGTCAAAATAGAAAGAGACATATTGGTCAATATCTGGGTGATTTGTCGAACATTGACGTCGGCAGTTTAAGTCGCTTCATTGTAAGCTCTAAGTGGTTCCAAGACTGGGGGATTGTTAACATGAACTGTGATATCATAATGGGCCCCATTGAGCCTAAGTTCGTCCATCCGATTCCTTTGGAGGGACGGCCACTTACACCTACTAATTTTATTATACATGAGTGGAGGGACCTACAGCTTAAAGTCGATTCCGAATGATTTTTGATTTTTTGAAAGATTTTTGAGAAAGTTTTTCAAGGTAATTTTAATTGCTTTTTAACAGAAATATTTTTCATATTTCATTTCGATTACAATGTTTAAGCTGGGATTTGAACCTTAGCCTCACATCTAATATATCAACACGATACCCACTAGACTGCGGCGACTTCAAGCGATAGCATCAGGCGTCAAGCTATAGCATAACGAAAACTGCTTTATAATGGACAGCCCAGAGCAGCTGAATCTTTGATTATACAACTAACTCCTGGCATGTTACAATTTTACGTAAATACACACATACATAATTGATCATTACAAACCTTTAGTCAGGAATACGATCTTGCTTCTCATTCAAGTTATGTTGTGTGTACAAAATTTATACATGAGTAGTGCGACCTACAGTTTGAAAGTCTTCACCAAACGACAGATTTTTTGAACAACTTTTCATGGCATTTTCATTCATATACTCTCAGAGATTTTACTAGAAATCTGCTGAGAGGAAGTCACCGAAGAAATATTTCTTCATATTTCGTATTTTTGCTGAACCATGGTCTCACGCCTAATAAGCCAACGTACTGCTTACTAGACTACGGCTACTTCGCCAATATTAACAATTCAAATATGCGCCGCATTCTAACAGTCGGGCAATACAATAGCATGTCAGGTGGTGTAGGGTATAAAAGGTATCAACAGCGAAACATTGTATAATACAGAAATGTGAAGGAGTGAAATGATATGAGAAGTTCTACTAAATTTTAGATTTCGTTAATTAAAAAGTCTTTATATTGAAAATAAATAATTTTAAAAACATTTTTATGGCTTCCAATGTTTAAAAACGATATTATCAAGGAATTGAGTGGCCATCACAGTTAGAAACGAGCACTATTGGTCGATAAGTATCAAGTTTTTTTGATCTAAATTAGATGGCCTGGAATATGGATGTTCGTCAAACGCCAGAAAACACACCATTAGAAATGGCATCAGAAGGTCGATGTCTTATCATCTAGAGGTCTATATTAGCTCAAGTTATGGACTTATTAGTTCCCTATCCTCTTAACTTCACGAATCATAGAGACTGCGCGGGAAGACATTCTAGTGCATAGCTTCGTAAGCAGGAGTCGAGAGTAATCTTGAAAGGAATCTTTAAAAATACTTTTAAGAGTATGTTACCGACTTCTGGATAACAGGTGTGTTGAACGGCTATTGCAGCAGGTATGAATTGCGGACGTACGAAAGGAGATTGCCTATTCTAAGGACTTGGTAATGATTAATTCCGTAATCTAAGTTACGGAACTGAATCCACATCTTAGTTTTTAAAAATCACATTTCATTTCACTGAAGTCACCGCAGTATAGTAGATATTATGTTGGCTTATTAGACAAGAGCCACAGGGAACATAACCCAGCTCAGGCATCTCGAACAGTGTTCTGGCAAAATAAAATTCCTATGAATATTTTCTTAAATCTACGTTCGGATATGACGCTAAAATTGTAGATCCTGTCACTCATGGATAAAATTAACACATCCAACGTACATAGGTGGTGTGGAAGACTAGGTAGTAAACCTGACTAAAGTGTTGTAATGAGCAATTATGTAAGTAAGTTAGTATATTTCACTAAGCATTGGAACAATTTTATAGAAACGTTTGTTGAGCCTATAACTTCAATTCACTCTTTAACGTACTGTAGCAGCATATTGGTCACAAGGCTCATCAATTATACACGGCATTGTATCATAAATTAAATGCATGAAGTGAGTGGTATAAGAGACATATGGGTGCGAGTATCTATCTACTCATGTGTGTCCCCAAACATACGATCAATTTAGATAGAAATACGCTTTAATGCATCTCATACACCTTTGTTTTTGGTTTCATTTCTTTGCTTCCTCTACTACTTCTTCGTGTACTTCTACTTATTTTATAAATATTCGGCTATTTTAGTGTTTATTTGAGTGTTTGAATGAACAGACAGAGAGAGGCAGACATAAATTTCTCACACACCTAAGAGTTATAAAGCAGATGATCATGAGGAATATTACGATATGAAGATTGCTTAGATGTTTTTAAATTTCTGTTTTAATACATAGGCCCTGTTTAATGAAATCTTTTTTTTTTTTTTTTTTTTTTTGTTTTAATTGCATTTTATTTTAATAGCATAAGAGATACATTTTTTTTTTGTTTTCGAGTTTAATGCTGTAGCATTAAAACCGTTTGTAAAGCATTTATTGATTTTCGTTTTGTATGGCCTTTTTAATTAGGCCAACAACTGTACTGTTTTATGTTAAATAACCGAAAAGAAAAAGCATTTTTTTTATTGCTTATAAAACTTATTTGTTTTTATCACATCATATTGATTTCTTTTATGGCATTTTTTTTAACAATTTTTATTTAAAATTTGGTTTTTAAAGCGTATACTGGAGTAATAGCAATAAAATTTTGAATTGACTTTTTTTTTGAAATTCATTTTTAAACGGCATGAGCTCTTTCTCCTATAAAAAAATTTAATAAAAAAAAATTAATTCCCTTAAAAAAAGATGGTGATTGTAATCAGTTTTTTAATCCGTTTAATAATATAAAAACCAAAACGTGTTTTTTGTCGAAATTTTTAACAATTCACTATGAAATCTAATTGTTCCACGACAAAAAAAAAATATTCCATGGAAATAGTTTCTCTCCTATATTTGTAGCATAAATGCCAAACTCTGTGATTCTTGTTCCTGTAGTGTATTTAGAAATAATTCTGCCATTTAATCCGGTCACAACACAGCACAAATTTGCAACAGAGATTCATATCAGCACGTGATTTTGGCCAACATGCAACAAAATCACCTCGAATGTGTGCGTCTAGAAACAAGCAAACAAACAAAAGGATTGCATTCTAAAGAAACGAGTATAAGAGATGTGCATCACATGCACATTGTGTTCACACATTTGATTGTATTGATGGATGTATGAATTGAAGAATGGTTGAGGCAGATACAGATACAGTTTTACGTTTACCTGGCTACACCCTCTCTGAGGTTAATGTGTGTACGTGATTTCACACTAAAGATACAATTTAAAACCGTACTAATTGCAAATGAAATGCTCGCTTAAAATAAAAATTAAATGGAAAAACATTCATTAGAGAACGGAATTTAGAAAGAGATAGAGAAAGAGAAAGAGACACGAACTCGTTTTAAACTGTAAATCAACAAGGAAATTTTGAAATAAAAAGGAAAAATTCATTCATTTCCATTGCAGATGATACAGTTTACAGGTCGATTATGGCTATAAACAGAATTTCTATTGTGTTGCCGACTGGGTGCCTTTTTTAGGGAGTATGAGATCTTAAAATAATAATACAAGACAAATATTGGAATACTGTTTTATGGCGTCTTGCCTTTGTATTACTAGGTCCATTCGATCAATACAATATTTTAACACGTTTTCCAATAAATCTGGTCTTATGTATGATTAGAGACGAAAAGCAAAAAATTTTAACACACCCAATGTTAAGGTTAACAGAGCACTGTTAATTCTATAACAGAAAACGATCGTGGAAGTAGTCATCAAAATACAGTAAGACCCCGCTTAACGCGGGGGATACGTTCCAATAAGTTCCAGCGCTAAACGAGGAAACTAATAAATCAACTGTGACGCAGGAAAGATGCGTTTGTAATTTGATTTTTAGTTAGAATTACAACCTAGTTTCTCACACCACTTATGTGGTGTGTATTAATTTTATCCATAAGTGAAGGGACATACAGTTTAAAGTCGACCTTGAACGACAGATTTTTAAGAAACTTTTCATGATTCAGATTTATTTAGTCTCAGAGTTTTTGGCAGAAACCTCCTGAGAAGAATCCGCCGAAGAAATATGTCAGTATGAACCGTGGTCTCACGTTTAATAAGCCATCACATTACCTACTAGACTATGGCGACTTTGAGTAACTAGCAAAGACGAAGAGCAAAATTTTTAACAGAGCCAATGTTAAGCTTACTGTTAATTCTTTAACAGAAAATGGTCATGTAAGTAATCATTAAAATATAAGAAATTGGAGCATGGAAATGCATCCGAACTATTAAAATTTATATCCCACACGTTCCTGAATAGAACAGATTCACTGGTACTCCCCAAAGGATTTTGAAAATATATCTTATAGCAATCTTTAGGCAGAATGGTACATAATTGATCATTACAACCCTTCAGTCAGGATTACAACCTAGTTTCTTACACCACTTATGTTGGGTATATTAAATGTATACATGAGTTGCTGGACCTACAGTGTAGAGTCTACGCCGAACGATAGATTTTTTAGAAACTTGTTCACGGTAATTTTGTTTTACTCTCCTGAGAGGAAGTCGCCCTAGAAATGTTTTTTTTTTAATTTTTTTTTTTGAGATGTCTGACCTGGAATTTGAAACGCAGTACATTTGAAGTTTAACAGAGTGCCCTGATGATGATGGCATTGCCTATCAGAATAGACTGACAATTATGTTTACACACCGTCCACTAAACCTGAAGATTGTGATAGAGCCACTATGTGGTGACATTTTAAATTAACCAAACCTTATTAACAGCCCGTTTAAAGATGTCAACTATGTACACACTCTTTACGCTCTTAAATTACATTATTACTACCATGAAGGTTTGGTAGTAAACAGAGGGTGTGATTTAAAGCCTGATACCGGTTCATTAAGGCTGCCTTTTAGTCGACAAAAATATGGTGTGTGTCGACTTATTTTTCGTGGGTCTTTTCCAGGATTTGACGTAGTGTGAAGATCTGGTGGATAGTGGATATGCCGGGTTCGAAGCTGATTCAGTGTTTTGACGAGTGGCTTCAGTCATTCACACAATACGTCCGTAAGAAACTTTTATGCGATAAGGAGAAGACGTATACACCTGTAGTTGGCGCATATCCCTTTTTCAGGACAGAGGACACTAGGTTCCAATCGTTGGGCATACTTTCCTCTAGCCATATTTTGTAAATAAGCTGGTGCATCCACCCTACCAACTCATTACATACGGTCTTAAACAATTAAGCGGGGAGGCCTTCAGGACCTGCAGCTTTATTGTCTTTAAGACGCATAATCAAGACTTTGATTTTTTCATTGATCGGGTTAGGTACATCATCTCTAAAGGCGGTATTGTTGTCGTCATCGCCTTGCAACAGAGTAGAGAAGTATTTCCTCCACAATCTCAGCATCCCCTGTGAATGTGTTACCAAGTTTCTATTCTCATATTTGCAAAAAGACGCCCCTGGCTTCAAACCTTCGGTTAGACGCTTAACCTTTTGATAGAATTTTCAAGCGTCATTCCTACATCTATACATCTCGACTTCCTCATGCTATCGCCTTTCCTGCTCCCGCTTGTTGCATCTAAAAAGGCGTCTCTCATCCCTTCTCCTCTCTCCATAGTTCTTGATAATTTGTTTAAATTTTGTTTTTGAAATGTGGGATCGTTCTAGTACTGTTTAATTAAAATAAGTTCATGTAAGATTTCTAAATCTCTCTTTTTCTTAGTTTCTGCTAAAAAAAAAGTTCATTAAACTCAATCTGTCTTAAAAAACTATTGAATTTGTATTACACGATACAACTCATACTCATACTCATACTCATTATGCAACTTATCCACCTCATATCTGTAACTAAAAAAAAGAAAAATATTCTTAAAAGGTTTCAATTTCTCCCTGACAGTTATTAACTTTACATTTTATTTTTTGTTGTTCCTTAATTAGTTATTATTTCTCAGAATAGTCTCGGTCTCCATGAAAAAAATTAACATAATTTTTCTGGTACCGAAATACAATACTAAAGCAAGAAAAGCAAACAAGAAAAATTTATCAGAGAGACAATATTTGTTTCTCTTTATTAATGCCGTCCCCGTAACCCTTCTACCAAACATTACATTTCTTTAACCATTTCGATTTGGTAAAAATAAAATAAAAAATAAAGGAGAATATTTCTATGGAAATCTAAAGATAGAAGAGATATACATACATACATTTGTTCTTCTGTAATCAAAATAATTTTTTTCAAATTTACTCCCCATCAATTTATCGGGCCTAATGATCACATGCTCTGGCACTAGTATTAGTACTAGACAGAAACTAAAATAATGTAAAGGCAGAGAGCTGAATAAAAAAAAATATATTTTAATAAATGGACCATTATTGTGTAATGGCTGTGTCCAAAACGCAAAAGAACATGAATAAAGAAAGAAAGAAAAGCAAGAAATAGTAAAGGGCCTAGTCAATTAATTCTGTAAGAAGAAGGCCAATTATTGTATTGACAAAAATTATTTAGAAATTAAAATCCAATAGAAATAAAACGTATTTTTTTAAGAAGAATACTTCTAGTAGAAGAATAGGTGTGTTGGCTTCTTAGACATGAGGCAACGGTTCATACCCCAGGTCAGACATCTACAACAAAAAAATCTATGATTTAATAAAATTGCTATGAAAAGTTCCTCAAAAATTTGTCGTTCGGAGACAACTTTAAAGTGTAGGTCCCACCACTCATGTATAAAAAATTAACACATACAACATAAGTAGTAGACTTCCGTTCAATAGCACTAAAGAAAGCAGTAACATCCCGCTTGGTACGCCCTATGATGTCAATGTCGTCAGCGTACGCAAGCACTTCGACGCTTTTTTGAAAAAATAGTGCCATTGCAATGCACTCTCGCCTTCCGCAGAACACTCTGCATGGCGAAGTTGAAGAGGTCGCATAATAAGGGATCGTCTTGTCTGAAACTTCGCATGGTATTAAAAGGTTCGGAGAGGTCCATTCCTAACTTGAGGGATCTCCTGGAATTGCTCAACGTCATTCTGCAAAGCCTTATCAGTTAGCAGGTATACCGAGCTCAGACATTGTGGCAAAAACACGATCCCTTATGGGACTAGCGAAGGCTGCATTATATTTGACAAAGAGATGTTGTGTTTCGACTTGTTTTTCGTGGGTCTTTTTCAGGACTTAACGTAGTGTGAACATCTGGTCGATGGTGGGCTTTCAATTCTGAAGCCGCACTGATAAGGTCACGAATGGCTCCCTGCCCTGTAATTGGTGCATATCGTAGCGTCTCCCTTTTTCAGCACAGGACAGAGGACACTGAGGTTACAATCATTGGGCATACTTTCCTCTTGCCATTCTTGTAAATAAGCTAGTGCATACCCCCTACCAACTCATTACTTCCTATCTTAAACAAATCAGCGGGAAGGCCATCAGGACCTGCAGCTTTATTGTTTTTAAAACACATAATCGCGATTTTGACCTCTTCATAGCTCGGCGGCGGAATCTTCACGCCGTCATCATCGATTGGGTTGGGTACATCATCTCTAAAGACAGTATTGTTGTCGTCATCGCTTTGTAGCAGAGTAAAGAAGTGTTTCCTCTACAATCTCTGCAGCCCAAACTGTTACCAAACATCTTTTCTGTCATTCCTCCCAAAAACTCAGAATCAGAATGATGAGCTTGGAGCAATAGATAAACGTTAAATAGCTACAATTGCTGTTACAACAGCACTCAAGTGAGAATTTTTTGGAGGCTACCCTAATAATGAAGACATAGACTCTTCTATATTAGAAGATTAAGTATTTGGTAAAGGAAAGTAACACCTCAGGAATTACAAGTAACATTTTAAGATTCACTTTTCCACTATCAAAGATAATGCCGAAAACTCAACAGAGTCCTCTCCTGCATCTGTCCATCTAATCCATGATTTAATAAGTCTCGACCTATAAAAATTAATTGGTCCAGCATAATCCTCTAATGATGGATGATTTAGAATGAATACATACATATGTATACACATACTGGCCATTACAACCCTTCAGTCAGGATTACGGCCTAGCTTCTCACACTACTCATGTTGTGTGCCTTAATTTTATACTTGAGTAGCGGGACCTACAGCTTAACGTCGACTCCGAACGACAGATTTTTTTTAAGAAGCTTTTTCATGGCAGGTTTATTTACTCTCAGAGTTTTTACCAGAAATCTGCTGAAACGAAGTCGCCGAAGAAATATTTTTTGTTTTTCATATTTCGTTTTGATGTATGGCTTGTTGCTCGAACCCGGGATTTTCGTCTAATAAGCGAACACACTACCTACTAGACTACGGCGACTACAATTTAGAAAGATATCTAAAATTTTTTCTGTGAAAGATATATCGACGAAAGTACTTATTAATTCAATGGGCCTTTGATCAAACCACAGAATATGAAACCATAAAAATATGGCAACTTGTTTTCAAAAATAGATTATTTTTATTTTACTTCTTCTGATTCTCACAGAAGTTATTCGTTTGAGATTATTTGGGTAGTGAATCACACAAGCCAGTACTTACTTAATTGGTCATTACAACGTTTTAGTCAGAATTACATCCTAGTTTCTCGAGTCACGTATGTTGTGTGTGTTAATTTTCATGCATGAATGGCGAGACCTACAGTTTAAATTCAACTCCGAACAGCAGATCTTCTTTTGAGAAACTTTTCTTGGCAATTTGATCATTACTCCCAGAATTATTGCCCGAAGTCTGCTGGGAGGAAGTCGCGTTAAGAATATTTTTTTTCTTTTATTTCATATGTCTGACCTGCGTTTTGAACCATTGCCTTATGTCTAATAAGCCAGCACACTACCTACAAGACTACGGCGCCAAAGACTAATACGATCCGGGATATCATAATGGGAGCCTCGCTAATTGCTAGATGGGGGTATTATAATATGGGCTTAATAATTTCACAAGCTCTAAAGAAAATTGGATTCACTGGCTATAGAAAAATGTTCTAAAACAAATAAAATTCTTTTAAAGAAATAAACTTGCACTGGGTGAGCCTATACTGCCCTAATCAGCCATACTTCCGCTCTTGTAAATAAAATAAGAAAGAGAAAGAAGACTTATAAAGTTTACGTTTGATAAATCGTATATTAGAAGATGTATTTGTTGCCATTGTTGTTGCTGTAATTTAACGACTTTTGTAATTCAGCCAAGATTTATTGGATTTGTTCAATATAAACAACCGCATACAGATGTGAATAGATATACTTACAACAACAGCGAAGAAAAAAAATATAAAATTATTTAAGTTTTAAAGATTATTTTTAGTTTTTAATTTTAAATATTATTTTATACCGTTTGTCGCACCATACGTGTGTCTGTCTCTCGGTATGTCTGTATGGCATTACCTATTCGATACATAAGAAACTACATAAGAGTATTGATGAGAAACATTTACAATAATAATGACGACGATAATGGTGCGTCTTGTATCTGTACGTATGTATCTGTATCTAACAATACCTATTGAAAATTGATACAATGATATGAAATGATATTTATGAGGGGCTTAAAATACAACAAATAGAGATGAACAGACAGACACACATAGCACATACATAGCAAAAGACAAATGTTTGAATATGTCTCTTTATGTATTTTCATTCTCCCTTTAAAGAAAAAAATAAAGGTACAATTTATTTTATTTCATCTCGTATTTTTGTTTTTATTTTTGTTTTTATTTTCCATCTAAAAATTTTGTGTCATTGAGTGTGAATGAGTGAGTACCGTCCGTACCCACCAGTATTGCTGTCGAAATGAACAAAAATGTTTGAAAACTTTTTTTCTTTCTCATTCTGCTCCTCTCTGTATTTATTTTTCAAGTTTATTATTCATTACGAACGAAATACAGAGGAAAAGTTTTAAATTTTTTTTCTTCGTTTTCGTTCTTTGAGTTTTTCAACGAAAAACTTTACTTTACGACATTAATTAATGTTAAATGTATTAAAATTGTTACATTGGCATGTCACAGGGAAAATGAAGTGAAAATAAATTGTACCAAAAATAGCACAAAAATGGAACAAAGCTAAGCAAAGTGATAATAAAGTACATGAACAACTGCATTTGAAAGTTTTTATTTTTGTTTTCCTATTTCTCCCCAAATTTCTTGGAAAATTTTTGTTCAATTATAGTATGTATCAAACATATGTATGTATTTGGAACATTTTCATTCGATTGTCAGAGAAAATCCTTTTCTTGTTTGAAACATTTTTCAAGATTATATTGGAATTTTAAATGCTGTCGGGCATGCGGTAATAAAAGTTTTTTTAGACGCATTAAAGGCAACAGCATTAAAGAAAGAAATGTACATACATACATACATAATTGGCCATTACAACCCTTCAGTCAGGATTACGGCCTAGCTTCTCAAACTTCTCATGTTGTGTGCCTTAATTTTATACATGAGTGGCGGGACCTACAGTTTAACGTCGACTCCGAACGGCAGATTTTTGAGAAACTTTTTCATGGCAGGTTTACTTACTATCAGAGTTTTTGCCAGAAATCTGGTGAGAGAAAGTCGCCGAAGAAATATTTTTTCATATTTCATTTTGATGTCCGACCTGGTGTTTGAAATCGGGCTTTACGCCTAATAAGCGAACACACTATGTTGGATGAGATGAAACACCTTCTCAGATCCGTAGCCAAGAAATGCCAAGTCTAACGGTCTATGCCTCGAAGTGGTGCAATGAATGCTATTAAAGACCAAAAGACAATCAGTCAGTCCTCTTGTTGTCCACACAATTTAGCAATGAGACAAGTACTCTTGTGCTGCCAATGGAGTCAAGTCTCTTTTGCTCTTCTCTTGAATCACAGAGTTAAGCTGGAGGCGATAAGACTCAATGCACTTATATACCGGCTCTGCCTAGATTATGAATTTGTTGTAAAATTTTAAAAAAATTTCTGAATAGGAAATTTGATTTTAAAATTCCCATTATAGTGTTATGGACCGAAGATCCTGTGGTTCCCAGTGGGACCCTGATGGTTTATTTCGATAGCTCCATAATGCTCGACAGTTTGGGTTGGGGTATATGTACTATGGGCTCTGATATTATTATCAGGCATTATCATTTTGACTGCCTGATTACTGCAGTGAATTCTATTTTGAAAGCGACAGAGTACTGTAAGTCAACAGCGAACACGTTGACTGTCAACTACGAGATAACTCGTAGATTGCGTTCCCTTCTAGGGTGCCAACTACGAGTTATCTCGTATTCACTAAACCTGCAATTTTTGTGTAGCGACGAATAAACCGTATTATACCAGTGCTAGTATAGATGGCTTCTGGGAAAAGAACAAAAAATCAATGTTGGCTTGTGTGGACAGTTTTCTGAAAATGGGCGCGGCAGTCAGCGTGTTAATGCCGGAATACAAGCGCCCATTCTGGTGATTGGATGTCCTCATCACAAAACCTATAAATATGTGGCTTTAAGCAGTTCGTATTCTGAATAGAGATTTTTGGGTTTCCAATTTCCAGTCAGAAGTCAAATTACTATCCTCAGGTTGTTTCTAGAAAGTTTGATGCAAACTTCAAAGTTTAGATTGTTTGAAACCCGTCTGGCTAGAGAAGAGTTTCTTCCTCTTTGTCTATTTTCCATTTGTTGTCTATTATCCTAAATTTCCACATAACATGTGGATCCGATCCCAGCTGTTTCAGGTACATACATACATATATAAAGGGGCATTACAACCCTTTAGTCAGCTATATTTTTCGACTGTAAAGCAGCCATTAGATCCTTAGAGAGTTTGTAAACCACATTTAATATTGTCCAACAATACCGGCTATCTCGTTAGGAGATATTCGACGGTTGCCTTCATGTGGGATCCTGGACAAAGGTACAGTCGGGCCTCGATTATCCGTGATTGGGTTAACTGGTAACCCCGATTAACCGTGACGGGTAAATATCAGTCTATTGTTTTTGTTTGCAATGTTTACAAATTGTTTGCTTCGATTAACTGTGATTTCCTCTATTATCCGTGATGGCAGAATTTTTTTTATTAACTTCAAATTCATACATACAATATAACAAACATGATAACGGGGAATTCCCTTATACGATAGTCAGAAGCATTTACAAGTAATTAGATCAATTTTAAAATTTGATAAGTGCGGGTAGTTAGATTTAAATATATTTAGTATGGCATCGATACCAGTGGTATAAAGACTGAACTGTATAATCAAATTGTTATTCGATTAGCCTTGATAATCGATTATCCGCAATGCCTCTGGTCCCGACCATCATGGATAATCGAGGCCCAACTGTATGTTGAAACGCTAGTGCAACAGAAAATCCAATTGAATTCATTCGTCATATTGAAATTTTACTTAAACCTGAACAGAGTTTGTTTTAGCCACCTCATCAGATTTATATTGAGACATTGGTCAATGTGTGCACACAAATCATGCTGGGAATATCCTACAAAGATTTCTGTGGAATCTGTAATAACATAAACTGTCGTGATGGCTGAGATATGGCAAACAGAAGTAATAATTATATGACGGAATAGTTATTATAGCTGTTACAACGCAACCTTACATACATACATATGTACATAATTGGTAATTACAGGATTACGTTAGGATTACGACCAAGTTTCTCACACCACTTATACTGTGTATGTTAATTTTATACATTACAGATTTCTGAGGAACTTTTAATGCCAATTCAATTACTCTCTGAGCGCGTTTGCCAGAAATCTGCTGAGAGGAAGTCACCGTAGAAATATTTAAATTTCGCTTTAATGAAGATGTCTGATCTGGAGTTTGAACCGTTGCTTCACGATTAATAACCCGACAAGACACCTAACAGACTACGGTGACTTCCTTCAGATAATCCCACACTAGATAGTATTGCCATATTTCATCTATTCTTACAGTCCCAACCATTAAGCAAATTTTTCCCACTTACCTCTACTTTTGAACCCTCTGTATATCACAGAATGATCCGAAAGTAGTTTCGAAATGTCTACTTTTACTTTTATTACGTTATCTTGTTGAAGCGCAGTTGCCAAAATTTTGAAGTTTGCTGATTCGATCCTGTTAACGAGTGAGTCGTCACTAACTCGATACTTATTGCAACGATCCCCCACTATGGAATATCATGTGAGATCTCATTATTCTACCCATAATCGCCATGATCTGGTCTTGTCTACCATATATAACAGGCTTATATCCAACATAGCAAAACAAAACAGACTTCCCATTCTCATATATAGAAAGCCTCATAATAACTATGTACATATCTATGTCGAGATATAATTTCAAAGTCAATCAATCACTTTCACTGCCTGCTTCCAAAAAACATGTTAAGAAATATTTCTAAATTGAATTAATATTTTAATTTACGTATTAAATTATTTTTTTGTTTTTCAGTTGTATTTAGTAAAATAATATTTAAATCTATTAATTTGGCCGCAAAAACTAATTTATCAAATTGCCCTCAAAAATAACAAAAAAAAAATAAAGAAAAAAAACAACAATTAAATTGAAACCAAAATACTATTCAAATAAATTAAAAACAAAAACAAAACAAGGCAGAAAATATTTTGTATATGTACGTTTTAGAAAATATTTTGAAATTTAGATGACAACGCTTGTCAAAATGTGACAGCTTTAACTAATCATAACAAAGTGATCTATTACTCGAGTCAACGGGTAAGTGAATGCCACAAAGTTTTTGTGTGTGCGTGTGTTTGAAACCATGTCTGACATATTTTTTTTTAATATTTTGGAATGATTCGAATATTTTATTTCATTTTATTTATTTGTTTTAAATAAAAACTTTTAAAATAAATACAAAACCTAGCAGTAGGTAATTAATTATTTTAAAAGTAAAATTAGTTGTATTATCAACAGTTTTTCAATTAAAAATTGAATACAAAATATTGTCGTATCTTTAGATTTACACCCATACCTCGCTTTGCGTCGTTTCGTTCTGTGTTTTTTCAAAGTTGCGTAGCTGCTGAATTACAACTAATTTTCACTGTGCGTCGTTAGATTTTCAAAGTTGCATTGTTTTGGGTTCGAGTCTTTAATTTTTTTTTTCTAAAAGATGGTACGACTTTTGTTTCTAAAAACTTGGGGATTCACTTTCTAACTGAAAATAATACAGTTTTATTTTCACGTTATTTTTCTAATTTTTGAGTTCCATTTCAATTAGCGTGTTTTAAATTAAGTAAATTTTTTATGTTATTTTAATGGAATTGTTTATTTTTTTTTTTTGTTTCTAATAAAATTTTATATTATTTTTGTATTTTAACTGTTTACTTTGTTCAATTTTCTTCTTAAAAAGTAGTATTTCCGTAACCCTGGAACCTATCTTCGATCTTTAAATGGTTTGCTATAGGAAATAATAATTCACTTTGCGTCGTGTTTTCTTTTTTTTTTTTTTTTGTAACGTAACCACAACGCGAAGTGAGGGATGGGTGTTTTTCTTAAAACATGCATGAATTTAAAATCAATACATTATAGTCATTTAAAGGTTCGTATGTTTTTATTGTTAATTTATAAATAAAAAAATTATCTAAAATTTATTTGTCTTAAAGCCTTGAAACATAATTATTGTGAAGCACTGTAAAATCAAAATTTTTAATTTATTTCTTGCTCTCCATACGTAACGTGGGAACAAACTGATAATGGATGGACTTCTGTTTAATATGGAAATAAATTTCAATTCCTCTGGATAATTGAGATATAATGAAAGCGATTACTAATGGAACATCGTCTTATTTGTTGCAAAAGAAATAGTCCAGTCCAGTCCAATAGGTATTACAAAACGTGCGGCCTCGGCTCAAAGCCCAGGTCAAACATCTCCAACAAAACGAAATATGAAAAAACATTTCTTCGGCGACTTCCTCTCAAAAGATTTCTGGCAAAAACACTTAGAGGTAAATAAAATTGCCATGAAAAAGTTTCTCAAAAAATCTATCGTTCGGAGTCGACTTTAAACTGTAATTCCCACAACTCATGTATAAAAATTAACGCACACAACATATGTGGTGTGAGAAACTAGGTCGTAATCGTGACTAAAGGGTTGTAATAACCAATTATGTATGTATGATTATTAGTGGAGCTTTTCAAGTTGGAGTCATATTTGTCGCAAACTGTCTCGGGCGACTATCTTTTACAAAGTTAAATATGGAGGACGAAAGGTATTCGCTGTAATCTAGTGAGTAGTGCATTGATTTACTAGACAAGATCTCAAACTTACTAATTTTCAAAAAAAAAAAATTTCTGGCAAAAAACTTTGGGAGTTTGGCACCGATTACGGAAAATAATTCCCGTTGCTTATCTGCCTTCTTTTGTTTTAATATTCCAATTGGGAACATGGGGTTTTAACAAATATTTTTCCAATGAACTTTATTTAAGTCTAACTTTTTAGCTAGTGGCCACGTATGGTTGGGTGATTTCAGGTCACCATTTCCAGTGCTCTGCGAATTCCAGTTGAGCACAGTTCTCCAAACACATCCACGCTGCTTGGGAAGTTTGTGCTAATTACATTTCCATTTTCTTCTTCGAATATGTACATCAATAGGCAACGCATTTGATGTCCAGAAAAAAACTTCATTTCTGATAGTGGTTAACCAGAATATGTTATGGATGACGTGGACACACTTATTAACAAATAATTGCAATTACTTTTTTATTGAATAGACAGTTCAACTCTGAACGAAGGCAAGGTCGCGAATATCAGCTACGAATGGAAACTATGAGAAAACTTCAGGAGAAGTGAACGAAGGTGAACAGTAATACTAATATCAAGGATAGATCAATGTTTCAATAAAAGAGGGAAGAGAAGTTAATTACTGCATAACACAAATTCTTTCCTATCAAGTCTATTTTCAGAAATACCTCTTTAGAATAGGAAAAGCTTTAAATACAGATGATTTATATAGCATAGAAGATTTTAATGATACAAAATACGCATTCTTTAAATATAGACTGTTGAAGTTATCGTGTAGAAATTTTTGGGAGGTGATAAAGTGTAAGTGGAATCATCACACACCATATGTGACGGCATTCAGTGACCCTAAGGGGTTTTCCAACTCCGACAAAAACATATGTTCGAAAATTCTGTATAATGTTGACAATTTTTTGCGGTCAGACTTAACTGTATTGATTTTGTGATTTTACATGCACCTTGAAGTCGCAGGAGTCTATTAGATAGTGTGACATTCTCTTAGCAGATTTCTGGCAAAAACTCTGAGAATAAATAAAATATTGCCGCGAAAAAGTTTCTCAAAAATCTGTTGTTCAGAGTCGACTTCAAACTCTATGTACCCCAATTCATGTATAAAATTGACTCGCACAACATAAGAGGAGTAAGAAGCAAAATCGTAAAACTGACGTAAGGGTTGTAATGATCAATTATGTATCAAATATTTCTCCAGAGTATTCCAAGCTTGGGATTTAATGCACATATCATATGTTGTCTTTATAGATGTTAAGCCATTCCATAATTTGAAGGGAGGCTCCCTTATGATTACAACCATTTTTGGTTGCTGTGTGTGTTTAATTATTTAAACCATTAAAAAGAATAATTAAGTTGTTATAATATTTAGATCGTATTTCGTTCTTTTCTCTCATTTCTCTATCCTTTCTTTTTGTGGCCATTATTCTAAAGGCTATTCTGCAATTTTTATGACCCAACTGCAACAGCTACAAGACGTTTGTTTAAGAGAGTGTAAATCCCATGGCAACTACAATAAAAGAAAACCAAATAAATAAAGGCAAAAAAGGGTTGATTTTTTTATGAGCATTTTTCACTTGTTAGTTTCACTTGTTGTTGTTGCTTTTGTCATTTTAATAGACCATTTCGTAACATTTTATCTCAAAAACTAGATTCAGTTCCCAACGTCTCTGTATCTGAGACAGTGTCTCTATCTCTATTTCTGTTTTCTTTTTTGTATTTGAATTGTTTTTGGATTTGGTTTTCGTTCTCAATACGTTGTTTGTGGCAGACTTGTCGCCTGTCTACCCACAATTAGTTGTTAAAATTATTATTGTTACTCAGAAGTTGTAGTTGCAACATGTAACAATAAAATGTAGAGAATGAAATAAAAACACTCGTATGCCACACTCACTTAGAAATTGTTGCAGCCATAAAATAATGGGGGATTCTTATTTTGTTGTTGTTGTCATAAAATCTAATTATTTTCCCGTTCTGTTTTCCATTTTTTTGTTTTTATTACTTTGCTTGTGTCTTTTTTTAGTTGCTGTGTTTAAATGAAAATTTAAGAGCCTTCAGAGTGTCTTAAAACTAATTGATTCACACTTTCTTTTCTAAAGACTTTACATTATTTTACTTTAAAATTTTGTTGTTTTTTTCTTTTGTTTTACTTTGTTTAAGTAGTTTTTCAAAGTTTTTTGCGCGTGTTTTAAATTGAGTTTTTAAAAACTATTAAGGAAAAAAATTGTTGTGTTTTATTTCAGGTTTTACGATCGATTTATGTCGTAGATATGGTTTTATGGTTTCAAATATTACAAGTTTATTTGAAAAATTTATTTGTTTGTTTTCTTTCTTTTTATTACTTTTAATTGATTTGCTACACTATCTCTTTAAGCCCCTTAAACCCTCAACTCCTTATCATATGTTTACACCACACTTCGGCTATGACTACAATTTTATTACCTAACAAACTATATGTACTAGATGGGTAACATGGTTTTATTATATCCTTAGAAAGATAAATACCATTTTCTACATACATATGTACATTCGGACAAGAGAACAACCAGTCATCGAATGAAATCAGTCTTTGGCAACTGATGCAGCCATACAAAGTTGCTTTTGATATACTGGTACATTCGACATCTGCAAGCAAGGTTGCATTTAATATACATTCTACATCTGAGAGCAAGTGAACTCCTAACTCATCAGTGTTAAGCATGCAGCAGGTTGTGATGATTAATCACTTCTATATACATTTTTTCTTGGTCCCTTAAGTCAGCATTACGTCTTAGCTTCTCACACCACTTATGCTTTGTGTGTTAATTTTATATATGAGTGACGGGGGACCTACAGTTTAAAATCGATTCCGAACGACAAATGTTTGTGAAACTTTTCATGGCAATTTTATTTACTCTCAGAGAGTTTTTTACAAAAATCTGCTGAGTGGCAGTCGCCGAAGAAAATTATTTTCATATTTCGGTTTTGTTGGAACAGTGACCTCACATCTAATAACCCAACACAATACCTACTAGTGATTAATTTTGGTTTTTCAATGTAAATTTTATCAGTATAGAAAAAAGTTCAAGACATGTGACAACGCTTAAAATGATTAGTAACGTTTGCCCTATTACTGTGAATAGTTTAATCCACTAATAGAGTTCATAAAGCATATGTAATTTGTTTGTATCAAAAACGTATCGTTCACGGTGAAATTAAGCAAACGTACGTCTACCAACAGAATTGCGAAATTTGGTGTAAAGGGCAGTCAGGAGCAGATCAATGCAATGTATGCTGAAAGACACACTATTTGGTGCGACATGGTACGTACGTAGTTATTTAAGAAATATGAGTACAGCAATTTTAAATTCAATAAGGCAGCATGCTCTGCGATAATTACTAAGTAGACTGGTTAGACAAATAACACTCGGTACCACAAATCTTTAGAGTGGCAAGTTTGGTCAGCAATTAATTGCACATTGTGAAGTCAAGTCGTTCCCAATAACGACCATGTGCAGTTTTTCAAGTACGAGGTCAAATCAGTACCAACTACAGCCCTGTAAGTCACTATTATGATGTAGTAGTTATGTACTACTGAAGCCGGCCAAATTGACAAAATTGAAGCTCATCTACAAACTAACCGCGCTTCATTTAAATTAAGGCCTTAGACCATATAATTTCCAATTGGTTATATGTACGTTATGTTAATATTAAGAAGATCACATGATGCTTAGAATTTCTTGAATCATTAGAAAAATTAAATGCACTACAATGCGCAAGGAAAGTCTCAAACTCATCGTTTTTGTTGAACCTTGTACTCATGCAAAACGCAATCGTCCTAACATATGGCCAATAACTTCAGGGGGAATTGCGGAGAAGAAGCCACAAGAAGATAAAACCATTTTTAACCAGTTTGGTACATGCCTAGTGTTATCACGTAGGAGTAGAAAGCACCCTGACTTCCAAAAATCAGTTGATTTCACTGAACAGTCGTAGAAGGACATAAGAAAACTACGTGGCATTATCAGCAGCTACAGACCTACGAGTCGTCTTTAGATTGAGTGCATCTTTAACGCAAACATCAACTTAACAGATGCAATATCACGAATACTTTGGTCCAATATAATCTCAAACAGAGTGATTTTGTTACTGTTTGTTGAGCCTTTTCTATCAATACATAGTGTTTTAGGCCATATGCTAGCCATTATGCCATCGCCATCGCCGTGGTCTAGTAGGTAGTGTGTTGGCTTATTAGACGAAAGGCCCGAGTTCGAATCCCAGGCCAGACATCAAAAACAAAATACAAAAAGTATTTCTTCGGCGACTTCCTCTCAGCAGATTTCTGGCAAAAACTCTGAGAGTAAAAAAAATTGCCATGAAAAGCTTCTCAAAAAAAAATCTGTCGTTCGGAGTCGACTTTAAACTGTAGGTCCCGCCACTCATGTATAAAATTAACGCACACAACATGAGTGGTGTTGAGAAGCTAGGCCGTAATCCTGACGAAGGGTTGTAATGGCCAATTATGTATGCTAGCCATCAGCAACAGCGCGATTGTAAATTTTTACGATCTAAAAATCGTACCAAAAAACCTACATGGGTTGCATTTAAAAACAAAATTTATGGTTAAAATACCCTGTACTAGGGCCATAACAAAATTCTTAAAACGTAATCACAAGCTAAAATTTTAATTCAGATCAACTCTTTCCTGATAAGCTAACTTTCATTTGCAACTGTCTTCTTTAGGTGTTAACGTCTTTCTCTTTCTCCTTGAGGATTCTATTTAATCAACATTCACAGTGCGTTCTTCTTAACACATGTCCGTGGCGGTTCCGTTTTAACTTTACCTATCTCCTTTTTAGTCCACGGATACCATTTCTAAACGAAACGCATGTAGATGCACCTTAACGCATGCTGACGCACCTTAACGCATATTGACGCATATTTTATTTCATCGAATGAACAATTTTAATGATAAATTCAATTATAAATTTCATAATTTCATTCATAAAACAAGCAGTTTTGATTACGATAAAGAAATATCTGAAGTGGAATGAAAAAATTTTGAACGGCTTAAACGCAATACTTTATTTTTGTATTGATTATTATTAATTTAAAACCTAATATCTTTAGCTCCACTCAAAAATCATGTACGTACAACAAAGATATCGATTTTATAATTACCCATAAGCCACGTATAGTAGACGGACCGTAAGCGTAATGCGCATGTGTAGAACGCTATGGCGCTAAACACGAGTTCTCGTATGTCAAGTGTTAAATGCTTCATGTCAAGTGTGTTTTTGAGAACAACAATAAAAACCAAATCAAAACTCTTTAAATGTCGAGTCATTGAGATTTTAAAAACTATTTGGTAAACGAGACACAAAAAAAGCAAAAAAAAAACAAAAAAGGAATAGAAAATAGAAAACAAAAACGAAAACATTTGATTGTTGATGATTGTTTTGACTGTTTTGATTGTTGGCAGTCAGTCAATCAGATGTATGCCGCGTTTTCGTCAAATAAATCATTTGTTGCATGTACACGCACAAAGCATGAGTGTTTGTTTGTTTTAACCATTTCTATGAATGAATTAGTGGGGCATATATCCTAATCATTTAAAGTGGCATGTTTGTAATCTATTTTTATCGTTTTTAATATTTTTTTTTTTTTTGTTTTTGTTTTTTCATGTGAATATACATAATTATTTTGGGAGAAAGAGAACACGAAGCTCCAATATTAGCATAAGGTGTAGTAAAAAACAATCCATTATTTTTCCATCTTACAGTTGATATTACAACACTTTATGCAGTATACTTGAACAACTTGTAGGTAGGTCGGAGAATTAGGGTTACTCTCTGCTGCCTCACAGGTCATTTAGAAGTTCGCTGGGACTCATCCCGTCGGAAGAGTAGCTCAGCGAAAAAGAAGTTAGAGACACGCCTAGAATCGTGATTTGAAACAATGTATACATTTGGTGTGTAATTATAATAGGAAGGCATTTAAGTCTTGCACCAGAAAAAGCTTATGACCCGTTTTTCGACAGGGTAAATGTAAATTCAAGATACATCTAATCATTATGGGAATGAATCGTCAGTACTCATACTTGAAACTCTTAATTGGGTGGAAGATATTTCCTGTTGGCCAGGGAATTATTCTTGTAAAGACAGAGCAGCATCCTAAAGTTTATCAAATTAATAGGCTTGGAGGAAATATTGTAGGTATACTCTATATGTATAGAAGGTAGTACAATAGACTGTGTGGTGGCAGCTCAATATAACACTACCCCAATGCTATAAAAATAATGTCGTGCGGCATGTAACACCGCCTAATGTGCAACTAAATCATGCTTAGATTGTTTCCTCTAATCTCGCAAGTGGGAGTGTTAGGATCAAGTAATTTCTACAGGAGTGGCTTGAGACTAGGTGGCAGACAAGATAGACGAACAGTGAGCTAACGTAACATTTCTACGTTCATACTTACGACACACGGTACCTTCATTGGAAGGATGACCGTTGACTGTCGATGTGGGATGGGGACTGATGACTGTAAGCATGTACTGACTACACACAGGGTGTGGGATTTTTTGTGAGGCCCTCTTGTGGAAGCAACGTGGTAGTTATGAAGAGCGGGAAGAGCACAAACTCGGTGTAACGTTACACTATTAACCATTTTCATAAAGGAGTTTATTAATCGTCGGTAGTGTATTGGTTTATTAGGCGTGAAGCCTCGATTCAAACCCCAGGTCAGACATATTCAACAAAACCGAAATATGAAAAAATATTTCTTTGGCGACTTTCTCTCAGCGGATTTCAGGCAAAAACTCGGAGATTTCCATGAAAGGTTTATCAAAAAATTTTCGTTTGGAGTTGACTGTAAACTGTAGATGCCGCCATCACACACAACATAAGTCGTGTAAGAGGCTAGGTCGTAAACCTTACTGAAGGGTTGTTTTGTACGAGTATGAACATATGTAGAGTCTCCGATCCTAACCACGAGGGAAGTTTAAATGCATGTTTGTTACAAACCATGATATGCTTATTATGAAGCTACATCATTGCTTGTGTCGGCGTTGGTAGAAGCATTGTTTCCACCCGTGATTTGATCACCGTGGGGTGTACCATCGTGACAATACTCACGTTAAGCACTGAACTAATGCCCGTTTCTAGGAGAAAGTGTATGGAAATGTTATATTTCAAATACCTCTTCCATTTATGTCTGTAAAATATTAAAAAAGAGTAGTTAATAGACCTGTTTACATTATTTCACTGTGTATTGATCTCAACTACCAAACTTTTCGATTAACCTATCATACCCACTAGGTTTTACCGTCACAATACGGGTGGGTTCACCTAAATACTGTTATTGTCAGACAAGAGAAATCTCTTGCACGTACATCTGAAATAGAAATGGAAACGATAATAACAAGTGTCATATCTAAACACAGTCATTCGTCATTATTTCCCCTGTTGATCAAAAAGAGTGTGTGTGTGTCAGTCAGTCAGTGTAAATTATGTTGAGCTGACAGTTCATTATTTTTTTTTTTGTCTTCATTATTTTCGTTTTGTTCCTAAAACATCATCATTTGCTGCTGTGTAGATGGATTTTATTTTTTTAATAAATAAACACATCAACATACAGCCTAAAGAGATGGGCTACAGATACGCTTTATTAAACGGCTGATATGCTGCGGTATTGTTGGTAAAATAGCACATGCTAAAGGGTATCCAATGAAAGAAAGACTGGCGTTTTACAAAATTCAACAAAAAACACAGACAAAAACAAGTGTTTCAATCTGAAACTGAAATCAAATCATGGTAGTCAATCAAAAATGCCTTTTTAATTATCATCATAATCATCATTATTATGATCTTCATCATCGTGGTTATCATTATTTTTTACAAATCATGACAATCGATCGTTCTCAACTGTGATAGTTTTTGGGGATTTTTTTTTTTAATTCAGTATTGAAAACCAGCAGCCGTTGTTACTTTATGTTCTGTTTCTATTTATTTGATGCCAATGATTTTTTTTTTGATGTTGTTGTATGTTTTTGTTGTATTTCAAAGGTTTAAATATTTAATTATTGTAATTTTGCTGTTTCTCTGTTTCAATATACAGCTGTAGCCGTAGTTGCTGTCTTATCTTGGCCTATACTTACAGTGAGTGTAAAAAGAAACTGTACATTTAAAAAAAATATTGTTACGTTTAAAATATGAGCTAGTCGATTGCAAATAAAATAAAAATTAATTTGTGTTTAGTTTTAATTAAAATTCTTTATGTTTTGCACAATTCTCTGTGCCACTGTTCACAACTTTATGTAAACAACAACAATTGCTTTATTTGTTATTTCTCTGTTTACACCCTTTGCATAAACAATAACAATTACTAGACAATTATTCTACAGATCTTTGTAACGGAGATCTTCAAACTACGATTATTCTCTTCACATGCAACTCGTCTTCACACAAGACTGACTGAACTTTTACTCGCTCAGTTGCCTCCTTTGTCTTGCCTTTTATATGGCAACGTAAACAGTCTGATGAAGGCGAATGTTCTTGGCTTCGCCTTCTCGAGATCTCTATAAATGTAAACATCGTTGTTTCATTATTGTTGTTTTGTGTGTTTTGTTTACATTTATTTTTGTGGTTTTTGTTTGTATATTTTTGTTTACTTGTTTATCATTTTCATGCTGGTGTCTGTTGTTATATTAAGCAGTCAGATAATTTGTAAACAGGTTTATTGTTTCGTTTATGTAGCATTTGTTTATAATTTTAATGTTAAGCGATGTCATTATTGTTGTTTGTGTATATTGTTTACATTTATTTTTGTCGTTTTTGTTGGTATATTTTTGTTTATCATTTTTATGCTGGTGTTTGTTGGTATATTTTTGTTTACTTGTTTACCATTTTTTATGCTGGTGTTTGTTGTTATATTAAGCAGTACGATAATTTGTAAACAGGTTTGTTTACTGCAGTGTTTTGTTTTTGTAGCTTTTTTTGCTTTTTAGCAAAACAGCAGTATCTAGATATTTCCATTTTCATAACAATATATACAATAATTTTTATTTTAAAATTATTTCATTGCCAGTTTTAAAAATTTAAACAAAAAATAAAATACAAAAAATTTCGAAATACTGTCAAATTTTTTCCGGCACTCTCCTTAAATGGTAAAAGTTGAGTTTGGTGATTCTTAGAATTTTATCGTTAGTGTATAGTTTCTTTTGACACTCACTGTAGTTGTGTATCTGAGCCATGTTAATTACAATTTTATAGATTTTGTAAGTTTTCGTTTTCGGATTTTTTTTTCTTCTCTGTTTCCAACTTTAGCTGTTTGTTGACTGTATTTCTTCTGTATTCTCTTGTCCCAATTTTGTAATTAATTATAGTGTTTGTTTAATAGATCTCCTCTCTGTATAACAACAACCAAAAAAAAAGACGATGTTTTTTATATATTTTTTTTCTTCCATAGCCATTGTCTTTATATGCCTGCCTGCCTTTACTTTGTCTTCATTTTGTCTCTTTGATTTCGGTTTTTTCTACTTTTATTGGGTGAAGGGAACCATTTTAATTGTTTCGAGTTTTCAAAAAAAAAATCGTTTTTTTTCGTATTGAATTCAAATAAATGTTGGTCATTGAACTCATCATTGATTGCTTTAATCGTGTGTAAGATGACAATATTTGAGTGTATCTGTTTTCCTCTGTTTTTTTTTTTTAGATTCTAAAATAAAATTAATTATTTCGTTTTAAGAAATTTTCAACAAAAGGTTTTATTAAGTGTTTATTCAAAACCAGTATACATACATACATACATACATATATTTTAAGTCATAAAGAAAAGGTCGGCTCATTAATAATAACAGATGTAAAGATTTAAGAATTATTCTTCATATAGATGAACAAAAACGTTCATGTTTTAAGATCAATAAATATGGAGTGTTTAGTAGCTTGGCTAACTATTTATGGCTGTGGATAAATAAACCTTGATTTAGTCGGACCTGCAATTTTAAATCAGTTCCAATGAAGGGCATATTAGGGCATGTATCTTAACTGATTTGCGTCCAAAGCAGTTGGAAAGTGTTTGATGCGCAAGACTTGTAATAATTTTTTTTTTTTGGAAAAACAAATGAAAGGGCAAGAAACATTTCTTATGGAGCAGTGGAAGTGGCTTAGATTTTTCAGTGCCTCATAACATGCCAGCCCTTTATTCAGTTAAGTTTGCATTCGCCTCAAAGAGCATAGCTTGTTTGGGTGCAATAAGATCATTTCGTGAAGTAGCAGTAGTCTAGTAGTTAGTATGTTAGCTTATTAGACACGAGAGCTCGGTTCAAATCCCAACTCAGACATCTGCTATGAAATGAAATAAGAAACAATATTTCTAAGATGATTTCCTCTCAGCACATTTCTGACAATAATATTGCCATGAGAAGTTTCTCAAAAAAATCCGTCGTTCAAAGTCGACTTTAAACTGTACGTACCGTCATTCATGTCTAAAAAATAAAGAGTGTGAGAAACGAGATCATAATCCTGGCTGAATGGTTGTAATGAGCAATTATGTACTTAGCCTGACTACCGAATAAATCTCATAAGAATGATAGCCAAATAAGAGTTTTAGAACCTCAGCCACTACATGGCAAGAGTAATACAATGATACTGTAACAATATAATTAAAGGCAGTCTCTTAGACACAGCGCTTCTGTAGAAGTCATTTGACGGGATACCAAATTTTTTCGAAGGGACAGTGGCCGATGAGACACGTTATGCGATTTAGCGACAAAAGTTACTCAGTTCTCTTCTTATTTATACAAGTCCAGCAGAGTCTTACACACTTACTACAAGTATTGCAAGTATCATCCTGCTGCCAACGAAATTAAATCTTCCTATAAAACTAACTGAGAATATCTGGTTCAACTGAGACAATGTTTGACGACATTATGAGCTCCATACTGGCCATTGTAACTTCATCAGTTATAACGCTCTCCTCGTTTTCATAAAGTCAGATGTTAAGCAATCGATTAATGGAAATCCTAATTCACAAAAAATTTGAACAAGTGATCTCTTTAAATCCCAAGCCCGGTTTGTATGTCTTTTAATAGATTCTCCGTCTCAGCTATGGAGGTAGTGAAACCAGTACGAGAACACTTGCTCAACGAACTTGTATTACTTTTGAAATATGCAGTATGCCGATAGCAATATTGTTGATATCCTGGTCAGTTAATAAATGGATTTAATTTGTAAACCTGGTCTTCTTTCAACCTATTTCAATTCTTTTATTGAGGCAGTGGAACGAATGACTGAAGTCGTCGTATCCTATTGTGTTGTGTGTTGGTTTATTAGAAGGGAGCCCGTTGTTCAAACCTCAGCTCAGACAAAAATCTGTCTTTCGTACTCGGCATTAAAGTTGAAGTTCCGCCACTTATGAATAAATTTAACACATAAAATAGGTGCTGTGAGGAACTAGGTTATAATACTGACTAAAATGTTGTAATAATCAATTAAGGTAGGACTAAGAACTTGTAGAAGATATTCTTAGCCTTCTAATGCTTTTAGTCTGTCGTTGTGGTAATGTTGCAATACTTGACTTTTATGTGAATGGAGAAAGGAAAAGGCATTGTCGTTTTTCTACTACTAATCTGGCAATACAGCGCATTCCAGCATTTACCCATGCAGCAGTGATATCTGCTTATAGGCAGCGATGATTTTCAGTAGTAGGATAAAAGCACCTGACCCAAAAAAGTCTTTGCGGTACGGGTTTGACTCTAAACTAAATCAATCCATGTTTGAATTTGCAAAATGGCGGAAAAACTTCAACATATTTTAAGGTTTCTCATTGAATTGGTGTCTGTAGATTCACTTTACTCTAGAATTCTAGTTTTATAACTTTTCACGATTCTCGCCCGACTGATATATAGTCAGATTTTTAGCTATTGATACTGGTGTACCTGTTTATGTCGCCGAACTCTAGTATGTTTGATTATGAGACGTGACGTGACGCCACGGTTCAGACCAACAAAACGAAATACGAAGAAAATATTTCTTCGTCGTTTCTCTCAGCAGATTTCTTTTAAAAGCTCTGAAATTTTTAAACTGAAAATCCTGCCGCTCGTATATAAACTTAACACACTCAACACGAGTGGTGTGAGAAGCTAGGTTGTAATCCTGATTGAAGGGTTGTAATGGTCAATTACATATATAACTGAACGCTATAAGCGTATGTGTGAACCAGTCATTTTGAGAACAGTATTCGTGAAAACAAACATGACCTAAAATTTATCAGCCTGAGTATTAATTTAAGTCATGCCTTTTGTTGCATTCTATCTGGTGATAATGATATTCTTCGACAATAATATGTTGAATAATATGTTTCACAGAGTATGAAACTTAGCAAAGCTTTTTAGTTTATCTGTTCAGATGCTGATCACGTCTATAAAGTTAAGTACCCATTCAATATGAATTAATTTTTTCTCAAAATTATAAACTCACAACTAATTAATCACTCCAGAAAACGATAAAAAGAACCTTTCAAAAATATGCAAATAAATGTTTTTAAAAACATTTCTATAAAAAATTAAGAAACAAATTACAAAAGCAAGAGCACTATGAAATACGATGAAAACACTTGTCAGTCAAAAATCCACAGGGTGAAAAGTGAAATTTGTTTGCTACTGATGCTCAAAACATTCTCTATTAAATTTATTTAAAACAAAAGAAAAAACGTTGTAAAATACCAGTAAAAAAAGAAAAGAAATAATTCACTCACTACATACATACAAATATTTTAAGAGCTTTAAAACGTACTAAAATGAATGTGTGACTGACTGACTACGTACTGCTTGTTTTAGAAGGCGGTTTCGGTCATTCTTACGCATGGATGCAGATGTTGGGTGTCTTAAACGCACCATAACTACTCTGGTTTTTATTTCTGTTTTTTTCAAAGACTTAAATTATGATACGTTTGGTTTACCAGAAAATAGTGTGTGAAGCCAAATAACAGGAAGACATTTGTGCTCATGCCTTTGGTTGGTTGACCTGAGTCGCCGACTAAAATTTGTATAATGGCAACGCTTATCGCTCTTACTATATATTATCAGTTTATGTATGAATATTGTTATAATTAGTGGAAGGTTTACAGCATTTAAAAGGTGCCAGTCAATACCCTACACGGGTGTATTTAATTTCATAATACATAAGATACGTACTTAACTGGTCATTATAAGTCTTCAGCCAGGATTACGATCTAGCTGCTCACTTCACTTATGTTGTGTGTGGCTTAATTTTATACATTAGTGGCGGGATCTACAATTTAAAGTCGACTCTCAGGGTTTTTGCCAGAAATCTGCTGAGAAAGAAATATTTTTTCATATTTCGTTTTGATGGAGATGCTTGAGCTGGGGTTTGAATCATGGCCTTACGCCTAATAAGCCGACATACTAACCACTAAACTATGGCGACTTGAAATCATATATCAATTTTTCTAAGCATTTTTAAGGCTTTTAACATTCGTTGTTGGATCTACTTTTTTGGTTACTTTTTATTACCTGCTCCCTTTTCAAATTATTTCTTCAGAAAAAGAAAGAAAGAAAAAAGAAAAGTAAGTGATTATTTTAAATTTAATAAAATATGCTAATTTTTTCTAATATTTATGAAAATAAAACCAAAAAAAAAAAAACTTTTTTCTTTTTTTTCTACACTTTATTGTCGGTATGGGTTATGAGCGTAGAAATTTCCAAATGGATCATCTCATAGCATACCTTGGAAAAGGGGAAAATAATTATAAAAAAAATTAATTAACGCCCGACAAAAAACGGAGAGAAAATTTAAATAAATATTGTTATATTTTTTTTATTGTTATTATTTTATTTGAGTTTTTCGTAAATTAACAACAATTGTTTGTTAAGAAACAAACAACCAAAAAAATACAATAGTTTTACACCAAAAAATTTATAGGAATTTTTGGTAATTTTTGTTATGTTTGTTTCTTTGTTTTTTTAATTATTAAAATGATTTAATGTGTGTATCTGCTTAGAAAATCTACATTATGGTTGATTATTTTCAACATTTTCGTTATACCTTTTTTTTATTATTTTCATTACAATATAACTTTTATTTCATACATTTCGTTTTTTTTTTACTAATTTTTTCTACTTAATTTACATAATTTTCATATAATTGGTAAATAAATTAGTGGAGGGAAAATTGAAATTTTAAAAATTAAAAACACCCCACAACACTATTGATGTTGAAATGCGTTTTTTTTATTTTTTTATTGTTAAAAGAAAAACAAAAAAACTTATGCTTTATGATTGCAACAATAAATATCTTTTATTTAATAATGTAACTTTCGGGTTATCAATGGAACACAATGCATTTGTCTTAATCAATTCAGACTGTTTTAATTGAGTTTATTGTTTCAACCACAGATGCAGAGTACGGAATAAATCCTATGACCAGGTTCTAGAAAGTAATAGTGAACAAACAATATCCTTCTAAACACAACAACATTACCTTATTTATCTTCATGTCAATCCTGACTTTGGCATCGTGTAAGAAGTTTCACCACGCTTCAGCCATGATATTATTTACAAGTAAATGTTACACTTGATCTGTTTTTTAGCCTGTAATAATAAGCTTCAGAAATTGTTTAATTTCGCAGTAATTTGCAAGTGGGAACTCAGGCCATTTTTCACTTCTAATTTAAATATCGAGGTTTTCGGTTTATCCTGCATTATAAACATTAAAATTAGCAGATCGAAAACGAAAAATCAATTTCATTCTTTTCCTTATTTACGGCAATCTCCGTAACCTACAGTCTTTGTAAATTTCACAAATTTTTCCATCAATCTGCATCACATTATTTCCTTTTCTATAACCGATGGGAGTAGGCTACATACACATATATAAACATTAAAATGGTCATTACAACCGTTTAGTCAGGATTACGACCTAGCTTCTCACAATACTTCTGTTGTGTGTGCTTATTTTATACATCAATTTAAGGTTGATCCCAAACGACAGATTCTTGAGAAACTTTATCGTGGCATTTTTCTTTACTTTTAGAGGTTTTGCCAGAAGGAATATTTTTTCAAATTTCATTTTGTTGGTGATGTCTAACCTGGGGCTTGAATTGTGGCCTTACGTCTTATAAGCCCATACGACGACTACAATTACGAATTTGCAATAATTTTTAAAAGTAGATAACTTCACACTAAAATAATGTGGTTTAGAGAGTAAATTATTAGAGTGTGAGTCAGAGATCAGAATAAATCGTATTTTTGTTACTCATAAGCACTCATGAAATTCTAAATATAAGTGAGTCAACAATATTGAAATTTAACTACTCTGATTCATTCCTACTCACTACAACGTTGATTTATAAGTACAGGTTGCAATGAGTATAAGTACAACGATGACATCAAACTCATACCATTCGAAATATCGACGCCTCCGTTCTATAACATTCTAAGTCGAAAAAGTGTGTTTTGAGTTATGAGCTCTTAAAGTTTTCACGCGACATTCGACTTTATGTGTATTCTAAGTAGATTTTTCCCTATAACTCCGGAACGGATCGGCGCATCTTAACCAAATTTGGACAGTACTTAAGTTAGAGAACGTAGAATGCAAGAAAAGGCATTAATGGAGGCGTCGATATGTTTGATTCATAAGCCTACTCATTAAGATTCATGACTTTAGAAAAATACTAATAACACTTATAAATGATTCAAGTGATTCGAATCGTTCATCAACATTTACAGTCTTAGTTGTTGTTCCATTTACAAACAAAAAACAAAAAAAAACTAACACATAAGCAAAAAAGACAGAGCAGCAAGCAGAGCAAACATGCAACCTTTTAGTAAGTATATTAGTATTCGTAAGCGATTCACACTTATTTTATGATTCTTTTAAATATTGAGTTATGGAGAGTAGATATCAACAACGTCATACGTGTTGTTACGTATGAAGATGATGAGTACTTCAAACTTTGAATATAAGTAGAGGTTCCACGATATTAAAATAAGTATGAATACGTATAAGTATCAGAATTTATGAGTATAATCTTTTTGAGCACTCATTGCTGATCTCTGGTGTGAGTGTTACAAATTTTCAAACAAGCAATAGCGTTGCCTAGTGTAATTAATATTACCAGAGATATTCAATTTTGAAGGCCTCTATCGACAATTTGTAAACGAAATTTCCTCGTCTAATCAAACTAAAAAGTCATCAAAATATATGAAATCATACAACAACAAAGAAAAAGTGTTTTGTCCTGACAAAATTCTACGTTTAATACCCGAACTATGCACCTGTCTAATGACAATTTCATTAATGCGCTCACATCTATCAAACAACATTCAATGATACAATGATTATGAAGAAGCAGCAGGTGAAAAATTGCAAGGACTACCGTAAAATCCATCTATAAGCTGATCGTTGATTGTATAAAAGCCGGCACTTTATTAATAATAAACGTGTGTGTTGTTGTGTTGTGTTGTGTTGAAATGAGTTTAAAAGTTAAGTTAAGTGCGTGTGTGTGGTATGGTGCGACAGAGGAGGATTAAATGGAAAGAGAGAGGGAGAGAGAGACATTGAAAATGTCAAATATTATTAAATGATGTATCAAATGAACAATAATACAACAACAGCAATAACCTTAATAAAACCACCAGCAATGAGAATAAGTGGAAAACAACAACAAGAAAAACAAAACGAAATAAAATCGAATTTGGCAGGTATGGCAAGGAAAACAAATAGACTGTAAAACACATCAGCTGTAACGGCAATAGACAGACAGACATGCCAACAACAAATCGGCAACAACAACTACAACTATTATAACTACAATAAGCATAACAAATAAATTACTAAAGCAAGTCGACAAGCAAGACAAAAGGCAAAAGAAACGGAGAGAAAGAAAAGACAGAGAGAGCACTAAATTACAAAAACAATTTACAGGGCAAGAGTATGAAAAAATATATGAAATCATCGATTGTTAAAGGACATTTGCACACTCTGCCCTCTCTTTTATAGCATAAGCATGGCTACAGAACATTTTGTTCTCGTATAGTATTTCCAGTTATGTCCTCAACACAAACACGTATGTATGTGTTGTAAAACATGCATGCATGCATGCATGACTTTACACTGACCGAAGAAATGTTGTAAAATAGGCCTTTTGTTTGGTGACTTCACAGGTCCTGAGAAAAAAGTACAAATGAAAATTATATGAACACTCTTTTTCGCTCTCCCCCTTTGCCTAGGCACTTTCCTATTGTAAAATGTAAATATAATTTATTGTTGTTATTATTGTACTAGCTAGCCTTAGCAAGAGTTATATGTGCCAACAGCAATAAGAAAATATTGAATATTATTGAGAGCGGTAGAGAGAGAGAGAGCAGAAAAATCGTAAAACAAATGAACAATGTCAGGTCATAAATTGTTTTTTTTTTCTGTGACTTTTCCTTTCTTTTACTTTCTCTACTCTCCTTTAGTTTTATGCACGTATACGTTTATTCAAGTGTGTGTCTGTACGTGTAGCTATCATTTATATTATTTGCTCTCTTTTAAGTGCAAATGCAAGTAAGTGTGTGTGTGTGTGTGCATGTGTATATGGATGTTATTATAGTTTTTCTGTGTTTGTTTTTGTAGGACAAGTGTTTTTATAGAACAAGAGCAAAAAACAATTGAATTTTTATTGATTTAAAGGCAATAGTAACATGCTGAAGAGACAGCCTGCAATTTTATTAAAATATTGACTTGAAGTTTCTCTTGTTAAAGTGCCAAAAAGACAAGGAACGAATGTTTGATTCAAAGTTGAAACGAAGAAAATTATTTAATTCCTAGCTTTTTACAAGGATTATGAGAAAAATTATTGCCTGCAAAAATATTCCAACAGAATCATGTCCAGATAAAATCAAAACCAAGAAATCATAAATATTTTCAATCTGATACTATTTAAAGGCAACAGAACTTGATATCATAGGCTAGGTTAGGTCCTTTCTTAGAGGAACAAGTCCCACTTAGTCCCACGAACACGATTCCAGAAAAAATCTTGTCGTTGTAGAATGATTTATATTGCAGAGTTCAAACCAGGATGATAGAAAGTGAGATGGTGAGACATACATACATATGTACTTTCATACATAATTCGTCATTACAACCCTTCAGTCAAGATTGTGGCCTAGCTTCTCACACCACTTATGATGTTTGCGTTAATTTTATACATGAGTGGCGAGACCTACAGTTTAAAGGACACATTTTTGAGAAACTTTTCATGGCTATTTTGGTTACTCTCAGCAGTTTCCAGGCAAAAACTATATGAGGAAGTCGCCGAAGAAATATTTTTTCGTGTTTCTTTTTGTTGGAAATGTCTGCCTAAACTAGTAGTAAACTAACATACTACCCAGTGTTGCAAAACTGAAATTTTGAAATGGTACTGAACTGTAACTGAAAGAGTACTTTTTTTAAATGAATTGTACTTTTGTGGAAAAATACATGCGTACAAAAAATACAGACCTACTGCCTAAAGTCGTCTTCGAACAACAGATTTTTGAGAGACTTTATCGTGGCAAGTACTCTCAGAGTTTTTGTCAGAAGGAAGTCGCCGGAGATGCATTTTTTTTATATTTCGTTTTGATGGAGATGTCTGACGTGGGGTTTGAACCGTGGGCTCACGTCTAGTCAGCCAGCATACTACCTGCTACACTATTAATTTATTTATATTTAATACACATACGACACGGAACAGAAAAACTAACTACTTATTCGTATTCTTCACATACAAACAAAAACACCTGATTTCGTTTTGTTATAAGCCCCGTTTAGTCAAACGTCGATGGAACGTAATGTAACATACGTTCGTTTTTAGCATATGAAGAGCAATGCAAATGCTTACCGCAATTACATTACAGTTTGGCAATCGTTTTTATTGCTTTTCGTATTCTAAAAACTAGCATACGTTCCGTGGACGTTTGGCTAATCGGGCTTAAGCCTAATTCTCCCCTGAACATGTTGCTAATGCACTTATAGTTGAAAAGCGCTAGACATCAAATATGTTATAATAAGAAAGTACTGAAAGAGTCGCGGGGGTACTGCGGTATTTTTGAAATGAAAGAGTTCTGAAAAAAGTACTAAAGTACTGAATTTTTCAACACTGATACTACCTACTAGACTAAGTCGACTTCGAGAGGATGAGTGAAATGGTGAAATACAAGCAGCGTTGCTAGGTGCCAAGTTTCCCCTTTTTTCCAAGTTTTTTGAGATCGAATAAAGTTTTCATTAAATTTGTTTTCTAACAAAACAAGTTTTTTCATCAAAGTTCAATTTCCACTTTTTTCATTAAATTTAATAATAACTTGAAATATTTACTCCAGGGCAAGATATCGAAGAAACACCAACAGGGAAAGTAACAGAGTCAACGCACTCCGGTACGTTCTCATTAAAATTTTGGTACTTTAGTCGAAAAAAAAGTTTTTCTTGCTAAAAACAAGGTTTTTTCCAGAAATAAAAATTTTAAAAAAAAAATTACTGGCAACGCTGGATACAAGGCTCACTGCTCCTACAGTCAAGTCTAAAGTCATGCCTTCCAATGAGACAGTCGCCCATAAATATCGTAATCTTGTTGTAAATAATCACAGACGATCAACGATTTTCTTAACCTACAAGCGCAGCAGAGTGCAGCAGTACCCGCTTTGGTCTTTCCATCTCGCATGCAATTACCGAAAGTATTCCTATATCCTGCACCACATATAAACGCAGCATTAATGATCGAGGATGGACTTCAAAGTGACGTTCATAAGACTCTTAATTGCAGCCTAATGTTCTGGTAAATTAAAGATTTAAAGAGAAAATACAGCCGCTTTTAAAAGGACACTGCCCTCTGCCTGAAAATCTCTGCAGTGATTAGGCAGCCTATACGAAAGTTTATTATCAGAATTTTACTTCCTTATATAACTTAATTGGTCATTAGAACCACTTAATCGGCATTACGACCTAGTTTCTCACACCACCCTTGTTGTGTGTGCTAACTTAGGTAATGAGTGGCTAGACCTCCTACAGTTCAAAATCGACGCGGAACCACACACTATTGAGAAAGCTTTTACGTGATTCCTCTGATAAAAACAAGTTTTTGAGTTTCTTCGGCGACTTCCGCTCAGCAGATTTATGGTAAAAACTCTGAGAGTAGATAAACCTGCAATGAAAAATTTTCTCAAAATCTGTCGTTCAGAGTCGACGTTAAACTGTAGGTCCCGCCACTCATGTATAAAATTAAGGCTCACAACATGAGTGGTGTGAGAAGCTAGGCCGTAATCCCGACTAAAGGGTTGTAGTGACCAGTTATGTATGTGTATGTAGTGGTGAAAAACTTTAATTTTTATTAAGAATTGAAGCTCTCTGACCTGTCTATGCTATTCTATGATGACTTTATTAGTTCTCTGAGTTCTAATACTGAATTTAATCTTTATCAGGGTCTATAGTAATTATTATTTTTGCCCGGCTATTACTACAATTAACATGTAATTTAAAGGACTATTCGTACGTGTTTACGTAATTGGTCGTTATAACCCTTAAGTCAAGATTACGACTTAGCTTCACACTCCTTTTATGTTGTGAGTGTTAATTTTATACATGAGTAACGGGACCTATAATTTAAATTCGACTCCGAATGACAGATTTTTGAGAAACTTTATCATGCCAATTTTTTATTAATCTTTCAGAGTTTTTTGTCCGAAATCTGCTGCGGGGAAATCGCCGAAGAAATATTTATTCATATTTCGTTTTGTTAATGATGGAGTTTGAGCAGTAGCCTCATATCTAATAAGCTAGCACCATACCTACTAGACAATGGTAGCGGCATACGAGATATGTATTTAATTAAATTGAACAAAGAGTACAAACGACGAGACATCACAATTCTGTACGGCTGTCAAACCACTATCCAAGCACTCAGACCTTATAAGATGAACTCAAATATTTGTATGAGTTTGTCTGAGAAACTGAATCAGCTAAGCAGGGTAAATAAGGTTACTTTCACTGGGTCCTTACTCTCAATCTTTTTGTCAGAAATTTGCTGAGAGGAAATCACCAGAGAATTTTTTTTCATATTTCGTTTAGATGTCTGACCTCGGTAACCACAACACCTATGAAAATTCGCTCCCTGAGTACTGATACTGAATTTAATCCTTAACTGCCTCTGTTGTCCTTATTTTAGCCGGACTATTACTGTAATTGTCGGAATTCTTGTTGTTGCCGTTCAGTATCATTACTATGTTCGCAACTGCTTGTTTCGCCAACATGACTGGTAACAACTAGTGTTTAAGGGTATTGAACACTGCCTTAGGTGGACTAGTTGTGAGAACACCTGTTATCATGATATCGTTTAAAAAACTAAATTTCTAAATGAGAATCGCAGCTCTTCCCCCAAAGTAAAGCAATAACTATTATGGGAAAATTGAATTTTCTTATTACGACTCTTATTCAACACTCCTCTTATCTCTTAATGGAACTTAATTTTGTGATTTAATTATTTTAAAATGAAATTCTATTTACAATTCTCATGATCAAATAACATTAAAGGCCAAACAATTCCGCAAAAATAGAGGACAAAAAGTCATCACTTAAAAAGGATACCAAGCAAGAGAAACAGATAAAATCTGTAAGAAAAATATTCAATTTCCAGTAGGCAAACAAGGAAATCAACAAACTGACCTGGAACAACAGCAGCAGCAACAACAATAGCGAGAAAGCAAAATTAAATAAAATCGAATCGAATCGAATCGTATCGAAATAGCAAAGCATGTTAGAGTAAAAGAGAGGAAAACAACGAAAGTAAACGTGAAATTAAATTCAATATGTGTAGGCGTTTTGTGTGTGTGTGTGTGTTGGTGTTAGTATTGTATGACCAGAATCTGTTATGTTTGAAGAGGCTAAAAGTCAACCGGTGTATTGGTCTCTGAGTAAAATTGCACACTTGATTTCAGGAGACTTTTTTTCTCAATACAAATGTTGTCAACTTCGACGTTGTTGTTGTTGTAGTTCTGTTGTTGTTGCTGCTAATGTTTGTACACTTAAGGATTCTGTGCTATTTTCGCTCATTCAGTTTGGTTTTGTCCTTTCACTTTCCATAGCGTCTGTTTGTATTTGTGGTGTGGTGTGGTGTAGGTATTACGTGTGTTTATTTTTCTACCTTAAACAACTTGTGTATGCATATCTGTATGTATGTGTGTGTATCATACAAATACAAACAAACAGTTTAGTTAGTTTTTCTTCTCAAATACCAACAAAAACAAAAAGAAAAAACCTTCATTTGACACAAAAAAGTAAAGAAAATTAAAAGGAAAATGAAAATAAAAGAAGCCTTATTGCAAAAAGGACTTGTTCTTGCTTAAAGTAAACATTCAATATTCAATGGCCATACAGGATGTTTATCCAAAAACACAGCTCTATTTATTGTACTATACCTCTATGCCGCTGTGTGTATGTGTGCATTAAAAATTTATTCATCCTTCCCAAAAAAAAACAAAAGGAATGATATTCAGCCATTTAGTTCGTTCACATATTGTTTTGTTTGCATACCAAGAAATTTTACGACGGAAATACTGGCTGACAGCATTAAAGATTTTTTTTTTTAATGGCAGAAGGTAAATCTCTTCCGCCGTTTGTTTGCTTGCTTAAGTGGCCACTTAATGCTATCAGCGTCTCAGTGTAGCTGTGTCAGCAAATTGTATCCGCACGTTGTTGTTGGCTACACTTGACTTGACTTGACTTATTCGGAAACACAATTAGTTAGGCAAGCAATTTTATTCTAATGGTGGGTTTGAAATGTTAATTGAAGTGAAATATGTTCTGTTAAACTCGATTATCTATCGGGGCTTATAAAAAATTATTTTGAAGCTAAGTTAAAGTATGGCAGATTAAATAAATGCATTTTGTAAAATTACTTCCTCAATTACTTCGTAACATTTAAAAAGAGTCTATGCTGACCAACTGATATATTGTCCTTCTATCAAAGATTATATCTGCACCTTCTCCTCGAGGTCTGGTTCCATCAGCAACGTGGAAGCTCTCCTTTTCTCGTTTGTTTGCTCATTGTCGGAAATTCCCACACTAGCTGGTATCCAACAGAGGGAAACTTGCCTGGCTTGTTAAGCTAACTCAGACGATCCCATACTATATTGGATTTTACTTCATAAAAGCCGAATGCTCGAATGTCTTTTGTACCTTCTATCCAAGTTGAATTAAGCATATCTTTCGATAGCATAGACTTCCGCTTGGAAGATACCCGTGTGCTAGGAATATCTCACACATACATACACAATTGGTCACTACAACCCTGCAGTCAGGATTACGTCCTAGCTTCTCACACCACTTATATTATGTATGTTAATTTTATACATGAGTAGAAGACCTACTGTTTAAAGTCGACTGTGAACAACAGATTTCTGCCATTGTCAATGCTTTGCTGGCATCCGTCCTTGAATTCTGTGTTCTATTGGGATTATATATTCGCGGCATAAAAATGTACCTGTATCTGGTCTCAACTTGAGGAGAATTACAGACGTTAATAAATAGTGCAGCATATAGAGTGATCTTAAACGAAAAAATATTTCTTTCGGCTTCTTTCTCTCAGCAGTCTTATGACAAAAATTCTGAGAATATATAAAATCGCCAAGAAAGGTTTCTCCCAAATCAGTAGTTTGAAGTCGACGTTAAACTGTTGGCCACGTAACTTATGGATAAAATCAAATCGATGTTATTTGGTTCGATTGACCCTGTTTCAGCTACGCCACTTAATATCGGTGCATAAGCTGCTATCCGTAATTCATTTGTCCAATGTGTATCTCATTATTCTGCGTATGCAGTGGTATAATATACACGTCGTATACAACGTTAACATCAAACTCATACCATTCGAAATATGTTTGATTCATAAGCCTACTCATTAAGATTCATAACTTTAGAAAAATACTTCTAGTACTTATAAATTATTCGAGTGACTCGAAGCATTCATCAAAATGTATAGTCTTAGTTGTTGTTGCATTTACAAAAAAAAAGTCACATAAGCAAAAAAGCGAATAAGCAGCAAGCAGAGGAAACACGCAACCTTTTAGTCAGTATTTTAGTGTTCGTATTCGAATCATACTTATTATGTGCTTAGTGTATATGTTTTTTTCAAGTCGCCGTGGTCCAGTAGGTAGAGTGTTGGCTTATTAGACGAAAGGACCGAGTTCAAATCCCAGGTCAGACATCAAAACGAAAATATAAAAATATTTGTTCGGCGACTTCCCTCAGCAGATTTCGGGCAAAAACTCTGAGAGTATAAAAATTGCCATGAAAAGCTTCTCAAAAATCTGTCGTTCGGAGTCGACTTTAAACCGTAGGTCCCGTTACTCATGTATAAAATTAACGCACACAACACGAGTGGTGTGAGAAGCTAGGACGTTATACAATGGGTCAATTCGACCTCCGGGTACTGTACTTGTCAGAGTTGACAAGTACACGTCCTCTAACCTAACATAAACTAGTGCATATGTTGAGTTATGGAGAGCCAAAATCAACAACATCATACGTGTGAATATGATGAGTATTTCAAACTTTGAATATGAGTAGAGGTTCGATCATATTAAAATAATTATGAATGCGTAAAATAAGTATGAATGCATAAAAGTATCAGAAATTATGAGTATGATTCGATTCGACTCATCTTTCTGAATGCACATTGCCCATCTCTGGTGAGAAGCTAGGTCGTAATGCTGAAAGAAGTGTTAGCAAACATCTGAAACTCTTGTATAGAGTATTTAATCAAGTAAATGCTGTATTACGGTCCGTCACAACAACTTTAAATTTACTTACATTACAAGCCCTTAAATCGTATACGTTCAAACCGATGGAATCCAGACTTCCCTTCAATTAACGAATCAATTATTTGAAATTTTGGTATTGAAGAGTTATTGTTTGTTTAATATGCGAGCATATTGAAGATAATCCATATTAATAAACTTCATTACAAAAAAAATAATAAAAATCATATTTTTCTTATTAAAACTGTGACTATTTCAAGTCTTACTACTTTTTTTATTTTTTTTTCCTTATTTTTTTCTCTTGTTTAACCAACAATTATTCGTAAATTTCTTTGTTCCATCCATAAGAATGAAAAAAAAACTCTTTCTTATTGCATTTATTCATATGAATTTATTTAAAAAAAACATATTCCAACGTTCTCTTTGTCAGTTACAAGCAAATCCTCGTTAAAAACATCAATTAAAAGCATTTAAATATCAAAAATTCACAAAAGTTTTATTGTAAGTTTTTTTTGCTCAAAACTTGGCTCATTTGTTTAAGCGGTTTCATGGCAGTGGATACAATTGTATCCGCATTCATCTTTTCAATGCTGTTTCGTTGATGAATAATTAATGTGTGTGAAGATAGATTTTAAAATCTATCTCTCCATATTAGCTAACAGAGCTCTGTTATGTTATTAACAGAACTAACAGAGCTCTGTTATGCTAACGGAACTCTGTTAAATAATTAATTTAAGACTGGGAAAGAAAAACAGGACAAATTAATTAAATTCCCGGGTAAAATAAGAAAAAAAAAACAAAAGTTGATAAAAATAAGACCTATAAGTTAATCACTGTTCTTTGGTTAAAGCTGCTCGAAATTTAATAGAAGTCTCATTGATTGAGGAACTGTTAGCCAATATGAGTTTCTTATATATTATATAACTATTATGAATACATAGTACAATCGTAAATAAAAACGCCAGTTACTCCTGCGATCGTACTCATAATAAACTTTCTTTTGATCCATTAGATCAACGCCTCCCATTCCTTTGCTATAGTGCCGAATAATCAGAGGGCAATTAATATCTCATGCAAATGATTAAGTAAACTTATGCAAATACTTAAGGAATGCTTAAGCAAACTTATGTAAATACTTAAGCAAATACTTAAGCAAATGCTTAAGCAAACTTAAGCAAATGCTTAAGCAAACTTAAGCAAATACTTAAGCAAACTTAAGCAAATACTTAAGCAAACTTAAGCAAATGCTTAAGCAAATACTTAAGCAAACTTAAGCAAATGCTTAAGCAAATACTTAAGCAAATACTTAAGCAAATACTTAAGCAAACTTAAGCAAATGCTTAAGCAAATACTTAAGCAAATGCTTAAGCAAACTTAAGCAAATGCTTAAGCAAACTTAAGCAAATGCTTAAGCAAATACTTAAGCAAACTTAAGCAAATGCTTAAGCAAATACTTAAGCAAATACTTAAGCAAATACTTAAGCAAACTTAAGCAAATGCTTAAGCAAACTTAAGCAAATGCTTAAGCAAACTTAAGTAAATGCTTAAGCAAACTTAAGTAAATGCTTAAGCAAACTTAAGCAAATGCTTAAGCGAATACTTAAGCAAACTTCAGCAAATGCTTAAGTAAAGTTAAGCAAATGCTTAAGCAAACTTAAGCAAATGCTTAAGCAAATACTTAAAATTGTGGAATAGTGGAATTGTGGAATAGTGGAATTGTTGAATAGTGGAATTGTGGAATAGTGGAATTGTGGAATTGTTGAATTGTGGAATAGTGGAATTGTGGAAGAGTAGAATTGTGGAATAGTGGAATTGTGGAATAGTGGAATTGTGGAATTGTGGAATTGTGGAATAGTGGAATTGTGGAATAGTGGAATTGTGGAATAGTGGAATTGTGGAATAGTGGAATTGTGGAATAGTGGAATTGTGGAATTGTGGAATAGTGGAATTGTGGAATAGTGGAATTGTGGAATAGTGGAATTGTGGAATAGTGGAATTGTGGTATTGTGGAATTGTGGAATTGCGAAATTGTGGAATTGTGGAATAGTGGAATTGTGGAATAGTGGAATAGTGGAATTGTGGAATAGTGGAATTGTGGAATAGTGGAATAGTGGAATAGTGGAATTGTGGAATAGTGGAATTGTGGAATAGTGGAATTGTGGAATAGTGGAATTGTGGAATAGTGGAATTGTGGTATTGTGGAATTGTGGAATAGTGGAATAGTGGAATAGTGAAATTGTGGAATTGTGGAATAGTGGAATTGTGGAATTGTGGAATAGTGGAATTGTGGAATAGTGGAATTGTGGAATAGTGGAATTGTGGAATAGTGGAATTGTGGAATAGTGGAATTGTGGAATAGTGGAATTGTGGAATTGTGGAATAGTGGAATTATGGAATTGTGGAATTGTGGAATAGTGGATTTGTGGAATTGTGCAATAGTGGAATTGTGGAATTGTGGAATAGTGGAATTGTGGAATAGTGGAATTGTGGAATTGTGGAATAGTGGAATTGTGGAATTGTGGAATAGTGGAATAGTGGAATTGTGGAATAGTGGAATTGTGGAATTGTGGAATTGTGGAATAGTGGAATAGTGGAATTGTGGAATTGTGGAATAGTGGAATTGTGGAATTGTGGAATAGTGGAATTGTGGAATAGTGGAATTGTGGAATTGTGGAATTGTGGAATAGTGGAATAGTGGAATTGTGGAATTGTGGAATAGTGGAATTGTGGAATTGTGGAATAGTGGAATTGTGGAATTGTAGAATTGTGGAATAGTGGAATTGTGGAATAGTGGAATTGTGGAATTGTGGAATAGTGGAATTGTGGAATTGTGGAATAGTGGAATTGAGGAATAGTGGAATAGTGGAATTGTGGAATAGTGGAATAGTGGAATTGTGGAATTGTGGAATAGTGGAATTGTGGAATAGTGGAATTGTGGAATAGTGGAATTGTGGAATTGTGGAATAGTGGAATTGTGGAATAGTGGAATAGTGGAATAGTGGAATTGTGGAATAGTGGAATTGTGGAATAGTGGAATTGTGGAATAGTGGAATTGTGGAATAGTGGAATTGTGGAATTGTGGAATAGTGGAATTGTGGAATTATTGAATAGTGGAATTGTGGAATAGTGGAATTGTTGAATAGTAGAATTGTGGAATTGTGGAATTGTGGAATAGTGGAATTGTGGAAGAGTAGAATTGTGGAATAGTGGAATTGTGGAATTGTGGAATAGTGGAATAGTGGAATTGTGGAATTGTGGAATTGTGGAATTGTGGAATAGTGGAATTGTGGAATAGTGGAATTGTGGAATAGTGGAATAGTGGAATTGTGGAATTGTGGAATTGTGGAATAGTGGAATTGTGGAATTGTGGAATAGTGGAATTGTGGAATTGTGGAATTATGGAATAGTGGAATTGTGGAATTGTGGAATAGTGGAATTGTGGAAGAGTAGAATTGTGGAATAGTGGAATAGTGGAATAGTGGAATTGTGGAATTGTGGAATTGTGGAATAGTGGAATTGTGGAATTGTGGAATAGTGGAATTGTGGAATTGTGGAATTATGGAATAGTGGAATTGTGGAATTGTGGAATAGTGGAATTGTGGAAGAGTAGAATTGTGGAATAGTGGAATTGTGGAATTGTGGAATAGTGGAATAGAGGAATTGTGGAATAGTGGAATAGTGGAATTGTGGAATTGTGGAATAGTGGAATTGTGGAATAGTGGAATTGTGGAATTGTGGAATTGTGGAATTGTGGAATAGTGGAATTGTGGAATAGTGGAATTGTGGAATAGTGGAATTGTGGAATAGTGGAATTGTGGAATAGAGGAATTGTGGAATAGTGGAATTGTGGAATAGTGGAATTGTTGAATAGTGGAATTGTGGAATAGTGGAATTGTGGAATTGTGGAATAGTGGAATTGTGGAATAGTGGAATTGTGGAATTGTGGAATAGTGGAATTGAGGAATAGTGGAATAGTGGAATAGTGGAATAGTGGAATAGTGGAATTGTGGAATTGTGGAATAGTGGAATTGTGGAATTGTGGAAGAGTGGAATTGTTGAATAGTGGAATTGTGGAATAGTGGAATTGTGGAATTGTGGAATAGTGGAATTGTGGAAGAGTAGAATTGTGGAATAGTGGAATTGTGGAATTGTGGAATAGTGGAATAGAGGAATAGTGGAATTGTGGAATAGTGGAATTGTGGAATAGTGGAATTGTGGAATAGTGGAATTGTGGAATAGTGGAATTGTGGAATAGTGGAATAGTGGAATTGTGGAATAGTGGAATTGTGGAATTTTGGAATTGTGGAATTGTGGAATTTTGGAATAGTGGAATTGTGGCATTGTGGAATTGTGGAATAGTGGAATTGTGGAATAGTGGAATAGTGGAATTGTGGAATAATGGAATAGTGGAATTGTGGAATTGTGGAATAGTGGAATAGTGGAATTGTGGAATTGTGGAATTGTGGAATTGTGGAATAGTGGAATAGTGGAATTGTGGAATTGTGGAATAGTGGAATAGTGGAATTGTGGAATTGTGGAATAGTGGAATAGTGGAATTGTGGAATAGTGGAATTGTGGAATAGTGGAATTGTGGAATAGGGGAATTGTGGAATAGTGGAATTGTGGAATAGTGGAATTGTGGAATAGTGGAATTGTGGAATAGTGGAATTGTGGAATAGTGGAATTGTGGAATTGTGGAATAGTGGAATTGTGGAATAGTGGAATTGTGGAATAGTGGAATTGTGGAATAGTGGAATTGTGGAATTGTGGAATAGTGGAATTGTGGAATAGTGGAATTGTGGAATTGTGCAATAGTGGAATTGTGGAATTGTGGAATAGTGGAATTGTGGAATAGTGGAATAGTGGAATTGTGGAATAGTGGAATTGTGGAATAGTGGAGTTGTGGAATAGTGGAATTGTGGAATTGTGGAATAGTGGAATTGTGGAATAGTGGAATTGTGGAATTGTGGAATAGTGGAATTGTGGAATTGTGGAATAGTGGAATTGTGGAATTGTGGAATTGTGGAATAGTGGAATAGTGGAATTGTGGAATAGTGGAATTGTGGAATAGTGGAGTTGTGGAATAGTGGAATTGTGGAATAGTGGAATTGTGGAATAGTGGAATTGTGGAATTGTGGAATTGTGGAATTGTGGAATAGTGGAATTGTGGAATAGTGGAATTGTGGAATTGTGGAATAGTGGAATTGTGGAATAGTGGAATTGTGGAATTGTGGAATAGTGGAATTGTGGAATAGTGGAATTGAGGAATAGTGGAATTGAGGAATAGTGGAATTGTGGAATAGTGGAATAGTGGAATAGTGGAATTGTGGAATAGTGGAATTGTGGAATAGTGGAATTGTGGAATAGTGGAATTGTGGAATAGTGGAATTGTGGAATTGTGGAATAGTGGAATTGTGGAATAGTGGAATTGTGGAATTGTGGAATGGTGGAATTGTGGAATAGTGGAATTGTGGAATAGTGGAATAGTGGAACAGTGGAATTGTGGAATAGTGGAATTGTGGAATTGTGGAATAGTGGAATTGTGGAATTATTGAATAGTGGAATTGTGGAATAGTGGAATTGTTGAATAGTGGAATTGTGGAATTGTGGAATTGTGGAATAGTGGAATTGTGGAATAGTGGAATTGTGGAATAGTGGAATTGTGGAATTGTGGAATAGTGGAATTGTGGAATTGTGGAATAGTGGAATTGTGGAATTGTGGAATAGTGGAATTATGGAATTATGGAATTGTGGAATTGTGGAATAGTGGAATTGTGGAATTGTGGAATTGTGGAGTAGTGGAATTGTTGAATAGTGGAATTGTGGAATTGTGGAATAGTGGAATAGTGGAATTGTGGAATAGTGGAATTGTGGAATAGTGGAATTGTGGAATAGTGGAATTGTGGAGTAGTGGAATAGTGGAATAGTGGAATTGTGGAATTGTGGAATAGTGGAATTGTGGAATAGTGGAATTGTGGAATAGTGGAAATGTGGAATAGTGGAATTGTGGAATAGTGGAATTGTGGAATAGTGGAATAGTGGAATTGTGGAATTGTGGAATAGTGGAATTGTGGAATAGTGGAATTGTGGAATTGTGGAATAGTGGAATTGTGAAATTGTGGAATAGTGGAATTGTGGAATAGTGGAATTGTGGAATAGTGGAATTGTGGAATAGTGGAATTGTGGAATAGTGGAATTGTGGAATAGTGGAATTGTGGAATTGTGGAATAGTGGAATAGTGGAATTGTTGTTTTGAATTTCAGTTTATAATGGAAAAAGAAAAAAATGTTTGGAAACTTAAATATTTACGAAGGAAATGGTGTGGCTTAGAAGTTCCTGTGGTTGACTTCGACTACGAGCTAAATCATTCCAGATTTCAACAAAGCCGAAGGCAAAATAGCTATTGAATAGGAACTAACCGGAATTGACAAGTCGTCTTAGTCTAGTAGGTATTGTTTTTACTTATTAGACGCGAGTCCTGTGTTCAAAGCCGAGGTCATACATTTCGCACACAACGAAGTATAAAAATATATAGTTTTTTTCGATAAATTCCTTTCAGCAGTCTTATGGCAAAGTATCAGAGAATAAATAAAAATTGCCATGGAAAAGTATTTCGAATCCTTTGTTTGGAGACGACATTAAATTATAGGTCCAGCCATTCATTTATAAAATTAACAATAACAACGTGGGTGAAGTGGAAAGCTCGGCCGTAGCAAATATATTAGGAAAGTTGGTACAAACGAGATAATCCTTAAGTAGATGTCATCATTAACACACCTTCATACCTTCCCTGGTCTACACGTTTCATAAATCGATTGGAATAGCATTGGATAGTATCTGTTTTTCTAGGTGGGCTATAATGACCCAACCATTGACAACCTTGTCGTGGGAACCTTTCTTAAGAAGGAATGTTTACAATGACATCTCCTAGAAACTCATCACGCAATTTTTAATTAGAGATGTTCATTGCAGTCGCCGTAGTCTAGTAGGTGGTCTGTTCGCTTATTAGGCGTAAAGGCCAGGTTCGAGCCCCAGGCTAGATATCAAAACGAAATATGAAATAAAAAAAAATATTTCTTTGGCGACTTCCTCTCAGCAGATTTCTGACAAAAACTCTGAGAGTAAATAAAGCCTGCCATGAAAATGTTTCTCAAAATCTGTCGTTCGGAGTCGGCGTTAAATTGTAGATCCTGCCACTCAAGTACATATAAAATTAAGGCACACAACATAAGTGGAAAAGACAACAGTACGTTTTCTCCGTATCCTAAGAGGAACAATTATGCAACTGGACATGCAAAATATATTGGCAGACATGTCTAGCCAGATGTGATTTGGATTTCATCAGGATGGCTGAGTAGTAGCAGACAGAAGTTGCAATTAATGAATCGATAGGCATTATCGGTGTGAGAAGCTAGGCCGTAATCCTGATTGAAGGGCCAATTATGTATGTATGTATGTTCATTGCATCGATTAACGTTAGATTAGTTTAGGTTAGGTTAGCGGTAGCTTGACACTCGGCGGTGCATATGGCCGATTGAGTCGCACACTGTATGTTAAGCCCCCTTGTCATAATCCATTAATGTTGTGAGTTGTTTAATCCAATATCATGCAATCCAATCTAATCCAATAATAGTCAGTTCAGAGATTATACTCATAAGTTTTAAAAGCGTATTTCAATTTCATTAAAATTATTTGCCTTTTTGAAAGAAAACAATTTCTACACAAAGTACTACAAACCAGCTTGCGAATATATCGCAAACAACATCATAAACGCGGAATTAATGAAATGCTGATCTTCTGATCACAAGGCGGTCATCACAAAAAAAAAACACCCCCACTACTCATACCAAGAATTCAGAATAAAACAGAGCTTCCGAGATCTTTAATATAAAATTTAATTACTTTGTTGCATGGCTGCAAGAAAAAATAAAAAACAACAACAACAATAATAAAAAAAAAACAATTATAATGTACCCGTAAAGTCGTAACAATAATCCTTTCTGAAGAATTAAAGTCAGGTTTTAAACAAAAAAATTTGTTCGTTTTTTTTGTTTTTATTTTTAAGTGACCGGTCTTTTGATGAGTTTTAAACTTGAAGGAAGGAAACCAATGAATTCATATTTTTTAGAAGATTTTTTTTTTCACTTTTTTCTGTGTGCAATTCTTAAAAGGTTCAAGCCACTCACTTATTTCAATGGTGTGGACCATTTTAACGTCACTGTCAAGGTGTGCGCTTAGCTTTAATGATACAATGTATTGCTTTGTTGAGTTGAGTTGATTTTATTTTATCGTTCGTTATTGTTTTCGCTTTTTTTTCTTTCTTTCCTTTGTTCCTTAACGCTGACGTTCTTTGGTTTTATTGCCGCCTAAGCAGTAACATCATGCATGCATGAGGCAATATTTTAAGTACAAAGTAATTTCATGTCGTTTTTTCTTCTTTATTATTATTGTTGTTGTTGTTACTTATTACGAAATTATACGGAATCAATCTTGTTGGTTTTGAGGGTCTCTCTATAAATGATTTGCTTATTTGTTTAACCGTCAAAAAAAAAGTTAAAAAAAATGCAAAATCCTCATAAAATTTCCAAAAAAGATCTAAAAAGCATCCACAAAATAAAACAAAAATCAAATTCTGACAGTATTTCATTAATCTTTTGTAGCGTGTCGAGATAATTTGCCCAAAAACTGAAAAGGGGTTAACATTTAACTTACAAACAAACAAACAAACAAACATCTAAAAAAGGAAGAAAAAACCAACACAATAATAATGAGAAATAAAATTAAATTGAAATACAAACTCATGAACACCGCGCAACATTAATTTTTAATGCAAAAATATATTTCAAAATAAGTCTTCATGCCATGCTATTCGAAATTCCATAGAATTATCTCAGCGCTTGTCATTATTGTGATTGTGAGTGGAAAAAATATGTCAGAAAAAGAAAAAAATTGTATCTTAGAAATGAGACAAATGCCAGCAATATTAGCGGAGATTTGTGGTAACACGTGTTTTACATATAGCGGGTGCGGCTTCATGAGAAATATCGATACCGATAACTATAATACAGCAATTGATAATGTCAAACTATGTTAATTTTCCTATTCAGTACAGTTTATGAAAATATTATGAATCGTTTAATGACAGTTTTTTGAAATGTACTTTGAAAAGATACAGTTCATAGGCCACATATCGGATGCGGTGCGTTTGTTTCTTCTAATTCCACGAGAACTATCGATGCCGATAACTGGGGTAAAACAGTAGAGAGTGTTAAACTTTGTTGATTTTCTGTTTAGTACAGTTGGTGAAAATATCATGAATCGTTTAACGCCAGTTTTTTTTTTTAATTTACTTTGAAAAAAATCTACTCATGGAGCACTTATCTGCTGCGGTTTCTTTCTTATTTTAGTTGTATGAGAACTATTGATTATTGATTTTGTCAAACTGTGTTGATTTTCCTGTTCAATACAGTTTGTGAAGTCGCCGTAGTCTAGTAGGTGGTGTGCCGATTAGACGTAATGCCCGAGTTCGAGCCCCAGGCCAGACATCAAAAGGAATTATGAAAAAAAAATATTCCTTCGGCGACTTCCTCTCAGTAGATTTCTGGCAAAAACGCTGAGAATAAATAAACCTGCCATGAAAAGTTTCTCAAAAATCTGTCCTTCGGAGTCGACTCCACTCATGTATAAAATTAACACACACAACATGAGTGGTGTGCGAAGCTAGGCCGTAATCCTGACTGAAGGGTTGTAATGGCCAATTATGTATGTATGTATGTACAGTTAATGAAAATATCATGAATCGTTTAATGCCAGGGTCTTGAAATTTACTTTGAAAAAAACGCAGTTCACAGAGCTCTTAACGATCAAAATAATCAACCTAGGTATTATGATGGCTTATTAGACGCGAGCCAATGCTTTATTATGGTTCATAACTCAGGCAGAACAAAGAATATAAAAAAATATTTCTTTCAGCCACTTTCTGGCAAAAATCCTGAGAGTAAATAAAATTTTAATAAAAATTTTTCATTCGGAGTCAATTTTAATCTTTAGGTATCACCACTCGTGTATAAAATTAACATACACAACTTGGGTGGTGTGAGAAACTAAGATGTAGGAAGGTCAGGCTGTGCCGTCGCCTAATGGGAAAGGAAGTTAGGAATCAACAACAGCCGTTTTTTATTTTAAAAAAATTCAAGGACGTGTTTGAACAGATCAATCACTTGCTTAGCTGAAACAACACAAATAGATTGAAGAAACGGAAACTATCAAAACTACCAGATATTAATAAAATAAATCCTTTCCAGGAATATTTCATTTTTTAGTTCTCAAACTCTTAATGGTGATAAAAAAAAAAGTCTGTCTTACCCATTACTTCATTCTTGTGAAGATAAATTTAAATTTAACTAGCAAAGACAAGAACCAAAATTTTTAACAGAGCTAATGACTTGCTGCAGATATATGACTATATAGAAATTGTAGCCTAAGGGGCTACATAGTACCAATAAGTGGTACCCAATAAGTGGTATATCCCAAATAATTTTGGAACTGGAGATATTGGGCTTCAAATATACCCTATGTTACCAGTGCCTGTGTAGGATAACGGATGATGGATATTGCGGAAAAATGGGACTTGCTGCACATATCCCACTATATACAAATTGTAGCCTAAGGTGTCCCTAATAAAACCCAATAAGTGGTATACCCCAAATAATTTTGGAGAAGAAAGACGCATAAGCAAAAAAGAAGAGAGCAGCAAGCAGAGCAACCACACAACCTTCTAGCAAAGACTATAAATATATAAAGATGTTGCACGCAGTGTATTTAAAATTGACAAAATTTTGTGCTTCTTTATGATGAAGGGGGTAGGTAACAGGGAAAGCTAAATCTTCGTGCTTACTCTCATTTTAACTGAGAGAAAGAAAACAAAAGAGAGCAAAATGTAACATCCACATGTATACGGTACATATATATTTATAGTCTTTGCTTCTAGTCACTAGAATCTTTTTTGCCATACCATACCCCCTTTTCCATAAACTTAACTTCGTTGATTTTATTTGCGTTGTGCTACATTGTAACAGAGTAATGTGTGTGTGAGAATTAAGGAGTTAGAGGCACACAAAGACTGAATAAATACAAATTTATATTTTTGTTGGTGGTCAACAAATATTAAATTTGCTCGGGCATTAAGGAAAAAGATAAAAATAAAAAAAATTTAAATCGATTAAATTAAAAACACAAAAATAAAAACACAAAAAAAAATTTAAAATCTAAAAAATATTTAAAATATATAAACAACAGGCTAAAAAAAATTTAAAAAATGTTTAAACATTAATTTGATCAATCAAAATATTTGACTCAGGCATTTTGATTGAACTCATGCAAAAGTTTCTGCAATCAAATAACCTTAAAACCACAGTAGTATTACTGCAGTATTACTCTGTAAACACTACTGTTAGTGTTTTTCTTATCAGAAAAAACACAACACTCTCTATCTATCTCTTTCTTGCAAACCATGATGGTACACACAAATTAGTTTTGCAAGCATAGAAACAAATTCATTTTATTGTGTTTGATTTACAAATTCTTTTGAAACTCACCTATTAAAAACTGCTCACCCACTCGACCCTCAGCATTCTCTTCATTGTTACGATGCAATTCATTTCCAATACACCACACACTTGAAAACAAAGCCTATACATCATGCGTATGCATGAATCTACGCACAGAAAAAAAACCACTTTTTCACATTCAAGGCCATGCACTAACAACACAACACAAATTTTTTTATTTTTTTTTTTGCGGTATAAACCGGTTACTCTGCTTTTGTACTCCAGCAAGGGAGTTTTGTTGTTGTTGCTTTGATTTTCACATTCATGGCCTTGCACTAACAACAACACTTCACTTCACTTTACATTTTTTGCTAATTCTTTTTTTTAACGCCTCACCCTTACTCCATTTTGAATTAAAAATTTTCAATGATTTTTATTAAAACTTTAAAAGTAAAGAAATTTAATTGAAACCTTCGTATTCCGTTAATAAACATTTGTTTTTTACAAAATATATTATTTTATTAACACAACTGTTGATATTTTTTTTCTTTTAAACAAACTTTAATTTATTTTACTTTCAATTTTAAACCGCACAAAATTTTCACTTACACCTTCTCCAAATAACACAAAAACTACTACTACCGGCTGTCCGCTTTGTGTATGTCAAATAACATATCAATCAATAACATAACGATTATAAGACAATAACAACAATTACAATCAGAACAAACATCATCTTTAAATGAAATTGAGTGCATAGGCTCTCCCACATTTCTTTTGTTTACAGTAAATAAAATGTAATCAAATTAGCATAAAAAACTTAACATAACGACCACCAACAAACACTATGATGAAATGTTAACCAAATTACAGTATGCTGTATAATTTCTAAAGGCATTGTTATTGTAAATGTGTGAAAAGTAAACAAATCAATGTTATTTTTGTTTGTCGCCAAACAATGTTAAGAAGATTTCTTGCATTTTGCACTGCATGAGGGCAAACGACACTCTTTCCTCTCTTTCTGTTCCGTAGTTTCAAATGCATTCATAAATTATAAGGCCTGTTAAACTTTGCTGTAATTTGATTAACATTTCGTTAAGTTTTTTTAGAATGTTCTGTTCTCCTAATACTTTTTATTTTATCTTAGTGTTTATTGATGTTACAAATGTAACGAGAGTTTTGTCTTAATTTGATAACATTCTATGAATTTTTATTTACTGTAAGCAAAAACTCACTCGCTCACATTGTTTTATTAAAGGTAAAGAAGAGTGCATAGATATGCACTCATTTTCATTTGAAGATGCAAATAATTGTTGTTGTTATTGTCTCGTAACAAACGCTGTGTACCATCGATGTTTGCAAGAAAGAGAGAGAGATAGAAAACCAAGCTGTTAATTGATAAGAAAAACACTAACACTTCTGTTTAAAGAGTAATACTGCAGTAATATTATGTTACGATTTCAAGGATATTTGCTTGCAAACCAGCCAGTTAAAGGTTTTAGGAAGAAATTTTTGCATGAGTTTAAGCAAAAGACCTGAGTAAAAGGTTTTCAGTGATCAACTTTGTGTTGAAATGTTTTTTTTTTTATTTTTTCTTAAGGTTGTTTTCTTTATATTTCAAATATTTTTTTTTTATATTTTAAATATTTTTCAAAATTAATATTCTTTTGTACTTTTCCAATTGTTTCTTTTATATTCATATGCACAGCCAACCCCCATATAACGCGGTGAGTGCGTAACGCGGTAAGTGCGTACCGCGTTATATGGAAGCCGCACTATAAGCAACTAGAATTTCACCGTCCAACCAGTCTAATTCGTAGCGCGTTCTATGCAAACCGTCTACCGCGTTGTATGGAAACCGCGCTTTAAGAAACTCAGAGTTACAGTCAACCCTCCTATAACGCGGTGAGTGCGTACCGCGTTATATGGAAACCGCGCTATAAGAAACTCGGATGTCACATCCCAAACCAGTCTAATTCGTAGCGCGTTCTATGGAAACCGCGCTATAAGAAACTCAAATTTAGTACAAATCCCATCATTCGTACCGCGTTATATGGAGAGCAAGAAATACAAAAGGCAAGATAAATTATAAATTATTTTTATATTCATATAAGGATTAATAAAAAATTAAATAAAAACTAAACTAAAATACTGTAAGGAACTTAGGAGGTCTCCGCGTTATATGGAAGCCACGTTTTGAAAGTACCGCGTTATAGGAGGGCTGTCGCAATTTCAGCCCCGCGTTATATGGAAACTGCGTTCTGAGAGTACCGCGTTATAGGAGGGTTTACTGTATATAATTTATTTGTATTTTTTATTTTTATCCTTTTTTCTCTTTATGCGTGCGCAAATTTTATATTTGTTGACCGGCAATGAGATATACATTTATATTAAAGGCAGTGTTGCAAAACTGTAATTTTGAAATGGTACTGAACTATAATTGAAAAAGTACTTTTTGCATCAAATGGTACTTTTGTGAAAGGTACATATGTACATACATAATTGGTCATTTTAACTCTTCAATCAGGATTATGACCACTTATTCCGCGTGTGTTAATTTTATACATGAGTGGCGGGACCTACTGTTTAAAGTCGACTCCGAACGACAGATTTTTAAGAAACTTTATCGTGGCAATTTTATTTGCTCTCAGAGTTTTTGCCAAAATGAAGTCGCCAGAGAAATACTTATTCATATTTCAATTTGATGGAGATGTCTGCCATGGGGTTTGAATAGTGGGCTCACGTCTAGTAAACCAGCATACTACCTACTAGACGATTTATTTATTTATATTTAATACACATACAGGACAAAAAACTCCTGATTCGGAACGTAACAAAACGTAAAAGCCACGTTTAGTCAAACGTCAATGGAACGTAATGTAACATACGTTCGTTTTTAGCATATGAAGAGCAATGCAAATACTTACCGAAATTACATTACAATTTGGCAAGCGTTTTCATTCCGTGAACGTATGGCTAACCGGGGCTAAAGCCTAATTCTCCCTTTAGCATTGCGTTGAACATGTTGCTAATGCATAAATAGTTGAAAAGTGGAAGACATCAAATATGTTATAATAAAAAAGTACTGAAAGCGTACCGGGGGTACTGCGGTACATATTTTTGAAATGAAAAACTACAAAAGTACTGAATTTTTCAACACTGCGTAAAATTCAATTTTCAACGGAACGTAACGGAATGTACTTTCATTTCAGCATATGTGGAGCAAATTATATACTTACCGAAATTATATTACGGCAAATTATATATATAAATTATATTATGGCAAGCGTTCTCATTGCTAAAAACGAACAAACTTTGCATGGACGTTGGGCTAACCGAAACTAAAGACTAATTCTACCTTCAGGGCCATTATTACAACTTGTTTTTCATTATTATGAGTACTCAATAAAATAGAAGTGAGCGTTAAGCTAAAGGGAGGACCATCCTGCTGGTAACTTTTAAAAGGTACCTTTAACGGCAAGTTATAATAATGGACCTTAGCATTATGTTGAACATGTTCCTAAACCATTAATACTTAAAATAAAATAAAATAAAATAAATACATTAATACTGTAATAATAAAAAAAGTACTGAAAGCAACGCGCGGGTACTGTGGTATTTTTTAAATGGAAAAGTACTGAAAAAAGTACTAAAGTACTGAATTTTTCAACATGGTTACAAAGCGAAATAGTTTACAACAACCTGTCGCCTACAAAAATTAAATCTAAAGTCGACATTGTTCACATTTATTTATTAAACTACGTAAGTGAAATATTTTAAATAAAAAACTCTCTTCTATTTTAAAGGTTGTTGCCTTAGTAATCACACACACACATTAAATTTAATTTATTCCATAAGATGAGAGGCATTCTCTTACTTAAAATGCTATTGAAGCATGGATTTGTTTCAAAATAAAATTGTAAAATAAGATACAAAAAAATTTTAAATCAATAACAACAAAACAGATAAAGATAAAGACAGAAAAATAAAGATACAAAAAAAAAGTTAAAAATAAAACTATAAAGAAGAAGAATAAGAAAATTATTGATTTCATATACTAGAGAGCAAGAGAGGCATGGTTTTAACTTTTCTAAGATATTAAATGAACGCAAAGAATAGGCTTCAAGATGTAGTGAGTGAGTGGAGCGAGGGGCTTAAGGGAATTACAGTTTTAAAATACACACTGACTGTATTATTGAAGTCAACTTTAGGAAGTGTTAAATGTATGGTAAGAGTGTGTACTGTGTGCGTGAGTGTGGGGTATGAGTAATTTATTTAAGTTGACTAACAGCAATAACACGCACACAAGTATAGGAATACACACAAACACTTATATACTAAGGCAATTTCTTACACAACAAACACTTGACAACACAATCGACAAGATTTAAGACAATAACTTAAGCCAACAATAACAACACTAACAACAACACTAAAAGCCAAAGCAGTTGATAATAGAATAGATTTACGTAACAACACAAAATATTATTTAATAAAAGGGGTGTAAAACATTTCTAAGGCCATTATTAAAAGGTCTTATAATGCCTCTGGCAAAGAGTGCTAAGTTAACGAAGAACTTTTGAAAAAAAGGATCATGGACGTTCACAGGCTATTATGCCCGTTTTAGTTCCTTAATGCCCAGAATTTCTCAGGGTTTATTTCGAGTCATTCAAGGGAAAATCTTAAGTCTTTCAGAACATAGGGATATCGCCGGAAATTACGTTGCTCCTACAACCCATAACGAACTTATAATCTCCGACAGGCTACATGGCATAGGTATGTTCAGATAAACTAGATATTCTGCGCAAGTTTTACAGAAGCATCTGTTTTTCTCCTTATGTTTTCGGGGCCCTGCTCTTGACGTAAATATACAGTTGTTCTTGACTTTCCATTTCCTAATATATATCCAAAATTTATTCTGGAGTCGAGCCTGTTTCCGTTAGGGAATGTTTTATCCCCGGATTTGATATTAATTAAACTAACGGCTGATATAATTGGGAGCTAAAGGAAAGTTTGTCATCTAAGCCGACTTAACCTGAAATGGGGTTTGAATGCGCTGAAAGGAAATTCTAACTAATTCTAAAAGCGCCCTCGGCATTAGACGCATTTGGTGTGGACATACATATGTTCATAACACATAATTGGCCATTACAACCCTTTAGTCAGAACTACGGCCTAGTATCTCACCACTCATGTTGTGTGCCTTAATTTTATATTTGAGTGGCGAGACCTACAGTTTAACGTCGACTACGAACGATAGATTTTGAGAAACTTTTCATGGCAATTTTATTTACTCTCAGAGATCTGCTGAGAGGAAGTCGCCGAAGAAATATTTTTTTTTTTTTAATTCGTTTTGATGTCTGGCCTGGGGTTTGAACCCGGGCTTTACGTCTAATAAGCGAACACACTACCTAGTAGGCTACGGCGACTCTGCCTCAACCTCTCAACCTAAAAACACGGTACAAAATGATTTAGGTGTACCTTTAATAAGGTCGTTCTCTCAATTTGTTATCTTATCACCCTTTCTTTTTCAGTGGTGGTGCTATCAAATAGCTGCTGCAGGTTTAGAATTAATTACTTATTGCCTTGATGACGCACTTTGTCTTGATCCCTCAAACGCTCACACAGATGATTCGTTCTCTACTCGCACGTTTTCTAACAATGTAAAAAGATTTGTAACTAATGTCCGTAGAAACCACTTCATCACTACATCAGACCATCTCCCAAAGCAGTCGTCTGCAAGACATTGTAGTGGTCCGCTAGTCAAATTGAGTAAGCTATACCTATCAGCAGCGCAAAGCAGCATGCATCCACAGATTTATACAGTGAAAATCTGTTAAGATTTGTTTGCGAGGTACAATAATACATGTACAATGGGTCAACTTGACCTCTGGGTACTGTACTCGTGAAGTACACGTCCTCTAACCTAGAATAAAAAGTTTTCAAATATCGGGTTTCTTTTGAGCTTTAGTAGGTCAAACAGATTTTCTGAAAGGCCCTTTTCTTCATACTGCAAGTAACGCACATATTTCTGACGTGCGTATTCAGTTCGTAAACAACTATTATTCCCTAAGCGCATGCAAATACAGTGCACGACATATACCTCAATCTATTGATATTCTTGGATAACAAAGTCCTTAAGACTTTTGCGATGGGATGATTTTTTCAATGTCGCTGATGCATAGGCCATCCGCTGCGATTTATGTGACTTTGTTGATTTGATCCAGCCATTTCCTTTTGTGGTATGTTTCACTTCTTTGACCAGTTTCTTGTAACGTACCTGCAGGTGTATTTAAATCTACGAGTTCGAGTTCTAAAGAACTTCAATAACGGTTTTCTTCCGAAGTTCGATTATGAGCAAGGACTTGTTGGAGATCCATTCCTTATGGTCATGTTCCTTAAGGTCAGGAATTTATGTGGCGGGATTCTTAAACTCTACATTTTTCGACTTTCCGACAAGATAAGCTTTAAGGACTAGAATTTATCGTACCCCCGAACCTCTCAACATATCCTTAAGAGAATCATCGTCTTTCATCATAATTGTTGACGTATAATCTACACGAATTTATTCGTTGTTTATCGGCCGTAATGACTAAAGATTGAAGCAAAACTATGAAATGGTTGCTATTTCGTAAAGGCTGCATGAGAACAACCACATTGATAACAATAGTTTGACAGATAAGAATGTCAAACTGTGTTGTGTTGAAGCCTCTGTTCAGAAAGGTTTGGCAAGTCATCATGAATTCTACACAGCCCGGATAATTCGTCTAAATTGTGGAAGTAAATCTGTTGACGAAGATCATAGATCATCTGGTCCACTTTGCAATGTCCACTCATGAAACTCTTTTCTGGTTAAATGGCGACGTTGAGAAAATTGACAGTTTGGTGCAGATTTCTCCGAAATGAGTCCATCATAGGGGGTTTCACTTTGTCATTGAATTTCCAGAACCGTATTCAAAAGCTAAAACTGAACTATTTCATGTTATTCAACATTTCTTATCACTTAAATGTCCATTTCTTTCAATTAACCATTGAATTCATTAGCAATCCAAGCGAATAAATATTCTAACCTATATTCGCTGAGATTATAACCGCACTTCAAACAAAGTCCGCAAAAATGATGTGAAAAAAATAAACAAAAACTGGATAAAAAATTAAAAAAAAAATAAACAAAACGAGATACCGGAAAAGAGAAGAACCGGTAAATATTTAATTTGCGGAAGTAATTGCTCCAAAAACAGAACGAAAAAAAAAGGAAAAAAATTAACAACACAAATATTTCAATATGTCAGCTCGTTTAACACATAAACACACACACACACACACAGTAATAATATCTCACTTTCACAGCTGTACGCTAACATACATACTCTTTCAGTGTGTAAAATAATAAACAAGCCAGCGGGAACTAAGTGGTAATGGAAAGAGAAAGAATTAAGTGGCCTTGTGATAGGCCTTTAGTTAATATTTTAGATGAGAATTTGGACTGTAAATAGGCTACGATGGAGAAAGGTGCTTTAATTAAAAGCTTTACACACTAAGTCCTACATTTTCTCGCTAGTGTGCGTGCTTGTAGTCGCCGTAGTCTAGTGTGTTGGCTTATTAGACGTGAGGCCATGGTTCAAACCCCAGGTCAGATATCTCCAACCAACCGAAATATGAAAAAATATTTCTTCGGCGAGATTAAATAAAATTGCTATGAAAAGTTTCTCAGTAATCTGTAGTTCAGAGCCGATTTTAAACTGTAGGACCCTCCACTCATGTAAAAAATTAACATACACAACATAAGGTCGTAATCCCGACTGAATCGTTGTAATGACTAATTATGTATGTGTGTGTGCTTTCTCATAGGATTTTTTGAATTAAAGCAGAATTCTTTCGCCTTCCTTCTGATTCGTGCTTGGGTTGCTTGGTGTAGCCAAGCATTTTTACTGCTTTGCCTATTATTTTCAATATTTTCTGTGGAAAATGGCGATTAATTAAGGCCATCAATGTAAAAAAGGACGAGTAAAACTTTTCCACAGCTTGAAAGATTGTTTAAAGTCAAGATTGATAAAACCAGCATAACTTATTTACTTACTTACTTACTCAATTGGCCATTACAACCCTTCAGTCAGGAATACAGCCTAGCTTCTCACACCACTCATGTTGTGTGCGTTAATTTTATACTTGAGTAGCGGGACCTACAGTTCAACGTCGACTCCGAATGACATATTTTGAGAAACTTTTTCATGGCAGGTTTATTTACTCTCAGAATTTTTTACAGAAATCTGCTGAGAGGAAGTCGCCGAAGAAATATTTTTTTTTCATATTTCGTTTTGATGTCTGGCCTGGGGCTCGAACCCGGGTTTTACGTCTAATACTACCTACTAGACTAGCGCGACTTCATAAATTGATTTTAAATAACACCATGGTGGTGGCACAAAATACGTTGATTCGCTAAACTCCAATTGAGGGTTATAGGAATTATATCCGCCCCCTATTAAAATAGAAAAGACATTAAGAAAAATTCGTTTCTTGTCCATTTCTAAAAGGCCCGAATAACGTAAGGCCTTGTTTCATACATCGCAATTGGTTGATTTGCTAGTTTCTCTTTTTAATGACACCAAAAATAAACAGAGTAATTGCATTTGCTGAGTACTTTTCGTCTCCTTGTGCTCTCCATGACAGTACTACAACAACTGGCTCATACTAGAATTCACTTGCAGTAGTAGTATGTGCAGTGTCGAACGACTACGATAAGTTAACGTAAGAGAAAATGGTAACACGAGTCTGTGTGTATTTTACTCAATGTATGAATAATATGCGGATGTGTTACAAATACATATTAGAAGAAGACTTTATATCAAGAATACATGAGTTCGAATATGAAGAGATGATATACATAATATAAACAGTGGGCTAACGGAGAGAAAAAATTAAAAAAAAAATAAGTAAAAAAGGCCTTTAATTGATGAGAAACATTGCTGATTCTCTCTTAAAATGTGGTAGTACATAATAAAATTTGTTTTTAAAATTTCTGCATATAAAGGAGCATTCGGAATTAATATTTTGGAAAGCAATGATGAAAAATCTTTTCGTTATCCCCCGGTTTTTAACCTGAATTGGTATGGTATATATAGTCAAGCATTTTAATGACTACATATAGTAAAAGCTGACTGCTTCTATCCAATTAATTCATTCGGATGATGAAATTCTTTCGAGAGTTCGACCCAATGGGTTTCCTACAAATTCGATTTTACGTTCCTAAAATCAATTCTAGCTTGAATGATCTTATAGATGTCAAAAGAATTCTACAGCTCTTCTAGACGTCTCACAATAAGACTCTTACGACATTCGTTCATGGTGACAACAATGCTGTCACCGATATAATAGGTGAATTCATTTGACAGCCGGTGTAGTAATGCACGTTAGAGACCTCTTTGACTTTAAATGCTACAATATTACAACAATGCAAGAGAAATAAAGTCAATACAGTTACCACTCAAAGGATGTTCGTCATTGGTTAAAGCATTGGTTGCCCTTTGTGACGATTTTGAGTGTTTCGATCCTGACAAAAGTCCTGCGAGTCAATCATTGTCATGAAAAAGCTTCCGCATGACAAATTTATTGCGTGTTGCCTCTAAACTGTATATTCTGCAATCCTGACTAAAAAGTTTTAATTGCCAATAAAGTAAGTAGGTAATGTCAGTAAGTAAGTAGAAGTCGCCGTAATCTAATAGGTAGTGTGTTGAAATTTGAAAAAAATTTATTCCTCGGCGGCTGCCTATTAGCAGATATCTGGCAAACACCCTGAGAGTAAATAAATTTGACATGAAAAGTTTTCCAAAAAGTCTGTCGTTCGAATTCGACTTTAAACCATAAGTCCTGATGCTCGTGTATAAAATTAACACATACAACATAAGCGGTGTGAGAAGCTAGATCGTAATCCTGTAATAATTATAACTCCTTTTTGGACAGGAGTTTATGTTATTACAGATTCCACAGAAATCTTTATAGGACATTCCCAGCATGAGGTGTGTGCACACAATATAAGTATAAGGTGGCTTAGATAAACTCTGGTCAGGTTTAACTCAAATTTTATTTTGTCTGGCATCTCTGCAAGTGGACTCATTAGCTCATATATTTTTTGTAAATGAATAAAATTTGTGGGCGGCCTATGAAGATAAATGTCTATATGACAAATGAATTCAATTGAATTTTCTGTTGCACTAGCGTTTAAATAAATGAGGCTTTTTTGTTACATTCAATATATCTTTGTCCAGGTTCCCATATGAGGGCTACCGTTAATAACTCCCAACGAGACAGCCCATATTGTTGGAAAATATTAAATGTGTTTTACACACTCCCTAATGATCTAAAGGCTGCTTTACAGTCGAAAAATATTTCTCTTTTTTCCATTCGGTATACGATATATTTATGTCTATTGAAAACATAAAGTGTTCTCATATTTCCATACATAAGCCCACTGTACATCACTGTCATAATTACCATTAGCAGCATCAATATTATTGTCCTAAAAGCTGAACAGAATCTGTATCGAATATGTATCTAATACTTCAGAATAAAAATATATGTATTGAGTATGTAAATCTGTATACATAACTACGTATAAAGATAAAGTCGACAGCAAAAAGCTAAGAGGGATGGAGGATATACAAAAAACGATAAAAAGTATAAAAGAATTTAGCTGACAATAGCGTAATTGTTAACGCTTTGTTAACAATATTTACAAAAACAAAGAAAAAATATGCAAAGAAGAAAAAGGAACAAAAGAGGCAACTAAACACACAGTAAAATAAGTGACTTTTTGACACCAATTTTTATGGCAATTCTTTTTATTCTTTTTTTGCTTCTACGGCTTTTTATTAACAATATTTCTTTCATAATTTATTTATTTTTCTCTTTCTTTATGCTGTATTCTCTCAGTTTTATCTTTTTTGAGTTAATAATTTAAAAATTTTGAATAGCTTGGACATTGTCTGGATTTGCTTTTATTGTCTCTTTTTATCAGTTTATGCGGTTGCTGATTTCTGTACTGTACTTTGGCTTAAATTGTGCTTACTTAACATGCAACCATATGTTGGCTGTTGCACCAAAAAATAAATTTTTTTTGAAGGAAACGATTACGATACGAATTTCAATTCATTTTTAGTTTGTTTTTTCACTCACATTTTAAATATTTTTTTCTCTTCTTCTCTAGTTTGATTTCCTAAATTAGGTCATAACATTTTTTCCATGTTTCCATGTATTTGTTGTTATTATAGTTGATCAGCATGTTAGAGAAACTTTTCATATTTCATAGTTTTCCTTACAATCTGCATACAAAGTTATTGCTTAAGAGTATTACCTCTCATGCTTCTTTGGCCCGATTTTTTAAATTTTTATTATTTTCTTCTCGTTTCTTTACTCTGTAACAGAGTATAGCAGAAGAGCTGCATTTTATTTGAAGTTTTCTGTTAAAGGAATTTTAATAGTTTCCGTTAAAATTGTTGTTTATTTTTTATTTATTTTTTACACACGTTTTCTGCTTTCTGTTGCATTTATGGCAGTAGGAGAGTATTTTTTGTTTTTAAACTTTTCCTTTCCCACGCTCAAAGTTTTTGGTTTAATAATCTATATATGTATGTGGGGGCTCATGTACTCTGTCTGGCAGCAATATAGGACTCTTCTATATATTTACTAAAATGCTGTAAAATCGGTTGAATATGTTTTCTATTTACAAAGAGTCCAGGCAAAAACTGTTCATTACAACACTTATTACAACCCATGGTGTGATTGTCGTGTGCATTACTTTTAGCCATTAATGGCGGGACGTATAGTTTAACGTCGACTCCGAACAACAGATTTCTGAGAAACTTTTTCATAACAATTTTATTTACTCAAAAAGTTTTTGCCAGAAATCTGCTGAGGGGAAGCCGCCGTAGAAATATTTTTTTATATATTGTTCCAGATGTCTGAGCTGAGATTTAAACCACGGACTCTTGGTATTATAAGCCAAAACACTGCCTACTAGATTATGGTGATTTGAATCATTTCCTTTTCATCAAATGATTACTAGCAGCTTAAAACCACTGATAGGGGGTTTGAAGGCTCCATATAAAGGATTTCCGACTCAAGGAAATATTAGTTATTATTCGAGGCTGTCAAAGAAGTTCAATTATGCAAAGCCAATTACAATAACCTCCCAATCTAAAGCGTTATAATGTCTCTCCTAAGACCATCAAGGTGCTTTTAAATATGAACGGTTTTCTAATATTTGTACTACAAGCGATTCCTAATCTGAACAAATGTTCTTTGAGTTTACAAAGCTTGCTCAGAAACAAGGTTACAACTAAGGCCTTTAAAGTATTCATGCTCTATCGGAAGTTTTGGATTTCACCACCTAAGTGAAGGCACTAATGCAGCACAATCGCAATGAATAAGTTCCTTGCTCTTAAAGTCGCTTATATTGTGTACTTAAGGGTGCATTGGCTTGTAAAAAATCCAATTAAAGAACTTAAATTTTCTCTACTTAGGGGAAGCAACTTAGCCGAGATTCGGTCGTCCATTTAACCTGGCATTAGAGTACACGATTGTGATATGTTGGTTAGTTTAGTGGGTAGCTTGCCATTCACATGCAAGTTCTCTTGGTAGCCCATTTGGTTTATTGTGTTACACAGTGTGAGGTAAGCCAGCATGTCATGATGTCTTAGTGGTGTCTTTGAGCTACCTCGAATTCCGGACGAAATCGGCCTGTTCCCTTAGTGGCACGTTCTACGCCATGCCCAGATTTTTAAACGTTCTATCATCCAAAAACCGATGATGTGTTGTATTGATTCCGTTTCTTCCATATCCTGGCAGCTTTTGCGGTAATCCTGGTGGGGCAGACCTAGCTAGTTAGCGAAATCGATAATAGCACAGTGTCGCGTTAAAATTCCTGTTAAAGTTCGTACCGTTTTCTTGTCGAACTCAAGTAGTTTCTCGATTGACCTCTTGTCCACTGCTGGACGCATCAGATTTGTGATTTGCTAACCAGGTATGTTGGATCATCTATGGTTTGTTGAATTTCGTGCTGCTTTTTCCAATATGAAAAATTATTCCTGTAGAAGCGCATATATCCCGTGTTTCGTCTCCTCTTCAAGCATATTTAAGCCTTCAAGCATATTTAAACCCTTCAAGCATATTTAACCCTTTCATTTCCCTCTATGCCTCAGTGCAAAATTGTCACCAATAGACATCTATTGATTGGTACCAGTACTTAGTTCATAACTTTATTATTCCTGATTTCTGTGATGATTTTCGGAATCTAGTGTACAACCTATGTATGTCAATTACAAGTGGCCAGTTTAACGAATAAAACAACAAAATAAACAAAATAATTTTAAAAAAAATATTCAACGACATTCAACCACTTAATAATTAAATTTTTGTTTTTTGGTAGAGTACTCAAAACAAAAAATTTTTAAAACAGTAACAAAACGTTTATGATTCATTCACATTCTTTGAATTTTTGCGGCATAACAACTAAAGCAGCAAGAGGAACACAGTAATTAAATGCATTAAACGAAAGGCATTCGTTGTGAAATACTGCTTAAAGAGATGAAGCATCATCAGCACATAGAAGAATTATAATGAAAGTAAAAACAATAAAAAATGCAAGAGCAACACAAAATACCAGTGGTCTGTAACAAATTAGAGCAACCAGGCTGAAAAGCCCAACATGTGTAACCAAAGCAAGCAGTTTATGATTTATCTTTTAAATGAATTTAGTCTGTAATTTAGTAGTAACATGGAAGTGATTTTTTAATATTGATTCCAATAGCTTTATTTGATTTGCTAAAATTCCTTTGACTTATTACTTCTATGGCAGTAGTAAATTATCCAGTTTTTTTTTTTGTTTTTTAAAATATTTCAAATACTAAAAAATCAAATTTGTTGGTGGGTTTAACTGAAACTTTATTGTTGATTTTCGCTTCTCAGAATATGAATTTACGGAGTTAATTTCAGATTTAATTTTATAAATCAGATTTAACACATTAAATGATGACACAATGAGTTTAAAGTGAATTTTTAATTCAGAATATTTTTCTAATAGAGAAGTCCCACAGTGCTGAATTTTATTATAGGAGCAGTAAATTTTATAAAAACAAAAAATATAAAATGATTTGCTACCTATTGAGTAAGTATTAATATCACTTTATATGCCATTACAACTCTTTCGTCAGGATGACGACATAACTTCCCACACCGCCCTTGTTGTGCGCATGACTGCTTAACATCGACTTTGAACCAAAGATTTGAAATATTTATAGTATAGGGTGTTTTTTATAGAGGTATAGAACTTTAAGTTGCAATAAAACAACGATGGATTTTTCGATTGACATGAATTTTATTTATCCGAAAGATAATCCTGTGGCATTACATTTCAAATATGATTTCTGGCATATGAACGCCACGGCTGGCGCGGATGTCGTCCAATCTGGACGTCCAATTTTCGATGACTTTTTCCAATATTTGTGGCCGTATATCGGCAATAACACGGCGAATGTTGTCTTCCAAATGGTCAAGCGTTTGTGGCTTTACCTCATAGACCAATGACTTTACATAGCCCCATAGAAAGTAGTCTAGCGGTGTTAAATCACAAGATCTTGGAGGCCAATTCACAGGTTCAAAACGTGAAATTAGGCGGTCACCAAACGTGTCTTTCAATAAATCTATTGTGGCACGAGCTGTGTGACATGTTGCGCCGTCTTGTTGAAACCACATCTCCTGGACATCATGGTTATTCAATTCAGGAATGAAAAAGTTAGTAATCATGGCTCTATACCGATCACGATTGACTGTAACGTTCTGGCCACCATCGTTTTTGAAAAAGTACGGACCAATGATTCCACCAACCCATAAAGCGCACCAAACAGTCAGTTTTTCTGGGTGTAACGGTGTTTCCACATACACTTGAGGATTACCTTCACTCCAAATGCGGCAGTTTTGTTTGTTGACGTAGCCATTCAATCAGAAGTGCGCTTCATCGCTAAACAAAATTCGCTTATGAAAATCGGGAACACAGAACCATTATTTTCGAAATAAAATTGCACTATTTTCAAGCGTTGTTCAGGCGTGAGTCTATTCATGATGAATTGCCAAACCAAACTGAGAATAAATCACTTGACAGCTGTTAAATCGGTCGCCATCTTGAAAAGTAATGCCAACTTAAAGTTCTATACCTCTATAAAAAACACCCTTTACAAGCGATTTCTAATCTGAACAAATTTCCAAGGCCTCGTCAGAAGTACCATTACGACTATATGCATGGTCTAAAGCAAGAATAAAATCACTTCACAAGAATAGTATCTTGAGGAGAGTCTTCGCATCTCTCATACAGTCACCTAAAGTGAGGAAATTTCTCTTCCCACTAAAACAAAAATTTTTTATCACGTAAGCAGTAAAGGACCCGTCTTCATGCTGTATTGCTAAGTCTTGATGTAAAATATTTACCGAAATCATAGAATGCACTGCATCTATGCAGCCTGCCACATGACTTATCAAATAGGGATGTCCCATGATAAATCTCGTATTTGGCTGGTCTCGCATTATCTTAACCATGCACACACCAAGCACAAGAGCTCTTTACTATTTGCAACGGACTTAAATTCAACAGAATGCCCATTGTCGTTGTAGGATAAGTTTTCGTTGTCCCTGTTTCCTCTGTATCCTGTTCAACTCCATTTGAACTCTTGTAAGATTCATCTGCCTATCCTATTCAATGCTCTATCTATGACCTCGCGAGGTGTGTCATTAAATACGTCCTTTATTGCAAATACTTCCTTGACCTCCAAGGACTATTAAATGGCTTCCAAGAAATTCAAAAGAGCCTTAGTAGAGACGCAATATGCGTGTTGCCTAGAATGCAATTACACATCTTATGAATCGACCACAGCTTTCTCAAGCATTTTCAACATAAATCGAGTGGGAAAAATTTTGGGTGTATAGTATCTTATTTCTCACACACTTAATAAAATGAAAAAGTAATCGATAACAACTATTAGTACTGATACATATCGGATAGTATCACAATAAAATTATACAACTATGGTACAAAAAAAAACCTTTTTAGATCTTCTTTTAACTTTTATATCCCACTACTGTACTTATATTTATAACCAGCACTGTGTGTGTTATTGTTTTAAAATTTTTGTAGATTATTTACCGGTATTTTAATACGAAATGAATATAATTGGAGAGCAATAACTGTTTGTTTGTTTGTTTGTTTGTAAGTTGATTTCTGTGTGAATATTTTAATTGTAGGTGGTCGTACAGTTGTTGTAGTTGGTGCAGTTGTTGTTTATTAATATTTTAATTTTTATTTGTTTTCGTGAACAAGTCACGGTCAATATAAATAAAAAAACAACAAACTTACCATTGTTTATAGCAGAGCGGACCGAATAACACAATAAACAAATGTTTGTTCTGAATTCGAATAAAGAAGGCAAATTATATACAACACAATTTAAGTTTGAATTGAATTTTATTTTTTTACGCCTTTTGCTTGCAAGCATTCAGTGGCCACAGTACTTGATGATGAAATTTTTTATTTTTATTTTTTTTTTTAATATTTTTAATGATTTTTAATAATTTATATGGAATAGTGCATGATTTAATAATTTATGGTTTGTTTGCATATTTCCAAAGAAATTTCAGAAGGTTCCGAATTATTTAATCATATGCTAATTGCAATTGTTTTAAAATATTTTTGCATAAAACAATTTTAAAAAGTATTTTGAATTCAACAAAAAAAAAAAAACAATATTTTGAATCAAGGTTAAAATATTTTATGGAATGAAAATTATTTGGAATTAACGCAATTAAATAATCGTACAAATAATTTATGAGAAATGCTTATTCCAGTGGTAAATATTTTTTTAACATCACAATATTCGCTTCATCTCAACCATCTATCTAGCATTCACTGTTGATATTACTGTCTTGACAGACTAATTGTGTCAAAACTACAAACTTGTTCAAACTGTATTAGTTGCATAAAATTATCGCATATACAGTGACATAATCACGATGCTGATCTACTTTTACACAACCTTGCAAAGACTGGGAATAAGGACAGGCAGGTCCTTCCATCATCCGGACCTGATTGCATTATGAATTGTAGGGGTGATAAATACAGAGATATCTCGGACAGCTTACATGTAATAGTATAACATTCTGTTAAATGATGTTCGTCATTGTACTAGAGCCTTGTGCATTTTGTGAAGGCTTTTAACAGGAAATCTTAATAAAATTTAAAGCTCTTTGGCCTAAAAGTTATCTCATGTCGGTAGAAAATCCAGCTTCAATACATACCTACATAGATATATAATTTGTCCATTACAACCCTGCGACAAAATTACAACCTAGCTTCTCGCATCATTTATGTTCTGTGTGTTAATTTTATACATAAGTGGCGAAAAATACAGCTTGAAAGGAGACTCCAAACGACAGATTTTTTTTTGGAGAAATTTTTTCATGGCAATTTTATTTACTCTCGGAGCTTTTGCCAGAAATGCTGCTGAGAGGAAGTTGCCGCAGAAATGTTTTTACAAATTTCGCTTGGTTGGAGATGTTATAACCCACTAGACTATGACGAGGATATTGTAACACTTATCTTCAGAAATAGCATTACTGATGGTATTATCCGATCATTTTACAAGGCATCAGGTAGTACATGTAATATTGCTAAAATGAATGGATATGAAAAAGACAGATCTTGTCTTCTTCGCAAAGTTGCGAATCTCGTAGGCTACTATACCATTACAGGCATCTGATAGACTTGGCATTACCTCAAATGATTTTTGCATGAGCTGTAGGTGTAGTTGTCATCTTTTTGAAACTGGCTATTGAAATGTAAAGGCGCATGTTTTAACTTCTCATATTCCGTCATTGTTAACTGAATTTTCTAACTCCGATTTCATAAATTTATATTTTGAAGTTGGATTGGTTTACTAAAGTCTACGTAGTCTAGGGACATAAGGCCACGCTTAAAACCCCAGGTCAGACATCTCGAACATAACGAAATATGAAAGAATATTTCTTCGGCGACGTCTTCTCTGCAAATTTCTGGCAAAAACTCTGAGTGTAAATAAAATTGCCATGAAAAAATTTCTCAAAAATCTGTCGTTCGGAGTCGATTTGAAACTGTAGGTTTCGTATAAAATTAACCCACAAAACATAAGTGGTGTGAAAAGCTATGTAGTATTCCTGACTGAAGTGTTGTAATGATGAATTCTGTATGTTAGGTCTGCCGAGGAGGACAATATCGTGTGTCAGTGTCTTCTTTCTATGAAGAGGCAGAGGTCTTCGCATTTTTTGTAATTTTTAACTGAATTTTCTAATTGCAATTGAAGCATTCATTTTTATTTTTGAGCTGGATTGGTATACTTTAGAGAGTGTTTGAATTTGACTTGTGATATCAGAGTAGTTTCCGAGTTGTGCGGCTGCAGGGTATGCTAACTGTTACTACGATCGCTAAGGGAAACGCCATTTTTGAGTGTAATATCAAGGAGACTTAAGCGAACATTTGCTACTGACGGAATAAAGATTTAGGGACTCTAAAAGCTATCTGTCATGCTACATATCTGTTTTTTATAATGCCATGGCATTAATTTTTATTAAAATCAATTTCGGACGTAAGGCTCATATGTGAATCCAATCCTGAGGATATGATGGACGCGTAACTATTGATAAACGTTACATTTCACTGAAATCTAGCCTACAAATAGAGCAGAACTATTTTTTTTTAAGTCTCCGTGGTCTAGTAGGTAATGTGTTGGCTTATTAGAAGTGAGGCCCCATTTCAATCCCCATGTCCGACATCTCCAACAAAACAAAATATGAGAAAATATTTCTTCGGCAACTTCCTCTCAGCACATTTCTGGCAAAATCTCTAAGAATAAATAAAATTGCCATGAAAAGTTTCTCAACAAATCTGTTGTTCGGAGTCGACTTTAAACTGTAGGTTCCGCAACTCATGTATAAAAATTAACACACACAACATAAGTGGTCTGAGAAACTAGGTTGTAATCTTTACTAAAGGGTTGTTGTTGTATTTTTTTTTTAAGTTGACTTTGGGATGTATTAACTTTGGAGGGATTCTTCTCTGTGTATATTGTATTAAAAACCTAAATAATCTTCTATTTAAAGAAAAAATATTCATCACCATAATTATTGAAATTAATTGCTAACAACAGGCCATCGTCAATCAAGCATAATAGAATAAAGAAAATAAAATGCAAATAAAATTTAAATAACCACAATAACAATTAAGCATTTCTGTAAATTATTTCAATTTATTGGACACTTGAAGCCCACACTTTGACATTTTGAAACTATTGAACACACAGTGTAATTTATGGATTTGTAATACAATCCACTAGCACTACTGCTTGAGTGATTTTGTAAACCTTAAAATTTTGAATATATTCGGGGATTGATACATTATTGTTCATTAAATCACCTAAACGCATTCAAATGTCATGAGATAATAATGGAAAACAGGAAAATAAGCAATAAAAAATTCAATTTAATTCATTCGTTTAATTCATGCAAATGTAGTGAAACATTATTCTTTGATAACATTATCAGCAAACAATATCGCTATTATGATTGTCATCATTATTGTTATGAGTATAAATCTTTTAATTGTGTCTTCAAAACAAAAGCAATTATAAAAAAACTACACTTTTCAATTCAATAAAGAATTCAATTTAAAATTAAAATTCATTGAAATTTTATTAACGAAATACATACTCTCGTATATGGCTTAACAACTACTAGCAGAGAGTCAATTCAGTTTAATTTTTATTTTAACAATAAATGCATAATTACTGCAACAACAACAACAACAACAACGATTTAAAAATGTAATTGTGAATAATACAATGATACAATGATTGTTAATAAATATTTGGTCAAATCACACAAGCCGTTGTATCGTTGTATTCATTGTATTGTTGGAAGAACATACAACAGTGTATGATTGTTGTTGATAATTTTCATATAAAAATCCGATACACTTATACACATTTTTTCCATATGTTTTTAAAAGTTGTATTGGTTTCGTGCTATCAAATTGTGTGAATGAAAAAAATGTTTGTATGTTTTCATATGTTTTTAAAAAGTTGTGTTGGTTTCGAGCTATCAAATTGTTTGAATGCCACGAAATACACAATACAGCATAGCATTAAGCGTTCACAAACAAACAAATGTATTCAATACAACATACACGATACAAAGTTGTGTGAATTGCCCAATTATAACTATGTATGAGTATTTAATACTTTTTTGTTGAACAATAACTGAATTTTTATTTTACATGAAATAAAAACTCTTATTCGCAATTAAAAACTGAAACGAATTAAATAATTTTGGCGTAGAGTACAATGATACAATGACGCCCAGTTTTTTCGAAAATTTTTCAGTGAAATGTAATAAAGAGTATGGAGGAAGGGAAGAGGTAGTAGTGTTTCATGTATAATAGATTTAAATTTGCGTCAGGAAAAACATGTCGAGCAAAACTGTTCAACGTAGAGAAAAATTTGTCTCCACAATACATCATCGATTTTGCCAATCGACTATGAACGGAAAATTTTCAGGAACGAATCCCCTTTAATTCACTAGTGGACAATACGTTTTGGTAACGAAGGTATTGTGAAATCCAAGCTACATGAAGCAGTGCTGAAATGAATCAATAGATGTGGTTACATCACAGTCATTAATAAGCACCATTACGCTTCCTGTACAAAGACGCGAAAGCTAACTAAAATAAAGAGACCAGATATAAGGAGATCAGATGCATGCCTACATAATTGGTCATTACAACGCTTTCATGAATGGCAGGACCTACAGTTTAAGGTCGACTCCGAAAGAAATATTTTTGAGAAACTTTTCATGGCAATTCCATTTACTCTCAAAGTTTTTGTCAGAAATCTGCTGAGAGTAAATCACCGAAGAAATATTTTTTCCTATTTCGCTCGAAATGTCTGACCAGAGGTTTGAACCATGGTCTTGCGTCTAATATGCCAACACAGTACGTACAGTGGAAATATAAGCAGAAACGAACAATTACCGAATAGCCAAATGAATAGCCACGGCAGTAGGATTCATAAAAAAACCTGTATGTTGGCAGATTGATAGTTCCAGTTTTAGAATCGGATGCAGAAGCCTATGCTCCTTGTAGAAACTAAAAGAGTCGATATATTCTACATATAATCGCATTTATTATTATTGCGGTGAAAAGACACCATAGAGTTGTGACCATGTGATATATTGCCCTCTCTTCATACTTTATATGGTATCCCTATAATGACAAACTTCAGAATGCTGTTTGGTGTCAACAATACCATTTCCCTGCACAACTTCTGATATACACCCAGGTGTTCCCTCACATATTCCAAGAATATGTAAACAACAATCGTTTGTTAGATTTTTACAACGGAGATCTTCAAACTACGATTATTCTCTTCACACGGAACGCGTCTTTACACAAGACTGACTGAATTTTTACTGATCCTGTTGCCTGCTTTGTCTTATCTTTTATATAGCAGGGTAAACAGTCTGATGAATGCTCTTGAAGGAAAATGACTTTGCCTTCGAAAAATCTCTATAAATGTAAACATGTTGTTTACGTTATTGTTCTTTGTGTATTTTCGTTGAGCATACCTTTCTAAACATCGGCCCTCATCATTCGTACCAACTATTAAAGCCATCACTAGAAAAGTTATGGATTTTATTTCCGAAATTTCTAATGTGAGAGAATCGGTACCTGGTATTCCCATTTAATTTGATGTGTTTCCGACTGTGTTGATAATAAGAAATTTATTTCAGACACAAAACTTTTACTTTCAAGATCTTCACACCAAATTTTGTTTGCATTATTGTCTCATTCTCTTATTGTTTAAATATATTCATAATTAATGAGTGAATGAGAAACTAACCAAAAAAATATTCGTTGATTTCCTAAATGACTTGTTAATTAAATAAAAGTTTTAATTTTATTTTTATTGACCAATTATGGCCTTAAGCTATTGAGAATTTTATTGCAACGTAAAAAATCAAAAGACTGTGAATTTCATTTTTATGATCTGGAAAATATTTGCAAAAACAACAATTTTATTCTTTTATTATATGTACCATGGAGCCATTGATTATTATTAACTTAACACACTGGTTTAGTTGTGGTCAAATAAAATAAAAGATTTCTTAAAAAAAAAATTTTAATTCCTTTGCTTCTCTATATTAAGTGTCATAAAAATCATGTCTAGTGTTAAACACTAGATAGGAAAGAGTGCAAATATTCCATTAACACAGCATGGCTGAATGGTATCATAAATGGACGTATATTTTATTCGTAGGCTACATTAATATTATTAAAGAAAATAAAATTGCTTATTTTGAAATCATCTATTAAATCCATAAAAAAATTAAAATAAGGAACGTAGTATTCTGAGGAACTTAATTCTGAATACAAATTAGACGACCTGATGTTGGAAGAAAATACTGAGTACCATATATCAGCAATGAGTATTCCAAAAGATGAGTAGATTCGAATCATACTCATAATTTCTGATACTTACTTCATACGTATTTTAATATCATACTCATACTACTCATATTAAAAGTTTGAAGTACTCATCGTACTCATACTTACAAAATGCGCATGATATTGTGGATTTCCTTTACTCAACATTTACAAGAATCACAAAATAAGTATGATTCGCGTACGACCACTACAATACTCACTAGCAGGTTGTGTGTTTGCATTGCTTGCTGTCTTTGTCTTTTTCTTCCTCATTTTTTTTGTAAATGCAACAACAACTAAGACTGTAAATTGTAATGATTCGAATCACTTGAATCATTTATGAGTATTATAAGAATTTTTCTAAATTTATGAATCTGAATGAGTAGGCGTATGAATCAAACATATTTCGAATGTTATGAGTTTGATGTCAACGTTGTACTCATTGCAACCTGTACTTATAAATCAAAGTTTGTAGTGAGTACGAATGAATCAGAGTAGTTGAATTTCGATACTGTTGACTCACTCATACTCAAAATTTTATGAGTACTTATGAGTAGCGAAAAAACGAAGTATTGCTGATCTCTGCTGAGTACTTGAAAATTTTAGATACTGATCACTGATACTGATTAAAATTTGTAGCGCCTCTAATGGCTAAAGTCTCCGACTCAATAATGAACTAAATGAACTTCGTTCACAGGAGTCACCATTTTGAATCTCCTAAATTGAAAAATTTACAATAAATCTGAGAACCTATAATTAATGGATAGTATCCGGATCTCTAATACATTCAGATTCAATGGTACTTATCAAAAGCTTCTCTCTTTTAAAAATGTTGTGTAGTATAGTTTAAATTAATTGCTGGAACATTTGTTTCAACTGCATAATCAAAAGGATATTTGCAAATATCGCTGTTGTTGGGCTGTCGATCAATTTATTTAGATGGACTGCTAAACATATGAACATATCACAACGACCGCACTGTTACGCCACAACTTAGATGCATCTAAACTAACAAGAACTACCCGAGTAGTTTTTAGAAGGCATTATTGCCGTAGTCTATTAGTGTGTTGGCTTGTTAGATGTAAGTCCTCGTTTCAAACTCCATCCCACACGTCTCCAACAAAACGAAATCCAAGAAAATATTTCTTCGGCGACTCTGTCTACGCAGATTTCTATTAAAAACTTTGAGTGTAACTAAAATTGCTATGAAAAGTTTCTCTCAAATCTGTCGTTCAGAGATAACTTTAAACTGTCGGACCCGCTACTCGTGTATAAAATTAACACACGCAATAGAAGTGTTGTGAAAAACTAGGTCGTAATCCTTACTGAAGTGTTGTAATGACCAATTATGTATGTATGTATGTATGTCCATATTCGAATCAATTTTATGGAACATACATTGCGCTCAAAATAATCTATTCAAGAAGACCCCTCTGAGAGCGTAACTTTAACAGTGAACATCAGAATGAGGTCAAGCAGTATCACCAGCAGAAAAATTTGCCTCAATGAACAAATTTCCTTTTTGTTTTCACAAAATGCGTTCTTTCTAGACATAATCCAATAACCCTACATGCCTGGGAGTTAACTTTGAATGACACTTAAACCAATCAAAAAAAAATTATATGAAATGAAACTGAAAAAGAGTAGCAGATCTTAAGCCATTTTTCTGTGTACACCAGCATCAAAAAGCTGTTCTTTTGTGGAATGGGTACCCTGGTAATCTAGTAGGTAGTGAGCTAGGCTATTAACATGAGACTAGACTATTATTATGTCCACATGTCCTTCTTATCTTGGCGTATGAGAATTTTCAGACCCTTGTAACGGTCATTATGCGGACTTGAGAAAGATGTAAGTCTTTAATTCTAATCTATCATTTTGAGTTTCATTTCAAACTAGAAAAAAAGTATGTAGAGTAACTTACTGTCCAGTTTGCATGACCAAACAATTCGTATTCATTTTGTTGTTTTTAAATACAAAACATAATTAATTGTTGCATTAATAATTTCTGAGAAATTGTTATTTGAAATTGTTCTATTCAAAAAAAAAGGCTCAATGAAATTATTCATGTGAATAAAACAGAGATAATTTTCTTAGAATTTACTATTATAGTAGACAAATACACATACATATATAAATACTGGGATAATTAATTGTATAGAAAATTTAAACACAAACGTACAGATATTTAAAATCCAAATAACTATGTAATTAAGTATTTGTGTTATTTATTTTGGAACAGACATACACTGCATACACATACACACATATTTATTTGTATCTGTATGCTTTATATTCAAGAGAGAGAATATCAAGATACATACATAAACAAAATGCATACATACATAATTGGTCCTTACAATCCTTTAGTCAGGATTACAACCTATCTTTTCACACCACCTACATATGTTGTGTGTGCTAATTTTATACATGAATTGTCGATGTTGATGTCTGAGCTAGGGTTTGAACCAGATATCAGCAATGAGTATTCAAAAAGATGAGTAAATTCGAATCATACTCATAATTTCTGATACTTATTCGCATTCATACTTATTTTAATATCATACTCATACTACTCATATTCAAAGTTTGAACTACTCATCGTTCTCATACTTAACAATCCGCATGATATTGTTGATTTCGACTCTCCTTTACTCAGCATTTACAGATATCAAAAAAATAAGTATAATTCGCGTACGAGCACTATAAGACTGTAAATTTTGATGAATGATTCGAATGACTTGAATTTATAAATCTGAATGAGTAGGCGTATGAATCAAACATATTTCGAATGTTATGAGTTTGATATCAACGTTCTACGCATACTCATTGCAACCTGTAGTGAGTACAAATGAATCATTGTTTCAATACTGTTGACTCACTCATACTGGAAATTTCAGGAGCACTTATGAGTAGCGAAAAAACCGATTCATTGCTGACCTCTGGTCTGTACCTTCTGTTTAACGTCGATTCCGAAAGACAGATTTTTGAAAAACTTTTCATGAACATTTTATTTACCCTCCGAGTTTTTACCAGAAGACTGCTGAGAGAAAATCGTGGAAGAAATATTTTTTCCATATTTCATTTGGTTGATGTCTGAGCTAAGGTTTGAACCACGACTTTGCATCTAATAAACACAACCTACTATACTACAGTGACTTTAATTAAATTTATTAAATTATAGTTAAGTACTTAAACGTAAACTTACCTGTGCTTGTAGACGTATTAATGTGAAATCACCTGGTGCAGCTGTATTTATGCCATCCAACTCAGTTAAGGATGTCTCCTGTATTTGATTGGGATTCATCCCAATTTTAAAACATTAAATTTCGTATTTAAATTAAATTATTTCGTAATATTTTAAGAATTCTTTTTGAACTAAATTTCGTTGTAAAATTTTTTTTTTTTAAATTTAAACAAAAAATTTTCTTCACTTATTATGTTGGCCAAAAATTATATTCAACTGGGAATTTCTGAAAATAGAAGACAAGGAATAGATTTTTAATTGCACTTGAAGAATATATAGGAGAAGTTTTTGCAAATAAATATATAGAAAATGTCAGCGACAAGTTATTCTGAAGCTTGTCGAAATCAATCTCTGTTAACACAGCTTTGAGACAATATACCATATACAGATGAAAATATCTACATATTGTTACGTTTTTACCTTTTAAAAACTTTTAAAACATGAGCTCGTAAATTGCAAACAAAATAAAAATAAATTTGTGTTGCATAAACAATATCAATATCAATTTGCATAAACAATATCAATTATTAGATAATTATTTGATAGATCTTTAAATCGAAGATCTTCAAACCACGATTACTCCCTTCAAACGCACCACGTCTTCACACAAAACTGACTGAATTTCACTTCACTAACCTTCTATTTTGCCTTGCCTTTTATATGGCAGAGTAAATAGTCTGGAGGATGCTCTTGAAGGCGAATGACTTTGCCTTCTCGAAATCTCTATAAATGTAAGCACGTTATTTACATATAACCAATTGTATGTGAAGTAGTCAATCAAGCTACTTCAGCGACTGAGTCGCCTGCTATACCTTGATTTTTATATGGCAACGTAAACAGTCTGATGAATGTTTTTGAAGTCAAATGTTCATGACTTCGCCTTCTCGAAATCTATATATAAGTGTAATTACCGTTCACTCTGTCGTTGTTTACATTTATTCATGCTGGCGTTTGTTGTTGTATTTTTGTTTACTTGTTTACCATCTTTTTATGCTGGTGTTTGTTGTTATATTAAGCAGTACGATAATTTGTAAACAGGTTTGTTTACTTCATTGTTTTGTTTTTGTAGTTTTTATTGATAATTTTAATATTAAGCGATGAAAAACACAACACCAGTATCTTAAATTTTCATTTTCGTAACAATATGTGTAAGTACTTTAGATTTCAAACTTAAAGAAATTATTCCAAATAAAATTTAAAATTTAATATTTTGAAATGAAAAGAATTAGTTTTTCAATTTAAGCCACAAGTCTACAATTGTCTGCCATTGTTTGATTTCTAAGAAGAGTAAGAATACAAAAGTACCTTATTTTTTTCTATGGTACATAAAAAGAGAGAAGTCTCGTGCAATTAAACAATACGTTGTTGTTCATACGCTGCTTTAACCATCTTTTAAGGAGTGTAACTGTACGTGGAAAATTAATTGCATGTTCGAGTATAAGTACAGCCTCATGGGTTTACGAAACCATGAAGAGTTTATACCACAAGCAAAGACTTTTTTCATTTGTTTTTGTTTTTATTTTTATTAAATTTTTGTTTTGGGTCCCCGAACGAAACAACAACAAACCTCAAACTAGAAAATGAAACGAATTAAATGTTTTGCAAAATTGTTAACACAACACGGTAACAGTTGAGTGTAGAGCATATAAGGAAAGCTATGGGGAAATGGGACTGAATGTTATGAAAACTTTAAATAGAATTAATTTGTTCTACTTAAAGAGCATGTCGATAATATGCACATACAATATTTCAACTTTAAACATCCACTTTATGCCATTGGAAGAGGAATTGTAAGGCTTAAAATGAAGTATTATATGAGTTTATACATCAGTGGTGGGACTTATAGTTTAAAATCGACACTGAACGACAGATGTTATGAGAAACTTTTCATGGTAATTTTATTTACTCTTAGAGTTTTTGCCAGAGTTGAAGTCGCTGTAGTAGTGTGTTGGCATATTAGACGTAAGTCCACAGTTCAAGCCCCTAACTTGAGAGTTGTATTGGCCAATTATGTATGTAAGTATGTGCATTTCAGAGGAACACTGTAGTAGTACTTCTACCCACAGAACGTCGATCTTTTAGTATTTTTCTTGCCTGTAGAATCGCAAAATTTAAAAAAAAAAATTACTACTCTTACCTACTTACTAGCAACTTTTTCCTACACGAAACAGCCTTTCGTAAAAATTGAATACGTTTTTATTTAGAATAAGTATCCCATTCTCAACATCCGTCACAAGTTTTGTGTCCAATATAAGATTAAGATATTTTACGTTTGAAAACGTTTTCAAATTTAGTTATTCAGTCTGGGCAATCTAACGTAGTGAATACCACAAGTTCGGTTTTATGTGGATTAACACTTAGCCTCCATCTATTTGCTCAACTATAATCTCTTGTTAAAGCAGCTTCCAGAATATCGGTCATTACTGAGGAAAATTTTCCCGAAACTGCAGACATCATCGCACTCATGGGTTCTAAATTTGATGAAACCTAGTTTCAGCAAGCTCATCTATTGTTTCCTATCTTCATATATTTCAGTTCCTCAGAGTAATTTCGGTAAAAGCCTACCAAGCAGGACCTAAACTAACTTCTAAGGCCACAGTCTTTTGTCCTTACGGAAATTAATTCTTGAACCGGAGAGTAATGTCAGCAGTATAGCGTTATATACGAGAACAATCTGCATGTCATTGCCTTGTAATAAGATTTCAAACATTTCTCGAGATGGTAATATAGACACTAGCTCCCAATAGTTTCCAACGTTCTTACCTTCCCATTTTTTATGAGTTTGAATATCATTAGCAGCCATTACTGGCCCTATTAAAAAATTAGAAACATTATTAAAAAATATGTTTTGATTAGGGATGTATACATAATTGGTCAGCTAACGACCTAGTTTCTAACACCACTTATGTCATGGGTCTTAATTTTATACAAGAATAGCGGGACCTACGACTTCGATTAGTTATAATCCGTTGGAATATGTGGCCAAGGGATATTATACTTTTGACGGCAGTATCTTCCTAGTTGCAATAGTGGTTGACCACATTCCGAAATCCATTCAGCCGAAATCCTAACATTGTAGTGAATGTATAGAAACCGAATTGTCATTGTTCAGTACACTTTTCTTGTATGGAATCGTATGGAATTAATTTTCAAGGAAAAAAAGATTCTTTAGATTAACAGAACCTTTCCGTGCCCTATCAGTTCTAGAAGAAATTTAAGTAAACAACTGATTTCCGTAACATATTTGAAAGCGTCAAGTTACCAATGATCTTCGCCTAGATATTATATTCAAGTTTGAAACTGTAAATCACCGTTGCCCCATATCGCTTCTTAAATTTGAAAATAAATTTCAATTTAGTTCTGTAGGTGCATATGCATGCATTCGTATTGAAATATGTTCATAAATTAGGATAACCCTCTACCCCCCACCCCCCCCAAAAAAAAAAAAAAAACATTGTTTTGGAAAAACAAACGGCGAATTGTCGTAATAAACAGCTTTATGTTGCAAGTACGAGTATATTTTACATGCATGCACTAACCACTAACAAAATATAAATGAAAACCAACACTCATACATCTGTATATTTATACAAACCCAAAAATACCAACATGGTGTTCAAATCCACTAAAGAAAATACAAAAAAAAAATCAAACAAAAATCCGAAAAGAAAATGACTAAAAACCGCAAAGGTACTCTTTGGTTAACACATACACTCATGCGAGGAGCCATCATGTATCATATTTACATGTGTATGCATGACATACACACACATTACACCATATGAATGCATGTGTATCATGCATACATACCCTAAAAGGGAATGAAAATATTACTGCAGGTACACCAGGTTACAAGATTTTTTCGGTGAATCCTGTAGTTTTAAGAAAAGCAATGGTACCTAAGATACTCTTAAAATTCCACTGTATTGCACTGTTTACTGTTTGAAAATAACATCTATTTGAGCTACAGAATCTGTAATGTTATTACCGTAATATAAGTTAACACAATGGGCCTATGGTCCTAATGGCCCGTCACCTTACCTAACCTAACTTAATAAACACATCCCGCCTACACAATGACGGCTAAAAAAATCGTTTCAAGTAACAACAGTTTAAGGTTTAAAAAAGAAACAAACATTTCCCGTGTTTGTAACCCTCTACCCCCCACCCCCCCCAAAAAAAAAAAAAAAACATTGTTTTGGAAAAACAAACGGCGAATTGTCGTAATAAACAGCTTTATGTTGCAAGTACGAGTATATTTTACATGCATGCACTAACCACTAACAAAATATAAATGAAAACCAACACTCATACATCTGTATATTTATACAAACCCAAAAATACCAACATGGTGTTCAAATCCACTAAAGAAAATACAAAAAAAAAATCAAACAAAAATCCGAAAAGAAAATGACTAAAAACCGCAAAGGTACTCTTTGGTTAACACATACACTCATGCGAGGAGCCATCATGTATCATATTTACATGTGTATGCATGACATACACACACATTACACCATATGAATGCATGTGTATCATGCATACATACCCTAAAAGGGAATGAAAATATTACTGCAGGTACACCAGGTTACAAGATTTTTTCGGTGAATCCTGTAGTTTTAAGAAAAGCAATGGTACCTAAGATACTCTTAAAATTCCACTGTATTGCACTGTTTACTGTTTGAAAATAACATCTATTTGAGCTACAGAATCTGTAATGTTATTACCGTAATATAAGTTAACACAATGGGCCTATGGTCCTAATGGCCCGTCACCTTACCTAACCTAACTTAATAAACACATCCCGCCTACACAATGACGGCTAAAAAAATCGTTTCAAGTAACAACAGTTTAAGGTTTAAAAAAGAAACAAACATTTCCCGTGTTTTAAAATAACCATTTCTTGTAGCACAGTGTCACCCCGTATGCATATATGTATTCAAGTATTTTATTTTACCCATACTTTCGTACTCTTGCTGAGGACAGTAATGAAGACGAAGCTCTATTTTAATGTTAGCATAAAGTGTTGCCCTGTCTCAGTTTCCTTTGCCTGTTTCAACATCGCTCAAATGTGTCTGTGGTTGTGTAACTTTGGTAATGCTAACGTATGTCTAAATGTAATTTACATGCAAATATCACTGTTTCCCAGTGAGTCTTTTTTTTCGTTTACTTTTAAATGTAAATGGTGTTTAATCAAATGTTGGTAAACAACAGTAGCCATAGTGATATTTTAAGGCATTCTACTTTCTCTCTTGTGAACCTGAAAAGCATGAAGGAAATGAAAGAGATGATAAACATTGTATAAAGGTCTTGTCGGATGGGAAAGCTGCGCCACTCTACTCAAAAATTTGCTTTCTTACGGCTGACATCAATGATGAAATTTGCTGGTTATGCAAAGAGGGCACAAGCGGAGTTTCATCTCCGTCGATTAAGGTGCTTGGGGTAAATCATCAATATTCGCCATTATAGGATGGACATAGTCCTAAGAAGCAGGAAGTTCTTTAAGAAACTTTTGATGTGGATTCGTATATTCCCGAAATTGCAATTCCAATATACGTGACCTACATGAGATTTGTATAAAATTTTTTAAATAAATGTGATTTATTAAATTATCTGCTGAGAGGAAGTCGCTGAAGAAATATTTTTTCATATTTCGTTTTGATGTCTGACCTGGGGTTTGAACCGCCGCCTTACGCCTAATAAGCCAAGACACTACTAGACGACGGCGAATTATTAACGCCAAGATTTATTCATTTATTTAATAATTACAATACAATCACAAATTATATTTAAATATATACGAACTGTGTAACTTTGACCATATACTCGGTCGCAGGCCAGAGTTTCGCTAATAGTCCAGGTTAGCCAGAGCCAAAATAAATTATAAAAATGTTTGTTGGGTTTATTTATATGCCGAAAAGTAATTTTCTTACAAATACAAACCCATATTTACTAACAAATTATATACACATGCAAATTCTGTTATTGTTGCCACTTTTTATTCACGACAAGATTTTGGCTTATTTTATTGCATTTTGTTTTTTTTTTGTATACGCTGCACTAGACATATACATACAATAAAATTTTAACAAATAATACAGAGTATTTAAGAAAATCACCATAGCCTAGTAGGTAGTGTGTTGGCTTATTAGACGCGAAGCCAGGGTTCAAATCCCCGGTCAAACATCAAAACGAAATCTGAAAAAGTATTTCTTCGGCGACTTCCTCTTAGCAGGTTTCTGGCAAAAATTTTGGGAGTAAATCTGTCGTTCGGAAGCGACTTTAAGCTGTAGGTCTCGCCAATGTACCACATACTAGACTACGGCAACTTCAAAAGGACTGTACGAAAAGGGACGCATATATCACTTCCATTTGACAAAAATAATATTCCCAGCTTACCTCAGGCGTAATGCCTCTTTTTACCATATTTTACAGCGTTTTTAATGGCAGATTATTCGGAATTTTAATGAATACCTTGAATTTTTTGGGTATTTCAATGATATTAATTTGATTTCCTAATTGATTGATCAAAACAGAATCACTGTGAAATTAATCTCCCTACAATACGACTTTCTCTAAAAACTGCAAAACATTGCGAACGTCAACAGATTCACAGATTTGAGGCGTAACATTATGTAGCAACGAGGAAGCTAAAAAGGAACTTCAACGACTAAGCTTAGGAAGATGACAAGCGGTGGATTGTACTTCGGGTTGTAACCCAAAGGGTTTATGGCATCTGTGAAGACTGCAAACCTACGTCGAACAGTTCTAAAAGTTTAACAAACTGAGACTACTGAGGCAGGTACAACTAGAGATGCTTGCTGGCAAGCTTAATCTCCTAGCAAGGAGTATAGATTTTAATCTCAATGCAATCAATGTAATTCCATCAGAAATATGTAACCGCTCATAGCTTGTTAACCTTGAAAAATAGAGGAATTCCACCGTATGTTGACCTAACTTAATGTGGTCTAGGTTAGGCATAGTTTTAGTTCTGGTCTGTGATCGGGTGAATAATTTTATTGGTGCCAAATTCATCTCAGTTAAAGCTTTTTCACATCGATTGTACGATTCCAAATTATACAACATTCTACCAAACAAATGATATGTAACATTTGCCAACCGTAGGGCACTATTAGAGATTTTCCAAATAAAATATTCTTAACGTAAGAATGTTGTTCATGTTCATACTTGTAAATCAATGTTTTTATTTCGTTTATTTTTTCACTCTTTTTCTTCTTCACTGCAACACTTTTGACTGTTTTGAGAAACATTTATTTTACATAACCACGCTCCCTACACGGCTGCATAGAAATTTAAACGTGCCTGTCCTCGGGGGAAAAACGTACCTATGCTGTATTTAAATGAAAATATATGAAAATATTCGAAATTTTCTTTTTTTTTTTGGATTCGATTGCAACAAAAATGTTTGCTTTCAAATGAAATTATTCGAATACGAAATACAAAACAAGGGGGGAATAATAGGTTTCCATTACAATTACATGGCAAGACATATTAAAGAAAGCAAACGAAAGAGGTTTACTATTAACCCTAACAGCAGCTATAGCTGGGGCTGCAGTAACAACCACTCACTCTCTAACTGAACTACACACAACCCTTAAGAACGTAAATATAACGTCTCATGATTTAGTAGCTGTCGCAAGACATGATTTTATTTTAACAGTTACACGTAATTTGTGTGGCAAACAAAGTGCTTTTGAGTAGACATCCTTAAGGTGGCAGTTTACACAAGGCAAAGGGTATGACTGAGACTGAGACGGTACGGCCCTGCCATATAATAAACTGTAATTTACATTTTAATTCTCGGTTGCATTTATTCCCCACTTAATAACAAATAAGAATAATAACAATGAGAACGATGATGATGATAACAATGATGACGATGTTGCTTTAAGGATAATGACAAATGTATGGCATGATATCGTTTTTCTTTTCCACTTAAGCTGATTGGTTCAGTTGTTTCATATTTTCGTAGTCTTTGTTTTCTTTGTTTAAAAAATAAACCAAATAAGAACATAGAAAAGAATAAAGAAAGAAAATTTTTTTCAAAGATTTACAAGAAAAATTCAAAACCAAGGTGTCGTATACATAATGACTAATGACAGGCAAACAGTTTAAGAATACGTCTGGAAAGTAAAAGAAAATATTTGCATTCTTCCCAGAGCTGACAGATTTAGAGCAGAATGAAAATGAATGAAAATCTTTTGCCCTCTTTTTTAATGGCATTTTTTGTCATTGAAATTAAAACTTGAAATATTTTATAGTTAGTATTAACGCTTATGCGGCATGCATATTGTTACATTTTTACCTTTTAAAAACGTTTAAATTGTGAGCTCGTAAATTCGTGTTTAATTTTAATTAAAATGATTTACTAATCGCACAATTCTCTGTGACACTGTTCACAACTTTATGTAACAACAACAAATGCTTTGTTTGTTATTCCTTTGTTTACACTCTTTGCATAAACAATAACAATCAGTAAGCAATTGTACGGCAGATCTTTGTCACGGAGATCTTCAAACTACGATTATTTTCTTCAAACACACCTCGCCTTCACAAAAGACTGACTGAACTTTTACAAACTCCGTTGCCTGCATTGCCTTCCTTTTTATATGGCAACGTAAAACAGTCTGATTAATGTTCTTGAAGGCGAGTATTCGCTGCTTCGCTCTTCTCGAGATCTCTATAAATGTAAACATCGTTGTTTACGTTTATTCTTTTTGTTTACTTGTTTACCATTTTTTCTATGCTGGTGTTTGTTGTTGTATTTTTGTTTACTTGTTTATCATTTTTATGCTAGTGTTTGTTGTTATATTAAGCAGTAAGATAATTTGTAAACAGGTTTGTTTACTGCATTGTTTTGTTTTTGTAGCTTTTGTGTATAATTTTAATGTTAGACGATATAAAAGCAAAACATCAGTATCTTGATTTTTCATTTTCATAGCAATACTATAAAATGTAAAGGTATCAATAGCTGACTAATCTGTATTAAAGCTGGAATTCGTGTCCCGTTTCATTGTTTTTCAATATTGTTCCCGACGTTGTGTTACAACGTACTGTGGAGAAACACAAGGACGAAGGTGGGTATGATCTTGCGATATTCGGTGAAAGCCGAATTCCACGCAACCAGTGTCTAACATGGATATCCGCCAATTTTTTACACGATTGACTATTAAAATTTGACATAAAGTAAAAAGTATACTTTCGTATAGTTTCAAACCAAAGAACGGGGTGGTGAGGGATATCAGGTCAAGCGGGGCAATTGTAGATAGCTTTCTACAGCGAAATCTGGATATATTTTTCCTAAAAACAGTATGCAAGCTTATGCTTATGCTCACGATCTCTTCTAGTTCCTTTTATAATGGAAATTATAAAAAACGCATGTAGTAAAACTTGCATTGAATCGAATCCACCCATAGGACATTCAAAAAGTCAGCATGATAGCTTATATTTCAAAAAAAAACTACTTACCACAAAATATTTTGGACTTTAAATAATGTATTGTCTATGAATAGACGTAGGTATGGAAGTACACCTAGTAAATGATATATTTGTTTATGATTCTCAAACCCTCTAAACTTGTTCTATTTGACAAAAATTGTTTTTTCGGACTTTACGCAGCAATTTATTGATTGCTCAAACGTTACAGAACCGATTTCCAAAATTTAAATTTTGTTGGAAAGGGGAGGGATGGACCTATACATACATATATATATTAGAGCGACTCAAGTTGTATGGAAGCAAAATTCGTGCTCGATGTACCCCCCCTCAAAATGAACCTTGGACTTTTTTATGATGACATCTAAAATATTTCGGCTATAGCTTTGACCTCTCGTGAGCTGGACCATTTTGAAAATGGGTCTATTTTTTTATGTTTTGTTAATTTGAGAATTTGTTTCCTAACCAACATATACAATATGGGTGTCATAAGAAAGGTTTCTTCAAGGCGCGTCCAGCGGTATATACAATTTGTCCACGGACAATCATCCATGTCCTTTTTTTAAGGATATTCTGTAAAAAAAACGGTTTTTGAATTTTTTCTTTTCTTCTTTTCTAACCAAATTAACTCTAATATGATGGCGGATTTAGTTTCTAGATGATGTTGTGATGAAGAAAGAAAAAAAGAATTGATCCACGACTTTTTGTGGGCATATTTTTTCCCAAATTAAAAAAAGGTATTAAATTTTTTTGTTTATATTTACAAAACTATACTCAAAAAACGCAAACTAGGGCGAATTTCAAAAAAAGCTAAGACCTGTATTTAATTAAATCAACTAAAGATTAAAATATGTTAATTTGGTTATTTTATTACAAACAACCCCGAAGAAAAATTTCAAAAAACCGTGCTTTTTAACAGAATATCATTAAAAAAAGGACATGGATGATCGTCCTTGGACAAATTGTATATACAGTTGGACGCGCATTGAAACAACCTTTCTTATGACACCCATATTGTATATGTTGGTAAGGAAACAGATTCTCAAATTGACAAAACATGGAAAAATATACCCTTTTTCGAAATGGTCCAGCTCACGAGAGGTCAAAGCTGGAGCCGAAATATTTTAAATGCCATCTTAAAAAAGTCCAAGGTTCATTTTTAGGAGGGTACATCGAGCACTTTTTTTGGTGAGTCGCTCTAATGTATATATATGAATTCTTCGACTTAATATACTAAGAGTTTCGATATGGCAAACTTGGCTAACGCGCTTTTTTCATATATTTTTGGAAGTAGCAAACTTTAATTAAAAAATATAAAATAAGTGATGACATTCTGAAAGTGCAATTACTTGTGAAGAGATTGACATATCGGTTGATCAAATCGGACAAAAATTATCATAGTTATTATTTAAATAGTATAACAGGCATCTTATCAAATGAACTTTAAGTTTAATTTATAAAATTTTTGATAGATTTTAATTGTTTACTGAAAAATTTGCCTGATGGACTCGTGCATAAGTAGACGAGGACTGGTTGCATTCTGCCTCGCGCAAATATGATTCTCACTGGAATAATTTCTGTAACAGCTGCAGCAGGTTCTTAATCCATCATTTTCTGTTATCCTTGACTAAATATAAAGCAGGATTTATTATGAAGGCGTGTTAGTTTCCTATAATGAAGACTTGCTTCCAGGGGTTGAACATTAAGTGTGGTGTTACAATGACAATAAACGCTGGCCTACGTCATATGTCATAATCATTTTCGTTTGAACTATTAACAGTGTTATTAGCTAAGCTAAAATACACATTTCTAACTTCTATAAACCTACAATATTTCTAATGAAAAACTAATACACGTGTTGACAACTGTTTTCAGTCATCATAACCCACTCAAAATATATGACTGACCAACTACTTTGGCTTCTTGTGGATTTTCCATTAAAAAATATTTTTTTTCTTATTTTATAGTTTGACTGTATAGCTAAATGGCACAGGACCTTTATAAACAACCAGAAGGACGAAGGACAACAAATAAAAAAAAATTAAATTAAAAATAAGAAATGAAGGTACGCACAAAGTAATGGCCGCACAAAAAAGTAAAAAAAAAGAAATTTTAACACTCAACTATAATGATGATAAAATATTAAAACAACAACAACAAAAAAATAGCAAATGTTTCTCAAGGGTATTGTTTTGTTAAAAAGTTAAGGAAAAATAATGAAAAAAAATTTTTTTTTAAATAAACTTCTTTATATAGTGGAAGTATGTGTGTCTGTGTGTGTAACTTGACCTATTTGGCTCGTTTACAGGTTTTTTTTCGCCACGCTTTTACGAGGAAAAAACTTTCGAAAATGCTGTGATGCACACAGCACACGCAGTACACTGTGCGTCTCTCTTATTTCCAGGGTGCGTCTGTGTGCCTGTGTATTTAATTTAATCAAAAAAGAAAAAAAACAATTTTCATCGCGCATTTTCATTTTTTTCTCTTGTTACACAATTTTATTGTCAATTTCAGTTTACTTTGCTGTATAGACCACGTGATGACAAGGATAATGACGTTATGGTGGCATAATGGAAAGCAAAAAATAAAATTGTGCGAAAAAGTGAATTTCACTCGCATAAATAAATGGAATTAAACGAGAAAAAAAGACACAAAAAAGAAAAACGAAAAGTGATATAAAACTGTAAATAATTTGGCTAATGAATAAAATATTTCGTAAAAATGTTGACAATGCTCTGACAGCAGCAACAACAACAACAGCAACATTAGCAAATGAATTGTTTTTTTGTTTTTGTTTGTTTTGCAACTATTTTTATGGCATTTGAATGAAGTCAAGGTTGTCTCTTAAATGTTTTTTGCCATAGGATTGGTGTTCCATTAATTAATTCAACAAAATTGACAAAAATCTCCTCTGAAATCCTTCATGAATAATTAGTTTTGTGTACGTAAACCAAATAACAACAGTTTGTAAGTGAAAGTACTACGTATGTATGTATTTAGGAAATGTAAGCGAAAAACTAATCGCTGGTGGTATATTATTTATGAGTTCAAAAGGCCAGTGTACAGTTGCAAATTGATTTTGTAGAGGAATTTAATATTTGGAAAGCTGGCTAAAGAAGCCAAAGGAAACAAGGAAGACACAAAGCTCGGCTGCACAACTCAAAGCTGCTGCTTTAGAAAATCAGGTCAAAGATTCGATATTCATTCAATATCTGTCCTTATATAGAGTGTGTGTGAGATATCATCGAAATATTTTATTTGTTTGTAAGACCATTTGACATTATGTGTGTAAAATATAACATCGTTCAAATGACCAACACGGCATTTCTGTGTGGAGCACATTCGAAATGTAAAATTTTCTATGGCTTTAGAGCAGAGCCCGGCATAAAAGATCCCAAATGTTACCGATGGCATGGGTAAAGTTAGCTTTGAGTGCCTCTATGGTTCGTGGCTTATTCAGGGTAAAATCGAAATGTCAATATGGCATGAGTTGCTTGGCTCTTGTTGATATGGTGCCCATATCAGAGATCAGCAATGAATCGTTTTTTCGTTACAGATAAATACTCATGAAATATCAGAGATCAGCAATGCATCGTTTTTTCGTTACTCATAAGTACTCATGTATGAGTGAGTCAACAATATTGAAATTCAACTACTCTGATGCATTCGTTCTCACTACAACATTGATTTAGAAGTACAGGTTGCAATGAGTATGAGTACAACGTTGATATCAAACTCATAACATTCGAAATAACGGGTGATTTTTTAGCTATTATCCTTTTGGCAACACTGGTTTAAACAGCTCACGCACGTTTCGTGTTTTGTTTCACTGTCAAAAATCTTCAGTTTGGTCTATAATTTAACCATGAATCGCCTTACAAACGAACAACGCTTTCAAATCATTCAATTTTATTATCAAAATGCGTGATCTGTTAAGAAAGTTCATCGCGCGCTTCTTCCATTTTATGGTCAGTTTAATCGACCTACTGAAGCGACTATTTGGGATACGTAAATAAGCAGAATTGTCGATTTTAGAGTGAAGATCAGCCAGAAGCATTGCAAAAGCTACCAATGCATCCAGAAAAAGTCACAGTTTGGTGCGGTTTATGGGCAGGTGGCATCATTGGACCGTACTTCTTTAAAGATGCTGCGAATCGTAACGTAGCTGTGAATGGTGAGCGCTACCGTGAGATGATATCCAACTTTTTTTTGCCCAAAATGCAAGAGCTTGACTTGCATGACGGTGCCACATGCGACACAGCACGAGTAACAATGGACTTATTGAGAGGCGAGTTCGGTGAACATTTTATTTCACGTTCGGGGACCGGCCAATTGTCGTCTAGATCGTGCGATTTAACGCCTTTAGACTATTTCATCTTTTCATATTTATTTTGTCTATACAGACAAGCCCGCTTCAATTGACGCATTGGAAGACAACATTGAAGCATTTATTCGTGAGATACCGGCCGAAATGTTGGAAAGTTTCATTTACATGAAACAATCTTCAAACATTAAATTATATGGACCGTACTATCGATTCAAATAAAGATTTCATGCATTTTTCTGAATTTTATGTGTTTTTTTAAGTTTTCCTATAGCTCTTAAAAAATCACCCTTTATGTTTGATTCATACGCCTACTCATTCAGATTTATAAATTTAGAAACATCTGTACTTATAATACTCATAAATGATTCGATTAATATTTACTTCAAACTTTGAATATGTATAGTATGAGTATGATATTAAAATAAGTATGAATGCGTATAAGTATTAGAAATTATGAATATGATTCGAATTTACTCATCTTTTTGAATGCTCATTGCTGATCTCTGACCCATATCATTCAATTTAGGCCAAAAGAAGTTGGTCAACAGTGACCTATAGTGCTATCCGTTAATAGTGATGCCCTGGCTAACTTCTTTCTCAAAGAAATATCGGATGTTGACTACAGCCCAAAATGCACACTAAACGGCTATTTTCAGGAATACATTAGACGCTCCTGGATAAAATCTGACTTTTTATCATCCTAAAATGCAATAATTTTTGTTTCGTTGTCCATGGCAATAAATGACAACTAATTTGAAAGATGTAACTTCTATAAGATGGCCATTATCAAGTGCCAAATTTCGGAAATCCCTGTTGGTACATCAGTTCCTTCCAGTCCACAAGTCCGAACATAGACTTTCAAAGTCTCAATTATTTCTGGTTTTCTTAATCTCGTCCTGTAGTAATACTACAGTACAGCAACAATACAATCTATTGTATTGCCCTTTGTCTATGTAGGATATGTCTATAATATCTCATTCAAAGCTGTTGTTCTGACAAATTGCAGAATGCTATATGGGCAACAAGGACAACTCCGTGCCTCGCATCTGACTTGCACTCATGTGTTTCTTCCTGAAATGCATTCGTACTTCGCAGATTCTTAACACAGTAACAAAACTTAGGTTATTCTTGGATGACCTGATGCATACCCTAAAATCTCCTTCCATTATATTTATAAAACAAAAAATTTTTAATCCATTTAGTTGGCAAAGAGTTTATAAGTCCAGTTGTAGAAGCTCAGAATCAGCAATCGTCCTACGACGACTAGATAATCGAATGTTAAACTTGCCTGTGTGAATAAGTGATATGAGCAATGTGGGAAGCGTTATCGCATTATGTAGAATTTTGAATCGAATGCGTCACTCATGGACAATGATCATATGAGTGGTATCCATTGTACTTTGGCACAGGCAAAATGTGCCGGGATACCTATCTGTACTGCAATGCATCAAACCTGGCTGGCCATATAAATCCATAATTTGTTTAAATCATTGTGGGTTTATATCATTTGCAGCTCAAACTTAATTTAGAAAGCTTATCTTATTAAATAATGGAATAAAATTTATTATAATGGAAATTATTATTTAAGATTTTACTACCACCACATGTTAAATACACTCACACACAACACACAGACTTTATTAACTTTAAATATGATAATCTAATGGAGGAAATAATGTAACAACAATAGAAGAGAAAACCAAAAATCACTTTAACACACATAATGAGAGTGAATGAATAAATGAATGAGAGAATATTGTCACTCACAGTCATAAAGCAAGTAACAGTGTCATAAACGTATACTTTAGAAATAAATATATACAGTTATCCAGCTGTTAATACCACACTAATACAATACAAGCATAAAATATGTATGTGTGTATGTATTTGAATAATACATCCTTATCCTGTAGATGAACTCAAGTGGCTAAAGAAACAAAAGACACTGTGTCTGTCCATATTTAATGCTCACACATCCTTGTGATTATTATACTCACATGTACTATTTATTCGCATTTATAATTACGTATGCATAATACATCATAATGTTATTAAATGCATATTTTCTAATATACATACATATGTACATACATACATACATATATATATATATGCAGAAATAGCTATGTGTGCATGTATATTTATGACAATTTCATAAACAAAAAAGAAAAAAAGAAAAATTTTTATCACAAATACAATTCATATAATATATATGAATACGAATAATTTATATAAAGAACTGTACAGGGTGCTAATTTCAAGTTCTGAGTTCTGACTAGCTTTCCAATCTAATTTGCTGATCTTGAGCAATATTACTTAACTCAACTGTTTATCGTCGAGATCGAGCTGCAGTGGTTTAAGAATTTGTATACAAATGCAACCATTTCACAGTGGACTACAAATCATTTAAAGGCAAAGAATTAAAACAAACAAAATTCAATGACGTCATTTAACCTTTATATAATTCTTGTGACGAACCTTTTATCTCACGCTGCCAAGTATCGGACAATGAAAACAAAATATTTTGTGGTCTCTTCTTCTCTCTTCCATTATAGCTTCTACGCAAAGCGTTGCGAGGACTCTATACAACCCACTACCACTACAACTACTACCTTTGATCTCTACTTCTCTTTTCCATTACAGCTTCGGTACAAAGCGTTGTAAGATCATAACTACTATGAAGTTACTGTGGTAGATTCTGACCAGGTTTAATCAAGATTTTGTGCTATATATGCCCATATCACACCAGATAAGTACGCCTGGCCTTTCTACAATTTGTCAAAGTCAATGACATGTGTTCGCTGAATTGTCTCAGGAGCAGTTTGTAATAGGACTTTCATTTTTATTTAAAAATTATATAATATGGATACGTGAATAAACAAAATAATTCAATTTGGGGCGATACCAAGCCAAATGAGATCCGAAGAAGTAAATGTTTGATGTTGATGTTGGCCAAACAATCACAGCCAACTGCGAGCTCTACAAGTCGATCATTACCAACTTCTTTTGGCCTGAATGAAATGGACAGGATATCAAAAACATGCAGTTTCAACAACATGCCTCAACAGCATGCCCCTTGAAGTCGTCATAGTCTAGTAGGTAGTGTGTTGGTTTATTAGACGCAAGGCCACGGTTCAAACCCCAGGTCAGATATCAAAACGAAAATTTGAAAAAAAAATTTTTTTTCTTCGGTGACTTCCTCTCAGCAGATTTCTGGCAAAAAACTCTGAGAGCAAATAAATTTGCCATGAAAAGTTTCTCAAAAATCTATCATTCGGAGTCGACTTTAAACTGTAGGTCCCGCCACTCATGTATAAAATTAACACACACACAACATAAGTGGTGTAAGATACTGGATCCACAATCCTGACTGAAGGGCTGTTATGACCAATTATGTATGTATGCCTCTACGTACCACATTAGATATCCTACAGGAGCGATTTGATAGGTCACAACCTAGTTTCCTACACCACCCCAGCTCTGTATATAAATTTTATGCATGAGTAGCGAGATCTACAGTTTAACATCGACTCTGACAGACTTAAGACAGATTTGAGAAGCTTTTCAATGGTAATTTTATTTACTCTCAAAATTTTTACCAAAAGACTGTTGAGAGGAAGTTGCCGAAAATAACACTTTTACGTTTTGTTCGCCACGGCTGGCCTCACAGTATCCGTCATTCTATTGGACCAATTTCGTGCGCATTTTCGAGTATATGGGCTCGTATCTGGGCAATGACATCACTAATGTTGGCCCCTAAATTCAACACACAGAAAATATACCAACGGTATCAAATTGCCGCTTCTTGGCGGCCAATTGGCATCATCATTTTAGGTTATAAAACGGCCATCAAACGTTTGATACAATAAATCGATTGTGGTATCAAATGCGTGAAAAGTTGAACCATCCTGTTGAAACCATACATCACTCACACCGATGCCATGTAGAGCGGGTACAAAAAAATCGGTTATCATGGTAAGATAGGTGTCTCCATTGGCCGTAATGGTTGTTGTCAAAGAAATATGGGCCAATGATGCCTCCACTACACAAGCCGCACCAAACAGTAACTCGTAAGACTAGACAGAATAGAATGATATAAATATTGCTATATATCTACATGTGCACTAGTTTTTCTTGTGATTTCTGGTAATTTTATTTGAAATAAGATCATACAAAATAAAGCTCGAGTAAATGTGCATACCTTCCCTGTGCCTTCTAAGAGAATTGCACATTACAACTCAGTTATAGTGTGTCCAACAGGCAGGCTTACTGACTATAAAATCAATAAATTATCAGTTTATCACCGATATTAGAGTATTAACATTTAAGATCAGAATAAAAGAATCATCATCATTCCATAAAATATGTTTCCGTAAATCTTCGTAACACCCATTATTATTGCAATATTTTAAAAAGCAAATAAGAAGAGTAGCACAAAAAACCCCATTACCGTGCATACGACATATGGGAAAAAGTAGTAAAAAAATAAATACAATCAAATCTAAGTAGGATTATATGAGTATTATTTGTATTTATGCTTGTATTTCTGTTTGTGTTTGTGCTTATTTGCCTATAGTTGCCACATATTTGTGTTGTATGTCAAATGTTTATATACATAGTTGCCATGTTTATCTTCTGCTTCAACTGTAATCCTGATGTATAGACTCATATTACGATTTCAATTATTTAAAAATATAAAAACAACAACAACAACTACAATGTTTCACTATTTACATGATCTTTCACGTTGGAGTTTTTCTTTTATAAATGTTTGTTTTATAAGTACATTAAGACCCAGCTTAACGCGAAGGATACGTTCCAATAAGTTCCAGCGCTAAACGAGACAGCGTTAAACGAGGCGACTAATAAATCAACTGTGAGGCAGGAAAGATGCGTTCGTACTGTGACTTCGACTTCGGAAAATACAGTTGGCATCTTTATTCTGGACAGACTAACAAGAGAGCGTTCAAAAAGGTACATAGTATACACACCGTCGCTATATAGTGCACCGCTTTTGTACTACCGCGTAATACTGAAACACTGTTAAGGGGAACAGCGTTAATCTGGGTCTTACTGTATACAATTTTGTTGAAATTAATTTAAATTCTGTGGAGACTAATTGACATTTTATAATCATACCAAAACTTTTAAAATCTTTGATAACTTTAATGGCCTCAATATACTGTCTTTAGAAAGTCAGTCGAAAATTTTAAGTGGGCTAGACCGATGTAAAACGTGAAAACACAGGTCTATACTAGTGAATTTAAAACCCATGTGACGGCAATTGCTTTTGGTGCTTGATTTTGAAGAAAAGTAATCAGCAAACCCAGTGAGAGCGGGTTTTAATATCCCCGGACACTTTTTACTATCCTTAACTGATTAACACCAGGCATGTTAGCGAAACAAATGGCCATAAATGCAGCAAGTGGTCTGAGTTCGCACAAGAGCATAGATACAATGATAGTGTAAAAATTTTGGGTATAGTTGATCTGGATATACACATTGGCTACAAAGATATCTGAATCCTGATTTTTGATACAGGTTCTGGATGCGATCGGAATATATTCTCATATATCTTCCATGTAGACAGCAACCGAAAAGCTGACACCCTTGGGAAGGCGGTTACAGAAAATGTCAAAAAATCCATGCGTCTTTTGTAGAAAGGCAGACAAATAGCGTCACAGAAAGTTCGTTAATGTGTAAAGGAAAGATGGTAAAGGGTCCGCCAAATAACTTTTTTTTTTGAAAATGCTTTAAAAAGTACTGAATTTTTTCTCAAATTTCTTTTTTTATTTGAAAGTACGATCCTTCCGGTTAATAATGGAAAATAATTTCATTCAAATGGCTGCCTCGGCTGGCCATGCAGTAGCCTACACGATCGGTCCAATTTTTAAGCACATTATCGGTTGTGTGCAGCTGTATTTCACCAATGGCTTCACGAATATTGTCATTTAAAGCGTCAATTGTCTCTGGCTTGTCGGCGTAACACTTATCTTTGACGGCACCCCAACGGTGTCAAATCGCAGCACCGAGGTGGCCAAACGACATCAGCTCTGCGGCTGATAATGCGATCTTCAAAAACAGGGCGCACAACATCGAGTGTAGCTTCGGCTGTGTGGCACGTAGCGCCGTTCTGTTGAAACCAAATGTTGCCAATATCCTCCTCTTCAATTTTTGTGAACAAAAATTCATTCAACATGGCCCGATAACGATCGCCATTGACTGTAACGGTCACTCCTTGCTCATTTTCATCAGACATGAGCTAAGTGTTACCATTCACGAAATAAGCACTAGTTGAAAAATAAAACGTTAGATGGCGGACCCTTTTTAATAAGCCCATTAAATTCTTTCAGAGTCTAGACCTTCGGAATCTAATAACAATTATAAAGGTATGCCGGCCTCTGGGTGCATATGCCAGAAAGTTGGGATTACGTCACAACGGCTTGTGCAGAAGTTATAGTGCGAGAAAGAGGAGAATATTACCGAACACATTGACTGTATTTTCGGGCACTTACGAACCGAAGACGAAGGTTTCTTCTTACCCTAATTCAATTACGAGGTTGCGGCTAGCCAAAGATTTCATAAAACTATCATGTGTGTTAGTTTATTAGACGTGAGGCCACAGTTCAAACCCCAGGTGAGACAACAAAACGAAATATGAAATAAAATTTCTTCAGCGACTTAATCTCAGCAGACTTCTGGCAAAAACTCAGAGAGTAAATAAAACTGCCTTGAAAAGTTCCTCAGAAATCTGTCGTTCGGAATCGACATTAAACAAGACATGAGGACGTGAGGACATGAGGTCCTGCCACTCATGTATGAAATTAGCACACACAACATAAGTGGTGCGAGAAACTAGATCGTAATCCCGACTGATGGGTTGCAATGATTGGCTATGTATGTATGTATCATATTGTCTGAGACATGGGCCACATCAGTCGTAAACGTACATATGTGGGAATAAGTACAAACGGTGTTTCAAGTGAGGCCTTATAGGTGCATGAGAGTGAGTGGAGTTAGAAGCTAGATCGTAATCCAAACTGATGGGTTTCAATGATCGACTATTTATGTATGTATCATATTGTCTGAGACGTGGGCCACATCAGTTGTAAATATATGCCGGAATAAGTAGAATCAGTGTTCAAAGTGAGGCCTTATAGGTGTCAACTAAGCTATTCTTTAGACCGTTGAACGGATTTCCTATATTAATGGCAAAAAAAAGGTTCCTCTACTCTCTTAATGTTCTCTTAGTGGTCGTCCTTAAACTGGAACTAATCATACTGATAACTAATGCCAATATTTTATCCTCTCGGATTGTATTTATTCTGCCTTTTTATAAAAATTTCATTTAAATTTTGTTCAACGAAAGAGGAAAAATCAATGTTTCTAAATACATGCAGGCAGGCAGTCAGTCTAACAGGCTGCCATAAGCTACTGAATATTGTACACGAGAGAAGGCAAATGAGAGAAGGAGGCCATGCTAGCAAATAATACAACATTGTCATCTTCTTAAGTAAGTAGACAAGAATATTTGAGAAAGAGAGAAAAAAAACGAAATTATAAATGAGTGCGAGAAATAATGTGCCATAAATGAGATTGTCAATGTAAAAGTGTACACTCCATAGTATTTAATGCTAATAATACACATACACACATAGACACAGATACAGGCACAATTTTACACGCTTACAATTACATACACAGTGTGTTAAATAAGTATCCTACCAATGCTTTAAGTACTTTTTAACACAATTTTTTCTCTTTCTTTATTTTCTTTTATTTTTTGTTTCCTGCTTTCCTTTAACAGAGGCATTTTAAGTCTTACACCAATAATAACAACAGCATCTATGCGATGAAGAAATTTCCATTTCTTCCCTACTGTATATACTTATGTATAGTATGTAAGTGTAAAGCTGTGTTGCTTTTTCTATTAAAAAGTGTGTGAATATTTTATGTTTCTTTCAGTCTCTTGTATAAAACTTCACTCTCCTTACAGCCTCCCTCCCCCCAACTGTCAATTCCTATTACAAGTGTAACCAACTACACCAGTATTTGCATTTATCTTGTGTTACAAAGTTTATTTAAGTCAAGTTTTACACTTTGTTGTATATCGTAGAGATATTATAGAGATTCTAGGAATGATGCCTGAGGGATCTTTATAGATGTTTTTTTAAGAAATTACATAAAGGGGTAATAAATTTAGATCTCAACTATTGCAAAAGAATATTAAGTTTCAGTATGGATTTCAAACAGAAAGTTTGTGTTTAAAGTTGAATTAGGTGTTGTTCGTTTTAAATTGCGAAAAAAATAGATGTATGGATGAGATCTTTGGAGAGACTTGAAATTGTCCTGATAGAATTGCAATCGAATAAAGGGTTGCATCAATCATGGATGACTATTTTAACGAACTTCAATTGCAGCAAAAGTAGAAGCGAGCTTAGCTGCTCAATTGGCATAGCATATCTTTATTCGCAGTAGTCTAGTAGGTAGTGTGTTGGCTTATTAGACATGAGACCTCGGTTCAAACCCCACGTCAGACACCAAAACGAAAATATGAAAACATATTTCTTCGGCGACTGCCTCTCAGCAGATTTCTGGCAAAAATGCTTCAGAGTAAATAATATTCTCAAAAGTTCCGAAGTCGACTTTAAACTGTATGTCTCACCATGTATAAAATTAACACATACAAAATCAGTGGTATAAGAAGCTAGGTCGTAAACCTAACTAAAAGGTTGTAATGACCAATTATATATGTATATGTATGTAATGCTATGTGCGCACGGCAGCAATTTTTCGTAATTCGCTCTCTCATTCGTAATTCAACATCCGATTATGTGCTGAATTATGTAATTCGCCACACAAAATTTTGGGAGCGAATTACCCAAATTGTGTGTAATTCAATTTCTATTACTCTGTGAATTACTTAAAATCCAATGTAATCTCTAAATTTTATAATGTAATTTTCCGTGTGAACATGATAATTCAAATAAGTAATTCAAAACAGAATTCGAAGGCTCGTGCGAACATAGCATAAAGAGCATAGCTTGCCCAAAAATTACATAAATATAATTTTTTTTCGTACCATGTCCTTCACTCGTGGTGAAGCATTTTGTCATTCCCGCCTTTCAGAAGGACTGATTTCATATTTAAGCTGAATAGTCTAATATTTACTTTCGATTTTCATGCCCTATTTAGGGGCCTAAACTCTACCCGCCGAGGTTTATTATTGAAGTAATCGATCGTACGATCTATTGTACTGTTTTCCCTCCTTCTAATACATAATACATACATACATAATTGGCCATTACAACCCTTCTTCTTCTCACACCACTCATGTTGTGTGCGTTAATTTTATACATGAGTGGCGGGACCTTCAGTTTAACGTCGACTCCGAACGACAGCTTTTTGAGAAACTTTTTCATGGCAGGGTTATTTACTCTCAGAGTTTTTGCCAGAAATGTGCTGAGAGGAAGTCGTCGAAGAAATATTTTCATATTTTCGTTTTGATGTCTGGCCTGGGGCTCGAAGCCGGGCTTTACGTCCAATAAGGTAACACACTACCTACTAGACTACGGCGACTACAATTACATTATTTTGAATTTAACCACGATAAAATTAAGGCACACAACATGAGTGGGGCCCTAATCCTTACTAAAGAGTTGTGCTGACGTATTTTAAGAGTAGTTCCAAGAAGCGATTCTATTTGCCAGCAGAATTTCAACTCGCCGTAGTCTACCAGACAGTGTGTTGGCTTATTACAATTGAGGCCACAATTCAAACTCCAGGTCAGGTATCTCTAGCAAAACGAAATATGAACAAAGGCTTTGAGAGTAAATGAAACTGCCATGAAAAGTTTCTCAAAAATCTCTCGCTCCTAACCGACTTGAAACTGAAAAATAAAAGACACAGCATAGGCGGTGCGAGAACCTAGGGCTTAATCCTAACTGAAGGATTGTAATGATTGATTATGCATGAATTTACAGTGAAGGGCTTTGAAGATGGTACATGCAGATAAGAATGGGCTCGCCAAGGTTGTTGTGCTTGTGTACACTGTAGCAGTCTTAATGAATTACTTAATTGGTCATTAACAACCCGATTAACGGATTTCTGCCTGCCGTAACACATCCGTCCAGGCTCCTCTGCTTCTTGCGTGCTTAGGCCAGTTGGTCACACCAATCGATGACAAGGCCTCCTCGATTTGGTCCTTCCAATGCAAACAAGGTGGTCCTCTTCGCCGACTCCCGCAAATCCCCTCATCAAATACCCAACGACATGGATCGGAAATCATCGCCAACACGCACTAGAACCGAAGATCTTGCGTTGGACTTTTGTCTCGAATACTCTCAAGACTGCTGCATCACTGTTTAATAGAGTCCATGTCTCTTGTTATATAGAAGATCATTGCATCACAATGTTAAAAAGGAATCATAATTCCATGTAAAACAGGAACAATTATGATCCCTTTTAAGTAAGAAAAAAATGTCTCTTTAAAATTATTAAAAAAAAAATCTAATGAACAGCATTTAACACCCTCCAAATCGCTTAACCAAACTGTTAGGGTTTCCTTCCTTCCCATAAACGAGTATTGCCGTCTCTAAAAAAAGTACTTCAAGTCAACGACTGTTTACTGGCAAGACGGAAGAATTTAGAATTTTATTCCCATCGTATTTATTTTGAACAGTTTTCCTCCTTTTTTTTTTGCTTCCTTTTTGCTGGCTGAAGAGGAGAACGTATAGCAATGAAATGGAATCAAAAATGTTACAGATAAATACGTAGACAAGGATATGTTTGGTTATACAAATGGTGGGGAGAGGAAGGCAGGTTAAAAGAGAGCTTGACTGTGTGGTGGCTGGTTATGCATAGTGTTCATTGTATACATACATACATACATATGTATATACCAGTGATGTATATGGTGATGTTTTAGTTCTGCATATGTTAGAGGCAAGGATGCTGTATTTCAAATGAAAATGGAACAACAGTAGACACAGTCAACACATACATTTAAGGCAATACACAGACAACCGTATGGAAAGACATAATGTACAGCATGGCGTAAATATTTAATAGCCTTCATATGAATAGCTTTTAAAGCTAGCATTATGGTATATTGCTAGAATTTTGCTTGCAACTGTTTTGCGAAAAATAATTGTGTAGCTGCTGTTGTCTTACTTTATTTGACAACTCATAGACTTTGAGTAAAATACTCTTCAAATTAACACGAGAGTATTTCACACACACACTCATACGTACACATAAACATACAGGGACATATGCCCATAAATATTTTGGGTTTTAAAAAGCATGCCAAGTTGAATTAATGGCGCGAGAAGAAAAAAAACCATTTTTTGTTTCAATATTTTTAAAAAGATTCATTCCAACATTTAATAACAATTCCTGAGCATTAAATTTGTAGAGAGACTTTTCTACAATTCCTTGCAAAGTTTTCTAATGAACTTGTCAATTCACAATATAATCACCGCATCGCTCTCGCGGTTGCCTTTATCGTCTCTATAATGCTTATTAACCCTATTGCTGTCGTTTCTGCTGCTTTAGAGAATCAGTGATGCATATAAACAATTGAATCAGCATTACAATGTCAAGATACAAGTGCTTATTATTACCACCATCACTATCATCATCATCGTCGTCTCTTTAAAGTGTATTCTACTTGACCTACGCCAATGAGATGTGATACCTTGAAAATCATCTATCGCTGCCTTTATATCTCTCCCTCTCTCTGTACATTTAAGCTGCTGTTAATTATTCATATTTTTTTTTATTTTTGCTACTTTCCTATCACCATTATTCAATGAAATTGAAAATAATTATTCATGAATTTAATTTCTATTGTGAATAATATTAAAAGAATTCACAAGGATTCTTATGTTAGAAGGTGGCATACATGAAAGGATTTTAAAATGTTTACAATACGTATAGTAGGAAAGGATTAATTTGTTTGATTTTCAAGACAACCTATCACGTTGACTACAAATCGTATTGCATGCAGAATTTGTGGAAAATTGGATTTACAATGCAACAAATAGCTTTAAAAGCTTTAAGTCTCATACATATGAGGCTTTGGATAATATATAACCAGAGAAAACCTTCAGGAGCTACCATAAAAACCAATACCTAGAACGTAACCCTTAAGGTCAGAGACTTGTTAAAAGACTCGGGACAATTTGGTGCAGGAGCGCGCATATATGCTGAACTATCTTGCCCCTGCCCATACCCGAACTTAGCTCCACTGTAAATTAAAACCTCACAGGTTTACAAAGGAATTTTTTGTGTCTGGCCTAGCCAATTCATTCGCTATGGAGTTACTTAGTCACGGGTAAGTCCCGTACACACATGATCTGAAATAGCATGCCACTTCCGCCATCTTGAGATTTACTGCAGCCATAAACCATCTAACATACATACATAATTGGGCATTACAATCCTACAATCAGGATTATGGCCTAGCTTCTCACACCACTGACGTTATGTTTGTTAATTTTATATATGAATGGAGAGACCTACAGTTTAAGGTCGATTCCCAACTACAGATTTTTGAGAAACTTTTTTACGGCAATTTTATTTACTTTCAGAATTCTGCTGAGGGGAAGTTGAAGCCGAAGAAATAATTCGATTCTTCTTTCGTTTTGTTGGGGATGTCTGACGTGGGGTTTCGATCGTGACCTCATGTCTAATAAGCCAGCACACTATCTACTAGACAACGGTGACTTAAGCTATCCATCTTAGCGTTCGTTAAATTAGAACCCAGTGCTTTGATGTCTTGTCGTGGGAAGGTATCCAAATACAATATCCTTTTCAAATACATTTTCATACTTAATAGAACTTATCGTATCCAATCTGGCTGACAATTTCTCCCGAAAGCCGCTGCAGTGGTTCTGTAGTAGTAAGTAGTTGTAAGTAATAAGCTTTGCCTGCCGACTCCGAAAAGATTTCACTGCCCAAAGTTCCATCTTTTTTAAACGAAGTCTTTAACTAGCTGAATATCATCCCCTTCACTTTTATTTTCATTACATTCACTTTAAATGATTCGTAGTATTTTTTTATCCATAATTTCGCAAATAGCCAAACCAGCCAACCACACATTTGTGGACACATTTGAATATTTTGTTCGCCGTTTTTGGTCCTTATTATACATATGTATGTATGGTATGATGTAATATTAGTTTCCTAACCTACGCTCTATATTCTATTAAATTAGTTACAATAACAAGAACAACAAAAAATTATAAGAAATTTTGCGGAATCAAATAAACTTGCGTCATAATTTCCATTGAAATTAATAGGCTTCTCTCCTCTCTATTATCACTGGGAACAACAAGAAAAAAAAGCCAATCTCCAGGAATTGAATGCAAAAAAAAAAAATGAAAAACGAAAACTAACACGAGGACTATTTGATTATGAATCTAAAAATGGTGTAAGTCATGGCATTTCATACAAATGGAATGATGAGAGAGAGAAATTGAAAATGATAATAATTATACGTACGTATACAACGATGACATCTTTATGAACAATTGTACAAACTGACAAACGGCAAAAAAAAAACTTTATAATATCTATGGACATATGAATGTATGCATGTATGAAGGTATGTAATAAAATAAATGAATAAACCAATGTACTATACAGATGTCATGAATTGAAATTAAATGAACATGTAAATAAATATGCAGACAGTAATAAGAGAGTGCGTGTTTGGTAAGTGAGTGAAAATTCAAACGTATGTACATATTTGTGGCCTATAACTGTAATTTAATTTATTTAATACAAACGAAACACGTTTAATAGTATATAGGGAGGTCGTTTGCTAATTCATTAGAAAATTACATATATTCAATCAGGAACGTAACCTATTAACATAGAAACTTCATTGTTCTCTATTATTTGCTAAAGACCTTATATTTAGGAAATCGTTGTATCGGGTTATCCATTTCGTGGTTTCAAAAGTAAACGTAAATAAAACACATATAAAATATTTTGTTCATAATATTTCTTTTTTATTGTAAAGTTTGAACGTTGACATTATGTGTGAAACACTACATCATTTAAATGACCTCCACGCGAAGTTTTGCAAGCATTGATTCTTTTGAGGTAATTTTCGACCACTTTTTGACACATATTGGGCGGTATCTCAGCCTTAACTTGACTTTTTAAGTGCTCAAGAGTTGAAGGTTTATCTGCATAAACACGGTCTTTCGTGTAGCCCCACAAAAAAAGTCTAATGGTGTCAAATCGCATGATCTTGGTGGCCAGTTGATATCGCCACGACGAGAAATTACGCGGCCAGGAAATGTCTCTTGAAATAAAGCCATATTCGCTCGAGTTGTGTGGCATGTGGCACAGTCTAGTTGAAACCACATATTCTCCGAGTCGTATTCTTCAATAGCAGGCAAAAGAAAGTCGGTTATCATATGACCCATAACGCTCCGAATTGACGGTGACAGTCGTTCCATCGTCGTTTTCGAAGAAGTAAGGTCCAATCACACCTTCGGACCAAAGAGCGCACGAAACAATGACTTTTTCTGTGCCACTCTTCAATTACTTGAGGATTCTCAGAACCCAAATTATGACAATTTTGTTTGTTAACATACCCACCGAGTGTGAAATGTGCTTCATCGCTGAAGAAAATTTTGTTCGAAAAATTGCCGTCCACACTCTAGTCTCTTCAAATTTCTTCACAATTTTGCCAATTGCTTGCATAGTCGATTATGAGACGATTATGTAAACCATAATCTCCTCTTAAAGCACGATACGTGGCTGTGGCAGAATCACCATTTTTGTAGTAGGTTTTGATAATTTTTATGCGTTGTGTGATAGTTAAGCGATCCATTTTCGTCAATGTCAGACTTTCAACTGAAAAGAATCAAATTGGTTTCACAACTTAGTTTGACAGATGTCGAATTCCAGTCCCATACTTTTGAAACCACGAAATGTATAGCCCTTTATATTCTTTAAATTTCTAAGAATTTGTAAGAACGCAGTAAATAGTTCCTTAAATTAAACGTTTCTTGTCGACATTATGCTATGGTTTCCGGCACTATTGGATACTCTTACCACATACGATTTGGGAAGTGTGACAAGCTAGGCCGTAATCCTGATTAAAGGTTACATTGACAGCCTTTTCAATTAGGAACAGATTCAAGTAAGAAATCTTTATTTATCTCTAGGAGTACTGTTAAAAAGAGGACGCTGAAATGTCACGGCACCATAAATCATTTCTTTAATAAGTAATGTAAAGCTCTTAACAAGGAAAAGGAGGCACTACCGATACAAAGTTATTTGTAACCTATTACTGTGACTCAAGACGTTCTCTCATGGTTTCGGCGAAAGTTTAATTGCTAATGAGTGTTATTAACTGAAGCAGTTGATAAGTTTGCACTTGTTTTCGAAAAGTATGAACATTTTTCATTGTCTGGTGAAGATCATTATGTTGTGGGTTTTGAACAACTTCTTTTAATAAATTTTTGAATGTTTTGAAATGTTTTTCGATTTTGGTAGTGAATGTTTATATTAAAACTAATCACTTGGCTACTGTTCGTATTGGAGCCTGTTAATGCTTCTTTGTCGCCGTAGCCTTGTAGGTAGTGTTTTGGCTTATTAGACGTGAGGTCATGGTTCAAACCGCAGGTCAGTCATCTCGAACAAAACAAAGTATGAAACAATATTTCTTCAGCGACTTCTTCTGAGCAGATTATTGGCAAAAACTCTCAAAGTATTTTATTTACTTTGCCAGGAAAAAGTTTCTCAAAAATCTGTAGTTCGGAGTCGACTTTAAACTGTAGCTGCCGCAGCACATGTATAAAATTAACACACGCAACATAAATAGAGCGAGTAACTAGTGCGTAATCCTGACTGAAGGGTTGCAATGACCAATTATGTATGTGCTATAAGAATTAATGTCACGCAGATGTGAAAGTTGGAACAATTCATCGTTTGTGATGGTTCGGTGCCACCACATTGTGACAGTATTCCGCAAGCAGCATCTAATTTTCACAGTGATAAGCCATATCTTCGAACCACACGGCAAAGCGTATTTAACTCAAGAGTTACTTGCACCTTGTTCGTTGAACAGAATTTGTTCAAATTCACGACATTGTATAGCAGATGACATCCACTAAGGAGCCCCAATCAGGTGGTGGGATACTGCCCATATAGCAAAAAATGTTCGGTGTTTTCTATGGTGGTACTATTGATGGAATTGTTTAACGTGTGCAACACAGGACTGACATACTTATTTGGTCATTACAACCCTTTAGTCTGTAGGATAACAACATAGCTTCTCACACCAGCCAGTTTCTGACTGTTACTTGTTATCAATGAGTGCTGAGACCTACAATTTAACGTCGATTCCGAACGACAGATTTTTTGAGAAGCTTTTCTCAGAGTTTTTGCCAGAAACCTGCGGAGGAGATGTACCGAAAAAATATATTTTCATATATATATATGAATATAAAATATATATAAAATATTTTTCATATTTTTCATATACTGAGGCCATATATAGCTCAAGGTGATACCACAGTTATCAATTTACCCATGAGAGACGGCACATCGAGCTTAACGTCGACTCCCAATGACCGATTTTTGAGAAACTTTTTCATGACAATTTTATTTACTCTCAGCGTAAAGTTAGCTCAGAATAACATGCCGAAAGTAAGATTTTTTCATATTTCGTTTGTACAAGATGTCTGAACCAGGTATTGAACCATATAATCCCATCTAAGAAGCAAAAACGCTATGTACTAGACTACGGCAACTTCTTCTGTATAAGTATGGTAGAACTGATTTGTAAAACTTACAATTTGCAATTACATACTTACAAAACCTAGGCACTTACATTTCCAAGCACTTATAAATTCAATCGCTTATGTATTTCCAATGCACTATAAGGAAAACATATAATTTCACTACAAAAATAAAATAAATACGACACTAGGCGATGATCAAATTGATGAAGCAGGACATTTAAAAAAAGATTTATTATCACAGAAAAACCAAAAAACGAAATAAATAAATAAATTAACGATGTGAAAAATTCATTGCTGACATTTGCTAATTAAACAGAAAAGGAATGCTGTCATCATATCTGAATTTAATATGCAATGACTTGAACGCAGTATACGTTTTATGGAGAAATCGGGAAAATATTTTTTTTTTTTAACAGAATTAAAACTTTCTGAAAGCATTATTATAAAAGGTTTTTAGACAATTTAAATCTAATAGTGTTTTCACACCGAGTGGTTTTAACGCAAAAGTTGGTTTTACCGTTAAAATCAAAAATAAAACCTGCTTTTACCATACAAAATTATTGTGTTAAAATCAACTTAAAACCTTTTTTGAATTGATTTTAAGTTGATTTTATGAAATACAACCTTGTTTTATGTACTAAATCAGAGCTACCAGCTCTGAAATGGTAAAAACAGCTGATAAAAATTAAATAAAAACAAAACAAATGTAAAAATATAGAAAGCCGCTTGTATAAAAATGTAAAATTTCAAATAATGAATGCTACAACAATAATAAATAACAATATTTTAACAATAATATTAATAATATTAATATTATTTCTTAATTTTTCATATTTTTTGGGTTTTCTTAAACAAAAACATTTCTGTTCCGTCATGAATGTATGAAAGTTAAAACCTGATTTAAGAAAATTTGCAGTGTGAACGCAAAATCAGCTGATTATGCTTTTAATGCTAAAATCAGGTTTTAACTTTTGGTGTGAAAACACTATAAGGAATCATTTGCAATCGCTGCTGCAATAATAAAAAATAATTTTAATATAGAAACTGTTGGAAAATGTATTTTACACACGTTTTCAAATCATTCAAACATTACATGCAAACATAATTGGTCATGACAACCCTTCAGCTAGGATTACGACCTATCTTCTTACACTGCTCATTTTATACATGAGTATTGGCCGAACGAGTTTACAGTTTAAAGTCGCTTCAAAACGACAGATTTTTTTTAGAAACTTTTCAGGCTGTTGTTATTTTTTCCCAGAAATCTGCTAAGGAAATACAACATTTAATGAGAACCCTATCTTGTCATACCTAACAAATTGTGTGTGTTTAATATATTCAATAGTGGTGGCATCTATAGTATAACGTCGAAAAGAAATGTCAGATTTAAGGAACACTTTATTACTCGAATACTGCTTACAGATCTCAAGAATATAAAACCGATGTTCTAAGACAACTTAGAAGTCGCCGTGGTCTAGTAGGTAGGGTGTCGGCTTATTAGACGAAAGGCCCGTGTTCAAATCGCAGGTCAGACATCAAAACGAAAAAATGGAAATATATATTCGGCGACTTCCTTTCAGCAGATTTCTGGCAAAAACTCTGAGAGTAAAAATTGCCATGAAAAGCTTCTCAAATATCTGTCGTTCGGAGTCGACTTTAAACTGTAGGTCCGGCTACTCATGTATAAAATTAACACACACAACACGAGTGGTGTGAGAAGCTGGGACGTTGTACAATGGGTCAATTCGACCTCCGGGTACTGTACTTTTCACAGTTGACAAGTACACGTCCTCTAACCTAACCTAACCTAAGACAACTTCCTGTGCAGAGTGTGCTGGTGTAGCTCTTCTCTTCTCTCTAGTATTGTACGTAAAAAATCTTCGTACAAACATAAGTAACTCATGTGTCGCACTCACTGAACAATCCCTAGTGCCACCATAGAAAACATCGAAAATATTTGCTATATGGTGAGTATTCCACCACCCGATTGGGGCACCTTAGTGGACGTCATCTGCTGTACAATGTCGTGAGTTTGAACAAATTCTGTTCAACGAACATGGTGCAAGTAACTCATGAGTTAACTATGCTTTGCCGTAATGTTCGAAGGCATGGATTATCACTGTGAAAATTAGATGCTGCTCTCTAACCTTTATTAGCAGATAATTGCTGAATATCTTGAGCATATGGTAGTATCGAACCATCATAAACAATGACTTGTTCCAACTTTCACATCTGCATGGCCTTAATTCTCACTATGCATACATAATTGGTCATTAAAACCCTTCAGTTAGGATTTCGGACTAGTTTCTCGCTCGACATATGTTGAGTGTGTTAATTTTATCCATAAGTGAGGGGAGACCTACAATTTAAAGTCGCCTTCGAACGACAGATTTTTTTCAGAAACTTTTCATTGCAATTTTTTCATTTGCCCTCAAGGTTTTTGCCAGAAATCTGCTGAGAGTAAGTCAGGTCACAGATATAATACATACTGTGTTCATACAGATCATCCATGCCGAATAATATCATGACCCTTTTATTGTATTTCTGTTAATAGAAACACATGTTATACGATATTAGCCCAACAGTTATAGTTGCGTATGTAGTGTTCTGCGTTTGTAGAAAACATAAGTATGTCTGGGCCTATTGATATGCCATACAAAAATAAATAAAAAAACACACGAAAAAAAATTAGAAAAATAACGACTACAACTACAATGTCGATGAAAGCAAAAATCAATTCTTTCGTAAAAAAAAGTAAATCGAATATCAAATTGACCACGAATTTTCTTTTTCAACAACAATAACAACATATTTGTTTTATTTGTTGGAGACAATAAATATTTTGTTTTGTTTTTTCTTCTTTATTTTAAACACACATACCAAAGAAAAGTAAATCAATAAACTCATGTATTTGTTTAAAGAAATTTTATGTGTTTATTGGTTTGTTCGTTTGTTTATACACATGCTCTCTGTCGCTCCTTGTCTCCCTCTCTCTCTCTCTATTATAAGTATTCGTTCGACATTGTACATGTGAATACTTTTTAAATTTTATTTCATATGCGTTTTTGTTGTTACACACACATACTCATAGTGAAAATTTATTTGGTTTGTCTAGTTGGTGGTTCGATGACTAGTGGTTGACTGGCGGTTTCATTGGACTGGGTGTTGAGCTGTTCCGGCTGGTAGAATTGCCGACCGAATGACTTTGTAATGTGATACAATTGTTATGGCAAATACACGTGTACGTTCGTATTTTTTTAAGCTTTTAATCCATAAATATATTCATATGAGAGAAAGAACAGAAAAACAGTGGTGGTGATAATAATGGGAATTAAAATATATCTCGAGCTTAAGAAAATAAAAAAAAGTAACACGAAAGAGTCTTTCTAAAGACCAAATGTAAAATATTGAGTTCAAGTGCAATTATGTGCAAACGTATGCAATTATATATGTATGTTCCTCTAGGGAGCATAGGGCCGTAATTACGCAATTATAGCAACAAAGAAATCTTTAATTTGGTTTAAATGCTTGCAATGCCTTTAGATTAGGTTTGATTATAGCCCCCCATTTTCAAGTTTAGTCGAAGGCAGTTAGGCTCATTATGATGAGCAGATCATGATCAATATTTCTTTCAGTATTGTGTCTTTACGGTGACTTCTAGTGTTTGGAAAGCTGATGTCAGTGAACTTTGACTTTCAATTACAGTCAGTAACAGTCAGTTACACTATTCGATTGTTACCAACTTCTTTGCCTCAGAAAACTGAATTAAAATTGTTTGACATGTGGTTTAGAAAAGATACGCCACACTGCTCGTGATGCCATTATTTGTTTATAGGCGAGTTTGTGACCTCATTTTCATCAGCAGTTCACTGGCAGACAAAATTATGCGATTCGACTCTGGAAGCTTTACTTTTTTGTTGCGTTCCTTGAACTTCTCGTGTGGATAGACAAGCCAGTCACAATTTCCCGTCCTAAAGACGCAAACAGCATGCAGCAGCTGACAACACCAAGATAACATTTTGTGCCTTACTTACGCTGGATATTTGAAAGGAATTTAATGTAACGAACGGAAACAGCATGACGGGAAGGTTTTGGCGTATCTGAGTTACTTACTACAAACAATAAACTGTTGTTTGAGTGACCGTATATTACAGATGGAAGAGATGAGGGTCCCAACAAATTCATGGTTAAAGACGGCGTACCACAGAGCCTATTACATTGCAGAATGCGATATACGGTGATATATTAAGCTTAACGCTTGCCACCAGTACGTTGATTGTGAGCCATTAGGGTAACACTGGTGGTGGTTGTACAGAAACGTCTTGCGATTGTGGAAATAAAGTGCAGCTGTGTATCAGTGTCCTCCGTCCTGTAGTGAAAATGGAAATCTCAGTATATTACTCCAACTGCTAGGGTATAAGCCTTCTCCCTATCACATATAAGGTTCTTACGAGCGTATTGTGTGAACGACTGAAACAACTCATCAAAACACTGGTTGAGCCTTATTACAACGGTTTCAGACCTGGTAAGATCTTCACATTAAATGCTGTACAAAACCCATGAGAAACAAGTCGTCACACACTATCTTTTTGGCAACTGTAAGGCTTATTAAACGTGAGAAAACGGCCAGGCCAGACATTTCGATCAAAACAAAATGTGAAAAGAAATATTTCTTCGGCAACTTCTTCAGATTTCTTCGGCAGATTTCTGGCAAAATGTCTGAGAGTAACTAAGAATTGTTACAAAAATGTTCTCAAATATTTGTCGTTCGGAATCGACTTTAAACTGTAGGCCCCACCACTCATATATAAAATTAACACACACATCATGAGTCGTGTGAGAAGCTAGGTTGTAATCCTGACTGAAGGGTTGTAGTGAACAATTATGTACGTATGTATGTAAAGATGATCTGGAGGCCGATAGTATTTAGTTTCAACAAAACGGCGATACGTGCCACATACCTTATGCCACATTAGACTTTCTGCACAAGCGATTTGAAGGCATGATCATCTCACATGAAGGCGATTTTAACTGGACTCCGAGAACTTTTCTAGTCAAGATTTCATAAGTTGCAAGGGTATTCAAATAGCTAATCAAAAAAATCTGTCCTCAGAGCCAACATAACCCATGTCATTGGTCAAATTCAGCCAGTGTCATGGAAAATTTAACATTTCGGATGAACTCCACCAACATATGTATATTCCACACATACATACATGTCTGGTCATTACAATATTTCAATCAGGATTACGCCCTAGCTTCTCACACCACTCATGTTGTGTGTGTGTTAATTTTATACATGAATGGCGGGACCTACAGTTTAAAGTCGACTCCGAATAACAGATGTTTGAGAAACTTTCATGGCAACTTTATTTTATTCTAAGAGTTTTTTTCCAGGAATCTGCTGAGAGGAAGTCACCAAAGAAATATTTCTTTTTTTATAGTTCGTTTTGTTGGAGATGTCTGACCTGTGGTTTGAACCGTGGTCTCACGTCTAATAAGCCAATGCACCATCTATTGGAATACGACGATACAATATGATAGTTTTATGATATGCTTGGCTAAACGCGGTCTCCTAATTGAATCCAGGACAACAAGAATCCTTCATCTCAGGTTCGTAATTCCAAGATGTTCGCTGATAACCTTCTCCATCTCGAATTATAACTCCTGAACAAATCATTGTGAGGCATTCCCAACTTTCGGGCATATGCTCCCAGAGGTCAGTGTCCCTTTATAATTGTTGCGACGTTCTGAGAGAATTTCATTGAGTTATTATCCCATTGAAGACGTCGTACTCTAATAGGTAGTGTGTTGGCAATAATGCAATTAATAGGTCTTACAAATGAATTAAAAGTTTCGATGATATCATACACACACACTTTGTTATATTTAAATTTGAAGATAGGAGGCGCCTAGAAGTCGATTCTTAATAACAAACATGACCCCATCTCTGCCTTCTTCTAACCAAATAATTAAGCGATGATTCTGAGGCTTTCAGTATATGTATTAAATTCACAACTGATTTCCACTGTCCTTGTAACATTACCCACTGAACGATGATACACATCTGTATAAACACTTCATGGTTAAAGTTCTATAATTTACATGAAAACATTTTTTTTTTGTTTGTTCAATATGGAATACTCTTTCGAATGATTGTTTTTTATGCCAGAAAATTTAATCATTTAAGTGGAAAGAGAAAAACACTCTACTATTAACACAATTAACACACAAGCCAATATCATTGCCATCGTTAACGAGGACTTATGAAAAAAAAAAACGGAAAAAAGATTGTCAAACAACTTCATTATTTGCAATTGAGTGAAAAGACAACAGCAGTTAAAATTAATTTGAAATGAAAATATGAATTGAACAGAATGCAAAAGAAAAGAGAGGAAAAAACAAAATAGCTGTGCTGTGTGTGATAAAAATTAATTTAAATTCCATATGGCAAATAAGAACGGAAGGAACGAAGGAAGGAAGGAAAAAGCAAGAAAGGAAATGAAATGAAACTCAAATACATTAAAAGATGATGAAGATAATACAAATACAATACAATAATAATTTGTTTAGACCATAACAAAACAAGTCAATAATTTTCTAGGTCACATACAAACATGTAAATCGCAATGAATGCGTAGATAATGCAAGTGTACAGTGTAGTATGTGCAATGCAAACGACATCATTGATATCATAAGAAATATAATTTGAAAGTGTTTTGAATTTTACAGCTCTCATGTGTAAAAATGTTTTTAATTGTTTAATAAACTAATGCTGTTGCTGCTGCTGCTACTGCTGCTGTTTATGTAGTTGATAGGAAACAAATACGTAGAGGAACCAACAGTACGTATGAGTAATATGAAAATGTTATTGTCATTACTCATACGCTAGAGACAGAGATAAGAATGAAGAAATTTCTCCATTCTATGACAGCCAATACAATAATAAAGTAATTTAGGAAAATTATAAAATTTAAATTAAAATGAGTATATTTCTTCTTCTTCTTCTTCTCAGAGGAAGAAGACTACAACTCATGCAATGTTTTGTTTTGGTTGTAAAAATGATGGATCATATGCCTTCAACTTGTGAGCAGTAGCTTCAAAGTAAATTTGTTTATCAACCATCACTCAGAGCAGAGATCAGCAATGAGTATTCAAAAACATGAGTAGAATCGAATCAAACTCATAATTTCTGACCCTTGTACGCATTCATACTTATTTTAATATGATGGAACCTATGCTCATATTCAAGTTTTGAATAACAACACGTATGATGTTGTTGATTTCGATTCTCCATTACTCAATATTTACAAGAATCACAAAAGAAGTATGAATCGCGTATGAACACTAAAGTATTTACTAAATGGTTGTGTGTTTGCTCTGCTTGCTGCTCTGTCTGTTTTCGTTTTTTTGTAAATGCAACATCAACTAAGACTGACAATTTAGTTAAATGATTCGAATCACTCGAATGAGTATGATAAGTATTTTTTCTAAAGTTATGAATCCAAATGAGTTGACTTATGAATCAAACATATGTATTTCGAATGGTATGAGTTTGATGTCAACGTTGTACGCATACTCATTGCAACCTGTACTTATAAATCAATCTTGTAGTGAGTATGAGAATGAGTCAGAATAGTTAAATTTCAATATTGTTGACTCACATACAAAATTTTATGAGTGCCTATGAGTAGTAGTCTTTTCGCTATCTATGCTGATCTCTTACTCAGAGTAAAACTCCCATTGTGTTTGATCTAGAAAAATAGGTTGAGGGAAAGATGAATGACGGAGTTCTGTTTATGGTCGTTAGATTTCCCTGTGATTATCCCTGTAATTCATAATGTGATGCATAATCGATTACGAAACATGGGTACTACGTAAGAATATATGATTTTCTGGAATAAAATCCTTTGTTTTGGTAGACTAGAATCCAATGTACTAGTGATAGAGCAGTCACACGAGATTTTAATCTGCAATAAAATTAAATTAGGCATCAGCGGTTTCCGCGTGCATTCGAAGGTGTGTATAATATTATAACAATGCAGGTCTTATCCATCTAACTTGCAGAAACCAACGGGCACTTTACCAGTGACTGATTTCAAAGTGCCTGAATGTAAACATTCTCAGAATGAAGCAGTCAGAAAGAAGGTGTTCACCGTTTAATCTTTTTTCTCATCCTGACAGTACTTTATATGCCTTCAACTTCATGACATGGGTATCTGGAATACATCCAATCATACCGGGCCTAGTAATTATATTTGTTAGGAGAATAGTTGGTTTTCTACCAAATTCTCTTCCTCCCCACAATCTAGGTACCCAGCCACATCATCCGTATCATCCTGTAAAATATCCAATGTGGTATAAGCTGTGTAGCACGTATCATCGTAATTTTGTAACCACATGCTGCAGGTGTCCAGGTGATCGAATTTGGGTCAAAAACCCTCACCAAACAGTGAGTTTTTCGGAATGATTTGGCGGCTATTGGATCTCATGAGAAACGGTATCGTATACAATTCTATCATTTTGTTTTATCATGTATATCACGTTTCGTCCTAAAATGGACGTCATCGTTGAAGATGATTTTTCGATGAAACTTAGTGTCAGATGTGCTAGTTCTTAGCATGTATCTCAATACACAAGTTGTCTCCCAATAACTCTGAACTGACATGCAAAATGCATCCATAATCAACGCAATAGTTTAAGTGCTTGACTATAAAGAAAATCATGCCAGATTAGAATGCAGCAAGCGACTAACAATTTTCATTGCGCTTGTTTGGAATTTCAAAACTTGGGACATTTCCTTAACCAAATAAAATATCCAGAAGCCTTGTGTGACACTCCAAAGAAAATAACATCCTATAAAACGTGATGGGAATGTCAGGGAACAGCTTTTGGTGGAGGTATGTCAATCAGAGGCTGTAAAGCCTGGGCCAGTGGAAATTTAGCTAACCTATACACAAGAGAATTTAAATATCTTCAACGATTTTTAAATGGGAATTGGGGTGATATTAGACTGCAAAAGGGGTCCTAACACAATCTCTCCAGGCATGGCACAGTACGTATTATATGAATACCTAGTCGCAAATGAGGAGGCGAATCAAGAGGTGCCCCTAATTCTGAATAAGTATACTCCGAGTCTATAGTACCCTGTCTATAGACTGGTTACCAAATTCAGGTTATTTCCGGATAGTTTGATGCAAGATTTAGAGCTATTTTTATTGTAATTGACCAACAAGTCTAGTCCTGGAGAACCATAAAACATAACACCAGAATAACCCAAAAAAATCAGTCCAAGAAAATGGGCCGAAACATCACATTGTTGTTATGTTGCAAAAATGACACAGAAGGAAAAATTACAAAAAAAAAAAAAAACTGGGAAAGAATTTTGATCAATAGTAATAATTACCGAGCTTGTGGAGAAAAAATCAAAACGATTTCAAACTTGTACTGTCATTACCCAGTCTTCGTAAGTTCGAGACGCTATTATATCAAACACAACTTATCACGGAGCATTCAAATGGGAAAAGTTAAGGACTTGTCTAAGGGCTACAAATTTCTTATAGACAGCCGGGTTGATATATCTTAATGGTGAGCGCACAACAAGCCGACATAATGGCTTACATGTATACCAGAGATCAGCAATGAATCGTTTTTTCGCTACTCATAAGCACTCATGAAATTTTGATTATAAGTGAGTCAACAATATTGAAATTTAACTACTCAGATTCATTCATACTCGCTACAACGTTGATTTATAAGTACAGGTTGCAATGAGTATGCGTACAACGTTGACATCAAACTCATACCATTCGAAATATGTTTGGTTCATAAGCCTACTCAGTTGGATTCATAACTTTAGGGAAATACTTATAATACTTATCAATGATTCGAGTGACTCGAATCATTCGTCAAAATTTACACTCTTAGTTGTTGTTGTATTTTCAACAAAAGAAAAAAAGCACATAAGCAAAATTGACAGAGCAGCAAGCATAGCAAACACACAACCTTCTAGTGAGTATTGTAGTGTTCGTACGCGAATCATACTTCTTTTATGATTCGTGTATATGTTGAGTTATGGAGAGTCGAAATAAACAACATCATAGGTGTTTTTAGGTATGAATATGATGAGTATTTCAAACTTTAAATATGAGTACGGGTTCCATGATATTAAAATAAATATGAATGCGTATAGGTATCAGAAACTATGTAGTAGTATGAGTATGATATTAAAATAAGTATGCATGCGTATAAGTATCAGAAATTATAAGTTTAATTTGATTGTACTCATCTTTTTTCATACTCTTTGCTGATATCTGATGTATACTGAAAGGTATGTTATTTTCTACCCCAATGGTTAGTCTTCTTCCCTTCAAACTGCCTATCTACTTAGCAACCTAACCAACTTCCAACCATTGGAACCCAACACCACCACAATATTAAAAATAACAACACAATACATTTGCACAACAGGGGTTTTTTCTAAATTATCTAATCAAGTTCAGTGACCTGTTCTTTATGGATATGAACTTTACTTTTAGTTTGATTGCATTAAGTCTACATACATGTGTATGTACTACATTACTGTAAATAAAAAATTATTATAATTAAATATGCTTTTAAAAAGCTTACGAATTAAAGTGTTTATCGATAAAAATCTATCGTCAGTTTTTTTTTTTTTTAATGACAACAGTTTCGATAAGAAAACGAATTGAAAAATGTTGAAGTGTGTGGAAAAACTTATATTTTTCTCTTTGCCAATGTTTGTCTATAGAATGTCTGTCATGCTAATTTAGTAAAAATCGCTGCTTAACAACAGCAACAAAAACAAAACAACAATAAAATAGTTTTCAGTTAGCAACCATAATTGCTGACCACAAAGAAAAAAAAAAAAAAAGAACAACACGTTATGGAATTTGAAAGAAAAAAGGAAAGGAATGAAAGCTGAATAATCGAAACCCAAATGTAGGAAACACATGCTTTAAATAAACGCCATAATGCCATTGGCTTTTAAAACGAGGGTGCTAAAGTTTTTGTCAAATTTAATTAAAATTTTAAGGACTTTAATTAAATTTTAATATTTTCCTTACAATGCCTGAAGGCAGTAATGACAATTGATGGTTGGGGTAGTGGTTCAGGAAATAGCGAAATAAAAAATTGAAAGGAATTTATGAAACGTTAAAACACTTTTGCTGTTTAATGTTCTCTTTACTCTAATAATTGCCCAGGGGGATTTAATTTTTCTCTTTCTTTTATATTCAAAGGACTTAATGTTGATATTTGTTGACATTAAGGCTTACAGCCTTGCTTGTTAAAGGCTATAGTTTTGCTTTCTTCTGCTTTAAAGCTTTGATCATAAATTCCGTTGTATTAGTATTGAAGTAGAGGAACATAAAGCATAAAAGAAAGAAAGAAGAAGAGAGAAATTAGGGAAAAAAATATATGAATATTTACTTACTTTTATACTCTCATTTAATGTTACTCTTCCTCTCTTACTGCTGCTTGAACCAACAAATTATTTTTTTTGTTTTTATTTTATTACGTTCTCTTTGGTCTTATACACACATACAAACATATACCTTAAAAGTATGCAATAAAACGCACTTTTTGTTTTTTTTTCTTTACTCACTTAACATAACATGCAAGCACAGACATGTTCATATTTGTTGGTTTATGGCTTATGCTCGTATACTTTAGTGGATATGACACCATTTATGCAGGTTAATAACAAAAATTTTCCTTTTTCTTTAATTTCTTATTTTCCATGTATTACACGCACACATATACACTCTCTCTTATTCTCTCTCTTACTCTTTCTTCGTTTGTTTAGAATTTTTTTTTTGCTTATTTTATTACCCGTAAATACCAGCTGAATTAAAATTATTATTTTTTCTCTCTGCTTTACACTCGTAAATTTAAAATACCACTCACACACTTACACTTTAGACATTTAATAGCCTTAGAAAAACAAATAAACAAACAAACAAGCAACGAACCAACAACAGCATACAATACTTCCTCTCTTTTAACCTCTCTCTTGTGAGTTTTAATTTTTTTTCTTATTAAGCCCACGGTGCGTGTTTTCTTTAAAGTTGTTTTCGTCCTCTTTTCTTTTCAGCTTTCCTTCAAAGGTTTAATCTTTTTGTTGCTGCTACTGCTACTGCTGCTGCTGCTATTATTATGCGTATATTATAAGCAAAAACAAAAGAAAACAACAACAACAATGTATTGTTGTTCAACTATCCAATATTTTTATTATTTCATTCGTATTGCTATTGCTCTCACTTTTTCCCTCTTTCGTACTCTTCCTTCGTTTTTCTTTAATATTTCCTTGTAATTGTACCACTTTTTTTAATTTCGATTTTTTATTCCATTTTTCCCCCTTTTCTCGTTGCACTCGTTGTTAGTATGTGTTGTTGCTGCTGTTGTTGTTGTTGTATTTTGATTATTACTGACTTTTTTCTTCTCTTTCTCTTCTTTTTTTATATTTCTTGCACTTGTTTTCCTTATTATTTTTTGTATTTTTCTTTTTTTGCTTTCTTTCAAATCAAATAAAAATCTACATCAACCGTTAGATTTTTTGCTTCCGTGTTGCGTTTGTAGACGCGTTAAACTAACAACTGACTTATGGGTTTTACGTTCGTCATTGACAATTTCTAGTTTGAGCTTTCATTTGCTCTCTCTTGCTTTTTATTTTTTGTTTTTTCCACATGCCTTCCTTAAAACTGTCCTTAAAAACACCAACAATATTACCCTCAAATATGTAAGTAAAAGGGGGTGTCTGGCAAGAAATCATCTGTAAATTTATTTCCAATGATTTACAAAAGCTTTTTCAATTGCGATATTTAGTTATTCACCAGGCCTCATTAAGCTTTTAGGTTTCAGAAAGCTTTGAAGCCTATCATTAGTTAAGTAGTTAAGCAAGGACAACAACAATTTCATAACAAAAAATAATAACAATAACGGCATTTTTATTCTCCCTCATTTAAAGCCATCAATAAGACAAAGAAATCTGCGTACCGAAGTGTTGCTATCCACTGGCTCCCGCAATCATCTCAGAATAACTTTTAATGGGGTTAGGTTTAGTCATAACACCTAAGCCACCATAGACACCATATTTATTGCAAAAAGTAGTCAAAAAAATTTGGCTCATCAAACCAATCACTTAAGTTGTAGCTACTGCCTCCATATACTAGAAATTATACTTGAAAAGTAAATGGCCACCACTAACGGATCATGGCAAAGATGTTTACCTCACACTGGATAACACAATCGGTCATATGGCAACCGTGTGAACTAGCCTGTGAACGGCAAGCTACCCGGTAACCTAACCTACCTAACCTAAATGTCTTTAAAGGTATCTAGCAGATTTCTGTCTGGAATTATAATTTTCAATTCTAAAGCTCATCTAAAACGCCCAATATATGTGAAGAGTTCCACTTTAATTGAACTAACTGAACGGATGTTCACCGAAATTTTTTTGACACGAGATATGTCGATCCTGTATTCATGAATTGTATCACATTTGTTTCCTGGGTAACACAGTGATTCTTCATCAGCAAGAGTTCAATTTTTGGAGGCTAATGTCCATTGCAGTCGCCCCAGTTTAGTAGTAGTATCTCCAACAAACCCAAATATGAACAAATATTTCTTCGGCGACTTCCTCTCAGCAGATTTTTAGCAAAAACTATGATAGTAAAAAAATTGCCATGAAAAGTTTCTAAAAAAACCGGTCATTCGGAGTCGACTTTAAAACTGTAGGTCCCGCCACTCATGTATGAAATTAACACACGCGACATGAGTGGTGCTGAAAAGCTAGGCCGTAATCCTGACTGCAGGGTTGGAATGGCCAATTATGTATGTATGTATGTACTACCTGCTAGACTACGGCTGACAAGAAATGGAGAGCCAAATAACATATATCTGCACCTCGCAAGAGTGAATAACCGCCTCCTCTTCCTCGCGGGTCTGCACAAACGGTAAAAGTCGTTAAATGGGATACAATGGCCTGTAGGTATGGCCATGACCGATTATGCTGACAAACAAAAAAAAAATTGTGAAGTGCACGAAATGCTTTCTGGTATGAAGTTTGTCCGCTTATTAGACGTAAAGCCCGGGTTCGAGCCACAGGCCAGACATCAAAACACGAAACACAAAAAAAAAATAAATATTTCTTCGGCGACTTCCTCTCAGCAGATTTCTATCAAAAACTCTGAGAGTAAATAAATCTGCCATAAAAAAGTTTCTCAAAAACCTGTCGTTCAGAGTCGACGTTAAAACTGTTTGTCCCGCCGCTCAAGTATAAAATTAATGCACACAACATGAGTGGTGTGAGAAGCTAGGCCGTAATCCTGACTGAAAGGTTGTAATTGTCAATTATGTATGTATGTGTATATATGGATTCGTTAACAAGCAGAATAACCATATTTGGGCAAATAAGAATTCTCGACAGATTGGCTTTGGGGGTACACTTTTGCATGCCAATATGCTCAATAAAGCATGACTATAAAAGGCGGTCTTCATATTGTAGACATTTCTCTTTATGAGTATGAAAACTATCTCAGAAAGATGATATGCTGTCTGTCTGTTTGTTTGTTATTATCATGTTGAGAATACCGGGTGACTGTTGATTTAAATCCTCAAAACCATTATAGCACACCATCTCTCTTAAGCGAAATTAAATTATTAAAATTATACTGACACCACTGTATCAATGTGTTTACAATTCAATTTAATTTCTAACGGTATTTTAAAATCATCAAAGCTCGCTCCCAAAAAGTTTAAATAATTTTCCAACTTACGGTCGAACGACCTATCCCAACAGTGAGTTGAAAAGTTCTCTTTCACTCTCTTTAATGCGGTTAATTTTTGTTCAAAACAAGATTTCCAAAATCTTAAGGTGGATTCAGCGCTCTTACACATATCACTGCCAATAATCGCTACCCCCACCACAAAACAGCTGAAACCCATAGAAAGAAGAAAAAATAGCAACAAAGAAAAAAATGGAAACAAAATGAAAAAAATGGTGAAAAAAAGTGGAAAATTCATGCGAAAAAGCGGCATGTTGACGTCGTAAAAAATGCTTCTTCTTCCTTAGTCAGTGCTACCACATGCAGGCAGTGATTTTTGCTCTTTCTTAACACATCGGTGAGCATGAATAGATGTTCTGCCGTAGATGAGTTGGTGTGTGGACAGTGTTTTTCTATCACTTACTAGTTGTTGTTGTTGTTGTTATTTTAACATTAAATGTTACTTGATGTGTACAGTACAACAGCACCAAGTACTTGTCCGTGAAGTGGTGCACACATACATACATACACTCTCGTATACAGGATTAATAAACAAACAAAATAAAACGTGCTCTTAGATTTTTAAACATGTGTGCTTTTGTCTGTGTATGTGTAAGTGTTAGAGTTTTCTTTCTTTTTTTTGTGTTGGAATATTGGAGAGTATATAACGGTAATGCAATAACAGTTTTTAATGAATTACTTTTGTCAGCCATGTGTTACGGGTAGAAGAGCAAGAGCAGAACAATAACAAACTGTAATCAATGCACGTCATTGATCAGAAAATTGCAAGTGTTTCAATGTACCAATAAACTTACAGATACATATACATGCATGTGTAAAATTAACTCATTTTTTTCACTTGTAAAACGTTGTTCTTAAGCTGTTATTAAGCAATTTCTAATAAATCTTTATTTGCTTTTCATTGTTGTTTTTTTATGACATTATTACTATGATGTAAGCAGAATAGAAAAAAATAACGTCGTATTTGTTTTGTATTTCATTTCTTTTGCAACCTGGTAAATTGTGTCAAAGTCTCTTTATTTTCCATTCTTTCTCTTTCATTTGTTTTCTTTCTACAGTTTTTTTTATCATGTTTCTTTACCTTGCCTTTAGTTTGTCATCTTGAGCTCTTTTTTATTTTTTCGTATTTTTTCTACGTATTTATGCAATCAGAACATTACTTCGCTTCTTAAATTCGCTGTAAACTAAGTCTACTAATTTTGTTGTTGTTTTCTGTTTCATAAACTTTTCGATAGGTTTTCTCTTTCATTTCTAACTTTTTTTGTTTCCACTTTAACCATGTAACGGCTTAAATGGGTTTACAGGTCATGTTTGTGTTGAACATCCGTCATACTTATGAAATTTAGATTCAATAATGAAGAGTGCTTACCAATTAATACGAGGGCGGCAGTTTATAGAAGTGCTCCTGCTTAAAGGCGTCCACGTTCATGTGAATAAAAGCCTCTAGAAAACTTCTGAATAGGGCTGTATTAAGTCGTTGGTATATTCGGAGAAACTAGGAAATCTTGAAATATTAGAAGGCTATATTTCATCTACCATACAGCCCAGTGTATTGAAAAAAAAATCATAACTCATGGAATGTAGCATGTAATGTAATGTATCTAACTTGTCTTAATCAGCTACTTTAAGTCTCAGATTAAATCCAGATGACATTGGATTTCATTTTGAGTGTCAAATAGCTTAAATGGCGGGTATTTGGCTATTCATAGCTTTCGTGGGTCTTTGCAAAACACGCTATCCGAGAGTGGCGCACCCGCTAGATAGCCAAGAATGAGAGGAGTTGGAATTTTCATTAAAAGATGAAAATATGAAATGAAAACCGTGCTTGGACAGAATCATTTCATGGTCAAAATTTTTCTGTCATTCAATGCTATGCCCGATAGGTGGTAGAAACATAATTCTATTAAAAGGAAACGCCCGGTAAACTGGCAGAATATGTAGAAGGGGCTGCTGCATATAATGACATCAATCAAGAACCCATCCGCTGGTTTAGCAGAAGTTGCAAAACAATTAAAAGAAATAACGGTGAATTATCCATGTTATCAACAAATTCGAATTAATCGTCAAACTTCCTATAACAGAAACGATATTTTCATCAGTGTGTACATTGAACTGATTGTTGTTATCAGTTAACGCCTGAGGTATTCATCATTAATCCTCGGAAAACTTTTTAAAATCGCTTTCAATCGAGGAAAATTTTTATATGATCTTTTCAACCAGGCTTTCAAAGCCGAAGACGATCAAGAACAATCCAGATCGGAACCGTCTTAAGAGACATCCACTAATCTTTCAACGATGCCAAACCATATTTCACTGCTTGCATGCTTTCAAGCTGACCGTTTAGGATTTACTTACTTTTTTGTCCAGCTCATATAACTACTAAGCCTAGACGGTATTCTGCAAGGTAAAGGAAGTTATTGACCTACTGTATCAAATCTGCGAATTTTCCGCCAAAATATCTTTGCCGGAAATTGGGAGAGATATACTTAGAAATTATTCACAAAAAATTTTTACTTTATACGCCGGTAGCCAAATCTCTCGAGTTGCCCTACTATCTCAGATGTGACCATATAGTACGTCATATGCCCATAAGTCAGGATTACAACCGCGTTTCGCACACCTCCCATGATGTGTATTAAGTTTATTCAAAGCTGTCAGTTTTCTAAAGTCTTCCTAAAATTATTTACACAAAATTTTTACTTTAGGTATCAGTAATCAAATCTTTCGACTTACCAAACTATCTCAGATGTAGCCATCTACGTGGCGAGACGTCCGAAAGACAAGTTTGAGACAATTTTTATGGCGAGACTGGTGAGAATAAACATAAATAAGCGGAGGATCCTGGGGATGCTACGCTAGCCAACTCAATTTTCCGAAGAGGTAATAACAAACATTCGCTTGGGAAATAACCTCAAACTATCAAACTACTTGATCAAACTTTTTCAGTATAAATTCGATTAAGTGGAGATCAGTCTCTCCAAATTTAGTTGTATACTTTGTAATCTATCTTAATGTATCTTCGTTCAGTTGCTCCGTTTAACCGTTCATTTGATCAATCGTTATAAAATCGTGGCCTTTAGTTGTTTTAGCCCTTTGCCTGGCTATTACTGTGCAGACTGATGATGTGCAGGTTGGTTCAGCGTATAATGGTGGCTACGGTAAATACGGTAATGGTGGTCCTCCTGGTTACCCTATACCTCCTGATCCTCCTTGCCCGAAAAACTATTTGTTTAGCTGTCTATCTCAATGTGTATTGTAGATATTGGCACAGCTTTAAATCTCCTACTTCCATCCGATGACATAATAAACACGCTCCTAACACTTCATAAAACTAAGTAGAATTGAATGAAAAATCCTTATTTGTTATTATCAAAAGCAAATTATCTTACAACACACACACTTACAAAAATAAAACAATCAAAAAAATTTCAAAGAATCTCTTGACTCTCTTTCTCTATAGTTGAGTGAGTGTTTAAACCAAAAAGTCAAAATTCTCCTTAAAACAATGAAAATCATCACACCACTAAATCATTGTACAATGAAACAGAATGGATGAGATCAGAATACCGCAGGGTATCGACACTTTAAAACACTTTCAAACAAAAGGATTTGCAGGCAGGCAGTCAGGCAGGCTGACAAACTATTTTCAACTGATACTGCCTTAGCTTAGTTATGCGAGTAAATCTCATAGATACTGAAATTATATTGCATGATTATGTATGAATAGATGTTCTTCGTAATGCGGTTGTAAAAGACAAAAGTTCCACCAAAAAAAAATGTTTCTGCATTAAAAAACTACAACAAAAAAAATGCCAGAAATATGCGACAATTTGGGTATTGAGTACAGCATAGAAAGAAAGAAAGAAAGAAAGAAAAAACAAAAACGCTTTATAGTCAAAAATAATTGATTAGCGATTAAAACCGAAACAAAAGAAAAGAAAAGTCACAAACAATTGTTAACAACAATAAAAGTAACGAATTGAGAAATAACCCTCTTGTGTGTAGATTCAGCAAAAGATTATAAACAAAATATTTTTATTTTTTGTTTGAATATGAAATACAAATAATTATACACTCAAGAAATATTGATTCGTAAAAAATGTTCAATGAACGTGGAAGAATAAAGCTGGAAAAAAACCTCGAGGAGAAGGGTAATAAGTAGTACATATTATTATAACTCAAGAAGCATAAACTACTGCGTTCGCAAGATTTACTTACTTACGGCTTACCGTAACATATCCTTCCAGATGCCTCTGCTTCATGCGCGCCTACGCCGGTTAGTTGCACCAATCGAATGACAGAGCTTCCTCGATTTGATCCTTCCAACGCAATTAAGGTCGTCCTCTTCGCCCACTTCCGCAAATTCCCGCATCAAATACCCGTCTCGCCGGAACATCCTCCTCCATTCGAACGACATGGCTGAGCCATAGCAGCCGGTAGATGTTAATAACATCTATGTCGTTGAAGAACTCATACAGCTCACTGTTGGATCGGATGCAGAAATCATCGACAACTCGCAATGGACCGAAGATCTTACGTAGGGTTTTCCCTCGAATACTCTCAAGGGCGCATTCCTCTGCGCCATAAAAAAGCACGGGGAGGAAGAGCATATTGTAGAGCATTAGTTTTGTCGTACGAGAGAGGTCTCTGCTCCTCAATTGCCTATTGAGACCATAGTAGCACCTGTTGACAAGAGTGATACTGCGCTTGATCTCCAGACTGTCATCATTCTTGGTGGTAACGGCGGAGCCAAGATAAATTAAGTAATTGACTGTATCAAAAGTATAGTTATCGGCCGTAATCTGAGATCCAATACGCCGCACGTCTGTACTTTTCGACAACATATACTTCATTTTGCCCTCATTTACTGCCAGACCCATCATAGCAAACTCCCGTTCAATAGCAATAATATTTCGCTTGGTACGCCCTATGATGTCAATGTAGTCAGCTAACGCCAGCAACTGGACGATTTTTTTGAAAAATAGTGTCATTGCAATGCACTCCCGCATTCCGCAAAATACTCTCCATGACAAAATTGAAGGGGTCGCATGACAAGGGATCGCCTTCTCTGATACCTTGCGCGATATTAAAAAGTTTGAAGATTTGCGTTTACAAGACATTTGCAAAATTTGTAAGAGACTATCCGTAAACCTCCAAGTAATAAAAATCCCAAAAACCCAATTAGAAGCAGTATCAGCAATCTTCTTTCATATAATCAAGAACAACTTTGGTAAAGTCATTATGGAATCACTACCCATTGTGTATGCTCTTCTATATTATGCTATGGATTCCGACGTTGAAACATTGTTCAACTAAAATAACAACACTTATTAAGAAACTCAAGTGTGGAAACTCTCTTGGTGTCCATGCTATTATCGCAAACACCGGATAATGTATATCCCTTCATCATCCAATGGTAAGAAGGTCAGATAATCCACAACGAATGGTAAATGAGGCCGCTCATCATCTGAGAAGATGGGTATACCTCTCTGCCCCTGGAGTACCCCACCATTCCATAGTGTCCTATTCGGTATGAGTATCCTCAGATCAGGCCGAAACAAAGCCTCAGACACAATATATTCGGCGGCTTTTTCCAAAGGTCCCTACCCCTCTCAGCAAAAACTTCTGATTTTCAGAATTCAGAATTCTGACATTCCTAGTCACTGCAACGCTATTGGTAACGAAGTAGCCGATAAACAGAAAAAATCAGGATGAACTTTGAAAGTAACGACAGATAAAAATTCAGTGGTGGAGTTGTGGAGAAAAGTTTCAATTCTAAATCATGCATGAAGATACAAATCGAACGGTAGGTTCACAAGCCCTTATGGCCAAGCTCAAGCCTACAAGTATGAATCCAACCTTAACCATGAATAGGAGAGAGTTGGAACCTCTTATAGGAGCCTTAACAAGACATAACCCCTTTTGGATACAAGATCAACAAATGGAATAGGAATATCTTTGATTTCTGCAGTATACAGTGCGCGTCAAAAGAAACTGTACACTATGGATAAAATTCTAATAATCACCAAACTCAACCACCTACCACTTAAGGAGAGTGCCCAAAAATATTTGACAAAATTTCGAAATTTTTTGTAATTTTTTTTTTTGTTTAATATATACAGTTTCTTTTGACGCTCACTGTACATACATATGAACTTGCCGTAGTATAGTAGTAGTATTAGGTACGTGTCGATGCTGTAAACCACTGGCTTGGACATCTGGAACAATTCTAAATAGAAAAAAAATATTGCTTTGGCGATTTCCTCTAAGTAGTCTTCTAATAGTCTAGTCTAATACCATTCGGAGTCGATTTTAAATTATATGGCCCGCCACTCATGAATAAAATTTATACATACAGCATGGCTGGTATGAGAAGCTATGTCGTAGTCCTACTACAGCGTTGTAATGGCCAATTAAGTAAGTAAATATAAAATTAAATATTTAGTATGTCTTGATTACTAGATTTTTCTGAGTGTAATGTGCTTTCACAATGCATTAATAATTGTCACAATAAAATAATACTTACTTAATAACAATTGCAAACTGTATCTTTCTGTTTCATTCTAGTTTTATTTTATTTTTTGGTAACTACAAAATATTACCAAATTGATTACAATGCTGCTATATAAGCAGAATTACAACGAAAATAAATATTCATGGCAAGTACTGCCCCCAATATAGGACATAATTGTGCTTAAGTTGACACTTTTCTAAAGTATATAATCGCTGTTCATTCACAGTTTATCATTCAGTTTTATATTCACCTTCACATTGTATTCAATAGACGTTCAGTTGCTCCGTTCAATCGTTCATTTGCTTAATCATTATGAAATCGTGTGCTTACGTTGTTATAGCCCTTTGCCTGGCTATTATTGTTCAGGCTGATGATGCGCAAGTTGGTTCATCGTATAATGGTGGTGGTAATAATGGTGGCTACGGTAGTTACGGTCCTGGTCCTGGTACTCCTCCTGGTCCTCCTGGTCCTGACCCCATACCCGCTCCTCCTTGCCCCAAAAACTATTTGTTTAGCTGCCAACCTAGTCTACAACCTGCTCCCTGCTCTCAAGCTGTTCCTGCTAACTTTGGTGGTGCTGGTGCCTATTCGCAAAATTATCCTGTCTACGCTTTGCAAGTTCCCCAATATGTCAATGGATATCAATTTCATTAAAATTGTAAATTGAAATAAATTATAAAACATTCCTATTCGTGAACGTTCTAAAAATGTTAGAAAATAAGCGATAACAAGTGTGGTGTAAATAAATCGTTTATATTCTCAAAACCAACGGTGTTTTATTTAAATATTACTTATTAAAAAATTATAGTCCTCAATTATATTATATAAATATAAAAGAAAGTACTTTCTGAAATAGTACTTTTGGAAATAGTACTTTTTAAAATAGCACTTTTTTAAAAATTATATTCTTTATGAGAAACTTCATTGGGAATTTTTAGTAAATTAATGTAAAAGTAACTATTAATTACACTTCTGGTACTTTTTGAAATAAGCATTTTTTGGACTTAATTTTCTAACCTTTTTGTTCAAATTTGAAAACTCAAAAAGGATATATCTGATCAACAATGGGTATAAATTCAGCTGTCGTACTATTTTATATCGTATTTGGAAACAATAAAACATTTTCTATTGAAATGGATGCTGCAATGGTTACTCTATTGTACAATAAAATTCTCAAGTACGCTCATTTCGTAATAGTTCTGAAAGAGTTTTAATTTAATCTGAGTTAATTTTCTTACTCATTTATGTTGTGTATGTTAGGTTTGTACGTAGGTGGCGGGATCTAATGTTTGAAGTCGACTCCGAACGATAGATTTTTGAGAAATTGTTCATGACAATTTTATTTACCTCTGAGAGTTTTTTTCTGAAATCTTCTGAGAGGAAGTCGCCGAGAGAAATATTTTTTTCATATTTCTGATGGGATTTGAACCGTGTTCTTACTTCTAGTAAGCCAACACACTACCTTCTAGACTACAACGATTTCAACATGGAATGTACAAGCAAATATCTTAGTTTTCTATGTTGAGTTACTATAGCTGCTCATTCCAAAGGCGGATTATGTTTGCCTTAGTGAAAGTTACGTGGGCAAAATTTTACGGATCGCTTGACAATATTAACAGGAAAATTTTGTTTGTGTTATACTCTATCAAATCATTTCTTCTCTTTAAGTGTTATTCTTATAACTTCAAACTATGTGAGGCCTTGTTCAGTGGATTATTTTTCGAATACCGAAATTTCTCTTGAAATCTTTGTGATTCTTTAAATGCAGACATGTTCAAAAGAAATTTTCAAATGTCTAGAACCTCTGAACTCCTCCCATAAGTCGTATTCTTAAATCTCAAACAGTGCACTCCATAAGTAGACGTTCATTGAATATTAATCCTATAAAGAAAACAAACAGATTTTATATTTTTCCTAATTGGGCATTACAAACCTTCAGTCAGGATCAGGAGATTACGATCTAGTTTCTCACTGCAGTTTAAAGTCTACTCCGAACGACAAATTTTTGAGAAACTTCTTCTTGGCAATTTTATTTATACTCAGAGGTTTTCCAGATATCTGCTGAGCGGAAGTAGCCGAATAAATGTTTTTTTTTTTTGTATTTTCGTTTTGATATCGGAATTGGGGTCTGAATCGTGGACTTAACTCTAATAAGCCAACATAGTACCTTCTAGACTACGACAACTTCTTTCGTTTTGTTTGAGATGTCTAAACTGAGGTTGGAACACAGGCTCTCATTTAATAAGCTAATACTCTACCTAATAGAATACATAGACATACATATGTACATACTTATATACATAATTGGTCATTACAACCCTTCAGTCAGTCAATCAGACTACATATCGTGTGTAAATGCAGAGGTATGAAACCTCAAATACGTACGTCTCAGAGCAGCGTTTGAGACTTCTGTACAATATAAACCACGGATTGTGAAAAGGCTTCAGAATCAGAATCAAAACGATCATCATCGATGAACCGATTTCAAAGCATGTAATAAAGCCACTATAATCCGGCAAGGTTATGAGATCAGTATTTTGAGATTCGCCTGGTATGTCATTCATCCACTATCTGGAAGAGGGAAAAACAGCAAAAAGGTTTCTTTATGTTATCCAACGAACTTTCCGTACCAGCAGTTGGATAGAGTAAGTGGTAATGTTGCCGCTCGGTTGTAGTAAAGAGCACTACGTATATGTACATATAAGTATGCAGCACGATATTGTAAGTTCACAGTGGAGTTTGATATTTCTAATAAAAGTATAGTGAAAGAATATTGATAACGCGATTATAACAATTCAACAATTGAATTAAATATTGAAGAATTTCTTAAATTTCAAATAACATTCTAGAAAATCTTACGAAATCACTCGTTTTTAAAAGGTGAACAGAAAACATTTGTATGAATACTCCAAGCACTGGAAAGGATTTTATATTTATTAACCAAATGAAATCAGCTAAGCACACACCCACCAAATAATTTTATTTAATTTAATTCTCTTCCAGCAATTATCAATTACAAATTGACAGGTATTTCTGCTAAGGCTCACACAACTATGGCAGGATATTTTGTTACCAAAAAAATTTGAAAATTAATTTCAAATATATAAAATACAACAACAACAACAACAAAAATGAAAACTAATTTATCACAAACAATCATGTATTATTGAAAACAGAAATTTCTCCCCTAAACAAAAAAAAATTATGCCCCGAAAATAATTTATAATTATTTTATAACAACAATAATAATAATAATAAACAATTACGAAAATTATTCAACTTTAATGCATCATCAGCACTTTTAATGAATGTGTAATACAAGATCACCATGGAGAATAACGATTATTTTTAATAAAACAAAAATAATAAAACAAAAAAAACGATTTTTATGTTAAATACCAGGGGAGGATTGTGAAAGAACCACCGTTAAAACCCACATTTATCAGCAATAATATACGAAAATTTATTTATTCGCCATAAAACAACAGAAAAAAAATAAAAAATAAAACACTGGAACCATACAAAATAATTAATAAATATAAATACAACAACAACAACAACGGCATGCATACAACAACAATTACACATTCGTTTATAATACATGTATTTTGTAGAGAAAATTTTTTGATTATCGAACGTAATATGATGACCACCTCTTTAATAATAATTTATCTAAAATAAAATTGCCAAAAACAACAATAACAACAACACTAAACAGTAAAAATAATAATAGTTTTTAATAGAAACAAATCAGCGATACAGTGGCCATTAAAGACGACTGGAATATACTCTACTCAACAGTATATTATTTCATCTCGTATAGGTTTTTGAACAATTAATTTAAACTCCGTTCAGTATTCTTCTGTTAAAATAAGTCAATAGTTTAAAGTTGACTTCGAACGTCAAATTTTTTTGAGCAATCTTTCACGAGAATTTTTTCCAGAAATCTGCTGACAAGCAGGCGCCGAAGAATTGCTATTTCTTCATATTTCGTTTTGTTCGTGATATCTGAGCTAGGGTTTGAACATACAACATATTAGACTATGGCAAGAAGTTATGAAATTTGTCAAAATAAAGTAAATAAAAAAGGAATATGCGATTTTTCGTTAAGGACTTTCTATCATTAAAATTTATTACTAATGCTATTTTGTGTGGAATATAACATCGTTCAAATATCTACCACGGTTTCTCTGGGTGAAGCACGACCGAAGTATACAGTTTTCCATAACTCTGGCGCAAAAATCAAGCTGACTTTGAACTTGAGCTGACCGAACTGTGAAATTTTCGGCATGCATTGGACACTCCAGGATCTCATGTGTATTGGTATCGTTCCTAATTTGGCAAATTTGGTTGTTCATCCAGCAATGAACCACTTCGCGGAAGAAAATTTTCGATGAAAATTCAGAAACCATTCAGTCATTATATATGTCGTTCATGGTGATTTCACAAAACAGGCTAAATAAATGACAAGTCCTGGAAACTCCCTACTGGAACGCCCTACACTAAGTCAAATGAGACATTTGTTCCAGCCCTATACTCCATTAAGACGTATGTACTTATGTAATTGATCATCACATGCCCGTCAGTCAGGATTACTACCCAGCTTCTCACACCACTTATGTTGTGTGTATTAATTTTATCCATAAGTGACGGAGGACCTACAGTTTAAAGTCGACTCCGAACGACATATTTCTGAGAAACTTTTCATGGCAATTTTTTCATTTACCCTCACAGTTTTCATGGCAGTTTTATTTACGCCCAGAGTTTTTGCCAGAAATCTGTAGAGCAGTTGTCGAAGTCATATATTTCATATATTTCGTTTTTTGAAGATGTCTGACCTGGGGTTTGAACCGTGGACTTACGTCTAATAAGCCAACACACATCCTACTAGATTACGGAGACTTCACATCATTAAGACATTTAATTTTATTACCCCAACTAGAAAATTTTGGTCTACGGGAAGTCCTAGTGGGAACCTTTATACCGATGTCTCCAAGATGCTGAACAAAGTGGCATTGGCCTTGACGTCCCTTCGTTTAGCTGTTTATGAAAGCCGGTGATTCTTAAAAAATTTTTAAGTTTCTCAAAAGTAACTCTTATATGGGCTGCATAAATTACATTGCTGATGAACTAACTAGGCCGGTATTTTACTTATAGATGACCTAGATATTCTAGATATTCTCATTTTACAGGGAGGCTCAATTTCTTTTACTGCAGGAGAATACGTGCAATATTGCTAAACTCTGCTGGATTTATAAGTAAAAGTAGTTGACGGATTATCTTCTGTCTTTAAGTCTCTTGATCATCCATAGGACGATTGCGATTCTCACACGTTGCTGTCCTATTCGAAGGCATGCCTATAAACTTGACATTCCATCAAATGCCTTCTGCAGAAGCTCTAAGTCCAAAGAGAAAGAAGAGACTATTTTACAACTCATGTCTCAATGTTTTGCACTTGCCACGAAGAAGTATAGTTTCTTAACTTCACAGTTTCTGGTATTCTTTACTGAACTCTCGAATATGAATTCGAAATGTCGGGGTAGGGATATACTTCATAGCTGGATGAAGTGCGACCTTGCTCTTCAAAGCATCTCATCTATACTTCATCATAGAAATTCAGAAATTCAGAAACTTGCCAACGAAGAATCCATAACAATGCAAACAAAACGTAGTAATTGGAGATACAAGTCAGGAATTGGAGAAACAAGTCAGAATATCAGAAACACCTTGAGACGTACGATTCTTTGAAAACCAGAACAAAGCAATCTTACAGAGGAAGGCGAAAATCATACCAGCAAAACCCTTTAAAAAGTATATGCTTTGTGGAAATCATTGGGGCAAAGAAAGAAATTTAGCGTAGAAAAGGTTCAAGATCGGTTTTGGCCAATTTATTCTAACATTTGTCTACGTACATATGTATGCGCAAGAATTGTGCGGCTATCAACAGCCCAAAGCCACATATCGAAAACAAAATCGTATTCAACAGACCCTTAATATAGCAGTAGGGCCTCACTTTAAAATGTTACCAACATGAGCACATTTAATATTATATAGAGGTGTAGGATATAAATTTTCTAAAATAAAATATTAAATTGAACAATAAAAATAACAATAACAATGTTGCTGATAATGATTTTGTTGTTTATGAATAATTATTAATTATTTTTGAAAAAGTCCCGCGCCACTTCTATGCCTCTCTTCTTCCTCAAATGTAGTGTAATAAATGCTTAAAAACACTTTAAACTTTTAAATTACAGGCTACAATACTAAACAATTGCATGGTGGATGAAGCTAAGCATATGGACTGACAAAAAAAAATAAAAATAATTAAAAAAAAACAATAAAGTATTGGAAACTAAAAACAGCGAAATTGTTTACTTGACTACCACACTATTAAAAATTAAAAATCGAAAATAATAAAAACAACAAACACTGAAACCATTATTAATAATTTCAGAGTTGAATGAACTTGGCCCAGCTGTTCCCAAGCTGTTGAAAATTAATATCAGTTTTTGTCAGTCATAATCAAGTCATAATCGTAGCAGATCTGTCTGGACCTTCAAATAATACAGGTACAGGATCTGATAGATCGTGACTAATGTGGCTGATATCTGCTATAACAATTGATTTTAACCATTCTCTAGCAACATTACTGTCAAGATTGTAGACAAATAGTACATATGTATATAAGGCAAAGTTGTGGAAATCACAGCATGGAATAGATAGTCCATTTTTAAGATACCTCTGCGGTTTGGACCAGAATTAAATTTCTCTAGAGACACTTTTATAATCACCAACTCTTAAGGTATTGTCATAACTCATGCATTACATTGTATTGACACCATGAAAAGAGGTTTAGAGAAACGAAAAGAAGGAAATGTATGTTAGCTTAGTTAGGTAAGATGAAAAAATTCCCACTTAGACGAGCATTTAGAATGATTGTGATTGCCCAATTAATATTCAACGCGGAGATCAAACATTCTCTAGAGGAAACCAACCCGAGTCCAGAAAATCATGATATTGCAGCTATCTTTATCAGTCAGAAACCCTTGCCTATTTTTGACAAGAGCAGAAACGTGAGATGAACGATATCTTGTCCTCCTCAGACCAACAGCTCCTGCAGACTTCATTTACATTTCATACTTTTAGCATGCATACCTAAAGGACAGTGGCCCTTCAAAATAGTTATTGTGCGATGGTTGGCCATGCAGCTCAAGAACTGAACTGAGTCCTCTCCTTATCCATACGTCTTGCTAATATCCTGTTGCTGCCAACGAGATTAAGAGTCCCTGTAAAACTATCCATTCGTAATATCATGTAACATGTAGAAGAATATGAGTGCCCTACGGACCCTGGCCATCTCTTTAGGAATGCAATTTCCAATGATTTCCCAATGTTCCGGAACCCATAAAATGTTTGAATTTCCCTGTGAATTGTTCAGCTTTTATGGAAAAGGATGGATTGTCCGTGTAAATCAAGAGATTTTCAATGAAAATCTTACCGCACAACACCCACCGTTTCACTAAACTTAACTGGAATCCCGTTCAGCTGTGGATTTAAGAAGGCAGCTTGCTATAGAGTTGAAGGAGATTTATAATTTCGGAAAACACGGTACGGTATTCAAGGTTTCACCAAAGCAACTAGTCGAACATCAATTGACTGATAAGTGTGTTAGCAACGAATCGTTCTCAGATGTTGTAGAAAGCGAAGGAGCTATCGCCTTTAAATCACTTTCAAGCTGATCGATGCAGTTCCGAAAGTAGTGTTTGTGAGGTATATTCGCAACCCTTGGAAATGTATGCCCAATTGCAATGAGCCACTTCAATTGCTATTAGGTTCCTTAGATGAGTTGTTGTCAAGTTTTATTGCAATTTTGTTCTGTTTATATACGTTGATGGCCGCTTGGACGGAGCTTTGGATTCAAAAGCCAAATAATACATTGAAACAAAAAGATATTTCTTTCGGTGACTTCCTCTCAGCACCATACTGAGAGTGAATAAAATTGTAACCAAAAATTTTCGAAATTCTGGCGGTTGGAATCCACATTAAACTATAGGTCCTGCCACTCACGGATAAAATAAATTTACACGACATGGGTGATGCGATAAGCTAGGTTTTAATCTTGACTAAAGGATTGTAATGGTTAATTAAGCATTTCAGTTATTTTCAGAGAGAGAGACTGAGAGCTGACCTGAGAGCATCAATTGAATTCGCTGTAGTCTAGTTAGTAGTATGTTGGCTAATTAGACATAAGGCCATAAGCCATTCAAACCCCAGGTTAGACATCTCCAACAAAACCGAAATCTGAAGAAAATATTTCTTCGGCGACTTCCTCTTAGCAGATTTCTGGCAAAAACTCTGAGAGTGAAAATATAATTGCCATGAAAAGTTTCTCAAAAATCTGTCTTTCGGAAACGACTTTAAATTTTAGGTCCCGCCACTCATGTATAAAATTAACACACATAATATAAGTGATATGAGAAGTGAAGTCGTAATCCTGACATAAAAATAGTAATGACCAATTATGTATTTCTACTGACATCCATGTATGAATTGTCACACTATGGCTCGGATGGATGGTAGACTTTCCGTTATCACCTCGTGATTATGGAGATCGGGCAAGTGTTATGCCGCCAGTAATTGTAAGTTCTTGTGTTGTCTAACCAATTATGTATGTATGTTGCCTGGCCAAAGGGTATTAATTAGAAAAACAAAGCGTGAGTATAAGTACACATATCTGTGTAATAAGGGTTCCGACTGGTGCTGCAATGCCAATGCATTCAAAATTCCTATCGAATTTTGGCATTCAAAGTTGTATACCTAATTCAAAAGATTCCTCCTCAAGGCTGCCTGAACAAATAAATGTTCTTCAGAAGAGATTCCAGGATTAACAAAATGCCACACGTTAGGAATCCCTGCTTATTCATTAAATGCCACGAATTGTTTTTTCTTCCCTCTTCAATGTTTGTTTGTACTTTCTGCATCATAATTTAAGCTTTTGTTTCTATCAGCTGGGTAATGTGTTGGTAATAAACGTTGGTAATAAATGCGGTAATTATTGTACTTCATTTTTCGCTTCATTGTTTTTTTTATTTTTTTAATCACATTTTTGGAAATGCCAAAACAATGATGAGTTTTTGCACCTCAGTGTAGAAAAATTAGTAGAAGAAGAAGAAGAAAAATACAGAAATTAATCAATCATTTTGCATATTAGTTTTGTTTTGAAGCGATTTTTTTTTTCTAAAACACGTTGAGCATAATGTAGTTGAAGTGTGTAACGAAAAAGTAAATGTTGTTAATGAGAACGTATTGTTAACGAAAAAACTTAAAAAAAAATACAAAAATGAAGGTAAAATCGTCTGTAAATGTATGTTAAATGGCTAATTATTTTGAAGTAATGAAATGCTCCATTTCATGCCAAAAGTAATTTATAAAAATAATGGTTAAGAACGGTTAAGTAATGGTATGGTATGGTATGGTATGGTATGGTATGGTAATGAGTGGTAAAAAAAAACTTTTAAAACAAATTTTAGCAATTGAAACATATAATTAACAGAGTGTGGGTTTAGAAGAATCTAAAAACAATTATAATTTTTAAATATTTAAATGAAAACTACACTTAAGCTCAATAGCAGTTGTGGCCGTATTATCATTCCTCTTAAGAAAATATAAATAAAATATCAGTGAAGAATAGCATATGACCATGACTGTAATAACGTTTGCAAGATAGATTCTTTTTCCACTCTCCAAACTTCCAATACATACATACACACATAATTGGTCATTACAACCCTTCAGCCAGGATTACAACCTAGTTTCTCACACCACTTATGTGTGTTTATGCAGTTTAAACTCGACTCCGAACTACAGATTTGTGAGAAACTTTTCATGGTAAGAAATCTGCTGAGAGGAAGTCGCCAAAGAAATATTGCTTCATATTTCGTTTTCTGTTGAAGATGCCTAACCTGGGCTTTGAACCGTGGCCTCACATCTAATAAGCCAAAACACTACCTACTAGACTACGCCGACTTTGAAATTTGATGATTTTTGTAAAAAACGTTGACGTGAACATTTTTCCATTTTTCTTCGAAAATGAGCAAGAAATGGCCGTTACAGTCAATGGTGATCGTTATCGGGCCATGTTAAACAAATTTTTGTTCACAAAAATTGAAGAGGAGGATATTGGCAACATTTGGTTTCAAAAGGATGGCGCTACGTGCCACACAGCCGAAGCTACACTTGATGTTTTGCGCCCTGTTTTTGAAAATCGCATTATCAGCCGCAGAGCTGATGTCGTTTGGCCACATCGGAGCTGCGATTTGACAACGTTGGACTATTATTTGTGGGCTGCCGTCAAAGATAAGTGTTACGCCGACAAGCCAGAGACAATTGACGCTTTAAAGGACAATATTCGCGAAGCCATTGGTGAAATACAGTTGCACAGAATCGATAATGTGCTTAAAAATTGTACCGATCGTGTAGGCTACTGCATGGCCAGCCGAGGCAGCCATTTGAATGAAATTATTTTCCATTATTAACCGGAAGGATTGTACTTTCAAATAAAAAAAGAAATTCTAGAAAATATTCAGTAGTTTTTTTTTAAAGCATTTTCCAAGAAAAAAAAGTTATTTGGCGGACCCAATACGTGGTGTGAGAAGCTAGGTCGTAGTAATGACTGAAGGGTTGTAGTCAGCAGTTATTTATATATTTCGTGCACACATTTCCATAATGACAGCCTTTGGGGTTAGCATTACAACTGCGATTTGACGACACTTGCTCACTGTTTGTTGGGATACGCACTGTCTGTCGTCTACAGCAACAAGTCAGCTTCATTTGAAGTCGTGGTTGATATTATTGATAGACTGGCCAAAATAGTAGAATAAGCATAACATAATTGTTGCTCACGGATGAATCAACTACGGTAATGCATAAAACTTATACACTTGTTCAACCAAACAGCAACAAATCACTTTTTATGGCAACTGTAGCTCTGCATGATCCTCATATATTTTTTAGTTTTATGATTCAATAAATTAAACCATAATAAAGCTAGCGAAGCACAACGGGTTGTATCTAATAATAAATAATAGTAAAAAAATGAGTTTCCTATTGACCAATAAATAATTTAATTGATAAAACAAAAATATCATTGTCATTTGACTATTTGTTTCAAGTATTTCTTCGTATAAAAACTATTTTTTTTTTATTTCAAATTCAAAACGTACTACTAAAATGAACGAACACAAGTTCGACCGGTTATTGACAATAGAATCGAATAAAAAAAAACTCAAAAAATTAAATTAAATTTTATTATACAAAAACATTAACTATTTATGGTATAATTTAAAAAAAAAAAATAAATTATTAAAAATTTATAGAAAACAACACATAAAAAATATGTCATTAAACACGCGTACGAGTATATGAGAGAATCTTCACAACAATCAAAGTGCTGTACCCCTTAGCATCATTCGAATAGCCAATCGAAATGAAATAAAAACAAACAAAATAACATAAAATAATTTAATAATTATTTAAAATTTTTGGAAAAAAATACATCTCGAAAGTGCCATCATTACCAATAGCTACGCAAATAACTAAATAGACAACAACAACCATATGCGATAGAAGAAAATAAATTTAAAAAAAAAACACTAAAACCAGTATTTTAAAAATTTAATAAAAAAAAAACAAAAACACTAAAAAAAAACAAAAACACTAAAAACAAATACGAAAATAATTTAAAATTTTTATTTACGTAGAGATGCGAACAATCAAATACGCATAGAATTTGAAGATTATATATGAAACTATGCTACAACACAAGACACAAGACATAAGAAATAATGATCCACTAATTGTTCTCCAATATTATCGCTAGTGTATGCTTATAATGATCATTATCATAGCAATTAACATATGCCAACAATAACAACTAAAACGAGATCATCATTAGTTATAGCCACAGCAACATCATGATCGGGCAGATTTTAATTGGTTGTAAAAATAATGAAAGAATTGGAGAAAAAAATTGTAAATAAAACTACTTGTTGTTGTGTGTTTGTAATGCCCTACTCTAGCGATAGGTATTGTAGACACTTCGCTAGTGCTTGTAACATCAGAAGGGATACCGAACAGAGATCAGCAATGAGTATTCAAAAAGATGAGTAACATCGAATCATACTCCTTTTTTCTAATACTTATACGCATTCATATTTACTTTAATATCATACTCATACTACTCATATTTAAAGTTTGAAGTACTCATCGTACTCATACTTAACAATACGCATTATGTTGCTGATTTCGTCTCTTTATAATTCAATATATGTACGAAGCACTAGAATAAGTATGAACCACGTAGGAACTCTAAAATACTCACTAAATGGTTGTGTGTTTACTCTGCTTGCTATTCTGACTTTTTTGCTTATGAGTCTTTTTTTTTTGCCTAACAACCAAGATTGTAAATTTTGATATATGATTCGAGTCACTCGAAGCATTTATATAAGCATTACAAGTATTTTTCTAAAGTTATGAATTTAAATGAGTTGGCTTATGAATCAAACATATTTCGAATAGTATGAGTTCGATGTCTATGCTGTACGCATACTCATTGCAACCTGTACTTATAAATCAACGTTGTAGTGAGTATGAATGAATCAGACAAGTTAAATTTCACTATTGTTGACTCACTTGTGTCGCCGTGGTCTAGTAGGTAGTGTGTTGGCTTATTAGACGAAAGGCCCAAGTTCGAATCCCAGGTCAGACATCAAAAGCAAAATATGAAAATATTTCTTCGGCGACTTCCTCTCAGCAGATTTCTGGCAAAAACTCTGAGAGTAAAAATTGCCATGAAAAGCTTCTCAAAAAATCTGTCGTTCGGAGTCGACTTTAAACTGAAGGTCCCGCCACTCATGTATAAAATTAACGCACACAACATGAGTGGTGTTGAGGAGCAGGTCGTAATCCTGTAATCCTGACTGAAGGGTTGTAATGGCCAATTATGTATGTATGTGTATTGTTGACTCACTTATATTCAAAATATCATGAATCTCTGGGATACCCTTCACATCTGAACAATACATTGCAACTTGATCAACACTTTCACGGTGTTAAAATATTTAAAACAACCATAAACGTTATATGTATATACTACTATAAAATAAACTTCTCTTCTTCTACTTGACCATTCTTGGAAAACTTATTCTCTCTGTTGAGTATGATGTTATCGACACAGAAGTGCCTCCTTGTTCCATGCTTCCATGTTCCCGAATCTTTTTAATAGCAGCACAAACCAAAACTCTCTTTATCTAATGATCCAAGTAACAATCTCGTCTATTGCTATGCTCCATACTTAATCCATCGTTATGGATTACAACCTAGCCACTTATACCACTTTATATTTACCCACGAGAGTTTTACGTTTAACGTCGTCTCCAAATGACAGAAATTTGTCAGGGTTTTTGCAAACAGAAATCGCCGAAAGGAATATTTTTTTAAATATTTCGTTTTGTTCTCGGTTTCTGAGCGTTCGATTTTAAACTACTGGTTCTCGTCTAATAATCAGTGTTGAAAAATTCAGTACTTTAGTACTTTTTTCATTACTTTTCCATTTCAAAATGCGATGCTTTTAGTACTTTTTTATTATTAAATTACTTGCGCTTTTTAAATATTAATGGCTTAGCAACATGTTCAACATAATGCTAAAGGTAAAATCAGGCTTTAGCCCCGGTTAGCCTTAAGTCCATGCAAAGTATGTTCGTTTTTAGCAATGAGAACGCTTGCCATACTGTAATATAAATTCGGTAAGTATGGTGAAATGAACGTACATTCCGTTACGTTCCGTTGAAACATTTAAACACAAATTTGATAACTGAAAACCTTTTACTCAGGCCTTTTGATTAAACTCATGCAAAAATTTCTTTTTAAAACCTTTAACTGGCTGGTTTGCAAGCAAATAATCTTGAAATCAGCATAATATTACTACAGTAATACTTTTTAAAGAGTCGCTACAAGTGTTAGTGTTTTTCTTATCAATGATTTATTTTCTCTCTCTCTCTTTCTCTTTCTTGCAAGCAAAGACAATTTTGAGGGTGTGAGGGCGTGAGGGTATGAGAGTGCGAGGGTGTGACAGTGTGAGGGTTTGAGGGTTTGAGGGTGTGAGGATGTGAGGGTTTGAGAGTGTGTGGGTTTGAGGGCTTGAGAGTGTGAGGGTGCGAGGTGTGAGAGTGTGAGGGAGTGAGGGTGTGAGGGCGTGAGGGTGTGAGAGTGCGAGGGTGTGAGAGTGCGAGGGTGTGAGGGTGCGAGGGTGCGCGGGTGTGAGATTGCGAGGGTGTGAGGGTGCGAGGTGTGAGAGTGAGAGGGTGTGAGGGTGTGAGGGCGTGAGGGTGTGAGAGTGCGAGGGTGTGAGAGTGCGAGGGTGTGAGGGCGTGAGAGTGCGAGGGTGTGAGGGTGTGAGGGTGCGAGGGTGTGAGGGTGTGTGGGTGCGAGGGTGTGTGGGTGTGTGGGTGTGAGGATGCGAGGGTGTGAGGGTGCGACGGTGTGAGGGTGAGAGGGCGTGAGGGTGCGAGGGTGTGGGGGTGTGAGGGTTTGAGGGTGTGAGGGTTTGAGGGTGTAAGGGTTTGAGGGTGTGACGGTTTGAGGGTGTGAGGGTTTGAGGGTGTGAGGGTTTGAGGGTTTGAGGGTGTGAGGGTTTGAGGGTATGAGGGTTTGAGGGTGTGAGGGTTTGAGGGTTTGAGGGTGTGAGGGTTTGAGGGTGCGTGGGTGTGAGCGTGCGAGGGTGTGAGGGTTTGAGGGTGTGAGGGTGAGAGGGTGTGAGGGTTTGAGAGTGTGAGGGTTTGCGGGTGTGAGGGTTTGAGGGTTTGAGGGTGTGAGGGTTTGATGGTTTGAGGGTGTGAGGGTTTGAGGGTGTGAGGGTTTGAGGGTGTGAGGGTTTGAGGGTGTCAGGGTTTGAGGGTGTGAGAGTGTGAGGGTTTGAGGGTATGGGGGTTTGAGGGTGTGACAGTGTGAAGGTTTGAGGGTGTGAGGGTTTGAGGGTATGAGGGTTTGACGGTTTGAGGGTATGGGGGTTTGAGGGTTTGAGGGTGTGAGGGTTTGAGGGTTTGAGGGTTTGAGGGTTTGAGGGTGTTAGGGTTTGAGGGTGTTAGGGTTTGAGGGTGTGACAGTGTGAGGGTTTGAGGGTATGAGGGTTTGAGGGTGTGAGGGTTTGAGGGTGTGCGGGTTTGAGGGTGTGAGTGTGAGAGGGTTTGAGGGTATGAGGATTTGAAGGTGTGAGGGTTTGAGGGTGTGAGGGTTTGAGGGATTGAGGGTATGAGGGTTTGAGAGTGTGAGGGTTTGAGGGTATGAGGGTTTGAGGGTTTGAGGGTGTGAGGGTTTGAGGGTGTGAGGGTATGACGATTTGAGGGTTTGAGGGTGTGAGGGTTAGAGGGTTTGAGGGTGTGAGGGTGGAGGGTTTGAGGGTATGAGGGTGTGAGGGCGTGAGGGAGAGAGGGTGTGAGGGCGTGAGGGCGCGAGGGTGCGAAGGTGTGAGGATGCGAAGGTGTGAGGGTGCGTGGGTGTGAGGGTGCGAGGGCAAAAAACATTTTGCTCATCATGCAACGAAAATAGCAATAAGCAATATTTTTTTTTTCTTCTTACTTTTATTCTTAATTTTATCCTAGATAGCTAAAAACTAACTAATACCACTAAAATATAAAAAACATACCTGAGCTGACGTTTTCAGTTAATACGATAAGCCATTGAAAACTTAAATATAAATAAAAAGAAAATTTTACCAAAATGGTCCAAACCTAACAGCAGGGTTAGTTAATAAAACAATGTGCAAAGCACTTGTTTTTTCATACAGTGAATAAAAAAATGTTATCAAAAATGTTATCATCGTAACATTAATAACACCAATAGATAAAATAAAAAATATCAGGAGAACAGAAAGAACATTCTAAAAAAAACTTAACGAAATGTTAACCAAATTACAGCACAGGTCAACATGCCTTATAATTTATAAATGCATTTGAAACTAAAGAACAGAGAGAGAGGAAAGAGTGATGTTTGCAGAATGCAAGAAATCTTCTTAACATTGTTTGGCGACAAACAAAAATAACATTGATTTGTTTACTTTTCGCACATTTACAATAACAATGCCTTTAGAAATTATACAGCATACTGTAATTTGGTTAACATTTCATCATAGTGTTTGTTGGTGGTCGTTATGTTAAGTTTTTTATGCTAATTTAATTACATTTTATTTACTGTAAACAAAAGAAATGTGGGAGAGCATATGCACTCAATTTGTTTTAAAGATGATGTTTGTTCTGATTGTTGTTGTTGTTATTGTCTTTTAATCGTTAAGTTATTGATTGATATGTTATTTAACATACATAAAGCGGACAGCCGGTAGTAGTAGTTTTTGTGTTATTTGGAGAAGGTGTAAGTGAAAATTTGTGCGATTTAAAATTGAAAGTAAAATAATTTAAAGTTTGTTTAAAAGAAAAAAATATCAACAGTTGTGTTAATAAAATAATATATTGTGTAAAAACAAATGTTTATTAACGGAATAAAAAGGTTTCAATTAAATTTCTTTACGTTTAAAGTTTTAATAAAAATCATTGAAAATTTTCATTCAAAATGGAGTAAGGGTGCGGTGTTAAAAAAAAGAATTAGCAAAAAAAAAGTAAAGTGAAGTGAAGTGTTGTTGTTAGTGCAAGGCCATGAATGTAAAAATCAAAGCAACAACAACAAAATGTTTTAATATGTAATTTGTAGATTTGAAGACTCCCTTGCTGGAGCACAAAAGCAGAGTAACCGGTTTATACCGTAAAAAAAAAAATAAAAAAAATTGTGTTGTGTTGTTAGTGCATGGCCTTGAATGTGAAAAAGTGTTTTTTTTTTTTCTGTGCGTAAATTCTTGCACACGCATGATGTATAGGCTTTATTTTCGAATGTGGGTGTGTGTATTGGAAATCAATTGCATCGTAACAATGAAGAGAATGGTGAAGGTTGAGTGGGTGAGGTGTTTTTAACAGGTGAGTTTCAAACACAATAAAATTAATTTGTTACTATGCTTGCAAAAGCTAATGATGTGTACCATTGTGGTTTGCAAGAAAGAGATAGATAGAGAGTGTTGTGATCTTTCTGATTAGAAAAACACTAACAGTACTGTTTACAGAGTAATAATGCAGTAATGTTATTGTGATCTCAATGTTATTTGATTGAAGAAAATTTTGCATGAGTTCAATCAAAAGGCCTGAGTAAAAGATTTTGATTTAAGCTTGTTGTTTTTATATTTAAAAAATTTTTTAACATTTTCTTTTTATGCCCTAGCAAATTTAATATTTATTGAACACCTACAAAAAAAATTTGTATTTATTCCGTGTTTGTGTGCCTCTAACTGAGGAGAAATATAATACTTTTTCTCTTATTTCTTAATTCTCACACACACATTACTCTGTTACAATGTAGCACAACACAAATAAAATCAACAAGAGGGGGTATGGTATGGCAAAAAAAATTCTAGTGACTAGAAGGTTGTGTGTTCTCTTCTTTTTTGCTTATGCGTCTTTTTCTATTCTTTTTTTTTTTTTTTTGCTTTTTTTTTTTTTGTTGAGTGGTTCGAGTCACTCGAACTTAGGCATCTAAATGACTAGGTTTATGAATCAAACATACATACTTCAAATGGTATGAGTTTGATGTTAACGTTGCACAAATGCTTATTGCAACGTTTAGTATGAGGGGGGGCTATGGATGCAGTGTTGAAAAATTCAGTACTTTTCCATTTCAAAAGTACCACAGTACACCTGCGACGCTTTCAGTACTCTTCTCATGTTCGACGCAATGCTGACCTAGAAAAGTACGTTCGTATTCAGAAGGTGGAAAACAATGAGAACCCTCTTCATCTGCAAAAAACCTACCTACATTCCGTGACGTTCTGTCGGCTTTTGACTAAACGGGGATTTTACGTTCTATTACTTTCTGCATCAGCTTTTTTTTTGTTTTGTAATAATCCATTATTTTTAGTGTTCCGTTTCGTACGTGTATTAAATATAAATTATTATTTTTTTTTACAAAAGTACCATTTGATAAGAAAAAGTACTCTTTCAGTTATACTTCAGTACCATTTCAAAATTTAAATTTTGCAACACTGCTTACCATCCAAAATACTACCTACTCAACCACGGCGACTGCAAAAGTCGTCTATACCTCCTGTTACAAATTTTGCTAATGTTTCGATTGTTAGTGTCCATGAATATACGGCGATATTCTTCATGTGATCCAATGAGACTGAAAAATAGAGATAAACTTCATTCAATGGCTAAATCATCCAGTCTAGAAGAGAAAACCTGAACTTATCGAGTTCTAATCCGTAAAGATTGTGCATCTAAATACACGAGAGCGTGAGAAGCTAGGCCGTAATCCTGACTGAAGGGTTGTAATGGCCAATTATGTATGTATGTATTATGAGTACCCAATAAGATAGAAGTGATCTTTAAGCTAAAGGGAGGATCATCCTACCTTTAACATATAAAGGTCACTTTATGTTTGAACTTGCCATATTATATATTATTTTCATTATGGCATCTTGGAATTTAAACTAAATGAGCATATCCAACAAAAAAAAAAAACGAAGCCTGCGGTTGCCACTGCGTTAAAAAAAAATTGAGCAGTTTTATCGACATTGCTACGGCCCTGCCATATTTTTGAAAAATTTTATCTGTAAGTTGTAATAACGAAAATAAGTTAAAGCTAACTTTCCAGTTTCCTTTAGCTAAAGATACCTTTAACGACAAGTTGTAATAATGTCCCTTAGAATGTGTGTGAAGATAGATTTTAAAATCTATCTCTCCATGATAGCTAACAGAGCTCTGTTTTCCCACAAAAGGACTTACAGTGAATTTTAAAATCTGAAATCTGGGAAAATTTCAAAATCTACTATGAAAACACGCTCTGTTAAAGATTCTGGCGATTGAATTAGTTAAAGGGACGTACAATGCTTTAAAAACAATTTACTTTGTCCGCCCACACAGTCCTGTTTTCCCACAAAAGAACTTACAGTGGATTTTAAAATCTGAAATCTGGGAAAATTTGAAAATCTGCTATGAAATCGCGTGCTGTTCTGGTGATTGATTTAGTTAAAGGGACGTACAATGCTTTAAAAACAACATTCATTGTCCGCCCATGTTGTCCTGTTTTCCCACACTATTGATTTTTCTATCGGATTACAATACCTTGCGGAAATGTATGATTTTTTGTTAATTGTAGTTCTTATTTCGCAATATTTTGTAACAGTGATTAACTATAGGACTTATTTTATGAACTTTTGCTTTTTTTATTTTACCCGGGAGTTTAATTAATTTTTCCTGTTTTTCTTTCCCAACCTTAAATTAATTGTTTAACAGAGTTCTGTGAGTAACATAACAGAGCTCTGTTAGTTCTGTTAATAACATAACAGAGATCTGTTAGCTAACATGGAGTGATAGATTTTAAAATCTATCTTCACACACATTCTCTTAGAATGAAAATGAAGTCTCCGTAATGAGAAGGAAGCACCTGAGGAAGAGATATTACAGTGAGGCATAAGATGAGGGCATTACAATAAATCGTGTGGTTGCTGTAGCCCAATACCACTATACAACAATTATGTTGCATTCTGTTTTCTTTATTTCCATTTTCTTACAATTTCGATTAATTTTCTCACATACATTGCATCGTAAAAATCGTCGATGTTTCTTTTAATGTGCATCACTTGGTTTTCTTTCATATTTTCTTAACTCTTTCACATTTCTGAAGGGATTTTTCTAAAGGGATCACATTGAACCACTTAGGTTTTCACCACCTACATACACAGATACTATATTCGGTCAAAACAAAGCTTCGTTTTTGAAGATAATTTTTCAGTAAGAAAATGTATCTTCAATTAACAAACGACCCTGTGATACGTTACCTCGTATAGTTCTATGCGAGGTTATTAATGTAATTCGTTCCAGGTGGTCGAATAACACAAACCATCGTGGATAATGTTATGTCTGTTGAAATTGGCCGATATAGATACAATACCATACCTATTCTCCATGGTACGTATTCTACGCATCTAACAAATTGAAACTGCAGTAAAATAAAGTTTGAAAAGCTTGCTCAGAAAGAATTTTGATTCACACAAATTCACATTCACATTCATTTTCCGTTTAAAACTATTCATAGTGAAATGGCAAACCCTACCCTGAGCATTTTCCTTATTTTATTAGGCTTTGGGTTGACTAAAAAAATAATGATTGCACTCTATTACAAACTGTAATATTTCGTATGAGCACGCGCATTAGAATGAATAGGCCCCACATTATAGAAAAAAAAAATGAAATGATATTCGTCATGCCACTAGAAAAGAGAACGTGTCTTAATACATACATACTAGTATACAAGATCACTTTTCTTAAACACAAATAAGAGGCTGCGTCATTGTCGACAATTGATTTTCATTTGCGTTCAATTTTTAATTCTGTCGTTGAAATAATTTCATTTTAAAAAATGAGATGTACATATGTACGTACCGTAGATGTACGACTACTGTATCTGTGTAGTGGTGTATTTTACATAAATTTTTTATTTTTCATTTATATTCTTGTTGTTGTATAAAATTTAATTATTGTTGTTGTTCGTGTTGTTGTGGATGTTATCTATCTATTGTGCCTGTATTTCTTTTTTTTTTTTTTTGTTCAATTCTCCAACTTCCAATCTAATTTCATTGAGTAATCATAAGCACCACCCACTTGTTTTCTATTAGTTGTATGAGCAATAATAACAACAACAACAACATCTAATATTTAAATAATAATTTTAATTTCTGATAAGTTATATTGTTGTTGGTTGTTGTTGTTGTTGTCTCTATCAGTGTTACTGCGTAATGGTCTCCATAATAATATGAATCTCTCATAAATTTTGTTTTTATTTTCTTACGTAGTATTTTTAATCTGTAGAGTGTGAGTGTATTTAATATATGTTTGTATTTGTTTTTACTAAAGAAACACACAATTTTACTTAAAATTTCTTTTTTTTAATTTTTTTTTATTTTTTTTCGTTTGTCTGGATTTGGTCTATAGCGCCTGATTTACCGGAACTTAATCTACCAGACATCAATTGATCACATGTTGTATGTGGACACGTGTTTTTTGATAATTTTTTTCCTTTTCGTTTTTTTTTCAACAAATTCTTAACGGATGTGGAAAAAGTTTAAAAAAGTCATCGTTGACACTTTTTTGTTTATGCTGGTGATAAATTGTTTTGTTTGGTTTTTTGTTGCACAGTGTTTAATATATGAAATAAATTAGTTAATGAAGCAAGGTACCATAGAGAGAGAACTTTTTTTTTAAAGTTTCTAGCAAACATTTTGTATTTTTCAATTGATTTTGGTACTTTTGGTAAGTACTTTAAATGCATAAATATATATAAAATGTGTGAAAAGTTACCTAAAAAACACATCTATAGAGTGTTGAGAACTTAAAACGGACAACACAAGACTTAAAAATTGTTAGAATGAATTTTTTTATTATAAGTTGGTAGATGATTTCATTGCCTTTGCTTATCCGCAGCCGTGAAGTACATTTTTTATTACCTTTTCCAATAAATGGCAGTAATGTTGACTTGTATATTCATTCACAATACTTACAAGGTCTTACAGAGAATAGCTTGTTAAGCACATTACATGGTAAGTTCCGCTGTTTCGTCAGAACCCAATGTTGTTGACCTTTAGTAGACTAACTTTTGGAAACAGCATTACTTAGTAATGCTCGGCATTCACCATAACAGAAGCTCTTTACTCTTTTCAAAAGGACAACAAACACCAAACCGTTAATTTTATGGTAGGTAGTGTGTTCGCTTATTAGACGTAAAGCCCGGGTTCGAGCCCCAGGCCAGACACCAAAACGAAATATGAAAAAAATATTTCTTCGGCGACTTCCTCTCAGCAGATTTCTGGCAAAAACTCGGAGAGTAAATAAACCTGCCAAATTCTGTCGTTCGGAGTCGACGTTAAACTGCAGGTCCCGCCACTCAAGTCTAAAATTAAGGCAAACAACATGAGTGGTGTGAGAAGCTAGGCCGTAATCCTGACTAAAGAGTTGTAATGGCCAATTATGTATGTATGTATGTATGTATATATGTATGTATGTATGTATATAATAGTATGGACGATGATTTCCACATTCGATCCACCATTGAGCTGTATAAGCTCCTCAACGACATGGATGTTTTGCAGCGTATTAACATCCAGCTCGCACATGTCGTTCGAATGCAATTGGATTTACGGAAGTCTGCGAAGAGCAAGAACTTGTTTGCGTTGGAAGGATCAAGTCAAGGAAGCCCTGTCATCGATTGATGTGACCAAAGGCGCACAAGAAGCTGAACCGCCTGAAAGGATGTGCTAAAGCAGACTCTAATCTTATATTCGAGTTGTTAATGGCCAATTAATGTCCTTCTCTCCAAATATGGCAATACTGCTTACTGCAGCCCTTGCGCTCATCAATTTCTTCCTCTTTCCTGATTTTGTTGGAACTTGGGCAGTACAGGGACTGCGTTTACCCGCGGCGTCACAGCGGGCCGCTATGCGTACTCAAGTAAGCTTTGTGATATCAGAGCTATGTAGAACTTCGACCTAAACCTATTGACAAAATTACAACCCACTTCCTCACATCAACCTATGTTGTGTGTATTAATTTTATCCCTGAATGACGGGAGCTACAGTTTAATAAGCAACAGATTTGAGAAACTTTTCATAGGAAAGTTTTTGTCAGAGGATTTTTTTTGTTTTTGTCAGAGAACTGCTGAGAAGAAGTCGCCGAAGAAATGTGCAAGATCTCTAGTTTGGGAAATTTGAAATACCGTCTCACGTCCTATGATCCAACAACACTACCTACTAGATTATGGCGAGAAGAGTATACCGTATAATGCTATGAACACATAAAACGCAACGTAGCAAACCTAGTAACTTTGCAACAACAATTTGCTTGCTGTCGCATTACCTTAATAATAATCACTTCCATATACCGCCATGTATACTATTTTTGAGAGATTGCTTATATGCTTATAGCATAACAAAGAAATTTTAATGTTAGAAATAGTTGTACTCCTTTGCTATTTGTGCTGGAATCATTGAATTTTTCTGAGGAGTATCAACTAACTCTCACACATCAATGGATGTCAGAAGTTTATGAGGATTTCTAACGAATACAAAATGATTAAAGCTTTGATACGACTTTACGCTCTTTAAACTTCAGTAAAGGATTTTGTAATATTCACTAGTCCCCTGCCTTGGGATTTGATACTTAAAGGAGAAACTATTTCCAAGTAAACAATTTATACGAAATATAAGAACTATCGCAACCACTGTGTCATAATAGAACTCATTGAGTAATTATTTCCAAAAAAAAACTAAGCAAAACAACACAAATCGTAGTTTTAAAGATAATTTTGATTAAGATGAGCCCGTAAACCTGACAACATGAGAGACAATACTTTTTTTCTGTTTGTCACCAAAAAAAAAATAAAAATTTGATAAAAAAAAAAAAAAAATGTGGAAATACACACTGAACTGATTGGCTCATTGGCTCATGTGTATATCCATGTCAATTTGGTGATGTTCTTTCCATGTTCACATTATTGTAACAGCATCTCTATCAAAAACAAAATTTCGCTGGAGTGTAGGTGTCGTCTGCCAGTATGTTTTATAAGTGCTTCAAAGTGAGTGCCATTGACAAATGGTCCCCCCATAATGAATGTCTTATTTTTTCTTTTTGTGGCATTACACTTTCCGGTTCTTCTTCTTCTTCTTCGTTGCTTTAATATCTTGTTGCTCATTATTCTTTTTGATTTTTGATTTTAATTTTTCTCTTTCAACTATCCACCATTAAAATGGTATTCTTAAGGTGTATTATTGTTAAAAACTTTTTCATGGTGTTATTCATTTATTGGCTCTTCTATTTTTGGTGGTTTTATTTGAATTTTTGTTTTCATGTTCCTGTTATCATAAATATAAACAATGAACATAGAGTTGTAATGGGTCTGTCAATTTCCAAGTTTGTTTTAAGAGAAATTTTCAAAAGCTATTGAAATAATTTTACTCAGCTTTCGATAAGTGAAGGCTGTGTAAAAAATATGTGTACTAAAATTGTGTCATACAGCCGAGACAGGAAAGAAGAAAGTTAAAGTAAGAAATTTAAAATTGCAGGTTCGGTACAATACACAGACATGGCAGAAATACGGGGGCATATTCTATCCAATTTTTTCGTTGAAAGCGTAAACAAAAGTTTTCAATCGTGTCTACAGCAATTGAATCACTCTGCTACTACTAAATAGGAAAAAAAATTTCAAGCAACAGATTCTTAAGCCACATGTCATTAATTTTATTCACAAATAATCCGAAGTTTCTGTTGAGAAAAATCTTGTGCTCGCACCATGTGCCCAATACATTTTCAAATCATATACATAGTATATCATCAGCTGTCATATCGTCCTATAATCAGCTACTACAACCGTATCGTCTACTTGGCTAGAGAAACTTCCTTAATGAACCCGAAGGAAGTCAAAACCCAATTCGAAAACTATTTATTGCCAGCCTTTCCTTTTTTTTAAATATGCTGAGGGATTTTTGAGAAACTTTTCATGTCAAATTCATTTATTTTCTCACACATTTTGCACATCTCCAACAAAACGAAGTATGAAAAAATATTTCTTCGGCGACTTCCGCTCAGCAGATTTCTGGCAAAAACTCTCTGAGAGTAAATAAAATTGTCATGAAAATGTTTTTCAAAAATTTGTCGTTCGGAATCGACTTTAAACTATAGGTCCCGCCACTCATGTATGAAATTAACGCACACAACCTAAGTGGTGTGAGAAGCTAGGTCGTAATACTGCCTTAAGGACTGTAACGACCAATTATGTATGTATGTATTGACTATCATAGTGAATTATGAAATGCTGCTTCTGAAAACATAAATTCTCGTTGGATTTTTACAAAACAATGCCTATGGTCTTTAAGCTATCAGATTTCTCTCCTTCTCTAATTCAGGAAATGCTCACTTTATTAAACATTTTTACATTGCTGTTGAAATAGTATTTCGAACTTAAACACCCTGTATTTATTAGTAATTTTTTGTCGCACTTTATATGGTTTGGTAATAAACACACACACTAATACTGCACACACACACACACACACATCACAACCTTAATTGTAATATTTCTCAAAGTAGCATAGTTATTGAATAAGTAGCAGCTCAATTCAGAGGAGATGAGAAAGAGATGCTATGTGTTTGTGTGAGTGTTTGTGTTCATATTGTTGAACGTTATTTTTTTGAATTTAAATTTAATTTTTCAATTCAAAAGTAATAAAAATGTTTGTTGGTGTATTTTTAGCATTTTGATTTTATTAAATAAAATATGTTTTGTTTGTGCTTTCTATTTTCGATTTTCATAAAATTTACTTCGTCTACACACACGCATTTTATTTTTATGTGTCATTTAAATATTAAAGATCCAGTTGTTCAAAATATATTTCATTCGTAAAATTAATTCCTTGGAATTTTGTTTAGAAATAAATTATAGGAGGGGAAAAATATTCAAAGAAAAAAATCGTATTTTCTTGAAAAAGAAATGCATTGTTAGAGAATTTTAAAAAAGTATTAGATATGCTTAGATGAAGCAATAGTAGGAAAATGCAAATATTGAGATCTTTGAATATCTTCGTCATTAATATGTGACCTAAGCCGCATCGGTGAAACATTAAGGTTTAAACCTCATATCATCTGGCCAATCTGTTTAATATGATTGCACTCATTACACTTTCAACATATTAATCTTTCTGCTACTACTCTTTCATCTTTCTGGATCTTAATATAACAAGGTCAGGTCGTAGTACAAATCTAACCTTAACTTTACAGGCATACATTTAAGGATGGTTTGGTATTGCATTACTACATTAGCTAGACACACGTACGTCGTCAAAATAAAATTTATCGATTTGACTGCCAAAAAGACAAACTAAAAACACCTGCGGTTCATCTTTTATGTTTCTCCAACGCACTGAAAAAGGAAAAGTTACTCTAATTAAACGCGAATTAGCTCATAGAGTTGACAATTTTCAACTCTTCCCCATTGTTATGAATAAAAAATCTAGGTTTAGGTTAGAGGACATTCAATAATCTTCAGCTCCTCCTCATCGCAACATACTCTGCAATAGTCCGGCTGGCATTTGTTCTACATCCTTGTCCTTGTCAGCGATCTAATCTCTCAGCGCACCGTAATAAGCCCAATAACTAACCTTAAGCTGGCCTTATCTAAGCGCAGCAGCCAACCTGTTCCTACACTGTGTATAGCAGGCCATAGACACCTAAAAGCATGACAACCCGATTCATTCCCCTAACGCCTCTGTTCTTTCTCCCTGACCCATGCAGTGGTGAGGCCATAGAAGTGGTAGATTGGAAGATCGGGAATAACTATCACATCACATATCACACGCCCTCAGAAAATCAACCTAAGCGAGAGCATCCGCCGTCTCATTACCGTGTATTCCGCTTTGACCCGGAACCCCGCATAGACTTATTCGGTCTGGTCCTAAAGTCCTTAACGACTCCTTGCACTCGCGTAGGAGCCGTGATTTGCAACAGACCAACGCAATGGCCCTTAGCGCAGCCTGGCTGTCAACGAACATTCCGAATCCGAAGCCTTCAAGATTGCGAAGATCTCTGGCTGAAACACGCTACAGTCATCCTTTAACCTGAAGTGAAGTTCAAGACCACGTTCCCTACAGAAAACCCCAGCCGCTGTACCTCCACCTAATAGCATGCAAGATTCTGGTGTTCACCCAAAATCGGCTCTGTATTGATGAAATCAAACATTCAGTTTTGTCGTCGTTTTGGCCAATGAGTGCACAACATATCTTTTGTGTGTTCTTAATTGATTATAGAACCGCTTTCTTATGTATGGTTTGCATGAAAAGCACAAGAATTACTAACAATTTTTGTAACTCAGGCAGTCTAATTACATCCAATGGATCAGCTGAAGATTGCCGTATTAAGAGCAGTATTAACACGACCAGTGAAGCTATTGGTTACGTTGATAAAATAGAAAATTTTTAAATCAACTGTGAGGTCTTTTTTATTTTACGTCTTACGAAACTTTATTACAAGACTTTATAAAGCGTTGTTTGGTACAAATACTAAAAATTTGGTGGCCATAACTACCTACAATTCAGAGCTTTTTCATACGTACGACTATATATTATTAATGTCATTTCGGTTCAGAGTCATTAATGAAAATGAATCTGTCACACCTTGTGCACATCAGCAAGCTTTCTTACCGACATAATTACTCACTACGAGTGTTTAGTCAGGATTACAATCTAGTTTCTCATACCCCTCAGTTTTCTGTGCGTTTATTTTATCAATGAGTGGCGGAATCTGCGGTTTTTGTCAAAAGACTGCTGAGATTGAAACTCGGGCCATCGACTTAGAAGCCAAAACACTTTATACTAGACTAACGTAGCGTGCATTGGACTAAAATCCTCATGTGGAATTATACATTAAATTCAGCAGTTGTTGGCTTATTAGACATGAGACCACGTTTCGATCCCCAGGTCAGACATCTTCAACAAAACGAAATATGAAAAAATATTTACTTGGCGACTGCCTCTCAGCAGATTTCTGGCAAAAAACTCTGAAAGAAAAATAAAATGACCCTGAAAAGATTTCTTAAAAAATCTCAAGTTCGGAGTCGACTATAAACTGTTAAAGTGGCGGTACTCATTTATAATATTAGCAAACACAACATAAATGGTGTGAGAAGCTAGGTCCTGAACAGGCCTGAAATGGCCTTACAGGCCATTGCGTCATGGGTAGACACGCGGAAAGAATGAGGCTCCCTTTCAACGACTTTTGCCGTGGATGCAGGTCCACTGAGGAAGAGGAGACTGTTGTTCACTTTCTCTGCCAGTGCCCGTCTCTTGCTAGGTGTAGATATAGGTTATTTGGCTCCCCATTCCTTGTTAGCTTAACGGAGCTATCATCTATTGACATCAAGGATATAGCTTCGTTCATCAGACTTTCTGGCTGGTTTTCCAGTGCGGGGTAGTCGTGCTTTTGTTGTGCAGACCTTGCGCTGACCAACTTCCTCCTTTTCTCCGATTTTGGTGGAACTTGGTTAGTACAGGGCCTGCGTTCACCCGTGGCATCACAACGGGCCGCTATGCGTGCTCAAGTGAGCTTTGTGATATCAGAGCTACCACTCCGACCTAACCGACCTAACCTAGGTCCTGAAGTCGCCGTAGTCTAGTAGGAAGTGTGCTGGCTTATTAGACGTAAGGCCACAGTCAGGCCCAGGTCAGACATCAAAACGAAATATGAAAAAATATTTTCTCGGCGACTATCTCTCAGCAGATTTCTAGCAAAAAAAAAACTCTGAGAGTAAAATAAAATTGTCATGAAAAGCTGCTCAAAAATCTGTAATGTCAACATTTATAAGATTATTTATGTAGTGTTATAAATGGTGTGAGAAGCTAGGTTGTAATCCTGACTGTAGAATTATAACGCCAAATGTATGTATGTACGTACATATGTATATTGCAGATTTTAACAAAAGCCTTAGGAGAATAAAGACAACCACGCAGAACAGAGAAAACTGATACAAATTTGTGGAGGCCCTTTGTTCTAATTTCAGGGTGTATTTTAATTGATAACAGCGCTAGATATTGTAAACATGGCTCATACTACATTACGATGTACATATGTATGTATGTATGTATAGCTTTGTATTCACCTTTTAACTGAGAAAAAAATGTTTTCAAACATTTAAAATAAAACCATTAATTAGTGGGTATTACAACTACAACACAAATTTAATTATGATTAGAATTGCGACACCTAAACAGAAATAATATTTTATTTTTAAGTAAAACTAAAAAAAAACATACCAATAAATATCTCTTAAACACAAAAGATGAAAATGATGTATGCAACAGAGTGTATGTATCTGAGTGAGTGTCTTTAGATTTATTTCAATAATTCCATGCAGCCATTGTATTGTCTGAGGTATGTATATGTATGTATCATAGGCAAGTAGGAGAGAAAAAACAAAATTAATAATAAGAAACAACAGACAATAAAAATTATTTTCCAAATATTTTTTTTAATTTTTTTTAAAAAATTTTTTTTAATTTTTAATTTCGTTATTCGTGTTGTATTAATTAACATTTTTCTAAAGAAAACAAGAAATAAATTTTTTTTACTAAAAAAAAGAGAGCAAGAAACATCAACAACAACAACAACAACAATGGCTATAATAATAAAACATTGTAGTGTTACTAAAATAAAGCACTCGTACTAAAACTAAATACATATGTATGTATGAATGTATGCATGTGGCGTATATAATGGAAGCATAAAATATTGTCTACCTCTACAGAAATCTATAAAAATAATCATAATAATAGCAACAACAACACGAAATAAAACAATTTATTACGTTTTAATCATAAGAAAAAATAAAAAAAAAATATTCAAATAATAAATATATTTTTTATTGTTGTTGTTGTAGTTATTTTTGTTAATTTATCGTAACAAAATCATATTGAAATATTGTGAACAAAACTACAGCACACACACAATGACAAAAAAAAGAAACATTCCTGTACATTGTATTATCTAGCATTTGTAAAGTGTATACGTATGTACATATGTATGTATGGGTGAGCATAAAAATTAAAATGTTTGATTGAGAGTGTATTAGTGTCTGTATCATTGTATAGGTTTAGTATTTGAATTATGCTTGGGCGACAATTTAAAAAAAAAATTTTTTTTTTTGGTTTTTGAATAGAAAGGAAAAAAACTGAAATAATTTTGAAATAATTTTTTCTTTTTGATAAATTTATTGTTGTTGTATTAAAAATAAAATATTTTTAATGGTGGCAATGGTAAAGCTGCAGAGATCAACGTGAGAAAATCGTATGGACTAGATTTTACAATAGCATTGGACATAAAGCAAAGATCTTTAGATTTTCTTTAGTTTATCCGACTCAGTAAGGCAAAAAAGTTGTATTTTGACAAGACTAAAAATTGTCAATTAAGGCCGCTCAATGGTAAATACTAATTACAGAATGTATATGGTGAGGACATCGAAACATAGGATCATATTCAAAGCTATTATTCATATCTCCAAAAATGATATTCCACTTGTCTTAACTCACCGCAGGCAATTTAACAGAAGAGCTTTAAGTTAGTGAATCAATAGATAGCAACGTTTCCTCTTTCCACGAACTAGCCTCTGACATGCAAATAGACGTTGTATTGTCGTAAGTAAACACAAACGGTATTGGTGGATTGGAGATCGATTTGCTAAAGATATCACTGAAGTAGCTAGCTGTCCTAACACCAATCTAGGATGCTTTAGACTAATCCCCTATTGCAACAGAATAAACCCGAAATTACTTTATTAATCATGAATAGAAAGAATACCCTCAGTATTGCCAGCTTGCCCTGGGCTATAATTTTCTTCAGAGATTCGGTTTGAAAAATTCTTTAGGCTCCCTATTACGACATCGTTTCCGGGCCAATTGCTGCACTAAAAAGGGAGATCTAAGCACTATTTCAGGTTGCCGATGTCATGCTGTAATAAATAATTCGTTTCGAGAGTTCCACTTAAGTTTTTCAATAATTTTTTTGAAATATTATGTCATGTGATTAAATCTGCCAGATAAAGAAAGCATAAAATCGTCAAATATGTATAAGAAATAAATCGGCAAAAACGTAAAAGACGTTCATGGAAATCGTAAAAAGAAATCGTCGGATACAATACACGTTGACTGCCGACTACGAGATAACTCGTAGATTGCGTTCCCTTCTAGGGTGCCAACTACGAGTTATCTCGTACTCACTAAACCTGCCATTTTTGTGTAGCTACGAATAAAATCGTATTATATCAGTGCTAGTATCGATAAATGACTTCTGGGAAAAGAACAAAATATCAATGCTGGCTTATAATATTGCTTTTATATAATATTGCTTTTAAGGAATTTATTTTAATTTAAATAAACTTGACTTAATACTTTCTCTACATTAGCTGATGAATGTGATAATAATAATATTTTTCAACAAATCTATCCCAGTGTTGTTTATTGCTACATAAGCTCAGCAATAATAGTGCATCATTCAAATCTATATATGTGTGGTAAATATTAGGGATTCAGAAGCTCTTGACGTTCTGAGCATGAAAATTCAGTATGATGTTCGCTGGAATCGACACGTTTTACAGTGACTCAGATTCTTAAGGCAATGCAAGAAATACTTCATTTCATCTGATCTTCTTACTGTTTACACCACTTATGTCCGAAAGAATAAAACACTTATATGAAGTCGCCGTAATCTAGTAGATAGTGCTTTGGCTTATTAGACGTAAGGCCCGAGTTCCCTAGGTCAAACATCAAATCGAAATTTAAAAAAATTAAATCAGACGATTTCTGGCAAAAACTCTGAGAGTAAATAAAATTGCCATGAATAGCTTCTCAAAAATCTGTCGTTAAGAGTCGACGTTAAACTGTAGGTCTCGCCACTTACGAATAAAATTAACGAAAGAGAAGAAAATACAACTCTCATGTATGGGCTGGTGCTTCAACGTCTATTTTAAGACTTTTCGACCTCGTACAAGAGAGGGTGAAGTTGCTTATTAATAATGGTAGGATATGCAACTCCATTGATTCATTGGAGTATCGTTGCAATGTGGCTTGTGCTTCATTGTTCTATCGGTATTACAACGGATTTAGATCGAGCGAAATAAAGTCCCCTTGTTGCCGAAAATTATGTATTCCTACGTAACACTCGTCTTTCTCGGCGAGCACAGCTGTATGTAGTCGATTGGTTAGTAGATCACACAATGCATTACAGACCGAATTCATTATTTAGCCGGACTATTCGTATGTGGAACTCCCTTCGTGAAGAGATTGTAATTTTTTGGCTTTTAAGGGATTAAAAAGGCACAAAATACAGAAAAATCATCAGAGGTGTTTGCAAAAAACTATAATACTTCGTTATTACTAACCTAAATTTGCAATAGTAACAATTGCAAAGCACATTTAAAGCTTAAACTGGATTATAATATACTAAAGTAAAGAAAAAACAGGTGCTACTACGGTCTCAATAGGCAATTGAGTAGCAGAGACCTCTCTAGTATGACAAAACTAATACTTTACAAGACGCTCATCTTTATGGCGCAGAGGCATGGACCCTATTAAGCACTGATGCAACAGACTTAAGAGTATTCGGTCCACTGCGGCAGGCCGAAATCCGTTAATGGAGTTGTTAATGGCCAATTAAGTAAGTAAGTAAGTAAGTAAAGTAAAGAATATTATGTAAATTTTTAATTTCCAAAAATCGTCAGAATAAGGGCATAAATCGTCATATCGTCAATATGATATTTTTGAAGCTCAAATCGTCAAATCTGGCAGCTATGCTTGTGATGATCTATTGTGATATTAATTCTCATCACTGTGAGTTAATTCTGTTTACTTTTATTTGTTCAGATGTTTTCATAACTTATCGAACAGTCTTTCTTTAGTTCATTGCTGCTTCTTAAAGAAATTATTTTTTCAAAATATTTTTACAAAAATCGTTTAAAATTTTTAGGCCTTTTTAATTAAATTTTTCCAACCAATTAGACAAAAAAATGTTCATAATTTGTGTATATTTTCGTAATGTTCCATCCATCCATTGTTTCCAACTTATTTTGTTGAAATATTTTTGAAAGCAAAAGCAACAAATCAAATTATTTAATGAAATTATAATAAAACGTGGGTGTTACGTGTTTTATTTTTAAAGATTTTTATTTATTTTAATCAAAAAAAAAAACGAAAAATATACAGAAATTAAGAAATATTTGTTGTTTTTTCTCTTAATTCATAAACATTAAATTATTGTTTTAATTTTTTTTTTTTATTTTTTTATTCAATTTTTTAACTGTTGTTGCTGCTGCTGCTTGGATTTCTTATTTTTTTAATGTTATTTTGTCGTATATTTTCGTAGATATTTCTTATATTGTTTTTAATAAGTATTGTACGTGTGCATATAAATTATTAAATAGACTAACAACAAATGTTTTCATTTTGGTTTTTTTATTATTATTTCAGTTTTATATTAAAAAATTTTCTTAAATTAAAAAATAAAATCAAATCAAATCAGTTTATAATGATGTCAACTGGGTGCGAATGACAACCAAAAAAAAAAAGTTGTGAAATTTCTTTCTGTATGTGAAACCTTGAAATTATTTCTGTTAAAACAATTCCTCTTTTTTTTATTATTTTTTGATTTTTAATGATTTCAGTTATGGCAACTTGAAATTATGTATAAAACAAATACAAAATTAAACTAAATATTTGCTTTTTTTCTCACATCAAAAATTTTTAAATGAAAGATCAGAAATTTCTTGATGAAATTAGTGACTAATCCATCTCATGAACACTTCCACTGGATTAAGCATTAAAATATATTAAAAAACATTGTTTTTCTATTTAAATGGTTTGTGACGAAATGAAGATCCATGCTAAATAGGTAGCTTGCCTGGTGCTTAAACCGTGGCCTCACGTCTAATAAGCCAACACACTATCTACTAGACTACAGCGACTACTGCTCAATTTACCTTTTCCAAAGCCAAAAACATAATGATCCCCCAAGATTCCAAAGAATTTTTACAAGTTTTGCTGCTGCTCCATAACCTCCCAGACGGTATTTTAGCCAACACCTATAACTCGGTCGTCATGAATTCTTCATGTTTAACTCAGATGATTCTCCGGCTATGGCTGTTAGATCATTGGCCATTTCATATTCGACAACTTCCTAGAAACCAATTGCCTGTTAATTGTTTTCCTTGCAGTTCAAAACAGTCTTAGACCTAGTATCCATGGTCCAAACTATTACAATTACCATGTGGTTAACAGAAAAAAAGATATACTCATCCACTCTTCTGTATTTTTCAACCGAAGAGTCGCCTAATATCTAGTTCATCTCTCAATTAGTTGAGCAGATAGAATTGTTTCCAATGTGTAAGTTAAAGTTATTCTATTGCGCAGCTTATTCCCAGGCAATACTTTCTTTGAATTTATGTTAGCTAGGATCTAACTAGACTCCTATAGAGCCAGTGTGGAATTTTTAAATTAGAGACTCATTTAGAAACTCCTAGCATTTAAAATATCCAATACTCCACGAATCTGGCGCATAAATTAGGCTCAATTTGATCGATGGCATGGAATATGTTGGCTTTGAGAACCCGTGGGTATGTGGCTAATTCACATACTCCTATGACTAACAATAAAAGTCTAACGCGATTGTATCGCACTATCTCGCTTGCCAGTTCCCATCACATTCACGACAGAAGATCATGCCCTCTAATCCTTCGTGCAGAATATCTAATGTGCCATTAACATAAATCATCCAACTCAGGATAAAGGAAGTGGATAATCATCGATCTATAGTGATTGCCATTGGCAGTGACGACAAAAACATAAGAACACCCTAAAATCCACACCAAACTTTGACTTTTTTGGGATGCATTTGACACTCTTGGGTCTTATGTGGATTGGTACCATCCCAAATTCGACAATTTTGTTTGTTCTCGCACACATTCATTGAGAAACCTACCTCATCACTGAAGATAATTTTTTGATAAAAATAAGAGTCAGTTGTCAACTGCTTCAGAGCCCATTCAGCAAACATACGTCTCGTTGGACATTTGCCTTCAGTTCCAAGGTCAATAGAATTTTTTTACAGATGCAGTTTCTACTAACGACGCAAAATTCGCAAAGTTGTGGTCTGCAAACTACCCGAATCGACTGTTTCGGATACCACAGCACACTTGCATGGATAGCGGCAATGTTTTTAGCACATCTTTCGTTTTATCGATGTACGATTGTTGGTCGATAGTTTACTGAGCCACCACATTTGCGACTAGTCCATTACTTTGTAAATAGTCTTCTAGGTAGAAGGATTAGAGCGATCGTAAAATGGGCGGAGCCTGCTTTGAAACAATTCTATTATTTGCAAATGTCGCTGTATTCTATAGCCATTCGTGGCGATGAATGATATACTTATCAACTGTCAAAGTTTAGAAGTCATTGCCGGAAAACCCTATAGATAGTAAATACGAATTTAGATAGATGTATACAATGTTATCGAAATATATTAGTACATGTGTCCTTGCCATGAGATATTGGATAAAGACCAATAGATCCCGGATTGTGTGCGCTTATACTCATTGAAACGCAAATTCACTTCCTTAAGCTTTAAGCTGATCTATCAACCAGTCTGTCTATGCCACACAATATAATTGCATTGGTAGCCCTCTACCTCAAGTCCATAAAACAAAAAAAACATAAAAACGTTTTTAACAAATTCGGTGAGACAAATTTTTAAATAGTTTTTCTATTCCTATTGCATGAACAATTTATTCAAACCATTTGAATTTGATAAAGCGGGTTAAAACGTCTTTTTTTTCTTTGAAAAAAAGGCCCACTTTGCAATGCTACCCAAAAGTAAAAACATTAAAACACAAATAAAAAATTGTCGCAACACACACAAGAAAAACACAATACAACATGTTTGTTTCGAACCTTCCGATAAGACAGAACATGCTGGCACAACTGCAAAGTCAAGCAGACACACAAAACTTACTGGAAACAAGCAATGAAAATGCAAAACATAATAATGAAGCAAAAACAAAAGTAATTGTGATGATAATTATGATGACAATTGTTACTTGAAGTATGAGCATGAACACTGGAGAGTGTGTCTGATAGGCAATAAGAAACAACATGCAACATATAGCCAACATACGACAAGCAACATACTGGAGGAGGAAGAAATTCAATGATGACAGGTTGGTTGTTTGGTTGGTTTATGAATGAGATTGTGTGTGTGTGTGACACCTCGTGGTTTTTTATTTGTTTTTGTTTTTGTCAATACGTATTTATTATTTAAAGAAAAGGATTGCAAAAATTATTATATTTGTGTGGTGGGTTGTAGTAAATCAGAGAAAGAAAGAGAGCGAGTACAAGAAATTAAGAGAATAAATAAGTAAATGTGCAATGATAGTGGTTGCAAAACCATTAACCATACGTACTCGTATGTATTATGCATTGTCTAACTAAACATTTTCATGTGTGTGTGTGTGTAATGTGTGTCTTATTACTTTCGATGAGGTTCTAAACTTTATTTCTAAACAAACAGTTGCATCATGTATGAACAGGACATTTATTATTGTTATTATTATTATTACTAGAGCCGATGATGATGGTAATAGTTGTTATCCAACCAAATACAACTACAACTAGCGAGTAGTTTATTATGATTTTATTTGAAGCATTTAGTTTTATACATCAGTTAACGTGTATCATTCACACATGAATGTAGGAAGAGTTAGTATACGGCAACTGTGACTGTGGTGTGTACGAAAAGGCAACGGTTTTAAATATTAAAAACAAACAATTCGTGTTTTGTTGTAATAATAAGACATACAAGTAACGTTATTTGAGTCTTTATTAATGATCATTAAGTGGTGGTGGTGTGTGTGATTTTAATTTTTGTTTTATTTTCGTTTTGTGTCTTTGTTTTTATTTTTTGTGTGTGTTTTTTTTTTACTTTACTTTGGTGGCTTTGTTTCTGTTCGTTTGTTTTAATGAGTATGAGAGATGATTTGGATGTTTGACTGGATAATGAAATGTTCCAGTAAGTATGTGTAAGCTGTAGCCAGTGTGTGCGAGTACAACCATCTACAACAACACTTTAACTGAATAATTTGTGTGTGTTTTTTTTTGTATTTATTTTCTTCCTTCTTATTTTTTGTGTGTGCGGCTGTGTTTTTTTTTTCTTTTTTTGTTATTGTTCTGTGTGTGCCGAGTGGTGTTGTTGCTGTTATTGTATGATTGCTGTATTTTTTGGTTTGTTGTTGTCGTACTACTATGGGTCTTGCTTTGCTTTGCTTGCGCTTGTTACGCCGTAATAACAAATAATCAAAATCAGTACGCTTTTAGCAATCAGGCGGGTAGCAAGTACAATTTTTCACTTGATTGTTATTGAAATTAAACGCGAATTTTTCTCAATTACATGAAAAAAAATAAACAATAAAAAAACAACAACAACAAATTGTGTTTGCTGTAACAAAAGAAATTACAATAAAAAAAAACAAACAATTTCTTAAGAAAGTGTAATTATTTTATGGCAAAAAAAGTAAATGCTTAACGAAAAAAAATCAAATCAAAGAAGCCTAATAATTAATTTAATAAAACTGAACTTAATTAAAACCATTCATAACCCCTACACTTTTCCATACACTCTCTTTCATTTACTGTTAGTATGTGTTTTACTACTACGACTACTACTACCAACACAGCTACACAACACAACAGTGGCAATACAAATGCAAAATCTCACAGAGGCTTGCTTACAGCGCACATTTATAAACGCAAAGAAAAATATTAATGCGGATAATTGATAATAATTGCAATAATTAATAATAATTATTAATTAAATTATACAAAACAAAACAACAAAAATCCATATTACAATTAAAATCAAACAAAACTAAGAAAATATTACACAGGGTTTTGGAAAGCCAAAAAAAATTTTTTTTTTGTGTGTTATTCAATAAAAAAAAAAATTTAATTAATAATTAAAATTAAAAATATGTTGTATAATATTTTAAAATATATATATTTTGTGTTATTATTATTTGACAATTAAAAAAAATTAATTAAATAATTAACAATATTACAAAAAAAGCCAATTACAATTTGTGTAAATCAAGGATAAATTCGAAAAAAATATTAAAAAATTAAAAACCTAAAAATTAATTAACTTGTTCATGCCTAAAAGGTAAAAATAATTAAATATTAAATAACAATCTCTGTTTCTCAATTGTTATTAGGTAGTTTGTTTAATTAAAATTTTTTGAATAATTACAATACCTTTAAATAAAAAATAAATAGGAATTAATAATAATTTCAATAAAAAAAAAATAATTTAAACAAATAAAAAAAAAAATTAAATCAAAAAATTAATCAAAATAATAAATTAAATTAATAAGTTAAATTTTTTGTAAGCCTGAATAAACATCGGAAAATAGTTGAATTTAAAAGGCTAAGCTTCCATGTGAGTTTAAATTAAAAAATTTAAAATTTTTTCTATTTCATCGCTTAATTTTTTTTTTTATAAAAACAATACATTATTATTATTGAAATATTATTATTTATTTATTTTTAGTGTTAATATTGGCAAACAAACAAATTTGTTCAAAATTAGAAAAAAAAAATCGTGAAATAAGTTTCCCTAATCGAGATTTCATTAATTGAGGTAAAAGGCATTCTCTCATTAGTTTAGAAATTCGCCTTCTAAGCGAAATACTATTGCCTTTTATAGAAATTTAAATTTAAGGCATCCAGAGGGTACCACATTATCATGTGAGGATATTTGGTCCGATCTATGTACATGACGAATATATTAAAACTTTACAGCGGCCTCTCTGTCGATTACTTGTTGGCATTTTAATTGAATTGCTAGGAGCTTAGTCCCATTTATTGACAATAGAGATTTTAATCTGATCGTTGGACTAAGTTATAAAAACTCATAATGAACAATTACTAGTCAATCCAGCCAGACATACTTGCATCTTACGTGATCTGCTATAAATCAGTCGTAAACATTCACTTCAGAAATTGTTGATCAGACACATAGCTTATGTGATCTACAGCACGAGATCTACTCTAAATCAGAAATGTTTCGGCTTCGTATCTCTTTAATTCTGTATGCTAAAGAGAAAATTTAGTCCATTAAAGTTTTATTTCATGTTGTACTCAATTATCGAGTTTTTTTATGATCTCAGCATACCTATTTCTAACGGTTTATAACCTTATAAAGTTTACTAATATTCGGCCAGAGCGTGATGCATTTTAAATTTTTTTATTTTTTTTTTTAGACACGCTGTCGTTTCCATAAGCTGAGCAATTTTTTAATAGCCTGCATTGCAAATCTTAATTTTTCTGTAACAGAAAACTACAATGGCTATGACTACAATTTTTAGAATTTTCAGTAATAATGTCTTCTCACTAAAATGCATCTTAAAATGCACCTTTCAAACAAAATGCCTGATCTATCGATATATTGTAATTGAACTTCTTTCCAACATTATTTGTTAGGCATTTTTTATGTCAGTTAGAGGTTTAGTTTCATCTTTTTTAAGAAGATTGCATTAAATTAGACACAAACCTAATGACAGTTGGCAATCCTATCTTTCTAGAATTTTTAAAGTTTACCAATTTTACGAAATTGAAAAACAAATAGCCTTATATTACGGGTGTCGAAGTGGAATTTCGAAAGTTTTGTAACAGATTAAAGAGAAAATATTTGGTGTTGCATTTAATCTATTACAGAAGTGTAAGAATTCGTCTACCATACGACAACCGTCATAAAGCAGATTTTTTCCAATTAGAAAATATTTGCATTTGTTTAGAAAAACAAATGCTGTTCTTGTTTTGAATATTAACATAAATGTATACTTTCGTTTTTATTTCCATGACGAGTATATTCGACATTGTGGCAAAAAGTTTTCGGTCGTTCTTTCACTATAAAAATGGTTGAACTGCCGACGGTAATAAAATTTTTATGCTATAAAATAATATGTAAAGTGTTCGGTAAATACATATCTAATACATTATACATTTATTTCCTTAATTTCTAATATTTTGTTAAAAAAAAAAATTCTAAGGATTTTATTTAATATGTACGTTAATAATATTCCCATACTTTGTGAATAATTTAATTTTGAAAATTAAATTTTTAATAGATAACATTGGAAAATTGGCTCTAAATCTGAATCTTAAAATGCCTTTTTTTGATTTTAATTTTATTTAAAAAATCTAATTTTAATGAAAAAAAAAATCATATAATCTCAGATTAAAACTCAGCAGCATTATATAAAATACAGAATATTTATTAGCATTTGTTTTATAACTTTTAAGTTGAAATATATTTGTTGGTTTTCAAAAAATCATTTGAAAACCATTTGCTTTTATTCAGTAAATATTTAAAATATAATATAATTTTACAAAGAATATCAATTAGAAGTAATTATAATTATTATTCCAATTTTTATTATTAAATGAATGCATTAAATTTATAAAAAAATTATACCGACTCAACTCGTCCGGACGGAACCGAATTGTTTTACATAATGTCGAGTATATTCGTCATAAAGACAAAAAAAAATTACTCAAAATACTATTATTCCTCAGAATGCAATAAAGTTAAATAAAACACACATACAACTATTATCCCGGAAGTGATTGCAGCAGTCAATCCTTTTCAGATAGTTTTTAAGCACTTTTTCGTATTTTGGCGATAACTTGGCTTCTATATATTTTTTTCAAATACTCAAACGTTAAAAAGTTATCTGCTAAGGCAAGGAAAAGTCTAATAGCGTTAAATCGCGTAATCTTATTAGCCAATTGTAATCATAAAATTTTAAATTTCTCTTTCTGGAAGTTTCTTGTACAGTGAAACTAATATCAGTTGTGTTATACGGCTCGTAGCAATGTCTAGTTGAAACCACATGGTATTGAACTGCAACCGAAAAAAAGTTCATTATCATAGGACAAAATCGATATGAATTGATGGCACATTTTCGACTAAATAGCGCCTAAAGTCATCTCTACACCATAATACGTACTAAATAGTAAATTTTTCCAAATGAAATGGTGTTCCTGTTGTCACTTCTGAGTTCTTTGAGCTCCGTTAGTTATAACAGATGTGGTCATGGAATGAAAAATTCAAATTTATGAATATACATAGTTAATAGCAAAAATTATGTAAATAGTCAGTCTGCTTTAAATTTTGCCGGAATTGGACTTTAAGAAGGATGGAATTTTAAATCCAGATGGAAAATACGCCCAAGGTGTCTTATTACATAAAAATATTTTCCGAAAAAAGCTTATAAACTTTAAATAATTATGTACCTTTGTATCAGAAGAATACTTCAAGAATCAAACTTAAAATAAGTCCATATTAATTTTTAATTGTCTGAAATCACTAGTCTTACAAAATCAGGGGCTTAGAAATAATTTTTTTCATTGGCTTGCCTAGCAGTGCAGTTAAAATTATCAATACTTTGATAAAAAAAAAGAAGCTAGGCCGTAATCCTGACTGAAGGGCCAATTATGTATGTATGCATGTTGTTGTTAAAATACTATCCAGAGCTTAAATAAATATAAACAATTATTTTTAATTTAAAAACATTAATAAAGTGTAACATTTCGACGGAAAAACGCTTTTTTACATAAAAAAAACAATTTCAAAGGTTTTTTTCATGCAAAAAAGTGCAGCCAATCCAAAAATCCAAAAAAAAACGAAATAAAAAACACTAAAAAGCACATGCCGGCACTTGACTCATATTAAAAACACGAACAATAACAACACATACACACACACATCTATACAGAGAAGAGAACAAAACTGTTAACAGCAACAACAAACTTAAACTCATAGAAATAAACGAAAAATTCTCGTGTCACATTTCGCTAAGAAATAAATGGAGACGAAAAAAAATATTGTGAATGAGTTTTTTTCTACTTCTTTTTTTTTTGCGACAAACAACAGCAACAACAAAATAATACTAGTGCTAATGCCAAAGCAACAACAAATAATAAAAACAAAATATGGAAAAAGGAGAAAGAATATGTAGTAGTAAGCAAGAGAGTAAGATTGGTTTTAGGCAAACTGCAAAGAGAGTGAAATAAAAAATGTAACAAATCAGAAAAACAGAAAAAAAACTAGACACACAGAATCAAAACAAAATCAAAGATTTAAACTGCAAGTGAAAGAAGAAGAAAAAATCGCATAAAATATAACAAAAAAAAACACGCGAATGAAAAAAATTATTAATAAACGGAAGTTGTGCATTTTATTAATCAAGCTGTGACAACCAGCAGTAATAATAATAAAAACAACAACAACTACTGCATATAATAACAATAACAATCATCATCAGCATCATCAACACAAAAGTGACGTTGTTGAATTGAATTTTTAGCATTAAAACAAGAACAACAAAAACAAAACAAAATGTGATGATTTTTTCCTTACTGTGTTGGTGTTCCTCTACTCATTATAAACAAAACAAATCGAAATAAAAAATACAAAAAAACAAAACAAAAGTGTGCATCTGTGAGATTTTGTTGAAAGAAAAAAAAAAATATGCAAAAAAAGGAAAATAAAAAAGAAAATAATCATTCAAAGCCTTGTATTGATTTATAAAAATTAAAAAAATAAACAAAAAATAAGACACCGGTTTAAAATACAGATTTTTTTAAAACTCAAGTTATTGACCGTTATATTTTTAAATCCCAAGCATGCAAAAAAATCGATATAAAAAAAAAAACAAAATTATTATGAAATATTTGAAAAACATCTGTTTGTGATAAATTTAACACTTGGAATTAATTTTTTGTTTTTAATTTTATTTATAATTATAAAAAAAAAATAATAATAAATAAGGTTTCAATTTCCTTTTATTTTTTAGATTGCAGTGTAATTAAATAAGTTAAAAGGTACCTTTTTGCAAAAAAAAATAATAAAAGAAATAAAAAAAAATAAAAAAAACTTAATCAAACATTATTAAATATACTGAAATACATAAATTGAGTGCAATTTTTCTACAATAAAAAAAATTAATAAATAAAAAAAAAAATAAAAAAAATAAATTATAAAAAATAATTGACAGCGTAATAAAATTAAATAAAAAAAAAGAAATCAAAATATACGTACTTCTACACTTTTGGCAAAAAAAAAAAAACGTGAAAAACTTAACAAAATTTTAACAACAACAAAAATATTTGCAAGATATTACAACAAAAAATTTTTAAAGGTAAGGTTTCTATAAGTTCGATATATATACACTTATTTATTTATTTATTTGTTAATTATAATACAATTACAAAATTAGTCCAATTATTTCGAACCAAATATCTAAGACTATATGCTCGGTGTAGTGCAATAGATCAAAATTTTTGGTGGAAATTAAACCCACTATCCTTATACCAATAGCTTAACGCACTACTCCCTAAAATACCATGAGTTCGTGAATATTTTTTAAAAGACTTAAAATGCCATGTGTATCATAAACAAGATCTTATCACGACTTTTTTGAATGTGAATTTGAGCAGACAAATTCTCCTGATGGATGTGTGTCCGGGACATAGATCTTAGCGGTCGCTGGAAATAACAAACTTTTCAAGTTTTGCAGAAACTTAATTTTTTAATTTTTGATCAGATTTTTAGCTCAATTTTTTTTTTTGAGAGCCGAATAATCCGTCACCTGCAACTATGAGTAGCGTATACATAAGGGTGTCAGTAGCTCTTGATGTCCTGTGCAAGACAAGCTTGATTTACAAGTTAAAAAAGAAGCTTTCTTAAGCCGGAATAAGAAATACTTCACTCCATATATGATCCTTTTATTAATTTCACATTTGTATGTTCGAAATTAATTCGAATAATTAATAAAAAGAAAAACTTTCTAATTCAGTTTAACTCTAGTGAATAGTACATTAGCTTACTAGACGAAGGTTTAATGAAGTTTAAACTGTTTTGGAAAATGAAATGGAAAATATAATATTTCCCCCCTCTATGTAGTCTTCTGGTATAAGCCATTCGCTTCGCAAATCTGTCATTCGGAAGATAACTGTACATCCAGGCACTCGTAAGTCGTAATCCTGGCTTAAAAGGTTGTAATGTTCAATAATGTATGAGTAATACTCAGTAAGGGAATTTCCTCCACTCTCGATTTGTTTCTCGTATACCGGAAAGTAAATTTAAAACCGAGAGAAAGAAGAAGTAATGTGCTACAAATTGTATTTGTATTTGTATTTATTTATAAATTTGAATTTCTGATACAACAAGACATAATATCTTATAATTTAAAGTATCAGAATCTGACAAGTTATATCAATACTTATAAAATTCAAAACTTATAAAAAAAGAAATAAAAATAAATAAAATAAACAAATAAAAAACAGTAATATAAAATAAAATTTAAATAAAATTAAAGATGGTTAAGAATAAATAACAATATTTACAACTGACATTTATAGCAGATTACGTTTGATAATATTGATATAGTACATGCTTAAATTTATTTGCGTTGCCAATAACTTGCACGTCTGGAGGAAGTTGGTTCCAGAGTCGGATGCTTAATATGAAAAATTGTCTCTCGGACGCTGCATCCCGATGAGGAATCTGCACAATACCCTTTCCCCTTAAGGATCTCATGAACCTTAAGCGTTTGCGAAGATATTTTGGGTGCTCCGATATAATAATTTTATGAAGAAAAACCAATTGCTGTTGAATTAGTCATTTTCTGTTGACCAGTGTTGTACTTTCGTCAACATTTTTTATTAACACAAATTTTGGAATCGAATCTATAAATTCTTTACTGGTGGATTAGCAAGATCCTCATGTTTGTTCTTTGCCAATTGGCTAAGGGTTCGTACGATGCATTTTACTTAGAATTCGATATTTAGATGTTCTATCCGCATCTATCTATTCTACATTTAATATACACAAAAGGTGCTCTCTGTTCTCTACCTCCCATAGATTATTTTCATAGTTCCAATGCATGGATAAGGCTCATTTTGTCGAATTTCTATTCAATAAAATTATTTCGTATTGACAGGAATAGGTGACAATCATTAGGTTGAAGATCAGAGCCATAGTGGAGATGCCTAAAATAAACTCTCAAGCTCTTGTATCGTTCTCAGTTGCAACACTGCCTATAGTGCAGTGAATAGGGGCCATGACATGTCCTCGCTTTCAGTCTTGTTACTTTATGATGAATGCGAACGGTATTATAAAGTCGCAGATTTAAGCGTTTCTGAATACTGTTTCATTTGAAATCGCCGCAATCTAGTAGGTAATTAAATACGAAAAATATTTCTTCGGCGACATTCTCTCAGCAGATTTTTGCCAAAAACTCTGAGAGTAAATAAAAATTGCCATGAAAAGTTTTTTTAAAAAAAAATTCGCCGGTAGGAGTCGACATTAAACTGTAGATCCCGCTACTCATGTATAAAATTAACACACACAGCATAAATGATGTGAGAAGCTAGGTCCTAAACCTGACTGAAGGGTTGTAATGACCAGATACATACATATATACGTGACTACTGTTTCGCTACTTCGATAAAATTAAAATTGATCGTTATTTTCATTTCGAAACTCTCGCACTCCAGCAACTACAAACAATGTTTAGCAAAATATCTCTTATGTTTTATAATGGTCAAGTTCTACGTGCTGGAGCAAAAATGTCATCTTAATTCCCATCAGATCTCTATCTGGGTTTAAGGAACAAATTACTATTGAACTCTTATTTCCATTTCTTATTTGTTTTCATTGCGCTTCATTGCCTTTCAGCAACCAGTGTACTATTTGTAATTATTTCTTTAGATCCATTAATCAAGCTTTTCCAGGGAAACAAATGAGTAGCGTAGCAAATTCTAGAATGTTAGGATTGCCATATCTCACTGCAAAATATATTTTTCGGAAAGAAAAAATTGAAATACTTCTTAAAAAACAGCTCTTATAGGCCAATTTCATTAACCACTATAGTGGCAAGCATTTCCATGCCACCGAAAAAAACATTTCTGACAACCCTTTCTTAATGATTTATAATTTTTGTTTTTTTTTCTGTATTTTTTTCAGCTCATCATTCAATTGTTATTTAATGTAGTTGTTGTTGTAAAACCCCTTAATGTGCAGTGATTCTATTTTTTTCTCTTCTTTATGTTGTGGTTGTAATTGTTGGTGTTGGTGTTGTTGTTGTTGTAATTCATAATAATTCTGTAATGAAATAGAAACAACGGCCGGCCGTCCAAATGTCGCCGTTCTAGATAAATAAGCATTTCTTAATTATCCTTTCATATTTTTTTTTCTAACGCTCTTGTTCGCCTCCTTTTTTTTTTGGTACAATTTTTCTCTTTCAGCCTCCATTATTTTATATTTTTTTTTAATTTTTAATTTTTTTTCTAGCTATTGTTATGAATAATAATTTATATTTAAATAATAATTCTTTGTGTTTTTTTTGTTTTTGTTGTTTTTGCATTCTTCATTTGTAAGAACCAAAAAAAGAAAATTCTTACCAAAACCACTTGAAAGTGAATCAAATGAAATAAAATCGAAACCTTTAACCAAAAAAAAATAAAAAAAAACTGAAAGAGAAAAAGAGAAAATATTTTAAAATAACAAAACCACGTTTTTTATTATTAAGTACTTAAATGTTTGTAAACAAAAAAATAAAAAAAAAATCATAACAAAATAATGAAAGTGGCCAAAATGACCAAAAACAATGGCTGGCTGTAATGAAGAATGAAAGAAAAATAAAACTGAATTTTCTTCTAGGAAAACTATGGCAAAAAGGGGGGTCCCTAATGCATTGAAGTGACATTGAAGAAATAAATGACGCACGGAAATAAAAAGAAAATAATAACAAATACAACAAAATAATAAGGACATTATGATGATTAAATAAATTTTAAAATACTTATGAAACACATTAATTTACAACCAAATGTAATAAAAAAAACCGGCGGCTTTTTGGCCATTTTCTCTATTAAATAAGGAAAAATACTTTTTTTTTATTTAAAAAAAATTGTGGTGAAACATTGAAAAAACAAAGTTTACTAAAAAATAAACTTAAGGAACAGAGTATTGGAGAATGAAAATTAAGGCCTCAGCCTGTGCAGATTAGAAATGATCACTAAATTTTTGTACTTTCTTAGGCGATTCTATCGTTATTATATACGTATAATCATTGGTCATAAAAAATCTTCAGTCAGAATTACGACCTAGCTTCTCACACCACTTACATATGTTGTGTGTGTGCTAAATTTATACATGAGTGGTGGGACCTACAGCTTAAATTCGGTTCCGAAGAACAGATTTCTTTAAGAAACTTACTTTGCTTCACTCTCAGAGTTTTTTGCCAGAAGACTGATGAGAGGAAGTCGTTTCATATTTCGTTTTGTTGGAGATGTCCGACCTGAGTTTTGAACCGTGGTATCACGTCTAATAAAGTCAACACACTACCTACTAGACTACGATGTACATTAAGATTCCAACAGAAATTGCGTTCTCCGATATATTACACAGCATAGGTATTCCGACTGCCTCAGTTAAGGTTAGGTATTCTCTACTTATTTTACAGGGAGGTTTAACTTCGTTGAAAGGAAGAAGGTGAGTGCAATATTGCTGGACTCTGCTGGATAAGGACAGGACTGATTGACAATTTTTATTGATGATGCATTCCAAATGTCTGTGAGGATAAATTAGATTTGGAAAATCCAAGACGCATTCCATAAAATTTAGCAGCGCCACATTTGGCGTTAACAGAGCACTGTTAGCTATTTAACAGTATCCATTTGAATAAGCACACTTGTTTAGGAGCTAATTTTGGGTAATACTCTAGGTCTATGAATACCATACTATATGCAAAGGAAGTTCCCAAGTCCTCTTAATATAATCAGAAACTTAGTCACATACATATAGAGTGATATGATATTGAGAAAATTGGCTTTAAAAATATTAATTTTTTGCTTGAAAATTCTCTAGAAGATCAGTGGCCATTTTATAACATATAAGAAATTGTATGCAAATGGTAGCCGAGAGGATTCTCTGTCGAACTGGAGAGTTGAGAATTTGAATTTAGAAAAAATCGATTTTTGGCCAAAAGTATATGAGAATTCTCTAGAAGATCACTGACAATTTTGGAACATATACGAAATAGTACACCATACTGACTATATGGAAATGGTAGTCCAGAGGGTCCTCTTGCGAACTGCGGTAGTGGGGTAGCTGGAATAATTTTAAGAGTTGAGATTTTGAATTTTGAAAAAATCGATTTTTGGGCAAAAATAAATGAAAATAATGGAAATTATATTTTATGTCAATAGTAATTGCAAAATAGAGGACTAATCTACTATTGCCACTGTTAAACAGATAACAGTGCTCTGCTAATAGCAAAGTTTACCCTGTTAGAGGCAAGAAGAGGTTTGCGTCTTTGGTTTTTAAATTCGAAAGTATCTTCACACACATGTATGCAAAGCTGTTTTATATTGTTGTAGTACTACAACAACAAGATCATAGAAATACTCCTTTTAGTAAATTATTAGGTATTACTAATCGATGAGAGGGGCCTATAAAAAAAAATTGTAAATAGTTATTGAAAATAAATGACAAAATCAATATTTACATTAAAGCAAAAAATCTGTAGAAAATTTGTTTGAATTTAAACCCTTTTTTCTAATGTTTTTTTTTTGGCTAAAAACAAAAGCAAAAATAAAAAAAATTGGTTACTGCATCATCATTCGAAGCATTTGTTGAACATTTGATTTTTGTAGGTTTTTAGTTTTTTTCTTAATTTTTCTTACGACTGCTAATTACAGCAGCGTTTTTAAAATATAATTAGCCTGGCCAAAATGGCAATGATGGCCAAAACAGAAAACAACAACAAACATAAACCACGTTATGGGCCAGAGAAAAGGCAAAATAAAAAAAATGAAAAGAGGAAGAAAGGAAAAACGGTTAGAAATAAAAAAAAAAACAAAACCAGAGATAAAGTATAATGGCCAAGAAATGAAACGGTAATAATAAGAAAAAACAAAAACGAATCATAAAATATTAAAAAAAATAAAACGAGAAGAGAAGCACAAATAATTCTTTCGATTTTCGGCTGTACTTGAGAAATGGCGTTGAAAATTCACAAATGCTACTGCTATTCCTGCTGCTGCCGTTGCCATTGCTGCTGCTAAAAATTTTACTGCTTTTTTATATTATTTTCATGGTGTTGTTGTAGTTGTTTCTGGTACATCTTGTTTTTAAACAACGTACATATAGTAGACAACCGATGTGTGTAATTAGTTAAAAATAAATATTTTTTTCTTTCAATATTTTTATGTTTTAAGGGGTTCTTTTTAAATTTTTTTATTTTTTTTATTTTTTGCTGCCTTTGTTGTTTTCTGCCACATTTTTCATTAACGTCTTAAGCTCAAAACTATGGATTTCTTATAATTATTTTTAGTTTAACTTAAAGCCATATTTCATGTAAAATATTTAAACAGAATAATTATTAAAAACACAAAAACAAGAATCATAATAATAATCGTACAATGACCGACCGATCGATCGTATACAGACATGGGGATTAATTAAATATTTTTGTTTGCTAAACACCCTACTTAAAAAGCAATACCCTATTAGGCTGGACGACATGTATGAAATGGCTAAAAATTTATTATTAAATGAAATCCAGAATCCAAATATACTTACATACTTACTTAATTGATCATTACAAATCTTTAGTCAAGATAACAACCTAGTTTCTCACATTACCCATAAGATCAGCAATGGGTATTCAAAAAGATGAGTAGAATCGAATCATACACATAATTTCTGATACGTACATATATGCATTCATACTTATTTGAATATCATGGAACCTCTACTCAAAGTTTGAAGTACTCATCATATTCATACTTAACAACACATATGATGTTGTTGATTTCGACTCTCCATAACTCAACATTTACAAGAATCACAAAAGAAGTATTATTCGCGTACGAACACTAAAATACTTACGAAAAGATTCTGTGTTTGTTCTGCTTGCTGTTCTGTCTTTTTTTTTTGCTTATGTGTCTTTTTTCTTTTGTTGAAAATACTACAACAACTAAGACCGTAAATTTTGACGAATGATTCGAGTCACTCGAGCGCTTTTGAGTAACGAAAACTCGATTCGTTGCTGTCCTTTGGGGTGGCGGAACCTGCAGTTTAATGTCGACTCTGAACGACAGATCTCTTGATATACTTTTCGTGGCAATTTTTATATGCCTTTAGAGTTTTTACCAAAAATTTTCTAAGCCGCAGTCGCCGAAGAAAAATTTTTTCCGTATTTCCTTTTGTTTGAGATGTCTAAGCTGGGGTTTGAACCACTGGTTTTAGTCTAATATGCTAATGCGTTGTCTAATAGGCTATGGCGACTTCGAATTCAAATATAATTACCTAAAAATGACAATGAGGCTTGCATTAGATGCTCCAGAAACTGTTTGAGAATAGTAAACTTCCTTCTCACTGGACTATGTGGGCTCAAAAAGCGCCTGTTCTGGCTGTAAATTGCTTTAAGCCTTGTACGTGGATTTGGTGACAAAGAAAACAAATCACCAGTACACATACATTAAGTTTACGTTGATGCATTTGGCTGCTTATCAAGTTCTAAGCATTATGTTATCATCCATACTTACACCGAACAGCATCCTTAAGTACAGTCAGGCTACTCTATATACATTGTAGCAATACAATAGTTCGTACGCTGACAGTACTTGATCACGTTTCCACAATACATGATTATACAAATGTCTTCTATTCGTACTCTTTTGTAGATGCAAAACACGATTCGTGACTGAGAGCGTTCGAATTCAGATTAGAGTCTGGTCCTATTGTTTTTACACTCCAAAAAGTTGTTCCAGTCCTATAGGCAATCTCTCTTGTTTGTTGTCTGAACAGCACAACACTCTAGTCTAGTCAAACGACTGAAGCTAGCAATTCAGTTAACACATGTTTGATGTGCCATCAAAAACTGAAACAGCTTGCCTAGGAAGTTCTGATGCTTTCTTTGAAAAAATCGTAACATTTTCCATTCGATTATTGATATGTCGATTATGTCAAACTTATGTGATCATGTGGAGTTCTCCAGTGAAGGGCAGTATTTTTCTGCCACAAAATCTTGGGGAAGTTAAGGCCAAAGAACTAGCCAGGCAACATATACTGAAAGACCTAAAGTACATACTACAATTTAAGTGAATAATTGGGCACCACTGAAGGCTTTGCGTGGACTTACATACTTACTTACTGAATAGAAGGTAGTAGAGAGCTATTTTAAGAGCCTTTAGATACAGGATCAACAGATGGGACAGCGATATCTTCAAATTTGGTAGAATTCTACCGAAGATTAGTCTTTATCGCACAGCTTATATGGGTCGTTTTAACACCAATATTACCTATTCCGCCAAGTATTTACAGCTCCTGATTGGTATCTCTCAATCATATCGAGCATCTTATGAAGGTGTGGATTTTTTCATATTACTTTTGGCTAGGCACGCCTTATCACTTTATTATTGGTGTTAAAGAATGTTTCTTCTAAGGTTTCCAAGCGCCAGATAATGACAGTGAAAATATGCATCTTCCTTCTTGCTGCTATAGCTTCAGCAGAAATTGTTATAAGATATTTCCAGTCTCCTGACGTGAACATTCTGAGGCCAGTGTAGTGTAATCACGGCTGTTAGTTCGATAAGTTTAATGCAAATTCTGTTCTATATATTTGTTTGTCGAGCCAAATCTATCTGGTGTCCCTACAACTGGATTCATTAACCCATCTTACCTTTGCCAATGAAACGAGTTCTTGTGACATCATTTGCTTGCTTTCTGCAAACGCCCAATAGGAATTCAATTAAATCTTCTGTGATGTATGCTTTGACAAGTGTGTCGGCCTTGTTGTTACCTATGATGTCCCCAAGTTCAGGAATCCAAATGAGGATAACCCTCAAATGTGGCTCCTCCAGAGACACCCGTCATTATTAGATAATCTTGAATGTGGTGTACACATTCGCTTTACTGTTGGTAAATATGAGTTTGTATATGAACATACGATATACCCTGATACCGTATTCACACGGTCACTAGTTTAATAGCCATTATTTCGGTCTGAAAAGTTCTACAATAATCTGGTAGTGCAAGGCACAATCTAATATTCAGATTATGCAAGGAAACCCACTGTTACCATCAGTTTCTGTTTTCAGTTCTATTTTCTTACTTTCGATTTTCCTTTTTGAACAGTAGTTTTCACAATGGACTACTGAGCCTCCAGGGGAAGTTAGACAATTGCCATGTAGTTGTGGTACGCCGTCTGTCCAAACTTAACCTGATCCTGTTTTGGAAGGAAAATTTTGTTTACAATTAAATGCCAATAGGCCCTGGTAGGTGAAATGAAGTGATAATATTAAACGATCACCCAATATTATCATTTTATTTAATATATGTATGTACTTGATTCCACTGCAAATTTAAGAAACATAAATTATTTTCGCTTTAATTTAAACAGAAAACAGAATAGAAAATCCAAATAGTCGCATATTTATTATCTGTTATTGCTGGTTGTTGTTGTTGTTGTTATTGTATTATATGTACTGTCTATTGCATTTTATCTATCATTAATTTAGAACGTATTTAAACCCACATGCAAAAGTTTTTGAAAATTTTCTAATATTTTTTTTATTTTAATATTGTTGTTGTTGTTGTTTTTGTTGCAACAATCTAATATAGCATAATGCACAAACGGAGAGCAGAAAAAAACAGTACTAAACAGAACAGAACTGAATGAAAACAAATCATATATAATTTTTTTTCCAGTTATTTTAAATTAGAAAAAAGCCAACAACAACAAAATAGAAGAAAAAAAAAGAATTCTAACGCAGTCGCACTTTTAGTTTTTAGAAAATTTTATAAATTCGTTTAATAAAATCGTTGTTGTTGTTGTTATTGTTATTGTTGTAAAAAATGCACAAATTTACACTACTACATACATATGTACGTACATATGTATACGAATGGTTTTTTGGAATTATTATATAAAATGTAATGGAAACAACAACAACAACAACATTAACAAACAAACATATAAATTATAAAGTTTTTGATTTTTTTTTTTTGTTGCACACAAAATAAATCCAAAATTAAGAGAGACGAACAAAACAAAAAAAGACACACAATCATAGTTATAGTCATAGCCATAGTCAGAGTAGTAGTAGTAGTGGTAGTATGTGTGCCTAAAAACTAATAAAATTCAAATTAACAAAAATAACAGCAGCAAAATAAAGAAGAGACATATAGTTACTAATACACATACATACATACATATGTATGTATATACGTACAAACAGTTATAAATGCATAACAGCAGCAATTGTATGCAGTAGTAGTAGTAGTAGTAGTAGTTGTGGTAGTGGTAGCAGTAGAAAAACCCCCAAAAATAAATGTAGAATTCAATGTTTTTTGTGAATGATTGTATGTATGACCATATAAATGAGCAAGTGTTTGTATGTATTTATGTGTAGTGGGGATGGTGGTGTGTGTGTGTGTGTATATGTGAATAAATATTTGTTGGAAAGAGCAGAAAATTCTATTAATTTTTAAATAAACACCAACACCCATATATATGTAGATAGAACAGCAAAAACAATAACAAAATATTTAATAATGCATTTTTGCCAAACACTAACAAATATGCCAACTAAATACCCCATACTAACACACACACACACATACATCTCTTGCACTCATGTATAATGCACGAGTATTCATTCAGAAGGGTAAAGCAAAACAATTGTATTAACCAGCTCAAACACTCATACACCTCGGGAAAGGGAAGGGAGTAAAGAGAAAGAGAGAGCAAGTCATTTGTATTTGCTTAATACAAGAGCAAGTGTGTTTTTGTTGTTTTTTTTTGGTGGGGGTTCCATGTAATTTGTTGTTGTGTTTCAAGTAGGGACATTTATCACTGAAACAATAACAAATATATGCCTCGCGTGCTCTTCTTACTTACCATAATGCATTTTTATTCTCTCTTTCTGTCACTCGGTCGCTCTCTTCTCATTCTCTTGTTTCCATGTTATTCCTTCTCAATTTGTGGATTCTTTTGTTGTTGTTGTTATTGCTGTTGTTTTTGCTCATTTTCAACATTTTATTAAATGAGGGGTTATGATTTACAAACAAAACAAAAATAATAAAAAGAAAATTTTGTTTTTTTTAAGGGTCGTAGTTAGGGGTCATTTGTAGACGACACAATTCAATTGTGGGTGGTTGTGTTGTGTTCAAAATATACTGCGACTACAACGGTTTAATGCGGCGTCAAGAGAACCATTTTTTTTTTGTAGTTTTTAATCTAAAATTTTTGCGCGGCTTTTCTTTCTTTTTTTTCTATTGTTTCTGTTTTATTCATCATTATGGTAAAAAAAATTTGTCGCTATCGTAGTTGTTGCTTATGTTAATAATCATGATGATTATTGCTGTTATTATTATTATGATTGTTGTTGCTGTTTAATGCATATATACACACACACAAACACATTTTTATACATACATACATAATTATGATAATAATGATAAATAATAATGATTATTATTGCATTGCAGTCATTCGTATAATATTTGCAATTTGCCAAAAAAGAAAAGACAAGCAAAGAAACAAAAAAATACAGACAGCCAGCCAGCCAGTTACACTCATACATACTTATTCGCACACTTACACAACACATTCACACACACATATACAATTAAAACGACGTAATGCAGCAATAACAACAAATATAACTGTTTAACTTAAGGGTAACGTTAAACTAGTCGTCTACCCTTTGGTGTTCTCAGTGATGTCTCATTAAGAATTTGTGTGAATAAAAATAAAAACGCTAAATTACAAAAAAAAAAACAACTTTAAATTGATAAAACCTATATTGGGCGCAGTTAGATTACATTTTTGAAAAACTTTTTTTTATATTGGGAACGTGGTTTCTTAATCCAAATACTAGTAAATTTAACGTTAAAAATGTTACCATCATACATACATACATAATTGGTCATTACAACTCTTCAGTCAGGATTACGACCTAGCTTCTCACACCACTTATGTATGTTGTGTGTGTTAATTTTATAAATTTGTAGCGGTGCCTACAGTTCAATGTCGACTCAGACTTCCATCAAAGTGGAACTTTTGGATTTTTTCAACAATAAATTGATTCAGTTGGGCCCCGAAGAGATTTACATCGGTTAGTGACTTCTGTAAAGATCGAAGGAAATAACAATCAGTTCGGTCCAAATGATCGACCGAAATATTAGAAAACATTTGTTTGAACTTAATCTGTGGAGATGGTACTAAAGTTTACAACCTACCTCTCCAAGCAGTTGTGAGCAGTATACCAAGCGGCTTCTAGTTAAAATATCCGCAGATTCCTAATAGAATCCTTGAAATTTATACTGATGGCTCTGGATCGCAGAGTGGGTTGTGGTATATTAATAAGGGTTTTGATATTAAACTTTGTTATAGGCTGGCTGGCCGCTGCAGTGTTTTCCAGGCAGATGTCATGATTATTTCCAATGCAGCGCAATGCTAGGTGGCGAAATTTTTCCTGAAAATACATACATACATACATACATAATTGGCCATTACAACCCTTCAGTCAGGATTACGGCTTAGCTTCTCACACAACTCATGTTGTGTGCCTTAATTTGAACTTGAGTGGTGGGACCTACAGTTTAACGTCGACTCCGAACGACAGATTTTTTGAGAAACTTTTTCATGGCAGGTTTATTTACTCTCAGAGTTTTTGCCAGAAATCTGGTGAAAGGAAGTCGCAGAGGAAATATTTTTTTTTTTTTCATATTTCGTTTTGATATCTGGCCTGGGGCTCGAACCCGGGCTTTACGTCTAATAAGCGAACACACCATCTACTAGACTACGGCGATTAAGCCACTAGCGAACGAATATTGCCGAGGATTTGTCAGGGAAATTTTGGAACATTTAAAGGTAACTCTTATTGCATTCCTGAAGAGCTCAAAATCTCCGAATTATTGTAGGACAGAGGTATTCCGATAGTCTCAGTTAAATTGGATTATATGGACACGTGCAATATTGCTAAACTCTGCTGGATACGTATGGAGAAGAAGAGAACCACCTTATTGCTCCTGGTCGTCGATGGCATCCCAGCGATTATCACGGGGTTTGATTGCAAATAACTGAAGATATTGTATCTGTCATGGAGTTTTTAGAACAGTGTGGTCACCTTGTAAACTTTAGATTTCTGAAATATGATATGATTATGAAAGTTTTCTATTACAATTTTCATTTCACAAATGGCTACTTAGAACATTGCAATATCATTTACCCGCTTTCTTTATATGTACTATGTTCAGACATGCACTTTTCTTGAGCCAATATTCGATTATTTAAGTACAATATTTGAAGTGTTCAGATATAATATAAGCAATATTCATTTGACAGCTGGTAAACAAAACAGCTAGTTGTTTCAACAATATTTTTTTTTTTTGTTGTTGTTGACATTTGAGTTGTCAATGTGTTCGGAAAACTGTAATATGCTCACTGAACGTACTTATGACAGTGCTGTATTTTAATTTGTTGAACAATATTATAACAATTTGCGTATTTATTGCGCAATAATTAATTGAAATTTTATATGAAATATATACCTAAATAATGGCGTTTATTGGGATTTACGCAATAAGAGTGCATGTGTGAACATAGTATTAGGCCATTTCACTTTGATTAATTCACTAATTTGTAAAGAAAATCCTAGCAAGACACTTGTTTTGACAACTGCGGTCAAACGAATGTATACAACTAATAACAGCAACAAGTTTACATTCAATGAAGTAAAGGAAATAAATTCAGAACAACAAATAAAATGTGATCGAAAGATTGTCCATGATCATATGTTTTTTATTTCATTCGTTTTCCTGTTATTTTTCCTCAATAGAAGCACTAACTTAGCATTACTAATAACTTATCCTAGTCCTTTGCGAAAGCCTTGTTCTTATAAATTGTTTTATTTGGGTGTGTGTGTGTGTGTATGTGTTTTTCTTGTTCGTTTATTTTCCTCTATTTGCTTACTATACAACCTACTACTTCTGCTGCATTGCTATGCAGTTTTACTCCCAAATATTTACTTCCAATCTTAAGCTCTTTTATTATAACCAACCAACTCTCTTTGGCTGCCAAATTGTACTCTCGCTCTCACTCTCTCTCTTTGTTTAAACATTCTTGTCTATATATGTACATGTATGTGTGCATGTATGGACGTCTATATCTCTCCTATACACTCAAAACTTCTTAACATTACTTTTTTTGAATGCTTGCTGTTTATAACGGTTAATGTTTGTTTTTTTTGCAAATGCATGCCAGAAAAAAAAGCAAGCATTTGCGTTTTTTGTTTTGATTACAATTTTCCACTCTCTTTCTCTCACTCAGTGCTTTTTTTTTTGTTTGTTTGTAATTTTCTTTGCAGCGTTTTTTATTATATTTTTTCTAAAGCTGGCTGCATGCATAGGAGTGTGTGTGTGTGTGTTTTTGGTAATGTTTTTTTTCTGTTTTTTCTTCAGGAAAACAGCTGAAAAAAAGCACGTGTCACATAGCAAAACGCGGTTTTGGTTGTGAACAACAAATACAACAAAAAAAAATACACAGTTTTTATTAAACAAATTTGCTTTACATTGTGTTTTTGCTTTGATTTTAGCGTAATACAACAACAACAACAATAATAATGACTTGGTTTTTTTTTCTTTTCATCAATGCAAAAAATTTGTTTTGATTTGGTTTTTTTTTTTGTTTTTCATCACTTTGAGTACAAAAAAAATAGAAGAGAGAGAGCGAATGAGTAACTCTGGCTGACTCAGTAAGACAGTTATGTAGTCGGTTATTTAGCTAGTTTTGTTATTGTTTACATTTTTTTATTATTTTTGTTTGTTGGTTTTGTAAATGCCTCTGTGTGTGCAATTATTAACATTTTTTTTCAGGGTTTTTTTTTTTGGTTTCATTGTTGTAGCAGACAGAATGGAAAAATGGGGAAAACCCTTTATTTTTAAGTACGCTTATGCTTATTAATCAATATTTCTTAAAATAAATGTAAATAATCTCTTGCGTAAAAACCTTGTCTTTGTTGTTCGTTTTTTTAATTCAATTATTTCAAATTAATTCCATGGATTTTCTGCAGTTTTTCTCTTTCATTTTCATAATGCCAGCAAAAAAAAAACACAAACAAATAACAAAATAATTCTAATCAAGCTTAACAAAAACAACACAAACACTTTCATGTCAACTACTATATATGCTCTTCTTCTTTTTCCAACAAATGCAATATTTTTGTTTTTTCTTTTCTTTAATCAGTTCATTTATTTATTTTATTTGTTGTCATTTTATTTGTAGCTGTGATTATCTCTTGCTTTTGATTTTTCCCATTGCCTCTCTGCAATACACACACACACTGTCGCTCTTTTGGCGTTTGTGTCATCATTATTGAAACATGTTTCATTGCAAACATGTTTTTCCTTTAAGTTGGCTGCGAACTTTCATGCTCAATCATGTTGCGGTTAGTTAGCGTTGGTTGAATTTGGTTTTTTTTTCTTTTTATGTTTGATTTGTCTTTGATTTTTTTTTTACTTGGTCTTTTTTGCTTTTTTTCCATCTCTGTTTTGATTTGTTAGTTTTGTTTGTTGTTGTTGCGATTTCATTTCACAGCGATTCATCAATACATTTAAAGGTTAAGTTAACCGGAACCCAAATATATATTGCATTACACTAGAAAAAATGTATGTGTGCATGAGAAGAATATTTGAAAATTTATTAACAAAGAAAAAATTATCTATTGTTTATTAAAAAATTACTCAAATGTGTAATAATAAAATGAATTAATTGTTTATTATTTTATAAAAAAATATTAAAAAGAAAAAGGGAACTGCAGTCGAGCTTCCTTAATTAGAATCATCATAATAAAAAACAAAAAGCAGGAAAAAAGAAATAAATAAAGATATTGATTTACAGGATTGCAGTCACTAAATTCAAATACATACAGCTAACTAAAAAAGTCTACATACACCGCTGTATGTAGACTTTTCTCCGGCGATTCTTTTTTTTCAAATTAATTCAAGTGTAGTGGACGTCGTCTAGTAGGTCGTGTGTTCGCTTATTAGACGTAAAGCCCGGGTTCGAGCCCCAGGCCAGACATCAAAATGAAATAATAAAAAAAATATTTCTTCGCCGACTTCCTCTCAGCAGATTTCTGGCAAAAACTCTGAGAGTAAATAAACCTGCCATGGAAAAGTTTCTCAAAAATCTGTCGTTCGCAGTCGACGCTAAACTGTAGGTCCCGCCACTCAAATATAAAAATTAAGGCACACAACATTAGTGGTGTGAGAAGCTAGGCCGTAATCCTGGCTGAAGGGTTGTAATGGCCAATTATGTATGTATGTATGCAATTCAAGTGTTACAGCGTTACTTAAGGCTGTTATAAATAAGTATGTTTGAAGACGAAAACGAATTAAAAAAAATATAACCTAGAAATTATAAAAGAAGTCTACATATAGTGGTGGTGTATGTAGACTTTTTTCTGCGACTGTACATACAGTGAGATGATAAAAAAAATAGGTGTGAAATAAAAAACAAATACGAAAAATTATTTTATATAGTGGACCAATACCCCGTTTAGAAAAATATCTCCAGACCATTACATTATACATATATATACATATATATGTACATATGTTCCTTTTACTTCTCTAGGCAGCATAGGGCCGCAACAAGTTGATTCCAATGAGCTCAATCCTCAGCGCGATGTTTGACTTCGTTCCCATGTAGACGTTGTTTATATAGTTCGGTTGTGATTTGGCGTTTCCAGGTGTGTGATGGTCGTCCGATGCGCCTGCTTCTCTGGGGCTTCCAGTCTATGGCTTTCTTTGTGATGTTATCTAATGGCTTGCGAAGAGTGTGCCCAAGCCTTCCCTACTTGCGTCTCCTTATTTCCCTCTCAATTGGTTGCTGGTTTATATCTGACCAGAATTGGGCATTGGATATTACAAAAGGCCAGTACACACGCAAGATTATATGCAGGCATTTGTTAACGAATACCTGAATAGACTGGGAATCGCGCGTTGCCATATTCCACGCTTTGCAAGCGTACAGTAATGTGACTTTTGACGTTAGAATTGAAAATTTTAATTTTGGTGCGCCTCGATAATGTTAGACGATTTCCAAACAGGATTAAGTTGGGCAAAAAGCATTTCGTGCCTTATTAATGCGACTGGCGACATCTGCTGATGAATGGTGGAGACCATTACATTACCTCATTCGTATTTTACTGTACAACTTCTGTATCTTAGATAAAGCCGTTGTCCTATATATTTTTTATAAGTTCTTATGAAGTCACCGTAGTCTAGTAGATAGTGCCATATTTTATTAGACGTGAGGCCACGGTTCAAACCGCAGGTCAGACAACAGAAACAAAATTTGATAAAATATTTCTATGGCGACTTCCTCTCAGCAGATTTCCGGTAAAAACTCTTGCGAGTAAATAAAATTGCCAAGAAAAGATTCTTAGAAATCTGTCGTTCCGAAGTCGTCAACTTTAAACTGTAGGTCCCGCCACTCATGTATAAAATTAACACATACAGCATAAGTTGTATGAGAAACTAGGTCATAAATTTGACCGAAGAGTTGCAATAAACAATTATGCTATGTATGTAAGGGTGCATGTATGTTATTACTAAAATAAAGAGAATATTAATGATAATTAGCATCGATTTTAAGTTTCGTTAGTAGCCGTGCTTTAATTTTATCTGATAGTGTACTTCACTACAATTAATTGCACGCATTGAATTTTTTGAGTGTAGCTTGTACAGTAAAATTATTTTACTCACCAATAATAACAGTTAATGCAACAAAGCAAAAACAGCAACAATTCCAAGAAGTGTAATTAAACGAAAAAAGAAAAATGAAAAAACCATACAGCCATATTTAAAATAATAACAACATTAATAATGATGGAAATGAGAGAAAGAATAAAAATGCAGAAATTACAAAAATATTTAACCTTTTACAATAACAACAACAAAAAATCATTACAATCGTTTTTTTTTTAATTTTTTGGTGAATCATGTTCAATTACAAGAATCACATTTAGAGCAATAATAAGAGAAAAAGGGAGAGATAGGGAGAGTAGCATCATTCTTACAACTACAAAAATAAATAATCGAACACAAATGAAAAAAGAAACACAGTAAAGAAAGGCCACCTTGTAATTGTAAAAACCAACAACAACAACAAGAACAACTATAACGCAGACAATCAATAAGAATTGGTAACAAGAACAACCACAATGATCTTTAAGTAGGTATTAATTCCTCCCAAGTGATTAAACAGTAACAACAAACACATACACACACTCCAACTAAAGGTTCTTAAAACAAAATCTCAAGAAGTTCTCCTTTGCTTTACCTTATTAACATGACTTGTCGGTTTTCGGTTTTATTTATTTTTTTTTTTTTGTTTATTCCCGACCTCATTCATATGTAATCGTACACTCAGACAGTCGTTCGTTTCTTCCTTTTTTTTAACGAGAGTAGTTGTTGTTTTGATTTATTTTTGTTCGTTTCGTTTCTTTTTTCGCCGTTTTAAGTACGTGTCTTTAGGTTGTGTGCATGAATGTACGTATGGCTGTATGTGTGCGTGTTTTATGATTGGAAATATTTCTTTAATTTGCTGTTGTTGTTGTTGTTCTTACTTTACGCATAACACAAGTGTAATTAATTAAAACGCGTCAGCTGGAATTTCGCTTAAATTTAACGTTTTTTTTCTTCTGTGTCTTTTTTCCTCTTTCTTATGAAACCAGTGTCAGATACATTTGAGAGCAGAAAAGCAACAAAACACTTTGGTTTTAGGAGGATCAGCATTTGCAGTGTATGAGTAGAGTTACAAATGCAAGCGTAACAAATTAATGCTATAAACACATACAAGGCGTCAAATGCTGCACAGCAACCAGTTTTAAAAACTTCACTACAACACGCATCAATGTCAATTTTTTCCTGGCCTGTTTAGTGCTGTTAATACAAGTATTCGAATGCCGAGTATACTCGTCAGAGCAAAAAGCAAATTGTTCCCATAATGTGGAGTATACTTGCCTTGAAGAAAAAAAAGCATTCGTATTATTTATTCAACAAATCTACAGAAATTTGTTTTCCTTGTGTAAAGGTCAAATGAAGGTCTTTCAACATTTTAGAACATTCGTTAGTTTGACAACAATAGCTTGTCGTAAGCTGAACTAACAAATTCTGTGGAAGTACTGTTACAAAGTATATATTTTCTAAGAAACTTACATGTAATGTTTGATCTTTAGTATTAATTGTGTACTTTTACATGCAGAAACATTTTACTTTGCTTATGACGAGTATACTCGTCTTCGCTAGAAAATAATTAAACAGGCAGAAAAAGTTTTTTGAAACAAAATTGGAATAGTTAAAGAGTTAATAAACACATTGGTAGAATGTGTTTAAAGCATAAAAGTTATATGATCACAGTATAGTGTATAACTTCACTTGGATGGGGTTTTTTTTTTTTTTGTATATTCTAGAATACTTCTTATATCTCGCATACAAAGTATCTTTTTATCTTCCAGATCGTAGAATGTTTTTAATATTTTTGTTTTCAATACGCCGTGTAGACTTTATTCTCTTTGGTTACTAAGAACTCTCGTTATTGATGACTGCAGTTTATAAGCTGAGAATGTCAAACTGTGTTGACATTTTGGTTAAGTATGGTTGGGCAAGTCATCATGAATTGTTTAACGCCAGAACAAGGCTTCCAAAGTGTGGAAATTTACATTAAAAAAATCCTGTCGGTCAACTTAATCGATCTAGTGAGTAAGCACTTCGTGCAGTTTTAGATTGTTTTCGCACTAATTATCCTTTTGTCGATTCAAAATTATCAGCATGACAAAGAAATGAGCGTACCGATTAAAATATTGCCGGTGTAATATGAACCCTTGAACACGAGGCCGAAATGTCGATTCATCGTCATTCTCAATTTGTTGGTCTTTCTCCTTTGAAAACGAGGTAAATTTTACCTCAGGATCTTGGCTGACAATTCTAAACACTGCAGCCCTTACACAAATTAGCGCCAACCGATAATCGTTTGAGTAGCAATTTTACTGATTTAGCTCAAGTAGAATTTACAAGAAAAGATGAGTATTTTTATTAAAAAATTGTGTTTAACAATGAAGTGCATTTTTGGTTAAACGGCTACGGCAATAAACAAAATTGCCCCATTCGGAACAGAGACAATACTCAAGCCCTTAACGAATCACCATTACATTACGTATTTCTTTCGACAAAAAGGCCTGATATTGCGGTGATGGACCAATGCTATTGAGTCATTCTGGCAAACATTTTTGTTTCCGTAAAGGAATCAGACAGACATCAACGACATTCGGAGCAATTTGCCACACAGCGCGCTTAACAATCTATTTATTTCAAAATCCATTTGCTGAGAACTTTCTCTACAGAAGTTGGTCCCGCCACTCATGTATAAAATTAACACACACAACATTAGTGTGTGAGAAGCTAGATTGTAATCCTGACTGAAGGGTTGTAATTACCAATTTTATATCATGGCAGAGTTTTTTTTGCCAGAAATCTGGTGAGAGGAAGTCGCCGTAGAAATATTTTTTTTTTCATTTTTCGTTTTGATGTCTAGCCTGGTGCTCGAACCCGGGCTTTTACGTCTAATAAGCGAACACACTACCTACTAGACTACGGCGAATTCCTTCGTATGTTTTTAAAATTCTTTTTACCGTACGATATGGGTATCTTGTTGTTGTGTATTTATGTATATGCTTAATTTAATTTTAATCGTCGTAACAATAGCTTTTCCAGCTATTGTTGACATGTGGATGTCCTTATTAACTTAAAAGATTTGTTTTTCTATGCGTTTTTTCCTACAATTTTATTAATGAAGTTTTTTACGATATTTCCTGTTTTTTCCATTTTCTTTAATTTTAATTACAACTTCAATATCCCAATAAAAATATTTAATTTAATTTATTTAACTTTACGTTTGTTTTTTTTTCAAGTTCTTGTTGTTGTTGATTTTTAACTGTTTTTCTTATGGTGTATGTGTGTAGTAGTAATTGTTGTTTATAAGTAAATGTACTATATGTACACACATATGTACACTTATGAATGTTAGCATGTGTGTGTAAGTCCTCATCTCTTTGTTTTACTTTTGCTGTTTAAATATTGTGTGTAATTGTTTGCCATTAATTACAACAACAATTATAATAACAACAACAATACACAGATACACATGCATACATGATGGAAATACATAAACATATGGACATACGTACGTACTGTGTATAGTTGTAATCGCATGACCATAAAATCACCTTTTATTAACAATACAATACAATGACGATTACATTTCATTTCATTCTGTGTTTCATTTCTTCGTGTTCGTTTTTTCGTTCGCTTTTTTCCTGAGAAACTTACTGTGTTTTTGTTCTGTTCGTGTTGTTGTTGTTGTAGTTGTTGTTAAGAATGTTAAATTTGTTGTTATTGTAGCTGTTGTTATTACTGCTGGTTATGGTTAATTTTTATTTATAAGTCCTTTTAGCACTTTTTTTTTCTTTATAAATGCTTTATATGTACACAGTATATGTATACGATGTAGTATAAATACAGAAAGGTGCCGGAAAAGTTTTTACATGAAAGAATTTTTATTTTTTTCTTAATTTTCATTTACAATAATATTGAATTAATTTTATTAACCTTATTGTTGGATTTTTAAATTAAATTAACTTTCATTTATTGATTCTTTTTGTCTAGTCTCTACTGTTAATGTACAGTCTTTGTGTGTTTCATGCTGACAATGACGATGATAATAAAAATTGTTGTAAAAAAAAAAAGCTTTTCTGCACTCGAACCAGTACATCAGTAATGCATTGACACACCTTTTTACTTTGACTCAATTCTTGATTTCACTGTTTTTTTTCTCGCTTCTACTGCCCCTCTTCATCATCTTCTTGTCAGCCTGTGTTTATTTTGTTAGTGATGCCAACTATTGGCATATAAACCGCTGTATTCAAACAATCGATTTCGTTTTTACATTCACCAAAAACTTTGTATTGTCTTCGACCGTTTTACTGATGATAATGAAACACGGTTGGATCCAGTTGGACTGCATCATCTGAAGGCGTTAAAGTCATCGCACATTTGCTGCAAATTTAAGTTAATGAGTGCTCACTTATCACCTCTTGTAGTCTAGTAAGTAGTGTCATGAATTATTAGACGTGAGATCACGGTTCAAAACCCAGGTCAGACATCTCCGACAAAATGAAATATAACAGAAAAATATTTCATAGGCGACTTCCTCTCAGCAGATTTATGGTAAAAACTAAATTGCCATGAAAAGTTTCTCAAAAATCTGTCGTTCGGAGTCGACTTTAAACTGTAGGGCCCGCCCTTCATGTACAAAATTAACACACACAACATAAGTGGTGTAAGAAGTTAGGTCGTAATTCTCATGTATGTATGTATGTATGAGTGACGACTCGAACCAGTAGAGCTAAAGGCCAGCCATCATTCAAAGAGATCTTGATATTTATAAGTTCACGGTGCATTTCAGTGGAGTTTTTAAGGATAAACCGGCTAGGACCAGAAAGAGTACCATTGGAAAAGTATTCGCCTCTGTGTATGATATCTCGACGACTGGACGTATCGCATGAAAAATCTGAAATAATATGTAAAACCCGAAATTTTTGGGCGGTAGAGCAAGGATTATGTACTAGATATGTAGCATGATGGCCAGACCGAGAATTGGGGGCCATTTTCTGAGTAGACAGAACAAATCTAAACATGATTGGACATTACAACCCTTCATCAGGACCACAATTCTTCTTCCTCTCACAATTTTTATACCGATGGGACCAACTGTTTAAGTCGACTCCGAACGACAGGCTTTTTTCCAGAAAGTTTTCATGGCAAATTTTATTTATTGGCAGAGTTTTTGCCAGAAATCTGCTGAGAGGCTGTCGCCGAAGAAATATTTGTTTTATATTTCGATTTTGTTGCAGATGTCCGATCTGGAGTTTGACCAGCGGCCTCGCGACTAATAAGCTAACACACTGCCTACTAGACTACCACAATCTATGCACAGCTTTAATGGAGTTGACCAAGATACAAAGGCTAGCCTGGGTTGATAGAACTTTGGTAATGAAATCCCGTCCTACAGCCATATTGGAGGCACTATTGGATTTAAGGCTCTTGCACATGGTAGTGCATACCACAGCTTTGGAAACTTTGAATAGAATAATATGAGACCTCAGGGAGTTACGTAACCTGAAAAATCTGGTGGTTTACAGCTCCCTTTTTAACTGTCACCTGGGCATAAGCAGTAATCACTAAGACTTTGACAATACAATTCATTTTCAAAAGATTCCATTTTGAGCCACATTACTGTTATTCTTAAAAACGAAGAATTTCCATTTAATTCCGGATTTTGTTTTCGCAAATGAAAATACTTTAAATTGGCATCACTGCACCTTATTACTGTTGGTCTCTTAAGCATAATGAGCGTGTGTTCGTGTGCGTGTGCGTGTGCCTGAGCTTGTAAAAGTTCAATATTTCTTGGCTTACTTACACTGTACACAGTTTAACTGTGCTGTGCTGTACTGCCCTGTACATTAATTTCAATCTCAGAGTAATGGATTGGTGGTGGTGTGGTGGTGTTGATTGTCCGTCTTTGTTAATGGTTAATGGCCTTTGATTAACAAGAGGTGGCTGGTTAATTTTTATTATTTTCTTTTTGTTCGGTGCCTCCTTCTGTTCTGCTCTTAATCTTCCTTTGCCTGTTTAATTTTTGCCATTCTGTCTGTCTGTCTGTCTCTCTGTATGACTGCTTTTTCTTGCTTTATTAATAATACTCGACTTTAGTTGTACAATGTCACCTTTAAAGTGTCTTCAATTCAACGTAATTTTTTTTGTTTTTGTTTTTTTTTTTTTTTTTTTTGTTATTTCGCTTGTATTTGCAACGTGTCGCCGAAATGTTTTATTATTTGTTCGATTCATTTCGATTTGTTTGGCTTTCCTGTGCTTAAGTAATGAGTGTGTCTGTTTTGTTTTTGCGTGTTAATCCTGTGGTGATTGTCTCTCTACTCTTTTTTTCTTTCTCTCTCTCCCGCTCTCTCTCTTATTGGGTGCTGTGGTATGTAGTTGTTTAGTTGAAATCATACCTTAAATCATACAATTTTGAAATTTTTTTTTATTTTTTTTTTTTTTTTTGCAAAATTTGTTTTGAAAATATGAGATTAGAGTGTTATTGTTTAAACGCTGATTTCAAAAAATTATGGTGAATTTTTAAAGCCTTTCTATCGCACAAAACAATGATGAAAAGCATCGATTAAATATTTCATCAATTCAATTAAATTTTATTAATAGACAAACGGCATAATCTGCGTTACTTTTATGAACAGAAAATTTTTATTTATATTTTAAAGTTTGGTTTTTTTTATAGAGATTTTCAATTTAATTTTTTCTGTCTTTTCAGGTAAATATTGTCCAGTAATTTGATAAAAACATTTTCAAGTATGTAAGTAGTTTATATTTGTACCAGTTAAGCATATACAATGGTCATAGTCCAGTTTGAGATTAACAGGGATAAGATTGATTAGGCATTAAAGCGTAATCCCTTGAATTCAAGTTTTCTTTGTTTGTATTTTATTTCCCAGATGGTAAACATACAGATGGAGGCTTCACATACATACATAATTGGCCATTACAACCCTTCAGTCAGGATTACGGCCTAGCTTCTCAACACTACTCATGTTGTGTGCGTTAATTTTATACATGAGTGGCGGGACCTACAGTTTAAAGTAGACTCTGAACGTCTAATAAGTCAACACACTACCTACTAGACCACGGCTAAGAGGCTTCAATTTCCTTCAAATAATCCACCTAGGAAATCATCTAACTCTGGGAAAGTTAAATAACTTAGGTAGGCGATTACAATCTGATAGATCGATCATAGCTCTTACGGCAATGAGCATACAGATGACCTTGCGAGGAGGAAAGCTTCCAACCCGCTTTCTTCTCGTGGAGTAGGAAGATTTATTTGCAAGGGTATACTAAGATAACCGTTCTAAACTTTAGCAGGTCAATAGATTTATTAAAGAATGCATTGTAGTGATACCATATACAGATAGCGGGAACTACAAACGATTGTGTGGTCACAGAACTAGAGCAACTCTATTGCACATAGCCATCTGGCTCCCCAAACAAGCTAACATCAACATCGAACGTCGTAGGAAAGTCAGGCAACTCCTTGTTCCGATTGTGGCATCAGTCGTCTCAATCCATAACTTTTTCTTTCTAAAGCTATACCTGTAGTCTAGTCGGTAAAGTGTTGGATTTTATATGAAGAAATGATTTCTTCCCAATTTCGTTTGAGCATCACTTGTAGAAATCACGGGACATATCTCCATCATCCATGTGTCGCTCTCTGACATATCGCTGAGTGACTCACTCGTTCTTGAAGTCAATATATGAGAACGCAGAGCCTTAAAACGGTGTGACTATATGTTAATATCTCCCCGATAGCATCCCGTACGACTAATATTTCTGTCTGAAAGATGCTATAATTACTCGGTATCGGATCGGGGTATAAGATCAGTGGAGGCCTATTTTATACCGTTGAGCATATTTGGTTTTCAGGACAATTTCTTATGTAAATTTAGCTCAAGGAAATATAGGAAATATATTACATTTCTTTTTATAGTTTTTCTTTAGTTTTCAATTTTACAAAAAAAAATGTTTGCCTCGTAGAAATATTTTTTGAACAAATTTTTCTCTTTATTGACCTCAAGATTATTCTCACTTGATTTGAAAGCAATTTGTAACAAATTTTAGTATCAAATGTTACATAATTGTGGACATATTTATGACTCATTCGTATAATTTTTAGGCAATTCTTGATAGCAGGTGAATTTTTTTCCCGCCCCTTTCTTTTTGCAATTCTAAACGAAATAATTTTTATTGCCCTGTGCGTTATGTCGCAATTGGTTTTTTTTTCCTTTTTTCGCAGATAAAATCACGTTTATAACATAAAAATATTTTAAGTGAATTTTTCGCTAAATGGTCATAAAATCTAATAAAACAAAAATAAAGACAAAGAAGGAAAAAAATTAAAGCCAACAATAAAAGAAAGTAAAGAAAGAAAACATCAAGCAAAAAAGGACTTATCAATTGTGCTAATACACTCAGAGAAAAATTTGTTCTTTTATGTGTTAACGCATAAGTATTTTAATGTTTTAGTTTAAAAATAATATACAGGAAAAATGACAAAATCTGAGCAAATTTCTTTTATTTTTATCTGCATGGTGCCATCAGATTTATTTTGAAATATTTTTCATATTTCGTTTTGTTCGAGTTATCTGACCTAGGGTTTGAACCATGGTCTCACGTCTAATAAGCCAACACACTAGACGACGACGACTTGACTGCTCCACTTCACTGTGCACATATGTAGATGCTACCTTTGCATTCTAGTAGAGATACGTATTGTAACTATGCAGTAAGCATGTGCCGCTTGCATTATAATGTCAGCACTCATACCCGTACAGAAGGGTAGACTTTACATATAAGTAAAAAAGGCGTATCCCTTGCAGATTTTCAAACAACTGATTTGCCTCTTAAACGCGGTTCGCAATATCTGCACATCAATCGCTGGGTTCCACGCTTTCCAATATTTCCACTATAAAATCTAAGCTGTTGATGTGGTCATTGCAAGATAGTTTTAGTCATTCACAAAAATCTATTCCAAGATCTATCAGTTTCCTCTAGTCCTGGCATCATTCAGTGCTTTTGATGAAAAGATTTAAGCTCCTAGTGTCCTTTATCAAAAGATCATTTAAATCATCCACGCTTTCCAATATTTCCACTATAAAATCTAAGCTGTTGATGTGGTCATTGCAAGATAGTTTTAAGCTCCTAGTATCCTTTACCAAAATATCATTTAAATCATCTATAAAGTAAATATCAGACTGCTTTCTTCTTCTCCGACACCGCACTGGGTATCTTACTCAATAGAAGAACTGGTTCCTGTTCCTGCTCATCCTCATCTCTACAGTTTCTACAGAAGTCGTATGCCAAGTGTCCAAGACCAATAATCCCCATATGAGTGCTTATAATTCAATGTAAAGTAATAACTCCACAACCACAATGAGCGTACTCCTTCGGGGCTTATCTACACTTTCTATGTTCTCTCTATTTAGCTTTGGTCAGTTCTGTTGCGCTATCTTTTCCGTATTAGAAGCATACCAGAATCTATAACTGCATTCTTAACCGTGAGATTGTAAGTGTTCAAAGGATATCTGAGATCAGATATGGCATCTGTATCGGACTTCGCTGAGATAAATTTTGGCAAAATGCAAAAACACAACATAGGTGATGTTAAAAGATATGTAGGTTGTATTCCTAAGCAAAGGGTGGTGATGATCAATTATGTACAGTTGCATTACTAGGCCTGGTAATGGTATGAATATGAATGAATGAATATGATATGAATGCCGTGAGAAATTCGCAACAGTTATAAACTGTCTTGGAGATTATTACATTAGAACTCTCTTCTTAATAGTTGTCTGGTTAATATCCTTTTCAGAGATATTTTCATATTTACTTCAGCCTATATGGCCGACTCTTTCGCCTAGAAGAGGTTTGTTACATCATTTTCCCACACCACTATATACTGAATAGTACTCTGCTGTTTTTCAATTTGAAAGAGCACTAGGGGTCACAGTGCGAATTGACTGTGTTTGTCAACCTTTGAACTTTCTTGATTCACTTACGATTAAGTGTAGAAATAAATACTAATACAAGCTAATATTCAATTACCTTTTGCCGAGTGTATTTAAGTTTATGAAGTCAATACTCCCCCTTTTCCTCTCACCGTGTCTCTGTACCTCTCTCTCTCTCTTTGTTCATTTTGTTATCATTTCTTTTATCTAAGATAACAATTGTTAGCATATCAAGTGGTAGCGACAAACTAATGGAAAAAAAATATTAAAAAAAGGGGTTAAATTGTTTTTATTTTTCCGCTTTTATAAAAAAAACAAACAACAACAGAAGCAACATGACTAAATATGTAAATAATCTAAAGGATAATTTACCATTTGAACAAAAAAAAAACACACACACAAAATGTGAAAAATAAAGGCAAATATTTATGAGTTTCTTTAGAAATTTATAACATTTTTTACTGCTTTTTTGCTTCCCTTTCTTCCTCCTTGCATTATTCAGAATACAATAATAATTACACGTATTTTGAATTATTACAACAAATTATAACATACTCCTCTCTCTCTCTCTCTCTCTCCATAGTCGTTGTATTCATACTGAAACTGTATGAAACACTAAGAATTCGTACTTTTTTTTTGGTGATAAGAATACCAAGATTAAGGATTAAGTGCCACCACCTCATAACACCAAAAAACGAACAAAATTAATAAAAAAGAAAATTTAAACGAAATGCTTGTATACAATTCAAATGAAATAACGTGTAGTTTTAAGGGTTTTTAACTAGAAAAACAAAAACGAAAAAAATGAACTCAATTGACAATTGACCGTTTGAATCATGAGAATTTGTGAAAAAAAATAATAACAGAGAACAGCACGTAACAAAGAAATTATCAACGTATGAGTCATTTTACTATAAAATCATTTCAAATGAAGGAAAAGCAGTTCAAAAATTTTTACAAATATCCAACACAGAGGAACAAATATCCGCCACAGAGGATTTTAAGCGACCTTTGACATCAAAACATAGGATGCTGTTTGAATGACATTTAAATGTAAGGGAGCTCTTTGGTCCCAGGAAAGACATCTCCAACAAAACGAAATATGAATCAATATATTTCTCTCAATTTGGGTAGGCAACGATTAGATCTTGTGGTATAGCTATCGACGTCTCACTATTGATTATTCGTATTTTAGTTTCGGTGATGTGTTAGCAAAAATCCATAGGCATTAAGAAACCCATAGGCATGCTCAAATCAATTCGAGGGGAATCACCTGCTTTCGAAATAACTCGGGCAAAATATATAAAAGTCTTTACGCTTTCAGGGAACACATCAGACAGCGTAAATGATTAAGTATTCTCAGTATTTACGCTAATTTTTTGGATTTTATCCTCAACAAAATCTTAGCGGACGCCAACTCAACCATGCATAGCGTTTTTCTGCCTGTTAATAGCAGGTTTTCTAAACCTACAGAGCGGGATATAATTAAAAAAGATTATGTGTCGTGTAGACTCCTCCAATGAGATTAAAAAATCATAAAGAATCAAAATAAATTTTCTTGAGCCACTATACCCTTCACATAAGTAGTAGACAGAAGTCAATGGCAGAAACAAATGTTCTTAGCGCAATGCAGATGTAATAAGCGATCGAAGAGATATAATAATAATAAAAAATAGAGGTAATCGTATGTGATACACTTTTCTACAGTAATTATACATATCACCAAAGATATCACATACATAATTGCTCATTACGCCCATCAATCAAGATTACGATCTAGCTTCTCACACTAACCATGTTGTGTGTGTGTTAATTTTACGCATGAATGTCGGAACAGTTTAAAGTCGACTCCGAACGACATTTTATGGCAAATTTTTTTATTTATTCTCAGCATTTTTGACAGATACCTGCTGAGAGAAAGTCGCCGAAAAAATATTTTTGCATATCTCGTTTTGCTGGATATGTCTGACCCCTGGGTTTGAACCGTGGCCGCACGTCTAATAAGACAACACACTATCAACGGCGACTCCCACTAGACTATGACGCCAGCAACCAGTGAAAAATTGATTTAGAATTACATAATTAAGTCGATGTTTCATCGAGACAACGAGTTTTAGGCTGGTTTTGGCTTGGAACGTATATCATATCTCTCAGTCAGCCCAGCTAACGCAGTTAAAATGTGTTTCATTTTTCTGATGTTATTTGAAAAAAAATTGAAATTTTTTGTATTTTTCAGGTACTTTTTTTAAAGTACCAAGTAGTTTTTTTAGTACCAAGTACTTTTTTTGAGTAATAAATGCTTTTTTCAAGTACCAAGTATTGCTACTGAGTACCAAAAACTTTTTTGAGTACCACGTACTTTTTTGAGTACTTGGTACGATTACTTTTGTAATTAATTTTGCATTAACGAAGTTGTAATACTGCAGGTTTTATTTAAAACGTATGAATATTTAACTCTTTTATGTGGATTACTTTGTTTTAAAGTACCAAGTACTTTTTTTAATGCCAAATACTTTTTAGTACCAAATACTTTTTTTGATTACCAAGTACTTTTTTGAATAATATGTGCTTTTTTTCGAGTACCAAGTATTGTTTTTGTGTACCACGTACTTTTTTGAGTACTTGGTACAATAACTTTTGTAATTAATTTTGCATTAACAAAGCAAAAATACAGCAAATTTTATTTAAGACGTAGGAATATTCAACTCTTTTATGTGAATTGTCCCCTCTTACACATACTTACACACATATTAGTTGAATAAATTTTCTCTTGTTACTCTTAAATACCTCACATATGTATACAACATACTCTTACACATGAATACATGAACAATACACACACGGACACAGTCATAGACATACCAAGTACATTCTTTGTTTATGATTAGGGTTAGTTAAACTTGTTACTTGATGTTTGCATGACAACTGAATATATCAATTATAATAACAAAAGGTTTTAATATTTAAATACATATGTACATACACATACACACAGCAAGAGCAAGAGTAGTACTACTACTAGTTGTTGGTTTAATTTACATACTAATAGACATACTTACCATATAAACACATATACAAAGGCATGCATACCTATATTCTTGATTGTAAGCGAAATAAAAAGAAAATTGAGTCCATATTATTAAGCACAATACAAAGAGAGAGAGAGAGAGAGAGAGTGAGAAAGGGAGCGAAAGAGAGACAAATAATAACAATTAACATGAACATAATTTTTACGGTAATAAACAACTAATGAAAATTAATCAAACAACAACAACAGCAACTACTATTCTAGCAATGATAATACTGTACAAAATTAGCAGAACAAACTAGCCACCTTTAGCTAGTTTCACCACCCCTGTTGTATGCCAAACAAACATTGAGGGGAAAACACAGGGAAAAATAATACAATAACAACTACAAATTTTAATAATCTTTTATCGACAATAACAATAAACGACCGACCAAAAAAAAAAATGAGAGAGGGCGAGGAAAACTAACGAAACAATACAAAAGCGTTGACTTGTAACCCTGGCACCTTTTATCACTTTATGTCACTTGTTTATGGAAATGTTTTGTAAGTACATACCCAAGGCATTTTTATGCTTATGAGAGAAGGTATGTATATACAGTGGGCGTTAAAAAAAATTGTACACTAAGGATAAAATTCTAACAATCATACATACATACATATGTAAGTGGTCATTATAACCCTTCAGTTAGGATTACGATCTAGCTTCTCACACTCACACACTCATGTTGTGTGTGTGTTAATTTCATACAGTTTAAAGTCGAGTCCGAACGACAGATTTTTGAGAAACTTTTCATGGCAATTTTATTAACTCTCAGACTTTTTGCCAGAAATCTGACTTCCTCGACGAAAAAATTTTTTATATTTCTGTTTGATCGAGATATTAAACTGTGGCCTCACGTTTAATAAGTCAACACACCACCTAGACTACGGCGACTCTAATAATCACCAAACTCAACTTTTACCACTTAAGGAGAGTGCCCGAAAAAATTTGACAATATTTAAATTTTTTTTTCGAATTTTAAAAACTGACAATGAAACAATTTTAAAATAAATATAACGGTAATTTATTAATGTATATTTTTTATGTACACTTTCTTTTGACACTTACTGTATATGTATGTATAAATGTTTGTGTGTGTTAGAGAAATTATTATTGTGTTAAACTATTGCTCGCTATTTGACTTAATTTTACACTCGTTTTTTTTTTCTTTTTATAACGAAAATTAACATATTCGTACATGATAACAGTTATTTCTTAAATTTTGTTGTTGTTGTTGTTTTTGCTTTTATTACCAAGGAGAGTATTATTAATACACTCATAACAATATTTATAACAGTAAAATAAAAATTTTTTTTGGGGAGATTTTATAAACAGCCAAAGAAAGAGAGAGACAGAAAGCTTTAATTATTAATACATACATACATACATTCATATTTATTTATAGTATGTATATTTAAATAAGGAAATAAAAGTATTTATATTGTATGTAAATCGAGTATTTTGAACCCTTTAATTATTATCCTTTATAGGCCACAGCCCGTGTGTGTTTATGTGTTTGTGTATACTACAGTACTTAACAAAAGTAGGCGTGTAGCTATTATTTTTTTGCTTTTTATTTCATCTGAATTTCTAATGAAATTAATTGTAAAACGTAAACGTAGTTGTTTAACATGCAAATTCTTTTGTTTTATTTCAGCAAAAAAAAAATGTATTACTCTCTTATTGTTGTTGTTAATTTGTAAGACTGAAATTATTTTTTTTTTGTTTCTCATTCTCAATCATGAGCTATGACCTAAACATTATTTCGCTGGAATATGTTTTTAATAATTTTATTGCTTTGTGGCAGATTTTATTTGCCATAAATATTTAGTTTTTTTGCTCTTAATATGTAATTATTTTAATAAAGAGCTAATTTACAGTAATAAAAAAATTTTGAACATATAATCTAAATCTTGGTTTGTTAGTAGGGATAATTTTGTGATAACATATGTATGTATGTAGGTGTTAAGTGAAATGGAGAAGGTAATGTTTAAATTTGGATACAAATTTTGTCAACACAAAAATATTATATTCTTGAGAGTGCTTGATTACAAATTACTAGTAGATGGCTCTCTAGTGATATTAATTTCGGCAAGTAGCTCTCAGCGGATTTCTGGAAAAAACTCCGAGAGTACATAAAATTGCATTGAAAAGTTTCTCAAAAATCAGTCGTACGGAATTGACTATAAGGTTTACGCCTCGCCACTCATATAAAATTAACACTCACAACATAAGTGGTGGGAGAAGTTAGTTCGTAGTTCTGACTGGAGTGTTGTATGTATCAGAGATCAGCAAATGAAATTACGAGTATGAGTGAGTCAACAGTATTGAAATTCAACTACTCTGATGTATTCGTACTCACTACAACATTGATTTATAAGTACAGGTTGCAATGGGTGTGAGTACAACGTTGACATCAAACTCATAACATTCGAAATATGTTTGATTCATAAGTCTACTCATTTAGATGTCTATTACAACCAGCGTTGCCAAATGTGCAGATTTATCTGCATTTTGCAGTTTTTCTGAGCATTGAGCAGTTTTGAAGTTTTTTGTTTAAAAAAGTAAGTTTTTCTGTAAATTATGCAGATTTTGCAGTTTTTACATTTAAATTTTTTACTTTCAATTTTGTTATTTTAATTCCGATTTCTGAAGCCATAATTATGAAAACTAACAATAAAAGTATTTTTAATTATGTCGTTTTGTGCCAAATGTAGTAGAAATGAACTACATTCAAGAAACAGATGATGAGTGGCGTGAACTACTGCACATTAATTTTGAAGACTTGGGTTTATTAGAAGTAGAAAATATTGAAACTTTTTGGGAAGTCATATTTAAAACAAAACGTGGCGACGGAACTAAAGCTTTTCCTAATTTAAAAAAACTGGTATATGCAATTTTGTCAGTACCTGTTGCAACTGCTAATGTTGAAAGAATTTTTTCACAAATTAATATTAATAAAAATAAAACTAGGAACAGATTAGAAGTGCCAACACTGTGTGGCATTTTAAGAACTGAAGATTTTCTTAAAAAAATAACAGTAATTGCGGCAATTTCGTGCAGTCAAAAGAAATGGCAATCAAATTTACCAAAGAAATGTACAAATCTAATTAGTATTAAGTGCCAGGAGAAATTAACTCAATTTACGAAAATGCATGTTATTTCAAATACTTTTTATAAAACTGAATTATATTTATATTTTTTATTATATGCATTTAATTTAATTTGTTTTGTTGTTTTAATAAAAAATATATCAACTGAATTATAACTTTTTTTGGATGTGCAGTTTTTTCAGTTGAAAATCAGTTTTTTTTCTCTAAACTTGCAGTTTTTGAAAAAAAAATTATGGCAACGCTGATTACAACCCTTCAGTCAATATTACGGCCTAGCTTCTCAACACCACTCATGTTGTGTGTGTTAATTTTATACATGAGTGGCGGGACCTGCAGTTTAAAGTCGACTCCGAACGACAGAATTTGAGAAAATTTTTCTTGGCAGGTTTATTTACTCTCAGAGTTTTTGCCAGAAATCTGCTGAGAGGAAGTCGCCGATGAAATATTTTTATTTTCCATATTTCGTTTTTATGTCTGACCTGGGGCTCGAACCCGGGTTTTACGTCTAATAAGCAAACACACTACCTACTAGACTACGGCGGCTACTAAAACTACTTATAATACTCATAGATGATTCGAGTGATTCGAATCATTAATCGAAATTTACAGCCTTAGTCTTTGTTGCATTTAAAAAAAAAAAAAAAAACCGAGTGTGATTGTAAGTGTTGAGTAAAGGAGAGTCGATATCAATAACATCAGACGTATTGTTAAGTATGAGTACTATGAGTATTTCAAACTTTGAATATGAGTAGAGGTTCCATGATATTAAAATAAGTATGAATCCGTATAAGTATCCAGAAATTATGAGTATGATTCGAATCTACTCATCTTTTTGAATACTCATTGCTGATCTCTGGTATGTTCAAAAGGTCAGAAGAAATTATCGAAATCAAATTATTCTGTGAAATTATTTCTAATCGATTTCTTTTAATTTCTTGATTATTGTGAAAGTACAATTTTTGGTATAGAAAAATTGACAACTTTTGCTCCTTTTTGGTAGATTTAAAATATTGGGTTGTTAGGAAAGTAATTTCGTTTTTTCCCGACAGAGGATTTAATCATATTTTTTGCACCCAACTTCACGTTTAAGCCGTATAATTTTTATATGCTTTGAGAGCTCATATAGAACACAAGCCATGAGTGTGAAAAATTCCGATTAATTCTACGCAGTCGGTTTTGGTTGGTGCCCTTTTAACCCGTATATGCCCAACTTTTTTTCCTCGTAAAAACATGGATTTTTTGTATTTATTAAAATCTATATGGTATCCCACAAAGCTGATCAATATCTTACCGTTTTAAAAATGTGGCGATAAGTGTATATGGGTTAAATATGGAGAGCGAGAAGTACCATTTTCGACACATCTTACTGTTTTACTACAGAAAGGGTAAAAATGCTAGTCAAGCCAGAAAGAAATTGGCCGGATGGTGTATGGAAAAGGTGCGTTGGCAGTACGCCAGTGCCAGAACTACATACATACATACATGCTTAATTGGCCATTGTGATACATGATTGGCGGGATCTACAGTTTAAAGTCGACTCCGAACGACAGATTTTTGAAAAACTTTTCATGGCCGAAGAAATATTTTTTCATATTTCGTTTTGATGTCTGACCGGGGATTTCAACCCTGGCTTCGCCAACACACTACCTACTAGACTACGGCGACTTATCGGATTGAGGTTAAATTTATCAAATTCAATAGTTTATGACCACTTGATTGATATTATAGGAAAACTGTCTTTCATTTCCACAAAGAAAAAAACGAAATTACTTTCCGAACAACCCAATAGATTTTTATAAAATTTTCCAAGTTAAAAATTTCATACAATAATGGCTTTAGAAGAGCGTGTGTTTTTTCTTGAATTTTTTTTATTTGATTCTTCTTATTTTCAACTACAATTGCAGTAAAACCCCATCACCTTTAAGACTTCACATGATAATAAAATTCTTTTTTTTTTCTTAAATTAATTTTTTGAAATCGAAAGACCATAAAGGTGCTAATTTTTGTTGAGAAACAGAAAAAGTACGCACCGAAATGTACATCTGAGTACAAAAGTTATCGAAAAAACTATTTTTAAGCGGTAATTGTTTTTTATTATTAAACGATCCTCTAAACAAAAAATTGTAGGATGGAGAAATTAAAAAAAAAAAACAAAATAATTTTTATTGAACCTTTTTTTCCTTTAAACAATAAGGAATTCGATTTCAAATTGAAAAAAATTTTTTTTTAAAAAATACGATAAAACTGTCGATTTCTATAAAATTTATTGCCATTTATTGTAGAACAACAACATCTGATTTGAAATTGTTTCTCTAGATATTTTTCTCTTTCTTTTTCCTTTTGTCTTTCGTCTTACAAAAGTGACAAAAGTCAAGAAATTACCTGCTGTTATTAAATGAGATCCGATTTAAGAACTGTAAAACAGGTAAAGAACGTAGAGTGTACGTACGTTACTAAATGCAGTGTTTTGTAAATGTTGCCGCCTTTAAATTCTTTGTTTTCTATTCATTAAATCCTTTAGAAAGAACAAAAAAAAAAAAATAAGAAAAAAGGATCAGTTCTGTGTGTGTGTGTCTGTGTGCACCTTTTAGTGATCAATAAATTATGACCGTATCTAAATTAAGTCCAACTAAAATTACAATTTATTTTTAAAAAGGCGAAAAAGAAAACATTTAGTCCTTCAGTCTATAATCTACAACTATAATCTGTTTATTTAACGTGTGTTATTTTAATAAAAACTCAACACTTTTTGTCCTAAAAAGAAAAAATTCATTTAAACTATCTTTTGATAGGCAATAGAGGACCCATTGCTTTCAAAATCATTTTTAAGCGCACCATGACTTTTCATAAAAATGAAAATGAAAAAAATTGTTTTATTTTTAATGGAAATATTAAGGATTTGCCGGTGATATTTTCATTGCCACAAAACCAAGTTAATATGTTTTGAAAGGATTGTTATAAGGAACTTTTTTGGTTTTTTCAAGAATTCTTAGAAAATTTTTTTTTGATAAAATTTCTTCAAAACTGCTTAAATGCAATGAATTTAAGGGGCAGAATGGCTTTTGAATCACATTACCTCCGTGAACCTGCGTCTATTTGTCGCCGCATTCTAGTAGCTCTCAGCAGATTTCTGGCAAGAACTCTGAAAGTAAATAAAACTGCCATGAAAAGTTTCTCAAAAATCTGTCGTTCGGTGTCGACTTTAAAACTGTAGGTCCCGCCACTCAAATATAAAATTAACACACACAACATGAGTCGCGCTGAGAAGCTAGGACGTAATCCTGACATAATGGCCAATTATGTTATGTATGGACTTCAGTCTATTTCTCCATAGCGTGATTGCCTAACAAATGTTTCACTTTTCACACTGCTCTTCGTACTTTACGGAATGGTTCTGGCCCAATGAGCCACATGATATAAGATCCGACAAAGTGGGACTCGATATACCACAACACAATATAAGTGATGTGAGAAGCTAGGTTGTAATCCTTACCGAAGGGTGGTAAGGACCGATTATGTATGTATGTTTGTATGTAGTGAGTTGGCTTATTAGACGAGAGATCGTGGTTCTGCACCTGGCTCTGACATCTCATATGAAAAATTCTTTCTTTTGACAATTACCTCTCAGCAGTCTAGTCTGAGAGTAAATAAAATTGCCATTAAAAGATTGTATGTCCTGAAACACATAGATAAAATTTTCATCTACAACATGCATGGTGTAAGGACCTAGGTTGTAATCCTGACTAATTGATTGTAATGACCAATTAAATACGTAACAATATATGGCTGGATTTTCACATTGTGTTTAGCTCAGAAGACTGAGACATGTTCGTCGGAATAACCTGATGTTGCAATGATTCTGGCAAGCAAGGTAACAGAATGATTCAACTTCGTCAAGATTTTGCAGACAGATCAGACTGAGGCATTGGACCTAAGTTCAATTATTAGCTAATTTAGTTAGACGTTCAAGTAGATATACACCACTAAATGGATATTATCCGTATAGTCGAAGTTCTCATTTAAAGCCCAAACGATCATTCGGGTGTGTTAGGTTTCAACAAAATTTGAAAAACTTGGAAAATCCAATTTTTTAACAGAACAACAACAGCCTCTTGCCTAGCTGTCGTCCTCCTTAATTATTGTAATTATTTTGTTTAAATTTTAAATACATTTTTACATCAGTGGTTTCAATTAAAAAAACGCTTTCTTTCAAAATGTGTTGATTTGATAATGATCGTGCTATTTAAGACATCAGACAGTTCAGATGGATGATTGACACTTTCTTCTCTTCGTTTTTTTTTTTTGTTAGACAAAGAAATTCAATAAACATAGCTGGTTGGCTAAGACGCAAGAGAAACAAAAATATTTTTGCTAGAAATAATTATGACATGACATGAGTATGTCAAAACTAATTATAGGAAAATGAAGACCCTTTTGTTTCGTTTTTGTTTTTTGTAAAACAGTGGAACGCTTAAGAAAAACTTTTCTTTTCATTTTCTTATGAATTGAATTTTGAAGAACACTTTTAAGGGAATTTAGTCCACAAAAGTAAACAGGGGCCCTTGTCTTTCCATTTTGTTTTAAATTTAGAATACCGTGTTAAAGAAAATTTTTTATTTTTAATTTTATTTGTTTATTTTTGTAGTTTTAAGTGTGTTGCATGTGTCACTTTATATATCACGAGTGTAGTGATGACAACTGTGTCATGTTTTAGTGGCAGTTGCTGTACGTTAACCGTTTACAATTGTTATACGAAAGCCACGCAATTATTTAAGGTAATTAAAAAAGGGATTTTTTTCTGTGTTGCTTTTGGGAGAAAATATTTTGTAATAAATTTTCCTACTTGAACAGACGTGAGAAATTCAAAATTAATAACAATGCGAGAGTGAACGGGGAAATTTGAAAATTAAAAAGCGGGAAAAGAAACCCGAATACCAAGTTCTTGTAACAGAGACAATGAAAGAATAAAATTACGCCTACAAAATAACTCCGAAAACGAAGACGAAGAAAAGTACAAAATTAGCGCTTTTTTTTTGAGTGAGAATGATGGATACGGCATTAACCTTAAAAACCAAAGCAAACGTTTACAGAGGGGTAATAAAGAAGATTTATGGCTTTATGACTATTTTCAAATGTCTACGCAATTTTTACCGCCTTTGAAAGTCGTAGCATAGTAACATAGATTATATTAGACACACTCTCAATAGAAAAACTATGTACATCTGTACGTATGTACGTACGTGTATTACGTGAAAAATCAAGTCCGGAAAACTACCTGCTCTTAGACAACAATAAAAAAAAACACAAAACCAAGCGCGCTACTTGTCGGTTTTGTACTATAAACCGTATGCTGTTGGCAGCCACTGCCACTACCACCTAAAGTGTGTGTGAAAAATTCTTACATACTAAGCATTCGAAGTAAAGAAAACAGAAATAATTTTTTCAACTCCTAACTCCAGCTGTTCTACGTTCAATATCCATCCAATCCAATGTGTATAATTTTATTAAATGATAATCTTTGTCTTCATAGTTTTCGTTTTTTTTAATAATTTTACTTGGTTTAGCTTATTATTGAATATTTCTATTTCTTTCATTTCTTCTTTACTTGTATGTTTAATTTTTCTAAATTAAAAACGCTTTCTCCTCCCGTATTTTCGATCATTATCTGTGGCATCATTTAAAATTACTTGCATACAGTATGATGATGAAATCTAATAACATTATTAAAATTATTATTTTTTTCCATGTTTTTGATTTTTTGATTTTTAACTACTACTTGTATTATTAATTATTTTTATGCTTTAACATCAGTAATTAATAATTTTTTTTATTATAAATTTTTTTCTTTTTGTTTTCAACTGGCAATCCAGAAAAAGTTTCAAGACAAAATCTTAAATATTTTTTTTTTTTTATTTTAATTTTTATTTCTTATTTGTACTCAATTTTGGAATTGGAAGTATGTACGCAATAATTTTTCTTTTTTAAGAAATCTACACTGAATTTTCCAAGATATTTTTGCTTAAAATAAGCATTATAAGCATTCCATTGCATAAAATCGCACGAACAATGCAGTTAGTGAAGGGGACAACTTCTGGAAAGAAAGTTGTCACCAAATTGATTTTGCACTAAATCGATTACTAAGTGTGCTGTATGGCAATTTAAGCCATCTTATTGGAATCAAATTTTGTTGATGTTTAGTTGGTTATTTTTTGGAAACAAAAATTTAAACAGCTTGGCGCCATACGGCTTTCCATTCACCACAACGGCCGCTCCGCGCTTATTTCAAAAGAAATACGGAGCGATGATGCCGCTAGGGTGTAAACTGCACAGAACAGTCAACTTTATGGACGTAATCACGATTAGTTAACGGCTTGAGAATTGTCTTCGCTTTCCACACGGGCATTGCCATTAACCTCAAATGCGCTCCACCATTAAGCACAATTCCTTCCTCAGACTGTTTCTAAGAGTTCTAAAATGCAGCGAAAGCAATAACCGTGTAGCTTCATTTCTTATACAAACGGTATTTGACTGCACGTATATATGTATGTTCCTCTTACTCCTCTAGGGAGCATAGGGCCGCAACAAGTTGGTTCCAATGAGCTCGATCTTCAGCGTGGTGTTTGGCTTCGTTCCACTGTAGATGTATCCACTGTTGGATAATTCCATTGTGATTTGACGTTTCCAGGTGTGTGATGGTCGTCCGATGCGCCTGCTTCCCTGGGGGTTACAGTCTATGGCTTTCCTTGGGATGTCGTCCAATGGCTTGCGAAGAGTGTGCCCAATCCAACCCCACTTGCGCCTTCTTATTTCTATCTCTATTGGTTTCTGGTTTGTGTCTGACCAGAGTTGGGCATTGGATATTATGGAGGGCCAGTAAACACGCATGATTCTACGCAGGCATTGACTGCACGTATACTTTTGCAAAATGTTCTTTGAAGTCGAAGAGAAAACCCCAATAAGTTGAGAGTGACAACAATTTGACATTTCGACTAGAGCAGCAATAGCAATTATTCTTCATGAAATTTCTCATACAACAAAACCGAAATCGGCCGTGTTGTGTGGCTCGTGGCTCTATCTTGTTTTAACCATTTGATAAGTCGGTTATCATGTAGCCATAGCGCTTTGAATTGCAATGTCTGGCCTGCTGTCTCTATCTGCCACACTTTAAGTCTCTTCAAAATGTTCTACTTTTCCAGTTTTGTAATAAATTTTACGTATTTTTGCGAGTTATTCGGTTGTTAAACACTCCGCATTCATAAATGATCAACCGTTCTCTTTTCAGTTTTCTGGCAAAAACTCTGTGAGTAAATAAAATTGCCAAAAATCTGTCCTTCGAAGTCGACTTTAAACTGAAGATCCCGACACTCATATAAAAAAATTAGAGCATACAATATAAATGGTGTGAGAAGCTAGGTCGTAATCCTGACTGATGGATCTAATTACATACGAACTGTAACTCCCTCTTTAACAGCTGTAACTCTGAAAATAATTGTTAAGATTTAGACATTGAAATCAGATTTTTTTCTTTTTTTTTTGTGATTTTTATAATCGTTCTCATATAATGACATCTCAGATGACAGTTAAAAATTAATGGATGAATTAATGGATAGAATATATTTTAGAAATTGTGCCAATTTGTGTGTATTTAGTGTGGGAATTTATTGAAGATTTTAAATGTTGAACAAATCTGGTTTTAACTTATGTGTCCCCATGGGATTTGAGTTTTTAGCATAGAATATCAAATAAACCATAATTATGCTCTTTTATTTTACTGTCAAATATATTGTAATTAATTTATTCTGTTAATAAAAACCGATCTTTTTAAAAAAATAAAAGAGAAGCCATTAACTCCGTGGTTGAAACAATAAAATGTTTCATATTCAATTTGTGCTGTTTGGCAAAATTTTTTCAAATATTTCTTTCGTTGAATATCATAAATACGATCGTTAGTTAGTTCCAACATACATAATTGCTAGCTAGTGATGTAGTGCTTTAATACCTAAAAGCAGCTTAAATTGAAAGACTACAGGAATATAATCTTTTACTTTTTTCAGGTGTTTCTTAACAAATTATTTATTAAGTTTTAGTTTTTTTTCTTCTTTGTTTAATAATTTTTATTCTTCTCATTTACTTCTGTTTTTTTCTTTTGCTGCTGTTTAAAATTGGAAACCCAAGAATCCATTGACCTCTTTAGGAAAGTTCATTTGCTTCTGGTTTATTATCTTATTAAGAAATTATTTATTGTTTCATAGATACTATCTATCCATTATTATTATTATTATTATTATTTCATCTGTCTTTCATTTATTATTAATATTAATTTTCTTCTCCTTTTTTTAATTTTTAATTTTTTCTATTGTTTTTTTGCAAATTAACTTGAATGGAATACTTAAAATATTTTGAATATTTATTAAACCTGTAAGCATTTGTTAAGCTTTTGTTTGCAGTTCAAAAGAAGTAAGGGTTTTAAGACTTTTACAAGAGCTTTGCATTAGGAAAACCATGATAAAAAAAAATTTAAATAATGCGAGTAAAAGTTTCAATAAATTTAATCTAGGTGTCAATTGTTTATCAAATACATAATGAAATAATCTTTACAAACTCTATTAAAATACAGTACAAACTCAATTCATGCAACATACATATTTCATTACGTGCAACTTTTTTTGTCGTAAACTTTTTCGAGTCATTTTCAAGTCTGAAATTGAAAGTGTTTTCATGTTTCCAAATGGAGAGACGAATTTTGAGTTTTTATAATAAAAGAAAACAATTTGATTTGCTTTCCTCTAAATAGAATCAGAACATATGGATAAGAATGTTTGTTTCAAGTCATATCCTCACGCATGGATCATTGTAATACCGATTGTATCTATGTTTACAACTCCATGTGTTTATAACTCTTGGCTGGCATTCCTCAAACATCCGGATAGTTTTATGAAGGTATGGATTTTATTGAAATTATTTTTGAATTCGCACGTCCTACAAATACAATTTTCAGGCTCAAGAATCTTTCGGCTCAGATTTCCAAGAGCTGCTAAGATTTTTTGCAATATTTATTTTTTCCTCATCTTTCTGTAGAATTCATTGTAAGCTATTTTAATCTGTGGATGAGCAAGTGGATTTATTTAAAGGTTTTTCGAATATCAATTAGTTCCAACGATCTATTTCAATGCCCCTGTGTTCAGCAGCTCAGATGAGCTTACTAAGCTCGAGCTTAGTGCACACCAGAGATCAGCAATGAGTATTCAAAAAGATGAGTAGATTCGAATCATACTCATAATTTCTGATACTTATACACATTCAAACTTATTTTAATATTGTACTCATCTACTCATATTCAAAGTTTGAAATACTCATCATATTCATACTTAACAATACGCACGATGTTGTCGATTTCGGCTCTCCTTTACTCAACATTTACAAGAATCACAAAATGATTATGATTCGAGTACAAACACTACAATACTCACTAGAAGGTTGTGTCTTTGCTTTGCTTGCTGTCTTTACCTTTTTCTTTCATCTTTTTTATTTTGTAAATGCGGCAACAACTAAGACTGTAAATTTTGATGAATGATTCAAGTCACTCGAATCATTTATGAGTATTATAAGTATTTTTCTAAATTTATGAATGTTATGCGTCTGATGTCATGATATCAACGTTGTACTCATACTCATTTCAACCTGTATTTATAAATCAATGTGTGTAGTGAGTACGAATGAATCAGAGTAGTTGAATTTAAATACTGTTGACTCACTCATACTCAAAATTTCATGAGTACTTATGAGTAGCGAATTCATTGCTGATCGCTGGTGCACACCCTCTCTATAAGTCTAGTGGCCGCCTCTACTCTAATACTGGATTCTAAATTTTATCATGAAAACGAGTTCAGATATCAAGTAGCTAATAGACAGGTTCCGATAAACTATACCTATAGTTTTCTCATTTCCAGATCCTCTATATTTCCATATTTTTATAGCGCTTGATCTCATTGCTTTTTCGCAGTTTGTTGTTGGCTACAATCAGCTAAGTGAATAGTGCCTTGGTCAATGTAGTTCGTCGTTCCACAACTATGTATAGGGAAATGGAACCATTGCAGCAAATGAAATCAGTCAATGGGTTACTGATCATTTTTACTGTTACTTTACTTTACTTTACTTTACTTTATTTTACTTTACTTTTCTTTACTTTATTTTACTTTACTTTATTTTATTTTACTTTACTTTAATTTACTTTACTTTACTTTACTTTACTTCAGTTTACTTTACTTTACTTTATTTTACTTTACTTTACTTTATTTTACTTTACTTTACTTTGCTTTACTTTTTTATTCAATTTGAAAAATATTTAATAGGAGAAAGCATACAATATTTGTTTGGAATAAAGAATCGTTAATCGAAATTTTGATAACAAGATAGATACAAATAGATACAAATACTTTTCAAGTATATGATTGTCGTTCAGATTTCACGAATCGACTTTTCCACTGTAAATAAATATTCTTTTTTTATTTATATTATTTTAAATTAAAACTATTTATAGGAAGCAATGAATCTTTAAAATATATTTCCTTTTACTGTTTCTTTGCAGAATTTTCTGTTAATAAAAAATATTTTTTTTTCGATTTTGGCCAGAAGGAAAAAAATAGTTTTTAATTAGAGCAGACAAAGAAGACAACGCTTAAGAATTATTGACAGCAACAACAACTATAGATTTTATAAAATACAAATATTTATATACAGAAATTAACAATTTTCTTTTGGCAAGTAAGTAGTGATAATTGATATTAAAAAAAATTTAAATTCTAATATATTAGCATAAGAATTATACATAAATTACATAAAATTTATGTAACGGTCCCTTTTTGGTATATTAGAATAAAAAAAAATCGTGACATGTGTGAAGTGACAAAAAAAGTTACTGAAGTTGTCCTTTTTTAAATTATTGAATTTTATTATCAGTTAAGGTACTGTGAGAGAAATGTGTTTCTATTGAAAAATTATCTTCAGCTCATTTTGGGCTCGAAACGTATGCCTACAAGCAGAGTTTTTGATTCAAGTATGAAGAGCACCCATAGGCAAAAAATTTGTCAATGCACCATAAAATATGATTTGCTTGGTGGGCTTGTATAACAGCGTTATCACTGCACCGTACTTCCCCTAATAACGATTTTTTACTTTCCAAAGATTTTAAATAATTAGACTAGCCTAGCCTAGATAGATAGTAAGCGAGCAACAAAGATATTGGATCAAGACATACATAACATACACCACCATAACACCCTCCACATAACATTCACACCACTTATGTTATGTGGAGGGACATATAGTTTAAAGTCGATACCGAACTACAGATTTTTGAGAATCTTTTAATGGCAATTTTATTTACTCTCAAAGTTTTTGCAAGAAATCTGCTGAGAGGAAGTCGCCGTAGAAATATTTTTTCATATTTCCTTGGCATCAAGTCTAATAAGCCAACACAAACTACTATTAAGTCAAGCATATCCCACAAATCCTGTTGCCTTGTCAATTAGTTATACACGACCTATTATATTTGGATTAGCTAATGATGGAGAATTTTACGTCAAACCTGCTCCAGAAAATCTGTAACAGACTCAACTACTCTTTAAAGAGTTTGTGTGCTCTCATATCAAAATGGTCAGTAACAAGATGAAAGACAAATATCGTCAAACAGACAATACTAAAGGATTCAAAGAATACCAGGGAGGAAAGAATTATCTCCAGACTCCAAACAGACTCTCTAGTATGAAGCCTACAAAGTAATCGACAGGTTAAATAAACTGATCTATAACATCCAAAGGCATAACAGCCCCAAGTACAAGATGAAAAGCATACACTTTAAAACATTGGCCAATTATGGTAAGGGAAACAATGTGCCTATTCAGAATGAACAGACTTAAGGGGATAGCAATATTGAGAAGACTTAATGGGAATCAGAATTATGGAATATTAGTGTAACAAAACTACATAGAAAAACTAAGAAGAATAGAAAAGAAAATAATAACAATAACAAATAGACACTTCTAAAAGTTCTAGAAGTTGCCAGACTTAAAATAAATGAAGTATAAATACAGCGAAAGCTAATGTTGTCAGTCCGATGGTGTAAAAAACGTGACGTATAGATACTAATATATTACACACAGGGTAGGTTAATCTTCATAGTAAAAGATATTATTATTATCTTCTCCATAGAAATTTTATTTTTAATATAAAAATGAAAATTTCGGTCAATACTCTTTGAAAATATTTAAATATTTTCAGTTCCACTTAAGGGTTAATTTCTATAGCTTTATGCAATAACTTTGATTGCCATCGTAATGTAAATATTTCTCTTCATATAAATTTCAATTGTATGCTAACATCGTATCTAACAATTGAAAATTTCCTTAATAAAGTCTTTATAAACTACAAAAAAAACTCTCTCGACAATTCAATAACAATAACCGAAATATCAATTAACCGAAGGCAAAAAATTTCAAATACAATAAAAAAAACATTAAAAAAGCACAACGCAAGTACACACAGACATTTGATTAATTTTGCAAAAACAAAAAATCGGCAATAAAAACCAAAAAAAAAAGCATGGCGCTTAGCTGAGTTCCGTTGTGCTATGGCTGGCTGGCTGGTGGCTGGACCCCCATTTAAATTATCTCAAAAAAAAAACCGATACTCATACATCCATGCCATGCGCCAGTTTGCCGAAATATATCAAAGGGGTACTCGTTTCAATTGTTCTTTTTCTATAACAACAACAACAAAAGAAGAAAAATTTTTTAAAAGTGAAGTAGAAATACAATAAAACACAAAAAAAAATCAAAATATTTGTGTAATATTCTGTTTATTTGAGATGGAATTTTGTTTTTGAAAAAAAAATCTTTTAATTCAATTGTTTGCCTCATGCGTGTACTTGAGTTTTTATTTAATATTCTTTTATTTTTTTATTTTTAAATGTACTGGATATTAAATTGTTTTTTTTCTTCTCTTTCTATGCTTTTTTTTGCTTCATTTTGGGGCTAAAGAAAACAAGAAATCACAGACACTATAATAACTTTTATGAACAGTAATACTGCAGAGTTTTTTTTGGAAACTGTGGCGCTTAAAAATTGAAACACAGTTTCCATCTCTCTTGTATTTGTTCGACCCCCAACCCAACTAAATAATAACAATAATAATCAGAATAATAATGATAATAATGAATATAATTTTGAATTATTATTATATGTATATATGTATATGGGGTAGATGCAGGGTCTTTCAAATATAGATTTCTTTTTGAAATGTTTTTTTTAAAAGGATCTATAATTTATGAATGATAAATAAATTTTCCTCCTACACACATATTTCGTTTATATTGGCAAGGCTTAGAAAATATTGCTAGATAATTATGCCTTCGTCTCAATACAAAATGTCAACAATCTTAATTACATACAATAACAGAACAACAAACAAATTATGTACTAGAAAACTGACAAACAAAGATTGCAATAGACAGAATAAAAAGGCAATAAAATAACAAAACAACACTTCGGTTCTAGAAGTTGCCAAATGGAAAATAAATTAAATATAAACCAGTCAAACCTGGCGACCAAAACTAGATGTAAAAAAATTATTTCCCCGGCGACTTCTTCTCAGCAGAGTTCTGGAAAAACCACTGAATCAAAATTGCAATGAAAAGTTTCTCCAAAAAACTCTGAAAATCCAAAAAATTCGTTCAGAGTCGACTTGAAATTGTAGTTCCCGCCACTTATGGATAAAATTAACATGAACAACATATCGACGCCTCTGTTCTATAACATTCTAAGTCGAAAAAGTGTGTTTTGAGTTATGAGCTCTTAAAGTTTTCACGCGACATACGACTATATGTGTATTCAAAGTAGATTTTTCCCTATAACTTCGGAACGGATCGGCGCATCTTAACCAAATTTTGACAGTATTTAAGTTAAAGGACATAGGCTTTAAAAATGCAAGAACATTAAAAACGTTCTAAGTACACTTAGAACGTTATAGAATGGAGGCGTCGATATGTGGTGTTAGAAGCTAGGTTGTAATTCTGACTGAAGAGTTGTAGTGATCAATTCTGTATGTAATAATGTAAGGCCCATAAGGGTAGAATAACATTCTACAAAATCAAACAATAATAAAAACAACAAATTACTAGAATAGTGACAAACATAGATCGCAAAAACAAAATGGAATAGCTTTACAATAACAAACCAACAGTCAGGTTCTAGAAGTTACCAGATAAACAACAAATAAAGTATAAATACGATGATCATTAACGTTGCCCGGGCCAGTCAGTTCTATTAAAAAAGCCAACCAAGAATTTATAAGAATTTAGTCCAATACAGAGCATGGTAAAAACATAGAAAATCTGTAGAATTTTGTTATCATATTGTTTCAGAGTTGGATGTCCTGGGTGATAGACTATTAGCGTGAGGCTCGTGGGTTTCGAGTTCCAATACAAACCCTGGTCTGCTACACTATACCTAGCATAAGTTTGAAGTTACTCAGTTACTTTCTTTTAAAAAAGAAGTTTTCTGTCAAAAAGTATGAGAGCGAGAAATTTGCCTATAAAAATCTAATCTAGTAAGCAGCGTGTTGACTTACTATCTCAGTTCCTGACTTCTCAAAATAAAAAAAGAATTACAAAGAAAAAATATTTCTTTCGGTGACATCCTTCTAGCAGTCTTGTGACAAAAGATCCGTCAACGATTAGTTGCCATGGAAAACCTTCTCAAATTTTTCCTTGGCAGAGTCAACGTTAAGATCGCACCTCTCATGTGTAAAATTAACACACACACCATAATGGGTGTGAAAAGTCATGCCGTAATCCTAACTAATAGGTGTTAATGGTCAGTAATGTATGTATTATTTTGGTCTAACATCGCATTAGTCTTCTTTCACCAGTTTGGAAGCCGATTTTAAGTATTTCTACACTACACTTGCAAAAAACTTCAATTAAAGAAACATGTGTCACCGATGAGTAATAAACTCAAACTTGGAAGACCCTATATAACAACTTCAATTGTATATCCAAAAAGGGTTGTTTGGTTTTTCTGTTTGAAAGAGTTTTATGAACTTCGAAAGTCATATTCATAAATTTTATTAGGCAGCTAATGTTGTGAACACAATTTTAGATTCTCTACACAAAATATTTCGTTCATTTCTTTTCTTGTTTTCTTGTTTTTTTTAATGGGATATTCTCAATATGGGGTCAACGTTAATGTGGAGCCCCATGTATCCGAAAAATCCAACATACAGATACAAATGACATTTTCTTCTTCTCCTTCTGTTTGTCTTACAAAAAAAAAAGCTAATTATTATTTTAATTACAATAAAACAGCTCTATCGGCTTATGTGTATGTATGTGCCCACCCACTTATGAAATTCAAAAAAGTACGGCGTCCTTCAATTAAATAATTTCAACTCGTACGTACATTGTGTCATTTAAGTAGCAATAGTTACTCGCTCTGTCGTACTTCATTAGAAGCTTTCTTGATAATGTTTTTTTTTCGTACAATATTTTTGCATAATAAATGTTGTTGTTTTTTTTTTTTTTTTTTTTTTTTTTTGCTATGAGGGCGCTCATATGGCTGCGCCTTAATAGACAATTGAAAATTTATTAATTTTTCCGGTTTTAATTTTAAATTCTTCTTAAAACAGTTGTATAATTTTTGTATTTTTTTATTCATATTATTTCATATGAAATAAAGTGTATTTATTGATGATGATTTGTTTGTTTTTTTTTGTCTTCCTCTCTTATATTTTCAAACTAAACGAATTTCAATTCAAATATCAATTAGCAATTCCAACTACTTGATCAATATTCAATAATACTAATAATAATCAATAATAAATTTTTTTTGTTGTTGTTTTTTTTCTTTTTTTTTTTTTCTATAACAAAAAAATAAGTCTTATTTTTATTCGTCTTTATTTTTTGTAAATATGTTCTCTTATGTCTTGAAAAAGCCAGCGGAAGATATGTTCAAATGTATTCAATTGTGCTAGAAGAGTAAGAACGTCGTAATAGTAGGGGGAAAGGCTTTTAATCATAGAAAAATAATATCGAAGTAACTAATGAGAAATAGATTCAGAGTTATTTAAAAATTAAAACTTTTTAGTTAGAATTACAACCTAGCTTTTAACACCATCCATGTTGTGTTAATTGTGTCCATGAGTGGCGGGACCTACAGTTTAAAGTCGATACCTAAAGAGTTTTTTGAAAAACTTTTAAAACTTTAAAACTTTTCATATTTCATACACTAGGCTACGTCGACGATCCTTTATCCCTGAATACTATTGTTCAAATTGTCATTTGATTATTAATGCACATATCCAAACCGCTCTATCACAAGTTCCGCAAATAATCACTAGCCCGGACTATATATTCTCTGATCACATTTACCTCCGTTTGACTGTATTGTAACCTAAAAGTTGAACGCATAGTTTAGTTTCTGGTTCTTTATATAAAGTCCCAGTGCGTTCCATATCAGGTACACTTACTTTAAATATTCATTCCTTTAAAATATTAATTAGCAAAACGATAACATACTGAAACAATGCAAGTCGACACAAACGATTTGATTCTGCGTCTTATTTCTTTCCTTCTTTCACTCCAAAATTTAATTCCTGGATCTGCTCCGCTGTTCAAATTCCGTATGTAAGAAACGCAAAACATATAAAAAATCCACAGTCTAGCACTTTTAAAGAACGAACATCCTTCAATGCAACCTTGACATCGATGCTCTCCATCTTATGATGGTAATAGGTGGTAAAGATTCTTCTTTTGCAACATTTTATCACGTAGAGTGTCTTAAATGAAACGCTTTTCTGGCAGAGTATTTTGTATTTAGTTGATGATGAATGGGCCTGTTAAATCGGATGTGTACCACGCTAAAGATACCAAGAAACATAATATTTGTCTACAGAGTCGTGTTTTATAATTCTGTCAATCTGGTTTCGTCTTTTAAAGTTACATCAACGATTCTTCATTTTTGTGGTAAAATAGCAAGCGACGTAAGATGATTAGATAAAAGCCAAGGTCATCTTTTGCCATTTTAATATTATTTTTGAGTCAAATTGTTGTCTTCAAATATTGAACTGGCTGGACTTAATGAGGTCTATGATCCCATGTATCCCATGTAGGTTTTGTTTTTAATTTTACCCATTATTGCATAAGGTTCAGCTAGCCAGAGTACACTAATTTGACATTTTTAGCAATTTCGCTGTGAATATCTTTCGTAAACATTACGACACCCTATAACAAGTAAATGAAAATGGAGCTTTAAGCGTCGTTTTGTCCTGATAGAGTTTAGTCCCAAACCGACCTAACCTGGAGTAAGTGAACAACTTTTGTTGAATTTTGCTATGCTTAAATCCTACTTCAAGCTGTAAGTAGTTTCAGCATTAAGTATATAAAATGAAAGATCTAGGAACCTGATCTGTAATCTAGAGCGAAAGGTCGGAATTGGTAAAGGACTATAGCATAACTCCAAATGAATTTGAAACTCACAATAGTCTGATACTGTGAATTAACTTCACAAAACCACACTCTTTCTTGATACTAACTCCGGTATTAGTTTAACGGAAACTGGCTCTAGCAATAGTAGACTTCTTCTTAACTCCACCCACAACTATATTACCAATCTCTAACACAATGGATTGCATGAGTAGGGGCAGGCGGCGAGACCTCGATTTCGAACGACAGTTTTGAGAAACTTTAATTTTATTTGCTGTCGAGAGTTTTTGTCAGAAGACTGCTGGAGATGAATTATTTCTTTCATAATTGAGCTGGCTTTTGAACCACGGCTTCTCATCTATATATCAACATATATTTTTTAAATATTCGATTCCCCTTACAATAACATTATGATATCGTACCCTTCGTATACGCCACTGGCCTCTTGAAATTATGTACGTGTTATAGATGAATTGATGTATGTATGTACGTCTGTATGCATGTCATTATAAGCGAGTGCGAGTTCGAGTACGAGTACGAGTGTGGCTGTGAGTGTTCGTCTATATTAAAATTAAATGAAAATGTTGAACTTATTATACGTATTTTTATGAGCATTTTATTTGTTCCTTAAGTAATAAACTCTACACACAGATATAATGAAGTCTTTAATTGAATATTGCGCACTTTATAAAAAAAGCACCCCAGAAATAAAAAGAAAAGCGACGTAGAAGAAGAAGAAATAATTTTTGAAAAATAATTTTAAATGAAAACATTAAAGCACATTAAAATCTGTTTTACCAAATGTAATGAACCCCCACCACCACCATTACCGCCGATACGCCAACAACAACAACAACAACAATATCCAATCTTACTTAAAAGGTAGACAAGATAATAATTTTGTACAGAACAAGAGAGAGAGAGAGAAACAAAAAAATTATTTACGAACGATCTAAACTAATCGACCATAAACACTCGAAATTATAAAAGAATGAAAATTATGAACAAAACCACATGTATGTTATATTGTTATTCTGTTGCTGTTGTTGTTGTTTTTATTTGTATGTGCCCCATATTTTGAGGGCAGCCACCACATTTACAACCTTAACATTTACCGCCTGCAACGAAACAAATGAACGAAAATAAGTTCCATACACATGTGAATGTAATGGATTTTCGAACATAACGGTAAAGAGTTTTCCTGTAAAAAAAAACAAGAGACTTTTTCTTCAATGATCTGGTAATGGTGATTAACCCGTTAATTAAAAAAAAATCCTTTTAATGGACATAAACCCAATGTAGCAGGTCAGAGTTATTTTGCCAAAATGGAATCCTTGACCTCTAAACCGATGGCCTAGTGCTCTATCCACACTATGCACACTATAAGCTCCAAAAAAAAATTAAAAAGAAGAAGGAAAGGTATTGCATTCTTAAACGGCTGCCATTCTTTGTCTAACCCAAGTCATCAATTTCTGTCGTCAAGTCACCTAATCCCTTTGTCAGAGGAAGAGAAAATCCCATCATTAGCCTTTAAACCGTTGACGTAGTCTAGTAGGTAGTGCGTTGGCTTCTTAGACCTGATGCCACATTTCACACCCCAAGTCAGACATCTCCAACGAAACGAATTCCGGCAACTCTCTCTCAGCAGGTTTTTGGCAAGAACTCGCGGAAGTAAATAAAATTGCCGTGGAAAAATTGTTCAAAAATCTTTCGTTCAGAATCGACTTTAAACTGCAGGTCCCGCCACTCATGTATAAAATTAACACACACAACGTGAGTGGTGTGAGAAGCTAGGCCGTAATCCTGACTGAAGGGTTGTAATGGCGTTATACAAGGGTCAAAGAAATAATTATTCCAAATGACTTTTGATCCGATAGGATATTATTTAGTCTTGCATGCGGTACAACTCCGTTTAAGGGTTAATTATATGGTATTGCTTACAATGTAAATTTAATTTTTAAATACTTTGATGCCATCTAATCAGTGAATGATTAGCTACAAATTAATAAATTAATTTCTCTACCTCTTTTGGGTCATTACAAAAATAGTCTTTTGATATTTTTACACAATAAATTTTCCAATAACATGTCATCACTCACTAGCGTGGACAAAGCCATGGATGTACTCGTCCAGTATTCTTCATACATATGTACATACATGCTGAACTGGATATTAAATTTTTAAAAATAAGTACTCATGTGGACATCATACACATACACATCTATACTTATGGGTATTATTTTTATTTTAAAGGTATCCCTAGCTATGTATGTATCTAACTTGAACAGCTGTCAACACAGTGTAAACGCTGTGCTCAATTCAAGCATGAAGGTCTAGTCAAACGAACGAACCAACGAACGAGCGAATGGATCGAGAGAAAAAAAAAGTCCCACATCAAAAAAAAATATTTCGTTAAAAGTATGACCACAACAACAACAACAACAATGGAAACATACTTACATATATTTTTTGGTAATATTCTTGCTGTTGTTGTTGTTCTTGTTTCTATTTATTTTTGTTAAATTTGTTTGGTTTTTTTCTCAATACATATTGTACATGTACTGTTGTTGTTGTTGTTGTTTTATTCTATTCATGGAAATAAATATTATGACACAATTATTTATTCATTGAATAATTTCCTGTGAATTTAATTCCACATTTTTAAGTGACCTGAGAAAACAATCGACGTTTAATAGATAGATGCCTTCAATATTTTTTTTTTCTCATTCTTTTTTTTCAACATTCAAATGGGTATTCAGGGGCAAGGCAGGTTTTGATGTCTTCTTTATTTAGAAAAAAAAAGAGAAAAAATTGAAAAAACAAAAAAAAACGTTGTCTGCTTCAATGAGTACAATTAAACTGAAGAGAAGATTTCTCGGTAAGTAAACCTTTTACTGGCTACAATTAGTTACCAGGGGAACGTAATTTTTTTTTTGTTTAAAATAAAAAATAATCGAATCGTAAATAAAGTTAAATGATAAAATATTATTGAAACAGTTTAAGGGTATTAAAGTAATTAAAGTGACTGTTAAGCTACAGATTATTTCTACGATACCTTTTCTGGTTTCTAATAAAAGAAGATTTTCTTCCACATTTTCGTAACTTTGAAATATTTTTTCAAAATTTTTAATTCCACTGTTGGAAATGAGCAAAGCCACTACAATATGTTCAAACCTTAAAAGACATACATACATAATTGCTCCTTACGTTGGTCAGGATTATGACCTTACTTCTCACACACTTCTTCTTCTTCTCACAACTTCTTGTGAGAAGCTCGGCCGTAATCCTGACTGAAGGGTTGTAATGGCCAATTATGTTTTGTATTATGTTCTCACACCACTGATGCTGTGTGTGTTAATTTTAGACAAGAGTGGCAGGATCTACAGTTTAAAGTCGACTCCGAACGACTGATTTTTGAGAAACTTTTCATGGCAATTTTATTTATTCTCAGAATTTTTGCCAGACATCTGCTGAGACGAAGTGGACGAAGAAATATTTTTTCATATTTTTTTTTCGCTTTGTTGGAGATGTTTGACCTGGGGTGTGAACCAAGGCTTCAAGTCTAATGAACCAACAGCAGCTTCAAACCTTAAAAGGCTATGGTTATGTGTTTTGTGGGGTGAGCTTATACCCAAGAAAATTAGGAAAGAATTTCCCGAAGGAGGAATGTGTAATAATATGAGTGACGATTGATTAGTACTAAGGTTTCAAACCACTATTCAAATAAGTGAGAGACAGAAAGTAACGTGATGTAGTAGTTGAAGTACTTGACTATCAATTCATGCAAACCGGTTTTCACACTTTAAAGAAAGCAAAAGAGTCGTCCTAACCACGACTTCTCACACCACTATTTGCGTGTGTGTGCTTTTCACATCACTATTTGCGTGTGTGTGTGTTTTTAACTCCACTTTTTACGTGTGTGTGCTTCTCACATCACTATTTGCGTGTGTGTGTGCTTTTCACTCCACTTTTTGCGTGTGTGTGCTTCTCACACCACTTTTTGCGGCAATTTTTCTGGCAATTGGTTTAGTTAAAGGGACGTAAAATGCTTTAAAATTCTTTGTCCGCCCATGTTGTCCTGTTTTCCCACAAAAGGGCACTTAGTGGATTTTAAAATCGGAAATCTCAGAAAATTTCAAAATCTACTATGAAAACTCGCTCTACTAAGGGTTCTGGCGATTGATCCTGTTTTCCTTTCCCAGCCTTAAATTAAGTGGTTTACAGAATTATGTTAGTAACATAACAGAGCTCTGTTAACTGACTTGGTTTGCGTCTGGGAAGATACATTTTAAAATATATCTTCACGCACACTTTTTTTTATATTTCGTTTTATTGTCTGACCTGGGATTTGAAACGTGGCCTTGCGTTTTGTTTTTAAAGCATATTACGTTCCTTTAACTAAATTAATCGCCAAAACCCTTAACAGAGCGAGTTATGATGACATGTCTGAAAATTTCAAAACCTACTATCAAAACTTGTGTTCTTAAGGCTCTTGGAAAGCATTTCTATTCGTATAAATTTTTTGCTTGGATTTAGCTGATCTACTGAAGCAGATTCTATAACAACGCCCCCTTTAAAAATGTATTGAGTTTTTGTATACAGTGAGTGTCAAAAAAACTATACATTACAAAAAATATACATTGATTAACTACATTAATTTTCATTTTAAAATTGTTACATTGGCAGAATTTGTCAAATTTTTTCGGGCACTCTCCTTAAGTGGTAAAAGCTGAGTTTTGTGATTGTTAGAATTTTACTTCAGTTTCTGTTGACGCTCACTGTATGTATTGTCTTTAGCGGTTAGGAACTTTGCTTATTTAGTTTTAATCACGTAGTTTTCTACGTGTCCTTTCAATGATGCTCGCTTTTCAAATTATCGCTCGCAAGTCTAAAGACGAGGGCATTGAAGCCTTGTAATTTTTTTTTTTAAATTTACAATTTCTAATTACAATTTATTTTTAATTACTTAAATAAATATATTAAAACATGTCATATTCTTAAGGGCCTGCACGTTAAGACTACAAAGAAATATAAAATATTTTTAAATTTGTTTTAAAAGTACCAACCATACCTAACCTGGGTGCCTACTACAAGGAGGATATAAATGAACTGTAATGCATAGATATTGTCAGTCTGAGTCGCTTCATCGGAAGCTGCAAATTGTTCCTAGAATAGCGAAGAATGAGGAACTGTGGTATCACAATGGGCCCTGTGTGCGGCCTAAGTGTGTCCGCTCATGACTCCATCGAGGGGACCGCCACTTCTACCTAACTACCTACCTACCATCCATACCTGTAATAACATAATTTCTATGAAATTTAATCTGAATTCGCCATAAATTTACCACAGTCCCATGTACTAAAGCTGGTAATAACACTTCTTTTTTCCTTCTTTCTTAAGTTAAACAATTATTTATTTTTACATACATAATTAATTGCGTTTGCAAATTGTACAGTGAGCTTCAAAAGAAACTGCACGTTAAAAAAAATATACATTGATAAACTAGCGTTATTTTTATTTTAAAATTGAAACAAAAGAAAAAAATTACAAAAAATTCGAAATATTGTCATATTTTTTCGGGCACTCTCCTTAAGTCGTAAGAGTTGTGTTTTGCTGATTGTTAGAATTGTTTCCATAGTGTACAGTTCCTTTTGATGCCCACTGTACATACATATTCATGCTTGATTGTTAAATTTTGATTAAAAAAATAAAATAGTTGTTGTTGTTGTATGTTTTAGTAAACAAATCCCCCTACTTAATGTTCGATATCTCTTTACATGAATCTACTAACAAGTACCAGACAATTTATCTCCTCTTCTGCTTTTTTTATTTTTAACTATGAGTTGTTTATTTTAACTTGTTTTTAATGAGGGTATTTGTTGTACAATAATACTTGACTATTTATTTTAATTCTGTTTTTTTTTTCTAAAATAATAAAAATAAATTTAAAACTTTTTTTAACGTACAAGAAATGCTGTTAACGCACTTAAAATGGCGATTAAAAATACTAGATTACGTTTTTATTGAAGCCTTATGAAGACAGCCAGTGGTGAGGAATAAAAAGTAAAAGTTATGAAAACTTAGTAGGTTAAGGCGAATAGAAAAGTTCTTTTTCGCTGCTTATAGACGAGAATTTATTTTTGTACAATAACAATTAGAAGATCATATTGCTTAAAAGGCTGTTTGCCGGACTTTGTCCTGCAATACGACCTTTTACCAGGCGGCTTTGCCTCACACGCCTAAGTCATTGGGACGCAACTATCAACGCTAGGGCCTTTAAAGAAACGATGTCCGCCTAATCAGCGTAGTTGTGCTAAATATCAATGGCTTTAGTAGATACAATCAGTATTACAGCAGAACCTCATTACACCCAATAACGACTGACAGTTTAACTTAACCTAACTTTTACTTGTAAAGGGTGGGCCATTTAAAAGTTTAAATTTAAAAATGTATTGAAACAAAAACGGTTAAAAATTTGACCAAATTTATTATATAATAATAATTTATTGTGAAGTACAATTGTTGCGATCAAAAATGGCATATTATTTCATTCATATAACTGGCGCGACTAGCCTCACAGTACCTCATTCGATCGAAGCAATTTTGGTGCACATTCATTCTTTTCGAGTGAGTGAGGTCTGTACATATATACAAAAACTCAGTACATTTTTAAAGAGGGTTTCAGTAGACCAGCTAAATCCAAGCAAAGAATTTATACGAATAGAGATGCTTTCCAAGAGCCTTAAGAAGACGAGTTTTGATAGTAGATTTCGAAATTTTCAGACATGTTAGCTCTGTCATCATAACGCGCTCTATTAAGGGTTCTGGCTATTAATTTAGTTAAAGGAACGTTATATGCTTTAAAAACAAATCACTTTATATGCCGAAGGCTTATTAAACGCAAGGCCACGGTTCAAATCCCAGGTCAGACAACAAAACAAAATATAAAAAAGAAATGTGTGTGAAGATAGATTTTAAAATTTATCTCCCCATACGCAAACCAAGTCAGTTAACAGAGCTCTATTATGTTACTAACATTACTCTGTAAAACACTTAATTTAAGGCTGGGAAAGGAAACAGTTTAGTCGCCGTAGTCTAGTAGGTAATCTGTTGGCTTATTAGACGTAAGGCCCGGGTTCGTATCCCAGGATAGACATCAAAACGAAAAAAATCGGAATACACGCCTATCGCAGTCTCCGATAAAACTTATGTTACAAAATACAAACCTCCAGTTGCATGCCAACTACTCTGCTATAGAGTGTAGCTAAGGTAATAAAACGATTAAATTAAGTTTTTAAAGAAATAACGACTAAAGAAGACACTTCCAATTAAAACTAAAAAAAATTTAAATATAAATTTGACACCCACCCACCACCACCACCACCATCAAATACATTAAAAAGTTTAATTTCTCGATTTCATGTGTAATTTCGATTTCAAAATACATTTTTGTTTTGTTTTGTTTTAATTTTTATTTGTTTAATTGATTTTTTGTTTTCTCGTTTTTTGTTGTTGTTGTTGTTGTTTCATTTCATTTGTGTTTGTATTTTTTTGTTTGGTCAGTTTATTTATTTTTTTAATTTTCTTTTATTTTTAACACTTTTTTTGTTGTTGCTCTCTTGGTGAAGATTTGTTTATTTCGGTTTCTTTGAACAGAAAAAAGTATTTATTTGGAGGTTTTTTAAACAAATATTTGTAACAATTGTCCATGGGACAAGTGCGATAATAAAACTGTGTTAATTGAACAAATTGAAGTTTTAATTAAACGAAGGGGGAAAAAAACTATTCGAAGTTATACAACTTTTGTACATATTCTGAAAGACCCAATGGGGGGAGGACTTTTATTGCCGTACTCTAAAACTAAAGGTTTCAAAAGCTTGTCACAACAAACAGCGTCCCCCCATTATAGCCCCCATTATAGTTGTTTAAATTTGAAAATAAATACATGAGTCTTCTCAAATCATTACATCCTAGCTTTTGTAGCCGATTCATGGGCATCAAATTCCTGTTTTTGCCCTCATCTGAGTTTTATGTTTTGTCAACTAAATGTAGTATCTATAGATCAATCAAGATTTCAGTTTATAAGTCGCCGTAGTCTAAAAAAAAACAAATATTTCTTCGGCGACTTCCTCTCAGCAGATTTCTGGCAAAAAATCTGAGAGTAAAAAATCTGCCATGAAAAAGTCTCTCAAAAACCTGTCGTTCGATTTTAAACTGTAGGTTCCGCCACTCAAATATAAAATTAAGGCACACAACATGAGTGGTGTTGAGAAGCTAGGCCGTAATCCTGACTGAAGTGTTGTAATAGCCAATTATGTATATATGTATGTATGCAAGAAATAAAAATTCTAACATGTTAGTTCAACGCGAACACCTTAATCAAATCGGCAATTGTCACCCATGAATTCGTACGTTCGTTTTTTATCCATAAGTGACGGGAGACCTACAGTTTAAAGTCGCCTCCGAACGACATATTTTTTTGAGAAACTTTTCATTGCAATTTTTATTCACTCTCAGTGGTTTTGCCAGAACTCTGCTGAGAGCAAGTCGCCGAAGAAATATTTTTTTACATCTAGTTTTGATCGCGACTTACATTTCATTTATTTTCCATTTGGCAACTTCTAGAATCTAAGTGCAATTTTATTTACTGGCAATAGCTTTTGCCAGATATCTGTTGAGCGGAAGTCTCCGTAGAAATATTTCTTCATACATATTTCGTTTCGTTGAAAATATCTGACCTGAGGTTTGAACCGTGGCCTCACGTATAATAAGCCAACATACTACTTACTAGACTACGGCGACTACACTCATAAATGCATACCAGCTATTATGCTGTGGCCAGTTTTCCTGTTTTTAATAGGCACTGTAATGGCCATAAACCGTTATGCAGCGTATGGTATACAATGGGTACTAAAGGAATATTTGTACTACGACGATATGTAGATGGCATAAGTTTGATTCCAGCGAGTTTGAGAGACTCCAATTTGAAGCTGAAAAGTCTCGAAACTAATGATTATGCAATGGCACACCGCAACTGCGAATTAACGTGAAAATATGAAAATTCTAGTACTGAACGGTACGACCATATACGAATCAACAAACATCACGACATATTTCTTTCCTAACAGTTTATAAAGTTCGGAAATCAAGCTGCTTGCTGCTTACTGCTCTTTTAAAACTAAGCTATGAATATAATTGTTTTAAAGAATAATTGCAAACAAAGATACAACTGCAACTGCATTCCACCATCGCCGTTTGCGTCAAGTATTGCATATGTTCTGTCCAATCTGGGTCACAATTAGGTAGCTGATCAAGCATTCAAATGCAGCTCCCATTGAGAAAAAACACTGCATAGAAATTGGTTAATGGCTGGATGGCTATATGCACAGTACTACATTGGCGAAGAAAAAATCACCTTCTTGTCAATTTGTTAGCGATCTAAATGATAAGTTGGATAAACGGATAACTGTGCCATGAGCCATATATGGTGTCCATGTGTCTTAAAGTTGCCATAATCTAATATGTAGTGTGTCGCCTTATTAGACGTGACGCTGTGGTTCAAACGCCCCAGCCCAGATATCTCGAAGAGAACGAAATACATATAAAAAATATTTCTACGGCGACTTCCTCTCAGCAGAATTTCTGGCAAAAACTCTGGTTACGTTAGGTTAGAGGACGTGTACTTGTCAATTAAGACAAGTACAGTACCCGAAGGTCGAATTGACCCATTGTACAAAAACTCTGAGAGTGAAAAGAATTGTCAAAGAAAAGTTGGTAAAAAAATTATCGTTCTGTGTCAAGTTTAACCTGTAGTTCCCAAACACTTATGGATAAAATTAAACCGTGCAGTGTGAGAAGCTAAGTCGTAATCCTGATTGAAGGGTTGTAATGATCAATTGAGTAAGTGTTAAACAAAACCTGTACATATCTATCTTGCTTCCAAGTAAATAAACTTTAGGTTGTAATGGTCAATTATATATGTATGTATGTAATATAAATCTTGGGCTGATTTTCTTGAAGCAAATTTTTTGAATTTTTTTATTTCAAACAATCAATTAAAATAACAAAAGTTCACTTAATTTCAATATTCCCAAGATTCAATGAACTCAGCTGCTTACCAATACATCTGAATTCTAACACAATCAAATAAAATCAATGATTGTTTAAAATAATTATATTTAGTCTTTATTAGATAAACTGTTTAACAAAAATCGTTGAAATTAAACTTATTAATTATTTTTTCCAATTTTCCAATTTATAGACTCATTCACATTGAGCAAATATTTAATGAAAAAAACGAATTTCTCAAAATTGATTTATATTAACATGGTGTTACAAAAGAAATACGTTTGAATTAAAAAAAAAATTATATCAGCTGATTACAATATTCTCTCAGCTGTATTTTCTGTATTGTTTGCATTTGATTTTTCTTAAATAATTGCCCAATGTGAATGGACTTTAAGTGTACTTACCATATTACGGACACATTACGGCTCATACTAATATAATAATTTTAATACTTCCTTTATTTTAAACGTTGTTTTTTTGTTGTTGTTGTAAATTTAATGAGTCTTCGAACAGATGCTTAAAAAGAAATACACTTTTTTCTTCAATAGTTTACCCCTGACCTTGCCTCAAACAGAAGTCGATTTCAATGTTTTCTGTTTAATAATGATCATCGATATGAAATAAGAAACAAAAGCTTAAAAATATTAAAAATGATTAACAATTATTTATGCCTAAACAAAAACAAGAAATACACAGGCAAAGAATATTTAAAAGTTAAACTCTTCAACGCTGGTGGCAGGCAGCAATTGGCTGCCGTTCACAGCAAGATACGCTAAAAATATCCACTAAAGCCATAATAAAATCATTAATTATACGTTTTTTTTTTTTTGATAATAAATAAAAAGCAACAAAAACTTACAATTCATGGTCTAAATGATTTTTTGTAATAATTTTAATAAATAAAAAAATTAAAAAAATTGAAACTCATCTGGAAACACTTGCCTAGAAAATTATAAAGTCTATCAAAACAATTACAATTTGAAAAAAAAATCTTATCTTGTTAAAGATCAACTCTTTTAAGGTACTTACTTTTCTTTCGTACTGTAATTAAACTCATGAGGATATTGTTAATAAAGATTGGTGATCATGTAATAGATTTTCTTGTTTATTTTCTTTCCACCTATTTTTTCATGTTATTGTTGTTGTTATTGATGTGTGTTAATTTATCAAAAACAAAAAAAGATCTTCTTCAGCAGGCCTACGTCTTTCCAACATTTCCAAACGTCATCGTCATCATCATCATCAGCTTTAAGATGTAAAAAAAAACAAAAGTTTTGAATTTCTTTAAACACTAGCGCAGAAGTATCAAATATTTATAAATCCATTCATCTTTCGAACACTTGTTGTCATATATTTTCCTCCAAAAAAAAAAACAACCTGCCTATACAACCGTCTTCTATTTGTCTGTCTTTATTTCTTTTTTCTCTCTCCATAAGCTGCTCCATAATGGTTAAAAACAAACAAAAAAAATTTTTTTTTGAAAAGGTAGGCTGTTTTTGAATACAAAACACGCATTATTGTTGTTTTTCTAAACGTTGTAATTAAGGTTTTTATTACAATTTTTTTTGGTTTTGTTTTGTTTCTATGCTTGTTGCATGCCAGAATGTCATGTATAAGCTCTTGTTATAAGACCCTTAAAAAACGTAAGAAATTGTAAGAAAAAAACTCTTGCAATTGGCGCCTCCTAAAGGGGCTTACAAATCTTTTTTTTTTTCAAAATATCTTTGACGAGCAAGACGACTTTACTCAATTGGCTTTTCTCCTTATGATAGTGATTAATTACTTGGTAAAGCATTTTAATTAGAAATAACATCAAATTGGCTTAAAAAAAACGTTAACATTTTTAATAGAATTCAAATCTTACAAATCTGGCCACTTATATTGCTTACCATAATCAAGGGTGTTCCCCTTTTTCTAGTCTGATATATCTACTTAGAGTAAGAGTTTATAATCAAGCAGATTTTGAGTCACTCAACTGACTATTAAACTCACATTACCAAATATTGGGTTGTTCGGAAAGTAATTTCGTTTTTTTTTTGTGGAAATGAAAAACAGTTTTCATATAATATCAATCAAGTGATCATAAACTGTTGAGTTTGATAAATTTAACCTCAATCCGTTCTCACTTGTTGTTATTCGCCGGTTCGCATCAACTAACGCCTTTTTCGCGTCTTTATCAGTTTCAACCGGCCTTCCCGAACATGGTGCATCTTCGGCGTCAAAATTATCGGATCGAAATTTAGCGAGCCTATTCTGGCACTGGCGTACTTTGAACATACACGTCGGGCAATTTCATTCTGGCTTGACAGAATTTCTAACCCTTCTGTAGTAAAACATGTCGAAAATGCTGCTTATCGCTCTCCATATTTAAAAGGGCACCAACCAAAAACTACTGCATATAATTAATTGGAATTTTTCACACATAAGCCTATGTGTGTGAAGATAAATTTAAATTTAACTAGCAAAGACAAAAACCAAAAATTTTAACAAAGCTAATGCTAGAGTTAACAGAGCAATGTTAAGTGGTTAACAGAAAATACGAAAAATAGCCAAGGAAGAAATCATCCAAATATACGATATCAGGGACTTGCTGCAGATATCTGACTATATACAAATTGTAGCCTACGATGTCCCTAATAAAACCCAATAAGTGGTATATCCCGAATAATTTTGGAACTGGAGATATTGGGCTTCAAATATATCCTATGTTAACAGCGTCTGGGTAGGATGATGGATGATGGAAACTTATTGAGTCTGCTGTAAAAGGGGCGACTGTCCAAGGCCATTCATAGCACAATGGTGATTCTTGCTAGCCAATTTCGTTTTGATAGTTATTTCAAATAGACTTGGCATTCCAGCAAATGACTTCTGCGGGAGCTGTGGGTCTGAGGAAAGATTGTCTTTCAACTTACGTGTCAATGCCCTGATCTTGTCGTAAAGGGGCGAAAGGTTTTGACGTCTAAGTTTCTAAAATACTTGAACGAGTTCTCTGATATAAGGATTGCTGTTATAGGGAAATTTATTTTGGACATAGATTGGTTTCCTCTAGGGAATGTTTGAAACCCGGGTAGATTTGAATGTGGTATCACAATGGGCCTCAATACTGGCCTAAGTGGGACCTCTTTTCTTAAGCGGATCCGACATCTAATCTCACCTGAATATTATTTTAATACAATATGTCGCCGTAGTGTAGTAGGCAATATGTTGGCCGCGGTTCAAGCCCCACGTCAGACATAACTCCAGCATAACGAAATATAAAAAATTTTCTTCGGCGGTTTCTGGCGAAAAATCTGAGAATAAATGAAAATCTTTCATTTGGAATCAACTTTAAACTGTAGGTCCCGCCACTCACGTACACAATTAACACACACAACATAAGTCGTGTGAGAAACTACGTCATAATCCTGACTGAACCAACTATGTTTGTATATGTGACCATGTCAACAATGTAGGGTAAAATTTTACTTAAAAATTTTAAATTTATTAAAGAAAAACGAACAAATTGAATTTTTCGAAAGTTTTTCTTTTTAATAACTGAACAAATTTAAGGCCAAAATGAAACACTCAATATTTTTTGTTTTTTTTTCGTTTTAAATATTTAATTGTAGCAATCACTTTTAGTTACCAGTTTTCTTATTGTATATTTAATTATCTTTGAATGATATTTTCAACTGACATTTCATTCGTCTGTGTATGGTAATGGTATGTATGTCTGTATATATGTATACGTATAGTGTATGACACAATATCTTATAAGTTCAATTTATTTATGGGCCCCAAGAAGAGCATTTACATAAATCATTAATACAATTAGCTGTGTACTAATTACTTCAAATTATTCAATTTATTTGTAGGAAATCTATTACAATAATTTACAAGTACATACAACATACAACACAAATATGACTGCCAAATATGTATTTATGTATGTATGTACACATAAAGCTCGTCGATTGTACAATTTTACACTATACACTCTACTATTCATAAGTAAATGTTTAAAATTCTCTAAGTGTGTGTTTCATACTACATACTACTACAAGTAGTGTTTCTAAAGCAACTGTAAAAGCAATAAATAATTAAGTTTGAAAGGCAAATTATTAACAAACAAAAAAAAAATTGTGAAGATAGGATTTGAAAATTGTTAGGTATCCTTATGAAAATATTTTTCACAATTTTTTTTGGAAATTTCTTTCTTTTTTTGGAGGTTCCTTTATTCTCTTTTTTATACTATATTCCTCATTTATTATTTGAATTTTATTTATATTAGAACGTCTTACACAATCTTATTTACATACATATGTTTTCAATAGAATATTCATTACATATAATGTGTAATACTTATTTCGAAGATTTTTATCATTTCAGTTCATAACACGATGTGTATTTTGTAAATTGATATTTAACAAGAGCAGTCCACACTGCCACTGCTTTGTGGCAAGTTGTTGAAGACGTATGCGAAACAGTCTACGGCCACCCTTTCTTTTTTTGTGGCTTTTATTTTTCGTATGAATTTTTATGAGGCAATGTAGTATAGAGGGGTTGAGGTAAGGAAACTATATGTACTGACAGTAAACAAAAATATAAAACAGCGGAACAGTAAGAGGCCACTTTAATAGGGATTATCAAAAAGATGACTCACTTAGTTTCACTCAGCGCCCATTTAATGACTTCTGCCGCGGGTGCAGATCCGCTGAGGAAGGGGAGACTGTTATCTACTTTCTTCGTCAATGCCCATATCTTGCAAGTTGTGGATGTTAGTCATTTGGTTCTCCAATCCTTGTCAGCTTGACAGAGATATCATCCATTGATGTTAATAGCTTGGTTTATCAAATTTTCGGGCTGGTTTTCTAGCTTAGGGTAGTCGTGCTTTAAATGTTCACCCCTTGTACTTGGTTAGTACAGAGACTGCGTTCACCTGTGGCGTCACAACGAGCCGCTATGCGTGCTCAAGTGAGGTTTTAGTATCAAAGCTACCACTCCAACCTACATACCTACCTAGTTTCACTACAGTTTTGCGGCAATTAAGAGATTCTATACCAAAATCCCCGTAGTCTAGTAGGTAGTGTATGTTGGCTTGGTCAAACAGATCCAACGAAACGAAATATGAGAAATTATTTCTTCGGCGACATCCTCTCAAATGACTTCTGGCACAAACTCTTGAGAGTGAATAAAATTTGTCATAAAAAGTTTCTCAAGAATATGTGTCGTTCGTAGTCGACTTTAAATTGTAGGTCCCACGTAGCTCACTCGAACGACAGTATCTGTATCTTACACATCAGACACAAATTCATATAGAATATAAAAAAGAGAGAGCAATTACGATCACCATTAAAAAGTGGCTCATGAGTCCACAGAGATGCCCCCTTGTTGCCATGCATTCCTATTACTTTAAGCTCAGTCTTGTTACAATACAGACTAAAATTTACTTGAAATTTAAGCTAGTAAAATAATTCAATGTAGTCTCCGAAGTCTAGTAGATAATGTATTGGCTTATTAGACCTGAGGCCACGATTTAAACCCCAGGTCAAATGTCTAAAACAAAAACGAAATATTTCTTTGGCGACTTCCTCTCAGCAAATTTCTGGCAAAAACTCTGAGAGTTAATAAAATTGCCATGAAAAGTTTCTTAAAAATTCTGTCGTTCAGCACTCATGTATAAAATTAACACACACAACGTACGCGCTGCAAGAAGCTGGGCTGTAATCAGAGATCAGGAATGAATCGTTTTTTCGCTACTCATAAGCACTCATGAAATTTTGAATATAATTGAGTCAACAATATTGAAATTTAACTACTCTGATTCATTCGTACTCACTACAACGTTGATTTATAAGTACAGGTTGAAATGAGTATGCGTACAACGTTGACATCAAACTCATACCATTCGAAATGTGTTTGATTCACAAGCCTACTCATTTAGAGTCATAACTTTAGAAAAATACTTGTAATACTCATAAATGATTCGAGTGATTCGAATCATTTATCAAAATTTACAGTAAAGTTTTTGTTGTTGCATTACAAAACAAGAAAAAGACACATAAGCAAAAAAGACAGAGCAGCAAGCAGAGCCTACACATAACATTCTAGTAAGTGTTTTAGTGTTCGTAAGCGATTCATACTTATTTTGTGATTCTTGTACATACATATGTATATGTTGAGCTATGGAAAGCCGAAATCAACAACATTATGCGTAATGTTAAGTATGAATATGATGAGTATTTCAAACTTTGAATATGAGTAGAGGTTCCATGATATTAAAATAAGTATGAATGCGCATAAGTATCAGAAATTATAAGTATGATTCGATTCTACTCATCCTTTTGAATACTCATTGCTGATTTCTGATCTCCACTAAATTCAATGTTTTACTTAAAACATAGAGACGTCCTTATTACTTTGTGTTTCCCCTATTATAAACGAAATTTAAGGGTCTGTCATTTATTTTTGTTTCTTTTTTTATTTGCGTTTACTTTGGTTTTTCTTTTTTCGCGTAAGGAGTATTTGTGCTTTGGTGTTTCTCTCTTTAAAAAAATTCAGAATTTTTTTCCTGCAGACATCATTTGTTCTGGTTGATGTTGCTGGTTGCTCTTGCTTACTGGTTGTTTATTTGTGAAATACACTTATTTTTATAAACATTCGGTTTTTTTATTTGATTTGATTTTATTTTTATTATTTATTGTTTATATTGTTGTATGTAGTTGTTGTCGTTTATGTCTTAATATCTTAGCGACACAATAAAAATAAAATATACGCGGCGTTGAAATAATCATAAAATAAATGTGTGGTAAATGTTTATATTAAACTAAAAAAAGGAATGAAAATAAATGCAAAATAATATGAAAAAATATAAGGAACGTAATAACAAATTGCTCAATTGTTTTGTTATTATTTTTGAGCAGATAAAGTGTAGTGAGTGCTGCTGGTACACATTTTTATTCTGCATGTTTCACAAGCCTTTCCTGTAATTCCTGTCTGAAATTTGATTAGAGTTGATCTCAATTTTTTATTATTCTTTAAGGGGGAAGACAAATGAGTCATGAGTACTTATAAAGCTGAGGAAGTAAAAATGTTGAAGGATTTATGATAATAATTTTTAAAAATCCACTATTACGATGGGCTCGTTCATTAATTAAAATGGAAAACATTTGGACGATTAATATGTTTATTTTTAAATCAGTTCTAACTCTTCAAAGTCTGAACAGTCTGAAATCTTCAGATATATGTAGGTTGCTGCATATATAACACTCACCTACCTCGTGGAGTTTCGAGAAGCTTATGTTCCGACAAAGCGAGCAAAGTTTTTAGTTTGTCTGAAGGAATTGATAATTAAATGAAGAAAATGTTCTTAAGCTAATGTGTTTAATGTTACTTACACATACACATACTTTGCACTACGTTAAATATCCTGGTATTTCTTAAATTTTTATCGCATATAATCATGGAGTCGCTGAGGCTTGAAGTTCAATTGATTTATCGCTTGAACTCCAAGTACATTTTTGTCTGTATTGTCATAAAACTGAACTCAAGCTAAGAGGAATTAATGGCACCTCTATGGATTCATGAGATACTTTTCATTATTTTCACATTTTCGATAGAGTGCAGAAATGTAATAAAACAAAAACGGGTTGAAATTTTGCCAAGTACAATTGGTTGGGTTAGAAATGACATATTTTTCATTCAAATGGCTGCCGCAGCTGGCCTCACAGTACCTCATTCGATCGAAGCAATTTTCGTGCACTTTTTCGAGTATATGGGGTTGTGTTTCAGAAATGGCATCATGAACGTTGGCCATCCAAAGCTTAATTAACTCTGACTTATCGGCATAACACTTTTCTTAAATGGCGTCCAACAAAAAATTGTCCAACTGTGCCAAAACACAGCTTCCTGACGACCAATTAACATCACCATTTCGGCTAATTAAAGGGCCATCAAACGTTTGATGCAATAAATCGATTGTGGCATTAGATGTATGACAAGGGGCACCATCCTGTTAAAACCAAACATCGTTAACATCAATACCATACAGAGGGGATGCAAAAAAATTGGTTATCATGGTGCCATAGGTGTATCCATTGACCGTAATGGTTGCGCCGTGCTCAATTTTCAAAGAAATATGGACCAATAAGCCTTACCATACAGTCACTCGTAATGCTTGCATTCACTTCCGTAAGACCACGTGTGGGTTTTCTGAGCCCTAAATACGGCAATTTTACTTATTATTGTACCCACTAAGATGAAAATGAGCTTCAGCCGAAAAGATGATTTTTTTTTATCAAAATCGACATCATCGTGCAGTTTCTCGTTGGCCATGTGGCCAACTCTTGAACCAATTGAACTTTGCAAGGCATTATCTTTACAAAATTATTTAGCAAAATTCGACGTAACCTGTTCCAATTCTTGAGAACGATGACGAGCCATACACTCTCAGCCACAGTTTCGATGTTTTCAGATATACGCACCGTACGAGCACGATCATGTCTTGGCGCATCAACGATGAAACCATTTTCACGAACTTTTGTAATAAACTTTCGTATACAGTTCACTGTTGGTCCCTCTCTACGACCAAAATATCTTTTTCAAAATTTCCCGACCAATTGTCTTTGTTTTGGAAATAAATCCCAACGTTGCTCAAGCGTGTCCCTCGTATAACGCGGTGGTTACGTTCCAGGAAAATTCCGCGTTATGTAATTCGCGTAATTGAAGACTTAGCTAACTTCTAACTGTAATGATATTTTTTAATTTATCATTTATGTTTTGAAAGCAAAAACGGGTAATACCCAAACTGTGTAAGGCAAAAATAAAAAGCATTGCCATTTTCAATTTCGCGTTATACAAGTCGAAATTTCGCGTTGTAATGAAATAGTTTTTTTTTTAAATCGCGTTATATCGAAAACGCGTTGTAGAAGTACCGCATTATACGAGGGAGACCTGTACATACATATGTACTGAATTTTGTGACAAAATAGTTTAAGAATAGAATAGTTTAAACCCCACAAAATTTTACCTTCTCTTAGCAGTCGTTTGGTAAAAGCTCTAATAGTAAATACATTTTTTCAAAAATCTTTCGTTCGTAGTTGACGTTAAACTTTTGCTTCCTCTGCTAATGTATGCAATAAGAACACACAATGCGGGTGGTGTAAGAAACTAGGTTGTAATCCCGACTAAAGAATTGTAATAAAATAAGAAAAATTCATTTCAAAAATATTTTTCTCTTGCATTACAATTATAAGTTCTTTAAATCTTAAAAAACTTCCGATACTTACAAATTGTAGGCGGTGGGCTTTAAGTCTTGAATGTGTTGTAAAGCATTATAAATTTCTGTAAGTACTGTTATATGAGAATTAAAATTAATAGAAATAGAGAAACAGTTTTTATAAGATTTTAAGGTAGATCACATTCTTACAATATCTAAATTGTAGCATATACTACATATTACTCTTCAGCGGATTTAAAAACAGGTTCTATTTTTTTTTTTTTCTTTAATAAAGTCAATTAAAAATGGTAACTTTCTTGAAAACTTTTTCAATAACCAATACCAATAATTTGAAATTTAATAAAAAAAATAAAAAAATACTTTAAAATGAAAGAAGTATTCATTATCATCATCACACTATAATTTAGTAGTGGTAGTGATAGTATAAGTATTATTATTGGCTTATTTTTATATGATTGCCCCCACCGTATTAAAAAAAATACGGAGAAGTCAATGAACTTTTGGGACAAAAAACAAAAAAAGAAAAAAAATTGAAAAGAACATTAAAATCTATTTTCTGTGTCTCTATCAAATACATATTTTAACACTAGAATAAGAAACAAATCTGAGACACACACACACTGAAACAGAAGAACTAAATAGAAAATCTAAATAGATACAATGGAGCAGCAGAAAAGGAAAATGAATTTATTGTCATCATCATTAGACAGCCACAGCATCAGCCTCAGCCGTTGTCTCAGTCTCAACTTCATCATCGATTGGTACCACCAAAATGAAATACAATAAAATTAATGTATTAAAATGAAAATAAAAAGACCCAAAAGACAGAACAAGAAAAAAAATTGATAATCATAAAAATAAAAGAAGAAACTAACGAATGAGACAACAAAAAAAAAAAACGAGCGATTAAAAATTAACATAAATCAGCCATAAATTAAATGAGGTAAAATACTTATAAAAATAAATGCGTGTATTTCTTCATTCTTAAAGGTAAATTTTCAAAAAAAAAAAAAACAAAATAATAAAATAAACTAAACAACAACAACAACAAACTAAAGCCATTCAACAAAATTGTATTGAAATTTTATATTGAAATACCCACACAAAGTCAGAAAGGGGAACTAAGAAAAAAAAATATTTGGTACGAAAGAAATTAAAAACCAGCATCATTTACAGGCAACAACAAAAACAACAAAAATTGGGGGGAACAAAACATCGTTGAAAATAATAGATTTTAAATCAAATACGCCATACGATAGAGAGACAATTAATAAGTATTCAAACTTAAAAATACGTAGAAAAAAGGAAAAAAAAATAGGAAACATTAACTAAACTATACAACACACACGCACATACGCAAACACTTACACAATGGGAGAAAGCCAAAAAGAAGCAAACTAAATAGCACACACACAGTTCAATAAAAATAAATTTAAAGTTTAAAATAAAAACAGAAACAAAATAGAAGATCGAAATAAAAAAACATGTCATTGCACGCAATCTAAGAATTTCAAAGACGACAATCGATTCGTATGGGGCTTTGCTGTAAGACAACCACGTTACTGATCACTTAATTGCGTAATTAACTCTTTAAGCAAGCGTGCTTGTAACTCTAAAAACTCAGAATGAAAAAACATTCATCTACGTAGTCCGTCCTTAAAGAATTACATACTTAATTAGTCAGTACCAGAGATCAGCAATGAGTATTCAAAGACGTGAGAAGATTTGAATAATACTCATAATTTCTGATACTTATTCGCACACATTCATACTTATTTTAATATCATACTCATGCTACTCATATTCAAAGTTTGAAATACTCATCATATTTATTTATAAGAATCACAAAATAAATATGATTCTCGTACGAACACTAAAATACTCACTTAAAGGTTGTGTGTTTGCTCTGCTTGCTGCTCTGTCTTTTTTTGCTTATGTGTCGTCTTTTTTTTTTTTTTTTTGTAAATGCAACAACAACTAAAACTGTAAATTTTGACATGAGCGAAAATACGATTCATTGCTGTTCTCTGGTCGGTACAACCCTTTAATTAGATTTAAGACCTAGCTTCTCACCGCACTTATACTGTTTGTGTTAATTTTATATATGAATGGCGGGTACCTACAAGTTTAAAGTCAACTCGGAACAACATATTTTTGAGAAACTTTTCGGTGGCAATTTTATTTACTCTCTGAGCTTTTGCTAGAAATCTGCTAAGAGAAAGTAGTCACCGAAGAAATATTTCTTTTCATATTTCGGTTTATTGGAGACGTCTGTGGCCTTACGTCTAATAAGCCAACACACTACCTGCTAAACTATGGCATGCAGCATAACCGCAATGGTGCGTACTTAGTAGCGTATATCCACTTCCATTTAGGTTATCTAATTTTGCGCTCGAAAAACGTTTGGTTAGTTTAAATAGTGTGAAATTACGTCGAACCCAGAGCAGTTGTAGGCTTCGTCGGAATCATATGTTAATAAAAACCTGTACAAAATTAAGATCATATGGTGCTGCATATCAGGATTGGCAGCGCAACTTGATGTTTAAATTGAAGATTTTTATTTTCACTATCGATTCTTAAAACTCTCGCTTTCTAGTCTTCATGCGAAATTTTGTAATAATCCGAAAGCCTCCTGAAGTAGTAAAACTTTTTCACTTCAAAATTTTATATCACTCTTTAAATTACATAACTCCTTGAGACAGAGTATGAGATTCAGTGAATCAAATTCCTCGCCACTGCAGTCTTTGTGACATGGAGATGCTTTATAGAAGCATTTTGTGCTGAAGCAGTTAATTGTGCTTCAAATTCTAATAAATTTGCCAGGAACCATACACAATCTTTCAAAATTAAAACATCAAAAATGTTTGGGAAACTCTCCATTTTTCTTATAAGTTTCCGATCATTTATTCTACAAATACAAGATTGCCTATTAAATAATTACATACATACATACATAATTGGCCATTACAACCCTTCAGTCAGGATTACGGCCTAGCTTCTCAACACCACTCATGTTGTGTGCGTTAATTTTATACATGAGTGGCTGGACCTACAGTTTAAAGTCGACTCCGAACGACAGATTTTTTGAGAAGCTTTTCATGGCAATTTTTACTCTCAGAGTTTTTGCCAGAAATCTGCTGAGAGGAAGTCACCGAAGAAATATTTTCATATTTTTCGTTTTGATGTCTGACCTGGGATTCGAGCTCGGGCCTTTCGTCTAATAAGCCAACACACTTCCTACTAGACCATAAATAATTACATATATGATTTATATAATTCATCATTACAACCTTTCAGTCAGGATTACGACCTAGTTGCTTACACCATTTATGTTGTGTGTGTTAATTTTATACATGAATAGTGGGACCTACAGTTTTACGTCAATTCCGAACGACAGATTTTTAAGATTTTTGACTTTGCATGGCAAGGCCGAAGAAATATTTCGTTTCATATTTCGTTTTGTTGGTGATGTCTGACCTGGGGTTTGAACCGAGGCCTCATGTCTAATAAGCCAACACTTCACTTCAGTATTTAATTCATACTGTGTGGTGCCCACAGTGGGTAAAATTTTTATGTCAAATTTCTTGATCAAATTATTCATGACCTTTGATTATTTGAAAAAGGCATCATCATCTTTATACTGACTTTTAATAACTTTTTATCAAAGATTTGTTATTCTTGTGGACGAATAAATATTCTTATTTGATTAAAAAATTTATTAAAATATTGCCATGCGTTAGTTTCTTAAGATATTTTAATTTAATCACCAACAAAAAAAAAGAGAAATAAAAACGTCAGCGTTAATTTTAAATTTAATTTTAACCAAAATTAAACTGTACCTACTAAATGTAAATCTAACAATTGACGTCATTTACTATCTTTTGAATGTTTTAACTATTTTCGTTAATTTTATTTTTAGTTTCTAAGGTTTTTTCCATTAATTTTATTCTTTAAACTAAAATAAGAGTAATAAAATAATAATAAAAAAACAGTCAACCTAACGTCTTTAGTTTCTTGCTAGATCAGCAAATTATTTAAAGCAATTTGAAATTTTTACAGTGATGGTCAAAACTATAACACTATTTCAGAAAAACAAAAATGAAATTAAACACTTTGTGGTTATTATTTAAAATGTTAAAAGTGTTGAATAAAATAATAGCAGCACACACTGATACAGAACATTTTTAAGCGGCAAAAAGTTACATTTTTTTTAAAAGACATTTGAAACGGAAATGGAATTGGCGTGTTGAAATGGTTAAAATGCTCGTTTACACACCCAAATAATCCAAATTCAATAACCCGGAGGAGGCGAAAAGTAATTTCATCATGGTTTTTGAATTTTTGTTGTAAGGGGCCTCAATTCCCTCCAAACAATTCGTCTATTTACTACAGATTTAGATCTATTTTTGTACGTACATACGTACGTAATTGGCCATTACAACCCTTCAGTCATGATTACGGCCTAGTTTCTTACACCACTCATGTTGTGTGCTTTAATGTTATACTTGAGTGCCGGGACCTACAGTTTAACGTCGACTCCGAATGACAGATTTTAAGAAACTTTTTAATGGCAGGTTTATTTACTCTCAGAGTTTTTGCCAGAAATATGCTGAGAGGAAGTTGCCGAAGAAATATTTTTTTTTCATATTTCGTTTTGATGTCTGACCTGGGGCTCGAACCCGGGCTTTTATGTCTAATAAGCGAACACACTACCTGCTAGACTACGGCGACCGATCTATTTTTATGCAACAAACAAATCCTGTCGAATTAATGTACTTTGACAATACAGTCTTGTTAACCAAAGAATATTTCGACATGCAAAATAAGCTGAACTCCAAATAAACGTCAATTAATCGCAGAATATAAGTGCTACTGGTAGCACTCCACTTAGTTACTTATTTAATTGGCCTTTACAGCCCCTTTGTTGAATTCCGACCTGACTTTTCGAACGTCATTAGTAGTTTGTCACAACAATCGATGACATGGCTTTCTCAATTTGGTCTTTTTAACGCAGACATGGTCGTTCTTTACCGATGATTCCTGAATCCAATAACCGTCTCGCCGGAACAATCATTCGAAAGACATTACAGAGTCAGTGTGGCCAGTGTGTGTTAATGCGCTAAACAATACCCACAATTTTGAGCAATGCATACAGCTCATTATTGCTTCGTATGCGGAAATTATCGTTAACTCACACTGGACCTACGTCGACGGTATGGGTTTTCGCCGCCATCTGGGAGCCAATACACTATACGTCCCTACTGGCAATATATTCTTCGTTTTACTGTCGTTACCTATTTTAGCAGACAAGCACTGAAGACAACAGTAATATCTCACTTGATAAAGTTATAAAGGTCGCATGATAAACGTCGTTTCGCATGTTGTGTAAAGATTCCGAGAGGACTTGACTTAGCTGCGGAAGTTGCTCAACGTAATACCCCAGAGTCTTCTTAGTTTCGAAGGAATACCAAGCTTTAGACGTTGTGGCAAAAACACGATTCCTAATAGGACTATCGAAAGTTGCCTTATAGTCTACAAAACTATGGATATTCGTTGGATATTCTATAGAATTTTGGGGTCGTGTGAATATATGGTGGATGCTGGTGAGAAACTGATCCATATCCGTACTCTAATAGATAGTGTGTTGGCTTATTAGACGTAAGGCCACTGTTCAAACCCTAAGTCAGTAATCGCCAACAAAATGAAACAAATATTTCTTCGGTGACTTCCTCTCAGCAGATTTCTGGAATAAACTCTGAGAGCAGATAAAATTGTCAACTTTAAACTGTAGGTCCCGTCACTTATGTATATAATTAACACGCACAACATAAGTGGTGTAAGAAGCTAGGTCGTAATGCAGACTGAAGGGTTGTAATGAACAATTATGCATGTAAGTATGTAACAAAGTTATGCTGAAACCATGTCATGCATAGTCTTGTAGGTAGTGTGTTGGCTAATTAGACGAGAACTAATAATTCAACACCCGATCCAAAAGCTGTGTCAAAGCAAAATGTAAAAATAATTCTTTAGGCTACTTCCTCTCATTCAACTTCTGCAAAAACCTTGAGAGTAGAATAACATTGTTATGAAAAGTTTCTTCAAAAATCTGTCGTTTGGAGTCGGCATTTAACAGTAGGTCCCAGCACCCCCATATATAAAATTAACACAAACAACATAAGTGGTGCGAGAGAGAAAAACGTGTGCTTAAATTGCTTAGTATGCAAAAACTAATGTCTTTGGAAGCTTAATGTAATGGTCTCTCGTTAATTTTTATTCACATTCAATTCGGTTTTTTGGCACTTTCCATTTTTAAGTTTTTGTTAATATTTCAAGTAGTTTGGTAGTGTTAAATTCTTTACTTACAACAAAACATTTTATAAAAATATGGCTAAAAATGAAAGAATGTCGTATTGGTGTATTTCAATATTAAAAGAATATCCTGTAAATATTTGCATATTCAACTGAAAATATTACAAATTCTTTTAAAAATCATTATTTATGAACAAAAATATTGCAAAGAATTTAACTTCCATGCTATATTTTTTGTATTGACTGTAAATCATCACCAAATTATAACAATAATAACAATAAGCACAGAGAAAGAGAGGTAAAACACAAACTACAAAAATAATTCATTGATTGTAACCTGCTTTGTGTAATAAAAAAACGAAGAAAAAAAAATGAAAAAATCGAAAACGTAAATATGCCAGTGCAGATGCGTGTGAGAGAGTACAGAGAGGAGATCTCTCATACTTGCTCACAAGTGTATTCTACCTTAATCAACCAATCTTTCTCTTTCTCTCTCTAACTCTCACCAAATAACAATATCATTATTTATTAGTTTTAGTAAAAATGTGTTACAACAACAACAGCAATAACAGCAACAACTATGAAATAAAAAAAATAATTTGGTTTTTGTTTTGTTTTGTACTCCTCTCAATTGTTGTTATTGTTTTTTGTCATAGAGCGTGTAATACTACAAAAAATGTAAATGTATGTGTGTGTGTGTATCTGTGTTTCGGTGTATCGATGTATGCGTGCATAAGTATTTGATTTTATTATTTTAATCTCTCTTATTGGCCAACATGTACATTTAAGTATTTATTATTGTTGTTGGTATTTAATGTGCGTGTAGTTTTCATTGGTTAAAATAATTTTTTTTTGTTATTGTTGTTGTTGTTATTATTATATACAATACAATACAATACAATACTTTTTTTTCTGCTGTACAGTACAGTTATTGTTTGTATTATTTTTTTTATTTTTACTTGGTATTTTTTTTTCGTAAGTATTTGTACTTGTATTTGTTGTTATTATTATATTTAAAGTTATTTGTTGTAGGTTGATGACTATTTTTTTTCTTGTTTTTGTTATTTTAGCTGTACACTAGTGTTGTTATTGTTTTTGTAACACACACTGTAGGTACAAATAAGTAGATAGTTATGATGGTACAGCGTATTATTGTAGTCTCTTGTACTCTGTATTGTATTGTATTGTATCGTGTTATTATTTATAATAGTTTCTCAATAGTCTTCTTAGTTAAATAGATATCGTGCCGTACATACGTGCATATGGTGTTGAGGTAAGGTAGTGTGTGAGTGTGTGTGTGTAATAATGTAAGAGAGTGGGTATTAATACAAATATTTGTATCTAGGCAAGTTACGCCCCTTTAATAATGACAATTTAGTTTCATTTTTATTTTTATTTTTTTTATATGATTATTCGATATAATAACGTTTATTTGCTTCTTATTATTCTTTTTCTTAATGTTATTGCTGTTGTTGTTGTTATTGTTGTTTTTAATCGTCAATATACCGAAATTAACTGTCGTCTTAATTTACATTTTATAACCATAAAATACTTGATTTTTCTTATTTCTTTAACACCAACAGCCCAACAACCAGAGATTTTAAATCACTTCTCTTCACTTGTTTTTCCCTCTTCGCCGTCTTCGTCTTCTTCTTCTTCGACGTCTTTAAGACATTCTTTTGTTTAAAAAGAGTAATTTGGTTTTTTTGTATAACAAAAAAGGTCAATACCGGTCATATGGAAATTTTAGTTAAAATTTGTTTTTATTTTTCTTAATTTTTTTTTTTCAACAAAAAGCTTAAGGGAGAGAGAGAGATGTTTTAAAATTTATTTATTAAAATTGTTTTTTATTTGTATATTCAATTCATTTTATATTAAGTGCGTGGATTTATTGCAAGTTTTTGATATCTCTACGCAAAATAATCTTCATCTCTACGGTTCTAGAAGCGATTTTAAAAACTTAAAACGTATGGAAAAGTAATTGTTTTTGAAAAGAGAAACGAAACCCAAAGAAAATATTTTTTTTTTTAAATTGAAAATCTCCAATATTTTTGAAAAAGAATACAAAAAAAATTGTTAATAATCAAAAAACTGTGAAAAAAATTATATAAAAAAAATATAAATAAAAAATAGTAAGTTTAAATACGAAAAAAAATGTTTTTATATACAAAAATCTTGTATATTTCAACATTTTCAATAAAAAATAAAATAAATAAAATACAAAAAAATAAAATAATACAATGATTTAAATTGTAAAACAAAATTATTTAAAAAATAGCTACATTTTCAATAAAAAAAATAAAATACAAAAAAAAACAAAATGTACATAAAAATAAAATAATACAATGAAAAAAATTGTAAAATGTAAATTATTTAAAAAATAACTATTAAAAAAATTTGAAATAAAAAATTAAATTCCCAAAAATTTTAATTTTTATATAAAAAAAAGAAAAATTTTTTAACGAAAATTAATAAAATTTTCAATAAACCAATATTTTCAAATAAAAAGAAAAATAAAATATAAATCGATTAGAAATTATCAATTCAAAATATTCCAAGAATAAAAGAACAAAAAAATTTTTTTTTTTTTAATTTTTAACAAAAATAATATTCCCTTATTTCCATTAAATGAATTTATTTCCATAAATTCAAATAAAGCGTGTTTTAATAGCAAAAAATTTTTTAAAATTGTGTTGTAAAATATATTATTCAATGTTTTTACTTTAAATAAATAAAAATATGTAAATAAATCGTTTCAGTATAATTTATTAAGTGAAATAAAGAATATACTACAATATTGTAATATTTTCAACAAATAAAAATAAAATACATAAAATAACAGAAAGAAAAATAGTTTTCATAAAATGTGTATTAAAATAAGTTTTTAAAATAATTCAAAAATAAATTTTAGTTATTAAAAAATTAATAAAAAAATGTTTTTCCTCTAAATATGCTATCCAATGTACTTCGAATAATAAGATCATTCACGATAAACGTGCAATGAAAAAATATTCACTAAAGAAGTGATTAATTTTCAGCTAAAACAATAAAAATAAGAATTAAAGTGATAAAGTTAAAAAATTAATTTTTTTTTTGGAAAAATAGGGGTTTTGCAGATTTATTATTAATAAAAAAAAATTTAGTTTTAATAATAAAAAATTCTTCATTCAATTTTTAAAATATTAAATATAAAAAATTACGTGAAAAATGAAATAAAAATTGGAAAATAAAATAATATCATAAAACAAAAAACAAAATAAAAACAATGTGAAAAAAATAACTTTCTACAAAAAAAAAAATTAATCTCCAGATATTTTCAAAAACGACAAATTAATTAAAAATTTAGCATTTTTAACAACTGCTGCTAATAAGTTAAGGAATTCTTAAAGTACGTAAAGGAATATAAAATTTATGGTAATTTTTTAATGCCTATTTTATTTGCAATTGAAGACTTCGGAATATAAGCATGATTCCATTTTGGTCAAATAAATGGGTTGTAGGATTCGTACTATAGATTCAAAGATAGATGTGATTTGAAACTTAAAAGTGCTTATCTACAAAGACAATTGCTCTGTTTATGAAGTGCTCAAGATATCAATTTTATAATTACATCCAATTAACGAAAACTGCGGCTCGATTATGGATGACAACCGAACTTTGTAGTGCAAAAAAAAAAATATTAAAAAAAAATCTTGCTTGTCAATTGCCGTATGTTTACCATTTTTAGCAATTGACAACTCAACTGGAGTACGGATGCCATCCCCAATCGAACCATTAAAAATTAATTCCTTTAACGCATGAAGTAGCCTCAAAAAAGCCAGGGTAGAGACCCCAACCTGTACCAAAAGACAAAGGCTTTAAAGTAGGACCAAGGAAAGTATCACTTCACAGCAAACGAAATATACTAAGAGGGTTGGAAAAGTTATACTTTTCGATGCAACAAAGATTAGTTGATTTGTGTCAGCATTTATATGAACGCTGCCCTCCAAAGACTTCTTAAGACCGAAAACATAAAAAGACAATTAAGGACGGCGAAGGGGGATAGATAATTTGGGAATGCTTCTGCTTTTTTGGCGATCATATAATATTCTCTAGTATCAGAGAAAAATACATGCATACATAATTGGTCCTTTCAACCCTTCAGTCAGGATTACGACTCCACTTACGCTTTGTGTGTTAATTTTATACATGAGTGGCGGGGGACCTACAGTTTAATGTACATTTCGAACGACAGATTTTCGAGAAACTTTTCATGGCAATTTTATTTACTCTCAGAGGAAGTCGCTGAAGGAATGTTTCGTTTTATATTTCGTTTTGTTTAGATGTCTGACCTGGGGTTCGAACCGAGTTCTCACGTCCAATAAACCCACGAAACCCCGAAGGGTTGTAAAACCAATTAAGTAAGCTCAGTATCCTATTTTCTGTGATGTTTTTTCTAAATAGGTGAATTTATAATACTTTCGCGGCAAATATATTACAAAAAAGAAGGAGCCTATGAGCTAGTATTTTATTAATAAAAGGATTTAATGATACTATTATAGAAGCATATTGTTTTTTATATTACAAAATATCCCTTTTACTTCTTTCAAGCATTATTCGAAGAGTATGTCTCTTTTAAATCTTGAGCCAATAATAAAGGTAGACTAATATAATTGGTTAAATTAAAAAAGGATAGTAGAAAGTTTATCAATTGCTGCAAATCTAAATAAAATAAAAAAATATATAGACAATTTTTTTAATAAAAAAATATAAATTAATTAAACCCTAAAAATATGCCACATATCTTAAATATTGTTGATCCCCTAATAACCTACATTGGAAAACCTAGTAACAATTTTGTTAATAATAAATAAAATATCTAAATACAGAAAACTACCATTAGGTAACTTCATGTAAAACAAAAAGAAAGTCTAAAAATAAATTTAATATGCGTTTCAAAAATTTATGTCAAAAATTTTCCCCAAAAGTATGCTATAATAACAGTTATTAGCTTTCAAAAAAACTACATGTTGTAACTAAAATTTTACTAAATCCTTTGAAGTTAAAAATAAGATTAAATTAAGAAAAAGAAAAATTAAAAATGCTACTGCAATAGAAGAGGATATACTACATTAGGCTAATGTCCCTTAAAGTAGGCTAAATGAAAAAAATATTTCTGATGAAAAAAGGACAACTAAATAAATATTTGAAACGTAAAAATTAGGAAAACATTATTAAACCATTAAAATATTTAAAACTATTTACAGAAATAGAATTTCGAAGACTATAAAACATTCTTTGCATTCAAAGCCAATAAAGGATTCTCAAAATTGTTTGATTTGTTAACAAAAACTTTATATATTGTATTCAAATTTCATATTTATATAAAGAAATATTTACCAATAGTTTAAGTTATTTAAATAAAATGTTTAGAAAAACTTTACTAATTTTGAAAATTTTGTTTTTTTATTTTCAGAATTCCGTCCACTTATTGAAATTTAATATTAAAAAAAGACAAAAAAAAAAACAATACGAATAGAAGAAGAAAAAAGGCATTGTAAAGAACAAAACTACACTAATGCTGGGGTCATTATGTTAATTTTCCCCTTGAAAACAATTTGATACAAAAAGCTTAAAATGGATATTTAGCTTCAAAGAATTTCTCTTAAAAAAACGGGAAACAAAAAACAATTTTTTTTTATAAAAGACATCCACTAATGGCCCATGCAGTTTACATATGGCGAAAACTATAACTAAATAAACAAATAAACAAAAAAAATTAAAATTCATAACAAACAAAGAAACAAACAAACATACAACAAAAAAAGGATTTCATTTGCTTAAGCAACAAGGAAACAAAACCCTTAAAAAAAAACCTTTCATTCACTCTATTCACTCACAAATAAACAAAAAACAAGAGAAATAAAAAACGATAAGCAAAAGACAGTAGAAAACAGAACTTTTTTGTTTTTTGTTTAGCTAAACAAAAAAACAAATATATTTTACGCAAATGACTGAATCAACACAATTACAAACAGCTGAAAATAATAACGCAGGGGTTGTTAAAATGGAACCATTACCGCCTGCCACTACTGCATCGACAGCCAATACAAATTTGGCCACATCGCCAGCACCATCATCGGTTATGGAACAACAGACACAGCAACAGCAAACCGCTTCGATAATATCAGCAACACTACAACAACAACAACAATTACAACAACAGCACCAACAACAACAATACGCTTTAAAATGGAATGATTATCAAACCTCAATGTTGAGTTCATTTCGTCATTTGCGTGATGAAGAAGATTTCGTCGATGTCACATTGGCCTGTGATGAGCGCTCCTTTACTGCCCACAAAGTGGTGTTAAGCGCCTGCAGTCCATATTTTCGTAAACTCTTAAAAGCAAATCCCTGTGAACATCCAATAATTATACTCAGAGATGTACCAGCCGATGATGTGGAGAATTTATTAAGGTAATACATGAAAAAATTTATTTAGCATACTTTAAAGCTTTAAGTTAAAATAAATTTGCATGTTTAGGGGATATGAAAAAAATTATTTCTGAATTTGTAAAAACTAATCGGCATTAGTTGCTTTCATTATTACACGCATCCTTAAATTAAAGAAAGCTGATGGCTTATATACTTTTAGGCGCATAATATAAAAAATGGTTGGACAGTAGGCGTTTTAATCTAAAATCAAAATTTAAACCTTTGATTATCTTCCAAGCTTTCATAAAAGTTTTAATTTTGAATTGTTAAGAACAAATCAGGGGGTAAATGTACAAAAAAGTAAAATTTATTGTTTACTTCTAGGCGCATAATATTAAAATATGTCCTAGAATATTTAAAACCATTGAAATATTGAAAAATTTAATAAGAAATTGATCATTTATTTAAATTAATCTACTTTGAGAACTATCTTTTAAAAAACTTTTCCATAAATCGGTCTTTTGTTCTACCGCATTATGTACTTATTTAACTTAATTGGTCATTACAACATTTCAGTCAGGATTACGACCTAGATTTTCACGTGTTGAAGTATTTAAATTTTAACCAAGCTCCCTAAGAAATTATTTCATTATCCAAATAAATTTGATGGAAAAAATTTGTACATCGGGTGTTGTCTTTAGAGAGTCATACTTCCAATTATATTCAATCCTATATGAAATTTGTGATTCCATTAATGAAGCTTTCGACAATAGTTTTGCATTATATATTCTGATTACTTGCCTCAGTGGTAATAGCAGTCCACTTTAGTGATAAGTACTTGTTTCACGCCATAGATCTAAAACTCACCATAAAAAATAACTCAGTTAAACTATTTACTAGGGAACCCCCCACCCCCAATATATGCAATATTTTATAATAGTTTAAATATTCATTTATTTTTATTAATTGCAATACAATTACAAACAGTTGTTTATAATATATATTCTCTCAATTGGATTAAAACTGCGCAATTTCCTTTAATTAATAATTTTTTATAAACAGAATTTTTACTTAAAAGTATGCTACAATTATTCCAAAAAACTGAACTTGAATTTGATAGAAAGCTATGATAAAACGGCATAGCTAAACATGTGCATAGTCAAACCGTTTTTATTTAGAGATTATAAACATATAATTATGCGAAAAGTATGCCACATTTTTTCAAATTTAAATATTTTAATGTGTATTCTTATCTAGAATAGGGGGTAGTATTTACTGCTTTTCATTAGATATAATTTTTGGATTCTTAATTTAAAAAAATATGCATTATTTTCTTTAGAATCAATTACAATTTAAAGTGATGCCATCAATTTAGTGATTGAACTCCTAAAACTATGTTATTACAGGTCTAAAAGTATGCAGCACTTTTTAAATTTTATTTTCAATTTCCGTTCTATAAATTTTTAACACAGCGCTCTAAAAACTAGGGTTTAAATACCCTAAAACATATTTTTTTTATGCATTTAACCTGAAAGTATGCAATAATTTCATTAGCCTATATATTATTGCTACTTTTATTTACAATTTCGCAAAAATCAATATCATTTTGAAATTCCCTGTTTTATTTATTTATTTTTACAAAAACAAAAGAAAAAACTTTTAATTTTATTATTTTAATTTTTAATTTTATTCACTCTAGTTTCATATACAATGGCGAAGTCAATGTTGGCCATGAGCATTTATCGGAATTTTTGAAAACCGCTCATTTACTGCAAATACGAGGCCTGGCCGATGTGAACAATGGCGCGGCTCCACCATTTACCTCCACACTGACTTCCTCAACGCCAGCTAGCAAACTTAATAGCAGTCCTATGAATAGCCAATTTTCGGGCAGTGCGAATAAATTAAATTTTCTAACAGCTGCCACACAAGCACTCAGTAATGCCTCGAACTCGCCATTTACAACACCCTCGTTGGGTTCGACGACACCTCTTAATAATCTGTTAAATAATAGTGGTAACATCAGCAGCAGCAGCAACAATAACAACAACAATACCAATAATAATAACAGCAATAACAACAACAACAATAATAATAGCAGCAGTAATAATAATAATAACAACAACAATAATAGCAATAACAATAACAGTGGAAAAACACCAGCCATACAGGAATTAAAGGCCTCGTCAGCGTCTCCCGTAAGAAAATCGAACAATAGCAATAAAGTAAAGTAGACAACTTCCGGAAATCTATACTGAATTGTCGCGAAACATAAGAGTTATTTGTTTGTTTAATAACAACAATTTGTTTTTCTATTTCTATTTTCTTTTTCTTTCTTTCTTTATCGTGTTGTAAATAAAGGCCAATCATTGGGATTTAACGGACTCGGATAGCAATCGCAATAGCCATTTGACACCGCCACCACAGAAAAGAATAAAAAGCGCCGATTTGTTTAGGGCCCAACATGGTATCAGTCCCGAACGTTTACTAATTGATCGTGAGTTTCCTGTCGCCGGCCAGCATGCATTGACAAGGAATCGTGATCGCAGTCGTGAAACCTCACGTGATCGTGATCGTGACCGTGAAATGAGAGAGTCTCTGTTGGGTCAGGCTTTAGAAAATTCAAATGGTTTGCAGGTAAAAATAAATTTAAAATGTCTTAATTTTTTATTTAAAACAAAACAAATTCAATTCAAATTTTAATTATTTATAAAAACCAATTGTTTACTACTTTTCTCTTAGAAACAACATCCCGATATGGCTTCATTGCATGCCCAGAGCGCTGGTGAAGATTCAAATAGTTCCGATACTGAACCATCGGATCGTGGTGGTGATGGCCAACATGATGGCACTATGGATTCCATGGACAATCAACGTACTCATTCCTTCCCCAATGCCTTTTTAGGTTTACAAGGTATACCTGGCCTATTGCCCGGTCCCTCCGGTATGGGTGCTAATGATTTTGGTAAGTCCAAATTTATTTCCTTTTCTATTCTATTACATAACCAAAAAATTTATTATATAACGTATACATACTCGTATATACAATTAAAATTTATTTTATTTACAATACAATATATTAAAATACATATTATATATATTTGCCTCTTGTTGTTATGTTGACAAAATTTTATGCTCTCATCTCGATTTGAAAAACGATATTTTGAAAACCGTAAACGTATTAATCGATAAATCATTCTTATCAGCATCAAAACAAAAAAAAAAAATTCAAACCAATTGGAATACTTTTAAGCCTAATTTGCATAAATAATTTTTAAATTCATTGTATTTATATAAAAAATATAATAAAAAATTAATAATAAAAACGCATGTATAAAAATACATATATTTAAAGGAACACAAATAATGGCAAAAAATCAATGAACATTCGAAAAGAAGAAAAAATGAAACAAAAACTAAAACATATTGGCTTAGAAAAATAATTGGCTAAAATCAGGTCTATTTTGTTTAATTATTTGAAAAAAAAAATTTGTAAAAGACTTATGAAAACAAAAATTTATACGAAATAAATTTGCCATTATCTTAGTTATAGAAAATATTACAATTAAAAAGAAAAATTTCTACACCATAAAGGAGTTAATTTTTTTTTATATTTGAATAAAAGTCTGTTTGTCCGCCTTAAATTATACTCGAAGCTATCAAAAGCAAATATAATGTTATTATGGAAACAGATCCATAAACATTGTTCTTAATTGCAGTCTCCTAACATGTGTTATAAAAACTAATTCTGATTAGATATTTCTGCAAAAGGTCCCCAAAAACGCTGTTGATAATTTCAAACATCCAACATCTTTATCGAGAAGAACTGTGTAATTTTGCCTTGATATTCCTTATCCTAAAGAAACACTAGCTACGTGTTGGCTTATTAAGCATAAGGCCTCGGTTAAAACCCCTGGTCAGACATTAAAATGAAAATATAAAAAAAATATATTTCTTCTGCTACTTTCTATCATTAGATTTCGAGAAAAAAAAACTCTGAGAATAAATAAAATTGTCATGAAAAACTTCCCCAAATAAATTCAAAATGGCGGTAACAATTTTCAAGTAAATCTGATTAATTTTTATAAACCTTGACCGCCATATTGGATCTGCCATTTTGAATTTTTTAAATCTGAATGAAGATCTATAATCAGCGACCCCAAAAACCTCTGAGTAACAATTTTCAAGTAAATCTGATTAATTTTTAAATGTGTTTCTTTTTCTCTTGCACGCCTTGACATAAACCCACCCCCTAGTTTAAGGGTGCATGCAAACAATTTGGCTTTGGGCTCATTTTAAAGAGCAAAGATCAATTGTCAATTTCTGCGATTTTAGCGATGATTCTAACACGTCAATGTTTAGCTCTACAATTTTTCAAAAATTGCCAAAAATGCTTTTTTTCTAACCCAGATTCGTGTTCAGCGCGCAAAATGCCTTCGCAAACACCTGGAGTCATCTTATTTGCACAAAAAAGTCCAAATTTGCAGGGCTATGTTATTATGTATGTATCACGAAACTGTCTATTAAATTTCAATACTTCTTGAGGTCAGATAGACGAAATTTTAAGGCCAACTTCAATACGGTGTCAGTAGCACATAATAACACGAATAATTTAAGTAGAGCAGGACGGCAGTGCATTTTTCTCTTCTATTGTCGCAATGATGAGTAATATATTTAAACTTTTCATTGCCTTAATTACAGCACTTATGTCCTTGATAGCCTGTCTTTGATTTAATTTTCGTGCAGTTTCTCGTTGGCTCATCTAGCGAAGCGAAAACGAAGCGGCTTCACGGCTTCAGCTCTTGAACCAATTGAACCGAGATCTTTTAAAAAAAATTCAACGTAACCTGGTCCATGAAATGTTCAATTCTTGAGAAAAATGACGAGTTGATATTGATGGATATTCACGGATACTCTTAGCCACATCATCGATGATTTCGGATGGATGCACTGTACGAGCAGGCTCATGTCTTGGCGCATCAACAATGAAACCATTTTCCCAACTTTATCAATAAACTTGCGTATACAGGGCACTGTTGGTCCTTCTCTACGATCAAAATTTTGTACGACAATTGCCTTTGGGAAATAAATTTCCAATAAATCTCAACCTTGACTAAGCGTCAGATTCAAAATAGCCGATGATTCAAATTTAAACAGATAGATGACCCACCCGATAATTTAAATCAAATTCATTCTGTGATGTTTTTTACACATAGGACTGAAAAATTTAAACAAATTTCATACAAATGTTTCACATACTGCGGTTTGAGGTGTTCAACATAAGTCATATGATAAGGGTAGTAGAAGTAAAGACTTTAAATAGTGGAACAGATAGTGGAAGTGGTAATGAAACGTAATTTAAACAGTCTTCCTGTTGGTGTAGAATTTTTCAATCTAATCGGCTTTGGAACCGATTTGAGTACCAATATTTATTTTATTTTATATTCCATGTTTAAAACTACATATACATATATTGCTTGCCGTTTATAATTTTTAAAATATTTATTTGTAATATTTGTAGTGATACATACTCATATATTTTTTATTTATTTTTATAATTTTTATTATTTTTAAATGATAAACATATTACGACTAAGAAAAATCTTGCTTGTGATAAATAATTTTTTATAACATTTTCTACGTATATTTTTAACTTAACTTACAATATTAAACTTAAGCTAATAGTTAGTTTTGGTAAATGGTACAATTACCAGCAACGTTATTACCAAAACGTGTTTCAATCTACAGTTCTTTTTAATGAAATATTAAAACATATTATTCTATTTAAGTATGTGAAATATTATCGATAAAATCGTTTTTATTTGCACATTTTGTATCATCGAAAAATACTTGAAAACAATAACAAAAAAAAAATTATTTTTTTTACGTTTATGGATTTCTACTTCTTATTTTAACCATTCAGTGACCGTGCTATACTATCCTGCTTCCTTGTTGTACTAGCTATGTATGTGCGTGTGTGAAAGAGGAATATAATTTTCATAATAATCAAGGATATTTAGTCAATGTGTTTTATAACCCTCTTATTACAATAAAAAAAAAACAGAAAACAGAAAAAAAATATAATTTTAGATGACCATCTCTTTAAGTGACAATGATGATGGTGGTATTGATGGTTGTGATGATTGTCTAAATGTTCATAATATTTATCATTAAATTATTTATACATAACACATATAAAAATATGTATTATTTTTATTATTATTATTTTCAACATTTGTTCCAATATTAACAAAAAAAAAAAATCATCTTACATTCCCTTTTTAATATTGCATATACTTACATATGCACAGTACAGAAAGCTTTTTTAATATTCAATACACATGGTAGCCCCATCTATTTAAACTGACCATACGTTTTATGTATTAAAGAACATTGATCTGAATAAGGGTCAAAGCCAAAGCAGGGTGTGTTAGTTACTAATGGTAAATACGATTGGTGTTGTGTATGGTTGGCGGGGGGTATAGGATTTAGGGTTGCCAAGCAATGTCTTAGAAATTTCCTTAAAACACAATGTTTTTTTTTTGTTCATCTTTTTTTTCGTATTCATTTAAGTCTGTTATGTTATTCCTTTAAGCCAAAATATATGACAAGTTGTTGTTGTTCATCCTGTTATATGTAGGTTGTATTTGTTGTATTATTATGATTATAATAATCTATAAACATTCAATATCCCTGCTTATGTATGTATGTATGTACTGTTAACGACCACATTAACATTTGCGTTGATGTCTTTTGATCATTACATATTTCTTTTTTTCATTCATTCTTGATTTCTTTTTAAGCATATTTCTATTGTAATGTATGAAGCATATTGTATAGTTAATGTAAATAGTCATGGTATTTTATTCTGATGCCCACAAAAAAAAAACACTATAAGGCCTCTAGGAAAACAATGCCATCATTTGTAATTCATACCATAAAAAAATAAAATTTTTTCCTGGTAATCTTGTTAATGTTTAGATTTTCCGTCTCCTTTAAGTACCATTTTAATCCAGGATTCGAAAAGATATTCTAAGAATTTCTTTATGTTTAAAGGACTTGAATTCCGGTTTAACTAACAATATTTAAACAAAAAAGTGTCAAAAAATTTATAAAATTTCAAAGAAAAAACAAAACTACACGACAATATGACAGAGTTAAAAGTGAACTACAATTTGTATCAAAATGTGCTACTCATCTCTTCATCTTTACCCATTCAAAATAATTGGTCAGTGAGTCTTTTACCGGTTTTTTAAAAAAATCTCCTTTATTTATCAACCCAAGCTTCTTTAACCTCAGTACACTTTGTCTAAATCTTGTTACAATTGTTTAATCCTTCCAAAAACTAGGTTTCTTTAAAGTCATCTCTTGTCGTCGTGCCATATTTCCAGAGGTAAGGAAACAAGAAATAGTTACTCTGGTCTAAATTCGATAATATAATGAAGGAGGAAGGACTTCGTAATTTAATTCTTACATTTTTCCTATTTTTGCACAACGAAACACTTTCGGAAAGTCGAGATACCAATATTTTAGGAAGAACCGTATGTATGTATGTACACACATAATTGATCACTACAGTTTAAAGTCGACTCCGAAAGGCTGATTTTTTTTAAGAAACTTTTACGGCAATTTTTTTTTTCTCTCAGAGTTTTTGTCAGAAAACTGCTGAGAGGCAGTAGCCGACGAAATATTTTTCATATTTCGTTTTGTTGGATATGACTGATTAGGGATTTAAACTGTGGCCTCACGTCTACCTATAGAGCTATACTTCTAGAATTAAGGAAACAAGAAATAGTTAGCCTGGGCTAAAGGAGGAATTCGCAATCTAATTCGTACATTTTTTAATGACAAACTTGTGATCCCAATTTTTTAGGAAGAACTGTATACCATACACAACTCATCTCAGAGAAGTGGCCTAGACGATGCTAAAGAAGATAGATAGATAGATAGAGATTTCCTGTTAAAAAATATGATTTAATAATGCTGAGCGCACAACAAGCCGCGTTTAAGGTTCAGGCGCAAGTTGATGGGAATAGGACTTAGATCCATTTTCTTCTCAAATCACGCGCTATCAAATTTTTTATTTATTTATTAATTACAATACAATTACAAATTATATTCTAATTATATACGAGCGGAGTAACTTGACCATATGCTCGGTGTAGTGTAACAGACCAGAGCCTCTGATGGGAATCGAACCCACAACCCTCACGCTAACAGTCTAGCACACTACCCCCTAGACTACCAGGGCGCCCCGCTATCAAATTAAATTGTGCAACTTATTCTAATTGTGGCAGCAGTTAACCACCAGACGCGTATTTACAAGAACAAAAGTGAATGAAATATTAGGCTGGTCTGATGAGTGAATGTCTGTTATTTATCTTTTTTTTATTTAATTTAAATGTTAGTCGCTGTTACGTTTTATGTGGTCCATCCTTAAGTTCGAATTTAGGCACACTTTTTCAACATTTCGGCCGATATCTGAATAATAGCGGCTTTAATGTTGTCTCCCAAGGCTAGAATTGCTGACTTGTGCTTGTACAGGAGATATCTGATGTATCCTCCCAAAAAAAGCAGTCTAGTGGAGTGAAATCTCTTGATCCTGGCGATCAAAGCGCTACTACAAAACGTGAACCTCGACTCTTATTAAGTTCAGGGTATCACATGCTGTGAAATAATATTTCTTCGGCAACTTCGCTTGAGAGTAAATAAAATTGCAATGAAAAGTTTCTCAAAAATCTGTCATTCAGAGTTGTCTTTAAAGTTTAAACTGTAGGTCCCGCCATTCATGCATTAAATTGACACACACAACGTAAGTGATCTGAGAAGCTAATTCGTAATCCTGGCTGAAGGGTTGTAATGAGCAATTATGTATGTATGTACGTATGTATCACGTTCCGCATAGCATTTAACATCGTTTTGTTGAAACCTCATGTCAGCCAAGTCCAATCCTTCCATTTTTGATAACCAAAGTATACAATCATCGCTCGGTATCTTCAATGTTGCGATTTCTCTTTCCCAGAATGCTTTGGTAGCTCTTAAACTGTCTCTGATTGCTTCCCCCCAAGAAAAGTGACAATTATGTTTTGAACCATTGTACCCATTGAGTCAAAAATCAGCTGCTTTGTTGATAATAATTTTTTAATTGAAACACATTTTTCAGACATCACGAATTATGATAATAAAATGCAATGATTTGCAAGTATTGTTCATTTGTGGGTTTACCACTGGCTTAGTCACATGTCACGAATAATTTTTTTATACTGTAAAAATTTACAACGGAAAACATCCGTTATTATATGTAGTACATGTACACACCGAAGGTTTTTTTTTTTTGTTTTTTATGTCTGTTGTTTACTTCTCAATAATATCGATAAATTTATAAACCCGTTATTAATGCTTAACTGTTAACGAAGGATCGCTTGCGTCATTAAATTTTTAAATCTTTGATAAGATGAAAATAATTGTTATTTTTAACGCAATTATTTAATGAATCGCATACTTTTAATCAATATTCGTTTCCTTTCTCTCTATATCGCTCTCCCTCTCTCTATGGTAGTTACTGAAGACGTATGTCTGTCTGTCTATCTTTATTATAAATACAATATGTATGTGTGAGTACATATAAAGATAAAATTATTTTTCCTCATACTCTCCCTCTTACCTCTCTCCCTGTCTCTCTCTGTGATAATGTAATTTAGTCAGTCATTCGTGTAAGTAAATATTGTACTGGAAACCATTGCGTGTTTAATTGTATTGAAAATACATCAGGTTTGTTTCATTTTCTTCTTTTATTTCTTAAAAATAGAAAGAAAGAAAGAAAAAAATATTAAGAAACAAAGAAAATAAAGGTAAACAATTCAAATGTAAATTCAACATGTAATACGTACGCTTCGTATTTAGCTTAAACGGAGCCCAAATGATGGAAAGAAGGGAACATTTCAAGGAATACAAAATTAATATTTATTTGAAGGAGTTTTTTTTCTTTGTAAGAATTATTCTAATATTAGCTGTTTGGTAGAATTACCTGTAAACCATTAACACGGTATCTACTGATATAAGATAGACTGAGGACTAGAGAGAGAGAGAGAACAGTTCTAATTACAATCATGCATGTTAATGTTCCAGTTTTTCTTTTTTAATGACACGCAAATTGTTTCTTTCTTGTGATCATAATTGAGTATGTTTTCTTAGGGTTTATTTAAAGTTCAAAATTTATTTCTTAATGCAAATTGAATATATATTTTGAATGGAAACTGTTTTCTGTTTATAAGAGGAGATTTTTTTAAAAGTTTTTATTTATAAAAAGTATTCGTGACATGTGACACTGTCAAAAATGCTCAGTGAGACAATTTAAACACAAACAAACGAACAAAGTTCGCAAATCAATGACTTTTATTAACAAAATTCGTGCTTAGTGAGAAATATATTTCCATCGAAAAATTATCTTTGAAGACGTAGAACCTTTTTGGCTTAATGGTTACCACAACAACAGAATTGTAGAATTTGGTATGAAGAGCAGCCTAAAGCTATTTAACAGATACCTACAGACTGGCAAAAATGCACTGTTTGAAGCCAATGCTATCATTAGACCGTAGTTCATCGAAAACAATGTTTATCGCAAGGTTACGTCGTGCGATGGTTGCTGACTTTTTTTTCCCGAAGTGGAAAGAATTGGACTCGGATAACATGTGGTTACTAGGTACTATACGGTACTATAAGCCAAAAAAAATTGCCATATCATAAACATTTTAAGAACAACTAATCTGACATTTTGAAATAGCCCATAAGCAACCCGGATCATATGCTTTGACACCACTTAACCATTTAGTTTATACAAACGTGATGTCAGCCATGTACAGGCACACGTCAGCCTCAATTCCACTCCTAAAGGCATCATTAGAGCTCTTAATAACACCGTAATTTTTGGTATTCTTTATTGGCAATTTTACTCAGAAGGTTGTCTCTCAATGCTTCAATTGTTTCTTGATAAAATTTAATTTTGAAATTTCTCTGTTGAAAACAATTCATAGGCACACAATTAGATGATATTGATGTTCAGATTATTTCAGAATATTGTGCAATTATTTTGTGCAAGAAATTTTGTGTATTTTTTTTCGATAATCCAAGTCGCCTAGTCTACTAGTTAGTATGTTGGCTTATTAGAGGCCATGGTTCAAACTCCAAGTCGGACATTTAAACGAAATGAAATACTAAAAATATTTCTTCGGCGACTTCTCAGCAGATTTCTGCCAAAAACTGTGTTAAAATGAAAAATTGAAATGAAAGATTTCTCCGAAAAATCTGTCATTCGTAGTCGACTTTAAACTGTAAGTCCCTAGATAGCATCAGTCATTGACCAAAGTATTCAACTTTCGAGTGCGGGAGAACACGAAAAACTGTTCGTCATGGTTTTCGAAGTTTAAATAAATTAAGCGGCTTTATTAATCCACTTTGGAAGCCTCCTAAAATGAATGACATCATCAACAGATGTCATTGAATAGCCAGACAATGCTGTCCTCATCCATTACTAAACCCAATATAGCAGTCCATACGTTCTCTTAGAGGAAACTCGTTTTAGGCAAAGCCAGCTGGCATTCAAATCACCCTAGACGCTGCATAAGTAGAACTGTATAGCTGAAAAACTCAAAACAAAGAAAAAAATAAAAATTAATTTATTATGGAAGTTGTTAGCGGTCGGTTGATGGCAATTTTTTCAACAATTGTAGCTTGGCTGTGGATTGACTCAATTATTGGGAACTGGCAATTTACTACGACTAAGTATTCTCCACAATTTTGTAAAGACTCTATCAAAAGATATTAAACACTGTTAAAAATTGACACTTGCACTCAAAAGACCCTTTGATGCACTTTTATTATCTCTTCTAAAAATTAAGATTTTCAAAGTAAACCGTAAACGATGAACAATAAATAGTTTTCTTCTCCTTTTGTGATTCCTAATAAACAGTTGACTATGGATGATGGTAATGATGGTGATGTTTAGTTTACATCATATGGGTATGAGCTCAAAACTTATTTTAGACGTAATAAAACCAATTCTTTTCTAGAGTGGGTGGATGAGTCTTGGTGTTTGTTTTTTCTGTAAGAAAAAAAGAAAATTTTTTTTCAGTTATCCTGGCAAGCTTATATAGATGGCATATGAAATGATTTTTTTTTCATTTTCATTTCATTTTAAAATAGAAATAAAACCAAATAAAATAAAATAAAAGCATTATAATGAAAACAGTGGTCAACAGTTTTAAAATATACACACACACAGGATATAAGGGCGTTCATTCTCTTTTCCAACAAAAAGAGAGAGGAACAACAAGAAAACTAAATACATCATGTGTTACAAAGTAAAAGAGGCAGTTTGTCTTTATAAATAAAACTTTACAATTTTAAATGTTATTTCTGTTCTTGTTTTTTTTCGCTCTGTTTCAGTGTCTTTATTACTGCTGCTCTCTTATTGTTTACATAAGAAGGTCCTGGTCCTTGTGGAACCCGGTCAGTCTTTGTTGTGGTTTGCCGCTCTCTTTCAGTGATTTTTTTTCATTTCTTTTACAAAATTTTATATTAAAAAACCAAAATGAAAACAGAAAAACTAAGGAAAACATAGTAAATATACGGGCTGTGGTATTATTTAAAAAAAAAAAAAAAAAAATGTGAAGCATACATTTAGGCTTCTTATAAGGACTATTTTATCCTTTTTTTGTTGTTTTCTGATTGTTTTTTGTCGGCGTAAAGCAAAGACATGTAATGTTGCCAAAATAGTAAAAGAAGTAGAAGATGAAATCAAAAATGAAAAGAAATTCTATTTGTCTTCTTACAATGTGAAGTTTTATTTATTTTTGTCTGCCCTGGCCTTCCTTTTTTTTTAGAATAATACCTCAAAAATGGTACCCTACATTGTATAGGTACAGTTCCCAGGGTAGCACAAACAAGAAGAGGGGAAAAGGAAAGAAATAGAAGTAAATTATGCAAGAATAGGATAACTTTGAATTATTTTGGTTGACTTGTACTTCTTCGGAAAAAGCTTTTCTTTAAAGTTTAGAACTGCATTGCAATAAACTACACCTAAGAATAGTAAGGCTAAAGAGCGAATTCTTTATCTAAAGCCTTATGCGACCTCTTGGATAATCGACAACGAAAGGTTATCAAGTCCTATGTAAAAATAGTAGGCTCAAGTACTAGTTCCCTTCATTCAATTTTCTCCTTTAGTGCCTATAAAATAATGAAACGTAAGCAATATTGAAGAAGAATCATTACTGAGCACTTTGTCCTCTCCAGTCTTCTGTACAACAGTCTCACTATAGTTTTTCAATCTATACTTTCAATTTAGACAAGTACGGTACCCGGAGGTTGATTTGACCCATTGTAATTCTAAGGTTATGTAAATCAAACAGTAAAATCCTTCTTGCGGATTGAATTCCAAAAGTTTCTGACTTGTTAATAATCATTGTGTTCGAACAACGTGAGCGAAGCCAGCTTAAACCTTTCCTAACCTCTTTCAAGAGGCACATCCTGGATAGATTATTTGCAGAGGTATCACACTGCATAAGTAAGTGGAAGTCGTCGTGGTCTAGTAGGTAGTGTGTTGGCTTATTAGACGAAAGGCCCGAGTTCGAATCCCAGGCCAGACATCAAAAACAAAATACAAAAAGTATTTCTTCGGCGACTTCCTCTCAGCAGATTTCTGGCAAAAACTCTGAGAGTAAAAATTGCCATGAAAAGCTTTTCAAAAAATCTGTCGTTCGGAGTCGACTTTAAACTGTAGGTCCCTCCACTCATGTATAAAATTAACGCACACAACATGAGTGGTGTTGAGAAGCTAGGCCGTAATCCTGACTGAAGGGTTGTAATGGCCAATTATGTATGTATCACACTGCATATGTATCTATTTATCACTTTTCGCAAACCATCTCCACAAATTCGTATAATTCTTCTTTAGTGTGTGCATGTGTGTAATTAAATTGGTTTTTTCCATCAAAGGTCTTTGCTCAACTGCAGCTGCTTCATTTGCCGTTATCTAGAAGTACATTCTCTCTGAATGAAATGCAGTGGTGAGGAAATTTTTGTTGATAGAGTACTAGGGTAGAAAATACGCTCCAATAACACTATGTGTCTCTGTTGATGGTTGTACCATACATACATACATAACTGGTCATTACAATTCTTCAGTCAGGATCATGACCTAGCTTCTCACACCACTTACATATGTTGTAAGTGTAAATTTATACATGAGTGGCGGGAGGCCTACAGTTGAAAAGCTTTTCATGGCAATTTTATTCACGCTGAGAGTTTTTGTCTGAAATCTGCTGAGAGAAAGTCACCGAAGAAATATTGTTTTGTCATACTTCGTTTTGTTGCAGATGTCTGACCTGATGGTTTGAACCGTGGCCTCACGTCTAATAAGCCAACACATTATCTACTAGAGTACGGCGACTACATAGTTGTACCATGCCCATTTTAAAATTCTCATGCCATTACCTTGCCAGCCTACTATTGCACTTTTTGCACGCCTTTGAATCGGGGCATTATGTGAAGAGTCCATTCAACACGTTCCTTTGAAATCTTCAAAGCCTTAGCTATCTCGATCTACTTCATCATTAAAAATTATTTTCAGGACTTTTTTATATTTTTGCTAGAAATAGCGCCATTGGGAGCCTCACTGTGTGCTTCTCCTTCGCCGCTTTCTTTAGGATTTCATGCTAGTAGCGAACTACGCAGCCCACTGTAACTCTGCAGGCAACTATAGTCCTAGTCTTCCATCTAGCCGCCTCTGGATAAAGAACTTATGAACATTGCCAATAGCTTGCCCTCTTAAGTCGTTGATTTCAAACCTAAGAATACATTTCTTTGTTTTTCTGTTTGTTTCTTTTTTTCTTTTCAGTTTCCATATCGTTTTTTGTTTTTATTTATTTACACTGTCAATCTTTTATTTGCGGCAAATGCTATCACACATACTACGAAGTGTAAAAGCAAAAACAGTTTTCAAGAAAGTGAAGAGCAAAAAAAAATCTCAACCTTTTCCGTTTTTTTTGCACAGTTTTAAAACATCATGTATTTGTTTTTCGATTTTTTATTTCAATTTTACTCGTTTAGCAATTTATTTTAATTTTAAAAATTTTCATGACTTATGTGGTCCTTTTTTTCACACACACATGTATGTATGTGTGTGTGAGTGTTTTAAAAATCTTAAGATGTTTTCCTATGACCGTAAATATATTAAAATGCAAAAGAAAACATTAGTTTTTTAACGTTTATTTGCTCTCATACATTGCTCGTCGCTCTCTCTCTCTCTCTCAGAGATAGAACAAAATTCAGAATATCTTAAAATGTCCTTTCACACATGTGTGCTGCATTATTACAATACTTTTTTGTTGTGTGTGTTTTGTCTCTTTCCATTTCCATTTTGTTAGAGGAATTTGTTGGAAATTATAATAAAATGTTAATTTTTTGTTGTTGTAATCCTAAGAAAACAAAAATGGCTGTTTAAAAAATAAAAAAACCATAAAAACTTAGAAAATTCTCTTCTTGGAAATACAAATATGTATGTATGCGTAAGAGAAGTGTTTATAAATAATAAAATAAAAAAAAAAATTTTCTAATTTTTTGGGGAAAAAAATTCTTGAAAACACAGAAAATTTACAAAAGTCTCTGAAATATTTAGGAGCACAAATGACAGCCTGCCATTTATTTTTATAAGATTATTTCATGTAAATATTGGCCATTGAGATGCCGTAAATGGTTCATCTCTGAATGCCTGAAATGGTCAGTATCTTAGAAATAACAGCTGTAATGTTAATATTGTGGCCTGCTTGCCGCTGTACACGAGATCCTCTACGTATACCAGTCTAGTAGGTAGTGAGTTGGCTTATTAGACATGAGGCCTCGGTTCAAATCCAAGGTCAGACAACTCCAACAAAACGAAATATGAAAAAATATTTCTTTCGCGACTTCTTCTCAGTTGATTGCTTTCAAAAATTGCCATGAGAAGTTTCTCAGAAAAAATCTGTCATTCGAACTCGGCTTGAAACTATAGGTCCCGCCACTTATGTACAAAATTAACGCACACAACAAAAAAGGTATGAGAAACTAGGTAGTAAGCCTGACCAATTATGTCATGTATAAAAAAAAAATAATAGTCTTGACTACAAACGTATCTTTCTTCTTCCTCTTCCCTGATTTTGGTGGAACTTGGTCAGTATAGGGACTGCGTTCACCCGTGACATCACAACGGGCCGCTATGCATGCTCAAGTGAGCTTTCTGATATCAGAGCTACCACTCCGACCTAACCTAACCTGACTACCAACGGAGTAATACAAAACGCGTTAGAATTATATCTTATCCTGATATCTGACCAATTACAGCTGTAATGTTGACTCGCCGAACTCAAATTTTGGTTGTCATGATTGTTTTCGTTTCCCCACAAAAAAAAAGTATTGTGGGTTAAAATCCCATTAGCTTGGGTTGCTCAAAAACGTGAGATAAATTGCTCTTCGAACTCGACTTTTCTTTTCGCCTTTTTCTTCGTTTCCTTTGCATCGTACCTCAACAATGGTAGCTGTAATGTTGCGTGCTAGAGTGGTAGTTGTGGCTGGCTTGTACCTTGTATAAGTAAATAAATTTGCCATTAAAAAGTTTCTCAAAAAAATCTGTCGTTTGGATACGACTTTAAACTTTAGGTCCCGCCACTAATGTATAAAATTAACACACATGACATAAGTGATGTGAGAAGCTAGGCCGTAATCAGTTATAATTCACTTCATGGTGAAATGGCAAAGATTGCAGAGTGATTTTGGCATGATGTCGCGTTCATGCTTAATGCTTGCTGTCTTATTAAGACTTCCTTTTTGAAAGGATTAATGTTAGAGTATCTGAATATAATTCAGCCTTAATCGCCATGCTTCTTGGGCATTTTCTTTTAATAGAAATTATTTTACTTTAACGGACCCACTTTACGAAAATCAATTCATTCATTACTTCAATGCAATTAAATACGAATAAAACTTATAATTTTGATTTGTTAGAAATTTTCATAAAATTGTTTAATTTGCCATTAATAAAAGCAAAACAGACATACATTTCATTGTAACTACATATTCCCTTGAAACCTATAAAAACTTAAGACGACAACAACAACAGCAACAACCAACCAAAAAAAAAAAAATTAAGAAGCAAATCCACGTAAAAACCGGAACAACAGGAAACAGGCGGAAACATTATATTCGCGCGCATTGCTTGAAACATTTTCAACAGACAATCGACTACAACAAGAACAACAACAAAATCAACTAAACGTTTAATTTAACTACAGTTTTACCGTGAAAAAACGAAAGCAAACGTAAACGTAAAAATTATTTTTTTCTATAAGAAAACAATAAAAATAATCGCAACATAGAACAACAACAAAAACAATAATAACATGCAATTGTAAGTGCGTGTCGTGTTTGAATTTAATATATTAAAACGAACACACACTCGCATACACATTGACACACATGTATACATGTATGTAGAATGTACGTATGTGTCCATGTTATGAAGGCAGTCAGTATAATAACAAATGTTTGGTTTGGGTTATGTATGCGTTTATAAAACTTTTTTGGACCTACATATACGCACACATGCCTTCCTTTTATTTTGGTATGGTTTTTAATACATCATAATATACAGGGTGCGTAAGACAAATGGCAGAAACTAATTGTTTTTATTTCAACGGAAATTGGCGTAAATGTAGGGTCCGTAGACTAGTAGCTTATGTGTTGACTTTCTAGATGTGTGGCCACGATTCAAACGAAATATTACGAAATGCGGCGCCTTCCCCACAGCAAATTTCTGACAACAACTCTGTAAGTAAATACAAAATGACGATGAAAAGTTTCTTAAAATTTTGTCATTCGGAGTCGACTTTAAACTGTAGGTCCCGTGAATTACCTAAAAAATACCACATACGGCATAAGTCGTATAAGAAGCTGTGTTATAAAGGATTATAACAAATAGGAGTCTAAAGGGTTGTAATGATCCATTAAGTGTATAAATAAGTATTGCCCATACATCTCTCAATGCGCGATTTTTAATATCCCTCCGATGGATCTAATAAAAAAATACGATTTTTTGTCAATGCAAAACGAAAGCCCTCTTGGCCTTTAGGAGTGGAAATCGATTAGGCTTTAAAGGGCATAATAACTGGGTGAGAGTATGGTGGAACGTATGGAAGTCCAATATTTAGCTATTGTAGGTGCAGTCAAGTAGAGGAAGAGAATCGCTTATACACTTTCTTTGTGACTGTTTCAATCTACATGGGCTTAGGCTTCTTTCACGATATGTACCCTTAATAGTGTTCAATCAGAAATTTGATCAGAGAAGCGTACGGTTTATCTCTCTCTCTCTGCATACGTAGATTAGCTATTCCAGTTGAGAAATGGGATTTTTGTTGAAATGAACCTCATGTTTGTCTTCTTAGGCAATTGGGTCACAAGCAATGCGGGTGTACTTTTCTCATTCATACTCTCTCCCTCTCTCACCCTCTCTTTCTGAAATCTTATAAAATCTATGAAAGTTCTCTTTATTTCGTTGGCCATTACAATCAGTGAGGATTTCAGTGAGTCTTTCACGCCGCCCATGTTATCCGAGTTTATTTTATATATGAGAGGTAGGACATACAGTTTAAAGGCGTCTCTGTCATTCAGAGGCTTGGGAAAGATTTCATGGTTAATACTGAAACTCTCAGAGCTTCATCTTCTTCTTTTGCCATTTTACCCTTTGCACCCTGTATAATTTGCTGTAATGCGTTAGAAATCATTATAAAAAAAGAAAGATGGTAACGAAAAACTTTTTGTTTGTCGTTTACATTAAATGTAATATTAATAACAAACTATTTATTGTATATACGATACGATATTACAACATGCTTTGATTGTTTCTTAAAGAAAAAAAAACTACAGCTATAAACGCACCCATTAACTTTAAGGAAAGAACCCCTATCTGCATACTTGCTACACACTAAGACTTTACATGACCTAACCACTCTAACAATAACTGAAATTGGTTATAAACGGCAATTAAATCTCTAAGGATTACTGAATTTGAATTGAAATGATTTGCCAAGTTTGCATTACATATCGATGCCTACTTTAAGGATTTTGAAAATACATTCTGCATACAGATGATAACCTATTTTTTCCAGTTTTATTCAACCATAGTACATACATTTTTGTTTGATTTGTACCATTGCTACCATTTCACTTTCCATTTTTCACTTTCCTTATACCATGTCCATATGTACATATGTTTAATTCTTTATTTCTATTGCCTACATTTAGGCATACATTTTATTTTATTTTTTAAGCATCTTTCAGACATCATCTAATAAATTATAAAATATTGATTTATTTATTATTTGCCCCCTTTGAAAAGCCTTTAGGTGGACGGGGGTAAAGAAAAAACTTTTCTTTTTCTTTTTTCTTTATCAGCATTGACATTTGAAAACTTTGACTCACGTATGCGTTCTCAATAACGCACAGTGACATGAAAAATCGGAAAAATACTCGTACATACATATATACATATGCGTAGGATGGCAACTGAAGTGAAGTGAAAAGAACAATAAAGTGAATTCGCCTGGTATAGTATTGAAAGTTTTCTACAGTGCATGGGAGTATATCCACCTAGAGATTAAGGTTCTACTATACTTCCTAGTAGCCCTTCCTTAAGACACTCTCTAGTTGTTGTAATCTTTCAAGTCATTACTTTTCGGTGACTTAAAGGAGAGGATTCCAACAAGGGTTTCATGAAGCCTAAGCCATGAAGCCTTTCCTTAAGACCCTCTCTAGTTGTTCTAATTTCTTAAAACGTCACTTTTCGATAACTTAAAGAACTGCATACCAACCAAGGGTTTCATGCCCTATCTTTATACACCTAAGCCGTCAAGTGGGCATATATTGTGTTCACCACTAGGGCTAGCATCCCTAGATTCTAAAAGAAGTTTTCCTTAATTTCTGACTACTCTCGGATCTCGAGCTTACGAAAGCTGGTGCTATGGGGTCATAAAAGTTTAGCTGTGGTTTTAATGTCACCCCATATACATAATTTCTTTAGGCTTTCCATCTTGGCCAAGTGTCGTCTGACATCTAAAATTTTCTTTATGCTTGTGCTACATAATAACAGTCATACATACACACATACATACATACATACATACATACACAACAGTCAGTCAGGATTATGATCTAATTTCTCAAACCACTTACATTTTGTGTGAACATTTTATGCATGAGTAGCGGAACCTACAGTTTAAAGTCGACTCCGAACGACGGATTTTTTGAGAAACTTTTTCATGGCAATTTTATTTACTCTCTCTCTCAGAGTTTTGGCCAAAAATATGCTGAGAGGCAGTCGCCGTTGAAATATTTTTTCGTATTTCATTTTGTTGGAGATGTCTGACCTGGGGTGTGAACCGTGGCTTCACGTCTAATAAGCCAACACACTACATAGTATACGACTTAAACTACACCCATTAAAATAATTAAAAATCTCTTTGAAAAAAGGGTTTTAAAATTCATCACTTTCACATACAACATATTTAAGCGAAATTTTTATCGCTTTCATTAAAATCGGTAGCCAAATGTAAGCGAAAAAGCAATTTTTTTTTCATTGAAATCAAACAAAATGTGTACATATCTTTGTGATCCTTTAGGTTTTTATCTTTTTCCATAATATTTCTCTTTGTGTCTTCACTCTCTCACACTATATGAGCGTGCATTTGATGAATATACATTATCCTTTAACACGCATGGGGCAGACTCGATAATCTAAGATGGATTTCGTTACATATTCCATACCGTTTTTCGCCTGCTTTTTTTTTTGTTTTCTTTTTTTTTCATTTTGGCCTATAACATTAAGAAAATTTTCTTTCCAATTCATTCATTTATGCGTACATATATCTTCTGGCACGATTTCTGTGCTTGGTGTTCTAGTTGGAGAAATCTTATGGGTGTGTTTCATTCAAACGTTGGGTGGCCTCCTTCGTTATACATTTATTTGTACATTGAACGTCGTAATAATGGACATTGACAGCAGGCGAAACTACGAAACTACTTGATATGTACGGACATATGTACATGTGTACATACAGTGAGCGTCAAAAGAAACTGTACTTTATGGATAAAATTCTAGCAATCACCAAACTCAGCTCTTAATACTTAAGTAGAGTGCCTGAAAAAATTTGAAAAAAAACGGTAATTTAATAATGTATATTTGTTTAGTGTTTAGTTTCTTTTGACGCTCACTGTATATGAACGATTTTTAAGCGTATAAATAATAAAATGCTTGTATGTATGTGCGAGTATAGCAAAACACTTAAACGCGTTCCCATCATTTGGTCTCCTTTCTTAGCATTACTTTCTTACGAACTTCAAATCAAATGTTATGTGGCCCCAAAATGCGTATTCGTGTAGTCGTGTGTAGTGTAGTTGTAGTCGGACAAAGATAAATAACTTTTCTTTTCTATTTTAAATGGTAAATGAAGAAGGCAACTAAAAAAAAGGCAAAAAAAGAAAACAACCTTTAATGTATGCGATTTTCTGATGGATATTTACGCAAAACATGACAAATTTATATTCTAATATGGATTTGGTATTCAAAACCAAAACAACAACACACACCATTTCAGTTTAAAGCGAAAAAAAGGGCGTTTTACGTTAAACCTGCAAAAGGATTTCAATGTTATCATAGAAATACTTTCTAATGCTTATGGCGGTGTTGGGCTACTCACTCTCACTGTGTCGTCCTCTCTTTCTTTAGAGGTTTACTTAAAGAAAACTCATGTCAAAAACAATTTAAACAATAAATAAAATTACAATACAATATTTTATATTCAGATTATAATCTCACTTAAAGCCATTAAGCAATAGATTATGGGTTGTATTAAGGATAGGTTAGGATTTATTGAAAACGTTGTAATATTTCACAAACCAAATGAAATTGGTTTTAATTATGGCCCCAACCAGACAAGAAAATAATATCCTTCTTTGAAAACTTTAAAAGCTAATCGTTGTTGGAATAGCAATTTCAGTGTTATTAATTGCAATATTCCGATAAACTTACATATGTATATTAAAATGACCAAGTCTTTACTTACTTCGGTTTTGAAACTTTGGAAAAACACAATAAATTTCCAAAACTTTCAAGGCAGTAAATAAATGCCAGCCATTTATTATTTCATGTAAATATTGGCCACATCTTTCCCTTAGGTGGTCCACCCAAGAGTTTCAAATTTAACATATTTTTCAGCATTTCAGCTTGAATTGTGACTGACTTGCCTCTGTGCACAAGAAACTCTATCTATCCCCCGCCAAAAATAGCCCAGTGAGAGATCAAATCATATGATTTTCGCTTCCAATAGATGTTCCAAAACCTGAAATTAATCGTTTAGCAAACACACCTCTCTATGGGTTCATAGAGGCTTGTTGAAGTCTTCTTTAATTCTTCCTCTTTGAGCAAAAAAAAGTTAGTAATTATCCCACAACACATTTCCTCTCTGACTATATAAAGTTAGTTTCTAAAGATTTCTGAAGAAGGACGGTTCAATGACTCTACACGGTGCAGAGACTAGCATTTTGCCAGAAGACAATTGAGAGTATGTAGCCTAAATAAATATTTCCTTCATATTTCGTATTGACCGAGATACCTGATTAAACCACAGGCTCTCGTCTACGCTTTTCTAATATGTACGTACGTAATTGGCCATTACAACACTTCAGTCAGGATTACGGCCTAGCTTCTCACACCACTCATGTTGTGTGTGCTAATTTTATACACGAGTGGCAATTTTATTTACTTTAAGAGTTTTTGCCAGAAATCTGCTGAGAGGAAGTCGCCGAAGAAATATTTTTTCATATTTCGTTCTGATGTTTGAACTGTGGCCTTACGTCTAATAAGCCAATACACTACCTACTAGACTGCGGCGACTTCTATCCTACAAAGGCTCAACTACATTAAAAATCCATTCAACATGGTGGTGAAGCATAATGTTCGGACAATGAGAGACAAGTCTTATACGAGATTCATCAAGGAACTTACATAATTACAATCCTTAATTACGTAATTACAACCCTTTAGTCAAGATTACAACCTAGCTCTCAAACCACCCAACCATGTTGTATATGTTAATTTTCGCTTTGAGTGGCGGGACCTACAGTTTATCATCGACTACGATAATTTTAGTCTACCATCCTAGCCAACGGTGACTCCTGGACAGAAACCTTAGCGTCTAGGATGAAATGATTCGCCATGATACTTTAAAATAGGTTATTTACGTTTTTAAAAGACAAACTTTTCTGTGGTAGAGATATTTCGAAAGCGCAGCATATTCGAACATTGTGAATAACTCCATGATCGTAAGGGAATGTCGCCGCTGTCTGGACCTCCTTTCTGGGCGCTTCGTTGTCACACTTATCTGAGTCCCCGAGCACAGTAATATTCCGAGAAATTGCAGAGCCGACGAGGTCGCCAGGGCTGGTGCACTACTTCCGGAATCCTCTTCAGTTGACTTGGGGATGGTACTTTCCTCGGTCAAGCTGGCCATCGCGTGGGAATTCTTTCGAGACGCCAGCCTATCCTAGGTCCATGAGGAGTCCAGCTCTACCGCTACCGCTCTCTTAGCCTTCAATGGATAGAAGGCCCACCAACTAGTTCCTTGGACTTGGTTGTAACGTCATTTCGATCACAGTGGCCATGCTCACAGGTCATTGTGTTATGGGAAGACACGCGGAAAGAATGCATCTCCCATCGAACGACTTCTGCCGTGGGAGCAGATCCGCTGAGGAAGAGGAGACTGTTATTCACTTTCTTTGTCAATGCCCATCTCTTGCGAGGTGCTTATATAGGTTATTTAGTTCTCCAATCCTTGTCAGCTTGACAGAACTATCATCCATTGATATCAAGGATATAGCTTCGTTTATCAAACTTTCGGGCTGGTTTTCCAGCATAGGGTAGTTCTGCTTTAAATGTACAGCCCTGGCGCTGACCAACTTCTTCTTCTTCCCTGGTTTGGAGGAACTTGGTCAGTATAGAGATTGCTTTTACCTGTGGCGTCACAACGAGCCGTTATGGGTGCTTAAGTGAGCTTTTTGTATCAAAGCTACCAATCCAACCTACGATGTGTACGGCCATACTCAGAGGGATACCTTTGGGAGTATATCAAGTGCTGTGTATTAGAGTGGGCACGGAATCAGTGCTCCACTATGAAGTTTGTAAGGGCAGTAGGTACAGAGGATGTTTCCTCTACGGGGATAATTTTGATTTTAAGGTGCCCATGTATCCCAAAAACATTTCCCCTACAGAACGAATGAATTTTGATTGCGAAATGGTAAATCTTACAGAGCACCTCTGACTGTGGCACATATCACGAATCACCCTTAATTATACTGTTTAGGGATTAGGGATTTGCATATTTCTGGCAAATACTCCAAAAGTAAATTGAATTGTCATGAAAAAGTTTCTCAACAAAAAACTGTGATTCGGAATCGACTTTAAACTGCTGGGTCCTGCCGCTCCTGTATAAAATTAACACACACAACATAAGTGGTGGTGTGATGAGAAGCTAGGATTTAATCTTAATTGAAGAGTTGTAATGTATGTAGGGATTTTGAAGTTATGAATTTCTACTGAAGTGTAGTTTTTTTTGCATTTTTTTTAATTTGAATTAAATTTTTTTTTTATTTTTTCGATTACAATTCTTTGTGAAAGAGCAGAAGATATTTGAGAATATAATTTAAATTTTTACATTTGTTTTTTGAGTGGTTAAAAGGGACAAAATGTTACTTATGCTTACTTAACAACAAACTAAAAACCCTTTTCATTACACTAGACTACCACTCTCACTCTTACTACCATCCCCCAATTTGATTATAAAATATAGAAAATCCATTAAATTTAAACAAAATAAAGTTTTTTTTTTCTTTTCTTTTAATAGAGAAAATTTACATGATTTGTTTCTCTGTATATGTGTGAGGAAAATTTTAAAATAAAAACAAAATTAAACTCATACGTACATACGCTTGTATTTAAAATATAGTTATTAAAAGAGCGAAAGAGAGAGAAAGAGAGTAGAAAAGAATGACCATAGATGTAGGGTATTAAGAGTAAAAGAAACTTATGTTATATGTCCTGTAAAGTAATACAAACAAACAAATAAATAGACTTACGTACGAGTTGATGGGGTTTCAAATATGAATTTAAAATAGAAAACTAAAAGAAAAAAGTAAATAAATAAAATGAGAGAGAAAAAAAAAGGAATTGCTCTCGTAATACAAATATATTATGGAAAAGTTAAGAAATTTCTAGCCTACACACACACATACACATCTATATGTATGTATATATATGTAGGCAGACAATTACAATTTAAATGGAAATGTAAGAATAAAATAAATATGAACATAGAAATAAGGATGAGGAGGCAAATAAAAATGGACACAACACAACAGAACAGACTTAAGCTTTTTCCAAAAGGTAGAAATTTTCAAAAAAAAAAAAAAAATATTTTCCAAACTTCTATTACATTTTCACCATCTGTAACCAAGAAAAAGGAGAGCAAAACAGCAAAAAAAAACAAACCGAATAAAAGGATAAAATTTTGAAATTATTCACAAGTGTTGTAAAAGTATGTGTTTATGTTTAAAAGTCCCTTTTTCTATGTTTGTGTGTATAGTTTATTTGTAAAAGTATTTGTAAGGGTATTTGAAATACGTGTGTATATGTTAAGAATAAGTATGCGTATATGCTAGTGTATGTGTGTGTGTGTGTTTGTGTGTTTGTAACAAAAATAAAATATAATTTGAATTGTTCATACGTATAGGATTTCAATTCATTTTTTGAAATCCATTTCAAATTGTATAAATTTTATATTGTTAAAGTTTTTGTTGTTTTTTTGCCTTACATTTACTGTTTGAGTAGTTGTGTATGATATACACACACATAAGTTTTATATATATGTATGTGTGTGTCTGTGTGTTTTAAAATATTATAAAAGTCAAAGTAAAATTTAGAGAGAATTGAACAAACACTTATTTATACAGTTACATACATACATACATACATACATACATACAATACCATACACACTTGCATTAGTTTTAAGAAAAAGGTTTCTCTAGATTTTTTAATGTATGTACATACATACATACATTCATATATATATATACATACATACATATGTATATGTGTAAGTATGTATGTATGTATGCAAGTGGGTGTCTGGCCTAAGTGTGTAAGTAAGCAAGTAGTAAAGGATATTTGTTTAAAGAATGATTTGATATTTTATTTTCCTTAGGCCACACACTCACGCACTCTTACACACATACTCACTCATTCACTCACACACAAAGTGAAAGAGAGTAATTGGAAAAAAGGCAAAAAAGAGTGAGTTTTGCGAGGTTATTGTAAAAATGGTTTGGCATAGATTTACATAAATCCATATGCAATGTACATTTATTTTATATTGGCATGCACACACTCTTACATACATACATATATGCATATATACATACATACAGACACTTGAATGTTTATAAGCAATACCCATCAGTTTTAGTTATTTTGTTTGAAGGCAAGCAAGAACAAAAAATAAAAAAGAGAGTATTGGAATAAAAACCCAACAACAACAACAATTACAATTTCTATATAAAATATATTAAAAAAAAAACTTGAATTTGAAATGGACTCGTCGCCAAACTACTTACACTTCTACAAACTTAAAGAGAATAATGTTTACTTAACTCCCTCAATTTATATGCTTATACGTACATACATACATACATTCATACATACTTAGATTTATAAAGAAATAAAAATTATACTGGACATTTGGTCTCTCTCATACATACCCACACACTCTCACCCACACACTCGCATTGTGAAATACATAAAGATTTTAGATTTGATGCATGTTTTTTTGTTTTGTTTATTTCTTCTTCTTGTTGTTTTTTTATTTACAATACATATATACAATATATTAATATTAATATATACTCGTACATGTGTGTATGTGTGTGTGTGTTAGTATCTTTAAGAGAAAATATTAAAGTACTGGTTTAGGTTTTTTTCTTGTTTGTTTGTTTCGTTATTATTATTATTGTTGTATTTTGTGTTGTTATTGTATATTTTAAGGAAAAATCCATCTTATTACCATATTGTAGTAAGAAAGTAAGAGAATAAAAGAGATGAATAGTTAGTTCTATGTTATATGTGTGAAACTTTTCATACGTTGCAAGGCTGAAAAGTTTAAGGCAAATTAACTGGTCAAGTTTCAACAAAGCAACAACCAATTTACGGGAATATGAAAAATATGAATACAAAAATACAATAACAAATCAACAGTAACATTCTCGAAGTTACCAAACCAAAAATAGAAGAGAAAAATAAAACAATACGTAGTGTTAAAAGTGGGCAAATGGAAAGAACAAAGGTATTCTTCACTGTAAAGTTTTAAAATGTTATCTTTGATGAAAAACGGACTATAATTTTTTCTATTTCGAATTGAAATCCTCGAAAGAGAATTTTTATAAAATAACGTAACAATATTTTGAATGTATAATAATTTAGTCGTAGCTAAAGAACAACTACTACCTACTAGACTACGGCGACTAAGTAAAACTTTCCTCTTAATATTCCCTTTAAGGAAATACATGCCATATCTTCACATAATTTTTTTCTTAGGTTGTGGCAGTATCCTTAATCAGAATTTTCCAGCTTATCACGTGATTATTCTGTTTTAGCAGGTCTTGGAATAATAGAGTTACTGTCTATTGTGGGCTAGAAACAACGCACTTTGAGAAACTGTATTGCGTGTAATGGTAAGGTAACTGTGCTCATTGAATATTACTCTTTTACTACAAGTCTAATATATTGTAACTGGTTCTAGGATAATAGGGTTGCCATCATTCATTATCAACAAACACTCTTAATTCTCTATTCCACAAATTATTAAACCGACAGTTTTAAAATTTATACACGTGTTTTTTAAAGCTTAGAATTAATTAAAAATTGAATTCTAGTCGTGCCATCTGTGCGTTAGCCCACAAAAATCAGTCATTAGTACATAAAGCAGTTTATTGTACAAAGATTAAGCAAATCTTTAATACACTTCTTTTTGCTAAAATCGTATTTAACTTACAACTTAAACCTTTCTTAACGACCCTCGTGCATTTTTATTTCGCACATATATTTTCGACAAGTGCTAAATTCTTCATGTACATCATTTGTGCATAACTATTCAAACGTTCATATTATTTTTATTATATTTTCTTTAGCACTTGAAAAACTCCTTTTCTTACACTCCTTCTCCTGTCACCACTCCACTCCTGCCAACATCTCCTTCAACTGTGTTTTCATAGTAAAAGACTGACTGCACAACCATTTTAATACAAAGCAAAGCAAAAAAAAAGTACAGACAAACCAATAACAACAACAATAGCAACAACAAAGAGAATATTTACCAACTACTTATACAATATATTGTAGGAAAAAGTAGAGATAGAGAGAGGAAAGTAATACTTCATCCTTTATTTTTGCATAGATATCCTTTAAGGATATTCAGTCTGATGTTTTTTGTTTTATTTTTTGAATTTTACTTGACCCTGTCTTACAAATATCTTTACTGCTCCATAACCTCTCCCACTCTCTCTCTCTCTCTTCGTCTTTGCCTTAAAGTTGTCATACTCAACATACTCGTGCTCTAACAAGGAAGAATTGTTCTTATACACATACAAAGATATCTTGAAGTAAGCATGTGTGTAAGAGGGTATGCATGGGCATAACTTTTGTTGTATGTGTGAGTGAGAGTTGAATGGGAGAGTATGAATGTATGTATGTGTGGTATTTGTAATATCCCTTTTTAATGGATGAATTATTGCCCAACATTCGTAAGTAATAAGTAAGAAGGCGAAGAAAAAGATGAAGCAGTAGAAGTAGAAGTGGAAGTAGAGGCCGTGTAGGTGCGTAGTGTTAAAATTTATTTTATTTCTTTATATCCCTTTTATTTCAAGATTTTGTAATTGTTGTTGTTGTTGTTTGTGTACGTCTTCTGAAATCGATTGTTGTTTGCATTTCATTTGCTCAAAGTGTTTCTCGTTGCTTTTATTTTATTTTTGAAATATGCGTAGTTTTCTCTCCTCACACATATAATAAGTACTCCCCGTATACATTTTATTTTTCATTTCCATTTCTATTTCTAGTTTTTTTTATTTTATAAGTAATGTAAACTCACGCTCATACTCATAGCAATGCTATTGCTGGCCATCTAATGTTTGAAAGCAGTTTCCTGGGCAAAAAGGGTGCTCAGGTTTTTAAGATTTCAAAAAAAATAATTTTTTTTCTTTTTTTTAAATGATCGAAGGCAAAAGAGAAAAATAGGGCGTTGGTTACTTAACATATGAAAATTTATACAATTCCATCCATACAAATACAATATAATTTATTGTAATAAATATTGATTTATAAAAATGCTACTCTTTTTATTTTTATTTTTCTTGCAAATGCTAGGCATTCAATTGAGATATGCATGTGAGAATATATTTTTGAAAATTAAAAAGATCTCAAAAACTATACGATGAAAAATGTATATTTTGTTTTGAATTTTCTCGGCAATTTTTAAATTTTATCGTTTAGGCGTTTATGTGGAGCTTCATTTGAACATTTTTTATTAAAACATTTATTTTTAATTCTAAACATCAAGTGAGTAAGTAATTGAGCTCATATTTATGTTGGCGTATGCAATTTGCTTCCCAAAAGCAGATTCTCAAAGAGTTTAACGCTTGCCAATTGTCGCTCGCAACAATATTGATTACATTCTCCACATTTCCCTCATTAAACCGGTCATATTAGAAAAATTATCTTCTACAAGTCATGCATAACATGTCATGCATGATCATTACAACCCTTCAGTCAGAATTACAACCTAGCTCCTCACAACACCTCTGTTGTGTGTGTTAAATTTTATACATGAGTGGGCACCCACAGTTTAAAGCCGATTCCGAACGATAGATTTTTTTGAGAAGCTTTTCATGGCAATTTTAATTCCTCTGCTAAGAGGAAGTCGAAATATTTCGTTTTGCTGGGGATTGTCTGACCTGGACTTTGAACCATTGCCACACGTCTAATAAGCCAACACACTACCTACTAGACTACGTTAAAAAATTAGAAATTTGCTTTATTTGTGCTTTAAACGCAAATAATACTTTCCTGTATTATGATACTTTTTTAATTTAAAACAAAATAATTCATTTTCATTTTAAATCGTATTTAAATCGAATTTTTGTTTTTTTTTACAGATTAGATGTGAATTTTATTGATTGTTCACCCCATCAGATTATTACAATTAATTTTTATTCATATTAAATTTTTTATTATCGCTTTAGTATCCTCAAAGTTTAAAATGTTGTCACAAAATATCTCCTCTAATTTTTCAATCGATTTCCATATGCTTTAGTTTTATTAAACTTATCACCTTATCGCCAAACTATCTTCTTTATTTACTTTATTTTAACGCAATAACACTGCTATTTATTCCTTTAAAGCACATAGGATTATCATAAATCATCTCTTCTCCACCTTCTTAATATTTCTTTGCATTATTTTAATATCATTAATCAAGTCTTTCAAATTAAGCAGATTCTAGTATAATAGAGCTGCCACCTTTAGGAAACAATATATTGGATCTTTGTATTCAGTGTCGTGGCAAAGAACCTTTATTCACTACGTTAGCTATTCTTACCCAAGCGGTAGCGTTGCCTAGCATTCTTATGCTGTTTTTTAATTATATTATGATCTCCCTAGACCTTCAGAAGCTTTTGGAATATATTTCTAGAATATTTTAAAAGTTTTTCTCTAATTTTCACTTGGTGCCTTATTCATAATATAGGGTGTATAAATACGATCCGATAGTTCAGTAGTTAATTTGTGGTCGCCGCCGTGTAGTGGGTAGTATTTTAGTTTACGAGACGAGAGCTAAAGGATTCAAACGTCATTCAAATCCATTCATCATTTGACGTTGCCAGTCTTTTGGCAAACGCTTTAACAGCAAAGTAATTGCCATGAAAAAGCTTCTCAGATCTATAATTCGAATTCGATATTAAACTGTAGGTCACTCACACTGTAGGTCATCTATAAAATTAAAATACACAGCGTGAGCGGTCAATAAAAATGTGTGTAGTCTGGCGTTGCCATAATATAACACTCAATCTCGTTAATTCTTGGGGGCAGTAGAGATCAAAATAGGTTTGAATAGGTTATAGAAGCTCATAATGAACAATTGATAGTCAATACTTCCAGAGACATAGCATCACCTTCCTTGGTGTCAATCAATTTGCTTCATCCACCATGATTTTCACACATTGTCGTCAACATGATCCACTTTACATCCTTCTGTGTTTAAGAAATGGAAAATTGAAATTCGATTCCTTAAATTTTGTTCACTGTTAATTCAGGTGGTGCAACCAAATATCAAGCTTCTTTGTGTAATTATACATACATACATTATTGGCCATTACAACCCTTCAGTCAGGATTACGGCCTAGCTTCTCTCACCACTCATGTTGTGTGCCTTATTTTATACTAGAGTGGCGGGACCTACAGTTTAACGGTTTTAAGAAAGTTTTTCACGGCAGGTTTATTTACTCTCAGAGTTTATGCCAGAAATCTGCTGAGAGGAAGTCGCCGAAGAAATATTTCGTTTATATTTCGTTTTGATGTCTGGCCTGGGGCTCGAACCCAGGCTTGTCGTCTAATAAGCGAACACTCTACCTACTAGACTACGGCGACTACATCTTTGTGTAATCAGCATTCTTAAAATGATTGATATGCAGTTGGTTCCGTTATTTTTTCATGATTTCATTGCAGTTTTTTCTAATTGATTGATCAGAACAAGAAACATCTTTAACATGAATACTAACAGATCAAAAACGAAATAAGCTTCACAAATTTTTTAGTAGCGTGTTACACATTTATGCTTGTCTATATTAGAAAAGCGTAGGGCGTTTTAATTTAGTAGATAATGCGCTGCTAGCTAGACGAGAGTCTATAGTTTAATCAGGCATCTTCAACAATACGAAATATGAAGGAAATATTTATTTAGGCTACATACTCTCAGTAGTCTTCTGGCAAACACTCTGAGAGTAAAGATTCTCCAAAATATCTCACTTTCGGAATGACATTAAACAGCAGGCCCTAACACTCATGGGTAAAATTAGCACACACAACATGAGTGGTATGAGAAGATAAATTGTAAATTTCAAATTGTGGTGATAGTGGTAGTAATACTATCCTGTTGTTCCATTAATTTTTTTTTGTTGTTGTCTAAAATTCAAACATAATTAATTAATTAATTAGAAACATATACAATGTCTATGTGACCACCAAAACAGTACAAACGCATGCATTAGGATATTTTTTTTTAATACTAACAACAACAACAACAAAATCTAATTATTATTATTTCCATCAATAACTATTATACCCGATAAATCTAACAGTCAACGAAAAATGAACGAAAAGAGGCAACAACAAAAAGTAACACAATAAATAATCAAAATGTATTTGTTATAATTATGATGGCACACCTAGATTTTTGCATATGGCGGACGATTGACTCTCCCCTTTTTTTTCGATACGTTTTATACGAATTATTAAAAACAAAACAATCATCATCATCATCATCCTCATACCATTACATACAACTCATGTTAATACCCTCTGCTACAATTGTCGCTCACTCTCTCCGTTTTCTGTTTTCATACTTGGAGAATACGTTATAAACATTAAAACAAATGATGTATTAAAATAATATTAAAACAAAAAAGTATGTGTGTATGTATGTATGTGTGTAATATAGGATGAGTAGTACGCTAAATATTTATAATAATTGAAGGATATTTCATCAATAAAAACAAAAGCTGTTGTACGTATCATTCAAACACATACCCGTTACACACACTAACGAACATGTATGGACTCTCCTTTTACTGTTAGATTGTTTTTTAGAAAAGAAAAAAAAAAATACGCACACACACACACACATTTGGTATGCAGAGAATAATACAATAAAATAAATTATACTCCACAGAGTTTTTAACGGTAAACGGAGAAAGAGAGAGAGAGAGAGAGAGAGACAGAGCGTAAGTAATACACTTACATATTTCGTTATACAATTGATAAAGTAATAAAAACGGCTGGCTGACTGCCTTACTGCCTCCACTGTCTTTTCAATATTATTGAACACTCTGCTTAAACATACACAGTCAAACAAATAAAAAAAAAAAACGAAATGTATGTGTATAAATGATTTGTATGTCATGGCATAGAAAATAATAAAATAAGAAATATTAGTAGGAGAACAACACATTCTCTCATGATGTATTTGTAATAATACAAGAGTATGTTTTGATATTTTACTGTATTAGTTGTAATAGAGCGAGAAAAAGAGAGAGTGAGAGCGGGTGATAGAGCCAGCTAGAGTAATGATGGTAGCTGAGAATATTAGTATTGTTCGTTTGCTTTATTAATATTATTTGTGAGAGTGTGAGCTTTGTTTAGCCTGTGTACGTTTATTTATTATTATTGTTGTGTGTGTTGGTGTGTGTGCGCTCAATACTTATTCACGCACATTTCGCATATAATTTAGGCAATGACAGCTTTTCTAGTGCTTATTCTCGCATACAAATACAAATGCAGATTTCGACTAAAACGCATATTCCCCCCAAACAATATGATGAGGTAAAATTACAGTTGATATCAACTAAATAGTAATTTGATTTTTGTTCACCACGATTTTCAAATTGTTTGAAAACATGGAAAGGTGGACCCAAACTATCTTCTTAACTTAACTTATTTGGTTATTACAACCCTTTAGTCAGGATTACAACCTAGCTTCGCACTTTACCAGCCCTAACCAATTGATAAGCAATGCTATTTCCAATGATGTATCTATGCCCTGCAACGCATATAGAAATGTCCTTTCAATGATTCGAAATTTTCATGTTAAATCCCCAGGAATCAGGAACGGTGACTTTTTTTCTGCTTAAGAAATTTATTTTCTTTTTTAATTTCTAAACATTTTCACCCAATTGTTTATGGTTTTCTGAGTATGTGTGAAAATCTACAATGACATGGAGGTTAAATTGGGTGCTTAAGGAGTACTGCTGCTGTTTGTGTAGCAACGAGTGCAGCAGAGAGAGTGAGAGAGCGGGGCATTTATTGTATATGTAGCTGGTCCGCTGCTTGGTCGATTGGTTTGGCAGTGAAAATAAATAGTATTGTAGTATGATTATGATGATGGGTCATGTCATGATGGTCCTTTTCAACGTTTTTGATCTAAATACACATACTTACACATATGCTTACACACTTCAAAACATTTTAATGTATGGCTTGTTTAGACAATACGTTATACTCGAGCACACACTGACACATACTCACACACCACATCGATATAGATGTGCACACCATAACCAACCATTTATTTCCCTACATGTACAGAAACACATAGGCACACGTATGTACATGCAAACACACATTTAGAGGCATGTGTATAATAAGTTTTGGTTTTTGAAATAATAATGTATGGCGGCGGCGTTGTCGTCCTGCCAACACAGCACACAACCAACACCCGACACCCTGGATGAAATTCTATAACCAACAACAGCAGCAGCAACAACAAATTTTAACTAAATTTATTGCAAATATTTCCTAAACAATGAACAGCAACAACAAGAGCAATACCAATACAACACATACAATACAAAATATAACGGCATTAACAACAACAACAACAATAAAAACAAAACACAAATTGTATATTCAGTGAAAACGCGTAAAGAAGTAATTTTTCATTGTAAAGGTCTTTATAAACACATCCACACTTTATCAATAATGTTTGCATGTGTCTATCAGTCTGTTTGTCTGTCTGCTTGTCTGTCTGTCTGTATATCTAATTCATATGTGCGTACATTAGCACACATGTGCGGGTGTTTTAATAGAACTATTGTGGCAGGCGGCGTTTATTCGTTCGATCATATGGTTGAGAAAATTAGACCGACCACCCTACCATATGCATTCGAAAACTAATAGAAGTCATGGAAATTTTTAATGTTTTTGCAATAAAATTGAATTTATTAGAATTAATTAATAAATGTTAGAAAATGCAATGTACACATATGTACTTATATGTACAGTTGAAGAATTTAATATTTTAACAAAAATGATCGGCAAATATTAAAAACTTATTTAGAATACATATGTATATGAACAAATCCTTTATATTTTACAAAAATCAACGACGATATTTTTCTTAGATTATATAACCATCGTCAAACTATCTTCCAAATATATATGGTCATATGCATATGTATGTATATACATACATACATACATACATAATTGGCCATTAGAACCCTTCAGTTAGGATTACGGCCTATATATACAGTGAGCGTCAAAAGAAACTGAAATTACCGTTATTTTTATTTTAAAATTGTTTCATTGCCAGTTTTTAAAATTGAAACAAAAAAAAATTACAAAAAAAATTTCGAAATATTGTGAAATTTTTTCAGGCACTCTCCTTAAATGGTGAAAGTTGCGTTTGGTAATTGTTAGAATTTTATCCTTAGTATATAATTTCTTTTGAATTTATGAAAATTAAAATCGTATCTTCTTTATAAAAAAATCTTTGAACTTTGAACCCTTCCTCTAGGCATTAAAACTATCGCCTAACTATCTTCTTTAAAATATTTCACAAACCATAATTTAGGTTAAATTTCTTGTTAAAAAGGAAAAAAAATAGGATTTGGAATTGGTCATTGCAATCCTTTAGTAAGTATTACGACCTAGCTTCTCACATTACTTATGTTGTGTGTGTTAGTTTTTATGCATGATTGTCAGGACCTATAGTTTAAACTCGACACCGAAGGCAAATTTTTAAGAAAGTTTTGCATGGCAATTTTATTTTAATTACGCTCAGAGTTTTTATCAGAAATCTGCTGAGAGAAAGTCACCGAAGAAAATTTTTTTCATATTTTCGTTTTGTTGGAAATGCCTGATCTCTGGTTTGAACAATGGCCTCACGTCTAATAAGTTACTACCTTCTAGACTACGGAGACTAAAATACAATAAGTTGAATATCTAAATTAAAAAAATCTCTTTTAATGGCTGTGTAAGATTAGATTAAGCAGTGAACCTGACTGTAATTCTAAGATAGATGTAGAGATTGTCCAAGACTTCATTGAGGTCTCAAAGGAAATGATAGCTACTACTTAAAGTCGATCAAACGGTATTGCACGGTCCTCACTCCACAAAATATTGTCTACTGGTGTCGAATAACATGATTTTGGAAGCCAATGACCTGTGGCAAAACGTGAGTTTAATTGCTCATCAAACTTTTCTCTCAATATGTAGGTTCATGGTAACACATGCCATTTGGCATGTAGCACCGTCTTGTTGAAACCACATATCAAACATGGTCAATTCTTCCATTTTCATTGGGGGAAACTTAGTAGACATGACTACTTTGACAGTATCTTTTCAATTTTTATTTTAGTCCAGCCCAAGTCTAGTAGGTAGTGTATTGACTTATTGGACACATGGGTCCTCGATTCGAACCCCAGGTCAGACATCTGCAACAAAACAAAATATGAAGCAAATTATATCTTTGGCGACTTCCTCTTAGCAGATTTCTGATGAAAACTCTGAGAGAAAAAAACTATTGTCATGAAAAAGTTTCTTAAAAATCTATCGTTCGAAATCGTCTTTAAATTTAGGGCACGCCACCCATGTATAAAATTAAAACACACAATATAAGCGGTGTGAGAAGCTATGTAGTTCGTAATCCTGACTGAGGGGTTGTAATGACCTATTTTGTATGTATGTATGATAAAGCTCTTGAATATTTCATGTTTTGAATCGTTGATGTATCCATTTGAGCTTAAACTGAACTTTGCCGCTAAAGATAATTTTTTAATAGAAACCTCTTTCTCACCGGCCCCAAATTTCGATAATAAATTCAATCGTTTGCAAGCTTTGCTTAGATGTTACATTTTTCGCACTGCCACACATCAACCTAATCGCGAAAAGCTCATCCGTTATTAACTACAACCGTTAAACAATAAAATGATTCCCTCTCTAATTCTCTCTTCGCTAATTCTATTCTCTCTCATTCTCTTTATTTTTTAGGCAATTTAAGGCTGTATTTTATTTGTGATATTCCTGTCATTAATATTTATAAATTGTTTTTATTCCTCTAATTTTGGTGTTTTTGTTTCTGCTTCCTCTAAACAAAGGAAAGAGAAAAAGAGAGACAGAGAGAGAGAGAGTGTGTGTGTGTGTGTGTGTAGTGTAGTGTACAGTATAACTCTTTAACACTACCACTATTGCTAGGATGATAACGTTGTGTCTATGTGTTTGTATGCTGTGAGTGTATGCGTATGTGTGTATTTTAATCATCATTATATTGATGATAATGATGACGATGATGTTGTTATTTATTTAAAAAAAAAAACAGTTTTAAGTTTTATATTATTTTTCTGACTGGTCACATAAACATGCATACAAACGTTTTACCATATCTACGTATGTATATGCACATACATATTTATATGTGAGTGTATGTATATATATTATTAGAATTGTTGTTTTTGTTGTTCAGTTTAATTTAACATGTTCAATAGTTTACTTTTAGAAAACACAGTTTTGTTGCTGCTAAAATACCCAGAAAGTACAAAAAAAAAAACAAAAACAAGAAATTAAATGAAGAGTAAAAAGGGTTAAAAGGGATGACTGGGCTGGGCTGGGTTGGTATGGTATGGTTCGGTTTGGTTAACAAACATTACCAAAAATAGTATTAAATGTAGAATAGAAAAAAAACAAACCCAAACTAAAGCAACAACAATAACAACAACAAAAGAGACACTCACATAAAAAATCTTAAATTTCACATTAACAACAACAACAACAATTTGTTTATTTCAATACACGCACAGTATGTGTGAATATGTTGTGTATTATTGTGAGAGTATAAGTAAATATATCTGCAATGGCAACACTAACAATAACTACAACAATTACGTATAATAAAATACCGTATAATACTTTATTTGTATATGTGGGTGAGTTATTTGTTGGCTAACAAACTACAAAAAAAAACACGAACAAAAAAAAACGATATGCTGCGGTTATATTTACGAAATGTATAAAATTTACAAAAACACACACGACGGTATTTGTGGATGTGTGTGTAAGAGCAGTGTACACGTGTGTACATAAGTATTAAAGAGAACGTGCTGTAGTTTTTTTGTTGTTGTTGTTTTTATTCATTTTCGTAAATGTTTAGAAGAGTGTTCTAATGTCCTGTATAACAAGAGAGGCTGTTTATTTATGTTTAACTAAGTACATGTATGTATGTGTGTGTGTAAAGGCTATTATTTTTGCTTATTTTATAACAAAAATTTTAAAACTGTTTACCAGTGACAGGTTGCCGTAGGGTTGAAGCGGTGTGTATGGTAAAGGGGTATGGTATACAAAATAATTCCTATTTGTAGTTTTGGGGTTTATTACTCCCACTCTCTCTCTCTCTCTTCACTACAATAAGCCTTACCATTTCATATACGCTATTGTACCCACACTAACATGTGCGTATGTGTGTGTGTGATACTTTTGTACGCTTAAAAACTCTTTAAATTTTAATATAATTTCTATGAGAGCTGATATGTTTTTTGTGATAATAAATATAAAATAAATCAATACTTATAAAAACTGGTCTCTCTCATTGTATGTGTACGTACAACTTTAATTGAAGTGTAAAAATTTGTGAAGTAGAAAAAAACTAAAGTATTTCTAGACAACTTATTTTCACACGAGCGTAGTGCACGTAAATTCTTAATGAAAGATTTGAATTTATTTTTAAAAATAATTTTTAATTTGTGTTGACATATGACATAAATTATATTATTTGTATATACATGAATTTAAAGTCCCCATTTAGCGTAGCTTAATGAATAACTTGTTGCCATTTTGAAGATAATGCCATAGAACCCCGTCCATGTTTACAAAAAAAAAAAAGCTGGGACAATCGATTAACGGTTTTTCACAAAAAAAAAAGTGTTTAGTTTCGAACACGTGACTAATGTGTCCGGCTGACAAGTTTCAGGCAATTGCTTTCATCAAATGACCTAATAATTGGCGGCTTAGGTTCTAATTAGCGTGTGCATTAATTTTTGATTGCATAAGGATTTCGTGACATGTGTAAAGGTTAAAAATGCTTAGTAAAGTTTTGCCATTTCACCATGAACAGATTTATAAATGTGCAATGCTTCCAAATGAATTTTATAATCAAAATTTATTAAAATTCGTGGGCGTGTGTTCTAACAAAAAATTGTCCTCAGCTACGAAGCTTATTAGAGGTTAAGAATATCCGTCTCTTCATGGCGAAAACAGGGTTCTGACATACATAAAATATACACATAATTGAACATTACAACCCTTCAGTCACGAATATGACCTGTGTGTGTACGATCTAGAGCGGCAGGACCTACAGTTTGAATTCAATTCAGAATGACAGATTTTTTTAGAAATTTTTAATGGCAATTTTATTCTGCTCTTAGATTTTTTGCTATAAATCAATAAATATAAATCAACTGAGGCATTCGGCGAAGAAATATTTTTTCATATTTTCGTCCTATTGGAGATTTCCTACCATGGGTTTGAACCGTGGCCCCACATCTGATACCCCAACATACTGCCTACTGGACTACGGCGACTAACACATGAGGTAAATCACAATCGTTTCCATCTTGAGCCATTGTTCCTGTAGAAATCGTTCAAGAATACTAAATCTATCAGAATATCTTCTAATAAAGCAGTGGCCTTGCTGCGATTCCTAGCAATTGTACAACAGATGACCATGCTTTTTAAGGACAGAAGAGAATTAGTTTTTTGTTTGTAAATTTTCTGACTTTTTTTTAACTGTTTGAACGTGGGACCATTGCTAATGATAGAAAAATTCTACTGGTCGTCAATCCAGACATGGCTAGCATATGTAAATTAAGGTTTTTTATGTTAACCCGTTAACTAGTATTATTCCAATGCTTCAAAGTATTATTCAAACAATAGAAACAGTGCTTGCAGTGTAATCAAGTGCAATGGTTTTCATTTTCTACAGCGAGTACTACATTATTGGTTGCAAATCTATCGAAACTGAAACAACGTAATCGAATTTGATGTTTAACAAAGAAATATTGTGAAATAAAACTTAATTTTCGTTATTTTTTTTATTATTTTCTAATGCCCATCTAAGATGCGTCTTAGATTGAGTAAGTCCGGCAAACTCAAAAATGTATAAATTATTTGAGAACAAAATTGTATGTCTCCAAAAAAAAAAATTAAATTCTTTGATTTAACAATCATTTAAAAAAAATTGAAACAAAAACAAAAACATAATTTTGTATACAATATTTTAAATTTTATTCCGTTTGTAGTATTTTGTTAGATCGTTGCACTGTTTCATTTACTATTTATTTTCTCTCCCTCTCTCTCTCTCTCTATCTCTCCAAACTTACAAACTATTTCATAATAATAACAGCAATTGCAACAACAAATATATACGACTTCAATACAATTCAAAAGTTTTTGGCACATTGTAGAAATACAAATACAACACATTGGCCAAATTGCAAAATATGTTATTGTGGTGATGGTGGTGGTGGTGGTGGTGGTATGATGATATTACTCGTCGTATGATGGCATTTTTCTTTCTGTACATCACACAAACACACTCCTGCACAAAATTCAAAACCCACTGCTTTAGCCTAACCATCCATTCACTCAGTTACACATTCAGTCACTGTATGCATGGCCTTTAACAAAAACAATAAGCCTAAGCAACAAAACACAAAGACATGTAAACAGACAGCATGAGAGAATGTATCTATATATGCAATACATTTACAATATCTGTTTTGTTTTTATTTTAGTTTTTGTTTTTGTTATTATACCGTTACAAACATATCTAATAACAACGAAAACAACAACTATGGCACATTGTAGTAGTTGTTGTCGTCGTACAAGTAATAATAATAATAATAACAATCACAACAACAAATAAGGAACAAAACAAAAACAAAAAATTACACCCAAATACCACAACCGCAATGCTGTCACTCTCACTTGCTACCGAGAGCTCCCGCTATATCCTCCTTACACATACACACTTGACTCACAGTCATTCAGTCACACACATACACACACACACTCTTAAAACATACATAAACGAAACGAAATGATACAAAATTTGTGCAGCCCTTTTGGTCCGTTCAAAACTAGACATTTAACCAAATAAATACCAACAACAATAACAGCAACAACAAAATATGTGAAAGTATTTTTTGGCAAACAGTAGAATCGACAAAAAAAAATTGTATTTTTTCCCGCCTTTAGCCGCGTTTAAAACTAAATGTTTAGGATGTGCCATCCATCCAAACATTGCCTCCTACGTAAACACCTTCTTTCCTTAATCATTACAATCGTCATCATCATCTTCGTCATTATTTCACATGGTAATCATCATTATTGTCATCGTCATTGACTTTATTTTAGTTGTCGCAGTCGTCGTCGTCATCGTCATCGCCATTGCCATCGCTCACCATCGTCTCGTAGCCATGGCCCCTAACTAATAGTGGAGTTTTTTTTTTGGATTCTTAATCCTTTGGGAGATCAATGCGTTTTTTTTCTGTGATTAAGAAAATTTTAATAAATTACACCAGAGTCCCACAAAACCAAAGTTCAAAGTTGAGAGTGGGATAATTGAAAATGGCAAGCAAAAGAGTTAAATCAGGGAAATTAAATCTTAAAAGCGATAGTTTGGCAACTAAATAAGTAAAGTTTCATAATTTAAATATAATTTATACATTCTTTACATCATGTCAATTATGTAAAATTACTTGTCAACAATTAGCCTTCCTCTTCTTCTTAATTAGATTACAATTAAATCAAATTTTATCTATTAAAGATATAATTATTACATTGTTTACATCCTGTCAATTATGTAAAATTACTTTTTAGCACTTGCCTTTCTTCATTATGATATTCTAAATAAAGCAAAATTGACCTATTTCAAGCAAAATTTGATAATTTTAAATAAACGTAATCATTGTATAAATAATGTCAAATATGTAAATTAACTTGTAAACAATTCTACATTCCTTACATCATATCAATTACGCAAAATCGTGTAGATCCCAATTAAAGCGAAATTTGTCTGTTTAAAGTAAAATTATACAATTCTGAACGAACGTATACACTGTTTACATAATGTCAATTATGTAAACTCCCTTGTTAACAATTCTTTACATCATGTGAATTGTCTAAAATTACTGTTAAAAAATATCCTTCTTCCGTAACGATTAGAGTACAATTTGAGTAAACTCATGCTTTGTTTACATCATGTCCGTTTAAAATAAATTTATTTCTCTCCAATTAAGATAAAGTTTAACAATATGGGAAACAATAACAAAAATTGAATGTTTACATAGTGTCAACAATGTAAATATTGCATTATTTTACAAAATGTCAATAATGTAAACAATTAATATTTTGAGATTAAATAAGTTTTTTTAAAAGGAAACCTATTAAAACAAATTATTTTTTTACATCATGTAAACAATATATTATTTACTAATGCATAGGGCTTTTAATACTGTATTATTTTATAAAGACTTTTATCACTGAAAAATTTAAAATTTGTTTTCCAAAATTTCGAGTAAATTGCATACTTTACCCGGGATTAGCATTAGAATAGTCTTTGCAAATACATTTATTTACTTCGGATTTTGTAAATTACCTCATTTTACATAATGTCAACAATAGCCAAATTGAACTCAATTTAAAAAAAGAGTAATTCTTGATTTACTTTATGGCTTTACATACATACAATACATAATACACATGTTAAATTTATTTACAGCTTATACGAAATCCTAATAAAATTACATTGCTTACATAACATTTGACATGTAAACAATATCAATTTTGGTTAATTGTAGAAAAGTATTTTTGGAAATGAATTTTAATTATTAAATTTTTGAAAAAAATTATATTGTTTACATAACATTTGACATGTAAACAATAGAAATTTTGGGTATTATTAAATTTTAGATAAAAATTAATTTTACATTATGTCAATAATGTAAAAAAATTACACTGTTTACATAACATTTGACATGTAAACAATAGCAATTTTGTGTAATTGTAAAACTGTATTTTAGAAAATAAATTTTAATTATTAAATTTTAGATAAAAATTACTTTTACATTATGTCAACAATGTAAAAATTACATTACATTATGTCAACAATGTAAAAATTAGGTAAATTTTGAAATAATCAAATGTACGAGGAAAGAAGAAAATAACAAAAAAATTTGTAATTTTTATTAAATTAGTCTACAATTAAAAGTTTGTGTGTTCGTTTCTATTTAAATTTCATTGTTTTACCCAAGGTAAACAATATACTATAAAAAGAAAGGAGAGGAAAAAAATGACAATATTTCTGTAATTTTTTAAAAGTTTTAATTTTGAAAGCTCCTTTTCATAAATACTCTTATAACTTAAGGGTTAACAAAGGCTGTCTTAATGTGTGTGTAGGTGTGGATGTATGTATGTGTGTATTGTTTTTACTTTTGTTGGCTAAAAATTACCACGAAAACTATCTGTTTTAGTATTATTTTTACTGATGAATTTTCTCTGAACATACTTTAAGTTGTACAAAGTACTTTCTCTTGGTGGAGAGGGCAGGCAGATTAAGTTGTGCAAAAGAGGATTTTAATCATGCATTACAATTACAAAACTATACCAACGGCGACCCACATTATAATACATCACAGAAACTCATACTTTAAAATAACCCCAGCAACGTAAAAAGGATACACAAAAACAATGTCGTCCTTCATTATTAAAATGGAGAGAAACCATAGCAAGACCCCCACCCTCCTAGCAATGTAGTATTTTAAAGCATGAAAATTCAGTCAACCATATGCCGTTCTCTCTCTCAACTTTAAACCCACATACATACAGCATGCAGACGTCTTTTACTATTTACAACAACTATTGGTTTTCTGTTTAGTTTTTGTTTTAATTCTTTTTTTTTTTGTGCCTGTTTAACTAGAACCACCACATCGAAAAACTTTCATTTCGTTTTATTTTGAACCCACAATTCCAAACAATTCATCCTCCTACGATTGCAGCCAGTCACTCGTCTGACAATCATATAAGTTTACTTACTCTCGAGTATTTGACTCCTTTAATTTGGCCCTCCACTATCCTTTAAGAAGCTGTATACAAAGAAAGAGGGAGAGAGAGAGAAAGAAAAGTAGATCTTATGCACGGTCTTAAGATTTTCCTTAACCTGTAAATGTGTGTGTGTATGTGTGTGTGTGTGTTAAGTTAAATCGTAGATAAATCGTTTATAGCTCGTAAACTATGCGAAAAATGTTCACAAAATAACCCCATAATACAGAAAGAAAATGACGAGGGAGAGGAAGGGTAGATGAAGGATAGTGTGTGGCATTCAAAAAGATGAATTGTTGTAGTTTTATGGCGTATAAAATAGAAATAAATGTGTCTGATGACTGTGCAAAAACACTCGAAAATTGTTTGTCTGTATTGCAATAGGCGCTAGGTGTACTGAGTACAACCATGAATAGAATTCTCAGAATTTTTGCTAGAAATCTGCTGAGACGAAGTAGCCGAAGCCGATATTTTCGATTTGTTGGAGATGTCTGACCTGGTGTTTGAACTGAGGCCTCAGGTCTAATATGCCAACACACTACCTACTATACTAAGGTGACGTACAGGTCATACATCTGCAAGAAACCGATGTACTGCCACATATGAACTATAAGGTGAGGTGAGCAGTATAACAGTTTTCCTAACACGCTTCCGAAGCTGCGGCCCTTATAAGACACACATTTTCTGTCCTATGTCCCAATAGAAACCAAAGACAATCTCATAGTAAACGACTTTGTTACTTCGATTCGAAAATGATATTTTCGCTTAATGCTGTCCTAAGTGATCAGCTTGTATTTACCCAACGCCATCGGTTGAACACATTTTTACCATTAATTTTCCATGAGTGTAATTATAGTGTATAATCGTGCTACAAACATTCTGTCAGTTCATCTAAAATAAAAATTTCTTCTACTGCCCTCTCTTATCTCTTAGTTACTACTCTCTCTCTCTCTCTCATTCTTTAATAAATCGAAGTAAAATTATCTACATTTAGGTTTTATATAGAGACAAACGTCCGTCAATTGTATTTTACATGCTTGAAATTATTCCACTTATGCACACAAAATACACACATACATATGTACATGTACTTATGTGTGTATATGACATGTGTGTGAGAGAATACGCTTGAAAGGACAATTATACCCTTAGATGATGAACATCTTAAGAGTGTAAAAAGGATACATAAAAAAGGCAATAACAACAACAACAACAACATCATTAGCATCAATAGACACACATGAGAACTTACATGAAGAGAAGAGAAAGCTTTGATTTTAGCTTTATTTAAAATGCCTTGCTAAAGGACCTTTTTTGGGAGGAAAAAAAAGAAATGAAAAAGAAAGTAATTTAACAACTTTACCAAAAAAAAGTAAGAAAACAAAAATTTTTAATTTTTTACGAACGTCTTGTACATGTGTTGTAAAGTTTCTTGGTCATGACCGTAAGACTACAAATAATTTATGGTTGGCTCTTCCTTGCCATTTTTCCCTGTTTAGTTACATAAACACAAGAATACACAGAAAAAAAATTATGTTTTCTTTTGTTGTAATATTTTGTTGTGTAATATTGTGACCATTATTAAGGATAAGGATTTAAAGGATGCTAATTGTTAAGATTAATTAGAAGAAGATTTATTTAAAGATTTTCAAGCATTAGAAGGGAGTAAAGAAAAGAAGAACTTCATTGTAATTTAATAAATGAGTAACATGTGTCAAAAATTAACGAGTAAATGATATGTTAACAGTGATGTAGAAAAGAAATCATCATCATCACTGGAGGGAAAATCTAATTTATCAAACAAATATGTAAAAAAAGTAACATTACAAAAGTGTTTGAATACACTTTATTTACTTCAGTTTTTAGCTTGACGTCAGTTAAGTGTTATTCTAAAATTTTCTTCCTATGCATTAGAAGCGCACAGTGAGCGTCAAAAGAAAATGTACATTAAAAAAAAAATTATACATTAATAAATTACCGTTATTTTTATTTTAAAATTGTTTCATTGCCTGCATTTAAAATTAAAACAAATAAATATTTACAAAAAATTTTGTAATATTTTCAAAAAATTTTCGTGCACTCTCCTTACTAAGTGGTAAAAGTTGAGTAAGGTTTTTTTTGAAGCTCACTGTATATACCTGGCCTTCCAAAAAAAGCTTCGTTTTTAAATTCAAAATTAATTAAAGTTTTTTTGCGCTTTGTTTCTAATTCTGTTTTGGGTTCCCCCAAACAGGTTTTATAAAAAAAGAATTTTTTTTTTAATTTAATTTCGATTGATAATTTTATACGGTTTAATTTAAATCCTTTTTTGTGTGGAAAAATCACAAAAAAAAATTATACACAACGGCAATAGGAATCCCCTTAAGACCCCAAATGTTAATTGTGTACGTCTATACACTTAAACTGGCATACGTATGTATATCAAAACGACAACTAAACATCCTGTATTTAAATGAAACAACTACAACAACAGCAATAGAAAAAAGCATCCCTTTTTGTTGTGGAAAAAAAACGAAAAACTCTGTTATTGTATATGTGTTGTTGTACACACACACACGCATACATGCAATATTTACGCAGATAATTTTTTATTGAAAATATAAAACTAACCGCATTACACATCATTCATCATTCTTGGCCCACTGTGGATGGCCACATACCACCACTATTGCCTAAAACTAATGAATTACGCAATTCTAATACGTTATATTATTTACACTCACACGCACTTACGCATATATCCATACATACAAACTTATATACATACATATGTACATTGAAAAGTCTGCTCCCTTTCCCCTTTAACTCATACTTATTTTTAATTGTATGTATGTAATGTGATGTGTATTTATGTTTGTATTACGATACATACATATTTACTTTACAGATATCATAGTAAAATTTACGCCAACTAAAACAATATCTCACCATTACCACCACCAGCATCACTATCATCATCAGCATCATCATCATCATGAACATCACTTTTATATTTATTTTATTCAGCCAAGTTTTAAGGCCTTCTCTTTTATTGTGTGTATGTGTTCATGTGTATCTTTGTATCCCTTTAAAATATAATCCCTATTTATTTTAAAAAACAAAGTGTTTTTATTTTATTTTTCCCAGCCATCCATTCCATGCATGTTTGATCATGATGAAGTTTAAGTTTATTTTTAACCCTTTTTTTTTTGATTCATACACACAGAAAATATAAATAAAACTAAAATCTAAACAAAATTTATATTTACCCTACTCATACGCACCCCATTCCCCTCTGCCCTACTATTCACTGTTTTTTCGGACTTTATTTGAGTTTGATTGTGTATGTATGTATGTGTGTTTGATGGCTGTTTTATATCATTGGACCATATGATGTGTTGCTCTATAGGCGAATAAAACCATAACAAAACAAAATATATTGTTGTAGTATAGCAGCAGTACAGTTAGAGGAACCAACACCAATACCACCAACAATAATAACAAATTAATGTGCAAAACTTACAACAATCAGACACATCATAAGCATAAACATTACTAGCACCATTACATTTACACACTCTTTTTCATTCTATCTCTCTCTTTCGCTGTATGACTGCCTCTCTCTCTCTCTCTTTCTCTGTTTTGCATTACACTCATCTCATGCCCTTAGCACAATAAAGAACAATTGAACACACATTGAACATTAAGCATGTCCTTGCATGATGAGATTACGATTTGTGTGGGTGGCTGGCTGGTAGAACAGTTTAAGAGAGAGTGAGAGAGAGTAAGAGCTTCAGGACATGTGTTTAGAAACCAAGTTTGAGAGGGCAAGCAACATTAGACCGAAAAATAAAAATAAATAAAACTTTTTTTTCTGTTTGTTATATTCCATATAAAAACCAGCCAACATGTTTATGTTTGTCGATGATGTATTATTGCACACATAAACATTAAACTAATGATGCTAGCTAGCTGCTCTACCATACTCTCACTCCCTCATCCTATCACTTTTTATCTATTTGTCTCTACAAAACAAAAACTATCATAAACAACATAATAATGAAGTATGTATGTATGTAAATATGTAACAGCGTTTGTGTGTATTGACCAAAACCAACAACAAATAAAAGAAATATATTTACACACATACACATACATATATAAAATAAATGCCATTTTGATTGTGTCTCTTTTTTTTTTTTTTGTTTTGATATTTTATCTCTTCTTTCTCAATGTTATAAAAGAAAACACCAACAACAATAACCAAAATAAAAGAAAAAGAAGAAGAAAAAAACTATAATAAATTATAGAGTTAAAACTTAGCGACAGTTTGATATGGGTTAGAAATGTCTATAAACATTATCTTCAGTAAAAATCTCTCACACTCTCTCTCCATCTCTCAACTCAAACGACTCATCTTAAACGACCGTACACACAGTGTACACAGCATACACCCATATATTATATTACCAAGCAATTCATCTCTTTTCAATACTACTACTAAGGCCTTATTACAATAACAATAACAACAACAACATTTAGTACGAGTACTCGTTGTCGGGTATCATCTCATATTATATTCGTATAATTTCGTTTATTTTTATTCCTTTTTTTGTTGTGTGTGTGTGTGTGTGTTTTTTTTTTCCTTTATTCCTTACAAACACTTGCACACGCACTTGTAAAAGTATGCTTAAAAACTTGTTTTTATTTTTATGGGGTGTAAAATGTTGCCATCATATAAGTAGTTGTAGTTGTTATTTTATAAAAACAAAAACAAAACGATTTCATATGAGCTCAACTAACTTTTTTGTATGTTTGAGAAAAATTTTTTTTTGCATTGTTTTTTTTTTGTTTTTGTCTTTTTGTTTTGATTACGGTCTTCCTTGTGCTCTTCTAGCGAAGATGAAAAATTATTATACTCTTTAGAAAACGGAAGTTAACGAAGTGTATATGGATGCGGATGTGGATGTGTGTCTATAGTGTTACTCACTACAATACATACATGCTTACATCTTAGGAATGTATGACTTGAATAGTTTTTTCTTAAAAAAATGTAAAGTGATGCCAGACAGTATTTTAAGTGTTATTAGAAAAAAGTTTGAAAGTTTTTCTCTTTCTCATAAATGGCTTTCAGCAGATTATCTGCTTTAAATTTTTATTTTATTGCGTAATTACACACATATATAACTGCTCATTACAACACCCTTTATTCAGGATTAGGACCAGAGATCAGTAATGAATCGTTTTTTCGCTACTCATAAGTACTCATGAAATTTTGAGTATGAATGAATCAACAGTATTGAAATTCAACTACGCTGATTCATTCGTACTCACTACAACATTGATTTATAAGTATAGGTTGCAATGAGTATGAGTACAACGTTGACATCAAACTCATACCGTTCGAAATATGTTTGATTCCTAAGCCTACTCATTTAGATTCATAAATTTAGAAAAATACTTATAATACTCATAACTGATTCGAGTGATTCGAATCATTCATCAAAATTTACAGTCTTAGTTGTTGTTGCATTTACAAAAAAAGATGAATGAAAAAGACAAAGACAGCAAGCAAAGCAACCACACAACCTTCTAGTGAGTATTTTAGTGTTCGTAAGCGATTCATACTTATTTTGTGATTCTTGTATATGTTGAGTAAACGAGAGTCGAAATCAACAACATCATGCGTATTGTTAAGTATGAGTACGATGAATACTTCAAACTTTAAATATGAGTAGTATGAGTATGATATTAAAATAAGTATGAATGCGTATAAGTACCAAGCATTGCAAAGTTCAACTAAGTGTACTTTAGTACAGATTCTGATGTAATAGTAAGGAATTCTAGGACCTAGTCATTGCCGTACTATCTGTATTTCAGGGATACTGAGTTAAATTTAAATAAAATAATTTTCTAACAATCTGGCAACTTTACTAATTCTATCAATTCTGTTAAGATGCTCCATGTGTTACACTCACAGTCGTTTGCTTCATTTCTATGATAATAATGATCATTGTAATGATAATAACAATAACAATGATTATGATGTGTACACGTACATATGTTTATAGTGGTGGTAGTGGCAATAGTGATGAGGCCTTATAACAAGCAAACCGACTAAGAAAACGGAAGTGACAGACGTAATGACCATTACAACTGACACTAAGTGTGTGACAGCACACTTTACTTTAAAGAGAATATATCAAATAGAGAGAGAGAGAGTGAGTGAGAGAAATAAAGAAAAAACAGGAATAAATATATCATGAATAAGTGTTTGTATATGGACTAGACATACTCACATATATACGCACACACACACACATTCTAAAAAATAAAACAAAAACCGACCGTACTATAGTCGTCAAGTACTAAGCGTAAGAAGAGAATTGTATACGACCCCTTTTTTTCTTACCCAAAGTGTAGTGGAGTCTTGTTAGAGAGGGTCAGAAGGTAAACGTAACCAACTTTTTGGCGCTAAGACGTCATATAAATACTGTGTAAGAGAGAATGTTTCTTTCTGTATGTGTATATGTGTGTATGTAGGTGGAAGTGAAAAGTGAGAATTGATAGATGAGTTATGGTCGTTTACTTTTTGTTTTATTTCTTTCTCCAAAAAGATATGTACAAGCACACCCACACCCACACTCAACCCAAATATTAAGATGATTTCTTGTAAGACTTCTTTCTAACAGAGAAAAGTATTGGGTGGCCGGGTTGGCATTGCTAATGGGTGGGCAAAGTAACAACAAAAAAAGGGTATCATATCTTGTAGACAAAAAAAAAAAAGACGTACTATTTTACAAACAAACAAACAAATATGCAAGTACTTGCAAGCTTACTCATATATACATACATATGCGATTACGTGTAAACAGGCAAAGAGAGGGACAGAGAGAAAGAGAGAGTGTGTATGCATGTGTGCGTTTGTAATATGTGGCAGAAGAAGTTTAAAGAAAAGCATGAAGGCAAGACAAGAAGACATTTATAAGAAAATAACTCATGTGTTGTTGTTTTGTTTTGTTTTTCGGTTTTATTATAAATTTTTTTTCTTTTCATATCTATTTTCTTTGTTATTGTATAGCCATACATATGTACATACATATGTATCGCTGGCTCTTAATGATGTATTTCTTTAGTAAAGGCACTAACAACCCACTGTGGGTGTGTGTGTTTTATCTCTCCCGTTTTGTATGTTTGCCTTTGTGTGTGCCTATGCGTCGACCATAACTGTTTGTCCATTTGTTTTTGTTGTATTATTTGTAAATGTTTGTCTGTTTGCTTGATTTCTTTTCCGTTTTATTTTATTCTTTGTTGGATATTCCAATACTTTTTCTAATAGATACGGACTGAATATGCAAGTGAGGTAAAAATAGGAATTTTAAACCCTTGGGAGGCGGGGATTTTATTTTAAAATTAAACATTAAAAGGATTCTAACCAGCAATATTTAGAGAAAATTATTTCTTCAAATAATTGCAGCGAAAAAATACAATAATTTAGCAAGTAAAGGATTATATATTTTTCACTGAGGGTAGATTGCAGCGGCCGATCCTTTTAAAGTAGTTTTCGAACACTCTCGCCTATTTCGTGCGGTATTTTGGTAATAACTTTATGAATGTTTTATACAAAATGCTTCCCATGTTAAGGGATTATCAGCGTAGAGATAATCTTTGACGCAGTCTGACCTGGGGTTTGAAACGTAGCCTGACATCTAATAAGCCAAGCCACTACCTACTAGACTAGGGTGACTGCTACACTTTCAGTCTTTCAAAACTTTTTTTATAATCCCATCTATTCCTTGCCTTGTTGGCCGATTATGATGATAATAATCAGCCCAAAGTGACCACACTTTAATGCAGAAATGACAAACCTTTGAAATAATAAATTATACATCAGATGAAAGGTTTTTAACAGCCGACAGTGTGGCCAAACTATTGGTTATATAACCACTAAATAGAGAATCCTATAACTTATAAAATCTAGCTTCAAAATGATCTTATTCCCTTAGAATTTGTACCAATAAATATTATTTTTTTATTTTTATTTTCAAAAAATGTTGGTCCTTAAAGGGTTAAATGAATTAAATTTTCTAAACCTTTATTTTATTCTATTTTGCCGGTTAAAACATTAAAATCTTTTACTTTTACATACTTACACACACATACAAACATATTGGCCCTGAAGCAAACTTCTTAACCAAAACTTACACTCAGACGTACATACATACATACATATGTACACTTGCAAAAGAAGTTTGTAAAATTTTCTACATCCTTTTTTTGTTTTTGTTGGTTTTTTTGTCTTCCTTTATAACCCAAAAAACACATGGGTTATATTCGTACTGTTGTTGTTGTTGTTCTTGTCCAACATTTCTGTTTGGGAAAATAGTAATGGGTTAGTGTGCTGTTGCTGTTGTTGTTGGTTTTATTACTTATTTTTGTATTATTTACGTATGTATGTCGATATGATATGTATGAGTATAAGTATATCTGTATGTGTGTTTAAGTAGAGTGTAATACATCAATTGCAAAAAAATGCATCCTTTTTTTCCTACAACATCTTTACGTAGTAGAAACTTTATTTTCTTACTTCAAACATATAGACGACATACATACAAATATGTACATGTATGTATGTATGCTCTTGTACATATGCTTGAAGTTTGTATTCCGTTATACTTTAAGATCTTTGGGGTTTTCTTGCTTTTTTGCCTTGTTTTTTATTCTTCTACCAGTTTCTTGTATGTGTGTGTGTGCGTGTGTAAAAGTCTTAGACTTTCTTTTATTGTTGCTGTTACTACTACTGCTGCTGATGATGATGAAACGTGGTGTGCAAAGTTTTCTTGCCTTTTCTTTTTTAAAATACACACACACACACACTTACTCACACTCTCGCACATTCATACAATCTACATTTAATGATATTGTAAGTTTTCTATGAGTTATAGACCCATAGCCTTGTAAGGAAGTGTGAGCATGCATATATATACATATATGTATGTGTGTGTAACATTAACCATTAAATGCTCTTTTACATATACAAACCAATATTAATATCTTATAAGACATACATACATACATATATAGGGAGACATACATCATTGAAACATGTTAAATATTATACAATTGTTTCTTACAAACACCCATACATATACACTTAAACACGGACAATTACAATTATACGAGCATGTTTGAAAAATAAAATAAAACTTTAACGTTCGTTATACTAACCTACCGAATCCCTTTAGGGAGAGTACATTCTAAAGAGTGTTACAAGTAGCATAAAGTAAAACAAAAAAAAAAAAAGAACAACAAAACAATAAGAAAATGAGAGAGTGAGAGACAACTGGCTGGTGAGTTAAGAAAGTGTTGGTATTTTTCAAGTTAGTTTTCTTGGTTAGTTTATGTCTGCCTGTGTTTTAGCAACACATACTCGTATGCATTTATTGTTTATCTCTTGTACACATACATACATGTGTATGTCTATTTGTCTCTCTGTGTATGGTTGGCTATGAATGATTTGTTTGTTTTTTTTTTTTTGTTGCTTCTTCTCTTTCATATTTGTGAGTACAAGTTAATATTATTTGTTGTTATTGTTACTTTTTATTTATTGTATTGTTTTATATTTCTTTTGCATTGGCGAGTAGTATAACAGTTCTTTTCTTTAACGTGTAGGTGTTGTAGGAGAGTATATTTTGATTATTCTTCTCTATTCTTCCAAAGAGATGGTGAACGATTTATACCCTATAACGTTATAGTTTGTTAACATTAATAATAGGAAACATGTTTTTGTTTTTAAATACTCACACGCGCATACATACATATGTACAGACTTGCATCAGTTTACGTTTTCTAAAGCACGTGGTTACTTGTGTGGGTATTGGTACAGTGGGTGTTATAAAATAGGATTTTAAATACCATTACAAAACTTAAACCTGAAATGAAATTGAAGGATTAAAAAATAAAAAAAAATTAATTGAAATGAAAAATAATCGATTAAGTATTTATGGTAACTTAGGCGATTCCTTTAATCTCAAATAAATTAAAAGTAAACGAAGAAAAACAATTCCTTAATTAAAGTTTTTAATAAAAACATTGCTATTGTTGAAAACGCCGTAGTCTAGTAGGTAGAGAGGGGACTTGTTAGACGTGAGACATCTCCAAAAAGACGAAATATAAAACAAATTGTCTTCGGTGACTTTATCTCAGCAGATTTCAGGCAAAAACTCTAAGAATAAATAAACTTGCCATGAAAAGTTTCTCAAATTTCTGTCGTTCGGAGTCGTCTGTAGGTCCCATCACTGATGTATAAAATTAACACACACAATATAAGTGGTGTGAAAAGCTAGGTCGTAAACTTAACTGAACGGTTATAAAAAAATTTTATGAATCTATATTCACAATAGGCTTGGCCTGCCTATGAACTTAGGTAGGTAGGTAGGTAGAGGTGGCTGCCCATCCAAGAAATATTCTTGGATGGACTCACTTAGGCCGCATTGGGCCCATTGTGCTACCACAGTTATCCATTATCCCCTAATCTCGAAACCACTCGGAGCTCCTGATGAAGCGATTCAGGCTGCCAATGTCAATCCTTGACAGTTCCTCCAGATCATCTATGTAGTAAGTACCCAAGTACTTCTTTCTCCTTTGGCAAAGCTCCGGGCATGTACCCAGCAGGTGAGAGACAGTCTCCTCTTCCTCTTCATCTTCTGCAGAAGTCGTTAGCAAGGTGTCCAAGACCAATGCGCCTCGCATGCGTACCCATAATGCAATGCCCCGTAATGACACCGACAACTACACTGAGCGCGCCTCTTTGGAGTTTAAGTAGACTCATTGTGCGCCCCTCATCCCTATGAACTTAAAGGTGTTTATTTTTTTTTATATGAATAACATAGTATACGAAGTAGTGAACAGTGTGTTGACTTTATAAACGAGAGTCCGTCGTTTAAACCCCAGCTTAGGCAACTCGAACAATAGGAAAAGTGAAGAAAATCGTTCTTTGGCCCCTTCCTCTCATTATTCTTCTTGCAAAAACCCTGAGAGTATACAAAATTGCCATGAGAAATTTCTTAAAAATCTGTCGTTTCGAGCCGACTATAACCTCTAGGTGCCGAAATATAAAATTAATTTTTCCAAAGCCTATGCCAGAGAGGGACGATATTGCAGTCTTTCTAGGAACCCTAGCTTTCAGTTTTCCAAACCCAGGCAGATATCAAACTTTAGTTTAATCTTGCTGGGGTCAACAGTATTTATTTAAAACTTGTATAATATTTGCATAATGTGATCCTATCTTAAGTAATTAACAGTTTGTTTTTCTTTTTCCCTCCTTGACTTCCATTACGCATTAGGCCTCCTGATGTTTTTGACCGAAAACGGTTTCTTGAGTCTTGTGGATTTCTCTTTAGCACCATTCCCGCTCTTCTAATTGGATTTTCTCTTAGAGTATGAGCAATTCAGCTCAATTTTGGCGTATGTTATTATGGGTCTCTCGTTGGTAAAGCTTCAGATTTCCATGTTACTGATGTTATTATAATTTTGAGGCATTTGTTGGTATTGTTTTTGCATGATGGAGTTAAAAATGTTTAAGATTTTGCTGCAGCTCTGAATATATACAAGCGTTGGCTGCTCTAAGCTTGGTTTATCTGGATATTTGGGAGTTACTCCATACATTTCTATTCGTTGTCAATGCACTGCCTAGATAACAGAAGCTATATTCTCGTTTTGTTATCCCTTTTAAAGTGATGTTATCATGGCTTTTGTTCAACACTGCAAGCTAGTTCCAGGTCTTTCAAATTTCTAAATTCCATAAAATTTGTCTTTTTTCTCAACACCCTCTGTTTATGATATTAAGCAGCACAATGATTAATTGCTGTGGTGATAGCGGATATCCTTAACTTTCCCTTGTGAATAACTGAGAGTTATACATTCACGCACATAGTCCTGATGATTTGAATTATTTTCTGGGGTACGCTTTTTCTTCGCAATGATTCTTATATACCCTGTATAAAGAAAATTTTCTTGTAGTCTGCGAACAGTAAGTACAGAAGAGTGCTGCATTCTAGAGATTGGCGTAAGACCTAATCTATTTACATACATCGCTCCTGTTTGTAGTCATGAAATTCCCACTTTGCGTTAACTTGAGAATGATGTCTGTTGTGTACTTTGGAAGTAATTTTTCTTCATCCCAGACTGATGCGATGTGGGGGTCGTAGCAGTTCAGCTGTAGTTTCTATGTCAACCCATAAAATTTCTGTTGGTATTCCATCTTCGATGCAACCTTATTGTTTAACAACTTTCTGATGGAACTTCTCATTGATACTTCGATGGTTGCTTAATATTCGTATGATATTTTCTGCAGGGCTGTTGTTTTCAATTTTGTTTGGCTCAGTAGTTGCATCTGTAGCATCATTAATGATTTCTTTGAAATCGTCTTTACACCTTTGCATCTACTACAGAGGTCAGTAATGAATCGTTTTTTCGCTACTTATAAGAACTCATGAAATTTTGGGTATGAGTGAGTCAACAATATTGAAATTTAACTCCTTTGATTCATTCGTACTCACTACAACATTGATTTATAAGTACAGGTTGCAATGAGTTTGAGTACAACGTTGACATCAAACTCATACCATTCGAAATATATTTGATTCATAAGCCTACTCATTCATATTCATAACTTTAGAAAAATACTTATAATACTCATAAATAATTTGAGTTATTCGAATCATTCATCAAAACTTACAGACTTAGTTGTTGTTGCATTTACAGCAAGCGAAAAAAGACACATAAGCATAAAAGACAGAGCAGCAAGCAGAGCAAACACGCAACCTTTTAGTAAGTATTTTAGTGTTCGTATGCGATTTATACTTATTTTGTGATTCTTGTAAATGTTGAGTCATGGAGAGTCGAAATCAACAACATCATACATGTTGCTAAGTATGAATATGATGAGTACTTCAAACTTTAAATATGAGTAGAGGTTTCACGATATTAAAATAAGTATGAATGCGTATAAGTATCATAAATTATGAGTATGATTCGAATCTACTCATCTTTTTGAATACTCATTGCTGATCTGTGGCCTACTCATCATTTTTCATTATTAATTCGTTGTATTAGATAAATATTTCAAAAAAACATTGTAAATCTAAACTAGTTTTATAATAATCAATAAAAATCTGCAATATTTTCAGGGTCAAAGAAAATATAAATTGAAGTCAATAGGAAATATTTGCATTCTTTAAGAATACATGAAATGTTTAAACTTAAAAATTGTTTTCGTATGAAATCCACTTTAAAAACCCTTTATCATAACAATGGCATTTTATAATTTGGCTTCTTTTTTGCGATGTAAACTTTTCCAATTTACCGCAAAATATTATCTCTAATAACAACTTTTAGACAAACAAATGTCATGAAGTCAGCCAAAATCAGCCAAAAACAACCAAACAATCCAATACAAATGAGATTCTTTTCCATTTTTTTCCACTTTTTTTTTCAATAAAAATTATTTGCACTTTTGAACTCCCGCAAGATAGAGGCATAACTCATAGGATACACATGTCCTTTCATCACATTAGGGTATTTACCAAAGCAATGTATGTGTATAATGCAACATGTATGTACATATGTAGGTATGTCTTGTATAAGCGCATATGTAACAAAGTACTTGGCTTAGTAGTTTTAGGCAGAAAAAAGAGTTTTTTTTTGTTTTATTATCAGCGTTATATAAACTGGCGTCAAAGTTTTAAGAAACGTCTCAGAAAGAAAAGACAACGACGCCTACCTTTAGTCATATCAAAATGAAAATGAAAAAAAAATATATTTTAAAATTGCCTAATGGTTTAAAGCAACAAAAAAAAAAATAAGTTTTTTTGTTTGTTTGCCTGCCACGAATACAATTTTAACATACTCAAAAGTTCATATATCACCTAAAAGTAGACTTTAAGAAAATTCCAAATAAAGAAAAAAAATTCTCTCTTCCTCTCTTTTGGCCACATATGGTCGTTATGAACATAAGCTTTAGTGTGTGTGGGTGAGAGAATGAATGGTGTTGGTGTTGGTATGGTATGTGTGTGTGTGATGGCAATAGTGCCACCGTTGGCCATGTAAGTAGTGTGTGCAAGAAAAAATCGCTTTCAATTTTTAAATAAACCATAAGACACATGAAAAGATGTTACCCACAACAACAACAACACCAACAAACAATATCCATGAAAGCAGATGATATAGAAAAGAGAAAGAAAAAGAAAAAAAAAACGATTGGAAAATGAAAACAAAAAGTTTGTTTACAAAACTTAAAATACAACAACAAAAACAAAAAGCATTCGGGAAAATAAGAAATAAATTGTTACAAAAGTCTCTAGCGTTTCCTTTCATATGTTTCTTAATTTTTTTTTTTATTTTTTATTTTAACTTTGACATACAAGGAAAAATGTAAAAGTTTTTTCCTTTTTCTTTTCTTTCTTACTTGTTTTGTATAATATTTTTAACGAAATAGTGAATCTGTAAGAAAACAGTAGAGAAGAAAAAATAGCACAATCTGAGAAACTGAAACCAATTTTATGCCTCTTCACGCCGAACCTTTATTGTAAGGGCTTAGCAGCTGGAACTAGTCGTCGTTTGTTGACGACTGCACAGTGGCATGAATCAAGCAATAAACACTCGAAGATTCTAAGAGAATTTGGTGCTCTCAAGAGTATTAATCACATGATACTACTGCTATGGCCTTTCAAAGAAAGAAATTTCTCAAAAATCTGTCGTTCGGTGTCGATTTTAAACTGTAGGTCCCACCACTCGTGTATAAAATTAACACACCCAACATAAGTGGTATGAAAAGCTAGGTCGTAATCCTGACTGAAGGGTTGTAATGACCAATTATGTGTGTGTATGTACATATGTACATATGTATTCGAAACTGAATAGACCTTTTCGAAGACTCACTTTACCGAATCCCTATAGCGTTCTCCAAACGGAAATATTGTCCATTCGGTTAAGAAGTATGATTAAAAGATGTTTGGAAAGGGAAATTACATACTTTCTGATAGCCAATGCAACAGTAAGGGTATTGCGCTCTCACGTAAGAGGCTACCAGATGGTATACAGCTGTCACGAGTCTCTCAATGAGATATCAGGGTGGTAGAATATTCATCTCATATGGGTATTGCGACATAGTGGTATTGTAGGTAATTGTAAATCCAATAAACTGAACCATCCAATTAGTTCATTAAGAGACTTCTTGAAGACCTGTGAGCGTTTATAATTCACAATACAATTACGGATTCTGTCAACGTCGTACAGACTGTTTTGCATATGAGCAGAATAGCGCCGAAAATCTAGCCAAAGCAGGATAAAGGGGGTATGTAAAGTTTGTATGTTGTAGTATGGTTGATGGAGCCATTACGGACATTATCGTCACTGATGCGTATTGGTCTTGGAGAAATGCAAATGACTTCTACAGGAATTGTAGAGACGAGAAAGAAGAACACACTGTTATTGTCATATTGCGTAACATGCCTAGAGCTGTACCGAACAATGAGAAATAACCTTGGTATCTAGTATGTAAGGTTATTCAGAGGCGAATTTTTCGCCAACAAATTAATTTGCAATAAACACAGGAACAGGTGGCAATTACCTTCGAAGATTTAAATGAGTTATGAAGGAGAACTGACGTAATGCGTATTCAAATACTCTCCCTCTGTTCTTAATTGTTGCCAGTAGAACTCTGGATTAATACTTTGATCGCAGAGGAGCTGTAGCAGTAATTGATTAAGAAATAGACAACAAAACTTTTCTGCTTGTCAGTTCAGGCTTTGACACCATTTGAAACAATTCACTACGCTACGAAAACTACTGTTTTTCCTTCATGTCGTTGTAAGTGACACTGTTTCCAAATCCTGTTGTTATATCCTTCAAAAATAAGTCGAAGTTGTTGCGGTTCAACTGCATTTTGCTTATGAAAATTCTTAAATACAAATTCAATAAATTTTTCTGCTCTCTACTGTATTCTATCAACACATGTCGAAGGAATGTGGGCGAAGAAGAAGAAAAAAAAACAACACAAACAATAATATAAACTTTTCTCGTTTGGGGTCAGTTAGACTGCCTGTTTAATGTTTTTAAGATTATTCTCACTCTCTTACATACACTAACACACACAGACACAGACACATACATACTTATGATACGCTTTATAAAACACTTGCATACATTGCCAATATTTGTAAATAAAAAAAAAGTATGAAGAAAAACAGCCGGTTTATGTGTGTGTGTTTTGGTGGGAGGCATAAGTAATTTCATGTATTCTCTAGTTGCTGTAGTTGTTGTTGTTATTATTATTTTTCTTTACTTTTAACAGAAAAAAAAAGAAACGAAAAAATTATAAATCTTATGGCTGGCTGTTATAAGATAGATTATACCCTCGTATATAAATATAAGTTGACATGTGCCGAATTGTTTTAACTTTAACCTTTCATAGATTATTTTTCCATTGCATATACTATTGTATGTGCATGTTTGTATTCCAAAAAAAAAAAAAATTGAAACGGAAATAAAAGGAAACAAAAAAAGTCAATTGAAAACCTAAACAGCTGACAAAAGAAATCTTCAGATATTTTTAGAGTAACACCTACTTTTTCAAAGAACATGAAATCAAAGAATGACACCCTCTTTAAAAGCGAAAAAAACAGGGAGATCGTATGCAAACAAGATTTGAATGATAAGTTTTTTTTTTTCTTTTCTAAACATTATTTATAAATTTCTATGTATTTGAAGAGGACTATGACCAATACATGAGCCTTTAAATTATATGAAAAAAAGTTTGCAGAAAAGAAGTTTTTTGTAAGAAAATTTGTGAGATGGAAATAAAAGAATTCATGTTACAAAGAAATAAGTAATGCACCCACCGAATTCAATTGATTATTTGGTATGCAAATTAACTATTAGGACTCTCCATAGATTCATAGATTCATAAATAGGTTGAGCTGGTTGATAAGTGCTAGGGCATCAAGGTTGTAGTCGCGCTCTCTTGTGTGTTTGTGTTCCAATTTTTTCCTTCATCTCTTATATCCTATCCTATTCCTACCTTTTCTCCGTTTCCAATTTCCCTATCTCCCTCACTATCCTCTCTCTCTCTCTCTCCCTCTGTTTTAGGACGAATTTACAAAGGCTCATGTTGACCTCTGGGCATTGCACTTGTCCCAATGACAAGTACACGCCCTCAAACTTAACCAAATCTAACTTTTTAAATTTAAAATCTTTATTAACTTTTCCATTCGATAGAATGGAAATTACATTTTTGCGTAACCTGGTAAGTGGTAGGTTTACTTATTAGACGAGACGTGGTTCACATTTCATTTCAAAAAATATTTCCTTCGGCGACTTCCTTTCAGCAACCTTCCACCAAAACCTATGAGATTAAATAAAATTACTCAAATCTCTCAATTACTCTCAAATCTCTTTCCCTCAAAAGTCGATATTAAAATGTAAGTTAGGCTCATGGATAAAATTAACATACAGATCATGGGTGGTGTTAGGCTGTCGTCCTGACTAAAGTGTTGTAATGACCAATTATGTAAGAAAGTTATCCACTCCAAATGCTGTGGCATTTTTAAGTGACCTTAACAATCTTTGTCGCACGTATTTGCTAACAGATCCACGTCCATTTTCGCATCATGTATTTATCTTAATACAAATTATCTTATTCGTCAAAATGACTTTATAGAGCTGTTTTTTACCCCTTACCGCTCTATGGGAGCATTTTCCAACTTATCAGACTGACTGCTGTTTGTTGTTGCCATAAGATCCGGTTGGTTGTTACCGTGCCTTGACTTCATAGAGGTGGTACCCAAGAAATTGTTTCAGAATTTTTTACAGCGGTTCCACAGTACAATTAGCAGCAGTTTATTATAATGCACATCCGATGTTGATTTGTAAGTTTATTTATGTGCCTGACCCACCATATTATTGGATACAATCAAAATATGTATGTGAATTACAAAAATAAAGGGGGGGTCATTTAAAAGTTTAAATTTAAAAATGCAATCAAACAAAAACGCTTAGAAATTTTGCTAAATTTATTCTTTTGTTGTGAAGTACAATTGTTCCGGTTAGAAATGGAATATTATTTCATTCATATGGCTGCCGCAGCAAGCCTCAATGTACTTCATTCGATTAGATCAATTTTTGTGCACTTTTTCAAGTGTAAGGGTTCGTATCTCGGCAATGGCATCACGAACGTTGGCCCTCAAATGCTCAATTGTCTCTAGTTTGTCGGCATAACACTTTTCAACGGTGTCAAATCATAGCTTCTTGGCGGCCAATTGATATCACCATTTCGACTAATTAAACGTTTGATGCAATAAATCGATTGTGGCATGAGATGTGTGGCAAGTTGCACCATCTTGTTGAAACCAAACATCGTTCACATCAACACCATGGAGAGATACAATATTTTCATTAGCAATGTATTGGTATAAGTTGTTAAAACATCTTAGCCGCCGTAGTCTAGTCTATTCTATTAGATAGTGTGTTGACTTATTAGACGTAAGGCCAGGGTTCAAACCCCAGATCAGACATCGCCAACAAAATGAAATACGAAAAAAAATATTTCTTAGCAGATTTCTGGCAGAAACTCTGAAAATAAATATAAAGAATTGACATGAAAAATTTTTTCAAAAATCTGTCATTCGGAATCGACTTTAATTCATGCCTAAAATTAACACACGCAACACAAGTGTTGTGAGAAACTAGGTCGTCATCCTGGCTGAAATGTTATAATGACCACGTATGTATGTTTGTTTATTCATCTTAAAATGTATTCACTGCCCGTTACGGACAATGGTGACTAAGTTGATGCTTTAGAATGATAAGTCGCCCTGTTTCACTTTGAAAGAAATTATTTTCTTTTATCAAAGTGAATGAAATAAAATCGCAAGCCAATACAAACTTGAAAGAGCATTTATTAATAATAATATTTTAAATTATCTTTTGTAATATTCCGTTTATATGTCATTTCAAACAACAATAATAATAATAATAATAATGAACACTCCCTACTACATTTTATTTCTTTATACAAATGAAAGTAGATTTCATTTATTTCTTTAATCCTTTGAATAAAACTACTTTATTGCCAATAACAACAACCCCTTTTTTTCGATTAAAAAAAAAGGATATGAATGTAGACAATATACTCACTCACACTATCTATTTCAAACCATTTTTACATGTGGTCAGATAAACAATGAAAGAATTCCAAGTATTTTCAAACACGTATCCTTAACAACCATTAGAAAGGGGTCAAAGTTGATATGCTTTGTAGTTCTTATTTTTTTATTTCTACAAGAGAAAAAAAGAAGTGATTTATTTAGGGCGAATATAAGAGAAAAAAAATTTCTATAATTATTATTTCTAAAATGCATACCTTTAATTTTATGAAAAGAGAGAAAGAGAGAGAGAGAAAGCAAAAAAAAAACTTTAAATATGCTAATAATAACAAAACGTCTTTACACTGCTGCTACTTTCAATGCTATTATCCTTTTTGCCAAGACATCCTTTAAAGGTAACAAAACCTTTTTGAAAATACCGTTAACAGTTTTATGACATGCAATCTTAGCGTTTAACTGCTAAGGCCAGCTATCTATGCCTATAATAATCATCAAAATTTTTTTCCATAAATTTTTTTTTTTGTTTTTAAACGCCTTCTTATTGAAATCTTTTTCAATACTAACTCTAACGCTTTGGAAAATATTTCTTAATCTTCTATTGTGTAATAATAATTGAAAAGGTGTTCGAAACAATATGCTTGTGGTGGTGGTGGTGGTGTTCCAAATGAAATGAAATACTCACTCGCGCAACACCTTTACGATTTGATTAGAAATTTTTGTGTTTTTTTTTGTTTTTTGGGGTGTTGTTACTTTTTATTTTCGATATATTTTCATAAGATTCCTTTCATTTTGGTAGGTGTTGCATTAAGAAATTTGTTTCTGTTCTGAAAAACAATTCATTAAAGGGTTTTCGCAAACTGCTTTATTACTTGCGGGACAAGCCTAAAAAGCTATAAAAATATTTCGTTGTTTTTATTATTATTATTATTATTTATTACCGATGATTAGTTAAATTAACAAAACAAAAAATATTTCTTTTAATTCTAACAAATAATAGCCGCAAGATAATCTAACAAATGCATTTAATTCATTAGAAAGTGTGGCATACTTTTAAGTTTTAGGCCAAAATGACTTCATCACATCAGGGTTTAATTAAATTTTATTAAAACTCTTTTACAATTAATTAATGCAAAAGATTTTCTACATATAAACAAAAAATCGAACATATTATTAATGTAGATTAAGATGAATTCAGACGATAACACAGGTAGTACGATACCTCAAGTTTTCTACAATAGAATAGCATCGTGTAAGCCAGAGATCAGCAATGAGTATTCAAAAAGATGAGTAGAATCGAATCATACTCATAATTTCTGATACTTATACGCATTCATACTTATTTTAATATCATGGAACCTCTACACATATTTAAAGTTTGAAATACTCATCATATTCATACTTAGCAACACGTATGATATTGTTGATTTCGACTCTTCAGAACTCAACATATACACGAATCACAAAATAAGTATGAATCGCATACGAACACTAAAATAGAAGGTTACGAGTTTGCCCTGCTTGCTGCTCTGTTTTTTTTGTTGTAAATGCAACAACAACTAAGACTGTAAATTTTGATGAATGATTCGAATCACTCGAATCATTTATAAATATTTTAAGTATTTTTCTAAACTTATGAATCTAACTGAGTAGACTTATGAATCAAACATATTTCGAATGGTATGAGTTTGATGTCAATGTTGTACCCATACTCATTGCAACCTGTACTTATAAATCAATGTTGTAGTGAGTACGAATGAATCAGAGTAGTTAAATTTCAATATTGTTGACTCACTTATATATTTAAAATTTTTTAAGTTCTTATGAGTAGCGAAAAAAATAATTCATTGCTGACTGTAAACTCAAAGTATAAACAGAAAGATACGACATTGTGAGAAAATGCTAACGAAAATTTGATCATTGTACGGTTCACTTCAATTTCAATTTTTTTTTGTTATTTTTCATTCATACCTTCCTTTAATTTAGTTTTGGTTTTCTGCCAATCGGGTAAACGCACAAAAATCTGTCGTTAGGTTTTTACACTTGTTTTCAATATTAATTTTTTAATACTTTCTCTCCGAATTTACGCACGTACGTAAAGACGTATGGTCTACCAACGGCCAGCAACATTAAGCATCAAAACACTCAGAAAAACTTAAATATTCTTTTTTAATTATTTCAGCCTCACAAAATGAAATGATTTTAAAACCTAATGTCTCTCTGAATAGCTTGTTTGAAAGTTGACAGGGCTTCATTTCGTTTTTCTTTTATAGAAAAACTTTAAATAATTACAGGCGTTGAAAAGTGAAAAAAATCATGGACAAAGGAAGGTAAAGCTTTACAGATGACGGCAAAGGCTGGATTGACACCAAGATAGTTTATGCTGTATGTCTGGTGGTATGGTATGGTAATGAAATTGTTCATTATGAACTTCTACAAGCCTGTCAAACGATTCATTCTCATCTCTATTGTCAGCAATTAAGCAAGCAATTCAATTAAAACGACCACAATTGAACAACACGAATCATAACAATGCCAGACGACAGACCTAGTAGAAACTGCAAAAGCTTATTTGGGTAGCACATTATACCTTCAGATTATCACTTGCGTCCATCTCTGCAGAACTCTGTTAGTTGCATAAATTTTAATTCAATAGGGGTTTGCAAAATACAGTTGAACCAGTTTTTCACTCAGTAAACCTCAAAAAAGCTTTACTTTGATGGCATCACCTAAAGAAGGCAACTTACTATCGATTAAAAAAAACTACACATACGTATTTCGATTAATGAAACTATTTTCCGAAAAAGATGGGTTCCATTATTGGTTAACTTTGTAAATGAACTTTCTCGAGAACCCTTTATTTACAAAATATTTATCAGTCAGAGCTTGTACACTCAATTATGGAGGTTCCTCACCACTATACGAAATACAAAAAGCTAAAATATTTCCACAAATGATGTTAATTCTCGGCATCACAGATGGAAACTCTATCTCTTTAGCACTAACTTTCGTAGACCAATCGCTTTTTAAGGCAGAAAAATGTAGGAAAATTGAAGTGCGTGTAGGGACACGTAGTCTAGTAGGCAGCGTGTTGTCGCATTGGACGTGAGGCCACGATTTAAACCCCAGGCCAGACATGAATATACGAAAAAATGTTTCTTCAGCGACTGCCTCTCAGTAGATTTCTGGCAAAAACTCTGGGAGTAAATAAAATAAAATTGCCATGAAGAGTTTTTCAAAAATCTGTCGTTCGGAGTCGACTTTAAACTGTAGGTCCCAGCACTCATGTATAAAAAATAAAAAATTAACGCACAAAACATAAGTGGTGTGAGAAGCTAGGTAGGGAATCACGACTTAAGGGTTGTAATGACCAATTATGAATGTATGAATGCATTCAGGTCCTTAGACAAGTAGAACGAGGTGGCTATCCACAGGAGGAAGTTGGATGGACATACTTAGGCCATATAGGGCTCATTGTGATACCCTAGTCAAGGAACCAAACGGAGCTTCTGATGAAGCGACTTAGATCAGACAAAGAGATCAAATCAAATCATATATAAGTAATTTTTATAGGCCAGTATCAGATATTCGTAATGGTTTCTTAAGAAAATTTTTCTTAAATTATTGTTTCAAACTATTGATGTAAAATTGTAGAATACGCCACTCATTGGTAAAATTCACATGGTGAACACTAAGTTCGCTAAGTCGCTATAGTCTAGTATAGTCTAGTAGATAGTGTGGTTTTATGTATAAGAAAATCCTTAAACCTCTTCTTTAATCATAGTATTTAAAGCCTTTAAATCCTTTTCCAAATATAGTATGTACATATATTAAATAAGGGATTGTTTTCTCTTGACAGTTTCTGATAAATATCTTCATTCAAACAACTTTTCTTTTTCATTTTATGAGTTTATTTTTAGTTTTGTGAAATTTTTTTTGATTGAAATTAGTTTTTATTATTTTGCATCTCTTCAAAAACATAGAGAGGGGAAGCCATTACTTTTAATTTTATGATCACTACTTACATGGAATCATGGCTGAGTGAAAAGGGAAGACCAAAGGCCAACAAATGCTTAACTGGACCATTTTATTTAATTCTTTTTTTTTTTTTTTTTTTTGTTGGAACAATAAAATTTATGGCATTTTAATTGGATTTTGTTTTGACGAATTGGATAGAAGATAAAAAAAAATTAATTCATTAAGATTTTTATGTCCTATAAATAGTGGACAACAATTTGGTCATAAAATCTATTTGGCAAAATGGAAATTGACCTTTCCATAAGAAAATTTGATTTCTTTAGATAAATATCGACAGTAAAATGTAATTAAATTAAATATTATAAACGTTGTTATCAGAGATTTAAGGAAAAACTATAAGCAATGCAGGGAATTTTTTTTTTCTTTTTTATGCGTATTTAAGTAATTGAGTATTTGCTAGCATTAGACAGCAGCTGAGTTGTGATTTTTAAGATAAAAACTTCAAAGATTTCATTACGCATCATATTTTATTTGCAATAGTTAAGTAACCACCAGCAGCAGTCAGTTAAATTGTAGGGGGTGTTAGATTTTTATAACACTCCACAGGAGGACTTACATACATGGCCTGTATTGCAACATTGTTTTCAATAATTTTATTTCTTTATTTTTTCTTATTCAATTTTGATTTCGTATGCTAAAATACTGTTATATTATGAAAACGTATGACTTGATTTTATTTTATGACTTATATTTTCTGTTTTTATGATTTATTTAACAACAACAAAAAAAGAAAAAAAATTTCAAATTGTATTTATTATTGTGTTCATACATACTTGATAATAAAAATTAATAAAAACACTTTATAAAACAAATAGTCTATAAAAGTTATAAATTTTTTATGACTCACCATCCATCCATACATACATACTCATATCCTACCACCGCAGCGTAACTCAACAGTATACCAGCGCCACTTAAGTTGTAATCTTGTAAAGTAGAAGTAGAAACTATAAAATGAATTTGTAATTCCTGCAAACACTTTACACAAATTGATGGAGAGAAGAAGAGAAAGAAAACGGAACAAAAAATATATATTTTATATGACATAAAAATCAAACAATCATAATTTTAATGATTTCTAGTAAAAAAAAATTTTATTTCACTACATGATTTTTATGGACGTTTTTAGGGAAATGAAAAGTGAACAACTACTCTTCCTGAAGGAGAAAATTTTAAATAAAACTCATATTTGCCAAAAAGTGATTCATAAAAATAAAACTTACAATGAAATAGATGAAGAGTTACAATAATATTAAATTTAAAAGGATATAAAACCTAAAAGTATACTTTAAATTTTTATTCGTGTCAATACAAACAAGGTGTAATTTTTTTAAAAGCATATGTATATAATGCTATGTTCGCACGAGCCTTCGAATTACTTCGCTCTCTGTTTGAATTACTTATTTGAATTATCATGTTCACACGGTAGTTTTGTAATTCTTTTTTACAGTTCTTCTTCTTTTTATTACTAAATTATTATTAATATTTTTCATACAGCTTCTTCAAAAGCTGCAAACACTTTTCAAAAGGTTTTCTACACACATAGTGGCTGCCTCCGCTAATTTCGCGAATAACTTTCTTATAAATAATACTTTTTTAAAATATTATTTTTGGATCCCATTATTGTTTATTGTTTACAATATTTTTTGTTTATATTTTTGTGCTTTGACAGCTGGTGATGGCAAAAATACGATAAAATTTAGTGATTACATTGATTTTTAAGTAATCCACAGGGTAATAGAAATTGGATTACACACAATTTGGGTAATTCGCTCACAAAATTTTGTATGGCGGATGACGTAATTTAGCACATAATTGGGTGTTGAATTGCGAATGAGGGAGCGAATTACGAAAAATTGCTGCCGTGCGAACATGGCATTAGAGCGACTCACCAAAAAAAGTGCTCGATGTACCCTCCTAACCTGCTGTAACCTCTCGTGAACTGGACCATTTGAAAAAGGTTATATTTCTGCATGTTTTGTTAATTTGAGGATCTGTTTCCTTACCAACATATACAATATGGGTATCATAAGAAAGGTTTTTTCAAGGCGCATCCAACTGTATATACAATTTGTCCATGAACGATCATCCATGTCCTTTTTTAAAGAATATTCTGTAAAAAAAAAAGAACGGTTTTTGAATTTTTTGTTCGGGGTTGTTTGTAATAAAAATGCCAAATTAACATATTTTAATCCTTAGTCGATTTAATTAAATACGGGTCGCAGCTTTTTTTGAAATTCGAGCTAGTTCGCGTTTTGACAAAAATGCAATGGGGTGGTAACCCTTCGTTTTAAATAGGGCAATATGGGTATCAAATTTTTTCTTTTGCCAAGTACATCATCTTTGTATGTAATGGACTCGCAGCAGACCTTATTGATAAAGTAAAGAGTCTTATTATAGCATTAACTAGGCAAAGAATCAGGTCGTTGACTCACCTCTGACCTGCATCAGGCCAGGCTGTCAATGGCTTCATATGGAAGAAATTCAAGCTGGTCGGATAGGGTTTTGATCATTTCTTGTCCTCTGAGTTGTTTTGAAATTGTAATTTACTGGGCCTCTGACTTACTTTGAAATCCATGTAAAAAATTGCTTAAGAAAATGGATCCACAGCGGACTTTATAGGCATAGTAAAGAGTCTTATTGTAGCATTAATTAACTAGGCCGTTCACTCATCCAAGACATACACCAGGTCAGTTTAGTTAAAGATAAGCTTTACAAATTACGAAAGGCGAAACATTGTTGGATTGTAGGTTTTCTATCAGGAATCAATTATCTGAGCTGACGTTGCCTTTTTTGGTTACGTCTTCTGAAGGGGACAGAATGCAGCCTCTGCATCAGGAGAATGAAACCCGAGAATGAACATTTTATGGAATTGCATTGTGCTGTTAATTTTTTTTACTACTTTTTCCAATAAATCTGGCGTATCACGTTTATGGCGAATATTGGCTTCAACGGTTGCTATTTTATTAGCATAACCTAAGGACTTAACATACATACATAATTGGCCATTACAACCCTTCAGTCAGGACTACGTCCTAGCTTCTCACACCACTCATATTGTGTACCTTAATTTTTATACTTGAGTGGCGGGACCTACAGTTTAACGTCGACTCCGAACGACTGATATTTGAGAAACTTTTCATGGCAATTTCATTTACTCTCAGAGTTCTTACCAGAAATCTGCTGAGAGGAAGTCGCCGAAGAAATATTTTTTTTCATATTTCGTTTTGATGTCTGGCATGGGTTACGAACCCGGGCTTTACGTCTACGGCGACTTATGACCTAACATATTAATTGAACAAATGAGGGAGCTAGTGAACAGGACCGATTTTGAAAAGAAAGTTGCCACAAAGTAGGGGCATATAAATTAATTTTTTCCATATAAACTTAGAATATGAAGTAAAATTTTTCGCGAATGCATGTGTATATCGAAATAGTTTCAGTACATTTTAAAGCAAAAATCAAGATTGCCTAAGTTTCAGTAGTGATAAGCGGGGGAATTATTATATTCAATTATTAAATGTGTATGGAGTAGTACGTTTTAAACGGAAACTTAATAATTTTTTATAATAAATTAATTTATTTTTATATACAAATTCTGCTGTTATATGTTCTTTAAAATCCTTTGTTTAGGTTTTTTTGTGTTGTTGTATTTTTTTTAGCATTTTGCTAATTCATATGGAACACTTTCTTTATTCATTCATTCATTATGAATAAAGTTCTAAGAAAATTGTGCATATATGCGTAATTATTGGGTTTCTAATATTGTAACCATACAGTTTCATGCATGCATACATATGTTATGTATGTATATAATATTTAAAATATATGTATATATTAATATATAAAATGCATCATTTTCAATTGGTTCTTTTGTTCGCAAAGAAATAACAAAAAAAAACGAAAAGAACGACAAGAATTGACTTGAAAAGATGAGAAATATTTATCACAAGCTTTTCGAACACAAAACATCTTCCAAATGATTTGGTTTTGGTAACAAGGATTGTTTAACAATAACACCAACTACTTATACTTATACTCTCTGGCTTTGCTTTATATGCGAATATATCCTTAAACAGGATATGCCATATACGAGTAATAATGATAATGATAGACAGAGGAGAGAAAGTGTAGAAGATACTATACGAGTATATGTGTGCATATGATATATTGTATAAAATGCAGATATTGAAATTTATTCAAATGAGTAGAAAAGGGTTTAAATTTACACACTGTTAGAGGGAGAAGGAAGGGGAGAGAAGGCAGGGGGGGGTATGCGTATTGGTTAGATATTAAAGCAAAAGATTTGTGCAAATATGCAGAAATTTAATATTTTAAAAAAAGGAACTGAAATACGTTTTTATTTTATTTCTACTATATGCTGCATATACATATGCATAAAGGATTAAACAAAAGGATTCAAATAGAGAGAAAAAAATAGACACACACTAGCGTTCATATACAAAAACTATAAAAGTGTAAATGTGCATAATTAATTAAATATAAAATTCATCATACTCAAGTGTAAACAAATAAACAAAAAAAAAAGATGGAAGACTTCAAACCATACCATTACACTAATAACATATGTATGTATGTATGTATGCATATGTACTTTTTATATGCTGAGAAATAAATCTTAATATTTAAATTTCTGCAAGAATATTTATATTTCTCTCTTAGTTTTTGTATTTTAAAAAGGAAAAAAAAACATATGTACAGACTTATTGAAAAAATACAGGAGTAATGGTAAGAATCAAACCATAACATGACAGGTATCTGTTTTATATATAAAAAATATATTTTTTTATATAATATTCTATACATATATAAATACATAGATACATACATACATACATATGAAGAGTGTAAGATTCTATCTTGTGGCTATATTTATCATATACAATTTTACATACAATATATGTACATATGTACGTGTGGTTGTCTGTATGTATCCGAACATATAGACACTGATGCATATATAAAGTCCTTTGTTTATGTAAAAAAGAAACTCATAAAATATTTATCAAAATGCATTTTATGCGTCTATCAATCAAAAGAAAGAAAGGACATCCTTTACTTGTTTATATAAATACACAACAATATACATACACTAATACATACCTACAATATATGTATGTATGTACATATGTACATATATGCTTGTGTGTGTTTTGAAGTTCGATTTAAAGTATGAGTGTTCGTTTTTAATTTAAAATGCATTTTATTTATTATAATATATACATACACACAAACGTACAAAAAGACCAAAGAAAAAAAAATACTTTAAAAAGAAATAAATTCCAACAACAACAACAACATAAACAATATAAAACAAAAACTATGTTAATTGAAGTGTAAAAATTAAATTAGTTTTTCTCACACACACACACACATACCTTACAAACACATGCAAATTTTCTAAATGCAACATAATAAAAAAAAACACTCTATTGTTATATGCCCATAAAAAAACAAAAGAATAATTCTAAAAAAACAACAACAACAAAGTATATAAAATTCTAAAACTCAATATTTTTTAAGCTTGTCAAAAACTAAATAATAAATATTTAGTACAGTTGCTAAGGGTTTTCATAGTTCGTTTCGTTTCCTATTTTTTTGGATTTTTTTTTCTAAGGCTTAACACCACACAACCAAACAATCTCTTTATTAGACTTTGTAATTGTTATGGAAGAAATAAAATTTATTTAAAATAAAAATAAAATAAAAAATAAGAAATAATGAAATATTTATTTTCAAATGATTAGAAATAGAAAAGATAAATTCAATTTAAATTGATTTGATTACATAAAAACTAATTTGGATTAAAGAATAGTAGAAAAACGCCTTAAGGCAGGCTATAAAATCCGTACAAATGCCTGACGCCTACTTGTAGGCTTAACAAAATTCTTATTGGTATGAAAGTAAGCTTCAAATAAGAAAAAAAAAACTTTTAAACATATTGAAATACAGCTTAACAGCACTGAAAGTTTTCTGGATTTCTTGAACCAAAGGAAGTCATGCGGCAAATTTATTGGAAAAAGTAGCAAAATAATTGGATAGTGCAATGCAATTCCATAGAATGCTCCTAATGGTTTCATTCTCCTGAGGCAGAGGCTGCATTCTGTCCCATTCAACAGACATCACCGAGGCAACGCAATCGCAGGTAATTGATTCCTAATAGAGAACCAATAATCCGCCAATGTTCGCCTTTCGTAACTTGTAAAGCTCTTTTTTTACTAAGCTGAAAGGCAACGCATTTTCACTGACCTGGTGTTGGTCTTGGGTGAGTGAACGGCTTGATTCTCTGTCTAGTTCGGTAATGCTACAATAAGACTCTTTACTATGTCTATAAAGTCTGCTGTGGATCCATTTCCTTAAGCAATTTTTCGCAGGGATATCAAAGTAACTCAGATCCCCGGCAAATTACAACTTTGTTCACCACACAGAGCTGTAGAAAATGATCTATACCCTATCCGGCCAGCTCGGATTTCTTCGAATATGAAGCCATGTGGACAATGAGACAAATAGAATTCTATCAGCTTTAATTATATTGCTTTCAGGTGAGGGATTTCTAGTATACTAAAAAAAGAGTGAAAATTTATAAACGATGTGATTACTATGTAAATAAAATCTACTCTTTTGATTCTGCATTGCTGTTATTATTGTGGTCGTCGGTAGGTTTTACATATAGAAGTACCGCCATACTACATATATTACTGGCATCAATCAATATTGCTTACTTACTTAATTGGCCATTAACAACCCGATTAACGGATTTCGGCCTGCCGCAACACATCCTTCCAGGCGCCTCTGCTTCTTGCGCGCCTACGCCTGTTAGTCACACCAATCGATGACAGATCTTTCTCGATTTGGTCCTTCCAATGCAGGCAAAGTCGTCCTCTTCGCCGATTTCCGTAGATTCCCGCATCAAATCAAATTTGGACAACACTATAATATTTCTTCAAATCCTGCCCGGTATCAATAACAATATTTTCATACCCAACACTTCCTATGCACCCATCTGTTTCCTTGGGGGATGCATTAGTGCCTCACAAGTTCGAAGTGCCAGTTCTAATGATTCTTATCATCACATAATCTTCATATTTTGTTCCTGACAGGCCCTATTCTGAACACATGTTCCCTGAGTATACAGTACTCTGTCTGTAGGCTGGTTAATCTGAGAATACTTCTAAATAGTCTGATGCATGCCTCCCATGCATTTGTTTTGAATGAAAGCCTGCGCCTCTCTTTGCCTTTAATTTCACTGAGTCTGCAAGTCGCTGTAGTCTGGAAGGTAATTCGAGGGCTTATTAGACATGAGGCCACGGTTCAAAACCCAAACGAAATATAAAAAAAACATTTCTTCAAGGACTTCCTCTCAGTTGATTTGTGATAAAAACTCTGAGAGTAAATATAAAATTGTCATGAAATGTTTCTCAAAAAAATCTGTCTTACAGAATCGACTTTAAATTATAGGTTCCGCCACTTGTAGATAAAATTAATACACAGAACATATATGGAGGGTCTTATCTTGGCTAAAGTGTTGTAATGAGCAATTATATACATATGTATGCATCTCTCTGGGTCTGTTTCGAACAGCGGCGTGGAAGTTGGCCTCCTTAAAAACTCACCTAGCTGCTCATGAAAATGAAAAAGCAAGCTACTTACGCTATTTCTTTTACTGGCTAAGTAACTAGATACACTAGCTATTGTTATACAATACGAATTTCAATTGCATTTTATGTGTCTCAAGAAAGGTATCCTTTTTTTCTAAGGATTGATTTTTCGCCTTTATTTATGAGGTTCTATCAGTTCCATCAGTTTTGTTTCGCTCCAAATCTTTTATATTTTTACTGTCTATTACTGTCTAACTACAATGCCTGTCTAATTGCAAATGTTTTATTGATAGAGAAGGAAGGAGGTTTATTTGATATGAACATTTTTATTATTATTTTGTTTTTATGAAAGAATAATTTAAATTTATTTTCTCAATATGATATGATACGTTTCTTTTTTTTAATGAATTTCATTCTGTCTTTGGCTATAAAATATTATTTATCGTATAAGAACATAATATTTTATAGGATTGCGTTTCATTTTCAATAATAAAAATATATTATTTCTATCTGTATGTATGTATGGATGTAAGTAGTAAATACGTAGTTATCGACAGAATGGTTGTAAAAACAAAGAAAAAAAATATTATTTTAATGCATTTAATGCACGCGATATTTATGCCAAAGATAGATGGCATATATGCTTGTATTTACCGCATATAATAACAATTTACACATAATATTGTATATAAAATAGAATAGAATATTATCATTTAAACGGAATATATATTTTCAATACTATTAGTTGTAGTTATTGAGCAGTTAGTTAGTATGCGAGAATAGTTATGCATAACTAAACCATAAACAAATTGGCACCACCATTTTACTTACCCCATTATGCGATGGTAAATTATAGATTATAACACCCAGTTTTCAAAGTGTAACGTAATCAGAAAAATACAACAAAAAAAAAAAGAAAACAATAAAATAAATAAAAATTTATGAACATTTGATTGAAACACACCTTGCAAAAGAAAAAAACCGGAGAAAAATATAAAAATAAATAAAAATAAAAAAAGCTTGATTTCTTAATGGTATTATTAAGGAGTATATGAAACGCAAGATTTTTCTTGATTTTCCAATAATGTATGTATGCTTTTAGGCGTTTAACCTAGTATTTGATGCCTAAAAGTATGCAATAAATGTTTTTTATTATTATTATTTTTTAATTCTTGTGCATTTTTGATGTTTTATTTTTAATTTTTGTATAATATTTACCCTGTATTGTATATAATAAATGAATGTGTTTTCTTTATTTTATTTTAATTATTATAATTAAGCACTTATTTTTTTATTTAACGACCTAGATCACTTTATATATTTTTATTTTTATAAATTGGCTAAGAATTTTAAACCTAAAAAAAATTATTTTTAAGTTCAAATTGGCTTTAAAACCATTTTAACCAGCAATTTTTAAAGTTAGAACTGAATGTTAAATCCCCCCCAAAAAAAACAACAAAATTGGCACAAAAAAAAATTCAATAAAATTAAATTAAATTGGCTTAATTAAATAATCAACAAAAAAAAAACTTTTTTAAAATGTAAGTATTCAGTTCTGCTGTTGTTGCTGTTGCTGCTGACGATAAATCATTTAAGCAGATATTTTGTTTTTTTTCAAAATTCTAAAAAAAAAATCAACTCAAGATCTTGGTCTACATCCGTAGCATTTAGAATTGCTCGTTTAAACACAAATACAAAACATAGTCAAATAAAAAGCATTTTGCATAAGTAACAATCACCATAATTAAAATAATTTTCTTAATTAAACGAACAATAAATTAAAAATTTCTTTAATGCACACGGCACAGCTGCTGATGTACAGCAAAATTTGGGTAAATTTTTGAATACCGCCCACATAAAAGAAGAACTCAAAGAGGACGATGATGACATCAAAGATTTAAATCACGAGCACAAAGATGCCCTTAATTCGGAACAACAGCAACAACAAACGCCAACATTGGATAATCGTGTAATACCGGCAGAACCGAATTCACCTCGTCGATCTGCGGCAGCATCTGCGACACATTTAAGTCCCGAACAGAATCATCTGTTGGTTTCACATTTAAACAACAACATTGTGAAACATCGTTCGGCAAATTCTTCGCCGGCCCGTTCAATACGTTCGTGGCATGATAGCGACGATGAGAATTTTATCGATGATGATGGTGCTTCATCGATATCATCGGCTATATCGTTGACAATGAAAACCTCAAGACACAATACTGAGTCGACTTTGTATCAGGCTTTATTAAAGAAACAACAACAACAACAGCAGCAGCAGCAACAGCAACAACAGCATCAAATGTTAACAGATAGCGAACAACAAATGTCCCACACCCGACATGTGCATAATCAACAGCATCAGCATCATCAGGCGCCACAAGAGCATCAGCAACATAAACACCAACAACAACAACAACAGCAGCAGCAGCAGCAACAATACCTAGATGAATTACAACAAACAGCGGTCAGTCATCAACAGCAATTAACGGCCAATCTATTGATGGCACGCACCATAGCCTTTAGTCGTTCTCGTGATTTTCCTGAACTCTTTCAAAATCCTGCAGCGGTAGCAGCAGCGGCTGCAGCAGCCGCTACAGCCTCAGCTGCTTCCGCAAATGCTGCTGCAGCGGCAGCTTCCAGCAGCAACTACATGTTACCTTGTCCCCTATGTGAAACGCCCCTCGAACAAAGAGTATTCCGGCAACATCTTGATCGACATTATCCGCGTGACAGTCCCGTATGCCCAGTCATCGAATGTGGGCGACGTTTTGCTCATCCCAATTCGGTGCGTAATCATATGCGCATAAAGCATACATTACAATGGGCTAAAATGAAAGCAATGCGTTCATCGGGTGGACCATTTGCGGGTGGGCCGGATTTTAAATGAAACTGTGAGGGTGATTAGTTTCAAGGCAATGTTTGCAAACGAAAGCGAAGTAACAAAACATTCCCTCTCGTATAAAAACTGTAGACTAAATTAAAGGCTTAATTATAAACAGAGCGTAACAACATAAAAATAAAATAAAAATAAAAATTAATAATCAAAATGCTTCCTAAAGTAAATATTAAATAAAGAACAGAAAGATTAGACCATACAAGTTAACAAGAGTAAGGCTCCCCCAAATCAACAACTTAAGTGGAAAAATTTTTGAAAATTTTCATTTGAAAAAAATAAATTAAATTTCAGTGACGAAAGAAGAGGCTCTGACATAAATATTCTAACAATATATGTATCACGCTATTAAAATTATGAAGCTTCCACTCTGGTAGAGATTTTTGTGAAGGATTTTTAATTAATTCTACGTATTTATTAATGAAATTTTATAAGAAATTATTGTCTTGTTGTTTAAGCAACATGCTAGGCTTCAAAAATTATTTTCTCTTACAAAGGGTTTTCTTAATTTTTTTTTTTTTACAAAGATCGTTCATGACATCATATTAATTCAGCTTTTTCCATGACTGTTTCTTTTTTTTCAAATTTGAAATCAAATACTTTTCTCTTGTATTAACTGAACCTAAAAATAAAAAATATTTAAACAAAATGTTTGTTTACTTTGTTCAGCATTGTTAAAATCTAACATGCTATTGAAAAATGTACAATTTTATTATCTACTATGAGATTGAAATTTGGAATTTAAAATATTTTTTTAAAAAGCAAAGAATCATTCCAATAAATTTCCTTAAACAGAGGAAATTTGTGTCTGTTGATTAGGCACTTTCCATCAAAAATATTTTATATAATATAACATGCTATTAATTTTGAATGATTATGGCAAGCTCACATTATAAAGTCACTGCATTAAATAGTAAAGAATTAAAAAAACAGTTAAGCTTGTAATATTTATTTAAAACGAATTGTTATTACAAATGAGGAAACCCTGAAACCTATAAAAATTATAGCGTGCTACAAAAATTTAAATTTTTTTTTTCAAACTGCAATCAGTAAATTAGAATTCCTATAAAATGTCACAATCTTTAATGTTACTAAAACATGCTATAAAATTAATTTTCATGCCCTAAAAATTTTCTATCATGAGATAAAAAATATTTTATTCATACTACATTTTCGCAAGTGTTCCTTGATTTCAATTTAGTCTTTCCAAAGACAGCTGCTACAAATACAACTTTCGTAATATATTCCTATAAAGTATATATATAAAAAAAGTATAATTAATTTATTGTCTATTAAATAGACAAACAACTTTTGAAAACTATACATACAACAACATAACTAATATTTATATATTTAACAACAACAACAAGAACAAATTAAAAGAAAAAAACAAATGAAATATATATACAAAATTATACGTTCCTATACAATAATGTATTATGCTAATATATATAGTACATACATATATATACACATATAAATAATAAAAATAAATTTGTAATTTAGTAAACAAAAATAAAAAAAAATTAATGCAACAACATATAAACTATTTAAAGAAAATAAAATCCTATAGTTAGTAAGTTAATAAAAATAAATTAATAAATAAATAAAACGCATATAAATAGTAAAAAAAAATAAACAGTATTATAATAAAAAACATAAATTGTAGATATAAATTAAAAAAATATAAAAAAACATTAAAAAAAATAATTTACAAAAATAATATAAAAGCCTTTGGAAATAATCAAATTATTACACGATTTAAAACAAAAATAAAACATTTTGAAATTTTTTTATAATTTAATATTGTATGTATAATATTTTTGTAAATTATTTTTTTTTTCTAAAAAAAAAAATTAAATTTAAAAATAAAAAAACAAGTATTATAAATATACTGAAACAAAATAGAATGTGCCTGCGTAAATATATTTTTAGCCAAAAAAAAAAGAAAAACTAAAATTGAAAAATACAAAAAATAAATAAAATAAAATAAAAGTTAAATATAAATTCAAAAAGGATATAAAATATTAAAAAAAAACTTATAATAAATACTCTTTAAAATTTAAGGATTATTAAAATAAAAATAATAAACAAACCAACATTACTAAATTAAAAATACAAATTAACAAATGTATAGTTTAGCAAATAAAGGTAAATAACTTAGTAAATAATTAAAAAAAAAAAGATAATATTGCTACCAATACTACTACATTTAAAGAAATAATAAAACTGAGCTCAAATTTCCATAAAATGGAATATTATTATTTTTTAGTTTAACATCTTTGTATACTTATAATATTATTTTATAAATTAATTAAAAAAGAAAAGTTTTTAATTTCTTTACACAATATTTAAAAGCATTAAAAAGGAGTTTAACTATTTTCTTTTATATACAAAATTTAATTTAAATTTAAACAAAAATTTAAAAAGTTATTTTTTAATACAACATTAATTTAGAAAACAAATATGTATTCATGATAATTAAATATTGATGGAATTTTTTAATTAAAATTATAAAAACCTGAGGCTAGAACATCTCTCTTAAGTTATTTAAAACTTTTCAGAGCAATAGAATTTTTATTTAATTTTTTATTTATTAAGAGAGTAAAAAAATAAACATTTAAAATGTTTAAGAGCCTAGCAATAACCATTTCATTTAATTAAAAATTTTATTAAAGAACATTTCTACAAAACAAATATTCAATTAAAAAAATCTTTAAAATTTACTCAAAATTTAAAATTCAATAAAAAATACCGTATTTAAAATCTAATATTATAACAATTTAAAGAAAAGATAATATTTCATATTTTAAATATTTGCTAAAGATTATACCCATTTCTGTCCTCGAAGTTAAGGGACGACAGCGCTAACTTGGCGGTTACAACTGTTTTCTTATTTAAAGCCTAAAATAAATTAGAGTTGAAGTAAAACTTCTTATAAATATCGAAGACACAAACCAATTCAAAGCGGCTGTAAATTAAAATATCCAGTTAAGACTTGTTTACAACAACAATCAACAAATTAATTGAAAAACAAAATAAAAATATCTTATTGCAACAATATTCACTTAATAATTCTAAATATGCTCCTAAAATGATGTTCCCTTATTGAATGATAATTTCAAGCCTTTCTTCAACAAGTGCGTAATAATCGTGATTGCACTGTGCACTAATTAATTTTTTTGTTTTCCAATGAAAACCAACTCCTATGCCAGAAGCGCACATAATGCCAAACTCCAAAAAATTGGTATTGTTAACTTCGAGAACAGAAAATTGGCATTATGTTGGAAATGCGTTATAATAATAATGTTTAACGATCTTGGCCTGAAATAGAATAATTTGAATCATGAGAATTTTTTTTTTAATAAACAACGTAGTCTGGTAGGTAGTGTTGTTGGCTAATCAGCCAAGAACTCACGAGTTGAAATCACTATTCTGATATCTTAAAAAAAATTGAACAAATATATTTTCAAGACCCTCTACTCAACACTCTTAAACCAAATGCTTTGAGAGTAAATTAAATTGATGAAAGAAAATTAATAAAAAAAAACATTTTATTTCAAATCTATTGTTCGGAGTGTCCATATTAAGCTGTAGACCCCGCAACTCATAGTGAGAAAAATTAACTCACGCAACATGTGTGTTGAGAAAAGGTAGGTTGTGATCCTGACTAAAAGGTTGTAATATTTAATTACTTGTTAGAAACCTTTTTAATTGAGTTTTAGCCAATGCATCAAGCTACCGTAGTCTAGTACGTAGTGTGTTGTCGTATTAGACGTGAGGTTATGCTTCAAAAATCAGATCAGATATCTCCAACTAAACGAAATATGAAAAAAAACATTTCATTGGTGACTTCCTCTCTCAGTAGTTTTTGTCAGACTCTGAGATTATATATGCATAATATTAAGACACACAAGATAAATGGTGGGAGAAACTAGATCGTAATCCTGACTAAAGGGTTGTAATGATTACACTAATTAAATGCGTTATTCTGAAATCAAAATTAATAGGAATTTATTAAAAAAAAAAATTAAAAAACAGAACTTCAACTCAAAATCAAGAATATAAAGGAAATTAATGTCTACTTGTAAGCACACAAGTTGTACAGTGTGTTAAAAATTATGGCTATAATTATATTATTTTATTAATTGTATTAATGTACATATTAATGGTGTTATTAAACAATGGTATAGTAAGAACCCGCTTAACGCTGCTCCGCTTAACGGTGTTTCAGTATTACGCGGTAGTATTGGGATTCCCCTAAATCACACACACTATATTGATACCTGTTGTACATGTGTGCAAATGAAAAGGCTATGCGCCAACCAAATGAGGTGCACTATATAGTGACGGTGTTAGTCTGTCCACAATAAAAACTGCAACTGTATTCTCCAAAGTCGCAATCACAGTACGAATTCACGGATGCTCATTACATATGTATTTACATATGTGCGTGCTGAATTGCCTCGTTTAGCGCTGGAACTTATTGGAACGTACCCCCCCCCCCCCCCCTCGTGTTAAGCGGGGTCATATATGGGTTTGTAATATGTAGTTATAAACAAAATCTTAGTTAACAAAATCATTTGTTTAATAAAAAGCGATTCAAAGGGTAATCAAATATTTTTAAGCAAATATTTAAGACTACGAGTATTTTTAATTAAAAAATTCATCAATATAAACAAAAATTTACTGTGGGCAGCATAAGTTTTGGAACTCTGAAATATATGTGTGTATAATCATCAGATAGTTTTCCTTATATTTCTTTTGTTTTGAGTTCAATACATTAATAATTTTTGTGTTTTATTGTAAAATAGATTTAAATAAATAAAATAAATATATGCTTTACATTTTAATTTTTTATATAAAATTATTCTTAAAAATCAGAAATTTTTTTTAAATATATTGGGGTACCTAGACTTATGGTGTCCAGTGTATATGTCTTCTAATTAAATGAAAAAATAAAAATTTTGTTTTTTTTTCATGATCCTGTTAAAATATCACTTAACAATGCAACGAAAATTGTTTTTTAAAATTATTTAAACATTATTGATAACTAAACTCCTTTTATATGCAACAAACAAACTTCCTTGTTTTATTTTAAATAAAAATTATTTATTTTCTTTGTTATTTTTTTTTTTCAAACAAACAAAAACCAAATATTTATGTCAACCAAATATTTAAAAAAATATTTAATATTTAATACGTAAAGACAGGTTCCTATTAAATTAATCAAAAACAAAATTTATATAAAAATTTAAGACAAACCAAACAAAAAAAAAACGAAAAGAATTTTTGAACAATTTTTTTATAAAAATAAAATTCTTTGAAAAACCATTTAGGAAGTACCTACAATTCAAAACTTAGCAAAAACAAAAATAAAATTCCTTTAAATATAAAAAAAAGGAATAACAAACCAAAAAATAAATTCCTATTTAGTTGAAAATTTATTTCCTATACAATATAAGTTAATTTTAGTTTTAAAGAAAAATGCCCTTTAAGTATTATTATTAAAAATAAAACAAGAAACAAAAATTTGAAATAAAAAAAAAAAACAACCAAGAAATTATAGGAAAAATCACTATAACAAAAAGAAGGCAAATATATACAATATATATTTTCAAATAAAAATTAAAAATGAGATACAGAAAAATAAAATTTAAAAGAAAAAAAAAATACAAAAACAAAATGGATTTTTATTAAAAAAAATGTTTCCAATTTTCTTTTCCAATAAAAAATATTAAAAAATTGTGCTTTTTTTTTCTCTCCCCACAGTTACTCGCCGCTCTTTGGAAATGCGTGTTCGAGCCACTGATCCCCGTCCTTGTCCGAAATGTGGCAAAATCTATCGTTCGGCCCATACCTTGCGCACTCATTTGGAAGATAAGCATACCGTATGCCCAGGTTATCGTTGTGTTTTGTGTGGCACCGTAGCCAAGTCACGTAACTCTCTACATTCACATATGTCGCGTCAACATCGTGGTATATCGACCAAAGATTTACCCGTTCTACCCATGCCTAGTGCATTTGATCCCGACTTAGCTTCACGTTTATTGGCCAAGGCAGGCGTAAAAATATCTGCTGCCGAATTGAGAGCTCGAGCCTCACCCACCAATAGCTCGGGCACAGGGCAAAAAATCGATATCAATTTGGCTGGCAATATGAAAGATGAAATTGAAGATTCCGATGATGAGCCCGAGGATTTGACCAACAGCACCGGTTTCATTAACAATACAGGCAATAATGATTTGAGTCGTTATCATGAGAGTTTACTCAGTAATTTCGGTCATGCCAATACCACTATATCGCGTATACGTAATGAAGCAGCTGCTGCTGCTGCTGCGGCTGCCTTGGGCCAACAAAAGGATTTAGGTGCGGGACAAATACCTACTAGTACTGCCGCCGGACAATCGCTTTTGGATACTTATTTGCAATTCATAACCGAAAATACATTTGGTAAGTAGAAATTTTTGAAATTTAAAGCGGAAATTGATTTAAAAAATAAAATTCTGTTTTTTTTAAGGCATGGGCATGACACAAGAACATGCTGCTGCAGCTGCTTTACATGCAGCCAAAATGGCACAATTGAATGCCATGGGCCATGGTTTGGACAAACTACCACCTGGCCTGTTGCCACCACAATTCGATTTGAGTAAATTGGCTGGCACGGCCAGTGCCGCCGCTTTCCCTTCGGCTATAGCAGGCAATAATTCCGGCCTAACCATTGAGCCGATTATGAGACGTGAACAGAACAGTACACCCCATAATGAAAACATGTCCTCAATAGCGAGCAATAATACACCTGCCAGTCAAAATAACAATGACCACCGAAGAGATCCCTCCGAACCCATGGATTTGGGCCTAGAAGGCAATAATCAATCGGGCAGCCATAACGATAACAATGGCTCCGACAATGAAGACAACTATTCGGAAGATGAAGGCGTACACAATACATAAATTATTTAAATTTAAGAATTTTTTTAAACACAAATACTGTTGGTAACCCAAAAACCTATTTGAAAATTAGCAGGCAATTTATTAAAATAAAATTAAAAAAAAAAATATATATGGGTATTGTATTGAAATATTAAAATAGTTTTTAAGTTTAAAAAATTATTTAAAAAAAAAAAAAATATTGGAACTAAAGAAGCCTTAAAAATGTATACCAGTTTATTAAAAGAGAAACAAATTATTTAAAAAAAATTTTTTTTTTTTAATTTTATTTTGTGAGAGGAAATTTAAAACGGAAATCGGAATAGTATACGATTTACGAAAACATATTAATATACATATACATACCTTAACATACTTAAAACTATTTATATTTGTATATTAAACTCAAATGTTTCAAAACAAATTTTTAATGAAATGAAATTTAAAGTATAAATCTGCAATATTGTCTCTGTTAAAGTTTTGAAATACTCCATCTTCTCTTACAAAAACAAAAGAAAAAAAGAAAGAAAAGAAAAAACAAATTTAAAGCAATTTTTTAGATTTAAATTTTCAATATAGTGAGTAGCATTTAATTATAGTTTCTTTATGGTATTCTTAATAATAATAACAATACCAATATTAGTTACTTAGAGACACTTACCTTTTGTATATACATATATATATATTTATATTAAATGTTTTCATTGATATTATAGGTCTTTTAACGAAAGTAAAAAAAATAAAAAAATTTCAATTTTTTTAAAGTTTTATTTTTAACATTTAAAAGATTTAATTTTTGTTTTGAATTAAAACTTAATTTTAATATAAACATTGTTTTTAAACGTAACAGTTCATATCGTAGTTTGTTATGCGTATTTTGTTTTTTTTTAGAATAATTTTTTTATGCAAATTTAATTTCAAGTGCCTTTATTTTTGTGAAACATAATTGAAATTCTTAATATTCTTTTCTTTTTTTTTTTGTTTGGAGATTAAATTGAATTTTAAAATTTATTTATAACCACAGAACGTAACATAACATTGAAACTTAAAATTTAATTTTAATTAAAAGGAAAAAATTCAAGAAGCATTATTTAAAAAACAGAAATGAAAATTAATTTAAAAACTCAAAAAAAAACTCCATGGCAAACTCTCTTAAAGCAGCATTCTTGTAATTAAATTCTATTTTTTATTTATTTTTTATTAATAAACCACTGGCTTTAAAACTTAAGCAAAGAAAACATCACCATAAATAAATACAATTAAATGAAATAATAAAATACTATATTACAAATGTGCCATTCAATAAAAATAAAATAAAATAAAAAAGAAAAACCACCTTAACATTACTATAAACAAACAGACTTCCTTGAAACTGACTTCCTTAACAAAAAAAAAAAAAAAAAAAGCAGCAGCAAAACTCTATATTAATAATTAATATTAAAACAAAAAATAAATTAAATAAACTCAGGAAATTTAAAATAAAAATGAAAAGACATTCCTTTTTAAAGAAAGCAAATAAAAAAACCTTAAAACTACCTCAATATTTTTTATATATTTTTTTTTTAAAGATAAACAATTTTTTTTATTTTATTTTAAAAAGAAACAACAAGTCAGTGAAATATAAATTTATTTACCTCAATGTAATGAAACCGCAAAAACTAAATTTAAAACATTTTTTAATAATGTAAATATTTAATATAAATTAAATTAAGAAACTAAACTCCATTGAAAGTAAAAAATAAAAATGCAATAATTTATTATTACTATATATAAATAATAAAAACCATATATTATTAAATAAAAAGAGAATCTTGCCAATTTAAAAAATATATTAAAAAAAACGTAAAAATTTTTATTTAATAAGCATAAAACACAAAATGCACTTTAAAATAAAAATTCAAAAATAAAAAAAAATAAATTAAAAAAACCCCTTAAATAAAAATAAAAAATAAATAAACACCACCAATCCCAATGTTTCGCTTAGAGTATAAATTCAAAACAAAACAAAACAAAATTGAAATGAAATTGGTAACCCATGTAGTAGTACTTATCATAAAAAACAACAAAAATAATTTATAATAATAATAAAAAACTATGCATTTAATAAAAATAATCTTAAAAATACTTTATTTATTTCAAAACTTGTCGAAATATTAATTAATACCTCAATTATACTCAGCATTTAATATATAAAATAATTTTAATTTTTTTTTATACAAACATTAACTCGTGTTTATATTTTATTTTTTATTTATCTCTACTCTTTAATATTTACTTTTAAATATAAATTATTTGTTTTTATTATTATTTTCCCTGTGTTTTATTTACTCTTTAAGAGTTTTTATAAATTTCTGTTTTTTTTTATTTGTATTTTTATTTTTAAGTTTTAAATGCCTAACTTAAATAATAAACTTAAAATCTATTCATCTATACTCGTATGTTCTACCTCAATGAATGAATTTTAATTTTGCGATATTTCTTTGTAAGTTTATGTATAACACTTTTTATTAATTTTTATTAAATTTTACTTACATACATACATATTGCTTTTAAGTTTTATTAATAATTATATTTTGTATAAAAGTTTTTTAACAATGGTATGAAACTACAGTACCACACACACACACTTGAAATTAATTCTAGTTTATTTTATTATATATATATTTTTTATAATAAATTTTAGTTAAAATATTTTTTTAAATCGAATTACATATTTATTGTTTTAATTATTGTACTTTTATAGCTTTTATTTAATTAAGGAGTGTAATTACATACATAAAAATTCTTTCGAATGTGGTAAGTACAGGACATTTGAATTCGGTTTCTTTACGAGACACACACATACATACATAATTTGTCATTACAAGCCTTCAGTCATGATTACGAACTAGTTTTCTGCTTGCGGAACCTATAGTTTAAAGTCGGCTACGAACGACAGATTTTTGAGAGCAAGTTTTTACCAGAATCCTGCTCAGAGAAATTTGATGAAGAAATAATTTTTTGGAGATGTCTGACCTGTATTTTGAACCCTGACTCACATCTAATAATCCAACACACTACTTACTAGACGATGGCCACTTCACGCATTGTGATAAATTTATCCGGAAATTCAAATTAAACCAAATGGAATTAAGATTTGTATGTAGGAAATATTTTCTCTCTCTCAAGAAGAAAGCTATCTAGCTACATTATAAAAAAATTTTATCACGGAGATTCTGGGTAGAAATATCGAAAGGAATTATCATTGTCGTCCGACTACTGTGCATTATGGGCTATGTTTCAAAGACGTATTTTTCTCGATCGATGACCTATTTAACCCTAATTCCATGTATCCTCGCGTAATCGCATTTCGCTGTTCAGTTAAATTCTTGGACTGTATGGTCTTATATGCAGTAAACTTTCGAATTTCACCGTTCGTTCTCTTAATACAATTTAGTCACATTTTGTTCGAACAACATGTGTGAATCCAACTTAATGTTGCAACAAGGCTATCCAGAGAACTGAGAACTCCACGCAACAGCACACAAAATTTAGTAACATTTTGTTCGAATAACATGTATGGATCTAGCTTATAAGTATGCAACAAGGTGAACTCTACACGACGGCAGACTGCATCAAGAATGGGTGGGTGAAGTAGAAATTTTATTATCCAGGTCGGACAAAAAACACAGCCATGAAGTGGAAGTGTTCTGACACGATTATTACGACACGAAAATCTCTTCTCTTCGAAGACTGCAGACATAATCATAACGCGAGACTTTCAATTATTCGCAGCGATTACATTAGTAAACCGTTGCGACATATAACTGCTGATGGGTGTCTTCAGTGCTCTATTAGGAGCTTAAAAGGGAAATTCTTGAAGTTGAAAATGATGCATTCTAAAACATTTGAGTGCAATAAGAGCTTTTTCAACACATACCTGCTGATGAGTGTCTTTAGTGCTCCATTAGGAGCTTAAAAGGGAAATTCTTGAAGTTGAAAATGATGCATCCTAAAACATTTGAGTGCAATAAGAGCTTTTTCACGTGCAAGTTAGTTTAAGAAGGGTTGTGACTTTAAATTACCAGTAACACGCCTTCAGTCGAAAGAACATGCGATTTATACTGAAACCCCTTTATACAAACAACCACGAAGAATATAATAAATATAACATTAGAAAGAAAGTACATACGAAATTTTTAATTCGTTTCATTCGAAATATCTAATTTTGCACGATTTTTTCGTATAAATTACACTGAATTTGATCGATGCCATGATTTATTTTGGCCTTGAGAACCACTGTGGTTTGTGCGGCTTAAGGAAACCCCCACAAGACAAAACCTAACGGGGTTAAATCGCACGCTCTCGTTGGGCAATTCACATCAGTTCCACGTCATATGACCATGCCACTAAATTGCTCGTGTAGAATACTCAATGTGGCATTAGCTGTATGTATTACTCAGTTCATTATGGATTCAATAATTTGTGAGATTCGTGGTAACCACCAGTACGACAGTTGGATACTTTCCACTTGAAATCGACTCATTAAATAAATTTTAATTTTATAAATACTACCTTCCTATACTAATATTGTATGCAGAACGTGCGGTGGGTATCACAAAAATAATGAATTGAATTTTTCTGTTTTCTTTTTAGTATTATAAAGTATATAAATTAAATTTTATTGATAGTTTTGTTTTTTGTTTAAGTAACAGTAATTCTAACAAGCATTAATAACATTTAAACAGAAAATTAAATAAAATGTTTAAATTCACGACGATAAATAAGAAAGAAGATTCAACAAAAATATGAAAAATACTATTATTTTACAAGTATGTATGTAGTGAGTAAATGCTTACATTTAAATATGATACAGTTGCTGCACAAAAGTAATCGATCAAATTAAATTTGAAGTGCAAAAACAGAGAGGAAGAATTAAGATCAGCATAACATGAATAAATAAAAAATTAAGAGATACATTAAAATAAGATTTCTACTCTTTTTTTTTTAAAATTAAAAATTTCGAAAACGAAAATCATACACTCATTCAATATTTATAAGCAACAAAACAATTTCTAATATAAACTAACAACTTAACATTAAAGTGTTAAACTAAGTGATTTAAAAACTATTAAAAAAAAAAATTCAGGACAATATAAACATTTCTTAAATGAAATGAAAAATGATTTTCCATATACAAATGAAACTTATATGAGTACGTGAGTGAGATGATAATGGCAAAAATTATGAAAATAAGGAGTTAGGTGGCGGCATGGCAATTGAGAAAACTATTGAGGCATTCCCAGTTGAGCACGTAAGTTTTGTATTTCCTCACGTCGCGAGTGTAATACCTTTTTGGCATTTTCATATTTATCTTTCACGGTTTTCAGCTCCCTTTTCAATGACTCGCATTGGTTCTGGAAAATAAATAAACAAATGCATTGGATATACATACATAAAATAAAATATTTTAATTCATTCATAAAAACACTTACATTCAAGAGCTTAAGTTCGGCTGCCTCCAAGGCAGATAGACTATTACCATCAGTATTTTCTTTTTGTGTAACCTTGGCTTCAAGTTCCTTAATGAGATTGAAGCGATAACGGCAAATATTTTTCAAGTCAACATATTTCGCTTGCAATTTCTGCAGCGATAAACTGATATCATCATAGGTTTGCACTTCCACATTTGCCGTTACCACGGGCATAATTGCCGTAGAATTCTGTTCAGCTACAGTTGCAGCTGTAACAGCCGCATGATTAGATTTTGCTGTTGCATGAGCAGCAGCAGCTATGGCTTTGTCAGCTTTAGCTGACAGTTCATGCAGTTTGTTCTTATAACGTTTAATTTCCGTGCGATGCTTCTCCTGTTCTTCTAGTAGACGTTTCATTAAGGCGGCATTTTCATCCTTGAGCGGATGATTTTTAAGCTGCATATTTAAGGCTGTCACCTGACTGTTTTTAATGAACAAATTACGTTCACACTCTTTCAGTTTGCCATCCAACTCTAAGCAATTGCAACTATTATCTACAAAGGACAATGAAAATAAAACATTAGAAATTTTTCTTTGAACAGATTTCTACGCAAAACTTCTCCAACATACCCACAGGATCAGTCATTGTCTCTTTGTCGTGTGATGCACCCCAAAACGACTGCCTTCGTCTTTCATCGTGTGTGCTTAATCGACGATTTTTTCTTTCCGTTGTCGTTGTATTTTTCTGTTGTATGGCACTCATTAATTTCTCTTCTATACTAATATTGGCAAACTTTATTTCCCCTCCTCCAGCACTCAAACGTTCTTGACTTCTACGTCCTTTTGGTGAGGCCGATTTGTTGAAATCACCTGATGTATTTGCTGTTGCATCAATTGCTTGACGTTGCAAATCTTGTTCAAAATTTCGTACGGTTATTTCTCTTAGTTTAGCTTCAAGTGTTTGCTTTTCACTTTGAAGCGATGCTATGTTTGAGGAAAGCTTAAGATTTTCTTCTTCCAAAGAATGACATTTCGTTTCCTAAAATGCAAAAGTGAAGAGAGAACTTATGTGTCAATGAGGTTACAATAGAAACTAATATGTATTTCACTTACCATTTCCTTTTTAAATGAATTCAAATTCTCTTGTTGTTTCTGGACCAACTGTTTGTGCTGTTTCAGCTCTTCTCGCAGTGCCGAACTACAACGGCCAGCTTCCTCAATCTTTGTCTTCAGATTATGTTGTAATTCAGTATTTTCACTCTTAACCCTATTGAAGTCATCTTGCAAGTTATGAAATGCTTTTAATTGATTAGAAAGATCTTTGGTTTGTTGCTCTAGTTGTAGATTGAGACTTTGTAGTTGAGTATTTCCATTTCGTAGAGAATCACACTTCAGTTTAAGTTCCTCCACACAACTGTTCATCTCTTGAAGTTCACCTTGCAGTGAAGATTTTTCATCTTGTAGAGTTTCTTTCATGCAAGACAATTCGCGTTCTAAATCACGTTTATCATTCAGATGTTTATCCATTTCCAAATTTAATTTTTCAATTTCACCCGAGAGATCTTTTAGTTGGCTTACGTCTTCAAGGAGTTTTTGATTTTCGTTTGTGGCCTTTGAGAGAGCAGTTTCAACCTCTTCGTGTTCTGTTAAAAGCTTTTCATAAGTCTGCGCTTTACAGCGGAACTCATGCAATTGTTGAGTTAAGGTTTCGATTTTCTGATTGAGAGTTTCTTCTTTTTCTCTAAATTCAGTTTGTTGTCCTTCGTACTGTTTAACAGTTGTCTGTAGTTGATCACGTTCCAGCTGCAGTTTAGTTATAGCACCAGCTTGTGCAGATTTTATAATGTTAAGTGTGCGTTCTAATTTGGATTTTTCTTCTTTGAGACTTTTGCAGCTTTCGAGTTGTTCTTGAAGTTTCAGTTTTTCATCTGTTAATGAAGCTAGCGAATCCTTAGCGGCTTGAAGTTCTTGTTGTAGTTTTGCAAATTCTTCCAATTGTTGTTCGTTGTGTCTGTTGCAATTTGTGAGATGTTCATTTAACTCTTGTAACTGCTTTTGTAATTCTTCATTTTCGCTTTGGGCCGTATGGTAATTGTTTTCTAAGGCTATAAACTCTTGTTGTTTCTCTTTTACGGTTTTCGATAAAGCTTTCAAATCTTTTTGTAGATTATTTTGAGCCTGTTTGACTTTTTCAAAGTCCAAATGTCGTTCACCCTTTTCGCCTAAGAGAGCACATAGTTTGTCGTTTATAGTTAGTAGTTGTTGTTTTAAATAATTAATTTCCATTTCCTGTTCTTCTTTTTCTTCATTTGTTTTGATAACTTTTTGCTTCAGTCCTTCCAACTCTTCGCTAATACTAATAATGTCTTGCTTCATTTTTTCCTTTTCTTTTACAGTCTCCAAAAGTTGTTGTTGTTTTTCGTTAAGTAGCTCTTTCGTTGCTAGAAGATTTGTTTGAATATCATCCTTTTCTATTCTCTCCGTCTTAATTTCTTCTTCCTTGTGTGCCAACTCCTTTTCTAAAGATTCCATTTTCTCCGTAATTATTCGTATTTTCTGGCTTAATTCCGTCTTTTCATTCATCATTTGTTCCAACATCCCTTCGAGTTCTCCTTTGCCTTTGAGACAATTAAGTTGCTCTTCTAAGGCATCTTTTGCCTCCTGAAGTACGGCACAATTTCCTAAAAGAGTGGTTTTTTCTTCGTTCAATTCCTTTAATTGAGTTTCAAGCATCACCTTATCACTTGTCTGCTGTTGTAGTTTTCCTTCTAAGGCACAGTTTTTCGATAATAGTTCACGCTGACTGTCACTAAGCTTTTCATAATCTTCCTTTAAAGTTGTTACTTCTTTTTTAATTGTTTCATACTCTTGTTGTTTTTCGTAAAAGGTTTTCAAAGTTTCCTGTAACTGCGAACAAGTTTCTTTCAAAAGTCCAACTTCGTTCTCGAGAATCTTCTTTTGTTCTTCAATTGTTTCTAGGTGGGTTAACTTACTTTCCAAAGCTCCTATTATTTTCTCTCGTTTTGAGTCTTCCGTACAGAGATCTTCTATTTGAATTTCAGTCTTATGGAGTTTCTCCAACAAATCTTTATGCTCGCTATTAAGTCTGTCGACTTCATCAGCCAATTCTTGGTTATCCGTCTGCAATTGTGGTACACATTTTAATTCCTCTTTAAGTTCTTCCAATTGCGTTGACAAAGAGACTTTTTCGTTATTTAAATTCGAAACTTGATCATCTAAACTTGAGATTTTATTATCTAAAAGGGACTTTTCTTTGATATACTTGTGGTTTTCTTGTTGAACATCTTTCAATTGTTCCTTCAAGCAATTAAGCTGCTGCTCTAATGATTGCTTCGCTTCCTCGAGTTCAAGCTTTTCTCGTTGTGTTATCTTCAAATCATCCGTCATATCGTTTTGATTATTGCATGTTCCTTCATGAGCATCTACGCTGACATCTCCTCTGTTATTTACTTGTTGAGTTTCGTCGCCTAAAAGTTGAAGTTGTTCAATTTGTTGTCTTAATTTCTGAATGGTCAACTCGTATTGCGCCTTTTTATCCTCCCATTCCTTGTTGTATTTTTTAATATTGTCTCGGTATTCATTGGCGCTTATTTCAAGTTTTTCTAAATTCTCCAATCGCAATTGTTTGCATTCTTCTTCATATTCGTTTTCTTGGGTTTCCAACTTTTGGTGAGCCAATTGAAGATCATTTTCCATGTCCCTATAACGCTGAGTTAATTCTTCTAGCTGCTGCTCTTTCAATTTTAATTTTTCAAAGTCTTTTAGTTTGTCTTCGATTTTAACCTCATTGCTACTGCTACTGGTTGTGTTATTCATGAGATTGCTAAAGGAACCATTCAACGTGCAATTGACTTTTTCCTGCAGTTCTTCACACATAACTGTAATGTTAGCTTTCTCCTTCTCTAATGTCTCAATCTGTTGTTGATACGTCTTGCATGCACAATTTTCAACGAAAATTGACTTTTCTAACAGCTCTGCGGTAAGTTGTTGAAATTGCTCTCGCATTTCAGCAAGAGCACGTTCTGTACTTTCCAACATTAATTTGTTGTTCGAACACTCTTGCTCATGGACAGCACGAAGATCGACGATTTCTTGCTTTAGCTTTTCAATGTACTCAGCTACATCATCACAGCCATTAATATCGACGTTATCACATTTCATTTCATAGGATTTATCTTCGCCACTCAATTCCACAATGTGAAAGGAATGATGCTTGAAGGAACCTTGTAAGTGTACATTTTCGATTTCCATATTGAATTCTTTTTGGCTTTTTCTCACTCCAAAAATATTTTTCAAATACATTTTGTAATTGGGCGTGGAATTTTTGGATGCCGATTTAAACACTTTCGTGTTGCCTTTTGTATGTTCGAGTTCAATTTCCGTTAACGATTCTGAAAGTTCGCAGAACTTCTTAAACATATCTTCAGTGTACTGCTCCAATTCTTCATCGTCTTCTTCAGTCACGCATACACCAGAACTGCGCATTGAAGAGTTTCGACAGGGTGAGGGAGTTTTTAAAAGTGGCTTGCTTTCGCAGGCGAAAACCTGTTCGAGTTGTGGTCTTAAATTATTAATTTCATCGTCTGTCGTAGTAGATAATTCTCCATTTTTGATTTCGTATTCCTTAAGCTTTTCTTGGACTTTGATATTTTCATTCTTCAGAGATTCACTTTCTTGTAAACTATCCAATAATTGATTAGACAAATCTTCATATTCCTTTTGTAAATCATCAAATTGTATTTGCATATCCGAGAGTTGTTGTTTAAGTGTCTCATTGTCTTGTTGTATTTTCGAGGTTTCCGATAGCCTTTCTTCGTTGGCCATGGCACACTCTTTTTTCGACACTTCGAACATTTCATTGCTTTTCAATAGTTTTTCCTGAGCATCTTGTACTTTCCTCTTCAAGTCCTCTATTTCGGTTTGCAGTTCTACATTTTCCCTTTCTAAACGTTGGCAATCAGTCAAAGACTGCCCTCGAGTCACTTCCAGTTTTTCATATTGACATTGCAATTGTTTATATTTGCTTTGTATGCTGGCATATTGAACCTCAATATCACAGAGTGTTTGTTGTTGTTCTTGCCACGACGTTTCGAGCTTTGTGAATTTTTCTTCAAGTACCATCATTTCTTCTCTCGCCACTTCTACTTGCCTACTTAGAGCCATACATTCTTCGTTCTTTGATGAATTCTCAGTACTCAACTGTTCGTAGTCTCGTTGAACATTCTGCAATTTATCACGTAATTTTTGTACATCCTCTAGTAGTTTATCAGATACAGCCTTTTCTTTTTCTTGTAACTCCTGCAACTCGGTAATTTTCAATTTGTTTGTTTCGTTTTCCCTTTCAATTTCGGTATAATTAAGTTTTAACTTTTCATATTCCAATGTTAGTTTCTCAAACTCCAAAGTTATTTTGTTGTTTTCATCGAGTAGTCTTTGAAGATCTTCACATTTTATGCAAACTTTACCATTTTCAGCCTCTTGACACTCATCGCTTTGTGATTTATGCAACAGTTCTTCTTTAGAGTTCTGTATACTTTCAGCCGTTTTGAATTTAAGCGACTTTTCGAGTTTGGCAACTTCTTTTTCCTTTTCGTTTAATGCTTCCAATAGTTCGGTTTCACGAAGTTTTGATTTATTTTTATGACGTTGAAATTCAAATTCTAAATTGACAGCTTCACGATTTTCCATTTCCAGCTTTTCGTTTGTCTTTTTTAATGCTGCCACTTCCGCTACATATTGAGCGATTTTCTCATTAGCAATCTTATTGGAATTTGTTAGTTTACTTATTTGTATCTGGAGTTCATCCGATCTGAAAGAATGAGAAATATAGTACATAAATAATTTTAGATAGCAGATAAGAAAATATTGAAAATGAAATGAATAATGATCATATATTTGGAATAAAAAATCGTTAAGGAAGAAATTATTTTTATGTTGTGCTTCCATTCCATTCTTTAATAATAAAAAGTGAGAAATTTTTAATTCATTGAATGTATTAAACTAAAGGGTCCGCCATCTAACGTTTTTTTTCAACTTGTGCTCATTTCGTGAATGGTAACACTTAGCTCATGTCTGATTTGACAGATAATTAGTTATATCCTTCCGCTAAACGAATATTGACCATCCAATGCGTTTTCGCTTCGCTAAGTGGGCCTATTATTTGTGGGGTGCCGTCAAAGATAAGTGTTACGCCGACAAGCCAGAGACAATTGACGCTTTAAAGGACAATATTCGTGAAGCCATTGGCGAAATACAGCTGCACACAATCGATAATGTTCTTAAAAATTGGACCGATCGTGTAGGCTACTGCATGGCCAACCGAGGCAGCCATTTGAATGAAATTATTTTCCATTATTAAACGGAAGGATTGTTCTTTCAAATAAAAAAAGAAATTTGAGAAAATATTCAGTAGTTGTTTTTTAAAGCATTTTCCAAGAAAAAAAAGTTATTTGGCGGACCCTTTAGTTGTGCCTAAAAGTGTTAAGTTACTAAGCTCAACTTTTATCACTTAAGGAGTGTGCATGAAAAAATTTGACAAAGTTTTTTATATCTGATGTTCAGAGTTGGAGAGATAAACAGCAGATCACAACACTTATTCATTAAATTAACACATACAAAATGGATAGTGTGAGAAGCTAAGTTGTCGTATTACGAACTAAACATTGTCTCTGCAGTTTCTTACCATTACTATTATAGTTAGTTATTAGAACTAAAGATAGTTTTAGAAGTCTTCCTTATATGTGCACATTTCTGTATATTGTTGTTGTTGGTAAAAAACAACAACCTACTGAAAGTACTTATTTAGCAAAACAAACACTGAAGTTAACGGCTACTATAAACGTATTTGCATTATATTTGTTTCTCTCGCTTTAGTTCACAGATATTAATCATAAAAGTATTGTTATTTACAATTCAATATTGCTAAGACGTTCTACACATTCATTAAGAGAAAAACAAAGCTTTGTCTTCTCTACAACAATTCAAATAAAAATATATGTACATATGCATGTACAGTGAGCGCCATAAGTGAGTCAACACCCACTATAATTTTAAATTTTCTATTATGTTCTTAAGTATAAAAAAAACGTTACTTTATCATGAATTGTTGTTTTTGTTTTAAAATTTTATAAGTAATAAATAAACGTTTTTATTTTTGGAAATTTATTAGACTATTCTCATTTACTTTTCTCGCTATCCCAAGAAAATGAATTATTTCATTGGTGTTTACTCATTTTTGGCGCTAACTGTATGCAGTATTATTAGATAAAATTGTTGTAAAATAATTAAAGCAAAATACCCACACAACAGAAAGTACCAAATGGGAAAAGAATTCAAATGTGTGTTCATATTACACTTGTCCAGACATATGGTTTGGAATTGCATTCGTATATATGACATGACAAAAAAAAAAAAAAAAAGACGGATTAATGGCACGAGATCTATGCACAATTCTATCCACTGATGCAGTTAAAAAAATAAAAAAAAAATGTGTAAAACACCAAATGCTGTGTTTTTGTGGCATAATTCGTAAACTAATGCTCTTCACAGGAAAATTAAAAACAGTTTTTTTTTTGTTTGAAGAAACAACATTTTATACTATATTTAGATATTGCACTTTGCCTTCCTCACTGTCTTTCACTGGATTTCTTTTACATACAATCTGATGATGACAAAGATAATGATGGGCACACCACGAATAAGGAGATTTTTTCATTGGATTTTTTTTTCTATTCCGTAATGTGTGTCTTATTAGTACAGTGGAACTAAAAACCGTTAAATAACAAAATATAGTTTTCGAAAAAGAAATGTATTCTGAATAAATAGGGTTATTACGGTTTCTATTTGAAACTTTAGAAAAAAAGAAAAGTTGCGTATATTTATTGTAATTTAAAAATCGAATTTTCACAGGTCTTGTGGGAAAAGAAGGTCAGAGTCCAAAAGGAAAAATCACTTATGGTTTGATGTCTGTTTTACAATATAAGATAAGTTTGTAGAGCGCTTTAGCTTTAGGTTTCTCGTTGTTTTTAGCGCTCACTCTGACATCAGTCGAAGAACTTACATACATATATTAGAATACAAAGATTCGTACTCACAGGTCTCAGGCTACTCACTTTGTCCTAATATGATTTAATTATGCTCGTGGAATTAAAAAGATTAAATTTATATAAAAATAGATAAATTTCTTACACAGTTATGTGATTGCCTGACACTGTAGATATTGAAGATGCAACAAATACGTAAATTTTAGCGAATTCACTTGTCAGGTATCATAATATTAATTTTGTCTACTAATATCTACTCAAAACGCCAGATTTCAGAAGCTTTTTTATTCTCAGAACTTTTGCCAAAATATTGCTGAAACAGGATTGTCCACAGAATTAATATATTTCTGACTAAAACAGTTAATCATGCGCAATTTTGATTTTTCTAATAATTTTAATGTTAAAATGTGACATATTCTGAAAGGTCAAATATAGGGAAGCTCGCTAAAATAATGAAAACTTTCATATCCAACTGGCAATTCCCAAGAGCCAAATACATATTACAGAAATTGTTTAGAACTACTAAGTATATAGTACGACTGGCCATGAGGCACCGTCTAGTGAATAGCAATGCAAACGAAGGCTAAACTTAATGGTCAAGAAGATTAAATGCTTACGTTTGTTGCGGTTGTCAAGCACTCATTTGCTTTGATCTGGCCACCTGCATTTAAGGTCCTAGACCAGCAGTTCTTGATCAAAATTTCAATAATTTATGTGTCCAATTGATATCTCTTAATCCATAAAGAATTCTTAAATTTCATGAACAAATAATTAGGTTTCCGTTTATGCTTGCAAATTTAATGCTTAAAAAAGCTTCGACAAGCGTTTTGACATGTTTATTTTAAAGATTCGAATTACTTATCAAATAACATCATACCCAATTATCTATCACATGTATATGTACATGCATGTATATTTGCACAATCCGTTGCTAACCTCTATTCAACACAAAATCAAATGTTTATCGCCAAACACATAATTGAATAATTATTTTTATCATCCGTATAAAAAACAACGATTGATTGTTCCACAGTATATCGTATGAATGACGAAGAAAAAAAAATTTTTTTTATAGCACATTTAAAACTCACTTATTTAAATCAGAATAAATAAATATATACACACTGCTGTTGTATAAATATTTATAAGTGCACATGTGAATAAAAATAAAATCGGTTTATAATTCCTCAACTTTCTCACTTCATTTCACAAATCCAATTGTAGATCTCTTAAAAACTTATTACGTTTAACGTATTTTACAAAAGTGTCGGCTGAGGTGAGGTGAGCTGCATAAAGGAAATTCATATAATTTTTAAATATGAGTATATTTTTATAAACAATTTATGCCTATAAAAAATTGATGGTAATTTGAGTATGAGAAGCGGATATTTGAAATGAATTTGAACTGTTTACTGATGCAGAAACGGCAAGTTTATAGAGGGAGTCAGTTGATCGGTTGCGTTTTCCACTATACTACTATCTTTCTTCGTTGTTAACAGCAAATGTGAACGTATGTATGTATGTTACGTACCGTACAGGCAGTTAAGACTGTCAGTCAAAATATATACATAGGTTTTTATATACATTTGTATGTATGTATGTCGAATGTTGTAAATCTTTAAATTTTAAAGTACTATTATATATTTTTTTTCGTATGTCTTTTCACCGTCATCACATTTTTGCGTTTCTACCACACTGCTGCTGATTGCTATGTTGGCTGTTGTTATTATGCCTCCCTTTACTTTACTTTACTTTAAAATATAAGTAAAGTAACGATAACATAGATGACGTATTTTTGTATTTTTTTAAGTGATTTAAGTTTTTATCACACTTTTTCTTAACAAAAAAAAAGTTTCATTTCATACGTACCTCTAATATATGCGAGTATAATATAATTTCACTTTAGATTACTTCCTTATTATTTACTTGGCCCTGTATATAATAATACAACTAGCTTTTAATATTAAATATTATTTAAGCTTCAAATTAACACACACGTTGTTTTCTTTGCGTAAAAAAATATCAATTAAATGCAAAATAATTTTGAAGAATTTGAAGCGTTTTGGTTAAAATAAAAGTTGATAATAGCGACGAGCACCCATATACCGTATAAAACGTTAATTATTGAACATTTTTTTTAACAATAATTTAATAAAGAATCTGCAATAAAGGCAAACGAAGCGTTATTGAACCGACCGACAAACCGACCATAATCATCTAGACTGTTTTATGGACTACCTACCAACAACAGCAGAGATAGAGAGAGCCAGTTGAACGGCGCACACCAACCAACCCATCTAACCAACTGGCAAAACAAACGCCAACAATACAATGGCAATAACAACAACAATTATTTCTGCTATAGATGGTGCGGCGTTGTTTACATTGCCGTTTTATCGGTTTTTGTTTTCATATTAATTTTCTTATACAATTTTCGTTTTTCTTTCTTTTTATTTATTTCTTATCAGCTTTCCGTTTTAGTCTCTTGTAGATTTGTTTGGTATTAAAAGGAAAGGAAATATCATGTGAATTCATAAAACAAACAAAAAAACTGTGTATGCAACAGAATGCAAGAGAGTACATTTTGTTTGTTTGTTTTTGTTTAACTTAACAGCAATGTTAAAGTTCTGTTTTCATATGTTTAAAATTACACTTAAAAAAATATTTTAAATTTCATTGAAATGTGTTTAACAGAATAACAGTTAGGTTTTATCCATCTGTGTGATTTATTATTTGTTTTTCTATTAAAACGTACGCAAATACGAAAAAGGATATTGAGTCCTTCTGCCTTCCTATTGCCAACGACTAGTATACTCGTCTTTGGTTTTCTGCTTGTAAATGATTATGTATGATAATATATGTGCTCTTACCAAGAAATAACAGGGTTTTGGTAAACAATAACACTCAAAATATAAATGGCAATGAGAATGACTTCATATAATTTAGGTTTGGCAGCGAATGGGTTAATGTTCTGATGCACCCATTCAATCTAACAATTAGTGCCCTTAATGCAAATGCATTCCAGGGATTGATGCCAATTTATTGTGAAAGCAACGACGTAGGAATCTTTTCCTATTTATTGAAGTGGGAAATATTTTTATTCCCCTTTTATTTGAATCCTCCTATAAAAATCGGGCTGTGGAAGGTATAATCTTCTCATTTCAGCCGATTTTACTTGCACTAATATACGTTTCATCACCAATTAGATTGTCTTTAACATACGTATTCATATCCTAAAAATGTCTCGTCATTCCATTTAAAAACGCCGAACTTTCTTTAATAAGGCAAAACACTTTCTACAAACACTCAAATATCGGCACGTCCATACTCAAAATATCCGAAAAATTCTATTCTTTTGGAACGGGCAACCGACTTACTTATCATTGGATTTCTTCATTTCCTAAACGTTATCGTCAATGTTTTTAGTCATTTCTACCACTTTTATATAAAATACTTAAGCTGATGCTGCAATCATCTGCTAGACATTCTTCGTCATACATATTATCTGATACGATGGTTGAGGAATGTCAATCTGGAGTTATGGATAATTGGTGAAGTAGGTATAATCGATAAGTAGTAGGGATAATATAACGATATAGGAAGCAAGTGAGCTTTTATGGGTCTGCCAATTTAACTTAACCTAACCAAGCTGTGTCTATGTGTCGGTTGTTTTGTAAGGATCTCGAACTTGTGCTCAACTTTAAGTTACATGATAACTGTAGTGTTTTTCAGACGAAAATATTCGCTATTTTAAAGGCTCTTAAGCACGTAGTTGGCTCAATTTTTTTTTAACGCATAATCTCCTACATGATTGTCGTTAATAGTCAGGCTGTCTTTAGGTGACATTGAGTCAGTCTGATGTCAGTCACAACTGATTCTTGGTTATTGAAACTCTACAGGAGCCTCTTGATCAGATCGAATCAGTGGTAGACTAATTGATTGGTTGATCCTAATCATCATCTAATGTAATAAGTATTTAGATAATATAAAATATCTTATATGTAACTGTCTAGTCCTAGATAAGTTCATTCGAAGGTTTGAATACTCCGTTGAGAGGCGACATTCTAAAGTTGGTACCAAATTTAAGCTGGCTGAGCGGTGCACGATCTCTTTTAATCGTTCAGTATTGTTTAGATTATTATTCTCTCTATCTCTACCACTCATCTTTTTCAGGGCAAACACAAAAGATCCATTGACCTTTGTGTGTAACTACACTTGTAAGCATGACAAATCAATTAACCAAGCTGTACTTACTCCTTCACCATGTTAATATGTATTCAGTTTAAAAGTTATGGGAACTCTTTTTGAGGAGAATAAAATACAACAAAAATTTCGAATTACAGTCAGTCAGTCTACTGCCTCTAGTTTATTACAATATAGGCCTGTAAGGTAAGGCAATAAGATATCAAACGAAACGATGTTTATTTGACTTAAAACGGATTATTTAAAATATGCCAAGTAAGGAATAAAATTTCAACATTTCAGATAACAAGAGAAGCAGCATATATAAATGAAATTCAGCATTTTTTTTTAATGAAATGTGAAAATTTTGTTTAGAAATTTTAGTAAATGTGTAAATAAAAACAAAATAATTGTGTATATAATCCGAAACCAATGAAATAAACATAAATTTTACAATAAAATTTTGGGGACCATTAACAACGTGCATTGAAATTAATTAAGATAAATATGTAATGCAAAAGCAGGGTGAATATAAAGAGCAGTTTCGCTTACCTTCTTTGTGATTCTATTAAATTATTTGATGTTAATGCGAATTCATCTTTTAACTCAAGGTACTCAAGCCTCTCATTTTCCAAGACGGCATTCCGTTGTCGCAAGGTTTCGATCTGTTGTTTTAATGCCAAATCAGCATCATATTGTACTTCAGTTTTATTTTCCAAATTTGTAAAACTTTGCAACTCCATAAAGTCATGTTCAACTTTTGCCAAGCTAAGGCACACACATACACATACATACATATGTACCAAAATAAAGTTAGTGCAGCAAACAAATGATAATTAAATGAGTACATGATAACAGTTAAATTGGGAAATTTGTAAGATATTGTATTAGAGTTAGAGAGCGTGCAATGTAAAAGAGGTCCCAAAGAAAACCAAAACAATTTTAAGTTAATACAGTAAGAAAAATATAAATAAATAAATAAAACTTACGTTGAACGCGGACACTCTGCAAGTTTAGGTGTTAAACTACACTTACGGAACATCTGTTGATGTTTTGGCGTTTGCATAGATGACAACTTATCAAAGTCCACAAGCTCAGCATCTGCAAATTCTTCATCTATGTCGACTAAATTATCTGGTGGTTTAGGTAGGGCAGAAGGCATTACTGCCGAGTGCTGTTCTGGTGTGGGTCTTAATGTTATCAATGGTGTATTATAATATGAAGTTTTAGGTGCTTGTAGACGTGATGCTTGTGGCAGATTCGATGGCAAATGTGAATTTAGCGTAGAAATTGGCAATGCTGATGGTTGTTGGGTGCCAGCACTTGTATCTAAATTGGTAGAGGAGGGACACCAAGTACGTCGTCGTTTTTCACGATTACGAATTGAGTGCAAAGAATTATAAGAAATTATTTTCAAATCTTCATCCTTAATGCGTTGTTCCAATTGTCGTACTTTTATTTGACTTTCATTTCGACGCTGCTCTTCTTCAAGGCGACTCTTCAGTATCTTAATTTCACGTTCTAAACGTTTCATCATGGTGGCATCAGTAACGATTTCATTAACCTGAGGCTTATTCTTAATTGTTTTAGCACGTAAAGCAAAACTGAAATTGTTATGATAAAATGGAAACATATTTCACAATACATATGTATGTACATTTTAAATAAAAACTCACTTTAAAGTTGATTGTGTTTCCTCCACGGCATTCGGTTTAATAGTGCAAATTATAGCAGTCAAGGCATTGCCACCTAATGAGGCTTGCAGTATTCGCGTTAACTTTGAATCACGATAGCTTATATACTTGTCATCCTCGTTCTCTGACAGGCGTTTTATAACATTACTCAAAAACAAAAGACTTTTATTGATATGACCACCCTCTTTTAAACGTGTGCCTCTAGCTCCTGTTTGATCGGCCCGCTCTGAGCCGGCTAAATCTACAAGATTTATAACACTTTGTATAACTGCATCATCTTCACCTCTATCCATCTTACGCGATTCAATAATCTACTTAAAACAATTAATTCTTATGTAAATATAACGACAACATCAACAACAAAAAAAATGTTTACTTACAATACGAAATATAGCATGAGATCGACTTGAACGTTCATTCATATTTGTTTCACCAACCTTTCTCTCTTTGCTGCCCTTGTTTAAGTGATTTAATAAGTCATCTTCAGATCTTATAATACACTCCTCACAATTGACACTGACTATTCCAGTTGATGTTTCATGAATTTTTAAGTCTTGATTTTTTTTATTTAATAAATCGTAAATTTTCTCATTATAAATTTCGATATAACCAACTCTGCAAAAATAGAAATTAAATAATATAAATAATAATTCTGCTAATAATGTTGTTAATTGAAATATAATGCGTTAGGAGCTTCGTTTGAAATGTACTTTCATGAAAGCTTAATCCATTACAATGGAATTTAAATCTGGTGAATGTTTTAGCCATATTAAAACTTCGATACTATTATTAGCTAACTGCTTCGTGCCGTCCTTATCTTAAAACATCCATTGGAATGGTATTCGCCATTCAGCATAGTGCTGTATGTATGATATTACTGAGTCCATTCATATAACCTACAATCCTATGAAGCCCTCAAAACAAAACAGAAAGCTCTTCCAGTTATTAATTCCAGACTTACAACGAATATGATCATTAATATACCGTTTTCTCACTGTTCCGTAGTTCTTATTTCATCTGTACCTAGACAAGATCTTTGGAGCTGAGGATCAAATGCGATCTGTACATGGTAGAAATGTACTTCAGTATATAATAGTACTACTAGGAGGCTCATGCTGAATAAGAAATACCTTTCCGTAGGCTATTTTCAAAAGAAAATAACAGAAAAACACATCGAATCGCCTCAAGTTTGGTTCAAAAACAATTGTATCAAGTATTTACAGTTACATACAATTAACACACGCATCATGAATGGTGTGAGAAGCTAGGTTGTTGTCTTGACTAAATGGTTATATTCGTCAAATTTACTTTTTTTGTATTGAAATAGAACAAAATGAATTAAAGGAGTCCCTTATTGTTAAATGTTTGGACATAATTATTGATATGACGTTTAGATTAGGATCTCCCAATATTTTATTGAAGACCATTTTAAAAATGGCAACGTTTAAAATATTATAATATATCAGACAAATGGAAACACAATACAGGTTTAACAAGAGGAAGGAAAAAGTCTTGTGTCAGTTATCTACATTCCGCCTACGTTTAGAAAGCTTTGAAGCAAGACTGTCCATCGAAATACCTAACAATGCATTTCGAGGGTTCTTTATAGGACTATTTTGAGATAAGAAATTGTAATATTTGGGAAGCTGTTGCTGTGCACAAAAGTTTTACTGTTCTGAGAGTAGAGTGGTGAACTAAGTCGAACTAAATATCAATGCATTTAGTTTTAGGACTATTCTACGATAAGAAATTCCAATATTTGGGAAGCTGTTGCTGTGCACAAAGTTTTACTGTTCAGATTGGAGTGAAATTGTTTTAAGCTTCACTCGCAATAACTAACAATCAATTTCCTGTTATTTATAGGACTTTACTGAGATAAAAAATATTTTTTCTGTGCAAAAATTTACTGCTATGATTAGAGCGGAAGTGTTATTTAAACAAGACTTAGTTGAAATGACTTATAATGCATTTAATGGTATTTTTTTGCTGCGATAAAAAATTCCAATTAAGTAACAATCGATTGCTTTTTGTAGAAAATAATAAAACAATGGCTCTTAAAAAACTATAGTTGAAACTTTACCTTGCTAATAAAAAAGGAATTTTAAATGTGATCGTTAACATTAAACCTCGTCCAGTTAAAACTAGCACGTTTTGTATGGATAACAACCTGACTTTGTTATCTTACATTGGGACAACAAACAAAATTGTTGATCTTCATTAAGCGTGCGATGTTGAAGTCATTGTTAACTAGAATAGTGGAAAACCGTAACGTTATAATAAAACTAAGGGCTGAATTGATATGTTATGATGCATCATGTTCGTATAGATCTAATCGCTGAACAGTCTATGCAGCGTTGCCAAGTTATCCCTTATTTTCCAAGTTTTTTGAGCAAAATTATATTTAAAATTTCTTTCAATAAATTCAATATAATAACACGAAATATTTACATTTTTAAATAAAATATTGTTTTTTTATTAGTCCCGGGCAAAAGAAGCAAGGAAACACCTTTAAAAATGTTGGTACTTTTGTAGAACACAAGTTTTTTTTCTTTTTTTTTTTGTAAATAAAAAGTTTTTTTTTTCTTCTTCACAACAACAATACAATGCAGTTTGAACTCTCAATTTTGATGTGTTGCTGCGCAATGCAAAACAAATACATATTACCAAAACATATGCAAACTTGATCAGTTAAATTTGATACGGTGCCATGCGCCATTACAAGTGAAAGAAATTTAAAAAAGAAGCGTTTTTTGTGCAAAACTTATGTTCCTTAATTTTTTTCTATAGTTGCCCGGCCATGCATTTAAATGAATCAAACTCCCATTTTTGGTTATTTTGTTCGTAAAACTGTACTCATACGTATAGACTGAGAATAGTTTGAAGTATATACAAATACTTTTGATTTTCGCTACCTGTCTTCCATAAATCGTATGTTCTTTTCTTCTTTGCAACAACAATACAATGCAGTTTGAAGGTGCAATTTTGATGTGTTGCTGTGTAACGCAAAACAAATATTACCAAAAACATAGGCAAATTTGATCAGTTAAATTTGATACGTTGCCATGCGAACTGCAGAACAGCTTTTATTTGTTTTCTTTTTTATATCATTTTGGTAAACAATATATCAGACAATATATAAATAGTTAAAGTAGGTGTCAATAGCAAAGATTGTCTAAAAAAGGAGCCTCTCCCACCACTTCTCAATTTAAAGATTGTACAAACGGCATACATACGCACATATTCACATATCTAATGGTATGTATGTAAACTATTAATAAAAATGAAATAAACCTTAAACAAACCTTAAGAGAAATTGTCTGTCTTGTGTTCTTTCAATATCTCTAAAAATTTCCTTTGCGGCCAAAACCATAACACCAGGATTATCCTCATCACCCATCATGGTATAGGTTTTACCTAAGAAAACAAAAAAACAGACCAAAATTGTAGGCTTAATAAGTGATGGACCTTCAATATACTATTAAAAATACTAACCCGAAGAGGTTTGGCCGTAGGCAAATATAGTGCCATTAAATCCTTGTATGGCAGAGTGCACAATTTGTTTGGCCATTTTATCAAAGATAATTTGATTGGTGGCATCCTGATCGAATATATGATCTATAAATAAAAATTTAAAAATTAATCACCAGCAATAAAAAAAAAATAAAATGGTCCCAGATCTTTACATAAAAAAAATAATAAAGAAAATTAGGTTGAATGGAGCTATTTTTACGACACTGAACACAACATAAGACGCACAATATAAAATCGTAGTTTTATTTATAAAATGCATCCAAATTTTTTATTTTTAATTTTTTTTTATCCATACAACACATACTCCTCTATTATGCATTTTTCGTTTTTCTTGCTATTGTTGTTTTCTATACAGAAATCCGTTATAAAAAGAAACCACAACATAAATCCAAAGACGTGACACTGCATGTTAAAAATAAACTTAGGAAAACATAAAAACAACATATGCACACACACATGCATTTGCCCATATGCCATAGTGGAGGCATATCTATTTAAGCGTATTGATAAGTATGTCTTCCCAATGGTATTTCAAACTATTGTTCTTACCAAAATAATATGGTTCTGTTTGAGAATCAATCAATTGTATAGAATTATCCACAACACGCCATGATGATTGCTGATCCTTTTCTTTTAGTGGCCTCACTTTAATGGCCACTTGTATGGAATTTTTTCCAGACATTTAAAAATCCTCTCTAATTACACTTCACTGTTTTATATTGATATACTTCAACGACACATACAAGAAAAAAACAAAATTGTTTTTGACATATATTTTATTAAATAAATAATTGAGGTTTCAATTTTCTAAGAATTATTGTCACATATATTCCAATTTAACTTTTCGTTTTACTTATTCGATCACAACAAAAAACATTGAGAGGTTTTTCAAGACTAAACAGTTATTTTGAAATAAGCGGCGTGAGGCGCTCTCAATTTGTTGTTTTTCTTGGTATGACTTCTAAACAGAGTTGTTATACTTAGTATTCCAATTAGGTGTACATACGCCCAACAGCTGTTTCAGAGTCAGCTTCAATTGCGACAATGTTGTATTTTGTTGAATTTTAAGCAAGTGTTGGAAAACGAAAGAAATAAGGTATGGATATATAACATGTGTGTTTAGCAGGATTTATATTAAAATTTAATCTATTAAAATATAATTTATTAAACTAATTTAAAAATAGTATGATTGGAGTGGGATAAAGAAAGTTTTTTTAAATTTTAAATGAAAAACTCTAACACCTCATTAAAGTAGTAAAAAAAAACACCTTAGCAAAGCGTAAACATTTAACGCTTAAAATATAACTGTCTTATAATAACGGTTATTAATTAAATTTGTGTTAATTAAAACACAATAATTAAAATTTAATAACAAATTCAATAAATACTTCAAAATATTGGATGAATATTAGGCTGCGTAGCGTATTACGTAGAAATTGTAATCACGCTTAGGCCCATTATTACAAGTTTCCGTTAAACTTGGGTAAAGTTAAAGGTATCTTTAGCTAAAGGGAACTGTAAACTTACCTTTAACTTATTTTCGTTATTACAACACACAAATAAAACAAAATTAACTGTTTTCAAAAATATGGCAGTGCCGGAGAAATGTCGATAAAACTGCTCAATTAAACAAGTTGTTTTTAAATGCAGTGGCAACGAAGGGCTTCGATTTTTTTTTGTATATGCTCATTTTGTTCAAATTTGAAGTTGCCATTCAAACATAAACTTAACTTTAAAAGTTACCGGCAGGATGATCCTCCATTTAGCTTAACGCTCACTTTTAAAACAATTTGTCTGCCCGTTAAAATCCTCAATTTAGTTAAGTTATAATATTGGCCCTTAGTGGTTTTTTGTTCAAAATGACGACAGACATTCATACCATCAAATAATCGTCTTATAAGGGTTTTTAATCATGTACTACCAAGTGATGGATAGTTACAGAGGAGGTGTTTTCCAATTTCTCCTCATCGCAACATATTCTCCGAAGGTCCGGCTGAGATCTATCCCAGCTGCCAAATCTCTCAAAACCGTGCAAGAAACCTAGTAGTCAGTTTCCAGCTGGTTTTATCAAACCCAGCGGCAGGCCTGTTCTATTACCGACCAAAGATTCCTCGAAACACAACATGCCAATCTAACATCCCAACGCTTCAGCCTCTTCTCAATGATCGATCTTCCGATAAGCCCATAGTGATAGAATGTTAACCCTATCTAGCGATATCATCCATTATGTCCCGGGATGACGAACCAGTTTTGACTGACTGACCTAAGCAGCTGTCAACAAATATCACATTAAATTCTGTGTCTCAAGAAATTGAACCAGCCGCGGTCTTAATAGCCTCAAAAATATACTGTTGATGCAACATGTTGTACAACTAATTGCAAAGTGTACGGCTCGCATAATGTTTAGCTAGTGTTAACAAATATAGTAGGTACAACAACAAAAACAAGTTTCTCTTTGCTTATTGGACTTTTATTTACAACCTGTAAGTTTGTTGTTGTGCATATTGTTACGCGAATAGAAACGACCTAATATCGTTTAACATTAACGATAAATGAAATGCTAACAACCACACTAACACTAACAATACAATGAACATGTTGATTAACTATCGCTACACTAACAAATACAACGAACATGTTACAAGCAAAGCATCAACATCGGTATGAAACAAAAAGGTATAGCGAAATAAGCGAGGATGTAACAACAAGCAATATGAACCAAATACACAAACAACAATGCAGTCGCTATAGAATCCTTGAGAATGCGAGACCGCGAACGTTCTTCTTCAAGAATGTTCAACAGACTAAATTTGCGGACATATAAAAAGGCCAGACAGAGCGGCGAACGAATCAGTAATAATTCAGTCAGCCTTATGTGAAGTTGCGTGTAAACAAAAAGTCGTGGTGTGAAGAGTTATTAGTGTTGGCGCGGACATAAATGTGAAATAGAATAGTAAACTAGCAATTAGTGTTGTATCGTTAAGTTGTATACGGTGGCAAACAAAAGTAGTGTGATAAATAAAGAGTTTAATTGAAACGAAACACATATTTGTTTTTATTTTAGTTTGCAATCAACGAACTCATAATCTAAACGTTTTTAAAAAGGTAAAAACGTAACACTATTGTTACAACAATAATTGCTTGTTCACTATTCTACTTTATACTTCTGTTCGCGCAAACACTAACGACTCTAGATCTTCACAACAGCGATCTTCAAACCACTGCACACAACTTGTCTTAACACAAGACTGACTGAATTATACTGACTGCTGCCTGCTTTGCCTTGACCTTTTATAGTTCAACACAAACAGTCCAACGAAGACTCTCGTGTTCTCGCCTTCTTGAGAACTCTATCGCGACCACATTGTTGTTTGTGCATTATACACACTTGTCGAACCCTTTTTCTCTCATGCTTGTTGGTTCACTTTCATGTTGTTGTTGGTATAGGCAACCAAGTTCGTTGTTTTGTGTGCGTGTAGCTTTTATTTATTGTTTTCATGTGAAATGATATTATGTAGGTCGTTTCTATATGCGTAACAATATTCTTATCAAATTAAAAATGTGTAGAGGGAATATGTAATTGATTAATATCCTGATAAACTTTTTGCGATCATAAATCATTTAATTAGACCGAATCATTGCGCACGTTTCTAACGTCTAACTTAGATGTGATTAATACATTTTAATCAAATAATATAAGTCTTTAACCTCTCCGAAAATAGCGTGCTATTATACGGGTTCAATAAAAAAATTTTTAAAACATAAAATCCAGTATTTTCCTGTTCGATTGTTTAAATTTTTTTTTTAATTCAAGATTTCTGAAACGAACGACTGATAAGAATAATTTGGCTCTTGTTATTGATTTAAAAAAAATATGGAATATTACAAAGCGATAAAAACAAAAACAAACAAATTTAAAGTCTTGCGAACGTATGACAGGCAGCAATTTCGTTTAGTGAGTAAAATTGAGTAAATAAAGCCCTTAGCTGCCAATAGTAATAATCGCACTTGTCATATGAGTTACTAAGGCAATTAATCGAATAAACAAATTGTATCAATAATCGAATGATAATGTGAGAGATTTTAATCTTTTGATGACTTACAAAACAACAAACAATTGAGGAGATGTGGATACAAAACGATTGTAGGCAGCACTACTAATAAAATGAAATAACTTTAGCAGCGACTTCTCTAGTGTGAAGTGATTTTTTTTGAAAAAGATTTGACAAGTGTTAAAGCAAAATCACCACATGGACCTAGTTTTCATTAGCGAATATTTGTTCTCAGTAGATTTCTGTCAAAAACTCTGAGAGCAAATAAAATTGCTATGAAAAGTTTCTCATAAAATATGTTGTTCGGAGACGACTTTAAACTGTACGTCCCGCCACTCATGTATAACATTAACACACACAATATAAGTGGTGTGAGAAGCTAGGTTGTAATCCTGACTAAAGGGTTGTAATGACCAATTGTGTGTGTGTGTGTAATATTTGTTGAATCATTCCGATTGTTCCAATTTTCTTTATGGTATCTCAAGAAATTTTCTGCGAAAATAATGGATTCCTTTTTATTACACCATATGTTAAGAGAGATTTGAATGAACAGGCTGTTCATTGTCCTTTCAGGTTTGTCATAAACTACGTTCACAGTCTGCGCCTACCACTTAACAAACGATGGTGTGGTTTTCATCATTACACCCGATATTCGTTGACATTGATAAGGCGTTTGACACCTTAAATTATTTTGATATATGAATTGTACTTCCCTGCAGGGGAATGCCGAAGCCAAACCTTCGTCATTGCTCATGAGGTTGTGACATACAGCCCAATAAGTATGAAAGTCGGGCTTCGTCAAAGGTGCCATTGACAATACAACGATACAAAGTTATGTCATGGACGAGATCGTTTAAATGGCAGACTGCGCCTGCTATCGCATGACTTCAACGATACATACATAGACAATGGGTCATTATAATCCTTCAGGGAGGATTACTATCTAGATTCTTACAACATTTACATATGTTGTGTGTCTTAATCTGTTAACTATAAGTGGGAGGACCAACAGTTTAAAGTCGACTCCGAATGATAGATTTTCTTTATCAGAGTTTTTGCCAGAAATCTGCTGAGAGGAAGTCGCCTAAGAATTATTTTCTCATGTTTCGTTTTGTTGGAGATCTGTGACCTGGAGTTTGAATCATGGCCTTACGTCTAAAAGAGATTTTTCGATTCGGTTATAGCATGAGTTGTAAATTCTAAAATTTTTTTAAAATTGCTGTAGCATGTCTGGTTTATAAAAAAAAAAAACAAATAAACAACGACTATAAACAACACAATTCAAATATTTTTAATGCTAGGCATGTGTATGTCTGGACTGAAGGCTATATTTACGCCAGACTCAATAGGCTGTTGTCGTAAAGAGCGAATGATAATGATTTTGTTTTTATTTTGATAAACATTGTATTTCAATAGCAGAGCCGGTTATTTACCGGCATGTCCAGTATCAGAACCAATTTGTTTGATTGTTTCTCGCTCTCTGTTTCATACTCTCCTGGTCTTCCACTACACCAGTGTTGCAAAATTGAAATTTTAAAATGGTACTGAACTATAACTGAAAGAGTACTTTTTCGCATCAAATAGTACTTTTTTTTAACAAATACATACACATGCATACAATTGGTCATTATAACCCTTCAATCAGGATTGTGACCTAACTTCTCACACCACTTATTTTGTGTGTGTTAAGTTTATACATGAGTGGCGGGACCTATTGTTTAAAGTCGACTCCGAATGACTGATATTTGAGAAACATTATCATGATAATTTTATTTACTCTCAAAGTTTTCGTCAGGAGGAAGTCGAACAGAAAAACTAACGACTTATTCCTGCTCCTCACATACAAGACAAGAACAGCTGATTTAGAACGTAATAAAACGTAAAAGCCCCGTTTAGTCAAACGTCGATGGAACGTAATGCAACATTCGCATATGAAAAGCAATGCAAATGCTTACCGAAATTACATTACGGTTCGACAAGCATTTGCATTGCTTTTCTTGTTCTAAAAACGAAAGTACGTTCCGTGGACGTGTGGCTAACCGGGGCTAAAGCCTAATTCTACCGTTAGCATTACGTTGAACATGTTGCTAATGCATTAATAGTTGAAAAGCGTACGACATAAAATATGTAATAATAAAAAGATACTGAAAGCGTCTCCGGGGTACTGTAATATTGTATGTATAAAATGAAAAAGTACTAAAAAAGTACCAAAGTACTGAATTTTTCAACAAAAAGTACCAAAGTACTGAATTGGTGTAACGATGCATTGATCGCACCATACAATAAAAAAACAAAAAAAATATTGTTTAACTGCATTCCAACAAAGCAAACCTACGCGAGAGTACTTTATACGACGATCAGTTGTTATTTGAAAATCATAAGCAAAGGTTCTATTGCTCGCGTGAAAAGTGAAAAAATTTTGCAGTATTTTAATAAAAATATTTTTTTTTTGTTTTTTAATAAAAAAAATGCCGGTCGATATTAAAAACGTATTGGTTTGCGATGCAGTCGATAGTGCCTGTGTTGATCTCTTAAAGCAGAATGGCATCAATGTAAGTGTCTCTTGTTTATTTTTTATTTTTTTTTATTTTTTGCATTTTTAATTGAAATTTATTTTTTTTTTAATTTCTTATGAAAATATTTATTATTTGCTACAGTAGTCTTAAAATATGTGTTATTTTGTGTTCTGTTTTAAGGTTTCCTACAAATTGAAATTGCCGGTTGAGGAATTATGCAAAGAAGTTAAGGTGAGTATTGGAATGCATTTGTGTTAATATTTTATAAAAAATTTTTTCTCGTTTAATTTATATCAAGAGTTTTAGTCTTTAAAATTTTCTTTGTACATACATATGTACATACATACCTTCATATTTACTGTTGCCGTCATGTAAAGAACTTGTTGGTTTAATTTATTTTACTCAAATATCCATGCTAAGTTGTGCTCTAGACGGCTATTTTGTTTTTCGAAACATTCCTAATCCTATTTTAGGTCAGTTTTGAAACGAATTTCTAGAAATAAATATAATCAAGTGTATATTAAGGTTAATAATAAGTCAAGTGAGTAAATAAATTGCTAGACTTTCAACGCTTTTCCGTATCAAATATTGAATTACAAGAATTTGTTTGAAAATTCTCATCGAACTATATAGTAAAGGTAGGTTCGTTAGTAAACATGTACTTGTCATTGTGCTATCACACACGAGAACAATTATGCTGGCACAAACAAAATGGCAACTTTTAAGCAAGGTGGAGGTGAGGAGAGTGGTTTTTCAACCAGCTTCTACCCCGCACAAACCAATACATAAATAACACAAAACCAATACACATACATTTATAAAACAGCAGGTTCAGAAAAATAACTAAAAAAAGTAATGCACACAAAGCAGAGTACATGTATACAATTTTATACCAGATGAAATAGTCTCGTGTGTGACTGAAAGAACAAAAATTGTGTAGTTTAAAAAATAGTCTCGTGTGTGATAGCCCATTAAGGCAAGTATAAATTTATCCATTGTGATCGGCTTAAGAGAAAGATAAAAATGATGTGAAATGTAAAGAAAAAGAAAATAGAAAATAGAAAAAGAGAGACATTCATAGAATCCGAAAAAAGAAAAGTGAAAGAAGACACAGACAAAACACACAAAGAGAATATTGATGATAATGATGACAACCAATTAAACGAATTATAAAACTCTGATGAGTTCTAAAAGCGACTCTCGGTAGAGAATTCAAGCCATCAAAGGGCTAGGGTCCTTAAAAGCCACCGTAGTCTAGTAGATAAAGTGACGGCTTATTACGCATGAGGCTACGGTTAGACATTTCCAACAAAACGAAATATATGAAAAAATATTTATTAGGCAACTTTCTCTCAGCAGATTTTTGGCAAAAACTCTGCGAGTAAAAAAAAAAAAATTGTCATGAAAAACGTCTGAAAAAATCTGCTGTTCGCAGTCGACTTTAAACTGTAGGTCCCGCCGCCACTCATGTATAAAATATGCACACAGAACATAAGTGGGGTGTGAGAAGTTAGGTCGTAATCCTGACTGAAGGGTTGTAATGACCAATTATGTATATATGTAGGGTCCTTAAACTCATCTCTCTATGTCCTTGACAGTTGACTTTGAGGAGGTGTTTTATAGTGTACTACGCCTATTTATCTCAACGTACCGTGCAATAGTCCAGATGGTATCTTTACCAGATACTTGTCTCCGATCTAGTCTCGCAATGATCAGTAAGAAACCTAGTATCCAGTATTAAGTTGGACTTATTTGAAACCATAGATTGCTGGACAGATCCCAAATCGATTTATCATCGTAAAGTTTATGCTCTTTTCCTCTGAAACATTTTCCATTAAGACCGTAAATGTAGCATGTTGAAGGATTAGAATCAACTATCAAGTCGTCCTTAGTGTGAGCATCAGGGCAGCCTCTCTGTCAACGAGCATCACATGAGCCTCTGCATTTAAAGTGGCTGGACCAACTACGGCCTAAAAAAATGTTCAAGACGATTAAAATCTCTGCCTAAAAGACGCAATGGGAAGCTTAAGTTCGAAATCCTTACCTAGCCCCTGTGCCTCCATCCAACATTGATTCATTCGTATTCGATGGCTGCACCATTTTGTCCATGGCGTTACCCTCCCGTCTCACAGTGCACTATTACGGATGAGATTCTACAAACCAACAGAAACATATTCTCAGATATTTTTATCAAGAATTCCATTCTGCCCTCCTCCTCCTGGTGAGGAGAAATCAAAACACCGGAATGTCGTGTCAAGTGCTGTCTCCAGCGCGTTTAGCATGAGCAGTGCATTAAAATTATTCAAAAGCCTCTATTATTTTGAGTTCCTGGGTCTTCGGGAATTGTGCGCGTATTATCCAAAATGGTTACTACAATAGAAAACCATTTGAGTGTCCCAGCGTGACCACAGTTAGTTTGAAATTATTGATAAATTTTAGCCTGTTGCACCGCTAAGTTGAGTTGATCGACTATGTGGTTTTGGTTGCCAGGCAACATTGGCTAATAGGAAGTCATGCCCGTTGGCTAGGCGCACCGTAGCGAGATTTTTAAGGAGGTTACAACTCAGATGAAAAGGAATAGCCCGTCTGTCAGTTAACGCTTGCATAATCACGTCTGAGAATACTGGGTATTATCTGAAGAGATCGAGCTAGCTAACAAATTAATAGTGGGCCTAATAGACTAAGGTTGACACCTTAAGTGATTATGTGTAGTGACGTCACCTGACCTCACCGCCGGCTACTTTCATTTGTTGCTAAATTAAAGATTCCTCAAGGGAAAAGAATTGAAGAACTTTAAAATTAACTTTTGAAGTTAAAACACTAAAAGTAGTCTTATATCGTAAATATTTAAATAATGAATTTTTTGTATGTCTTTTAGAACTACGATGCCGCTATCGTTCGTTCAGATACGAAAATCACCAAAGAAGTATTGGAAGCTGGTACTGGTAGTTTGAAAGTTGTTGGCCGTGCTGGAGCCGGTGTAGATAATATCGATGTACCTGCTGCCACTCAAAATAAAGTGATTGTGTTGAAGTAAGTCCATATGTACTCCTATATACTTTTAATCGAAATACATATAAATTTCAATTCAATTTTAATATTTCTAGAAAATATTTTTTTTTTCACAAACTGTCCAAAAAGAGAGAGTTTCAAAGTTTATTGATCTTTTAGGTTTAATAATTGGCATCATAAAAAGTAACAACAAATAACATTTTTTTGCAGGACCTTTATTATGTTTTTCTGAACTTAGCATACAGGAATTTTTCTTTTATTGAAAAATGTTTAAACCAAAAAAAAAAAAACAAAAAATTTTAATTAATTTCGGTTTTCACCCAAAGTACGCGAAAAATGAGTTAAAGACCTTGAACATAAGATTTTCAGGGTCAATTAACTTTTATTTAAATTTCTTTAATGCTTTGTTTTCACACATGAAATACTGTTTTGTTTAACAGTGACGAGCTCAGAGAAATAATTAAAACGATGTATCTAAATGTATATTTATCCCACCCAGTTGGAAAAATTGGCATCACAATATGCTGTTTTCATAGATAGCGCTGGCCAAACGTTATTTTATTGTTATTGTCTCTATATTATGCTGCCTAATTCCAATTCCCTAAGGTCACTTGGAAAACGAAATTATTGAAAACAGAAACTCCTGTGATATACATATATCCTACATACGAGTATATATATACATATGTACATAATTGGTCATTAAATGGCCTATTTAGTCTTTAAAATTAGAGATAATTCTGTAATATACGGATGTATCGAAAGCAGATATCGGTAAAGAAACAGGAGTTTTGGTCCCAGCTGGGTATCTTTCAAGCGTAATTCTATGTAGTCATCGTAGTCTAGTAGGTAGTGCGTTTGCTTATTAGAAGTAAAAGCCCGGGTTCGAACCCCAGGTCAGACATCAAAACGAAATATGAAAAAAAAATATTTTTATTCGGCGACTTCCTCTCTCCAGATTACTGGCAAAAACTCTGAGAGTAAATAAAACTGTCATGAATAGTTTCTCAAAAAATCTGTCATTCGGAGTTGGCGTTAAACTGTAGTTTCCGTCACTCACGTATAAAATTAAGGCATACAACATGAGTGGTGTGAGAAGCTAGGCCGTAATCCTGACTGAAGGGTTGCAATGGCCAATTATGTATGTATGTATGTATGTATGTATGTATGTAATTCTATGTCATTGAAAGTTGTACTCATAACCGTTCAAGCACTCAGCTGGGTAAGCTGAATCAGATACATACTTACAGTGAGCGCCAAAATTGAGTAAACACCACTAAAATAGTTAATTTTCTTAGGATTTTCTCGCTATCCTAAGTAAATGAGAATAGTCGAATAAATTTCCAAAAATAAAAACGTTTATTTATTACTTATAAAATGTTAAAACAAAAACAACAATTCATGATAAAGGAACTTTTTTTATACTTAAAAACATAATAGAAAATTCAAAATTATATTATATAATTTGTCATTATAACAAACCACTTATGTTACGTGTGTTAATTTTGTACATGAGTGTCGGGACTTAAAGTTTAAAGTCGACTCTGAACAACAGATTTGGACCAGCGCATGTGGCCCAATTTCTCTAAGAATCCAAATTTCTAATTACATATCCATGCGATTGTATAAAAACGCCTAAAGAAATAAGTTTCCGTATTGCTTTTTTTCTTTTAATCAGGATTGTTGCTTGAACAGTTGAGTTCTCATTTAGTAAGCTAACAAAGATTTTTCGCAGTAACTACGGTGACATCCTTTCGTCAAGTAAAGCGTCTATTACACAAGTAAACTTCGCCTACAAACACGACCTAATGAGAGGGAGTGTTTTGCTATTACACTATACAGCTGAATATTAAAAATATTTGATGTTCATCAGGTCAGGTTTGCAAACACGAATTTTGCCCGAATTAGACAAGATGGTTGGTTTGCCATCAGGTCATGTTTGCAGGCGAAGTTCGATAGTGTCGTAGGCGCTTAATTGTATCAAAAGCTTTAGTTATTATAATAGGGGGTGTGGCATAGTTTAGCCAGTAGTATATCCTTAAAGCTCAAACGTATCTTAACAGGTTTTAAAAGTGTCCTAAAATATGGTCTATTATGACAATATCCGCAGCTAAAGTAGATGTTCATATATTAAAGGTTTTAAGATTTTCCCAAATGGAATCTTATATTTTTTATTCACAACCCTGTCTAGATTTTTTTTTTCTTTTTTTGAACACTTGATAATGTTAACAAAAAAAGAAAAAATTTGCATAAATTTTTGTCTAGTCAATGTAAACAAAATTAACCACTATTAGCGGCGACACCATCATCCTACGTCTAGTGTATCCTCTGGTGATAAGAACTCTTTTTTTTTTAATTTTCTATTAAATTTACCTCACCATTTATTTATTAACATACTTATTCGTAAATTGCGTTCTATTTCCCATGATGCTGCAGCACACCAGGAGGCAATTCAATTTCTGCCTGTGAATTGACATGCATACTAATTGGTACTTTGGCACGTCCTGTTGTACCAGCCGTACAGAGTATGAAAGAGGGTCGTTGGGATCGCAAACTGTACAGCGGCAGTGAATTGTACGGCAAGACTTTGGCTGTATTAGGTTTGGGACGTATTGGTCGTGAGGTGGCCGCACGCATGAAGACGTGGGGTATGCGGGTAAGTGGGTCATTTGCCCCTGTTTATTATGTGTTAATTATTATGTTTGTAATGGTTTTTAGGTTATTGGCTATGATCCCATTACAACGGCCGAAGAAGCTAAGGCTGTGGGTATTGAAAAAATGGAATTGGACGAAATATGGCCTTTGGCTGATTATATCACAGTGCATACACCTTTAATACCGGCTACCAAAAGTAATTTGTTTTTACTTTTCATATGTACACATATATTTTCTAATAGATCTGCTAATAATGTACATATATTTTAAACCGTTAGATCTCATCTCTAAAGAAACCTTGGCGAAATGTAAAAAGGGCGTTAAAGTTGTCAATGTGGCACGTGGTGGTATTGTCTGTGAAGCTTCTGTGCTTGAAGCTCTTGAATCGGGCCAATGTGCTGGTGCTGCATTTGATGTCTATCCCGAGGAACCACCCAAATCGGAGGTTACCAAGAAGCTAATCAATCATCCCAAAGTAGTAGCCACACCCCATTTGGGTGCCAGTACTGGTGAGGCCCAGGTACGCGTAGCTGTCGAAGTGGCCGAACAATTTATTGCTCTTACCGGCAAATCAAAAGCCTTTACCACATACCCTGGTGTTATTAATCGTGAAGTGTTAAGTCATTATCAGTAGACATGTTAAGCCATTATCACTCTCTCTCTCTACAGGGGGTAGCTGCCTAAGGTCATCTACATGGTGGCGATAATGCCATTTGTCTCAGTAGTTTCCATTAAGTTAATCAAATTGCATCAGTTTATTGAAAACACTTTCTATAAATTTTTTTTCTTCTTCCATTATGTTTACGATTAAAAAATTATTATCAAACTCTTGCTTGTTTACATTGAATTTGTATTTATTTTTACATGATTATAGAAAAATAAAAACAAATTTATTTTTAACACAAAAAAACAAAAAAAAAAAAGATTAAATTGTAAACTGTTGATTGATGCATGCACATAAATAAATTAATTATTAAAAATAATTATATTAATGAGAATTGTTTTTGTACTATTTTGATGTTTTTCAAAAGCGTAATTAATTTAAGTGAATTGTTACTTGGGGGTATAAATACACAAGCAGGCATAAAATTATACATATAAAAAATATTGGATCTTAACTTGTACTACAGATAATAAATGAAACGAGGAATGGACATCTAAAGTTGATTGCCAATGACTGAAGTCTGAATAATAAGCCACCTGTAAGTGATCGAATTTAGTCGGTGGTATACTAAACCTGCCATGAAAAAGTTTCTCAAAAATCTGTCGTATGGAGCCGACGTTAAACTGTAGGTGTGAGAAGCTAGGACGCAATCCTGACTGAAGGATTGTAATGGCCAATTATATATGTATGTACCTATGTATACTAAAGTGATATCTTTACCCATGGGTTTTAAAGAGGTATGGATCGAAATGAACTTCATGATTTTTAGTAATACTGATGATGAGAGATGTAACATACAGATACAGTACACAGTTGGTCATTTCAACTCTTTAGTGAGGATTACGATCTAGGTTCTCACATCATCCATGTTGTATGTGTTATTTTTTTCACAAGTGGCGGGACCTAGAGCTTAAAGTCGATTCCGAAAGACATACTTTTGAAATATTTTATTTACACTCAGAGTTTTTGTCAGAAATCTGTCGCCGAAGAAATATTTTTCCATCGAGGTCCAACTTCTTAAAAAACAAACAAACTACCTACTAGACTATGTCGGTGATAGATGTAACATAAGCGATTATTTGTGAGAAATGATATTTTATTACGAAGAACTTAGTTGCCATAGTCTAGTAAGTAGTGTGTTCGCTTATTACACGTAAACGCCGGGTTCGAGCCTCAGGCCAGATATCAAAACGAAAAATTTCAAAAATAAAAATTTCTTCGGCGACTTCCTCTCAGCAGATTTCTGGCAAAAACTCTGAGAGTAAATAAACCTGCCATGAAAAAGTTTCTCAAAAATCTGTAGTTCGGAGTCGACGTTAAACTGTAGGTCCCACCACTCAAGTATATAATTAAGGCACATAACATTGCTTATGTTGTGTGTGTGTTATTTTTATACAAAAGTGGCGGGACTTACAGTTTAAAGTCGATTTCGAACGACAGGTTTTCTTGGCAAACTTTTCATGTCAATTTTTTATTTACTCTCAGCGTTTTAGCCAGAAATCTACTGAGGGGGTGTCGACGCAGAAATATTTTTTTCAAATTTCGTTTTGTTCAAGAGGTTTGACCTGAGGTTTGAACCGTGGCCTCAATACTAGCCAATACTATTTACTAGGCTACGGTGACGTCAATAGCCATTTTTATTCTGCGCATTCATTTAAATTTTAATGATAATTTAACTTTCTTTTCAAATTTTAAAAGTATGCTCCTTTTAATATACCATTAAATATCATTGTTTAATTGTTTTCTTAATATTATTAAAATTGTTTGTTTAAATGATATTGTTCTGTATATGTTTGTGAACACATTGTTAATACATAAATAACTATATTTCTCTGTATAATTTAATTAATTTATTGCAATTAAATTAAATGCACATATTCTATGTAAATTAAAAATAATAAATATAATAATTATGGTGAATTAAATAAATAAATAAATTATAGTTTCAACTCATAAATTATGCATTAATACAACAAATATGTATTTATGAACTTTAACTGCCGCATAAGTTTAAATAAAACAAACATACGTCACTCTACTTCTGTACTTTTCATTTTAAGTTTGAAAAATATGTCGAATTTTTTGAATCGAAATATTTTTTTTTTCAATTTTCTTTAATTGGATTACTGGCATACCTCTGGCTATTTCTGGATAGTCTTATATATGGCTAAAATGTACATTTATTGTAATTACTCAAAAAAAAAAAAAGAAAAGAAATAAATTAATACAAACACTGTCAAATTGCCAATCTACAGAAAGCGGTATGAAAGCTCCCCTTCTTGCTAGTTCTTCTATCTGTTCATAGCCACGACTTTAAACATCCTATAGAATGCAGCCGAGAGTAACTTTATTTTCCTTAACTATCAAATTTTGAAGTCGCCGTGCTCTAGTAGGTAGTGTGTTGGCTTTTTAGACGTGAGGCCACGATTCAAATTGACATCGCAGACATCTCTAACAAAATGAACTTTTTATATTTCTTCTTTATTCTGGGAGTAAATAAAATTGCCATGAAAAGTTTCTCAAAAATCTACTGTTCGGAGTTGGCTTTAAAATGTAGGTCCACCACTCATGTATAAAGTTAACATGCGCAACATAAGTGGTGTGAGAAGCTTGATTGCGAGGTTTGTTATGACCAATTATGTATGTCTCTGATTCAGCTTACCCAGCTGAGTGCTTGAGTGGTTATGTTTCGTTCTTCATGCTTTCTGTTTAAGTTAAATTGAGTTCAACTTTCAATGACATAGACTTCTGTCTGACTGATACATACTCTGATACCTAAAACTCCTGCTTCTGTCGTTATGGGTCTGAAGATAAATTCAAATTTAACTAGCAAAGACAAAAACTAAAAATTTTAACCGAGCTAATGTTAGAGTTAACAGATCAATGTTAAGTGGTTAACAGAAAATACGAAAAACAGTCAAGAAAGAAATCACCCAAATATACGATATCAGGGACTTGCTGTAGATATCTGACAATATACAAATTGTAGCCTAAGGTGTCCCTAATGAAACCCAATAAGTGGTATATCCCAAATAATTATGGAACTGGAGATATTGGGCTTCAAATATTCCCTATGTTAGCAGTGTCTGGGCAGGATGACGGATGATGGATATTGTGGAAAAATGAGACTTGCTGCGCATATCCCACTATATGCAAATTGTATGTAAGGTCCAGGGAATGAGTTTGTCAATCCATATCTTGCTTTATATGGGAGTTATGGAATCACATGAGTGGGAATTAAAAGGATACGACTCGTCGTTAAATCAGATAATTGATCAAGTCAGTAGGAGTTTATTTCGATTAATCCAATCTGTAACGTTCTTCATCACATTCATTCAATCTGCTTGTACAATGGGTCAATTCGACCTCCGGGTACTGTACTTGTCACATATAATAAGTACACGTCCTCTAACCTAACCTAACGTGACGTCACAAGAATAATACCAGGACCAGATAATGACTGCATTAAAGCTTGATTCAGAGGTGTAAGCCATTATCATTTATTTTTCTGTATACTTGTAAGCTTCTCAATAAGGACGATATTTCTATAAGACAGACATAATAGAATTACTTATTGGAACGAGTTACCGAACAAAACTCTGTCTAATTGGCCTGAAAGGCCGTAATAATACCATTTTTCTTACTACACCTTAAATTTCGAAAGGAAAACAAAAGTCATTGTCTTTATATGTATATTTAACGCCGCCATTGAATATTTGTATTTGGCTCTATTGATTGCTTACTTGTGTTTGTTATTAATAATTTAAAGCATTTGCATATCATAACATAATTATTTCAAATAAATTTTATTCAATTAAATATCATCAGACACCAATTTAGATAATGTATTGGGTCTCATATACGAGTATTAGGGCATATAAAGAGTGACCTCTGTTTTGTGTGCTAATTTTTTGAATTAAAATTTTCTTTATTGGAGCTCGAACCCAGGCCAGACATCAAAACGAAATATGAAAAAAAGAAATATTTCTTCGGCGACTTCCTCTCAGCAGATATCTGGCAAATACTCTGAGAGTAAAATAAACCTGTCATGAAAAAGTTTCTCAAAATCTGTCGTTCGGAGTCGACGTTAAACTGTAGGTGCCGCCACTCAAGTATAAAATTAAGGCACACATTATGAGTGGTGTGAGAAGCTAGGCCGTAATCCTGACTGAAGGGTTGTAATGCCCAATTATGTATGTATGTATGTACATGACGCGTAATGATCTGTTTCAGAATTCTAAAATATTTATTTGGCACAATCAATATAAACAGATATGAATGTATGAATATCAATATAATCTGGTATCAAATAACGCGGGATACTTTTTATATTACCTAATTTCATTAAAGATTTTCAAGAATTCCAATAATGAGTTTTGCTCATGAAGATATTAATAATATGTGAATAATGTTGTTTTTTGTTTGAAACTTATTGAGGCTGGCTTTTAATTGCATATGAAATTGAGACTGATACAATACATATAAGGGGTGATTTTTTAAGAGCTATAGGAAAATTAAAAAAAAACACATAAAATTCAGAAAAACGCATGAAATCTTTATTTGAATCGATAGTACGGTCCATATAATTTAATGTTTGAAGATTATTTCATGCAAATGTTGACCGCGACTGCGCCTCCAATGGTCCATCCGCTAAGTCGAATTTTGGCATACTCTTTCCAACATTTCGGCCGGTATCTAACGAGTAAATGCTTCAATGTTGTCTTCCAATGCGTCAATTGAAGCGGGCTTGTCTGTATAGACATGGGCTTTGACATAGCCCCACAAAAAATAGTCTAAAGGTGTTAAATCGCACGATCTAGGCGGCCAATTGACCGGTCCCGAACGTGAAATAAAATGTTCACCGAACTTGCCTCTCAATAAGCCCATTGTTACGCGTGTTGTGTGGCATGTGGCACCGTCTTGTTGAAACCATATGTCATGCAAGTCAAGCTCTTGCATTTTGGGCAAAAAAAGTTGGATATCATCTCACGGTAGCGCTCACCATTCACAGTTACGTTACGATTCGCAGCATCTTTGAAGAAGTACGGTCCAATGATGCTACCAGCCCATTAACCCCAACAAACTGTGACTTTTTCTGGATGCATTGGTAGCTTTTGCAATGCTTCTGGCTCATCTTCACTCCAAAATCGACAATTCTGCTTATTTACGTATCCATTGAGCCAAAAATGAGCTTCGTCGCTGAACACAATTTTTCTTTCCAAGAGCCCATTCACCAAAAATTCTGCGTTGCGGTAGGTCGTTCGGCTTCAATTCTTAAATTATAGATCAAACTAAAGATGTTTAACAGTGAAACAAAACACGAAACGTGCGTGAGCTGTTTAAACCAGTGTTGCCAAAAAGATAATAGCTAAAAAATCACCCTTTAATATGTGAATATTGTTCTTTTTTGTAACTTATTGAGGCTGGCTTATAATTGCAAATGAAATTGAGACGCATACAATACATATACATATATATGAACTTATTGATATGATTATAAATATATGTATGTACATATGTATGTCAAATGATTAAATGAAATTAATAAAATATACAATTAAATGTGGATGATGTTAATAAAACATGTTTTTTTTCTTGAGATAGAATTTGCAATTAAAATATTAAATTTCTATATTTTATGGCAAGAATTTAATGAGTTGCATACAAATGTGTATTACATATGTACATATGTATTTACGCATTTACATTTACATTTACATTTGTCATTATAATTTATGAGTATAAAAATGTAATGTAATGAATGTCATTAATTCCGTTGTTGTGGGTAAATTTGTTACAATAAAAAAAAAAGTATCACTTTATTTAATAGGATTAATGTAATAAAAGGATTCCATTTGAACTTTACGAGAGTTTTTAATTAATGCGTACGCATTTTGTTAATCCATTTAAAAAGTTGATTAAATAAATATAATTTTATTTAAAAAAATTTAAAATTAAATTTTTAGTGATATACTCTCCGACCTTTTCCTGTGAATAATGCCAGAGGATAATTACGAGGATATGACGTATTATGATTAGTTTTATAACAATATTAACATTGTTTAATTGTGTTTATTTAAGTTTAACTAATAAAAAAATTGATTTATTGTTTATTTACATTCCACCGGGCTTATGTAATTGAAAATACTTTTAAAAATTTTTTTAAAAATTTTAAAAATTTTAAATAAAATCTTAAATTTTTTTGTTTGCTTTTCTATAATTAATTTAGAATTTAAATTCTTTTGTTATTATTTTTTATTTGTTAAATGAATTTCTATTCATTATCATTTTTTAAAATTATAAAGTTGTTAGAGGTTAACATTGAACAAAACCCTTTGATCTTTAGTTTGAATAAGAATAAGAATAGCGCTGTACTTGAAAACGCCGTAATCTAGTAGGTAGTGTGTTGGCTTATTAGACTTGAGGTCTCGGTTCAAATTCCAGAGCAGACATCAACATAAAAATATGAAAAAATAATTCCTCGTCGACTTCCTCTCAGCAGATTTCTGGCAAAAGCTGTGAAAGTAAATAAAATTGCCTTAGAAAGTTTCTCAAAAAAAATCTGTCCTTGGGAATCGACTTTAAACCCGCCACTCATGTATAAAATTAACACACATAATCAGTGATGTTTGAAGCCAGGTCGTAATCTTGACTAAAGGGTTGAAATGACCAATTATGTATGCTATGTATTTAGGTATAGCGCGGTACTTGGGACCGGACGTATAGACGTCGAAGCTAATAGTTTTCTTTAAATGAGCAAAAGAATTCTCTATATAAATAGAGTTAAATTGCCGGTGCCAATGGAGTATTTATCGATGACTTGCACTTTTTGTCGAAGGCTTCAATTTTTTTTAGTGATGACTTACATTTTCTATGAGAGATGACTTGCATTTTTGGGTTATGAATTTCCTTTTTTTTTAGGTGATGACTTGCATTTTTTTGGTTGATGACTTGCATTTTTTCATAGATGACTTGCACTTTTTGTTGAAGGCTTCCATTTTTTGAGTAATGTTTTACATTTTTTGGTTAAAGATAACTAGCATTTTTCATGAATGATGACTGCAACGTTTTTCAGGCGGAGATTTTCGCAATCTTGAAGGCTATTGAGGCCAAAGCTGGTGGCCTAGCTTTGGATTCGGAATCTTACGTGATCTTCGTTGACAGTCAGACTGCCCTTAGGGCCATTGAGTCGGTCTGGTGCAAATCACGGCTCGTTCGCAAGTGCAAAGAGTCATTGAGAACTTTTGGACTAGACCGTATCCGTCTTTGCTGAGTTCCGGGTCATAGCGGAATACTGGGCAATGAGACGGCGGATGCCCTCGCTAGGTTAGGTTCGCTCTCTGGGGGCGATTTAATAGTTGGTCCTGAGAGCAGAGACGTTGGGGGAACGGATCGGGATGTTTTGTTTCTAGATATCTATGGCCTGCTGTGGACAGTAAGAGAACAGGTTGGCTGCTGGGCTTGGATAAGGCCAGCTTAAGGTTGGTTGTCGGTTTTATCACGGGGCACTGCGAGATTAGGTCGCTGACGGGGATCTGGAACAGATCCCAGCCGGACTATTGCAGGGCATGTTGCGATGAGGAGGAGTTGGAGACTATCGAACACCTCCTCTGTAACTGCCCAGCCCTTGGTAGGTTGAGGCTGAGGACCCTTGGCAGGGCCTCCTTTGAGAGTTTGAACTCTGTGTCGAGAGCCGACATCAAGGCTCTCCACAGATTCATTAGTGGCTTATGCTGGTTGAGAGGCGCTAAGGCTTCATCAGGGTAGTCGCCCTCTCTCTTCTTTGTTGGGTCTATATGACCCCTCCGCTTCCCATTCTCCCTTTCCTATCCTAAATGCTAACCTAACCTAACTAGCATTTTTGGGTGATGGCTTTCATTTTTTTGCTTGTTAGATGGCTTAAATTTTTTTGATAGATGACTTGCACTTTTTGTCATTTACCATTTTTTGGGTAAAGACTTATATTTTTTTTAATGACTTCCATTTTCTGTGATAGATAACGTGTATTTTTGGGTGATGATTTTATTTCTTTTGGTGATGACTTGCATTTTTTAAAGATAACTTGCACTTTTTGTCGAAGGCTTCCATTTTTCGGGCAATGACTTTCATTTTTTGGTTAATGACTTGCATTTTCTATGATAGATGACTAGCATTTTTGGGTGATGATTTTCAATTTATTTGGTAGGTGACTTGCATTTTTCTTGATCGATGACTTGCACTTTTTGTAGAAAGCTTAAATTTTTTGGATAATAACTGAAATTTTTTAGTTGATGACTTTTTTGATTGTTGACTTGCATTTGTTTGGTCGAAGACTTGCATTTTTCTTGATCGATGACTTGTATTTTTTTTTGATCGATGACTTGCATTTTTCTTTTCTTGAGTGTGACAGCACACTCCTTGCGTTAGTCACCAGGTATTCATCCTTGGATCTACAGGAAGAAACCTATCCACTTCCTTTTCTCACTTCTTTCTCCTCTCAACCCATCTTCTCAATCAATTTTGAAAGTCTAATTATGCGATCATCATCCATAAATTCATGCCAAAACTGTTGTTAAAATTTTGTGAATTGGGTTATTTTGAGGTTGAGTGAGTAGTTTTTAATTTTATGAATTTATGATTATGATTATTGACACATATATTTTCGAAGTAAATCTCTTCGTTATTATGTTGCAACATGTTCTAAATTTACACACTTATGCACTTTAGTGACTTTTACAGCAAAGTGGGTATGTTGTAAAAGGTGAATTTACTATGCCGTATATGTATCGCCAGTGTTTTGTTTGTTTAAAGGCGATGGCTGTCTACATCAGGAAAACTATTACTTTTCTTACCAATTTCGCTTTACTTTATCGGATCACCTTAATACTTACATCAGCTCTATCCGACCGAGAATGGAATACAACTCTCATTTATGGTCCGGTGCCTCAAAGTCTAGTTTGAGGCTACTCGCCCGAGTACAGGAGAAGGCGAGAGTGATCATTAATGGCGTTAGGATAAGCAACTGTATTGATCATTTGGAGCATCATCGTAATGTGGCTTGTGTTTCATTGTTCTATTGCTAGTAAAAGGGATTTTTCTCGAACGAAATAAGCGGACTTATTCCCGAGAATGTATTCCTATGCATTCCAAAGTATTCCTATGTAACACTGGGCTTTCTTCCCGAGCACATCCGTTTTTGGTCGATTGGCCAGTGGATTGATTGCATTACAGACAGAATCTCAGTATGTGGAACTTCCTACAAGAGATTTTCGTGTCACTTATAATATAAAGAAATTCAAATCTAGTGTCCACGAAAACTACTCCCTCTTTCCTCCTTTCCATTACATATTTTCTAATTTCAGCACAATGTACTGCATGAGTAGGAACCATCCCCTGAGTGTTGGTCGTACAAGGAAATAAACTTAAAAAAATGAGGACAAAACGAAGTATATATTGTCGACAAGTAGGAGCATACGGCGTATTGGATCCCAGATTATGGTCGATAACGATACGTTTGACGTAGTCAGAGAAATTGTTTATCTTGGGCCAGCAGCTACCACCAAAAATAATGACAGTCTGGAGTGTAAAATCACTCTTGCCAACAGGTGCTAATATGATCTCAATAGGTAATTGACTAGCAGGCAGAATCTCTCTCATATGACAAAATTAGTACTCAACAAGACGCTCATCCTCCCCGTGGTTCTTTATGGTGCAGAAGCATGGACACCATTAAGCACTGATGCAGCAGCCTTGAGAGTATTCGTAAGATTTTCGGTCCAGTGCTAGTTGGCGATGATTGCCGCCTACGATCTAACAATGAGCTGTATGAGCTCCTCAACGATGTATACGTGGTGCAGCGTATTACATCCAGTGGTCATGGAATGGATGAGGATGTCCCGGCGAGACTTGAATTTGAAGCAGGTATTTGCGTAAGTAGTCGCCGTAGTCGAGTAGGTAGTGTGTTCGCTTATTAGACGTAAAGCCCGGATTCGAGACCCAGGCAAAGACATCAAAAACGAAATATGAAAAAAAAAATTTTTTTTCTTCGGCAACTTCCTTTCAGCAGATTTCTGGCAAAAAAAAAAATGAAAAAGTTTCTCAAAATCTGTCGTTCGGAGGTAGGTCCTGCTACTCAAGTATAAAATTGAGGCACACAACATGAGTGGTGTGAGAAGCTAGGCCATAATCCTGACTGAAGGGTTGTAATGGCCAATTACGTACGTACATATGTCTATTTGCGGAAATCTGCAAGGAGGACGACCTTGTTTGCTTTGAAAGTACCATGTCGAGGAAGGCCTGTCATCGACTGGTGTGAGCACCCACTGGCGAAGGCGCGCAAGAAGCAGAGGTACCTAAACCAGGCCGAAATTAAATAATCGGGTAGTTAAACGCCAATTATGTAAGTAAGTAAATTTTAAAAAGTACTACAGCTAGGATAGTGTATTTGGAATTGCTCATTTAACACTCTCCATATACTATAATATGTGACTAAAGCGATTTTAGCGGAGCAGACCGGGTTTTGGGTTTGTGTAAAATGTGCAAAAGCTTCGTTTGTCAAAAACTCAAAAGTGAATAATTTGTTCATGCAAGCGAACGTTGCATAAATTTCATACGGGGTTGTTTATTTTCGCAGTACGTGCGTGCATTATATTATTGAGATGAGAGGACTATAATATTTCATGTAACTTACGTTCCAGTTAATTGAAAGAATTAAATCATATTTCAAAAGAGATTTATTTTAAAAATTTTTTCGTTTATGTACGATTTAATACTTTTAAGTATTTTTCGAAATAACGGTAATTTTAATTGGTAGTTTATAATGTGAGGGCCACAAAGTCCAAAAAAAAAACAATTTTCATATATTAATTTGAAAATTTAAATTAGTTTTAGCGAATACTGTGGCTATAGTAGCTATTTTAGTTATTAATAATAATATGTTCACCATTCGTTAGTCTTTAATAGAAGTTAGCACTTTAATGGGAGTTAATTTATAAATTTTGGAATCTCTTTGGGCTATCACTGTCAACAGCAAGCGCTAGATCGATCCATGTTTATTAACTTTCTTTGCCTTGAACTGGATAATATTAACATCAACAACGTGCGCTACGTGTCATACAGGGACCTACAGTTTAAAGTCGACTCAGAACGATAGATTTCTGAGAAATTTTTTCATGGCAATTTTTATTCACTCTCGGTGTTTTTGCCAGAAATCTGCTGAGATCGTTTTGTTGAAGATGTCTGACCTACCTACTAGGCTATGACTCTTCGCTCATTGCTCTTTTCATATTTGTGTCTAGCACTACGTTACATAGAAGGGGAAATAATACACAACTCTGTCGAAATCCAGTATCCACTTCTAAGCCTTGAATGAATGCTTTGTATGGTAGTTGGCGTTTCGGTAGAGTTTCTTAAAAAGTTAGACACGTTTTTGGTACACTTATTTACAGGCATGTAGTCGCCGTAGTCTAGTCTGTGTCGGCTTATTAGACATAAAGCCCTGGTTCGAGCCCCAGGCCAGACATCAAAACGAAATATGAAAAAAAAATATTTCTTCGGCGACTTCCTCTCAGCAGATTTCTCGTAAAAAAAAGTTTCTCAAAATCTGTAGTTCGAAATCGACATTAAACTGTAGGTCCCGCCACTCAAGTATAAAATTAAAGGCACATAACATAAGTGGTGTGAGAAGCTAGGCCGTAATCCTGACTGAAGGGTTGGAATGGCCAATTATGTATGTACATATGTATGTATTTACAGGCAAATGAGTTCAAAAGTACATTACAATAGAGAATAAGTAAGGGGGTGAAAGCTATTTAATAGACGTACACATGATGTATGTACACATGAAAGCTGTTCACATGATCATTAATCGATTTGAAAGTTGAAAATTCCATTTTCTTCATATTAGTTTTATAGATATCCTAGCAAAATTTATAAGACTTAAAACCTTGTTGGCCATACAGAATAAGATAATATTGCGTTTATTATGTGGACTTTTAAAGCCATAATTATTCTTATTTCTTTATCATATTAACCATAAAGTATTATATAACGAACCACAGTGTTTTCCTCTTATTTACGTTCTAATTTTTCAAATGGCAAACTGATACAAATTACGCACAACTGTCAATAATACAGTGTTTACAGAGTAATGAAGTAAAAATGCAACATCAATTTAACATACGACAATTATTGTGAGAAAAATTTAAGCCTTGAACATGTGTCAATGCAAATGTATACTGAATGAACAAATAAGTCGTTCATGAAAAATACAAAAACAAAAACAAAGGGAAAAAACACAAAAAAAAACCCAACAATTGCATTAAATAAAAATAAACTACCAACTACAATAAGCAAACAGTCAAGAAATTATTCATGAATAACGGAACATTTAAAAAATACAATGAAAAATTCATTCATAGAAATAAAGAATTTCGTAATGCGCAACTTACAAAAGCGCGCCATAAAAAACAGCACAGATGACGTTCACACTAGAGGAATATTAATAAGAGGCAGGAAAATAATGAACCAAACACACACATACGGAAGGAAGTATGGACAATAAACTCTAGCCAAGCACGAAGTGAAAACGAGTAACAGGAAATACGAACATAAAACGATGGTTTACGAGATTTTTAAAACAAAAGCAGCCAACAACAGAAGAATTTCAACAGTTCGTCGCAGGATATCAATATGTTAGCAACGCAACGAAAACAAAAAATAGAGAAATAAATGCCGTTACGTAGTATAAATAAGAGAATTTATAAACCAAACACACTGTGAGAGTATTTGTATACATGTGTGAAAGTGAAAGTGCCATTTACAACGATTGTTATTACAAAAGAAATCATCAACAAGTGGTGTTGGTGTTGTTGTTGTTTACAAATCATTGTTTATCTTGAAAAGCATTAGAGGGAAAGTTTATCTTTACATTGGTGTTTCATTAATGGTTGCCTTTTTTTTTTTTTGGTTGTTGATTTCTAAAAAATTTTCAAAGTGTGTGCACGATTAAGAGGTCCTGTAACAAAGGAAATTAAGAAACTGAAGTACAAAATATATGTAATAATAATGAGAATGAAAAAAACCTCAAATTACTTGTAATTTAATACCCATGTATGTGAACTTTATTTAAAGTTTTAAATTCAATTAAATAAAAGTTTTAAACAAAAAGAAAACCACACAAAGCCATATAAAGAAAATGTTTTAGGCTTTTATGTTCTGCGTAATCGTCTGCGAAAAAAGTCTAACGAAGTTGGTTAATTAAACTGAATTGAAAGAAAAAAAATTTTCAAATAAAAAAGAAAATTCTTTTCAAATTTGTGAAATCAAAGTGGTAAAATTTCAAAAGGCTTATTTCAAAAAAATATCAAAAAAATCTAAAAATAAAATTGTTTAAATATAAATAAAAAAAAAATTCTTAAAAAGTGTTTGTGATTGTGTTTCACTTAAAAAATAAAAAACACCCCCTACATTCCACATGCCCTAACATGTTGGGTCTGAATTCAACACATTTATTAAATTTTCTTTTAATTTATTTAATTTTAATAAACATTTGCCATTTAAATGCCAAACAATCTTATCCAGCCAATGCGACGTTATCTATAACGGCTTTGCCTTTAACATCCCGTTTACTAAATAATAATTCCCATGAAGTTGTCGTAGCAGCTGCATCCATATCACTCGGTTACAATGTGAAAAATAAAAAGAATATCAATTTAAGTAAAAATTTAAATTTTAATAAAAATCTAAATCTCAACAACAATAATAATAATAAAAATAAGGATAACATTATTATTGGATTTTTAGCTGAATATTCACAAATGAGGGTAAGTTTGCAAAAAAGAAAAAAAAAAGAAATAAATGTTTAGGAAAGGATTTAAATAACAAATTCTAATTTTGATTGAAGATGAAAGCAAATAACTCTAACTAGCTTGGACTTTGAATTTCAATAACCAAACAGAATTGTTTGATTTATTGTTTTGCACTTTGCAAATTTTAGCCGTAACATTTTTCCATACTTTTTTTTTAAAGGGATTGCAATCGGTGCAACATAGCGGCCATAGTTTAACAAGGTTTATGCCCCTACATATATCGGGTTATCCACTTCGTGGTTTCAAAAGTAAACGTAAATAAAACACATATAAAATATTTTTTCATGATATTTCTTTTTTATTTTAAAGTTTGAACGTTGACATTATGCGTGAAACACTACATCATTTAAATGACCTCCACTCGAAGTGATTCTTTTGATTCTTTTGAGGTAATTTTCGACCACTTGTTGACACATATTGGGCGGTATCTCAGCCGTAACTTGACGAATGTTGGTTTTTAAGTGCTCAAGAGTTGAAGGTTTATCTGCATAAACACCGTCTTTCGCGTAGCCCCACAAAAAAAAGTCTAATGGTGTCAGTATAATGGTGTAAAGCCATATTCGCTCGAGTTGTGTGGCATGTGGCACCGTCTTGTTGAAACCACATATTCTCCAAGTCGTATTCTTCAATAGCAGGCAAAAAAAGTCGGTTACCATATGACCATAACGCTCCGAATTGACAGTGACAGTCGTTCCATCGTCGTTTTCGAAGAAGTAAGGTCCAATCACACCTTCGGACCAAAGAGCACACCAAACAGTGACTTTTTCTGGATGTAATGGCCTCTCTTTAATTACTTGAGGATCTCTGAACCCCAAATATGACAATTTTGTTTATTAACATACCCACCGAGTGTGAAATGTGCTTCATCGCTGAAGAAAATTTTGTTCAAAAAATTGCCATCCACCGCCTGTTGTTCAAGCACCCATTCCACGTATCTACGACGTTGTGAATGGTCAGCTGGCTTCAGTTGTGGCGTGAGCTGGCCTTTATATGGATGTAGGTGTAGATCTAAATGCAAAATATGCCATAATGTGCCGTAAGACAGTCCTAATTCCTGAGAACGACGAGGAATCGACACATTCGGGTCTTCGGCAACATTTTCACTTACAATAGCGATATTTTCAGCGAAACGAGCGAAACGATGATGCACAGGCCTTTCAGTATTTGTAACCACTCCAGTCTCTTCAAATTTCTTCACAATTTTGCCAATTGCTTGCGTAGTTGGACGATTATGTAAACCATAATCTCCTCTTAAAGCACGATACGTGGCTGTGTGGCTGTGGCAGAATCACCATTTTTGATAATTTTTATGCGTTGAGTGATAGTTAAGCGATCCATTTTCGTCAATGTCAGACTTTCAACAGAAAAGAAAAAAATTGGTTTCACAACTTAGTTTGACAGATGTCGAATTCCAGTCCCATACTTTTGAAACCACGAAATGGATAGCCCTTTACAGTCTTATTATGTTTTTTAAGAAATATAATTTTCGTTAAGTTTTGCAATAAGTTCCAGATATGATTGCGAATATATCCCAATGGCACTGAAGAAAAGACCCCCGATGCTTAAAAATATAAGATAATGGTGCTCACATAATAATGATTCCTAAATCACCCAAATTATACTTCTTCGCTTGAAAAATAATTTTTTCCATACATCGATCCATGATATATAAGTTTGGGCAAATCCAAGATATAATCAGGGTTTAGACTTAATTTGTTCCATTTAATCGACACGATAACATTTAAAACGAGGGCGATACATTTCGTAGTAACTAGAAGATTTTTCTTTTTCCTTTATTTCTGTCTTTTATCTTTTCACAACGTCGACTAATGTTTTTTTAGTGTCATATACATACATACATAATTGCCCATTATAACCCTTCAGTCAGGACTACGGCCTAGCTTCTCACACCACTGGTGTTGGTTGCCTTAATTTTATACTTGAGTGGCGGGACTTACAGATTAACGTCGACTCTGAACGACAGATTTTTGAATAACTTTTTCATGGCAGGTTTATTTACTCTCAGACTTTTTGCCAGAAATCTGCTGAGAGGAAGTTGCCGAAGAAATATTTTTTTTATATATTTCGTTTTGAAGTCTTACGTGGGATACGAACCCGGGCTTTATGTCTAATAAGTAAACACACTACCTACTAGACTACGGCGATTTCAGTGTCAGTTAATGGATTTCTTAATCATTTTGATACTTTTTTCAGCGGAAGTCTATGCCATCGAAAAATATGCTCAATTCAACGTTAACACGAATGAGTAAGGTCATTACAACACTTCAACCAATATTACGGCCTACTTTCTCACACCACTTATGTTGTGTGTGTTAATTTTATATATGAGTGGCGGGATTAAGTTATGAAGATCGGTGTTGCAACTTCTCTAATTGTTTTATATGGATGGTTTTAGATAAAACAGTTTCGAATATGTCCAAAATAATTCTAAATTCCCAATAGCCTTGGTAACACTCGGGAGGCTTATCAAAGTTGAACAAACACTTTCATAAAATTCTTCTGTTGTAAGACGAGCGCTGCATTGTATTACTCTTCTCAGAACTGATAAAGATTATTAAAACTGATAAATGTCATATTTCAAGCATGTTTCAGAGTAATACGATTTAAGCTTAGCGTTATAAAAACTATTGGCCAAGTGCGGGTCTCTAATGATTTAGAAGAAGAAAATTGAATCGATTGAATCGATTCAATATAATTATTTATGGCTCAAAGAAGATCTGATTAAAATTTTCAATTAATAAACTGTTTCGTTATTTTTTTTAAATCGCCACGATAATATCAGAAAAATTATCACATGGGCCATGGTAAATTTATTAGATAATTTAGTTAAAAATGTATCAAGGAAACTTAATGTATCACAGAAAATATTTTTTTTGCCAAAATTCCCGGAAAAACACTATTTTTTATGTCACCCATATATGACTGACATGGCCCTATATTAAAACTTTTTTTCTCGACAAGCCGTGTCAGTCTTATATGTCTGACGCATCCAAACAAGATACAACAAGTATTAACCTGTTGTTTTGAACACACCGTCGTTTGCGTCGGACATCTGTAATTGACGTGGCCCTCTACCAAATCGCCATGTCAGATATGTAGAACTTCTTAGCGCCAGACACATATGACTGACATGGCGATTAACGTGTTAAAATGCAACTTTTAAAAGGCAATAAAATTCAATTTAAATAGTCATGTTAAATGAAATAAAAAAATCGAAAAAGAGAAAAATATAAGGATAGTACGTGTGACTCTGTGTTAGCATATAAGCCATGCAGTTTGATCCAAAACAAAAAAATTTTTTTTTTTACTGATAATATGTGGTGCTGCTAAAAACCCAGAAAAAAGCTTTTTTGTTGCATAATATGAGAAAAACGCGTAGTGTTTTTTTTTAACATTTATTGGCATTTAAATTTTATTTATAATAGTAATAAAATAATAACGTTAATAAAGATATATGGTAATAAATATCTTATATAAAGTTTACAGTGTACGGCATAAGTCTACGTGCCGCCATATATTTAAACAAATTTTTAATTAGTTTTAAGCAAAAATTTTTATAAAAAAATTTTATCTCAAACAAAATTCAAGTGTTTCATTGTTCTAGGGTTGTGTAGTGTTCTCCCAGTTTAAAGTGTTGTAGTTTGTAACTTTTGAAAGTTATTCATCTCGATGTCAATGATGGTCAAGTGATGGTCAAGTGAAAAACTAGCTTATGAGTATGGGACAGCAAACATCAACAGAAAACAATAAAAAATTAGTACAGTCGAACTTCTCTATAGTGAACTTCTATACAATGAAGCTCTCCCTATTATGAATTGATTTCAAACACACAACTTTTTCCGTTCCAATTTCATTGTTTTTGATCTCCTTATAATGAATTTCCATACAATGAAGTTTTCTATACAATGAAGCAATTTTGCAGGTGTAATATTTGACTCACATGCGTTTTTGTCTCCATATAATGAATTTTTCAAACAATTTTCTGGTACGCATACTAACAACTCTGTGTACCAAGAAAGAAGCCACATATAATGAGGGGATTCCCAAAAGAAGAAAATAAGAACAAACAAAAGAAGAAAGCCACATCAATAACAATTTTGACATCAGTTGCCGGTGTTCAGTGATCGGAAATGACGCAGCGAAGTAGCATTTCTCTTGAAAAAAAATTATTAATTATTAATAAAGTTGAAGAAGGATTAAAAAAAAGATGTGGCTAGGCAGTTTGGAATTCTAGAAGACAAGCAATTGAGCACTAAGCACAAAAGGCTTCGAACCTGTCTTTTTGAGGATATTGATTTATTTTAAATAAAAAGTGGGGGAAAAATATAATTTCTGTATAATGAAGTTTCTATATAATGAAGTGATTTTCTGGTCCCGTCAAGATTCATTATAGGGAAGTTCGACTGTATATTCAATGCCAAAGAAGTTAAATAGAGTGACTAAACTTAAGGAACATCTTACTAAATATCAGGTATTACTTCTGAAAATAGTAAGCCTTTGAATATAAAATTTAATTTCTGGTCTTCTTGGGGGTACCTACACTTTTACGGTCCAAAAATACATACGTATGTAGTCATTAGGGAATCCCCTTTACTTTTCTTTCTATTCTTTGTGGAAGACATTAACAAATTTTTTTATGTATATATGTATTCTCAAACACCTATGTATTTTTACTATGTAGACACTATACTTACTTAGTTCCGAGAGCAAATTTAACCTTACATGGATCAGATGGAAAGCAGTACGTTTGGCGTAAGCCAAATATTGAGTTTTTGCCTAACAATATTAAGGCTATTTTCAAGCATGGGGGAGTGTCGGTACTGGTGTGGGTATGTGCTTCCAGTGCAGGAGTAGGGTATGCTCATTATGTTGACAGTAAAATGGATTCATTCCAATATTTGGGCATTTTAAAACAAAATGTGAAGTAAAGTGTCGATAATTTATATATATTGGATAAATTTGTTTCTACCAGGATAATGATTCGCAGCACTTTGCGAAGCTGTAGCTTATCCATAATTGTTCAAAATTACTCCAAACACCGGAACAGTCCCCTGATCTGAACATTATTGAGTATGTTTAGGAAAAACTTGTCCGTAAACTCTATATATCCAGTATCAGCATAGTGGAGCAGTTGAAACAAGGAATTAGGAGAGAATGGATCAACATAACCTCGGGATTTTCTAGCAATCTCGTCGAGTAGATGCAAAAGATTTTGGTTCCAATTGTTAAAACAGCGCCTTTTATTTGACTGTCCAATTATGTGTTTGACATGAAATTCCTTAATATTGTTTTCCTTTTTTGTTTAAAAAATATTTTTAAATATTTATCAATTTAACGGAATATTTTAATTGCAAACGACATAAATTTTATAACACGATCAGCGTTGCCACCAGTGTTGGTCAGCAATGAGTATTCAAAAAAATAAGTAGAATCAATTCATACTCATAATTTCTGATGCTTATACGCATCCATACTTATTTTAATATCATACTCTTACTACTCATATTCAAAGTTTGAATTACTCATCGTACTCATACTTAACAATACGTATGATGTTGTTGCTTTTGATACTCCATGACTCAACATTTACAAGAATCACAAAATATGTATGATTCTCGTACGAACACTAAAATACTCACTAAAAGGTTGTGTGTTTGCTCTGCTTGCTGCTTTGTCTTTTTTGCTTATGTGTCTTTTTTCTTGTTTTGTAAATCCAACAACAACTAAGATTGTACATTTTTATGAATTTATGAATCTGAATGAGTAGGCGTCTGAATCAGACATATTTCGAATGTTATGAGTTTGATGTCAACGTTGAATGCATACTCATTGCAACTTGTATTTATAAATCAACGTTGTACTGAGTTCGAATGAATCAGAGGAGCTAAATTTCAATATTGTTAACTCACTTATATTTAAAATTTCATGAGTGCTTATGAGTAACGAAAAAAAGATTCATTGCCGATCTCTGGTTGCCACCAAGTATTCAGAGAATTATTTGGATATTACAGTTTTTCCACGCATTGTGCAGTTTTGCAGCGTTTTTTGATTAAAAACTCAGTTCTTCTTTATATTGTGTAGGATTTATAATTTATATTTTTTATTGATACTATTCTGTTTACTTAACCGATAGAAAGATAAATTGTTGTTGTTTATTTTAATACAAATATATTAAATACATAATTAAATTTTTTTTATAAAACTTAATATGTATTTTTTAATTTGCTGTGTGTTTAATTTGTTGTGTATTTGTTGTTCTTTTAATAAAAAATTATAATATTTTTTTAAACAACTTATCTGTTGTGTTATGTTATTTGATGTGTTGTCTTTTTAATTTTTTTTATATATTTGTAGTTTTTTAGGATTTTTTTTCTAATTTCATTTTTTTTGAACAAGTTATGCCATGCTGAACATAATTTTTTTTACTATAAAGAACAGAATTCACAGTACATAATACAAAAGTTGCGTATACGTTGCGCTTTTTTACTACAATTGACTAACAATGTTATCTTCCGTCCTCTTTGCATTTCATTTATTTTTGTTTTGGTAACTTCTAGAACCTTTTCTTCGTCGACTTTCTCTCAGCAGTCTTTTAGCAAAAACTCTGAGAATAAATATAATTGCCATGAAAAGTTTTTTAAATCTATTGCTTGGACTCTCGCCACTCATGGATGAAATTATTTTACATAAAATGATTGGTGTGAGAAGCTAGGTTTTCATCCTGACTAAAGGGTAGTAGTGACTAATGAAGTAAGTATATGTTGGAATGTTGAGTAATCTCATCGTTGATCAGTCCTAATATAGGTTCCTACAATAGCAATAGTTACTAAGCTGATTATTCCTAGTGACCTGATTTTTGTCTGAATCCTACAAAAGTTTTACTCACGGCCTGATTCCACCCTAACCGTTAAGAACTGTAATGATTGAATGGGTTCCCTAACTTCTACGGATATTAGTTAATTTTGGAATTGCTCGTTGTGAATTGTTTTTAGTTATTCCAGAGCTGGAAAGGAATCTATCCTTAACTAACAATTTAGAAGTTTTAAAGGCAAATCAGGCAAATGGCAGAAACACTTTTTACAAATGCAGGGCTTACTCATTGTCATAATCATTGAAATTTCTGCAGATGTTCTTGACATCTAATTTAGATACGTAGGTGGACATTGCGAATGCTGGTCTTGTGATCGTAACGGTGGCATATCCTTCTTTTCATCACATGATCATACAGCCTGCGCTATCTATTTTATTATATAACCACTCTCTATTTTAAGCTAGAATGTTAGGAGAGTAACTATTATAATGTCGCTCTGTCCGTACACCCTCACAAGGATAATAAATAAAAGATAATGCTTTACCATCCTAATCAGCGATGTCTGGCATTTCATGACATGTATGGACGAATTGCTGACTCCATCTAAGATCGGTGAATCAGTATTACTTTGCCAAGTTACAGCCATGCATCATATTCAATGACTCGTTCTTTGTTCTAAAACGTATTCTATCAAATGTAGAACCCACCCTGATTCTGTTAGGCTACTTGCACGCAAGCATATACATACATACATAATTGGCCATTACAACCCTTCAGTCAGGATTACGGCCCAGCTTCTCAACATCATTCATGTTGTGTGCGATAATTTTATACTTGAGTGGCGGAACCTACAGTTTAAAGTCGACTCCGAACGACTGATTTTTGAGAAACTTTTTCATGGCAATTTTATTTACTCTGAGAGCTTTTGTCAGAAATTTGCTGAGAGAAGTGGCCGAAGGAATACATACATACATACATAATTGGCCATTACAACCCTTCAGTCAGGATTACGTCCTAGCTTCTCAACTCCATTCATGTTGTGTGCTCTAATTTTATACATGAGTGGCGAGACCTACAGCTTAAAGTCAACTCCGAACGGCAAATTTATGAGAAACTTTTTCATGGCAATTTAATTTACTCTTAGAGTTTTTACCAGAAATGTGCTGTAAGGAAGTGGCCGAAGAAATATTTTTTCATATTTCGTTTTGATGTCTGGCCTGGGACTCGAAACCGGGCTTTACATCTAATAAGCCAACACACTACCTACTAAACTACGGCGACTTCATCTGATTACAACTCTGGGAATATTGTCGTATAATGTGGCTGGAAAGCCATTGAAATTATTCCTTAGCCGAAAGCATATGTTCTTTTTCTATCATCAGATGTAAAATTGACCCTGACTCTAGCTGACTAAACTTGGTTTAGATACATCCTTATAAATCTCTATTTCATCGAACTCATTGTGATTATTAAAAATTAAAAACCATTAGAGATTTGAGCGCAGCTTTGAATTCGGAAAGCGTTCTTTATGACCATACCATATACCATACCATATACCATACCCCCAAATACTTTACTTAAGTTTAATATTTTCGGTTTTGTTTGGCCTTCTCCATGGGTTTCTTATTTTCTTAAATGAAAACATCATTGTTTGGTTATAAGCATTGAAATTAAGAAAAAAAATCCATTTTGTGTGAAGACTTTTTAATCTTTGCAAAATATCGATTAAAATTTTTTGTATGACAGAACTTAAACAAAAGAAATGTTCACATTTTTTTTTATACTCAGCAGGATAATATTATTATTTAAATTGATTTATTTTAAATTATTTTCACTCTATTAATTGTCTTAAATGTTAAAATATTCTATTTGATCAATTTTAAATGCAAATTTAATATCGTTGAAATTAAACGAAAACATTTAATTACGTTCACATACATACAATATGAAAATATTTTTATTATACGTGGACTTTTTCTGTTAATTTAAAAAAAACTTTTATTTAAATTTAAAATTAAAATTGTAATGATTCTCTTTACTCATACGAATAATAATGAACTTTGACAAACGATAACGCTCATTTTGTTGCAGCTTCAAATTCTGTCAAATTAATTGTCATTTGTCAACCACAGACAACAGCGCCTATTCACTAAATGGGCCATTTAGGGAGCAATTGGATACTGACCCTTCGAAGATAAGGCTCATTTCTGGATGAATGGATATGCGAACAAACAAAATTGTAGGATTCAAGATGATATCCCCAGGCCAGACATCAAAACGAAATATAAATCAGCAGATTTCTGGCAAAAACTCTGAGAGTAAATAAACCTGCCATGAAAAAGTTTCTCAAAATCTGTCGTTCGGAGTCGACGTTAACCTGTAGGTCCCGCCACTCAAGTATAAAATTAAGGCACACAACATGAATGGTGTGAGAAGCTAGGCCGTAATCCTGACTAAAGGGTTGTAGTGACCAATTATGTATGTATGATGTTTCTTAGAGAACGACGTTGGCGAGAATTGAAGGTCTACGATTACCAATTTCTTTGGACCTGAACTGAATGATCTAGACACTAATGACATATGGTTTATATAGAATGGCGCTATGTGCTACACAGCTCATGCCTTCTTGAATACTCTGCACGAGCAATTTGAGGGCATAGTCAGCTCACGTGGATGTGCTGCGAATCGAAATCATTTGATTTGACACCGTTTGATGGTGACGTGTATTCGTTGAATGGGTTTTGGACAATTTGAGAACTGAGTCTAATTTTTATCGAAAAAATATTTTCTGTGATGCGGCCCATTTCTGAATGAATGGATACGTGAACATACATACGTGAATATACATAATTATGGTTTAAGTATGTTTAATCCGCATGTGTCTAATAGACCTCGAAAAAGTTACTGTTTTGAGATGGCGTTAACATAATTTCTTATTTTGTTTGGGCGATATCAATCCCAATGGGATCCAAAAATATACTCCACATTATTTCAAGTTTTTTCGGAACGTCGCCAGGCCATCGCTGTCAACGGCGAGCAGTATAATACAATGATTATCAACTTCTTTTGGCATGCATAGGAACATCTGCACACCAACTCCAACGTGCTACGTGTCACATAGCTCATTTCATATTGGATATTCTCCATGAATGATTTGAGGCCATGGTAGTCTCACATAGAGATGATGTAATCTGACAACCTAGATAATGCGATTTGCTTACTTTTCCTTGTGGGATGTTTGCAGTTGTGTATGAATAAACCACAAACCACAGCGGTTATCAAAGCCTACAAAATCCATACTATCGGTCAAATGTAATTTGAATTATTTACCACCTAACGAAGCCATGGCGGTCACTTGAACGATATTATATTCCATACAAAATGGCCTCAGGATGAATATTGTATAATTAAGTTTGATGGTACACACACACACAATTTTTTTATTTAAAGTTAGAAAACGCTCAATTAAGGACCCTATAGTCATTCGGTAACCTTATGAATGAAATAATATTCCATTTCTAACCGGAACAATAAGGTTCTTACAGGCGTATTGTGTGAACGACTGAAGCCACTAGTCAAAACACTGATTGGACCTTGTCGGTGCGGCTTCAGACCTGGCAAGTCCACCATCGACTAGATCTTCACATCACGCCAAAAGACCCACGAAAAACAAGTCGACACACACCATATTTTTGTCGACTATAAGGCAGCTTTCGATAGCCCCATAAGGGTTCGTGTTTTTGCCGCAATGTCTGAGCTCGGTGCGAAGCTAATAAGGCTATGCAGAATGACATTGAGCAATTCCTACAGCTCCGTCAAGGTAGGAATGGAACTCTCCGAACCTTTTGATACCCTGCGAGGTTTCAGACAAGGCGACCCCTTATCATGCGACCTCTTCAACTTTGTCATGGAGAGTATGCTGAGAAAGGCGGGAGTGCATCGCAAGGGGACTATTTTTCAAAAAAGTGTCCAGTTGCTTGCGTACGCTAACGACATTGACATCATAGGGCGTACCAAGCGAGATGTTATTGCTGTCTTTAATGCTATTGAACGGGAGTCTACTAAGATGGGTATGACAGTAAATGAGAGCAAAACAAAGTATATGTTATCGAAAAGTAGAGACGTGCGGCGTATTGATTCTCAGATTACGGCCGATAACTATACTTTTGAAACAGTCAAGGAATTTATTTATCTTGGCTCCACCGTTACCACCAAAAATGATGTCAGTCTGGAGATCAAGCGCAGGATCACTCTTTTGCCAACAGGTGCTAGTATGGTCTCAATAGACAATTGAGTAGCAGAGACCTCTCTCGTGCGACAAAACTAACACTCTACAAGACGCTCATCCTACCCGTGCTTCTTTATGGCGCAGAGGCATGGACCCTATTAAGTACTGATGCAGCGGCCCTGAGAGTGTTCGAGAGAAAAGTCCTACGTAAGATCTTCGGTCCATTGCGTGTTGGCGATGATTTCCGTATCCGATTCAACAGTAAGCTGTATGAGCTCCTCAACGACATTGACGTTGTACAGCGAATTAATATCCAGCGGCTGCGCTGGCTCGGCCATGTCGTTCGAATGGATGACGATGCTTCGGCGAGACGAGTATTTGATGCGGGAATTTGCGGAAGTCGCCGAAGAGGACGACCTTGTATCCGTTGGAAGGACCAAATCGAGGAAGCCCTGTCATCGATTGGTGTGATCAACTGGGGTAGGCGCGTAAGAAGCCGAGGCGCCTGGAAGGATGTGTTGCTGCAGGCCGAAATCCGTTAACGGGTTGTTATGGCCAATTAAGAAGTAAGTAATCGGAACAATTGTACTTCACAACAAAAAAAATGTTGTTGTCATATGTGAGTTGGTACTCGAGTTGCAAACAATAAAAATCTGATATCATGTCTGTTTCTTATTATCATTACCTTCAAGGCTTGATTTAATTGCCACGTTCTTTATGGCAGATGCCGCTGAAATTACGTTTTAAATCGTAATGATAGATACAGAATATTACACATGGAAACGGATTAAAAAAATATATTTTTTTTAATTGCCTAATTTTATGCTTAAATAGTTAGTTGGATATTTAAAACAAAACAAACAACAAAAAAATTTCTTCAATTAAAATTCTATGTTCTAAAGCACTTGTCAGACCCGTCCATTGTTTCTTAAACAAAACAAAAATGTTGTAAAAACAATATTTTGCCAGCCGAATGGCATGTAGATTTTGTGAAAACAAGAACAAATAAACTCTATTGTCCTTTTTCGTACAACCATAACTTTTCTAAGGACAAAATTGAAATTAAAGAAAAACGAATTTTAATTAAAAAACAAAAAATTTAAAATACATGTCCGGCTGCTGTTCAAAAGACAAACGTAGAAAAACTAAAGTTTGATAAATTCTTATGAAGCAAGAAATTATTTCTCTCTTTAGCTTTTCCCCTATTTTCATCAGAACTATTTACCCATTGAAAATATATTTCTTTTATTGGCTTATCTTGCACTAAGCAGTGGTTTTATGTACACAAAAGAAAAAATATATTTCTAATAAACATGAACAAATTACCATAAAAACCAATTGTTTGGTTAGAAATAAAAAAAAAAAATTTAAATGGAAACAGTGCGGCAATTTTGACAATATTAATCCTTATAGCCATGTTATGCAATATAAACTCAATATATTGAAATTAATGGATGCTCTTATCACATTTGAAATAAACTTAAAAGTACTAGAGTTCTCAGCTACTACAGATGTATACTAATGATGTTTTAACTCAGCTCAGAACATAAAAAATTATGAGCATAAGCGGCTGTGTATTGCTCTTTTACCCGATTTTTATTGACGGCGATATTTCTGGAATGCTGCCTGCTAATCGCTAAACAAGGTTAACTTATTCTCATGATCAGTTTAATTTGAAACAGAAAGAGAAAAAGAGCACTCAAGACAATACATACATACATACATAATTGGCCATTACAACCCTTCAGTCAGGATTACGTCCTAGCTTCACACACCACTCATGTTATGTGCCTTAATTTTATACTTGAGTGGCGGGACCTACAGTTTAACGTCGACTCCGAATGACAGATTTTGAGAAACTTTTTCATGGCAGGTTTATTTACTCTCAGAGTTTTTGCCAGATATCTGCTGAGAGAAAGTCGCCGAAGAAATGTTTTTTTTCATATTTCGTGTTTCATGTCTGGCCAGGGGCTCGAACCGAAACACTACCTACTAGGCTACGGCGGCTACAAGACAATATTTTATTTAAATCGTGCTATAACCCATAACATTTGTGTTTCTAGAGCACAGAGAACTAACTCACTTCAAAGGCAAAATAAGTCAATGTAACCGATTAAAATGGCCAAATGATGGGGGAACTTTCAAAGGCAACTGACTCTTTTTAGGCTTTATAACTGATTGTCAAACTTATTTGCTGAAACCCACTTGAAAACCACAAAAGCTTGGACATTTCTAGAGTTAATCCTACATACATACATACATAGTTAGTCATTATGACCCTAGCTTCTCACACCACTTATGTTGTGTGAATTAATTTTATACATGAGTGGCGGAAGCTACAGTTTAAATTCGACAGAATTTTGAGAAACTTTCTCATTGCAAATTTCTTAACTCTCCGAGGCTTTGCCAGAAATCTACTGAAGAAATATTTTTTCAATTTTCGTTTCTGATGAAGATGTCGGACGTGGGATTAGAACCGAGGTCTCCATAATCTTGGGTATCCAAATGTCTTACTTATCATGTTCCCAATTACCAGAAAATTACAGAGAATATCTCTTCTTCGATTTTTTATGTCATTACAGAAGATAGAGGAATGTATTTTCAATCTTTGATCGTCTACGAGCAGGGGCCAGTGCTACATTATGAATGCTGGGAGATTGCTAGGATTAATTCAGAGTTGATTTAGTTGAAATTGTGTTTCCCCTATACTAATGCACGTGCGTTCTTCTGCCCATATTTCCTTTGTGAGTGAGTGAAGTTGATTTGAATTATTCGTTACACACATCTTTTACACGCACGACAGTCACGTTGTTACATTCAATATCCTTATGTCCTGGATTTCACATGACTTTAAGCATTGAACATTTCGCTTTCCTTTATGCAAAAACACCACAATTTTTAGAAGTGGTATACTCTTTCTCATTCTCTTTCTCTCTCCCTAGTGTATGGCTACTGAATGTATCAGAAGTACTCTGTAAAATAATTTAAAAACTTTGTGTTCCTTTTGTGCTCTTATTGAAACCACATGAACCATTATATGTATTAAATGGTAACAGAGGACTTTCTCTTGTGCATATCATGTGGGAATAATTTTTTTTTCTTTCTGATATTTCACAAATAGTTTTTAAGCATTAAGCAGAGATCCATATCAGACCATAAAATCGAAATGTTTAAATATTAAATAAAACGTAATAAATTGTTTGACCTAAAAATTTGCATAAAGTAAAGAAAACTGGGTCAGAATAACTGCTTAACATTTACACAGCTTTAGTTAGAGTAACAAATAAAAAAAAAAAAAATGTAAGTGCTCATACTATTGGGCTGTACAATCTACTCGTCTATTTTGAGGAGCATTTCATTAAAAGCAATAAAATGTTAGAAATTAATATACTTTTGCTTCTTAGTTACGATAAATAGTAGTTCTCTTGAAGCTTTACAACAAGCAATTTAAGGATATATATGCTGAAAACAGAAATTTTTAAATGTAAATAAGTGTGTACCAACCAGAGATCAGCAATGAGTTTTCAAAAAGATGAGTAGATTCCAATTATACTCATAATTTCTGATACTTATACGCATTCATACTTAATTTAATATTATACTCATACTACTCATATTCAAAGTTTGAAGTACTTATGGTACTCATACTTAACAGTACGCATGATGTTGTTGATTTCAACTCTCCTTTACTCAACATTTACAAGAATCACAAAATAAGTATGATTCGCATACAAACACTACAATACTCACTAGAAGGTTGTGTGTTTGCTTTGTTTCCTGTCTTTGTCTTTTTCTTTCTTCTTTTTTTTTTGTAAATGCAACAACAACTAACATTGTAAATTTTGATGAATGATTCGAATCACTCGAATCATTTATGAGTATTATGAGAATTTTTCTAAATTTATGAATCTGAATGAGTAGGCGTATGAATCAAGCATATTTCGAATGGTATGAGTTTGATGTCAACGTTGAACGCATATTCATTGCAACTTGTATTTATAAATCAATGTTGTAGTGAGTACGAATGAATCAGAGTAGTTGAATTTCAATACTGTTGACTTACTCATACTCAAAATTTCATGAGTACTTATGAGTAGTGAAAAACGATTCATTGCTGATCACTTTATTTGCAATTTCACATTATTTGTTTTATTGAAACACTCGTTGCTTTCGGCAAATTTTTCACAGGAAAAAATATTCACTGCTAAGGTCGGACTATAAGGTGAATTCAACCACATTCCCGGAATATCATCCAATTTGTAGAGAAATTTTTATTTTTCAGATAATTACATTGGTAACTGTATAGATTCGAATTAGAGTTTTGTCTTACGGTAGCAGTTCATTAGGTCCATTAGGTTTCATTTTGTGAGGAACTCATTCTGTCAATATCATTTTGCATTCAACTTTAGTTAGGTGCAAATTAAGTTACTCGACATTATCTATAATTTCTATAAGGAAACTGATTAATGCACGGAATTTTCTATTCACATGGTCACCTTTCTTACGTTTTTACTTTAGAACTTAAAATCATAATACAAGACAGAAGTACATATTTTTAAATTGAAATACATTTCCTGCTACTACGAACTCCATGATCCATTGTATACCTTGTATGTATGTATATCAAATTTGACTACTTCTTTTTCAATATTATTGATCTGTAATGATTCAACAAGTTGCTGGCTTGTCGGCCTGAAGCCCCATAATAAGTATCCAGAGGCGTTAATTCGCAGTACCTCTTCTGGAAGGATATTTATCATCAAATTGATTTTGGAGTAAATAAATCTTTAAGGCTGCTGAATGGCAATTTTGTGTAGTTTTGTTAGAACCACGTAGTGTTGATATTTACCTTATGGAAACACAAATTCAAAAAGTGAGTTCTCGTAGCCTAGTGAGTATTGTGCTAGACTATTAATAAGAGGATCGTGGGTTCGGTTCCCATCAGAGTCTTTGGTCGTGAAATAGACCGACCATAAAGTCTATGTTATGAATATAATTTCCAATTGTATTGTTATTAATAAATAAATAAAAATAAATAATAATTCAAAAAAGCAAAGCCCAATAGCGCTCGCAATGCACCGTATATCGAAAGAAAAAAGGACCTATAATGGTGACATGATGATTCTTGAACGGCTTTAGAATTGTGTAGCCATTGAATCAGGAGTGAGCTCATGACAAAAAATATTTTTTCAAAAAGGACTTTTCTTTGGTCAGTTTCATATGAGTCTAATTGGCAAAAATGCGAGTCACAATTCAATATTCTTTGTGTTACACTTATTTTTCGTGTTGTTTATGGTTTTCAATCGGAAAAAGTATATTCAGTGCGAAAATAATCAATAAGTGAATAAATGTGCTTTCTGGCAACAGAGTTTGTCATTCTTTGTCGTCAACTATTGTTATCGGTATCGATAGTTCTCATGCAACTAAAACAATACACGATCTGTGATGTACTTCCACATTGCTGGTATGCATTTTTGACTGAGAATTTTATACTGTGTTTATTGGTGTTCTTACAAAATGAATTAATTTTTTAGAATAATAACAGGTTAGATTCAGTTTTCAGTAAAGCATAGCGTTGGTAACATTGTTGTTTGGATGTCATTTTCCTACTATAGTGTTATTGCACATAAACACATACAAGGCATTTAGACAGTAATTAACAATTACAACATAGTAATCCTTTGAAATTTCATGCCACATTAAGACAAAAATAAAAATGTCACTTCGAAATGTGGACCAGCAGGATTATAACCATAAATATACTTCAAAGTGTACTAAGAAATGATTTGAACATAATTGGCTCGCATATCTAAATCTGATTGAGAACTTAAGGAGTATAGTAAAAACAACAGTTAGTGGAAAGTCGTGATAAAATTTGGAAATTAATTCAGGCTGAGTGCTATGATATACACAATTCGGTATGCCAAAATCTTGTTGACCGTATGCTTAGGCGAAATCTCTGCAAGAAGATTAGAACTTAAATTAGGGTAAATATAATATGATTTTTTATAGCTCTCTTTTTCACAGCTTAAATTTTTATTCAAAAAATTTTAACAAAAAAAAAAAATAAGAAATTATTAATCCACAACGATACCGATCCACCTATTCTGAGAATGATGTTATGTATGTACATATATATTTACGTATATTTTTGTTACTTGGTTAACCAAATTTATTGTTTGTTAAACGTATAGCAATATATTTGTCAGAATTGAGATTTAAAAAATCGGTTTCTATGCAATGATTTATACTAACAAATTTGCTTTTGGGTGAAACTACACCTACAATAGAAATTCTTATGAATTGTGTACATGTGCGTATTGCAAATGAAAAGCCATATTTTTTTTACACAGAAAATGCAAAAGGAGGAAACATAATAAAAGTGAAATTTTTCTGAATATTAATTTTTGTTCTGTGAAAGTATTTTAGTGTTTAGTTTTGGTGTTTAACTTTATGCACTTTCTCACTACGTAGAATACAGCCTGTTCGATAGCAAACATGTAAATAAACAAAGAAGTTGTTTTCATTTTGAATACATTCAGTTTTCTTTTGAAAATGTAAATGTCAGTTTTTGGCTTATGACTGGTAACTCAAATGACCATACATTTGATGAAGACTTCAACTCTGCTCTTCAGCCACTGAAAAAGTGAGTCAAAATTTGCTGGCGTCCATATTGATAAAGCAACAAAACGAAGAAAAATCTCCACGCGATTAAATACGAATATCTATGCTCTGTAAAGTATCGGAGATTGCCAGCAATTCTGAACTTTCAGCTGAACTATTCAAAATTTTGTTTCTTAATTTCCTTCATATTATAAAATATTTTCATAATAAATTAAATAACAAAATAATGTACTCTTATCTAAAAGTGTTTAGGGACATTTTTAAAGGAATACCTTAAAATTGGGTGGTTGCATACATATACTTACATACTTAATTTGCCATAACAACCCGTTTAACGGTTTCCGGCCTGCAGCAACACATCTTTCCAGGCGCCTCTGCTTCCTGCGCGCCTACGCCAGTTGGTCACACCATTTGGTCCTTTCAACGGATACAAGGTCGTCCTCTTCGCCGACTTCCGTAGATTCCCTCATCAAATGCCCGTCTCACCGGAGCATCCTCCTCCATTCGAACGACATGGCCGAGCCAGCGCAGTCGCTGGATATTAATACGCTGCAAAACGATTCGGTGAGGAGCTCATACAGCTCCCTGTTGGATCGGATACGGAAATCATCGCCAACTCGTACTGGACCGAAGATCTTACGTAGGACTTTTCTCTCGAACACTTTCAAGGCCGCTGCATCTGTGCTTAATAGGGTCCATGGCTCTACGCCATAAAGAAGCACGAGTAGGATGAGTGTCTTGTAGAGTGTTAGTTTTGTCGCACGAGAGAGAGGTCTCTGCTACTCAATTGCCTATTGAGACCATAGTAGCATATATTGGCAAGAGTAATCCTGCGCTTGATCTCCAGACTGACATTATTATTGGTGATAACGGCGGAGCCAAGACAAATAGATTCCTTGACTGTTTCAAAAGTATAGTTATCGGCCGCACGTCTCTACTTGTCGAAAACATATACTTTGTTTTGCCCTCATTTACTGCCAAACCCATGCTGGTAGACTTCCGTTCAATAGCACTAAAGGCAGCAGTAACACCTCGCTTGGTACGTCCTATGATGTCAATGTCGTCAGCGTACGCAAGCAACTGGACACTTTTTTGAAAAATAGCGCCATTGCGATGCACTTCCGCCTTTCGCAGAACACTCTCCATGACGAAGTTGAAGAGGTCGCATGATAAGAGGTCGTCTTGCTGAAACCTCGCATGGTATCAAAATGCTCGGAGAGGTCCATTCCTACCTTGACGGAGCTACAGGAATTGCTCAACGTCATTCTGTATAGCCTTATCAACTTCGCAGGTACACCGAGCTCAGACATTGCGGCAAAAACAGGAACCCTTATGGGGCTGTCGAAGGCTGCCTTATAGTCGACAAAAAGATGGTGTGTGTCGACCTGTTTTTCGTGAGTCTTTTTCAGGATTTGGCGTAGTGTGAAGATCTGGTCGATGATGGATTTGCCAGGTCTGAAGCCGCACTGATAAGGTCCAATCAGTGTTTCGACGATATTTGCGATAGGGAGAAGGCTTATACCCTTGTAGTTGGCGCATATCTTAGGGTCTCCCTTTTTCAGGTTGCATACATATGGTCTCCCTATATGTGAAACAACGTCCAAATAAATAAATTTTTTTAACAATTGTATTTGATTACGTATGCTTGATGTGTCTTTAATTAAAATACGTATACGACACAGTGCACTTGCAAACAATACCAGCAAGAGCCATAGTAAGTTGGAAACGCTTTCATTACAAAACTATACAGCACCCTTATATTTTTTGTAAAGTCTTTCAAGCACATACATACGTAGTCTATTTAGATGTGTACAACACTTGTTTTATATATTTTTTCTTACAACAGAACAATATTTTTAAAAAAATTTTAAGAAAATTAGCAAAAGAAATAAGAATTCAAATATAAGGTATTGTTTGCGTATACAAAACAAATGTCATTTAAATTGTTTTCTTTGGAAAATAAGTTTTCTTTAAAAATAATTCAAATATAATGGACTTTCTTCAAAAACAAATTGCCAATGTATGCATATACAGTATATGAAAAAAATAATCATCTAAAAGGTAAATTCGATAAGAGTTTTATGAGGAAGTAAAATATTCTCCGATTGGGAGAAAGGGCCTTGTAAAGGCTTAGGTTTATTATTTGTATTGTATTTGTTATTGCACTCTTTTCTCTATTGTTCTTTTGTTCTAACCTTTCAAAAGGCTTTAACAGAAACCCATATACCTGCCTATAATCAGCTTTTGAGCGTGTATCATAGTGGTATCGTATTAAGTGGGGTAAAAAATATTCTGATTAGTTTCCCTAAACAAAATTTTATTAAATTTCAATCGACACAAGGAATCCTTTAACATGCCTTTAAAGTCTCATTAATAAAAAAAAAAAAATTCTGTCATCAACTCAATTACAACATTCGTGGAAACAGCATTCGTGGAAATAGCATTCGTTGGTGTGTTTAGGATTTTTGAATGCAAATGCTTTTATTATATATGTGTATAAAAGGAAAAACTAGAAATGAAAGTTTCCATGAATTTTCGCGTACATTCATGCCATATTTACGCTGCTTGCGATAAAAGTGTAAACTTTTACGGAGAACTTTATTTTAAAAATAAATGTACACGTAAGCAAGCGAACAACTTTAAGCAGGTCAAACCGTTTTATGAAACCTTTTACCACAAAAAGAGAGTTTTTACGGAATTATTTTAAGGTCAATAAAGTTTGCTGCAGTTATTTTATGCTTTACATGAGGCAAAAGTTAAAGTTCGCTTGACATTTAAAATTTTTATTTGCGACATTGTTTATAACCGAACCAAGCTATCAATGGTACATGTACATATATTAAAAAGAAAGTTATATACAATGTTACTTAATTAGAAAAGTTTACAAAGCGCTTAATACTACGAACTCACAATTGTTTAATTTTGTATTTTATTTTTAACTGAAAATTTAATAAACTATACTCACAACAGTAAATTAAATAAATCCTACATATTTTATGATTCTGATTTTTGTATTATATACACTCACGTATTTTATAAGGCTATGAGCACCACTTCACGTAAAAGGCTTTAAAATGCATTTTAAATATTATGGATGAGTCTTAAATATCAAATCTATAATTATTTATTAATGTTTAATGAAAAGAAAAATAAAAACAGCTGAGAATTAGTTTTGTTGATGATGCTTGACCTAGGGTTTGAACCAGAGATCAGCAATGAATCGTTTTTTCGCTACTCATAAGTACTCATGAAATTTTGAGTATGAGTGAGTCAACAGTATTGAAATTCAACTACTCTGATACACTCATACTCACTGCAACATTGATTTATAAGTATAGGTTGCAATGAGTGTGAGTACAACGTTGACATCAAACTCATAACATTCGAAATATGTTTGATTCATACGCCTACTCATTCAGATTCATAAATTTAGAAAAATACTTATAATACTCATAAACGATTCGAGTGATCCGAATCATTCTTTCAAAATATGCAGTCTTAGTTGTTGTTGCATTTACAAAAAAAAAAGAAGAAAGACAAAGACAGTAAGCAAAGCAAACGCACAACCTTCTAGTGAGTATTGTAGTGTTCATACGCGAATCATACTTATTTTGTGATTCTTGTAAATGTTGAGTAAAGTTGATTTCGACAACAACATCATGCGTATTGTTAAGTATGAGTACAATGAGTACTTCAAACTTTGAATATGAGTAGTATGAGTATGATATTAAAATAAGTATGAAATTATGAGTATGCTTAGAATCTACTCATCCTTTTTGAATACTCATTGCTAATCTCTAAACTGAGGCTTCATGTCTAATAAGCTAACACACTATCTACTAGACTACGGCAATTACTTACTTACCCATCCAGTCTATATTCCTCAAATGCACGGACATGCCATTGTGACTTGAACGATGGCTCCGTTAACATAATTCTTGAAAATGTAGTAATGCTCACCAAACATTCACTTTTTCAAGATGCAATAGAGAGTTACATATGTCATAATTTTACTTGTTGTCAGATAACCACACTGACTGAGAAATAAATTTTGGCTTGTATTATATACCCTGTTTTATTATATTCAGATTGCAGGCATCCACAGAGGGCTTAAAAGCGTTGTAAATGCAACAGTCGGTTGGAAAGCTAATGGCATCAGTATTCTGGGATGTGCATAATCTTATATATAAAAATGAATGTGTGTTTGATTGTATGTTTGTATGTTTGTATGTTTGAAGTTTATAGACGATTAAACGGCTGAACCGATTTTCTTGAAATTTTCACAGTATCTTCCTGTATGTCTGGAAGGAGTTATAGGCTACTTTTTATGTTGATATTCCAAATGAGTGAGGGGCCATGCCCACGTATGCTACATACTACATACTTAATATTTAATTGCATTTGAAATATATTACTCATACGCATAGTAGTTACCCCTACAAGTATGCTATCTGTGATTCTTGATGTATAAAACCAAAGAAAATAAAGTGTAAAGAACGACGCGGGGGGAAAGATAGAAGGGAAAGAACAAAATTTTGTAACCAACATTTGTGAAAAAATTCACCAAATAAGAAAAAATATAACCAAAATTAAATTCGTAGACTTTTGTTTTATTTATTTTTTTTCAAGTTTAAATTATCTATATATATAAAAATGAATGTACTTTATGGAATCGTAAACTATGCATTTAATCTTTAGCAAAGTTGTTGCGCATGAGCCGACGAAGGTTTCTAAGTTGGTATAACCAATTTCCGACAGGTGGCGCCACTGAAAATTCTTCGAAATTAATTAAATCGTAAACTGTGCATTTGATCCTGTGTTGAAAAGAAAAGAAAAGAGCATTACTAGCCTCAGAATCAGCATTGAGACTGAAAAATCTTCGAGTACATGCCGCACAGATCCGTTCGCATGAATCACTTGATCGAATGCGTACTACTCAGGCCCGTTCGTCTGAATCATCTGGACAACGGGAAACAAAATCAATAAAATGATTCAAACTTAATTGGATATTTGTCTAATGTCTTTCCTTCAAATTTATTTTAGTTTGTAGTGCAGCAAAGCGCGCAGGGTACAGCTAGTATTCATTATATTTATAATATTCACACTATCTTGAAATATGTAGAAAAAAATCATCAGTAGAGACTATTAAATAGAGTTACTCGAGCATATATTAGTCTTCAAAATTTGTAACCAAACTCATATCAAATGTGATATGCATGTGTAAAAGTAGTGTATCATAAAGTCGAGTTCATTGTACTGCGACTTTTTTACTGTAACTTTTTCATTGCTTTTTTTGTTTTGTTAAAAATTTAAATGAAATTTTATTGGACTAGCCACAGGATATTAAAACTGTGTGCAATTATCATGGAATTTTTAACTTCATTTTATTGATTTTGCTATCATGAATCATCATTGTTCATTATTGAAAGTAATTGAAAGAAATTATTTTTTTTTAAAAAATAAAAATTAAAAACAACATAAAAATCACAAAACAAAGTTATTATATTGCAAATGTTTAATTCGACTTAATGTTGATTAAATATTTAATAATACTTAATAAAAAAAAAGAAATGGCGAATATAAAAAAGCAATTATATGAAAACATTATATTTATTAATTTATCATTTCTTTTTTATATTAATTTTACATTATTTATTAATAAATTAAATGTATTTCATTTAAATTCATATACTTTATGTAGGAATTTCTTTTATTATATTCATGAGGTCACTTATAGTGAACTTGCCAGTGAATGGCAGCTACCCGTTAACCTATCATAACGTTGAGCCAAGTGATATATACAGTGGTGGTCATATAATTAAAACATTTTTTGTTCTGATTTTGTGAAGAGCTGCTTAGAGGAACAAAATATAAATCCCCTGATCTCAATCCAATTGAGAACTTGTGGAGTGAAGTTGAAAAGAGGATGGAAGGCAAAAATCCCAAAAATGCTGATGAATTGTGGCAAAACATTGAAATCTGTTGGAGGCTATCCCTCAATCTTTCTGTAAGCATTTAGTTCAGAGTTTGCAAACAGATGTGCTAATGTCATTAAAAACAAAGGTTACCCCACGAAATATTGATCGCAAGTACAAAAAAACAAATATTGTAATTAAAATTAAAATAGTAAATGGTTTAATTATATGACCAATCCAATAAAACATTTTTTAATATTTTTTCTTTACAGAATTTAAAATTATATATTTAATAAGTGTGCTGGAAACTGTTTAAGTTTTAGATTTAAGATGTGGAAAAATAATTTTGATATCTTTTTTAATTTCCAAAATAAAACGGATAATTTACTATGTTACGAATGTTTTAATTATATGACCACCACGTATATACCGCGATAAAAATTATTAAGATTGCCTTCTAATGGTCCATGATCGAATTGTTTTTCTTTGTATGAATCATAGAAAAAAATCCATTCAGTAGTCATTTCCACACTTTGACTCAAAATTTGGCATGTCCTTGATATCATTTAGGAAATGATTATTACGAGCTGAGTAACATAGAAGTAGCTGCAGTTGAGTAGGTAATGTATTAGTTCAAACCCCAGGTCAGACATCTCTAGCAAAACCAAATATGAAAAAATATTTATTTGGCGATTTACTCTCAGCAGATTTCTGGCAAAAACTTTGATAGTAAATAAAATTGTAATGAAAAGCTTCTCAAAAATCTATCGTTCGGAGTCGACTTCAAACTATTCATGTCTAAAATTAACACACACGGCATAAGCTTGATCGTAATCCTGATTCAAGGGTTGTAATGACTAATCTTCTTCTTCTTCTTATATATAAAAATGAATGTGTGTGTTTATTTGTTTGTTGGTTTGTTTGAAGTCTATAGACGGCTAAACGGCTGAACCGATTTTCTTGAAATTTTCACAGTATCTTCCTGTATGTCTGGAAGGAGTTATAGGCTACTGTTTATGCTGAAATTAGGCAAATAAAATAAAATTAAATATAATAAATAAAAAAAAGTATGAGTGTTATTGTCTAACAAAATATTACGTATACGTCACCCGTCAGCTATATGTAATCTATATATGTATATAAAAATGAATGTTTGTTTATATGTAAGTTATAGAATCGTAAATTATGTATTTGATCATGTTATGATCTTCAGCAAAGTTGTTGCGCATGGGCCGGAGAAGGTTTCTAACTTGGTATGACCTATTTCCGACAGGTGGCGCCACTGAAAATTACTAAAATTGAATTAAATCGTCAACTGTGTATTTGATCATGTTATGCTCTTTAGCAAAGTTGTTGCGCATGAGTCGACGGAGGTTTCTAAGTGGGTGCGATTAATTTCCGGTACATGGCGCCAATGAAAATTATTCAAAATAAATGACAAGACATTGGTCAACCCACACCTCAAGCACGGATGAAAAAAACATTACGAGCCTCAGAATCAGACGAGCAACGAGCATTGAGACCTGAAAATCTTCGAGTAGATTGGCACGAATCACTCAAACAAAGAAAAGTGAGATTAGAAACTGATCGAATGCGTTTGTCTGAATCATCTGGACAACGCGAAACAAAATCAATAAAATGATTCAAAATTAATTGGATATTTGTGTTATGTCTTTCCTAAAAATTTATTTTAGTTGGTGGCGCAGCAACACGCGCAGGGTACAGCTAGTTATGTATATAAATGTACGAGTTATGCTCGGTGTTGTCTGGCACTTCCAACTAAAAACTTTAATGACGTATTCACTCAAATATAACGCACGCTTCCGACTGGAATAGTATAAGTGGTAGTAGGAAGTGACTGCTTCTCACAATCGTCAAAAACTGGGATTTGCTTCAGGCTTCCCATTATATACAAATTGTGGTCTAGCTGTCCCCTAATAATAATCATCCGGAGAGGATGATCAATATTTTTAAAATATAGAACTTCCTGCATTCAATTAGGATATTATTCTTATTATAAAAAGAAGAGACTGGTGTAATAGCAAATCTTCAGAGGCAGGATAAAACACATAAAAGATGCCTTTAGGCACCTAGCACTAGCAAAAATAACGAAGGAAGGAAGTCCCGTACTCTAGTAAGTAGTGCACTGGCTTATAAGCCATGAGACTGTCTTTCAAACATTTCGAACAAACGAAATATGAAAAAATATTTCGGAGAGCAAACTGAAATTGACATGAAAAGTTTCTTAAAAATTCGGTGTTTGGAGTCGACATTAAACAGTAGGTGTCACCACTCATGTATAAAACTAACACTCACAACATGGGCATTGTGAGAAGCCGGGACGTAATCCTGACTAATGGGTTGTAATAGCCAATTAAGTAAGTAAGTGTGTATGGCCAGAAAATTCAAATAAGTTGAGTATACTTTTGCTATCGAAAAGTTTAGTTCGTGTAAGGTCATCAAAGTTACGGACTTAATAACACCACAGAGCATGTCAACATGTGAATCATTTTAATATCAAAATTTTTGTCCAGGATATTTTAATTTAAATCCATTTAATTTTAAATCTAATACTCTATCCATACTAAGTCCTTCTCCTACGCCTATATAAAGAACAGGCGTTAGATAGGTAGAACAGATAGTGAGATAGTGATAGTGAGTCTGCTCATTAACAGAATATAGATGTTCATACAAGATATAGATATGCAGTCTAGTGACGACATCAATTAACGGAAGATAATCGATGATATGAAAACACTGAGTAGCTTTTGATGGTTCGCATATACGTACATATATGACCAACTTTAGTGATATATTTCTTAGCTGGAATTGGAGATCTTTCTTTCCCATTGAGGTGGTCGTCTTCTATTTTTTAAAACCTTGTAGTGTCGGACAAGGTTTCAAATGCATATTTTAATTCACTAGAGCAATTTATAACTGAAAATTCCTGATTAGCTTTTCAGAAGAACCTTCTGATATCACAGACTCTGCTGGTCTTTGGAGAAACTATACGCCGACTGTTGAACAACCAATACGTTAAGTTGTTCTAAACAAACATTTGTTGTGTTGTAGAACATGAAATGATCGAACTCGTCTGATTTTCATTTACTTTAGTTTGAATTTATTTTTGTTTTTATTTCTATTTTAATTTCTTTACTCTATTTCAGGCTGTTGACGTTATTTTCCTGAAATATTATTATGATACAGTCAGCAATTTCTATTTATTTTTATTTTATATTTTTTGTATTATTTCAAAGCAATTAAAATGATTACATATTGAATACGAAAAAACAAACAATTTTTGAAATAAATAATCTGTCAGAATATGTACCTAAAAACCAAATTAAATAAACTAAAAATGTAAAGTACAAAACATATTTTTAATTCATGTTTTTTTATATTTATTTACATGTGTATATGTATAGGGGAAATCTAATGTATTTATTAAAAACTGGTGTTTCTATGAAATATTCCTTTGTGTTGAAAATTCTATTAGGTAAACTTTATTAATTCTGTTAGAAAAATAGAAATAATCCTGTTGACTGAATTAAAACAGTTTATAAATATTGTAACAAAAAAACGAATGTTAAAACAGCCTTAAGCGAATTGATAAAAAAAATTTTAATTTCCAGAATATTAAAGGAAAGAGTACACACATATATAATAGGTGATTGCAATCTTTCAGTCAGAATTATGACCTTAATTCTCAATAATTATAGTAAAAAAAGGTAATAAAATCGATATTAAATTTTAATATTTAATAAAACATGCTTTTGTTTTTTTTATTGTTTTTTTTTTTGATTTAAATTATTTTTTTTCTTAGGATTTCAGTCAATAAACTTACTGTCGTTAACTTTACTTTCGATATATAAGTTCTAGGGGGTTACCGCGTATTTCGTTTCGAAAAGCAAAACTTGGGAGAACTCCAACAAAAATGTCTACATGGACAAAAATTAATAAAAGTACATAAATATTGTGTTATTTTTTTTTATTATAATGGATTGTGTTTCCTTGTGGTTCTATGATGATGATACCATTCCAGAAAGAGTCCAGAGAAAAATAATAAGGGACTCATCAAATATTATGGATCTTGACCAAAAAAAATGCAAATCAACAACAAAAAACTGCAAGTCATCGACCAAAAAAAGCTTCAAGTCATTGTCCAAAAAAATGCAAGTCATCGACATTAAAAATGCAAGTCATCGACCTAAAAAATGCAAGTCATTGACTAAAAAATGGAAGTCAACAACCAAAAACTTCAAGTCATCGTCCAAAAAAGTGAGGTCATCATCCAAAAGTATTCGACCAAAAAAGGTGCAAGTCATCGACCTAAAAAATGCAAGTCAACAACCAAAAAATTCAAGATATTGACCAAAAAATGCAAGTCATTGACCAAAAAAATGCAAGCCAACAACCAAAAACTACAAATCATCGTACAAAAAAGTGCAGGTCATCATCCAAAAAATGCAAGTATTCGACCAAAAAAGCTGCAAGTCATTGTCCAAAAAAATGCAAGTCATCGACTAAAACCTGCAGGTCATTGACCTAAAAACTGCAAGTCATTGACCAAAAAAATGTAAGTCACCTACCAAAGAAATGCAACTTGCGAAAAATACGACATTTTGTTGTATATATATACATATAAATGCATATTAACTCAATGAGAATTATTAAAATTTTTAAGTTCGTTTCCCCAAAATTTAATTTTATATAAAAAGTGTTAGTTTCGTTGCCTATATTTCCGATTCCAATTAAAGCTGGACCCTAAGGAAAACTGTTTTGGAATCCTTGGTACCATGTCTATCCGGCCACTAGGTCCATTTCCCCCCCCACAAGTCCATTTTTTATCCGATTGAGCTCCATTTTATTCATTTAAAGAAAACATTTAGCTTCGACGCGTACATCTCCGGTCCAAAGTAACGCCCGGCAGTAACAAGAACTGTTATGCAGTTCTTGATCCCAAGGCTATTCAGTACACTATGTCCATTTCTCCCACAAGTCCATTTTTATCCGATTTAGTCTCATTGTACAGTCGCAGAACTTTGTATGTAGATAAGATGAAATAAACTTGTGATGGCTCTTTGGTTATTCTAGCAATTCTGTATAAATGTAGATTTGCTGAATCATAGGAATCTCACTATAATGATACAGGTAGAAAGTGGACGAGTGTCAAGCTTCACTGTGTTCTTGGATTACAGTGGCGTAATGTATCACATGATTGTAAATCAATTCAGAGTATGCAGTGAAACATTTTTTGAGTTTATGGCTCCATCACAATAAAGCAACTGATCACTAGTCAGAGGTACTTGTGTGTGATGTGTAGTGTATCACAAGTTTGTAGATCAAATAGAAGTATACATATATTTTGCATTAGACGAGAGCCCCTGGTTCAAATCCCAGCTCAGACATTTCGAACAAAATGAAATAAAAAAATTAATTTTTCAAGGAACTCCTCTCAGCAGTCATCTGCCAAAAACTCTGAAAGTAAATAAAGATTGCCATGAAAACTTTATCACATCTGTCGTTCGGAGGCGATGTTAAAATGTAGGTTTCTCCTGAAAAGTATGTGAATAAAAATATATTTCTGACTTAATAGGTCATTATATCCATTAATCCTAGATTCTCATACCATCCATCTTGTGTATGTGTTAATTTTATTCGTGAACGAGAAACCTACGTACATTTTTTTCACGTGTAGCAGACTAGCGGTCATTTGAATGATTTCTTGAGAATGATTAAAAACTCGTAAGGATGCTCTCAAATGATTACTCACACTGTCAAATTCCATTATTCGAAAATTCGATACATCTACTCGATAATGAAAACCCGTAATACTAGATATAGTATTCGCATGTTTGAAGAAATATTCGCTCCAATGCGAATGTCATAATTTCGGTTTTCGCTTCACAAATCATAATACCTATGTATGTTCACCATCAAAAATGTGCAATTTATTGGGATTCAATAGCGATTGCAGATCGGTGCAAACGATTTGCTTATTCGAATAAGTATTATATTCAGTGTTATTCAAATACCTGTTTTTGTGTAGTGTACAAAATATTTTGTTGATAAAATTACGATACTTTTTCGAGTTCTGGGAGAAATTGAAAAAATGTAGAAAAATAATTTTTTAGAATCGGCAACTGGGCTAAAAAACAAGAAATCAGTAATCGACCTACAAGACGAACTGACCATATCCGCTTGTACTTTAAGAAATATAATTTGTTATCTTTTATACTATGTTCAGACATGCACTTTGATTGAGACAATATTCAATTATTTGAGTACAATATTTTTAGTGTTCAGATATAATATAAGCAATATTCATTTGACAGCTGGTAAACAAAGCAGCTGGTTGTTTCAACAGCATTGTTGTTTTTTTGTTTGTCGTTGTTGACATTTGAGTTGTCAAATATCAACAGAAAGTGTTCGGAAAACTGTAATATGCTCACTGAACGTACTTATGACAGTGCTGTATTTTAAATTTTAATCAATCAGTTTGCATATTTATTGCGCAATAATTAATTGAAATATTGTATGAAATATTGTCCTCACTAATGGCGTATTTTTTGCGTAATAATTAATTGAAATTTTATATGAAGTATTGAACTCAATAATGGCGTTTATTGCGATTTACGCAATAAGAGTGCATGTGTGAACATAGTATGAAGCTGATAGTAAATATGTCTCTCTGGTTATATAAAATAATATTCGAAATGCGTTCGATAGTGTTTATTAAGTCGAATTTTTGGTGGTTGAAATTGTGAGTTTTCTTATAAAGTACGAACAATTGAATGGTTTTTAGCATTTTGTATATTCTGATTCTGTAACTCCTTTTAACTTCAGATGCAGAATATTCTGCATCATCACTATAATTTGTGCGTCATTCCAAATTTCGTTTACATTCCATCATTATAAAAAAGAGTTTTAAAACAAAATTTTATAAAATAACTAAAACTTTTGAAACAAATAGGGAATAGCACTCTTATAACATTACCTAAGAGGTAACTAACTATACATTTCTATGTCGTAATTTACTTGCCATACAAAAGACAACTGAAAATACCGAACTTAGCAGAGTTTTCTTCATAAGAAACGTCATGGAAAAAGTAAATGAAAAAAAAACTAATGCACCTTATCTATGTATGTAAGAATATATAAATAAGCTGTAATGCATCCTTGAAGAATAAATACAAACATTTTTGGTACTTTTCTTAAAGTAATACTTCCACAGAACTTTACTTAGTAGTAACTTTTGTAGTGAGGAAATTAGATTTGCAAATAATAAGTATTAAAAAAAAACAAAATTAAGAGGCTATTATTTCAGGCAGTAACTTAACTTTAATAAACTTTAATTCATGCTAATTAATATTATTAAATGTGCACCTACATATATTCCAATAACCTTTCAGAAATGTTTAGGTTTAGTATTTTCCTCATTTCTCATACAATCATTACTAGCCTCTAAGTATAAGTTGCCAAACTCATGCTATCCTTTTGAATGACCTTTAAAGTATAAATTTATTCCCTCCAATGTTCTTTTTTTTTTTTCTTTCAGAAATAGCAACAACGAATTTATTCTCAATAAAAGTGTATAATGCTATTCAAGTTTAAATTAAATGAGAGTGTAGTAAACATCATAGATACTGAGTTAGTTTTGGAATAAATTACGTGCGAGTAACATAAATATCAATTCATATGATCCAGGTCAGGTAGCAATGTTTTCACGTTCGAACTTAGAAATATTAATCCGCAGGACTTTGCTGTTGTGTTTACGTGCAGACCAACTAAGTCTGCTGAGTTAATATATACCCTCGGCTTAGTCTAGGAGTTCTAGTCTACAATTCATAGTCGAATGTAAAATAATGTTAAATAGAAGCAATGTAACCCTGTTGCCCCTCAATATTTAAGTCAATAGGATTGCCTAAAAATCGTTCATATTGTTGAAATTTGAAACAGCGCTTCGAGGTGATTAATTAAATCATTTGAAATTGTATTGGGATTTTACTCATTATTTATTTATTTATTTATTTATTTATTTATTTATTTATGGTAAATTCAATACAACAAGAACAAGTCTTATTTTACAGTATTGGTTAGTAAGTTGTTATAATGGTTACAAAACAATATAAGAATGAAAATAGAAACATAATTAATTTCAGACCAAAAAGTTAAACTATATTAATATAACAATTCTCAATAAAATAATATTTAAACAAATATAACAAGGAAGGCAAATATAACATGGAATAATTAAAAAAAAAAAAAAGAACTACTACGCAAAGTGCTTAAATATGGCAGTCTTAAAATGGCTTGCATTGGATATTAACTGTAATTGTGGGGGTAGTTGGCTCCAAAGACGAATGGAGTTAATGAAAAAGTGTTGCTCAGAGGCAGCTTTGGTATATTTTATACAATTTATCTTTTTTCCCCTATTAGACCTAGAAAATTGTATTCTCTGATACAAATAGGATGGTTGCTGATTATAAATGATTCTATGCAAGAGCAGTAGTACTCGGCACTTTAGTAAATTATCAAAGGTGATGTTATAAATTTGTTTGGCGTAATGTGATATGCTACTATTTCTCTTGATGCCAAATACATATCGTGCAATACTATTAAAAGTCACATTTAGCCTTCGTCTACTAGCGGCATCACAACTAGCAAACAACTCACAACCGTAAATTAGAGTCGGCAATAAGTATGTTTTGGCTAAAAGCATCCGGATATGGGTTGGTGTGAAATATTGAGTCATCCAAAGATTGCGAAGCATAGCAAACGTTTTCCCGCAATTAGCTTTAATATGATCCGACCAATTAAGTTGCTTGTTGAGAATTACTCCTAGATTTTTTGCAGTCTCAACAATGCTTATATTTATATTATCAATATGTATTGGTGGAAGATATGTCAGAAAAGTTTTTGGTTGTCCGATAATTAAAACCGCGGATTTCTTGGGGTTTAGGCTCAGTCCATTCGCAGATGCCCATAAGTGAATATTACGTAAGTCCTGGTTTATTGAATGTATACAATTAGGCGCATCATCCACTCCACAACTAATGTATAGCTGTACATCATCAGCATACATATGTACTCGACAATGTTCTACATGCAATGGAAGATCATTAGCATATATGGAGTATAAGAGTGGACCAAGTATGGAGCCCTGTGGTACACCCCTTGGCGTTGAACAACTTCTCGACATGTTCGAGCTATGATAAACACTTTGGCTCCTATTACCTAAGTAAGATGATAATAATTTTAACGCAGTTGGGGAAAAGTTGCACATATGTTTTAACTTATGAAGTAAGATAGAATGATGCACTGTGTCAAATGCTTTAGAATGGTCAAGCAGTATAAGAAACGACATGGTATGACGTTTATCAACCTGAAGTCGGATTTCTTCAGTCACATCAACTAAAGCACTAATGCAGCTATGCTTGGGTCTAAAACCAGATTGCCTTTCATTAAGCAAGGAGTTGGTATGTAAGTGACGGCTTATCTGCGTATATATTAATTTCTCAAAAACCTTTGACAAATACGGCAAGATGGCAATCGGCCGGAAACTCTTGTCTGGTTTTAAAATGGGAACAATTTTGGCATGTTTCCACATAGAAGGAAACGTAGAAGTGGTAACTATCGTATTAAACAAATGGGTAAAATAAGCGAGTGTGTAAGGTAATGTAATCCTAACAAACTTTGGATGCATTCCATCATAACCAACAGCATTAGATTTTACATTAAGAAAGGACTCCAGTACCTCCTCTCGAGTGAAGTTTATAAAATTGAACTCAGGTGTTTGTTGTCGACCCAGAATTACGTTGTCATAATAATTAATGTTTATAGGTGGCATGGGAATATTCGAGAATTGACGATTCACTTCGTCGACATCTATTATCTCCGTGTCTGCATTGCCACTATTGACCAAACCCATCCTATGAATCTCTCTCCATTTTCTTTTCGAGTCAATACATATTCGAAACTTATTTTCATAAAACATAGACTTGGAATTTCTTATCTTCGCATTTACGGCAGATCTTGCAGATTTAAAATTCTCATAAAGCTCCGGTGTTTTAAACCGTTTCCATCTGGAGTACGCATGATTTCTGATGTCAATTAGAGACTTTACCTCAGAAGTAAACCAAGGTTTACTATCCCGTAGGGATTTCGATTTTATTCGAACATATTTATCATAAAGATATCGTAGATTGCTATTAAAAAAATTCAATTGGTCATCAACATCAGAGTTTAGGAACACATGATTCCAATCCAGAGATAATAATTCAGTACCAAGAGACTGAAAGTCTATATTCTCGAAGTCTCTGTATTGAAAATTTCCTGTTTGAGCACCCCTTAGAGGGTCAAAATCATAAGATATAAACAGTAAATCATGTCGTGAAAACATTGATGCAGATAGTTGGTCAAAGAGCAGCAAGCGAAACACGTTATTGGTGAAGCAAAGGTCAAGTAAAGTGCTTGATGTGGACGTAAAATGGGTAGGAATTCTCTTGTTGGCTAGGTTTAGACCAATGGAGTTCATGTCCTCTACTAAACTATCATCCTCCAAAATATTGGCATTAAAATCACCAGTCAAAATCACATGGTTACATCCAAGAGTGTAAGTACTCAGCATTTCCAACATTTGGTTCGTATTGATGGTTCTATTAGGTCTATAGATTGTACCCAATAAGAGTTTATCACCGTTGTTATAAATTTCCACTAGGATGTACTCAATACTGTCACCAGCACCATTCTTGACAATCTCTCTGCATGTAATGCTAGCTTTTACGTACACAGCAACACCACCACCATTTGTTGTCCTATCGGAACGAAATAGTCGATATCCATTTAAATTATATATACTGCTACTAACATCCGTAAAGAACCAAGTTTCTGAGATGCATATGACATCAATTTTCGAATCTTCAAAAATTAAACGGAACTCGTCCATTTTATTGTTCAAACTCTGAGCATTAATATGGCATATCTTAAGTCCAAGATCATTTTTACATAGAATCCTAAGCATAATTTTCAGATTTTCTCTAGAGCCAACCCTCGTTTCATTAAGATCCAGTATCATGGTATTTATAAATTTTCCTAACAATGCAAGCAAAAATAGAGTCTTCAAAAAGCACAATACATAGTATAATTACAAAATAAAAACAAATAAAAACAAATATTTTGGTATTAACATATAATTTTGGTAAAAATTGAATTAAAAATATATATATTTTATTGATTAACTTAGTGTAAAATATTAGAAGAGTTAATGTGAGGTCGAAAAAACTGGTCCAATGCATCTAATTCATCAACTCGCGTTGGTTCATCGCTTCCCAATGTTTTAATGTATACAAATCCTCGGTGGGTAAATGCTGAAGAAATAAGCTTATCCTTTTTTAAACGGTGAGCGCGGAGAAATATTCGGTGGTTTTCAGGCGTAAGATTCTCATTCAAGTAAAATGGAGTTTGACTCTCAAACCCAATAAGATTTAATCGGAAGGGATCTTTGTTTTTTCTAACATAACATTTAACTGACGTTAGAACATAGTTTCTATCATATGGTCTTGCAAATTTTATTATAATTGGGGCATCTTGCCCCTTGTTAACGTGCCTATCTTTATTTACGTAGCTGTTGTTCTTCTTCGATTTTATTCTAAAAATTTCTTTTACGTTTGGGGGATCAATTCGAATCACCCCACAAATTTTGTTGAATATTGCAAAAAGATCCTCATTATCATACTGAGGAATACCGTTGATACGCAATTCATCAGAAACCGTAGAATTCTCTTTGTTTCTAACATATTTTTTTAGAGCCTCAACTTCCTTTTCCAGTTTATTATTTTTTTCTGCCTGTGCTATTAATTTTTCCGACGCTGTATTTCTTATTCCTTGCATGTCTGCTTCAAGAGCAGATACTCTCTCAGATAAATTGTTTAACTTACTCATCGTAATGCTTAATCTCTTGTCAATCTCATTTAAGAGACGTTCTTCATAGTCACGGAACATTGTTTGTATATTCGTTTGTAACTGTTCACTTAGTTTCTCAAATCGTTTATCCATTACTTGTATAATCCTTAGTGGAGAGTTAGTATTAGGAAGATAGAGAGATTCGCGCTCTGTACACCCACGCATCTTTGGTGTGTTATCAGTAAGAGAAGTTCGGCTGATTTCTCTTAATTGTTTCTGTAAGGGAGAGTTCAGTTTATCCATATTTAAAACCGGTTTCTGCTTTTGTTGTTGTTTGTTGTTTTCTTTATTTTTGTTGATATTCTTGTTTCGGTTTCTTAGTTTATATTTATACATTTAGTTCAGAAAGAGTTTTTTTCTTATGTTTGTTTATTGTTTTTTGTTTTGTTTATTGTTTTTCTTATATTATCGGTTTTTGTATTTTGGGTAAGTGTTTTTGTTTATGTTATTTTCAATATTAACATTCAATACTATTATCACAGCTGAGTTTTGTTTATGTTTTGTTTTTGTTCTATTTTGTATTGTATAACACTGACATAGGTATCTATTTGTTGTTGTTTGATTGCTGTTATTTTCAATCCTGTGGATATGAGTCACTCGAAAGTTAATAATGTGACCGTTGAATAATATATTTGTTATTGTAAATTTTAATTATTTCACTTGGATTAGTGTTCTGTTGCTATGCGTTTCTTTTCTTTTGTTTTTAAATTTAATAAGTACAGAATTGTTTTTGTTCACTGTAAAATTATTTTGATTTTATTTGTTATAGAAAGAGGAGCTCAAGCATAAACACGTCTATTCGCTTCAAGGTACAGATTGGTCTGATTATAATACAGTGCGTGCTAGATCGCCTGTTAATGGATGGTATCGAATATTCTAGTGAATGTTTTAATATAATACATAGGTTGTTTACAAGATCGGTATTGTCTGCAGTTAGTTTGCCGATTTTAATTACCAAAAGCGGTGAGGGCTTGGATGCATTAGCTTATTTTTTGCAAAATCGATTTTTGTTAGCAAAATCGGCGAGGGCTTGGATGCAAAAACTGATTCGTATTTTGTGTGTTCTCTAATCAACAATCTAGGGCACCCCAAAAAAATTTTAATTAGTTTAAGACTAGGCCATTAGATTGGTAACTCCACAACTTACTTACTTACGTAATTGGTCGTTACAACTTTTTAACCAGAATTACGACCTAGCTTCTCACATCACCCATGTTGTGTGTGTGTTAATTTCGCCCATGAGCGGAGGTACCTCTTACAATTTAAAGAACAATTTTCTGTTAAATGTTATTTATTTTAAAAGTTTTGAACAGAAGAGGGAAGTCGCCCAAGAAATATTTTTCATATATCGTTTCGTTTGAGATGTCTGAGCTAGGGTTCATAGTAGACTACGGCGAAAACTTGTGTGTATTTTGGTTTGTTCACTTGATTAAGATTTTATGTAAAAAATTTTTAATTATTAATTATTAGATTGGGACTCCACGCGAACTTCATTATTACGAATCAGAGATCAGCAATTAATCGTTTTTTTCGCTACTCATATGTATTCATGAAATTTTGAGTATGAGTGAGTCAACAGTATTGAAATTCAACTACTCTGATTCATTCGTACTCACTACACACATTGATTTATAAGTACAGGTTGCAATGAGTATGAGTACAATGTTGATATCAAACTCAAAACATTCGAAATATGTTTGATTCATACGCCTACTCATTCAGATTCATAAATTTAGAAAAATACTTATAATACTCATAAATGATTGGAGTGAATAATTCATCAAAATTTTCAGTCTTAATTGTTGTTGCATTTACAAAAAAAAAAAAAAAAAAAAAAAAGGTAGAAAAAACGATGACAGCAAGCAAAGCAAACAAACAACCTTCTAGTGTTCGTACGCGAATTATACTTATTTTGTGATTCTTGTAAATGTTGAGTAAAGGAGAGTCGAAATCAACAATATCATGCGTATTGTTAAGTATGAGTACGATGAGTACTTCAAACTTTGAATATATGTAGTATGAGTGTAATATTAAAATAAGTATGAATGCGTATAAGTATCAGAAATTATGAGTATGATTCGAATCTATTCATCCTTTTTCAATACTCATTGCTGACCTCTGTTACGAATGAAGCCACTAAAATAGTGGTTAAAAAGTAAACGAATCAAATAAAGTAATTTGAAAGCCGTAGACACATAAAGAAGAATTAATCGAATATTGCAGTTTCCAACACGTTACGTTGTTGACCCTCATCAACATGGTAATGAACATTAAAAATTTCAACTACATTTAGGAAAAAATTTCTTAAGAATTAAACTTTAATTATCGGATGATGCTCATAACACTTTAATACATCCCTTTATTTGTTTTTCATTTATTTCATCTATCGATTTGAAGTGTCTGATACTCATCAATCAACCTCACTTAGAACAAAATCAAAGTGTTTTGTTTTACAAGATAAAAATCAAATACCGTGAAATTAATAGTTTCCCCTCAAACGTTTAAATATTTTTGTATTTTTGGGTTACATAAACTCTATAAGAAAATATGGTTGTGGTGCGATTGGATTATTGCTTGTAAATTGTGGTAAAATATTCCTTTATGTGTATGCCTCACAACAACTATAACCATAACACCATTTTGGGGGAAATTTACACAGATGAGTCGATAGTACAGTTTGGCCTTAGTTTGATTTTCATTCAGTACAACATAAATTATGATATGCATTCCGTTAAAAACCATGCAGTGAGAGTAATCAACTTCTTGGAATTTCTAAATTGCTTATCTCTTCAGTGGATCATTTTATGGAATATTTTTGGTTCACTGCTGCAGGAAACAGGAAGCTAAATGGCACACCATAGGAGTGCGCTGATATAAAATCCAAATTGTCCTTTAAAGCAGCTCGATATCGATTTAATAGATTCACTAATAAACACAATTGTAGCATTTGGAGTGAAAATACGCAACGCAAGCCCCTATCAAAATACTACGGTACGTTTCATTGGAAAATAATTTGCCAGGGAGATGTATCGAAAACAATATACATATGTAAGGAAGGAGGTGAGAGTCAATAATGAATGGGATGAGATGTTGTATGTGAAATAGCTTGTATGCAGTTTTAACAGGAAAGTGATTTCTGGTATTAGCTTAAGATACATGCAAACATACATAATTGGACATTACAACCCTTCAGCCAGAATTACGGCCTAGCTTCTCACACCACTTATATCGTGTGCCTTAATTTTATACGTGAGTGGTGGGATCTACAGTTTAACGTCACTCCGAATGACAGATTTTGAGAAACTTCTTCATGGCAGGTTTATTTACTCTCGGAGTTTTTGCCAGTAATCTGCTGAGAGGAAGTCGCCGAAGATATATTTTTATTTTTCATATTTCGTTTTGATGTCGTGCGTGTACGTGCGTGTGTACGTGTAATAAGCGAACACACTACCTACTAGACTACGGCGACTACGTAACGTAAGATATCTTGTTTAAAACTCTCCTATTGAGAAATATAGCTGAGTGCTACCGGCAGCATACATGGGTTGTGGATAGTTTAAAGTAGGTGTGGAGAACTCAGCGATCTTGGACAAAGGAATACTGTGAAATAACTGGTTACCCTACAACAACAATTATGAATACCTTGAGATAGTCAAGCCAACTTGGCAAGTCGTTTGGCGGCATTAAATATATAGAAAGATATTTCTCACTGGAAAAGCACTGTCAATCGAATCAAAGGATCAAAAGAATGCTTTATGCATCCAAAATTTGCTAAAACCAATATCATAAATAAGCCACCTTAATCCTTTATATATCGCAGTAGAGCTTTATTAAGACTTCTGACAGACGATTAAAACTCACAACGAAAGCCTCTTTCTTTTCCTGAACTCCTTCCCATTTCTACATATCCAGCAGTATTCTGGTAGACATCACAATGTCCCATAAGGAGTCTTATAATCCGTAACGAGCTAGATCATCCACCGATGATAGATGAATAAGCGCTCTAAACTTCTTAGACCCCAACGTGTGTTCTTTCGAATACATCTCCAGTTTGGAGGATTAAGACTAACAATCATAAATGCTCCTTAGGGCTGCTAAAAGTGACGAGACACTCATCAGACAAATTTAATCAGAAGAAGCAATGTCAGCCATAGCCTCAAAACCCAAAATATCTCTGCCTAGAGAATGCTACGGTTGTCACCTAAGCTATAATGAAGCTCCTATTCTAGATCCTAACAAAATAGTCCGGCAGCAGTATATTCACAATAGTCTCCTGGTACAATTTAGTTTCCCAAATGCCTGGATGTCAGATTCGCTGCACCATCAAAAAACCATTCCTCCAATTGCCATTAACTATAATAGGACTGATCTATTGCGTTCGGGAAATCGCTTCCTCTTTCCTTTACCACTAATGACGTTAATAACATATGAAGAGCTGGTGTTCAATTCGTAATTTTAGTTCCCCATAAGTTCCAATACTCCCTTCATATGCATTATGTTATATGGAATCCTTACAGGGAGATGAGAATGAGTGATTATCCCTTATCGAGTTAGAGGAACTTTGTAGACTCCAAGTTTTCACAGTCCCCAATCTTGATTTCCCTTGATGAAGGAGAGGTAGACATTACTGTCATCACAACTTCACGAACTCAATGAGACTTACTACAATCAGCTCTCACCTTTCAAGTGAGTTTTTTCCATTCGTGTCAATTATTGGTCCTTGAAGAGAGGGATTAATTGCTGGATTTCTCTTTTTTGCAGACAATTGAATCCGAAAGCAGAACATGAAGTCCAGTTTAGCCCTTATTATGAGATTCTCCTTACGAGAAGCTTGCAAATGCCTCCCTTTGACTCTTTCCTGTCACCTTTCTTTTTTGCTTCTCCTCTCCCTTTCACAAAACCAGGCATACACCAACACTTTTACTATTTTTTTGGAGAAATGGTTGATTTTTAGATGGTTGAAGTCGTTGCGGGTCCCTTGCGTTATCTTTAAATAAAGGAATGATTGTTGAGAAGGGGAATTTGGTTTCATTCTTTTGTAATAGTCACAACGTAGTCTGCATTGCCTCTTTCAGACAGTGGGAAAACCGAATCTGACTTTAAATCCATATCTTCAACAGGTATAGGGTGTTTTTTATAGAGGTATAGAACTTTAAGTTGGCATTACTTTTCAAGATGGCGACCGATTTAACAGCTGTCAAGTGATTTATTCTCAGTTTGGTTTGGCAATTCATCATGAATAGGCTCACGCCTGAACAACTCTTGCAAATAGTTCAATTTTATTTCGATTAATTGAAAGACACGTTTGGTGACCGCCTAATTTCACGTTTTGGACCTGTAAATTGCCCTCCAAGATCTGGTGATTTAATACCGCTAGACTACTTTCTGTGGGGCTATGTAAAGTCATTGGTCTATGCGATAAAGCCACAAACGCTTGACCATTTGGAAGACAACATTCGCCGTGTTACTGCCGATATACGGCCACAAATGTTGGAAAAAGTCATCGAAAATTGGACGTCCAGACTGGACTACATCCGCGCTAGCCGTGGCGGTCAAATGCCAGAAATCATATTTAAAATGTAATGCCACAAGATTATCTTTCGGATAAATAAAATTCATGTCAATCGAATAAACCATCGTTGTTTTATTGCAACTTAAAGTTCTATACCCCTATAAAAAACACCCTATATTATCGTTGAGGAACAACTTGGAGACTTTTACCGCTGTGAGTATATTTTTGAGTACGACGTTCACGTTTCTTTTATTTTTTTCCCCAGAAAAGCTTTGGGGTCGAAAAAGAGCGCTGAGTGCAAACCATTTACTAATATTTCATATTGGGAGAAAAATATACGCTATTTGCGAATTGGAAAATATCAAGAAAGTCATCAATTTAAGTCAAAGTATTGTCTCGTTACAAAGGTAGCCATATATCAGGACGAGATTGCTACCCAGGTGGGGAAAGATATGTTAACCAGTGACTTTATTTATTAATTTTTTTTGTGGAAAAGACAATTGCAGCAAAGCGATCAAACATTATAGTCGATTGAGTGGCACGTTTTAGTTTTACTTGTACTAGCTTTAAAGAACGCGTCGTTGAACAGGCTGATAGCATTACCTCCCTATTTTGGAAATGTATTGTTAACTATTAATTGTTTTACAACTACCATGTGTCAATTTTAAATGGTTAGTAATTGTAGTCCTAACCTACTTTTTGGGTAAACTTCAGTAAAACCCTTGCTGATGCATCCTAAGACTCATAACATATGTTTAATTGTTCGAACAAGTACTTCAAATACCATTAAAGGCAAAGCATTTTCCATTCTAAAACAGTGAAATACAGATTGATTAAATGTTTGAATTGATTCCAGATAACCACAATTTGCTGCGGTATATGTGTGGTGATATGAAATCAACTCTATGAAAAGGAAACGGTAACCAAAGCAATTGTGCAGCTGCTGTTTATCACCACTGATAAGCATACAATCTATGTATTGAACTCGTTAGAAACAATTTAAAAATTCTTTCCCTTCATTTAAAAATCCTTATAAGGTTACCCTCTTCACAAAATTTGTAACATGCTTAAGGTTCTTTACAGTATTCTGTTTGCAACAAAAATCTGTTGATTATTCGTTCTTTAAATCAACACTTTTTCTCTGCCCTGCAAACGTCTGTAGCAGAACGTAACGTAATGAATGAAATCATGATGTGCATAATTCTGTACAAGAGAACAAATCGGTTATATAATGCAATAGCAACTCAGTCAATGATTTTCCAATAGAAAGCAAGTATTTGGTAGATACTGATAGAATCCGTGGTTACTATAGCAGTGGTAGTGTGTGGCTTAGCCAAAAATCCGTTTGTAAATGAAAAGTTTACGTAACGTAAACATGTAAAATAGAGGCAACATGCCATAAAAATTAACGCACAAGCATATAAAGCCTTAAAAATGCAAAAGCAAATGTAATGTTAGCTGTGAAACCAATGTAATGTGTACAAATTACAAACAGAGGATTGATTGGTGATAATAGGCAAACATTTTTCTTGTACTATTCAAAGGCGAATGCCATTAATTTTCCTTCCATTCGATTAATGGCTAATGACGTAGATGCTGACCCATATGCAGGAATACTACAGGTTCTAAAAAGAAGAATGCCTGCGAGTACATACATATGTACGTACATAATTGATCGTTACTACCGCTTAGTCAGATTTACGAACGAGCTTCTTACACGACTTATGTTGCGTGTATTTATTCTATACATGAGTCGCGGGACCTACAGTTTAAAGTCGATTCCGAACGAAAGATTTTTGAGAAACTTTTTCGTTACAATTTTGTTTTATTCTTTTTTTTTTGCCAGAAATATACTGAGAGGCTGTCGCCTCAGAATTATTTTTTCATATTTTGTTTATTTGTCTGACCTGGGGTTTAAACCGTGGCCTTACGCCAATACACTACTTCCTAGATTATGACGATAAGTGCGTATACAGAAGTCTAATTATATCTTTACTAACTTATGTCATAGTGGTGAATTGGACTTTGACGGATGGAACACGCAACATTAAATTAAATAGAAAAGTTCAAATAATGAGATGTTGAGAGATGATAGGTTTGATGACAACATAATCTACAAAAGCAATGGAAACAATTGGTCAATTCACACAAGCCGTTGTATCGTTGTATTGAGTGTATTGTTGGAAGCTTATACAACAGTGTATGCTTGTTGTTAATAATTTTCATGTAAAAATCCGATACACTTATACACATTTTTTTCATATGTTTTTAAAAAGCTGTATTGGTTTTGTGCTATCAAATTGTTTGAATGCCAAAAATTATGAAGAAGAATAAGAAGAAGACATTTGAAATACGAAATACACAATACAGCATAGCATTGAGCGTTCACAAACAACCAAGTGTATTCAATACAACATACACTATACAAAGCCGTGTGAATTGGCCAAATATTCCTCATTCAACTAATAGAGATACCTGCTCGATAGGACCAGAATTTTCTTGCGGCTACCGGACCCTAATGCGTTCGAATGTATGATCTGGCTAAGTGAAAACTGAGTAAACTTGGCATATAAACGAGTTAAACGTCTTCACTGAAAGTCAAATGACTACTACGGCAATAACATCCAAAGACTGTCTTGAAATATAAAAAGGGGATTAACAATTACTGCAGGCTGGGTACAGTACGTATTACATGAGCACCTAAACATCAAGGAGTGATGGGAAATAGAGAAAGGGAATGGTTTGGCTTATAAAGTTGGTGTAATATCATAAGCTTGGTTAACTCAATGCCTTTCAGTGCATTCAAGACTATGTATTCTAAAAAAGTGGCCGGTAACGTCACAACGACCATTATGGAATATTGAAACAGTATATAGAATTACAAAAATACTCTTAAGCTATTCGGAGGGGTTGAAAGTATGATAAACTATTTTAAAACTAAGTAAGTAGAACTTATGAACGTTTTCTCGGGACAATCCGGGAATTTTGTACAAGATACAGACTTCCTACAGCAAGTATGGTTAGCACATCTTAATGGTGTACATACAAAAGGCCTATTTGTTAACATAGGGGTATGACGATACGTGTGAAGCCCTTGTTGCGTTGATCTCCTCTCTTTCAACCCACCTATCCAACTTTCTACTTAAAGTTTCAAATATTTTATAATAAAGCAAACGGGTGATTTTTTTTTACATGGGTTTTCAGTGTATATGTTTCAAGTATAAAAAAAGAAAATTCGTAACATGTGACAATGTTGAAATTGCGCAGTAAGCTTGAAAAGTTAAAAAGATGCATAGCGTTTGCAAATTCTTGAATTTTAGTATTAAAATTCGTGTTATTTGAGAAGTATATTCGTATCGAAAAACAAAGTGAATTTCCATAGAACAGGAAAATTGCAACGTTACAGTGAATGGAGAGCATCGTGCGATGCGATGATTACAAACTTTCTTTTTTGGCAATTAGACTTGGTTAACATTTGATATCTGCAGATGGTGCCACATGCAACAAGCGATATCAGACCTACTGGCCACCAGGATCATGCGACTTGAGTCCACTTGACAATTTTTATAAGGTTGAGCTCTGAAAAAAAACGCATTGTGGTTACCATTGATTAGATACTATTCGAAATGCTGACAAAAGCATTCGAAAATGGCACTCACGGAAAAATCGTTAAATATAAAATAACAGACAAATAAATATTTTATTTAGTTTTACACGTTTTCTTCTTTACTTTATAATTCTTTTTAAGCTTTTTTAAATAAAAAAAATTCCTAATGACAATACAGCTTCATATAGTCCCAGCATTGACCTTTCCGCCTGTAATTTTACTGAAGCATATGGCTGCTATTTTTTTCTGTTTTTTTTTTCTTCTTTCTCCTTTCTTCCAGTTTTATATTTTTAAATGTTTCCTTCATATACAAACACTTTTCTTAATTGCCCTTTTGATTCAAGTTAACAACACTTTTGTGTTTCTAAGAACATATTTTATAAAGAATATGTATTCTTATAAAGAACCCTTTGGTTAAAAGGGTTAGAAAAAGCCAGTGCAGCACTTTATTTCAAGTGTTTTTGTATTAAATTTCATATTTATTGTGTTGCCTAGTGCTTTAACAAAAGACCAATTGACCGACTTTTAAATTGATTTCTTTTGTATACGCTTGCAAATTGAAAAGTTATTGGAAAAATAGAAATTGTTTTTCGCTTTTATTTTTCTTTATACGAAAATGCCAATTGAATTGCTTCCAAAGGAAATGGTAGTATAAGTGTTCTTAATTTCGATCTTTATTGACAGTAAGAACTTTTTAAAAGTTGTTAATTAAGTACCAATAAAAGAAAAAAAAATTTAAATAATTGCTTGGTTCTCATTCATATGACGAAAAGTACCAGAAGGAAGATATGTCAGCGTCTATAGCTGAGATAACTATAAAGTAACAAAAAAAAACTGAGGCGAAAAAGAGATTATAAACAGAAAGGTAAGACTGAAAGTAAAGATGAAAAATAAGAAAAGAAAAGAAGAAAAGAAGAAGAAAAAGAGAAGGAAAATTTTTGATATACAAAAATCTTCTAAATCTCTCAAAAATTTCTGGAATACTATCCAAAGTCTATGAGTCTGAATTTGAGCCAGAAGATCTAGCATTCCTGTTGGAATACGCTTACTTAGTTTATGGGTTATTATAATCCTTAAAGCAGGATTACGATATAGCTTTTCACACCACTCCTGTTATATGGGTGGTGGCAACTACAGTCTAAAATCCCCTCCGAACGACAAATTTTTGAGTACTTTTTCATGTTTGCGGAGTAGTCACCGTAGTCTAGTAGGCAGTGTATTGGCTTATTAGACGTGAGGGCATGTTCCAACAAAACGAAATATTAAGAAATATTCCACCGGCGACTTCCTCTCAGCAGATTTCTGGCAAAACCTCTGAAAATAAAAAAATAAAAATTTCTGTGAAAAGTTTCTCAAAAAGTCGGCCGTTTCAAAGTCGACATGAAACTTTAAGCCCCACCACTCATGTATAAAATTAACACACACAACATAAGTCGTGTGAGAAGCTAGGTCGTAATCCTGACTGAAGGCTTGTAATGACCAATTATGTACATATGTATGTAATCACACAGTAGTCGCCGTAGTCTAGTAGGTAGTGTGTTCGCTTATTAGACGTAAAGCCCGGGTTCGAGCGCCAGGCCAGACATCAAAACGAAATAAGAAAAAAAATATTTCTTCGTCGACTTCCTCTTAGCAGATCTCTGGCATAAATTCTGGGAGTAAATAAACCTGCCATGAAAAAGTTTCTAAAAAATCTATCTTTCGGAGTCGACGTTAAACTGTAGGTTCCGCCACTCAAGTATAAAATTGAGGCACACAACATGAGTGGTGAGAGAAGCTAGGCCGTAATCCCGATTGAAGGGTTGCAATGACCAATTATGTATGTACTATATGTAATCACACAGCCTGAAGAAAATCTGCGCCACATATTTTTACATAAGGATCTTCTGAAATGGAAGTGAAATATTGTAGTTTGCAATTCAATGACAAATGTAGGTAAATTACTGCGAAAACCTTTTCATTGCTTGCTAGGATGGAACTACCATAGGGCAAAAATAGGCTGTAAAATTTGCATCATCAAAAAATTAATCATATTAGCACTGTCAGTTCCATCGAATTAAGCTGCAGCTGACGGAAGCTTTTGCAGATTTCTTTGGAAAACAGTGACAGCAAATTCTTAGTAAATCAAATGGGGAATAAATATATCAAGAAAAAAGCTACTACATGTAAACGGATGCGTGTTGTAAATGCTGACCATAATGAAATGATTGACTTTATAAAAAATAAATATTGTGTGGTAATAAATTGTATTAATGCACCAGATATTATAAAAAACATTCACCGTAAAGATTGCTAGGCGTATAAAAAGAGAAGCAAAAATCATAAATTGAATTGATGACGTAAAAGACTATACCATACATGGCTACAAGAGCAGATAGAAACGTGTTATCGTTATTGATAGAAAAAAAGTCGATTTTAATTCTGTTTAATGAAAACTTTATTAAAAATGTTGGCGATTCTTAATTAAAATGTCAAGTTAAAGGGAAGGTTAAAATAATTTTGTTTAAAATTGTAAAAAAGAATTGTCAGCAGACATTGCATACACAAAACAATTGGTCAGGGCAACTATTCTGTCGGGATATAGACCTACCTTCTAACATCACCCATGTTGTGTGTGTTAATTTTATTCATGTATGGCAAGACCTACAGTTTGAATTCCACTATTTTTTTTTTAAGAAACTTTTCAAGTCAATTTTTTTGTTTTACTTAATTGGCTATGCCATCTCTAAATCGTTCTAGGTATGCCGCTTTTAATCAAGATTTTATTAAAAGAAAAATATGCCTTCAAATCAAATTAAACAGCAAAAAAAAAATGCGCTAACGAAACATTTATGCATCAAGTAGTTCATGGTAATGATGGCATGCACTCTTTGGATGCACATCATGGCAATGGCAAAACTCTTTTCATAACTTGAACTTTGGCAACTACTATGTACGAGTATATGAGCACGTCGCAGAGAATTTCCTTGACTCTTTCATCTTCAGGAATTGCAGCTACTCATTATTGAATGAGCTTTAAATCCTTCCTTTAATGAAAGATTTCCATGAAAAATAAAATTCATTTGGCCTTGCTTTAATACTGTTCAGCGATCAAGCTGTAAGCTGTAAGACTTTCAAAGCGATTACTGTTAATTGGTGATGGCAAAATGTCAACCGATAATTATGTATGTTTTCATCAAAATTTCGAGAGATTTTTAAATATTCCCACACTCAAAAAGGAAAATTAATTAGGAATGTCTTCCCAATAGTAAAATTGATTGGTTGTGTGAAACAGCAATATTGGCAGTAAAAAATAAGAATCTTAATTATTTGAATTTCGTCATTTAATTTCAAATATTTGGCGTATTAATTCAAAAACACATTGAGTAAACGATCGAGAGCGAAACGCAGAAATCATCGGCAATGTCCGTGAGAGTTTGCAGAAGAATCCAAGATAGTCGATTTCGCGTTGCTTACAATACTCGGCTTTTCACGAACCACAACTTTCGTTGTTATTTAGGACTGTGCCATTAACAAATTCCACTCATACAGGAACTGGAGTTAAGCGGCAATAGACAACGATTAGTGTTTACTTAATGGACTCTAAAACAGTAGCTAATAGATCATAATTTTCATGGAAAAATAAGCTGTACTGAGGAAGAGCATTTCTGGATGAATGGGTACGTGAACAAATAAATTTGTTGGAATTGGGCTAATACCAATTGACACAAACAATTGGTTCAATTGATCCCGAAAAATTCAGTGTTTGGTTGGCCAACGCGTCAATGCCAACGGCTAGAAGTATACTTCGATGATTACCAATTTATTTTGGCTTGAATGGACACCAAGGACATGTTGTTTTAATGGGACTGCGCTACATGTCGCAGACACATTGTGGTCTCACGTGGAGATGATGTGAAGTGCCCATCGAAATTGTGCGGCATCGTTAGAATGTTTCTTGAGGGGCCTCAAATCCAACATAACCCATGTCATAGGCCTGACTTTTGCGCCAGGGTTATGGAAAATTGGATATTTGGAGTGTGCTCCACCTAGAGAAGCACAGCCGGTAATTTCAATGACGCTATATACCATACGTAAGGGCTCAAATACGTCTTTCAAACTAATAAAAATGTTGATGATATCTTACAGTTTTATTTAAACGTAAGATAGGAAGCGCTTAATTAAAAACCCGATATATTACAAACATTGTATTGTCTTCAATATTTCACCGTAATCGAGTAGCTAGTGTGTTGACTTATTAGATGAGAGACCACGAGAGACATCTCCAGCAAAACGAAATATCAAAAAATATTTTTTCGTCGATTTCCTCTCAGTAGATTTTTGGTAACAAATCTGAGAGTAAATAAAAATTCCATGAAAAGTTTATCTAGAAATCTGTCGTTAGGAGTCGACTTTAAACTGTAGGTCCCGACGCCATTCATGTATATATTTATGACGCGCAACGTAAGTGGCGTGAGAAGATAGGTCGTAATCCGGACTGAAGGGTTGCAATAACCACTTATGTATGTATGTTATGTATTATTCGCTAAGTACTATTTTTTATTGGCAAAATCAATTCAATTGTTATCTTCTCTATTTTCTTCTCTGTGACATGATCCATTCGCTTATTAGACCCTGAAATGAATTCTTCATCCAGAATGTGGTAGCTGATAGTACTTAAGAGCATGTGCTTTTAAATAATTATAAATATAGTTGAGTTGGGACCTAAATAATCTAATCTAAACAGCCATATTTACAAAAGCGTTTTTATGATGATTTTGCTGTTGTTGTATTGTCTCAATACTTGTGAATTTATTTTAAAAATTTTTTGTCAGCAATTTGAAAGTCATAAACTTAACAACTTTAACTTCAAAAATCAATTCAATTTGGAATAATCTTCTTGTTTCCTATCCAAATTGTATTTGTTTAAGTTTATTAAAAAGTTTTTTTAAATGAGATCTTATTCTATAGTTTCGTTCAAACTCGCTAAGCATTCAACTGTTTTTAGAGATACATATTCAAATTTGTTCTTATTTTTCTATTATTCTGTTATCAACTTTCAAGGCTTACAAATTGAAATGAGAGTTTCTTAAAGAGTTTTCAAAACAACATAAAAATAAACATTTTTAACAGAATATTTTTATACTTTTTCGCTCTTTTCTTTGGCAAAAATTAAAACTTTAGTGGATGGTATACTTTAATATATTTTCATACGCCATAGCTTGGTTATAATTGAACTACGTACGTACGGTAGACTGGTGTGACTGGCCTAAAGTAGGACTGAATATAATTTTTACTTAAAAATCTTATTCATAAAACCAAAGTATTTATGTACGGGTTTGCATGCCACCAACGTATGAATACGGGAGAATAAAATTCGCAAAATTTAATTTTCAAAAATTAAAATTTATTTGTTTTCTTTATTACGCATCATTTCAGGTGACACTTGGTGGTTTACCATTGGCTGTGGAGGACATAAACAGAAATCCTTTGCTGTTGCCTGGCAAACGTTTATCATTTAAGGCATTTGATATCGGCCATACGACAGGAGTTTATCGTGTGCAACCAATTAGGTAAGTGTGCATATTTTATTTTAAATATGGAGATACATACATACGTACATACATTTTGGGTCTATAATTTTTCATATTTTTATTTAATTTTTTTTTTTTGGTGTAAACGTTCCCAATATGAAAGTTATACATGTCTGCAGGCGAATTTTTTTATGTTTTAATTTTTTTTAAATTTATAGGTTTTCTCAAAAAAAAAAAAAAAAAAAGAAAACACAAGCAATTTAATACTCCGACTTTTTTGCCTTTAATATAGGCTGGGCCATCTATCGCTTTAAATTTGAAACATCGGTTATTTCGAATCTGGCAATACTTGTGTCATTCTATACATACATAGTTGGCCATTACAACCCTTCAGTCAGGATTACGGCCTAGCATATCACATCACTCATGTTGTGTGCCTAAATTTTATACTTGAGTGGCGGAACCGACAGTTTAACGTCGACTCCGGACGACAGATTTTGAGAAAGTTTTTCATGGCAGGTTTATTTACTCTCAGTATATTTCTTGTAGCTAGCCATCTTATAGCAAACCATCAGCATAGTCGCACCGAACTGTGATGACTACTGGTGACATGGATACAGGATTGAAGTTTTATGAGCTGACGAGCCAAAATAATGTTCAAAGCTATAGTAGGGTTGCATGCCCCTCTTTATGAAAACATCAAAGGAGATGTAAAACCATTTCTTAAAAAAAATTTTCCTTACTATAATCAAACATGTCTGCCTGAAAAATATAAAAGTTCATTCTCATAGAGACGCTCTTTGCAGACATTGTAAAATTTGTGGAAAACTTGAAATATTCGCGTGTATAAATTTACATACATAATGTAAATGCCACATGTATGTTGAGAAATTGTAATTATAAAAACTTTACAAAAGAAACAAAAGAAGAAAATCCTTTCGTTTTAATACTTAATGCGTAACTAATTAAAAATTCAACACCTAAGTATATGAGTGGGTATGAATATTTAATGAATATTGTTGAAATATGAGCCTTTAGTAAAGAAAAGCTTTCAAATAAATTTAATTATACTACAGGCTCACATGACTTAAGGAGAACCGAAATATTGATTGTTAGAGCCAACAAGTTTTGTAAACACATCAACGAAGTTTTCACAAAAAAAATACAGAAATCATGGGAATTATATTCTTTACAAGTTTTCGTTACGGGTGTTGGTGTTTTGTAATTAATTTGATAGAAATTCACAATAGATGTCGGGTGGGTCATCTGTTGGTTTAAATTTAAACCATCCGTTATTTGGAATCTGGCAATAGTTCTATTCTGTCAGAAAATTCACAATATTATCTCCACTAAACGCAATAAATCGTATTACGCTTGATGCGCCAAGACGTTAGCGTACTCGTTACTGCGTACATTTGAAAATATTGAAGCTGTGGCTGAGAGTGTGCTTGAGAATCCAGTTTACTTCGAATTTTGCGAAAATATCCCCGAACAACGCCTTACAAAGTTCAATTTCGTTCTAGAGTTAAAATCGCATGACCATCCGCTTCGTTTTCACTTCGATATATGGGCCAACCAGAAACTGCACGATGATGTCGATTTTGTCAAAAAATCATCTTTCGTAAGCCAATTTTCATCTTGGTGGGTACGTTAATATGCAAAATTGCCGCATTTGGGGCTCAGAAAACCCACACGTGGTCTTACAGAAGCCAATGCACGCATTACGAGTGAAAATAAGGACAGTGCAACCATTACGCTCTTCATGGTATTGATGTGAATGATGTTTGGTTTCAACAGGATGGTGCAACTTGCCACACATCTCATGCCACAATCGATTTATTGCGTCAAACATTTGACGCCCATTTAATAAGCCAATTTGCGATTTGACATCGTTGGACTATTCTCTGTATGGCGCCAACATTCGTGATGCTATTGTAGATGCTTGCGCTCAAAAAAGTACTCGAAAATTGGTCCGATCGAATTAGGTACTGCTAGGCCAGCCGCGGCGGCCATATGAATGAAATAATATTACATTTCTAACCGAAACTATTTTCTTCATAACCAAAAAATAAATTTGGCAAAATTTCCATCCGTTTTGTTTTATTGGATTTTTAAATGTAAACTTTTAATGTTTTTGTATTTTGATGTATAAAGAAATAAGACTTCTCTTGCTCGCTTACAGAAAAAATCCAATCCTTTCAGATGTATGTTTAAGCATGGTGAACCTTAGCTATCCTTTCTTAAATTCTACTATTCCATTGTCCGATTTCTGTAGTGTTTAAGGTTTCAACGCTTAGCTCTAAAGAAAAGTTTATTTGTATTTTACGTGTTGAAGAAATATCAATCAAATCAAGACAAATGGTGAGTCGAACCATGGCTTTCGATTTAATGAAATCGGTTACTAAGGCTTTTTGTAACAATAGCCTAAGGAAAAATTGTGAGTGTCTTATCATTTTATGATCTCATCGTTCTCTATTAGGTAAAAAATAATCCTTTTTTTGTAAAGCTTATGTTGACGTATGAGAACGCTTGTTGACGTATTAAGACGCATGCTAGTTCTCACTTAGTTTTAAGAGAAAAATAGTAATCATAATAATAATTATAATAAATACGATTTTTCTGCACCCAAAATTAAAAAAATCTATTGTCTCCAATGTGTTAAGTCAAATCACCCCAGGAGATGGAAGATTTGTATTAAATCGGCTTCAAAATATCAGGGTAATTAAGTTCTTTTCCCTTAAACTTTCCATTTTACTGCAAAAAAAATAAGTTTTTTTAATTAAGCACATGTTGACGTATGAAAACGCATGTTGACGTATTAAGACGCATATTGACGCATGATAGTTTTCACTTTGATTACACGAAAAATTGTAATCGTGATGTGTGCAACAAGTTAAAAGCATTTATTTTACATATTTCATCAGACAGCAATTAATTCGTTTGAAGCGAACATTGGCCGAAAAATGTCCGGAATATGCAATTAGAGACGAGGCCGTAATTGTCCATCCTTACAACATAGGGACACATATTCCATACGGCGTACAGCCCAGATCTTTCTAACTACCATTTGTATCCATCCATGCAATACGCTTAACTGAATCGTTTCAGTTCAGAGCAGGGTTTAAAAAATTAATTAAAAATTGGAATTTACATTACACGGCAGTAGTGTGTTTGTTGTGCTGTAGGTGTGGTCGTCCTGTTTTCCATTTGTTTATTCCTGTGAAGGTAGTTTCTAGATGAATTGGCTGGTCTAATCTCGATGGATCATGTTGTTCGGAGTCGATTTTATACTGTAAGTTTGTGAGCTGAGTGGCTTGGTTGCAATTTTGACTAAGGGGTTACAATGACCAATTATCAATTATTACTAAGCCTATCTGTTGTTATCTTTATTTAATTTAAAATATAAAAAAGGTATTTAGTTTTTCGTAAAACAGGAATTGTTTTATGTTTACTTACTATTGTCCATATTAGCAACACTTTTAACTAAATTGTAAATCATTGGATCATTGGGAATATTCTGCTTTCATACACACACATTGAAATTTTGTTTTAACAATAAGTCTCCAGTGAATACATAACAAATCATTTAATTTCAATCTAAATTTCTCACAAATCACTTCCAAACGTATTAAACAAATACCACCACAATTATTTTTGTTTATAATACGTGTTTATGTTTGTTTGGGTATTTCAGATTCATGACACAAATGAGAAGTGAAAATGTTGCTGCATTTATAGGGCCAGATGAGAGTTGCATATCAGAAGCACTATTAGCTGCCGCCTGGAATATTCCCATGATATCATTTGTAAGTATTCCATTAGTTTTACTGAATTTCATTTGAATTTTTCATTCATTTATAGAGAATATTTTGTAGAACATTTAAAATGAAGCAATTAGTTTTGCTCTCTACATGATATGAATTTAAGTGAATTTGCATCACACATCTAAATACGGCAAAATTTTTTTGTTCGTAAGCTTTCTGCAAAAACGGAAGGCATTTAAGTCTTATGGGCCGAATGGTATTGAATTCTCTCTGATCTTCTATTAAAGCAAACGGCTGCAGAGTTGGTGGTAGTAAGACTCAATGTATTTAAACACTAGCTCAAATTGGACTATACATAGACATGCTGCTATGCTGAGAAGACATGGACACATCCGTGTCGATTACACCATTCCCTATAACTTTCTGAACATTCAATTGTAGACAAGTGACTTCTAATCTAAAGGACCTGGGGTTAGTAACGGGACCCATGAGGCTTATACCGATGGTTCAAAGATGTGTGACAGGATGGGATGTCGCATATTTATTAAATGTTCTAACATTAAAATTTCTTATGGGCTGCCTTACCACTATAATGTTTTTATTTTTCTTGAAAATATCTCGACTTCCTCTTACAGCTAAACTGTGATTAATGCCGAACGTAATTTGAACGTTCGTCCTTGTTTATGTATCTATTTATCAAGGGAATTTCAGATAATTAAATGGTAACTCTTATGGGAGATTCATAGGGATATCATTGAACGCCAGAACGGGATGTCCGACATGTTACAGGTTATAGATATTACAATTGCTTCAGTTAAATTGGATATTATCCACTCGTCTTATAGGGAGGCTCAATTTCGTTGGCAGCAGGAGAATACTAGCGATACTCTACTGGATACGTTTGAATAAAAAGAAAACCGACGCAGTTTATCCTTAAGGCGCATGACCATCAATCGCATAACATCGATTTTCATGGGTCATTGTCCTTTTGATGGGCGTTCCGAAAGACCTGGCATTTCGGCAAATTTCTGCTGTAGGAGCTGTGTATCTGAAGAGAAGAAAAAGCTGCTCAGTCCTTGACCGGTTTTTCTAATATAAAGACTGCAGGATTTATTGGCACAGGGAATGTCCCTGGTTGAATACTCACACCACTCATGTTGTGTGCTTTAATTTTATACGTGAGTGGCGGGACCTACAGTTTAACGTCGACTCCGAACGACAAATTTTAAGAAACTATTCATGGCAATTTATTTACTCACAGAGTTTTTGCCAGAAATCTTCTGAGAGGAAGTCGCCGAAGAAATATTTTTATTTTTTTTTTTTAATATTTCGTTTTGATGTCTGACCTGGGGTTTGAACTCGAGAATTACGTCTAAGAAGCCAACACACTACCTACTAGACTACGGTGACTCCTACTGGATACGTTTAAAATAAAAAGAAAACCAACTCAGTTATAACAGCGATTTTATGGGTCATTGCCTTTTTGATAGGCATTCCGAAAGACCTGGCATTTCGGCAAATTACTCCTGCAGGAGCTGTTTATCTGAAGAGGAGCAAGAGACTGTGTTTTACGCCTTGTGTCAGTGCCTCTCAGTCTCTATCATCCATGACCCTGGTACTGGGAATGTGTCTGGTTGAATATTAAATTGAATCACAGTGGGCTTAAATGTTAGCATAAGTGTTACTGCTTCCCTTTAAGCATTATCCGCCATCGAACTTAACCTAGACCTCGAACTTAACCTAGACCTCTACAATTGTGATCTCTTGGGTACGGGGGTAAAAGAAATTTGCAATTATTCTAGAAGTAAATCCACTTCCGATAAACAATTAATTTCCTAGCCATCGCCACATACTCATTTCTAATTTATATTCAGATTAAATCATTGGAATTCTAATGATAATCCAGATTCAAAATGTGTCAATAAAAGCATATGAAACTCAATTACCTTACCCTTTTTCTATTAATTGCTATGTGGACTTTTATGAGACCCATTATATGGTAACAAGTTTTCAACTTTAAACTTTAACGAAGTATTACGAAAACTTTTAAATAAAATAATGTTTGTAATTTATAGCCGCCATACCATAAGCTAAAAAGTTTTAACATACTGTGGTATGTTGCATAAAAATATTTTATATTTAAAATTTATTATTTATCGGCTCCCACTAAATAATCTCTTCCATACGAATAGCCATGAATTTTTTTTATTCAAAAAGTTTTTCTTATTAAAACTGTTTTTAGCGAAAGAAATCAACGCGAACAAACAACATGTCCAGCGTAATTAAGAGCGAAAATCTTATGGCACCTTTGAGAGTCATCATTTGGAACAGAAATATATTAAAAAAATAAGAATTATTTTCAACGAACATATAAATAATGCGATGGTCTTGATTTCAAATATTTTTCATAAAAAAATTTTACGAAAATATTGAGTAAACAGGATATAAATTATTTCGCAAATAGATAGCCTTGGTTGTTCAACAGCGGAATGTGATAAAAAAAAAAGAAAAAAACAAACAAAGAAAAAATGTTTAATAAACATTTGCATTTTTCTCTTTCAAAAATAAAAACTACTTTATTTCGTGGAATTTCTTTATTAAATCATGTTGAAACACATCAAATTATTTGCTTTTGAAACACTACGAATCTATATATATAAAAATGAATGTGTGTTTGTTTGTATGTTTGAACTGTTTGGCTGAACCGATTTTCTTGAAATTTTCACAGTATCTTCCTGTATGTCTGGAAGGAGTTATAGGCTACTTTTTATGTTGAAATTTCAAATGAGCGAGGTGCAACGCCCACATATACTACATACTTAATATTGAATTGCATTTGAAATATATTACTCATACGCATAAATAATACATTTACTGGAATAGTTACCCTGACAAGTATGCAATAAAAAATATATGATTTTTTGACATATGAAACTTAATGGAATTAGATATCACTTATACGTCACATATTTAATTTTTTTAATGAATTTTACATCTACTATATAAATCTATACAAAAACGAATGTGTGTTTATTTGTTTGTGGGTTTGTTTGTTTGAAGTCTATAGACGGCTAAACGGCTTTACCGATTCTCTTGAAAATTTAACAGTACCTTCCTGTATAGGAACTATAGGCTACTTTTTATTTTAAAATTTCAAGTAGGCAAGGTGCCTCGTCCACGTATCCAATAAGTATTTAATATCGCATATCTCATAAACTGCAACAGCTAGAGTCCTCAAATTTTGTATGGACGACTTTGACGTATATATAAACAAATGGGCTGTAGAGGGCGTGTCACCTCCCATATAAGAAATATAACAGTTAGAGTCCTAAAATTTTTGTCGAATCCACTTTAGGGTGCGAACAGAGTGAGCGCTGATGCCGAGCCGAGCTTATTGGCGCTTATTTTCATGCGACAAGAAAATTTGTATATAACACAGTGAATGCGAGAATCAGCGCTGAAATTCTGTTTATTGTATGTGTTTTGCTTTTATGTCATTTAGTCTTGTTGTCCATTTGTGTTTATAAAATTGCTGTACACTCTAATGGATTCCTCTGATGAAGAGTATTTTGCTTCTCCTAGTGTGATTAATGCAATTATTAACACAAAAGAATTTGGAAAACATCCAATTACACTAAAAAGGAAAGAATTTTGTGAATTTCATCATTTATATAATAACTAGCTGTACCCTGCGCGCTTTGCTGCACTACAAACTAAAATAAATTTGAAGGAAAGACATTAGACAAATATCCAATTAAGTTTGAATCATTTTATTGATTTTGTTTCCCGTTGTCCAGATGATTCAGACGAACGGGCCTGAGTAGTACGCATTCGATCAAGTGATTCATGCGAACGGATCTGTGCGGCATGTACTCGAAGATTTTTCAGTCTCAATGCTGATTCTGAGGCTAGTAATGCTCTTTTCTTTTCTTTTCAACACAGGATCAAATGCACAGTTTACGATTTAATTAATTTCGAAGAATTTTCAGTGGCGCCACCTGTCGGAAATTGGTTATACCAACTTAGAAACCTTCGTCGGCTCATGCGCAACAACTTTGCTAAAGATTAAATGCATAGTTTACGATTCCATAAAGTACATTCATTTTTATATATATAGATAATTTAAACTTGAAAAAAAATAAATAAAACAAAAGTCTACGAATTTAATTTTGGTTATATTTTTTCTTATTTGGTGAATTTTTTCACAAATGTTGGTTACAAAATTTTTTTCTTTCCCTTCTATCTTTCCCCCCGCGTCGTTCTTTACACTTTATTTTCTTTGGTTTTATACATCAAGAATCACAGATAGCATACTTGTAGGGGTAACTACTATGCGTATAAGTAATATATTTCAAATGCAATTAAATATTAAGTATGTAGTATGTAGCATACGTGGGCATGGCCCCTCGCTCATTTGGAATATCAACATAAAAAGTAGCCTATAACTCCTTCCAGACATACAGGAAGATACTGTGAAAATTTCAAGAAAATCGGTTCAGCCGTTTAATCGTCTATAAACTTCAAACATACAAACATACAATCAAACACACATTCATTTTTATATATAAGATATAAGATATGAGAAAATATCCAGCTAAATTTCAACAATATACCCGAAAGCACACTAAAAAGTAAACATCAACAATTAAAAAAAGCGTGTAAAACGCTTTGAAACTGTTTTCTCGCACTCATCGGCTTTGATCTCTGCTCTTGTCGGCGTTCACTGTGTTATACACAAGCTTATTTGTATTGACTCGTATGTAATCAATTTTATCGCACTGACAATCTCGGCTCCGCTTTCAGCGCTCACTCTGTACGCACCCTTAGTATCAATATGAATATTTTAGACAAAAATGGGCTGACTAGGAAAAGGAGGCGTTTCCCCTATGAATTAAATTGAAAACTTCTAATATCTCGGAAATCATTATAAATAAAATCATCTAATTGTACACGGCCAACACTAATCATTATTTTAGGCTGTACGGCCTTATAACTTCAGATTACGACGTAAGAAGATAATGTTATTGATAAATATCTATCGTGTCTTTTAACAAGGACTTTCGAACTTTCACAGTTAAAAACGGCCATCTTGAAGCTACATCTGTCAAATTGTGGTAGTCATTTATTCAGTCCGCTTTGCCAAATCATCATGAACGACCATAGACAACGAAATGTATTTGCTAATTGGGCTCTGGAGCGGTTGCTACATGCACACATACATACATATATAATTGGTCATTGCAAACCTATAGTCAGGATTAGGACCTAGTCTCTCAAGCCACTTATGTTGTGTGTGTTAAAAAAAAAGTGTGGCGGAACCTACATTTTAACGCGTTAATCGCCATGTCCACGCTGTGTTCAAAACAACATGTTAATACTTGTTGTATCTTGTTCGGATGTGTCAGACATATAAGACTGACATGGCTTGTCGAGAAAAAAAGTTTTAATATAGGGCCACGTCAGTTATACATATATGTGTGTGGGATATAAAAAATAGCGTTTTTCCGGGAATTTTGGCAAAAAAAAATTTTTTTTCTGTGATACATTAAGTTTCCTTGATATATTTTTAACTAAATTATCTAATAAAGTTACCATAGCCCATGTGAAAGTTTTGCTGATATTATCGTGGCGATTAACGCGTTAAAGTCCACTCCGAACGGCAGATTTTTGAGACATTTTTTCATGGCAGGTTTATTTACTCTCAGAGTTTTTGCTAGAAATCTGCTGTCCACGAAGAAATATTTTTTCATATTTTCGTTTTGATGCCTGCGCTGGGATTTAAACTGTGGCCTCACGTCTAATAAGCCAATACACTATCTACTAGACTACAGCGACTTAATCAGTTGGTAACTGCTCTTAATTTCCATCGAAATATCGCCTTCACCAATGATACTTATTTCTGGATGAATGAATGCTGTGCTGGCGGTATCATAGGATCATATTTCTTTGAAAACTTCATAGACCAGGCTGCCATTAGCAGTGGCAAGCACTATAGATCGATGATTACCAAGTTCTTTTGTCCTGAGTTGGATGATCTGATGATATGAGGTTTCAACAGGATGAGGCTACTCATCTCACATTTGGTATTTTGCACGAGCAATTTAAATAAATGCTGTTCTCATCTGAAAGTGATGTAAACTGCCTACCGAGATTGTGCGATTTTGACTCCGTTATATTTTATCTTGTGGGGCTTACTGAAGTCGCACCAACCATTGCTGTTTCCTAAGAAAATATAGTCCGTGCCATTGGTTGAATTCAAATTAATTTATGCTCCACAAATCGGCGAGGTCTATTAGGTTGACGCATTAAACTTGAGGCCAAGATTTGAACCCCAGGCCTGATAATTCCAACAAAATTAAATCTGAAAAAATGTTTTTTCGGCGACTTCCTCTCAGCAGATTTCTAACAAAACCTTTGAGAGTAAATAAAATTGCTATTAAAACTCATGTATAAAATTAACACACACAACATAAGTGATGTGGAAAAATTAGGTCCTAATCCTGGCTGCGACAAAATTATCGCAAATTGAACATTTTGTTTGTGCTCCACCCAAAGACACACTTTTCAAGTTATTTCACCAAATAAGTTGACTTTAATTTACCAATCCACCTGACATCAAATGAATATTTTTTTCCAACAACAAGGTTGAATTGTCAGTATATAACAATTTTCAATATGTTTTCATATGCCATTATAATTAGAAATACAAAAACGTATGGAATTAAAAAAAAAAAAAAATTTAAAGAGAATTAAAACTGGGTATTTCAGCACAACGTGTGAACACACAATGGAATTGATAATCAAATAAAATTCCATTGAATACATACTCGTATGCTAGCGTTACGACACGTTGCCGTGGTAGTTGTATTTAAAAACTTGAGCACATAACACAAGATGCGTGTCACCCCAGCATTTGTACCACGGGAGAAAAACAGAAAATAAAAAATTTAATTAAACATGAAATCTATTCATAACATATCATTTTCACTTCATCGAACATAACAAACATAACAAATAACATAAATACATACATGATATTTAAGTTTGTTTTTCTATTTCTTTTCATTTTTATGCCATAGAAATGCTCAGATTCTGTCGTATCGAATAAGGAAGTATTTCATACGTTTGCCAGAACATTAGCGCCAGCCTCAAAGGTGAGTGAGTATTTAGTCAATAAGTTTAAGTTATTTATAAGCTCTTTAAGGCATATATACAGTAAAAAATGTTTTAAAATCCTTTTTTTTTTTGTAATGTAAGATAGCAGTATTTCTAACACTGAGAGACTGAAGATAGCCAATAGTAGCAGTCATGCTTGAGTTACATATTTTAAGTTTGATTCCTTTGAATGTTGCTCCGAAACACTTGCTCATAAATATTTGGAATCTAGAAATGTTGCATTCGAACATAGTCAGTTTTCTCTTCCATTCACACATGTGTTGAATATTCTAAGCTTGATTTGATTCTTCTGAGACATTTATTGACAAATGTCTACAGTTCTTGGGCCATTGCATTGAAAGGTATATAGGTATTCCTGTAATACAATAGAGAACGTCAGAGTGTGGCTGTTCTATATAGTTACGAAAGTGAAAAATCTAGATACTGGTGTTTTGCTTTTACATCGCTTAACATTAAAATTATAAACAAAAGCTACAAAAACAAAACAATGCAGTAAACAAATCTGTTTACAAATTATCGTCCTGCTTAATAGAACAACAAACACCAGCATAAAAATTTGTAAACAAGTAAACAAAAATACACTACAATAATAAATGTAAACAGCGATGTTTACATGGAGATTTCGCGAAGGCGAAGTCATGAAGATTCGCCTTCAAGAACACTCTTCAGACTGTTTACAGTGCCATATAAAAGGCAACCGGCGACGGAGTTAATAAAGTTCAGTCAGTCTTGTGTGAAGATGCGGTGTGTTTGAAGAGAGTAATCGTAGTTTGAAGATCTTCGCTGCAAAGATTGTTATTGTCCAGTAATTGTTATTGTTTATGCAAAGGGGGAATAACAGAGGCAATTGTTGTTGTTTACATAAATTTGTGAACAGTGGCACGCAGAATAATAAAGAATTTTAATTAAAATTAAACACAGATTTATTTTTATTTTATTTGTAATCTACGATGTCATGGTGTAAATGTTTTTAAATGGTAAAAACCTAACAATATATGTATTTTAATATTAGATTGCGAATTATTGAATCGATATGCTACGTACATCTATATTTAAAATCATAATTTTACTTTCTTACTTAATTGGTCAATACAACGCTTTAGTCAGGATTACAACCCAGCTTATCATACCATTTAGGTTGTGTGTGTTAATTTTATTTGTGGGAAGTGGGATCTACAGTTTAATGTCGACTTAAAACGACAGATTTGTTAATCTTATCATGGCAGAGGATACTGCAGCTGGCCCCGATGTAGTCGCCGTAGGCTAATTGGAAAATATGCAAACATATATCTTCTGCGATTGCCACTCAACAGATTTCTGGCAAAAAACCCGAGAGTAAATAAAATTGGCATGAAAAGTTTCTCATAAAACTGTTGTTCCCTGACAGCTGTAATTGATCCAAAAGGAGGTCGCAGTAAAAAATTATAAAATAAAGAAATTAGCTGTGAACCATTGTAGGTTTCGTTCGACTCTCTCCGATTCATGCTTAATATTACTTTTGTACCTGTGGAATTAGGTTTTGGCCATAAGGCTCTTGCATCAGTTCGCTCTACATCTCAACGATCGATTGCTGAGTGAATCAAGCCTTACCTCAATAATCCTAAAGAAGAAGCCTATTGATGGTTTCATATAAAACCTCTTTTAACGTTACTTCCACAGCTAATCCTGAAATTGCCAGGTCAACTGTAATTTCATGGGCAATAACGACACTATGGTCAGTTATCCAGTCCGATGGTCCAGTGTAAACCTTTATACTTCCAAGCCAGATCCGATCTAAAAAATAGCTTTGTGGTATAGGTCTCCGTGTCCTTCACAGCTTCTAGATGGTCTGTCTGAAAAATAACTAAATTACGCGGGTTGTATTATACAATTTCCTTGCTTTCCTTAATGTTCCATTCATGTTGGAACGCTCAAAGAATTTACTGAGCACATAAGTATTATCCTAGTCATCAGTCAATAATGCCTTTCTAAATTACTGCATAATATAAAATTTTTTTAATATATTTATGATCATAAAAATTCATTTTAATTAAGCTTATGCCGTGGAATTTTAAAATAAAATAAAATGCCTTTAAAATGCTTTAAAGGTTATCATATCATCTGGTATTATATTATAATACCATACAAACACGTGCATACATGCAAATATTGCCAACTAACGTTTTAATTTAAATTCCGTTTCCTCTATATTCAGGTTTCAAAGAGCGTTATAAGTCTCCTGAGTGCATTTCATTGGAAAAAGTTTGCGATTGTGGTCAGCTCAAAACCAGTCTGGGGATCAGAAGTTGCACGTGCCATACAGGTAAGATAATATACGTAAATAAATAAAATAGTGGATAGAATGAAATAAAAAGGAATAATAATAATAATACGAGGGTGGTTGTAATTATTAGGTTAACTTGTATTATAATCAGGGTTAAGTTTCCAGTCATTTTTTTTAAGTAATTTTTTTTGTCTTCAATAGAAGGTGTGTACAGTCAACAATATTTTTATAAACTTAGCTTTATTAAAAGCTTAGCTTTACTTTTTTGCAGCAGTGATATGAATTCACTAGCTAGCATAAGAAAGCCTCCGATTTCTAACCGAAAGGGAAAGTCCATTACAAAGTTCATGGCTACGGTTAAAGTTATCATATGTGGGGTGATGGACGACATTGTACCCACCCATACTTTTGCACGCCAAAATATGTGTCGGCGTAGTGTAGTAGGTAGTGTGTTGGCTTATTAGGCATAAGGCCACGGTTCAAGCCCCAAGTCAGACTTCTGCAACAAAACGAAATAATTATAAAAAATATTTCTTAGGCGACTTCCCCTCACAACTCGCAAGAACTCTGAGAGCAAATATAATTGCCATGAAAAATTTCTCTAAAATCTGACGTTCAGAATCGACTTGAAACTATAAGTATCACAATTCATATATAAAAATTAACACACACAACATTGGTGTGAGAAGCTTGGTTGTAATCCTGACTGAAGGGTTGTAATATGTATGTAATATGTGTTCTACAGTGGGTACTCAGGAATACGTTTATTCTTCTTCAGAGCTATGAGTTATATAATAAACATAAGAGATGATGATCCTGACTGAAGGATTGTAATGGCCAATTATGTATGTATGTATGTATGTGGTATGATTTAAATGAGTTAAGTAAGTAGGTAAAGGCCATCACCCAAGGAATTCGGATGGACGCACTGTGGCCACATCACAGTTCATGTCTATTATGCCCGACTCCTGGAACCACTTAGAGGTTCCAATGAAACGACTCAAACTGCCGATGTCAATGTTCGATAAATCACCTAGATTATTGATGTAGAAGGCACCATGATGTCTCTTTCTTCTTCGACATAGTGGCGGGCATGTTCCCAATAGGTGATGAACAGTCTCCCCTTCCTTCTCATCTCCACAGCATCTATAGAAATCATTTGAAGGCTGTCCCATACCAATGCGCCTCGCGTACTTACCCATAATACAATGCCGTGTCAAGTGGATTAATATTAAGCAGTTTTCATTATAAAATAGTAGCTGATAAACAGCTGAGTTCAATTCTATTACGTGCTTAATTATACAGCCCACGTTAGGAAGTTGCTTTGGCTTGCATACCATTTTCATGTTTTTAGAATCTAAAAAAAATAGGAATTCTCATATAGAATTAATAAAATAATAGTTAAGCCAACAATAACAATTTATATTCATTCATGAATGTATGGGACTAACTGTCTGCTGAAAAGCCACCAGAAGAATACACACACGTGCACACATATATATGTACTATGTGGTATGGTATAAAATTAAAATTACTCTTTGAAATGTTAGTGCATTAAACAGATGCTAGTCGCGTGCAACATTAACTTGTCCAAACAGAAGCTGATAAATATTTATGTTGTTGAATAGGATAACAAAGTTTTGTCATTGCAATAATTATTATGAATCTCATTAATTATAATGTTGTTTATGCATTTGTGCCATGTTTTCTATTCTTTTTCTTTTTTTATACAAAAAGTTTTATACACGAAAAAAAATTTATTTTTCAGGAACTAGCTGAGGCTGAAAATTTCACAATAACACATTTTAAGGAAATATCCGATTATATACCCACGGAGAAGACTTTAATAAAAATGCAAAAAATTATCGATGAAACTTATACAACGACACGCAGTAAGTTTATGTTGTCATTTTGATTATTTTTAATTATTTTTTTTTTGTATTAAAATAGAAAATGTACATCAAATCTTCTTCTTATATATAAAAGTGAATGTGTGTTTATTTGTTTGTGGGTTTGTTTGTTTGAAGTCTATAGACGACTAAACGGCTGAACCGATTTTCTTGAAATTTTCACAATATCTTTCTGTATGTCTGAAAGGAGTTATAGGCTACTATTTATGTTGAAATAGCAAATAAAATAAAATTAAATAAAATAAATAAAAATAAGTATGAGTGTTATTGTCTAACAAAATATTACGTATACGTCACCCGTCAGCTATATGTAATATTTTATACACGACAGTAATTGAAATACATCTATATATATATATATAAAAATGAATGTGTGTTTATTTGTTTGTGGGTTTGTTTGAAGTCTATAGACGGCTAAACGGCCGATTTTCTTGAAATTTCAACAGTACCTTCCTGTATGTCTCGAAGGAGCTATAGACTAATTTTTATTTTAAAATTCTAAGTAGGTGAGGTGCCATTACATATAATTTGTAATTGTATTGTAATTAGTAATTAATAAATAACAATAAAAATTAATGTTTGTTTGTATGTAACTTATAGAATCATAAACTATGCATTTAATCATGTTATGATCTTTAGCAAAGTTGTTGCGCTTGTGCCGGGAACTAGGGGTGTCAAAAAGTCGATGGCACTATCGATAGTTTATATTTTTCGTTACTATCGATGTTTTTTTTTTACAAAATATAAACATTTAACTATTACCGATAGTTTTTTTTCACTATCGATAGTAAATTGAGGGGTGTGGAAACAAAGGCAGCAATCTCCACTTCTGTAGTTTTCGAAATTAATAAGAAAAACTTGTATTTTTAAAGACAATTGTATTTTATAATGAATTTTTTTGTTAATTAGTATAGAAGAAAAAGATAAATATGCCTACCAAGTTTGATCCATATCCTCACTGAAGTTTTTGGGAAAATGCGAACTGAAATTTGGAGATTTAGTTTGTTTCAACAAAGTGGAGATTGCTGCCTTTGTTTCCACACCCCTCAAATGTTCCACCACTAACTTTTTGTTTGCATTTATAAACTGGTGATTCCCACAGTATTATTATAAAATGGAGAGTGAAGTAAAGACATTAACTGACTAACATGTGCTACTTAGATGTATTTATTTATCACTAAAACAATTATTTTATTTCCAGACACGTTCAAGTGATATGAAAGATATGTAAATACTTGCTTTTGTGTATTTGTATTTGTGTATCCCAGCTACTTCGACTGAGTCGAAAAGAATGTTTAGCAAAAGCTGAAAATGCTTCTTTTTACAAGCAAGAACAATTGGTTGACAGAACCTTCATCTTAAATACTTCATATTTAATTTTTTGATTTTTGAACTAAGAAATAAAGTTCGGTTTTGTTTATTTTTGTTTATACAAAATGCGTTATTTAGTATTTTAACCTATTAAATTCAAAAATGTATATAAATGTATTATTTGAGAGACTCCGATAGTGTTACGATAGTATCGCCGATATATCGATATTTTTTCTAAGAACTGATAGTTTAGATTCGATATATCGATATATTTTTATGAACTATCAAAAACTATCGATAGTGCTGCTATTTGACACCTCTACCGGGAACGGTTTCTAACTTGGTATGATCAATATCCGACAGGTGGCGCCACTGAAAATTAATAAATATTTTAAAAAATGCTGTTGGGTTCAATTGGATTGGGTACATTGTGAGATTCTAATAAATTTAAACGCATTTTTCACGTCGTTCCCGTGCAATCATGCCACCAAGCGATCTACACCTCAAGCACGGAATAAAAGAGCATTAGAAGCCTCAGAATCAGACAAGCAACAAGCAATGAGACTGGAAAATCTTTGAGTACATGCTCGCATGAATCACTTGAACAACGACAAGTGAGATTAGAAACTGATCGAATGCGTACTACTCAGGCTTGTTCGTTTGAATCGTCTGGACAACATTAAACAAAATCCATAAAATGATTCAAAATTAATCGGATATTTGTGTAATGTCTTTCCTTAAAATTTATATTAGTTGGTTTCGCAGCAACATGCGCAGGGTACAGATAGTTCCTTATATTATAAGGATTTAAAATTTCCTTTGTTTAAACTACATGTCATACATACATATGTATTCATGTCTTAAACAATTGGGCAAAAAAAGGTTGCCAACATTTATCGGTATCGTAAACTGTTGCTAGTTAGCAGAGATCAACAATGAATCGTTTTTTCGCTATTCATAAGTACTCATGAAATTTTGAGTATGATTGAGTCAACAATATTGAAATTCAACTACTCTGATACAATCGTACTCACTACTACATTGATTTATAAGTACAGGTTGTAATGAGTATGACTACAACGTTGACATCATGACATCAAACTCATAACATTCGAAATATGTTTGATTCATACGCCTACTCATTCAGATTCATAAATTTAGAAAAATACTTATAATACTCATAAATAATTCGAGTGATTCGAATCATTCATCAAAATTTACAGTCTTAGTTGTTGTTAATTAACCACAATAATGTGGCCCAGTTTATAGATGCGAGCAATCTTTTGTAAGAAATCAGCTTTAAATAGTGAAGTGTATACTGTGTCTCATCAAAAGAAGACTACACCACTCACATCAATAGTGCCTGAATTTATAATTTTTTCTTATGTGTGCTTCTTAAAGCTCTAGAAACCAAACAACTACTACCTCTTACTAATTATGGCGCATAATTTTGTTGCTGAAAAATTCGATAGTTTCCACGTATTTTTACCAAAAAAGAAAAAAAGTTTCTTTCATGCAAAAATAGTGAATTTATTGCAGCTGTGGTAGGCACGACTAACATTGAATTTGCTTCGTATCCTTTAATAAAGTCATTAAGTTAGGAAAATGCTACCAAATTGAATTTTAAATTGGCCAAAAATAAATATTTGCAATACTAAAGGCAGTATATTATATATACTGTATATAATAAGAGAATATTTAACAAAAAATTTAACAAAATTTTACACACTTATACTTTTAATGTGGCTTTGGATTGTGGAAGATATTTTTAAATTTCTTTTAAAAAATACTTTTAATGAAATAACAAATTATTATTCATTATTCAAGTTGACTAAGACGAAATGGTTGTGGCCTGGTAGTCTAGTGGGTAGTGTGCTAGACTCTGGTCTGTTACACTATACCGAACATAAATTCGAAATTAATTAGCTCGTAATAATTTCTAATTGTATTTTAATGGTAATTAACAGAAGCGCTTGAAGCTCTTTCCATTATTTTCTCTCCCCACTCACAAATACACACAGATTCTCTGAAAATGAACTTTCTTAATGTAAACCAATATTTAGGAAAGGTATATACTGTCGGGTGGGTCATTTATTGGTTTAAATTTGAACCATCGGTTATTTCGAATCAGGCAATACTTAAGTGATTCTATTCTGTCACAAAATTCAATATATTATCTCCACTGAACGTAATGAATCGATTTATGCTTGAATAACGTTGGGATTCATTAGAAATTTATTTCCAAAATAAAGACAATTGGTCGAAAATCACACGAACATGTCATACAAAATTTCTTCGCAGAGAAGGACCAACAGTAGCCGGTATACGCAAGTTTATTGCTAAAGTTCGTAAAACTGGTTTCATTGTTGATGCTCCAAGACGTGAGCGTGCTCGTACAGTCCAATATCGATTCTGTGGCTGAGAGTGTGCGTGAGGATCCATCAACATCAAGTCGTCATTGTTCTCAAGAGCAGTTTACATCGAATTTTGCGAAAAGATCTCGATATGATGTCTTACAATGTTCAATTGGTTCAATAGTCGAAGCCACAAGACCATCCGCTTGTTTTCGCTTCGCTATATGAATCAACGAGAAACTTCACGATGATGTTGAATTTGTCAAAAATAATTATCTTTTCGGATGAAGCTCATTTTCATCATCATTGGTACGTTAATAAGCAAAATTGCCATATTTGGGGACCAGAAAACGCACACATGGTCTTACATACATACATATATAATTGGCCATTACAATCCTTCAATCAGGATTAGGGTCTAGGTTCTCACACCACTCATGTTGTGTGCCTTAATTTTATACTTGAGTAGCGGGACCTACAGTTTAACGTTGACTCCGAACGACAGATTTTTGAAAAACTTTTTCGTGCACTCTTCTCATAGTTTTTCCCAGAAGTCGCCGAAGAAATTTTTTTTTCATATTTCGTTTTGATGTCTGGCCTGGGGCTCGAACCCTGGCTTGACGTCTAATAAGCGAATACACTACCTACTAGACTACGGCGACTTATTTATGGTCTTTCAGAAGTCAATGCACCCATTACTAGTGACTATTTGGTACGGCTTGTGGAGCGAAGGCATTATTGATCCATATTCCTTTGAAAATGAGGACAGCGCAACTATTATGGTCAATGGAGACACTTATCGCACCATGATAACAGATTTTTTGTAACCGCTCTTCACAGTATTGATGTGAACGATGTTTTGTATCAACAGGATAGCACTAATATGCCACACATCTCATGCCGCAATGGAATTATTGCGTTAAACGTTTGATGGCCATTTAATTAGCTGAATTGTTGGTGTCAATTTTCTGTAAAGAAACTGCGAGTTGACACCGTTAGGCTATTTTGTTGTAGGGCGCCGTTAAAGAAAAGTGTTAGCGAAAAACTAGAGTCAATTGGAGGCTAACATTCGTGATGCCATTGCGGAGATACGGCCCCATACAATTCAAAAAGTGCACGAAAATTAGAATCGAATGAGTTACCGCGCGGCAACCTTATGAATGACATAATATTCCATTTCTAACCGCAACAATTGTACCTCGTATTTTAAAATTTAAAGCTTCAAATGGCCTACCCTTTATATACAAAGTATATATATGTATATTGATTGCTTAATAACATATGTTGCAAAGAAATGTAAATGTTTGTCGTATTGGCAGCCAAGCCCTTTTGCTTCTGTTGCATATCATCAGACTACATTTTATATTTTTTTATGCCTTAACCTTTCTTTTTTTCATTTTTTTAAATTTATTTTTTTTTTTGTTTACTATCGTAACCACCCTGGCTATATATTGTATTATACTGTAAAATATTTTTCATTTTCTTTTTCCTTTTTGTTTTCTTTTCTTTGAAAGTTTATGTTTTTATAGGTGAACACATTGCCATGGTAGACTTTGTGCGCTGCATGCAAAATCGTAAATTACTAGAGGATGGTGACTATATTATCATATCAGTGGATGATGAAATCTATGATTCAAAGAGACGAGTCAATATTATGGAACGAAGTAAGTTAAAAATTTTGCACATGGTGTGCATGGTGTTGTGTTTGAATTAATGCTGATGGTAACAGCAAATACCACACAACATATGGGATTTCATACTCCAATAATCTTTAATAGTTACAAATCCTTTTGTGTGTATATTTTTTGTTTTGAGTGTATCGGTCCTTTTGGAAATTGTTCACTCCTTTTTGATGTTGTCTTCTTTCATTTTTTTTTTTTTATTATTTTGACAGACTATTTAGATCCGTATATCAGAAAAGAGAAAAGCAAATCATTGGATAAAAATTCATTTCGTTCTGTCATTAAAATCAGCATGTCTTACCCACAAAATCCCAATATACGGTGAGTTTAAAATTTAAAATTTTATTTATTTCAACCACATCATCAACCACATCATCAAACTCATCATCCTCACTAAATTAACATTAAACCAAGGGAACTAATATGCAAAGATACAATGGTTTTGTAAATTGAATTCTATCCTAAACCAATTACATTACACTTAAATACGTAAATAAATCTTTAAAAACAAGCTTTTAAGACGAGTATAATATACGTAATCTTTTTGTTTTGCTTCCAGCTGAGCTAATTTTTGTAGATTTCATTGTTATTTTATGGCAAAAAAAAACAAAACTTTATTGTTTACGGATTATTTTGTTTTTCTTTTTCTCTCCTTTCTTCCTTCCCCTATTTACTGCAGTGAAAGATGTAGTAAAATAAAGGAATACGCACGAAAACATCCATTCTTAGTACCATATCATGAACGTGTATTTGACAATATTTCGGTGAGTAAGATAAACAAGTAAAAGTATGCTTCCGGGCAATAAGAAATAAAATGATTTTTTTTTCATCACATTAAATGTTATCACACACTAAAAACAGAAACGTTTTAATTTCCCAAGAAACAAAAATAAAGAGAGTGTTGAAAGGGAAAAATTAATGCTTTCTACAACACAACATCATTTACTAACACAGCAATCAACAGTATTAGGTGGTACCTAAGGAATCTTTAAGTTTTCAAAATTTGATCATTTCTATACAGTTTAACTCGAACCATATACATATTAAAACCGTATTATGTATGTACACACATACATACATAATTGGCCATTACTACACTTCAGTCAAGATTACGACCTAGCTTCTTACACTACTTATGTTGTGTGTGTGTTAATTTTTATACATGAGTGGCAGGACCTACAGTTTACGACTGTACGACAGATTTGTAAGAAAATTTTCATGGCAATTTTATTAACTCTCAGGGTTTTCTACCAGAAATCTGCTGAGAGGAAGTTGTCCCTTATGTCATTCTATTCTGCCACAAAATTCAATATATTATCTCCACTGAATGTAATGAATCGATTGACGCTTGAGAAACGTTAGGATTTATTGCAAATTTATTTCCAAAACAAAGGCAATTGATTGGAAATTACACGAACATGTCGTACAAAGCTTTTTCGCAGAGAAGGACCAACTGTGCCTGGTATACGCAAGTTTATTGCTAAAGTTCGTGAAACTGTCGATGCGTGCAGTGTCGATTTTGCAAAAAAAAAATCATCTTTTCGGAAGAAGCTTATTGTCATCTTAGTGAGTACGTTAATAAGCAAAATAGCCGTATCTGGGGCTCAGAAAATCCATACGTGGTCTTACAGAAGCTAATGAACCCATTACGAGTGACTGTTTGATGCGGCTTGTGGAGTCGAGGAATTATTGGCCCATATTTCTTTGAAACTGAGGACGACGCAATCATTACGGTCAATGGGAACACCTATCGCACCATGATAGTCGATCATAGCACAATCGATTTATTGCATCAAACGATTGATTCCGTTTGATTAGCCGAAATGGTGATATCAATTGGCCGCCAAGAAGCTATGATTTGACACCGTTAGACTATTTTCTGCTGAGCGCTGTTAGTGGAAAGTGTTATGCCGACAAACCAGAGACATGCATACATACATAATTGGCCATTACAACCCTTCAGTTAGGATTACGGCCTAGTTTCTCACACCACTCATGTTGTGTGCCTTAATTTTATACTTGAGTGGCGGAACCTACAGTTTAACGTCGACACCGAACGACAGAATTTAGAAAAACTTTTTCATGGCAGGTATATTTACTCTCAGAGTTTTTGTCAGAAATTTGCTGAGAGGAAGTCGCCGAAGAAATATTTTTTTTTTATATTTCGTTTTGATGTCTGGCCTGGGGCTCGAACCCGGGCTTTACGTCTAATAAGCGAACACACTACCTACTAGACTACGGCGACGACAACAAAACAGAGACAATCGAGTATTTTAAGGTCAACATTGGTGATGCCATTGCCGAGATACGACCCCATATACTCGAAAAAATTCACAAAAATTACTCTGATTTAATGAGGTACTGTGAGACCAGCCGCGGCAGCCATATGAGTGACTTATATTCCATTTCTAACTGAATAAATTTGGCAAAATATCAAATCTTTTTTAATTGCATTTTTAAATTTATTATTCATAATTTACAACCTTTATTTTCCCCACCCTATACATTTTCTGAAATTTCATTCACTGTGACTCTCTCCGACTCTGTGCAAATGCAGGCAGTAAAGGCTTCTTTCGAAAAGGTTTGATGTTTTAAGGGGTCAATACCCGCAATACGTTTGCGAATGACTATTGGTTATACGTAGCTCGCCTAAGTGTTGTTGTCAATATTTTTAGGTTGCCCGGCCACGGATCAAATAATGGATAAAACTGACATTTTTTGTTAATGTGTTGGTAAAACTGTGCTCACACGTATAGACTGAGAAGAGTTTGAAGAATATCAAAATACTTTTGATTTTCGCTGCCTGCGTTGCATAAATCATATGTTCTTTTCTTCTTCACAACAACAATACAAAGCAGTGCTAAGCAAAACAAATATTACCAATACATATGCACAATTTGATCAGCTAAATTTGAACAGTGGCCACGCGACTTTTAATCTACTACCTAAACTCTCTTGTTTATTTGAATTTCATTTAATTAAAATTCATGATAAATTTGTGTTAATTAGTACTTCATGTCAACATCAAAATTATTTTCAATTAAATTTTCATTTTCATAGAAAATTGTTGCAAATTTTCTTTCTTTAACTGCAAGCATTTAATCATAATCCGCGGCACTTTAAATTAAATTGCAAATAAATTCCTGGTTTCTATATATCACGTTCCTCTCCTTATTGTCTTGGGGAAACTTAATACCGTTACTTAGTTTAAGTATATTTTAATGGTTGTGTTCGAATTTTTCTTCTTCCCTTTTTTGGGGGTTTTCTGTTTTCTGTTCCCAATATTTGCTTAAGGCAATGTAGCAATTTTAAGAGAATTTTATTACCAATTTCATATTGCTTACATCTACATCTACACGTACAGTTTTAAGCCATAATATGTTGTATATATTTTTTTTCTCTTCTCTCTGACAGGTGCCTATTTATGGTCTTCATTTGTATGACAGTGTCACAATTTATGCACAAGCCTTAACCGAAGTTCTACAAATGGGTGGAGACATTTACGATGGACGCCTGGTAATGAGTCATATTTTTAATAGATCATATCATTCAATACAGGGATTCGATGTAAGTCCATATGTTACAATATTTGTTTTTATTTTAAGTATGTATGTATGTATATATATGCATTATATTCATGTATGTGCATACATTATATTCATGTATGTATGTGTTTATGTATCTTATTTTTGGGGTTTATTTTGTTGTTAAGCAGCTCTGACAAAATAATAGAAATGTTGCACTAACGAAAGAGTCCTTTGCTGTAAAATATGTTGTGACTATTATTTCTCCAACAACTATTGCTTGATTTTAGGCCATCATTTCGTAGCTACAAATTCATCAATTTCTCAATTTTTCCCCCATAATTCCTTTCTTATGATCTGAGAATACTTCTGTAAATATTTTTGAATTTTTTTTATTTTAAAAATAAAGATGACACATGATTGTCACTCGTCAATGGTGGGATTTTTGTGAACGAAATTGTGCAAAAAATTTATGTAAAGTTAAGTGAAATAGGTTTTATTTTCTTTAAACTTCGTAAACGTATTTTAAATTTTTTTGTCAAAGATGTTGTGGTTCATGTTGGTCAACTTTGGCGCCAAGTGTAAGATTAGAAGACAGCTAGGGTAGGTTAGATGGCGGACCCTTCTCGACAGAATTTAAGTCCATTCATTGTGATATCACAATAAAAGTCAAACCCGGTTTCAGTCAAAAAAAGTAAGTGATGAAAAGTCCTAGCCTTTTATGGTTAGATATCATAGTTTCCTTTTGTGTAGTCCCAACTTCTTCGATGAGTTCAGTAGAATTCGATCAGTAATGGAACTGCACATATCCATGGCCTCACAGTAGGCCATTATGCGTGCTCTGTGATCTTTGGTATCAAAGCTACCACTCCAATCAAACCTAACCAAACCTAGTTTTCTTCCTTCTCTTTCGAAGTGTTTGCAAACTTTGTACCGGTCCTGTCCAGTTCATCAGAAACATAATTTCTGAGGATATCCCTTTATCATGGGACCCATATAATAAATGCTTTTGATTAATCCAGAATTACCTTGAGAAATCCCCGACATTCGTGGACGAGATCGAGGCGGGCATCGAGATGAAGTTCGTTATGGATTTTAGAACCATTTGACTCTCCAAATAAATTAGAAGATTTTCAAGGAAAATCCACTCACCCAGCAAATATTGCGTAGCATTCAAAATGATCTTGCAGTGGTCAGGCAGCCTCTATACAAAAGTTTATTATCGGAATGTTATCACAACCAGCATTTTAGAATTCTCGACTTAAACTCCGAGAAACGTTCTGAAGAAACTTTCGGATATTTTTGAACCAGAAGACCCTGTTTGGAATTTTAAAATGAAATGTTTTTTTAGAAAGTTATAAAAACCATAGACCTGCCGACTTCTGCCATGGATGCAGATCCGCTGAGGAAGACGAGACTGTTATCCACTTTCTTTGTCAGTGCCCGTTTCTTGCTAGGTGTTGATATAGTTTATTTGGCTCCCCATTTATTGTCAGCTTGACAGAGCTATCATCTATTGATATCAAGGATATAGCTTCGTTCATAAAACTTTCTGGCTGGTTTTCCAGTGTAGGGTAGTCGTGATTTTGATGTGCAGCCCTTGCGCTGACCAACTTCTTCCTCTTCCCTGCTTTTGGTGGAACTTGGCCAGTACAGGGACTGCGTTCACCCGTGGCATCACAACGGGCCGCTATGCGTACTCAAGTGAGCTTTATGATATCAGAGCTACCACTCCGACCTAAACCTAAACCTAGGCCCGGATTTAACTAAGTGGATCCTTACTGCTAACAGTTCAAACATATGATTTAATGATAGGTCAGGGGGAAGGCAAAATTATACCTTAGTTGGAGTAAAAGTAAGTGCACTGAGTACATACCCTATCTATCAGTCTGTATTGACCCGAATGTAATTGTAGATTTTAATGCGTGAAAACACGAAATGAAAAAAAAACATTTTTATTTACAAACTCTCAGTTGACGGACTAATGGAAAAACACTGCCAAAAACAAAAATACAATGGAAAAAATCATTGTTGTTGTATATGATTCCTACACTGTGACTGCCTGGCATATTGTCCTTAATTGAAAAGTATGACCAACATGTTGGTCACTGTTTTAATGAAATAAATTTTGAAAATGTTTCTACCGGATTGTTTACTTGTTTACTTGTCAAAGGAATGTCGTAGTCTGGTAGGTAGTGTGTTGGTTCAAACCCGAGGTCAGACAACAAAAAGAAAATATTTCTTCGGCGACAGTAGATTTCTGGCAAAAAATCTGAAAGCAAATCTGTCGTTCGGAGTCGACTTTAAACTAGAGGTCCCGCTGCTCATGTATAAAATTAACGCACACTACATAAGTGTTGTGAGAAGCTAGGGTTGTAATCGTTGTATGTATGTTTAAAATTTTAACAGTAAATTTGATAATTTACGTCTAAGCAATGGACATGATTGATGAACATCCGGTAACCGTTATCATGTCCTGCTGAAGGATATTAAATCTTCACAACGTTTCGTATCTATTCAAACGTTTCCAACCTTAATACAAATTCGTTATGCAACATTTAGTGATATCTTTCACCACAGTATACTTGGTATGTCAGTCATTTGAAAAGCAGTGAAAGCAACAGTTTTTATTCTATTTTAAACCATTTACTGTAAACAAAAGTGCTACTCATGTGTATCTCTTCTTCTTGCATTTATGAAACTTTTTTCCGTTTTTTTTTTTCAGGTACACATTGATAGCAATGGAGATGCTGAAGGCAATTATACCGTTATTACTTTGCAGAATGACATGAACAGTGTAAATGCCGCAAACTCATTAGCAAAAATGTCTATGCAACCTGTGGGATATTTTGTCTACAACAAGCAGTCCTACATGCCAGTAAGTGACTATCAGCCATTATTTTTTGTTACTTTTATTACTTTGTTGTTGTTGTTTTTTATGTAGTTACTTTTTCTAGTATATAATTGAAAAAAAAAATATTATTTTAAAATTAAAATATTTTATATTCTCCTTTTTGCACTTTTAGGAATTCCGTTATATTAAATCTGACCGCCCCATACAATGGCTTAAAGGCAGACCACCATTAGCCGAACCTCTGTGTGGTTTTCATGGTGAATTGTGTCGCATGAAAAAAGTCGATTGGCGTTATATAACATCAGGATCATTTTTCGGTTTATTTCTGATAATTGCTGGCATCTTCCTTATTAAGTAGTGAAATTTATTATTTTTTTATATTTTTTCTTTAAAATTTCAAAAAATTTTATGTCATCGATATTAACAACAAATTTTTTTAAATTTGGATTTGTGTTGTATTGTGCAACAAAATATGAAAATATAAAAATGTGTAGGTAGTGGGGGAATGATTAAAAATTTTTAGAATAAACCAAATAAATGAAGTTTTTATGTTGACATGGCATTCAAATGCAAGCTTTTGTTTTCACAATTTTTCTTGTTTCTTGGAAAAACTAAATTAAAAAATTTTAGCTACTGGTACAAGGTTTTGTTGTGCGTTGCGAAGTTTCAATAAAGAGAATCTATGGAAACAGGCTCGAACATGTCGAACATGTGAGTTCTGAATTTGAGTACATAAAACTGTAGGTCACGCAACTCATAGATAAAAATTAACACATATAACATGGGTGGTGGGAAAATCTATATCGTAATCCTAACTAAAAGATTGTAATGATTAACTAAAATAAGAGCATAAGCATTTATTCAATTTTTCTTCCTAATGAAGCATTATTCTTTCTGTCACATTCTGAACTGATAATGTTAGTGTAATATTTTCTTGAATATCCGCAAACTTTTGGAGTCGCCGTAGTCTATTAGATAGTGTGTTCGCTTATTAGGCGTAAAGCCCGAGTTCGAGCCCAGGCCAGATATCAAAACGAAATATAAAAAAAAAATATTTCTTCGGCGACTTCCTCTCAGCAGATTTCTGGCAAAAACTCTGAGAGTAAATAAAACTGCCGTGAAAAGTTTGTCAAAAATCTGTCGTTCGGAATCGACGTTAAACTGTAGCTAAAGTATAAAATTAAGGCACACAACATGAGTGCTGTGAGAAGCTAGGCCATAATCCTGACTGAAGGGTTGTAATGGCCAATTATTTATGTATGTATGTATGTATGTATCCGCTAACTTTTCCCACCATAACGCAGTTTGACAATCAATTCTTTGACATCAATTCATTATATGTTACGACCTAGCTTCTCACACCACTAATGTTGTGTGTGTTATTTTTACACAAGAGAGGCAGGACCTAAAGCTTATAATCGATTCCGAACTACAGATTTTTTGAGAAAGTTTTCATGGCATTTTTTTCCTTTACTCTCAAAGTTTTTGCCAGAAATCTGCTGCCAGGTAGTCGTCGAAAAAATATTTTCTCATATTTCGCTTTGTTCGAGATGTCTGACCTGGGATTTGAACCAAGGCCTCACGTCTAATAAGCCAACACACGACCTGCTAGACTATGGCTTCTTCAATTGCCTTAAAGTTTTGCCATTAAAACGCAGTTAAACAATCAACTCTTAGAAGTTAATACGATATTTTGATTTTTGCTTTTTGCACTCAGTTTGATGTCAATTATTATGTTCAATCAAAAACAAGGGAAATTTTTAATCTAGCTAGGCTGTGCGGACAATTGTTGGAGCTGTTAATTTACAAGTTTTTGTCAAGTCTTGAAAAACATTTAATTCACTTGAATCAAGTTCACTGTAGTCTAGAAGGCAGTGTGTTGGCTTATTAGAAGTAAGTCCACGGTTCTAACCTTAGGTCGGACATCTCCAACAAAATTAAATATGAAAAAATATTTCTTCGGCGACTTGCACTCACCAGATATCTAGCAAGAACTTTGAGAGTAAAAAAATGTCATGAAAACTTTCTCAAAAATCTGCCCTCCGGAGTCGACTTTAAACTGTAGGTCCCATCACTCGTGTATATAATTAACACACACAGCATATGTAAGTGGTGTGATAAGATAAGTTGTAATCCAGGCTGAACGGTTGTAATGACTAATTATGTACATATGTATGCATATATGGTGTACGAACAATTATTTGAGTCACTGCATATATCAGCTACATATTGATATTTTCTTAAACATATTTTTCGGTAATCAGATTTTGTAGCTCTTGCAGTGCTTTTGTTGCAGATTTATAGCAATAATTTCCACTACAAAGATAAACGAAGAGAAAGGGACTAAACGAAATCAATGCCAGGACTTTAATCCCATCGACATATTTTGACTTTAGGCCATAAGAGCGAAATTGTCACAATCCAACAAATTACATACTTGCATTCTATGCTTTGTTTGCAATACATATTTTCCTAAGGGAATGAATAAACTCCATTTGTCACTGAATAAGCCAAACGATATTAAATTCAAAATAGTTCAAGGACAGGCAATGTTTTCTTTAAAGGCATAAATACAACAGTTACAAATTTTCCACTATCACCTGCCATTTAATAGTAACAGATTAATTTAATTGTTAACTTTTTTTTTTTATTCAAAAATTTAATCGCAACCAAGCGTTGTAGTTAAATGTTGCATAACCAGAGAAAAACTAAATGAATTCATAATAGAATAACAAAAAGCGCAGCTTTTAACGCAATTTTAATAATTTTTTTTTGTTTTTTCATATTCCCAGAATTATATTTTGTTGAATTGTGTTAAATGTGTTGAAAACATTATAAATTGTGCCATTCCATGGAAAATGTTATGCATGAGAGCGAGAAAAAACGAATGTGCAATGCAAGAGGATTTTTTTTTAAATTATTTCCTCTGTAAAGTTCATAAAAATTCTATATGAAGTAATGAAAAAGGAAACATTGTAACAAAATCCAATTTTATAGTCATGGTAGCAATGGAAAGAAAATATGTCGTAAAAACTATAAAAGTATGGTTAACCATCATCCGTTATGGTTAACCGCCGTAAGTGAAAAAGTGTGCATTGTCAGTATCTTTTGCGTCTCTAGCAATGTCAACAGAAGCATACATAATATTTATGAACACTACTCACTCCCCCCAATAACTCCTTTTTAAGATGAAACACAGCAGACTATATTAGTGGGGGCCATTACATTTCAAGGAGTCAAACTGTATTTCAATTGTATCGTATAGCAATTGTATAGGATGGCAAAACATTTCATTTAAAAACTACTTTGACAGTTTTGTGATTAAAATTAACGAGAAATGGCTTCAGACAGAGAAAGTACACAGTATTTTACAGACTTTATTCAAAACAATTCTAATATCGAAGCCAAGCAATTGCAAAGGAAACATAAGTTAATTTGAAATTTAGCAGCATGATAATTATCGATAACTATATAAGTGAAAGCTAAGAATACTGAATTGTGTTAACTTTTCTGTTCAATAAGGTTTGATGAGTCATAATACCCGAAGAACGCTTGCAAATTGTGAAACCCTCCTTTGGAAACATAAATGCGATCGCAATGTTCATTGAGCACGCATTTTGCGGTCACAGTGAGAAAGCAATTCGTTATTGACAGTTTTTATACTCATTTTACTCTTCTCTTTACTTCTGATACTAAAACCTTAAGCCTTAAAGACAATACGGAAATGTCGATTCGTCGTAGTTTTAAACTCGTTGACCTTTTCTTTCGACTAAAGGCGTTGGCTTACGCGTTCATATTAAATATAGTATTGAAGACAAACGACCATCGTTGCTGATTGCGACGAAGTAGCCATTAGTTAGGTTAGGTTAGGTCGGAGTGATATCACAAAGCTTATTTGAGCACTCATAGCGCACGGGTGAACGCAGTCCCCGTACTGACCAAGTTCCACCAAAATCAGGGAAGAGGATGAAGATGGTCAGGACTGCACATCAAAAGCACGACTGGAAAACCAGCCAGAAAGTTTGATGAACGAAGCTGTATATATATAACAGTCTCCTCTTCCTCAGCGGATCTGCATCCACAGCAGAAGTCGTTAAATGGGAGCCTCATTCTTTCCGCGTGTCTACCCATAACGCAATGACCTGTAAGCATAGCCACAGTGGTTGAGATGACGTCACGACCAAGGCCAAGAAGATTGGTACGCCTTCTATCCATCAAAGGCTAGGTGAGTCTTGCGGTGGAGCAGGACTCCTCATAGACCCAGGATAGGTTGGCGTACCGAAAGAACTTCCGCACAATGTCCAACTTGACCGCGGCAAGTGGCATACCCAATTGATCAATTGAAGAGGAGCGCACCAGCTCTGGCGAGCTCGTCGGCCCTACAGTTTCCCGGAATGTTACTGTGCCCGGAGACCCACAACAGTGAGACACTGGTGAAGCGCCCAGAAAGAAGGTCGAGACAGCGGCGACATTCCCTAACGATCCTAGAATTATTCACGAAACCCGATAGAGATCTTATCGCGGTCTGACTATCAGAAAAGACCGAGACACGAGTGAAAGGAGCACCGTTGACGAGGATCCATTGAGCGGCCCGGTAAATTGCCGTCACCTCCGCCTGAAACACGCTGCAGTAGTCCGGCAGACGGAGAGATTGCCCTTGGTGGTGAAGTTCATTTCTGGTTAAATGACAAAATTTTCGTATTGGAAGGGAAGATAATTCTCACCTCAACATACCGCAGAGTACAAAATAAATCTTGCTATTGCAGCAAATTTTGTATTAGAGAGCTCCATCTTTTCAGGACAAGTGCTGCGCACTAAAACATAAGATATGGGTCTCTTCCTTTTCCTCAGACTCATAGGTTCTACAGAAGTCATTGTGGAATGTCAAGTCTTTCAAAAGAACAATGACCCATAACAATCGCTGTTGTGCGATGGATTGCCAGATTTTCTTAGATTTGAAATGCAAACCTGAACTTTTTTTACTTTTACTTTAATTAAATTTTTCAATTCCTCTGTATATTTCTACTATTACCACACACATTCATACATTCATAACTGGTTGTTACATACCTTTAGTCAGGATTACAACCTAGCTTCTTGCACAACTTATATTGTGTGTGTAAATTTCATACATGAGTGGCGGAATCTACAGTTTAAAGTCGACTGCGTGTGACAGATTTGTGAGAGACTTTTTCATGACAATGTTATTTACTCTCAGAGTTTTTCTCAGAAGTCTGCTGAAAAAATATTTTTTTTATATTTCGTTTTTTGTTGGCCATGGCCTCACACCTAATAAGCCAACATACAACCTACTAGACTACGGCGACTTCATGCTGCTGCTATCACATTCTATTTAATTTTTGAAAACATATTGGGGACGGCTATTTTTGCATTATGTGTTGTGTGTCCACTAATACCAATACCAACATATAAAACGTTTACAATGCACATGTATCTGTGCCAACGACATAGTTTCGCTGTGTTTTAAAAGACCACAACACTTTGGCTTGCTGGGCGAGTAGCAGTTTGTTGTGCACTCGCAATAATACCATTATGTGCATAAAATTTATTGATCTTTACATTTATCCACGTTATTTAAACGCATGATAAATGGTGTTTGAAGTTAAAATTATTATTAAAAAATTGTAGTGGCTGTGTAGGGTTTAGTGTTTTATGTTTTTCGGATATTTTCTGATTATAATTTCCAGGAATAAGGCATTTAAGATCGAAATGTTAAACTGTATGTTAAAAAAGACTTCGAGCTATAAAATAATTGTTTTAAATTATAATTTAATGCAGGGAAACTAACATTTTTTTTCTTTTTAATTTTGCAATCCATTAGGCATTGCTTTATGCTTTTTAATACGAGGCTTTTAATTGAGTCTCATAGGATATTAGTTAAGGATGCTAATAGAGCTTAAAATTTTATTTTTAATGATAAACAAAAAGAAACAACTTAACAAGATACTTATTTTATATCCTCTTTCCTTTCATTCCTCTTTTTTATTTTCGCTTGGCAGGCATTATCGTTATGAGCAAACATTGGCTGGCCTATTGTGGAAAATTGACATGAAGGATGTGACCATAATCAATGTTGACAATAATTGCGAATATAATAACTTTAAAAATAAAAATATTGTAAGTCTCTATTTAAATTATATACATCGTACATACATATCTTACATATTTTGTTACAGAGAAATTTAAAACTTCATTTTTCAATTACCAAGAAAAAAAACCAATTAAAATGCAAATTTATTTGCATAAATTATGAGTATAAAAATATTTCATAATCAATTAAAATTAAAAAAAAAAAGGAAATTAATTTCCTATGCATAGTTAACTAATCCCAAAACACTTTAAGCTATTTACATATCATATTACTAATAACACTTAGGCACTTTTCCACTTCCACATCATCACTTGTATCATCCATCACATTTCCTTACTTTTTACTCTCGTTATATTTGAATTGTTTTCTTATTTCCTTGCATTTTTCATTTCCTATATTCCACCATAATATATCCTGGCTAAGTATCAAATATGCCGCCAAAGTATTTTGACTGGAGGCGATACAAATAAAAAGGCTTTTACAAATATAGGTTTGTTGTTTTCGTTGTTGTATGCCGTATTAAATTAATTCAGTTGCTACTTTATGTTTCATACCAACAATGCTTAATAATTATTTATAAATTTTTATTTAATTTTCAATTGTTGTTTTATAGTCAATTATTTATGGATTTTAATGTTTCTTAACTTTTCATTTCAATTTAAGGTTTGTATCGTGGCAACATAGTGGCCATGAAGAAAGTTTATAAAAAGACTGTCGATATAACACGTTCAATACGCAAGGAATTAAAACAAATGCGTGAGGTAAGCAATGAGCCATGAAGAGTTTTTATTATTCTCCTCTTATCTTAACAGCTAATATTAATATAAATACTTTTCAATGTTTAATTCTACAAGAATAGAAATTAAAGGAATATATGTAGTCGCCGTAGCGCTGTAGCGTAGATAGTGTGTTAGCTTATTAGACATGAGGCCTTGGTTCAAACCCCAAGCCATACATACATCAAAACGAAAATATAAAAAAATATTTCTTCGGTGACTTCCTCTCAGCAGATTTCTGGCAAACTTTCTGAGAGTAAAATAAAATTGAAATGAAAAGTTTCTCAAAAAAATGGGTTACTCGGAATCGACTTTAAACTGTAGGTCCCACCACTCGTGTATAGAATTAACACACTCAACATCAGTGGTGTGAGAAGCTAGGTAGTAGTTCTGGCTAAAGTTCACACGATAATTTAAATTGAAAATTTCATATAAACGCCCATGAAAACTGTAGAAAATGTAGGTAACCAAGACCATTGCATTTCATATATTTTACAGTTTTGTTCAGCTTTTTCGAATCTTTTTTCAGTTCAAGTCTTACGAGATGAGTCCTATTCATGCAGGATATTGTGTTGGAATAACATAAAGATATTTCCGGGAAAATGGAAAGAGGGGATAGTATACATGACTAGTTGTACCCTGCGAGCGTTTGCTGCGGCGCCAACTAAAATAAATTTGCAGGAAAGATATTACACAAATATCCAATTAATATTGAATCATTTCAATGATTTTGTTTCCCGCTGTCCAGATGATTCAGACAAACGGGCCTGAGTAGTACGCATTCGATCAGTTTCTAATCTCACTTAACGTTGTTCAAGTGATTCATGCGTACGGGTTTCAGCGGCTTGTACTCGCATATTTTCCAGTCTCAATGCTTCTTGAGGTGTAGGTCGATCAATTGCTAGTCACTTTGGAGGCATGAATGCACGGGAACGACGTGAAAAATGCATTTAATCCAATTGAACTCAACAGCATTTTTAAAACTTTTCCAAAATTAAAATATTTCAAACTTGTGATTGACATTTTGCGGGAATGAGTTATACTAAATGTTATTAAAATCATAAATGATGAATCCTAAAATTAAAATTATACCTAAAATGGTATTTGTCCGATCAACACATGATCAAATGCATAGTTTGCGATTCAATTCATTTTGAATAATTCCCAGTGGCGCCATCTATCGGAAATTAGTCGTACTAACTTAGAAACCGACTTAGTCTCTTATGCGCAACAACTTTCGTCGGCTCATGCACAACAACTTTGCTAAAGATCATAACATGATCAGATAAACGGTATAGGATTTAATTCATTTTTAGTCATTTTCGGATATTGGCCATACCAACTTAGAAACCTTTCCGGGCTTATAAGCAACAACTTTGCTGAATATCATAACATGATCAAATGCATAGTTTACGATTCTATTAATTACATACAAACAAACATTCATTTTTATATATATATATATGTGGGCATGGCACCTCGCCTACTTTAAATTTTAAAATAAAAAGTAGCCTATAGTTCCTTCCATACAGGAAGGTACTGTTAAAATTTCAAGAAAATCGGTCCCGCCGTTTAGCCGTCTATAGACTTCAAACAAACCCCCAAACAAATAAACACACACATTCATTTTTATATATAAGAAGAAGAATATATAGTAGATAGTAGTAGATTACATAGAGCCGATGGGTGACGTATACGTAATATTTTGTTAGACAATAACACTCATACTTTTTTATTTATTTAATTTAATTTTATTTGTATATTTCAACATAAAAAGTAGCCTATAACTCCTTCAAGACATACAGAAAGATACCGTCTATAGATTTCAAACAAACCAACAAACAAATAAACACACATTCATTTTTATATATAAGAAGAAGAAGACCTACAGTTTAAAATCGATTTCCGAACGAAAGATATTTGAGAAACTTTTCATGGCAACTTTGTTTTATTCTCAGAGTGTTTGCCAGAAATCTGATGAGAGAAAGTAGCCGAAGAAATATTTATTTTTTCATATTTCGTTTTGTTGGAGATATCTGACCAACTCACTACCTACCAGACGTTTCATCAGGGATTTGTGATAAAAAATTGGGTTTAAGATCCATGCCCAAAATATTAAAAAAAGAGAATTTTGTAGCGTAGCATATTTTTATATAAGTAAAATGTTATTATTATTATACCGATTACTATTAAATTGTACGTCACTAGCATGTGTGACTTTCTTAAAATACAACCCTGTAAATAGTTTAGTACAACACTGCAATGGAGGAATACTATTTCGCTGAATTTGAAACTGCATTTGAAATGGCAGTGCTTGCTGTGATTAATATTAGGAAAAGCCCATATTGAAAAGGGTATAAAAGCAGTGCAATCAACGGAATCAGTCTCTTCTATTATTGCTGGTTAGTGAGAGTGGTTGCACAACCAATTGCAAGTGCATTATAAGCTTCGTGGCAGCGATGGTTGCCGTTGCTTGTTTTGTAGATGCAATTGGTTGACAAATCCTAAGTAGATGTTGGTCGCGATGGTGGCCGCAAATACTTGGAATTTATGTGACTCTTTTTCTATTGTTGCAGTTGCTGTAAGTATTTGTGTTTATAAAAGTAAAACGTTATAATTTGAATTTAATACAAAGTTGTTCAAGTATGTTTTTATTTAACACAAAATAAATAATAAACTAGTTCATATATAATCCGGTGCAATGCCCGTCTGGTATCTCACTAACGGCAGTTATAATGTTGGCCTCCAAAGCTGGAATTGTGGCTTGTTAATGTTGTATATGAGTGGCTTTACGTATTCCCAAAAGAAATAGTATAGTCATATCACATCATTTTTAAGACCAATAGATTGCTACAATGCTAATGGAATCAAATCGCATGATGTTGGCCCCAAAATGTGATATTAATTGCTCATCCAACTTGTTTCTCATTAGATTAAAGGAATCGCGAACCGTGGCGTTATGTCAACAAAGTTCCATATACTGCATTGACTGTTCTGCGGCTCTTCACTTCGAATTCGCCTATTTTGCTTTTTGGTATGCCCAATTCTTACACAACAGGACACAAAATTTTAATATAAAATTTAATGATTTACAAGCCGTGCTCGTTAAGCGCATATTACACTAGCGAACTTCGCCTGCAAAACACGACCTAATGGCAAACCAACCACCTCATGTAATAGGATTAAATTCGTGTTTGCAAACCTGACCAGATGAATATTAAAATTTTTTGATATTTGGGTGGATCGTGTAATAGCAAAACACTCTCTTTCTCTCTCTTATCAGTCCGTGTTTGCGGGCTACGTTCACCAGTGTAATAGTTGCTTTAGAGAACCTACTAATTACAGCGCTAAAATATATGACTTTTTGCAAATTCTTGTAGTTCTTCTTCTTGTAAACTTGTTTATGTTTATTTTTTATATGGCCATGGTACACCTTGTACTGAACGTTTCTGTATCCGACTCCTTCTGCACTGCTCTGTGCTTATGTGATGTGCCTTCAGTGAACTTCACTGCGCTCAAGGGAAAACTGAATATTTTCTTCTATTTACAGCTAATGGATATTTTACACAATTAACACGTGCACAGTGCTTAGATTTATTTTTCAAATTGAATCTAAATTAATACTTCATTTATAATTCCTTTTTTATGTACCGAAAACACTAAGAGTTTCCCTCTATTCTTATTTCTAGATAAGACACGAGAATATCATTAACTTTATAGGCGTATCCATTGATCATGGTTCTGTGATCATTTTCACTACTTATTGTGCCCGTGGCAGTTTAGAGGATGTTCTGGCAAATGATGATCTACATTTGGATCATATGTTTGTGTCATCATTGGTTAGCGATATATTAAAGGGTGTCACCTACTTGCACGATTCCGATATTATATCACATGGAAATTTAAGATCCAGCAATTGTTTAATCGATTCACGTTGGGTGTGTCAAATCTCAGATTTTGGTTTGCATGAATTCAAGGCCGGCCAAGAAGAGCCACAAAAGTAAGTAAACAAAACTAATTTCAAAAACAAATAAAAATTGTCTGTGGATTTGCATATGTTCAATAAGATGCCATTTTCGTTTGTATGAATTCATAAACAAAAATTAATGTTTTTGTTACAGCCATACAGCCATATTTTTTATATTTATTATGTCAATGTTTTTATTTTTATTTCCGTTTTTGTTTTCACTTATTTCTGCGTAATTTAAATATGTATGTATGTAATGTATTTTTTCCATTCTATTCACTCAATCGATTGCCATTGTTGATTGTTATCGTTTCATTGATGAAATTATAATCTGATGCTGTGCTGACTCTGCTCTGATGTTACTTTATTGTATTCCACTGTGTGTATTATCTGAAAGGCAAGAGTTGGAATTGAAACGTGCTCTATGGAGAGCACCAGAGATTTTAAGAGATCCCTCTACACCCGCTCGCGGCACCCAAAAAGGCGATGTCTATTCATTTGGCATTGTACTGTATGAAATAATTGGTCGTAAGGGACCATGGGGTGATACAACATATACACGCGATGGTAAGTCAATTATAAGTTCATTATATGCCATGTATCTATGTCTACTTTTAGCAGCATAATAATAAAAAGGATTTAAAGGATTTTCTCTTAACTCGTCTAAGGATCGAGGACGTTTTAAATTATTTTAAAATAAAATATTTTTTCTTGTTTATTAAAAATATTAGAAATTCATAAAAATTCACGAATATTGTGGGCGTTGCTTATTATTAGTAGAAAGTAAATAAAACAGTTACGATTACAATTATGACAACTGTATCCGATGATGAATGTTCCCGAACGAAGAGAATAAAATCCTGAATCATTCTAAATATGACTTGAAAATTCGATTTGTAAACATTTTATTGTAACACTTTTTAAAATTCGATTTGGCCTAATGGACTATAACTATTTTTCGGGCCTTTGAATCCTTACTTACATAAGCCAATTCAAGGTTTCTCGTTCATTAAAAGGACCTAGTAGGTAGGTATATTGAAAATAGAATTCCCTTATCCATATGAACATTTTCTAGTGTATAGTTATTCAGATTTGTTCTCTTCCCTATTGTAACAATATTCCATTGGCACAGTGTGAGTGCCCAAGAATACTTCGTCTCAAGTACCGAAGAATGACTGAGAATATGTTCTATGGTCCCCTTTCTTCCTTGTCCTTACGGTTTCTGTAGAGGCCTTGGGTACTCCTAGCAGAGACCATTGTTTGTTACAACTGCCACAGGTATCCCTTCATTACTATACTGTTACGTTCCTATGAGTTCGCTGATTGCAAACAAAATAAAAATAAATTTGTGTTTAGTTTTAATTAAATTCTTTATTGTTCGCACTACTTTTGTGTGCCACTGTTCACAACTGGCCTTGTTCTTTATTCTTCTTTACACTTCTGTTCGCATAAGCACTAACAACTGTTCAGTAGAGCTTTGCAGCGGTGATCTTCACACAAGACTGACTGAATTATTATTACTCTTTGTCTGCTTTGTCTTGCCTTTTTATATGCCCACGTAAACAGTCTGATAAAAGTAATTGAAGATGAATGTTCGTGGTTTCACCTTCTCTATCTATCTCTATCTATTGTTGTTTGTGTATTTTTTCCACGTTGTTCATTGTTGTTGAGTTCTCGCTTACTTGTCTATGCACTTTTCTTTCATAATTATGTTGTTGGTTTACTTGTAAACAAGTTCGTTGTATTTGTTTGTGTAGCTTTTCTGTAACATTTTAATGTTAAACGATGTTACACCGTTTCCATTTTCGTAACAATATCTTTGCAATTAGATAAAGTGTGTCTGAGATTACTTATTTGGCCCTCTTCTGAGAAATACTAACCTAACGTATGAATTTACTTGAATTTGTCGTTGTATTAGCATCCGTATTTTAAAAGTCGCCGTAGTCTAGTAGGTAATGTGTTGGCTTATTTGACGTGCAGCCTCGGTTCAGGCCAGACATTTCCAACAAAACGAAATACGAAAATATATTTCTTCGGCTCCTTCCTCTCAGCAGAGTTCTGGCAAAAATTCTGAGAACAGTATGTATGTATGTCTGTGATCATATATTTGTGCCTCTTCTAAGAAATACCAATATCACGTATAATTTATTTGAATTGGTTTTTGTATTAGCATTTGCAAGGACATCAGCTTCAGCCTATATGAGAGCAGCCGTTAAATATCTCGCTATCTCCTCCAGAGATTTCCCGAAATTCTTGAATAATCTTGGATGATTGGATTCGCATGGCTGTCAAAATGTATGCATATATCTTCATTCGATATATTCTGATACTGAATTCGAAGAGCGTAAGTTTTTAGGGAAACTATTTCAGCCTGAATTCTAACGGGTCAAATTTCAATGAAAATTCGGCTCAGTTGTCAGAGTGCATTTAGCGAACACATGGCTTTTCCTATGGCAGTCCATTGTGGTTTGGGAAAAGAGCAACTAATTTGATAGATTTGGCTCCAATAAGATGATCTCCCTGTCGGAAGACCTGATACATGCCTCACTTAGTTTTCCAAAGTTATTGGTTTATGCTGGACTTCTGTCATCTTACTCGTAATGTTTTACCTTTACAATCTCTTCTGTAAATTTTGGGGGATGTTTCAACTCCTATGTGTTGTTGAGTCGTGTCCAAGTCGTATCCGTACGTAACTTACGGCAAGGGGGGAACTTATATGACATCGGTCATGTATTTTATGGACCACAAATTAATAAGTTTTTTTTAAATGATAGTGTATGAAAGCAATTATAAGTGGAATGATAAAAATAAAGAAAATTTTGGCAACTTAACAATACTAGGTGTAGGCATTAATTCATATTATTTTTTCTTTTTAAATTTATGTTAAGAGGCTTCATCTAAAAAACCAGGTTTAAAAATTATAGAATTTGATAAATTTGATCGAAAATTATTGCCTTTTTATATCAACTAGTTTTCGAAAGTCAATTATACTGAAAATTATTGTAGAACAATGGCTGCTAATGCATTTACCCAATAACTATAAATTATAACCATCTCTTTAGTCGTTTCCATAACTATATTTTCCTTGTTTTGTTTTCTATCAAATTTCTTTAACAATAATTGATTATTTTTTTTATTTTTATTTCTCTTTACATTTTGCCCAAGAAATAATCACGTTTGTTAAAAAACCAGAACTTTTACATCACGGTGTCTTCCGTCCATCACTATCGCAATTGGATATACCGGAGTATGTGCGCCAATGTTTGCGATCATGTTGGGAAGAAGATCCAGAACTGAGGCCAGATATACGATTAGTACGTATGAAACTAAAAGAACTACAGGCTGGATTGTAAGTATAATTTAAATGTGAAAATGTTTTTAATAATGATTTTCAATTAAATTCGTCATTAAGTTAAGGGAAGGTTACTATGCGGGAGTAAATAAAATACAATTATTTTTAAAATCTAAAAACGCTAATAGTCCGCCGGCTCTAAAATTCGTTTTTGAGTCTTGTGAAGGTTAGGAGGGTTAACGAAACATCATGTAGATTTAAGGCGATATCGGTGTATTAGCATAAAACATAACAAAATTTTCAGCCCCACTGTTACATCACGATTCGATAAAACAATTTAATGTGGTGTTATAAGTATTTAAATTTTAATTCTACTTCCTCCGTAGGATAATTTATTCGCTTACTAGAAAGCGCAAAGTTCAATTATCATATCGGATATTATGGAAAAATTAAATTATTTAAAATCTAAAAAGGGAACATTTACTTCGATGTCAATGACCAAACATACTATACAATCATTTCTTATAGTAAATTAATGAGCAAATATTTTTTTGTAATTTTCTCAAAATACTTGTAATGAAATCTATACATTCCTCTTAATTTGAATTTTTTCCTTAATTAGGGTTTTCAAGGTACTATGTTGACCGAAATGTGTTCTAATTATGTTGCGAAAACAAAATATGAAGAAAAGAAAAATAAATAAATAAAAAATATTGACCTAAATAATATTTGTTAGTAAATTAAGTTATGGGAAAGTCACCTATTTTAGACGGATTCATCTATTTCATACCATACATACTTACATACATACATAATTGGCCATTACAACCCATCAGTCAGGATTACGGCCTAGCTTCTCAACACCACACATGTTGTGTGTGTTAATGTCATGCATGAGTGGCGGGACCTACAGTAGACTACCGGATCCGAGTACTAATTTATTTACTTAATTGGCCACTACAACTACTTATTTGGTCGGAATTACAACCTAGCTTGTCATTCTAACCCATTTTGTGTGTGTTAATTTTATCTAAAAGACCCCTACAGTAAAAAGTCGACTCCGAACGACAGATTTTTTGAGAAACTTTTCATGGCAATTTCATTTACTCGCAGAGTTTTTACCAGAAATCTGCTGAGAGGAAGTCGATGAAGAAATATTTTTTCATATTTCGTTTTGATGTCTGACCGGGGATTTGAACCGTGGCTTCGCGTCTAATAGCCAACACACTACCTACTAGAGTACGGCGACTTCATACCATGCATGGTCGTAAAAAATAACACATCAAGGATATTTTTTCTGATTGGTCTTCTTCATACTGTATAATTCCTAGTGAACATTATTATTTTTTCCAACAGATTTTTTATAGTTACACTGGTGTAGCAGCAATCGTCATTAACGATTACACATCGGCTATTAGAGGACAGGCACTGTGAAGGTATTTTCTCAATTTTCAATACCTATTTCAGCACCCACACCGATACCATTGACATTATCATTTCCAATACCAATGTTAACGCATCAAGAACTTGTAACAAACAAACAAACCACAAATATTTTTCTCATTTAATAGACCCGATGTATGTGCCTTGTAGTATTGTGCAACTTTCTTTGTATTAACTACGCACAGCGATATTACGTAACACAGTGATGAGTCCATGTTCTCTTAATTTCTTCTACTTGTTCACAATATTTCTCTCTATTTAGGATATCATTGCTCATGAGCTAATTTATGGAGCAGTCACTGAACCTTAAGCTTTTCTTTAGATTATGGTTCCAACGACCACGTTACCATTCTCTTCACGCTTAATATTTTCTTGCATTGGTAAGAATAGTTCATCTTAAAATGTCTGGGATAACCTTCAGCAGGGGTTTTTTAGTTTGCTGTTATCTACGTGAAGTCTAGTCTAGTCTGGTAGCTTGGGTGTTGGCTTATTAGACGTGAGGCAAACGTTTAAACCCCAGCTCAAACATCTCGAACAAAACGAAATACAATAAAATATTTCTTCGTCGACTTCCTCTCAGCAGATTTCTGGTAAAAACTCTGACAATATATAAAAATTGCCATGGACAAATTTCTCAAGAATCTGTCGTTCGTTTAAACTGTAAATTCCGAAACTATTGTATAAAGAATTAAAAATTTGGGCATACTGAACGATATACACAAACTCCTGCATCTTTTCAAATTCTCTGTATAACATGATTATGAAAAGTGGCTCCAATACATACATACTAAGATACTTAATTGATCATTACAATACTTTAGTCAGGATTACAACCTAGCTTCTCACTCCAACCATGTTGTGTGTGTGTGTTAATTATATCCATTAGTGGCGGTAACTATAATTTAAAGCAGACTTAGGTAGAGGTGGCTGCCCATCCAAGAAACTTGGTTGGATGGACACACTTAAGCCACATTGGGCTCATTGTGTTATAAAGCAGACGTCAAACGACAGATTTTTGGGAAACTTTACACACCTCATAAATCGATGTCTTAGGTGGATAGAATAAATATTTTCATCAGTAAACGTTCAATAAACACACCATATTTAATTGAATTTTGCTCTACGATTTTCATCGATATTCAGTGTAGAGTAGCTCTTAAACGGCTATAACTCTGTTAATGTTTACTTTACTTAACTATATTTTTTTCTTTCTTTTTCTCTCTTTCTTTCTCACTTTTTAAGGAAACCGAACATTTTTGATAATATGCTGTCCATTATGGAAAAGTATGCATACAATTTGGAAGGACTTGTACAGGAACGGACAACGCAACTGTATGAGGAAAAAAGAAAAACTGATATGCTACTGAATCAAATGTTGCCAAGGTGACAGCGCCAATAATACTTATAATTAAAATTTTTAACATGAAACGATAATAACTTCATTTTAAAGCAATTAAAGAAGAAATTCATTTAAAGAAAAGAAAAAAATTTGTTTGAAAAAATGTTGACAATTTTGAATTGCTTAAATTGCAATGAAATGTGTTGCGATTTCTTTTTTCTTTCTGTCTTCCATTTCCTGTAAATTTTAAAATATTTTCTTTTGGTTTGTTTTTTAGATCTGTGGCAGAATCTTTAAAACGCGGCGAACCCGTTGAAGCTGAATGTTTCGATTGTGTGACAATTCTATTCAGTGACATTGTGGGGTTTACCGAATTGTGCAGCACGAGCACACCATTCGAGGTGGTGGAAATGTTAAATGATTTGTATACGTGCTGTGATTCCATTATTTGTAACTATGATGTTTACAAGGTAAGACAATTTCCCTTTGTTTGAATAGGAAAGAGATTATTTTTTAAAAAAGAAATCTAAGAATTTGGAGTAGTAAAGTGATAAAGTGTGTGAACGACTTTATTAAGATGAAACGTAATGCTCATACTTGTATTTGATACAGTAAAATTCAAATGAAAAAAACTATATTTCTTCGGCGACTTCCTCTCAACAGATTTCTGGCAAAAACTCTGAGAGTAAATAAACCTGACATGAAAAAGTTTCTCAAAAATCTGTCATTCAGAGTCGACGTTAAACTGTAGGTCCTGCCACTCAAGTATAAAAATTAAGGCACACAACATGAGCGGTGTGAGAAGCCAGGTCGTAATCCTGACTGAAGGGTTGTAATGGCCAATTATGTATATATGTATGTAAAATTCATAAATAATGTACCATTTAACATCATGCAACCTATGAATCTACTCACAAAGGATCATGGGCATATGTAACCAAGAACAACAATGAGTATTCAAAAATATGAATAGATTCGAATCATACTCATAATTTCTGATACTTATACGCATTCATACTTATTTTAATATGATACTCATACTACTCATATTCAAACTTTGAAGTATTCATTGTACTCATACTTAACAATACGTTTGATATTGTTGATTTCAACTCTCCTTTACTCAACATTTACAAGAATCACAAAATAAGTATGATTCTCGTGCGAACACTACAATACTCACTAGAAGGTTGTGTGTTTGCTTTGCTTACTGTCTTCGTCTTTTTCATTCTTCTTTTTTTGTAAATGCAACAACAACTAAGACTGTAAATTTTGATGAATGATTCGAATCACTCGAATCATTTATGAGTATTCTAAGTATTTTTCTAAATTTATGAATCTGAATGAGTAGGCTTATGAATGAAACATATTTCGAATGTTATGAGTTTGATGTCAACGTTGTACTCATACACATTGCAACCTGTACTTATAAATCAATATGTGTAGTGAGTACGAATGATGCAGAATAGCTAAATTTCAATACTGTTGACTCACTCAAAATTTCATGAGTACTTATGACTAGCGAAAAAACGATTCATTGCTGATCTCTGATATGTACACATTTTCATCATACATACATACATATATACATACATACATAATTGCTTACTACAACTCTTCAGTCAGGATTACAACCTAGCTTCATACTACAACCATGTTGTGTGCCTTAATTTTATACGTGAGTGGAGGGACCTACAGTTTAATGTCGACTCCGAACGATAGATTTTTAGAAACTTTTTCATGGCAGGTTTATTTACTCTCAGAGTTTTTGCCAGAAAACTGCTGAGAGGAAGTCGCCGAAGAAATATTTATTTTTTCATATTTCGTTTTAATGTCTGAGGCTTGAACCCGGGCTTTACATATAATAAGCCAACACACTACCTACTAGGCTACGGCGACATTATACATCATACATAATATAATTGGTTATTACAACCATTCAGTCAGAATTGCGACCTAGCTTCCTACAACAACCATGTTGTGTGTGTTAATTTTATACATTATTGGCGGAAGTTACAGTTTTTTGAGATTTCTAAGAAACAGTTGATGGCAATTTTGCTTTAATCCAAGAGCTTTTGCCAGAAATCCACTGAGAGGATGTCGCTGATGAAATATTTTTTCGTATTTCGTTTTATTGGAAATGTCTCTCTGATGTTTAAACCGAGGGCCTACCATCAAAAACCCAACACACTACTTGCTCGACTGCGGCTTTACACATTTTTGGTTTGGCACACACACAATATTTAATTTAAAGAAATTCGGCAAATAAAAAAAACAAAAAATTCTTCATTAAATATGCTCATACTCGTATGTTGCCTTTACTTTGGCTTTACTTAACGCTGTCTGAGCAATGATTCTGCATTTTATATTCACCACTTTAATTTATTTCATTTTCCTTTCAGGTTGAAACAATCGGTGATGCGTATATGGTTGCATCTGGACTACCATTGCGAAATGACAAACGACATGTTGGAGAAATTGCATCGTTAGCCTTGCATTTATTAAAGAGTGTGACTAATTTGAAAATTCGTCATAAACCAACGGAAACATTACAACTACGCATTGGCGTCCACTCGGGACCATGTGCAGCTGGTGTTGTCGGCTTAAAGGTATGTATCTTGGATTCATTAGCATAAGTATGTAAATTCGTAATGGTTTACATTTTCTTTCATTTTCTGCATTTTCTGGCACAATACAAAAATTCACGTGTAAAATTTTTACATTTTCATTTTAATGAAAATGAAAAATTTCGAAGAAATTAGTCATAAGTAAGCGTACTTATAATGGGTTTTTATAAAGCAGTTGGAGGGTTAGTGGTAAAATTTTATGTTTTAATCGGAAAAAGAAAGAAAGAATTTTTATTCCTGATAAAGCTACTTGTCGTCAAAGCGAGTGCATGAGTGCAGAATATCTTTATCACAAGAAATGATAAATAATTCTTCATATTTGCAAACCAAATTTAATAATCAATTTAATAAATTGACAAGAAGAAAGTATAAAAACAAAAATAGAACAAGAACTTCATGGAAATATGAAAATAAACGTCATTTGAAAACAAGGAAATATAAGTAGATACAGCAGTACTCCAATTAATAGTTGGTTGAGAGAAATGAGCAAAATACAATGAAATGTATGTATGTATGTATGTATGTCTTATGTCCTTTTATTTATTTTGTTAATAATACAATTTTTTTTTCTTGTCAATATACTGACGAATATACATCTTCTTATATATAAAAATGAATGTGTGTTTATTTGTTTGTGGGTTTGTTTGAAGTCTATAGACGGCTAAACGGCTGAACCGATTTTCTTGAAATTTTCACATATTTTTCCTGTATGTCTGGAAGGAGTTATAGCCTACTTTTTACGTTGAAATAGGCAAATAAAATAAAATAAATAAAAAAAAGTATGAGTGTTATTGTCTAACAAAATATTACGTATACGTCACCCGTCAGCTCTATGTAATCTTCTATGTATATAAAAATGAATGTTTGTTTCTATGTAATTAATATAATCGTAAACTATGCATTTGACCACGTTATGATGTTCAGCAAAGTTGTTGCGTATGAGCCGGGGAAGGTTGGTATGACCAATTTAAGACAGGTGGCGCCACAGAAAATTACTAAAAATGAATTAAATCGTAAACTGCATTTGGTCATAATATGTTCTTTAGCAAAGTTGTTGCGCATGAGTCGACGGAGGTTTCTAAGTGGGTGCTATGGTACATGGCGCCACTGAAAATTATTCAAAATGAATGACAAGACATTAGTCGACCTACACCTCAAGCACGAAAGAAAAGATCATTACGAGCCTCAGAATCAGACGAGCAACGCGCATTGAGACCTGAAAATCTTCGAGTACATCATGCCGCTGAGACCCGTTGGCATGAATCACTTGAACAACGAGAAGTGAGATTAGAAACTGATCGAATGCGTACTGCTCAGGCCCGTTCGTCTGAATCATCTGGACAACGGGAAACAAAATCAATAAAATGATTCAAAATTAATTGGATATTTGTGTAATATCTTTCCTGAAAATTTATTTTAGTTGGTGGCACAACAACGCGCGGGTTACAGCTAGTATATTATATATATTATTTTCATGAAATTTATTTTTTGGGCCAACGAGAAACTACACGATGATGTCAATTTTGCCCAAAAAAAAAGAAACAATCTTCTTTTAGTATGAAGCTTATTTTCATATTGGTGTGTACGTTAATAAGCAAATTTATTGTATAGGGTCATCCATTTCCTGGTTTCAAAAGTAAACGTAAATAAAACACATATAAAATGTTTTTTTCATGATATTTCTTTTTTATTGTAAAGTTTGAACGTTGACATTATGTGTGAAACACTACATCATTTAAATGACCTCCACGCGAAGTGTTGCAAGCGTTGATTCTTATCAATATCTCAGCCATAACTTGACGAATGTTGGTTTTTACGCGGCCAGGAAATGTCTCTTGCAATAAAGCCATATTCGCTCGAGTTGTGTGGCATGTGGCACCGTCTTGTTAAAACCACAGATTTCCAACTCGTATTCTTCAACAGCAGGCAAAAAAAAGTCGGTTATCATATGACCATAACGCTCCGAATTGACGGTGTCAGTCGTTCCATCGTCGTTTTCGAAGAAGTAAGGTCCAATCACACCTTCGGACCAAAGAGCGCAACAAACAGTGACTTTTTCTGGATGTAATGGCCTCTCTTCAATTACTTGAGGATTCTCAGAACCCCAAATACGACAATTTTCTTTATTAACATACCCACCGAGTGTGAAATGTGCTTCATCGCTGAAGAAAATTTTGTTAGAAAAATTGCCGTCCACCGCCTGTTGTTCAAGCACCCATTCCACGTATCTACGACGTTGTGAATGGTCAGCTGGCTTCAGTTGTTGCGTGAGCTGGACTTTATATGGATGTAGGTGTAGATATAAATGCAAAATATGCCATAATGTGCCATAAGACAGTCCTAATTCCTGAGAACGACGAGGAACCGACACATTCGGGTCTTCGGCAACACTTTCACTTACAATAGCGATATTTTCAGCGGAACGGGCGAAACGATGATGCACAGGCCTTTCAATGTTTGTAATCACTCCAGTCTATTCAAATTTCTTTACAATTTTGCCAATTGCTTGCGTAGTTGGGCGATTATGTAAACCATAATCTCCTCTTAAAGCACGATACGTGGCTGTGGCAGAATCACCATTTTTGTAGTAGGTTTTGATAATTTTTATGCGTTGTGTGATAGTTAAGCGATCCATTTTCGTCGTTTGTCAGACTTTCAACTGAAAAGAAAAAAATTGGTTTCACAACTTAGTTTGACAGATGTCGAATTCCAGTCCCATACTTTTGAAACCACGAAATGGATAGCAGCTTATTTAGGGCTCAGAAAACCCACACGTTGTCCTACAGAAGCCAATGTACCAATCGAATGAGATACCGTGAGGCCAGCCGCGTCACCCATATGAATGAAAAATATTTTATTTCTAAACACAACAATTGAACTTCACAACAAAAGAATATATTTGCCAAAATTTAAAACATACATATATGCATACATAATTGGCCATTACAACCCTTCAGTCAGAATTACGGCCTAACTTCTCACACCACTCATGTTGTGTGCGTTAATTTTATACGTGAGTGGCGGGACCTACAGTTTAATGTCGACTCCGAACGATAGATTAAGAGAAACATTTCCATGGCAGGTTTATTTACTCACAGAGTTTTTGCCAGAAATCTGCTGAGAGGAAGTCGCTGAAGAAATATTTTTTTTTTTTTCATATTTTGTTTTGATGTCCGACCTGGTATACGAACCCAGGCTTTACGTCTATTAAGCCAACACACTACCTACTAGACTACGGCGACTTCAAAAAAATTTAAAACCGTTTTTTTTTAATTGCATTTATAAATAAAAACTTTTAAATGGCCCACCCTTATAACTGCCAATGGCATACGTCTATTAAATTTTAATAAATGCAGCACATTATACGCAGAAAAAAATATTCCTCTTGATCTAGTGCTGTCAGAATTGAAGACATTTTTTTCTTCTTTTCTGTCTGGCGTCAAAAGGTCTCTCTATTATTTGCTTTTATTTGAAAACAAAAAAGTCATTGACAGTCTTAGACTTGACTTGTATAATTAGGATGACAATTGATTAAGGTTTTATTTTTCTTTGCCGCCGATTTAGCTGCAAAACTTGATTAATGATACTTAAAAACTGCTAAGAACTTATAAGAAGAAGGGAGCGGTTATGCCATCCTTAAAATAACGAATAAAAATTGTTAAGAAAGCTGAAGTGAAAACTGAACTAAAATGGAATTTACATAAGAATTATTTTTAAAATCATACCATCCTTTTTTTATTTGTTTTTATTTGCAGATGCCACGTTATTGCCTCTTTGGGGATACGGTTAATACTGCTTCGCGTATGGAAAGCACTGGAGAGGCTTCAAAAATTCACATATCGGAAGAAACTTATCGATTACTGGATAGTTTAGGAGGATATCACTGCATAGAAAGGGGAGTAGTTAACATAAAAGTAAGTTTAATTACCTTGAAAATTCAGCAGAATATTAGAAATATTTATTTATTAATTACCATATATAATTACATAAGTACATCTAATGACTCATCTCAGAGAAATAGACTGGAATAAGTTAAGGAAGTTTGTACGAGACACGTGCCCTTGCGCTGATCAACTTCTTCCTCTTCCCTGATTTTGGTGGAATTTGGTCAGTACAGGGACTGCGTTCACCCGTGGTGTCGCAACGGGCCGCTATGCGTGCTCAAGTGACCGTGAGTTTTGTGATATCAGAGCTACCACTCCGACCTAACCTAACCTAACCTTGTACGAGACACAGATTTCCTACAGAAAGTAAGGTACAGAGGTGAGCGCGCAACAAGCTTGCGTGTTTGCTTAGGAGACCCATGGTTGGCCTCCTCTCCTTCAATCTACCTACATACATACTAATTACACTAAAAATGTGTAGTCCGCTATGGCTATCGGTAGTGAAAATCTTAAAGATCAGTCTTCTGATATTCTGCACACGTCAATTGAATACCTCCATAGATTTATTAAAACAGTGTATCACTCACTCACTTTAAACTCATGTGATTTCCTTACTATATATACCATCTATAACCAAAAGAAAATTGAATACAACATTACTCCTATATTTGCTGATTACTTGATGTAAATGGCCAGTTAGAGGTGGCTATCAAAGCAAAACGTTGTGCTAAATACACTAAGACCACATACCTCTCATTATGAGGTGTATACCTGCTTAGATCTGGAACCATTGATAGCTTCCAATAAAGCGACTTAGATTTTTAATACTCATTGCAGAAAGATTATTTAAATTATTTGGGCAATTCACACAAGCCCTTGTATCGTTGTATGGCATGTATTGTTGAACGAAAATACAACAGTGTATGCTTGTTGTTGATAATCTTCATAAAAAAAATCCGATACGCTAATACATATGTGTTTTTAAAAGTTGTATTGGTTTCGTGCTATCAGTTTATATAAATGCCAATAATCAAGAAGAAGAATAAAAATACAAAATATTTTCTATGCAACTTAAGTCAACAATTAACATTTCAAAATTATTATTGTTCTCACAGATAATTAATTAATTTACTTGTTTCCGCAAAATTTTTCATTTTGCTGCTTTAAAAGCAAATTATGAATACTGGTCTTCGTCTTCTTATCGCTTTTTGACGTTTGACATTCGAAATACACAATACAACATAACATTGAGCGTTCACAAACAAAATGTGTATTCAATGCAACATACACGATACAAAGTCGTGTGAATTCCCCAATTGACAAAGCATGTGTTCAATAGATAAAGAATAGTTTCCTCCTCCTTCCTTTTCTCTATAAATAAAACAACGCGCCTTTGATCATTGCCCACAACACAATGTTCAGCTACGACATCACACTTGATGTGTGTTTTTTTTTTTTAATTTAAGCTGGAAGGCTCACGGCACCCTCTCTCCGGCTATGGAAAGATTGGCTTGCCCGTATCCTAAGCCGTTTACGTGGCCTCGATAGAATTCATAATTGTATTGTCAATTATAAGATTGGACAGACGGAAGATTTAGATTGTACGCCACTCCTAGACAGTGCATCGGTTTCCTTAAATACCGATGCCTTGAATACCACTACGCTCCGGTAACCATATGAAATGAATATGATACAGTTCCTATCTTGCTGATAGTCTACGAGTTCCTTACGTTGGAACCAAATACTCTTACAGTCGCATGGCTATTAGTGTGCTAATGTCCATTATAATTCTTACAGCAGTACATATGGTCAATACTGCAACGATACGATAGAGTGCGGTATGTCTGCAACCTCCAAAAAATTCTATCAATTATAAAGGGTCCGCCATCTAACGTTTTTTTTCAACTAGTGCTTATTTCGTGAATGGTAACACTTAGTACATGTCTGATTTGACAGATAATTAGTTTTATCCTTCCGCTGAACGACTCCAATGCGTTTTCGCTTCGCTAAGTGGGCCTGCGATCGACTTACAGAAGATGCCGATTTTGGCAAAAAAAACATCTTTTCAGATAAAGCTCATTTTGATGTTGGCGGGTATGTAAACAAGCAAAATTGTCGCATTTGGGGCACAGAAAACCCGCACGCATACATTGAAAAGCCGATGCACCCAAAACGAGTCGCTGTTTGTTGCGGATTTTGGTCCAGAGGCATAATTGGGCCATTTTTCTTCGAAAATGGGCAAGGAGTGGCCGTTACAGTCAATGGCGATCGTTATCGAGCCATGTTGAACGAATTTTTGTTGAAACAAATTGAAGAGGAGGATGTTGGCAACATTTAGTTTCAACAGGACGGCGCTACGTGCCACACAGCCGAAGCTACACTCGATGTTTTGCGCCCTGTTTTTGAAGATCGCATTATCAGTCGCAGAGCTGATGTCGTTTGGCCACCTCGGAGCTGCGATTTGACACCGTTGGACTATTATTCGTGGGGTGCCGTCAAAGATAAGTGTTACGCCGACAAGCCTGAGACAATTGACGCTTTAAAGGACAATATTCGTGAAGCCAATGGTGAAATACAGCTGCACACAATCGATAATGTGCTTAAAAATTGGACCGATCATGTAGGCTACTGCATGGCCAACCGAGGCAGCCATTTGAATGAAATTATTTTCCATTATTAACCGGAAGGATTGTACTCTCAGATAAAAAAAGAAATTTGAGAAAATATTCAGTAGTTTTTTTTAAAGCTTTTAAAAAAAAAAAAGTTATTTGCCGGACCCTTTAGATACATTCAGTTATTAGGACAAAAGCACTAATGAAGTGCGTTATATTTGAAGTACATATTCAGACCTTTACATTTCATATAGTTGAGGGGAAAGTACTCACTAATTACAGTAGGACACTGGAAACGTTGGTAATAAGAAGTCTATAATCGTCTAAATCCATGTCCAATTCATTCGTAGCATTCCAGCCATCCTTTCATTAAACTACTATTTAATTAAAATCCTTTTTGAAGAATTTGGTTTAAAATTAAACGTTAACGATCAGTTTTTTATAATTTTTTGCTTCCAACAATTAAAAATGTTAATTCCAATAACAATTTCTTTCAGGGTAAAGGCGATATGCGTACCTATTGGCTGATTGGTCAAACACCCGAACATCGATCGCATCAGAACTCTGTTGTTGTATTAAATGAAGCTGCACCCGATCTCATTAGTAATGTTGATTCTGAAAGTTTTACATCCAGTACGGCTGCCTTAAATCCGCTCATTAATCACTGTTACTTAAAGCAATTGCAACGTGGCGGTTCCAGTTACTCGAATAATGTCAGTCAACATAGGCCGCGTTTCGTTAAGACATCCTATTGTAGCTGTGAAACCAAATGTATATATAATCGCCGTTCGGATGATAATGTAACGGTTGATACGATACCCCAACGAAAGCAACAAATCGATAAAACGAATACTGTATGTAATAATAGTTATTTATGTGTATGCCCGTTAAATTCAAGTGTCTTGCATACGACGACCAACCAAAGAGGACCACGTTCGGCGCCTGTTATAACATTTCGTTTATAGACTAATTCAAGCTAATATAAGAGAAAATATTTTAACTGTACCTTTAAATGTAATTACTATCTTATATACATACATACAAAATATACTAAACAATATATGTCTACTTCTTCCTTCTTTCTCCTATTTCTCCTCTTACCTTTCAATAAGTATGTATATGTATATTTAATGCTTAATAACTCTCAACAACTCTCAATAAGTTGAAGATATTTTTATATAGAAATCTAAGGTTACTCGTATGTCTCGTGTAAATGTTTTGTTGAATTTGTTTCGCCAAATCTAAAAGCAGTATTTGTTGTTATTCCAAACGATTCAAATAGATATGGTTGTGATTTTGAATGGCCAAATATTGTTTAATTTTTTTAGAAAAAAAATATGGTAATTAAAATATTGTGTATTATTATTAAAATATAACGGTAAAATAATTTTACTTATTAGCTGTGTTCATTTACCATACATTCATTCATATACAACAGAAACTAGCAACAAGAGAGAATGAAAGTGAGGTTAAGTCACATAATGTAGGTTATGTTAACACATTTTTTTTTTTCAATTATTTTTAACATTTTAACATTTGTTTTTAATAAATTGTACATTCATTATTAATTATTTTTATGACAAAAAGCATGCCATAATTTCAGCAGAAACTCAACATCTAAAATATTAAATACAGAGATAACCAGTGTATTTTATCGTTCTTTTTTTTTTATTAAGAACATACTTCAAATTGATTTGCTAGAGGCTTAACCACAATCTAGGATTTCAATGAAAATCCCAACAGCCAACATTGTGTTGATTTAAAGAAGACCATGACTTTCGCCTGAAGGACATTGCAATTATCAGGGAGAGTTCCAATCTAAAAAGAAAATCCACAACAAAACTTTTTTCAGCGGTAATCTCGACTTGGATACCCTTCTAGATAGGTCAGCATAGTTTCTCAACTACCGATCTAGCTTTACGCTGTTGTAAATGACTTCTATTTTGTTTTATGTTACCACTCGATTTAAGAATGTCTCAATTTAGAATTTATCAAGGGAAGTACGATTTTTTATATACAGGATTTTGCATTATTTTGCTCGTATAATTTTGATCATAACGGGATTAATGACACCAGAATTAAACACCGTTAGAGCCTTTAATACCGCTGTGGTTCAGAGATCAGCAATGAGTATTCAAAAATATGAGTCCATTCGAATCATACTCATAATTTCTGATACTTATACGCATTCATACTTATTTTAATATCATACTCATACTGCTCATATTCAAAGTTTGAAGTACTCATCGTACTCATACTTAACAATACGCATGATGTTGTTGCTTTCGACTCTCGTTTACTCAAAATTAAAAAAAAAACACAAAATAAGTATGATTCGCTTACGAACACGACAATACTCATTAAAAGGTTGCGTGTTTGCTTTGCTTGCTGTCTTTATATTTTTCTTTCTTTTTTTTTTATAAATGCAACAACAACTAAGACTGTTAATTTTGTTGAATGCTTCGAATCACTCGAATCATTTATGAGTATTATAAGTATTTTTCTAAATTTATGAATCGGTGTGAGTAGGCGTATGAATCAAACATATTTCGAATGTTATGAGTTTGAGTTGTCAACGTTGTACTCATACTCATTGCAACCTGTATTTATAAATCAATGTTGTAGTGAGTACGAATGAATCAGAGTAGTTGAATTTCAATACTGTTGACTCACTCATACTCAAAAATTCATGAGTGCATATGAGTAGTGGAAAAAACGATTCATTGCTGATCTCTGGTGTGGTTATCACCAGACGTCGGCACAAAGAGAATATAATAAAAATGTGAGTGTATTTGGGAGAGGCTTGTGTTCACCCAGAGGAAAATTGTTAGTAACATTTTAAAGTCTACTTATTAACAAAATAATATGGATATGTGAACGGAAAATATAGAAAAATTGTACTGCGCTAAGTCCCTAAAGACACTGTACTTAACTTGGCAAGTATTCTTTCAAAAATCGAAATCATTTCTCATTGATATTAATGAACCCTACTGTAATATTTCTTTGGGTGTATAATTGAAGTATGAAAAAAAGCGCCACGAACCTTCTTCCTTAGAAGCTGACAAGCAACTGAATACAATTTTGTGCTCTTTTTTAACGAATATTGTTGATGTTCGTGTCATATGTGTATAAAAAGCCGAAGATGTTCTTCTTCTGGGGGATATTGGTGGCGACGTCTGGTTATCGCTCATGCAGGTTTTTACTCATCACCGTTGAGCTAATCATTGAATTTGTTTTAACTCTGTTTTTACAAAATCTCTGGAATGACATTTAACATGACATTTAATTTAATTTAATAAAGACAACATTTGACTGCATTTAATTAAAAAAAAAGCATAGCGCTGTTGGCTTTGTAATGAATTAAAAATAAATTCAAAATTTTTATTATACAAACTCTACAGTAAATGCGATCAATTTATTTTTCTCCATCAAATTTGATATACACATTTCATTCTCTCTCTCTCTCTCTCTTTGCTAATATTTTATGTACGTGATTATTATCCAGTATTAATTATAAATTATTAAAAAACTAATTAATTATTTTTTTTAAATTATTAATTAAAGCGATTGTTTTCGTGTTCAGTTAATGCTCAAAAAAAAATATTCATAGAACAGATTGCCAATTATTGAATTGTAAAATAGTACAATTATATTATAAATATATTTACAAATGGTATACAAATAACAATTTACAAATAAAATTATATTTTAAATTAAATTATATTCAATAAATATGTTAACGAATTTTAAAAAATTTAAATGTAAACCACAATTCAATTGATTTTTATTAATTTTTTGGGGATACAAATTGAGACATGTTGTTTACATGGGTGTTTCATTGACGATTGAGAAAGATAGGAATTTAAATTTAAATAAAACAAAGTGTGTGTGTATGTGTGAAAACACCGACATTTATAATTCAATGGAAAGGGCTATTGATGCCCTCTTTTTCTTCTTCTTATATATAAAAATAAATGTGTGTTTATTTGTTTGTGGGTTTGTTTGAAGCCTATAGACGGCTAAACGGCTGGACCGATTTTCTTGAAATTTTAAATAGGCAAATAAAATAAAATAAATAAAAAAAGTATGAGTGTTATTGTCTAACAAAATATTACGTATACGTCACCCGTCAGCTCTATGTAATATTTTACACAGTGACAGTAATTGAAATCTATATACATATATAAAAATAAATGTCTGTTTGTATGTAATTAATAGAATCGTAAACTATGCATTTGATCATGTTATGATCTTCAGTAAAGTGGTTGCGCATGAGCCGGTTAAGGTTTCTAAGTTGGTATGACCAATTTTAGACAGGTGGCGCCACTGAAAATTACTCAAAATGAATTAAATCGTAAAGTGCAAACTTAGCAAACTTGTTGCGGATGAGTCGACGGAGGTTTCTAAGTTGGTGCGATCCAGGAGATGGCGCCACTAAAAATTACATATAAAATGAATGAAAAGATATTGGTCGACCTACACCTCAAGCACGAAAGAAAAAAACATTACGAGCCTCAGAATCAGACGAGCAACCAGCATTGAGACTTCAAAATCTTCTAGTAAATGCCGCTGAGACCCGTTCGCATGAATCACTTGAACAACGAGAAGTGAGATTAGAAACTGATAGAATGCGTACTACTCAGGCCCGTTCATCTGAAACATCTGGACAACGGGAAACAAAATCAATAAAATGATTCAATATTAATTGAATATTTGTGTAATGTCTTTCCTTCAAATTTATTTTAGTTGGTAGCGCAACAACGCGCAGCGTACAGCTAGTTATATATGTAATATAACATTGTTCAAATGTAAGCCACGGCTGCTTCGGGTAGAAATTATTTGAAATATACAATTTTGCGTCACTGTGACATTTAAATTAGGCCGTCTTTGACCGATGGCACGGGGTATGTTGATCTGGAGTACCGCTGTGGTTTGTGCCATACTCGGATAAACCTTTGACTCCACAAACAAATTTTAAGCAGGCAAATCACACGATCTTATTGGCCAGTTCACATCATTTTCATTTGATAACATACATACATAATTGGCCATTACAACCCTTCAGCTTCTCACACCACTGCCTTAATTTTATACTTGAATGGCGTGACCTACAGTTTAACGTCGCCTCCGAAAGACAGATTTTGAGAAACTTTTTCATGGCAGGTTTATTTAATCTCAGAGTTTTTGTCAGAAATCCGCTGAGAGGAAGTCGCCGAAGAAATATTTGTTTTCATATTTCGTTTTGATGTCTGGCCTGGGGCTCGAACCCAGGACTTTTCGAAACGAACACACTACCTACTAGACTACGGCGACTTCATGAATATAACATGTGGAATATAACATTTTTCAAATGAAAGCCACGACTTCTTCAGATAGAGCTTATTTGAAACATACAATTTTGCGTGACTATGACGTTTAAATTAGGCTGCATTTGGCCGATTGCATGGACACGCATAAAACTATGCATCCACAAAAAATTTTAAGCTTTCAAATCAAACGATGTTAGTGGCCAGTTCACGTCATTTTCATATAAGAAACCATGTATTTATATCTTGGCATAAGCTTACCGTAAAACGTACCGTCATCTTGTTGAAACGTATGCTTTTAGTGCCCAGATTATTCTATTCAGTCCAAATGAAGTTGGTAATCATCGACCTCTAGTGCTCGCCGTTGACAGTGATAGCCTGGTCAACGTCGTTCTCAAACAGTTATGCGCCAAATGCTCAACAAGTAGTAAGTATATCAGATTGTTATCATCTCGACAAATTTGACAATTTTTTTTATTCACGTACCCGTACATCCAGAAATAGGCCTTATCACTGCAGATGATTTTTCGATGAAAATTAGGGTCAGTTGACAACTACTCGTTGTCTGTGATCGTTTGCTTTTTTGAGTCAATTACATATTGTACGGTTGCAGACGCATGTCATAACATAAGATTCACCATTTTATGGTATATGAAAGGAAGAGATCTTGTTAATGACGCAAAATCGGATTCTCGACTCCGAAGGGCAGATGTTTGAGAGACTTTTCATTGCAATTTTATTTTCTCTCAGAGCTTCAGCCAGAAGACTGCTGAAGTCATCGAAGAAATAATTTTTTATATGTCGTTTTGTAAGAGATGTCTGAGCTGGGGTCTCGCTTCTAATAAGCCAACACTTTACCTTGTGGTCTATGCCGATTTTATGTCGTTATCCGGGTGTACGTATTTAATATTCTGTTTTTCGTCGCTTAGAGTAATCAACACTTCACTGTTAATTCATGGTTGACATATTTCTTGTTATGGTTTGGAAAATCTACACTGTAATTCAATTACTGTCGTACAAATTGAATAGGATGCTTAAAATAAAATTCAATAAATTTGTTTTCCAATAGAAAACAATTTTTTGTTTACATTCCTGTACTATGAATAGAACATGCCTTTATCAGCGATTCTCTCTTTATAACAAACAAAAACAATAAAACAAAGTTATTTTTATAAATAGTTTAACATCATCAAGCCAATTTTTAATTAAACTACTTAACTTCAACGACCAAAAGTCAATCCAACAGGGAATTATTATTTTCTTAGATTCTTGGAAATATTAAAAGAACGTGGACATTTAAGAAGAAAGAGATTTGCCGTCAAAACAAAATTAAAATCAAAAGAGCATTTTAATTAAAATTTGTGTGTGTTCAATGAGGAGGAAAAAAATAAGTTTAAAAATATAATTATAAAAAATAAAATATAAAATCTAACAAATTGTTGCTATAAATAAAGAAATCTGTTGTGTAATTATGTTTATTTACTAAAACTGATGTTAATAGAAAACTTAAATAAAAGTGGAAAATTAAAAAAAATTTTATTCCAGGAATTCCTCTTCGGAAGACCCTTTTCTAATAGTCTTAAAAGAAGGGAATCCTTAAGGTATGTATATAATTATTTGGCAATTACACCGGAACTGGTATTATACATACAGACTTTGTGTTACCCGATGGTCTAGTTGGTATTGTGGTAAACTCCAAGAGCCGAGGATGTGAGTTCGATTCCCACCAGAGACTTTGTGTGTTTGTGATTGTCTGATTGTTTGTCTGATATTACAATTACATACATAATTGGCCAGTACAACCCTTCAGTCAGGATTACGGCCTAGCTTCTCTCACCACTGATGTTGTGTGCCTTAATTTTATACGTGAGTGGCGGGACCTACAGTTTAACGTCGACTCCGAACTGCAGATTTTTGAGAAACCTTTTCATAGCAGGTTTATTTACTCTCAGAGTTTTTGCCAGAAATCTGCTGAGAGAAAGTCGCCGAAGAAAAATATTTATTATTTCATTTTTAGTTTTGATGTCTGAACTGGGGTTCGAACCCGGGCTTTACCTCTAATAAGCGAACACACTACGTAGTAGTCTACGACGACTTCTTCTCAACATATTTTCGGCAAAAACTGTGAAAGTAAATAAAATTTTCAGGATAAATTTCTCAAAAATCGGTCCTTCAGCGTCATTTTTACGCTCTAGGTACCACCACTCATATATAAAATTAAGATACACAACATATGTATGTAAGTAGTGTGAAAAGTTAGGTCTTAATGCTGACTGAAGGGTTATAATGTCCAATTGTATATGCATTTATGTACTCAAAATAGAAATAAAGTGAGAATTAAACAGCCATTATAGTAACTGTTCATTCAACCACAGTTTAGAGAACTTTTGTCGGATGGTCTATGTTACTACCAGTGTTTCCTTCTCGAAACTACAGGTTGTCGTTTGGGGACTACCCGGTAGTTGTTTTCTTGTTTCGATTCTTGATTTCATTCGATTTTATAACAAAAGCTAGGTAACCACAATGCAATCAATTGGTTATTAAAGACTATGATAGACCGCCAGTTTATGCGACACCCAACATTATGCGGTTAGTTCTTTCGCCTTAAATGTTCAGCGGTAAATAATTAATGCGGGAGAATAGTCAATCACAGCCACATCTGTCTAATAGGTAATGTGTTGGCTTACCAAATGAGAATAGATGTGAAAAATTATTCCCTTTAGGGATTTTACCGCAGCACTCTTTTGGCAAAAGTTCTCGGAAAAGGTAAAATTCAGTCAAAAAGTCAATCAAAAGTCCTAAAGATGTTACCGATAATGTCGAGTACAAAAGGTAAGTTACGTATGTACGTACAGTGAGCATCAAATAAAACTGTACACTATGAATAAAATTCAAACAATCACCAAACTCCTTAAAGAGAGTGTCTGAAAAAATTCGACTGTATTTCGAAATTTTTTGTAATTTTTTTTTTGTTCCAATTTTAAAAATTGACAATGGACCAATTTCAAAATAAAAATAACGGCAATGTATTAATGTAAAATTTTTTAATGTACAGTTTATTTTGACGCTCACTGTATGTTTCTCACCATAGAGATTGGACATTTTTAATAACTTTAGAATACATTTTTTACGTGAATGAACTGATTCCTCATAGGTCTGTTTCTTTTATTCTTTTTTGTACTATATTCATATAATTTTAATAACATTTTAGAATCTTCTTACATGGTATTTGAATAGATAGCAAAATGAAAATAGAGATGGCATTTGATTCTACTTTGGTTTAAGTGAATAATAGGATTACATTACACATACATATGTATATGGTATTTCTGTAGTATATGGAGTTTATTCGCTCAAATTAATTAAATCAAACCCTTACCTTCATTATTTGATTTTCTTATAATTACCGAGAAAATTGTTGATGCATAATTGCTGCATTGAATTGTTTGTATGTCTTCCACACAATATAAACCATATTAATTCCTAGCTCAATATTCAATACATATTTAACAATTGTATATACAAACAATATATGTATGTTGCAATAGACTAAGTGATAAATTTCATAAATTTCATATTCAAACAATCAATTTTATTCCAACTCATTTGAAAATAATTAGAAATTTACATGACCACATATACATATATTAACTGTTTACGGTTACAGTTGGTTTACAGTTGGTTTACAGTTTACAGTTAAATTTTAATTGTTTATTGGATATGTGAAAGATATTTAAAAATAAAGTTTTAAACCTTTGAAGGTACATATTCAATAATAAGTCTTGAAATTGGCAAAAAAAAAACTACAAATTTCTTCGTGATTGAATTTAGTCAGAATTATGAGCTAGCTTCTCACACCACTTATGTTGTGTGTATTAATTTTATACATGATCAGCGAAATCCACAGTTTAAAGTCGACTCCGAACAGCAGATTTTTGAGAAGATTTTCATAGCAATTTTTCTAAATTTTAGAAATTTTGCCAAAAGACTGCTGAGAAATAGTGCCGAAGAAATATTTTTTCATGTTTTGCTTGTAACAATATGGTCGTTAAAGTTCTTGTTCAAAACTCTCTTACAGTAAGTAATTAGCCTTTGAAATATTAATAAAAAGAAATCACCCACTTTGAGAAATTTAATATAACTCATACGCAGCGTATGCAAGTATACACATAGAACTGTTGAGATGGAAGGAAGGAATACTTTTCATATTACGTTTGCAACAGTATGGCCATCAAATTTCGAAAGTTCCTCTTAAAGCCCTCTTAAAATAATAAGCTATTGAAAGATTATTAAGAAAAATCATCCACTTTAGCGAATGAGTTATATGAGTTAAATTCAATATAACTCATACGCAACGTATGCAAGCATACGCATAGAACTGCTGACATGCAGTCGGCAAAGAAATATTTTTTCATATTTCGTTTGCAACAAAGTTCGAAAGTTCCTGTTCAAAACTCTCTTATAATAATAAGCCTTTGAAATATTAGTAAGAAAAAATCAACCGCTTTGGCGTATAAGTTATACCATCACCATGAATTCAATATAACTCATACGCAACATATGTAAGTAATTTTATTCTTTCTCTCTTAAAGTAAAATAGTACATGAAAAAAATTATACTAAATTTAATAAGTAAATTAAGGAAAAATCTTTACAATTAAAAAACTTTTCACAAATTTTGTTTTTTCGAAACATTTGTTATGTGTTCATGCGGTCTATTAAACCACATTTATATTTTGTAATTGAGAATAAAACGAATAATAAATTCATTAAATTTAAAGTTTATTCATGGAAATTATAAATGAATACCATTAATGCAAAGCTGATGTTATTTATACACATATAATTGAAAGTCTATTTGTTTATTTATTTGGTGGGTATTTGGAACTGGCGGCGTTTTGGGTCCATATTTCTTAGGGACAGGTCATCACTATAAAAGGCGAGCATCACTATAAAAGATCGATTACCAATTTGTTTGGACCTGAACTGAATGATCTGAACACCAGCATTATGTGGTTTCTTTAAAACCACGCTTTGTGCTACACAGCTCATGTCACATTGAATGGTCACCTCACGTGAATGTGATGCATATCGAAATCCTGTGATTTGATTCCGTTTGACTTTTTTTGTGGGGTTGGTATATGCTATTAAGCCACAGACCACAACTGTCCTTAAAGCATACATAACCTACGCCAACGGTCAAATAAACTCTTATTTATGTGCCAGAGTTACGGAAAATTAGACCACCCAGGAAAGGTGTTTTACAAACTAATAAAAAATTGTGATGTTATCTCAAGATACGCTTGGTGATTGATTATTATCAGCATTTGTTTCTATACAGTTGAGATATTTATATTTTATTTCGAAATAATGGAAATAGTCGTGTAGAAAATTTGATTTAATTATTGAGCATTTTCCCAATTTATTTTTATTATTTCCATTTTTTGTTAGGATTATCGAGACTTACATATCCCCATTATATTATTGAGTTGATATTGATTTCCTTTGCAAGTTTTTTTGTCATTTAGTGTGCTTTTGCATATTGAATTCACTCTATTCATATATGCTTTATTGCTGTCTTCCTTTTGTTATATGGGATCAAGTAAGATGCTGTATTATTCCATTTACCTTTAGTGCTCTGCTCTTAAATGAGGTATTACATGCCCGTACTCAGTATTGCAAAGTTTATTTCTCTTGTATTCTTATGTTCTGTCTGGATTTCTTTTCTCTTCTATGCTGCTCCACATTTTAATCAATTATTTTGCGTTTTTCTTATTTCACCTGTTTATGAACTACTTAATGCTGTTGTCTTTTAGTTTTTTCGGGAATCAATATTGTGATAAGCTGTATTACTATCAGATACCTATAGTGCTTACCTCTTAAAAGGGATGTTATTGTTCGTACTCTTTAGTTAAGTCAAAAATCGAATAATTTTCTCTTGTGATATACATTTCCGATTTAACGAACCTATATGTTGTCAGGCCTGTTCGTAAAATCGAAATGTTCGTTATATGCAGTACTAACTTAAATATGGGTTTTTGGTATGAGAATAAGTTAAAAGTACATAAAATATTTTTTAAATGTATTTTATAAAAATTAATTATTTTCTATAAAAATAATACAAAAAAAGGAAACAATTCATATCATATATGTTATTTTATAAAAATAATAAAAAATAATAATTCATATTACATTAGTACACATAAAGAACAAAAATATACAAAAAAATTCTTTGAAACAAATCTATTTAAAAAATTGATTTAGCAATGTTTGTTTTTTTGGTGTATAAATTTTCATTTTTATTGAAGCTCTCTTAAAATCATTGATTTTGAAAAAATCAAGATTATTTCGCTGCGTCTAAACTAAACATCAAAAACAAAAACATCAAAAGAAAACAAAAAACACCGCTTAAAACAGCGGTATATTTTTTACTACACATTAGGTTTTTTGTTATATTTGTCAAATGTCATTTTATCTTCATTCAAATAATATTTTTATTTGTTCGTTAAACTGAGTACAAAAAATAATTTTTGTTCGCTATTTAAGGTACTGAATAGGAAAAATTTGCCAGTTCGTTAAATGCGATGTTCGTAGAATTGAATGGTCGTTAAATCGGAAAACTACTGTAATATGTTCTGTACATTGGTATTCAAAATTCATTTGTATGTCGCATTCTATGCTGTATAAATTCATTATGGTTATAACAAGAGGTGTATATTATGTGTACGCATGTTTAGGATTACTAGGCCTGAGGGAGTTATTTTAACTCCAGCGCAGATATCTCGAACAAAACAAAATATGAAAAATATTTCTTGGGTAACTACATCTCAGCAGTCTTTCTCTGAAAGTAGTCCTTTTTCATTTAAAGAATTCATTATTCGTTTTATTCCCAATGCTAAAATATTACTGTGTTCTCTTAGACCGCATGAATACATACGAAACAAAATTAGTTCGTGAATATTTTTTTTAATGAAAAGATTTTTCCGTACATTAATCATTAAAATTAATATAAAATTTTTGCACATAGAATTGTACCTTAAGAGAGAATAAAATTACTTACATACATATGTTGCGTATGAGTTATATTGAATTCAGGTGATGGTATAACTCATACGCCAAAGTGGTTAATTTTTTCTTAGTAATCTTCCAAAGGCTTATTATTATAAGAGGGTTTTGTATAGGAACTTCCGAACTTTGACAGTTGATAACGGCAGTTTCAATTATCAAATTACATACAGTGAGCGCCATAAGTGAGTCAACACCCACTATAATTTTAAATTTTCTATTATGTTCTTAAGTATAAAAAAGTGCTTTTATGATGACTTGTTGTTTTTGTTTTAACATTTTATAAATAATAAATAAACGCTTTTATTTTTGGAAATTTATTCGAGTATTCTCATTTACTTTTCTCGCTATCCTAAGAAAATGAATTATATCAGTGGTGTTTACTCACTTTTGGCGCTCACTGTATATGCGTACATATACATTTGATCATTACAACCCTTCAGTCAATGTTACAACCTAACTTCTTACACCACTTATGTTGTGTCTGTTAATTTTATACGTGAGTGGCGTTAAATATAGTTTAAAGCCGATACCGGACGTTAGATTTCTGAGAAACTTTTCATGGCAAATTTATTTACAGGATTTGTGGCAGCAATCTGCTGAGAGGCAGTCACCGAGACCTCATGTCTACCTACGTCTAGACTACGGCGACTTCAAAGAGTAGAATACCTACTTTTATCTGACTTCATACCGGCCTTGGCCAGTTAATCGGCATTGCGATGACAGATAGTTAAATAAAATTCGTTCATTTTTGAGAGAACAAAGAAAGTAGCCTCATATCTAATAAACCAGCACACTAGCTACTAGACTACGGCACACTTTATAAATGAATAAAATTACAACTTAAATGCCAACATAAATTAAGTAATGCATTGTATTAAATTTTTCCATTGAATAGTTTTTCTTTGATTTAAGAGTCTAGAAGCACATAAATTACTCCATTTAGAAATCATTTTATTGCGGCTGCTTTTAATGTCCTTGTAAATGCAATGCGATAATGTTCAGACTGTTTTTATTATAACCAACATTTCATTGTAATCGCTTGTTTTTTTTTGTTTTTGTTTATCAGTCAGTCATAAAAAGTTGTTTTTCACTGAAAGCATAAAAGGCAAATAAAGTTATTCAAGGCCAACATTTGAATAATGAATTTAATCTCCGCCGAGACTTGAAACATTCCAAGTTAAAACAGCCTCCTGGTAATGAATAAAAAAAAGGGAAAACCCAAACAAATTGAATTAAAAGTGTAGAGGTCTTGTTTGTAAATATATTCATAAAATCCATTACATTTTTTTTTTTTTTTGTGTGGAAATCAATTAATTATTCTCTTTTAAAATTGTTAGTAAAACTGTACATTATTTATTCATAAATTTAATTTAAAGTGTAAATAATTTCAAATTAATTTGAATTTTCAATTCATTTAAAAGATTAACACATTTTATTAATTGTAATTAACACTTTAAATCTTGATTTTATTTCATTTATGCTGGTAAGACAAACGTCTGACGATTGGGTGCCCTGATGGTCTAGTTGATAGTGTACATAACTTCAATTGCCGAGGCCGTAGGTTCGATTCTTATCAGAGACTCTGGGTGTTTGTAATTGTGTGATTATTTGTCTGGTGTATGGTTGTATGATTAACTGTAATTCTAAACAGAAAGTGAGAATTATTACAAAGTTATTCTCCAAAAAAAAAAGTAACGAAGGTACATACCAGAGACCAGCAATGAGTATTCAAAAAGGATGAGTAGATTCGAATCATACTCATAATTTCTGATACTTATACGCATTCATACTTATTTTAATATTATACTCATACTACTCATATTCAAACTTTTAAGTAGTCATCGTACTTATACTTAACAATACTTACGAAGTTGTTGATTTCGACTCTCCATGACACAACATTTTCAAGAATCACAAAATATGTATGATTCGCGTACGAACACTGCAATGCTCACTAGAAGGTTGAGTGTTTGTGTCTTTGCTTGTAAATGCAACAACAATTAAGACTGTAAATTTTTATGAATGATTCGAATCACTCGAATCATTCATCTAGGGAGAGCAAAAAAAGTAGCCCCAGTTGACTAGTATACATATGACTTACCTCTGGCAATTCTGCCCAAACTTCCACAGACAATCCAGTGATGGCCAATGCAGTATCTTTTCTGAAACCATTTGCTTGCCTCTTCGTTTTCCTATTGTAAAGTCTCGCTCATAGGTATTAACAAAGTGATATTTCACTTGATTCCTAAACCAGTGGTGATATTTTAATTGCATACATAACATAATTAGTCGTTAAAACCCTTTAGTCAGGATGACGATTTAGCTTCTCAGACCACTTGCATTTTGTGTGTGTTAATTTTATACATGACTAGCGAGATCTAAAGTTTAAATTTAAATTCCTAACAAAAAGCCTCTAAATTACTCAATAAAACTACAATTATTTTATTAGCAAACTCTAATTGCCATTGGCATTGTGGTGTACATGTGTGCATAATTGAGCTTCTAATATACAGAATTATACAATACCAACAATATAAGAGCAATTTGTTTAAAAGATAACAATAAGTGTATAACAAAATAAATGTCAACAGCAGTTGAGTGTCAATTTGTTATGTTTCAACAAGAACAAAAAAAATATTTTAAAAATAAAATCATATGTGGCAATAAATATATATTCAGTGAACAAACAACAGAATATAGAATTTCAATTTCCATTATCAAAATAATCTGTTTCTGTTTTGTAGAAATTTTTGGTTTAAATTTGAGAAATAAAACAAATTTATTTAAACAATGGTTAAGCAACTGTGTGGTGTATGTTTTAAATTGAATTTATATTGTATGGAATTAAATATCTTATGGGAGCTGACAGATTTTAAAATAAAATCTTAGGAATAGTAGTATGTGAGTGTTAATTAATAGAGTTAAACATAAGAATAAGAAAATCCTTAGCATAACCTAATGACAAAATTTATTTAATGCGCCATAAATTTTTACCAAAATCGACAAAACTAAAGAAATAAATTATTCGATGATTTAATTTTCTTTTTTAATTTAGCAGAGGTTTTGCTGTGTGATGCTTAAAATATTATGCCACAACCCCAAAGTATCTGCCCAGTCTAATGTCAATTTAAAACATCATATGGATCAAATAGCCTAACGAGATCGTGGGAATAGTGCCAATTTAAATGTGTTGAAGACCCAGTATTGTTTACTGACTCATACGAGTGCGTTAAATGAATATTAAATACATAAGTAATTGGTGTATACAAACCTTCAGTCAGTATTACAACTTAGCTTCTCACACCGCTTATATTGTGTGTTTTTTAAAAATCTTTTTCACGGCAATTTTATTTACTCTCAATAGAGTAAATCCCAGAAATCTGTTGAGAGCCAGTAGCCAAAGAAATATTTTTTCGTATTTCATTTTCTGCTGATGTCTGTGCTAAGGACGGAACCAGAGATCAGCAATGAATCGTTTTTTCGCTACTCATAAGTTCATAAGACATTTTGAGTAAGAGCGAATCAACAGTATTGAAATTCATCTACTCTGATTTATTCGTACTCACTACAACATTGATTTATAAGTACATATTGCAATGAGTATGAGTAGAACGTTGACGTCAAACTCATAACATTCGAAATATGTTTGATTCATACGCCTACTCATTCAGATTCATAAATTTAGAAAAATACTTATAATACTCATAAATGATTCGAGTGATGCGAATCATTCTTTCAAAATATGCAGTCTTAGTTGTTGTTGCATTTACAAAAAAAAGAAGAAAGAAAAAGACAAAGACAGCAAGCAAAGCAAACACACAACCTTCCAGTGAATATTGTAGTGTTTTGTGATTCTTGTAAATGTTGAGTAAAGGAGAGTCGAAATCAACAACATTATGCTTATTGTTAAGTATGAGTACAATGAGTACTTCAAACTTTGAATATAAGTAGTATGAGTATGATATTAAAATAAGTATGAAGGCGTATAAGTATCAGAAATTGTGAGTATGATTCGAATCTACCCATCCTTTTTGAATACTCATTGCTGACCTCTGGTTTGAACCACAGCCTCATGTTTAATACGCCAACGCACTACCTACTAGATTACGGCGACTTGCATAGATAAATGTCAACATATAAAATTCTATTCTATTCTATTCTATTTTTTATTATAACAGTTTACAAATACTTTTAAATTCTTTAAAATTATTTTGCTCCATGCTTTTAAACAACCAATTATTGTAACTCTTTTGAATATTCTTTAAATATTTCAACGTTTCACTTCCATTTGACTATGCTTTACATTGACAACCATTTCCAAGAAGCGAATTAAAGTTTTTAAAAACACTTAAAGCTTAAATGTTGCCAAGAGAAATACGAAATTGCTTCCATTTTATTGTTTTGTATGGCACAGACAGATGATTTAAAAAGGTGCACATTTTTTTGCCTTCCTTTCTGTATTTAAGTTCATAAAGAATTCCTTAAAATTTAAATTTTAAACTTTCGGGCTTTAAAACTATTCAATGCTAATAAAAATTTGGTCTAGGTGGGAAGATTCTGTACAGGATACTTACACTAAATCTAGACAATTCTAAATTGTATTAGTACAAGAATTTTATTTTCACTAAAGTTTTTTCAAAGAAATTGTCTGCGATATGCATAAGTATAGAAAGAGGCACGTTTCACTATCGACCATTACTCCTGGATAGGTTTTCGGTGAAATGTCGAATATATTGTCGAATATATAATTGAGGTCAGATCTGCTATGATTGTGAGGAGGAGGAACAAAATGTCATTCAATTAATGCGCCATGTCCTGCTCTTGTCATAAAGAAACGAAGGTTTTTGACAGATTTATGCTCCAGAGTGGAAAGTTGTACATTTACGAATACACTCTACCCAGTGAAACCGTGACCGACATTTGAACGATGTTATATGCCAAGCATAATGGCATCACTAGCTCTTTCAAATGAAAACAAAATTTCGATGATGTTTCACACACACTTTGTTTTACTTGAAGTCGCCCTGGTGGCCTAGTAGGTAGTGTGTTGGCTTATTGGATGTGTGGCCTCAGTTCAAACTCCAGGTCAGATATCTCAAACATAACGAAATATTTCTTTGGCGATTTCCTCTCAGCAGATTTTTCCCAAAAACTCAGAGAGTAAATAAAATTGCCATGGAAAGTTTCTCAAAAACCTGTCGTTCGGAACTCGACTTTAAACTGTAGGTACCGCCACTTGTATATAAAATTAACGCGCACACAGCATAAGTGGTATGAGAAACTAGGTCGTTACCCTGGGAGAAGGGTTGTAATGACCATTTATGTTATGTTATAGTCCGAAAGTTCTAAAATATGTCTCTCATGTCTTTTGGAGATTAGTTTTTTATCATACATGTTGATTGAATATTAGTAATCCTATCTGTGTGTTGATCTAAGAACTTTTCAGTTGAATTTTTATATCGTAGTTATAGTAGAGGAAATCAGTAATTTGAAAAAGGAAAAATGCAAGTCAAGAGATTGACGGTCATGTAGCGTAACAATGAAAATACTGCCTGAAGTGCTAAACAGTAGCCAATAAAAAAAATATGTTCGACAAGACTGCACACCAGAGATAAGCAATGAATCATTTTTACGCTACTCATAAGTACTTAATGAAATTTTGAATATGAGTGAGTCAAAAGTATTGAAATTCAACTACTCTGATTCATTCGTTCTCACTACAACATTGATTTAAAAGTACAGGTTGCAATGAATATGAGTACAACGTTGACATCAAACTCATTACATTTGAAATATGTTTCATTCATACGCCTACTCATTCAGATTCATAAATTTTGAAAAATACTTATAATACTCATAAATGATACGAGTGATTCGAATCATTCATCGAAATTTACGGTCTTAGTTGTTGTTGCATTTACAAAAAAAGAAGAAAGAGTGTGCGAATCATAGCTGTATTCTTCTTGAAAATGTTGATTCTTGTAAATGTTGAGTAAAGGAGACTCGAAATCAACAACATCATGCGTATTGTTAAGTATGAGTACGATGAGTACTTTAAACTTTAAATATGTATAGTATGAGCATGATATTAAAATAAGTATGATACTCCTTCAAGTATCAGAAATTGTGAGTATGATTCTAATCTACCCATCCTTTTTGAATACAATCAATCTTGCGTCATTTAGCTGGAACAACTGAACATTGACTTTGTAATCACCATGGCAGTTGTACAACAGTTGATGCGTATTTAATGAAACAAGAATTTCTGTACATTGTACATTTTTTAAAGTTATATTTGAACTGAATGCTGTTATTCAAACTATGCAACTTACAGCCTTTATTAGTTGGTATTTTATGAATGAAAAATACTCTTTTTTTTTAATGTTATGCTCGTATATGAAAGATTAACCAAATAAAAGCCTTTGTAACAGTTTTTGTATAACAGTTTTTAAATTTGTTTGTATGGATTTCCGAGAACTGTTTGAAGCGTTAGTAGGCAGGTAGATATAAATCTCCATGAAAACTAAAGCTGGAAGCAGAGAACAATTTTCAAGGACGCTTTAACAAAATAAAAACATTGCCAAAAGGAAAATTTTTTTTGCCTTATTTTTGCCTATGCTTTGTCTGCCCCCACTATTTTATCCATTTCGTATTTTGTACTATTTTCAGTATTAAAGAGAAAAAATGTAGAAATTATTCTTGCATAAATTCAAAATGTTTATATAAGGTTTTGCGAGTGACTTTTAGCCATATTTTATAAACACTTTTAAGAATTTTGTACATACATATATATATTGTATGTATATTTATATAGATATGCTTTATGTGTCTGTATTATTGAGTTATGAAAAGCTATTTCATGTATTTAAAATAAAAGTTCTTAAAGGTTGGTATTAAAGTAAGTGACCACCAACAATTAGCCTGAATGGTTGGTGGATGTACTTAAATTGTGAAAAATTAAAGAGAGAGAGAGAAAAATTTAAAAAAAATTAAAGAGAATTTTACATTTCCTTTTCGTTTAGTAAATTTATATTCATATAAAAAATAATACTCATATATTTTTTACCGAAAGTTATTATTATTTTTAGAAACTAACTTTTTTTGCAATAGCCTTTGGAATTGAATTGAATGGAATAAGAATAAACTTGAAATATTATCATAATTCTTTTCTCTTTTTTTTTTTTCTTTAAAATGTTTATGGATGGAAATATTCAAACTAAAATGTTTTGGTCATGTCCTTACAAGTGTTTACATACATACATAATTGGCCATTCCAACCCTTCAGTCAGGATTGCGGCCTAGCTTCTCACACCACTTAGGTTATGTGCCTTAATTTTATACTTGAGTGGCGGGACCTAGAGTTTAACGATGACTCCGAACGACAGATTTTGACAAACTTTTTCATGGCTGGTTTATTTACTCTCAGAGATTCTACCAAAAATCTGCTGAGAGGAAGTCGCCGAAGAAATATTTTTTTTTTTTCATATTTTTGTTTTGATGTCTGGCCTGGGGCTCGAACCCGGGCTATACGTCTAATAAGCGAACACACTACCTATTAGACTACGGCGACTACCGATCGCTGTGATTTACACCTACATAACATAAAGGGTCCGCCAAATAACTTTTTTTTTTGAAAATGCTTTAAAAAAAACTACTGAATATTTTCTGAAATTTCTTTTTTTATTTGAAAGTACAATCCTTCCGGTTAATAATGGAAAATAATTTCATTCAAATGGCTGCCTCGGCTGGCCATGCAGTAGCCTACACGATCGGTCCAATTATCGATTGTGTGCAGCTGTATTTCACCAATGGCTTCACGAATATTGTCCTTTAAAGCGTCAATTGTCTCTGGCTTGTCGGCGTAACACTTATCTTTGACGGCGCCCCACAAATAATGGTCCAACGGTGTCAAATCGCAGCTCCGAGGTATCCAAACGACATCAGCTCTGCGGCTGATAATGCAATCTTTAAAAACAGGGCGCAAAACATCGAGTGTAGCTTCGGCTGTGTGGCACGTAGTGCCGTCCTGTTGAAACCAAATGTTGCCAATATCCTCCTCTTGAATTTTTGTGAACAAAAATTCGTTCAACATGGCCCGATAACGATCGCCATTGACTGTAACGGCCACTCCTTGCTAATTTTCGAAGAAAAATGACCCAATTATGCCTCTGGACCAAAATCCGCACCAAAACGTGACTCCTTTTGGGTGTGTCGGCTTTTCAATGTATGCGTGTGGGTTTTCTGTGCCCCAAATGCGACAATTTTGCTTGTTTACATACCCGCCAAGATCAAAATGAGCTTCATCTGAAAAGATGATTTTTTTTGCCAAAATCGACATCTTCTGTAAGTCGATCGCAGGCCCACTTATCGAAGCGAAAACGCATTAGATGGCCAATTGACTTCAACTCCTGAACCAATTGGAGTTTGTACGTGTCATACCAAGGTATTTATGCAAAATTCGTCTCAATGATGTCTCCGAAATGTTCAATTGTTGAGAACGACGGTGAATTGATGTTGATGGCGCTTCACGCACACTTTCTGCCACAGCAGCAATATTCTCGGGTGTACGCACTGTTTTTGGCTTTTCACGCTTTGGTTTATCGATGAGGATGCCAGTTTCTTTCACTTTTTTCACAAGATAACGAACATACGGAGCTGACGGTGCTTCTCTTCTTCCAAAATCCGTACGCAATTTTCGCACACATTCTGCAACATTACCATGATTTTCAAAGTAATGTCGCAACATTTCCCAGCGTTGTTCAAGCGTATACACAACCATATTCGTTCAGCGGAAGGATAAAACTAATTATCTGTCAAATCAGACATGAGCTAAGTGTTACCAAGACTTCTAAAGAAAATTAAAGTTATATTGAAAATAAGAATGCAGGCTATCATATGGTCGGTATTGACAGACTTAATTTTTCTTATGCACTTTTAAAATTTCCTCAATAGTTTGTTAAGATTCTTGTTAGTAACTATGAAGTCAAATAGAATTCTTTGAACTTTTAAAAGTGAAAGTTTTTATTGGAAAAATATTGTAAGTATTTCAAATAAGAAGCAATTCGATAAGATACTCTTTTGCTTGTTTCACTCTACACTACCAGAGTTTATTAAGTCATGTTGAGTTTGGTATGCTGCTTGTAATGCTTTAAGAATTTAATTGTAGAGGCTGTTTGATAGAAGCTAATTTGAAAAATAAAAGTCACCTGAGTCTAGTAGATAGTGTGTTGGCTTATTCAAAGTGAGGTCGTGGTCGAAGAAAACAAAATACGAAAAATTGTTTCTTCAGTTATTTCCTCTTAGCAACAGATTTCTGGCAAAAGCTCTTGAGTGTAAATAAAATTCCCATGAAAAAAAAAAAAAAAATTGTCGGAATCGACTTTAAACTGTAAGTCCCGACACTCATGTATTGAAATTAACACACACAACATAAGACTTAAGGGTTGTGATGACCAATTACTTATGTACGTAACTTCTACATACGTTATGTCCAAAATATTTTAAGATGATGAAACAAACAAACAAAGACTTGTGAAGAAATTCCTTTGAAATTTGACAAGAGCCCTTCAAGCGTACAAAAATTACTGCGAAGTTCACACCAGCAGACCAGGGAAAGAGCTGGCAATTTGTGCAGTAGATAATGGAAGAAAGTGAAGTCAATGACAATGAATCGCATTTCCATCAAAATGGCTTAGTGAATACACAAAACTGTCGAATTTGGGAATCAAAAAATCTTTATACTTTCCTTGAAACAGAAATGCACCAACAACGAGGAACTGTCTAGTGCGAATTTTGGTCACCCGCCCTAAAAATCATTTTTTTAAAAAGTAATGAACTTCTAATCTAAAATTTCTTTACATTAGCGTCTGTAACGACACATTTACTTAAATAAAGAAAAAAGATTCCCAAAATCTATGAATTTGTGACTGCAGTTTGCTTAAAACCAATATGGCACCACAGAAAATTATACGTACGACCTATATTTCTAATACAATTTCTCCAAGGGTAGCCCGGTATATAAAATGTATTGTGAATAAAAATCCTAGGACTACAGCCGTAGAAGTACGAAATACCTCGGAAAGTGATCACAATGTTATTGTGCATTCCGAAACAGTTCGAAGTGTTTTGAGAAAGAACGGTTTCCGCAGCCGAGTGCCGAGAAAAAAGCCACGATTGGAATTTGCCCAATAATAATTGGACAAGTATTCTGATTTTTGGGCGAATGTAATATTTAGTGATGAGAACAAATATAATTTGTTCGGCTGCGACGGAAAACAAAAAATTTGGCGCAAAAATCAGTTGACTTGTCCATATATTATCATTTTTAAAAACATTATTTTTAGGGGGATACGTATAATTATCTGTGTGACTGTACATACATACATAATTGAACATTACAACTCTTCAGGCAGGATAGCGACTTTGTTCTCGCACCACTTATGTTTTTAAGTCGACTCCGGATGACAAATTTTTGAGAAGCTTTTTATGGCAATTTTTATTTACTCTTCGAGTTTTTGCCAGAAACCTGCTAAAAGGAAGTCGCCGAAGAAATATTATCTGTTGTCTGAGCTGGTGTTTGAACCGTGCCCTCACGACTTCTACAACACATTACATACATATACATACATACATAATTGGCAATTACAACCATTCAGTCAGAATTACGGCCTAGCTTCTCACACCACTCATGTTGTGTGCCTTAATTTTATTTACTCTCAGAGCTTTTGCCAGAAATCCGCTGAGAGGAAGTCGCCGAAGAAATATTTTTTTTTTCATATTTCGTTTTGATGTCTGGCCTGGGGCTCGAACCCGGGCTTTACATCTACCTACGGCGACTACACATTGCCTTTTAAAAATAAGGCCGGCTCTGCTGTGTACGTGAACAACATTTGTTAGAGAAACAACACCTACCTCATCGCTCTTTAAGCAATCAATATTTCCGAAACAAATTATCTCAAGAAGCTTTTGTGAAATCCTGAGTTTATGCGAATAAGCTAAAAACTAAGCTAAAACTCCAATCCAACATTTAAATCATCATCGGTCTTGATAAAGTGTATGAAAAGAGTTATGGTCTGTCAATAGACCCACAGCGACCATTTGACTGATACTTTATATCACACTCAATTGGAATATGTCTTCTTTACAATCAAAAGAAATACATCATAAATATCACAAAAAATACATGTTTTTATTTTTAAGTGAAAAAGACCTTACTTGCTGACACACAGACCTAATTAAGAGAATTTTGATGTGGCTCTATGCTAGTTTACATTCATTAAATACTTCTAAACATAGCTCGTTTTTTTACTATAGAATTTTAATTACAATAGCAACAATTCTATTATTTCATAAAAAAAAAAAACGTCTCGCAGTGACTTGAATACATACATATATTTCTAAAATTTCTCTAAAAGCCATTGAAATACATTTCCAAAAAGAACTCCAAATGAAATTAATTTAAAAATTCTGTTGAACATATTTTAATTAAATAATTCAACATTTACACAACTACGGAAATACGACAATTGTATTAAAAGCAATTAAATTTAATGGGTCATATCATCTGTTGACGATAATAATAGTTTCTGCGTTAATGGAATTTGGTATGCAAAAATGCTTTCCATACTACTACCGTCTCTTCTTCAAAAGAAAATAAACCTTTATTATCAGCACCTAAAGAAGTTGAGATTTTGTTCAGGATGCTGCATGAAAATACAATAAGATATACAAAAGTTTCTCTATACAAACTCATCTACAGACCAGACAAGTGTACGATTACGAAAGTGTATAAAACACGGTTACTGTTTCTGGCCAATATAAATCAGGCTCAGGGTAACGTTTTATTTTTACAATTTAAATGATTGTTTGCGATTTCTTCTTTGTACTGATTCAAGCAGAAATGTTAAGCAATGAAGGCTAGCTTATATACCCTACATCATACTAAAATATTAGTTTTATGGTAAGCAGACTGTAGTTAAGTTGACGTAGATAGCTGATACGACCACTCAGAGCAAAGGTTAGATAAATTGTGATACAACAAATAATTGCTCAATTCACACAAGCCGTTGTATCGTTGTATTTAGTGTATTGTTGGACGAATATACAACAGTGTATACTTGTTGTTGATAATTTTCATGTGAAAATCTGATACACTTATACACATTTGGTCAATTCACACAAGCCGTTGTATTCATTGTATTGTTGGAAGAACATACAACAGTGTATGATTGAATTAATTTTCATATAAAAATCCGATACACTTATACACATTTGGTCAATTCACACAAGCCGTTGTATTCATTGTATTGTTGGAAGAACATACAACAGTGTATGATTGAATTAATTTTCATATAAAAATCCGATACACTTATACACATTTTTTTCATATGTTTTTAAAAGTTGTATTGATTTTGTGCTATCAAATTTTGTGAATGCCACGAAATACACAATACAGCATAGCACTGACCGTTCACAAACAAACAAATGTATTCAATACAACATACACGATACAAAGTTGTATGAATTACCCAATTTTATTCATATGTTTTTAAGAAGTTGTCTAGGTTTCGTGCTATCACATTGTTTGAATGCCAAAAATTATGAAGAAGAATAAGAAGAAGACATTTGGAATACGAAATACAGAATACAGCATTGCATTGAGCGTTCACAAGCAACCAAGTGTATTCAATACAACATACATGATACAAAGTCGTATGAATTGACCAAATATGTTTTGTTTATAAGTTATTGGTCGTTACAAACCTTCAGCCAGCTTCTCACAACACTTATGTATGTTGTGTGCGTTAATTTTATACATGAATGGCGTGGCCTACATTTGAAAGTCAACTCCAAAACACTGATTTCGGAGAGTTTTTTTTCGCCAGAAATCTGATAAAGGAAAGTCGCCGAGGAGTTCAACCGTAGCTTTACGGTCGACTCCAAAACTCCGATTTCGGAGAGTTTTTTTTCGCCAGAAATCTGATAAGAGGATGTCGCCGACGCTTTCAAACGTAACTTTACTATCATTCCCTTCTGGACTACAGCGACTAATGTTAGGTTAAGTTAAATTTGCAGCTACTTTGAAGAGCTTAGCTTACTAAGATACCGACAGGTTTTCAGGGTTCATAAGAAATCGGACGAAGTATTTCAGTGCTTGCGCAGGATTACATCTTCCAGTTGGAAAAGTGGTTAATTCATTGAAGGATAAAGATGATAGGGTAAGGATGAAAGGAAACTTAAATATATAACAATATTAATATACTGACTTTATAGTGACTCCGCAATTGTATAAACGCCAAACTTGAAAATTCATTATAGGAACTCATGGTTCATACATTAAGGATAAAATTTGACTCAGAATAACTGTTTAACTATAATGGCCGATGGCTAGTGAACGAATAGTAGTACTACTGCAAGCCACTATGTTAAATATCGAGTGGGGTTATATAATTTCCCACAAATAATTTTGTTGTTAACTTGGACTCAGGGACTACTTTTGCTAGGGAGCCTAGTAGATGAAAATATCTTACTTCTGTTTTTTAAATTAAATGCTCCATAAGAGAGCGATTCAAAATGGCAAATAAATCAATCAATCGAAGAAATAAATGAAATTTTCTCTTAAACAATATCCTTGAAGGTACTTGAGACCAGCCACTAAAAGCATAAATAGCTGTGGCTGATTAAGCGAAAAGAAAAATACAAATTCGTCTGAGAAAAGAAAAATGAAAAGTAAAATGAAAACCGAACTGAGAGAGAAAGTGCATAACTGGCACTGGTCAAGTATGGGTAATTGATTTGAAATTTTTTAAATAAAATCTTCGACATTTGTTTGGCCGCAGTAGGTTTAGTGGTTTAATTTGAATTTAAAAAATTTAAATTTACTAACTGATTAGCACAAAAATTGTAAATAAAACTTCAAGTAAATTTTTCATTCTTATTAAATAATTGGAAAAAAAGCCAGAATAATTTAATGACATTCGTTTGACCGCAGTTTCATTCAAATTAAAAAAAAGGAAAATTTATTAAAAATTCACTAACTATTAATTTGACATGGAGTTTATAAAATTTCGAAGGGTATGAATTCCAATACCCAGCAATCATTTATTAACTTTAGCATTTAACTCCTTTAGGGTCAATAACTGCATTCAGTACGTAAACTTTATTTGTAAGATCTCCTTATAAGTTTTTTAATGGAATAGCGATCAAAAGTACAAGTTTTGCAGCAAGAATATGTCGCTAAATTCATTCAAGTACTCGAAATTATAAGATTATATTCCCGTTTCCTCTACCATCCAAAATATATTTTTTTAGTTGGAAAAACTAAATCCAATTATCGATACTTGACATGCGGGTCTAGACAAATCAAAGACACCTCTCACTGTTTATATCAGTTAACAGTATCTTAGAATTAAAATGTTTCCATTAAATCGACAGGGTAGCATTAAAACAAAGGCGATAGATCTGCTATTAGTGCTAGACAATCCAGAGTCACCGTATATAGTGTCACCAGGTCAGGCATCTCCAACAGAATGAAATATGAAGAAATATTTCATCGGCGACTTCCTCTCAGCAGATATACGGTAAAAACTCTGAGAGTAAATAAAATTGCCATGAACAATATATAAAATGGCAATATACAACATTAGTGGTGTGAGAAGCTAGGTATTGTATGATCAATTATGTACGTAATATTATGTACATATGTAATATAGGGCTATGCTCTATCCATATAAATTATCGATACATCAAAATAATTCGAGTTTTTTTTTTTGATTCATAAACATCGAGGCTTTTTATTCGATACATCGAAGCTAAAAACTTAATGCGAAATACTCATATAGAATCTCACTATAGGGACTTCAGAACTTTGACAATTGACAACGACCATATTATTGGAGCTACATCTGTCAAATTAATTGTCATTTATTCAGTCTGTTTTGCCAAATCACCATAGATGGAGATATCTTTCAAAAACATTCCCAAATAACAAAATGATTATACTAAAATTGGTGTTCTGTTCGGCCATCGGAAAATTATCATCAGCATAAACAAAATTGTATAATTTGGAATGACAACATTCCATATTAGAATCAAGAGCATCCAATGAATTCCAAAAAACTCACTGCTTGCTGTGGGGGACTTTGAGAACAACGTTGTCCATGCCATCACTGTTAACAGCGAGCTCTGTACGTCAATAATTACCAACATCTTTTGGTATAAACGAACGGAGATACTGACATTCAATGCTCCCTAATGAATCTCGCATTCGATTTGTTTCTCGTTAATCTAATCATAGTCTATATGACTCTGATCCACACTATCATATGCAACGGGCTTAAATGTAACAAAACCTGTGTACACGAGAAAAGAAAAGAAGTTGTCTTTTAAATGTTCATAAACAGACTGCCTTTATTAAAAAAGCAGACCATCAACTAAGGCTATCAATAATGTATTTACATATTATGTTACAACAATAACAAAATAACTTCTCAATTTTAAAGCAACAAATATTAAAGAAATTGAAAAGAAATATCATACGACAATACCGTTAATTTAGAACAAGAAATATAAGAAAAATAATTACATAGAAAACCAAAAAAATAGCATTTTAATTCAAGGTCATTCAATGACTTATTAACATAAAGAAATAATAAACAAAGTTCATCAACATTTCCGCCAGCCTTGAACGACAGTAATGATGTTCAATCATCCTTTGGGAGGGGGTAAAGTTTTGTTATTGGCCTCTGGAAAGTTGAGTTTGCAGTCTTGACGGTTGCCACTCTTACTAGGCCATCAGATCCAGCATGGGTCTCCAGAACTCTTCCAAGTTTCCAACAAGCTGGAGGTAGATTTTTATCTTGTAACAAAACGACATCATCTTTTTGTAAGTTTGGTTTTTCTTTAAGCCATTTTGCCTCGGGTTGTAGGGATAAAAGATAATCCGTTGACCAACGTGACCAAAAATATTGTGTAAGTTGCTGGATATGGCTCCATTTGGAAAGATAGGAAGTCTTCAAATGCGTGACATCAGCTTCAGGCAATGCGTTAAGTGGCCTGCCTATTAAGAAATGGCCTGGTGTAATATATGGTAAGTCATCTGAGTCAGCTTGAACTAGTGGTCTTGCGTTAAGGATAGCTTCTATTCTGGTTAACAGTGTAGTTAGTTGTTCAAAGTTTAATGTAGCGAGACCGATTGTCCTAAGGAGGTGATACTTCATGCTCTTTACCGTTGACTCCCAAACACCTCCAAAATGAGGAGCAGCAGGTGGGATGAAGTGCCATTGTACACCTTTACTAGATAAAGAATTTGAAATATTATTATTGAATTCAAAAGATTTTACCGATTGGTAGATTTCATTAAGTTTCTTAGCAGCTCCCTGGAAATTCGTGCCATTATCACTGTATATGTGGCCGCACAAGCCTCTTCGTGCAACAAATCTATCGAGGGCTGCTAGAAATGCATCTGAAGTTAAATCAGTGACGAGCTCTAAATGGACCGCTTTTGTGACCAGGCAAATAAAGACCGCTATATATGCCTTGGCAGTTGGCGCTCTACGACCGTTATGTATTTTGTACGATATAGGACCAGCATAGTCACAGCCTACTTGGTAAAATGGGTACGAGGCATTTACTCTAAATTTAGGTAGGTCACCCATCAGTTGATCATTAGACTTAGCGTTGTAGCGTTGACAGACAGGACATTTATCACAAACTCTTTTAACCAATTCACGAGCTCCCACAATCCAATATCTTTGGCGGAGTGTAGCAATAAGATGAGTAATTCCTGCATGTAGATTCTTCAAATGTAATTCATGGACAATTTTATAAGCGATAGGGCTGTTTTTATGCAAAATAATCTGGTGTTGACTGTCATATGGTAGATCTGCTTTGTTAAGTCGACCTCCGACTCGTAAAATGCCGAATTCATCTATGAATGGAGATAATCGTTTTAACTTCTTACTAGTGATAGGAACCTTATTTTTGATATTTGATATGATGTCAGGAAAGTCAGATTCTTGATAGTATTTAAAAAACTCATTTTCAGCATCTCTAATTTCGGCTACTTGAAGGGGTGATTTATTTTGTAACTTATAACGGAAGTTGTTAAAAGCTCGATAAAAGTAAGCAAGGGATCGAACCATACGTAGAAATTTAGAATTCCTTTCATTTAATATGGCAATAATATCTTCAGAGACAGTTGCTGGAAGACTAAGTTGTTGCTCAATACGTAACTCTTCTTTAGTTTTCACATCTTTTAAGGTTTCGGGCCACTCAGTTTGGTCCTTTTGTAGAAAAGGTGGGCCGTAAAACCACATCTGGTTATTTATTAGATAGCTCGATCTAATGCCTCTACTTGCACAATCTGCCGGGTTTAATTTAGTAGGTACATACCTCCACTTGACATCAGGAAGAGTTTCGTGAATAAACCCGGTTCTATGACCTATGAACGTCTTCCATTTAGAGGGGTGTGATGAAAGCCATGCCAACACAGTCTTGCTATCTGACCAGCATACAATGTCTCTTTTGTGTATATGCAACACAGGAATCAGATATGCTGCACACAATTCCATTCGGGGAATTGATACCATGGTTATTGGGGCCACTCTCGTTTTAGCCATCACAAGGTTTGTAGAAATCTCACCATTTGGTGATATTTTGCGACAGTATACTACAGCTGCATAGGCTGCACTAGAGGCATCACAAAACGCGTGTTAGGTAATGTTGGTTTCTGTGGTAAAGATAATTCTAGGAATGTAGATACTATTTAACTAAAAAAATTCTGAAAATAATTGTTCAGCAGTATTTTTTATTTCAAAAGGAAGCGGCTCATCCCAATCCAATTGGATTAACCAAAGTTTCTGAATTATGATCTTTACTGCTACTATGACAGGCGAAATCCATCCAAGAGGGTCGAAGATTTTTGAAATTTCGGATAAAAGTTGCCTCTTTGTATCGATACAATATGTCTTATCCTTTACATTATAAGAAAAACAATCAGTCGTTGGATTCCATACTACACCAAGGAGACATATAGAGATGTCTGTAGGCATGTTCACAATGCTCTCAATTTTGTCGCTTTCAGGAACGTTAGTTAAAACACTGCTCTCGTTACTTGCCCTTTTTCTCAATCGAAAACCGCCAGCCATTAGCATCTCATTTAGTTGGTCTGCTAGGCTTTGGGCCTCTTCTATGGCGTTGGAGCCAGCCATGCAGTCATCTACATAAAAGTTAGTTTTCAAAGCCTCACTGGCTACTGGACAATCTCTCTTTCTCATCTTCACTCAACTGTAACAGTGTGCGTATGGATAAATACGGGGCAGGTGTGGTACCATAAGTCACTGTAGTGAGCCTGTAGTGTTTTATTTCTTCATTCGGGTTATTTCTCCATAATACTCGCTGGAAATCTCGATCACATTCTTGTACACCTATCATGCGAAACATCTGTTTTATATCTGCTGTAAAACAGTATTTTTTGCACCTATATCGAAGTATAACTGCCATTAGATCCTGGTGTAAAACTGGACCCTTTAGTAGGTTGTCATTAAGAGACTTCCCATTTGTTGATTTGCACGAACCATCAAATACTACTCGCAGTTTCGTAGTGATACTGCTATCTTTCAACACAGCATGGTGAGGTAAATAAAACACTTCGGCAACAGGGCGACTTATTTCATTTTCAGGCACTAGTTCCATATATCCCATTGTCAAATATTCACGCATAAATTCAGAATATTCTTCTCGTAACTTGTTGTTAGATTTAAACTTACGTTCCATTGCTTGTAGTCGTCTTAGGGCGCCAGTAAAGGACTCTCCTAAATCAGGCTTCTGATTGAAAGGCAATCTAACGCAATATTTTTCAGATCTGATAGTTGTTGATTTAAATAGTTCTTCAGCGGTTTGGTCTTCAATAGTCAAGCATGGTTTAGACGGATTCAAATTCTCATATTCCCAAAATAACCTTAAAGTTTTATTAAGATCTTCCTCAGTTACACTTTGACTTAAGTGACAGACAGTAATTGATTCATCCATCGTGCACCCACTACAGATAACCCAACCAAACGCTGTATTCTGTGCCAGTAAGTTACCGTCTTTTATAATTTGACCTTCTCTTATAAGGGAAAAGAAATAATCAAACCCAACTAAAATGTCAATATCTTTTGGGGTATCAAACTTATTATCTGCTAGAGGAAGATTTTTAATCTCATCCCAATAATTAATCGTTACTTGGGCACATGGCAACTTGGATGTTAAGTTATTAAAAATATGAGCAAGCATACTCACATTATCACTACTATGTACAGACTTTACCTGTAGTTCAACAGTACCCTTAGTTACACCAGCCTTGTTGTTGCCCAATCCACTCACATAAATTTTTGAAGGTTTTCGTTGCAGTCCCAGCTTTTGAACACACCTTTCTGATACTAAAGTGTTTTGGCAGCCCGAATCTAAAAGAACACAGCAACTTTGATAATATCCCATATTATCTTTAACCAATACCCTGGCAGTTGGTAGCAACATATTTAGATTTCTCACCTCAGCAGATGCAGCTAAATTTACAGATGTATCACTGTTAACAGTAAAAGTTTCATTTAAATTACCTTTTAGAGCAGGTTTATCTTGAGGTTTAGTAGTATTCAGTGTAGTAGATACATTTGTTGACGGCTTTCGGTCCACATGTATTAAAGAATGGTGATGGGCACTACAAGTTTCACACACATGTTTTGAAGGACAGTCTTGTACTCTATGATTTAATTTTAAACAGTTAAAACATAAACCTTCTCCTTTATGAACTCTATGCGTTTCGGAACATCCAATTTATTGAAGGTTGGGCAGTATGACAGATGGTGATTTTGTGAACAAGCAGCACAGGCCTTTTTCATCGATCCGGTATAGGCTCGAACAGACCTTTGTAGGGGTTTTGGAGAAGGTTTGCTAATTCTTTCAGTAACAGGTGATGGCATACGCTCCAAGGCATCACATCGTTCGTTTATAAACATAATAAAGCTATTAAGGGAAGGAAAAGATACCTTACTGCAATGTTCAGCCCATGCCTGTAAAGTGTATCGATCAACTTTTTTACAAAGTAAGTGTATCAGCCATGGATCTCTTTTTTCAGCTTCAGCTCCTTGGGCACGAAGTCCACGGATGACTTCATCGGCTACATTTGATACATTACGTAAGCCTTGTGGAGTATCAGATTGTGGAATACATAAAAATGTTTCTATTAAGGAATCCACAACCAGCGAAGGTTTATCATATCTTTCTTGTAATTTCTTTAGGGCTTCTTCGTAGTTCTGATCGGAAACTGTTAGATGGCGTATAAGATTGGCTGGTTCATCCTTTAACAACCCTTTTAAATACTGAAACTTTTGGGCAGCAGACAGAGTGTTGTTGATATTTATAGAACTATTGAATAGATCAAAAAAAGATTTAAACTCTGAATATTTGCCATCAAAAATAGGAACGTTTAGTTTCGGCAATCGCACATCAACAGAGTGGGTTGAGGTGTTAATTGTTTGAGACAGTGGTACAGCTGGAGGTATTGACTGTGCTGGCAGTTGAAGTGTAGATAATTTCTCTAACAAAGCAGTCTGAGTTTGCAATAGCTGTTGCATGGCATCTTGATGCATCGTTGTAGACTTAAGCTGATCAAGTGGTGCAGAGTGTGTCCTGGCGTCTATAAACTCATTAAATTTGGTTTTCATACGAAAATATCTGGTTTCGAAATCCAACATTTCTTCTTCACGTTGAGGAAAATTTTCGGGATGTGCAGACATTTCAATGTCCAGTGATTGAAACTGGTCATATATTTTCTCCAAATTATCCAACCGTGCACGAACTTCGAAAAGCGAGGTTTCATTACGAACTTGGCTTATGAAGTTCTCCAACCTTGTGGCAATACCTTTCAAATATGCCGTTTTACTTTTAAAATTTTCAATGTTACTCATTTTTAATTATTATTCACGAAAGTTTAATTTCAATTTTATTTTAGTTTAATTTTTATTAGCATGAATATTAGCATCAATTTGAATTTTAGTTAAAGCACCAACTTATTTTATATTACTTTACACTTTATGCAGCACTAGGCATATGAACAAAATCTTTTAATTTGTTTTACAGTTAAATAAATACAAGAACAATATTTGTGATTACGAGACTCCTTTCCCCGCAATCACGTCGGGGTCACCAAAAAATGTACACGAGAAAAGAAAAGAAGTTGTCTTTTAAATGTTCATAAACAGACTGCCTTTATTAAAAAAGCAGACCATCAACTAAGGCTATCAATAATGTATTTACATATTATGTTACAACAATAACAAAATAACTTCTCAATTTTAAAGCAACAAATATTAAAGAAATTGAAAAGAAATATCATACGACAATACCGTTAATTTAGAACAAGAAATATAAGAAAAATAATTACATAGAAAACCAAAAAAATAGCATTTTAATTCAAGGTCATTCAATGACTTATTAACATAAAGAAATAATAAACAAAGTTCATCAACAACCTGAAAATTCGTTATAGCACATTAACTTATTGCCACAATTGTATTAATATAATCTGTCTCTTCTTCTCTTCTTCAATTCCATCTGAGCAATTTCCAATAACGTATTTACAAACCGTTGTACTACATTTATCGGTCGACTATGTATTTGTATGAGGTCTTACATTGAGTGCTCCTATTTGCAATTTTAAATCAAAGAAAATGTGTGTGATACATATATCATCGACATTTTCTATTCGTTTAAAAGACCTATTAATGCCATTAAGTGTGGAATATAACATCATTCAAATGTCCGCCATGGCTTCTCTGGATGGAATAAAATCAAAATGTTCAATTTTCCATGACTCTGGCGAATAAATCATGCACATTGGTTTATATTGGCTTTGTGAACCATTATAGTTTATGGGTTATTCGCATACACCTATGACTTAAGAAAACCCCCCAAAGAAAAACTCTAACGAGATATCGCCGCTGCGTACGATAGCCATCGTTCGTGCAGAAAATCCAATATATCGTAAGTTAGTGTCCAAATCGTTTTATTCAGGCCAGAAGAAATTGTTAATCACCGTTGACAGTAAAGTCGATCTCAAAGAAATATCACACTACAAACCGAAAATCTCCACCAAATGTTGATTTTTTCGGAATATATGACCTACAGTGAGCGCCAAAAGTGAGTAAACACCACTGAAATAAATCGTTTTCTTAGGATAACGAGAAAAGTAAATGAGAATAGTCGAATAAATTTCCAAAAATAAAAACGTTTATTTATTACTTATAAAATGTTAAAACAATAACAACAATTCATGATAAAAGAACTTTTTTTTATACTTAAGAACATAATAGAATATTTAAAATTATAGTGGGTGTTGACTCACTTATGGCGCTCACTGTATCTAATTTGATAAATGAAACTGCCGTTATCAATTGTCAAAGTTCGGAAGTTCCTATACAAAACCCTCTTAAAATAATAAGCCTTTGAAAGATTAGTAAGAAAAAATCAACCACTTTGGCGTATGAGTTATACCATCACCTGAATTCAATATAACTCATACGCAACATATGTAAGTACAAATTTTATTCTCTCTTAAGGTACAATACTATGTGCAAAAATTGTATACTAATTTTAATGATTAAATTACGGAAGAATCATTTCATTAAAAAAACTATTCACGAATTAATTTTTTTTTCGTATGCATTCATGCGGTCTAAGAGAACACAGTTATATTTTAGCATTGGGAATAAAACGAATAATGAATTCTTTAAATGAAAAAAGGACTACTTTCAGAGAAAGACTGGTGAAATGTAGTTACCGAAGAAATATTTTTTATATTTCGTTTTGTTTGAGATATCTGGGCTAGAGTTTAAATTACTCCCTCAGGCCTAGTAATGCTAAACATGCCTACACATAATACACACCTTCTGCTATAACCATTAGGAATTTCTACAGCACAGATATAAAAACAATATCGAATGTGACATACAAACGAATTTTGGATACCAATGTACAGAACATAATATATTACAAGAGAAAATTATTGGATTTTTGTTAACTAAAGAGTACGGACAATAACATCCCGTTAAGAGATGAGCACTATAGGTATCTGATAGTAATACAGTTTATCACAATATTGATTCCAGAAAAAAAAACTAAAAGGCAACAGCAATTAGTAGTTCATGAATTGGTGAATAAAATAAGAAAACGCAAAATAATTGATTGAAATGTGGAACAGAATATAAGAGAAAAGAAATCCAGACAGAACATAAGAATACAAGAGAAATAAACTTTGCAATACTGGGTACGGGCATGTAATACCTCATTTAAGAGCAGAGCACTGAAAGTAAATGGAAATAATACAGCATCTTACTTGATCCCATAAGACAAAAGGAAGACAGCAACAAAGAATATATGAGTAGAATGAATTCAATATGCAAAAGCACACTAAATGACAAAAAAAATCTTGCAAAGGAAATCAATATCAACTCAATAATATAATGCGGATGTGAAAGTCTGGATAATCCCAGCAAAAAATGGAAATAATAAAAATAAATTGGCAAAATGCTCAATAAGTAATTCAAATTTGCTACACGACTATTTCCATTATTTCGAAATAAAATATAAATATCTCAACTGATAAAATCCCCAACCGTATCATGAGATGACAACAAAATTTTTTATTTGTTCGTAAAACACCTTACCTGGGTGGTCTAATTTTCCGTAACTCTGGCACATAAATAAGAGTTTATTTGACCGTTGGCATAGGTTATGTTGGCTCTAAGGACCGTTGTGGTCTGTGGCTTAATCGCATATACCAGCCCCACAAAAAGGTCAAACGTAGTCAAATCGCAGGATTTCGATACACATCACATTCACGTCGAGTGACCATTCAATGTGACATGAGCTGTGTAGCACATAGCATGGTTTTGTATAAACCACATATCATTGAGTTTAGGTCCAAAGAAATTGGTAATCGATCTTTTATAGTGATGCTCGCCTTTTATAGTGATGACCTGTCCCTAAGAAATATGGATCTAAAACGCCGCCAGTTCCAAATCCACACCAAATAAATAAACAATGAGACTTTCAATTTTGTGTGTAAAAATAACATCAGCTTTGAATTAATGTTATTCATTTATAATTTCTATGAAGAAACTTTATATTTAATTAAACGCTAATCCATTTAAAGAATTTATTATTCGTTTTATTCTCAATGACAAAATATAAATGCGGTTTCATAGACCGCATGAACACATAACAAATGTTACGAAAAAACAAAATTTGTGAAAAGTTTTTTAATTGTAAAGATTTGTCCTTAATTTACTCATTAAATTTAGTATAATTTTGTTCATGTACTATTTTACTTTAAGAGAGAAAGAATAAAATTACTTACATTTGTTGCGTATGAGTTATATTGAATTCAGGTGATGGTATAACTTATACGCCAAAGCGGTTAATTTTTTCTTTTTAAACTTTCAATGGCTTATTATTTTAAGAGGGCTTTGAACGGCCATATTGTTGTAAAAGAAATATGAAAAAAATTTCTTTGCCTACTGAATCTTAGCAGCTTTTGGCAAAAATTCGAAAATATTGAAAAATCGTTATGAAAAGCTTTTCAAAAATCTGCTGTTCGGAGTCGACTCTAAACTGTGGGTTTCGCTACTAATGTATAAAATTAATACACACAACAGGGTTATAATGCTAACTTAACTGAAGCACGAAGAAATTTGTCCTTTTTATACCAATTTGAAGATTTATTATAGAATACCTTTAAAGTTTAAAACTTTATTTTTATATATATGCTTCCCATAGCCAATAAACAATTAAAATCTAACTCTAAACTGTAAACAAACTGTAACCGTAACCAGTTATATGTATATGTGGTCATTTAAATTTGTAATTGTTTTCAAATGAATTGGAATAAAATTGACTGTTTGAATAAATTTATGAAATTTATCACTTAGTCTATTGCAACATATATTGTTTGTATTTACAATTGTTAAATATGTATTGAATATTGAGCTAGGAATTAATATGGTTTTATTTGTGTGGAAGACATACAAACAATTCAGTGCAACAGTTATGCATCAAGAGTTTTCTCGGTAATTATAAGAAAAGCAAATAATGACGGTAAGGGTTTGATTTAATTATTTTGAACGAATAAATAAATTATATTCTACATACTGCATGTACTACAGAAATAGCATATATGTGTACTGCAACCCTTTTATTCGCTTAAATCAAAGTAGAATCAAATGCCATCTCTATTTTCATTTTGCTGTCTATATAAATACCATTTAAGAACATCCTAAAATGTTATTAAAATTACATGAAGATAGACAAAAAACAGGCTTGTGTATTCTAAAGTTTTTAAAAAAAGTCCAATCTCTATAGTGAGATACACACAGTAGAGATCATCAATGAGTTTTCAAAAAGATGAGTAGATTCGAATCATACTCATAATTTCTGATACTTATACGCATTCATACTTATTTTAATATCATACTGATATTACTCATATTTAAAGTTTGAAGTACTCATCGTACTCATACTTAACAACAAGTATGATTTTGTTGATTTCGACTCTCCTTTACTCAACATTTACAAGAATCACAAAATAAGTATGATTCGAGTACGAACACTTCAATACTCACTAGAAGGTTGTGGTAAGGCTCATTTCTGAATGATTGGATAAGTGCATAAACAAAATTGTATAATTTGGAATGACAACATTCCATATTAGATACAAGAGCATCCAATGAATTCCAAAAAACTCACTGCTTGCTGTGGGGAACTTTGAGAACGACGTTGTCCATGTTATCACTGTCAACATCAAGCTCTATACGTCGATGATTACCAACATCTTTTGGTATAAACGAACGGAGATGCTGTCAGCAAGTTAATTTGACAGGTCACGATGCTCCGTAATGAATCTCGCTTAGATTTGTTTCTCATTAATCTAATCATAGTCTATATGACTCTGATCCACACTATCATATGCAACGGGCTTAAATGTAACAAAACCTAAAAATTCGTTATAGCACATTAGCTTATTTCCACGATTGTATCAATCTCTTTTCTTTTCTTCTCCAATTCTATCTAAGCAATTTCCAACAACGTATTTACAAACCATTGTACTACATTTATCGGTCGACTATCAAGTCTTTCATTGAGTGCTCCCTATCTGCAAATTTAAATCAAACAAAGTGTGTGTGATATATCATCGACATTTTCTATTCGTTTAAAAGACCTATTGATGCCATTAAGTGTGGAATATAACATCGCTCAAACGTCCACCATGGCTTCTCTGGATGGAATAAAATCAAAATGTTCAATTTTCCATGACTGTGGCAGAATATCACCACTACGTACGATAACAATGCTATCAAATCGTTCGTGCAGAAAATCCAATATATCGTAAGTTAGTGTCCAAATCGTTTTATTCAGGCCAGAAGAAATTGTTAATCACCCACCGTTGACAGTAAAGTCGATCTCAAAGAAATATCATACTGCAAAACCGAAAATCTCCACCAAATGTTGATTTTTTCGGGATATATGACCTACAGTGAGCGCCAAAAGTGAGTAAACACCACTGAAATAAATCATTTTCTTAGGACAACGAGAAAAGTAAATGAGAATAGTCGAATAAATTTACAAAAATAAAAACGTTTATTTATTACTTATAAAATGTTAAAACAAAAACAACAATTCATCATAAAGGTATAGTACTTAAGAACATAATAGAAAATTTAAAATTATAGTGGATGTTGACTCACTTATGGCGCCCACTGTATGTATGTAGCTGGCCATTATCAACTGTTAAAGTTCGAAAATTTCTGTTGGAAGACCCTATAGAACAATAAAGTAAAATTAATAATAACAATAATACAAATTAATAAATTAAATTAAATCATCACGTAATAAAAAACAAAAACTTTATGTTTTACTCTGAAAAATTTTAATTAAAAAATAAATCTCATCTAAATTTTCTAATAAATATTTAAAATTATTTTTATATCCTGTTTAATTAGAATATATTTTATTTTTGAGAATATAAAAACCACTTCTGTAATTTAATATTTAAATTAGATATCTATTGTCTTGGGTTTTTTAAAATTTTTTTCTGTTCGCTTATTTAAAACAATATGAGATGGCACCATAAAAAGTTAACAAAAAGCTCACGGACATATGTGTATGGATATGCCACTTTTAATTGACTTAAAAAACTACATTAACAAATAGAGTAAAACGGAGATAAAAAAAATTAGTTTTGATAGTTTCTTTTTTAACATTCGATACTCTACACTACAGTAAGATCGCTATAGGTCCGAAGGACCATATTAAGGTAAAATATTAAAAAAATAAACAATATTCTTACAAGGAAAACTATGATCGTTTCTTATGAAAGAGAAAAGGATATCCAACCATTTAAAATACTTGAATGTTACACTGCAGAGGCAAATTGAAATGAAAACAACATCTGGTATACAGAGGCAGCAAAAACCCATTGATACTGGTCCATGTATAGCAGAGCCATAGATTCTAACTGGAACCTCACTCCGAGAATGACACACCGACTTTACAGGAACTCAATTAGATCCTCATCGATTGCCAGGAAATGCTATATTCAAACAATACAGAGGATTAAAAGAATGTATTGTTTCATTCCCGTGGTCTAGTAGGCAGTGTGTTGGCTTATTAGACGTGAGGACTCGGTTCAAACCCCAGGTCAGGCATCTCCAACTGAACCAAATATGAAAAAATATTTCTTCGGCGACTTCCTCAATACAAATTTCTGGCAAAAATTCTGAGAGTAAATAAAATTGCTTTGTAAAGCTTCTCAAAAAATCTGTCGTTCGGAGTCGACATTAAACTGTAGGTCCCGCCACTCATGTATAAAATTAACGCACACAACATGAGTGGTGTTGAGAAGCTAGGCCGTAATCCTGACTGAAGGGTTGTAATGGCCAATTATGTAGGTATGTAATAATTTGACAAACTGGGCACAAAGAGATTTAAAGATTTTTATTGATAATTGAATGAGAGGACTGACCCGCTGCGTGATCTGCCTTAACCCAGCTTTTCCAAAGACTTGTATTGCATTGGTCACATGATTTTCGCTCTAGTTGAGTAATCCCGCGAAAGGCATGGCGTACTTGCCACTCTGGAATGAAACTGTCCTATTCATTCGTCTTGTTTTCAAATTTTAACAATTGCAAAGAGTTTCAGTTTTTGACAGTTGTTTGACTATTGTATGCTCAACAACATTATTACTATTGTATACTTTGAGCTGAAGTATGGTATTCTTTTTAGATCAATCATAAAGTAGAACAGTCGTAGAGACGAAGATGTGTATTCGTTTTGCTAATGTAGGGATTTCTTTGGTGCCCTGATAACAGCTTTATTCCATATTCTGACACATAGTTTCCTGGTTAGACATATATAGAAAATTATTCACAGAAATCTTACAAACGCAATACTACTTCTTCTTTTCCATCCTTTTATCAGCGGCTGAATGTAGCCAAAATTATCAGTTAGTGGATAGGAATAACAAGTAAACACCTTAGGAACAGTTTGACGATCGGTATGTTTATCTGAATGCGCGTAAAACCATCAGATGATGTCCTATGTATATATATACTTACATACATAATTGGTCAATACAACCATTTAGTCAGGATTACCATCTAGCTTCTCAGACCACTTATGCGCTGTTTGTTAAATGTATACATGAGTGGCGGGAACTACAGTTTAAACGACTGATGTTTGAGAAACTTTTCATGGCAATTTTATTTACTCTCAGATTTTTTCCCAGAAATATATCGCCGAAGATATATTTTTTTAATATTTCGTTTTGTTCGACACGATCTGTGGTTTGAGCCCAGACCTCACGTCTAATAAACACACTACATACTAGACTGCGGCCAATAAATAACGTATACAGACATATTGAGCGATCGTCATTATTGATTTTAACTCTGATGATGTGTAATAAAATGGTATTCCAAACAAATATTTTTGGACTGTTTTATAGCACGCTGACATCTCCCTGTTATTGATTCTTCTATTTGTCGGTATGAATTTAGTGTCTCCTTTGCGAATTACAACCTGAAGGCTCGCTAAAATCTTCTATAGTTTTAAGTATTTTACGAAATAATTTTTCAAACAGTTTTACTATGATTGATAGTAGGGAGATTGGTATACATATATGACCCAACATCGGACATTGGCTTTCCTGGTTTTGGAATCATTTTAGTTATAGTATACTTTGAATTTATAACAACAATCAAAGATTCAGTAAGTCAGGCAATGGCATTATGTGTTATGCTTCAAAAGTCTTCCTACAATAAGATCATATCCTGGGCTTTATTTAGATTTCAGTAATTAAATTTCTTCTTTCACTTCATCATCGTTATTTATTACTTACGTTATTTATTACGCAAAATCACCCTCTTTTTCCTTATTGGATTTTCTCCTAAAATTTTGCAGAACAATTGTTTTATTATTCCATTTTAACGAATTGAATTTAACCGCTGTATACAATTTACTGCCAACATAATTACTTCTTTAAAAGTCCTTTAAACTAGACGATATTAATTAAAACGATTTCATTTGAAAGTTGAACAACTATTGTAGAGGAATTAAGTAGTAATTTAATAATGATTACAAGAAAATTACTTTTAGCCACAAAGCGTGCACAAAAGCTACTTTAGTTGAATGAGCAACACAGCCACAAAGTTTGTTAAGCCTATTTTATGGGTCAATCAACCACAAAATTGTTGTTACATACCATACATACGTACATAATTATGAACTAATTTACAATTGTGGCATGAAACAATTTACAATACAATAACAAATAAATGAATTTCAAACGTATACTCATGATATATCATCATAAGTCGACTATATTATACCCTTCATTACAATGTTCACTTTGTATCTCGATCATAGTAGAGATAACTGCGACCAAAAGAGGTAATAAAAGTTGTTAATAAGCGATATGACTTAGAAAAAGCTCGTTCGACCCTATTTGCACAAACTAAAAGCTAAGTCGCCTTAGTCTAGTAGGTAGTGTGTTGGCTTATTAGATGTAAAGCCCGGCTTCAAACCCCTGGTCAGACATCAAAACGAAATATGAAAAAAATATTCCTTCGGCGATTTCCTCTCAGCAGATTTCTAGCAAAAACTCTGAGAGTAAATAAGCCTGCCATGAAAAATGTTATAATTAAAACCAGCGGGGTTGAGTTCTACTTAAAGACTAGTTTATTAGTGACATAATTATATTCTTAAACCTATACTACCTATAATAATACATAGTAGCGAGAACTTAATAATAAGAGATCTTAATAATTAAGAGAGTTTTAATTATAAATACATATCATTCCTCCCAACTTAAATAAATTCACTCCCCCCTAACATATTCTTCTTCTTAGCCATACTTCGCGTAACAACCCTTCTATCTTCCTCATCACCCAAGTTCTTCTTTTCCTCAGCCTCACATTCGGCTGACGGTACTAATATAATATCCCTACTCTGATTAAAATACCTTCTTATCTGATCCGTGTGCGCCTGCCTCAACACACCATTAATTAACACCATATATCTATAGCTACTCAGTTTCTTTATGACCTTTCCCTTCACCCATTTTACTAAATTTGAATAAACATTCCTGTACCATACCTCTTCCCCCTCCTTAAAACAAGGTATTTTCCCTTTAACTACTCTGTTAGACTGACTCTGAATTTTCCCAAATGTTGAATCTGATTTATTAAAAGTTAAAGTTGTAAGCAAGGTTCGGGGTTTGTACTGAAAAATCATATCCGCTGGAGTTAGGCCAGTTGTTAAAGTCGGGGTTGTACGATATTTTAATAAAAATCTATCAATTCGTATTTGTAAGGGTGTTTTCCGTTCCTTACTGTCTAAAAGGGATTTCCGTAAACCATTTTTAAAGGTTTGTACTGCTCTTTCCGCACTGCCGTTTGACTGTGGATGATATGGTGGAGATTTTAGTACCGTTATACCATTTGATTCGCAAAACTCTACAAATTCTCTGGAACTAAATGGAGGTCCATTGTCACTCACTACGTAAGTTGGTAATCCAAAAATAGAAAATAACGACCTTAGTTTCCCTATTACTATAGTGGCCGTCGTTGCAGTAAGATGATTAGCTTCCATCCATTTTGAATATGCGTCATAAATAATCAATATCTGTTGACCAATTAATGAACAAAAATCAATATGAATTCTCTCAAAAGGATATGTTGCTTCCGTCCATTTCGATAAATTAGTTGGTTTTGCCTTCCGAGTTGACTGACACTGGTGACATTTGGCATTATAATCCTCTATGTCCTGGTCTATCCCTGGCCACCATACTACCGTTCTTGCCAAAGCTTTACTTCTAACTATTCCTATATGTTGTTCATGTAATAATTTTAAAACCTCATCCCGCATTCGACTGGGAATCACGATTCGTTCTCCATAAAATAAACAACCATTTTCGGAAGCTAAAGAATTCCTTTTCAGATAATATTTTTGAACCTCTGTAGTCATTTTGGTTGGCCATTTACCAGTAACAATAGAGTTATAAGCTTGTGTTATGTCATCGTCATCTTTCATTGCATTAGCTATATCCTCAGTACACAAGGGAAATTTTACAGCATTCAAATTATTTATACTATCATCTTCAATACCTGTCTCATCACCCAATGGTAGCCTTGACAACGCATCTGCATTCGCCATATCTTTTGCCTTTCTATATTTTATATCGTATGAGTACATAGATAAGTAAATAGCCCATCGTTGCAACCGATTTGCTGCTACACCCGAAACATCTTTATTTTCACCAAAAATTGTGCGTAGAGGTTGATGGTCGCTCTGAATTGTAAAATGAAGTCCGTATATATATTTATGAAATTTCTTTATAGCAAATATTATAGCAAGCGCCTCTCTGTGTAACTGTGAGTAGTTACGTTCCGCCGCACTCAACGTACTCGAGGCAAACATTACTGGATGTTCCACACCATTTATAATGTGAGACAACACACCTCCAACTCCATATGGACTAGCATCTGCTGATATAATAATTGGCTTCTTAGGATCGTAGTGTGTTAGTAGATTAATGTTATTCACTAACCTCTTACTACGTTGAAAACACTCACTGTGTTGTTTTTTCCATATCCACGATACATTTTCTTTTGTTAGATCATACAAACATTTAAGTTCACTTGACAGGTTAGGAATACATTTATTATAGTAATTTATCATTCCCAGATAAGATTTTAACTGAGTTTTATTACATGGCTCAGGAGCACTGACAACGGCATCAACTTTTTGTGCACTTGGTGTTATACCAGTTTCATTAATTCTGTAACCCAAATAATCAATTTCCGATTTAAAAAATTCACATTTGTCTAGATTCACTTTAACATTATATTGCAATAATCTATCCAAAACTGTAGTTAAGTTGTTTTTACAATCATCCTCAGAGTTTCCGCCTATCAAAATGTCATCAAAACAGACTTGTACGTTTTCAATACCACGTAATATTCGGTCAATTATAGAGCAAAATATTTGAGGCGCTGTCTTAAGACCGAAAACTAGCCTAGTAAATTGGAAAAGGCCAATATGCGTATTAATAGTCAGAAGCTCCCTTGAACGCTCAGAAACAGCAACTTGCAAATAGGCGCCCGTTAAATCGAGTTTAGTAAAAATTTTCCATCCTGCCATTGAAGCCAATATATCATCTATACGTGGTATTGCACTATGCTCCATTTCCACAAACTTATTAACTGTTCTTTTGCAGTTCACACATAATCTAATTGATCCATTCCCCTTGTTAACAATCACAATTGGACTGGCCCAATTACTTCTGGTCACTGGAACTAGCACACCCTCATCACATAACCTTTGAATCTCCTGTTCCACTTTAGATCTTAATCCATAAGGTACAGTGTTGGCTTTACAAAAAATTGGATATGAATCATTTTTCAACACTATCTCCGCTTTAAAATTCTTTATAACAGAATTATTTGATTTAGTAAAAATCGCAAAATACTTTTCCAAAAACTTCATTTTATTAAATATTAATTTAGAATCATTCATTGTTACTTTCCAATTACCATAGTTCATCATTTTAGGGTTTAATTCAGGATCATTCATAGTTTTATCAACATTATTACCATATTCATAGTCAGTAAAAAACTTCTTCCATCCACTAAAAATTTGGTCTAACCAATTTCTTCCTAACAATGGCCCAAAATATGCATCAATATTCAAAACAATTAGTTTTAAATAAAATTTCAAATTCTTAAATTTCACATTAACCATAAATTCACCAAGAGTTTTAACACTTTCCCCAGAAATTAATCCATAAAATTTTCCTCCATTTGTCAACTTAATATTAACAAAATATTTATAATAATCGTCCCTATGAATTACAGTAACTACCGCCCCTGAATCGATTTCAAACTCAATATTTCTATCTTCAATACATAATTCAATTTTAAGAGACTTATTCTTAAGAGAAGATATATTATTTATACAATTAAAACTACTTTGCTCTTCTTCCGACTCTTCATCTAAACTCTTTAATTTCAGTTGATTCCTCCGCTCTTTACAAAATCTTTGCATATGACCTTGCTTACCACAGTAAAAACAAACGATATTCTTGTAAGAATTTTGTTTTCCGTTATTTACTGCCCACGCTTTTTTATTGTAGGTACTATCTGGTTTATTTGCTACTGCGCTGCTTCGCTGCTTTCCTTGGTCGTCTCTTTTTGTTGTTCCATAGTTCATTTTTCTCACAACATTAAGTTCCACATGCTCTTCTTCGTCTTTAATCATCTCTACGTTTGTTGTTGTTAATTCGACTGCATTTGCTAATTCTATTGCCTTTTCAAATTTGTCCAAATTACATTCACTTAGCAATTTTTGTTGTATTTTCCCGTCTCCGACTCCACAAACAAATTGAATAAGTAATGCCTTGTTTAAAAATTCACCGAATTCACAATACTGTGCTTGTTGTTTTAGTTCAATAACAAAATCTGACAATTTTTGGCCCACAGTTCTATTTGTTTTAAAAAATTTGTAACACTCAGCAATAATATTCCGTTTTGGTTTCAAATGTGTTTTTAATTTATTCACCAATTCCGCGTACGTAAAATCATTCTCGGTTTTAGGAGTTGTTAAGGCAACAATAATTTTGTATAGCTCTGAACCACCAAAACTGCATAAAAATCCAGTCTTCTCTGCATCTTTAATAGAGTTTAATTTAAAAAGATGTTCCAATCTTCTGATATATAAATCAAAATCCTCCCCTAATACAAAGGGTTCAGCAGTACCAATAAACTTTGCCATTTGTTCTTTATTTACTGTATTGTCTTTTTCCTCTTTAACCATTTATTTATTTTTTTCTCTCGTCGCCAATGTTATAATTAAAACCAGCGGGGTTGAGTTCTACTTAAAGACTAGTTTATTAGTGACATAATTATATTCTTAAACCTATACTACCTATAATAATACATAGTAGCGAGAACTTAATAATAAGAGATCTTAATAATTAAGAGAGTTTTAATTATAAATACATATCAAAATCTCAAAATCAAACCATGATAACTGATTTTTTTGTATTGATGTGAACGATGTTTGGTTTCAACAGGATGGTGCAACTTGCCAAACATCTCATGCCATAATCAATTGGCCGAAATGGTGAGGCTGATTGGCCGCCAAGAAGCTGCGATTTGACACCGTTGGACTATTTTGTGTGAGAAGCCGTTAAAGATATGTGTTATGCCGACAAATCAGAGATAATTGCGTATTTGAAGGCCAACATTCGTAATGCCATTATCGATATACGTTCTCATACACTTGAAAAAGTGCAGAAGAATTGGCCTGGGGCTCGAACCCGGGCTTTACGTCTAATAACTACCCACTAGACTACGGCGATCTTCTTCTATATTCCATTTCTAACCGGAACAATTGTACTTCAAAACAAGAAATTAATTTGGCAAGATTTCAAACCGTTTTTGTTTTATTGCATTTCTAAATTTTCCGATTTTTTTATTTCCATCAATATTAAACGATGACAGATGATGTACCACAAAGGTCGATAATTATGAATCTGTTTTGACCCGAAATTGATGATCTAGTCACCAGCGATGATGGTGGATAATCTACAGGTGTTTCTACGGAAATAACCCTACGTGCCACATAACAAATGCTACATTGGATTTGAGAGAATAGGAGATTTGACCTTGTTAAACTATTATTTGTGGCAAAACATATGATCCCTTGTGTACAAAAGCTAGCCAAAATTAAAACCCACGAATGGTCCAGGGCTATCCAGGAAATTTGGCAATACGCCTCTTTCGCTTCTTTTAAAGTCGTGTCTGGAACAATTACATCGTCTTCATCAGTGTCTTCCAATCCATTGTCTCGCTCAGGTTCATCTGATTTACTGTTTGCCATGCTTATATTGCTTCATCTGACAAAACAGCAAATTGGGAGGCATTTTCATTACATTTGAACCATGTCTCTATATCCTCTGTCGTAAAGTCATCCATAACATTGATTATTTGTGCCACTTTCTCGAGCTGGTCGATATTTCCATACCTATAACAAATCACTTGTAAATGCTTCTGACTCATCGTATGCAAACAAGGGAATTCCCCGTTTTCATGCTTATTATATTGTATGTAAGAATTTGAAGTTAATAAAAAAAATTCTGCCATCACGGATAATAGAGGTAATCACGGTTAATCGAAGCAAACAATTTGAAAACATTGCAAACAAAAAACAATAGACTGATCTTTGGCCCTCACGGATAATCGAGACCCGACTGTGTTTATCTTTACAGAAGTAAAAGCCAGGAATTTACTTAACGCCCCATTGAGGGAATGAGAGATTTGACACCCTTAAACTAAGGTCCCTTGTGTACAAAAGCTAGCCAAAATTAAAACCCACGAATGGTCCACAAACGGCATTCACGAGGGTAATATTTACATTTACAGAAGTAAATGTCAGGAATTTTCTTAACGCCCCATTCATTTACTTCAGCAAATTTTTGCCACACACCTTAAGAAGCTTTTTTTGTTCCTCCTTGTATTTATTTAAAGTTCTCAACTTTAAAAAAAAAAACAATCTTTTGAAGTGTGCACGTTAAAAGTACTGACGAGTGTTAAACAGTGTTATGCACTCTGCTATGAAAATTACTTCAGTAATGGCATGAGTAATTGTATTCTTGACTGGTGGCATTAGCAGTGAAAATATTTCACGCTTTTCTGAATAAATATTTTAATATTAAGAGAGAAAGTAAGGAAGCAAAAATATTTTCCATTTATTAGTTGTAAAACAATTTTTATTTTCTTTTAATATCTTTATTTATACATATATTTATAGAAATTATTAAACATCACCATAAAATCTCTTCAACAAATATTTTCCTTTAGCCGTTGGTTAAATAATAAATTTTATTTGCATTTAAGTTTAAGTATTGAATTGAATTTCTTTCAAATGTAAAAAGTGATTTTTTAAGGTAACTATTTGCAATACAATTTGTAAATAATTCTGGAAATCTGTTCTGTCATTGTCAAGAATGGAATTTGGAAAGAAAAAAAATATTTTTACACCAAAAGGGTATGTACTATTTATATAAGATTTATGTGTAACAATGTAAACAAACAATTGAACAATTATGACAAGTCTTTTGGAATGTTGTCTTTTTTTTTTGTTTATTCGGCAGAAAATATTCCAATTAGATGCTGAATAACATTTCTGGTATATTTATTTCTTATACAAGTACAATGAACAGGAAAATACACCCATGCAGGAATTTAATAACAAAATGAGAAATTACATTACATTGTAATATCTTTACAGTTGGCAAACGTTACTATCACAAATCGTTTAACGCCCGAACAAAGCTAAGAAATTATTGAAATTTAGTTTGAAGTCACCTCGGTTCAAACCCCAGGTCAGACATCAAAGAGAAAATATGAAAAAAATATATCTCGGTTACTGCCTCTCAGCTGAGTTCTGGCAAAAACTCTGGGAGTAAATAAAATTGCCAAGAAAAATTTCATAAAAATCTGTCGTTCAGAATCGACTTTAAAATGTAGATCCCGCCACTCATGTATTAAATTAAGACATACAACATAAGCGGTGTGAAAAGCTAGGTCGTAATCCTCACGGATGTATATGTATCAGAGATCAGCAATGAGTATTTAAAAAGATGAGTAGATTCGAATCATAATCATAATTTCTAATACTTTTGCGCATTCATACTACTTATATTCAAAGTTTGAAGGACTCATCATACTCATACCTATTCTGGCCTGGTGCAGGTCTCGGACAGTTCAACGACCTGATTCTCTGACTAGTTAATGCTACAATACGACTCTTGACTATGTCTGTAAAGTCTGCTGCGAATCCATCTCTTGCAGCAATTCCTTAGTGGTCCCAAATTGACACGGGACTAATTTCACAATCACGATTGTTTATAAAACTCAGAACGTACATTGTAGTGTAGGGTATTTCACGGTTTAATTATCATATACTTATATTTCCTAGACTATGCATGATTAATTACTGTTTATCAATGTCTAAAGAAAAATAATTTGACAATTTTTTTTTTTTTTTTTTATACATTTTTTCAATGGCAAGAGAAAAAAGATAAAAAAAACATTCCGTAATACTTTTATCGCCTACTGGAAAAATTTACACACCAATGCACGTGTCAAAGGCATGTCTACGTACCAAGCAAATGTAACCAAAAATAAATTGCCAGTCAAGTTTATGTATGTATACAGTTAACCCTCCTATAACGTGGTTTCCATATAACGTGGTTTCCATATAACGTGGAGGTGAAATTGCGACAGACCTGTTATAACGCGGTTCTTTTACCCCGCGGTTTCCGTTCAACAACATCCCATAAGTTCCTTCCGCACAGCCTATGAATGACTCTAGTAACTAGATATTGTGATAGGGTTTAATATCAGTTTTCTTTTCGACGGAACCTGTTTATATAAACATGTCAGCTTATCTCATAGCCGTCCATGACATCGGTTTCAATCATCTCAGAGCTCTTTCACAGTACATACTAATTAGCCTGGTTTGTACGGTTAAATTCGATTTTCTTATAGCGCGATTTCCATGCAACACGGTACGCACTCACCGCGGTATAGGAGGGTTGACTGTACATACATACATATATTAAGAATAAACACACTACGTTAATCTACTATTATTGTTGTAGATAAATACTTAAGACGTCTCTGTCTATACCTTAAGGGAAAAAATATTTAATTATTCTAAACATAAATTCAATACATTTCCACACTCAATCAATCATATCACTTGAATATACATACATACAAGGAATGAATTTACAAGGAATGTAAATACATTCAGTTTGTTTTAATATTTGACTGTAATGATGAGATACAACAGAGTGGTATGGAATAGGCAAACATTTCATATGTTCGATGACACACATTAGCAGAACTCTTGAGTTGCGTGTTAGCAACAGACGTTAAAGGAAAAATGAACTTGACTCTGAATGTATTTTATCATTAAAACAGGGGTTAAAACTTTTAAAGACGTATTTATTGATTTGTTTTCATCCTTGTTTTCTTTCCTGTACAACAGGCGTCTTAAATTTACTGAAGAGAAGCATATTAAATTAAATGTTTTTTAACTAAAATTATAATTTATATGTGAATTTATTTAAAAAAAAAATAACAAAATTCTTATATGAAAAAAAAACGTAAACTTTGTGAAAATAGTATTATTCCAACATGAAAAAAAATTCTTCGGTGACTTCCCCTCAGCAGATTTTTGTCATAAGCTCTGAAAGTTATTAAAATTGCCATGAAAAGTTTCTCAAAAAAATCTTTAGTTCGGAGTCGACTTTAAACTGTATTAGATCCCCCCCACTCGTATATAAAATTAACAAACTCAACATAAGTGATATGAGAAGCTAGGTCGTAATCCTAACTGAAGGATTGTAATGACCAATTATATATGTACGAGTATATAACAAACATGTGTACCAACATAACAGAAAAAAATTCGAAAATCGAACATACGTAACTCACGAAATTTTAAAATAACGGTTATTTTTTGATCACACATACATACGTTCGCTATTTTTTTGCTCGCAGAGTAGACGAATGGTAGGTAGGTAGGTTGAAGTGGCTGCCCATTCAAGAGAAATTTTCTTGGATGGACTCACTTAGGCCGCATTGGACCCATTCTGCTACCGCATTTTATCCGCTATCCCCTAGTTTCAAAATCACTCGGAGCTCCTGATGAAACAATTTAGGCTGATAATGTTAATGCTTGAGAGTTCCTCCAGAACATCCATGTAGTAAGCACCCAAGTGCTTCCTTCTCCTTTGGCAAAGAGCCGGGCATGTACCCAGCAGATGAAGGACCGTCTCCTCTTCTTCTTCATCTCTGCAGCTTCTTCAGAAGTTGGTAGCAAGGTGTCCAAGACCAATGCGCCTCGCATGCGTACCCATAATGCAATGCCCCGTAATGACACCGACAACTACACTGAGCGCGCCTCTTTGGAGTTTAAGTAGACTCATTGTGCACCCTTCATCCAGCCTTAGCCAGATTTTACGAGCCGTTCTACCCGTGTCCGAGGCCGCCCATCTGTCGTTGACGGAATCGACGATCGCATTGTCAATTATGAGCTTGGAAGTCCCCATATGGATGCCCAGATTTCAGAATTCATCGGAGAGTTCGATGGTCGTACCCCGCCTGACAAGTTCATCAGCTTTGCAGTTACCCGGAATACCACAGTGCCCCGGTACCCATACGATATGGATATCATATCGGTCCTCTATCTCGTCGAGATATCTAAAACAGCCGTGTACCGTCTTGGAGTTCACCACGTTAGAACTTAGAGGTCTGATAGCCGCCTGGCTAACAGAAAGTATGGTGACGTTCCGCTTGGAGACCCTTCCGTCCCCAATTATGTGACGAGTGGACGAATACTTCAAAGACAATATGGGTTAACATAGAATAAAGGTCATACAACTCAAAGAAAACGAAATGTGGAAAAACATGTCTACGGCGACTGCCTCTTAGCAGTCTTCTGACAAAAGCTCTGAGAAAAAAATAAAATTTCCATGAAAAGTTTCTGAAAATTCTGTTGCACGAAGTCGACTTTAAACTGTAGGTTCCTCCAGCATGGTTAGAATTAACACCACACAACATAGGTGGTGGGTGAAGTTAGGTCGTAATCCTGACTAAAAGGCTTCGCTAACCATTTAAGTAAGTAAGTAGCCAATGGCTCAGATATAGAGTTAGTTGACCAGCCACAGTAAGTATCCAAAGCATAGCAGTATCCAGAGGAACTTCCGTTTGCCCCTAATTGTTATTAATTAATTGAAGTGTGTATTCTATGCTATGTATTACCAAATTGGCACGGCGACCGTAATTGGGTTAAGCTGCCAAATTTATTAAAATTTCCATTTGTCGAATGTTATAATAAATCCGATGTTAAAATTTCCTTTTTCGTACATACTTAACTCTGAATCATAAAATGTTTGATGAACCAACGAAGTTTAAAAGCTTAACATCCATTAAATTATGAAACATTTATGAGCATTTTTATTGACGAATTTCACAACATATTTTTATTGCATATTATGCTTATGCGTGTATTGCATGTGAGAGATTTGTTGTTAAATTTGATTTTTATGTTTTCAAATGCAGTCATGAAGTTATTTTCCACAGATAATATGTACTTACTTCTGAATAATCGATGGCCATCATTACACTTTCCGGTTGTGTTATTTTTTATATACTGCATTGCTTTAATGACTTGGTATTCATTTTTTTAATCCTCTTAAGCTATTCAAGCTATCGCACAAACACTTAGATCGTTGATATTTTGCGACAGCTTGTGTAATAATCTTTGCTACAATTTATAAAAAATTCGAATTGGGTCTTTTAAGTTCAAATTTCTTTTTAAAATATGAATTTAACATAATTTTTAAAAGGAAATTAATTAGGATTGATTGAGTAATACAAAAATATTTGAATAAATAATAGCAAATTGCTTGACCTTGTGCGGCTATAGATGTTAGTTATTTTGATAAACTGAAGAAGACATTGCATTATATCTATTCTATAGGTATTTAGTCAGGTCGTTTTAATCGAAATGCCTGGGATGAAGTTTGAACCGCGGGCACTTGTCTAATATTTCGATGTGATTTCTGCTACGCTACGGCGACTTCACTAAACTACTGCACGCATACTTACATAATTGGTTATTACACACCCTTCAGCCAGGAACACGACCTAGCTTCTCACACCACTTGTGGTAGGTTAGGTTAGGTTAGTGTGGTAGCTTTTATACTCAAAAGCTCACTTGAGCACGCAGAGTGGCCCGTTGTGACGCCACAGGTGAACGCAGTCCCTATACTGACCAAGTTCCCCTGACCATAGGAGGGAAAAAAGGTCAGCGCAAGGTTTGCATATCTTAAAGCACGACTACTCCGCGCTGGTAAACCAGTCAGAAAGTTTGATAAACGAAGCTATATCCTTGACATCAATGGATGATAGCTCCGTCAAGCTGACAAGGGTTGGAGAGCCAAATAACCTATATCTGCACATCGCAACAGATGGGCATTGACAAAGAAAGTGGATAACAGTCTCATCCTCCTTAGCAGATCTGCACCCACCGCAGAAATCATTAAATGAGAGCCGCATTCTCTCCGCGTGTCTACCCATAACACAGTGACCTCTAAACATGGCCACTGTGATTGAGATGATGTCATGACCAAGTCCAAGTAACTGGTTAGCCTTCTACCCATCATGGGCCAGGTGAGTCTAGTGGTAGAGAGTTTGAACGAGATAAGTGGCATTTCTAAGTTGATTGAATAGGATTCCGGAAGTAGTGGGCCAGCTCTGGCTAGCTCGTCGGCTCTGCAGTTTTCCGGTATGTCACAGTGTCCGGGGACACTGTGACACTGAAGCGCCCAGAAAGAAGGTTGAGGCAACGGCAATATTCCCTGACGATCTTAGAATTATTCGCAACGTTCGACAGAGACTTTATGGTAGCCTGGCTATCAGAAAAGATCGAAATGCGGGTGAAAGGAACCACTTGTGTGGTATGCGTTAATTTTATCCATGGGACCTACAGTTTAAAATTTCGACTTCGAACGACAGATTTTTTTGAGAAACATTGCAGTTTTAATTACTCTCAGAGTTTTTGCTATAAATCTGTGTTATTATTTATATTTCGTTTTGTTGGAGGTGACTGAACTGAGGTTTGAACCACGAACACTTGTCTAGTAAGAATGCACACTACCTACAACACTACGGTGACTTCACTAAGTTTAAATTTGCCAAGTTGGTGGAGTACTCCTTTATCATTCGGATGTGATCGTCAAAGTCTGTTTTGCAGTTTATTTGTCTAATATACATTGAAATGGTTGTGATATCCTGTTCTAATAATGGGGCTGCCACATAAACTATCACTTTGCAACAAAGATTTATTGGCGATTGTCATCTTATTCTCTGAGTCTTAATCTTGATAACATCATTAGCATGCACAGTTACTTCCTTATTACCTGAGCTCTAATCCTTGATAACCCCATCAGCCTGCACAGTTACTGTTCGTCTATTCAGGCTTGCTTGTTCTAAAGGATATCATAAGCCTTACCCAAGAATGCCTGCCTTAGAATGGATTTGTGAGTTGCCTTGAGAGTTCAGCAAAAGAATCTTTCCGGACCATTTACAAGTGAATGACGATCAGAGGAGTTTCTACTCCTGTTAACTGCCATATTTTTTGTTTTTCTTTTATTAAACGTGTGTCAGTTTAGGTTACAGATTTTCAACTCCATTTTGGGCTAGCCAAACGGTGAGTCCAATTGAGCTGGACAATATTTCATAGTGAAGCAGTCTAAAAAAAGCGGTAGTAAAACATTTTATGAGAAATGTGATAAAATAACAATAGTAGAAGTTAAGAAGTTGTTTAAGCATTAACTAGCTTGCAATAATTTTGGAAAAAGAGTATTTTTATGGAACTTGATAGCTGTTGCACTGTAATACGCCAAATTCCCCTTAAGGTATAGATATCGTATATATTCTGCCTCAATAACCATATGATGTCCTGTGATATAAAAAAGAACCTCCTTAATATACTTCAAATTGAAGTGCTTCTCTATCGCTACTGTGATAGTTCAACTCTGTAAATTGCTGAAGTTACTTACTGAAAAGAATTCTTTGTAGAATTAACAAAAAAATATTCACAGTAAAACTTATTCATGCATGCTTGCTTTACCCAAAAAAGCAAACTGCAACAAGGAATAAAAAATCTCTAACAAATTCGCAGTAAATCTACAGAGCGAAGTATGACAACAAAAAAAAATTTTTTCGCATGCCAATTATTTGGGGAACTTGGGGAAAAAATTGCATGAATTTAAAGAGTATTGTTACAAAATTTAAGAAGCGTAATAAACTATGTACAATTAAATGTGTTTAAGCGTTTCAATTTACTAAATATCTTTCGCTAATTAAGCTTACAATTAATAAAAATTGTATGGCCTATAAAAGACATCAAATTATATTCTTTAATTAAGCAGCATCATTAATTTGGTTACTTAATTTTAGCAATCAATAATTTAATAATTTTCTTTAAAATTCCTCCCAAATCCTTACAACAAAAGTTTTAAAAGAATTTCTTTTAAAACAAAATTTCGTAGTAACACTTGAGACAAGTCAAGTCGAATACTTGCAAGTAATTTGCATGTAAACGATTTAGAAAAAGTAAACCAAACTAAATGGGTTCGAAGAATTTATGAAAAATTAATTACAAATTTCCAAGGAACGAATCACAGAGTGAAATGCAAATAATGTGTTGGGGTATGTTTATGAAAATAAGTTTTTGTGGCATGTTTGTAAAATGGTACAGAATATAAGTCAACTAAGAATTGTTTTTCAATAGTTCTGACAGGAAGGGAATGAAGAAGCCAAAAACGCAAATACTGACAAACAAATCTTTTAAATGAAAAATTCTAAAATCAATAGTATGGTAATTGTTCAAAACGTTAATCATTATACGAGGATTGTATCAAAAAAATGATTTTTCTATATAACATTACTGAAACTTTATACACATACATACACACATAATTGGCCTTTACAACCCTTCAGTCAGGATTACGGCCTAGCTTCTTACACCACTAATGTTGTGTTTAAATTCGACTCCGAATGACAGATTTTTGAGAAACGTTTTCATGGCAGGTTTATTTACTCTCAGAGTTTTTGCCAGAAATCTGCTGAGAGGAAGTCACCGAAGAAATTTTTTTTTTTCATATTCCGTTTTGATGCCTGGCCTGGGGCTCGAGACCGGGCCTTACGTCTAATAAGCGAACACACTACCTACTAGAGTACGGCGACTACTTTATACAATAAACACAATAAACGCAACGCAGCAAGTACAACAATTTTCCAATTTTCAGCCTAAGGTAAGCTGCATGCGTATTAATTATAATTTATAATAAAGACACCGGCAACAAAACATAAGCAAAACAAATTAAAAACGATTCATTAATTCTTTATCAGTGCTTGGTTGTGGACTTTATCTAATAGCTTGGTCGTGGGTGGATCAGAGTACCCATATAAGTATATTCATAAAGCGAGGTGGGTATCTCCGGATCACGCAAGGAAACGCAAGGAAAAATAAGTGGACCATCTCGCAATACTAATAATCACCTCAATACTAATAAGTCACGTTACGTTGATAATATTACGCTTGAAGTACATATTAAAAGCGCATCCAGCTATGCTCAGGCCGAATACAAATTTCGAAGAATTTTCATTTGCACTGACTGCGTAAACTCTTCAAAGAGTGTTCAAAATTTTGAGAAACTGGGCCGGTTAAAGATAGTAAGATATCTGTCGATCAAAGTACTGATCGCTTTCTTAAAAATATTGCTACACCGAAAACCCCAAAAATACCCAATGTGCCAACCATACTAAGAGTGATCTAAAAATTTTAAGAAACTGGATCAATTACAAGCAGGTCTATTGAAAACATGGGTGCTATTTGCCAGAATGTCGCCAGAAACACGAAAGGATAGTTCTCAACAACGAATTTATATAAAATTTAGTTTACTCAGAAGCTCAAGAAGTCGCCGTAGTCTAGTAGCTAGTGTCTTCACTTATTAGACGTAAACCCCGGGTTCGAGCCCGAAATATGAAAAAAAAATATTCCTTCGGCGACTTCCTCTCAGCAGGAATTATTGTTGCAAATTAATTTCTACCAAATATTTATGATAATTAAAAACCGTCTATTATTGTTGTCAACTATTTGGTGAGTTTATTTTTTAATTTATTTCAATCATTTACTGTTATTGCCAACAAACAAACAAGTATGTATTTGCTAATATACAGAGCCATAACGCAACATAAATTCCAGGCCTAATAAATGAAAAACTTTTTCAAATAAAATCTAATCAGATAGCTTCCGAAAATTTTAAACAAAATATTTTCTCACTGTGGCAAAAATCTCATAAGACAACTAAAATTTATGACTTGAAAAACGAATATATAAAATAAATTTGTTAAATTTTTTTGAAAAAATATGCAAAACAACTATTCATAGTTTTATTCATATCTATTCATAGAATATGAAAAAAAATTTGTTTTTCATGGCATGGCTTTTATGAAAAAAAAATAAACCCATTAATGATGGATAGGTTTTTTTAACCTACTTGCTGTACCCTGCGCGCGTTGTTGCGCCACCAACTAAAATAAATTTTCAGGAAAGACATTAAAAAAATATCGAATTAATATTGAAACATTTTATTGATTTTGTTTCCCGTTGTCCATATGATTCAGACGAACGGGCTTGAGTAGTACGCATTCGATCAGTTTCTAATCTCACTTCTCGTTGTTCGAGTGATTCATGCAAACGGATCTCAGCGGTATGTACTCGAAGATTTTGAAGTCTCAATGCTCGTTGCTCGTCTAATTCTGAGACTCGTAATGTTCTTTTCCTCGGTGCTTGAGGTGTAGGTTGACCAATGTCTTGTCATTCATTTTGAATAATTTTCAGTGTCGCCATCTACCGGAAATTAATCGCACCCACTTAGAAACCTCCGTCGACTCATGCGCAACAACTTTGGTTATGAACATATCATGATCAAATGCACAGTTTACGATTTAATTCACTTTGAGTAATTTTCAGTGGCGCCACATGTCGGATATTGGACATACCAATATAGAAACCTTCCCGGGTTCATGAGCAATAACTTTCCTGAAAATCATAACATGATCAAATGCATATTTTACGATTATATTAATTACATACAAACAAACATTCATTTTTATATATGTATATAGAAGATTACATAGAGCTGACGGGTGACGTATACGTAATATTTTGTTAGACAATAACACTCATACTTTTTTTAATTTATTTTATTTTATTTGCCTATTTCAATGTAAAAAGTAGCCTATAACTCCTTCCAGACATACAGGAAGATACTGTGAAAATTTCAAGAAAATCGGTTCAGCCGTTTAGCCGTCTATAGACTTCAAACAAACCCACAAACAAATGAACACACATTTATTTTTATATATAAGAAGAAGAAGAAGATTGCTAGTTTGGAAGCTATGGAAAATTCATTCATAAAGAAGCATTTTTCAGCACCAAAATTAAAATGATGGTGGCCATGATACGCTCAGCCAAGTACCCAAAACTTCAGGTAAATCACTATTGATGTAGTCCTCTTTAAACTGTAGGTCCCGCCACTCATGAATAAAATTAACATAACATAACATAACAACATAAGCGGTGTGATGTATGTATGTGACTTGTAAGGCCCTAATGAAGACTTTGATGACAATTTCACCGCATATATAGTAAAACAACAACACGATTTCATGACTAGTCAATATGCGCCTTAAAAATGGGTCAATTAAGCACTTATTCGTAGACGTAAATTCAAAAGTCGAAGTAGTCTAGTAGGTAGTGTGTTCGCTTATTAGACGTAAGGCCCGGGTTCGAGCCCAGGCCAAACATCAAAATGAAATGTGAAAAAAAAATTTCTTCGGCGACTTCCTCTCAGCAGATTTCTGGCAAAAACTCTGAGGGTAAATAAACCTGCCATAAAAAATTAAGGCACACAACATGAGTGGTGTGTCAAGCTAGGCCGTAATCCTGACTGAAGGGTTGTAAAGGCCAATTATTGTGTAGTGTAGAAAAAGAAACATAATTGTGATCCATGTATTGAAATTTTTAAATTACTTTCTTTTTTAATTGGTCATCACCTAGCTTCTCATATCACCCATTTTGAATTTGGTAATTTCATCCATGAGTGCCAAGACCCATAATATAAAGTCGACTCCGAACAACAAATTTTTAGAAACTTTGCATAGCAATTTTTTATAGTAATCTCAAAGAACAAAATATGATGATGCAAATTTGACAGAAAATTAAGACTTTTTTCTTATATTCGAAACGAACTTTACTAAAATATGTGACTATTTGGAACGATAACAATTTTTTTATTAAATTCAATATGCCAACAGTGTAGAATTACTGCATTTTCTAACCGAAAAGGTGATACAATTGCATTTTGGAAATCTCTTTGAAATTTAAACTTAAATTCTATCCTATTTTAACACATTGACTGCCGCGGCAATTTTCAGAAAACTGGCCACGCAAGCCAACATTGACTTTTTGTTATTTTCCCCCAGAAACCATTTATTGATACTAGCACTGATATAATACGATTTGATTCGTAGCTACACAAAAATGGCAGGTTTTGTGAGTACGATATAACTCGTAGTTGGCACACTAGAAGGGAACGCAATCTACGAGTTATCTCGTAGTTGGCAGTCAACGTGTTAATTGAATTGCTTGCTACAATACAGTTAATTGTTTCGAGTAAAAAGCAAAAACAATTGTTTATACAGGTCCTATCATCTCATATTAGCCCACCAATCCACACAGCATTATATGCCTTGGTACCATTTCTGTCTTTGTCACAGTCTACGAAGCTTTACTTTGATCTTTTATGGTACATTATTGACATATGGGACCCACTTTTTATCATCCATAGTCATTGCCTTAAGAAATAGTTCGTTTTCATTTCGTTTTAGAAATGAATCACAAATGAAAAATCCATCCAGCAAACTTTTCACTCTTTCTAACATAGAGCTTGTTTGTATATCCAATGAAATGTTTGATAATAATGAGTGCCTACTTCTCATACATAATTCAGTACATAATTTATTGCACAGAGTTTATTCGAGCTGAAGTTTATAAAAATATGAAGAAGGGTTATACCAGGCGTATTTGGACTAAATAATTTCATTCCTGATGCCTGTATGGGTATCGGATCAATCTAATTCTGACTTGAATCATTTGCTTGGTGTCTTAATTACCTCGATCACAGCTATTGTCAACGAACTATTGTTACAACAGAACAGATTCTTTAAGGGATACCACTCGCCTTAAGCTAGAGTAGTATATATATACACATTATTACAACTTTATTTTATCATTAGGTTGTAATAACAAAAAGAAGTTAAAGGTGAATTTAAAGTTCACTTCAGCTAAAGTTAAAGGTGACTTTAGCTCTAAAGTTAAAGGTGACTTTAGCTAAAGTTAAAGGTGACTCTAGCTCTAAAGTTAAAGGTGACTTTAGTTGAAGTGAACTTTAAAGTTGGGTTTAGTTAAAGGTTACTTTAAAGTTCACTTCAGCAAAAGGTCTAAAGTTAAAGGTGACTTTAGCTGAAGTTAATGGTGACTTTAGCTCTAAAGTTAAAGGTAATTTTAGCTGAAGTTTACTTTAAAGTTGGGTTTAGTTAAAGGTGACTTTAAAGTTCACTTCAGCTAAAGTCACCTTTAACTAACCCCAACTTTAACGGGAAGTTGTAATAATGGCCCTTAGTCTTTTTGTTCTAATGAACTACAGATTTTTTTATGGAATGATTGTTCTCGAGTGGTTTTATGGATTCGTAACTCTGAGACTTTGGTTGTTGTTTAAGGGAATTGAAAGCAAAAAACAGCACACTTCCTAAAATTTTGGAGTATGGGCAAATGGAGATGCAATATTCAACACTTAAAGGGATAACACATAATTTATAATGCCATAAATAATGATTCTGTTGCTTAACGCATTCCAAACATCAAACAAACCGTAAAAAACCGAACATAAACACATCAATTTTCATAGAATAGAACATAAAATAAGTTCAAGTTTAAATTTAAACATGGTGGTTTTTATTGAATACATAATTTTAAGGAATACATATATTAATATGAATGTGGATATGACACCTTCGACATAATCTGAGTATTCAATATATAAACTCTGCATAATATCACGGCCTCATGTCTAATGAGCCAACACACTACCTAACTAGTAAACTGTGATAGCACCAATAAAATTTTATTCAATTTTTTACTTACAGTAATGTACAGAAAAACATATCACTACCTCTCTTAACAACTCAGACAGAAAGTTTTATGACGCAAAATATCACGAATGTTAAGCTCGTAAAACTGTTATTATTTTTTTCATAAGAAGACCAATTGCTTAATTTGTTAATGGGTTGGACAGAAATAAAAAGCTTTCTAATCATCATAAAATATTTGTGTTACAATCACTCCATCCATATAATTTCTGTTTAGAAGATTCATTAAATTCTGTTGAAAAATCTCACGATTATTAGAAACTACAACATCTACAAGGCAGTATAGTGTCATCAATGGTCTGTATCTACTGTTAATTGTTTCTAAGTTACACATGTCTCTCTATGCGTATTTTTACAAACATATAATAAAACGGGTATTGGAATGAACAGGCAATACACATGACTTTAGCTGCAATAGTTTATCAGATATATGATGTTTAGTATTTACTTTCTGTCTAAGAATTCATATAAAAATAGAGTCCATTTATTTCTCTAAACCGAAATGTTCATATGTGTGTCAAAGTGGTTCATGCTAGATTCTAGCTCTATGGGAGGGTCTCGCTCTTATTGCTAGTCCGGCAATTTTTTCACAAATTCTTCATATGGATTTCAGTGTTGCCCGTGTACAAGTTTATGATTTTATCTATAATGATTTCCGAGATATAAGAAGTTTTAAATTTAATTCATATGGGAAGTACCACGCCCCTTTTCCTAGTCAGCCCATTTTTGTCTGAAATATTCATATTGATACTAAAGTGGATTCGACAAAATTTTATGACTCTAAATGTTATATTTTCTTAGATATATCCGCCCAATTTGTTTATATATACGTCAAAGTCTTCCATACAAAATTTGAGGACACTAGCTGTTGCAGTTTATGAGATATGCAACATTAAATACTTATTGGATATGTGGGCGTGGCACCTCGCCTACTTGGAATTTTAAAATAAAAAGCAGCCTATAGTTCCTTCCAGGAACTGTTAAAATTTTAAGAAAATCGGTCCGGCCGTTTAGCCGTCTATAGACTTCAAACAAACAAGCCCACAAACAAACCGAGAAATAAATAAACACACATTCATTTTTTTATATATAGATGTAAAATTCATTAAAAAATTACATATGTGACATATGAGTAATATGTAATTCCATTAAGTTTCATACGTCAAAAAATCATAGATTTTTTATTGCATACTTGTCAGGGTAACTATGCGTATGAGTAATATATTTCATATGCAATTAAATATTAAGTATGTAGTATACATGGGCGTGACACCTCGCTCATTTGTAATTTCAACATAAAAAGTAGCCTATAACTCCTTCTAGACATACAGGAAGACACTGTGAAAATTTCAAGAAAATCGGTTCAGCCGTTTAATCATCTATAAAGTTCAAACATACAAACAAACACACATTCCTTTATATATATATGTATAAATAGATATCCGATACATATGACAAAAAGAAGAACGAATATGCAATTCTCTAAGGGAATCAGTAGATGTATTGCCAGGCAAGAGGGAGAAGATATATGAGACCTATAATACAGGTGCATAGACGCTCTGAGTTAAGAGTTTTCTGCGCATACGGAATAATAAAGGTATACTTAAGAGTGCTTAGCCAGCTCAATAATAAGCAGGCTACAGTACCATCGCGGAAACAAAAATTACAAAAGCGCTCACAATCGAATTCGAGAATCGCAGCGAAGGTTTGAAACGCATCACAACAGTAAATTGATATATGCGCTTACACCATGTTAATCACAAGAACACGCGACAAACTGGATTATTACCTCACACAGATCCTGTCCGGTCACAAGTGTTTTTCTGACAATACTTGCTTTGCTTTAAGTTAACCAAATAGTCTTGTGTGTCCAAACTGCCTCGGGTGAACTCCAAAAAGAGGAACACATAATTACGAATGCGAGAGATTCACTGAGAAACGTTGTGCATTAAATGAAGTTTTTGGCTTCAATCAACGGTCGGTAATTAACTGAGATATGCCAAACGAGTGATAACTGGAATGCCGACTAACTGTTTGCCAAGCGAGCTTCTTAATTAAGAGTCGATACAGAGCAACAAGTGAATCTACAAGAACAACTAACGGGCTGGTCAGACAATTCATTTGGAATATAGAACTGTGGACTGCTGCCTGACATAAAATGTAATTTATGGTTCTGGGAGAATTTCAACGTCAGACACTGAGGCGAATTATTTAAAAGCTTTACACCATGTTAACACGTTGACTGCCAACTACGAGATAACTCGTAGATTGAGTTCCCTTCTAGAGTGCCAACTACGAGTTATCTCGTACTCGCTAAACCTGCCATTTTTGTGTAGCTACGAATAAAATCGTATTATATCCGTGCTAGTATCGACAAATGGCTTCTGGGAAAAGAGCAAAAAGTCAATGTTGGCTTGTGTGGTCAGTTTTCTGAAAACGTATTAAACAAAAAAGAAAACGGTATATCTGTTGGATACACTCATACATACATACATAATTGGCCATTACAAACCTTCAGTCAGGATTACGGCCTAGCTTCTCACACCAATCATGTTGGGTGCCTTAATTTTATACTTGAGTGGCGGGACCTACAGTTTAACGTCGACTCCAAACGACAGATTTTGAGAAACTTTTTCATGGCAGGTTTATCTACTCTCAGAGTTTTTTTCCAGAAATCTGCTGAGAGGAAGTCGCCGAAGAAATATTTTTTTTTCATATTTCGTTTTGATGTCTGGCCTGGGGCTCGAACCCGGGCTTTACGTCTAATAATCGAACACACTACCTACTAGACTACGGCGACTACACACTCTCTAGTTTCAAAACTAGCGTATTGTAAATTTGTGATATAAATTCTTTTGCAATTGAAATTAATTTAATTCTCCATTTTCAACGATTCACTTGGCAAAACATTCATATTTATTAAAATCAAATTTTTTCTCTTCTCAAAACTTGACTTCCTTCCTATTCATAACGTTCATTTTAAAATATTTAAAAATTCTTTTGGTTGCAAGTACATACTCGTATTTAAGACAAGTAGAGAAAGTACGTTGTTATGTATGGCATCATATTCTAAGTGCACAAATGTGGTTGTGTATGTGTATGTTTCTAGGAAACACTGTGGAAAAACTGTGTTCCTGGAAATGCATACAAGTTTAGGGTAAATGTAGGAAATTGAGTTGAGTAAGTTGTCTCGTAGACTCTTATGTTATGCGGTATTAATTTAGCTAATATCAGATTACTTAACTATGAACGCTATTTTATACTTTTGTTACAAATTCAGATTCCGTTAAAAGACAATTTAAGTTGTTTTTGATATACGTTTTTATTTTATAAGATTAATAGTAAGCAAATCGCAATTTTGGAGACTTTTAAGTAAAAAAGCTTAAGATATCAAAGTAAAAAGATTAAAATCCTTGGATTAAGAAAAGTGTTTTATAATGATGTTTTATAATGTTATTAAATCCAAAATCCAAAGTGTTATAAGATAGCAGAGATGGATGTATAAGTACCTTGTTTAAGTATATTCTTGATTATTTTTCATTGTTATGTAAGACTGTTACCACATCGAAATTTTTAAGAATATTTGGGCTTTCTGTCGAACCAAAAACCTCCGTAATTATCCTTAAGATTTTGAGGCAGTTTTCTATAACTGTATACCAGAGAACAGCAATAAATCGTTTTTTCGTTACTCATAAGTACTCATGAAATTTTGAGTATGAGTGAGTCAACAGTATTGAAATTCAACTACTCTGATTCTGATTCGTACTCACTACAACATTGATTTATAAGTACAGGTTTCAATGAGTATGAGTACAACGTTGACATCAAACTCAAAACATTCGAAATATGTTTGATTCATACGCCTGCTCAGTCAGATTCATAAATTTAGAAAAATACTTGTAATACTCATAAATGATTCGAATCATTTATCAAAATTTACAATCTTATTTGTTGTTGCATTTACAAAAAAAAAAATAAGAAAGAAAAAGACAAAGACAGCAAGCAAAGCAAACACACAACCTTCTAGTGAGTATTGTCATGTTCGTACGAGTTAAGTAATTTAAATTACAAACAATTTAAATTCCTTTTTTTTAAATATAAAATTAACTTTATTGATCAAGAGTTCTTCTAAGACTAACTTAAATATAACAAAATATAAAAACAAGAAACATAAAAATGATGATATTTTAATAATATAAATCACCAGATTTAACGGTATCTTTATGGGGTGATTTTGAGATGGTACATTATAACAGTGATGATAAGTACTATTACATTATCATAACTACTCCCCCACAAAGATAAGAAACTCTCCAGAGTTTATTGAAATATAGAAAAAAAAACTTAGTTACAATTGTTCATAAATATTAAGAAATAAAAAGTTTGAATTATAATTGTAATGATTTTTTTTTTAACTATTTTAAGATAACTACTCGTACATATTTTTAATTAAATAATTAAATATTTTTCATTAACTCTAAATAATAAATATCTAAAAATTCGAAATATTGTTATTATTTACACAATTATTTCAAGATATATTCTTAAATATTATTCATATTTATAACACCATTATACTTCGTTTCTCTTTTTATATTCGAGTTATGTACATTTTGTAATTCACTTAATCTAAATTTAGGTTGTTCTTTATGCCTTAATGACTGGTAATTTTTTATATATCCTTTATGTCTTTTTTCAGTATATTCTTCTCTATTACTATTTCTCTTACCTATATATTGATTTTTATTTTTAATCATTATTTCATAAATTTTGTTTTTATCACAATACCCTTGTTCAACTTTAATCGGTTTTTCTCTCAATACTGAATGATAACTATTGTTGTAATACTCAATTGATTTACTCATCTTATCTTTTATTCCCAGTAATGGTTCCTCAATAGTTAAAATTCTAATTTTCTCACAAAGTGTATTATGAAACCTCTCAATGTCGGAGTTACCTGTATGACTATTCGCTTTTACTAAATGTAATTCTATATTCTCATTCCTTAAATATTCCTTAATATTGACACTTTTAAACTCATTGTCCGTAATTAGTTTACCGAACTGACCCTTTAAAGACTTGTATAATCTTAACTTTTCAATTATAGTCTGGTTGGTTCTATCTTCTAAATAAAAGGCTGTTGCAAATTTTGAAAATTTATCTAAAAACGTTAGAAAATTGAATTTGGAATTTGTATAAATATCCATGTGAATTATCTGGTTAATATCATTTGGAGTTTCACTTAATTTGAATCTTGGCTTTATAGGATTACGATCAAACTTTGATCGATTGCAAGTATCACAATTATTTATGTACTTTTGTATTAAGGTTTTGAGACTTGGATAATATATGATTCTTTTTAGGCCATCATAGTTCTCACTGATACCAGTATGTCCTGTTTCATTTCTGTGATAATTGTGTATTTGTTTATATGTTTCGTCTTCAGAGGTCATATCCATGGCATTATAGGAACACCTTACAAATTTAATTGAGTTATTGCCATCAAATAAATCGATAATTTTCTGTTGTAAAATATTGTATTTATTATCACTAAGTTCCGTAAAAATTCCAACTTTTCCTTTCTCTAAATTTCGCAACAATATACTTTCAAGGTTATTCTCTAAATCGGATGAACTAATGTAGATTTTTCTATTTCCGTGAACATTCTTAACCTCTCTAGTCTTATTATCAGTTAAAATCAGCTGCGTTTTGAACCTGTTTACTACTGTATCCAAAATCGGTATATGATTTTGACTTTCCTCCAGTTGAGAATGAATGGTTACATAATCATCAATATTATTGTATAGAGAGGACGATGAGGAAGTATTTAAAATATTAATATCACCAGAATTATTATCAATTCTGCTGAGAAAATCGGCAATCTGATTGTCTTTCCCCTTCAAATAATTAACTGTTAGATTAAAGTCGCTTAGTTTTATAATCCATCTATAAAGTCGAGGGTTTAATTCTTTACATTGTGACTTTACAAACAGCCATCTTAAAGGTTGATGGTCGGAAAGGATTTCGAATTTAACTCCGTACAAATAAGGCCTAAAATAGTTAGTAGCCCAAACAATCGCTAGCAGCTCTTTCTCTGTAGCAGAGTAATTCCTTTCGTGGTCATTTAGAGTACGGCTTGCAAAACAAATAGGATGACCGTTTTGTTGCAAAACAGCACCAAGAGCGTTTAAACTTGCATCAGTCACTAGTTGGAACGTTTTTGTAAAGTCAGGAAATTTAAGCACAGGGGGTTCGGTTATAATCTTTTTTAATTTTTCAAAGGAATTAATAAAATTGGGGTCATTAGTGTCTAATTTGGCATCTTTTTTTAAATATTTAACCATAGGGTATGCAACTTTAGCATAATCCCTTATAAATTTTCGATAATATCCTGTGGCACCTAAAAATGATTTGATTGCCTTAACAGTATTAGGAAGCTTAAGCTTCAGGATCGAATCAACCGTTGAGGGGTTAGGCTTAACACCCTGAGATGTCAAAATATGTCCTAAATATAAAGTTTCTTTTGAGAAAAATTTACATTTATTAATTTGTATTTTAAGATTTGCTTCTCTTAACTTTTGAAACACTTTCTTTATATTAACAAGATGTTCTTGAAAACTTGTTGAAAATACCAGAATGTCGTCTAAATAAACAACACATATCTTGTTAATATAGTCACGAAGCACCGAGTTAATCAGCCTTTGAAAAGTTGCTGGGGCGTTCTTCAAGCCAAAAGGCATTCGATTAAACTCGTAGTGACCGTATGGCGTAGAAAAGGCTGTTTTCGACCTGTCTTCTTCTTTAACAAGAATTTGGTGAAAACCTTTTGCCAAATCGATAGTGGAAAAGTATTGTGCTCGACCTAATTTATCTAATATATTATCTATATTAGGAATAGGGAATTTGTCGTCTATTGTGATTTCATTTAATTTCCGATAGTCTATAACTATCCTCCATTTCTTTTCACCAGAATTGTCCACTTTTTTCGGTACGATCCACAAAGGACTATTATATGGCGAATTACTGTCCCTTATAATACCCTGTTTTAACATAAGGTCAATTTGTTTACAAATTTCCTTCTCATGTATATGTGGATACCTATACATTTTCATATACACTGGACGGTCATTAACTGTTTTTATCTCATGTTGAATAACATTAGTAAAATCTAAATTCTGTTCATCCAAATAAATTAGATCACTGTTAGAAACTAAAATATTATCTAATGCTAACTTTTCCTCATTATTTAATCCTTCAAACAAATTATCTAATACTTTTTTATTTATATTTATAGATTCTAACTGAAATATCTCATCCGGATCATAAGGACAATATTTTATAAATTTTATTGTACATCCATTTATTTCCAAGGTTTCATTTGCCATGTTGACAATTGCCCTTAATGGTTTTAAAATATTTTGACCTAATATTGCATCAAACTGTTTTCCCTCAAACTTTGTTAACTTCCACGACATTGTTGCATTTTCATGAAATTCTAAAGGTAATTTTGTAATTATTTCTTCCTTAACACTTACTTTACCATTCAAAGATGAGAAATAAATTGGTGTTTTTAATCGCAATCTTTCGTATTGAGGTAATTTATTAAGATCTAAAACGGAAGTTGTTGCGCCGGTATCAATAAGTGCGTTAATTTGTTCATTACCAATCGTAAGCTTTACTATTGGTAGTGATTTATGTGGCCCGCCACGTGAAAATTTATTTGTTCTTTACTAATAGAATTATCATCAACTTCTTCAATATGATCAACTTCCATGTTAGAACTATTATTTCTTGACTGATATGTTCGTTGAGATTTACCAGTATTATAACTTGTGCTTGGGCCATTGTGTCTTTCCACATTGTACGAGTTATTTTGGCCATAAGAACTATTTCGGTTATACTGTGAGTTAGAAAATGTACATCTAGAATTTCCATTAGCAGAATTATTATTTTCATTTGAAAATCTCTTATTACTATTATTAAATTTTTTTGACGAAGTACCATGGTCATTAGTATTTTTATAAAATTTTACATTCTTTTGATTGTTATTAACTCTTATTAAACCTTCTAACTTAAGTAGATTATACGCATCTCTAATTTTATTAATATTTCTATTAATAACTACTGAAGCTAAATTTACATCAATATTATTTATAAAAGTTTTTAAGATTATCTTTTCTGCATGTTCTGGACTAAATTCTACAGGTTTATTATTGTCATATTCATATTTCTCATTTATTTTACATAGAATACTTACTAATTTATTGTAATAATTTTCAATTGCAAAATTTCTTGCTTCAAAAGCCTCCTGGTATAATTGATGGTACGACTCCTTTACTCCAAAGTTGCATATAAGTGCTTCCTTCACATCTCCCCAGTTTGGATTTGGCCCCAAAGTTCGCATCACATGAAGAGCTTCACCTTGTATTTTATTTAATATCACTCTTTGATATAGATATTTTTTTACGTCATCATTAGAGTGTACAAGAGCAAAAACACTTTCCACTTCTCTTAAAAATGATGAAAGAGCGTAAGAGTCATCACCACGATACTCATGTATCCTCTGAGCATCTTTTAAAATATCGTTCATCGATAGTTGCCAACTCGACTGCATTGTTATTATTATTATTACTTTTTTTTATTGTTGTTAATAATTATTCTTGTTTTGTTGTTTCAAACAATTGAAATCTGTTTGTTATTGTTTTTGAAGGTGACCTTGATTTTTAATTATAGTTTTTTTTTTAAAGTAGTTCTTTCTTTATCACTTTCTTTTAATGTTTTTCAGTTGTCACACTTTAATACACATATTTGTGTTTGTTAATTAAAAAAAACAGGTTTTGATTTAGTAAGTTTTTATTCTTTTTCAGGTTTTATTTTACCAAAATAAATTTCTTTTTTTGGTTTAGGGTTTTTTAAATTTTAGTAATATCACTAAAATACATAAATTGGTTTCACAAAATTCGTAAGTTTTTATTAATTAGAAATTGTTCACAATTTTATTTTATGTAAAATGTCTATCACAATATTTAATATATTTACCATGATAATCACTGTTCTTTTGTTTAATTTAAAAGAGTTTTATTTTTATTATTATTATTTGTTATTTTTTTTGTATAACTTTAGTTATTTAATCCATTTGAATGAAAATTTCGGTTCGTTTCACGACTGCGCCAGTTAAGTAATTTAAATTACAAACAATTTAAATTCCTTTTTTTTAAATATAAAATTAACTTTATTGATCAAGAGTTCTTCTAAGACTAACTTAAATATAACAAAATATAAAAACAAGAAACATAAAAATGATGATATTTTAATAATATAAATCACCAGATTTAACGGTATCTTTATGGGGTGATTTTGAGATGGTACATTATAACAGTGATGATAAGTACTATTACATTATCATAACTTACGCGAATCATACTTATTTTGTGATTCTTGTAAATGTTGAGTAAGGGAAAGTCGAAATCAACAACAGCATGCCTATTGTTAAGTATGAGTACGATGAGTACTTCAGACTTTGAATATGAGTAGTATGAGTATGATATTAAAATAAGTATGAATGCGTATAAGTATTATAAATTATGAGTATGATTCGAATCTACTCATATATTTGAATACTCATTGCTGATCTCTGCTGTATACCATAAAACCATATTGGTAATCATTGGTCCATGTCAATGTATTTGTAATTCGTCTGAGTCGACTTAGTTGCAATGTGGAATTTCCACGTCAATTGTATATCAAGGTGTATGCAAAGACATTTTTCATGCGTTTGCTAAGCCCTTTTTAACCTTTATCTTCTGATCCGGCAGGCACTGGAACTCTTCGCGGAAACCAGAGTCTTCAGCAATGGTAGAAATGTGAAAATAATTATTAACTGGCACGTCTTAAGTAAAAATTAAATAAAAAACTGGTACCAAAGTACTACCCCGTCGTACACCGGCTACAATTGGATGGGAAGCACTCCCCCAACTGCCTTAATTAAAAAGCACCTGCAGGCACTGAAACTCTTTGTGGCAAGGAGTGTCATCAGTAAAGGTAGAAGTGTTATTAACTGACACATCTTAATTAACAAAAAAACCGGTACTAAAATACTGCTACGGGTACTAAAATACTACTACGGGTACCAAAATCTTTTCTTTACACTAATCTATGAGACTGCTCAAAAATAAAGGTCGAATATCTAGAAATAACACTGAATAGTAAATTAACATGGAGGGCTCATATATAGGGCACCTCAGGAAAGGTCAAACAAGCCGCGCAATACCATAATGATATGCAGTAGGCTCGCAGACCAAAAATTGTACACCGAATGTATACCATGATGGTCAGACCGATAGTGACCTATTGGATAATAGTCTAAGCAAATGTGATAACACTTCAAATGGAGTTAAAGAAGATACAAAGTCTACGGTATATTGACTTAACAGGGCCAATGAAAACCTATCGTACAGCAGCGCTGGATACTCTGTTGCATTTAAGTTCGCGTCATATGGTACTGAAGACCAAAGTTTTGGAGTAACATGAAATTTATTAGGCGATTTCTAAACCTAAAGAATCGATTTTCTGATGGCTCCCTGCTTATTGTCCTCTGGACTGAAGCAATAAATTGTATGATTTTGGAAAATGCTTTGCAACGAGAGTTGGTAAGAAAAATGAAGAAAATAATCTGGAAGAGAGACTATTTTATGGTATACAGATGGATCAAGAACGGATCTCGGAACAGGAGCAGAAGTTTTTGGTTCCAGGATAAAATATTTCGAGCCCATGGGGAAACTTGCTGGTATAACTTGTAAGCCGAAGTAAATGTCCACAAAAGATGTGTTTACTTTAACTTAGAAAGGAGATCCAGAAGGCAGGACCATCTGGCAGTCAGGCCACCATTTTATCATTCGGCTATCATTCTTTTGAGGTCAAATAGTATGGGCTAAATCGGCTAGGTAAGGCAAATATGGTTACCCTCTGCTTTATCCGAGCACATGCAGAAATTGTCGGAACTGAGCAGGCAGACAAGTTTACGATGAGGGAATCTTCCATGGCGCTGATGGGGCTAGAATCCTTGTGAAGAGTTGGAGTGGTTGTTTCAAAAGGTAGACTCAACGAAAGGGAAATATGAATGGGAGGAAATAAAAATTTTGTTGGGAAACTAAAGTAAGGGGAGATTTGAGGCGTACATGAGACTATCCCGAAGTAATCTAAAGTTAATAAGCGAACTGCGGATAGATCAGTGCAAAAACAATATTAAAAATTAAAAAATTATTTGAAATTCTGTTGCTAGACAATAAGAAGGCTTTATGTGTACCAGTCGCCGTAGTCTAGTAGGTAGAGCGTTGACTTCCTCTCAGCAGATTTCTGTCAAAAACTCACGTATAAAAATAACACACCCAACATGAGTGGTATTGAGAAGCTACGCCGTAATCCTGACTGAAGGGTTGTAATGGCCAATTATGTATGTATATATGTGTACCAGGAGATTTTTCAGATTGATTTCGACAAAATATATTTTTTGATTTCTCGAGAGATAGCAACATTAAACGTGTCATTAAATTAATTAAGGGAAAAGATGGATCTTAGATGATGAATAAGTTACCTTTCTGCTTCACTTCTCGCACAATCACTGGTTTTTTGTTCTAGCGGTAGGTTAAATAATCTGCCATATTCAGCATGCTGCTATAATTTAACTTTGCTGTTACATAGAAAACTTTTAAATATTTTGTAAAATATGACGTCCTATGAAATTCAAATTAAAAAAAATCTGAAAACCTAAAATTTATGCTCTTAAGTTGAATAAATTATATCCACCATGGTATTATTAGCCTAATTAGTATTGTTGCATTGTTTACACTACACAAATTTTATTAGAAAAATGCAGAAATTAAACATATAAATATAAACATCAAAAAAATATAAAGCCAGCTGTGCACTTTGAAAAGATAACAATGAATATGAATTTATAAATTGTTTCTATTCAAATTAATTTAAAAAACTTTATTTTTTTTAGAATGATTGAAGAAAACAAAGTTAATTTTATTTATGCATGCACTCTTCATATACACAACATCATTTGAAACTCAACATCAAACATCATTTTTGCTGGTAACGCCGCTGATAATGGTCGCATGATAAGGGATGGCCTTGTGTGGAACATTGCAGGGTATCAAAATGTTTGGAAAGGTTTACTCATATCTTGACGGTGGTGCAAGAGTTGCTCAACGGCATTCTGCGAGTAAAATAAAATTATCAGGAAAAGTTTCTCAAATCAATCGTTGAGACCGACATTAAACTGTAGATTCCGCCACTCTTGTATAAAATGTCGTTAATTTAGTTTGAGAAGCTATTATTATATTACACATATACATTACATTACAACCCTTTAGTTAGGATTACGGCCTAGCTCTCACACCACTTACGTTGTTTGTGGTAATTTTATACATGAGTGGCCAGAAATCTGAGGAGAAGATGTCGCCGAAGAAATATTTTTCACAGTTTTGTTTCGATGTTCGTCCTGGGGTTTGAACCGAGGCCTCACATTTAATAAGCCAATATACTACCTACTAGACTACGGTGACTTCAAGTATTCTTTAATATAAATAAAGATTTCATAAAACAAAAGAATTATAATTTATCGTATCTCACAGTCTTTGTCATATTTTCTGTGAATTAATCCATACTGTAATTAAATTATTTATAATTTTGATTATAATTAGCACACTTTTCTATTTTCCTAAAAATTAATTATAAAACTTTTTTGTTTAATTCTTTAATAGCCAAAGGCAAATCCTTAAACATCAAATTAAATTCTTGTTAATTTTGTTTTTATGAGATTTGATTTTAATATCGTTTAAGTGTATATTTACGTAAGTATATGCTATATATGATACTTAATACCTTCACTTACCATAAATTAAATACAATTTAATGGAATATTTTTAATTTATTTTGTTTCACCTTGTTGTTTTCCGAAGGACATTAATACATACATTTATTACCATTTCACACATGCTCTAGAGATCTGTAAACGAGAGCATATTTAGAAAATTATGACATACTCGAGCAATGTTTTTAATATGAAATATTATAAAATAATTTATTAACTGTAGGTTAGGTTAGGTTAGGTTAGGTCGGAGTGGTAGCTCTGATATCACAAAGCTCATTTGAGCACGCATAGCGGCCCTGTACTAACCAAGTTCCACCAAAATCAGGGAAAAGGAGGAAGTTGGTCAGCGCAAGGTCTGCACAACAGAAGCACGACTACCCCGCACTGGAAAACCAGCCAGAAAGTTTGATGAACGAAGCTATATAATTGATGTCAATAGATGATAGCTCCGTTAAGCTAACAAGGAATGGGGAGCCAAATAACCTATATCTACACCTAGCAAGAGACGGGCACTGGCAGAGAAAGTGAACAACAGTCTCCTCTTCCTCAGTGGACCTGCATCCACGGCAAAAGTCGTTGAAAGGAAGCCTCATTCTTTCCGCGTGTCTACCCATGACGCAATGGCCTGTAAGCACGGCCACTGTAGTCGAGATGACATCACGACCAAGACCAAGTAATCGGTTGGTACGCCTTCTATCCATCTTGGGCCAGGTGAGTCTAGCGGTGGAGCAGGACTCCTCATTGACCCAGGATAGGTTGGCGTCCCGAAAGAACCTCCGCGCAATGGTCAACTTGACCGAGGCAAGAAGAGGATTCCGGAAGGAGCGCACCAGCTCTGGCGAGCTCATCTGCCCTACAGTTTCCCGGAATTCCACTGTGGCCGGGGACCCACACCAGAGAGATACTGGTGAAGCGCCCCGAGAGAAGGTCGAGACAGCGGCGACATTCCCTAACGATCCTGGAGTTAATCACGTTATTAACTGTAATGTAACATTTAATTTCGAATAATTTTCCATTTATTATTGCAAAAGGATTTGAATTTTAATTCTGTTAATTGATAAAAAATATTTGTAATTCAAAATCAAATGTTTTTGTTTTGTTTTCAATAAATCACAATCACTATTAAAAATAGTGGCATTAATGATAATTATTAAGGAAATTAAGATGTATGTATTTATTAACAATTTAAAATTTTTAAATTAGTTTTTTAGCATAACTCAGCTTAACATGCTTTAATAATTAAAGTGCCTAGCCGCCGTAGTCTAGTAGGTAGTGTGTTGGCTTATTAGACGTGAAGCCCGGGTTCGTATCCCAGGCCAGGCATCAAAACGAAATATGAAAAAAATATTTCTTCGGCGACTGCCTCTCACCAGATTTCTGGCAAAAACTCTGAGATTGCCATGAAGTGCTTCTCAAAAATCTGTCGTTCGGATTCGACTTTAAACCGTAGGTCCCGCCACTCACGTATAAAATTAACGCACACAACATAAGTGGAGGTCGAAATCCTGACTGCAGGGTTGTAATGACCAATTATGTATGGTATGTGCCTAAGGTATACTGTTGGTATAATTTTAAATATTTGTTAGGAATCGAGCTTACAACCTTCACACTGGCATACAATCCACTAAAATACCGTTACGCTTTTCTATGTTGTATATTAATTTTTCACAATATTCTAGACACAATATCACATATTAATAGATACAAATATATCTTAACTGTTCAATTTATCTTGACAATTTCACGAACCAAACCTGAAAGCTTTGAAATACTAACTCAAAGAATACGGAACCTTTTCTGGCAAGAACTCTGAGAGTAAATAAAAATTGCCATAAAAATGTTTCTTAAAAACCCGTCGTTTGGAATTGACCCGCCGCTCATGTATACAATTAACACAGACAACATACATATATAAGTGGTGTGAGAAGCTAGGTTGTAATCCTGACTGAAGGGTTGAAATGACCAATTATGTATGTATGTGTGTATGTATGTATGTATGTGTGTATGTATGTATGTATACGGGGGTCCCCAGAATCTAAACTTATCCCAGATAAAATATTTACGCAAAATTTTCAGAGACTTTTACAACCGCTGAAATACGGAAAATATATGTTCAATGTGAGTGATATTCTAAAAACTTTGCTTTAAAAGTGATCAAGCAGAATAGTTTGAGTATGAATGCAACTAGAACGGAACTGCTACTATAGTGGAGAATAAAATCTGAAAGAATGGTACATATTTTTACTGAAATATTCATATGAACTAAAGTTCCTGATTGTCATTCGTTCTTTATGTGGAAGGAACATAGCACGCTTGATTTTGGTAAGACGGCTTCTGAGTCCTTACACTATATACTGGAGATAAAAAGTGATGATAAGAGCGACGGTAACTTGCGAAGTTTTTATAAGATGAGAGATATGACGTACATACTGCATTTAAATATGCTTAGCGTAGAGACAAAGATTAGTTGGTTGATTGTCTTAAGAAATTTAAGCAGAGCAAACTCAAATGAAGCTTTAGCAAGTACACTCGCATATATGTATATATATACTAGTTGCACCAACTAAAATAAATTTGAAGGAAAGACATTACACAAATATTCAATTAATATTGAATCATTTTATTGATTTTGTTTCCCGTTGTCCAGAGTAGTACGCATTCGATCAGCTTCTAACATCACTTCTCGTTGTTCGAGTGCTTCATGCGAACGGGTCTCAGTGGCATGTACTTGAAGATTTTTAAGTCTCAATGCTCGTTGCTTGTCTGATTTTGAGGCTCGTAATGCTGGAGGTGTAGGTCGACCAATTTTTTGTCATTCATTTTGAATAATTTTCAGTGGCGCCATCTACCGGAAATTAATCGCACCAACTTAGAAACCTTCGTCGACTCATGCGCAACAACTTTGCTAAAGATCATAACATGATCAGATGGACGGTATAGGATTTAATTCATTTTTAGTCATTTTCGGATATTGGCCATACCAACTTAGAAACCTTTCCGGGCTCATAAGCAACAACTTTGCTGAATATCATAACATGATCAAATGCATAGTTTCCGATTCTATTAATTACATCAAACAAACATTAATTTATATATATATATATAGATATGGGGTATTGTAAATATAAAATAATATAATATATATGTAAATACCTATTGGGTGTGTGGGCGTGGCACCTCGCCTACTTGAAATTTTAAAATAAAAAGTGGCCTATACTTCCTTCGAGACATACAGGAAGGTGCTGTTAAAATTTCACGAAAATCGGTCCAGCCGTTTAGCCGTCTATAGACTTCAAACAAACAAACCCACAAACAAATAAACACACATTCACTTTTATATACGTCTATATATGACGTATTTCAATTACTGTCATGTATAAAATATTACATAGAGCTAACGGGTAACGTATACGTAATATTTTGTTAGACAATAACACTCATATGTACATTTTTTTATTTATTTTATTTTATTTTATTTGCCTATTTCAACATAAAAACTATAACTCCTTCCAGACATACAGGAAGATACTGTGAAAATTTCAAGAAAATCGATTTAGCCGTTTAGTCGTCTATAGATTTCAAACAAACCCACAAACAAATAAACACACATTCATTTTTATATATAAGAAGAAGTTAGTTTAGTTAGTTAAAGACACTTTACACCACTCGTTCTGACAAATGATTTTGAACAGGACATACATATTTTATTCTCATTTACCTGCAAGTGAAATCTTTATTATTATGGTATTTATGCCTTTTTTCTAAAAAAGTTTCCTTTACTTTCTGTATGCGTAAATTAATTTAATGTGTCTTAAAAAAACCCCTATACATCCTATAAATATTTATTGCTGTTGTCGTAGTATACTCGTATAGTAAAAGACAATTTTAAAAATATTTACAAAACCACAAGAGTTAAGGAAATTTATTTTATGAAGTTTATTCACTAGGAAATGAGTTTAAATTTCTGGTAATTCAATTACAAGAAAATAAACTATTCAGTTAAGTGGCTAAAAGTTCAACTAACTACTCAGATTTTCGTGGAATTGTTTGGTCAAACTTTTTTAAAAAATTGCTAAGGAAAGGAGTTCTGTGACGTTATCGTACTTTTGTTTGGACCGACAACTATTCAAAATCACTTTTATTCAAATAGCATACTAAATGTCAACTATGTCTGTGTTATGGACCAAAATTTTATAGCACTATCACGCGTTTTACGGGTTTGCATTAAAAATATCTCAAATTTCCAAAGCCATAGCAGGTTTTCAATTTTCAAAATTCGACATACATATATTCGATCTTCGGTGTTCTTATGCCTTCATGGCCCACCTAACAATTATACTCTAAAGTCTGAGGGATGTTGTTATTACCGCAATTTGACATTTTGGTAAAATTTAAGTGTATTTTTTCGTGCTTTATGCTTAACATAACGAAAAATTTTGAAATATGTTCGTTTTGTTCCAAATGTCTGAGTTGGAGTTTGAACTATGGATCGTGTCTAATAAGTCAACACACTAGCTACTAGACTAAGATGGCTTCTAATGTACCAATCGCTTCGCGCATTTTACTGTCGCCATAATCGTTCTATCGAGAGAGCCATGATCGATTTCACTGGTACATTAAACAATCGACGGAATTCACCGAAACGCCAGATCTGTCAAAAACACAGCCACTATCCATGAGAGTCGTCGTTCATGTCGCTCACAAGAACTCATCTTTATGCAGCCCGCTAAACGGTCTTTGTATGGGTCTACACCCGTACCAGGAACGATCATAGACAACAATGTATGTTCGCTGAATGAGCTCTGGAGCAATTGCCAACTGGCCCTAATTTTCATTCAATAATCATGTTCAGTCGCCGTAGTCTAGTAGGTAGTGTGTTCGCTTATTAGACGTAAAGCCCGGGTTCGAGCCCCAGGCCCGACAGCTAAACCATATATGTATGTAAAAAAAATATTTCTTCGACGACTTCTATCAGCAGACTTCTGACAAAAACTCTGAGAGTAAATAAACCTGACATGAAAAAGTTTCTCAAAATCTGTCGTACGGAGTCGACATTAAACTGTAGTTCCCGCCACTCAAGTATAAAATTAAGGCACACAACTTGAGTGGCGTGAGAAGATAGGCCGTAATCCTGACTGAAGGGTTGTAATGGTCAATTACGTATGTATGTATGTAATCGTGTTCAGCCATGAAGTCAATTTCTTGTAACATTTAAAACAATACCAATCCACATGATATTCATGAGCATACAAAGCATTTCTAAAAAGTCAGAGTTTGGTGCAGACTGCGATGTAATATTTGAAAACGTGACGTTGGCCATGCCTCTACTATCAACGGTGAGCACGGTCTATGATTACCAACTGCTTTTGGCCCGATCTCTTGTATGATCTGTACACCAACGTGCGCTTCGTGCCACACAGCTTATGCCACATTATATATTCTACATGAACGGTTTGGGGTCCTAGTCATCTCACGTGGAGGCGATGGGAATTAGTCACGTGCGATTTTACCCCTTTAAACTTTTTCTTGTGGGGTTTTCTTAAGTAATATGCGTATCAACAACAAACCACACCAGTACTCAATGCTAATATAATCCATTCCGTGAATTGTTTGTTTTATGTTGTCTATAATTCTAAGAATTTATATGCCGCAGGGTATATGTTTTGAAAATTAAAAAATTTTTTATGAGTTTTCATATGCTGTGAATGGTTTCAGTTCACAAAAAATAATCAAAATCTGTGGTCGTTTATTTTTCATACAAAAAAATATTTGCGTCATTATTGGCTTTTATATTATTTTGTATTTTTGAAAATTGGGGTCAAAATTTCAAAATAACCTCAAGCGTGCAATTCCCATTGATTTTTCCTGTTTTTTTATTTAAATATAAAAAAAATCACATGAAATTTAAAAATTTTAAACTCAATTTCCTTTAAAACACTTTTTTGTTCTTTTATTTTTATTTTTTTTTTTTAGAATTAAGCAATAATTCGAGTATAAAGAGATACGGGCAATGATGTCGGAGTTAAAAGGTCAATGGAAAGCTTAGCAACACTTATTTATTTTTAAGGTTAATCTGTAAAGCAAATTGAACTAAATCGGTTGGAAATTTGATTCATAAGGTTTTCCTCTTTAACCCGTCTGGAGTTTATGCAATAATATGCAATAATATATTGAGTAAAGTATTCTTTTCAATAAAATTACGGGATCCGTAAATCAGCATTCAATTGTTTTTAAACGATTGTCAGGCAATGATACTGGATTATACTAGAGAGCGCTGTCATGGCAATTTCTAATGAATAGTATGTGAGGTTGTCAGAGACTTGAGTTTAGTGACAGGGAATTACTAACTGAACAATATCAATAACTATCAATAGGTGGTGTCAGCGTACGGTTAAAAGAGATTACTACTTCTTACTGTCATAAATACAGCCTATTATATATATATTTGGCCACTAAATATTTGGTCACCACAATCCTTCAGTAAGTATTACTACCAGAGATCAGCAATGAGTATTTAAAAAGATGAGTAGAATCGAATCATACTCATAACTTAGCAAATGCATAAAAATGTCTTGGCATACACCTTGATACATATTCGACGTCAAAATTCCACATTGCAGCTAAGTAAACTCAGATGAATTAAAAATACATTGCCATGGGCTGATTACCAATATGGTTTTATGGTATACAGCAGAGATCAGCAATGAGTATTCAAAAAGATGAGTAGATTTTCATATCATCATACTCATAATTTCTGATACTTATACGCATTCATACTTATTTTAATATCATACTCATACTACTCATATTCAAAGTATGAAGTACTCATCGTACTCATACTTAACAATACGCATGACGTTGTTGACTTCGACTCTCCTTTACTCAACATTTACAAGAATCACAAAATAAGTATGATTCGCGTACGAACACTTCAATACTCAATAGAAGGTTGTATGTAAATTTTAATGAATGATTCGAATCACTCAAATCATTTATGAGTATTATATGTATTTTCCTAAATTTATCAATCTGAATGAGTAGGCGTATGAATCAAACATATTTCGAATGTTATGAGTTTGAGTTATCAACGTTGTACTCATACTCATTGAAACCTGTACTTATAAATCAATGTTGTAGTTAGAACGAATGAATCACAATAGTTGAATTTCAATACTATTGACTCACTTATACTCAAAATTTGATGAGTACTTATGAGTAGCGAAGAAACGATTAATAGTTGATCTCTGATTACTACCTAGCTTCTTACACCACTCAAGTTGTGTGTGTTAAGTTTATACGTGACTAGCGGGACCTAGTGTTGGTCGACTTCGAACGATAGATTTTTTTTATTTACTCGCAGATTTTTTGCCAGAAATCTGCTGAGAGGAAGTGGCCTAAAAAATATTTTTTTATATTTCATTTTATTCAAGATGTATGTATACAGTTAAGAGTCGCCGTAGTCAGTAGGTAGTGTGTTTTAGCTTATTGGACGTAAAGCCCGGGTTCGAGCCCCAGGCCAGACATCAAAACGAAATATGGAAAAAAATATTTCTTCGGCGACATCCTCTCTCCAGATTTCTGGCAAAAACTCTTAGAGTAAATAAACCTGACATGAAAAGGTTTCTCAAAAATCTGTCATTCGAAGTCGACGTTAAACTGTAGGTCCCGTTACTCAAGTATAAAATTAAGGCACACAACATGAGTGGTGTGAGAAGCTAGGCCGTAATCCTGACTGAAGGGTTGTAGTGGCCAATTATGTATGTATATATGTTATATACAGTTTTATATACAGCGTGTTCGAACGAATCAGAATCGTGGTATTGAAAGCGTTAGATCTAGAAAGCATTGGATGCTTTAAAAAACGTCTGTCGTTTCGTCTGATTAGGCTCTTGAGTATGATTGATAGATAGAACATAGGAAAAAGTTTCGCTTCAGGGTACACTTAAACCTATATAATTGGTCATTACAATCCTACAAGTCGGATCATTGAAGGTAATATTATACCTGACCCACCTGCAAAGGTTAGTGTAATAAATAATTTATACGAATTCATACGTGAGATTGATATGCTTCTACCGAAGGGCAAACAAATGATCACACACAGACTCTGTTGTAAAGTAGAGATGATGGACTAAACAAATATGTTCCACAATGGGTTTACGATCCATATATAAGAAATGTACTGTATTACGTTACATATTTATTATACTTATTTTTGTTTTTGGTACGTTTTTGGTACACATACGAGTATTTAGAATGGAAAGTGTTTAATTAATTATTTAACTTAAAATTATTCTTCAGAGCCTGCCAACATTCATAATATTTGGCATCCAATTTTTGGCAAGTTTCCTCACCCCACTTCGTGACAGCCATACTCAGAGAGGACTCAAACATAAAAGCCTGAGTACCTTCGGCAACACGTTCTGGTTGCAGTTTAGCATTAGAAGCACCCTCAAAACATTTGTAATCGGGACCATGCGGCGTCATGATTGAATGCAACGTAGCACCACCAGGCATAAAGCCCTCTTCCTTGGCTTCGTAGCGGCCCAAAATTAAACCCATAAATTCGCTCATGCAATTGCCTAAAAAAAATGTTGAACAATTTTAAACTAAAGAACAACATCTGTTCATATCTTTCCAATATAAAGACTTACGATGATAATATGGTGGCCTAAATGTATGCTCTTGTACCGACCATCTGGGTGGGAAAATAACAAAATCAGCTATGGCGGTACCATACTTTGAACTGGGACATGTGAGGACAGTAAATATGCTTGGATCACAATGATCGAAACTAACTGAACTGATTACACTAAATTTGGATAAATCATATTTGTATGGCACATAATTGCCATGCCAAGCCACTACATCAAAGCAGGAATGATTTTGTTTGGCAACAAATAAATGACCTTGAAATTTGGATATCACTTCGAAATCTGTCATAAAGTAAAACAAGAATTTCAAGAATTATGCATACATTTTGCTTTACAATAAATTTTACCTTTAACTTGACGATCTTCGAACCAGGCTACCGGTGTTAAAAAGTCTCTGGGATTTGCTAAGCCATTGGCACCAATTGGTCCCAAATCCGGTAAATGGAAATGATTATCGTATACTTCCAAAATGTAACCTCTGTTAGAAATAAAAGAAACTGTTAAGGGAAAATTTTTTAAACATAATTTATAATACAAAACCATACCTAGTTGGTCCGCTAACATTCACGGAATATCTTATGCCATGTGGTATGACACAAATCTCATTAGGTGCTACCCTCATCTTGCCAAACTCAGTGATTATATCCAAAACTCCTTCTTGAGGTACTATAAAGAGAAACAGGAATTTTTTTATGTAAGTTTGAATAATACGCTAAAGAACACTTTTTGATAAACCGCTTAATAATCGAAGCGAAATTCTCAAAGCCCTCACTAAACTCTCCAGAAACAGAATTTAATTACTGGAAGTTATATACTCATCTGAAGTGTAATTCATATACATACATACATACATACATAATTGGTCCACATACATATATATTTACCACTTATGTTGTGCGTGTTAACCCATATGCGCTTATCGCCCTATTTTTAAAACGGTAAGACATTGATCAGCTGTGTGATATACCATATAAGTAGATTCCAATAAATACAAAAAATTCATATTTTTACGAGAAAAAAAGTTAGGCATATACGGGTTAATTTTATACATGAGTGGCGGGACCTACAGTTTAAAGAACGACAGATTTTTGAAAAACTTTTTAGGACAATTTTATTTTTGCCAGATATCAGCAGAAGGGAAGTTTTGTAGGGATTGAACCGTGACCTCACGTCTTATAAGCCACCACACTACCTACTAAACTACGGCGTCTTACAAAAAATGTGATTCTCTTTCTCTAATTATTATTGTCTTAATAAGCTGTCATACTGCTGCGACAATATGAGCTATGGCACTCTCCTCCATTTATATGGGGTATCTCTATAATGTCTGCACCAAACCTATTGCCCTGACAAATTCCAGAAAGCTGCTCGGTGTCAACAAGAACAACTCTCCGTCGTAAACCATATATTTCTTACATCTCATCATTACAGAATCTACATGTTGCATGATTCAAATCTTCTCTTACTTTAATTTTCCAGTAAAAGTTTTGATTGTCTAAAATCCATTTGCTTACCTTTATCTTCTCTTTAGTTGGGAATACCTATTCAAACATCTGTCACCAATCCATAGAAAGATACATGCGTAGTGGGAATCGCTCTTCTCGTAAACAATTTCACATTACATAGGATCCCTTTTTTTCGATTTAATTTCATAAGATCCAAGTGCTTAGATGGCAGCCTGACTATCAGAAAGTATTGCTATTCTCCATTATTTGTACCTTCTATCTCAGTTCAATAATGAACATCTTTCGACAGCATAGACTTCCGCTTGGAATATATCCCCCAATTTCCTAGTGTTCAGAATATTCCATTCTGGGCCTAAAAACATCTACTCCAGTTCGAAGATCCAATGTTCCCCTGCGCAACACATTATATTCTCACAATGATAAATTCGAATGCTTTATGAGAGACTATAATCGGGAAGGAACAATACGTAATCACAGAGAAATTGTTTCTCGTCACCACTGATGTAGTCTGGTATACATGATAAAGGCAAGTATGGAAAGCAAGCTTCTTCAAACTTCAAACTTATTGATGAGTGGGCACAGAAAGAATGATGTTTGATCACCAACGTAATCAACGTTTCGATACTTAAAAACAATTATAAGTGTTCCAGGCGGTTTGGAAGCAATCTCAGCTTTTGCTGGGCAATTATAGTGCGAAGACTCGGTGATGAAGAAAACGACTCATTTGAATAAACATACATATGGAACTGGCGTGGTGTTAATGTATTGCACAAGCAACCTGGTGTCATATCGGGTACATTTTAAGTGGGCAGTTATATTTACTGACTCCAAACAGCATTCGGTGTTTAATCAATCTTAAGAAAGGTATTATAGAGAAACGCAACATATGTTAAGGGCAAAATGTTTTTGTAACGTACTTTAATATTTCTACACTAGAATACAATACAATAATGACTGTCACTGTATGTCCAGTCATACAAAAGAAACTATACGCCTTAAATTACTATGCGGAACTAATCCTGATTAATATATCTCTAACTACTAGAATATTCCCTGAATCCTGCTACATTTTTAGGGCCATTATTACAACTTGCCGTTAACTAAAGGGAGGATTTTAACGGGCAGATAAATTGTTTTTCATTATTAAGAGTACCCAATAAGATAGAAGTGATCGTTAAGCTAAAGGGAGGATCATCCTACCTTTAACATTTAAAGGTCACTTTATGTTTGAAGTTGGCATATTATATATTATTTTCATTATGGCAACTTTAAATTTTAACAAAATGAGCATATATGTACAACAAAAAAAAACAAAGCCCGCTGTTGCCACTGCGTTAAAAAAAACTTGTAAAATTGAGCAGTTTTATCGACATTGCTCCCGCACTGCTATATTTTTGCAAAAATCTTATCTGTAAATTGTAATAACGAAAATAAGTTAAAGGTAACTTTCCTTTAGCTAAAGGTACCTTTAACTAACCCCAACTTTAACGACAAGTTGTAATAATGGCCCTTAGACTTACTAGAATAAATTGTATAGGAAGCATACCAATCAAGCTGATCGTAGGGTAATGTCTGTCAATGAATCTATTCTCATGTGTCACGTGAAGAGACAATGCTTATCTGCAAATGAATCGGTTGAGGATTAAGACAGTATTGTCTACCTTATTTGGCAGATTCATAAATTGCTCTGTGGAAATAGTCCTGAATAACGAATTTCTAACTACTAGAATTTTTATCTTCTCTGAATCCTGTTGCATTGTTGGACTTACTCGACACTGACTTATCTCACGATGAAGACTTGGCTCACTCTTTCTCATCCGTATATGCCCAAATTTTTTTTTCGCAAAAACATGCATTTTTTATTGGAATCTATATGGTATACCACACAGCTGATCAATATCTTACCATTTTAAAAATGGGGCAATAAGCGCATATGGATTAATAAGAGACTGAGCACTAGATTTAATTGTCGAGATTGCTTAAGCATGAGTTTTCAGTTAGTTCTGTGGCACTTCATGTGGATTCAAAATCAGCCACTATGTGTTCTCGAATCAACCCTGTTTTCAACACACGCTTCAGCTCCTACTTAAACTTTATCAGAAGCTTGTTCGTGTGTCCATATTCAAGCTAAGATTAACTATTTAACGTTTCAGATTGTCTTTCTGAAGTACTCGTATTACGAAATAAATTTTATTTTTTCTTTAAAATTTTCAAAACTTTCCATTAGATGTGCTTAATATTTTGCAATATGTAAATCCAACCATTAATATAATTTAATAAAAATTTTGCATGACAATGAGAATGAAGTATCATAGAAATGTTTCTAAGACAATGAACATAATAAGTAAGTAATTATGATTGTCAGTTATTAAATTCATATTCAACAAGTTATAAAAAAAAATAAAAAAAATTTATTATGGAAAAACATACCAATTAGGAAGTCACCATCACTATTATAAAATGCTGTATCCACCATGGATGTATTACAGAGATAAACATGAACAGCCAGACCATGACGACAACGGGCATCACCAGCTCCGCAGACAGTATGAAGACCTTGAACAAAATTCACTTTCTCATTTCCACTGGGAATATCGAATGGTTTCCAACGCATCTATACGAGTACATTTAGGAAATACAAGTGAAAGAAGAGATGAAAGAAGAAAACATTGTAGAGTAAGTGATTTGCGTTCGGTAATATCGTTAAAGAAAATAATAAAGATTTTATGCTTCCTACTAAAATATCTGACACTCGTTTTACAAATTTAACAGGAAAAACATTTTTTGTTTTCATATTTAAGGTTTACCTGATTGGGATTTGGTTTTTGCTCATCCCAATGATGTGTTAAATGTTTTGCAGCAGTTTCATATGCTTTGAATGGTTGATGTTTAGCACTAGGATTGATGCGATAGAACCAAGTACGTGCATTTTCTTTGCGTGGTGCCGTAAATGCAGTGCCCGATAATTGTTCAGCATACAAACCATATGGACATTTTTGTGGTGTATTTTGTCCATCGGGTAAAGCATTTGGGCATCTCGGATCTTCGGAAGAGAAGTGAGAGCCAAAACCACTCATATACTGAAAAAAATAAAGAAATAATAATAAAAGAAAAAAAGGATATGAATAATAATTAAAATATTCGTTATTTTTTTGGGGTTTTTCAATTTCTTTTCATCGGTTTTTTGTGCGGTTAAGCATAAATTTGTATAAATATTCATGATGTTACAGAATGAATAATGAAATAGTTACAAAGAAAATATGATACATGCGTTTACCTAGTAATCTATTGTAGCTGAATAATAGAAAAATAATAGAAAATAATTGCATTTCAACATAAATTTTTCGCTATAAAACCACACTTATATTTTTAATTGCATTGTGGGCGGTGAAAACTTCAATAATGTGAACAGTAAATAAAATTTCAATATGGCTAACAAAGTTAAATAAAGTAGCCTTAATCTAGTACATAGTGCATTGACTTATTAGACTTGAGGCCGTGATTCAAACCCCCAGTTCAGACATGTCCATCAAATCGAAATTTGGAAAAATATTTCTTCGGAGATCTCCTCTCAGCAGATTTCTGGCAAAAACTCTGAGAGTAAATAAAAATTGTCATAAAGAAGCTAGGCCGTAATCCTGACTAAAAGGTTGTAATGATCAATTTAGTATGTATATATGTATGTATGTATATAGTTAATGTCAACTTGACTATGGACACACGACCAAGCTTCTGATAAAGTTTATTCGACTACACATCGTGATCGGTTGTGATACCACATGAAGTGCTACAGGACTAACTGAAAAGTCACTATTAGGCGATCTCGACAACTAAATCTAGTGTTCCATCTCTTGTCAAGTAGACAACCGAGAAAGAGTGAACCAAGTCTTCTAAGTGAGATAAGTGAGCGTCGAGTGATATACTGGCAAATAAAGCGGATAATACTCACTTAATCCTCAACTGATTTATAACCTATTTAAAATTCATTAGCTTCGGATGCTTACCCATTACGAAATGACACGTGAGAATAGATTCGGTGTTAGAGATTACCCTATGATTGGTATGCTTCCTATACAGTTAAGGTTAGTAAGTCTAACAATGTGGCAGGATTCTGAGAAGATAGAGATTCGTTATTCAGGACTAGCTCCGCAGACTAATTTATGTTCATTACCTCCCCGTTAAACTAGTACGTCTTAGTAGTAAGGGGGCGGAGAAATATTTTAAGATCAAGCTTATCGAAGAGAACACCATAACATACCTTATTCTCAAGTTCAGAATTATTTGTGCAGATTTCCACGGAATGCACTGAGCTAGCCATGTCAGGGAGCAGTCTTCTCTGCTTAGAATTCTAGTGTTAAATATCTGCAGATCCTTATATACATACATAAATAATTGGTCATTACAACAGGATTACGACCTAGTTTTTTTACAACACTTATGTTGTGTGTGTTAATGAGTGGCGGAACCTGCAGTTTAAAATGGATTCCGAATGACAGATTTGTGAGAAACTTTTCATGGCAATTTTATTTATTCTCAAAGTTTTTGTTAGAAATCTGCTGACAGGAATTTACCGATGAAATATTTTTTCGCTTTAATGCAGATGTCTGACCTGGGGTTTGAACCGTGGCCTCATGTCTAATAAGCCAACACATTACCTGCTAAACTACTACGACTTTACGACTTCAAATCTGGGGATCCTTAGATAGGATACTCTGCCTAAGTAGCATTAAGTCGCATAGCACAAAATCCTGCTTGCTATCTGTTAACATAACACCGCAATGTGTGTAATTTTTGTAACTCAACAAACTTACAATGGTGGCCACGGAATTAAAACTCAACATGTCATGTGCTTATTCATGATAATTCATGGAATCCTGCAATATCGAATTAATTTTTTTTTATTCTCTAATGTACGTTTTTCTATTTAACATACGAGTATATTATACACATACATAACTTAAGTAGATAAGGAATAAAAACAATAAAAAAAAAAGAAACTGTTAAACATAGATCAGACAAACTAAAGTACGCTTATGCGATAAAGTCACTGTATTACAGCTTTTAAATCTCCTTTTAAGATAATAATGTATCATACGAGGCTATTTATGCATATCTGACGGGGTATTAATTTTTTATGGTTTAAATCAGGGGTGCCCAAAAGTTCCTTATGGAAGTGCAAACACCAATACATTTAAAGAAAAACAAATTTTTATTAAATATTTTTTGTTGCGAAAACTAATACATACAAAGAAAAAACAAAAACAAAATCTACATTGATGCTCGCTGTTGTCAATGTTTACCAGCAAAGTATACGAAAGTGTTCTTGCTTAGTATACAACGAAGAAAGACGAAAACACTAACAAAGCAAAGTTGTTTGTGTTTTTGTATTTCTCGTGCTGAGTGTGTCCTATACGTATATAAAATACACAGCCTACTGCTAAGCGCATTTACAAAAACAAATGTGCATGAAGTGTATAGGGCTTGGGCACCACTGGTTTAAATTCACAGTTTCTCCTCTAGGCCGCAATTAGTATGTAATACATTTACTAGACATTTTAATAAATCGTGTGCAGACAGTGAAAGTTGCTCATTCGTATGGATTATTTGAAATAAAAATATTTATTATTTATATATAAAACAAATTTTATCTTTAAATTTTTAATTTAATTTAATTTCTATTTATTTTCGTTTATTGAAATAATTGTTCGCACAAGAGAAATATTTGATTATAGCACAATTGCCATTTTGATGCACATCTGGGTTCTCAAACAATAACAGCCCAAGTCGAAAATTATACTTTCGAGAAAAATCACTTTTTCTATAAATGTAAGCGGGCTTCACTACGACTTAGGTCAACATGTAATGGTAAATATATACACATATAGATACATTGGTCATTACAACCCTTTAGTCAGGCTTACGACGTAGCTTCTCATACCACTTATGCTGTGGTATACTCATTTTATACATGAGTGGCGAGACATACAGTTTAAAGTCGACTTCGAACGACAGATTTTTGAGAAACTTTTCATGGCAATTTTATTTACTCTCAGAGTTTTTGCTAGAAATCTGCTGAGAGGAAGTCACCGAAGAAATAATTTTTCATATATCATTTTGTTCGAGTCGTCTTGTCCTGGGTTTTGAACCGTGGCCTAACGTCTAATAAGCCAACACACTACACTACACTAGGCATGGCCAGTGAAATGGTAGCGTACATAACTCAAATTGACATAAGTCGACTTAGGCTGCTATTGTCTTTAAACAGGGATTTCCGAACTGCGGCAGTTATCTTGTTGAAACTACATCTTTAAAATTAGTTGTAATTTATTCAATTTATTTTGCCTAATCACCAAAGACGACCATAGGCAATGACGTGTGTTCGCTGAATGAGCTGTGGACCAGTTGACAACTGACCCTAATTTTCAAAAAAAAAATCTTCAGTGATAAGGCCCCTTTCTGTATGAATGGGTGCGGGACCAACAAAATTATCGAATTTGTCACAATAATAACCCCATGAGAACCAAAAAAGTCAAAGTTTGTTGAGAATTCTAGTCATCGGTCCATATTTCTTTGGGAACAATGTTGGCCAGTCCATCAATCTCAATATCGAGCAATTTATGTCGATAATATACAACTTCCTTTGCACTGAACTTAATTATGAGGACACCAGCGGCATATGGTTTCAACAGGACGTGCCACACATCCTCATTGCACGATCAATTAGAGGGCATGAATACCTCCCATGGAACTGGTGTGGCATGACCACCAAGACCGCGCGATTTGATGCCGTTAGACTTCATCCTGTGGGGTCTTCTTAACTTGCAGGTGTATCTGAATAATTCAGCCATCCACAAAGTCAACATAACCCATTGAACATTTTGAGATAGACCTAGTGAAGCAGTGGGGATAACTGAAACACATAATAACATAAATAGATCTTTCAAACGAATAAAAAATGTTGATGATATCTCACATCTGAAGTCGACATAGTCTAGTAGGTAATGTGTTCGCTTATTAGACGTAAAGCCCGGTTTCGAGCCCCAGGCCACACATCAAAACGAAATGTGAAAAAAAATGTATTTCTTCGGCGACTTCCTCTCAGCAGATTTCTGGCAAAAACTCTAAGAATGCCATGAAAAAGTTTTTCAAAATCTGTCGTTCGGATTCGACGTTAAATTGTAATCCGTAATCCTGACTGAAGGGCTGTAATGGCCAATTGTATATGTATGTATGATATCTCACACACACACTTTGTTTTATTTAAATTTAAAGATTGAAAGCGCTTAAAAAAATTCCCTATACTTGAATTAATGTGCGTCTATCGCTTCCCTACTTTTTACCACAAATATCCCAAAAGTACCACAAATATGTGGTAAGGATTTGGCAACTGCATAAAATTTATTAAAAAAATTAATAAATAAAAATAAAATACGAAATGAAAATATGAATAAAACTGCATCCACCGCCATAAAACATTGAACAAATACTATTGAATCATTGTACCGGAAACAGCATGAAAGTGGTCTGTAGTTGAGAAGAGTGATATAAAAAGCGTTAATAGTTTTATAGTATTTTGTTGGCACTTCGACATAAAGGACAAACCGTATGATGTAAACACATTCATTAGGTTTAAGTCGCGGGAATATTGGCAAAATTACACTACACGACTTCTATACACAACAAATATTTCAACAGCAGATTTTTATTATTTAAGTTTTTAGGGTGGAATATAAATTCAAAGGAAACCTTTTCTAATCACTGCTTCTTACAGATAACTACTTTATTTCAATTCAAATTGTCTTTGCAACCTTTATTGTGCTTACGTTTTAGAAAGTGTGCCTCTTAAACTATGTATATCTATGAATGATGTATACAAAATAAATTTCGATTAGCCTAATAAGACAACACAAACCTACTAGGCTACAACACCTTTCAGGCGATTACAGCTCTTCAGTAAGGATAATAACCTAGCACCTCACACCACCCATGTTGTATGCGTTAATTTTATCCATAAGAGGCGGGATCTACAATTTCAAGTCGACTACGAACTACCGATTTTTCCAGAAACTTTTCATTGTAATTTTGGAATGAATGGAAGTCGCCGAAAGAAATAATTTGTTCATGTCTGCGATGCTGAGAAACCCACACATGGTCTAACAGAAGCCACTGCATCCATTACGAGTGACTGTTTGGTACGGCTTATGGAGCGGAGGCATCATTGGCTCATATTTCTTTGAAAATGAGGACGGCCCAACCAGAGACACCTATCACACCATGATAACCGATTTTTTGTACCCGCTCTACATAGTATTCGTGTGCAGGATGTTTGGTCTCAACAGAATGATGCAACTTGTCACACATCTCATACCATAATCGATTTATTGCGTCCAACGTTTGATGACCATTTACATACATACATACATAATTGGCTTCTCACACCACTCATGTTGTGTGCGTTAATTTTATACATGAGTGACGGGACCTACAGTTTAAGTCGATTCCGAACGACAAATTTTTGAGAAACTTTAATTTACTCTCAGAGTTTTTGCCAGAAATCTGCTGAGAGGAAGTCTCCGAAGAATTATTTTTTTTCATAATTTTATTTTCGTTCGTTTCATTATTTTCGTTTTCATGTCTGACCTGGGGTTTGAACCTTGGTGTTTCGTCAAATAAGCCAACACACTACCTACTACGGCGGCTTTTCAGTATATAGTAGGCATTAATAATAATAATGTAAACAGATACGAATCTTAATCCCATTGACATACAGATAACACCACTTACTGGCATTATAATTTTCTTCAAGTGCCACAGTGGGATTTATCGCATTTTTTCTCTTTATTTCTTATATTTTATCTTTTGAAAATTTAATATAATTTAATATGAAAGAAATTTTCCGTTAAGAAAACAAAAAAAAAATTTTATATTTTTGTTTACTTAAGTTATTGAACTTTCCATGCATGATTTTTAACATGAATTTTTCCTTGAGGCGATTCAAAAGAAATGAATAAATATTCGTTAAATTTCTATTCTTTAAATTGCTATTACAAATAAACAAAGCACTTTAATGTATTGTAATATATGTACATATATAACAGGTGGGAAAAAATAGGAAAGCTGTAGGGAAGTTATTAAATAAAATCGACAACTTTTATGGATTCTTTAATTCGCCTTAAGTTCAGAAATAATTTTTTGAATTTTTTTTACACAAAGAGAACTCAAGTCTTATTACACATACATACATACATAATTGGCCATTACAATCCTTCAGTCAGGATTACGGTCTAGCTTGTTGTGCGCCTTAATTTTATACTTAAGTGGCGAGATCTACAGTTTAACTTCAACTCCGAACGACAGATTTTTGAGAAACTTTTTCATGGCTGGTTTATTTACTATCAGAGTTTCTGCCAGAAATCTGTTGAGAGGAAGTCGCAGAGGAAATATTTTTTTTTTTTATATTTCGTTTTGATGTCTGGCCTGGGGCTCGAACCCGGGCTTTACGTCTAGTAAGCGAACACACTACCTACTAAACTACGGCGACTACAACTCTGATCATACTCTGGGATATCGGTTCACTTTTATTATTTCATCTAGGCCTTCTGAGCCAACACTTACAAGCCAAGCATTATAACTTCTGTAGCGCTACTGTTATAATGACTGGATGCACGTTCGGTTGAGTCATCACACACCACAAAATGTATGCACTACCAAATAAGGATTTCCAAAACATTTTATTAAGTTGAAATTTGTTTACCCAATAGGTCTTTACAACCCTTTAAGGCCCAGCATCTCACATCACCCATGTTATGGGTGTTGATATTTTTCACGAGCGATGGGACCTATAGTTTAACGTCGATTCCTAACGACAAATTTGAGAAACTTTTCATGACAATTTTTATATTGCTCTCAGAAATATTTATTTTATTAATAAAGGGCTATCCATTTCGTGGTTTCAAAAGTATGGGACTGGAATTCGACATCTGTCAAACTAAGTTGCGAAACCAATTTTTTCTTTTCAGTTGAAAGTCTGACATTGACGAAAATGGATCGCATAGCTATCACACAACGCATAAAAATTATCAAAACCAATTACAAAAATTGTGATTCTGCCACAGCCACGTATCGACCAAAATTTTCTTCAGCGATGAAGCACATTTCACACTCGGTGGGTATGTTAATAAACAAAATTGTCGTATTTGGGGTTCTGAGAATCCTCAAGTAATTGAAAAGAGGCCATTACATCCAGAAAAAGTCACTGTTTGGTGTGCTCTTTGGTCCGAAGGTGTGATTGGACCTTACTGGCTGAGATACCGTCCAATATGTGTCAAAAAGTGGTCGAAAATTACCTCAAAAGAATCAATGCTTGCAACACTTCACGTGGAGGCCATTTAAATGATGCAGAGTTTCACACATTTAGAAATATCATGAAAACAATATTTTATATGTGTTTTATTTACGTTTACTTTTGAAACCACGAAATGGATAACCCTATATATTATTTTACGCTCAACATAATCGGATTAATGAACATGCAATGCATGGAGGTACTGATCGTTTTCGCAAGAATTTTATAAAAAAGAAGAAAATGCCAAAATAATATCGTCCTCTACTTATTGGCCTTTGTCCTTCGAAAATTTTACATGAATATCTTGGCTCCCACGCCTTTAAAACCCAACTCACACATGAACTGAAGACAAACGAACATCGTTTACGACAAATGTTTACGAAAATTAGAATTTTTTAAATCGAGTGCAACGATGAAGGATATTTCCGATTAACTGATCTCGTTAATATTCAAAATTGACGTATTTGAAGCGAAAGCAATCCTCAAGCCATTCACGAATCACCATTACATCCATTGAAATTCATTGTTTGGTGCCTTTTTCATGCTATCGGCATGATTGCCTCTTATTTACTTCGAAATGTGCACGGAGCTTCCTGAATTTTTGTTTTCAAAAATAAATCATCTACACATTAATGATATTTACTTCCAACAAGACAGCCCAACTTGTCGCATAGCAAGCATAACTGTGGACTTATTGAAAAATCAATTTGGTTATCACCAAATTTCTAGATGTTGTCCCTTTTCGAGCGATTTAATGCCTTTGGATTACTTTTTAATAGGGCCGTATTAAGTCGCTTGCATAACATGCATAATTTGTCATTACAACCCTTCAGTCAGGATCAGAGATCAGCAATGAATCGTTTTTTCGCTACTCATAAGTACTCGTGAATTTTTGAGTATAAGTGAGTCAACAGTATTACAATTCAACTACTCTGATTCATTCGTACTCACTACAATATTAATTTATAAGTATAGGTTGCAATGAGTATGAGTACAACGTTGACATCAAACTCATAACATTCAAAATAGGTTTGATTCATACGCTTCTCATTAAGATTCATAAATTTAGAAAAATACTTATAATACTCATAAATGATTCGAATTATTCATTAAAATTTACAGTTTTAGTTGTTGTTGCATTTACAAAAAAAGAAGAAAGAAAAAGACAAAGACAGCAAGCACACACTACCTTCTAGTGAGCATTGTAATGTTCGTACTCGAATCATACTTATTTTGTGATTCTTGTAAATGTTAAGCAAAGGAGAGTTGAAATCAACAACATCATGCGTATTGTTAAGTATGAGTACGATGAATACTTCAAACTTTGAATATGAGTAGTATGAGAATGGTATTAAAATAAGTATAAGTATCAGAAATTATGAGTATGATACGAATCTACTCATAATTTTTGAATACTCATTGCTGATCTCTGGTCAGGATTACGACCTAGCTTCTCATATTACTTATGTTGCGTGTGTTTTAATTTTATATATGAGTGGTGGGAAATCTGCTGAGAGGAAGTCGCCGTCGAAATATTTTTTTATATTTTCTTTTTGATGTCTGACCTGGGGTTTAACCCATGGTCATAAGCCACACACACTACTTATTAGACTACGCACAGAGGGGCATTTTGCCTGAAAACCTGGCCAAAATTAATAGAAGTGTTTTATGAGTTAATGGCTGGAATTTTTTGATAGTGTTAGTGATAATTAGGCCCAAGGATGAACCCAACTGATTTTTGTTCAGATCGGTCCGTGATTTCGCCTAGCCCCCATACAAATTCCCCTCGAAATTGCACATATATACACATAATTATGGTAATTATGCAACAATCATGATAAAATTTAGCATGGATCAGTTCTGAGTACTAAGAAATCATGGTGTAAAGTTTGGTGAAAATCGGATCACATTTGAACCTAGCCCACATATATAAAATCCCCTTTAGAAATTCACGTTCGCGCTTATAAATGGCTTAAAAACATCGGTATCGTGATGAAATTCGGTATGAACGTGTATTTTGTAAATGTAAATCATATTACCAAATTTTGTTATGGTCGGTCCATAATTTCCCCTAGGTCCAAAATAGGGCCCCTTAAGAAAATATGTTTAGCTATTATAATTGGTTTAAAATTTTTATTACCTCGATGAAATTCGGCATGAACATGTTTAATATGAATGTGAATCATTTTACCTGATTTTATTATGATCGGATCATAAGTGCCCCTAGGTACCACATACGGCCCATTAAGAAAATCAAACATACATCTCATATTGTTATAATAGTCGATATATGTAATTAAGTTTTTTAAAGTTCTATGATAATTAATATTTATTTTACATTATTTAATACTTATGTAACTTAAAAATACTTAAAAAGTGAAGCTAATTACATACATTCGTCAAAATCGTTATCATTTTCATCATCAAGGTCAAGAAGGCGTAATTTAATAGTATCTGATGAAAATGCTTTTCTATTCCTTCGCGATTTTTGTGTACTGCAGCTTATAAAAGGGTCATTTTATTATTTTTTACCAGTTTACAGGTAAAAATGATGAAAATAGAAATTTCATACTTTATTGCGGTATATAACAATTTTTGAGCACTTGCTACTTTCAGTTCTAAAAATCTTGTGTGTTTCGTTTTTTGGTAGAAAAAAGGTAATTTTTTTTAATTTTTTAAAAAAAGGAAAATTTTCAAAAAATCGCAAAAAAAAAAATTGCGCAAATTTGCGCAAACTTTATTTTTGTTCCTGAATGTAGAGAGTTCATATTTTCTTGTGGTGTATAACATTAAACTACAAAAAACTACTTTCACCTTTAAAATCCTTATCTTTTTTTTGGGAAGGGTAAAAAAATGTAAAATTTTTATTATTTTTAAATTTTGGACGAATAATTTTAATATTAATATATGAGATATATATATAACAAAAAAACTGAAAGTAGCAGTTGCTGATACCTTTCAAGTAAAAAAAAATCAATATAAAATCTCTGTTCGTTTAGCCGCAAAAAAATATCGTATAAAACTATTAAAATTTAAAAAAAACACCAAAAATGCTTTTATTTCCTGACTTTGACATCGTCTCAAATCTACAAATCTCAACTTAAAGTCATGAAAATTCACTATAATGCAGAATCAGTTTCTTAAAATTCATTTTTACCTTTTTGGCCAGCTTTTCAGGGTAAATGCCCTTAGTGTTACGGTGACTTCTATTAAGTTGTTTATCCAATAGTATTTATGCCTCGTATTATCATTTTAAGCTACCAATCTATTAAAAAACACCATATACAACGAGTTTTACTACTCCTTATATAAAATATACATTTTTTTTTTGTATTAAATTTGATGTCTAGACTAGAAAAATCAGGTCATAAAATATTTTAAACTCTTTAAAAATAAACCTTCTTTTCAAATTTATGTAAATTAAATTTTATTTTTAATATCGCATTTATTTATTTTCAAAAAAAAGATACTTAAAATATCTTTCATTTTCTTTAAATTACTTTGATATGTAAATTTTTTTTTAATCAATACAGTTTCAGTGAGTTTTTTTTTGCATTTTGAATTTTTGCATAATTTTATTAATTTTTTTTTGTTTTTGTTTTTTACTACACCCAACCGTAAACTGTGTGATACTCTTTTCAGAGAGTTACCATTCTGTGGTATATGAATGAATTGAGATAAGATACATAGATAAGAACCAATGAGTTAACTCGCAAGTATCTAGCTGACAGACAGTCTACCATTTGAACAGTCGATTCGTAACGAATTAACCCTAGAATAGTATGAGACTGTCTGGGCAATATAAAACTGCTAGTCAGGCGAATTGAAAATAATATTCAGGCAGACAAGCAGGCCGCTAAACCTTTCTGTGGAGAGAAATCTTTGGAAGGAGAGACAAATTAAAAGAGTTGAAGGCTCTTTTCAAGCCGAATGGATTTGAAACAGTCTAGACCTTATTGGATTATAATGAAAAGAGATTTGAATTATGCATTAGACTACGTGGCTGGGCGCTGTAGACTCATAGAATGCTTGATCAGAACAAAGATCACTACAAGTTCAATATGAAGATCCTATAATGAGGAGAATGAATTATAAGAACAAATCTTATTTGAAATCTTTATTTGAAACTTTTGCTGCATTAATGCTATTCAGACATTGTGTATCAAGTACATACATACATACATAATTGGCCCTTCAGTCAGGAATACGGAATAGCTTCTCTTCTCACACCACTCATGTTGTGTGCGTTAATTTTATATGTGAGTGGCGGAACCTACAGTTTAACGTCGACTCCGAACGACAGATTTTTGAGAAAAATTTTCATGGCAGGTTTATTTACTCTCAGAGTTTTTGCCATTAATCTGCTGAGAGGAAGTCGCCGAAGAAATATTTATTTTTCATATTTCGTTTTGATGTGTGACCTGGGATACAAACCCGGCCTTTATGTCTAATAAGCGAACACACTACCGACTAGACTACGGCGACGACTTGCGTATGAAGTACTTCCCAGAAATTTCTTACAGAAACCGAACAATATCCAGATTTTTGTCGTGGCAACAGCATCGGAAGAGACATTATATTATATTATTCGCTAAACCGTTGTGTGAAGAGTAATCTTTGGAAGAATATAGGAAAATGAAAAGAAACAGAGACTCTTCTCAAGAGAACTCGGTTTGAAGCCGTCCAGACTTTGATTAAGTAATTGCATTGAAAAGAGATTTGAGTCATGCATTAGACTACGCAGAAGAAGTAGCCTAAGGCTAGTGATCAGCCTTTTGAAATATATCGCTTCAAATCCAATATGTAGACAAAGCTGCCATATTTGACGATTTTGAGCTTCAAAAATATCATATTGTCGACATGACGATTTATGCCCTTATTTTGACGATTTCTGGAAATGAAAAATTTACAACATATTCTTTACTTTAGTACAATAAAAGTCACTTCAAGCTTTTTATTTATTATGCAATTGTTACTATTGCAAATTTATGTTAGTAAAAACAAGGAGTAAAGTATTATATTTTTAAGTTATTTTCGAATACCTGTGATGATTTTTCTGTATTTTATTTCTTTTTAACCCCTTAAAAGCCAAACTCCTAAATAACCTCGTAATTGAGAATAATTTATCATTTGTCGTTGCAGACAATTTTAAAAATTCAAGTATATCTTCTAATGTTACCATCGGAAGTACAAACGCAAGCGCCGTTATTTTTTTTTCGTACGACCAACACTCAGGGGATGGATGGCATTGTGTTTGGAACTTTGAAAATATTTTATGGAAAAAAGGAAAGAGAGAACAGTGTTTATGGACACTAGGCTTGTAGATTTTTATATCATACATATGTAACAGGCAAGACCTCTGCAGGAATTTAGTTTTACATACGAATAGTCCGACTAAAAAACATATTATATGTCCAATCGACCACATACGGATGTGCTGGCCGAGAAAGACGAGCGTTAGGTAGGAGTATATGTATGATTTTCGGGAAAAAGTCCCCTTATTTTGTTCGAGCAAAATCCTTTTGTAGTAGCGATAGAACAGTGAAACACATACCACATTGCAACGATGCTCCAATGATTCAATGGAGTTGGATACACTACCGTCATTAACGAGATACTACGGCCTCTCCTGTACACGGTCAAGAAACCTCAAAATAGACATTGAGGCACCGACCCATACATGAGACTTAAATTCCATTATCGATCGATTATAAATGGTGTAAATACTGAGATCAGATAATAATATCTTAAGAAGGAACTGAAAAATGTGTCGGTTCCAGTCAACATTACACTGAATTTTCATGCTCAGAATGTCAAGAGCTTCTGACTCAATTCTGATGCAATATTATTGCTAGGCTTATGTGTCAATAAACAACACTGGGATAGATTGTTTAAAATTTACACAATTTTTTTCTGAAAATTATATAAAATTTCTCCATTTTTGGAAAAAATAAAAAAATTAAGATGATGGGCGCTGGCTTTTAATTTCTAACAAATTTTTTTAAATGTTTTATTTTTGAACACGGATATGTCTAAATGTACATTGACTTTATATGTTTTACTACAATAGAAATAATTTTAGTTTTTAAAAACTTTTAATTTATTTATATATTTTTTCTGACGACTTTTTTACGATTTCAATAAACATCTTTAACGAAGTTGACGATTTTTTCTCAAATATTTCACGATTTGGTGCTTCATTTATCTGGCAGCTATATATGTAGATCATATGAATTAAAAAATAACATACCCGAAAGACATTGTGAATAGATTCAGAACAGTACAATAGAAAAAAATTTTTAAAATTAATTACTTTAAAATGCCAAAAAGGTCATGAATTTAATTGTCTAAAAATTCATAAAGTTGTTTATTTAATTTTTAATATATAATTTATATTTATAAATTAATATATGTTTTTTAATTGATTCCGCTTTTTGTTCAAAACAAATAAACATTCAGTGACTCAACAATTTTTTTCAAACTTGCTAATAAAAATAAATTTAAAAATTTTTTAAAATCTCAAAAAAAGTTCATTGATTTAATTCTCGAAAAATACGTAAACTTGTTTATAAATATTAATATTTATTTTATTTTATTTCTATATTTAATCAAAATAAATAAACTTTACGTGATTCAACAAATGTTTTTTTTTCAGTCTTGTTTTTTTAATTTTATGCAGAATTAAATGAATTTTTATATCTTTTCTTTAATTTTAAAAAGATAAGAAAACACTTTGCAAACAATCTTTTCACTGTTTGAAAATCACTTTGTTTTGTAGACTTAATTTGCTTCTTTTAAATTAAATTATTAAAAAATTCTTATTAGCCACTTAACGTATTAATTCTTGTTTTTAAATGAAAATTCAAAAATTATTTTCTTTTATAAACTTTAATTACAAAATTATTATCACTTTATTTTAATTTCACTTCCTAAGCCTTCCTTCCTAGGATTCAAAATTTTTAAATGCATAAACCAAAAACATTAAAAACTTCACACTTTGATTCGATATTTCTTCAAGAATTAAAACAAAAATATGTTTTTATTTAATTTCACTTTCATTTCATTTCATTTAATACACTAAACAAGGATACTTTTTATCCATTTACCTTATATTCACTCATATTTGAACGTCTGTTTATTGAAATGTTACGCTTTGAACTGAAAATCTTTAATATACTAGCTAGCGGCTGTTGCTGTTAAGACGACACAATTAAGAAATGAACCATCAGATAAACCGAATGAATCTCTTTATATACCCAACAGCAGCAGCAGCAACAGCATTAGCCCGAGCCGTTATACAAATCAAAAACCTGTGTATACATGCGAAATTTCAACTTCATTAGGATTCAATAGCCAATATATGTGTTTGGCCTATAGATGTAAACCAGTCTTTTAAATCACATCGTATTTTATTTTTCTTAATTTTATTTTTCTTACGTTTTTTTTTTTGTTTTTATTTTTATTTTAACTGTTGTTGATCTAGAATAGTTTAAAAAAAAAAATGTAAATAAAATAATAAAAATAAACCAGTGTTTTTTTCAAAATAAAAGCTAAAACTAATCACCCCTATTCTATATTTCAATTCGAAATGAAATTTTTCTCCGTTTGAGCAATTTTGGTATTAGGCGTTACGAACGTAGCTGGGTTTTTCATAGTTGTTTTTTTTACTAACGGAGATTATTAATGCTCTTCTCCTTCAACGGGTTCAGTGACAAGGACACCGTCACCATAGTTGTCGAGATTAATTCGATGACTCTGTGGATCGCATATCCGGCGTATGACTATGGGCTCTCTCCCCCTCAGGAGCCCATTGGTCGACTGGTGGCAGATGCGCGACTGCGCGGGGTTCCGGTCATTATCGGAGCCGATGCCAACTCCCACCATACGATGTGGGGCAGTTGCGGTACCAACGAACGCGGTCAGTGCCTCTTTGATTTTATTATTAGTAATAACCTAGTTGTATGAAGTCGCCGTGGTCTAGTAGGTAGTGTGTTGGCTTATTAGACGAAAGGCCCGAGTTCAAATCCCAGGTCAGACATCAAAACGAAAATATGAAAATATTTCTTCGGCGACTTCCTCTCAGCAGATTTCTGGCAAAAACTCTGAGAGTAAAAATTGCCATGAAAAGCTTCTCAAAAATCTGTTGTTCGGAGTCGACTTTAAACTGTAGGTCCCGCTACTCATGTATAAAATTAAGGCACACAACACGAGTGGTGTGAGAAGCTAGGACATTGTACAATGGATCAATTCGATCTCCGAGTACTGTACTTGTCACAGTTGACAAGTACACGTCCTCTAACCTAACCTAACCCAACCTAGTTGTAGCTAATCGTGGACATGAAGCAAACTTCCTTACTTCGAACAGAAGGGAAATGTTGGACATCGCCTTGATCAGCTCCAATTTCTCTATAAAGATTGATTTGTATCTCGGGAATGCTCCTTTTCGGACCATATATACATTATCTTCAATATTGACATGGCGGAGTATCCGCTTTCAAAAATGCTTGCAGAAGAGTGCACATAAGCGAGGAATTCTTAAATCGAATTCCCGCACCTGAGAATAGTCAGAGAGGTATTTGATCATCTTCCTGTTAAAATTCCTTTGTACTCAATGGAATGCTGGTTGGTCGGAGAGGATTTTGATCATCTTCTATAGCTCGGCGTGGTGTACAAAGTTGTAACTCCCCCCGTGTGCCTTCGGGATCACTGCGTCGAAATTGTCGAAGTAGATTGATCCATAGCAGACTTTTTATATAGAGTCAAGAGTCGTATTGTGGCATTAATTAGGCAGAGATTCAGGACATTGTGTATACACAAATAAAAAACAATATGAAGAAATGGTTCAATTCATGTCGAAGCGTCCTGACTTCGCAAAAGGCCATCTGAATGTTCTAGACGCAGGGACTCTATAGACCGTATACGTTTACACAACACCAGCCCCTACTGTGTTCTCTGGGCATGGTGGTGAACATGCTCCTAAGGGAACTGCCCGGTATTTATTGCAATAATCGATGCCTCTTCGAATAAAAGCACTTTTTAGTAAAGCCTTTAATAATCTACCGAGTCATTACAAAATCAATGTATACTTCTATTTGATCTACAAACTTGTAATACACTACACATCACACACAAGTACCTCTGACTAGTGATCAGTTGCTTTATTGTGATGGAGCCATAAACTGTTTTACAATAACTTCAAAACATTTTTCACTGCATACTCCGATTTGATTTACAATCTTGTGATACATTACGCCACTGTAATCCAAGAAAACAGTGAAGCTTGACACTAGTGCATTTTCTACCTGTATCATTATAGTGAGATTCCTATGATTCAGCAAATCTACATTTACCACTACATTTACAAGTTTATTTCATCACATCTACATACAAAGTTCTGCGACTACCCCTGTACAAATGAGACTAAATCGGATAAAAAATCGACTTGTGGGGGAAATGGACCTAGTGGACTGGATAGCCGTAGGATCAAGAATTCCATAACAGCTCTTGTTACTACCGGGCGTTACTTGGGACCGTAGACATACGCGATGAAGCTAAATGTTTTCTTTAAATGAGTACAATGGGGCTCAATCGGATAAAAAAATGGACTTGTGGGGAAAATGGACCTAGTGGCTCAATCGGATAAAAAAATGGACTTGTGGGGATAGTGGACCTAGTTGCCAGATAAACATGGTACCAAGGATTCCAAAACAGTTTTCCTTAGGGTCCAGCTTTACTTGGAATCAGAAATATAGGCAACGGAACTAACTCTTCTTATATAAAATGAAATTTTGGGGAAACGAACTTAAAAATTTTAATAATTCGCATTGAGTTAATATACATTTATATGTATATATACAACAAAATGTCGAATTTTTCTGAAGTTGCATATCTTTGGTAGATGACTTGGATTTTTTTTAGGTCAATGACTTGCATGATTTTGGTTGATGACTGGCATTTTTTGGATAATGACCTGCATTTTTTTGGTCGATGACTTGCATTTTTTGGATGATGGGATTGCATTTTTTGGAAGATGACCTGCACTTTTTTTGCCTTGCAGTTTTTGGTCGATGACTTGCAATTTTTTGGAGAATGACTTACGTTTTTTAGGTCGATGACTTGCAGTTTTTGGACAATGACTTGCAGCTTTTCTGGTCGATGACTTAGGGCCTGTTCGTAAATTAATCACTGCGCTGCATAATATGATTATTTTGCGCTCACACTGCTAATCACATGTTGCTGATGCTTCTTTTTGCTGATTTATTTGTTTGCATTTACGAACGAACAAACACTGCAGAAATGGAAAAATTATTAATAAGTTTGATTTTTGAACTGGACGATAAAACAAATGACAAAATTTTGTAAAATACACAAAAAAGTGTACTTTGTGCAAAAAAGAATACATTTAATGAAGAAAAAAAGAAACTTATTGTTAAAACTCTCATTCTCTCTCTCTCACTCATTCAAGGCATCAGCCATTTTTATGATTAGTGTTTTGGGTTTATTTGCGCATAATATGATTTAATGTTGCATTTACGAACATTTAACAGCTGCAGTGCTGCCAAGATTTGCATTTATGAACATGATGCGCATAATATGCAGCGCAGTAATGCATTTACGAACAGGCCCTTACATTTTTTGGATGATGACCTACACTTTTTGGACGATGACTAGCAGTTTTTAGGTCGATGACTTGCACTTTTTGGTCAATGACTTGCATTTTTTTTGGACAATGACTTGCAGCTTTTTTGGTCGATGACTTGCAGTTTTTGGTTGTTGACTTGCATTTTTTTGGTCGATGACTTGCATTTTTTGGACAATGACTTGCAGTTTTTTTGGGCGACGACTTGCGTTTTTCGGATGATGACTTGCATTTTTTTGGACGATGACATGCAGTTTTTGGTTGTTGATTTGCATTTTATTTTTTTTTTTTTGGTCAAGATCCATAATATTTGATGAGTCCCTTACTATTTTTCTTTGGACTCTTTCTGAAATGGTATCATCATCATAGAACCACAAGGAAACGCAATCCATTATAATAAAAAATAACACAATTACCCAATTCACAAAATGTTATATCGTTGTAGATTATAATTAAATGGCATTTCATTTTGTGAACACCTTGTCGTAAATATTGTTGTAGATGTTATCCAGTGTTATCAAATTTTTTGAATAAAATTGATACAACATTTCGGAAACAGAGGAAAAATTGTCGTACATGTTGTAGTAGTTTTTGACATGGAAATTACCAACAACATTATGTACAATAGTTGTAGTTTGTCATAGTTTCTACCGATCTACGACAACTATAACATTTTGTGAATTGGGTAAATATTTATGTACTTTAATTAATTTTTTTTTTATAGGAAATTTTTGTCCATTTAGACATTTTTGTTGGAGTGCTCTCAAGTTTTCCTAATATTTCACATTTGTTGTATTTATAACTTTGTCATCATTTCGAACGAGTTACACAGTACGGTTAAGCTTTTGATTCGGAAATCGCTCTCGAAAAATTTTACATTTCGAAACGAAATACACTTTAACCCCCCAGGATAAATTTGGGAAAGAATGTTGCCACAAAGCGGGAGCATATGAACAAACCTTTTTTAATATAAATTTAAAATATATTCTTAAAAGGGGGATGCAGATATCGAAATAGTTTCAGTACCTTTCAAATAAAAAATTAAGATTGCCTAAGTTTCGGTGCTACTAAGCAGGGAATTCTTATACTCGGGGATACTGTATACTATATAAAATAAGAATAATATTCTCTATGACCTCTGGGGCAATAGTTTTCTTAACACTGGTATAGTTTGGACGTAGTTACCACTTACTTATGTTTTGGCACTCGTTTCGAGAAGTGTTTATTTGATTTGATTTATTTGATTATAATATTTATTATTGTTTTGATTATTAAAATATTGCTTAATTTACACCTAATTAAACTTGTAATTAAAATGTTTAAAAAATTATCTTTTGAATATATGAATCCATAAAAAAAAGAAAATTATACAGAACATGCTCTTATCTTTCTCTTTTACTTTCAATTCGATGATAAGTACTAATGCCAATTGTCGATTACTGCGTAACGGAATACGGAGACTTCATCAAAACGTAGAATAGGGGTGTTTATTTTTTATATGTATTTTCTATACCATTTGAATATTTTGTATACAATTTTTGTTTTTATTTCTGCAACAGAATTCAAGACAAATATTTTTATTTTTATTTATTGCACCTTAACCAGTTTTTATACAAATATAATAAAATGCCGGTCAATTTCTTTTCCATTATTTTTTTATTTAATTTTTTTTTTTTTTTTTTCTTTTTTTAAAACTTTGTAAACAATGTTTACTAAAACTGGCTCAATATGAAGACAAATAAAAAAAATACAATGAAAAACACCACACCTGGTGTTATTGTTTATTTGATTTATGTTTAAATATTTTGTTTTTAATAATTTTGTAATATATTTACATGACTGGCATGCACTAATATTATTAGGGCGGTAAATATTTTATATTAAAAATGCAAATTGTTTTGAAAATCCAATGAATGGGGAAAGCGGCTAATTCCTATGTAAGAGTTTCACCTAGCCAAATAGGAACCCAAGCGATGTAGGGCAAAACACAAAGCTTTGTAATGAGTCAGACGGATTAAGTCGGATTGAAATTTTTTTAAATCTACCAAGCTTCTTTAGATAAGAGATGCATTCATTTTACCTTGTTGTGATATTTTTCTAAACACGTAAACGCAAATCCGAAACAATTCGAACAACTCAACCATCTATTTTCAATAAACGGAAATACTCTTTAGTTCTGGACTTTAAAAAAAAAACTGTAACAGATGCAGTGAGCACGATTTTAATATCTGAAACCATATTTTTACAAATATTAACAGAACTATCGACGTCATTGAAAACTTAAACGTTTACTGGACGATTCACCAGCACTGAGTTCTCTCTTTCTTTTAATGTTTTCTGCAGAACTATATTAATTGCCACTTAGGGAATGGCTTTGCCTCTATTAACATTTTAAGTGTTTGGGAACACTAGGTTCAAATTGAAAAATACATATGCCAATAGTCTAAATCTTATCCTCTTGATTAGATCTCTTCGTCTCATTTAAAAGCTATCAACCTCGCCATGTATTATAATTGATGGTGAAGGATTTTTATGGTTTTTGGATTGCTGATTTGTCCTTAAATAAGGAAGCTGTTAAGCAATAGCCGTAGTCTAATAGGTTGTGTTTTAGTTTATTAGGCGTGAGGCCAAGGTTATAACCCGATCCGGAATATGAAAAAACATTTCTTCTCTGAGAGTAAATAAAAGTGCAATCAAAAGCCACTTTAAACTGTATGCCCCGCCACTCATGTTTGGATTCTCAAGGGTCGTAATCCTGATTGAAGGATTGTAATCACCAATTATATATGTATGTCTGTAAACCATTAATCTACATTGCCAGAAATAAAGTGGTGTGACATACGTTCTCCTTAAGCCTACATACCAGCGGTACACAGCATCAATGCCGACATTTTAGTAATCTCTATTCACATCTGGACATGGCAACATCATCAGAAGCGCTTTATAATTGTCCTAAACACACCCACAGCTAAGAAAGCAAATTATCTTAGGAAATTCTCAAAGATTCTACTATTTCCAGCTCTCCCTTTCTCTCTTTTCAGAGAATCAAATTTTGTAGAAATTCAAATTACTTGAACAAAGATTATTTCACTCACGTATTTTAATCGTTTCTTAACAAACAATTATTTAGTTTCATTCGTTTTCAAGAATTATATATATTTTTTTTAGTTTATTGCTCTTTATGTTTAAAATAAAAAAAAATTAAAACTGATAATACGCAATACGTATGGTACGAGAGATTACACGCTCAAATAAAATTACGAATAAAAAAAAATACATTCGAGATAATAGATTTACTTTAGCTTATTACATTTTAAAAGTTGTTTGTAAAATTACACACAAGATAATTATACAAAACAAAACAAGATAAATTAAAAAAATAAATAAAAAAAAAACAAAAAAATAAATAAAAATTAAAAAAAAAAACAAAAAAAGAAAAAATTAAAAAAAAACAAAAAATAAAACAAAAAAAAGAAAAAATAAAAACAAAATTAAAAAGGAAACAAAATACTGATAATGATAGCAGACAAAATTATAAATTAAATGCAATATAAGAATACGACAAATTAAAATTAATATACAGACATACAGATAAACTTAAAACGTTCACACAATAGCTTTAGAAGCTAAATAAGTATTATGAGAAAATAAATGAAAATAAAAAAAAATTCTTAAAAAAATCCTAAAACTATAGGCAGCTGACAAAACAAATTAATTCAAATAAAAGTTGTTCATCAGAGGAGTTGTGCATAAAAAAAACCCTTACGATATTGTCAGCTTAAAAATATCCAGAAATCATTTTCTCTTATGGCTACTTTCGTGTCTACGCTATTTATTTATTATAATTATTATTAATTTTTTTATTTTTCTTTATAAAATAATACTCTTACTATCTTGTTTTTGTGAGTTGATGTTCAAAGTCTTAAAAATATGATTGAATGGTGTTCTGTTGTAGTTGCCGTATGCGGTATTATGTTTAAAGTTGCTGGATTTAGTCATTTGAGAGATTTAAAACATCATCGCCGGTTTTGGGCATTTTAGCTGGTGGTGGTGCAGCCAGATCAGCAATCGAGGAAAATTCCATACGTTTTTTAGTGGCCGCATTGGTTAGACCGGCATTCGCTAAACCTACACTTAGAGCGGCCAGAGAGCCAGGCGGTGCCAGTTCACCATAGAGACGTGTCAAATCCACAGGTGGCGTATTCGAAGGACGTCGATGGCCAGATGTGTTACTGCCATCGGATGGAGCTGGTGAAGGAGTATTGGAGGGTACACTAGAAATGGCCAAATCTACAGCACTAAAGTTATATTTACCACCGCCTGAAGTACCGCCACCTCCAGTATTCGAGCCACCGCCGCCGCCTCCTGACATGGCCGATTTTGTTGGCGTTAGACGTTCTAGGGCTGGTGAGGCCGACGATTCCCGTGTTCGGGAGGAGGACGATGTCGATTTGGGTGGTTTCATCATCATCGCATTTATCGATTCTTGCTGCATTTTCAACAAAGCTGAAGGAGACATGAACAGATTGTTAGCGGCTAATGTTGACTTAGCTAAAGGATCGGGTATACCAAATTTACCAGCTTGTTGTTGTTGCTGTTGAAAGAAGGCAGCATAGTCTTGTATTTTCTCCTGAGCCAAAGCATTGTAGTAGGCTGCAGCTGGATCAGTTAATGGCGACGGCGCTCCAGTAGAATTAGGACCAGATCCTCCTCCACCAGATTTGGAAGATGAGGGTGTATTAGCCGAAGGCGGTTGACCAGTGGGTTGAGCAAAGAGTGCATTCAAATCGGCGGCGGCTTTGTTTTGATGATAGAGCAAAGCATTCAAATCGGACTGTTGTTTTTCCGATTGCAGTAATTGGTTCAACATGTCGGTTTGTTGTGACAATTGTTGTTGTGCTTCTTTCTGTTTCTGCTTCGACGACGATGACGACGGTCCACTGGAACCACCTACACCAGCCGAAAGTAAAGCCGACAATTCATGTGAGGAAGGCCCAGCTCCTTTTGCGGCTATTAAAGCTCCAAAATTGGGATCAAAGAACTTGGTGTAGGTTTGCAAGAGTTGTGTGTAATCGGAATGCGCCTGCGCCTGGGCCTGAGCCTGAGCTTGTGCTTGCGCCTGCGCTTGAGCCTGTTGCTGTTGTTGTTGTTGTTGTTGTTGTTGCTGCTGCTGCTGTTGTTGTTGCTGCTGTTGTTGTTTCTTCGATGTGCTTGGAGTAGGTGCTGTAGGTATATTGACAGCAGCAGCGGCCGCAGCCATTTGTTGTTGTATGAATGCATTAAAATCATTATTTTTCGATTGCTGCTGCAGGTAGGAATCATAGCCCAATAGCTTAGAGGCTTGTATAAGATTATTGTAGTCTGCTGTCAACGCCGCAGCAGAAACAGCTGCAGCATTTGCAGCTGCTGCTGCAGCTGAAGATGAATTCTTACTTTTACTTCCCGATGACGAGGAAGCAGCAGAAGTTGATTGTTGTAGTCCTGCTCCTCCAGTAAGATAACTGAAATCAGCACCAAAACCTAGTGTACCCAAGGTGGTAGCTCCCAATGCTTCGGCTTGCTGCAATAGTAGGGCTGCATATTCCGGTGATCTGATAAGTTCACTCATTTTCAGTGGATCGTTTTTCAGTTCGTCCAATTCTTTCATTAGTTTTGTTTTATAAGAATTGGAAGAGGTGGATGAAGATGATGAGGAAGAAGACGATGAAGATGATTTCGAAGATCTCTCTTTTGATTTGCTAGGTGTTGGTGTTGGAACGGGTGCCTGATGAATCATGTCCTGTAAGCGAGGCATATTGAAACTTTGCGAATAGGCCGCCACCGCGGCTGCAACGTTGGGATCGGTGAAATCGGGTACTCCTGATGGAACCGCAGTTGATGTGGATGTAGCTGTTGCATTTTGAGATTTATTTTGGCCACCAACTTTCGCAGCTGCAGCAGCGAGTTGATTTAAGGATGTATTTCCATAATCTTTACGTTGTTGAAACAAAGATGCTAAATCGGTTTGCAGGAAATTCGGCGGTAATTGTCCGGCTAATTGGGCCAAACTAGCTGCCATTATATCATTGGCCGATGGTATGCCATGAGCTGCAGCCGATGAAACAGCTGGTGATACTAAGCTGCCTGTCGTAGGATCAAACTTATTGGTAGGCGTAATACTAGGACTGTTGCGTGCTATATCGCTAATACTAAACTTGCCCGGACTGGGCGCTGGAGAATTACGGGTGCGTGATGTGTGCGAAGAAGTGTCAGACTTGGCCGGTGACGGTGAAGCTCTAACTGGCATTTCAAATTTAGCAGGCGAAGCCGAATTTGATGGTATAGTAATGGGACTATCCCTGGGCGAGGCAGAGGGCAAGTTGGTTGCAATAGAAGGCAACTGCGGCAATGACGGCAAAGCTGGAGGCATTGGTGGCAAAAGACCTGGAGGAGGAATAGTTGGAGGCTGCACTAATGGAGGTATAATGGGAGGAATACTTGTTGCATTTGTGGTAACCGTAGTTGTGGGTGCAATAGGATTTGGTGTTGCCAAAGGAGATAACATTCGAACTGGGTTCATGTTCAGACCCGACGGTAAGCACAATTGTTCTTGTAAAGATAGAACCTTTAATTCGCTTGCTTTTTGTTCAGCTTGTTGTTGTTCTTCGGCGGCTCTTAATACCTCTTCTGCGCTGGTTAACTGTTTTGCTGTTATTTCCTCTCCCTTTAATTCCTCCTCTGGTTTTATTTCCAATTTCGTATCCAAAGACAATTTGGGCGCTTCTTCTTTTGTATCGATAATTTTAATTGTTTTAGGTGGTATAAAATCGTCTTCTTGTTCGCAATCTAAGACAGCACATATCCAGTTCCATAAAGCCTTATCATTTTGTTTTATGGGGAATTTCGGATACAGAGTATTTTTTAGTTTTTCTATATACGTAACGTCATCATTAAAAATAGTTGAGAAACGAACAACTTCATTGCGAAATTGTGTATAATAATCGACGCACGATTGTATTTCTGTGCGTACTTCTTCTGGAATTTCTTTGTCGGGTAGAACAGAGTACTGCATTAGCATAGGACGTCCATATTCCAAGGCCTGTTTATTCTCATTAGGCGGTAAGACCCATATAGATTTTACTACCGACTCTAACGTTGGGTTTTCATCAAAATATGGAGCTATTTGAAAGAATTTTTACAAATACATTAGAAATGAAGTTAAGGTAGATAGGGGTAACAAAAATTACTTACATATAATCAAAGCCACACAAGGCGTATACGTGGCATCGGAAGAACCTCTCATCTTAATTTGATAATCTAATTGAGCATCACAGTCACGTAATGTTGGCTCTGCTTGAAATTTTGGATGTGAATGATACCAACCAACTAATAACAATTGGTCTTTCATCATGGCTTTTTGTATTTCACGTTCTACCTCACCGGCTTTTGAACGATCAAAACGGGTATTGCGACAAGGATATGCTTTTGTTATGGCTAAGGCTGCGGGAATATAAATGTGTAAAGCATTTGTTTTGTGATGAATAAATAAATAAAAAAAAATATAAAACTTACTGTGAGAATTAATGTCCCAAGTGCCTCCCAAGTAACCACAGACTTCATGCATTGTTAAATGACAATGAAAATCGGCCAGCAGTAAGGCCGATGAATTCATAGTCAAAAGGAATGGTTGAAGTTTACCAACCGATGTAAACGGTACAGCTTCAATAAGCATATTGGCATCACTAATACGAAAAGCAGATTTAATAAGAAAAGAAAAATCGAAAAAAAACAGGGAAATGTGATGTTAATATTTATGTAAATCAATTCAATAATATTGATATCACAACTCACTGCATAATATTACGATTAAGGATGGTATTGTGTTGGAATACAGTACGTTTTACAACTGGCATTGGCGAGTCGCATTTTTTGTCTGCATCTGCAAAAAAAAAAAAGTTAATAAATTTTATTACTTTGTAAATAAAGAATTCTAAACAATATTTGCTATGAATAATTCAAGTATAATAGAGAATTTATGTACAACGTTTAGAATATTTTAATTTCTTGCAATTTTTATTAAAATCTAAAAAAAGAGAATTTAATTGGTGAGAGTAGAAACATAAAACAAATTTTAATGGACATTTCTTCTAAATAGTTGCTATAAACTTCCCTTTAACTTTATACATAACTTAACAGGATAGATTAGATTAAATTAGGAGCTTCTTCGCAGGACATTGCTTGCTTGGATTCAATAAGATCCTGTTTTAACACCAATAAGGATCATTCTTTCAAACAATTTTAAATCCTTTCAGGCATCTATATACCATTTCCATACTTTTATGAAAGTTTAAATTCTACCTAAATCACCTTTTCCTAGACATCTTCTGTCAATAAGTTCAGGGTGCGTAAAAATCTTATAAGGTTCCCAAGCGCCAGACAATGACAGAGATGTTCTGTAGTATCCTCTTATCCTTTCTTCGTTACAGTTTGGGCAGAACTCATTTTGAGATATTCCTAGCCTTTGTCCTGTTAACACTGTGACGAGCTTCTTTGATAACCTAAGATTCAGTTGTTCTGAAAAAATTCAATTTGATTTTTTCTTTTGATGTGTCGCTAGAGGTTACTTGAATGACTTATGGTAGAAAAGCTAAACTGATATTTTGATAGGACCTATACGGACCTAACTATAAACAACCTAACCTAACTATAAACAAAATGTTGGAGTAACCTTAGCTCCTATAGTTCCATGATCTTGTGGCGCTTAGTCAGCAGACTCTAGTTTAGGTAACATATCTGGTGATAGCCAGTTCAGAATAGAATGTGATTGCTTAAACTAATATTGTTATGGGGGACAGATTTAATCTATATTATCATGGATTTTATGGAAATTAAAATTATCTTTAACAAGTTACTGAATAAGAAACATACATAATTGGCCATTACAATCCTTCAGTCAGGATTACGGCCTAGCTTCTCAATAACACTCATGTGGTGTATGTTAATTTTATACAAGAGTGGCGGGCCCTACAGTTTTAAAGTCGACTCCGAACGACAGATTTTTGAGGAACTTTTCATGGCAATTTTATTTTACTATCAGAGATTTTACTATCTGCTGAGAGGAAGTCGCCGAAGAAATATGTTTTTCATATTTCGTTTTGATGTCTGACCTGGGGTTTGAACTCGGGCTTTACGTCTAATAAGCCAACACATTACCTGCTAGGCTACGGCGGCTACATTTCATTTAGTTACTGAATAAAGTCAAGCATATTTGAATTGAATTGGATTAATGTAAGCCAAATAATCCTTAACTCTAACAAAAACAATTAAATTAAAACTCACCCGCATCAATATCTTCCGATATGGAATCCTTTTGTAGAGCACATTTGCGCAACCAACTGTTCTTGTATGCATCCAGTTTCCTTCCTTTATATTTAACAGATGCCCAACCACAACCACTTTTCTTTTCAGGATTAATGATGCGCTTGCAATTCATTGCCCAGGCGCTGGGTGTTAAAAATACTGTTTCTGTTTCTTGAGACTTAATTTTACCGTCTGGCAATAGATCACCCACAAATTTCTGGCCCAAATACTCTATCGTCATGACAGACTTGCCCGGCTGCAATACATTGGCGCTCATTAGCGTTTGCAAAGTAATAGTACGACCGGTGCCATTAAAACCTTCATAGTTTTCTTTTGTCTAAAAATTAACAGTAAGAATAAACAGTTTCTTTGATATTGTCTGCACTTTCTAAACAAAAAAAAAATTAAACGGACCTCATCGTCAACGTCGTCATCGGCTACATCACTATCGTCTCCTTTTTCTATTTGAGCGCTCTCTGTATCAGCAATACCAGTTGCTGCTGCTGTCTCTGATATTGAAGCTGACGATGCAGCACCAGCTGCCGTTGACGTCGACGCACAGGCACCACTTGCTTCCTGTGATGCCACCGACGCTGCGATTACCTGCGTTATCGTATCCGACAAAGTCGATGACATCGCGGCTTCACTGACAGACGTCGTTGAAGCTGTCACCGTAGCGTCTGTTTCTGTAACCATTATATTACCACTAATTTCACGTTCATTTCCTAGCATTCTATCATTATCTGTTAATTGTTCGACTTCTCCCTCATGCATATTATAATTTTCACTTAATTTTATTAATTATTTTATAAACTTTTAAAGTATTTAAACACAAATTTCACAGGAGACTCGTTAATGTGTATCTGCTGCGAAAAAATTTATTTGTTTCTATTCTGTGCATCTTTTACTAATGACATTTACAGTGTTGTATCTGGTGCATTCCCTCAAACATTGAATCATTCACAATAGCGAAAGCAAATTTGTTGTACAAGAGATGGCGTTCAATAAGCATTAACCGTTTGCGCGTTATATATAGTTTTCCACCATACTTTATTGAAGAAGTTTTTAAAACTCAGTGTGTTTGTCCAAAAAATTCTAATTTAAACAGGCTGTTGTGCATAAAAGTGATAATAACGATCGTGTAAATAGCTCCTGACCTGAAGATTATGCCCTGTGATGAAGATGACTGTGAGTACATTGGATTAATGCAATAAAAATAGAATTTTTTAAAAATCTGCTATGAATGACCATACAGATTTTTCATTTCTTTTGATTTGGTACATTGATAAAATTTATTATAAATATAAGTGCCATCCACTTAAATACTTTATAAATCTGTATTTTGTTTACACTTGTATACAAATTAATCTAAAAGGCTCCAATGTTGGTTGATTGATTTAAGTACGTCTGCAGCCATTATGCTCGCATGGCGAAAAAAAAATCGAAATAGTCTGGTGGTAGTGTTTTGGCTTTCTAAACGGCTCAGCTTAGACATCTCGAAAAAAGTGCAAATGTAACTAATATTTCTTTCGACAACCTCATCTCAGCACCTCTCCATGACATTCTTCTGCAAGGTCTTAACAGTTGCAAAGGAGTTCCAAGTCTTCCTCAATTCCACATACTCTATATTAGCCTATGTGGCATTTATCCCAGACATCACAATCGAACGCTGCCATAAGTCTCATGTTGAAATTATTAAACTTCCTTCTGCTGTTCCCTCTCCCGATGAGTCCGTATGGACAGCAGTTTGGAGGACCAAACAGTAGTTAAAATATGAGCACAGGAAGATTCCATTAGATAAGCAAATTGTATGCTTGCCGGTCATATTCAGTGCATTTTTAAAGTTCGTCCCTCCCAGTAGATCTACTAGATGGTTACTACGGAAAGTATAGATCAACAGATATGTATGCGTTAATGCCTCAACATTAAGCACAGAAGCAAAGCAACTCCCACGATAATCTATGACGGCGAGAAATAGGGTAACAACGCTTTCTTAATAAACTGGTTCGCTCTGTGATGTCCAAATGATGTTACTAGACCTCTGAGCTGTTCTAATATCAATACATAAGTACCATATCCGCTAGTCCCTCAACAAATCTTCTGATCCGAAACCTTTACCTAGTTGTGAACATGGCAGAGGCAATGAGGAATAGTTTTATCATTTCCCGCATAATAACAATTGCTACTGCAGTAATCGTCAGTCCCTATGATCAGAAGTCACCCCAAGTAACTTGCAGAGATAACATTTCTGATAAGAAGTTCTGTTTCTTTTATAACACTTACAATTTTCGTAGATAATCTAGCTTGTGCTGTCATTTCAAGTGCAAATTCTCCATTTTAAGCGAGGTCAGTGATGCACAAATTATATAATGAATGCTCAAAATAGGTAATCTGGTGTGTGTTTTTCTTAGGTTACCCTCAATGCTCACATTAGATCGAAAACAAATAATGTATTGTGTACGCCTTGTGATTTAGAAAAATTCGACATCTTAAAAGCCTAGACGTTATCAATGGTTTTTGCGACTGTCTCATTTCCAATAAAGATCCGTATTTCCATGGTGGTCGTGGATTCGATTCCCACCAGCTACTCTGATATGTTGTACAACACCAAGCATATTGTCTTTGTTACTCGGAAATAAATAAAATAAGTTTTAAATATAAATAAATAAATGAGTTTGTCCTGGTAAAAAGGAAAATAGTATCGAATTTATTTTCAGTAATAAATTTCAAATAGTGGATCTATTACGTTCGTTTTCTTTAAATCTGGATTCTGAACTTATAAACCTATGAGCCTATAAAACTCGTTCAATTACGAAACTTCCAAAAATTCCAAATTATTTATTAGTATGATGTACGACGACTTAATCAAAAAGGTCAAAAATGTAGAAAAATTATTTATTGTGGGAGAGAATTAACATACATTTTTACTCAAGTTTCAGTTTTTTGACCCTCTGTACTATTCGGCTTTGGCATACACTCTGCTGCAAATGGTCGTGGCACTCCTTCTTGAGATTCTCGTTTGGGTGTGGAATATTGAAAACCGGAAAAATTTACATTAATTTTACCACTGCTACGCAAAGCGGCCATTGGCCGTACGGTGGGCGTGCCCACACGATTTGTTGTTTTGGCAGAATTAACTCGCGAACTAATTGAAAGCGGTGTGGTGGTCGCTAACTCAGATCTTGGAGTTTTTATGTGTTTTTCTTTCGGTTGAACTATAATGGCTTCACGACAGGCTTCTTTTTCAAACTGTTTCACCCGTTCACGCATAGCTGTCTCACGACTTACTTCACGCGTTATTTCGGTACGACGTTTTTGCTCATAACGTTCTAAGGCCTTTTCGTCTCGCTCCTTATTACGTGTTATCAACTGATCTGAGTACTCTAAACGTTTTTTAAACAATTCCTCTTTGGATAATTTTTGAAATATTTCCGGCCATATACCCTTTTCCTTCTTGATGAGGATAATTCGTGCCTCATTTTTGAACATACGACAAAAACTGGCTACTTCATCGATTTCGTGGGTAAGATGCCGTTCAAAAAATATTGGCGGATTATTAAATTTCAAATATGTGGGCAATAACACAATATCCGGTTTGCGGGTTATTAAACGATTTAATTCAATAATGATTTTAATTTCTTCTTCGGTTTGAGTTACTTGTACCATTATCGCAATTTTAATAAAAAAAAAAATATATTTTCTGTTATGTTTGTGTTCTCAAAGTTTGATGACCGTTCAGTCTTATTCGTGGTTTGCAAATTATTTGTTCTTTTTTGATATTGTTTTTTCTTCTGCTTTATGTGAAAGAATATTGACTGATAAATATTTAAATTCTTTCTTGTGTTCCTTGTTAATGTAAAGTCAAAATCCTTTTGACACTTGCAATTGTTTTGTACTACAATTTTGTGGCTTCTGTTTATTGTTTATTTTAAATGGGGATTTGTTTTAAATTTTTTTTTGTTTTATTAGCCGGCATTCTATGGTTACTCTTTACTTTCACCTTAACAACGACCATCAATAACAATCGATTTAACACATTACGAACAATGTTCGATTGTTAAATGAGCAAAATGTCAATAGGAATTTTGTTATATTCTAATTTAGGACGAGTTTAGGTGGATATTGGCATTGCACTCAGAGAATTTGGCCGTTGAGGTATGTGATGAAAGTCATTATAGTGCGTCCTATCTTTAAATTTAAATAAAACGAACTTGGTTCTAATAATTTTTAAGCGTGTACTATAAATGTACATCATTAATATGCAGTATTTCGAACAACATAACTTTTCGAACTTATTTTTACGACCCTACCGCAAGCAATTATATTTACGATATAAATTAATATCGCCTAATAAAATGCAAATAAAAATACCAGTTAACCATTGAAATTATAAAATTTCAAACCATTTTGAATTCATTATTTATGACCTTTATTGCTATAAATGCTTCTTGATTACTGAGTTGGGTGCCTAGGTAGATTTCCTTTAAATAAGTACTTTCTTATTAGAAATTTAAGTGAGGCACTTTTGCATATAACAGAGCTATAACCACTTAAAAATGTACTTTGTATCATATCATTTGCTCTTCGGCTAATATTTTTTGGCTTGGCATACAAACGCGGCCACTATCTAGCATTTGTCTATGATTATGGTCTTTTGTCTGGGCAAGGAATGGGCAACAGAAAAATAAATCTGATCGAGCCCGCGTGTCATCACAATGCCGAAAATACAAATTCTGTTAGGAAAAGTGTTGCGGATAATTCAAATTTTCGATTGCAAAGCCTTTTTAACAATTCTTACTGTCTTAATGATCATTATAAGGTACTTTTCCAATTTGGTTTGCATCTACTACCATATAAAATCCAATCTGACCATTCACAACGCCGTTGATATGCTGATTAAGGGTATTGCAACCGGAAAAAATAGTGTTTCTGCGTATTACGGTCTAGACTTCTCATTGGGCTGCAGTTTTTATTTTTAAAATTACCTTGGAAGAATGCTTACCATCAATTTGGAGCGGTATAGGGTATGATAACAAATTTTGTTTGAATAAATTTAAGGGTTATGAATAGGCCTGAGTACAGCCCTTGCCTTGACCAACTTCTTCCTCTTCCCTAAACTTTTTTTGGTGGAACTTGGTCAGTACAGGGACTGCGTTCACCCGTGGTATCACAATGGGCCGCTATGCGTGCTCAAGTGAGCTTTGTGATATCAGAGCTACCACTCCGACCTAACCTAACCTAAATAGGCCTCAAATTAGTTTCAACAGAACGGTGCTACAATCCATACTGCGCAACCGAACTCGAATTTATTGCACGAGTCCAATTTTTAAGTTAGCACAAATTCAAAACCGTAGACCTCAGAGGAGTTTCTGCTCAAAAAACTCGAATTAGAGGATGACGACTAATTAAAAAAAATAAATGTAATACTATAACGCCAAAGGGAAATATATGATATACAACAGCCTGGAGTGATAATACGAAAGGCATTATTATTTTGTCTTCTGTAGGACTGAGAGCTGAAAAAACTTTTAATTTGGACATAAAGTGTTGAGAACTTGACTGTCTAAAAGAAATTATATTCTCTCCGAATAAGCCCGATGGTGGGTTTAAGTGATTACCACCTTTTCCTGTCTTTTGCAAAATTGTGAAGGCAAATAGAAGATTGTGAAAATTTGTGGAATCCGAGGGCTTGTATGAGGAAAATATAACACCAGCAAGTAAGAATTTTTAAGAACAAGTTGAAATTGTATCATGTCAACGATGCTAAATAAACAAAAATTAACAAATTTATTTTTACTACACCTTATATTATTGTAGTCGCCGTAGTCTAGTAGGTAGTGTGTTCGCTTATTATACGTAAAGCCCTGGTTCGAGCTCCAGGTCAGACATCAAAACGAAATATGAAAAAAAAAATATTTCTTCGGCGACTTCCTCTCAGCAGATTTCTGGCAAAAACTCTGAGAGTAAATAAAATTGCCATGAAAAGTTTCTCAAAAATCTGTCGTTCGGAGTCGACATTAAACTGTAGGTCCCGCCACTTATGTATAAAATTAAGGCACACAACATGAGTGGTGTGAGAAGCTAAGCCGTAATCCTGACTGAAGGGATGTAATGGACAATCTCAAACAAACTAAACTGCTTCTACTCCATGTTGACATAGACATGAATTCTTATATTGTTATCCTTTCTTATTAAACAGACCAAACTGCTTCTATTCCATATTGACATACAGCCTTTAGAATTCGTTGTATACTCACTAATTAAGTTTAATACATTTTACATTTGAAAGTTTAATAAACTATCAAAAATCAAACAATAATTTAAAAGCAATATTATCTTTATATGTATTAAATATGCAATAAACAATAATAAGTCGGATATTTATATTAATGATGACCTCATTATGTCAATAACATTTTAAAAATACCATAAATCTAATCACAACTCAATTTAACATTTGCATGACATGAGCAATAAGCGTGCATTCTAAGAATATCATTTCGCCAGTAAGGACATCATTTGGGGTTGTAAAGATAACTTTTCTGTTTTGACAAAATATAAGGAAGTTATTGCCATAATTGACAAAAACAAAGTTTGATAGTAAAAAGTTATTTGATGATGACTTGATATTTCCAAAGTAATTAATTACATCATTAAGTGATTAATTTTACTAAATTGTTTTTTTTTTTATTTATTTATTACAAAAAGAAATGTTTGTGTATTGAAATTTATAAAATTAACAATAAATTTTTATATACAAATGTTTATAGTATAGGTATGTATGTATGTAAAGTATTGCACAAAATATATCAAATTTTGTTTGAGGCTTAAAATTTAAATTTAAAACCGAAACAGTTTTGTTAGGTATACAAATATATGTACGTATTATATATCACTTAAAATTATTAAAACAATATGAATTTCGTTTTGCCTTAACATTTCCTAATAGGCTACAATATGATGACCCTGTTCTTGTTCATCATCGAATGAAACCCAAGTGTTTTGTAAATATTTTCGTACATCATTATCGGTGGCAGCCAGATCAATAAGAGGATTATCGGCCTTCTTTTCCTCATTAGTTGCATTATAGTGTATATCTGCCTTCGATTCTACAATGCCATTACAATTTTGTTCTTTAAGAATATTTTTGGTCTCTAGTTTAGCACTAACATTTTCGTTATTGTTATTATTGTTGTTGTTATTGTTGCCTTGTTTAACCTGATGCACCACAGTATCACGCCAATTCTGATAGGCATTCTCAAAGCAACGGGCCACTAACAAGGTAATCTCATGGGCTATTTTACGTTTCGGACACAGAAATACATGGCAAGACATTTTCTCTTTATCCGACAGAGGATCCGGTTCGGAGCTTACAAACGAAAATGCATGATCGTTGGAAGCATCCACAGAACAATAGGATATTTTGTAAATAGAAAAACGCATTAATGAATCATCAGTGCCTTGGTCCAAGACCTCAATGCCCTCCTGTGATATATTCACTTTGACACGTTTCTGTGTTTTTATTTTTCTACCACCCGCTTTGGCATTGGCAATCACAGTTTTTATAGCCTCCGAAGTCACCTTTTCGGAACGTTTATTTTCAATGGGTGTGCAACCCAAATATTTAATGTCATATGTTTGAAATATGGGCTTAATATCTTCCTCATCATCGGCCTCTAAACTGCCCTCAAAGTTCAATTTCATGTCTTCAACTTGTTTGGCATCCTTGCCGTTGGCTTTCACATCTAAACCCCAGTCTTCACCATCTATGGCATCGTCTGATGTGAATTCTGTAAATTAGAAAAAACAAAAAATTGAATAAAGATTAGTTCTATTTTAAAAAAAATTCGCTTTAACATGAACTTAAGATAACCTTAAAGACCTCGCAGAAGTCGGTTAATAAAAAATAAGTTTCAAGAGAAGATTAAGCGATTAAAATAATGTGTGTATCGTGAACAACGCAGTTATGAAAAATTTAATTGCGTTTTATTCTAAAATCGATTATTTCCTAAATGCTAACAAATAAACATAAATGTCGTATGTAAAGAGCGCCTTCCTTATCTGCCATAAAATTTAATTGTTTTTAAATAATTTTTATACTTTGATGCTCCAAAAAATTGCGAACTAAATTGTAATAAAAAATATATAAAAACAGATCTACTCAATAAAATCAATATTTAGTGATGCGAAATTATATATTTAAATAACATTTTAATAGCCAACAATGATTAAGTTTGCTTAGACTATGATTATGATGCTAGTGCATTTAATTCTCTCAAGAATTGCTTCTGCTAAGCATATGGTTTGAGTGGTTTATATGATTTTATTCTGTCGCATAAGCACAAGGTACTTCTTGTATAACTTTCAAGAAAAGCTTGAGCTGTAACTTAATGATTTTTAAAAGTTCAAATCTTTCTTCAAATCAAGAGCTAATTTAAAACGGAGGATAGAAAGTTTATGGCGGTATACATATCTAGCTGCGATTGCAGAATCTCGAGGTTCTCGAGGAAATGGGTAATTGTGCTTGAAATCGCCGCAGTCTAGTAGGTAGTGTGTTCGCTTATTAGACGTAAAGCCCGGGTTCAAATCCCAGGTCAGACATCAAAACCTAAATATGAAAAAAAAATTTCTTCGCCGCCATGCAATTTCTTCCTGCCATGAAAAAGTTTCTCAAAAATCTGTCATTCGGAGTCGACATTAAACTGTAGGTCCCGCCACTCAAGTATAAAATTAACGCACACAACATGAGTGGTGCGAGAAGCTAGTCCGTAATCCTGACTGAAGGGTTGTAATGGCCAATTATGTATGTATGCAATTGTGCTTGAGCGGAGAATCTATTTGACTGACTCATCATTGTGCACTGAGAGCGAAAACCAGTTTGTGGGAAATAGGCAGGCCTTTTTTCTTCATAATGTTGCCGTAGTCTAGTAGGTAGTGTTTTGGCTTATTAGACATAAGGCCTCGGTTCAAACCTTAGGTCAGACATCTCTAACAAAACGAAATATGACAAAAATATTTCTGCGGTGACTTCCTCTCAGCAGATTTCTGGCAAAAATTCTGAGAATAAATAAAATTGTTGGAAAATTTGTCGTTCGGAGTAGACTTTCAATTATAGTTCCTGCCACTCATGTATAAAATTAACACACACAAAATAAGTGGTGTGAGAAAGTGGGTCGTAACCCTGACTGAGGGGTTGTAATGAATAATTATGAATGTATGTCGTACGCATTCTGAGTTAATGAGACTGATAGCATTTGGCCAGGGTTTCTTTACTAACCTAGGTTCCTTGGGCAGAACTTTCTTTTTCACCTGCCTTTCCAACCTAGACTAAACTAAATCCATTTCCAACAAACAATGCTATAATTGCAGTTTTTTCTATTTTAATAGATATAAACATTTTGGGTATTATGCGGTTGAATTTTTTGGTTTTAAAATTAAAATTTTGAAAAAAAGAACTGTTGACCGGATATTACGAATTAAATTTAATTCTTATCATTATTTCTCCGAAATATGTTCCTTCATATTCTAGTAAAAAAATATGATTAAAGTTCATATGTCTCTTTATTTTTTTTTATTTTAAAAATTTCAAATATATTTTTGATAAAAAAAAAATATTAACCACTGTGACACAAAATGTTTGTTTACAGAATATTTTATCAGTATAAGGAAAATAAAAACGAAAAAAATTGCCTCTTTAAAATAATATTTGTAAATGGTTTGAATATTCATTTATCATGAAAAATGAGATGTGTAAACCAATAAAATAAATATGGTTGGGCAATAATTAAATTAAAATACAGTTTTCGATTTTTATTAAGTTTTTGCTATTAAACGCCCCCTTATTTAAATTTATTTAATTATTACAAAAACAAAGTTATATTTCATATTATGAGATCATATTTAAATAAAATGATTCAAGTTTAAGCTCATAAAAAAAGTCATTTGGTTACAGAAGTCGCTGTTGCAGACTTAAGCCAGTTATCGTATGGCAACCATCGAATTGTGCTTGCGAACTAACAGTTTACAACCAATATATATAGGTGGTTATCGCCTGTATAACAGGCATAAACTCTTTCTGTCAGTATCCTTTCTTAACACATGAGGACATATGAAAAAATTAACTGTAATTGTAACCTTAGTAAACACAAAAAGTACAAAAGATGTAATAGAGTGGCTAGCAAAAGCAACTGTTTCTGCTTGAGCATTTCAATAAACTTTTAACAAAATTATTGTTAAGTGTCTGCATAAGTTATCACAACTACTACAAGGCCAGCTTGATGGCTATGAAGGGAAACCTAGTCTTGAAGTGTGAAAGGTTGTTAAGCGTCCTTAAGTCGAATCATCCAAATTAGACTATGGTGTGTTACGTCAGTAAAGAAGTCAGAATAATCACCAATATGTATCTTCAAGAAAATGTTTGGTTCATACACTAAACGTGCATGGAATTGTAGGTCGAACTATAGGATCGGAAGAAAACAAGTGTAAAACCTACTGGTACGAAACTAATACGAATCATGAGTATGAAGGTGTTGGAAGCTATTCTAAGAGTCTTAAAAGCTCATGGCCTCGTTATACATTTCTCTGAGTTTTTTAGAAGCAGAAGAAACTCTTTTATGTCAATCAATGTCCTTGTGTGCAGGTATGTAGGGGCAGAAATGGATATGTAGCCGATTAATTGAAAGGTTGAGCTGAAGGGTAGGAAGGGAAGACCGCCTGATACAATTTTACATAATAAGATGGAGACATATCTCTAGGTGGTCTCTTCTAGCCATCTTTTAACTTCAGTTTTATTTTTTTTTCTGATTTAGATCATTGGGCAATCACACACGAGAACAATTATGCTGGCACAAAATGACAGCTTATAGGCAAGAGAGGTGAGGAGAGTGGTTTTTTGCTGGCATAATCTTCCAACCAGTTTCTACCCCGCACAAATCAATACATAAACAACACAAAACCAATACACATACATGTATAATACATCAGGTTCAGCAAACACAAATAAAAGAAGGCAAAGAAAATGAATTCACACAAAGCAGAGTACATGTATACAATTTTATGCCAGATGAAATAGTCTCGTGTGTGACTGAAAGAATAATAATTGTGCGGCTTAAAAAATAGTCTCGTGGGTGATAGCATATTCATCCTTCTTTTTCTTCCTTGACTACCTACCTTTTTCCTGAAGGGATTCAAACTGTTGATATTTCACTAATACACTGTCCTTTCTAACCTCAGAATGATTTCTGAATGCCATGTAATGTATTTTTTAGAAATATCACCGTCTTAGTAAAGTGAATAAAGAAATTCCGACAATAGGAATAAACAAATATCAAATGGAAATAAGAAGGAAGTCTGTGAAAAGATATAAAAGAAAAAAAAGACAATAAAAATCAACAGTGAAAGCGTAGAAGATGCCAGACCGAAAATGAATGACGTATAAATAGAAACATAGTGTTAAATAGCCAATGAATAAAAGAAGGAAACGTGTCATATATAGACAGTTGTATTACAAAATGTTCATTCATTTTGAAAATGTAATTCTCAAAAATATTTAATCAATTAACAGTTTTAATATGAGCCCCGAATATTTCAGGATTGGAAGGGGATATTCTTTGTATAATCATACGGGTCCGCCACGAGTGTCTATCATTTTAGGTGGATGTGGCATGTTAATGTATAAAATATTAATATAAAGTATTAATTAATAACATTTCAAGAGTTCATTAAACAGATTAAAAATCGAATTTAAAATTGCTTTACAACATAATGGTTCACTTGACATATTCAATTAATTTATTCTGTGGTTAAACCGAATTTTTTTTTAATTTATTTATTTACATTCGAATAATTTATTAATAAGTACTTTAAATACGTGCTCAAACGTATTTATAATTTCTATTTTAATTGTTTTCTTTTAAATGCAAAAAAAAATAATTTAATCGACGTCACACAATTGCTTTTTTTTTTTTTGTTACTTTTACTCAATTTCCATGCAAAATTATTGCTTATTTGCGGGGAAATTGAAATGAATGTTTGTAATTGAGATTTAATTGATGCTCTTTATAGATACAATGACTTCGAATTATAAAGTAAATTGGAATAAAATTAAAATTTTTGTTTACGGTTACTAACGATTTGGGTTGGAAGTTGTAAAGCACAAATAAAAAAAATGTTTTCTTTCTTTTTCAAGGTGATTTTAAAATTTATTTTAATTTTAACAAAATCAAGATTATTACCCTTGAATATGGCTTTAACATTTGAAAACGGGATAAGCATTACCACGTTTAAAAAAAAATACAAGTTGAAATGCTTCTTTTTTAAGAGGAACTCAAATTTATTTTAAATTATAGAAAACAAGTTCAAGGTCCTACCTACACTTCAATTAGTCACTCTTCATAAATGCTGCTTATTACAATTTATTCTTTTCAACCTAATATTTGCTTAAATTTTAAGAACACACAATAAGGGTTAACACGTCGACTGCCGACTACGAGATAACTCGTAGATTGCGTTCTCTTCTAAGGTGCCAGCTACGACTTATCACATACTCACTAAAATTGCCTTTTTGGTGTAGCTACGACTAAAATCGTATTATATCAGTGCTAGTATCAATAAATGGTTTCTGGGGGAAAAGAACAAAAAGTCAATGTTGGCTTGCGTGAACAGTTTTCTGAAAATTGCCGCGGCAGTCAATGTGTTAATATAAGAGAATATGACGTTAAAAAGATAGGTAAGAATGCTTAATGTATGTAACATTTCTGGCATCATGGACTTATAAATTTACAAAGGTATACTTAGAGTTTCTAAAAGCGTGAAATTAAAGTAAAAATTTTTATAAGGAAAGATGCAGCAGGTAGCGTGTTGACTTGCTTGCTAAACGGGAGTTCTTGAATTCAAAACTTGGCTTAGATATCTTGAAATGTGAAAAAATAGTTCTGTCGGCGTCTTTCTCTCAGCAGACTTCTGACTAAAACTTTGAGAGTACATAGAATTGCCATGAAATGCTTCTAAAATCTGACGTTCAGAGTCAACGTTTAAACTCTACTCATTGAAAAACTTATTATTTGATTAAAATTAACACTAACAACATGGGTTGTTAGGGTTGTAATCTTTACTAAAGGTTTGGAGTGATCAATTAGGAAAGGAGAAGCAATTAGAATATCAAATAATCTTTAATATAACTCCTATTTCATCCTTAAATTTCAAAACAATTTTTGCTTAATACATACATAACATACACAATTGGTCATTTCAACCATTTAGTCAGGATTACGACCTAGTTTCTCACACCACTTATGTTGTGTGCGTTAATTTTTATACATGAGTGATGGGACCTACAGTTTAAAGTCGACTCCGAACGACAGATTTTTGAGAAACTTTTTATGGCATTTTTTTTATTTACTCCCAGAGTTTTTGCCAAAAATCTGCAGAGAGGAAAGTCACCGAAGAAAATTTTTTTTTTATATTTTCGCTTTGATGTCTGACCTGGGATTTGAACTTCATCTAATAAGCCAACACACTACCTACTAGACCACTGCGACTGCAATAATATGGACTAATAACTAAAAATTAGTGACACTTCCGTGTTAATGAAAATGATATAAACCTTAACAACTATTGCTGTAGTATTTAACATACATATATAAGCATATCCATATCAAATTGTTCAATTCTGTTTGAATCAATACCTTGCCAGCCGGCAGAAGAAAACTCAAAATGAATGTACATATGTGGACGTCATATGAGTGAATCTTTAATTTATTTAAAGAGTTTTTACACCTTCTTCTTCTAGACTAGCACACAGAAATAGACGTGATCTATATTTGAATGGCAGTATTGATGTTAAATTAAGCTCCGCCAAAATTCTACCGTAGACAAATCAATTGGTATAAATTTGATCAGTTATTATCTACACTTGAGTTAAAAAGATTTCAATATATTGGGTTTATGGCTGTTTTAATACCAATGGGTATGACACATGTCATTATACGGTGTTCAGATATGCACCTTTATTCCGTAAATCGCAATAAACGCCATTATTGAGCTCAATATTTCATATAAAGTTTCAATTAATTATTGCACAATAAATACGCAAATTGTTATAATATTGAGTAAAACTCAAAAAGCAGCACTGTCATAAGTATGTTACAATTATCCGAACACTTTCTGTTGATACTTGACAACTCAACAACGAACAAAAAAAAACCAAAATAAAAAGAATGTTGTTGAAACAACCAGCTTTTTTGTTTACTAGCTGTCAAATGAATATTGAATAAGCAACTGAACTGTGTATATTGTTATGTCTGAACACTTAAAATATTGTTCTCAATAAACCGAATATTAACTGAATAACAGTGCATATCTGAACGTAGTATTAGAAAGCTTTATTATACAATGCTTGCAAGTTTTATTAAAATTTGTCAAAGTTAGTTAAAAATTTTTGTAAAGTGGAACTTTTGATAGAAAATAAATTTTTTTGAAAGGAGTATTGTAGACATCTATCAAAAAAAATTGCATCATCCTATCAGAATTATTAGAGGGGTTTACTTGATAGTGAATTCTAAGACTTATTATATTCTATTCTATTCTAAATGAAAGGAAAATAATAAGTACCGCTCTACAAAGTCTGCAAAGTCTTCCTGTATTTATTTCCTTTTACGAAAACTTAGTTAAAAACAAATTATAAATAAATAAAATCAATATTGTTTAGAATGATTGTTTACTTACTTTTGTGTTTATAGTGGGTTTTCCATTTGCGAAAAAATGCCATGGTCAGTCACAGCGAAGCTAACTGAGTAATAAAAAACACGTAAAACCGAAACGAATCAAAGCCAAACTGTTGCTGTATGTATGTAAAACCAATTGAAAATGGATACAAAACAAAATTATTGTTCTCGCACAGCTTCACAATACCAGGCAGGCAGACAGACAGCAATTATAAAAATAAAATACAAAATAACTTGTAATCGTTGAATCAAAAAGCACACATTGAAACTTGGAGCAATTAATGTTTGTTTTTTTTTTCGTTTCAAATAATTTTTTTCAGTTTTATTATTTTTTTGTTGAATTTTTTGCAATATTGAAAATTCAACCAAAATTTTTTTAATTATTTACGGGATTTAATTGGCGCTGCGGTTCGCTTCAGCACTGTAAAGATGCTAAATGAAATAAAAACGTTTGATTGTTTGTTTGTTTTGCATGTAAATTTAATGCAAAATTGTTCCAAATGTCTACACTTATTAGTTTAAGATGTTTTTTTTTATTATTCTTTCGCGACTATAGTTTTATTTTTATTTTCAATATTTATTGAATAGTAGTGTTAAAACAACGCAATTTAATTTAAGTACAATCACTTTGCTTCGCTGTTTTTTAATTCGAAATTTATTAACAAGCAATGAAGAATGATGATATTTTGGTTTTTCTACGTTTCAATCAAATCACAACGAAACTTGTTTCTCCGTTCAAATTTGAATACAAAATGAAACGAAAATAATGAAAATAACAATAAAATATTATTAATAAAACAAAACAAAACAACAAGTAACAACGTTTCGTAGAAATTTGCAAAAAAACGAAATCCAAAATAAAAAAATATTTTCTTATATATGTATGTATGTACATATTAAAGTACAACAACAAAAGAAAATAATATAAATAAAAAAATCATATACAATATATAAAAATTAAAAACGTAAATAACGTTCCATAACAGCCTCAAAAGCTCAAATAATTTTTCTGTTCCGATTGATACGTTTTTTTTTTTGTTGTGTTCAACTTTTTGCAAATAAGGCTGAAGTTCAAATGATAAGCCAGTACTAAGCTCAATGGCGCCGCAGCCGCGTATGGAGGTCGCTTATTGCCAGCCTCTATACGTAATATATAGCATAGCATAGCTCCAGACACTAGTGCCTGGGTGCAAGAAAAACACCATATACTACCATATGTATGTATGTAGATACCATACTACACCACCAACAAAAAAACACTTTCTTTATTCATAAAAGACGTAAGAAAATTTTCCAAAAAAAAAAAAGAAAAACCAAATAATATTCACCACTTTCAATAGTTTTAGTAAGCATTGTATGACAATAGCATGCATGCATGCATGCATGAATGATTGTTGCAATGCAGTTGGAGATGTCGTTTGTATTTGCAAAGAGTCTGTAGATAATATAATCGTACAGCCTGACAGACAGATAATCGGTTAAACAAAGGCAAAAATAAATTGTATGTGAATATAAAAATAAACAGCATCATCTATCCAACCATCCATCCATTCATTTCCATTTCCATTAGAGTAAATATTACTCTCATAAGCTTTACCCAAAACTCGCACGTTTCGTACCAGGCACAAAAATTTTAAATGCAGCGGAACCAATACTGTTGTGGTATTTATAATAACGTTGCCAGACTATACCCGTTTAGCTTTTCCCTAAAAGGGATTTATACTCTTGAAATATAGATTTTTGAGTCTCATCATTCATAACCCATACTTCCTTAACAAGTAAGCCTTCTTTCAAATCAATAAGTTCCTAAACAAAATTAGTTTAGCCTTTGAGAGCATGCTATACTATGTTTCTCAAGGAAATTCTGAGTATCCCATTCGAAAAGAGAAGTTTAAGAAAATAGTGTAACACACCGCGCTAACCACTTCGTTGAAATTTTTCCTGATGTTTGTAAACTGAATGAAACCACGTGTGGTGGAATTTTTTTAAGAGACGGTAAGCAAAGCTCATTCCGGAAGGCTACCAGATTACTACGGCGTCCCCCAGGCAAAAATGTCAGCTGCAGTGGATGCGATAAGGATAACTAAGATGGTAATATCTCTGGAAATGATATTAGCATACTTTCTGATAATAAGGCGACTGTTAGAACACTAGGTTCCAACATAATGAATTCCAATACGATTTATAGTTATCATGGGTCTCTCATTGAGATAGCAGATCGGTAAGACATGGATATCATATGGATACCGGGACATAATTATATTCTAACTAACTGTAGAGAGGATGAACTAACCAGGCACGGTACAATCAAGGCACTCTCTGATAAGTTCTCTACTATGAAAATCTCTTTGGAGGCCTGCGACCTTATAATTGATAATGTAGTTATGGATTCTATCAACGCCGCAAAGTATTTTCAAACTAGAATGGAGCACGCTCAGTATGTTGTTGGAGTTATTACTTGATATTACATTATGGACAGTAATGTGAGTCGTATTGGTCGTGACTTCTGCTGGAGCTGTAAAGATGAGGAAGATAAAGAAACTATTCTTCATCTATTAGGTACAGGCGCAAAGCTATGTTGGAAAAGAAAAAATCAGCATGATGTCTACTAATGATCTGTCGGTGATGGATATTAGGAGTCTAAGTCAGTTTTTTAATAGTTCTGAATGGGTCCGGATCTAGTGGATGTGGATATCAGGGGTATTACAATAGGCCTTATGTAGCCTAAATATACCTTTTCTAACTTCTTCGATTGACCTTCACCTATCTACATAACTGTGCTAATATAAACGATCCGATTATATTTAAAAGAACCTTCTAGATTAGAATTTGTTATATTCCAGTAGCGTGTGTTATGCTTATTGAAGCGTAGTATGAGACCGGCTCCACTATTGAGGCATTTTGTTGAAAATTAAGCTTCAATATATACTAATGCCAACCAGGGCAATTCATGACATGTTTGCCAATTGCAAGTGTAAACCAAAATCTTATGAGACAGACTCCAAACCTTAGTCAAATAATCCATGCTGGTGCAGGCAATTTTGTTGTTATTTCTGAAATATTCGGGGGTCACAACGCATCACAGCAGCGTCCGTATATTTATATTCTACCCTGAGAGATGTTTTTTACGCCTATGAATCAAAATTATATATACATAATCGGTCATTACAAGCCTTGAGTCAGGATTACGACCTAGTTTCTCGCTCCACTTTTGTGTGCATAGCGAGACCTATAGTTTAAAATCCGAACGACAGGTTCGCCAGAAATTTACTGAGAGGAAGTCACCGATGAAATCGATTTTCATATTTCGTTTCGTTGGAGATGTATGACTTGGGGTTTGAACCGTGGCCTCACGTCTAAAAAGCTAAATCACTACCTTCTAGTCTACGGCGATTTGAGTTCAAAATAATTCAAGATTTTAATCTTTCCATATTTCCCCGTAGTCTAGTAGGTAGTGTGTTCGATCATTAGGCGCAAAGCCCATGTTCGAGCCCCAGCCCAGTCATCACAACGAAATATTAAAAAAAAAACATATCTCCGGCGACTTTCTCTCAGCAGATTTCTGCCAAAAACTCTGAGAGTAAATAAACCTGCCATGAATAGTTTCTCAAAAATCTGTAGTTCGGAGTCGACGTTAAACTGTAGGTCCCGCCACTCACGTATAAAATTAACGCACACAACATGAGTGGTGTGAGAAGCTAGGCCGTAATGCTGACTGAAGGGTTGTAATGACCAATTATGTATGTATGTATATTTTTTCAACATTCAGGGTATTTTAGCGATTATATTGTTCAAACAGAATTTGTGCAAAAAAAAAATTTGTGGCAATATTATTGTCATTCAAAAGACTGATAAATGTAAAGGGAAAATGAAGATAATAAAAATTATTTTAATATTATTTTTTTTCTTTTGTATCAACAGAAAAAAGTCTCTAGGAAGGTCGTTTCCATCAGACTGCAACCGTAGGCAGCATTGAAATAAAATGTTTGACTTTTTTTCTCTATTGGATAAAACAAGAAATTGTAAAATTATACAACTTTTCGAAACATTACTAGAAACGATTAAATTTTTATAGGGCATTATCAATTAATTGAAACAAACTTGGAAGAAGTCTTTGAGGTCTTGTTGTGTCAAAGCAATCAAATTGTAAGATTTCCTCTATTAAAGCAAGTGTTATGATAGGAAATTATAAATTTCACGAAATAACTGGTTGGTGTTCATATGTAGTAATTGTGACAGTGTTAATAATTAAAGAAAAATTTCACACTTCCCCAAAGTCACATTAAACTTATCTAACAGCCCACTCAAGCGGAATATATACATATCGTATGTATGTATATTAGACCGGCTATATATGTAAAACAACTTGTGCTGTAAATATTTCAATATTTTATCATCAGCCTTTCTTTATGTCTTTATCACAAATTACTCATATTTACATACATACGTATTTCTTTTTCCTCTTGGGTTGTCTTAAATTAAATTGCGTTATTGAATTTCATTATCGAAATAACATGATAATCGCATAAAAAACAAAACAGGATAATAACCGATTACACTCTTGAGTTAGTATTTGAAAATCTATTTTTAACCTTCTTTTTTTTTTTTTGTCTATTTTCTTTTAAACTATACTTTAAAATTATGTCATAATTAAACTCGAATACTAATCCATTTGTATTGATTGCAACGTTTCTAATTTTTTGCTAAACTTTAAATAGCAAAAGCGATATAAAAAAAATTACATTCACTTATAAACCTTTAAACATTCACTTAATTTGCTTGCAATAATTATTAAAATATGTTTTATTATTTTTTTTCTCTATCTATTACTACTTAAACAAAAGGCAAAGCAAAGTTAATAACAATTAAAAAATATTCTTTATTTTAAGCACGTACACAAGCAACTGTTTTAAAAATGTTAAAAGATTTTATGTATTTCGTTGATTCTTAATAACACGCGTACTTAACGCTTCAAAGCACTAAACTGATCTGTTAATACTCTAGTATATTGTTAAACTCAATTGGTTAGTTGTTACTCTTCTATGCTCCCTCTGACTCTATTAGATTTAAGCACTCTGCTACTAACTACAGCAGTAAAATACGTTTTTTTTTCCTCACAAATCTTTGCTCAAAACCTCATTTCCGTTCATTCGTGTTTGTTTACACTACACCCTACAGCTTTTTCCCAGCGAATTTGTTTATTTAATATTTTCAACAATTTTTCCCAGTAAAAAGAATTTTTCAAACAGTGTAAAAGCGACAGATAAATCGACTAGAACTGTGTCTTACTTGCTTTACTTAATTGGCCATAACAACCCGATTAACGGATTTCGCAAGACAGCCTTCCATGCGCCTCTGCTTCTTGCGCGCCTACGCCAGTTGGTCATACCAATCGATGCAGGGCTTCCTCGATTTGGTCCTTCCAACGGATACAAGGTCGTCCTCTTCGCCGACTTCCGCAGATTCCCGCATCAAATACCCGTCTCGTCGGAGCATCCTCCTCCATTCGAAAGGCATGGCCGAGCCAGCGAAGCCGCTGGATATCATGTATCAAGTAACCTTATTAACGGAAGACTCAATCTTGTGCAACAAGTCGCCGTAGTCTAGTAGGTAGTGTGTAAGCTTATTAGAAGTGAGACCACGGTTCAAACCCCAGTTTAGACACTCCAACAAAACGAAATATGAATAAATATTTCTCCGGCGACTTCCTCTCAGCACCCTTCTGCCAAAAACTCTGAGAGTAAATAAAATTACCATGAAAAGTTTCTCAAAAATATGTCATTAGGAATCCACTTTAAACTGTAGGTCCCGGCAGTCATGTATAAAATTAATACACACAGCTTAAGTGGTGTGAGAAGTTCGGAAGTAATCCGGACTGAAGGTTTATGATGACCATTCGTGTATGTAAGTATGAATCTATATGAATATGCGCAAACTTTCTTAGCGTCTTCCAGTCCACTCCTCTGAGATGAGATGTGTCCAGAGAGTATTTTCCTTAAAATATTAGGATCTTTTCCACATGCTTTGCATTCATTGCCATCTACCACGCCCATGGTAGACTAAATGAGGTTGAGCCTTTTCTTAGTTTTAATATACTCATGATTTTCTGACATCAAGATCGATACAGGGTATCTATGCTATTCTTTCTCCTGTTGCATTACTTCATAATAATCTATATAACGTGCGTGCCCTAAAAGGCATTGGATTATTCAAGTTAATATTCTGTGATTCCTTAGCTACTTTACTTAGGTTATTCGTTTCTTCATTTCCAATCGCTTTCTGATAACCAGGTAGCTATATAATGCGTTCTTTATCTTATTTCCTTGGATACTATTGCCCTAATTGTAATTGATATATGAATTAAGACATTAAAATCCATATATCTTAAGTATACCAAATTGTTATCTACTCAGATCATATACATTCTCTGTACCTTCCCTTGGAAAACCGCATGATAGTCCGATAGCTGGGTTCAAAGTTATGCTTCTGGTCAAAACCCATCCTATCCCCATGTTTCCGTTTAATCAAGAAAGTCAATCTGGTATCAGATTGCGTTATTGATATGTTAGGTCGCTACTGATAAACCTACTTCCTTCAAACTCGATGATATGTGTTGGACCGTCATGCAACAATCAAACCGCTAAGATCTAGTCAAAACAAAGAGCATATATACGCGCGTTCAAGAATACTTTTTCAAATTGGAAAAATGATCATAGAATTCAACAAACTGTGTGTGGTCCAGTATGCCTGGTTGCCGAATTTGCTGGACACAGCAGTGGACAGCGGAGAACCAGAGAAATACTTGACTTCGATAAGAAAACGGTTCGAATTTTAATAGGAATTCTAACGCGCCACTGTCCTATTGGTAATTTCGCTAACAAGCTCGGTTTACTGCAGAAACTGCAAGAATGTGGAAGAAGGGGAAATTGTACAACAAAACAAACGCCATCTGTATATGGGTGACAAAAAGTTTGAAGATCTGGGCATGGTGGCGAACGCGCCACTGGGGAACTGGCCGTTTTCATCAACAGCTCGGGCTGGTTCAAACCCACCACTAAAGAATCATGAGAAGGAGACTTACCTCACACTGGGTAATACAATAGGCCATATGGCCCACTGAGTGAACTTGCTTGTGAACGGCAAGCTATTCGCTAACCTAACCTAATCGGCATCACTAAGACGTTCAGAATTTTTTGGTATATAAACTTGTTCATATCATAGCATGACAGCACTGTGGCCCGATGTTACATACTTGGCCATTACAATCCTTCAGTCAGGATAACGGCCTAGCTTCTCACACCATTCATGTTGTGTGCCTTAATTTTATACTTGAGTGGCAGGACCTTTAATTTAACGTCGACTCCGAACGACAGATTTTGAGAAACTTTTTCATGGCAGGTTTTTATTTACTCTCAAGAGTTTTTGCCAGAAATCTGCTGAGAGGAAGTCGCCGAAGAAATATTTTTTCATATTTTCGTTTTGATGTCTGGCCTGGGGTTCGAACCCGGGCTTTACTTCTAATAAGCGAACACACTACCTACTAGACTACGGCGACTTACTGGCCCCGATGTTATTTGCATTGAATTCTTTCAACTTTGGCCGGCTAACATTATTTTCCCATAGGGAGAGACGAACCTCAATTGCTGATTTATGCGATTCGTTAACAATAAGTGCATCATCACGAACTATTGAAAATTATATGTATGAAAAGTATATGTAGAGTGAAATGAAAGTTGCTTTTCCTTGGCAAAGGTTTGATTACGTTTGAGTAGCAAATTTGTTTCGTTTCTATTCCGCTCCTTCTGTTCTTTGATCGTTACGTTGAATTATTTGTTTAAGTTTCTCTTTGTTTTTCTTTCTTTCGCCTAATAGAAGAGACTTAGAGTGGAATTTTCTACTCTGTTGTGGTCCACTAGAGCATATTGCTGCTATCGTTTGTAGCTGCCTTTATTTCTATTACCTTATGGCTGCATATTGAGCGGTTTTCTGAAATGCGCTGACAGCATAGTCAGTAGCAGCCTTAGCGGTTGATCAAACACCAAGTACAGTGAGTATATGTATGTATATTATCTTTTCATGTTCATCTTGAAGTACGCGTGTATTTATATTAAATGTTTTGGGTTTTTTTTTGTTGTTTTTGTTTATTTAGTTGTAAAAATATAAATACAGGTTGTCTGTTCATTGTTTTGATTTTTTTTGGAAATATTTTTGTTTTTGAGATCGTTTCTTCTCTTGCTTTTATATCTTTTTTCGGTCATTGTGTTTCTCTGAACTCATAAAAATGTAAATTTTATTTGAGTGATCGTTTTAGAAACTGGTTTCTGGTTTCGTCAGATTAAAATTGGTACAAACTGTATTATCTTTTAGTCTAGTTTGCGATGAACTATACAAAGTTCAGTGTTGTTAAGAATAAAATGTCTGAAGTAGTAAATAAAAAGCATCTTTATACCATTCATTAAAAGAGACAAATGAATGAATTGTTTTGTTGTGATATTAAATATGTATGTACCCTACGTTTTGCACTATCGGTATATTCAGAAACATGCATAGATGTAGCGATAGTCAGGACAATGAAGTATTTAAAAAATATTTTTTTTTTTTCAATTTGAAAAGCCTGTTATAAAAGAAGTCGCTGTAGTCTAGTAGATAGTGTGTTGGACAAAGCAGACATCTCAGACAAAGCGAAATAGGAAAAAATATTAGTTACGGCAACTTCCTCTCAGCAGTCTTCTGGCAAAAACTCTGAGAGCAAATAAAATTGCCATGAAAAGTCGACTTAAAACTGTAGGTCCCACCACTCATTGATAAAATTAGCACACACAATCTGGCTGGTGTGGGAAGCTAGGTTGTAATCCTGACTAAAGTAGTGAATAATTTTAAAATTTGCAAGATTTTCTCTTTCAATTTAATGTAACATCATCTCGAGATGATGTCGCTGTAGTCTAGTAGGTAGTGTGTTGACTTATTAGACGTAAGACCCGAGTTCAAACCCCAGGTCAGACATCGAAACGAAATATGAAAAAGTATATACATTTCTTCGGCGGCTTCCTCTCAGCAGATTTTTGGCAAAAACTCTGAGAGTAAATAAAATTGCCATGAAAAAGTTTCTCAAAAATCTATCGTTCGAAGTCGACTGTAGGTTCCGCCACTCATGTATAAAATTAACACAAACAACATGAGTGGTGTTGAGAAGCTAGGCCGTAATCCTGACTGAAGGGTTGTAATGGCCAATTATGTATGTATGTATGTATGTATTAAAGCGCCTAATTAAAGATATACAATGAGATCTATTATAAAATCTATGCAAATTTTTTTTTATCAAATTCATACAACATCGAATGGAAGCTGAGAAGTTTAGAAGGTACCATTAAAACCATTTTATAAAGGGACAAACTATTAATTTGAAAATAAGTAGAAAAGAAAATATTTGAAATACAGCTATTACATTAGCGGTCTTATTTAATTAATTATCTCAAAATGTGTGAAAAAGTTACGTGTGAAGTGTAGATAATAATTCATTTCGTTTTGCCTTAACTTCCATCACTTTATGAGTTCATATCAAAAAAGAATCGAATTAAATTAAAATAATGTATTTACAATTTTAATTATCATAATGCATTAAAAATGTTAATTAGTTGTAATTTAATTCGATTTAGTTTAACCATTAGCCATTTACTTAAAACAATATTTTTAATTTATTTTTAATTTTTTATTTTGTTTTACATCATTTTTATCTTGTACCTTTCAAAATACATACATATGTCAGATACAAATTAAAATAATTTTTAATCTTTTAACGGACAGACAGTAGACTTGTTTTACTTATTCAAATAAGATAGAATAGAAGATAATTTATTTTTATTTTTGTTTTTAATATTCTAAAAACGTGTTAGAGAAACTCATTAAATTTGACGTTGTTAGAAAAGTATTAAATCTATTGCGAAATCAATTTAAATTATTTACGCGTTTAAATAAAAAATTTTGGTAAAATGTATTACCTTAACAGAACTAACAGCATAACGATTAACCTTGAAGAGAATTACAATATAAATATGTATGTATGTACATATGTACTTATATGTATGTATGTTTAAGCCTAGAGTATTATTCCTAAAAAAACAAACTATGTACATAAATGTACTTTAGACATACATATCGTTAGTATAATTCGCAAATGTGTTAAGTCCCTTTTTTCAAATTGTACAGGAGACACAAAAAACATTGTAGCTTTTTCAGTTTTTAAAATTTTTAAACTTTTTAAACGCAATTATTTTTACAAAATAGCTCTCTTTGAATGACTTAGATCAAAAATTAATAATAATTAATAATTAATATTCGTGAAATTAGCACGTGATTTTAATATCTTTCGTATTTTGTGGACTTAGCATTTTTGCTAACCACAAAATTACAACAACTTTAAACTACATACTGACATTTTTGTTGTCGTAAAATATGTATTTTGTATAGTGCTACCGTTTTGCATTAAAATCTCAAGTTTGGAAAAAAGTGGACTTAGCGTCTTTGCGAATTATACTAACGATATGTATGTATGTAGATTAAACTAATATATGATTGTAGCAGTTATACATTTTGTAAACCATCACAAGCAATATGTTATCCGGCCAGTAAGGAAATACAAAACTTCTGGGCCAAAAAAGCACGTCGAGGCGGTTCTGACTAAAAGAAATAAATTCAATATAGCATAGTCTCGGAAGAATTTTTATTCATATCTGAAAGTACAAAGAAATAGGTAGTCACACACGAAAAGTGATGAGTAAGATTTATAGACAACCTACTAGCAACATAGAATCAACTTGTAATCTTAGGACGAAATACAAAATATATTTATGTCTATGTAATGTTGCAATAAGTAATATCAGTCTGTGATTGGCAGTTAATCATTTAGTATGTGCTGCACTCTTGACGTATGTACATACAATGTAACGTCATTTCAACCATTCTATCAGGATTATGACCTAGGGTCTCACCCACTTATGTATGTACATACATACATAATTGGCCATTACAACCTTTCAGTCAGGATTACGGCCTAGCTTCTCGCACCATTCATGTTGTGTGTCTTAATTTTATACTTGAGTGGCGGGACCTACAGTTTAACGTCGACTCCGAACGACAGATTTTTGAGAAACTTTTTCGTGGTAGGTTTATTTACTCTCAGAGTTTTTGCCAGAAATCTGCTGAGAGGAAGTCGCCGAAGAAATATTTAATTTTTCATATTTCCATTTGATGTCTGGCCTGGGGCTCGAATCCCGGCTTTACGTCTAATAAGCAAACACACTACCTACTAGACTAAGGCAACAATAATAAGCAAGTATTTTACATGGTAATAATACTAACCAGTATAAAATTATTTCGTTTATTTCATTAAACTCTCGTACATTTAATAGATGTATGTTCATATGTACGTACATACATATGTTGTATTATTGGTAATAAATTAAGTTTCAAGTTGAAAGATAGATAATCTATAAATTAATTCTCATTCTGAATTACAACTTATCGTCTTCGAAGTACTTTTTTTCTCAATGAATTTGAATTCCGTCATAAAAAAGTTTAAAACTCAACATAGTGCTCAAATTGCATTGCAATTACATCAGTTTGAACATGTATGATGTAACAACCGTTTAACATTGCCAACGATGCATTTGCTTCTGCCGAAAACTTGTGTTACAAGACGCAACACAACGCAATGTAATGCTTAAAACAAAAGTTCAATGTACATTTAAGGCTTAATGCTATTTTTGGTTGAAATCCATTTGTACGAATAGTACCAAACACAATGGCAATGTACTGTATATAGTACAACCAATGAGTTGTTATAAATATTGTATGATGCAACTAGAAGGGTGTAAGCAAGAAAACACTACTAAAGCAGATATTGAAAAGAATGAAAACATTTTTTAATTAACATTCTTAAAAAATCTTAGTTTTTAAACACATAGTGCCTAACTATTAAGGAGTTAAGTTGATTAATTTTTGATATGAATTTTATCTGGTTCTTATTGTGAATATCTTTTGAACAAATGGTCTTTGAATCAAAACTTTTTAAATCAAGAAACATTAACAGAAGAGTGTACTAATAATGCACTTAAAGCAATGAGGGTCGCATTTAATCTTTCCATTACGTAATTAGCTATTTTGGTCGAATATAGTTTCCCATACTGATTTCTTTCAAAAAACTAATTCTCAACGAAGTTTGAAAGAGAGATTATTATTCTTATTATTATTGTCGTAAAGAAGTACTTCACAATCTATATGGGGCATCACTATAATGTCTCCTCCAAAACTATTGTTTTGACGAACTTCAGTGTTCTCGGTGTTAACATGCCCTGGTGATTCCTTCTGAGATACATTAATGCCTCAATGGTTCAAAGAATATGTGCTTATGATTCACTCTCATCATTAAAGGATCTACATTTTGGATTATAGGTGTTTCACATTCAGAACAAGTACACTTTGAGTCTTCAGTGTCCTGTCAGGTTATCTGTCTCTGATGTATTACTCGAATCTTCTCTTTTGTACATAATTTCCCACAAATGTTTTGATAACCTCCCACCCATTTAGTTTGAAAAGAGTGTTTGCCTCTATTTGTCTTCCCTTTCGTTGAGTATATCTTCCCCATTGGTGGCGTGAAAGCTCCTGCCCTCGTAATTTTATAGGTTTGATTGTTGAAAACTCCTGGCACCAGCAGAAACTATAACCCTATTTTGCTTAACACGTTTACTGCCGCGGCAATTTTCAGAAAACTGGCCACGCAAGTCAACATTGACTTTTTGTTCTTCTCCCAGAAGCCATTTACCGATACTAGCACTGGTATAATACGATTTTATTTTATTTAGTGAGTACGAGATAACTCGTAGATTGCGTGCCAACTACGAGTTATCTCGTAGTCGTCAGTCAACGTGTTAACTAGCTGCTTTAGCTTCACCATGCATTCCCTACTAACATCAAATTAAATTCATAAGAGCCGAGTGCTCGGATGGTGACTTGACCGTCAGATAGTATTACTGTGTCCCGTCCTTTAAGAGGGATGGATAGTTTGAAAAGCCTACGAATAGGTTTGGGAGTATAGTTAGTTCAGTTCTAGTACAATGAGTCAATTCGACCTCCGGGTACTGTATTTGTGTTAATTGACAAATACACGTCCTCTAACTTAGTTCATTCCTATTTAGCTAGGGTTTGAGTATGAATTGAAGACAGGTTTCAGCTGTTTCTGTTTAATATTACTGAGGGACTAACTCCCTGGGTATTTCCTAGCATTATCGATTAGTAGTTTAAAAGTTAGGAAAAATTTGTATTTCAAAAATATTTTAAAACCTTGCTTTGTCCCCACAATAAAAATTCACTTCTTCCACATGTTTTTATTTGTTTTTGCTAGACTTATACGTCGTCATTATATTTTAATTTATTTTTAAATTTATAATGTACGGTTATAATTACGAATACATATGTACTTAAATATTATTATATACTTACCTATACATAAAGGGTTTGTTTTGTTGAAAACCATTTTGTTTGTTTATGAGTACTTATCGGTAAACAAATAGACTAATTAAGAGCTTTTTGATGTTTAAATTGTAAACATTGTAAGTACCTGCGAACTTAAGCTTATTACAGAGCATCTTTGAGGCGTTTACTATGAAAACATACAATATTTATTTATTTTTTTAATTTCCATGGCAAAACATATTAAGAAACATCATACGAGTCATATATCGGTTAAACCCTAAATGGTATAATTGTACAAATAATTTACCCACAACCATCAACTGGTAGAAATTAATTATTTGTAAATTCGAACTTTCTTTACGAACAAAGTTCAAACGTTTTGGCATTCAATAGCACAGTGCTTAATACTTATTTTCACTCACAACTCTCGGTTACAAGCGAATGCGTTAACTCTGATTGTCTATTCACGAGTGTGTGTCAGCATCACTTTTCGATCTTTTTATACGCATTTTTTTATTTCTATGTATGGTAACTTCTTTATCTTTTTTAAGTGTTATTGTTGGGTATTTTGATCTATTTTTGGTTCTCATCTCGTAATTTCCTAAGTACTCGTTTGTCTATCTCTATTTACAGTATTACATGTAAATTTGTTTATTTTTTTTTGTCCGTTTAACATTATGTATGTGTGGTGAGGTTTTGAATAGCTATTGGACGAAGGATTCGAAAACAGGTTTCGTTACGGTCGGGCGGAGATATGGACGACGAAGCTAACTTCTTTTCAAACTAGCAACATAAAAGTATTCTACAAAAATCGGTAAAAATCCGATAAGAAATGGACCTAGTAGGGCAAATGGGGTGGATAGCCAGTCTCAAAGATTTCAAAACAGGTTAGCTTACGGTCGGACATTACTTGCGACCAGAGATATAGACGTCAAAGCTTATTGTTTTCATCATATGAGCAAAAAAATGTTCTATATAATTCGAGTAAAATTGTCGATGTTCTGCATTTTTTTTTTGAGCGATGACTTGCAGTTTTTGATTGTGGGCATGCATTTTTTTTTTTTTTTTTTTTGGTAGATGGCTTGTATTTTTCGGCTTAAAAATTTAAGTCTTAGGCGATGACTTAAATTTTTTAGTCGATGACTCGCATTTTTTTGGCCGATGTCTTGCATTTCTTTGGTAGATTATTTGCATTTTTTGCTCGATGACTTCCATTTTTTGGGCGGGTCTTTTAAAAACCAAAACTACGTATAAATTAAAAATCTGGTTTCTAAAAAATATATCATCTCAGGCTTATCATTACCAGTTCACACCGAATCTATTGAATACTAACTGGTTGTTGGTGGTGAAAGTTAAAGCTCTGATAACATTCGAAAATATTAATGAATTTTTATTTATATTTTTCAAAAATATAATCAGCTCTATATGCGATTGTTGTATATACAAAATTTATTCGTGATTATTTGTTGGCAAACTTCAATGGACGTATTAAAATTATAAAAATATGCATTTCAATATGCCAGACTATAGTATAATGTAATGTATCTGAGATTCGTCTTAATTGAACCTTATTAAGATAATAAAATAATTTTTCATAACTTATTATTAACATCTCATTTGTTCATTGATTTTTTTTTTTGGTCGATGACTTGGTCTTTTTGTCGATGACTTGCATTTTTTTATAAAGGGCAAATTTTTTTTTTGCTAATTTGAAGAGTAAATATCTCCGTCGCCTATATCTCCAGTCTGAAGTAACATAAGGAACCCTGTTTTAGAATCCTTGATACAACGGCTAGCTCCGAAAACCACACCTTTTTAAATTTTATCGAATTTTACCCGGTTTATGGAGGGCACTGCTTTCTGTTATAAAACAGTTAGCTTCGCCGGGTAGATCTCCTATTCCAAAGGTTACCCGAGCTTAACGAATCATTGATACAATAACTAGGACCGAGAACCGCACCTAAAAACTTTCCTTATGACACGGCTTTTATAAGCACACATGGGAACCACTACGAATTTTCTCGATACCCATTAGGAACATATTTTTAATCATGAAAGTGCATATACATAGTTAGTTAGTCTATTCATTTATATATTCTATGAGGCATATAAAGTGTTCCAAAAAGTTTTTAAAGTATTCAAAATATAGATTAACTCACTAGCTAAAAGAATTTGAAATTAAACATTTTGAAGTACAATACACAACGAATGCATAACGAACTACAACGGACGAAAACACGCGAACTATTTTAGATGCCTTATGCTGTTTTTTATTACAAAATGGTTTCAATTCCCAGAAATAATTATTAAATAATTTTATTAACATACCTATTTTTATTTTGATCTTTTCTTATCAGTACAAAAGTGATTTATAGACTTGAACGTTCCATTTTAATTTAAGAAATAATATTTAATATAAAAATACCCTATAAGATGTATACTAATCTTAAGTCATTATTTTGCAAAATTTGAATAATTCTATTCATGTCAAATTTGATTCATTTTGCTATCATTTAAAAGTCCATTTCGCTGCCTTTTCTATAAAAACATTCGTTACTATTGGCAAGCCTTATATATACTATGTTTAGATATGCACTCTTATTGAGTCAATATTCGGCATAATAATATACGCAGTTCAGGTGCTTAGTCAATATTTATTCGTTGTTGACATTTGATGCTCACTGAATATACTTATGACAGTGCTGCATTTTAAGTTTTACTCAATATTATAACAATTTGCGTATTTATTGCGCAATAATTAATTGAAACTTTATATGAAATACTGAGCTCAATAATGGCTTTTATTGCGATTTACGCATACCTGAACACAGTATTAAACGATTTTCATACTCACCATAAACCGAATAAACTGGCAATTAAATGATAACCCAAAGTTCCAGAGTTTCAACTATACATTACTTATGTATGTATATATAGTATGTAGCTGACGTAGTATTGGCCTGATGGACATACATAATAGATGACTGCTTGGGTTCATTGGTTGACCTATTGGAAGTCAGTCAGTCATCAAATTTTGACTGTTGCTACAGCAAGCACAAAACTATCGAATTTATTTCAATTATCAATGGATAGAGAAGTAATGGGTTTCTTTACGCTCTCCTCTCTATGGAGTGGGGACAGATGTTTGGAAAGATGTACTCTCAACAGCATAGTATATATATATAGAGAGACAAAAGCATTTCACAAACCTAATATTATGCAGCAGTCATAACTTTTGTTAAGAAATTGCAAAAATAGGAGATTTGGGTCCTCAGACTCAGAGAAGGGTCATCATCAGAACGGCGATTGTATCGAATTCAACATGTAGAATAAATCATCTGAACATCGCACATTGGGGTTTTTGATGCCTAAAATGGATATTAATTGGAAAATGAAATTCTTGAGTACCAAATATTTTCTTACATGAGCTGGAAGTGCACAAAATTCTGCATCCCTTTCTTAAAAAAACGTGTCTCTAGCAAGTACCGTTACATTACTATGCCTTTCTGAAGTGCTGGTTTTTTGATATTTTTTTATCTTTCTTGAAAAAACTAAATTTTCAGTGTTTTCAAAATTAGTTCTCGGCAAGTTTTTAAGTAAAAGTATTAAAAAAAAATATGGAGGCTTCAACAACAGACGATTGAGATTATATTTGCTTCGTTGTTTTTTAAGATTATGTAGTTTTTTTATTTTTAAAAAAAAATTTTGTGAAGGTCTATAAATTTGCAAGTTTTGTAGCATATATGGAAAAATAGTTGTGAGTTAAGCAAAGTTAAGCAAAAAAAATTTTCTTTTCTTAAACCTAAGATACCCTGTGAAATAATAGAAACAAATTTTTTTGCACTTTCTTGCACCTGATTAAAAAAAAGGAAGATATATTTTTGTACCTATATAATTTTTATCTATTCAATTTTTTGTATAAATTTATAAGACCATATTTATTCAATCATAGGTACAAACGTGAATACAATTTTTATTTCTCGAAGAGAACTTTATGAACTAGTTGCAAGATCTGGATTTGAAACCTTGACTGAAAAATCGCATTTCTTAAAGAAAAAACGCTTACACGTTTATTCCCAAGCAATAAAAAAATATTTAAGTTTTTAACTACACACATATAACATTTTAACAAAAAATTTAATTTTCCAATTGAAGACTCGCTGGAATACATCTTATAGAGTTTCTGAGCGTTTTCTTCAGAACAACAAGTACTGGTTAGATTCGTCAATAGGTTTCCCGCGCCAATCTGGTGTTAAGCGTGGTAGATCGAAAGTTGATTTCGACGATTGCAGTGAAAGAAGCAAAAGTCAAAGGAGTAAAGGAAAGAAAATTCTTCACCTTTGCTGGTGCGGACCAGAAGTAATAAACTACTCTTTAATACCAATTAACAGTTAACTCAGGAAGAGCAAGAAGCCCGAAACAAAAACTTCAAAATGAAATGAAAACTTGTTTGATACTCAAAATGATTTATTCTAATGTGTATTAACGTTTCTATGTTCAATTCTAATTTTATCTGGTTGTTAGATAATCTTTAACAGTAGGATTATAAAACTTTGTCAGAACAAATATTTTGATGCAATACGTCAGAATCAATCAAAAAATCAATTTTGAATTTTTTGGTTGTTAGGCCCTTATGCATTTCAGGTCACGATTTTTTTCTATTATGGATTTATCTTCTTTAAGCGAAATAAACGAAAAAAAGTTAAAAAAAGCAACCAGGAAAGCTCCCACGATTTAATATCCATTTTAGGCATCAAAAACCCCATTGTGCATCGCCTTGAAATCTGTATGGAATCACTTGGGTGCATATTAGGTTCTGGTCAGGGAATTGTTCTTGTTGACACCGAGCGGCATCCTGCAGTTTGTGAAAGCAATTAGGTTAGGGTTCGACCCTACCAGACATCAAAAACGAAATATGAAAAATAGAAAAATTTCTTAGGCGACTTCCTCTCAGCAGATTTCTGGCAAAATAAACCTGCCATGAAAACGTTTCTCAAAATCTGTCGGTCTGAGTTGACGTTAAACTGTAGCTCCCGCCACTCAAGTATAAATTTAAGGCACACAACATGAGTGGTGTGAGAAGCTAGGCCGTAATCCTGACTGAAGGGTTGTAATGGCCAATTATGTATGTATGTATGTAATTAGGTTTGGAGGATATATTATAAGGATACGCAAAACTACGACACCTATTCACGGTTATAGTAAAAATACAGTGGAACATGAAGTGACCTTCAAAATTTCACAAGATTGAAATATAAATCTTATTATATAATTGTAAAGAATCTTAAGTCGCCGTGGTCTAGTAGGTAGTGTGTTGGCTTATTAGACGTAAGGCCCCTAGGTCAGACAACAAAACTAAAATATGAAAAAAAATATTTCTTCGGCTACTTCCTTTCTCTCAGCAGATGTCTGGCAAAAACTCTGAGAGTAAATAAAAAATTGCCATGAAAAGTTTCTCAAAAATATGTCGTTCGAGACGACCTTAAACTGTAGGCCCCACCACTCATGTATTTATGTATATAAAGAATCTTAAGGGTATATTTTTGTTATTGTAAAGTACCTGAGTATGGATTAAGAACCACTGTCTAATAAATTATAGTATGAACTATAATTCGTAATGATGTTATTAAAACAAAACTCAAAATTGCAAATTATTGTTAACTTTTATATGTGTAAAGAGAGACATTCCTAATGAAAACTTGACATTGACGCAACCAGACCATTCACCAACATATCAATTAAAACTTTTCTTTTCTTATTTTTGCATTTATAAAGTTTTATTCTTTCTTATCAATTTTATTATGATTTCAGTATTAAATCACACACAAACACTTCTGAGATTGGGGACAAAAAATCATGATTTTTTCACTTGATCAACGAAGTACTCGTAGATGGGTAAATTGTTTAAAAAGAAACTACAATTTTCAGAACAGTTTAGAAGTGAACCTATTAGTGAATAGACAAAAAATTTCAAAAACATTTTCTTTAAAATGAATCGTTTTCAATTGCTGTTAAGCCTAGCTTTTATGGCAGGCTTTATATTTATTGGAGCGCAAGCAAATGATAGTGATGAAAGTGGCAGTGGTAGCAATGAAAGTGGTAACAAGAAACATAGTAAGAAGCACAACTATCACTTACCATCACCATTTTTTGGAGCACAAGGTTATGGTCAACCAAATTATCATTACAATCATCCGGTGTACGGCAGTTATTATCCTGTTCCAATGCCACACAATTATGGTTATCCTCCACCACCGCCACAGCCACAGCCTGTGCAAGAATCTTATGGTGCTTATCCTTATCCTTACCCTTATCCTTACGGTGGTCAATTTTATCAACCGCCGTACCCTCAGCAAAATGAACCTCAGGTTCCTCAAGGATTTTCTGGTATTCCCGGTGGCACCAGCAACATAAATCACTCTTTGAAAGTAAACAAGGAGTATAAGGAAGAAGTCCATCATTATCGACCCAATGACTCGACTGAATAATTTAATTTAATAAAGTTCATAGTGAATAAAATTGAAAATTTATATTTTGTCAGTTTCAAAGAAAATAATTTTTGGTGTTTTTATATACATAGTAAGTAGTCTAGTAGGTAGTGTGTTGGCTTATTAGACGTATAGCCCGGGTTCGTATCCCAGGTCAGACATCAAAACGAAATATGAAAAAAAATATTTCTTCGGCGACTTCCTCTCAGCAGATTTCTGGCAAACACTCTGAGAGTAAATAAAATTGCCTTGCGAAGTTTCTCAAAAACCTGTCGTTCGGAGTCGACATTAAACTGTAGGTCCCGCCACTCACGTATAAAAATTAACGCACACATGATGAGTGGTGTGAGAAGCTAGGCCGTAATCCTGACTGAAGAGTTGTAATGGCTAATTATGTATGTATGTATATCCAAACATAAAAAACGGGATTAAACATCAGGTCATCCTTTTTTTGCATCATCGTGCTCTTAAACTTAACATTTAACTTCAAATTAATATGCAGTGAGATACAGATATGAGAAGCAAGCTTCGCATTTCTATTAAATATACTAGACTACTACTTAAGCGGTCGTTCTCTAGTAATAAAAGATTTGTATTTATAATCAAAATCATTATTTCATATTGCAGTACTTACGAAATCCCAGAAACACGGAATAGAGTAACTTGACGAAACTATAACAGGAGTAGTGACTGGGACAGTCAGACTGCCCTTAGGGCCATTGCGTCGGTCTGGTGCAAATCACGGCTCGTTCGTGAGTGCAAAGAGTCGTTAAGGTCTGCCACCTCTACGGCTTCATCAATGGATGGGTCGGGGAGGAAGAGCAGAGGCGTGGGGGTAACGGGTCGGCTTGTTTTCTTTCTAGATGGCTATGGCCTGCTGTGGACAGTAAGAGAACAGGTTGGCTGCTGGGCTTGGATAAGGCCAGCTTAAGGTTGGTTGTCGGTTTTATCACGAGGCACTGCGAGATTAGGTCGCTGACGGGGATCTGGAACAGAGCTCAGCCGGACTATTGCAGGGCATGTTGCGATGAGGAGGAGTTAGAGACTATCGAACATCTCCTCTGTAACTGCCCAGCCCTTGGTAAGTTGAGGACCCTTGGCAGGGCCTTCTTTGAGAGTTTGAATTCTGTGTAGAGAGCCGACATCAAGGCTTTCCACAGATTCATTAGTGGCTTAGGCTGGTTGAGAGGTGCTAAGGCTTCATCAGTGTAGTCGCGCTCTCGCTTTTTATTGTGTCTGGTCTGTGTAATTCCTCCGCTTCCCATTCTCCCCCTTTCCTACAAACGGGCCTTTTGTCCTATTCCCTCTATTATCCTTCCCTCTTTAAGGACGTTGTACAATGGGTCAATTCGAACGCCGGGTACTGTACTTGTCATAATTGAGAAGTACACGTCCTCTAACCTAACCTAAACGCAAAGTCACCATAGCCTAGTAGGTAGTGTGTTGGACTTCGGTAACTTCCATTCAGCAGATTTCTAGCAAAAATTCTGAGTAAATAAAATTACCATGAACACTTTCTCAAAAACCATGTAGAAAATGAACACTCTACTCATGTAGAGGATTAACACACATAACATAAGTGGTGTGAGGAACTTTATCGTAATCCTGATTAAAGGGTTTTAATGACGAATTATGTATGTATGTTATGCAAACGTCTTGCCGCGCAATCTTACAGATTGTGGTCTTTGACAAAGAGTTCAATACATATCTGACTTCTAGAGTCGCCTCGCTTTACGTCAAACTTTTTGAATATTTTTACCAACTTAAAAAGACTTGAATCCTTTACATTTTCTTTAAATTAAAAGATATTGATGAGAAATAAAACAATTTTTCCTTTTGTTTATTTCATCAAAATAAGGAATTTTATTATTTAATATTTTGAATGTAGTTAGTTTACTTCCCGTGACTTTATTCGCTAGTTTAATCTCCGAACTGTACCAAAGGCGAAGCTAAAGTGAAGTTGCTGCAAATGTTTTACATCTAGTATACCAAATAGTTAATGCTCTCTCTGCTGAACTCACAGCGTATAAGAGAAAATAAATACAAGAGAGAAGTAGTAAGAGCAATTAAAAATAACAGCAATAAGAACAATTCAGGAAGTATAAGACAACAAATATGATTGGAATGTGTGTACCGTAATCTCGTATGATCAAAAAATATGTAACAATCTGTTTTTTATTTATGAAAGTTATACAGAGAAGATGCAAATTCTAGCACACTTAAATTGTTCCTTAACATCCCGCGCCGCCCTGAAACATGGTTTCAGAATATAGGTAGCTTTACTAATGTGGTGATTGGCCTTGTTGTCTCACCATATTGAGTCTTAAGTTTAACCACACGAACATTGCCATCGTCGCCAGGGTATGCCTTGATTACCTTAGCCATCAGCCATTTTGCTGGGGGTTGATGTTTTTCTTTCACTAGTACTACATTGCCTTCTGCCAAATTATTCTGCGTCTTGTTCCATTTTGGCCGTTGTTGCAGGGAAGTCAGGTATTCTTTATGCCAACGCCGCCAAAAGCCCTGAAACATGTTTTGTACATGTTGCCAATAGCCAAGTTTATTAACGGGTACTTCCGTAAGATCGCCCTCTGGCACTGAAGTATATGGACGTCCAATTAGAAAATGAGCAGGAGAGAGATAGCCAAATTCAGTATCTGGGACAACACCAAGGGGTCGCGAATTAACCACTGCTTCGATTTGTGTCAATAATGTATGCATCTGCTCGAATGTCAATTCTGTGTTCTTGATTACTCGTCTAAGGTGCAACTTAACTGATCGTACTGCCGATTCCCATATTCCACCCCAATGGGGCGCTATTGGTGGAATATATTTCCACTGTATTCCGTCTTCAGCTAAAGATGCTGCGACAATTTCGTTATGAGCTTGTGACATTAGTACTTGATGCATTTCATTCAGTTGCCGAGAGGCACCAATAAAATATCTCCCGTTGTCACTATAGATCAGACGACATTTTCCTCTTCTTGCAATAAATCTCCTTAACGCAGCAATAAAGCATTCCGTGCTCAAATCGGTTACAAGCTCTAAATGGATAGCAGATGTAACGAGACAAACAAACAGGCAAATATATCCCTTCGACCTTTTAGGGTTTCTTCCAGCGAATTGTTTTAATAAAAGAGGGCCAGCATAGTCACAACCTGAATTCTCGAATGGAAAGGCTTGTCGTACACGAATTTTAGGGAGGTCTGCCATTAGCTGATTGGTTGTAGTTTGACGTTGGCGAAAACATTTTAGGCATTTGAACGTCAACTTCCGAATGAGATTTCGAGCGCCAATAATCCAGTATGTCTGTCGAGCAATAACAAATAAAGCTGAAACACCTGGGTGTAAATTTCGTTCATGTAGGTCGTCAAGAATTAATGTAGTAATTCGACTACTCTTCGGCAATATGATGGGATTTTTAGTGCCAATATCCAGTTCCGAATTGCATAAACGGCCACCGACACGCAATAATCCATTTATGTCCAAGAATGGGTGAAACTTTAATAAAGATGAGCGAGAAGAAATTGATCCTTGTTTTTTCAACTGGGCTCGCTCATTACAAAAACAATTTTGTGCGTATTTCAGCAGGATAATTTTAGCATGTTGAATTTCATGAAATGAAAGACCTGATGTTTGAGAACTACGTTGATGGTTAGTCTTATAAAAAAATTTCAACATATAGGCCACTACACGAACTAGTTTCGTCCACTTAGATATCCGAGCGACAATTGATTCGAGGGGATTATAGTCCTCAACGGTACTAACCATTGCGCTGGAAATAGACTTCAATGCATCAAAAGCTTGTAGGTCTGTAATAAAATCATAATTATTAGAAATGTTCATCTTAGAATTGTATTTCAAATTATCGCTTAGCCAACTAGGTCCCTTCCACCAAAGCTCAAAACTAAGTAGTTTTGACGCAGACATTCCCCTAGAGGCGCAATCAGCTGGATTCTCTTTGGAAGCGACATGATCCCAGAATCTTCGAGGCAAATTGTCTAATATTTCAGATGTTCGATTGGCCTCAAACGTTTTTAATTTCAGAGGCGGTTGGGAGAGCCAAGACAATACAATCGTTGAGTCACACCAAGCTCGAATTTTTATACTGTAGGGTAATGAATCGCGAATACGTTTAAGTAGGCGTGACAATAGCAAAGCGCCGCATAACTCTAACCGTGGCAATGATTTTTGTTTGATAGGTGCAACACGTGTTTTTGAAGCAATTAGTGTCACCTGTGTAGCTCCAGAATCATCAACATATTTTGAGTAAACTACTGCGGAATAGGCTTGAATGGAGGCGTCGGAAAATCCATGTAGTTCCAGATTTTCATTCCCATTAGGCACGTATCGGGGCAAATGGAGATCTTCTAATACATGTAAATCCTCCCGATATTGAGTCCATAATATTGCAAGATCATTTGGTAGTGGTTCATCCCATGATAAATTTTGTGACCATAATTCGCGTAGTAAAATTTTGAACCGAACGACTACTGGAGCTAACAGTCCCATTGGATCGAAGATTCGTGAAACATCAGAAAGAACTTGTCTTTTAGTAGAGGCTGAGTTGGCTGCAAGTCTGATTTTATAACCAAGCATATCATCCGTCGGCTTCCAGAAGATTCCAAGAACCTTTTTGACATCTTCGTCAGGCGATTTGAAAAATTGATGATCTTCAGTAGTTTCTGATATTTTGGGACAGTTGGAAATCCATTTTCTTAATTCAAGTCCTGCAAGAGATAACAGTTCGATAAGATTACTTCGCATAAAAAGTATTTCCTGTTCGGTGGGAGCTCCGGTGAGGACGTCATCGACGTAAAAATCTTCTAAAAGTATTTTTGCCGCTACTGGAAAGTTTAACCTGTAATCATGGGCTAATTGCTCCAGAACGCGAACAGACAAATAAGGGGCGCAAGCTGTACCATATGTCACAGTACATAACTGGTAATGTTTCATGTCTTCTGCAGGGGATTCTCTCCAAATTATGCGTTGATAGTTTCTGTGACCCTCGAACATCCATATTTGTCGAAACATTTTTACAATGTCGGCCGAAAAAACATACCGATGAAAGCGAAAACGTAAGCAAACAGAAAACAAATCCCTTTGAATACTCGGTCCAATATGCAGCATGTTGTTGAGTGACACTCCATTAGAATCATGAAAAGATCCATCGAAAACGACACGAATTTTCTCACCAATAACTGGATGATGAGGCAAGTAGAAAACCTTATCGTCGCTGAGCTTTATTTCATCAGGCGTAAGTTCACGCATATGTCCCAGTCGCTCATATTCACGCATGAATGTTTGGTATTGTTTTCTTAGGCTCGCGTTTCTTTGTAACCGTCTTTCTACGGCGTAGAATCGAGACAAAGCTCCATTGAACGTATTTCCAAAAGTAGGATTTTCCAATTTGAATGGTAACTGGACCATATATTTACCATCGCTCGCACGCGAGTGAGTTAATTTAAAGTGAGATTCGACATACTCATCATCAGGATTTACCCGTACTTGGTGTTCAGGCTCTTCTATTTCCCAAAAACTTCGAAGACTTCGGTCGACATCTACGGTAGAAATGAGAGATATAGTACGGTTACTAACCTGGCTTGTTTCAGCGGAGGTAACGACCCATCCGAAAATTGTAGAAACCGCAAGAACGTTTCCTTGGAAATCAAGGTGTTTATTAAACGTGAATATGTTCCAAATATATTCAATACCAAATAAAATATCTATCTGTGATGACACATTATAGTATGGGTCAGCAAGGTCCAAGTCCTTTAACTGATGTGCAGATAGATTGTCAAAAGACTGTCTTGGAAGCGATGTCGTGATGTTTGGCAAAATATGTACCACTGCGTCAAATGAGTGCTTTGAAATACGAGATTGTACCATAATATGGCAAGACCCCCGAGTAGTTTCTGCCCTTACTGATGAAATTCCGCTTACTAAAATCTTCGAGGGCTGCCGTGCAAGTCCTAGGCGTTGGGCACAACTTTCGGTTATATATGACAATTTTGATGCAGAATCCAGTAAGGCACGACAGACTATCAGTTGACCATTTTTATTCCTAACGTACATTAGTGCCGTAGGCATAATAAATCCCATATTTGAACCTTGTTTTGTGATATGTGGTTTCAGAGTCAACGAATGGAATGAGACTGGACATGCGACATTAGCAATAGTTGACCAATTTCCAACTGTCGATGTGGGGGTACAGGGCAAAGGCGTCTTGGTCGTATTGGTAATAGGCCCTTCATCAGCAGCAGTGGGAGATGTATGTAGCAATGAATGATGACGTCTACGGCAATCTTTACATCTATGTTTTGATGGGCAGTTTAAAACAGAATGGCCACGTCCTAGGCAATTATAGCACAGAGTAGCATCTTTCACAAAAGTACGACGTTCATTTAGTCCAAGTTGCAGAAAGAATGGACATTTGTGAATTGAGTGTTCTAATGATTTACACTTGGGGCAAGAGGTAAATTTACTATTCGTACTCACCAGGCATTTTATACCATGACCTTTATTTAGGGTACCTTGTTTAGGTTGCGGTGTTGACTTACGATAACAAAGCTCCAATTCCTCACACCGATTATCCAAAAATTCAAAAAAATCTGCTATTGTGGGAGAAGGGTTATCACTGCTGGTAGAAATCCATCGGGCTTTTGATTCAGGGTCAATCTTGGCAAGTAGCAGATAAATGATCCACCAATCACGTTCAGTTTTCCCAATTGCATCCAGACCACGTATTATTTCATTAGCTGAGTCAGAGAGTTTTCTCAAGACGTCACCATTTTCTGTCGATATAGAAGGCAAGGCCATAAAATTTTGAATGAAGGAGTTAACTATATGTTTCGGACGATCATATCGGTCATTAAGTCGAATCCATGCGGTTTTGTATGCAGTTTCCGTAACTGGAATATGTTGAATAATTCTGGCAGCGTCCTCCCTCAATAACGACTTCAGGTAGTAGAATTTATGAGTGTTTGATAATGTCGATTTTGAATCAATTGTTTTCTCAAATAAATCTTTAAAACTGGGCCAATCTTTGTAGAAACCAGTGAATATAGGAATATTAATCCGCGGCAATTCGTTTTCCCTCTGTGTGGTAGTCACTGTCATCTTTTTAAGGAAATCTGCTTGTTGTTCTACTAGCTTCTCGATCCCCTCAGTATTCTTCTGGTGTTCTGTCGGCTTCAGACTATGTTTAGTTCTAAGGCTGTAAAGCTTACTGCGAGCAGCTAAATATTTTTCCTCATATGTTTCAAAATCCACCTCTGGGTCAGCAAAGTCGTCTTGGTTGCTAAACTGATAAATATCATCTGTTGATTTAAGAAATTCCTGCCATACTGTTTCCAATCGCTCCAACCGACACACCACCATCTCAAGAGTACAATCTTCTGGAGGGGCTTCAGCAAAGGAAAGTAATCTGGTTAAGGATCCTTTCAAGCGTCCTCTGTAGGCTATAAGTCTGCTCATATCTTCGGTCATTGTTGAATTACCCGTATTGATTGTTCGATTCTTTCCCGAAAAAATTAATTTAATTTTCCTGAAGTTTATTATAATGATTATAATTCCTGGTAGACTGGATCCTAAAATCCGGCTCGAAGGACCAGCTCTTATGATGAGAAATAAAACAATTTTTTCTTTTGTTTATTTCATCAAAATAAGGAATTTTATTATTTAATATTTTGAATGTAGTTAGTTTACTTCCCGTGACTTTATTCGCTAGTTTAATCTCCGAACTGTACCAAAGGCGAAGCTAAAGTGAAGTTGCTGCAAATGTTTTACATCTAGTATACCAAATAGTTAATGCTCTCTCTGCTGAACTCACAGCGTATAAGAGAAAATAAATACAAGAGAGAAGTAGTAAGAGCAATTAAAAATAACAGCAATAAGAACAATTCAGGAAGTATAAGACAACAAATATGATTGGAATGTGTGTACCGTAATCTCGTATGATCAAAAAATATGTAACAATCTGTTTTTTATTTATGAAAGTTATACAGAGAAGATGCAAATTCTAGCACACTTAAATTGTTCCTTAACAGATATTATTACACAAAAAGAAATGTTTATATATCAATATGATTCATTTTATTAAATTTGATTTCATTTTTAAATATTGTAAACTTCTTAAATTATTTATTATTTATTTTTTCTTTATCAAATCTTAATTGTTTTTATTTTTGTTTTTCTTTTAAATTTATTTCAATATTAAATATTTATTATTGTAAATAGCAAACAAAATTATTTTAGCTAAATTAGCATAAAAACAAGGAACAAAATGAAAAAATACAACACAAGCCTTTCTTTCTTCACTTTTCTATATGTTATATTTCACTTCTTTTTTTTTTAATTCATTATTAAACATTATTTTCAAAATTTATTGAAAATAAATAAATGAGACAAGAAAAAAAAATAATCATATCCAAACCAGTCGATGATAAATATAAATTTTTCTTTTGTTTTATTATTAAAAATTAAATAATAGAGATATTTTACACGTAGTACAAAGGAAGAAATACAAATACAAAATAAACAAACAATTACACAAAAAAAAAATACACACATACATATACATATAGATAGATAGAATTTAGTAAAGTTAATAATGAAAAATACTATTTTGAAGGATTAACTTTTTCCAGGTTACAACTTATTTTATAGAAAAATTGCAAATAATAATAAAAAAAAATACAAAAAACAATCATTTATATAACTAATAAATACATAAACAAATATATTAATCGCTATATAGTATATATATAATAGAATAGTTAATATTATTTTGTTTTTTCTATTTATATAAATATATTTAACTTAATAAAAAATATATTTTTTATATACACAAGAATTTATTATTGTATGAATTACTTATTATTTTTAATTTTAAATACAAAGTTGTCGGCAAAATACTTTAAAATAAGGAGCCAGCGAATCAAACTAGTCATGTCCTCAGTAAATGATCTTATTTGTTTTATTTTATTTTCAGGCTTACCAACTACAATTCGATTCTACCTTGAAATAATAACGAAAACTGACTTTTCGAACAAAAACAGGCATTCAAGAAACGAAACCCAGTCATTTGATCAATGCTTGATTAAAATGTCCGATGAAAAGAAAAACATCTTTGCCTAGTCTCTATAAAAAAACAGTCAGCGTGAATTGTTTGAGTCTGTCCACCAGCTCCTCAAATATCGAAGGTAAATTATAGATCCCATAAATCATAAATTCAAAGTCTAGTATTTTTGTTCGAAAAATTTAATTTTACGGTGGAAAAAAGAAATCTAAAAAATTAGCGATAATAATACACATTCGCCGAAGACATTCTCTGTGGATAAGAATATTATACGATTCAATGCGGTGCTAAATAGACATGACAAGTTTAATAGTTACTTAAAGTTGAAAATACGTAACTGTTTTCCAGAAAAAATCCTAAGATTTGTTTGAAAATGAACTGACGATATCTCAGGCGAATTCGGCTGAGGAAACTTTTTCGAAAGTTTCCGCATTCGATTTATCGGGTGTGTATTTCGGGACGAACTAAATCATGTGAATTTATTTAAATGATGTAGTGTGCTACTACCAATGGGTAGAGCTCCATACATACATAATTGGCCATTACAACCCTTCAGTCAGGATTACGGCCTAGCTTCTCAACACCACTCCTGTTGTGTGTGTTAATTTTATACAGTTTAAAGTTGACTCCGAACGACAGATTTTTTTGAGAAACTTTTCATGGCAATTTTATTTACTCTCAGAGTTTTTGCCAGAAATCTGCTGAGAGGAAGTCGCCGAAGAAATATTTTTTCATATTTCGTTTTTGATGTCTGACCGGTGATTTGAACAGTGACTTCACGTCTAATAAGTCAGCACACTACCTACTAGACTACGGCAACTTCTTTGAGCTCCATACACCTTATCGAATATTTATCCAATTTATTTAGCCCTTTCAAACATTTCCCAGTTTACAAAACAGAACTTTTTATGAAATAATTTCATCGTCCTTCATTTCCTTTTTTGCTAAGAATTTCTTCTACTATGAAAGGGTAAGAACGTGAAAGCAGTTTGCAGTACATAATTGAATGAAAGCATTCGCGCTTACTCAACATTCTTGCATTCTTTACTTTGGCTATGCATTTATTCAACACTAATTGCCACTGACATTGGTGTGTTCGAATTCTCTATTTTTGCCGATTGTCTTTGGCAAAGTCTTTCTTAAAATGCTATCACCTAGAAAAACAAAAAAAAAAACACTATCAAGACATTCTTTCGGTGATTGGAATATACATATGTACATATACAATGTACATAGGCAAATACTTCGGAAATAAATTTTGTGTTTCATTCAATAGGCATGTTAACCATTCACAGCGTTCGTTTTGTATTCGTTACTTTTTTGAATGGAGGAAGATGACTTTAAGACAAGACATTGTGTTGTCATTCTTGTTTAAATAAAATAGTGTCGGTTAACAACAATGTGGCTAGGCAACTAGCTCATTACAAGCCATTCAAAACGTACTCCGGTTCCCGTTATCTATTTTTTTTTAACACGGAGAATTCCTGGTTCATCTTCACCCCTAGAAAAATTCCTTATTACTGTTGGGCTGAAAATTTCGTAAGGTAATACACAGATGGTGGTATTAGTGTTAAAAATAAGCTTTCTATTTCATTCTAATCAAATTAGGGAGAGTGCTTGAAATTAATTCGTTCGTAAAGAACGAACCTTCTTGAGAGCCGAATTTTAAGAGAACATAAAATATAACTTGTGAGAAAAACCAAAAAATCAAAAATCGTGAGTTTCAGAACACCCTGAAATTAGTTCGGCGTTTTTAAAATCACTTGCGATTTCAAATCGTGCGATTGTCAGAACATGCCTGTATATCAGTATTTTGAAATACGTAAACTATAATATTCATCGAATTGAAAAGAGTAAAACAATCTACAACTTTACTGAAGCGTTAGAGCATATGTTAGTTTATGAACTTTTTAGCCCAACTGTTATACTACCGTTCTGCCTTTAATATCTATTTGAAGCTTTGTTTCATTTTCAAACGTCTATCTAACACCGAATTAAAGTTTTGTTTAAGTAAATCAATATAAAAATAACAGCAATCATTATATTGAAACTAAAATATGTTTGGAGTATTATTTTACAGAAAATTTTCAAATCAGCAACATATTTAAGCTTGTGTCTTACATTCATGTGTTATTATAATTAATTTTGTATTTCTCCTTTTATTTATGATTGTTCATAAATCATGTTACGTTCATGATTGTTCTTTCTTTTTTTGGTAAACCACTTGTAATTACGTTTTAGAGAAACATATGAAAAACATAGGCCCCGATTATGGTTCACAACAGTTGTAAATTTAGTGTTGTAGTTTTAAAATTGCGATTATGGTTCACAACATCTATCGCTAGTGTTGTACTTTATGTTGTGTGTGTTCACATAGCCCGATTATGATTTACAACAGTTGTTTTTAAGTGTTGTCAGAACTGTCAAAAACTTACAACAGCTCATTAGCTGTTGTCTTGTTGCCGCATTCAGTTTAAAAAAGAAAATGTATAAAAATTTGTAAGTATGTATATAACAGTGCATATAATTTTTTGTGGAAATTTTAAAAATTATAAATAACTGGAAATATTTTATAGAAAAATAATCACTAACAAGCAGAAGGAAAAGCTGGTCGAGTTCATGACAGCAAATTCTGACATTGGCAAGTTATCATTTGGAGCAAATAAGACTCAGCACAAAGAGACGTGGGAGAAATTTTCATTGGAGCTAAATGACTTGGGTCCACCCATTAGAGTTTCAAAAGAATGGCAAAGGGTTAGTAGATGAATTGTAGCATTTTTAAGGCGTGGACTCATTATAAAGCCAATTTGAAATGAAAACTCTCTGCCAATAGAAAAAAACTTTCAAGTTACTGGTAGTGGTCGGTCGACGGAAATTAGCAGGAAGGGTTGGTGTTTATGCAATGGAAAGTAAATCCAAATGGATCTGCAATGGGATTGCAAATTCAAGACGCTCGTCATACGATATTGAAGGACATTAAACTAGCACTAACCAGTGAAAACAGCAGTTGCCGAAAAGCTACAAAATACAAAAAATAAGATGGGGTATGAGCGTCTAAAAACCTTAAAAAGGCAAGAAAAAAACCAACAGGAGATATTGCTCACGATAAACGTCTTGAGAAGGGCTCATATAAAAATGATCAAATAAATAAAAAATGCTAGAAATAAATAGGGAAAAAGCTGAATTACAAAATGAATTATTAAAAGCCAAACTCCTTTTGACCCAAAAAAAACTTGAAATGTAAATTATTTACGAACTTGTATTTTAGCTTTAAGTAACTATGTGATCTAAATAAATTTTAATGTGACAAGAAGGTTTTTTTATATTTATATATTTTAATTTGAAGTACTTTTGAAATGAATTTATTGCAATACATACATAAAATATAAACGCTAATAAAATTAGCCTTTATTTTTAATTGTCATGTTTTAACAAGAGTTAAAATTTGTGTTTTATGTAGGCTTTTTGTTTTTTAACGTAATAATTTTTGTTTTCAATTGGCAGTTTTATACACTCAGGGTTGTATTTTCAAGGAAAAGTGTACTAACATTGAAGAGCAACACTGTGACATACACAACATCTAGATGTTGTAAACCATAATCAAGAAAGTAATAAATGTTGTGTTGTCTCTGTTACAACACAACATTTATGTGTTGTGAACCATAATCGGGGCCATAATTTCAAATCCTTTTTTGCTTTGTTTTTTTTTAAAGCAAACGGTTAGGGACCTAGTAGCTTATTAAGATTCATGGCTGTGTTTAGCCTTGAACTCACGTTTTTGTTAAGGGTTCCTTAATTAATTCAAAGGAATCATATTTTTAATATTGTTTTTTTGTTGTTATTAGACTTTGCGAGTTTTAAAGCAATTTTTTTCGTTTTTCCATTGTATTTTTTTCACGAAATTTTTAAGTGTTTTATATTCACATTTTTTTTTGTTTTGTTTTATTTAAATATACTTTTCAAATAGCAAAATTTTTTTATATCTTTTATTAACTTTTTTAATATTTCGTTTGTAACTATAAAGATATTTTTGTTGTAATAGTTTTGTTTTTTTTGTTTGTTTTATATAGGAGACATGGGTTGTTTGTTTTTTTTAATTTTTTTGTCTAAAAATATTCATATAGGGACAGAGCTTTTAGCATATGTTATTTGAAATATTTATAGATTACTATAAATGCTGTGTAGAATATAAGCTAAGGGTCTAAAGGCTCGCTGTCATTGTTTACATATGTCATGATTGAAACTTGTCAAGAAAATCGTTAGAAATAGCTTAAAGGAGAGGGGGTAACATTGAAATAATGAGGCCTTCTTGGAAGGCATCAGAATAAAATATATATATTACTACACTTACTTAAAACACAGCATGTATTTTAATCTTGTTAAATTTAATTTAAACAAAAAAGTATATCCGCATATAAATTTTTTTTACGATAAATACAATTCATAACTACTAGAGCGAAATTTTATTGTAATTAAATTTGTTTTTAATTTAATGTTTTGTTTGTTTGTTTATTTTCTTAATATTCTGTTTAATAACTATTATTTATTGTTTAATTATTATTGTTATTTATAATAAAAAAAATTAACGTTTAATATTTTGTTTTTTTTTTCTTTTTTTTTCATTTTGTATATACAGACAGAATAGTAGTGTTAAATTAATATTTCATTATAGTTGTTGTTGTATTGTGATTTTTGTTTTTTAAGAAATATCTATACGAATTGTTTTATCTGTTATTTTGATTAATTTGTTGTTGTTGTTGTTGTTGTTATTGTTATTTCTTTAAGAATATCGTTTATCATTTTTTTTTTTTTCTTTCAAACAATTTTATCATTATTTTTATTACTTTTTTTAGCCTTTGCGGCAATAGTTTTAAAAATACTTTATTTAATTATATTAATGACGCGAGAAACATTGTATTTTTTTTCAAAATTTGATTCTAAAATTATTTTTTTTTTCGTTTTGTCGTTTCTCTTGAATAAGAGGAAGTGCCGGGATATATATATGTATCTTAAGAGGAATTTTAAGGATTCATTGGCAAAGACATTCATTCATTCAATCAATTATTTTACTAGTTTTGCTATTTCGAAATGCACTTTAACACGTAGAGGAGGAGAAACACACTATATTGATTTTATCTTAATTGTTATTAAATTATTTTTTCTTTTTGATTTTTTCAGGTATTAATGAAGACATAAGGGATCAAGCGGAAGTTTCGTTTGGTTCCATCCAACCTTCACTATCGTCATCGCTATCCGAATCTTCCGATTCGGACAGTTCTATAGCCACACGTCTAGCCAATATAGAAGCTACATCATGTAGACCAGTGTTACGCTCAATTTCTTTCTGTTCCGATTTTTCCACTTTACGCAATGTTATACCTGAAAAAAATGCAAAGGTAATCAATCACAAGTGACTGTAATTTTTGTTTTTATAATTATGTGTATAACTCTTACCATCTCTTATAGCCTTCATTAGATCGGATCGTGTATCATGGAATGGTGGTAAGATTTTCTTAGGTTGCGGTTTCGGTCCACCCATCATTCCATTGGATTGTATATCACCATTTGGCAATGATTTTGGCATAATTTGATGAGGTCCTTGATTTATAGGCGAAGATCCGTTTTCGTCTAGTGGTGGAGGAGGAGGTGGCGGTGGTGGTGCCGCATTTGGTGGTGATAACTTTGGTTCGTGCTGCAAAATGATGAAAAATTAAAATTTAATATTGATATTCGGATATCATATTCTCCGAATTATGATAATTTCATACAAAATTAAATATATAACATAGAATTTATGCAGCCGACGTTACGATACGTATTTAATGAATTCCTAACACCATAATAAAAAGGGCCAATATGGTTTTTAACCAATGAAATGAATTCTTTTATTTTCCTTTCTTTAAGAAACACGGGATTGTCATAAAGTATAGGTGGAGGTACAGGTGCTGAGGTTTTCTATAAGGAACTCGCTCTTGAACTTCACTACAGGTTGAATGGTGATTGCAGCATATTTTAGGCGGAGATTTTCGCAATGTTGAAGGCTGTATGGGCTCAACAGCCCCTGACGGCCCCTCTCGGAAACGGAATCTTACATGATTTTCGTTGACAGTCAGGCTGCCTTAAGGACCATTGCGTCGGTGTGGTGCAAATCACGGCTAATTCACGAATGCAAGGTGTCGTTGAGGACTTTTGGACCAGACCGTATCCGTCTATGCTGGGTTCCGGGTCATACGGAATACTGGGCAATGACGGCGGATGCCCTCGCTAGGTTAGGTTCGCTTTCTGGGGGCGATTTAATAGTTGGTCCAGACCCCCCAGTCTGCCACCTCTACGCCCTCATCAATGGATGGGTCAGGGGGGAAGAGCAGAGGCGCTGGGGGAATGGATCGGGTTGTCAATGTCTCTCGATGTCTATGTCCTGCTATAGACAGTATGAGAACAAGTTGGCTGCTGGGCTTGGATAAGGCCAGTTTAAAGTTGATTATAGGGTTTATCACGGGGCAGTGCGAGATTATGTCCCAGACGGGGATCTGGATCTGCAGGGTATGTTGCGATGAGGAGGAGTTAGAGACTGTCGAGCACCTCTTCTGTAACAGCCCAGCCGTTGGTAGATTGAGTTGAGTACCCTTGGCAGGGTAAGAGTTTGAATTCTGTGTCGAGAGCCGACATCAGGGCTCTCCACAGATTCATTAGCAACTTGAGCTGATTGAGAAGTGCTAGGGCTTCATCAGTGTAGCCGCGTATGCCCCTTTTTGTTTTGTTTGGTCTATGTAAGTCCTTCGCTTCCCATTCTCCCTTCCTACTTCCTTTCCTTTTTCCTATCCCCTCTTAAAGACGTTACGTACAATGGGTCAAATCGACCACCGGGTACTGTACACGTCCTCTAACCTAACCTAACATGTATTGGTTGAAGTGATGAGGAGTTTTGTTGATTGCAGCAGCCTCTTAATTGTTAATTGAATTGAACATGTATTGTTCAGGTTTGTAGTCAAGAACTTTAACCACAAATACTGGCAACTGCTTAAGGTGTAATAGAAACAAATGCAGTAGATGGCTTTTAGTGGTATGAAATGGATCGCTCTCGACAACCTAGAGGAGAAATATATAGTTGTAGTCGAATTTCTTTGAGCCAGAAAAAACGATAGTTGAGCCAGTTTAAAGGGTCAGAAAGTTTTTGTTATCCTTAGTTATTTATTTATTTATTAATTACAATACAATTACAAATTATATTCTAATTTTTATACGAGCGAAGTAACTTGAGCATATGCTCGGTGTAGTGTCACAGACCAGAGTCTCTGGTGGGAATCGAACCCACGACCCTCACACTAATAGTCTAGCACACTACCCACTAGACTACCAGGGCACCCTATCCTTAGTTAGAACAGCGCAGAATCATTTAATATGGATTACTTTTCAACTGGCTAGGTTAGGTCGGAGTGGTAGCTGTGATATCACAAAGCTCACTTGAGCACGCATAGCGGCCCGTTGTGATGCCAAGGGTGAACGCAGTCCCTGTACTGACCAAGTTCCACCAAAATCAGGGAAATAGAAGAAGTTGGTCAGCGCAAGGGCTGCACAACTGGCAATCGAATAAGAATTCTGTTTTATCAAGACGAAAAACAACAAATAATTGTTGAAACCAGTCTACATATGTCAAACAATTTTGTTGATAAAAATTTAATGAATTTTGTAACGGAATTACCTTAAAAAAATTGGCAACAAGTTTTCTTTTTTACTACTTCTCTCTAATAAACGTATTTCACTTACCTGATCTGGCACTGGCGGTGGAGGTGGCAAATCATTTAGTGAATTCATCTGCTGTTGCATACCACCACCCATTGTCATATTGTTGAAACTATTTATTGTATTATTTAATTGTGCCATTACCAAGGCATTTGCATCCTGAACACTATTACTTGGTGCCAACTGTGGAGAGCCAGCTCTCGATGTACTATTCGTACGTGCTAATAATTTCGCTGCAATATGGCCACTGCCGCCACCATTCAATTGAGCCAACATTTGTGACGGTGATGTTGTGTTAATCATACCATCCGGTATGGGTGGTGGTGGTGGCAGAGCATCACGACTTGTAGACATGCTACGGCCACGTGTAGGTGTATTTGCGCTGGAAGCTGTTGGTGTATCACCATTGCTACCATTCGATGGAGGTGCTGGTGGTGGCTGGGATGGTCGCGGTTTGGTACGTGATGGTGTACCAGGCGCATAAATTGGCTCTGGCGACATAGGACCTTGACCAGTTTGTCCATATAAAGCATGCGACTGATGATAGAGGGCATCATCATACATTTGTTGCTGTTGCTGTTGTTGTTGAAGATGTGACTGTAGTTGCTGATGCTGTATACCAGCTATACCCTGATGCTGTTGCATTTGTTGTGACGGATGCATGCCATTGGCAGCATAAGCTGTTGTGGCATACTGACTGCCACCTTGGGCGTTCATTATATTACCTGCTGTTTGTGGCGATAACGGTCCATAGACACCATCAATTTGCTCCGATTGATAACTACGTCGCAATTCGATGGAGTTGGGTCTTGCCGGTCGTGTTTCGTAAATGCCCATACCTTTAAGAAATAATAAAAATATTGCAAATAAGTATTGCGGTTTTAGAACATATCAGTAAATAATTATAAAAAAAATAAACAGTTTTACGACAAAAGTAAGTACAAAGAAAAAACACTGAACACATTAAAAAAGAAAAAGAATAAAAAATATGCACAATTTTTTTAATTATTATTTAATCAAAAAGAAGTCTATAATATTAACATTAATTTAAAAATTAAATATTATACTTAAGTAAGAATACATACAGTGGTTCATATTCGTTAAAACGCACCGGGATTGTTCAATCTATTGTTCAAATATATTTTTTTTTTAATTTAAAAGAATTATGTTTTTTTAGATGATACATATGAACTAAAGTAAACAAACTTTGATACGTTTAATCGAATTCTTGCCACTGTATATAAAAACATTAACATTGAAAAACATTTTTGATGTTGGTATTATTATGACATGGACTGTACGACAGCAATGGTTTTTAGAAGCCAATTACTTTTCTCAAAACGAATTAATTTTCGAAATTTGTTAATAGAGAGTAGGCGCATGAACAGTTAAGACATCATATATTTTTATAATTTTTTTCAATTATTCTATTTTTATTAAAAGCGACGTACAGAGCACTTTGAGAAAAATGTAGAGTGAATAAATTTGATAAAGAGTTACGGGTATGTAAAAAAGTTTAAAATAGTCATGTGAGGTATATTATATCAAGAAAAGGGATGAATAGTAGTAGTTGCAATGCTCCAACAATACTAAAAGATTTTTTTGTTTTATAAATATAAGCAAGAAATAATATTATATTAAACAAAAAAGCAAACAATTATATAAAAAGGATTAAAATAATAACAAGAGAAAGAAAAAGGATGAAAAGTCATAGTTTTTTTTTCACTTCCCTCTTTGAAATATTTTCTTTTGTACAGGTCTTGGCAAGTTCGTGAGTAGCCTAATCAAGGATAAGGATTAAACAGCAATTGGGTAGTTTGATATGAATGATCAACGTGAATTTAGCGATAGAGAGAGGTGAATACATTTTATTTTTATGCGATTATTTTTAAATCTGTTACTTCTTTATGATTTAATTTGAATGCTTTCATTCTGACCGCCATTATACATTTATTTATTTCGCTGTGCTATTAATTCTCATTTTTTTATGACATGCTGGTGGTGAATAAAGGTCAATGCAAGTTATTTTTATTTAACCTCTCTCTCATAATTTTTATTAAAGTGAATAATTCAATTACATATGTATATACAGTGAGCGCCATAAGTAAGTCAACACCCACTATAGTTTTAAATTTTCTATTGTGTTCCTAAGTATAAAAAAAAGTTCCTTTATCATGAATTGTTGTTTTTGTTTTAACATTTTATAAGTAATAAATAAACGTTTTTATTTTTGGAAATTTATTCGACTATTTTCATTTACTTTTCTCGATATCCTAAGAAAATGAATTATTTCAGTGGTGTTTACTCTCTTTTGGCGCTCACTGTATGTATATATATATTGAAACACACATTTACAGAGTGCCAGTGGAAGATACACCTCCCTCCCTTCCCTCCTAGAGAAAAATTTTAAAAATAACTATAAACAATACATACATTTTGTTTTCTTTTTCCGAACAAGCTATTCGAAAAATTCTTATATAAGGAGTAAAAAGAAATCCATTATATGAGGACGTTACAAAAATTTGCCGACATGACGTAGTATGCATTGCGTTAATATTTTTTTAACTATTGATTCTACTCTACCAATTGAGAAGCGGTATTGAGTGATCATCGGCTGAAGATGACATTATACATGTGAAACAAACAAACAGCCCAAGTAATACATACGTATACTGACTTGTGACAATCGTGTCCAAAGAATTGGAAGACAGTTTCATGTGAAGATAAGGTCATGGAATCAGCCTTTGTTTTGTTGCGTTGATATTATGCTAACTTTTTGCAACGTTTAAAGGACGAAATTGAGGAGAAAATGCCGTACTAAAAGCAAAAGGAAGTATTGTGAAGTATAGTTTCACATCCACAGATACGTTGGTCAAAATCAATGTTTGAACTGTCTCATTATGCACCCTATCCTAGGTCTACATTAATTCGCTCTGAGTGTTTTATAGTGATTTACCAACAATGAAGAGGTAGTATCTGCGATTTGATATTGCTGGGTGGAAAAATGCAACCAAAAGGAAATTCTGTTAAAAAAAAAATAAAGATAAGTTTGCTGTATTCCCTTTATTAGGTCGTCTAATTTTGGCAACGCTCTGTCACATAAATCATCTGGTCACATGAATAAAATTTTATTACATGAAGTTATAAATATCATAAAAAATTGTACTGATCAATCAGCGGGCGTAAATTGTGGCAGATCCAGTAATTGCGGTTAGGAAAGTTTGTGGTGGGATTTAAGGGAATGAGTAACTACCATACGGTCAAACTTTTAATTTGGACTTTTACATACACATACATGATTTGTCATTAGAAGTCTTCAGTCAGGATTACGATTTAGCTTCTGACACCACTTATGTTGTGTGTGTAATTTTTATGTAGGAGTGGCGGAACCTACAGTTTATAGTTGGCTCCGAACGACAGATATTTAAGAAACTTTTCATGGCAATTTTATTTACTCTCAGAGTTTTTTGTCACAAATCTGCTGAGAGAAAGTCGTCGAAGAAATATTTTTTCATATTTTGGTTTGATGTCTAACCTGGTGTTTGAACCGTGGTCTCACTTCTAATAAGCCAACACATTGGCTACTAAACTACGGCGTCTTCATTAAACTTTTTTAAGGAAATAATCGCACACAAGCATAATTGTGTTTCACATAACAAAAATTACATGAAGCATCAACAACCTGATTAGGTTGTTCTAATGCATACATCTTATTTTGTAAACTAATCCCTAAGTTATAACCATGAGCTCCTGTGAATGACTATGGATTTTTTCTAATGAATAATTCGCCTCTTGAGTTTCTGATAAACACATAGCCACATAATAGGGACTGAAATTACTGAGAAAAAAGTCGAATGGAATTAATTTATAAAACAGTACACATCACTTTAATGGTATCAATGATAAGTTTTTCTTCGACTGTGAGAACTTACATTTGGACTCTACTAGCATAATTATGCTTAAACGTGTCAAGAGATCTAATTTCTATATTTAATCTTGTTAAGCGTAAATTGCCATGTTTACATATTTACGCTTAAAATAAAATTGAAATGGTATAGCGCACAAGGTCAAGTTTAAGCATATCAAGAAATAAACGAATCACTTAAGAAGATAAAAAATGATAAAAGTCATAATAAATATGAATACAGAAGCAAAATAAATAAATTTAGAAATGAAAGGAGACATAAAATATATGTATGATATCAATAAATTTAATGAAAGGAAAAAAAACAAGAAAAATAGAGGTGGAAAAATGTGTGTTGAGGTGCTTTGATGTGAGACATATTAAAGACAAACATTTTCAATGGGTATAGAGAGAAGTGTTTTTAGGAAGGTTGTATTAGTAGTATCAGAAATATATATAAATACAATAAAATATATGTATTAAATACATTAAATTATATTTATACAGTTTAATTTTATTTATAACAAATTATAGAATTAAATTTTGGTTTTTTTTTTTATTTTATTTTTTTTTCAGTTTGATTATATGTTTCTATTTTATCTGTTTTTTAAGCTAAAATTTTTTTTAATAAAGAATTAGAAGACACAATGCTCTCTGACCTGCAATGGCAACAGCAGTTTGCTTCGCCAGATTACTGTTATTTTCCAAATGTGAAAGCATATTATAAGGTTTAGCATTGCCTGGAAAGTATACAGACGACACAGAAAATAATGATAATGGTGAAAATGATAACTCGATACGACAATGAAACTTAATATGTTTTTTTTTCATTCTTATGAAAACAAAATAACAATTGAATAAAAAGAAAATAATTGCTGCAAAATTATGATAGTAATAAACGCAATATTTTAATAAAAAGAACATTACTTGGCAAATGAATGGAAATATTAGTTTTAATTAGAGACTTTGGATATTTTTTTTAATATATATATAACTCCCTAATTAAGTTACTGCCTTCCAATGCTATTATAATCAGCATTAAGTCTTCAAGCGTACCCTGAATTAACTTTGTCACAGTTTCACTAGATACGACCTCCCCTTTACCCCACCGTGTTTGTATTTTGAAGTTGTGCTTTTCACACCATACATGTTACATACATAATTGGTCATTACAACCCTTCAGTCAGGATTACAGCTTAGCTTCTCATACCACTCATGTTGTGTGCGTTAATTTTATACTTGAGTGGCGGGACCTACAGTTTAACGACTCCGAACAACAGATTTTGAGAAACTTTTTCATGGCAGGTTTATTTACTCTCAGAGATTTTGCCAGAAATCTGCTGAGAGGAAGTCGCCGAAGAAATTTTTTTTTTAATATTTCGTTCTGATGTCTGGCCTGGGGCTCGAACCCGGGCATTACGTCTAATAAGCGAACACACTACCTACTAGATACCTTTAATTTATTATTCTTATAATTTTTCATTAGGAATATTGAATATTATATTTTAATTTCATTCGACGTTTTCAATAGATCTCCAAAACAGTGGTTTTGTAAATAAACCACTTCTGCCTAAGTATTCCTTTTTTAGGTATACTGTCTGTGTAATTATTTTGAATGCGTCAAGAGTTTGAATATGACCTCTTAGCGAAATACTATGATTCTGATCATTTGGGTACTATTTTTTTTTAGCAACATATAATTATTGTTTTGAGTTTAAAATGGATACAATGTTTGTGGTTTTTTATCTTATGCCGAAAGAAAATCGTCTAAAACTTGTCTAAAGATCAGAATATTACCTTTAGGGCCATTATTACAACTTGCCATTAACTAAAAACAGGATTTTAAAGGGCAAACAACTTGATTTTCATTATTATGAGTACACAATAGGATAAAAGTGAGCGTTAAGCTAAAGAGAAGATCATCCTACCTTTAACTTTTAAAGTTGACTTTATCTTTGAACTTGCCATATTAATTATATTATATTCAATATGGCAACCTCAAATATAAACATGAAAAATATACATTAATATATTAATAGTTTTTCAAATCAAATTGATATTGAGATATTCATTATATTTATTTTAAAACAAAAACTCAAATACAATAAAAAAAACCAAAATCTCAACAGACAAATTGTATAAACAAATAAAAAGGCACTTCGTTGCCACCGCGTTTTTAAAGCACTTGTTTAATTGACAGTGCTATCGACATTGCTCCGGCATTGCCATATTTTTCAAAAAGTTTACTTTATTTTATCTGTAGGTTATAATAACGACAACAAGTTAAAGGTAACTTTAGCTAAAGAGAACTTTAAAGTTAAAGGTAACTTTAGCTAAAGTGAACTTTACAGTCACCTTTAACTAAACTTAACTTTAACGGCAAGTTGTAATAATGACCCTTAGAATAAAAACCATTTAATAAATGTATTTTAAAAGGATAAAATCTAATAGATATATAATTTGATGATTTATTAATACAGTTTGTTATTTGTTTATTTAATTATATTTAAAGATTTTAAGCTTGAGTTTTTATTCTACACAACGTGAAGTGTTTGCAGTCGTGACATGAATTAAAAAAAATGTTCTGAAAATTCGAGTATCTAGGAATGATTTCAAGTGAGTATTTATTTTAATTTCATTTCAAAAAATTATTTAAATCAGCCGATTAAAAATTCGAAGTTGCTTATGAAAAAGCAATGTTTTCATAAAAGACTACCGTAACAATAAAAATCCTTAGTGTTCCTAAAAAAACGTTTATTTTTTGTTTGCTTTGGAAAAATTATGAAAAAACACTGGGGTATCGTTATTTCGAAATCACTATGAATTGAGTAAAAGCTTTTAATGATGACTCGATAAGAAGTTAGCAGAGCGTTAATGATTTATGTAAGAAAAACAAATGAAAAAAAGCTGCATTGATCTATTAAGGAAAAATATTTACAATGAAGAAGGAAATTTTTTCTATAAACTAGAACACTAATATTTATTGCTTTTTCGCTCAGCGCTTAGCTTTAGTATGATTTTTTTGTTTGCTGTGAATTAGCTTTATTGCTTTAATTTCGCTTTAAACTCTTTCGTGCCGTTGTCGTACCTACATGTTAAATCATCAAAGTTGTTTGTGCTGATCACATTCGGTCTATGGCGATTTAATAATGTACCAACACCACCTAAATCTTGTAGTAGCTGTTGTGATTGTTGCTGCACTAGCTGATATTGTTGCAGATGTTGTAGTTGTAATTGTTGTTGTTGTTGTGATTGCTGTTGTACCGTTGTCGTACCACTCTCACTATCAGTGACAGTGTGTATTTCAACTAGTTGTGCTAAATATTGAAAATCAATAATTGATTTGTTTTTTTTTTCTTTACAAATATTTATTTAAATTATAGTACTTAATGGAAATGGAGAAGTAAATGAAAAACGGCAAACGGACAGATATGATGAAAAGGGAAAGTTAAACATTATAAAAAAGTCTGTCTGCGGCATTTTTTGATTAAACACCACATTTTTCATTTACGAATTTATATTATCATAGAAAATATTGGCTAAATAACTTTCAATACTATTGAAGTCAAAGTTTTGCACATACATAAGTATACATATTGTATTGTATTGCAGAATTTTATTGATTTCCATATCTGAATATGCATTGAAAGTAGCCACATCATTTTGTTGTCATAAAATTTTAAACTCGATTTATGAATTGAATTATCAAATTTTAACCCCACTAGATACCATCAAACACAACATACCAATCCCAATTTTTTTTAATTTGTATACATTGAAACATGAAAATAAAACATGTTTCTTAATCTCGACTACCCTTAACCTGTATGAAGAAATAAATTTCGAAATGAAAAATAAAATTAAAAACAAAGTACTTACTGCCACCATAGCCGGCTTCTTCGTTGACCACAGAATTTGGTGTTCGATAAATAACATTATTTGGCATTAAAGTTTCACCGTGACCGATAGCAATTTGTCGTTGTTTTTCCCGTGTATTATGAGGTGTACGCACCCGTTTCTTATGACCTCGTCCACTAGCGCCACCATCTTGCCGGGGCCTATGCATTTTCTTGCCTTTATCGTGCATAACACGTTCCGTATCCTTAAGCATCTCCTGACGCCACAATTCAAAGAAATAATTAGGATCTGTATAGAATTTAAGACCATCTTTACCGTCATCCCGATAAACATTGAGTTTATCCAGTGGCGGTGGCTTATCACATTGTGCATACGTTTCGAGCATTGGTGCTGGCATAGTGGCACGAGAAAATATTTGCTGATCGAAATTTTTGGCAGATTTAAAGGCTTTCTTTCGTGTTATATCCGTTAAAGGAACCTCTTCCACGGTACTATCCAATTGTGTGACCTTAATCGCTAGTCTATCGATGCGAGCCTGCAGGGAATTGGCACGATCACCAATATTACCAACATCTCTAGCCAATTCGCCAAATACATCTTCGGCATGTTTCGACAACGATGATAATTGTCTGATAATATTTGTTAGAGTTGTATTGGTAACGGTTTCTAATTCAACAGATTGTAATTCATCCTGTTGATAAACAGAACGGGCCACATGCACCGGCTCTATTGAACGTTTGGGCAGTGGCATTTTGTTGTTGAATACTCAATATTGATGGGTTCAAATAGTCGGGCTCAGTGTTTAAACATTAAGAGCTGTAAAGATAGAATAAAAAATAATGTCACATTAATAAATTCATTTTAAATCAAAACAAGCAAAAAATTCAAACAAATGACTAATATGTGTGTATGAATATTAATTATATCCACTATAAAGATATATTTCATGTATACATAATGATAATAACAAATATTGTTTACTCCGTGTTTCAAAAAGGTGTGTTAGTTTAGTTTTGAGGACGTGTACTTATCATTGGGACAAGTGCAATACCGAGAGGTCAAAATGACCCATTACCATCATCAGCACTTATAAGGCTATCGGACGGTCACTCCTCAATTATGCTGCTCCAATTTGGACATCATTCTTGAGTGATACACAATGGCGGGCACTACAGACGACACAGACTAACGCCCTACAAATAGCCACCGGATGCGTAAAGATGACCAGTATAGACCACCTTCACGATGAGTCCAAACTACTGACAGTTAGGAAGCACAATGAGCTATTAACTAAGCAATATCTCATAGCCTGCTACCTGCCTACCCATTCAAACCACCACATAGTCATGAACGATCCCCCTCCTCGCCGCATAAGACAAGACCTCACAACTTACAATTCGGGCATCACTCACCTCATACCCTCAATACTAGACCCACAGTCTGTGAGAGAGGCACAAAACGCCCTACATTCAACGACTGCCACGACGGCCAGAAACGAGCTCAGCCACAACAGGGTCATTAATCGACATCCACCACCTATATCCGATACTGAAAGGCAGCTACCAAGGGTTACGAGAACCATTCTGGCCCAGCTAAGATCAGGATGCTCGAACTTCCTGAATAGCGACAGGGCAAGGATCATGCCGGGAACCCAGGATTGCTGCCCCTTATGCAACCAGGCACCACACAACACGGTGCATATCTTTAGCTGCCCAGCTAAACCGACAGCCCTGCGACCAATAGACCCATGGCTGAACCCAACGACAACAGCGGAATTCCTAGGACTGCCGACCACATGACGCTGACAACATACACACACAACCAGCAACAAACAATACCATCTCTAATCCATCCCATCCTCACCGAATAACATGGCACACAACCAACCAAATGCATGAAACTAAAACTAGGGAGAAGCTTCCGGAAACAACAGCCGAACTGTTACAACAACAACTACAACCATAATGCCCTAGCACTTCTCATCCACCTTAACCTATTTATGAATCTATGGAGAGCCCTATGAAACCGCTATAATTGTAAATTTTATGTCCTGTGAATGACTATTTTTCAGTGAAATTATTAAAAATTATGGTCTATTTAAAATAAAAGAGAAACAGTGATTGCCACAAATTGTAGAGATTTATCGTCGAATATTAATCAAAAGGTATCCCTGTTTTATAAATCTTTAATCACAGTGCGTAGTACTGGGTATTTTTGCGGTTTTAAGAAAACAAACTAGACAACAATGTCTCAGAGACACAGATTATTGTGGTGATTGCAGAAAGACTATATAAATACATATAAAAAATCGATACAAAAGAAATGACTGTGGTTCTATTAACTACGCAACATACCACATGTGAAATAACAAACTTTGTGGCTCAGTTCGAAAAAGACGAACAATCGGCGAATGTTATAAATAGTATTTGACGAGATTCTTGAAGAGATTAATAGATACTATATCAATCTGTAGTATAAAATATTTGCTTCGTTTCGTCAAAGATAGAAAAAACCGTTTGGAATCACTTTCCAAAGCAAGATAATAATAAAAATTAAAATTCATTGTTGAAAACAAACTAAATTTGAAGCTTGGTATGTATTTCGAGGAATTTTCATGGAGGTAACTAAGGGCCACCTTTGACCAACAGGATAGAATTTCAGTTCCATCAAGTCAATGTGGTCCAGGTACAGTATTACCTTGATTATCCGTGATTCGATTATCCGGCAACATCAATTATCCGGAATGGAAAAAGAAAATTTTTTGCATCGACTTAATTTTATTTTGGATCGACTTGAATTTTTCTGCATCGTTTAACCGTGATCACCTCTATTATCCGCGATTATAAGCAAAACATTTTTTTTATTATTTTGGACAAACAAGCGAAAAAGGGGAATTCCCTCTTCTATTCTATTAAAAAACTAGCCAAAATTGGTACTCAATTAACCGGGAAAATCGATAATACAGAATGCTTCCGGTCCCGACCATCACGGAAAATCGAGGTCCCACTGTAACACCAATTATTCGTGTTTACTACAAAAAATTGTGTAAAATATTATTATACAAATAACCTGTTGTACTGTGATTGAAACAACAGAATGGAAGAACGATGAAATCATAATATCAGCAGAAATTTGTAAAACTGCCTTTATTCTTGGAAATTATTTACTTCATATGGAGTTTCTAGAATATTCACACAAAACTAGTGTCCAACCATAAAATGTGAAAAAAATACTTGAAATCAATAAACATTTGATTTCGTATTTATCGTTGTAAAACCAATAGCGGCTAATAATATAATCACACCCATATGAAAAGAAAATAATTCCAAAAACAAGTCATTAAAGTCTGCAAAAGATATTTATTGTTGTTGGTTCCGTAGGCACCATTAACTTATTTATATCTATTTTATCTGCACTCAGTTGGTATCCATATGGTGGTTTAAAAAAAAACTACGAAAAAAAAATATTACAATATTCCACCGCCTAGGCGAGCAAAACCCTTCCGTAAACAATAAGAGAACAATAATCATATGGACGGTTATTCGTAGAAATGGAACAGTTCGTGTTAGAATTCCATAAATAGATCATAAAGAATGGACAACAATATAATTTTTATTTAAAATTTATTAACATTTCTTGGTTTTATTAAGTGTGAATGAGTCAAAAAATGATAAATAACTTATCAATTTGCTTAAATGATTGTTATTATTAAGAAATTCCCATAAAGGCGATAACAATTTAATCGAAAATAAAAACAAGAAACAAAACTGAAACTAAAACTGACCAAATAAACAATAAAAAAAATGAAATTTGGGTTAAACAAAAAAGAAAATTGTAAATAAAAAGGAAAAAAAAAACACAAAACTCAACACGAAATCATATTTTGAAATGTATACTCGTGCTTAAAATTGTTATGGTTGGCATGTTTGGTTGCAACAAATTGGTTAGACAGACACCTCAATTGGGTTTGAGATTTACTCGTACTAACTAACAAACAAAATAATCAGCCAAACAGAAGTAATACGTATCAAATTTCTGTAAAATTCAATGAATTTTTTTTTTTTTTTTGAGTACACCACTTCAATTCATTCATACATTTCGTTCATACACATACATAATTGGCCATTACAACCCTTCGTCAGGATTACGGCCTAGCTTCTCAACACCACTCATGTTGTGTGCGTTAATTTTATACATGAGTGGCGGGACCTACAGTTTAAAGTCGACTCCGAACGACAGATTTTTTGAGAAGCTTTTCATGGCAATTTTTACTCTCAGAGTTTTTGCCAGAAATCTGCTGAGAGGAAGTCGCCGAAGAAATACTTTTTGTATTTTGTTTTTGATGTCTGGCCTGGGATTCGAACTCGGGCCTTTCGTCTAATAAGCCAACACACTACCTACTAGACCACGGCGACTGCTACATTTCGTTCATATTTTACGCAAATAATTTGTAATTTGTTTGCTAAAATACAATCTAATTGAAATATCATTGCTGGCAGGGGTGTTTAAAGTTAAAGTTAAAGAGATACTCACTTGCTGACTTGTCATTACATATTGTGGTAATGGTGTCATAGGTTAGTTGCCAAGCACTGTTAGTGGTGCAATAACTGGGGTGTTATTTACATACATTAAATAGTAATCATGTTGCTAAATTGGTGTAAATTGGATGTAAAGGAAATTTTACATTAAATTAAACAAATTACATCATGGTATACAAATAATTTTCCAAGTTATTTTAGGCGCGTTTGCTAAAGCAAAAATTTTCGTAAATTAAAGTTTATGAAATTGTCATACTTTACTTATATCAAATATGGGAAGGAAGGTTTGATTGTACCTTTCTGCAGCTCGGAATCGTTTGAATCGATGTTGATTTAAACTAATTTCTCTTTATTAGAGAATTCGTTTATCGAAAGTGAATTGTGTTGGAACAAAGAAAATATTTACAAGCTTTCTGTATGACTGCACATACTTTGTCATGAGTTAGTTATTGAGGTAATTAGAAAAGATCCAGTTTATGCACTTCGGGAGAATGCTCGTAAAAGAAGTTAGCTTCGTCGGCTATATCTCCGATCCCAGTCGTGACCCGACCATAGCGAAAACTGTTTTGGAATCCTTGATCCAATAGCTATCCAGTCCAATAGGTCAGAAACCCGCACCTTTTTAAATTTTATCGAATTTTTCACGATTTATAGAGGGCATATTTGGTAAAAATACTTGATTTTTCAACTTTATTATCTCCAATAAGCAAATTGTTATTTTCATTGGTTTTTTGTAAAGTTCAAAGGTTTAGCTTCGTCTTGCTTTCATTTTTCTCTAATTTATCCCTATTTTTGCAATTTTTAAGCGATTTTCTTTCCTCCCTTTCCAAATTTTTGAAGTATGTTAAGTTAACAGTGTCTGTTAACTTCATTTTACTACCCTAACCACTATTAATTCATACACCACGCATTTTCGTTTGATATATGTACCAACATTTAAGGTTCCATTTGACTGCCAATGGATCTTTACACATATCAGACGAATGCTAGGATATTGATTTGAAATCAGGTTTAAGCTTTATGTGCTGGAGCCAAACCTTTCCGGAAAGTCCACGGCTGGACCTAGACCTAGAACGGTTACCTTAACAACAGCTTTATGGCAAACTTTTTGCCGATGTTTTGACACTTTGTTCAGAGAATTACAAGCCTGTATATACCCATCGTAAGGTCTTTATCGATTCTCCTTGCTACAATCTTCCCGACTGTAAACAATTTCATATGGGTTTAAAAACTTTTTCTTTGCAAGTTATCAGCGTGCTTCGCGTAGATTTTTAAACCCAATTTTTCACAAAACTCAAAGTTTGAAGTCTTTTTTAATAATTCAATACATGGACTTTTGCGAAACTTTCACCCCTCCCAAAACTCTTGATTTGACAGTTCATGGATCATCTCCAGTTTAGCAGTACCAGCACATATATCAGTCCTTTCAAAAATAAACTCAAAGAAGGGACACTCGGTGGCAACCAGTTGATGAATTCAAAGTAAAAGAATTTATATTTATGTTTCTGTAATACAACAATTTTACGATTTGTTTTACAGAAACAGACTTTAAATTGTAATGACACAAGATTACAGATACATATGTACATACATATCTCTTGGAGTTAGTTTTAAAAATAATGATTGAATCAAAAAACAAGTAATTTTGTGTTTTCACTGTTTTATAATATTTACGTAAATGCTAAAAGACATAAATAAATAAGTCAAAATTGTCAAATTGTAATTAAGTTTTATTTTGTTTTTATACATACATATAATATTTTTAAATGTCAGTTCTATTATGACTTCATCGTACATGTAAGTATTTACAATGTTTTTTTTTATAGAATTAATTAAATTTCTTTTGAATTGAAAATGCATTTTGCACAGATTTGACAACAATAAGAAAAAATATTTTAAAAATTATAAAAAAAAATTGTAATACGAAAAGTAGTTGTTTTTGCTTTAATTCCATTATTATTTTCAAATTTCACATGGAAAAATATTTTAGAATCATATATGAATAGTTCGAAATATACAAAAAATAAATTTATTTAAAAAAAATTATATTAATTAATGGTAATATATAAGAAAATCGCTGCTAAGACCACTTTTGACTCGCGCTCAACCAAAATGAGTCAATCAAGCACTAAACTTATAAATGAAACCAAATAGCTGGATAATAAAGAGCATCGAATATAATATATTAAATTCGTGTGTTGAGAAAATAATCGATTTTTTAATTGTTTCTTATATTATTCGCATTTGATATGTTCATTTGTATTTCTAAAGAAAGTAACTACGAGCTTTAATACTTTTTGAAAAAAAAATAAGGTACACTTTCCTTTGATACATATGTACTCGTATATAGATACAATCTATGTATTTTAAAGTTTAAAAATAATAAAAATAGATTCATTGAAGTGTTTAGATAAAAAGCAATTCAAACTAATGGTTAATGTTTTATATTTAACTTGCTTCTTTTCATTATTGTTATTATTGTATGTACTCGTACGTTTGCTTGTAAATTTACACATCATGTTCCATTAGACAATAGTAAATAATTCAGTTTTATAAAGTTTATTTGTTCGTCACGCTAGCCCCTTAACTGGCGCTATACTGTATGTGATCTACCTATGCTCTACTACTACCTACCTACCTTCTCCAACCAACTTTTACTACTACTTTCTATCTTCATGGGTATGTTATCATCTTTATTACCAACACAACACATCGGCGTATGTACGTATACTTAGATCTCATGCACTCAACATATTACTACGACTGACTACTTCCCCCAGAGACCAAGTCAAAAACACAAAAACACATTGCGAATAAATTCAAAAGAAATGTATGTACGAAGAAAAACTACATGTTGTAGACATTGCGCAAGTTTCAATCTATTGCACTTGCTGCTGTTGCCTGCCACCACTGCTACTGCCAGCCACTGTGCTCTATTGCTGTTTGTTACATTTAACTTCATTTTAGTGGAAACAGAAAAACTAAGAAGAAAAGCGAAATAGCTTTTCTTTCCTTTAACATGTAGTACATATTATGAACGAGTTGAAGGTATAATGTTTAAAAATGTTTTTTTTTTTTGTTAAATATGCGTCTATCATGCCATGTTACCGTTTTCATGTTGGTTTTGCTGTTTATCATGCTTTTTTCCAGGGTTTTTCTTTTGATTTCCATTGCAAACGAATGGTATAAAGGGAGTAGGTCAACCCTGAGGATATAAAATTAATTGTTTTTTTTCTCTTTTTCAATCTATAATATGGGATATGGAAGACATATGCTTAGATACGATTCATTGTGTATGAATATTGAAAGTTCAATAACTTTTAAAACATACATACACAGCATAAGTTTATATTTAATTTCTTTGTTGAAGTTAATCAAAAATTAAAATTTTAGTCTAATGCAGGAGAAACGAAGAAAAAAAAATTCTGTATTAAAATTTAATGTACAGTGAGCGCCAAAAGTGAGTAAACCCCACTGAAATAATTCATTTTCTTAGGATAGCGAGAAAAGTAAATGAGAATAGTCGAATAAATTTCCAAAACTAAAAACTTTGATTTATTACTTATAAAATGTTAAAACAAAAACAACAATTCATGATAAAGGAACTTTTTTATACTTAAGAACATAATAGAAAATTTAAAATTATAGTGGGTGTTGACTCACTAACGGCGCTCACTCTATAACGCTTTGAAAGTCCATTTACTTCCAAAAACGAATTAGTAATGCAAATAAGATGCTTTGATTGTAATGTTCGATTTTTTTTTTATATGATTTTTCATTTCAATTTTAGCCAAAGTTTTGACAACTCAAAATTAAATTAGTTCGGCTATCAAAATTTACATAAATACATAATTGGCCATTACAACCCTTCAGTCAAGTGCGTTAATTTTATACGTTAGTGGTGGGACCTACAATTTAACTTCGACTCCGAACGACAGATTTTTTGAGAAACTTTAGCATGGCAGATTTATTTACTCTCAGATTTTTTGCCAGAAATCTGCTGAGAGGAAATCACCGAAGAAATATTTTTTCATATTTCGTTTTGATGTCTGACCTGGAGTTTGGACCGACGCCTTTCGTCTAATAAGTCAACGCACTACCCACTAGACTACGGCGACCTTAATCAAAACAAATGACAAAAAATTATTCTTAATAAAATAATATTCATTTAAAAGGCTTAAAAACCTAACTATTTGCATCAAATTTTACAACTTAGAATTAGCGAAAGAACATGTAAAAAATCAAGAAAGAAATCTATTCTTACCTAAGAACGAATATAACTAAAAGCATACCAGACTGTTGATTTTTGACACTAGTTGCTTATAACACTAATTTTCTACGTTAAAAACAACCATTCATATTCCGTACAGTAGTCAACAGAATATCATCAATAAATAATGTTTAAACGTTGAATTTCAGAAAGTTTCAAATAAAACTTCAGTTAAATTCTAAAAGCGTTTTCAGCTTTTGTTGTGAATTTTAAAATTCTTCTTCTCTAACAAAAACTTTTCTCACCTGTTTCCAGTGTTAAGTTAGAATGATAGAGCTGATCAATGTATACCAATAATTCTTGTCGGGATAATTACGGGGCATTGCATTATGAGTACGCATGCGAGGCGCACATTGCTAACGATTTCTGCAGAAGCTACAGGGATGAGGAATAGTAGGAGACAGTCCTTCAGCTGCTGGGTACATGCCCGGCATTTTTCCAAAGAAGAAAAAGGTACTTTGCTGCTTACTATATGAATGATCTAGAGGAGCCATCACGAATTGGCATTGACTTTCTTAGTCGCTTCATTAAGAGCTCTGAGTGGTTCCGAGACTAGAGGATAGCGGAAAACTGTGGCAACACAATGGGTGTTATGTGGCCTAAGTGTGTCCATCCAACTCTCTTAGATGGACAGCCACCTCTACCTACCTAACAAATACCAGAATGAATAGTTTTCATTAACAATTTAAAAATGTGGTTACCTGTTGAAGATATCTGTATAATGAAAATTTTTTTAAAATGCTGATTTGAAGAAATCTATGCAGATATAAATAAAAATAAATAATATTTGTAGGTTTCCTAACGCATCAAATGTTTAGGAAGATATGTCTTAAGAGCTTTGATTTCGATTTTCAGCAGATACGGGTTTATTGCTTATCAGGACATTACTTACTGCTTTTTCATTTTTTAATATTCAATTTTTCTTTATACCGTCTGTCATAGTTATTAACTTTATTATCTTGTAATCAGTGGTGTTGTCGAGCCGGAACGCTCCGGAACGTCGTTCCGGTACTTCCTTTTTGGACAGGAACGCGTTCCGGAACTAAAGATGATTTCTGATAACGAGAATTGGCTGACGTTTTGAAAAAAAAAAATTAAAAAGAATTGCTGATTTTTTTTTCTAATTTTTGACGAATTTTTATATGTATTTTTATAAACAAGGGTTTGAACCGGAACAAAAACCGGAACGAACCGGCTTGTTTTTCCGAACTGTGAACCAGAGTCCGGAACGCGTTCCGGTAAAAAAAAGATTAGCACAACACCACTGCTTGTAATAATGTAATAAATTTATTCATTTACATATGAACGTTTCTTTTTTATTATTTAAATTCCGAGTAAATATTTAATTCATAGATGGGCACTTTGCAGTACCAGTAAAATTTCAGTAAAAATTGATTTTTACTGATTACTGAAAAAAATTTCAGTATTCAGTAAAATTTTACTGTTAATGCAATCTAAATTTGAATGAAATTTAAATAAAATTTAAATGAAAAAAAGTAAAATTTTACTGTTAATGCAATCTAAATTTAAATGACATTTAAATGAAATTTAAATAAAATTTAGATTGCATTACCAGTAAAATTTTACTGAATACTGAAATTTTTTTCAGTAATCAGTAAAAATCAATTTTTACTGAAATTTTACTGGTACTGCAAAGTGCCCATCATGATTTAATTCAATAAGATAAGCAATTAGGCGTTTATTAATTAAATTTATTACGAACATATTCGATTATAGTTTAAAATATTATTGAAATTACATACATATCGTTGGTCTCATGTAGAAAGGCCCTAATTCACATTTTTTTTTGAAATTGATTTTTTTGTGATTCCAACGTGTATTTGTGTTAAATGTAGCAAAAACTGAAATCCAAAAAAATATTTTAAATTTTTATTTTAAATATTTATTATTTTTAAATAACGCAAGACAAATTTTGTGACCTAAAGCAGGGTTTTCCCCCTAATTTATGTGCATCAACGCTTAAATAGCATTCGAAAAGATATTGACTGTGAATTTCAAAGAGAATCTTCCTAACCTTTTTCCCACATTACTCTTTAAGTACATAATAGCAGTACTTTAGGTAAATTTTGTTGTTGTATTATTTTATTGTTCCATTTCAAAGTAGACTGTATGTTCCTGTTGTTTGTTCTCGTTTCTATTTGTTTACTATTTTTTCTTTTTTGGTTTTGCAATTTATCTTTTGTTTTTATTATTACTTTACTACTAATTCCTCCAATTCAATTGCTCTAGTTGTCATTGTTCATTATCCATGTTATATGTATATGCATATTTAGAATTGTTGTTTTAGTTTTTGTGGTTTATTTATGTTTCATGATACCGGAAAGGCTCAATTGAGTCGTAGTATATGTTTAAGAGCAAATGGTACAATACGTACCGTAAGTAAGAAGGGTAACCATGGTTTGCCACTATACACAAGCTATCTTTCTCAAACGCACCTACAACAATTTTACAAATTTGTCTGATTTATTTTAAACGTAAAAATTAGTTTTACTCAATTTACAGCTTGTTATTATTGTTATTTGCAAATTTTAGTATTAAAGAAGAAGGTTCTAAAAATTGAGAAACGAAATCCAATCCTAAAAACTATTGAATAATGAAACTGATTATGGTAGAAAGATGTAAACAAAATTTAGGGAAAATCAGATGTAAAAAGAGATAAACATTGATTTGACTACCAAATGAACAAAACGTTAGGAATTGAACACAATGTTTGTCGCATTTGTCAAAAAATATTCATGTATATATAACTAGACTGTATCCGTCTATGCTGGGTTCCGGGTTATAGCGGAATACTGGGCAATGAGACGGCGGATGCCCTCGCTAGGTTAGGTTTGCTTTCTGGGGGCGATTTAATAGTTGGTGCTGACCCCCCAGTCTGCCACCCCTACGCCCTCATCAATGGATGGGTCAGGGAGGAAGATCAGAGGCGTTGGGGGAACGGATCGGGTTGTTTTGTTTCTAGATATCTATGGCCTGCTGTGGACAGTGAGAGAACAGGTTGTCTGCTGGGCTTGGATAAGGCCAGCTTAAGGTTGGTTGTCGGTTTTATCACGAGGCACTGCGAGATTAGGTCGCTGACGGGGATCTGGAACAGATCCCAGCCGATGAGGAGGAGTTGGAGACTATCGAACACCCCCTCTGTAACTGCCCAGCCCTTGGTAGGTTGAGGACCCTTGGCAGGGCCTTCTTTGAGAGTTTGAATTCTGTGTCGAGAGCCGACATCAAGGCTCTACACAGATTCATTAGTGGCTTAGGCTGGTTGAGAGGTGCTAGGGCTTAGCATTAACAGCGGAGAGATCTGCTTTGGATTGGAGTCCTTACATTTTTTTAAGAATTCTTTTCCATGATCCGTAAACTCTATTCCAAAGTTTTTCATTGTTATATGACTTTGGTTCAGTCATGTGGTTTTTTTTCATCATTTTGAGTTTAAACCTGACAGAGCACGTGCCACTCCCATTCCGTGCACACATCCATATATACATACATATGTATATAAACCATTGAGTCTTTCTGCTGGTACGCTTGGTGTCGTTATCTCGTTGAAGCACTTACATACAACAAAAGTATTTCGTTCCCCTTTCGAAAAATTTGTAAAGTATCATAGAAGTTATGTTAATCCATCAATGTTTTTACAAAAAATAAAATTGATAACCCAGCCCATTAAGAAAAATAGGCCCTTACGCCTAAGTTACAGCTATTGTGATATATGTACATATGTATGTCTTTGCAGTAAGTTACGAATAAGCAGTTCCCGGTACTTTTGTAATCAAATACTTGACCACTATATTGGATATTCTTCGCTTTCCTCTACGTGGTAAAAGTTTAGTGGCATAGCGAAACATTTCATTTCAACGGTTGAGAACTCGACCAACTTCCTCTTAGATTTTGTCTTTCGATTTAATTTGCTACTTCTTTTTTCTCAGTGCATTATTTTCCATGATCGATAGTTGATATTTTTCTTTGTATTTTACTGGAATACAAATCACTTAAAAGCAGACATTTGCTTTATTAAAACCAGATGACACTAAATTTGTTTGCAAAATCAATGTTTTCTGCCAAATCAATTGGGAAAAAAACATTTATCGCTCTCACTTAAAATTACAACATGGAAAAAAGAAACAGTGGTTTTCAAAACAGCCAAAGTATTGTGCTAAGTGACGACAAATATTGCGTGAGAACCGAACTTATGAGCACTGTTTTGAAAAAAATATACATAGGTACTTGAAAAGAGGTGATGTTTCAGCTAATGTTGATATTTATATTTGTTTAAGGTAGTGATTACGGTTTCCAATACAAATGTGAGTGCAACGGCGGTTCAACCACTGTTGAAAATGTTAAAATTTGAAAATTAAGACGCTTCAACGCTCTCTAAACAATCTATCAGGGAAACCCCTGGCCACCAGACATAAAAGCATCTATAACTACCATCATGGGAAGTTAAACAGTATTACCTATTGAAGAAGGAATGTTACTTAATCAGTGAAGTCCAATACAGTGAGACCCCGCTTAACACTGCTCCGCTTAACACTGTTTCAGTATTACACGGTAGTATTGGGATTCCCCTAAATCGCAAATGAAACGGCCTCGTTTAACGCTGTTTCGTTTAGCGCTGGAACTTATTGGAACGTATCCCCCGCTTTAAGCGGGGTCTTACTGTACATATTTATAGAGCGCAATTCTTTCATGTTAGTACCTGCTACAGTACAAAAATCTCCTACTTAGCTGACTAATTAAACTGAAATAAAGCAAAGAAGAAAGTCAACGGAAAGTATTAATTAAAAAAAAAACAATTCTTTACTGCCGCAAAATTTGATTCATGGTATAAAATGTACTTTATAAACATACATACATATATAAAATTTTTCAAATCGCTGCAATCTAAAGGAAATGTGTTGGATTATTAGATGCGAGGACGTGGTTCATACTCCAGGTCCGACAATCTCGAATTAAACGATATATGAAAAATATTTCTACAAAATTATCACATAAAACATGGGTGGTGTAAGAAGATAGATTGTAATTCTGACTAAAGGATTGTGCTGGCCAGTTAAGTAATTAAGAATGTAAATCAGAGGCTAAAAAATTCTTTTCCAGCATCTTCGAATTCTACTCCAGCCTTGATAATTTTAAACTATTGTTCCATTGTTTCAAAACACTTGAAGTCGACAACGTATATGTATGTAGTATGTATAGTGCATACAAAATTATCGGCATAATAATCCTGATAAAAACAGAAAGTAATTTATATACATATAAAATAAGTACATTTAAATAGCCTTTATATACTTGTGACAACAATCACACTTGCTTTCATTCAACAAAGTTGTATGAGTCATATCATGACATACGCATGAGTCTTTTATTTAAGATTCATAAGAAGAAAATAATTAATGGAAAAGAAAAAAAAATACTGCTGGTAGTAGAATATTTTATCATTTTATTTTCATATTTATGGAATTATAAACTATATGTTTAATTGTTTATTTGGCTATTTTAAACAAAAATAGACAACTGTAATTTGTGAATAGCAATAAAATATGGTCAATATGCATAAATTTTATTAAATTAAAAGCTCAATAACAAAAAAATGTACTTAATACTAGCATCATTGCTGTATTTAAAATAACGAACATTTAGAAAAATTAAGTTTATAATAGCCGCAGTAGTCTAGTAGGTAGTGTGTTCGCTTATTAGACGTAATTCCCGCGTTCGAGACCCAGGCCAGACATCAAAACGGAATATGAAAAACAAATATTTCTTTGGCGACTTGCTCTCAGCCATGGAAAAGTTTCTTAAAATCTGTCGTTCGGATTCGACGTTAAACTATAGGTCCCGCCACTCAAGTATAAAATTTAGGCACACAACATGAGTGGTGTGAGAAGCTAGGCCGTAATCCTGACTGAAGGGTTGTAATGGGCAATTATGTATGTATGTATGTAAGTTTATAATAATTAAAGAAAATTATACTCGATTAATAACGAAAATATGATATCAAGTGGCAGACGAAATGATAAATAATAATAAAAAAAGTATATTCCGGATAAAGCAAATTATAAATTGAGGTTAGAGTTTGTCTGAATACGGTATATGATACAAATTAAGCATTTTATCAAATTTTTGGACTCTATAGCATTTTTAATGCATATTATATCTGAATATCCCTCAATTGAAGAACTTATAATGTCTCAATCTATGCAAATTTGCATTTACAAGCAAGAAAAACTTACTTTATACTTCCCACATATTATCAATGACTCCATCTTATTTAAAGGATACTAATTATACAATAATACTAATACTTATGCATACATATAATTAATAATGCAAAATAAAATAAAAACACAGTTAAAGTTCTTTTGACAACATAAGTGTTATAAAATGTCAATATTGCTCTGACAGTAAAACTACGATTTTAACTTGATGACGTTTATCCAATGAATCAGTGTGTGAGTGTCATATAAGCCAATGCATATAAACATGAATACATGTGTGTGTGGTTGTATGCCAGAGTGTAAATTTGCAAAGAAAACAAAATCGAAGTTAAAAACTTTATCTCTCTCAAAAAAAAAAACAACAACAAAAACTCATGTTGATTTTGTTTTATTTTCTCTTCAATGTTTGCGATTGTAGTTGTTTGTGGGATTATGAAAAAACATTTATACATATGCTATATAAAGAAATATATAAGAAGGTTAATGTAGTTGAAATTGTTGTTGTTATAATTTTTTATATTTTTTATCCAATTTTTAGATTTTAAAATATTTATTTTTGTTTGCTGGGTGTGGCGTTTATTTAAATAGATTTATTTATTTTATACTATTTAATGTTTTTAGTTCAAACAGGATACAACAATAAAGATATGGGGGTCATAACGAGGACAACGCCTTATTTAAAGTTAAAGTACAAAAAAAGGACTCATTGTTACACTTACCTTTTTTTAACTTGAAATGCCAAAAATCAATTTTCGGTTGAATGACTGCTTGATGAGGATAGAGAGCACCCCAGTAGACCAAATGTAAGAGGAAGAAACAATGAATAATTCGTCGTTTACTACTTTAATTTTTTTTTTGTTTGTTATTTTAACGGGATTTCTTAATGGCAGAAATAAAATTCACGTTGGCCCACACAGATCATAAAAAATATTTAAGCACATAAATAGATTAACAAAAATTTTTTAATTAATTTATTTCTTTATGAATTCAATTTGTACAAATTTATTTTTTCCTCGGGCCTGGCTTAATCACATATTTTGTTGTTAAAATATAAAATAACAAAAATTTACTTCATATTTTATTTATTCCGCTATTCGTATTTGTTTCTTTGACTTCTACTTCTACTCGTCACAGGGCTAAAAACCAATAAGAGAAAAAAACTCAGCAGCAACAATAATTTTAATGCCTCTATTTGATGGAGAATTATTAAGTAGTAGTAGTAGTAGTATTTAATAACAATAGCAACAACAAAAACTTTGCACAATTTTTGTTTTATTTTAAATCTTTCTGTGTGTTGTTGTTCACATTTAATTTTTTTTGTTTCTCTTATTCTTTTCTGTCTTCTATGTCTTTTACATCGTTGTTCGTTATTCTCATCGATTTGATCTCATCTTATTGTAAGTGCCCCCGCCTCCGCGGTGGTGGTGTTAAATTTTTCACATATATTTCTTTTTTTTCTTTTGTCATAAATTTTTCTTCATTGAAGTATAGATTTGTTTGGGATTATTTTCATATTATTTATTCATCTTTTAATTAACAACACTCGTCTATTTATTATTTTAACAACTTTATTTCGTTCTGAAGTTATTTTATATTCTTTTTAATTTGTAATCATTTTAACACATAAATAAAAATTTTATGCCGACGTTCACCACAAGACATGAATATTTCGTTTGCGTTTCGTTCGCAAATAAAAAAAGGCGTGTGTGTTAGTGGTATTGCCATATCACAAAAAATATTGTGGCCAAGAGTTGTATTTTAAGCAGTGGTTGTATAAAAATGTATTAAAAGTGTTTAACTTTAAAATAATTTCATATAAATAAATGTATTCCTATCATAACTCGGCACTTTCACCTTCAAGCAAACACATTTATATTTTCTTTAATTGCATCATATATATTTATTGAATATTCAAATTAACACAGAAACCTTACAAAAACAAGATATAAAAAAAACAATACAATACTTTTTAGAGTTCAGTTTTTAGTATATTAACTTTAATAGCTCTTGAATAAAACTTTGTTTTCGTGAGATTGAAATCAATCTCCCTATGAAATAATTTAACGAAATTTTGTTCTTCTTAGCCGAGTTATTAGTTGAAATTTGAAAAACTAATTTTCGGCAGTGTATTCACAACTATTTTATGACTGATTTCTTGGCAACCCTTTTACATTATGACATCAAGTAACAGTTTAGCTGCCTATTGTGAATTGTGGGTTTCGAAGACAGGTACTGTGAAAAGTAGAATTTTTTCCAGCTCCTGCATTATTTTCACGAATTTTATTTATCATTTTAGAAATTTAGCCAACAAATAATACAAAATGGCCAGCATTGTTTCTAAATCTTCTGGATTAATCAACAGTAAGTAATATTTAAATAGAAGCGTCTGATTTATAGACAATTTTTTAAACACAATCTAACCTTACATTTTTATTATGTAATTTAACTTTTTTTCATATCGTTTATTTGATCCTTAAACAAATGCCTGTAATATAATGCCTTATTTTATTTACAGAACTTTTGGTCCAAGCTAGACCCCAATTGGATGTCTTCTTAAAATACGCCAAGGTTGAGTTGACTCCACCAACTCCCGCTGACATTCCCGCTATTCGTCAGGGCATCAGCCGTCTTGTGACCGGTGCTCGCACTGGTGCCTACAAGAATCTTACCGTACGTGAAGCCTGGCTCAACACCTTAGTGACCGCTGAAGTTATTTTCTGGTTCTACATTGGTGAATGTATTGGCAAACGTCATATTGTTGGTTATGATGTCTAAACAAACGGAATTCGCATACAATCCATCGTAATTTATCTTTTAATTCAGCGTGCTTTGGTGAGCGATGAAGCTTGAGGTGTACAATTGTTCTTTCCGTAAATAAAGATTTCTATGTTTAGAGTTTAAAACCAATAATATTTAACTTGTATTCAAATATGAAGGATTTTGGAAAGTAATCGCTTTATTAATTTTTGTTTCCGTGAATATTATTCAATAAATTACGTGTGAAAGTTATTATAAATAACAAAAACAAATAGTCTCTATGTCCTCTGCCCATCGCCTCGAATTTTAAAGGTAAAAGTTGATAAATTTTCTTCAAATTATTTTCTAAACTTTTGCCAAGTTCTGACCTGTAAAATTTAGTCGGAGTAAGTTTTCTGTTGGGATAGTTCGAAATTCCACTAAAGAATATCGTAACACACAGTACATATCGTTCGAACTCTTAAATTATTTCTTTCGAATCGAAATACGCGGTAACCCCCCTGGTTAACTTTTTTAATCGAAAGTTAAATGTATGATATTCAATTTATTGATACCATTCTGTCTTCTGATATTATAAGGCGTCTACTTTGGTGGTCGTTGTTAAGTAATTAGAAGTCGTACTACTTGTGTTGTGTCTACTAATTGTTGGCGTTGCATTGCAACCAAAGAGGTGCGCCGAGTCGTGTGGTCCTTGGTTGCATGATGGTCAGCGATCCAGGGTTCCTGGAATAAGCCTCGCCCAGTAGCTGTTCAGCGTGTTTGCCCAGCCTGATCTCAGCTGGGCCAGGATGGTTCTAGTTACCCTGGGTAGCTGCTTTTTACTATGTGTTATTGATGGTGGGTGTTGATTTAGAACCCTGATGTGGCTGAGTTTGACCATTGCTGTCGTAACTGTCGATAGGTGTAAGGAGAATTGCGCTTCTAATGTAGCGCCCCTTTTTCTGTTTAATTAGCTTTTTTGATAATGATTAAACAACCGTATTATAGTAGGTAGTGTGTTGGCCACAAACGAAAATATGAAAAATATTTCTTCGGCGACTTTCCCTCAGCGAGTAAAAATTGTCATGGGAAGCTTCTTAAACATCTGTCGTTCGGAGTCGACTTTAAACTGTGGGTCCCGCTACTCATGTATAAAATTAACGCACACAACACGAGTGGTGTGAGAAGCTAGAACGTAGTACAATGTACCTCCAGGTACTGTACTTGTCACAGAGAGGACGTGTACTTGTCCTCTGACCAAACCTAGCCTAACATAAGTGATGTGAGAAGTTGGTTCGTAATCCAGACTGAAGGGCTGTAATGACCGATTATGTATATCGATGGCTTAATATAGAAAGGTCGTATCTTACATTTTCAGTACTTTACAGGAGAAGGAAAAAACTTAATAAAATCTAATACAAAAGTATTATGTTATGTTTCTTTTAATTACTGTAAATCAACTATTCGTCAACATAGGACGAATTCCTCTGAATTTTTCAGAGGATGTATATGGGGGTTTTGTCTACCATAATATGTAAAAATCCCGATTTTGAAAAAAAAAACGAGATACAACCTTTCTATATTAAGCCATCGATATGTATGTTTTCGAACATATGTAGAAAAAACTTGTTCAAGTACAATGGCTTAACAAACAGATTTAAAAACTTAGGTCTTATCCCTAAAATAAAACAGAAAGCCAAAAATGAAGCACAAGTACAATGGTATAACAAACAGATTTAAAAATTTAAGTCTTGCCACTAGGACAAAAAAATCTGTGAATTCAGATTCAATAAATTTTCAAAATGATTGAATTAGAATTACTAAAGACTACAGCAGTTAACGTTTTCTCAACTAAAAAGCTAAAAATGGATCACAATAAAATATACTTCTTGCTTTTGTTTGTTGTATTAAACATATTATAATTAAATTTTTATAAAAACTATTAAATTTATTTCATGAATTCATTAGGTAAACATAGATAGTTTTCATTAGTAAAAAAAAAGTAATAATAATTAAAGAATATAAGTAAGATTTACTTTTATATTGTTGTACGTCAAAGTTATAAATTCAAAAAACGATTTTTCATTTTTATACACTTGTCAAGTATGTAGTAACCAAAAATAATTACATGTAGTCAAATACAATCTACTAAAAATTAAGGGAAATGTAATGAAAAAAAGAAAGTTATGGATTAAGAGAAATTAACATAATTTCACAAGATTTTATAAATTTATAATTTTAAAATGTAGAAAAAAATAAAAAAAAATAAAATTCTTTTGCTGTTCACGCACCGTGTACGTGTTAGATAATATTCAAAAAAAAAAAAAAAAAATAGTCAGTATAAAATTAAATGTCTTATTTCAAAACATAGTCCAAAGAATAACGAAGAAAAAATAAACAAAAAAAAAAAAAAAACAATTTAATGTAACTAAATATTGAAACTTCAAGTATTACAAATAGTAGAGTTTCTTTTCTAAAGCATTTTGTGGTGGCTGAAAGAGATTTGATGCAACTAGAGTTGCCAATTTCTTGGCATACTGACAAACTGCTGGCACTCTTGTGGTGCCTGACCAATTGTAATACAAATGTGTCATTTTATAAGTCAACAGTTGCATTTGATCAGGAGTCAGCTTTATAGTGCTATAAACCACATTATAACTTGTTGGGGAGACAGTGCCCTGGCGTACGGACTGCGATACCAAATAGAAATCATAACGTTCAGGCAAAGTAATGACATCATCTACGACAGTGCCGGGTGGAGGATTATGGCCTCGGGCAAATAGACGAGTGTTTATTGATTTCGTTACTACAACATAAGCAAACATGGGTGGCTTTTCGGCTTTTGCTCTCTTATATTCATCTTCTAACTTTTCAACAATATCCTTGACTTCATGTTCGTATAAGGTTTTAAGTGAACCCTCACCAACACCATCACGATAGAACAGTATATGACTGGGTAATACATCGTGTTCCTTTTTATATTGACGCAGCGCTTTAGTCATCATAGGCCATAAACTATTGGCCAATACGTCATGAGAACTGCATTCGGCAACAGTACTATAAAATGTGGCATTTGTTTTCAAATTCATTGTTGCAACTAGAGCACCATAGGCTTTTGAGCGATCTCGTAAACTTTTGGCCACATCATAGCCAATGGTCATTAGGTTTTTCAGAGGTATATCAATCATCCACGGTGTATATCCCAGCTTACAATTAATTTGTATGGCGACTTTGGTGGCTATACTCATAAGACCTTTAGGATTACTGGCTGATTTGCGGGTTACTACCTGGGTGGGAACACTGCGTTCCAAGCAACTTTTCTTCTTAATACAGGTATATCTTTAAATAAGTAAATATTTTATGTGAGTTTTATGCTTTAAAAGATATTTTTGAAATGAGATCTTACCTTTCGGCAGTGTTATTAGGCACAAGGCACATGATTAACTGTGGATCTTGACGGAAACAGTCCTCCAAAGCTTGTATATAACTGTGAGTGCGATCGTCATAGATTAAAACTCTGCATGGAAAGATAAATGTTTACATTACAAGCTTATAAAGTCCAAATGCTTTTACTCACTCTCTTGGCCGCTCTATTCTCATGCTCATGCCATTGGCAGCACGTATTAGAGATTCAATAAAATTGCGTAATTCACGAGCAGTATTAGAAGGGGCAATAACAGACCAACGATTTAAGCCTCTTGAAGGTGTAGTAAACATACCCATACTGCGGCAGTGTCTAGTCCAATCCGCTTGCTCACCAGAAGGTTCTCTGCAACATTTAAAAAATACTCATATGAAAAATGTTTATTTTTTTATCTTTATCTGCAACATACTTTCTATGATCGCGAAAAACAATATTTTGCTGATCCAGTATACGGCCTTCAACTTCCACTAAACGATCGTCCAATTTCATATTCCATTCATTTAAGATTTTTACACTGTCTTCGGTTTGTTGTAAACGTCTATTGAAAATCTTTAAACGATCAATACGACGATCCGGATTCATACGGGTATGATCGGCCATAGCTCGCATAAGTCTATTATTATAACATAACAGTTGAAAAGTAACGTTTTTTTTTTGTTTTTGAAGAAAAACGAATTGATTTTACCTGAAATTATTGCGCATGTTATCATCTAAACCTGTGGCACGACATAATTCGGGTATAAGAATTACAACTTCTGCTTCACCACCTCGTATTGAACGCTCTTTTGATTTCGATAACAACAAAGGCTGCTGGGGATCTTTTATACGCAAATTATATCTCTTGTAATAGTAATCGAGAAAAGAGATTTTCTCTCCCTTCATATTAAATGTTTCTCTTGGTGTTTTTTGAAAGTCAATATCATTAATGCGATATGTTTTATTATTATAATCGGTTAAGACGGTTAAGCCTATAACATGACGTTTAAAATCTTCTTTAAAATCACCCGCACTGCGATCAAAGCAACGTTTGAATATATCGTAAACAGTTTCAGTGCGCATAACTTTATGCGCTATTTCGGCACACAATAGAATATTTCTCTCATGCTGCCTGATAGAAGTCTGATAACCGGGCCATAATTGCATATGATGTTCTCGTATATCAATCTAAAGGCAAAAATAAAATGTTATTAAACAACATACTTTTCTACTTAACTAACTAACTAACAAATTAGTACCTTTGCTATGGGATCAAAAAAGTTACGACCGACCAATTGCAATTTCAAACCCTCCATTGAACGCCGTAAAATTAAATTCAATATTTGCAATGATTGCCATTCAGTCATTGAAATCAGTCCAACATATTTTATGGTGATAACGTAGTTTTCACCTTGTCGAGATTTAGTGTGTAAAACTGTTTGATCCTCATGTAGTTTGACGGTGGTAAATAGTTTTGTGCCATCATACAAATATCCACCCAACTTGGAACGATGTTCTGACAATATGCCACCTTTTAAACGTTTTAATTCGATGGTGGGTGAAAAACTAACATGATACTGATACAAACGCCAAGTGGGGGTTGTTATTAAACGAAAGTAATTCGTTTGCAGTAGGATTTTGGATCCCTGTGAACCCTTTTTGCTTGTAACATCCTCAGGTTTAGTGTGAACCAAAGAATATTCATACCGATTAATGCGATCTCTACGCTTATCGCCTTTAGGACCTGGAGCTTCATTATCCCCATCGCCTCTTCGTGAGGTGCTCGATTGTTCATCACGACGTCCTGTAGGACCTGGAGTTTCGTAATCTCCACCGCCTCTTCGTGAGGTGCTCGGTTGTTCATCACGACGTACTCTGGGACCTGGAGCTTGGTCATCTCCACCGCCTCTTCGTGAGGTGCTCGGTTGTTCATCACGACGTTCCCGTCTTTCTTCATACTCTCGCTTTATGGAACTTCCACTTGAACGTTCCCCTGGCGAATCACCTTTTGTCGAGGAAGACCTTGAACGTTGTTGTTCATCATCTCTTTTATAAACTTTTGGCCGCTGAAAAAATAAAAGAAAATAATGTTTTGAATAAGAGAATGTACATATAAATTGTAAACAATATTTTTGAATAGTGAAGAGGACACGGTCGTCTTATATGCGAATTCTTTAGTGGCACCCTTTTCAATACCCTTATCTCATATATGTAGTTGCACACAACTTTCGCATATAGTCTGAAGGATTTTGAGAGTGTAAAATCTTTAGATTGGAACAAAATTCGCATATTTTCTTAATTTAAAATACAGTAAGCGTCAAAAGTGAGTAAACACCACTGAAATAATTCATTTTCTTAGGATAGTGAGAAATGTAAATGAGAATAGTCAAATAAATTTCCAAAAAAAAAACGTTTATTTATTACTTATAAAATGTTAAAATAAAAACATTAATTCATGATAAAAGAACTTTTTTTATACTTAAGAACATAATAGAAAATTTAAAATTATAGTGGGTGTTGACTCACTTATGGCGCTCACTGTAAATATGTGTTTATATTAAAATAATAAATTTAAATATCGTTGGTCTCATGTAGAAAGGCCCTTATTCAATGTATTTAACATAAATACACATTGGAATCACAAAAAAAATCAATTTCGAAAAAAATGTGAGTTAGGGCCTTTCTACATGAGACCAACGATATGAAACGTACGTTATAACTGCTAAATGATTCACAAATGTTGCTATAATTATGTGTGATACTGTAAATTGTTTAAAAAACAAGCTCGACTGATTCAAAATAATGAATTAACCACTACCATTTGTACCGTTTTGACAGCAACAACTTTAATATCACATACCACAAGTACAGTTTTTTTTTCAATCATTTCTTTATGTTGTGAAAACGCAGACTTTGCATATTTTGTGAACATATGTATACATATGTACGTATAATTTAAAAATTATAAATGTAGGAAGAAGCAATTCAATACCACAAAATATCAACCAAAAGAAAAGAAAAAAACGATTAAATAAGTAAATATCCTAATATGTATGTACATATGTAATTGTATTTCATCCTAAAAGTTTTATCGCCTTTTCTATCGTAGCTTAATAAGAACAATTCTATTTTGAATGACGTATTTTTCAAAAGATAAACACATTCTCGACCTTCCGGAATGTATGTATTGCACAAAAAAAAAAAAATTCGATGTATAGTCGATTTCTCATAAGTTGAGGCAGAATTACTTCAAACATTGGAAGTATCCACCTCTATTGGATTCCAGCGTTACCAGTAATTTTTGTTTTAAACTTTTTTTTTTTACAAAAAAAGACTTCTTTTCCACAAAAGTACAAACATTTTTAAAGGAAACACCGGAGCCCGATTCCCCTTGTGGGTTTTTAATTGCTTCTTTTGCCGGGGACTAATAAAATAACAATATTTTATTTAAAAACTAGCTGCTCCACCATTTAAAATAAATTTTAAGGAAAGACATTACACAAATATCTAATTAATATTGAAACATTTTATTGATTTTGTTTCCCGTTGTCCAGATGATTCAGACGAACGGGCCTGAGTAGTACACATTCGATCAGTTTTTAAACTCACTTCTCGTTGTTCAAATGATTCATGCCAACGGGTCTCAGCGACATGTACTCTAAGATTTTCCAGTCTCAATGCTCGTTGCCCGTCTGATTCTGAGGCTCGTAATGCTCTTTTCTTCCGTGCTTGAGGTGTAAATCGACCAATTGCTTGTCGCTGCTTTGGAGGCACGACTGCATGGGAACGATGTAAAAAACATTTCATTAAACATTTCCTATTTTGTATTATCATCAGTTTTCTTGCTGCAATAGCGTTCTAATTGTTTTAAAGTTATACATAAACTGTAAGCCACTCTATGTATGTACAGTAGAAGTCCGATAATCCGGCACGTTCGGGACCGGCTTGGTGCCGGACTACCGAAAATTCCGGTCTATCGGGCGGTAATTACAAGCGCAATTAAGTTAATAATTAAACTACAAATACAGTATGCAAATACATACAACATGATTTCCGTTTGATGATTGCTATTTTCTGATTGAGAGTCAGTGTTACGTGTTTTCGTTACTCTCCTTTTGAACTCGAAGGCTTAGGTTTTGAAAACATGGTCACTGTACAGTTAGAACGAAAATCACTTTTTTATAAACAGTTTCAAAAGTTACGTTTACTGCGATCCGAAAGGCCACAAAACAACAACGCACAAAAAATGGCGAAAACGCTTCGTGATTGATTAACGGAGCTGCACTGCACCTGAATTTGTTGTGACAGCTGAGGCTAGCCGGCCGCTAATTGTTTCCGAACAATACCAAGCGCTTCTGGATGATCCCGAACTACCCCGAAAACTTCCGAATAGCTCTCGAGCGTTTTTATTTGCTTTAAAGAAACACTTTTGGAGAAAACCAAAATTTTACAATTTTCCGGAGCGATGCCGGACTATCGAGCATTCCGGACTGTTGGATGCCGGACTAAAGGACTTCTACTGTACGTAAATCACAAACATCATCACATCAACACAAGGTTCAGGATTTTATATGGGAATCCTCAGACTGTTAGACATACATAGTATCAAGCAAATGTGATCAAAATAAAGTTTGTATAGCTACATGGGGCATTAAGGTAATTTAAAAAATTTTTGTTATCATTTTCAAATATAAACATAAACAAAAAATATCAGTGAATACAAGCTATACATATGCGTGTAATCGATCCTTTTGTTTAAACATAGTACATATTGGAAATCATTGAATAAAAAATTTTACATTAAATCAATATTCCAAGAGATTAGAGGCAATTTTCAGGTATTTCACAGAGAGTTTTAGCCCTCTAACTCAGCTAATTGACCAATTGACATCCATACAAATGGAAATTGATCATATTTAGTTATTAATAAAGAAGGCTTTAGGCTTGTCATAGACGTACTTATGTTATAAATTTAAAGCAAACATTTTTATTTTGATGTTATTTTCCTATTGTGACATATCATACAACTCGCGAAATAATGAAGTCCTTGAATAGAATAAAAAACATTTTCGTTCCACAGGTCACCAGACCTAAAGCCTGATGACTACTTTCAGTGCAGTCACCTCAAAGATGAGGGGTTTATTCAACTGAGAAAACTTTTACCAGAACAACTATATGCAATTGCGCATACGCGATTATATTACAAAATTAACTTTGTATGTTATTGCCTAAGAAAAGCTTATTTATAGACCATATTAATAGCCGCTTATTATCAATCCAGGGAATTTTCAGGGCAACCACAGAAGAGGTCGACCAGCGCATATATGGAGATGGCAAATCAAAAGAGAGATAAAGATTATGCAAACAATCTCTGATAAAAAACAATATGATGGACAGATTAAGTATATCGGCTCCTATTTAACGACTTCTGCCGTGGGTGCAGATCCGCTGAGGAGGACGAGACTGTTGACCACTTTCTTTGTCAATGCCCATCCCTTGCGAGGTTTAGATATAGGTTATTTGGCTCTCCGACCCTTGTCAGCTTGACGGAGCTATCGTCCATTGATGTCAAGGATATAGCCTCGTTTATCAAACTTTCTGGCTGGTTTTCACAGCGCGGGGTAGTCGTGCTTTGGATTTGCAAATCTTGCGCTGACCGACCTCTCCCTCCTAGGTTCGGGGGAACTTGGTCAGTACAGGAACTGCGTTCACCTGTGGCGTCACAACAGGCCGCTATGCGTGCTTACGTGAGCATTTGGTATGAAGCTACCATACTAACCTAACCTAAGTATATCGGAGAGACCTTATGCTCCTTAAAGGATGGTAATGTTAATTTATTATTATGTACAGTTTGTCAAAAAAATCTTTGCACATAGAGAAAAATATAAAAAACTTCGAAAAATTCATTAATTTCTAATATAAACTTTTTATTTTTTCAAACAGAATTTTATAAATACATATATGTTTTGTTAATATAACAAATAAAAAACTTTTATAACAATGAAAATATTCTAGTGTAGAACATTAAAAAATAAAAATAGTTCAATTTTACTACTGTCAACAAAATGTTTGCACAATTGATAAAATTTTAAGACTTATGTAAATTTTTTAAATTTATAGTGCTAATAGTGTGTCCACCTTGAGCATCAATTACCACTTGCAGACGCCTTCTCATGGATTGAATAAGCTTCGGAATGTCATATCCTAATGGTATTTTTTCCCACTCTTCTTTAATGAACCTTATCAATTCGTTTTTATTTGTTGACGATCTTTTTCCTACCTTTTTCTTTAGATAAACCCACAAATTTAATAGGGTTAAAATCAGGACTTTGGGTAGGAGTATCAATAACTTGGTCCAGGACTTACATAAATAAGATTTATGTTTAGGATTATTATCTTGATACATACATACATAATTGGCCATTACAACCCTTCAGTCAGGATTACGGCCTATCTTGATAGTATTTGTAATTACATTTATTCGGATTAACCGGGTCAATAAAACCAAATTTCTTAATGCTGGCGGTCAGTTCATTTTTAAAATATCAAGATATATTTTCTTAGTCATTATTTCATATATAATCCTGATTACACCAACTCCCTTGCTGGATATACAGCCCCATACCATTACGGAAAGTTTTCCAAACTTTACTGTAGAAATAAGATTTTTATTTTCTAGTGCTGTCAGAGGCTTACGCCAAACTCTTTGCGTTCCGTCATGATAATAAAGCATTATTTTCGGCTCATCTAAGAAAATAACATCGTCCCAGTACTCTGGAAGAAACGAAATGTATTCGGTGGCAAATCTTAATCTCTTTTCGACATTTTGTGCTGACAGCATGGGTTTTTTCCTGGCCACTCTTGAAGAATATTTGTATTTTTGAATAACATTTCTGATGGTTTCATGGGAAACATGTAACCCCAAGTCTTTTTCCACTTGAAGAGCTAATCCTCTCGTACTGGATTGGGGGCTATCATAAACAGTTCTAACAATTTTTTTTTCAACTTGCTGCGTCACCTTTTTTGGCCTGCCTGTGGATCCTTTTAAGTCTAGTCGTCCGTCTTTTTCAGCACGGAATATAATATTATATACAGTTCTGATTTTCAGGGAGAACATATCGGCGATTGCCTTGGCAGATTTGCCTTTGTAGCAATTGAAATAGACCAATTGTATAACATTCTTTGAAACCCGTCTTCCTAGCATTTTTTGTATTCAAATATAAGGACACGTGTTGCATTAAGAACGATCACTTTATTACTAAGACCTTGTTCACCACTTTCACATCCCATATCATTTGCAAAAAACCCAAATTCCCCACCTTTTTGGGAAATAACGTCATTTTTAATTATTTTTTTATTATCTTCGTTCAATATGCAAAGATTTTTTTTGACACTCATTATACTGCGTAAACTTCTTTTGTTGTTGTTATTATTGTAATGTGTGGGGCTATTAGAAAACTATTGGCTCCTTATAGTCGTAAACAGTAAATACAGTAATAAAATGTGTGCAAAAATAAAAAAGTAGGTAAGGATTTTGTTCTTGGAATTCTTCAATGAAGATCACATTTCACATATTTTTTTTCTGTGCAAAGATATTTTTGACAAACTGTATTTAAATATTTATCCTTCAAAACGTTTCTTAGGTACATACATATGTACATAGATAGTTTCCCCCTAAATTTTATATTTAGATCAAGATTTCTTAATAGCACGAAAAATAAAGTTAGGTTAGGTTAGATTTGAGGATGTGTAATTGTCATTGGGACAAGTGCAATACCCAGAGCTCAAAATGACCGATTATAGTTTCGTACCAGCAGAGAGAGAGAGAGAGAGAGGATAGTGAAGGAGATAGGGAAATTGGAAAAGGAGACACGAAATAAAGTTAATGCACCAAATTTTTTTGAAGTGAATGGTTATTTTCGCAGTTGGTCTTAATTTTATTTAGCACGACTTATGTTAATTGATTTCATCGATACATAAAATGTTAACCAATTACTCCGTTAGACTCTTTTTTAATTTTAGTCTGATGATGGGAAATGAAATAACAAATAAAATTACATGCAATTAAAGATAAATATTTCACTTCATATAAAATATGCTTCTTGTGTATTAAGTAATGGTAGCATAGCTGCATAGCTTTATCATAACTAAACCGCGAAAAGTAACGGAATGCATTGAAGTAACAAAATGTGGTTTTACAATTAAAGGCACGATAATATTTATGACGAACTGCACGTTCGCGTTGGTTGACATTTAAAGTTATAAAACTTATGTAAAAGCAGGATTAAATATATATATTTTTAAATATGTATGCCATGTGCTTTATTAAAAGTATTCGTTTTACAGAATTGTTAAATAGTGACATCCATAACCTCTTTTGAAATGTTCTAAGTTCTACATTTCTTTTTAGATCAATGAAGCGCCTCATTCATTCTGTCTTTTTGAATCAATTTCAAGTTTCTTGCTTAACGTAGATTGTAACTGTAAAACATTTTCAAGGGCTTTCAGGGGCGCATCAAATAATGGATCAAACTCGCCTTTTTGGTTAATGTGTTCGCAAAACTGTACTCATACGTATAGACTGAGAAGAATTTGATCATTAGGGTCTCGTATGGTTTTTTAATCAATAGCAGACCTTCTCTTGGCTTTTGTTTACATGTTGCTGAATTTTTGTAATGGCTTATGGCGGCGTGTCAAATTCACATGTGTTGGTAATATGTATTTGTTTTGCTTAGCACAGCAACACATCAAAATTGATCCTTCAAACTGCATTGTATTGTTGTTGTGCAGAAGAAAAGAACATATGATTTATGCAATACAGGTAGCTAAAATCAAAAGTAGATACATATTTTGATCTTCTTCAAACTCTTCAGTCTATATGTGTGAGTGCGAGTTTGATAAATTATTTGATGCGCGGCCGGGCAACTTATGACGCCTGAAAGCTCTTTACGAAGAAACTTACATTCCTTACATTTTTCTGTATAACACTTTCAATTGAATTTTTCAAACTTACCGGTTCTTCTGTTACGGACTGCTCACGACGACGTGAAGAACTGCTTGCCTCGGATGAATGATATTCTCTAGAGGGACGACGACGCCCACGGCTCTGTTCATCGGACATGATACTACAGCTACCAAAAATTTAATGAATAGTGAGGTATTTAATTATTTGTACGTTTTATTTGAAAATTTTTGCAAAGCCTGTTTTTTTCTTGGTTTTTGTTTCGTTTTACACAAAAATCGAACTTTTCTGATGATGGACGATTTTGCCATGAATCTTTACAACTGGAATGACATTTTATCTTGAAACTTTTTCAATTTATCACTTTAAATTAATTTATAATTTTCTTTTTCACAGTGATTCTTTACGAAAACAAAAAATTAACACTTAAAATATAAAATTCCGTTTTACTTTTTACTTCAACGACTTGCATTCACATCTTTTTCTGCCGATATAATAAAGTGGTAAATAAAAGAACGCTTAACAATGTTTTTCCGTACATGGTTGTATTTTTAGTATTTTTTTCACAATTGTAAACAATAGTAAAAATACTATAATATATGGGTGGCTCCATGAACAATGTGAGTTACAGATTAAGAAATGCCTACCTAGTATATTTTTCCAGATAAACAATTTCACACCCGTAAAGTCATAGCAATCAAATTTTATGTTTTAAACAAAGGGGAAAAGCAGAGTGAAAAGTAGTACAGATTTGACATTATCGGCCGTATACTGTCTCCTTTCTGTGCGATCTGGAAAACTAACGTTAAAGTAAATACAAAAACAAAATTCAACAAATATTGTAGAAGTAGATTGATTGTCCTAATCTGGACTTACTTACATTCCCAATCGAATATTAAAAAGTGTTTTAAAAATATTTACTATGATTAGTATACTTCTCAACATTTGTTTGACGTTAGCATAGTACACTTTTTAACAACTGTTCTGCTTTTGTAATATTATCTCAATTCTTTTTTCCGGTTTGTTATTGTGAATGATTTTGTTTGTAAACAATACACAAGCCAACAACAAACTGCACTTGCATTTAATAACAGAAAAAAATGGTACTTGCCGCTTAAAAAAGATTAAACAAAGATATAAAATATCTTAGCGGAATATATTAAATGTTTATTGCATTTCGATACAATTGCCAAATAAAATGGATCTGGAGTTGTATGAAAATTTTCAAAATGATCTTAACGAATTGAATACATTTCAAGAATTCCTCAATATGGAGAATATAATAAAACGTATTGAGACCAGCAGACAATTCAACAAAATTTGTGTATCCAAGAAAACTCAAAAGGGCAGACGCTTTAATCCTTTGATCGATCTGACTGAGTTACAATTCAAACGAAGTTACCGATTTAGTAAGGAAAATATGAAACGTTTGTTGGAGATGCTTAAGGATGATTTGGAAATCGAACAACAGAGTGGTGAGAAGAAAGAAAGGAAAAATCAAGTGCCAATCGAAAATCAAATAATGGCCGCTATACGTTACTGGGGTGGAACAGAGGTAAGCGGTATGGAATAGTTATACAACTATTTAAACTACAGTAAGACCTCGCTTAACGCGGGGGATACGTTCCAATAAGTTCCAGCGCTAAACGAAGCAGCGTTAAGCGAAGCAACTAATAAATTAACTGTGACGCAGGAAAGATGCGTTCGTACTGCGATTGCGACTTGAGAAAATCCAGTTGGAATCTTTATTCTGGACAGACTAACAAAAGAGCGCTGAAAAAGATACTTAGTATACACCGTCGATATATAATACTGCGTAATACTGAAACAGCGTTAAGTGGAGCATCGTTAAGCGAGGTCTTACTGTATATTGTGCATATAAGTGTACAATGTTTGAAAGAACTGTATCCTGTCAAGGCAGCTTATCTAGTACAGGACCAAATGTTGGCCATATAAAACAGAATTCCTCTAAATATTCTATCAAAATAGGAAGTATTTGATGCGATTTGCTAGGTAGAAATTGTTTCCTTATTTTTTGCTTTTGTTTAAGATCCATACACCCGAACTATTTATTTACTTATTAAATTAAATGGATAATATCCCTTTAGTCAGGATTACGGTCTAGCTTCGCACACCACTTATCCATGAGTGGCTATTCAGGGTTTTTGCCAGAAGACTGCTCAGAAGGAGACGGGAAGTATATCCTTTTTTTCGAGACGTTTTCAACTGGAGTTGAACCACGGGCTTCGGTCTTATTGAGTGATAATAGCCGGAGCAATCAAAAGAATGCATCCTTAGTGTATCTTTGGCCAACGGTTGCTTAAATACTCATATAATGGTTAAAGTGCCCGTTTCGTACGCTCTTAAGGGCGCTGTACGCTTGATAAGGTGTGGAAGATGGTGTTATGCATAAGAGAGCGCTCTCTGCCTTATTCTTACACAAACTTCAGGAGACCCCGAATTTCGGTTCTTGACAGAGGCTTTAAACTATCATAGTCGGGGTTGTCATATAAACCCTGTCGGTTTTCTTGATTGTCGTTTTTGAAAACCAATGTTGGTTTCATTTGGTGTCATAAAACCAAGTTGGTTTCGTTAATTTCGAACGTAAATTAAAACCAATGTTCGAATCAATTTTTTTGATAAAAATTGATAAAAAAAAAAAAAAAAAAAAAAAATACGTATAAAAAGAAAATTTTGTTTTTTTGTTTATTGTACTCATATTTTTAACTATATTTCCAATGTTACAACTTGCTGCTACGTTTCGCTTTTTAGCAGAAGGGTCATAACAAAGATCAGCAGGGAACGATTTATGTATATAAGCCTTGGTAGAAGTACAGTATCAGAAATTTTGTCTGATGTAATCAAAGTCATGGAGTGGTACATTTGCCGACAGTGGGTCCAGCTGAAAATGATTTCATGTAGGTCAAGAGACTATTTCTCCAACAAATATAAAATTCCTTCCTTTTGCCATCCAATGATAAGAAGAGGAAAATGTTCCATTACCACTGCCAACGTCTTAACAAAGTGAAGCTCAGGGAATAGCAAGCAATTTATAGAAAAATTAAAAAACTTTTAGTAAAAATCAGGATACCGTTGGCCTATATAAAAAATGTTCTATCTGCAGTATATTTGTTCTGTGGATAAACCATTTTGGATATAGGATGACGATATATTTTTTATTAATAATAACAACAACTAAAACAACCGAAATTCAGTCTTTTTAAAGTTTTTTTTTATTAAAACTGACGACTGTCAGCTGGTTTATTTCCAATAATAAAACCGATAACCTTGGTTTCTGTGACACCAAAAACCGATATTAATTCCAATTCGCACATTAAAACGATAATATCGGTTTTCATGACACCATAGCATTTTTTCTCGTCGTTTTTAAAACCAATTCCGACAAGGTTGGTTTCTATGACAACCCCGAGTGTCTCCAGTGGCAGGGGAGAACGAAGGAGAGGCTCTGTAGTCTCCAAATCCCCTTGAACGCAATATAGGCTAGTTCGCTTGAGGTCTATCACACATCCATGTCTAACCCGCAATACTTTGTAATAAAGCCAGTGACCAGACTTACGCTGGATTTGTCCAAACCTATGAAACAAACATTTATAGAAGAAGGTCATACACTGCTGGGCGCACAACAACCCGGTCTATCCACCCAAAACGTTTCAGCTTCTTTTTCTAACTCATCAGTCAACGTCTTGTAGATTAGGTAGTAGATTAGGGACCAAGTCTAGCGGATATTTATGTTACTATTTTATGCTATCTTGCATATTAATGTACACTATGTCCCGGAACCTAGCAGAGGCATATGAAAATGACCTCTGCCTTTTTCTTGGTATTGCTACAACCATATTATAACCAAAAAATTAAACCCTTTTTTTGCATTTTCATTTTAGCATCCTGAAATTACGGCACGCATACACGGTGTTTCATTTCGTACTTTATTGAAGATTAGCAAACGTGTAGCTGAGGCCCTTTCATTTAAAGCCTCACGTTACATACGTATGCCCTGCCTATTGCTTGAAAAGGAAAAAGTTACAAAATCATTTTATGATTTGGCTCATATGCCTCAGGTTATTGGAGCCGTAACACATACAAAAGTGAAATGTCAGCGATCTAATAGCCATGGTACACTGCCTAAAACCGATGATATACTACACGTGCAAATAGTTACCGATGCTGACCTTAAAATACGTGATCTAGATTGTCGTTTTCAAACGGCTGGTAGTACTCCGTCCTCTGGAGATATATTTTCACAGTCACGTATAAAAGAACGCTTCGAACAGAATGAGTTTCGTGGTCGTCTTCTGCTGGGTGATAGTTCTTTAAGATGCTCTTCATATCTCTATACGCCGGTAACTCGGGCCATCACCTTAGCCGAACAGGCATTTAATAATGCACAACGCTTGACTTATGAACCGGCACGTTTATGTCTTAAATTATGGCATCAACGATTCTCTATATTGGACAACGAATTGTATGGTTCATATAATACCAGTCGTAATGTTATAGTGGCTTTGGTTTTATTGCACAATATGGCAATCGAATGGAGGGATACTTCTTTGTGTAAGTTAGTTGATTTCAAATAAATTAAAGTGTTCATAACATAATAAAAATAAATATTTTTTTTATCATTTTAGTGGATTGTAACAAGTTAAAAAGTTACAATCATCCAACTTTAACAGAAACGTCGAAATATTGTGATGAACGAGGCCGCACGGAATTTATCAAAAATCATTTCAATACTTCAATTCATTAAATAAGTCAATAGAGTCAAAGTATTAATTAAAAACATCATCACATATGCATTACAAATCTGCAAGCAGTGTTAAGAATTTTTAAAGGTACACTTTCAATGCAGCATTAAAAAAGTTTTTAATCATTTATAATTTCAATAGTTTTAATAGATCAAATAATACTCTACATATACTTACATACATAAATGTAATAAAAGGAAACAAGTTTCAATATGCAAGTCTCATTTACTAACATTTTAACAAATTACAAAACTTACATTCTCAAGCCCATGATGAAAATCCAACGATATGTAATCAAGTTTCAAGTTACAAGTTTTCTTTTTTCTTGAAGGTAAGATAAAATTTATTATTTTTTATTAATTAAATATTACTAGATGATCCAAGTGTATATACAAGTATGTTAATATGTCGTAGTGAAAACAACTCTTATAGGGAATTGTTTTCTTGTTATCTGGAAAAGTACAGTTCCATTACAAGGTTAACTCGTAGTATGAGCACAGTTTTAACGAAATTAATAACTTTTGCAGTGACCTGACCCTTCAACCTTGCAATCCTTCAGTCAGGATTACGGCCTAGCTTCTCACACCACTTATGTTGTGTGTGTCACTTTTTATACTTGAGTGGCAGGACCTAAAGTTTAACGTCGACTCTGAACGACAGATTTTGAGAAACTTTTTCATGGCAATTTTATTTACTCCCAGAGTTTTTGCCAGAAATCTGCTGAGAGGAAGTCACCGAAGAAATATTTTTTTTTTCATATTTCGTTTTGATGTCTGACCTGGGATACTAACCCGAGCTTTACGTCTAATAAGCGAACACACTACCTACTAGACTACGGCGATTAGTCTTACATCATGTATTAATTCCTATATGGCATTAAGATTACTAATTTCTTTTTTGTTTTGTACGACCAACACTCAGGGGATCGCCCCTATTTCAGCAGTGCATTGTGATGGAATTAGAAAATTATGTTATGTGATGAAGGAAAGAGGGAATAATGTTTGTGGATACTAGATTGGAATCTCTTTAATAATTTTCTTCATAAGTGATTTTAAAGACCTCTGTAGGAAGAAAGTTACACATACGAATATCCGACTGCTTGTAACGCAGTGTGCGATCCACTGGCCAATCGACCACAAACGAATGTGGTCTGTGAGAAAGATGAATGTTACATATGAATACATGGTTCTCAGGAACAAGTCCTCTTATTTCGCTCGAGCAGAATCCATGGTAGTAACGATAGAACAGTGAAACACAAGTCTCATTGTGTCGGTGCTCTAATGAATTAATAGGGTTGGATATTCTGCCGTCACTAATGAGCACCATTGCCCTCTCCTGTACGCTGTCGAGAACCCTTAAAACACACTTCGAGGCCAATACTTTGTTCTTATTTTGTCTACTCTTCCATCTATTTACAACATAATTTACAGCAGTTTCGCATGAAAAGCACTTTCTGAATCCTGATTGATATTTTGACAAGTAGCCATATTGTTCTATATAATCTTCAAGTCGATTTTTCACTGTTATTTCAATGACTTTCTCACACGTTTTCAAAGCATTAATCGGTCGGTACTCCTCATATTTTACCATATTTTTTACCTTTTCAATTGGGAGTATCATCGACTCTTTCCAATTACTTGGAAATATTCCAGTCATTAATAATCTGTTTATATATCGTAATAAAATATTGCCTAGTATACCCCAATTGTCAAGAATTATGTTGCTTGAGATTTTCCTATAATCTGGTTTCTTCTTAATACTTTTAAAAACAGTTTACAGATCTTGTAAATTTATTGCACGAAATTTAAACTTAGAATTTATCACAGATATTTGATTTTCATATTGCACATCATCAATGGAAGATCTAATTTCCTTAATACTATTTACAAAATACTTGTTCAATTGAAAGAAATATACAAAATTTAGTATGACTGTTTGTTTATTATGGCTTAAATAACTTTGAATCCTCTATTTCGAATTTATTTAATAAGTCGGCGAAAAACAGTGTCTTTATTTTGAACAAAAAAAAAAAATATATTTTTTAATGAGCCCAGTTTTCCTGTTATTTAACTCAGAATAGAAACAAAGAAACTAATCTAAAATATTTAAAACCCTTTTAACACCATCAAGTTTGCAAAATTATACAGGAGATTTTGATATAAACAGGGGCCTTTCATAAGGCCTTTTTATAATTTTTTTATTTAATTTTGTTTTCAATTTTGTCAAAAGCACATCATGGATGTTAAGTTGATATGAATCTTGAACCCATAGAATTGGATATCTTAAGTTGCTCTCTACGTCTGTAAGCTGTAATTAGAAATTTTTGTTTGGTTGTACAAGCGATTTTGTTACACTTTTATGTTTTTTGTATGATAGTCGTCGTAGTCTAGTAGGTAGAGTATTGATTTATTAGATGTAAGTTCAGACATCTACATCTTATGGCCTAACACGCAAAACAAGGTGCTGTTTTCTGGACGTCCAGTTGCGGTCTGTACACTCGAAAGAAATCATAATTTGGCGTTAGTCGATAGGAGGTTGAAAGTGCGCGATATTGTGGAATATATAGCCGAAGTTGCCGTAGTCTAGTAGGTAGTGTGTTCGCTTATTAGACGTAAAGCACCGGTTCGAGACCCAGACCAGACATCAAACCGAAATATGAAAAAAAAAAAAAATATTTTTTCGGCGACTTCCTCTCAGCAGATTTCTGGCAAAAACTCGGAGAGTAAATAAATCTGCCATTGAAAAAGTTTCTCAAAATCTGTCGTTCGGAGTCGATGTTAAACTGTAGGTCCCGCCACTCAAGTATAAAATTAAGGCACACAGCATGAGTGGTGTGGGAAGCTAGGCCGTAATCCCGACTGAAGGGTTGTAGTAGCCAATTATGTATGTATAGCCATTAAAGATGGCTCAGAGTATTTACTTTGAAATTATCATTTGAATAATAGATATTAGGGTCGAAAACCCACAGGCCTTGTAAAAATTCCCGTGCAAACAGCATACATTTTGAGTGGCATATGTAGTATGGTGGTTGAACAGTGGTGGAGTTGAAGCAGCAATTTAAATTTACACCTTTTTTTATGTGTTAAAAGAAAACTTATGGTGTTATTTTTAATTTAAACGTTTTAAATAGGCCAACATTGTTTTTTTCTGTTTGCGTTTTCAGCATGAACAATATCTTCATCATCATCATCATCACCAGCATTACGAACGCCACTATAACGTCTGCAGTAGACACCCAACGTCATCACTGGCACCACCTTGTTATCTACATCACCATGCTGTTGAGGATGATGATGATGGTATAGCTAATGATAATTAAAAAAAAAATAAATTATATCGCGGTATATAGAGACCCATTATAGTGCATTAAAATTGCATTTCTTTCACGCACCAAATAAGTTGCAATTATTTTTACATCGTTGCATTCTCTATACTGTTGTTTAACTCATACATACATTATTTGCGTTTAAGATAAACACAGAAGAAACAAAGAAGAAAGAAAATTCTTCTTCATTTACCTACCTACCTGCTGTAACTAATGATTATAAATTAATTAATTAAAGGCATTTAAGATAATTTGTTGCAAAAGGGTTCACTCAACCTGTTTTTTAAGCGGTAGCATGATTTCGTTGTTGTATTAAAAAAAAAAAGAAAAATAATGTTCTTTGAATTTATAGTCGACATTAATTTTTAAATATTCTTACCATAGTAAAAAGGCTTGCTTTAGATATTCTTCAAAGTATCAGGTTTAAAATATTGTGTATTAATATTTATAGTTGGAGACTTAGGTTAGACAAGGTATGACGCCTAGCGTAGCCACTAGTGTAAGAATATTTGATTCACTGTTGCATTCCTGGGCAAAGGCTAACATAACACATAACAATATTAATAGTTACTAAGCTGATCCCTTCGCCGTAGTCTAGTAGCTAGTGTGTTCGCTTATTAGACGTAAAGCCCGGGTTCGAGCCCCAGGCAAGACATCAAAACGAAATATGAAAAAAAAAATATTTCTTCGGCGACTTCCTCTCAGCAGATTTCTTGAAAAACTCTGAGAGTAAATAAAATTGCCATGAAAAGTTTCTCAAAAATCTGTCGTTCGGAGTCCACTTTAAACTGTATTTATACTCAAGTATAAAAAATTAAGGAACACAACATGAGTGGTGTGAGAAGCTAGGCCGTAATCTTGACTGAAGGGTTGTAATGGCCAATTATGTTTGTATGTAAGCTGATCCCTTAGCAAGTTGTGAATAAAGCCCAACTGAGAGGGCCTTCGCTCCAGATAATTTCTTCTGTATCGCTGGCAATAGTTATGGGGAAGTCCAAATTTCCTCTCATGAGTCCTTTTTAAGCAAATATCAGTAATCATGCTAACTACAGTCAGACCCCACTTAACGCGGGGGATACGTTCCAATAAGTTCCAGCGCTAAACGAAACAGCGCGAAAAGAGGCAACTTTACACGTATATATGTAAATACATTGCGACTTCGGAAAATACAGTTGGAATCTTTATTCTGGACAGATTAATAAAAGAGAGTTGAAAAAGATACAGAGTATACACCGTCGCTATGTAGTGCATCGCTTTTGGTTGACGCATTGCCATTTCATAAAAATTATCATAAAAATTGCCATGAAAAGCTTCTCAAAAAATGTCGTTTGGAGTCGACTTTAAACTGTAGGTCCCGCCACTCATGTATGAAATTAACGCACACAACATGAGTGGTGTTGATAAGCTAGGCCGTAATCCTGACTGAAGGGTTGCAATGGCCAATTATGTATGTATGTTATGTATGGCCATTTCATTTGCACACATATACAACAAGTATCAATAGAGTGTGCGATTTAGGGGAATCCCGGAATACTGGAACAGACTGAGCCGAGCAGCGTTAAACGGGGTCTTACTGTATATAGAATAGATGGTTTCTATGAATATTACTTTCCAGGAATATTATGAGTACGTACGTAATAATTGGTCATTATAATCCTTCAGTCACCACCTTCTCACACCACTCATGTTCTGTGTGTTAATTTCTTATACATGAGTGGCGGGACCTACGGCTTAAAGTCGACTCCGAACGACAAATTGTTGAGAAACTAATTCATGGCAATTCTTGTTGCAGAAACTTGCTGAGAAAAAGTCACCGAAGAAATATTTGTTCATATTTCGTTTTGTTGGAAATGTCTGACCTGCGGTTTGAACCGTGGCCTCACGTCTAATAAGCCAACTCACTACCTACTAGACGATGGCGATAACAATGTAATTAATGCTGATGATTTTTTTGTGATCATAGTGTGGTCAAACTTAGCGTGTTTTATGAGCTATAAAGGAAGTATTAAACTATCTGGAGCATATCTTTATTAGCTCCTCTACGACCATATAACATTCAATTCTTACAATAACAAGCAGGAAATAATATACAACGTTTCTCTTAAATTGGATGTTTGCACGTGATGGGATCGATCATAAAGCAGCAAAAGATTTTATATTCGTGTTCGGTTACTTTAAAAGAGCAGAGGAGCTTCGGAAGGGTCTTAAATCACGACAAATCTTTGATATTTTGTTTTTGGATAGTGAAATTGGTTGAATTCTTCTATTTACATGTTACTAATGGCCTGTAGGTTTTGGTGTCAGTGGTGGGTTTGTGAGAACTTAACTTTTTTTCCTTTTTTCACTACCTGATGTTATCTTGTCCGAGATTCTTTGCTGATGTTTTTTTTTTAATTTACGTTTTAACGTGGTTATCGTTATAATTCCTTTTAACAAGGCGTAGTTAATTTTTAAAGAATATACTTGTGGATGTACTTATATGATGAGCCTGGCTTTAAGAACTCTGAAGCGATTCCATTGATGTCTCTTGCCTTATTGTATTTGAGGCTACGACCTCAACCACAGTTGGATACGTTTCTGGAGTAATCTTTCCGTTTTTAGAGCGCTTTAAGTGCTATGCTAAGCAAGTCAATTGTAGTTATCCCTTCTATCGAATCGAATCGAATATCGAATTGGTTGCCCCGTATTGGAAATAAACGTTATGAAGACTATAAATTTGGTTTTCATAAATTTCCTTTTTTAAAATATATATACCCTCCCTATATTTTTTTTTTATCAATTTGTGGGTTTCATTAAATTTACAATAATTTTCTTTGTTGAAAATTCGTAGCTTCGTTTTCGAAAATTGTTATGAAGATGCATGCAACCATTTAATAGAAAAAGGAAAAAAAAAAAAGAATATAAAACATTCAACTTCAAGTCATTTTTGTACCACAAATTAAACAACCGTAGAGAAATTATCATCAGAGGCATTCATCTGGAAGAGTGATCTGCTTGCAACAACCAACAACTGCAAGTAGTCTGCAACAATAACTGTAGCAACAGCAGCAGCATTATGATGAATAAAAAAACAGAATCTGTATCAAGTGGTTGTCGTTGTTTTAGTTGTTTATTTAAAGCATAGTATTTATCTCCCCCTTTTTCTCTCTGTCCCTCTCTCTCTCTTACTATCCCTTGCACAATTTACCATTTTCCATGCAACATGAACAATAAAATATTTAAATAAAGCCACTTTTAAGCACGAAAAGGATTAAAATAAATATAAAAAAAACTAAATGCATACATATATACATACATACGTACACATAAAATATTAAAATGAAGTTAAACTAAAAAATAAATTGTATAAATATTGTATGTAAGTACAAGTACATTCCCTTTTTCCAGAAAGAAAAACAGAAAAACTACTCGAAAGCCTTCTTTATATACGAATAATGCGCGATAATAAAAACACACAGATTTCATAAAAAAAAAACAAAAACAAAAAAACTACGAATTTTTCCACTTTTATCCTCAGTTCCGTGTATTTTATTATGAACCCATTTACAAGAGATTTAAATGAAATTAAATTCATTTAAGCAACAAACAAATAAAATTAAGGCATTATACATTGCCTTAGCTGAGAAGTGCATGAGGGACTTTGGAGTAAGGCCACGTTTCAAATCCCATGGCAGGCATCTCCAACAAAATGAAATACTATGCAGAAAATATTTCTGACAAAAACTCTGAGAGTAAACACAATTGCCATGAAAAATTTTCTCAAAACTCTGTCGTTCGAAATTGACTTTAAACTGTAGATCCCGCCACTCATGTGTAAAATTAACTCAACATAACTGGTGTGAGAAGCTAGGTCGTAATCCTGATTGAAAGGCTGTAATGACCAATTACACAGCCCTGCAAATTTGGACTTTTTTGTGCAAATAAAATGGCTCCAGGTGTTTCCGAAGACATTTTGCGCGCTGAACACGAATCTGGGTTCAAAACCTTTCCATCATTTTTATAAACCTCGACCGCCATATTGGAGCCGCCATTTTGAATTTTTTAAATCTGAATGAAGATCTGTAATCAGCGACCCCAAAAACCCCTGAGCAACAATTTTCAAGTAAATCTGATTAATTTTTAACGACCTCCGTAAAGTGTTTCTTCTTCTCTTGCACCCCTTGGCATAAACTCACCACGTACTTTAAGGGTGCATGCAAACAATTTGGCTTTGGGCTCATTTTAAAGAGCAAAGATCAATTGTCAATTTCTGATGGTTCTAATAAGTCAGTGTTTGTTTAGCTCTACAATTTTTCAAAAATTTCGAATCACTCGAATCCATTTATGAGTATTATAAGTATTTTTCTACAATTTATGAATCTGACTGAGTAAGCGTATGAATGAATTTCGAATGTTATGAGTTTGATGTCAACGTTGTACTCATACTCATTGCAATCTGTACTTATAAATCAATGTTGTAGTGAGTACGAATGAACCAGAGTAGTTGAATTTTAATACTGTTGACTTACTCATATTCGAAATTTCATGAGTGCTTATTAGTAGCGAAAAAACGATTCATTGCTGATCTCTGGTAGGGATCATCCTCTAAGGTGGTATGTATATTCAAGAAATTTTTAAAAATAATTTTTTTTTTTTTTTTAATATCAAAACCATTTCTACTTTTTATTCGTGATAGCTTTTTATATTTATGTACACATACTTTTTGCGCACACTGTGTCTTGTGCATTTAAACTTATTCTACAACACATATTCCTACTCGATTTTGTTAAATTCATTTCCGTTTTCCGTATTAACAGTTTACGGTCCTGGTATTTTGATGATTCTTGAGTTTTTTTTTTCATTTCATTGTTCTGGCACCTTTTTTTTTTTGATGTTACTGAGGCAAGGAGTGTGATATTGTTAAATCTATTATTGCTGTTGTTGCTTCTATTGTTGTTGTTATTAAAGTAGTTTTGCTTTAGTATTACAAACATTTTTCTTAATTGTGAAAATCAAAAAGTTTATTTTAAATCCTGACGTACAATGTTTTACATGTTCATTTAAAGTTGTTTTTCTGTTGTTGCTGTTGTTCTTGGAAAGCATAAACTAATTGTTAGAATGTAATTGTGTTGTTGAACAATGGCCAGAAAACAAGAAAACTTTGAAGCAGCTGCCTTCTTTTTTTTCCCCATTTTTCCCAGTTTTTTTCTTTCGTTTTCGTTTTTTTATTTTTATTTTATTGTTGAAACTGTAATGAAATTTAAAATATATTTTGCAATCTAAACAATTTAATACTGCCATTTATACATACACAGTACATTTTTTTTAAAAGTTTTAGTTGCAATAAAAAATAAAAAAAAAAAGTTAAAGATTTATAAAACAGAACTTTATTACGTACAGCAGATTGAATGCTTTTTTATGCGACTAGTATTCATCTGACGGAACAATGTATTTAAAAAAGAGAAATAAATTGTGAAGGGAAGAAAATGGAATCTGGTCATCAGATTTGAAACTGCTCGTAAGGGAAAGAAATCTAATATCTTGAGTGGCCGCTGGCTCCCATCTTTAACTGTCTCCTGGACTATATCTGTACATAAATACATACATACATAATTGGCCATTACAACCCTTCAGTCAGGATTACGGCCTAGCTTCTCACACCACTCATGTTGCGTGCCTTAATATATATTGAGTGGCGGGACCCACAGTTTAACGTCGACTCCGAACGACAGATTTTTGAGAAACTTTTTCATGGCAGGTTCTATTGACTCTCAGAGCTCCTGCCAGAAATCTGCTGAGAGGAAGTACCCGAAGAAATATTTTTTTTTTTCATATTTCCTTGTTTGATGTCTGGCCTGGGGCTCGAACCCGGGCTTTATATCTTATAAGCGCACATACTACCTACTAGACTACGGCGACTACTATATCAGTACACTCTATGATTTTAGTAAATGTTTCCCCAAGGGACTTAGTAGCAAAAGTTACTGGAGTAATCTAGACGCTATACACCCTTACAAAACAGGGGCCATTCAGTCGTATACGGATGGGTGGAGACAGACATTGGGACAAGACGGAAAGTTTTCAGTCCCAGAATGAAATTTTCTAAGCCCATGGAGTAATTCGCGGATATCTTCCATGCGAAAATGTATGCCATCGAAAGATTTACCTAATTCAATTTGAAGAGTAACTACAAAGGGGGAATACTATCTGAGAGTTAGACCGCCAACTACCAACTGAGTACACGGGTCTTATGAGCTTAACTCGAATGGTCATATGGGACTATCTGTGATGGTACATTGGGTCAATTCAACCTCCGGGTACTGTACTTGTCTCAATTGACAAGTACTCGTCCCCTAACCTAACCTAATCTGTGATAACTGTATAGGTAGGTAGGAAAAATAGGGTTACCCTATGCTAGGTTATGTAAGAATTCACGACAATGAGCCGACAGATAAGCTTATTAAGAGACAAGCTTCCACACCGCTTATGGAACCGGGTTCTATTTGTAAAGTGAGAAGATAGAAGAAGATAGAGAGAGACGGAGACTCTTCTCGAACTAAGTGGATTGGAGGCAATGTAAAGTTTTGTTAGGTTTTTGTTTAGAAAAAAAAATTGGATTTGTTTGAATTAAATAGGGTTTCACCATGACAGGCGGTAACTGCCATAAACTTTCTTTGTCAGTGCCCATCTCTTGCGAGGTACAGATATAGGCTATTTGGTTCTCTAACCCTTGTCAGTTTGACGGAGCTATCGTCGATTGATGTCAAGGATATAGCCTTTCTGGCTGGTTTTTCAGCGTGGGGTAGTCGTGCTTTAAATGTGCAGACTTTGCGCTGACTGACTTCTCCCTCCTATGTTCGGGGAAACTTGGTCAGTACAGGGACTGCGTTCACCTGTGGCGGCACAACCTTTGGGTATAAAAGCTACCACACTGACCTAACGTAACCTAACATGGTCAATTCCTGGTTAGTAATTTTGTTGCGGATTTATGTTTCGCTTGCTCGTTGGACTTTCTGTGGCAAATTTACTTGGCCAATACAAAAATTCTTTACTGTATAGAAAGGTTCTTCAGTGAACGCATAGCGTCCACTCATAGCGTCAAGGCATATTGTCCACGCTCTCAACTTTTTCTAGCGAGACTGTGTTAATGTCGGTTCTGACTTCGTGGGATGAACAACAACAACGAAAGGCAATTGTAAGTTGTTATTGTTGGCATAATAGTCGGATCATATTGCTAAATATCACTCCCCAGAAGGAATTATAATCCTTCTTCAATACTTTTTAGTGATCTCTCCGATCTACTTTGGAATGTGATAAAAAATTTATTCCTGTGAGGGGATCCTATTCCCAATTATCGCTCCCCAGAATGATCGATAATTCTTCTTAAAGATTTTTTTGTGATAAAAAATTTTCATCGACGTGTCGCCAGCAGTCTGCGGTTCAGAAGCCACATGCATGCTTTGTGCACTATGGTTGCCTAAAGATTCACGTTGGTTTATGAACTTTGCAAATTAGATTTTGAGGCTATTGGAAGAATGTTTAGAGCATACTTCACATGGCGGCTTTTTTCCATAAGTTGTCAATGGGATAGCATGGAAGGGTAGCTATGTATGTTGAAATCAAAGCTCATTTGAGGCTACATAGAGATCTATTATAATATGATACAAAGCTATGTCCGAAAACCAACTGACACGTGTGATTAGTCGGTCTCGACAACCAGCTTAACGGTTTTGTATGAAAGCAAGGTTCCCTCAGAATTTAAATGGAAATCAGCTATTTAATAAATCTATTGATCGATTAGATATCAAGTATTATAGTTTCTAGCTTATTGAATTATTGATCTCGAACAAAACAAAATATAAAAAAATATTTCTTAGGCGACTTCCTCTCAGCAGATTTCTGGCAAAAACTCTCAGAGCAAATAAAATTGCCATGAAAAGTTTCTCAAAAAAATCTGTCGTTCGAAATCGACATTAAACTGTAGGTCCCCACCACTTATGTAAAACATTAACGCACACAACATACATGAATGGTGTGAGAATCTAGGCCGTGTCCTCACTCAATAATCTAATGCAATATGGGTACCTGTTATGTAGTCTAGCGTACCCTTTGAAACTGTGTTCTAATACAACCCAATGCTTTTTTTCTACGATTACGCACAACATTTAATATCAAAAAAAAAGCGTGTCAGCGTAGCGAAGGGTATCACATAGTCTGGTATAAATGGTATACAGTGAGCGCCAAAAGAGAGTAAACACCACTGATATAATTCATTTTCTTAGGATAGCGAGAAAACTAAATGAGAATAGTCGAATAAATTTCCAAAAATAAAAACGTTTATTTTTTACTTATAAAATGTTAAAACAATAACAACAATTCATGATAAAGGAACTTTTTTAATACTTAAGAACATTATAGAAAATTTACAATTATAGTGAGTGTTGCCTCACTTATGGCGCTCACTGTATATCATACCATAGAATATTATAAAAATTTGTTTACAACCCTCGTGTAATGATTCATGTTGGTTCAATTCCAATATTTTAATATGAAAACTAACATATGTGAAGTTTGTTTTGTTTTTTTTTTGTCAAGACAATTTAAATTGAATTCATTTAGAAATACGGGGTAAATTTCAATACCCTCTCTCTCTCTTACTCTCTCGATTCATATTTTGTTTATTGTTATTATTATTGTTGTAGTAGTTTCCCAAAATTTTCTTGTATTTCTAAGATTCCAATATGTTACACTTAAAAACAAGAACAAGCACAAGCACAGGAAGATGTTGAGAAACAATAATAACAACAACACTGAACCAATAACTTAAAAAATAAGTTTTAATTAAAATGTTTGCTGAAGAAAAAAAAAAAACAAAAAAAAAAACCAGAAGTCGAAAAACAAAATGAATAAATGAATAAAGAAACGAACCAAACGACCGAAGGAACTATGAAAACAAGAAAAGACAAACAAAAAAACATGATTTAAACAATTTTGGGAAACCATAAAAAACATTAATACACTCGAGGAAAGAATGTTAGTTAACCGGAGAATAATATAAACAATATCACTATAGGTTTTGGAAGCCGTCGTAGCCTAGTAGATAGTGTGTTGATTTATTAGACGTGAGACCCTCGATTCAAAACCCAGGTCAGACATCTCCAACAAAGCGAAATGCGAAAAAATAAGTATTTCTTCCGTGACTTCCTCTCAGCTGATTTCTGGCAAAAACTCTGACAGTGAATATAATTTCCATGAAAGTTTCTTAAAAATCTATTCTTCGGAGTCAACTTTAAACTATAGGCCCCGTTGCTCATGTATAAAATGGGTACACACAACATAAATGTTGCAAGAAGTTGGGTCATAATCGTGGTTGAAAGGTTGTAATGTCTAATTATGTGCGTATGACGGCCAATAAAATCAATGCTTTGAAGAGAAAACTTATGCTTCTAGTCCACACAATTCGTTTGTTGGAAATTTTTTGGAAAATTGTCATACCTTCTTCCAAGCAAAATTCTCCTAGAATGAAAGACACATTGTGTAGAATACATTCTCTGAGAGCTGTTTCATTATGTACTATAAATATTTAAGCCAGGTTTTTCGGATAAAGTTGGGTATGAAGAGCATCAATTTAATTTTAAAGCACTTTGTTAATATAATGGGTGATTTTTTAAGAGCTATAGGAAAATTTAAAAAAAAAACACATAAAATTCAGAAAAATGCATGAAATCTTTATTTGAATCGATAGTACGGTCCATATAATTTAATATTTGAAGATTATTTCATGCAAATGTTGTCCACGACTGCGCCTTAAATGGTCCATCCGCTTAGTCCAATTTTGGCATACTCTTTCCAACATTTCGGCCGGTATCTCACGAATAAATGTTGTCTTCCAATGCGTCAATTGAAGCGGGCTTGTCTGTATAGACATGAGCTTTAACATAGCCCCACAAAAAATAGTCTAAAGGCGTTAAATCTTACGATCTAGGCGGCCAGTTGACCGGTCCCGAACGTGAATTAAAAGGTTCACCGAACTCGCCTCTCAATAAGTCCATTGTTACGCGTGCTGTGTGGCATGTGGCACCGTCTTGTTGAAACCACATGTCATGCAAGTCAAGCTCTTGCATTTTGGGCAAAAAAAAGTTGGATATCATCTCACGGTAGCGCTCAACATTCACAGTTACGTTACGTCTCGCAGCATCTTTGAAGAAGCAATGCTTCTGGCTGATCTTCACTCCAAAAATAGCCCAAATATCCGCTTCAGTGGGTCGATTAAACTGACCATAAAATGGCAGAAGCGGGCGATGAACTTTCTTAACAGAGCACGCATTTTGATAATAAAATTTAATGATTTGCAAGCGTTGTTCGTTTGTAAGACGATTCATGGTTAAATTATAGACCAAACCGAAGATGTTTGACAGTGAAACAAAACACGAAACGTGCGTGAGCTGTTTAAACCAGTGTTGCCAAAAAGATAACAGCTAAAAAATCACCCTTTACGTGTATTCCGCTTCGTTCGAATTCATTCTCTGATCGAAACATATTTAAGCCCCGTTAATTTGGAACTGTAGTCGCCGTAGTCTAGTAGGTAGTGTGTTCGCTTATTAGACGTAAAGTCCGGTTTCGAGCCATAGGCCAGACATCAAATCGAAATATGTAACAAAAGACATTTCTTTGGCGACTTCCTCTCAGCAGATTTCTGGCAAAAACTCTGAGAGTGAATAAACCGGCCATGAAAAAGTTTTTCAATAATCTGTCGTTCTGAGTCGACGTTAAACTGTAGGTCCCGCCACTCAAGTATAAAATGGAGGCACCAACATGAGTGGTGTGAGAAGCTAGGCCATAAACCTGACTGAAGGGTTGTAATGGCCAATTATGTATGTATGTATGTAATTTGGAACTTAGAGAACATTTTAATTGTTCTCATTGTTTTATTTTGGCCTCTCGTTTGTACTTTAATTTCTGAGTGTATTTATTTTCTAATGTTCCTCATATTCACCCAAAAATCCAAATTAAGACTTTTCACAAACTGACACACACACTGCCACTTAGACTTAATGGCAAATTTTTTGGAAGCCAATATTTATACATATATCCTGGCACATCAACACCAACAGTTCTGCCCCAGACTTTGCATAAATTGTGTATTATTTGGTAAAGGAAAACATGAATCGATAAATATTTTCTGTGTGTTCTTCCTTTTCCTTAATTTCTTTATGCTTTTTATTCCTCTTTTCTCTTCTGGGTAACACACATACACATTTATAAATCAGTCTCATTTTTTTCAAATAATTTACATTTGTTTACAAAATACCAACAAGAGCCATTGTCATCTATTCAATATTTGGATTTAGATGTACGTACATACACATACATATACAGTATTTAGAGGATATCTATAGTATATTGGGTATATATGTATGTACATACAAACATAGAAATAATATGATTTAAAAAACAGGATCACGTTTTTAAAGAAGAGAAAAGAATAAATAAAACGTGAAGTACAACGACAATAACGTGTGGGTCCATCCTACTGTTAAGGATGTACAACGACAACATCAATTCAACCAAAATTTATTTTTTTATGGCAATACACTATAAATCACAGTCACAACTGAATGCCAATAGAAATTTCACACAATTGCCTTTATTGTGTCAGTTGGAATGGGCATAACCCAATAGATATATTAGTATGTAAATCATTAAAATGGATGGAATAAGAAATTTCTTTAAAATAAAGCAGCCTTAATCTGTTAAACATCGATGGCATGTTTTTACCAAACAAAGGTTACGCATTACTCTCAAAAAAGTAGGTGAATGAGAGCTGGGATTTTAAAATGTTCACTGTAGGGCGCAGTTTTCCAAATTCAACATTTTTCAAAATAAATACCATCCTAGCGTGAACCTCTTATAGAACTTTATTGAGAAATAATTACAAAAATCGATTTCAAATTCAGAATTTCTTTTCAAAAGAATTATTCCCCATGAATGGGATTGACTGACAGTCTCTTGCGCCTGATTCGAATTGTAAGATGGATATAAGAACCTCCCAACCAACTTTCGAACCATACAGCGAGTCACTATTGTACATCATTTCCGAAAGTGCACACTTAGTTGCAGATAATTACCTGCCAATTGAGATTAATAAAGGGTGGGCCATTTAAAAGTCTAAAATTCAGAATGCAATAAAACAAAAATGGTTTGAAATATTGCCAAACATAATTTTTTGTTGTGTGGTACAATTGTTCCTCACTACTACAAAAGTTCCTCACTACTACATCTACACATATTTTAGACATTTAGAACAGATTGTTAAGACACGGAAGGCGAATTTGACGAATCCGACTGAACTATACTTTTATCTAAAATATCTTCGATTTGAGAATATCGGTTTCGTTTCATATAAAATGGTTTATTGGGTTTTACGTTTGGAATAAATTGTAAAATATTTATTTAAAAAGCTCTTCTATAAATAAATAAGTCCCGTTTATTTATTCGCATGCCACTATAAGCGTATATGTATGTTTTCTTTTATTTTTTTCTTTTAAAAAAATACACGACATTTTTTTGCCTGCGATTTTATATGAAAAAAAATAAAATTTTTAAAAACACATTTCAATATAAAACATTGGAAATCAGCAGACAAACAAAGATGCTACGAGCATTCGCGTAAATAAAATTTAAAAGGTTACAGTGGCACTAATCTATTTAAATTTGTATTAAAATCGTGATAACAGTTTCACGTTGAAATTGTATTGAAAGAAGATCGATAATTGATAGTTAATATGTTATTGAATTCTAATTTTATAAATCATCATTTAAATCATCATTTAAACGTTCGCAATTTGTCTTACTCTGGTGCATAAATCAGGCTGAATTTGTCCGATATGGCTGCTTTGAAAATCACTGTGGTTTGTGGCTTATTCGCACACACCTGCGGCTTAAGCGCTTTACATAGAACATATTCTTATAAGACTCAGGAACAAGCATTAGTAGAATTTTTATCTTTGATTTCTTAATCTTTTGCTTTTCTAAGTAATCTCTCTCGTAGCATTATTGTTATAGTGGCCTTATGGTGAGCAGTTATACCTAATATTTTTCCTAAGGCTGCCGTTAAGCATCTAGTGGTCTAGTAGGTAGTGTGTTGGCTTATTAGACGAAAGGCCCGAGTTCGAATCAACAACAAAAAATACAAAAAGTATTTCTTCGGCGACTTCCTCTCAGCAGATTTCTGGCAAAAACTCTGAGAGTAAATAAACCAGTCATGAAAGTTTCTCAAAATCTGGAGTTCGGAGTCGACGTTAAACTCTAGGTCCCGCCACTCAAGTATAAAATTAAGGCACACAAAATGAGTGGTGTGAGAAGCTAGGCCGTAATCCTGACTGAAGGGTTGTAATGGCTAATTATGTGAGAGGAAGTCGCAGAAGAAATTTTTTTTATGTTTCGTTTTGATGTCTGGCCTGGGGCTCGAACCCGGGCTTTTACGTCTAATAAGCGAACACTCTACCTACTTTACTACGGCGATTTCTAGTAACAAATAGTTATTAAATTTGTTCCCAATTTATATGATTTCGGTCACTGTCTGATGCCATTAATGTTTTACCGTCACAAATGCGTGTTTTTTATTCTTGTTTAAATACGATAAAAAAAAATATTTAACGGAAGCGGAAGCAACATTTCAACAGATGCTGTTTTTTCACACAAAAAAAAATCCATATTCACGTACACACTAACACCAGAGGACGTGTATGCATGTGTATGTTTATGCAAAGAAAAATGGGGGGTATTTAAACACTTTTAAACCAATACAAAGCAAAATTATGCACATCTCGCTCTCTCTTACACACATACACATATAAACGAAATTGTAGGAATAAATTCATTTTTACTAAAAATATTTGTACCATCAAGAGAGAGAGAGAGAGAGAAAAAGCGAAAAATAATAAAGTTAGTTGTTGTTTTTGTGGCTTCTTTTCAGTTTCTTTTTTGGTGTAGTTCCTTGGCAAAATAAAAATTTTATTAAAATGTATGTGTATGCAACTGTCTTCCTTACTTTTTTTCTTCATTTCTGCCTTGAAGTTTCGTTTTTTTTTACTTTCTTATTATTATAGTAGGGGTGTGTGTGTGTTCTGTTTTTGTTTTTTTTTTATTTCTACACTTGAAGAATTTTTACTGATTATCTTTTTTGCTAATGGCATCTTAATGCTTTTGCAAATTACATTTTTAGTTTGGCTGTGTGTGAGTGACTGACTGTGTGTGTACATACATACATCCATAAGGTACATACATGTGTAAACGAATGTCTTGATAGAGTTTATCTTGTTTAATTTATTGATACCAGCTTATTCGTTTAAAGAGCTTCAACATTAAGTTCGTAATTTTTTGACAGTAATTCTATGCAACTTGCACGTAGCCTTACTGTCAATTGTCAATTAGTTTAGAAGGTAATTGAAATTTATTTGTTGGCATTTGATAGATTTCATAAGAGAAAAATTTGAACACATTTTTGGTTCTGAGTCTCATTGAGCGATTAAAGGGTTTCCGAAAGGATTACATGGGCAGAAATGAAGCCTCTTGGTTTTTGAAAACTCCAAAACAATAATGGTAACAATTTGTTTGTCTTATTGTCTACTCGAACCTGCAATGCTTGGGCTTGTAGACAAAGAATACTTAAGGTAAAAGAACCAGAAGGCAAATTTCTTAGAACTGCCACTGTTATTAAGAGCAATCGATAATTGAGAACTTTACTTTAAGAGAGCGTAACTAAAGCGTAATTGATCAAAAACACTTAGGATGGGACTTCATTCTGTAAAATTAACCTGGTGTACTACAGGGAGATCTTGTTATTCTATCGATGGACAGGAAATTAAATTAAATAATAATTCTAATTGTCGCCGTAGTCTAGTAGGTAGTGTGTTCACTTATTAGACGTGAGGCCCGGGTTCAAGCCCCAGGCCAGACATCAAAACGAAATATAAAAAAAAAATATTTCTTCGGCGACTTCCTCTCAGCAGATTTCTGGCAAAAACTCCGAGAGTAAATAAACCTGCCATGAAAAAGTTTCTCAAAATCTTTCGTACGGAGTCGATGTTAAACTGTAGGTCCCGTCACTTAAGTATAAAATTAAGGCACACAACATGAGTGGTGTGAGAAGCTAGGCCGTAACCCTGACTAAAGGGTTGTAATGGCCAATCATGTATCCAATCAAGAAGAGGTAAGACATGAAGAGGCGAATAATCCAGCTAAAAGGACTAAGGCATAACAGAACATATACCCGGATAATTCAATAAATTTCTGTTCATTGATCACCACGCTATGAAAGTGGTTGGAAATGGCGCAGGGACAATTGTCGCACAGTGATGCAACAGGAAAAATTTGGGGCAATGAGAAGAATACCATAAGATATAAGAATACCATAAGATATATAACTAAATAAAGGCGACTTAAATACATTTATGAATATGCAGCAGGGCATGCAGAATGGATGTAGAAACGATGGATTCTATATCATGCATAACTCATCTCAGAAATCTGGAAGAAGTTAACGAAGTTTTTACAAAAACAGATTTCCTATGGCTGAGGTGTTTGTCGCTCGTCAAACCGCTATGGTGGGTCCTCTGCCCTTCAATCTACCTACAACACCATTTTAGGTATCAATGCAGGATCGTATAATTCATTAGTTAGGTTGGGTAAGACGTGTTGTCTTTGTTTTAATTACATCTCTTAAAAGCCTGATCACTTAAATAAGTCATGGCCATGTTACATACTACATATTTTACTTGCTCTGTTCCAAATTTACACAAATAGTTGGGAAAATATACATTTGCGCAGCTACTTACTTCGGACGGTAGAATAACCAGAGCTTTTGAGGCTTTGGAAAGCTATAGCCATTCTGTGAATTCCGACGGTACTTAGGAAATTCTAGGCGAAGGTGTAATATGGTTTTGGAACGATCTCTTCAAAGTCTACAAAGACGACGATGGAGACAAACCTTAAACCCTAAAGAGCGCAATTAAATCTAGTTATGTTGACGAGGCTGCATTTTTATTCGGCACTGAAGGTACTCATCAATCCGTCTCTACACTTCTGAATGTCTTCTTCCCTCCTTTAGGAATTTTAGGGTGATATAGGGTAGGCCGTAGAGTAGCAGGTAGTGTGTTGGCTTAGTAGACTCTGAGTTCCAACTTAATTTCGATTTTGATTTTTTCTTAAATTTTGTTTACTTTTCTTTCTGTATAATTTTGTTAAGTGTTTGGCGTATAAATTCGATACCAGGTCACGTCGCTGACGTACCAAAAACAAAAAACAAAAAAAGCAAAGCAAAAAAAGTAGGTGTTAACAAAACTTTTGTTTACCAAAGACTTGAGGAAGATCAAGTTAAACCAAAGACTTACGGTATCGAATAAGTGGAGTATTGTATCTGGTTATATAATTGGTCATGTTTACATAGTCCTACTTACACTTATACATGTACAAGAAACACGTAAATACATTTATAAAGAATTTATTGTATTTGTATAAACACATGTTTACATGTACGAATCTGTAGGGGGGTATGGTTTGGTGTATGTGGCATGACATGTATTTGGAAAAAGACGTGAGTTTTTCTTTTCTTTTTATACCACATTTATGTTCGTGTGTTCTTTTCTTTTCTTTTTTTGATTTTCGTTTTGTTTTTCTAACCTACAAACCTAAAATATCTTATTTTAACCTTAACTTATGGTTTAATTAAACTGTTAATTATGATGATGGCGTATGTATATAACACTTGTACTCGTTGGTACAGACCCGTAAGAGTTGAATTGCATTTGGGCACAAGCAACTTGGCTACTGGCAAAGAAAGCTGTTATAAAACATATTCACTGGCATATTCATCTTACTAACAGTTACACGATGTTTTTAGTCTACTCTTATAAGAGTACAGCTGGAGATAAAATAATGAAAGTACTCGTATACATATATTTGAAAGCGTTCAGGATAAAGATGTAAACAATAGCTGACAAGATTTATAAAATAAATTAATTTTTAATTTTTCTATGGCTTAAAAAAAAAATCAATTGTGAGATATTTCTGCTGATTTTGATAAAAACCACTTTAAAATTTCGCAAAAAGAAAAAAAAAAACAATTTTAATTGAAGTCGCCGTAGTCTAGTAGGTAGTGTATTGGCTTATGAAACAAACAAACCGAAATATGAAATAATATTTCTTAGGTGACTGCCTCTCAGGAGATTTCTGGCAAAAACTTCGATAGTAAACAAAACTTGCCAGAAAGGCAAAAACTGTCGTTCGAAGTCGACTTTAAACTGTTGGTCCCGCCACTCTTTTATAAAATTAACATGCACAACATAAGTGGTCTGAGAAGCTACGTTCCAATTTTAACTGAAGGGTTGTAAGGACCAATTGTATATCAGTGGTGTTGTCGAGCCGGAACGCTCCGGAACGTCGTTCCGGTACTTCCTTTTTGGACAGGAACGCGTTCCGAAACTAAAGATTATTTCTGATAACGAGAATTGGCTGACGTTTTGAAAAAAAAAAAATTAAAAAGAATTCCTGATTTTTTTTTTTAATTTTTGACGAATTTTTATATGTATTTTATAATTTGTTAACTAATTTTTATGAAACGTTCCTATTATTGTAATAAACATATATATATACATACATATAAACAAAATGGGTTTCGTAATGATTTTCGTTTCCTTTCCTTTTTATGCTATATACAGGGCCGATCCTGGCGACGGGGGAAATCTCCCTCCCCCTGTCGTTAAATTTGTGACATGAGACCGCGCAGAGCGGCCACCTACCAAGGATCCACCTTGTCTATATAATTATATATACGCGTTCCGGTAAAAAAAAAATTAGCACAACACCACTGTTGTATATATATATCTATGTATGTATGTATGTTTTTACATTAGAAGCTATGCAAAAAAGCATATTGAAGAATGGGTGTCACAACATAATTCTCTGATAAGATATGTAATATCATCTGGTATCCGAATTTCTGATCATGCTCAGTCTAAGTTTTTGGCATCAAAGGCTCTATGAAAAGCGGTGATTTAAATTCTGTAGACAGCTCAATAGTTATTCGTAACGTGTACTAGATATTAGAAGTCGGCGTATTCTAGTACGAAGTGTGTTGGCTTATTAGACGCAAGACCCGGGTTCGTAACACAGGCCAGACATCAAAACAAAATATGAAAACAAAATATTTCTTCGGCGACTTCCTCTCAGCAGATTTCTCTCAAAAACTCTGAGAGTAAATAAACCTGCCATGAAAGTTTCTAAAAAATCTGTCGTTCGGAGTCGACGTTAAAGGTCCCACCACTCACGTATTAAATTAACGCACACGACATGAATGGTGTAAGAATCTAGGCCGTAATCCTGACTAAAGGGTTGTAATGGCCAACTATGTGTTTAGATATTAGAGGTTTTAGACTAAAACGTCCAAGTCTCGAGTTACATATATTGCGGGTGCTTTAAGAGTTCCCAATCAAGCTGTTTTAATTTCTGCCATATTATCAAAAATGTAAGTTGTCTGGCTCTGGTCAGGACGGAATACAACACCTATTCTGTTGATTAATTTTGTCAGTTTTAATTGAGTTGCTTGTTAGTAGAGCCCAGAATTAATCGTTTGACTAGGTTGTGAAAGCTCATTATAAAACAATTCACTTCCAATCCTACTAAAACGTTGCCTATTACCTTTGTTGGTATCAATTCTGGCTATGTAACTGTCTGAAAATGTTTTAAATCATTGCTCGAAATCATTTCCTTTAGAAGTGCAACGAAGACGAATTTGATTCACTTACTGTTTGGTAATATATATATGTTCCTCTTACTCCTCTAGGGGGCATAGGCCCGCTTGGTTTCGGTAATAAGAGTTATTTAAGACGTACAGGTTATTAGGCTATACCGTCCGATCCTGGTGTTGGGGCTGCCAACATCGCCTCCAGGCATACAAATTGCCGGGATTTAGCCGTGCATGTATTAAGATTATACCGCCCATGGCCGGTCATCAGAGCCTCGTCAGCGTGACAGAGGACACCAAGCCCTTGAAGGACAGTGGTTGAGGTTGACATTTGGAAAGGAGTGGTTGTGTGAAAAAGAACGTGTCTTTTGAATCCTTCACTGTCCCATTAGTCTCCCACTGTTTATTAATGGGGTTGATAAATTGCTATGGTTTCTTCATAGACAACTGGTCGGTAATGACTAACTAGTTCCCTAGCTTATGGGCCAATCTGTCTAAATTTCTTCTGTGACGTCAAGAACTGCTGTGTGATATAAGGCTACTGATGCTACGTCACCGTAGTCTAGTAGGTAATGTATTGACTTATTAGACGTAAGGCCACGATTCAAACCCCTGGTCAGACATCGAACATGACGAAATATGAAGAAATATTTCTTCGGCGACTTCCTCTCACCAGATTTCTGGCAAAAACTCTGAATGTAAATAAAATTGCCACACGAAAAGTTTCTCAAAAAATCTGGCGTTCGGAGTCGACTTTAAACTGTATGTCTCTCCATTCATGTACAAAATTAACACACACAACATAAGTGGTGTGAGAATCTAGATCGTCATCTTGACTTAAGGGTTGTAATGACCAATTATGTATGTATGTATGTGTGATGCTACGTCACTAAAATATGTACAAGATATGCTAAAAATCGCAATCCTTATATTTTTATGTATATTTCTATTTTCACTAAACTGTATAGCTAGTCCAAAAACAAAAATGTTCAAAATTCAATTGAAAACATAAACATAATTAGTCTGAAATCTTGGTACTTTAATTTCACTTTGCCACAGTCCAACTACCATTCATTAATTAAAACCACTTGCTTGTCGTCTATTAATTTAAAAAAGCTATGTTCACTTGAATATAATTTGCTGTCGAAATTAGTGTTAAACAAAGCTAATTAACTTAGCAAAAGTACCTAAAAGCGGAAGCATTTCTTTATTTACTTAAACGGGCAAAAATAAAAACAGTACGAAATTAAAAAAAAAAAAAAAAATAGAAAACAAATTACAAAATCACTTTATGCCTGTAACACTATACATAGTTTAGCATGAGTATTTATGAAGTGGCCGAGTGGCCATTGCAGTCTGAGAAAAATATGAAAAGTAAAATTAAAGTAAAAAAAAAACGAATTTTCGTACACTAAAAGTACTTTTTTTTGGGAAATTAACGAGAATCATTAGTCTGTGTGTTAAAAAAGTGGGAAAAAGAAAATGTTTGAAAAAAAACTAAAGCAAAATGTTAAGTCCTTATTTATTTATTTATAAGGATGGTATATAAATAAAAGAGATTTAAAAGGTTAACTTTTCCATCTGAGGGGAAGTAAAGTTTAAATCCTGTTTTAAATATTTTTGTTGACTAGTTAGTTATTCACACACACAAAGGAGATGTTTTACTTTAGAAAAGTTTTTCATGTATAAGGAGTGTTTGAAAAATAAAATAATTATCTTAATATATGCGTCATATTGTATGTATGTACAGTTTCAGCTCTTCAAGTAAAGCATTAGTTTTTCGTTTTTTTTTTCAGGACTAAGGATTAGGTTAGGATAAATTGGCAGCCGCCTTAAAGGATACTATATCGGTATGTTGTAATACCGATAGTATCCATTCCGCGGGCAGTGTGTTGGCTTATTACACGTAAGGCACGGTTCAAACTTTAGATCACACTTCTCCAACAACACGATATATGAAAAAATGCTTCTTCGGTGTCTTATTCAGATTTCATTCTACATTCCACTTTCGATTTTGTGTCTCTGGATTTGTCGTGATACCAGAATGACATTCTCTGAGGAGTGTCAACCATGGTCATAATGTCCCTCAGGGGATGAACATCTTCGGCTTTTTACACACATAGGACGCGAACATCAACTATGTTCGTTAAAAAGAGCGTTAAAATGTCTGCTTCTAAAGAAGAAGGTTCATGTCGCTTTTTTTCAGACTTCAATTTTACACCCAAAGAAATATTACAGTAGGATTCACTAATATCAATGAGAAATGATTTCATTTTCTTGAAGAATACTTGCCAAGTTATATACGGTGTCTTTAGGAATTTAGCGCAGTACAATTTTTGTATATTTTTCGCTCACTTATACATATTATTGGTGTTAATAAGTAGACTTGAAAATATAACTAACAATTTTCGTCTGGATTAACACATGCCTCTCACAAATACACTCACATTTCTATCATGTTCTCTTAGTGCCGACGTCTGGTCATAATGTAGGTTTGGCTAGGTTAACGCGTAGCTTGCCGTTCACAGGCAAGTTCACTCGGTGGCTCATATTTCCTTTTAGGTCACCAAGCTAAGCCCCTTTGTCATGACCCGTTAATGGTGAGTTTGAACCACCCCGAGATCCAGATGAAACCGGCTAGTTCCCTTAATTGCACGTTCACCACAAGATCTCCAAACATTCTGTTACCCAAAAACCGATGATGTCTGTTCTGAAGTGGAGGGCAGTCGCATAAAAGGTGTTGTACGGATTCCGTTTTCTCCACTTCATGGCATCTTCTGCAGTAAACCTGGTGGAGCAGACCGAGCTTGCTAGCGAAATTACCAATAGCGCAGTGTCCCGTTAGAATTCCTGTTAGAATGCAAATCGGTAATCTCGTTGAAATCACATCAAATTAATAGTCTTGAGCAAGCTTGCATATAAAATGCCATTATTTTTTGAATAAATAGTATAAGTTAAAGTTTTGTTTTTTACATTTTATTTTTCCAACATTTAAAATTTATTATAAAGGAATAGAAAAATAGGATTTTAAATTAAAAACAAAAACATATTCTTTCCGTTACACTATCTCCATCAAATTGCTTAACAATGCGTGCATATAAATGGCGTTAAAATAGATCCGTTTTTGGAAAATTTAAGAGAATAAAAAGTAGAAGGAATAGAAACCAAATGTTTGGTTTTTGTTTTCTGGTGTGTCGACTAAATTTCAAACAGTAGCATTCGCATATACGTTAAACACATCATTTGATTTTTTTCTCTTTGCTCTGTTATTGCCCCTACAGTCGGTAGAAGAAACCACGAAAATGAAATATTTTTAGCAGATGCCACATTATAGTTTAAACTTTAGCCCACACGTTAATGTTCTAGATTTCAACGAGAAATTTTAATGGAAACGCAACAGACAATATGAACAATGGTCTTTATTTGATTTTCTTATAAATCGACGTCTAGATGGTCTTCCCATAGGGACTTCCGAATTTTGACAGTTGATAACGGCCACCTTGCTGAAGTTTCAAATTATTTGTCCATGGCTTAAAGGTAAAAAATCATTGACAAGGACGTGTGCTTAACACAGAACAGAACTGACCCTAATTTTCATTGCAAAATTATCTGCAGCAATAAGGTGCTTATATTCCGAAAAATACACATTTTACTGCGGATTTCGGCCCGGAGACGTCATCAGTCCACGTTTCCTTAAAAACGACGTTAGCCAGGTCATCACTGTCAACGACGAGCACGATAGGTTGATAGGTTGATGATTAGCAACTTTTTTAGCCCTGAATTGGATGATCTCGAACGAATAACGTGTGTTTTTAATATAGTCATCTCACGTGGGAGCGATACGAACTGGTCATCGAGATTGTGCGATTTTTTTTTAAATAAAACCAGCACTCAGGGGATGGCCCCTACTCATGCAGTGCATTGTGCAGGTTTAGGAAAATAGGTTATAGGAAGGTGGAAAGAAGGAGTAGTGTTTGTGGACATTTGACTCAAGATGCGAACGGCAAGGAAACGAGTTGCTGCTAGGTGACTATAAAATGGCCAGTGTTATACCTTCACCATTAGACAGTCTACAGCAATCGTCCCCAAGAAGCCCGCATCATAAGGTAAACAACGCCCGTTAGACTTGGCCTTGTCGAATTTTCTTAAGGCGCCGATGTTTGCGAATAACCAATAAACTACAGCCAACATAGCTTATGCCAGCCGTCAAATTCCAGCTGATTTATTTGTCGGAGTCCTTAAAAATTGGACATTTTGAATGCGCTTCGTTCAGAGAAGTCGCGCCGGATATTTGAATATATTCCACACATACCGGCATCAATACAACGAATAAAAAATGTCGATAATATCTCAAACACACACTCTTGTCATTATATTTATAAAGTTTTGGTCATTAAAACCCCTCAGTTAGCATTACGGCCTAGCTTCTCACTCCACTTAAGTTGTGTGTGTTAATTTTATACTTGATTGGCGGGACATAAAATTTAAAGTCGACTCCGTACGACAGATTTCTGAGAAACTTTTCATGGCAATTTGATTTACTCCCAAAGTTTTTGCCAGAAACCTGCTGAGAGGAAGTCGCCGTAGAAATATTTTTTTATTTTTCATTTCCGGATGTCTGACCTGGGGTTTGAACCGTGGCCTTACGTCTAATAAGAAAATACACTACCTACGGCGACTTTAAACTGAACCAAATTTTATAAATTGTACAAACTAGTTTGGAACCCAGCTTTCCTTAGCATAGCTCCCTTGATATGCATTTTTTCCTTTTGCCTCATAGTTTTTGTTAGTTTTGCTTTCAACCGAAAAAAAACTTTCCCATATTGGTGATGTTAAGTTTGGAAGTGTTGCTGTTGGTGCTGCTGTTCTTCCTTAAGCTCTACAACCAAAAACTATGACAGTCACGGCTGTTATGGTTATTGCTATTGCTATTGCTATTGTTGTTACAGTTGCTATTACAGTTAGTAGCAGTATTATGGCGTTTAAACGACTTGAATAACAAGGAAAATATAAAAAAAATCCCAACCAACCTAACGATAGTTTTCAGAAGTTTTTATTAAAAAAAAAAAAAAAACAAAAAAAAAAACTCTTCTTACAAACATCAGCACCATAACAATGCAGACTGACATATTTAGTGGGCGAAATGTTGCTATAACGTGATGTCTTCATATATATAACAGAGAGAGGCAAAATACGAGGAAGTCGCAAATATTTTATGCAATATACGAACGTGAGTGTGTGTATATATACACGTTTTAGCGTGACTTGGTGTTTGTAAACAAATAACGTGAGTGTGGAAAATTTTATTACAGTTATTTCGTACATTTTCTGATGCTCCAGTGCAGCTAAAAAATCATATATTCATAGTGAAAGTGTATGAGGCATTTAAACACACACACATGAAATAAAGAAAATGTTTGTTTTTCCTGTTATTCCTGTGCCCCCAGCTCATATTCCTTCTTTTATATAGTTTGTCTTATTTATTCTTTTAAATGTCAAAGAGCATAATTTTTCTCTCTTTCTCCCTTTCCTTTTCTTGTTTTTCTTTTATTTTTTTTTCTTTTGAGCTTCCATAACATAGTCATGTCTGTCATTGTGTCAGTGTTGCAAATTTGTGAGTGTTTCTTTTTTTTTACTTTAGCGGAAACGGAAATGAGAGCAAGAAATATGAAATTAACATCTGAAATGTATGAATGCAATAACAAAAAACGCATGGAATATGTTTTAGTGAAGAAAATCTGATACACTAGGGTACCCTATAACACAAAATTTCTCATTTACAAGTGACCGAAATGTAAAGTGGCAATAGGGAGCTTCTATAATTTGTATTTCACAATGGGTAAGAACGTTTGTATCGCTTTAGGTATTGTCAGGTTAGATAAGAGTGTCATCTGATTCAGTTCGACACACAAGTAACCTCATGTTCGTTATGATGTCTTTAGATCCCAATCAACACTTAACATGTGCCCTTACAGACATAATTGTTCATTACAACCCTTCTGGCAAGATTACGACCTAGCTTCTCACACCACATACATATGTTGTGTGTGTTAATTTTATCCATAAGTAGCGGGACCTGAAGTTTAAAGTCGACTTGGAACGACAGATTTTTTGAGAAACTTTTCATGGCAATTTTTATTTACTCTCAGAGTTTTTACCAGAAATCTGCTGAGAGGAAATCCCCGAAGAAATATTTTTCATATTTCGTTTTGTTGAAGATATCTGACCTGGGGTTTGATTCGTGACCTCATGTCTAATAAGCCAACATCCTACCTACTACACTACGGCGACTTAGCAGCTATGATAGTATTCATAATATTCTATGCTCAGGCGCAGTGCATGTCTTCCTCTTAAATAATGTCCAGTAATCAGGTGCACAAGGAAGACCTGCGACCCTGTTTATGACGATCCAAAGATTCCGGACAATGCTCTTGAGGTATATTCTAACTGCTCTTAAGTGCTGGACAGAGTAGGCCATAGTGAACGCGCATTAGGCGTTTTGACATTGGACCTCCGAATGAGCTGTCAGATCCCTGCAGTGTTTTTTAGGCATAGGCAATGGTTATATTGAAAGCTGAGCAACACTTTTTGGGTAAAAAATCTTCTACATTTTCGGAACTTTTTACTTTTTCCACGAATTTCAAATGATATTCAAAATTAACGTTTCTGTAGAACCCATACAGTGATGTGACACACAAAAAAGTTAAATGTAAGCCTTACAGCATTTACATACATTTATCCACATACGTATGCATATCCCCTTTCTATTTTATGCAGCATTTTCGAATGGGGGTAACATATTTTAAGCCATTCATTTTCCTCCAACAAAATGTTTAATGTCATGTTGATATTGAAATATTGTCTGAACAAAAAAAAAAAAAAAAGCAAAAAAAAATGTCATGACTTTCCAAGGAAAAACTTTAACTTGTTTTTAAATCTCGTTAAAAAGGCTTTAATTAGATTTACAAATAAATCGTTTAAAGTCTTATCACACATACATAGGAGAGGTAGGAAAAAGTTCGTACGAACTAATGCGAAGTAACATTTGTTAATTCAATTACTCAGTTGGCTCCTACAACAATGCTTACAAATTAAATTAATTAAAAAACTTAATGATTTAAGTTATTGCTAAAGGATATTTATTTTTTTAATTATTTCAACTGTTGAGTTTTTGAAAGGGATTAATAAGTCAAAATATATAAAATATTTACAATAGTTTAATCAATAATATCTGTATCATATGTGTTGTTTTTATCAACCCTGACTAAAAAACTTAAAGGAATTAATTCTTTACCAAGCCTGTAGAGAAATGTCTCTAAGTTCGACAAGAGCACGGTTCGCACTCTTAAAAGTAATTCTAACACAACAACAATAACATCTTATATGCGATTGCGCTGTACTTTAGAACAGACGTCAGCAGTTTTTGGGTGATAGAACGTTTAAAGGTCTGGGCATGGTGGAACTGAATCGGGGTGGTTCAAACCCACCAATAACAGATCATGAACTGCGTAACGCAATGGGCCATATGGCCACCGAGTGAACTTGCCAGCGAATGGTAAACTACCCGCTGACGTAATGACGATTATGAATCCCTCTAATCTGTGACAATACTTTTCATGATTTTTAAATGCGTGGGGTACCATTAACATCCTCATCTGGAAGAAAAATTAATGTGGATGATTTCGGTTAGGTTAGAAAGTTTGTGGACCCCTCTTAAAGAAAGAGGTTCCAATTAAGACAGCATTTAGGCTCTTTATGATATCGCAATCAATTCTACCCTGGGGTCAAACATTTCGTAGAGAAAACCAACACGAGCTCAAAATAAATCTTGTTATTGCAGCAAAAAAAAAAACGACGTTTATCATACTTTTCGAAACTAATTAAGTGGCTTTCGTCCGTTCAATACAATCCATCTACGAAGCCCGCCCTCTCACTCCCTAGAAATGGAAAAAGGATAACATCCCAGGAATGTTATCACAAAAGGTAGAAAACAACGATTAGTAATGTTCCCCACCACTGCACCAAATACTCAGACAGCGTTATTTCTAAGCAACGACTATTATTCTACGACAGGCTACAGCAGACCAATCACTTGCTTAGCTGGAACAACAAAAAGTCAACAAAACTGAAACAAAACAGAAAATTCTTTGCGGAAGACACCCTACCAAGAGGGGTAATGGGAAAAAAATGCTACTAAGTTTTATATTAGAGAGCCTGATCTAAGACGGCAGAATGTAAAAAGTCAAATACCTCTGCCTCTTTATGACAAGAGCAAAGCAAGGTAAACGGCAGTCTCTTCTCCCTCCTCAGACCCACAGCTCCTGCAGAAGTCATTTGGCAGTGGCCCATAAGAAACGTATTTGTGCAATGGATGATCATGGGATTTAAGGATAGAAGAAGTTCAATCTTCTTATTTTCTATACGTCTGCAGCAGAGTTTAGCAGTATTGCACGTACCCTCTTGAGCCTCCCTATAATTAGTGTGGATAATATCTAAGTTAAATGAAGCAATCCGAATACCTATGCTCTGCAACATGTCTGAAACTGCAAGCTCCGTATTGGCTTTGGTCAGCTTATCTGTAATCCAATTCCAAACAATATCATTATGTTTCGGAACACATATGAGAGCTACCTTTGAATGATCCGAAATATTTCTGAGAAATCCATGGAAAAGAAAGGACGTTGAAACTACGTTCGTTAGGCACTTAACCGCAGCCTGACTGATCGAGTAAATCAAGGAATTTTCAGGGAAAATCCCGCCATTCAACAAGCACTGCGCCGCTTTCAGAATTATTATGATCCCTGCTTGGAAAACATTGCAATTGGCAGGCAGCCTATAAGAATGTTTAATATCAGAATTCTTAATAAAAATATGCCACAGCCCACCCTATCACTCATCTTTGTGCCATCAAATTCAACATCAAAGGGTCAATTGGAAGTTGGCTTATTAAACATGAAGCCAAGGTTCAAACCCCAGGCCAAACATCGCCAACAAAATGAAACATTTAAAATATTTCTTCAGCGATTGCCAGCAGGTTTCTGGCAAAAACTCCTAGTTAATAAAATAAAATTGCCATGGAAAAGCTTCTCAAAAATCTGCGTTTGCAGTCTACTTTAACAGTAGGTCCCGCCAGTCATGTATAAAATTAAGACACACAACATAAGTGGTGTGAGAAGCTAGGTCGTAATCCTGACTGAAGGGTCGTAATGACCAATTATGTATCTGACATCATCAATGAGTAGATAATTTTATATACTTACACGTATTACATAATTTATAATACTTACACGTATTCATACTTATTTTAATATCATACTCATACAACTCATATTCAAAGTTTGAAGAAACCATTGTACTCATACTGAACAATACGCATGATGTTGTTGATGCCGACTCTCCTTTACTCAACATTTACAAGCATCACAAAATGAGTATAATTCGCTTACGAACACTACAATACTCACTAGAAGGTTTTTCTTTCTTCTTCTTTTTGTAAATGCAACAACAACTAAGACTGTAAATTTTGATGAATGATTCGAATTAATCGAATCATTTATGAGTATTATAAATATTTTTCTTAATTTGTGAATCTTAATGAATAGGCATATGAATCAAATATGTTTAGAATGTTATGAGTTAACGATGATGTTAACGTTGTACTCATACTCATTCCAATCTGTACTTACAAATCAATGTTGTAGTGAGTACGAATGAATCAGAGTAGTTAAATTTCAATACTGTTGACTCACTCACACTCAAAATTTCATGAGTACTTATGAGTAGGGAAAAAACGATTCATTGCTGATCTCTGATATGTACGTATGTAGATAATGGCTGATCATTGTTTGTACTATAATTCACGAGTTGTTAATCGGATTTGGATCTGAAGATAAAATGAATCAGTTGTTGATATTGTTGTCCTAGAATCATTTATGAGTTCAGTTTGCTTTGTATTCAGGGTCATATTTTTATTTCACATAATCTAGCATAACACTTTGAAGGATTACAACATAATATGTAACATTTTAAGTACCCTCTACACGATGTTGTGACGTAACACTATAGTAGGAAAATTTGATTGTGACGATAGTGAGGGTCTGTCGTATACATTAATATTGTTGTCCTGGAACTATTTTTAGTGCAATTTGCTGTGTGCTCGGTAATGTAGCATGAAATTTCTAAAGATTACGACATAATCCGTTACTTTTTAAATGCTTTCTACATGGTGGCTTAACACCAGTAGGTAGGAAAATTATCTCCATACAACAATATTACCATTGTCATGCAATTTTCAATATTGACTAAATTACGTTTTTATTTACGTAACTAATGTTACTTCTGTTTAAGCTTTAATGCAAAGAAATTGTCATTATTTCTATTTCTTTTTCTTCTTAATTTTTCCCTCCCAAATTAAGATTTTCTTCAAATTACGCTTTTCATCTAACAATAGAAACTTATTTTTCATATGCGGATTATTGAGCAATTTGTTGAAAATTACTGTTCAAATCTAACCAAAATTAATGATTTTACTCTATTGTTGTGTCAGCTGAAGTAAAGAAAAAAAAGAAGAAAACAGAAAATGAGAAAGAAAATAAAAATTAATTTTAATCATTTCTTCTACTCTATTCGAAGCTTCATTTTGACTTTTTTTTTCTCGATTTTTTCGATTTTTTGTTCAAATAATACTTTTCCTTTGTCATTGCTTTAGCCTTAACGTTAATATAGTATTATTGCGTGTGTGTAAGACCCTTAAGTCAATGAAAAGTCACAACATTTGCCAGAAAGTTGTGTCATATTTGGAGTTTAGATGTGATGATGTTGTTTGTATTGTTAGCCACTGTTGAGTGGTTTTTTCTTCTTTGAAAGTGGAGGGGCAAGCTAGAGTTTGGTAGGTGTGAGCTTCTCGATTTAAATTAATATTTTTGTAAGTGTGTATGTGAAAGATTTTTTATGCCAACACCACCACAATTTTAGACATGCCTCTATGATTAAACCAGAGGATAAAAAAATCCCAAAAAAAGAAAAATAGAGAGAGAGACTGTGAAAAGGTCATCTAATACTTCAACTTTAGCTTTATTTTGATTGATTGTTATTCAAAGCGGGTGTGCTAGCTGCTGTTGCCTTACCACAGTCCATGGTTTTTCATTTCCAATCCCATATTCATTCATTTCCACTTATTCACACTTTTTTTTGCTTTGGTGTCCATGGTTTTTTGTTGATTCTAAGTCGACAAGATTTTTTTTTGTTTGCCAAAAAAAATAAAGGCAAAGAAAACCTATTATTTACGACCACCCTCCCTCCCTCCCTCCCTCTCTACCTTACACGAGTATAATTTAAATGTTGATTTCATTTTTTGCCTTCTTTTTTTTCACACAAGTTACATAGCAATTTATTATAATTTTATGTTTTTATGTTCGTTTATTCGTTAATACTTTGAGATTTACTTTATGAAATGAATATTAATACACAGTGTGAATTGAAATATCACCGGGTGGTTTTATTTTATTTGATTTTATTATGATTAATTCAAGTACAATTTCTTTATGACGTTTCTTAAAATAACAACAAAAACAAAAAAAAAAACTCCCATTAATCTTTTTGAACAAAGTAAAACAGTAAAATGTAACATTAAAATGAAATTTAAATTCTTTAAATGTTTCAGTTTGAGATTTAAATTTGAATGAAAATGTTGCCAAAATTCTTATTTTTTTTTTTTGAGGTTTTGTAATTAATTTTTACACTCCATTAAATGTTTTGTTCATTTGCTTTAATTAATGTAAACATCACCTTAACTAATAAAACATTTAATCATTAATAACACTTAATGAAATACCAAAAACTTAACAGAAAAAGCAATAAAGAAAACTCTCCCCTAACCTGTTATAACATTTACGAAATTTATTTCATTTAAAATGGGACATTTCATAAGAAAAGATTACGTTACGTAACAGCTTTGAGTTTATAATTTCACGCAAAATAATTGGTGAAATTAAAGTCATTATAGTAAAATGAGAGTGATTTTCGGCTAATTATGTTGATACCAAACATATTTTCTCTTAACTTTTTCAAACTTCCTTATCTTCTTGGAGATATTGCTGATACAGTCCAGGACGGTCCTTGATTCCGTATATTTGTGGAATCCATTGCCATTTGATTATCAATGAAGATATTTAAAATTTGTTTGTCCATTTGGCCAATTGATGGGTCATTTTGAAGTTATCACTTCAACCTAACCTTTTCTTCTTTCAGCACCAACACCTCCTTTCGGCCAACTTTCATGCATGTATTGTTGTTTCGGTTGGCATTCGTTTTTGCTGCTCTTCCATTATGCATTCTACGGTACATAGAATGTATTAACGTTATGACCGTTATTTTTTTAGACTGTTCTCAGTGTTCAGTTAAACCTCATAAGGAACCTACATACATATGTACATAATTGGCCATTAAGCTTGATTCTCCCATCGATTTGTTCCGAAACAATTTTTTTATATGTAGTTTGACGTTTGTCTTTCCGAGAGAGAGAGAGAGAGAGAGCGAAAGAGAGTAAGCTTGCTTCGGAACAATTTCAGCTCGAATTGGTTTAATTTTAATTTTTGTTCCGAAACAATCGAACTGTCCTTCCTGCCAGCTACTTTAATTTTTTATCTAAAGTTGAATTGATCTGCTATATATACCTTGCAATTAAACGAGCTTTCTTCAACTCAATGGCTAATTAAAGAAGCACTTTACGTTTATTCATTTTCTTTTTTCACTAAGATTTGTTTTAATTTATAATTTCTTTGTAACACAATAAAAAATATGATCACACTCAAGCTAAGAAAACAAACGAATTGCAATCATCTGCTACTGTGTTGCCTAATTGTATAACTAACACGCATCGTTTATAAAAATATTTCATATAATAACCTTGTTTTTACAGAACAATTGTTCGAAGTGGGTGAATTGTTTTGGAACAAACTCTCAAAAAACTGAACTTGTTTCCTTGAATCCAGCTTTACAACCCTTCAGTCAGGATTACGACCTAACTTCTCAACAATTACTTTCCCAATTTCGAACCAGTTTCAATACGAATTTCTGGAAATCTGGAAAATTTTAACACATCACTTCCACAGTTTTATCTTCATCGAACTTTTTAGTGAGTAGTTATGCTCAATGGATTTGGTTAGCTTTTATAGACACCAAGTCCAGTCAAAAATTAGGTTAAGATGTAGCTGGCTTATGTATCTTTTCTTTATCCATACAACACTGTACTCCATATAGATTGTCTTAAATTTGCCATCACACATACATACACAATTGGTCATTACAACCCTTCAGTCAGGATTACGACCTAGCTTCTCACACCACTTATGTTATGTGTGTTAAGTTTCATATATGAGTGGCGGGACCTATAGTTTAAAGTCGACGACTTTGAACGACAGATTTTTGAGAAACTTTTCATGGCAATTTTATTTACTCACAGAGTTTTTGCCACAAATCTGCTGAGAGGAAGTCCTGTGTGGCTTGGCGTAATATTTTCTTCTTTCAATAACCAGAACTGATGGTATGCTGGGCGATTGTCTATTAGATATTCCAAATCGGGCTGTATATAAATATGTCGTAAATTATGATTATTCCCCTTCAATATCACAAGACACACAACAAATAATTTCACTCCTGCCTTAGGCATTATTTATGTGCATCGACGCAAACATTTTCTTTTAATTTAATTTTTTTTTCAGACCAACAGTCAGAAGATGACCCCTATTCATGCAAAGTGTTGGAATACAGGAAAGATTGTTTATAGGAGAAATTAAATATGGGTGTAGTGTGCGAAACGATGAGTAGATTTGAATCATACTCATAATTTCTGATACTTATACGCATTCATACTTATTTGAATATTATACTCACACTACTCATATTCAAAGTTTGAAGTACTCATCATACTCATACTTAAAAATATGCATGATATTGTTGATTTCGACTGTCCTTTACTCAACATTTACAAGAATCACAAAATAAGTATAATTCGCGTACGAACACTACAATACTCACTAGAAAGTTGTGTGTCTGTTTTGCTTGCTGTCTTTGTCTTTTCTTTCTTCTTTATTTTGTAAATGCAACAACAACTAAGACCGAAAATTTTGATGAATGATTCGAATCACTCGAATCATTTATGAGTATTATAAGTATTTTTCTAAAATTATGAATCTGAATGAATAGGCGTATGAATCAAACATATTTCGAATGTTATGAGTTTGATGTCAACCTTGTACTCATACTCATTACAACCTATACCTATAAATCAATTTTGTAGTGAGTACTAATGAATCAGAGTAGTTGTATTTCAATACTGTTGACTCACTCATGCTAAAAATTTCCTGAGTACTTATGAGTAGCGAAAGAACGATTCATTGCTGATCTCTGATGTAGACTACCTAAATGATCTGTCAGTAATAGGCTCTAGAAATTTAAGTGTCTTCATCAAAAACTGTGGATGGTGCCATGACTAGAAGAATTGAACAACAGTTGTATCACAGTAGACCATATACGCTCTAAGTGTGTCTATGCCATACTCTTTGGGTTGATAGCAACATCTAACTACCCACCTAACTACAGCAGTAGTTATGTCGACAATGTACAATGGGTCAATTCAACCTCCGGGTACTGTACTTGTCTTAATTGACAAGTACACCTCCTCTAATCTATGTCGAAACGTTCCATATAAATTTGTAAATAATTGTAGGTGTACGTACATGAATGTTAATTAAAACAGTAGCATTAGGACAGTTGAAGAATTAAATGTTGATTTTTCTTTTCTGTAACAGATTTACATAATTTGTACATGATTTAAACATTTAAGGGCAAATGGCCAGAGTCAGTCATTCATACATTATTCATACGAGTTGTAATGCATTACAAGAGTGAAACAATAATTTTATGCTGTGTAAGACAAGACAAATTCAGAATCATAAATAAAACGAAAACAAAAACAAAAACAAAAAACAGCAGCAACATATTTTTACTTTTAACACAAAAAGTAAATTATTCGGGCTTACTCCATGCATATGGACATACTATGTATGTACATAGGTATGTACGTATACCCTAAGATTACATGAAGATTTGTGGTCTTATAAATGTGTGGTAAAGATGTGATTTCCCCATAATAATAAATCATTTAGCGGCTTAATTATTACAAAACGAACAAAAAAAAAAAAAAATTAAAAGAAAGAGAAACAGAAACAAAAACAAAAATAGAAAGGAAAAAATAGTCTTCAGCTTCAACTGCTGAAATTTCTACAACTGAATAAATTGTGAAACAAAAAAATCAACTCAAACAGAATGCACTTTTCCTTCAAATTTAACGTACTGATGATGACGATGATGAAGTGTGGTGGCGAATGTTTAAATTTTAAAAAAATTTTTTTCTTTTTTGGATTTCTTTTTTTTAACAAACCCATTGAGAGAACGGTTATGTTCCCCATTTATTTTACGGAGCAGAAGATATTAAATGATGTAAACAAAAATACAATAATTTAAACTAAAATACTAAATAATGAATGAAGTTGGATGGCTGAACGATATGATGAGATGAAGTAATGACTGAATGAATGACTGAGTGAGTTTCATCAACTTTTTTACAGTTTCGGTTGAAAATTAATTAACAGCAATACTTTTTACAAGACTTAATTAATGATAGTTTTGTTTGGTGTTGTTATGAATTATTTATGAATATATCTTAAGTTTCTACAACAATGTTAGATAATATTTAAATATTATTCAACATTATTTCTTACAAAAATAATTTGTTTAGTTTTTATTACGGAATAACTAAAAATTAGAGTTTGGAAAATAGTTTGAATTTAAAAATGTTAATCGGAGTTATAAAGTGAATAACTTGCTCTTGTTCTGCACCTGATATTACCATAAGAAGGTCTATGTTCAACAACAGTACACTCATGCTTTCTCTTCTAGACTAAGTGAAGAAAGATTTGAAAATGCTTCCATTCAGCATTTCAATTTCAAGTTTATTTCTATTGGTTTGTACATTATGAATGATAATTGATATTTGACATACAGTGAGCGTCAAAACAAACTATACACATACATACATACAAAATTGGTCATTACAAGCCTTTAGTCAGGATTAAGGCCTAGCTTCTTGTACCACTTATGTTGTGTGCCTTAATTTTATACGAGAGTGGCGGGACCTACAGTTAAATGTCGACTCCGAACGACAGATTTTGAGAAACTTTTTCATGGCAGGTTTATTTACTCTCTGAGTTTTTGCCAGAAATCTGCTGAGAGGAGGAAGTCGTCGAAGAAATATTTTTTTTTCATATTTTTGTTTTGATATCTGACCCGGGATACTACCCCGGGCTTTACGTCGAATAAGCGAACACACTACCTACTAGACTATGGCGATAATTACTTTAATTACTGTCATGAAATAGTCGATTATTACCGACTATATTTACTCTTTTTTCAATTTTTTTTTCTTCATAAAAATCTCTTTCTTCACGGTAATTTTATTACTAAAGGGTGTTTTTATAGAGGTACAGAACTTTAAGTTGGCATTACTTTTCAAGATGGCGACCGATTTAACAGCTGTCAAGTGATTTATTCTCAGTTTGGTTTGGCAATTCCTCCTGAATAGACTCACGCCTGTACAACGCTTGCAAATAGTGCAATTTTATTTCGAAAATAATGGTTCTGTGCGGAAAACGTATCGCGCACTACGTCCATTTTATCGTCGACAAAATCGTCCATCAGAGCAGTTAATTCGATTAACCATGGAACGTTTTCGCACCACCTTTACTCTTATTGATAACTCGCATCCCCAGAGACGCTGTACGATGCGTACAGAAGAAGCTATTGCTGCTGTAGAGCGTAGCATTGAGGAAGAACGTTACAGTCAATGGTGATCGGTATAGAGCCATGATTACTAACTTTTTCATTCCTGAATTGAATAACCATGATGTCCAGGAGATGTGGTTTCAACAAGACGGCGCAACATGTCACACAGCTCGTGCCACAATAGATTTATTGAAAGACACGTTTGGTGACCGCCTAATTTCACGTTTTGGACCTGTGAATTGGCCTCCAAGATCTTGTGATTTAACACCGCTAGACTACTTTCTGTGGGGCTATGTAAAGTCATTGGTCTATGCGGTAAAGCCACAAACGCTTGACCATTTGGAAGACAACATTCGCCGTGTTATTGCCGATATACGGCCACAAATGTTGGAAAAAGTCATCGAAAATTGGACGTCCAGATTGGACTACGTCCGCGCCAGCCGTGGCGGTCATATGCCAGAAATCATATTTAAAATGTAATGCCACAAGATTATCTTTCGGATAAATAAAATTCATGTTAATCGAATAATCCATCGTTCTTTTATTGCAACTTAAAGTTCTATACCTCCATAAAAAACACCCTATACAACTTAGTGACTAAAATAATAATTTAATTATTGTTTTCCATTGTATTTAATTTATTTTATTAATTAAACATTTAAATCATTATTAGACACACACAAACACACCTACTGTCTGGCACACAGACTCTCTTAATCATATGCAGCATGTCACACAACACATACATATGTACTCATGCTGAGCTCAACTTAACTTTTGAATTTCCAAAGAATGTAAATGATTGAGATGACTGTTTAACTGTGTATGAGTGAGCCATACAATTGAATGAGTGGATGTATGTATGTACAGATGAATGCATAAATGTCTGAGATGAATGCATGATATGTAATTGTGTTTAATTGGGTAATATGAATTCATTATATCGTATTTTGGCAGGGAATACAATATTAAAACATGAACACTTGTAAGGTACTTTAATACAATGTCATGTCATGTATTCGTAAATATTTGTCTTATGCTTCTGAATATGATTGAAGATTGTAGAAGGTATATACAAAAAGATACATAATAATATTTGTTATTTTTATATTGTGATAATAATATTTTATTTAGATATTGAAGTCACATACCGGTAAAATTAACATTCTTTCACGTTTAATAAATGAAATTAAAAATATTGTTGTGAGCAATTATTCTATTGGATAATTGCAGTGTAACTTACTACCCTAATAATTAATATGTAGAGAGCGTTCTTTTATCTTTCTGAAGAATTCCTTTAATCTCAAGGCTGTGGTTGATTCGAATTTTACTAGATAAAGGAATACACGATATTTATTTTAGTTTGTAATACGCATACATAATTGATTTTTACATGCATACATATGTATATACATGAGTGGCGGGACCCACAGTCGATTCCAAACGACATATTTTTGAGAAGTTTTCGTGGCAATTTTATTTGCTCTCAGAGTTTTTGTCAGAAGTGGAAGTCCCCAAAGATATATTTCTTGTTGGACATGTCTGACCTGGGGTTTGAACCGCGGTTTCACGTCTGATAAGCCAACACACTACCTACTAGACTATGGTGACTTCTGTTTACAAAACGCATGTAGGTTTTTTAAGGATTACGAAAACAGTTATACTGCTTTTGCATTATTTAAATTTGAAATCGGATTGAGATTTGATTTTAGGACAATTGACAACATTTCGATGTATAACTCTGATCTGCATCTGGGGTACTCCAGTAAATTCTTGTTTTAGACATGTGTAAGAAATTATGAGCTCTTTAGAACTTTCGTAAAAGTCACCATGGAGACATTTTACACTTTATTTAACATTTATCAGAAAAATTTTCACTCGGGCCATGGTAACTTTATTAGATAATTTAGTTAAAAATGTATCAAGGAAACTTAATGTATCACAGAAATTTTTTTTTTTTTGCCAAAATTCCCGGAAAAACATTATTTTTTATGTCACACATATGTATATGACTGACATGACCGTGTATTACAACTTTTTTTCTAGACAAGCCGTGTCATTATTATATGTCTGACGCATCCAAATAAGATACAACAACTAGATATTAACCTGTTGTTTTGAACACAGCGTCGCTTGCGTCGGACATCTGTAATTGACGTGACCTTCTACCAAATACATACATATATGTATGTATGTCTGACATGGCTCATGTAGAACTTCTTAGCGTCAGACACATATGACTGACATGGCGATTAACGTGTTAAACTAAATATGTATGTATTTATGAATGTATGGAAACTAAGTACTTAGAGCCAATCTCCCGTGAAATAATTACTGCTGTGGCTATAGAGCGAGAGAGAGAGAATGAGTTCCCTATCCTTTAAATAAAAAAGTTTTGCTACTAAAGTTCGTACATACATACATAGTTGGTCATCACAACCCTTCAGTCAGTATTACAACCTAGCTTCTTACACCACGTATGTTGTGTGTGTTAATGCCATGCATGAGTGGCAGGACCTACAGTTTAATATCGACTCCGAACCACATAGTTTTTTTGAGAAAGTTTTCATGCCAATTTTATTTTACTCTCAGAGTTTTTGCCAGAAATCTACTGAGAGAAAGTCACCGAAGAAATATTTTTTATATTTCGTTTGATGTTTAAACCGTGGCCTTACATCTAATATGCCAACACGCTACTTAGTAGGGCACGGCCACTTAATTTTAAAATACTTGCAATACAATTCGTACTTCAGTAACCAACTTTAAGGGCCATTATTATAACTTGTCGTTAAAATTTCGGTTAGTTAAAGGTACCTTTAGCTAGAGGTGACTGGAAAGTTACCTTTAACTTATTTTCGTTATTACAACTTACAGATACAATTTTTCAAAAATATGGCAGTGCCGAAGCAATGTTGATAAAACTGCTCAATTATACAAGCTTTTTTTTTAACGAAGTGGCAACCGCGGGCTTTGTTTTTTGTTGTGTGTGCTCATTTTGTTTTAATTTGAAGTTGCCATAACGGAAATAATATATAATATGGCAAGTGCAAACATAAAGTGACCTTTAAATGTTAAAGGTAGCATGATCCTCCCTTTAGCTTAACGATCACGATCTTATTGGGGATTCATAATAACGAAAAACAATTTATCTGTCCGTTAAAATTCTCTCTTTAGTTAACGGCAAGTTGTAATAATGGCCCTCATGGTGCTAAAATGGCTCAGACAGGATGAAGTTTAGCACAGTACAAAGAGATACTAAAGAGCTTTCTTCGATGGGAAAAGGTGATCAACAAAATATCTTTCCATTTCTTAAGGGCGTATTGTGCCTGTATGTGTAAGAAACGAGTTTTAACGTCTGTACTACTACACCTAATACTAGTGAGTATCAATCGACTGAATTTAAAGCTGTTAAACCATCTTTGACAGTTGATGTTTGACAGTGTATTTTATTTTAGAAATTTTTTTCCTTTACCTCTACGTGATCATGCGCATTCCAAAGGCTTCTCTTTTTTAAGCGTTTCCTTTATACATTTTCGTATTCTTTCTGAACCAGTCGTTTAAAATTGACATTTCAAGTGTCAAGTAGTTTAAGGGTGGCAAAATAAGAATAACAGAATATGAAGAAGATGAAGGGACACAAGTCTAAGAGACAAGATAGAAATGCCAAAATAAGTCAAAAGGGAAGAAATACAAAAAACAGTTGATTTCATGACGGCTCTTGTGTTACACGCGGAAGTGTTAAAAAATATTGCAATAATAACACTGTCAGTAAATAAATTATTAAAACAAAAATAAAGAAATAAAGATATAAAAACAACAACAACAACAAGAGAGAAATCATCCAATTAAGCAATAATTATAACACCGAAATACAAATGAAATTAAATTTAAGGAAATAAACGGCCTTAAAAAACGGAATTAAAAATTAATTGTTGTAAATTGTTGTAAAAACGTAAAGTAAACTGTAAAGTGTCAAGGTGCCTCCCTCCTCCTGTCTCTAGCCATTACTTATGGTTTAATAATAAAAAATGTGGGTATTTTAAGGTTTACACCGAAAGAAACAAAGGAAGAAGACAAGAAAAAAATCAATAAAAAATTAAATAATAATTCGTAATCGCAAATAAAGTGCAAAATTACTCTGTCAATCGAAGCGTACAATTATTTTGTAGAGAATTGTATTTGATAAAATGTTTTATTATTTTCCAACAATAATTTGTTCACTTTTACTTAATAATTGCCAAAAAGAAAATTACGAAAAAGATTGACGTAAAAGGTGGAAGAGACACAATGTATAAAAATATTGTGGCCAACAACAACAAAAAACGGTTTTGTCTGGCTTAAATGTCATTGACAAACACAGAAGAAAAAAAAAACAATAAGAAAATAATAGTCGATCACTCCTGACTGTATTATACCCTACAGTTTTAATATGTGTTTTTAAATATTTCATAGACAACTTTTTAGGCTTAGCATTTTCTCTTGCATTGACCTTCTTAAATTCTTTGGGTCATATTTTCGCTCAAATACAAGAGCATTGTAATGCTATGTTCGCACGGCAGCAATTTTTCGTAATTCGCTCTCTCATTCGTAATTCAACATCCAATTATGTGCTAAATTACGTAATTCGCCATAGAAAATTTTGTGAGCGAATTACCCAAATTGTGTGTAATTCAATTTCTATTACCCTGTGAATTACTTGAAAACCAATGTAATCACTAAATTTTATCGTATTTATGCCATCACCAGCTGTCAAAGCACAAAAAATATAAACAAAAAATATTGTAAACAATAAACAATAATGGAATCCAAAAATAACATTTTAGAAAAGTATTATTTAGAAGAAAGTTATTCGCGAAATTAGCGGAGGAAGCCACTATGTATGTAAAAAACCTGTTGAATCTACAGGAAAAATATTTGCATCTTTTGAAGAAGCTGTATGAACTTCATACTTTAAAAATATTAATAATATTTTAGTAATAAAAAGAAGAAGAAAAGAAGAACTGGCAAAAAGATTTACAAAACTGCTGTGTGAACATGGTAATTCAAATAAGTAATTCAAACAGAGAGCGAAGTAATTCAAAGGCTCGTGCGAACATGGCATAACTCTCGGGTTGGGTAAGTTTAGATCGAAGTGGTTGCTTTGATTATCAAAGCACATTTGAGTACCCATAGCGGTAGGTTGTGACACAACAGGCAAGCGCAGTTGTTGTACTAACCGAGTTCCACCAAACTCATCTAGAAATTGGCCAGCTTAGGCTGCACTTAATCTATTTATTGTTTAAATACATACATAATTGGCCATTACAACCCTTCAGCCAGGATTACGGCCTAGCTTCTCGCACCACTCATGTTGTGTCCCTTAATTTTATAGTTGAGTGGCGGGACGTACAGTTTAACGTCGACTCCGAACGACAGATTTTGAGAAAATTTTTCATGGCAAGAAATTTGCCAGAAATCTGCTGAGAGGAAGTCGCCGAAGAAGTATTTTCTTTTTTTCTCAGATTTCGTTTTTGATGTCTGGCCTGGGGCTCGAACCCAGGCTTTACATCTAATAAACGAACAGATATAGGCGTTGTATATACATTACTATGTTACGTGAAGATTTATAATTTAGGGAAACACCATTGGTTGACATCATCCTCAACTTAGATAGAATTTTAACGAAAATCCTGTTAAGGACATTGCAATCAGAATGAAAAGGGAAAATTAATCCCTAAATTCGCTGTGGTAACTTAACATAGGAAGTTGATTACTCTGTACGCAAGTCGACATTAATGCGTTGTAAGGCAGATATAAAGGTCGCAGTAGTCTAGTACGTAGTGTGTTGGCTTATTAGACGTTTCAAACACCATTTCAGACATCCTTAACAAAACGAAATATGCAAAATATTTCCTTCGGCGACTTCCTCTCAGCAGATTTCTGGCAAAACACCCTGAGAATAAATAAAATTTCCACTGAAAATTTTCTCAAAAATCTGTCATTCGCAGTCGACTTTAAACTGTAGGGCCCACCACGCATGTACAAAATTAACACACACAACACAAGTGGTGTGATAAGCTAGTTTGTAATCCTACTTGAAGGGCTGTATTGACTAATTATGTATGTATGTGTTTGCGAAAAATTTTATAAATATTGTAACCAGTTGCAATACATACATATCTAATTCCAGACCCTAGCCACACGTATTATGAAAACTGAAAATGGAACTGAAATCGAATGGACGCCTCTAGCCAACTGTGAACGACGGCATTATCGGTTGACATTGGTCAGGATATTAATTAAAACAGCGAGCACTATAGGTCGATGAATAGCAATTTCTTTTGACGTGCATTAAGAAATCTGGACCCTAAAGATATGTGGTTTATATCTCATGCCACTTGGGACATGGGATTAAAGAGCATGGTCAGCTCACATGGAGGTGATATGAATTGGTTTGTTTTGATCTTGTTTTGCTTTTTTTGTGGGGTTTTCCTTAGTCGCAAGTGTTAGCAAATAGGACATAAACAATAACTGACCTTAAAGCCAACATGTTATCAGTGAAACTCATCTTGATTTATTGCCAGAACCATGGAAAATTGAACATTTCGAATGTGCTTCACCCAGTGAAGTCGACATGGCAGACATTTGAGCGGTATTATATACCACATAATAGGGTTTTCAAACGATTACGATGATATCTCACGTACTCTTTGTTTTATTTAGATTTAAAGATAGGAACTATTTAAATAGGTACCCCATAGAAAACACAGTATAAAAATTAATGAACTTCAGTTCTACAAGATCAACATAAAGATAAATTTTTATTTTTATCTCACATTTAAATTTAAAGATATGAATGATAGGAAGGACCTTAGACATATGTACATATTTAATAAAGCTACAAAGCTTTCGACAAACCAAAACTACACGATACCAACACTAGTGATGGGTGTAAATAATAAGACAAAACTAAAAAAATGGCAAAACATGCCAGAAAGAAAAGCGAAAAATGAAACTTTTGACACTTACAATTGCAACCCTTATGCGGAAGAGGATGTATTTTTCCTTGTTCTTTTTTGTTTATGTTTTGTTCTCATGTTATTGTGGTTTTTTTATTATTATTATTATTGTTGTTAGTCTTGCGTAGAAGAGAGCAAATAAAAATATTTGTTAATGGGGATATATGCAACATTCTCTTAATTTAAAAATAATCTCTTTATTTATATGTGTGTACACTGTAAAAAATTATTGTCATCAAGCTAAGGTGTGTCATGAATTTTGTTTATATAGGTGATAAATATGCTCTGTAACAGACCTATAACCTATAAAATCTTAAGACCATTATTTTTGTATATTTCTTTGTATAATTTTTATATCGTCTGCTATAAAATAATAGTTTAGGGTGGTGATATAGCAAAATTCTATCAACCGAATTTGTCTTACATTATCATATGAAAAGCTAGGCTGTAATCCTGGCTGAAGGGTTGTAATGGCCAATTATGTATGTATGTATGTATGTATTATTTTTTTTTGGACGAAATCGATACGGTTTTCGGGTGTAGACTGGGCTTCTTTGCTATCCTTCATCTTTGCAATCCTTCATCTTTTGCTATCCTTCATCAGAAGAATTTCTTTAAAAAACTTTGTTTCGACTTATATTGTTGTATAGTTGAAGGAGTTTCGTTTTCATAGAAGAGTAGATTTTATGTTGAAGGAATCCAATTGGACCTTATTTTTAATTACATTTCGAATTCTAAAGTGTTCCAAATAAAAATATTTTTCTGTAATGCTAATAGTGTTAAAAATATTTTACGGTTTGATGCTATAAACACAATTCACGCAACGCAGCAAGTAAAACAATTTTACAAGCTGCATGCGCATTAATTACAATAAAGGCAGCAGCAGCAAAGCACAAGAAAAACAAATAAAAAACATATACAGTTCATTAATTATTTTATGAATGGTGCCAGTTAACTACAGTAAGACCCCGCTTAACGCGGGAGACACGTTCCACTAACTTCCAGCGCTAAACAAAACAGCGTTAAACGAGGCAACGAATAAATCAGCTGTGACGCAGGATAGATGCGTTCGTACTGTGATTGCGACTTCGGAAAATACAGTTTGAATCTTTATTCTGTCCAAACTGAAAAAGATACATAGTATACACCGTCGCTATATAGTGCACCGCTTTTGTACTACCGCGTAATACTGAAACAAAGTTAAGCGGAGCAGCGTTCAGCGGGGTCTTACAGTATTTTTTCGCGTTATATCTCATACATTGCGTTTTTAAAACCTCTATTTTATGTATGTTATATTATTGACAGCACAAATCTGCTCAATGTTAGCACTAATTCTCTCATTGCTGTGAATAAAAATAGAAATTAGGAAAGCTGCAGAAACGTTGCTTGTTGTCGCGCTGCCTTTAAAATAATCACTTCTATATGCTCCCATGTATTCTATTTTTGAGAGATTGCTGTTTATGCTGTGTTGCATCTATTGTGTTCATGGCATTAATGCGTAGATGGTCAATGATAATATGCCTCACGAAATCTATCTATCCACCATGCTATATGATGTATTTTATCCAATTTGACGGGCATGTCTGAAAAGTTATGGACGAATATATAAACACGATATTATCGACATTAGAATACTCTGTTCCTTGTTTGTTTCATTTTCGCATATTTTTTAAAACTCTAACCAGCTATTGATATATCTTGCCAAACAGTTCCAACAAAATTAGTTTCGAAAAAAAAAAAATTAGAATTGGTCTTATATAGAGCGCTTGTCTGGGCATATATTAAGGCTACAGGAACCCTTACCTACAGGAACCCTTAGTTTTTATGATAATGGAACTACCAAGAAGATGCAACAAATGGATCGACTTACAAAACGACATCTGCAACTCTCTATTCAGTGCAATCCATAGAGGAGAGACTACCGTAAAACTGTTATAAAGAAGAATATAAGACTGTTTAGGCCTTTTGGCCTATTGGGCAGTTAAAAAAGTGATCTGGTAAGATCTCGTTACTTAAATCGGTAGAACTGACATGTTTCACACTAGTTATCTAAGAATATTACAACGGGATTACGCCGTTGTCGGCGTAGTCTAGTAGGTAGTGTGTTCGCTTATTTGACGAAAAGCCCGGGTTCGAGCCCCAGGCCAGACATCAAAACGAAATATGAAAAAAATATTTCTTCGGCGACTTCCTCTCAGCAGATTTCTGGCAAAATCTCTGTGAGTAAATAAACAAACCTGCCATGAAAAAGTTTCTCAAAATCTGTCGTTCGGAGTCGACGTTAAACTGTAGGTCCAGCCACTCACGTATAAAATTAAGGCACACAACATGAGTGGTATGAGAAGCTAGGCCGTAATCCTGATGAAGGGTTGTAATGGCCAATTATGTATGTATGTGATTACGACTGAACCTACTAATGGCGAGCTGTCTATCTAACCTAACCGTATTTTGACACAAAATTTGAAAAAAAAAATGACTTATGCATAAGTAAATATTTTTTGACATAAAGGCCCTTCTTATTTTTTAAATATGTATTTAAATATTTACAATAATTTTTTTGGCAATAACTTAAAAATAAAACAAAATTTATGACCTCAGGGTCATTTGAAAGCAAAACATATGAAATGAATGTATAAAGTAAACAACAAACTTTTAGATAAACCTATATAGTGGTGGTGCTTCAAGTAATTTGTGGCAACAACAACAACAACAACAACAACAACAACAACAACAACAACAACAACAACAACAAAAGCAGTAACATTTTGTTTTTAATAGCTGTTGCAACTTGATAGTGAGTGGCACGTGTTTAAATGGAATATTAAAATGCAAAACAAAACAAAAAAAAGCTAGAAGTTATGGCAAGAGTATGTAACAGAGTGTAAATATGGCCTTAAGTGGTTTCGAACATAACACAACATGTTGCAAAGTAAAAAAGTATGAGAGAGAGAGATCTATTAAAGAATGGAGAGAGAGAGAGAGAGTGAAAATTTAAAATCTCTTATAACGGCGCAGTAGTAGACCAACACAAATTTCATTCATTCAAATACAATTCAAATTGTTTGATGGCAAAAATATAATACAACATTAGATAGGTTGTGTGTCTTGCTTAAAAAAAAATTTTTTTATTAACACAAGCAGTTGTTGCTGTTGTTTTATTGTGTGTGGCATACAGATACATTTTGAAGTCTAGCGACAGCAGCAGCAGCAGTAGATAAAACATATGAAAACTTAAAATTTTTGGCTATTTGTACGTTAGTGTTGGTCGCGAACGGTTAAACTTACGGTTTTTCGAAAACATCTTCATTTCTTTAAACATTTATTTTTTTAAATAGTATTAAAGCGGGCTTCTACTAAATGGAATAAACAAAGTTTTATTAGAAAAATATTAACAAAAACAACAAGCAATGGTTGGCTTTAATTGGCATAAAAAGCAACTGTTGTTTGTTGGTATACAAAAAAAGAAAACCTTTTAAAGCGTACGATTTAATGCGGCGTGTTACAAATTGGTAAAAACCCATTTAAAATTTATGTTTCCTAGTGAAAAAAATTTTTATTTAGAATTATGACCACTAGAACGAACTAAAGTTAATCAAAATATAAATAAATACAAAAGATTAATTGCAGTGATTAAAATCGTAAATTTTAAATCAAAAATAATTTGTTGCTTAATTATCAAGTACATAAATGAATGAAATGGTGTATAATATTAAGAAAAAAATATTTCAAAATAAAAAAAAACGAAACTCCAAAAAGTGTGCGTATTTACTTGTACTTTGATTGAAATGCTTTCTAACGTTATAAATTTATCTAATCTTATCAAAATAAGCCACCTTAATAATGAAAACAAGCAATTATCGTACTAATGTACCGCATGAAAATGTATCTGTGTTTGTGAAAGCGCATTTAATTGTTTACTTTACTGTTTTTTCTTCTTTTCCTAAAAAGATTTCATAAATTTTCTTGGGAATAATTAAAAATAAATTTTTTTTAAAATTAAACAAGACAAGAAAAGAATTAAAAAAAGAAAAAGCAATTCATGTTCAAGTTTATAAATGTATTTCCAATACAAAAAAAAAATTATATTCTAATCAAAGCATTGTAATTACATGTGGTGTTTGTATTTGTTCTGGTATTTTTCATTCAATTAAACAATAAATAGTTTGAACCAAAAAAAAAAAAGAATTGTTTATTAAAAGGAAATTAGAAAACGTAAATAAAAAAGATTAAAAACAAATTTTTTTTGTATACAGAAAATAATTAAAAAAATACATGTGCTATGTCTAACGGAAGCAATTGATATTAAACAGTTAAAATAACTGTAAAAAATTAAATTAAATCAGCTGCCATTTGTTTGAAAGATGTCATACATAACTTTGAAAAAAAAAAACAAAACAAACAAATTTTTATACGAGTCTCATCTCAATGTTTAAGAATTTTGAAATCGAACGTGGTCTTGTATAATTAACAGGCCAGTATAACATGTTGTGCCATAAAAATAATTTAAAATATTGTTCACAGAAAAGTATATAAATATGCAAATTTGTGAATTGTTAAATAAAACATGATAATAAAGTCAAGATTTTAATGAAAACAAATAAACTGTGATCGCGATTTTAGAAAAAAAAAAATTTTTTTTTTTTTGAAATCTTAAATGCTTAACTCCAAAATATTTTGTGAAGTGAATTTAGTATCGTTATGGCCTTACCCATCTGTATTCATAATTAAATTAATTAACAACGCGCTATAATTCGGCAAAATTATTTGTTTAATTCAAAGTAGTGTAAGAAAAAAATTAAAAAGTTTAAAGTTTTGCCGTAAATGCTATCATAAATCGTCATTATAAGCCTTTCATCAGGATTACAACCTAATTTACAACAACATCCTTGTAGTGTGTATGTTAATTTTATTCACAAGTGGTGGCATCTCTAATTTAACGTCGACAGGCAGACAGGCAGAGTTCTTTAATCGCAACTGATTATTCTCAGAACATTTAACCGCAAATTGCTGAGTGAGAAGACACTGAAAGAAATATTTTTTTGTATCAGAGCTGTGTTTTGAACTCTAAAGCTCTCGTTTAATACGACAACATACTAGACTAACGTGACCACTACACAAGTGTTTTAATTTGATATGTTATATTGATTCTATTGAACAAATTTTCAATTTAATTTGGGCATAGCTCATAACCGATTTACATACATATGTACATACATACATACATAGTTGGCCATTGCAAACCTTCAGTCAGGATTACGGCCGAGCTTCTCACAGTACTCATGTTGTGTGTGTTAATTTTATATGTGAGTGGCGGGAGCTACAGTTTAACATCGACTCCGAATGACAGATTTTTGAGAAACTTTTTCATGGCAAGTTTATTTACTCTCATATTTTTTGCCAGTCGACTCCGAACCAGAAATTTTTTAAAAGAAAGTTTTCATGCCAATTTTATTTTGCTCCGACAGTTTTTGCCACAAATCTGCAGAGAGGAATTCACCGAAGACATATATTTTTTTCACATTTCGTTTTGATGTCTGACCTGGGATACGTACCCGGTCTTTACGTCTAATAAGCCAACACTACCTACTAGGCTACGGCGACCGATTTAGGTGGTCAAATTTCTTCAGAACACAAGAGGGAGTATGTAATACCGGCTATATATCTTTCAAGTTGCTGCTGCTATTGTCGTCACTTTCATAGATTTGGGATTAAGACTAACCAAAGTCAAATGCTGCCAGTCCATCCTAAAGGATGCACTGTTTAGTAAAGCCAGACGGCGCATCAGTCTACTCAATGCGAAATGATTGAACACCATACAGCACAATGCGATGATGATACACAAAACGAAAAACCAATTGTTTATGTTAATTTTTATGTATAAAAAATAAAAAAAGAACACATGTGTTGTCTAAAAAAAGTTTCGCAAAAATCTATCGCTCGGAGTCGGCACAACAAAGTGCCGTGCGAAGCTAGGTCGTAATCCTGACTGAAGGGTTATAATAAACAATTATGTATGTATGTATAAGTTTTGTCCAACGGAAATAATTGATTGATTAAACAGACTAAATAACTGTAAAAAATGAATTAAAGTTAAATGATATTTGTTGTCAAATATGAAAAAAAATATTTCTTCGGCGACTTCCTCTCAGCAGATTTCTGGCAAAAACTCTAAGAGTAAAATAAAATTGCCATGAAAAGTTTCTCAAAAATCTGTCGTTCGGATTCGACTTTAAACTGTAGGTCCCTCCACTCAAGTATAAAATTAAGGCACACAACAGTAGTGGTGTGCGAAGCTAGGCCGTAATCCTGACTGAAGGGATGTAATGGCCAATTATGTATGTATGTATGTGTGTATGATATTTGTTGCTGCCATACTTAATATTAAAAAGAAAAATTGTCTCAAAATTTCAGCGAAATCGGTCAAGTAGTTCTTGCTAGATTGTGATCGTCAGGTCGAAAAAGGTCTGGACGCATTGTATTATTTTGTGTTTTCCTCCCTCTTTTGGTATAACTTTCTACAAAATCATGCTATTTAATCCCATAATGATATTTTTTGGGAGGACTAGACTATTTTATTCCTAAATGCTGATAACATAGTAACTGCTGGCAGGATACCGACCGAAATACTATAAAAAGTATGCCAAATTGGAGCTCATAGATGTACTTATCAGGGCGTTGTAATAATTAAAAAGTATATTTTGGAGATTTCTAAAATTTTTTTCATATAAAAAAATTTCTAAATACCTCTCTTGTGCATGTAAAGGGTGCCTCAGTAAGGTTCCACTTTTTCATTTTAAGATATAATTATGTTTTGATATAATTGTGCTTTTTTATTGGAGAAGATATGTTCCGATCTGTCACGGTTCTGGTGACAAGCCATTATTTTATTAATGAAACTTGTTCTTGACTTTTTTACAGAGATATGGACGTATGGCATTTTCACATAATCCCACGCTTTTACGAAACTCCAAATAAAACATTTACATTTCGTTAAATCACATACAAATCGGCTCATTTGTTTTTCATGGATAGCATGAGCATTTTCTGAATCACAAACCGATAATTTTGTGTATCTACAAAGCCATTTAGATTATAATCGAGAAGATGTTTTTTTTTTTTTTTTGGAAGTTTAGCATAGGCTTCAGGTTTTCCCATCACCAATTGAATAATATGCCGGCGTTTTTCAAGGTCCGTTAGTTTGAGTTCCTGAATAAACTGAATTTTGTACGCATGAATATAGAAGTCTTATGAAAAATTTGCTGTGTAGTGTAGAAGGTGTTAAGAAGGATGATGAATTGATTTTTTTTCTGGTTTTCGGCGACAGTCTCATTTGCAGCTTAATTAAATTTTAAAATGGCTCTCCAAATGGTTGACACAGTAGGTGCACTTTCTCTACTAAAATTTTCCTGGAAGTTCGAAAGCGGCCTTGTTGCAGCTTATCCAATTACCATAGAAAAATTACCATCAATTTAAGAAATTTACTCTTACTGAGACGCCCATTAGAAGTAGAAGAATTACTGCCGAAAACATACCTCATATTATGACATAGTTCGGCTTAAGACTGTATGTATTACTTAGCATGAACTCATTAAATTTGAATTTTTTAGGGATTTACATTTACTTTCCCTACACAACAAAGAAATTTTTAGAAAAAAATTCGTTATTTTTTCCCAGAGAATTCATTAAAGATTTATTATGTATTCAAAAATAAAATGATTGATTAAAATTATAAAAAACACTGCGCCTAAAATTATACAATATTATGTAAATATTATAAACCCCTTAGAGTATGCAAAAATTTAAACGCAAATTGAAAAATAAATAATAAAGTCTACGTAAAAATGTAGAAAAATGTAGAAAAACTCATAAAGTGTACGTGTTAAAGCACGAAGAAGATAAAAAGTTACATACTAAGGCTTTTACACATTTGTCATATAAAAACAACCATAATTGAGGCAAGTGGTTTAATGTAAAGCATAAAGGGACTTAAAAAACCTTAAGTTATGCAAAGAGTTTGGTTTTTTATCTTCTATTTTAACACAAAATATTTTATTAGCACTGATTAAATTGCCAATTAATTATTTAGTTACTCTTCTTCTGCTTCGAAAACAGGTGGTTGGTTCATCCTTCTGCTCATCAAATGAAATTTTTTTATTGCCTACCTTTGTGCGTAATATTAGTTAAAACGAAGAGTGTGTATTAAGCAACCATTTATGGTTGCTTTAGGTATTTTGTCATAAAAATTTATATTCATTGTAATTGTTATTGTTGTTATTTGTGTTTTTTTACTATAATAAAATACCTAAAGTTTATATCTTTTTGGTTTGGTTTTATATTCCCTAGGGTTTAAGATAAAAGTCTTTATGCTTAACTTGTTAAGCCTGCAAACAGGCTTTATTTATTTTTCCCTGTAAAATATTCTCTGTAACCAAAGCGTATTACAGCCCTAAATTGTTTTTAATCATGCCAATTAGAAATTATTTTTCATTGTATTCTTTTTTTTTTGCCAATTTAGCAGCCAATTTATTTTTGTACTTGAAAAAAAAATAAACAGTTTTTAGGGCATTGAGCAAGTGTAGTGGAGTGTAGTGTTTGTGAAATGAAAAGAAAAAAACCGATTCTACTTTAAAAACAAATGCGTGTACTTTTTTATCTTTTTTGTTTTGTGCTTTTAATTTGAAAACTTTTCAAGTGTTAAACTGATAACTTGGCTACTGTAAATGATTAAATTCCCAAGTAAACATCGAAATTCTAATACAATAAGAAGATTAAGAAATCTCATTAACTTATTGGGTGGGAAAGCGTAAAATTCTATAAACTATATCAAGTGGATATAAGCACCTTAAATACATAATTTGCCATTACAACACTCCACTCAAGATTACGACCTAGCTTCTCACACCACTTATGTTGTGCGTGTTAATTTTATCCATAGATGGTGGCACGTACAGTTTAAAGTCGACTCCGAACGACAGAGTTTTGAGAAACTTTTTCATGGCAATTTTATTTAGTCTCAGAGTTTTTGCCAGAAATCTCGCCGAAGAAATATTTTTGCATATTTAGCTTTGTTGTCTGTTCCTTTAAAAATATAGGGTCTTCCTGCAGGAACGTCGCTACATGACACACAGCTCATGAAACATTGGATATTCTGCGCGGACGATTTAAGGGCATTGTCATTTCACGTTTAGGTGATGCAATTATACTTCCTTAGCCTTCTTCTTGTGAGGTTTTCTTAAGCAGTAGGAATATGCGGATATGCCATAAACCACAGCGGACTCCAAAGAAATTCAGCCTTATTTATGCGCCAGAATTATAGAAAAATTTAATATTACGGATTTAATATATTCCGTCCAAAAAAGTCGAGGTGGACATTTGAACGATGCTAAATTCCACGCATAATGGCTTCAATGAATTTTTAAACGAATAAACAAATTTTGAAAATATTTCAGATACACTTTCACAGTTAAAGATTGGACACTATATCTTATTAGGCGTTAAGAATAAAATTAGTGAGGTTTTATTAATCGCTACAGTCTAATAGGTAGGCTTATAAGAGGTGAGGCTACGGTTCAAATCTTAGGCCAGACATCTCGAACAAAACGAAATATTAAAAATTATTTCTTCGGCGACTTCCTCTCAGCTGATTTTTGGCAAAAACTCTGAAGGTAAATAAAATTGCCATGAAAAGTTTATAAAAATCTGTCATTTGGAGTTGACTTTAAACAGTAGGTCCTGACACTCATCTATAAAATTAATATTCACAACATAAGTGGTGTGCGAAGCTAGGTCGTAATCCTGACTGAAGGATTGTAATGACCAACTATGTATGTATGTATGCAGGGTTTTTGGGAGGTCTTTTTAGGAATCCACGACTTAGAGCTGTAGGCTTTGGTTTTCTCCAAATTATTACTCCAAATTATTCAACAACATCATAGCGACTAGTCCTCTAAGTGTATTCGTAAGGCTTTTCCATTCATACTTTCCCAATTTGAATTTTGTCACTTAAGTGTTGTTGACTTGTCATGTCGTGTTGGAACTTAATTTTCTAGGTTTTGACCACATTTTCCACAAGCTCAGTGAACTTCGACTATGACTTATTTTTCTTTACCGGTCACTATCCACATCAAAAATGATTCTATTTAATAGCTGCAGCTACTGAAGATGAAGTTGTAAATTTAGAGATGAAAATTTCGAATATTTTTTCTTGTTAATTCAAGAATATGTCATAATTTTTGTCATAATCTGTGTTGGAAATTGGCCAGTAACAGTGGTAGATAATGTGTTGGCTTATTAGTAGTGAGGCCACGGTTCTCACTAGATATCAGACTCTCTCACAAAAATGTGAAACAAATATTTCTTCGGCGATTTTATCTCAGTAGATTTCTGGCCGTGTAAAAATTTCTCAAGAATCTGTCGTTTGAAGTCTACTTTAACAAAACTTGAGAGAGTAAATGTTTAAGTGGAAAACTTCTCAAAACAAGAAACTAGATTTAAGAAGTCGACTTTAAAGTGCTATACATGTACAAAATTAACACCATCACATAACTGATATAAGAAGCTATGTTGTAATCCTGACTGCAGGGTTGTAATGACCAATAATGCATGTACAGTGAGCGCCATAAGTGAGTCAACACTTACTATAATTTTAAATTTTTTATTATGTTCTTAAGTATAAAAAAGTTCCTTTATCATGAATTGTTTTAATATTTTTTAAGTAATAAATCAACGTTTTTATTTTTTGGAAATTTATTCGACTATTCTCATTTACTTTTCTCACTATCCTAAGAAAATGAATTTTTTTAGTGGTGTTTACTCACTTTTGGCGCTCATTGTATATATGTAAATTGTTTAGTCTACAATTACTTCCAACTGTTTTTACATATATTTTTTACATTTTTTTCGTGTATAGTTGTGTACAAAATAAAAATCCAGGTTATTTTTTTTTTAATTCTTATCGACTTTCAACAAATATTTGTTTGTGTTTATTTAATCTACAAAATAAACAAAGTAATTATTTTTAATGAAATTAAATAAAATAAATATTTAATACAAAAACACAAGAAGAAAAATGCAACAATAAAAATACCATTTATTATCTACAATTTAAAATATTTTATTTAAATTTTTTTTTTTTCGAAATAAATTTTAAACAAAATAATCTAAAAAAAGATATTTTATATGAAAACAAAAACTGACTGATGATATACACATACGAGTACATTTATCAAATGATACTAAATATTTAACAAAAGATTTCAAAACAATTTAGCAAAAGATTAGATATTTTATGAAATTAAATTTGAATTAAATTTCAAGTTAAAAAACAAATAAAATTTAATAAAAAAAATTTAATAAATTTTTTCTTCTTTTTTTTTTGCAGAAAATCTATTAAAATAGTGTGTGTGTGTGTGAAAAAATTTAAATTATAAATAAAAAAAAATAAATAAAAAAAGGAATAAACTGCCAATATAACAAAAATAATAATATAATAAAATAATAAAATTATAAATGAATATTTAAAAGAAGTGTTAAAAGTGTGTTAGGTCAGCTTATCTATTCCAGCTAAATAGCTTGAATTACCTCCATTCCAGCAGCAGTATTAGCAACAGTAGCAGTTAAAAAAAAAAGAAATAAAAATAAAAAATAGAAAAAATAAAACAAAAATAATCATCATCAACATCATAATATCACCATCATTGTCATCGTCATCATGCGTCGCAACGTGAAATTGATTGTATTTGTCAGCGTTATCTGGATGTTTGTCTTGATCTATTATTTTCAAACCAACACTGAAAAGGTGAGTAAAATAAAATATTTTTTCTAATCTATGTATACGTGCTCGTGCCATATTCAATTAGCCATTAGGAATATAGTACGGGTATTCTCGAAAAAGTGTAGGATTAATAAAAAATTTATATTGTATCTTTAATACACACAAAGATAAGTGAATACCCCTAATTAAAAACATTTCTTTTAAATTTTGCTCAGTCTTTTTAAGAACCACTAAGTTATTTCTTCTGAGTCTCATTAAATTAAGACTCTACGCATTACGTACTTTATGTACTATTTTATGTGAAGCTCTTGGGCCTATTAACAAAATTGATGTCGAGATTTCGGCGCTTGAATATTAGTGAGATTTAACCAGGTTAAGTGACTATAATTACTGACGATCTATGCTCTTTTGTTAACAATATTCAATGTTTTATGTCTATACAGATAACATAGCCCTCTAAATTTGGACTTTTTTTGTGCAAATAAGATGGCTTCAAATTCAAAATGGCGGATCCAATATGGAGGTCGAGGTTTATAAAAATTAATCAGATTTACTTGAAAACTGTTACCGCCATATTGAATCCGCCCTTGGCATAAACCCATCCCGTACTTTAAGGGTGCATGCAAACAATTTGGCTTTGTGCTCATTTTAGAGAGCAAAGATCATTGTCAATGTTTTATGTCTATACAGATAACATAGCCCTCTAAATTTTGACTTTTTTTGTGCAAATAAGATGGCTTCAAATTCAAAATGGCGGATCCAATATGGAGGTCGAGGTTTATAAAAATTAATCAGATTTACTTGAAAACTGTTACCGCCATATTGAATCCGCCCTTGGCATAAACCCATCCCGTACTTTAAGGGTTGCAAACAATTTGGCTTTGTGCTCATTGTAGAGAGCAAAGATCAATTGTCAATTTCTGGCAATAGCGATGGTTCTAGCACATCAGTGTTTAGCTCTACAATTTTTTAAAAATGGCCAAAAACGATATTTTTAGGGGTTTCAACTCCCTTTTTCTCGAAAACCTGACGTGATGGAAAGTTTTTGATTCGTGTTCAGCGCGCAAAATGCCTTCGGAAACTCCTGGAGCCATCTTATTTTCAAAACCCATGCAGGACTGTGTAATCGGCTGATGTCGTTGAAAATAAGGGAATATCTTTAAGAAGCTTGGCAGATGGTGCTCTTTGTGTGTACGCAATACTGAACATCTTACTTAGTCAAGAAATGTTGGTTCTTCTCTAATAGATATAGGCTTTGCACGTCTTTAGGTAATTTGGTTGCTAAGGATTTATACTGTCTTATTTGGACATGGACCTGCTGTTTGCTTTTCCATTCCTCAAACACTAAATGGTTGTTGAACGACAGCATATGCAAAATAGCCTGTATGACAAATAGAACCATCAGTTTGGTCTTTGTGGGATCTTATGACAAGTTTTGTACCGATATCTTCCTAGCACACTTCATTGTTGAATTTTCTGATCTTTTTACGAATGGGAACTGGCTTGGGTTTTGCCAAGTAAATAACATTGTTATACAGATTTAATTTGATCAGAAAATGTAATTGATTAACCAAAAAACATAGACATAAGTTCACCTATTTAAGGTAGCGATCACATAATAATTACTTAACTATCCTCTCTTAAGGATACTTAAAATTTGAAGTATTATAAAAGCGATAGTGCTAGATGGTACAGAGGATCTGCTTAAGCTATGAAAAGGAAAACTTTATGTCATTGTGATCATAAGTGATCTTGTGGACTTACTAGCATTATCTAAAAGGAAAGTCGCCGTAGTCTAGTAGGTAGTATGTTGGCTCATTAGATGCGGAGCTACGGTTTAAATCCCCGGTCAGACTTCAAAACGAAATATGAAAAAAAAAAAAAATATTTTTTCGGCGACTTCTTCTCAGCAGATTTCTGTCAAAAACTCTGAGAGTAAATAAAATTGCCATGAAAAGTTTCTCAAAAAATCTGTCGTTCGAAATCGACTTTAAACTGTAGGTCCAGCCGCTCATATATAATAATTAACACACAGTGTTAAGAAGCTAGGCCGTAATCCTGACTGAAGGGTTGTAATTGCCAATTATGTATAAATGTGTCTAAAAGGGAATGTCGGACCTTCTGTATATCACTTAGAAGGAAGTGTGTTGGCTTAATAGGCGTGAGGCCATTCTTCAAACTCCAGTTCAGATATCTTAAACAAAACAAAATATGAACAAATATTTTCTCGGCGACTTCTTCTCAGCAGATTTCTGGCAGAAACTCTGAGAGTAAATAAAAAATGCCATGAAAAGTTTCTTAAAAAAAAAAAATCTGTCGTTTGAAGTCCACTTTAAATTGTAAATCCCGCCACTCATGTATAAATTTAACACACATAACATAAGTGGTATAATAAGCTAGGTCATAATACTGATCGAAGGTTTGTTATGACCAATTACGTGTGTACGTTTTAAACGTTCTTTGGTACTTTTTTCCGTTTAAAATCGTGTGTACGTACCAACGTTCTTTAGTACTTTTTTTTTTTGATAAAATCGTTTTTAATAAATGCTTATTCAAAAAAATATGTTAAAGGGCAAAAATCGTACTATTTTTTTATACTAAAATGGTACTTTTTTTTATCACTTCCCAATTATGACTGAAGAAGACAGCCTATATTAAAAAAATTTTTTTTTGACTACGTGAATATCTTGTGTGTAGTAAGAACCCATGGGCTATTTGTCTCCGAGTTAATGAATAAAACTTTGTACGTGATTTAACTGAAAATCCATGAAAGGGTACTTTTTAAGTATTTAAGTGAAAATCCATTAAAGGGTACCTTTTAAATTTCGTAATTTAATGAGACTAGAATAGAATAATAAAAATGAAATAAAAATTGTAATAATTCTGCTTTTAAAGAGCTCAACTATTTTATAGTAATTTATGATAATGTCTGCTGAAAGTTGTTTTAGGCATAAAAGAGTATTTAAAACATCTAACAAAGGAGCCTAAGATACGTGCTAGTATTCCATAAATTATTACATGAAGAAAAAAATGTTTAATTTTAACCCTAAAACTGAAGTAATTAAAAATCTTTCACCAAGTTTAAAATTTTAATTAATTCGTTAATAATTTAAACACAACTTCTGCAATTTCTATTTAATATGATTTAAAATAATAACAATTTATTTAATTTATTAAATAAATAGAATTACAACTCACCTAAAAACCAACTTCTAGTTTAATATGCCCATCTTGTTGTCATTCATTATTTGATTATTTGGGTCAGCTTAAGTAAAAGACTTTAATTTTCAGTCAATAACCACCTGAATAAATGATGTCTTTCCATCAAATATTTTATGGTTGTTGTTGTTGTTGATGTTGTTTTTTTTTTAGAATAATTGTTCAGCATAATAATGAATTTTCAATGAAATTTTAAGAATAATTCTAAAAACTACTCAAACTCATACATTTTCAAAACCAATGACAAACTACGTTAATAAGTACGTGCTTAGGAATCATGATCATTATTCATCAAGTGGTGTTTATGGGGACCCCTGAAGTCATTGCAATAGCCATCATTCACTCTCTCCAACAGAGACATATAATATAATTAAAAGTGCTTGTTGTCGTCTTCTTTATTTCAAATGGTTTTCATGTAATAAAATGTTTACACCCTACACAACCACAGGTGGTTGGTTGTATATGATGATTGTGGTAATGACATTACTTATATGTCCAGTGCAGCATAGTGTGATGTTATTGATTATAATGAACGGAATTGTATACCAATCATAAAATATTCATTTGCAGGTTGAATGAAGAAATTTATTATTAGAAGATAAACTAAATTTGGAAGATTTATGTTTCATAAACTTTAATTACTATCGCTACCTACGTACAACTGAAATTGAATTGGGGTTTAAATTCGTTATGGTTTCGATAGAAATCTTTCATCGCATGTTCCATACACAATAACCTCCAACAATGCCTGCAATATTTGTGCCTCTATCTACGAGTATCTCTCAAATGTCCTATTTGGCATTTCCACGATATTGGAGACTAATGCAATTGTATTGCACTTATTGCGTGCTAAATTGCCTTGGTGTTCTAACAAGGCTTAATTGATATTCGTGTAGTTGCTTCAGTGATAAAAGTCCCGAAGTCGCCGTTGTTTAGTAGGTAGGTAGTGTGGTGGCTTATTAGACGTCCCCTTATTATTTAATCCCCAGGTCAGAGAACTCCAATAACACGAAATATGAAAAAATATTTCTTCGGCGACTTCCTCTCAGCAGGAAATGAAAAGTTTCTCAAAAATCTGTCGGCGGGAGTCGACTTTAAGCTATAGGTCCCGACACTCATATACAGTGAGCGCTAAAAGTGAGTAAACACCACTGAAATAATTCATTTTCTTAGGATAGTGAGAAAAGTAAATGAGAATAGTCGCATAAATTTCCAAAAATAAAAACGTTTATTTATTACTTATAAAATGTTAAAACAAAAACAACAATTGATGATAAAGGAACTTCTTTTATACTTAAGAACATGATAGAAATTTAAAATTATAGTGGGTGTTGACTCACTTATAGCACTCACTGTAAAATTAGGGTAGTGTGAGAAGCTAGGTTGTAATCCTGACTGAAGGGTTGTAATGACCAAATTATATAGATGTGTATATGGTAAAAGTCTCTGTTCTCCTTGGCTATTACGGACTAATCAATATCCGTGATCTTTTAAGCAAGTTACTCTCTGATACCCGTAGTTTCCTTCTTCCTTCCTTTCTTCTTCTGGCAGCCCAATACTCGTATGTCGCTGTAAACTAAAACACAGCACTCTTATAACTTGATCATCATAGGGCCTCCCAGCGCACTCGATTAAATGTGTAAGCAACATACACAACATAACCTAACCTATGACATGTACGCTTTAATATTCGAATTTCTTTACCTGGGACTGTATTGAACCGTTCGCACTCTAACAGGAATTTGAACAGGACACTGCGCAATTGGCAGTTTCGCTGACAAGCTCTGTCCGCCCCACCAGGATTACTGCAGAAGCAGCTACAATGCGAAACAAACGGAATTGGTACAACATTTATTACGAGAGTGCCCTGTACTTCAACACAGACGTCATAGGTTTTTGGGGTGACAAACCTTTAAAGTTCTGGGCATGGTGATAAACGTGCCACTAAGGGAACTTCCGACATCATTAGAAGCTATAGATGGTTAAAATCCATCACTAGTGAATCATGACAAGGGCGCTTATCTTACACTGCGTAATACAATGGGTCATATGGGCCACCGAGTAAACTTGCCTGTAAACAGCAAGCTACAGTTAACATAACCTAACTTAATTCGTTTAAGGAAATATCTTCCCAAATAGCTACAGCTATTCTATCCCGCTTTCGTCTGTATTTAGTTCAATAAATTACATTTTTTATTATAGGGTATCTTATGGCCTATTTATACTGCCTGTAATATTTCTAATTGTCGTTTCTGTTATTCCTTCTACTTTTGATTACAGTTTCTGTTTAAGTTTAATAAATTTTATTTTAATTTTCTTGTTGCGTTTTTGTCGTTCTTCTTTCTTTTTTCTCTTTCTTTAACGGTTTCTGCTATGCTAATGAAGCAGCAGACGGACAAAATTAATTCTAGTAGAAGATTGTTGATAACAAAGTACACATCGTTAAGTATTAATATCACGGTGAGGGGTAAAAATGTTCTACAAAACGACAAAGAACAAAAGAAATTTTGACATTTTCCGTCAATTTGTCTTTTGTAGTTATGGTTCAGGTTCGAATACAGTAGGCACTCGGATAGAAGCTGTTGCACCGATTCCGTTTCCTCTACATCATGACAATTTCTGCAGTAATCCTAGTGGGGCAGACCGAGCTTGTCAGTGAAATTCCAAATAGAGCAGTGTGCCGGAATTGGAATTCTTGTTAGAGTGCAAACCGAATACACTGATGAACACAAACAGGTATCTTGGATCACCCACGGTTTGCTGATTTCCATGCTACTTTTTCCAATTTGGAAAAGTATTCCTATAGAGGCACTTATATCCTCTTAATCATCTCCTTCTCAGACATCTCCAATCCCTTCCGTGACATTTCGTGCGCCTTTTCGTTCGCCTCTATGTATGATATGAACTTATCTCTGCGGACAAGTCTAAGGAGTTGGTTGCGCCATTATTTTCTTTTATTCCTTTGGATAGTGACAATTAAATTTCGAGGCCAGAGAAATCAGTATCGCATTGCAGACATTTAGCTTAAAGAACACTACTGGTTTGCCTCCATACATTTTACATATCTTGGCCTTTTTTATTTTTCTTTTTTCCCCTTTGTTTTTGCTGAGTTTTATGACTACAATTTATTAACATATTACAGCGCATTTGGTGCATCTATAAATTGTGAACATATTATTTTTTCTTTTGCAAAAATCTTTATTCTGGCTCCCAATTTTATGTGCACTTGTGTATGTAATGTATGCACGTTGAGAATTTGCAACAGTTTTGCTCCTTTAGGTATGCACCATAGCAAACAATCCTTAATGTATGCAATTGTTGTTTTAAAATCAATTTATGGTATTAAGTGTAAGTCTTCTTGAGGGTTGCCATTTGGATTGCTAATAAACAAGTTTTGGTTACTTTTTTTCCATAATGTGTAGAAATGTACTTACTTTAATTTTCTGATAATCAATCTTCTGCACAGAGTGTTCAATCTCATCCTAATTAGTTGAACAATTAAAGACGCTGGGTCCGTTACAAATTCTTGTCAGCAACCTAACACGCAATGTCCGGCAAAAAGCCCAGTCAAATTCCCACTCCGGGTTTATTCAAACCTAGCAGCAAGCCTGACGCCGTCAACAAAGGCACTATCAACAATAACGCCGTCAACAAAGACAGCATAAACAATAATGCCGTCAACAATCACGGTTTTAACAATGATACGTATTTCTGCAATATTTTGCCAATAACAGTTTGACAATTAAAATTAGTTTAGCATTTTATTGAATCTACATACATACATAATTGGCCATTACAACCCTTCAGCCAGGATTACGATCTAGCTTCCCATGTCACTTATGTTGTGTGTGTTAATTCAATACATGAGCGACGGAACCTACAGTTTAACGTCGACTCCGAACGACAGATTTTTGAGAAACTTTTTCATGGAAGGTTTATTTACTCTCAGAGGTTTTGCCAGAAATCTGCTGAGAGGAAGTCGCCGAAGAACTATTTTTTTCGTATTTGGTTTTGATGTCTGACCTGGATACGAACCCCGGTTTTACATCTAATAAGCCAACACACAGATTTACTTGTTAAAGCCCACACAATGCGAATGTCTGATGATTCGACGGCATTCCATGGCTTGGCACATTTATTTGATTATGCCATGATAGGATCTAAATTAACTCTTTAAAATAGCAGAACTTGCTCTGATACTACATTTAATTGGACATGACCAAAGCGGTCGAAATGTGAACCTCGGTAAGATCGTAATTTGTCTAAAAACTTGATTCTTATGCTGGATAGGAAATTGATTGTACATCTAGGAAGGAAAGCTAACCTAAGCTGGTCTATTTGTATAAAAATTATTTACGAACTTATGCTTCAGTAATGTGATGGACAGGAAATGCAGCATTAAATTAATTCAGATGCTACAAAGAATGCATGATAGGATCTAATTAGGACATAGGGAACAATCCCCTTCATTCAATTTATTTGACGCCGTTAAAACTTTGAAGCTGTTAAAATCCTGATGCCGTTAAAATATTGACGCTGTTAAAAAATTTTTGATTACTTTTCTTCTCATTCGGCTGAATCACACGAGAACAATTGTGCTGGCGTAAAATAATAGTTTATAGGTAAAAGAGGTGAAGAGAAAGGTTTTTTGGTGGCTTAAAGTTTTAAACAGCTACAACCCCGCATTACCAGCATAAAACTAATACATGCACATTTTTAAAAATCAGCCAAACATCAAATAAATGCAAAAACACTAATACATACAAAGCTGTGTATACGTATACATTTCATGCCAAAATAATATTCATCCCGTGTGATTTGAAAAGAACAAAAATTGTGGGACTAAATATGTTCTCGTGTGATTAGAGCCATTTGGTGATTTTTTATTTAGGCTTTGGTTGCACAATTTTTTTTTTATCGCGGCAACACTGGTCTTCATATAAATGCAAAGGGGATTGGAAAGTAAATGGTCCAATGAAAAAGGAGTAATCTTTAAACATAATTTTAAAGTTCCTGCGTGTAAACATTTTATGAGAATCATTTTTTTAACAGTAGCAATGAAAATATATTAAAATGTAGGAGTATTTAAATTTAGAATTTGTTTAAAAACTGGTTACGATAATAACATTGAAATGTTTCGAAAAGTTCTTACCTTCCTATTATTTACTCACAAAATTGTCGAAAATTCAACCAACAATTATACACATTTGCATAAAATTATTCGATTATCTACTTAAATTGGGCAAAACAAAACAATTTTTTTGTTTTTGTTTTCTAAAATATACCAGCTAATCGGGTTTAATGAAACAAACAAGACACACCCAGCCACACTCAACTTCAATTTGAATTTTGATGATGCAAAACGGCTGCATCATCATCATCATTGCTGGCAACAGAGACTTTTTTCCATTGATTTTTAAATCCCCAGTTTTTGATGAAATTTTTATTCGAAAAAATTTAATTTTTTTCATTTGATTATTGCTGTGCCTAATTATTTCTTCATTTTGAACGAATAAATTTTGTGGTTTGTCGTGATTTTTGTTTAATAATTACAATTTAATTATTAATTCGTTATAATTTGTGAGTGTGTGTTTTTTTTGATGCAAATATAATTCATAAAATTCATGAAATGAATTCATTAACGGTAAAATATAATCATTTAAATAAATAAAAAATTTACAGCCGGTCAAACACGATCATGATTAGAATAAAATGTATTTCGCACTGTAAAACAGTGGCTTTTTTCTGACGAGGTACTTACACATTGCTGGAGAGGTAAACTTAAGTATCCAAGGCATTTCGAAGCACCTAAAAGCCGAGTTACAAATGCGAGTTACAATGTTTAGTAACAAAGCAATACAGTTTGGCGACTGTAATAAGTAGAACACTCATGTAAGACTCCAAAATGGGCACGAAGCTGAGATTGTTAAGTCCTGTATTCGAGAGAGAGAGAGAACTGAGTAGCTTGATAGATATCCTTACGAGGCACTCGACTATACGTATGATTGTAAGTCGCATAGGTGCACCAAATAGGTTAGATTAGGTCGAAGTGGTAGCTCTGATATCAAAGAGCTCACATGAGCACGCATAGCGGCTCGTTGTGATGCCACGAGTGAACGCAGTCTCTGTACTGACCAGGTTCCACCAAAATCAGGGAAGAGAAGGAATTTGGTCAGCGCAGGGGCTGCATATCAAAGCACGACTACCCCACACTGGAAAACCAGCCAGAAAGTTTGATGAAGGAAGCTATATCCTTGACATCAGTAGATGATAGCTCCGTCAAGCTGACAAGAAACAACCTATATCTGCACCTCGCAAGAGATGGGCACTGACAAAGAAAGTGGATAACAGTCTCCTCTTCCTCAGCGGATCTGCATCCACGGTAGAAGTCGTTAAAGGGGAACCGCATCTTTTCTGCTTGTCTACCCATAACACAGTGACTTGTAAGAATGGCTACTGTGATTGAGATGATGCCACGACCAAGTCCAAGTAACTGATTGGTACGCCTCCTATCCATCAGAAGCCAGCTGAGTCTAGCAGTAGAGCAGGACTTCTCATTGGCCCAGGATAGGTTGGCGTCTAGAAAGAATTTTCGAGGCGAGTGGCATACCCAAGTCTACTGAAGAGGATTTCGGAAGGAGTGCCCTAGCTCTCTCGAGCTCATCGGCCCTACAGTTCTACAGAATATTACTATGTCCACCAAATAACAGCTAGTGGAATCATTGCTCAGTTTTAGAAAATATGAAATCCAAATATTTTGTAAATCAAATTTGACCACACAATATTAATCTATTGAAGTCACCGAAGTCTAGTTAACTTGACTAGAGTTAACTTATTGGACGTGAGACTATGGTTCACACGGATCAACAGATTTGAGGCTTTTTTTCATTATGATTGTTTACGCACTGGGAAATATATTTTTGGTACTTTTTTTCGAGTTAGCAGAGCTTAGGCTTAAACTCACGAGCTCACATCTATCAAGTTAATACTGTACTACTGCGACTTCAAAATATCTCAATGTAGTTATATAAAATGTGATGTGATGTAAATAATGTATGAGAAAAGGTTTTAAACGATTCAACATTTTTAAATAATCGGCACAATTTTTTTCACCAACAACGCACGCTGCCCGCCAGCGGCGATTATATTGTTTTAATAAGTCTGTGAAGCAAATGACGAAAAGGCCCCGTTGGAAGAAGATCTGGCAGTAAACAGGCGTAAAACTAAGTTGTTGATTTCAAATAACTAGACATTCCTGAAACAGAGCAGCCATGTTTGTTAATGTTGGTAACTACATTACAACCCTTCAGTCAGGATTACGGCCTAGCTTCTCACACCATTCAGGCTGTGTGCCTTAATTTTATACTTGAGTGGCGGAACCTACAGTTTAACGTCGACTCCGAACGACAGATTTTAAGAAACTTTTTCAGAGTAAATTAACCTTACTCTCAGAGTTTTTGCCAGAAATCTGCTGAGAGGAAGTTGAAAAAAAGAGATGTGGTTTTTTGTATTGTTTTTTTGTTTTATTTTAAACTCATTTTATATATTTTTAATTCACCCACAGTTTCTCTCGTACCATTTTAAAAATATTTTTTTTTCGTAAATTCCAATAAAATGCATATTAAAAATCGTTACCATTTTAATTCTTTTAATTATATTTCAACCGTTATGTCAATTAAATTATTAACAATGATTTTCAATCACAATAAATATTGTGCAAAATAGCATAATTAACAAATAAATATTTATTATTAATTTATGCGTAAAGTAGTAATAAAATTCATAATAATTATGCATTCCGTAAATACAATTCTATGGAAATCATAAAAAAAGATTGTATAATAATATCAATCACAATTAACATACATATGTATATGATATTCATACATATAGTTATCATAAATACATATGTACAAACATATTTATGCATGCATGTGTGTTGTTGTTAAATGCCAATTAAAATTAATTTCAATAAATAATATGCTAATCATCAGCAATAAAAACTGATAAAATAGATTGTAAAAATAAACACATATTAACGCACGATATGAGAGAAATAGATTGAATATAGATGTGTACATACACAAGATACTATTGTAATATTGTATTTGAGCATAGAATTCTGTCATAGATTTTAATCATATTAACATACGTACATACATACCAGAGATCAGCAATGAGTATTCAAAAAGATGAGTAGAGTCGAATCATACGCATAATTTCTAATACATATATGAATTATTTTAATATCATATTCATACTACTCATATTCAAAGTTGGAAGTACTCATCGTACTCATACTTAACAATATGCGTGATGTTGTTGATTTTGACTCTCCTTTACTCAACTTTTACAAGAATCACAAAATACGTGTGATTTGCGTACGAACACTACAATACTCACTAGAAGGTTGTGTGTTTGCTTTACTTGCAGTCTTTGACTTTCTTCTTTTTTTGTAAATGCAACAACAACTAAGGCTGTAAATTTTGCTGAATTGTTCGAATCGCTCGAATCATTTATGAGTATTATAAGTATTTTTCTACAATTTCTAAATCTGACTGAGTAGGCGTATGAATCAAACATATTTCGAATGTTATGAGTTTGATGTAAACGTTGTACTCATACTCATTGCAATCGGTACTTATAAATCAATGTTGTGTAGTGAATACGAATGAATCAGAGTAATTTAATTTCAATACCCACTCATACTCAAAATTTCATGAGTACTTATGAGTAGCGAAAACACGATTCATTGTTGATCTCTGGTGCGTATGTATCTGTTGCTGTGTTTCTAATAAAATAGTGTTAAAGTGTACTTTATCTCACGTAAGCGAGACTTGAGAATAGGCAATAATTTATACATATGAATATATGTATATTGATGTGGTGTGAGGCCGTTATTCTGACAGAAGGGTTGTAATGATCAATTATAAGTGTATGTATAGGCTCTGATCAACCACATGTGGATTTTTTGTCGTAACGTAATGAGCTCTTTGTAATCAATTGTCTTCTTTTTTTTGTTTGAAACAAGAGTTTCTTTAGAAAAGGCTTAACGGAATTACTCTCAAATTGTTTACAAGTTATCGAACGAAATCTGATGCAAATATATGCAGAAAACATACACATTTTTATTATAATTAATCCTCTACAACTAAGACTGTTTTTCTTGCTTTTGGTTTTGACATTTCTCGGCTAACTAAATACGACTAATTTTAGATTTTTTTGTTCATTTGCCTCTTATACGTTATAATTAAAATTGTCACAGAACCCTAAACATATTGTACTCGCCAGTGAGCACAACTAAAATTGTAAATGAACGGGCATTATTATTTCTATTATTTCCAGAAAATCAAAAATTCTATGTTTTTTCTTTTTTGTTGTTGTTTAATTAATAGTTTCTACCGCTGTTTTTGTTTTTATTTTCACGAAGTCACATGAAGTGACATATAAAAAAATATGTGTACAACAAAAAAATGGTCATACACGTATGGTTGGGGTTTTAGTCAGCTGCCTTTCACTCATTACAATGGAATTAAACCCAAAAACTAAAAATTATTTTTGCTTTTTTTTTTTTGTGACAAACCGAATGTCTAAAACCAGAAAAAAGAATAGGTGGCCAAATGAAAGTGAAAGCCAACAAGAAGTTACAAAAAATGTTGCTTTATTATTGTCCTTTATGTTTACCTTTTACTGTAGTCACCACGAAAAATTAAGTTTTTATAAGCAAAACTCAAAAACAAAAACCAAAAAACAAACACTTGCATTAATCTATTTTTCTTTTGTTTGTTGTTGTTGTTGTTTGTTTGTTTTTGTTGATAAAATGGAAACGAAAATATGTAGTTTGTTTCGTTGGTTTTTCTCTCTCCGCTGACCATAAACAATAGAAATTGAAGAAAAAAGAAAAATAGAAACAATTTCAAACCCCGGTAATAAAGCCAACATAAATGTTGAAATGTATGTTGTTGCATACATGGATATATGTTTAGGAGTTTTGAGTCTTAAATACAATTTATTTATATATATGCTGTGTTAATAAGCGGCACGAATTATGTACAGCAACAGCCAACAAAACAAAACCTCGAAAAAAATTAATCACGTTCCATTTGCCGCTGGTGGTGGTGCTGATGTTGGTGTTAGAGAATGGCAAACCACTACACCACTACGTTTATACCGTTGTTGTTAGAGCAGGAAAAGCTAGCAAAAGCTTTAAAAATCATGAGTATGTTTTTTTGTTTTTTTTTCGGTGTAAGCCTCCTCTTTCAAAAATCAACAATTGTAGCCGCGGCTACAGGAAGGTCTCTTTGATTTTAGCCATTCACCAATAAATGCTTATAATAATGCAACTCAACAGAAGTAAAACTTTTAAACAATTATTGTCTACTGTTTAATTTTTTTTTCTACACAATCACCATCACTATGTATATAATAATGATGTCTTGTCATTATTATCGTTTGGCTATGTATCACGTTTATGCTGCCATGTGGTGCTGTATCGATATTGCTTTATAGTAAACTACGATAAATACTCTTTTGATTTATGAGCTGACTTTCGATAACTTGCATTATTTACAAATTGTATTTCGATTATGGAAACAAGAAATTATTGATAAAGAAATTTGAAATGAAAACTTAATCATTGAAAGGGAATGGAAACACAGTTAAGTAAACTGTAATCGAAAAATTACGACATGGTTGGTGTGAGAAGCTAGGTTGTATTCCTGACTAAAGAGTTGTAATGACCAATTATGTATGTATCAGAGATCAGCAATAAATCGTTTTTTCGTTACTCATAAGTATTCATGAAATTTTGACTATGAGTGAGTCAACAGTATTAAAATTCAACTACTCTGATTCATTCGTACTCACTATAACATTGTTTTATAAGTACAGGTTGCAATGAGTATGAGTACAACGTTGACATCGAACTCACAACATTCGAAATATGTTTGATTCATACGCCTAATCATTCAGATTGATAAATTTAGGAAAATACTTATAATACTCATAACTGATTCGAGTGATTCGAATCATTCATCAAAATTTACAGACTGTTGTTGTTGTATTTACGAAAAAGGAGAAAGAAAAAGGCAAAGAGTATTGTAGTGTTCGTGCGCGAATCTTACTTATTTTGTGATTCTTGTAAATGTTGAGTAAAGGAGAAACGACATCAACAACATCATTGGTATTGTTAAGTATGAGTACGATGAGTACTTCAAACTTTGAATATGAGTAATAATAAAATAAGTATTAATGCGTATAAGTATCAGAAATTATGACTATGATTCGAATCTACTCATCTTTTTGAATACTCATTGCTGATCTCTGATACACAGATACATAATTAGTCATTACAACCCTTCGGTTAGGAATGTTTCACCTGGGGTTTGAACTGTGGCCTCACGTTTCTATAAGATTTCTGAATTATGTTTCCATAGAAAGTTCGAATCCAAATGGACTTATGTGAGCCTTCTGTTGATCCTAAGAGTCTGAAGTGTTTACGGATTTATTAGAGATTGGCGCAAATGTGTATCTCCAAGCAATGGGTTTTGGTGAGCCATGTGCTCATTATAGATCCAGAAGTGCTTTAGTATAGCACTGCCAAGTGTATTGGCAAACTGCCAAGTGTCTTTAAAGTTGAGATTCAGGTAATTTAAGGGGGCGCAAATAATTAATTTTTGAACAGTCAGTTCGCACTGAGTGTACTTAGACTGTTTTGATTATCTTTTACAAATCGGGATGACGAACAAAAGTATGCTTTACTGGACCACGAGTAATCTATATCGTTACATAACATTGTCCCATGGTTGCATGCAGTGATGGCGTCATACGATTACAACAAGCCAAACAGTTAAAGTGCTGCTTGTAAGACAAATGTAGGTGGAATTGTAGTTTTTTTATCATAACATTACTATCGGAGGCATTATCTCAGTAGGTTTTACTTCTAAAATGAGTCGGAATGCCGGTACGGCCTGAAAGAGAATGCAATCACAGGGTACATATTGTGCAACTGCATTGAGCTATATTGAAGTCGCAGTAGTCTAGTAAATAGTGTGTTGGCTTACTAGACGGGATTTTTTCGATTTCTCGAAAAAAAAAAAATTAAAAAAAAAATATTTCTTTCGGCAACCTTCTCTCAGGATGTTTCTGTTAAAGGCCCTGTGAGTAAATACTTTTCATGAAAAAGCTTCTCGTATATATCGTTCGAATTGGACGTTAAACTGTAGCAACCTCCACTCCTGGACAAAATTAACGCAAATGTAAGATACCAAAGTAGCAAGCTTTCAAACGGTGTAAATTAGATACCCGTAAAATTAGATTTGTCTTAGTAGAGCATTTTCTCTTCTTCTTGGAGAGTGGAAGTGAAGTTTAGGTCTACCTCTTTCTATTTGAAGAACAATTGAGTCAAATGATATTTTATAGTCACGATCGTTCCTATTATTGTGTGCCATTATTGAGCTCAATATCTCATATATAAAAAAAAGAACAAAATAAAAACAATATTGTCGAAACAACAAATGAATATTGAATAAGCAGCTAAACTGCGTATATTGTTATGTCTGAACACTTAAGATATTGTAGTCAATAAACCTGATATTGACTCAATAAAAATGCATATCTGAACATAGTATAACTGAATTTATGTATTTTGCCTTCAACAAACTAGAATTGTTATGAGGGAACTTCGGTATAATAGTGCGTAGACTTTTTGATGGCAGTATAATTCATTTCAACGGCATAATTTGTTAATACACTAGACTTGTTACATCACTAGGCTTAATATTAAATATTAAAACAAAAGTGTGTTGGAAATTTTATACAATCAAATTGGCAAAAAAAACTTTAAGCATAATTAATAAAAATAAATTTTTTATTTTTAAATTTGTTTCGATGGCATAATGAAAACAAAAAACTTCATATAATGAACCAATTATTATGCATGAGGGTTAGCATAAGAGTTGCAATTAAAATAGCCAGTTGTAGGTGAGTCATGACAACGAACAGACAGTTAACCAAAGACAGGTACAACCAGGTAGTTAATCAGTCAGTCAGTTAGTCATTTAAGGCAACTCAACAATAGAGACATCAACCATTTAAGGTATACGATTTATATTTTTTCTTTTTTGAAGAACTTTGAAAAGTTATGCCTGGTTGCACACATATGCATATCGTAGTTGTATTGTGTATGAATACTTCTTTGGTATTGCAATCATAAATATTTTCGTATTCAAATTGGTATATTATATCGTTGGCTCAAATGAAAAGGGGATTCATGTTCTTTGGAATGCAGGTTTAAACCTTTGAAGGGGGAGACGAAAAGGTATAATATGAATAATTTACTTGCATGCCACTTGTAGCCATGGTATACAAATGGGATCTCAACATTGTTTTTAACATACGTATGTATGTGTGTACATATAAATTCGATATTAATAGTACGTCATCTGTAACTAAAAGTGGTGTAATCATAGGGGATTCAGTAGTTCTAGATATTCTGAAAATTCAATGCGATGCTCGCATATTTTTCAACTTTTGAAAGAAACATTCAAGTAGCTCGGTTCCTTAACCTTTATGTCAACAGATACATACCCTGGTATGTTTTGTGTTTTTAAATCGCCGTATCTCAGAAAGTAATAACTGTATTAACCTGAAATTTCATGATATCCTCAACAGTAGTGTTTTTTACTTCATTCCTAGATTTGAGTAAGAATGGGGGATGGGGGCCAAGGATGTGGCCATTTTTTCATTTCTATCCCTTACGTCAACAGATACATACCTGGGTATGTATAATGAAATATATGAAATTATGTTGATGTTGGATGTTTATTGATATTGCATATTGTTTATAATTGTTGTAATCTAAGATCATGAGTCGCTTTTTCTTTGGACCTAGCACTTCGCATGAATAACGCATTGTGGAAAGAAGTATAACCGACTTATTGTTTTTTTTTTGGATGTAAGAGCACAAGATAATACTGAAACCAAATGTGGTTAACTCTACTTCCCGTCCTTTAGACAAAGCGAAATATGGTGATACAAACACTCGTCTTCTGTTTACTGTACCTAACATTGATAAACTGCTGTCCATCATTAATTTTTTGGCTAAGTTATAAGTTGTGAAGAAATTATCACAAACAGTATTCCGTCCACTTCCGCGAAAAAGATCGACGCACAAGTCCTTCAATACCCTCTCTCCTACGTTTTTTCCCCTTTCGCCAGATGCCGCCAATCCAGTATAAATTTATCCCTTCATTGGGTAAGATGAGACGAAGTCATATACCCACCATACTTTAATTCCGTACGTGGCGGGTTTCGATGGTATGTATTGAGTAAACCCAGTACCACCACGTAAAGGATACGACTACTCATTAACTGCCACATTTGGACCTGCTACATAATCACATTCAGCAATAAAAATAAGTCTGTTATGGCTGCAGCTTTATCGGTTTTTAGGCTGATGACGTGTGTTTCTGTTGTCAAAATGTATAAAGCGGCTTATATCCTAAAAATGCCTCAAGCTCATGGAAGCGCGATATAAGGGATGTGAGGTTGTTTTCCATAAGTCTTTAGTATGTGCGTAACCAGAGTGCGTAACACCATCCAACAATAGAAGACCCAAATATGGATCAAGCTCATTTTTTGTTAGAACTTTCAAGTACGTGGTTCTTTTGTTGGGTTTGGAGAGTTATAATGTTCGTAGCAACAATTTCTGCTTTTCTGTTTGTCTCACGAACGATAATGTCGCACATTTCTTCGGATAATATTATCCAGAACGTTTCTACAATGATTAGACAATAAGACAACACAGAAATAAGCTTAACAACAAAAGAAATTCCGTGTAAAATGTGTGAACATACCCGGGTATGTCTCTGTTGACGTAAGTATAATTTTTTATCTGTTGACATAAGGGTTAAGACGGAGCATGAAATTCTCCTCTCAGTCTGATCTTCTGAGCATTTATTTTCTGAAATGGAATTCAACTCTTATGTACTGGCCCGTGCCTTGAGATTTCTTGTGAGTGGAAGATTCCTGTTAATGATTCTCTTGATTAATGCTTTTTTTTGTCGCTGCTTCAGAGGAATGTACTCTGGGATTTTTACGTAACACATCTCTGTCACGTAAGGCCTATGCTTTTGTAATCGCAACTAGTTCGCATTACGGAGAAAATTTGTTCTTTAACCGCTCTGGCAGTATGCAGAAATTTCTTGCTGCTCATAATCATGTTTCCTGTGCCTCATAATCAGATTCAAATATTTCTTCTTTCCTTAGTTTCAAAACCTATTTTCCGGATTCCAACACAATGCAGTGTGTGAATAAGGGCCATCCTCTGAGTATTACTTGCAAACATATCGGGTTATCCATTTCGTGGTTTCAAAAGTAAACGTAAATAAAACACATATAAAATATTTTTTTTCATGATATTTCTTTTTTAATGTAAAGTTTGAACGTTGACATTATGTGTGAAACACTGCATCATTTAAATGACCTCCACGTGAAGTGTTGCAAGCATTGATTCTTTTGAGGTAATTTTCGACCACTTTTTGACACATATTGGGCGGTATCTCAGCCATAACATGACGAATGTTGGTTTTTAAGTGCTCAAGAGTTGAAGGTTTATCTGCATAAACACGGTCTTTCGCGTAGCCCCACAAAAAAGGTCTAATGGTGTCAAATTGCATGATCTTGGTGGCCAGTTGATATCGCCACGACGAGAAATTACGCGGCCAGGAAATGTCTCTTGCAATAAAGCCATATTCGCTCGAGTTATGTGGCATGTGGCACCGTCTTGTTGAAACCACATATTCTCTAAGTCGTATTCTTCAATAGCAGGCAAAAAAAGTCGGTTATCATATGACCATAACGCTCCGAATTGACGGTGACAGTCGTTCCATTCGTTTTCGAAGAAGTAAGGTCCAATCACACCTTCGGACCAAAGAGCGCAACAAACTGTGACTTTTTCTAGATGTAATGGCCTCTCTTCAATTACTTGAGGATTCTCAGAACCCCAAATACGACAATTTTGTTTATTAACACAAACACCGGGTGTGAAATGTGCTTCATTATGAAACCATAATCTCCTCTCAAAGCACGATGCGTGGCTGTGGCAGAATCATCATTTTTGTAGTTGGTTTTGATATTTTTTATGCGTTGTGTGATAGTTAAGCGATCCATTTTCGTCAATGTCAGACTTTCAACTGAAAAGAAAAAAATTTGTTTCACAACTTAGTTTGACAGATGTCGAATTAAAGTCCCATACTTTTGAAACCATGAAATGGATAGCCCTTTAATAATGAGAAACCAAAAAAGTCTAAAAAATAATTTAATTGGAATGTGGTCGGGTTTCAGTCATAGGCAGTGACTGTCACTCACCAAAATATTGTGGGAATTCGACGTAAGGAACTGTTAATGAATGTCGAAATGGTATTGAAAGCCTTATTTACCGCAGTGCACGATTAACAACCGTATAAAAAGGAAACTTCACGCATGAATTGTTATACAGATTTCGGCCCTGGTTGCTTTTACTTACTCTGTACTTAATTGGTCAGGATTACAACCTAGCGTCTTACATATCTCGTGTTGTGTGTGTTAATTTTATCCATGAGTGGTGGGGCCTACAGTTTAATGTCGACTCCGAACGGCAGATTTGTGAGAAACTTTTCATGGTAATGAGAGGAGAGGTGAGATTAAGTCATCGAAAGAAATAATATTTTCTCTCGTGTCTCATTTTGTTCGACATGTCTTAGCCTAGGGTGGCTAACATACTACATGGTAAACCCCGGCGATTAGTAAATGTAAAGCAAAAGTCAAAGTTAAATTAATTGATGTAGTTTTATGATTTAAAAACGCTTTGATACACACCTCAATACTCCTTTCTAGGATCTATAGAATATAATTTTCATACTGTATTAAGCCACTTTCCATTTTTACCAACCATATCTTATCTTATCTTTCATACCAATTAAATTAAATACATCACCCTATATCAACATGTATTACAATCATACATACTCATGTACATACATCCATTCATACTCTCAAACATTAATTCATATTCACATGCATTTTACCTCTCTCTCTCTGCCATAAATTAGTTTACACTGTATGCGTGTGTATGCATTTTGGGTTGTATATTAATGTAGAGTGTCAACACGTATATGTTACATGTAATTTACCTATTGTGTATACATATGCATGTACAAAATACATCTGATTACTTACTTAGTACCTGTGTATCTTTATAATTTATTGTCACATTAAAAAACCCCCTCGTACTTAATTAAAGTACCAGCACTTGAGAGCAACACTATTTACGAGTATGTTGCAACGACAAACAAGTGCTTGCATTGCCATATGGGGGTTAAATACGAATACGAAGTGTTTTAGTTTGTACAAATGAAGATGGGTTTTACTGTAGCAGTAGTTTTAATGGCGTAGCGAAAAAATTTTGAAACTTTTTTTTTGTAAATAAAAGTGAGTAACTTGAGACTTTTAGTATTTCCATTGCAATTGTTATGAATAGAAGTGAATTATTTAATGTGGTGTTATAAAAATAAAAGTAATTAAATATTTTGATACATCTTTGTGTACGTACTCGTATATTGGGTATACGAAATAATTTTTATTGTTTATTTTTAATATTCATTTACATGTTACAAATTTGTATATAGTTAACATTACGACCTAGCTTTTCACTTCACCAATATTGGGTGTGCTAATTTTATTTACAGTTTTAAATCGATTCCGAACGATATATTTGAGAAACTTTTATTTTACTCTCAGAGTTTTTGCCAGAAGACTGTCGCCGAAGAAATACTTTTTCAGATTACGTTTTGGTCGAGATATCTGAGCTGGAGTTTAAACCAGAGATCAGCAATGAATCGTTTTTTTTAATCATAAGTACTCATGACATTTTGAGTATGAGTGAATCAACAGTATTCAAATTCAACTAATCTGATTCATTCGTACTCACTACAACATTGATTTATAAGTACAGGTTGCAATGAGTAGGAGCACAACGTTGACATCAAACTCATAACAATCGAAATATGTTTGATTCATACGCCTACTCATTCAGATTCATAAATTTAGAAAAATACTTATAATACTCATAAATGACTCGAGTGATTCGAATCATTCATCAAAATTTACAGTTTTAATTGTTGTTGCATTTACAAATAAAAAAAAAAGATAGAAAAAGACAAAGACAGCAAGCAAAGCAAACGCACAACCTTCTAGTGAGTATTGTAGTGTTCGTACGCGAATCATATTTATTTTGTGATTTTTGTAAATGTTGAGTAAAGGAGAGTCGAAACCAACAACATCATGCGTATTGTTAAGTATGAGTACGATGAGTACTTAAAACTTTGAATATGAGTTGTATGAGTATGATATTAAAATAAGTATGAATGCGTATAAGTATCAGAAATTATAAGTATGATTCGAATTTACTCATCTTTTTGAATACTCATTGCTGATATCTGGTTTGAACCACCGCCTCGCGTCCATTAAGCCAACACACTACTTACCAATCTTCGCTCATTTCTCAAGACATTCTTGCAAGATGTTCTTTATGTTGAACCGTGCATAGCTGGACTGTATGCCAACAGTAATACCGTGGCACTCTCATCCCAGTCTTAAAATTTCTTTGTATTTTCCTTTGCTCATCAAAGTCGTTTCTCGCATGTTCATGGTATCGCATATCATTTTGCGCGTGACATTTCTTGTAATCGTCCACTACCGTCCGTCATTCACCACAATATTCCGATTTCCATCGTTCTTGAAGAAATACGATCCAAACTTTGCGTTGGCCCTCACCAAACAGTGCTGCATTCACAGTACATTGGCACATACATTTTATTTTGTGTATTTAGGCCAGTGCTACGGATCAAGTTTAATGTTGTCAACAAAATTTACTGACGGAAATATCATTGTTTTGATGTTCTCTTGAATTTTTGTCTTTCGTTTTCCATTTCTGGCATTCGCGAGTGGCTTGTATCGAGCAGTGCGCTTATGAAAATTGGCTTCTTGTATAATTTTAGAAATAGTTTCTGGATTAGAAGCCGTCTTCATGTACTTCTCTGCTCCATCAGCCAACTTAGGAGCTTTAAAATGGAGGTTTTCATTAACATGTCGAATATTCTAACATTTTTCGGTATGAATAAATTTGTATTGAGAACCCTGGTCGTAGTACCGACTGAAGGGTTGTAATGATCAATTATGCATATTAAAAGTACTTCTGTTTTCAGATGATACTTTAAAATGATGTTTTATTTATTTATTTATTTATTTATTTATTCAAGTCAATGGACAAATTCCTTACTGACTAATAACAAAAATTGGTACGAATAAAATTAAATACAATTACAAACAGTTTCTACAAAAATAACGTAACTATTACAATAAAAATTAGGAAAAGTTAAGAATTGAGAAAAACAATAATATTCCGTTTTATAACGCAAGAATTTAAAGAAAAATCAACAAAGTCTGATAAATAATTAAATTGACGGCAAATTCTAGTTAATGGATCAGCAACAGCATAATTAGTTCTGCAGAATTGAATATAAATAAGATTATAACAGCGGAAGTTACGACTAGGAATATTGAATTTAACCGATCTTAACAGAAATTCACAGCAAATATTACCATTGATCAGGTTAAACATAAAGGATATATTTAACATCGTTCGACGGCTCTTAAGGGTAGGCAGTTTTATTAATGCCAGCCTGCTAGTATATGGAGGCATATCCAGATAATTCCATCCAAGGCCACGCAAACAGAAGAGAAGAAATTGTTTCTGCACAGATTCGATGTGTTCACTGTAAACATCATAGTGAGGATCCCATACAATGGACCCATACTCTAAAATTGGTCTGACCAGCGATACATATAGCTGTTTCGTAATATAAGGATCAGAAAATTCTTTTGCCCAACGTTTTATGAAACCAAGAGTGCTTCTTGCCTTATTAACAGTCAAAGTGATATGATCATTAAAGTTTAATTTTGTGTCTAATAAGATCCCAAGATCAATAAAAGAGTCAACATTCTCCAATTGATGACCACCAAGCAAGTACTTAACCGTGATAAAATTATTTCTTGAGAATCGCATGCATTTACATTTCTTAATGTTAAGCTCCATCATGTTGTGCTCGCACCACAAAAAGAAATTATTGAGATCATTTTGAAGATACATATGCTCGATGAAATTATTAAAGGAGAGAAAAACTTTTACATCGTCAGCATACATCAAGATATTGGCAAAATTAATTATGTTGGGAAGATCGTTTATAAACAGTGAAAAAAGAAGTGGACCAAGATGGCTGCCCTGAGGAACACCAGATAGCACATAAATATACTTAGATAAGCTATTGTTCACGCATACGGTCTGCTTTCTACCAGTTAAATACGACTCTAGCCATCTTAAACTCCTATGATTTACACCCATTAAATCCAATTTAGTTAACAGTAGTTTGTGATTCACTTTATCGAACGCTTTGCTAAAATCCGTAAAAATTACATCAGTTTGCTTCTGTTGAGAAAAGGCCACATTTACCATGGATGTTAACTGAAGCACATTAGTCGTTGTTGAGCAGCCCTTTCGGAAACCATGTTGATGAAGTGATAGTAACGATGAAGTATGATGGATCAAAAAATCGGCAACCAGTTTCTCGAACATTTTTGGAATAGCACTCAGTTTTGCAATGCCTCTATAATTTGTAACATCAGACTTATTGCCAGATTTCAAAAGCGGTATAATATACGAGTCCTTCCAAAACATTGGAAAATATCCATAATTAATCGAGGTATTAAACAATATGACTAATGGTGTGATGAATGATTCTGCACATCGATTTAAAATACAACTTGGAACCCCATCAGGACCAGGGCGAAAAGACATCTTTAACCTTTTCAGGTTTACTAAAATATCGCAGTCATTAAAAGTTGGAATAGATATTACTGGGGCCGATGTCAGCGGGAAAGGGTAATTATTTGTATCCTTGTAAGCGGAGTTAGAATAAGTACTGGCGAAGAAATCAGCAAACATATCACATATGACATCAACACTTCCGGATTCTTTATCAGCAAATTTCATAAAGGATGGATAACCAGTTGATTTTCTCTTGGAATTTACAAACGTAAAGAAAGATCTAGGATTCTTAATAAAATTATTTTTCATTTTATCCATATATGTTTTATATAATAAGTGATTTAGAATGTTATATTCAGACCGGCAAATAGAATATCTTCCATAATCAATAATGGAGCCAGAACTTTTATATTTCTTGTAATACTTGTTCTTTTGATTTTTCAGTCGTGACAGTTGTTTCGAATTCCATGGTGGACCAACCAGAGTATATGAAGGTTTTAAGGGAACACAAATTTCAATTATTGAATGCACTTTCTTATAAAAGTTAGAAATCATCAAGTCAATGTCAGAATCATTGTTAACAGGAATAGATAAGGTTTCATTCCAACAAGTATTTTTCATCATGTCATTAAATAAATGGTAATTGGTTCGATTAAAACAGTAAACTTTACTAATTTTCGAAGGCTTAGCTTTGAAATTCGTTGGAAGGGAAAAATTAGTTTTTAAGGTCGGATGATATCGATCCTCAGGCAAAGTTACAGGTTCAGAACGTAAAACACTACAGTGATTAACATCATTAACAAATATAAGATCCAGTATTTTTCCAAAGTCATTACAAAGTGAGTTTATTTGATACAGTGATAGTCCAAAAATATCGTTAAGGAATACGTCATGGCAAGTCTTAGTTTTAATCGGAATTAAATAAGGCACATCAGGTACATGTTTCCATGTAATTGAGGGTAGATTAAAATCACCCATAACAAAAACAGAATCATCTTTTTTGGCACATTGGACAACAGATGTTATTGCGTCAACATGATCAGAGTAAACAGCATAGTCAGAATCAGGGGGAACATAAGAACAAGAGAAGTAGACTTTAGACGTTTTTAATTTTACAACAACAGCAACAAATTCAATATTGGAAGTACCAGTTACAAACTGTTCTGATGGATATAATGAAGAGACAGCAATTAATACACCACCTCCTCTGCGTATATTACGATTGTATCTATAAATTTGATATTTGTTACATAGAATTTCTGCATTAAAAACACTGTCATTAAGCCAAGTTTCAGTAAAGACAATTACATCATACATAAAATCATGACTATTAACGAACGTTTGGCGCTGTTTTACAGCCATAATATTTAAAATTGGTCAATTATTTCTCTCTTGCATAACTGTTTTAAAGCATGTATGATTTAATTTTGCATGATATGACTTTAAGGGTATTGTTTGCTGTTGTTGGTTTTTTTTTCATTGTATGTGTGTTTTTGCTCTTAAATGTTACGATTGTATGTTATGAGTAGGTCCTCTGTCTGCTGTATCAAATACGACCATTTTTTCTTTCTTATGTAAACATCAGTTAAAAATAATTGGTCAATTCACACAAGCCGTTGTACCGTTGTATTGAGTGTATTGTTGGACGAATATACAACAGTGTATACTTGTTGTTGATAATTTTCATGTGAAAATCCGATACACTTATACACATTTTTTTCATATGTTTATAAAAGTTGTATTGGTTTCGTGCTATCAAATTGTTTGAATGCCAAAAATAATGAGGAAGAATAAGAAGGAGACGTTTGGAATACAAAATACACAATACAGCATAGCATTGAGCGTTCACAAACAACCAAGTGTATTCAATACAACATACACGATACAAAGTTGGAAATGGAATATTATTTCATTCATATGGCTTGCACAGCTGGCCCCACAGTAGTTCATTCGATCGCACCAATTTTCGTGAACTTTTTCCAGTGTATAGGGTCGTATCTCGGCAATGGCCTTCAAATGCTCAATTGTCTCTTGGGTTGTGGGCATAACACTTTTCTCTAACGGCGCCCTACTGAAAATAGTCCAACCGTGTTAAATGGCAGCTCAATTGACATCGGCATTACGTTTGACGCAATAAATCGATTGCAGCATGAGATGTGTCGTAAGTTGCACCATCCAGTTGAAACCAAACATCGTTTATATCAGTACCATGGTGAGCGGTTTCAAAAATCGGTTATCATGATGAGAAATTGTCCTCAGTTTCAAGCAATTTTGGCCAATGATGTCTCTGCTCCACAAGCCTCACCAAACAGTCACTCGTAATGGGTGCATTGGCTTGTGTAAGAATACATATGGATTTTCTGAGCTCCAAAAACCGCAAAGCCACCCACCAAGCTGAAAATGAGCTTCATCCGAAAAGATATTTTTTTTTGTGAAAGAAAAAATTTCCAACCAATTGCCTTTGTTTTGGAAATAAATTTCCAATAAATCTTAACGGTGCTCAAGCGTAAATCGATTTATTATGCTCAATGGAGATAATATGCTGAACTGTGTGACAGAATAGAATGACATAAGTATTGTCAGATTCGATATAATCGATGATTCAATGGTTTAAACCGATAGATGGGCCATCCGATATATAAAAACATGTTCATTTAGTTAGAAGTTTTTTAAAGTTTTTATAAAAAAAAAAAAAACGTTTAATAGCAACAAAATTTATAAATCACTTTTCATGGTCCAATGCATGGCTGGGTTTAAGTTGAATTTTTTTTTCTGATGCATCGTTAACAGCAATTGAAACCGAAAACAACAATAACCCCAAGGGGTGGCAGTTATTGCAGATATTGTTGCTGTTTGTGCATGTATTATTTAGCCAAACCAACCAATATCTCCCACATATACAACGGCTATATGCGAGCAAGTTGATTGTAGTTTTCCGTATTTTATTCGGTTTAACAAACAGCAGCAATGTATCATCCATTGAATTATTCCTTTAGATTATTTCATATTTTTTTTTCTTTCTTGGCTTAAAAAAACTCTCTCACTCGCTTACTCACTAAAATTTTTTGCAGCGTCTTTTCGCGGTACAATAGCTTGAAACGATTTTGGTTGTTAAGCTTGGTAGTATTGTTGTATGATTTATTATTAAAACCTGGTTAAAATGTTTGCAATTGTAATTGTGAAGATAGCAGACACTAACACGTTTAGTGTTTGTCGATGTTGATAGGGAGAGAAGTTAGGGGGGGGGGTTGTTGCAAACAAACTAACAAACAAATACAAAACTGTGGCGGTATCAAATCTATTGTTCAATTATTAAAATTTTTATGTGTTGTTGTTTATTTCTTTATTATCAGCAATAAAACATTGTTGCAGCACATACGGTGGCAACATACTCCAATGTAGCACAATTTTTTACTTATGAAATATATTGTTGTTGTTGTTGTTGTAAAAAATGTTTATGTATTGCAGTTGTGTTATATATGGAGTAAAAAGTCGTTATAAACAACAAATTTTCCAACGAAACTGGGAATAGTTGAAAAATGGATACAATACAGCACATTTGGTTCACATTTTATGCACACATAGGTACATAGGTAGGTAGGTAGCAGAGATCAGCACTGAATAGTTTTTTCGCTACTCAGAAGTACTCATCAATCAATGAGTATGAGTGAGTCAACAGTATTGAATTTCAACCACTCTGAATTATTCGTACTCACTACAACATTGACAGGTTGCAATGAGTATGAATACAACGTTGACATCAAACTCATAACATTCGAAATATGTTTGATTCATACGCCTACTCAATCAGATTCATAAATTGTAGAAAAATACTTATAATACTCATAAATGATTCGAGTGATGCGAATCATTCATCAAAATTTACAGTCTTAGTTGTTGTTGCATTTACAAAAACAGAAGTAAGAAAAATACAAAGACAGCAAGAAAAACAAACACACAACCTTCTAATGAGTATTGGGGGGTTCGTAAGCGTATCATACTTATTTTGTGATTCTTGTAAATGTTCAGTAAAGAAGAGTCGAAATCAACAACATCATGCGTATTGTTAAGTATGAGTACGATGAGTACTTTAAACTTTGAATATGATTACTATGAGTATGATACTAAAATAAGTATGAATGCGTAGAAATTTTGAGTATGATTCCAATCTACCCATCCTTTTTGAATACTCATTGCTGATCTCTGGTATGCAGCTATGTAGGTAGGTTGAAGGAAGTTAACCAAACAGTAAATATTCTTTCCAAATTCATACGTTCAAATCTTCAAATCAATCTGTGAGAAACAGCAGTGCTGCAGGTTAGGTTAAGAGGTTGAATTGAAAGCCACCTCAAGCAGCATTGCTTACTTGGTTCTTATAAGGTGTTCTTGTAGCTTAGATATTACGTAGTCCGTCATAGAATTATAATTTTTACCTGTTATCTTTCAGTCTTTTCGATTGTTTCATGAAAGTAAGTATTCTATTCAAATCCACACGTTCTTTTAATAAATTCTGGGTGTCCAAGAATTCTACATTTCAGGTTCCTAAGTACGAGTCAATAGCAGAGAGGATGTTCTATGGTCTCCTCTGTTCAGGAATTCTACTTTTCCGGTTTCTAAGTGCTGGTTAATGACAGAGAGGATGTTCTATGGTCCCCTCTTCTTCCTTGTCATTTCAAGTTTTGCAGAAATTCGGACGTGTGTCCGGTTATAACTGCTAAATGGTTTTTAATGATCAGATTAAAATGCATATTTTGTTCCGCATATATATGCATAGCAGGTCATGTATGTCTAGTGTCTCTACTACGAAGTTCATTAAGCCATCTTTCTGTTGCAAACGAGTGAAATTTGTGAGAGACCATTTTTTTGCTCCTCTGCAGATAATCTCACGTATGAATTCATTGAGCCTTTGCAAGTCAGTCAGTTTTATTGTTATCTTCAATATCTTGGTGACTAGGAACCAGTAGCGGTGACCATGGAATATCCTTTTCTATCTACAAATATTCGTATATCCCCATTGATATACTCTTACCATGTAATGGATTCACATAGCGGCAGTCTTTTTTGCTATTATTTTAGCCTGATTATCTTCATCTTCAACTGAACGATTCCAAAATCGACTTTGTTACGTGATAGGGAATTGTCGGTGAATACTGGGTTAAGGTTCTCTGGGAGGTGTCAACTGTTATCATAATAGAATCCATACGGCATCTTTGTTATGATACCATGATCGAAAGCGGGTTCAAATACCATGTCAATAAGTATATGCAGATCAACTACACTCAAGTTTTTCGCATAATCTTAGCTTCTAGCTGGACTCTAGATTTCGTGCAATTATTCCCAAGAAATTTTTTGATACTTCTGTTCTACTTCTCCCTCAAGTATCACATCATGAAGCTGTCGGATGTGATAAATTTCTTTAATCACTTTAATGCACAATACAATACAATTGTTTTCTTTTTGGCATAATTATAAGAGACTCTGTTTATTAAATAATTCATTAAAATTCTGTTTATTCCATTAAATTTTGCAAAATTCATTTAAAATTTAATAATTTATCCAATTATGTTGTTATTACAGAAAGAGAGGAAAACAAACATAAATAATCCCTTACGTTTATAAATATCACAGAAAAGTTCTCTTTGTAACTGTGAATATTAATTAAAAAGAAGAGAAAACATTTGTCATGTTATAATCCCTTCACTGATTATGCACACACCTGCAATTTAAATCGATTGTAATCACTTTTAATTAAATTCAAATAATTTGTAAAACTAAGAACGAGATTAACTGCTTAATCCCTGTCTTTACAGTTTTTCGCTGGTATTTTATTAGATTCATACTGTTAAGGAAAATGCTCTTTATACACCCACTTATTATGATTTTTTACTAAATATTGTAAATAAAATGAAAAGAATTTGAACGTAATTTATTTAAGTATTAAAAAAACAAATTTAATTTATAAGACAGGAACAATAAGAACTTCAAAATCGTGAGAAAAATTTTACATACAACCGCACAAAATGAGAAAAGAAAATTCGTATTTCCTGGGTATAAATTAATATTTATTAGTTGTCGTTTTCCTCTACTTTCGTCCAAGTGCACTAATTTTACCATAACAAATATGATCCAGCAGGTAAAGACCTTATTGGCGTAGTGTATTCAGACCAGATACTAGAGTCTCTAATGAGAATCTAATCTACAACATACATACATACATAATTGGCCATTATAACCCTTTAGTCAGGGTTACGGTCTAGCTTCTCACACCACTCATGTTGTGTGCCTTAATTTTATACTTGAGTGGCACAGTTTAATGTTGACTCCGAACGATAGATTTTAGAGAAACTTTTCACGGCAGTTTCATTTACTCTCAGAGTTTTTGCCAGAAATCAGCAGAGAGGAAGTCGCCGAAGAAATATTTTTTTTTTATATTTCGTTTTGATGTCTGGCCTGGGGCTCGAACCCGGACTTTTTGTCTAATAAGCGAACACACTACCTAGTAAACTACGACGACTACTACTATGGTTAAAATATATGGATTTTTATTCTGCCAAGCCTAGCGTGTCACACGTGTGTGCCTTAATTTTATATGTGAGTGGCAGGCTCTACAGTTTAACGTCGATTCCGAACGACAAATTTTTGAGAAACTTTTTCGCGGCAGGTTTATTTACTCTCAGAGTTTTTGCCCGAAATCTGCTGAGAGGAAGTCGCCTAAGAAATATTTTTTTTATATTTCATTTTGATGTCTGACCTGGGGGCTTTACGTCTAATGAGCGAACACAATACCTACGGCGACTTTATTCGAATCCACAACCCTCACGCTAATAGTCTACAACACTACCCACTAGTCTACCAGTGCATCCTGATTATTATTAATGTTAATAAATTATTTAAAATAGATTAAATGGTATCGGATCTTCCTCTCTTTTAAAATTAAAATAAAACATTGCCTGTGAGATATTATCGAAATATTTTGTTGGTTTGAAAGACCTATTGTTGTCATTAGGTGTGCAACATAATATCATTCAAATGTCGGCCATGACATGCTATCTATGTTATTGAACATGATTCTGCCGCATAAATTAGTCGGAATTTGTTCTATTACATGGGTTATGTTAACTATGTGGGATTAACGAAAATCGCTTAAGAAAAAATCGAGCTGCGTCGAATCGCACTATATCGATAGTTTACACCATCTCCACGTGAGATAATCGTCTTCTCCAATCGCTCAATGCAACATGAGCTGTGTAATACGTATTGCCATCCCACTGAAACCATATGTCGTTGATCATCTAGTTAAGAACCAAAGAAGTGGGTAATCATCGAACTAAAGTGCCCGCCATTCACAGTGATAACAAGTGACCAAGTAGGCGAGATTCACACGACACATTGCATAGCGAATTCGTTCTTTTGCTGCACAATCCATAAATAGATTTCTTTTTTATGGAAAAGTCTTTCCTATCATTTATTATAATGTAAATAGAGTCTAAACTAACGTCCATACGCACTACTTCCTCTCATAATATATTTTCACACTTCCAACACAATGCTCTACAGATGGAGTGGTAAAAAATTATTCTTATGTGGGTACAACAACTACTTCGGAAAATTTGATCGTTAATAACAACCATCTTCTTGAAGTTACATACATACATAATTGGCCATTACAACCCTTCAGTCAGGATTACGGCCTAGCTTCTCAACACCACTCATGTTGTGTGTGTTAATTTTATACATGAGTGGCGGGACCTACAGTTTAAAGTCGCCTCCGAACGACAGATTTTTTGAGAAGCTTTTCATGGCAATTTTTACTCTCTGAGTTTTTGCCAGAAATCTGCTGAGAGGAAGTCGCCGAAGAAATATTTTTTCATATTTCATTTTGATGTCTGACCTGGGATTCGACCTCGGGCCTTTCGTCTAATAAGCCAACACACTACCTACTAGACCAAGACCTACTAGACCTACAAGACTTCTTCTTGAAGTTACATCTATCAAATTACATACATAAATGCATACATATTCGCCATTACAACCCATCAATTAGGATAACGACCTTGCTTCTCTCACCACTTAGGTTTTGTATGTTAATTTTAATTAGAAGTGGCGGGATCTACAGTTTAAAGTCGATTTCGAATGACAGATTTAAGAAACTTTTCATGGCAACTTGATATCACCGTTAGAATTTTTACCAGGATAGGAAGTCGTAGAAAGAAATATTTTTCATATTTCGTTTAGGTGGACATGTCTGACCTGATACACTACTTACAAGACAACGGCGATTTTTAATTCAGTCAGTTTTACCAAATTACCATGTTCGACCATAAACAACGACGTGTGCACGCTGAATGGGTTTTGAAGCAATTACGAAACTATAACCCTAATTTCATCGTAAAATCATCTTCCGCACTGAGTCCCATTTCTAGATGAAAGGTTATGTGCAATTTGAGGCAATATTCTCTCTAATGTATCCTGAAAAGTCACTATTTGGTACGGATTTTGGGTTAGCGGCATCATCACTCCTTATTTCTTTAAGAACACCATTGCCCAGGCCATCACATGTTATATCATTACAAATATTTAGTTAACATTACGACCTAGCTTCTCATATCACTAATGGAACGGCTAAATAATGAATTGTCTCTGCAATGTACCGTGTGATTCCCTTCTACTTGGACATGGGGGGATATGCTTTACGTGCCAGACTTTCCATAATCTTGTTTAATGAGAAACTCTAAATACTTGCTGTTTAAATATGTTGCATTATTTCAAATCCTATCCTAGTATCGTTATTTTAATGCTTCGATCAGTTTAAAATTTTTTGAACCCAATTTTTTTACACTAACAAGGGGAACAGATTAAATAAGTGTTATCGTCCTAAAGCATAGTACAACCATTTGTTACAGTCCCCATTTCAATTTAATATGGGTGCAATGAAATGTTTGATTTCGATGTTTCCATGTCCCTGAACTAATAGAGGTCACTCAGTAATCGTTCTTTTTAAAAAATGATTTGGGTAAAAAAACCCTCTTAATTTTTTTTTTGTTATTTAAATAGTCATCGAATTAAATGGAAACCATGTACTACATTTCATTACAATCAAATTGACACATTGACATTTACTCTTAACGAACTTTTCATTGTGAACAGAAATGTGAGCAAAAAATAATAAAAAAAAAATGTGGCCATTAATTATGCATGACAGTGCAAATATTTGCCTTTGTCGAGTGGAGCAATTAATTATTAACAATTGAATTTTACAAAAACAAAAAAAAAAAAAAAAAAATTATATTTTTTGCCTATTTTATTTAAGCAGAATTATAAAAATTGGCATTTAAAAATAATTGCATTGAATACGACAAAGAAACCTTTGCCACACAGCAATTGTGGGGGAAGGACAATCAAATTTAAATATTTTATTTCGGGGGCCTAAAACAAGAAAACCAAAATTGCCTCACAAAACCAGTTGGCCTTTATCTTAAACAACTAGCGACAATGGAAAAATGTCATGTTAAAATGTTACCAAAAACAAGAAAAAACAATTCATTTCAAATATTTAATACCAGTTTCCAGTTTGTTTAACTAGTTTTCCTCTTCTTATTGCATCCATTTAAAGGTAAATGACTTTTTTAATAGACCGAAAAGAGAAACAAAAATCTTTCAATTTAATTAAAATTTTCGGTTTTAATATAAAAAAAAATAAAAAAGAATTCACTTAAAAGAAATTGTAATTTTGAACACAGAGAAAAATACTTACTTTGAAAAAGAAGTACTAGGTACTCCACTATTATTGCAACAACAATAAAGTACTTTTACTTTGTACATGAGCATTGCCGTAGTCTGTAAAGGGGATCTTCAGAAAACAAAGTATTTGAATGGCAATTGAAACAAGAATCATTTTAAAAATTAATACAATGCCATCCAGTATACATAGGTAGTGAAAACACATACATACATAAATATTTAGTAATGGAATGGTTTTCTATTTAAAATGCATCAACGTATCCCTATCTACCTACGTATATAAACTGTACGTGCCTAGAATAGGGTTAAAAAATTATTCCAAAATTAACTTTCTTAAAGTGTAAGTGGGTTAGAATGTGATTCTGTTCTGTAATGGTCAATAAAATAAACGTGTTATTTACTAAACTATAATTTTGGGATCTTCAGAGTATTTTGTTACCATTAAAACTGTGCGGCCGATAGGAATCTTAGCATTAATAAATATTTGTTAATATTCTTTCAGACGGAAATATTGGCTGCAAACTCTGATCCAATATCGGGGCATAATTATTTATTTACATAATTGGTCATTATAACTCTTCAGTCAGGATTCGAACCTAGGTCCTGCACTGCACTTATGCTGTGTGTGAACATTTTATCTACAAGTAGAGTTTTAAATCGACTGCGAACGACAGATTGTTGAGAAACTTTTAATGGCAATTTTATATTTACTCTGGGATTTGGCCTCACGTCTAATAAACCAACATGCTCACTACTAGACTACGGCGACCTTAGGGCATAATTACTGGCTCTAAAGTGGAAATCAGATAACTAAAGAGTGTAAACAACATATTTAGAGATAGATAGGGAGGTTTCTGAGAATTGCCCTCATATGAGCAATTTAATGCATGAAATCTTTATTTGAATCGATAGTACGGTCCATATAATTTAATGTTTGAAGATTATTTCATGCAAATGTTGACCGCGACTGCGCCTCAAATGGTCCGTCCGCTTAGTCCAATTTTGGCACACTCTTTCCAACATTTCGGCCGGTATCTCACGAATAAATGCTTCAATGTTGTCTTCCAATGCGTCAATTGAAGCGGGCTTGTCTGTATAGACATAAGCTTTAACATAGCTCCACAAAAAATAGTCTAAAGGCGTTAAATCGCACGATCTAGACGGCCAATTGACCGGTCTCGAATGTGAAATAAAATGTTCACCGAACTCGCCTCTCAATAAGTCCATTGTTACGCGTGCTGCGTGGCATGTGGCACCGTCTTGTTGAAACCAAATGTCATGCAAGTCAAGCTCCTGCATTTTGGGCAAAAAAAAGTTGGATATCATCTCACGGTAGCGCTCACCATTCGCAGTTACGTTACGATTCGCAGCATCTTTGAAAAAGTACGGTCCAATGATGCTACCAGCCCATAAACCGCACCAAATTGTGACTTTTTCTGGATGCATTGGTAGCTTTTTGATAATAAATGCGAAATTTAGTCACAATAGCCCGAATAGCCGCTTCAGTGGGTCGATTAAACTGACCATAAAATGGAAGAAGCGCGCGATGAACTTTCTTAACAGAGCACGCATTTTGATAATAAAATTCAATGATTTGCAAGCGTTGTTCGTTTGTAAGACGATTCATGGTTAAATTATAGACCAAACTGAAGATGTTTGACAGTGAAACAAAACACGAAACGTGCGTGAGCTGTTTAAACCAGTGTTGCCAAAAATATAATAGCTAAAAAATCACCCGTTATTTCTTCGGCGACTTCCTCTCAGCAGATTTCTGGCAAAAACTCTGAGAGTAAATAAACCTAAATAAACACACACAACATAAGTGGTGTCATAAGCTAGGTCGTAATTCTGACTAAAGTGTTGTAATGTACTCTCATACTATTTCATTCAGTATATCTGTAACTATTTCTCACAACACACAAGTTGTCGCATGTGGAACATATTTTTTCTCTGTGTTTTGTATTCTTATATTTTGAAAACCTTCTTTGCATATATTGCAGTAAAACGAAGTCCTTAGGTATCTCTTTGGTTTGATTTACAAGAAAAAAATTTAAAAAAAATAAAACTCCGTGTAAAAAATAAAAAAAAACAAACAAAATCAATTTAATAATGTTTCCGAAAAAGGAGAAAAATAATGTTAAAATCTATACATGATGCAGAACTAACAACAACCAATCTCTGAAGGATATCTCTTGTGGCTCAAATGTGGCAAAGGAAAAGTTTAAAAAGAAATACCCGTACAATTGAATTAATGCCGATGCAGATACAAATCTATTAAAATGAAATAAAATCAATAGAAGGGAAAGTAATAGCGATAGAGAGAGAGAGAGAGAGGGAAAGTTAAAATATTTGAAACTATTGTTTATAAAGAAAAACTACAATATTTATGGGAATTTGTTGTTGTTTGTGCACCAAACATACAAATTTGTTAAAAACTTTGGATGAAAATTCTCACTTAATGCAGGAGGTAAAAGAAATTAAGGAATTATGGCAAACTTTTGACCTTGAAGACATCTCCAACAAAACAAAATATTCAGAAAATATTCCTCGGCGACTTTCTTTTAGCAGATTTCTGGCAGAAACTCTGGGAGTAAATAAATTGCCATGAAGAGCTTCTTAAAAAATCTTTCACCCGGAGTCGACTTTAAACTGTAGGTCCCTCCACTTGTGGATAAAATTAACACACACAACATATGTAAGTGGTGTGAGAGGCTTGGCAGAGCAAAATTCCATTTAACCATTTTTTTACTGTTTTCTCATCATCATTTACATTATCATGTACACCTTGCCCCCTCCGCTCCCATTTGCTTTTTCTATACAGAATATTTTATTTTTATGTTCCATTTTTTTTTATGAATTTTTATTACAATAGTTCGGGGAGTTTTTTGTTGTTATTATTCTTCTAGTTGGTTGGTAATATTACAGGCATGTATCACATCACTGATGCATCATTACCGCCAACTTACTAATATTGCTATTGTTGTTCCCGTTATCACTATTGAAGGGAGGTACTACGCAATTTGTAGGTGTTCTAGTTTTAAGTGTACGAACAGAATGCGACCGCGATGATTTTTTTCGCACATGTATGTGGAGTGACAGTTAAGAGGTTGGTAAGATATAAATATTGATCATTTCCACATGGGTTAAGTAATATAGTATATAAAGAATTATGTATGGGAGTTCTAAATGAATTAAATTTTCACAATGGATCAGATAACGAGAACAGATCGCTTTTATAGCGTTATTTAAGTGTGATATAAGAAAAGAGCCTTCTGTTCGCCTACGTGCATAAAACTGTTAGAGAAGACTGTGTGAAAGACCGCCACCGTTCGGAGCATTTATCCCCAAATCGAAAACCATAAAATATTAAGGTTATCTAAGGATGCATCTTAACTGATTTCTCGAGTCAAAAAGGATCATCACCCATCAATCATGGTTTGGTAGGGTGTCTAGTACAATGAGATTACTGGTTAGCATTTAGGTGAACAATATATTAAAAAATCGGCTGTAAAACCACTATACCGTTCTATGATACAAATCCACATGTCGAGTTTTCAGCTCATAAAGCTTAAACCGCCCAAAACTGACTCCCAAACAATTTACCAGTATTCATGTCCTCTGATGAAACTAGGGTTCGTTTTGCTGATTGTTGGGACTATTTTGTAGAATTCCGGTGGGTCAAGCACAGGTCTTGGAAGAGGAGTAGGTGTTTTGTCCCAAAATGTAATATTCCGAGCTCATGGGGAAACTCGCAAGTGTCTTCTAAGAGACCATCGAAATACATATGTGCTCAGTTCAACTTTAAAGAGGTGCAAAAGGCAGCACATTGTAATACATACATACATAATTGGCCATTACAACCCTTCAGTCAGGATTACGGCATAGCTTCTCACACCACTCATGTTGTGTGCCTTAATTTTATACTTGAGTGGCGGGACCTACAGTTTAACGTCGACTCCGAACGACTGATTTTGAGAAATTTTTTCATGGCAGGTTTATTTGCTCTCAGAGTTTTTTGCTAGAAATCTGCTGAGAGAAAGTCGCCGAAAAAATATTTTTTTTTCATATTTCGTTTCTGATGTCTGGCCTGGGGCTCGAACCCGGGCTTTACGTCTAATAAGCGAACACACTACCTACTAGACTACGGCGACTACAATTGTAATACTCTTATGAATTTAAATCGAAAACAGCAGGTAACTGTCTGGAGGAACTGAATCCGACAGCTAGAAAACATAAAGTTTCCATCTTATGAGCTGTAGGTCATGTGGGAATTCTAGGAAAATGACCAAACAGATGAGCTTTCAAGGAAGAGAGTCAGTCTCCATGCCGCTGATGGCACCAGAACACTTCCATGGAGTGCTATGCTCAATAAAAAGGAAGTTAAAGAGCGGCAAAGGCTCTTCAAAAATCAAGTGGATTTAAGGTAAAAGAAACTTTTGTTTGGAATCTCGAATAGGAGGAGATCTAAGTCTCATATCAGACTATTCAGGAATAACCGAGGTTGGTAACGGTCTTTTGACAAGGCACTATACGCTTACAGTGCCTTATTCGAGCCAAACATGTAGGTTCTACGCGACTGAGTATGAATCATCGGTAATTGTCATTGTTGACTCTGGAAGTCGCCGTCTACCTACTAGGGTAGTGTGTTGGCTTATTAGACGAAAGACCCGAGTTCGAATCCCAGGTCAGACATCAAAATGAAATATGAAAAAATACTTCTTCGGCGACTTCCTCTCAGCAGATTTATGGCAAAAAATCTGTCGTTCGGAGTCGACTTTAAACTGTAGGTCCCGCCACTCATGTATAAAATTAGCGCACACAACATGAGTGGTGTTGAGAAGCTAGGCCGTAATCCTGACTGAAGGGTTGTAATGGCCAATTATGTATGTATGTATGACTCTGAGTAAACAATAATCGTTTGATGAGAGTCTTGTAACCCTGAGTTAAACCCGCAGGACTACAAGTTGCAGACAGAACATGGTTTGCCACAAAATATACCCGAACATTGATTCTCTTAAGACAAGATTGATCCGTGCTTTGCCGAATTTTCACATTATGAGTTAAGGCATGAGGTTGGAAGTTGGAAGGCGGATATATCGAACATAATTTTAATACACAATACACATTTTCCATATACTAAAATCATTTAAGTCCTTACAAAATATTTTGACAGCATTCTCTCGTGAAATTACGAACCTATTCTGTTCTTACCTATAGGTGTCCTATTATGTAAGTATACGTACGTTTGTATGTATGCCTTAATATACGATTAAGTGTACTTGCATCCATTTTTATTGAAATTGAAAAGCTAAAAGAAAGAGAAAGATGGATAGTGGAGAGAATAAAATGAAAAAAGCTAACAAAAATATTTTATTATGCAAATTTCAATGTGCTTGTTCTTCTCATTCTCATTCGCTTTTACCACTGACACCATGTATTGATGGGTTTAGATATCTATGGGGTGTAGTACAAAAAAAAACAATTTTCCTTGAAATTTGAAGATACATACGTACAGGTAGGAATTTTAGTCGTCGCAGTCTACCAAGTAGTGTGTGCTGGCTTACTAAATGAGAGTTCGGGAGTTCATCACCAAATTTTTTTTTCGGCGACCTACCCTCAGTATTCTTCTGCTAGAAATTTTGCGAGTAAAAAGTTGCCTTGGTAAGCTTCGTGAAACTGTGATTACCGCCACATATATACATAATTGATCATTCCAACACTTTAGTCAGGATTGCGATCTAGTTTCTCATACCACTTATGTTGTGATATGTTAATTTTCTATATGAGTGGCGGGACATACAGTTTAAAGTCGACTCCGAACAGCAGATTTTTGAGAAACTTTTCATGGTAATTTTATTTACTCTCACAGTTTTTGCCAGAAGTGAGCTGAGAGGAAGTCGCTGGAGAAATATTTATTCATATTTTGTTTTGTTGGAGTGTCTAAACTGGGGTTTGAAACGTGGTCTCACGTCTAACAAGCTCACGTCTAACACCACCTACTAGAATACGGTGACTACAAGCAGGCCAGACATCTCAATTAAAAACCAATTACCGCCACTCATAAATAAAATTGGCATACTCAGCGTGGTTAGTGTGAGAAACTAGGTTATAATCTTGACTAAGGAAGGCAAAAGAAAAGCCAGAAGGTCAAAAAAAACCCAAAGCGAACAGAGACACCGGCACGCACTTAAAAACGTAAGATAGTGAAAAGTGAAAGAGCTACTGAAAGCACGACTAAGAAATACCATCCACGAGTTTGGTATTCAAAGAACTTGTGTTTACGTATCCATTTGAGGATTACAGATTACCTACTTTATGAAAAGAATAATAGATTCTTGTTACTACACCCAATATTGTACACTCGAATGTGTATGGAACTGTAACACATTTATGCATATGTTGAGTGCTACTGGTATTTTAATGTTGTCTAACGTCTGTCGTCCTTCGGATTCAGGTATGTTGTATGCTTGTACAACTACAACTGTTTTCTTATGTTGAACGTTGAACGAACATATGCTGCATGTGAATACAAAAAAAAAACTATCACTGTCATACAAATTTGCATATAACGTTCGTTCAATTAAACTATGAAACAATAATACACTGAGAAAAATACTAATAGTTTTCATTCATTTTGAATTGGGATGCCAGTTCTGAAGACATCGATTATGATTCTGAAGATATTGGTCCTAAAGCAATGGGTTAAAATCCAGTTAGTAGTGTTAAATCGAATAGGGACTACCCATTAGATTTCTGAAACATCCGACCTACAATCATTCTCATTATAATGAGCGAAAGAATCTATGTTGTTTATAGCAACCCAAGCAAAGCAATAATATTCCGCCATCTGTAGCTATGTTTGCTGTAAACATTAGACAGTCAGAAGCTGTAGATGTTGTGGGCAAGTAAATTCAGTTCGAAAGAAACATTCATAAACTTTGGTTTCTTAAGACGGTTCTAGAAACACTTTATTTTATCTGATCTTCTTACTATTTACACTACTTCTTAGTCCGACTAAGAATACAACTCTCATGTATGGGCCTATTTACACCACTTCTTAGTCCGACTAAGAATACAACTCTCATGTACGGGCCGGTGCCTCAAAATGCATTTTGAGGCTTATTGATCACGTAGAGTAGACGGCGAAAGTGAAATACAAATATTTCACAATTCTATCGCTACTACAACGGAGTTTGCTCGAGCGGAATAAAGGGACTTGTTGCCGAGTCTAGTAAGTATTGTTGGGTTATTGGACAAGATACATACGTACAGGTTCGAATTATAGTCGTCGAAGTCTACCAAGTAGTGTGTGCTGGCTTACTAAATGAGAGTTCGGGAGTTCATCACCAAATTTTTGATTCGGCGACCTACCCTCAGTATTCTTCTGCGAGAAACTTTGTGAGTAAAAAGTTGCCTTGATAAGCTTCGCTAAACTGTAATTAACACAATATAAATACATAATTGATCATTACAACTCTTTAGTCAGGATTACGACCTAGTTCAAACCCCAGGTCAGACGTCTCCAACTAAACGAAATATGAAAAGGAATACTTCGGACTCTTCCAGCAGCAGATTTCTGGCAAAAACTCTGAGAGTAACTAAAATTGACATGAAAAGTTTCTGAAAAATCTGTTATTCGGTGTCGTCCTTAAACTGTAGGTCTCGCCACTGACATAATTTTTACTAAAAGGTCGTAATGGCTAATTATATGTGTATGTATGTTTCTGAGAATCATGTATTCATACATAATATTCGTCTTTCTCTCAGAGCGCATCCTTTTGTGGACGATTGGTCAGTGGATCGCACACTGTATTACAGGCAGAATTCGCTCTTTAGTCGAACTATTCGTATGTTGAACTCCCTTCGTGCAGAGTTCTTTCTATCAATTATAATGTTCACAATTAATATTTCCTCCTTTCCATAACCTACTTTCCTAATTCCAACACAAAGCACTACATGAGTAGGAGTCATACCCTAAGTGTTGATCGTAAAACAGTGGATTGCGGAAAGAAATATTTTTTGAAGATGTCAGAATACGGGTTTGAACTTTGGCGCTTTCATCTTGAAAGCCAGCAGACCATCCAAAATACAACGGCGACTACTTCCGAACCACAGGTTTTTGAGAAACTTTTCATGGCAATTTTTATTTTATTTACCCTCAGAGTTTTTGCCCGGGGTGTTTGTAGATAAAATTAAGTCCAGTCCTACGTAACTCATGGCACTCAAGAGAACGTCAAAGAAATGTTTATAAAGCGTGTACTTTGTTTTGGGATAGTTTTGGTAATTTTTTCTTTAGCAATACTATGTATTGAAATTAAAGCTTCGAAGTGTTTCTGGGGTTGAGGATCATAGAACACAACGGCGTCTATGATATCTTTAAATAATACCTCAAAGAGCTGGAAATCTGCTCAAATCTACTACTAATCAGAAAATTTGTAGACGTATTGCAGTGAAACCTTATTTTAAGAATCCATTAATCCATTGGAAAAGGTTTAAAGAATTATCGAGGTAGTAGTGCCTCATTTATGTTCAGTGTGTTCTCCCCATAGTTCACATCTATAAACAAGTGACACGTTTCGTTTTGTTCCATTCATAGTTTTGTTTCTGTGATGTGTGTTGCTGTGTGTTTGTTTTTGTTTATTTTTTTTTTGTATATCACTGTCATGAACTTTGCTGCTGCTTTTGTTTTTAAATTCTCCCCTCCAGTCACCATTCTATTATCACATTTTCCATTCTGATTGTGTGCGATTGAGTATGAGTATTTCGTTTAATCGAAACAAGTACAACAAAAACAAAAAAAAAAAACAACGATACTCAAACAAAAGCAATACAAAACAACAACAACAATAAAAGAATTCAATATCTTGTGCCACAATTTTTGTTTTGTTTTCTTTTCAATTTAAAACCCAATTCGCTTCAAGTAGAATATTGGAAAAAATGAAAGAGAAAAAAAGAAAAAAAGATGAGGCATTAAAAACCTCTTTTGGTGCATTGACCTATTGAACTTAATACGAGTATTACGGCATTAGAAATGGAAAATAGAAAAAAACAATTCCTGAAATGGTTACTTTGATTATTTCATAATAATATACACAAACAGGTACATATGTACACTGATACAGTAGAGAGCAGAAAAGAACACTGCACCATATGAGTTGTGAGTAAAATTTGCTTTAGAATTGTAAGAAGAACAATTCCATTCGCACATGCATGATGCCAGTCGTGTTGTTGGTTTTAGATACGTTTGAAATAGTTCCGTAACTTTGCGATGGCTTTTAATTTGAAAGCGCTTCTGGAAAGAAAGTTGCCAGCAAATAGATTGTTGCATGTTGCGTCAGGCTGTTGGAACCAAATATCGTAAATGAAAACAAAAATCCAGTCAGGCCCACCACAACAGCAATTCCTTCCTCATTTCTAAAGCGAAGCGTTTCAAATACTCAATTTTATTGGATTTAATGTTTGACGGTTCGTGAATTCTCTTGGTACTAAACTCGACAATTTTGCGTACTGTTTGTCGCCTTAGTCTAGTAGGTAGGTAGTGTATTGGTTCAAATCCCAGCTGAGACATCTCCAACAAATCGAAATTTTTGCTTACAACCCCTCAGTCAGGATGACGGCCTAGCTCTTCAAACCATTTACATATGTATGTTGTGTGTGTGAATTTAGACATGAGTGTTGGATCCTACGTAGTCGCCGTAGTCTAGTAAGTAGTGTGTTCACTTATTAGACGTAAAGCCCGGGTTCGAGCCCCAGGTCAGACATCAAAACGAAATATGAAAGAAAAAAATATTTTTTCGGCGACTTCCTCTCAGCAGATTTCTAGCAAAAACTCTGAGAGTAAAAAACCTGCCATGAAAAAGTTTCTCAAAATCTGTCTTTCGGAGTCGACGTTAAGCTGTAGGTCCCGCCACTCAAGTATAAAATTAAGGCACTCAACATGAGTGGTATGAGAAGCTAGGCCGTAATCCTGACTGAAGGGTTGTAATGGCCAATTATGTATATATGTATGTTGGATTCTACAGTTTAAGATCGACTTCGAAGCACAGATTTTTGAGAAACTTTTCATGAAAATTTTATTTACTCCGAGAGTTTTTGACAGAAATCTGCTCAGAGGAAGTCGCCTAAGAAATATTTTCTTATTTTTCGTTATGGTGGAAATATCTGACCTGTAGTTTGAACCAGGTCCTCACATCTAATGAGCCAACACATTGCTCACTAGACAACGGCGACTTCCATTAGGTTGAATAGAATGAAAATTTTAACATCGGTCCAACGAACCGCTGCACTTAGGGTGGCATCGGCATATAGGACTGTACTGGTAATCAGTGGTGTAATACCTATAGGTCTACTGGCAAGCGAGCGGAAGAGGGTGTGGAAGACTAAAAACGTGCACGGAGACAAGTGGTAGATGGACGGAGAACATTCTCCTAGATATTACCCGCTGGATGGAGAGGAAATTTGGTGAAGTTAATTACTATTTTACACAGATGTTATCCGGACACGGTTATTTGTGTAAATATCTGTTTAAAATGAGGAAGATCATACATACATACATACATAATTGGCCATTACAACCCTTCAGTCAGGATTACGACCTAGCTTCTCGCACCACTCAAGTTGTGTGCCTTAATTTTATACTTGAGTGGCGGGACCTACAGTTTAACGTCGACTCCGAACGACAGATTTTGAGAAACTTTCATGGCAGGTTTATTTACTCTCAGAGTTTTTGCCAGAAATCTGCTGAGAGGTAGTCGCCGAAGAAATATTTTTGTTTTTTCATATTTCTTTTTGATGTCTGGCCTGGGGCTCGAACCCGGGCCTTTACATCTAATAAGCGAACACACTACCACCAGACTACGGCGACGATGAGGAAGATCACACGACCAAATAGCATCTATCATGATGCGTCGATTGATGACGCGGAACAGTCTTTCGTTGTGAGAGATGGAGTATGGAATGAAAGAATCTTGAGGCCAAAGTCGGCGTCTGTACTGTCGAAAACTGCTGCGATGTATTTCTGAAAGGCGAAGAAAATTGGAATAGCATAGCCAGTTCAGGGTAACTGGCTATGCCTTGCTGAAATCTAAGAAACATGACGGATGAAAGAATTAGAATGGATTTTTAAACACCTTCTCAGATTTTGTTGCGCAATCCGGACGTGGATATAAAGGGTCAAATGGCCAGAGGGGCTCCACTTCGAAGTAATACTACGGTAGTTCCGGAGTTGGCACAAAGAGTCCAAAAAGAGGAGGGGGAGATTTAGTGGGTGAGGGCCCCACACATGGGGGATAGAGACGACTTCCCCTATGGTGTGATTAGGTACATTTACTCCTCCTCAGCGGAAGAAATAAATTAGGTTGAATATGTTGTCCGTAAAATAAACGAAATGCTTCGTAAACTTAACGAACACATTCATTTTTCTTTTTAAGTAAATTTACACAATTTAAAAATGTTGTTCTGGCTTTGTACATACGTTATGCCTTGCTTGATCTTACTGAAAAGCGTTGTCAATATAGCTCAACATAGTTAGTTAGCTCTTGTGCAACTAAGAGAGCAGTCGTTAGTTGATTTTTAAACATTTAATTGACAAAGATGTTAAACTATGTTTGTAATTCAAATATGGTGTGTTTGTATATTTTTGCTCTTCACTGTAAATGTAGTTAAGAGAAGAATTAAAATACAAGCGATATCTGTGTCAGTATGTTGGTTATGTAGTAATGGCAACATATTTTTTTTTTTATTTTTTTCATTAAAGTAACGATATTTTATGATTTGTTTTTAAGACCAAAAATATGTTTTAATTTCCGTAGTTACTTGTCTTATTAATATAATCTCTTGTCGATGTTGTTGTTATTATTATGAAAATATTAATAAATCAACAATTTTATTTGTTAAACAATTTGTTGTTAATCAACTTTTCTAATTATTTCTTATTTCTCTATTTTCTTTCGTTTTAGGTAAGAGCCAATACAACAGCTGAGTGAGTTTTAACTAACTAATTGAAGGATTTAATTGAATTGAAGTGGAATAATGAACTCCTTTTGATTCTTTTTCAATAATATTATGATTTCATTAATCCAATTGCTCATTAAATGATGTTTTGAGCACACGTCGATAAACTTGAGCTTAATTAGAGTGGCATTGTTAGGGAAGACAATTTTTTATTCTGTGTTAACGCTTATAAATATTCGTAGAAAAGAAATGCGTTTGATGTTTACAGATATATTTAATATCTTACAAATAAGGCGCATATAACGCCTGATCTGAGCTCAAGATGTTTTTCAATACAAATTTTACTCTCACATACATAATTCGTCATTAGAATCCTTCAATTAGGATTACTATTTGGTTTCTCACACCACTTACATATGTTGTTTGTGTTAATTTCATATGCGAGTGGCGGGATCTCCTAACGACAGATTTTTGAGAAACTTTTTCATGGCAATTTTTATTTACTCTCCGGGTTTTTGCCAGAAATGTGCTGAGAGAAAGTTGCCGAGGAAATGTTTTTTTTCATAATTCATTTTGTTGGAGATGTCTGACCGGGTGTTTAAACTTTGGCCTACACTTCGGCGATTTAACACTCAGTTGTGTTTATATTTGTGTAGTTTACCGGTGATGATTATGTCGATTTTTTTTTTGAGAAATTTTCGGAGTATACTCAGTATAGTTGTGGCTCGATCACATCTCAAATGATACTTACAAAGCTTCACTTTGTTTTAAGTTCTCTTAAAAATAAAATAACTCTATTTCCTATAGGCCAACAAAAATTGGTCGCTGAGGTTAAAACTAAAAAATCTAAAAAATGAAATAAACTTGTCGTTTCGTAAAGCAAATTCCATATTTAGACGAATATCCTAGTAGGTAGTGTGTTCGCTTATTAGACGTAAAACTCGGGTCCAAACTCCAGGTCAGACATCAAAATTAAATACGAAAAAAATATTTCTTTGGCGATTTCCTCTCAGCAGATTTCGGGCAAAAACTCTGAGAGTAAATAAACCTGCCATGAAAAAGTTTCTCAAAAATCTGTCGTTCGGAGTCGACATTAAACTGTAGGTCCGGCCACTCACATATGAAATTAACTCACACAACATGAGTGATGTTGAGAAGCTACGACGTAATCTTGACTGAAGGGTTGTAATAGCCAATTATGTATGTATGTATGTATATTTGGACGATAGATTTACTATCTGTGTTTGGAATTTTGTAAAAAAATTTTTAAAAAGTTGATATTTTACCTGCGAGGAAACGCAAAAAAAATCAATCATATGTTTTTTTACTCTCTTTTTCAAATACGAATGGAATTCTGTAATATGTTCTGATTTTACGTACTTCAACTCTTATCGTGTAGATTGGACTTAAACGACTACAACAGCATAAAACAGAATTTTAACACACTCAGCATCCTGAAATTTTATTTTGTAATCGCCTTAACTCATGCAGTGCATTGTGTTGAAATTAAGAAAACAGGCTATGGAAGGGAGAAAAGAGCGACTCAAGTTTATGAATATTAAATTTGATTCGTTTAATATTACAACTGATAAGAAAAACTTACACAGGAAGATAGTTCCACATATACATAAAGCTACTAAGGTACGTACTCTCTTCATAATGTATTGTACAATCCACTATCCAGTGGAACACAAATTGATATGCTTTACATGGCAGACATGTACTAAGGTCGCTGTAGACTAGTAGATAGTGTGTTGGTTTATTAGACGTGACCCCAATGCCCCAGCTTTCAGATACCTTGAACAAAACTAAATATGAAATTATGGACGACATTCGAATATTAACTGCGGGCCGGATGTTAAGTGTTTTCTCATTAAGCTCTTAAGACCCTAGCATAAGGTCGAAAGAATGTGAATAACAAATACTAGATTAGGTTATAAAATAACAAGGAAAATTTTACAATTTTTAAACGATGTATCTTTTACAGACCAATACGGACAAAGAGACAGCATTCATTTGCAGAAAAAAAAAAACAATTCCCCGTTTTTCCATGTGATTTAGAAGCAGTGGCTTAGCCTTGTACTATCTTCACACATGCACTTTTATTGCGTAAATAGTAATAAACGTCATTATTGAGCTCAATATTTCATATAAAATTTCAATTAATTATTGCGCAATAAATATAAAAATTGTTATAATATTGATTAAAACTTAAAATACAGCACTGTCATAAGTACGTTCAGTGAGCATATTACAGTTTTTCGAACACTTTCTGTTGATATTTGACAACTCAAATGTCAACAACTACAAACATAATAAAAAAACAAAACAAAAACAATGTTTTTGAAACAACCAGCTGTTTTGTTTACCAGCTGTTAAATGAATATTGCTTATATTATATCTGAACACTAAAAATATTGTACTCAAATAACCGAATATTGGCTCAATAAAAGTACATGTCTGAACATAGTATTACCCAAAAAAAATATTGCAAACAGCAGTATGTATAATAAAAAAATTCAAACAAAAATATTTCTTCGACCCAGCCCTGCTGGATTTTATAACAATAATTCCAAAACACATTGAAAACTATTTAATTAAGCATGAGATTTTAATGTTTCATTTCACAAAAGCAATTATAATTCAAATTATAAAAATTATTATCATTGTTACGAGTACAATGATAATTATTAGTGGCATTAAATTTGTTTTTCGAAAGCAACATCAGTTGCGCTGCATGTTATACTTTTAAAATCGATTAAATAGTATGAAACAAAAAGAGAATTGTATAGCTGACTATATGTATTGTTTTTCATATAAATTAGTTGATTGCATTCTCAATTATAAAAAAAGCAAAAAAAAAAAAAAAATATGGTCACCTATTACATGGGATGATAAAACCCAGTGACTCCAAATAGTTCAATAAATTATTACGTTCGCTGTGTTATTCTCAACATGCTCATGTTTTTTTTTTATTATTTGATTACAGCTTTTAATATCTTAACACCAGTTTATTACCAGTTTTATTGGTTTTTTACTCTCATCATATTCTCACTTTTTTTTTTATTTTTTTGCAAGACCTCCCTTGATAATTTTTTTTTTCAAACATAAAACATTTGCTCGTCTTTGCTCTTCAACATCCAATAGTCCAATTCAGAAACAGACGCACAAATAAAATAAAACAATACAATAAAAGCAAAAAATGTGTACTTGTTCTTGTACTGTTTGAAATTAATTACTCCAGTATTTGTTTTTTCTGTTTGTATCTCTGTATCTATAAAGTTAAAAAAAAAATTGTTTATATTTCAACATGCGTATGATGTCATTTTTTAAGAGCAAAAACAGCAACAACAACAAACAAAAGTAATTATTTGTACATGTTTTTATATCTGCAATAAAATATTTTCACTTCATATGACTCCATTAACCCCAAAAGAATTGATTTTTAATTTTTCATACTTCTCTAGGGCAAATGTATATGTACATATGTATATATGTGTTGTCAAAACATTTACACATTTACAATCAAATGACATATATTTTGTGTATTAGAAAAAAAAATTAAATTTCATGTAAAACAACAACAAAAATTGTCAAATGTTTTTCTTTTTTTTTAAATTAGAAATATTAAAAAGCATATACATACATACATATATGTACATATATACCAGAGATCAGCAATGAGTATTCAAAAAGATGAGTAGATTCGAATCATACTCGTAATTTCTGATACTTATATACATTCATACTTATTTTAATATCATACTCATACTACTCATATTCAAAGTTTGAAGTACTCATCGTAGTCATACTTAACATTACGCATAATGTTGTTGATTTCGACTCTCCTTTACTCAACATTGACAGGAATCACAAAATAAGTATAATTCGCGTGCGAACACTATAATACTCACTAAAAGGTTGTGTGTTTGCTGTTTTTGTCTTTTTTTTCTTTCTTTGTAAATGCAACAACAGCTAAGACTGTAAATTTTGATGAATGATTCGAATCACTCGAATCATTTATGAGTATTATAAGTATTTTTATAAATTTATGAATTTGAATGAGTTGGCGTATGAATCAAACATATTTCGAATGTTATGAGTTTGATGTCAACGTTGTACTCATACTCATTGCAACCTATACTTATAAATCAATGTTGTAGTGAGTACAAATGAATCAGAATAGTTGAATTTCAATACTGTTGACTCACTCATATTCAAAATTTCGTGAGTTCTTATGAGTAGCGAAAAAAATGATTCATTGCTGATCTCTGGTATATACTCTTACATATGTGTATGGTTTTCCAGCAGGCACTTTCTAACTATGAATATTAATGACGAACACCTTGTTGTAGCTCGATCTATCAAATTAGTTGTCATTTATTCAGTCTGTTTTGGCAAATCACAAAAATCTGTTCTGGAGCAGTTGGCAAATGTTCTGAATTTTCAACGAAATATCATTTTCAGCAATAGTATGATGGTTTCTGGATGTGCGTGTACATGAACAAGGAAAAATTGATGAATTTGTCATAATACCATTCCACTTGAAATCCAAGGGCTTACAATACATGCCGAAAAAGTTGATGTTTGTTGTGGATTTATAGTTGGCGTTGTCATCGATCAATATTTCTTAGAGAACGACATTCGACAGGCCATCATTGTAGGCCGATGATTACCATCTTATCGCGTCTGAATTGTATGATCTGGACAGCGTGACGTAGCACACAGCTCATGCCACATCGGATATTTAGCATGAAGGAGTTAAGACCATGGTAATCTAATGTTTAGGCAATGGGAACTGACCTCCGAGATCTTGCTGGAATTTCTTAAGTTGCAATTGTATGCGAATAATGCACAAACGAGAGCGTCACATTTAGCCTGATTTATGCGTCTGTGTAATTGAAAAGAAGATGCTAAGCCGCAATCCTGACGGAAGGGTTGTAATGGCCAATTATGTATGTAGGTATGTATGTATGTATGTATGCATGTATGTTATGGAAAATTAGACATTTCCGATATGGTCCACTTATATAAGTCGTGTCGGAGATTTGAAGTCGCCGTAGTCTAGTAAGCAGTGTGTTGGTTTATTAGACGTGAGGTCACGGTTCAAACCCCAGCTCAGGCATCTCCAACAAAACGAAATATGGAAACATATTTCTTCGACCGCTTCCTCTCAGAATCTGATATCAGATATCTGGCAAAGACCTGGAGAGCAAAAAAAAAATGCCATGAAAAGTTTCTCAAAAATCGGTCAGTCCGAGTCGACTTTAAACTGTGGTTCCGCCACTCTACTATAAAAAGAACTTACACAACATAAGTGCTGTAAGAAGCTAGGTCGTAATCCTGATTTAATATTTAACGCCTATTTTCTTCTGCAGTTATCCCTAGTACTCGCCGTAGTGTGTTCGTTTATTAGACGTAAAGCTCGGGTTCGAGCCTCAGGTCAGACATCAAAACGAAATAAGAAAACCAAAAAAATATTTCTTCGGCGACTTCCTCTTAGCAGATGTCTGGCAAAAACTGTGAGAGTAAATAAACCTGCCATGAAAAAGTTTCTCAAAATCTGTCGTTCGGGGTCGACGCCGAACTGTATGTAATGGCAGCAATAAGTATTTCAAGTGAATCTCTGTAAAAGTTAGGTTATGTTTGAGTGGTAGCCTGAGACTATTCTACAATAGTCAGGTAGTCCTAGCCTGCCGTTCCTTAGATTTAACGTCTCTTTTTTCTGCAGTTGTTCCTAGCGAGCTGGATTTGTCTTCACTTTGTATTTAAAATTCAAGTTAGACTTTGAAAATAGGGCTATCCATTTCGTGGTTTCAAAAGTAAACGTAAATAAAACACATATAAAATATTTTTTTCATGATATTTCTTTTTTATTGTAAAGTTTGAGCGTTGATATTATGTGTGAAACACTACATCATTTAAATGACCTCCACGCGAAGTGTTGCAAGCATTGATTCTTTTGAGGTAATTTTCGACCACTTTTTGACATATATTGGGCGGTATCTCAGCCATAACTTGACGAATGTTGGTTTTTAAGTGCTCAAGAGTTGAAGGGTTATCTGCATAAACACGGTTTTTCGCGTAGCCCCACAAAAAAAGTCTAATGGTGTCAAATCGCATGATCTTGGTGGCCAGTTGATATCGCCACGACGAGAAATAACGCGGCCAGGAAATGTCTCTTGCAATAAAGCCATATTCGCTCGAGTTGTGTGGCATGTGGCACCGTCTTGTTGAAACCACATATTCTCCAAGTTGTATTCTTCAATAGCAGGGAAAAAAAAGCCGGTTATCATATGATTATCACGCTCCGAATTGACGGTGACAGTCGTTCCATCATCGTTTTCGAAGAAGTAAGGTCCAATCACACCTTTGGACCAAAGAGCGCACCAAACACTGACTTTTTCTGGATGTAATGGCCTCTCTTCAATTACATGAGGATTCTCAGAACCCCAAATACGATAATTTTGTTTATTAACGTACCCACCGAGTGTGAAATGTGCTTCATCGCTGAAGAAAATGTTGTTCGAAAAATTGCCGTCCACCGCCAATCACCATTTTTGTAGTTGGTTTTGATAATTTTTATGCGTTGTGTGATAGTTAAGCGATCCATTTTCGTCAATGTCAGACTTTCAACTGAAAAGAAAAAATTGGTTTCACAACTTAGTTTGACAGATGTCGAATTCCACTCCCTTACTTTTGAAACCACGAAATGGATAGCCCTATATAAGTAAATATTGATAAACATATAAACATTTATTGATAAACACTTATAAACATTTGTTTTAAAATTAAAGTTTTTTGTTAAATTTCTTAAAAACATTCTAAGTCTGATTGTGGTTAGCAATAGCCAGCCTCGTTGCATTGAAATCGCAAAGGGAGATTTATTCTTTTCGAATTTCGAACTTTATTTTAAGTTGTACAAAGTCTTATTAGCTCTGCTCTAAAAAACTTTTAAATTTATGTTTAAAGTTCGTTTTTATGTCATCTTTTCCAAAAAAAAAAAACTGAAAACAAATTTTTTACAGACAATGGTTAAAACAAAAAAAAAAAAAAAAAAATAGAAAACCTTTTAAAATAAAGCATAAAAACTGAAAACTAATGGTTAAAATAGAAAAATAAACGAAATATAAAAGAGAGAAAAAAAAGAAAAAAATAAAAAATTATTACATAAATTATGCTGCTGGCAGTTAAACATTTTTTTTTCTCACACTTCAAAACTTGTTTGTCTTTCTCATCGGTTTCTTTGGCGTTTGCATTACAAAAAATGCGAGCGAGCTCTATAAATAAATAAAATATGGTCAAATCTAAAGGTCATTATCGTCATAGCTACTGTTACTGTCTTTCATAAGTTTTATTTTCTTTTTATTTTTTTCATCTTTTCATCACTCTTTGTTGTCTTTGACTGGCAGTAGAAACATGTGCCATGCTGTGGACAGAAAGAAAGCAAAAAACATCGCTACATCCACTGAGGTTAATTTGTAATAGAAAACGAACGTAGCAGCGGCAATACCGTAATTTGAATTTTACAATTGTTTATAAATTTCATTTCATTTATGAATTTAATTTAATTAAAATTGTTTTTAACATGAGTTTCAAACTTTTTCTAGTGTTTTACAGTCGATTAATTTCTTTAATTTCAAGCATTTGAAGTGGCTGCCATAAAATGGAAAGAAACCAGACGCACAGCTCAATTGCTTTATCAGTCAGTAAAGAAATAAAAATCAAAATTAGCCTAAATAAGTCCTTCAATTGTTTCGATTACACTGTGCAACAAGCAAATCATATCCACGATATTTTTTGTGATGATCTAGCGTGGCTTAACTTTGATTTTAAATATCGTCAGAATTTCGTATTCTATGGAAAAGGGTTAGGTTATGCCACCATATTCGAAAAATATTTCAAATCAAACGAATTATTTTATGCTTAGCACCGCCTTGGTTGAAAGACCACCACCCGAACATGTGAACCTGTCGATATCCGCTATGTTCCTGTTGTTTATAGGAAAGACTGTATTTTTAAGAAATTCATACATACATAATTGGTCATTTACAACTTCTCAGTAGGGACCACGACCCAGCTTCTCTATGCTGTATGTGTTAATTTTATACATGAGTGGCGGAACATACAGTTTAAAGTCGGCTCTGAACGACAGATTTTTGAGCAACCTTTCCATGGCAATTTTATTTACTCGCAGAGTTTTTTGCCAGAAGACTGTTGAGAGGAAGAAATATTGTTTCATCTTTGAACCAACTACGACGACATTTAGATCAGTGCCGCTCTTGCAAAATTCATTCGATCGCATGCGTCGTTTTTAAACAATGATCAGCAATTGCTGTCACGAATGGCGATTGTGAAGATAGCTAGTGCAGAATATGACGGTTGATTATAGTGGTGACATGTGAATATAAACCAGATCCAAATTTGCAGTTCTTGACTAATTTTTTTTCCTATTACAGACAATTTTTATTTTCATACCTTCACGCCCATGTGTTCAGTCATGGGTTAAAATAGAATATCTCGGCGTCTGGTTTCGAGATTTTTAACTTTTTATGATACGAACTAAAAGTGAAAATTTACCATCTAAATTAGAAAGGAATCACAACAAATTTTAAAAGAATTTTCTTAATTTTTTGGTCTATTATGAACTTGCGCGATACTCATTTTGAATAGAGTGTTCGCATATCAAAATAGCCATGAACAACATGCACGCTTCCAGTTCCAACATCAATTTGGGGTCATTCACTATTATTTCGAAGATGTTTTCGTTGGTATCAATCCGCCTTGCACAACTTAACAACTTCATTGTTAACGGTAGATTTTCCTGGTGCACAGATCGAAAAATGTTTATCCAGCCAAGCCAAGCCAAAGCAACGCTTTATTAAACCTTGAAATTAATTTTTATCCGTTTTCCTTAAATCCCACAAACTACATATATAAGTAGTACGGCAGCCGTAAAACTAGCAGTCGTTTTTTGAGGTTAGCGCTAACTGCTTTATTTCTTTTTTGGATCAGAGATAAGCAATGAATCGTTTTTTCGCTACTCATAAGTACATAAGTGAAATTTTGCGTATAAGTAAGTCAACAATATTGAAATTCAACTACTCTGATTCATTCGTACTCACTATAACATTGATTTATAAGTACAGGTTGCAATGAGTATGAGTACAACGTTGACATCAAACTCATAACATTCCAAATATGTTTGATTCATACGTATACTCATTCAGATTCATAAATTTAGAAAAATATTTCTAATACTCATAAATGATTCGAGTGATTCGAATCATTCATCAAATTTACAGTCTTAGTTGTTGTTGCATTTAGAAAAAAAGAAGAAAGAAAAAAATAAAGACAGCAAGCAAAGCAAAAATACAACCTTCTAGTGAGTATTGTAGTGTTCGTAGGCGAATCATACTTATTTTGTGATTTTTGTCAATGTTGAGTAAAAATCAACAACATCAAACACACAACCTTCTAGTGAGTATTGTAGTGCTTATACGCGAATCATACTTATTTTGTGATTCTTGTAAATGTTGAGTAAAGGAGAGTCTAAATCAACAACATCATGAATATTATTAAGTATGAGTATGTTGAGTACTTCAGACTTTGAATATGAGTATGGTATTAAAAAAGTACGAATGCTTAAAAGTATCAGAATTTATGAGTATGATTCGAATCTACTCGTCTTTTTGAATACTCTTTGCTGATATCTGACATGGACCCACGGTTATGAATACAATTAAATCTATTTTGTTTGTCTTAAAAACGTTAATAACTGAAGAGATGAATTTTGAAAACAGTTTATCAAATCAGTTAGTAGTTGTTGTTGTTGTTGTTGTCAATTATTTTTGTATAATTTTAAACAAACGTTGTTGTCGCCGTTTTAAATATTACGCACATTCAGTAAAATGTTATTGTGGATAATAAAACCTGCTGCATGATATTTACGAGTGTGGATGATGACTGCAATTGCTATGCTTAAGCAGAAGCGGAGATTAAATTAAATTTTTTTTTGGTATTTTGTTTGCGGTTTTTAAAAGTCAGTAAACGACCTTGCAAAAGTTTATTTCAGTTTTTTTTTCATTATTTTTTTTAATCAAGATTTGATTCATTTTCTTTTTTGTAACCGAAATAATACGTAGCAACGCTTACAGTGGGAAAAGTTTTTAAATTATTTGTTTCACTCTTTTAAAGTGGCCAGGCAGCACGAGTATGAATGGCAGTTAAGTGCATTGCCTCGAGGAATATTACCATATTATTTGGAGCAGGAAGAGGTTAATAAAACTTGTTAAAAACATGAAAAAATATACAAAAAATTTTATATTAGTTGTATACAGTTTTGTTTTACTTTTTTTCATCTTTTTTTATATTTTCAATTAATTTTTTCGCTATTGAACGCTGTTATTAGAGCAACTTTGCTTGTCTGCTTTAAGTTAATAATATTTGAATATCATTTACAACATTTTACTTTTTTTGCTTTATTTCTTTGCTTTTGCTACTTTTTTTTAAATTTTTTTGTTCAATTTTGTTTTCTTTTCGTAATGCTTTCACTTTCTAAATGAATTAAATTTTTTTCTTCAGATTTTTCTTTTACATTTTTTTTTCTTCTCCTTAAGTTTTACAATATTCTGTCCGTCACTTCTTTTGTTTCATTTTATTAATGAAATATTTTCTTTTAATTGTATTTTACTCATTAATTATCAACTTTTTTCCTTTAATAAGTCTTTTAGTCAGATTTTCTTTTTCATGCTGTCTTTTGACCATTTTTCATTAAAATTTGGCGTTCATTTATAGGAGGAAAAAAAATCGGAGACAATTTTCACAAAAATGATATGAAGCTGGTCATGAAGCAGAAATATTTTCATTAAATTATTCTGAGCTCTTATGGAATACCTTTATACAGAAGGTAATTATCGCAAATGAAAACCAACCTATAAGTCGCCGGAGGCTAGCTATTTTGTTGGCTTTCTAGATGTGAGCCTGTGGTTCAAGTTTTAGCTGAGAAATATCGAATATTTCAAAATGCTTACTTACTTGTAGTCGCCGTAGTCTAGTAGCTAGTGTGTTCGCTTATTAGGCGAAAAGCCCGGGTTCGAGCCCCAGGCCAGACATCAAAATGAAATATGAAAAAGAATAATTCTTCGGCGACTTCCTCTCAGTAGATTTATGGCAAAAACTCTGAGAGTAAATAAACCTGCCATGAAAAAGTTTCCCAAAATCTGTCGTCCGGAGTCGACGTTAAACTATAGGTCCCGCCACTCACGTATAAAATTAAGGCACACAACATGAGCGTTGTGAGAAGCTAGGCCGTAATTCTGACTGAAGGGTTGTGATGGCTAATTATGTATGTATGTATGTATGCTTACTTATTTACTTAATTGGCCATTTACAACCCGATTAACGGATTTCGGCCTGCCGCAACACATCCTTCATGGCGCCTCTGTTTTTTGCGCGCCTACGCCAGTTGGTCACACCAATCGATGGCAGGGCTTCCTCGATTTGGTTCTTTCAACGCATACAAGGTCGTACTCTTCGCCGACTTCCGCAAATCCCCGCATCAAATACCCGCCAAAGCATCCTCCTCCATTCGAACGACATGGCCGAGTATGCGCAGCCGCTCGATATTAATACCGTGCACAACGGCTATGTCGTTGAGGAGCTATTACAGCTCACTGTTAGATCGGATGCGGAAATTGTCGCCAACTCACACTGGACCGAAGATCTTACGTAGTACTTTTCTCTCGAATACTCTCAAGGCTGCTGCATCAGTGCTTAATAGGGTCCATGCCTCTGCGCCATAAGAAGCACGGGTAGGATGAGCGTCTTATAGAGTATTAGTATTGTCGCACGAGAGGGGTCCCTGCTACTCAATTGCCTATTGAGACCATAGTAGCACCTATTGGCAAGAGTGACCCTGCGCTTCAGACTGACTATATCAAAAGTATAGTTATCGGCCGTAATCTGCGAATCAATACGCCACACGTCTCTACTTGTCGATAACAGACTTTGTTTTGACCCTCATTTACTTCCAGATCCATCTTTGTAGACTCCCTTTCAATAGCACTAAAGGCAGCAGCAATATCTTGCTGGGTACGCGCTATGATGTCAATGTAGTCAGCGTACGCAAGCAACTGGACAATTTTCTGAAAAAAGCGCCGTGACAAAGTTGAAGAGATCGCATGATAAGGGATCGCCTTGTCTGAAACTTCGCACGGTAACAAAAGGTTCAGAGAGGACCATTCCTACCTTGACGGGGCTGCAGGAATTGCTCTACGTCATTCTGCATAGCCTTATCAGTTTCGCAGGTATACCGAGCTCAAACATTGCGGCAAAAACACGATCCCTTATGGAGCTATCGAAGGCAGCTTTATAGTCGACAAAAAGGTGGTATGTGCCGACTTGTCTTTCGAGGGTCTTTTCCAGGATCTGACGTAGTGTGAATATCTGGTCGATGATGGACTTGCCGGGTCTGCAGCTGCACTGATAAGGTCCAATCAGTGTTTTGGCGAATGGCTTCAGTCGTTCACACAATATGCCCGTAAAAACCTTATATGCGATAGAAAGAAGTCTTATACCCCTGTAGTTGGCGCATATCGTAGGGTCACCCATTTTCTGGAAAAACTCTGGAAGTAAATAAATGAATACTTTTCTTAAAATCTATCGTTCGGAGTCGCCTTTAAACTGTATATACACAGCTTAGGAGGTGTGAGAAACTAGGTCGTAAATCTAAATAAATGTTTGTCATGACTAATTAAGTAAGTAAGGAAAGCCATGATCTATAAACGGATAAAAAGAGAATGAGCATTATTACTCACTAATTCTATCATTAGTCAAAACTGCCGAGAAATAGGGACAGAGTCCAATGGAAAAATGTTTATAGAGATTTCCGTGATCTACTGCCAATGACCGTCAATAAGCTTTTTGGGTTTGATTGAGAGAATATCTCAATAGTACCCCTTCTGGTGCATAAAGGTTTATGCTTGACTAAGTTAATTGTGTATAAGCGTTTCACAAAATTGTCTATGTATTTTCAAATTGTATCGTTTCTTCTTTGTTGTTGTCTTTTTTTCATTCTTGTTTCTTCTTTCCAAGTCTTTGAACAATCTGCACTGATGTTGAAACAGAAATTTGTTTTTCCTCTGTTTACTCATCCAGTTGAATGCCTTGAACAAATGTCTGTCCATTTGACTGTGTGACTGTGCTTAACAGTAGTTTTGCCATGAATATTTTAGAATTATGAAATATGAATGAACTTTTATGAAATAAATACATACATACCAACACTATTTTAAAACTATTTTTTATTGGCTCCTATAGTTTCCATTGATGTAGCGCCGTCCTTTTGAAAGCGCGCGTTATTGGTGTCCATATCGTCCTGGCCAACTTCGTTCTCAAAGCAATATGAGCTAATAACGCCTCCAGCCCAAAATCCACATCAACCAGTTACTTCTCCGGGATGTATTGGACTCTTTTGGATCTCATGTGGATTATAATCACTTGTTTTTCTTTTTTTTTGCTTTATTTGTTCACGTATCCATCCATCAAGAAATGGGCCTTATGACTGAAAACAAATTTTCAATGAAAATTACGGTTAGTTGGCCTATTTAACGATAAATGACAACCAATTTCACAGATACAGTTTTCACAAGATTTCCATTATCAACTGTCAACGCTCGGAAGCTGCATTGCATAATAAAAAGTGTACCATATTTGGCTTTAGTAAACTGTACTTGATGTGGATCTATGCTTTTGCTTATTATAGGCAGTTAACTGCTTCGGTAGGTTAATTCCATAGGTCTAGACTTGTTTTCTTAATGCGTACCAATTGTAGTTGAGATAGTGTTATCCCCGTCTGCTTAGGAGTTGCCTTTCACAGCCGGAAAGGAAGTTGCTGTAGGAAGTTAGCTGCCTTGATTGGTTGTGTCTATAGTTCGGGAGGTGACACGTTAATTCTGTTAATTTGTGTCAGTCTGGAAAGCTAAAGAGAACGGGCAGTTGCCCGACGAGTTTGGTTTCATCCTTTACCGATGTGGGTTCTGTATGCCACTGAATTCAAATTGTAGCTGAGAGAGTGTTATCCCCTTCAGCCTTAGGAGTTGCTTTCACAGTCGGAAACCTCTAGTGTATCCACATTGAGAACCCTCTTCGACCTGTAGCTGATTATAATGCGTTCCAAGCTTATTGGACTATAGCTGTAGCACCAAAAATGAAGTGTATAAATGCTATGCTGCAAGGAGCTATAGATCTAACATTTTCTACTTTTTCACCTGAGGTACATACAGTTGTATTACATACATATGTACATATATAATTGGCCATTACAACCCTTCAGTCAGGATTACGGCCTAGCTTCTCACACCAATCATGTTGTGTATGTTAATTTTATACGTGAGTGGCAGGACCGACAGTTTAACGTCGACTCCCAACGTCAGATTTTTGAGAAACATTTCATGGCAATTTTAATTACTCTCAGAGTTTTTGTCAGAAATCTGCTGAGAGAAAGTCGCCGACAAAATAATTTTTTTTTTCATATTTCGTTTTGATGTCTGACCTGAGGTTTGAACCGTGGCCTTGCGTCTAATAAGCCAACACATTATCTACTAGACTACGGCGACTACGAATGACATGAAGTTTAAAACATTATTGAACCATAATCAGCCGATCCTTGAAAAACTCCTGTTTTAAGTTTTAAATCATTGCTTGCCATAATTTTTTTTTGCGGTTGTATTGGCGGCTTATAATACAGTGCGGTCTCCCTCCAGGGGTTGCGGAGGTACTGCAATGAAGAATCCAGTGGTGTTGTGCTAATTTTTTTTTTACCGGAACGCGTTCCGGTTCAGCAGAAAAAATGTACCGGACTCCGGTTCACGGTTCGGAAAACAAGCCGGTTCGTTTCGGTTTCTGTTCCGGTTCGGTTCAAACCCTTGTTTATAAATATACATATAAAAATTCGTCAAAAATTAGAAAAAAAAATCAGCAATTCTTTTTAATTTTATTTTTTTTCAAAACGGCAGCCAATTCTCGCTATCAGAAATCATCTTTAGTTCCGGAACGTGTTCCTGTCCAAAAAGGAAGTACCGGAACGACGTTCCGGAGCGTTCCGGCTCGACAACACCACTGGAAGAATCGTACAGCAAGTGAATGAATAAATTGCTTGCACTTAGAGATTTCACATTTTCAAAATTTAAGAATGAACGATACATATTTTGCTTTTGTGTGGTAGACTTCCCAGCTCTGGCATTATCAAAACAAAATGACTCGCAGAAAATTTCTGGCAAAAACGAGAGTAAATAAAATTGCCATGAAAAGTTTCTCAGAAAAATGTGGCGTTCGAAGTCGACTTTAAACTGTAGGTTTCGCCACTCATGTATACAATTAACACACACAACATAAGTGGTGTGAGAAGCTAGGTCGCAATCCTGACTGAAGGGTTGTAATGACCAATTGTGTATGTATGTATGATTATGGATTGCCATGTAACAAGACGATAAACAATTTCTTCACGTATGGTACTCTAGGCATTATCTAAAGATCTGGAAGTGATGAAGCTAAACGGTTGTATCGAACACTTAGAGGGTGTGTAATGGTTCCTAGTACTCTGCAACACAGCAAATATGATGCAATACTTAAACTCATCATATTACTTGGATGATATTGTACTAAGAAATGATAGTTGCGAAGGCTCCGTTGAAAATTACAGAAATAAGACATGATTAACTTAATTACCTTTGAATTCCTAATATTTTTATCAATTTTATTTTTATCAGTAAAATCAATTGCTTGGAATTAATACGAGGGTTGTTTTAATTTTTTTGGTGTTTATTTCCTAATACTCTGAATAAATTACATCCTCACTTTCAATACATCAATAAACTGAGAACAATAGAGGACTGTAGTTGCAATATAATTTTCAGGGTTAAACGCAATAATTCTTTGCATGTGTCTATAAACACTACTGTCGACTTGGAACTATGCCTGGAAAACTTATTGGCGCCTGAAATATTTTTTCTCCACTTACTGGCCTTCAGCTGCAGTTGACGGCGATACTGGATATAATGTAAAACTATTTATTTTTTTTCTATTTTATTTTTTTGGATAATTTATAATCTCAATAAATTGCAACATTGTGAAAAATATTTAAAAAACAAAAAAATTTCTCTTTTAATGGCATTTTACAACATCAGCATCCGAGTATTATGGTAAAAACTCCAAAAAGAGGTAATTTTTGTGTTGTTATTTTTTTTCTCAGTTTTTATTAGACTAAGCGAACGAACAGCTCCTTTTGTAGCTCTCTAATAACTGATGACATAATATCGTTAAGATGAATGATGCATCCGTATGTTGATGCATTCATGGAAAAGTTGCTATAACAACGCAGCGTCAGCATTGAAAAAAAAATGTGCAACCAGTTCAGTCACAGCATTATGTGACTGAACGAATGAATCCATAAATAAATTAAGGAAAAAGTAAAAGTAAATGAATGAATGAATGCATGAATGAGTGACTGACTGACTGACATCTTCTACATACAATTTAAAAATGCCTGAGAAAATATCAAAATTAGCCTTGTGTAATGGAGTAATAGACATACTACGTACACTCAGTTACAATATACAGCACAAGGCGAAAGGCAAATAGTCTTGTGTGGTTACATAACACGCTGTTTGTCTACTGAACTATGCCAATAAGATTTATTGCAAAATTGTGTACAAAGAAACGAGGGCAACTTGTTTTAAAATGTAAAAAATTTTAAAGGAAAACCTGCTACCGAAGAAAAGGAAATGATACGGATGTTGCCAACTCAAAGCAAAGGAAAAAGTGTTTTCTTAAGAAAATTAAAACGAAAATTATATTCATAAGCCTTTGAATAAGTTTAAATGTGAACTTTTTAGCAAATCTTTATAACAAAATTTTTATTTCGAAATTAGAAATGCTGTAACTCTAACCCGAATTTTCTAAATACGAATTTTGCTGTAATTGTTGACATGTTTGGTAAACTCATACTAGTTTTGCTGAGCTACAACAGATGACCTTTAGTAGATGAGAGATATGCAGTTTGTAGTCGAAGGTCTCCGATGTATTTTAGAGGCATCCACTTCACAAGCTGCAAACGTCTTTAAAACTGAGTGGCGGGTAATTGGCGCCATTCAGTAGCGAATCTAATGGCTTGATATAATATTTGCAAGTATTGCAAAGGTATGTCTGGATTTCTCAATAGTATACATACATACATAATTGGCCATTACAATCATTCAGTCAGGATTAAGGCCTAGCATTTGGCACCACTCATGTTGTGTGCCTTAATTTTTTTTACGTGAGTGGCGAGATCTACAGTTTAAAGTCGACTCCAAACGACAGATTTTGCGAGAAACTTTTTCATGGCAGGCTTATTTACTCTCAGAGTTTTTGCCAGAAATCTGCTGAGAGGAAGTCGCCGAAGAAATATTTTTTTTTTTCATATTTGGTTTTGATGTCTGACCTGGAAACTTTTCATAGCAAATTTATATTTACTCCCAGAGTTTTTGCTAGAAATCTGTTGAGAGGAAATCGCCGAAGTAATATTTTTTAATTTTCGTTTTGTTGGAGATGTCTGATCTAAGCCAAGACACTACACTTCTTAATTGAAAAACTGTGGCAGATTTTCTTAATACTTTATGGTATTCCGCTATCAAACATATCTTAAATGCATTTTCCATTAAACGCTTTTAGAATGGCAAAACTATCCTCATTGGTATACAATTTATTTTAATATCTGACAGACAGAAGATGCTGCATTTGAATTTTAATTTACCAGAGTTGGAACGTTGTATTACCAAAAACAGATTTTTGATTTCTTTAATAATTTTCCTCCACTAATGTGTGCAAAAGAAAAAATACAATTTGTGTAGCTTCCTCATGTTGGAATGCAAGTAAAACCTGCCTGTCTATGGTAGCTACCGATTAAAGTGATGCTGCTCGCAGTGGTTTGCATGGCATCATCAATTTGCTGATGGAGATGAAAAAGTTCAGCTCAAAAACATGCAGAGGTGCATGCAGCATTTGGCAATATTCAACGTAATAATGCAATTAACGTTAAGCTAAGCAGTTCAAAGAGAGAGGGAGGGCAATATTTTCAATTGAGCATTAAAACATATTTGTATGTTGCTATACTATGAGCAGAGTGAGTGCTTCATTTTTAATTTTTTTTTGTTTGTCATTTATTACCCAATCACATACTACTCTAGTAATAGACCGAAAAGAACAACAAAAATATATAAAAATTTTTTAAATTGTTGTAAAATCCATTCAAATCTTGGCTTTTTTTCAAATTAAAACTGAAAAAGTAAAAGGCCTTTATGTTGTTACATTCAAAAACTGAAAACGAAGATGATATCATTTTGGTCTTTGTTTGAAAGATGCTGTTAAAAAAGAGTCTCCTCTTTTTGTTTTTTTTTAGTGAAAAACTGCAATATTTAGTTTTGTTGCTGCTAAGACAACATAATGGCTTTCTGTTTGATACTCGTATTTTATTCAACTTTATTGTTGTTAGTTTTAAGCCATAGTTCTGTCTGTAATTGCTACGTTCACTCCATACAACAATATCTGTACCAGGCGCTGTGATGTTCTTCAATTTAATTTTTTTTTCGTTTGTTTGTTTTTTTAGTATCTGTTTGGTTTACTATTTTTACAACCCCAATCATATCACATCACTCATCATCATGGCGTGTTTTATGTCGTTTTATTCTTTTATTTTTTTGACTTTATTGTACATGAAATATAATGAAAAACCGAAAATAAATTTGTTTTGGCATTGACTTGAAAACTTTAAAATCTACTCTTCGATAGGCGATGCACACTGGCAGTGCAACAATTTTTTTTTTGAGCTTTTGGGTGCACTTTATTTTATGGATGTATTCTTTGGAGTATTATGAATGTATTACAGATATATTATCCTGGTCGCCGTAGTCCAGTAGATAGCCTATTACTGACAGATCATTTAGGTAGTCCACACAGAACACTTTTGAACTCTTCCTCGTATAGACAGCTCCTGTAAAAGCTCCGTTTTCAATGTGTCCAATATCAAAGTGTCTCACATATGTGCCCATAATGCAATGCCCAGTAATGACGCTAAGCGTACTGCCTTCGAGTTTTAGTTGACTTCCCATGCGAAGTCGCTGTAGTCTAGTAGGTGGGGTGTTGGCTAATTAGACGTGGGCCTCCTTTTGAACCTCAGATCATACATCTCCAACCGAAATATGAAATAATATGAGTTCCTCTCAGCAGATTTCTGGCAAAAACTCTCAGAGTAAATAAAATTGCAATGAAAAGTTTCACAAAAATCTGTCGTGAACAGTCGACTTTAAACTGTAGGTCCTGTCAAAAAAAAATTATAACACACAACATATGTGGTATAAAATTAACACACACAACATATGTGGTATGAGACTTACAACTTCATTGCAAGATCATCCACTTAATATTTAAATATGATTGCAGAGCTTAGTATAGGTATGCGAAGAGACTTCTATGCATTACCCGCAAATAAATTTTGCAGATCTTGAAGATCAGTTGTGGATCACAGTGTTTGTTAAAAACCGCTTCTGAATTGTCACAGACTTTTCTTATTTGGTCTACATTGTGTTGGCACAAGCTTTCGCCACTTGACATTGGATTTACCACTAAATTCATCAAACTTTCAAGCCGGTTGCAAGCTTGATTCTAAGGAAGTCATTACAGTAATCCCTCGATTTACATCGCAGTTGGTTCCAAAAAAAGGTGACGTAAATCGAAACAACGTAAATCGAATTTCATATTGCTCATACTACAGAGTAGTATGTTTTTAACAAGGAACTTAAAAAAGTTGCAGTAATTTCTCGATTTACGTCGCAGTTGGTTCCAAAAAAGGCGACGTAAATCGAATGATGACGCAAATTGAAGTTAGAGCGAACAAAAAATTTGACGACGTAAATCGAAACAACGTTGATCGAGGCGACGTAAATCGAAGGAGTTTAGTACCTAAAATAAAGCCCTGCTTCTGGTTCCGAAGATCGCTTAATTAAAACTTGTCAGCTAGCTTTGAGACATATCTTCTTTGATTTCTATCAGAAACCTTTTTCTGCCTACTTAATTATTTTTAAGCGAAGACGAGTATGCTCGACGTAAACAGAATAAAATGCTGCTACTGAAAAAAGTAGGCAATTATGACTAAAAATTAAACGTTTCGTGATGGTTTATTAGCTAAGAAAATAATTTCATTTTAATGATAAAAAGATATTACGTAAGGGTGAAAGTAATACAAGCTATTGTTGATTTAAATACAATAAGATTGCCGAACCAACAAATAATTTAAAATGTACATTTTTAAAAGGCCTTTACTCGATCTTTCACCGGGAAAAAATTGAAGTAAATTCAACGAATAATAATGCGAATAAGATGTTTTTATTGCAGACGAGTATACTCGACATTAAGCGAAAAATTTTCAGTTAGCTCTGACGAGTATACTCGACATAAACACTAAATTTCAGAGTTATGAAGTGATTTAATAATATTGAAAGAATTTCGCTATTATTTAAGAAAAGTGTAAATAATTTCGTATGATTACTGTACACAACTTGTCATATTGTAATATAGAGAAATAACTGGTAGAATTGTGTACGGCTAATTTGGAAGATAATGGTGAAAATATTTTAGTCTTAACTCGTTATCTAGGACCTGTAGTTAAGTACTTTCACTGCAACATAATACCTAGTTACTCACTGTTATATCTTTCCTATATTCCAACACAATACACTGCATGGATTGAAGGGCTCATCTCTTGAGTGTTGGTATCAAAAAAAAAAAATTTTTTTGTACCGAAAATATTTTAAATTTTCTTAAGGAACGACTTAGGAGAAGGACTTATGTCCTTAATCTATAAAATAAATTTATTTTTTCTTAAATTATAAATCGTCCATTACTTATTTGTTTATATCGCCATTCTACTAATTAAATCGTATGGGCTTGTATGACAGTTACAGTCTTTGCATGTTATTAGACTTCTGAAAACTTTGTCTCATTTTCGTTGCAAGTGTGAAAAGCTTAATATTTTTTTATAAGCAATTTAAGTTCATCATTTTGTTCTTCTTCTGTCGAAGTTTGTAAATCTTGAAAAACAGTTTTTTTATTTTGTTTTCAGAAAATTACAAAATGTTGTCATAGTTTTATACGAAAAAAAAAATTCTCAAACGAACGTCTATGATTGTATAGGCGAAACGAACTTCTTAGCGTTACTATTTGCCTTTGTCCTCCTCTTCTTCTCAAAATTTTTTTTTTCATATACAGTAAAGAGTTGGAGTTTTGCTTTTAACATCGAAAAAGAAACAAAAAATAAAGAACAAAAAAAAAAAAAGAATTGAAAATGAAACAGAAACAGAAACTTGTTTAGATTTTTGTAGGTTAACGATATATTCGATTACATTATTTTGGCCAAATGCCAAGTTTATTTGGAATCTATTTTTTTTTTTTGCTTGTATTTTGCAATTTGAAATACAAAATAGAATCAATTTTTTGTTTTATTTTTTCATTTTGAAGGTAAGCACTTAAGCATTTAGTAGTTGAGGGAGTTACAAACGATAAAAGGCGAAGATATTGTTTAGGAGATAAAGTTTGTTTATAAATTATTTTGAAATTTAAATGTTTTGCATTGTTGCAAATGTAACTTAAAGCAGTTTTGTTTAGGCTAGATTAGGGGAATTAACCACTACAGAGGAGCTGTCACATGAAGCCTTTAAATTATTATTATACGATCTCAGACCATTATAGTTTCGTTTTTAGCCTCCAATTCCTACAGATATCACCAGTGACTGCTAACTAATAAGTCTCATGTCATTAAATCCTCAGTGAATCAGTAATGACACCAATAAACAACGATGGTTAAAGATCTTTATACTCAAACCCTCACATAAAAATCAAAAGAAAAATCAGCGGAGTATGTATACTTCTTCTCTCACATTAATGCCTAATTAGTAAAAGCATAAGAAACTGTTTTACTTCCAATATAATTTAATATATGTAACATATACATATATAATTGGCCATTACAACCCTTCGTCAGGATTACGGTCTAGCTTCTCAACACCACTCATGTTGTGTGCGTTAATTTTATACATGAGTGGCGGGACCTACAGTTTAAAGTCGACTCCGAACGACAGATTTTTTGAGAAGCTTTTCATGGCAATTTTTGCTCTCAGAGTTTTTGCCAGAAATCTGCTGAGAGGAAGTCGCCGAAGAAATACTTTTTGTATTTTGTTTTTGATGTCTGGCCTGGGATTCGAACTCGGGCCTTTCGTCTAATAAGCCAACACACTACCTACTAGACCACGGCGACTTCAATAATAATATATGTAACAGCACCTCTAATAGGGACCTTCGAACGTTAGTAGTTCTTAACGGCCATCTTGTTGAAGCTACGAGTATATCTGTCAAATTATATACATAATTGGCAATTAAAATCTTGCCATCAGGATCACGACCTAGCATCTCATACCACTTGTGTTATGTGTGTTAATTTTATACATGAGTGACAGCACTTACAGTTTGAAGAGACTCCGAAGGACAGTTTTATTTTTGAGAAACTGTTCACCGTAGCTTCACGAATAATAATCGGCATAATCGATCCATGCTTCTCCGAGAACAACTATGTGCAATCCATTTGGCTTCCTTAGACTTCCTCTTGAGGCGTTTTCTTACGTCGCAGATGTATGCGTTAAAGCCATAAACTCCAGTGGTCTTCAAAGCTAACATAACCCATGCTGTTCGTAAAATTCAGCGTTTCAGATACACACAGACAATCACTATTCATATCATAAATGTTGCGTTCCTTTAACGTTTCTATTCGGTGTTTTAGAAGTTATTTGCTTTCCCGTTAGCACTTTTTGCTACGGTGTGAGAAAATATTAACAAGAATAGCAACAACAAACATTTATAAGAAATTTTATTGTGATGACAATTTCCATTAAAACCGCCCTTAATTTTAACTATAAAACGCTTATCTATGATGCCACCATCATCAACGACATCAACGTTATACTGCAGCACTTCATTTAATTACTTTCGCAATTGGAGGCAATGGCAACTGAAAGACTGTTATAGAAAACTTAGAAAACTTTTTGTACCTGAAAATAAATGAATACAGAGAAGAAATTAAAAGATTTAAGAGTTTCACGAGCAAATGTTTAATTTACAAAATTGTCTGTCGTTGATGAAATCGTTAAAAAAATATCAATTTCGTTGGGAATTGTAAATATTTCGAGAAAAATTGGAAATACATTCTTTGTTTTTAAGAAGCTAAAATGCTGTTTTTTTAACGTATTGATGTTGTGAAGATGTCCTATGGTCACACGATCTATTGTACGGCCCTTAATCTATATACGGTATCCCTATAATGTGTCCTTCAAATATATCTTACTTACTTACTTAAATGGTAATTACTAGCCTTTAGTTTATCACACCGCCTATGTTGTGTGTGTTAAAGTAGGATAACATGGATAAAAATCCATGAGTGGTGGCACCGACTACTTAATGTCGAAACCTAATGATAGATTTAAGACACGTTTCTTGGCAATTTTATTTACTTTCAGAGTTTCGAGAGTTCGGTATGTGTGATCTAAGCTTTGAGCCACAAGCGCAAGACTAATCCATCACACTATCTACTAGACTACGGCGTCTTCTCTAATGCTATGAGTTTGACAAACTTTAGGTTGGTGGTTCTAACCCTGAATAAGAACGATTCACTGTCCAGTATCTGATATGCACCCGAGTGTTTCATTCGAGAAAGCATTAATACATCACAGTTTCCGAACATTCTTCTAACGATTGATTTTCGTCAACACATAATCTATATTTTGGATCTGACACGATTCCCGTTCGGAACAGGTATATTTTGAGACTGGATAGTCTGATGTTGCGTCATGCAACATCTTTCTTTTGCATTTTCCAATCAAAAGGAATGATTGTATGAAACCCATTTGAGAAGAGTTTTTGTGCCTCTCTATAGTCCTTTTTCTGTAGTCGCCGTATTCGAGTATGTGGTGTGTTGGCTTATTAGACGTGAGGCCACGGTTCAAACCCGAGGTCAAACATCTCCAACGAAACTGCTTCGCAACAGATGATTTTTAGATTTTTAACCTTAGATAACGGGTGGGTCATATATCGGCTTAAATTTGAACCATCAGTTATTTCGAATCTGTCAATACTTATGTCATTCTATTCTATCACAAAATTCAGTATACTTATTATCTCCAATGAACGTAACGAATCGATTTACGCTTAAGCAACTTTGGGATTTATTGGAAATTTATTTCCAAAACAATGACAATTGGTCGAAAATTGCACCAAAATCTCGATAAAAATTTGGTCGCAGAGAAGAACCAGGATTGCTTGGTATACGCAAGTTCGTGAAGCTGTTTCCATTGTTGATGCGCCAAGATGTAAGTGTGCTTGTACAGTGCGTATATCCGAAAATACGTGAACGTTGTTTGTTTACAACAGCCTGGTGCAACTTAACACATATCACATGCCACAATCGATTTGTTACGTCAAATGTTTGATGGTCGTTTAATTAGCCAAAATGCTGATGTAAATTGACCGCCAAGAGGCTGTGACTTAATACCGTTGAACTATTTTCTGGGAAAAGTGTAATGCCGATAAATATGCCATTGCCGAAATACGGCTCCATACATTCGAAAAAGTGCACGAAAATTGGTTAGATCGAATGAAGTATTGTGAGGCCAGCTTCGGCAGTCATATAAATGAAGTCATATTCCATTTTTAACCGGAACAATTATGCTTCACAACAAAAAAAAAAAAAACAAAAAACAAATTTCGTAAAATTTCAAACCGTTTTTTGTTTTATTGCATTTTTAAATTTAAACTTTTAAATGGCCCACCTTTTATTAGTAGAGAATAACTTAGAGTTTCTTGATGAAAATCGCAATTTTTACGCTCATACTCTAGCACACTACCCACTAGAGTATCAGGGCACTAAAATGGATCATGTAGTCACCGTAGTCTAGGAGGTAGTGTGTTCGCTTATTAGACGTAAAGCCCGGGTTCGTATCCAGGTCAGACACCAAAAAGAAATAGGAGAAAAATATTTCTTCGACGATTTCCTCTCAGCAGATTTTTGGCAAAAACTCTGATAGTAAATAAACCTGCCATGAAAAACTTTCTCAAAAATCTGTCGTTTGGAGTTGAGGTTAAACTGTAGGTCCCGTCACTCAAGTATAAAATTAAGGCACACAACATGAGTGGTGTGAGAAGCTAGGCCGTAATCCTGACTGAAGTGTTGTAATGGCAAATTATGTATGTATGTAGGTAATTTGGAAAGATTTCAAACCCTTTTTGTTTTATTGCATTTCTAAAATTTGAACTTTTGAATGGCCTATCCTTTATTAGTAGAGGATAACTTAGAGTCTCTTGGTGGAAATCGATGCCGCGATTCTTACCCTAATAACCTAACACACTACCCAATAGACTATCTGGGCACCCAAGTGTATCATGTGTTAGTTTTTTGTTATTAAAATTTGTTCATTAAAATGTACTTGAATTACCTACTAAATGTTAAAATTTGCAAAAACAATGCTTAAATAAATTCGTTATGTATTCCTATAAAGAATGTATTTAAAAAACTGAATTATTTTTTATCACACGATTGCAATTGTTTTATAAAAATTTATTCTATTTTATTTTATAAATATTTTCACGTTTTAAAACAAATTATGAATATTTCATGATTCTTTTAATGCATTTAATTTTAATTTTATTTTTGAACTATACATGCGAAATGTGGACGCTATTATTATTTCTTCATTCTCTGCAGGTTTTTTATATTTTTGTTTCTCTTTTTTTTTTATAAATTCAACATAAAACCCTTTTCCATAAAATATTTTCTATTTTTTTGTTTGTTTTGTTTTAACCATTATGTTACTTTTTTATGGTTTAAATGGATCTCTTGGCTTAATAGAGAAAAAAGTGTAGAAAAACACCAGCAGCATTGGCAAGGGCTACGTATAAGTTTACGTTACATAAAATGTTTTTTTTTATGGGTTTTAAACTATAAATAACAATTAGTGGACTTAAAAAACGCTAAAGTAGGGAAACTGAAACTATTAGAGATGCAACAATAGCAAAAACTATACTCATAAATGGGGGAAAAACGAAAAAAACAAAATTTTTTGTACTGAAACCATGCTTCTTATGCTTCTCGCAGTCAATGCTGTTTTCATACATTTACGCCAATGTAGGTCATTTAAACATGACAGAGAAAACAGAGAAAATTTGAGCGTTTTGGCGTAGACAATATGTTATAAGTGCTTAAAAGTAGGACATTACAAATTACCAGATATACCGTTATGAAATGAGGGTTTTTAATTCAAAGTCTTAGCCATTGGTGGTTACACATTTCTTCAATCTTTCAAGCAATTGTGGATTCCATGGAAATTAAACTGACAATTTACACCTTCCGTCTACTAAAGAAGGAATCGAAGTGGTGCTCAGCAAATGCTTGTCCTATCGATGAAAACATATCGTAGTTGAAATGAGTCAAATCTGGTGAATACAGCGGTTGGGGTGGCAGCTCCTGCAATAATGCCTTGATTGTATCCTGCATCGAATTTTCTTGGAGTGCAGGCGTACTGTCATGTTGGAAAATTTCCTTGCTGTGTCTGTCAGGCAATTCTGGTTGCCTTTGGGTTCATGCATGGTTGTTGTTGGTAGCGATCTGTATTAGCCAGGTTTTAGCAGTTGGTGGTGCTCCACTGCATTATTTTCCTGCCAAATAGATCTGATTTTGCAGCCGAAGTTGATGGTTGTTGCCGCAAGTTTAGCAAGCAGTGTATTGATTTGTTATACGTGAGATCTCGGTCAGACGTCTCGAACGAAACATGAAAAAATATTTCTAAGGTGACTTCTTCTCAAAAGATTTCTGGCGAAAACTCTGCGAATAAATAAAATGACATGAAAAGCTTTACAAAAATCGGTCGTTTAGAGTCGATTTTATACTGTAAATCTCGACAGTTATGAATAAAATTAACACTTGCAACATAACTGGCTTGAGAAGGTAGGTCCTATCCTGATCTAAGGGTTGTAATGACCTATTAAGTAAGTATCTAAGTTGGGGATTAATCCGGATTATGCCATGAACTTTTTCAGTCTAATATTCTTAAAATAAATACATTATCTTTCCAGGTAACAATTCGATGTAATAGTGTTTTCACACCAAAAGTTAAAACCTGATTTTAGCATTAAAACCATAATCAGCTGATTTTGCGTTCACACTGCAAATTTTCTTAAATCAGGTTTTAACTTTCATACATTCATGACGGAACAGAAATGTTTTTGTTTAAGAAAAAACAAAACATATGAAAAATTAAGAAATAATATTAATATTATTAATATTATTGTTAAAATATTGTTATTTATTATTGTTGTAGCATTCATTATTTGAAATTTTACATTTTTATTCAACCGGCTTTCTATATTTTTACATTTGTTTTGTTTTTATTTTGTTTTTATTTAATTTTTATCAGCTGTTTTTACCATTTCAGAGCTGGTAGCTCTGATTTAGTACATAAAACAAGGTTGTATTTCATAAAATCAAGTTAAAACCAATTCAAAAAAGGTTTTAAGTTGATTTTAACACAATAATTTTGTATGGTAAAAGCAGGTTTTATTTTTGATTTTAACATTAAAACCAACTTTTGCGTTAAAACCACTCGGTGTGAAAACACTATAACACTCATAGATATATCGTGTTTTTGAAGTAAAATTTCATAAGTGGTTTTAAGATATTTCATCTGTCTATCATTCAATTCATGTGGCACTCATTTTCCAGATTTTTGGATCCTTCCCATTGCTTTCAAATGGTCAAAAATTGTTTGTTGTGCAACACTTAACATTTCTGTCATTTGCTTCGACTGAATGTGTCATCTTCACCTAATATTGCTTTTAATTCGGCATCTTAAAACTGTATTGTTGGACTTCCATGTTCTTACCTCACACTGGTTAATACCAATGGGTCATCTGGCCACCGAGTGAACTTGCCTCTGAAGGGAAAGTACTCGCTAACCTAACCTCTACATCCTTCATTTCTCATATTAAAATCGTTAGCTCTGCACCGTCAAATCTATCGCCTGCATGTTGCGTCTGATAGGGAATAACCACAATATGGTTTGACAAGCATTTGATGTACACCTCCAACACTTTTCTTGAAATGGAAACAAAAAATAAATGCTTTCTGGTATATAATTCGTTCTCTTTAATACGATGAAAAAAATTTGAATTTGTTAGTCAATGATTCGATGAACACTGGACATGTTTGACAGATGTCGTCGCATAAAGCAGAAAAACAAAAAAATTAAGACTCGTACGTACGTAAATGTTTTCTATATGGAGACTTTTGTATTTCGACGTATAATCCTAACTTCCTCTTTTGTGATATTCCGTAGAAGACGTAGGAACTTACTGCCTGGACTATTAAGTATTATCAGAATTGTCTAATTCAAGTAATGGTTCCTAAGAACTTCCTGGGAGCAGATTAAGAATAATGCGAATACTTTTTGTTAGGTAATCCTTTACTTCATTACAAATCATATACAGTTGATATAGCATTTCATGGGGCATTTACCTATATTTTTACACGAGAAATAGTGTTGCAGGGTTAGAAGTTACAGAATCAGAAATGGGCTTTAGTTTGTATTATGTAAGCTATAAAATCTATCGCTTTTGTATGTCCACTTTCAGAGGTTGCTAGGTTGGTTCAATATTTAATCTCTAATTTATACTTTGTTCACACATGCACTCTTATTGCGTAAATCGCAATAAACGCCATTATTGAGGTCAATATTTCATATAAAATTTCAATTAATTGTTGAGCAATAAATACGCAAATTGTTATAATATTAATTAAAATACAGCGCTGTCATAAGTACGTTCAGTGAGCATATTAGAGTTTTCTGAACACTTTCTGTTGATATTTGACAAATCAAATGTCAACAAAAAAAAAAAAAAAAAAAAAAAAAAAAAAAAAAAAACAATGTTGTTAAAACAAACAGCTGCTTTGTTTACCAGCTGTCAAATGAATATTGCTTATATTATATGTATCTGAACACTTAAAATATTGTACTCAAATAATGGAATATTGGCTCAATAAAAGTGCATGTCTGAACATAGTATTACGATTTTTGGCTGACTTCTGGCTTGCTGTATAAGGTTGCTAGGGCATTAGATACTGAAACGGTTGAAACGATTTCAATACTAATGGCTTTATACAATGCGATTATTGCTGCTAATTAAAGTCGCCGTAGTCTATTAGACGGGAGTCGTCGTTCAAACCCCGGCTCAGATATCTCGAACAAAACGAAATTTGAAGAAATATTTTTTAGGCATCATCCTTTCAGTAAAAATTCTGAGAGTAAATAATATAGTCATCAAATTGTTCTCAAATCTGTCGTTCGAAATAGAAATTAAACTCATGGATAAAACTTACCCACCTAACATGGGTAGTGTGAGTAGTGAGGTTGTAAACCTGACTAAATGGTTTTAAATATCCTAAGCAACCGATGGCTGCAAATAGTTTATGAGATAACAATACATTTCAATATCGAATATAATTTTCTAATCTAAACCTCTTTCAAACTACAAATATTTTATTTTTTCAAAAGCAACATTTTTAAATGGAAAAAAAAGCAAAGAAAAAAGCCAAAACAATTTCCAACATATTTTCCCCCTTTTATTTTGCTTTTGTTTTTGTTTCCGTTTTCTTTCTTTTTCTTGAGGTTGACAACTAAATTTCAACAAAATTTTGTTAAATATATATGTGAAGATGTACCCTCATGAACAAAATAATTCGGACACCAACGTGACTCTTATAAATTTAATGAGAAAGTAAGAAAAATATGAAAATTACTGATAAGTAAGTCCACTTATTCTCAGCCTAACTGGAGCATTACAAAAAACAAATTGTTACCCGGGTGTTCTAATAACTTTTCACATCACTGTACCCCATAAGTTTGAGAATAAATTCTAGTATTTTACGAACATAACTTTATTGTGGTTAATTGCTTTTTCTTTTAACGCTTTAAACTATATTTTTCCTTTGTTGTTGTTGTTATTTTAAAAACACTTTATTCAGTGGCAAAAAAAGAAGAGGCTTAAATAGTTTCGTTAAAACTTTGTTCATATCGAATAATGTAAAGCGTGGCGCGATGGTGGATGACAACCACATTGAAGATGTGGTAAAAACTACTGGCATTGCTATTGTTTTAAAAGCCAGCTGAAAAGCTGTTTCAGAAGAAGAAAACTAAATGAAATCGTTTATAAAATTTGTTAAAATGAAGAAAAAGCATTTTTGCTTTTCTTTTCTTTACAACTTTTCTTTTCATTTTCATTTTCATTCATTTGTTTTAATTTTTCGTGTTTTTGTTTGGCTTTATTCGGAGTGTGTCAAATGTTTTAAAACAAAAAAATACTTTTTATTGTTGTTGTTGTTGTTTTTTTTGTTTGTTAACAAGAAACTTTTTAACAAATTTATTCTTGTTGTTGCTTGGTATTGTGGTTACTGATGTTGTTATTTTAAAGACTTAATGTTGTGTGGGTATTGCTGTCATTAACATTTTTCGTTTTTCTTAGCTGTTGTTGTTCTTGTTGTTGTTCTCTTTGCTTCTTGTTTGTAAACTTTCGATAATCTTTACAAATCTAGTGTACAATTAACCCAATTCCCTTAATAGTCCTCTGCTTTTAAGACTCTGATACTCTCTCACACACACACACACACAAACTTTAACAAATTTTATTTGTTTTTGTAAAAACAGTTTTAAATATTTTAATTCTCTTGCATAGAGGCATTTATTTAAATGTTTCTCTCGGCTAGCGTTATAGCGTTACATCACTCATTTTGTGTGCCTTAATTTTATACTCGACTGGCGGGACCTACAGTTTACTCTCAGAGTTTTTGCCAGAAATCTGATGAGAGGAAGTCGCCGAAGAAATTTTTTTTTCGTTTTGATGTCTGGCTTTGGGTTCGAACCCGGGCTTTACGTCTAATAAGCGAACGCACTACCTACTAGACTACGACGCCCGCAGACCCAAGTTGCGAAGCAAAATTTGACGAGTTGTGATCTTCGAATGAAGTCGCCGTGGTCTAGTAGGTAGTGTGTTGGCTTATTAGACGAAAGGCCCGAGTTCGAATCCCAGGTCAGACATCAAAACGAAAATATGAAAATATTTCATCGGCGGCTTCCTCTCAGCAGATTTCTGGCAAAAACTCTGAGAGTAAAAAATTGCCATGAAAAGCTTCTCAAAAATCTGTCGTTCGGAGTCGACGTTAAACTGTAGGTCCCGCCACTTATGTATAAAATTAACGCACACAACATGAGTGATGTTGAGAAGGTAGGCCGTAATCCTGACTCAAGGATTGTAATGGCCAATTATATATGTATGTATGATGGTAAAGTTCTTGCGAGCTATGCGAAATAAACTGCTTTGGATTCTCTAACACACTTCAGTGGATCGCGTATTTCGGAGACGTATGGTCGATCGTTCACTAAACCAACGGCAAGACGATTATGGCAACCATATAATGGCCGAAGAGCGCTGTACTTTGTCCCCACAGAACACCCACTTTGATAAAAAAATGTTTAATTTGCAAATGTGTTGTCACCGTAGTCTAGTAGGCTTATACGTGAGGCCATGGTGCAAACCCCACGACAGACATCTCCAACGCAACTAAATATGAAAAAAATATGTCTTCGACGACTTTCTCTCAGCAGATTTTTGGCAAAAACTGTCGTTCGGAGTCGACTTAAAACTGTTACTCATGTATGAACTTAACACACGCAACAAAAGATCAGTCAGAAGGTAGATCGTAATCCTGACTGAAGGGTTGTGATGACCAATTATTTATGTATGTATGTAGGCGACGTGCCAAAACAGACTAAATCAATGACAACTAATTTGACAAATGCTGCATCCCAACGAAATATGAAAAAAATATGTCTTTGATGGCTTCCTCTCAGCAGATTTTTGGCAACAACTGTGGTTCGAAGTCCACTGCTACTCATGTATAAACATAACACACGCAACAAAGTGCAGTCAGAAGGTAGGTCGTAGTCCTAACTGAAGGGTTGTTATGACCAAATATGTATGTATGTAGGTGATATTCCAAAGCAGACTAAATAAATGACAACTAATTTGACAAAAGCTGCTTCAACAAGTTGGCTATTATCGACTGTAAAGTTCAGAAGTCTCTGTTGGAAGACTTCTGTAAGAATTTGTTTGAAACGACTGTCAAAAACATAAAACATAAACTCAAACTCATTAATTTTATTAAAGAACAACAGAAAATTTGCATAAAATTAATGCAAATGTCATTTCGTGTTTCTGCATTATCGAAAGCTTACTCCCACAAGCAATTTATCTCAATTTATCATTTTAAGGTCAACCAATAATAAGAAAAAATAAAATGCTAACAAATTATGGCTCTTATATCCATTGTGCTATATTTAAACAAAATCGTTCAAAGAAAAAAAATTTTAAATAATTAATTTTAACGAAAATTATTTAAAGCTAATTTTTTTTTTTTTTTGTAAAATTTATTGTGGCTTAACTTTATTTTCCCTATAGTAGTTCAAGCAATAGTTGACTGAATAGCTGACTGAATGACTCACTGATACTGTTTAAATTTGATTCATTTCTTTGGTTTGTTAGTTGTCGACCTGCTTGGATGGTTGGTTGGTTGGTTCAGCGGTTGCTTGTTTTTGACTTTGTAAGTTGATTGCATTACGTTTTAAAGCAGCCGCGCAAAGTTCAATGATATATTTTTTGCTTTTGTTTATATTTCTTGTGTATTTTCTTTACTTTGATTTTTATCTTGCAATATAAATAATTTAATCGTATTCCTTTAGTTGCACTCAATAATAATGTCTCTGAAGATGAAGGTTAAAATTAGACGTGAAATCATGACTTTTAAAATTTTATTTTTCTTTCACGCTTTTTCTTATATTGATTATATAAGCCAAATAATAAAATTTTATTGTAGTTGAATAGAAAGTTATTGACGTAACAATTACCGTCAAGACGAAAATGTGTGATTAACACCCCCTAGAGTTAGAGCTTTGATGCTACAATAATATGCCTTCAGTTTATTTGTTTTTGGTTGCAAAATTACATACTTGTACTGCTTGGAAACTAATTTTTGATGCAATTGTTGAATGCTTTACAGCAAGAAGTGGTTTAATTTAAACAAATTTGATGCAATATTTGAGATTAAGCGTCTCATTGCAGAATAGTTAGTCCTTGAGTGGCTAGTGTTCAAACAATTACAGCGTTCAACTTACGTGTGTGAAGATAAATTCAAATTTTAAAAACCAAAGACGCAAACCCACACTCTTAGCAGAGCCACTTTTTGTCTCTAACAGAGTAAACCTTGATATTAACAGAGCACTGTTAATTGTTTAACATTGGCAATAATATATGTTCCAAAATGGCCATTGATCTTCTAGAGAATTTTCATATATTTATGGCAAAATATCTCGACTCACAAAATTAGTTTAGCTATCCCACTACCACGGTTGGAAAGAGCACCCTCTGGACTACCATATAGTCCACTATATGCATATAGTCTGTATGCTGTATTATTTCTTATATGTTCCAAAATGGCCACTGATCTTCTAGAGAATTTTCGAGCAAAAAATTGATATTTTGAAAGCCAATTCTCTCATTTGTATAGGACTTTTTTTTTGTTGATTATATAAAGCGGCCTTGGAACCTTTCTTTGAGTATGATATGGTACTCATTGATCTGGTATTTGTTCTAAAATTAGCTTCTAAACAAATGGGCTCTGTTAAGGACAAATTTTGCACTGTTAATGCTAAATGTGGCGCTGCTAAAATTTATGGATTGCGTCTTGGGTTTTCAAACTCAATTTTCACTTCACACACGCATGTTCAACTTGTGGTAACATTTTTAGAAATTCCTTCAAAGGCCTTTTATATAGTAATATAGACTAATTGTTCCAAATTAAGGAAAAGTCATTAAGAGCTTTCTATCTTTAAATTTTAATAAAATAAAGTGTCAGATTTGCTATGACTCTGACAAATAGATCAGCCTCAATTTGATCGATGCCATGGTTGATGTTGGCTTTGAGATTTAGTCACCTGCATCTGTGACTCAAGAAAACCCCACAAGAAATAGTCCAGCGCTGTGAAATCACGCGATTTCAGTGATCACCTCAATGTGAAATGACTATGCCCTCAAATGGCTCGTGCTGAATATCCAATGCGGCATGAGCTATATGGAATGTATGAAACGTAGCGCCGTCCTTTTAAAACCATGTCTTTGATGTTTAAATCATTCATTTCAGACCAAAAGAAGTTGGTTAGCATCGACCTGTAGTGCGTGCCGTTTACAGTGAGGGCGTGACCAATGTTGCTCTCACAGATATGTGTACTATCATACACACATACGTAATTGGACAGTACATGCCTTTCGTCAGGATTACCACCAAACTTCTTACAGTACTTTTGTTGTGTGTGTTATTTTTATACATGTTGTTAACTCTCAGAATTTTTGGCAACATTTGCTGAGGGATAGTCGCCGAAGAAATAGTTTTTATATTCCGATTTGATCGAGATATCTGACCTTGGGTTTGAACCGTGGCCTTACTTCTAAGAAGCAAACACAAAACCTATTATTATTATTACGGCGGTTGCACTACCAACTCTGCCAGTCCAAAATCCTTTTCAAACATTGACTTTTTTCAGATACATTAGACACTCCTGTGTCTTATGAGTGTTGGTATCGTCTTAAATTCGAATATTGTTTACGTGTTCATTCATCTAGAAATAGATCTCGTCGCTGAACATGATTTATCGATGAATATAAAATTCAGTTGCCAACAGCTCTTTGTCGTTGTCTATTCTTGTTTACGTTCAATATTGAGTTTTATACGGGTACAAGCACGAAGTAACCACACAAAATATGGCAAGAAATAGATTCGAAAGGCGGATAGGGGACGTTTTCGGCAAGTCTTGAGTTATGTTGACGTACAGGTATTGGTTACTCGTTTATTGAACCACTGTAATCGAATTTATCCACCACGGAACGGACAAAATACCCATTTTGATAAAAAAAAATTAGTACTTGCTTATGATCATAAGTACTCATGAAATTTCGAGTATGAGTGAGTCAACAGTATTGAAATTCAACTACTCTGATTCATTCGTACTCACTACAATATTGATTTATAAGTACAGGTTGCAATGAGTATGAGTATAACGTTGACATCAAACTCATAACATTCGAAATATGTTTGATTCATACGCCTACTCATTCAGATTAATAAATTTAGAAAAATACTTATAATACTCATAAATGATTCAAGTGATTCAAATCATTCATCAAAATTTACAGTTTTAGTTGTTGTTACATTTACAGAAAAAAGAAGAAAGAAAAAGACAAACACAGCAAGCAAAGCAAACACACAACATTCTAGTGACTATTGTAGTGCTTGTACAGGAATCATACTTATTTTGTGATTATTATAAGTGTCGAGTCGAGTATAAAGAAGAGTCGAAATCAACAACATCATGCGTATAGTTAGGTATGAGTACGATGAGTACTTCAAACTTTGAATATGAGTTGTATGAGTGTGATATTAAAATAAGTATGAGTGCGTATAAGTATCAGAAATTATGAGTGATTCGAATTTACTCATCTTTTTGAATACTCATTGCTTATCTCTGATAGAAATCTGTTGAAAGTATGTCGACGAAGAAATATTTTTTTGTATTTCGTTTTGTTCGGGATGTTTGATCTGTGGTTTGCACCGTAGCCTCACGTCTTATAAGCCAACATACTACCTACTAGATTACGATGACTTTATAAGTTCAAAGCTCCTTATATTAGCCGTTGATTGTTTAAGTGATGCGTGTTATTTTCTAACGATATTATTGTACACATTTGATTGTATGTATTCACAGATGTGTCATACTTGACATAAGTACATTATAGTTAACTTTTTAGTTTTTTTTTTAAGTTTCTAGTATTTTTTTATATGCTTTCGTACTGAATATAATTTAATTCAAGTGCTTTATATGCATTACATTATTCCTTTTTTTAATATTTTCTTTATTTCACCGTCTTCTTCTTTTTACGACAGCTATTAAGGATTATTTTTCATTTTAATTTTTAATAAAACATCCATTTTTAATATGAACAGCAGAAATATTATCGTCAACAATGCGTTCATTCTCTTATTGTCTCAAGGAGATACAGGATTTTAATGTTTTCTTTTTCTTCTTATTCGGTTGAAAGGGAAATAAATTTAAGAAACGATAGAAGCATAGTTATTGGCTTTAAAGGAAAGGCAATTGTTATTGGCTTAAAAAGTAAGATGATTAAGGGGACCAGGCCAACATATCTTTAATAATGTGATGTGAATAAATGATAAAAATAGTCACTTTATAGTTAAAGCGATGGTACTTCAAATGGATCTTTATTGGCTTGACATAGTATTTGGTGCCTTTGTACTTTTATTTGATGGTACTTTGGGTTGTCTTTTGTCTTTCATTTATTTTAAAATAATTTTTCTTAATATTTTCCTTCTTTTGTTTTCTTTCTTATACTTCCTTATGCTATCCTGTCATGCAGAGAAATAAGTCTGTCTTGTTGCGTTGGAAAATATGCTTTAAAAGCTTTTTAATAAAAGTTTACTTTGAGGTAATTTCATTACGTTTTATGAATAACGTGTTGAATGAACTCCTTAAGCGTTTAGGTTAACAACATTGGGTTTATGTAGCTGGTCTAAGCATTGGGGTACTTAATCTTATTCTAAAGCTTTCTTTTCAGTTTCTCTTAAGCCTTGATATTTGGATCGATTCAATCCTGAGAGTTACTTTCCTTTTGTGGTCGTATATAAGTTGTGTAAATTGTTAGAAGAATGAATGGAGTGAATAAAATCTGGCACTGTCTTAAGAAACCAAGGAACATAAGTTTGAATTTTCATAACCAGGACTTCAAGTTACAGTTGGCGTAATAGTATTCTCAGGTTTATGATTTAATAAGAATTCGGATCGGACTGTAGTCTCCGTAGTCTAGTAGGTAATATTTTCGCTTATTAGACGTAAAGCCCGGGTTTGAGCCCCAAACCAGACATCAAAACGAAATATGAAAAAAAAAAATATTTCTTACGCGACTTCCTCTCAACAGATTTCTGGCAAAAACTCTGAGAGTAAATAAACCTGCCATGAAAAAGTTTCTCAAAAATCTGTTGTTCGGAGTCGACGTTAAACTGTAGGTCCCACCACTCACGTATAACATATTAAGGCACACAATATTAGTGGTGTGAGAAGCTAGGCCGTAATCCTGACTGAAGGATTGTAATGGCCAATTATGTATGTATGTGTAAGAATTCGGATCGGTTGAGTAATACATATTAAGGCTTTTTCTGTCTATCCTCAAAGGACTTGGGTATACAGTCAAAGGAATAGGAATAAAAATCTGCTATCATCTGCAAAGGACTAGATAAGGTTGGTATCGAAATTGGTTGTAGAATCTATACAAATTAAGTTGGTAACAAACTACTTGAGTTCGTTAAGAATGCTTTTTTGAATTAGAAAAACAAGCATGGAATTCAACGAACCATAGGTAGTCCAACAAATCTGATGCCGAATTTTAAAACTGTTGTGTCCAGCAGTGGACAGCTGATAAACTAGGGAACTACTTGAGTTCTGCAAGAGAACGGTTCACATTCTAACATTCTAACGGCGCACTGCTCTATTGCCAGTTTTCCTTGCAAGCTCGGTCTGCCTCCTCAGGATTACTGCAGCAGCTGCTATGATGTGGAGGAAATCGAATCGGTACAACGCCTCCTTTGCGAGTGCCCTGGATTTCAAAACAGATGTCATCGGTTTTTGAGTGCCAGTACTGGCCGGTTTCATACAAAACTCGAAGTGGTTTAAACCCATCAGTAGCAGATCATGACAAAAGGGCTTATCTTGCACTAGGTAACACAATGGCCCAATGAGTATACCTGCCCTTGCACGGCAAACTACCCGCTAACCTAACCAAAATTGAAGACTAAACAGTGAGCTCCTACAAGTACTTCTGTTTTTAGCCTGAACTATTACTAGAATGCATAATTGACTGTAACTGTAATTCCTTGAAATTGATGTTGTCTAGTACGTTGTGTTTAGGGTTATTACAAGCGATCCCGCAGTTCAAACCACAGCTCAGGCATCTTGAACAAAACTAAATATGAAAAAGAAAATATTTCTTCGACGTCTTACTTTAAGCGGGGCAGCTTCCGTGCCCACCAATTTCTGCTGTGAGTTCGATGGAATTTGGTCAGTGAAGCCATAACGGGCCGCTATGCATGCTCAAGTGAGCGTTTGGTATTAAAGCTACCATTCAAACCTAAAATAACCTTCCTTCAGTAAATAAAATTGCTATAAAATGTTTCTCAAGAAATCTGTTGTTCGTAGTCGAATTTAAGCTGTAGGTCCCAGCAGTTATGGATAAAATTTACACATACAACATCGATCATGTGAATAGCTAGGTTGTAATCCCAACTAAAGGGCTGTGATAACTAAATAAAACGACAAGATTCTCTTGTTAAATGTTGGATTTCTTACAGATGGGCTTTATTTAAGCTGGTTGCCATGCTCGAAATAATTGATTTAAATCAGTAGGGTTTCATGGTGACCGCCATAACCAATTGTTATCATTTATTTTTTTCGTATTCTTACTATTTAATTTCCTACAGCTTCAAACCTTCAACTTTTCACATTTAAAATGAAATTTCTTTTCATTTGATAAGTGCAGGCATTCAACGTTATGGTATTCAACTGTGTGTCAAGTATGAATATTTCAGTGTTTTGCTCATTCTAAATTTAAATGAAATTCTTGTGTTGGTTATTGGTGACACTACACTACTCATAGGATAATAAATTTTTCTTTTCTTCCTTCTGCACTTTTGAAAGTCTTTATCATTTTAAATGACAACAGGGGTTTTATTAAAATACTTTACAAATGAAATGGCAACAAAAGTGAAAGTGAAAAATTATGACATTATTTAACTGCCAAGAGGGTTTTGGGTAAAAAAATTCTGTTTTCCGGAATTATAAATGATGAGCCTTTGGGTGGGTGGTGTTAAAATATTTAAATTTTTAGTGTGCAACAGTGGGAACACATACCTTCGTCCCTTTTTTCAAGAATTTTTAATAATTATTGCCCCTTTCTTTTCGCTATTTTGTGTAAGCACATATAATGTCAGACAAACAGTCAGACAACCTGAAACAGCCAGACTGAGAATCGAACCCATGCTCTCGACACTTGAAGTTTAGCACACCACAACCAACTAGGCCATCGGTGCAAGCAAACACCGATATTATATATTCTCGAATATAATAATAGCTACAGGTTGGCTTCACGCAAGTATCTCGAGATTTTTCTCTAAAAACCTTTGGCTAGACATGTTTTGTCACTAAATTATGGTTGTCCAATAATTCTTCTTCTCACATTCCCAAGTGCCAAAACTTACAGAGAAGATGTTCTCTTCCTCGTCTTTGCAGTTTCTGCAGAAGTCGTTATGACATAATTCCAGCCTCTTGGCATTAACACCCAGAGGCCATTGTCCCGTTGTAACTGCTTGGAGGTTATTTAGATGAAATGGTTCCATGCAAATTTTGTTCCACATACGATGTCTTTACCTTTGCCAATATATGGCGATTTTCTGGGAAAAAATTTTTTTGCCTTTTTGTTATAGGAAAACTAATCTCATGTAGGAATTCAATTAAATTTTTCCGTGGAGCTAACTTTAACAAGGCCGACCCGGCCTTGATGTTACCTTTGAAGTCCCAGTGGGTACTCAAATACGGGCAACCGTTGGTTATCTCGATATCTCTGTAGAGGATATCAAATATCATGTAGATATCATGTAAGAATTTAATTGATTTTTCCGTGGTGCCCACCTTAACAAGTATTGCGGCCTTGTTGTTACCTTCGATGTCTTCATGTTCAACAAAACATATGTGGGTAACCATTGATTGCCTCGTTATATCCTCCTGCAGCCTGAAAAGTAGTACAAGAACCTGATATGATTTCAGTTCTTCTGAAAAGATTCCACATCCGAGTTTGTTACATGATCTGACTCCATTAGCGAAAACTTTGAATGAAATTTTCTGGGAAGTGCAAGAATCTATCCGGTACCTGCATTGCAAAACCAGAATTGAAAGCAGGTTCAGTTATCGTTAGTCGATTCAGACCAACCATGCCCAAGATTTTGGTATGACAATAGCTTCTGTACTTTCATAGCGTCTAGTCTCATGATCTTGTTCACAGCTAACATGTCTCGCCAACATGTCTGGTGGTTGCCAATTAAGGATAGTAAATAATACCTTGAAGTCGTCGTAGTCAAGTAGGTTGTGTGTTGGCTTTTTAGATGCTAGGCCTCGATTCGAACCCCAGGTAAGACATCTCTAACGAAAAGAAATATGAAACAAAATATTTCTTCGGTGACTTCCTTTCAGCAGATTTCTGGTAAAAACTCAAAATTGCCATGAAAAGTTCCTTAAAAATCTGTCGTTCGGAATCGACTTTAAACTAATGCCACATTACAACTCTTCAGTCAGGATTACGGCCTAGCTTCTCACACCACTCATGTTGTGTGCCTTGATTTTATACTTGAGTGGCGGGACCTACAGTTTAACGTCGACTCCGAACGACAGATTTTTTATGAGAAACTTTTTCATGGCAGATTTATTTACTCTCAGAGTTTTTGCCAGAAATCTGCTGAGAGAAAGTCGCCAAAGAAATATTTTTTTTCATATTTCGTTTTGATGTCTGACCTGGGATACGAACCCGGGCTTTACGTCTAATAAGCCAGCCTACTATCTACTAGACTACGGCGACTTCTATAGGTCATGACACTCGTGTATAAAATTAATACACACAGCATAAGTGGTGTGAGAAGCTAGGTCGGAATCCTGACTGAAGGGTTGTTATGATCAGTTATGTATGCTTTGGATGATATAGGGCCCTAAACCTATGAATTCATCAGAACTCAATGTGATTGATTGTGTAAATTGACAAACGGAGCGTCTTCTCCGGAGGAATAGTGTTCACATATTACGAGCGACACTACGTTCGATTTTACTATCGAAAGCTGTTATTCACCGCAATTTTTTGTATGGAGTTCTCATGTTGGAGAGCTTTACTTACTCTTGCCCTTACTTATTATTACAATAACATCGTTAATTTGGCCCATTTGGGACTATATGAGTTTTGTTTAAATTTAAATATTTAAATGCATAGGCATTCTGTCACTTTATTTTCCTTTGTCTAAAACAAATGAATTTTCTGAGACTTAGGCTTACGTACACCAAGGGATTGTTGACTTTCAAACTTTAGTGCCACATTTTTCCTACAACTATGAATGACCTTTGGAAAATAAGTTTTTGACCCTTTTTTCTACTTGAAAAGAACCGATGCGAATACACACATAAAAGTTATAAATTGATATGCAAATTTGACTCTTTTTTCTTTTCTACGTTGTTTTCTTTATTTATAATGTTTATAAGAAAATAGTAAAGTTCTGTACAACATTTTGTTTGAACGTACAAGTTCATTGAACACATGTATGATTATTGTTTATTTAGGCAAAAATAAATTGTACAAAATATTCATAAATAATTTCATTATAATGGAAGAATTGATTTTATTTTTGAAGGGGCAAAACAAAAACTGAATTTACATTATTTATTGAATCCTGTGTCCTTAATTTAATTATTTATTGCTTTAAAGCATTTAAATTTTCTTTCATTGTTGTTGTAAATTTGTATAGAAATTATTTTGTATTGATTATGATTTAAAGATTTTAAATTCATTTAATCAGAGATTTAAGGAAACTGAATTCCGAAAATAATTTCTTTAATTTTTTATTTAAATAACTTTAATATGTTAGTGCTTTTAAAAGTAAAAACAAAACTGTGGCATATCCGTTGTTTTCATTGTGAGCTAGTTTTGTTCAGATGTGATTTTAGTACTTGGTCCAAATAATAAATATATTGATTAGTTATTTTATTGTTGTTCTTTACTCTTTACACATATAATCAGCCATGGGTCGAAGAAGTCATTATTCTCCGAAGGAGAGAAAAATTGTTTTAAGACTAAGAGAAAGTGGCCAAAGTCTTCCTTCTATAGCACAAACTATAAATCGGCCGCTATTTTTTGTACAAAATGCTTTAAAGCCTAAAAAGCCCGTCCTTCTAAACTTGCGGAAGACCCAAAAGAACTTGAAAAACAATAGCTATCCGTATTGTAACACTTGCGAAGAAAGACACGTTTGTGTATCTAAGAACGATTTCAGCAGAAATTGGTTTGTCATAGACTACAAGAAGCACATTTACCAGGACGGATAGCCAGAAGAGTTCATTTGCGTAGACAAAAAGATTTAAAGGCTAAATTGTCTTCTGCAAGAAATCATTTCAATTGAAGCAGACGGTGAAAAAAATCGGGAAAAACATTTTGTAGAGCGATGAAACAAAAATGAATTCATTTTTGGAAACGACGGGCCCGGAATGTTCGATGGCCTAAGGGTAAGGAATTCCATGTTCGCTTTTTAAAGAAGACCAGATTCCACTACAAAGATATCTTGGAAAATATTTACAATGTTGACTTATGCTGGGGAAAGTATGCCTCTTAGATGGACATTCCATCCGAAGCATACTTCTAATTTAGTAAAGGATTGATTCCAAGATAATAATGTTGCCCTTTTTGACTGGCCAAGTCAATCGCCGGACTTAAATTTCCTTGAAAATCTTCGGGGAGAGTTGAAATAAAGAATTGAAAAGGAGGTATTTTCAAAATAAGGATCAGTTATGGAATTCTGTTCAAAAAAACTTGGTATAAAATACCAGTATAAACCTGTAGGAATCTTATTGCCAGCATGCCAGAAAGCCAACAAAAAATTGAAAATAAATGCGGATGTACCGGCTTTTAATGAAACTCAGCCAGTTTTGAAGAAAAACTTGATTTTTTTGTTACCTTTTTGCTTATTTTGACTAAATGTACTTATTATTTTGTCCAATATTTTTTGATTAATTTCTTAGTTTTTGAAAAGAACTGAATTTAATTTTTGTTTTTTCTTATTGTTTTAGTATTTATTTTATTTCTTATGTTATAGCAAAACAAATTAGTATTTGTTTTATATTAATAAAATATGGGGTGTACTTATTATTATGACCATATGTGTATAATTATTTTTTAAGAAATCTAATTTTTTTAAATAAATTACAATAAAAAGTTTTTTAATTTTTATTTTTTTTATTTTCAGGTTAGTAAAACAATGTTCAACCATAAAAGTCTTTGTCTTGTAAACAGCATTAAAGTACTGGAAGAAACTTATCTCTGAAGTACATATGTATGCATCGCATTATATTTTTGATTAACAGTTATTTTACTTTGGTAGTGTACGTATATTTAAAAGCCAAAGCTTTACGAATTTATTACGAGTAATAAAAACTTTAATGTTCAAAAATTTATAGCCTTTGTTGCAGCATCTTAACACATTAATCGCCCCGATAATATCAGAGAAATTTTCACATGGGGCATGGTAAATTTTTGATAATTTAGTTAATAATGTATCAAGGAAACTTAATATATCACAGAAAAATTTTTTTTTTGCTAAAATTCCCGGAAAACCATTATTTTTTTATGTCACACATATGTATATGACTGACATGACCATATATTAAAACTTTTTTCTCGACAAGTCGTGTCAGCGTTATATGTCTGACGCATCCAAAAAGGATTCATATAGATACAACAAGTATTAACCTCTTGTTTTGAACACAGCGTCGGTTGCGTCGGTTGCGTCGGACATCTGTGATTGACTTGGCCTTCTACCAAATCGCCATGTCGACATATACATATGTCTGACATGGCTTATGTAGAACTTCTTAGCGTCAGACACATATGACTGACATGGCGATGAAGGTGTTAGTACAGCTTTTTAAATGTCAGCGTTGAAATTAAAAAATTTTTAACTTTTACAAAATACCGTCCAAATGATGGTCAAAGTGGTACAAGATTCATTCGCCTACTAAAGGCAGAACGAATTTTTTGCAAGGGATTGTGTGATGAATGGAACCAATTTGAATCGATTTTAGTTTGATTTTGTTGCAGAATCTTTCACTTCAACCAAAAACTTACCAAGTACTTAGGGGCTTTTTTAACCTCTTTCCTGGTGGATGAATCCATACATACGTAATTTGTGATTACATCACTTCATTCAGGATTACGGACTAGCTTCTCACACCACTCATGTTGTGTGCCTTAATTTTATAAGAGAGTGGCGGGACCTACAGTTTAACGTCGACGCTTTACGTCTAATAAGCAAACACACTATCTACTAGACTACGGCGACTTGGGAATATATTACATCCAGAAAAATTAGTTACGAAGGGGGTTGTATTTTAAAAAATTAGATTTAAAATCTCTTTTGCCAGAAAGAGTGTTTTACTATGTATGTATATTGCAGCTGATTGCCTATACCACAATGTGCTTCCTATCTTCAAGTATAATTATCCAAAGGGTGTATTAGATATCTTCGCATAAATCATACTAAATTTGTCCGATGTGATAGGTGGTTACTAAATTATTCGTATACACTTGCGACTTAAGAAAATCCCTCAGGAAAAACTTTAAGTGAGATGACCATGCGAAGCTAGGCCGTAATCCTGACTGAAGGGTTGTAATGTCCAATTATGTATGTATGAGATGATCATGCCGTCAAATCACTCATGCAAAATATCCACTGTTCCTGTTGACGTCATTATCGTCAAGTTGTTAGTCATCCTTGAACTAATGTGCCTGCCGTTGACAGTGATAACCTGGCCAACGTCGTTCTCAAAGAAATATGAACCGATGACACACTGACGCCCCAAAATCCATTTTAAATTGTGATTTTTTCCAAATACATTAGACACAGTTGCATGTCATATGATTAGTATCGTCTCAAATTGCTCATAGCTATTCACCCTTTCGATGAAAATTAGCGTCAGTTGTCAACTGCTCCATAATCCATTCATCGAGCACATGGCGTTATTTATGGTTACCTATCTACTTTTTACAAGATGGGTATTATCAATAGACAAAGTTCGGAAGCCGCTGTTGGAAGACCCTACAGAATGACTTGGCCAATTTTCCCATAATTTCGAGGTGGAACCTAGCACCTGTTGATTTTGTTGTTTCGAAAGCTAATTTTTAATTTCCCTCCAATTATAGCATACTTCGGATACTTCTGTATCTACCCCTGCAGATTCCAGCCTTGAGCTGAAAGTGAAATATCATATTGTAACTTCCTTAGCCTATGACCAGTTCATGCAATAGTTTAATGCGGTACTGGATTTCTGTTGTTGATGCTGATGCTGTTACGTTGACACTAAATTGCATTGAAGCAATATTTCTACAAATACTACTTAGGTTAGGTTAGGTTAGCGTGGTAGCTTTCATACCCAAAAGCTCACTTGAGCACGCATAGCGGCCCGTTGTGACGCTACAGTCCCTGTACTGACCAAGTTCCTCCGAACTAAGGAGGTAGAAGTTGGTCAGCGCAAGGGCTGCACATGTAAAGCAAGACTACCCCACGCTGGAAAACCAACCAGAAAGCTTGATAAACGAGGCTATATCCTTGACATCAATGGACGAAAATTCCATCAAGCTGACAAGGTTTCGAGAGCCAAGTAATCTATATCTGCACCTGGCAAGAAATTGGAATTGGCAAAGAAAGTGGATAACAGTCTCCTCTTCCTCAGCGGATCTGCACTCACGGCAGAAATCGTTAAATGGGAGCCGCATTCTTTCCGCGTGTCTACCCATAACACAGTGACCTGTAAGCATGGCCACTGTGATCGAGATGGGTGGTGCACTTTCTATCCAATGAGGGCCAAGTGAGCCTAGTGGTGGAACAGAACTCCTCATTGATCCAGGATAGGTTGGCGTCTCGGAAGAATCTCCGTGCGATGGCCAGTTTGAACGAGGTGAGTGGCCATCCAAGGTAGATTGAATAGGATTTCGGAAGTAGTGCGCCAGCCCCGGCTAGCTCGTCGGCTCTGCAGTTTCTCGGAATGTCACAGTGTCCGTGGACCCAAATAAGTGTAACATTGAAGTGCCCATAAAGAACGTTGGGGCAGCGGCGACTTTTCATGACGAATCCTGGAATTATTCCCAACGTTTGTCAGAGACTTTATAGCAGCTTGGCTATCAGAACAGATCGAGATGCGGCTGAAAGGAACACCGTATGCGAGGATCCATTGTGCGGCTTGGTAGATGACCATTACTTCCACCTACTACTACTTACTTTTGGTAATTTATTTTTTGCTAGACACCAGGGTATGGGGTTTATCATAAATTTTTTTTCTGAACCTTATTTGTTGATTATTTTTTGGTTTCAAAATTTTTTAAAATATTTTCAAATTTAAAATTTATACATCTTATGGCGAATTAATGCTTTAATAAAATTTAAAAAAAATTTCCATACGATGTTTCATTTCAAAGAAATTTCTTAGCATATTCAGTGAGCGCCAAAAGTGAGTAAACACCACTGAAATAATTCATTTTCTTTGGATAGCGAGAAAAGTAAATGAGAATAGTCGAATAAATTTCCAAAAATAAAAACGTTGATTTATTACTTGTCAAATGTTAAAAAAAAAACAACAATTCATGATAAAGGAACTTTTTTTATACATGCTTAAGAACATAATTGAAAATTTAAAATTATAGTGGGCGTTGACTCACTTATGGCGCTCACTGTATGTACATGTATGTATGTATACTTAAGATGATGAATAATTCAAATAGATTGGCGGTTTCTCTGAACTAATTTTGAAGTCAAGTATCTAGAATTTTAAAGAAATTCCATTCAATTAAAATAATTAACAATACGTCGTCATAATTTTCTAGACATGCAGCAGATATATGAAGCATATCGAATACAAATTAATTTGTGTGTTAATTTATATTAGAATTGGCGAAATAAGAGAAGAAATCATGTCTAAAAATTGTTATGCACAAATCGTTGTCAGGCATTAACACCATTCTTCCTCTGATCACAATATAAAAAAAAATAAAAAAAGAAAACCGAGAAATAAAAATGTTTAAACCTGACATAATTTCATTTAATTGAAAATAATTTTTTATTTTTTTTTACCTGATTTGGATTTAAATCATGTGCTTTGAACATGTCTCTTATACGTTGTAAACTAAATTGTTTTATTTCCCTTTACGTTGTTTGAAGCATAAACGAGAAGAAAAAAAAAACGAAATGAAATGAAATGATATTAAAAAGAATAGAAATAAATCAGAATAATAATGGCAGGCCATTTGTAACTCATTTAATTCTGTTTCACTTTTGGCCCTTTACCATCACGTGCGCAACTTTCAAATCGCTGACACTTTTACTTTAGACATTTGTCTCCAAAAAATAAAAAAAAAATCTCAAAAATTTCTTTTTATTTTCTTACTCTCATGGATACAGATTTTATTTTGTTTAAAAACAAATTTTTAAGATTTTCATTATCTTGTTAGTTGCCGCTACATTGGTTATGAAAAACAAATTTCATTCATTTTAAAATACATGATGAATACACAGATACTTTACGTGGTCCTTAAGGTGTATGCTGTGAGTTATACCCTTGAACTATGTACATTGAGTGTCAAAAGAGACTGCACATTAAAAGAAAAATATATATATACATTAATAAATTACCGTTATTTTTATTTTAAAATTGTTTCATTGTTAGTTTTTAAAATTGAAAAAAAAAAAATTACAAAAAATTGCGAAATATTGTCAAATTTTTTCGGGAACTCTCCTTAAGTTTTAAAAGTTAAGATTGCTGATTGTTAGAATTTTTTCCACAGTTTCTTTTGTTGCTCAGTGTATATCCAACTTAAGTTTAGAGCAGAAAAAATGTTCATATTTTAACATAAAAATTGTTTTAAAAATTGTTTTTGCAAGACAGTCCTTGAAATTGAATCGTTTTTCATCTTGCGCTTTTAGGGGAAGTATAGCTAACAGCAGATAATTGAAAGAGAATCCGTTCAGTATTTAGTACTAAAACATTTTTATATTTTCTGATTTATTTAAGCGAAAAATTCTCAAGAAAATTCCATGTGGTTTAGATTTGCTTTTCTCAGCTAAAGGGATCATATGTCTTGACTTATTAGTCCCCTTTAAGTCTCTAATAAAATTCTTGTTATTATACTCTGAAATTTTTAGGCTGTGCCGAGCGATAGTAGAATAAGTTATAAGCTTTAGCTATGTTTAGTATGGGTTCTACAATGAACACCTCACAAAACTATCGGACATTGAATGCCAAGAATATGCAGATGATATAGTCTAGATGGTTAGTGGAAAATTTGAAGAGCCTTTCTTCGACACCAAAGAGGTCTTGAGATTGTAAATTGTTGGTGCAAGATAGTAGGGTTAAAAGAAAATCTAATTACAACCACAATAAAACCATTTACAAGAGAAAGAAGACTTTCTAAATGGAGGAATACTCGACTTCTTGGTGATATTACAGAAAATAGAGGTCGAATACCTTGTGATAACATACACAACATCATAACACAACATACATACATCGACTTAAAGTGCTCGCCATTGCGGTGATCGCCTGGCCAATGTCGTTTTCAAAGAAATATTCACCGGTGTCGCCACCAGCCTTTTGGGCATATGTACATTCATACATACACAATTGGTCATTACAATCCTTTAGTCAGGATTACGACCTAGCTTATCATACCACTTATGTTGTGTGTGTTACGTTGCAGACCTACAAGTTAAAGTCGATTCCGGACGACAGATTTTTAAGAAACTTTTTCATGGTACTTTACCAGAAATCTGCTGCTGAGAGGAAGTCGCTGAAGAAATATGGGCTTTGAATTGTGGCCTCACGCCTGCTAGGCCAACACATTGCCTGCTCGGCTACGGCGACTTCTAAATAGCAAATTGACATGAAGGGCATTTCAAGAAAGGTTATACATGCTTCATAGGTATGCAGAAGCTTTGCAGGGAAATGCTGGGGATGCAACCCAGAAATTGTACACAGGATGTTTAATACGATAGCCAGACCAATAGTGGCCTATGCGGCAATTGTCTGTGTCGATAGAACAAATCTAATATCTGAAATGGAGTTAGACATGGTATAGAGACTAACATGTGTTGGCATAACAAGAACAACGAGAATCTATTCTACAGCGTAGCTGGAGCCTTTGTTCGTTTTAAGTTCTCTGCACATGGCAGTGAAGACCAAAGATATTACATCTATGGTTCGGTCAATGGGAGACAAGTCCAAAAGGAATTTCATTAGATTATTTCGGGACCTTAGGAATCTTTTAGCTGACAGTTCCTTCCTTAACTTTCCCTCAGGACAGAATCAGAAGACTTTATGATTTTGACAAATCGTTTGCAACAAGATTTGAAAGGAAAGGTGGATATTCTTTTAAAAGTGAGACTATTATGGGGTACTAAGATGGGTCAGAAACAGATTTTCTAACAGAATAAAGAGTTTTTGGTCCCAGAATGAAATATTCAAGCCCGTGGGGAAACTCGATAGTATCTTCCAAGCGTAAATCTATGCCAGCGAAAAATATACACAATTCAACTTCTATAGGAGGCATAAACGACAGGATATAGCATAAAGGAATACTATCTAACAGTCAAGCTGCCGTTCGAACACTCGGCTCATTTGGAGTTAAATCGAAGATAGTATGAGACCGCCAGGCGAATCTGAATCGACTAGGTACTCATTACGCAGGTAACGTACTATATTATCCTTGGTAATGTAGGAATTACCAAGGCCTTGAGTATATTCGAGAGAAAAGTCCTACGTAAGATCTTTGGTGTATTGCAAGTTGGCGATGATTTCCGCACACGATCCAACAGTGAGCTGTATGAGCTCCTCAGCGACATAGGCGCTGACTAGGCCATGTCGTTCGAATGGAGGAGGATGCTCCGGTGAGACGGGTATATGATGCGGGCGACCTTGTTTGCATTGGAAGGACGAAATCGAGGAAGTCCTGTTATCGATTGGTGTGACCAAATGGTGTAGGCGCGCACTAAGTAGAGGCGCCTGGAATGATTAGTCGGGTTGTTAATGGCCAATCAAGTAAGCAAGTAATGTAGGAACTATTACTTTAGGGCATACATCCCCTTTAAATATTAGATTATAAGCATAAAAATTTACAACTGATGCTGAAGACTACAAGTATGCAAATGCTCAACACGGACGTGACTAGAATTGTTATCGTGACAATAACTTTTTAACTGAAAAATAAAATGAAATAATAAAACAAGACAAAGTTCAAGCAAACAAGACAGTTCTTCTTATTGCCACAATAGCTTCTTTTTAAATCTCAATTTTATATTTCAGCACCTTTAAGTTAATGTAAAACATATTCTATTAAAGTCCAGTATAAAGGGAAATAAAATCCCTGTGAAGCCAATGCCTATACACTGCAATGTCGAAGAAGCATTCATCAGTATCAATTTACTGCCAGAAGTTTTTTAATTCTTCTGACATTCTACTATTTTTCTTTCTAATATCTGACCGTAAATTATAAATAACTCTCTCAGCGTTTCGATTTCTATTCGTAAGGCTTCTCGACATTATACAAAACGTGCATAATTGATTAGCCATAGAATCTGTATGTAGTATGAAGCTTTCTTCCTGCAGAAACCTTACTGTGGTATCCAAAATAGTTTTTGTTACGGTCGGGCATAACTTTGGACCGGAGATATCTGGGAGGTAATTTTCGACCACTTTTTGACACATATTGGGCGGTATCTCAGCCATAACTGGACGAATGTTGGTTTTTAAATACGGTCTTTCACGTAGCCCCACACAAAAAGTCTAATAGTGTCAAATCACATGATCTTGGTGGCCAGTTGATATCGCCACGACGAGAAATTACGCGGCCAAGAAATGTCTCTTGCAATAAAGCCATATTCGCTCGAGTTGTGTGGCATGTGGCACCGTCTTATTGAAACCACATATTCTCCAAGTCGTATTCTTCAATAGCAGGCAAAAAAAAGTCGGTTATCATATGACCATAATGCTCCGAATTGACGGTGACAGTCGCTCCATCATCGTTTTCGAAGAAGTAAGGTCCAAAGAGCGCACCAAACAGTGACTTTTTCCGGATGTAATGGCCTCTCTTCAATTGCTTGAGGATTCTCAGAACTCCAAATACGACAATTTTGTTTATTAACATACCCACCGAGTGTGAAATGTGCTTCATCGCTGAATAAAATTTTGGTCGATACGTGGCTGTGGCAGAATCACAATTTTTGTAGTTGGTTTTGATATTTTTTATGCGTTGTGTGATAGTTAAGCGATCCATTTTCGTCAATGTCAGACTTTCAACTGAAAAGAAAAAAATTTGTTTTACAACTTAGTTTGACAGATGTCGCATTCCAGTCCCATACTTTTGAAACCACGAAATGGATAGCCCTTTATATGCGCTGAAGCAAAACTCTTTATCATTGACCAAAATATGCAAATCACCGACAAAAAAAAAATTTTAATAATCGACTACAAAAATGCTAGTCATCGACCTAAAAAGTGCAAGTCATCGACCAAAAAAGTGCAAATCATACCAGAGACCAAAAAATGCAAGTCATCGACTAGAAAATTGGAAATCATCGGCCAAAGAAATTCAAGTCATCGATTAGAAAAATCAAGTAGTCTTCGTCAAAAAATGCATATCATTAGGTTTAGGTTTAGGTGGAGTGGTAGCTCTGATATCCGTTGTGATGCCAAGGGTGCCCGCAGTCCCTGTACTAAACAAGTTCCACCAAAATCAGGGAACAGGAAGAAGTTGGTCAGCGCAAGAGCTGAACAACAAAAGCACGACTACCCATGCATGTCATTAACCAACGAGCAAATCATCCACAAGAAAAGGAAATGCAGACACTGACAATTTTGTTCCATTTATATAGAAAACTTTTGGAATCCTTGAAACTGTGTTAACTAAACATAGACTGTAAAAAAAGAAGATAACTTTCGTAGTTAACTTCACACACTCAATTCAGCAATTAATTTTCTTTTGTTGAGTCCATTTAATACAAATTTCGAAATGCTTAATGACATTTTCGTGTATTATTTTAGGCTCTTGAATTTCAGTTCCATCCAGCTCTTCACCTTCGATCGTTGAATGCAATTCGATACAGAATGTTTGTTTAACCGGAAAACTACTGTATTATTATTTGAACTCATTATGCTCTCAAGTAATCTAATTATACTGCTGCATGGTGCTAAGAAATGCAATTATTATTTGTATTAGAAAACTAAATAATTATTTTCGTTTCATAATTTTTATCATTTCATATATAAAATAGTTGGAATATCTTGTCTAGATCAGGCCATACTATTACAATGCTTTACTTTACAATGCCTAATACAGATTAAAGATTTTCTATGGCTGACAACAAAATTACCTGCAGCAACATTTTTTGCTGTCAGCATATTTTCTATGTTTGCTTTAGTAGTAGTGCTTCTAAACTAAAGATTGCATTGTAATCAGTTTGTTATTCTGTTGCTGCTGTTATTGTACTGCAGGCATTGTAATTATATTTCTATCAAATGTCCTTAATCTCTTTGCCAAGTGCCTATACGAGAGAATTGTTTTCGGTTGGAATTTCATTCAAAAAAAGTTTGCTGCCGATAATGAATTATCAGAAGCGCTGTCGCTTGATAGTCGAATGAAATTGTAATAAAAGAGTCATCTGAACAGTTTCTTACAATGAGGACGTTAAAATTACATTCGTTAGTATACATGATTACATAGTAATTTGCTTTTTAAATTATACGTGAGTAGTTGGTGTCATAAAGGCACTGAAAAGTTACTTGAATTTAATGCTTCGATGACTGCAAAAGTAGCTGTAGTGGTGGTTTGTGTATTATTTTGCATTTAAGACGTTGACTGCCGCGAAAATGTTCAGAAAACTGGCCACGCAAGCCAACATTGACTTTTTGTTCTTTTCCCAGGAGCCATTTATCGATACTAGTTATATCAGTGCTACGATACGATTTTATTCGTAGTTACACAAAGGGTTAGTGAGTTCCCTTCTAGGGTGCCAAATCTACGAGTTATCTCGTAGTCGGCAGTCAATGTGTTAATTTCGAATATTTTTTAGCTGCACGACGTCAAACAATATTGATAACTATGGTTTGACAGCTAAGAATGTCAAACTATGTCGACATTTTTGTTCAGTAAAGTTTGGAAAGTTATTATGAATCATGTGTCATTACAACAAGGCTTCCTAATTGCAGAAATTTAAATTAAAAAGAAAAAAAATTCGGTTCTAGAAAATCATAAAGCACTTCGTTCATTTTACGGTCAACATAATCGCCTAAGCGAGCAAAGAATTCGTAGAATTATTGATCGTTTTCCCAGTAATTTTACTCTACTTGGTATGAAGAAATGGTCCCAATGAGGAGCTACTGATGCAAAGTCTTTGAAGAGACGATGAAATATCGAATCGGATTCATTCTTAAGTCGTCATAGTTTGGTAGGTAGTGTGTTTGCTTATTAGACGTAAAGTACGGGTTTGTATCCCAGGTCAGACATCAAAACGAAATACGAAAAAAAAAAAAATATTTCTTCAGCGACTTCTCCTCAGCAGATTTCTGGCAAACACTCTGAGAGTAAATAAACCTGTAATGAAAAAGTTTCTCAAAAATATGTCGTTCGGAGTCGACGTTAAACTGTGGGTCATGCCACTCATGTATAAAATTAACACACAAAAAATAAGTGGTGTGAGAAGCAAACAAATTCTCAGTTTTATTCAGTGTTCAACTATATTTTACACCCATATGATGTTCCAACAGCCATTGCTGAACTTAGCTGTTGAAGCTACATCTGTAAAAATAGTTGTTATTTATTTACACTGTTTTGGAACAGTCGTCCTTAACGGTGAGACCTATTTCTGTATTAACAAAATTTTTAAAATTAGGACGATACCAATCAGCGTTGCCATAATTTTTTTTTCAAAAACTGCAAATTTAGAGAAAAAAAACTGATTTTCAACTGAAAAAACTGCACATCCAAAAAATTTATAATTCAGTTCATATATTTTTTTTATTTAAACATAACAAAACAAATTAAATTAAATGCATATAATAAAAAATATAAATATAATTCAGTTTTATAAAAAGTATTTGAAATAACATGCATTTTCGTAAATTGAGTTAATTTCTCCTGACACTTAATACTAATTAGATTTGTACATTTCTTTGGTAAATTTGATTGCCATTTCTTTTGATTGCACGAAATTGCTCCAATTACTGTTATTTTTTTTAAGAAAATCTTTAGTTCTTAAAATGCCACACAGTGTTGGCACTTCTAATCTGTTCCTAGTTTTATTTTTATTAATATTAATTTGTGAAAAAATTCTTTCTCCATTAGCAGTTGCAACAGGTACTGACAACATTGCATATACCAGTTTTTTTTTTTAAATTAGGAAAAGCTTTAGTTCCGTCGCCACGTTTTGTTTTAAATATGACTTCCCAAAAAGTTTCAATATTTTCTACTTCTAATAAACCCAAGTCTTCAAAATTAATGTGCAGTAGTTCACGCCACTCATCATCTGTTTCTTGAATGTAGTTCATTTCTACTACATTTGGCACAAAACGACATAATTAAAAATACTTTTATTGTTATTTTTCACAATTATGGCTTTAGAAATTGGAATTAAAATAACAAAATTGAAATTAAAAAATTTAAATGTAAAAACTGCAAAATCTGCATAATTTACAGAAAAACTTACTTTTTTAAACAAAAAACTTCAAAACTGCTCAATGCTCAGAAAAACTGCAAAATGCAGATAAATCTGCACATTTGGCAACGCTGATACCAATCCACATAAGAACGAAGAGCATCCAATACATACATACATAAATGGCCATTACAACCCTTCAGTCAAGATTATGGCCTAGCTTCTCACACCATTCATGTTGTGTGCCTTAATTTTATACGTGAGTGGCGGGACTTACAGTTTAACGTCGATTCCGAACGACAAGTTTTGAGAAACTTTTTCATGGCAGGTTTATTAGACTCTCAGAGTTTTTGCCAGAAATCTGCTGAGAGGAAGTCGCCAAAGAAATATTTTTTTTCATATTTCGTTTCCGATGTCTGGCCTGGGGCTCGAACCCGGGCTTTACATCTAATAAGCGAACACACTACCTACTTAACTACGGCGACTACAGCATCCAATACATTTCGAAAAAGTCTCTGTTTGATGTGTATTTTTGGTTGGCGGCATGGTTGGTCTATATTTCTTAGAGAACTTCGTTAGACCAGCCATAACAATCTGCGGCGATCACTATTGGTCGATGATTACCAACTTATTTTGGCTGGAATTGAATGAATCATAAATCACACAGCTTGATCTGCCTACCGAGATCTTGCGATTCGACTCCGTTAGACTTTTTCTTGGTGGGGTTTTCTTAATTCGCAGATGTATGCGAACAAGCCGTAAACCCTAGCGGTCTTCAAGGCTAACATAAGACATGCTAACGTTGAAATTCAGCCTGATTTATTCGCCTGAGTTATGGATGATGGGATATTTCGAATGCTCTCCACACAAAGAAACCAAGGAGTATATTTGAACGATGTTATATGCCACACATAATGGCATCAATGGATCTTCCAAACGAATAAAAAATATCTCCCATAAAATTTGTTTTATTTAATTTTAAAGATAGGAAGCGCTTAAAGAAGGACCCTATATATAATATATAAATTTAATTTTCAATTTCAATACTTAAAGAAATTTAAAAGCAAATACTTTTCATTAGAAATATTATTGTGTTGCAAGGAATGCCAATATTTTCTATTTTTCTTCTGTGCACTATCATTACTTAATAGTGTTGCTGCTCTTTATTTACCCATGATTGTATAACTGTTGTACATGTATATGCAGCTCTTTACCTTGCAATAGTCTTTACCAACATATTTCACTCACAGCATTTTTTCACACGTTTTTTTTTTCTTTTCTTCTTTGCTGCCTTTCAGGTGGAAAATCGTGCATTAAGATTACGCGAAGCAATGCAACAATATCAGGATGAGGTTATGCCCTCATCACCAACAGCTCTGAGGCAACATCAACAACAACAGCCCGAGCCACAACAGCAACAACAACATCCATTCGCAGCTTCACAAAATTCCAATAGATTGCATACAAGCATTGTTGAGGGCAGTGTTGATCCTGGGGGACTTAAACCACGTGTTGGTGGTTTGGGTTTAAATGTTTTGTTGCCTTTAGAGGAAACATCGCATCACATAATCAGCACAAGTGGCTTAGCGGCATCACCAAATGGTATTGGTGGTGGCACTGGTAATGGCCTGGGTGAATGGGAATATTTCGATGAAGCGGGTTATATACGTGGTGGTGCTTTAAGAACGGGCGAAGATCCCTACATACGCAATCGTTTCAATCAGGAGGCTAGTGATGCCTTACCCAGCAACCGGGAAATACCCGATACTAGACATCCCATGTATGCTTGATTACATTATCTAACAAACAATTGCTTTATGGAAATGCATTTCAAAATGAATTAATTTTCTAGGTGCCGTAATAAAGACTATCGCAAGGATTTGCCAGAGACCAGTGTCATTATAACATTCCATAATGAAGCACGTTCCACATTATTGCGTACCATAGTCAGGTAAATTTTTGAAAGCAGGCATACGTTGCACTTTAATTGAAATGTTTTATTTTTGGTTTTTATTGTAAATCTTCACTGGGAAAGCTTAACAAAACATTCTGTCGTTTCAGTGTGCTTAATCGCAGTCCAGAGCATTTAATACGTGAAATTATACTGGTCGATGATTTCAGTGACCATCGTAAGTACCGTCATTAACAACAAACTGCACATAACCACTTGAAATGACAATTAATTTTGTACTACTCTTGCCATTTTTTTTTCTTTTTTTTTCCAGCCGAGGATGGCCAAGAGTTGGCTAAAATCGATAAAGTGCGTATCATACGCAATGAAAAACGTGAAGGACTTGTTAGATCGCGTGTAAAAGGCGCTGATGCTGCCGTTGCTGGTGTTCTCACATTCCTTGATAGTCATGTTGAATGTAATGAACAGTGGCTGGAGCCTTTGCTGGAGCGTGTCCGTGAAGATCCCACCCGTGTCGTGTGTCCTGTCATTGATGTGATTAGCATGGACAATTTCCAATATATTGGAGCATCAGCCGATTTACGAGGCGGTTTCGATTGGAATTTAATTTTCAAATGGGAATATTTAAGTCCTGCTGAACGTACAGCCCGCCAACATGATCCCACCACTGCCATACGCACGCCCATGATAGCGGGTGGCCTCTTCGTTATCGACAAGGCATACTTTAGCAAACTGGGCAAATACGACATGAAGATGGATGTGTGGGGTGGTGAGAATTTAGAGATTTCATTTCGTGTTTGGCAATGTGGCGGCAGTTTAGAGATTATACCCTGCAGTCGAGTGGGTCATGTATTTCGTAAACGTCATCCGTATACGTTTCCGGGCGGTAGTGGCAATGTATTTGCACGCAATACTCGTCGTGCTGCTGAAGTATGGATGGATGATTACAAACAGTACTATTATGCTGCAGTGCCATTGGCAAAGAATATACCATTTGGAAAGTAAGTACATATATTCGTATTAGCACTTGCTCCTCTATAATGCTCAAATATACTCACTCAAGCACATACACATGCTTGATATAAAATATGTTGGGATTTGACAAACAATTACGTTCATACTGTGTTCTCTATACATACATACATACATATGATAGTTCATCTGTGTAAGCAGTACTAAATTTGTGTGTGCGTGTGTTGTGTTAGTATTTGATAAAGTGTGTATGCGGTTAGTCTTTCCTTGAGTGTGTGCGTGTGGTAAGTACGTTTGTAGCAATTGCGTTTGATTGTCAATTTGTGTCAAGTTTATCTTTGTGTGCGTATATGTGGTGTATGGATAATTTAACACATTCTTCTCTTCTCTATTTGTCCACTCTACTCTTTATATCTATGTATTTGTCAGTTATTCAATTCGTTTGTTTTTCCCAGATAAAACGAATAAAACTTGACACTATTTTTAAAGGCATTGTCCATGAAAACAAGAAAAATGAAGGAAAGTCTTCGGGTTAATAGGCTATTCGACTAGACTCTCAATAAAAATATCTTTATTTCGACTTACCTTTTCCTTTCGGAATGAAGTATTTTATTAAAAATTGGAATTGTTTGCAAGAGCTTAGCTAAAGGAGTGGAGCGTTCGGTGGGTATAACCTCACTTTAGTTGCTTATTTGTCATTTGCCTTATTTTGTTGTAATATGTCAGGCCTCTTAACGTATAAACTGGGTTCCGCTTAGCTTCTTAAAAGTTCGAAAGCGTGGTGCTTTAGTTATTTTGCTGATTTTATAAGCTACGATTCCACTGTTGGTATTATGTAACGAAGGCAACAAGCATCATTTCAGTGATCGGTAATATGGCTGTCAGTGAAATGATTCACTCGCATTGCGAAAGTCTTTTTATGCCTCGTTTTGCTTGTCTTAAATTCATGAACGTAAAGACAGATATAATCTAATTGATATAAAAAGATAAATCATTCGATGAGGGAAAATGGAGAAATTTAATTGGAGCTGATGTATTTGGTGACAGCCTTGGTACCTTCGCTTACAGCGTGCTTAGCCAATTCACCAGGTAGCAATAGACAGACAGCAGTTTGGATTTCCCGACTGGTAATGGATGGGTCTTCACAGAGACTGTGTAGTCACTATTATAACGCTCTTTGAAAATATCGGTCAAAACTGTTATAATACAAGCGAACAATCTTGTGTTTCTTCCTGTTTTTACCATGCTAACGTACCAAGTAAGGATTTAAGTTTCCGGGTCTCTTAATCGCAGGTCGGGAGGGATGTTGTTTTCACTGTAATTGTTTTTCTCTTCACATGCACTACTTCTCTCAAATGATGTTGGTAAGTCGTCTGTTAGCTTTTGAACCAGATCCTGGTTTTGCAACGAACGATGCTGGACATACATAATAATGGTTTGCAACTCTCCAGACAACATCATTCAAGTGCTAGGTGACGAATGCAAACAACGCGAAAACATTTGATTGCACTACCTATTACCAGATCAGTCCGTAGTAATGCGTATAAATGTGTACTCTCCCTGACGAAACCGGCACTAGATTAAATATTTCGAATTGAGATATACACAGTAAAGCTGCCGCTATTTCTGTGGACTGTGTGAAAGTTACATTAAGGATTGCACAAGAACGCCGGGTATCTTGTGAAGTTTTGTATAACAGAAAATTTAAACGAATTCATCCTGGAGAATGACACTCCTCTGCAGAGAACCGAACATATGGTTTCACATAAACTCCACTCATTTGCAAAAGAAAGATTGGAAATGAACCCATTTGTGGAAGGATCAGTCAGACGTGGCCTGATATGAATGTGTTCAGAACAAAATTTGCTTTAAACCTGTTCGAAGTCAACTTTACTTCACAGTAGTGAATGCGTGACTTTTTTGTGCACCTAACCAGAGGCTGGGAATACCTCACAACGGCTTCTAGAAAATATATAACGACGAGGAAGGAGATGAGACGGCAGCACATTTTTTTTAGTCGCTGTTCGGGAAGCTGATGTGAAGTATTCTTGGGCATCTAGAATTTGTTAACAGAACGTGTTTAGAGGATTTTGATACAACTTACACCTTCAGGTTGCTAAACAAAAGTTGTAATTTTATGATATCGGTAATGCAATGTGAGTCTATAGGACTAAAGTAAGCTATACGTTTTGATGCCAGTTTAACCTAACCGAACATTTGAGTTTATAGTTCTTTAGTACTATAGGATGTTATCGAAAACTTTCCTTATACCGTGTAAAAGAAGTCTCTGGTTTCAATAGGCGATTGCTTTCTCAAGTGAATGTGAATGTGAATGCATGGATAAAATTGTATTTTCTGGATATACTTGATATACTGACAAATGCAATATGTATGTACGTTACTAATATGGTTCTTGAGCAGTAGAATGAAAAATTGTTTGTATGTATTCAAGTACTAAAAGTATATCCTTTTAATATTTACCATTCATCTTCGCCTTTTTTTTCATCTTCTGGCCCGTCTCCTTTCTATTTCCATTTAATCTTAAATTCCATGTTAGATTGGCAATATACCCTCGTTTCTGTTATTGTACGCATCACAAGTAAATGATATTTTATTTAAGTCTATTATTTTTGTTGTTGTTATTTGTGTTTCTTTTAAATTATACTCTTCATAATTAAACAATTTTTAAATATAATTTGTACGTATGTTTATTTATTTTTTACAGTATTGATGACCGTTTGGCTCTTAAGGAGAAGTTACAATGTAAACCTTTCAAATGGTATTTGGAACACGTTTATCCCGACTTACAAGTTCCTGACTCTTACGAAGTCGGTCAATTTCGTCAAGGTGACTTTTGTCTGGATACCATGGGAAATTTAGCAGATGGCACTGTGGGTAAGTCGGCTGTTGTTTGCATAGCTTTTTTTATTGCCAAGGTTTTTAATAGCTTCAGTAGAGCCCTGGTAGTGTAGTAGGTAGTATGCTAGTATATTAGTGTAAGGCTTGTGTGTTCGATGCCCACCATAGACTCCAACCTGCTACAACAAACCAAGCGAAAGGTATAAATTACTCAGCTTGTAATAAAATTTTCCAAACTCTAGTAAATGTCATTACTTATCCAACGTCATTCACTTCTGTTTTTAAAAAGTTAACGAGTTAAGGGGGAGGATGTTTTGCATTATGCTGCTGTATTTGTTTTTCTCGGTATAATGAATTCAGTGAATAATTCATTAGTATGTATGTATGTACACTGTGTAACAGATTGTTTTTATCACACTCTTCATCTTTTGGCCGCATCATTTTGGTATGATATGACAAAGAGGCTGCAATGAATTGATTTAATTTTCACTACTGCGCTGCTGTCAACAAAAAAGGGGCATTTTTGTTCAAACTAAGACTTGGCTCTTATGAAGTTTTGTCATGGATGGTGATGATGACGATAATAATGGCAATAAAAAAAAACAACCGTAACAAAATAGAAAAGACATGTTTGTATTTAATGGGACTTCAGCACATTTTCTCGGTCATTGTTCGGCACTTGAAAGTTTGAGATGAAGAAATCTTGGACATCCAGAACATTTGTTGAGAGAACATGTTTAGAGCATTTGGAAAAAATTCACATTTTCGGGATGCCAAACAGAAGTTCTAATTTTTATGACGAAATATATAATATCGGTAATGCAATGGGATTCTATAGGTCTTGGGAGTTATCATGGATGACCGTGATCGTGACAATAATAACAAAAGTGACTTGACAACATTTTCCGCAAATGCAGCATATTTCGACAGTTCGAAAGAATTCTACAGTGAAAAAAATTGTGGTACAAACAACCAAACCAAATCAAATACTTATATTAATATTAAAGTTAGTATAGCTGGCTAGCAGGCTAGTATAGTTGGCAAGCAGGCTAGTATAATTGGCCAGAAGGTCAGTATAGTTAGCTAGCTCGCTAGTGTAGTTAATGTAGTAGTAATAGCAGGCTAGTATAGTTGGCAAGCAGGCTAGGATAGCTGGCTAACAGGGTAGAATAGCTGGCTAGCAGGCTAGGATAGCTAACTGACAAGCTAAAATACCTAGCTGGCAGGCTAGGATTTTTTTTTTTTTTTTTTTTTTCACGCCGAGGAGGGGTGAATGTTCCTAACCGCACCATAGAGGAAGTCGTCACATCCTCCGTGTGTGGGGCCCTCACCCACTAAACTCCCCCCCTCGTCTCGTGGACTTGTGCCCACTCCGGAACTACGGTGGTATTACTTCGGAGTGGAGTCCTTTTGGCCATTTGGCCCCTTCGTGTTCATATCCGCGTCCGGATTGCGTGTCGTAAGTTGAGGAGACATTGACGTGTCTCCACTATTCCTTTAGATCAGGATCCCTTGTCGTTTTCCTTTGACACATGTGTCCGTATCAATTATGCCGGCGTGCCTGCCTGTTCTGCAGCCTCAAGGTCTCTCTTCTTCAGCCTTAGAATGCGCTCCACGTAATTCGCCACTGAGGCCCAATTTTCTCTGCTCGAAGTCATAACACCGACAATGTTAGCGGCCGTGATCATTCCGATTTCCGACGTCAGTACAGAGCGATAGCTCTGCCAGCGTGCACATTCGAAAACCGTGTGCTCTGCATCATCAATAACTTCCCCTTCTTCGTAAAGACAGTGAGGGGAAGCGGTCTTGCCTATCCTGTGCAGATATTTCCTAAAATATCCGCGACCCGATAGCATCTGCGTAACGTAATAGTTTACCTCTCCAAATTTCCGACCAATCCATGGCCTTATGTCCGGGATAAGTCTCGCCGTCCACCTTCCTCTATCTTCATCGTTCCATCGTCGTTGCCATCTTGAGACGGTGTTTTCCCTGAAGTGGCCGGTTATATGATCTCCAGCCGATTTCGCTCTATATATCTCCATCCGCTCTGCCGCCAGCAGATCCACAGGGATTGTACCTGCTATCACAAGTACGACTGGGGCGGACACTGTGCGATATGCCGACGTGATACGCAATGCAGCCGTTCTCTGTACCGATACAAGTGAGCTTGCCCGCTTTTTGACATCTAGCGTTTCGGCCCAAATCTCGCTCCCATAGAGCATAATACTGTTTCCGATCTCCATCAGGAGTCTCCTTCTCGTCGGTAGCGGTCCTCCAATATTCGCCATTAATCTGCTAAGCTGTCCAACGATCTTCTGGGCTTTGTTAGCAGAGTACTGAATCTGGTACGAAAATGTCAGTCTGGGATCCAGCCTTATTCCCAGGTATTTTACCGAGCTCTTGGTCCTGATTACCTCGTTTCCAATACTCATGCCCACGTGCAAAGGGATACGACGACCAGTGATCAGTAGTAATTCCGTTTTATGCATGGCCAGGTCTAGGCCGTGGGAATCCAACCACGTTTTTGTTCTTAATATGACACGTCTAAGTTTTCGCTGTGCCTCTTCCGTATTCCTGGCCGTAATAACAGCTGCAATATCATCCGCGTATCCAACCAAAAAAGTTCCCTCTGGCATATCCTCTCTCAGAATTCCATCGTAGTTAACGTTCCATAGGTCGGGGCCTAGGATAGATCCTTGTGCCGCACCTGATGTTATGAGCTTCACCTTTGGTCCCGAGCTTGTGTTATACACCAGCTGTCTGTTACTCAGATAACTACTTATCATGGCCAAGATGTAGATATGGCAGGCTAGGATAGCTATCTGGCAAGTAAGTATAGCTCGTATACCTGGCTCGCAAGCCAGTATAGTTGGCTAGCAGGTCAGTATAGCTAGCTAGCTCGCTAGTGTAGTTAGTGTAGTAGTAATAGCTGGCTAGCAGGCTAGTTTAGTTGGCTAGCAGGCTACTATAGCTGGCTAGTAAAGCTGGTAGCAGGCTAGTATAGCTGGCTAGCAGGCTAGTATAGCTGGTAGCAGGCTAGTAGAGCTGGCTAGCAGGCTAGAATAGCTTTCTAGCGGGATAGCATAGCTGGCTAGCGGGATAGTATAGTTAGCTAGCAGGATAGCATAGCTGGCTAGCTGGATAGCATAGCTGGCTAGTATAGCTGGCTAGCATGCTAGTATAGCTGACTTGCGGGATAGCATAGTTGGCTAGCAGGATAGCATAGCTGGCTAGCGGGATAGTATATTTGGCTAGCAGGATAGCATAGCTGGCTAGTATAGCTGGCTAGCAGGCTAGTGCAACTGGCTAGCAGGCTACTCTACTAGCTATCAGGCCAGACAGCTCAAGAATAGCTTTTCGTATAAATCCTTGATATTAAACAGGTTAAGTTATGCTACGAATACCAATTCACTTAATATTTTGGGCGAAATACTTCATATAAAATACTCTAAAAAATATTAAATTGAATAAATTTTTACATTTTAAATTACTAAGGGCATGAATGCAGTATAAATCTTTCATAAAATTTCACAATTAATGACACATAACTTTTTTTCTTTCGACTTTCACACGCAGGACTTTTCCAATGCCATAATACGGGCGGCAATCAGGAGTGGGCCTATACAAAGCGACAGCAAATAAAACACGATGATCTGTGTTTAACACTTGTACAATTTTCACGTGGCTCTCAGGTGGTTATGAAACTTTGCGATGATTCGGAAAATCAAAAATGGGTATTACGCGAAGGCGGTTTTGTGCGTCATCACAAATTAAATGTTTGTCTCGATGCACGAGATCATACCGAAATTGGTGTATCGGCGCAACGTTGCAATTCGGCGCTGGACACCCAACGATGGCTATTCACCACAACAAAAGCGTGAAAGGCAACAGGACACAATAATAGACCAACAGTAGTAGTAGAAGCAGCAATAACAGCAGCTTCAAACACCATGGAAGTAGATGGAGGGGGAAATTTAAGTTTAAAAAACTGAAAATAAAAAGACTTTATGTTATTTAAATAAAATTAATGAAAAAAAAAACAAAAAATAAGAAACAAAAGAAGGGGGTAAAATGGAAAACATAACAACTGAGAAGGAAGCATACATTTGTACACATACACACATACAGGAAGAAAAATAAAGGAAACGGAAACATTTCACAGCATCTCAACATTCTCTCACGCACACACATATACACACACACACTCATATGATAATCATTTAAATCGATGTACGTATCTAGCGACGAAAAGAATGAAACGGGAATGCAAAATTTTAATCAACTTTACATGGAGTTCGTTTGTCTGAAAATCAATACCAGCTTTATTGGGTGTGTGAAAATTAAAGGTACTTAAAGAAAAAGGAATGAAATTCACGAACATGAATATAACCGCAATAATGATGATGAAAATGAAGACGATGGTGTTGATTATTTATACATACTTGTTCTCATGCGATTGTTTTTATTTTAATTTTGTTTTTTAACCAGGGATATTAAAATTTATGTTTGTTTTTCGTTATGCTCTTATTTGTTAATAAATCTTCACGTTACATATTCTGTTAATTTTAGTGTTAAAAAATGATACAATTTTATTTCTTTTTTTTTACTTTACTGCTATTGCTTATGGCCATAGCTGATTCCATTTACTCCTTTTTTATTGTTTCGTTTTCTTTTCCTATTAATTAAGCAGAATATAATGATTTTTTTTTATAAATTTTCTCTTTCATTGTTTATCTCTCTGAAACTACATTTTCTCAATATGTATCTATTAAAATATTTATTTTTATATATGTTTATAGTAATGTTATGTATTTGTAATGTAAAAATTTTTTGTAGGTAATGACTGCAATTAAACTATAAAGATTGTTTAGAATTATTTTAGACAAATTTTAAAATAAACTGTAAACTTGTATTTCTTAAAATTCAAATAATTTTTTTCTTTAGCTGGTATGAGAGGTTAGGGTTTTATTTTTTGAAAAAAAAAAAAGATTTCTTTATTGCTAAACATAGAAGCCTAATACCTGCTCTTCCTCTTCAGAGATGGCAAATATTTTATCATCACTACATTATTGTCAAATTCGAAAATTCGAAATTGACAATAATTCGAAAGAGGGTTATCTGACAAATAAAGCTAGAATTGGCCAAATGTTCACGTACGTTCTTTTATAGCATATGAAAAGAATGCAAATACCTACCAGTGTTGCAAAACTGAAATTTTAAAATGGTACTGAACTATAACTGAGAAAGTACTTTTTTGCATTAAATGGTACATATGTACATACATGATTGGTCATTACAAACATTAAGTTAGAATTACGACCCAGTTTCTCCAGCCACTTATTTTATGTGTGCTAATTTTATACATGCATGGCGGGACCTACTGTTTAAAGTCGACTCCGAACGACAGATTTTTGAGAAACTATTCATGGCAATTTTATTTACACTCACAGATTTTTTGCCAGAAGAAAGTCGCCGGAGAAATATTTTTTCATATTTCGTTTTTACGGAGATTTCTGACATGTGGTTTTTAAATATTTAATTCACATATAGGACAAAAACAGCTGATTCGGAACGTAACAAAACGAAAAAGCCCCGTTTAGTTAAACGTCGATGAAACGTAATATAACATACGTTCGTTTTTAGCACATGAAAAGCAATGCAAATGCTTACCGAAATTATATTACTGTTCCACAAGCGTATTCACTGCTTATCGTATTCTAAAAACGAACGTACGTTCCGTGGACGTTTGGCTAACCGGACCTAAAGCCTAATTCTATCTTTAGCATTGCGTTGAACATATTGCTAATGCATGAATTGTTGAAATTACAAGACATTAAATATGTAATAATCAAAAAGTACTGAAATCATCGCGGGGGTACTGCGGTATTTTTGAAATGAAATAGTACTAAAAAAAGTACAAAAGTACTGAATTTTTCAACACTGATAATTTGGCTAATTCTAGCTTTTGGGTGCTGGAAGAAGTAATTCTAACAGTAATTCATTTATTTTGTCTGTCATAGTACATATTTTATGTGTAAACTATTGCATTATCCTGAAGGAAAAAATATGGCCTCTTGGTTTACTTAATTACTGTTATAGTTTGATATAGTATCAGGCGATTATGTTTTAATTTTTAGGATAATTTTTAAAAAAATGTTCCACGAGACTTTCTTCCCTCTTAGATGGAGTAGCTTTTTCTCTGCAAAAACTCGGTATGGTATAGTCCATCTTGCAAGCCTCCATGTCATCGAGTTTCTAATGTATGATGCTTGCTGTATAACTGAGTGTCGCGAAAGTGTTTGACCATCCCTAACACTTTGTACTTCAATGTTTATTCATCAAGCCTTGAACTGTTCTCGATTTGTTGAGTTGTGGTACGAAGGAGGGAAATTATTACTGTCGACACACGACAGCGTTACTTTGCATTAAATACTTACTAGTGCGATTTAACACTGATAGAGAACAGTTTCTGCATTTAGTATTGGTGTGTGTTGGATTGTTAGACGTAAGGTCACGGTTCAAACCCCAGGTAAGACATCAAAACGACAATATGAAAATATTTCTTCGGCGACTTCCTCTCAGCAGATTTCTGGCAAAAACTCTGAGAGTAAAAATTGCCATGAAAAAGCTTCTCAAAAAATCTGTCGTTCGGAGTCGACTTTAAACTGTAGGTCCCGCCACTCATGTATAAAATTAACGCACACAACATGAGTGGTGTTGAGAAGCTAGGCCGTAATCCTGACTGAAGGGTTGTAATGGCCAATTATGTATGTATGTAATGCGATTTTACCCTGATAGACGACAGTTTCTGTATTTAGTATTGGTGTTGATGTTGGTATTTATTTCGAAATTAAACGGATAGAGGGTATAATGTACGGTTATCAGCTATTCTGAAACCTTAAATTTTTTATTAGAATATAGGCGGTATTGAATTAACTAACTTACCCATAAAGTTAATGCGAATTATCATCGGTTTTTAGGTAACAGAACGTTCGAAATCCGAGCATGGTGTCGAACGTGAAACTAAGAGAACTACCCACTTTCATCCGGAGCTCGGTGTAGGTCAAGCTCACCATTGACGGTTTATGAAAAGTTGGCTTACCTCATACTGGGTAACACAATGGGTCATTGGGCCACCAAGTAAACTTGTCTGTGAACGGAAACCGGCTAACCTAGTTTAATTTAATGCGCATTAAGATGATAGATATTTCATTTAATATATATTTCAATTAATGCGTGCGTGGTAATGTCGCATTGAATGTTTTTAGGAAGTCGATGTAGACAAGATTTCAGATCACCATTATTGCCTTTCCATAGATGGTTTACTTGATCGCTGCATTAGTGCTTTCCTTTTGCCATTTGTATTGCAATGTACTTTAGAAATTTTAATCAAGAGTTTCGACATTCCTACTGAGACTATAAAAAAATTTTTGTCTATGGATTTATAAAAGAAAACAAAAAAACAAAATGAGAAAAATCCATTGTTCTTGATCCTAAAATTTGTTTTTATTATTTTTATACATTCTTATATTTTTTTGTATATACACCTAATTCTGTTTTTACACGGTAGATTGGTTCCAGAAAAAACCGTGTAAAAAAAACCGTGTAAAAAAAGACACTGATCGTATGCAAAAATAGGTAATTGGTTCCTAACCTCTAAAACCTATTAAAATTAGTGAAAAACAAGGATGTTTTAAGAAGAAGTATTCATGTTTATTTTATTAAATCACATATTATATAATGTTTATTTTTACAAGCATAGTTATTAAAGATAAAAAATGCCTTCTAAGCTTAAAAATAATATGAATTAAATGTTCAGGCAAGTTAAGGAACTAAAAACAATTTAGTTAAACAGCTATGTTGTTAACGAAAAGGATAAGGTAAAAAAATAAGTGATAATCATGAATACAGGAACGAACATAAATTTAATTTCTGTCATCAGTTATTCGCATTCGCTTGCTTCGAACGCGTATACAATCACTATCATCGCTGGAATAATTTTGAACTGGACTTTCTCTTGCTCGTACAGCATCTACATTTTTAACAATGAACTCTGTTATGGGACGTTGTTCACCTATTCTAGCTACCTCTTCGTAACGAGCCATACATGCACATTGACCAGTAAATTTGCTTGTACGGGCAAAAAGGGTATTCCCTTAAATTTGTGATATGAACATACTTTGCAAAAATTAAATTTGACAAAAAAATTTAAGCACAAAAAATTTTAAACCGTGCTAAATGGAATAAAATCGTTTAAAAAAAATTTTAAATATTTTATTTTCAAACCGTGTTATATCAAAACCGTGTAAAAAAGACCGTGTAAAAACAGAATTAGGTGTAATCTAATTTAAATGCCTTCCAATTAATGTTTCCTGTTTTACGATATACATACATACAATACAATATTATTAAATACGATATTAAAGTTTTTACCATCAATCTATTGATTAGTATTAAGTGTCAATTAATTCTTAAGTAACAACGGTAGACGAATATATTTAAACTTATAAAATTATTATAAACAATTATATTTTATTTTATTTTTCCTTTCAATTATAAGTCTTATAAAGAAATTTCTGTTAAAGTACTTAATGAGAGAACGACTACATATATCATAAAAACCTCATTACGCCCTAAAATCATTACATACAGACGACACATACAATTTATATATACAAGGCATATTATAAAATTAAAAAACAAAAACAAAAAACATATTCATTTGAAATAATTAAATAAAACTTTATATAACAATAATAATAATAATAATAAATAATAACAATAAAAAAAATTATAAATAAATTTAAATCATATGTATGTAAATAAATATTTAATAATTATTTCTTTGTTTGTTTTTTTATTTTTATTTTAATTGTATTTGTAAATGTATTTTGTATTAAAAAAAAATTAAAAATTAAATAAAATTTAAAATGAAAGAGAAATTCTCAATGGGAAATATTTTAATGAAATTAAATGAATTATAATCGAATATAATAATTTCGGTGTTTTTGTTATTGTTTAAAATATTTTGATAAAATTTAATACATAAACAAATGAAAAAAACAAAAATAACGAAAGTATTGTTATATGTAATTGGCTTAAATGTTGGATAAAATAAGAAAAAAAAACATAGAATTTTTTATTTATAATTTTAGTAAAAAAAAAAAACCTAACCAACCTACAAAATTATACAATAATATCAAATAATAAAAATACACTGAGAAAAAAAACGAATAAAACTAAAAAATTAAATAAAAATTAATATGAAGTATTTATTTGATTTATTTGTGTCCGCTCATGATTCCATCGAGGGGACTGCCACTTCTACCTATTTATTTGATACAAGTGTTTGACTATACTTTTAAGGGGATGGAGATTAATACAGAAAATTTGAAACAAGTGTAGGGAAAAATAACGGGTTATCTTATTAAAGTCTCTATGGTGTCACATGGATATTTTTAAAGTTCGAAAATTTAGAAACAGAATGATAAAGGAACTTGTTTTATATTTTTTTGTTCCTTTAAGAAATATATCCTCGTTACTTTGATTATTCTATCATCTCGTTACTTTGATTATTTTGTTTCAGTTTCATTAAAAATATTTCTCTAATTAAGGTGATTGGCCTACTGTAGCAGGTCATACAATGGTATAGTTGAGATCTATAGTCGCATAGATAAAGGGTGTTTTTTTTATAGAGGTATAGAACTTTAAGTTGGCATTACTTTTCAAGATAGCGACCGATTTAACAGTTGTCAAGTGATTTATTCTCAGTTTGGTTTGGCACTTCATCATGAATAGACTCACGCCTGAACAACGCTTGCAAATAGTGCAATTTTATTTCGATTTATTTAAAGACACGTTTGGTGACCCCCTAATTTCACGTTTTGGACCTGTGAATTGGCCTCCAAGATCTTGTGATTTAACACCGCTATACTACTTTCTGTGGGGCTATGTAAAGTCATTGGTCTATGCGGTAAAGCCACAAACGCTTGACCATTTGGAAGACAACATTCGCCGTGTTATTGCCGATATACGGCCACGAATGTTGGAAAAAGTCATCGAAAATTGGACGTCCAGACTGGATTACATCCGCGCCAGCCGTGGCGGTCATATGCCAGAAATCATATTTAAAATGTAATGCCACAAGATTATCTTTCGGATAAATAAAATTCATGTCAATCGAATAATCTATCGTTGTTTTATTGCAACTTAAAGTTCTATACCTCTATAAAAAACACCCTATATAATACCTACTGTATGCATGTGCTGGGTTGTTCACTGAGATCTATTCTTTAGCAACAAGTGGCGCTGCCTGATATTCTGTTATTCTGACATTTTTTATTTATATTGGCCGCGCATGCTAGACGGATTCCCGGACATATTATTGAGATCTCTTCATTTTTGCTATTCAGAAACTAAAATGCAATTTTTTCTGTCTTCATATGGATTTGAAACTGAATTTTAAACCTATTCTGTTTTAGTACGACCAACACTCAGGCGATGGCTCCTACATTATGTGTTGGAACTAGGAAAATAAGTTATGGGGAGGAGGAAAGAGGAGGTAGCGTTAATGGACACTAGATTGAAATTTCTTTATGTCACAGGTGATATGAAACACTTTTGCAGAAGAGGAGTTGCTCATACATTCCACCTAAAGAACGAACCTTATCGATCATGCAGTGTGCGATCCATTGGCCAATCGGCCACAAAAGGATGTGCTCTTCGAGAAAGGCGAGCCTGACGTATGAATACATGATTCCCGGAACAAGTCCCCCACTGTGTAACAATGACTCCAAAGGACAGATTTAAGAAACTTTTCTAGAAATTTATGACTTTTAGAGTTTTTGCCGGAAAACTGCTGAGAGGAAGTCGCCGAGGAAATATTTTTCACATTTCGTTTTGTTCGAGATTTCTTAGATGAGGTTCGAACTACGGTCTCTTTTAAAAAAATCAACACATAACCTACTAGACTATAGTGACTCCAAATTGGTTGTTATTTATTCAGTGTGTGTGTGTTTTTTTTTAAATGGTGGTCTGTTTGGGCAAAGAAAAATCATCTTTAGCGATGAGGCTCTTTTTACTTGAGATCCAATGCATCACGAAATAGTAAATGTTTGTTGTGGGGTTTGGTTCTATGACGCCACCATAGATCTGTAAATTTTTGAGTATGACTAGGCTTTGATAGTGATTACCTAGCACCATGATTACCCATTTCTTTTGTCCAGAATTGGATGATCTAAACACTAACTACATGTGGCTTTAACAGATCGGTGCTATATGCCACACCATGCCGAGATCAATTTCACCTCGTTAGACTTTTTCTTGTGGGGTTTTCTTAAGGCGTAGGTGTATGCGAATAAGCCACAAACCATAGCTGTCCTTAAAACCAACATAAATCATGCCATCGGACAAATTCAGCCTGATTTATGTGGCACAGTAAAGGTCACTTACAGAAAGTTTCGTTAACTTCTTATCGGTTTGTTTAAATAATAGTCTGAAGCTTTTGCGTAGACTAACCATCTGGTTTTTAGCTCATACTTATCAGATAATATTTTTCTATTACATTCAGGCAAAATATTTTCTTCAAGGATTCTTTTTATAGTTTTTTAGCCCGAACTTACGAGTTTATCGTTTTCTTGTGATAGCAGTGAGTATCACTATTGTACCGACTACTTTAATTGTTGCCAGACAGAAGCTCATTACCAGTAATTTTTTATATTTATCGCCAGTCTGCTTTATTTTAAAAGTTTTTTATTGAATGCAGGCATCTGTTACCAGTTTTGCAAATTTCTGAACAAACTTAAGCCTTAAAATGCAGTTGTTGCCCATGGATACTGCAATAAAAAGGGAAGGAAAAAGGGATACTTCCCAAATTTTATGGCCTATTAATTCAACACTTGCTTTACAATCTTGTGTATAAATTACCAAACTTTTCTATTGTAGACACAAATAATCGGATAACCTTTGCATCTTATAGATCACAGAGCTGACATTCATAAAATATTCTTTGAAAACAATTTTTTGTATTTCATTAAATAAAATCTGAAAAACAAACAAAACAGAAAACAAGATAACATAACAGCAATTTAACACGATTTAAAAAAGTTAATAAAACAAAAATGAATCCAAAAAAAAAAAAAATAAGAAGAATTTTCTGTTATTGAACACAGAAAACTGAGGGGAAAATCTGCTTCCATAGTAACATAGACAACGAGCAAATGAATGTCATTATAATTTAAAAGGATTTAATGTTCCTAATTATATGCTCTTATTCCAGTTGCTGTCTGTGTTTTTTTTTGCAACAAAATATAAGAGGATTAAATGAAATCAATTTAAAGAATTTTCAAGTATTGCCTCCTTTCACCAGGCATTACAATTTGCTCAAGTACAAGAACTTCGTAGCTAATAATGAAACAATTTTTACAACATCATTAAACTATTACTGCCTATAGTGGAGCATAACATCAGGCATAATCAAGTTTTCATTCAAAAGAAATAACAAAGGGAGAGCGAGAGAGCGAGAGAGGGAGAGAGAGAGAGGGAGAGAAATTAAAGCCACTGTAATTGTTGCATGATGAATTAAACAATTTTTGTTGTTTGAGAAGGTCAAAGTTGCGATTATGCGTCTTAAACATAATAAAGCGGCATGTCCTGATGGCCTCCCCGGTGATTTGTTTAAGACCGGATATAAAGAGTTGGTAGGGCGCATGCACCAACTTGTTTACAAAATATGGCTAGAGGAAAGTATGTCCAACGATTGGAACCTCAGTGTCCTAAAGTACTGTCCTAAAAAGGGAGACCCTACGATATGCGCCAATTACAGAGGTATAAGCCTTCTTCCTATCGCATAAAAGGTTCTTACAGGCATATTGTGTGAACGACTGGAGCCACTCGTCAAAACACTGATTAGATCTTATCAGTGCGGCTTCAGACCTGTCAATTCCAGCATCGACCAGATCTTCACACTACGCCAAATCCTCGGGAAGACCCACGAAAAACAAGTCGACACACACCATCTTTTCGTTGACTATAAGGCAGCCTTCGATAGCCCCATAAGGGAGTTTGTTTTTGCCGCAATATCTGAACTCGTTATACCTGAAAAGCTGATAAGGCTATGCAGAATGACGTTGAGCAATTCCTGCAGCTCCGGTAGGAAAGGATCTCTCCTAACCTTATTATGCGTCCTCTTCAACTTCGTCATGGAGAGTGTTCTGCGAAAGGAGGGAGTGCATCGCAATGGAACTATATTTCAGAAAAGCGTCCAGTTGCTTGCGTATGTTGACGACATTGACATCATAGGGCGGACCAAGCGAGTGCTATTGAATGGGAGTCTACTAAGATGGGTCTGGCAGTAAATGCGGGCAAAACAAAGTACACGTTATCTACAAGTAAAGACGTGAGGCATATTGATTCTCAGATTACGGCCGATAACTACACTTTTGATACATTCAAGGAATCAAACGCAGGATCTTTCTTGCCAATAGGTGGTCTCAATAGGCAATCGAGTACGGCAAAACTAATACTCTAAAGACGCTCATCCTACATGTGCTTATTTATGGCGCAGAGGCATGGACCCTATCAAGCGCTGATGCCGCAGCCTTGAGAGTATTCGAGAGAAAAGTTCTACCCAAGATCTTCGGTCCAGTGCGAGTCGGCGATGATATCCGCATCCAATCCAAAAGTGAGCTGTATGAGTTCCTCAACGACATAGACGTTGTGCAGCGTATTAATATCCAGCGGCAGCGCTGGCTCGGCCATGTCGTTCGAATGAAGGAGGATGCTCCATGCGAATTTATCAAAATTCATCAAGTCAAAGTAAAAAGAAATGCTAAGGAATGAAAAGAGCAAAATGGTTTTGTTTTTGCCATTTCCCATACAAGGATACAAATTGATACGGAAAGATTTTAAAATTTTAATGTGTGCGAATTGTTATCATCTCTCTTTCACTTATCTGGGAATTCATTTTTAATGCCTTTCCAGGCATATCTTTCATTTATAAATTGCCATTTATCTGTACTTAAGGCATTTACCATGAATCAAAAAATGAAATGAAGGAAAATGTCTTGCAAACGGATGGTAATGGAGGAGGTAAACGAAAATGAAAAAAGGAAAAAATATAAAGGATTAAACGTTGCTCATAAATAATGTCATTTTTGTAGTAAAAATGTAAAGAAATACATACTTTAGCCCTTTGAAATTTATTGCACGTAAAGGGTCAATAAAATATTCTTTACTATACATACCTTACTATATAAAAGCAAAACATATAGTGTAGTATAGTAAAACAGATCGTTGAGGAGGTGTTAATGAAAGCTAAACGAATTTATTAAAGAATATATTTTATGTCCATACGACTAGAAATAAATGCCGTTCAATTGGAAACATGCTCTTATCCTAACTAAACTTGTATTGTTATGCCTTTCACGATGGGCTTTCTTTCTTTAAATTCATATATAATGAAGTGTGTGTAAGATATGATCGGAACTATTAATTTGTTTGAATATTCGTTTAAATATTCGCTCTGGGTGTAGCTGAATTTGACCGATAACATGGATTATGTTGGATTTATGGCAGCAGTATTTTTGAAATGTTAGCTACTTAAGGAAAACTCCATAAAAAAAAGTCTAACGGCGACAAATAGCATAAACCTCATCAACAGTAAGATGACCATGCCCTCAAATCGCACGTGCAGTATAGCGAATGTGGCATGAGCTGTGTAACAAAAGCTCCATTCTTTTGATACCACATATCGTTGGCATCCAGACCATCCAATTCAGGCCAAAAGAAGTTGGTAATCATTTATCTATAGCGTTCACCATGATGCCCTGGCCAACGTCGACAGATAACTCCACCAGTTTAAAATCCACAACAAACTGACACTTTTTCGAGATGCATTGGATGCTCTTGGATCTCATATTCGTTGCAAATTTGTTTAATTTTATTTGTTTTTCTACTTATTTAATCAGAAATGGGGCTAATCGCTGAATATGAGATTTTTAATGAAAATTTGGGTCAGCTGCCAAGAGATATACAGCTTTATCGCGAACCCATGCCATTGTCTATAGTCGTTCATGGTAAATTAACAAAACAGCAGAATAAAGGACAACTAATATGGCAGATGTAGCTTTAACAAGATGGCCGTTATCAACTGTCAAAGTTTGGAAGGCCCATATAACTACTTACCATTTTCAAAGCTCTAATTAACCCGCATTGCTATTTGAAAAAAAGAAAGAGACAAGTGAAATCGATTCTAGAAGTCTTATTTGTATCGAGTTTTCAACAAAAAACAAAATAATAAGGCGACAGAAATAGGAATAGTTCCCGCAATTTGATACGGCGTGGCCATTTTATAAAGCGTCAGCTATTAAGGGCAGGACTTTGAACATCAAAACTGGTTGGACTGCCGTTTTCATTTGTTTACTGCTTTTTTCTATTGATAAAATAGCTCTTCGCCAATGTAAATTCAATACGTATGCGTTTTTTACATAAGACCCACTTTTTCAAGCAGCTCCAAACATTGGTTTGTTTATCGTTTAGCTCCTGATCAGTCGCAATCATTTTTTATGACACGTACGGACTTTACAATTTTCATTGTTTTATTAAAGCTTTGACATTTTATATTATATATATATAGTAGGTAGTCCGTACTTTGGGATATGCACGCCATTCACAATTTTAGCCGACAGACTAGTGTTCCAGAACCACAAATTGAAAAAATAATTTATTATTGCTTACATCAGAAAGAAAATACTTTTGACGGAAGGAAGTATTTTCTGAACAAACCTCGAGTAGTAGACGATTATAAAACGAGTTGGACAACTTTGTTTGAGAGTACTGTAGAGTATCAAATAATACTTGTACCATAGTAAAGATTGTTGTTTACCGACTTACGTTATCCCCGGCTATCATTATTTTCATGTCCTGCAGGACGTAAACACCTTTTAGTTTTCTGTTTTTTTTTTTTCTTTGCAATAAATTTTGTTTCCATAGTCAAAGCCATCTCTCTAAGTTGCCTATTTATCATCTAAGCAAGGCAAATATTTATTTTCATTTTAAATGCTTGACCTTCCGTTCCAAAAAAGAAATTCTTCGGAAAAAGTGGGCGAAAACAGAGAGTCTTAAAGAAAGGACAGATAGACAGGTTAAGCCTCTTCTTGATAAACTTTTAAATGGGCATTCTCTTTTTATTATTAATGACGCACACTGTCGCGATTTCATATAACGAGTGGCCAAAAATAGAAGGAGTAATAGTAGAGTAATGAAATTTGGCACACCTATATTAATTGGTAAAATATAATCATACTTCAAATTTGGTCATTTAAAGTCAAAGGATTCGTGTCCTTCCCATATATCCTGAAATTAAAAATTGTTATAACTTGGAGGAAAAAAAAGATATGTTAATAAAATTTGATACACTTATTAGCTTTAACATGCTTAATACTTCCTCCAAATTTCGTTCAATTTGGAGCAAGGATACGCCCACCTTAAAAATGTCCTTTTTCAAAAAAGTATCAAAAAGACATAAACATTTTGAATATATACTTTTTTTGAATCGGAAATTATGATTTAAATGTTTTACTAACTCATTAAAATTTAATTTTCTCACATTCTTAGAAAATTATAAGGATAAATTTTTACCATAGCTGAAATACTAATTAAACAATATTTTATTAAACAATTTAAAATTTGTTTATATATATTAAAATACTTAAATTTATACATATAAGTGAAAAGACACTTATACTTGCTTCCTAATTGAATTTATTTATGTTTAAATATAAAAAATCGATGATCTAGAAAAATTTACATCACTTCCTCAACTCAGTTTCAAACCTACTTTTTCCACGTCTATATTTTGTCCTATTATTACTAATTTTTAAAAGAATGAATTTTAGTTAGTCCTTCTCTATATCTGCTACAAATCTTTGAATACTATTTTCCACAAATTGTACAATATGATGCAACACATTTGTTGTATTATTTTCCTTAAGCTGAATCCATTGCTCAAAAATATTACGAATCTGCAATGATGTTGATACTAAAAACATTTATAACGCCCACAAAAGCAGTCAGAAGCAGCTGAAATTTATATATGTTAAAGTACATACTTGTGGCAATAAAATATCAAAAAATTTCAAAAGTGATATTGGGTGTTTTTTTAATTCCCTACTGAAGTTAATAAATGTATGAAAATTTTAATTTTTTGAAGACCTGTACTTTGGCTAAGGATATTTCACATATGATTAATATTTGTAAACAATTATAGCGTTGTAATTACAATTACATACCTGGCTTACAATTCTATTACAAATAATTAAGCCGTTACCAAAAGAATTTTTGAATTTTAACTATGGCAAAAATATGTCAAATTTCAAGTTTTCGCACAAATTTTCTATATTGAATAAGAATTCTTAACTTTGAGATTCAATAACTAAAAAACTAGGCAAAAGTTTTTAAAAAAATTTTATATATCAACTAATAGAAGTGTTTTCTATAAGATAAAGTTAAAAAAATAATGAATTTCCCACATTGATTTTAACCATTTTTGGCCACGCTCGCGACAGTGTGTGACGTTTTAATTCAAAATATAATGTCTTGATGGACAATACGGTTAGAATACGAAAAACCTATCTTTAAATGTCAATCTTTACTTTAAATTTTTTTTCTTTGAAAAGAATATGTATTGTCTGCATCTTCATTCTACACTCTAATGAACCTATTGAATATGGTACAATACAAAATTCGTTTCCTTTAAATGAAAATGAAAAATAATTACAGAATTTCGTTTAAAAATTAAAATTTTATATGAAGTCGTGGTGAACAGGAATATGCACAATTTTTCCTTCAATTGTTCTTTTATTGCTAACCGCATACATTACCATTCTTATATAAAGAAATTATGTGCCATGTCAAGTAATGTATGTAACTGAATGTGTTAAAATCAGCACTTTGTTTTGTGTAAATGTTTGCGGTTTCATTATTATTTTTACTTTTTTTTTTAAAGACTTTTAAATGAAAACAAAAATCCATCATCCATCGTACTTCAATGGCATAATAACAGAAGCCTTGAAGGACATTTATGTCACATCCACTTATTCATTATTTTATTCATTATTTCACTCATTCTATCGTTCATTTAATCACTTATGCATTTGTTCATTCATTCATTTCTTTTGTCACATGAGTAATTGACATTGTATTCGCATTGAACAATATTTTCCTTTCCTTATTTTTATTGGTGAAATCTTCTTCTCCCATTGTATAAATTTTTATTGAGTACTTTCATTAGTTCGATTTTTAAGGTGTAGTAAAAAGAAACATAATTGTAGTCGCTGTAGTCTACTAGGTAGTGTTTGGCTTATTAGGCGTAAGGCTATGTTGCAAACGCCAGGTCAAACATCTCCAACAAAACGAAATATGAAAACATATTTCTTCGGCGACTGCCTCTCAGCAGATGTCGAGCAAAAACTCTGAGTGTAAATAGAATTGCCATGAAAAGGACTCAAAAATATCTGTCATTCGGAGTCGACTTTAAATTGCTCGTCCCGCTACTCATATATAAAAATTAAGACACTCTATGTAAGTAGTCGCCGTAGTCGAGTAGGTAGTGTGTTCGCTTCTTAGACGTAAAGCTCGGATTCGAGCCCCAGGCCAGACATCAAAACGAAATATGAAAAAAAAGATTTCTTCGGCGACTTCCTCTCAGCAGATTTCTGGCAAAAACACTGTAGGTCCCGCCACTCAAGTATAAAAATAAGGCACACAACATGAATGGTGTGAGAAGCTAGGCCGTAATCCTGAGTGAATGGTTGTAATGGCCAATTATGTATGTATGTATGTATGTATGTATGTATGTATGTATGTATGTAATATAAGAGTCATGGCTACCAAGAGTGGAGCGCATCGCAAGAGTAAAATCTTCCATGATTATGGAAGTGGCCAATAAACTGAAAAAGGAAAGCTTCAGACTATTGTGTAAGCAAACCGATAGGAAGCTAACGAAACTGTAAGTGTCTGTAAGTGTCCATTACTCTAGCACATATATCAGGTTGAATTTGACCGGCGGTAGGAGTTATGTTGGCTTTGACGATCACTGTGGTTTGCGGCTTATGCGCAAACAAATTTGACTTAAGAAAACCTTTAACGGAATTAAATCCAACAATTTCGGTGGCACATTACCTCCATGTGAGATGTTCATGCCCCGATCGCTCGTGCAGTATGTCAAATGTGGCATGAGCCGTGTGGCACGTATCACTGTTCTGTTCAAACCACATGTCGTGGGTATTTAGGCCATACAATTCAAGCTTATAGAAGTTGGTAATCATTGTCCTATAGTAACGACTAGTACTACAGTGACGGTCTGACCCATTCATACAGAAATGGCCGGTGAAAACGATGTCATTTGCCTTGAGTTTCTGGATCAGTACAATTTTGTGCGGCTAAATGTCCAAGACCTGATGCAAAATCCACTCAGTTGTGGCCTTTGAATGGACGAGGTTTTGTAAGCGAAAAGAAATTGACTGCCTCGGATTTTCCGGCACACTCTTACGAACAGTAGCGATGTTTTCTTCATATCTCGCGTTTGGACGACATCCGGGTGTTGGTCTATCGTTTACTAAACTAGTGGATTTGAATAAGAATACACACACACATTAAGAATAGTCCTCTCAGTAAATGATTATGATTTTATTTGCTAAAAAAAAGTGAAAAGAACAATTCAACTACATTAGCAGCTCAGTATGTCCAAGTTACATAACAGGTCAATCAAGAAGTCTTCCGTAGAAACTACACAATTGGGCCTCTGCCAATGTGTAACTGAAACGGAAGTCTTCAGTTTACTTTTTTCATTTTTTCTCCTTTCTCACGCCTTGTTTTTATTACACTTATCTTGCTAATGATTATCTTTTAAGCAAACTTCAATTGACTTGATAACTATTTTGATTGCATGTACAGCTGTAGCCAACGATTTAAGACGTTTGTCGGTTGATTGTTGACCAAATTATTTAAGAACTGAAAAAATAGAAGAGAATTGTAAAAGAAGTGAGAATTTTCAAGATAAAATTTTAGAAATGAAAAGGAAAAGGAAAACATGAAAGACAACTATGGTAAGTCAATTCATTTGTATTATTTTTTTGTAGCTCTTACTGAACACATGTTACTTTTATTTGTTGTTGTTTTCAGTTTTGGTTCTTTTGCTACTTCCGAAATTTTCATTTTTCTTTTCGATTTGTTTGCCTTGTATGCTCTTGTCTCTGTGCAAACATCTCATATAGAATTCCACCAATTGAACAATTTATACTCTTCGTAGCAGTCATCGGAAACTGATAGTGACTTTCAGTGTTCTCTAGGAGGACATGGTTATTCGATGTTAAAACAAATAAAAAGAAATCAAAGTTTTTCTCCAAATAGAATATCTCTCTCTTGCTCTGTAAATAATGATGAGGGGTGGTGCCTTTTCAAGGAATAAAAAGTTCTAAGAAATGTTGCAAAGAAAATGATAGAGATTCAGTTCTCAGTAGAGTTTTGCCATCGGAAATGAAAGTTTGTTTTCCAATTCAATTCCTTTCTTTTACACTTTGACTTGGTTTACTTTAATATTTTCTCATATTTTACGTCAAAACTCTTTGAATTGCTAGGGCATGTGATAGGAACTGTATGAAGACTTTTGCCAACAACTCATATTCACATTGTTTTAATGAAGTAACGAGGAAAGAAGGTGTTGCGAAACATGATAGAATGCGCCCAATGGGTTGCAAATAACTTAGCAGTGCAATAAATTCAACTTCATTGATATTAAAAAATAGGATCTTGCAACAGGGATATCCAACCTGCTGTAGTTAATAATAGTCATATTGTTTAAGCTACATCTGTAATATCTGTTGTTATTTTTTCAGTTTGTTTTGCCAAAGTACCATGGATGACCAAAGACAATAATGTTCGTTCATTGACCCTTTTTATCATCGAAAAATCATATTCAGCGATGAGACCCATTCCTGTATAAATGGGTACGTACACAAATGGCAAATTTGGCACGATATAAATCGACATGAGATACAATAGCATGCAGTGCATCCCGAAAACTGTCGCTATAGTCTAGCAAGTCGTGCGTCTGCTTATTTGGCGTGAGGCCTGGCTTCAAACCAAATGACAAACATCTCCAGCAAGACGAAATATGGAAAAAGTATTTCTTCGGCGACTTCCCCTCTGCATATTCCTGGCAAAAAACTCTAAGAGTTAATGAAATTGCCATGAAAAGTTTGTCAAAAAAATCGGTCGTTCGAAGTCGCCACTCATGGATAAGATTAACACATACAACATAAGTGGGGTGATAAGCTATGTCGTGGTTGTAATGACCAGTTATGTATGTATCAGAGATCAGCAATGAATCGTTTTTTCGCGACTCATAAGTACTCATGAAATTTTGAGTATGAGTATAAGTATGAGTATAAGTATGGGTATGAGTATGAGTATGAGTATGAGTATGAGTATGAGTATGAGTATGAGTATGAGTATGAGTATGAGTATGAGTATGAGTATGAGTATGAGTATGAGTATGAGTATAAGAGTATTGAAATTCAACTACTCTGATTCATTCCTACTCACTACAACATTGATTTATAAGTACAGGTTGCAATGAGTATGAGTACAACGTTGACATCAAACTTATAACATTCGAAATATGTTTGATTCATACGCCTGCTCATTCAGATTCATAAATTTATAAAAATAATTGTAATACTCATAAATGATTAGAGTGATTCGAATCATTCATCCAAGTTTACAGTCTTAGTTGTTGTTGTATTTAAAAAAAAAAAGAATAAAGGAAAAGACAAAGACAGCAAGCAAAGCAAACACGCAACCTTCTAGTGAGTATTGTAGTGTTCGTACGCGAGTCATAATTAGTTTGTGATTCTTGTAAATGTTGAGTAAAGGAGAGTCGAAATTAGCAACATAATGCGTATTGTTAAGTGTGAGTACAATGAGTACTTCAAACTTTGAATATGAGTAATATGAGTATGATATTAAAATAAGTATGAATGCGTATAAGTATCAGAAATTATGAGTATGATTCGAATCTACTCATCTTTTTGAATACTCATTGCTGATCTCTGGTGTGTTTGAATTTTGAGCTGGTGGCTGGTGAGAACGACATTGGCCAGGCTATCTTTTGGCCTGAATTGGATGATCTAGACACTACCGATGTGTGGTTTTAAAAGGACGACGCTACTGGTCATACTGCTCGTATGTATACTGTACGAGCCATTTCAGAACCTGGTCATCTCACAAGGAGGTGATGTCATCGCGCCACTAAGATTTTGCGATTTGACTCCATCAGACTTCTCTTTTAGGGATTTCTGAAGTCGAGAAGCCACAGCTGTTCTCAAGGCCAACGTAATCCATGCTATCTGTGAAATTCAGTCTAATTTATGTGCCAGAGTCATGGAAAATTGAACATTTCGAATACGCTCCACCCAGAGATGCCATGGCGACAATTAGAACGATGTTATATTCCAAACAACAAACAAATTTTGCTAATATCTCACCCAGAGACTTTGTTTTATTTCAGTTTAAGGATAGGAAGAGCTCTTTTTCCTGTGGCGTCACATCGGGCCGCCGCTATGCATGCTTAAGAGTGCTTTGGTGATCAAAGCTACCACTTCGACCTATCTTAAAAGGATTCTTCAATTCAAATGTCTGCATATAAATCAGTTTTTTCCTTTCAAATACTGCCTGTTATAAACATGGCTTACAAAAATACAAAAATATTTTCAAAATCCCATTTATACACCAACATTATGGTGCACATACCCTTGGTGACCCTCAAAAGCAGTTGCTTTTGTCGTTTGTCTGTTTGCTTTCAAAAGTAATTAAGAACACCTTTTACCCTCAACTAACCCCTGGAATGTATACTCCAACCTACATACATATATGGAATCTATAGAATCTCTAGAAGCTGCATGCACGTTACGTGTGTGTTAGTTAAAGTTAACTGTTTGCCAAGTCACGAACACATTTGTAAACATATTTTACTCACATTTTCTTTTCTTTTATTTTCAGTTTGTTTGGTCGTCTATTCATTCATTCGTTTATTGTTTAAAATTCATTTTCAGATCCATTTTTATTTCTTTTTCTTTTGTTTGTGATTGTGAATGGCCAACCGTATGGTGTCCATTCAGAGGTAAAAATTTGTTTTTAAAATTTAATTTAAAAAAAAATAATTTTTCTTGGGAGGTTTTAGTTGTTAAAATATTTTTGAATAGGAAAATTTATAGAAAAGTTAAAAGAAAGACGGAGGAAAAGCTTTGAATTTTATAACAAAACAAACCAAATGTGAAAAAAATGTTTCTTCATCAGAGATATTCAACTTGAAAGATCAGGATTTTTTTTTTTACCAAATATACTCTTCATAAATCGGGATAAATAGGAGAAGAAATAGAACAGTGTGAGAATCTGACCCAGAGGACTGAATTCGAAACAGTTTTTGTTAAGGTCGAGTATTGCTCAGGACCGGAAATAGCGGTCATAAAGCATCAAAAAATTCAAGTCATTGGCCAAAAAATGCAAGTCATCGACAAAAATAATGCAAGTCATCGGCAAAAAAGTGCAAGTCATCTACCAAAGAAGTGGAAGTTATTTTCCAAAAAATACAAGTCATCGACAAAGAAGTGCAAGTCATCGACCAAAGAAATGCTAGTCATCGACCTGAAAATCTCCAAATCAACAACCAAAAAAAAAAACTAAAGTCATCTTTCAAAAAGAATGCATGCCATAGCCCAAAAAAAAAAAAAATGGAAAACACCAACACCAACATTATTTTGCTCTTTTGAAGAAAACAATTAGTTTCGACGCCTACCGTAAGGCTATCCACCCTACTAGGTCCGTTTCCCCCATTAGTTTAATTTTTCCTCCAATATTACCTGATTTTACGCTAATTTGCTTATCTTCGTTGCCTATAATTTCCGTTAAATATTCATAATTTGTCGTTAAATATTCATGCGTACAATGTAATTCTTGAGTTCGTATTAGTTTGCTTACATTTTATGTTAGAACATAAGCACTGTGGCGTATATGTGATAATATGCCTACAATATGAAAGGAAAAATATAAAGTATACGCCTTCGATGAGTGAAAAATAAAAAATATTTAGTCTCTGAGCCTCTACTACCTACATTTACCTTTAATTAAAAAAATTAAAATTAAATTAAAAATTAAATTTAAAATTCAAGTCATAGGCCATAAAATGCAAGTCATCAACAAAAAAATCCAAGGCATCTACCAAAGCAATGCAACTCATCGACCGAAGAAAGGCTAGTCATCGACCAGAAAAAATCCAAATCATCAACCAAAAAATTTAGAGTCATCGCCCAAAAAATTTAAGTTATCTTCTAAAAATAATGCAAACCATTGCTCGTTTGAAGAAAACAATTATTTGCGACGCCTACCGTAATGAAACCTGTTTTGGAATCTTTGAAACTGTGGCTATCCACCCCACTGATCCAAGTTCCATTTTTTAATCCAATATTACCCCATTTATGTAGGGCACTGTTTTTTTTTTGCTAATTTGCTTATCTTCAATGACTAAAAATTCTGGTTTTAAGTAACGCCCGACCGTAAGAATCTTTGAAACTGTGGCGATCCACCCCAATAAATCCGTTACCCACACTAGGTCCATTTTTTATCTGATTTTATTTATATAGAGCACTTTTTTCGATAATTTGTTCAGCTTCACTGCGTATATTTCTGATCCCAACTAACACTCGACCATAAGCTAACCTGTTTTGGAATCCTTGATTAAAGAGCTATCCAACTTACAGATTTTTATATTTGACAAAATTTTGCCCGATTTATGGAAGACATAATTGGCAAGAACTCGTCGTAGTCTAGTAGTTAGTGTGTTGTCTTATTAGACGTAAACCCGACGGTTTAAACCAACAACATCCAACAAAACGAAATATTAAAATAAAAATGTTTCTTCGGGGACTTCCTCTCAGCAGATTTCTGTCAAAAATTCTGAGAGTTAAAAAAATTGCCTTGAACACACGACATAAGTGGTGTCAAAAGCCAGGTCGTAACTCTATTGAATACTGTATTCAATATGTGTGTACGAATGTCTGAAAGCCTAGTGCATTGTGTTAAAATCGTACAACTGTAAATTCATACTTTGAAGACATCCAAATGTATTCATAATCAATCAAGTAAATCCATCATGAGCTTTTTGAATAACTTTTTGTAAAAATAATTAAATTTAACAGTTTATAACGGAATTGAGTGAATTGTCTGATGGTCTCTTAAACAACTCAGAAAATAAATGTATTTAAGGATTCAGTAAAAAACGAACATTTATTGTTTACAAATAATTTCAAATAAAAAATAAGAAAAAAATATGTATGAATTCAGGTCAGAGTTTGTAAATTCCAGAAGATCAACTGGCAATTGTTATGTATAAAAAATTCTTTAATTTATTACCGTTATTATTAAATAAAAACAAAAAATTCATGGCAATTTTGCTGATTACATACATACATGTTGTTTCAGTATGAAAAAACAGCATACGATTTGCAATTTGTTTGTAAATTGGCATTCATTTTGAACCCACTTGCAGTTGATGGTGTGGGTGAATAAGTGTCTGTATTTTATTTTCTTGTTTAACAATTTAAAAATTAATTCATCAATGTATACTCATGGATTTACATGCCACCATGACAATGACGTGGGCGGTGATATCGATCGATGCTTGCATGCCAGTGATGTTATTTCAGTGGAGAACATTAATCCTCTAACCAATACACTTCACTTTTGTTATTGTTTGCATAATGACAAGTGAAATACGCCTCAAAGACATGACATTGTAACTTTTTAATGTTAAATTCAAATTATTTTGCAACTTTGTGTGGCATACTTAAATTCTTGCTTGAACGGAAGCCACGTTTTCAAGGTGCCTGTCATAAAAACTGCCAAAAGTACGTGCGGTAATCTTCTTATTTTCTAACACTTAAGTTGAGGTATCACTATCACATACTTCTGAAAGCAGATTTTTATTAATCTTACAGAAATTGTTAGAAACTTAAGTTAGATTGATGGAAAGGAAGTTTTAATAACTAACAGAATTGGTTACATTTTATGTACTTTTTTCAATTCAATATATTTATTAATGTATTCATGTAATAAAGTACTTGACTATTGCATGAATTTATGAGAGATAAATCACTACATATGTATAACGACTTAATTACTTGGCAATTTAATTGTTCATTACAACTCTTTAGTCAGGATGACAGCCAAGCTTCTCACATCACTCATATTATATCCACCATTTTGTTAGGATATGTTAATTATTTCCCCATAGTCATCGCGAGGCATTATAGTTATTACAATAAATTGTAAAATTTCTACAGGGTGCCACCAAAAAAAATGTTTCATACATCACCACTTATATTGTGTGTGTTAATTTTATACACGAGTGGTCTACGGTTTTAAGTCGACTCCGAATGACAAATTTTTGAGAAACTTTCCCAGAGTTATAGCCAAAAATCTGTTGAGAGGAAGTCGCCGGGAAACATTTTTTTTGGAGATGTCTGAGATGAGTTTAAAACGCGGCCTCAAGTCAGTCTAATAAGCGAACACCCTACCTACTAGACTATGGTGACCTACTGTTATCACAGCGCGTAAATTGTTAGAACGCAACAGATATTAACATTTCACTATATTGAAGATATCAACTGCCTGGAGAATAAAATGCTTTCCAGGCGGAGGTCATAGCCATTTTGAAAGCAATGCTTGTTGAGTGGCGGCAAAAACCGGAGTGGCCTAAAAATCTTTTGATTTAGGCGAATAGCTAGACTAGGAGATTATGTGCCTAAAGAACCTTTTTTAACTACCGTTCTTGTGCTCGATTGCCGAGGATAGCTTCCGATCCTTATAACTCTTAACGCAGCAATATTGCTGGAAATTTTATTGCTGATGAGCTAACCATGACTAGAACAGGGCTTAGGTTAAAATCTATCTAGTTGACAGTCAGAGGATACACGTATTATATATAGACTTTGCTTGACACGTTTGCATAAGAAGAGAAACGACACATGGCCATTCAATAACAAAAGGCATGGTACTCTTTCAAACGGCTTTTGCAGGGGCTGTGGTTCTGAGGTCTAAGGACCTTTGGTTAGAATGACAGCCAATCTAATCCCCTCAATTCACAAGGCAGTTCTATCTAGTTGGCAGCCAAAAGATACAAGCAGTATAGCTAGACTTTGCTTGACGAATTTGGATAAGAAGAGAATCGACGCATGGCCATCCAATAGCGAAAAGCTTGGTATAATGTCAAACAGCTTATGTCGGGTCTGTGAGTCTGAGAAGAAGAGCCTTTCACCTCATGCGTCAGTGCCCTGCTATTGTCATAAAGAGACCGAGATAAGGATTGCTGTAATAGCAGGATTTATATTTGGTTCAGACTGGTTAGAATCTTCCACATCCACAGGTTGAATATTAAATGTGGTAACTTTTGCAAGATCTGTGGGTAAGACGAGAAGAAAGAGATAATCTGTCACGTTAGGTAATGGTCCGCTGTTGCTCTTATCATAAAAAGATTGATGTTTGGGTTTTTAATAAAGGGTCCGCCAAATAACTTTTTTTTTTTTTGAAAATGCTTTAAAAAGAAACTACTGAATATTTTCTCAAATTTCTTTTTTTATTTGAAAGTACAATCCTTCCGGTTAATAATGGAAAATAATTTCATTTAAATGGCTGCCTCGGCTGACCATGCAGTAGCCTACACGGTCGGTCCAATTTTTAAGCACATTATCGATTGTATGCAGCTGTATTCCTCCAATGGCATCACGAATATTGTCGTTTAAATCGTCAATTGTCACTGGCTTGTCGGCGTAACACTTATCTTTGACGGCACCCCACAAATAATAGTCCAACGGTGTCAAATCGCAGCTGCGAGGTGGCCAAACGACATCAGCTCTGCGGCTGATAATGCGATCTTCAAAAACAGGGCGCAAAACATCGAGTGTAGCTTCGGCTGTGTGGCACGTTGCGCTGTCCTGTTGAAACCAAATGTTGCCAATGTCCTCCTCTTCAATTTTTGTGAACAAAAATTCGTTCAACATGGCCCGATAACGATCGCCATTGACTGTAACGGCCACTCCTTGCTCATTTTCGAAGAAAAATGGCCTAATTATGCCTCCGGACCAAAATCCGCATCAAACAGTGACTCGTTTTGGATGCGTCGGCTTTTCAATGTATGCGTGCGGGTTTTCTGTGCCGCAAATGCGACAATTTTGCTTGTTTACATACCCGCCAAGATTAAAATGAGCTTCATCTGAAAAGATGATTTTTTTTTGCCAAAATCGGTATATTCTGTAAGTCGATCGCAGGCCCACTTAGCGAAGCGAAAACGGTTATTTCTCAGCATTGTTCAAGCGTATACACAACCATATTCGTTCAGCGGAAGGATAAAACTAATTATCTGTCAAATCTGACATGAGCTAAATATTACCATTCACGAATTTATAAAGACGGCAAGATTTACTTTGAATAAGGGTTGTATATTTATTGTAGCTTTTATACTGAAATGCTGACCTAAGTGGGACCGCTTTCACCAAGCGACCTAACCTAAGTTCTTAATAATTTCGAAGAAATATTAAGAATTTTTTTTCGAAAACCTTATTCAAACCTTATTTGTTCAATGCTCATACGAGAGCATATTAAATGAAATCAACGTGCAAATATTGTTTATAATATTATGCATTATTTGTAAATTTCCTTTTTATTTAAATGCCTTTTATCGTATTCACTCACTATGGAGACGAACATTTAATTTCAATGACAATGCAACACTATTGTTAAATATATGCAAAATCATAAATACATATGCGAATACATGAATAAATAAAATTAAAAACGGAAAACATTACTTATTGTATTATAATGAACAGATGAACAACCATCAATATGAAATATATTAATTAGTGTTGTGCAGCACATAGTGTAGTATGATGATAGTAAAAGTTAAACAATTAGTTTTATTGCAGGATTTGATATACAGGGTATTTTGTAAGCACATCTTGTCTTTAAATTGAAATAAAACAAAGTAAGACGGAGATATCATTGACATTTTTTATTCGTTTGAAAGATCTATTGATGCTATTGAGTACGAAATATATCATCCGTCACAGCTTCGCTGGGTAGAGCTTTTGAAATGTCTAAATTTCCATGACTGTGATGCATAAAACAGGCTAAATTTAACCGAAGGCATGGCTTATGTTGGCTTTGACGACCACTTTGGTTTGCGGCCTGCTCGCAAACGCCTGCGACTTAAGAAAACACCACAGGAAAAAGTGAAATCGTACGATCTCGGTGGCCAGTTCATATCACTTCCACTTGAGATGACTATGCTCTCCAATCACTCGTGCAGAACATACATTATGGCATGACATACGTGGCCAAAAGTACTTGGTAATCATCGACCTTTTGTGTCGTTAACAGTGATAACCTTGTCAGCGTTTTCCTCAAAGAAGTATGGACCACCGTCAGCATGAAATTTACAATAAACAATGACTTTTAGAAGATGAATTGGAATTCATTTGCTCTTGGAATTCATTTGCTACAATTATGTTTTTTCACGTTTCCATTCATCCAGAAATGGATGCCATTGCTGCAGCTAATTATTCACTGAAAATAAGGATCAGTTGCTAACTGCTGCAGAGCTTATTCCGTGAACACACATCTTTATCTATGGCATCCCATAATGATTTGGCAAAACAGACTGAATAAATTGTGACTAATTTGACAAGAGTAGATTTAAAAAGTATGGACTTTGTATATTCACAAAATTCGGAAGTACCTTTTGGACAACCCTATATAAAAATAAAATATACTTAAACATCAACATAACTATATGTATGTACAGAAATTATTGTCAATAAAATTAAATAATTTCGGTTAGTTAATGAAATTGTAAATAAAACACAGAATTTGTTCTTAATTAGCCACACATATTATGAATTACCATTTCGCTTTAATTATTATGCTCTCATTTACATTTTAAGTTTTAATTTCAAAAATATTTATAAAATGATAACAAATTAAATTTGTACTGCGGTCATTGTTGAAATAATAATGAAATAAAACAATTAAAATTTCGAAAAAGTTGAAATAATAAAAAATTTTAATGTAAATGCCTATCAAGTCCTTATTTTTAAATTTTTGTCTTGTCATTCCGCTCTCAGCTTTGTAAACTCCTATCCATCATATACATACTGGTCATTGCAACCATTCAGACAGGGTTACGAACTAGCTTCTCATACCACTAATGTGGTGTGTGTTAATTTTATACATGAGAGGCCTATTTTTATGGCTATTTGCTTTAACCTCAGAGTTTTTGTCAGCAATCTTCTGAAAGGCAGACGCCGAAAAAATATTTTTTCATATTTCGTTTTGTTGGAGATGTCTCACGTCTAATAAGCGCACTACCTACTAGACTAAGGCGACTTTCTGATAATATTAAAGTTAACACAGTTCAAAACAAATACGATTGAATATTGTTATGAAAAAAGTTGAAATTAGTTTGTCTTTGCAGAAACCTATATATTGGGAATCCGTGGGAATCCGCATTTTACTCACAAGTAAATTTCATCCAGTTAAGGTTAGCAACCCATTCATAACCTTCTCCTGAGTTCATTGTTGATGTTATCCTTTCTGTTCGTCAGGGTTCAACGATTTCCGTCCACCCCCACTCTCTAACCGGTGTATTCAGCTTCTTTGATGAATTATTTGAAGGCGATTGAAGCCCCTTAATTTTATAAATTCTTAAACCATCAGGAACATTTCCTCGTCTTTTTACGGGTCTGAAGCTAAATTGCTCGTATTTGTAGTCGAACACCCAAATCATCCTAACCTATAGTTTTAGTATGTTGTCATTGTGAATTTCCATTATGAACTCATTTTAAATTAAACAACACCGGTTAATTAATAAAATTGTTATTATCATCGCAATAAATGTTGTTAGTTAGCCTCACATTAAGTGTCATCATATTGCTGTAATTATTATTTACACACTGATTGCTTAAAGTTTAATAAATTATTAAGAAAACTATACTAAAAGAAATTTAATACAGGCTTTGTTGAAGACTTAATCGAATAGAAAAAATCTTGTGAACATTTAAAATTTTATTGAATCACAATTTAACAATTGTTATAACAATAAAAAAAAATAATTGACGTTGAATGTTCATACGTACAATGCAATTCTTGAATTCGTATTATTATGCTTGTACATATTTTATGTTAGAACATAAGCATTGTGGCGTATACGTGATAATATGCCTTCAATTTGAAAGAAAAAATATAAAGTATACGCCTTCGATGAGTGAAAAATAAAAAAAATATTTAGTCTGTGAGCCTCTCTATCTACATTTAAGTTAAAAATTAAATTAAAAATTTAATTAAAAATTAAATTAAAAATTTGATTAAAAATTAAATTAAAAACTAAATTAAAATTTAAATTAAAAATTAAATTAAAAATTAAATTTTAAATTAAATTTTTAATTAAATTTTAAAATTAATTGTCTTCAGAAAATATTGTTCAGAGCAAATGCATGTGAATGCAAAAGTATACAGATTTTCAACAAATTTGCGCTTGTTAACCAGCGTACTCTCAGCAGACTTCTGCCAAACACTCTGAGAGTAAATAAAATTTGCCAAGTAAAGTTACTGAGAAAAATCTTTCATTCAGAGTCAACTTTAAACTGTAGGTCTCCGCCACTTATGGATAAAATTAACACACACGCACACATAACATAAGTGGTGTGAGAAACTAGGTCATAATCCTGACTGAAGGCTTGTAATGACCAATTATGTATGTATGTCTGTATGATATTTTGCACCACCAATGTTAGCCATAATAACGTATGACTGATTTTAACTACACTGGAAAACTTGACGTTTTAAGTAACTTTGAGTCGATTCCAATTAATTCCACTAAACAAGTGTTAAGACTTAGACCTTTGATCATCCATAATCCATGCTGAATTAGAGAAAAGTAATGTAGGTTAGGTTAGGTTAGAGGACGTGTACTTGTCAACTGTGACAAGTACAGTACTCGGAGGTCGAATTGACCCATTGTACCAATGTAAACAGAAAAAAAAATTCCCTTTCATTTCATTAATTAGAAAAGTGCATTATAATGGCAAAGTATGTGCTAAACTTTCAACAATAAACCTAGAAATTTTGTCAAGTGATTTTATATTTTATTGTATATATGTATGTAGGTATGTATATATAATAAATATTTAATTTGTATACAAATTCATTCCCTTTACCCCCATTTGTTTTGTGTATGTTGTGTTATAAATTGCCGGCAATTTAATTGAACAAATGAATGTTGGAAACATTATGTAAACATTCCCCTGATAAAACACATGCTGAACATGTAAATGTAAATTTTAATCAAAACCACAGTTTCAATACAATAATAAGAGTAAATGGCTTCGAATCCATATCCTACACACTTTGCTACACTAAATGTTTTGGGCAATAAATGACGTAAATAAGGAAATACATACGATCCTCTACGAATGGTTAAAATCAGCTAAAAATTCACTCTAAACATAAGAGATACCATTATAATGTAATTTTAATAAATTAACACACAGACAGGTGCTTTAAAATATTTGTGTTTCTATAATGTAGGGTACATGTAATATTGTATACGTGAATAATTGCATTTAAATATTTTCGTACATGTAATGTAAACTTTTAATATTTATATGCAATACAATTGAAATTATTGAATGGGCAATAGCAGAGCAAACTGTTATAAAACTAAATGGGACAACGTAGTACCACACAAAACGTTTCAAATATACTCTACATATGTGACATAATAACCGTAAATTTTTACTTCTTGGCATTGGTAAATGGAAAATGGGTGTTGTAGCAGATTTAAATTTTACAAAAGACAGTAAAAATATTAACAAAAATAAATTTTAAGGCATTAAAGTTGTACGCATTTAACAGTTTAAAATATAAGTAGAAAATTAATTAAATTGAACAGTTTTTTTATCTTTTACTTTAATTCATCATTCCCGTAAGGTCCCATACTATTTCGAAACATTAATTCTATGCCGTCTGTAGCTCTACATTGCCTGGGTATGTATTTATAATATGCTGACCTTAATCGCATGAAGATCCAATATAGTACGCATCCACCACTAGATTTGTCTTGATCTAATAGAAGCGTCCTTAATTTAGGCTTCTTAAATGCTTACTACATAGACTTAATGTACTAGTTTATAACTGCGGTATATTGAATTTTCATTACTCTTTAGCCCATTGTGCTATCAGAAACCCCAACATGGTTTTTGATAGAAAAAACTCTCGAAGCACTAGAAAACGTGTCTTCAGCGTGAAGCAGAATTAACAGAAAAAAAGGAAAGAAAATACTGGTATATCTGAAATTACCTATTTGATGTGAAAAGTGGGTTGAATTCAAGGTAAATAGCGTTGGAGGGCAGCTCAGAGCCCTACACATAGGCCAGATTTGTGGAAAATTATATACCAACAAAACCTTGGATTGAAAATGCCCCATGACTGTCAACTGCTGGGCAATGCCAGATGAAAACATATTTAAGGCCACATGAATATTCAATAGCTACGTACAAAAAAGAGCACATTTTGCTAATCGAAAGCATATAGCTTTAGAAGTAGATTTCGATGCGATAGTCACGACTGCTGTAGTCGCCGTAGTCTAGGGTAGTGTGTTCGCTTATTAGACGTAAAGCCCCAGGCCAGACATCAAAACGAAATATGAAAGGAAAAAAATATTTCTTCGGCGACTTCCTCACAGCAGATTTCTGACAAAAACTCTGAGAGTAAATAAACCTGCCATGAAAAAGCTTCTCAAAGTCTGTCGTTCGGAGTCGACGTTAAACTGTCGGGTCCGCCACTCAAGTATTAAATTAAGGCAAACAACATGACTGATGTGAGATGCTAGGCCGTAATCCTGACTGAAGGGTTGTAATGTATGTATGTATGTATGTATGTAGGCAGAACTGCTATGCGCTTTACACATCAAACCAAACTTGCCGGCAATAAAGCTGGAAGAACAATAAGAATACTCAGCAGATTGATGGTAAATGTGCGAGGACCAACACAACTCAAGATTAAATTGTTAATGGACACCACAAATTCGGCAAGTTTATATACCGTCAAAGTGTGGGGTGGTTACAAAAGAAGAAAGGAATACGGTCAGGAGAGAGAGATGAGGAGGGGGAAAGAGGTATGGTAGAGGAAAGGGTATGTTAAACGTTATTTTCGATACACTCGTATCTAGAACGTATACGAAAGCGATATATTAGTGGTGCTTTTACAGCAAGTACAAAGACTTTCGAGAAAAGACAAGAAGGAAATTGCTGCGGTAACGTGAGCCGTGCGAGGGTTTCTGGTTACCGTCATTACGTGCATAAGTTCAGGAGCTGTGTTTGTACGTCCGTATTTTATATTTTACCTTGAAATTACAAGCCCTGTCTTTATCTTCAAATTAACATTCAGTTTTTATTCATACGACACTGTTTATTAAAGCCTATACGCAATATTAAAATTTAAATAATTTTAAATTCGCTAAGGTACATATGTTGTAATTTAATAACTCAGCCATAGGAACTGCCACATATGTCATGAAGAAATGCAAAAAAAAGAAATTAATTTCAACATTAAATATGAATTCTTCTTTCTTTCTCAATTGTTTTGTTTGAACACAAGCATTTTCCATTAAAAAAAAATTATAATAAGAATTTATATTAAAAATTAAGTAAAATTTAGAAGTATTCACTAAAGTTCACGTTCTCTTGAAAATTTTTCATTTTTACATTAAAGTATTGAAATTCATCTGGCATGGCTTCTTGCTTAAATGTTGAATAATTTGCGAGGATTGGAAATTTATGAAACTTTTAAACCTCTTATCCTTGCTTTCCTTATTTCCTTGCAGAACAATTTCAAATATATGTAATATATTATGAACTTAAGATTTGTACTTTAAGTCATAAGCATTTGATAAGACCATGTGACCATATGGCCAATTTGAATGGAGTATTAAAATATACATACGAATTTTTTGTTTGTTTTTTGTGTATATACATACATACATACATAATTGGTCATTACAACCCTTCAGTTAGGCTTACGACCTAGTATGTCACACCACTTATGTTGTGTGTGTTAATTTTGTACATGAGTGGCGGGACCTACAATTTAAAATCGACGCGGAACGACAGATTTTCAAGTGACTTTTTTATGGCAATTTTATTTTACTCTCAGAGCTTGTACCTCTGCTGAGGCGAAGTTGCCGAAGAAATATTTTTTATAATTGTGCGATATATCTGGCCTCACGTCTAATAAGCCAACACACTACCTACTAGATTACGGTGACTTCATATGCATTAATAGCGAAGAAGTATTCTCTTTAATTAATTTAATTTTTAACACATTTATGATGTGTTGTATTAAACTTTCAGTGGATTCGGTTTGCTACTTTGTGATAAGCATTACGTCTTCTACCCAGGACATTATTAAGCACAGATGTAGCAGCTTTAGTGCTATTGAACGGGAGTCTACCAAGATGGGTCTGGCAGTAAATGAGGGCAAAACAAAGTATATGTTATCGACAAGTAGAGACGTGCGGCGTATTGATTCTCAGATTACGGCCGATAACTATACATTTGAAACAGTCAAGGAATTTATTTATCTTGGCTCGGCCGTTACCACCAAAAATTATGTCAGTCTGGAGATCAAGCGTAGGATCACTCTTGCCAACAGGTGCTACTATCGTCTCAATAGGCAATTGAGTAGCAGAGACCTCTCTCGAGCGACGAAACTAACACTCTACAAGACACTCATCCTACCCGTGCTTCTTTATGGCTCTGAGGCATGGACCCTATTAAAAACAGATGCAGCAGCCTTGAGACTGTTCGAGAGAAAAGTCCTACGTAAGATCTTCGGTCCAGTACGTGTTGGCGATGATTTCCGTATCCGATTCAACAGTGAGCTGTATGAGCTCCTCAATGACATAGACGTTGTACAGCGTATTAACATCCAGCGGCTGCGCTGGCTCGGCCATGTCGTTCGAATGGAGGAGGATGCTCCGGCGAGACGGGTATTTGATGCGGGAATCTGCGGAAGTCGGCGAAGAGGACGACCTTGTATCCCTTGGAAGGACCAAATCGAGGAAGCCCTGTCATCGATTGGTGTGACCAACTGGCGTAGGCGCGCAATAAGCAGAGGCGCCTGGAAGGATGTGTTGCGGCAGGCCGAAATCCGTTAAACGGGTTGTTATGGCCAATTAAGTAAGTAAGTAAGTAAGTAGCAGCCCTGATAGTATTCAAGAGAAAAGTCCTACGTAAGATCTTTGGTCTAGTGAGAGTTGGCGATGATTTCCGCATCTGATCCACCAAGAGCTGTGTGAGCTCGTCAACGGCGTGGGCGTTGTGCATCGTATTAAAATAACTGCCACGGCCATGTCATTCGAATGGAGGAGTATGCTAGGGCAAGACGGGTATTAGGTGTGGGAATTTGTGGAAGTCGTTGAAGAGAACGACCTTGTTTGCGTTGAAAGGACGTTATCGATTAGTGTGACCAACTGGGAAAGCACGCAAGAAGCAGAGGCGACAAGAAGCTTGTGTTAAGGCAGACCGACATCCGTTAATCGGGTTGTTAATGGCCAATTAAGTCAGTAAGTAAGTATTAGATCTTCTGGCTAGAACAAAGTGGTTCTCTTTGAATTCAAGTGTTTACATATCCTATATAGATAACACTTCATATTATTTTACCCCCTACACTGTAGTGAACGTATTACTACAATCTGGTAGGTTCATAACGAATACTGTTCCACACGATATTAATTGGTTATGGTTTAATCTTCTGGAGCCATCTTATTTGCACAACCCATGCAGGGCTGTGTAATTTATGTTAACTTATCAATTGGCCCACAAACAAAATTTTATAATGTGAACTCTTTAATACCTAAATACGAACATACTAAATGAAATGAGAATTTAAATTAATACACAGAGTTATTGGATTAAATAAATGTGCATATCATTGTAATGTAGAAGACCAAAGGCGAAATTAAAAGGTCATTGTTCCACCCACGCAAAATGCTGTATCCCTTGGAACAAATACTATAAAATAAAAGCTATTTATAGCATCGTCAATAATAGTTTTAAATAACAACTTCTTAAGTTACTGGCATTTATTACAAGAAAAAAAAAAGGACGATACACTGAAAGAAATTTACTTTGAAATACTTGAAATAAATACTTCGAGAATAATTTTTTCTATTCAACATTTCTCTGTATTTGTAACATAATTCTTAAGCTGATATTTGTGCAATTTAATGCTGGAATAGAAATTTTTAATATTAAAAAATTCCATACTGCTGCATTTGGCATCATTTCTATGACATTTATTGTTTACTTTTACTACAAGTATTGTACTGATTTATTCCGCATACTGCTTCAGTTTCCATTCAGAATATCATAAATGTTTGAATTTCGATTTACAATCGTTTTTGTGGTAAAATCAGGACAATAAATGCAGAAATACAAAAAGGAAAAAAAATAATCTTCTAAGGAATAAAGGTCGAATAGAAGGTCAGAAAGGCAAGTGTAAGGAAACAAGTCACGTATTGAAATGTATCGATTTATATGTATTTGTATACTTACGTGCATGTGTACAATATTTTCTATGGTTTATTCGAAACGTAAATATATTTATGAGAGAGCATTTACTTGTATTTCGGTATGTAAAATATAAAATAAAAACATATTTTTTGGTTTCAAAAGTCACTTAAATTGTTGTTATTGAATTCATTGCATTACCGTAGAAGCAATAAAATGGTAACAAAACTTGTAGAAAATAAAAATAAAAAAATAAAAAAAAAATCTCTTTTTAGATTATTTGAACCTTGTAGGTTGGTATGTATGTATCATTTTCGCATATAAGAAAATATACAAAAAGTTCTACAAGTTATTATAGATATTAATAAGAATTGTAGGAAAATATAAGATTGGATATCGGTTTAAATTTGAACCATCAGTTATTTGGAATCTGGCAATACTTATGTCATTCTATTCTGTCACAAAATTCAGTATATTATCTCCACTGAACGTAATGAATCGATTTACGCTAAAATAACGTTGGAATTTATAAAGCCAACTGCACGATGAATTCAATTTCACCAAAAAAAACTTTTTTCGAATGAAAATCATTTTCATCTTGGTGGGTACGTTAGTAAGCAAAATGTTCATATTTGGGTCTCAAAAAACTCACATGTGGTCTTACAGAAGCCAATGAAACCCATTACGAGGGTTTGTTTGGTATGGGTTGTGCAGCGGAGGCACCATTGACCCATATTTCCTTCTAAATGAGAAAGGCACAACCATTATGGTCAATAGAGACACCAATCGCACCATGATAACAGATTTTTTCTTCATGATATTGATATGAACGGTGTTTGGTTTCAACACGATGCTACAACTTGCCATACATCTCATGCCACAAGCGGTTTATTGCATCAAACGTTTGATGGCCATTTAATTAGCCCATAAGGTGATCTCAACTGGCCGCCAAAAGCTGCGATTTAACACTGTTGGACTATTTTCTGTGGGGCACCGTTAAATAAAAATGTTATGCCGACACCGCCGTAGTCTAGTAGGTAGTGTGTTCGCTTATTAGACGTAAAACGAAACATGAAAAAAAAAATATTTTTTCGGCGACTTCCTCTCAGCTGATTTCTGGCAAAAACTCTGAGAGTAAATAAACCTGCCATGAAAAAGTATCTCAAAATCTGTCGTTCGGAGTCGACGTTAAATTGTAGGTCCCCCCACTCAAATATAAAATTAACTCAAACAACATAAGTGGTGTGAGAAGCTAGGTCGTCATCCTGACTGAAGGGTTGTAATGGCCAAATATGTATGTATGTATGCCGACAAACCAGAAACAATTGAGCATTTGGAAGCCAACATTCGAGATGCTATTGTCGAGATACTACCCCATGCACTTGAAAAAGTGTAGGAAAATTAGTCCAATCGAATAAGATACTGTGCGGCCAGCAGCGGCAGCCATTTGAATGAAATAATATATCCATTTCTAACCGGAACAATTGTACTTTACAACAAAAAAAAAATAAATTTGGCCAAATTTTACAACGTTTTTCTTTTATGGAATTCTTAAATTTAACCTTTTAAATCACCCACCCTATATATTGCAATTTTGATGCATTTTGGTAAAAGCAGTGCATTTATCCTCTTCTGACTTGAACGTGAAGCAATTGTTTTTAAAACTTTTCTAGCTTTTGGTTTATAAATAAAACGTTCATGTTTTACTTTATTGTCAATTTTTAATGAAAATAATTTTGTAAATAGAATCCGTGTATTCAGCTTCCATGATTAAGTATTTGCAGACAATTGAATTTTATAAATTTCTAAACCAGGAACCAGAAATATTTCATCATCCTTTTAGGCGTCTGAAGCTAAATTGCCCGCATTTGTAGTCGAACACTTAAACCATTACAAACTATAGTTTAAGTTTGTTGTGATTATGAATTTACATTATAATATCATTTTAAATTAAATAACACCGGTTAATTCGTGAAATTGTAATTTAATCATAATAGATATTGTTAATTAGCATCACATTAAGTGTCACCATGTTGCTGTAATTGAAGTCGCCGTGGTCTAGTAGGTAGTGTGTTGGCTTATTAGACGAAAGGCCCGAGTTCGAATCCCAGGCCAGACATAAAAAACAAAATACAAAAAGTATTTCTTCGGCGACTTCCTCTCAGCAGATTTCTGGCAAAAACTCTGAGAGTAAAAATTGCCATGAAAAGCTTCTCAAAAAATCTGTCGTTCGGAGTCGACTTTAAACTGTAGGTCCCGCCACTCAAATATAAAATTAACGCACACAACATGAGTGGTGTTGAGAAGCTAGGCCGTAATCCTGACTGAAGGGTTGTAATGGCCAATTATGTATGTGTGTATTGCTGTAATTATTATTTACACACTTATTGATTAAAGTTTAATAAAATATTAAGAAAACTATGATAAAAGAACTTTATTACTGGCTTTAATCAAATAAAAATAATTTTAAAATTTAAATTTTTATTTAAGCCTAATTTAACAATTATTATGAAAAGAAATTAATTACGTTGAATTTTCATATTAAATTCCGTGTCTTCTACGTACAATTCAGTTTTTGAGTTCGTATTATTCTGCTTGCATTTTATGTTAGAACATAAGCATACACGTGGCGTATACGTGATATTATGGCATCAGTATGAATAGCAAAAATATAAAGTATACGCCTTAGGTACAACCTCTACTATCTACATTTAAATTTAAAATTAAATTTAAAATTTAATTTGAAATTAAATTAAATTAATTACCTTCTGAAAATATTATAATATAATTAAAATTTAATTTGAAATTAAATTAAATTAGTTACCTTCAGAAAAAATTGTCCAAAGCAAATTCATGAAAAATGAGGAGAACAGCGGATACAGTGTGGCGCTTCAATTTTAACAAAACCTCACCAAATCTAACCTAATAATAATACGTAAATGCACGTTTACGAAATTTCTTTCGAAATAGAATAATGCTAGTGTGTTCCCCCTTCCCACGTCAACAATATTTGTGATAACGATGTTTATACTTTGGGCCAAGTAATGTTCCATACTTTTGGTATTACTATAAACAATATTAAGATTGAGTTTTTTTATAAGATAATGTTTCTAAATTAACTTAAAATTCGATTAATAGTTGGACTGATTCGTACATAATAAATAATTCTACAGAAACAATAAATTCCGAATGTTTCTCCTACAATTTTATTACATTCACAAGCATTTGGCCACAACCGAATGAAAATAATTGTCAGTTGCCAACCAACACTACCTAGTATTTGGCAACTGTAGTGATGTTTGTTAATTTATTACAAAATTCTGTTCGATTATCACTGAAGGACACAAAGTGTCAAATGTGGCTTTACTGCAGTCAATATACTTTGATGCTCTAAATGATGGCTCACATGCAAACAATAGAAAACGATTGTAATTTTATGGATGAGCACTTGGATAATGAAAGTTTGAAATGTAAGCAATTAAACAAAAACAATTGCGATATCTCTGAATAGATTCACTGAACAGTAAAACTATTGGTAAACGAATTATCTCCCCATTTTTGTTTTTCTTAAATAATTTACATTAAAACTATGTCCTCATATAAGAATGCTAACCCTTTTCAGGATATCTGTTACTATGCAGTCTTTTGTGCTTTTTAATTCATTTTAAAATTAAAAAAAAACTTTTAATATCATTTAAGCCACTTGTATTACCACAAATAACAAGAGATTTAATTAAAACAGGTATTATATGGTGCACAATACACACACACACACACAAAACATTAAACATGTACTTACTACCACACATGCATTCACCTCCCACATTATACATATTCTGTGTAAAGTATTCAATATTTCTTACCAATCATACCAACAAAAATTTATAAGGACGAGTGCTTTATTTGAACAACAAAATCAGGTCAAAATCTCTAAGGGCATCTAAAGGAGCTGCTTGCAATAACAACAACGGTAAAGATAAATTTCATTAGAACACCTTAAGGAAAATATTATGTATACAGAGAGATAGAGAGGGAGATAGAGAGAGAGAGAGAGAGAGAGAGAGAAAGAAAGAGATATATTATTGTAAAGCTTGCAAATGTTTAAGCAGTTAAAGTAGTTTTGGACAGTGGTAAGAAGCAGAAGAATTTTTGATGTCGAATCCTAAGTAATTTAAAATATTTTTGTTGTAAGACAGCCGCAGAGAGTGTACTATAGGGTGTGCCATTTAAAAGCTTAAATTTAAAAATGCAATAAAACAAAAACTGATTTGAAATTTTTTCAAATTTATTGTTGATTGTTGTGGAGTACAATTGTTCCGGTTAGAAATGGAATATTATTTCATTAATATGGATACCGCGGCTGGCCTAACAGTATCTCATTCGATCGGACCAATTTTCATACACTTTTTCGAGTGTATACGGTCGTTTCTTGGCAATGGCATCATGAATGTTGGCTTTCAAATGTTCAATTGTGTCTGGTTTGTCAGCATAACATCTTTCTTTAAAAATGCCGTATAGAAAATAGTCCAACGGTGTCGAATCGCAGCTTCTTCGCGGTCAATTGACATCATCATTTTGTATAACTAAACTGCCATCAAACGTTTGAAGCAATAAATCGATTGAGGTATGAGATTTGCGGCAAGCCACACATTCCATGAAGAGCGGGTAGAAAAAAATCGGTTATCATGGTACGATAGTGTCTCCATTAACCGTAATGATTACGCCGTCCTTATTTTCAGAGAAATATGTTTTCGCTCCACAAGTCGCACCAAACAGTCACTAGTAATGGGTGCATTGGCTTCTCTAAGACCACGTGTGAGTTTTCTGAGCCCCAAATACGACAACTTTGCTTATTAATGTATCCACCAAAATGATAATGAACTTCATTCGAAAATATGCTTTTTTTTGTTGGCAAAATCAACATCATCGTGTAGTTTTCCGTAGCCCATCCAGTGAAGTGAAAACGTAGTGAATGGTGTCATATACAGATCTTTTCGCAAAATTTGATGTAAACTTTTACGTGAGTGGATGTTGATGAATTTTCACACAGACCCTCAGCCAAAATCGACACCATCGTGCAGTTTCTCGTTGGCCCAATAACTCCCAATGTTGTTCAAGCGTAAATCGATTCATTATGTCCAGCGGAGATAATATACTGAATTTTGTGACAGAATAGAATGACATACGTATTGACAGATTTGAAATAACTGATGGTTCAAATTTAAATCGATAGATGGCCTACCCGACATCTACATAATGAACTTCATTTCAAAGCCTGAGAATACCACACATCGACTTCGGAACATTGTCTTCGTTGTTGTCTTCTGCTTTGGAAACTGATGTGAAATATTTTTGCGCAGAATTTTTGTAGCCGCCATAAAATTGATGGAATATGCCAGCAAGCATTTACACACACCTATGTGCCACACCATAGACTTGATAGGGTCTTCGATATAAACCAAGAGAGAGAGCAATGATCAAATATTATGACTGACTCTGGGGCAGTTGGTAACTGAACTTAATTTTCATTATAAAATAATTTTTAGTGAAGAGGCTCATTGAATGGGTTTATAAATGGGTCCAATCCATATGAAGTTCAAGAGCGTGCAATGTATACCAAAAATATTTCTTTTTGGTAGACATTGGCCAAGGCTGATGGCACGTTTACCAACTTCTTTTGTCTTGAATTAAGAACTGAATGATCTGGACTTCCACGATATGTGGTTTAACCGGATGGCACTATGTGCCATGCAGTTCATATCACGTTTGATATTTTACATGTATGCATTAAAGGTATAGTCATCTCCAGTGGATGTGATGTGAACTGGCCACCGATATCATGCGATTCGACCTCGCTAGACGTTATCGTGCGTGGTTTTATTAAGTCGCAGGTATAAGCGATTAAGCCACAGAGGTTCGATAATATTCTGTCTAATTTATGAGCCAGAGTTATGGAAAATTTTACATTTTGGATGTACTCTGTACCACCCAGAGAAGTTCTAGCGGAAATTTGAACGATGTTAATGGTATCAATTGATCTTTGAAGCGAACAAAAGATTTCCTTGATAATTCAAATACACTCAGTTTCTTTATATTAAAAACAGGAAGCGCTTAGTGAAAGACTCAACACAGTTCGTATGAGACAAAAAAAGTTACCTCACTTACCAAACAAAAACTAAAATAAAATTTTAATTGCAAATAATGCTAAAAAGTAATAGTAAGCTTCTCACATTTTAATCTCCAAAAAGTTCACTTAAAATTAAAAATAAAAAGAAAAAATATTGTCGTAACCCTTATCAAAAGTTGTGTTGAAACTGTCAGCATTGACACCAAATACTGAAAGTGAACTTATAACGGGTGCTCTTAATTCGTACCAGCTGTAGCAAATTAAATTTGTTACATTTGAAAAATCCCCTTTTTTTATTAATTTAATTTACACAATACAAGTACAATACTGTTAACAACTAATTTAGGAAAATTTCCAAAACCACAATAAGTTGGGAAGAAAACAATTTAGGAAATATGCTGTACATTGTTCGATAAGCGATAAGCCTTTAATTGCAAGTAATTACAAGAAAATGAAAAAAACGGAAAAAATAATTAAATTATAGCCAGAAAAGTTCAGTTATATTTCCCTTCAAATTGATATGGTATTTAAATTATTTTTTTAATCATATTTTATTAATTTAAACACCTTGCACTCTCTTTGTTTAGTAACTCTATTTGTATATGCAAATTGTAACATAATTTATTATTACAATTACATTTACATTTAAAAAACATGTATATACGAATGTATTATTTTATATACGACATACGTATGTGTTTCCATCCCCTTTGAATATTCGTTGTTTCAGGTAAAGAATTTCCATTATTTTCTTGTCTGTTTGGATGTTTATCCTTTTAAAGTTAACATATTGATGACATTTGAACCAATTTATTGAAAGAAATTCACAAAGATGGGTTAATCAAATTCCATACATATGTAAAGTATGCTTTAACACATTCAAATATTTGACAATTTATCGTTAATCTTAAGCTTTTTACATTAAACAGTTCTCTCCGCCTGTATCCGTATCTATTCCTATGTACAGTGGCTCAGACATGTAATCGTACACTAGATATGAGATTATTCAAATTGTGATCTTTTCACTTCAATTTAAATATTTCTACAAAAGTTCGATGCAGATTTGTAGATAATTAAATACTTAGCATTTTTTATTAAAAAAAATATTTTTAAAACAAAAAAGAACGGTCAAGACAATTTACTTTTATCCCTGCTTCTAAACGGTGGAGGTTGGCTCAAAATTCCGGGATTATGCTTGTAATGAAAATGGAAACAGTGTAACATCGTTTAACATTAAAATGATAAACAAAAGCTACAAAACACAAAAGTATGAAAGAAAAGATGATAGACAAGCAAGCGAGAATGCGACCAAAATGCACAAACAATGAAACCACGATTAATTTCTCCAGAAGGCTAAACCATGAACATTTGACTTCAATAGCATTCATCAGACTGTTTACGTGGGCATATAAAAAGGCAAGACTAAGCAGGTAACGAGTAGTAAAAATTCAGTCAGTCTTGTGTGAAGAGAACAGTCGTGGTTTGAAGATCTCCGTTGAAAAGGTCTGCGTTGTAATACGTCAAGTTATAAACAGTGGCACACGCAAATAGTGCGAACAATAAAGAATTTAATTGAAACTAAACACCAATTTATTTTTATTTTCTTTGCAATTAAAGAACTCATATTTTAAACGTTTTTAAAAAGTTAAAAACGTAACATGTTGTTCCATTCTAGTCTTATGCCTTATTTCAACATCTTCACTGTGTTGAAATTGGATTTATAGCGCTCAAGGGAGAGTTTTTCTAAACATAATCAATAACGTTGCAATGTGTGGTGACTGTGCCCGTGTTTGGTGTAGTTATGGGCAATTATGGATAAGCCACAGCCTTGCAATATGTGAAGTGGTTGGTGCCTAAATGTTCGTGTCGTCTAATATTTGCAAAGCAACCTTTAAAATTGTTAAAGAAAAAATAAAAAAAAATTTTCTTTCTTTTAAATCAGTGAAGTTTGTTTTTCGTAATGCACTTGCAGTACATTTTGCTTTGAATTCATTTGCAATCATAGTAACAATCAACACTAGGGCGTATGAGGTACATGTAATATGGTGCTGTATTCAAAATATATTGCTCATACGTATACGTATTTAAGCTTTAAGATCCATAAAGTATGCAACATTAAAAACTAAAAAGAGACAAAGAATTAAACGACATAATAGGGGGGCTATTTGAATGTTTAAATTAAAATATGCAATCAAACAAGAACGGTTAGAAATTTTTCGAAATTTATTATTTTGTTGTGAAGTCCAATTGTTCCAATTAGAAATGGAAATATGATTTCATTCAAATGGCTGCCGCGGCTAGTCTTACAGTACCTCATTCGAGCGGACCAATTTTCGCATACTTTTACGAGTTTATGGGAATGAATCTCGACAATGGCATCATGAATGTTGGCCTTTAAATACTTAATTTTCTCTGGTCTGTCGACATAACACGTTTCTTTAACGTATCGTTGTTTTCGTAGAAAGCAAATGTGTTCAATGTGATTAATTTATCGGCACTTTGATTCAAATTTTGTTACAAAATGTTAAATGTTTTACCCTCTATAAAATGGAAATATTTTTTTGGAAATATCAGTTCCGATAATATTCTCCTGTGCCATTTTTCTTGACATTCACTGTATAAGATTACGGTATTGTTTATTGTTTATTTATGTATCTTTCACAATACAGCTGCATTTTATTTCTTGTCTTTTGAAGTTTTGTAAAATAATTTCAAAAGAGAGATTTCGATTTAAATATTCACAGATTTTTTTATTTTAGCATGAAGAAATATTTTACTTGGTGTTTATTTTTCAAAATTCAAATTTATTTATTTTTATTGCCATAGGTTAGCCAATATGAGATGTCATCGATATTTTAATATGTTAATATGTCCGCCACGATAATTTTTCAATAAAAATTAGAAGCCTATTCAGCAAACACTTATCGCCTATGGTGATATGGCCAAACAGACTAAATAAGTGACTACTAATTTCTCCTTGTTGAAAGACCCTATAGAATAAAAATCTTCATATTTCGTGTTTATCGTGTCTTCGTAATAATATTCATAAAAAATAATTTATCAGACATTTAAATACATTAAACTCATTATTATCTGTAATGAAATCACGAATGAAATCAAACAGAGTCTTCTAAAGAAAGAAAAACAGAAAATTACTTGCAACTATTTAACCCGGGTTGAAGCCCCAGGCCAGACATCAAAACGAAATATGAAAAAAATAATTCTTTGGCGACTTCCTCTCAGTAGATTTCTGGCAAAAACTCTGACTCTGAAAACTCTCAAAATCAGTCGTCCGGAGTCGACATTAAACTGTAGGTCCCGCCACTCAAGTATAAAATTAAGGCACACAACATGAGTGGTATGAGAAGCTAGGCCGTAACCCTGACTGAAGTGTTGTAATAGCCAATTATGTGCATATATATGTATGTGTAGATGTATTTAATCTGTTATATAATTACACCATCAATAGCAAGTTTGTGTTTTATGCAGTTTATTATTCATTCCATGAAATAATAACGAAATAATGCTTTAATCTCATATTGCATCTGCAACATTTCGAATTGCAGTGTAGAATTTTATGCATATTTATTTGAAATTTGACGAGAAAACCACATTATATAGTGGAGCATTACTGCTAATTAATAATTTCGATAATTTTCATTGGAATTAGACGGCAGGCAAACTTAGTATGTGGTTGGATTGTTGCACACCAAATTACTGGAAATACGAAATATTTCCTCTGTTGTTGAGGGAAATAATGAAAAACTATTGCATGTAAGCATATAAGGATCAGTATGTTATGAATAAATATTGAGGTTTTCTAAACAGTTAAGGTTAAAAAATTTTATACGAAAGCATTTTTATATTTCTGATTTATTTATATGAAGAACCTAATTATGATTCTCGTTCGTTCTCCGTTCTCCTATTGTTAACTCTACTGAAATCGACATAGTCTCGTGGATATTGTGTTGACTTATTATATGTATTATATTTTAAACAAAACGAAATAAAAAAAATATATTTTCTCTTAGCAGTCTTCTGGCAAAAACTTGTCACGAAAAATTACATAAAAATTTGTTCTTCAGAGTGGATTTTAAACTGTGTAATTACATACTACGTGACACCCTTGAGATTTACCGTGATGAAAGTTTGACAACAGGAGAGCATGTGCAAGCAATATTGATGACACAACGGTTCAAACCCCATTTCAGACATCTCGATCAAATCGAAATATGAAAATTATTTCTTTGACGACTTCCTCGCAAAAGATTTTTGGCAAAAACTCTGAGAGTAAATAAAAATTGACATGAAAAGTTTCTCAAAAAATCTGTCGTTAGGAATCGACTTTAAACTGTAGGTCACTCATATATAAAATTAACACACACAACATAAGTGATATGAGAAGCTAGATCGTAATCGTGACTGGATGACACCACTCATGTATAAAATTAACACACACAACAGAAATGTTGTGAAAAGCTAGGACGTAATCATGACTGATGGATTGTAATGACCAATTGTGTATGTATGTATGTATGTCTACTGGACATGCATGGACAAGAAGACGATTGACTCACTTCTGTCCTGAAATCGCATCGCATCTATCTCACAATAGAGAATCTTGCGCTCCACTGTCCTTTTGGTAGGCATGCCGAAAGACTTGCCGTTCTGGTTAATGACTTATGCAGGAACTGTGGGTATGATAAGGAGGAAGAGACTGTCTTTCAGTGCATGCCTCAGTGCCCTATTCTCATCATAAAACACGGAGGTTTCTGACATCTCCCACCGAACGGGTGGGCTGGTGCAATATCAAGATTTCTTTTGGATCCGCGAGGATTTTTGTTATTAGTCGCCGTAGTGTAGTAGGTAGTGTATTGTCTTATTAGATGTGAGGTATATTTCTTCGTCTACTTCCACTCAGCAAATAATTTCTGGCAAAAGCTCAAAAAACTGTCGTTATTAATCGAGTTTAAACTGTAAATACCGCCACTCATGTATAAAATTAACAGTTATAACAAAAGCGGTGTGAGAAACTAGGTTGTAATACTAACTAACTAACTAATGTATGTTTTCTCTATGGAATGTTTGACTCCCGGCTAGAATTGTTTGTGGTATTAAGTCATTCCTACATACGTTTTTTAACAACAATTGTGGTTTTCATTTCTAACTTGAATGTTTTGAAATTTGCAATGTAAATTTAATTTTTTTCCCTTCGTAATAGACTTATAAAGTTCAATTTAGTTGCTATTCTCTTTAATGTTTCTTCTCTTTAATGTTTAAAAAGAATGAGATTAAAATGTGACACACTTGATGCCACATTTTGAACTTTCCAACGAAAGGAGAAAAAATTGCAACAAAAATTTGTTGAAATTAGTTTTCATCACCTTGAATACGTACGTACGTATACACAGCCGTAAGGAGCCTGGAAGTTGCATTAAAGTAAGGTTGGTTGGTATTTTTAACAGCAACACTCATATTCTCTACTTTTCACTTTATTTTAATGTTCTAAAAAGGCTTTATTGTGGCTTTTGCTACTTCGTTACGAACATTTTCACAATTTTTGCTAAGAAAACATTTGCAGGGCATTTGCATACGAATGCTAAACATTGTGTACTATTGGTAAATGACTTAACAGCCAAAAAAGGTGTGTACTGTTTGGTATTAAAAATTTATGTGAAGAAGTGAATTTTCAGGATTAAGTAAAGCAACAATCCTAAAGTATTTCGGACAAACTCTATTTCAAATAAAAAAAATAAAAAAATATTGGCAGATATTGCTTTTTATATTTAACGCCTGTTTTTTGTTTGATTACCACATCACTTATGGGGTTACAAAAATTTGATTAGAAATTGTGTTATTGCTAATATTGCAAGTGACTTTCTAACCTCTTTATTAAAGAGATTTTCTGTTACAAATATTGCAAAAGTTCATAAAGGCAGGTCGATTATATGAAAATATGTACTGTGAATAATATATCAACATAATATCATTCACCCGAAAATAGTCATATAGTTAGTTTGGGTTCAGCTTTCGCGATATTAAAACATCGTAGAACTTTACTGTGAGAATTTTCGTATGTTCACTTGAAACTACTCTACTATACAGTGCTGCTCACATTTATAAGGTCGCTTCTATTTTTTAGATATCACTTAAAGTATAACTGCAATCGATTAGGTTCCTTTGGAAGATTTCTTTATCACTTCATATCCTTTTAGAAAATATTATATTTTTATACAGTAGATCACATTGAAATTGGTCCACTAATCCACTATTGAGGCCGCAAATGTACTAAGAATCTAAGAAAGGTGCATTAAATTTAAAAGTTAAGGTGCCAGTCTGTTTTGATTTTAAATTTCCAACTAGGGCAACTGGCTTAAAAATTCAGAAGTTCCCAGTTTGACCCCTGAGGCTTATACCGATGTCTTAAAGATGCATAACATGGTAAGCTGTACTGTGTTTATTATTTATTCATATATTAAACTTTCTTATCAGCTGCTCAGCCAATGCTGTATTTTCTAGGCGGGTGCCATGACCATTTAAAATGGTGTATAATGCTTATTGGGTGGAAGGATTTTTCCTGAAAATTTTTACCTTTATTCGAACATCCAGGCTATGACTAAGTCCCTAATCAGTTCTGGTATGTAAATGCCGAGCATTTCTCAACGAAATTTCAGATCATTCAAAAATATCCCTCATTAGGGTTCTGGAACAGACGGAAATTGCATTACTGATGAGTTGGCTAGGGCCGGTATGCAGCTCGCAATCCTTGACATGTTACAAGACATAGGCGCTCCGATTGCCTCAGCTAATTGTCTACTAGTTTTGTAGAGAGACTCTATCCCATTGGCAGCAAAAGCTCCGCTCCTCTTGATAGGCAAGCCAATAGACCTAAGATTCCGTTAAATGAATTCTATAGAAAGTGTGCGTGTGAGAAGGTAAAATAGGCTGTCTTTCACCCCCTGACAATGCCCTGCTCCTGCCATAAAAGGCGAAGATTTTTGGTCCCTCACTTGATCTTCTTCAGAAGCTGTCTGCGAAGGAAGAAGAGACTTCCGCTTATGTCAGTGACCTGCTCTTGCCATAAAAAGGCAAAGACTTGAACTCTCGTTTTCTGATATCCTTGAATAAGTTTTATAATATTAATATTGGTGCAATAGCAAGATTTATCTTAAATTCGGGTTGGTTTCCTGTAGCTACTGTTTGCCATCCTAGTTGTATATTGATTGTGGTATCGAATTGGCTTAAATGCTGACCTAAATGACGTCTCTTTCAAGGAGAGTTTGCCACCTTATCTAAACTATCGTCTGATTACAAGGGTTATATTTCCCAAGTAATGCAAAGAAAGTTTTTTCTGTTTGAGAAGTTTTGTTTACTACTTTCTTCTGAGGATAGTAATTCAACTTTGCGTATATGAAACGTTTATCAGGTATTAACCTCATCACAATATTCATAATATTTTTACAATCAATATTTTACAGTGTATAATTTTTAGAACAAATTTTTCTTAAACTCTGTGTTATCATGCGCATCTCGAGAGTTTCTCTTTCGTTAGTTACTCCTTTATTCGTTATTTTCGTTACAAGTTGCTTTAATTTGGCGACGGTTCGAAGTTCATGTAGAATGAGCTGAATGCTGAGTGTAATAAATTGTAACAAATAATTTCACATACCAACTATTCTAACATGCTGGTTTACTATATATATAAACACTGTGTTATAGGATGTGGATAATTATAAAATTAACTAAAGTTGCCATAAACTATCGGAATAGGAGAATGTACAGATGCAATAGAATCAAATAAAAGTTAATAAAGTATTCATAAAATAAAAAAATAAATAAAAAGATGAGTGGAGAGAAATTGCCAAAACCGTTTAGTAAGGATTAAGACATGTTTTCTCACACTACTTATGTTGAGTGTGTTAATTTTGTCTATGAGTGGCGGAACCTACAGATTAAAGCCGAATCTGAATGATAGATTTTTGTGAAAATTTTCATGGCAAATTTTATTTACTCTCAGAGAAAGTTTTTGCCAAAAGACTGTTAATAGAAAGTCGCCAAAGAAATATTTCCTTATATTTCGTTGTGATCAAGGCTGGGGACTTCCCAGCTTTAACAGAATATAACAGAATATAACACCTATCTAGTTAAAACTATATCTTACAGCAACAAATTAGTTGTTAGTTATTCAGTCAGTTTTATCAAACACCCGTAAACAACAATTTGTGTTTGCTCAAAATACTCTAGAGCAGTTGGAAAATTATCTTCAACGACTTGTGGATGATTGGATACGATAATAAAAAAAAATTATCGAAATTAAGACAATAATAAACCCCATGTATAGAGGTAATATGAAGGCCAACAAGATTATATGATTCGATTCCGTAAGACATTTTCTGGTGGGATGCCCTTAAGTCGCAGATTTCTAAGAATAACTCACAAACTATAGCGTTTAGGAAAGACAACAGAACCAATGTCATCTGTCAAAATTTAGCTCGATTTATGCGCCAGAGTTATGGAAATTTGGTCATTTGAATGCTGTTATGTATATTCCATACATAATGGCACAAATAAGTTTTTCAATCGAATAAAAAATGTCGATATTATCTCACAAATACATTGTTTTATTTAAATTAAAACATGGAAAGCGCTTAAAGAAAGACCCTATACTTGAAATTAGTTTATTTACAAACCAAATCCGTTGGTCTTATTTGAGGCAACAACAACATTGTACATGGTGTTTGCAACATGATGGCAGCACGTGTTATAAAAAAATATGAAAATGTAAACAGAAAATAAAGAAAAAAGTATTTAAAAAGTGTGCATATGAAGATAATATTGCCTCAAGTGCTTTCAAACATAACACAACATGTTTCGAAGTATGCTTGTAAGAAATAGAGGTGATACAGAAAAACAGAGAAAAATTAAAAGAAAAATTCTCTTATACTGGCGCAATAGACCAACAAATCTCTTTCAATAAGATAAGATACAATTGTAGACTGGTATGTAGATATATACATATTTAATATTAAATATTCTTTGCGTTTAATACAGAAGATAAAGATTCATTTTAAAACTTAGCGGCAGCTGTAGGAGCAATTTGTAGATAAAAAGAAAAGGCTTAAAATACGCGAATATTTGAACGTTAGCATTTGTCGTGAGCGGATTAAGCGGTTTTTAAAATGTTTTTAATTCTTTTTATTATTATTATTGTTAATAAAACAAAATTTGCATAGAAAATTTTAAATGAAAGCAACAGTAAAGGCTGGCCATAAAAGAACAACGTGTATATCATTCGATTTAGTGCCGTGTACTTAAAATTGGTAAAATATTGCAATTTTTTTATTGTGACGTACAATTGTTCCGGTTAGAAATGAATTATGAATTCATTCATATGGCTGCTGCTGCTGGCCTCACAATAACTCATTCGATTGGAACAATTTCCGTGCACTTTTTTGAGTGTATAGGGTCGTATCTCGACGATGCCATCACGAATGTTGTTCTTCAAATGCTCAATTGTCTCTGGTTTGTCGCCATAACACTTTTCTTTAGCGAGACAGAAAATAGTCCATCGGTGTCTAATCGCATATTCTTGGCGGCTAATTGACATCACCATCTCGGCTAATTAAACAGCCATCAATCGTTTGACACAATAAATCGATTGTGGCATGACATATGTATGTGGCAGTTGCACCATCCTGTTGAAACCAAACATCGTTCACATCAATACCATGAAGAGGGGGTACAAAAAAACCGTTCATTATAAAGCGCAAGTTATCTTCATTGCGCCGTCTTCATTTTCATAGAAATATGGGCCAATGATGTCTCTACTCTATAAGCTGCGACAAACAGTCACTTGTAATGGGTGCATTGGCTTCTGTAAGACCGCGTGTGAATTTTTTGAGTTCCAAATACGGCAATTTTGCTTATTAACGTACCCACCAAATGGAAATGAGCTTCATCTGAAAATATTAATATAATTTTTTTTTTTTTGGCAAAATCGACATCAACGTGCAGTTTCTCGTTGGCCCATCCAGTGAAGCGGATATGTGGGTGATCATGTGGCTTTAACTCTTGAAACGATTGAAATTTGTAAGGCGTCATATTCAGATCTATTCGCAAAATTCGACGTAAACTGGTGCGTGAAATATTCTATTCTCCAGAACAATGACGAGTTGCTGTTGATGAATTTTCACACACACCCTCAGCCAAAATCGAGATCATCGTGCACTTTCTCATTGGCCCAATAACTCCCAACGTTATTCAAGCGTAAATCGATTCATTAGGTTCAGTGTAGATAATATACCGAATTTTGTAACAGAATAGAATGACATAAGTATTGTCTAATTCGAAATAATCGATGATTCAAATTTAAGCCGACCTACGACCTACTTAAATCGGTATGACTACGACGTTATAACATTCAGATGACTTAATAAATAAAATTATTAATTAATTATAGCTTGCCATAGTATTAATTTTTTATTTATTTATTATGAATTGAAATCATATCAGATGCACAAACTTGAATAAAACAATGAATCAATAATAAAGCTCTTGTTATTAATGGACAACTCAAGTTAAAATTTTAATTCCAAACGAAAGTGGTTAATGGAAATGACTACAGGGACTAGCGAATGAATGAATTTTTAGATAAATATAATTAAAGTCTTTGATGAATGCATGTACATGCATACATACATACATAATTGGCAATTACAACCCTTCAGTGAGGATTACGGCCTATCTTCTCAACAGCACTCATGTTGTGTGTGTTAATTTTCTGATGAAATTAAGTCGCCGAAGAAATATTTTTTGATATTTCGTTTTGATGTCTGACCGGGGACTTGAACCGTGGCTTCGCTAACACACTACCTACTAGACTACGGCGACTTTATGAATGCATGTAATTGTGTTTAATAGGGTAATACCACTTTATTGTTTTAGTAGCAAATATAATATTAAAGCGATCACGTATCAAATACTTTAGTCATGTCATGTTTTCAATTTGTCATAATTTTTGCTTTTTTCTTTGTCTTTTACAGGAGCTCTCTCTTCCTCTCAGCAGTCTCTCAGCAGACGATTTCATCAATGCCTTTCGTCATTTATAAAATTCTTCTTCTACTAAACTGGGGGCTCAACGACCTGATTCTCTGCCAAGTTAATGCTACAACGACGTTGGGTTTTACATGGGTACCTGTCCGCGTGGACCTAATCCCATGGTGCTCTTCGCACAGGGTGAAATACAGTGCGTCTACCAACGCCCCCATATGTAGCAGACTGCTACACCTGAGTACCAATTCGAAACCATGTATTTGGACATAGTTAATGCTACAGTGGGACTCTTGATTATGTCTATAAAATCTGCTGTGAATCGATTTCCTTCAGCAATTTTTTCGCAGTGATCGCAAAGTAACACGGCGCCCAGAAAATTACAATTTTGTTTACCACATCGAATTGCAGAAGATAATCAATTCGGCATTCCATTGAATACGAAGTTAGTGCTGACAATGAGACAAGTAGAATTCTATCAGCTTGAATGACACATGACTATTTGTTCTCAGATGTAGGATTTCGATACAGTAATTCCCCGCTTATAAGCACTATCCTGCAAACGTTTTGAAAGTACTTATATCCGCGGAATATTGTATTTTGTAAAAGTTGTAAACGCCTCAGAGCATCCTATGCCTTCAATACAATTGAAAATTAAATATGAGCTAAAGCCTATCGAAATAGATAAATCCTTTCAATGAACTCATAAAATGTACGTGTTGAATACTGAAAAGATAAAAGTCATCATCACGTTATGACTTAAATATACAAAAAATCCTCACATAAAACCTTAATTATGGCTTGAAAAGGCAAAAGCCTTTAAGAGTTATAATTTTCTTGGTTTTCACACAAAATGTTTTATAAGCACTGATTGGGTTGCCCATTCATTAATCATTGTATTACACATTTATTCTGCAATGAATTAAGGTGGTGTACCATTGTAACCACAATAAAGGTTACCATTGTAGTTATGTTATCATTAGAATTTATATTCATTGTGCTTTCGTTCTTACATTTTTCTATAATAAATTTATATACATATTTGGCTGTATACATACATAAATAATAATTTGTGTTCCTCTTTAATATTCCCTTGCGGTTTCAGGATAAAAATCTCCAGGTTTTATTTGTTATGCTAACAATTAGGTTTCGTTTGCTACTCCTGCAAGTTATTTAAATAAACAGTGTGGTAGAGACCATTAAACGGCCTCAAATCATGCCAATTAGAAATTATTTTTGGTTGGATTTCTGTTCCCCAATTTAACAATTAAATTTTTTTTTTTTTGGTTTTTGGGAAGAATTCTTTTCACAAGAAAGTAAGTGAAGCGATTCTAAAAACAAAAGAATTCCTGGCTACTTTAAAATAACGCACTGTCCTGGGTTTCAAATTGAAATCTTTTAACAAAGGATCCTAGCGTAAAAAGGTACGAAAAATTAATTTCCATTAAATTTATTGTACTTTACATTTTTAAATTTAAACTAAAAAAAATAATATTTTTCGTCCTTTTCTGTTTTTTGTTTTCTTTTTTATAGCCTTCCTTCCCCCTTGTGTTTGTTCTTTTAGCCGTAATTTATAATCACATTAAAGTGCATTTTATGCGATTTTATGTTGTGCATATAATTTTTTTTATGCAAAATACTTCCAAACTTATGTGCACAAATATTTACATTTTCTCTCTCTTCTTTGCTTTTCTTTGCTCCTATGCGAATGCATTAAGAATCATTACTACCTCCATTCGGGGAGGGAAAGAAAATGAATAGAGGCACACAACAGGGTGTTCTTCCGCTCTTGCATGGAATATCGTTATAGAAGGACTGTTGGAGGAGCTGCAGTGATATGGTTTTAAGGTGTACGGTTATGCCATTATGTTATCAGATTTTGATTCGAACACTCTCTCTTTGAGATGCAGCAAGTTCCTTAAACTTACAACTTAGTTGTACACATTACGTCGCTTAAGTATCAATCCTCGCCATACGAAATTTGTGCTTTGTTTCCTTTTACTTTTACGTTATCGCAAAAGAAACTCAGGCAAGGTCTGATTTTTTAAACCAACAAATAAATATTGGCACTATCGAGCCGTGATGGTTTCTTTATACGATGTATGCCTGGTGTAGGGCATCCCACCAATGCCACTACCAACTGATAAGCAGAGTTTGCAGGTAGTCTTGCTAATCACCAGTGCACACCACAGAAAGCATTATTTACATAGGTACATTTACGTACGTACATACATAAATACATACATAAATATTTGGTCATTTCAACCCTTTAGTCTCAGGATTACGACCTAGCTTCTCACACCAAATATGTGTGTGTTAATTCTATACATGAGTGGCGGGACCTACAGTTCCGGACGACAGATTATTCAGAAAATATTTCATGGCAATTTTGTATAGTCTTAGAATTCTTGTCAGAAATATGCTGAGAGCCAGTCGATTTGTACGAAATATCGGATCTGGGGTTAAAACCGTGGCCCCACGTCTAGTAAGCTAATACACTTCCTTCTAGACTACGGGAACTACAAAGCCCTTTTTGCCTTACTCAATTTGCTTCCCTGTGAGCTTCCATTAAAGCAGTTGGCTGAGCTGGTGGCTTTAACAACTGTATTTTAAACCTACGTTCTTGTCCATTTAAGTTTTAGAGGGTCTAGGATGCAGGGATATCGCTTACAAATCAATGCTGATGATCTTATCAGGGCCGATACAGAGTTTGGAATCTACTGCGATATGTTACAAGCCTCAGGTACTTCGATTGCCTCAGTTAAGTTGGATATAATGTACTCGTTTTGCAGGGGGGTTAACGCTCGTTGGCAGCAGAAGGGTACGTGCAACATTTCTAAACTCCGCTGAACAAGTATGGATAAGAACTGCAACGAATATCTTCTATCCACAAACCACATGGCCATCCATTCAGAATAAGAATTCTCACAACCAATTGTTCTTATGGCAGGAATGCCAAAATATTTGATTTGACTTTGTCAAATAACTTCTGCGTGAACTGTGGATCCGAGCAGAAGGAAGAGACTTTTATGCAATAATGAAATAATTTTTGCATTAGATTATCGCTAGCAGAAAAATGGATTCATTACGACAACCCCAAGCACAAGAAATCATGTGTGAAGTATGTTCAACGAGCAAAATCTACGGCCAGGCAGAATATCCACTACTTCAAAAGTAGGGCTCTTAATTTGTTTTTGAGCTGATAAAACAACCCAGACTATCATGAAAGGCCTATACAGATAACAATTAATTGGTTTGAAGTGAACATTTGTAGAAAAACGCACAGACACGAGGCCATAGCTCACGACAATGTTCGGCTTGCAGCGTTCTTCAGCCGCCAAATAGCCCAGATCTAGTTACTGGTGACTTCCAATTGTTTCGAGATATGCAGAACGCTTCACTTCAGACCAAGCTATCAAAAGTTGACTCGATTAATTCTTAGACTCCAAAGGCGAGTATGATGAATATACAATTCATAAATGGCAAAAAAACTCGTAGCTTTCGATGGACAATACTTTGATTTGATTGTCGATTTTTGCTTTATCCTACGAAACTTGTCAAGAATTCTAATAGTAAAGAGATAAGGTGGAGTAAAGTATTTATTGTACCATCTTAAGAACCTGAGGCACTTGAATGCTTCCTTCGATATTTGAAAAATATTCTGAGTGGATGACGATACCTTGTTGATAGCTTGGTTGTAATCAAACTTATTTACTTAATTGGTTATTGCAACCCTTAGTCAGGATTATAACCTAGCTTATCACACCACTCATGTTGTGTATTTTAATTTTATCAATGATATTCGCGATGTACAGTTTACATACACATAAATAATTGATCATTACAATCCTTCAGTCAGGATTATGGAACCAGTTTCTCCCAGTTTGTGTGTGTTAATTTTATACATGGGTGGCGGGACCTACAGTTAAAGTTAACTCCGAGCGACAGATTTTTGAGAAAGTTTTCAGTGCAATTTTATTTGCTCTCCAGATAGAAACTTGCTGAGAGGAAGTCATTACTAGACTACGGCGATTTCATGTACAGTTTAATAAGCAATTATGTATGTGCGTATGTATGTATATTATTACAATAAGGACCAGTAATATATTGTTTCTTCTTACATTTGAGAACCCCAATGCTAAAATAAAGTCGTGATTATGAGAAGCAAAGAAACGACCTGCTAGCTTTCTAGATAGTCAAACAATATATAGTAATCAGGCTTAATAGCTTTCTATATTTACTTGCGTAATATAGTTTAATAGAACATTTTCCAAGTTTTAATAAAAATATTAGAAAATGACTTGCCAATATTGGCAATGTTAAAATTTCTAATCAAATGTTCTTAAACACCTTAGTGCATTCCCTTCAAAAAAGCAACATCTGCAAATATTTTCAATAAAAAATTAGAATATATTTTTAAAGACTGTGATATTTTGTTATTCTAATTACACATTAAAAAACTCTTATTCCCTGTTTAAAAGTTCATTATTTACTTTGGCTGTTAAGTCATTTAACAAAATGCTTAGCTTTTCTATGTACATTCTTTGAAAATGTTTTCTTAGCAAAAAAAAATTTGAGAAAATGTTCTTGAGGTGATAGCAAAAGCCACAACAAAGCCTTTTTGAAACATTAAAATGAAGTGAAAAGTAGAGAATATGAGTGTTGCAGGTAACAATGTCAACTTCAACTTAATACCTTACTCATTCACACACATATATACATACATATTTACTGTTACAATATGGATGTATATAAGGTTATGGAAAGTAATTTTAACAAATTCTTGCAACAATTTGGTTATTTCTTTGCAAAGTTCAAATTGTGTCTTCTCATCTACAATATAAACTGTAGGACATTAAAAACTTTTTGTTTTCCAACAACATATATTAAAAAAAATTGCAATTTAAATTGAATTTTATTGATTTTTCAAAAATAGGTAGGAACTTGGAATCATTCCATTCAAAAATGAAAAAAATCTATTGTCGTTATAGTTAATATAGTGATATGTGAGGCTGCATCACATACAATGGCTACCACTAATGAACCAGGACCAGCTCTTCTACAAAAATTCTTCAAAGTTATTATTTTTGAGGTACAATTAAAACTTATGGCAACCAAGAACACCTACACATACATACTACAGTCCTTCAGTCAGGATTACGACCTAGCTTTTCACAACACTTAAGTTGTGTGTGTCAATTTTATACATGAGTGGCGGTATTTACACGGAACCAGGGCCAGCTCTTCTACAAAAATTCTTCAAAGTTATTATTTTTGAGGTACAATTAAAACTTATGGCAACCAAGAACACCTACACATTCATACTACAGTCCTTCAGTCAGGATTACGACCTAGCTTTTCACAACACTTAAGTTGTGTGTGTCAATATTATACATGAGTCATGGGACCCACAGTTCCAAACGACAGATTATTGAGATAATATTTCAAGCCAACTGTATATGTTGTTAGATTTCTTTTCAGAAATCTGATGAGAGATAGTCGATTTGTTGGCTATGTCTGACCTGGAGTTTGAACCGTGGCCTCACGTTTAGTAACCCAACACACTACCTACTAAACTACGGAGGCTACAAAGCATTTTTTGCTATACTCAATTCCGAATGACAAAATTTTGAGAAACGTTTCCATTTCAATCTCAGAGCGTTTGCTAAAAATCTGGTGAGAGGAAGTTGCCGGAGAAATATTATTTCATATTTCGTTTTGTTGGAGATGTCTGACTTGGGGTTTGACCCGTCGTCTCATGTCTAAAAAGCCAACATATTAGTTAATAGGTTGCGGCGACTTATTAGTCTGAATACATCTGATGGAATCCCGACTGTGAAAGGCCGATTTAAAACGAGAGACGTCAGTATTGAGACCAAAATCATTAAGTTCCGATCAAATTTAATCATACCACAGTCTGGAGAATGCTTTCGCCACTTCAGAGTACCAGCCTCGCATTCATCACATCATTAAATGGACTGGCTGCCAACGAACGCACCTTAAACTAATCATATTGTAATTTATCAGGTTGTTATATACATATAATCCTTCAGTCAGGATTACAACCTAGCTTCCCACACTACTTATATTGTGTGTTTCGAACGACAGATTTTTTGAGAAACTTTTCCACTGCAATATTATCAGAGCTTTTGCCAGGAAACTGCTGAGAAAAAGTCGTCGAAGTAATATTTTTTCATATTTTGTTTGATGCTGTCTAATAAGACATGGACTCTAGATATTTTAAATGGAATACATCGCAATTGCGTGATAAATTTGAGGATAATTTTCATTATCTTCAAGTGTTTTGAGGTTTTGATTTATAATTATATAAACAACCTGAAGTCGCTTTAAAGTATACTTATTCAAAACCAGAGCTGAAGTTCCATCCGACCTGGAATACTTACTAATATTAAGATCCGCCAGAACCATTTTAACTACACGAGCTCGAAGGAATTTATCGTGTATGTGTTGCCATTGATGTTCACTAAATATACTTCGGGGCCAATACAAGCAAGTTACAGTTGGGTGTATCTTACAACACCTCTTGTCTACATTTCTTCTTATAAACAATTTGTCCGGGTAGAATAAGCAAAAGTACTTCATGTTTATTTTTAAGTCTTTCAGGAAACAACAGGTACAAGTGCACAAATCAAATCAAAATATTTACATTTTGAGAGAAATAATGTTGATGGATATTGTGATGGTTGATGGCTACGCAAACACACAGTTTTTGGAGAAAAATTTTGAACAATTATACTAGTATTAACTTTTTGTTTACATTTTACACTGGAGATGGATGTATGCTATATAACTTCTGTATGTATGAATGTCTATACAATTGCAATGAGTACATTAACATATTGACAACAGACGTCAAGAGAAGTATAGGCTGCCCAGCCTATTATTATGTTTCAAATATTAGATTCAGCTTTTTAGAGAGCAACCAGTCTGTATAAGGAAGTTGGACTAGTCAACTGGTAATTGTAGTTTCGTTATCCATAGATTTTGAGCTTCGTAATAAAATAAAGTGATTGTTATTTTAGAAATAAATAAAATTCTCTATAATAATGAAGACAACATATAAATAAAACGACAGGTCATTGTATGGATCTGCAGTTGTAACTTTATCTTCAGATACAATTTACTGAAACCTTTGACTAGCAGACAAACACAGACGATAATAAATAATACTTGCAATACAACTGAAATATAATTCACAAGTTTCTTTCAACACAAAAGGGGACAAAAAAACCTATCTTATGTACATAGAAGAAAAATACAGAGAGTGCTGCTTAAAGCACATTTTTCGTTTGTTTAATAAGTAAAGTTTTCAATAAATTGCAGCATTAAACACTTAACAGACACACATACAATTTAGTGCATTCAAGTGGAAAACTGAACAGAAGAAACTTGTATTTCAATATCAGCGTGATTGTTCAAAGGCTTGGAAAAGAAAACAACAGGAGAGTAATTGAATGAACAGTAAATAGAAAACGGAAACGATAAGTTACGATAAATAAATAAATACATGCACGATTTAGACGAACTCATAGAGAAATAAAAAGTGATACTGATAATAGGTCTTCGAACATAGATTTTGAAATCTAGACAGTTGACAACGGCCATCTTGTTAAAGCTACATCAAATTAGTTGTCAATTATTCAGTCTGTTTTACTAAATAGCCACGGATAGATTAAACATTCAACAACACATGTAAAAAATGAAATTGTTTTAATTAAAATTGGCGTTCGGTGCGGACAATGTACTACGAGCTTGGCCTATTTACGATCGTCACAATCGTCTTACCGAGAGGACGAGGCTAATTTCAGGAAGTCGGAGTACGTGAACAAATAAAATTGTGAAGTTTAAGACGATGCCAATCAATACGTGATCCAAGAGCGTCCAATGCATGCAGAAAAGGTGTCGGTTTGACATGGGTTTTGGGCTGGCAGTCCATATTGTTACGTTTTTACCTTTTTAAAAACTTTTAAAATATGAGTTCGTTGATTGCAAACAAAATAAATTTGTGTTTAGTTTCAATTAAATTCTTTATTGTTCGCACTATTTTTGTGTGCCACTGTTACAACTTGATGTATAACATCAACAATAATTTGCTTATTCGTTATTCTTCTTTCCAATATTGCGCAAACACTAACGACGCAGATATTTACTACAGCGACCTTCAAACCACGACTGTTTTCTTCACATGCAACGCGTCTTCCCACAAGACTGCCTGAATTCTTAGTACTCGTTGTCTGCTTTGTCTTGCCTTTTTATATGCCCATGTAATCAGTCTGATGAAAGTTCTTGAAGTCGAACTTTCGGGTTTTCACCTTCTCGAGAATTCTATCGCGACTTCATTGTTGCTTGTGTATTTTGTACACATTGTTGGTTGTTGCGTTTTCGCTTACTTGTCTATCGCCTTTTCTTCCATACTGATGTTGTTGGTTTACTTGTAACAAGTTCGCTGTATTTGTTTGTGTAGCTTTTGCTCATTGCAATGTTAAACGATGTACACCGTTTCCATTTTCGTAATAATATTTATTAAAAGACGACGTTGGTCGCGTTATCACTGTCAACGATCGATGATTATCAACTTCTTCCGACCTGAATTTGATGATCGAGACGCCGACGATATGTAGTTTTAGGAAGCCAAATTGGCTATTCTGCACAAACCATTTGAGGGTATAGTAATCTGATGTGTGGTGATGTGAACTACTACGAGATTGTGCAATTTCACCCCGTTAGACTATTTTTGTGCGATTTTCTTGTTCCTAGAAAATAGGACACTGCGGATGGGCGCACGTGAAGACACGGTTCAAACCTCAGGGCAGACATCTCCAACAAAACGAAATATGAAGAAATACTTGCTCGGCGACTTCCTCTCAGCATATATCTGGCAAAAACCCTGAGAGTAAAACAAAATTCTCACACAACATAACATGGTGTGACATACTAGGTCGTATGTATGTAGTAGCTAAATAAGAAAGGATTACCTCTGTACGAGTGTGATCATTATTTGGACCCAAATGATACCTAATCTAACCTAACTTTAATGCATTTGGCATTCAACAGCTATTGTTAGAATTTTGTTGCAATTATCCCAAACGGTACTCAATTCTTATTTTGTCTTATTTTTAAATTTTATTTTAACAACTTTAACTGGGTCTTGTTGATTTGAATATTTTTTGTTTTCAGTTTTTATTTCTCGTGTTGTGTGTGTGTGTGTGTTATTTTTGCATATTTATTTTGTTAATGATGACTTGTTTGCAGGGAGTAAATGTTAAATGTGATTCTTTTGTGTTTTTTGTTCTATAGCCAGGTTTACCACAACCGCTGTCGCCATTTACAATGCAGTGCAGGTTATTGCTTACAGTGCTCTGCTGTCATATTTCCGGTTGTTGAATCCATTTTATTTTTTCTTGTTTCTATTTAAATAAGACAAGTATTTTGCATATTTTTATACATTATTTTTTAAATATTTAATTAAAATTATATTACTAAACACACCGTTTAGTAATACAGTGTGGCAAAGAATTGTTCATACATTTTAAAGGAAATTTATTTGATATATGAAATGTTTATAAAAATGCTGGTACACTGTCGCTTTTATTTTTAGAAAATTTAGAAAAGTTTACATATTTTTTTTCTTTTATTTTCATGTTCTTTTCAAACAGTGACTGAATTTTTCTAACTTTTACTTTCAATGACTGTGGCTGTGAAAAATGAAATTATTTTGCAGAATTGCATAAAGCAATATAAAAATTGTAAAAAAATCCAACAAAACAAAAAAATTATAATTAATGTTAAAATGAAATGACTCTAGAGTATCTTGTATACAATAGAATATTTAATAAAAGTAAAAAAAAAAATATACAACATTTTCAATGAAACTCCTGTTCAAAAAAAAAAAAAAAAATATTTGCAAAATAGTTTGTTTTTAAACAATTTGCATTGAAATTGCTTTGATTTATTTCATGTTTACTTAGGTCATTTTATCGTACATTATAAACAATATTATTTATGGTCGTGTAAATAAGAAATATTATGAAAAAATATTTTTAAAGTTGAGGTCACACCTTTATTTAGTTAAATAAATTTTTATTAATTATTTATATGAACATAAAACATTACAATATTTAATATATTTTGGGATTTTCCAAAATTATTTTCCACACTTGCCTTATGAAAAAAATGTATCGACTATGGTGATAGTTTACTTGGAACAAGAGTGAAAATGTTTACGTTAGATGGTCTGCTTACTATTGATGTATTCCCTTAAAGGTTAATTTGGTTAGGTTTCCCATGCCTCCGCTAAAGAAATCTGACATAATACTTCAAATTTTTTAATTTGCTTAAAAGATAGAAACTCAACCGAAAAACAGTTACTTTCTCTTAAATATTCACGTATACATTGCTACGAAAATTTATAATCTAGATACTGGTGTTTTGCTTTTACATCGTTTAGCATTGAAATTATAAACAAAAGCTACAAAAAAAAAACAAAAACAATGAACTTGTTTACATAATAAACAAGTAAAAAAGCTATACAAACAAACACCAGTATGATAAAAAATTATAATAAGTAAACAAAAATACAACAACAAACACTACAACATTAAAGGTAAATAAAATACACAAACAACAATTATGAAACAACGACGTTTATAGGTATCTCGAGAAGGCGAAGCCACGAACATTCATCAGACTGTTTACGTTGCCATATAAAAGAGGGGCAAAGCAGCCAACCAGTCAGTAAAAGTACTGTCAGTCTTATGTGATAACGCCGTCTGTTTGAAGAAAGTAATCGTGGTTTGAAGATCTCCGTTACAAAGATTTGTCGAAAAATTGTTATTGTTTACGCAAAAGAGTGTAAAGAGTTATAACTAACAAAGCAATTGTTGTTGTTTTCATCAAGTTGTGAACAGTGTCACACAGAATTGTGCGAACAATAAGGGATTTAATTAAAACTAAATAATAAAAAATAAATAAAACTAATTGACGAGCTCATATTTTAAATGTTTTAAAATGGTAAAAACGTAACAATATAAAGTTATAAAGTCTAACAGTGTTGTGGCATCAAGGATACCATTTAATTAACCAAATTCTTGAAGTTTTGAGTCGCAGCTGCAAAACTTCATACTTCCTTGAGTATCAACATGTATTAAATAAACATGACAAAACAACAACAACTGTTATCAGTACTTAAATTAAATTGAAATTCATACATCACCCTTTCCTCGAAGTTCTCTCATTGTATGGGTTAATTGTATGGAAGTGTGTGTTTTAGTTGTCCATGTTTTCTATTTGTTTTTCAAATCGCAATGCTTCCGTTTTCTGATATTTTTTTGTTTAGATCTTCCTTTCTTGTTTTCTTTCCAAGCCTTTTAACAAACGACACTGATGTTGATACAAAAATTTGTTATTCGTCTTCCAATTCAATGCCTTGTCTGTATGATTATATAACTATGGTGTGTTTTTGAATAACAAATTGGAGTTTAATGCTGAAATACAAAATTGGTTTATAAACGCATTTTCTCTTTGGGTCTAATATGCCACTAGACTCAAACACAAGGCTAATATTAACGTATGATTCCGTGTATTATTATGTATGAATGTATATCTATAATAATTTGGTGAGTTCTAAATAGTAGCAACTGTCGTCGGCTTACCAAATTAAATTTACCAAGGGACTGACGAATTATGGCAATTGATACAGCTATCTTGTTGAAGCTACATCTGTCAAACTAATGTTGTCGTTAGCCAAATAATCATGGTTGTTCATGAATAACTACGTGAGTAGCTTGAATGGGCTTTGGAACAGTCCTTAAAGCCAACATAACCTGTACCATCGGTCACGATCAGCTTGATTTATATGTCAGAGTCATGGAAAATTGAATATTTCGGATGAGCTCCACCTAGAGGCTGTTATGTTCCAAACATAATGGTCGTTAACATAATCGAGTCGACTGTAGGTTCCGCTACTCATGTATAAAATTGACACACACAACATAAGTGGTGTGAGAAACTAAAGCGTAATCCTGACTGAAGGATTGTAATGACCAATTATGTATGTATGGATGCGAGTATTATTTTTACTATCTCAATATTCTGGCTTTCATTTTACTTTTCCGCCTGGTGTTTTTGGAAATTATTTGACACTTTTTGCATTAAATTAAGAAACTCTTTACAACAACAACAAACAATACAATTAGATAAAGTTTTCTACAGTTTTTGTAACGATAATTTCTATTAAAACTTCTTTAATTTTAAGTTGCAAATGTTTATCCACCATGTCATCATCATCATCAGCACTGTTATCAACGTCATCGTTAGATTGTATGCACACTTCAGTTAATTACTTTCGAATGACAAAAACGGCAAGTGAAAGGCTGTTAATGCCTTGGAAAAACTTATTTTTTCTTTCTTAAGAAAATAAAAAAGATTTCAAAAGATTTAAAAGAGTTTTCAACAAAAGTTGAAATTGTAAAAAAATCAAGTCATTTTAGAATTGTTGCAGTAAATTCTCATAAAATGTAAACAATGTCGATAGGAGAACTGAAATCAGTTCAGGAAAATTACTTGGAAATTTATAATAAAATCTGTGGTAATGGGCAAAATTGTTTTGCATTTTATTTATTAATTCTAATTGCTAAATAGGAGCTGGGATACAGTGGCAGATAAGTTGAGTTTGTATATTAAATCAGTCCCTGTACGATAATGGCTGTTATTGATTTGAAAGCACTCAGAAAGTCACCTACACTAACGGCAAATATTCGACAACATAGCTTACGAACAGCCTTTCAACATTAATAGAAACATGCCATTTCAACTTAATATGTAGGCCTGGAGGTCAATCTTTGATGCAGGCTTTAGAAATGTCTGAAAAAGAAGCATTGCAGTGTTTTAGAGAGTGAGCATTAAGTTGTTCTGCATCGGATCAAATAATGGTTCCAACTGACATTTTTTTTTGTTAATGTGTTGGTAAGAGTTTGAAGGATATCAAAATACTTTTGATTTTCGCTGCCTGTATTGCATAAATTCTTTCTTCAGATCAGACATCTCGAATAAATCTAAATATGAAATATTTCTTCGGCGACTTCCTGTCAGCAGATTTCTTGCAAAAATACTTTATCAGAGTCGAACTTAATTTATCCCGCCAACTATGGATAAAATTAACACACACAATATAAGAAAAGCAGCTAGGTCATAGTCCTGACTGAAGGCTGGTAATTACCAATTATGTGTGCATGTAGGTATGTATGTCAGGCCTGCGGGTCTTAAAAAAGTAGCATAGCAGTGTTTTGAAAAGCGGGCATTTGTCGTCTGGAATTATTCTTAGTATAGGCAAAATTGGAAAGTTGTAGTTGCCGTAGTCCTAAGCTTAGTAGGTAGTCTGTTGGCTTATTAGACATGGAGCCACGTTTCAAACTCCAGCTCAAACAACTTTAACAAAACGAAATATGAAAAAATTATTTCTTCGGCGACTTCCTCTCAGCAGATTGCTGGCAATAACTCTAAAAGTAAATAAAAATTGCCGTGAAAAGTTTATCAAAAAATGTCGTTCGGTGTCGACTTTGTACTGTAGCTCAGGGCCAGTCATGTATAAAATTAACACACACAACATAAGTGATGTGAGAAGCAGATCGTAATCGTGACTGGATGATTGTAATGACCAATTGTGTATATATAGAAAAGAATTTATGGAATATAAGGGTACCAAGTAATAGCACTTGTATTTACTATGAAAATGGATTTCAATTTTACGATTTTCGTTTTTAATCTGGTTAGCGGGTAGCTTGCCGTTCACAGGCAGATTCATTCAATCATATTACCATATCACCTACACATTGTGCTTTTTGAAAGTAAACTAAATTAATTTATAAATCAAAAGTTTAATGATTTTATTCGTTTAAATTTCACGTACATTACCATTTTTTTGCGATAAAATTTTTTCATATGTAGGCTTTGAATTATATTTTGCGTGTTTAAATTTGTAAAACAATGCATCAATAAAAAAAATACATTTAAAAAACGTACATTTTTAATAAAAATATTTAATTATTTTATACACTTTTATTTTCATTTATTAAATTACCACAAATTCTGAATATTTTATGGCTTTTAAAGTAATTTATTTTTATGTGCATATTAAATGCGAATATAATCTATTTTTCCATAATTTTCTTTCAGATATCATTTTTTATAACCTTTCTTTTTATATTTTGTTTTTTTTATAATTTACTAGCTGTACCCTGCGCGCGTTGCTGCGGCACCAACTAAAATAAATTTTCAGGAAAGATATTACACAAATAACCGATTAATTTTTAAATCATTTTATGGATTTTGTTTCCCGTTGTCCAGATAATTCAGACGAACGGGCCTGAGTAGTACGCATTCGATCAGTTTCTAATCTCACTTGTCGTTGTTCAGGGGATTCATGCGAACGGGTCTCAGTGGCTTATACTCGAAAATTTTCCAGTCTCAGTGCTTCTTGAGGTGTAGGTCGACCAATTGCTAGTCGCTTCGGTGGCATGATTGCACGGGAACGACGTGAAAAATGCGTTTAATCCAATTGAACTCAACAGCATTTTTAAAAATTTTCCAAAATTAAAATGTTTCAAACTTGTAATTGACATTTTGCGGGAATGAGTTATACTAAATGTTATTAAAATCATAAATGATGAATCCTAAAATGTCTGGTATTTGTCCGATCAACACATGATCAAATGCATAGTTTACGATTCAATTCATTTTGGATAATTCTTAGTAGCGCTATCTATCGGAAATTAATCGCACTAACTTAGAAACCGACTTAGTCGTCTTATGCGCAACAACTTTGCTTAAGTTCATATCATGATCAAATTCACAGTTTACGATTTAATCAATTTTAAGTAATTTTCAGTGGCGCCACCTGTCGGATATTGGTCATACCAACTTATAAACTTTCGTCGACTCATGCACAACAACTTTGTTAAAGATCAGATGAATGGTATAGGATTTAATTCATTTTTAGTAATTTTGGGATATTGGCCATACCGACTTAGAAACCTTCCCGTTCTCATAAGCAACAACTTTGCTGAACATCATAACATGCTCGAATGCATAGTTTACGATTCTATTAATTACATGCAAACAAAGAATAATTTTTATATATATAGATGTGGGCGTGGTACCTCGCCTACTTGAAATTTTAAAATAAAGGGAAGGTACTGTTAAAATTTCAAGAAAATCGGTCCAGCCGTTTACCTGTCTACAGACTTCAAACAAACCCACAAAGAAATAAACACACTTTTATTTTTATATGCATATACATATATATGTATATAGTAGTAGATTACATAGAGCTGAGGGGTGACGTATACGTAATATTTTGTTAGACAATAACACTTATACTTTTTTTATTTTATTTTATTTTATTTTATTTTATTTTATTTTATTTTATTTGCCTATTTTAACATAAAAAGTAGCCTATAACTCCTTCCAGACATAAAGGAAGATACTGTTAAAATTTCAAGAAAATCGGTTAAGCCGTTTAGCCCTCTATAGACTTCAAACAAACCCACAAACAAATAAACACACATTCATTTTTATATATAAGAAGATAGCGTAGCAGCTTCCATACTGTAATACAATTTTTTAATTTTTATTTCAACCATTATGATGTTACTTTTATACTTTAAATGGTTCCCTTAGTTTAATAAAAAAAATGTGGAGAAAAACACCACTAGTAGCATAAGTAGCGGAGCCGCATAAGGTTTCCATTATATAAAAAAATTGTATGGGTTTTAAACTATAAATAATAATTAGTGGACGTAAAAAACATTAAAGTAGAAAATGAAACTATTAGAGACTCAGCCATAGCCAAAAGTATCCATAGTGTGAATGAGGAAAAAATATTCAAACAATATGTCTATTCATACTCTACTCACTGCAAATGCTTTCGTACATTTACGCCACTCAGGGTCATTTAAATATAACAAACAGATTGAGACAAGTTGACTTAGATAATATATTTTAAGAGTATACAAATGTTCTAAAGTTTCTATTGTATATACCTTGTACGGAGCACAGTCTTCCATGCAATGAATACAGCAACAATTTTAAAGCTAGTAAACCTAGCTATGCCTTTCAGACTTCTATGTCTTCCATGAGTGTATTTATGAGTCATCTCAGACGTTTCCAAATTTATTTAACCATTCTACAGACTTTTAGTTTTGATTTACAAAGCCTATTACAGTTTTATTTTGGATGGGGCCTTTAGCGATACATTGGATAAAAAGCTCTTAATGGAATATTGTACGAATTTGTATTGGTTAGGAGTTAGGATGACACAGTTGTACAACCAAAGTACGAGAATACAATGTATCGGGAAGTATACATTATAACGTCCATATTTTTCAAACCACATTCGATAAATTATTTATGAATTATTCAATCTATTTTGCCAAATCATCATGACGAAGATGGCATTCAGCAATACATGCAAATAATAAAATTATTTTATTAAAATCGCCACAATCTACCTACCGAGAGGACTATTCGAAATATAGTGCATAAATTTAAGTTCATTGATTCAATAAATGATACGAAGAGAAAGGCCTTCTGAAAACATCGTTACGGTTCCTGTTGCGTCGCTCATAAGAACTCGGACTTTAGCAGATCACTGCACGGTGAGTTTTGTATCGTGACGTTCAACTGATCTAGAAAACGGCGTGTGTTAGCTGAATGGATTAGGAGGAGTTGATACTTACATACATACATAATTGCCCATTACAATCCTTCAGTCAGGATTACGGCCTAGCTTCTCACACCACTCACGTTGTGTGCCTTAATTTTATACTTGAACGGCAGGTTAACGTCGACTCTGAATGACAGATTTTTGAGGTGATGGCAGGTTTATTTACTCGCAGAGTTTTTGCCAGAAATCTGCTGAGAGGAAGTCACCGAAGAAATATTATTTTTTATATTTCGTTTTGATGTCTGGCCTGGGGCTCGAACCCGGGCTTTACGGCTAATAAGCGAACACATTACCTACTAGCTACGGCGACTAATAAAATTATTTTACTAAAATCGCCACAATCGTCCTACCGAGAGGACTATTCGTAATGTAGTGAATAAATTTAAATTCATTGATATATCAATAAACGATACGAGCGAAAGGCCTACTGAAAACATCTTTATGGTTCCTGTTGCGCCGCTCATAAGAACTCGGACTTTAGCAGACCGCTGCTCGGCGAGTTTTGCATCGTGACGTTCAACTAAACTCAAAGAAAAGGATCATAGAAAACGTTGTGTGTTAGCTGAATGGGCTAGGAGGAGCCATCATTGAAAAATCATCCTTTGCCAGGTGGCCTATTTCGGAATGAATGAAAAAAATTGTCAAGTTCGGAGCGATACCAATGCACATGAGATCCAAGTGCGTCCAATGCATCCAGAAAAAGTCACTGTTAGATGTGGATTTTGGGCTGAAGGCCCAATCAATCAATGCTTTCAAAAGGAGGGTGCTACGTACTACACAGCGCGTGCCACATTTGATATTCTGCACGAGCGATTTGATGGTATCTTCATCATACGTGGATGTGATATGTATAAAGTGCCACAGAAGACAGGAATGTAATTTTTGAAAAATATCTTTAAACTTGAACAACAACTTGAAACCACTTTTACTGTTATTGTTATCGTTATTAGCGATTTCTTTATAATGCCATAGCAACAAATTAAATGCACAAAACTAAAATTTTTCTTAAACGATGAAATGACAGTAAATGTTACTGCGTGAATTAAAAAAAATATATGTTAATAAGAGTAAATGTAAATGTGTTAAAGCAGCTCTTCCATTAACTGTTTTCGTAAATTTTGTAAAGAGTTTTTTTTATAGTATAAACTTTTTATAGTAAATTCTTTTAAATGAAAGAATATGCATGAAGGATCAAAGCTAAACCGTATAGTAAGCATTTAAATAAACACATGCTCAAAAGCAAAATAACCTTTAAAATAACATTTTGCTACTACACTTTAACTTATAAAATAAGAGAGCATTTTTGTTTTTGCATTACATAAATTTCTATAGCAAAAATCAATTTAAAAACTCTTCATTTCTATTTGGAATTTTATTTCTACATTAAATTCTACATACTAAAAACATTACAAAACGAAAAATTCCCTTTTAGTTTATTTGCTTGAATTTAAAATTTTAAGAAGATTATAAATTTATTTTGATACAAAGTTTATACATTCTAATGGTCATCGATAAAAGGAACTTGAAAATCATTCAAAATTTTAATACTACTTTACTTTCTCTGATCTATAATAGACAAGCAATTGTATTAAGAGTTACATAGACTATGTATAGAATAATTCATGTACATTTGAAATTTCTATTCAAGAATCTCAACAATATACAGCAAACACTAATTTCGACCAGAGATTCACGGTTTAAAAACAGGTCATAACCTAACTCGTTTTCATTTGGTAAATAAAATCCACAAAAAACCTACCCTAAAAACAGTTTAGATGTAAGCCTTTCAACATTAACTAATTTCATGAAATACTCCTTTTATTTTAAGACCAAATCTACCTTGATTACAACACCCTTTTCCCAATTTCTATACATACATACGTAATTAGTCCTTACAACCCTTCAGTCAGGATTACGGCCAAGCTTCTCGCACCACTTATGTCGTTTATGTTAACTTTATACAGGAGTAGCAGGACTTCAAGTTTAAAATCGACTTCGAGCTACATCGCCGGAATATTTTTTCATATTTAGTTTTGTTGAAGATATCTGACCTGGGATTTGAACCGTGGCCATACATGATAAATAGAAGAACCAACTTCAGCGATGAGGCCCATTTTGGAGGAATGAAAACATGAACAAACAAAATTGTTGCATAGTAGAAAACCTAGTATAGGTCTAATACGTGAGCTACATTATCTTTACGTTCGGCTGATTTGGTTTACTGCTTTAACCTGTTGCCCGCGTAATAGTTCTTCTCAAGCATCAGTTCTATTTTTATAGCATTTTCAGTTTAAATTAAACCTTTTTCAAAATAAATGAAACTTTTTTCAAAATGAACGAAACCTTTTTCAGATTAAACGAAACTCTTTTTAAATTAAACGAAACCTTTTTCAAAATAAATGAAACTCTTTTCAGAATAAATAAAACTTTATTCAAATTCAAATAAACATTTTTCAAATTAAATTAAACCAGTTATAGAATTTGAAGGTTTATCATATTCTGTTGTATTTTTTTGAGAAATATTCGCAAAAAGTTATTTGAACAATTTAATGTAACGTTTGCATTGTCTACAATTTTCAACGGATTAAAAGACCGTATGAATAGCGCATCTACTATTGAAAACCGTCGACAGTATGCCTCAGAATTTGCAGTTTGGTCTCCTCAACAAAAAGAAAAAATGATTTTTATAGATTTACGGCGTTCACAAGCACGTGCTAAGGTAGGTGAAAGAGCTCATGTTGTTGTGCCAACCGTAAGGGGAAGGAACATTACTTTAATTGCTGCGATAAATAATGCTGGTGTTGTTTACCATAAAGTTTTTCCCTTTCCACTGTAAATTCAGCCCGTTTCCAAATATTTCTGACGGAGCTCCTGGATAAAATTGAAAGCAGCCCAGAGTTACAAAATTAATTTTTAATTATGGATAATGTCAGAATCCATAAAACCCAGGAAATTCGAAATATGGTGAATAATAGTGACTGTACACTTAAATTTTTACCACTTTATTCTCCTAAATTGAACCCGATTTTCTAAGATAAAATTCCACGCCCGATCATTATTAAGTGGCATTACCACAAAGCATAGCATAGTAAGTGTAATTGAGGAAAGTCTCGCACAAATTAATCAAAATGATTGTGCGAACTATGTTATGGATATGATCATGACAATTCCTAAAGCGGTCAGTGGACAAATTCTTCATTAATTTTAACAAGTATTATATGAAAATTAATATGTTTGTTTTCTATTAAATTCTATAACTGGTTTAATTTAATTTGAAAAATGTTTAATTGAATTTGAATAAAGTTTTATTTATTCTGAAAATAGTTTCATTTATTTTGAAAAAGGTTTCGTTTAATTTAAAAAGAGTTTTGTTTAATCTGAAAAAGGTTTCGTTCATTTTGAAAAAGGTTTCATTTATTTTGAAAAAGGTTTAATTTAAACTGAAAATGCTATATTTGATTATTTACTCTAAATTATAAGCGCCGCAATGTTGAAATTAATAGCTCAGGCACTTTATGAATACTAATGGTTCATTGTAATACATACATACATAATTGGCCATTACAACTCTTCACCAGGATTACGGCCTAGCTTCTCAACACCACTCATGTTGTGTGCGTTAATTTTATACATGAGTGGCGGGACCTACAGTTTAAAGTCGACTCCGAACGACAGATTTTTTGAGAAGCTTTTCATGGCAATTTTTACTCTCAGAGTTTTTGCCAGAAATCTGCTGAGAGGAAGTCGCCGAAGAAATACTTTTTGTATTTTGTTTTTGATGTCTGGCCTGTGATTCGAACTCGGGCCTTTCGTCTAATAAGCCAACACACTACCTACTAGACCACGGCGACTTATTGTAATACACAACTTATTTCGGGTCACAGCGCTCTCCTTTTGTTAAAATTCTCTGGACAGTGAAGAAGAGGAGAATACGGTTTTGTATGCATATTTTGTCTTAAATTTAAGCAAAAACGCTCAAAGTAGTAGTACTAGTTTAAGTAGTCGATCTTAAGGAAATTATTTTTTCACATACCCAATACGTATGACACTGATTCATTTTCCTGTAAAAATTATTGTGGCCTGACTTTGTCTTCTTTATGTTTCAAGCTTAAGGTTGAGTTAATGCCTGGCTGAATAACCGCATTTGGTTAAATATTGATTCATTTCGTTGGTTTATTTGTTGTCGTCCTAGTTGGTTCAATTGTTGCTTTACTGTGGTTTTACTTTCCTTGGCAAAATGGTTGTATCTTTGCAATGTTAAATGATGGAAGAATTTTTTATTGTGCTTAAATTTTCGTGTATATTTTCTTTACTTCAAATTTGTCTTTCAATATAAGTTCATTTCGTTTCTTTAGTAACAGTTAAAGTAATGATATAAACACGATAGATGCAGCGTAGCCTCAGGCAAGCTGCTTGTGCATTAGTTATAATAAAGGCAGAGGCGGCAAGGCATAAGGGAAACAAATAAAAGACAAACAATTCATTAATTCTTAATCAATGGTGCCCGTAAAACATTTTCGCGTCATATTTCATACAGTGCTTTTGGAAAACCTCTTTTTTATGTACGTTATTGTATTGACAGCACTAATCTCATTGCCAGTACAAATGTTCTTACTGTTAGAATTAATTCTCTCAACTATAAGCCTCAATGCGAAGTAGCAGCAATATTGCTTGTTGTCGCGCTGTCTATAAAATAATCACTTCTATATACATACATGCATTCTGTTTTTGGGAAATCACTGTATTTGCTGCGTTGCGTCTACTGTGTTCATAGCATAATATTGGTTTTAAAAATTTCACTTTCTCTCGTTCATGCTTGCTGGTTGCATATATAACTCGTGTAATAAAGAAAGACTGCTAATCTCAAAACGTCTAATTAACACTCTCTAGGCAAGAGCTGCTACGCTGTAAGGTGGCTTCATTTTTTTAGCAGCGAAATTACATACTTTTATTGCTTGTGCAGTCAAATAGAAAAATTATTGTAATTTAAAGAAATTTAACATAATATATGCGGTTATGACTCTTTGTACAATTATTAGCCATTAAATGTCAAGTGTTCAAACCACTAAAGTGCTATATTTGTGGTTATATTTTGAGTAATGGCTTTAGAGCCAGTTGAACTGTATTGAAGCCTAGGTAGGCCAATAGAACAAGTAAATATCTGTACCACCTTTGTATTTTGGAAATGTTTATAAAAGTCTTATTGGCTTCATACTTTAATACCCAATGTTTTCGTGTATTATACGAAAGTATTTGATTTCAATGTACCATTTCTTGTTTAAAAGTATTTCCGATGAAGACGTGGCAAAACATTATTTTTATTTTGAAGAAATTGTTTGATTTTTTTTGAAATGTAGAGGTTTGAAAATTAATACACACAACATAAGTGGTGTGAGAAATTATGTCGTAATCCTAACTGAAGGATTGTAATGACCATTGTATGTATTTATGTATGATGAACATCAAAATGTCGCCGTGGTCTAGTAGGTAGTGTGTTGGCTTATTAGACGAAAGGCCCGAGTTCGAATCCCAGGTCAGACATCAAAACGAAAATATGAAAATATTTTTTCGGCGACTTCCTCTCAGCAGATTTCTGGCAAAAACTCTGAGAGTAAAAATTGCCATGAAAAGCTTCTCAAAAAATCTGTGTTTCGGAGTCGACTTTAAACTGTAGGTCCCGCCACTCATGTATAAAATTAACGCACACAACATGAGTGGTGTTGAGAAGCTAGGCCGTAATCCTGACTGAAGGGTTGTAATGGCCAATTATGTATGTATGTGTATGTGTGAACATCAAAATGATTGGATAATGGTAGATGCCATTGTTTCTTTAAATCACATCACTACTGACATAATAAAAATCTTGGAAGCGTTCTTTTTGTAAGACCGTGAGGTCCGTGTTATCATGTTATCACTCTATATTATGGACTTTGTTTACGCAATGCCTTCTAGACTAGTTGACAGATGTTTCTAATTTTCAGCGATAAGGTCCATCTTCGAATGAATGGGTAGGTAAACAAACATTAACGTTAAAATTTTGACAACATCAAACATGAAATCCAAGAGAGTTCAATGCATCCCGAAAAGGTCACTGTTTGGTGTAGATTTTGGGCTGGCGGTGCCATCGTTCAAAGTTAGTATGATTTTTGAGCCAGAGTCATGGGAAACACGGCCAGAGAAGCCATGGCAGACTTTTGAATGGATTTAAAGTCCACATATAATTGCATCTCTCAAATGGATAAAAAGTTCGATGATATCTCGCATACACTTTGTTTCATTTAAATTTAAAAGTAGGATGCGCTTAATATATTTAGTATATTGGAGATATTTGGATATGTAATCTTGCCAATAAGTTAGGTTGTGGCATTTAAAACCCGTAATAATGGACACTAGTAGGTGCTGATGCAGCAGACTTCATGGTATTCGAGAGAAGAGTCCTACATAAGATTCAGTTCCATTTGGCAAAGATTTCCTCATTTGATCCAACAGCTAGCTGTATAAGCTTCTCAACGACGTGGACGTTGCGCAGCGTATTAACATTTGGCGCTTGGGCTGGCTGGACCATGTCTTTTAAATTGATAAGGATGCTTCAGCGAGACGGGTATTTGATGCGGAGATTTGGTGAAGTCAGCGAAGACGACGACCTTGTTTGCGTTGGCAGGACGAAGTCGAGGAAGCCCTGTTAGCGATCGGTGTAACCAACTGGCGAAGGCGGGGCACAAGGAAGGATCACGTTGTTAATTGCTAATTAAGTAAGTAGGTAAGTAATAATGCCAGTCCTTGGTTTTGCTTCTATGACTTCATAATTAGTTTGACTACAGCACACTGCACATTAATAAATAAATAATGAGCCCTTTGTAATTGTAGGTTTTCTCTCTCTCTCTCCCTCTTTACTTACACTTTTGGACTACAAAGAACTTTCCTTTTTTCTGTTCGAATACCGGTGATGTGAAAACAACAACAAAAGTTACTAATTGATATGCAAATTAATTTTTTTTTATTCTGAATTTCTATTTTGTTTTGTAATATTTCTTGGAAAATAGCAAAATTTTTCTGTAAAATACTATCAGTTCACTGAACATATGTTTGTGAAATGTATTTTTATTTATGCAAAATAAATTGTAAAACATTTATAAATAATTTAATTATCATATAAAGATGGAAAAAAATTAAAATTATTTTTAAATCAATGCTTAATTTGATTCTTTTATTGTTTTATTCGATTTAGATCGATTTTATTTTCCTTTTTATACAGGTTTTTGTTTCTTAGAAATCAATTTAAGCTGTTTAAGATTTAATGATTTTAGTCGCAATCAGTGGTTTTTAAACATTTATAGGAAATTATTTTTGAAATGGATTTTTAAATTAAATAAAAATTGAAATAGAAATTCAACGTGCAAAAAAATAAGGACTCCCAATTTTCCATTTAAAATATTTATATATAAAAAAAATGGAAAAAAAAAGATAATGATATAACAACGCCTACATACATAATTGGTCATTACAACGCTTCAGGCAGGATAGTGTTTTAGCTCCTCACATCATTTATGTTGCGTGTATTAATTTTGTACATGAGTGGTGGCACCTATAGTTTAAAGTCGATTCAAAACGACGGATTTTAGAGACACATCATGGCATCTCAAAGTCGCAGTAGTCTAGCAGGTTGTTTGTTGGCTTATTATACGTGAGGCCACGTTTCAAACCCATGGTCACCCTTCTCAATCAAAACGAACCACAAAAAATGTTCCTTACACGACATTTCTGTCAAAAATTCTGATAATACATAAAATTTTCAAGAAAAGTTTTTCAAAAATCTGTCTTTAGGCGTATAAAAATTAACATAAAATAATACACACAGCATGAGGGGTGTGAAAAGCTAGGTCGTAATCCTGACTGAAGGGCCAGGATAAATTACGTATATACTATGTACAGTAAGCGTCAAAAGAAACTGTACACCATGTATACAATTCTAATAATCAGCAAACTCAACTTTATCCACTTAAGGAAAGTATCCGAAAATACTGCCAATATTTCGAAATTGTTTGTAATTTTCTTGTTTCAATTTTAAAAACTGGTAATGAAACAACGACCAAAGGTCAGCAATGAGTATTCAAAAAGATGAGTAGATCCGAATCATACTCATAATTTTTGGTACTTATACGCATTCATACTTATTTTAATATCATACTTTTATTACTCATATTCGAAGTTTGAAGTACTCATCGTACTCATACTTAACATTACACATGATGTTGTTGATTTCGACTCTCCTTTACTTACAAGAGTCACAAAATAAGTATGATTCGCATACGAACATTACAATACTCACCAGACGGTTGTATGTTTGCTTCGCTTGCGGTCTTTGTTTTTTTCTTTCTTCCTTTTTTGTAAATGCAACAACAACTAAGACTGTAAATTTTGATGAATGATTCGAATCATTCGAATTATTTATGAGTATTATAAGTATTTTTTCTAAATTTATGAATCTGAATGATTAGGCGTATGAATCAAACATATTTCGAATGTTATGAGTTTGATGTCAACGTTGTACTTATAAATCAATCTTGTGGTGAGTACGAGTGAGTCCGAATAGTTGCATTTCAATACTGTTGACTCAATCATACCAAAAATTTCATGAGTACTTATGAGTAGCGAAAAAGTGATTCATTGCTGATCTCTGGTATGTATCTACTTGCTTTTAGTCTCGTCATACATCTGTACAAGAGATTTTGTGAGCATGATATTACCAATATTAACTTCCTCACTTAATCGTGCTATTACTAAACAAGCCTCATACACGATTTTAATCATAAACAAACTAAATACTAAACAATTTATTGCCTTAGGGAATACTTCCTATTTAAATATGATATTATAAGTATAAAAATTTACAGCTGAATTAAAAAGAAGAAATAAATACAAGCGGTGGTGAATGTTCACATGGACGTGACTGGAATAAAAACGTTGACAATAACTTTTTGACTAAAACAAAAACAAAAATAATAAGAAAAGATTTTTCTTTGTTACCCTAATAACAGTTTCTGCGTTTTTCTATGACTCTATTACAAATCATATGCGTTTTTGCTCAACTACACATTATTAGTTCCTTTGAATTAAAAGAGGGACACACTAAATTCTAATAAAATAAAAGGTTCAACTGACAATGCTTAAGTTTGACAATGAGAAGAAAAAAATAATATTTGAAGAATTGAGCTCAAAACGAAATTAGTTGCTGAAAATCATATGATATTCTGTTAAATCAAAAGAAAAGTATATTTTTCACATTACAAACACATCTGTTAACTTATGCCATGTTCGCACGGCAGCAATTTTTCGTAATTCGCTCTCTCATTCGCAATTCAACACCCAATTATGTGCTAAATTACGTCATTCGCCATACAAAATTTTGTGAGCGAATTACACAAATTGTGTGTAATCCAATTTCTATTACCCTGTGGATTACTTAAAAATCAATATAATCTCTAAATTTTATCGTATTTTTGCCATCACCAGCTGTCAAAACACAAAAAATATAAACAAAAAATATTGTAAACAATAATGGAATCCAAAAATATATAATATAATAAAGAAAGTTATTCGCGAAATTAGCGGAGGAAGCCACTATGTGTGTAGAAAACCTTTTGAAAAGTATTTGCAGCTTTTGAAGAAGCTGTATGAAAAATATGAATAATAATTTAGTAATAAAAAGAAGAAGAACTGTAAAAAAGAATTACAAAACTACCGTGTGAACATGATAATTCAAATAAGTAATTCAAACAGAGAGCGAAGTAATTAGAAGACTCGTGCGAACATAGCATTACACATGTTGTTTCAATAACTCAAAGCATTCCGAAAAAAACAGTCTTGTGGCAGCAAACTCCATTACATATTATGCCACCATATAGGATCTAAAATTTGTCTTCATGGAGCGAGAGATTTATTTCAATACTTTACAATGATGAGTTTGTTTCGCAATGAAAAATAATTTTTTTTAAACACCACAAAAACAAAACAGAGTTCACTTTAACTTTCACACGAAATTTAAAATGCATACAGATATAATTTGAGTTTGAAAAAGTGCAATATAAACAGAAAAACTGAGCAGCTGCCAATTAAAAGTTAAATCATTTCATTATGGTTTACAAAAATAAAAGTTAAGAGCTATTTAAGCTGTATTATAATTCAAATGAAAACAGGGTCTAGCAAAGACCAGTTTTCTTTTAAATTTTGTTATTCTCTTTAAAGCAATCTTCATGGAAAAATTTCCATTAAGAGTTTCTCAAAATATGTTCTTCGGAATCGACTTCAAACTTTAGCTCCCACCACTCCTGCATTTGTATTTATAACACATTCTGTGAGTTGTTCACTTAAGCGGAATTCACTGAAATAAATCGGTAACAATTAAATCCTTGAAACAGCACATCAATTATGAAATGTGCCAACTCTGACTAAAAATGGTGAACGAAATTCCATGTCAAACATTTCTCATATATTACTTCGATTGCATTAACAATACATAACAAAGCAATGTGAATAATTTCTAAATGCGTGTTTACTTTGCATTTAAAAAAGAAACTTAAATTTCAAACACCCTGTGGCTTAGTTCTTATTATTTTTGTTTGTAATGAAAGTTTGTCTTCAGTGAAATTATACTGAATATAAATGAGTTTTTATTCAACTCAAGAATTTTCTTTACTTAGGATGCAATATAATCACATTTGCATAAATAATACCTGAGTTTGTTTCTATCTTCTCTGTGTAAACAGGTAAATTATCTTTGAAGCGTGTTCGAAAGGGGTTAATAAGTTTTAGTTATGTTGAAGGCAAATGAGAGATTTCATCATCAAGAGATGAAATTAATTCAGAATTTAGTATTTAAATTATTGTAAGAGCTGTGCGTAATATTATAGAACTGCAAGCTTCAAGTTATTCATTTAGCACGTCCTTTTGTATCGAAAGGTGTACACCCATTTATTCAAACATTTTTTTATGTGATCCATATGCTAACCTCTACTTATCATTTTATAAGGTACGGCTAGCACGTTACTTTATGTACAAAATAATGGCAGTCAGGTATTTAAGGTTCCTCGGTTTTGTCATGAGCGCACTCTATATAGAAGTTTGCTATGGTAACTAATACCGCTGATGTCCATCAAAGGAACGGAAACTTACAGAGCACTCAGAATTAAAAAAAAAAACGAATTAAAATGAAACCATGTAATTAGACGTTTCACAATTCATACATACATACATACATAATTTTCCATTACAACCCTTCAGTCAGGACTACGACCTAGCTTCTCACGGCACTCACGTTGTGTGCCTTAATTTTATACTTGAGTGGCGGGACCTACAGTTTAACGTCGACTCCGAACGACAGATTTTGAGAAACTTTTTCATGGAAGGTTTATTTACTCTCAGAGTTTTTGCCAGAAATCTGCTGAGAGGAAGTCGCTGACGAAACCCGGGCTCCAACCCGGGCTTTACGTCTAATAAGCGAACACACTACCTACTAAACTACGGTGACCAGTCACGATACCTACAGTGAGCGCTAAAAGAAACTGTACACTAAATATAAACTTCTAACGATTACCAAATTCAACTTTTACCACTTAAAGAGAGTGCTGGAAAAAATTTGACAATATTTCGAAATTTTGTGGCAATGAAATAATCTTCTATATATATACAGCCATGGACATTAAATTAGCACAAAATTCATATATACTTTGATTGTGATTTTTTTCTCATTTGTATCGTAATTAGGCCAGTTGTTTTGGTCTGCAATGTTGCACGGTCACATCTAGCTGTTGTTAACCAAAAAATATTACCATTATCGTATATATTTTTTGTTTTGATTGCTAATTTGTATCGGTACCTAAATTCGAGCTGGACAGTAAATTAGCACAACGTGCCTAAAAGTGTTTTAGGTACAAGTTTTGTTCGAGTATTTTTATTTTTACGGTATATTCTTTCAATTTTGTGGCATTTAAAGTAATTTTTGAAAAAAATGGTACGTGGAAAAGATTACTCACCAGAGGAGAAGCGCATTATCGTTAACTTGTGGCATGATCTGAAAAAGCTGGCTGAAATTGATTGAAATTTCGAATTGCTAGCGAAAAATGATTTATAACGTCATCATTTCCTTTAAACCAAACAGAATAATGTCGCAGAAAACAAAAATTGAAGGCCACGTGGCAAGAAAACAAATCGAAATCGTTGGTCGTGCTATTGTCCGGAAGTCAAAGAAGGAGCTTTTCATGTCGTCACGCGATATTTTGAACGAAATTAACTCCCAATTCAGATAAAATTTATCGGGCAGGCTCCTATAAAGACGTCTTAATCACAAAAAGCTCTTTGGACGCTCTTGCCGAAAGAAGCCACTTCTACCAAAAGAAAAATATACTCAAGCGTTTAATGTTTCCTCGCATCCACAATGCTAAAGATCTCCCATTCTGGAAAAAATATTTTGGAGTGATGAAACAAAGGTAAATCGTATGGGACCGGATGGTAGAGTGGTTATTCACTGGCCAAAATATCAGACACTAAATCTACGCTATGCTCCAAGGACCGTAACACATGTTCGAGGAAACACAATGGTGCGGGGAGCGTTTTCAAGGCACGGTGTAAGTCCCATTGTAAAAATTAATGAAAAAATGGACTGTTATCAGTATTTGGACAATATAAAGAACAAAATGGAACCATAAGCTTTTAAATACATGCCAGTTTTATTCATAATTATTCAAGATAGCGACCCCAAACACACATCTAAGCAGGCAAAGGATTGGTTTTATGAAGAGCACATTCCCGTTTTAGACTGGCCGACGCAAAGTTCTGATTTAAACTCGATTGAAAACCCCCTAGAACGATGTGAAATGTACAATTGCTCAACAAAAGTACAAAAATTTGGAAGGTTTGTGCATCGGAATACGGGACACTTAGTACTCGATTCCCAAAGAACTTTTCCGAAGAACATTGTCCCGTAGATGCCACGCGGCGATTGAAAATAGGGCCTACTCTACTAAACTATTTAAACTATTTATTAAAGCACCTCATTTTTATTAAAGAAATTTTAATTTGTGCTATTTTACTGTCCCGCTAAAATCTGGCGTTTGGTACGTTTCAGGTCTTAATGAGCAGACGACTAGCAATATCGTCAAAATTTTTGTTTCTTTTTAAAGAAGAATATGTTTTAAGTTCCTAATTTACATTTTTTTATGAGTAGACCAAAACTACTATAAAAAATATGATTATTTTTATGACGAAGTTTTGTGCTAATTTAATGTCCATAGCTGTATATATATATATATATATATATATATATATATATATATATATATATATATATAAATTAATAAATTAATGTGTGTTTATTTGTTTGTGGGTTTTTTGTTTGAAGTCTATAGACTGCTAAACGGCTGGACCGATTTTCTTGAAATTTTCACAGTATCTTCCTGTATGTCTGGAAGGAACTATAGGCTACTTTTTATTTTAAAATTGCAAGTAGGCGAGGTGCCACGCCCACATTATAAATAAGTATTTAATGTCGCATATCTCATAAACTGCAACAGCTAGAGTCCTCAAATTTTGTATGGACAACTTTGACGTATATATGAACAAAATGGGCGGATTGACTATGGTGGGCGTGTCGCCTCCCATATAATAAATATTAAATTAATATATGTATCTAAAAATATATAACAGTTAGACTCCTAAAATTTTGTTGAAGCCACTTTAGTATCAATATGAATATTTTAGGCAAAAATGGATTTACTAGCAATAGGGGGCGTGGCACCTCCCATATGAATTAAATTTAAAACTTCTTATATCTGGGAAATCATTATAGATAAAATAATCAAATTGTACACGGGCAACACTGAAATCCATATGAATAATTTGTGGAAAAATTGTCGGACTAGCAATAAGAGTAAGCCCTCCCATATAAATATGATACAAAAGTTCGTGTACATGGAAAACTATTAGAGCTAGAATCAAGCATGAACCACTTTGTCACACATATTAACATTTCGAGTTAGGGACTCTATTTTTATATGAATTTTAGACAGAAAGTAAATACTAAACATCATATATCTGATAAACTATTGCAGCTAAAGTCATGTGTATTGCCTGTTCATTTCAATACCTGTTTTATTATATGTTTGTAAAAATACGCATAGAGAGACGTGTCTACTGTTAATGGTACCAACAGTAGACACAGACCATTGATGACACTATACTGCCTTAATTTATTAACTACCTACAGCATACATAACTTTTTAAAGAACAAATTGTTACCTGTTGTATACTTTCACAATAGAAACTTTTATCCATTAGTGTTGGTTTCTTCCTTCGAAGCTTTCATTGAAAAATAACCGTTTCTTAGAAAAAAGATTCATGTGCCTTTGTCTTTGTTCAAAGATAAAGAAATCTACTATGTAGTGTGTTGGGCCATGGTCCAAAAGCCAAGTCAGACATCTCCAATATATCGAAATACGAAAAAATATTTCTTTGTTGACTTTCTCTCAGCAGATTTCTGCTAGAGAGTAAATAAAATTGCTATGAAAAGTTTCTCAAAACTTTGTCGTTGGAAGTTGTCGACTTTGAACTGTAGGTTCTGCCATTCATACATAAGTATATAAAATTAATTCACACAACATAAGTGGCATGAGGAGCTAGACCGTAATCCTGATTGAAGGGTTGTAATGACCAACTATGTAAGTATGTTTGTATGCAATTATATTAGATGCCTTTGTACTGCGACGTATTTGTTTTTGCGGTAAGCTGGTGTAACTGTTAGTTGCCAAATTAAAATTTTTCTCTTCCGTAGTATATAATAATGTTTAGAGAACTCTTCTACTTTTAATACTTCCCATGATAATACTCATGATAAATTTACTGCCATACGATTGGAATAATTTATTTCATTTGAATTCATATAATCATTCATTATGATGGGAAAAATACTTTTAGGGAGGAAAGAAGGAACATAATTTATTGCAGTAAAATGCATGTTCTTAGGGGGAAAAATGTTGAGATGATATTCTTTAATTTCTTTTTAAAATTTTTAGGATATACTTTAGCTCCATGGAAATCTTATATATAAAAATGAATGTGTGTTTATTTGTTTAAACGGCTGAACCGATTTCCTTGAAATTTTCACTGTATATTCCTGTATGTCAGCAGGAAGCAGTTATTGGCTACTTTTTACGTTGAAATAGGCAAATAAAATAAAATAAATAAAAAAAGTATGAGTGTTATTGTCTAACAAAATATTACGTATACGTCACCCGTCAGCTCTATGTAATCTACATATAGTATGTATAAAAATGAATGTTTGTTTGTATGTAATTAATAAAATCGTAAAGTATGCATTTGACCATGTAATGATCTTCAGGAAAGTTGTTGCTCATGAGCCCGGGAAGGTTTCTTAATTGGTATGACCAATATCCGACAGGTGGCGCCACTGAAAATTACTAAAATTGAATTAAATCGTAAACTATGCATATGATCATGTTATGATCTTCAGGAAAGTTGTTGCTCATGAGACCGGGAAGGTTTCTAAGTTGGTATGACCAATATCCGACAAGTGGTGCCACTGAAAATTACTCAAAATGAATTAAATCGTAAACTATGCATTTGATCATGATATGTTCTTTAGCGAAGTTGTTGCGCATGAATCAACGGCGGTTTCTAAGTTGGTGCGATTAATTTCCGGTAGATGGCGACACTTAAAATTATTCAAAATGATTGACAAGACATTAGTCGACCTACACCTTCTGCACGGAAAAAAAGAGCATTACGAGCCTCAGAGTCAGACGAGCAACGAGCATTGAGAGTTGAAAATCTTCGAGTATATGCCGCTGAGACCCGTTCGCATGAATCACTTGAACAACGACAAGTGAGATTAGAAACTGATCGAATGCGTACTACTCAGTCCCGTTCGTCTGAATCATCTGGACAACGGGAAATAAAATCAATGAAGTGATTCAAAATTAATTGGACATTTGTATAATGTCTTTCATTCAAATTTATTTTAGTTGGTGGCGCAACAAAGCGTGCAGGGTACAGTTGTAGAATATAAATTATTTAATCATTCCTCTAATGAAGCCATTTACGTTAATTTCATTTAGTGAATAAAATTTAAAATTTTAAATAATTTTCTTACAGAAAACAACGAGGGTCGGTTATTTGTAGGACATATTTTGTGGGATGTGTAATAAACTTTTAATAACTTTTTAAATTTTTTTCAAACCTAAAATAATATTTTAAAAACTTTTTTAATACATGGTTTTATTTCAAATAAAAATCTAAATATTAAAATGAAGCAAATAAAACAGAAAAAAACTTTAAGAAAATTATAAAAAGGTTTTCAATAAATGCCATAAACAAATACATAAAACAAAAAAAAAAATCAAGACTTTTCTTCTCATTTCTTGTTTCCTATTGAACATGGGTTTAGAATGTGAGGAAATGGTAATTGAAACTGAATAAAAATTATGGTAATTTATAATAAAATTATGACAAAAAAACCTGAAAATATGTATATAAGAATATAACAAAGCTCATGGCAAGTGGGCAAATAGGTGTCCGCTTTTAATGTAAGTTTGAAGGTTGTTTGTTTTGTTTTCAAAAGTATTTCCTTTTTGTTTGAGATCACCGTGAGAATTTTTGCTATGTTCACAAATTTAAAAACAATTTTTTTTACATGAAATTTAGTTCAAATACATATATCCTTAAAACGTTCTTAAAAAAATTCCAGAATTTTGCCTGAAACTTGTATTTATCAAACATATATACTTTCAGAAATGTGGTACCTCAAGATATATTTTTTTTGGCAATTGATTTAGTTCAGTTATTCAGATAATAAGCTTTATATGTGACACTATAACCGATGGACCGCCTTGGATGACCAAGAGTTGCTCAGGATTCAAAATGTGCTTATTTTACACAACAAAAGACGTAACGGAGTCTTTACATACATAATTTTGTCATTGCCCTATCTTCCCACACCACATATGTTGTGTGCATTAATTTCATACAGGAGTGGCATACAGTTTAAAGTTTGAGAAACTTTTTCATGGCAATTTTATTTACTCTCAGAGTTTTTGCCAGAAATCTTCCGAGAGGCAGTCGCCGAAGAAATATTTTTTTTTTAATATTTCGTTTGGATGTCTGGCCTGGGGCTCGAACCCGGGCTTTACGTCTAATAAACGAACACACTACCTACTAAACTACGGCGACTATCATGAGTATGGATTGGCTACTATAAAAATACTATTATGCTGCTGCTGTACCGTTGCCAAAGAATACAACATTTATTATTGATATTAGCACTCGGATACTAATGCCCAAATGTTAATACATACATACATACATACATACATATAGAGAGTTGGAAAAAATACAGGCATTTGACTAATAATTTCTTTCACTATGTATTCAGCATGTGAATGCTCTTCTGTGTTAAGACATGTATGTATAGCTTTGTGTGAGAATATGGGCTGCCTATTGGTCCACTTTATATCTGTGTCTCAGGCTTATTTCTTTTCTTTCTCTTTTATTGGCCCGATTTGGTTTTAAATTGTGTCCAAGTCCTGATCATGTATAAGATTCGCTTAATTTTTTTATGACGTAAGCAAAGCAAGGAACAACAATAGCCGTGTAGACTGATCGACGAAAAATATAGGAGATATCAGTTTTCGCTTGCTATATCGAGCATCTTGTAAGCGGTAAGATCTGAGGTAGCTTTATCCATGATAACAGAATCATAAAACCTCCAGAGAGACCATTAACGTTCCACCTTGTTAGTTTCCCAATGTAGATATGCGTTCAGAGCGTAAATGCAACAACTCTCTCTGGCCTCTGTGCCAGATGTATTTGGCTAATAGGTTTCCAATTTTATAGTTTCCCGGTTCCAAAAGAAAATAAAATCAAAATTTATCCTTAAAAAGCATTGAGCGGGGGCAAGTTTTTCTGTTTTCACTAAATGAGCAAAGCGAGAAATTTCTTCAGTATATGTATGTGAGTGCTAGAAATATATCTCTTTTAATATCCTCATCTGCGCGCGTTTTGTCCTTCTCCGTTTCCTATTAATTTATACTTCCTTTTGTCCTTAAATTCCTTGTTATATCAGCAAAATATTCTTGTTTTTTGCTGTTTTTGTTATTGTATGTTTAGGAGCAAATAAACAGTATTATTTGTTGTTGTTGGTCCCTTTGCCTTATTTGTTTTCATTTTAAAATTGAACTCATCGTTATTAAAAGAATATTTTACTGCCATTTATTTCCTTTTTCCCTTGCATTGAAGACCACTTAGTGCTTAAGGATAACTTACAGTGTAAACCATTTAAAAGGATATATAGCACGTTTATGCACGATATACAAGCTTCTGATTCATATGATGTTAGTCAATTCCGCTAAACTAACTTTGTCTGTCTGGATAAATTGGGATTTTTTTTGCTTTTGATTTTAATAAATTCTTAGTTGTTGTCGCTTATTTAATTATCGATTCTCTTATTGATGGAAGCAGCCAAGTTTGAATGGAATAAATCTCTAAATGCTTTTAAATGTTATCATTCATTAAGCCATTCACATTGTTTTTCTCCATAGTGCTGCTCTATTTGTTTTTCGTTGGAGAGAATTCAAAGAATAATTCATTAGTATGTACACTGTGTAACAGATTGTTTTTATCACACTCTTCATCTTTTGGCAGCTTAATTTGGTTACGACACGAAAAAAGCTTTACACTTCAGTTGGCTGTCTTAATCGATTTAATTTTCATTGTTGGTGTTTATGTATTGATTGACCTACATGAACCGTGAGCAAAGAAACGAAAATTTAGTGTGTTCTCATCTTCCAAAACAAAAAAAAAAAAAAAATTATAATAAAAACAACAGTCGGAAAATGGAAAATTATAATTCTAAAAAAATACGTGTTATTCACTTATTCTCGTGTTGTTTCTTTGGAGCTTTTCTGATTGCCTTTTAAAATGAATTGTTTCTAAAAGTGCCAAATGTTACGACACTAAAGCGGAAGTGTATCTACACAAATGGAAGACCTTTGAAGAATTTCTTTTAAATGCTTAAATTGCTATGAAACATCAAAACTAAGGTTAAAGTTTTCGATAACATGTTTTTAATTAAGAGTTGAACCGATTACAACTAAAAATAAGTTTAAAATGTTTTCTTATATCGGTTTAAATTTGAACCATCACTTCTTTCGAATCTGATAATACTTATGTCATTCCATTCTGTCACAAAATTCCGTATATTATCTCCACTGAACGTAATGAATCGATTTACGCTTGACCAACGTTAGGATTTATTGGAGCAATAAGGAACTTCACGATGATGTCGATTTTGCCAAACAAAAACTCATCTTTTCGGGTGAAGCTCTTTTTCATCTTGGTACATACATACATAATTGGCCATTACAACCCTTCAGTCAGGATTACTGCCTAGCTTCTCACACCATTCATGTTGTGTGTCTTAATTTTATACTTGAATGACGGAACCTACAGTTTAACGTCGACTCCGAACGATAGATTTTGAGAAACTTTTTCATGGTAGGTTTATTTACTCTCCGAGTTTTTGCCAGAAATTAGCTGAGAGGAAGTCGCCGAAGAAATATTTTTTTATATATATTGAGCCTGAGGCTCAAACTCGGGCTTTACGTCTAATAAGCGAACACACTACCTACTAGACTACGGCGACTACAAATGCATTCTATTCTGTCACAAAATTCAGAATATTATCTACACTGGACGCAATGAATCGATTTACGCTTGAGGATTTATTGGGCCAACGATAAACTGTACGATGATGTCGATTTTCCAAAAAAAATCTTCTTCGGATGAAGCTCATTTTCATCTGGGTGGGTACGTTAATATGGAAAATTGCCGTACTTGAGGCTCAGAAAACCCACATGTGGTCTTATAGAAGCCAATGAACCCATTACGAAGGACTGTTTGATGCGGAGGCATCATTGGCTAATATTTCTTTGAAAATTAGGACGGCGTAAGTCGGTCAATAGAAACATCTATCGTATCACGACAACTGGTTTTTTTTTGTACCCGCTCCTCATGGTATTGATGTGAACGATGTTTGGCTTCAACAGGATGGTGGAACTTGCCACACATCTCATGCCACAATCGATTTATTGTGTCAAACGTTTGATGACCATTAAATTAGCAAAAATGGTAATGTCAATTGGCCGTCAAGAAGCCGCGATTTGACACCGTTGGACTATTTTCTATGGGGCGCTGTTAAATAAAAGTTTTATGCGAACAAACCACAAACAATTGAGCAGTTGAACGCCAACATTCGTGATGCCATTGCTGAGATACGACCTCATACTTTCGAAGAAATGCCCGAAAATTGGTCCGATCGAATGAGGAGTTGTGAGGCCAGCCACGGCAGCCATATAATATGAAATAGTATTCCATTTCTAACCGGAACAGTTGTACTTCACAACAAAAGAATAAATTTGGCAAAATTTCAAACCGTTTTTGTCGTTTACTTTTTTAAATTTAAGACTTTTTATCGACCACTCTTTACAACCGTTTCCGGTTTTATGAGCACTCGTCCTTTGATTAGTATCTAAACTAGAGTTTGTCAAACTTCAAAAAATCTTATGCCAAATTTTTAAAATAATCGATAAATTATCTTAAATTTTTCTGTTAGTTTTATCCTAGTTTAGGTGTTATCCAAGATGACTTCGTTTTAAAAATATGTTCATGCCAACTGTAAGTCAAATAAATTCTATCTAAAGCATTAAGTGAATTGACAGCAGGTATTTATTTTGCTAAATACGATTCTATTGAATAATTATTCTTAAAAGGAACATCATTTATTATCTTCGGTTGTAATTAACAATGCATTTTCAAATATAAGCACATCATCTCCATCAATGAGGGGAAGTAATTGAAGATTATAAGTTGAAATATTAAAACTCAGACTTTAATTGATTGTCATAATGGTTGGAAAAATACATTTTAAATGGGCCAATCGCTTTCAGCCGAAATACGAATTCATCAAAATCAGTCAAGTACGAATAATTAGCCATGGTGGCGTATGAAAACACCAAAATTGTTTGTTTTTGGCGTTTTTTCCCTTCGACAGAAGAATACAAGATGGTAGGCTAAGGCTTAAAATTTCAATTCTGAAAAAATTTTTGTCTTATTTTTGTCTGGGAATTATTTAAGCTGATGCCTTCGTTTCATTCAGCATAGAATTTCCTTTCATTTATACTAGAGGCATTTGCCATGAATCAATGCCATGAAAGCAAATAACCTTGTAAATGGTGGTAGGAGTATGAAAACATCAGAGGTAAAAAAAAGGATTTAATGTTACTCGTAAATAATGTCATGATTATGGGAAAAAACGAAGAGAAATGTTTTAAATTTATAGGCAGTACAGGTTAAGAGGCCAAGCACACAATGTCGAAAGAACTTTCTGAGATCTCAGCGACAGGAATTTTTAAAAAATATTCTCAATATACTCATCACTGGTATAATAAACATTATTATTTACATTTTTATACGGTCGGAGTCTACCGTAATTTTCATATTTTGCTGGACATGACCATATTGAAGTTTTTTTTATATATTTTTTCATAGTCTTCACCATTTCTTTATCATCTAAGCATGACAAATACTTTTTTTAGTTTACATGCTCCTCTTCAACACTGTAGATAATAAAAGACTTCAGAAAAGTGTTTACAAACAAACAGACAAAAAAAAAACAGCACATTAAGGAGAGGACAGTCAGGTTAATCCTTCTGTTGAAAATCCTTTTTATTATTAATGGTGTTGTAATGCAAAACTTAAAGTCTCGTATTAAAATGGGCCTTGGAATACCTTAAGTGTCATTATGTCCATTCAGTTTTTACACTTGAAAAGAAAATTCTTAAATTTTTCATCCACTTGTCAACTTGTACGTGCGTATTTTTTTCTTTTTTGGGTTAATATTTTATATTTTTTTGTACCAAATATTCTTAAAGATTAATTCTGCAACATTATGTGCCTGTTAAATATGGTACACGTATAAGAAAAGTAATTTTCAAATATATTTTGTAGGTTTTAAAATTTTGTATGCAATCCACCTCAAGTATTTTAATAATTTACTCTTCAATTGGAATTTTTGTCTTACTCGTGCATATACTTATCCTTCTGACCAGTGGTGTTGTGTTAATTTTTTTTTTACCGGAACGCGTTCCGGTTCAGCCGAAAAAAATGTTCCGGACTCCGGTTCACGGTTCGGAAAAACAAGCAGGTTCGTTCAGGTTTTTGTTCCGGTTCGGGTTCGGTTCAAACTCTTGTTTATAAAAATACATATAAAAATTCGTCAAAAATTTTAATTTTTTTTTTCAAAATGTCAGCCAATTCTCGTTATCAGAAATCATCTTTGGTTCCGGAACACGTTCCTGTCCAAAAAGGAAGTACCGGAACGACGTTCCGGAGCGTTCCAGCTCGACAACACCACTGCTTCTGACATGAAATATGGTGTCTTTCAAGAAGTGCTTTCTATCTTTAAATTAGTGCAACACAAAGTGTGTGTGAGATATTATTGGGATTTTTTATTCATTTGAAAGATTTATTGAAACCCAAGGGCTCCTCTGGGTGTAATAAAATCCGATTAAAATTGCACGATCTTGTTAGCCATTTCACATTACCCCCACATGATATAACCATACCCTCAAATTGTTCATGCAGAATATGCACCAATGGTATGTGCAGATCATCCAATTTCATCCTTTGGTGCACGCTGTTATCAGTGATATTATAATCATCAATCTAATAGTTTTCAAACGAATATGGACTGAATATTTGTTCGTTCACTAACCACAGATGGGCCTCATAGTTAAAGATGACTTTTCGATGGAAAGCGCTCAGTACGTTGTAAGAATAGAACACCCATTTTTATGAAATAATTTTATTATATCCAATCACCACGGAGATTTGGCAAAAACAGACTAAATAAATAACAATTTATTTAACAAGTTCAAGGATATGGTCGTTTTCAACTACCAAAGTTGGAAAATGCCGTGGCATAAAATAGGTATGTTTATGAATGTATGTGGTAAATACAGCAAAATATAATTGTCAATTCGGTTTTAAAAATTTATACTGGTTTTGTATGTACATATATATGTGTGTTTGTAGGTAAGTGGTATTCAATATAGCATAATAATAATACAATAAGAATACAAACTGAATGAGATTTATGGCCCATTCATTTCTGTTCATTTACTCGCCATTTCATTAATTTATTTTATCATTTATTCACTTGTTCAGTCAGTCACAATGTGTAATGTGGTATAATAATAGCATAATAGAGGTACGCTAGTGGCAAATGTAGGAAAGAGTTTTTGAAAAAATAAAGTTTAAATACATGAAATCAATTTTTCCGTCTGGTAATAATCGTCTTAATTTTTTATGTTCATCTTTTTACATATTTTCTTTGGGTTGGTTTTAATGTTATTTTATAATGGTTGACATTAATTAATTACGAAGTTTGTAAAAAAATTCATATTTTAATTATTTTAACCTTAACTAAAATTAGTCACTAATTTCAAGGTTTTTAAAGTATCCTTGAAGCTGGTCCATTAAGCAATTTTTATGTGGTATTGAATGAATCTTTATTTTTAGGAACAGTGTAAGGTCGTCTTAGGTTGGACTATGTTGTGTTTTGGCACAATTTTTTTTATCAAAAGCAAACATAATTGGTCAATGTACAAGCATTACAAAGTGTTACGAAAATGGAAATGGTGTAACATCGTTTAACATTAAAATGAAAAACAAGAGCTATAAAACCAAAAACCATATACAGCGGTATAAAAGAAAAGGGGATAGACAAGTAAGCTAGAAGGCAACACAAACAACAATGAAAGAACGATAGAGATCTCCAGAAGGCGAAGACACGAACATTCGACTTCAAGAACATTCATCATACTGTTTCCGTGGGCATATAAAAAGGGCAAGAAAAAGCAGGCAACGAGTAGTAAGAATTCAGTCAGTCTTGTGTAAAGACGCGTTGCATGTGAAGAGAACAGTCGTGGTTTGGAGATCGCCGTGTTTACACAAACAGAAGTGTAAAGAAGAATAATGAACGAAGACAATTGTTGTTGTATCATCAAATTGTAAACAGTGGCACACAAAATAGTACGAATAATAAAAAATTTAATTGAAACTAAACACAAATTTATTTTTATTAACGAACTCATATTTTAAAACGTTTTTTAAAAGGTAAAAACGTAACAAAAATAAACTATTTAATGTGTTATGAAAGCAGTTAGATAAGCTCGTTTTCTATTTTCCCCTAGAGATATTTCTGGTGAGATAACTCAGATTTCCCTTCTGACAGTTGCTTCAGATCATCTAATATATAGTAGACGCCAAATTGTCTTTTCCTTCTCCGACATTGTCTGGGGGATGTATGCAACATTTTCCGCTTTTCCCTTATCTCTCCAGTTTCTGGAGAAATCTTTTGCAAAGGGTTCAAAATCAATACAATTCTCATGAGTGGCCACAGTGCAATATCAAGTAGTGATTCCAATAATCATATTGAGCATGCAGCTTTGTAGTTTAAGCAGATTTTTATTTCACTTTTAATTAATTTTCTCCGTTTGCCTAATTTTTTATTTGCTTTACTTTTTCTATTATCAGCCATTTCTTCTTACGAATATTTTTTAAATAGACTGCAATTGACTTCATAATTATTTCGATACCAATAACCGACGATTGTCGGCTGATTGTTGAGTAACTTTCTTAAAACAAAAAATGGTTCGAAAAAGTTGTAATTGTGCAGAGAAATATTTGGAAAGGTAAAGGAAAACATGCAAGAAGACTGATTTTTTTCTAACATTAAGGAAAGCATGTTACACTAACCATATTTGTTGTTTTTGGTTTCGATTTGATTTTCGTTTTTTTTTATTCCTAAAATATTCGTTTTTCTTTTCGATTTGTTTTCCTTGTGTGCTCATGTCACTGAACAAACATCTGATACAGGAAACAACTGAAGATTCCTCCGACTGAACAATTTATCTACTTTGTAGCAGTCATCGGAAACTGGCAGCGACTTTCAGTCCTCTAGAGGACATGACTGTTCGATGTTCAAAGAAATGAAAAGAAATCAAAGATTTCTTTCACAATTTTTTTTCAAACCAAATATTCTTTCGTTCTGTAAGTAGTAATAGCTGAGGGCTTCTTTTCAAGGAGTAAAGAAAAATTAAAAACAAGTAAAACGAAAGAAAAATATACACCCTGTAGCATTTGCAAAGGATGTGCAATGGGAAATGAAAGTTTGTTTTTCATTACAATTTCTTTCTTATACACTTTGACTTTGTTTACTTTATTATTTCTTATTTCATGTCAAAACCATCAGATATACAGTACTGTGGGATGTAACAGTCACGGTAAGAAGTTTTGGCAAAGCTTTATACTGTCTGAATGACATAAAACAAAAGTCAGTAAAAGTATTGACATTTTTGTAAGAAACGTAAAAAAATTTAACTTAACGGTAGTAAATATTAGTAAAAATAAAACTTATTCGAAATATCACGTGCTGCGCAGCAATTTTGCAATAGCCGCCTTAGCTAAGCGGCATGCGATTTCATTATTTTAAAGACAGCTGCATCGAAGTATAAGTAAAATAAGGGGTAGTGAACAATTGTTTACTTCTTTATAAGTAATGATCTCAAGTATCGATGCGGCATTATTGCTTTTAAAATAATCATTTCCATATACACGCATGTATTCTATTCTTCGCCTCATGCATAACTCGCCATAGTCTAGTAGGTAGTGTGTTGGCTTATTAGACGTAAAAGCTCAGGTTCGGCCCGGGGCTTTCTTTTATAAAAAAATATTTCTTCGGCGACTTCCTCACAGCATATTTCTGGCAAAAAGTCTCAGGGTAAATAAACCTGACATGAAAAAGTTTCTCAAAAATCTGTCGTTCGGAGTCGACGCTAAACTGTAGGACCTGTCACTCAAGTATAAAATTAAGGCACACTACATGAGTGGTGTGAGAAGCTAGGCCGTAAGCATGACTGAAGGGTTGTAATGGCCAATTATGTATGTATGTATGTATTCTATTCTTCATAGATTACTGCGCAGCACTTGGCAAAACAAAATAGCTCACTAACTGGCATGGAAAGGTCCGGAGATTTTTTGAAGGGCAGACCATAGATGGGATATATGCGACCCTACAAGAATACTTTTCCAAATTGAAAAAAGCAGCATGGAATTAAAAAACCGTGGGTGGTCCAACATACCTGGTTGCCGAATTTGAAGTTCTGGGCATAGTGGCGAAGGTGGCACTAAGATAACTTTCAGGTTTCATCCGGAGCTCAGGGTGGATCAAAGCAACCACTAAAGGATCATAAAAAGGTGGCTTACCTCACACTAAGTAACACAATGGGCCGAGTGAAATTGGCTGTAGACGGCAAGCTTACCTAACCTACATCTTCTTTGAAAGTAGCTACAAAAATTTGATCTCTTACATACGGCGTTTTTAAAAAGAAGAAGTTTTGATAGCCTCTGTTTGTACACGTTTGTTGAGGACTGTATTCAAAAATATTACGCACTTACAATTGGTTAGTTGGTGACCCTCAAGTACGTGAATAAACTAACAGTGTGCACGTGCTTTTGTTTTCTTCCTTTTTTATTCAGAGGTAATTAAGAACACCTTTTACCCTCAACTAATCCAAGTTACTTTTCAGTATACACACACACACCGAATCTATAGATCTTCAAAACCAACTATTTCAACTAATTGCCCAGTCACGTACACATCTACAAAGGAATTTTACACACATTTTCTTTACTTTTTTTGTTTTTATGGGTATTCATTCGTTCGCATGTTGATTAAAATTCATTTGCGGATGCTGTTTTCCTGTTTGTCGCTTTGAATGGTATTCGGACAGGGTTCCTTAATAATTAAAAAAAATAATAAAAAAAAACTTGGCATACTTGGCAAGGAATTCTGAAAATCATCTAGTCAAGGCAGGCATCAAGGTTTTATTTATTAAATTATTTAGTTTTAGACTTGTGAGGAGCGTATTAAAAGCTATGCCATACATTGTTTACATAATTTTTTGACGCACTATTCAGCAACATAGGGAAAGGAATATTACTACAGTTTCTAAAAGAAATAAAAGCTGGAATGTGTAACCTCTTTCCCTTGAAAACCATTCTGTGTCAGAGTGAATGTTGCATGAGATTGTGTGGTTACATCTGACTACATGTATGTATATAAATATAGTGGAACAGTGGGCACCCATAAAGTATTCTATAGTATGCTGTGAAGGTGTTTTGTGAAAGTGTGAAAAAAAGAAAGAACATAAAAACAACACTTCACTAATTGGTTTTAGAATATTAAATGGGTAGTTTTAACACATCCCAGCCAACATTTTTGGAAAATTTTTATCAATTTCGAGTCTTTTTTGATTCTTCCGCGAAAGCTAGAATATGAATATCTGATCATAAAAAACTCTTTTGTCGGGAGAAAAAAGTGACTAAGAGCGACTCTTCTTAAAAAGTCATTTATGAGTCATTTTCTATATTAGTTTAGAGTAATTTTAGACTTTTTTCTAGTAGTCTTATAATCATTTTTGAATCGCTTTCTGATCATTAATTAGTCTTATTTACCTTCGTTTATGATTCTTTTCCGAGCCGTCTTTCAGTCATCGTTTAATCGTATACGAGTCTTTTATGAGTAATTTATCAGTATGTATATACCAGCTGTTAAACTAAGAGCTACACACTGCTACAGCTACTGAAAGTAACAACAATTTTCTACTTTTTTCATTCCTACGTTTAATCAGAATTTTTTTATTGGCAAACAACTTTTTAGTTTTGGTTGTTGTTGTAATTATTTGCAATTCTTGGTAATGCAAAAAGCAACATATTTGAGTGGATGATTTAACTGTTAAAAGTTACAACAACAACAATCGAAAATAAACGAAAATAATTCGAAAATGTGGTGAATTTCTTCATTTAATTGAATTTATCAACAAGAAAGAGATAAGTTTATCTGACAATTATTTAAACCGTAGTAGTAGTAAACATTTTTGTTATTAAATATGTTAATATGTATCGTGTGCCCCGATGTAACTAGGCCATCGGAGTATGCTAAACTTCAAGTGACAAGTTATTGATTGTATGACATTACAATTAAAAATTACATGACAATTAAAAAAATTTTCACTATCCCCTCTTTCCTTTCTCATATAAATATCTTTCCTCTATTCCAACATAATGCACTGTATGTATAGGGGTCATTCCCTGAGTGTTGGCGGAAGTTTGTTGTTTTATTTTACGGTAATATGAGTTAATGATATTATGTAGTCGCCGTAGCCCAGTAGGTAGTGTGTTCGTTTATTAGAGGTAAAGCCCAGGTTAGAGCCCCAGGCCAGACATCAAAACAAAATATGAAAAAAATATTTCTTCGGCGACTTCCTCTCAGCAGATTTCTGGCAAAAACTCTGAGAGTAAATCAAACCTGTGATGAAAAAGTTTCTCAAAATCTGTCGTTCTGAGTCGACGTTAAACTGTAGGTCCCGCCACTGAAGTATAAAATTAAGGCACACAACATGAGTGGCGTGGGATGCTAGGCCGTATCCTGACTGAAGGGTTGTAATGGCCAATTATGTATGTATGTATGTATGTATGATATTATGTTATTGGAAATAGTTTTGCTGTTTTAGTGTTTAACTTACGTGGTGAGTCATCTTGAAATTCGTAAAATAGCTTATAAACTAAAGCAAACGTCATATGCGATCTGCTATCCAAAGTAGCACTCTATTTTAGATACAGCTTAAATGCCCTTTTATTTATATTTTTATCGAAGAATCTGAATTATTACGTGAAGTTCAAGCAAAATAGCTCAAATAAAACTAAACTAGAAACTCCACAACTAATCTGACTCCTAAATTGAAATTGATGCAGGAGGTGTCGTCAATGGACTCCTCTTTGGAGAAGAGATCTCTGGAATGAATGAATCGCACGTGAATTAAATTGTCTTATTTGATTTGACAATACCAATCCACACGAGACCTAAGAGCGTCCAATGCATCTGAAGAAAGTCACTGCTTGTGAACTAACCACCTGAATCGGGCAATTTGATCCAGTTAAACTCTTCATTTAGGAGTCTTCTGCAGCTACTGGTGTATGCGCATAAATCTCAAAACACAACGGCACTGAAGCCCACATTATATACCCATGTCATCTGTCGAATTCAGTCTGATTTATGCGGCCAAATGATGGAAAATTAAATACTACGGATGCGCTCCAATCAGAAAAGCCATCGCGAACATTTGAACAGATAGGGCATCACTGTCCACTTGTTGGTAGATATCTGCGAAACTTAGTAGGTCTTTATTATTGTGCGACATAATTGTTTAGAAAACAAATAACGGAATTATGTCATCGGTTTATAACTACACCACTACATTATTATTGACGGCACCGTAGTTCAACCCCTCGCTCAGATATGTCGAACAAAACGGAATATGAAAAAATATTTCCACGGCGACTTCCTCTCAGCAAATTTCTGCCAAAAACTCTGAGAGTAAATAAAAATTGCCATGAAAAAGTTTCTCAAAATTTTGTCGTTCGGTGTCGACTTTTGTCAATGGATTTGTGGATTTGAATTCGTTAAAATGTCTCACCTTTCAGAAGATAAATAGACGAATATTTTAATAAAATAGTAGAGTCCAGCAGACTTAAACAGCTGTTTCGAAGCCACTTTAGAGCAATCTGAATAAACCCAAAAAAAATAAAATTGCCATGAAAAGTTTCTTAAAAGTCACACGCAACATAAGTGGTGTGTGAGTGAATCTATGTTGTAATACTGACTGAAGGGTTGTAATAACCAATTATGTACTAAGGTATATTTATTTAATACTTTTTTTTTGATAAGTACTCACTTTACTAACATAAGTTCAAGCTGAGTGCATTTCATATTAAAATGCCTGTTAAAGAATTAAGCAAATAATTATTTTCAAATATTAAATATTAAGAAAAAAAAAATAAATGTTTAATAATTATTTAAAATAAAATATAAAATTAATTCAGATCAAGGTTTTCTAAAGGCCAGTAGATTAATTGTCATGGAATGACAATAAAATCCTTAAATTTATTGCCATTTATTTATTATTAAATAAAAAAATAAAATCCAATACACAGCAGTTTTGCTGTCGTGTCATGTTGTGTCATTTCGGAACACACACACAATTTTCACCTGGTTTTTCAATTTGCATTTTAAAATTAATTCATCAATGCCTACTTCTGCATTCATGAACTACCAGGCCAATGGCATGGTTAATAATAACGATTCTGATAATGCTCCAACCAATCTTACTTATTTTTTTTATTATTTAAACAAAGAAAAATTAATTAGATTTCAACAACTGTTTTATCCAGCATTTGAATACATTGTCCACTTTAGTTTGTCAATTTTGTTTAAAAAATTAAAAAGAATTGTGTTAAAAAATCTGACTAACTTCGGACAACTTATGATGCCAGCATATACAAAATTAAGTGTCATTATTCTTAGTCACAGTATAGGCTTGATAACAAATTTTGGTTTCAAATAACTGTTAGATCTCGTTGTCTGATCTGGCAATGGACGTCTACAGGCTTAATAGATTCACCAGTGCTTTAAAATGAGAGAGTTGAGGCTGAGAATTCGCCAAAGCCTCAACACAGAGGTGGATATCTAATTCAATCATTCAACACTAGATTTAGATTCTTCGGCGGCTTCCTCCAAGCAGATTTCTGTTAAGGAAGTCACCGCAGAAATATTTTTTTTTCATATTTCGTTTTCTGATGTCTGGCGTGATGCACGAACCCGGGCTTTACGTCTAATTTGCAAACACACTACCTACAAGACTACGGCAACTGCTCATTGTAAATAAAATTGCCATGAAAAGTTTCTTAAAAATCTGTCGTTCGTAAACGAGTTTAAATTGTAGATCCCTCCACTCATGTATAAAATTAGCACACACAACATAAGTGGTGTGAGAAACTAGGTCGTAATCCTGACGGAAGTGTTGCAATGACCAACTATGCATGTATATGTTACTATTCTTAACCCCAGCATGGGTTTCAAAACTAATTTTGGTTAGTGAAATAAATTAGTTGATCTGTGTGCTAGTGCCACTGTTTAATCACAGACAGAGTCGCCCAGTTTCAAGTTTCTTTTTCAAATACAAGTTAAATATAAAGAAAAATTGCCATGAAAAGTTAAAATAAATCAGTTGTTAGGAGTCGACTTTAAACTGTAGGTTCCGCCACTCATGTATACAATTATCACACACAACATAAGTGATGTGAAAAGTTTGATCCGAATCCCAACTAAAAGGTTGTAATGACCAATTATGTATGTATTCCTTAGAATTGTTATACATAGTGTGTTTTTTTAAATGTTTTCAATCGCATTGTCCCATAACGGAAACGTTTATTTAATTTCGTTGACTTTTATTGAATGCGAACACGAACAAGTATATTCGAATACATGAATTAATAAAAAAGAAAATGGTAAACATAATTGTTATTTAATAAACTGATGTGTTAACATGGACGACTACAATGGAAAATATATATGTAATTAATGTAGACACTGTTAAAAAATTAATGAAATTGTGAAATTTAATTTCTGTTAAAAAAAGAAACACACAGATTAACAATTGCAATCATAAAAATTTAATTGACGTTGAATTTTTGCCAAGTTTACATATTAAATTCATTGTCGTCTCAACATACAAGCTCTTGCATAAATTCGTATTACATGTTGAATAAATAAACATTACGGCGTATACGTTATATTAAGTCATGAGAAAATATGAAACAATGTAGAGTATACGCTATGTGGTGCATACATATGTATGAAAAATATAGGAATGAAATAAAATTATTTAAAAAAAAGATGTATGTATGTGTGTATGAAAACAAATATAGGGTCTTTTCGTAAGCACTTTCTATATTTTAATTGAAATAAAACAATATGTAAATAAAACATCAAAGTTTTTTATTCGTTTGTAGGGCCTATTGCGGCCATTATGTTTGTAATATACCATCGTTTAAATATCAGCCTTGCTTGCTTTGGGTGCAGTGCATACGAAATGTGCAATTTTCCATGACTTCATCGTATAAGTCAGGCGGAGTTTGCTGAATAATATGCCGTTATCTTGCCTTGAAGGATCGCTATGGTTTGTGGCTTATTCGTATACTCACATATTTACATATGTAATTGGTTTTTACAACCCTTCAGACTGGATTGCAACCTAGCATCTCACAGCAATTATTTCGTGTGTATTCACTTTATAGTCGCCATAGTCTAATAGGTAGTGTGTTCGCTTATTAGACGTAAAGCCCGGGGTCGAGCCCCAGGCCAGACATCAAAACGAAATACGAAAAATAAAATATTTCTTCGGCGACTTCCTCTCAGCAGATTTCTGGCAAAAACTCTGAAAGTAAAACAACCTGCCATGAAAAAGTTTCTCAAAATCTATCGTTTGGAGTCGACGTTAAACTGTAGGTCCCGCCACTCAAGTACAAAATTAAGGCACACAACATGAGTGGTGTTAGCAGCTAGGCCGTAATCCAGACTGAAGGGTTGTAAGGGCCACTTATGTATATTATGTATGTATGTATGTGTTAATTTTACACATGAGTGATCAACTCCGAAGGACAGTTTTTTTAAGGAGCTTTTCATGGTAATTTTATTTTACTCTCACAGTTTTTGCCAGCAATTCACTGAGAGGCTGCCGCCGAAGAAGTATTTGTTCATATTTTGTTTTGTTGGAGATGTCTGACCTGGGATTTGAATCGTGGCAACACGTTTAATAAGCCAACACTGTTCCTACTAGAATACGGCGACTTCATTACTCTTCCCTTTAAAGGCAGAACTATTGTCCATGCGTAGTATTGTTTTACTGGTGTTGCTAATCACTACAAATACATTTTCAATTAAAATAAATTTAAGGTTTTTCAATTAAAATTTTAATTATTTTGTGCTTCGCTGTTGCATGTGGAAGTTCAAAATGAATTGATTTTCAAATATTCTGTTTGTTAATGACAAAATGGTTTTCAATTTATAATTAAAAACAACTTAAAAATTTTCAAAGATATTCTGTAGGAATTAATTTTCATGCACAAGTGGACTTATGCTGAAAATTGAATTTGCATGAGATCATGAAGTTAAAAAACAAAGCTATTGAGGAGCTTGAGCGTTCGAAGGACTAAATCGAGGAAGCCCTATCTTCGATTGAGGTGACCAAGCATAAACCCATAATAAGAAAAAAATTAATTTTAAACCATTTCAATTTATGAATTTGAAAACTGAAAAAATATACATAAACTTTTATGAATACATATGTACATGTTATTAAATATTATCTTGTGTTTATATAATTTATTTATAAATAAATAAATATTTTATTTGTATATAATTCTCCTTCTTCTTCCTGTTTTGGTGTATTTGTATTTGGTTTTGTAATAAATTGTCTACAATTTAATTGAACAAATGAACAACAAAACATTTTGTAAATTATCTCCTGTGTTACAATATCATATTGTGGTGAACATGTGAATGTAAATTTTAATAAAACCACAGTTTTAAATACAATAATAAGAGTTATGGTTACACATTCTACACACTTTGCAACACTGAATGCTTTTCAAAATTAATGAAATAAATAAGGAAATACGCACAGGACAATGTAATGAGCAGAATTAAGTAAGCAGTCACCCTAAAAACAAGAATGGAATCTCTTGTGATTTAAATATATATGGACACATAGAAAGGTTGTTCCAATAAATATTTAAAATATTTTCAACTTTTGGTACCTGAATAAATAGAATTTTTGAATTTGGGTAGATACCACTTAACATATGATCTCTGAGCGTCCAATGGATCCCGAAAAATTTATTGTGGACGCTGGAATGGCGGCGTCTTCGGTCTATATTTTTGCAGAACTACGTTGGTCAGGCCATCACTGTCAATGACGAGCACTATAGGTTGTTGATTACCCATTTATTTTGATCCGAATTGGATGAAGTGGTCTCCAATGATATGTGTTTTCTGCTCAACATGCCATATACCTCATGATATTTTAGCTTCTCACACCACTTGTGTTGTGTGTGTTAATTTTCTACATGAGAGACGGGACAGATTTTTTTTAGAAACATTTTCATGGCAATTTTAATTACTCTGAGTGTATTTGCCACAATGCTGCTGAGAGGAAGTTGCATAAGAAATATTTTTTAATATTTCGTTCTGTTGGAGATTTCTGACCTGGGGTTTGAACCGTAGTTTCACATCTAATAAGCCAATACACTACACTCCGACGACTTATATATCAACATTACAATTTAAAATATTCATTGCTCAAGCCTTTGAAGGAACCTACAGCTTAAAGTCCATTCCGAACGACAGATTTTTAAGGAACTTTCTCATGTCCATTTTGTTTACTCTGAGAGTTTTTACCAGAGTAGTGATACAGCTTAAATGTTCTTTTATTTCTGTATTTATTTAAGAATCTGTCTTATTACATACATACATATGTTCATAATTGATCATTAAAATCCTTCAGTCCGGATTACGACCTAGCTTCTCATACCACTTATGTTGTATGTGTTAATTTTTGATACATGGGTGACGGAACTTACAGTTTAATGTCGACTCCAAACGACAGATTTTTTGAGACACTTTTCATGGCACTTTTATTTATTCTAACAGTTTTTGCCAGAAAGCTGCTAAGAGGAATCAGCCGAAGAAATATTTTCTCACGTTTCGTTTTATTTGGGATGAGCTAACACACTACCTACAGGACTACAGCGAATTTTAAGGCATAGTCTTTGAAAATTGGATATTCTTGAAGTTCTCCACCCAAAGAAGCTGTTACGGACATAAGAACGAAATTCTATTCCACACATAATGGCTTCAATAAATCTTTTAAATGCTTCCTAAAAGACCCTACATTTAAAAAATTATCTAATTTGTTTACATACTGTAGGGTACACATGCAAAATTGCTTACGAGAATAAGTACAAACAAACATATCTTTACTTGTAAAATAAATTCTTAATATTTATACGAAATGTGATTGTAATTATGGTACTGGTTGTACAATAGTCCGTACCATAGTACTGTAATAAAATAAATGGGCTAACATTGTACCACACAAACTTATACACAATAATTCTTATACTCTGGCATACACACTTAAACAATGTACGTATGTATTTACGTAATAACCATAAATATATCCTTGCTTTTTGGTTGTGGTATGGATATTGTAACAATTTGAATTTCTTATAAATTTTATAGACCATGGAAAAGGTAATAAAAAATACTAATAAAAGTAAATTTTAATGCATTAAACAAGAATGCATTTGAAGAAGTTAACAAATAAAAATGAAATGAAAAGTAAATTCTAACAATTTTTATTGCAACGCCACGAAATATTTTTAGAGGTAAGATGCCATTAGATAGCTTCATTATGATTTACTATATGTATACACATATATGTACATTGGTATTATTTCTGTATCTTTGTGGATGTTGATTGGCTCTGTATTGGGTATTCCAAATATGGAGATGAGTATTGAGTGTAAATCTAATATGGTAAGCACTGAGAGCGCTACATTTGCCTTTATGTTCTAGCAGCCTGTAGTGCCCGTTGGCTAGTAAGTAGTGTGTGAGGTTACGGTTCAAGCCCCAGGTCAGACATCTCCAATAAAACGAAAGATATTTCTTCGGCGACTGTCTCTCAGCAGATTTTTGGCAAAAATTCCGAAAGAGGAAAGCATATCTAATCTGCCGTTCAGAGTAGACGTTTAAACTGTAGCCCCGCCGCTCATGGATAAAAGCTAACATACACAACATGTATGGTGAGAACCATAATCGTGGCTAAAAGTTTATTACGACCAATTGATGTAAGTATCCAACTCTTCCCATACATTAGTATACCGTTATATTGATTTTATGATTGAACGTATACTGGTAAACGAAAATAAAATTAAGAGGACCCGCACTCAACAACGGTGTATACATATTTGTGCATTGCTCATGTCTGTTGCCGATCACATCTGTTTGCGGTTAGGTTAGGTTAACGGATAGCTTGCCGTTCACAGACCAGTTCACTCGATGCCCCATTGTGTTAGCCAGTGTGAGGTAAGCCTCGTTGTCATGATCCCTTAGTTGTACGTTTGAACTACCCCGACTTCCGGATGAAACCGGTACGTTCGCCACTATGAACAGGTCTCTAAACGTTCTTTCACAAAAAAACCGAATTCCTGAAGTGCAGGGCACTCGCATAAAAGCTGTTATACAGATTCAGTTTCCTCCACATCACCGCAGCTATTGTAGTAATCCTGGTTCGGCAGGGCAGATCGAGCGTGTCAGTGAAACTGCGAATAGCGCAGTGTCTCATAAGAATTTCTGTTAGAATACGAACCATTCGCTTGTTGAACGCAAGTAGTTTCCTGATTCGGTCGCTGACTACTTCTGGACGCAGTAGCCTGGAAATTCGTCAACCAGGCATGTTTGACCATCCACGGCTTATTGGATTCCGTGCAGATTTTTCCAATGTGTATGAGCCTCTACAGGAATACTTTTCCAAATTGTAAAAACAAGCCTATATTACTTTTACTTCATAATGGCACTCTAGAACATTGAATTACCTCCTATCATGACTAGGAAGTCTTCTGTCTTGGTATCTTTATTCATCAGTTAAAAAGGTTTTCCGTTTATCACAAATTTTTACGAGAGTGTAAGTTTTCCTTTTCAATCCACATCCTATTTTACGATTCGAAGCAACTAGTGTTGTATCTGTCTACAATATTATTTTCATTAATTAAATGAAATTCCCATATAACGTTACCCTATCCTATTAAGGGTAAAAACATATTTTTAAAGCTGTAGTGTTTGTGCAGTACTTTGGTTTACAAAATAAAATGTCTTCCTTCAATAGAGAGTAAACAAATCAAAATGAAATCAATAGTTTTACAACATAAAACTCCATTTAATTTTAAGTAAAATTATTACTCAACTCAAGTATAAGATTAAGGCACAAAACATGAGTGGTGTGAGAAGCTCGGCCGTAATCCTGACTAAAGGGTTGTAATGGCCAATTATGTATGTATGTATGTAAAATTATTAGAAATCTCTTGAAATCATAAATATAATGATACTCGTAAAATTCTTTGATTTCAAGAGTTTCAAACCAAAAGGCTCTTCAAGTGAATTCGAGTGGTAAACATTTCATGTTGATTTAAACTTAATTTTTTGGTTTAAAGGGAATCCATCAGAGTGCCATAAAACCCCGTTATAATGCCTACAAGTGGATTAGTGTTGAAATTTATTATTCAAATTAATTATTGTCAGGTTTGGAAAATTTCTAAAATTGACAATAATTTAATAAGGAATTTAACAAACAAGCAGAAAAATAAGGATTCTTTGGACAATATCCTTTGCCTTTGCATTTATCTTTAAATTGTGTTATCCATTTAGGAAATGCTTGAAGAATTTCTACCAAAAAAAAAAAATATTTTATCCAGGTTAAGATTAGAAGTTGAAGATGCCGTATTCTAGTAGGTAATGTGTTGACTTATTAAAAGTCAGGCCACGGTTTGAACCTCAGGTCAAACTTCGCCTACAAAACGAAATATGAAAAAATGTTTCTTCGGCATCTGCTGAAAAAGCAAAAGCTCTGAGAGTACATACAAATTGCCATAAAAAAGTTTCTCAAAAATTTGTCGTTCGGAGTCGAGCTTATGCTCTAGGTTCCGCCACTCATGCGTAAAAATTTAACACAGACAACAGAAGAGATGTGTGAAGCTAAGGGTTGTAACTACCACTTATGAAAATATTTTAATGAAAATGGAAATTCTATTTTGCTTTTAACAGTATAAAAAAAGAAGTAAACAAAATGCAACAACAAACACTGCAAGGAAAATGTAAACAAAAATACACAAACAAAAATAATAAAACAATGATGTTTACATTTATAGAGATCCCGAGAAGGCGAAGACGCGAACACTCTACTTCGGGAACATCACCAAAATGTGTACGTTGCCATATAAAAGGCAAGGCAAAGTAGGCAATTGAGTGATTAAAAATTCTGTCAGTCTTGTGTGAAAACGCGGTGAGTTTGAAGTGAGTAATCGTGGTTTGAAGATCTCCATTACAAAGATCTGTCGAACAATTATTGTTGTTTACGAAAAAGTGTATAAAGAGGAATAACAAACAAAGCAATTGTTGTTGTTTATATCAAGTTGTGAACAGTACCACACAGAATTGTGCGAACAATAAAGAATTTCAATTAAAACACAAATTTATTTTTATTTTATTTCTAATCTACGATCTCATATTTTAAATGCTTTTAAAAGATAAAAACGTAAGAGTATTATACATACGATTAGTAATATTCAATTTCAAACTGACCTGAACAAATCTTCTTTAAATTCATTTTTTTATGCTAACCAAATGCTTCGTTTAAGTTCATATGAAGGCATCAATAATTTTTCTTTTCCGAAATTTACAACAACAAAAGTCAAGAAAAGTTGATATGCCTTGAAACAATTTCATTTCACTTTGCATTAAAATCCGACAATTCTTACGAAATGCTTGAATAATTTACAACTTTTCGAAGTTTAAAAAAACTTGTAAAATTCTTTTTTCTTATTCTGTTTTTTTTCTTGCAGAACAATTTCAATTATGCTCAGAGTAATAAATTATGAACTTTACATTTGCATTTGCATTTCATAAGACCCTGTGACCATATGGTCAAATTGAATTGACCATGTTCATATGGAGTTAATTTTTTTTAAGAAATTGTCATGAAAACAAATCATATGGAAACATGGATTCTGATGCATTCGGAAGTATAATTATTTTCAAATATAAATTCATTATTATTATATTTAGAAACATCAAACATACTCGTATACGGAAATCAATAGAATCAATTATTATTTCAACCTTCAATTCACTTTTCTACTTGAATTTTAAAATTACATTGCGCATTACATGGAAAATTTCATTACATTTGTATCATGCCTGTCGAATGGTGAAACTATCGGGTGAACCATCAATCGGTTTAAATTTCAACCATCGATTATTTCCAATCTGGCAATACTTATGTCATTCTATTCTGCCACAAAATTCAAAATATTATCTCCACTGAACGTGATGAATCGATTTACGCTTGAGAAACCGTTGGTATTTATTGGGCCAACGAGAAAAAAAAATAATCTTTTCGGATCAAGCTCATTTTCATCTTGGTGGGTACGTTAGTAAGAAAAATTTCCGTATTTCGGTCTGAGGAAACCCTCGCGTGGTCATACAGAAGCCAATGCACCCATTACAAGTGACTGTTTGGTGCGGATTGTGGACTGGAGGCATCATTGGCCCATATTTCTTTGAAAATGTGGACGGCGTAATGGAGACACCTATCGCACCATGATAACCTTTTTTTTTTTGTACTCGCTCTTCATGGTACAGATGTGGACGTTGTTTGGTTTCAACAGGATGGTGCAACTTGCTACACAGCTCATGCCAGAACCGATTTCTTGCATCAAACGTTTGATGACAGTTTAATTTGTCGAAATTCTGATGTCAGTTGGCAGCCAAGAAGCTGAGATTTGACACCGTTGGACTATTTTCTGTGGGGCGCGTTAAAGGAAAATGTTATGCCGACAACACAGCATTTGAACAGAGACAATACAGCATTTGAAAGCCAAAATTCGTGATGATATTGTCGAAATATGACCCATATACTTGAAAAAGTGCACGAAAATTGGTCCGATCAAACGAGGTACTGTGAGGCTAGGCGCGGCAGCCATATATATGAAATATTATTCCATTTCTAAATGGAAGAATTTTACTTCACAACAACAAAATAAATTTGACAAAATGTTAAACCGTTTTTATTTCATACATACATACATAATTGGCCATTACAACTCTTCAGTCAAGATTACGGCCTAGATTCTCACACCATTCATGTTGTGTTTCTTAATTTTGTACTTGAGTGGCGGGCCCTACAGTTTAACGTCGACTCCGAACGACAGATTTTGAGAAACTTTTTCATGGCAGGTTTATTTACTCTCAGAGTTTTTGCCAGAAATCTGCTGAGAGGAAGTCGCCGAAGAAACATTTTTTTTTATATTTCGTTTTGATGTCTTGCCTGGGGCTCGAACCCGGGCTTTACGTCTAATAAGCGAACACTACCTACTAGACCACGGCGACTTCCGTTTGGGTTTTATAGCATTTTTAAAATGTAAACTTTTAAATGATCCACCCTATAAATGCGTGGCTATTGGTTTCTATTTCACAAAAGTTTCTGTGACTTCTGTTCAATTCCCTTTAGGGGAATAAAAAAGTTCATTTTTAACTTTGAAACAAAACTAAACATAAATATAAAATAAAAATGTGTGGGAAATGAAAAATCATTTTCATGCTGTGTGTAGTATGGAGAAGGAGGACAGTTGTAGAAATCAGTAAATTAGTGGGAAGAGAAAATGTATACACAATTGAAAGTACAACCCTTTAGTCAGTACTACAACCTAGTTTCTTACACCACTTACGTTGTGTGTATTAATTTTATTCGAGAGCTACGTAACGTACTATTTAATATTGATTCCGAACGGCAGATTTGAAAAATTTTGCATGGAAATTTTATTTCCTATGAGAGTTCTTCAGAAGAGAACAGACAGGCCCAAAATTACTCTGTCACCTTTGATTTTTATTATACCCTAACCTAAAAGTGCAGAAAACACGGTTTGTAACAGAAGCATTTTGAATTTCATCCTAGACGACTTCAGTTGTTAATGACTTAATAAGGAATAAATTATGTTTACTTTTCAATTGACCCACATACTAAATTTAAAAATAACCAAGCACTTTAATATCTAGACAAGGCAGATTTTGTGCATATTTTTAATTTAATACAACGAATTGTTGAATGAAATAAATGTGCATGTTATTGTTTTTTTGGAAGACTTAGGGATAAGTTCAAAGGTTATTATTCCGCCAACACAAAATGCGTTATCCCTAGGGTGTCATACATAAAGCAAAAGCTATTTTTAAAACATCGTCAATGAAAGTTTCAAATAACAATTTCAAGCATTTTTTTGTAAACGTAAAGGGAGAAACAGTGAAAGAAATTTCCCCTTGACGAAATGGACGAAATAAATACGAGTATTTCTGTGGCAAGTGGCAAATAATTTCCACTTTCTTTTTTTCCAATATATATGTGGTAATTGTATATGAAATTTGTGTGCTGGTATTTGAGCAACCTAATCATGGATTAGAATTTGTTTTTTTTTTGCAACATATGGCAACATTTCTGTGACATTCATTGTAACATTTTGCTGCAAATATTGCATTTGATTTCCTTTTGCAATTTCTCCCCTCATTTTTTATCCTCTGTATCATAAATTTACATTTCGATTTACAGTCGTTTTTATGGCGAAGTTAGGGCAATAAATGCATACAATGAGAATAAAAAAGTTGTAAAAAAAAATGAAATGATCGCATGGAAGGTTGGAAGGATGTGTGGTAGGAACATATTAGAGTGTATCGATTTATCCTTCTATCTGTACATATGTATATTATATGGTTCATTGGAAAATAAAATATGTTTTTCAGAGTAGTTTTACTTATGTACTTACTATAAAAAATTAAATAGAAACGTATTTTATTTGTAAATGTCACTTAACTTAAAATGGTATAAAAAATTGCATGTTATACAAGGTTTGCTTATGGGTTTTATTAAAAATTCAATGGAAATACAATGCGATGACCTTGAACTTTTCGGTCTGTGTTCAATATGCAGAAAATTAAGATGTTTACACTGCGAAATACTTTCACTTTTTCTTGAAAACACAATTGTGTCCTTAAAAAGTATATACAGTAGACAGTAAAACTCCATAATCGTATCACAAAGAGAACTATTTGCAATGTAGTGGATAAATTCGAATGCACTTGTTCAGTAAATCATCCACCAACACTCGCACATCGAGGAAATGAAAGATCTGCAGAAAACATCTTTGCAAGGGAATCAAAGCCGTTGGATTCGCATTGTGCTCAGAACACGTTCTTTTACATAATTGGTCATTACAGTCCTTCAGTCAGGATTACGACCTAGCCTTCGCACATCACTTACGTTGTGTGTGCGTTAATGTTATACATGAGTGGCGGCGCTAACAGATTAAAGTCAACTCCGAATGATAGAGTTTTGAGAAACTTTTCATGGCAATTTTATCTGTTCTCAGAGTTTTTGTCAAAAATCTGCTAAGAGGCAGTCGCCGATGAAATTTATTTTCATGTTTCGTTTTTTATTTGAAATGTTTGACTTTGACACGGGGTTTAAACCATGGCCTTACGTCTAATAAGCTAACACACTACCTACTCGGCTACGGCAACTTTACGAGTCCTTACCCAGACCGCAATTTGTTGAATTTGGCGCTACACCCACACATAATTCAACTGAAATAAAGTTCAATGGTTATAGACAACTCCATGTGTTCACTGAATAAGCTCTGAAGCAGGTGCTGGCTGAATCTTATTTTCACCGAAAATTCAATTTCATCGATACGACCAATTTCTGGATAAACGCGAACAAACAAAATTATCTGACTTAAGCTCCAAAAGCGAGAGAACGTCGGTGACCAGGCCATCACTGTCAACGACGAGCGCTATAATCTACAAGCGGTTAGCCTTCTAATTAATTGGTCTCATTTTCCAAGAAATGCATTGAAGTCTAGATCTGATGACAGAACCTATAATTCTACCCTTTAATACCAGATCTAATACAGACAGCAGATTTCTGCCATAAACTCGAGAATAAATAAAGTGAAAAAGTTTCTTAAAAAAAAAAATTGTCTGTCGTTCGGAGTCGATTTTAAACTGTAGGTTCCGCCACTCATGTATAAAATTAGCAAACACAACATAAGTAGTGTAAAAAGCTAGCTCGTAATTGTGTATGTATGTATGAATTGGTGCTTTTATGTGTGGAATATAAATGTCCGCCATGGCTTCTCTGAATGGAACACATCTGAAGTGTCACATTTTCTATGATTCTGGCGAACAAATCGATGTGAATTTTACCGAGTTATGTTGGTTTTGAGAGCCGCTTTGATTTGTAGCTTGTTTGAATACATCCACGAATTAGAAAAACCCCAAAAGGAAAAGTCTAATGGAGGCAAATTGCCGGTAGGTAGTCTGTTCACAACTCGTGCACGTGAGAGGCACACAGATGGTTTCGTTTTTCCCATTTAAAAGAGGCTTAGAAATATATGAGAAATAGTTAAAGAATTGATCAAGAAGTTAACTAACTCAAATACAAGTTATTGAGGTGTTGCATAGATGAGCTTCTTATACAAATATTAGTAGGTAGTCTAGAGGATTGTGGGCATAATAAAAGTGTGAGGGTCGTGATTACGATTCCCACCAGCCACTCTGGTCCATGTTACTCAGCTTGTAATATGTAATTATAATATAATTTGTAATTGTTTTCTATTAAAATAAATAAATAAAATCGTTCACTGCTACTCACTCTTTAATTTGAATTTTGTTTCTCTCGCATATTGCATTGTTGTCCTCAAAAATATCTTCTCTGCTGATTCCACTGCTAGTGTTGGCATTAATATTTTCGTTGACTTAATGCTTCTTGTCATTATTGTTGTTAACATATATCTTTACATTGTTTGACAGTCAAGTAAAATTCGCATTGAAATACTTTACGTGGCATTAAATCTAAAGCGATGAACAACAACGCGAATAACAAACACAAACTACAGTGGAATGCTCACCAACAATAAAGTTATTGTCGAGTTAAATTCTCAAAGAATGTTTAAATAAAGTCTGAACTGCTTTTTATTCCCCTTTTATCACAAATGGAATGCATTTACATTCATGTCCAGCACAGACTGGCAACAGCTGTAACATTCGTTGCCACAACAGCATCTCCATTGCGTCTTGGCAATATTAATGGTGACGCTTCGTAAAAGTTTTTCATTATTGCCTTTGTAAACTTTAAGACTTTCAGTCTTAACGCGATTGCGTTTAAATAATGAAAATATGCAGTTTCTCAACGATATTTACGATTGACAAGTCTCAGTTTGTGTAAACATGATGTTGCTCATACGCTAAGGGGGTTCCAGTAACTTGTACTGAAAAATGAAAAATTACTAGAAAGCCAAGGAAAATATTACATTATGATGTTATTGCTTATGTGATGATATTAACTTGTTGAAGAAAGATGTTGTATAGTTTCCTTAGTTTATTTTCTAAGGTAGCGTATATGAATTTTCTGTAACTCCAACGTAGTCAGATGGAAGTTGTAATAACTAGTCCGCTGCTTCTGAAGTTTCCGAAGTTTTCGTCATTCTTTTATGATCCTATGGTGCTGTAAATCTCTTCGACATTATTCTTAATCATGATCACTAAGTAATTATTTTTTTTTAATTTGCAATCAACACGTATATTCTAGTTAGAAAGTTAGGACGTAGTGTTTGTAGAAATTAGATTTGAATCTATTTCTATGATGAATAACAGTAATAACTTCTACTTCAATAGCTTATTGTTACGAAAGTGGAAATGGTGTTATAAAAATGATAAACAAAAGCTACAAAAACAAAACAATGGACTTGTTTACATGATCGAAGAATGAACAAGAATATAGCAACAACATCAGCATAAAGAAAATAAATAAAGTAAACAAAAAGCAACAAAATCACTGCAAGGAGAAACGTAAACAAAATACACAAATAACAATAACAAAAACAACATGTTTACATTTATACAGATTTCGATAAAGGTAAAGTCATTCTCATTCGAGAGCATTGATCAGACTATTTACCCAGCTACATAAAAGGCAGGACAAAGCAGGAAACAGGATTAGAAAGAATTTAGTCAGTCTTGTGTGGAGACACGTTGCGTGTGAAGAGAATAATTGTGGTTTGAAGATCTCTGTTATAAAGATCTATTGAACAATTGTTATTGTGTACGCGGAAGAGTGTAAAGAATAATAACAATTAAAGCGAATTGTTGTTGAAACGTTGTGTTTTTAAGAGGGTAAAAACAATATGTTTGATCGAAATAAAGGGACACAATTCTGAATATTTTAACGTAATACACGTCTGTCCTTATAGTCGTAGTAGTCTAGTACGTAGTATTTTATATTATTAGACATGAGGTTGGGGGTCAAACCTCAGGTCAGACATCTCCAAATAAACGAAATATGAAAAATTTTCTTTGGTGACTTCCTCTCAGCAGATTTCCAACAAAAACTCCTGGAGTAAATAAAACATTGCCATAAAAAGTTTTGTCAAAAATCTGTCGTTCGGAGCGGACTTTAAATTGTAGGTGCCGCCACTCATGTCAGAAATTAACACACACAACATAAGTGGTATGAGAAACCAGACCGTAGTCCTAACTAAGGGGTTGTAATGATCTATTATGTACATATGTATGTATGTATGTATGTACATAGTATGTAAAGGCGTCTAATTCTGAGAACTTGAAGCATATAATGTCGATAATTGTGCCGAAAATTGTAAATGACTTTATTCTGGTTGTACACAAACATAATCCTTGCGAGGTTAGAATGATTTGTGTTAATAATGACAGTCAAGTGTACTGAATAAAGAAACTTTGCAATTCATTCAAATGAAGTTATTGTGTTAGAAATTCATTTATCTCCAATCATTTTCTATTTTATTATAAAAAATCACACGTAACTAATATCAGTTTGAGTAATTTTTGTGTAATCAATAACCGCACAGAGACAATAAATTTCTAATGCTGTAGCAACAATCGATTGAAAGCACTTGTCAGTTACACAGCAACCACTTAAATTATTTGGCTGCAGTGCTCCACCATACTGAATTTACTGCAAATTGTTGTTCCTTTGCATGTGAAGGACATGAACTGGCATATGTGGTTTTTATTGCCGTCAATGTATGTATTTTGATAAACTAAACACATCAATTGTTGTAACATAATGATTGAATGAACACATTTGTACCAGTCAAAATTACAAAATTACACAACTACAATAACACACATTGTGTACAATATGCTGTTGCGTTTAGTATGATGGTTTAACACAATTTCATGTTGTTGTAAAGCTGTTGTAAAGGTGTTGTAACATATGTATGCCTTTTGGTTAAGTATTCTGCATGGATGAAATATAATTCAAGCATTTGTAAAAGAGTTTTACTGGATATTAAAGTATATTTGGAATTTTTGTATTCTATTTAAGCCTTCGAATGGATTAAATTATGTGAAGGCATTATTTTAAACATAAAACAGGTTTCTTAAATTATCAGACACTGTTCTCCGCCTATCTTCTACCGTATAAAGCATAGTATTATTATCTGAGTTTAAAGGTTTATAATTTTTTAATTACGTTTTGGTTGTCACTAACAAGGTTAAGAAAATTGCTATTAATTTGAATAAGAGTTACCTACTCTAAGTGCAATCTTTCCAAGAATTTCAACACAAATTTTTAATGCATGCGAGGTATTCTGTCACCGTAGTTTAGTAGTAGCAAAGAAAATAAAGTATAAAGAATGTGCATTTTGGCATATTTTGGAATATTTCTCAAAAATATTTCATGACGCGGGGGGAAAGATAGAAGAGGAGGGTAAAGAAACCAAGAGCGTAACAATGCGTTGTTCTCATCGTGCGTTTTTGTTGTTTGACTAATTTTTTTATTTATTTTTCTAAAACAGTGTTGCCAGGACAAACAATTTTGTAACCAACATTTGTGAAAAAAATTACCAAATAAGGAAAAATATAACCAAAATTAAATTCGTACACTTTTGTTTTATTTTTTTTTTCAAGTTTAAATTATAATTAATAAAAAAAGAAACAAAAAATAGCTTTTTTTTAAAAGAAAAAAAAAAAAATAACCAAAACCAAAAAAGCTACACATCTACACATTGATCAAAAAAAATAACCAATTTTGGTTAGAAATAACCAAAAACGGCAACACTGTTCTCAAATCACTTATTCTCAGACGTCGACACAAAGAGAACATGATAAAAATTATGAGAGGCAAGTGTTCACCCAGAGGAAAATTGTTAGTAATATTTTCAAGTCTACTTATTAACCCAATAATATGTATATGTGAGCGAAAAATATAGAAAAATTATACTGCGCTAAAAACCTAAAAACACGGTATTTAACTTGGCAAGTATTCTTCCAAAAATCGAAATCATTTCTCATTGATATTAGTGAATCATACTGTACTATTTCTTTGGGTGTAAAATTGAAGTGTGTAAAAATAGTGACACGAACATTCTTCTTTAGAAGCTGACAAGCAAAGTAACTGAATGCATTTTTACGCTCTCATGATGAGAGCAACACATTGTTACGCTCTTTGTTTGTGTTTATTTTCCTTCTGTCTTCCACCCTCCTCATCCAGAAATGATTTTTTAAAAAGATTTTGGTGAGAGCGGGTTGTAATGTTACAACCCGCCATAAGAAATTTTACTCCTACATAATGCGCATTCTTTATATCCATATTCTTTGGTAGTAGGTAGTGTGTTGGCTTATTCGACTTAAGGCCACATCTCCAAAAAAAAAACGAAATTAATGAAACAAAATCAGATTTCGAACACAAACTCTAAGAGTAAATAAAATTGTTATGAAAAAGTTTCTCAAAAACCTGTCGTCGTTGTCGACTTTACTGTAGGGACTGTAGGTCCCTCTCGACAAAACATCAAGAACTTCTTACTCCCAAATGTTTATATCACCCATAGCGGTAGATGATTCAGGCATTCTAGGCCCGCTTGTTGGCTTGGTGGTGAAAAAGTTTCGTTCGGAATTGACTTGAAGCCGTAGATCCCGCTGCTCATGTATAAAATTCACACACATAACATATGTAAGTGGTGTGGGAAACTAGATCGTTATCTTGACTGAAGTGTTGTAATGACCAATTATATATGTTTCCTATTTTATTTAATTTTATTTGATTCGTGTGCTTGTGGTAATTTTTTATTATTTTATTAAGTTTTTACCTCAGTAATGTATACATCATATATCCAGCATTACACGATATAACTACGTTACCGGTTTCCCACTCATTGTGGTTTTAGAAATTTAGGGAATTAGTTGTTACACTTTAAAACTGAGGAAATAATTAGAAAAAAATTAGTTTTAATATGTTTAATTTGCTGCAGATGTTGCGAATTAAAAGTTCCCATTATAAGGTTAATTTCAGTACTTGGTGTTAATGCAGGCAATTTAAACACAATTTTTGAATAGGGGGTGTGAAAAAAACAACGTCTGCTTATTTTTATGTTTGGTTTTCGAAAATTACTTTCACTTTTTAGTACTTTTTTGCAATTAACAAATTTTAACGTGTTGTAGAGAAAGAAATACAAATAAAATTAAATTGTTGAGAATTTTATTGTGTTGAATCATTTCCATACCAATTAGTTTTTCATTTCACATGCTGTAGGGGTAATTTTGTGCAGTTGTCAGAGGTTTTGTTCGTTAATTAATTAACTTTTTTATATATTTTTTCCATTTTTTCCTCGAGGATATTGTAGATGTTTTTTAAATCTTTACATTGTATTTAAATTCTAAATATTCTTTGACACTTTAAGGGCCATTATTATAACTTGCCTTTAACTAAAGGCAGAATTTCATTATTATAAGTGGACAATAAGGTAAAAGCGAGCGTTTAGCCAAAGGAAAGATCATCCTAACTGTAAGTTTTAAAGTTAAGTTTATATCTGAACTTGCCATATTATATACTGTTTTCAATATGGCAACTTCAAATAAAAAAATGAGGAAACACAAAAAAAAAAAAGCCCGCCGTTGCCACTGAGTTTAAAAACATTTTGTTTAATTTCGTAAATGTTATCAACATTACTCCGGCACTGCCATATTCTTAAGACTGTAGTAACAAAAAATAGTTGAAGATGACTTTAAAGTTCACTTTAGCTAAAGTTACTTTTAACTAAACCCCCCTTTAACGACAAGTTGTAATAATGCCGCTTAGAGTTTTTGTCAGAAATCTGCTGAGAGACAGTCGTCGAGGAAATATTACCTTTTCATTTCATTCGAAATACCTGGACTGGGGTTTGATCAAGGCAACATATCTGCCAATATCCTACATACTAGATTACGGCAACTTTATCTACGATACTGTATCTTGAGAAATTTAAAAATTTATATTAGTTTTCTTATGTCAAAGAATAATGATTTCGAAATGCAATTTCCTACTTAGCTTTGGTTGTCTCGCATATATGGCTGATGTTATTGGGAATATTATATTATCTTCGAATGCAATCATCTCCTGTCTGTGGAGCTATTAGACTCTATATAGTAGTCTCCTTCTTTTGTCTTGGTTGCAAGAAGAAGCAAAGTAGGCCTTTATTTTATGCTTCTAAGTTTCGTATAATTAATTTATTTAAGACCTTTGGTTTTAGAAGTATTTGGGTACTTTTTCCTTCTTCTACTATTTCCTCATTTTGACTAACCTTTTATCTTGTATTTAGCAATACTTATGTCATTTTAGTCGCTCTAGTCTGTAGGTAGTGTGTTCGCTTATTAGAAATAAAGCCCGGGTTCGAGCCCCAGGCCAGACATCAAAAAGAAATATGAAAAAAATATTTCTTCGGCGACTACCTCTCAGCAGATTTCTGGCAAAAACTCTGAGAGCAAATAAACCTGCCATGAAAAAGTTTCTCAAAATCTGTCGTTCGGAGTCGATGTTAAACTGTAGGGCCCGCCACTCATGTATAAAATTAACGCACACAACTTGAGTGGTGTGAGAAGCTAGGCCGTAATCCTGACTGAAGGGTTGTAATGGCCAAATATGTATGTATGTATGTATGTCATTCTATTCTGTCACAGAAGTCAGTATATTACCTCCACTGAACGCAATAAATCGATTTGCACTTGAGCAACGTTGGGATTTATTGGGACAAGAAGCTGCACTATGCTGTCGATTTTGCCTAACAAATCTTATTTTCGGATGAAGCTCATTTTCAACTTGTTTGTTACATTAATAACCAAAATTGCCGTATTTGGGGGCTCAGAAAACCCAAAAGTGGTCTTACAGAAGTCAATTCACCCATTAAGTGTGACTGTTTGGTACGGCTTGTTTACTTGTACGGAGGCATCATTGGCACATATTTCTTTGAAAATAAGGATGGCACAACCATTACGGCCTATAGAGACACTTATCGCACCATGATAACCGCTTTTTTGTACCCGCTCCTCATTATATTGATGTGAACGATGTTTGGTTTCAGCAGGATGGTGCAACTTGCCACACATTTCATGCCATAATCGATTTATTGCTCCAAACGTTTGACAGCCGTTTAATTAGTCAACATGGTAGTGTCAATTGAATGAAAAGAAGCTGTGATTTGACACTGTTGAACTAGTTTCTGTCAGACGCCGTTAAAGAAAAGTATCATGCCGCAATTGAAGGCCAAAATTCGTGATGCTATTGCCGAAATATGACCTATACACTCGAAAAAGTGCATAAAAATTGGTACGATTGATTAAGGTACTATGAAGCCAGCCATATGAAAATTTCAAAGCGCTTTTATTTTATTGCATTTTTAAAATTGAAATTTTTAAATGACCAACCCTTTATATAAACAATACCCCATATAAATAATTTCTTTACTAGAGCTGTGCATTTATAAACTCTTTAATCTTTAATGCACTTAATTTTATAAAAAAAAAAATAATTTTTTTTGTTAAATCATCGTTATTTTTTTAAACAATTTCACAAGGTAAATATATAAATAAATAAACAGAATGTCACGATTCTTTTTCATAATTAGGGAGGATCAAGTTAACGCAGAGACTAGTTTCGATAACTCCTCAGACTAAATAAGAAATTACATATTATTTCAATATGTTGAAATTCCCAAATTTATTTCCAGTTAACATTTTTAAGTTGAAATATTCGAAGTTGAACCACTTTAATCTCTAGAATTTTTTATGTATTGTGCATGTATTTATTTAATATTTCAAAAATTGTGCGGCGTTTAAAAAACATTCCATTGTATTCGAACATTTCAATTTCATTTACCCTTGATACGGATAGCACTTGAAATTTTTTTGTTTGTTTTTGCTTTTAAATAAACACACATAAATTCCAAATAATGTTGAATGCAGAGCAGCAGAAAAAGAATATTTTTTTGGTTTGACAGAAATATGTCATGTGGCACGACATGTTGCTTCTGATGTTTTATGATGCATTCAAGCATCATATTTAAAACAGCAGGCTTAAATAAAATACGTACAACATAATAATTTAAATGTATATAAATATACATACATGAGTATGTATTCATCCATTCATTCGTAAAATACTTACGAGGATTGTGAAATATATGTGTTACACACTGACATGTGGTTATAAAGTTTTGATACACCAAGTTTTTTACTTTATACTCATATTGTTGTACTTTTTGTTGTTATAATTTTATGTATCCGTCGAGATATTATTTATCCTCAAATAAAACTCAGGACCGTACTTCCTTTATGCTTCCCTTTTGTTTAAAAATCTATTTAATTTATATTTAAATTGTTTTCATACATAATTGCTCATTACAAGCCTTTAGTCAGGATTACAATCTAGCTTCTCATACCACTTATGTTGTGTTGTGAGCGACAAAAACCATTTACTCTGCCTGGCGGGCCTAACAGATGAGAGTCTCTAGTACGTAACGAATTCCCGACTCTCACACTAAATAACTGTCACACTACCCACACTAGGCCACCTAGGCAATTTTGTTTCAATTCATTCATTCATTCATTCCCCATGTACTCTAATGCCCATAATTAGCTTGCATTTGATACACCATTCCGTTGGCAACAAAAAGTTACATTCAATGTATTCATGACCGATAATAATTCTTTAATCCTCTCATTTCACGTCTGTATGTATTTGTAATACAAATTGAAATTTTATGCATATTTAGACGAAATTGAATAGTAAAACCACACCACGGTATAGATGTACATATATGTGTGTGTTATGGCTAATTAATAACCGTTACATTTTAATTGGTTTGCAACATAATAAAATTGTAATTACGAAATATTTTGAGTGGGTGATGATCGATATTTTTACATTGTAGCAGGTGGGAGATCATAAATACATGCTGAGGTTTTACAAAGGTTTTTAGTGGCCTCACAAATTCCCCAAAATAGCCCAAATAGCCCCCCCGATGTACTTGAGAGTGATAGAAATTTCAATTTCTGAACATACTATATAGAGATCTTATGTTCACTAAAAAAACTGTAGTAGCAGGACTCCTCGGTGATCCAGGATAGTTTGGCATCTCGGAAAAATTTCCGCGCGATGGCCAGTTTGATCGAGGCAAGTGGCATTCCTAAGTCGATTGAACAGGATTGCGGGAGTAGTGCGCCAGCTTTGGTCAGCTCGTCGGCTCTGCAGTTTCCCGGTATGTCACAGTGTCCGGGGACCCAGACAAGTGTGACACTGAAACACACAGAAAGAAGGTTGAGGCAACGGCGACACTCCCTGACGATCCTGGTATTGCACATTCCATAAGAGCTGTGAGAAATTACGTCATAATGGTGAATTAAGCACACAACATGAGTGATGTTAAGTTAGGCCGTAATCCTGACTGAAGAGTTGTAATGGCCAATTATGTATGTATGTATGTATGTATGTGACTGACTGGTTGTATTGATCAATTATGTATGTATGTAAATGGAAAAATTATGATATTTATGTGTCTTAATTAAAATCATCATTTCTATATCATTTTCATATTATTTTTTTTTTTTATTTGGAAATTTAATTTAATTTTTAATCTGCATCTGTAAGCATTTACAATTTTTAAGTCGAACTATGGAAAGTATTTTTCATAAAGGAATTTTTATATGGTAGAGTATTTTATTGCTATTTTACTTTAGTCGATTCCCAAAAAAAAATTTTAAATAGAATTTATACGTTGCCTTCCTAAAAGCTTGATCTATAGTCTTATGCTGATACGTTAAAAATATCAGACTGGGAATGAGAAATATTGAAACAATAGATTTTGAAAGCCAATGCTTTAAAACCAATATTACAATTTGATGAAGTTTTGATTTTACCCGTGTATATAATTCTTTTTTTCATTGTTCCTTTCAAATTCTATGAAAACTATTTTCGTTCAATTGACTATTCTTCGGCATTTAGGTTTTGTTTATCAGGAGGTAAAATGAAAAGAGGGGATGGGACAGGACTATAAGTTTATTAAATTTTTTTTCATCAAATAGTTGTTGTTTTTTTTCACATTTTGCACTGTATATTTTTATTTTCTATCGACTTACCCAGGCAAACAATCGAAAACGTTGCATTGAAGTGGGAAAATGTGATGCAACAATTGATTTTATATGTGAAATTCTACAATTCGATGGTATAGAAAGCAGGATAAACGTTATTATTTGATGAGAGTTACTTTCGCGAAAATTAAAAATTTTCATTCCCTTCTACTCACGACCACAAACAAAACCGCTGCAGTATTGTATGGTTAATGAAATACTTTTTTTTATTACTTTTGTTTTTTGTTGATCGATTTCTGAATATGTGCTGGGAATATAGTTGTCGTTCGTTATTTTTCTTAATAGAAAACTTGCTATGTAAATATGAAAAACAATGGACAATTTTTTTTGTCAAAATTAGAAACAAAAATGAACGTGAAGTTGATATCCTGAGGATGAGTTTGATGTCCTCAGAATGATACCGACTATTGTGTAGAGATTTTAACAATAAATATAAGAACGGAGTAGGGAAAAATTGCTCATTAATTGACGATGTAAATAGAAAAAGTTGCCGTAGTCTAGTAGGTAATGTGTTGGCTTATTCGACTTGAGGCCTCGGTTCAAACCCCAGGTCAGATACCTCCAACAAAACGATCGGCGACTTTCTGTCAGCAGATTTCTGACAAGAACTCTAATAGTAAATAAAATTGCTGTGAAAAGCTTCTCTAAAATCAATCGTTCGAAATCGACTTCAAACTATAGGTTCCGCCACTCATGTCTAAAATTAACACAGAAAATATTCCGAACTTTTGCTGAATTTATTCTTTTGAATGTTTAAATACTATTTCTTATTAACTATATCCTCAATAAATTCCAAACTATTCACATCTAGTACTGACTCAGATCATCACGGCATTGTATAAATTTAATAAAAATTTAAATTTTCAATTTCATTTACTAGACTGTTCATCATGCTATAAATTTGTCATCATTCCCAAACATTGACGAATTCATTGTCTCTCAAAGGTCATCACTATCTCCATCGGTATAAATTTTTCTGATTTTTTCTTTTCATTTCGCTTTTTTGAAATCCAAAAATAAATTTTTAGTTGGAATTTGTATAGACTTGCATAAACACTTCTATGTGGTTGCATATATGTGTTCGTCACTAAAAACACATTCGAGTCAGAGAGCTGCAGTTGTCTATTTCTGGTTATTCTGGTCAACAATAGTGCCAGGCATGTATAGTATAGTAAATGGAGTATGAATGACTGTCAACATTGTGACAAAAAGCATACATGTCAGCACACATGTTGCTTTATTCAAACTTTTATTTGTTTGTTTCATTTTGAATTTTGGCAGGATTTTCTCGGTATTTTTTTATTTCATATATTTCAAGTAAAACTTTTATATACAGGACAGTTTACATAGTGTCTAAATTAATAGAACATATTGTTTTTTTAAATACAATGCAAATAAAATGAAAAATGATAATATTTGATGAACATGAACATTATGTCCATGGGTGTCTCCCGATATCTTATGACATATTGGTCCCCATAAATATTATATTCTGGGTCAGGTTTTCTTGGTTTTTAGGTATACTCTTCGCTATTACGACAATGCGAACTCAAACCGAATAATAATTTGTATTAAATGTTGTTGTAACATGCGCGTATTTTTTTGGTAGTCAAACTAAAAATCCATATACAGTGGTGGCCACGAATTTAAGACACGACATATGATAGACTTATTTGTGATAATTTTGTGATAATTGAGAAATCTCAAGAAACCCATGATATTTTGGAAAAATATACTTTGGAGTTTTGCCGCTTCGGCTCTGATGGAAAGCAATACGTCTGGCGCCCTCCAAACCTAGAGCATCATCCAAAGTACACCCTAAAAACAACCTGGTGGTGGAAATGTGACGGTGTGGGCAGCATTTTCCTGGCATGGTGTAGGTCCTATTTACAATATAAATTGTAAAAAGGACCACCATGTTTACAAAAATATTATAACAGACATAATGATACCATTCGCTGAAGACACCATGCCTCCAATATAGAAATTTATGCATGATAATGACCCTAAGCACATTTCACGTCTAGTGAAGAGTTGCTTAGAAGAAAACGATATCATTGTTCTTAAGTGGCCAGCTCAATCCAATTGAGAACTTGTGGAATGATGTTGAGGAATATGTACGAACAGTTAAACCAAAAAATTCAAGCGATTTGTGGGAAGAAATCCAAAGGGTTTGGTATGCAATTCCAAAGCAACGTTATGTGGCATTAGTCGAAAGTTTACCCGGGAGATGTGCTGCTGTGATGAAAAATAAAGGATTTCCCACTAAATAACAGGTTTTTTTATGTAGCTGAGCTTAATTTAGAGAATAGTGTTATATTATGCCTATGTCTTAAATTCGTGACCAGTTAAAATTTGTGTTTATGTATATAATATGTAAATAAAAATTCTTAACCGAATATAGGTAAGAAAATATTATTAATTTTTCTTCATAACATTACTAAAATCCTAAAAAAATATCATGGACCCATAATTTTTGCGATAAAATGTAAAAATTATCTCAAATAACTCAGTCATATCTCGTGTCTTAAATTCGTGGCCACCACTGTATTATACAGAATTTTTAATGCAACACTTTTCCCTGCTGTTTATAGGGTTTCAGTGAAAACAAATTGCTCGTGTGCAGTATGTGTTGATTTGTTTGAACGTGATTCACTGCTACATACTACCCAACCTTCTATCCACTGTTACTGCCATACCCAAATAGACGGCTTCACTACACTTCATTAAATTTATTGCCAAAATATGGGCTAAAAGACCTTCTCTCCAAAGCCCGCCTAATGACTCCCAAAGTATTTTAAATTTGAAAATTTAAATTTTAAACAGTAAATTTTGGAATGTGTTTGGATTTTTCGATTACGTAACCAACAGAACGTTATGCCTTTAGCGTAAATTGCAATAAAAATACATGGACTGGCATATTTTTATTGTTTTAAAGTCACATGCAAATGCCTGCAAAAGTGCATGGGCGGAGTTATGAAAAATTAAAATTTTTAATTGTTATAATCTGCAGATTTATAAACATTTGAATTTAAATTTTTTAATTGAAGCCAATGGTTGCCTGCTGGTGTTAAAACAAGATTAAAATAATTTTAATTACAAACCAATTTTCATAAATAAAATTTGTATTCATTAAAGAACTTTTTTAATAAGGGATGTTAAACTATTTAAATTGTATGGCGATCATTTATTAAGTGCTTCCTTCCCTAAAATTTAAATAAAACAAAGTGTGTGGGAGATATCATCGAAATTTCACATTACTTTGAAAGACCTCTTGATGCCATTATAAGTCGAATGTAAAATCTTTTAAAAGTCCACCAATGCTTCGTGAAATTTGTCTTCAATTAGAAACAAAAACCTTGTATTTCTGTGCACTAAACACCTCAGAAATGAGAGATCGAGCAAGTTAAGTTTGCATAATAGACTGTAATACTATGTTCAGACGCCATTATTGAGGTCAATATTTCATATAAAATTTCAATTTATTATTGCGCAATAAATACGGAAATTCTTATAATATTGATAAAAACTTAAAATACAGCACTGTGATAAGTACGTTCAGTAAGCAAATTACAGTTCTCCGAACACTTTCTGCTGATATTTGACAGCTCAAATGTCAACAATAACAAAAAAAAAAAAACAATGTTGTCGAAACAACCAGCTGTTTTGCTTACCAGCTGTCAAATAAATATTGTTTATATTATATCTGAACACTAAAAATATTGTACTCAAATAATCGAATATTGGCTCAATAAAAGTGCATATCTGAACATAGTATTACAGTTTACTTTGATCATTTTGTTACACTCCTAATTTAAGTTCTTCAATTTTATTAAAATTTAAGAAAAGTGTAGTCAATCGTATTGAATATTCTATACTACTTCACGTACTTACATTTATACAAGCAAACAGTAAGACATTTCAAAGAGAAAGTACCTAGAACTCGTGTTATAATAGTAACTGGAGTAATAAAAGCAATTTCAGTAAGTTGGTGACAATGATGTGACATTGATGTGATACATGCATGTAATATTACCAACTAATCAGAAATGCAATAACTATTATAATAAAAATTCAAAAAAAAAAAAAATACATACAAATCAGAAAAATTATCAATGAAAAGTAAAGGGGAATACAGAGCAAATAATAATAATAGAGCAAATATTGCAAGGTACAATGCAATAATGATAAGTAATACTTATCACCTGCACCACTTTTAAATGCATTTATCAATTTCCATATGAGTGTGTTCTTTTGAATTCATTTTTTATGCATAATATTAGAAATGCAAATCAAAATTCAATTGAAACATAAATGTGCTAAAAATTAAATGAAAAAATCCATTCAAACAGTGGTTAACAGGTTTTTGGAGCGTGTAAAGCAGATATTCCAAAGAGATTTATGAACTCTATGGGAGAGATTTATGAAGTCATCGTAATCTAGTAGGTAGTGTGTCGGCTTATTAGACGTAAGGTCACGGTTCAAACCTCAGATAAGATAACAAAGCGAAATATGAAAAAAATATTTCTTCGGCGAATTCCTCTCAACAGATTTCTGCAAAAACTCTGAGAGTATATAAAATTGCCATGAAAAGTTTCTCCAAAAATCTGTCGATCGAAGTCAAAGTTAAACTGTAGGTCCCGCCACTCAAGTGTAAAATTAACACACACAACATAAGTGGTGTGAGAATCTAGGTCGTAATCCTCTCTGAAAGGTTGTAATGACCAATTATGTATGTATGTATGTATTCTTCGGCGGCTTCGACTCAACAGATTTGTGGCAAAAACTCTGAGAGTATATAAAATTGCCATGAAAGGTGTCTCAAACAATCTGTCGTTGGGAGTTGATTTAAAACTGTAGGTCCCGCCACCCATGTATAAAATTAACACACACATAAGTGGTGTGGTAGGTTAGGTAATTAGGTTTTTGACTAACTTTTTCTAACTAAATTGATTTTTTTGTACCCGCTCTTCATAATATTGATGTGAACGATATTTGGTTTCTACAGGATTGTGCAACTTGCCACATATCTCATGCCGTAATCGATTTATTGCGTCAAACGTTTGATGGCCTTTTAATTAGCCGAAATAGTGATGTCAATTGACCGCTAAGAAGCTACGATATGACACAGTTGGACTATTTTCTGTGAGGACGCTGTTAAAGAAAAGTGTTACACCGACAAACTAGAGACAGTTGAGTATTTGAAGGCCAAAATTCGTGATGCCATTGCAAAGATACGCCCTAGTTTAGTAGGTAGTGTTTTCGCTTATTAGACGTAAATCCCGGGTTCGAGCCCCACGCCAGATATCAAAACGAAATATGAAAAAAATTACTTCTTCGGCGACTTCCTCTCAGCTGATTTCTGGCAAAAACTCTGAGAATAAATAAAACCTGGCATGAAAAGTTTCTCAAACTTTTAAACTGAAGGTCCCGCCACTCAAGTATAAAATTATGTCACACAATATGAGTGGTGTGAGAAGCTAGGCCGTAATCCTGACTGGAGGGTCGTAATGGCTAGTTATGTGTGTATGTATGTATTGTCAAGATACGACGCCATACACTGGAAAAAGTGCACGAAAATATGTGCTATCGAATGAGGTACTGTGAGGCCAACCGGGGCAGCCATATGTATGAAATAATATTCCATTTCTAACCGGAACAATTGTAGTTCACAACAACAACATAAATTTGGCAACATTTCAAATCGTTTTTGTTGAGTTTGCATTTTTAAATTTAAACTTTAAATGGCCCACCGTATATAAAAACGACTTTATTCTTACAATAGCTTCGAGATTTATTTTCTTAATAAATTTAATGAAAATTATTTTAATTTCTCTCATTAGAAATGAATTAAATTTCCATATGTATTTGTTTTCTTAATAATATTTGTTTATCAGTGGGATTTGAATCACCTACTAAATGTTGCAAAGTTTAATCCAAATAATTCATAAAATTTCATTTGTATTAAATTTCAACATTTCAAAGCCTATTATGATTACTTCATGAATTTAAAATTAATTTAACTTCATTTCTTTTTTTTTACTACATACTTAATATGGTAACGATTATTATTTTCTCATTTTCTTCAGTTTTTTTTTATTTTTTTTTTTCTTCTATTTTTTTATAAATTCAACATAAAACCCCTTTTCATAATATAATTTTTTTTCTGTTTTAACCATAATGGTTACTATTTTCGCACTTTAAATGGATCTCATGGCGTAATGAAAATAGTAGAAAAACACCAATATTGGCAAGGGTAAGGAAGTCGCATAAGGTTTCCATTACACAACATTTTTTTATGCGCTTAAACTATAAATAACAATTAGTGGACTTGAAAAAAAACGCTAAAGTAGAGAAACTGAAACTGTTAGAAATTCAACACTGGCAAAAAGTAAAGTCATGAAAGAGGAGAAAAAAAATATGTGTTATTGAAACCAACTAGTCGCAGTAAATGTTTTCATACATTCACGTCAATGTGGGTCATTTAAATATTTTAGAAGGAATAGTTAACTTGGGCAATATGTGTAAAGTACATAAAACTAGGACATTACAAAATATTCTGTGCTGAAAATTGCAATGTATATACTATCGAGTAAAACAAGGCAGCATATCCTTCTATAGAATTAATATAGAAACTCTTTTAGATGATAAGAAATCTAGCTTCCTCACTTAGATACAAAGAATTGTGTTTTTTATAGTATTCCATAGATATTCCGGTCAAACATCAAAGCTAAATATGAAAAAAATATTTCTTCAGCCACTTCCTCTCAGCAGATTTCTGGCAAAAATTTTGAGAGCAAATAAAATTGCCATCAAAAGTTTTTCAAAAATCTGTCGTTCGGAGTCGACATTAAACTGTAGGTCCCGCCACTCAAGTATAAAATTAACACACACAACATGAGTGGTGTTGAGAAGCTAGGCCTGACTAAAGGGTTGTAATGGCCAATTATGTATGTGTTCCATAAAAAACGAAGAATCAAATTGTCTGTTATATAGTTGCTGGATATAATTGAGTGACATCCGAATTTACCGAACTCAAGTATACGGTTCTGAGAACTTGTCTGGAAATGATTAAGAACGTCGTAAATAACTTCTTATTAATTAATTCTTCAGTGCAGTATTTACCAACATTTTCGCATCAGGAATGGTAATGCCTATCAGTAGGCACCAAATTCCGGGGTAAGTCCACATTGAGACTTCTAAAGGGTCCGCCAAATAATTTTTTTTTTTGAAAATGCTTTAAAAAACTACTGAATATTTTCTCAAATTTCTTTTTTTATTTGAAAGTACAATCCTTCCGGTTAATAACGGAAAATAATTTCATTCAAATGGTTGCCTCGGCTGGCCATGAAGTAGCCTACACGATCGGTCCAATTTTTAAGCACATTATCGATTGTGTGCAGCTGTATTTCACCAACGGCTTCACGAATATTGTCCTTTAAAGCGTCAATTGTCTGTGGCTTGTCGGCGTAACACTTATCTTTGACGGCACCCCACAAATAATAGTCCAACAGTGTCAAATCGCAGCTTCGAGGTGGCCAAACCACATCAGCTCTGCGGCTGATAATGCGATCTTCAAAAACAGGGCGCAAAAGATCGAGTGTAGCTTCGGCTGTGTGGCACGTAGCGCCGTACTGTTGAAACCAAATGTTGCCAATATCCTCCTCTTCAATTTTTGTGAACAAAAATTCGTTCAACATGACCCGATAACGATCGTCGTTGACTGTAATGGCCACTCCTTGCTCATTTTCGAAAAAAAATGGCCCAATTATGCCTCTGGACCAAAATCCGCGCCAAACAGTGACTCGTTTTGGGTGCGTCCACTTTTCAATGTATGCGTGCGGGTTTTCTGTGCCCCAAATGCGACAATTTTCCTTGTTTAAAAGATGAAAAGATGTTTTTTTTGCCAAAATCGGCATCTTCTGTAAGTCGATCGCAGGTCCACTTAGCGAATCGAAAACGCATTGTATGGTCAATTGGCTTCAACTCCTGAACCAATTGGACTTTGTATGGCGTTATACCAAGGTCTTTATGCAAAATTCGTCACAATGATGTCTCCGAAATGTTCAATTGTTGAGAACGACGGTGAATTGATGTTGATGGCGCTTCACGCACACTTTCTGCCACAGCAGCAATATTCTCGGGTGTACGCACTGTTCTTGGCTTTTCACGCTTTGGTTTATCGATGAGGATGCCAATTTCTTTCATTTTTTTCACAAAATAACGAACCTACGGAGCTGACGGTGCTTCTCTTCTTCCAAAATCCGTACGCAATTTTCATACACATTCTGCAACATTACCATGATTTTCATAGTAATGTCGCAATATTTCCCAGCGTTGTTCAAGCGTATACACAACCATATTCGTTCAGCGGAAGGATAAAACCAATTATCTGTCAAATCAGACATGAGCTAAGTGTTACCATTCACGAAATAAGCACTAATTGAAAAAAAAAAACTTTAGGTGGCGGACCCTTTATTACTTGTTTCTCTTTACCATAAACTTTTTATGTGATCACTACGTCAACAGCCTCAGATATAGCTTGGAACAGCAGTTGAATCAAGCACTTAGTTTAAAAGGTTGGCTAAAGAAAGCCTGTGGCTCAATTATCAGATAAGATATTCCGAATACAACGAAATATAAAAAAGCTACATATGTAGTCTACGTAGTTTAGTAAGTGGTGTGTTGCTTTATTAAAAGTGAGGTCACGGTTCAAACTCCAGGTCAGACATCTCCAACAAAATGAAAAACCAGATTTCTGTCAAAATCTCTGAGAGTAACTAAAAATTGTGATGGAAAGTTCCTCGGAAAAATGTGGCGTTCGTAGTCGACTTTAAACTGTAGATCATGCCACTTATGGATAAAATTTACTTGCGCAGCATAAGTGTGGTGAGAAGCTAAGTTGTAATTCTGACTGAATAGTTGTAATGACGAATTATAATAATGATGAGTATTGCCTCAGAGATTCAAGACGTAGTAGAATTAGTTTAATGGATAAATTGTTGGCTTATAAGAAGTGTGGTTCAAATCCATGAATTAAGCGAAATATAAAGAAATATTTCTTTCGGCGACTTCCTCTCTTCAGTCTTATAGAAAAAACTCTGAGAGTAAATAAAATTGCCATGAGAAATTTCTTATATCCTTCGTCTGGATTCGACATTAAACTGAAGGCCCCTCCAGTCATAAATAACATAAATAAATAATTTAACAAACATAACTAAAGAGTTTTAATAACCAGTTAAGGAAGTTATTGATCGAATGCTGATTGTGTTTTAGGGAGAATTATTTTAAAAGGTTCAGTGTGTCGTATGATTAGAAGTGTCCATAAAGAGTCGCTTGATTAAAAGTAGAATACTTTCCGCACCGCATAGAATAATGGGTAGCCGTTAGTATAATAATTTACCATTTAATTTGAAGAGTAGAATATAATATATATATATATATATATAGAATATAAATATTTCAAAAAAGGATTTAAAACAGCTCCTGATGAAATCTATCAAGGAGCTTTGAATAGAACAAAATTGTTGCTAACATTGAATTCAATTCTTTTTCTGATATTGTTATCGTTTTCTATTTTTATTACCATCTTATTTATTATCATTTTATTTATTTTTTTATTACTACAATACATAGGAGATGAATAAAAAGTTTCGAAAAAAAAAAATAAAATAAACTGATAATATTGAGTTAATTTGAAATAAATTTTATAAATCAAAACAAACAAAAATTATTATTGGATTTTAAAATATTTTCATAAATTACAAACACAATAAATAATAAATACATTCTAAATTTAAATTAATTTAATCATGAGTTTCCACATCAATTATTTAGTAATTGAAGATCCTTTTCTCATAATCGTTTTAATCTCCTTTTTGCATGAACAGGAAATCAGTAGCACAGGAAAGGCAACAAATTTAAAGTAAAAACTACTGGGGTCTATACATACGTAGACATACGAAATAAAAAATCAATAAACTACCTTGTTGTTGCTACTGTTATCTTTGTTAACGATTTTTGTTTATACAACTACAACAACAAATTCAATACAAATATTATGACAACAAAAGCATTCTCAAAAAGTTTCAAATGAAAAGGTTTACTTTAAAGTTTAAACGAAACTAAAATTTCTCTTTAAAGGATAAAATCAGTATAAATGTATGTGTAAATGAAAGTAAATGTGTAAGTGTATTAAAGCATATTAGCACTTGCATTAAAATTACTTTGTAAATAGAGATCCTTTAAATTGAAAGCGAAAGTTTCGTGTATAAGTTTTGTTCAAGTGTATGTAATTACGGTAAATTCTTTCTTTGAAATGAAAGAGTAGCTGTTAGAGAGCAAAACAAAGTATGTCAGTATTGTATGTATGTATTTAATAAACTTATACTGAAAAATAAATTCAGTTTTACAATATTTTCATATATGTACAAACATTTGTATAGCGAATACGAGAGCAATTGTGTGACATACAAACCAAATAAACACACATGTGTGGATAATAAGTCAGTCAGGCAAATTTGTTAACAAAACTTTTCATTTTTTTTGAGTTTTTCATGGAATTAAAAAACATTTCAAAGAAAAGTTAAATTTTAGTTGTTGTTTTCAGAATTTGAGAAGCAAACAAACAAACCAGAAACGTATTCTATGTGTTAGAAAGATTTTAAATTGTTTTTATTCTAGGCTTATATTTTGTAATGCTAATCGATAAATATCGGGTTTTCTAACTTTGACAGTTAATACACACAGACATACATAATTGGTCATTATAACCTTCAGTCAGGATTACGGCCTACAGTTTAACGTCGACTCCGGACGACAGATTTTTGAGAATCTTTTTCATGGCAAGTTTATTTACTCTCAGATTTTATGCCCGAAATCTGCCGAGAGGAAGTCGCGGAAGAAATATTTTTTTTTCATATTTCGTTTTGATGTCTGGCTTGGGGCTCAAACCCGGGCTTTACGTCTAATAAGCGAACACACTACCTACTAGACTATGGCGACTTGACAGTTAATATCGGCCCTCTTATTGAAGCTACAGCTGTCAAATTAGTTGTCATTTGTTCAGTCTATTTTTCCAAATAGCCTCGGACAGATATTGCATTCAAATTAGTACAGTTCCTTCGTTCTTCGTTGACAGTCAGGCTACCCTAGGGGCCATTGCGTCGATCTGGTGCAAATCACGGCCCGTTCGCGAGAACGAGGAGTCGCTAAGGTCTTTTGGACCAAACCGAATCCGTCTATGCTGGGTTCCGGGTCCTAGCGGAATACTCGGCAATGAGACGGCGGATGCTCTCGCTAGGTTAGCTTCACTTTCTGCGAGCGATTTAATAGTTTTGGTGCTGATCCCCCAATCTGCCAATTCTACGTCCTCATCAATAGATGGGTCAGGGGAGAAGAGCAGAGGCATTGGGTGAATAAATCAGGTTGTTATGTTTCTATGTGCTATGGCATGCTATGGACAGTGTAAGAACAGCTTTGCTGCTGGGCTTGGATAAGGCCAGTTTAAGGATAGTTATCGGGTTTATTACGGAGCACTGCGAGATTAGGTCGCTGACAGATCCTTGCCCGACTAATGTAGGCTACGTTGCGATAAGGAGGAGTTAGAGACTATCGAGCATCTGTAACTGCCCAGCCGTTAGTAGGTTGAGTTTGAGGGCCCTTTGAGGGTTTGAATTCGGTGTCCAGAACCGACATTAAGGCTCTCCTCGGATTCATTAGTAGATTGATCTGGTTAGGAAGTGAGAAGTCGAGCTCTTCCTTGTCTTTTGTTTGGTCTGTATAGTTGCTCCGCTTCCTATTCTCCCTTTCCTACTTCCTCTCCTTTCTCCTATCCCCTTTATTATCCTTCCATCTTCAGGACGTTTTGTGCAATGAGTTAATTTGAACTTCGGGTACTGTATTTGTCTCATTTGACAAGTATACGTCCTCTAACCTATAAACCTAAAAACCAAGTACAGCGAACGATCAATCAACCAGTACGACAATGAAATCTAATATCTACCGAAACTATTGCCACTGTCCGTGGGAGTGTACAAGAAGGAATATCCGAGGCAGTTGATTTTGTGTGACTCACAAGAATTTGGCGTTTTGCAAACCACCATTTGTGCGGAATTCTGAGATTTGGATTGGGCCTACACCCGTACAACTGATCCAGGAAATGATAGTAAACCACCAAAGGCAACGAAGTGCATTCTATAAGTGCGCTCGGAATCATTTCGAAAAGTGAACTTAATTTTCACCGAAAAATCATTTTCAAGGATGAAGCCCATTTCTGAACAAACAAAATTGTCGAACTTGGAATGATAACGATTCTCATGATTTCGAAAAGCGCTCAATAAAACCTTAAAAAGTCACTGTTTGGTGTGAATCTTGGGGCTGGTGATATAATCGGTCCACAGTACCTTGAGAATAACATTGCTCAGGCCATTGCTATTAACGGCAAGTCTACTTAACCAACTTATTTTGGACTGGGTCTGGAAACAAATCATATGTGATGTTAACAATAGGTTGAATCAATAAAGGAAAGAAGCCTTCTTGTCTTTAAAGGCTTTCAACCAAATTTAATGCAGAATATAAATCTTTGGACTAGGACAATAACACACACACACACTGATATACACTGCTGTTCAATAAAATAGATTCACCATGATCAACATATTGCAATTAATTAAAGAAGGGTCACGCTTCAAATTTTTGAAATGTATCGGAATTATATTCATAAGAGGCCAGTAAACAAAGTGCAGTTACTTTTTTACATATACTCCATTGCATAAAAGATGTCTAGTAAACCTTTCGGAGAGCAGGTGAATCTATTTTTTTGAACAGCACTGTATATACCAATTTCCAATCTGAATTTCGTAATTTAGTTTCCTTTAGTTTACCATTTATGGTAAGCCACACAATATTTTATCTTTAAAAAGAAACATTTTTAAATAGAAAGAGAGACAAAAAAGCGAAAAAACTTTAAAACAATTTTGAAAATATTTTCCTTTTTATTTCATTTTTGTTTCCGTTTACTTGTCCTTTTTTCTAGAAGTTGACAAAAATAAATTGAAATAAAATTTTCCTAAGACCTACAACCTCCAAGTAGCTAAAGATCTAAGTTTGAACAACAAATTCTTGTGTTTTACGAATATAACTTGATTGTGGTTAATTACTTTTTTAATGTTTTAAAGTAGATTTTATTTTTTGTTATTATTGTTGCTGTTACTGCCACTTTATACAGTTTAAAACGAGGTTTACATGGCTTTATTGAAAGTTTGTTGAAATCTGTTAAAGTAAGGCGAGGCAAAATGAAGATGACAACGAAATTAAAGACGTGGTAAAAAAACTATTGGCATTGTTGTTATTGTTGCAAAAGCCAAAATGTGGTAGAAGAAGAATAAATAAATGAAATCGTTTATAAAATGTGTTAAACTTTCCTTTTCTAGTTTTCTTTTCTTTTCATTTTATTTTTGTATTGTGTTTGGCTTTATTAAGAGTGTATCCATGTTTTACTTTTTTTGTTTACAAGAAACTTTTTGACAAATTTTCGGTATTGTTGTATTGCTTGGTTATTGCTGTTGCTAATTTAAAGAATTTGTGTTGTATGTATGTTGCTGTCATTTACATTTTTTGTTTTTTGGTTTACTGTTAGTAGCATTATTGTTGTCTTCGTTTATTGCTATATAATTGGAATGATCATTACAAATCTAGGCTGCAATTAACCCAATTCTGTTAATAGTTGTCTGTTTTTTAGGCTCTGATAATTCACACTTGCAATCGCACAGACACACATATTTATGACACGTACATATTGAAAAGTCTGATGTTAATTTTTGGAATGTATATTCAATTAAACTGGACTCCGGTACCCATGCCAAACTGCAGACAATTTTTTCATTATGACTGTGTAACTGAGTCTTCCCTAACATAAACAAGTGTAAATTGGGTATAATGGATAGAAATAAATCATAAATCCTGTAAATTACTGCAATTGAGCAATGCTGTATCCATTACATAATAATTTTGACCTAAGAATTGGTCTGGAGCAATGTCAAACGAATGAAGGCATTGAGAGGCAAATTTGTGAACTGACATGATCAGGAAAAAGTCTGTGTAACCATCTAAAGGCTTTTTCTAAGGAACTATTGATAAATTCTACTGGTACGAAACTAACCTTAGTGTGAATAACAGAAAGGGGAGAAGTCAGAAGGAGAGGAGTCATTTGAACGTAGGAACATACTTACTCGTTGAGGAGCTCATACTCAACTTACTGTTGGATCGGATGCGGAAATTATCGCCACGACGTAGGAATAAAAGGCGAAAAAGACACATGTCAACATGCAGTGCTTGTCTGCAGGTACGCAGGCAATAGTGTAGAGGTAGTCAATTTTTGTAAAAACTGGTGTATCTGAAGGACTGATAGCTTGAGGATACAATAGGATTCATAAATGGGATTGTTTGACTAGAGGATATCTGTAGCATTAAGGTTAGAAAACATCTCTTTTTGTCTTACATTCTTTATCTCTTTATAAACTTTATATTACGATAAAATCGATACTTTACTAGCTTTGCTGGTTTCAATTTCAATAGAATGGTACCATTATTTTTGTTTAGCCTGTATCATCAGTTTGAAAGGATAATTAAATCTGTATTTATTTTAAATTTGTTATTTTCCAACGAAATATTTATGTATATACGCCCTTTCATTTTTTATACTTTGTTGCAGGTGAAAAGAGAGTTATTGACGTAATCATGACCTTGTATAGGGAAACGTGTAATTGACATCCCCTTTGCTAGAGCTATGCTACTGCTGCCGCGGCGGTAGCGATATTCTATACGTTTGCTGCTACCTAAAACAAATGGAATCCATTTTTTTTAAAGAATTATACAGCACTCTACACAAAGAAGTGGTTTAATTTAAACAAATTTAATACGCAATATTTGTGGTTAAGAATTTCTTTGTACAATAATCACCGCTTGAGATTCTAATTTTCAAACAATTAAAATATTAAACTTGTGGTCACATGCTTTGAAATGATGTTAAAGACCGCTTAATAGAAACATAACCCAGTTGGTCCATTTATTATTATTGTATACAATATTCTTGTACATATTTTGAAAATGTGTATAAAAGTAGTGTTAGCTGCTAAAATTATTATTTATCATTTTACATTAGAATACATCGAAGTACATATTTGTCATAAAGATCCTATTTTTGAAGAACAAGTTTAGGAAAAATTTTGAAAATACTTGTCAAGCAGTTACTATGCGATTGACAGCAAAAGTAAATTAATATGTTGACAGGTTGCGAAACTCGGGCTCAATTAAAATAATTTTTAATTGAAGGTTCATTTTCCATTAGAAATTATTTTCATAAAGATTTCTGGCAAAAACTCTGGGAGTAAATAAAATATTGCAACGAAAAAGTTTCTCAAAAATCCGTCGTTCGAAGGCGTCTTTAACTTGTAGGTCCTGCCACGCGTGCATAAAATTAACACACACAAGATAAGTTATGTGAGAGGTCGTTAGTCGTAACCCTGACTGAAGAGTTGTAATGACCAATGACGTATGTATGTATGTATCACACTGATCATAACAGAGGTTTAATAATACAAAAACCAATTTGCCAATAGTACTCCTCCTTTTTTATAACGTTTATTTCTTTAATACCAAAACAATACGCTGCATGAGTAGGTGAAAAATCTCCTGACAAAAATACATTACAGTTGGTCCTTTGGTAGTTTTCCTCTAATACGTCTTGTTTTATTGTTTATCATGCTTTATATGCATGACTCTGTACTTTTGGGTTTTCTTTTTAATTTTTAATAAAATTCTGTTTCGTTTTGGACAAAAGTAACATCATCATTAACACGGACATCCTTTTATTGTACCTACGAAAGAGCAGCATTTTATTGTCCTTTTTATAATTCTGTTGAAAAGGAAATGCATGAAAGAATATATATATAGAAGCATAGCTATTGGCTTAAAAGAATATACATTTTTAATGTCCTGAAAATAACGCGATTAAAGGGACCAAATGAAGATATTTTAACAAATTTTATAAAACTTTACTTACATGAAATATCTGGTCCCCATGTGTAAATATTACATGGCATTTATGACTTCCTTTTTGGGTTGTCTTTTGTTTTTCTTGATTTTAAAAGAATTTTTCTCAATATTTTTTCCTTTTGTTTTGTTTTTTTTCCTCTTATACTTCCTAGTGCTGTTTTATGAAGAGAAAAGTGTCCGTATTGTTACGTTAGAAAATGTACTTTAAAAGTCTTTCAATAAAAATTTTCTTTAAAATTATTGAATTGGGTAGCACGCGTAACGTTTCAAATGAGCCTTAAGCTTCTTGCGCGCCTACGCCAGTTGGTCACACCAATCGATGACAGGGCTTCCTCGATTTGGTCCTTCCGTCGTCTCGCCGGAGCATCCTCCTCCATTCGAACGACATGGCCGAGCCAGCGCAGCCGTTGGATATTAATACGCTGTACAGCGTCTATGTCGTTGAGGAGCTCATACAGCATAACACATTACAACAGTCATAATAATGAACACAATTTAATTGATGATGAATTTGTTTCCAAGACTGCATATTAAATTCACGGTATTGGTCGTTCATGTGTGTTTCTTTAGAAATTCATACAACATTGGATTGTATGTGGTAATATAAACCTCTAGGCGTATACGTGATAATAACGAATGAATATGAAAAATAATATGTAAAGTATACGCTACCGGGTATATGGAGACGAAAAGTTTTTCAATTAATAGGAATCGTCTACGTTGTGTAGGTTTTTAAATATTATTTCCTGTATTTGGCAATAGTATTGACCCATAAAAATTAAATTTGACCAGGAATTAAGTATTGGTTATCTGTTTCAAAATTTAATTAAAGGGTCCGCCAAATAACTTTTCTTCTTTTGAAAATACTTTAAAAAAAAAACTACTGAATATTTACTCAAATTTCTTTTTTTATTTGAAAGTACAATCCTTCCGGTTAATAATGGAAAATAAATTCATTCAAATGGCTGCCTCGGCTGGTCATGCAGTAGCCTACACGGTCGGTCCAATTGTTAAGCACATTATCGATTGTGTGCAGCTGTATTTCACCAATGGCTTCACGAATATTGTCCTTTAAAGCGTCAATTGTCTCTGGCTTGTCGGCGTAACACTTATCTTTGACGACACCCCAGAAATAATAGTCTAACGGTGTCAAATCGCAGCTCCGAGGTGGCCAAACGACATCTGCTCTGCGGCTGATAATGCGATCTTCAAAAACAGGGCGCAAAACATCGAGTGTAGCTTCGGCTGTGTGGCACGTAGCGCCGTCCTGTTGAAACCAAATGTTGCCAATATCCTCATCTTCAACTTTTGTGAACAAAAATTCGTTCAACATGTCCCGATAACGATCGCTATTGACTGTAACGGCCACTTCTTGCGCATTTTCGAAGAAAAATGGCCCAATTATGCCTCTGGACTAAAATCCGCACCAAACAATGACTCGTTTTGGGTGCGTCGGCTTTTCAATGTATGCGTGCGGGTTTTCTGTGCCCCAACTGCGACAATTTTGCTTGTTTACATACCCGCCAAGATCAAAATGAGCTTCATCTGAAAAGATGATTTTTTTTTGCCAAAATCGTCATCTTCTGTAAGTCGATTGCCCAGCGTTGTTCAAGCGTATACACAACCATATTCGTTCAGCGGAAGGATAAAACTAATTATCTGTCAAATCAGACATGAGCTAAGTGTTACCATTCACGAAATAAGCACTTGTTAAAAAAAAAACGTTAGATGGCGGACCCAATATTTACTTTTAATTGAAATTCTTTATTATTCACACAATTCTGTGTGCCACAACTTGATGTAAACAACAACAATTGCTTTAATTTGTTATTCCTCTGTTTATAGCCTTATACAATTCATAAAATCTTTGGCTGCCGTATTCCAAATAATTGATTTAAAGTCAAAGGCTTCAAGGAGACCAGATTGTTAACTTCTCTTCTTTATTTTATATTTAAATTAATTTTCTACAACTTCAACTTCATTTCCCATTTAAAACGTTATTCTCTATTTGAAAAAGTCCTGCTACTTAAGTTAGGGTGTTTAACTGTCAAGCATCATGAATATTTCAGTGTTCTATTCTTTCTAAATTTAAATGAAATTCTTTTGTTGGTTTATTTATGACACTCAAATGGATTCTTTTGGTTACAAAATATTTTTCTTTCCTTTTTGGTACACTTTTGGAAAACCTTTTCATTTTAAATGACAACCGTGTTTTACTAAAAAACACTTTACAATGAAGTGGAACTGAAAGTGTAAGTGAAATTATGACGTTATTTAACTGTCACACTAGAATTTTAAACGAAGAATCTTCGAAGGTGTTATAAAAAGACGTTTATTTGTATGGAATTTAAATTTAATAATTTCTAGTTTGACTTTACTTTGCCATGCAAATAAGACAGAATTATTGCCAAAAACAAACAAAATGTTTTAAAGAAAAATTAAAACATTTTATTATATATGTATTTAACAAATTGGTTTCCATAGAATACAAAATAAAATTGAAAATTACATTGTTTTCATCAATATTTAATCTTCAATTCACATACCATTTTTTTGTTTTTCTATAAAAAAAAAAAGAAAAAATATCATCTCTAAAGGCAAAAGACTTTTGTTTCCTCAAGAGTATTATGCTGATGTATTGCAAGAAAAACTTTTCACACTCAACCACAAAACTCTTTCAGTTGGGATTAAACAGGCAAAAGTTTAAATGTTGGCCACAAGTAGTAACTTGGTTGGCAAAAGTTGAAACATTTTTTTGTTTAAATACAGATTATGATTGCTTTCAATAGCAAAGAATAGTAAGATAAAGTTGAAATAAAACAGAAAATAAAAGTAAATAAACATGGATGTTATCATTGGTCAAAGATAGGCTATAGGTTGAATGAAATTATGATATGATGTAAAGAAGTTGAGTTACTGCGGAGAAGAATTCATATTAAGAACTGTAGCTGCTTACTTATACACACATATATACATAATTGATCATTACAACCCCTTAGTTAGGATTACGATCTAGCTTCTCAAACAACTTACGTTGTGTGTGTTAATTTTATACATGAGTGGCGTGACCTACAATTTAAAGTCGACTCTGAACGACAGATTTTTTTGAGAAATTTTTTCATGGCAATTTTATTCACTCTCAGAATGTTTGCCAGAAATCTGCTGAGAGAAAATCGCCGCAGAAATATTTCTTTATATTTCGTGTTGACGTCTGACCAGGGGTTTGAACCGCAAGGAAGACGCCGAAGAAATATTCTTTCATATTTCATTTTGTTTGGGGATGTTTGAACCTGCGGTTTGAACTGTGGCCTTACTTTTAATAACCGAACCCAACCTATTAGGCTACGGATACTATATCCGTCATTTATTCGGTCTGTTTTGCCATATCACCATGAACGATTATATTATAACGACAAATGTTCGTTTTATGAGCTCCAGAACAAGCAGCAACTGGCCCTAATTTTTATCGAAAAATCATCTTCAACGATGAGGTCAATTTCTCGCTGAATGGGAAGGTAAACAAACGAAATTGATGAATTTGGAACTATTGGAATTAATCCACATCGCGAACGATAGAATTCCATTTGTCCACAGACAAGTTTCTTCAAGTAATTTAGTAATATTTACATAACATAGGCTTACATACACACATAGTTGTCCTCTGTTTAGCAAACCTTAAATTAAAATATGAAAACATTTTTTGTTGTAATTTTATTATAAAAATTGTCTTTGTTTTCCAACAATTCATTCTCTGTTACTCTAAATATCATAATTATTTAAAAAGCCATTAAATTATTAAAATATTTCCATTTTCTTAAATCATTTATTAAATGAATTTAAAATCTTTAAATCTTAAGCAATACAAATGGATTTTAGCAAAAATTTACAAGAAAAACAATAAATTTACATACATTCTGTAAGGCAATAAATAATCAAATTAAATACAGATTCAATAAAAAATATTTGATGTTTTCTTCTCTCTTTATATATATGTAAATCAATCTAAGCATTGTAATTAAATTATTTAACCGTAGATCAAGCTTTGTATCAAAAATGATACATTTCATTTTTTGAGACAATATAAGTTTAATTCAGAAAAAGTTATATGCCTGATATTTTTAAAATTCGTTGGTATTGTTATCGCCATTATTTTAAAGCAAATAAAAAACAAAAATTTCAAACAGGACTTAAAAAATTCAAAAACTTCATAATTCTGACATTGACGAAGGCATTGACAGAATTATTCGCTTTGATAACGTGCTACTCGAAAGTGATGATAAATTTAAACCTATTACGCCTTTTTGAAAACTGAGCTGAAAGTCTTTCAGCTTTCCTGGTGGGGCAAATGGACCTAGTGGGCTGGATAGCCATAGTCTTAAGATTTTCAAAACAGGTTTCCTTACGAATGAGCTTTACTTGGGACCTGAAATATAGCCGTCTAAGCTAATTGATGTCATCAAATAAGCAACGAAGGCAAAATCGAATAAGAAATGGACCTAGTGGGGAAATGGACCCAGTGGGGTGGATTGCCATAGTCTCCAGGATTCAAAACAGGTTTTTTTTTATAGTCGTGCGTTCCGTGGAACCGGATATATGATAAAGTGCTCTATGTAAATAAGAATAAAAATTAAATTTTAGATAAATGGACTTAAAAATTTTAATAATTCTCATTGAGTTCATATGCATTTATATGTATATATACAACAAAATATCGAATTTTTCGCAAGTTGTATTTTTTTGGTAGATGACTTGCACTTTGTTTTTTGTTAATGACTTGCGTTTCTTGGTCGATGACTTGCATTTTTCTTGGTCGATGACTTGCATTTTTCTGGGACGATTACTTGCATTTCTTGGTCGATGATTTGCATTTCTTGGTCGATGACTTGCATTTCTTGGTCAATGACTTGCATTTTTTTGGTGGATGATTTGCATTTCTTGGTCGATGACTTGCATTTCTTGGTCAATGACTTGCATTTTTCTTGGTCGATGATTTGCATTTCTCGGTCGATGACTTGCAGTTTCTTGGTCGATGACTTGCATTTCTTGGTCGATGACTTGCATTTTTCTTGGTGGATGATTTGCATTTCTTGGTCGATGGCTTGCATTTTTCATGGACGATGATTTGCATTTCTTGGTCGATGATTTGCAGTTTTCTTGGTCGATGACTTGCATTTCTTGGTCAATGACTTGCATTTCTTGGTCGATGACTTGCATTTTTCTTGGTGGATGATTTGCATTTCTTGGTCGATGACTTGCATTTTTCTTGGTTGATGGTTTGCATTTCTTGGTCGATGACTTGCATTTTTCTTGGACGATGATTTGCATTTCTTGGTCGGTTTTAGAACATTAACATTAGGCGACTTGGCAATGTCGTTGGAATGGAGGAGGATGCTCTGGCGAGACCGGTATTTGATGCAGGCGTCTGTGGGGTCTGCGAAGAGGAAGAGCTTGTTTGCGTTGGAAGGGCCAGATCGAGGAAGCCCTGTCATCGATTGGTGTGGCCAACTGGCGTACGGGCGTAAGAACCAAAGGCGCCTGGAAGGATGTGTTACGGCCTGCCTTAACCGGGATGTTAATGGCCAATTAAGACTTGCATTTTTTTGCTGCAATATACTGCATGTCAAAAATGTTGGCGTAAATTTCATAAAAGTGATAAAAAAAAATTGTAATAAAGTAAAATAGTTTTATTAAAATGAATTAAAATATATATAGCATTTTCAGTTTAAATTAAACCTTTTTCAAAATAAATGAAACCTTTTTCAAAATGAACGAAACCTTTTTCAGATTAAACGAAACTTTTTTTAAATTAAACGAAACCTTTTTCAAAATAAATGAAACTCTTTTCAGAATAAATAAAACTTTATTCAAATTCAATTAAACATTTTTCAAATTAAATTAAACCAGTTATAGTATTTAATAGAAAACAAACATATTCATTTTTAATACTTGTTAAAATTAATGAAGAATTTGTCCACTGACCGCTTTAGGAATTGTCATGATCATATCCATAACATAGTTCGCACAATCATTTTGATTAATTTGTGCGACTTTTTCCTCAATTACACTTACTATGTTATGCTCTGTGGTAATGTCACGTAATAATGATCGGGCGTGGAATTTTATCTCAGAAAATGTTTCCTCTATCGAGTTCAACTTAGGATAATAAAGTGGTAAAAATTTAAGTGTGCAGTCACTATTATCCACCATATTTCGAATTTCCTGGGTTTTATGGATTCTGACATTATCCATAATTAAAAATGAATTGTGTAACTCTGGGCTGCTTTCAATTTTATCCAGGAACTCCCTCAGAAATGTTTGGAAACGGGCTGAATTTACAGTGGAAAGGGAAAAAACTTTATGGTAAACAACACCAGCATTATTTATCGCAGCACTTAACGTAACGTTCCTTCCCCTTACAGTTGGCACAACAACATGAGCTCTTTCACCTACCTTAGCACGTGCTTGTGAACGCCGTAAATCTATAAAAATCATTTTTCTTTTTGTTGAGGAGACCAAACTGCAAATTCTGAGGCATACTGTCGACGGTTTTCAATAGTCGATGCGCTGTTCATACGGTCCATTTCGATGGAAGCCATTTTCAGCGTTATTTTAAGTTCTTTTAATCCGTTGAAAATTGTAGACAATGCAAGCGTTACATTAAATTGTTCAAATAACTTTTTGCGAATATTTCTCAAAAAAAAAAAAAAAATACAACAGAATATGATAAACCTACAAATTCTATAACTGGTTTAATTTAATTTGAAAAATGTTTAATTGAATTTGAATAAAGTTTTATTTATTCTGAAAAGAGTTTCATTTATTTTGAAAAAGGTTTCGTTTAATATAAAAAAGTTTCGTTTAATCAAAAAAAGGTTTCATTCATTTTGAAAAAGGTTTCATTTATTTTGAAAAAGGTTTAATTTAAACTGAAAATGCTATATAAATATTTGAATTTTTAAAAAAAATCTATCAATAATTTACAAAATTCTATGAAATATAAGTACTATGAGTGTGTGCCAAACGGTAGCAATTAACTTGAAAAAGTAAATTTTTGACATATATGAGGTGAATAAAATTTCACTAGCCCCAAGAGCTACATAAATTTTTGACATATCAATATAGAAATGTGACAAACGTAAAATAAATATAAAAACAAAAAAAAAATATTTTAAAAAGTATTTTTCTAATTTATAAAAAATGGAACCCCCATCATAGGTTAGGTTAGGTCGGAGTGGTAGCTCTGATGTCACAAAGCTCACTTGAGCACGCATAGCGGCCCGTTGTGATGCCACGGGTGAACGCAGTCCCTGCACTAACCAAGTTCCACCAAAATCAGGGAAAAGGAGGAAGTTGGTCAGCGCATGGTCTGCACACTCCCATCATAATTGCACTAATTCTTTCAAGAGTGTGTTATATATTCAACCTGAAGTTCATTCCAAAATAATTGCACTTACAATTATGGAATGAACTTCAGGTTGAATATATAACACACCCTTGAAAGAATTAGGTATAATATATGAAAATTCTTATGAATTTAAAAGTTATCTCGCGAATTCGTTTATTTCGTGTTAAAACAACTAAAATGTCCATCAATTGCGATGATTTTATTTGCAAAAGAATTGCAATAATCATTAGAATTTATTTTTTTAAAATATTCATTTTTGTAACAGTTTTTATATTTTAAAAATAATTGTCAAAAATTATCAACGTCAAATAAGTTTTCATTTGACACAGGAAATTATAAAATTTTTTCACCATAGGAAATTTTTTATTTACCATGTCATATTGCTATCATTTGGCACACACTCTATGTATGAAAAGTGATACATAAGCTAGAATTATGAAGTTTTTTTAAGGCTCAATCTACGGTTAAGAATGTTTTAATATTTATTTTTACATAAATAAACATGTGTTCGATGAACTTTATGAACATTCGAACAAATATTTTGTTGAGAATTTTACAATTTTCTAAGGACATAAGAAAAAAGGAAGACAACGAGTCAATTTGCATATCAATTTAGAATTTTTGTTTTCTTGTATTCACATCAGAAAGGAGCAAAAACTTATTTTCAAAAGGTCCTTGATAGTATAAAAATGTAAGTGGCAGGTAAGTATCTTTAAAAAACAACAATTTAGTACAAATTTACCGTAGGGAGAGGAGAATAAAATGTATTGTCGAGGTTTTAAATTTTGTTAGAGGTTTTAAAATTAAAAGACTCACATACAGCTTCACATAACCTCTCAGTGGGGCCTAACAACAACAATGTTACCTTAATATACCTGTATCACGTAAGGTAATTCACCTTCTAAAAATATTAGGTTGTAATAAGTCCTGTCCCAAGTAAAATAGCAATCAACAAAAGCTTTCCACAGTAGATTCTATATTTAGCAATGGTTTATGATTTAGGTTTATATCGATGGAAATCTGATATCCGTAAGCCTAACTGAGGGGTTATAATGACCAATTATGTATGTATTATGTATGTATGTATAATAAAATAACAATAAATAATATTTTCATTTATTAATTTGAGATTAGTTAAACAAAGGAAACTATGTCAGCCTATGCCTTGTAAAGAGTACTAAATTAGGACTAAGAGCTCAGTGAGATACTTAGGAATAAGACTGGATCCCAGACTAAAATATGCGGAACAGATCAAATATTCGGCTAACAGAGCCCAAAAGATCGTAGGACAGCTCAGCAAACTAATGGCGAATATTGGAGGCCCTCTACCGGCGCGAAGGAGGCTCCTGATGGAAGTTAGGAACAGCATTATGCTTTATGGAAGTGAAATTTGGGCCGAAGCGCTCAATATTAGAAAGCGAGCGTACTCACTTACACTGGTACAGAGAACGGCTGCATTTCGAATTGCACAGTATCCGCGCCAGCCGTACTTGTGATTGCAATTACAATACCCGTGGATCTGCAGGCCGCGGAGCGGATGGAGATTTATAGGTCGAAATTGACCGGAAGTTATACAACAGGTTCCTTCAGGCAAAACACCATCTCAAAATGGCAACGCCAATGGGATGAAGAGGACAGAGAAAGGTGGACGGCGAGACTTATCATGGATATTGAGCTATAGATTGGACGAAAAATCAGAGACGTGAACTACTACACTTCACAGATGCTATCGGGGCATGGGTATTTTAGAAAGTACCTGCATAGAATGGGCAAGAGCGCCTCCCCTTTTTGCCTATACGAAGAGCACACTATTTTCGAATGTGCACGCTGGCAGAGCTATCGCTCTGAACTGACATCAATAGTTGGAACCATCACGGCCGCTAACATTGTCGGGGTTATGATTGCGAGTGGAGAGAATTGGACTTCAGTGGCGAATTACGTAGAGCGTATCCTAATACTGAAGAAGAGAGTTCTCGAGGCTGCAGAACATGCAGGCACGCAGGCATAGATGCTACTTGCACACGTGTCAAACGGAATGCGACACAGGAACCTAGAAGAAAGGAATAGTGGAGACACGTAGATGTCTCCTCAACTTTCAACACGCAATCCGGACGCGGTTATGAACACGAAGGAGCCAAAGGGCCAAAAGGACTCCACTTCGAAGTAATACCACCGTAGTTCCGGAGTGGGCACAACGAGTCCACGAGGCGAGGGGGGAATTTAGTGGGTGAGGACCCACACACGGCGGATGTGATGACTTCCTCTATGGTGGTACATTCACCCCTCCTTGGTGTAAAAAAAGCCGATTGCAATAAATTCTGCCAACAGTTGTTGAAATATAAAAGCTTATGTCATTCTATTCTGTCATAAAATTTAGAATATTATCTTCACTGAACATAGTGTATCGATTTACGCTTGAGCAACTCTATGATTTACTGGAAATATATTTCAAAACAAATACAAACGGGCGGAAATTGCAAAATAGTCATCTTTTGTGTTATGTCGACAAACCATACTCAATTGAGCAGTTGAAGGCAAACATTCGTGATGCCATTGCCGAAACACGACCCCTTAAACTAATAAATTTAAAGTTTTAAAAGTCCCAGCCATTATATTTTTACTCTAAAATTAGTCAATAAATGTAAAGAAAGAATACTAAAATATATGATATTGGGTTGAGCATTTAGTGTATCATAAACAGAAAGGTTACCAGCTTTAAGAAACAAATCTCAGGCACGATTTATTTCAAAGCTTTTAACCATTAGCCTTCTCAGTGCTAATGAAATTATTACCTAAGGGAATACTTCCCATTTAAGTATTATATTATACGTATAAAAATTTTACAGCTGATGCTGGTGGTGCTTATCATTTTTTTTTTAATTTTTTATTATGAAATAAAGAGAAGAAAATCAGAACAAGTGGTGAATGTCTTAAGGACGTGACTAGAATGAAAACATTGACAATAATTTTGTAACTGAAAAATGAAAAATAAAGCAAATAATAATAAAAGAAGGCCAAATTTCAGTTCCTTACTTTCTTAGTTTCACAATTTTTCATTTGCTATTTTTCCAGCATTTTATTACAAATCATTTACGCTCTTTCTTGCTCAAATCCATTCGAAATAGGGCATACATTTCTTTAACACGACCTAGAAATTCTACAAAAATGCATTGTGATGAAAGATAAGGAAATCCTTTCTTTGCAATGAACGCATTCAACTGACAAAGCCATGGACATGACAATGGAAAGAAAACCAAAAATCGGTGTTAAACAATTAAGATGAGAAGGGAATGTAATGTTTAAAAGCATTTGAAGGAATTTCGTATAATTTTCTGTTCAATCAAAGGAAGAAAAGCATTTTTCTCATTACGAACACATTTGTGGTGTAATGAAGTTAAAAATTTCATTTCAATCGTTGAATGCATTTTCCAAAAAAAACTGAAGGAAATAGCTGCAAATACTGCAACCCAATACTGGTATGTATGTATGTAATTTGCGGTCATCGGTTGAGAAGTATTTTAAAATTTTAGAAATATAAGTTTGTTTTTAAATGAAAATTAATTGTTTTTAATGTGTTTCTCCTTTTTTAGTTGTTCAATTTAACTTTCACACATAATTTAAAATTTTATGCTGGTATGATATGAGTTAGAAAAGTGAAATATAAACAGAAACAATGAACAGCTGGCAATTAAAAGATAAAAACATTTCATTTTTGTTTTGTTAAATAAAAGATAAAAGCTGTTTATTTTCTATAGGGTGGGTCATTTAAAAGTTTAAATATGTTGTATAGTACAATTGTTCCGGTTAGAAATGGAAGTATTATTTCAATCATAAGGCTGTCATGGTTGACCTCACAGTACCTCATTCTATCGGACATATTTTCGTGCACTTTTTCCAGTGTATGGGGTCATATCTCTGCAATGACATAAGGAATGTTGGCTTTTAATTGTCTCTGGTTTGTCGGCATAACACTTTTATTTAACAGAAAATAGTCCAACGGTGTCAAACCCGCAACTTCTTGGCGACCAATTGACATCACCATTTCGGATAATTAAACGGCCACCAATCGATTGTTTGATGTTTGGCAAGTATTGCACAGGATGTATTGAAATCAAACATCGGTCACATCAATACCATTGACAGTAATCGGTGTGACGTCCTCAAAGAGATATGGGCCAATGATGGCGCCGCTCCACAAGCTGAATCAAACAATCCCTCATAATGTGGGTTTTCTGAGCCCCAAATACCGCAATATTTTTTCTGTAGAGCCACATCTACGATCTATAACATCAGAATGTTGAAAACGATACCGCAGTAAGCGCCCAGTGTTGGCGCGGTGAAATTCTGTGCCATAATCAAACTTAATTGAGCGAAATGGAATAACATCTTGGTATAATCGTCATATTGAAGTCGCCTCAGTCTAGTCGGTAATGTGTTGGTTTATTAGACGTATGGACAAGTTTTTGATCGGAACGAAACGAAACAGATTTCTGGCAAAAACTCTGGGAGTAAATGAAATTGTCAAAAAATATGTCGACTGTAGGTTCCGCCACTCATGCATAACACACACAACATGGTTGGTGTGAGAAGCTGGGTTGTAATCCTGACTAAAGGTTTGTAATGAACAAGTATATATAAATGTCGTACTGAGTATTTACTACGAACAAAAAGTAGTTATTTCAGTTACCGTATACTACAGTACGAAACAGAAATTAATATCAGAGTGGGTTACAGGCGGTTTTCCCGCAAGTTAGATCTAATTTTTGCATGATTCTGGAACATAATTTAAACTGAATTTGACCAACAGTATGAGTTAAGTTAGTTGTAAGGGCCACCATTTGCTCCAACTACACCAAACAGTGACTTTATTGGAATAAATTGTATGGTCTTGGATTACATGTGGTGGATTGGCATCATACCCTGTCCAACAATTAAAAATTTTGTGTGTTCATTCATCCAGAAATGGGTGTCATCGATAAGGATGATTTTTTTTTAAAGCCATGATACTCTGCCCTGTGAAGTCGCCGTAGTTTAGTAGGTAGTGTGTTGACTGTCTAATAAGTAAGGTTATGGTTCAAACTCCAGGTCAGACATCAAAATGAAATTTGAAAAAATATTCCTAAGGCGACTTCCTCTCAGCAGATTTCTGTCAAAAAATCTAAGTGTAAATAAAATTGCCATGATAAGTTTCTCAAAAAATTTGTCGGAATCGACATTAAACTGTAGGGACCGCCGCTCATGTATGAAATTAACGCACACAATATAAGTGGTGTGAGAAGCTAGATTGTAATCCTGACCGAAGGGTTGTAATGTCCAATTATGTATGAATGTATGTCTGTATTCAGTCAAGATTCTTAGTTATACTAAATATATTCGAAACACATAGACCAACTTGTTGAGCAGGACGGTGAATCGTTATTTCGACGCCTTCTTAACGACTACATGCCACAGAAGTGAAATTGACGAAGTGCTCTTTGAATGTCAAGCCTTATTGAATAGAAATGCCATCAAATGCCATCATAGTGTGACATCGTCTTGATATCAAGAGTTTTCGTGCTAAAAAAGGTTGTTTTGTTGTAGAAATTATTTGCATGTGTTGGTGAATGCTATATCCGCCCTTACTGATTTGATGTAATAAATTAATAAAGTAATGAATCAATGACAAGTAATTTAACTGATTTAGCTTCAACAAGTCGGCCGTTTTCAACAGACAAAGTTCGGAAGATCTTACGTAAATAAAATGAATATAAAATGATTATTTTCTTTTTGTTTTCTTTGTTAAATTTCTTTGTAAGAATTGTAATTGGAACAGAATGAAAATTATGTTAATTTAAGGTAAAATAATGCCAAAAACCTGGGAACACAACTTTTTTAGGAAAGTTAATGAAAAGTGGGTAAAAAGGTTCTTTTGTTGTCATTTTGAAGGTTGTTTCGTAGGTTTTTATGCTCTTTTTTATTTTAAAATTTTAAGAAAATTCTTTAAGGCCCTTAATTTTGTTTAAATCACCGTGAAGCCTGTATAAATGTTAAGCAAATTAAAGGAGAAAAAATTCCAGATCTCCTGTATAATACAGGTTTTATTTTTAATTAAAAAAACTAAAGAATTATTGTTTTATTTTTCATTATGTCAATACAAGGAACATCCTGCATCAGCTCATATAATTACAATGTTTTACTTCACAGTGCCTAATACAAATTAAAGATTTTCTGTTTCTGACAACAAAATTACCTGCAGCAACATTTGTTTGCTGGCAGCATGTTTTTCTATTTTTCTTTCGAACTAAAGATTGTATTGTAATCAGTTCATTACAATGTTGCTGTTGTTGCATTGCAGGCATTTGTAATCAGATGTTCTTAATCTCTTTGCCATGTGCTTATACTAGAAAATTGGTATTGGTTCGAAGTTAATTGAAAAAAGTTGATTAAAAAAGGGGGAATAAATTGATGCCGATAATGGATTTTGGGTTGCATTATAGCTTGATATTACAATGAAATTTAATTTTTTGCTTTCAAATTACTAAACATTGGTAACTTTACAATAATGAATAAACATTTATTTTTTTATTAAATTCGCTACACAGTAATTTAATACTTAAATTATATGTGAGTAGTTGGGTGTCATAATTGAACGAATTAATTGTGAATTGCTTGAATTATACGCTTCGTTGACTGCTTCGGTAAATTGCAATAAAGCGCGTTTATGGTGGTTTTGACAATGACTGAACAGTGTTCAGTGAATAGGTAATTTCTATAATAAAAAAACTTTTTTTAGCTGCACGAAAGCTCTTGGTATGAATAACTATGGTTTGACAATGAAGTATGTCACAATTTGATGATATTTTTTTTCAATAAGGCTTGACATTCAAAGAGCACTTCGTCAATTTCACTTCTATGGCATGCAGTCGTTAAGAAGGCACCGAAATATAGATTCATCATCCTAAGAATTTTGACTTTCGTACTGAATACATATATACATACATACATACATACATACATACATAATTGATCATTACCACCACTTATGTTGTGTGTTAATTTTATACGTGAGTGCCGGAACCTACAGTTTAAAGTCGACTCCAACCGACAGATTTTTGTGGAACTTTTCATGGCAATTTTATTTACTCGTAGAGTTTTTGCCAGAAATCTGCTGAGAGGAAGTCAACGAAGGAATATTTCTTCATATTTCTTCGTTTTGTTGGAGGTGTCTGAGTCAAGTCTTGAACCATGGCCAACACACCACCTACTAACTACAGCGAGCAGTTGAAAAAACTGATAAAGTGCGTATTACACGAAACGAATAGAATGTAAAGAATCATTAGGTCGGAGATAAAAGGCACTGATGCTAACGTGAACTTTGATTTCACATTCCCTGACAGTCATTTCGAATGCAACAAAAAGTGGCTAGGGCTTTTGCGGGAGCGTACCAGAGATGATCCCATTTTCCATATAGTAAAGCGTTTGCTCATTTGTGCGGTGTTTTCAATTGAAATCTGATATTTAAATGGGAAGGCTTTATGATCCATCATACGTCATACGAACACCCATGACAATGGATGGCCTTTTCGTTATCGACAAGGCTTACTTTAGCAAATTGGGTAAACACAACAGGCAGAGAGATGTTTGGGGTGGAAGGAATTTCGAGACTTCATTTCGTGTTTGGCAATATGGCCTCAGTTTAGAGATTATACGCTGTAGTCAAGTGGGTCATGTATTTCATAAGCATTGTCCGTATATGCTAGCAACACCCAAAATTGTTCTTATTATGCTGTAGTGCTTTGCGTTGGCAAAGAATAAATCATTTGAAGAGTACATATTGGCACCACTACTTGCTTGCTAATACACAAATACATTTATATTCTTATACACATAACCACACACAGATGCAGAGTGTTTGGCATAAAATATGCTGGGATTTGACAAACAATTATTTACTTTCGTTATAAACTCGTGTGTGTATTGTATTAGTTTTTGATAAAGTGTGTATGTGATTAATTTATTTGTCAGTATGCGTATGTACATACAAATTTATTTGTGTGTATCGGGCGTATGGATAATTAAACATTTTCATTTTCTTTTCTTTGTCCACTTTGTTCTGTTATTTCTATTTGTCTGTTCTTTAAATCGTTTCTATGCTAGAAGAAATACATAGAACTTGACACTATTTTTACGGGGTATAACAGAAAATTCATGTATGTATGCTATCTTTATATTCAGTAGGATATTCCTTAAGGTCAAGTACTGTACAACCCTTCAGCCAGGATTACGACTTAGCTTCTTCGTGTGTGTTGATTTTGTCCATGAATTTTACTTTTAATTTCTACTTCGGACTACAAACTTGAGAAACTTTTCAGTTTTTGCCAAAAGACTACTGAAAATATTCATTCATTCATATATTCAGTCATTCGAGAGACCAGAGTGACTACTAGACTAGACAGAATGCCTACTAGACTATGGCGACTTCATATATCTTAAGAGTACTGAACTGAAACATTCGTCTAGGCTGGCTGAACAGTTCAATGTTTTCCAGGTCGACGCATTGGCTATTTTGAAACACACTCAATGATTGTATGATGGCGGGATTTGCTCTAAAAATCTCTTGATTTATTCTCACAGCCAGATTTAACTTTTCAATCACAATCTCTTCGAGGTCCATCTCCGTCCATGAATGTTAAGGCTTTCTCAGTTAAATTTCGAATAATTCAAAAGCATATCATCGGGAATAGCATTGCTGATGAACTGGCCATAGACAATAAGGAGTTCGCAAACTCTGACATCTTATAGGGCGTAGGTAATCTGATTAGCTCAGTTAGATCTAATGTTATCCGATACAGAGAAACTCAATTCCGTTGGTATCAGAAAGGTACGTGCAATATTGCTAGTGCTGGATGGGACTGTATAAATACGAAAACGAATGATTCGTTTCACTCCTTAAATGAGAAGACCACGCAATGTATAATAACGATTACCATGGACCATTGTTCTATTGAAACACATGGCAATAGACTGAATATTACCCCGAATGACTTCTGCCATAACGAGTGGAAAAGACTATTTTTCACCTCATGTGTCAGTACCCTATTCGTGATATGGAGTGGCTGATGTCATTGACTTCTGTTTTACATGGTCCTTGGCTGAAGTCTCCAATATTAATACTAGCAATTCATTATATCATCATATATTTGTGTCACAATATAAATATCATACAGCATGCATGATCTGCTTTTGCTAATACTAAACCATTATTCTCTAAGTAATAAAGGGTCCGCCATCTAACGTTTTTTTTTTCAACTAGTGCTTATTTCGTGAATGGTAACACTTAGCTCATGTCTGATTTGGCAAATAATTAGTTTTATCCTTCCGCTGAACGAATATGATTGTGTATCCAATGCGTTTTCGCTTCGCTAAGTGAGCCTGCGATCGACTTACAGAAGATGCCGATTTTTGCAAAAAAATCATCTTTTCAGATGAAGCACATTCTGATCTTGGCGGGTATGTAAACAAGCAAAATTGTCGCATTTGGGCACAGAAAACCCGCACGCATACGTTGAAAAGCCGACGCACCAAAAACGAGTCACTGTTTGGTGAGAATTTTGGTCCAGAGGCATAATTGGGCCATTTTTCTTCGAAAATGAGCAAGGAGTGGCCGTTACAGTCAATGGCGATCGTTATCGGGCCATGTTGAACGAATTTTTGTTCACAAAAATTCAAGAGGAGGATATTGACAACATTTGGTTTCAACAGGACGGCGCTACGTGCCACACAGCCGAAGCTACACTCGATGTTTTGCGCACTGTTTTTGAAGATAGCATTATCAGCAACAGAGCTGATGTCGTTTGGCCACCTCGGAGCTGCGATTTGACACGGTTGGACTATTATTTGTGAGGTGCCGCCAAACATAAGTGTTCCGTCGACAAGCCAGAGACAATTGACGCTTTAAAGGACAATATTCGTGAAGCCATTGCTGAAATACAGCAGCACACAATCGATAATGTGCTTAAAAATTGGACCGATCGTGTAGGCTACTGCATGGCCAGCCGAGGCAGCCATTTGAATGAAATTATTTTCCATTATTAAGCGGAAGGATTGTACTTTCAAATAAAAAATGAAATTTGAGAAAATATTCAGTAGTTTTTTTTTAGAGCATTTTCAAAAAAAAAAAATTAATTGGCGGACCCTTTATTAACGAATGAGCTTAAACGACATTTAACTGTAAAAAGAGTCTCAGGTTTCAATAAACGATTGTTTTTTTAAATGAGTGTGTGAGTGTGTGACTGAATAAAATTGTATTTTTTTGGCAAGGCACACCCGTGGTCTCCATAGTCCACTGGAATGAAAAATTATTTTTTTGTATGTGAGTGCGAGATATACTATATATCCTTTTAATGCTCAACATTCATCTTTTCTTTCCAATTTCCTTTTATCTTCAAATTCCTTTGTAATACTGGTAACAGATTCCTGCTTAACAGTTTTTGTTATTGTATTTATTATTGCTCTATTATTTGTTATTGGTATTGGCTGAGTATTTGCCTTTGATTCATTATTTTCACTCCTCTTCATTATTAGACAAAAATATTTAACCATCATTTGTATGTGTGTGTTTTTGTTAGTTTTTTACAATATTGAAAAGAGAAGTTACAAGGTAAACCAATATCCCGATTTACAAGTTCCTGCAACCAATTACGTCAATGTGACTTTTGTCTTTGGAAACTGTGCGAAATTTAACAGATTGTACTGTGGGGAAACATAAATTTTTTTGTTGTTTTTGCTTTTTTAATTTATTTATCAATACGCTTATTGATGTGTTGCAGTCCAAATGCTGGTAAACGTTGTTATTCATTATGTCATCCACATAGATTTTTTTCACATGGAAAAGTTGGAAAAGTTTCGAAAAATAAAAATCATTTGTTTAGCGTTGTGCTGCTCTATTTCTTACGCTGTGTAATGAATTCGTTGAATAATTCATTAGCTTATAAACTGTGTAACAGATTGTTTTTATCATGCTTTTCATCTTTTGGCAGCTTAATTAGGGTATGATACGACGGAAGGCATTGGTAAGTTGCTGGCCCCAGGTCAGACATTTTCAACAAAAAAAACATTAAAAAGTACTTCTGCGGCGATTTCCTCTCAGCAGATTTCTGGCAAAAACCCGGAGAGTAAATAAAAATTGTCATGAAAACGTTTCTCAGAAATCTGTCGTTTGGAGTCGACTTTAAGGCTCATGTATAAAACTAAAATAACAACATAAGTGGTGTGATAAGCTAGGTCGTATTCCTGACTGAAGGTTTGTAATGACCAATTGTGTAGGAATGTATGTATTTAAGACAAATGCTTACAAATTTCTACATAATAAATTACAAACGTTAAATAAAACAAATTTAAACGCCTTAAATTGCTGAGTGCATTGCTCCTCAGATGCATGCATACAATTTCACAAGTTAACGACATTAATGCCACATTCTGTTTTTCTTTCTACTTTCATACCAGAGATCAGCAATGAATCGTTTTTTCGCTACTCATAAGTACTCATGTAATTTGGATTATGAGTGAGTCAAGAGTATTGAAATTCAACTACTCTGATTCATTCGTACTCACTACAACATTGATTTATAAGTACAGGTTGCAATGACTATGCGTACAACATTGACATCAAAACTCATAACATTCGAAATTTGTTTGATTCATACGGATACTCATACAGATTCATAAATTTAGAAAAATACTTATAATACTCATAAATGATTTGAGTGATTCGAATCATTTATCAAAATTTACAATCTTGGTTGTTGTGGTATTTACAAAAAAAGAAGAAAGAAAGAAAAAGACAAGACACAACCTTCTAGTGAGTATTATAGTGTTCATACACGAATCATACTTATTTTGTGATTCTTCTAAATGTTGAGTAAAGGAGAGTTGAAATCAACAACATCATGCGTATTTTTAAGTATAAGTACGATGAGTACATCAAACTTTGAATATGAATATTATGAGTATGATATTAAAATAAGTATGAATGCGTATAAATATCAGAAATTATGAGTATGATTCATCTTTTCGAATACCCATTGCTGATCTCTGTTTCATACACAGAACCAATGCCACAACACAGGCAGCAATCAGGTGTGTGTCTATATAAATACAAACGATCTGAAAATATAACACAATGATGTGTGTGTACAATTTTTACGTGGCTCTCAACTGGCTGTGGAACTCTGCAATAACTCTGAAAATCAATAGAGGGTATTATGCGAGGGCGGCTTTATATGCCATCACAAATTAAATGTTCGTCCCGATGTATGAGATCATACAGAAACTGTTGTATCAGTGTTGATATTCTGTATTGAAAACCCAACGATGGCTATTCATCACAACAAAAGCATAAAAGGCAAGTGAACACAAAAGACCAACAGCAGCAACAAAATTAATAAAGACGAAGGGAAAACAAAATTGAAAAACATTAAAACTGAGCAGGAAGCAGATTTAAAAAATATACATTTAAACATATACACACACAGGAAGAAAAATAAAGGAAACGGAAACTTTTCATAGCATCGCAACACTCTCTCAAACACACACATCAATATTGGTATTCAACGACAATAAGAAAAAGGGAGTGAAAACTCCACCTACATGAAGTTCTTTTATGTAGGATACCAGGATTATTGGGTGTATGAAAATTAAAGGCACTTAAAGAAAAAGGAATGAAATACAGAAACACGAAAATGACGGTGGCAGCAAAAAGTGCCATTTTAATATTGATGATAATGAAGATGATGTTCGAATTTATTCTCATACGTTTTATTTAGCCAGGGATATTAAAATTAATGTTTGGTGTTCGTTATGCATTATATGTTAATAACCACCACATAATTCTGTTAAATTTAATATTGAAATAAGGTAAGGAGTATTTATTTTTATTTCATTGCCATTGGCATCAGTCCATGGCTTAATTCCTTTCACTTTTATTGTTTCTTTTCTGATTTCTTTAAATTCTTTCAAAAAAAATTTCTCTGAACTATTTTCTCAATCACATGAATACTTAAAGGGTAGGCCATTTAAAAGTTTAAATTTAAAAATGCAATAAAACAAATACGGTTTTAAATTTTGCCAAATCAATTTTTTTTTTTTTTTTGTTATGAGGCACAATTGTTCCGTTTGGAAATGGAATATCATTTCATTTATATGGCTGCCACGGCTTGACTCATAGTACCTCATTCCACCAGACCAATTATCGTGCGAGTGTATGAAGTCGTATATCGGCAATGACATCACGAATATTGACCTTTAAATGCTCAATTGTGTCTGGTTTGTCGACATAACATTTTCTTTAACGACGCACCACAGAAAATAGTCCAAGGGTGTCAAATCGGAGCTTCTTGGCGGCCAATTGACATCACCATTTCGACAAATCAACATCAATACCATGAGGAGCGGCTACAAACCAGTCGATTATCATGGTGCGATAAGTGTTTTCAACTCTTGAACTAATTGATTTTGGTAAGGCGTCATACCGAACACTTTTCGCAAACTTCGACGTAAGCTGGTGCATGAAATGTTCAATTCTTGAGAACGATGACGAGTTGATGTTGATGAATTCTACGCAAACTCTCAGCAACAGCTTCAATAGTTACGGGTGTACGCACTGTACGAGCACGCTCTCGTCTTAGTGTATCAACAATGAAACCAGTTTTACGAGCTTTAGCCATAAACTTGCGGATACCAAGCACTGTTGCTTTTTCTCTGCGAACAAATTTTGTACAACACTTTCGTGCAATTTCCGAATAACTTTCTTTGTTTTGGAAATAAATTTCCAATAATTCCAAATAATCCTAAAATTAAAACTGATTGATGGCCACCCGATATAAGAGAGAGGTTCACATAATATTCCTTTAAGTCTATTTACTTTTCCTAACAGCATGGAATTTTTTATTCTATGATCTCCTCATTTTCCTCATCATTATAGCTGCTGCAGCATACGTTATGAGGTATTGATAGTGTTCGCTATAACTGTCCCTTTATAACTGCGATGAGAGAATTCCAAGAAGAAATCTGATATCTGTGGTCTCTCTACAAGTGGGATCATCATCCCTGCTTTTTTTTTTTAACTGAATGGAGTTTGTGTGACACCATTTGTTTGGAATCTTTGGAAATATTTCTCTAATTTTTTTTATTTTATTTCTTTACTGCTTTTTCTTACCTTATCTCATCAGAAAAATTATACGTTTGTATTGCAGTAAATACTAAGGAAAAAGTTTACTAATATGTGGGTTTAGCTTTACCCACTTAATAATTATAGGTAGATAGGGATGCAGTTGTCGTAACAACTACTGAAATCCAACACAATATACCATTTAGTCAGCCATATATGCTGTTAGTCGTATCGTTATAACACTGCTAGAAATTCAAAAGTTTCTATTCATACTGCATTGTATACAAAGACGTGAAAAAAACCGCCGTCAACAGTGTTATAAATCAAAAATAACAAAAAAAGAAAAAGATTCACGGGTGCGAAAAAAAAAATGCAAAAATAAGTTTAAAACTGACAAGTGAAAAAGAGAAAAAGATTTATAAATACTAAAAAAATTTATTTAAAAGCCATGTATGGGAGAAGTAGTGAAATATGCCCAAAAATAAAATTATGAATTGATCGTGGTTTTGTAAAATGCCACAAAAATAGATGAGGGTTTACAAGGGATCTAAGTTTTTTGGTATTGTTTTATTATTATTATTATTATTTTTTTTTTTCAAAGGCCTTGATTTTAGATTTTTATAACATAGGAGAGCTTTGTCAATTTTTTTTTTACATACCCATTTGCCTCTATCAGCTGGATATTTTTTATTATAGAGTGTAAAACCCATGCTAAATATTAAAACTGATCCATAAGATTTCCATATACCTATACACCCTTACAAGTATTCAAAAAGTAGTGGTAGAATATAAAGAATCATTTTGCTGCCTCTTGGCTAAGTTCAATATCAGAGAACATTTTTTATTATTATCAGGTTTGTATGTAAATGTCTAAGATTCTACATCCGATTCAGTAGCTAGTAACTTAAAAGAAAGCAACAAAAATAAATGTAAACAAAAATATACAAACAACAATAATGAAGCAATGATGTTTACATTTAAAGAAATCTTGAGAAAGCAATGCCACGAATATTTGACTTCAAGATCATTCATCAGGCTGTTTAAGTTCGCTTATAAAAGGGGCATGACGCCTCCTTTGTTAGTTAGTAAAAATTCAGTCAGTTTGGTGTGAAGACGCGAGGTGTTTGGAGTTGTTTGGAGAGAAAAATCGTGGTTTGAAGATCTCCGTTATAAAGGTCTCTCTAACAATTGTTATTGTTTACGCAAAAGAGTGTAAATAAGACTAACAAACAAAGCCGTTGATGTTGTCAAGTTGTGAACAGTGGCACACAGAATTGTGCGAACAATAAAGAATTTAATTAAAACTAAACACAAATTTATTTTTATTTTATTAGCAAACTACGAACTCATATTTTATAAATTTTGAAAAGGTAAAAACGCATCAATACTCGTACATGTATATAGCCAGAGGTAAATTTCAGTTAATAATTTTGTAATCATACCCATCACTAGCTTGAGATTATTTTCTGTTAACAAAGATAATTTAATGATTTATTGAAATTTATTATCTCATATAACACCTTAAGCTCTTTCTATAATGCCAATTACCTTTTATGAACACAATATTATATAGAATATGACTAGACATAAAAACGGAATTTGATATTTATGAAGAGACAAAAAAAATAAAAACAAGAAGGCAGACAAGACGATAATCTGTAAAGCAAATGCATTCAAGGTACTTTAATACTGTCGCATGTGGTCTTCTTGCAAGAAGTTCATCTCAGTAGACTTCTGGCAGAAATTCTGCGAAGAAATAAAATTGCCATGAAAAGTTTCTCAGAAAATCTGTCGTACTGAGTCGATTTTCAACTGTAGGTTTTATCCTTCATGGATGAAATTAACAAACACAACATGAATGGTGTAAGAAACTAGATTGAAATCGCTGATCAATTGTCGTTCTAGCTAAACAGATGATTGGTCTGTTAAAGCAGGTGCTGGGATAATGGTGCTGCCATCTATCGTTGCTTAGAAACAATTTTATGATTATATGAAGTATTGTACAATGGGTCAATTCGACCTCCGGGTACTGTACTTGTCTTAATTGACAAGTGCACGTCCTCTAACCTATATGAAGTATTGCGAGACAAAAACGCATTTTAATTTTAATTTTTTCATGTGCTTACCATTGTTATTGTTGCTTTGTCTGGTCACCATTTTTTCGAAATTTCCAAACAAAATCAAAATGTAAAACGCAATTGTTGCCACTAAATTTTTTAAATTTTATAGCCTATTAATTCAACATTTCCTTTACAATCTCGTGTACAAATTGACAAACTTCTCTATTGTAAACACAAACAATTGCAACACCTTTGCTTTGTCTTGCAGTCTGTAAGGCTAACAACAAAAATGTATTCTTCAGAGACAATTGTTTGCATTTCATTAAATAAAAGCCTTTAAATAAAACATAAGATATATAACAGAAAACAGTATAAAATCCCAGTGATTTTCTTATTGTGTCAACACGATTTGAAAGTCATTGACAAGAGTAAACAAAAAGAAAACAAAAAAGAAAATTTTTACTCATTCCAATCTGTTATGGAAGTGGAAGAATTGAAAGCAGAAGGTTGAAAAGAAAAACCTGGCAATTTAGACAAAGAGCATACATAGCACCTTTGTAATTTAAAAGAATTTAAGTTTTGTTCACAGTCTAATTATATGTTCTGTACGAAATTAAGAGGATTAAAAAAAACCAATTTAAACAATTTTCAAGTATTGTCTACTTGAACCAGACAAAAGAAAACAAAACAAAATGACACCATTAATCTATTGCTGCCTGTAATGGAATTACGATACTTTCAGAGACAACTTCAGATGAAATACAGCTTTCAAAAATTGTTACATTTTAAAATACTGTTACGAAAATTGTAGAATTTTTTTGTTTTGCTTCTACATCGTTTAACATTAAAATTATAAACAAAAGCTACAAAAACAAAAACAATGAACTTGTTTACAAGTTATCGCACTGCATAATATAACAACAAACCCCAGCATAAAAAATGGTAAACAAGTAAACAAAAATACAACAACAAACACTACAAAAATAAATGTAAAGAAAATACACTAACAATAATAATGAAACAACGATGTTTACATTTATAGAGATCTTGAGAAGTTGAACATTCATGAGACTGTTTACGTTGTCATATTAAGGCAAGACAAAGCAGGCAACTGAGTTAGTAAAAGTTCAGTCATTCTTATGTGAAGAAACCATGAAGTGAGTAATCATGGTTTAAAGATCTTCGTTACAAAGATATTCGTTATTAAAGATCTTCGTTACAAAGATCTTTCGAACAATTGTCTAGTAATTGTTATTGTTTATGCAAAGGATGTAAACAGAGGATTAACAAACAAAGCAATTGTTGTTGTTTACATAAAGTTGTGAACTGCGGCACAGAGAATTGTGCGAATAATAATGAATTTTAATTAAAACTAAACAGAAATTTATTTTTATTTTATTTGTAATCTACGAGCATATATTTTAAACGTTTTTAAAAGGTAAAAACTTAACAATATTGAAATCAATATTTCCGGGGTAGTTTAATTCAGTAACGGAAAACTAATTAAATTTTGAAACAGATAACCAATACTTAATTCCTGATCAAATTTTAATCTGATTGTTACGTTACTATTGCCAAATACAAGAAATAACATTTAAAAACCTACATAAAGGTGTAGGTATGCAGACAATTATGATTAAATCACAATATTTTCATACTTGTGTACCCGGTAGCGTATACTTTACATTTTGTTTTTCATATTCATATGCGAATATCACGTATACGCCTGGAGGTTTATATTCCCACATAAAGCACAAGCCAATGTTCGACCAAAGAATATGGATATAAAGATTGCGCATTATGTAGAAGTTAAATTTCTTATGGCGGGTTGTAACATCACGACCCGCTCTCACCAAAATCTTTTTAAAAAATCATTTCTTGATGAGGGGGGTGAAAGACAGAACGAAAATAAACACAAACAAAGAGCGTAACAATGTGTTGCTCTCATCATGAGAGCGTAAAAATGCATTCAGTTGCTTGTCAGCTTCTGAAGAAGAATGTTCATGTCGCTTTTTTCAGACAATTTTGTACCCAAAGAAATATTACAGTATGATTCGCTAATATCAATGAAAAATGATTTCGATTTTTGGCAGAATACTTGCCAAGTTAAATACGGTGGTTTTAGGTTTTTAGCGCAGTGCAATTTTTCTATATTTTTCGCTCACATATACATATTATTGGGTTAATAAGTAGGCTTGAAAATATTACTAACAATTTTCCTCTGGGTCAACATATGCGTCTCATAATTTTTATCATGTTCTCTTTGTACCAACGTCTGAGAATAAGTGATTTGAGAACAGTGTTGCCGTTTTTGATTATTTCTAACCAAAATTGGATAATTAATCAATATGTAGGTGTGTAGATTTTTTTGGTTTTGGTTATTTTTCTTCTTATAAGAAAAGCTATTTTTTGTTTCTTTTTTTATTAATTATAATTTAAATTTGGAAAAAAATAAAAGTCTACGAATTTAATTTAATTTTTTTATATGGTGATTTTTTCACAAATGTTAGTTACAAAATATTTCTTCGTGGCAACACTGTTTCAGAAGAATAAATAAGAAAGTAGTCAAACAACAAAAACGCACGATGAGAACAACGCATTGTTACGCTCTTGGTTTCTGTACCCTTCCCTTCTATCTTTCCCCCCGCGTCTTGAATTATTTTTGAAAAATATTCCAAAATATGTTGAAATGCACATTCTTCATACTTTATTTTCTTTGGTTAGACGAATTTCTAAACGAACGCACATGATCGACCAATATCGTGAATTTAATATGGAATCTTGGAAAAAATTTCACCATCAATTAAATTATTGTCATTATTATGACTGTTAAAATGTATTAAATTTTTTTATTTTTTGTAATTTTTATTTTATTTGCAATATACGAACTCACATTTTAAATGTTTTTAAAATGTAAAAACTTAACATTTCTTTGATTAGAAAATCAAGAAAAAATAGAGCGAAATTTTTCGAGACAAAAATATTAAGCAACCTCTCTATCGACATAGCAATGTATATTATGTTGCACTAGCATATGCTAAAATTTCTTGCATGTCAGCATTTACATAACCATGAGACGTATTAAAGTTCCTTTCCAAGACCAACAATTACTAAATGGTGGGCAACCATATATTTTTTGGTCCCAAAATAAAATATTCCGAGCCCATGGGGCATTAGTGAGAATCCTTCAAGCGAAAGCCTATGCCATCAAATGATCTGCCAATTTCAACTTTGACAGAAAGTACAAATAATGGGGCATAGCAGTACAATCTGACGGTTTGCTCGCCATCTGAGTACTGACCTCTTAAGAGGTTAAATCGAAAATAGTATGACACTGTCTGGGAAATGTGAATCAGCTATGTAAGAGAAATGGCTAATAATGTATGAAAATTAGGATCATCTGCCAATTTGTCATCTAGTCACCGTAGTGTATTGGCTTATTTGACGTACGGCCTGTATTCAAACCCTAGATCAGACTTCTCTAACAAAACGAAATATTAAAAAAATATTTCTTCGGCGTCTGCCTATCAGCAGATTTGTGGCAAAAGCCCTGATAGTAAATAAATGTTGCCATAAAAAGTTTTTCAAAAATCTGTCGTTGAGAGCCGACTTTAAACTGTAGGTCCTGCGCTTAATGTATAAAATTAACACACAACATAAGTGGTATTAACAGCTAAGTCGGTATCCTGGTTGAAAAGTTGTAATACCTAGGACCCATATAGCGAATACACGTCGTTATCTATGGTAGCTTACGTTCAGTTCCTTGGGTCGGTATAAATCTATTCTAATACGGGCCCACGTCACTACGAAAGTTCAGGAATACGAAAGGGCAAATTTATGTATGTATGCGATGCGAAATCGACAGTCTCTGATTTTCCTGGATATTCTCACTGAAAGCGACGATGTTTTCGTCAGATCTAATGTTTCGTTGACATTCTGATGTTTTTCGATCGTTTAATGAGCCAGTAAACTCGAAATTATCCACCACAGTGCGATTAGTTCTCTCGATAGGACTACAATGGCGATCATAAAATATGCGAATATCGCTCGATACATTGCTCGAGGAGAACATCCATTTTAATAAAACAATTTTATAATTTCTGTTCATTTTGTTTTGAGCAAATAGTGTGAGTAAATGGCATCTAAACTTATCGGATGTAGCTTCAATAAGATGAGCGTTATCAACTGATAAAGTTGAAAAGTCCCTGTTGGAAGACTCGGCATTATTAGACACTATCGGTACTGAAATTTGCCGGAACTGTATGCTGCAACTGTAACTTCCCTCGGCCCCAAATTTTCTTGAGATTAAATTCAGATAACGTTCCTTACATGATTGCCTAATAATTCCTAATTGGTTTGAAGTCCTTCGAGATCTCAATAGATATTTAAATAGACCTTCTTTCGCGTAAGGACATCAATTTTAAAATATTTTATCGATAAATTGCGTTAAGTTTTCCTTCCGTTTTAATCCAAGTTTACGTTGTAGGTTATTGTTGCTTTGTGATGTTGATGGCTTCCAGAGTAGGTATTGTTCAATAAACATTCTCTTGCCCACTGTAATTTAGAAGAATTTCGCTGAAGAATTGGATTAGATTGATAAGTATTTATTGTACTCGCTAATAAGCCACAATAATAATTAATCTACAAGAGAACATCATTCATTATTTTTGGTTGTAATTAACAAGGATTTCCAAATTGAACACCCACTCCATTGGCACAAAAGTGTTGAACTAATTGTCCAATTTAAGTCGAAACATTAAAAGTCAGAATTAAATTAATTGCCATAACGGTTGATAAAATACATTTTAAATGGGAAAAATAGCTTCGAGGCAATAAATATCTCAACATTAAAATGCTGCGAATTAATCAAAAAAGACAAACAAATGAATAATAACGTCAAAATTCGTTCATTTTTGCCTTCGCAGAACTGAAGGGGATAAATGTTGCTGAGCAGAGGCTTAAATACATTTTATGTTGTTGCAAATTGTGGTAATCTTCCCTCTGTGTGAGGGAATTCACTGCTTAAACGGCTGCTGTTTAAGTAAAAACCGCACCACCATTCGTTTCCAGCATCTGTAAATCGTTTTTTATCTGTACTCGAGACATTTCCCATGAATGAACGCATTTCTACGAATAACAAACATTTGAGTGGTATTTAATGCCTTGTAGATATAGGGGTAAGAGAGCCATAAAAAAATGTAAAATAAAGGATTTAATGTTGGTCATAAATAATGTCACAATTATGGTAAAAACAAGAAGAAATGCTTCAGCCTTTTTCAGATTTATTGCCTGTTAACTACAGGTAAAATGACAATAAGAAGATTTTTTTTTATTATACTTGTAACACAGCCAAGCACATGGTGTAGTATTGGTTTTTATAAAAAAAAACTCACAACTGCGAAGAGGAAAAAATTTACACGCCAAGCTATTGTATCAAATCGCATAAGAACTTTCTCTAGGACTAGGTTTAGTATGGTAACACAAATTATTGATGTTTGCTTTATATTTTAAGGCTCGGGTTATCATGTTTAGAACACCGTTCAGGAAAAATTACTTCCATAATGAAACTCTCGTACAAAAGAGTCGGAAGAGACTATAGGACTAATTTTTTAAATTGGAAAACTCCAGCATGGAATTCAACAAATCGTAGGTGGCCCAAAATATCTGGTTGCAAAATATCAAAACTACTGTGTCTAGCTGTAGACAGCAGGAGAGCCAGGGAATTACTTGACTTCGACAAGAGAACAATTAACATTTTAACTGCAATTCCAACAGGACATTGCGTTATTGGCAGTTTTGCAGACAGACTCAGTCTGCTCCATCAGGAATACTGCAAAACTGCAGTGATGTGGTGGAAACGGTATCTCTGCAATACGTTTTGGGGCAAGTGCCCTGCGCTTTAGAGCAGACATTAATACATGCATACATACATAATTGGCCATTACAACCCTTCAGTCTGGATTACGGCCTAGCTTCCCACATGTTGTGTACTTGAGTGGCGGGACCTACAGTTTAACGTCGACTCCAAATGACAGATTTTGAGAAACGTTTTCACGGCAGGTTTTTTTACTTTTAGAGCTTTTGCCAGTAATCTGCTGAGAGGAAGTCGACGAAGAAATATTTTTTTTGTTCATATTTCATTTTGATGTCTGGCCTGGGGCTCGAACCCGGGCTTTATGTCTAATAAGCGAACACACTCCTACTAGACTACGGCGACTATAACATCAGAACAGACATAAACGGTTTTTTGGTGACAGAACGTTTAAAGATCTCGGCTTGGTAGCGAACGTGTCACTTAGGGAACTGGCAGGTTTCATTCGGAGCTTGGGGTGATTCAAACCCAGCTCTAACGGATCATGACAAGAGTGCTGGGTAAAACAATAGGGTAACCAAAGCCGCTCTAATACAAACCATTGTTTCTATTGACAAAGAAAAAGAATTGATTATGAAAGGCCTTAACTGCTGAGAATTTTTACCAAAAACAATGTTCGGCACCGGGCAAAGATATTTGTTACCCCGCTCCAGGTTATAAAAATGCATTGGCTAAAGTCGTCGTAGTGTAGTAGATAGTGTGTTGGCTTATTAGACGTAAGGCCATGGTTAAAACCCCAGGTCTGACATCAAAACTAAATATGAAAAATATCTCTTCGGCAACTTCCTCTTAGCAGATTTCTGGCAAAAACTATGGGAGTAAATAAAATTGCCATGACAAAGTTTCTCAAAATCCGCCGTTCGGAGTCGACTTTAAACTGTAGACCACAACACTCATGTATAAAACTAACGCACACAACATAAGTGGTGTGAGAAGCTAGGCCGTAATCCTGATCAAAGGGATGTAATGGCCAATTATGTATGTATGTACAAAATAAAAGTATAAGAAATTATACATCAATGAAAAGCTTATAAAATTTGCGTTATTTTGATGCCCATTACATATATGAACTGAGTTAACAGAGGTTGTCAGATAGAGAAGAAATTAGGTTTAAAAAAATTTTAATAAAAATTGAACTAGATTGAATTTTGAAAAACGGAAAAAACCATTTTGGTTAAATTACATGGTCTTTATAATAAAGAAATGTCAACAATTTAGTTAAGTAAATTCTATGAAAAAATTACAAAAAACAAAAATTTTGTCCGAAATTTTCAAAATTTTTGAATTTTCATAATTTTTTTTTAAATTTCTGATAACCTATTGAAAGCGCCTCTTAAAGACCTTTCATATGATATCAAATTTATATATAGTTCCCTTGGAAGAAATATGAAAATAATCCAAAAAACCTCTAAAAAAGACCTTTTTATCCTTTGATCCAGCTCACCAAATATTGAGCCCAGGACAAAAATTTTGAGAAACGTGGTCTTAGAATGAATCAAACTTTCATTTTAGTCGGGAACATCTATACCTTATTTTTTCTCCATACAAACGGGGCCACCCTAATGTCCATATGTATGTATGTATGTACATATGTATGTATGTATGTATGTATGTATGTATGTATGTATGTATGTACATATATATGTATGCATTTGGCTAAAGTTTATTTATTTATTTGACGAGTTCCTACAGAAGATCTTGAATTTTCAGGACGAAAATCCAGTAGCCTAATAGGTAGTGTGGGTTATTGGACGTGAGGCTACGGTTCGAAACGAAATATGAAAAATAGCAAAAACTGTGAGTGTAAAGAAAATTTAAAAATTCTCAAGAATCTATAGTTCGGAGTCGACTTTAAACTGTAGGCAGAGCCACTCATATATAAAACACAAGTGATGTGAGAAGCTAAAGCGTTATCCTGACCGAAGTGTTGTAATGACTAATTATGTATGGATGTGTATTGCAGTTGAGCAGAACGAATAACTAAGACATTCGTATTATTTTAGAAAACAAGCAAGAAAACCAAGATCTTTGATGATTGAATCAGTATTCGGTCATAAAACATACTCCCCAAACATGCTAATGTTCATACCTTCAGTGGTAATATAAATCAAACCCGTAATAGATGTACATGTATGTAGTCGCCGTAGTTTAGTAAGTAGTGTCTTCGCTTATTAGATGTAAATTACGGTTCGAGCCCCAGGCCAGACATCAAAACGAAATATAAAAAAAAAATATTTATTCGGCGATTTCCTCTCAGCAGATTTCTGGCAAAAACTCTGAGATTAAATAAACCTGCCATGAAAAAGTTACTCAAAAATCTATCATTCGGAGTCGACGTTAATCTGTAGGTCCCGCCACTCAAGTATAAAATTAATGCACACAACATGAGTGGTGAGGGAAGCTAGGCCGTAATCCTGACTGAAGGATTGTAATTGCCAATTATGTACGTATGTATAGATGTATAATAAGCCCTGATTCGTAATTTTAATTTTCCCCTGTTCATCTTTAATTGTTTCTAACTTATTTGTGTACATGTTTGCTGTTGTATGAGTGCAGTCTCTATTTCATACCAAAAAAATTTTTAACAGTTCTGAGATAAAATAAGAAAAAGGAATTGAAAAAGAAAGGAATTGAAATGAAGAACAAACTTTTATTTCCGCAGGAAAAACTATAGAGTACTGAATATATCATTTTCGTTACAAGTGCTGCTGCAAAGAAGTATACTTTTCGTAGTTTTTTTTTAGCATCTTTTTGCTTCTCTTAAAGACGCCCTCAGCCATTACTGCTTGCAGAAAAATAAAAAATGTTCCTGTTGAAAAGTTGTGAAAATGATTTCTTTTTTTATGAACTCATAAACGGGAGAAAAACTTTGATTTCTTCTCTATGTATTCTCACATCCAAGAATCATGTCCTCTAGAGAACTGAAATTCTGTATCAGTTTTGTGATGTGACTGCTATGTACGAGTATAAATTGTTTAGTTGGAGGAATCTTCATTTGATTCCAATGTCAAATGTTTGTTCAGAAATAAGAGCACACAGGGAAAACAAATCGAAAAGAAAAACGAAGATTTTAGAGAAAGAGAAACCAAAAAAATAAGTGTAATATGTGTTCATTCAGAGTTCGAAATACCAGTGGAAAGAAAAGTCATAGATTTCTGTCAGGTTTTCCTTTTTAAATTTTTTTCCTTGGAATTCCATTTTTTTACTTTCGTTTTGTGGAAGAAAGTTGGTCAACAATCAACCGACAATCATCTTAAGTCGTTGGTTAAAGATATTGTTACAATCGAAATTATTATCGAGTCAATAGAAAGAAGTTTTCTTAAAGAATAATCGTTAGAAAAAAAAAAGAAGATGAGGTTAAAGATAATGAGAAATAATGAAATGAAAAATATTCATTTAACGCTCATTCCGATATAGTTACAAATGGAGAATGAGGTCTACTTGTGTTATTTTATACAAGGTTTTTTGATTGGCCTGCGAAATATACAGCAGTCTGGCGAAAACTCTGGAATTAAAACAAAATTGCCATGAAAAGTTACTCAATAGTCTGCTGTTCGGAGTCTGCTTTAAATTCATCAATTCAATTCATACGTATGAAGTCGTCGTAGTCTAGTAGGTAGTGTCTTGGCTTATTAGACGCGAAGCCACGGTTCAAATCCCCGGCCAGACATCAAAACGAAATATGAACAAAAAATATTTCTTCGGCGACTTCCTCTCAGCAGATTTCTGGCAAAAATTCTCAGAGCAAATAAAATTTCCATGAATAGTTCCTCAAAAATCTGTCGTCCACAGTCGACGTTAAACTGTAGGTCCCGCCACTCAAGTATAAAATTAAGGCACACAACATGAGTGGTGTGAGAAGCTAGGCCGTAATCCTGACTGATGGGTTATAATGGCCAATTATGTATGTATGTATGTACGTATGAATTGTATTCAATTTTGGTTTGGTCAGATGAATTGAATTACTTCCTGCACTGTTCTAAGAAATTTTGACTCACCATACATAAGCTTATGAAGGTATATTTGCAGTCATAATTTCACTTTCATATCAGAATAATTAGACGTGTATCCTGTTTCTCTATACCTTAGGAGAAGAACAAATTTTGAAATTTTGTGGTAAACCTTCTGTTTTTAAACAAAAAAGTGAAAACTTTTAGCATTCATTTCACCATTTTTATCGTGTACTGTATTTATCAAGGCCATGATGCACTTACACTTGGTGACCCTCCAGTAAGTAAATATATGCCTTGAGTATGTAGTTGCTTTTGTCTTCTTCTGTTTGCATTCAAAAGTAATTAAAAACACCTTTTAACCTCAACTAGCCCCAGGATTTCAAAACATTTATATTCTTTGGTACACACTCACCCATAGGTGAGGTTCTAAAGAATCTATAAATGCTGCATGCATGCATATGATGTGTGTATGTTTCTTTTAAGTCAACTGTTTAACTATTTGCCAAGTCATGAACACACATCTACAAACCGATTTCACAAAAATTTTCTTTTCTCTTTCAGTTTGTTCGGTCATTCATTCATTTGTTCATTGTTTAGAATTCATTTTCACTTCCATTTTATTTCTTTTTCTCTTGTTTGCCATTTTGAATGGTCTACGGCATGGGTTCAGTCAGAGGTAGAAAATATTTTTTGAAATGAAATTAAAATACAAAAAAAAAAAAAAAAAAAAAAAAATAAGAATTCTTGATAGGAAACTGAAGTCGCATTATGTAGGTGACAATGAGATTTATGGTCTTAAGATATTTTCATTTAGAATTGTATTTCAAATATTATTTGCCGAGAAATGAATTTAGAGCAGACAGTTTTCAAGTACGATAGACTTTTGATTATGTACTAATGGAGTGATAAGATTGGACCAATTCGGACTAATTGCTGTGATCTTGTTAACAAAGTTCCTTTATGATCTGTCTTATCTCTTTTGGGAAGAGAGTTCAAATGTAATTCTGTCCCTTATATCGATTGGGCCATTGGTTATTTCGAATCTGGCAATACTTATGGCATTCGAAAAATTCAGTATATTATCTTCACAGAACGTAATGAATCGATTTACACTTAAGCAACGTTTTACTTTTGATTTACTTTGAATTTATTCTCAAAACAAAGACAATTTATCAGAAATTACTCGAAAATGTCGAACAAAATTTGGTCTCAGAAAAGGACCAACTGTGCCCGGTATCCGCAAGTTTATTGTTAAAGTTTGTGAAAATGGTTTCACTGTTGATCTGTCAAGACGTGCATACACCCGAAAATATGGAAACTGTGGCTGATTCATCATGAATTGAACATTTAACGCACTACTTTACGTCAAATTTTGCGAAAAGGTCTCGGTATGATACCTTACAACCTTCAACTGGTTCTCTAGTTTAAGCCGCATGACCATCCACTTCGTTCTCTCTTCGCTAGATGGCCCAACGAGAAACTGCACGGTGATATCGATTTCCCTAAAAAGAAACCATCTTTTCGAATGAAGTTCATTTCATCTTGGTGAGTACGTTAATAAGCAAAATTGCCATATTAGGGGCTCAGAAAACCCACACGTGGTCTTACAGAAGCCAATACACTTAGCGCCGTCCTGTTGGAACCACATATAGTTGGTATACAGATTATTTAATTCAGCCCAAAAGAAATTGGTAATCTGCGACCGTTGGCAGTGATGATCTAGCCAACGTTGTTTTCAAACCAATGACACCGCCCGCCTAAATTCGAGAGATTTGTTTTTCACTTATCCAATCATGTAGAAACAGGCTTCAACGCTAAAAATGATTTTTTGATTAAAATTGCGATCAGTTGCTCCAGAGCCTATTCGTTGTCTGTGGTCATTTATCTTTAGTTCGTGTTTCAGTTAAATTTTGTGAGGGTTAAGACCAAAGTCACTAAGCAAAACTTACAAAGTTGTGGTCTGAGTAAGACTAAGTTCTTGTCTTGGAATAGAATGTCTCGAATTCTTATGCTTACCTACACGGACAGCAACTACACTTATGGCAGTGTGGAAGTTTCGTTTATTCATCACATTACGAATAGTTCCCTCGTTCCTATGACGACTAGTGCAATTGTAGAATGGACGACAATCGCATTACGCTGCTCCAACAAGTCGTAAACTTTGATAAAAAAGGTCGCTTTTATATGGATTTCGAAACTCAGGGTTATCATTGGTAATTGCATTGTTGATGAGCTGGCCATGTCCAGTATGGAGCCAGCAATCACCGACATGTTACAGGCCATAGGTATTCCCATTGCTTTGGTTAATTTGAATATTGTCCATTCGTTCTACGAGGAGCCTCAATCTCGTTGGCCGCAGCACAGTACGTGAAATATTGCCAGACTCTGCTGGATACATATGGACAAGAAGAGGACTGACTCACTTCCGTCCTTAAATCGTATGGATATCCATCGCACAATAGCGATCGTTACGCGCAATAAAGGACAATAGGTACGCTTGCCGAAAGATATTCCAAATAACAACTTTTGCTCTTGTCATGTCAGTGCCCTGCTCTTGTCTGACATCGTAGGCCGAGCTCTCTAATATAAAAATTGCTGCAACAGCAAGATTATTTTGGACTTGGTTTTGGTTTTCTTAAGAGAATAGTTGACCCTCCGGTTAGAATTAATGGGGAACTCTTTCTTCGAGGGAGTCCGCACCTAAGTAGGAACGCTAAGCGTGCTCAAGTGAATTTTTTGATATCAGAGCTACCACTCCAACCTAACCTAAGCTAACCTTGGTAAAACAATATTTTATTTGGACATGTTCTTGAATGCTGCATTTATTCATTACAATTTGGCAAAACAGACTAAATAAATGACAACTAATTTGGCAGATGTAGTCTAAGCAGGATTGTCGGTACCAACTGTCAAAGTTCGAAAGTCCCTGTTGAAATACACGTGTTGTAGTAATCTTGAATCTTCAGTGCCAGTTTTAATGCCGCATCCTTTCTCGCAGTAAAAAACCCGCTTTAATTTATTAAATTCTTATATTGCCACCTAAAATAGTGGTGATGCAATATTTCCACAGTGTCTGCCAGATGAATATCTTATGTATGCGGTGCCCCATTCATTGGCGAGCCATTTTCATGTGGTTACTGTGTGTGCGAGTAACTGTGGTATGAAATTGGAAATACGTGCATGTACACATTGCGTTAATTGAGTGTAAATGTGTGAGTGGAGTAAACACTAAAAAAAAAATAAATACAAATGCAGAAAAAAGTCAAACTTCACTAATTGCTTTTAGAATCTTAAATTAGTAGTTTAAACTCGTACGTTATATGTGTTATGTTTTCCGTTTTCTCATTCTTCTTTTTTGTTTTCTTTCACTTAGTTTGAGTTTCTATTTTCATTGCCATTGTATACAAATCTGAGAAGGAAATATGATTGCATTTTTCACTAGGAATACTTCATGTTTATGGTGACTGTTGACCAAAATATTTAAAATAAATTGAAAAATATTTAAAATTATTCATTTAACGTATAAATTAAAGACAATAAGTTGGTTCGCTAATTATTATTTCAACATTATCGTCCTTAATCGATCTAAACAAACGGTAGTTAGAAAGAACAGGGCCAGGGCTATACAGCATTGTTTCCAAATGATTTTTGTATGGCACTGAACAACGTGCCTGAGCGTTGTCATGATAGATAATTACGGCCTCGTATCCGATGGCATATTCATGATATTTTTCGCCCAATTGTCGATTTAAATTTTGAAATTCAAAAGAATTAATTGTTGTCTGTATAGGTCTCACTTGATAGTCCAACTCAGTTTTATCAGCTCATAATGGATCAAACACTTTTGATCCCACATAATATAGAATAATACCTTGGCGCCATGGATATTCTGTTTGGCCGTAGATCTTGCTCGTTTCATTCGCTCCCTAAATGATTAATTGCTCTTGGGGTTGTCGTAATAAATCTATTTATTTATTTATTTATTTATTAATTACAATACAATTACAAATTATATTCTAATTATATACGAGGGGAGTAACTTGACCATATGCTCGGTGTAGTGTCACAGACCAGAGTCTCTGGTGGGAATCGAACCCACGACCCTCACGCTAATAGTCTAGCACACTACCCACTAGACTACTCGGGCACCCGTCGTAATAAATCTATTTTTCATCTTTGCTAATAATTCGATGGAAAAATCATTTCTTTTTGAAGCGGTTTCACAGCATTTAATGCATACGTTCATGCATACATACTTGGTTATTAAAACTTTTCCGTCAGGGTTACGCCCTGGTTTCTCACACCACTTAAGTTGTGTGTGTTAATTTTATATATGAGTGGCTGGACTTACAGTTTAAAGCCGACTCCGAAAGACAGATTTTTGAGAAGCTTTTCAAGGCAATTTTTATTTATTCTCAGAGTTTTTGTTCGAAATCTGCTGAGAGGAAGTAGCCGAAGTAATATGTTTTCAAATTTTGTTTTGTTAGAGATGTCTGACTTGGGGCTTGAAACGTGGCCTCACGTCTAATAAGACAATATACCACATATTAGACTTCATCAGCTTAGTTTATATATGGATATTCCAAACGTTATTTTCGAGACATGACAGTTGCTATTGTCTCAAATTCAAAATTTGTTTTTGTTCATCGGGAAATCGGCCTCATCGCTCATCATCAGTTTCCAACTGCTCCAGAGCCAATTCCGAGAACACACGTCATTGCTTATGGTGATTTGGGAAAATAAACTGAATAAATGACAAGAAATTTAACAGAAATAGCTTCAACAAAATGGCAATTTTATTTACTCTCAGAGTTTTTGCCAGAAATCCGTGGCCTCACGTCTAATAGAGCAACATACTACCTACTAGACTATGGCGGCTACAGTTCAGACATACCAAATCGTCTTGCAACAGATTTCAGCTCATGCAGCACCCAATGTATTTGCTTTTGGAGTGATCATGCTGCTTTTAAATGCTTTGAAAAGGCTGCTTTAGTCACGTCTAATGTTTTCGAAAGGTTTTTTTCCATCTGACACCAATCTTGATCGAGTAATGTTATCTATTTCTGGTCTTTCCATTCTTTTAAATGTTTCGAACGATTTTTGTTTCTGATCTCAAAATCACCTTTTTTTAAAACGTTCAAACCACCCCCATATAATAAGCTTTTTATAGAGCGTGCTCATCGCGTAATTCCACAAGCAAAGGATGACTCGCACGTGCTCTTTTCTTAACACAACTCCCTGCAAGTGCTGCCTTTTTGGAAGTTTGAAATATTTTTTGCTTTCAAAAAAAAAAAAAAAAACTAACGTACAGCTGAACTTTACTCGTACATACAGAATTAATTATTACAACTATTCAGTTAGGATTACGCCCTAGCTTCTCACACCACTCAACCCGTGTGTGTTAATCTTATAATGGGTGATTTTTTAAGAGCTATAGGAAAATTAAAAAAAAAAACACATACAATTCAGAAAAATGCATGAAATCTTTATTTGAATCGATAGTACGGTTCATATAATTTAATGTTTGAAGAATGTTTCATGCAAATGTTGACCGAGACTGCGCCTCAAATGGTCCATCCGCTTAGTCCAATTTTGGCATACTCTTTCCAACATTTCGGCCGGTATCTCACGAATAAATGCTTCCATGTTTTCTTCCAATGCGTCAATTGAAGCGGGCTTGTCTGTATAGACATGAGCTTTAACATAGCCCCACAAAAAATAGTCTAAAGGCGTTAAATTGCACGATCTAGGCGGCCAATTGTCCGGTCCCGAACGTGAAATAAAATGTTCACCGAACTCGCCTCTCAATAAGTCCATTGTTACGCGTGCTGTGTGGCATGTGGCACCGTCTTGTTGAAACCACATGTCATGCAAGTCAAGCTCTTGCATTTTGGCCAAAAAAAAGTTGGATATCATCTCACGGTAGCGCTCACCATCTATAATTGATGCTCATCATTAACACTGGATACATCTGCGATATTTTCTTCAGTTCGCATTCTACGTAAGCGTGTTAATTAATGTCCAACAATGTAAATTTGGTGCGAAATTTAGTCACAATAGCCCGAATAGCGCGCTTCAGTGGGTCGTTAAACTGACCATAAAATGGAAGAAGCGCGCGATGAACTTTCTTAACAGAGCACGCATTTTGATAATAAAATTCAATGATTTGCAAGCGTTGTTCGTTTGTAAGGCGATTCATGGTTAAATTATAGACCAAACTGAACATGTTTGACAGTGAAACAAAACACGAAACGTGCGTGAGCTGTTTAAACTAGTGTTGCCAAAAAGATAATAGCTAAAAAATCACCCGTTATATATATGAGTGGCAGGGGCCTACAATTTGAAGTCGACTCCGAACGACAAATTTTTGAGAAATTTTTCGTTGCAATTTCGATTAATCTCAGAGATTTTGCCAGAAATCTCTCGAGAAGCAGTTGACGATGAATATTTTTCTATAATTCGTTCGGTATTTGACCTGGAGTTTAATCCGTGACCCCACGTCTAATTAGCCAACGCACTACCTACTATTAGACTACGGTGAAAATATTCTGATAATTTTGATTGCTCACTACTGTTTGAATTTCGAATTTTTAAATTTAAAGACATCCCTCGTATAATATATTACGATTTCAAAAAAAGGACAAGCAAGTGTTGATTGCTTAAAAATAATTTAAAATAAAATCAAATAATAAAAATTAATTCCGGTCACAGTTACAGTTTACATATATTAAAAACTGACATTAAATGCTTAAATGTATTACCGTTGTTATCAAATTAAAATCGAATGCAAAAAAAAAATATTCACGCCAATTTTGCTGACTTGGCAGTTGTACAATTTTATTTTCACCTTGGTTTTCAATTTGCATTTTATTTTTCTGCCACTTACAGTTGATGGACTGTACTGTATTATTTTTATATTTCATTCGCATTTTTTTTTTTTTTTTGTAATTTTTCAATTGAATTTTTAAAATTAATTCATCACTGCCTACTTATGCAGTCATATACCACCAAGCCATTGATGTGGGTATTGCTAACGATGTCAATCATATTGACGGTAATGGTTATGCTGCTGCTGATGCTGATGCTGATGCTGATGCTGATAATATAACTCTTTAATACTCTCCCTTCTCTTCTTTTCAGTATTTTACTATTAACAATGAAAAGTTAATTACTTTTCAACGACGTGCCATTGTAACTTTTTTAATGCAAAATTCCAATCCACTTGCCATTTTCGCTAAATTGTGTCGCAGACTTAAATTTTTCGTTTAAACGGAAGACACGTTTTTCCAAGTGCATGTCGTAAAAAATTGCAGAAATAGGGAAGGAATGCTGCTTAATTTCTGAAAGCTTTTGGTGTCAATGTACACTAAAGGAAGGTAAGTTTTATTACTTTTCGCTGCTGCAACAAAGTTAAAGTGCTTCACACCGTTTTCAAGTAGATTTTATTCAAAGTGATATCAAAATTAATCACAGCTCACGTAAGCAAAAGATTAATTAAAATTTTGCTTCAGGGGGAGTAGTCGAAATGCAAGAAATATTAATGAACTTCATGAAAATAGAGCGACAATGCAGTGAAAAGTACTTATGTAGGGTGTTTAAGTCTCAATTTTGTTTTCAAAGGTAATTTAAACAGATATTTCTTATAGAAATTTTCCATATCTATAGATTGGGCCATTTAAAAGTTTAAATTTCAATATGCAATAAAACAAAATTGAAATATTGGCAAATTTATTTTGTTGTTGTGAAGTACAATTGCGCGGGTTAGAAATGGAATATTATGTCAATCACAAAGCTACCGCGGCTGGCCTCATCGTACCTCATTCGATCGGACCACTTTCAAATGCTCAATTGTCTCTTGTTTGTCGGCATAACACTTCTATTTAACGGCACCCCACAGAAAATAGTCCAACATGGTGTCATATCGCAGCTTCTTGGTCAATTGACGTTATCATTTCGGCTAATAAAACGGCCATCAAATGTTTGACGCAATAAATGGATTATGGCATTACTTGTGTGGCAAGAGGCTCCATCCTCTTGCAACCAAACATCGTACACAGCAATACCATGAAGGGCGGATACAAAAAAATTGTTTATCATAGTGCGATAGGTGTCTCCATATTATGGTCAATAATGGTTGCACTGTCCTCATTTTCCAAGAAATATGGAGCAATGGTATCTCTGCTCTGAAAGCCGCATCAAACAGTCACTCGTAATGTGTTCATTGTGTAGGGTAATCGTGAGCTTTGTGATATCAGAGCTACCACTCCGACCCAAACCTAAACCTAATGGGTTCATTGGCTTCTGTAAGGCCACATGTGAGTACTCTGAGCCCTGAATAGGGGAATATTGCTTACTAACGTCCACCCAATATGAAAATAAGTTTCGTCTGAAAATATGATTTTTTTTACTAAAGTCGGCATCAACAAGCTGTTTCTTGTTAGCTCACTTACCGATGCGAAAACGAACTTTGAAACATACTTTAATTTTAATTTCAGTATGATTTGGTTTCAAATTTTAAGTCAAAAATATAAAAGAAATCTTGATATGATATATAAAATGCAATTGTTGTTTACCATAACTTATGTTGTCTCTTTAAATATACAACAGAATCTCATTAAAATTTAATAACTTCGGTAAGTTAATTAAAATGTAATATTCTTGCAGCATATATTGTTAATTAGCACCGCATTAATTGTCATAATATTGCATTAATTATCATGTGAACACTTGTTTATTCAAATTTTATTTTAAGATTAAAAAAATTCTACAGAAAACCAATTATAATGTTGAAAAATTAGTCAAATAAAAAATTTAACACATATTAACAGTCATAATAATGAAAACAATTTAATTGATGGTGAATTTTTTTCGTTCATTTGTGTTCCTTTAGAAATTCGTATAAAATTGGCTTGTGTTTTATGTGGGAATATAAAGCTCCAGGCGTATACGTGATATTAACATATAAATATGAAAAATAAAATGTAAAGTATACGCTACCAGGTACACAAGTATGAAAATATGTATTATGATTTAATTTCAATTGTCTGCATACCTATTCCTTTGTATAGGTTTTTAAATGTTATTTCTTGTATTTGGCAATAGTAATCAATCAAAATTAAATTTGACCACGAATTAAGATTGGTTATCTGTTCCAAAATTTAGTTTTCCGTTGCTGAATTAAACTACCACAGAAATATTGATTTCAATATTGTTACCTTTTTACCGTTTAAAAACGTTTAAAAATAATAAATAAAATAAAAATAAATTTTTGTTTGTTTTAAATTTAAATTCTTTATTATTCACACAATTCTCTGTGCCACTGTTCAAAACTTTTTGTAAACAACAACAATTGCCTTTTTTGTTATTCCTCTCTTTATACCCCTTGAATAAACAATTACTAGACAATTGTTCGACAGATCTTTGTAAAGGAGATCTTCAAACCACTATTACTCTCCTCAAACGCACCGCGTTTTCACACAAGACTGACTGACCTTCACTAACTCAGTCGCCTGTTTTGCCTTTCCTTTTATATGCCAAAGCAAACAGTCTGGTGAATGTTTTTCTCGAAATCTCTATAAATGTAAACATCGTTGTTTTTGTATTTTATTTGCATTTATGCTGTTTGTGTATTTTTGTTTACCTGTTTACCATTTTTTATGCTGGTGTTTGTTGTTATATTAAGCAGTACGATAATTTGTAAACATGTTTGTTTACTGCATTGTTTTATTTCTGTAGCTTTTGTTAATAATTTTAATGTTAAGCGATGTAAAATCAAAACACCAGTATCTACATTTTTCAATTTCGTAATAATATGTTCATGAGCAAATACTGCTTAAGTTGGACAATTCCTTTCTAAAGTCTAAATCGCTTTGAGTTTTTAAAATCTTGCTTTCAGCCAGATAATGGGAATGGAAAAAAACGCATTTGATACCGTAAATTAAATTAAGAATGAAATATTACTCTCGCTACATTGAGTTCTACATAAACCTTACAACCCTTTACTGAATATTACGGTCTAGCTTCTCACACCACTTATGTTGTGTGTGTTAATTTTATATATGAGTGGCGGAACCTACAGTTTGAAGTCGATTCCGAATGAGATATTTTTCATGGCAGGGATAGAACGGGGACTAACAGTAATGAATTTAAACTCAATTCTTGTAAACATATGATGTTCAATATGATTTCTTTTTCAATTTATTTTTATTTTTATTTACATTTCCAACTACCGCAAGTGTAATCCTTTAATTCATTGAAATTTATTTGTTGTTAATATTTTTACTACCTTTTATTTAAAATTTATTAGAAATTCAAACTGTTTCAGCTTACAATTCCCATTTACCAAAAGCAAGAAGAAGCAGCAATTTATTTATTATTATTATGTCCTTCTATACGTTGAGTATATTTGATACGGTTTATGTGGTATTATGCTGGTCCTTTTTGTTTTACAATATTATGGTCTACTGTTGCCCATCTAATAATTTTAATTGTATTGCGTGTAAATATTTAAACTTTACATTACATGTATGGTAATATTTATGTATGTGTCATTGTGTTTGTATGCAATACTACATGTACCCTACACTATGCGAAGTAAGTAAGAAATTTTTGTAATTAAAAACCTTGTAAAAGTGTATGTAAACAAACTTTCTCTGTGTCCTTACATTTCAATTACATTGTAATGAAATCTTTTTCCTTTAGGGTGACTACCAAACTGTTCCTACCCACTTCTATATATCCTTGTGCGTATTCCCTTATTTGTATTCATTCACTTAGTATCAAAAGCATTCAGTGTGGCAAAGTGTATAGAATGTACATTCGGAGCCATTTACTCTTTGTTATTGTATTAAAACTGTGGTTTCATTAAAATTTACATTCACATGTTTAGCATGTGTCTTCCCAGGGGAGTATTTATGTAATGTTTTGTTATTAATTTTGCTCAATACAAATGAGGAAAATTGAGGGGCGATATCTTGTATACAAATAAAATATTTTTAATATTATTTATTCAAATATAAATTATATAAACACAAGACAGTACTTATGTTTAGTATTGAAAATGTTGTACATATTTTGCCATGATAATGCTCTTGGCCAACAAATGAAATGAAAAGGTATTCGTGTCAATTGGAATTTTGTTAACATTAGTTTACAGAGTTGTTCTTAATTGTGCTTGGATTGAGTATTATTAAAATTCTAATATTTAACCATTGCACAGAAGGTACGGGAATGGAAATAAAGGAAAAAGTAGATCAGATCGTTGTTTTTATAACAACACATGTTCAATCAAAGGTATTGTTATGAAAATGAAAAATCTAGATACTGGTGTTTTGTTTTTACATCGCATAACATTAAAATTATAAACAAAAGCTACAAAAACAAAACAATGAAGTAAACAAACCTGTTTACAAATTATATGCTTAATATAACAACAAACACCAGCATAAAAAAATGGTAAACAAGTAATCAAAAATATGCAAACAACACTATAATAATAAATTTGAACAACGATGGTTACATTTATACAGATTTCAAGAAGGCGAAGTCATGAACATTCGCCTTCAAGAACATTCATTAGACTGTCTACCCTATCATATAAAAGACAAGGCGAAGCAGGCGATTGAGTTGGTGGAGTTCAGTCAGTATTGTGTGAAGACACGGTGTGTTTGAAGAGAGTAATCGTCTAGTAATTGTTATTGTTTATGCAAAGGTTGTAAGCAAAAAAGCCGATTGTTGTTGTTTACATAAAGCTGTAAACAGTGGCACACAAAATAGTGCGAATATTAAAGAATTTTAATTAAAATTAAACACAAATTTATTTTTATTTCATTTGCAATCTACGAGCTCATATTTTAAATGATTTTAAAAGGTAAAAAGGTAACAGTATCTGTTAAAACATCAACTTTACTACAGTGATTATCATCTGGCCTAAGTATGACATACAAATTGTTTTGGTGAAGGGGTATGACGTGTGCTGCTATAACGATCTGAGTCATGAACAGATGTTGAACATGAACATATCTACATGTTACATTGCCTTCTTTACGATGTGTAAAAATTCTATTCTAATTCGTATCACTTAGTTGTAGTGATGGAGATGAGAAAACGCGATATTTTTCTATGCAATGTGGTAGTAGAGAATCACGATGAGACGATTTATTGCACCGTCTTCAACCTATAGAAGGTATAATGTCCTCTCCAATCCTGTTTACGTGACAAACCTTAGGATACTGTTTTCCGTCAGTAAGGGGAACTCTCTCTCTATATTATAAAATCAACAACCAGGTGTTTTCAGCTGTTTCAGCCTCCATATGTTTATGGAGTGAAACATTCCCCTCCTATATTCTCCTCCTTTACTCTAAGCGTTCTTTGGGTTTACAGGCCCATCTGTATAAATGTATCAAATTCAAGTCAGTTTATTACAAATTTTTACAATTGTCGCAACAAACTCAAAGACAAAGGTTTTTTATTTTCTATTCCAGAGCTTACAGATCTTCTCTTTAAGTCTTCTACTTATTAATTCCAATACATATAATTATGTTCTTTAAAGGTGAAGAAACAGTTGTGGCTAGTTTTTCTTGTACAAGTGTACATACATTTTAATATTCTTATATTAAAAATTTCATCTTTTCACATACGTCGAAATTAAAATTTAAGTAAATTTATGTTGGATAAGATTTATGTCTAATGTACGAGTCACTAAATTTACAGTTCTTTGGAAAATTTTATTATTTTATTCTGAATTTAAAACTTGAAAGTCAACTGACTTACAGGACTAACTTCTTGTTAAAGAGTTAAATCCGTTGCAACTGTTAGAAGTTTTTGAAACTTTTAAAATTTTATTTTCGTTTCTTTTTTCCCCTTTTCTTAAAACACAATTTCAATTATGCTTAAAAGCAATAAATTATGAACTTTAAATTTCTACTGTAAAGTATGGGCATTTGATAAGACCATATGGCCATATGGTCAAGTCGAGTTGAATTAAGTTTTAAAATATTCATGTTCGTATGTAAATTTTTTCTGTCATGGAAAATTTATTATTGGCCAGCTTAGGAACACTGAGTGCATATGCCTTTATAAGGAATGAAAAAAAAAATTCATTTCTTTTTAATGAATTTCATTTCTAATATGTTTTCGATGTATAGTATTAGTATTAAAGAAGAATTTCATTGTTTTTCAACTACTTTATGAGAAGCATTTTGTATTCTCTGGAATACAAATTTATTTTCTTCAATTCCAGAAGCAAAGCTCTGATATATATTATCTTGATAGTATCTTCTGCATTGTTTTCCTAGCAGTTATTCACTTTTGTAAGTAAGTTATTTAAAATATAGCTATTCATTTCATTTTACTAAAAGATATACAAGCGAACCTACAAAAGTAAGCTTAGTGCTCTAGTGGATAGAATGCCAGACAAGCGTAACCGTTATGGTTTCGATTCCCACCAAAACCTCTGGTCTGTTACATTACACCGTGCATGTGGTCGTAGTTACTCAGCTCGAACCGAAATAATCTAATATAGTGTAATTTGATTTTGAGATGCCGGAAACAAAACAACTTCCTAACGGTTGAGCTTTACTGCTAAACTTTATCAAAATTGTTGTAAAACTGAAGTCTCAGCAGCAAGGTAGTACATATGCAATGCTCATGGATCTAATTTTTTTTTTTTATTTTACTTATGAATTCTAGAATAAATCATCTCACGAATCAATTTATATTGCGAGCAAAATAAATGTGATTTAATACCATATGATTACTTACATTTAAGAAATCTCATCAACAAGATGAATCTATCGGGTTATCCACTTCGTGGTTTCAAAAGTAAACGTAAATAAAACACATATAAAATATTTTTTTCATGATATTTCTTTTTTATTGTAAAGTTTGAACGTTGACATTATGTGTAAAACACTACATCATTTAAATGACCTCCACGCGAAGTGTTGCAAGCATTGATTCTTTTGAGGTAATTTGCGACAACTTTTTGACACATACACTCCCCGAAATATTTATAAGACCAAACGTATTTCTCGAAAAACTTAAAATCTTTTGGAGCAATTCGTACCATTTTTGGGTTAAATATAACTAACTATAATATAAATCTTTTTATGTAAAAAAAATATTTTTTCTTTGTTTAATAAAAGGATAGCACAAAATGAATTTCATTTTCAAACGAAATAATTATAAGACCAAAATTAAATAATATTCACCTAAAGCTAAAATAACAATGATAAAAAACAACTACTGAGTAATTTTTGTATTTATCAGTAATTAGTGTGTCCACCGTGATTAATAATGACTTCCTGAAGTCGACGGGGCATAGAATTTATTAAATTTTCAATGCAATTTTGACCAATCCTACTCCATTCTCTTATGATGCCACTTTTTAAACATTTTACATCCTTATACTGAGTGTTATTATTGAAAACTTGGTCTGATAGTATTGCCCATAAATTTTTTATCGGATTTAGATCTGGACTACATGCCGGCCAATTCAAAACTGGTATGTTTCTGGAGGACAGAAATGATTTTGTTGCTTTTGATTTATGGATTGCGGCATTATCCTGCTGAAATATCCAATTGTTGCCTAACGAATCATCCCCAAAATTAATTAAAACGTCATCTAATAATTCAATATACTTCTCGCTATGCATTTTAGTTGATATAAAACAAATAGGAGTCCTTTCCGTAGTCGAAATCCAACCCAAACCATTACGGTGCCTCCACCGAAATTTCGCGACATTCGTTGATTTTTTTTTTACGTGAATCCATCCAATATTTTTGAGAACCATCTGGACCATCTAAATCAACTTTTTTTCATCAGAAAAAATAACTGATAACGTTTAATAACTTCAACGAATGTCGCGAAATTTTAGTGGAGGCACCGTAATGGTTTGGGCTGGGATTTCGACTACGGGAAGGACTCCTATTTGTTTTGTATCAACTAAAATGAATAGCGCGAAGTATATTGAATTATTAGATGACGTTTTAATTAATTTTGGGGATGATTCGTTAGGCCACAATTGGATATTTCAGCAGGATAACGCCGCAATCCATAAATCAAAAGCAACAAAATCATTTCTGTCCTCCAGAAACATACCAGTTTTGAATTGGCCGGCATGTAGTCCAGATCTAAATCCGATAAAAAATTTATGGGCAATACTATCAGACCAAGTTTTCAATAATAACACTCAGTATAAGGATGTAAAATGTTTAAAAAGTGGCATCATAAGAGAATGGAGTAGGATTGGTCAAAATTGCATTGAAAATTTAAGAAATTCTATGCCCCGTCGACTTCAGGAAGTCATTATTAATCACGGTGGACACACTAATTACTGATAAATACAAAAATTACTCAGTAGTTGTTTTTTATCATTGTTATTTTAGCTTTAGGTGAATATTATTTAATTTTGGTCTTATAATTATTTCGTTTGAAAATGAAATTCATTTTGCGCTATCCTTTTATTAAACAAAGAAAAATATATTTTTTTTACATAAAAAGATTTATATTATAGTTAGTTATATTTAACCCAAAAATGGTACGAATTGCTCTAAAAGATTTTAAGTTTTTCGAGAAATACGTTTGGTCTTATAAATATTTCGGGGAGTGTATTGGGCGGTATCTCAGCCATAACTTGCCGAATGTTGGTTTTTAAGTGCTCAAGAGTTGAAGGTTTATCTGCATAAACACGGTGTTTCGCGTAGCGCCTCAAAAAAGTCTAATGGTGTCAAATCGCATGATCTTGGTGGCCAGTTGATATCGCCACGACGAGAAATTACGCGGGCAGGAAATGTCTCTTACAATAAAGTCATATTCGCTCGAGTTATGTAACATGTGGCACCTTTGAAACCACATATTCTCCAAGTCGTATTCTTCAATAACAGGCATACGAATATGGTCGGTTATCATATGACCATAACGCTCCGAATTGACGGTGACAGTCGGCTGGCTTCAGTTGTTGCGTGAGCTGGACTTTATATGGATGTAGGTTTAGATCTAAATGCAAAATACGCCATAATGTGCCGTAAGACAGTCCTAATTCCTGAGAACGACGAGAAATCGACACATTCGGGTCTTCGGCAACACTTTCACTTACAATAGCGATATTTTCAGCGGAACGAGCGAAACGATGATGCACAGGCCTTTCAATATTTGTAACCACTCCAGTCTCTTCAAATTTCATAACAATTTTGGAATTGAATTATAAAAATGAATCGGCTTTAATCATGCCTCTGAAGCAACAATATCTATCCTAGGAATATTGCAATACAATATTGCTGGAGACGTCTGAACTATACTACGGCGATATTTGCAAAATGACCCAAACATTGTCTATGATGAATTCTTTAGTTTATGTTTACCTCTCAATTGACGTACATACAAAATTTTCATGAATAACTAATGAATAAATTCTAAATATTTAATACAATATTCACTGTTGTTGGTTTAAATAAATTTGCACGTCATTACAATACAGAAATCTAATCGATAAGTTCAAAGGTTGTTGCTCCACCAACGTAAAACGCGTTACCCCTGAGACGACATAAAACAAAAGCTATTTTTGACATGAAAATTTCAATGTCAATGAAAATTTCAAATAACGACGTCTTAAGTTTCTGTGTGATTAATAAAAAAGACAAATTCCTCTGAAAGAACTTTCCTTTGAAACTTCTGAAATCAATACTTGTGTAGCAATTCTTTTTCTGTTTTCTTCAATACTTTTCTGTATTTTGTAGCATAATTTTTATGCAGATATTATTGTTATTATCAAATTCTATTCTACTACAAGTGGCAGCATTTCTATGACATTTATTGTTCACTTTTACTCCAATTATTGTACAGATTTGCTCTGCAGTTTCTTCTCATATTTTATATTTTGAATATCATAAATTTTACATTTCGATTTACAGTCGTTTTTGTGGTACAGCCATAGCCACAGCAATAAATGCAGAAATCCAAAGAGACCACAATGAAATTCTAAGAAATAAAGGTCAAATAGAAGGTTAGAAGGATGAATGTAAGAAAGCCAGGCACGTAGCAAAATGTATCGATTCATCCTTGTATATGTACATATATGTACAATATACAGTATTTTTTGATGCAAAACAAAATTGTATTTACGAAAGTATTTTTGCATGCAAAATATAAAATAAAAACATATTTTAGTTTCAAAAATTCGCTTAAATTGTTGTTATTGAATTCATTGCATACGAAGCAATAAATTGGCAATAAAAGAAAATAAAAAAAAAATAAAAAAATTAAAAAAAAATTCTTTTCATAACATTTGTATTTTGGGGGATTGTATACATTACAAAAATATACGACAAGTTTTATAGCTTCTTATAGATTTGATTACAAATTCGAGGGAAAAATTGCAATTTTGTTATGTTTTTTTAAAGTTTAGCAGAAGCAATGAACTCAAAAAAAATGTAAACTACTTGCACTTTTAGTTGACACGCTGAGCTAATAAAAATATATACTTTACGGCATTTTTTACGGTAAATGCTAAGCATAGTTATAATCAATAGTTTCTCTCAATTTTAAATACAAATTATTCCGCGCAGTTTAGAATTATATTTTTACTGCAAATATATTACAAATCTTTTGCAATATTGAGAGGATCTTCGATAAACATTGGTCAGAAGACCCAAAATCATCAAAAGCCTATTTATACGTTAGAGTTGGCGAAGAAATTGTAAAGGAATATCGTCCAATGCTAAGAAAACTTATTTTCTTCACCTTTGGTATGGGAAATATACTCGAAGTCAGTTGAAATCGTAGCAGTATAATTAGCGGATACGAACTAGTTGCCAGCATTACTGCATTCACTTCATTCGCATACACTAAATTTAGCTAGCATCATAGGCTATGTATACCCATTGATTCACTCAGAGAGAATCTTATTCAACAATGTTTCATTCTCTTCAACATTAATGTCTTTATAACTCTCCCCTATACGTGGCAATACAATCGAATAGTGAATCCATTCTGTTTTCATCAAAAAAACATGTGTATTCTTTTCTAATATCCTTTGTCTACTTAACACGAATGATTTCCAACCGAACAATATTGTATGTTTTCGTTTGAAATCGCTCATAAAGTTTAGGGATTAAAATGTAAGAATCAAGGTCCAAAAACCTGAATAAAGGACTGTAATGACCAATAAAAAAGATAAAATGAATATGAATAACTTCGGTTTAATCGTTTTTGTTCTGATAATATTGATGTTAAATGTACATAAAGGCCAAAGTCAAAAGTTCCAGAATGTAATAAAACTTGGGAGCCAAACCGCCATATGAGAACGAAAGGTCTGAATATATCCCAATCGTCTGCCTTGAAGCGATAAGAGGGGAAACACTGACAATAATTCAGTTGAAGATTCATATGCATGTATTCTAAACAAGACACTGAAGAGTAAATGGCCCCGATGGTGGGCCATCTATCGATTGTTTCTGTAATCTGGCAATACTAATGCCATTCTATTCTGTCACAAAATTCAGTATGTATATTATTTCCACTGAACGTAATAAATAGATTTTCGCTTAAGCAGCGTTGGGAGTAATTGGAATTTGTTTTTCCCAAAAACGAAGACAATCGGTCGGAAATTGCACGAAAATGACGTACAAAATTTGGTTGCAGAGAACGACACAATAGTGTCCGGTATACTCAAGTTTATTTGTTCATTGTTGGTTGGATAATATGTGAACGTGCTCGTACAGTGCGTATGCCCCAAAATATCGAAGCTGTAGCTGTAAGAATCCATAAACATCAACTCGTCATTTGCGTTGAATTTTGAGGACAGATCTCGATATGACGCCTTACAAACTTCAATTGGTTTAATATTTGAAGCCGCATGGCCGTCAGCTTGTTTTCGCTTCACTGAATGGGTCAAAGAGAAACTGAACAATGATGCCGATTGTATCTTTTCGAATGAAACTCGTTTTCATTTTGGTGGGTACGTTAATAAACAAAATTGCCATATTTGTGGCTCAGAAAACCAGCATGTGCTCTTACAGACAATGCGCTTATTGCGTGTGATGGTTTGGTGCGGCTTGTAGAGCGGAGGCATTATTGGCTCATATTTGATTGAAAATGAGGACGGCGCAACTATTACGAAGACATCTATCGCATCATGGAAACCGATTTTTTTGTGCCCGCTCATCATTTATTTATTTATGTGAACGATGTTTGGTTTCAAAAATATGGTGGAACTTGCTACACATTTCATCGATTTATTGCGTTAAACTTTTGATTGCCGTTTAATTGATGCCAATTGGCCGCCAAGAAGCTGCTTCTATGGGGCGCCTTTAAAGAAAAGTTTTATGCCGACAAACCAGACACAATTGAGCATTTGAAGGCCATTGCTGAGATACGACTCCATACACTCAAAAAAGTGCACGAAAATTGATCCGATCGATCGAGGTCAGCCGCGACGGCCATATGAATTAATTACCATACCATACCTAACCGAAACAATTGTACTTCACAACATAAAAATAAATTTGGCAAAGTTTCAAACCCTTTTTGTTTAATTGCATTTTCAAATTTAAGCTTTTTTGACCCACCCAATCAGAGGGCATATAACACATAGGGACAACTTTAAGGACAATTTTAAGGACTTTAACATTTGCTTGCTTTACAGTAATAGATGTCTTGTCCTTCTCTAAGCATAATATTTTTCTTAAGGCATCATAATGAAATTTATCTTATAGTTGCTCTCATTCCAAGCAACCTCTATTTTGTTGCCTTTAGAGATTTTGATTGGATTATGTAGTTCAATATACCAGCACTTTTGGTATAAATTTTGGTATGATTTTACAATAAAAGTGAGTATAAAGTGTGTGCATGTGGAGCAGTAAATTAATGCTTGAAAGATCACATTCTGTTGGTATTAATTAAATTTGTTGTTATTTGTGGTATTACAAGTGACTCAAGTGATATTAAATTTTTTTAATTTTAATTTTAACTAAAATGAGCATGAAACTGCATGCATACATACATACATACATACATACATACATAATTGGTCAACTTAAGAAAGAGTTCCTTCTGTTAAGATTTCTTTTGTTTTACGCCTGTAATACCAACACAATTTCCATTATGTTGGTAGTTAATGCACCCCCCATTGGCGTATGAGTAATAATATTGTGTTCATAGAAATTACAAAATATCACTCATACTACATATACATTTCTAATTTCATAGGAAAATGCAAATTTGCATTATTTTTTTGCTTGTTTTCATTTAGTTTTGTTTGGTCATGAAATTAATTCTTAAACATTCATAAAGGCAACGTAAAAATTTTTTTTGTTTTGACCGAGTATAACCATTAATTTTGCCAAGATGTCGAAAAAATGAACAAAAATCATGCTGTTGCATAAAATGTTACAGATGTTGCCAGGCTTAAACGGATATACGTGGTAAAGTTGTATTTTTGATAATAGCAGTAAAAAAGTGGCCAGGCTTTAAGTGTTTCAGTTTTGTTTTTTGCTTTTAAAAATACTTTAACAGAGGAATACATATCATTGTTGCATATCATATTGTTGCTGTTGTTGTTCTTCTTCTGATTTTTGCTTATCAATTGATTTATAGAATTTCAAAGGGTATTTGACTTGAATACTATAAAAGGTAGCAGCGTAGTTAGGCAACAAAAATTCTGACTATGAATTCTAAAATTAAGAATGCAGGATTGAAAGAATATTTTCGGTTTTCGGGAAACAATACAGATAAATATTGAACGACTATTTTAATTATTAATATTCAAAATAAAGTTCTTCCATTGTAAGTAAATGTATTTATGTTAGGTTAGGTAAGCGGATAACTTGTCGTTTACAGAAAAGTGTACTTGGGGGCAGATTGTGTCACTCAGTGTCAGTTAAGCATCCTACTGGTAATCCGTTTGAACAACCCCGAGATCTGGCCAGTTCCATCAGTGGCACGTACGCCAAAAACCGATGACTTCTGTCCTGAGTGCAGGGCGTTCGCATAAAAGATGTCACACCAATTTCGTTTCCTTATACGTATTTAAAGGGATCTAGAAAATGAATAAAATTCAAAAATAATATTACCATTACATAATAAAGGGCTATCCATTTCAAGTGGATGTTTCAAAAGTATGGGACTGGAATTCGACATCTGTCAAACTAAGTTGTGAAACCAATTTTTTTCTTTTCAGTTGAAAGTCTGACATTGACGGAAATGGAACGCTTAACTATCACACAACGCATAAAAAATATCAAAACCAACTACAAAAATTGTGATTCTGCCACATCCACGTATCGGAAATTTTTCAAACAAAATTTTCTTCAGCGATGAAGCATATTCCACACTCGGTGGGTATGTTAATAAACAAAATTGACGTATTTGGTAAATGGAACCCCAGGACAGACATCAAAACGAAATATGCAAGAAAAAAATATTTCTTCGGCGACTTCCTCTCAGCAGATTTCTAGCAAAAACTCTGAGAGTAAATAAAACCTGCCATGGAAAAGTTTTTCAAAATCTGTCGACGTTAAACTGTAGGTCCCGCCACTCAAGTTTAAAATTAAGGCACACAACATGAGTGGTATGAGAAGCTAGGCCGTAATCCTGACGGAAGAGTTGTAATGGCCAATTATGTATGTACGTATGTAAATGCACATAAAATATTCCAACGATATCAAATCTCAGCTTCTTGGTGACCGATTGACATTAGAATTTCAGCTAATTAAACGGCCATCAAACCTTTGACGCAATAAATCGATTGTGGCATGAAATGTGTGGCAAGTTGCCCAATACTGTTGAAACCAAAGATCGTTCACATCAACACCACATCAAACATGAGCCAATAATGCCTCCACTTCACAAGCAATACCCAGCAGTCATTCATAATGAGTGCATTGGCTTCTGTAAGACCACGTGTGGATTTTGTGGACCAAAATGAAAATGAGCTTCATCCGAAAAGATAATTTTTTTTTTTTTTTGGAAAATCGACATCATCGTGCAGTTTTTCGTTGGCCCAATAATTCCCAAAGTTACTCAAGCGTAAATCGATTCATTACGTTCATTTAAATTTTGTGACAGAATGGAATAACATAAGTATTGCCAGATTCGGAATAATAGATGTTTGAAATTTGAAACGATAAGGGGCCCACCCAATATTTAGATTTTTGGGGATATTTGACCTGGAGTTTGAACTGTGTCCTCAAGGCTAAAAAGCCAGCACACTACCTACTAGACTAGACTACGGCGACAACATGGGTACAGTTGGGTATATCACATGAATGGAAACCAACGGCTGTTATCCATTCTTGTTTTACAGAATAAACATCCCAGTATTTAATATTTATTATGTTTTCGCATATGAAAATATATTCATAAAACATTATCTATCAGATATTTTAATACATTCAATCTATTACTTATTTTTGTCACATGTTAAATTATCTGTAATGAAATTACAAATGGTATCAAACAAAAATAGGCTCTTAGCTTTTTAATCCGTTAAATAATTACACCATAAATACATAGTTTATGTATCATGCAGTTTATTATTCATTTCATAAATTGATGGCGATAATAACGTTTTAATCCCAATTTCATATCTGTAGCAGTGTAAAATACAGTGTGGAATTTTCATGCATATTTATGCAAAATTTGACAAGAAAACCACACGATATTACACAATATCTGTGCAAAGCATTACGGCTAATTACGGATTCGAACAATTTTCATTGGAATTGAAAAGCAATCATTATTTTGTGGTTGCAGTGTTGCACACATAAATGTTTTAATTACGAAATATTTTCTCTGTTATTAGTAATATTCTGTATTATTGTATTCAAGAGTTTATGGAATTGTAATTTACGCGATACATTTTGAGGTTTTTCATAGTGTGGGTTTAGTTTATTATCGCTAAGGATTTTATCATTACATTATCACTGAAATAAAATGATTTCAGATATGCTAAAAGAAAAGAGACAACAGCAACATAGACAAATTTCGGTTCCATCACTCATATATAAAATTAACGCACATAACATGAGTGGTGTTGAGAAGCTAGGCCATAATCCTGACTGAAGGGTTGTAATGGCCAATTATGTATGTATGTATAAACGGACATCAAACGTTTGGCGTAATAAATCGATTGTGGCATGAGATGTGTGGCAAGTTGCATTATCTTGTTGAAACCAAAGAACGTTCACATTAATACCATGAAAAGCGGGTACAAAACAATCGATTATCATGGTGCGATAGGTGCCTCCATTGCGCCGTCCCCATTTTCAAAGAAATATGGGGCGGTGATGTCTCTGCTACACAAGTCGCACCAAACAGTCACTCGTAATGGTTGCATTGACTTTTTTAAGATCACGTGTGGGTTTTCTGGTCCTCAAATACAACAATTTTGCTAATTAACGCATCGACCAAGATGAAAATGAACTTCATCCGGTAAGACGGTCTTTTTTTGTGTGCAAAATTGACATCATCGCACAGTTCCTCGTAGGCCCAAAACAGCCCAACGTTTCTTATGCGTAAATCGATTCATTATGTTCAGAGGAGATAATATACTGAATTTAGTGACAGAATGGAATGACATACATACGTATTGTGTGATTCGAAATAACCGATGGTTCAAATTTAAATCGATAGATGGTCCACCCTATACTTAGAAAAACTAGGTCTGGAAAACATATTTAGGCAATCTGAAAATTTTTTTTATCATCTGTTGTTATTCGTCAATTTGTTTTCCTTTTGATTATAAATTTCGAATTATTTATTCCTTTCTATAAGTTTTGAAGAGGAGAAGTTTAAAAAGTGTTACAGTTTATCGATGAGGGCGTATTTTGAACTTTCCAAAGAAATTGTCAAATTGTTGCAAACATTTTGTGAAAGTTCGGTTTTATCACCATGGATAGACATAAACACGTTATTAGTAAGCAAGTACGTACAATATATATATGCTTGGCAGTATGTATGTAGCAAAGAGGTATTAAAGTTAAGTTGATAACAATACCTACACAACTCCTTTTCTGTATTTTGCACTTCATTATAATGCTCTAAGAAGGCTTTGTTGTGGCTTTGTCACTTTCTTAAGAATATTTTCTCAAGTATTGCAGAGAAAACATTTACAGAAAATGTGCAGATAATAGCTTAACATTTCGTGGCCTTGTTAAATGTCTTAAAAGCCAAAATACTTATTGATTTATATGTGGAAACTTTGTGTGAAGTCTTAAACAATAAATTTAACTGGGGAATGTTGATAGAGAATTACAATAGCAAACCTATATTATGATATTTTTTTTTTTGCATGTTAAGTTAATAATATTGGTAGATATTGCTTATTTGAATTAAAGGCTATTATCACTACATTACCGTAAGATTTAATACCATTTGATTACAAAGTGTATTATTGCACAATATTAGCAAGTGATGAAAATTCTCAATTCTCAAGAAAGAATTGATTCAACTTTCACCGTAAATGGCAGACACAAACGTAAGTGTCATATTTATTTTACTAGTATTCATTATCATAATATTTTTAACTTCATGTATCTCTATTCCATGTTGGAATGTTGTCTAAAACTACGAAAAAAATTAATCGTTAGGTAGTGTCTTAGGTAGTTTGGTGATAGGTAAGAGGATGCGCAAAGCCACCATATCAAGTACAATGCAGTCAGAAGGTACGTCTAGAAAAATGTTTCTTTATTATTTGCCAAATTGTGGAATTTCTAATCATCTTGGAGCTGGAGGGATTCATCATACATCCTAGCTCTCAAGTCATTTGAATTCTAGATGCACCGTGGCATTATGTCTGGCAGGGGTATTACAATAAACTTAATGACTTCAGAGTAAATCAGATCATAACGTATGAAATGTAATTATAAATTTGAGAATAATCTGCCTACAGAATAAGTACGAGAATTCCATTCTAAAAATAAAAAATATTTCTACTTGGACGGAGCGTATTTCAATTTTTCTACGTCCAATGTGACTGATCTCATGGGTTGTGTTGGATTTGAGGATCGCTGTGGTGTGTAGCTTATTCTCATACATCTGCCGGTCAAACACATCATCTCTATAGGAGGTGATCATATCCAGGTCATTCAATTCAGACGAAAAGTTGATTATTATAAACAGATAATGCCATTGACAGTGCATCATCACTGGGCAACGACGCGTCGTTCTTAAATAAATACGTACCAAGGACGCCGCCAAAACCAAATCGACACTAAGCAGTCTCTCTTTCAGGATCTTATATGGATTGGCATCGGTTCAAATTTGACAATTTTATTTTGTTTGTACTCGTTTCCATCATCATCTCGAAAAGGGCCTTGTCGCTGGATATGAGTTTTCGATAATAAGCACTCGGTAGCCTGCCAGAATATTATTTGCACGCGCTATTGAATGCTATATGCGTTCATAGTGATTTGGCAAAACATACTGATAGTGATTTGACAATAAACTACAACTAATTTAACAGATAAAGTCACCGTAGTCTAGTGAGTAGGATGTTGGTCACAAACACCTCCAACAAAACGAAATACGAAAAACTATTTCTTCGCCTACTTCTTTTCAGCAAAATTCTGACAAAAACTCAGATATTAAATAAAAATTGTCGGGAAAAGTTTCTCAATAATCTGTCGTTCCGAGTCGACTTTAAACTGTAGATTCCAACACTCGTGTTAAAATTAATGCACGCAACATAAGTGGTGTGAGAAAATAGGTTGTAATTCTAGCCTAAGGATTGTAATGACCAATTATGTTTGTATGTAGTTTTAATAAATCTATCTTATTGTATTGATATTTTAAAAGCAGAAAAAATCTGAGGTTGTTAGAACTACTAAAGGAAATATTAAAACAATAACTTTTTTGGAATACAATTCAACACAAATTAAAGAATATGATAAATTTCTGAATTCTATATGTTTGATTGTTTTCCGTTGTGGATTTTAAAATTGTAGTTTTCCTTTTTAATGTGATAACTATTTTCTTTCAATCCTCCTAACTGCCATCAATTTTTTTTATTGCTGGGAATAAAACAAAAGGACAGGGTGGCGCTGAAATTTTGTTCTCATTTCTTTAATATTTCTTTCTATCCATTTTTTCTCCCATCGAAATATACACGCACTGGTAAGCAACTGAAAATGCAGGATAAAAATAAGAAATCCAACAATTGATTTTATGTGTGCAAATTTAAAGAATAAAAGGCAGGACAAATTTTATTGTTTTGTTTCGTTTGTGTATATGACCACGGGTAATACCAACTCGGTATTGTATGGTAGAAGAACTTTTTGATTGTTTAAATTTTGTTTTTGTTTTTCGATTTCTGAATATGTGCTTGAATCCATTGTCTATTTCATTCCTTTATTTTTCAATACATTCAGCATTCTATTGTAAGGATTTAAGGAAAGGTACAAGGAAAACATAAACAAGGGGACTCTTTATTGTACTGTAAAATATAATTTTTTTTCAATTTTAATTTTTTTGGGTTTTTGGTCTCAATTTCAAACGTATTGTAATTAAAATGTCCTTAGAGAACCTCAATAAAGAGTCCTAAATGTTACAAATTATTTTTCATACAATTGTATGGACTAGGTCAGATTAGCTACAATGGCTAACATTGGTACATTGGTGTGGTATCTTTGATACCAAAGTTTAGTTGATAAAAAGTTAAAGATTTACAATATGAGTGTTGGGTTGTTCAGTTCTTTAAACTTTGGAAGAATACTCTATTGAAATAATTTTTGAATGAAAATAGAATACTGTTACGTTTTTACCTTTTAAAAACGTTTAAAATATGAGCTCGTAGATTGCAAATAATATAAAAATATGTTTGTGTTTAGTTTTAATTAAAATTCTTTATTATTCGCACAACAAAAACTGCTTTGTTTGTTATTCCTCTATTTACACCTTTTGTGTAAACAATAACAATTACTAGATAATTGTTCGACAGATCTTTGTAACGGAGATCTTCAAGCCAAGATGATTATATTCAAACGCACCGCGTCTTCACACAAGACTGACTGAACTTTTACTAACTCCGTTGTCTGCTTTGCCTTGCTTTTTATATGACAACGTAAACAGTCTGTTGAATGTTCTTGAAGGCGAATCTTCGCGACTTCGCCTTCTCGAGCTCTCTATAAATATAAACATCGTTGTCTCACATTTATTCTTATAGTGTTTGTTGTTATATTTTTGTTTACTTGTTTGCCATTTTTTATGCTGGTGTTTGTTGTTACAGTAAGCAGTGCGATAATTCGAAAACAAGTTCATTGTCATTTTGTAGCTTTTGCTTATAACTTTAATGTTAAAATCAGATTTTTCCACTTCGGTAAAAATACTATTAATAAAGTGCATACACTATAAACTGATGTCCACGTTTTTGATAGGGATGTATACGAAACTTTCTAAAAAGCTGGATTCGATTCGGAAAAGTAAATGATGTCTAGTGTGACACTTGAAACTAGTGCCAATAAAGGGTCCGCCATCTAACGTTTTTTTTCAACTAGTGCTTATTTCGTGAATGGTAACACTTAGCTCATGTCTGATTTGACAGATAATTGGTTTTATCCTTCCGCTGAACGAATATGGTTGTTTTCGTTGGCGTTTTCGCTTCGCTAAGTGGGCCTGCGATCGACTTACAGAAGATGCCGATTTTGGCAAAAAAAATCGTCTTTTCAGATGAAGCTCATTTTGATCTTGGCGGGTATGTAAACAAGCAAAATTGTGGCAGTTGGGGCACAAAAAACCCGCACGCATACATTGAAAAGCCGACGAACCCAAAACGAGTCACTGTTTGATGCGGATTTTGGTCCAGAGGCATAATTGGGCCATTTTTCTTCGTAAATGAGCAAGGAGTGGCCGTTACAGTCAATGGCGATCGTTATCGGGTCATGCTGAACGAATTTTTGTTCACAAAAATTGAAGAGTAGGATATTGGCAACATTTGGTTTCAACAGGACAGCGTTACATGCCACACAGCCGAAGCTACACTCGATGTTTTGCGCCGTGTTTTTGAAGATCGCATTATCAGCCGCAGAGCTGATGTCGTATGGCCACCTCGGAGCTGCGATTTGACACCGTTGAACTATTATTTGTGAGGTGCCGTCAAAGATAAGTGTTACGCCGACAAGCCAGAGACAATTGAAGCTTTAAAGGACAATATTCGTGAAGCCATTGGTGAAATACAGCTGCACACAATCGATAATGTGCTTAAAAATTGGACCGATTGTGTAGGCTACTGCATGGCCAGCCGAGGCGGTCATTTGAATGAAATTATTTTCCATTATTAACCGGAAGGATTGTACTTTCAAATAAAAAAAGAAATTTGAGAAAATATTCAGTTCAGTTTTTTTTAAAGCATTTTCAAAAAAACAAAAAGTTATTTTTCGGACCTTTATAAGAAGTCTCTTCTATTACAGGTATTAATACAGTTACATTAGAAAATAGTAATATAGCAAGGGAAAATAGTAATATAGCAATTTTTCGAGTCTATTTTTCACAGTGTAGTTTTTAGAACATAGTTTTCTTTATCTACGTATGATCATGCGCATTTCAAAAGACTCTCTTTCGTTAGACATTTTATTTATTATTTCTTTACTAGTTGTTTACAATTGATGTTTCAAGATCCAGTAAGAATAAAACAAAAAAAAAATCATTTGTAGATGTAAGTGAAGTCATACGCACGCTAGATTGAATTTCCAAACCTTTTAAAGTACAGACATTATTAAAGTATTAATTTTAAAGAAGTTTGTGGTTTAGGTTTACACCACAATGAAAGAACAACAACATAAGAATTAATAAACGAAATTACTTTCATTTGAGTTAGTTGGACCAAATATTAATGCAGAGCAAGACTTACCTAAGTAGAGTTCATCTGATTCTTTCATTCATTGAAATCAATGTGACTCAAAGTTTATGCTATGTGAAGTGTAACAACCTAGTACCTGCAGTAAGAATTGAACCCAAAACCCCCATAATGTCTGTCCAGCAAATAATACATTCAGACTACCAACGTTATCATAATTTGAAGTATTTCAATGAAATTGTTAACATATATCTGTCGAAAATTGTTACGTTTTTAAATTTATGCTGGTGTTTGTTGTTATATTAAGCAGACCGATAATTTGTAAACAGATTAGTGTACTGCATTGTTTTGTTTTTGTAACTTTTGTTTATAATTTTAATGTTAAGCGATGTAAAAGCAAAACACCAGTATCTTGATTTTACATTTTCGTACGAATATGCATATATAATTATATATACAGACCAGAGTGTCCGGTAAGAATCGAAACCACTACTCCCATGTTAATAGTCAAGCACACTACCCGCTAGATTATCAGTTCACTCAATTTGTAAAAATAGAACAAAGCACTACCTCAAGTGAAGGGTGAACAAAATATAATGCAATTCAATCAAATTAAATAGAAGTGAATATAGCAACTTTTAACAGTTACAATGGCAATCCTTTTTCGAAGAAGGACATTTTACTGCCATATTACTGGGAATTTTTCTTACATTGTAAGTTATAAAGGAAAAAAAGGTATTTTAAAATGTAAACAAAAAAATTACTTAAATTCATAGTAGCCGCGATAAAGGTGTATTTGCTTATGCCCATATACCATATACCCTTAACTTGTCTCAAACATAACACAACGTTGCAACACGTTGCTATTGCATGTATAAATAAGAGAAAGCAGAGAATGAAAATAAAAAATCTCTTATACCGGCGCAGTAGACCAACAAATCTCATTCATTACATTTGATACAAAAAAAGACATTAATTTTACACATCTGATTGGTTTTTTTTTGTTGTTTATTACCTAAAGATATTATATGCGCCAAACAGATACATTTTAAAATATAGCAACAGCTGCAGCGCATAAAACAATTGAAAATTGAAAATATTTGCTACTTGTACGCTAGTGTTGACTGTGAATGGTTAAACTGAATACTCACGGAAGCATATTCATTTCTTTTATTTTTAATTTCGAATATAAATCGCAAACTCATAAATTGAATAAGCAAAGTTTTGATAAATTAGCTAAAGCAAATAGTGTTTATTGGATAAAGAAAATCCAAATTTGGTTGTAACAAAATTTATTAGCAATTATGGAAAAAAGTAATCAAAATTGAAACATTTAACTGCCTTTTAATATCATATTTATTTTAATATTTTAATAAATTTGAATAAAACAAAGTGTATATGAGATATTATCAAAATTTTTTATATGTTAGAAAGATCAATGATGCCATTATATATTGAATATAACATCGTTCAAATGTCCGCCACCGTTTTTATAGTTGGAGAGCATTTTAAATGACCAAATCTCCAGAATTCTGGCGTATAATCCAAGGTGAATGTCGATGGCATGGATTATGTTGGCTTTGAGGCCCTCTATAATATGTAGCTTTTTCACAATCATCTTAAACTTCGTTCGCATCACCTCAATGTGGGATGACAATGATAACAAATCGCCTGTTTGACGCCGAACTGTTGTTATTGGTGCCCAGATCACCCAATTCAGTTCAAAGTAATTTGATAATCTTCGACCTATAGTGCTCAAACTTGATAGCGATGGCCTAACCAACGTCTTCCTCAATGAGTCCATCAGCTAAAAATCCACACCATCAGAGACTTTTTGTAATGTATTAAACGGTTTTGGATTCCATGTTGATTGTCCCAATTTCAACAATCGCTGAGAACAATTTTCGATGAAAGTTACGTTTCGTTGACAACTGCTACTGTCTACTGTCGTCCATGGAGATTTAACCAAACAGATCGAATTAATGAATAATAATTTGACATGTGTAGTTTCAACAAGTTGGCCATTATTAATAATCAAAGTTCTGAGTTCTATTTATAAGATATTTACTGCCATTTATTCTGTCCATTCTATTTAAGTCTATAATATATGATTACGATTATTATGTGGTTGCCTAATAGGTATGCTTAATAGATAAGAGCTCATGAGTTCAAAATTCTTTGAAAACAACTTTGACTCTTTGAAATAGACCACTACAAAGAAATACTTTTCCGGGGACTTTCTTTCAACAGTTTTTGGGATAAACTAGGAGAGTAAATGAAAAAGTTCAACAAATCGAGTTTTCTCGGAGTCAAATTCATACTGTAGGTCGCACCAGTCATGGATAAAATTAGCACACATAACAAGAGTGATGTAAGAACTTAAGCTGTACTCGTGACTGAATGAGACATTAAGTAAGAAGATTGTGACGCTAAGAGTTTTGATGAAGAATTCGGGCCACTATATTGCGGTATTATACTTTACCGCGCAGTACTGGGGTTACTGGGGTTATTGGAAATATTTTTTTTTTATTTATTTGGATCGAGGTATCATGAAACACGTGACTTTTAAAAATTGTTGTATGTTGTACTAGAAGTTCGATTAGAGGATTGCGCTAAAAAGTTGCACAATTTTATCAATAAGAAATTATTGTTAATTTTAAACAAATTAAGTATTGATTTATTTAAAGTACAACATTTTATAGCAAACGGTTTTGAAATTAAAAACATAACAATTTGAAAAAATAATTCTGTTCTAAGCCTGCATAGATAAATATGAATACGTGTGAATATAATGATAAGTATTTAATCCTGCGAACAATCTATACTCTGTTTCTATTTGCATTAATTAAACGCTAAATTCAAATTTCTATCAATAATCCATTTTATATTTTTATTTTTTTGTTCACAAAAATAAATCGATAAAATTTAATATGAAAACAATGAATATAATCGAAAATCACCTCATAAATCGTAAGAGTGTTTATCACAGTCCATTATAAATGGATTATTTCGTATAAAGAGCTTCATGTGATATAATAATGCTGATAAGATGGAATGTATGTTAATAACAATAACGATGGGGCTAATGGTTATACAGAAAAAAAATTATTTTATTGTTAAATGTGTACGCATTTTATAACGGTAATTATGTTATTATAAACACTTATCGTTTAATTGCATTCATTTGGCAAAAATGAGGAATAAATACCCACGTTGTTTATGTTGTTGTTAACTTTTTTACTCGAACAATTTTTTGTAATATTGACATAGTGGTTCGCTATGGTGCCATCATAAAAATTTATTTACTACCACCAAAGCCGAATTGTTATTGAAAAAGTTTTTTGTTCCGGAAAGGAGTTGGTCTGGTGACTACAAAATAATAAGAAATTTATCACTTAAAAGGATTTTGTGTGATTATCTCTATTTTCCCTTACAAACAGAAATATTCTAGACCAGATTTGTAGTTACCTCCTTGGATGTAGCTTCCCATATGTCCTCCACAGCCGTGTCTTCTTCTTGACAACGTTTTATTTAAGTAAGTAAGATCATAAATATTTTATTTGTAGTACAAAGTATCCATTCTTGGGCCACAAAGGTCAAGTGCTTAGGTGCATTGCCATATCCCAAGCCAATTATTTGAGAAAATTCGACCTAATTTATTGCAGCGACTTGCTCTCAGCAGATTTCTGGGGCAAAAATTCTGAGTGTAAATGAAATTCCTATGAAAAGTTTTTGAAAAATCAGTCATTCGGAGTCGGAGTCATACAGTGGCGGGATTTTCTACCAATTGTGTTACCCAGTGCAAGGTAAGACCCCTTGTGATGATCCGTTAGCGACGACTTTGAACCATCACCATGTCACCATGTCACCATGTCCACAACTTTAAACGTTTTGTCACCCAAAGACCTATGATGTCTGTCTAGAAGTACAGGGCAATTAGCTGCTTCTGCAGTAATCCTGGTGGGGCGAGCAGAACTTGTCAGCGAAACTGCCAATAGCGCAGTGTCCTCTGTGAATTCCTATCGGAGGGCGAACGGTTCAATATAGTCACAGGTAAAGAACTTCGAATATTAAAGTGTACACATCTTACGTTAGGTTATGTTCCGTATGTTGCTCCTACATTTAATCGAGTGCGCTCGGAGGCCCTATGATGATCAAGTTGTAACAGTGCGGTGGTTTAGTAAGTCAACTAACTACCCACTGAACTACAGCGACGTACGAGTATTCTTTGGAATGCAGAAAGAAAGAAAAAAAAACGGGGAAAAAATAATGTAAGCCAGTGTGACTTTCTAATGCAAGGACTCAAAGGACGTTTCCCATATGCGCGTTCACTGTTCATACATACGTTAATAGCATACGTTAATGGAAAATTATGTAAAACGTGTAGCCTTAACAAACAACATCAGCTACATAAAGAGATAGTTGACAGAACTCTTTGCTAAAAAACGAAAATATGGAATAAGCTTGAAACACAGTATGTTTGTGATAGAACAAATTTATATTTTTAAAAATAATTAAAATATGAGAAAATGAAAGTTATTCAAAAAAATGGTGATTTTTTCCATTGTTAAATTCAATACGATGGCTTTCAGAAAAAATGTTCTTTGAGAAGAAATGTTCATATAGTCTCTCGAAATAATCAGTCAACATGTCGTATGATTAATATCTACTGAAATTGAATTAATATTCATCATACGCCAAGTACAGCAAGTAAAAATATTGTTTGAAAATTAATTAAAAAACGACAGAACATACACGTTCCAAACCAATAATATATCAGCCAACAACAAGATTTTTTTCTTGTACCATAATGAAAATCAACCACCCGTTGTATTAAATTTTACTATTGCCACAAAGATATTAATCTGTGGTGGCAGAATTTTATAAGCCTTGTAAACAAATTTTGCACAGAAAAGAAGAAAAAAATATTTATTTTGTTGTATACACTTATGTTTGGGAAAAATAATAGGAACACCAATGTGCCTTGTTAATATTTAATTTGAGGAAACAAAGGCTAAATACTCTTTGGTTTAATGAGACACAAATTTATTAATTTAATTTAAAATTGAGATCTTCAAAACTGTATGCAGAGCGAAAGTGCAGGGTAAAACCCTAAATCTAGTCTTAAAGCATTATTGCGGTATTTCTGTTATTTGTGGGTTATTTTCTCACTACGGTGTTGGACTACTATACCGTAGACGTGTCAATACGAAATCAGTAACAGCACTCCCTCTCTTTAAATTTAAATAAAACAAAGTGTGTGTGTGGTATATCATTAAAATTTGGTATTCATTTGAAAGACATATTGATGGAATATAATATCTTTAAAATGTCCACGGCCAAATCTATAGGCAGAGTGTTTCCGAAATTTTCAATTTTTCTTTACAAGCAAACACATATACTTTCGAAAAAAAAAAGACTTCAGATGACATTTGTTGAACGAGTATCCCTGTCACAGGTGTCTTATATGCTTTTCAAGTTTTCCAAATAGTATCGCCTTGTCTTTACATCAAGTAAAATTAAAATATTATCATATGTCATCATGTGTAACATACATACATCTATTCGTTGAAGCATAAATTTACTTTCATATATATTTTATCTCTCGACCATAAATATATTTATGCTGAATATGCATGCTAATGTGTTTATGTTACTGAGTAAAATGTAAAACGTCAACATGTGTACGTTACATGTAATTTATGTATTGTTTACATAGGTATATGCATGTACAAAATACATTTGATTACTTACTTAGTACTTGAGTATCTTCATAATTTATTGTCACATTTAAGTACATACCCCCTCATACTTCATTATCAGTATCAGTACTTGAGGTACAGTAGTATTAAAAAGTATGTTGCAGCAACAAGTGTTTGCCAACCATATAGGGGAGAATGCCATATGATTAATTGTATAGGAATAGAAGCTGTTCTATTGCAACAAGTTAATATGAGAAGTGTAGTAAAACAATTTGTAAACTTTTATCAGTAGCTCTAACTAACTGAAGACCTTTTCATTATATCTTATATATTATAGGATTATAAAGGGTGGGCCATTTAAAAGTTTAAATTTAAACATGCAATAAACTAAAAAACAAACCTTTTTTTGTGAATTGCAATTGTTCCGGTTAAAAATGGAACATTATTTCATTCATATGACCGTCGCGGCTGGCCTTACAGTACCTCATTCGATCGGACCAATTTTCGTACACTTTTTCGAGTCTATTGGGGCGTATCTCGGCAATGTCATCACGAATGTTGATCTTTAAATGCTCAATTGTTTCTGTTTTATCCGAATGACACTTTTGTTTTACAGCGCCTCACAGAAAATAGTCCGCTGCTGTCAAATCGCAGCTCCTGTTGAAACCAGACATTGTTCACATCAATACCATGAAGAACGGGTACAAAAAAAAATAAAAAAAATCGGTTATCATGGAGCGATAGGTGTCTCCATGGACCGTAGTGGTTGCCTTGAACTCATTTTCAAAGAAATATGGGACAATAACTGCATCAAACAGTCCATCGTCATAGATGCATTAGATTCTGTAAGACCACATGTGTGTTTTCTTAGCCCCAAACACGGCATTTTGCTTACTAACGTACCCACCAAGGTGAAAATGAGTTTAATCAGAAAAGATAATTTTTTTTGAGAAAAATTTAAAATGCTTCGACTAAGAAACATTTGGCACTACAATAGCACACAAGGCATTTTATTCCAGGAAAATTGAATTTAAAAATTCTTTTTTTGGCAGTTAAAAACGCAACCAGTAAAAAGATATAGGCAATGGGAAAATGTTATTTAAAAAAAAATAAATTTAAACTGCTTAATATCAGTTTCCATAGCTCAACTAGGTTTTCCCTCCTATTAGTGAATTCATTTAAAGTCAAAGGACTTAATGTAGACACAAAAAAAAAACCAATTTCATTGAATTTAATTAAAATTTTCCGCTTTACTACGACAAAGCAAAATCACAAAAGAAATTGGAATGTCAATTGAGAACAAAAAAAAGTAAAAAAACAAATTGACAAAAGCAGCACTTTATGACAAGCTTAATACTACAATTACCACAACTGGAAAATCAAAGTCTGAAGAATAATTTTAAAACACAAAGTATTTGAATGACAACTGAACCATATACCACCTTCAAAATTAATTTCATTTACTCATTGGAATTGTCGTCAATATACTCAGTAATTGTAGGTTTTCAATTAAAAATTCATCCTAAAATATGGTTAAAAATGTAAACCAAAATTGCTTTTCTTTCAACGTAAAATTAAAGTGAATTGGAATGTGACTTGAGGTTTGTAGAAGATCCTTAAAATTTTGTCTTCATTCTCAGTACATAAATATTAAAGTTAGACACTGTGGATAACTGAACATCACAAAAGGAAATTCAACTGCATATCTCAACTGCAGTATTCTTTTTCTAAATCCGTAAACGATATAAAAGCCTGTGTGAAACCAATGTTGCTAATATAGCACCTTCACAAGCCACAATGTTTCATACATACATAGAATACATACCTGGTCATTACAACCCTTTCTTCGGAATACGAGCTAGTTTCTCACACCCACTTACGTTGTGTGTGTTAATTTTATAAATAAGTCGAGTCGGAACGATAGATTTTTTGAGAAACTCTTAATGAACATTTTTATTTACTCTCAGAATTTTTACCAGAAATCTGTTGAGAGGAAGTCGCCGAAGAAATATTTTCTCCTAGTTCGTTTTGATTGAGACGTTTGAGCTGGAGTTTGAAACGTGGCCTTACGTCTAATAAGCGAACGCACAACCTACTAGACTACAGCAACTTCTTTAGCCACACCGCTTCTTACTTACTTACTTAATTTGTCATTAACTACTCGATTAACGGAGTTCGTCCTGCCGCAACACATCCTTTCAGCCGCCTCTGCTACTTGCGCACCTACGCCAGTTGGTCACACCAATCGATGATAGGGCTGCCTCGATTTGGTCCTTCCAACGCAGACAAGGTCGTCCTCTTCGTCGACTTCCGCAGATACCCGAATCAAATACCCGTACCGCCGGAGCATCCTCCTCCATTCGGACGACATGGCCGAGCCAGCGCAGCCGCCGTATGTTAATAAGCTGCACAATGTCTATATCGTTAAGGAGCTCATACAGCTTACTGTTGAATCGGATGCAGAAATCGTCGCCAACTCGTACTGGACCGAAGATCTTGGGTAGGACTTTTCTCTCGGATACTCTCAAGACTGCTGCGTCAGTGCTTAATAGGGTGTATGGCGCAGAAAGAAGCACGGGGAGGATGAGCGTCTTGTAGAGTTGAGACAATAGTAGCACCTGTTGGCAAGAGTGATTCTACGCTTGATCTCCAGACTGACATCATTTTTGGTGGTAAGGGCGGAGCCAAGATAAATAGATTCCTGGACTATATCAAAAGTATAGTTATCGGCTGTAATCTGAAATCCTATATGCCGCACGTCTCTACTTGTCGATAACATATACTTTGTTTTGCCCCTCATTTACTAGCAGACCCATTTTGTATTAAATGGAATAGTCGCCGTAGTCTAGTAGGTAGTGTGTTCGCTTATTAGACTTAAAGCCCGGGTTCGAGCCCCAGGCCAGACATCAAAACGAAATATAAAAAAAAATATTTCTGCGGCGACTTCCTCTCAGCAGATTTCTGGCAAAAACTCTGAGAGTAAATAAACCCGCCATGAGAGAGTTTTTCGAAATCTTTCGTTCGGAGTCGACGTTAAACTGTAGATCCCTCCACTCAAGTATATAATAATAAAGGCACACAACATGAGTGGTGTGAAAAGCTAGGCCGTAATTCTGACTGAGGGGTTGTAATGGCCCATTATGTATGTATGTATGTATACTTATAATAAATAAGGAGTTAGCAATTGTAAGCTAACAGAGATTGCCATCCTTAATTGCCTTATCTTCAATACATACATTATTAGCAACATTTCTGCTTTATGACCAACTGCATAAGAATTTTGGTGGAAGCTAGTCTTCAGTTATTTCCATAACTGCACGCTAAATTTTAATGAAAAATTACCGAAAAACTGAATAAAATGATAAATTAACGAAAATTCTTTGTAATTAATGAGCAGAAACTTTTTATTAAAGAAATATTTCGCGAATAAAATAAAACAAAAAAAAGTAATGGACAAAATTTTGTAAAACAGAAAGAAGAAAATGCCCTCAAAGAAATTTTCATTCATTTAACAAGTGAAAGCGTTACGAATATTCTTTTCCTTTGGAGAAATAAGAGAAGACAAATTTAAAAAAGAAAATGCAGCAGAAAAAAAAAGACAAAAAATTTAGACAATGATATTCAAACACTATTTATCTTAAGAATAGTTAAATTAAAAGTAGTGCTGCTGTAATAAAGATAGTCAATGGTTTTTTTTAACATTTCGCTGCTCCAAGTAACTTGGAAACAAACAGAAAGAGAACGCAGAGAAATAAAAAAAGAAATTAACGAAGCAATATAATGTAGAATATTCTGGCCCAACACCATCAGCAACGCAGATCTCTTGAGTTTCACGGAGGAGGAACCCATACAGAAGCAGATCCAAAAGGAAAAATGGGGATGGAACGGCGTTAAATTGAGAAAGAAGCGCGATAGTAGTACAAGAATGGCGTTAGAGTGGAATCTCCAGGACTCAAGGAACCGTGGCAGACCAAAAAACCTCCGGAGACGTACGGTCCTAGAATACTAAGGCTTAATGACCTGACATGGGAAGGCGCAAGAACATCAGCAGAGAATCGTGTCAGATAGAGATGGTTTGTGGAAGCCATATGCTCCCTAGAGGGGTAATGGAAAGAAAAAAATTAAAATATAACTACCGATCAATCATACTAGGTACCATTTTTTAAGAGTGCAACAAATAACTTAAAAAATTGGTTTTACTTTACCATAACTTTAAGTTTTTTCAGCAAAATAAATTTTAATTACTCTCAGAGTTTTTGCCAGAAATCTGCTGAGAGGAAGTCATCGAAGAAATATTTTTTCATGTTTCGTTTAGTTGGAGATGCCTGACCTGGGGTTTGAACCGACGCCTCACCTCTAATAAGCCAACACACTACCGCGGCGACTTCAACAACGAGTTACAACAACAGCTTTAGAAAAAAAAAAATCATGTAAAACCAGCCTGTATTAAAAGTCAATTTCGGGTTTCATATTTTTGTTAAAACCAAATAACGTATCCACACACCTCTCATATCTTTTCTCTCTATAATACGGCTAACTTTTCACATAAATTGAGAATTTGATGTAATGCAGCCATAGGATGACTGTCAGCTGAAGAAGCGTAACATAATTGAAATGATAGGCGGAGACAAAGAAACACATCTAACACTGGATGGCCAAAATCAATAAATTAACTTCGAATTATTGTATCGCGCTCTTTATTCGCCAGATTTACATTCAAACTTAAAAAAAAAACAGATTTTCCAACAAGGAATAATTTGCTGAGTATTTAAAGTAACTCCATAGTTTTTATTATAAATTTGAAATCGGAGCTATTGAATGAATTTGGTGATCTAATATCAACGGATGTCTGTTGATGTTATGAATTCTTGAAAATTTGAAAGTTAAAGTCATTCATTAAATATAATTTATCAATGATTCATTCGTGATTGATAAGCAATCACCATAGTAGTAGTAGGTTTTTAAGACTGTTAGATTGGGAGTCATGTACTTACATATGTAAGGGATAGTAACTTTTATTGACATATGCAAGTATCATAAGGGGATCATTAGGCAACCTATCTGCAGATCTTTTTATGTTGCCTAACATAAATATGTATGTATGTCTTACTGGGTCCATCCAGAATATATTACAGATGGAATTTTGAAGCAATTGTTGCCGGAGGTACCATATTATTTTCTAATTTTTTCTCAATTTAATTTGTAACTTGAGTCTAGGATCTTTAAAATCTGATTATTATATTGACTTTTTTACTTTCCAATTTTTATATTTCTTGTTTTAAGCTATTTTTACGTATTTATTTTGTTAATAAAGACTTGTTACTATTTGATTTTCGTTTTTCTCTTTAGTCAGATATTAATTGTTGCTGTCACCACTACCGATGTCGCAGTTTACAATGCAGTGTGGTTATAGCTTACGGTGCTTGGCTGTCATATTTCCGGTTGTTAACGCTTACCATTCTCCCCATTTTCATTTGTCCTTATTTAAATAAAAAAAAAAATATTTTGTGTATACGTTTTGTATTTTTTTATAAATGTGCGTTTACCCATAACATTATTTCATTTAATTTACCAGGTTGGTAATACAGTCTTCCAAATAGTTGTTTGTACACTTTTGTAAAAGAAATATTCAGCAGATATTATCTGGTTTTTTTCAAAATACTTGTACACTGTGACGTTCATTCATACATTAGAAAACTCACCAAAAGGTTTTCCTATATTTTTCATGTACTTTTTCAAGTGTTTGCAATACATTTTTCTAACTTTTTCTTTTAACGCTTCTGAATACGAAAAGGGATTTTGTAGAAAAATATAAAGCAACTAGCTGTACCCTGTGCGCTTTGCTGCACTACAAACTAAAATAAATTTGAAGGAAAGACATTAGACAAATATCCAATTAAGTTTGAATCATTTTATTGATTTTGTTTCCCGTTGTCCAGATGATTCAGACGAACGGGCCTGAGTAGTACGCATTCGATCAAGTGATTCATTGTTCAAGTGATTCATGCGAACGGATCTGTGCGGCATGTACTCGAAGATTTTTCAGTCTCAATGCTGATTCTGAGGCTAGTAATGCTCTTTTCTTTTCAACACAGGATCAAATGCACAGTTTACGATTTAATTAATTTCGAAGAATTTTCAGTGGCGCCACCTGTCGGAAATTGGTTATACCAACTTAGAAACCTTCGTCGGCTCATGCGCAACAACTTTGCTAAAGATTAAATGCATAGTTTACGATTCCATAAAGTACATTCATTTTTATATATATAGATAATTTAAACTTGAAAAAAAAAATAAATAAAACAAAAGTCTACGAATTTAATTTTGGTTATATTTTTTCTTATTTGGTGAATTTTTTCACAAATGTTGGTTACAAAATTTTTTTCTTTCCCTTCTATCTTTCCCCCCGCGTCGTTCTTTACACTTTATTTTCTTTGGTTTTATACATCAAGAATCACAGATAGCATACTTGTAGGGGTAACTACTATGCGTATGAGTAATATATTTCAAATGCAATTAAATATTAAGTATGTAGTATGTAGCATACGTGGGCATGGCCCCTCGCTCATTTGGAATATCAACATAAAAAGTAGCCTATAACTCCTTCCAGACATACAGGAAGATACTGTGGAAATTTCAAGAAAATCGGTTCAGCCGTTTAATCGTCTATAAACTTCAAACATACAAACATACAAACATACAAACATACAATCAAACACACATTCATTTTTATATATAAGATATAGAAAATATTGTTATGTTTTCACCTCTTAAAACCGTTTAAAATATGAGCTCGTACATTGCAGATAAAATAAAAATACATTCGTGTTTAGCTTTAATTAAAATTCTTTATGATTCGCACAATTCTGTGTGGCACTGTTCACAACAACAATTGCTTTCTTTGATAGTCCTCTGTTTACACCCTTTGCATAAACAATAACAATTACTAGACAATTTTCCGACAGATCTTTGTAACGGCGATCTTCAAGCCTCGATTTCACTCTTCAAACACACCGCGTCTTCACACAAGACTGACTGAACTTCACTGACTTACTCGCCTGCTTTGCCTTGCCTTTTATATGGCAGGGTAAACAGTCTGATGAATGGGCTTCGCTTTCTCGAGATCTCTATAAATATAAACATCGTTGTTTCATTATTGTTGTTTGTGTATTTTGTTTACGTTTATTCTTGTAGTGTTTGTTGTTATATTTTTGTTTACTTGTTTACCATTTTTTTTTTTTTTTTTTTTTAGAAGTCCCCGTGGTCTAGTAGGTAGTATGTCGGCTTATTAGACGAAAGGCCCGAGTTCGAATCCCAGGTCAGACATCAAAGCGAAAATATGAAAATATTTCTTCGGCGACTTCCTCTCAGCAGATTTCTGGCAAAAAATCTGAGTCGACTTTAAACTGTAGGTCCCGCTACTCATGTATAAAATTAACGCACAACACGAGTGGTGTGAGAAGCTAGGATGTTGTACAATGGGTCAATTCGACCTCCGGGTACTGTACTTGTCACAGTTGGCAAGTACACGTCCTCTAACCTAACCTAACCTAACCTTACCATTTTTATGTTGGTGTTTGTTGGTATAGTTTTGTTTACTTGATTACTATTTTTTATGCTGGTGTTTGTTGTTATATTGCGCAGTACTATAATTTGTAAACAGGCTTGTGTACTGCATTGTTTGGTTTTTGTAGTTTTTGTTAATAATTTTAATGTTAAATGATATAAAAGCAAAACACCAATATCTAAATTTTTTTAATTTTTGTAACAACCTGTACCTGTAAAGCATGTAAAAGAAAGCTAATGCGATGTAAACTATTGCTGTTCAATAATTTTTTAATTTGTATTTTTTTATTTATTTTTCCTTTGCTTTCAATTATTCACATTGATGAATGGTTTCAATGAATCAATATCAAAATAATGTTTGTTAAACTTATAAAACTTTGCCAACAATTTAACAACAATGTTTTTTTTGATTTATTTACATTAAAAAAAGCTTGCGATTGAGGCAATAATTTAATTTTGCATCTGCGCTCTCATTAATTAAATTTTTTTAAATCAATGGACATAATTAAAAGAAATTTTCCAATCAATTTTCCATTAACTCCTTTTATACTGACATACCTTTTAAACGCTTAAAACCAAAAAAAAAATTTTTTCAACAACGTTTTTAACACCAGGGGAAATGCCTCATTTCAAATTTAATTTACCAAAGTACGCTGTATTATCAGAATGTTTTCGTTTTCTTTAATATTTTTCTACAACATACCAGCCTTATTGCTGCTGTATGTAAATGGAGACGCTGGCAGTGCCAGTAGACTTAAACAGCAGCATGCAGAGGTACATATAACATTTCTCAGTATTTGTTTGGCAATAAGCTTTAAGCAGTTCAAAGGGGGAGAATTATATAATTTGCATGTGGTTAATATATAAGCTACTTATTACAATTATAATTTTTGTTTGCACATATATAACACGCAAATAATGGTAGATAAACATAACAACAATAAACAAAAATATTAAAATTGTTTGAAGTTTCATTTCATTCAAATCTTGTTATATTAAAATTGAAAAATGAAGGCTTTTTCATTGCTTCTAATATAAAATAAGGAAAATTTTAAGATCTCTGAAACATTTTTCAATACCAATCACATCATATCGGTCACCAAGGCCGGGTTGTTTAGTTTATTACGTATGAGAAATAATGAGAAAACAAGGTAACATATTTTATGGCATAGACTTTAAAGTCCAAAAAACCTATCGTTTGATAAGTCTGGATAAGTCCTTTTTTTTTACTTGTAGCTTTAAATAAGCATGTCTTACAACTTGTCGGAGACAGTGGTTTCCATGCTGTGTCCAGAAGAATTATCTTTGAATGAGGTAAAATTTCGCTGAGAACTCCTCGAAGTTAATGAACAAGAACTTACATCAAATACTTTAGTTAGGCACAAAATACGTTAGTTAGGCACTTAATCGCGGCCTGGCCGTTCGAGTAAATCAACAGATTTTCAGAAAAAATCCTTTTTATTGAACTTTGTCGAGTACATACTCGTATGACAGAGTTTTAAGAAAATTTTCATGGAAATTTAATTTACTCCCAGAGTTTTTGTCAGAAATTTACACTCATAAATTACCAAAAAGTTAATAAGAAAATTATAACATCCGATGGCCAATATTCTGAGTCACATATTTTTCCGACAATCTTAATATAGCAGGTATATATGTATACCCTATAAAAAATCACAGATTTTTAGGTTACGCTTCCACTAAATATTGTTACGTTTTTGCCTCTTTAAAATGTTTAAAATATGAGCTCGTAGATTGCAAATAAAATAAAAACAAATCTGTGTTTAGTTTTAATTGAAATTCTTTATTATTCGCACAATTCTGTGTGCCACTGTTCACATATTTATGTAAACAACAACAATTGTTTTGTTTGTTATTCCTTTGTTTACGCCCTTTGCATAAACAATAACAATTACTAGACAATTGTTCGACTGGTCTTTGTAACGGAGATCATCAAGCCACGATTACTCTCTTCAAACGTAACGCGTCTTCACACAAGACTAACTGAACTTCACTAACAGAGTAGCCTGCTTTGCCTGGAAACAATCTAATGAATGTTCTTGAATGCGAAAGTCCATGACTTCGTCTTCTCGAAATCTCTATAAATGTTGGTATATTTTTGTTTACTTGTTTAACATTTTTTATGCTGGTGTTTGTAGTTATGTTAAGCAGTGCGATAATTTGTAAACAAGTTCATTGCTTTGTTTTTGTAGCTTCTGTTTGTAATTTTAATGTTAAACGATGTTAAAGCAAAACACCAGTATCTGGATCTTTATTCATTTCCGTTACTAAACGTTAAAATTTATTTAAAAAAAAAATTCAACAATATTTAATTTAAATAAATTTTCACTTTTCACAACAAATTATGTATATTTCATAAATTTTAAATGAATTTAACTGCAATTTTTTAAAGTATTTATTTAACTTTTATTTAACTAAAATTTTTTCAAATATGAATACTAAACATAAAATTTATTATTATTTTCCAGTTTCAACAACTTTTTATACGATTTTTTTCTCATTTTTTTCTCTTCTTATACACTTTTTCTATTTTTGTTTTAAAAATGATAATATTTTTATACACTTTAAATGTGTGGCTTAATAATAAAAACTGAGAAGAAAAATACCAGTAGTGGCAAGAGTAAAACAGTCGTCGTATAATTTTTTTTTCTTGAATGGGGTTTTAAACTATAAATAACAATTAGTAAACTTAAAAAACGCTAACATATTAACTGAAACTGTTCAACAGTAGCAAAAAGTATAGTCATGAATGATAATAAAAAAGATATCGTATTGATATCATTATTCGTACTCTAGTCATAGCAAATGTTTTCATATATTCACGCCATTGTGGGTCATATCACAGAGAGAAAGAGATAAAGTGGAGTTGAGTTAGACAATACGTTTTAAAGTCCACACAGTGCACATTAAAATACAGAGTATACCGATATTCCTTTAGTCGCCGTAGTATAGTTGGTAGTGTGGTAGTTAGACGTGAGGCCTAGGTTCCAGGACTCCAGGTCGCATCAAACAAAAAACGAAAATATAAAAAAGTTCTTCGGCTACTTCTTCTCAGCAGATTTCTGGCAAAAACTCTGAGAGTAATTAAAATTGCATTGAAAAGCTTCTCAAAAATCTGTCGCTAGGGAACGACTTTGAACTGTAGGTGCCTGTCACTCATGTATAAAATTATCACAAACAACATCAGTGGTGCGAGAAACTCGGTTGTAACCCTAACTAAAGAGTTATATTGACCAATTATGTATGTATGTCTCTCTACCGATATTCCTAATGTGTGTACTAACCGGGTGGAACGAGAGACCTCGTTTCTCTCTGTTACTAAGATAGCAACTCTTTCAGAGATAGCTTCCTCACTAGGATGCAAATATTAATTCTGCTGTGATATCTCGTATAAGATTGTTATTGTTTAATTTACTAAAATTACAATGAAGAGGTTCTCAAAAATCTGTCATTCGAAGTCGACTTTAAACTGTAGGTCCCACCAATCATGTACGAAGTTGACACACTCAGCAAAGGTGCTGAGATAAGCTAGGTTGTAATCCTGACTAAAAAGTTATATTAACCAATTATGCATACATGCACGTATTTAGCGCGGAAGTATTGAGTAATACTAAAGTTGTCCAATCCACGTATGGTATATGAAGCTGATTTCTAACATCAGACATCAAGGTTTGGTGACTCTCTAGTTTTTTTAAACGCACTCATGCAAGACATTGTGTTACCTCCAGAAAAGTAGGCTGAGAGCGAAGGGAAAGAAAGAAAGCATATAAGATTTGAATCTGTTTATATTATTGCAGGAGGAACTTCTCCACATTTTGACTTTGAGGATCATTGTGGCCTTTTCGCATAAACTTGTGACTTAAGAAGACAATGTTGCCAGCATTAATGTTCTCACTCGATTGTGCTCTTATTAAACAAATCTCTGACAAGATTTATTTCCATGCTTTTAATCATAAGCAAATAAAATCATAATCAACATACCACCATATCAACATATACGTGTAGTAATACCCTAAGGACTAACTTTCCACGTAAATATTGTATTATGAGTACAAGAATTAACAGCTGATGTTTCAGTTTTTATCAAACGAACAGAAGAAAACCAATACAAGTGGTAAACATTGGATGGACGTGACTTGAATTATAACTTGAATAATAAGATTTAGACAGAAAAACAAGATAGTTTTAACAATTTCATATTTCCTATTGTTCTATCGCATTATTACAAATTATATGCCCTTCAATTCCATACTTTCGAAATAAAGTAGGACACAGTTTTTTGTTTTTAATCAGAACTACATATTCTGCCAAATTTGACATCCTTTTTCCTTTGCTAAGAAAACCAAACATTCTGTTAACAGAGTTAAGCTCAGAAGGGAAACAACGTTTATAAGCATTGTAGGAATGCGTGTAATTTTTTGTTCAATAAAAAGAGAAGCACTTTTCTCTTTATGAACACATTTGCTGTGTAATGAGGCGGAAAATGTAATTTTATTAGTTGAATGCATTGTCGACAAAAAAAAAGAATTTGTAACTGAAGTGAGTTGCAGTAAAATGCATTGAATGTTATGTAGGATATGTAATTTGTCTTCAATAGCGTGTGGAGAGTTTCAAATCGTTAGAGTGATGAATTTGTTTTAAAATGAAATATAAACGGAAAAATGAGCAGATAAATCATTTCATTTTCTTTTTTAAGATACAAATTAAAAGCTGCATAAGCACTCTTATAGTATTAGTCCTACTAAGTAGACGTTTGTTACGTTTGGTTTTTCTGCATTTCGGCAGCTTCGGGACAACTTCAACAATAACAACCGGAGCCACAACAGCAATAGCATGCCTTTGTAGATTTACAAAATTCCAATAGATTACAATAGGTTAGTAACATTACTAAAGGCGGTGTTTATCCCGAAGGACTTTAATCACATGTTGGCAGTTTGGGTTCTAATGTTTTGTTGCCTCTAGATGAAATATTACATTGCATTCATGGCGGCAACTAAAGTTTAAAGTTGACTTCGAACAACAGATTTGTTTAAGAAACTTTTCATAGCAATTTTTATTTACTCTCAGAGTTTTTGTCAGAAATCTGCTGAGAAGAAGTCGCCGAAAAAATATTTTTTTATTCCATTCTGCTGGAGATGTCTGACCTGGGGTTCGAAGCGTGGCCTCACGTCTAATAAACCAACATACTACTTACTAGATTATGAGGACTATAAAACTTGAAGAAATTCTCAAATAGCAGCTGATATTGCCTCAGCTTGTGCTTGTATATTTTTTGACAGTCATGTCAATTGCAATAATGGTTTGCTGGAGACTTTGTTTCAAACATTTCTCAATGCCTTCCGTGGATCGTGGATATGATTAGTATGGACAATTTTCAATTGGTCAATTCACACAAGGCTTTGTATCGTTGTATTCATTGTATTGTTGGAAGAACATACAACAGTGTATGATTGTTGTTGATAATTTTCATATAAAAATCCGATACACTTACACACATTTTTTCCATATGTTTTTAAAAGTTGTATTGGTTTCGTGCTATCAAATTGTGTGAATGAAAAAAATGTGTATATGTTTTCATATGTTGTGTTGGTTTCGGGCTATCAAATTGTTTGAATGCCACGAAATACACAATACAGCATAGCATTGAGCATTCACAAACAAACAAATGTATTCAATACAACATACACGTTACAAAGTTGTGTGAATTGCCCAAATATGTTGCGGCGTCAGTCGATATGAGCGGGATTTTTCGGTTAAACTCTAATGTTCAAATCGACTTATTTAAGTCCTGTTGAGCATACAACCCGATAATATTATCCCATCACTGCCTTACTAACTTACTTAATTGGCCATAACAACCCGTTTAACGGATTTCGGCCTGGCTCAGCACATCCTTCCAGGCGCCTCTGCTTCTTGCGCGCCTACGCCAGTTGGTCACACCAATCGATGACAGGGCATCCTCGATTTGGTCCTTCCAACGGATACAAGGTCGTCCTCTTCGCCGACTTCCGCAGATACCCTCATCAAATACTCGTCTCGCCAGAGCATCCTCATCTATTCGAAAGACATGGCCGAGCCAGCGCAGCCGCTGGATGTTCTATCCCATGGACGTTAAATTTGGGTTGTGTGTAGGGCTTGGAACCCACCACGCAAAAACATTCTCCAATAAAAACCACAACAATAGCCACCACTGCCTTGTGAATGCGAATAATAGCGAGTGGTCTCTTCATTATTCTGAAATAGATTAGGCAAATATGTAATTTAGAGATTATACGCTTTACTCAAGTGTGTTTGCGGTAATAGGGGTGGTCATATTCAAACATTACTATTATGCTGCTGTGCTGTTGCACAAACAATAAACTATTTGCCAAGTATGTATTGATATTAGCACTTGCTCGCTAATACTCAATTTTGCTTAGACTATCTATGTGTACATATATATACAGACTGTATGAAATATACTGGCATTTGACAAACAATTACTTTCAGTGTATGTTCAGCACATGATTTCTTCTCCTGTGTAAATACAAGTGCATATGTGCTGCTTTAATTAACGTAAGAGAAAGTAGGTACGCAGTTAATATTTCCTTTTAGCTTGTATTCACAGATATCAGGGTCATTTTGTCAAGATTGTGTGTATCAGGCCTGTGAATAATTGAACATTTTCTTGTTCTTTTATTTGCTCATCTATTTGCGCGTTCTTCAACTCTTCTGTTTAATAACGGAAATAATTAACACTTGACACTAATTTTGCAGGCATTTTATACTTAGAAAATTGAAAACCTTAACAATGTATAGTAATATAGGACACTTGGACACTTTTCAACAATTGTAAATTGTTTTCCATTTCAATTATTTGTTTATTTTTATTTCTAAAATTTATTCTCTTTTCGCAGCGTATTGCTTGTTTACAAATGAAGTCAAATGAAGATTCCAATAACTGAACATTTTTTTTTCTAATTGTAGAAGTCATCGTAAACTAACAGAGAATTACGGTCCTCTAGAAGCAAACACACTGAAAGAAATCAAAGTTTTTCTGCAACTACAAAGCTATGAAAATATTCTTCTTTTTCCAATTTTTTTTAATGCAATATTTTCTTCTTTTTCAAGGAACATATGCTTACAACAAAAACTAATCAAAAATACACACTTTGTAGCACTTTTAAGGAAAACGAAATATTCATTTCTCTACAGTTTTGCCACAGGAAATGAAAGTTTGCTGCTTTCATTTCAATTTCTTTCTTTTACACTTTGATTTGGTTTACTTTATTTTTTTCTTGTATTACGTTAAAATTATTAGACTTCTTGTGGGATGTTACACTGACTGCATGAACACTTTTGTCAGGTAGTCAAACTCATACTGTTTTAATCAACTAAAACAAAAGTTCGGAGAAGTAAAGGAATACTATTTGAGAACATGTTAGAAGTGCATTTATTGGAAGTAAATATTTGGGGAAATAAATATGAAAGAGTATAACTTGGGCAAAGATATTTAGAGGTTAGAATTGAAAAATAATAGGGAGTATGTTGGCTTATTGGACGTGAGGCCACGGTTCATACTCCAGATCAGACATCTGGCAAGAGAGTTAATAAAGTTGCCACGAAAAGTTTCTCAAAAATCTGTGGTTTGGAGTTGTGATAGATTCCGCCACTCATGTATGAAATTAAAACACACACAACATAAGTGGTGAGGGAACTTAGGTCGTAATCGTGAATGGACTGAAGAGTTATAATGATTAAGTATATATGTAGATATGTTTGTATATATATAAATAAGATTATAATAGCATTACCCTTCTGAATTATTTTTCATCGATTGTGACTTTTGACAAATTCTTCATATACATACGCTCGATACTTACATACATACATAATTGGCCATTACAACCCTTCAGTCAGGATTACGGCTTATCTTCTCACATCACTCATATTGTGTGCCTTCATTTTATACTTTAGTGGGGGACCTACAGTTCAACGTCGATTCCGAACGAGAGATTTTTGAGAAACTTCATGGCAAATTTTAATTACTCTCAGAGTTTTTGTCAGAAATCTGCTGAGATGAAGTAGCCGAAGAAATAATTTTTTTTCATATTTCGTTTTGATGTCTGGCCTGGGGCTCGAACCCATGCTTTACGTCTAATAAGCGAACACACTACCTCCTAGACTACGGCGACTAACAACGCTCGATACTTACTTTGAATAAGGATGACAACTTTTCAGTTATTCTTGCAAAGTCTCTGCAAAAACTTAAAGAGAGATAGGAGTAATGACTGCATAGCGTATATCAAATGGTACACGAAATATCCAATTTTCCACGACTCTGGTCCATAAATCAAGCTGAATTGGACCGTTAACATGGGTTATGTCGATCGTCGTGACTTGTGGTTTGTTCGCACACACTTGCGATTTAAGAAAATTACACTAGAAAAGTCTAACGGCGGTCAAATAACACGATCTATGTTCGAAGTCGCTGAAGTCTAGTTAGTGTTGTCTTGGCTTATCAGTTGCAAGGCAACCGTTCAAATTTCAGCTCAGACATCTCCAACAAAACGAAATATGAAACAAAATAATAATTTTTCAGTGACTTTGGAGTATATTTTTTCCAACAATTTATCTCAAATACTTTTAACCTTCATATCGCTAATCAAAAAAAAGAAACAAATGCGATCCAGAGTTGCAATAGAAAAAAATTAATTTAAAATTTGTTGAATTATTTATTAAGAAGAAAACAAAAACTGCAAGTATGTTGTATTGTAAATACTTTACATTTTTGGTCAACAAATCGCTAAAACTAGAAGGATATTAAAATATTTTTCTATTGAATTTTTAATAAAATCTATAAGAATCAACCGTTGTTGCATGTTTCTATGGCTCTACACATTATTAATATTAAAAAGGGATAAATTATTCTTATTTTCTTTTTTTTTTAAACATTATTGCTTTCTACACAACTGCAACTACAAGTTAAGTTATATTTGAAACTAAAAAACGTTTTCATTTTTTGCATACTCAAACAAATAATATGGTATGTGCCATAAACTAGATGTACATATACAAAGATAAATCGATACATTGTAATACCTATCCTATTCCATTCCATACTTCCTTCCGACTTTCTATTCTATCTTAATATTTTTGCAATAATTTTTGCATTTTTCTGCATATATTGCCCTGATTTTACCATAAAAACTGATTGTAAATCAAAGAGAAAATTTATGATACATTAAACTGAAAAAGAGAGGAGAAATTGCAGAGGAAATCCATACAATAATTGCAGTAAAAGTGGACAATAAATTGCACACAGAAATATTGCCAGACATAACAGACAGAAACCTGATAAGAATAAACAAATTCTAGTGCAAGACTATGCTGCAGACAACATACTTATCCCTTCTGCATCCCTTCGATATGTGCCCTTCCTATGATCCTTTGGGTCAATATGACCCAACATTAAAATGTAAACAAAATCTCATATTTAATATAAGAAAATGATTTGTTTTTTGTTTTTTTTTATTTAGAATAATGAAAAATAATGATAACTAAAATAAATAAGCCCTTCCTGAGCTATTATTAATTATTATTGCCTAAAACTGCACCGACCTCGAAATGGAACAAATTGTTCATCTACAGTAACATTTTCAACACTTATCCCAAACGTTTCTTATCGGTGCTAGTTTGTCACGAAGTCTTCTTTCTTCGCTAGCTTCAGAGCTGTCAAACCGTAGACACTTTGATATGCCCGCAAATCGCTTTAGACTCACTGTTGCTCGAAAAACAGGTCTTCCGTTTTTTTTCATACGACAAGCTAGTGAGATTTTCTCCATGAGATTTATAAACCCCAGCCATTATTTGTAATACAATATATGTATCAAGCTCTATCATATCAATGTCTTGCCAATTATTTCCATATAAATCTACACCTTTTTGATTTGTCATTTGAATCACAATATTTTTTATATTTGGTTATATAAACAAATCGAACGAAGACTTTATATCTGTCACCATAGAGGTTGCTCTTTTGGTAGGTCCAGGCTTATTCAATGATTTATCGGTAACCTGCCTATTTGAAGTAGTGGTAGTTCTTTCCAAACTAAACTTTTGTTTTTTGATAAATATGCAGTGCTGTGATCTATTTCTACCGCATCTTCCAACTCCATGCTTTCAACGCTATTATTTGATGATGAATTTGGTTCGCCGTTTGCATCGCTATCGGGTGAAAAATTTCATCTTCATCACTATCATCAAAAATATCATCATCTTCGTCATTCATTATTTGTTGCAACTGAAGATCACTAAGAATCTGAAGCAATTTCATTATGGAACAACCAAGTATTAGAAATTTTATTTTACAATACTTACTTTTCTTCTTTCTGACATTATGTAAAACTATTCGATTATGATGAATTACAAAAAAATATATACGTATGCACTCTGATCACCAAAAATTAAGCTGAACTCATTGAAAGAAAATATTCTGAGACAAAAGTTCAAGCGAAATATTTTTATTTCATATACTAAACGTGAAATCATCGAATTGCAATTTGAATGAACTCTTTTGTGTACACAGTTCAAGTGTCAATGCGTTGGCATATAATCATAAAACAAATTTCAAGAGATACTTTTGCGAGATTCCCCAAATCCTCACTTTGAATATAATAAAATTTTGAATGAAATAATATTTTTGGAAAGCGATTTTATTGATTATTTGACTGAAAAAATTATTGATCGGTGATTCTGTATTGTAAACTTGTAATATCGCATGTTGGGTCATATTGACCCCAAGGATATTAAATGTATGTAAATCGTGTTTTGAAATGTGGAGGGGGGAGGAAAAAATTAAATTTTATTGTTTTCTTTTAAAAGCATAGTTTTTGTGCCTGTGATGGATAAATTAAAATTTCACGATCATATCTTATAATTAAATGGAAAAATTTTGCGTTTGAAAATCAAAATTGGGTCAAATTGACCCAAGGAGTGCAGAAGGGTTATACAAGCCTTTCATATACAATTACAGAGAAATATTGAAAAAGCAAAATGAAATAAAATATGTTTCCATTTGCTATACAAGTATTTACTTCGATAATTCCAAAGAAATTTCTGACAGTGTTTCAGCTTTTTGTTGGTTGCAATAAATGCCTGTAACTTAAGAAGTTATTTGGCTTAGACGTCGCTAAGTATAGATTTTGTTTTATATCTTACAAGTGATAATGCGTCTTGCGTTGGTGGTACAATGACCTTTAAACTTACCATATCCCTTTGTCTTCTATGTTACAATGATATGCGTATTTACATATTTAATTCAATAATCCTGTATATTTTTGCTAATTTAGCTGCTATAGAGCACACTCTTAAAAATGCAGTACGTAAGTCAATTGATAAGTAAATATAATTCACCACTATTGAACAAAAATAATAAAGGTCAAAATTGTAAGTAGTCACCGTAGTCTAGTAGATAGTGTGCTAGCATATCACATGTGATTCTACGGTTCAAACCCCAGGTCAGACAACTCCAATAAAAGGTAGGTAGGTAGAAGTGACTGTCCCCTCGAGGGATTCATGAGGGGACACACTTTGGCCGCATACATGGCCAATTGTGATACCACAGTTTTTCATTCTCCCCTATTCCAGGGACCACTCGGAGCTTCCGATGAAGCGACTCAGACTGCCAACATCTAGATCCTCCATGTAGTACCCAGGCACCTCTTTCTCCTATGAGCAAATGTCGCACATATGCACAATAGGTGAAGAATAGTCTCATCCTTCTCCTTATATCCTCCTCCCATAATAATGCTGATAACAGTGCTGAACCTACTTATTTGGAGTTTAAGCAGAGTCGTAGTGCACCGCCTATCCAGCCTTGGCCAGATTTTTTGCGCCGTTCTGCCCTTGTCTGAAGCTGCCCACCTACTGTTGACAACATCTACGATTGCATTGTCAATTATAAGCTTGCAGGTACCCAAAGAGATCCCTAAAGACAACACTCTCTCAGAAAGTATATGGGAAATAGTATTGTTGATAAATTGAATTATTCTTCTCTTTAGAAGAGACGCTGCTTGGCCGTACTCTGATATTTATTGCTGATAAAAATTATGCTCACCGAGAGGTACGTTTCATATGTCCTTTCTTTTGAAAATTCCGAATCAATGCTGTACACTTGTTTTTTTCTGGTCTTCGAACCTACATAGCATACATAATTGGTCATTACAATACTTCAGTCATACGACATAGCTTCTCATAGGACACACAATTGTGTGTGACAAAAAAGGCGGAACCTACAGTTCAAAATCGACTTATCATGATAATTTTATTAACTCTCAGAGTTTTTACCAGAAATCTGCTGAGAAGAAGATTTTTAGATTTCGTTTTGTTGGAGGTGCCTGACCAGGGGTTTGAATCGCGACCTCACGCCTAATAAGCCAACACTCTACCTACTAGACTACGGTGACTTTGTAGGCCTAATTATGTATATAAGAAATAAAAAACACAGAGCATTTGTGTTTGTAATTTCAAATTATTTTAGCCGAATTATTCGCATGTCAATTTAAATGAAATTTGGCCCAAGTAATATATATACAGTCCTTAAATGCTATAATGAATGTGATGAGCCAAGAAGCACCCGAGTTATTTTGATATAAAATTGTAGAGCCTTTGCAAGTGTAAAACTTATTATTTTAAGCGCTATTTTCTCCTATTACCCTCTCTTTATTTTAAACATTGTGTTGTTACACTCAACATTTTCTTTCTTGTTGAGGCTACTGCTGCCGCTATTGGCTTTAATACTTCTTGTCGTTGTTGCTGTTATCATCCATCGTTACATTGTTTAGCAGTCAAGCGAAATACTTGTTGTTGAAATTCTGTAAATGACATTAAATCCGAAGTGATAAACAACAACAGCAGCGAGAACCACAAACGCAACACTATGAAATGCATCAACGAGAAATATTGTTGCATTAAAGTTTTGTAAAATACATCAATTAAGTTGAAACTCCTTCTTTTTTCATTCCCTTTTATTGCAAAGACAGTGCCTCCTTGTTTATAACCATTAAAAAGATAGGCAACAGCTGTATAATTCGCTGCTACACCAGCATTCCTTATTCTTTTGCCTCTGAGCAATAATGACTTTGTAGAAGTTTTTTATGAACTTTTAAGATTTCGTTTTAAGTTTTATTCGTAATTGGATTAAAACAATGAAAACTAATGAAAAACTGCATTTTTTTCTTAACGCTGGCAATTACGTGCATGCGTACGTATGAGTGATATTTTTTTAATTTGCGTGAACATAGTGTTACTCATACGACAAGGGGGTTTCACTGACTTTTAACGCAAAATGTATAACAAACTGGTGTGAGACTTTTTTAGCTATTTAAGTTGATTTAAAACGATTTCCAGTCTGTGACAGTGTTATAAAAAATTTATAAAACGTTATAGTTTTTCCTTAAGATTAGGTAGAGTCGTTGGTAGCCGGCCGTCCATCTAAAGCCATCCATCTGCCATTGAAATTCTTAAGACATGACCAGCCTTTATTTATGTCTGCAAACTGAAAGATATCAAGATTGTAGGGTAGACTTAAAATAAGCTGACTTTGAATTTCATGGTGAGAATTTCAAGATGGAAATATGAAACAGGAAGAATTATATAGTTTCCCCAGCTCCAAAGGATTTCTCAGACGTCCCATATATTCAACAGTTCTATCATCGATTAAGCTATGAATCAGAATTTTTAAGATTTCATTTTCTTTTATGGTCCCGCGATGCTGAATAGGATTCGGAAATCTTGATGAGTGACACCCACAATAATTTTCATTAATTCTTGGCCCTTTTCCCAGTTATATTCGAAATGGCTCCATAATAAATATTTGATTTGCATCTCAGTAATATTCACATCCAATTCACTTCTTACACGAACATCCCACATTTGATTATCATTAAAGTCTGAATGTTCTTCTTACAACAATCGGGTGCCTCGATAGTATAGTAAGAACATATGTACATACATAATTGGTCATTATAACACTTTAGTCAGGATTACTACCGTGAAGCTTGGTAGCTCCACTTATTTTGTGTGTGTGTGTTGGGTGGCAGCAAAATCTGCAGTTTAAAGTTGGCTCTGAACGACAGATTTTTGAGAAACTTTTCATTGCAATTTTATTTACTCTAGTAGCTTTTGCAAGAAATTTGCTGAGAGGCAGTCGTCGAAATATTTTTTCATATTTCGTTTTGCCGAAGATGTCTGGCCTGGCGTTGGAACCGTAGCATCACATCTAATAAGCCAACACATTAATTTCACACAAACTTTTCAAATTTAAATTACGCAATCTGTTATTATATTTATGGAACTCAATGCATTTCTTATTAGCCATAATTTGTAGCTTGATGACAATTGCTTGTCCAACTGTTGACAGTATACCCAAATATTGTAAAGCCTTCGGATCATCAGTATTGATTTTATCAACATTTTTTACAAACTTATTGCTTCACAATTTACCGTAAGTGATAACTCATCATCCATATTGTAATTTTTTAGTATATGGAAATGGACACATACATACATACATAATATATATCTATATACATATATAATTGGCCATTACAACCCTTCAGTCAGGATTACGGTCTAGCTTATCACACCACTCATGTTGTGTGCCTTAATTTTATACGTGAGTGGTGGGACCTACTCCGAATGACATATATATGAGAAACTTTTTCATGGCAGGTTTATTTACTTTTAAAGTTTTTGCCAGAAACCTGCTGTGAGGAAGTCGCCGAAGAAATATTTTTTTTCCATATTTCGTTTTGATGTCTGACCTGTATGTCTAATAAGCCAACACATTACCTACTAGACTACAGCGACTACATACATAGCATACATAATTGATCATTACAACCCTTCAGTCAGGATGACGACATAGCTTCACACATCACTTATTTTGTGTGTGTTAATCTTATACATGAGAAACTTTTCATGGCAATTTTATTTACAGAATTGTATCATTTCGGTTTAATTCAAGTGAATCTAAATGGATTCAAGGCTTCTAAGCAAGCATATATTTATTCTACTCCCTGGCTTGTGTCCACATTCATAACAAAATTACATGTTTTTAATGACTCTTAGCGTAATTAACTAAGAAGATACTAAGAAAAGTAAATCCTTTAAAGTTTTTTTAATTATATGACTTGTATTATAATAAATTGTAATCATATAATCAACCATAATGGATTGCTTTTTAACCAATATTCGCCTTCCCTTAATGGCTGTGGGTTATATAGTTAAATATCAGGCTGACTCTTTGGTTTACTGGTTGTCTTCCAGTTTTCATATGTTTTGATAAGTAACAGAATTCGAAAAAGAATAATTCAATACTATTGTATGACTAAGGAATACATGTAAGTATTTTAGATATACATACCAAATATGTGCGAATGAAATTAAATTTACGAATATATTTGACACCCCCTTTGAATATTTATTCGGAATTTATCTGCGTCTGTTTGTGATTTTTATTCTTAACAAATATTCAACTAGACGCATAAATCAAATCAAATGTCAAATACCTTGAATTGTGTCTTTAATCTCACATACATTATACTAAACAAATATCTGTTTTTTTGTTTCTTTTTTCAGTGTTTGTTACTATCGGATCTTCCAACAGAGCCTTTTAAACTTTGAGAGCTGGTAACGGCAATTTTGTTGAAGGTATATGTATCAAATTAGTTCTCATTTAGTCAGTTTGTTTTGTTAACTGTCACTATGGACGGATATAGCATTAAACAACGCGTGCAAATAATAGAATTATTTTATCCAAATTGGTCTTTTCTTCCGGCAAATTATCAAACGCTTTAGCCATTTTACAGTAGCCATCAAGGGCAACAGTCGTACGTCAATGAAGTTTCTGCATTAAATTTCGCTGATATCTGGAAAGTGAGTAATTTCCGGACGCATACAACAACTTATCATTTCGCAAACCCCTACTTGGCGAATATTGCGTCAAGACTTGGGTCTGCAGTCGAACAAATTTTAACTGACCTAGCGACTAAAATTATCATAGACAACTATGTGTGTTAGTTAAGAGTCTAGAGCAGTTAGCGAATGACCTTAATTTGGATCGAAAAATTATCTGCAGTAGAAGGTTCATTTCAGGATAAAGGAGTACGTGAACAAACAAAATTGTCGGATTTGGAAAGATAACAATCCACATGAGATCGAACAGCATTTAATGTATCCCGACAAAGTGACTGTTTCATACAGATTTTGGACGGATGTCGGCAACGCCTATTTTGGATAAAATAACGTTCACCAGGCCATTACTGCCACTGGCGACTGATCACTACCAAATACTTTTAGCCCAAATTGTATGATCCAACCAGGTCCAGTTGGTTCAGCAGGAAGTTACTACAGGTCGCATAGCTCATGTGACATTTTTTGACGATGGTTATTTTGAGAGGATGGTCATCACAGTTTAAAGTGCTGTAGACTAGCCACCGAAACAGAGCGCTTGATCCTGTTGATCGTTTTATTTGGGATTTTCTTCACCGCAGATATTCTTGGGAATATAGCCTAAACCCATAACATTCTTGAAAGTAAATATGAACAATACCATATCAATACGAGAGTCATAGTAAATTAAACATTTTGGAGGAGCTGTACTCAGAGAATTAGTGGCGGACATTTAAGTGTTGTTATTTATATTCCTCATATAATGGCATCAATAGGTCTTTCAAAAGAACAAAAAATTTCCATGATATTTCACACACAGTTTGTTTCATTAAATTTAAAGAGAAAAAACGCTTAATAAAAGATCCGATATTTATCTATAAAGAATGCGTTTCCATTAACATATGAACTTTGTAAATAGTATAAATTATTCCATTATACATATATTTGACATTATAGATTTGTATTTACGTTAACAAAAAAAAAACTGATTAAATGCAAGGACATACAAATACGATTGATACGATATCGATTATATACGTAGTATAAATATAAATTGGTTTTCTTTGTAAACGACTTGAAGTCAAAAGTAGAAAACAGTTGTGATTGTGTTGCTTTCGAAAAGATTTAAAGATTTATTGTTTGTTTCATTTGTGTTGGAAGTAAATTCTTCTCCGCGCTTATATTTATTCTGTATATATCGCTGTAGTCTAGTCGGTAGTGTTGGCTTATTAAACTTGGGGCCATGGTTCAAACACCAAGCCAGACTTCTCCAACAAAACGAAATAAAAAAAGAAATATTTCTTCGTCGACTTTCTTTCAGCAGATTTCTAGCAAAAACTCTGAGAGTAAATAAAATTATTCATTACATTTAGTAGTTTGGAGTCGACTTCAAACTATATAAAATTAACACATAGTAAAATTAACAAATAGTGCTGACTAAAGGGTTGTAATTATGTACGTAATAAAGAAACAAAATATAATATCAAAATGTTGAAATTCAATGTTGAAATTCAAATATTTTCAAGTTGAGATATTAGATTTTGAACCGCCCTAATCCTTAGAATTTTATTTATGTAAATACGTGTATTTATTTAATATTAAAAAAAATTGTAATGCTTTATAAAACATTCTATATTCTTGCGAATATTTTCATCTTGTTTGCCCTTGATGCTGATGATATTGAAAAAAAGGAATTTTTTTTTAAATAAACAGGAATACTTTTTAAATACTGATGAATGTAAAGCGGCAGAAAAAAAAAGAATTTTTTTTTTTGCAAAAATATATCATGTGACACAACATGTTGCTTTTGATGTTTTCTGATGCATTCAATCATCGTATTTTAAAACAGCAAACAGAAATAAAATCCAACAGAATAATTTAAATACCTAGGGTATGCAACTATACATATGCATCTATACATTGGCATAAATTTAAATATTTTACGAGGATTGTGAAATACTTGTATGCTTTTGATATTAAAAGATTTATATTGTAACTGCTGCTGTTAAATATTTTATTATTTTTCGAAAACTGTAAGAAATCATACATTCGTTTAAGCGTCCCTCGTATATATGAATTTTAAAATTGTATTTTTCTATTTACTCATGTAAATAACATCACATGTTTAGTCCTACCATCATTCAACTCACGACATTCTATCGCTTTTCTCTGTAGGATTTTAAATATAAATGTATGAATAAGCATCAACATTTTCATTATCATACAATCATTAACATACAAATCATTATTTTCTCCTTATGTTTAAATTCAAACCTCCAGTCAGGATTATGACCTGGCTGCTCATGTATGTGTATGAATTTCATACGTGAGTAGCGGGACCTATAGTTTAAAGTCTACTCCGAACAACAGATTTTTTGAGAAACTTTTCATGGCAATTTTATTTACTCTCAGTGTATTTGTCAGAAATCTGCTGAGAGGAAGTCGCCAAACAAATATTTTCTCCATACTTAGGTTGTCTAAGCAAGCCGGGTATCTCTAAAGTAGATAGTGTGACACTGGACGGTTACCCTGATTCCTGGATACCTGTGCACAATAACATTGAAAGAAAGAATGAAACGAAGAGCAAAAATATGGATTAAATTTACTGGCATTCATCTATAAAGAACGCATAGCATCATTCGTTTGCAAATGAAAGATGGGATGAAGAACTCACTTTCAGAGAGAGCACACACTTCTCGCCTAGAATGCAGAACAAAATTTGCAGTACACCACCTTAGGTTCCTAACACTTGCTTCTAGGTGCACATGCGTAGAGACTGGAAATATTTCAAAACGACTTCTACAGAGTCTGTAACAGAAAGGAAGAATAGGAGACAGTAGAAAACCTTTTCCGTCATTTTCGCGTGCTTGCGAACCAAAGAAGAATAATTCTAGGCCAGAATTTATTGACAACACTTGTCTAGCCAATATGATATAAATAGGATTCACACGGATATGCTATAAACACAATAAACGCAACGTATCAAAAATAGAATACATATGTGTATGCGGATGTGATTATTTTAAATGCAATGCGTCAGCAAACGAATTGTTTTTGCAAAATTGCTGTGTTTACTGTGTTGCGTTTATTGTGTTTTCAGCATTATAAAACTCTCGCGAAGACTAGGAAATGCCAGCGAGCAGTTGTAATTTGTATTTGACGAAAAACGTAATATCGGTACATATTACAAAAGGACCGTATAGAACCAAGCTGTTCCCATTCTGTCTGCTACTAATAAAGCCTAATCTAACCTATGGAAACTATTTTTAATTAAAGCAAGATTATTTGGATTATTATTTCATCATAATTTCACTACAGTATTGAGGAACAGATTGTGTTCTATTCAACTACAACATTTCATTGATAATTTAATATTAATAAAAAGAGAAATAAACTTTCAAGCCGAGTACTTTTGGAAAAAAAATCTGTAATTTGATTAAGCTCTGTGAAAATTATTTCCATTCAATGCTATGTTCACAGGCACCCACTATTTGTTTATCAGAATATAAAATAAAAGGAGAGGGTGGTATCAGAAGTTTTAAAATTTTTTTTTCCTGTATTGTTGTTTTTATATTCTATCGATATGCGTGGGCAAACAATAGAAAACGTTGCATTAAAGTAGGAAAATATGATGCGGTAACAATTGATTTTTTTTTTTTTTTTTTGTGGATTTCTAAAATTCTAGAGTATAAATGGCAGTATAAATTCTATTGTTTGATTTTGTATATGAAATTAAAGATTTTCATTTCCGTTCATTCTCAACCGCAAACAATACCGATGCAGATTTGTATGGTAAACGGAAATTTTTTATTACTTTTGTTTTAAATTTTATGTTTGTCGATTTCTAAATGTGTGCATGAATGAATTCACATGTGGTGGTTTGTTATCTTCTTTTTCGAGAACTTTTTTTTTTTTGTTTAAAGCACTTTCTTTGTGTGGATATAAAACAAACCGTGTTTTTCGTATTCAAATTAAAAAATAAAAAAGAACGTGAGATATTATCAAAATTAAGTTTTTTCCATTAAATTTTGAATTTAAATTTGAACGTAACGCACTTAAAAAACATTCTGAACTACTAAGTAATCACAACCTTGCCTATAGACTTTTAAGAGTACGATTAAAGGTGTTTGCAACAATGCAATATCATAAATAAAAACCACACTCTGATTCAATAGCATGGCCTTAAGCAATTTGGGTTGAAGTTTTGACCACCAAAGCTTACTTGAGCACAGAGAGAGACCTGCCGACACAGGTCTCTGCGTAGTCCCTTTACAAACCAAATCCCATTAAACTAATCGAAGAAGACGCTCAGGGCAGGAGCTGCACACTAAAGCAGAAACTCCATTGTTTTATTGGAGCACTAAAGCAACTGATTCAAATGCGTATTGGCATATTAGACATAAAGCCACAGTTCAAGAAACTTGAGGTCAGACATCTTCATCAAAACGAAATATGAAAAAAAAACTCTGAGAGTAAATAAAATTGGCATTTAAAGTTTCTCAAAAAAAAAAAAGAAAAAAAACCAAGCGTTTGGAGCCCTCACACATGCATAAAATTAACACATAAGTGGTCTGGGAAGTTAAGTCGTAACAGTGACTGAAGGGTTGTAGTGACCAATAGTTTATGTATGTGTGTATTGATTTACTAGAGCACTAAAACAACTGACTCAAATTAAATCTCATCACATAGTATTCCCTCTTCCCGTCCAACCACTGGCAATTTTTCTAATCTAAATGTTGTTCATATAAAACAAACTGATCTTTGCGCCTCTGGGCTTAGAAGATAATTTTAAATTTTCGATTAATCAATTCATAAATAGCTAGGAAATTCTGAAGAGAACATATTTGATTCCTATTTGAGTATGCTTGCAATAGGTCTGTTCCCCAGTCTAACATGAAGATTTGATTTTAACTGTGGCTACTTTTAAGCACTTTGTGAAATGCTTAATTTTAAAAAAAATTTTAAATTTATTAAACCGTTTTAGACGTTTCCATTTCATTTATTAAATTCGTCAACATGCAACAAATTTCCCATCATTCCCATATGTTGATAATTTCATTGCCTCTCAAAGGTCATCCGTATCTCTATCGGTATAAATTTTTCCTTTTTTTTTGTTTTTGCCAAGAAAAATTTTTTTTCTGGAATTTGCAGAGTTGCATGTCATGTGATTGTATGTTGTCACCACAAAAATACTTTTCAATCAAAGAGCTACAGTTGTCTATCTCTGGTTATACTGGTTAACAATAATGCCAGGCATGTAAAGCGGTTTGAATGAAAGTGGAAGTTGTGTCAAAGATATTCCTGTCAGCACACACGTTATACTGGGAATGTTTTCATTTGATTGTTTGAAATATTTATACGGGTTTTTACAAACTTTTTATTCTTTAAATTTGCGCATAAAATGAACACCTGACACTTTACTTACGATCTAAACTGTGAGTATGAATTTCCGTGTGTAGATACTTTGTGCCAGATTAGATCCGAGTCGTTGAGCAGCTCACACAGCTGACTGATCGAATGCGGATATCATCGCCAACTCGCACTGCATCGAAGATCTTACGTAGAACTTTTCTCTCGAATACTCTCAAGGCTTCTGCATCAGTGCTTAATAGTGTCCATGCCTCTGCACCATAAAGAAGCACGGGGAGAATGAGCGTCTTGTAGAGTATTGGTTTTGTCGTACGAGAGAGGTTTCTGCTACTCAATTGCCTATTGAGACCATAGTAGCACCTGTTGGCAAGAGTAATCCTGCGCTTGATTTCCAGACTGACTTCATTTTTGGTGGTAACGGCGGAGCCAATATAAAAAATGCATTGACTATATCGAAAGTATAGTTATCGGCCGTAATCTGCGATCCAATACGCCACATGTACCTACTTGTCGACAACGTATACATAGGTTCGATGGAGGAAGAATGGACAATTCCTACCTTGACGGAGCTGGAGCAAAAACACGATGCCTTATGGGGCTATCAAAGGCTTTATAGCCGACAAAAAGATTGTGTATGTCGACTTGTTTTTGTGTTTCTTCTCCAGGATTTGACGTGGTGTGAAGATCTGGTCGATAGTGGAATTGCCAGGCCTGAAGCCGCACTGATAATGTCCAATCAGTGTTTTGACGAGTGGCTTCAGCCATTCACACAATAGGCCCGTAAGAACCTTATATGCGATAGGGAGAATGCTTATACCCCTGTAGTTGCCGCATATCGTTCAGTCTCCCTTTTTCAGGACAGCACAGTGGTCACTGGGGTTCCAATCGTTGGGAGTATTTTCCTCTAGCCATATTTTGTAAGTAAGTTGGTGCATGCGCCTTACCAACTCATTACTTCCGGTCTTAAACAATTCAGGGGGATGGCCATCAGAATCTGCAGTTTTATTATTTTTAAACGCATAATCGTTACTTTGACCTCTTCATGGCTAGGCGGCAGAATCTCTACGCCGTCAACATCGACCGGGTTCGGTACAACGTTATCAATGGCGGTATTGGCATCGTCATAGTCTTTAGCAGCCTGCGAATCTGTGAGAATGATGCTTATCATCTTTGCAGGAATACGCTCCGGCCTTAAAGCCTTTGGTTAGATACTTAATCTTTTGATAAAATTTTCGAGCCTCATTCCTACATCTATACATCTCAACTTCCTCACGCTCTCGCCTTTCCTGCTCTTTCTCCTTGCGTCAGAAAAGACGTCTCTCATTCCTTCACCTCTCTCTATAGTTCTCGACAATGGCTAGCGACTTGGTGAATTAATGATGAATTTAAATACTTTTAGTTTTTAATCCCTTAATAGTAACAGTTTCTAACTAAAAACGTTAATTTATTATACTTTATTGCTATTGAAAACTGTTTGGCAACCAAAATTTGAATTTAATTTCAAAATGCAATAAATTCTTAGCAATACTTCAAGAAAAAGGGGACAACGAGGTTAAGCCATTGAAATGAATGTGATGAATAGGCACTCATTGCCATTTAATTGCTTGCAGACGATTGTATGCAAGTAAAACAACAACAATTGTATGCATTTGCTAATATACTAACTTTTGCATTTACACGCACAGCACACATATCAATGTTACAATAGCGAAGTAGTATGTGGGATGGATACCGGACAAGAAAATCTGTACAAGTAATTTACCAAGTACAATTGTGTTGTATTAATTGCTAGACTCTTCACCAGTCCTTAGCAGCAAAGCCGCTAAATAGTTCTGTATATTATCCTTATCTACAAGCTACAAGGGTATGTCCCTTTAAAAATGTAAACAATTTTGATGGACTTGGAACAGGAGCGGGAGTTTTTGGTCTCACAATATGCGAGTATATATATGTATATGTATAAAAGCATTGGGGATCTCGCGAGTAGTTTACAATCACTGGTATTTTATAATGTAATAAGTAATAAATCTATCAGTGGGGAAACTTTCCCACAAACTAAAGCTGCAAATAGTAGCAGTTTCATGCACAGTCGTTTAATTCATTATACCCCCAAACCATTTTACAATTTGTCGCTCATTGTAAAATCAAATGTAATTTACAAAATGACTGTTATGGCTCCCCAATGAATGGAGATGGATTGTAATAAACTCATAGACTTTTGAACGCAACGTTACTATTACCATGATGTCTAGGAAGAGAATACATTTACAAAAATTAAAATATTTAGAATTGTTCGAAGGCAATTACGGAAGTTAAATTTTTGTATTAATTTTCCGATTTCCTGTGTAATTTTCTTTTAATTATCAGTTTTATTACATAGGAATCTAACTCTTAAATATACAATGGATGGTTGTAGGAATTTGAGCCGCATTATATAGGAATAGAGGTCCAAACAATTAATCGTTGCTTTCTATTTGTGAATTTTAATAACCGAGATTAGCCAAGTTAAGCAACCACGAATTCATATTTAACAGATAGAAGCCAAAATATCAAATGAAAAATGGAAGACTGCCAACGCTTAAAAAACTAGTACTTATCAATCCTGTTTACACATAACCAATACAATCATCTCTGTCAAATACATATATCTCAACCAAGTCCAAAATATGCAAATATTCTAGCGAAGTCAAAGGAAGTATTTTTACGTCAAATGATATTTGATTGGCCAAGAGTCAAGAGTGGTTCTCTTTAAAGATCTTCATCGTTAATTACAATGTAGAATTTCTAATGAAACAACTTTCATTAAGCGCTTCTCTTCTTTAAATTTGAATAAAACAACGTGAGTGTGAAAAGAAGTTGGAAGTGGCCGTAGTCTAGTAGATAGTGTCTTGGCTTATTCGACGTGAGGCCACGGTTCAAACCCCAGCAACAAAACGAAATATGAAAAAATATATCATCGGCGACTTCCCCTTAGCGTTATCTGGCAAAAACTTTGAAAGTAAATAAAAATTTCCATGAAAAGTTTCTCAAATCTGTCGTTCAAAGTCGACTTTAAACTGTAGGTCCCTCCATTTATGGATATAAATTAACACTCACAATATAAGTGGTGTGACAAGCTAGGTCTTCTGACCTGACTGAAGAGTTGTAATGACTCCTGATATGTGTGAAATATCATTATATGTGGAATATAACATCGTTTAAATGATGTGATGGCCTGGAAAAATATATGGACCAATGACGCCCGCCAGCCCAAAATATACATTAAACAAGATTTTTTTTCTCATATTGTTGTTCTCATATTTCCGCAGAATTTGCCAAGTTGTGGTTTGTGAAAGTCCACATCTTTATCAGCAATGCGTAATTGACAGTCTCGGATTCTACTAAGCAATCTCACAGACGTCAGCTATGTTCTCGATAGATCTTGCATCTTGTCGTTATTCAATCGTTTATTAAGCCAGTGGAGACGAGTTTCGTACTACATTGGGAATAGTCCTATTGGTTGGCGAATCGTTTATTAAACCAGTGGAGACGAGTTTCTAACTACTTTGGAAAACAATTTTATTATTAGCACATTCAATGGAATATTGTGAACGTGGATGATTTCGTAAAACAGACTGAATAAATATTAACTAATTTGACAGCTGCAACTTCAATAGAGGGCAGAATGCCCTGTTGGAGGACCCGATACAAAGATATCTTACAAAAGTATTATTCGACCATATGTTATTTGCAACACACGAATTGCTATTAGTTTCTGCATCATCTAAAGCTAATGCCTCATAAAAATTTATGTTATTTGTAAGTACGGGTCAGACGTTTATTTTTATGCACCATAATAAATCAGAAGCTAAGTCTCTAGAGCTTCTTATCTGAGCAATTGCTCTCAATCGCTATATCTGCAACTTTAAATAAGAATAGTGAGATGACAATTTTTTTTAGCTTGTAGCCGAAATGCTCAATCAGGTTACTGCGTTTGCTATCTGATCATGTTCATGGGTCAAATTAGAATATCACAACATTCCATCACGGCTGGTGACTATATGCAGCAATGAAGTGTATTCTTTTATCGATACCTCTAATGTAGAAGCCGCTCTTGAATTCGATTTCAATTACTTCACGTAGGAACCACTCTTGAATTCGATTTTAATTCCTTCACTTAAATATCCTTTATAGACATGAAGGGAGAAACCGCTACAGAACGACAGAGTTAAGCCCCGATTAGCCATACGTCCACGGAACGTACTTTCGTTTTTAGACTACGAAAAGCAATGAGAGCGATTATCGAACCGTAATAATATTTCGGTAAACATTTACATATTTACATTTCGTTTGGCTAACCGGAACTTTAGAAGTTAACACATCTGCTTTACAATAGAACACATCATTTTAAACAACTGGGCTAATGGTATCTATCAATAAAAATAAATTGTATTGCATAAGTGACTGTGTGCAATTCTTTCGTTTTCAAGTTATATACGCTATAAATCGCTAACATAATACTGTTACATACTAATCCAGTATTAATGAAAAATTCGACACAGTCCGCTTAATTTATTGTAAATGAATGCCGTCGACCACCATTTCTGTACAGCATTGAAGTTCCATTGTGTTCAAAATATTTACAATTTTTAATTGTAAATACATACATACCTACATGCATATACTTCGTGTGTTTAAATAATTTAGTGTCAAGCCTTTAGCTGAAATTGTAATAGAAATACGAGTACTGTGATATTTTATTGTTTTAATATCACACACACACATACGCATACACACTTAGTGCTTAAATAACTGTTGGGACTGCAAACAATGCAACGCCAGATATATTTTTGTTGTGTTGAATTCCTATTTTCAGTTTGTTATCCTTTAGAGATTTATAAATATTTGAGTTTTATTTTGAATTTATTTCGTCTTTTTTTAATTAAACCAAATGTGCAGTGCTGTGAGATTATATTGTGTATTGAATTAAATTTTAAATAAATTTTATTAAATAAGGATTGAAAATAATTGTTTTAATTAAATAGTTCATAGCAGAAAACAATCAATTACTTAAGGAGCCAATAAGGATATCCTCAATTCAGTGTAATAGGCTGCATCAAACGCTCACTAAAACAATATCAGATGGAATGAGTGAGTAAGTTTGGAAATTGTAAGGAAGAACCACATGCATGCACAGTCTTAGTTACTTATGCTCATCATGTGGAAGAGTTGTGTAGTAAATTAAGCACTTACACATACATACATAATTGGTCATTACAACTCTTCAGTCAGGATGACAACCTAGCTTATCTCACCACATATTTTGTATGTGTTAATTTAATACAGTGACGAGACATACAGTTTAAAGTTGACACCGAACTACAGTTTTTTTTTTTTTTTTTTTTTTTTTCGAGAAACTTTTCATGGCAATTTTATTTACTCCCAGAGTTTTTGCCAGAAATTGATGAGGGGAAGTCACCGAAGAAATATTTCTTTCATATCCGAGGCCTCATGTCTAATGAGCCAACACACTATCTACTAGATTAAGGCGACTTCAAAAACAAAATCATATGGAATGTTGAGCCCATCAATAGCTAATCTCGGAATTAGAATGAAGAACCACATGCATTCACAGATTCATACACTTTCATGCCTATCATGTGAAAAGCTGTGTAGCAAATTAACACTTATAGCAATGAAAATTAATTGTTCTTATCGAGTTTTTCCTTTATACCACCGTTAGGATAGACCATATTCATGCTCCATAGTGTAGTATATTGGAAATAGGAGGATAAATTGTGGATGGGGATAGGTAGGTAGGTAGGTAGAGGTGGCTGCCCATCCTAGAAACATTTTTGGATGGACTCACTTAGGCCGCATTGGGTCCATTGTGCTACCACAGTTATCCGTTATCCCCTAATCTCGAAACCACTCGGAGTTCCTTATGAAGCGATTCAGGCTTCAATCCTTGACAGTTCCTCCAGATCATCCATGTAGTAAGTACCCAAGTACTTCCTTCTCCTTTCGCAAAGAGCAGGGCATGTACCCAGCAGGTGAGGGACAGTCTCCTCTTCCTCCTCATCCCTGCAGCTTCTGCAGAAGTCGTTAGAAAGGTCGCCATGACCAATGCGCCTCGCATGCGTACCCATAATGCAATGCCCCGTAATGACACCGACAACTACACTGAGCGCGCCTCTTTAGAGTTTAAGTAGACTCATTGTGCGCCCCTCATCCAGCCTTGGCCAGATTTTACGAGCCGTTCTACCCGTGTTCGAGCCTGTCGTTGACGGAATCGACGATCGCATTATTATGAGCTTGCAGGTCCTCGTAGATATGCCCAAATTCGAGAACTTATTGGAGAGTTCGACGATTTGTCGTGGATGGGGATAAGGAGGGGTGCTCCTTACTAACATAAGAACTACAATATATACTTAGATAACACCTTGCAACATTCGCTAGTCAATCGTCTACATACAGGAGGATTTTAATAAGTATATTTACTCCACTCCGCATGCCTTTAATTATTGTTTTCCACACTTCATAATTTATTTTATTTGTCATGAATTCAAATCACATAAGAAACACAACCAAAGCTCAAGTCATGTTAAGTTTTGAATTTCAAAGGCAAGTGACTGATGGAAATTACTGTTGGGACTAATGGATATATGCATTGAGGTTGAGATTAACGTCAGAGATAAGGTTAAGGTAAACGTCAGAGATAAATGTTTGTAATTGTGTTTAATTGTGTTTATATCGGGTGAGCCATCTATCAGTTTAAGTTTGAAGCATCGGTTATATCGAATTTAACAATACTTATTTCATTCTATTCTACCATAAAAAGTCCATCTAAAAACTACAATTGTTGACATTACTTGAAGTAACTGCAACAACAACAAACTTTTACTAGCTATTCACAGGAATAATAACAGCAATCTTTAAATAATAAGTATGATATGGCCTTTCGAACATAACACAACGTGTTCCAAGATGTACGTAAACCCTCCTATAACACGGTACTCTCAGAACGCGATTTCCATTTAACGCGGGGCTGAAATTTCGACAGTCCTCCTATAATGCGGTACTTTCAAAACGCGGTTTCCATAAAACGCGGAGCCTTCCTATAACGCGGTACTCTTACTGTGCGGTTTCCGTTCAATAACATCCCATAAGTTCCTTGCACCCTTTTAATTTAGTTTTTATTTCAATTTTTTATCAGTCCTTAAACAAACTCTTGAATTCAATAAAAATAATTTATAATTTGTCTTGCCTTTTGTACTTCTTGGTCTCCATATAACGCGGTACGAATGATGGGATTTGTACTAACTCTGAGTTTCTTATAGCGCGGTTTCCATACAACGCGGTAGACGGTTTCCATAGAAATCCAAGTTTCTTATAGCGCGGTTTTCATATAACGCGGTACGCACTCACCGCGTTATAGGAGGGTTGACTGTATACGTACAAACGAGAACTGAGAAAGAAAAACCAGAGAGTAAATAAAAATTTCAAATCTCTTATACCGGCGCATTAGACCAGAAAATCTCTTTCATTTAATAAACATAGTAATTGATACCTGCACATATGATATGTTTGTTTATTAACTCCAGTAATTGTTGTCTTACTATATGTGGGGCATACAGATACAATTTAATATCTAGCGGCTGCTCTAGTAACAGCAGATAAAACAGAAGAACATTTAAAATATTTGGCATTTTTCCTTAAGTGCCTACGGTGAATGGTTTAACTTATGATTTTCGAAAACGTCTTAAAATATTTTTTTTTCGTCTCACGCTTTCTAATTAAATAAACAAACGTTTTATGAAAACAAAACAAATACGACAGCAATAGATGGTTTTTATTGGCCAAAAGTAATTGTTGTTTGTTTGGTATAACAAAATTGAACAGAAAACTTTTTAAAAGGGTAAAGTAAAGGATATTATAAATGCCAATATCCTTAATAAATATATTAAGAAGCCAATTATGGTCGGCAGAAATAAAGTGAGCAAATCCTACGTTTACTTACACCAACACATGCATAGATAGGGTTGCCAGCCTGGCTGGACTTGGCTGGATTGTCCAGCTTTTTTGATACTTTCAAGCTAAAATTTAATTTGTTCAGCTAAATAGAAATTTTTTGGTACACTGCAATACCATGGGCAATAATTTTGATGTTATCTTTGTCAAATCATGTTAGCCAACACTGATTGAATATTTGTTATACAACCAAGTTATGATTTCCTTCTACCATCACTGACAAAATGTCTCAACACTTGAACAGCTGATGTCTTTAATAATACATACATACAATGGATATTTTAATAAAAATTATTAACACAAAACCAAAATTAACATTTTCTCAGTGTTTTTTTATGTCCAGCTTGTTTTTGTTTTGTCCAGCTTTTTAAAACCCAATGTCCAGCATTTTGCGAATTGGAATCTGGCAAACCTATGAATAGACGTTCATGCATCAACGAGAAAGCTGCCATTGGTTAGGTTAGAGGACGTGTACTTGTCAACTGTGACAAGTACAGTACACGGAGGTCGAATTGACCCATTGTACAACGTCCTAGCTTCTCACACCACTCGTGTTGTGTGCGTTAATTTTATACATGAGTAGCGGGACCTACAGTTTAAAGTCGACTCCGAACTACAGATTTTTGAGAAACTTTTCATGGCAAAATTTACTTTCAGAGTTTTTGCCAGAAATCTGCTGAGAGGAAGTCGCCGAAGAAATATTTTCTTATTTTCGTTTTGATGTCTGACCTGGGATTTGAACTCGGGCCTTTCGTCTACACACTACCTACTAGACCATGGCGACTTCATAAAAAATGTGGAACGCTTCACGATTTTGCGTGTCATCCTTGCGCAGGGCCCATGCTAATCTTCTCTGTATCGTTCCAATTTTAGTATATGTTCTGCAAAAGCAAGAGCTGCCATAATTTAAAAAATGTTAAAAAACTTTATATTCCACACAAATCCTTTGGTTCGCAATACATCAGCCTGTCGTGGACATCTAAAGACAGAGGGATACCGTTGATATCTTTTCCACATTGAAGTATAAATAACGACGAAAGCCTCACTGATTTCTGATTTTGATGAGCCCTTTATAAATTTCCATATTTATTGAACTCATCACAGACTAGCAGGTAGTGTGCTGGCTTATTAGACGTAAGGGCTCGGTTCAAATCCCAGGTCAGACATCTCCAACAAAACGAAAAAAAAGGAATATTTCTTCTTCTTTCAACTTTAAAATGTAGGTCCCGCAATTCATGCATAAAATTAACACACAGGATGGATAATGTGAGAAGTTAGGTCGTAATACTGAATGAAAAGTCGTAATGACCATGTATGTAGATTAGAGCGACTCACCAAAAAAAGTGTTCGATGTCACCTTCTAAAAATGAACCTTGGACTTTTTTAAGATGACATTTAAAATATTTCGGCTCCAGATTTGACCTCTCGTGAGCTGGACCATTTCGAAAAAGGGTCTATTTTTCCATGTTTTGTCAATTTGATAATCTGTTTCCTTACCAACATATACAATATGGGTGTCATAAGAAAGGTATTTTCAATGCGCGTCCAACTGTATACACAATTTGTCCAAGGACGACCATCCATGTCCTTTTTTTAAGGATATTCTGTTAAAAAGAACGGTTTATGAATTTTTTCTTCGGGGTTGTTTGTAATAAAATAACCAAATTAACATATTTTAATCTTTAGTCGATTTAATTAAATACGGGTCTCAGCTTTTTCTGAAATTCGCCCTAGTTTGCGTTTTTTGAGTATAGTTTTGTAAATATAAACAAAAAAATTTAATAACTTTTTTAATTTGTGAAAAAATATGCCGAGAGAAAGTCGTGGACCATTTCTTTTTTTCTTTCTTTAGTCCTATTTTCATCCATACATCATCTAGAAACTAAATCCGCCATCATATTAGAGTTAATTTGGTTAGAAAAGAAGAAAAGAAAAAATTCAAAAACCGTTTTTTTACAGAATATCCTTAAAAAAAGGACATGGATGATTGTCCGTGGACAAATTGTATATACCGCTGGACGCGACTTGAAAAAACCTTTCTTATGACACCCATACTCTATATGTTGGTTAGGAAACAAATTCTCAAATTAACAAAACATACAAAAATATACCCTTTTTTAAAATGGTCCAGCTCACGAGAGGTCAAAGCTAGAGCCGAAATATTTTAGATGTCATCTTAAAAAAGTCCAAGGTTCATTTTGAGGGGGGTACATCGAGCACGAATTTTGCTTCCATACAACTTGAGTCGCTCTAATGTAGATATGATAGAATAAGGGCCATTATGCCATATTTTTGAAAATAGTTAACTTTATTTCATCTGTAAGTTGTAATAATGAAAATAAGTTAAAGGTAACTTTACAGTTTCCTTTAGCCAACGGTACCTTTAACTAAACTGAAGTTTAACGATAAGTTGTAATAATGGCCTTAAATTAATTTAAAATAAAGTTTTCTGGTCTGACTACTTTTTATTTTTGTTTTAATTTGAAATCTTTATAAACATTGTAGCTGATAGGTCCTCCTACAAGACAACAAATTTATCCACCATAATCATAATTCTTTTCAAAAATTTAATTCACATTAGTTTTTTCGCAGCTGCTTTAGTGCCGTTTAAAATATTTTAAATTTAAACTAAAAAAACTATACATACATACATATATTTTATTATTCCTTACTCTCCTCTTTCTTATTTCATCTTTTTATCTTTATATATTTCTCTGTCATGTTGTTGTTTTTGTTTTAACAGTTATAATTCATTGTGTAATTATATTACAGCGCATTTTCGAAACAAAAATAAAAATGCTGTGCATATTTATTTTCTTAAGCAAAACACTTATTTCTGACTATAAATTTTATGAGTTTTTTTTTTGTGCGCAACGAATATTTATATTTTCTTGCTTTTTCCCTTTGGTCTTTAACATTTTTTTTTACATAAAACTCTACTTTAAATTTTGTAACATTTATTTTATAATATATTTATGCCATCAAGGTACGATGTTATGGTTAACAGAAACAAAAACATGTAAAAATTTATAACACAATACATTAAAACGTGAACATTTTGTAGAGCTACCTTTAGAAGCCAGTTCTGCAAGACTGTGGTATTTAAATTTTATCGAAATGATTCTATGAACTAATAATCTTTTCTAAGCTACGGTTGGCTTGTAAACACATGCTTAACCACTTCTCCCATACATAATTGGCCATTACAACCCTTCAGTCAGGATTACGGCCTAGCTTCTCACGCCACTCATGTTGTGTGCGTTAATTTTATACGTGAGTGGCGGGACCTACAATTTAAAGTCGACACCGAATGACAGATTTTTTTGAGAAGCTTTTACATGGCAATTTTTTATTCTCAGAGTTTTTGCCAGAAATCTGCTGAGAGGAAGTCGCCGAAGAAATAATTTTTTTTCATATTTTGTTGTGATGTCTGACCTGGGATACGCACCCGGGCTTTACGTCTAATAAGCCAACACTCTACCTATTAGACTACGGTGACGATTCATACCCAGCGAATCCAATATCTTACACACATACCTACATAATTGATCATTACAACCCATTCAGACAGGATTACGACCTTGATTCCCATAACTTTTTACATAAGTAGCGGGACCTACAATTTAAAGTCGATTCCGAAAGACAGATTTTTGGGAAACTTTTAATGTCAATTTTATTTAGTCTTGCAGTTTTTGCCAGAAATCTGCTGAGACGAAGTCGGCGAAGAAATATTTTGTTAGAGATTTGTGAACTATAGTTTGAACCACGACCTCATTTCCAATAAGCTAACACACTACCTACTAGACTACGGCGACTATATTAACTCACATGCTACTGATATCAGAACAGATTATGTAAACAATTGACTTTGGCTTGAAGTTGTTATGAGTCAGGGTATGGGGATGCATTTTTTAGTGCTTCCTATCTTTTGATTCAAATAAAACAAATTGTGCTATCATCTAAATTTTTGATGCTATTATGTAATGAATATACTATCATTCTAATATTCGCCATGGTACATATATCCTCCGGATGGGGCGCATATAAATCAGGGCGAATAAGACCAATGGCTGTCACTTAAAAAAAGCTCACAAGAAAAATTCTAACGGGACTAAATAACACGATCTCTGTGCCCACTTTACTTTTATTTACATTAGGAATTCAAAGAACCCAATGTGGTTTAAGTTGGGTGGCTCTTAGCTCCTAGTTGTTCCAACCAAAGGGGGATACTCTTTTTTTAACTAATGCAAGTGTTTGGGTTTATCCGTTTATTAAGTTCTATACTTTGTTGCTGCAAAGGATAACTTTCAAACATTGTTTGTGCTTTTTGTTGGCTTTCAATTTATTTGAATACAAATTATCTTTGTGGTTTTATACATCTCTTTTTTTAATTTTTTGCTGCCTAATTCTATTGTATGGTCATTTTTGTTTGTTTTATTACACAAATTACCAAAGAATATATTTTATATGTTTTTATTAAAAAATCTAAAACTTTTAGAGACTATTTATTTAATTAAAAAAAAAGACTTTGTGATTTTCATTATCAGAATAACAGGAAAATGGATTTATAACATGCGCAATGGAAAGTGTTATACGTTCAAGGTTATGTGACAATTTAATTAAATTGCATAAAAATAATACGTACGTCAAACGAACAAAAAATAATAAAATAAAATAAAATAAAATAAAATAAACGAAATTAGTCATAAAATAAAAAGTACAAAACCATGATAACCAATTAGACACATTCATCAATATCATGGTAAACAGTGTATGATTTTATTTGTACAGTTAGAATGACATGATGTCGACAAGAAAAGCTATCTCTACGGCAAAAAAAAACAATGAAACACTCTCAAACGAAATTAATCACAGACCCAAGACCCAATTCTTCTTTTACTGGCTCACATTGGTAAGCCAGGTATTATTTTGTACAAACAGTCGGATTGTTCACATTTTCTTCCTAACCTTTCAAATGCACAGAGAAACATTTATAATTTGACCCTGATGTAAGCAAGTTACAGTTTTTGCTTAACATTGCTGAAAGTGATTCAGTAAACAGCGGTTGATTAAAGAAAATTTTGTCCAAGACGCTTTCGATCGCATAGTACACGTATACATTTATTTAATTAAAGGCTTGTTGGGTAATGTTTAGCTTTCATAGCAATGGAAACAATACTACTATGATGATCAAACATAGACACTTTTTACAATTACCCTGTGCGACATTGAAAATTTCATTTCAAAATTACTGCAGCAGAATCAAGGAAGAAGAAAAGAAAATTATGCGTGAGTGGAACATAAACACTTTCATGCGTTTTCATCTTTTTCGAAGTAGGTTAGATTAGGTTAGCGGGTAGCTGGCAAATTCACTCGGTGGCCCATTGTGTTACCCAGTGTGAGGCAATCCATATTGTCATGATCCGTTAGTGGTGGGCTTGAACCAGTTCGGCCAGTTTATTTAGTAGCACATTCTCCACCATACCCAGATCTTCAAACCGATGACGTCTGTTTATATTTTACATTCATTTCGTCCACATCTTAGCAGTTTCTGCAGTTACCCTGGTGGTGCATACCGAGCTTGTCAATGTGCTTAACACACATCTATACCATGGGTGTATATCTTGCGTGTACTTGTTTATTATTTAAACCTTGACAGTCTTTGAATGTAACTCGTCTCCATACAAATGAAAACAAATACTCTGTCGCACAACATGTCTTTTCATGCACCCATTCGTTCAAACATTAATTAAAATACATATGCATTTCACCTTCCTATCATAAGTTTGTTCATTTTGTATGTGAATGTTTGTGTAATTGTATACATCGTGTCAACAAGTATAAGTTATATGTAATTTATGTATTGTGTTGCATATATATGCGTGTATAAAATACATTTGATTGCTTACTTAATACCTGTGTATCTTCATAATTTATTGTCACATTAAAGAACCCCTACGTTCTTAAATAAAGCACCAGTACTGTACAAGTATGTCGTAATGACAAGTTTGTAAGTAGTATTTGCAACATTTATGTATGTATGTATGTATAATGGCATGGTATAGAATTTTGAAAATATTTTTAAAGTAAAAGTGACTAACTTAAGACTTAACATATTAAACATTAAGATGAAGCAAAGCAATGAACTGCTAAATCTTGTATAAAAAACAAAAAAGCAATGATTAAATATTTAAAAGAGGGGTTACCATTTTAATTGTTTTTTTAGTTTTCTACATACAAGTGGAGAAAGGCTGAGTTACTGATTGACTGATTTACAATCTGACAGAATAAACGAGTGAGTTTGAAGCAGATTTAAGTCGCCGTGGTCTATTAGGTAGTGTGTTGGCTTATTAGACGAAAGGCCCGAGTTCAAATCCCAGGTCAGACATCAAAACGAAAATATAAAAATATTTCTTCGGCGACTTCCTCTCAGCAGATTTCTGGCAAAAACTCTGAGAGTAAAAATTGCCATGAAAAGCTTCTCAAAAAAAAAAAATCTGTCGTTCGGCGTCGACTTTAAACTCGCTACTCATGTATAAAATTAACGCACACAACATGAGTGGTGTGAGAAGCTAGGACGTTGTACAATGGGTCAATTCGACTTCCGGGTACTGTACTTGTCACAGTTGACAAGTACACGTCCTCTAACCTGGCCTAACCTAACCTTGAAGCAGATTTCTGTCAAAATTTTTGGGAGTAAATAAAAAATGTCATGAAAAGTTTCTTAAACAGAATCTGTCATTCGGAGTCGACTTTAAACTGTAGGTCCCACCACTCATGTATAAAATTAAAAGGCGCAAAAGATAAGTGGTGTGAGTAGCTGGGTCGTAATGCTGACTAAAGGATTGTAATGATCAATTATGTATGTATGTAAGGGGCAGGAAAGACCTCTGCAGGTAGAGAGTTCCACATACGGATAGTCCGGCTAAGGAACGAGTTCTGTCTGAAATGCAGTATTCGATCCACAGGCCAATTGAACACAAACGCATATGGCCTGCGAGAAAGACAGCTTCTACGTAAGAATATACGATTTTCGGGAACAAGACCCCTTATTTCGCTATAGCAAAATCCGTTGTAGTAGCGGTAGAAAAGTGAAACACAAGCCACATTGTGATGATGCTCTAATGAATCAAGAGAGTTATATACCCTACCGTCATTAGTGAGCTTTTCGCTCCTGTACGTGGTAGAGAAGCTTTAAAATAGACTTTGAGGCACCGGACCATACATTAGACTTGTTATCCATTCTAGGTCGGTTATAAGTGGTGTAAATAGTTAGGAGACCAGATGAAGTGAAGAATTCCTTGCATCGTCTTAAGAAACCGAGGCACTTAAATTCTTCTTTCGACACTTGAAAAATATGCTGGTTCCAGCGAACATCACACTGAATTTTCAGGTCCAGAACATCAATAGCGTCTGACTCATTTATGTTTAAAACACGAATAACTACAGATGAGGTTATACTATTGCTACACTTGTTCGTTTATAAACCGCATTGCATTTTCAGCACGTTAAAATCAACCATATTCATACAAAACCATTCGAAGATTGACCGTAGGTCGAATGTGAGAGTGTCATTCATATTAAACTTATTCGCCTCAATATCCAAATGTAAAAATTTTTCATCACATTTCTATACACATACGCAGTGTATATATTTTCTTTTAACATCACAAATTTCAAATACTTCGCCGAAGAGACATTTGCTACTTCTATTGACAATCCCAGAAAACTTAAATTTAAATTTCTTATTTTAGAAGATCAAAGTAACTTAAGAATGAAATCATTTGACTCTTGAATGGTCTAGACAATGGGAAAATTGTAGGTAAAAATGTTACCAAAAGAAGAATGAAAACAATTAATTTCAGTTTCCATAGTACAACTACGTTTTCCTTTTATAATTGAATCGATTTAAAGGTTAATGACTTTTAATAGACAGAAAGAGAGAATCAAATATCATTTCAATTCAATTAAAATTTTTAGGTTCAAATACAAAAAAAAGCAACAAAAAATGGAATTTGAAATGAGAAGAAAAAAAAAAATAAAGAAATTTGAAGAAAGAAACTGGTAATTGCAGCTCAACAATCACTTTTCGTTTGTATGTCTGGAACTAAAATCCTAAAAGAGGGGCATTAGAGCTGCAATTAATGCAGGAATCACTTTAAAAATCAATTAAGTTTTTTATTTTTAAATTACAAACACTTACATTGACAATGGACAAGGATGGAAATATTCAGTAAATGATTTGAAATGCTACAGCCCGGATGCCCATTCATATACCGTGAATACCCATTATATGGCTGCAAATCCATACCAAAGTTAAAGACACTCTAAAGACAAATTTAGTGAAAGTGATTCAGTGATTATGAATTGAAATAATGCACTTCTACCGAAACTTATTGCTTTCTCCTGATTTATACCAAGCTTTTTCAGGGGTCGCACTATACAGGTTGTTATAGATGGGATCCCATCAGACGAGTTCAAGTTAAACAGGGGTATCGTCAGGGGTATCACCAACTCTATTTATTATTTTCATTAACGACCTTCTGTCTGACTATTTTGCAGATGAGAGCAATATTTGCAACTCATATTCTTCTAATGGTAGGTCGAGCCCCTTGGAGATTGAGGCGAAAAATTTTGATGTGAACGATATTCTCACAACCGAACTGCAGTCAATCTCCGAAAAGGGTGGTATGAATAGCGTTGATTTAACGTAGGGTTTATTAACACACAACATACATATTCAATTGGTCATTACACACCCTCAGACTGGATTACGACCCAGCATCTGATAACACTTATGTTGTGTGTGTTAATTTTATCTATAAGCAGCTGTAGGTCCCAGTTTAAAATCGACGAACTTTTCATGGCAATTTGTTATTTATTCTCAGAGACTTTGCCAGAAATCCGCTGAAAAGCAGACACCGAAGAAATAATTTTTTTGAAATTTTGTTGGAGATGTCTTACCAGGGGTTAAAACAGTGGTCTCACGTCTAATAACTGCAACTTTATTTGCAAGCGCATTAATAATATTGCCACTCTGTAGTTATCGATGGTGTAAATATAAATGAATCAGAAGCTCTTGATGTTCTGGGCATGAAAATCCTTCAGCGTGATGTTCGCTGGAGTAGTCGCCAAGTCAAGTCGGTAGTGTGTTCGCTTATTAGACGTAAAGCCCGGGTTCGAGCCACAGGCCAGACATCAAAACGAAATATGAAAACAAAAATATTTCTTCGTCGACTTCCTCTCAGCAGATTTCTGGCAAAAACTCTGAGAGTAAAGAAACCTGTCATGAAAAAGTTTCTCAAAATCTGTCGTTCGGAGTCGACGTTAAACTGTAGGTCCCGCCACTCAAGTATAAAAATTAAGGCACACAACATGAGTGGTATGAGAATCTAGGCCGTAATCCTGACTGAAGGGTTGTAATGGCCAATTGTGTATGTATTATGTATGTATGTGATGTTCCCAGCGCATTTTCCAAGTGTAAATTCTATTGACATTCAAGTACCTCAGTTTCTTAAGAGGGCGCAAACAATACTTCAACTGGTCTTCTTACTATTTACACCATTCACATACATATGTATATCCGAACGAGAATGACCTACTTCTCTCATGTATGGGTCGATGCCTTAATGTCTATTCTGAGGATTCTCGACTGCGTACAGAAGAAGGCGAAAGTCCTCATCAGCTATTGATTCATTAAAGCATTGTCGCAATGTGGTTTGTGTTTCACTGCTCTACTGCTACTACAATGGATTTTACTCTAGCAAGATAAAGGGACTTGTTGCCGAAAATCTTATATTTTTACGCTGCATCCGTCTTTCTCGCAGTGCACATTCGTTTGTGGTCGATTGGCCAGTGGACACTGTATTACAAAACAAAATTTTTTCTTTAGCCGGACTATTCGTGTGAATTGAAATGGAATTCTCTACCTGCAGAGGTCTTTCTTAATGTTCACAAATACTGCTCCCTCTGTCCTCCTTTCCATAACAAATTTACCTAATGCCAACATAGTGCTCGGCATGAGCATAAGGGTCATCTCCTAAGTGTTGGTCTTATCTGTATACATAGAGTCTATGTTGTAGATGCATTAATAGCTAGAGGAGAGCTAATTTGACATACATACATACATGTCAGTCAGATATTGTAAGTCATACTTATGAAAAAAAAAAATGTTTTTAATTCATTAAATGTAATTAATAATAATAATTAATCCCTAATATTATTATTATTGTTTTGCAATATAACTTTATAAATCAATAACAAAGAGAAAAAAAAACTAATAGTTTTTAATTAGTTCTTCCAATTATCTCTCGTTTTAGTTATAAAGAAAAACAACACTTTGAATGGACTCAAGCTCACTTGTAATTCAATTGAATTGAAATGGAATACTCAACTACTTTTAATTCTATTTAGTAAAATTGTAATTTCATTAGTTAGTCGCTTTATTAAGTGATGTTTTAATAGTAAATAATATTACTTAATTAGTCAAATGTTATGAGAAACTAATAACTTTCTAATCTTCTGCTTTCGTCTTCATATATATAAAAATGAATGTGTGTTTATTTGTTTGTGGGTTTGTTTGAAGTCTATAGACGGCTAAACATCTGAACCGATTTACTTGAAATTATCACAGTATCTTCCTGTATATCTGGAAGGAACTATAGGCTACTTTTTATGTTGAAATTTCCAAATAAAATAAAATAAATAAAAAAAGTATGAGTGTTATTGTCTAACAAAATATTACGTATACGTCACCCCTCAGTTCTATGTAATCTACTACTATCTTCTTCTTCTTATATGTAAAAACGAATGTGTGTTTATTTGTTTGTGGGTTTGTTTGAAGTCTATAGACCTCTAAACGGCTGGACCGATTTTCTTGAAATTTTAACAGTACCTTCCTGTATATCTGGAAGGAATTATAGGCTACTTTTTATTTTATAATTTCAAGTAGGCGAGGTGCCACGCCCAGATCTATATATATACAAATTAATGTTTGTTTGTTTGTAATTAATAGAATCGTAAACTATTCATTTGATCATGTTATGGTATTCAGCAAAGTTGGTGCTTATGAGCCCGGGAAGGTTTCTAAGTTGGTGTGGCCAATATCCGAAAATTACTAAAAATGAATTAAATCCTATACCGTTCATCTGATCATGTTATGATCTTTAGCAAAGTTGTTGTGCATGAGCCGACGAAAATTTATAAGTTGGTATGACCAATATCCGACAGGTGGCGCCACTGAAAATTACTAAAAATGAATTAGATCGTAAACTGTGAATTTGATCATAATATTAACTTTAGCAAAGTTGTTACGCATAAGACGAACTAAGTCGGTTTCTAAGTTAGTGCGATTAATTTCCGATAGATAGCGCTACTGAGAATTATTCAAAATGAATTGAATCGTAAAATATGCATTTGATCATTGTTGATCGGACAAATACCAGACATTTTAGAATTCATCCTTTATGATTTTTATATCATTTACTACCAAAAAAACATGAATTTGTCGAAATTTTAAACGTTTTTGATTTATTTCGTTTTTAAATTTAAACTTTTAAGTGTCCCAATCTGTAGAACAAGACATGGTCCTCTTGCAAAAACTCTGATAGTAAATAAAAAACTGCCATGAAAAAACTTCTCAAAAATCTATAGTTCGGAGTCGACTCTAAAATCTAGGTCTCGCCACTCATGTATTAAAATTCACACATTAAATATAAGCCATGTGCGAAGCTAGTACGTCATCCTGACTGAAGGGCTGTAATGATGAATTACGTATATATGCCCTTATTTTCCATATGTACTTTAAATTATATTTTCTTTTTGTCTTATTTAAAATTTTTTTAAATGTTGTTTTTTTTTCTATGTGTTTTTGCTGCGTATGTATATATGTATATTAATGAAATATGCCTGTTTTATTTGAGTTTTTGCTCTTCAACCGGGCTTTCATTGTTGTTATTACCACTACCGTCGTTACCTTTGCTGCAATGCAGTGGTTTTTACTCACTGAGCCTTGATGTTACATTTCCGATTGTTGAAACTTATCCTTCTATTTGTTATTATTTGTTCTTGTTTTGATATTTAAATTTAAAATCATAATAATGTTTTGTTAGATTTCATATATATTATTTTTAAAATTTTAATTAAAATTATTTTACTAAACAAACTGCGTAGAAAAGACACTTGTTCGCACGGTTATTATGAAAGAAAATCCAACAGATATTTAACACATTTTTTCTAAATAATTATAAACTGTTGCAATGTTTATTTATTTCTTCTGTATAAAGCTTACAAAAAAATTTCCATTTTCTCCCTTTCATTTTCACATTAAAATTTTTAAGAGTCGTAGCGAATTTTTCTCACTTTTACTTTCAATGGCTGTGATTTTGAAAAGCAAAATTTCCAGAAAAATATTCAAATAAAATGTGTATAATTAATGTTAAAAAAATGATTTGTATCTAGAGTATTACGTATACAATTCAGCATTTAAATGAGCTAAAAAAATATATGAATGAATGCCATTTAAACTACTGTTGGGAATACAGTGTTTACAAAGTCGCTTCTATAAAACTTTTTATTTCGCTTCTTTTATTTATATTTATTTACATAAAAATTCATATGATTTATTTGTGTTTATGTACACGTTATTTTTAGCATTCCATAAAATAAAAATAAAAACAACGTATGTTTTAATTTCGGGTCGCCGCATTTCTCAGAAAAACAACTTGTTGGTAGTTGGATTTGTATATTATTAAAACAGCATAACTTCTATTGGGTCTTCCAACAGCGACTTTCGAATTTTGGCAATCGATAACGGTTATCTTGTTAAAGCTAGTTCTGTTAAATTACATATGTACACACATAACTGGTCATTACAACCTTTAGTCAGGATTGTGACTGAGCTTCTCACACTACTTAAGTGCGGTGTGTTAATTTTATACATGAGTGGCGGGACCTACAATTTAAAATCGACTACAAACGACAGATTTTTGAGAAACTTTTCATTGCATTTTTTTTTACTCTCCCAGTTTTCGTCAGAAGTCTGCTGAGATAAAGTCGCTAAAGAAATATTTTTTCATATTTCTATTTGTTGGATATGTCTGACCTGGGATTTGAACCGTGGTCACACGTCTAATAAGCCAACACACTACCTACTAGACTGCGAATGTTCGATTTGAACAAAGTAACCGTCGCATCACTTATTCTACGATCGCCATAATCATCCTACCTAGAGGGCTATTTGCAATGTGGTGGATTCATTCGAATGCACGCGTTCAGTAAACGCTCGACTTACACTCGTCGATGAAACTCAAGATCTAGATAACCTCGGTAACGGTTGGAAACTGAGCTATTTTTTTTAGTTCGAAGACCATATTCATTTCTGTATGAATGGGGACGTGAAGAAACAAAATAGTCGAGTTCGAGACGCTGCCAATGCACACGAGATCCAAAAGCATCTAATGCATTCGGAAAAAGTGGCTATTTAACATAAATGTTGGTCTGAAAGCGTCAGCGGTCCACATTTCTAAGTGCATAGCTATGAGAACATGAAAAAATGTTGAATTTGAAACGATACCAATACGTATGAGATACAAGAGCATTTAATGATCACCAAAAAAGTCACTGTTTTATGTAGATTTTGGAGTGCAGCCGTCATTGATCAATACTCCTTTAAGAGCGATGTTGGCCAGGTCATCACCATCAACAACGAGCACTATAGGTCGATGATTTCTAAATTCTTTAGGCCTGAATTGTATAATATGGATACCAAGAACATGTTTTTCTACAGGCTCCAATTGACACACGGCCCTTGCCATATTTGATATGCAGCACGAAGGACTTAAGAGAATGATCATCTCACGTGCAGGTGACGTGAACTGGCCACTGTGATCGTGCGATTTCATACTGTTCGATTTTTTCTTGTGAGGATATCGTAAGTCGCGGGTGTTTGTGAAAAAAAACTCAAACCACAATGATCCTCAAAGCTAACATTACCCATACAATCATGCATAACTGGCCCCTCAGTTGGGATTACGGCCTAGCTTCTCACACCACTTATGTTGCATGTGTTAAATTTATACTTAAGTGGCAGGACCTACTATTTTAAGGTGACTCCAAACGACAGCTTTTGGGAAACTTTTCTTGGCAATTTTATTTTACTCTCAAAGTGTTTGCAATATTTTTCATATTTCGTTTTATTGGAGATGTCTGACCTAGGGTTAGAACCGTGGCCTCACGTCTATTAAGCCAACACACTACCTACTACACTACGGCGACTACAACATTATTCATACCATCAATCAAATTCAGCCTGATTATATAAATACAAGATAGCTTGAACATTTCGGATGCGTTCCACCCATAGCAGACATAAGGCATGAATAGGTCCTTCAAATGAATACAAATTTTCGATGATATCTCACACTCACTTCGTTTCATTTTAAATTAAACAGGAAGCGTAGCAAGACCCATAACAAGGCTAAATTTATGATTTTTTGTGTTCAAAATAAATCATATGTATTGAAAATGTATTTGGTATTCCCTCGCCTACATAAAAACAAATCTACAACAAAATCCTTAAACTCTAGCATTTCTTTAAATGATGGAAGAGTCAAACATAAACACATTGCTTGTTTTTATCTTGAACCTAAAAATGTACGTAAAAGATCTTCTAAAGCCTAACAGTGGGGATGGCGTAAACAAAATTTCAAATGCCATTTAATTAAATACGGGGTTTCTGGTGTTTGTGTCCCCCATGTTGCAAAACTTAACACTTGTCTGAATATCCAAAATGTATTAACTAAGCAAGACATATCAAGGACGTGTACATGAATAAACAAAAAATAACAAAAATTTAAAAACAACAACATGCACAACTTGTTTTGAGATTCACTAACACCCTCTCTCTCTCTCTCTCTCTTTCAATCTATTTTTGCCTCTAAGTTTTCAGCTTCTACGTGTTAATTTTTTGTGCAAGTGTTTGCGTAAATTGTTCATGTATTTGTTTTTCAAATCTTATCGTTTTCATTTTGTTTTTGTTGTTCATTTTCTGTGTTGTCTTGTTTCCTTTTCAAGTCCTTTAGCAATTGTCGCTGATGTTGAAACAAAAAAATTTGTTTTTGCTCTGTTCAGTGTTCTAGTTGAGTGCCGTAAATTGTTTGTGTGTGTGTGTGTCTGTCCGCTTATCTGTGTGACTGTTTAACCGTACTTTTGCTTTGGCATACAAATAGTCAAGTGTTTAAAGAAAAACAACAATTCTCTCAATTTTTTTTGCATTATTTTTCAAGGAGCAACGCTCTATAACATTGTCGTCTTTTTCTGTATGCCTTAGAGATTTTTTTGTTGTCCCTTTTTTGTTGTTGTTGCTTAAAAGCAATCTATGGATTACATTTAAGCCTGATGCCGGGTATTATTTGTTATTAGATTGTCTTTGCCCCTGTGTGAGTTAAAGTTTTACAGCAAATTGTAACAGAAGATAAAATCCCAACTATGGGTCCATAAAATGGCTTTTAGATTTCCTTCTTTATTTTCTTCATTACAAGAGAAAATTGTATTTATTTCTAGGATAAATACAAGAATAATTTTATATTTTATTACCAAGTAAAAGATGAAAATCTGTGGAAGGTTTACTATTAAGGGTATCCACCCAATATTGTGGTATTTTTATGGCAAATTGCGTTATTATTAATGGAATAGAAGGTCTCCAGTATATCAGCTTGGGGGACTAACTCTTCCTTTAAAATCTTAATTTATTCAATTGAATTCATTTACATTTAATGCATATTAAAAAGGTGTGCCAACGCATGATAAACGACCTAGCTTTTCAAACCACTTATGTTGTGTGCGTTAATTTTTATTGATTTTATTGATCCCGATTGATGGGATCGACAATTTAAAGACGACTAGAAACGTTAGTTTTTTGAGAAACTTTTCATGGCAATTTTATTTACAGAGTTTTCGACAGAAATTGCCGAAGAAATATTTTTCTTCATATTTCGCTTTGTTGGAGATGTTTAACCTGGGGTTTGAACCGTGGCCTCACACTTCTAAAGAATGCACTACCTACTAGATTACAGATCTGTGGAATTATATGTCATTTATTCAGGCAAATCCCGATGGATATACATAGCATTCAACAACTTGAGCAAATAATAAAATTAAAAATGTTCGATTTGAACAACGTAACGGTCGCTTCATTTATCTTATGATCGCCTTAATCATCCTACCTAGATGACTATTTGTAATGTGGCGGATAAATTCGAATGCTCGCGTTCAGTAAACGCACGGCTTACTCTCGTACGTCGAACCGTGGCTTCACGTCTAATAAGCCAACATATTACCGACTACGGCTTCTTCAACGCATTATAAAAACTGATGTGAAATGTAATGTGGACAAAAAAGTGACCCCTAGAGATTTAAGTCCACTGATTCGGTAAGCGAACGACCAACAAGCGTACGTCGATGAAACGCAAGATCTGCCGTGAGGATAGCCACTGCAGAAGAATAGAAGGTATTCGATTTTATATCGCTTTCGAAAACTTGAACTTTCTCAGACAACAACTTTGAGAATTTTCATTGTGACTTGGGCTTATAATATTCCACTGACCCAGATACCTAAGGCAAACACCATAAATCATGAGGAAGAATCTAAGTCAATCGATTTCGCGTCGCTTTTAAGAACTTGGTCTTTCGCAGACAACAGGTTGGTGACTTGGGCGTGTAATATTCCACTGAAACAGATGCCGAAGGCAAACACCATTAATCATCATGAAGAATCTAAGTCAATCGTTTTCGCGTCGCTTTCAAAAACTTGGATTTTTGCAGACACCAACTTGGAAAATTTTTCGTTATGACTTGGGCGTTCAATATTCATCGGATCCAGTAACTGAAGATAAGCACTATAAACAAGGCTATGTGGTTACTGTCGTAATCATACCCACTGCAATAGAATCCAAGGCAGTCGATTTCGCGTCGCTTTCAAGAGTTTGGTCTTTCGCAGACAACAACTGGCAGAATTTTTCGTCGTGACTTGGACGTACAATATTCCACTGACCCAGATACCGAAGGCAAACACCATTAATCATCAGGAAGAATCCAAGGCAATTGACTTCGCCTCGTTCTCAAAAAATTAGATTTTTGCAGGCAACAACTGGGAGAATTTTTCGTTATGACTTGGGCGTATGATATTCAATGGACCCAGAAACATATTATAAACATGAATCTGTGATAGCTGCATTAAACATCACTGAGGGAGTATCCATGGAAGTCGATTTCTCATCGCTTTAATGCCAACATTCGTAGATAACAACTTGCAAAACTCTTCGATGTGACTTGGACGTACAATATTCAAGTGAGTCAGTAACTGAAGTTAAACACCATAAACAATGATATGTGTTCTCTGAATTGGCTCTGAAACAGCTCTTCCACTCTCAACCAAATTTTCATCGAAAAATAAATTTTAGCGCTGGGGCCTAAATGAACAATAAAATTTTCGAATTCAAGAGAATACCAATAAACAGGAGATTCAGGTACATTCGAAGCATCCTGAAAAAGAAGATACTGTTTGGTGTGGTTTTCTGGCGTTAGCCCTCTATATTTCATTGTGAACTACGGCACGGTTTAGCCTACCACTACTGTCAGCTATAGATAAACACCATAAACAAGAATGTGTGATCGCTGAATGGGCTCTGGAGCAGTTGGCAATCGAATTTGATTCTCATCGACAATTCATTTTCAACGTTAAGGTCCTTTTCTAAATGGATACATGAAGGAAAAACTTTTCAAATTCGAAACAATAACAATACACATGCAAAGAGCATCGAATGCATTCCGAAAAAGTTACTGTTCGGTGTAGATTTTATGCATCAGACCTCCATATTTCTTTAAAGAATGACTTTGGGCAGCTCGTCACTGTAAAAAGCTCGCACTGTAGGTCCGTGACTAGCAACTTGTTTTGGAGTGAATTTAATGAACTGGTCACTAAAGACATGTGGTTTCAACAGAACGTTGACACGTGAGCCATAGTTTATGCTACTTTCAGTATTATGCACGAGCAATTTGAGGTCATGATCACCTAACATGGAGATGATGTGAACTGTTCACCGAAATTGTGCTATTTGACATCATTAGACTTTTTTGAGTGGACCTTGCCTAAGTCGCATATGTATGCGAGATATTTACAAACCATATTTGCCCTCAAAGCTAAAACAACTCGTGTCATTGATCGAATTCAGCCTGATTTATGGGCCAAAGCCAATGGAAATTGTATATTTCTGACATGCTGCACTAAGAGAATGTGTGGGAGACATTTGAAGGATGTCGTATTCCACAGAAGAACCTATTCATGCCACAGTTTGCGGAATATAATATCTTTCAAGTGTGCGTCATGTCTCCTCTGGGTGGAACGCATTCGAAATGTTCAAGTTCTCTTGTATATAAATCAGACCAATTTTGTTTGATGGTATAGATAGTGTTGTAGACGCCGTAGTCCAGTAGGAGGTGTGTTGGCTTATTAGACTTGAATCCTAAGTTCAGCACCCAGGCCAGACATTTCCAACGAAACGCAATGACAAAAAATATTTGTTTGGCGACTTTCTGTAAGCAGATTTCTGGCAAAAACTATGAAAGTAAAATAAAATTGTCATGAAAAGCGTCTCAAAAACTGTCGTTCGGAATCGACTGTTGGTTGCTCCAATCGTGTATTAAATTAACACACACATCATAAATGGTATGAGAAATTAGGATGTAATCCTGGTAATGGCCATTTATGTGTGTATGTATGATTAACATTATAATGAGCACTACTTCCGTTACAAAAATAACTTCATAGAAGCCATCATTCCAAAACGAATTTTAATTCCATTAAAACAACAAAATGTAAATATATATGTGTGAGTACATAGTGTTTATCAACATTTCAATTAGCTGTCTTAAGTACAGACAGAACTTAAACTTTAAATAAGTTTCGAGTATCAGTTTTGCATGAGCGTAAGAACTTTTCTGTTGCAAATTCTTTTAATTATAAGAGTATGTGTGCAAGTTCAATTCAGTATTGTATCTATGTATGTATTTAAATATGTGTACAGTTAAGAAATACAAAAAGTTTTAAAACAACAAGAAATTCAACAACACTTTCATACACATTAACATAACGTAGTAGTACAGGAGAAAGCAACTGGTATGTGCTGTGTAAACAGAACAACATGCATAAGTTTTTGCTGTATATGTTGTATACAGGCAGACGCATACATATGTGTATACAAAGTCTAATAAATTTTTGTTAGTTTTGTCAATGAAATGTTGCTTTCGAACTGAATTGTTCGTTTAACAAATTTTTCTTCTTTTTCCAAGATTTCAAAGAATTTTTATACAAACTTTTACACATTTTAAAAGCTAAAAATGAAATACATTTTTAAAAGCATTGAAAATTCACTTGTATTATGGAATTGGCAGATTTTTAGTTTAAAATTTTCTTAAGTTTACAGAAATTTTTCTCTGCACTTTTTCGATACGTACATACATACGTACATAATTGGTCATTAGAGCCCTTCAATCAGGTTTACTACCTAGCTTCACACACCACTTATGTTGTGTGTATTAATTTTAGACATGAGTGGCGGTACCTACAGTTGAAGAAGAACTTTTCATGGCTCTCTCAGAGATTTTTGCCGGAAATCTGCTGCGAGAAAGTCACCGACGAAATATTTTTTTTATGTTTCGTTTTATTGGAGATGTCTGACCTGGAGTTTGAACCGTAGCCTCACGCCTAATAAGTCAACACACTATCTACTAGACTACAGCGAATTCTGAAAGTATTCAATTCAATGAGTTATAAATGTTATAATCGTACTAAGAGTTCAGTCAGTCTTGTGTGAAGGCACCGCGTTTTAAGAGAGTAATCGTGGTTTGAAGAAGGCGACCTAGTGAGTAAAATTCAGTGAATCTTGTGTGAAGAAACGGTGTATTTGAAGAGAGTAACCGTGGTTTGAAGATCTCCGTTACAAAGATCTGTCAAACAATTGTCTAGTAATTGTTATTGTTAATGCAAAGGGTGTAAACAGCGGAATAACAAACAAAGCAATTGTTTTTGTTGCATCTTATGTGAAATCGCGGTGTGTTTGAAGAGAGTAATCGTGGTTTGAAGATCTTTTTACAAGGATCTGTTGAATAATTGTCTAGTAATTGTTATTGTTTATGCAAAGGGTGTAAATAGAGGAATAACAAATAAAGCAATTGTTGTTGTTTACATCAAGTTGTGAACAGTGATACACAGAATTGTGCGAATAATAAAGAACTTTAATTAAAACTAAACACAAAATTTGATTTGCAATCTAGGAGCTTATATTTTAAACGTTTTTAAAAGATAAAAACTTAATAATATTGACATCAATATTACTGGGGTAGTTTAATTCAGTAACGGAAAATTAATTAAATTTTGGAACAGATACTTAATTTGTGGTCAAATTTAATTTTGATTGATACAATACTATTGCCAAATACAAGAAATAACATTTAAAAACCTACACGAAGGAATACGTATGCAGACAATTCCTATTACATAATTGACAAATTTATCGGCCCCATGTAGCGTATACTTTACATTTTGTTTTTCATATTCATATGTTAATATCACGTATGCCCCTGGAAGTTTATATTCCCACATAAAACACATGCCAATGTTATTTGAATTTCTAAAGGAACCCACAGGAACAACGAATGCCGTGAATTTAATATGCAACCTTAAAAAAATTCGTCGTCAATTAAATTGTTTTCATTATTATGACTGTTAATATGTGTTAAATTTTTTACTTTTTATTGTTTTTATTTTATTTGCAATCTACGAGCTCATATTTTAAACGTTTTTTAAAGATAAAAACGTAACAATTGGTCTCTTGTAACATGGTATGTATATTCAATTTTAACAATCATTTGTTTCAGTTGTTTTATAAATTACGAAAGAAAAACAGCCGTTTCTACTTATAGAAATAACTTTATTTCTATTATTTTTTACCTCTCATCATGCATTCGTTGCCATTTTTCCCTGAGGCATATTAGAATATCCTGTAAGTCTATTATTTTCATTTAATTAAAGTATTCCAATCAAATGTCTACTCAAAGCAAACTGAACCGCTTATTTTTTTGTTAAATTCTTTGGCTTTCGTTTTTCCTTTTTGCCTTCAATTCGCCTGTGGTTAGATGTTGTCCAACATTTCTTGTAAGTGTTTTCGTCTTTCGCTTTTATACTTAAAAGTAATTTAATTGAAGTCCTTTATATGCATGTGCCAGTTACTTTTTCCGTATTTTCTTTGTAACTTATTTCGCTTTATTTTATTACATTGAAAATGTTAGAGAAAAAAACATTTTTTTTTGCTCTTTAATAATATGTTAAAGAGGAACGGCAGCAATGTCATCATCTTCAACTCTGTTATCCTATTATTGTTTCAAGAAGGACTTACAATTTTGTATTGCTGGCTGTATTGTTAAAAGGAAATGAAAAAAGCGATGATGGCACACACAGTTATTGGATTTAAAGGACATTTTGAATGTCTTAAAAGGTAAAGGAAGTTTGGGGTGACCAGAGGCACATATTTTTAATGATGTGAACAAAACAAAGATCTAAAAATAATCGCCTTTCTCTTTTGATTGATTTTTATTTTCATTCAGTTTCATACTACTTTGTGTGTCCTTTTATAGTTTTGTTTTCTTTTATAGTTTTCGTTTCCCTCAGTTAAGAAAAGGAGTCTGTATTGATTTTGTTTAAAAATATGCCCCTTATAGGGTTTTAATGACAGTTTTCCTAAAAGTAATTTTTAAGGACTTCACGCGTAAAATGCTCATGGTTTGCATTCCAAGAGTTTTATGAGAGCTCTATTCAAATCACCTTTGCCTAGATACATTCTGCCAATAATTTCTGGCTGCCCAAGACTTCTACTTCTTAGGGTCTGAAATGCCGCACAATAACAAAGAAAATGCTCTGTTGCATCCTCTTTTTCTTCTACTAATTAAACCTTCTACAGAAGACATTGTGTGTTGTTCACAGTTTCCATGCGTTTGAACACCTATAACTGCTATTCTAAGAAGAATCTAATCAGAATAATTAATGCCAATTTTGTTCTGTATGAATCTATTTCGGCTTTTCTGCAAGAGACTTCATTTTCCCATATTCTTTTTACAAGTGAAAAACCATGTATTTGCTCCTCTGTAGAGGAATGACAATGCAATTGAATTTATATTGTGCAGGTGCCTGAAATTTTTTATTGCCTTCAATTACTCAGTTCTACGAAAACAATGATGTTTACATTTATTATTGTAGTGTTGTTGGTATATTTTCGTCTACTTGTTAATCATTTTTTTATGCTGGTGTTTGTTGTTGTATTTTTGTTTACTTGTTTACCATTTTTTTATTCTGGTGTTTGTTGTTATATTAAGCAATACGATAATTTGTAAACAGGTTTGTTTACTGCATTGTTTTGTTTTTGTAGGATTTATTTATAATTTAAATGTTAAGCGAGTACAGTGAGTGACTTTCGGGTACTATACTTGTCAAGTACACGTCCTCTAACCTAATGTTAAGCGATGTAAAAGCAAAACACCAGTATCTTGATTTTTCATTTCCGTAACAATATTCTAGATTGTATAAAACAGGAATGGCTTGTGCCAAAGGACTTGCTAACAATGCAGTGAAGGCTTTGCTTTAAACCCAGCTAAAAGACTGGTACGCTTATTTAAGCCTTATTTGTATGCTCATAGATAAAATGATTTACAATTTATTATTTTCACAAAACTAAACAGGGATAGTGGATTTGAATTATTTTAATATATACGAGCCGAAAAATGAAAAACGTTATCAATAATAACCTGGAAGTTGCAAGAGCGTATATTTATTTGAATTAAAAAACGTTTAAATGTGCTTTTAAATATCATTTAAATAAATAAAATTAAAAGCGAATTAACTTTTAGCTGCCAGCTGTTCTCTTTGCCAACTTTAATTAGAAACCTGTGCATTTGAATTTTGTTTGAAAGTTAGACTGAAGCACTTTATAATTCTCAACACAAATATTTATTTCACAAACAAGCATAAACAAAGTCGTCATTAAAATGTGTTGAAATGTTTTTCTTTCTTTGAATACATATAATTTATGTGGAATACCTGAGACTGTTGCATAATCTGCCTACCACTTGCCACTTCTTTTAGCTAGGAGTGTGTTTTTGTTTCTTGAAATGCAGTCTGTAAACGAAATTTTTAAACATTTTTGGTTTAATTAAGAAACAAAGCCTCCATACTTAACTTAATTCATAGAATAAAGATTTTAGTGCTACTATTTAGTTTTCTTTATTAAATCCCATTCTATGCTTTCATTGTGTAATTTTTTTTTTTCTTTTATTTTGAGAAAATAAAATTTTTGTCTTGAATACGCTCGAAGCACATAATCCAATAGAAAGAACGACAGGAGACTGAACATTTTTTAACGATAAATTGTAAGTGTGCTCAATAAGGAAATTAAATTGTTCCTTCTATTTATTATATTTTTATTTCATATTCAGTTAAAAAATTATTGTCGCCATTAGAGTTCTTGTCACGTCTGTGTAACATCCACCATTTACACACATTTTTTTCATTTTCTTTATTTAATAGGAAAGAAAGAACTCCACAATCAAAATGTCTGTAAAAATTTTAAATGGGAAGTATTCCCTAAGTTTCTCTTTCCTCATACTATTGGGTCCTTGAATAAGCTGTTATCTGTGGAATAGAACATCTTTCAAAAGTGTGCGTTGTCCTTGACTCTGGCGTATATATCAGTTTGAATTTGACTGATGGCGTGGGTTAGGTTGTGTCTTCTTTTGTATTCGTATACACACATACATACCAAAGATCAGCAATGAATCGTTTTTTTCGCTACTCATAAATACTCATGAAATTTTGAGTATGAGTAAGTCAACAGTATTGAAATTCAACTACTCTGATTCATTCGTACTCACTACACAACATTGATTTATAAGTACAGGATGCAAAGACTATGAGTACAACGTTGACATCAAAATTATAACATTCGAAAGATGTTTGATTCATACGCCTACTCATTCAGAATCATAAATTTAGAAAATTACTTATAATACTCATAAATGATTTGAGTGATTCAAATCATTCATCAAAATTTACAATCTTAGATGTTGTTGCATTTACAAAAAAAGAAGAAAGAAAAAGATAAAGACAGCAAGCAAAGCAAACACACAAGCTTCTAGTGAGTATTGTAGTGTTCGTATGCGTATTAATGTTATATGATATGATAATGTATGTTGAGTAAAGGATAGTCGAAATTAACAGCATCATGCGTATTGTCAAGTATGAGTACGATGAGTACTTCAAACTTTGAATATGAGTAGTATGAGTATGATATTAAAATAAGTATGAATGCGTATAAGTATCAGAAATTATGAGTATGATTCGAAACTACTCATCTTTTTGAATATTCATTGCTGATTTCTGATACATACCTAATTGGTCACTACAGCCCTGTGTTGTTGTTTTTATGCAAGAGTGGTGGAACCTGCAGTTTAAAGTCGAACGAAAAATTTGTGAGAAAATCTTTGATGGCAATCTTATTTACTCCGCAAGTTTTTGCTAGAAATCTGCAGAGAGAAAGTCGCCGAAGTAATATTTTTCATATTTCGTTTTACTGGAGATACTGGATTTAACCGTGGCCTCATGTCTAATATGCAAACGCACTACATACTAGACAACGGCGTCTTTTTCATATACGCCTACACCTCCGCAAAATCTAACAGAATGAAATGTCACGATCTTGGTGGTCAGTTTGCATCATCCAAATCTGTCACGCAGACTATCAAATATGGCATGAGCTGTATGACACGTAGTATTGTTCTGTTGAAACCACATATCTTTGATGTCCAGATCATACAGTTTAGGCAAAAAGAAATTTGTAGCCAGCCATTGCCCTATAGTGCTACGTCCTTCTCAAAAATATTTAAACCGATTATGTCGCCACTTAAAAGTGTACAGCAAACAGTGAGTTTTTCAGAATGTATTGTTCATTCCTGGATATATGGTAAATTAGTATTATCCCATATGAGACAATATTGCTTGCTTACTTACCAAGTTATCCAGAAGTAGACCTCTTTCCTAAAGAAGATGTTTCGCCGAAAATACGAGTGAGTTTCCATATACTGCGGAGCCCATTCGGAGAACATATGTCATTGTCTTCTGCCGTTTAGCTTCAGTTCCTGAATCAGTTGATTTTATTATGGGTTCAGACCGAGCAAAATTCACCTAGTTATGGTCTGCGTAAAACCGTGTTCTTGAAATTGATCTGTCATTGTCATCTTATTTTGTATATTTCTTTTTCTTAAACATAAAAATAGTTTTTCTACAACCTTAAAATAGAATTGAATGTCTCCATTAGTATCCTTGTTATTTACAATTTACAACTAAAGAACACAGAAGATATCATCTCCCTTTTAAAATACATAAAATGCGCTCGTATTTCAAACCCAATTCACCGGTAAATAACAAGAAAATGAAAATCTAAAAAAACTATCCACGAAAATGGAAAAACAAAGACAAGAAAAAATTTCCTTTCTCAATGACAAACGGTAGAAATAAAAACGTTAGCAATTCAAAAGTTTCGCACGTGATTGCAAAGGTTTAAGAATACAAAAGAGAAACTGGGATGAAAATGAGATGACATAACTTCTTTGATTTGTTCACATTTTCTCATTTTTACACTTTATTTCAAGAGGAAATAAAACAATTTAACGAACAAAATAGTTTGAAACAAACACGTGTTCATTACAACACTTCAGTCAGAATTACGACCTAGCTTTTCATGTCACTTATGTTGTGTGCATTAATTTTATACATGAGTGGCGGAACCTTAAGTTTAAAGTTGACTCCGAACGACAGATTTTTGAGAAACTCTTTCATGACAATTTTTTATTTACTCTCATAGCTATTGCCAGACATCTGCTGAGAGGAAAAATTTAAAATTTCAGAAAAACTCTACTACCTATAGATTTGGCGGTGGATATTTTAAAGATGTTATGTTCCACACATAATGGCATCAATAGGTCTTTCAAATGAATAACAAATTTCGTTGATATCCCACACACACACGCTCACTTTGTTTTATTTAAATTTAAAGAGACGAAGTGCTGTTATTGATTTCGTATTGACACGTTTACGGTATAGTAGCTCAACACCGTAGTGAAAAAATAACAATAGTACCGCAATAATGCGGAGACTTAGGGTTTTACTTTGTATTTTTTCGGTCTGCATACAGTTTGAAGATCTCAACCTTAAATTAAATAAACTAATTTGTATCTCATCAAACGAAAGAATATTTAGCCTTTGTTTCCTTATTAAATATTAACATTTTATATCGGTGTTGCTATTATTTTCCCCATACATAAGTGTATACAGCAAAATAAATATTTTTTCTTCTTTTCTGTGCCAAATTTGTTTACAAAACTTATAAAATTATGCCACAACAGATTAATATCTTTGTGCCAATATCAAAATTTAATTCAACGAGTGGTTGATTTTCATTATGGTATAAGAAAAACAAAATATCTTGTTGTTGGGTGATATACTATTGGTTTGAGCGTGTATGATTTGTCTTTTTAATTAATTTTCAAACAATATTTTTACTTGTTATGTCGGACGTATGATGAATATGAATTCACTTTCAGTAGATATTAGTCATACGACGAGTTGACTGATTATTTCGAGAGATTATGGGAATATTTTTTCTCAAAGCCATTGTATTGAATTTTTTTTTAATTATTCCCATGAATTATTTTTTATTTTTATTTCCGCCATATTTTAATTATTTTTAAAAATGTAAAGTTTTTCTATCACAAACATACTGTGTTTCAAGTTTTTTTCCATATTTTCGTTTTTTACCAAAGAGTTCTGTCAACCATCTCTTTATATAGCTGATGTTGTTTGTTAATGCTACACGTTTTACATAATTATCCATAAGCATATGCTTCATTGAACAATGAAAGTGCATATGGAGAAACGTCCTTTGAATCCTTGCATTAGATAGTCACACTGGCTTACATAATTTTATTCCTCCTTTGTTTTATTTTTTTTTTCTTTCTGCATTCCAGGTGGAAAATCATGCATTAAGGTTACGCTAGGCAATGCATCATTATCAGTATGGTGTTTGGCTTCACTGCAAGCAGCCTTGTGGCAACACAGCAACAGCAACAAACCGAGCAATAACAGCATCAGCATCACTTTATTGGGAATTCAATACAAGTATCGTTAAAGGCAGTGTTAAGCCTGTAGGACTTAAGCAACGTGTTGGTATTATGGTTTTAAATGGGTCGTCAGCTCGCGTACCACAAGTGGGTTAGCAGCTTCACCAAATAGTGTGGGTGTCGGCTGGTGCAGCTAAAAGCATTGGTAAAGGAACATATTTTACTAACGGTTATATATGTGATAGTGCTTTGGAGATATACGCAATCAGAAGGCTAGTGATGCCTTCTTCAGTAACAATAAAACACTCAATATACGGCAACAAAAGTAAGTGGCTTTTATCGTTATTCTATGTTTGTTTTTTTTCTATATGGCATGTAAATAAATAAATATTGGAAGCATAACACAATCCCTATAACATTTCATAATGAGGTTCGTTCCATTTTGCTGCGAATTAGTGTCAGTTAAGTGTTAAACATTAACGCGACAAGTTTTATTTTATATTCCACATAACAAATAGGCTGATAAGTTCTCAGGCTAATACATAGATGGCGCTACTAGTCTGATGTTATTTAGCTAAACCCAACCTTCACAAACACGTATAAAAATTTTCTAGCAGTCGCATTACTACTATGTGGGAGAGATAATTACGAGAGAAGCAACTTCTATTAGTTTGAAGGAATTTCGTGTGTTAATAGATAAAATAGGGAAGTAGAAAAGTGCTTTTGTAAGTTCAAACGAAGCGAAATGAATGTAGAGAACGATGCAAGCTGTTGCAAACGTCACAAATACAAAAAACCTGAAACAAAATTATGGTGACTACAAAGAGAAGCTAATCGTGATAACTAAAATCCCAAAAGATATCAAGGGGATGTGTAGGACATATCCTTAACGAATAGTTACATTGAGAGCTCTAGTAAAAGTGGTTGTCAAGCAAGCTTTTCTTCGACCAAGAACAAGAATGATTTCATTCAGTTTCTAAAATATGTTCGAAGCTATTTCGCTTTAAAAATACCCGAACTTATGCGTCTTCATGTGACAATACATAAAACATGGGTGCATCATTGCACACCGGAGCAAAATAACTGTCATATGAGTGGATTATACGTAGTGAATCGACTCCAAACCACACAAGTACACAAGTGCCATAGCTTGGTCAGCTTATGGCATCAGTAGTTTGTGTTCCGTACATACATTTACGGAAGTCGCCTTAGTCTAGTAGATAGTAAGGCTGCGGTTTAAGCCCCAGGTCAGATATCTCGAAACGAAATTTGAGAAAAACTTCCTTCGGCAACTTCCTTCGGCAACTTCCTCTCAGCACATTTCTGAGAGTTAATAAAATTGGCATGAAAAGCTTTTGAAAAATCTTTCGTTCGACGTAGACTTTAAACTGTGTATCCCGTCATTTATGTATAAAATTAACGCAAACAACGTAAGTGGTGTGAGAAGGTACGTTGTAATCCTGATTGTTAGGAATTACGTACGTATGTGTAATGCGAAGCGACAAATATGTATGAATAGTATGTTGTTGATGGTGCCACAGCCGATTGTTCTTACATTATCGTCACAGAAGAACACACTCATAAAACGTGCCCTGTTATCGATAACATTAACTAATTTGTGTGTCAGTTTGGATAGGTTTCTAATTATGAATCTTACCGTACAGCCAGCCAACATGTTTCCATCAGTGTTATATGTACCCAAAGACATAATTTTCAAGTTGGACAAATATGACATGAAATAAACATTTGAAGTGCAGACAATATTGGAAATTTAATTTCGTGTTAGACCATGTGACGGCACTTTTGAAATTATACACTGCAATTGAGGGTTAGCATCAGCTGTATATCATTCCAAGTACATACTGTACTTAGTACTGTGCATATACATGTACAAGGCAATGTATATGTTTGCAGGCATTGCTTGTCACAGTACTGTGGTATGGATGTATGATTACATACTGTACTGATGCAGTAATGTTTGCAAAGTACATACCATTTGGAAAGTAAGTATTAGCACTTGCTTTCTAGTCACTTATTGAAAGTGAATTCCGCGAATAATTACTTTTAGCATGAATTTATTACATGAAAATTTTTGCATGCAAGTGCAAATAGGTTTATAGTTGGTATTTATTGTGAATGTGTGGTTAGTCTATCTTTTAATGTGTGTATTTTCTTAGATTGTGTGTAAAAATTTGGTTTTTACTTAATGTGCCGTGCGTATGATAAATATTAATTCACTTTCAGTAGATATTAATCATACGTCGTGGTGACTGATTATAACAAGGTACAATGGGAGAATTTTTTTACAAAGCCAGTGAAAGTAAGTGCATTTTATGCTTTGGGTACTTCTTTGGCGTGTAGTTAGTTTAACATTTTTCACCACTTTCATTTGTTCAGCTATTTGTGTGTTATAAGGAATATGTTAAATAAATACTTAATACCATGTTCACATATAAGCAGGTTAGCTAGGTTATCGTGGTTATCGAGGTTATCTCGTAACCAAGCCACAAATGTGTGAGGTTAGCCATACAATGTGTATGAAAAGATAACCAAGTTCAGCTGTAGGTTACCTCATAACCTAGTAAAATACGCATTGTTGCATTGAAAAGTATTCAATAAAATACTCAAAAATGCAACGCTTTATATCTATTGTGAATATAATAATATAAAATTTGACAGCAATAGAAAAAAAACATTTGCTATGGAGAAGACACAGAGGTAATTTTTATTTTTTATATATACTTAAATATATCAATTTTTTATATTGTAGAAAAAGAAAAATTCGTGTTCGGTGGACTCCAGATGCTGAGAATATGCTGGTGCAGTACTGCAGCTGTCAATTTCTGTCATTCTCGCATATATTTTGGTTATATTTGTCATATGTGAACGCCACAAGGTTATCTCCAAGGTTAATTTTAGATAACCATAACCTTCTTATATGTGAACGTGCTATAAGACATAAAATTATATTATTATGGCAGCTTGACATATTTCGCACGAAATAAGAACCGTTGACGATGCCAGCATCTAAATGGTAAATTGTTAATGACTTGAGGTTTGTCTTCGCTTTAGATATGGTAATTTTGCTTATTGAAGTATCAATTTAATCTGAAATGAGTTTCATTATTGACTTTCTTAAGCAAAATATACACCTTTGATCAGTTTGAAGTAAAGCCAAGCAGCAAAAATGCTACACAATCGATGATCATTTGGCTTCAAATCTAGTAGGAGTTGTATTCTACTAAAACAAAATCCTTGAGAGAAAGATGTTCTACATAATCAAAGAACAATAGCCTGCGATTACAAATCGATATTACAGGGAAATTCTTAAGGCCGCATGTCTTTGGCTTGTTTTTCCCATAACAGAATATTCAACAGAATAAATGTAATGCTCTGGACTTAAAACGAAAATAAAATTTAAATAAAATATAAGCTTTGTCTTGGCAAAATGACATTGCATGGATGTTTTGCAAGGTACTATCACACTGGCATTCGCATTTTATGCATACATACATATGTACTTCAATACATCTCCAACGTACTTCAGTTTATTCCATCATCCATTTTTTTGTGTTTTGGCGAGAATTTAGCTTAAGTCACTGCAGTTGTTCTCTGTGTTTTATTTTTTGTTTTGTCTTAACTTATGTTTAATTTTTTTTTCTTTTTGTCTGTTTTATATGATTTATGCAACCGTTGACAATGCAAGATGAATACAAATGTTTATGACTGTCTAAACCCATAGACGGGATGGCTGACTAACTACCATATGATCTCTCTGTAGCAAAGTTTTAATGGCCTACTACGTTGAGTTTCAATAGCTGGCAGGATAACTTTATGCTTAATGTGCCTGGGAATGCCTTAATCACATGTGGATTAACTTTTTCTTGATACTTAACCGATACTAACTGACATACTCATGCTTTTTTTTAATGATTTAAGGTAAATTCTTTGCTACATACATATGTATAGAAAAATAGACTGAAAAATTCTTTTTTTTTTTGCTCAAACCACTAAAAGAATGCTCTTTCATTGATACTGGGTGCCATATGGGTCAAGGAAGTTATATTTTATTAAAGATAATGGCAGTTAAATTTCTTTTTTATTTTCATTCTAATATGAAAATATAAAATATAATATATAAATATAATATATATGTCTATAAAACAGTTGTGAAAATTTTAATTTTATAAACAAAATTAAGGCGTCTTTCAAATGGCATTGCTTTACATTCTGAGAAAACTTAATTATGTTGCCGTATTATACTGTATTTTGCAGCCACCGTAGTCTGGCTTATTAAACCTGTCTATCAGCAAAACATTTGGTTTCCATAAGACGACATAAATAACTTGCCACCCAATGCTCTTAGCAATCTCGTCCAAAGTGGTCCCCTCAATCGTGTTATTTATCTTCTCTGGACTGGTTTTTAAGGGGGCATGTTAAACCATTGGCTTATGCAACCAACTCTTAAAGCATTTTAAGCGTATATTCCAGACACCACTGGAGTCATATGGCCTTATTTATAGGAAAAGCAGTCAAAAATTTGACTGATCGAATGGACCGTAAAAATTTAGTTACAAAAATACATAAATACCATGGGTCGGAATTGAAAGTCTGTACCAATGGGAAAACCCTGAAACCCCGAGTTGCTGGCCCGGGAAAAATTGAAAGAAAGGTTAAAGAAATTAATTTCAGCTGGTCATCGTAGTCTAGTAGGTAGTGTATTGACTTGTTAGAAGTGAAGTCTCGGTTCAAACCCCAGGTCGGACATCTCCATTAAAACGAAATAAAAAATATTTCTTCTGCGACTTTCTTTCAGTAGATTTCTGTCACAAAACTCTGAGAGTAAATAAAATTACCATGAAAAGTCTCATAAAATTCTGTTGTTTGGATTCGACTTTAACTGTAGGCCCCGTCACTTATGAATGAAAATTAACACACACAATATAAGTGGTGTGAGAATGTAGTTTCTAACCCTGACTGAAGGGATGTATTGACCAATGATGTATGTATGTATGTAAGTTATGTATTCATTTAATCAATATTCCTGTCATTTAGTCTCTCTTTAAAAAATACCCCTCGTCAAAAAGAAAATACGTGAACTATATTGAAGCAGAAGAGGAGTTATTTTCCCATCGAATGCTATTTTCACCCTCCCCCCAATCTATTATTTTTCTTTTCCTTTCAGCTTTTTTCAAACCAATTTATTGATAAAGCGAACTCAACAAATTTTTTTTCAGTGTTTTGGTTAGAATTACGGTTTGAGCAACAATATTTTCTTATCCTTTCTTCTCCAAAACAAAAACTCTTCTTTAGTTGTATAGTTTATCAAACCTAAATCTCCTCTGTAGCCTGATGGGAATATTTGACTTTCACAAATGACTCTCCACAAATTGTCAAAGTTTTCTATTATAAATACAAAACAATCGAAACACCTTTGCGTCTTACGGACTACGAACTGACAGAAAAAATAAAAAATATTCTTGGAATATTTTTTGTTTTTTATCTTAAACAAACACGTAAAACAAAACAAAAACAAAACATAAAAAAAAGAAAGAAGAAAAATATAATCCCAGTTATTTATCTGTTGTGTCAACAACAAAAAATAAACTTCTATTATACCCCCCTTGCTGTAGAAGTAATTGACTCAGAAGATCTATGAGAAGAAAACAGCTTCCATAACAGAGGAATAATGATGCAATTAGAATTTCAAAGGATTTAAATTTTGTTGTTTAGTTGTTATTGTTGTTGTTGTTTATGTTTTTCCTAAATAAAATATAAGAGGATTAGAAAAATATCAATTCAAAAAGAAATTTTCAAGTATTACTTACCAAAACAGTCTTGTAAAGTCAAAACAACAGCTTTACAAGAGGAAAATTTTTGTATTAAAAACGAACTGGTAACTATGGTTGCATATAATAGCTAATTGATGTTGTATTTGGAGAGTATAATTTCTAAAATAATACAGTTTACTTATCAATTAATGAGGTAAACAATTGGAATGAAATTTGGAAACATAAAATTTTATTCAGAGAATTTCGAAAAGTGATGCCATAATCATAAAAAATCAACATTTGCAGCATATACATACATATATTCAGTCTGAATTACGACCTAGCTTTTCACACCACCTTTATTGTGTGTTAATTTTATACATGTATGGCTGGGCCTACAGTTTAAAGTCGATTCCAAAAAATAGGTTTTTTGAGAAACTTTTCATAGCAATTTTTATTTACTCTCAGAGTTTTTTTTCCCAAAAATCTCAGCAGAGAAGTCGCCGAAGAAATATTTTTCTTCATATTTCGTTTTGTTGGAGATGTCTGACCCAGGCTTCACGTTTAATAAGTCAACACAGCTAAGCCACGACGACAACAGCAGCATATGCTTTTTAAAATTCAGCGCTGGTTATTTTTAACGGCATAATAAGTCGTAGTGGAGTCTGCTCCTTGACTTTGAGGTAAGTAGATCACAATTTTTTCAAAATCACCATGGAGTACTTTAAACAGCGATGTGTGCTCGCTGTGTTAGCAACTGACCTTAATTTTCATCGTAGAATCTTCTCCAGCCCCGGGGCTTATTAATGGATGAATGGATACTAGAACACACAAAATTGTCTAATTTAAAACGATACCAATCCATACGAGATCCAACAGCGTCTAATGTATTCCCATTTTGAACTGGTAGAGTCTTTGATACACATTTTTTTGAATACAATATTGGCCAAGCCATCAATGTCTACATCGAACCACTAATTATTAATTTTTTTTGCCCTAAATTAAATGATTTGGACACCATAGGCATGTGCTTTTAACACAACGACATTACGTGCCACACAGCCCACTCCTTATTAGATTTTCTTTAGTAGCAATTAGAAGAAATGATTATCACACGTAGAGGTGATGTGAACTGGCTAACAAAAACGTGCGCTTTTTTTGTGAAGTTTTTTTAATTCACAAGTACTATATGCGAATAAAACACAGAATAAAGGTCTCCTCAATGCCAACATAGTTCAAACCATCGCGATGCACCGGTCAAATTCCAAAGCCCTCTTTATGAACCAGTTGCGCTCCAGCCAGAGAAACCACGACGGACATTTGGAAGACATTATATTCCACACACCTTGTTTTATTTAAATTTAAAGGAAAGAAGCACTTAAGAGGCATGCTGTGTGTTTTATTCAGAATGATTCCAAAACATATTTTATCATCTGATTAGGTGGAAGTGTGTTAGTTCAGTATCAGACGTGAGACCACGGTTCAAACCCCAGGTCGGATATTTCCATCAAAAGGAAATATTAAAATAAAAATATTTTTTTGGGGACTTTCTCTTACCAGATTTCTGGTAAAAACTCTGAGAGTAAATAAAATTGCCATGAAAAGTTTCCCAAAAAAAATCTGTTGTTCACGTAGGTCCAGTCACACGCAACATAAGTGATGTGAGAAGCTCAGTCGTAATACTGACAGAATGGTTGTAATGACCAATTATGTATGTACGTGTGTATGTATGTAAGAATCCAAAATAGAGACAACATTTTTAAATATTGTTACGAAAATGGAAATGGTGTTTTCCTTTTACATAGTTTAACATTAAAATTGTAAACAAAAGCTACAAAAACAAAAACAATGAACTTGTTTACATGATAAACAAGTAAACAAAAAGTATACCAACAAAACACCAGCATAAAAAAATTGATAAATAAGTAAACAAAATTACCAACTAACACCAAACAAAAAACAAGTAAACAAAAATGCAACAACAAACACAACTAGAATAAATGTAAACAACATGTTTACGTTTATAGAGTTCGAGAAGCTGAAGTCTTTCGCCTTCAAGAGCATTCATCAGACCTGCTATATAAAAGGCAAGGCGAAGCAGGCAACGGAGTCAGACGCGGTGTGTTTGAAGAGAATAATCGTGGTTTGAAAATCTTCGTTACAAAGATTTGCCGAAAAATTATCTAGTAATTTGTTATTGTTTATACTAAAGAGTGAAAAGAAGAATAACAAACAAAGCAATTGTTGTTGTTTACATCAAGTTGTGAACAGTGGCACATAGAATTGTGTTGACAATAAAGAATTTAATTAAAACTAAACACAAATTTATTTTTATTTTTTTATTATTTGCAATCTACGAACTCATAATTTAAACGTTTTTAAAAGATAAAAAACGTAACAATATGTACTCCACGTTGTTATTAAAAATAATTTCCAAAAGAAACATCACTATCGCCAAAGTAACAAAGTCATCATAATCTTTCCTTTAAAACTAAAACATTACAAATCAAAATAAAAATTGATTGTCATTTAAACATGAATTTTAAATGGTCCAACACCTTTTAGGCAAATAAGTTTCTGGTAATAAATGTCTCAACATTATAATGTGATTTCACCAAAAATTTGTCAAACGATAACAAAAGATGTGACAACTTATTGTCCCTTTTAGATAGAAGGATAAATGTTGTCTCCATTTTTCTCTCTGAATTGTTTGTTAAATCTTCTTTTGTTAGAATAAAGGCCGCCGCACCATTTAATTCTTTCATTTGTAAATGCTCTTTTATTTTCACATTTATTTGTACATTTTCTCTGAATCAGCAAATTGAAAGCAAATAATTACGGCTGACATAATGTACGTTGTAAAGGTGATAAAGAGAAGTAAAAGAAGACATAATAAAGGATTTAATGTTGCTCCTAAATAATACCAGGATTATGATAAATTCTAAGAAAAATGGTTCAGCCTTTTACATTTATAGACTGTTAACTACATAGGCATTAAGTTTATTTTTTGCTGTCCTGGTAATATCAGCTGATCCGACCACCTAATGGATATTGCTTAAAATAAACTACTGATGCCCTAACAAATGGACGTATAGTAATAAAAATTTATATTTTAAGAACCAATTTAAAACACGAATTATTTCAAAAGTAAAGTAAGAACAGATAAAAGAGGAAAATTTGTTAGGTGTAGTACATCGTTTTTTCGCTACTCATAAATACTCATGCAATTTTGAGTATGAGTGAGTCAACAGTTTTGAAATGCAACTACTCTGATTCATTCCTACTCACTACAACATTTAAGCGCAGGTTGCAATGAGTATGAGTACAACGTTGACATCGAACTCATAACATTCGAAATATGTTTGATTCATACGCTTACTCATTCAGATTCATAAATTTAGAAAAATACTTAGTATAATACTCATAAATGATTCGAGTGATTCGAATCATTCATTAAAATTTACAGTCTTAATGTATAAACACATAGACGACAGACAACAGTTTGGCAGCTCGGCAACTCACTTATGAAAAAACCGCACACAAAAAACAAATATCAAATGAATTCAGATACAGAATTGAATCTATAATTCTATTTTATATTATGAATACATTGATTGCTTTTGATTTCTTAATTTTAGAATTGTTCTTTCTCTTCAATAATACAAGTATTTTTAGCTGTTTTTTATTATGATTTTATGTTGCATTGGCATCACTAATTTGCTTTTAGCTGCTCACAAAAATAGAAAATATTTTAATTTGGGCCGGAGCTGCTTAGGTTGTTGTCTTGGCTTTTTCTGTTCTGCCTTCAATATAATCGTTTTCATATAAACGTGTGTATTCTATACTTGGCAGCTTTCAGTTGTCTGTCGTCTGTCGTCTATGTGTTTATACCTTTAGTTGTTGTTGCATTTACAAAAAAAGAAGAACGAAAAAGAAAAAGACAACAATCAAACTAAAGACACGACCTTCTAGTGAGTATTGTAGTGTTCGTACGCGAATTATACTTATTTTGTGATTATTGTAAGTGTTGAGTAGAGGAGAAATGAAATCAACAACATCATGCGTATTGTTAAGTATGAGTACGATGAGTAATTCAAACTTTGAATATGAGTAGTATGAGTATGATATTAAAATAAGTATGAATGCGTATAAATATCAGAAATTAGGAGTATGATTCGAATCTAATTATCTTTTTGAATAAACATTACTCATCTCTGGTACATATCTTATCGGCAAGCGTTACATTTCACATCTTTTGTGAAATACAAAGTTTTATTAAGCATGGTTAGAATTATCCCATTTAGGTCGAATATTATAATGCATTTCAAATAAATGCTCAGTATCCCTCCTCAGGCATATATAACATCCTATCCTGTCCTTAATTGACTGCCTATCAGTTCTCTTGAACTCAGTGCATTTAGCATTTGGAATTCACAGAACAGATGTTAGTATGCGGTTTTTACAAAGTAAAATACAAAATTAAAATATTTTAAACCGTCTTGAACATCAATCCTAGCTGTGAGCATTGCTTGCACTGAGTCGCAGAAAATTGAATACGATTATTATAAAGAAAATTTCCTATTACAAGTCACAATTTGCTTAGGACCGGAGTGGCTGTTTTAAGTCCATGGAAGCAATAGTTTAGTAGGGTGGCTAAACCTATAAGAATTAACAAAATTGAATAAAAAAAATTGAAATTTTTCCTTAGTTTGTCCTCCGTAGTAGATTTTATACTGTAGGTCACTTCGCTCATGGATAAAATTAACATACACAACAGTGGATGGTGTGGAACATCTCGAAAAAAATTGCTTCCATTCCAATGAATGATGTGAGAGGTTAAGTCGTAAACCTGACTAAAGGATTGTAATGGCTAATTACGTAAGCAATCAGTGAAAGCCGTTTGTAATACAAGCACAATGCTGGACCGAAATCTACACCAGACAGTTGCTCATTGTAGGTGTATTTGTTTCTCATGGATTGAATGAGGATTATGTCTATATCATATGATATGTTTTCACTAAGATCTTCGAAAATTTGGCAGTGATTTCGCTTTTCTCTATTATCCGTTGAATAAAATGTTAGTACTTTCCATGGTGTACTGGTTTAAACTCCTCAATAATAAAAATACATACATGAATACATACGTAATTGCATAATTGCTAGCTTCTTAATTTGTTTGTTTGTTTGTTAATTTTATACATGAGTGGCGTGACCTTCAGTTTAAAATCAATTTCGAACCACAGATTTTTGAGAAAGTTTTTCATGGCAGTGTTATTTACTCTCACAACTTTTGCCAGAAATCTGCTGAGATGAAGTTACCGAAGAAATATTTTCTTTTATATTGTTTTTTATTTCAGAAATCTGAGCTGGGCTTCACAACCGACATACTACCTACTAGAATATAGCAACTTCAATGTGTGTATGCTTTGTGAAATTAGAAGCTGATGAGGAAGATGCCGAATTGAGGTTTTCGTTTACTGCCACTATTTTCACCAACCAATGAAATAACACACAGCAGTCTTACTGTCCATAAACGAACCTGGTTCTCTAAATTTTCTGATCATTTTTCGAATGATTAACACATTTTGACTGAAAATATTTCGTAGTTTGCTAGCAGGCTCAGCTTAACTTTCCAAATTATTGTAATAAGGTTTTACAATTATAACGCGTATTTCTTTCGTAAAACGGTCCATTTCACTTAATGGGTATAATGGGTATATATTGGAAGTCGCCGTAGTCCAGTAGATAGTATGATGGCTTATTAGACGTGAGGTTACGGTTCAAACCCCAGCTCAGATATTTCCAACAAAAGGAAATATGAATATTTCTTCGACGTCTTCCCCTCAATAGATTTCTGGAAAAAATCTGAGTGAATATAAAATTGTTTCCCAAAAAGTTCATAGTCGACTTTAAACTTTAGGTCACGCCACTTATGTATGAATTTAACACACACAACATAAGTTGAGTGAGAAACTAGGTCGTAATTCTGACTGAAGGGTTGTAATGACTAATTATGTATGTATGTATGTATAACCATATTTCACAGCTGCCAAGTTTCAGAGTTGCCTCTTTCTCTCTTGAACTGAGACACCCTTCACTTCTACTGAACTTGAATGCCTTTCAGTTTTTTATTTTCCACTGTATTCTTTACAAAATGCCTATTCATCACCTAAACAATGCAAAGACCTTTTATGTCGCATTAGGAAGAAAAGGGAAAAACAACATAATACTCCAAGAAAGGTGTTTAAAAACAAAAAGACAGCAAAAGGACGAAAGAAACGCACTATGGAATCAAGGGAGACAGCTTAAAACTCTTCTGGCTGATAAACTTTTAAATGAGCATATTTTTTATTATTTATGGAAGGAAGTCTTAGTCTTAGAAAAGAAAATTTTAAGTGTCAACTCTTGAATTAATTTTTAAACCTTAGTGTTCACCTCATTTTTGCTGGCTTTAAACGTCTACATTCTTTTTAAATAAAATATGGGCTACGATCATTAAAAAAAAAACAATTAAAATTGCCTTAAAAACCATATCAACCGATTCAAGTAATAATTCCCAATAACGATTCAACCGCTTGTAAACCTGAAAAATTTCACATGCACTTTGCCTCAAGTATTACCATAATTTCCCTCTTCTGATTTCCTTTAATAATAATAGTCATGAACTTTATTATGCATCTCCAACATCAGTATTTTCAATGACATATAAATGCATGTGTGAATGACTGAATGAATGAATGAGTGGACGCGTATGTATGCGGTAAATTCAGATCATTATTATTGAAAATTATTGGATTTTAAACATTTATTCCCCCATTTATAGTTTAATATTCTTTACATTTTTCCATAGTTACGGGTGTATTGGTAAATGGGTATATATGTGTGTGTGTGTGTGTCATTTCAATAGTATTCTTATTTCTTTCAATAAATTTGAATGCAAAGAAGACAGCATTGTCATGCATCAACGGCATAATATCATGGCGGCATTGGAAAGACTTTCACGACACAATCACATTCATTCATTAAATAATTCACTCAATCATTCATCTCAATATTTATACACATATTCTTACAGCCGTTTATTCAATGTGTTGACATAATATTGCCACAGAACAATACTTTCCATTCTTTATTGATTTCTTCCCACAATTTCAACATACTTATATTGTCTATCCTCTTATCTGAGGAAATTTCTTGTGCGTTAAAATATAAGGTGTAGTAAAGAGAAATATATTTGTTGTTAATTTTATTATAAAAAAGTGAAACTGTAGCGTTCGAAGTCAAACCGTACAGTTATTAATATTAATAGCAGCAAATCAAAGCAACTTAAAGATGTTTTTGCTGCTTGGAAAGCCTAATGTCCCAATAAACCCCAGCGGACGTATTTCAATACTTAGAAAAATCCGTGGAAATACTTACTTAAATGGTCGTTAGAATACTTTAGTCAAGATTAGCAACCTAACTACTCCCTTTACACATGTGGTGTTTGTTAATTTTATCCAAGAGTGGTGCGGCCTACAGTTCAACGTTGACTACACACGATGGTTTTGAGAAACTTTTCATGGCAAATTTATTAACTCCTAGAGTTTTTGCCAGAAGATTGAAGAAGAAAGTCGCTGAATGAAATATTTTTCATGTTTGAGCTGTCTGAGTTAGGATTTAAACAATGGACTCTTGTTTAATATGCCAATGCACCCTCCCCCTAGACTAGGACCATTTTCAACTAAAAGAGCGTTTTTTTTTTTGAAACGAAAAACTTACTCTACCATACGCTTCTGAATCGTGGAATTAAATTTCATTGCAAGTATTGGGTTAATCATTTAGCGTTTTCAAAAGCTTTCAAACGTACTGCCATTTATACTCTAAAAAAATAAGGCATTTTTGAATATGATTTCATTAACAACCATTGGATTTTAAGCATTCTAACGTGGTCATTACCGGGTGATTGTGGTAATTTGCGCTTGGAATGACTTTTCAGTTGAATATTACGGCAAGTGATTATGGCAAAGCCATTGTATTCAGAAAAAGAGACCGACTGCTGTTTATTATGGTCTGGACATATATTGAAAAATATTCGATAGAAAATTGTCCTCGTCTAGTAGGGCCACGTGAGGCCACGGTCCAAACCCCAAGTCAGACATCTCCAACAAAGCGAAATATAAAATAATATTTCTACGGCGACTTCCTCTCTGCAGATTTCTGGCAAAAACTGTGAAAGTAAATAAACCTGCCATGAAAAAGTTTCCCAAAAATCTATCGTTTGGAGTCGTCTTTTAACTGTAGATCCCATCAATCATGTATAAAATTACCACGCGCAACATATGTGGTGAGAGAAGCGAGGTTGTTTTATACACGACTTAATGAGTAATAGTTCTGACTGAAGGCTTGTAATGACCAATTATGTACGAATGTATGTACTCGAAGAGCGACTAAGTTACTAGATAATCCTAGGACAGTCATCAAAGATGTCGTAAAGATGGCAATCGGAATGAGCACTAGTAGAAGAGTCCATTGTATTCAGAAAAGGAGACCGTTTGGTGCATATTATGGTCTGGAGATATACTCGTATATATATTGGGCAGTATCGATTTCAATATTACTCTAGAAAAATCGGTACCATTAGTTCCCAACCATATCTCATAATAAGTGATTTTTTTTCGCAAGCAATTAAAGAATATAAACTGGACGGAAGTAAGTACTTTTGATTTTATTGCATCAGAAAATTTCGAGGAAGATTAATTTCCTTTCGCAAAACGTTGGTAACGTTGATTGATGCGATTTGACGTTGTTAAACTATGTTTACTATTGTTGGAACATTCAAAAAACAGTGTGTACCATGTTATCGCCGAGAAAACGACCGAATAGTACGAAGACTCCCGAAAACTAGTGCCAAGGTAAAATTTGATTGTCCCAGTTTGCTTTCAATTGAAGCCTCGACATACCTTTATGGGAAACCCGTTTCTGTGTTATAAAACAAAATGATACAAAAATAAAATGAAGGTGGTATGTTTGAATATCCAGAATAATTCCTTTAATTTCATGCAATAATTATGAATATTTTTTAATACACTTTTTATTTTAGTGCGTGAAACAAATCCACTTTTTGGTAAAGACTTTTTTTTGGAACCATTACTCCTTAATAAACAGATTTACTTTTCAATACGTACCAGTATTTTCTCTGTCCTTATGTTCTTTTGTCTTTGTTTTATAGTATAAAGACAGGCATTAATTAAGTACAAGAATTTGTTGAAAGACACCATTTAAGTCAGCAATTAATTCTTTCTTTTTTTGTTTTTGAGAAAGTATTGCAGGGGTCAACATAGTCATAAGAGTTGGCAGTGGCCACAGAATAATTGGTACACTAAAGAAAGTATTTATAATTGCTGTAGTCTAGTAGGTTGTGTGTTGGCTTATTAGACGTAAAGCCTCGACTTAAACCCCAGGTCGGACATCGCCTACATTAAAAAAAATTTTTGTCGGTGACTTCCTCGCAAAAAATCCGAGTCTAAATAAAGTTGCCAAGTTTATCAAGAATCTATCGTTCGGATAGAGTTTAAACTGTATGAGTGTTTATTACCGCATAAACATGCAATAAAGACGGATATCTTCTTCTATTTATTTGAGTTTTTTTTTTCGATTTTCTTCCATTTGTCTTGATAATAATTTTGATTGGAATTACATCTTTAGCTAAAGGACTTTAAACGAATGCCGCTTCATTGTTGAGCAACTCTCTCACACAAAAAAAAATTTTTTTCTTCAAAAGTTTGAATTGCAAAAATGTAAAATTTTTTTGAAAAGGAAAAGGGAAACATGTTACACTTATTTGTTGTTGTCCGTTTCTATTCTTGTTGGCTTTTATTACTTGCTAAATTTTCTCTTTCCTTTTCGATTTGTTTTCTTGTTTCCTCTTGTCTCTAAGCAAACATTTGTTCGAATCGAATGTCAAATAAAGATTTTTCCAGATGAACAATTTACACACATCGACAACTGGCAATGACTTTCAGTCCTCTAGAGGGTATTATTGTTCGATGTGTAAATAAATAAAAATAAATCAAAGTTTTCCCTCCCACTGCAAGTTCATAAAGGAAAATGTTCAGAATTTTATTTTTTATTTTTTTTTGCTTTCTTTAATTGGTAATAGCTGAGGGTATGTTGTTAAAGAGTAGAAACTAAAAACAAAATTATAAAAAATTAAATATTTAGTTCTCTTCAGATCCTTCATCGGAAATGAAAGTTTGTTTTTCATTTCAGTTATTCTCTTATACACTTTGACTTGATTTACTTTCGTTTTTCTTATTTTACCTCGAAGCTGTTAGACTTCCTGTGGTATTTAATAACAACTACATATACGAAGAATTTTGCCAAGGAACTCAGACTATTTTAATGGAATATGAAACGAGTACTTTGCTCTTTTTAAAGCTTTTTATAAACCTGAAAATGTGTTGGCATTCCTCTAAGTAGTAGCCGTAGTCTAGTCGGTGGTGTGTTCTCTTATTAGACGTGAGGCCACCCACACAACGAAAAATTAAAACATATTTCTGACTTCCTCTCCACAGTCTTCTGGAAAAAATTCCGAGAATAAATGAAAAGTGTTTTTCAAAAAATCTGTCGTTCGGGACCGACTTTAATTAAACTGTGTAAAATTAACCCACACAACATAAGTTGATCGAGAAACGAAATTGTAATCTTGACTGAAGGGCTGTAATGATAATTATGTATGTTTGTATATACTCTAAGACCGACTAAGTTACAAGCTAATGCTAGCACAGTCATCAAAAATGTCATAAAAATGGCTATCGGAGTGAGCACTAATGGTAGTATATTCTGTGATATCTTGCGAAATTTTAGTGTCAGTCACCGTGCACAATCATAATTTCTATGGCTAGGGTTTCAAATATTTTAACCGTTAGAGCAAAGTCCACACACAACTGATATTTGCGTTGAGTTAGCATAGCACATTGAAAGATTTTTTCCATAGAATGACTTAGAATTATGAATATATGCTGTGGAGAAGAAGAGAAGTCAGTGCTTATGTATTTGAATGTGTTAAATGTTGGGTCGGCCATCTATCGGTTTAAATTTGAATCATCGGTTATTTCGAATTTGTCAATATTTATGTTATTCCATTCTGTTTCAAAATTTTGGATATTATCTCCACTGAACGTAATGAATGGAGTTTTGCTTGAGCAACGTTGGAATTTACTGAAAATTTATTTCCAATTCAGAGAGAATTTGTCGTATAATACACAAAAATGTCATACAAAATTGGTAGCAGAGAAGGACCAACAGTGCCCGGTATACAGAAGTTTATTGCTAAAGTTCGTGAAACTTTTTACGTTGTTGATGCGCCAAGACGTGAGCGCGCTCGTACTATGCGCACTCTCGAAAATATCGAAAGTGTGGCTGAGAGTGCGCGTGAGTATACATCAACATCAATTCATCATCGTTCTCAAGAACTGAACATTTCGCGCACCAGCTTACGTCGAATTTTGCGAAAAGTTCTCGGTATGACGCCTTACAACGATCAATTGGTTAGAGAGTTGAAGCCGCAGGATCGCATCGGTGATTGGAGACACTTATCGCACCATGATAATTGATGTTTTTACGAGAGTACCCGCTCTTCATGGCATTGATGTGAATGATGTTTGGTTTCAAAAGTATAGTGCAACTTGCCACACATCTCATGCCACAATCAATTTATTGAGTCAAGCGTTTGATGGCCTTTTTAGTAGTCGAAATAGTGATGTTAATTGGTCTACAAAGAAGCTACAATTTGACACCGTTGGACTATTTTCTGTTGGACGCAGATAAAGAAAAGTGTTATGCCTATAAATCAGAGACAATTGAGCATTTGAAGGCGAACTTTCGTGATGATATTGCCGAGATACGACCCCATACACCCGAAAAAGTGCATAAGAATTGTTCCAATCGAATGAGGTACTGTGAGGCCAGCCACGACAGCCATATGGATGAAACAATATTCCATTTTTACCTTGAACAATTGTATTTCACAACAAAAAAAAATACAAATTTGCCATAATTTCAAACTGTTTTCTGTTTTATTGCATTTTTAAACTTACGCTTTTAAATCACCCAATTCACTACACATTTTTGTCCAGCACTGTATTTATCAACTTTGTCCGCTCACACTTGGTGACCCTCAACAGAGTCAATAGACCAACATAGAGCAGTTCATTTTGTTTTCTTTCGTTTGCATTCAAAAGTAATTAAATACACCTTTTATCCTCAACTTACCCTACGAATTCTCTTTTTGTATACATAAACGGATTCTATAGAATCTACTGGCACTTAACGTATTCATACTTTAAGTCAACCGGTTACCTACATGCCAAGTCACGAACACATCAGCAAACATATTTTACACACATTCTCTGTGCTTCTTTGTTCTGTCATTCATTCATTCATTCATACGTTAATTAAAATTCATTACCACATGGCATTTTCTCCATTTTCTTTTGTTTGTCGTTTTGAATGGTCTACAGACTGGGCACACTGACAGGTTGGTAGAAAGAGATATCTATTAGGCAAATTCGAAAGAAAAGAGATTTTAAATTTTATTGTTTTATACAGAAGAAGATATCCTTTGTAAAAACAGCTACGTTTTGTCTGAGCCCCAGGTCAGACATCTCCAACAAACTGAGGTATGGAAATTATTCCTCGGTGACTTCCTCTCAGCAGACTTCTGGCAAAAACTCTCACAGCAAATAAAATTTACCATGAAAAGTTTCTCAAAAACACTGTGTTTCGAAATCGACTACAGCTACAGCTCCTGTCAAGCTTATGTATAAAATTAAACCGCTCAACATAAGTGGTGCGAGAAACAAGGTCGTAATCCTGATTAAAGGGGTTAAAATTGCCTAATTTGTGTGTATGTAAGTAAAAAGTGTGCCCTCTATAGTTCAATACATTACGAGCAAAGAAATTCGGGTGGATTAGAAGCTTTCTAAATACTTTTCTTAATATAAGAAATCTCAGTCTTGACAGCTTCTACGTTAAACGAATTTCTGGCGTACTATGAGAATACTGTAATCATAAGACCATATTTTATTACAATTGAATTCTTTCAATATGAGTAGCAACAGTAGTTCCTCATAATCGACACCATATCGGTTTTTAGAGTGAATTACATAGTGGAACTATACTATATAGTTTCTGCATATTAACCAATAAATATCACAAACTTTTAGTTTAATTTGAGCTAATTTTCCCTCAATGTGCAGTTTTCTGTAAGTAAGTCTATCAGTGCGAATGCCAAGAAGTTTTATGTGTGCGGTACTTTTTCATAATTTATCCAAATGGGAGGACATCTTTCCATTCGTAATTCATTTTTCATCATTCTTTTCAATTCTCCAGAGCTCTAATCTCTCCAGCAACAATCGGTTGAGAAGTCCATACAAAATAGACCTCATTGATGACAAACTTTCGGCTGATAATATAGTTTTCCAATAACACAGCAATTTTTTTTAGCTGTTGAATCAAAGCTTCGTTCCACAATATCCATGCTTGAGAAAATTCGATAAAAACGCGAGAAGCACTATTTTGTCTACCACTAAGTTTCCTTCCGAATCCATGATGATGACCACCAATACATATGCTCAGTTTATTACCGGCATTAGGTTTGAAGTCGCCGTCGTCTAGTAGGTAGTGTGTTGGTTTAGTAGACGTGAAGCCGTGATTTGCCTTCCTTTCAGCACATTTCTGGGGAAAACTCTGAGAGTGAATAAAATTTACCATGAAAACTTTCTCAAAAAATCTGTTGTTCGGAATCGACTTTAAACTGTAGGTCCCTCTAGACATGCATAAGTGTGTTGGCTTATTGGACATGAGGCCCCAGTTCAAACCTCAGGCAACATACATAATTGGCCATTACAACGCTTCAGTCAGGATTACGGTCTAGCTTCTCACTCCACTCATATTGTGTAAAAATTTGTTGTTCGGCACCATTGAATTTTAACTGTAGGTCCCTCTAGACATGCATAAGTGTGTTGGCTTATTGGACATGAGGCCTCAGTTCAAACCTCAGCTAACATACATAATTGGCCATTACAACCCTTCAGTCAGGATTACGGCCTAGGTTCTCACATCACATATGTTGTGTGCTTCAATTTTATACGTGAGTGGCGGGACTTACAGTTTAACATAGACTCCGAATGATAGATTTTTGAGAAACAATTCAAGCCAACTTTTTAGAGTTTTTGCTTGAAATCTTCTGGGGTGAACCGAGGCCAACACACTACCTAATAGACTACGGCGTCTTCAAGGTCACACATCTTCAGCGAAACGAAATATGAAAAATAAATTCCTTCAGTAATTTCCTTTCAGCAGATTTCTGGCCAAAATTCTGAGAGTAAATAAAAAATTTTCATGAAAAGTTTCTCAAAAAATCTGTCGTTCGAGATCGCCCTTAAACTGTAGGTCCTGCCAGTCATGTATAAAATTAACACACACAACATAAGTTGTGTTAGGAACAAGATCGTAATCTTGACTAAAGGCTTGTAATGACCAATAATGTATGTATGTATGTAATTTGGCAGATGTAGGTCAAACAAGATGGTCGGTATGAATTGTCAAAATTGTTTACAACTCAAATTAATTGGTATAATTTAATAAAAATCTTCCTTCATGACAGCTCGTCCCTTATTTCGTTGTTTGATAGGGCTCTCCAAGTCTCAAAAACATTTTAATAAGAAATAATAAAAATTTTAAAATATTTTTAAGCAGACATTATGTGTATAGAATAGGCTATCAGCGGCTCATTCTTCGCACCTAAATTTAAAGGCTTTAATAATGCAGTCCTAGCCCATGGGTGACTCACACTCTTGCCAACCTATTACTCGTAACAAACCATTCTCGCAATTTGTCAAATTCCTTACTTTACACCCAAAATGGTGGTGATGCAATATTTTCACAATTTTTTTCTAATGCTGTCCCCCTCCTCCATTCATTTACAAGCCATTTCCGTGTGGCTTTATGTCAATGAATGAGGCATGCAATTCTACGGCTTTAACTGTAGTTGGTTAGTTGGCATCAATAGAGCGTATGTGTGCATTTGGCAAACACAAAAGAAAATCTTCTCTAATTGCTTACAGAATCTTAAATTAGTAGCTTTAACGCATGCCAGATGTTAAAATAAAACCTAAAGCTCCTGCAAGAAATAGGATAGAATGACTATAGTTCTGTTCCTTTTTTTTTCTACTGAAGTTTTATTTGAATTTTTTATTGGCCAACAACAGTTTCTTTTATTTGTTTTTTTACCCTTGTTTGCAATTCTTTCGAATTCAAAATTAATTGTTTAATGTTTGCATTTGACCAATATTCAAAATCAAAAGAAAAATGTGAAGATTTTTCTTCGTTGGCAGTAAATGAAATGGAAATTTTCGTCAACCAAAGCATTTTTAATATATTGTTTAGATCTTTTAGGTTAAAGTATCTGCCTTTACACAAACTAATGAAAGCTACGATTATAATTATGGATGGATGTCTGGTATATATTCACAATAAAAACTACGATAAGATTTAAAAACTTATCTTGGAGGCGTTAGTCTACTCTATCAAGAGATGTGCTCAATTCGTTAAGGCGATGATAGTGTGTGGAGGTCGAATCAGTAGAAAAAATGAGGTTAAGGCCCACGTGATGAAGGAATTTTCGATAATGTCCAAGTAGAAGACATTGTTTCCTCACCATTGATTGGTTCAGATCACCTCTGTGGGGTAAATGCGGATATACGCTCACTGAAGTTGCCGTAGTCTAGTAGGTAGTATGTTGGCTAGTAGGTAGAATGTTGGCTTATTAGATGTGAGTCCACGATTCATTCTCCAACAAAAATGAAATCTGATGGAAAATATCTATTTATTCGGTGACTTACTCTCAGCAGATTTTCTGAAAACATCTATGTATCGAAGTCGTATTTAAAATGTAAATCCTGCTGCATATGCATGTATGTATGTATGTTCAAGGAAAGGAAGGATAAAGAGAATAACCCATGATTGATACACGGTTTCTTAACGGAGATTGTTGCTATTGAACAAGCTGCTCGTGATTGAATTCGGTGGCCTATTTCCCTCGAACCCGAGCATATTTGTGAAGAGACAAGCAGCAGTCAAAGAGCTGGGGTCCCATCTCGCCAAATCGAAGAGAGTTAGTAGTTGTACACACTCTCTACACCGTATATGTCGACATAAAACCCAGAACTTCTGGGTTCTAGGCCACTGTGGTAGAAAAGGAAACGAAGTGCACTACGAACTCATACGGAAGGGATTGGAAATATCTGAGGAGGAGACGATAGAGGCGATATATGTGCCCATACAAGAATAATTTTCCAAATTGGAAAAAGCAGCATGGCATTCAACAAACCGTGGTTGGTCCGCAATACTTGGATTTCGAAACTGCCGTGTCCAGCAGTGGACATCGGAAAAAGCAGGGAACTACTCGAGTTCGACAACAGAAAGTTTCGCTTTCTAACTGCTAATCTAATGGAACACTGCTCTGTTGGTAGTTTCGCTAACACACCCAGTCTGCTCCATTAGGATTACTCAGAATCTGCCATGATATGGAGGGAACGAATTCGGTGCAACACCTTCTATGCGATTACTCTGCACTAAAGAACAGACGTCAACGGTTTTTAAGTGACATAATGGTGGCGAACGTGATACTAAGGGAACTGGTCGGTTTCATCCGGAGCTCGGGGATTATGACAAGGAGACTTACCTCACATCATACATAATATAACATACTGGGACATATGGGCCACTGAGTGAAATTGCCTGTGAACGGTAAGCTATCCGGTAATCTAATCTATAGGCTACATAATAATGTAGTGTTTATTATTCAAGACATGAATAAAAATAATAAAAAATTATTCAGAACGTAATTAATTGTAATTTAATGAACAGATGTGCAAGGGTCAGTGAAAAATGTTGGATGTGTGGTATTAAATTTTCAAAATGCGCTGTTTGAAGTTTGGTCGCAGAGATAACTTAAATTTTCATGCAAAAAAAAAACATTAAATAATGAATGATACAACAACGCTCAGTGTCTATGGTAATGAATGTAGATGCGTTAGCATCGTGTTCATACATTGTAATCACATTATAATGAAATAACTTCTGTTAGTTAATTAAATTGTAATTTACTCACGGCACATATTGTTAATTAGCCTTGCATTATTAGCTTTTTTTTAATTATTATATGAGCACTTATTTATTAAAATTTAATTATAAAATCGTTTAAAAAAATTCATATAAAAAGTATTTTTAATGCAGATAAAATAATTGAAAATAATAAAATTAATCGACCATTTCTTGTGTCAAGTCTGCATATTTATTCGTTGTTTTCACCATTCACATATAATTTTAGTAAATTTATTACGTGATCTAACGTTCAACTTTATTGTTAGAAAAAAATAAACACTCTGGCGTATACGTGATAATATTGTTTATACCGTGAATATGTATGATTATCAAAATATAAAGTATACGCTACTAGGTACACATTCGTATTAAACAGAATGCAGTCTACAGTAGTGTGTTGATATACATACATATGTATGTATACTTTTGCTTCCGGTTTGAAATATTTAAAATATCGTCTCTCTTGCAATTCAATATCTACAGAGCCATTATTGCTAGGATAACTTATTAATTGATGTTGATCAACAAAAAAATTGAATTGTTTCCATGTATCGATCAAATAACAAAGTATTTATAAAACATCGATGTTTATTGTCCACCACTAACCTATCCTCAGTATATTTCTATGTGTTTTCTTTGCTAATTATGTTTCTGGTCTCCGGATTTTACCTTTCCAAACTAGCCTAAATACTTGGTTACACGGTGTAAAATATATGTATATATTTAAGCAATGACAATAAATTTTTAAAGCAATACATACAGTTATAATTATTGTCTTTGCAGTACTGGATGACGTTATTGCAGAAAAAAAACAAACATATGCATTTTACATAATAACCACAAACAAGTTCGGATCTGGCAATACTTATGTCATTCTCTTCTGTCAAAAAATTAAAATTATAATATCTCTACTAAACCTAATGAATCGATTTTCGCTTGAGCAATGTTGGTAATTATTGTGCCACGAAAAACTGCAGGATAATGTCGATTTTAAAAAAAAAAAATAAAATAATCTTTTCGGTTGAAGCACATTTTCATCTTGGTCCGTACGTTAATAAGCAAAATTACCGTATTTGGGACTTTGAAAACCCACACGTAGTCTTTTAGAAGCCAATGCGCCCATTACGAGTGACTGTTTGGTGCGGCTTCTGGAGCGGAAGCATCATTGGGACATATTTCATTGAAAATGAGGAAGGCGCAACCATTACGTTCAATGAAGACACGTATCGCAGCATGATAGCCAGTTTTTAGTACCCACTCTTCATGGTATTGATGTGAAACGATGTTTGGTTTCAACAACATGGTGCAACTTGCCACATATCTCATACCACAATCGATTTATTGCGCCAAACTTTTGATAGCCGTTTAATTAGCCGAAATAGTGATATCAATTGGCCGCCAAGAAGCTGCCATTTAACACCGATTGACTATTTTCAATGGGGATTTAAAGAAAAGTGTTATGCCGACCAACCGAGGCAATTGTTCATTTAAAGGGCAACATTCGTGAAGCCATTACCGAGATACGACCCCATATAGTCGAAAAAGTGCACGTAAATTGGTCCGATCGAATGAGGCCCTGTGAGGCCAGCCGCGGCAGCCATATGAATGAAATAATATTAAATTTCTAACCGGAACAATTGTACTTCACAACCAAAACATAACTTGGGATAAATTTCTAACCGTTTTTGTTTTATTGAATTTTTAAATTTAAACTTTTAAATTAATTTTTTGTCGCCTTTTTTTGGACCCCATCGCGACATAAATCGAGGCATTATTGTATTTAGATATATTAAAATCGAAAACAGAAAATTTAAAATTCAATCTTTAAATCATTTTTATGTTAATTTTTCCTTTAGCAAATTCAATGCAATAAAATTCAATTGTATACATCAACAATTTTCATTGTTGCAAACTTCCTGGACTATAATTTTTGTGGTCCATTCATTTTTTATTATTTTCAAATTCAAACAATTCTTTGCATTTGAAAAGTTAAGAAAACTTACAAAATGTTACTTCAGTTTGAGTGTATTTATGTTTCAATGCATTTGTATCTACTTGAAGTTATCGAATCTTAAAATATTTCTTTTGCATTTCTTTTTTTTTCAATTATGCTCTCAAGCATACATATATTGTAATGCAGGAATTTGTACTGGCAAGTATCTAAGTATGGGCTTATGATATGAGCATATAAGGGCAAATTGTATTGAATATTAAAATATTCATGTTCGTACTTAATTTTCCTTTTTGTGGTATTAACATTGCCACATAAATCATATGATGTACACTTTCATTTTTATTTTTTGCCAATATTGCATTTTCTCAAGCATCGAATCATTATTATTGGCATGTTTAGAAATAGTATTAAGTGCATATGGATTTATCAAAATGGGATACAAATCCAAAAATAACTTTTACTTGCAGAAATTTCTTTTGTAATACATTTTCAATAAATTGAAGTTGCATTTCGTTAAAATGTTTGCTATTTTTAGTGACAAGCATTACATCAACAAAGTGTATATTGAGAAACATAGTTTGGGAGATTTTTATTTTCTATTAAACTTTATTACATATGTAGGCTATTTGAAAAGTTAATACATACATACATACATACATTATTGATCATTACAATCCTTCAGCACAATTAAGACCTAGCTTCTCACACCACTTATGTTGTGTGTGTTGATTTTATACATCAGTGGCAGGACCTACACTTTAAAGTCGACTTCGAAAGACAGAATTTTTTGAGACATCAAGTCATTTTCAGGGTAATTTTATTCACTCTCAGAGTTTATGCCAGAAGTCTGTTGAGAGGACGTTGTGAAAGAAATATTTTTCGTATTTTGTTTTATTGTTTGAACTGGATTTTAACCGCGGCCCCTCGTCTAATAAGCCAACCCACTTCCTACTGGACTAGGACGACCACAAAGATTTTCATAAAATTATTGAAATTAACGTATATTGACTAACTCACACTATTACACGGAAAGAGACTGTCATTGATGACAGTAATATAACGGTCTTCAAGAATGAAATGTGTAAGTGGATTTTTGATCTATTCCGATAAGTTCGCGTTAAACAATTATCTAACCAGGCCAGTGTATTTAAGCCAAAGATATTTGCTCTTCCACAAGCTGGATGTATGATTGAAACCACGAACATACCCCTTCCAACTTAATCATATGTGTGGACAGACAAGCAGCAATTAATTAAAATCGAAGGGCAGCAGCAGATGCTTAGACTTTCTACACGGTATACGTCGACAAAACACCGCCTGTACTGGGTTCCGCCCAACTGTGGCATACGAACTGGCACAGAAGGAATCGGCAATGTCTGAAGACTAGACGATAGAGGAGATATATGCGCCCCTACACGAATACATGCATACATACATACAAAAATGGTTATTACAACCCTTCAGTCAGTGTTATGACCTTGCCTCTCACACCACTTATGGTGTGTGTGTTAATTTTATATATGAGTGCCGGGACCTAAAGTTTAAAGTCGACTCTGAACGATAGATTTTTGACAAACATTTTCATGGCAATTTTATTTACTCTCAGAGTATTTGTCGAAAAACTGCTGAGAGGCAAAAATATATTTTTTCCATATTTCGTTATATTGGGGAAGTTCGACCTTTGGTTTGAACCAAGGCGTCATGTGTAGGACACTACTTACTAGACTACGGCAACAAACAAGAATACTTTTTCCATTTGGAAAATTCAGCATTCAATTCAATAAACCCTAGGTGGTTCAACGCACCTGATTGTCGAGTTTCAAAACTTTAGTCAGCAGCCTTGGACAGTAGGGAATTCAAGGAACTGCTTAATTTTGACACTGAGCTATTGGCAGTTTCATTGACAAGCTCGGTCTGCCACGCCAGTATTACGGAATCGGTACAACACCTTGTATGTGAGTGCCCTGCACTCCAAAATAAACGTCATCGGTTTTTGGCTGACAGAATGTCTGAAGCATGGTGCTGGCAGTACAATACTGTGGGGATGTGTATCGACACCAGATGTGAACATATTGAAATTAGGTTAGAGGACGTGTACTTGTCAATTAAGACAAGTACAGTACCCGGAGGTCGAATTGTCCCATTGAACAATGAAATTAATTGAGGAAAAAATACATAAAGGAGAGTTTTTAAACTTTCTAAGCTTATTTTGTTAAATTTAATCAAATATTTCTTACACATAGGAACCATACCATAGGAATATTAGCCAAATCATTGGTAATACTCACATAATGACTTTGAATTTTAATAGTCACAAGCTCAATGTACTACCACGCTATGAAAGTTCTTCATGAGTTTACCTAAAAATGACAAAAATTCTGCTTAACCTTCTATTTCATTTATCATCCACTGGCAAATTTGTTTATGTGTTGTTATATTGTTTGTTCAATTATAAATTATGCCTCGTATAAAACATTTTTGTAATACCCGATTGAAAAACAGCTGTTTACAACAACTAAATATGTCAAATGGATAAAGATATGAAGATTTGTTTAAGCTTATCACGTAAACTTTCAATTTTGTTCATATGATCGTATTACATGACAAATAAAGAAATGAAAGGATTTTAATGTTTCTGTCCAGTATAAAAGGATATTTTCCTTGTTTTTCTACACGCATGACAGAACTCTTTAGTGGATGGACCATCGGAGGCATCATTGGCCCATATTTCTTTAAAAATAAGGACGGCACAAACATTACGGTCTATGGAGATACCTATCGGTTTTTTCGGCGACATCCTCGTTAACAATGCCTTCAAGAGACCGATTAGTGCTTTAATATAAAACATTATCCATAACCCACCGGGTATGTAGTTAGAAAAGTTGATACATTGGGTGCATTTCGAAGTTTTCAAGTCTGAAGCCTTAGCACAACTTTTTAAATATTTGTAATCAGATTTCATAATTATAACGCATTGTTTTTTCATAAAGAGTTGCAACACAATTTGATTGTACACCATCCCAATGTAGAAAAAAGCATACAGATCATGAAAATTTAGTGTAGCATTTTATATTTAATGCTGGTTTGATGACTATTCAATTATTATTACTTCAAATTAAAACATAAATTTTAATATTACTTATTAGCATGCATACATACTTATTTGATTTCATTAAAAAAATATTTTAATAGACTTTATTATGTATGCATTAGTGAATAACGTTGGCAAATATATGTACTTATTTTGCGTATTTTAATTACTTTTTTCTACATTTGCGCTGCATATAAACAATTAAAAAAAATAAATTTCATAGAATTTCATTTTTAATGCATATAATTAAATCGGCTTATAATGCATATAATAAAAAGAAAAATAATGCACTCAAAATAAAACAAATTTACAAAATTCACAGGAGGAATAATGACTGCGTTAAATAAATAAAAAAAATTAATTTTTTCATGAGTATAAGAATGAGTATTTTAATGAGTACTGAGGAAAAAGAAGCTTGAACTGCTTCAAAAACAGATTGGTTTCTCAACGTTATATAAAAATGTAAATTAAATTCATTGATTTTAATGACAATGAAAGAAAAAAGAATATTAAGCACTGATGTAACAGCCTTTACAGTATTCGAGAGAGAAGTCCTACGTAAGATCCAGTACGAGTTGGCGATGATTTCCTCATCCGATCCAACAGTGAGCTGTATGAGCTCCCCAACTACATAGACGTTGTGCAGCGTATTAATATCCAACGGCTGCGCTGGCTCGGCCATATCGTTCGAATGGAGGAGGATGCTCCAGCGAGACGGGTATTTGATGCGGGAATCTGTGGAAGTCGGCGAAGAGGATGTCCTTGTATCCGTTGGAAGGATCAAATCGAGGAAGCCCTGTCATTGATTGGTGTGACCAACTGGCGTAGGCGGGCAAGAAGCATAGCCCCCTGTGCTGCGATAGGCTGAAAATCCGTTAATCAGGTTGTTAATGGCCAATTAAGTAAGTAAGAAATAAAAGAAAAAAGAACAACAACAACATAAAATGCAGCAACGTAAAATATTGTTGCGTTAAAGTTAAATTCACAGGAAAATCAAGTTAAAAAGTTATACATAAACACTCCCATTCATCACAGAGATAAAACCTCATCACGTTTATGTCCATTAAAATCTAACATTTGTTGCAGGACTAAGATTATTATTCTTCTCTACATGATGTTCGTAATACATATTGATGTATCAGTCAGTCCTTCACAGAGAAGTTATTAGACTAAGTATTGAAGTTAGAAGTGAAAGCGACCTCCCGAGTTTTTGTATATACTTTACGTCTTAGAGTATTGCAGAGGAAGATGCTGTATAATTCATTTCATAACCTAAGGTGAATTATAGGGGGAACTTGTCTAAAACCAGAAAAAAATTGTTGCTGGATACCAGAAAGGAAATTTGGATATACGCTCTAATATAGTCAGAATCTTTGATAGAACCGAATTGGGCTATGCACACTACTTAACCTTACTCTACCTAATATTTCTTTCTAACTTGTCTTTATATGGAGAACTTCCTGCCAGTTCCACTATTTCTGTGAACCTATTACAAGGAAAATTATTATTCATCACAACCAGGGAATAATCACATTGTACCAGAATACCACTGAAGTCGCCGTAGTCTAGTAAGAAGTGTGTTGGCTCATTAGACCTGAGGCTACGTTTCAAACCCCACGTCGAACATTGAAGATTTCTAACAAAACCTCTGAGAGTGAATAAAAACTGCCATGAAACAGTTTCTCTAAAAAGAGTCGTTGGGAGTCGACTTTAATGCTGTAGGTCCCACCACTCATATATAAAATTAACACACACACAACAGAAGTGATGTGAGAAGCTAGACCGTAACACTGACTTAATGGTTGTAAAGACTAATTATGTATGTAAATCATATCACATGTTTTCAGGGGAAATATTAGTTTATTCTATTTCATTAAATGAGTACTGCTTTTGAAATCTTTTAACATTTCTTTATAGCATATGTATCTGACATGGCTGTAGGATATCATAATACCAGAATCTTATTATCTTTGCATAGTATTTTATGGATACCATTAGTTTATGTAAATATGTATACAAAAACAAAAATTTATTTTTGCAAATATGCTTAAATCCTTTTTAGATTATTCGATGTATAACGTATAGAATAGAATATCAATTTTCTTCTTGTCTGTTTGTAATACTTATAGCTTCAAATGTAATGTAAATGTAAAAATATTGGTAATCTCTTTAACCCATTTATTCAAACAAATTCACGAATAAATCAAATCAAATGTAAAAAATAAAAAATAAACATACAAACAACTGTCATTTAATCTTAAATCTTAAACATTTGACATTAAACATTTTACGTTGTATGTTTTCTACCTGTATCTATTTCTGTATCTATTTCTATTTATCTAAAAAGTGTTATATTTATACATACATATTCCTTTACATACATATATTTATAAATGTAACACTAAAATTGTAGAAATATTTCCTATTATAGTACAGTACAGTTGTACATTTACACGTGAAATAGTAGCAGATTTCCAAACTTCAAGTAAACATTTCAAAATAATTTTTATATTGGGTGGACCAACTGTCGGTTTAAATTTGAACCATTGGATATTTCGAATCTGGCAATGCTTATGCCATTCTATTCTGACACAAAATTCAGTGTATTATCTCCACTGTACGTAATGAATCGATTTATGCTTGAGCAACACTGGGATTTATTGGGCCAAGGAAAAACTGCAGGAAAAAATCATCTTTTCGCATGAAGCTCATTTTCATCATGGTGGATGCGTTTATGAACAAAATTTAAAAATTTAAAAATTTTACAGAAGCCAATGCACCCATAACGAATAACTGTTTGGTGTGGCTTGAAGAGAGGAGGCATCAATGGTACGTATTTCTTTAAAAATAAGGACGGTGCAACCGTCTGTGATAACCGCTTTTTTGTACCCACTATTGATGTGAACAATGTTTGGTTTCAACAGGATGATGCAAATTGCCACACATCTCAGGCCACAATAGCCGTTTAATTAGCCGAAATGGTGATGTCAATTGGCGGCCAGGAAGCTGCAATTCCACAGCGTTGAAGTATTTTCTGCGCCGTAAAGAAAAATGTTTTGCCGATAAACCAAAGACTATTGAGCATTTGAAAGTCAACATTCGCGATGCCATTGTCGGGACACCATCCCTTCCACTGGAAAAGTGCATACAAATTTTTGCGATCGAATGAGGTACTATGAGGTCAGCCGCATCAGCCATATGAGTAAAATAATATTCCATTTCTAACCCCAGCAATTGCATTAAAAAAAAATTTCAAACAGTTTTTATTTTATTTCATTTTTAACAATATACACTTTTAAATGGCGCACCCTATAAATTTGGTAGTGGGAAAACATCAAAGAATAAATCTTAATTTGCTTAAATAAATTTTTAAATAGATTTGTGTCAACAAATTTTATACACGATCCTTATTAACAAAGATCAGTTTAGGTATTCAATGCTACTGAGCTTAACGAAGCTCTTTTTAATACAACTCTCAGGTACTTAAAGTCTGGCAACGTCGAACTCGTCCCTTGTATTGTATATGGTATGTCCCTGTACGACTTTCAATGCCATCCACTGTACAAAAATATGTTTTTATTCATTGTTTATTTATTTTTTGTTATACAAATAAATTTGATTTTGTTTATACTGGACTGGATTTCTATAAACAGAGAATGTTAGAGAAATGTTTTCCATCAGATTTAAATCTCTATTGATTTTTGTTCTTGACCTGGAGATAAAGTTTCCCTTTTGTATTTATTTTTTTGAATTCAATTTCAATTAGTTTTGCTGTCAGAGATTATTTTCCATAGCTTATCTACTTTGTATTGTATTTGATACAAATCAATGTCAATCAGTTTGTAATAGTGCAATATGTGCAACCGAATAGATATTTAAATACTCAATCAGAATAGGGGACCATCAACAGTACTCCAAAATCTGTAGAAGCAATTGAGAATATGTAAAAACATCTGCAGGGTTCGAAAGCCGAGACCGAATGAAATTTAACATCTGAGAATAAAATATATCTCCATAGGGAGACATTCGTCGTCAATCACTGGTTGAACCACCGGAATAGCTTAGGAAAGAATTGATATTTATACCAAAGATTAGATTCACTTGCCTTAGTATTCCCTAGGAATATGGATTCGACAGTATTTTTCTTTTATTTTTCTTTCATCTCTGTTCAGGCAAACATATTAAACTAGTTTGGTAATTATAAAGAAGGACAATAGTTCTGTGAGGGATATTAGCATACTTTTTGGGGCGGTCTGTTACGCACAGAAACAAGGGGCAATAATTACGGCTTCAATTAGTGGCGCTGGAATACTGGAAAAAGTATGCCATCACAGAAGCTCCCGCAAGGACCATGTCCAGAATTGTCACTTACAGGCATTTATTTATCTCTTCAAGTAAATATTTCTGTATTTTCTGTATTTTCTTAAATTTTCAGAACCCAAACGATCGCATAAAGAAAACTCGGGTGTCCTAAAACGCCTTAAGTATGGCAAGTCGCCCTAGTCTAGTAGGCAGTGTGTTGGCTTATTAGACGCACGGCCACGACATCTCCCACAAAACGAAACATGAAAAATTTTTCTTCGGCTACTTCCTCTCAGCAAATTTCTGGCAAAACCTCTGAAAGTAAAATAAAATTGTCATGAAAACTTTCGCAAAAAATCTTTCGTTCAGAGTCGACTTTAAATTGTAGGTGCCGCCAGTCATGTATAAAATTAACGGACACAGCATAAGTAGTATAAGAAGCTAGGTTGTAATCCTGACTAAACGGTTTAAATTACCAATTATGTATGTATGTATGTATGGTATTCATCATTTTGGTCTCATACAAACTAACTTGAAGAACATAATGTGTTGAAAAATTTTAGATTAGAGTGTACCCAATAGATATCGAGTCTGTAACTCAACATCATCTGAAGGTGTTGTCTGAGAATAACTAGAGCATAGTCAACCAGTTAAAAAACAAAGGCGAATAACAAAAGTAAGATTAAGGACTGTAAAGGTTATACAACTCATATGAGTAAGTACGTAAGGAATATAGAGCAACCAAAGCACTGACCAACTTCTGAACTACTTCGGATCGCAACGTAGTTGGGGGATGTAATTTTGTGGTCATAGTCTAGCTTATTAGACGAGAGATAGACAATTCGAATGAAACAAAATATGAAAAAATATTTCTTTCGGCGTCTTCCTTTCAGTAGTTTGTGAAGCCAAGTAATAGTCCAGACTTAAGGGTTGTAATAAATAATTAAGTCAGTAAGAAAAAATCCTACGTTATTTATTGAATAAATTTGTTTGATTTTTTCGGACTTGATCCTTCTGTACATTAATTTATGCACATATTTATTTAAAATATAAAAAAAGAATATACATAAACATTCTACTGTTTCACTCATTTCAATTTCGTTTGTCACTGATTCTGAGTTGATATTGAAAAATAGATAACGAGATGAAAAAAAGGAATTAAAAATTCACATTTTGATGAATGCAAATCGGAATGAATATGATTTTATTATTTTTTTTTATGACAAACATATGTCATGTGTCGCGACATGATGCTTTCAATGTATTCTGATGCATTCAATCATTATATTTAAAGACAACTTATTTGAATAAAACGCAACACAAAAAATATAAAATTAAAATGACATATATATGTGAATATGTACATATTTAAACATACAAATACAAATGTGTGAATATAAGAATAAACATATACGAGGATGGTAAAGGAAAAAATGGTTTTAATACCGCTACAAGCTTTTAATTTGTAATGTTTTATTTTTATCATTCTATTATACATGAATATCTTATTATATCATCACAAGGGTATTATATGTCTGCCCCTCGTAGTCATTTATTTTTTAGAAATTATTTTTAAAATATTTTCATGTTTACTTATGTGAATATCTTCACACATATTTATACACATATTATTACTTAATGCCACATCGTATGCAAGATTCTGATACATCCTTCATGCACAATACCTTTGTGGGATTTCACATTAAAAGCTGTGTACAAATAAAAACGAAAAAAAATTATTTACTGTTCGATGATTAAATATTATTATTCTCCTCTGTTTTCTTCAATGTTGAAAACAGCTGTAATTATTTCATAAACATACTTCTAAGGAGATTAATTTTTATTATTTTAATTTAAAATGATTATTTTCGTAGCACACATACTACACATACATACATAGTTGGTGGTTATAACCCTTCAGTCAGGATTGCAACTTAGCTTCTCACAGCACTTATGTTCTGTGGGTTAATTTTATACATGAGTGGCAACACCAACAGTATAACTTCGATTCCGAAAGACAGTTTTTTTGAGAAACTTTTGATGGCTATTTTTTTATTTATTCTCAGAGTTCTTGCCAGAAATCTGCTGAGAGGCAGTCGCCGGAGATATATTTTTAAATTTTATTTTATTTTTTGAATCGAGATTTCTGACCTGGGGTTTGAATCGTTTCCTCACGTCTAATAAGACCTGCTAGACTTTGGCGGCTACCACAGGTTAGCCCCTCTATTAAAAGAATATGTAGCTTGTCGCAGAAATATTTGTAATACTTCGTTTTGTTGGGTATATCTGATCTGGGACCTGAACCGTAGCCTCACGTTTAATAAGCCAGGCTCTCATGGCAGTGCATAACTCCTGTCATGTAATTTTTCCCAGAGATGTTGGATGCATCTCACCGATGATGCATTGTATGTCGGATTTAAACTCTAAAAGTTGTTTTCGTTTTATTCGCCTAAACTTGAGTTATCACAAAACGCCAAAGGAGAAATACTCAGCGTTAAATTGCATGATTTTGGTGGCCAGTGGACATCAGAGTTTTTTGAAATCGATGTGCATTAAATCGATTGTTACACGCGCACAGTTGTAGGTGACACCGTCTCACTGAAATCAAATGTCGTCCAGATCTCCACTGTCCTGTTGAGGCCAAAAAAGTCCCTGTTATAATAATCCTGTAACGAATCCCTACAATTTCGGAATCATCTTCAGTAAAGGCTGAACAAAATTCGCATCAGACAGTTGCTCTCTTCTGATTGAATTTTATTCTCATGACGATTTTCTGAACCACAAATTTGACATTTATATGTGCTCACCAAGTCATTCAGAAGGAAAAGCGAATCATCGTAGAATACGATTCCTTTTTCGAAAATTTTGTTGACTTCACTTTACTTCATTACAGATTGAATATGGTATTACCAGCGCTTTACATGGTCTGTTGATGTGAACTTCTGAGGAAGCTAAATTTTGTAAGCATGAAGTTGGGGATGTTGTATCAAAATTCACTGATAAGCGCTTCGTAAAATTTACAGATTTTGAGAAAGATGTTTTCGCTATTTAAGCAACACACTAGATTACTTACAAAACAGACTCAATAAGTGATATATATTTTGAATAATGCGGTTTCAACATGATTGCCATTTACAAATGTCACATTTCGGAAGTACTTATTGGAAGACCCAATACTTCCAATTACCTATTAATTTTTCTTTATTTTTTTTAACTTAATTCCTCTTCTTTTTCTTCTTCTTTGTGCCTAACTTTAAATGTGTCACAGTTTATAGTTTGCGGCAACAGTTTTAAACTTTCCAAATTGTTGAAAGAATTTGTTGAAATAAGTTTTCATCAACTTTCATACACACATGTACATATACACAGTGTACATGTATGTACGTCCATATATGCATATGAAGGTGGCATTAAAGTTAAGTTGACAAACTCACCTGCAACATTAATATTCTCCACTTTGCACATCATTTTAATGCACTTAAAAGACTTTGTTGTGGCATTTGATACTTTCTCAAATTTTTTCTTCTAAAATCTTAAACAAATGTACGAGTACACATAGTAGTTTAAGATTTCGTATGCTAGCTTAAGTGGCTTAAGATGGTTTTTAATAGTTCATGATACACCATTAGATTAGATAAGATATTCTGTTAATGCTAATAGGGGAAAGTCATTTTAAATGACTTTATGAAAAGCTTTAATAGGTTTTCTGTTTTCTTTTAAACAACATAATGACAGAAGAGAAAGTTATTAAACAGTCGACAACTGACATTAATTTTCATTGAAAAATCCTCTTAAACGATGAGGCTCATTCCTAGATTAATAGGTAGGGAGAAGATTGGGATGATACCAATCAGAGATCAGCAATAAGAATTCAAAAAGATGAGTAGATTCGAATCATACTCATAATTTTTGATACTTTAATCATTCATCATGAGTTTGAAGTACTCATCGTACTCATACTTAACAATATACATGGTGATGTTGATTTCGACTCCCTTTTACTCAACATTTACAAGGATCACAAAATAAATATGATTCGCATACGAACACTACAATACTCACTAGAAGGTTGTGTGTTTGTTATCTTACTTCTTTCTTCTTTTTTTGTAAATGCAACAATAACTAAGACTGTAAATTCTGATAAATGATTCGAATCATTCGAATCATTTATGAGTATTATAGGAATTTTTCCAAATTTATGAATCAATCATATTTCAAATGGTATAAGTTTGATGTCAACGTTGTACTCATATTCATTGCAACGTGTACTTATAAATGAATGTTGTAGTGAGTACGAATGAATCAGAGCAGTTAAATATCAATACTGTTGACTCATTCATACTCAGAATTTCATGAGTACTTATGAGTATCGAAAAAACGATTCATTGCTGATCTTTGATACCAATACACAATCGATTCGCGAGCATGGTCATCTCATGTGGAAGTGATTGTGTACAGGTCACAGATATCACCGATGTAAGCCTTTTTCTTGTGGAGTTTTCTTAAGTCGCACGTTTATGTCAATACATCGCTAACCACAGTGGTCTTCAAAGCTATTATATCCCATGCCATTAGTCAAATTGCACCATCCAGAGAAGTCGAGGACAACATTTGAATAATATTATATTCCACAGTCGACGTATTCCAGTAGGTCATGTATAATGAGGCAACTGTTCAATAAAAAAACATTTTTTCGGCAATTTCCTAGCGGCAGATGTCTGACTAAAACTCTGAGAGTAAATAAAAATTGCTGTGAAAAAGTCTCTCAAAAATCTGTAATTCGGAGTCGACTTTTAAACTGTATTTCCGCCACTAATGTATAAAATTAACACACACAACATAAGTGATGTGAGAAGCAAGGCCGTAATCCTGACTGAAGGGTTGTAATTACGAACTATGTCTGTATGTACGTATGTATATATTGTTACGTTTTTACCTTTTTAAAACCGTTTAAAATATGAGCTCGTAGATTGCAAATAAATTTGTGTTTAGCTTTAATTACAATTCTTCATTATTCGCCCAATTCTATGCGCCACTGATCACAACTTTATGTAAACAACAACAATTGCTTTGTCTGTTATTCCGCTTTTTTGTGTTAACAATAGCAATTATTAGACAATTGTTCGACAGATCTTTATAACGGAGATCTTAAAACCATGGTCCCTCTCTTCCAACACACGCGTCGTCACACAACCCTGACTGAATTTTTAATGACTCCATTGCCTGCTTTGTTTTGCCTTTTATATTGCAGGCTAAACAGTTTGATACTCACGATCTCCTGTTTACCATACAGGATGTAGTCACCGTAGTCTAGTAGGTAGTGTGTTCACTTATTAGACGTAAAAGCAAGGGTTCGTATCCCAGGTCAGACATCAAAAAATAATATGAAAAAGGAAATATTTCTCCGGCGACTACCTCTCAGCAGATTTCTGGCAAAAACTCTGAGAGTAAATACCTGCCATGAAAAAGTTTCTCAAAATCTGTCGTTCGGAGTCGACGTTAAACTGTAGGTCCTGCCACTCAAGTATAAAATTAAGGCACACAACTAGAGTGGTGTGAGAAGCTAGGCCGTAATCCTGACTGAAGGGTTGTAATGGCCAATTATGTATATGTATGTAAACAGTTTGATGAATGCTTTTGAAGGCAAATGACCTCGCGTTTTCGAAATTTTTATAAATATACGCATGTTGTTACATTTATTCTTTTTTTGCTGTTGCATTTTTGTTTACTTGTTTATCCCCTTTTTATACTGGTTTTTGTTGGCATGTTTTTGTTTACTTACTATCATTCTTTTTTACACTGGTGTTTCGTTGGTACATTTTTGTTTACTTGCTTAACATGTAAACAAGTTCATTGTTTTTGTTTTTGTAGCTTTTGTTTACAATTTAAACGATGTGAAAGCAAAACAGCATTTGCATCTTAGTAACAATATTATCATAATGGCATCAAGAGGTCTTTCAAACAAATAAGAAATTTCAATAATATCTCATACACAGCATGTTTTATTTACATTTAAAGAGAGGAAGCGCTTGTAAAAAGATACCTCATGTAATTTTTTTATATCGCTGAAATAAAATTATGAAATTACTTTAATTGTCAGATGTTTATTGGAACTTAAAATATAAATTTTATTTCATTCACCAAGATGTGAAATAAACTCGTCATTGTCATAAAATATTATGTCTGTCTCCATGCCGGCATAGAGTTTTTTGTGAGAATTTTTTCATGTGAAATATCCTGTGGCTTGAACAAACACTTACATGTGGTTTAAGGGTTTCATACTTAAAAAAATACATTCTAAATGCTAGAGCTGCAGTTGTCTATCTTTGGTCATACTGGTCAACAATATTGTCATGCATGACGATGGCTTAATATAGAAAGGTCGTATCTCGTTTTTTTTTTAAATCGGGTTTTAACATATTCTGTTAGACATAACCCCCATACACATCCTCTGAAAAATTCAAGTTCCTATGTTGACGAATAGTTGATTTACAGTAATTAAAAGAAGCATAACATAACATTTTTGCTTTAGATTATATTAAGTTTTTCCTTCTCCTGCAAAGTACTGAAAATGTAAGATACGACCTTTCTATATTAACCCATCGATGAGTAAAGGATTGAATATGACTGAATTGCTATGAAAATTTCTGTGACAAAAATGTCAGCACACATGTTGCTGCAACGAAACTTTCATTTGGTTTAAAGAATTTTTTTTTTTGTTTTTGTTTTATTGTTACATTTTTATGCATCTAAATTCATACGTGATAACTTTTAGTTGGGCATAAGGATCTCACATTCGGTTTTAAACACAATGTTTAGATTTAATGATAATTTAAAAAATTTTATTTTTATTCTTTATCATTCTACATCAATTGCATCAATGCGAGAATTGCATTTTATTCTTTCGTTACTAATCAAGGCAAAGAGCATTTGATTAAGTGTCTAAAAATCTAAATACGTTTGCGATGAATAAAATAATCGTACGTTTTGATCCCATTTTATTACAACTTTAATCGATAATTGCTTGAAATACTTGTACATGAAATTAATTTCAAATTGTTTTAAATTTCTAGTAATGCCGCAAGAGGCAAAAGAAAACTGAATGAAAGCATTTAAACAGTTTTGATGAATTGGCATTCTTTGCCGTTTAATTGCTTACAGACGATTGGACGCATGTAAAACAACACTTGTATGCATTTGCTAATACGCTTTAGCGCACATCATGTACACAAATGCCATCGTGGCCTAGAAATGCGAATGAGGGATGCCGCAATGTTGGCTTTAAATAGTTGTGAAGTATGTGATGCACTTATCAAACACTACAGAACTTAACTAGTAGGTAGTGTGTTGGCTTATTAGACGTGAGGAAACGGTTCTCCAACAAAAAGAAATAAAAAAATATTCTACGGCGACTTTCTCTCAGCAAATTTCTGGCAAAAAAATCTGAGAGTAATTAAAATTATCATGAAAAAGTTTCTCAAAAATCGGTTGTTCGAAGTCGACTTTAAACTTTAGGTCCCGTCACTCATGTATAAAATTAATACACACAACAGGTTGTAATCCTGACTAAAGGATTTTGGTGACTCACTAAGTACGTATGTAAAGGGTCCGCCAAATAACTTTTTTTTTGAAAATGCTTTAAAAAAAAACTACTGAATATTTTCTCAAATTCCTTTTTTTATTTGAAAGTACAATCCTTTCGGTTAATAATGGAAAGTAATCTCATTCAAATGGCTGCCTCGGCTGGCCATGCAGTAGCCCACACGTTCGGTCCAAGTTTTAAGCACATTATCGATTGTGTGCAGCTGTATTTAAAGCGTCAATTGTCTCCGGTTTGTCGGCGTAACACTTATCTTTGACGGCACACCACAAATATTAGTCCAACGGTGTCAAATCGCAGCTCCGAGGTGGCCAAACGACATCAGCTCTGCGGCTGATAATGCGATCTTCAAAAACAGGGCGCAAAACATCGAGTGTAGCTTCAACTGATTGGCACGTAGCGCCGTCCTGTTGGAACCAAATGTTGGCAATATGCTCCTCTTCAATTTTTGTGAACAAAAATTCATTCAACATGGGCCGATAACGATTCCCATTGACTGTAACGGCCACTCATTGCTCATTTTCGAATTATGCATCTGGACCAAAATCCGCACCAAACAGTGACTCGTTTTGGGTGCGTCGGGTTTTCAATGTATGCGTGCGGGTTTTCTGTGCCCCAAAGGCGACAATTTTGCTTGTTTACATACCCGCCAAGATCAAAATGAGCTTCATCTGAAAAGATGATTTTTTTTTTGCCAAAATCGGCATCTTCTGTAAGTCGATCTCCTGAACCAATTGGACTTTGTATGTCGTCATACCAAGGTCTTTATGCAAAATTCGTCTCAATGATGTCTCCGAAATGTTCAATTGTTGAGAACGACGGTGAATTGATGTTGATGGCGCTTCACGCACACTTTCTGCCACAGCAGCAATATTCTCGGGTGTACGCACTGCTGAGCATGCCAGTTTCTATCACTTTTTTCACAAGATAACGAATATACGGAGCTGACGGTGGCTTCTCCTCTTCCAAAATCCGAACGCAATTTTCGCACACATTCTGCAACATTACCATGATTTTCAAAGTAATGTCGCAATATTTCCCAGCGTTGTTCAAGCGTATACACAACCATATTCGTTCAGCGGAAGGATACAAATTATGTAAGGTAGTGTGCAATTTATTTTAGACCTGTAAACTAGCTCATAACTGATTAAGAAAGTTATTGTTATAACAAAGTTAATATCGTATTAAAATACCTTGTTTAGCTGTTTAATCTCAAGAACTCATACTGTATTGTGGCAATTATTATGTACAGCTCTATTCGTTCGGTATCATTCCCACAATATGTAATGCAGAGAACACAATTGCAATTGCACTCATAGTTTTCTTCATTACAGCAAGACCATTTAACAATTTGTGACTCATTGTAAAAGTAAAATACAATTTACAAAATGGCTCGTATGGGTACTTAATGAATGTAGATGCTTGTAATAGACTAACAAATGGCATGAATGTGATGCTATTGTTACAGTGACATGTTTGGTTTCATGTAATTTCTTTTCAAGAATTGTGCTGTGTTACAATTTCTTTAAAGAAACAGAATGCATAGTTTTAAATACTGTCTTAATATAATTTTTTTTTTTTTAATTTTTAGAATTCCCTTGCAAATTGATATTGTTTGAGCTAATGTCCTATTTTTCCATGTATTTATTACGATAATGTTATTAGTAATGTTAAGTGAAGTGCGGCTTTTAGAACTGAATGACTAATAATCAACAGTGCAATTTATCTTACTGACTTAGTAATATTCAACTGAAACTAAAACATGTTATTAACAAAATTAGTCTCAGAAAACAGGCCAGTATTATTTATGGAGAGTGGATAGAATCATCGGATTATACGTCTCAGACAGTTTGCGGATAGTGTTTCATATTCTAGAGGTTCGCATCAATAAAACACATTCACACACAGCACTGCAGTCAACCTTCTATTCTCGCGGACGCTCTGTAACATTTTGAAGCAAAGCAACATCGCATGAACTGGCTGTTGTAGGATTTTCAAGGCTCTAGAGAATGAAAACAGCTTCCAACAGATTCCGATGGCAGTCACTTAGCGTAACCGTTTACTCCCAAACTGGAAAATAACAAGTGCACGTCATTATTATCAAATACATGGTTGGTCGTGGTCATTAAAACCCCTCAGATAGGATAACAACCTAGCTTCTCACACCGCTTATAATGTGTGTGTTAACCCTGCTGTTAGGTTAAAAAAACTTTCGAATCTTAGGTAAAAAACCATTTCGGTCCGCTTTGTATTTCATTATCATAAATAGATGTATAAGAAGAAGAAATACATTGCGAAGAACAAAATGCAATGGAGAGCAAATCCTTCACCACACCACATTGGAGCTCCAGAGGAAAATATTATATCATTACAACCAGATCCAACACGTTTCGCTGTGTCCAGCTGCTGCAATGTTTTGTCTACTTCTTTTATTATTTTTTCCTCCGAGAATAAAAAGAATAATCATTGAAAATACGAATGCTAAAATTAAATTTTCCTTTTGCAAAGACAATTTTGCTTTTGCAAATACAATTTTGGTTTTGCAAATACAATTTTGGTTTTGCAAAGACAATTTTGGTTTTGCAAATACAATTTCGGTTTTGCAAATACAATTTTGGTTTTGCAAATACAATTTAGCTTTTGCAAATACAATTTTGCTTTTGCAAATACAATTTTGCTTTTGCAAATACAATTTTGGTTTTGCAAATACAATTTTGCTTTTGCAAATACAATTTTGGTTTTGCAAATACAATTTTGGTTTTGCAAATACAATTTTGGTTTTACAAAGACAATTTTGGTTTTGCAAATACAATTTTGGTTTTGCAAAGACAATTTTGGTTTTGCAAATACAATTTTGGTTTTGCAAATACAATTTTGGTTTTGCAAATACAATTTTGGTTTTGCAAATACAATTTTGGTTTTGCAAATACAATTTTGGTTTTGCAAAGACAATTTTGGTTTTGCAAATACAATTTTGGTTTTGCAAAGACAATTTTGCTTTTGCAAATACAATTTTGGTTTTGCAAAGACAATTTTGGTTTTGCAAATACAATTTTGGTTTTGCAAAGACAATTTTGCTTTTGCAAATACAATTTTGGTTTTGCAAATACAATTTTGGTTTTGCAAATACAATTTTGGTTTTGCATATACAATTTTGCTTTTGCAAATACAATTTTGGTTTTGCAAATACAATTTTGCTTTTGCAAAGATAATTCTGCATTTGCAAAGATAATTTTGCTTTTGCAAATACAATTTTGCTTTTGCAAAGACAATTTTGGTTTTGCAAATACAATTTTGGTTTTGCAAATACAATTTTGGTTTTGCAAATACAATTTTGCTTTTGCAAATACAATTTTGGTTTTGCAAATACAATTTTGGTTTTGCAAATACAATTTTGGTTTTGCAAATACAATTTTGGTTTTGCAAAGACAATTTTGGTTTTGCAAATACAATTTTGCTTTTGCAAAGATAATTCTGCATTTGCAAAGATAATTTTGCTTTTGCAAATACAATTTTGCTTTTGCAAAGACAATTTTGGTTTTGCAAATACAATTTTGGTTTTGCAAATACAATTTTGGTTTTGCAAATACAATTTTGGTTTTGCAAATACAATTTTGCTTTTGCAAATACAATTTTGCTTTTGCAAATACAATTTTGGTTTTGCAAATACAATTTTGGTTTTGCAAATACAATTTTGGTTTTGCATATACAATTTTGCTTTTGCAAATACAATTTTGGTTTTGCAAATACAATTTTGCTTTTGCAAAGATAATTCTGCATTTGCAAAGATAATTTTGCTTTTGCAAATACAATTTTGGTTTTGCAAATACAATTTTGCTTTTGCAAATACAATTTTGGTTTTGCAAATACAATTTTGGTTTTGCAAATACAATTTTGGTTTTGCATATACAATTTTGCTTTTGCAAATACAATTTTGGTTTTGCAAATACAATTTTGCTTTTGCAAAGATAATTCTGCATTTGCAAAGATAATTTTGCTTTTGCAAATACAATTTTGCTTTTGCAAAGACAATTTTGGTTTTGCAAATACAATTTTGGTTTTGCAAATACAATTTTGGTTTTGCAAATACAATTTTGGTTTTGCAAATACAATTTTGCTTTTGCAAATACAATTTTGCTTTTGAAAATACAATTTTGGTTTTGCAAATACAATTTTGGTTTTGCAAAGACAATTTTGCTTTTGCAAATACAATTTTGGTTTTGCAAAGACAATTTTGGTTTTGCAAATACAATTTTGCTTTTCCAAATACAATTTTGCTTTTGCAAATACAGTTTTGGTTTTGCAAAGACAATTTTGGTTTTGCAAAGACAATTTTGGTTTTGCAAATACAATTTTGCTTTTGCAAATACAATTTTGCTTTTGCAAATACAATTTTGGTTTTGCAAAGACAATTTTGGTTTTGCAAATACAATTTTGCTTTTCCAAATACAATTTTGCTTTTGCAAATACAATTTTGGTTTTGCAAAGACAATTTTGGTTTTGCAAATACAATTTTGCTTTTGCAAATACAATTTTGATTTTGCAAATACAATTTTGCTTTTGCAAATACAATTTTGGTTTTGCAAATACAATTTTGGTTTGCAAATACAATTTTGGTTTTGCAAATACAATTTTGCTTTTGCAAATACAATTTTGGTTTTGCAAAGACAATTTTGGTTTTGCAAATACAATTTTGGTTTTGCAAATACAATTTTGGTTTTGCAAATACAATTTTGGTTTTGCAAATACAATTTTGGTTTTGCAAATACAATTTTGCTTTTGCAAATACAATTTTGGTTTTGCAAATACAATTTTGGTTTTGCAAATACAATTTTGGTTTTGCAAAGACAATTTTGGTTTTGCAAATACAATTTTGCTTTTCCAAATACAATTTTGCTTTTGCAAATACAATTTTGGTTTTGCAAAGACAATTTTGGTTTTGCAAATACAATTTTGCTTTTGCAAATACAATTTTGATTTTGCAAATACAATTTTGCTTTTGCAAATACAATTTTGGTTTTGCAAATACAATTTTGCTTTTGCAAATACAATTTTGGTTTTGCAAATACAATTTTGGTTTGCAAAGACAATTTTGGTTTTGCAAATACAATTTTGGTTTTGCAAATACAATTTTGCTTTTGCAAAATACTTATACTTATTTGAATATCATATTCATACTACTAATGTTTGAAGTACTCATGGTACTCATACTTAACCATACACATGATGTTGTTGATTTCAACTCTCCTTTACTCAACACTTATAAGAATCACAAAATAAATGTGATTCGCTTACGAACACTACAATACCCTTCTGGTGGGTTGTGTGTTTGCAACAACAACTAAGACTGTAACTTTTGATGAATGATTCGAAACACTCGAATCATTTATGAGTATTTTTCTAAATTTATGAATCTGAATGAGTAGACGTATGAATCAAACATATTTCGAATTTTATGAGTTTGATGTCAACGTTGTACTCATACTCATTGCAAACTGTACTTATAAATCAATGATGTAATGAGTACGAATGAATCAGAGTAGTTGAATACCAATACTGTTGACTCATTCATACCCAAAATTTCATGAGTACTTATGAGTAGCGAAAAACGATTCACTGCTGATTTCTGTCCTAGGTTGACAACCTTGGAAATATAAAGTAAATTGAAAATTAACTCTTCACTCTTCTCAAGCCAGTCAATCAATATTAAAAGCGAAACGACTCAATTGAGAGCGAGGCTTTGGTGTACTATTAAAATTATTTTTTATTGACTAAACATCGTATTGTCTCAAAACACACAGTGCTTGGTAGTCAAACAAACTGTATTCAAAACATTTTTTTAGCTTAGCACGGACAACCACCACACTGTTAATATTTAAAAGGTATAACAGCTTTCAACTTCTGAAAGCTTGTTTATAACATTACGAAAAACGAATAACAGTTTAACATAACAGAAAAAAATAAACAAATAAAAACATAAGTGTGTTGACACTTTAAGCTGTTTTTAACCCTTACGTGAGCACATAGGTTCCCTCGTATCTTAGGCGTTTTCAAGCATTATTTGCCTTTTATTTGCTTATTTACTCTTAATATTCCCAGAGAAAAAACTTCCCTACCCAGGTACCTATGTAGATAAACCATAAGTGAGTCAACACCGACTTTAATTTTAAATTTTCTATTATGTTCTTAAGTATAAAAAAAGTTCCTTTATCATGAATTGTTGTTTTCATTTTTTGTCTAATCATTGCAAATGATAAATAAAAATGATATGAAACATGTTGTAAATTTAAAAAAAGAAATCAATAATTAAAAAAGTCTCAATATTTTCTCACATATCATTTCAGAAAAAATTAAATGCCAGCATAAATACGCGAACCAATACAGCGCTTGAGGCACGTTGCGGAACTTCCATAAAGGTGTAAAAATATTAATTTAAATTCTGTACAAAGTCAAGTGCTGTTGTATAATTTAATATCAAGATTTATATCAGCTTTGTATTTATGTATGTATGTATGTTTTCTTGACAGCTTTTCTTACTAGAGTTCATTTAGGGCGACACTTTTTATCTATAGCTATAGCTTGTGTTTGATAGCTATTATATTACCGATTCCAAAACTATATAAAACGGGCAAAATCGGATCAAAAATGAACCTGGGGGGGGGAAATCGACCCAGTAGACCATAGTTTCAAGGATTCCAAAACAGGTTTCCTTACGCTCAGAGGTTACTTGGGAACGACGATATATGCATCGAAGTAAATTGTTTTTTTCAAATAAGCAAAGGAAAGTTCTCTATATGAGTTGGGCAAAATTGTCGATGTTCTGTGCGTTTTGTCGATGACTTGCACTTTTTATCGATAGCTTCAATTTTTTTGAGTGATGACTTACTTTTTTGGTTAATAGCATGCATATTTTTGGTAAATGACTTGTATTTTTCTTTGGCAGAAAATTTGAACTTTTTTGGTAGATGACTTGCATTTTTTTGGTAGATAACTTGCATATCTTTGGTAGATGACTAGCATTTCACTGGTCGATGACTAGCATTTTTTGTCGCTGATATCTTCGATGCTAAGGTTTTCCTGATTTAATTAAAAATACAATGTACTTGGAAATTAGTTGCAAGGTCACATTATTGACTGCAGTATAAGGCAATGGCTTTGTAAGTAACTAATATTGAGCAAAAAATTTTTTAAGTATATAGACTACGGTTACGAAAGCTTGGGATAGAAATATCCCCAAGCGAAACAAGACAGTGTATAGCTGTCGCGGATACCTAAACAGTGTGGAGGAAATGTACGATGTCTACAACATTTGGATACCAGCACACAATAATATTCCGGAAAACTGCAGAGCGGATGAACTGGCCAGACCCACACAACCATCGAACTCTCCGAAGAGTTCTTGACTATTGGAGTCCCCCTAGGGACCTGTAAGATCAAGTTTGATACTGCGGATACAGATTTTGTCAATCGCAGGTGGGTGGCTTGGGATACAGATAGATCTGTGCAGAAAACCTGGTGAAGGGCGCACTGCAAGGCTGCTTAAACTTCAAAGAAGCAGTCTCAGTGTAGTAGCCGGGGTCGTAACTGGGCATAGCATTAGGGCTTCGCATTCGAGGCATATCGATGTACTACACCTCGCATACGACTTCTGCAAAATCAACAGGGATAAGAAGGATTGAACTATTGGTCGCCTACTGGCAACATGACCGGCACTTTTTCAAAGGAGAAAGATACACCTAGGGTCCTATTACATTATTTGGTGATTTACCGAACGTTGACATCGGCAGTTTGAATCGCTTCAGTGGATACTCTAAGTGGTTTCACGACTAGGGGTTAATTGATGAAAACTGGTGGTATCACAATGGGCTTGATGTGATGTAAGTGGGTACATTTGAATTGCTTAGGGGGGCAACCACCTCTACCTACCTACCTATGAATGCTGTTCTGTTTAATGAACGAAATTCTAAGGATAGAATTTAGTGGAAAAGTTTAATAAAAATGGAAATCCAGCCCAGAATTCCGCTTTATTAAAAGGTAGTAAAAAAAATATTTCAAAGACACTAAAGCACTCAGTCAAGAATGAAAAACAATTCAGAAAGAGAGAGTACTGACACCTTAAGGTCGGTAGTGCCAGTGTGTTATAAATATAACGAAGAAATATTTCGTTCCAATAAATATCAATCATTTGGGGCTTCCCATTTCCGAGTTAAAATTTTTTGTTATTTTTCTAAAAATAAATTTATCGGTTGGATACACAAGTTTCGTATTCTTCTAAAAAAAAAAAAGAATTCAGGATTATATTTTCTTTTTCCTTTTTGTTTGGGATGCACAGATCTAAAGACATGTATGTATTTTGTTAATTTAAGGCTTTAAAAAATATTCATGATTCTCGAAATTGTTCAGAAAATTCTAATTTGTTTCATTTAAATTCTAAAATAAAAAAAGAACTTTCTAGGGACTCATTTTCATTCATTATAATTTATGTTCACGTTTATGCTCCATTGAAATTGACACACTGATCCCTGTTAATAGAATAAAATTTTCTGGTATTAAAAAAAAGGGCAAAAAGTAGAAGAAAGTACGGCGAAAAGATCAAACGAGTTGTATTTAAATTGAAATTACCAAGCTATTATGTTAAGTTTATACCAACCAACAGAACTTAAAGGTGAAGGTAAATTTATAGTTGGGTCAAGGTATGACCAACCCTCTATATAACCTGTTATTGCATGCAAGCAATCTTAACACAAAAGCAAAAGGAAAAGCAGACAACAAAAACGTTCTGCTTCATATGTCATAGAATTTAAACAGTTAAACGTTGATGATCATTTGATTAGGCAAACCAACATCTTTACACGTTCAGCTAACGTATTAATACGGAAGAGTTTAGAGCCCAACTTTTATTGTCTTTCGTTTTTTGTATTCTATTCTAACTGCACACATGGGGCAAGAACAGAACAACTTAGTGGTCACAGAGTGCAAAACCAAAGTTCTCTTTGCACTGGACTGGTGTATATAGAAGTGAGGCCTGTGCATAACAAACAAAGCCTTACCTTTATAAACGTTATGATGATGATAATGATGTTGCAAGAAATATACTCATACTCCCAAGAAGAACATTAGGAAAAGACGTTAAAGAATACAAGCGAAAAAAAATTGTTAAATGCAACAGAGAAAAAGTCATCAACGCATATGAGGCAAGCAAACGAAACGATATGATACGTATCTTTTGCTTATGCTACACTCTCATACCACCACTTGGGGCCCAACAAGTTTTCAAAGTTTTTATTTTTTTCTTTGTTTTCTTCTTCACTTTTTAGTTGCAACTGAGAACGTGCCGTGCAAAGAACTTATTTACGGATAATCAAACTTTAGTTCTACTTAAAAACGTTAAGAAACGGTATTTAAAGTTTTCTTTCCTTTTATTTTTTTCTCTCTCTGTTTTGAAGCTGCTAAATAGTGTGAAGTGAATTATCATTCAATAGCAGCTCAAAATTATTACAAAAAAAAAAAAATTGTCAAGTGGAAATATGTCAATGCAAATCAAATTGAATTGAAATACAAAAAAAATTACATTTCCATCTGTGTTTGGAAAATTAATGTGTGAAATCTGCCGAAGCAATAGAAATTCTGCAGATCTGTGGGTCATAAGAGACAACAAAAGCCAGCTTGCCGCCATAACCATTGCTATGCAGTCAATGTAAAATTCAAATGCAACATTTACCACATCAACTGCTATTTCTGCTGCTCGCTGAGTAAAAGTTTCTATTGGTATGAATATGAGTATGAATACTATTTAAATTTGTTATTATTGTTGTTTTCGTTTTTTTTTTAAATTTGGAAAGTGCTTAGTTCAGGTTAAAAGCAATAAATGTCAGCTCAACTGAATGTTTTCAAAATTATCTGAATTAATCAAAGAAAGTTTACCCCGATATTAAAATTCTTCATCAGAATATCATTTCATGCATGTATAATAAGAATATTGTATTCAATTAAATCGAATTACAATACAATATTATGGGATGCTCTTGGTTACAAACGACTCAACTGGACTGGTTAGATTTTTTAAGTTTTCAAAAAAACTGGGTTTCAAAAGAAGCAAAATGAAGTTATACCCATAAGAGACGGGACCTACAGTTTAAAATTTACTACGAACAACAGATTTTTAGGAAACTTTTCATGTCAATTTTATTATTTACACTGAGAATTTTTGCCAGAAATCTGCTGCGAGAAAGTCATCGCAGAAATATTTATTCATATTTCGTTTTGTTGGAGATGTCTGACCTAGAGCTTGAACCGTGACCTCATGTCTAATAAGCCTGACCCTAGCTACCAGACTACAGTGACTTCCATTTTAGGATTAGCGTTGTTACGCTTAGTCAAATAACCTTCGAGGTGCTCAGGCAAGAGAAGCTCAGACAAGACTACGTAAAGTTTTTTCTGGTTAGTGACAAAAATATAATTATCGACGTTATAAATATTACAAGGCCAGAACCATTACAGTTTTGGAATAAAAGCCAAATGCATTGTATGTTGGAAACAGCGCCTTTTTAGTGTCAGAAAATGTTTTGCAACTTTTATAAAAAAGATCAAATTTTCACTCTGTTCAGCACAACCCTCGGTTATATTGTCAATGGCTCATAACTTTTGACTGACTGACAGCATAGTTATTCGCTCTATTTATGCTACTTTTGTTTGTCTGGCACCAATCTTTGTATGCAACTGTTGTTGTTGGAATTTTTGGTTTTTGTTTTGTTTTCTTGCCGTAAGTTTTTACATATTTGTTTGTCTAATTCAATGTATCGTACGATGTGTGTATTTTGTTGTTATCTGTATGCATTGTATGTACATACATATATCTTTGTTTGCGTTATTTTTAATAGTCGTAACAATATTATACCATGTACAATCCAAAATACTGATGCAATAACTTTCAAGCGGATTGTTGAGCCATTTCACCTTCTGAAGTCAGTTCACCACATGCAGACGGCTCAGATGGCGATTGCATTGGCTCTGGTGAAAAATGTTGGAGATTTGTTTCATCCATTACTACAGCAAAAATTCGGGTTTTTTGTAATAGAGACACTAAATCATATCGTTTGTTTTGATCGATGGTACTCACTTTGAATCTCATTCCACATATCTAAATATTGAGATACGCCAATACATTTCTTCGATGTTTTCGGATATTCTGTAACCTAAAGCAATTTCAATTTGTGGTGATTCAAAATTATTTTGTCAGTGACAAAACAGCCATTTTGGTGAGCCCACTGCGAGCACTATCCATGATGCTCATTTCGCCTCTTTGAAACGTAGGAAACCACTTTTTAATCCCTGGTGGAGAGTCCATGTAATGTTTATCAAGCCTAGTCTTGGCTTCGTCAATTTATTTTTTTTCACATATTTTCTTGGAACTAACTTTATAGATACTACAAGAGTCAGCTGTGTGTTAGTCAAAGAAATTTTTCGCCTAATTGTTAATGTACAAATGCGAATTTCCATACGAGTATGTTTAATAAACAGTTCTTCATCGATGCTAATTTATTTAATATGCGATCAAGAATTAGTCCACAACGGCTAAATGAAGACATCAATATGCAATTGCTTTCCTTATGCATAAATTGCATCATTTCTTTAGTTTTAGCAAATCAAAGAAAAGGCATTAGAAAACCAAAACTTTAATCAAAATACCACAAACCAAAAATTTTATAATTCAATTCTTCTTCAATTCTTAAAAACAACAAAACGGAAATTATTGTTAAATAATATTTTCAATTACTTTTACGTAATCAATACACAATTTCACATTACTTTAGTAAATATTCGAAAATTTATAACCTCAACCCCACATCCTGTATGTCTGGTTACAATTCTTGTTCCCCTTTTTCTTGTGTTGCTCATGAATTTGTAAAAGAAAAAAATTCTTTCTAACATTTAACATTAGACGAGAACAATGTTCATTTCCATTTTCACTGATAATGATTAAGATTTCCATAGAAAAACATCACTACTACCGCCATCATTATCATAATTTCTTATAACTGTACCTCTATGTATCCATTGCCGCCCAAGTGCGATGAGATCAAGACATAATTCACAACCCATAGTCACTATAACTCACACCCATCCACCCATACACAGAATTTCAATCAGTACTTGGCACTTTTTAACCACAATTTAAACTAGAAACTATGGAGAATGAATACATACAAGCATAGAACATAATAGAACAGAATATAATAGAATTGAATTGATTCTGCTTATCTACGTTTTTCACCATAAAAATAAAAGCCGCATGCGTGTCTTCATGTTGATTATAATGAAATTATGAGAAATTTCCCAAAACAGTACAAGAACATACAGGAAATAGTTACGATACATACTTCTAAAAATAACACACACACACACATAGACACATATTTCTCATTTATTTCGTCTGATATGTGAACTTCAATTGGAGTTTAAGACAATAGAATAGAATGCACTCGCTAAAGTGGAGATGATATGATTCTGAAAACCTCACCATAATACAATTACGTTTCTAACAACTTTATACACAATGTTTTAGCAGTTCTTTGGTTATAAAAGTTTTTTTTTATTTGTTGTTTTTGTTTTTGTTTTTGTAAACACAAACTCTACACTCAAGGAAAAACTTAACACACATAACATAATTGGACATTCCAACCTTTCTTCCGGGATTATAACCTAGCCTCTCACACGACTTATACTGTGTGTGTTAATTTTATACATGAATGGTGGGGCCTACAATTTAAAGTCGACTCCAAACGACTAATTTTTTAAAAACTTTCCATTGCAATATTTTTTTTATTTACTCTCAGATTTTTTACCAGAAATCTGCTGAGAGGAAGTTGCCGAACTAATATTTGTTCGTATTTCGTTTTGTTGAAGATGTCTGACTTGGGGTTTGAACCATGGGCTCACGTTTTATTGGTCCACACACTACCTACTAGACTACGTCGACAAACCGTAGCAACCTAATTTAATCTCTCTTTGCTTTACGATTTAATTCAAATTTAAAAGGATTGATTGAAGAGAATAAAAGACCACCACTAGCTTGGTTGCAGCAGTCAATTCTTGAACTTGGTGGTCAATTGCAATAAAAACATGAGCGATCGTACTGTATTTCTTGTAGTACCGTCATGTTTAAACCATATTCCGTACAGTTCATAATCTTTTATTTGCGGCTCTAAGACAGTCGGTTATTAGTGCTATCGGTTCTTTCAGTCCATTAAAACAAACAATGCGTCGCTTTTGGCGGATGCAGTGACTTTTTCACAATCACTTCTGGGTACTTCTAGTTCCATGTGAACAATTTTGTTTATTAATGTAGCCTCCGACAGAAACTTTTTTTGAAACGTCAGCATTGAAAGCCTATTGTTCTGAACAGTCGGTCGGGTTTAATTAATGCGTGGGTTGATTTTTATATACGTGGAGCTACAAATCCAAATGACGCCATAACTAGCCGTAAGGTAGGTACATCCAACCCAAAGAAGTTGATTGGAAACAGTTCGACTACATAGGGTCCATTGGAATATCAAAGTTTCCCATTATCCCTTCTGCTGAAACGACTCAGGCTACCAGTATCAGCGCGTGACAATTCTTCCAGATTATCCATGTGGTTTATTAAGCTGTCTTTTTCTTGTCAGGCCTTCAGTTTCCAAACCAACAAATAGATAATCCGATAGTACCCGATAGTACCACGTATTTCTAGTTTTTGCCTTCTGTATTAAACTGACAACATTTTTTCGAGTGTTATTATACATAAGAAAACATAAACGTTTATATAATAATAAACGTATGGGTAAGAATATACGATTTTTTCTCTCTTTGTATTTTTTTTTTTTGCAATTCTATACTGCATCCAACCGTTTTGATGCACATCAGCGAGCATTTCTTGAGTAAAGTCAACGAAATATGAACAAAAATACAAAAAAATATGCAACTAAAATTATTCTTTTCTTTTTATTTTTGTTTTTGCTTTCCTTTTTGTTTATTGTATTAGTAAGTACTTCTGGTTAAATGTCTTATTGTTTGCCCCTCTCAACATCTCTTTATCGCCGTAAATAAATAAGTATGCGAATAGGTACGAATGTGTGTTGTATTATGCATTTTACATTGGAAATGTTGCAAAAGTATTGCAGTGAGTACATGTGTGTTTGCTATTGTAACAAATGTTATGGCCAAGGTTTCCGTTTGAATAATTTTTTTGTTGTGTTTTTGAAGACTCCAACTCTATAAGAAGGCAAATGTTATGCATTATAATGTATTCAAGTGTAATATTGTGTTTGGCTAAAACAAAAACAAAAACAACAACAGTAATTGCAGATCTTTAAAAAGATCTTTTGATTTGAAGCAACAATGGTTTGCTTGAATACTGGGAGATGACATCTAGGTGCCTACTACATTGAGGATCTTGGTGATCTGTAGAGCGTTTACGTCAGCTCTAATCTCTAAATAGTTACAGGATTAGGAGATAATTGATGAAGACTGGGGATTCCCCGAATCACTTGAGGGACAGCCACCTCTACCTACGTAATCTATCTATCGTAACAATGAATATCACTATAGCGGGTATTGAATACCTTCGATTTCTAGCTTGTTGTAATAACTGTCTAGTTTTTTAAAACGCATTCTACTGCATATTTAGTCTTCTCCTGATTGCCAAATATTTTTTTCATTATCCTTCTTGGCAGCATATGGCTTTCACTAAGCAATTCTGCCTTGTTTCCGTTTCTGTAAGCTATTTTTGTTGTCCTAGTTAAGCAGATGATTGGTCTGCTGTAGCATGTTGTAGGATAATGGGGCTGGCATTTATCATTGCTCGGAAAGAAATATCATATCAACGAGTTATTTCTCCTAATTGGAAATATCAATGGGAACTAAATTGTAATGTTAATGAAAGAACGCCTTGTTTTAGCCTACGTCCGCCTTTTTCTTCAGCTTCATACAGTAAGTTAGTATCAGAGATCAGCAATGAATCGTTTCTTACTACTCATAAGTACTCATGAAATTTCGAGTATGGTGAGTTAACAGTATTGCAATTTAACTACTCTGATACATTAGTACTCACTACCAAATTGATTTATAAGTACAGGCTGCAATGAGTATGAGTACAACGTTGACATCAAACTCATAACATTCGAAATATGTTTGATTCATTAGCCTACTCATTCAGATTCATAAATTTAGAAAAATACTTGTAATACTCATAAATGATTCGAGTGATTCAAATCATTCCTCAAAATTTACAGTCTTAGTTGTTGTTGCATTTATAAAAAAGGAGAAAGAAAGTGACAAAGAGAGCAAGCAAAGCATATACACAACCTTCTAATGAGTATTCTAGTGTTTGTACGCGAATCATACTTATTTGTGATTCTGTGATGAGTATGATATTTAAATAAGTATGAATGCATATAAGTATCCGAAATTATGAGTATGATTCAAATCTACTCATCTTTTTGAATACAAATTGCTGATCTCTGGTTAGTATACTAACTACCACTGATTGCTTTTCCTTTTTAATTATACTCACTACTCAGTACCACTTTATAGCAATGAGTTGATGCAAAAATCACGCATTTTTTAATATCAAAACTTTACATCATTACAAAATTGAAATATCTATACAACGTAGTTTTTGTAATACTTTTAGACAACGATCTCGATCAATTTTCTCTTGTCCAACATTTCGCACAATATGATGTGGACACCATAAAAAGCCATTTTAAAATCCTTCCATGTTATCATCTAATAAACTTCCTACTGAACTCTACATACATACATACATAATTGGCCATTACAACCCTGTAGCCAGGATTACGCCTTAGCTTCTCACATCACTTATGTTGTGTGTGTTAATTTTATACATGGGTATGGGGACCTACACTTGAAACTCGACTCTGAAAAAATATTTCATCTTATTTCGTTTGAGATGTCTGATCTGGACTTTGAACCACACTACCTACTAGACCATGGCGAATCTAAAATCCTCAAAAATGCTTGACTTGTATTCAACAACTACTAGCAGATATAGCAATCGTTTACGAACTTTTACAAATATAAGCAAAGGCAAAATATCTCTAATAATAGTTTTCAATACCAATAGAAATGCTCTTAGAAAAATAGATTTATCGTACCTAACATGTAAATTAAACTTTTGTACTTTAAAAAATCATCAAAGAAAATATATGTACATACAGCATTGTAAAGATATTTTATAGTATAAATTTAGGTATAAACGAAATTCTAATTGTATTAAGTAGGTTGATTGTTTAGGTTGTTATTGTTATTCATTTAAATATTGTTTTATTAAATTACTTTCTAGTTTATGTTTAAGAAAAATGGATACCATTTACAGCAGTTAATAAATAAGAAGTACTTTTTGCTGTTGTTACCAATAACTTTGAACTAATCAAAGAGAAAGAATATTGCCTAAGGTCTTTAATACAAAAGCAAAACAGAAAAAAAAACAAAAGAAATAAGAAATGCATCAAGTAAAGTTAGCTTAGCAGCATAGCCCAAGTATCCATTGGCCTTTTTTGCTTTGCTACCACAAACCAAGCAAGAAGACGAAAAAAAACAGAGTCTACATAAACAAGCCTTCTAACCGCTGGTGATCCGTTATAATGTCGACAACGCTTTTTTCTTCCAAAAATAGTTTCCTGCTCAGTTTGTTTTCCCTGTGCCTTTTTCCTAACAACCAACCAACCTCTGTGTAGAACATTTTAAACTGTGGCACGTTTTGGTTAAATTTCTTATGCTATAACAGGCGTTATTTTAGTTTCTTTTTTTTGCCTTTCTTTAGTTCAATACTTGTGTTATTAAGCAAAAAAAAAGAAAGAAAGGAAATGGCCCAAGTTATACAACAAGAACAACTAAATAAACAGCCAAACCTAACTCAACCCAGTGCACTACAACCGAACGCAATTTTGCACAGAAAACCAAAAAACTGCATAAAATAGTGCCATTAAAAAGAGGGAATCAACGGCTTTAAAAAAAATGTGCTAAGACAGCTTTTATGGTAAAAGTACTGTTTGTTGGTTAACTTGGCTAAAAGTTGTCATTCTATTTTTATCTTCTTTTTTACAATGGCTGTTGTTGTCGTTGTTGTCATGTTTTTCTTATTTTTTTTTTCCTGAATATTTTTACCCAACGACACCATGTCGCTAATGTAATACTTACTTACTTGTGTCATAAATATCTTACAATTTGATTGATACATTCAGTTAAGAATGAAACGGTTCATTGCTTATCTAGCATTGGCACCTATAATTATTATCGGCCATTTTTGTTTCCTCAATAACACTATGCGACAAAATAGAAAAAAATTAAATACAACCAGCTAATGACATAGTGTAAGCTGTGAGTTTTGTTGAGTAGAACTCAAAATTATTCATATTTCTTGAACCCTCCAAACTTGTTTTATTTGACAAAAACTTTTTTTTTAGACATTACCTACAAATTTTATTTTATTACACTAACATTTCTGAACTGATGTCCCAAACTGAAACCGTATTAGAAAGAAGAGGAATATGCCTTTAAAACGATATGCATACATATATTATTTGATTTAATATACTATGGAGTTTGATGAGGTAAACTTGACAAATACGAATTTTTTTCATATTTTTTCAAGTTTGTCCGTTAAAGTAGCAAACTTTAATTAAAAAATATGAAATAAGTGATGACATTCTGAAAGTACTTTATCTTATGAAGAGATTGACACTTCGTTTGATCAAATCGGGCAAAAATTACTGTAGTTATTATTTGTTTCCTCAATAATTGTTAGGTTAGTTGAGGTTTGTGTCTTAAGTCTTTTGTTTTTATGTGTATAATTATAATTAAAAAGAAATTGTGTTTTAACAGTAGTCCTACTTATATTGATTAATTTTAAAAACAAAAATAAGCAAAAGGTTTAAATACATTTTAAGTCTACCTAAGTCATGAAGATTTTAAGCCTATTGGACATTTCTTCAAGATGAAATGTAATATTTATTCTGAAATTCTTAATTAAAAATATTTAATAAGGATCGCTTAGTCGATCTAATTACGTAGTTATCTACATGAACATCAAATATTTAGTGTCATGAGACAGTAATTAAGTGTTTACTACGTACCTAGAACCGCTAAATCCTCAAATCCACCATCGGCCTAAGTTATAGAAGAACATTATGTGGATCAATGCTTCTTATTGAGATAATCTTGTATAAGAACCACTTGCCAAATAACCTTCAGCGATGGATTATAGCAGACAAAGGCAGTGCTCATTATTTTGTAACCATTGGGTATCATCTTCACTAGACCATTGCCTATTAAATAGAGCTTCCTAAGAGGTTACTAAAGCACATGATCAGTCAATACATCAGTTAAATCTCGAAATCCTTTAGGTAATGTTCTCAATCTGTAGTCAAAAATATCTTCCTTAGTTAACCCTATAGGTGACATAGTCTCCCATATTAAAAATGTATGGATCGAAACAATTGGAAACCAACAGAACAAATTATAGAGTGAGTGAAGTCGCCGTAGTCTAGCAGTACGTGTGTTGACTTATTAGATGTAAAGCCACGCTTGAAGCCTCAGGTTAGACATCTCCAACAAAACGAAATATGAAAAATGTTTTATCGGCAACTTTCCCTCAGCAGATTTCTGGCATAAACTCTGGGAGTAAATAAAATACAATTGCCACTGAAAGTTTTTCAAAAAATATGCTCTTCAGTGTTGACCTTAAACTGAAGGTCCCGCCACTTATGTAAAAAATTAACACACAACATAAATGGAGTGAGGTAGAGGTGGTAATCCTGACTGAAGGGTTGTAATGACCCATTACGAATATAAATATATACTTTAAAAACGTTTAAATACGAGCTCGTAAATTGCGAATAAAGTAAAAACAAATGTTGTGTTTAGTTTTCATTACAAACATGCATACATAATTGGCCATTACAAAGCTTCAGTCAGGATTACGGCCTAGCTTCTCACACCACTTATGTTGTTTATACTTGAGTGGCGGGACCTACAGTTTAACGTCGACTCCGAACAACAGATTTTTGAGAAACTTTTTCATGGCAATTTTATTTACTCTCAGAGGTTTTGGCAGAAATCTGCTGAGAGGAAGTCGGCGAGGAAATATCTTTTTTCGTATTTCGTTTTGATGTCTCAACTGGGATACGAACCCTGGCTTTACGTCTAATAAGCGAACACACTACGTACTAGACTACTACTAGTTTTAATTAAAATTCTTTATTATTAGTAGAATTCTGTCCACTCTCTGATTCCCAGTAGGGATGACTGGAATCCTAATACGGTCGTCCCCCCGGAAGTCCTGGATATATATACCGACGGCTCTAAACTAGATAATGGGGTTGGGAGCGGTGTCTACTCTGGGAAACTGGACCTGAATATTTCTCTCCGTCTGCCGGACTACTGCAGTGTGTTTCAGGCGGAGGTGATGACAATTTACCGGGCCGCTCAATGGATCCTCGTCAACGATGCTCCTTTCACTCGCGTCTCGATCTTCTCTGATAGTCAGGCCGCGATAGGATATCTATCGGGTTCCGTGATTAGCTCTAGGATCGTTAGGGAATGTCGCCGCTGTCTCGACCTTCTCTCGGGGCGCTTCAACAATATCTCTCTGGTGTGGGTCCCCGGCCACAGTGGAATTCCGGGAAATTGTAGGGCCGACGAGCTCGCCAGAGCTGGTGCGCTCCTTCCGGAACCCTCTTCTGTTGAATTGGGTATGCCACTTGCCTCGGTCAAGTTGACCATTGCGCGGAGGTTCTTTCGGGACGCCAAACTATCCTGGGTCAATGAGGAGTCCTGCTCCACCGCTAGACTCACATGGCCCAAGATGGATAGAAGACGTACCAACCGATTACTTGGTCTTGGTCGTAATGTCATCTCGACTACAGTGGCCGTGCTTAGGGGTCACTGCGTCATGGGTAGACACGCGGAAAGAATGAGGCTCCCTTTCAACGACTTCTGCCGTGGATGCAGGTCCACTGAGGAAGAGGAGACTGTTGTTCACTTTCTTTGCCAGTGCCCGTCTCTTGCTAGGTGTAGATATAGGTTATTTGGCTAACCATTCCTTGTTAGCTTAACGGAGCTATCATCCATGGACATCAAGGATATAGCTTCGTTCATCACTTTCTGGCTGGTTTTCCAGTGTAGGGTAGTCGTGCTTTTGATGTGCAGCCCTTGCGCTGACCAACTTCTTCCTCTTCCCTGATTTTGGTGGAACTTGGGTAGTACAGGGACTGCGTTCACCCGTGGCATCACCACGGGCCGCTATGCGTGCTCAAGTGAGCTTTGTGATATCAGAGCTACCACTCCGACCTAAACTTAAACCTAGTAGAATTCTGTATGCCACTGTTCACAACTTGATGTAACAACAACAATTACTTTGTCTGTTATTCTTCTGTTTGCACCCTTTGCATAAACAATAACAATTACAATTGTTCGACAAATCTTTATAACGGAGATCTTAAATCATTATTACTCTCTTCAAATGCATCGCGTCTTCACACAAGACTGACTGAACTTTTACTAACTCAGATGCATGCTTTGCCTGTCTTTTATATTTCTCAAGATCTCTATAAATGTAAACATCGTTGTTTCATTATAGTTGTTTGTGGATTTTGTTGACATTTATTCTTGTAGTGTTTGTTGATATATTTTTGTTTACTTTTTTTTATCATTTTTTATGCTGGTGTTTGTTGTCACATTACGCAGTGTGATAATTTGTAAACAAGTTCATTGTTTTTTGTTTTTGTAGATTTTGTTTAAAATTTTGTATGTTAAACGATGTAAAACCTAAAAACCAGTATCTCGATTTATTACCATTTTCGTAACAATACTATCTTATTAAGGTCGGGCTGTAGCTTGGTCTTTGGTAGGAAAATGTTCATCCTTTAAATTGTATGGAACGCAAACTTATTCTGCATGGGAAATTTTCCTTGAAATCGAATGTATTCAACAGGGTAGAAAGCCTTAGTTATTCTCTATGCTTGTAAGAAATTGTTGGGAAAAAATGGAATCCTACCTGCCTACTAGACTATGCCGATTAGTATCGTCCCGAATTACCTATATATTGTAGAACTTAATATATTTGTTTGTAATATATGTAATGTTGTCGCGTTACTTTTAATATTTTAAACTCAATAATACGAATACTAAGGCAGGTTAGTTAACAAATGTTAAAATAAGTGGAAGGCAAAGAGTTTAAAAAATAAATGCTTTTAGGCGATCATAAATTATAAATGATGGCCTAAAAGGTTTACCATAATAATGGAAATTTTTTCGTATTAACATGCTTGAAATGAACTGAAATCATAATATATGAATGCTTTTAATAATTTTGTTTGTTTCGGTCAATTGCTACTCATATGTAAATTTGTTTACTTTGCTACGAACAAAAACGAAAATAAATTCATAATTTGTATTTTTTTTTTCAATTCTATTACAAGATTTTCTAAACACTGATAAACTTTCACTTGTTAGCTTAACGGATGCCCTTTTATTTATAAAACAAGCAACAAATGAACGAACATAAGAAGCTTAACCTTACAATCGAAGTAGAAGTAGAATTAATTAAAACAGAAAAATCTTTTTGTGTGTGTGTGTATCTGTATTGAAAAAAACAAACATTCTTACCAGTTAACTTTTACCCTGGGGCCTCGTTTTCTGTAAAGACTTTGTTTGAATTGTATGGGTTTTCTGGTATACAAATTGCAATTTGTAATGTTTTGTGTACAACTTGTTTAAGGTTTTGGCCTTAACCAACAACGCCATTCTTTCTTATCATAGTCATCATCATTGTTGCCCATGATCTATTGACACAACTAATTTCCACTTGTTTTTAGTTGTAGTTTCTTGTGTTTTTAGTTCTTCTCGAATACATATCTCATGGCACCAAAGCATGATTTTAAAGTCAACACTCACTCTGCATTCGTTAAAGATAAACAAACAGACCAGTTGCACTTCAGAGATCGAAAAGAAAAGCGAAAAAAATGTTCTCTAAAGTTCAGTCACTGTCTGTCTGTCTGTCTGTCTTGTACATGCTTGTTCTAACAAGTCGTATTAATCATCAATGAATGGACAAAGAAGAATAAGAATTTATTGCTGGTGTGGCCAACCATTGTAAAAGTTTTGTAATTTGTTCGAAAGTTTTCATAAGAAAGTAAAATTTTGTGGCATCTTTTTCATCCTAGATACATACATACATAGGTGTACTATCGATATCGATAACTATGGTTTGACAGCCAAGAATACTAAATTGTTTTTGCAATTCTGTTTAACAAGGTTTGTTTAGACATCATAAAAGCCAAAGCACCAGTTCCAAATCATGGAAGTTTACTTTGAAAAACATAAATCTGTTAATGAAGTCGATGAAGTTGATGGAGCATTTTGTTTTACGTTCAAAATAATAATCCCAGCTAGTAATTCGTGCAGTTATTGCTTGTTTTACGCTTTTCGATTCAAAAATCATCAACAACACAAAGAAATTTGCATGTCGAAGAGAACATTGCTGCTGTAGCGCGTAGTCTTGATGAAAGGCGAAGAAATGTTAATTGCTCGTCGTCTTTAACTTGATGGCCTTTGTCTTTCGGATACATGGAAAATTATACATAAGGATCTGTGCTTACGTGTCTATAAAATACTTCTCAAACGACAATTAAAGGCAAATAGCTATTTGCCTTTCGCATTTTTTGCTTATTGTGCCTCATTTGAAACTATAGTCGCTGTAGTCTAGTAGGTAGTGTGTTCGCTTATTAGACGTAAAGCCCAGGCCAGACATCAAAACGAGTTATGAAAAAAAATATTTCTTTCGGCGACTTCCTCTCTGCAGATTTCTGGCTAAAACTCTGAGAGTCAAAAATAAACCTGCCATGAAAAAGTTTCTCAAACATCTGTCGTTCGGAGTCGACGTTACACTGTAGGTCCCGCCACTCAAGTATAAAATTAAGACATGAGTGGTGTGAGAAGCTAGACGGTAATCCTGACTGACGGTTTGTAATGGCCAGTTATGTATATATGCCTCATTTGAAACTAGCTGAAGATTACATTTTTATCACTGAATTGTATTGAGCAATAAAGTTCAGTTCTGATTAAATGGTTATGATAATAAGAAAACTTGACTTATATATTCATATGGAGCGAAGACGAGTCCTCAAGCCATTACAGAATCATCAATACATTTATTAAAATTGACCATGTGCTTCTGGTTCGCCGTAGTCTAGTAAGTAGTATGTTGTCTTATTAGACTTGAGGCCTGGGTTAGACTAAACCCAGTTCGGACATCTCGAACAAAATGATATATGTTCGAGATTTCTGGCAAAAACTCTGAAAGTTAACAGAATTGCTATGAAAATTTGTTCCAAATCTGTCCTTTGGATTCGACTTTAGGCTGTAGGTCCCGTCACTCATGTCTAAAATCAATACACACCACTTATGTTATGTGATAAACTTTATTTTAATATCATACTCATACAACTCATATTCAAAGTTTGAAGTACTCATCGTACTCATGCTTAACAATACACATGATGTTGTTGATTTAGACTCTCCTTTACTTAACATTTACACGAATTACAAAATAAGTATGATTCGCGTACGAATACTACAATACTCACTAGAAGGTTGTGTGTTGACTTTGCTTGCTGTCTTTGTCTTTTTCTTTCTTCTTTTTTTGTACATGCAACAGCAACTAAGACTGTAAATTTTGATGAATGATTCGAATCTCTCGAATCCATTATGAGTATTATAAGTCTTTTTCTAAAGTTATGAATCTAGATGAGTACGAATGAATCAGAGTAATTGAATTTCAATACTATAGACTCACTCATACTCAAAACTTCATGAGTACTTATGAGTAGCGAAAAACGTTTCATTGCTGATCTCTGGTAGGTATGTATGAACATATGTATATATGTATCCTGTTTGCACGCTAAAATCATCATCTATTCTCATTTCCCGAGCAAGGAGTTTTTGTTAGGGTGAATGCTATCGAGTCCTGCTCACTGAATTATTGCTTTCACATTAGTTAAGTCTCAATGACATTTTTTTCCACAAGACAGTGAAACTTATTGCATTCAAGTTGCAGCCCAAATGGATGAAAATTTACCTCCCAGCAAGCTGCAACCTGCCGCTAAAAAGATCTACAAATCTGAATGACATTTTTGAAAACACATTATCCGCATAGACAGTTACCATACATCCGATCAGGGCCTACATCATCAGCAGATCGGACATCACAAAATTTCATAACGATTCCATGGAACTGAAAAAAAACAAAGAACTAAGAAGTAAACGTAGGAAATGTTTTATGACAACCATGTGTGCCTAAAAGAAACGAAAGAAATTCACAAAACTCGCATCCTTGTATTTAATTTACTATTCTTAGCAATTTTGTAAATTAAAATTGGTGTCTATATCAACTGAAACAACAAAACTGTAGTATAAAGTTGTCGTAGGTAGTGTGTTGGCTTGTCAGACACGAGGCTACGGTTCAAAGCCCAGTTCAGACTTTAAAACGAACTATGAAAAAATATTTCTTCGACGACTTCCTCTCAGCAGATTTCTAACAAAAATTCTGAGAGTATATAAAATTGCCAAGAAAAATTTCTCAAAAAATCTGCCTTTCGGAGCCGACTTTAAAAGATTGATTCCATCACTAATGGATAAAATTATAGCACACACAGAGCAGGAATGGTGTGAGAAACTAGGTTGTAATCCTGACTATAAAGTAACAAAGTTTTAATATTTCGCGACTTCTATCGAAAAAAATACTCGAAAAAGAAAACAAATACTTGTTCAAGTATATCTCAAAAAAAAGCACACTTTTTTCTTCTTTCCATTAATTGTAGCAAAATGTGGCATATACCCATAGACCATACATTCTAACGCTTTTGTAATGCCATGATCTTTAAGTCAACTTTACAACACTTTATTTAATAACACCGCAGATAGTATAGATTAATCGATTAGTGATAATGATTGTATTGTAAATGTATTGTATTCTTTTGTATTGTATTAGAACTGGTTCAACATAAATGAGACTTTCTCGTTTTTTTCAAAACAAAAGAGACTTTAAATTATCAGTTTCAGTTTCAGTAACATTAACATGTTAAAGAAAATTGCTGTAGGGTGTAAAAACAAAGAAAGAAATTAAAGCAAATGCATGTGAAACATGTTAGAAAAAAAAATGAAACGAAATATGGGTCGGTGGAACGTATATTATAAATGGTTTAACCTCAAAGCCTACAATAAAGCTAAAAATACAAATTAAGAGCACGGAGATAAACTACAATTGGAGCGTATACATATATTTATATGCATGGCTTTAATACGTTAACAGTTACTTTTGAAACTATTTAACACACGAAAAGTGAAAGCTTTCCCAAATGAGCCATATTAACTGGAAGATTTGATTTTGTTGCATGTATTGCAGTACAATTTTTCTAGTCAAACTATTGCCATTGCAGACATACGCACAAATATGGCCCTTCTAGATCATATTGCCACCCTGAGAACATTTTTGCATTGAATCAGGGTGATAGTTTACTCTTTTACTATTACTCCGTGTGACAACCAACGTATTGCAGCAAAAATTTAAAGTGTTTTCCCAATCGCATTTCAAAACCATTCGCTGCAATAGTATCAATAATAAGCCCTGTTGTTCAAGTTCCTGACCTTAATTTCACTAAGTGTCTCCACACCTACTTACTCACTTTAATTGTCATTACAATCAGAGCTCAGAAAGGAAATGAAATTTTGAGTATTCGTACTTGCTACAACAATGATTTATAAGTACAGGATGCAATGAGTATGAGTACAACGTTGACATCAAACTCATAACATTCGAAATATGTTTGAATGATACGCCTACTTATTGAGATTCATCTCAAATTTACAGTCTTAGTTGTTGTTGCATTTATAAAAAAAGAAAAACGAAAAAGACAAAGCAAACACACAACCTTCTAGTGAGTATTGTATTGTTCGTACGCTAATCATACTTATTTTGTGATTCCTGTAAATGTTGAGTAAAGGAGAGTCGAAGTCAACAACATCATGCGTAATGTTAAGTATGAGTACGATGAGTACATCAAACTTTGAATATGAGTAGTATGAGTATGATATTAAAATAAGTACGGATGCGTATAAGTATCAGAAATTATGAGAATGATTCGAATCTACTCATCTTTTGAATACTCATTGCCAATCTCTGATTACAATCCTTTAGCCAAACTTGCAACCTTGCTTCATACACCTTTCATTTTACTTATGAGAGACTTATTATTTTACGTAATAATTCGTAATTTTATTTACTCTGAAAGTTTTTGCTAGAAATCTGCTGAGAGGCAGTCGCCTAAGTAATATTTCCGTATTGTTGGACATGTCCGACTTGGGGTTTGAACCTGAGGCCTCAGGTCTAATAAGCCAACACACTACCTACTAGACTATGGCACCTTCCTAAGGGGTATTACCACAGTTTTAACTATCAAGTAACGAAAAAAGACATCAAAAATACTCAAAGCTGGGCTTGGCTGTTTCAGTATATGTCTATGCAAATATGGCCACTGTGGTTCAAAACTTGTTCCTTTTAATATATCAGACTTGAGAACATGAAATAGAAATTTAATTCGAGTGAAAAAATTCAATAACAGAATAACTTCAGATACACTTGTGCTCTAAATGGGCTTCGAAATGAACTCAATTTATAGATCCTGTGATTAACTGAAAGAATTATCAGAAGACCCACTAGACTATGGCGACTTTAGGTTAGGTTAGGTTAGAGGACGTGTACCTGACAAGTACAGTACCCGGAAGACAAGTTGACCTATAGTACAAAAACGTCCTTTAAGTGAGAGGATAATAGAGGGGATCTGAAAGAACGAGAGGAAGTAGCAAAGGGGAAACGGATTCATTACACAATCCAACAAATACAAACACCAAACACTAACAAACAACAATACTAACAAACAACAACACTAACAAACAACAACAATAACAAACAATAACACTAACAAACAACAACACTAACAAACACCAACACAAATACGCAAGAGAGAGGGCGATTACACTAATGAGGCCATTGCACCTCCCACCCAGCTCAAGCTATGAATCTATGGAGAGCCTTGATGTCGAATCTCGACAAAAGAGTCCAAACCTTCGCAGAAGTCTCTGATCAGGGTCCTCAACCTCAACCTACTAAGGGCTGGACAGTTACAGAGGAGGTGTTCGATATTCTCCAACTCCTCCTCATCGCAACATACCCTGCAATAGGTCGGCTGGGATCTGTTCCAGATCCATTTAAGTGACCTAATCCGGCAGTGCCCTGTAATAAATTAGTGACCTTATCTAACTAAAAAAAAAGAAATGTTTTCCGTAAATCATTATTTTCTGGTATAAAATACGTCATCCTAACCGGAAGGAAAAATTTGATGTTGTTTGTATGCCGAATAAGTTTGATGATGTCATTGCCAACACAAAAACAAACAACTTGACACTCCACTCACCATATACCACATACCAGGCTAAAGCAACGGCATTATTAATTTGCACGTTTTGTTCTGGATACCAATTTTGATGAAGAAAGCTTAAATTTTTCAATCGCATTAGATTCAGATAACCACTGAAGTGGAAGAACTGAATTTGCCAAGGTTATTTGATGCCTTTTATGTTGAATAACTTTTTAAATGTTTCATTTAAAGTTTTATGACAACATTTCTATTACTTGTATACGATACCAAATATTCGAGCTGGAATTTTGTAAACAAATCGTATGTTTTGCATGCAAAGTTGGAAATTCATGCGAAATAAAAATTAACAAAATGACTTCTGTAAAACAAAATTAAGAGAAAATTATGCTTTTTTTTTTCTTTTTAATATGAAAACTAAGTGCCAATAAAAATTCTAATAGTTGTTGAAAATCAAGAATTCACCATAAAATTGGTCATAAAAACTGACCGAAAATAAAGGGAAATTTTTCAAAACAAGTATGTGTCTTAAGTCTTTTGTTTTGTGTCTTGAACATATTTTTTCGATTTTTTTTTTTTCGTTTTTCTAAATTTTTGCATGTTTTTTGGAAATTTCATGTGCAAACCAAATTATTCTTTTAATTCTGTCAATACATACGTTCGTTTGACCAGCCAGCAAAGTCATTTGCTTATAAAACTTAATTGCAGGCATTAATAGTGCCAAAAATTGTTTCATTTAACTTGTTGTGGTGCATCACATGTACAAAATCTCTGACAAGACGACTTTCGAATTCGTTTTTTTTTCGTTTTGTTTTTCGTTTTCTTCTTTTCATACGTGCAATGCTTAGACAGTTGTTGTTCTCACATACGTCTTTAATCTGATGCAAAATACAGTGTGATGATCATTATTTTCTTGTTGGCCATAATGAAGACAATGATTAAGAACTATTTAACATTGATTTCGATATTCTAAACACGTTCTTAATGAAAGTGGTATTGGCAAGAATAAATAAAACTCAGTAGTCTTAGGCTATGAGTGAATAACTGCAATACAGTTTACTTAAGAAGCATGAATGAATAATTGACTACTTGACTGACTAACTGACTCACTGAATGAGTAAACGAGTGAACGAGTGAGTGCCTAGAAATTCTTATGATAAAATTAAAACAAGAATTTAAGAAATTTTCATAGATAAACTTTGATTCAGTGAGTGAGAAATATAACTCTGGTTTTATGATGTCTTTGCCTGTGAATATCTGTGTTATGTTTACTAAAGAAGTTGTAGTATTTCTTGTATAATTGTTGTTATTGCTGCGTTTTCACAACTTTAAAATAATAATACCTGGCAGACAGCGTCAATTGACTTGTATTTACATTTGTGCTGGTTTATATTTTTACTGCTAACGACAGCAGCAGCAATAACAACAACAACAATAAAAGCTTAAAAAATATTATATTGTCTTACAGCTATTGATGAGTATGCAGTGTTTAATGTCTTTTCAGTGTGCACACTATATGCATACAAGTCAGCAAATTTGTTAGGTTTTCCTGCTCTCAGTAATATGGGACTTTAATGCACTAAAAAGGAAATTTCATTTGACCTGTGGCTCAAAGGACGAGTCCATTGTCGATTGAATACCTTCCCTTCATATATTCAACTTCTCTAAAATCCTCTTTATTTTTTAAAAAAGAATAATTTGGAAAAATGCCAATATTCATCACATACATACATAAATTTGTTCACTACGACATTTCAGTCAGGATTACCACCTACCTTCTCACACCACTTATGTTAAGTGTCTTAATTTTAAACATGAGTGGCGGGACCTACAGTTTAGTCGAACGTCGTTCCGCACGAGATATTTTTGTGAACGTTTTTCATGGTGTTTGCGGCAAATCCGCTGAGAGGAAGTCGCCAAAGAAATATATTTTCGTTTGGACATGGCTGACCTGGGGTTTGAACCGAGTCCTCATATTTAATAAGCTAACACACTATCTACTAGACAGCGGCTACTCTTCATTTCTTTTATAAAACTGCAAACATCCATAGACTGTAATATATGTATGAGAAATAAAATCCTCTGGAATTATTACTATTATTGTCATGTAGTACTGCTCTCAAACTATGTAGAGCATCCCTATAATGTTGCTTTCACTGCTATTAACCTGACAACCTTCAAGATTGTGCTCGATAACAGCAGTCCATTCCAGCACCTGCTATGCAACCAAATGTTTTCTTCTGATAATTCTTTCACAGGATCTATACACAGGATCTATAAATTGAGCTTGTTTCGATGCCCCTTTAGCACAAATTTATGTGGAGTCACTCTGTTACTGAACTTTTTCACTTGAATTAAATTTCTATTTCACGTTCTCAAGTCTGTTATAACAAAAGGAATAAGTTTTGAATTATAGCGACCATACCCGCAAAGATATTTACTAAAACCAAGCCAAACCCAGCTTTGTATATTTTTTATGTCTGTCTTCGTTACTTGGTAGTTAAAAGTGTGCTAATACCATTTATGAACGCGCCATAGTCTGTGTTGGCTTATCAGACCTGAGGCTATGGTTCAAAACTCATATCAGACATCTCAAATAAAACGAAAAAATCAGATTTTTGGAAAATTGGAATAATGAAATTGCCATGAAAAAGTTCTCGAATATATGTCGTTCGGACTCGACTTTGAACTGTAGGCAGTGGAGAAGACGCCCCCTCCCCCCCTATCAACACTTCGAACCTGAGCTGAAGGATTTCTAAGTAACCAGAATTTATTGACATAATATGCATGACTCACTATCATCTGACATACAGCCCATATCCGAATGGAATCGGATGAATAGGGTCATTGAAAACGACTCGGAAGACCTAGTGCTGTTTATTGATACATAAGCGTAGCAAAATGTTAGGGAGTCAGATGCTCCTGATGAAAATTCAGTGTGGTGTTCGCTGGAACAAGCACATTCTCAAGCTTCGAAAGAAGTATTCCAGTGTTTTTTAAGACGGTGCACGTAATATAACACTCATGTACGGAACACAACTCTCATGTGTGGGCCGGTGTCTCGAAGTCTATTTTGTAGAGGCGTACAACCACGTACAGAAGAGAACGAAGGTGCTCATTAATGTCGGTAGGATATCCAACTCTAACGATTCTTTTTAGTATAGGCGCAATGTGGATTATGTTGCACAGTGGATCGATCAGAGCATTACAGACAAAATTCGTTCAGACTATTCGTATATGAAACTCCCTTCCGTCAAGAGTCTTTCCTTTCACTTATGACATAAAGGGCCTCAAATCTAATGTCCACAAACATTACTCTCTCTTTCTTGCTTCTCGTAGCATATTTTTCTAGTTCTAACACAATGCACTGCAGAAGCAAAAGCCATCCTCTGTGAACAGACGGGTTATAGGGTAGGGTTAGTATTTGGGTAAGTGTATAAGTATGTATAGGGTGGGTGTATAAGTATGTACAAACCTTTTAATATGTATATATATATATGTGTTTTTGTATGTTAATAATATATTAATTGTTGTTTATTTATATTTTTTAAAAACGTTATAAATATGTATTTTATTCAAATATTATAAATGGTATGTCTTGTTCACAATGATTATTATGTTTATGTTTGTATGTATGTATATTTATATTTAAAACAATATATATTTTAATGTACAATATTTGGGTTTATGGATTGTCTATGTTTGTTCACAATATTATTTTCTTTGTTAAAGTTCACAATTGTTAAGGATTTCCTTTTGTTTTGTTAATTTTCACAATATTTAAAATAATGAAAGTTTTTATGACGTGCTCACGTATGGATTGTTGGGTTTGTTAATTTGTTATTCACTTGCTTGTTCGCACACGCGTAGAACTTATTGGGTTGTTCGTATTGATCGAGGATCGATAATCAACTGCTTGATAAGGATCTACACAATCCTTTTTGAACCTGTTGAGGTGGTGAATGTTGATGTGTGTGGTGAATGTTGATGTGTGTTGGTGTTAGTATTATTAGATGTAAACAAAATTAGAAGGCAGAATTAAATTTAAGTATATTTGTTCACTTGTGTGAACACTCTGAGTGTTGGTCGTACAAAAAAAATAAAATATGTTATTTTTATATTATTGTATGGGAAATATCGGTATTTGAACGAAACTCATGTAACCTAAGCTCTTTGAGGCAGCTACCAATTGCTCCCAATCTAGGCTACAATTTAGAAAATTAAAAAACTAAAGAGTTAAGACACATGCACATGGTTAAACTTCAAAAAAACTACGTTACAAATTGGACAGTTACGCTGACGTAGAGAGTTATAACCAGAGATCAGCAATGATTATTCAAAAAGATAAGTAGATTCGAATCATACTCATAATTTCTGATACTTATACGCATTCATACTTATTTTAATATCATACTCATACTACTCATAATCAAAGTTTGAAGTATTCATACTTAGCAATATGCATGATGTTGTTGATTTGGACTCTCCTTTACTCAACATTTACATGAATCACAAAATAAGTATGATTCGCATACGAACAATACTACAATACTCACTAGAAGGTTGTGTGTTTGCTTTGCTTGTTGTCTTTGTCTTTTTCTTTCTCCTTTATTTAAAAATGCAACAACAACTAAGACTGTAAATTTTGATGAATGATTCGAATCACTCGAATCATTTATGAGAACATATTATAATTATTTTTCAAAATTTTTGAATCTGAATGAGTAGGCGTATGAATCAAACATATTTCGAATGTTATGAGTTTGGTGTGAACGTTATATTCATACTCATTGCAAATTGTACTTATAAATCAATGTTGTAGTGTGTACGAATGAATCAGAGTAGTTGAATTTTGTTGACTCAATTATACTCAAAATTTCATGAGTACTTATGAGTAGCAAAAAAATGATTCATTGCAGATCTGTGGTCATAATCTGACATAAGAAGCCTGTAATAAATTAGTTCAGGAAAACAAAAGACTTAAGACACATGCGCTATTAAAAAATAATTGAAAATATTTAAAGCGTTTCTAATTCAACCATAGAAAAACTAAAGTTACAGTAATGTTGGGCAACTTAAGGCTTTAACAAACGAGCCGAGCAATTCGTTAACAAACAAAAAAAAAAAAAAAAGAATCGCACCTGAGCCGTCATGTTGTTTATAGGAATTTTAAGATGCTTGTAGAAAAGTTTCGAAGCCAATGATTTGAAACTAAGAATTTTCAAATTACCAAAAAAAAAAACATTTTGCGAAATGAAATTTTTTTCTGATTTTCCAAATGATAATGAATATTCATTTGGGTGTCTTTTGTTGCGTGTTGTCATATACAGAAATATTTTCTTTCTTTACGAATATCTAATAAGTTTCTAAGAAATAAAATAACTTTGTTTCTATAGCAAAACTATAACAAATCCATTTTGTTAGAAAATTTCTTTCAATTCTTTTTTTTTCTCATTTCTTCTATTTTTCATTTTCCTTTTTTTCTTTTCTTTTTTTTATTGTTTTCCAAGTCAAGCACGAAATTGTTGTCGTAGTCTGAACGTTCTTTCACACAAAAAACAGATTTTTTATCTCAACATTCGCTGTACTTGTGTGTGTGTGTGTGTGTAAATTTCTTTTTTCATTCTACAATTTCCTCATATATTTCATTGGGTTTGTGGTATAAATGAATGTAAAAATACATTTTAGCGGTACATTTTCTTATTGCCGTTGTTGTTGTTGTTGTTGTATTTAGTTTTTCTCGCTCGTCTTTTGATATTGTGACAGCAATTTAAATGCACTTTTTCTTACGTGACTTTACAGCAGGTTTATTGTTTTTTTTTTTTATTTTCGACGACATCTCTATGCCACAGAAATAGAAATAAAATTAAAAAAAAAGAAAAAAATACAAAGAAAAGAAAACAAAGTGTTGCAAAGTGTATGAAGCAAATCGTGTGAAGCAAGCTTAGAAAGGAAATTAAGAAAAAGATAAAAACATTACTTGTATTTACTCTATGTGTACCCGTTCCTCCCGTGGAGAAGGTACAACAAGCTGTTCTCTAAAGTTAATTTTTTTCATTTTTACCTCAGCTTTTTGTTATTTACAACAATTACACATACAACACATTATTATTATTTTATTATTCACAGCGAATTTGAAAAGATTTTGAACACTTGCTTTACACAGCTTTTGTTCGTTCGTTTTTTTCACGTGAAAATAAAAAACTTATTAAAGAAAAATTAAAACTTGTAGACTTGAAGATTTATAGGAGTTTTCTTTTTAGATTACACCCGATAATAACATGTGAAACTTTGTTTTCAAGTGGAAAAATATTTGTCAAAAGTGGGGAAAAGAGCACATACATACAAACATACATAATTGGCCATTACAACCCTTCAGTCAGGATTACGGCCTACCTTGTCATAAAGTGAGAAATAAATTTGAAATCTTTCTCTATAGTAATGTATATTTTGCTAAGAATTTTCTGAATATTAATTCAGCATTGGAAGCTATATATCTATCTATCTCTATCTATCAGCTATTCACCATCATACCAGATAATATCATGAGCCAAGTCTCTTCATAGAAAAGTGGAATTACATACAGCCTCTTACCCAATGTAGTCATCGTAGTCTAGTAGGCAGTGTGTTGGCTAATTAGACGTGAGGCCACGATTCAAACCCCATGTCAGACATTTCGAACAAAATTTCTGCCTCGGCCTCAGCTGATTTCTGGCAAAAACTCTGAAAGTAAATAAAAAATTGCCATTAAGTTTCTCAAAAAAGCTGTCGTTCACAGTAGACTTCAAAATGCAGATCCCCCCACTCATGTATAAAAATAACACACACAACATAAGTTGTTTGAAAACTTAGGTTGTAATCCTGAGTGAAAGGTTGTAATAACTGATTATGTATATATGTATGTCTCATCCCAACTTGAGGGCTTAGTTTATGGGGACATATGCTTTTACGATCTTCAGCATGCAACTAAAACTAAAAGATTTCATAAGTTTAGCGAGCAATATTGGAGTTGAGATAAATATCAAGAAAGCCGAAACCATGACAACTAAAAACGTTAACGTCTACAAAATCATGCTACAAGGCCAACCAGTCGTGTACGTAGATATGTTATGGAATAAAAAAGTAGTTCAATACAATGAATTGCAGCGCAGCTACAACTCTATAAGGCAGATATTCACACGACTAAAGTCAGTATGGAGGAACCCTTAAATATTCATGCAAACCAAGCTTAGAGGCACCGTTGTCTAGTAGGTAGCGTGTTGTCTTATAAGATATCAGACCTCAGTTCAAACCCCAGGCCGGACATCTCCAACGATATATGAAAGAATATTTCTTCGGCGACTGCCTCTCAGCAGATTTCTGGCAAAAAGTCTGTGAGAGTGAATAAAATTGTTGGTCTTAATCCCCCCAATCTGCAACTTATACGAGCTCACCACTGGATGGGTCAGATGGATTCAGCAGAGACGTTGTGGAAATGAATCGGAATGTTATGTATCTAAGTATCAATGGCCTGTTATAGAGACAGTGACAGAACAGGTTTGCTGCTGCACTTAGTTAAGACCAGTCTGAGGTTAGTTATTGATTTCATTACAGGGCTCTGTGAGATTAGATCGCTGAAAAACATCTGGAACAGGTCCCTGTCGGGCTATTGTAGGGAATTTTGCGATGAGGAGGAGTTGAAAACTATCCAACATTTCCTCTCCAACTGTTCAACCCTAAGTAGGTTGAGGTTGAGGACCCTGAGTAGGGACTTCTTCGAAGGTTAGGACAATTTGCCGAGAGCCGACATTAGGGCTCTCCATAGATTCATAAATAGACTGAGCTGGTGAAAAAGTGTTAGGGCATCAAGGTTGTACTGACGCTCTCTTGTGTGTTTGTGATCTATCCTTTTTCCTCAGTCTCTTATATCGTCCCTTTCCTACCTCTTCTCCTTTTTCAATGTCCCTATCTACTTCAAAATCCTCTCTCTCTCTCTCTTCTAGGGCGAAATTACAATGGGTCATTTTGTCCCAACGGCAAGTACACGTCCTCAAACCTAACATAACCTAAATAAAATTGCAATGAAAAGGTTCTCAAGAAATCTGTCGTTCGAAATCGACTTTAAACTGTAGGTCTCGCCACTCATGTCTAAAATTCTCACACACAGCATAAGTGGTGTGCGAAGTTAGATTGTAATCCTGACTGTTTAATTATGTATGTATGTACTAGGTACCCAGCCTATACGACGGATGGGATTCGATTGAATTGGATCTCATTTGGGCTTTATGAGCGTTCTATATACCACGTTTTGAACTAAGATTTCGACCGACTAATAGCATGACCGTTAATGTATTTGACGCAATAAAAGAATATCGATTAATGGGTTCTAATGGCACCACTCCATTAGCCGCGATTTGAGATGCATACAACCGCCTATAACCCGAAATCGACATTACTGTAGTTGCGCTTCCGGTTGTTATATTGTAAAGTTCTTTCCCATGATTTGGATTTCCATACATTGTGACAAAATGGGGGTCAGACTTTTTAATCTTCTGTTGTCTAAGAGACAGATGCAAACTATCAGTCTCAGATGGTAGCTTACTGAGCCAATTAGGCCGCCCTAAATAATTTTGTGCTCATATTATACCACTTCGACAAATGTGGTACCCTACCGCCTACTCATCTTTAAGCGTCCTTGCACTTAAGCCTGGGATAACGAAGATTTTTTTAACTTTTGTGAGGCAATAAATTGTCGCATTTGGGGCACAGAAAACCCGCACGCATACATTGAAAAGCCGACGCACCCAAAACGAGTCACTGTTTAGTGCGGATTTTGGTCCAGAGGCATAGTTGGGCCATTTTTCTTCGAAAATGAGCAAGGAGTGGCCGTTACAGTCAATGGCAATCGTTATCGGGCCATGTTGAACGAATTTTTGTTTTTGAAGAGGAGGATATTGGCAACATTTGGTTTCAACAGGACGGCGCTACGTGCCACACAGCCGAAGCTATACTCGATGTTTTGTGCCCTGTTTTTGAAGATTGCATTATCAGCCGCAGAGCTAATGTCCTGCGGCTGCGATTTGACACCGTTGGACTATTATTTGTGGGGTGCCGTCAAAGATAAGTGTTACGCCGACAAGCCAGAGACAATTGACGCTTTAAAGGACAATATTCGTGAAGCCATTGGTGAAATACAGCAGCACACAATCGATAATGTGCTAAAAATTGGACCGATTGTGTAGGCTACTGCATGACCAGCCGAGGCAGCCATTTTAATGAAATTATTTTTCATTATTAACCGGAAGGATTGTACTTTCAAATAAAAAATGAAATTTGAGAAAATATTCAGTTCAGTTTTTTTTAAAGCATTTTCAAAAAAAAAAATAGTTATTTGGCGGACCCTTTATATGTTGCTCCGTAATAGTAAATATTCGAAAATAGTCGCATAAGTCCAAATTAATATATCACAAATTAGGATATTTTGCAATTTAAATGAGTTTTTATACATACGTAAAGAATATTCGAAAATATTCTTTAAATTTATGAAACTTAATCCCACAATTAAGTTTACCTCTTCTCTGTTCAACTTAATTCACAAGGTGCTTGACCTATAATACCACAGTGATCAGAAATTTAACGTTTTTAAATTCACATCTTAGAGGTAGAAAACCATTTATGGTTGCTCATTTCACTTCAATTAAAACAATTACAATTCAATTAAGTTGGCAAATTTTGATCGTTTCATTTGATTGTGAAGTTGTTCTAAAACCCAACCAGAAAAAAAAACACCAACAAATATTAACGTAAATAATGAAAGTTTTGTATTTCAAATTGAAAAGGAAACTCTTTAATGTCTTTAGAAACAAAAAATTAAAAACAAAATTATTCTTAAAATTTTTTCTTTTTAGAAAAATAATTTCAAATCATCATTTAGTGGGTGAAAGTTATGTCTTGTTAACAACACAACACAACAAAACAATTTGTTTTCTTCTATTGTGTCTTCAAATAGAATCATTGTTTTCCTCTATTGTTCAGCGACAAACACAGTCTTAAATAATGACTGAGAAACGAGCACAAAAATTCAAAAAAATTAAAAAACATCAGCAAAAATTATACTCACAAGCCAAAAAAAAAAATTTAAAAAAATTTAAAACAAAAATAACATTTTTTATTAGAATGAAATGGAATTCAGTTCAAATAATTCCGCAGAAACCTAAACTCACATTGAAAAAGTCTCTGAAATAAACGCCAACCTCAAAAACAGAGCACATTTCTATAAAATCTTAGTTTTTGATCTCAACTTGAATTTTGTTTTGGTTTGTCAGTTTCAAGTGTTTTATTTTGCTTTGGCCAAGAATCGCTTTAATGCTTAACCAGCTGTCTACTTGACCAGCCTTTTGTAATTATGGCTAATGATACAATTTTACAATTCAAAGTTTATGATTCTCTACGAGACATACCATCTGTAATTTGCCATTCTAGGGCAATTCAAAAACAAAGAGAAAAAAAATTTGGTATCCAAAAGGGCCATTATTTGGTGAAAAGAAATTTCAGCTGGGTAAGATGAAAAAAAACTTAAGCTCATAATGATAATAAAGCTCATAATGATAATAAAGCTCATAATGATGATACTAGATAGCGAGTATTGGTAAAGAGTAAAGATAATCCGTTTATACATCATCCTATTGAATGATAGTTCCTTTAATTAGTTCTTTCCTAGATAGCCAATCATACATATATTAAATACTTAGTATACAAAATATAGTCGCAGAAGTCTAGGCGTGAGACCACGGTTCAAATTCCAGGTCAGAAATCTCCAACAAAACGAAATACGAAAAAATAGTTCTTCGGCGACATCTTCTCTCCGGCGAGTAAATAAAATTACCATGAAAAAGTTTCTCAAAAATCTGTCGTTCATAGTCGATTTCGAACCGTAGGTATAAAATGTATAAAATTACCACACACAACATAAGTAGTCTGAATAGCTAGATCGTCATCCTGACTGAAGGATACATCTACATCTTTTTAACGGCGGCCAATTGACATCACCATTTCGGCTAATTAAACGGCCATCAAACGTTTGACGCAGTAAATCGATTGTGGCATGAGATGTGTGTTAAGTATCACCATCCTGTTGAAATCAAACATCGTTCACATCACTATCATGAAGAGCTTGTGGACATGCTGCAATTCTTATAAAACATCCATGTTGAAGGGTTCTGATCCTGAGGTTTCCAGAGCGACCCTAGAGGTTTATATCGACAGCTTATAGCTTAGACTCGAGTAAGCTCGTATGCAGAGTAGGTGCCGTCTCTCATGGATAAAATTAACATACAGAACGCGCCGGTGTAAGAAGTTTGGTCGTAATCCTGATTAAAGAGTTGCAATAAATAATTTGTATACGCTGACCACTGTAGCGTTCAACCGCTGGAAGTCGCGGCCACTTTAAAAAGTGGAACAATGCTTCTGAAATTCTTTTAATTTTCTCCAACATCCAAGTTGCGATTAAAACCCTAATAAACATCACCTCTACCTCGAACTCCTCATCCATGAATGACTGAGATTTCTCAACAAATTTCTAATCATTGAAAGGTAACACACATGGGTTGTAGAACATTGGGTTACCGTCCGAAATTGCATTGTTGATAAGCTTGTAAGGACCGGTACAGAACTCACAGCCGCCGACATGTTACAGAACATTGGGGACCCGATTGCTTTAGTTCAACTAACTGTTCTCCGCTCGTTTTACAGTGTGGGCCCAACTTAATTGACAGCATGAAGTTATGTGCAGTACGGATAGATTCTGCTGCACAGATATGAATAAGAAAAGTTAAAATGTTTACGCAGTAGGACTTTACTGAAGTGTTGTAATTACCATTTATGTTATGTATGTATGTTTTCTTTCAGTACTCCGAAGCTGTATGTCACTTTTCAGATAAACAACTGCAATCTTGTCAATTATTTTTATGTAGACGAATCGATTTATTATTAAAATGTTTAATTACATATGCTTACCAAATTTTTACGAGAGCACTCCTAAAAAAAAAACTATCTAGTAATTCCTCAGGCATCACAGAGGGGTCATCTCCTAATCCAAAATAAATAAATATTCTCTCAAATCTCTACCTACTAGTAAGACCATTAAAAGTTTATAGTCGACGCCATAGTCTAATAAGTAGTGTGTTGGTTTATTAGACGTGAAACCACAGTTCTAAACCCATGTCAGAGATATTCAACAAAACGAAATATGAGAAAACATTTCTTCGACGACTGCCTCTCAGCAGATTTCGGGCTACGATTCCGAGAGTAAATAAAATTGCCATGAAAGAGTTTCCCAAGAATCTGTTATTCGGAGTCTACTTTAAACTGTAGTCATGTATAAAATTAACACACACAGCACAAGGGGTGTGAGAAGATAGGTCGTAATACTGATTGAATGCTTGTAATTACGTATGTACATATACATTAAAAATTTCTAATCTCATTGCCGGATACGCATATTTCTGCCACCATATTTTGTATGTACAGACTAATCTTAGAAATGATTATTTCTCTGCACCAATATACCAATGTACGCTAATCAAAAAACATTCGACTTAAACTACAATCTTCACTTGAACTATTCTAAAGTCTTATAAAGATTTTTTATTAATTTCTTGAAACAAATGTCTCTATTTGGAGTAATTAGTAAATTAAAATAAAAGAAAATTAAATACAAAATTAAAGATCATCATGCTTACCTACTATGTATGATGAGAACAAAACGTTCACGATGGCCTTTAGTTAAATGCAAAAATAATGAATTTTTAATTAATAAAGAGAAACTACCTTACATTAACCGTTAAAAGTAATTTCAGTGCTTAAGGTGAATGATATTTAAAAAAAAAATATACTTACTTTGAAGTAAACAAAGGTAGCTTGGTAGCGAAATTATAAAAGAAATTAGCAATTCAAGCAGTATAGATTTTAAGAAAATTAAGAGGGTTTTTAATTTAAATTTAATTAAAATCTTTAAAATTATGAAAATTGAGAACTTTCCTCCAGGGAAATTATGCTCCGGAATAAAAGTAGAACTCATTGAGCAAACATCCGCACCACAACAATTCATTTGGCTTTTGAATGCGATTGGTAGGTAGTAATCTTATTATGCCACTCACAATCCAATCACTCTGCCATTCCTGTATAAAATTAACGCATATTTATAAGGAGAAGCTAGGTCGAAATCCTGACTAAAGCGTTCTAATAACCAATTATGTATGCATGTATGTATGTATGAAGGTGACATTATAAACACAACCAACGTAAGGAATAAAATAATGAAGAAAAGGAACAGAAATTAAACGTCAAACATATGTAAATACTAGAGATCACCAATGAATCGTTTTTCACTACTCATAAGTACTCATAAAATTTTGAGTATGAGTGAGTCAACAGTAATGAAATTAAACTACTCTGCTTCATTCGTACTCACTACAACATTAATTTATAAGTACAGGTTGCAATGAGTATGAGTAAAATGTTGGCATAAAATTTATAACATTCGTAATATGTATGTTTGATTCATATGCCTACTCATTCAGATTCATAAATTTAGAAAAATACTTATACTACTCATAAATGAGTCGAGTGATTCGAATCATTCATCAAAGTTTACAGTCTTAATTGTTGTTGCATTTCCAAAAAAAGAAGAAAGAAAAAGACAAAGACAGCAAGCAAATCAAACACACAACCTTCTAGTGAGTATTGTAGTATTTGTAGGCGAATCATACTTATTCTGTGATTCTTGTAAATGTTGAGCTAATAAGAGTTGAAATCAACAACTACATGCGTATTGTTAAGTAAGAGTACGATGAGTACTTCAAACTTTGAATATGAGTAGTATGAGTATGATAATAAAATAAGTATGAATGGCTATAAGTATCAGAAATTATGAGTATGATTCGAATCTACTCATCTTTTTGAATACTTATTGCTAATCTCTCATCCGAATGTTCAATTTGAAATGACTCTGAGTTATGTCGACTTTTGTGGTTTATTCGCATACACCACAAGAAAACGGCTAATGGGATCAAATCGCATGTTCTCGGTGGCCAGTACACATTACGTCGTAATAACACTGTAGATGGATGACCTGTAGATGACGCTGTAGATCCATCAAAATGTTCGTGCAGAATATGAAATGTGGCATGAACTGTGTGGCTTACAGTGCTATCCTGTTGAAAACACATTTCCTTGGATGATCTGGACATCCAATTGTGGCCAAAGGAAATTAGTGCGAGCTATGTATAGTGCGAGCAATGTATAGTTCACGCCGTTAACTGTGATAATCTGACGAACGTCGTTTTCAAAGGAAAATCGAACGATGCTCATGTTAGCTGAAAATCCACACCAAATAGTAACTTTTTCAGAATGCATTTGACGCTCATGACATCATGTGGCTAGGTATCACGCCAATTTAATACTTTTTTACTTTAAGTTCGAGAAATGGAAATCGTTGCTGAACATAACTTCCAATGAAAATTAGAGTCAGTTGCCAACTGCTCTATATTAATTTGAAAATAAGAAAATAAGACTGAACAATTGACAATCAATTTGACGGACGTGGCCGTTATCATTTGTTTAAGTTTTTACGTCTAGGTTGGAAGACTCTACTGATTACATAAATTACTAACTATAGTAACGCCATCGCCCTAATCTAGTATGCAGTGTCTTGGCTTATTAGATGCGAAGCTAGATCAGACATATCTAGCTGCCTTACTCTCAGAGAATATTTATGGCAATAACTCTGAAAGTACATAAAAGTGCCATGAAAAATGTCCCAAAATTCTTGCCGTTCGATGTCGGCTTTAAATAGTAAGGATATCAAGTAGAATAACGAATGGAACGAACTAAGGACTTTGAAAGCTTCTTTCTTTTCCTTTCTGAAGTCGTCGCAGTCTGATAGGTAGCTTATTAGACGTGAGACCACGCTTCAAACCTCATATCAGACACCTCGGTGAAACCTTAATATGGAAAATATTTTTTCTGCGACTTTCTCTCAACAGATTTCTGGTAAAAACTCTGAGAGTAAATAAACCTGCCATGAAAAGGTTTCTCAAAAATCTGTCGTTCGGAGTCGACTTTAAACTGAAGGTCCCGCCACTCATGTATAAAATTAACACACCCAACATAAGTGGTATGGTCGTAATCCTGACCGAAGGGTTATAATGACCAATTATGTATGTATCTATAGATAACTTCAGTCTGATACTGCTAAGAGGCAGTGCAACTCTCAGCACAGCTGTAATCAGACTCATAATTAAAGACTCCCAGACAGTGTGTTGCCTCATTAGAACATAGGCCTTGTGTTTTATCGCTTTTGCAATATAAATTTTACTTCACGAAAGATTCATACATTTTTGAAGGAGCATTTTCTTCTTTTACCATATCAATGTAAAGATTTTATTTTAAAAATACAGAGTTAATGAGTTTCGGAAGTACAAACTCTTACACATAGACACACACACACAATCACACACACCCACAGAGACCAAATTAATGTAAAAATTGAAAGAGTCAATTTGGTAATCTACACAAGAAATCTCTCTTAAAATTGTTTAAAAGCAAAAACTCTTAAGAGCATCAATATCTTCTAAGGAAGAAAAAAAACCATAAGAACCTCAAACGCTGCACAGGTAAGCTATACAAACGATATAAACGGCAGAAAGAAAGAAATAAAAGAAGAAAAAACTTTCTACCAGCAGAAAATCTTCTTTTTTTCGTTTTGGTGTGTGTGTTTGAGTTTCATTTAAAGTATAAGACTTTTGCTGCAAGCAGCTTGATTTACAGTCAGTTGTGAACAAGAATAAGACGGGTTAAGATCTTTAAACGGATGGTATGCGCGTTTGATGGTTAAAAAAAATTGTGTTCTTTTCTGAAAGAATTTTTAAAAATTCATGAAAGAAAATAAAGAAATTTTAACAAAAAAAAAATAAAATTGTAGTGGAATTTAAAAAAAATAAAAATTTCTTGCAAATAAAACAAATTGAAGCTTTACAAGTGATAGATAAAATTGTGTTAAACGGCTGCAGTTAATAAAATTCTGAAAACAAGTATAAAAATTATGAAATAAAAACTTAATAAATTATTAAACAATTAAAATCAATAAAAATAAATTAAAACAACAAATGAATGTGAAAATATTAAACGTAAACCGTTGTGTATTGTTTGATAAACTGAAGATTATAAAACATTAATTACCACATATTACAACAGCAGCAACAAGGTGATTATTTAACAATAAAAAAACGGAAAATATTATTATCAAGGCATTGTTAAGTGAATTAAAATTGCCTGGTAGCAGGCAGCAAAATGAGCCACAACACTATGGTATCAACAACAGTGTTTATCTCAGCTGTAAATGGTTGTGTTATTAAATGTGTCTCGAATACGAAATTTTTTATGGTATGCTGGCACTAGTTGTTGTTGTTGTTGAGCTGAGTTTCAAAGTCAATACAATTCATTTTGAAAATTGTTTTGTTTTCCTTTTTTGTTGTTTTTGCTTCGTATGCCTGTTTGTCTGTCCTTTCTAAAGATGAGCTTGCACTGATATTAATTACAAGCTTCTGCAGTTGCTTGCAACTCGCATACTCATGCTGCATCATCGATGCCATCATCATCATCATCATCATCATTCTCATTCTCAACCATTATTATCTCATAGTGGTGGCACTATTGCTGCATTTTAGTTTCGTTCTGTATTTTGCTTCAGATTATTTTTCTTTTAATGGCAAAGACATTTAAGAAAAACTACATACAACACTTGGTTTAGTTTCTTCCAATTTTTTTTTCTCATTCATTTTTTCCTCTGTCTGGACAAAAATCTGTGAGGTCTTTCCATTCTTGCAGTTTTTTTCTTCTTTTTTTTTTTGCCTGTTGCTCGTAATTTTAAAGACTGCCTACAGACAATACGAAACAAAAAAAAAACAGACACCGTAACAGCAAACAGACTGACCAATGTAATGTTGCATGATTCATTTCATTCAAACACATTTATATGATGATGGTACTATGGCCAGATCACAATACAAGAATTGAATTGCAATCGTGTTAAAGAAAATTGCCTGGAAATATAGTTGAAGACATACAAGACTAAATAAATATCCTGTGGTATGTATACATACATACGTCTCTGTATGGCCAACAATGGAATGATTGTATGAGAGTAGGAGAATTGTATGACGTTTCCTTTCTTGGGCGAGTGCATGTGTGTATATTTGTATGATTTTTTTCTTAAACATGTCTGTTGGCTGTGGCCTACAACATGAATTTGCATGTCAAAGTAAATTTTATCTGACACTGTTATGTTTTATGTTCTTTATAAAATACTCTACACGTCAATATCGCAGTGACGCATAAGTAGTTTAAAGAAAGTTTTTAAGGCGTAGCAAAGAAAAAAATTCATAAAAAATCAATAAAGGAAAAGGCGTAAAGGTGAACCCAGGTTAAAGAATATATGGAAAGTGCTTGTGGTTCTATTACTGTTGCAGGCAAATTTTAAATCTGTTCGTTATGTATCGTATTCATTAATTATTCAATTCATCAGCTTGAATACAAAAAGGACCACATCTGAATTTGAATTTTCTGTGGATGAAAACAGATGAAGGATACTTATCTCGATTCAAGTTTCTCAAAATCTGTCGTTGGGAGTCGACGTTAAACTGTCGGTCCCACCACTCACGTATAAAATTAACGCACACAACATAAGTGGTGTTGAGAACATACATATACATAATTATAGCTAAGCCGTAATCCTGACTGAAGGGTTGTAACGGCCAATTATGTATGTAACGCACTTAATTGTTTGAATCTAAAAATCGTAGGTCAACACTACAACTAGACTTCCCAACTAGACATTTAAACGTTGCAATTATTAGCGCAAAAAGAAGGAGAGGACACAAAAGTTTCTCACCTCAATACATACATACATAAATACATACACATATAATTGGTCAATACAGCACTTCAGTCAGAAGTACGACCTAACTTCTCACATGATTACTTTACCCATGAGTAGGGGGACCTACACTTTCAAAGTCAACTCCGAACGACAGATTTTTGACTTTTCATGGCAATTTTATTAACTCCCAGAAATCTACGGAGAGGAAGTCGCCAAAGAAATATTTTTTCCTTTCGTTGGAGATGTCTAACCTCTATGTTACAATTAAAAAGTGTTAAACAACCGCGTCTTTTCTATGCAACAGCAGAATACTATACTTAATCATTTACTTAATTGGTCACTATAACCCTTTAGTCAAGATTACGACTTCGCTTCTCACGCCACATGCAACCTATAGTTTAAAGTCGACAGATTTTTGCGAAGCTTATTACGGCAGTGAAGTCGTCGTAGTCTAGTAGGTAGTGTGTTGCCTTATTAGACGCGAAGCCACGGTTCTAATTCCAGGTCAGACATCAAAACCAAATATGAAAAAATATTTCTTCGGCGACTTCTTCTCAGCAGATTTCTGACAAAAACTCTGAGAGTAATTAAAATTTGCCATGAAAAGTTTCTCTAAAATCTCTCGTTCTGAATCGACGTTAAACTGTAGGTTCCGCCACTCATGTATAAAATTAACACACACAACATGAGTGGTGTTGAGAAGCTAGACCGTAATCCTGACTGAAGCGTTGTAATGGCCAATTATGTATGTATGTATGTGTTATTACGGCAGTTTTATTTACTTTCGGAGTTTTAGATAAAAGTCTGTTTAGACGATGTCGCCGAAGAAATATTCTTCCATATTTCATTTTGTTCCACATGCCTGAACAGGGGTTTGAACCACTAGTTCTCATCTAATAAGTCTATTAGACTAAGGCGACCTACCGTAGACAGGAATGCATTTTCCCATATGTTGCGGCCAATTAATTCTGAAATCGAAAACCTTCGTGTCTGTACCACCATCCATTTTCAATATACTACAGATTACAGGATTACAACCTAGCTTCTCATACCACTGTGTGTTCTGGATGTTAATTTTATACATAATTGGCGGGACTTAAAATCGATTCCGACTGACAGATTTTGAGAAACTTTTTCATGGTAATGTTATTTACTTTTGAAGTTGTTAACAGAAGGGAGAGGAAGCCACCTAAATAAATATTCTTTTCATATTTCGTTTTATTGGAGAAATCCAAACTCTGGTTCAAATCTAAGCCTCACGTCTAATAAACCAACACACTACCTACTAGATTACCGGCAATTATTTCAGATTAGTTCCTCTACTAAAAGGATGTATGGCTTCCAAGTTGCTTGATTCACTTTTGTCACTTAGTTTGCTCGTACTGTCTAGAGAGCAGTCACATACAATATGAGTGGTGTCAGAAGTTTGGTTGTAATCCTAGCTAAAAAGAACAGTAATGGCAAATTAAATAAGTAAGCATCTAGATCAGAAAATACAAAGGACATGACAAAAAGACCTGTGAACTTCTAACTGATAATGCAGATATGGATACCGTCAATGCAAACGATTTCTGAAAGCGCTATAGAGATGAGGAAGAATAGGAAACTGACTTTCAACTATTGGATGCATGTTCAAGATTATTTCATGTAGAAATAAACAAAAAGATTAAGTTTCAAGAAGGTTAGTTTCCACACCGCTAATGGAGTCAGAATATTTGTCTGGAGTGCAAAGAAGAGCTTAGAAACTTACACTCAACTAAATGGAAGATAGGCAGAGGGAATGCCAATTCTCAAGCGAGGCAAGCTTACGACGATTTAAACTTTTACTATATCATTGAAGATTAGAGTTTTGCATTATACTACACAAGAGTAGACTTCTTTTTAGGTAAATTCAAAGAGAAATCTGTAGATTTAAAGCATTAAAAAATAATGTTTGGATGCTTATCAAGAACTAAGCAGATACCAATATCAAACATCATCCTAAGGTTACAGAAAACAATAAGGTTCTTGTGATGATAGACTGTAGAGTGCATTAGTACCCACTTCATAATATAAATAATAACAACAATAATAAAAAGATTTATTCTTTTTTACCTTTACATTCTTAAAGAAAACGTTTAAAGACATACATTTTCAAAATCATTTTCTCTACCTGAAATATTGCACCTCCAGACTTCTCTTCAATACCATCCGCAACGAAATAATCCCTCATCATACTCAAACGTAAAAATAACACACATTTGTTGTGCAACATTATGTCTCATAGTCAAATATTGTTTGTTTTATTCTTTCACTCTTTATACCTGACATTCATATTTATGTATATTGCGGCACAGAATATAAATATTTTTTGGTTCTGCCAAACAACAACAATAAAAAAACGAGCCTTTAGACAACAACATTATTGTTGTTGTTTTATTTGTAGTGTACTGGGTTACGGTCAGCAGCAATTATTAATATGTTTTTTTCATTTTCTAACTTTTAAGATTTATCGTAGTATATAAGAATGTCTGTGTGTTTTAGTGTGATAGACGCGACAAGTTTGTTTGGTTCTTTTAACAATCAAGTTTCTGTCTTAAGTCTTTCGTTAACTGCAATGATGTGATCAGGAATAGAGTTGGTTTCTGTTTTTTTTTTTTTGTCATTCTGCAAGTGAAATATGATATATTTTATGGCAGATACCACTAGAATGAGAGTAAATTTCATGTTTTTGCCTGCTACTCTGTTTTCTTTACAGATCATTGGTTTAATTGAATTTGTTGTGCTCCAATTTAATATGAAAAACAGTTTAAAATTAAAACCAATAGAAGTTGATTTTTGTGTAACACTCGCAATTATTGTTTTATTATTTGAAAGAACAACAGTTTTAATAATTTTCTAAAATGCTGTTAAACACGTCATTTAAAAGTAATACAATTCTTATGTAATTAAATGAAAATGAAATTCTAATGTACAACTCACTCCGGTGCATTTAATAAACCATTAGAGTAGCAACGACTGATGGTTTGATGGTTTCTCTATTCTTCAGTATGCCAGCCTACATTCGGACTTAGTAACGTTTAAAAGTACATAATTGATCATTACAACGCTTCAGAAGAAACCTTTCCCGGCAATTTTATTTAGTCTCAGAGTTTTCGCCTGAAATCTGCCCAAATATTAAGTCGCCGAAAAAATACTTTTTGATATTTCGTTTTCTTGGAGATGTTAGACCTGGGGTTTGAACTGTGGCCTCACGACTAATAACCCAACACACTACTTATTAGACTACAACTATCGAACTTCTTTAACAATTATTTGATTGCTAGAATTTGGTCTTTTAAATGAATATCAACAGTAAAAAGTCATAATGTTTAGTTATTTTTCGAAAAGTTTCTACGAACGCCCTAAATGTAAAGACTACAACTTAAAAGACCTCAAATCCACTTGGATAAAGCTGGGGTTGATGGGTGTCGCACGAATTATGAAATTAATCCAATTGCCAAAAAAAATTGCACCATTTCCAAAATAATGAAAAGATAATTTAATTACGGAAGTCCTAAGCAAAAGTTTGTTAAATCCGACTGTATTTTGATCTTAAGGTTGGTCAGACCTTTATATAAAATGTCACAAGATAACCATTATATATCATACAGGGTATCAAAAGTATTTCAGAAACCTATGTTTATAACATACAAAGGCTTATGCTTATATGATCCACGCATGAGTGGTTCAAATCAAAAATCCGTCATACCCAGTTCTGAATTTGAATGAGAGCTCAATTGAAAATTTCGGATTCCTTATTTACCGTCTTCATATTATGTATTCCTTTATAATTGAGATAATGAGAAAGGTTATCTATTTCTGACATTTTAATTACTAAGCCTTGACACTGATCTGAAGGTAGTATGCCCGTCCTCTAAAAGAAATTGATGATGAGGAGTAGGAACACTTAATTGCTAATATCAACGCTATCTGATTATCTCTGAAGAAAGAGAAATCCGGTAGAAATAGCATTGATATTTTACAAAAATGATGGTGGGAGTACATAGTCGCCAGGGCAATGTATTGGTTTATTAGACAATGTATTGGTTTATTAGACGAAAATTAACACACTCAACATGAGTGGTGTGAGAAGCTAGGTTGTAGTCCATACTAAAGGGTTGTAATGATCAAGTAAGTAAAGTAAAACGCCACTACAATTTTGACTTTGTCATCCATGTAAGATATACCATCTATTCCAATGGAAATTTTGATGTTGGAGAATTTGTCCTTTCTTTCCATAAGGTTTCTTAAAGAGTCATACAATACATCCGTTCTCTGATATGCGACTGTAATGTAATAAAGGGTAATTAAGGATAATTTTTCTAAAACAAAAGATTTTCCTTTCCATTTTATTGATAAACAAATATCAGAATATCATCATGCATTTCATGAAAAGGAAGCGCACTCACAGTAAGCAATTGTTTATTGTGGATTTGAAATTGGGGGCGCATCAAGATAAGGCCGACAATACAGTGAACATCATTTGAGACAGGAACCTGATAATGAAGTTCTTGTGGTCTCAACTGGATGGCATGGATATGGACAAACGCAAAAGCAACACGGCGCCATTTACCACAGAGTGCCAAATGGCCCGTTTTGTTTTCTTCACATACATACATAATTGGTCATTACAATCTTTCAGTAAAGATTACGACCTAGCTTCTCGCACCACTTAAATATGTTGTGTGTGTTAATTTTATACATGAGTGGTGGAACCTACAGTTTAAAGACGACTCCGACCGACAGATTTTTAATCAATTTTTCATGAGTATTTCATTTACTCTCAGAGTTTTTGCCAGAAATCTGCGAATAAAACAGAACCAGTTACTGATTTCAAAGCCATATCTCTGTAAGAAAGTCATAGACATATTTAAGAATAGAGTTATTGTTCTATTTCAGAACCACAGATCAGCAATGAATATTCAAAAAGATGAGTACAATACAATCATATTCATAATTCCTGATACTTATACGCATTCATACTTATTTTAATATTATATTGATACTACTCATTTTCAGAGTTTGAAGTACTCATCGTACTCATACTTAACAATACGCATGATGTTGTTAATTTCGGCTCTCCTTTACTCAACATTTACAAGAATTACAAAATAAGTATGATTCGCTTAAGAACACTACAATACTCACTAAAAGGTTGTTTGTTTGCTTTGCTTGCTGTTTTTGTCTTTTTCTTTCTTCTTTTTTTGTAAGTGCAACAACAACTAAGAGTGTAGATTTTGATGAATGATTCGAATCACTCGAATCATTTATGAGTATAATAAGTATTTTTCTAAATTTATGAATCTGAATGAGTAGGCTTACGAATCAAACATATTTCGAATGTAATGAGTTTGATGTCAACGTTGTACACATACTCATTGCAACCTGCGCTTATAAATCAATGTTATAGTGAGTACGAATGAATCAGAGTAGTTGAATTTTAATACTGTTGACTCACTTATACTCAAAATTGTATGAGTACTTATGAGTAGCGTAAAAACGATTCATTGCTGATCTCTGATTACAACCTTTCAATCAGGATTACGACCTAGCTTCACACACCTCTTATGTTGCGTGCGTTAATTTCATACATGAGAGACAGTAACTACGGTTTCGTGGCAAATTTTATTTTGCTTGAAATCACACGATATCTATTTATTGTCAAAATTAAAAAAAATTATGATAGAAATCTTGTCAACATCTTCAGCATTCAAGTTCTCTTTCGTTTATATCATTCCATACTTTAGTGGAATATGTCCTCTTTATAATTTAAAAAGTCACAACTATCAGCGAAAATCCGTGTTTTTTTATTAAATTCAAAAATATACCATTTAAAGTTGTTTAACACATTCTTGAGATTCTTGCCCAATAGCTTGTATGTTTTGAATAATTCATGATTTCATGACCGCACATTGCTGAATAGGTGTGCAAAGGTCGTTATACAGAATATACAGAAATTCTTTGGTTATTTTATGATGCCTGTATGCTTGCTTGACGTTTCTTGAACTACCAGCATAAGTCTTCGCTACTATACACAGCTATAACTTTTCATTACAGTTACAACCTTTCATATGCTAATAATAAAACAAAATTGAAAAGCCAAGTTATTAAGATTACAGACCGTAAAATGCTAATTGTCTTACTAAGTTTGCTTATTATTTTAAATTAAACAAAAAAAAAACAATTACAACAAAAGCAATTTATTTAAAACAATTTTAATTTATCAAATATGTACGTTTAGTGGTAAAGAAAATTGTTTCTTTAGCCCGTATTGTTTTGTACAATTAGTTTTGAAATTAAAAATTAAAAAAAAAAAACAAAACCATTAAAAATAAATTACAATGATAGCATCAAACATTACCACACTTGTATGGACTAAAATTTGCAAACATTTCATAACGAAATTAACTGCAAAGCGGTTTCATTACAAGGGTTTTTTCCAGTTATTATTGCTTCCGTTCTTATTTGCAATAAAATTTTCTAATTACACACCATATGGTACAAGAGACACGGTTCGGGAAAATATTTTTAATTGAGATGTTCTTTATAAATACATTTCCAGCAACTGTAAATTGTAAATTTCTTTTATGAAAACAAAAAACAAAAAAGACTTTTAATTTATTTATTATTCTTTCATTCATAAATTTATCTTTTTTTGTTGTCAGTTTTCTGTAGAATCATCGTCATCATCATCGTACACATCATGGTTTTTGCATAAATTAAAACAAAAGACTTAAGACACATACGCGTGTTTTCTTTTGTTTCCATAGGAACAAACAGAAACATTTTTTTTTTTGTTTCTGATTTTTATTATCTTCACTGGCTATAAAGCAACAGAGTTTTAAATGTTTCCTTTTTATTTAGTTTTTTTTTTAGCTAAAAGTACTTGTTAATTTATAATTATTTACGTTCAAGTGTATAAATTATCTTTATTTTGTATACAGTTAGGTAATTAGATTGTTTTGTTTGCTTTAAACTTCAAGGAGTTGTATGTAATCTTCAGTGTAATATCTTTCCGTTTAGAAATGTTGAACATTTTAATTTTCTAACACAACCATATTTAATTCTAACGGTTAAAGTGTATGTATGCATATGAAATTACATATTAAACAAACAAAAAGCATTTAAACTTAACTTATTACATTCACTAGAGGCAGTTAAATGAAAATAAACGAATTATTACTATGTATGTATGTATTATGTAAAGAAGATGCATTAAGTAACATTTGAAATTTCATTCTAAGCTCTAAAGAGAAATATTCCAAACTTAAGCATCGCTTTTCTTTATATCGGGTTATCCATTTCGCGGTTTCAAAAGTAAACGTAAATAAAACACATCTAAAATATTTTTTTCATGATATTTCATTTTTATTGTAAAGTTTGAACGTTGATATTATGTTTGAAACACTACATCATTTAAATGACCTCCACGCGCGAAGTGTTGCAAGCAAGTAATTTTCGACCACTTTTTGACACATATTGGGCGGTATCTCAGCAATAACTTGACGAATGTTGGTTTTTAAGTGCTCAAGAGTAGCCCCACAAAAAAGTCTAATGGTGTCAAATCGCATGATCTTGGTGGGCAGTTGATATCGCAACGACGAGAAATAATGCGGCCAGGAAATGTCTCTTGCAATAAAGCCATATTCGCTCAAGTTGTGTGGCATGTGGCACCGTCTTGTTGAAACCACATATTCTCCAAGTCGTATTCTTCAATAGCAGGCAAAAAAAAAGTCGGTTATCATATGACCATAATGCTCCGAATTGACGGTGACAGTCGTTCCATCGTCGTTTTCGAAGAAGTAAGGTCCACAATCGCCGTGGTCTAGTAGGTAGTGTGTTGGCTTATTAGACGAAAGGCCCGAGTTCGAATCCCAGGCCAGACATCAAAAACAAAATACAAAAAGTATTTCTTCGGCGACTTCCTCTCAGCAGATTTCTGGCAAAAACTCTGAGAGTAAAAATTGCCATGAAAAGCTTCTCAAAAAATCTGTCGTTCGGAGTCGACTTTAAACTGTAGGTCCCGCCACTCATGTATAAAATTAACGCACACAACATGAGTGGTGTTGAGAAGCTAGGCCGTAATCCTGACGAAGGGTTGTAATTGCCAATTATGTATGTATGTATGTATGTATGTAAGGTCCACAATCACAACTTCGGATCAAAGAGCGCACCAAACAGTGACTTTTTCTGGATGTAATGGCCTCTCTTCAATTACTTGAGGATTCTCAGAACCCTAAATACGACAATTTTATTTATTAACATACCCACCGTGTGTGAAATGTGCTTCATCGATGAAGAAAATTTTGTTTGAAAAATTGCCGTCCACCGCCAATCACCATTTTTGTAGTAGGTTTTGATAATTTTTATGCGTTGTATGATAGTTAAGCGATCCATTTTCGTCAATCACAGACTTTCAACTGAAAAGAAAAAAATTGGTTTCACAATTTAGTTTGACAGATGTCGAATTCCAGTCCCATACTTTTGAAACCACGAAATGGATAGCCCTTTACATGGCACTGTCTAACGAACTTAAAGAAATTAAAAAAAATTATTACCATTTAAACCTGGAAACTTTTTATTACGCTACACCACAGCTTATGTTTTTCCTTTTTATTATCGAATTTTGTGGAAATTTCATTGAAATGTTAGTGAAGTTCAATTCATTAAAGACTTTTCTAATACCAGTTTCTTTTGAATATCAAGACCTTTGTTTGGCTTACTGGTGCTTGTAAATCCACCACTATCAGCACTATCGTCTTAATACTTCTCCACAGCTTTGTATATGTCACCATAAAGTTCAGTTAGTCTAGTGTGAAGACGCGATGTGTTTGAAGATAGTAGTCGTGGTTTGAAAATTTCCATTACAAAGATTTGTCGAATAATTACCTAGTAATTGTTACTGTTTATGCAAAGGGTATAAACAGAGGAATAACAAAAAAAGGCAATTGTTGTTGTTTACGCAAAGTTGTGAACAGTGGCTTACAGAATTGTGCGCATAATAAAGAATTTTAATTAAAAATAAACACAAAATTTATATTTATTTTATTTGCAATCTACGTGTGCTTATATTTTAAACGTTTTTAAAAGGTGAAAACGTAAAAATTAGTCACTTTGTCACCATGGTCTAAAACCGCGGCATAAGACTACGGTTCAAACTCCTGGTCAGCCGCTGCAAAGAAGATATTTCTTTGGTGCCGTCCTATCAGCTAATTTCTAACAAAAACTCTTTGCCAATTCACAAGACTTTGTATCGTATATGTTGTATTGAATACACTTGGTTGTTTGTGAATACACAATGCTATGTTGTATTGTGTATTTCGTGGCATTCAAACAATTTGATAGCACGAAACCAATACAACTTATTAAAACATATGAAAACATATACGCATTTTTCTCATTCACACAATTTGATAGCACGAAACCAATAATAAAAACATGTGAAAAAAATGCGTATAAGTATATCGGATTTTTACATCAAAATTATCAACAACAAGCATATGTATATTGATGCATAGTCGCCCAACAATACAATGAATACAACCATACAATGGCTTGTGTGAATTGACCATCTGAAAGTAAATAAAATTACCATGAAAGGTTTCTCAAAAATCTGTCGTTCGGAATCAACTTTAAACTGTAGGTCCTGCCACTCATGCAGAAAATTAACACACATAACATAAGTGGTGTGAGAAGCTAGGTGGTAAGCCTGACTGAAGAGTTGTATGTATGTATACGTAATATCGGGACCTTATAGAACGCAAGTAAGCTGTAAGGCAACTGCCAGTTTAAGCAAGTGATGAAAATAAGATGAATTGGATTTAAACAAAAGGCTTTCCAGCATGAGCAAAGATCAGTTCAGACGACAAGTGCTTTCTAAACTGTACTCTTATCTTTTTAAGCGAATAGATTTTATGAAGCATAGCAAATTAATAGAATGCCAAATTGGCAATCTTTTTATACAATTCTTTCAAACCTGCTATCAACAGACACCTTGAATTAGGTGATGTTATTGATCTTAACTGACTAAGATTCCATTAATAACGGTTAACCATTAAAAACTAAGTTAAGATGTGTCGGTTTCTTATAGGAAAACTGTCATAATTTTTAAATTTCTTTGCGATGAGCCATTTAAAATTTTATTTCTGTTTTTGTGTTAATTACCATACGAAATCTTTTCTCATGAAAGATGTAATTGAGCTTTTACAAAAGCATCATCATGAAATTACAATTAGTGGTACAGAATCTATGTTTAGCTATACAAAAGAAAAGAATGAGAAAAATTATAAAAGTTTCCCTAATTACTTGTAAAACTTGTACTTGTTCACCAATTAATGACACTAAAAATGCAAATGATATTTAACACATACGGCCGTTAGTTTGTTTTTCCAAAGAATTTATTGCTTAAAATAAAAAACAACACTTAATCGGAGAAAAGAAAAAATAAAACATCTTCTAAAAGACCACAAAATCAAGTTTCATAAAAGTTAAACGAATCCATATGCTTGGTACGAGAGCATATCTTTGCAATCAGAATAATTTCATTGTGCCTGTGTTTCGTTTTGATATCGAAGTGCAACATCATTATTCCTTCTCAACATGTTTTACGTGGATCATCAAAACTAAACACCGCATGCAGTAATCTTCAGTACAACAACAACAACAATAACAAAGTTATGGACACTATTACTATCACAGCATGGCGTCGAAACCCGTTAGAATTGCTGGTTGTGTTAAATTTAAAATACTGACTGAGATTTCCAATAACAAATGACACACTGCATTGGCGTTTTATAGTATCGAACTTCAATAAACACCATGTGACTCTGGCTCAATTCGTTGGGATGCGATGGGAGAAGGAAGCATGTTGTGGTGTGTGCTATGTCGGGCAATACTATCGAATGAATAACAAACAAAAAAAGTGTTTGAAAAATTTATTTAATTTTCATTAATATGCATGCACATTAGGGAAATTAGAAATGTTTAAAATTTCTTAAAATCATTATAAAACATGAGAGAAATTTGTTTTTTTTTAATTTAATGGTTTAATTAGTAGAGCTGCTAATACAGAAGCTCCATAACAAATACAGAAATTGTCAATAAGTTGAATGGACTTTTTTTTAAAACTAAGAAACTAATAATCATTTCAACTATGTATTCGTATATACTGTATATATCACGGAGTATAAATTTAAGGAGAACAAACTGTGTGTTAAATATGATTGAAATTTTTATTTGTTTGAAAGAGAGTATACATGAAAAGATTCCTCGTCCGCCTTTGTTGCATGATAGGCATCCTAAGGATGTAGAGTATACTTAAAAGGATTCCTCATTCGACTTTGTTGCATGATCGAGATCCATCACTGAAAATAAAAGGATTTATCCGGTATCTGCATTGCAAAACTAGGATCGAAAACAGGTTCATACTTTCATACTTTAATAGCTCTCCGTCTCATTGTAGCGTTCGCAGCCATTTGCTTCGCCAACATGTCTGGTGGTAGCCAGTTGGACGATGTAGTCTTAGGGGCATCTGTTGCCATAATCTCATATCTTATAAACTCAAAGTCATGCAAACTTACATAAATCTCACCAAATCATTGCTTGAACCCGTTCCATCCGTTAGACAATAATTCTTACAGATCATAAATATAATGCGGTATTCGGAAACAATTCTACTTGTGGTTGTTTCTACAGAAAGAAAATAAAAAGAAATTTATGCTTTTGTTCGCACAATTTTGTGTGCCACTGTTCACAACTTGATGTATACAACAATAATTGTTTTGTTCGTTATTATTCTTTGCTTACACCCTTTGCGTAAACAACAACAATAATTGTCGTTCGATCTGTATAATGGAGATATTAAAATCACGATTATTCCCACACAGACTGACTGATTTCTTACTACTCGTTGCCTGCGTTGTCTTGCCTTTTTATATGCCCAAGTCAACAGTCTGATTAATGTTCTTGAAGTCGAATGTTCGTGGCTTCACCTTCTCGAGAACACCATTGTGGTTTCATTGTTTTTTGTGCATTTTGTTTACGTTGTTTGTTGTTGTCTTCTTGCATACTAGTCTATCCCCTTTTCTTTCATACCGCTGTTGTTGGTATATGGTTTTTGTTTTTTTAGCTTTTGTTTATCATTTCAATGTTAAACGCTGTTACACCATTTCCATTTTCGTTACAATATATAGGGTGAGAAATTTAAAAGTGCAATAAAACAAAAACGGCTTGAAATTTTGTCAAATTAATAAATTAATTTCTTTTAATTTAGAAAAGAAGAATTATTTCATTCATATGGCTGCCTCAGCAGGCCTCACAGTTCTTCATTCGATCGGATCAATTTTCGTGTACTTTTTATGAGTGTATGGGGTAGTATCTCGGCAATGGCATTACGAATGTCATCCTTCAAAGGCTCTCTGGTTTGTCGGCATATCAATTTTTATTAAAAGCGCCCCACAGAAAATAGTCCAACGGCGTTAAATCGCAGCTTCTTGGAGATCAATTGACATCACCATTTAGGCAAATTAAACGGCCATCAAACGTACATACATACATAATTGGCCATTAGAACCCTTCAGTCGGGATTACGGACTAGCTTCTCACACCACTCATGTTGTGTGTGTTAAAAAAAAAAGAAAAAAAAAATAAATAATTTTAAACACAAGTGGCCGGGCCTACAGTTTAAAGTCGACTACTTCATGACAATTTTATTTACTCTCTGAGTTTTTGCCAAAAATCTGCTGAGAGGAAGTCACTGAAGAAATTTTTTTTTTGTTTTTCATATTTCGTTTTGATGTCTGACCTGGCACACTACCTACTAGACTACTGCCATCAAACGTTTGATAAATCGATTGTGGCATGAGATGTGTAGCAAGTTCCACCATACTGTTGGAACCAACATAGTTCACATCAATACCATTAAGAGCGGATACAAAAAAAAATAGTTTATCATGGTGCGACAGGTGTCCCCATTGACCGTAATGGTTGCGGGATCCTAATTTTCAATAACCCTCATAAGCCGCACCAAACAGTCACTTGTAATGGCCCAATAAGATGATAATGAGCTTCATCCGAAAAGATAATTTTTGTTCGATATCTATGTACAGTTTCTCGTAGGCCAAATAAATCCCAACGTTGATCAAACGTAAATCGATTCATTAAGTTCACTGGAGATAATATATTGAATTTTCTGACAGAATAGAATGGCATAAGTATTGCCAGATTCCAAATAACCAATAGTTAATATTTAAACCGATTGATGGTCCATCCCATACTACCAACACGGTGTAAGACGTCTGAATGATTAGTAGATGGACAAAATGGGCTTTGAAGATCGCTGTTTCACAAGCAGGCTTGTTCATATTGCATTCCATAAAAGCACTGGACCTCGTTATTACTGAAAGGAAGTGGAATTTTACACTGGAAAAAATACAGAACTAAACAAGCAATTCAACACCCGGAGAAGGCTAAAAAAGGGTAACATACCAGACTTTGACGACTTCGTAACCACTCCACATGATCAAAATTTGAAAACCAAACGTTTTCCATGTCACACAAATTCTTGGAGAGACAATATTGTAACAAAAGGTTTCAAAACACTCCCCTGGTAATAACTCTAGTAAATACATGCTGATATACAATCTTACATAGGTAAGTCACAGTCTTAGAACGATTGTGACTTTTTCAAATTAATTGTTCAGTATTTATTGATATTTGATGCTACACAACCTTAAGACAACAGCCAGCTGGAGACTATTGTAGATACTTCACAGGCCAATTATAACATACTCATAATTTATTACGTATAACCATACTTGCAGTCATTAAAATCTTTCAACTGTCATTACAATTAATGATTTATTGCCATTATTTTCTCATTTTTGTTTCTTATTTTTATTTCTAGAAAAAATCAAGATGTTGCCTCAACACATGTCGACCACATAGTGATCACGTCATAATTACAAACGTTTATGAAATAAAATTCCATACATGTATACACATAGTATTCATCTATGAAGAAGAGAAATCAAAACAAAATAAAAAAGAAAACAGAAAACATTAATAAAAAAAAGAGAATTTATCTTTTCAACACATTTTAATTATACGAGTAATTACATATGCTGAGAGCATCTTAAAACAATAATTACCACATACAATATTGAATTGCAGTGGAGAGACGGAGACGGAGACAAAGACGAAGACGTTAAAACTATAATCAACGCATGCCTTTTAGCGCATGCGTAACCCTGTGACACACTTTTGTTTCTAGCTGTTCTGAATAGTATAGTATAAATAGTGAGTATATTTGAAACAATAAAATCGGGAAGAAGTAGAAACAAACCAGCAAACTGTGGTCATTCAATGATTTATTTGATTTTGGCTTTGGATTTGGATTTGAAACCATTGTAAGCATTTGAACGTGTTCACTGAATCACTATTAACTCTCCTATACTCGTATACGTACGTTTAACATTAATCACCAGCTAGTTAAAGCACAGGCGGCGCATGCTCACATGCTGCATGCTGCTTACACGCACGCAACAGTGTTAGAACAATAAAAGAATAATTTCTTTTAACGCTTAACATTAGCCCATTAGCCTAGGCAATATGGCTGTTATTAGTTGTGTTAATATTCTAACGAGCGTTTTGGTTTTAATAACGTTTCTACCATCACAATTGGAAGCGTATTATACACCGAATACAGGTAAGTTTCAAATTTATATTCTACACAAAAAATAATTATGAATGATTCTTTTTCTTCTTTTCTACATATCCAATTATTTGGTAATGAAATAACAAAGCAGACAAAAATACTGACACTTTGCCAAATATTGTAATTGCTTGCTGGCGTTATTGTCATTAACAGCTGTGAAGAATGTATGTTAATGGTCATACAGTTGCTGCTGTTGCTTGCTGATGAAGACCAACTTTCTTTCGAACATTCTCAGTATGTTGTCCACATATTTATCATATTGGTTGGTCATTATGCCTAATTGTACCATGAACTTTCAATTTCTCTATTGAAGCACAGTTATTGGAAAGCTTTCAAAATATTAATTTCATTTGTCATTGAATTTATTAATCGACATACATACATATGTACGTATATCAGCTTATGTATATTAATATGTCAGATAATTTATCTGTCTCAGCTTATATCGGATGGGCCAACTATCGCTTTAAATTTTAAACATTGAACATTTTGAATCTAGCAAGGCTTATGTCATTCTATTCTGTCACAAAATTCATTATATTATCTTCACTGAACGTAATGAATCGATTTACGCTTAATCAACGTTGGGTCAACGAGAAACTGCACGATGATAGGGGATTTTGCCAAAAAAAAAAGTCATCTTTTCAGCTGAAACTCATTTTCATCTTAGTAAGTACGAGAGATCAGCAATGAGTATTCAAAAAGATGAGTCGATTCGAATCATACTCATAATTTCTGATACTTATATGTATTCATACTTATTTTAATATCATATTCATACTACTCATATTCAAAGTTTGAAGTACTCATCGTACTCATACTTAACAATACGCATGATGTTATTGATTTCAACTCTCTTTTACTCAGCATTTATAAGAATCACAATATAAGTATGATTTGCTTACGAACTCTACAATACTCACTAGAAGATTGTGTATTTGCTGTCTTTGTCTTTTTCTTTCTTCTTTTTTTGTAAATGCAATAACAACTAAGACTGTTAATTTTGATGTATGAATCGAATCACTCGAATCATTTATGAGTATTATAAGTATTTTTCAAAATTTATGAATCTGAATGAGTAGGTGTATGAATCAAAGACATTTCGAATGTTATGAGTTTGATGTAAACGTTGTACTCATACTCATTGCAACCTGTACTTATAAATTAATGTTGTAGTGAGTATGAACGAATCAGAGTAGTTGAATTTCAATACTGTTGACTCACTCATACCCAAAATTTCATGAGTACTTATGAGTATCGAAAAAACGATTCATTGTTGATCTCTGGCGGGTAGGTTAACAAGCAAGATTGCAATATTTCGGACTCAGAAAACCCACACGTGGTGTTACTGAAGCCAATACATCCATTATGAGTGACTGTTTAATGCGACCCATGTTTCTCTGTAAATGGGTATGGCGCAACCATTACGATCAATGGAGACACCCATTGCATAATGATAACCGATTTTTTGTACACGCTCTCCATGGCATTGATGTGAACGATGTTTGGTTTCAAGAGGATGGTGCAACTTGCCACGCATCTCATGCCACAATCGATTTATAGCATCAAACGTTTGATGACCGTTTAATTAAGCGAAATGGTGAATACAATTGGCCGCCAAGAAACTCCCATTTGACACCGTTTGACAATTTGCTGTGCCGCATCGTAAAGAAAAATGTTACGCCGACAAATCACGGATAATTGAGCTTTTAAAGGCCAACATTTACGGTTCCATTGTCGAGATACAAACCCATAAACTCGAAAAAGTGCCAGAATTTTGGTCCCATCGAATGAGGTATTGCAAGGCCAACCGCGGAAACTATATGAACAAAATAATACTCCAATAATTTTGCCTCACTTCAAAAACATAAATTTGACAAAATTTCAATCCGTTTTTCTTTTCTTATATTTTTAAATTTAAATTCTTAAATGGCCCACCCTTTACATACAAATGTATGTGTAACGCGCGAGTTTACTTAGGAAATCCAAATTGTTTAAATATTTTTGTAATGAAAGAAGTTTCTTGGCGAAAAGATTTATTCAAGAAAAATTGATGATTTTATAAAGATTTGTGGATTTTTTTTATATTATAACAGGTGTAGTAAAAAGAAATCATGAATTATTATATGCAGTTTAAGCTTTAAAAAAACTAAAACACACACCACATATATGTCGACTATAAGGCAGCTAGCTCCATAAGGAATCGTGTTTTTGCAGCAAAGACAATGTTGAGCAACTCCTGCAGATTCGACGATCCCTGGCAAAAATAAATAATAAAATTGCCATGAAAAGTTTTTCAATAAATCTGTCGTTCCGAGTCGACTTTAAACTGTTGGTCCCTCCACTCATGTCTAAAATGAACACACAAAACATAAGAAGCTAGGTCGTAATCCTGACAAAGCTTACTAAGGCTTATGACAAATATGATTTTTGGTTCCATTGGTACAAAAAGCTGCCAAAGCACCCTGAAAAAAGCACTGTTTGATGCAGTCTAAGACACCTATGTAGGTATGTATGTAATTACACTAAGAAATCGGAAACGTGCAGCTGATTATCCGAGAAAAATCTGAGCTTAATAAGCAACTAATTGACATGACACTGAGGACTAAAAGAAAACATTTGACCAATTGGGCGCTCGATATCCTTGTATGTAAACTCTGTAATAATGAGAAAAAGTCGTCAAAACTTATACCTATGCGGCATTAATGCCAGCCAAAAGGAAACATGTTAGTGCATATCAGATAATGGTTACGAAAGAGTCCTTATTGACGCTTTGCAGCATTCTGAAGTTCAGCAAGGCAATAGATTGAGGGGAGACATTATTGGTGTATCATGACACCTGTACACGTTGAGAAGAAGAATAAAATTTCTTAGTTTTCTACGTTCTTTTTTCTGCTGTGTGCAGATAAAAACTTCTTATTTTCTAACTTCTAGGAAAGCGTACAAAAATTCCAAATTCAAGTTGGATTATTAAAGCATGTCTATCCTCTATCCATCCAATGTCTTTAAATCTTTATTTGTTATAAAAGCAATAAAAACAATTGTATTCCATTCCATTTAAAATAGTCATCTTAATTACATAAATCACTTCAAACAATTTCTATTGAAGCAATTGTACAATGGAAGCATTAGAAATGGAGACCAAGAAATACCAAAAGAATGCCAATGTCTATTGTGGTTAATGTTGCAAAGAACCTTCTTTTTCTCTCTCTCTCTCTCTTTATTATCCATTAATTTCATATCAAATCTTATTTAATAAGAGCCGTGATTTTAAATTTTCTTTATTTTTTGCCTTTGAGATGTGTTTGAGTACTTAACGTGAATTATTTTCCACAATATTTGTATTTATTTTGCAATTTGGCACAAGTTCTTAGGCTTCTCACTTTTGTCATTGTTAAAAAAGAGTTTATTGAGGAGAAAAAATAAAAATAAAAGAACCCACAGCAGTAGCAGTTAAAGCCCAGAAAACCGATCTGGTCCATTTGGTTTGCAGTACCCTTTCAATTCTACAGGAAACAATGCGCAATTGAAGTTGTTTAGAAAAAAAAAGTATTTTTTCTCTTTTATTTTGTGAAAGGTTTTGTTGTTGTTGTTGGTTTCTTTTCTTTCTTCTTAATTTTATTTTCATGATGATTATATTTGTATCATTGTATTTAATGACTATTTAAGTAAATGTCTTCTTAACGATGCTTTGTGTTGAGGGTATCGGTTGATTTTTTTGGATATTTCGCAAAGGCTTAATAGGTGAGTATTCTGTGCAATTGATTCTGTATTTTTCTAGCTGAACTTTCACCAGTGAAGTGATTTTTTTTTTGTTCTTCTACAAGCAAATATAAATGATTTTTCATTTATTCGCCCAGCAGTTGATTTCTGTTTTTTTTTCCTAACATCTCTATTCCCAATTAGTTTCGCAAGATTATCTTTTAATATGGAGAAACTTGTGGCCTCTTTAGGTATTTCTGTATTTATGTTAAATCAGTTTTAACAGTTTAAAACAAAACCCTTAAATTATAGTAAATCATTAATCGAAATTATATGTAACTGCAATTCCTATATGTAGGGCACGAAGAAAAGTGACAAATTCTTTAATATATTGTTACGTTACCGTTTAATAACACCGTGGTAATAATTTAAGTACAAGTTTCTTTAATTACAAAGACTGTATTTTATGATATTATGGTCTCAATTAGTATACACGTCGTTCTTTCCACCACAACTGAATAGCAGCTTTACATTGCGCTCTATTTGTATTTCAGATATTTTCTGTCTAGCAACTTCGTGACTCTTACTGATGATTTGTTATTGTTATTATATTCGTTTCTATCTTTTTTATAATATTTTTGTATTTATTACTTGAAGTCGGGTTTTTGTATCAATTCCCTTTTTTTGTACCATCTTGGCAGTATTATATTTAAGTCTAAAGTTTACATTGTTTACATAATTGGCCATTACAACCCTTCAGTCAGGATTACGACCTAGCTGCTCACACCATCCAAGTTGTGTGTATTATTTTTACACATGAGTGGCAGGAGCTACAGTTTAAAGTCGACTCCAAGCGACAAATTTTTGAGAGACATTTCATGGCAATCTTATTTACGCTCAGAGTTTTTGCCAGAAATCTACTGAGAGGAAGTCGCCGAAGAAATATTTCTTCTTATGTCTGATCTAGGGTTTGAACCGTGGCCTTACGGTCTAATAAGCCAACACACTACCTACTGGACTACGGCGACTTCCCACAAGACAGGCATCCATTGCTGTTATATAATTCAACGCTTTGAAAGATGTTAGTTCAACCATTATTCAAGGCAATCCAAATTCTAACCGGACGATTCCAGTACTTGGTTTACTATTCAAAAACCTATTTACGCGAACTGACTAGACAAATACCGTATTCTACCGCAGTCGGTTAAAAACAAGCAACAAACTAATGTAGTATCCTCCAACAAGGACATCCAAATTTAGACGATTGATAGCGGTCATCTTGTTGAATTTACTGCTGTTAAATTAGTTATCATTAATTTAGTCTCTCTGGCCAAATCACAATGGGTAGCCATAACATAAACGCTCGGGTTCGACCCCAGGCCAGACATCAAAACGAAATATTTCTTCGGCGACTTTCCTCTCAGCAGATTTCTGGCAACAACTCTGAGAGTAAATAAACCTGCCATTAAAATGTTTCTCAAAATCTGTCCTACGGAGTCGACGTTAAACTGTAAGTCGCGCCACTCAAGTATAAAATTAAGTCACACAACATGAGTGGGGTGAGAGGCTAGGCCGTAATCCTGACTGAAGGGTTGTAATGGCCAATAATGTACGTTTTCCATGAATGGGCTCTGACCGCAATTTTCAACAAAAACATCTTCAGCGACAAGTGCGGCACCTTGTCGATTCAATTGAGAACCAAGACCGTCCAATGTATTCGGAAAAAATCACTGTTTCTTGTGGATTCTGAAGTGACGGCGTCATCTGTCCATATTTTTTTCTGAATGATGTTGGACAGGCCAACATTGTCAACGACAGGCACTACACATCGATCATTACCAACTTCTTTTGTCATGACACTAACAATATTTGACTTTAGCAAGACGATGAGATATACCACACAACTCACGTCACATTTGATATTCTGGGCAAACAATTTCAATGCATGACCATCTCATGTGGTGGAGATGTGCAGCTTGACCCCGTTAGACTTTTTCACATCTTGTTTGGAACATAATTTCATAGATCCATACTTGGTGACAAGAAGTCACCGTGGTCTAGTAGGTAGTGTGTTCGCTTATTAGACGAAAGGCCCGAGTTCGAATCCCAGGCCAGACATCAAAAACAAAATACAAAAAGTATTTCTTCGGCGACTTCCTCTCAGCAGATTTATGGCAAAAACTCTGAGAGTAAAAATTGCCATGAAAAGCTTCTCAAAAAATCTGTCGTTCGGAGTCGACTTTAAACTGTAGGTCCCGCCACTCATGTATAAAAATTAACGCACACAACATGAGTGGTGTTGAGAAGCTAGGCCGTATGTATGTACTTGGTGACTACAATCCTTCAGTCTGGATTACAACCTAATTTCTCTCACGATTTATATTGTGTGTGTTAATTTTTAGACATGAGTGGTGGGATCTACAGTTTAAAGTCAATTCCAAACGACAAATTTAGAAAAAACTTTTCATGGCAACTTTATTTATCCTCAGAGTTTTTGCCAGACATCTAAGGAGAAAAAATCGCCAAGAGAATATTTTTTCGTATTTCGTTTTGCTCGATCAGGGGTTTGAACCATGGCCTTACCTCTAATAAGCCAACGCACTACTAGACTACGGCAATTACAGATTTAAAAAAATAAACCCGATATGCTAAAGATATCTTACTGGTTTAGCTGAATTTTTTTTTTTTTTTTTTTTTTTTTTTTTCACGCCGAGGAGGGGTTAATGTTCCTAACCGCACCATAGAGGAAGTCGTCACATCCTCCGTGTGTGGGGCCCTCACCCACTAAACTCCCCCCCCTCGTCTCGTGGACTTGTGCCCACTGGTTTAGCTGAATAGGTGTCACACTTATGTATCTGGGTCCCCGGGCACGGTGACATTCAAAGAAACTGAAGAGCCGACGACACTACTTCCAGAATCCTATTTAATCGACTTGGGAATGCCACCTACCTCCTTCAAGCTGGACATCGCGCGGTACGGATATAGGTTATTTGGCTCTCCAATTCTTGTCAGCTTGACGGAGCTATCGTACATTGATATCCAGCGTGGGATAGTCGTGCTTTATATGTATGTGCAGCCCTTGCGCTGACCGATTTCTTCTTTCCTGGTTTGGAGGAACTTAGTCAGTACAGGGACTGCATTCACACGTGGCGTCACAACGGGCCGCTATGCATTCTCAAGTGAGCTTTTGGTGTCAAAGCTACTACTCTGACCTAACCTGACCTAACCTAGCTGAATAAGAGTTATAATTCTCTAGGAAATACAATGAATTAAACCTATACAGTTACTCACAAAAAGACAAATACTTTTTATACCTTTTCCAGAACACACTGTCTATTATAACATTTTTGTTTCAACCAGTAATTTAAGAAAATATTTTTCTTTTTTTAAGTTTTCTTTCAACAATTTAAGAATATTTTTCAATTCGTTTTTTTTTCCTGTTAATTTGATTTCATTCAATACCAAAATTTGTAGTGGATTAACAAAACGAATAAATAAAGTCTTATTAAACAATTAATTATTCTTTTAATGTGCCTTATGTTTAATAGTGTAATTTTAAAATTCCCATTAATAATGTTCTACTGACAGGCTTTCATTATTAATTCCTACAACAACAAAAAATAAAGAAAAGGAGGAAAACATTATAATGACTGACATATGAATATGACAATATAAGGCGTGGTGTCGGCATATTTCAACGTACTCATGTATGATGTTGGCCGTCCTTATTTTATTATTAATAACCAATTTAACCTTAAATAAAATTACTGTTGTGTTTGTATATAATATGCCAGACACCCTACTCCTGTTGGAAGTTGTAGCACAGATTTGACAAAAAGTTAAAAGCCTGATGGGTCGGTTCATGTGGCAAGAGACAAGGATGAGTTTTCTTCAGATAGAGTATTAACCATAAGAGTAATGTGATTGAGCAACAAATTAATCTATGCTACGCTGTTACACTCTTACGGATCAATTAAAAAAATTTCTTCTGCGACTTTCTCTCAGCAGATTTCGGAGAAAGGATATAAAAATTGCCATGAAAAATTGCTCAAAAAAATAAAAAAACTGACATTCGGAGTCGACTTTAAACTGTAGGTCTCGCCACTTATCGATAAGTGGTGTGAGAAGCTGGGGCGTAATCTTGACCAGAGATCAGCAATGAGTATTCAAAAAAAAAAAAATAAGTAGATTCGCATCATACTCATAATTTCTGATACTTATACGCATTCATATTATTTTAATATCATACTCATACTACTTATATTCAAAAATCGACGTACTTATTGTACTCATACTTAACAATACACATGGTGTTGTTGATTTCGACTCTCCTTTACTCAACATTTACAAGCATCACAAAATAAGTATGATTCGCGTACGAACACTACAATACTCACTAGAAGGTTGTGTGTTTGCTTTACTTGCTGTCTTTATTTTTTCTTTCTTCTTTTTTTGTAAATGGGTCGGTTTTTTGAATACTCTAGTTTGATGTCAACGTTGTACTCATACTCATTGCAACCTGCGCTTATAAATCAATGTTGTAGTGAGTACGAATGAATCTGAGTAGTTAAATTTCAATACTGTTGACTCACTCATGCTAAAAATTTCATGAGTACCTATGAGTAGCGAAAAAACAATTCATTGCTGATCTCTGATCCTGATTGAATGGTTGTAATGACCAATTATGTGAGTATGTATGCATAATTTATGGGATTCTGTCGCACTTGTTAGTGAACACTTGCAGTGTTTACATGTTAGTGGTCCAAATCAAAAGGTTTCACTTCCGTAATATAGTAGGTAGTGTGTTGGCTTGTTAAAGGAGGAACCGTGGTCCTTATAACATTTTATGTTTTTATTTTATTAAGGAAAAGGCTTCGAAAAAAATTATAAAGAAATTGGCTCGCTCACAATCCTTTGGTACCCTGTTTTAATATCCTACTCAGCTAACGTTCTTGTATTATTTTAAAGTGTCTTCGAGGAAAAGCATTGATAATTCGTCGTTCAACTGCAGACCATTCTACTCATGAGTACAATTAATACACATAACATTGGTGGTATGAAAACCTAAGCTTTGATACTGACTAAAGCGCTGTAATTGCCTGCAATGAAAAAATTAATGAGACAAGACAAGGAGACAAGAAAATATTGTCATCTTTCCTAGACCAAGTTGAATTCATATCAATCGAATCCTTTGCCATTTAGATTTATACATACGTCGTTAAACTGTAGTTCCCGCTACTCATGGGTAGAATTAATACGTACAACATGGTTGGTATGAAAACCTAGGCTTTAATCCTGACTAAAGCGCTGTAATGACCAATGATGGAATTGTTATTGAGATATTGTATATGAACTTGTGCATAGGAGAGGATCCTTTCTTTCCTACACTTAGTTGAATTCATATCAAACGAATACCTTTATTTTCGGATGCCTATACAATCAGGATAAGATCAGTATACATTTGAAATATAGTGTAAGAAACCTAATAAAATGTTTCACTGTTAGCGATTTGCACGAGATACGTTCCAAACCAAAGCCTGATTTCAATTAAGAAATGCATAAATTTTGGTTTTTAATTAAAAAAACAAATTATTTCCGGTCTTAAAATAAACAAATTATCTGCATTATATTTGTTATCACTGGCATTTATCACAACCATATTTAAATGAATATCAAATTAAAAAAGCCTTATCAAATTCATAAAATCTTCTAAGCATCATACGATGAAGTAATTTAATGTAAAAGTGAAATTCCGTAGGTTTCTCGTTCAAGTAGTTCACGAAATTAGTGAATATGATTCAGAGACGAAAAAAAATTAACGAAAAAAAAGATGAAAAGCAGAACATAAAACAAACATTGTAATTGTGATAGAAAGATAAAGAAAAGAAAAAATAAATAAATAAAAGACTGAAGAATTAAAGTAGTATTGTTTTGACCATTTCAACACTCAATTACTGATTTATTTCGTACCAAATTCACATGAACACATACTTACACTCTCACTTGCACATACATATGCACACATTAAAGCGAAAATCAGCTTAAATATCGGCTTAAAGTATCAGACAATAAATACCAACGAAAAGTCAAAGAACCGCAGTAACCATAATAATATTAATATGGACTGAAAGTATTTTAACAATACAAAGTGTCATCTCAAAACAGACATCGAGTCAGTCAAGTACACAAGACAACAAACTATCAATGGCAGACAACGATAAAATCAATTCAATTTTGTTTTTCTTTTTTGTTGTAGTTGGACTTTATAAATAACAACGGAAATTAATTGTGGTAAAAGTGATAAATCAGAAGAAGAATTTGTTTTTTTTCGTTTTCGTTGCGCTACAACAGTAGTAGTGGTTTATGATGTTAATCATCTTGTTTACAACACTTTCATAAACTCAAAGGCAATTATTTTCAAACCATCTTCGGTATTAAGGCTCAATTCTGTATCAATCAAATTTGGACGATACCAATCCACATAACATTCAAGGCTGGTTCATATTTCTTTGAAATCGACATTGGCCATTTCATTACTGTCTTCAGCGAACACTATAGCTAGTGATTATCAACAGCACATTCTCATACCACTTTAAATATTCTGCATGAGTGATTTGAGGGCATGGTCATATCGCGTGAATTAACCACTGAAAAGTTGCAATTTTTTCGGGTTTTCTTTAGTGGCAAGTATATGCAAATAAACCGCCGTAGTCTAGCAGATAGTGTGTTGGCTTATTAGAATTGAGGCCTCGAGGATGCTGAATTCGAATACTAAGGATGTAGAGGTCAGACACCTCCAACAAAACGAGTTACGAACAAATATTTCTTCGGTGACTTCCTCTCAGCAGATTTCTGTCAAAAACTCTGAGAGTAAATAAAATTGTCATGAAAAGTTTCTCAAGAATCTGTCGTTCAGGGTCGACTTTGAACTGTAGGTCCCGCCGCTCATGTATAAAATTAACAAACACAACATAAATGGTTTGCAAAGTAGGTCCTAATCCTGACTGAAGAGTTGTATTGACCAATTATGTATGTATGTGTATGTATGAATTCGAATAAGCTACAAACCACACCCATACTATCGGTCCCATTGAGCCTGATATAAATATAAGAGTCAAGAAAAATTATAATTTCGGACGAGCTCTACCCAAAGAAGCCGTGTAGAACATTTAAAGATTGTTATATTCCATATACTTAAATGGCGGCAATTGGCCTATTAAACGAAGAAAAATTTACACCCTTTGTTTTATTATTAAAATTGCAAGACAGGAAGCTTTTAGTGAAATGCGCAATATTTATAAGACTCACATTTCTATAACAAATAGAATTAAGAATTTGTACCAAGAAACTTTCTTTAAAAGTAAGGCTCTGTATTATATGAGATTGGGGCGCTGCAAAGCTGTGTGTACTTTACCTATTTATTTCATCGAACATTTAGTGAGATTTAGGATGGTCAAGCTTATCACATCACCATTGTTGTGTGAATGTTTATTTTATCCACCAGAGACGGGACCAACAGTCCGACGTCAACTCCGAACGTCAATTCCAAACGTCAACGTAATAAATCTTAAGAGTAATAATTTATGTGAATAGTCAGATACCCCTGAACCCCTTGAAGGAACCTACTTATAGTTCATAAATAAACCGGCAGTGTACTATCGAAATAGATTATGATTGGTATCAGGTCATTTAGAGAGCACTTGCAGCGAAGTTAGAGATAAAATAGTAAGCTTAAAAGCAGCTTTGGAAATTGTGATGAGTGAGGGATCGAATAGGCTTTTTCTTTGGAATTATTGAAGAGACATTCGATTCACTTACTTCTATAATCGTGCGTGAACTGTGTCTAACGTTCAAAGCTATTATACCTACTATAAAAGCCTTATGGGGACAAGAGCGCTTTAGACACACGACCAACAGATGCAACAGGAATATTTCAGATTTCTTGAAATTATGTGAAAAGCAAAAGAAAGAAAAGTGGATCATACAGTGTAGAACTACCCCTGTCTGCAGAGTACTTACTTAATTGATTAGTCCAAACCCTTTAGTCAGGATTACAACCTAGCTTCTTACATCATTCATGTTGTATGTGTTGTCGAAAAAAAAATATCTTTTTTGAATTTTTCGTTTTGTTCGAGACGTCTGTGCGAGAGGTTGAACCACAGGCTCTTTTCTAATAACCCATCATATATATGTGGTTATGGTTGCTATACTATAGCAACTTCTGTACGTAGATTAAAATGAGGAACTGGTAGATCTGAATTACTGTAAGGTTGAGGAACTAATGGATGGAATGGAGATATTCATTAGAAGTTAATTGCATACAGAACATTATGTCACCTTGGGCATGATGGATAGCAATTCATGATTTTGTTTTTTCTTTTCTTTGCTTTTTTATATTCTTTTGTATGTCATACAATTTTGTCCTGTCCTTTGTAGTTTCTTTTCACTCCTGAAGAGTTTTTTTACTATGAACCGACTGGGCCTTAAGGGAAAGTAAGCCCCTGCTAATGAAGTGTTAACATTTGATTAGAGAATCAATTTCTGTCAATGCATTTATAAAACAAGAAAATAGTCCAACGGTGTCAAATGGGAGCTTCTTGGCTGCCAATTCAAATCACCATTTCGGTTAATTAAAGGGCCATCAAACGTTTGATGCACTAAATCTATTGTGACATGAGATGTGTGGCAAGTTGCACCATCCTGATGGAACCAAACATCGTTCACGTCAATACTATGAAGAGTGGGTACAAAAAAATCGGTTATCATGGTGCGATAGGTGTCTCCATTGACTGTAATGGTTGCGACGTTCTCATCTTCAAAGAAATATGAGCCAATGATGTCTCCGCTCCATAAGCCGCACCAAACAGTCACTCATAATGGCTTCTGTAAGATCACGTGTAGGTTTTATTAGCCCTAAATACTGCGATTTTGTTTACTAATGTAGCCACCAAGATGAAAATAAGCATTATTACGCAGTTTCTCGTTGGCCCATCTAGTGAATCGAAAACGAAACGTAAATCGATTCATTACGTTCAGTGGCGGAAATATACTGATTTTTGTGCCAGAATAGAAATGAATCGATGGTTCAAATATTACTGCTAGATGGCCCACCCTATAGTAAAGAATGAATTCAAATTTTTTTCTTCTTTAATAAAGTCTTAATAACTACATCAGTCACTTAATAAATTTAGTTTTAATAGCCCTTAGTGAAGGAACACAAAATCATTAGGGAACACATGTAATTCGCTTGAACTTGAACATTATTGAGTCACTTGTTTGTTGCCGTTAGTCATTTTGCTCTTTTTCAGAAGCCATGATTTTTATGGCCAACAACAACAGAGACTTCTTTCTCACTTACATACAACAAATTTAATTGGTAAACATTTTTTCCTCTTTCTTTTTGGTTTTTGGCTTTTTTTCTCTAAAGAGACAAGTAGTACCCGTGCATGCATGACTTTAAAAGTGAACCAGTGTTTGAAAGAAATAAAAATTATCGTAATATCTTTATCAGTTACAACAGAAAATAGACTTTTTAAGGCAACAGCAACAACAGCAACATCCACAATAACAGCAGCAACGAAAGTGAACACTTTTCTGTAAATTTTTCTTTCTTTTTTTGTTTTTTCTCTCGTAATTCCATACTAATTTTCTATGTTTTTGTTTTTGTTTTTTTTCTTATTTTTCATATCAACATTGCCGACCGGTACCACCACCGTCATCATCATCATCATCACCACCAACAACATATATCGTCATCATTATCATCATCATGTTACTCATCTTTAATGTTGTCATCTTCTTGATGCTGCTGCTGCTTGTACACTTGAATATGCAACATGTTCTCGTTGCCTGTTACTTTGTTTCTTCTTTTCATTTTGGTTTTTATTTAACATTGCCATTGCCATTGGAATTGTTGTTGTTGATGTTTATGTATATAAACTTAAACAACGTTGTAGGTTGCCATCACAATGGTACTTGGTATGCAGACAAATCACTTGTTCCCACCACCGAGAAATGCTTAAACTGTCAGTGTAGCAAGAAGACTTTAGTCTGTCGCTTAAAAGTATGTCCTGAGATGCCGATGCCACCACCTCGTGGCTGTGTTGTTGTCCAAAAGAAAAACACATGTTGCCCGTATTTATCGTGTGCACGTTTAGATGCCTTCTATAAGATACCAGCCACGCGTCGCATTATCGCATATTTAGATCATTACGAGCGTGAATCAATTGATCGTGTAGTCAATGAGAATATGTTGCAGCGCAGATCCGATGATACTGATGTCGATTTGTTTGGTAAGTTGTTACTCGCTCTCAACTCTTACATTCAACTAAACTGGCAGATATTTCTATTTTTTTAAGTTCATAATTTACAGGGTTATGCTGAAAAGTAATGTTAATTTCGGAAGTTATTGTATTAAAGATTGAAATGGTGTAATCGGAATTTGAAATAAACTCGTTAAACATATACTCAATTTGGTTTACAATGCTCTCACGATTAAGCCAAAGTTCACAAAATCTTTCTTAACTAAGTAGTGTTGGCTTATCGTGCTACAATTTCACGGTCAAGATTATTTTAAAAAGAATTTCTGTATAGCATCTTGCAACAGCTGTTTTATGGCAAAGGAACTTAGAAATCAATGAACCACTCCTTTAAAGTCCCACAAATGAAAAAGTTCAGGCTAAATTGGCACCTATTTCCCAGAGCATAGCTTGTTTGGTTGCTATAAGGTCTCGTTGTAACACTAACGTTACCTATACCATTAGGCAATAATAAATATTGGCTGGCAATTCGCAGTTATGCCGATAGTTAAATGAAAGTGTGTCGACAAACTCTGGTTGCATTAGAACAATGACAGAGAAGATACTCTGCAGAGCACATGTGCTCTCCTCTTTTTCCTTTTGAGTACATCGTCTACAGAAACTCTGGCCAAATCGTTTTGATCCTTCTGCAAGTGGCTTCATTATTCCATCTCTCTTTTGCAAATGAGTAATATTTTTAGAGACCATTTGTTTAATCTTCTGTAGAGAAATGGCAATATCATTTATGATATCCATAGAATTTTTTATTGTACCATTGCGAGTGCGTTAGCTTTGTTGTTAGCTTAATGTCCCCTTGTCCAAAACCTATGTAATCGTCCAACGTCCCGCTATTTTCTCTATAGACATTCGGTAATCTTGATCTTTAGGGATCTAATGGCTACTTTACAATCAGTAAACATAGGCGTATACTTACATTCCATACACTCTGACCCCGATTTCACACAGCGTCAGTCTTTATATCCCATAAGGGACAATGTAATATTCAAATGTCCTAAAAAAAATTCCACATCTGACTTTGGCGCATGATTTAGATCTGACAGTAAATACTTGGATAACATTCTATGGGAGGTGTTAACAGTTATCATAATAGCATCCCTACGGTATTTTCGTTGAAAAATTACGATCGCGAAGTGGATTTGTATACCTTAATTGGAACAACATGTCACGCTTAAACATTGCCAATCTGAAGCGCTTCATCAGAAACTCTGAGTGGTTCCAATACTAGGAAATAACATATCATACCTATATGGGCTAAATTTGTGAATTAATCTTCTACCATATCTAAGATTATTTAGCTGCCATACGTCCAATACTAGGAGGTAGCGAAAAACTATGGTGTTATAATAGGGCCTATGGAATCAAAATGTGCCCATTCATTTCCTTTGCATGACACCCACTTCTACCTACCAACCTATTCATCAATCTGCCTACCATATCCAAATAATTTGGCATAACCATAGCTGCTATACGTCCAAGATTTTCAGCTTCTGGTCTTATTGCACTTGCTTTAACAACATGTCTGGTGACAGCCAATTAAGGGATTGTAAGTAATGGGATAGATGATGGAATTCCAAGAGCACAGTCTATTATACATAACGGATAGTTACCATACATACATAACATTCATACATACATAATTGGCCATTACATCCCTTCAGTCGGTCTAGCTTCTCACTAAGTTTATACTCTGATTCAAATATATGATCTGACTGAAAATAGAATACAGTATTCATGTACATACATAATTGGCAGTTACATGTCTTCAGTCTTAGGCTGTGTGTGTTAATTTTATACATGAGTGGCGGCATGTGCAGTTTAATCTCAGAGATTTTGTCGGCAATCTGCTGAGAGCACATCGCCGAAGAAATGTTTTTTTTTTCATATTTTATTTTGTTGGAGATGTCTGAACTGCGGTCAGCACCGAGGGCTCACGTCTAATAAGCTAACGCACAATTCCTTTTCCCTAAAGCCAACCACCAAAGCGCTGCCCTGTAGATTAGATTATTTTGTGTACAAAGCTGTGTACGGACATCCATTTTTAGTTTGATACCTCAGTTGAGACTCAATACTCTTAAAGAGTGTGGTTCTGAATTGTGTAACCATTTTCGCAATTACAAAATATTTTGGCACCCATTCCATTCCTCTCTTTTTCTTTACATATGTCCACTGGTTAACAAATATATGTATGTGTTGACATAACATAACTTCAGAAGTCGTCTTGGTCTCTCTACAGGGTATGTTGGCTTATTATACATGAGCCTGTCGCTCTAACTTCAGCTCAGACATCTCAAACAAAACGAAATATGGAAAAATATTTCTTTTGGCGACTTACTCTCTGCAGTCCTCTGGCAAAAGCTCTGAGAATAAATAAAATGGCAATGAAAAGTTTCTCAAAAATCTGTCATTCGAGGTTGCCTTTTAACTCATGGATAAATTTAGCACACGCAACATGTGTGATGTGAGAAGCTAGGTGGTAATCTAGGTGGGTTATAATGACCAATGGAGTGAGCAAGTCTAATATTTCCTTTACGTAGGAAATATAATCGCTTTTATTTATAATTAAAATATGTGCTCGTTAAGACACACTCTTTACAATGTTAAAGTACGTTAATGTCCGTACGAGCGAGCAACTTTAAATTGTTGGTGATTATTTTAATTCTATTGAATTTAAAAGGAACCCTTTTTCTGCAATTTAGCCTTTATCAACTCAACTCAACTCAACCGGCTAAGAAACATGTTATTGCACGAGTTTGTAATTAATCACTAATGGATATCGTAGCCACATAAAATCTTTTTCACATTCTAAAGAAGAAGAAGTAGAACAAGAACAGAACAACAACAATAAACTCTTGTAATTTTTCTAAGATCATTAGAGGAAAAGGAAATTTAGTTGCAGGGCTTAAGATTAATTTAATAGAGATTCCAAAATGATTGAAATTCTTTAACAAGTACATACATGTTATGTGAAAGGCATTCTAAACGTAATTATTTTATTATCATTTACAGTTTGCGTCAAAAATGGCACCGTCTATAAGTCTGGTTCGGCCATGTCATCCTCTAATCTCTGCAGCTATTGCTATTGTATTGGTAAGTACGATGATGAGATACTTCTCGATTTTTTTATTTTTATTTCAACTTGTATTTCTCTTTCCCTTTCGCCTTAAAGGTGGCAGTGAAAAATGTGTCAAGCCGAAATGCATGCTGCCAGTGGAGGGCTGCAAACCGATATTCGTGGATTCTACTTGTTGCCCTGTACGTTACGACTGTAGTACCAAACAAACGGGCAAATCATCACAGGAAGTTCGTTATAGGAAGACGTCAAACAAACATTATATGCGTATGTCACAACGTCTGCAGCGTAATCGTGGCTGCACAGTGGGCCAACAGTTCTATGCGGAAGGTCAAAAGATGAAAACCGACAAAGATAAACCGTGTGATATTTGTTTCTGTATACGTGGTCAACGCAAATGTGCCCCAAAAAAATGTGCACCTGCATTACGCAATTGCATACCGGTGGTACCCAAGGGGCAATGTTGTCCCTCCAGCTATGATTGCGGCAGTCAGAGAGATTATCGAAGAGCACAGAACTCACGACAATTTAATCTATTCTCCTTATTATTTGGCAAAGATGATGAACTGAATGGTAGTGCTACCACCGATATAGCCATACAATATCCCCATGATAGGGATCCGGCCATAGCAAGGCCTGTAAAGCAGAAAACTGCAACGACTGAAAGAAGTATTTTTGATACCATAAGAGAAGGATTAGAATTTATTGACAGTAATAACAATCAAATGCTGAAAGATAATGAGGATTTGTTAACAGAAGTCAAGCATGTACGACCCTCACCCACACCTATACCTCTAAGTATGCTTAACATGCCCAGTACAACTGAAGTAAATTTCTTTGATTTGCTATTAGGACCCTCACAACCTAATAATCACAATACAAAAGCGTCTGTGGAAAACACTGAATCATCTGGGGATGAGGAAACAACACCTACAAGTACTGTAGTGAATTGGGTGGATCTATTGCTAGGGCCAGATGAGGAGGATGATTTGAAAAATTCTGACAATGGACAGGAATTAACAAATTTTGAAAGTACAACAACCACGGAAGATAAGACTACCACAGAGGAGCCAAACACCACTGAGGAAACGATAACAATGGGTGAAACAACACCCACATTTGCCACTACATTGGCTGATACCACAGAAGAAATAAAATCTACACATTCATCCAAAATTATTACGGAGAATACAACCAGAAAGTCACCTGCTACTACTAAGACGACTTCCAGCTCGACTACCACTACTAAAACAACAACAACTGCGCGACCCTCCAGCACTACAACAAGAAAACCTGTAAAGACCACCAATTGGCAAAATAAATTTAAGACACAAACTCTGAAACCTATTTTGGAACCTGTTAAGAATTCTACTCATCAAAAATCTGGTTTTTTAGCACAATTACTAGACGGCTTAAGTGATATTTTACAGGGCGAGAATAAAACAGGTCTCAATAGCCAGAAGCCTTTGAATTTAAAATTGAATTTCAATAAAACCACCACCACCACCGCTAGCAACACAGTTAAATTACCCACACCCAAGCCCATGCCGATGTTCAAGCCTTTGCCGATGGATAAGACGTATACGCGCATTAATTCGAAAATTGCCAATTTAACCATAAAACCGCCCATCATTGCCACCAAAGATACAATGAAAACTACTTTCATACCATTGCCACAGCGCACTAAAAATAATTCAACAAAACCGTTGCTTAATACCAGCAAAAAATCTGAGACCAGCACTTTAAAGCCAACAACCAGTAACCAGGCGAAGTTAACAACAACCACTATCACCACCACCACCACCTCGAGCACAACGCCTGCAGTTCAAATTACCACAACTACAGAGAAACCTATCACTAAAACAACAACAACAACAACATCAACTACTTTAAAACATGTGCTAATAAAAAGCAATCCTTCAATATTAGAAGCCGAACCTTTAGATGAAGAAGACCTGTCACATACATTACCACCCAGTTTACCGAATTTAAAAATCATACCATTCTTGCCTACCGATGCTGTCAAGGCTGATCATAATACTGGTTCTTCTTATGATTTCTATCATCCTTCTGCACCGACCATATCTCGTATAGATTACGATCTCTACGATGATGCCAATTTATATCCTTCGATAACCGAAAAATATCCCCTCTATCCAGATCTGGAAGATGGCAGTAAGGCTGAGTATATTTATAAATTCAATGTTGAAGGACCAGATTCTTTAGTTTCCTCTAATGCGGGCAAATTCGATGGTACTTTGGGTTCGCCAGCATTCCTGAAATATGATTTTGCTGGCTCCGCTGCTGCATCAGCTGCAACGAAAGGCTTTTCTCCGCCCACCAAAACAGAAGGTGGCTTTATGCCGAAGGAGCCTTTAATTTTAGACGACGATGAGCACGGTGATGTTAGTGTCAAAGTGGGCGATAGTTATCATGTTACTCAACATATTATCGATATAACAACGTCATCGCCGGATGTATTGAATGCAACGAAGGTGATTGGTAAGTAATTAGGAGTCATGAATTGAGTTATTCATTCATGTTGAGTTTGAGCAAGAATTTGTTTTCTGTTATAATAGCTCGCTGGTCCATTAGCTAACCTTTTCTGTGTCTTACGTCGCGATAGTATGTTATCATTCGATAATTCGAAGTCGCCTTAGTCTAGTAGGTAGTGTGTGGGCGTATTAGACATGAGGCCTCGGTTAAAACCCCAAGTCAGACATCTCCAACTAAACTACAGACATCAAAACGAAATATGAAAAAAAAATATTTCTTCGTCGACTTCCGCTCTCTGAGAATAAAATAAAATTGTTCAAAATCGTCTTTAAACTGTGTTATCACCACTCATGTATAAAATTAAGACACACAACATAAGTGGTCTGAGAAGCTAAGTCGGAATACTGACTAAAGGGTTGTAATGACTAATTATGTATGCATGTATGTATTCTATCATCTTGCTTAAAGATTGCAATCCCCAAAAATAGTAAACCTAATGACCCTGTAAACGATTAGACAACAGCAATATGTTCCGTATTTTCCAAGGGGCGTGGCAAGGTGCGCTTTTATCGAAACTTATAGATGGAATTCAATTGAATGAGTTCTGGTTGTATTCAGGGTTACCAGATGGTGCCGTTTTCTCTCGATTTCTTTTCTTACTTACTTTTCTGCTGATGAGAGTAATATTTATAATTCATATTATTGTTATCGAGCCCTTTGAAGCTGTCTGCTACAGTTCGCTTATATGGTCCTACAATTCTCAGATTTTTCATGTCCATTTATCCCATTTTGGATGTCTACTTGAAGGATACATCGATTTTTATATATAAAGTCTGGGGAGAGAACTCAAGTTTTAACGAGTTAGTGTTGGGAATTAAATTTCGGGACGTAACAGATCTGGAGTTACTACTGATCCATATATTTTGCCTGAAAACTGAGGTAGTACTACCATTTGGTCTACCAGTTCAATGGAATGGAACTATAGGTGGAGGAAATTAATTTTTAGGAGTCAGCACTGCACAAAGCTATGCACTGACCATAAATTCTCCAATAATAATTTTTTTGTCCAGTACCCCTCTTAGGAGCATATGGCTTCCACAAAGCATTTCTGCTTTGTTTCCATTTCTTTGTTATATTGTTGTTGATCCAGCTAAGCAGGATTGATATGCTGAAGCAAGTCCTAGTATAATGGCCACAAATAACATCTATCGAGTATTTAGTATAGTGGTTGGAAATCATGCTGATTTGTTTGTTGATAGCTACCTTTCTGCAACTAGGTGGCGGCACAGTCTGACCTTCCTGTGATGTTATCCTTTCTACAATTCCAGATGGTGGTGGGGCTTCTTAGATGGATTACATTGGAGAGAGGGTTGAAGCCACTTAATTTAAAATTCGAAAACCATGATGAACGAATTTTTTTTAACCTGGGCTTTTCGATTTGTAGAGATGCTATTTTGACCATTACATCACGCCGCCACGCGCGGTAGTGATTAGTATTGTATTAAATATCTCTGGAAAGAATATTAGATTCTGGCTGTTAGGACACTGGGTTCTAACGTAATAAACTTCAAGATTGTCATACATCTCGCAAAGAGATATTACATGGGTACATACCGGAGCATATTGGTATCATGTGTAACTGTGGATCTGATAAAAATCGCCAGACGTAGGACAACCATCGAAATTTCCCGTGAATTTTGTGCATTTGGAAGCTTTTAGCATGTATTTAGTAGTCGTGGTCTAGTAGATGTGCGGCCCCAGTTCAGACATCTCCAACAAAACAAAAGACAAAAAAAATACTTCTTCGGCGACTACTGGCAAAAATTCTTGCAGTAAATAAAATTGCCATGAAAAGCTATTCAATAAAGTCTGTCATTCCGAGTCTCTTTTAAACAGTAGGTAATGACACTTCAGGCAGGATTACGAACCTAGCTCTTCAGACCACTTATGTTGTGTTATGTTAATTTTTTTATACATGAGCGACGCAACCTACAGTTTTAAAGTCGACTCCGACTACAGATTTTTAAGCAAATTTTAGTGGCAATTTTTATTTACTCCCAGAGTGTTTGCCAGAAACCTGCTGAGAGGAAGTCGCCGAAGAAATATTTTAAAAATTTGGTTTTGTTGGAGATGTTTGATCGTAAGTTTGAACTGTGGCCTCACGTCTAATACACACTTGGCCTCACGTCCAACACACTACCCACCAGACTAGGGTTAATTAAGTTTCTTAATTGGATTTTCTCATTGGTTCCATGAGCAGTGGAAAGTATATCTGTGGACTCACTTTGGGCTCCATACCATCAGGTCAAAAAGATACACAGTTTAAAAGCTATTCCAGTAGTTTCCATAACCCATTATATTTTTTTGTGAATATTTACAATAGTAGTCGCCGTAGTCTAGTAGGTAGCATGTCCGCTTATTAGACGAAAAGCCCGTGTTCGAGCCCCAGGCCAGACATCAAAACGAAATATAAAAAAAAAATATTTCTTCGGCGACTTCCTCTCAGCAGATTTCTGGCAAAAACTCTGAGAGTAAATAAACCCGCCATGAAAAAGTGTCTCAAGAAATCTGTCGCTCGGAGTCGACATTAAACTGTAGATCCCGCCACTCAAGTATAATTAAGGCACACAACATGAGCGGTGTGAGAAGCTAGGCCTTAACCTGACTGAAGGGTTGTAATGGCCAATTATGTTATGCTTAACCCCAAATTTAGAAATACTTGACACGCATATAAGGCATATTTCTTTGAATTTAAATTTCCTTTTCTTTAAAATTAAAAACCTCATAAAACCCTCACTTGAATGTTCTAATTGTAATTCTAAGCATTAAAATAATTTTTTTCTTCTTCATAATTTATAGAAATTACAACACCCGATCCCTTTAAAGATGTCATTCGCACTGAACCGCCACCAGATTTGACATCCTTAATAGAAGACAAATTAAAGAATCTGATTACCAAGTCAAGCACAACAATGACAACAAATGGTCAAGTCAATGAAAAACCACAAAATGTGCCAGAAATTGAAACGCATTCTAAGCCAACAGATACAAATCCAATGAATATAAAAACTGAAACCCAAATCAAAATCAAAATGACAGCTACAATGAACAATATGAATAAGAATAGCGACAACAATAATGGTACCGCCACCCAAACAGGATACACAAGCAAAAAATCTGTAGGCCAGCCATATAGGCAAAGTAATGGCGATAACATGCTTGATGAAGCTAATGTTGATGTAAATGACGATGATGATGACGATGTGACTACAATACCACCATTTAAAACGTTGCCTACATTGACTGTACAACAGCAACAATTGATTGAAGGCAATATTACGAAGCCACTAAGTGTGAGTCTAGAATCGGCAACAGCAATGGAACACATGAAACTAAATCGAAAACAAACAATGACCACGAGCACAACAACAAAAATGCCAACAACAACAATGACGACATCGGCCGGTATTAAGGTAAATCGTAATAAAACAATTGTGAACAGCAACACAACGGCACAACGTATAAAACAAACACAACAGCAACAACAAAAACCTTTAAAAATAAAAAATCCAACTTTGAATGTCAGTGAAACGAAAATATTGGCGTCATCATCAGCATCGACATCGACATCGACTACAAGCAAATCATCTTCTGCCACAGCAACAACATCTGGCGGCTCTGTGTCAACACTGAAAACTAAATCCAATGCAACACGACGTGTTGCAGACGCTAAGCCAACAAAACATAATAATAAAACGACCACCAACAATACTGCAAGTAATCTAACAAAAACAACAACTACAGTGAAAAGCCCGGGTAAGCCTGATGGTGTAATAAATATTGAAAGAACCTCTGAAAACAACAGTAGAAGGACAGTAAAGCCAACAACTAAGGCAAATGCAACAACTGTAACTAAAACGAAAATTGCAACAGAAGCAGCAACAAAAACAACAATAACGACAACAACTACATCTACAACGATAAGAACACCAACATTACAAACATTAGCATGGCCGGCAACACCAGCTCCAGTGGTACAACGACCAGTTAAGGTTCAAACCACTATGAATCCATTTTTAATGTCACCTTTTGACAAATTGCCTTTCATGGATGCCAGCTTTGAAGTGAAACGTAGCACGGCAACACCCTCTACTACAACTACAGCCAGCAATGTTAACACCTCCTTGCAACAACATTTTGCAGTGCAAGCAACTATTACCGATGCAAACTATGGCCAAGATGTTGATAATGATGCCAGTTTGCCTTTGGCCGTAACATCGTCTTCTTCTTCCAGACACAAATTAATGGGTTTGGTACATTACAAACATACACTCAATCATTTGGAGGGCCTCGAGCCACAATATTCTCCCTTATCGGCTGCACAATTCTCTCAGGTGTCATCACCCTCGTCATCATCATCAGCATCAACATCAACATCAGCATTAGCGGCTAACACAGCGTCTGTTGCTGCTGCAACATCTAGTACGCCATCGTCTATGAATAGTTTAATTGATCCCACAGGTATTTTAAAATTGGCAGGCTGTAATATTTATGGTAGAATGTATCGTGTTGGCCGCATTATAGTTGAACTTAGCTCACCCTGTTTGGAGTGTAAATGTACAGAAATTGGTGTTAAATGCGGGCCATTAGACTGTTAAAGAATTGCTGTTGCTGTTAAATTTTGTTTTGAATCTTTCACTCGCTGATTTTCATATTTTTTTATACTCACTCATCTAAAATTATATGTTTTAAAGTTTAGTTTGTAGGCCAATTTTAATCATAAACGACTTATCATTACAAAAAGCACTTTGAGACAATCATTCATACGTATAGTATAGTATTCAAACTATAGATTTTAAGAAAGAGTTCTGACAAGCAGGAATGCTTGCGAACGATGCAGATTTAAACGCAAAACGCTTTAAGGGGTTAATATAATATTTATATTAAATTTATAATCAGACAATAAGAAAATGTTCTCTCTTTTTAGTTTAAGTTTAGGTTTAAGCCAAGTTTAAATGTCGTATACTTACAATGTATTTTAGAATGTAAACGCATCATCATTATTATTATTATTATCATTAGTTTAACAATGTGTATTTATTTATAATCAAATGAATATATGAAGAGTCCCCTTATCATAATCTTAATTCATGGGAGTTATTTATTAAACCCAACATTTTTAGGGCCATTATTACAACTTGTCATTAAACTTGGAAGCTTTAATAACGAAAATAAGTTAAAGGTAACTTTAAAGTCCTCTTTAGCTAAAGTTAGTTATAGGTAACTTTAAAGTTCTCTTTAGCTAAAGTTACCTTTAACTAAACCCAAGTTTAATGGCAAGTTTTGTAATAACAAAAATAAGTTAAAGGTAACTTTAGCTAAAGAGAACTTTAAAGTTACTTATAACTAAGTTTAGCTAAAGAGAACTTTAAAGTTACCTATAACTAACTTTAGCTAAAGAGAACTTTAAAGTCACCGTTAACTTATTTTCTTTATTACCACCTAATGTTAAAATAAAGTAAACTTTTTCAAAAATATGGCAATGCCGGAGCAATGTCTATAAAACTGTTCAATTAAACAAGTTTTTTTTTAAACGCAGTGGCAACGACGGGCTTCATTTTGTTTATATTTTAAGCTGCCATATTGAAAATAATATATATAATATGGCAAGTTTTAACATAAACTTAACTTTAAATGCTTCTCAAAATCTGTCGTTCGGAGTCGACTTTAAACTGTAGGTCCCGCTACTCATGTATAAAATTAACTCACACAACACGAGTGGTGTGAGAAGCTAAGACGTTGTACATTGGGTCAATTCGACCTCCTGGTACTGTACTTGTCACAGTTGACAAGTACACGTCCTCTAACCTAACCTAACTTTAAATGTTACCGGCAGAATGATCCTCCCTTTAGCTTAACGCTCACTTCTACCTTATACAATGTTCAGGCATGCACTTTTATTGAGCCAATATTCGATTATTTGAGTACAATATTTTAAGTGTTCAGATATAATATAAGCAATATTCATTTGACAGCTGCTAAACAAAGCAGCTGGTTGTTTCAACAACATTGTTGTTTTTTTTGTCGTTGTTGACATTTTAGTTGTCAAATATCAACAGAAAGTGTTCGGAAAACTGTAATATGCTCACTGAACGTACTTCTGACGGATGCTGTATTTTAAGTTTTAATCAATATTATAACAATTTGCGTAAATGCGCAGTAATTAATTAAAATTTTATATGAAATATTGACCTCAATAATGGCGTTTATTGCGATTTACGCAATAAGAGTGCATGTGTGAACATAGTATTATTGTCCACTTATAATAATGAAAAACAATTTATCTGCCCATGAAAATCCTCACTGTAGTTAACGACAAGTTGTAATAATGGCCCTTAAAGAGATCAACATTTTATTTTTTCTTTTAAATGTTATCCGACGTTTTAGGGCAAAACTCCCTCAACGCCCTTAAATTTAGTTTTTCCTCCTTTTTATTGAATATTTCTATTAATCAATTATTTTTAAAACATATATTTTTATATATTCTACAACATAATTATATTAAGTGTAGTATAGGAAAGTATCTTTATTCTTAACAAATAAATTCTCCAAATATTTATAATTTTTGTTTTCATTTCATTTGAAACTGTTCAGCCGAAAGCTTTATTATCGGAATTTTTAAATCATTTACATACATCAGGGATCAGTAATGAGTTTTCAAAAAGATGACTATATTCAAATCATACTCATAATTTCTGATATTTATACGCATTCATAATTATTTTAATATCATACTCATACTACTCGTATTCAAACTTTGAAGTACTTATCGTACTCATACTTAACAATTCGCATGATGTTGTTGATTTCGACTTTCCTTTACTCAACATTTACAAGAATTACAGAATAAGTATGATTCGTTTATGAACACTACTATACTCACTAGAAGGTTGTGTATTTGTTTTGCTTGCTGTCTTTGTTTTTTCTTTCTTCTTTGTTTTGTAAATGCAACAACAACTAAGACTGTAAATTTTGATGAATGATTTAAATCACTCGAATCATTTATGAATATTATAAGTATTTTTCTAAATTTATGAATCTGAATGAGTAGGCGTATGTAGCAAACATATTTCGAATGTTATGAGATTGATGTCAACGTTCTACTCATACTCATTGCAACCTGCGCTTATAAATCAATGTTGTAGTGAGTACGAATGAATCAGAGTAGTTGAATTTTAATACGGTGGACTCACTCGTACTCAAAATTTCATGAGTACTTATGAGTAGTGTAAAAACGATTCATTGCTGATCTCTGACATACATACATAATTGGTCATTACAACCTTTCAGGCGCGACTAGGACCTAGCTTCTTACATCACTTATGTTTTGTGTGTTAATTTTTATATATGAGGGGCGCGACCTAGAGTTTAAAGTTGACTCCGAACGACGAATGTTTGAGAAACTTTTCATGGCAATTTGTTTTACCCTCAGAATTATTGCTGCTGAGAGGAAGTCGCCGAAGAAATATTTTTTTTCCATATTTCGTTTTGATGTCTGACCTGGGGTTTGAACCATGGCCTTACGTCTGATAAGCCAACACAATACCTACTAAACTAGAATCATTTGGGTTTTGAAAATTAAAAACAGCCCTGAAAATTTGCAATAAAAAAAATGGTGTTCTATGAGCTCATAAAACCGTTAATACGTATCGCTTGTGAAATCATCAAACTACAACGTATACAGTACGGTTTTTGCACATTCCATCCTGAATGATTTATAACTAAAATTTGCCTACGTCCTATAGAAAACATAGCAGAGTGGAAAGAAGAGAGAAACAAATATTGAATGACATTACAATTAAGCTTAATGTTTTTAATTATAATTAAGCTCAATGTATATATAAGTACACACCTCCATATCTAGTTTGAAATATGGTTACATTTTTAAACACAATTAAAGTGTGTCTACAAATGTTTTAATATTTGAATGAAAATAATTCAATTTTATTTATGAAAATTTAATATTTAAAGCACGTTTTTGTAGAAGTGCCTAAAATGTTTATATATTTTTTGTAGACGTTATAGCCATAATAGAGCATCTGTGTAGCATTAGGTAGGGTATTTCAACAAGGGAATGCTAAACTTTGGCATACGATAATAACTATCTGTCAAAATAGTATTCATTTATCCAGTATTTTTTGCCAAATCATTATAGGCGACCATAGACAACGAAGCGTCGTGTTGTCTATTGCCCCGACTCTCACCGAAAAATCATCTTCAACGGTGTGACTCCTCCCTGAGCGAATTTATACGTGAACAAAAGTATTTATCGAATTTGATGCGATATCCATTGACATGAGATCCAAGATCATCTAGTGCGTCCAAATTAAGTCACTAGTTTGTGTGGAATATGGCCGGAAGGCGATATATATCTTTGAGGCAACGGTGAGCCCTATAGATATATGATTACCAACTTCTTTTGGCATGAAATAGATGGTTTGAAATACTGTGACTGTAATCAAGTAGGAAGTGTGTTGGCATACAAAACGTGAGGCCTCAGTTCAAACTCCAGGTCGGGCATCTCCATCAAAACTCCACACATGTATAAAATTAACACACATAGCATAAGTGGTGTGAGAAGTAGATCGTAATCCTGAATGAAGAGCCAATTGCGTATGTATGTAGATGGTCTGGACAAGAGATCAGCAATGAATCGTTTTTTCGCTACTCATAAGTACTCCTGAAATTTTAAGTGTGAGTGAGTCAAAGGTATTGAAATTCAACTACTCTGGTTCATTCGTACTCACTACAACATTGATTTATAAGTACAGGTTGCAATGAGTATGAGTACAACGTTAACATCAAACTCATAACATTCCAAATATGTTTGATTCATACGAATACTCATTCAGATTAATAATTTAGAAAAATGCTTATAATACTCATAAATGAATCGAGTGATTCGAATTATTCATCAAAATTTACAGTCTTAGTTGTTGTTGCATTTACAAAAATAGAAGAAAGAGTGAGACAAAGACAAAGACAGCAAGCAAAGCAAACACACAACTTTCTAGTGAGCATTGTAGTGTACATACTCGAATCATCGAGAGTCGAAATCAACAACATCATGCGTATTGTTAAGTATGCGTACGATGGGTACATTAAACTTTTAATATGAGTAGTATAAGTATGATATTAAAATAAGTATGAATGCGTATAAGTATCAGAAATTATGAGTATGATTCGAATCTACTCATCTTTTTGAATACTCATTGCTGATCTCTGGTCTGGACATCAACGGCATTGGGCCTCAACAATATGGAGCTATGTGCCACATTGGATATTCTCCACGAGCGATTAAAGTGCATTGTCATCTGACGTGAAGGTGATATCAACTGGCAACTGGAGATTGTGCAACATGATTTCGTTAGAATTTTCCTTGTGGCGATTTGGTTGTAAGTGCATGCGAATAAGCAACAGAGGTCCTCAAAGCCAATATAACAGATGCAATCGATCAAGTTCAGTCTGCATTATGTATCAGAGTCAGAGAAAATTGGACATTGAGGATGTGCTGCACCCAGAGAAGCCGTGGCGACATTTGAACAATGTTATTATTAACATCGTAGTGCCGTAGTCTAGTAGGTAGTGTGCTCGCTAATTAGACGTAAAGCCCGGGTTCGAGCCGCAGCCCAGACATCAAAACGAAATATGAAAAAAAATATAATTCTTCGGCGACTTGTTCTCAGCAGATTTCTGGCAAAAACTCTGAGAGTAAATAAACCTGCCATGAAAAAGTTTCTCAAAAAAATCTGTCGTTCGGAGTCGGCGTTAAAATGTAGGTCCCGCCACTCATGTGCAAAATTAAGGCACACAACATGAGTAGTGTTGAGAAGCTAGGCCGTAATCCTGACTGAAGGAACTTTACTCTTGTAGATTATATGTTGACTGGTTCAGGCATCTTGAATAAAACGAAATATGAAAATTTATTTCTTTCAGCGTCTTTATCCCGGCAGTCTTCTAGCAAAAGCTCTCAAAGTAACAATTTCTCATACCCACATACTTCTTCTTGTAAAAAATCTGAAAGTAAATCAAATGCCATTGAAAGTTTCTCAGAGTCTGCAGTAAACCGTAGGTCCCATTACTCATGCATCAATTTAACACACTCTACATGAGTGATGAGAGAAGCTAGGTTGTAATACTGACTAATACTAATACTGACTATTGTAATGACCAATTAAATACGCAAGTATTCCTCCATGGCATCAAAAGTTATCAATGAAGCGCTAAGGATAAGTCCCTATATAAATCGTACAAGTATTTCGAAATTATTATAATAAGTGAATAGCCTAAATGTATTTTTAATTAAATTGGGAAAATTATACATTTTATTGTCTACGATTAGCATTAGAGTGTCTATACACATCCATATGAAAGGCGATTACATGCACAAACAAGTGGTTAAAAAAATTACGTGACAAAAACTTTTAATTGCGTGAAAAATAAAATTCATGCGACAAGTGACAAAATAATGACTGACGGATTATGAAGAAATTATGTAAACATTTAACAAAATTACTTATTAAAAGCACACTTTCATGCAAATATTTAAGAATTTCCTGCTTTAAATTCAAAATTAAAATTAAATTGAATTTAAAAAAAATTGTATAAATGAGTTGATTGACACAAGTTTTTACATTAAAAATTTAAATTTAAACAATAAAAAAATTCATTCATTGTATTATTTAACGTCATGTATGGAGAATACAATTTTTCTCCAATACACGTCCAAGTTGTTGTACGTTGTTGTTAGTCTTGTTTGATGTTCTACTATAAACTAGAAATCCAAAAACTAAACCACTAATGGCACCGGCAGCATGAGCTTCTAAACAAATACGTGGATTTGTATTGTGATTGATGAGTACGTGGTATGTGGTAAAACAAACATCGCTCGCACATAGTATCGTTACAACTGAAATACGCAAATAACGATGAGGCAAATTCTGAAAATTCTAAAATAGAAAGAAAAATAATACAAATTATTAAATAAAATTGAATGGAATAGAATGTTTATGGGTGTGTATGTATGTGTGCTTGATATATTTCCATTTAATTTTGTTCATCATTATCAGTTTATTAATAATGAGTCGTCCTCAACTTTAAAAGGTAAGACCTTTAAAGGGGTATGTATGGTTTATAATATTAGACATGACATACAATGTGTTCCTAGTATGTTATGATATAAATAAACAATTAAAACATACACACGTGCATAGTGTGTGTGTGTGTTCTATTTTTGCTTGTGGCACGCTTCACTAACCTTTAGTAAATGTGGTATATGGCTCATCAGCATGGCATAGACACCGGCCGAAGCACCCATTAGTGACAGTTGTGGTTGCAAATAAAGAGTGGCCAATGAACCAGCAATTCCGCCAATAACGTAAATACATGATACTCTTAGATGACCTTGTTCACTTTCTAAACAGAAACCGATAACAAACTGTTCACAATCACAAACACATAAAAGAGATCGATAGAAAGAGAGAGAGATAGAGGAAAAATGTGTAAAATAAAAACAATTTTTAAATTAAAAATAAATTTTATATTTAAATACCCTACAACAGCTTTAAATTGAGGGATAAGGTATATTAGACTTATGCTAGGAGTTTTTGGAAATTCAAAATCGATAATAAAACACACACGCTCTAGAGTTCATATAACTTACATAAGCATAATTGGTAACTACAACCCTTCAGTTTGGACTGCGACCAAGTTTCTCACACCACTCATGTTGTGTGCCTTAATTTTATACTTGAGTGGCGGATCCTACAGTTTAACGTCGACTCCGAACGACAGATTTCTTGAGAAACTTTTTCATGGCTGGTTTATTTACTCTCAGAGTCTTTGCCAGAAATCTGCTGAGAGGAAGTCGCCGAAGAAATATTTTTTTTTTCATATTTTGTTTTGATGTTTGGACTGGGTCTCGAACCCGGGCTTTACGTCTAATAAGCGAACACACTACCTACTAGACTACTACGAATTAACTGTGAAAAAAATGAATCGAATATGGAAAACGGCCATTAAAAATCGGATCACGTATGACAATAATAAGTCGCCGTAGTTTAGTAGGTGATGTGTTGGTTTATTAGACGTGAAGCCACGATTCAAACCCCAGCTCAGACATCTCCAACAAAATGAAAATAAGCAGATGGCTGGTAAAAACTCTGAGAGTGAATAAAACTTGCCATGAAAAGTTTTTGAAAAATCTTTCGTTCGGAGTCGACTTTAAACTGTAGGTCCCGCCACTTATGTACTCATGTACACCATATGGGTGGTTTGAGAAGCTCAGTCGTAATCTTGACCGAAGGGTAATGACCAATTATTGGATATTGTATTGGATGTTCTGAACAATAAAGATATGTATGTAGTTTTAACAGGGCTATGTTACTTTTCTCACAGCTCATGCCACGTTAGATATACTGCACGAGCAATTTTAGAGCATGGTCATCTCATTTGGAAGTAATTTAAACTGGCCACCAAGATCGTGAAAGTCTTAGGTCCATGGGAATAAGCTTCATATCACAGCGGTTCCATAACACAGCAGTCAATATTACTCATGCCATTGGTCAATTTCAGGCTGGTTTGTGTGGCAGAGTTATGGAAAATTTAATATTTCGGATGCGTTTTACTCTGAAAGCCATGGTGAAGGGACTGCATAAATTGTTAAATTTTTTAAATGATTATTCCACTATTTTTGTTAAAAAACAAATTTCCTGACATCCATATGACTTGAAATAAAATTCTACAGTATTTTATCAGACTTTGTCTTGTAGTCTAATGAACAGCCTTGAAGATTTTGGAAGAAATTAAGAACAATTTATATCAGATGCATACGGGAGAATGCATCATATATATAACCTAAACGAGATATCGTTTAGACTATATAAAGTATTCTTTAAGGTCATGTATGACCCTGTTATTAAACCTCTTGAGGATACCTATCCAAACGGCACAGACTAAGAACTTTTGCCTGTTAATGGCAACATATTTAGTGTTACTACGTAGTTCATCAGTGTTGAAAAGAAAGCCGAAAAATACGGACATAAAGCTATTGTTGTCGAGAAAGCAAGAACTCTTCTAAACTTTTTGAATGCCTAAGAACACGACTGAAATTCGGGTTTTTTTTTAATAATATTTTAAGGGTACTGCAAGTTCTTCTTAAACCAACATACATATTTCCCTAAAATAATTTTTGTATTATTCAAGAAACGTAAAATATGATACAATTTCACTTGTAATCCATACTCGCTGACACATGATACCAATCATGTGGAAATACACATCAATACTTACACTATACGGTTAATCGGTTTGTACTTTTTATTTGTAAATATTTTTTTTTTTCTTTTATTCATTTTAAATTATTTATTAAATAAACAAATACCACTCACCTGTAAACACACGTTCATCGATAGGTGCAACACATCTGAATGCAACAGCATGTAAGTAAAATAACGCCAATATTCGTTTGTTGTTTCCGGCATAAATATTAATTGTTGACGTATGCAGGTATTCATAAGCCAAAATAAAGTGATCTGGCAAAAAATAAAAAGAATATTCAAAATTTCTTGAAATAATTTAAGAAATATTCAATAATTCGTTATAGGTTTCCAATCAATTCAATGCTTATTTCATAATTAAAATAACAGGCCTATTGCGTATTGATTTTCTGTCCTAACCATCGTTAAGAGAATCCATTAAACATGTAGGAAGAGAACAATGAAATCATGTTTTAGTCAATAATGTCTTGCCATGACATAAATTTAACATGGATCAATACGTCCATATGCAATACAATGCGCTGCTGCTGATAATGCAGTTTCAACCACAAGAGCGTAACAGATGGACAGACAAATTAACATCAACAGAATAAGTGATTAATGACATTAAAACAAGAATATCCAAATAAGCAATGAACCATTCAATCAATTCTCTGCAAATAATGAATATTTAAAGGCCAATAGGAAATTTGCCGTGGGAGTTTACAAAAATTATTTTGAATAGGTTTTCTGTGAAAAAACACGTTTAATGGGCAAAACCATATCTCTTCTGTCTATTGTCCTCTCTGTTTTAGATACTCTATGAATATATTGAAGTTACCGTAATCTAGTAGGTAGTGTGTTGGCTTATTAGACGTGAGGCCTCGGTTCAAACCCCTGGTCAGACATCTCCAACACAACGAAATAAGAAAAAAATATTCCTTTGGCGACTTCCCCTCAGCAGTTTTCTAGCAAAAAAAAAAACAAACAAAAATAAAACTGACATGAAAAGTTTCTCAAAACTCTGTCGTTCGGAATCGACTTTAAATACTAGGTCCCGCCCGCCAGACATGTATAAAATTAACACACTTGACATAATTGGTGTGAGAAGCTAGGTCGTAATCCTGATTAAAGGGTTGTAGTGACCAATTGTATCGCAGAGGCAGGGACCCTATTAAGCACTGATGCAGCAGCCTTGAGAGTATTCGAGAGAAAAGTAAAAGTTGGCGATGATTTCTGCATTCGATCCAACAGTAAGCTGTATGAGCTCCTCAACGACATAGACGTTGTGCAACGTATTAATATCCAGCGGCTGCGCTGGCTTGGCCATGTCGTTCGAATGGAGGACGATGCTCCGGCGAGACTGGTATTTGATGCGGGGATCTGCGGAAGTCGGCAAAGAGGACGACCTTGCATCCGTTGGAAAGACCACATCAAGGAAGTCCTATCATCGATTGATGTGACCAGCTGACGTAGGCGCACAAGAAGCTGAGGCACCTGGAAGGATGTGTTGCGGCAGGCCGAAATCCTTTAAACGGGTTGTTATGGCCAATTAAGTAAGTATGTAAGTAATGACCAATTGTGTATGTACATATTTATGTATGATTATATTCTATTAGACTGATCGTTATTAACTTCTGAAACTAATAACACCGGGCTTTAAACAAACGTGTGATCGCCTCCATGTTAGGCTACAACAACATCTTTCTCGTTAAAATTCTGGGAAATCTAAAAGTATGTTCTTTGTACTGCGCCATTGGTAGTGTAGGTTCAGTTGAAACTAAATCGCGGTTAACGCTAGTCTAATTCTAAACACTTCTCCCTATGCAGGCTGCTGCCAATCCTCACATAGCCTCTTTTTTTTAAAGCTAACCATGGAGCCATCAGGATAAATACACATACGAGGAAGAATAGTGGTTTCGAGTCCCTTCTTTATATAGAAAAAAAAACTCACTACACAAAGTTCTCATCAGGCATTCACCTATCTCCATAACCTCTATTCTTAGGGATTTGCAACCCACAAAGGCACTAAATATGCAAAAATGAATCCAAAACTGGGTGATGCTTTTTCCAAAGCGTAAATTTGTGCTCCACTTACATCTGCGGTTGTTAGAAGCATTACGATTTCATGACGATATCATTGGATGACGCCAACATATTGATTAATAAGTTAGCAACGCCACCCTCTAATGCCAATCGACCAACGGGTTCCACTGTGCCTCACTTACATCCAAAGTTGTTAAAAGTATTAGGATTTTACTCTTATCGAATGGTGACAAGACATTGATTAACAAGTTAGCTATGCCACTTTCTGATCTCAATCAACATACGGGCTTTAAATACTTTCCAGGACTTTTACTAATAATGGGCGCTAGCCTTAAAGCTTAAGAAAATATGTATTCTCTTCGATTGGCGCCAGATCTTTGATTAACAAATCGACTATATAATACAAGCAGGGTAGGTTGGGTTAGGTTAGAGGACGTATACTTGTCAATTAAGACAAGTACAGTAGCCGGAGGTCGAATTGAGCCATTGTACAACGTCCTTAAAGAGGGAAGGATAATAGAGGGAATAGGATAAAAGGAGAGGATGTAGGAAAGGGGGAGAATGGGAAGCGGAGGAATTACACAGACTAGACATAACAAAAAGGGAGAGCGCGACTACACTGATGCAGCCCTAGCACCTCTCAACCAGCATAAGCCACTAATGAGTCTGTGGAGAACCTTGATGTCGGCTCTCGACACAGAATTCAAATTCTCAAAGAAAGCCCTGCCAAGGGTCCTCAGCCTCAACCTTCCAAGAGCTGGACAGTTACGGAGGAGGTATTCGATAGTCTCACCGTCACCGACCTAATCTTGCAGTGCCCCCTGATAAAACCGACAACCAACCTTAAGCTGGCCTTTTCCAAGCCCACCAGCCAACCTGTTCTCTTACTGTCCACAGCAGGCCATAGACATGTAGAAACAAAACAACCCGATCCGTTCAATCAACGCCTCTGCTCTTCCTCCTCGGCACATCCATTGATGAGGCCGTAGAGGTGGCCGACTGCGGGGTCAATACCAACTATTAAATCGCCAGCAGAAAGCGAACCTAACCTAGCGAGGGCATCCGCCGTCTCATTGCCCTGTATTCCGATATGACCCGGAACCCAGCATAGACGGATAGGGTCTAGTCCAAAACCCCTCAACGACTCCTTGCACGTGCGAGCGAGCCATGATTTGCACCAGACCGACGCAATGGCCCTTAGGGCAGAAAATCTACAAGTAACTCTGAAATCTTTTATGTGGACACAAAATACTTCTTCAAGGCCAAATACTTCTAAAACTCTCAACCAGATTATTAAGAATCGCTTAATGCGGTTGTCGTTCATATTGGATAGTAATGGAAGTGGAAATGTCCCTATTGGGTCTTTTATAATCATTTCCGTCTCTGTTGCATTCAACATTAACAAAACTTGCCACAATTGTGAATTATTTTCAAAAACGAAAACTTATTCAGGCTTATAGAGAACAATATTTTTCGAACAATCGATCAACTGCAGACAATAGGCAAAAAAAACGGCAACCACACGCTTCTTATTGTCAAACCCAACAAATTTGTATGGCTTGAACAAAATGGTCCAAAAATCAAAAAGAAAAAAAAAACCAACTGAAACTTAAGAAGTCAAAAGCAAAATGCAATGTGAAGCATAAGCAAACGTCAGTGATAAATCGACACAATGAAAAATCTTCCAATTGTGTGATGGGCTGAATGGCTGGGATGACTGGTGGTTGTTTGGTTAGAAATTCGGTTGGGGTTGGCTTCCATATCATTTAATCATTCATTGAATTTTGTTTTCAATTTGGCATTGACGTTTTGAGTGCGGCGTGGCAGTGGTGGCGGTAAAAATGACGTTTCTTTTTCCAGTATGCTGCTGTTGCAGGCTGCGGTTGTGGTTGCATTAACATAAAATTCACTTGATGCACACACAAATGTTGAAACTATAATACATCGCATCGTTTTTGTCATACAAAATATTCGTTAAAATGGTTTTCTTTTTAATTTTAGCAAATCATTGCGGTTTTATCGCTGATAAACTATTGATGTCAACGTTGTTTGAAATTAAAATTAAAAGAGGAAAAAGAAAAAAAGAAGAAATAAAAACACTGTTTATGACAAATCATGGCAAATGAGTGCCAGATTTGGCCATGCAGCTCATTATATGTTTGAAAACCTTTTTTGATGACAAGTCGACACAATGTTTTAATCACATTAAAAGAAAAAAATGGCTTTACTGCGCAATAATAAATGTGATTGCATAAGTTATTGATTTGGCATAATAAAATCTGATTATGACAATGAACACACACACATTTCAACTGCCCGTTTCTGTGGTAATTATGCATACATACATACATACATACATACTTATATGCATACATACACACTTGGTCGTTACAACCCTTCAGTCAGGATTCAGACTTGGCTTCACAAGTAGCTTCACCTACAGTTTAAAGTCGACTTCTAAAGACAGATTTTTGAGACACTTTTCATGCCAATTTTTATTTATTCTCCGAGTTTTTGCCAGAAATCTGCTGATAGCAGCTTCACCTGTTGAAATAATACATTCTGTGAACAATTTTGTGGTTTCTAGGCACTGGGAGGCCTTAAAATATGATGCGCCATCTATCGGTTTAAATTGGAACCATGGATTATTGCGAATCTGCTAATACTTATGTCATTTTCATCTTATTGGGTACGTTACTAAGCAAAATTGCCGTATTTAGTGCTCAGAAAACCCACATGTGGTCGTTCAGAGGCCAATGCTACCAATACCTTCTTTCTGGTCGCTTTAGTGTAAATCTTATCTGGGTCTCCGGGCACTGTAACTTAGCGGGAAACTGTAGAGCCGACAAGCTTGCCAGGGCTGATGCACTACTTCCGGAATCCTCTTCAATCGACTTAGGAATGCCACTTGCCTCTTTCAAGCTGGTCATCGCGCGGAAATTCTTTCGAAACGCCAATCTATCCTGGGCCAATGAGGAGTCTTTTTCCAACGCTAGGCTCACTTGGCCCTGAATGGATAGAAGGCACACCAACCAATTACTTGAACTTAGTCGTAACATCTCGATCACAGTGGCCATGCCTACAGATCATTGTGTCATGAGAAGAGATGCGGAAAAAATGCAGCTTCCGTTTAACGACTTCTACCATGGGTGCAGATCTGCTGAGGAAGAGAAGACTGTTATCCACTTTCCTTGTCAATGCCCATCTCTTGAGACGCGCATTTGGCTCTCCAATACTTGCTAACTTGACGCAGCTATCGTCCATTGATGTCTAGGGTACAGCTTCGTTTATCGAGCTTTCGGGCTGGTTTTTCAGCGTGGGTAGTCGCCTTTGCGCTGACCTGGCTTGTAGCTTGGGGCTTGTGGAGCAAAGGCATCATTTGAAAATGAAGACGGCGCCACCATTACAGTCAATGGAGACACCTATCGCACCCTGATAACCAAATTTTTGTTCGCACTCTTCATGGTATTGATGTCAACGATGTTCGGTTTCAACTAGCCGACAGATCATGTCGCAATCAATTTATTGCGCCAAACGTTTGATGGCCGTTTAATTACTTGACATGTTGATGTCAATTGGCCGCCAAGAAGCTGCGATGTGACACCATTGGACTATATTCAGTATGATTCCGTTAAGGAAAAGTGTTATGCCGACAAACCAGAGACAATTGAGCATTTGAAGGCCAACATTCAAGATGTCACTGCCGAAAAAGTGCCCGAATTTTGGTCCGATCGAATGAGGTATTGCGAGGCCATCAGCGGCAGCCATATGAATGGAATAATATTCCATTTCTAACAGAAACAATTCTGCATAGCAAAAATACAGATTTTTTGCAATTCATCTGAAGTATGGCGGCAGTATGGAATCTCTCCTCCGATCGAAATCGTCTGCCTGTTCATTATCCTGAGAAGCTAGGCCGTAATCCTGACTGAAGGGTTATGATGGCCAATTATGTACATATGTATGTATGTTCATTGTCCTGAATTCTAACATAGTCTGGTATGCAGCGAAGTGCGGCAATATTTTCGCCGTCTAGTTGATTCAGTTTGCTTTGAGCTTCCCATACTAATTTCTAGTCAATCATATATGTAAATGAGACTCATAAGAATTCAATGGTTAGACGGCGGCTTGACTGCCAGATGGTATGGCCTTGTCGCTTCTTCTGCAACTTCTGTTCAAGTCACTTTAAAAATTGTTCACACACCAAGCCTTTCATTAAGCGAATGTCACCGAAATTATTTATTCGCTTAAAAGACCTGTTGATGCCATTACATACATAATTTGCCATTACAACCCTTTCCTGACGATCTAGTTTCTCACACCACTTATGTTGTGTGTTTTAATTCTGCCCCGAGAGACGAGCTCTTCAAAGTCGATTTCGAACGACAGATTTCTGCGTGAATTTTGATGGCAATTTTATTTACTCTCAGAGTTTTTGCCAGATATCTGCTGAGAGGCAGTCGCCGAAGAAGTATTTCTTCAAATTTCGCTTAGTTGGAGATATCTATTCTGATGTTTGAACCGGGGTTTCACGTCTAATAAGCCAACAAACTATCTACTAGACTACGGCGAATACATTTATGCCATTATACCTCGAAAATATCGTCCACCCACGGCTACTCCGTGTGCAAGGCAACTGAAACACTCAATTTTCCTTAAGCTAAGATTACAACCTAGCTTCTAGCAGCACCCTTGTTGTGTGCACTTTAATTTTATTTATGGGTGGCGGGAACTACAGTTTACAGTCGCCTCAGTATATTTGTTTAAATTTCGTTGTGATGCCTGAACTGGGAGTTGAACCATGGTCTTTCGCCTAATAAGCCAACACACTACCTACTAGAATACGACAAATTATTTTCATGATGGTAAATAAAAATTTAATAAAATGTAGACATTTTCATGTGTCCCTATTATACCGACCACTACTGTTTTTCTGTCACACTTAATCTTTACACGATAATATGTTCTCATTTGAATACATTACCATGTATTTGTATTTCCTTATTTTTTTGGTATCAGTAATCGGTATACGCTTTATAAAAAGCTTAAAAATAATAATCTTACATTAACAATAACAACAATAATTATCATTAATAAATGATATTTAATATTATTATTTTGTTATAAAATGTATAAAAACATACACAGCTAGCGACCACAATGCACATCCATACACCCTTATTCACTGCCTTAATACGAGGGGTAACATTAACAAATAATTTGCCGGGATTTTAATTAAGTGATGCAAGTTGATATGTGTTTAACCACCGCTGCTCTCATTTGTTTTACACATTTTGCTTTTACTGTTGCTATTGTTAGTGTAGTTGTTATTCCCTTTTTTATTTAATATTTTTTTTTTTTATTAAACCACAGGTAATTGTGGTCATAAAAAAGTGAAACAAGACGTCGTATTTTATTATTTTGTATTCTATTTAATCTGACTTCATTTGGTCATATTGGGCGAGACAAAGTGACAATTTGTTGCTCCATTAATGCAATTACATGCAGTCGGTATAATAAACATGGTTTATAACTTTAATATTAACATGAATAGTTTATGTGCGTCCTCCTTTATATGACGATACTGTTCACCTGTGTAAATGGCAAGAAGGATACAAAATATGTATCACTGAAATTGTTTAATAATTAAATTACTACACACATATGTACAATGTACATACATACATACACAATTGGTCAGTACAAGCCTTCAGTCAGGATTACAGACTAGCTTCTCACGCCTCTTATGCAGAGATCAGCAATGAGTATTCAAAAAGATGAGTAAATTCGAATCATACTCATAATTTCTGATACTTATGCGCATTCATACTTATTTTAATATCATACTCATACTACTCATATTCAAAGTTTGAAGTACTCATTGTACTCATACTTAACAATATGCATGAAGTTGTTGATTTCAACTCTCCTTTACTCAACGTTTACAAGAATCACAAAATAAGTATGATTAGCGTACCAACACTTAATATTCACTAGAAGGTTGTGGGTTTGCTTTGCTTGCTCTCTTTGTCTTTTTCTTTCTTCTCTTGTAAATGCAACAACAACTAGACTGTAAATTTTGATGAGTGATTCGAATCATTCAAATCATTTATGAGTATTATAAGTAAGTACTTTTCTAAGTTTATGGATCTGAATAAGTAGGCGTATGAATCAAACACATTTGGAATGTTATGAGTTTGATGTCAACGTTGTACTCATACTCATTGCAACCTGTACTTATAAATTAATGTTGTAGTGAGTACGAATGAATCAGAGTAGTTGAATTTCAATACTGTTGACTCACTCATATTCAATATTTCATAAGTACTTATGAGTAGCGAAAAACGATTCTGACTACAACCATTCAGTCAGGATTACGACCTAGCTTCTCACACCTCTTACGTTGCGTGTGTTAATTTCATACATGAGCGACGGAACCTACAGTTTAAAGTCGCGTACGAATAACAGATTTTTTTGAGCATCTTTTCGTACATACATACATACATACATACATAATTTTCAGTTACAACCCTCAGGATTATGGTCTAGCTTCTGACACCCCGCATGTTGTGTGTTTTATTTTATACTTGAGTGAAGGGAACTACAGTTTAACGTCGACTCCGAACGACAGATTTTAGAGAAATTTTTTCATTTCAGGGTTATTTACTCTCAGAGTTTTTACCAGAAATCTGCTGAGTGGAAGTCGCCGAAGAAATATTTTTTTTCATACTTCGTTTTGATGTCTGGCCTGGGGCTCTGACCCGTCCTTTATGTCTAATAAGCGAACACACGACCTACTAGACTACGGCAACTCTTTTCGTGGCAAATTTTATTTTGCCAGAAATCACACGATCACCTATTTATTGTCAAAATTAAAAAAATTATGATAGAAACCTTGTCAACATCTTCAGTATTCACGTTCTCTAATGTCTGCACAACACCATCTCAGCTTTTTTTATGCGTAAAAATAATTCTGTAGTGTGTTAGTTTGTTATATGGGTATTCTAGTTCATCGAAGTCATCAATTCAACGCAAATAAAATTAAGAGACTAATATGATGACTGAATGAACACACTCTGAGAAGAGCACAAGAAAACATTACAAGAAAAATCATAGAATATCTAAGCCAGATGAAAAATTCGAACGCCTACAGATACTTAGAAAAGACATATTAAAGGGGAAATAAGAACAATTGGCTAATTATGAGGAGAGATGAAGAAAATAGTTTCGAACAGTAGGATGTGAATTTCAGAATGTAGGCGTCATCGCTCGATATTTCTTTGAGAAAGTCGTTGGCCAAGCAATTTCTGTAAACGGCGAACACTATAAATCGATGTCTCTCTCTCTCTCTTAATGAGTGTAATAAGAGAGCATCGTCATCATAAATCGATGATTACCAATTTCTTTTAGCCTGGATTGGATAATTTGACACCAAAGACTATATGTCACACAACTCATGAAGCATTGGACATCCTTCACGTGTGATTTGAATGTCATGCGATTTGATCTCACGTGTAGGTAATGTGAAATGGTGTAATTTGTCAACGTTGAACTTTTTCTTGTGGTGTTTTCTCATGTTGCAAATGTAAGCCACAAATCATATTGATTCTTAAAGCCAGCATTGGTCAAGGCATTGGTCAAGGCATTGATCAAACTCAATCTGCATATTGATATCAATATGTCTTTGGTTTATTTCAAAAATCTGTTGCTCAACGTTAAACTGTAAATCTCACCACTCAGATATAGAATTCACACACAACATAAGTGGTGTGCTTTTAAATAAAATCGCTTTATATTTCAATCGAAAATTGTCTTGAACGAATTTGGTGTGAAGAGCAGCCAGATGCAATTCAAGAACAATTTGGTGCCATTTATTAGCTGCATGCAGCATTGGATCATAATTCTTCAAACAAAAAAAATTAGGACTCATGTACATACCAATTACGGCACTGCTGTGGGCAATATTTACATGAAGCATGCTTTTTAAAATAAGTGACAGGCATTCACTTAACACCTCAAATATATCTCTTTGAGTTCTACAAAATTTCTGTTTGTTTTATCTGATTTCTTTAAATTTTCTTAATTAATGCCTACGGTCTGACCGCCTCATATACTATTTAAGAAATAGTATGGTGAGTGTAATGTAATGTAATGTAATAGTAATGGTGACTGAACTGTTTGTGTACCACATTTACCTGTAAGAAACCTATTGATAACATAAACCAGGGCACCTTCCATATGAATTTCCTTTGCTTGAGATCATCAATAAACTCACCGTGTCGCTCTTCTAGATAATCTTTGAAAATATTTAATTTCGTTTCCTTTGGTATTTCATACTTATCACAGAATATGTTAATATCAGATGGTTTACTATCGTAATTTAATAAATTTTTATTCAAATCCATTTCATTGTTATCACAAAAATCCTCGGTATTTTTATTATCATTGATCATGTTGATGGAATTTCTACACTTAAATGTTATAAGAATTCAAGTTTTTTTTATTAAAATTTCATCAATCTTATCTGTAGGAAATACAATACAAAAGTATGCTTTGTTTAGCTCTTCTTATCACTTGCAACTACAACAACAACAATATTAATAATAACAATAACACTGATTATCTCTTGTTAACCGTATATTGAACGCTTTGATTTGATATCGTATTTGCACTTCAATTGTTATAAATAAATGCACTTCAGTTCCGATTAACAAACAAAAACAACAACAATAAATTTATTGTTGTTGTTTTTGTATACGTATTGTTATTAATATTTATTTAAACAAATACAATTTCTGTATTGTTGTTGTTATAATTTTTTAATCAGTGACTTGTGTCTTGAGGCGTTTTAGCCACCATCGATGATCATCGACGACTGTCAGTTGTTTAAATAAAATTTATGGATTCGCAAAATAAAATCTTGTTGGTGGTTGTTGTTGTTTTTTTGTTTTTTTTATCGATCGTTCGATTAAAGATTTTTCCAATCGCAAAACAAAAGCGTAACGGCTACAATCATTATTTCGGTTGTGTGTGAGGGGGCTTTTGTTTTATCGGCGTATTGTTATTGTTGCTACAATTTTGGATGATTGTATGAATCATGAAATGATCACAAAATTAACAGTAAATATGATGTTGAGAACACAAAGAATGAAGATCTGTAATGAGTAAAAATTTGAAGCATAATTTTAGTTGCTTATGTGCACGATCTGTGGTTCAAGTCTCTACTAGACCACAATATGTATTTGCTTTATTAAAGGTAAGAACAGAATACGATCGTAACTACAAGAGAAAACGCAGTCCAATAAAATGTCAGTATGTCAAACACTGTCATTTCATTGTTTACATTTCGTTTTGAACGATAAACAAGCAGCAGCAATTGAAGTGAATTGAATTTTATTATTTACGAAATTCATCAGAGTATGGCAACATCATTCAGAGATTGTGAGCACTCAATTGACAGGTTGAGAAAAAGCGATGCTTTGTATTCCTGAGCAAACGTACCAGAGGTCAACAATAAATCGTTTTTTCGTTACTCATAAGTTCTCATAAAATTTTGAGTATGAGTGAGTCAACAGTATTGAAATTCAACTACTCTGATTCATTCGCATTCACTACAACATTGATTTAAAAGCACAGGTTGCAATGAGTATGAGTACAACGTTGACATCAAACTCATAACATTCGAAATGTGTTTGATTCATACGCCTACTCATTCAGATTAATAAATTTAGAAAAATACTTATAATACTCATAAATGATTCGATTCATCAAAATTTACAGTCTTAGTTGTTGTTGTATTTACAAAAAAGAAGAAAGAAAAAGGCAATGACAGTAAACAAAGCAAACAGCCTTCTAGTGAGTATTGTAGTATTTATACTCGAATCATACTTATTTTGTGATTCTTGTAAATGTTGAGAAAAGGAGAGGGGAATCAACAACATCATGCGTATTGTTAAGTATGAGTACGATGAGTACTTCAAACTTTGAGTATGAGTATGATATCAAAATAAGTCTGAATGCGTATAAGTATCAGAAATTATGAGTATAATTCGAATCTACTCATCTTTTTGAATACTCATTGCTGATCTCTGATATGTATAGGGTGTTTTTTATAGAGGTATAGAACTTTAAGTTGGCATTACTTTTCAAGATGGCGACCGATTTAATAGCTGTCAAGTGATTTATTCTCAGTTTGGTTTGGCAATTCATCATGAATAGACTCACGCCTGAACAACGCTTGCAAATAGTGCAATTTTATTTCGAAAATCATGGTTCTGTTTAGCGATGTTTTGTTTACTGCCGCATTTGGAGTGAAGGTAATCCTCAAGTGTATGTGGAAACACCGTTACATCCAGAAAAATTGACTGTTTGGTGCGCTTTATGGGCTGGTGGAATCATTGGTCCGTACTTTTTCAAAAACGATGGTGGCCAGAACGTTACAGTCAATGGTGATCGGTATAGAGTCATGATTACTAACGTTTTCATTCCTGAATTGAATAACCATGATGTAAAGGAGATGTGGTTTCAACAAGACGGCGCAACATGTCACACAGCTCGTGCCACAATAGATTTATTGAAAGACACGTTTGGTGACCGCCTAATTTCACGTTTTAGACCTGTGAATTGGCCTCCAAGATCTTGTGATTAACACCGCTGTGATTTAACACACGCTTTCTGTGGGCTATGTAAAGTCATTGGTCTATGCGGTAAAGCCACAAACGCTTGACCATTTGGAAGACAACATTCGCCGTGTTATTGCCGATATACGGCCACAAATGTTGGAAAAAGTCATCGAAAATTGGACGTCCAGATTGGACTACATCCGCGCCAGCCGTGGCGGTCATATGCCAGAAATCATATTCAAAACGTAATGCCACAAGATTATCTTTCGGACAAATAAAATTCATGTCAATCGAATAATCCATCGTTGTTTTATTGCAACTTAAAGTTCTATACCTATATAAAAAACACGCTTTACAATACATAACCCGAAACTACGTTGCGAACATTCGGTATATCGGTTTGTAGAACATATCGGTTTGTAGAACCGCCTGAGTTATCAAAGCGTTGTGGAGCCCTTGGCACGATTAGGCTGGTGGCTTGTGTTTCGCTGCTTTGTCGATGCTTCAACAGAATTTTCTCGAGGGAAATGAATTTGCTTTCGCATAGTTTCCAGTGGCATACGTGTATCATAGAGACAAGACCCGTTAATTGTCGATTGAGTAGTGGATCGCACAACGCATTACATTGAAAATTCGTTCCTTAGCCGCACTATACATACAAATGTATGTAGAACTCTTTTTCTTAAGAAATATATACAGATTTAACTGCAATCTCTCTTTTTTCCCTATCATGACATATTTTTCCAATTCTAACAGTATACATTTTATTAGTAGAGGCCATTCGCTTTGTGTTGGTCATAAACAAAACAAATACAAAAAATTCCTCTTCCGATCGAAAACTTTTCGAGTAGGCCTAGCAGAGAGACTGTGACCAATGAAAATCGAAATTGTTCAATGGATATCCATGTAGTTTAAAGAAAGAAACCAACTTACTTACTTATTTGGTCATTACCACCCTTTAGTCAGGATAACGATCTAGCTTCTAACACCACCCATGTTGTGTGTGTTAATTTTATACATGAGTGACAGGGTAATTTTATTTTCTCTCTCTATCTCTCAGATTTATTGCCAAGATCTACTAAGAGGAAGTCGCCTTTTTTTCAGATGCCTTGCTGTGGCTTGAACCATGACCTCATGACTAATAAACCAAAACACCACCTACTGGACTACGGCGACTTCGAGGACACACGCATTTTTTATTCATACAAGTTAAGCACTATTGCACGTACGTACCAACCAACAAAACCGTTTTGTAAAAGAATTGGAGATTATTTAGTTAAACGGAGGTACTTAGAACACTTATGTTAACGTTGGATATTAGGAACGGCCCTGACTAATTTATTAATAAAACAATTTCCAAAAATTTCTCCATACCCTGAAACCAATATAAGACTTACCATTGAATGATCCGAAGTTTTTCCACGGCATTTTTAGATGAGGGCGGAAACATAGGTGACTTTCGTTAGAGAATTAATGGAAGTTTCACTGAAATCTCCGGATCTTCAGAGCAGAAGTCCGTAATCGTACTTTTAATATAAAATTTCTAATTTAGTAAGCAAAGTAAGTTGAGAAGCTAGGCCGTAATCCTGACGAAGGGTTGTAATGGCCAATTATGTATGTAATTTAGTAAGCAAGTAAGTTTAGTGAGTGTGAGTGAGAGATGAGTCTTCCTAGAATTTTAATATGTCCGACATTGTCACCAGTTTAGTTCAATAATTCGATAGCAGGTCAGAGGTCAATTTAATGTATCAGATTATTCTCTAATTGAAGTGGAAGTGAGTGCAATTCTGATAAGAAAAGTGTCTGTCTGCGTACTCTGTGTATCAGTCTGTAGTGACATGAGTATTTGCACTCTGTCCACCTAACTGAACACCATAAAGCGAGATTAGTTACAACTCGGAACGCTGAAGCAAAATGCGGGTATAATCCCTTAATGAGAGACATCTCCATGAGAGATACTTTAATCTCTTGGATAATGATAGCTAAAGTCGAATTGGGAGAGGTGCTAGATATATGATATCGTCAGATAGAATGCATCAATTCTGTTTGGCTGGATTAATGCCTAAACCAAATAGGAACCTTGAAGACCTGGCTGCATCTAAATAATTGGTGTGCGGGTTAAACCCACGATTTGGGCTTTACTCCTCCAACAGGTCCTCCGAAACGATAAGCAATAAGAATAGAAATGTTTTATCTTCCTAATTTGTATTATCCTTTGGAGTCAACATGAGTTTCTGTGTCATTCATTCATCATAAAATACGATCCTTTTTAGATAGTTTTCAAGCGTGTATGCTTTAGAACCAAAACGCTAATAAATTAATAACTGTGTTAATAGACAATCCCTCAACAACATGTTTAAAGAATTCATTCTTGTAATCCAGATGATAATAAGTATTATGACCTACTTTAACTTTTTAGTTGTTATCACGTAAGTAATGTATTAATAAGTTTTATTCTTGGCTACTTAACTTATATGTATGTATATGCATGTTATCTGTGTCCCCCAAAATAATTAATATATTTTGTACACTTTAATATGCCAAATATCTCACTCATGATTATTTAATTTTTATTGCATGCAATATGAAGAAGATGTTATCAAAACTAATTTCCCTTGAGTTTGAAATCTTTTTCTTGTTATCATTTTTAAAGTTTATCTCCTTTCATTTTTGTGTTGTACTCGTACTTGTAGTTGTAGTTGTGCAACATGTTTTCTTTACTGTTTAAGAGATTAACCTTTAAACGTTTAGAAAAACATGTTAATTATTAACAAAGTGATGTTGTCAATAAAATTTTAATTATAATTAACCTCTCGCTCTCTCTCTCTCTCTTTCTTCTCATAATTAAAACAATTTATGTGATGTGGTTGTGTAAGTATAAGTATTTTTGGAAATAATTTACCACAAGTAAAGCAGCTGTATTCTATAAATTCTTAAAGACTTTGTGGGCTAAAAGAAGAAATTCCACACAGATAATATTGCCTGTAATGACTTTAATGAGCTGTTGAAGGGAAGAAGGGAATATAAAAGTAATTTTATGTTGTTTTCTTTTTAGTGTTCAAAGCAATTGAGAGTAACATGCCTAACAAAGGGTTAGGTGAGTGGTAATCTCTGCATTTCTTTGGACAAAAATGGCATTTAATGCTATTCCCCTCACCAGGCATAGAAGGTAATGTGAAAAGAAGTTCATGAATTTTGCATGAAATTTAAGACATTTTGGCATAGTTCTGGTCAATAATGTACCATTCTGTCCTAATACTTGTTCATGTACTGAAATTTATTCCAAATGTTCAGATATGCACCTCTATTGCGTAAATCGCAATAAACACCATTATTGAGCTCAATATTTCATATAAAGTTTCAATTCATTATTAAGCAATAAATACTCAAATTGTTATAATATTGAGTAAAACTTAAAATGCAGCACTGTCAAAAGTATGTTCAATGAGCATAAAATGTCAACAACGATAGACAAAAAGAAAAATAAAACAAAAACAACAACAAAACAAAAAAACAAAATAAAATAATGTTGTTGAAACAGCCTGCTGTTTTGTCTACCAGCTGTCAAATGAATATTGAATAAGCAGCTGAACTGCATATATTATTGTGCCTGAACACTTAAAATATTGTGCTCAATAAACCGAATATTAACTCAATAAAAGAGCATATCTGAAAATAGTATAAAACTTTAGGCTTTTCAATTGTCAGAGGAGCTGATCGGAATGAAGCTGGAAGCAGCGAGTCACCATTTGCATTAAAAATTATGATTTTATTACGACTCAGCAGAGATATGCATTATTATGGTACTAATACTGAAGTAACCAATCTGGCAGTCAAGTCCAGCAGTCGACTGCTGGAATCACGACTTATAATGCCACGAAAATTTACTTCTGGGTTTACACTGAGTGTAATAATACGTGAGAGGCAAGTCTGAATAGTTTCGCATAAACTCTTTGATGGCTAAGCTGTCTTCACGGACGGTTTCATGGACGGAAATGGGCACAGGAGTAGTTCTCTTGTTCTCTACGTAACGAATGTCAGAGAATAATGTAATCTTCCAGCGGTGTAAAGTGTTTTTAAGACGAAGTTTTATGTGGATGTTTATGCCACGAAACTACTTCGGAAACTTGTACGGAAGAGCTCAATCAATATCAATTAATGTGTATAAACAAACAGCTCTGAAGGCTTTTGGGTCACACCTGATCATAAATACACATAATTGGTCATTACAACCCTTCAGTCAACTTACGGCCTAGCTTCTCAACACCACTCATGTTGTGTGCGTTAATTTTCTACATGAGTGGCGTCACCTACTGTTTAAAGTCGACTCCGAACGACAGATTTTTTGAGAAGCTTTTCATGGCAATTTTTACTCTCAGAGTTTTTGCCAGAAATCTGCTGAGAGGAAGTCGCCGAAAAAATATTTTTCTTATTTCGATTTGACCGAGATGTCTGACCTGAGTTTTGAACCGTGGCCTCACGTCTAATAAGAAAGGAAAGGAAAGAAGTTTTCAAAGTCCTTAGTTCGTTCCATTCATCATTCCTATTTGATCTCCGTTCCTCCTATCCTACCACAAATTGAATACAAATGTCATGTATGGGTTAAGGTCCATTAATAAACTTCTATGTCGCATACAGAAGAAGTGGAGTGCCCGTTGGGAATCCATTAATTAGAGCATTGCCTCAATGCTGCCTTTGGTTTTCTTTTAATTCATAATCCAATGGAACTTGCATAAGGAAAGTAAAGAATCTTGTTCCCAAAAATTGTTCTTAGTCAAGTACAGCACATCCGTTCTAGGCCGATTGATCAATAAATCGTGCAATGCATTAGTAATCCCTCCCTAATCCAAATTAAATTGGCTTAACAAGTCTAGCAGTCTTCAAGTTGACCGACTTTATCTGACTCAACATTGCCCTACAAAAATACTGCTTAACAATTATCAAAACCTTCTGTCCTTAACATGGATAAATATGCAAGAAAGTATGAAATAATTTACACTTAAGACCTTATTCTCTTTAACTAACAGTATTTAATGTAGTAACACAAATCAGATACAATAACCGAAATTTTTTATGGGATTTGCAACATACAGACGTACTACATAGACAGACGTTTATTGCATATCATAGTGGCATGGCAAGCAAATCTTTATTTGTAGTGTTGATTACAGTACGAGTCAGCCAGTAACTATAATAATAAAGACACAATTCATAACTGGAAGATGCCTTTCAATGTGAATGTCTGTGTTTATGTGCATGTGTTAATATTAAAATCATTTTGTATTGCCTTAACAAAACTACAACTACTTTTCATAGTTACTGCTTCTATTCAATACCACAAGCAATAAAAACCACCCTTGATTAGAGACCGAAATCGGCCCCATTGTAGGAAAATTTCGAAAATTTGCTTTAAGCTGCCGAAGTTTATGAAATTTCTTTCTTTTCTTACTTAAAATGGTATTTTAGAAAATCAATACGAGTATTTTATGTTTCACCCATAATTCCTAGAATGGGGCAGTACTTTTGTTTTATCTTTATGTGCTTGAAGTAGGATTAAATTTTGCGAGATAAAATTTATGAGAAATAGAAAGAAACTTCAGTTGAAATTTCATTCATAAGCATTTACTGACATACAATGTAATGTTACAATGTAAATGCATTCGAAAAACCAAAAAATTCCAGTCAGTGAATCTTTACGTAAGGGAGGTAAAAATGAGTCGATTTTTAAACACTCTACTAACAGGTAAAATAATTTATGTATTCTTAGCTTTATATTCTAAATATAAAGGTGTACGGTAGTCTACTAACCATTTGAAGTATAAGGTTTAACTATAATTTGCTTAAAGAAAATTCTATCAAATGCATAAGCAACTGTTTGAAGACTTTTGAATGGCTATTAGAATCCTTAGCTGAAATGGATCTACATTTTCTTTCGGTAAAATTATGTCCGTCTTTTATCTCCTAAATATAATACGGAATTCCTTGGTTTACGAGTTACAATGTGGCGAACTGTAGCTAACGTTCTTAAGATAAAGTTTGCTGTAAATAAGTGACATCACAAATAAACATGGTAGTGAATATGGTGAATTAACATCAGCTTGTAACATTCGAACTCCCACCATCTGAAATGTTTGTTCACGTAGTTGGTGACAACTTCTCTCACATTAATCAGCTCGCTTTACGTGTGGGCACTCCCAAAGCTTATCTGTAGGCTTGCACGGCAGCTTCATCATTAGACTAGGTTGCAGTAGACGAATCATTCGAATGTGAACGATTAACGAAACCTGCAATAATACAAATAAACGATTCGAGTTATCGTTTACAATTTCTTGCCTTAAATAATTCCGCAATGCCCAGCAGGAAGGAACATGCAGCAAATCTGCATGCCTAGCTTTCAATTAATCTGGGAGTTTTTGAAACTCGTTTTCCAGGCGAATTTGTAAAAGCGACGTCTAATAGAGTCAACCTGTTTATACGTAGAAGATCCAATAAATCTCCCGAAGTCAAGCAGTGTTGGCTTTTTACTATCAAAGAGAGCTAACCGGGCTTTTATTACTTGGAAGCCCCTTCACGGCAGAGTGATATCTGCCAGATATTGTAGCAGCCGTCACAATCTGAGTTGTGGCCTCTAAAATGATTTTTAAAATCATTACCAGATTAGAGCAATAACTGAGATCAACCGCACATACATACATAATTGGCCAACACAACCCTTCAGTCAGGATTACGACCAGTTTCTCACACCACTTGTGTTATGTGTGTCAATTTTATACGTGAGTGGCTGTAAGTCCCGTTTAAAGTCGATTCCGACAGATAAAGCTCTTAAAGTTTTTACTAGAAACCTTCTGAGAGGAAGCATGCATTTCGTTTTGTTGAAGGCGTCTGACCTGGGGTTTGAACCGTGGGCTCAGACCACCTACTAGACTACTACGACTTCATGCCTAAGTTCAAATTAATTTGGTAGCTTGCACAACACGTTTTCCAGCCAAATTTGAAAAAGCAATGTCTGATGGAGTTAATTTTTATACTCAGAACAGCCAATAAGCCTCCTGAAGTCGAGGAGAGTTGCCTTTTTAGTCTTATCTGCTGCAGTTTTTGACCTCGCTTGTACAATCTGAAATGTATTCAATGTTTCGCTGGAACGGATTCTGCAGAACGAGGCCTCAAAAATTATACCCAAGATAGGCCAATAAATGAGAGTAACGGTGGGGATCTGGGTATGTTTAATGTTCAAATTGGACCCGGTAACACCAACTTGAACACTCAAGCTGTTGAATATAAAACTGAGAATGACCAACTCAACTCTTCCTAGCAATGTGTACATAAGTAGATTTATAAAGCAACGAGACTATCACCAGACCATCGGAAACCCTTAACTAAACTGAATAAGAATTCAAGCGACGAGAGCCTTTAATCGTAATTTAAGTAGTTATGGACTGCTCCGCCTTTACCACCAAAAGTGATGTCAGTCTGGAGATCAAGCACAGGATCACTCTTGCTAACAGGTGCTACTATAGTTTCAATAGGCAATTGTGTAGCAGAGACCTCTCTCGAATGACAAAACTAATATTTTACAAGACGCTCATCCTCCCAATGCTTCCTTATGGCGCAGAGGCATGGATCCTATTAAGCACTGATGCAGCAGCGTTGAGAGTATTAGAGAGAAAAGTACTACGTGGGATCTTAGGTCCAGTACAAGTTGGTGATGATTTCCGCATCCGATCCAACAGTGAGCTGTATGAGCTCCTCAACGATATAGTCGTTGTGCAGCGTATTAATATTCAGAGGCTGCGCTGGCTCGACCATGTCATTCGAATGGAGGAGGATGCTTTGGCGAGACGGGTATTTGATGCGGGGATCTGTGGAAGTCGGCGAAGAAGATGATATTGTATCCGTTGGAAGGAGCAAATCGAGGAAGCCCTGTCATCGATTGGTGTGACCAACTGGCGTAGGCGCGCAAGAAGCAGAGGCGCCCGGAAGGATTTGTTGCGGCAGACCGAAATCTGTTAATCAGGTTGTTATGGCCGATTAAGTAAGTAAGTATGGACGAGACAAGCGTAAAGAATGGAAGACATACTATCCATTGCTTTACTTACTTGTCTAAAATACTTAGAAAACAATGTCTGAAGATTTTTGCGCATTTGCTGGACAAATTACGTCTCAAACGGTAGACTTTGATAGACTAAATAAAACATCCAAAAATGTCGATGGATTGGACATACTCTACGAAAGTCAAATAATGAAGAAATCCACAGCCAAGCTATGGAATACGATGCATAACTCATTCGTGGAAAGGACATATAGAAGAACATAAATGGCTTCAATGAACGAAATAACAAAACTTTTGTAACCTCCCTATAATAAGCTTAGACTACACATTTATCAATTCTATTGCTTAAAAGCAAATTATTTTCCACAACTCATCTGTTATAACAAAACTGTAGAGTATCTTGTCGTACAAAACAATTTCTTCCTCTACATCAGCACCATCATCATCATCACAAAACCCATAAAAAACAAAAACCACACTTAGATACTCAACGAAATAATTCCGAAAGTAAGTGTATAATAGGAATCAACTCATAAAAACTCCTCCTCTAATCTTAATCCTTAGGACAGGAAAAGTAAAACCAACACACAACAACAACTGCAAACACTGAAATACCCACACAAAAATATGCCAAAACGGAAACGGAAAATAAAATTTGGGAAAAACAAGAGAAAATTATGTTTCTTGTTAAACATAACAGAAACAACAATAACTACAACAACAACATGAAATCATTCAGATTATTAAATTCAAGGAAAATTTAAGAAAGAAAGAAAAAAAATCTGAAGGAATTAAATTTTTAAGAAAAAAATCTAAAAAAAAAATTTTTAATGCCATAAGAACTTATGAGGGTTGCGGTAAATTAAATAACTTTTGCAGAACTTTTTCGAAAATACTGATACAGGGTTTCAAGTTTGAGTTTATTTTTCGATGAAGATTTTACTTTTCATTGGAGGCAAATAGAAAAGAGTTTTATTTGATTCAACTACAGAAAAAAAGACTACAGATCTAGGCTCTAGTAATACTCGTCTGCAAAGGAAAAAAATTTTAAATCGCTTCAGAGCCCATGTAAGGCACGCCATGGATGTCATAAGTTGACATACCTGATCGTCATACCATAATCATCGGTGTCGATAATCCTCATGCAACTGAAACTATACCCGATATTTGAAGTTCATGAATCTTTTCAGTTTTGTTTTCCACTCTTTGGATTATATAGGGTGGACCATTTGAAAGTTTAAATTTAAAAATTCAATAAAACAAAAACGGTTTGAAATTTTGCAAAATTTATTTTTTTTTTTGTTATGAAGTACTATTGCTGCGGTTAGAAATGAAATATTATTTCATGCATATGGCTGCCGAGCCTGGCCTTACAGTACCTCCTTCGATCCAACCAATTTTCGTGCACCGTTTCGAGTGTACAGCATTGTAGTTTGGTAATGGCATCTCGAATGTCGGCATAACACGTTTCTTTAACAGCGCCCCGCAGAAATTAGTCTAACGGTGTCAAATCGCAGCTTCTTGGTGGCCAATTGACATCACCATTCCATCAAACGTTTGATGCAATAAATCGATTGTGCCATGAGATGTATGACAAGTTGCATCATCCTGTTGAAACCAAACATCGTTCACATCAATACCATAAAGAGTGGGTACAAAAAATCGGTTATCATAGCGCGAGGTGGTGGTAGTGCGGTCGCCGTAGTCTAGTAGGTAGTGTTGGCAAGGCCGCGGTTCAAACCCTAGATTAGACATCAAAACGGTAATATGAAAAAATATTTCTTCGGCGGCATGCTCTCAGCAGATTTCTGTCAGAAACTCTACGAGTAAATCAAATTGCCATGAAAAGTTTCTCAAAAATCTGTCATTCGGAGTCGACTTTAATCTGTAAGTTCCGCCACTCATGTATGAAATTAATGCACACAACATGAGTGGTGTAATAAACTAGGTCGTAATCCTGACTGAAGGGTTGTAATTATGTATGTATGCATGGTGCGATAGGTGTCTGCATTGATCGTATTGGTTGCGCCGTTGTCATTTTCAAAGAAATATTGGCCAATGATGCCTCCTCTTCACAAGCTGCACCAAACAGGTACTCATAATGGGTGCATTGACTGAAGCCATACCAAAAGTCACTCGTAATGGGTGTATTGGCTTCAGTAAGACCACATGTGGGTTTTCTGAGCCCTAAATATGGCAATTTTGCTTATTAACGTACCCACCAAGATGAAAATGAGCTTTATCCGAAAGATATTTTTTTTAACAAATTCGACATCATCGTACAGTTTCCCGTTGGCCAACTAAATCCCAACGTTGCTCAAACGTAAATCAATTCATTACGTTCAGTGGATATAATATTGTTACGTTTTTACTCTTTTAAAGATTGCAAATAAAATAAAAAAAATTTGTGTTTATTTTTAAATAAATTCTTTATTGCTCGCACAATTCCGTGTGCCACCTTTCACGACTTGATTTAAACAACAACAATTTGCTTTAATTGTTATTATTCCTTACACTCTTCCGCGTACACAATAACAATTGTTCAATAGATCTTTATAACAGAGATTTTCAAACCACAATTATTCTCTTCACACCCAACGTGTCTTCACACAAGACTGACTGAATTTTTTCTGATCCCGTTGCCTGCTTTGTCTTGCCTTTTATATCTCAGGGTAAACAGTTTGATGAATGTTCTTGAAGGCGAATGACTTCGATTTCGCGAAATCTCTATAAATGTAAACATGTTGTTTACGGTATTGTTGTTTGTGTATTTTGTTTACGTTTGTCCATGCAGTGTTGTTGTTGTTGCTCGTTTGTTTACTTGTTTATCCCCCTTTTTTATACTGATGCTATTGCTATATTCTTGTTTATTCTTTGATCATGTAAACGAGTCCATTGTTTTGTTTTTGTAGCTTTTGTTTATCATTTTCAAAAGACTTTCGTAACAATATACTAAATTTTGTGACAGAATAGAATGATATAAATATTGCCAGATTCAAAATAACTGATGGTTCAAATTTAAACTGATTGATGGCTAAGCCGATAGTTTCAATGTCTCTTAAAAAAATTCGATGAAGAAATTTTAAAAAGAAATTGAAATGTTTTTTCCAAAATTATATTTAAAAAAGGAATTCAAACTTGAAGGAATCAGTTCTATAGTCGAACAAGGGTTTTCAATAAATCCATTCATTATTATATCATATTTAACTAGAGTATTAGCCTTTAATACGATCTCCAACGCATACCCAATTGAATTTTTAAAATTTCGAAAATTCCTCACCATCATGCCATCATTCTCGAAAACAATTTCCTTTAATAATGAAAAGAGTTTAAAAACCTTTACACCTGAGGAAGATGATGAAAAACGATAATTTTAGCCTGTAATGAAAATCAAATGCTTCATTTGCTTCGTTACTATCTCTCTCTTTAGTACGAAATTAGAAGCGGAAATAATAAATCCTAATGAAATTGTGGATTGGAAATGACTGAAAACAGTGTGACAGGATGTCATCCAAAGAAAGGTGTTAAAGCAGCCAGTAAGAAAATTTATTAACGCTTAATTTACAGGACACTTTTTCTCTTCTTGTTGTAAACCAGCAACGAACAGGATGTTTTAATAATTTATGGTAGAAAAGAAGCAAAAAAAACTGATGCAGAAGAAAATTGTTATGGCAGTATGTGTAACTAAAAGTAGGGATCTTCAAGAGCTGTAAAGTGATTTGGTTATCTCTTGGATTTAATATTTAATCAAATCATTGAATCATTAAAATTGTTTACCGAATGGCAGTTTTGCTTTATTTTCCTTTCTGAGATTTGGTCAAAGGCACAAACAAGGACTGGTTATAGACTCATTTACAAAGAAAGATGGAATAATGAACCAACTTGTAGAGAGACTAGTTAGATTTCACCCGATAGAATGTATTAAGAATAAAATTTGTGTAAAACCTAATCAAAGTCAAACTTAGAAACTTTGGAACAGTTATAACGGCATATTAAACTCGTGACACACATGTCTGTAGGTTGAGAATATCTCACAATCACACTGCAGACACTGCAAAACTGTAAGAAGGGAAGATTACAGAACATCTTAGTTGTCATTGTCTAATGCTTAGGAGGATGGGACAAAGTAATCAGAGTTTGTTTTTGTCTGCCCAAAGGTAACTTGTACAGAATTCATTCGTTCAAAAAACTTTAGAGAAGGCTAAGAAGTATCAGTCAAGATATGTAATTGTATGTCGGAATAGGTACTATCGGTTCTTTAACAGAATCTTAAGTGAGTCATGTTCTTCGAGACCACTTACTTACTTAACTTAATTGGTCTTTAGGCAGGATTATGACATATCTTCTCACACCACCCAAGTTGTGTGTGCTAATTTTTTACACTAGTTCAATGTCGTCTTCGAAAGGCAGATTTTTTGAAAAACTTTTTATGTTTCAGAGTTGTTGCCAAAAGACTATTGAGAGGAAGAGGGCAAAAGAAATATTTTTTTCATATTTCTTATTGTCCCAGATGATTAAGCCAGGGTTTGAACGGCCTTGTGTCTAATAAGCCAACACACTACCTACTAGACTATGGCAACCAATTTAATTTAAACTAATCTAGATGGTATTTAATTCAACTACATTGTATTTTCAAATTTGTTTTAACTACCCTAACAGTGGCACGATGGGTCATTGAGCATCCAAAGCATCTTCTTATTGCACTCTTGGCTATTCTTAAAATGATTTCTATATGAGCACTCTTCGTCAGTAATCTCACAGGAAGCCTCAACATAACTTTGTATGTACAACTGATTATCCTTATTGTCGTGAAGAGGGACATAGTACTCCTATCCTAAATCCATGCAGAGTATCCCTATAATTTGTCTTTCAATGACTATTAACATAACAATTCTCTGCCCAGTACCTGATTTGCACCAGAGATCGGCAATGAGTATTCAAAAAGATGACTATATTCGAATCATACTCATAATTTCTGATATTTATACGCATTAATACTTATTTTAATATCATACTCATACTACTCATCTTCAAAGTTTAAAGTACTTGATTTCGACTTTCCTTTACTCAACATTTACACGACTCACAAAATAAGTATGATTCGTTTACGAACACTACAATACTCACTTGAAGGTTGTGTGTTTGCTTTGCTTGATCTCTTTGATTCGAATCACTATAAATGTTTTTCTAAATTTATGAATCCGAAGGAGTAGACGTATGAATCAAACATATTTCGAATGTTATGAGTTTGATGGCAATGTTGTACTTATACTCATTGCAATCTGTACTTATAAATCAATGTTATAGTAAGTACGAATGAATCAGAGTAGTTGAATTTCATTACTGTTGATTCACTCATACTCAAAATTTAATGAATACTTATGAGTAGCGAAAAAACGATTCATTGCTGATCTCTGATATGCACCCAGGCACCCTTTAATGCCTTACAGATTTTAAGAATGCGGTCTGATGGTTCAGTTCATTCGCATTATCACAGAGTTGATATGATGGATATTCACATTTTTGTTCAACTAACTTTGTTATTCAGCTATAGGGTTAGACAAGTTACAGGGAGAATTAGAGCAGTAGCTATATTACATTCTAGGCTTTTAACAGTTTGTGTGAAAATATAATCGTTCTTCTGTAATTTTTCTTACCTCCTTGTAAAACTATTAAACTGAATACAAGACCAACCAAGCCACCTGAATATCCTTAATAATCAACATCTTCTCTATACGTGCACACAATAAAGCTGCCAATCCGTCAATAGAAAAATTAAATTATTTTCAAAAATAATAAAAAAAAAGAAAAATCCCGGCCATGATTAGATTTTCCAAAGCTTTAATGGTGAAGAACAATTATAAGATAAGAAAGAAAAAAAAACCGGAATGCAATAAAAATCTGTAAAATTACAACAATATGAAAAAAGCAACAAAAAGAAAAGCGACTAAGAAAATTACAAAAGGCCCTCTTGTTTCAGTATTGAACTCATATCGAACTGTAGCAAAACAATCAAATACGATGTGGCTGCACTAACAGTCTGTAATAAAATTAAGAAGAAAAAAAAAAAAGAGAAAACAAAAAAAAACGTTTTTAAGGAACTTCATTTTCATATCTCTTTGCGAGAATCTTTTTTAAAGAATTTAAAACTTACCGAAAATATAAACGTATAATCCAAAGTAAATAAACCGATGCCATTGAATTGAAAGTAACCCTCCCAGTGTAGAAATTGCAAAGTAAACGATTTCATTTTATTATAGTAGACATCATTGCCTAACATAAATGCCGGCTTCTTTTGCATTATCTCGTGTACAATCATGGCTGATTGCTTTGAATAGCCGTTGGCATTACAGCATAGGCGTAAAACCAAATATGCCACCAGCATTGTTGTTAAACTCCACAACAGATAAATGAATACAACATAATCCAGTAGACGATTCTTACCGCCGACCGCAAAAAATACTTTTGTTTGCAGGAAAATACCAAAAATCGTGATGACAAAACACACAGCCATATAGGGTACACACTGTGGCCCGTATTCGGCATTAGTCCGTACACTGAGTGAAAGTATTTTATCGTGCAATTTAAAGAGTTCCGGTAAATTTGTTTCTGACGTGGCTCTGGAAAAATATTGAAATAAAACGAGTTTTTAGAATTTTTAGAATTTTTGATTTTAATTCATTCAGAGGTGCTTATCTATGGCTATGCCTATCACATTTCATGTCTCAATTCAACTAATTTCTGAAAGTTTGGCCATACTTACAGATATCTTGGATTGATTTAACTTTCCGCGCCCATTTAGAAAGACTAACCTTTTGGCCGTACTCTAGTAGGTAGTGTGGTGCTTATTAGACGAAAGGCCGCGGCTCAAAAACCAGGTCAGACATTAAAACGAAATATAAAATAAAAAATATTTCTTCGGATACTTCCTCTCAGCGGATTTCTGGCAATAACTCAGTTTCTCAAATGTAGGTCCCGCCTCTTCTTATAAAAATTAACACACTCAACATGAGTGGTGTGATAAACTAGGCCGTAATCCTGTCTGAAGGGTTGTAACGGCCAATTATGTATGAATGTAACCTTTTGGCTGTCGAAATCACCATATGTAGTGTGCTTGTACATAATTTACCTCCTGGCTCAGACATCTCGTACAAAGCGAAAAATTCTCTGATTTACTCTGAGAGTAAATCAAATTTCCATGAAAAAGTTTCTTAAAAATGTTCAGAGCCGACTTTAAAGTGTAGGTCCCAACATGTAATCCTGATTAAAGAGTTGTTATTATCAACTTAAGCGAAAGCCTTCAACCACTGTTCATACTTGAGGAATTACTAGTCTTTGGTTCAGATTTGCTTTCCAATACTTTAACTAACTACTGCTATGGTCCTATCAAGAATCTTCTGTCGAATATTTTCGAAACGTTGAACGAATAATTTACAACAGTCTTGAAAATATGCAGAGTCTAACGATATGTACAGAGTTAACTCCCAAGGGTATAAACAATCAAACAACTATTTTCTGAGAGATAAATATGACATTCAGGCTTAATGCCACGAAACATCAATCGGTAGTCATGCCTAAATGTTAAGTACTTTTTGCTTTTGGATTTCCCTACATGACATCTAAGTCCGCTTAGAATTCTTCACCATTAGGACCATAGTTTTCCCTTATCAGAGAACCAGATACCACAATATTTACTGCGCCAAAACACACGAAAAATACACCAGTGATGGGACCTACAGTTTAAAGTCGACTCCAAACGACAGATTTTTGAGAAGTTTTTTCATGACAATTTTTTCCAGAAATCTATTGAGTTACCCAAGAAATATTTTCATTTCCTATTTCGTTTTATTGGAGATGCTTGACCTGTTGTTTAAATCGTGGCCTCATGTCTAATAAGCCAACAAACTACCTACTAGACTACGGCGACTACAGACAATATAATAAAAATATTCACGAATCCAAATCACACAAAAAAAATCAGATGTGAAATATTTCACCAACAGTTTAATCCCGGATTGCTCTAAAACTAATCAATTATAATAGGATGGTTTGTTTCAATGGGCAATCACACACGAGAACAATTATGCTGGCACAAAATGGCAGCTTGTAGGCAAGAGAGGTGAGGAGAGTGGTTTTTTGCTGGCATAACTTTTCAACCAGCTTCTACCCCGCACAAACCAATACATAAACAACACAAAACCAATACACATACATTTATAAAACAGCAGGTTCAGAAAAATTTTTTGTGTAGAACATATTTAGTCTTTCGTTGTGCGTTGAGTAGTGAAGAAAAACTAATACACACACAAAGTAGAGTACATGTATACAATTCTATGCCAGATGAAATAGTCTCGTGTGTGACTGAAAGAACTAAAATTGTGTGGCTTAAAAAAAAGTCTCGTGTGTGATAGCACAATAATACCAGTATGGCAAGGCTGCCAGTTGTGAAATATTTTTCATCAACTCGTGTATTTGAATACTCTCGCACAAGCCTTCCAAATTGTAAATAAAGCTGGAAGACTTGGAAAGATTTGTGTGAAATTTTAATCCATGAGAACCTACAGCATCGTGTTATAAGGCCATCCGGTTGAATGCGTAGATAGCAGTACAGTTACAACGAAACAAAATGAGATATACATACATAATTGGCCAATGCAACTCTTCTGTCAGAATTACGACCTAGGTTTTCACAGACCATAAGGTCTTCGGTCCAGTGTGCGTTGATGATGATATCCGCATTCGATCCAACGGTGAGCTGTATGAGCTCCTCAACGACATAGACGTTGTGCAGCGTATTAACATCCAGTGGCTGCGTTGGCTCGGCCATGTCGTTCGAATGAAGGAGGATGCTCCGGCGAGAAGGGTATTTGATGCGGAGATTTGCGGAAATCGGCGAAGAGGACGACCTTGCCTGCATTGGAAGGACCAAATCGAGGAAGCCCTGTTATCGATTTTTGCCTGGAAGGATGTGTTGCGGCAGGCCGAAATCCGTTAATCGGGTTGTTAATGGCCAATTAAGTAAGTATTAATTTTCTATATGATTGGCGGGAACTACAGTTTAAAGTCGACTCCGAACGACACGTTTTTGAGAAACTATTCACGGCAATTTTATTTACTCTCAGAGTTTTTGCCAGAGATCAGCTGAAGAAGTTGCCGAAAAAATATTTTGTCTATTTCGTTTTATTGAAGATGTCTGACCTGGCATTTGAACCCGGGACTCTTATCTGGTAAATCAACATACCTACTAAACTATGGCGACTTTACGACTTATTGCCACGACGATAAACTACAATTTACAATTTAAATTCAATTTTACATACCCATCTGATGGTATAGTTTCAGCATCATTTATATCATCCACATCATCGTTAAACTCATCACTTTCCTCATTTGGCGAAATACTTTCAACAATGTGACGATGTCTCAGCTCCTGATTCGAAGGTAAATCCTTTTTAATTTCAGTTTCAATATCGAATATCATTAAAGGTGCATGTTTACGTTCACTTTCGCTATTAATACGTTCGAACAATTCGTTTAACTTGTGAAAACGTTGAGAAATTTCATCAACAAAATAAATGAATTGTCCCAAAACAATACTGGCCGCCGAATATGGAAAATTGGAGACCATAAAGACAATAAAAAAGAATTCCCGATAATAGCTGAAAGCAAAGAAGTGATAAAAATAAATTAAAATTTTCCGTTTTTTTACTTCCACGCACTTTATTAGTTCTTTGATATCGTAAACCACAGCAGCACCGAATGCCAGTATGACTAGCAGCCAGGTGGCATAACACAAATATTTCGTTTCCTTTTTCTTCTCTTTCTTCACACCCACCGCATCACATTGACGTAAACGTTCATCAATATCGGCCAATGATTTCTGGAAATCAATGAAAAATTGCTTGCGTCGCCACAATGTTAGAAAATGTGTCGTCAGATACAAACACAAGCCCAAATTGATAAACAGCGAATTGGCTAAACGGCAAATACTGTTGCAGCTGCTCTGCTGGCTAACGCCAAACTTACCAAAGGTAACCAGACCAAAGCATACCAAATAAAAGGCAGGTACAATGTACATTTGGCCATAACTTTGGAAAATATTTGCTTTGGCATTTAAACGCTCATACGGTATGACACCATAAATCTGTGAATAAACAGGAGGAGAAGCCAACACAATTAACGTTCTTAACCTCTAAGACTTTATGAAAATTTTAAAATATTTCAAAAACATATGCATATACAGGTATGTATATGTGTTTGTATGTGTTTGTTAATTACCAGCGACAAATATAATTTGAATGTATTCATTACTTCCTATTTTATTTGGCAATACTCCAAATACAAATACTATGCGTTGTATATATTTAAACGGTTTTGTTTGAACTATTGACCAGAAAAGGGTTGTTGCCTGAATGCTCCTGTTGTTCTGTTATTCTGTTTCGTTTTGTTTGTGCTTTTAAACGCCACAATCGCATTTCAGGCATCAAATCGTTTGATAAGATCTCTTCAACGCTATTGTTTGCACAAGTCAATTAGTTTATTAAAAACGTTACAGCAGTAGCGTGCCATTAAAACGTTTTTGGGCGATATTAGAATTAGAAAATGAGTGGAAGAGAGACTCATTCCGCACTGCCTAACAAACACTAACGGATTCACGAACTATACTTAGAAGAATCAAAATTTAAATGTGTTTGATAACGAGAAGAAGAAGGAAATTTTCTAAATGAAAGGGCATCGACTACAGAGATATCAGGGAAAATGTAAGCAAAGCAAATGGTAATAAAACAGGATAGTAAATTAACATAGAAAGCTCAAATAGAGAACTTTTCAGGAAAGACAATCACTCATAAGGAAGTCAATCCACTTCTTATCTTATGAGCAGGCAAAACGAATTAGAAAACAAACTACGTGGATTAATATAACATTCAGCAGGCATGGTGCCAAGCCCGCTTCATATACTATCCCCTACCAAACATACGTACATAATTGGCCATTACAACAATTCAGCCAGGATTACGGCCTAGCTTCTTACACCACTCATGTTGTGTGCGTTAATTTTATACGTGAGTGGCGGGACCTACAGTTTAAAGTCGACTCCGAACGATAGATTTTTAGAGAAACTTTTCATGGCAATTTTTTATTTACTCTCACAGAGGAAGTCGCCGAAGAAATATTTTTTCATATTTCGTTTTCATGTCTGACCGGGGATTTGTACCCTGGCTTCGCGTCTAATAAGCCATCACACTACCTACTAGACTACGGCGACTTCCCAGCCAAGAAATCTATGGTTTGGATAGTAGCACAAGATTCATTAGAGAGCATCGTAACCTTACAAATCAAATCGCTGATATCTCTGTCCTTAACCGCACCAAAAAACTTACTTAAGTGGCCATTAACAACCCGATTAACGGATATCGGCCTGCTGCAACACATCCTTCTAGGCGCCTCAGCTTTTTGTGCCCCTACGCCAGTTGGTCACACCAATCGATGACAGGGCTTCCTTGATTTGGTCCTTTCAACGCAAGCAAGGTCATCCTCTTCGCCGACTTCTACAGATACCCGCATCAAAAAACCGTCTCGCCGGAGCATCCTACTCCATTCGAATGACATGGCCGAGCCAGCGCAGCCGCTGGATGTTAATACGCTGCACAAGGTCTATTTCGTTGCGAAGCTCATACAGCTCACCATTGGATCGAATACGAAAATCATCGTCATCTCACACTGGACCGAAGATATTACGAAACACTTTTCTCTCGAATACTCTCAAGACTGCTGCATCAGTGCTTAATAGGGTCCATGCCTCTGCGCCATAAAGACGCACGGGCTGGATGAGCATCTTGTAGAGTATTAGTTTTGTCGTACGAGAGAGGCCTCTGCTACTTAATTGCCTATTGTTGGCAAGAGTGATCCTGCGCTTGATCTCCAAACTGACATCATTTTTGGTGGTAACGGTGGAGCCAAGATAAATAAATTCCTTGACGATATCGAAAGTATAGTTATCGGCCGTAATCTGAGAATCAATACGCCGCACGTCTCTACTTGTCGATAACGTATACTTTATTTTGCGCTCATTTACTGCCAGACCCATCTTAGTAGACTCCCGTTCCATAGCACTAAGGGCAGCAGTAACAACTCTTGGTACGACACTTTTTTTAAAAATAGTGCCATTGCGATGCACTCCTGCCTTTCGCAGAACACTCTCCATGGCGAAGTTGAAGAGGTCGTATGATAAGTGATCGCCTTGTCATTCATTTTGAATATTTTTCAGTGGCGCCATCTACAGGAAATTAATCGCACCGACTTAGAAACCTTCGTCGGCTCATGCGCAACAACTTTGCTAAAGATCATATCATGATCAAATGCACACTTTACGATTTAATTCATTTTTAGTAATTTTCAGTGGCGCCACCTGTCGGATATTAGTCACACCAATTTAGAAACCTTGCCGGGCTCATGAGCAACAACTTTGCTGAAGATTATAGCATGATTAAGTGCATAGTTTACGATTCTATTAATTACATACAAACATTCATTTTTATATATATGGCATGGAAGATAGATTACATAGAGCTGACTGGTAACGTATACGTAATATTTTGTTAGACAATAACACTCATACTTTTTTTATTTTATTTTATTTGCCTATTTCAACGTAAAAAGTAGCCTATAACTCCTTCCAGACATACAGGAAGATACTGTAAAAATTTCCAGAAAAACGGTTCAGCCGTTTAGCCGTCTATAGACTTCGAACAAACCCACAAACAAATAAACACACATTCATTTTTATATATAAGAAGAAGAAGAAACGAACAACGCTTGCAAATCATTGAATTTTATTATCAAAATGGGCTCTTGGAAAGTTGGCCGAAGATCCACTTCTTTATCGAAAAATTGTGTTCAGCGACGAAGCTCATTTTTGGCTCAATGAATACGTAAATAAGCAGAATTGTCGATTTTGGAGTGAAGATCAGTCAGAAGCATTGCAAAAGCTACCAATGCATCCAGAAAAAGTCACAGTTTGGTGCGGTTTATGGGCTGGTGGCATCATTGGACCGTACTTCTTCAAACATGCTGCGAATCGTAACGTAACTGTGAATGGTGAGCGCTACCGTGAGATGACATCCAAAATGCAAGAGCTTGACTTGCATGACATGTGGTTTTAATAAGACGGTGCCACATGCCACACAGCACGCGTAACAATGCAGGCGAGTTCGGTGAACATTTTATTTCACGTTCGGGATCGGTCAATTGGCCGCCTAGATCGTGCGATTTAACGCCTTTAGACTATTTTTTGAGGGGCTATGTTGAAGCTCATGTCTATACAGACAATCCTGCTTCAATTGACGCATTGGAAGACAACATTGAAGCATTTATTCGTGAGATATTTATATAATATATTTAGAAAATAAATTTATATAATATATTTAGAAAATTTTAATTCTCTTCTCCTGCTGACAAGCCAATGGCTTAGCGGGTTATATTAAATTTTTTTCATGCATGTATTATATTAATGATAAATAAATAAATAAATAAATAAAATAAAAAAAAAAAAAAAAAAAAAAAAAAAAAAAAAAGATACCGGCTGAAATGTTGGAAAGAGTATGCCAAAATTGGACTAAGCGGATGGACCATTTGAGGCGCAGTCGCGGTCAACATTTGCATGAAATAATCTTCAAACATTAAATCATATGGACCGTACTATCGATTCAAATAAAGATTTCATGCATTTTTCTGAATTTTATGTGTTTTTTTTTTAATTTTCCTATAGCTCTTAAAAAATCACCCCTTACTTGTTCTCGTGTGTGATTGCCCAATGAATGCAAAAACACTAAACATACAAAGCTGTGTATACGTATATATTTCATGCCAAACTAATATTTAAATATTTGAAAAGAACAAAAATTGTGCGACTAAAAATTGTTCTCGTGTGATTAGGGCCAATAACATGAAAATATCAGTACCACAGTGGCAAGTATAGCACACATTCTTATAATACTAGCAAGCAATGAAATTAAATTTTCAGTTCCTTTAAATAATGCACCCTGGCAATCCTTTTCTATATGTATACATAACAAAACAAAATGAAAGCTTTTTTGCCACAAATAACTACAGGTGTTTTTCCGTTCCTCATAAACTCACCACAACACTCTCATTCATTAAGCTTAGAGAGAGAGTTGTTAAGTGGTGAATTTGAATCCTTTTTTCCTGTTTTCTTTTTTGTAATGTAAAGGTTAAGAGAAAACATGGCTACATAAATATACAAAAACAATAACAAAAACAATAACAAAACAAAGAAAGCATAACAAGTGAAAACAACTTGTACGAGTCGAATTAAAAGCGAAAAACACATGATGATTGAATAACAAAAACACAAAGCACAACAAAACAAATGGTTGGTTGGAAAGGCAAGGAAATCAAAATGAAAATGAATAAACACAAGCGTAGAGAGAATTTTAGCAGGATAAAATGAAAGCAAGGTAAATGAAAGAGAAAACATAGAGGGGATACAACTTTTGGAATAGAGAAAAGCTAAAGTTGCCAATAACAACAACAACAACGACAACAACAAACAACTTGTGATATAATTTTTGCTATTCGCATCAGTCTGTGGTGGAGTTTTAAGTAAAGCGGTACAACTAACGGTAAAAATCGAGGAAATTACTAACAAAGCACAACTACAATAACAAAACAATTTTGAATACTGAAGAGTATTAAGTGCGTTGGTGTTGGCAATAGAAATTCATTTTCAAAATGTTTTTTTGTTTTAATTTTTCTTTTATTAAGTGAATGGAAGGAAATACACTGTTTCTGCATACATACGAGTATGTACGTACGTACGTGTTTCGAAAGTGAAGGAATAAGAAAAAACGAGACAAAATGAAATGAATTTAATACAGTTCTAATGTCTACACAATACTATTATATTCGTTTGTTAAATGCAAACGTAGTAGAGGCAAAACAAAAGTATAATTGAATAAATTAATAAATTATTTAAACGATAACAATCAAATGAAATTATTAGCTTAAGTGAGAGTGCAATTGTAAAGTGTTTGAAAAAAAAATTGTCTTTTATAAGATTTCGTTTCTTTTTTATTAAAAATAATTAAAAAAGGAAATTAAGAAAGGAAAAAAAATTATTTTAAATAAAGTGTAATATACATACATACCTACATACGTACGGCTATGATGATGGGCTGAACCTGATACACACATACAAGCATGTATGTATGTTTGCAAGAAAACAATGGCTTACACATAGGCAAATATCTATACTCTTACATACAAATAAACGTCTATAACCAACAACATCTATGAGTGAGTGAATACGTGTGTGTGTTAATAAAGAAACGAAAGTGAATGTGATTCTAAGCTTTAGTCTCCAGATTTTGTTTTTCCATAAAAATTTAAAGACCTTGAAAATGAAAATGTTTGAATTTTTTTTTTTTATTTAAATTCTAAAAAATAAAAAATTTTAAGAATAATTCTTAAAAAAAATTAGAAAAATTAAATATTTCTACAAGGACCCGCAAAATACAACCAATATCAGAATGTTGTTTTCAGGAAATTAAACAAAATTACGTAAAAGAAGAAGGTGAGTGTGTGTTTTTCGTTTTTTTTTCTCTTTTCTTTCAAATTCTTTTATCATCCCTGACATTGTAGACTGACTATGTTTTACATTTCATTTCAATTTATATTTTATGTACAGCTATTTAAAGTCAACAGTTTTTTTCCCCCACTTTTTTCCTCTTTTTCCTTTGAAATTATACCAGTCATCAGACATTTCAACACAACGATGACGATCCAACAGCATAAACAGCTTCAATAAATTGTTTGGTATATAAAGCAGCAGAGAACAAATCAAAAAAAAAATGTTTTCCTTTCTGTTATTTTCCAAAACAAGAAAAGTGAAGTATAAGCCTTGCTGTTGTTTGTATTATTAAAAAGGATTGCTGTTGGATTACCTGCAGCTATTCAACTCAAGATTATTTGTTATTACATATGTATGTATGTGTGGTTGTTGTTTTTTTTTTTTTTTTTTTTAAATGTTGTGTTAAATTTAAATTGAGGCTTTCTCAGGCATTTATCCCGCATTTTTTAAAATCTTTTTTTGTTGGAAAATAAACATGTTATAATGCATTATGCAGCAAATAAAATGACGTCAGAAGGATTTTTAAAAACTCAATTTTTAATGAGGTTTTTCGAAGAAAAAAAACATAAACTGTTTAAGAACAAAGGACTAATGTAATGTATTAATGGTACTTACTAACGTTAACCAAGATACATATCACTAATAATGGATCTATGACATCTGGTTCTGCAGTAAGTCGTATAAATAATTTCGCAATGTGGCTTAGTCAGAGCCAAAGACAAAGAGACACCACTCATGTTGCGTGTGTTAATTTTATACATAAATGGAGGGACCTACAGTTTAAAGTCGACTCCGTACGACCGATTTTGGAGAGCCTTTTCATGGCAGGTTTATTTGCTCTCAGAGTTTTTGCCAGAAATCTGCTGCGTGGAAGACGCTGAAGAAATGTTTTTAATATTTCCGTTTTGATGTCTGACCGGGGATTTGAACCGTGGCTTTTCGTCTAATAAGCCAACACACTACCTACTAGACTACGGCGACATTCAGGATTACGGCCTAGCTTCTCAACACCACTCATGTAGTGTGCATTAATTTTATACTTGAGTGGCGGGACCTACAGTTTAACGTCAACTCCGAACGATAGATTTTGAGAAACTTTTTCATGGCAGGTTTATTTACTCTCAGAGTTTTTGCCAAAAATCTGCTAAAAGGAAGTCGCCGAAGAAATATTATTTCGTTTTGATGTCCGGCCTGGGGCTCGAACCCGGGCTTTACGTCTAATAAGTGAACACACTACCTACTAGACTCCGGCGACTACCTCTTACAAAAATAACGAAGCAAAAACTTTTAATTGCAGTATTTCAACCTTGCTTTTCACACCACTTATGTTGTGTATGTTAATTTTATTGACATCATAAACATCACCCGCTGCGGCTGGCCTCGCAGCACCTCATTCGATCGTACCAATTTTACGAGTGCATGAAGCGGTATCTCGACAATAGCATCACGAATGTTGATCTTCAAATGCTCAATTGTCTCTGGTTTGTCGGCATAACAATTTTTTCTAACGGCGCCCCACAGAAAATATTTCAATGGTGTCAAATCGCAGCTTCTTAGTGGCATGAAATGTGTGGTAAGTTGCACTACGCTGTTAACACCAAATATCAATACCATGAAGAGGGGATACAAAAAAATTGATTATCATGGTGTGGTATGTGTCTCCATTGACTGTAGTGGTTGCGCCGTTGTTATTTTCAAAGAAATATGGGCCAATGATGCCAAAATCGCACCAATCAGTCACTTGTAATGGTTGCATTGGCTTCTGTAAGACCACGTGTGAATTCTTTGAGCTCCATCCGAAAAGGTGGTTTTGTTGGAAAAATTCTCGTTGGCCCAATAAATTCCAACGTTGCTCAAGTGTAAATCAATTCATTAAGTTCAGTGGCGATAATATACTGAATTTTGTAATAGAATAGAATGAAAAGGAAATAATCGATTGTTGCAATTAATGGCCCACCATATATTAAGGCCTCTCAGTACTTATGTAGATACCATAAAATTGTTCACAGAATGTATTGTTTCAACAGAGGAAGCTGGTTAAAATTTAAACCGATAAATGGCCCATTCTATATAATAGATACAATACCCATCAATTGTATAAGAGATTCAATTGCGTAGGTTGTAAATTTTTTTCAAGTTTATTATGCAGATCTGCTATGAATTCAATCCAAAACCTCGATACTCACAGATAAGGGCACCAGCCCATATATCAACAACATTAAATAGTTAGGTCAGGTCGTAGGGAGACCATTATCCCAACAAATTATATCACCATCACCCTATCGCATTGTATTGTTATATGTATGGAATATAAAAACTATGTAAATTCTTAAAAAAATCTATTTCGCTTACTTATTTCCCCGATATTTTCTAATCTAATTCATCATATAATATAGACATCTGATAAGTTCAAAAGCTGGGCAATAACTCACAAAATTTTCCTTCGTTTCCAATCCACTCTATATGTCCTGTACAGTTGATTACATCCTGCGGATCTTATCAGACTCAATATACCTTCTCATATCTGATTTATATCAGAGTCTCCTGATAATTTTGCCTGTCGATGTTCCATAGTATTATTCTCTAGCTTTGCTAGATCCGTCCTTGATGATTGGTTGCACCGTACCGTATTTGGCGATATCCTTACATGTATCATCACAGTCTGAAAGATTCAAACTAGACGACTCAACTCACAAACGCCATGATTACTTGAATATCCTGCATAAAAACCTTTTATCGTTATCGTTATACGTGCTTTGGTTTCCATTTTTTTATATCGTCTATTGACAAGTCTGATCTTTATGTTAAGGATGGCTCTAAATCTTCAATTTGCCTAGGATTATCGATTTCGTATTTGATTGCTTTATAGTCGCCGCAGTCTAGTAGGTAGTGTGTTCGGTTATTAGACGTAAAGCCGGATTCGTGCACCAGGCCAGTCATCAAAACGAAATATGAAAAAAAAATATTTCTGCGGTGACTTCCTCTCAGCAGATTTCTGGCAAAAACTCTGAGAGTAAGTAAACCTGCCATGAAAAAGTTTCTCAAAATCTGTCGTTCGGAGTCAACGTTAAACTGTAGGTCCCGCCACGCAAGTATAAAATTAAGGCAGACAACATTAATGGTATGAGAAGCTAGGTCGTAATCCAGACTGAAGGATTGTAGTGGCCAATTATGTATGTTTGTTTGTATCTGATCGATGCTTTTGATTGCAATATATGTATATGCTTGTCAGACAGACCGATAAGTTAGCATTATGTGTACATACTTCCAGCTTTTCATATATTCTCAGATAGGTTGCAATCGATAGGTCGTGAGAGGCGCATCATACCATAAAATGGCAAAAAAAAATGTCGAAAAATCTGTTCAAGCCGAGGCTTGCTTAATATTTTTGAAGCACAATGTAGGCAGTGTACGTCCCATAGAGGCTGTCACCGTGAATGAACTCACGTCTAATAAGCCAACACACTGCCTACTAGGCCATCATTATATTTCTAGAATATATTGAAAACAACGAAGGTTTATAAAAACCCGGCATTGTTATGAGATTTTGTTGATGTTAATCCTCAGCACAAATTTTAGTTTACTACTGCAGTTGGTCTAATTTCGATTGCATGCGTAGAAGCAAATTAAATTGTCTATTTTGCAATCACGGACTTGAATAATTGGTATTGGACACAGCTATATCATTTTACCCCAAAAGTAAATTTCACACAATAATTAACAATTAAAGTGAATATTTCTCTTAAAATTAAATGATGCCACTTCAAAAAATACTGCTGACGATGAATACTTAAATAATACCCTTCAAGAATAATGAAAACAATACGAACGCTTTAATATTTAATGAATAAAATATTCGTGATGCATTGAATGTAAATCGTTAGAGCGGACATTATTGCTCTTGAGGAAGCAAAAAAAAAAGGGCAGCATCATTAAATTTTATTTTCAAATGATTTATCTTTGACAGATTGTAATTGTATTTATTATTGCATTTTCCGTGCTTTCTCCCCTCTCTCTCTCTCGATCTCGCTCTCGCTCTATCTTTTTCCTTTCTGTTGATTATCAGCTACTTAAAATATATGTATATACTCAGGGGTGAAATTTACTTGAAAAATACGAGGATGGTAAGGTGAAGGTAAGAAGTATGGTAAAAATTCTTCTGCAGGTTTTGTTTTAATTAAACAAAGTTCTTATTTTAAGTGAATTATGAGTTTAGAAAAGGGCATCAATATTTCTATTAAACTTCTTCGACATGGCTGTTCTACAAGATGGTTTCAAATGTTATCGTTCGAAGTATTGTGACCGCAATTTTTTCTTTTATTATGTCAATAAAATTAAACAAGAAAAATTAAATTTAAATTTGCTTTTGAATTGTGTTTATGCCATGTTCCGAGAGCCCGATTATGCCACCAGCACCAACAGCATGACATACAGGAGCTATAAGCAATTGTTCTTAATGCAAATTTGTGAGCCCCAATCGCCACTAATGACACGTATCTTCACGCATGAAAACGGACTATTTCGCTCATTGTGATTTTCTATCAAATGTTATCTTCTGCGAGAACTAGTGTAAGAGGGGCTAGGTCCGGGGGCTCCTAGATCTAACATACATACATAATTGGTCTTTACAACCTTTCAAGTCAGTATGACGAACCCATCTTCTAACTGCGTGGCGGGACCTAAAGCTTTAAAGTCGTCTATGAACGACAGATCATTGAGAAACTTTTCATTGCAATTTTATTTACAGTTTTTGCCATAAATCTGGTGAGAGAACAGAATCTCTTATTGGCAAGGATTTAAACGCCGTATTATTTACACAAGTCGAGTGGAAAGCCTTCGAAATCTAACAGTTTATCATGGAATCCAATTCCTTTATGATAAAAAATGATATGAACTCATGGTGTTTTTATTATTATTCTTTAAGTGCCCTTTGCTGGAAAGAAGGGAAAGTCAAATTGATGTTAAAAGTTAGGTTAGGTTAGTTTGAACGTGAGGATGTGAGGACATGTACTACCATAATGACAAGTACAAAAATTCAAAATACTCATAATACTAAAAATTCACTGGACGCATTGTAATCATTTGAGAAAAGAAGAAAAGACTAGAAAGACCATGAGATCAGCTACGTGTTCGTGCACACCACTAACAGTCCAACCCCATTATAAATCTCAGCAGAGCCTGAATGTCAGCTTTCGACAGATCCTCTGCCTCTGTATTAAAAAATCCTCTGTCTTAGGTATTAAACCAATGCTACCAATAACTGAACGGTTAGAGGTTAGATGTCCTACAGTATCAAACTCCTCTCATCACAACATACGATGCTGAAATAGTCCGAATGGAGTGCATTGCAGATTATTGCCAATAACCTCGCAATACCTCGTAGCTAACCTAATCAGTAATCCCACGCTGGATGTACCTTCTGCATGAGTATTTTTTATTATTACTTTCCAAATTATTTCCAGAATTTAACAAAGTGTTACAGACTACAGTCGCATAAGTCTTACTAGAAGTGAGGCCACGATTCAAACCCCAGGTCATACATCTCCAACAAAACGAAATATGAAAAAATATTACTTCGGCAACTTAAGGAGATTTATGACAAATACTCTGAGAGTAAACAAAAATTTGCTATGAAAAGTTTGTAAAATAAATCTGTCAGCCACTCATGAACAAAATTAGCACATATGTATAACATAAGTGCTGTGAGCATACCTGCCAGATAGGCGAGGCACCAAATTGTCAAATATTTGAGAAAAAATCGTCAAAATCGTCAAACACCTTTATTGAAATCGTCAACAAAATCGTCAGAAAAAATAAATAAATTAATTAAAAGTTTTTAAAAACCTAAATTATTTCTATTGTAGTAAAACATATAAAGTCAATGTATACATATATGTACATATCTGTAACGCAACAATAATTGCATTATCTTAATCTATGGGTGGTGTAAAAAGAAGCTCTTGACATTCTGAGCATGAAAATTCAGTGTAATATTGGCTAGAACCGACACATTTTTCAGTTCTGTCAATTCCTTTTTAAGATCTTATCATCTGATCGTACTATTTATACCATTTATAACAGATCGAGAATGGAATACAACTCTCATGTATGGGTCGGTGCCTCAGTAGAGGCCGTAGTAGTTTGTTAATGACGGTAGTGTGTCCAACTCCATTGAATCATTGGAGCATCGTTGGAATATGGTTTGTGTTTCACTGTTCTATCGGTACTACAAAAAGACTTTGCACGAACGAAATAAAGGGACTTGTCCCCGAAAATCATATATTCCTACTTAACGCTCATCACGCCAGCACATCCGTATATGGTCGATTGGACAGGGGATCGCACACAGCATTACAGAAAAAATACGTTTTTTAGTCGGACTATTCGTATGTGGAACTCAATTCCTACAGAGGTCTTTCCCGTTACTTATGGTACAAAAATATACAAGCCTAGTGTCCACAAACACTGTTCTATCTTTCCTTCTTCCCATAACATCCTCCCCTCAGTGTTGGTCGTACAAAAAAGGCGCTTGCCTTTGTTCTTCTGATGGCAATATTAGAAGCTATACTCGAAGTTTTAAAATTGTTTGCAACGACAAGTGATAAATTATTCTTAACTACGAGGTTATTTAGGAGTTGTAATTTTTTGTCTTTTAAGGGATTAAAAAGGAATAAAATACAAAAAAAATCACACACAGGAATTCGAAAGTAACTTAAAAATATAATACTTTACTAACTGTTATTACTAACCTAAATTTGCAATATTAACAATTGCAAAGTAAATAAAAGGATTAAAGTGGCTTTTTGGGGCTCAAAATGGTCAAAATAACGATTTATCGTCAAATCTGGCTGCTATGCCTGTGAGAGGTATGGTTGTAATCCTGGCTGATGGCTTGCAATTAAAAATTATGTTATGTATGTTATAAGGAACTGCGACAATTTTTAAATACTGGATACAGTGCAATATCGATTTTCGAAGTCTCTTGACTTCAGTTCATATGTGACATACAATTTCTCACATGTGCTACCTGTACATGTATAAGTCGCCAATTCTTCATATTTTTCCTTCAGGCTTTTAAGCAATAATTTTTATTTTTCCTCCTTTTCAATTTAAAGGCCTATTTCCTCAATATTATTAATTAAGTTTGCATTCATAAAAATTTGTGAATAGAATTTCTCTTGCAAACATAAAAATTTCCCAGACACCTTGCACAACAAACCACCCTCGTATAATTGACTATATTCTCTCTGGTAATATTTCCGTTTAAATACTACAAACATTAGCATAATCGTACAACATCCGGTTAAGCGCAGCAATGAAGGAGACTTTATAACGGAAAGCAAACATTACCAACAAACATTTCGACACACCCACACACTTGTACTAAAAATGCAAAAATAGAAACAAAAAACTTTTCTTTTATAAATTTGTTTCCACTCTACATTTCGTTATTTCGTTCTGGTTTTTTTTGTACCTCACAGGTACAAGTGAAGAAAACATCCGCTTTCACTTTTCAGTTTGTTAAACTTTGCGTGTAATGCCACGCTTTCATTGTCAATATATTTCATAAAACTGGGTAGTGGTGGATGGATATAGATGTTTGCCAGCCCCCGCTGTATTTCTAGAAATTATTTGTGCCCTTTGCTGAGTGGGTGTTAATATTTGTTTTAAAACAAAATGTTTGTTTTCTCTTTCTTCCTTTAATGTTTATGGAAAACAAAATTAAAATTTGTGCCCACTAAGGAAAATATAGAGGGCAGAACACAATGAATGAAAAAAATTCGATTCGATTAAAATTTCTTGCCATTTTTATGGCCAGAAATAGTCTCTTCTGCATCAGCATTAATTTTATTCAAATTTTATTTAAATTTTAAATTCTCTTCTTAGGTTCCCCTCTTTCTACAGTAGTTTTCTTTATTTAAAATGTTGGTACGTGTGCTGCATTTTGTTTAAGTTTCCTTTCCTTTTATTAATTGAGTTTAATACGAGAATAAAATTCTATGACTTTGAAAATATGAATTAAAAGACTATAAAAACATTTTGTAATACAATCTAAAGCTCGCAATGACATTTATACCTCTCTTAACACAGCCACAAATAGTTTCTGACTATGGATAAAGACGGCCTTTATTTTTTGGTGTAAGGAAGCCCTGTGTACGATACTGATGGTAGTGCATAAGATGGAGAGAAATAATACACAAAGCCTATCGTTACGGCCTTCAGGATTTAATCTACTGTTACACAAAAATATAGTACATTGAGCCGTACCAGATCTTCCATTATACTTTTGTTCGATGTTGATATATTGATGTTGATGATATCTGGCCATATGGTGTGAATCGTGCCTTGATTGTTGATTTCCAATGTTGAAAGGATTGGATTGACGGCAAAAACCAATGACTTAACATACCTACATATGTATATACAAAAACTCTGAGAGTAAATGAACCTGCCATGAAAAAGTGTCTCAAAAATCTGTCGTTCGGAGGCGATGTTAAACTGTAGGTCACGGCACTCAAGTATAAAATTAACGCACACAACATGAGTGGTGTGAGAAGCTAGGCCGTAATCCTGACTGAAGGGTTGTAATGGGCAATATGTATGTATGTATGTACCTGTGGTGTCACAATGTGTATGCTCAAGTGGGCTTTGGTAATGAAAGCAACAACTCCAACCTATATACTTACCTGCGGAGTACTTGTAAAATTTCAGATGAACTGGCAAGATCCGTATCAACTTTTGCAAGAGAAATTATTTAAAAAAATTCGATTTACAACATCTGTACATTGAACTGTAGATTGCAAGAGCATTACGGCCAAAGTTTATTCATACAAGTACGAAACTTGTCTTAAGCATAAGCAGAAGCAGCCTTAACTGGCCCTTTTCTGAAAAACTTTTATACAAAGGTTCGTCTGTGTCTCTAAAGTGAAAATGTGCCACTTCTATCCTTTCTAACCACACGTAAGAATGCAACCTATTGTTACCTAGAAACAACATCATCAATGGTGCAAACTAATCCTCTTTCCTTTGTCCTATAAACCATTTTTCCTTTCTTCCAACACAATGCACAGCATAAGTAGTAGTCAAGTCCTGAGAGTTGCGTTAAAAAAATCAGTGGCGCAGTCTGATCTTCCTATAATATTAGTGGTTAATGTAATCTTCTCTGGACAGTCAGAAGTTCTAATTCTTAATGTCGCAGACTAGGTTTGAAACTTGGATTAACCGGGTTAGTATACAAAAACTTTAATTATTACCTGACTTTCCAAATATGTACTTGTAAATTAATTTTTTTACTTTAAAAAAACTGCATTCACTGTTAACCGAGGCTAAAGTGTTCTTTTTCTTGGACTTATGAATCTGTGCAAACATTTTTTGCTATAAAAAAATTTACGTTTAACAGTAAAATGTGTCTGTCATTGGAGTCACTTTTCTTCAATTTTTTATCGAAATGAGAAAAGTTTCATTCAATATAAATCATACGACATGTGATTCAAGTGAATTTAAAATATAAATCATACGCCAGCAGGCGCCATTATTTGTTAACGTTGAAAATAACATTCAAACTTATTTTCACTGCTTAAAGTAAATTTAAATATTTAAAATAGTCATGGGAAAATAAGATTTTATAAAGATCTGTAGGAAGTCTTTTAATTTTCTTTAAATGTTTATCAGAGTTGTTCTGATAATTTGTTCTGATAAATTGTTTTTTTTTTTTCTCAATACTGAAAACCACAAGACATGATTGTGTTTTCTTTTGTCTTTTTAATTAAATTTTATCAAAACCTTACCTTAACATCAATGAAAATTAATCATGTTTTACTCTTTGTTTCAACGCTCAAGATTCCTTATATTTTTTTTTAATTATTTTGTAATTTAATGCCTACAAAGAACGTAAGCTGTGCTGTAACTCCTAATTAATTAATTAATAATTAGTAAAAATGTTCTTCTGTTTCATAATTTCTAATAAAATCCTACACAAGCGAAAATGAAATTTTTATCATACAAGTTAACAAAGGACCTCCTCTTACGTTTTGCATTGTGCTTCCATAAAATAAAAACATTATTTTTTATGAATTTATTTATGGCGGAGGATGCATGTATGTGTATGTGTTGGTGACTATGTTTTCGCGATGTTAATAGTCATGTTTATAAATAAAATGTTTTATGCTGGTCATATACGAGTACATTTAATTGCGTTTATTTGTTTTAAGTCATACGAGATTTTCATTTCGTTTGTGTAATACACAGTGATTTTGTTATCTATTAGAGGAGAATGTATGCGAATGAATATAGTTTGTTACCACAATAGCAAAATATTAAATAAAAACCCTGTAATAGAGCTTCTTAATTCGTTTATTTATAAAATCTTCAGTTTAATATTGAACGATAAGTATACAAATCAAAATAAAAATGTACTTATTTAGACCCGATAAATACTAAGTTCTACCAGCTATGCTATCGGGGTACTAGAAAACTCTACAGTCATCACGACCCCTTGGAAAAATTGCATTCACAAAAAAGGTCAATATTTGGGTGCTAAATTCCACAGGAATCTGCAAAGGAGACTAATCTTAGGGTTCATAATTCCATATATTACGGCATACGTCTATGCTATCATTATTATTCTCCGACACAAATGTACGGCCGAGTGTCCCGTAAGGACTTTTATCAGTGTATTCAAGTTGCCTTTACATACATACATACATAGAGTCATAACGAGACAGTTGTCAACCATTTGGAAAAATTGCATTCACAAAAAAGGTCAATATTTAAGTGCTAAATTCCACAGGGGTCTGCAAAGGAGACTAACCACAGGGTTCAAAATCCTATATATTGCGGCATACATATATGCTATCATTATTATCCTCCGACACAAATATACGACCGAGTATCGCGTAAGGGCCCTCATCAGTGTACTCAAGTTACCTTTACGTACATACTTACATACATAATTGATCGTTACAACACTTCACTCAGAGCTACTACCTATCTTCTCACACTACTTGTGTTATGTGTGTTAATTTTACACATGAGTGGTAGGATCTACAGTTTGAAGCCGATTCCGAACGCCAGATTTTTAAGAAACTTTTTCGTGGCAACTTTATTTACTTTCAAGGTTTCTGTCAGAAATCTGCTGAGATGAAGTTGCCGAAGAAATTTTTTCCTGTATTGCCGAAGATGAAGAGATGAAGTTGCCGAAGAAATTTTTTCCTGTATTTCGTATTTTACAGATGTTTGAACCATGTTTCCAATACCCTTGTAGCTGATGTTCTTAACGCGCCACTCATCCGTAAGCAACAGAACCTTTTAAGTTATGCAAATGTAGAATTTCCTATTCATCAACGTCCATGACAACACTGAAGCATAAGTAACATATACATACATACACAATTACATTACATTACAACCCTTCAGTCAGGATTACGGCCACTCATGTTTTGTGCGTTAATTTTATACTTGAGTGTAACGTCGACTCCGAATGACAGATTTTTGAGAAACCCTTCATGGCAGGTTTATTTACTCTCAGAGTTTTTGCCAGAAATCTGCTGAGAGGCAGTCGCCGAAGAAATATTTTTTCATATTTTCGTTTTGATGTCTGACCTGGCGTTTAAACCACGGCGTTCGTAGACGTTCATATATCTTTTATAATTTAGCCTTTCGATTTTAGAGTAGCTTAACCTCTAAGCAGAGATACAGGGAAGATAAACATCTTCCATTTAACATATCTCCATTTAAAGCAATTGCCTAAAAACACTTCATTCACTGCCATAACTCTCTTCGAAAAGAATAATCAGCAGCATGTTTAAATATTTAAATCTGAATGTATTTAAAAACTTAATTCTCTTCATCGTCATCGAAAACATTTTCCGCCGCAAAGCAACAAAACCCACAACAAGGAAGACCATTTAAATGCATTGTGGTGCAGGAAACAGTTTATTTCTCTCCGTTGCTCATTATTTTTGCTGTGCTACTTGTCCTGTTCCTGTAATTTTCCCAGCATATTTCTTTTATATGTCCAACATGCCGCAACACCATTAGGGGCCATTTGCAGAATGTCTCTCGGCAACCACTAAGTAGAGTTTATTTTGTCGGTTACTGGAAAAGCTTGAAGCAGGAGGACACAAATTTTCTGTTACAATCATGGTCTCTCAGAAAACATTTGTTGTTGTTTTACATGATTTTTCGCTTTGTCTAAATCTATAAACTCTACTCCACTCCACTCCACTCGGCATCTACAATAGGTTGGTTGGTTGGTTGTCTTAATATAATGAAATATGGAAACCAAATTCATTCCAGTCGAGTTTATAATCAGCATTACCCTCTGTTGTAAGTTGCAAGTAATAGTCATTATGAGTATCAGCAACGTTGACAATGTTGTCATAATCAACCGCATCTACAAATTTTGCTTTCATGTTTTCTTTTTTCTTTCTTTTCTCATTTATTATGGCCCAAAGGTGTGAATAGAATTGCTTTCGTCTTCTTTTTTTCGGTTGATTACAAACATACATACAAACTTTCATTTAAAGTTACAAAATAATGGAAATTGTTACCCACACCCGCATTCAGTAATTGAAATGAAACAGATTCTTACACTCTAGCCATACAAGCAAGAGTTTAATTAACTCGCCTGGTCTGTTGTATGTAACCGAGGGCGTAAATGGAGTCATTATTATGTTACAAGAAATACAAAAACAAACAAAAAAAAAATTAAATAAAACAAAAACCAATTAAATACTTAGTTGGGTGACTAGTTAAGTCACAGGGGTACTGTATACTCTACATTATGATCAAAAAGGCAGATACCTAAGATACATAGAAGACAGCTAAGGTAATATCGAAATATTGTATGGAGATTCAAATAAGGTTCCAGCCTTCTTCTGCTACATTTTCTTTGAAGAATTGTTTTACTAGGCCAAGTACTGTTGCTCAATTGGGGGATGATCTTGAAGAATACAAGGACAAGCAGCAAGTTCCACCGCTCGTGGATAAAATTACATCTCATTGCTCATTGTGTGTGTTAATTTTGTTCATGATTGTCGGGAATTACAGTTTAATATCGACTCCGAACGACATACATACACACAAATTGGCCATTACAACCTTGCAGTCAGTATTACGGCATAGCTTCTCACACCACTCATGTTGTGTGCCTTAATTTTATACTTGAGTGGCAGGACCTACAGTTTAACGTCGACTCCGAACTTTTTCAAGGCAGGTTTATTTACTCCCAGAGTTTTTGCCAGAAATCTGCTAATATTTCGTTTTGATGTCTGGCCTGGGGCCCGGGCTTTACGTCTAATAAGCGTATACACTACCTACTAGACTACGGCGACTCCGGACAACAGAGTTCTGAAAAAGAGTTTTTGGTAGAGAATTGCTGAATGGTAGTCGCCGAAAGAAATGGTTTTTCATATTGTCTAAGCTAAGAGTTGAACCACGAGCTATAGTCCATTAAGCCAACTGCTAGAATACGGCCGTCAATGGATGTCAAAGATTTAATTATTAATTCTATTTCATATAAATATTGTCAACGTCTGATCGTTGATGGTCCACCCGTGACCTCTAATTATGACATATATTTTCCAGGATTTCGCGCAGTGTAGCACCAATGTCAGTTGTATTGTTGTCTTCTAAGAGTGAAATTGTGGCTGTCATATTACTGTACAAAATCACCCTTCTCTTTGGGTTCCGATTCTATTGAAATCGAAAGTTTTTACACCAAACAAAATCGGATAGATTCAGTTTGCAAAGTGTGTAGATAATACTCTTTCTGCATAATACCACAGATTTTCTTTTGTGGAGCTATAAACGCGCCACTATTTACGGCAGACATATGCCTTGACGCATAAAACATGCTTTACATACAGTCGATTCCGAACGACAGATTCTTGAAAATATACTGAGAGAAAGACATATTTTTTTTATATCGTTTTGTTGAAGTTGTCTGATCTGGGATTTGAACTGTGGCCTCATGTCTAATAAACCACACATACCTACGAGGATACGGTGACTTCAAATGTGTTTTACATTGTTTTAAATATGATTTCTTTATCATTATTTGTAAGACGATATTTATTTCAGAGTTTCACCAGATTACACAGTCGCAGAAAAAAGGCTACACATACCGCTGTATGTAGACTTTTACATTTGACTGTATGTATTAGTTATCCATGGTCTAATTTTATGCGCTCTAATGAATTTCAATTATCAATTAAAATTTTAAAATCACTTTGCAGGTTTTTTTGTGTTTTTTTTTTAAGCTGAGAAATATCCAATTTCAAGGACAGTTTTTAAACTTTCTTGGCTAGTAGGCTCGTACATAGATGTGTTGATTTAGAATGGAAATGACTCTTATTAATGTGCATTGTGTTGAAATACAGAAAAGATTGTTTATAGGAGAAAGGAAACAAAGAGTAGTACGCGAACATTTATTAATGACCAGTGTGACTTTTTTTCGAGATTTTTAGTAGTAGTTCCAACTTTCTTTTCTCTATTGTGAGTAATGCCGGATAATGTCAGACAAACAATAAAACAATCAAAAAATCACAAACATCCAGAGCCTCTGGTGGAAATCGAACCCACGGCCTCATCTTTTGCAGTTTTGCACACAACCAACTAGGCTATCGGGGTACCATATTTATGTACGTCGAAATGACTCCTTCAAGCGACTTTTCAATTATTCGGGTGGAGAAGCCTTTATATGACATGGTCCCAATACAATACTGAATGTAGTAATTTGTGCATTACCTTGAAGAGCTATTATTAGTTTTACCATACGTAATAAAGTACTATCTCAAGTTAGAATATTAAAAGGAATCCATAAGGAACAAAACGAGTGAAAAATTGAGTACATACGGTTCGCTTAAGTTTCGTTCGCTTTACTGATAGATACATAATTGGTCATTAAACCCTGCAGTCAGGACTACAACCTAGCTTCTCACACCACTTATGTTGTGTGTGTTAATTTTATACATGAGCGGCGGGACCTACAGTTTAAAGTCGCTTTCGAACGACAGATTTTTTTGAGTAACTTTTCATGGGAGGTTTATTTACTCTCAGAGTTTTAGCCAGAAATTTGCTGAGAGGAAGTCGTCGAAAAAACATTCTTTCATATTTTCGTTTTGATGTCTGACCTGTGGATTGAACCCGGGCTAAGAAGCCAACACACTACCTAGACTAGAATACGACGACAAAAATTACGAGTGCAAAATTGAGTACATACGGTTTGCTTAAGTTTTGTTCGCTTTGCTGATGGAATTCTTTATTTATGTAAATAAAAAACGCACTCGCTCCCACATCCCTACCAATATTGAGTCGCTTGTGTTCCCCATTACATAGAATCTATACGCCATCTCCACCTACATGTCAAATAAAGGTTTCAACTGTATGGCTGTCAGCAAGTATCTCAGTCAATTTTTCACGAAATTTATAAGTGATTTAAACACCATCAGATTTCATACCTACACATAGTCATCCTAAACTATACATATATTTTTCTTCCAATTATTTTTTTTTAAATAAATGTGACAGTCATTTTAAATGGCGAACAAAACGGCCGTAAACTCGTATTTGTGCTGAAAGTCTATTTTGATTAAATTATGCTGATAACGCACTCCAATCAACAACAAAAAGAATAACAACAAAAGGGAATGGAATAAAAAGAATTTAAGAACTTTTTGAAGAACGCATTTCTTTTGTCTTCTTTTTTTAATTTTTTTCTGTTACTCCCGCTAAATTATAAGCTACAACACGTTCGCTGTTAGCCCGGCGGGCAAGTAATAATTTTAAAAGATAAGATTAAGGATTTAATAAGGAAACGCAAAGATGAATAAAATAAGTATAAAAAAAAACTTATATAATTTTTTTTATAAAAACTTAAGCATTTGGCTGTGACATTTGTACTTTACATTCCATGTATTAAAAACCCATAATGATTTACAACAGCTGCTTGGTAATCTGTTCTTTTAAAGAATGGAAGAAAATAAAAACTAAAAAAAAAATATTTTCTTTTAAAGTGTCATTTGGAACATGTGTGTTTAAATGTTTTTTCAGAAAAGTTGCACTAATTTTGCTGATTAAAAATGCCGTCAACTGTTTTCATTTCAATAGTTTTCAACATTTTTTTCCTTCTTATTTCTTATTCATACATATTTTATTTGGAACATTATTTAGCCTATTTAAAATATTGAAAGTTTGTTGATTTTTCTATAAAGATTAAAAGGTAACTTAAATACATAGCAATGGAGGTTTTGAGGATAACAGCCGGAAGGGTGTAAACGCTTTTATTAAATGTACTATGTATGTCAACTGTTTATATTGAAATGTGTGGTTAATTATGTTTGTGAAAATAGATTTACAATTCCATTACCCTAGACACACACCCATTCAGTTAACAGAGTTATGTAATGTTACTAACAGTACTCTGTTGAATTATAAATTTAAGACTTGGAAATCAAAACAGGCAAAAACCAAATTGCCATCAGAAATCTGTTGTTTGTAATCGACTTTAGCACTAAGTCCCGTCACTTATGGATAAAATTAACAAACACAACATGGGTGGTGTGAGAAGCTGCGTTTGCAATTCCGTTACAAAGCTATGTTATATTACTAACAGTACTCTGTTAAACTATAAATAAAAGGATAAAATTAAAAAACACAACGTAGGTGGTGTGAGAAGCTAGGTTGTACTCATAACTAAAGGCTTGCAATTAAGTAACTAATGTAAAGCATACCCTTTCGTTGTCCAGTGGCTTACAGAGATAATTCATAGCCTCTCATAATCAATTTTCCTAGTTCCAATCAGAGATCAGCAATGAATCGTTTTTTCGCCACTCATAAGTACTCATGAGATTTTGAGTATGAAATTCAACTACTCTGATTCATTCGTACTCACTATAACATTGATTTATAAGTATTGGTTGCAATGAGTATGAGTACAACGTTGACATCAAACTTATAACATTCGAAATATGTTTGATTCATACGCCTACTCATTCAGATTCATAAATTTAGAAAAATACTTATAAATACTCATAAATGATTCGAGTGATTCGAATCATTTATCAAAATTTACAGTCTTAGTTGTTGTTGCATTTACAAAAATAGAAGAAAAAAAAAGACAAAGACGTCAAGCAAAACAAGCACACAATATTCTAGTGAGTATTGTAGTCTTCATCGGCGAATCATACTTATTTTGTGATTCTTATAAATGTTGAGTAAAGGAGAGTCGAAATCAACAACATCATGCGTACAGTTAAGTATGAGTACAATGAGTACTTCAAACTTTGAATATGAGTAGTATGTGTATAATATTAAAGTAAAAATGAATGCGTATAAGTATCAGAAATTATGAGTATGATTCGAATCTACTCATCTTTTTAAATACTCATTGCTGACCTCTGGTTCCAACACAATATATGCATTGCGCTAGTTGAGGCGCCGTTCGTCGTGGATTCTCTGTTGTTGTCGGTCCATGTAGCTTGACGTTTGCGGGCGCATCCTACATTAGTGTCGTCTGTGGTGTCCGCTTTTATCGGTGTTGCCTAGTGGCCTCTCCTCGTATAAATTTGTGCGTCCATTTCTTGTTGGGTTCCGAACTGTTTGGGGTTCATCTGGTAGCAGACTTGACTTCGAAGCCTACCAAGACGGCTAATTCTGGTGTCGGGAGCCTCAGAGACTCGTCTCTTACCAACTGCGGTGAGGCCCCCTTGTGGGATTAACATGGTGGTTGCGCTTTATATTCCAATCGCGAAGAAAGTGGCTTTACGCTCTTAATCATTGAAAAAACAAATTTAGATAGTCTCTGACCCCTAACCCAGATGGAAGTCATGTCTAAATGCATGTCTATGCTAGTCTTACCATGAAGCTGCAAGATTATGCGAATGCCCGTTCGACGTGGACTCTCTGTCGTTGTCGGTCCATGTAGCTCGACGTTTACGTGCTCATCCTACACTAGTGGGTTGCCGAGATAGGTAGTTGGTCTGTGGTGACCGCTTTCATCGTTGGTGGTTAGTGTCCTCTCATGGTGTTTATTTGTGCGTCACTGTCCCAAATTGTTCAATTGGTAGCTGGCTGTACTGCAAGGCCTGATCGGAGGTTAAATTCTGGTACCACAGGTGTCGGGAGAACCAGAGACTCGTCTCTGTCCGACTACGGTGAGGCCCCCCTTGTGGGAGCGAAGTGGTGGCTGTGGCTTATACCCAAATGGCGGGGAGAGCGCAAGCTCAAAGTGGCGTTACACTCTTGACCATTGTCAAAAAGGACTTTAAATAGTCTCTGATTCCTAATCAAGACTGAAGTCATGTCCAAATGCATAGTATTCACGTATGATGATGCAATCTGTGGTAGTCTTACGAGGAGGTTGTATCATTAGAGCTAAGCCGTAATCCTGACTGAAGGGTTGTAATGGTGACTTATGTATGTACTTAGAGCACTGTGGGGTGTGTCACCATGGCGATACTCACGTTAAGCCCGAGACTAATGCACTAGTAGGGCCCATACCCGGACGATACGATACAATGTAACAATTATTATTCACCACAAGTGCACTGGCAAGTTCTTATCATCATTGATATGTCCCCAGGCATGGTATTTTCAATAATTTTCTTACACTCAACCATGAAGTCAATTTAAAACAAAATGTCTCTAGTTTAACCCGTAAGTATACTCCCACACTTAACAAAGTTTTAATGAAACTTATTTGAATTGAAGAGCTTTTATCAAAACCATAACCATGAACTTCAAATCGCTGTCAAACAAAATAGAAAATTATTTACGAAACCCATAGAATTACGTGCCACAGACATACTATACATACATTAAAAAGCTTAACAACTAAACAATCCTTTGTTATCATAATAAGAATAATACAACGAAAAGATAATTAAATTATGAAAGAATGAATCTCTTGTCAAAACTAAGAACAATGAAGAAATATCAGCAACAATATTTATAACAACAACATCCCATCTCTGTGCGAGAGTAAGTATTGTTTTCTGTTCGTGACAAACAAGAGACGCTAGTACAACAAATAAATTTAACCCGATAGATTTTTTCCTCTCTCTCCCACTTAAATTCAACAGAATTTTCTTTTATTTGCTCAATACAAAGGGGAAGAGGGGCAGGGCAGAGCTTCATACTGGTGCGTGTTTTTTATGATTTCATTTAAAGCAAAACGTAAACTGAGTATCGCAGAGAGAATTATTGAAAACCAACTACAGGTACAAAACGTAATGGTAGGAATCTTTACAAACATCTTGTGATTTCGAAATACGCCTTCATACCTTCATACGTTCCCTTCAATCTTTTGTACAACTTTCTTTCACTCCAAACCATTTGGAGTGGTTTGAGGAAAAGGTTGGAAGGCACAAAAGAAAAACGAAACAAATTCAATTTGTTAAACATTAACTTGATAAATATGATTACAAGGGTATCGCTCTGAATAGGATACCGTGAAAGTGGGGTTAAAATGTGAAAGGTTTTCATATACTCAATGACAGAGGTGAAGGTAGAAAACTTAATTTTTTTGTTATTTGACAATCTATTTCACATATTCATGACCTGTAAGTTGAAGGTGTCACCCACCGTGATTAGCTATTGTAGTGATATTAGCTGAGTTTAAAACATGTTTTTATATATAAAATTAGCTATACCCTGTGCGCGTTGTTGCGCCACCAACTAAAATAAATTTGAAGGAAAGACATTATACAAATATTCAATTAATATTGAATCATTTTATTGATTTTGTTTCCCGTTGTTCAGATGATTCAGACGAACGGGCCTGAGTAGTACGCATTCGATCAGTTTCTAATCTCACTTCTCGTTGTTCAAGTGATTCATGCGACCTCGAAGATTTTCAAGACTAACTGCTCATTGCTCGTCTGATTCTGAGGCTCATAATGCTCTTTTCTTCCGTGCTTGAGGTGTAGGTCGACAAATGTCTTGTCATTCATTTTGAATAATTTTCAGTGGCGCCATCTTCCGCAAATTAATCCGTCGACTCATGCGCAACAACTTTGCTAAAGATCATAACGTGATCAAATGAACAGTTTAGGATTTAATTAATTTTTAGTAATTTTCAGTGGCGCCACCTATCGGATATTGGTCATAGGAACTTAGAAACCTTTCCGGGCTCATGCGCAACAACTTTGCTGAAGATCATAACATGATCAAATGCATAGTTTACAATTGTCTTAATTACATACAAACAAACATTCATTTATATATATGTATATGGAAGATAGATTACATAGAGCTGACGGGTGACGTATACGTAATATTTTCTTAGACAATAACACTCATACTTTTTTTATTTATTTTATTTCATTTTATTTTATTTGCATATTTCAACGTAAAAAATAGTTTATAACTCCTTCCAGACATACAGGAAGATACTGTGAAAATTTCAAGAAAATCGGTTCTGCCATTTAGCTGTCTATAGACTTCAAACAAACCCACAAACAAAGAAGAAGATTTCACATTTGTTGCCTTATGAGAGGGCAGTGCTCTGAATCAATTTAAACTGAAATATAATTGAGAGTGAGGCACAAGAGATGTAAGCGATTTTGGAGAACAGTTAAATGTGGTCTTAGGTAAACAGCAACTTTTTATCAACTTATTCAGTACCAATTAGAAGATCATGTTGTTACAGAAGTTACCTTCGCCAAGGTTCAGCCGACCGTAATGAAAACTGTTTTGGAATCCTTGATCCAAACGCTATCCAGCCCACTAGGTCAGAAAACCAAACCTTTTTAAATTTTATCGAATTTTTCACGATTTGTAGAGAGCATTTTGTTTGCTCGAATAAAAAAGTTAGCTCCGATCCCAAGGTTCACCCAACCGTAACGAAAACTGTTTTGGAATCCTTGATCCAATAGCTATCCAGCCCACTAAGGCAGGTAACACCACCTTTTTAAATTTTATCAAATTTCTCACGATTTGTAGAGAGCATTTCGTTTGCTCGAATAAAAAAGTTAGCTCCGATCCCAAGGTTCACCCAACCGTAACGAAAACTGTTTTGGAATCCTTGATCCAATAGCTATCCTCCCACTAAGGCAGGTAACACCACCTTTTTAAATTTTATCAAATTTTTCACGATCTATGGAGGGTATATTTGGTAAAACTACTTGATTTTTCAACTTTATTATCTCCAATAAGAAAATTGTTTTTTTTTTCTTCTGTAAAATTCAAAGGTTTAGCTTCGTCTGCTTTTCATTTTTTCTCTAATTTATCACTAATTTTCCGATTTTTTAACGATTTTCTTTCCTCCCTTTTCTAAATTTTTTAATTATGTTAACTTAACAGTGTCTGTTAACATAACATTCACTGTAAAAAAAAGAATATAACTTTCGTAGCTAACTTCACACGCATAGTTATTTTTACGTCGTGAAATCTAATTTGTATCCTTAAAAATTGTTCAATCACAATCAAGAAATAAGCCTAGAAGTATTATCTCGTCTGTCTTGCCAAATCACCGTGGAAGACCATAGAAAACAACGTGTGTCAGCAGTTGACAATTGACTATAATTTTCATCAAGGCCTTTTCTAGATAAATAGGAACGTGGACAATAAAATGGTTGAATATGGGACATGAGATTTAAAAGCGTACAATGCATTCTGAAAACGTCATTATTTGATTTGGATTCTGGATTGGCGGCGTCATGGGTCAATATTTCTTTTGGTAGCGACATTGGCCAGGAGATTATTGTAAATTGCGAGCACTATAGGTCGATGATTACCAACTTCTTTTGGCCTAAATTAGATCATCTGGACACCAACGATATGTGGTTTCAATAGGAAGGCGCTACGCGTTTGATATTGGATATTCTGCGCGAGCTATTTAAGGGCATGGTCATTACACGTCAAGGTGATTTAAAGTAGCCACGGAGATCGTGCAATTTGGTCTCATTAAACTTTTTGTTATGGAGTTTCCTTAAGTCTCAGAATAATTCACAAACCATAGTAATCCTTAAAGCCGATATAATACATGGCGTCAGTCAAATTCATACATAGCTTTCAATCAGGATTACGACCTAGTTTCAGACACCACTTATGTTCGTTATACAGTAAGACCCCGCTTAACGCTGCTCCGCTTAATGCTGTTTAGTATTACGCGGTAGTACAAAAGCGGTGCACTCTATAGAGACGGTGTATACTATGTATCTTTTTCAACGCTCTTTTGTTAGTCTGTCCAGCATAAAGATTCCAACTGTACAGTCACAGTACTAATGCATCTTTCCTGCGTCACAGTTGATTTATTAGTTGCCTCGTTTAACGCTGTTTCATTTAGCGCTGGTACTTATTGGAACGTATTCTCCGCGTTAAGCGGGGTCTTACTGTATATAAGTGGCAGGACATACAGTTTAATGTCAACTTCGAATGACAGATTTTTTTGAGAAAGTTTTTCATGACAATTTTTATTTACTCTCAGAGTTTTTGCTAGAAATCTGCTGAGAAAAATCACAGACGACATAATTCTCTTCATATTTCATTTTGTTTGAGTTCCCTGACCTGGAGTTTGAACTGTGGCCTTCAGCACAATACCTAATAGACTACGGTGACTTCAAATTCAGCCTAAAATATGTTCCAAATTCATTGAAAATTGGGCATTTCGAAAGGTCTAAGCACATTAAATTATTCGTAATAGAAGACCTTTACTTACTTACTTAATTGGTCATTTTAGCGCTTTAGTTTGGAATATAACTAGTCATAGTAGTCGTCCTCCGTAGTAGTTATTAGATGAGAATATGTGGTTTAACCCCTAGCTTAGACATCTCGAACATATGGAAATATAAAAAAAATTTCTTCGGCGACTTCCTCTCAGCAAATTTCTGAGAGTAATTAAAATGGGCATGAAAAAGTTTCTCAAAAATCTGTCGTTTGGTGTCGACATTAAACTGTAGGTGTCGCCACACATGGTTAAAATTAACACACACACAACATGACTGGCATGGGATGGCAGGTTGGAAAACCTTTCAGAACTAAATAAATCAATTTTATGTTAAGATGGAAAACGTTTACGGTCACCGTAGTTTAGTAGGTAGTGTGTTCGCTTATTAGACATAAAGCCCGGGTTCCCATCCCAGGTCAGACATCAAACTGAAATATGAAAAAAAATAATTTCTTCGGCGACCCTGCTCTCAGCAGATTTCTGGCAAAAACTCTGAGAGTAAATGAACCTTCCACGAAATAGTTTCTCCAAAAACTCTGTCATTCGGAGTCGACGTTAAACGTTCCACCACTCACGTATAAAAATTAAGGCACACAACATGATTGATGTGAGAAGCTAGACCGTAACCCTGACTGAAAGGTTGTAATCTCCAATTATGTATGTAATGGGAAACGTTTAAGAATCTCTGATTTTATTATCATTTACGTATCTATTTTCTTCAAAACACGTACACACTAATAACAGAACTCGTGCAACAGCAAGATTGTGTTAATATTGTATGTATTCATCAAGTGTTTTTAATTCATGCGAAAAGGAAACTTGAAGCAAAAAAAAAGAATTGTTTTCATTTAAAATGTGTATGAATTTATATGACAGAAAACAATCTCTAACTGTGTACATACATGTTTAGATAGGATATGTATCTATGTATACAGATATAAATGTGTGTTTGTATAAGTGTGCGTATGCGTGTGTGTTTTAACATTTTTTATTAATATTTGTTAACTTGTGATAATATTATTTAAAATAAATTCAATTTTATATTGTTTTCATAGCTATAAAGTAATCAAATGTGAAACTTATTTAGTTGAGATTGTTTTTTACACATATTGTTGCTGATACTGATGCTGTTGTTGTTGTTTTAACTATTGCTGCCAGTGTAGCAGAAACTATTGTCAGTATATATTTGTATGTGTGTGCGTCTGTGTAAATAAATTAAAAACGATGTATGAGTGCTTGCCAAAAATTTCATTCCTTTCTGTATTACACACAGTCAGTGTCATATACTAGAAATCAATTTAAATTTTTCCCCCAAAAAAAAGATGATGTTTTGAAATAAAACAAATGTTTTGATGAAAAGAATTGTTTTTTTTTTTGTCTGTTTTTCATTTAAAATAAATGAATTTCTATGTAATACTATGTTAACAGGAAAATAATTAGTGAAATATGTTTCGAGCTTGTGTCAACAGAATAAATTCAAAAAATTAAAAAAAGGTACAGAGTGTTTTGAATTGATAAACAAAATAAATCAGTTTAAACACAACAAAAACATGAAAGGAAAATGTGTACTATTTCCATAGGAAAATTAATTTTATTTCCTTAATTACTGAATGTGAAATCTATGCTGAAATATAACAGATACTGAGTAGGCACATAAACGTTGAACACACTCATTCTAATAGAAGAACTATTAGAACCATTAGTAACAACAATCTATAAGGCATCATAATGCGCCAAGAATTATAACACCACTTAAGGTGATATTTTCAAAACACACCACCCACTCGGGATTAGTCGCGGGCTTATCAGTCGGTGCATAAAACTGTTTGAGAAGAGTAGAGATATTAAAGATGGCCCCTCACAGTTCGAACCGAACTGTCAGAATTTAAGAATCATGTGTCATAAGATAAATGATCATGAGGCCGAATTATTAAAAAAGACTTAAAAATTTTAAAGGCTGTTTTGGATATTTCCTGATTTTCCAATAAAAAAAAAGTGCAGGAGAATATGAGGCTGCTTCTGAACTGAAAAATGTCATCATCCGGCTGCAGTTACGATTTGATTGGGGAGTCTCATATTTGAATTTCCGAAAAAAAGGGTCAAACGATCAAGAAAAGTTCACCAAGAAACCGTTTTGAAACTGTTGTAAAACCACTCAATCGTTTTATGTTCCAAAACCAGCCATAGACTTATCATCAAGATTCTGCGCCGCAAACCTGGCTCCGAAACAATTTGTCAGCATTTTTCTCCCCTGAACAATGGCAGTCCTGGCTTGAACTCACTAGACTGCAAATGGTCAGTAGTCTTATACGTCATGATTTACCACAAAAGATATCCCAACTTCGATTTTAAGTAGTTACGGCATTGCAATTATATTTGCAACAAAGATCAAAGTACAACAACAAAACTATATAGAAAGACCAAGAAATATATCACGCCTTTCATTAAGCGCTTCTTGTCTTTAACACACTATACTATGAATGGAATCTAATATCCTGTATATTACTGCATTGATATGAGCGTCAAGTTGATTCTGATGGGTTATGAACTAAATTTAATTCTTAAGAGAGTATGCTTAATTCAAATTCCCGGTGACCGGTTTACTAACACTAGACGGTTAGCTCCAGAGCAACTCTTAATATCCACTGAATTGTTACGGCCTCCTACCCTATCCTACCAATACTGTAATATAACTACTATGTGCCACTGTAAACTGGGCTCTCTGATATGCGTACTGATCTAAAACAGTCAACGATGAGCATAACGATTGGTTGTTTAGCAAAATAAGACTCCGAAAGTATTTTAGAATATCGCTGTGTGTGTCATATGAAGTATTCGCTCCTATTGTCTACGTAATTACTTAATTCTTTTTTTTTTTGGTGTTCATCAATCAATAAAGTGAACTAAAAATTAAAGCAATATAGAGACGCGGACGAAAGGCGACCATGTGTAGCAAATTACCATGTTTATTATTATTGACATTTGGGTGCGAACATATTGTCAAACAAACATAATTATTGAGTGAAATTAGGATAATTGAAAAATATCACTATATTTACACAAGCATAAACATACAATTAGTATGTGCACATGTGAAGGACATATAAAATGTCCCAGCAAACATTATTGATATAGATCAGTGTGAACTTTCATTTTTAAATGACATGCTGTTGTGTTTTCTGAAAGAAAGACTGTTCCAGTAACGTGTTACAAACCTCTATTGAATTTAGAATTTAGTACCTAAGGTACTTTTGAATTTAAAACACAAACTTAATATTATCCTTTTGAAAGGTACCAAATAAAATTACTTTCTATAAGGATGCCGTGGTAGAGTAATGGGTTGTGTGCTAGACTATTAGCGTGAGGGTCGTGGATTCGATTCCCACCAGAGACTCTGATCTGTTACACTACACCGAGCATAAGGTTTAAGCTACTCAGCTCGTAATAATTATTTCTAGAATTTCCATACAAATCTGTGAAGAATTTTAAATACTTAAATTAACTTGAGATCAATCAAATATTTACTGGGATACACATGTTTGAACAAAATTTTAGGTATGACAGACAGTTGGTATGTGCATTAAGTATGAATAAATTAAAAACGGAAATATTTTCACTTTATAAAGTATGTCATGGGGACAAAATTTAATCATTAATGACACGAGTAGACCATTAGCTTAACAAAAATTAATGAGATAAACTTAAATAGATACGAATGAGTACATTATGTAAGAGAAACTGTTTCCGATAATTAATGACTTATTTAAAAAGTTTAGGTCCGTGTTAGATCACTGGACATACCTGAGGAAGCTGACTAACTTGGCATCTGAATGAACCAGCAGAGTTTTATGTTCTTCGTGGTGGTCACCGTAGTCTAGTAGGTAGTATGTTGGCTTCTCGAACAAAAGTTAGTTTTTCGAGACCTTCATGCGAACAGTCTTCTGTCAAAAAACCTGAGAGTAAAGCTTGAGCCCCTTATGGATAATATTAACACACACAACATAAGTGGTGTGAGAAGCTGGGTTAAAATCCTGACTAAAGTAAATAAGTAAGAACAACACCAGATCACTTACAGCAATAGCAAGTCGTCTAAAGCTCTTTCAAAATGCCAAAAAATAATTCAACAACAATGGTGCTTATATAGGCTAGGTTAGGCTAGGTTAGCGGATAGCTTGCTGTTCACAAGCAAGTTCACTCGATGGCCATATGGCCCATTGTGTTACGCAGCGTAATGTAACCCCACTTATCATGATCCGTTAGTGGTAGGTTTGAACCAGCCAGTTACCACGTTCGCCACCATGATCACATCTTCAAGCGCTCTGTCACCCAAATACCGATGACGTCTGTTCTGAAGTGCAGAGCACTCGCATAAAATACGTTGCTCCGATTCCATTTCTTCGACATCATTGCAGCTCCTGCAGTTATCCTGGCGGGGCAGACCAACCATGTCAGCAAAACTCGCTATTGGCAGTGTGTCCCGTTAGAATTCCCGTTAGAATACAAACTGCCTAAGGCTAGACACAGCAGTTTTAAAATTCGGCAACCAAGTATGTCAGTGCTTATATAAATCCGAAGAGAAATTTCTCCAGATTCCCTTAAAAAATATGTTGTATGTAGTCGCCGTAGTCTAGTAGGTAGTGTGTTAGCTTATTAGACGTAAGGCCCAGGTTCAAACCCCAGGTCAGACATCAAAACGAAAGATGAAAAAAAAATATTTGTTCGGCAACTTCCTGTCAGCAGATTTCTGGCAAAAACTCTGAGAGTAAATAAAATTGCCTTGAAAAACTTTCTCAAAAATCTGCCATTCAGAGTCTACGTTAAATTGTAGGTCCCGCCACTCATGTATAAAATTAAGACACACAAGATGAGTGGTGTTGAGAAGCTAGGACGTAATCCTGACTGAACGGTTGTAATGGCCAATTATGTATGTATGTAAGTATGTATATCGTATAACCACAATTAAATTTAAAATGCCGTAATTAATCTGATATACTGAAATACTACAATCTACAGACTAATTTTTAAAGAGTTCTGTAAGTTTACTTAAATACCAGACTCTCAAGTACAGGGGATTTTTTAAGTTGCCACTTTTTTTTCTTTTTTATTCGTTTTATTTCTGATTTCTGATTGATTTCATTATTTTCACATTTAAAAAAGGCACAAGAATAAGTAATTAATTAATCTCTCCGATATTGCGGTCTCTTTTAAAAACACGATACAGCCAAGAAAGTAAATTAAGAAAGTAAAATTAACAGAAGCCAAAATATAAATCAAACGACCACAGCTTACAGATACCATAAGCTGAAGCAAAAAAGAAAGAAAAAAACTAAAGGAAAATGAAAAATAAATCCTTGTAATATCCTTGATTATAACATATATCGGTTTCATGTCAATTGGTGTGTGTGTAAATCTGTTTTTCCTTTTTCTGGCTATGTAAACCTCATAAATGTGTTCAGTCATGCAGTGAATATTGCATTTTAAGATTTTGGCTGAAACTCATTTCGATACATGATGCGATGATATTCGTTTCGTTCGGTGGCGGTCGACTTTCATTCTTTGGCTGTCTTAATAAGAAAGATGATCCATAATAAATGAGTTTCAGAGATAATTTTTCTGCAACATAAAGCAAAAATATTATTGAAAGAAATTATTATGAATAAATATTTTTTTCCTTATATGTATACTTGCATTGCCAGAAATAATACGTTTGAAAGGAAAACAAGAAATATTACAAATAATTGCAAACATCAGCACATCAGCATTGTTTGACAGGACAACTTGCTTAAGGGATAAAGGGAGGGGGGACTTGGTTTATTGCTGTTGCTGCTAATAATGCTGGAACACTGTCATTATTGTTATTTTTATTGCCTTTTGTTAAATTGTAGTTTTTACGACCCTAACGTAAACGCACAGCACAATAAAAACAAACAAAAGATATAAAATTAAAGGGTAAACCAATTATGGGTATCTGTTGCCTGAAAATTAGAGTATTTGGTAAAGAAACAAATCCCCCACATAAATATACTCAAAAAATCTAGGTGATGAATTAGATGAATAATCGACAACCCATGGATGGCTAACTCTTTTAATAGAAACTATTTTATTATTATTGTTAGTTCCCTACGCGAAGAGGGTGATAAGTGAATAAAAAAGAATATGATACGAAATGAAACGAAACATGAAAAGTAAAATAAACAATGGATTGTAAGAAACTATAAATGGAAAAAAGGAAAATATAAAAGAAAATTCGCACACATAAAAAAAGGAAAAGAAAATTCGTAAATTAACCAGTCATAATATTATTTCGATTAAGAAAATATTTTTCTCCTCTTGCATACATATGAGTGTGCTAAGCTACAGACATCACTAATCAAAAAGATTATTCTTAAGGTTAAAAGAAAATTTAAAGAAACTTTAGTCCTTAAATGTTCTGTTTTTCTTTTTTCTGAAACAGAACGATAAAGTAATAGGTTCTTTGCATTGCAATGCCACATAAGAGTATGTATGGTTACGAAAATGGAAACGGTGTAACATCGTTTAACATTAAAATGATAAACAAAATACACATTCGACATCCTGAACATTCATTAGACATACATATAAAAAGGCAAGACAAAGCAGGCAACGAACAGTAAGAATTCAGTCAGTTTTGTGTAAAGACGCATTGCGTGTGAAGTGAACAGTCGTGGTTTGAAGATCTCCGTTGAAAAGATCAGCGTTGTAAGTAAAGAAGAATAGCGAACAAACTATTATTGCTATATACGTTAAGTTGTGAACAGTGGCACACAAAACTAGTACGAACAATAAAGAATTTAATTGAAACTAAACACCGATTTATTTTTATACAACAAGGCCATCATCCCTTCTCATGCGATCTCTTCAACTTCGTTATGGAGAGTGTTCTACGGAAGGCGGGCGCTAATGGCATTAACATCATATCGCGTACCGAAGAAAATGTTACTGTTGCCTTTAGTGCTATCTAAAGGGAGTCTTTTAAGATGACTGAGGTACATAAATGAGAGCAAAACAAAGTATATGTTGTCGACAGTAGGGACGTGTGGTGCTTTGGATCCCAGATATGGCCGATATTATCAGTGACTTTATTTATCTTGACTACTCCGTTACCATCAAAAATAATATCAGTCTGGAGATCAAGCGTAAGATCACTCTTGCCAACAGGTGCTACTATGGTGTCAATAGGCAATTGAGTAGGATAGAGACCTGTCTCGTACGGGAAAACTAATACTATTAATCACTATATGCAGTAGCATTGGGAGTATTTAAAAGAAAAGTCCTAGGTAAGATCCAGTCTTAGTTGGCGATAATTTCCGCATTCGATCCAACAATGAGCTGTATAAGCTCCTCAGCGACGTGGACGTTGTGCAGCTTATTAACATCCAGCGCCTGCGCTGCGTCTTCACTATTATACCGAATACTGCAATCGAAGATTTTCACAAATTGCAATAGCAACTGCTTTAAACTCAAACGCATCAAAGAAATAATAAACACAGGGGAACATGCTTTTCACTCGCCCCCATGTTTCTTTAATGTACAAGAAATATTGCTCATTACAACTCTTTAGTCAAGATTGCAACCTAGCTTCTTACACCCATGCTGTGTGTGTTAATTTTAAAATATACAAAACATTTGTTGTACTAAGGATTGTTCGTATTGATTACAGGGGAGTGGACAGATCCGTCTCAGAGAAGGGAACAAGCTTCAAGTTTTTGGTCTGGTGATCTTGGGCTTTTGGTTTCTCCCAGTTTTCCCGACAAATATATCCTTCGACAAAAGGATATCTATATTATGGATAGATCTGGAGAATTATTTGAGAATTAGATCTTGAAAGTTGATCTGTTATGTCCACTAATAGAATATCAAGGGTGCTCTGTTGTGCTCTCACTAGGAAATAAACCACAGCTCTCTCAGATCTTGGAAAGAATTTAAATGAGCTGTTTACGAGTTTAACTACTGAACACTGTATTATTTGTATGGGCTATGCATTTTGCCTACATACACATATACATAATTGGTTATTACAACCCTTCAATCAGAATTTCGTCCTACATTCTTACACCACCTACATCGTGTATGTTAAATCTGATACTGTAGATCTTTTCACAACCAGTCCATTGTCGATAAGTTAGAAAAGGATTTGTACTCGAAAATATTCCATTTGAACCACTAAACAAATAAACACACACATACACTCACCCACGCATTCGCTTTGTTTTTAAGTGGCTTACTCTATTGCCCATAAGAATTCTTTACATTTTCTTTCTCTACAACTTTATTTCTATCAACTACTGTTGACAAACACTGTTTCTATGAGTGTATATCTCTCTGTCTGTCTGTCTGTCCGTACGTAAGTATGGCTATTTGTCTGTTTCGCCTACGAGTGTTTCTATTGAGTGAACAGTTTGCAAAAAAACACTTGCAGTTTTTAAATGTTGGCTGGTCATTTGTGAAGACAAATAATATTGCCGACATAAAGTGGTAGAAAAGAAAAAAAAACAATCATTTTATATGTCGTCTACATACATACACTTATAACAAGTGTAACAACAACAAACAACAACTAGAGCGTATTATACTAATCTAGCTATATACAGCGTATGTCAAGTTCGAATTTCTCTGTTGAAAGTATTTTATTACTATCGCTAAATGCTTCTAGAACCTGAAGGGTCTGATATCAACGAGATCATCTTCCTTAATACGCATTCATTTATTACTTTGGAAAGTGTCGTCAAAAGGGATGTGTATCCCCCTAAAAGACACGCCTATGGTATTCTCTCGGATGTACATATATACAAATATATTCTTCGCTCAAGCACAATTACATATGTACATACATAATTGGCCATTACAAAACTTCAGTCAGGATTACGGCGTAGCTTCTCACACCACTCATGTTGTGGGCCTTAATTTTATACTTGAACGGCGGGACTTACAGTTTAACGTCGACTCCAAACGACAGATTTTGAGAAACTTTTTCCTCTCAGAGTTTTTGCCAGAAATCTGCTGAGAGGAAGTCGCCGAAGAAATATTTTTTTTGGGGCGACTACATCTCTCTCGGATGTCCGAATAATACATATAAGCCATGTCAGTTCGATATGATATTGTCCAACCTAATCCATTCAACTGTATTCAACGATAACTTACTTACTTACTTAGTTAATTGGCCATTAACAACCCGATTAAGGAATTTCGGCATGCCTTAACACATCATTCCAGGCGCCTCAGATACTTACGCGCCTACGCCAGTTGGTCACACCAATCGATGACAGGATCCTCCAATGCAAAAAAGGTGTTACTCTTCGCCGACTTCCTCAGATCCCCGCATCAAATACCCGTACTGCCGGAGCATCCTCCTTCATTTGAACGACAATGCCGAGCCAGCGCAGCCGCTGGATGTTAATACGCTGCACAACACCCATGTCGTTGAGGAGCTCATACAGATCACTGTTGGATCGGATGCGGAAATCATCGCCAACTCGTATTAGACCGAAAATCTTACTTAGGACTTTTCTCTCGAATACTCTCAAAGCCTCTGCATTATTGTTTAATAGTGTCCATGCCTCTGCGCCATTAAGAAGCACGGGTAGGTTGAGCGTCTTTTAGAGTATTAGTTTTGTCGTACGAGAGAAGTCTCTTCTACTCTGTTGCCTATTGAAACCATAATAACACCTGTTGGCAAAAGTGATCCTGCGCTTGATCTCCAGACTGACATCATTTTTGGTCGTAGCGGCGGAGCCAACGTAAATAAATCGAAATTTAAACAATTACAATTTTAACCATGAAAGGATTGAAATTGCAGGGGATAGAGTCATAGTTATAGAGAAATACCAACCAAAATTTTTTCCAAAAGGATTGCCCGATGATATTTATCATCCTAAAATAAAAAACTTAAACTTCTACGACAGTGTACATATTCATTTTGCCTGTATTAAATAAAACAACAGATAAACAACAACAACAGCAACACCAGCAAAAACAACAAACAAAACAAGACAAAATAGAGAAAAAGTTAATGTAAACACATGAACTTCAATTGTATCCGTAAGTATGAATCATCAACATAATCACTTGGCATGGCAATATACGAGTACGTGTGGATGGATGACTAGCAAGATAGCTGTCTGATATACTTGTATGTATGGGTGAGTATGTGTGTGCCTTTTTTCTCGCCTGCTTGCCTGCATGCCTTGTGTTTATTTTTCTTAACCAACAAGGAAGTAATACGACCCATATCTCGTTGTTTAAATGTTTATCCTTTTTTGTTTTGTTTCGTTTCTGTTTTGTTTTTGTTTTTCTTTTTCTTTTCTATGGAACTTTTCCTTTTTCTGTTTGTTTACCTTTGGAGTGGTGGGTGGGTTGATCGAAAAGTAATTGCAGATGATGAACTAAATTGGTTGGCATGAAGAATGTAATCTGTAGCATACAACTTGATGTATCGCATCACAAACTCACTTCAGGTTAAATTTTGAAATGCCATGCAAATTCTAACAGAGATGTGGATGTGATTTCTATAATAATGAATGCTGAAAATGGTTTTCAATATTTAATTCTTCAATTCATAGGCCATATTCAACAATTTTATGCTATTTCAATACATTTCTCCGATAAATATTGTCCGGTTCCTAGCAAAGCCAGCAGTACAAAGTCAACAAGATGCTCTAGCAAATACAGACAAACATAATTGGTCATTACATTCCTTTAGCCAAGACTACAACCTAGTTTCTCACACCACTTATGTTGTTTGTGTTAATTTCATACATGAGTGCCGGGCCTACGGTTTAAAGACGACTCCGAACGACAGCTTTTTAGGAAACTTTTCATGCCAATTTCATTTACTCTCACAGTTCTTGCCACAAAACTGCTGAGAGGAAGTCGTCGAAGAAATATTTTTTATTTTTCGTTTAGTTTGGGATATCTGACCTGGGGTTTGAAACCTGGCCTCACGTCTAATAGGCCAAAACACTACCTATTAGACTACGGCTACTGCTCTACCAGATGCTCTGTGTTAAAGTTCTTTCTCTTTTTAGGGAAGTACAAGTGGATTCTAACAATGTGGTAATCTTCTTCTTCTTATAAATATATATAAAAATGAATGTGTGTTTATTTGTGTGTGGGTTTGTTTGAAGTCTATAGGCGGCTAAATGACTAAACCGATTTTCTTGAATTTTCACAGTATCTTCCTGTATGCCTGGAGGGAGTTATAGGCTACTTTTTACATTGAAATAGGCAAATAAAATAAAATAAAATAAAATAAAATAAAAAAAGTATGAGTGTTATTGTCTAACAAAATATTACGTATACTCACCCGTCAGCTCTATGTAATCTATATATATAAAAATGAATGTTTGTTTGTATGTAATTAATAAAATCGTAAACTATGCACTTGATCATTTTATGATCTTCAGGAAAGTTGTTGGTCATGAGCCCGGGAAAGTTTCTAAGTTGGTATGACCAATATCCGACAGGTGGCACCTCTGAAAATTACATACATACATAATTGGCCATTACAACCCTGCAGTCAGGATTACGGCCTAGCTTCTCAACACCACTCATGTTGTTGTTTCATATTTTTCGTTTTGATGTCTGACCTGGGATACGAACTCGGGCCTTTCGTCTAATAAGCCAACACACTACCTACTAGACCACGGCGACTTCCTCTGAAAATTACTCAAAATGAATTATATCGTAAACTGTGCATTTGATCATGATATGCTCTTTAGCAAAGTTGTTGCGCATGAGTCGACGGAGGTTTCTAAGTGGGTGCTATAATTTCCGGTAGATGGCGCCACTGAAAATTAGTTAAAATGAATGACACGGCCTACACCTTAAGCACGGAAGAAAAGAGCATTATGAGTCTCAGAATCAGACGTGCAACGAGCATTTAGACTTGAAAATCTTCAAGTTCGCATGAATCACTTGAACAACGAGAAGTGGGATTAGAAACTGATCGAATGCGTTCTACTCAGGCCTATTCGTCTGAGTCATCTGGACAACGGGAAACAAAATCAATAAAATTATTTAATATTAATTGGATATTTGTATAATGTCTTTCCTTCAAATGTATTTTAGTTGGTGGCGCAACAACGCGCGCAGTTTACAGCTAGTTCTTTATAAACCAGTCTTAAAATTAAATTTATAGTGAAACAAATAACAAAGGAAAACTAAATGAGCTCTACTAGCACTGATTCTAATAGGACGTTAGGTAACACTCACTCCATGCATTGAACGAAATATTGCAGAGAAGCTCAATCCAAATTTAATACTCAATAACAATTTCATCTTGACTCATGCTGATGTTTTAATATTTCCCTCCCGTACATTTGCTATTTTTAATTTCAAAAGAAAGCCTAGGTTTTAGTCACTATTTTGTCCTGAAATCCTTGAAATACTTACTTACTTAATTGGCCCATAAAAACCCTTTTGTCCGAATACAAAATACAAATACAAATACATCGTTCCTGGTGCCTCTGCTTCTTGCGCAATCTCGCCAGTTGTTCGCACCCATCGATGACAGGGATTCTGGAATTGGTCTTACTCAGAAAAACAAGGTGGTCCTCCACGTCGACTTCCGCAAATATCCGTACCAAAAACATGTATCGCCGGAACATACTCATCCATTCGAAAGACATGAATGAGTGCAGCTTCTGGATGTTAATACACTGCACAACGTCTATGTAGTTGAGAAGCTTATACAGTTCATTATTGGATCGAATAAGGAAAGCATCGCTAAGTTGCACTTGACCGAAGATCTTACGTAGAATTTTTCTCTCGAATACTGTCAAAGCTGCTGTATCAGTGCGTAATAGTGTCCATACATAACATACATAATTGGTCATTACAACCCTTTAGTCAAGACCACAATCTAGTCTCTCACACCACATATGTTGTATGTGTTAATTTTATAAGTGACAGATTTTTTTGAGAAGCTTTTCTTGGTTATTTTATTTAGTCTCAGAGTTATTGCCAGAAATATTTTTTTTTTTAATTTTCGTTTTGATGTCTAATCAGGGGTTTGAACCGAGGCCAACACACTACCTACTAGCCTACGATTACTAATAGAGTCCATGCTTCTGCGAAATAGATTTGAATTGCAGATATGATCATTGGAACTGTGGTATGTTTTCTAGATATATGTATATGTCTATTCCATTTATGCCCTTGCATTCTGTTTAAACTCAGCATAGAGTAAGAATATTTGATTGACTGCGCCTAGACTTCATAAAGACAAGCTCACATAAGGAATAAAGTAGTGGACAGTGACATCTTTTCATATTGCAATAGCTTTTCATATTTAATGAATAAATCGCTTAAGAAATTTACTTCAGTCCAATCCTAGATTAATACGTACTTCTGTAAATAACTAAACTGTGGTAACTAACTAAAACTAAAGTTTCATGTGACAAGCGAATACGATATGTTTGATGCTGACGAATATTACGATCGAGTTGCTTAACAAATATTCATAGAACTTTGTCAAACCATCTACTGTACTACTATAGAAAACATATTTTAAAAAAAAAATTGGGCTATTACAGTGAGTTTTATTTAAAAAACCCTATGAAAAGTATTACAACCTTAACAGAAGCTTCACATTTGTTGTTTCTTTTTTTTCTTTTTTTAATGGCATAAATGGAAAGTGTTTTTTATGGAAACTATACAAAGGCAAAGGCAAACAAACAAAAAAGTTTAAATGGCAGCTCATATTATCATCATTTATTACAAATATTAACTTTTTTCTATACTCATACTCCCTTCTTAGTCTCAATGTATACCAGCAAACAGGAATAGAAACAAGAAATATAAGCGAATATTCAGCATCTAAGCAAATATAAATGGAGGGTAAAAGGAGGACAAATGCCACAAAAATTAAAACAACAAAGTTTCAAACAAATGCTTACTTTATGCAAATGAATGCTCGAATATAACAAAGAATAGCCATTAAATTGAGAAAGTTTCCAAATTGTTTATAAAATGAATGGAAAAAAGGCACTTGGCTTCCTACATAGGTATCCTCTCTAACAAAATCATTGCAGGACATTTAATTAATTTAAAGCATATGAAACTGTTTAACACACTCTCACGCATTAGAGATGAATGGGTATTAACGGATTGTTTTTTTTTTCTCTTACTCAAATCAGAAAATTAATTATTTTACAATTACAATGATTAAAAGCTTTATTGCCACACATCACAGGATATTAGTAAAGACAGATTTAATAAAAAATACTGAGTTGTGGAAACAGAAAACAAAAGAGAATAAGGCAGTATTTTAACCTCCCATTATACCCTACACTATAACCAAAATTAACATTTTGAACATTTACACAAATCTCCAATTAATTTTAAATCATTTTATTGATTTTGTTTCCCGTTGCCCAGATGATTCAGACGAACGGGCCTGAGTAGTACGCATTCGATCAGTTTCTAATCTCACTTCTCGTTGTTCAAGTGATTCATGCCAACGGGTCTCAGCGGCATGTACTCTAAGATTTTCCAGTCTCAATGCTCGTTGCTCGTCTAATTCTGAAGCTCGTAATGCTCTTCTCTTCCGTGCGTGTGTAGGTGTAGGTCGACCAATTGCTTGTCATTCATTTTCAATAATTTCAGTGGCACCATCTCTCGGAAATTAATCGCATTAACTTAGAAACCTCCGTCGACTTATGCGCAATAACTTTGCTAAAGAACATATCATGATCAAATGCACAGTTTACGATATAATTCATTTTGAGTAATTTTCAGAGGCGCCACCTATCCAAAATTGGTAATACCAACTTATAAAACTTCATCGGCTCATGCGCAACAACTTTTCTAAAGATCATAACATGATCAAATGCACAGTTTACGATTTAATTCATTTTTAGTAATTTTCAGTGGCATCACCTGAGCGTATTGGTCATACCAACTTAGAAACCTTCGTCGGCTCATGAGCAACGACTTTCCTGAAGATCATAACATTATTAAATGCATAGTTCACGACTCTATTAATTACGTACAAACAAACATTCATTTTTATATACTGTACTTATATAGAAGATAGAAGATTACATAGAGCTGACGGGTGACGTATATGTAATATTTTGTTAGACAATAACACTCATACTTTTTTATTTTATTTTATTTGCCTATTTCAACGTAAAAAGTAGCCTATAACTCCTTCCAGAATTTCAAGAAAATCGGTTCAGCCGTTTAGCCGTCTATAGACTTTAAACAAACCCACAAACAAATAAACACACATTCATTTTATTCATGATGTAGAACAGAGATCAGCAATGAATCGTTTTTTCACAACTCGTAAGTACTCATGAAATTTTGACTATGAATAAGTCAATAGTATAGAAATTCAACTACTCTGATTCATTCGTACTCACTAAAACATTGATTTATAAGTACAGGTTGAAATGAGTATGAGTACAACGTTGACATCAAACTCAAAACATTCGAAATATGTTTGATTCATACGCCTACTCATTCAGATCTATAACTTTAGAAAAATAATACTCATAAATGATTCGAGGGATTCGAATCATTCCTGAAAAATTTCCAATATTGGTTGTTGTTGCATTTACAAAAAGAGAAGAAAGAAAACGACAAAGACAACAAGCAAAGCAAACACACTACCTTCTAGTGAGTATTGTAGTGTTCGTACTCGAATCATACTTATTTTGTGATTCGTGTAAATGTTGAGAAAAGGAAAGTCGAAATTAACAATATCATGCATATTGTTAAGTATGAGTACAATGAGTACTTCAAACTTGGAACATGAATAGCATTAGTAATATATTAAAATAAGTATGAATGCGTAAAAGTATCAGAAATTATGAGTATGATTCAAATCTACTCATCTTTTTGAATACTCGTTGCTGACCTGAGGTGGAGAAGTACCATAGCACTGCAAAAAGGCGATGCTTATATAGTATCCTTATATTGTTTCCTCTTAACCTATTGCCCAAACAAAATTCAATCAATAACTTCTAGTCTAGCGCCTCATATTAACCCAAGTGTCGCCTTCTGGGTTTAATATTAGTGACTTATGAGATGTGACGTCGGACGTCACCAACGAACAGAACGAATGAAAAACATTTCTACGGTGACTTCTTCTCAGCAGATATCTGGCAAAAACTCTCAGAGTAAATAAAATTACCATGAAAAGTTTCTTAAAAAATCTGTCGTTCGAAGTCGACTTTAAACTGCAGATCTTGCCACTCATATATAAAATTAACACACTCAGCGTAAGTGGGAGTTGATCATTACAAATCTTTAGTCAGGAAAACTACCTATCTTCTTCTCACACCATCGATGTTATATGTGGTAAATAAAATTTAAAAATCAACACCCAACGACAGAACACTTGAGAAATTTTTTTATTAACCCCCAGTTTTTATTACCAAAAGATCAGTGAAGGAAGTCTCCGAGAAAAATATTTCTCCTTTTCTTTATGTTCGAGATGTCAGAGCCAGTATTTGAACCATGGTCTCTCGTCTAATAAGCCAACACATTACCTACTTGACTGCCGAGACATCAGGTTACTACATACATATACAACATACAAAATTGGCCGCTTCAATCAGGACTACGACATAGTTACTCACACCACTAATATTATGTGTGTTAATTGTATACATGAGTGGCGGAACGGTCGACTCCGAACAAACGATTTGTGAGACTCTTTTCTTGGCATTTACTTTCAGAGCTTCTTTGACTGAAATCTGTTGAGAGAAAGTCGCAGAAGACCTGTCTGACCTGAGGTTTGAACCGAGGCCTTTCGTCTAATAAGCCAACACACTACCTACTAGACTACGTCTCTTATTTGCTTGCCATAAAATAGTATCAAGTACGGTTAGGAATAGCACCCAGAAGAGTATACATCGCCGTTTGATACCCGTATTTATTATAATTGGTCTGATATCTTGGTTTTTGACGCGTACTTAACATATGGTGTCTCGGGATGGCTTTCCGATCAGGAGATTTGCTTCGACATGCCAATACTTTGTACGGTTAATCATGATGAAGCTCTTAAAAAATACATCTCTAAAGTACATCTCTTTAAATGTCATCAAACCATATAATAAATTTTATGGTATACATCTCCTATCCCCCCCTCATCAATTGTGGTGATGAGAAGGGATGATAATAAATACGATTTTTATTTTCACAGCCATTTACCCACACTCTGTTTCCAGCAATTGAAATTAATTCGATACAAACTATGACCATTAAATTTTGCTTTATTTATCGATTAGTGTCATCGTTAGAGAGTAATTTGTTAAAATATAAACATTAAATTATACATTTTTAATGGATTGAATCCTTTTTTTATTAAATTATTACAGCGATTACTGTCATTTCTGATAAACAAACAAATGAATTATGATTTATTAATCTACTGCGACTGAGATTGAGACTGAGAAAAAAAAACAACAACACTTAATACAAAAGTCATAAATAGCAATCTAATAATTTCTTATTGCTAATGATCCATTATAAATTATTTCCAATTTGATATCTGCGAATATATGTACATATATAGGGTCTTTTTTAAGAGGTTGCTATTATTAAATTTAAATAAAACAAAGTGAGTGTGTGTTTTTTTTTTGGTCTTGGTTGTATGTGTTAAATTTATACATAAGTGTGACAGGACCTACAGTTTAGAGTCGACTCTGAATGACAGATTTTTGTGAGAAACTTTTCATTGCAATTTCATATACTCTCAAAGTTTTTGCCAGAAATCTGGTGAGAGGAAGTCGCCGTAGAAATATTTTTTCGTATTTCGTTTTGTTGGAGATGTCTGACATGGGTTTCAGACTAGGCCCCACGTTTAAAAAGCCAACACACTACCTACTAGACTACGACAACTTCTCTTAACCGCTATAACTTCAGCCTAAAACATATTACAGTAGCCAGAAAGTGGGAGATTGAACACTTTTGGGAAAATTCAAGTCTAGAATGATATGTATACCATATATGTATGTACTTCCACCGAATCCCCGGACATTATCACTTCAGAAGAATAGCCTCTAAATGTGGAATTGTCATTAAAATTAGGTTTAGAAAGACTATTATTAAATTTACTTTCAGTATCAACTCTTGAACGAGCATAGCCCAAGATCTTTAAGTAAAATGATCTTCGTAGGCGAATACAAAGAGCGACAAGTCATATTGACTTGCCAAACCTTATTAAATAGAAATGTGGACACAGTTTGTCATTCTCAACTTTCAAATCATGTCATATCGCCATTAACTCTCAACATGTTGTAAATTAGGAACGAATGGACAAAATACAAACGCAAATATACAAATACATACATACAGTTTTATAAATATGTATTTTTGAATATTATCTGTGTATACATACATACATCTGTGCGTATATGTTTTGTTTACTTATTACATAACATAATTTATTTATAAATTTACTAACACAGTCACATCAACGCAACCAACACATTTATCCACAGAATATTCTTCTTTATGTGAACTGTTCAACTGGCAACATATCCTTTCATAACTGGCATAAAATCTAAACTGAATGGGTAGGATTTCAACGCAACATATCTATATTACCGACGAAGCACTTAATGTTATTCAAACGTTCATTGAAACATACATACGCTCAATATTTATTATTTAATATGTCAGCGAAAAGAAATAAGGAAAAATTGGAAGAAATTCGTCCAAAAAAATGTGTACATCACTTATGTTGTGTGTAAATGTTGTACATGAGTGTCGGACCTACAGTTTAAAGTAGACTGCAAGCGACAGATTTTTGAGAAACTTTTCAAGGCAGTTTTATTTCCTCTCAGATTTTTTTGCCTGAGATCTGCTGAGAGGAAGTCGCCGAAGAAATATATATAAATATATATATTTCTTATTATTATTATTATATATATATATATATATATATATATATATTTGGATACATAGCCTAGTAGGTAGTGTTTTGGCTTATTACACGAGAATCCATGGTTCAAACCCATAAATAAATAAATAATCTTACGTAAATATCGGCTACCTAGCTAAATTCATTAAAAATTCAATTTTGTTTTATTAAGACTCTTATAACACAAGAGATAATTCAAAACTAAGTTTCAACCCGCTAACATCAGATTAACATCGCATTAACTAGCGCCCGTCTGAAATTTATAAATTTTTATTAATAACAATGAAATTTATTAAAGTCAACAACAACAAAATAAAAGAAAAATCAACTGAAAATCTTATTAAAGCAACACATTTTACAACTTTTATTAAAATTCAGGAAAGAAACTGTCATTCATTCTTATAACAAAAATACTACAATCCCTCCCTCCTTTCTTCGTAAACATAAAACCTTGATATTATGAACACATGTTAAGCGAATACATACAATCTTACAGCAATGTAATCTTTATGTACATGCATATATGTATGTATGTATGTATAATGTATGTGAGTATACAAGCACACAGCATATTCATATAGTACTTGTCAGTATTAAAGAGCAGAGTAAAGTTTTGAAAGCGCCTTGTTTCAGAGCACGTTGTGTGAATTCTTTTTGAAACAAAACTTATGAGTATGTAAAATTAGGGAATTTTTGAAACGATTTCCTTCATTTTATTTCACATACAGTCAAAGAAAAAGTCTACATACACCGTTATATGCAGGCCTTTTTCCCGAATTATTTCGTTTTGTTTTTCAAACATCCTTGAATGTAATTGACTTAAACAACTCTACAACATCTTTTTCAATTTGTATGTAGACTTTTATCTTTGACTGTACATTGAAGTATCATTAGAACACGGTTGATAATGCGTTGCTGCTGTAAGAAATAAAGAAAACCGATTACTCTTTAGTCTAGACTCGATATATCGACAATAAATGTCATTTTCAGTCAGATCTATTTTAATTAGAGTATAAACTTAGCTTAGTGAGAAGCTAGGCAGTAACCCTGACTGAAGGGTTGTAATGGCCAATTATGTTTGTATGTATGTATAAACTTAGTAGTATTCTATGAGCACAAGTGTCAGCCATTTGTAGGAATGTAAACAGCCTGAAGATACAATTGGTATATCATAAATGAGCTGGTGAAACAATCATGCATAGATGCTTAGTTATGTTGGCATTGAAAGTAATGCGGACTCTGACGGACTCTGATAATTGCAGACACGTGGATGTTTGTTTCTAAGTTTAATGTTTCGCAAACATAATGACTTGAAAGAAGCGATATATTCATGACGATTAGATAGGTCAAATATTTCTGGCATAGTTTCATAAAGAAAATGTTGCTATTTCGGTCAATGTTGCTATTTCGGTCAACATTACAGGAACACCAAGAAATCAGGTCAACGTAAAATGAAAACAATTTAAAAAGTTCCATCATCATCTGCGGACAATTACACAATATTTGGTTATTTTCAACTGCCAATTAAAGAAGAAAGCCACTGATCTACAAAGAATATCTGACTGGCCATTACAACCCCTTAGTCAGGATTACAACCTAGCTTCGCACACCACTTATGTTGTATATGTTAATTTTAGAGACCTATTAAACCAATAGACCTCGAACGACAGATTCTTGAAAAACTTTTCATAACAATTTTATTTTACGCTCAGAGTTTTTGCCAGAAGACTGCTGACAGGAAGTTGCCAAAAGAAATATTTTTTCATATTGCGTTCACATTTCGAGATGTCTTTCTCACACTACTCTACTAGACTACGTCGACTCCACGATGTTTATAAAAATATTCAGTTTTATGTGCAGCGTAATGTGTTGGGAGTTCGTCATACATACAGACATACTTGTCTGGGCTTGTAAATGTGATTTTCACTGCCATCCCTAGAACTGCCTTTCGTTGCAACAAAGCTTCCCATATGAAATGATCGTATAGCCATACTCAATCTGCTGATCTTACAATGTGGAGTTTTTGGTATTTCTCGTTTTAAATCTCATGGCCCTATATTTGAGAATATTTATCTTAAGACCATAACGTACCTCTTAAGAATCGAATTTGTTTAGTTGCGATTGGAAGTTGTTGAAAGTTTGCAAATATGCTTGCTATTGTTCCAGATCTTCGAGACTGCCGTTTAAACGCCAGACTATACTCCTTGCTGTCGATATGACTGTCACCAAATATCATATGTTTATGGTACAATACTGCTGAAAATGAGTATTGAAATTCAATGTTGGCTTCAGAAAATAGTTTAGGTAAAGAAATCAAGGTAACCGTAGTCTATTAGGTTGTGTGTTGGCTTATCAGACCTGAGATCACGGTTCAAACCCCAGTTCAAACATCTCGAACAAAACGAAATATGAAAAAATATTTTTTCGGTGACTGCCTCCCAGCAGATTCCTGGAAAAAAAACTCTGGAATAAATAAAAATGCAATGAAAAGTTTTTCAGACAAATTTGTCGTTCGGAATCGAATTTAAGTGGAGTCCCCGCCACTTATGAATAAAATCAACACACACAACATAAGTGATGTGAGAAACTAGGTCGTAATCCTGACCCAGCAAATAGAAAAACAATCCCAACTGGTCCCTACTAAACTGAAACTTTTTGAAACTGTATTTTGGGAAGGCCTGTAAATATATGGCCTGACATTTTTTCCCTGCCATTAACACTATCTGCACCCTTACGAATACATGTTCAAATTAAATTAATAGTTTGTGTATATCAAAGTTAATTATTTGAATGTTTCCTTAGCGTTTTAAGAAACTTCCTGTGTCTTAACAAAACATCTCTTAGTTATGTATGTGTATATGACGACGTGGGAAATAATAATAAAATACTACAATAAAAACAAAGTTATTTCTTAATAATTACATTAACTAAATAGTATTTCAATAATGTAATTATATACAGACATTGTTATTATTATTATGAATTGTATGTAATAATATGTGTAGTAATAGAAACACAAAATATTTAAAGTGTTTAAGACATATACGCGTATTACAAGCACCTATTCTGGCGCCACAACATAACTACATAACTAGACTTGGCATAATTTTGTTGTGTATGTAGTGTAGTCTCAACGTATTCCTTTGCAAAACATTAGTTTATGCTTTAATATCCTGCTTACAAATATTTTTTCTTTTTCAGTTTTTCTCGTTCATATTCCCAAAACGATTTATATTTTCAACACTTAATTTAATAGAGAGAAAAAAGGGTTCTCTTAACACGCCTGACATCAAAAGGTGAAGGCTACGCATTTATCGCAATTTATTTTAGTTGAGTGTCAGAAATAAACAACATGAAAATAAATTTGAACATAATCTAGGAAATTTGTATATTATGAGCATTACATATCACACATTTTGTTAAATTAATTTTAAGCTCCTACAAAATAAAAATAAATATTCATTCCCATTCACACTACATTAATGCGAATGCATATGAAAAAAAATAAAATAAATCTGTGTTTAGATAAATTACTCTGACTTGATAATAATTAAAGAGGCCATAAAGTCATGTGACAATTAAAAAATAATAAATGGAGTAACACGTACATATTTTATATATTACATGTACAGTTTTAGAATCTTTCACACATACATACATAATTGGTCAGGATTACGATCTAGTCTCTGACACCACTTATGTTGTGTGTGTTAATTTCATAGATGAGTGACAGAATCTACAGTTTAGAGTGGACTCCGAACGACAGTTTTTTGTGAAACTTTTCATGCCAATTTTTTATTTACACCCAGTGTTTTTGCCAGGAATCCTCTGATAGGAAAGCTAGTATAAAGATAAATTTCTTTTCTTCTAAAACCTCTAAAAAAAAGTTCATTAATAATGAAAATGAAATTGCGAACTTGGAAGACCTCATATCCGAACTTTGAATTTTTTTTCTTCGCCGAGGAGGGGTAAATATACCTAACCGCACCATAGAGGAAGTCGTCACATCCTCCGTGTGTGGGGCCCTCACTCACTAAATCCCCTCTCGTGGGCTTGTTGTGCCCACTGCGGAACTACGGTGGTATAACTTCGGAGTGGAGTCCTTTTGGCCCTTTGGCCCCTGTGTGCTCATATCCGCGTTCGGATTGCATGTCGAAAGTTGAGGAGACATCTAAGTTTCCCCACTATTCCTTTCGTCCAGGTACCTTTTTCAAATTTCGTTTGACACGCGTGCCAATATCATCTATGCCGGCATGCCTACATGTTCTGCAGCCTCAAGATCTCTCTTCTTCAGTCTTAGAATGCGCTCCACGTAATTCGCCACTGAGGCCCAATTTTCTCTTCTCGCAATCATAACCCCGACAATGTTAGCGGCAGTGATCGTTCCAATTATTGACGTTAGTACAGTGCGAAAGCTCTGCCAGCGTGCAGATTCGAAAACAGTGTGCTCTGTATCATCAATTACTTCCCCTTCCTCGTAAAGACAGTAAGGGGAGACGGTCTTGACCATTCTGTGCAGATATTTCCTAAAATATCCGTGACCCGATAGCATCTATGTAACGTAGTACTTTACCTCTCCAAATTACCGACCAATCCATGGCCTCATGTCCGGAATAAGTCTCGAGAACTTTGACAGTTAATAACGGCCATGTTGTTGAAGCTACATCCGTCAAATTAGTTGTCACATATTGAGACTGTTTTGCCAAATCGGAATTCGCTGAATTGGCTGTGGGCCCTAATTTTTATTGAAAAATCATATTCAGCGATGAGTCGCTTTTACGGATGATTGGAACGATACCACTCCAAATGTGATCTTAGAACACACATTTTTGGTATTGATATGAGATTGACAGTATCATCAATCCATACTTCCTTGAGAATTATGTTGACTAGGTCATCACTGGCACTATAGGTCATTAATAACCAAATTCTTTTAGTCTGAATTGGATGATCTGGACACCAACGATATACATACATACACAATTGGCCATTATAACCCTTCAGTCAGGAATACGGCCTAGCTTCTCAACACCACTCATGTTGTGTGTGTTAGTTTTATACAGGAGTGGAGGGACCTACAGTTTAAAGTCGACTCCGAACGACAGTTTTTCTTTTTGAGAAACTTTTCAGAGTTTTTGCCAGAAATCTGCTGAGAGGAGGAAGTAGCCAAAGAAATATTTTTTCCTATTTCGTTTTGGTCTGACCGCTTCGCGTCTAATAAGCCAGCACACTACCTGCTAGACTACGGCGACAACGATATATGGTTTCAAAAGAACGGCGTTACGTGCCACATGGCACGTTCTGCACGAGCGACTTGAGGGGTTGGTCAATTCATATGGAGGTAAAATATTCCATGGACCCAAGTAGAAGCCATTTATAGGAATGTGAACAGCTTGATCGTACGATCGGTATTTCATAAATGAGCTGGTGAAGCACTCATTATGTAAGCATTGAAAGTAATGTAGACACTGATGGGGAATAATTGCAGAGACGTTGTTACTTGTTACAGGCATTAATTTTATACATGATGACTAGAAAAAAGCGATATATTCATTATCCATTTCGATAGTATATGGAAAATGCTTTCATGGAGTATTGAGTTAGGTTAGGTTAGAGGACGTGTACTTGTCAATTAAGACAAGTACAGTACCCGGAGGTCGAATTTACCCATTGTACAACGTCCTTAAAGAGGGAAGGATAATAGAGGGAATAGGCTAAAAGCAGATGATGTAGGAAAGGGGAAAGCGCGAATACACTGATGAAGCCCTAGCACCTCTCAACCAGCCCAAGCCACTAATGAATCTGTCGAGAGCCTTGATGTCGGATCTCGACACTGAATTCAAACTCTGAAAGAAGGCCCTGCCAAGGGTCCTCAACCTCAACGTACCAAGGGCTTCATGGAGTATTTTACCAATAAGAGTTAGAAAAAACCATTCATACGCAAAGCGGCATTATACAGCAGTGCTGTAGTAACCAATAAAGTTGTATAATTTCTTTCAATACCTTCCATTAAAACTACATATATCCGGGAATCATAGAATAATCGAAATGAACTAAGTAATCACCAGTATTTAGTCACCATCTAGATATCTTTTGGCAATGACAAACAAAGTAAAAATGTTATGATATAGAACAACTAGCCTTATTGCTTTAACACCTATCAGGCAGCGACCCCTAATTGTTCCATTCACCACCGAAGGCCGCATTTAAGAACTCTGGCCAAAGCAAAAGATATTGTTACGTTTTTACCCTTTTAAAAACGTTAAAAATATGAGTTCGTTGATTGCAAATAAAATAAAAATAAATTTGTGTTAAATTTTAAATCAATTATTTATTGTTCGCACAATTCCGTGTGCCACCTTTGGCAAAATTAATTTACACAACAGCAATTTATTTTAGTAGTTATTCTTTTTGTACACTCGTTCGTTAGATCTTCGCACACTAATCTTCAAACCACGATTCTCTTTACACGCAACGTGTCTTCACACAAGACTGACTGAATTCTTTCTCCACTCGTTGTTCGCTTTGTCTTGCCTTTTATATCGCTGGGTAAATAGTCTGATGAATACTCTGGATGGAGAATGACTGCCATCGCGAAATATCTAAGAATGTAAACAAGTTGTTTTCATTATTGTTGTTTGTGTATCTTGTTTACATTTGTCCTTGCAGTGTTGTTGTTGCTTATTTGTTTACTTTGTTTATCCCTTTTTGATACACTGATGTTGTTGTTATATTCTTATTTATTCTTTGACCATGCAAACAAGTCCAGTGTTTTTGTTGCTATATTTCTACTTCGTTGATTACAAGTCTATTGTTTTGTTTTTGGAAATTTTATTTATTATTTTTATAACACCATTTCAACTTTCGTAACAATATATAATGATTATAGGCCAACTAAATCCATATCATTATGATACAAGTACGATCCTTATCCATCTGGCATGCGCAACATTCATAGCGCCCAATCTATTTCAGTCCTCATAGAGGAAGGAGAGACACCGATAACTCTCGAATCGTTTACTTAAAAAATATTTGACAATTATTTTCGACTCACAATTCCTTAAAAACTGTTTACAAACTAAGCAAATTGTTAAAAAAATGTTCTTTTCAATAAAACGAAGCGATTATCACATCGTCTTTTCATATAAATTATTTTAACATTTCAGCTCTTCCTTTTTTTATAAATTTTTTCAACCAACTTTTTAAGCAAACAATGTTTTTCTTTTTTAATAAATTTTCCGCCATTCATTTTCCTTTTCAATTTCAGCAAAGGCTTGCAATAATAGAAGCGATAACAACAACTTCTGCTGTTACTTCATGCCATCCATATGAACAATAGCAACAACAATGAAATGCCTTCTTACAATATGGCTACCATAAGCCTGTATAATAGCAATACAACTACAACTGCAACTGCAAACATCTTCAATGTCATTAATAAAAACAATATAAGGAACAATAGTAGACACGATAACAATAATAAAAACAATTTCTACTTGAATACAAGTAAACAAAAAACAACAAGAACAACAGCAACAACACCAACAAAAGTAATAACAACAGTGAGAACAAAAGGTAATTCAACAGTTGGTTTTAACAGCAGCAGTTCATGTACAAATAATTCAACCGCCACCAACACAACCGCCACCACAACTAATACGTGGCAAACGGTAACAACAAGTTTTTACCATAATTTTAAATCGCATAATAAACGAAATTATTTCAAGCCCACTTTAGCCCTGCTCTTCTTGGCTGCATTAACGAAAACATCAGTCAACGGAAAAACAAGAGAAACATTATTAAAATGTTTTGTTGGCATTTAGTTTTTATAATCCCCTTAGCCATAATACAATTGCAAGTTGAATTTGCAACAGCACATTATGTTGCCAATACATCGGATGTTATTGTCTTAGCAACAACAGCAACTTCAGCTGCTCTCTCGTCGTCATCACCATCATCATCATCATCTGCAGCAGCTGTAGCAACATTAGCCTCAACTGTGAGTACAACATCAACATCACCATTGAATAACATTTTAAGAATCGGTGATGGCAACATTATAACGAGGGTAAGTGTTCCAAATAATTTTTTTTTTTAATTCGTTTCGTAAACAGTTTCGGTATCCTTCCCAATAAGTCTGACATTTAATTGCATTAATTATTTCACAATACCTTTTTAAATTAAATAAATTATGTCCCTCAATCTATGCCTGCATACATAATTGGCCATTACAAACCCTTCAGACAGGATTACGGCCTAGCTTCTCACACCACTCATGTTGTGTGCCTTAATTTTACACTTGAGTGGTTGAGAAACTTTTTCATGACAGGTTTATTAACTCTCAAAGTTTTTGGCAGAAATCTGCTGAGAGGAAGTCGCCTCTTTCGTTTAGATGTCTGGCCTGAGGTTCAAACCCGTGCTTTACGTCTAATAAGCGAACACACTACCTACTAGATTACGGCGACTACCCCTCTCTTTAAATGCTCATTCATATTTTTTATATACAATATCGAACATCTGAAGGACAGCAATAGAGGCCTTGGCGTCAATACTTTTGTAATACTTTTTGATTAAAGTTATCTTCTACGCTCTTACATGTAAGACCTTCGTTATAAGTACGCAAAGGACCTCTAACAAAGATGCAGGCATGATGAGATTAGTTATTCTCCCAAGAAATTTTCTTCATTCGTAGGTTATTATAGGTTTCGATATGCAGTTTACCATACTGAGTCCGATATAACGCCTAGTTCTGTACTATTGAGAACTTCCTGTACATCCAGGCAGATATGTCGTATCAAACTGAGGTTATATGCCCTGCCAAGTGATTTTCACAATACAAAGCATCTTAATCGGGTGTATCTCTGGACTTTCCAAATTTATTTTATTTTTACGGTCTTTCCTTCTGCGCTTTCTATCATAAATTCAAATAAAACTAAGTGTGAGACATCGTCGAAATATTTTATTCCTATCCTCCATGTGTCTTCCACGGGTGGACTGCATCGAAAAAGTCCAATTTTTAATGACTATGAAGCATAAATCAGATTGAATTTGACCGCTGCCATGGAATATGTTGGCTTTGAGACTGACTAGGGTTTGTGGCTTATTGCTATACACAGAAAATCCTACAAAAAATTGAATCATCGCGATGGCCACTTTACGCCACCTCTACGTTAGAGGACCATGTACTTAAATGGCTCGTGCAGAATATCCAATATTTCGCGAGCAGGGTACCACGTGGCGAAGTTTGGTTGTAATCACATGTCCTTTGTATCCAGATCATCCACTTCAGGCCAAAAAAAGTTAGCAATCATCGACCAAGATTGCCTGGCTAATGTCGTTCTGAAAAAAATATGAACCTGTGTTGCCACCAGCTGAAAATCCTTCACTCGTCATTGTATGGTACCTTTTCGAAATGCATTGGTTGCTCTTGGATCTCATGTGGATTGGTATCGTTCGAAACTACACAATGTTCTTCGTTTACGTACTAACTGATATTTAATCAATACCAATAACGGTTAATAAATAAATTCAAAAGAAAGAAAATGAAATAAAAAAATCATTTACACACACATAAATACTCGTGAGTATATAGGTGCCAACGATAGTTCATTAAACTTAATACCGCCAATCCTACAAAACATGTGACGAAAAAGGGAAATAGAAAAAAACAAAGAATTTAATACGAGCAGTTATTAAAAGGTCAAAAGATACAATTAAAGCATGCCAAACAGACAACTATAACAAAGTTACAGAAAGAAAAGGGTAGAGAGAAAGAGTGGCAGTGAGAGAGAGAGAAAGAAGTGAAACAAGACATCGCTACATATGCTTGCCCAACACACAATTCTTAAGGACATCAACATATCAACCTTTCGTTTTTTTAATAGCCGTTGTATTATAAACAATTTAACTTGGTTCACTCGAACACATACATACACACATACAGAAAGAATACAATTAAAAATAATTGAGGTCAGTCATACTAAACATGATGGTCCCCTATATTGCAATTTAGTTATAAACATTAGTTGATGGAAATATTTCTTTTGGATGCTTGGAGAAATTGTGGAGCCACTCATACTCATGCACCCATACTCATGAAACAAATTTGCGGAATAAAGAAAAGAGGGAGTAGTTTTTATAGACATTAAATTTGCATTTTCTGTGGGTCCTGTCCGAGTCAGTCATTCACCTCAAATCACCGCCAAAGGACTTGGCCCACGATCAAAGAAAAGGAAAGTAAGCAGGGAAGGTCATTAAGAAAAATCACAAATAGAGTTGGAGATAAAACAGAATCTTGTTGTGCCCCTGAATATTGCCCTTTCATCCCATAAATTTTCATCTAAAGTACGATCTACGACACCATACTAAATAATTAAAGCACACCACGCTACACTCTGCCAAACCAAACATTGCTTTCAGAAAATAATAGGTTGGACTAGCTTCATTTTTCGTGTCATGTGTCACCATGTCACAATTTGCAAAACAAATTGATATTGAACGGTAGTTTTCAGACTTACTAGCTCTACTCTCTTTTGGGTATTGGCGGTATATAAGTTTTCTTCGAGCAAGATAAGAAATTTAGCAAATGAACAAGCAAATGTCTAAAATTCTTGCTTTAGAATCGCTGTTGGAACCCTTCCCTTTCTAATCGTCATAATGTGGTACAGCTAGTCTTCTTGCTTATGCATATATGAAGCAGTGACCAATGATTACCTCAATGGACCCACGATTTTTGGTAACTATCTGATGATCTCCTGCAATCATAAAACAGTCAGATCAGTCATATTATAACACAAGCTGTAGTGCTAGATACTAACGCGCAATCTGATACTACCAGTCCGTTATATAATTATAACACCCTTGGCTAGCCACATTCTTTCAATAAATTTTGATTACCGCAGAATCATTCATCTTAGGTTATATAGTCTTGTGTTCTTTTTCGATATAAAAGGTCCTTTAGAAGTTGTTGTGATATACCCCCATACACCGGATGTGTGCAGCCAAGGGCGGGTATTCGTTATAATTTCTGTTAGACTCTTAAGATGAACTCGAGTCGTTTTTCACTCTGCAAAAGGAATTTTGTGAGGCTTCTAAGATAAACTCTGGACAGTTTTCCCTCTGCAGACGAATGGCAAGCCCCCACATATGAATTATTTGAACCAATCTTTGCAATTCCTTCGATTCCTTCCTCATAAGAAGAGGATAATCATCGAATGTCGTTCGAGAGACACTCGAAATTTTTTAGTAATCTCGAGTGTGGTGTTCATACATACCTACATACATAATTAGCCATTACAGCCCTTCAGTCAAGATTACGGCCCAGCTTCTCAACACCACTCATGTTGTGTGTGTTAATTTTATACATGAGTGGCGGGACCTACAGTTTCAGTCGATTCCGAACGACAGGTTTTTGAGAAACTTTTCATGGCAGGTTTATTTACTCTCAGAGTTTTTGCCAGAAATCTGCTGAGAGGAAGTCGCGGAAGTAATAATTTTTTCATATTTCGTTTTGATGTCTGACAGGGGATTTGAGCCGTGGCTCCGCGTCTAATAAGCCAACGCACTACCTACTAGACTACTTCACGGTAATGTTCATACTCTTTATTCTAATGGCCATTTTACTATCGGTCAACACGGGTTTATGTCCATTCGATGTATTTTGATATCGAATTCGTACTGCGGCCATTTTATAGTCATCAATTCTGTAGGTGGCCCATTGTGTTGCCCCTTGTCATGATCGGTTAGTGGTGGGTTTGAACCACCCCGAGCACCGGATGAAACCGGGCGTTCACCACTATGCCCAGATGTTTTGTCCCCCCAACAACCGATTACATCTGTTTTGAAGTATAGGGCACTCATGTAAAATGCCTTGCACGGATTCCGTTTCTTCCATATAATGACAGCTTCTGCCGAAATCCTGGTGGGGTAGACCAAGCTTGTCTTTCTTGAGATATATTCGGCCTTTCTAATCAACTGAAATAAAGTGAATACTATCAGCAGGCTTATCTGTAAGACTTTCCGAAATTACACATGATAAAGTCTATGCGGAAGTGTAGCTGCATCTGACTAGCCTCCCCTTTTAAAAAGAATTTCTATCGCCTTTTTCTTTAACTCTGTAATTCATTACTCTCTCTCTCTCTCAGCACATATAGTGCTGTAGGGTATGAAGGCATAGATGGAAAAGATTTATTATTGAACCATTACAATACATATACATAAAACACACACACACATGTATATACATTGTAATATTTTCACAGTGTGGTATAATTTATCATAAACAGCAATTAGTTTAATTGTTTGGTAAAAGCATTTGAACGCCAGTAAAAGCATTAGCACACAGTGTAAGAAATTGAATACATTGGCCCAATTCCAGAAAAGGGCAATACGAACACCACACCAATTGAAATTGGATGCGTAATAAATTTCTTAGAGGATTTAGTTTGGAGGAGGCTTTCTTTATAAATTAAATAACAATGTTTTGATATATTTTATCGTTTAATTCCTTTTAATTTATTATTGAATTTGTTTTTCTTTCATTTCTTTCATTTCCTTTTTTGCTTTTCATATAACAACAGGATGCCATTGAACAGTCGCTGGTAACCATACATGACATTGCCACAGAAAACTTGGGCACTCTGTGCATATCGACATTGTATCGCCCATTGCAAGTGCCTATCAATTCAGAGCGCTACGACAGTTCAAGACAAAAGGCTGACTTGATTGCATCCATACTACAGGAGGTTGGCATTATAAGACATGGCGGTAAGTAAATTGAAATTCATTTGTAATAAATTTTCTCTCTTTTTTTAAATAAAATATTAAAACGATTTTAAAAGATTTATTATGAATTTATATATGTTGTTGAATATTTTAACGCTGAAATATTCTTCATTATAAATGGCCTGAATGTCCACCCAGTTTCAGTGTAATTTAAGACTCCCTTGGCAGTAATAAATCCAAGGGACAATTTTCTATAGAAAGGTACTCGAAAAGTTAGTGACTGTAAAAAAATTTCGTTCTATATGCAAATTTAGTAACAAATTATGATATTAAATTCTAGTCAAGGCATTTACTTACTTAATAAATCTGCCACAGCAAAGCCTGGAGCCGCAATTATAACAAATTGCAATTAGGCGAAACATGATTAGTGCAAGGAGAGGCTTTACCAGTCAAATCATAAAAACCAAAAAGTTTTTCAAAGTTTGAGCGGAAGTGAGTGATAATTACTCAGAAAATACCCACACAATATTCTATAGACTCCATGATTATGAGCAGGAGTTTGTTCTCCTGGTTCTCAAATATTATTTAATTGCCTTTCGTTTGATAGCCTTAATGCATTTGATGACCTATTGGTTAACTTGCACTGGCCCAAGCAAGACTCCATCAAATCATCGGGAGTGAATGATAATCACTCAGAAAATACCCACACATTATTTTATAGACTCCATGATTATGCACAGAAACTTGTTTTCCTGCTTCTCAAACATTATTTATTTGCCTTTCATTTGAAGGCCCTAATGCCTTTGATGACCTGTTGGTTAACCTGCACTGGGCCAAGCAAGGCTCCATCAAATTTCGTCGTTAAACGTATAGCAGTACAACTCATCCTTAGTCTATATTGTAACGAAAATGGAAACATCGTTTAACATTAACATGATTAACAAAAGCTACACTAACAAATGCAACATACTTGTTACAAGTAAACCAACATCATCGGTATGAAAGAAAAGGGGATAGACAAGTAAGAGAGAATGCAACAATAAACAAAGTAAATAAAATACACAAACAACAATGAAGTCACGATAGAGTTCTCGAGAAGGCGAAACAATGAACATTCTACTTCGAGAGCCTTCGTCGGGCTGTTTGGGTGAGCAACAAGCAAGACAAAGCAGGCAGCGATGAGTAATAATTCAGTCAGTCTTGTGTGAAGACGCGTTGCGTATGAAGAGAACAGTCATGGTTTGAAGATCTCCACTATACAGATCTAACGTACAAGTGTTGTTGCTTACGCAAAGGGTGTGAGCAGAGAAGAATACCGAACAAGCAATTATTGTTGTATTTGTCAAGTGTGAACAGTGACACAAAAAAGTAGTGCGAACAAAACAGAGTTTAATTAAATCTAAATACATATTTATGTTTATTTTATTTGCAATTAACCAACTCATATTTTAAACGTTTTTAAAAAGGTAAAAACGTAACAATATGCTCTGTTGTTTCCTCCTTATCCATGCGCATACTGCATTTCATCGCCTATATACAGTTAAGGTTCAGAAGTCATGAATTCTATTCAAATCATCTTTTGCTAAACACTCCTTGTCAATAAATTCTAGGTGCATAAGAATACTTTGTCTCAGATTCTTAATTACAGCAAATGGCAGAGAAGAATATTTTGTAGTCAACTTTTCTTGCTTGCCTTTACATCTTCTGAAGAACTCATTATGAGGTATTCCCAGTCTCGAAAGTTTTTACCCAGTCGCCAGTGTATGTCTCCATATCTGGTCCGATCTGCCTCGTCTCTCTATAACGGAGTTCCTTATCTCATACTACAGACATAATTGGTCATTACAATTCCTCTGTCAGGATTACGACTTAGCTTCTCACAGCAGTTATTTAGTGTGTGTTATTTTTATACATGAGTGGCGGAATGTACAGTTTAAAGTCGACTCCAGACGACAGATTGTTTGGATAGCATACTTCCTTCGAGCTTCAAAGTTTATGTGAGTTCATTTGTCTGCCTTACTGCAAGTAAGTTTTATGCCGCGTCGGTCTTAGCATGTGCATCAGCTTTATTGCTACCTTTAAGCCTTTATCGCATTTAGGAACTTATATGAAGGGATATAATGACTAATTATATACATAGGTAACTAACGAAAGTCTTGCTATCTTGCCGACATCCTTGGCAATCTTAGATGCGGTGTACAGATTCTCTAACGACCTCTTTATAATATTGTTATGTTTTTACCTTTTTAAAAACGTTTAGAATATGAGTTCGTTGATTGCAAACAAAATAAAAATAAATTTGTGTTTTGCTTTAGATAAATTCTTTATTGTACTCCCTACTTTGTTACCACTATTCACACTTGACTAATACAACAATGATTGTTTGCTTACAACGCAGATCTTTTCAACTGCGATCTTCAAACCACGACTGTTCTCTTCACACGCAACGCGTCTGCACACAAGACTGACTGAATTCTTGCTACACGCTGACTGCTATGTCTTGCTTTTTTATATGCTCACGCAAACAGTCTGACGAAGGCTCTCGAAGTAGAATGTTCATGGTTTCGCCTTCTCGAGAACTCTATAGCGACTTCATTGTTGTTTGTATATTTTATTAACGTTGCTTGTTATTGCGTTCTAGCTTACTTGTTTATGCCCTTTACTTTCATGCCGAAGTTGTTAGTTAACTTGTAACTAGTTCGTTGTATTTGTTAGTGTAGTTTTTGTTAATTATGTTAATGTTAAACGATGTTTCCATTTTCTTAACAATATATATAAACGTGTATCGCCAGATTGCTGTTGCCAACTACACTTTCATCTTTCAACTTGTTTCTGCCGTCACCAACGAAAAATATACCAGTCTGGATATCAAGCAAAGGTTTATTCTGACCAACAGGTCTCTATGGGCCAATGAGTAGAGGAGACGTCTTTTGCGAGACGAAACTGATACTTTACAAGTTGCTCAAGCTCCCCGTGCTCTTCTTCGATGCAGAAACATGGACGCTGTTACATATCGATGCAGCTGCCTTGGAAGTATTTGAGAGCAAAGTTCTACGCAAAATCATCAGCTCAGTGCCCGCTGTTGATGAACCCAAAATGAGGGCAAACGTTGTTAGAAATCCGTTTCCATAAATATTAAACGTGTACCAGTGTGTAACGTAAAACTTACTTTCTTTTTTATAAAATTGTGTTCTGCCCTTTAATATTTCTGTCTTCCAAATAATTTATAATTCCAAACTTAACATTTTTTCTCTGTCTCTCTCTCTCTCTCTATACAGGCTTATCGGATGCTTTGGCCAAAGGTTTATTGAGTGATGATTATACAACTGGTGCTAGAATTTTGGCACTCAATATAACCAATGGCTCCATACAGTCTTACGTGTGGTGGATTAAGAAAAATCATGACAAGAATGGCGAATTGCAACGTTTCGAAGAGGAGGGACTGCAAATTGGAAAGAAACCATCGCCAATGTATCCCTGGTAAGTTGCAAATAAAGTAATTAAAAATCTTTTCACTGTATCAGACAAACACATGTACAAATGTATTTACATACACCACGACACTCGCAAATATCAAAACTACAACCGCAAATAAGTCACCTTCAACTGTAGGTATACAGGAGCACGTAATTTATGAAGACGTTGGTGTTTTTTTTTTTGCTTTCAAATACAAACACTTTGAACACCAGCTGAGTGTGTACGTGTGTATGAAAGTTTGTCTGTGTTGTTGGTTTTTAAAGCAGATGTTGATGTTGAAAGGAAACGGAAACATAAGAAATAAACATAAACTTGGCTGGAACACAACAACAACAACAAAACTATTCTAATTGAAAAACTTAAAACGTTTGTTTCCTTTTGAAATGATATTCTGTTGCAAAATTCTTTGCTGCTTATGAAAAATTTTCTTTTTTTAGTTCCTTTACACACAGTGGCACGTTTTTTTGATACTTACATACACACACACACATACACATGCGTTGTTTGTCCTTAGCTTTTAGTTTTGTCGAAACTTTTCATAAATTTTTCTTTTAGCCTTGTCTACTACTATTGCCTGTTTTCCCCATGTTTATATTTTGTTTTCCTAGAAATATTTATTTCTTGCTGCTTAATTTTATGCATGTTAAAGTTTATGTTAAACAATTGAAATATTTTGCGTAGTTTCGTGTTCCCCTCTTTTTTAGCCAAATTTTGTTGTGTAAAAATAATGGCCAACGAAGAAGTGCTAAAAGTTTGCCATACAATAAGTATTTGCAACTTTTAATAGATGCACTCTCTTCTTCTTCTTCTTGATATTTTTTGCCTATGTTATGTTATGTTTCCTAAACTATGTACAGGAATTATTTGCAACAGAGAAGAAAAAAATAATTCTCTTTTAAATATTTAATAATCAATTTCGTTATGATACTGTTATCGATGCTGTTCTGTATTCGCTTTCAACGGCAAACTTTAAAACTTTGCTAAATAAACACCACAAAGAGCAAGTTTGAGATGTTAATGGATGGGGAAGTTGCTAAACCTTAGCAAATAATACTGAATATTGAAGCAGGTTGGAAAATTTAAGAATTTAATGATAACAGTGAAGTTATCGTTTTCTTTCTAAGTGCAGTTTACTATAAAAAAAATTAATCGCACCAAATGTTTTACAGATTATAACTAGAAAATGTTTTAATATTTTTCTTATTGAATGCTTATTAGCTACTCTATTTGCAATTTGTTGTAATGCTCATTTTCCTTAACTCTCTCTCAATTGGGTTACCCAGGCAAATTTCGTCTTATAAGGTAAGTTGCCGTAGTCTAGTAGATAGTGTGTTGACTTATTAGACATGAATGAGCTCGCCAGAGCTGGTGCACTCCTTCCGGAATCCTCTTCGATTGACTTGGGCATGCCACTTGCCTCGGTCAAACTGGTCAATGAGCGGAAATTCTTTCTAGGCGCCAACCTATCCTGGGTTAATGTGGAGTCTTGCTCCACTGCTAGACTCACTTGGCTCCTGATGGATAGAACGCGAACGCGCAGTTACTTGGACTTGGTCGTAACGTCATCTAAATCACAGTGGCCATGCTAACAGGTTATTGTGTTATAGGCAGACGCGCGGAAAGGATGCGGCTCCCATTTAACGACTTCTGCACCGTAGATGCAGATCCGCTGAGGAGGAGGAGACTGTTATCCACTTTCTTTGTCAGTGTCCATCTCTTGCGAGGTCCCGATATAGATTATTTGGCTCTCCATTTCTTGTCAGCTTGGCGGAGCTATCATCTATTGATGTCAAGGATATAGCTTCGTTAATCAAACTTTCTGACTGGTTTTCCAGTGTAGGGTAGTCGTGCTTTTGATGTACAGCCCTTGCGCTGACCAACTTCTTCTTCTTCCCTGGTTTGGTGGCACTTCAGGTCAGTACAGGCACTGCGTTCACCTCGTGGCATCACAACGGGCCGCTATGCATGCTCAAGTGAGCTTTTGATATCAGAGCTATCACATCGACCTTACCTATTAGAAGTGAGGTCACGGTTCAAACTCCAGGTCAGACATCAACACGGAATATGAAAAAATATTTCTGCGGCGACTTCCTCTCAGCAGATTTCTGGCAAAACCTCTGAGAGAAAATAAAATTCCCATGAAAAGTTTCTCTAAAATTTGTGGTTCGGCTTCGAGTTTAAACTGTAGCTCCCACCACTCATGTATAAAATTAACACACACAACATGAGTGCTGTTGAGAAGCTAAGCCGTAAGCCTGACCGAAGAGTTGTAGTGACCAATTTTGTATGTATGTAAGATAATTTCTTATCATTATATATTTTGTCTACCTCAAAGACTTACAAGTTTTGGCGCTTTTATGGATCTATATACTCGACAGACAATAATCCAATATTCCAATTTAATCAATAATTCCAAAATTTTGAAATACTGAAACCAATATTATCAGAATTCATATCAACATTAAAAACATAACTTCCTTCATCAAGAGTCTTTATAACTCTTTAGCGTGGATTACAGCGTACGTCATATAAGCCAACACACTACCTGCTCGATTACGGCAACTCCATCGTAATCCATTAAGGGACTCTATGCAAACACAATATAGAATATCTCAGCAGTAGTCTACGAAAATCTCTAAGAGTAAATAACAAAATTGGTATGAAAGGTTTGGAGAGTAAGTGTCCAAAATGCTTCCTGTTTGTATAGACGTAATTGCACCACAACGAATATTTTTTTTTGTTTTAAAATCTTTATAAAATTAACAGCATTCGTGTAAAGTTGTCCATATTTAACTGTTTATTAAGTTGTTGAATGTTAATGTACATTCGCACTCCTGCCACAAATAGTAAATTACAACGGTGCGTATAATTAATATTGAATTTATGCCAGTGAATAAATATCAATCATACGCACCATTGACTTTTATTCGTTTTGTATTTATTTTATTGTATAAAAATCAACAGCTCTTTTACCATGCGATTAAAAACATTTCGTTTGTAGCTGAATTAAACCTTCTCATAATTTCCTTTATTTGAAAGTCATTTTTTTTTTTCATTTTTTTTACCGTTTTCTTTACAGGTTTGCTGACGAAAGCTCATCGCCCACACTGCGTTCACCGAAATTCGCACCCAGCCCACCGAATATTTACTATAAAGGCTGGTGGACTTTTCCATATTTTTCATGTACGCTTAGCAAATGGATACTATCGTACAGTATTGCAATACCACCGAGTGGTCGTCATGGACTGCGCGGCTTTATAAGCATTGATATCGATGTTACTGGTTTACGTGTCAATCAATGCGAAGCACCGGTAGCGTATCGATTCAATTATCAACAAATACAAACGCGTCGCTTACATTTGGTCGATACACAGACAACTGAATACATTAATGATATACAGGCGTTTCATAAATCGCACAAATGTCATCGCAATACAATGGTGGTAAGTAGTAGCTGTTGTTGTTCCTGTAGTTGTGCCGTGTACTTGTTTACATTATTTTGTTTGTGATTGTAAGATAGAGAAAAACATTATTTTTCTATTCATAATGCCAGTATTATAGTTGTTGTGTGAGGGCTGTGAAGGCTATGGCAGGAAGGTAATGGATAACCAATACTCACTTCTATGAAAGAAAAGGACAAAGTTATGATTGAGGTCACTGGTTGAATACGAAATGATTTTGTTTACTGACGTGTGCTACTAGTTAAAGAAAAGTTATAATTACAATGGTGTTAATCAATGTATTTTTGGTAAAAATAATACGTTAACGTAAGAAACATGCGTAGAAAGTTTTCAATATTTTTAGACAGTGTACAGTCGTCGTAATCTAGTAAGTAGTGTATTTTTTTTTACGCTGAGGAGGAGTAAATGTACCTAACCGCACCATAGGGGTAGTCGTCACTATCCCCCGCGTGTGGGGCCCCCACCCCCCCACTCTTTTGGACTCCTTATGCCCACTCCGGAACTACTGTGGTATTACTTCAAAGTGGAGTCCGTTTGACTATTTGGCCCCTTCACATCCATATCCGCGTCCGGATTGCGTAACACATTCCGACAAGATGTTTAAACTTCCATTTTACTTCTCTCATCCAAGTTAATTTTCTTAGATTTTAGTAAGACTTCAGTGTATCTTACTATGCTATTCCAATTCTCCTCACTGTTCAGGATTACATCGCAGAAGTTCTCGACAGTAAAGACGCCGACTTTGGCCTGAAGACTCCTTCTCTCCATCTCTCACAATGAAAGAAAGTGTGTTACGCATCATCTATCGACGCATCATCATAGATGCAATTTGGTCGTGTCATCTTCCCCATTTTAAATAGGTACTTACAGAAATAACCGTGTCCAGATAACAGTTGTGTCAAATAGTAGTTAACCCCACCAAATTTCCTCTCCATCCAGCGGGTAATATCTGGGAGAAGTTTTGCCGTCCACCTACCACTCGTCTTTCTGGCGTCGTCGTCATTTACTGTCTCTCCGTGCACGTTTTTAGCTTCCCACACTCTCTTCCGCTCACTTGCCTGCAGACCTATAGGTATTACACCACTGATTACCAGTATTGTTGACTTAGATACAGTCCTATACGTCGATGTACCGATGATAAGATTTTCTTTCTACAGTCGACGTTCAATGCCTCCGCCCAGATCTCACTGCCGTAAAGCAGAATAGAGTCCGTTATTGTCATCATCAATCTGCGTCTGCTCTGTATAGGACCACCAATATTGGCCATAAGCCCGCTAAGTAAGGAGGTAACCTTAGCTGCCTTGGTTGAAGCGTGTTGTATCTGAGCCCAGAACGGCAGTCTAGGGTCCAGTCGAATGCCAAGGTAGTTGACCGCTTTCCGCGTCGTCAAAATGGTGTCGCATGTCGTGATGTCGATTTCACTGCAATTTTATTTACTCTCTGACATAGTTTTTGAACCGCGAGCTCATACTGAATTTTAAACACTCCTTCAGGTACTCTAGACAGCATACAACACATCGACTAATATCATGGGAAGTCTTCAAGAGGGAAATCTTCAAGTGGGAAACTTCCCAAAATAAAAAAGTCATGCTTGCAAAAGCATAGGAATCCAATATATTCTTGTTAAGAGCTCTATTCCCATATGCCATTTTACAATCGATTTAATATTCTAAAGATCTTTTTGAAACCTATCGCAGGAAGTATTTTTTCATAAAATCAAATCATTTCTATAACATGTGAGTTTTATTAGCAATTTCACTGCAACATACCAGTCAACATCACAAGTATTGTCAATTGAACCCTACAACCCATTTAAATAGTAAACAAAATTAAAAAAAATCAATTTTTTCCAATTTATTTCTAGTGCGATTACCGCCTACCCATTTGGGAGACACCGACAATAAAAACCAATAAAATTCTAGCCACGCCCAATACTTGGTCACGTGGTGCTTATCAGTGTTTATGTAAGCGTGGCTTCTATTCAATACGTCATCCGGATGGTTTTAATGGTACCATTATGGAAATAGCCTGGAAAGAGCATCAGGATAACATTAACAATTATTATTCGGAGGTTTTTGTATGTCTTAAGTGTGCACCTGGTTGTGATAGTTGCACGGGACCGGAACCATGTTTAGCCGATTATAATTGGCCATTTAGGTAAGTGATGAAAACAATTTTTTGCTTTAATTTTAATTTTTTCAACATTTTCTTAATATGCAGAATATCGCTTCTTACTATATCGGTTGGCTGTGCCATTGGATGTTGCATATTGGCTGGCTATTTATTCCATCATCGTCGTGTTAAAGTTTTCAAAGTAGCCAGTCCCATATTTTTATTGATCACCCTAATTGGTTGTTCTATCATGTATTTGGAGGTGAGTATTTCTGTTTTTATTTTAATTCTTTTATAAACACTTAGGAAGTTTAGCATTCTCTTTCGATCAGATAGATCAGAAACATTTTAGATAGGTAGGTAGGTAGGTAGTTAGGTTGGAGTGGTAGTTTTGATACCAAGAAGCTCACTTGAGCACGTATAGCTGCCCTTTGTGATGCCACAGGTGAACGCAGTCCCAGTACTGACTAAGTTCCATCAAACCAGGGACGAAGAAGAAATTCGTCAGCGCAAGGGCTGCACATTAAAAGTACGACTACCCTACGCTGGAAAAGCAGCTCGAAAGTTTGATAAACGAAACTATATCCTTGACATCAATGGATGATAGCTCCGACAAACTGACAAAGATTGGAGGTCCAAATAACCTATATCTGCACTCCGCAAGATATGGATATTGACAAGGAAAATGGATAACAGTGTCCTCTTCCTCAGCGGACCTGCACCCACGGCAGAAGTCGTTAAATGGGAGCTGTATCTTTCGGCGTGTCTTCCCATAACACAATGACCAGCAAGCATGGTCACTGTGATTGAGATGACGCAACGACCAAGTCCGAGTAACTGCTTAGAGCACCTTATATCCATCAAGGGCCAAGTGAGTCCAGCTGTGGAGCAGGATAGGTTAGCGTCCCGAAAGAATATCCGCGCAATGCCCAACTTGACTCAGGTAAGTGGCATATCCAGGTCGATTGAAGAGCACTCCAGAAGGAGTGGAGTAGCTCCAGCGAGCTCGTCAGCCCTGCAGTTTTCCGGAATGCTATTGTCCCCAGGTACGCAGACAAGTGAGACAATGAAGCGCCCGAGATTCCCTAACGATCCTGGAGTTATTTACAATGCTCAACAGAGATCTTATGGCGGCCTGACTATCAGAGAAGAATGAGATGCGAGTGAAAGGAGTGCCGTGCGATAAAGTCTTTGATGTTCAATCATTCATAAGTAACGCCTACATGGGTTCAATTACATGTATTGTTGATGAACTGGGCCGTTCCGGTACGGAGCTTAGCTTCAACGATCTGTTACAGGACAATCGTGTTGCAATTACCTGAATCAAACTACATACTACATACATACATAACATACCTAGCTGGTCATTAAAGCCGTTCAGTCTGGATTACGACCTAGTTTCTCACTTAGATTCCTAGATTAAACTACGTATTCTTTATTCGTTCTTCAGACTGGCTCAACTGCATTAACAGCAGAAGGGCACATGCAATATTTGTACAATCAACTGCACTTGTATGGATAAGAAGAAGACTACTTGAGAGTCTCACTAAAGCTATGCCGATAGACGAAAATCAAATCCTTAACTGACTTCTGTAAGAGCAATATGCCTAAGGAGTATTTCATGTGTCTGTTCCGCTCGAAGAGACGGAGGACCTTAACCTCTTATTTTCTATCATCCCTGTATGAACTCTCTAATATTACGAATGCGGCAGTAGTCATGGACACCCATGATTTTCTAGAAGGAATGTTTTATTATCAGATTGGTTATTAATTTTAGTATGGGCGCCCTGGTAGTCTAGTGGGTAGTGTGCTAGACTGTTAGCGTTAGGCTCGTGGGTTCGATTGCCACCAGAGGCTCTGGTCTGTTACACTACACCGAGCACATGGTCTAAGTTACTCAACTCGTAATTATATGTAATTAGATATAATTTACTAGTCGCCGTAGTCTAGTAGGTAGTGTGTTCGCTTATTATACTTAAAGCCCGGTTTCGAGCCCCAGGCCAGACATCGAAACGAAATATGAAAAAAAAATATTTCTTTGGCGACTTCCTCTCAGCAGAGTTCTGGCAAAAACTCTGAGAGTAAATAAACCTGCCATGAAAAAGTTTCTCAAAATCTGTCGTTCTTAGTCGACGCTAAACTGTAGGTCCCGCCACTCAAGTATAAAATTAAGGCACACAATATAAGTGGTGTGAGAAACTAGGCCGTAATCCTGTAAGTTTTACTTTGGAGACCCATGAATTTTTAGGAGGAATGTTTTATCATCAGATTGGTTATTAATTTCAGTATCCCAAAGGGTCTGCCCCCTAACCTTACTAACCCTAACGTTGCTATTCAAAATAAATGCAAAGACCAAAATAAGGATGAAATAATACATTGGCTTCCAAATTCTGTTGCTTATCGAAGTCGACGTTAAACTATTTTTTATACTGCTCAACATATTGTCATTATACCAGGCTTATCCTTTATACCAAAGCAGAAAAAAGTCTTTTAGCACGGTGAACAGTGTGTTAATTAATTAAAATTTTCATTTAAAATGTCATTCAACAAACGAATAATATTTGCAAACAGCCATTACTATGTATACACTCTCCGTGATACCAATAAAACAGTCAATTTAAATCCTTTTATTTGCTTTTGTCCTCACTTATCTACTGCTAATGCTTTTGTTGTTGTTGAAATTTTATTTAAAAATTAATTTCGTAGTCAACAAGTAAAATCCATTAAAAAAATTGTTGTTGTTTTGAAAAAAATTCCTCCAAAAAAAAAACAAACAAAAATCACGAACTGTTACAAGCTGAACATAATAAGGAAAAAATAGACAACAAAAAAAAACAACGACAGACACATCAGCGTGTGTCAAATTAAAAATGTGTGGCAATGTGTGAGACTATAAGTGGAATGAGTATTTATATGAGTGCGTGTATTTGTATAATGTATTCTTTATTATACGATAATAATAATAACGGCAACAACATCCTTTACTTAGTCTTTTACGCCATAGAAGTACTCATGCTTACACTCATTATATTTGTATGTTTGAGAGAGGGTACTTGTGTGTGTGTCTCTTACTGGTTGTTTTATGATGTCTCACACATAATTTGAAAACACCTTTACATTTATACGCTCTAATTTGTTTACAAACTTAAGGCATTAAATATGTAGTATTACAAGATATAATTTACTACGACTACTAGGTACCTTACACGAATATTTAATCATTAGTTAGGTTAGGTTTGATTAGGTCAGAGGCCGTATATCTGTCACCTGAGACAAGTACAGTATCCGGAGATTGATTTGACCCATTGTACATAACGTCCTTAAGAAGAAAGGATACAAGAGGGGAAGGAAAAAGGGGAGGAAGTAGGAGAGGTAATAATCAGTTACTATTTTACAATGCAACACAAATACCAGGATGGTCTTGAAAAGAGCACACAACATATTTTAAAAAACCTTTTTATTTGTCATCTTAAAATCCTTTCAGCTGTTTACACGTTTCCTAAGGATATTCAATGTCGTTGATATCCAGTTTCTAGTGGAACTGCTTTCGCCACACAGGCTCTATCGCTTTATTGTAATGGAAACCATTTACCACCGATTGACTCTCTCAATAATGGAGTCTCTCCAACGGCTTCTTCTAGGGATTCAGTTAATTCCACTCCTAGTTGTTAGGTTAGGTTAGGTCGGAGTCGTAGCTCTGATATCACTTGGGCACGCATAGCGGCCCGTTATGATGCCACAGGTGAACGTAGTCCCTGTACTGACCAAGTTCCTCCAAAATCAGGGAAGAGGGAAAAGTTGGTCAGCGCAAGGGCTGTACATCAAAAGCACGACTACCCTACACTGGAAAACCAGCCAGAAAGTTTGATACACGAAGCTATATCCTTCACATCAACAGATGATAACTCCGTCAAGCTGACAAGAAATGTAGATCCAAATAACCTATACTTGCACCTCGCAAGAGATAAACACTGTCAAAGAAAGTGGATAAGAGTGTCCTCTTCCTCAGCAGATCTGCATCCACGGCAGAAGTTGTTAAATGGGAGCCGCATCCTTTTCGCGTATCTACCCATAACACAATCTGTAAGCATGGCCACTTTGATTGAGATGATGCCACGACCAAGTCCAAGTAACTGATTGGAGCCAAATGAGTCTAGCAGTGGAGCAGGACTCCTCATTACAGTGATTTGTGCAAAACATGCCGAACTCATCTCCTCTGTCGTCAACGAATTTTGGTTTCAATTGCCCACAACACACACTGAATCCACACTTAATTTCTTACTTAATTGCTCAATATAACACTTTAGTAAGGATTACGACCTAGCTGTTCACATCACCATGCAGACGTGACCTGCAGTTTAAAGTCAACTCCGGACAGCAGATTTGTTAGAAACTTTATTTTACTCTGAAAGTTTCGGCCAGGAGAATACTAAGAGGAAGTTGCCAAAAGAAATATTCTTTTCATAGTTCGTTTTGTTTGCGATGTCTGGGTTGGTCTTTGATCCAAGGTCTCACCTCTAATACGTCTAAGCTAATACACTACTCTACAAGACTACGTCGTGTTCGACATCGGACGTAGTTGGCCATAGACTCGTCTGGACCTGTTAATGCGATTTTCACTGACATCTTTAGAGCTGCCGTTCATTGCAATAATGCAGCCCATATAGAAAAATTATCGTATATCCGTATTCAATCTACAGCTCTTGCAGTATGAATTTGTTGTTATTTCTCGTGTTAAATCTCATGGCTTTAACCTTGAGTATATTGATCATGAGACCATATCGTACCCCTTAAGAATCCAATTTGCCATGTTGTGACTGCAAATCGTTGTAACTGTACAATAGCAAAACGTATGTACATCCTCCTCATATTCTAGATCTACGAGACTGCCAGTTAAACTCCAGTATGTACCCTTGTTGTTGATGTACATACATACACCCATACAACCCTTCAGCCAAGGTTACGACCTAGCTTCTCACACCACTTATGTTGTGTGCGTTCATTTTATAAAGGGTCCGCCATCTAACGTTTTTTTTTTCAACTAGTGCTTATTTCGTGAATGGTAACACTTAACTCATGTCTGATTTGACAGATAATTAGTTTCATCCTTCCGCTGAACGAATATGGTTGTGTATACGCCTGAACAACGCTGGGAAATATTGCGACATTATGACTTACAGAAGATGCCGATTTTGGCAAAGAAATCATCTTTTCAGATGAAGCTCATTTTGATCTTGGCGGGTATATAAACAAGCAAAATTGTCGCATTTGGGGCACAGAAAACCCGCACGCATACATTGAAAAGCCGACGCACCCAAAACGAGTCACTGTTTGGTGCGGATTTTGCCCCAGAGACTTAATTGGGCCATTTTGCTTCGAAAATGAGCAAGGAGTGGCCGTTACAGTCAATGGCGATCGTTATTGGGCCATGTTGAATGAATTTTTGTTCACAAAAATTTAAGAGGAGGATATTGGCAACATTTGGTTTCAATAAGACGGCGCTACGTGCCACACAGCCGAAGCTACACTCGATGTTTTGCGTCCTGTTTTTGAAGATCGCATTACCAGCCGCAGAGCTGATGTCGTTTGGCCACCTCGGAGCTGCGATTTGACACCGTTGGACTATTATTTGTGGGGTGCCGTCAAAGATAAGTGTTACGCTGACAAGCCAGAGACAATTGACTCTGAAATACAGCTGCACACAATCGATAATTTGCTTAAAAATTGGACCGATCGTGTAGGCTACTGCATGGCCAGCCGAGGCAGCCATTTGAATGAAATTATTTTCCATTATTAACAGGAAGGATTGTACTTTCAAATAAATAAAAGAAATTTGAGAAAATATTCAGTAGTTTTTTTTTAAAGCATTTTCAAAAAAAAAAGTTATTTGGCGGACCCTTTGTATGAGTGGCGGGTCCTACAGTTTAAAGTCGAATCCGGACAACAGATTTTTGAGGAACTTTTCATGGCAATTTTATTTACTCTCAGAGATTTTGCCAGAAATCTGCTGAGAGATTATATTTTCGTTGTGATATCTTATCTGGGGTTTAAACCCTTAAGTTTTATAAACCGACACACTACCTACTAGACTACGGCAACATCTTGTTGCTGATGTAACTGCTACCAGATTTCATACATTAATGGTATAAAACAGCTAAGAATGAGTGTTGAACTAACAATTTAACGTGTTTAACAACATTTTTATCACAAACATCACAATACCCCTACGGTGCCTACGATGCAGTCAAGTGTAATACTACAACAATATTTAATGAAAATATACATGAACAATATCATGAATTTTTAAAATCAACTTAATTGAGCATCTTTTCAAAAATTTGTTTTTCTACAATCATTTAAATAAAATATTGTGTATGAAAACAAAACTTTCTTTCTGTCCTTCCGTTCTTCCCTTGTTTTCTTGTAAAATGTTTTACATTTTATTGCCCTGTTATGATAAGTTCGTCTGTGTTGTTGTAGTTGTTCTATGTTTTCTTAAATGAATTTATTCAAATCCTTTTGTAAGAGAGTACACATAGTTGTGTGTGTGTGTGTGTGAGCGTGAAATAAGAGTATACGTACATACATATGTACTATTTGTTAGGTGTGTATGTGTGTGTATGCATGCTACTTTTGTAAACATAAAAGCACACTTTATGGTACAAAATTTCACTTTCACACATTTGAATATCGTTCTTACCTGGTGTCTACATTGTAAATTTACAAAAAAAAAAAATGAAAGAAAAAATACAAGAGACATTCTGAACATGAATCACTTTTACAAAAACAAAAATATTTTCATGTAAATATTCGTAAATATTGGGTAGGGGTAAAAAGTTAAAACGTCAAAGCCTAGAAATTTTTCAAAATTGTGGGAAATAAATATAATCTGGATAGGTGGCCATTTACGTACGATGACTACGAATGACCATCTCCAAGGGGCCATATACTAATCATAAACGCCTGCTCCTGAGGCAAATTAGGTCTCCCAACATGCCTTACCACTAAACCTAAGACAACAATACATTTTTATAAAGGCGACACTGAGCTTATCTGTTGGCGTGAACCACTGGCAGACCACAGGCAATTTCATTTATCTGGCACCGCAGACCCCTGGTTTTTCACATACATACATAACTGGTCAATCCAACCTTTCAGTCAGGATTACGACCTAGCTTCTCACATCACTTATGTTGTGTGTGTTAATTTTATACATTGTATGTACATAACAACAACAAGAAAAACCCTTTATAATCTTATCGTTAAGGAACTATCCGAAAATGTCAGCTTTTCAAAGAAGAGTTGTAACTTTTCTAACGATATGATAACTACACGCAATTGTAGAAGAGAGAAGCCACTTGATTGAATTACACAAATCTGAACTCAACGAAGTTAACAGAGAGCAAAACAGTCCATTTGTCTTTTCCGAATTGGCATTTACTATGCGGGCGCTGTCCTCACGAAACATTGTCTAATAGCGAGGCATACCCATTGACTAGGTGCACCACTGCGCGTCTTCTGCAGAGGTAAATCTGTGTGACTAAATTACTTAATTACTAGTGCCTGATACGTTAACTTACTTACTTACTTAAATGGCCATAACAACCCAAGCCCTACACACAACCCAAATTTAATGTCCAGGGGATTGCACTTCGCTGCACGCATTAGTTAACATCTAAAGCGTGCTAGAAGGCCATTCAGGATTGGTTACGAGGAGGCTGCGTGTCAACTTGAATACAACAAGACAAGGATCGTCCTGGTGATCGCCACGTTGGCCACAGTCAGAAACTTTGCCTTGTTTGCATGCATTCCATTTTTTAACTTCAGGTACATATGTCCTAACAGGTACATAGCTTAATCTCCTATACAATATTTTAAGCATTTAAATGAAAACAACTTTATTTTCTACGCCAAACAGCCTTATAGCCATGTTTTATTTTTTAAATTTTTTTTGTTTGATATTTTGTATGCCAACAATAATTGGTTTAATTCCATTCAAGTTTTATAAGAACAAATGGAATTTATGAATAAACGCATATATTAGACCGGGTCATAACTATACTATTTTCTTTAAATGGCTTTACATCTTGTTAAAATTACAACAAAACAAATATAAATAAAAAGAGGGGATCTAAAACCCCGAGAACATTTTGTGAAAATACAAAAATTTTCCTTTTAAAAATTTAATTTAAAGAGTGTAGGCTATGCTTGTGAGGTCGGAAATGCTGTGCCTCGAAGTACACTAAAGGACTAGTAATCCGTGAACCATTGTCTTGCTAATGTTCTGGCTGAGAATGATGTCTAACAAGAGGATTTAACAACATTTTAAATTTTATTTTAAAGAACACTAAAGTTTCCCTGTGTTTTTTTATGACCCAACTTCTGTTAAGAATGATGTGATGCTTAGAAGGAAAGCGGAAGTAACTTACGACAAACTTTTCGATAAATTTTTAAGGAATAATACAATACAATCCCTACCAAAGGTTCCATTGCAGTTCAAGCGTTTAATTGTTTTTGTTTTTGGATTCCTATTTTAATTACAGATGGTCGCTATATTTCCCTATTTGGATACAACCTGGTGCATTATAACGAAATGGACACGCCACATGGGCTTTTGTATAACCTATACATCATTGTTAATGAAAACTTGGAGGTAAAAAACACTATTTTTCCTTAAACATTCAGAAAAAAAAATTAAAAAACTTTCTTTTTATTTCCTTTAGAGTCTCCCTAACGTATCGCGTTAAATCGGCACACAAAGTTAAACTAACCGATCAACAGCTATTGCAATGGATGGTGCCCATATTGTTGGTGATGTTAATATATTTGGGTACTTGGACAATATCCGATACACCCTATGCAGTATTTGTAAGTTAAATTAACTTAACAATTGTTATTGTTTTTATTATTGTTTTTGTTATTGTTTGTGTTGCAGATACATGATGAAGCTGGTCTAAAATTTAAACAATGCTCATACAACTGGTGGGATCATAGTTTAGCAATTGGTGAAGTTTTATTTTTGGCTTGGGGCATACGTGTCTGTTACAATGTCCGCAATGCAGAGTCCCTATACAATGAGGCGCGTCTCATTTCATATGCCATTTATAATATTGCACTGGTTAATATAACAATGGTGGCACTACAGTAAGTACCCCTTTTGAACTCTTTTCAGCTTTGTATTCATTCTAGGGCGCGCACTCTACTCTACTTGTGCTTAAATTTTTTTCTGTTTGACAGAAAAAATGGGTTAAAAGTGGTTTTAAATAATGGTTGAGGGGAATGACAATAACAATAACAGGATAAGAAAAGATTTTGAATGAAGTCAAATGCAGTAAATAATTGTATAAGAGAAGGGAGGGGACTCACAAAAAGCATTTAATGGTGAGGTTTTTGAGTAGAAAAATAAAGGAAATCTCTAATTAGGATTATGACATATTGTTGAGCCGCCTGTCATCTACAATAAAGTACAATGCACTCGAAAAGTAAAGCACTCTAGAGATCTCCGCTTAACACAAAAATATTAAATCAAAAAGTTTTAATAAATAAATGGAAATAACCTGAAGTTAGTAGCAGGTCATTTGGCAGGGCGCAATAATCTTCAGAATAAGAATAGTATTATAACTCAGTAGTCGCCGTAGTCTAGTAGGTAGTGTGTTCGCTTATTAGACGTAAAGCCCGGGTTCGAACCCCCGGTCAAACAGCAAAAAACAATTTTTTCGGTGACTTCCTCTCAGCAGATTTCTGGCAAAAGCTCTGAGAGTAAATAAACCTGCCATGAAAAAGTTTCTCAAAAATCTGTCGTTCGGAGTCGATGTTAAACTGTAGGTCCCACCAATCAAGTATAAAATTAAGGCACACAATATGAGTGGTTGAGAAGCTAGTCCGTAATCCTAACTGAAGGGTTGTAATGGCCAATTACGTATGTATGTATGTATGTAAATAGAAATAGCCGGTCATTTGGCAGGGCGCTATAATATTCAGAATAGGGATCGTATTGAACTCGTTAGGTAGACGGAAAACACGAAATCTTCCTTAACACTCAGACTGTCATGAAGGTCTGATGAGAATCACAACTGATTCGTAATTGTAAGGACTACACAAAAGGACTTTTAAAAGTTCAGATCGGTTTGTATGGGGCGACTGCTCTTGCTAAATTGAATTCCTTTTCTGTAAGCGACTTGGCGGTTGGTCATAATCCTCTAATCTACTACTTCTACGGACTTATCGAGCGATTGGTCAGGAAGAAGGAGTAGAAGCGTTGGGGAATAGTTTTGGATGTTAAAAGTCCAGAATCTGTTGGCCTTCTGACGATGATGGTTGAACCGACTGTCTAGCTGGGGCTAGATAAATGCAGACAGAATAGTGATTGGATTTCCTACGGGGCATTACGGGGTTAGATTGCAGTTAACGATCTAGAATGGATTCCATCCGCACTATTGCAATATACATTTCGATGAGGAGGAGTTTTGGGGAGCACACCTCCTCTGTAACTCCCCTGCTGATAATATGAAATTGAATAACTTGAACGGGGTATTCTGGAGCCGACATTCAGGCTCTCCTAAGATTTATTCCGATTCCTTCTGTTAGCCTTTTCTTTTAAGCGCTTCCAATCTTTAATTTTAAATAAAACAAAGTCTGTGTGAAATATCGGTCAAATTTTCTATTCGTTTGAAAGACCTGTTGACCTATTCCATCTATTATATCACTATATAGATTTCGATCAGAATGAATCATCGGAATATATGCTTGGAACTATATTTACTTTGTTGCTATTTCTTTAAGCCGCTGTTTGGTGCTCTGTAACAGAACGAAAGATTCTAAGGCTGTCATCTATTGTTACCTAGAGACAACGCTCTCCATGTGTTTAGTATAGTAGTAGGCAGCGAGGTAGACATTGATTCCCTACCTTTTTTCCCAATAGGAATGACAAGGTGTCAGGGGACTTCCTGGGTGAATTATTTGAAGGTAGTTGGAGCCATTTAATTGGAAAAATTCGACAACCATGATGATGAGCAATTTCTGTCCTGCAATAGTATTCAAAGTAGTCGCCGTAGTCTAGTAGGTAGTGTGTTCGCTTATTAGACGCAAAGCCCGGGCCAGACATCAAAACGAAATAAGAAAAAAATATTTCTTTGGCGACTTCCTCTCAGCAGAGTTCTGGCAAAAACTCTGAGAGTAAATAAACCTGCCATGAAAAAGTTTCTCAAAAATCTGTCGTTCGGAGTCGACGTTAAACTGTAGGTCCGGCCACTCATGTATAAAATTAACGCACATAACATGAGTGATAACAGCTTAATGTCGACTCCGAACGACAGATTTTTATTTACTCACAGAGCTTTTGCCAGAAATCTGCTGAGAGGAAGTTGCCGAAGAAATATTTTTTTTCATATTTCGTTTTGATGGAGATGTGTGACCTGGGGATTGAACCATGGCCTCATGTCTAATAAATCATCAGACCAGACTACGGCTACTTCATAAGAGTAGCAACAAGATTTGAGAACCTTCTTCATGACTATCATAACCTCTAAAGTGAGGTAAAAAATTTAATTTGTTTAACAATTCCTGTTTTTTCCAGCATTTTAATTTATCCACAAGCTGGTCCCGACATCAAATATGCTTTAGGCTTTCTTCGAACCCAATTGTCGACCACAACTACCATCGCTTTGGTATTTGGACCGAAAATCTCGCGCATCTTTAAGGGTCAGGGAGATAAATGGGATCAAAAGGCGAAAGTACGCAGTATAACAGCATCATTTTCACTTAATGGTGTTGGTTTAGTGCCCGATGAATCACCGGATTTATATCAAGAGAATGAAGAATTAAAGGTACGAATACGTTCTTAAGTTAACGGGGACTTAAATTTAAATTTTTTTTTTCTTCAAATATAATGTTTACAGGAGCAAATACAAAAGTTAGCCCATCAAATTGAATTCATGAAGACTGTTCACATGCAGATAAATAATCGGCATTTGAAACCGAAACCGGGTGGTTATTTTACCATAACCTCAACATCGTTTCAGGCGCCGTTTAGTAAAAGTAACATGTCTTCAACGCAAACTCAAACTTCCAAAACGGGACACGATGACTCTCATACAAGTTCCATTAATAAAGGGTGAGTTTTAAGGGCAGGCAAAATGAGTATTAAACTGAAATAAATTTCTTTTAGATTCCCCACCAATTTAACACCGACAAAATCAAAAACCAAATCAACCGAAAAGGTTTGACGAGGCCAACGAAGTGAAAAAGATTGCTCAAATGATACATTTATTTGGACTACAACGGCTCGGCCACCGAAACAACCTGGCCTTCCGGATAATGATAATGTTAATGAAAACGATGCAGAGGCAGAAGCAGAGGCAGAAAAATTATTTCAACAATTTCGCAATGTATTCGGCAATGAGATTGGCACGAATCTCTATTATGCTTTAAATTCTGAAGATGATAGCAGCGATGATGTCGCCCATATACATATTGAACAAATGACGGCTGAAATGAATGAGTTGACCGACAGTTCAGACTCAACAAACACTAAAACCACCACCACTACCACCATGTTATCGGCCGCCGGTAGTGATAACACTGAACAGCCCTCATGCGAAGAGGCCATTTTAACCTCGCCCACTTCCTCCTCATCTATGTATGCTATACGCTCACCATCACCGCCATTACAGGCTTATTTTAAATATCCCAAACATCTTAAAGCTCCGGGCCTATATCATCCTTCCGATTCGGAGGAGGAAGGTATAACCCTTACCGAAATTGTTGAAATCCATCGTGTACCCTCAGTGGCTCCAATATTAAATGATAATAATAATTTCCAAAATACTACCACCACTGAGAACGAAGATATGGACATTGAAAGTCAAGTGAATAACAATAATACATCGTGTTCGTTATCATCAAATTTAACCGATAGCAAGACTTTAGATGTACGAACACCCATTGTCGTCTAAAGCGAAATTGGAAGAAGAAGAAGAAGAAGAAAGTGTTACGAGTCAATAATAAATATCATTGAATGTGTTGGTTTTGATGTGTTTTTACAAACTTAAGAGTTTTGAAATAAAATTTAATTTAATTTTCGTTTTTTTCTTTTTTTTTTTGTAGGTTATGTCCTTATGTATGTATATAATTTAAGATTTATAGGTTATGTAAGCATATTAGTAAATTCATTATTATTTTTAAATTATAAGTTAATTTAAAATTTAAGTAGCATTTCCAGAGACTATAAGGAAACTTTTAAATTGAGTTGCATTTGAATGAAAATATTGCTCTCATGAAGGTATTAACATTTTCCATCTCCATTTTGTCCTATTTGTCCGTTTTGTATGATTTTGTTTTGTAAGTTAATGTATTTTATTTACTATACATACATATATACTTTTGTATATAATATATCATATAACAAATATTATTACATGGGATTCGAAAACATTCAATTGCGAAAAAGCGTGCAGTGTTTCGAAATCTGAGCAATCTGAGGAGAGTGCTTAAGAAGTACTAGGTAGGGAGTTATCCTTACTGAAATCGAACGATGTTCGTCAAAACAACAGAGTAGGAGAATGAATATTCTTTTAATAGTAAACCAAGCCTTTTGGAAATTAATGAGAATGGCACATTCACATCCAAACTGTAGCTTGATGATGTGCACAGGATATTTCAAAATGATGTTGGCTGGGGTCAGCACATTTTTCAAGTGGCAAAATGTGTATTCAAGTTCCTCGATTCCTTAACACGGTGCAAGAAATACTTCGCTCGATTTGATCTCCTTACGATTTACTTTGCGATCAGGACCAAGAATAAAACAGAACTCTCGGTGCCTAGAAATCTTTTTTGAAGCTTCTTGACCGTGTACACGAGAGGGTGAAAATGCTCATTAGTAACTCTGGGGTATCCAACTCAATTGATTCATTAGAGCACCGTCGCAATGATGCTATAAGCAAGATATACACAAGGCTGCAATCAGTCAAAAGTAGAATACGTGGATGCAAATGGAAGTGATTATTACAAAGGCTATGCGACCGCAAGCACAACACATTTTGCTCCAGCGAAACAAGAAGACTTATTCCCGCAAATCATATATTCTTACGTAGCACCCGTTTTTCTCGCAGAAATTTGCGATTGTTTGGCGACACTGCATTCCATGCAGAATTCTGTCTTAAGTCGAACTGTCCATATCTGTAACTCTCTTCCTGCAAAGGTGTTTCCTATCATGTATAGTATACGTAAATAGACTCAAATACCACTTTCCTTTCGCCATAACCCATTCCCAAAGTGCCAATATAACTTGCGGCCAACTGCAAACTGCAAAACTGAAATTTTGAAATGGTACTGAACTATAACTGAAAGAGTACTTTTTTGCCCCAAATGGTACTTTTGTAAAAAAATACATAAAAATTGGTCATTATAACCAGGATTATGTCCTAACTTCTCGTACCACTCATGTTGTGTGCATTAAGTTTTATACATGAGTATAGGAGCCTACTGTTTAAGGTCGTTCTGAACGACAGATTTCTGAGAAACCTTATCATGACAATTTTTAATTACTCTCAGAGTTTTTGCCAGAAGGAAGTCGAACAGAAAAACTAACGACTGATTCGTGTTTCTCACATACAAGATAAGACAGCTGATTCAGAACGTAATAAGACGTGAAAGCCAAGTTTAGTCAAACGTCGATGGAATGTAATGTAACATACGTTCGGTTTAGCATATGAAAAGCAATGCAAATACTTACCGAAATTACATTACGGTTCGGCAAGCGTTTTCATTGATTTTCGTGATATAAAAACGAATGTACGTTCCGTGGACGTTTGGGTAAACGGGGCTAAGGCCTAATTCTACCTTTAGCATTACGTTGAACATGTTTCTAAACCATTAATAGTTGAAAAACACAAGCCATAAAATATATAATAATAAAAAAGTACTGAAAGCGGTGCGGGAGTACTGTGGTATTTTTGAAATGAAAAAGTACTGAAAAAAGTACAAAAGTACTGAATTTTTCGACACTGCCGCTGAGTAACGATCGTTAAAACAAAAATGAGAATTCCCTTGTAATACTTGTTATTTCGAAATATTATTTTTTGTTTTTTATTTTTTTAAGTTAAATGCTACATTTTCGAAATTCGAAACATAATCATTTTAATCTTAACACATGCAGAAAACATACAACTTTATGATATTATTTGCTACAACAACATAACATCAACAACAAACATCAACAACAAACAAAAAATAAATTCTTATTTGAGCAAAATTTTTTTACTTCGTTAAGCTTAATAATATATGTAAGTGCATACATGCATACATACAAACACTCTCATAAATACGTACGTACATTTCATAGCAAATGGGAAATTAGAAGGACCTGTAATTAAAACCAAAAAAAGAGTGATTTTGTATGAGTAGACAGGTTTCTTAAATATTTATTGAAATTATTATATACATAGATGTGCTATATGCATACCTACATACATACATTTTACATTTTTAAGTAAAGTATTTAAGATCAAAATCAAAAGAAATTAATTCACACACACAATTCATATCATTAAGTAAACGGCACACTTTAAAAATTAATAATAATTCCAATAATTAATGCATAATTCTGGTGATTCGTTTAATGCTTTTTAGAAAAATTTTATTTTTGATTTTTAGAAAAAAAATTAAATTTTTTTAATTTTTATTTTTTTTTATTTTTTAAAATTTTTTTTGTTAATTTTTTATTTTTTTTTTTATTTATTTTTTTATTTTTTTATTTTTTTTTTTTAATTTTTTAATTTTTTTTTTTAACTTTCTTCTAGTGAAAGGGAAGTAAGTAGTAAAAGTAAAATAATATAGGCAAAGTAAAATATTAATTGTAATACCTAATTATAAAAGAAAAACAAAATAAATAAATTACTTATAATAATAATAAATTAAATAAAATAAATGTTAACATGATTTTTAGCCAATAAAATATATGTATATTTACATTAATTTAAATTGAACAATATAAAAAATTCATGTTTGCTAAATAACAAAAAAAAAACAAAAACAAATTAAAATTAAAATTAAAAAAATGTTAAACAAATTTATGTAAAATTGGAATTAAAAAAAAATAATAAAAAAATAAAATAATTTAGAATTAAATGTGATAAAAAAAAATAAGAAGAAGAGGCTTTTTATTCAAGTCAGTATGTGTTACATACGGCGCCTACGCCTACGTAGATAAGTAGAAGTGGCTGCCCCCTCGAAGGAGTCATGAGCGGACTTGGGCCGCACACAAGGCCCATTGTGATACCACAGTTTCACATTCTCCCCTATTCCAGGAACCACTCGGAGCTTCCGATGAAGCGACTCAAACTGCCAATAACCATGCATGACAGTTCATCTAGGTCCTCCATGTAGTAGGCACCCAGGGCCCATTCTGATACCACAGTTTCACATTCTCCCCTATTCCAGGAACCACTCGGAGCTTCCGATGAAGCGACTCAAACTGCCAATATCCATGCATGACAGTTCATCTAGGTCCTCCATGTAGTAGGCACCCAGGTGTTTCTTTCTCCTTTGACCAAGTGCATGTGCACGGTAGGTGACGAATACTTTCATCCTCTTCCTCATCTCCATAGCTTCTGCAGAAATCATTCGCGAGGTGTCCAAGACCAATACGCCTCGCATGCGTTCGTATAATACAATGTCCCGTAATAACCCCGATAACAGCGCTGAGCCTGCTTCTTTGGAGTTTAAGCAGAGTTGCCGTGCGCCTTCTATCCTATTTTTTTGCGCCGTTCTACCCTTATTCGAATCTGCTCACCACCTACTGTTGGCAAGGTCCACGATTGTATTGGCAATTATAAGCCTGCAGGTACCCAAAGGTATCCCCAATGTAGAGAATTCATCAGAGAGGTCGATGGTCATGCCCCTTCTGGCCAAATCATCCCCTCTACAGTTGCCGGAAATATCTCTATTTCCCGGTACCCATGTGATACAAACATCATATCGATTCGCCATTTTATTGTGACATCTGCGACAGTCGTACATCGTCTTGGAGTTTATTACACTAGAATCCAATGCTTTGATGGCTGCTTGGCTGTCGGAAAGTATGGTGATTTACGCCTGTGAACATTTGTATCCACAATAATTTTTACCACAACCTGACCACCAGGCTACGTTGGGTAACTTCATAACATAATAAATTAAGTATCTGGCAGCTTCTAGCTTAAATCGAAAGATGTGCTCAATTCAACTTGGGCAGAGAATATACAGGACGAGATATAGCAACACTATTTGGCAATCAGTCAAATCGGGTAAGTCTGGGTAGTCTAGTAAGTAGTATGCTTGCGGTTCAAACCCAATATCAGAGATCTCTAACAAAACGAAATTTGGAAAAACATATCTTTGGCGACTTCCTCTCAGCAGATTTCTGGCAAAAACTCTGATCGTTCAAAGTCGACATTAAGCTGTAGGTTCCCCACACTCATTTATAAAATTAACTCACATACAATATAAGTGGTGTGAGAAACAAGATCGTAATCCAGACTGAAGGGTTGTAATAACCAATTATTGTGTATGCATGTGTAAGCAACACTACACATTTACAGCCGTAAAGCTAATTCAAATTGGGTCCCCCAATAAATAGGAAAATCAACCAACGCTCGGAAGTGTTTCAAAATTGTGGTCATTACTCGATATCTTAACACTAAATGGAATTAGGGATTCGTATTCCGGATAGAATAGGTAGGTACCTCCCATGGTATCCCATCGGACCGCCAATAAATAGGAATAGGCCGCCAATGCTCAGAAGTCTTTCAAAATTACTCTCATTACTCGACCTCTTAACACTAAATGGATTAGGGATTGGTATTCCGGATAGGATAGGTAGGGAACTCCCATGGTGAAATGGTATCCTCCCCATTTTCATAGAGGGTTTGAAAATGTAAAACCACCCTAGTTCTGAGGTCTTTTATAAGGATCTTGAAATGAAGCTTCAATTTTTATTGGATGACAATTGTAGCATCTCTTATGCGGAGATATTTTTTATTTCGAAGATTCTTGGTGTCTAGCAGTGCGGATTCTTACAAGATCTTTGTTGACTCCTAGACTGCCCTGAAGGTCTGTTAAGGATAACAACTGATTCGTGATTATAAGGACTATACAAGAGGATTTGTAACAGATCAGATCTGTTTGTCTAGGACGACTGCTTTTGCTAAATTGAATTCCCTTTCTGTAAGTGACTTGGTGGTTGGCCATAATCCTCTAATCTGCTACTTCTATGCACTTATCGAGCTATTAGTCAGGAGGAGGGAGAAGAAGCCTTGGGAAATAGTTCTGGATGTTGTAAGTCCAGAAGCTGTTGGCCTTCCGACGATGATAGTTGAACCGACTCTCTAGCTGGGACTAGATAAATGCAGAGTTAGAATAGCGCTTGGATTTCTTACGGGGCATTACGGAGTTAGGTTGCTGCTAAAGATCTAGAATGAATCCCAGCCGGAGTATTGTAAGGTATATTGCGGTGAAGACAAGTTGGAGGTCACACCTCCTCTGTAACTGAACAGTCCTTGGTAGAATGAGATTAAAAACCCTGAATGGGGAATTTTAGGTTGCTGTTAACGATCCAGAATGGACACCAGATGGACTATTGCAAGGTGCATTGCTATGAAGAGGAGTTGGAGACCACGTCTCCTCTGTAAGTGTTCAGTCTTTGGTAGAATGAGATTGAAAATCCTGGATGGGAAATTTTAGGTTGCTGTTAACGATCCAGAATGGACACCAAATGGACTATTGCAAAGTGCATTGCGATGAAGAGAAGTTGGAGATCAGATCTCCTCTGTAACTGTCCAGTCCTTAGTGGAATTAGATTGAAAACCTTGGACAAGGAATTTTTCGTAGCTGACATTCAGGCTTTCCTAAGTTTTATTTTACTAGGCTGAGGGAAGCATATTCTGATTCGTTCTGTCAGTCTTACATAGGGTCTTGTTAAGCGCTTCCTATCTTTAAATTAAAAATAAAACAAAATCAGTGGGAAATATCATAAAAATTTCTGATTCGTTTGAAATACCAATTGATTCCATTATGTGTGGCACATAACATTGTTCAAATTCCGCCACAACTTCCTTGGTATATATATAAGACTGAATTTGACCGATAGCATTAATTACGGTCACTTTGGGAACCCCTGTTGATTCACCAACACTTGTAACTTAAGGAAACTCCACAAGGAGTTCTGGTGTTAAAATTTTCTTTCGAATTCAACGAAATAAAATTTATCGATAGCACCTTTATACATACATACATATTGAAATACATACCTACAAATATATTTTTATTAATTTCGTAAAAGATTATTTTTGACAATCCATCAAAAGTTTGTTTAAAAAAATTTCAAAATTTTTTTGAATTTAAAATAAAAAAAAATATTCTTGAATAAAATATTAAAATTATGAGTGAAGAACAACCGCAAGGAGGCGGTGCTGAACCAGCAGCTGAACCAGCTCCAGCGGCTGAACCAGCACCTGCAACTGAACCAGCTCCCCCAACTGAACCAGCTCCGCCACCAGAACCAACTCCCCCAACTGAACCAACTCCCTCAACTCAACCAGCTCCAGCAGCTAGTGATTTTAACGAGCATGAAATTCTAGCAGAACAATTTGAGAATTATTTACGTATTGCTCAGGCGTATATGAAAACACTTAAACGACCGAAGGATGTTGAAATCTGTTCGGAGTTATTGCGTAAAACACAAAGGCACAACGACAGCAAGCATTTAGAGGTGAAACGTCATAATAATGCATTTTGTCGTTACTGCGTTAAAGTCATAAAATGGACAAGTGACAATCAACCAGAACAGTTGTATCGATGTTGGGTAGGTCGTTGGTATCCCAAGAAAAACTAATTTGGAAACACAAAAAATAATTTTTTTCTTTTACTTTAGTACCGCACCTCAGAAACTTCTGAGTCCGCTGGAGAATCTCGCACATGGCTAGAGGATAATAAATCGTATATGGCCACCAAAGTTCTTAAAGATGGTACAAATCTAATTTATGCAGCAATAGCTGAGGATCCTAATGCTGGTTGGCAGGATGGCGGTTTGAGTATATTGGCCAAGAGAGGTGTTTGCACCAGACTTTAAGAGGAACGAAGGAAGTATAATTTCGAAAAACATACGAATTTTTTTTTTGTTTCAATTTATCTATGCCAGTATTTTGAACAAATTTTTCTTAGAAAAAAAATCAATCAAAATTGTAACGAAGAATTAAAAATTATTCAATATTTTCATTAAATTTAACATTTTCTTTGCATACCATTAATTGTTTTTGTTGTTGCTTTCTTCATATTCGCAATGCGATATTTTAAAAAAGATTCGGCCGCCTGGGTTTAAACGAATTTGCATCTACAGATGCTTAAAAATGATTGGATATATGCAATCCTCGAGCCGAGTAAGGTCATTACCCAGTTCAATCATGATTTGTCAGGGGCGTCTCTTGCGATAGGGTAATTGACTTGAATTTCTGAGTATAAAAGGTCGTCATATGTACCAGTTTATTAAGAAATCGATTTCGAAGCTTTTGTAAAACCTTTTAACCGTTCTATGTTTTATAACCAGCCAGCTCATGAAGCTTATCTTCACAAATCTGGTGGCGAAACAATTTACCAGCACTTAGCTCCTCTCAAGAATAGCCCTGTAGCACTCGCGATTGGCACCTGCTGTACTACAAATAGCTTACAGTTTTAGTGACCATGGCTTGCCACAAAAAGAGAACCTAGCATTTATTTTCTTGTAGTAAGGGTTCACAAACTTTTACAGCCTTATTAGACAAAGATTGGTATCGTTTCCATCATATGATAATACAATATGCCTATAAGCAGCCTTTTAGTTTTTACATTTTAATACTACTAATATTTACCAATGGTTGTTGTTGTTGTTGTTGTAAAATATTAGATGGTTTGCATTTGGTTGGTTGTGTGCCATGTTATTCGGTGAGGATGGGTTAGATATGGGATTGTTTGTTGCTGATTATGTGTGTATGTTGTCAGCGTCATGTGGTCGGTAGTCCTAGGAAGTCCGCAGTTGTTGTTGAGTTCAGCCAAAGGTCTTTGGGTCGCAGGGCTGTTGGTTTAGCTGGGGCAGCTAAAGATGTACAGGGGCATCTATCCTAGGTTCCCGGGATGATCCTAGCCCTGTAGCTATTCAGAAAGTTCGACCATTCTGATCTCAGCTGGGCCAGAATGGTTCTCGTAACCCTTGGTAGCTGCCTTTTAGTATCAGTTATAGATGGTGAATGTCGATTAATGACCCTGTTGTGGCTGAGCTCGTCTCTGGCCGTCGTGACAGTCGTTTAATGTAGGGCGTTTTGTGCCTCCCTTATAGACTGTGAGTCCACTATTGAGGGTATGAGGTGGGTGATGCCCAAGTTGTTAGTTGTGAGGTCTTGTCTTATGCGGCGAGGAGGGGGATTGTTAATGGCAGGTAGCAGGCTATGAGATATTGCTTAGTCGGTAGCTTAATGTGCTTCCTAACTGTCAGCATTTTGGAGTCATCGTGGAGGTAGTCTATACTGGTCATCTTTACGCATCTGGTGGCTATTTGTAGGGCGTTATTCTGTGTCGTCTTTAGTGCCCGCCTTTGTGTATCAATCAAGAATGATGTCCAAATTGGAGCAGCATAATTGAGAAGTAACCGTCCGATAGTCTTATAAGTGTTGATGATGGTTTCCTTGTCCATTCCCCATGTGGTACCTGCTAGTGCCTGTAGGCCCTTATTTCTCTTCTTCACTTTGGCGTTGATGTTGGTCGCATTTGCGGCGAAGTGAAGTAAGTTGTCGAAAGTGATACCGAGAATCTTTGGGTACCGAACCGTGGGAATCATGTTGCCTTCCACTGCGACGTTTAACGTTCTTCTTACTTCCTTCGTCAATGTCGTGAAGAGAGAAACCGATGATTTAGGAGAAGATATTCGTAATTTTCTATTACGGAAAAATTCCACCAAGGACGTAAGGTAATTCGTTATGTCGGTTCTGATCGTACAATCGTATATAATCGTATAATACATATGTGTTATATAAAGCCTTCCAAATTTTATTATTGCTTTGTACTCAGTGCACTCGCTGCCACAATTTCAATACACTTTAATTGGTTAAAAATATCCCATTTCTATGGAACACATTATTTATTTTTATACGTATGCATGTGTGTATAACTTCAAATGAGATTCGTTTTTTTTTCTCGTTGTTTAATTATAATATAAAAAAAAAATATTGTGTATAAAATTCTAAACTACTAATTTGTATAAATTGGACGGAATGTGTTACAACTAATAAGAGCTACACATATGTATATATTCTGAATTACTTTACATTCCTTTGTCAGTTTCGTAAAATTCTTGAAAAGACCAAGGCACTGAACAACACAACCGCAGTCCATACAATTTTGCTGGCTTCTATGGTACCGGCACCATTACAACTATCACTGGAGCAATAACATTCCTCCCAATACACTCCATTTTCATAGACACCCCAATTGCAAACGCCTGTAACACCAGTGTCCGCAACAGATGCACAACGTCTTATGACCTGACGCCAGCGACCATCCCCTGGAAGGTAATAGGGTTTTTTTTCAACAATAATTTAATACCAACAGCAACAACTTACATATAAAACCTCTGGGACCCTGTTGCACTACTTTCATACAAAACGATCCGGGCATATGAGACTCCTCGCTATTGCATTCAATGGGTATGTGTTCGGTACTATTAAATTTCTTATATGCGCCACAACTGTCGAAACCTTTACGATCCTGATCCGAGGAACACTGATAGCAGCGTATTGCCATTGTCCCTAAAATTATTTAAACATTTTGTTATTAAAACCAAACCACACCCAAAAATTATTTGGTTTTCTTATGCACACAATCTGTGTTTTCACTTACTTGTTATTGCTAAAACAACTACGAAGAATATTAAATATTTTGTTATTGCGTTCATTTTCTTATTTGAATATTTTGGTGAAATAGTAGATAAAGTAAAATGGGATTTTTGTAAATGAATAAGGCACTTGTTATTATAAAAGTTGTTGTATTATTCCTTTAATACTCTTATTGTTTTTACTAATTACTTCAGCTGTCAAACTAAACTTGGCTTTAATGTTATACTTTGGCTTTAATACAAAAACAATTTATTTTATTTAAGCCGTGCTGACACCAAAATATTGCTGCGTTGATAATAGCGTGTGTTTAGCATGGTATCATTACCGTCGGTAGTATAGGTATTTGATTGGTTACCAAATTCTGTACATTTTCTTGTTAGAAAGTAGTTGTGGTTCAGTTCCTAAGTAATTTTATATTTAGAGAGAGTGAGAGAGAGAGAGAGAGTCCGGCAACATTGATGCATTTATTGTTCTGAACTTTTAAAAAACAAAAGAAAATTAGTGATACATTGCCTTTAAATTGAACCGTTTCCATTACACGACATCTGGCATCCTCCTGTCTCCATTAAAGTGTAGAAGCGCTTTCGAGGTGGGTAATAATGTTGCATTGCATTATTTGTTATGACACTTAACATAAAAAAACAACAAACACCAGCAATAGTCAACATTTTTTAGGGCGGGTCACTTTATTTCTCATTAATTTTTGGCCCCACAGTTTTCATTTTAATTTATTTCAAGTTTTATTTGCTTTTTATTAAATTATTATTTTGTTTTAGTGAAATAAAGTGTAAACAAAAATGAAAACAATTGAAAGATTAGTTTTTACTGTCTTAATTGCCTTGTGTTTGGTACAAACAGGTGCGTTGCGAAGAATACAATAATAAATGAAACCCTTTTGGTCATTGTTTGTTTATGTTTTGGTTTTGTTTATTTTTTGATTCCTGTGTATGGGTAGCATTATGTATCAAATGTTGGGATTGCCGCTCTGACAGTGATCCTAAATGTGGAGATCCTTTTGACAACAGTACCCTGGTTATTACCGACTGTAGCCAAGAACCTGATTTACCACACTTGCCTGGTGTGCGTCCGACCATGTGTCGTAAAATCAGACAAAAATCACATGGCGAATGGCGTTATTTCCGCAGCTGTGCGTATATGGGAGAACCAGGCATTGAAGGCGATGAACGCTTTTGTCTAATGCGCACAGGCAGTTATAACATTTTCATGGAATATTGCACTTGTAATAGCAAAGATGGCTGCAATAGTGCTGGCCTCCTGAAAGGCAATCAAGTTGCAATTGGTGTTTCAACGTTTCTCCTTACAACTATTGCTTGGTTCTTAAGGCAGTGAATAACATTTAAAGTGAAAGGTTTTGCTGAATATCAGTGTTAAAAAAATTACACTAAAAAATAATAATTTTAGTTATTTTCTCTCGAATATTAAAATTTCTTAGTTTAGGATTTATATATTTAATAACGAAACTTAAATCTTTGCCGTCCACATTCTACCAATAAGTAAACATTCCATACAGTATACTTAAATTATAAAGTATTTCTTTTATATACAAAGTATTTCTTTTATATACAATTTTAGAATCTCGAGATTTGATATTGTATCTCAGTTACCATTGTTGTACAATAAATTTTTTATATACATATACATATTTATTTAAAAGCAACCTATTTGCCCATAGAAATTATTTTCTATGTATTTAATTTACGTGTATTATGACAATGAATATATACCATATATTGTAAAATTACACATTTCAATATAAACTAAATAAATTTTATAACTTTTTTAAACCAATTCTTAATTTCAGACTAATTTTTTTTTGTCTACAGATCTCTATACTGACACCAGAAAAGATTCATGTTAGGACAAGAGAAATGAGAGAAAAGATATTTAAATGGTTGAGAATTAAAGAGATATGGAGATATCTTTCCAGACATCTGATAAAGAGATTTAAAACTCTCTAGCTCTCCCCAAAGCAGTTGTAGAAAGCCCGGCTAAGATATTTTGCCTCTTTACACACGAAGTCCTCAGCAGCTTCAGGTTTCCTCAAATGACCGCAAACCCTTTAGGTAAAGTGGGTACATATGTATGTCTCTCAAGCTAGACCTTGTAAAATGGCTCCTGTTCGTGCAGTGTAGAGTAACATCTTCGTAATCATCTTTCTTTTAATGTGTTTGTTGGTATTTGTACTTTAAAACACTAATGGCTCGATTATGGATGGCAACTGAGCTTAAGTTACATTACTGGTGGCACTGGCAACCAAATTAAAAAAATTTCTGTTACTAAAAAGCTTTTCACGGCAACTATAGTTTCAGTTGCTGTTCATATAACCCAAAAATTTTGCAAAACCCATACCGTTTAAGATTGGACAAGCCTGTGCCATAATAACATTGACATTATGTAATGTCCCCTATCATGAAGTCTCCACAGCCCGCCTGATCACTGGATCAATCAGAGGATATGCCTAACTTATCGTTTTACCAGGTCCATACACTTCGATGTGCTATCCCTTGGCAGGTCATCTGCAATATTTTTGCCTCTTATATCACAATACCTCGGAATCCAGCTGTTGATGCCTAATTCGTGCCAAAATTCCTAATCAGTGTCAATAATGCGGACTGACTATCTACATACTAGACAGTTACCCCGTCACTCGGAGCAATCCGTTCCCAGATCAGTTCTGTTGCTTTGGTGATTGAAAACTCCTTAGGCTGTATACACCGCAATATATACTCATCGGGGAGCCTATAAGAAACTTCACACAGTTCCTGGAGTAGACTTCAGCACAAGTGCCAGTTTTGAGGCATCCGTAAAGATCACTTGATTTAGCCAGAGTCAATCTACAACAGGCCACTTAGTTTTATGAGAACCTGAGTATGCAATCTCAGTTGATTCATTGACCGAATACAGTTGCATGTGAAGACTATTTACAAAGATATCACTTTAAAGGTTAATGTCTTGCATGAGATTCTCAAGACAACAGAATAATGGTTGGGACTTACTGTCTGAAAAATTCTCAAGTGTCCCAGTTAAGTCTATCTGACTTAGACAAATTCAGTATCGAAATGAGGTTAGTGTATCGTTATCTTCAGACAAGTCCGTAGATTTTATCGTTTCAATTTCAGCAAAAGGTCTAAAATGCTTTGTTGCATTTAAATCCCAGCCTTTTCAATTAAGATGTGAGTTTTTGTGAGGGAGGCGTAATAGAACAGAGCATATCGATGGCTTAATATAGAAAGGTCGTATCTCGTTTTTTTTCAAAATCTGTCTTTTTACATATTCTGGTAGACAAAACCCCCACACACATCCTCTGAAAAATTCAGGTTCCTATGTTGATGAATAGTTGAATTACAGTAATTAAAAGAAACATAACATAACATTTTTGTTTCAGATTTTATTAAGTTTTTTCCTTCTCCTGTAAAGTACTGAAAATGTAAGATACGACCTTTCTATATTAAGCCATCGATATATAGGAGCTACGTTCACTAGGCTAACACTACGCATTTGAATAAAAAAAAGTCTAGAACAGTGCTATCCTCTCTACTTAATGTTTATAGTTTTGACAAAGAATGAGCGATATTCCAGCGATTGCAATCCATACGGAAATCTTGTTCCATCTCGCAAACACAACATGCAAATTTAAAAAGTGCACTATTACTGAGATACTCTTTACAAAGTTTATTTCATGTATTTAATTATCGTTTTGTAATACGTACAATATAATTAATATATACACAAAGTTATTAACAATTTTTATTTACACAAAATCAAATTATCTTTAACATTAATAAACATTTGAATTGTAAGACTTAATTTATAAAACGTAGTGCATAGAGACTAAAGCTAAAACAGCTGCCAAGCCAATGGCCATAAAACGTCCAGCCGAGGAGGCGTTACATAAATCACCACTGCAAACATGGCACTTCTCTACCTCGCGACTATGGGAAACTGTACAAGCATCCGATTTTGCGCCCACAACTTGGAAGTGACAGTCACGTGAAACAATAACACCAGCTTTATCTGAAAAAAAACAAAAATAAAAAAATAAAATCGTAATTAAATCATTATTTAAAAAAAAAGCTTTTAAAACTACGTTAACAAGTGGGGTGAATATAGGTTCAGAAGGGGAAACACTTATTCACCACACGTTTAAGCATTTTAAGAACAATTAACAGGGGAAAGGGGGAGATGATTTAAACAAACAAATAGACAAATCCAAAGAATTCATTATGAATTAATAAGAAACATTTGCTTGTTATAATATTTTTGAACTATTGCGTGCGTATTGACGCTCTTTAACAATTGTAGCCAATGCCAACAAAATAACAAATTTGCATGACATCACTGTGCTGTTATTGGAAGGTGTTTATGATCGACATCTTAGATGATCGGGTTTGGGGGTGGTGTATTTAATTTAAATTTAGTATAAATTGTTGTTTTGAATTTTAATTTTATTTGTCTTTTTTGGTTTCGATTTGTTATTGTTAAAATATAAAAAAAATTTTCCAAAATAATTATGAAATATTTTCAAGCATTTGTTTGCTACGCTTCACTTACCACTCGTTACGACTTTATTGCATTTAGTCACTGGCATAAATTGTTCCATTGAATTCGGCTTTGGTAGGGTGTCGCAATCGACCACTCTAACATGGGAATTCTCATTGAGTGTTTCCAAAGCGCAGTTGGGATCGGTAAGCGATTTGCACTGGTAGCATTTAATAGCGTTGGCTGAAAAATAAGTGAAACAAATTTACAGTTACAATTGGATTATTAGGAATATTAAGTAATGTATTGTACAGCATTTTGTACAAAGGATCTTAAAGCCTATTCCTATCTTTGTAGTCTTAAGGATAGGTTAGGTTAGATTAAACAATTATAACTTTGGGTGGCTTCTCTTTCAGCCATCCCGCAAAAAGAGAAAGTTTCTATTCCGTTGAAATCACCTTAAGTTAGACATGTTCTATCAATAAACTCAGGGTGCTTAGCAATCCTTTGTTCCACGCTTCAAAGTGCCGAACAATGACCGTGGTCTCCTTTTTTTCATACTTCAGAACGACTTCTGTAGAGGCTGTAAGAACGATGAAAAAAAGACCATCAGAGACGAAATATTCTCGAGCACTCGGAATTTTTTCCTAAGCAAACGTATATTAGTATCACTAGCGTAACTTGTTTTACAGCGGACATGGAAGCTCTGTTAGATTTCAGTCCATTTTATTTGGTGGTAAGGACCACAGCTTTGGAGGTTATGGTTAGAATATAGAAGTCAGATTCATTAGGGTGTTTCGTGACTTTATAAATTGAGTGGTTGGCCGTTCGCCTAGTAAACTCTGTAATTTTTTGGAAGCCTTCGCAACGAGACTTAGTAACAAATGTGAATGGAGTAAACTAGAGACTGCATAGTCTTTAAAAGAGATCTTTGTATGGTATACAGATGGGCCGAGAACAGATAATGCGACAGGTGCCCGAGATTCGCGACTAACTGTGGATTTTTTCGAGATCATAGGGCACTCGCGGCTATCTTCACAGCAACCGGAAGATGTGCTCAACTCAACTTGGATCGAAAGTGTAAAGGACGGGGTATAGTGATACCATAACGGGAGAACTCTGTTCTTATGAGGTAAGTTCGAAAATAGTATGTGACATTCTGGGGAAGCTCGAGTTTCTCTCTACTGGGTCCCAGTTTAGTTTTTAAAAGCGACCTTTGTATGGTATACAGATGGGTCTGGAACAGGTGCCAAAGATTCACGACTAACTGTGGAATTTTTCGAGATCATAGGACACTCGCGGCTATCTTCACAGCTACCGAATTTGGATAGAAAGTGTAAAGGACGGGGCATAGCAATACCATCATGGGAGAACTCTGTTCTTATGAGGTAAGTTCGAAAATAGTATGTGACAGTCTGGGGAAGTTGAATTAGCTAGGCAGAGGAAGTAGAGTTTCTCTCTGCTGGGTCCCATGTTATATGGGATTTCGTGATAATGAGCAGGCAGATGAATTTGCAATAAGGGGTTTCCACGTTGATGGGGAGTTAGAAGTAATGTTTGAAGGGGTATATCCAACGAAATAAAAGATAAAGAGAGGCAAAGACTTCTTAATTCACATGATTTTGAGGTATTGCAGACCTAAAGAACAATTTTTCGTCTCGAACCAAGTATGTAGAGTCTGCGAAACCGAGAACGAATCATCAGAATACTTGTAACTTGGTATGGTCTCTGTACTAGGAATTTTAAATGCCTATAAATTAGTGGAATTTTACTTAACAAGCTTTAAAATATACACTTATTGTAAGCCAATTTAAATATTTACTTGAAAACCTTGAGGCGATGTGACTATTATATGCCAAAGTCAATAGAACATATAAAAAAGTATAGAAAAAATGATTGTTATTCAATTTGTTTATTAGTTACAATAATCTCTATTATATCTGATCTCAATCACCCCTCTGTGTTAAGGTTAAATACAATTTTCAAAAAGTCGTTACACATTTACGTCGCTTTAAATAATTAGCAGTTGGATTGTATTGGAAAATGATGAACAAAAAACAAACGTATGACAAATGTTACACCTTTAAAGAAACAGCTTTTATTTTATAAACAACGTAGTAAATTCTTGTTTGAAAATATTTCATTTTCGAACCACTTGCCATTTATTAAATGGTCTTCCCGCTTACCTCCATTAACCAAACACAAGGCAAAAATGCCGATGAAAGCCAAAATATTTGTATGCATTTTCTTTTTTTATTCTTTAAATATTTTTTATTATTATTTAATTAGACTATGAAATTAATTATTAAAACACAAATGTTATATTTTATTTTCAACCGTATTTAAATTGTCACTGTTTTTTAAGCACCTGAAAGTGTTTTCCGTTAAAATGGTTTCGAACGACTGAAATGATTTTTCCTTAATTAAAAATGAATAACTTTTTTGTATTCGAAACTGAAAGCTATTCGTGTTTGTTGGCGTTATTTGGCTTAAGAAAATAATAAACGAATATGAGTACAACAACAATAAAATAAAAAAAAATATTTCAAGTTATTTAAAAAACAAACTCAATATACTTATTATTGAGAGTTAAGTGTATAGCGTAGACATGTTAGACTTTATATACACCCTACACGAAATGCCCTCGCTTATAAATTTATGCCTTATTGTTCGAACCAAATTTTTTAACCAAGATTTTTTCGTGAGTGCCTCTTCTGTATTATGTCCTAGGATGATTAATTAGCTTAGAAACAACACTTTTTGTGCTCGTGTATTTGGGTAACGATAGGCATGTAAGCAATTCATACTTACCGTAAAGCCGTCATATCATGTCCGAATTTAAAATGAAATACTGCTTTTCGACACTTGCTTGTCCATTAGCTAACTTTTGTTGACGCGTAACCAATCCCCAATAAAGATAAGGTTAAAAATCCTTAAAACTATTTGTTCCCCACTTTCCAAAGTTGTGGAAGATAAAACTAATCAACTGGTGAAATATCTAGAGTCAAACAAATTGATCAGTTACTAGTTACCTGTTGTTAGTATTCTCCATTCAATAATATGACCGTTTTATCGAAATTTATTGGTTTTGGCATTGGTAGTCGTTTCCGTCGACCTTTCTTAGAGATCACACTATACGGATTGTTATAGATGGGATGCCAACGGATGAATTTAAGCTATATTCAGAGGGAACACAAGGTTCTGTCCGCTCTATAATTCAATTATTATTTTTATATACCTACGATATCGTCTCTTTTATACATACATATCTAGTCTTTTGCAGATGTTACTAATATTTTACGTTTATATATCTTTAAGAGTAGTTTAAGGTTAGGTTGGGTTGAATTAGCAGCCACCTTAATAAGCCTAGCTTAATTAGATTTTATAAGATGCCGTTGTAACATCGATATTCTTCCACGTCGTTACAAATCGTAATAAATTCAAGCAGAACTACTTATCTTTCGAAAGCCAACGTAGTTTTAATATCTTCTCAACTTAACCTAATCAAGCCTGAAAAGCATTTTCGATCACAATGACTTGAAATACGCAAATCAATTGATGAACTACTACAGCTGAAGTAACGAAGTGTGCATTCAAATTATTCTCTTTCCCACACAAAAATCTCTTAATTTTTTTTGCATATTTTTTATATACTGAGACAAAATGACGACATTTACACAGATACGGCGTATTTTTTTTAAAGTAAAAAACCAGAAATTAACACAATTTCCATGTACATGCTCGTCATTTAAGCTTTTTGAAGTAGTAGTCAAAAACTTTTCAGAAACTTGAAAAACACAATCAAATTCGAAATTCACCACAATTCGAAAAACCGGTTTTAATGATCGTAATGATTATTACGATGCAATAAGCCCTGCTTATGCATTAAATGTACGTTTATTTTTTTAAAGCTGAAAGCAAAGTCGACAAAATACTATTTTGTTTTGATCTTTATATTCGCTACGTGCCTTCTTCACGACTGTACAATTACCGCAATCAGTAGAAGTTAGTTGGTTTAGTTTTAATTGATCAGTGACACACATTTCTTCTGTGGCGAGTATATGTGGTGGGGCAGGCCTTTCATTATTTAGAATTGCATGTCTTTCATGGCTGGCGAATATAATTTTTGTATACATACTTTTTTTGAAATCTCTTAGTTTTTGGTTTCATTTTGTTTAAGATTGTTCTTAAAGTCGTTGAACTTTAAAAATAATGTACAATACATTGTAAATTATTTAATTAAAGTTCCTATTCCAAAGATTAAGAGATATTTTTTAATCGCTATATTATGCATATGTTCAAAGTTTCGAATTTCCTTAATTCTTTTTACATTTTAACCGTCTTGGAAGTATAGTGAGTACCTGTTGAGTTCTTTGGTCGACCTCGGATTTGTTAGTCTTACTAATTCAACTCTAGCCTCATCTTTAAAATACTCCCAGGTTTTCTTTAGATAGTATGAATAACACGGACCCTTCAACATCTACAATGCCGAACTGCCGAACAACAAATCCAAACAACATCTACGGCGCTCAACCCCTAGTAGCAATTATCCAGAGGGTGGTTTTGTTCCCCCCTTGCTACAAGAACATATGAACCAGATGACTCTCTGACGGTCATCTTAATCCCGAATCCATTCAAACCATATGGCACTCGCTCTGAATCGTCCAACAAAGCTCAACCCAACCGCTAATAGATTTACATTAGAGTAACACTCGATTGAGATCCAGAAGGATTCTAAATGTATATTGATTCGAAGTTATATCAGACCAGAAAGGACCGTATGACACGCCACATCTTTTTAAATGTCCAATCCAATAGCAATGGACAAAATCAATTGAGGCAGCAAATAATTAATTACCTTTTATTCCTTTTTGCTTCGTCTTTAATTAAGTCAAATTGTTACCACACTTAGACATCTCTTAGGAAGTCCTCAATGTCGGGGCTGACTGTAACATTTATCGGACACATCAAATTTTTTCATCAAAATGTGTGAAAACTTGTGTTAGTTACATTTTTCAGCTAACGATTATGCATCACGTATTAAAAACATTTGTACACATTTACTCAACATATATTAAACAACTTTTTATTAAAATTCTTAAATTTAAAAATTTGACGATCAAATGGTAAATTGCAATCCATTAAATGAAAAAATTTCCTATTGGCAATACCTACCATAAGTAATTGAAGTGCTGCCACATTTTAAAATATTATTTTAAAAATAATTCTGGAGATAGAGATTACTAATAGCATACCGTTATTACGACATTTTCTAATACCTCAATAAAATTACACATTTATTTTTCCATTTTAACCCATTTTTTTTATCTAGTTTTCATATTTTCGTTTTGTTGTCTGACCTGGGGTTTGAGCTAAGGCTTCACGTCTAATAAGTCCTAAAATTTTCCCTAAAATTCCTTTGCCTAGTACTGTATATTTTTCAATCTCTTGTCTACATGCTCTGGCAACTCTCATTACCACCCCTTCCATTTTAATTTTGTTTTGATTTTTGTTGTTTTTTCGTTTATTATTGATAATGCAGCAGCTGTTTTAATTTTGTGTGTTTGCTATAGTAATACAGCGCTAACCATTCGCTTGTTTGTTTATATTAAAATAAAATTTATTTTTGTATAAGAATTTATTTAAAGAAGCTCAATATAATGGCCGAAAATCAGGAAAATAATTTAGAAAATGCCACATGCAGTAATGCTACAGAATTAAATGGTGAAACTGCAGAAATTGACAAACGAATTGCATTGATTACCGGCATAACCGGACAGGTAGAGAAATTTTCAAGAAAATGTGCAAATTTTTCAATTTTTTTAACCATAAAAAATGAATTATTAAATTAATATTGCTAAAGCACTAGTACAACAATTTATTATTGAGATAACACAACGATATGACAGAGACCATATTAAGAGTGACGTGTGTTTTATGTTGTGTTACACACGTACAACAATTATTCTAAAAATTGTTAATAATTAACAATGATTTCTTTTTTTTTTATAGGATGGTTCATATCTGGCTGAATTTCTATTGAAAAAAGGTTATGAAGTGCATGGCATCATTAGAAGGGCCAGCACGTTCAACACTTCTCGCATAGAACATTTATATGCCGATCCCAAGGCTCATAAAGGCGGTTCTATGAAACTGCATTACGGTGATATGACCGATAGCAGTAGTCTGGTGAAAATCATAAACATGGTTAAACCACAAGAAATCTATAACTTGGCTGCCCAATCTCATGTAAAGGTTTCATTCGATTTAAGCGAATACACGGCGGAAGTTGATGCCGTAGGTACTTTACGTATATTGGATGCCATACGAACATGTGGCATGGAAAAGTATGTGAAATTTTATCAAGCCTCTACATCAGAATTATATGGAAAAGTTGTAGAGACACCACAAAATGAACAAACACCCTTCTATCCGAGATCACCTTATGGTAAGTATGTCGTACAACTTTTTTTATTACAACCTATAAAGTAGATTACATAGTATCTGTTGCGGCAAATTAACGCCAAATGTTATCATTCAATTGTTTATGGTCTGTTTCAACATTTTATTAGAGTATATTGATTATATAATAATTCGTAGGTATTATTTTGACAACCCTTTCTTTCATGGCAATTTTATTTACACTCATAGTTTTTGCCAGAAGACTGCTGCATCTCTTATCCTTAATACTGAAAGGGATCATTTTATTTATTCCATAAAATTATTCCGTTTTAGCCTGCGCCAAAATGTATGGTTTCTGGATTGTTGTCAACTATAGAGAGGCTTATAATATGTTTGCCTGTAACGGTATACTTTTCAATCATGAATCACCACGGAGAGGTGAAAATTTTGTAACACGTAAAATAACACGTTCCGTTGCAAAAATCTACCTGAATCAGTTGGAGTACTTTGAGCTGGGAAATTTAGATTCGAAACGTGACTGGGGACATGCCATGGATTACGTAGAAGCTATGTGGATGATGTTGCAACGTGATACACCATCGGATTATGTTATTGCCACCGGCGAGACTCACAGCGTACGAGAATTCGTTGAAGCCTCTTTCCGTTATATTGGACGTCAGATTATTTGGCAAGGTGAAGGCGTTGATGAAGTTGGCATTGAACAGGATACCGGTATAGTACGTGTACGTATAAATCCAAAATATTTCCGTCCAACAGAAGTTGATCTCTTGTTGGGCGATGCATCGAAAGCAAAACGTGAATTAAATTGGACACCGAAGGTAACTTTTATGGAATTGGTCAATGATATGATGGCAGCTGATATAGAGCTAATGAAGAAGAATCCAATTGCGTAGGTTTATGGACAGAGAAAAGTAAATACATTTACAATTAAAAGGTTTTTATATGTGATTTGTTTTTGCGTATTGTATGTATTATTCATCTTGACGTTTTTCATAGTGAATTTAAAGCACAAATAAGTTTAAAAATTTCATTATTATTTTTTAACGTAATTGTATGTTTATTATGCCATTTATCTACATAAAAAAGTAAAAAGAAAGCATTCCTGCGTATTTTAAATATTTTACAGCAATATTATTTTATAACTATTAATTTAACCTTGGTATTCTTTGCAATTATTATTGATAATTATATTAAGAAATAATAAAAACAAAAATTCTACTTTACAAAAGAAGCTAGGTTTTGAATATTTTGATATATTATTTTAAATGTATTATTATTGAATTTATCACAAACAAATTAAATATAAATAATGTTCACATTATTAGAAAATTCGAATCTGTTTTATATTGTTTATTTTAATAAATTTGTGATTATATTTATAATATTCCTGTTGTAAATTGACTCGAAATTTCTAGGTTAGGTTGGGTTCGAAATGTATGTGAGACACAGAAGCGATCCATTGTGGTTACTTTCGTGAGAGTGGGTCACCAAACGTAACATACATTGAATAAAATTATTTATTTATTAATTAATTACAATACAATTACAAATTATATTCTTATTATATACGAGCGGAGTAACTTGACCATATGCTCGGTGTAGTGTCACAGACCAGAGTCTCTGGTTGAATAAAAACTAAATACTAAAAGTAAATAAAAAAGAAAGAGCAGAAAAAGAAAGAAACAGTTCTTCAGTAAGACAAGAAGAGAAACGAAGTAATCCAACTAGCCACAGATAAATCTCTCAATATCACATATCCTAGCTAAACGAGAAAGACACAGAAACAATGAATAGTTTCCTAAACGAAGCGTAGAGCTTTTAGAAAAAGAAAAAAACAGTAAGATAAGAAGAGAAACTAGCCACAGATAAATCTCTCAATATAGCTTACTCCCTAAGGCCATTACAGACCCCAGCTAAACCTTGTGGGCCGATGTGTCTGCATATCGAGGAAGAGAATCAGGCTATATTCAATACTCTCCGATTTAACATAGTTTCGAAAAAAACCTATTAGACCCACATAGATTACATCTCCAGCATCAGAACCCATTCCTTTCCAACTCGTATTACAAAATCCTAAAGATTATACAATCTCACCAGTTCCACTAAAAAGAAGTCCCCTCTCCGACTTATCGCTTGATGGAATAACTCGAAGAAGTCACCCAAGGGAAGTCTAACCGATCGAAGATCTGGTCAGCTCAGTTGCCGCCTCGTTAATCTTCACATCAGAATTTCCCAACACAGTACAACTATGCTCCTGTCCAGAACATGACTTCAACTAAATTTGATCAAGGCCTTCGAGGCAGCTTCATTACCCGTACTCCCAAAGCAATCCGATCACTTCAGCCTGGTAAACATTGCACATGTTCAGTTTAACAGCATTCATCAAGTAGATCCCCGCCCAAATATCAGCCTTCTTCTTCGAGTAGCTCTCATGACCCTGCTAAAGTCCGTAAAATCTAGATAAACGGTTCTTAAGCCCAAGTCAACAACTCTCTTGTAGGGAATTTTTTTATCCGATAGTAACTTTTTGTTAAACGGTGCGTAGTGGGGACCAAATTCGCCAATATTAGGCAGAAAACACACATTTAGATCACTTCTAGAGATAATATTGTAATAAAACACCACAAATAAATTTTATTACATGGATTTTTGTTTGTTTATTTTGTCCGAAAAACACAAGACGATCTATTTGAAGGCAATTATTTAGTTTTACCAAATCAAATGTCTTCAAATAAATCGCCTTTTGCATCTGTCTACTTATTTTATAATTTCAATTTGCTTTCGGTAAATTTAATTCTCATGACTGGGGTTTTATTTTATTCAGTTTTAAATAATTTAGTGTTCACAGTTAATGGAGAAATTATAAATATTACTTCAAAAGCTATTCAATTTTTTTTTTAAATAAGGAAACTCAAAACAAAACTAAAAGCAAACGTTAACTTTCTTGATTGGTTTAAATGAACACGTCTTTTTAAACGGCTTAATAAGGATAAACTTTATGTTTCTTGCTTCTTGCCAAATGGATTTATTTTTGATAACCAATTTGAAGAAGTTCCAGTAGATGGCGAAGTTTCCAATTTGGTTAGTGCTTCAATATCGGCATCTTTTTCCGCTGTTGCTGTTTGACCACCAGAAGGGTTATCTGATGATTCAACAGCAGCACCAGCTTCACGTATGCCAGCCTGCTTTAGTTGTTCTATTAATTTCATACGAAATTCAACTTTATGTGGTACAACTGCATTTTCAGCACGTATCTGATTTTGCAATTTCTTAAGGGCTTGCTCGTAGGTGTAGCCATACCACTCAATTTCTTCCGGAGTATACTGAAGAAAATAATGATTATTTATTTATTATTCTAAGTATTTAGATTTATATTTTAAATTAATAAATTTACCCCTGCTAAGTAACATTTGTACTCTTTTAAAACACGTTCTCCTTCGGCAGGATTATCTGTATAAGCAGGACATCCCAGTAATAAGTCTTGTAAGATTTTACGCTTCAAATTTAAAGCAAGAGTAGAACGTAGATCACAAGCGGGATTCTGAAAAGAAAATCGTTTAATCGTTACTAGAAGTATTTCAAATTCATTTCTTGAGTTTTTAATATAAATTAATAATTAAAAGCTTGTGGATTACAATACCATCTTAAAATAAGAACGTCGACTGTAGGCTGTTTTAGTCACAACCGTAACTTTGTTGGCAATAATTCCCAATAGGTTAGGTTGTGGACTCCGCTTGAAGGACACGGTCCCTCTTATATAACAAACACTTCCTAAGGAAAGCCAATCCGACTCCGGAATAAATCTTGCGTTTTGCAGCAATATTTATATTGGTGAGTTCAGTCAAGGAGGACAGAAAGTAAAAGTTTAAAAATTTCTGTATGTTCTGGACAAGAGCAGGGCACTGACTATTCTTCTCCAGAGACCACAAAACTGCTGCAGAGGTCATTCGATAGCCTACCGGCAAGCCTCTGAAGAAGATAGTGGCTTGTGAAAATTGTAATTGTGCAATAGAGGGCCGTAACATTTCGGCGATGGGCATTGCATTTTAGAACGATATCCCTATATACTGGAAATCACATAAGAGTTATCTTGTGAAGATCCTAAAATTCATGTACTAGGATATCCGTCCTAGTTAGGACGTTTGTTAGGAACTTAAACGAAGTTTAGGGACTCTCCCAAGCATTGCGGCGCTTTCAAAAGGACCACGATCTAATGTCCTATTCAGGAAGTTATAGGTAACCATAATAAATGCTTAAAAAGCAAAGTAAATATCCCGGCCGTTTATCGGATATACATAATTTGGAAGATAATGTCCACGCTAGAGGAATTCATAAAGATAGGGTATATTGTAGATTACTTTGAACGACAACTACAATCAACACACGTGTACAGCGAATCGTTTAAAGTTTTGTCGGCTTGCCTAAAACATTCTCCTGCATTTACCATACAATCTGGCTAAGCTGATCAGTGTTTCTGTGGGAATCTAAATCATTATGATTATGTTTATTCAAAATGTAAATAATGGATTTCTATTTACTACACTCATATACTGTTAAATTGAGATCCTAATATTCCAGACTAATAACGCAATATGATTTCTATTATACAGTGAATATTGATCTCTTTTTTATAAAGAAAATAATGTTTATCAGCATTATTTCGACGTTTTTAAAACACAATTAAGTTCACTTACCTTTAACAGATAATGATCGAAACCGTGGCACTCGTGAATCTTTTCAATCGTTCGATCAGTCACCACCACAGACATATACTCGTTCAAAACTTGACTGTGAACTACGGAACGTCTTAGAACGGGAACCCAGAAATGTGGTACACGACGCTTAAGTCTGTCACGTTTTTGGAAACCCTTAATGATGGCCTCGCCACCCCAAATACCCTTGTGACTTTCGGGTGTATCGATCAAAGGAATCGGTACATTCTGTATGGGCTTTATCTCTCCAGTCACTTCATCGCGCTCCCATTCGCCATCTTTTGGTATATAATGAACAGCAGCCGGTTGTTGGACTTTCCACTCGCGCCAGAACTTTTTATAGGCTTCGGGCAGTTGAGCGCCTAGTCCCTTGTCGAAGCGCGTTAATCGTTTAAAACCATTTAATAGTTGGGGTCCCTAAAAATACGTCAAAACCGGTTAAGTTATTTTCAGCACAAAGGAAATTCATTAAAATGACAGGAAAAAACGTTTCCATTTGCTTTGCTTATTGCGTCACATAGTACAAGAGGAAAAGAAAATGTTGTTTTTTTAGTTGGTTGGCTTATTGCAGAGGCAAACAGAAAAAAAACTCACTTGTTTGGTGGCATGAGCCATAATTTTTAATGTAAAGTGTTCAAGAGAATTTAGCGATTTTTTTATATTTTATAACCCGTCTAGATTTCCCCTTAAAGCACAGAAATTTTTTTAAACAAAACAAATTTGAATTTCAATTAAAAAAATAAATACTTTTAAACAATTTTGTTCCGCTCACTTGTGAGATATTTTTTTTTGCCGAAAACGAAAATCACGTTTGACGTTTTTCTTTGGCTAAATGTGTGTGTGTGTTCTGTGTGTGCAACAGAAACAGCTGATTTGTTATCAATTTCATAAGCATGTTAAGTTTAACAGTTTTATGTTAAACACTTTAAAGCGGCAGTTAATAGTTTGCAGTGATTGTGAAAAGTTTATAAAATAGAAAAGTTTTTAAATTAATTTGAAAGTGATAAAAGTTTAAATATATTAATATATAGTGTCGTTCAATATTATTTACAGTGCGCGCAATCAGTGAAATAATTGGTGAAAAGGACATGCAAGCAACAGATTCTAAGGTAAAAATTATTTTATAAGTACTCAAGAAAAAACGAAAAAAAAATTGCGGTAAAAATAGCGTCTCGCAGGGTTTTTGACATTCATTCTACCAAGATGGAGTTGCTTTTTTTTTTTCAAGGAGGTATAAATTCAAGAAGGTTTTGCTTAATACCTTGGAACCTTTCTTCATGTAAAATTGTTTAGGCAGATGAATGCATATATGCAGTAGAAGTTGTTGTCTTCTCTCAGTGGCAATGAAGTGGATTCATAAATCCGTAGGTAACGGTATTGTTGTTGTAACAGTTCTGCTGTTGTTTCCGGAAGCTTCTTCCTGTATATAAGAAATAAGATTGTTGGTTTTGGTTTTCTGTCTGTTGTATGCCTGTGTTATTCAAAGCACACAGCGAAAGCTCCATCAACCGGAAGACATCGAGTAGGTGGAAAACAATGCTATCTAGGGTGCAAGGATATGTATGTCAGTTTAAGCATATCAGTTGCACTTAGAAGCATTATTAGAGATTTTCATCGTTGGAGTTGATCTCTTGCGGATAGTCGTAAAGGAACTGACGGCAAATAGTTTATTAGAATATTTGAAGTGCGTCTTGCTAGAGTGAAAATATATAGAGATGCCAGGATTTTCATGCACATCCAGTTAGGCATGCAAAGAAGAAGGGATTGGCTTTAATAAGATATGGTTAGGATATGTGATTTCGACAAGATGCCTTCGTTTGTATTTAAAGCTAAGGAGCAATGATGAGGAGGAAATTGTTTGCTGGACTTTCAGGGGGCCTTAACAGATGGCCACAGGGATTACACCTGGTGCAGGATTCTGCTTTGCAGATACTGCAAAGTTGTCCCTGATATGTGAATTGTCTTTTTGGCTATGGTTATTCGCTATTACTAAGGCAAGCGGACTGGCTTGGGAACGGGTAGGTTGATAGGATAGCCATTTATATGAATCGCATGGCTGTCTTGAAGGCTTTAACTGAGCATTATGTTATATGAAGGCTGATTTCAGTTTGCAAGAAGGTTCTCACAAGTCTTTCGGGCCATTGTAGTCGCTACGAAATGTATGGGCTTAGTATACCAACCTATTAGTCCTCCCTTAAGATACTTCTTCTTGGTGATAGATCGTTTGCTCGGACGGAGAGGCTCTGTTTCAGGCAAACAACAACAAAAAAACTATCAATTATATTAAGAATAAAGCAATATTGGATTTTTCGAAATAAATTTTTTGGATATGTTTTGAGTAAAAGGTCTGCGTTGTTTAGTGAATAGTGTGTGAAACGCAGAGTAGTCTAAACGAGAGCTAATAGGAGAGAGAGCTATTTATAAGGATCGCCTGGCTGTCTTGAAGGATTTAACGCAGCATTATGTTATCTGAAGGCTGGTTTCAGTTTGCAAGAAGGTTCTCTCTCTCTTTCGGTCAATTGTAGTCCCTACGAAAAGTATGGGCTTAGTATACCAACCTATTAGTCCTCCCTTAAGATACTTCTTCTTGGTGATAGATCCATGGATCAAGACGGAGAGGCTCTGTTTCAGGCAAACAACAACAACAACAAAACTGTCAATTATATTAAGAATGCAGCAATATTGGATTTTTCACAATAAATTTTGTGAATATGTTTTGACTAAAAGGCTGGCGTTGTTTAGTGAATAGTGTGTGAAACGCAGTTCACATATGAAAAAAATATTTCTTTTATTGTCTTCCATCCACCTCTTTGAATAGCTATGTAGTTGATAGAGAAAATCTTTTCATATCTGTCGTTTGGAATCGGCATTAAACGATAGGTTTCATCGCTAGTGAATAAGGTGAGGGTGATGTGAGGATCGTGGTTATAATCTTAACTAAACGGTTGTAATTGTAAGTTATTCAGGAAATTTGTTTGTATCAGACCTATTCCACAGTTTTTTCGCCTTAGTATTTCTATCAAAAAGAAAATCTATTGTTTTTGGGGTTTAATAAAATTTATTTTATTTTACAATAAAATATTGATATTGTAATAAAACTTATGAGATAAAAGTTAGCTTTAAAAAAATATATTTGTTTATATTTACAATTTATTTTATAATATAATCAATCAATCCATTTTTGATCACTCTATGTATGTATGTAGATGTATATATTTATATAAGCAATATTTATTTATTGTATATATATTTGCATTTATTATATAATTTCGTTTACATTTTTCAAAATCTATAACATTTAATAAATTTGTTTCCACTAAAAATATTTTTTAAATATTTAGTAATTGAGTTTTTGCTGTATTTTAGTTAAAACAAATACTTAACGGTAAATATATAATAATCTTTAAAGCTAAATAAAGAGATAAACTAAATTATTACATACACGAAAGTACAACTAGATAATCATTTTAAAAATATTTTTTTAAAATATTTTTATTATGTTTCCTATAAAATTGAGGCGTTTATGGTGTTTTAACACAATAATTTTATTTGATTTTATTTTATTTTAAATTAAACTTTAAGTTAAACTTTTAAATATCGTTATTAGAAGTATTAAAAATAATTTCTATTATTTTTAAAACTACATATTTGCATAATAAATAACAATTATATGATTAAATGCAAAAAAAAAAAAAAATTTTTTTTTAAAATAATTAAAAAATTTTTTGAATATGTGGTAATTTAGTTGAAAAACTTTATAATTTAATAAAGCTTTATATGTGTGGCACTTTAATAGCATGAAGGTTTTCTGAAATAAAAAGTATTTTTTTAAAAGCTTCAGAGAAAAGAAAAACTAAAGAAAACTCGTGTGTTAGCGTTCGTTAAAAGCTTAATTAAATTTATGCACCACTTAGTAATGCTTTTTGTATTCTAATTTCTAAATATATTATAGACTTCCCTACAAAAATTACAATTTAAATGGCTTAAAGCTGGATTACAAGACAATCAGTCCTTAATGTTTCAACAGTTTTCGTATTTTATTACTTCGTTTCATTGCTACCACCCTTGAGTATCTGATAGCTTGGATTGGAGAAAGCTTCCGTTGCTTTTGCACCATTATTGTTGAGAAACTTCTTCGGCGATTTAATATTCACATAATTCTCTCCATTTTCCGATTGTAACTTTGTTTCGGCCACAAAATGACGCGGTGATGGCGTGGGTATATTTCTTGTTTGTTGTAATATTTGATTATATTTTCTTGATTGTTCGGGACTTTCATCGTTTTGTTGTGTATTATGCAGCATAGGGATTTCCTCGGGCAATGGATCAACGCCATCTTTTTTGTTGCGTGGCGGTTTATTGACCGGACTATCCAGATTGTTAATAATTGTGGGGGAATGTTGGGATGCTGTGTTATCTGGGAATTGAAAAGAAGTAGCAGAAATATTGGGTGGTTGATCTTCATCATTATCTTCCAAAGTTTTTGGTGAGTCTTTAGGACGAGTTGGTGAGAATATGACTGCGTCACCATTAGGACTCATTGTTAGATAATCATCTGTAGTCAAATCTATGCCTGAGGTTAGGTTTTTTTGTTTTTTTTTTTGGATGAGGAGTGCAGAACAGTTGTATATGTGGTGTAGAGAGTGTGTTTGTATGTATGTAAAGCATATTGTATGTGTGCGCATTTGAAATGATTATTTTCAAAGAGATCAGAAATAAGAACAGATATAATATAAATCGGTTAATAACAAAACGGGGTTAATAATATGTTAAATGTTAATGTTTTTATTTAAAGTTAGCAGGTTTTGAAGCGTTTTATAATACTTACGTATTTCCGGTAAAATATGACCATTAACATATCTGGGCGGTGGTGGAGCCATCTCATCAGGTGAGCCCATTAGCGACAAATAATCCGTTTGACTACGTTTCATGTACTCGGTATTTACTCTCAAATAGGGTTCATTTAAATCCACATAATGCTAAGGGAAAATATTGAAATTGTAGAGAAAATATTACAAACTTATAAAGCTGTAGTTAGCAAAGTGCAAGCACAAAAAGGTGCATAAAAATGTTGTTTGTAAAAAAGTTTTATTTGTTTTTAAAATCTTGTGTTATTTATCCAGTTTTCTACTTACACTTGTCACTTCTTCGCCCAACATCATGGCGAATCTTTCCTTAAGCACATTGAACAAAGGCCTCCGCTCCGGATTAGTACTCCAACATTCCAACATGATGTCATATAAGTCATCATTTGCATAGGGTGGTTTCTCCATACGATAACCGTCCTTAAGTTTTAGATACAAACTTTGATTGGCATCAATTTCCGGATATGGCACCTTAGCCAATGAGAATAACTCCCACAAAACAATACCATACGACCAGACATCGGTATAAGTGCTAAAGATATGATCACTTAATGACTCCAAAGCCAACCATTTAATAGGCAACGGTGCATCGCCTTGCTTCTTATAGTTATCACTCTTGTATATGGAACGTGCCAAACCGAAATCACAAATTTTTACAATATTATCCTCGCATAGCAAAATATTTCTGGCGGCCAGATCACCATGTAAAACTTTTTTCGATGATAAATATTCCATGCCGCATGCCACTTGGAAAGCCCAACTTATCAAATCGGTTGTAGTAACAGCCATAGCTTCAGTAGAGTCAGGCTTATAATTTGAACGCCAGGCCGGTTGAACGGAATTATTTGACATGATGTTGCTGTCATCATCTGTAACATAAAGAATAGTACAAATACAAGTTGTTAGCTAACATACAAACTAGTTAGCAATGTTTCAAAGATGTTGCAATAAACCAAGTTACCTGTTTCCTTAATATATCCTTAAGAAGGAGCAGTTAAAGAGTAAACACATGATATGTTATTACAATTATTATTTGGATAACTGTCAGACTAAATTTGGTATCTTAACTAAATTTGTTTTCACTTCTATTCACGTACCACTATAGATATTAAATATGTCTTTGATAGACAATAATGCGTCCAATATTTTATTGAGTCAATAATTTTCATAAGCTTCTACTGAGCTTATATACAGATGTTAATCGCAAATTGGTGCATTAGAGTCGTGTACCTAAATTCCCAACTTTTAACTAAAACTGACAGCTTGCTTTCGAATACAGCAAATATAGGGTGTTTCTTTTAGCTGTATTAGGACTGTCGACATCGATAACTATGTTTTAACGACTAATGCTATGTTCGCACGAGCCTTCGAATTACTTCGCTCTCTGTTTGAATTACTTATTTGAATTATCATGTTCACACGGCAACTTTGTAATTCTTTTTGACAGTTCTTCTTTTCTTCTTTATTATTATAATTATAAATAATAAATTATTATTACTATTTTTAAATTATAAAGTTCATACAGTTCCTTCAAAAGCTGCAAATACATTTCCTGTAGATTCAACAGGTTTTCTTCATACATAGAGGCTTCCTCCGCTAATTTTGCCAATAACTTTCTTCTAAATAATACTTTTTAAAATGTTATTTTCGGATTCCATTATTGTTTACAATATTTATTTGTATATATTTTTTGTGCTTTGACAGCTGGTGATGGCAAAAATACGATAAAGGTTACATTGATTTTTAATAGGGGTAATAGAAATTGAATTACATACAATTTGGGTAATTAGCAGACAAAATTTTGTATGGCGAATTACGTAATTCAGCACATAATTGGATGTTGAATTACGAATGAGAAAGCGAATTACGAAAAATTGCTGCCGTGCGAACATAGCATAAGAATGTAAAGTTTGACAAGTCCTCATTAAGCGTTTTACCCCAGAACAACTCTTCCAAATTGCAGAAATTTACTTTGAAAACATTATCTGCATAATAACTCCTTTACAGAGGCCATGTACGTTTAGGGTGTTTACTAGTCATGGTCTAAGAGCTCCATGGTTACGATTGCCGTAATTATTGTACATGAAAAGCTTGGCGTTTAACCAACTGGCGAATTGAACTAACTAGTGTTCATTGATGGCTTTAAGCGTGCGTCAGAATTAGAGATTGAGAGAGAATGTCTATTGGAAAATTACCGTATCCTACTTCAATTCGCATGAAATTCGTTCAGTGAAATATTTTATGGTATTGGCTTGACTGAAGCCTTGGTTTGCAATTTGCTTAATGGCTACTCTTAATGTTTCACTGTCTTCAATAGAAGCAGGCAGCAGGAGGGGACCTTCAATGCCGTTGGTGGTGGGACTTCCTGTAGTGTTTGAAGATATACTTGGAAGGGTATATTCAGCGAAATGAAAGATAGAGAGAGTGGTAGATAGGTTAGATGACCAGATAGGTTAGATGAGAGAATCGAAACCTTTGTTGGCTAATTACGATAGCAGCAGATTTGAGTCATTCATAAGACTATTCACGAATAATTTAAAGTCAGCAATCGACTCAAAGACCATAGGATCAGAATGGGGTTCGTTTCGAACCCAATATGTCGATTCTGTGATGATGAGAATGAGTTATCAGAACACATGTGTGGAATCTGCAGAGCACGAAATTTTCCTTGTTGACATTGTGCTATCACACACGAGACTATTTTTTAAGCCGCACAATTTTAGTGCTTTCAGTCACACACGAGACTATTTCATTTGGCATAAAATTGTATACATGTACTCTGCTTTGTGTGTGTATTAGTTTCTGTTCACTTCTCAATGCACAACGAAAGACTAAATATGCTCTATACAAAAAATTTTTCTGAACCTGCTTTTTTATAAATATATGTGTATTGGTTTTGTGTTATTTATTGATTTTTTTGTGCAGGGTAGAAGGTGGTTGAAAAATTATGCCAGCAAAAAACCGCTCTCCTCACCTCTCTTGTCTACAAGCTGCCATTTTGTGCCAGCATAATTGTTCTCGTGTGTGATTGCCCATTGAGCAACATTCTGAAATTGCTCAGGGCAATAGGTTTGGAGGGGACATAGGGATGCCATATATATTAGAGTGAGGGTAATATAATAGATCGTATGATCGCAGTACTATGACACTTCTACACCGGAATAATAAGAGTGTCTGAGGTAATATTTGCTAGATAGTCTGGAACTGAAGTAACTTTTCTAAATTAGGTAGTAAAAATCGAAGATAATTTGGTAGTTTTTTGATACATTTTCAAGCTTAGCTTTTTAATTTGCACCTAATTTTTAAAAAAATTCTTAACGTTACACTAATTAGCTGCAAAATCTGTTGCTAAAATTTTATACATTTTTGTGTTTTTAAAACTTACCTTCTGGCACCGTTGTCATTACTGTCTGCTCTGTAGCGCAGGTATTCACTTGACCCTCATACAATTCCGATTGTGATATATAACCCGTTGAATTGGGGCGTCCAGCACGTGTACCCGAACGTGGATCATTTTCCGAATTACTGCTATTGTTTATGGAATAATAGTTGTTCATATTGTTGATATTATTCATATGATTGATATATTGATGTTTGGAAAATGATAGATTTACATATTTAAGACCATCACTGCACAGATTTATTTATTTTTTTTTTAATTTTACATATTGAGGTTAGCATTTTAGACGTGCCCATCCCATACATCATTGTTATAAACAAGTTGCGAGCAGCATAATGTTTTTTTTTTATTTTTTAATTACACCACCACATAACAACAGCCAACAAACCAAGCCATTAGAATACCCAGTAAGTGTTATTTAATATGAAAAGGATGCATTTTTTTTTTAACACAAAACATTAAATACGAGGGATGGGTGGAAAATACAAAGGATAATGTTTAATGTTAGTATTCAGTTTATTATTCATATTCGAGTAAAATGTTAGTTAAGGAATGTTAAGAGGGCATGAGGAAAGGTTAAAGGCAATCAAAAAAGAAAAACGAAAAAGAAAAAAAAAATTAAATTAAAAATAAAAATTATTAAACAAGTGCAACAAGAAGCTTGGCATACAAAATTATTGAAAATTAAATTAAAAATTAAAATAAATTTATTAAAAATAAAATAAATAAATAATCAAATAATTAAAAAATACAATGAATTGCGTAATGTTAAAACAATGGAAACTATAGTTATACTTCTAGACAAAATAGAATAGATAAAGGCAGTCAGCTATCCTGAGGACCAGTAAACTTCGTTCAACTCCAATTAAGAAATTTTTTACTATCTTCTAGCATTCTATTTGAACAGAGAACTGAGCTGATGGACCAGAGAAGAGTCAAAGTCGATCATAGGGTTCCTTAAAACTTTCTGAAAAATAATCTTGATTTTAGAGCTCCAACAAGGGATTTCTCGTTTAAAGAATTTGAGATCCCCAGTGGCAAATGTTAAACAGAGTAGGCTGTAGTTCTGATATAAGACTTTCGTATTAGTTGTCTGACCACAACAGTGTTTTTCAGGCGAAGGTTATCATGCACATTTTAAAAGTGGTACAATGTTTAGTTGGTTGTTGGGATTTACCCGGGATTTTCCTCGGCAGTTGTGCTAAGGTTGAGACCCTAGCGAACGCCAACCCGACGTGCGTTCATGAACGCCAGGGATTTCTTATGAAAATTGTAGAACAATCAAATATTACTCTTATATGACTTCAAGCACAAGGACTCTGCTAGACTTGTATGGATAAGATTCTATCTTTAAATCATATGGCCATCAATCGCACAATTGCTCTCTAGTAGCAGCAAAACAGGGATTTTTCGGAGTCAGTTTGTTTACCTATAGGGAATGTTTGATCCCCGGTATGTGTATTGAATATGGTATTATAATCGTCCTAAATGTTGTTCTAAGTGAAACTACAGTCAACCCTCCAATAACGCGGTACTCACAGAACGCGGTTTCTATATAACGCGGAGCTGAAATTGCGACAGCCCTCTTACAACGCGGTACTCTCAGAACGCGGTTTCCTTTCAACAGCATCCCATAAGTTCCTTCCGCACAGTCTATGAATGACTCTAGTAACTAGATATTGTAAGAGGGTTTAATATCAATTTTATTTTCGACGCAAAAGCACAGTCGAGACATATAAACAACATGTTTACATAAACATACTAGCTTATTACATAGCCGTCTACGACATCGGTTTCAGTCATCTCAGAGCTCTTTCACAGTACATACGTTTTGCTGGTGACCAAGTCTTTCTAAAAAATTTTCTGCAACCCATATGAGGATGAATGTTGAAAAATTACGTAATTTTACAAATGTTTTTCTTATTGCTGTTGGAAAACAGTCTTTTAGTTCAGTTTTTGTTTCATTTTTATAAATCCTTATATGAACTCTTTAATTCAATAAAAATAATTTACAATTTATCTTGTCTTGGCCCCCATATAACGCGGTACGAATTATGTACAGTTAACCCTCCTATAACGCGGTACTGTCAGAACGCGGTTTCCATATAACGCGGTTTTCACATAACGCGGAGCTGAAATTGCGATAGCCCTCCTATAACGCGGTACTCGTACAGAGCGGTTTACGTTCAACAACATGCCATAAGTTCCTTTCGCACAGCATCTGAATGAATTTAGTAACTAGATATTGTAAGAGGGTTCAATATCAGTTTTATTTTCGACGCAAAAGCACAGCCTGATATACAAACAACATTTTTATATAAAAAGGCCAGCTTATCTCATAGCCGTCTACGAAATTCTAAAAATTTTCCTGCAACTCATATCTGACAGTGAGGATGAATGTTAAAAAATTACATAATTTTACAAGTTTTTCTTATTTTTGTTGGAAAACAGTATTTTAGTTTAGTTTTTGTTTAATTTTTTTATTAATCCTTATTATATGAACTCTTTAAGTCATTAAAAATTTTTTTTAAAATTTATCTCGTCTTGGTTTCCATATAACGCGGAACGAATGATGTGATTTGTACTAATTCCGAGTTTCTTATAGCGCGGTTTTCATACAACGCGGTAGACGGTTTCCATAGAACGCGCTACGAATTTGCTAGGTTTATACGGTTAAATCCGAGTTTCTTATAGCGCGGTTTCCATACAACGCGGTACGCACTTACCGCGTTATAGGAGGGTTGACTGTACAAACATACATACGTAATAGGCCATTGCAACCCTTCAGTCAGGATTACGGCCTAGCTTTTCACACCACTCATGTTGTGTGCCTTAATTTCATGCTTGCGTGACGTAACCTACAGTTCAACGTCGACTCCGAGCGACAGATTTTTGAGAAACTTTTTTATGGCAGGCTTATATACTCTCAGAGTTTTTGCCAGAAATCTGCTGAGAGAAGGTCGCCGAAGAAAATATTTTTTTTTTCATATTTCGTTTTGATGTCTGGCCCGGGGCTCGAACCCGGGCTTTACGTCTAATAAGCGAACACACTACCTACTAGACCTACCTACGGCGACTACAATATGGATAAGATTCTATCTTTAAATCACATGGCCATCAATCGCACAATTGCCATTCCCATGACATGCCTCAAATAACTTCTGCAGGAACTGTGGAAGTGCGGGAAGAGGTAAAGATTATCTTTCAACTAATGCGCTAGTGCCATACTCTTGCTATAAAGAGGACGAGGTTCTAAACCTTTCATTTTTGTCATTCTTATGAAGATCATCAGTATCCGCAAAACAGGGATTTTTCGGAGTCATGTTGTTTACCTATAGGGAATGTTTGATCCCCGTTATGTATATTGAATATGGTATTATAATCGTTCTATAATGCTGGTCTAAGTGAAACTAAATGCCCTTTAAGGAAGGTCCACTAAGAAAACTTAATGGCTTCTTAACTGTCTCTTCTGCCTGAAATGTTTTATTGTGTTTAAAAATATTCTGTGATGTGGTTGACACCTTGAAGACTTGGAGCCGAAATTGTTATTTTTTGTTTTTTTTATTCTAAACTATAGCTACTAAGAAAGGTTTCCATTGTTTTAGTAGTGTTAGTAATTGGACATGCCAGCAATAATACAATACTTAAATAATTAAAACATAAATTAAAATATTATTTTTGCATTTTAATTTAACAGGAATGAAAATTAATGCCTGTTATGATAAGGAAATTCAAATCAAATCAAAGAAACATTTTTTTTTATACATTACTTACCGATTCAATTCGAAATTATCGGAAAACCTTTGTGTCATTATTGTTGGATCAATTTTACCTGTAGAGGGATTTATTTGATTAATAAATCGCTTACGATTACGCATTAAGAAGTTCTGGACATTCCCATAACGGCAGTACTCCACAATGACCATTAATTCGCCTGAGAATTACAATAGAAAATAATAATATTTTGTTGTTGTTATTTATGTGATTATTTTGTTGTTGTTGTATTGTTGTCGACATACGTTTTGCAATATTCTTCGTTACAGCTCCTAATAAATTCACGACATTCAAATGTTGTCCTAGATGGACCATGATTTTAAGTTCCGATACCAAGGCTCGCATTACTTCATTATTAGCCTGACGTTTAACCATTTTTACAGCCACTACACTTTCTTTTTCATCTGGTTTTATGCCCTCGGCATGGGCCTTCAGTACCACACCGAATGCGCCCGCACCCAATTGTTTGCCTAATTTAAGTTTTTCCCTTGGGAATTCAAAATTTCTATCGTATGGCAATAGATCAGCCTGTTCGTCCAATGTTAAGGCCGGATTAATATGTTCGACTGCACCCTCTTCGAAATTAGCCAAACCGGCTGCCTTTAGTTCACGCAAAAGTTTACGTTCACGTTTAACTCTTATATACAGATAAATTACAAGAGCAATTAAAACCGTTAGCAAGACCAGTATGCCGGCTATCCAACCCACTGTGATAGCGGTTGGTATATCTGAATAGTAAAAAAAAAAAACAATTTAAAGCTATGTCTTTAAGATTAAGATTAGTGAACCATACTTGTTATTTTAATATTCACGGTTTTCTCAATAGAACCCAAACGATTGGAGACTACACATTTATAGTGGCCCACATCATCTGGCCTGAGATAGGGTATTGAGAGTATGGACTGATTATCGGTTTCATTATTTGCCAACAACTCATCCTCTTTATACCATTTAACAGTGGCCTTTGGTATAGCATCCGGCACACATATCAACTCTACCGATTCGCCCAGTTTACGTTCGATTTTACCACCCTCACCGAGATTTGTGTCTGTGAGGCGTGGTGCATAGGGTTCTAAATATATAAACAGTAAATTAGGTTCCACAAAATTATTAAAAATCAAAAATTTATACTTGTTTCAACTAACCATGTGTTGTTATATTAATTAAACGTGACTCTTTCGACTGATAATCTATTGTTCGGGCCTGACACTCATATTGACCCTGATCTGTATTCTTAATCTTTTTAAATGTTAACGACTTTTGATAAGAATATTGTGTAGCGGATTTTGTTAAAATGATATCTGTAAAGTTATGGATATATTTTGTAAATTAACAGTAAATTATCAAAACAAAATGTCTCGAACTTACTTTCCGATTCCTCTATTAAATTACCGTTGCCATCATACCAATTGATATCGCCTGAAAAGTAATATGCCAAAGCAGCACATGTTATCGTGACCTTATCGTCTAAGGCAATGACATCATGATCTTTTATACCATAAATGGTCATGTTATCATTAATGTCACGTATTAGAACATGACCTTTGGCTCCACCACGGCCTACTTTATTTACGGCCAAACAACGCATAATACCGGGAGATTTTGGTATAAAATGTAAATCGTAAACAAAATCTATAGGCGTTGGTCCATTCGTAGGGCCTGAAGTTTCCTGTAATTTTATAGAATTTTAATAACGAAAACAATAAGGTTCTCTTCTGTAAAGCATGAATATTTACATTGAAATTTTGTATAACTTCCTTGGAACATGAAGGCCATCTTGGATCTATGCTACACGGTTCGAATACCCATGTCACCAATGGTGTTTGATGCGATTGTACCTGACACTGCAGATGAGCTTTCTCATCGGCATGTACATATACATCATCTATTCTCACCATGGGTACATCTTCAATTGTCACCGCAAACTGTCTAAGCAATGATGTTTCTGTATTTGTAGCCTCTACCGTATAATTGCCCGTATCCCATAGGCGGGCATTGGATATTTTCAGAGTTGACGAAACATCATCGGTGGCTATTTGGAATTTATGATTATTTAAGATTTCCGTACCATTGGGATTATACCACTTGAGCTTGGGCCACGGATAACCACTATAACGTACGGACATTTGCACGGTCTTATTGGCTTTCTCATAGATCGTGTAATAATCATTAGGCTCTCTCATTTTAATATAGCTTTCGTCTTTACGCACAATCAACATATTGTAAGAGCTTTTAGCTTTATTCGAAATATGATCGGATACATTGCAAGTATATAGGCCACTATCGCTTGGTTTGGCATTTTTTACGGTCAATATACTACGGCTATAGACATGGGTATCGGTAACATTGACAATGGCAGAGCCCTTTTCTATAAAGCGAGACTGGAACGGCATAAAAATCAATTCATTGTTATAAATTCACATACTTTTTACGCATCTTACCTCATCCTTTTGTACACCGTCGGGTAAAATCCATTCAATTTTATATTTAACATCATGGGCAATTCTAACATCACATATCAATTCGAAAGTACCGCCTTCGGGTGCATGATGCTTGGCCGTCGATGTTATATTCGGTTTATCCACATGGGTAGTATAGGCTATACGGTAATGTGTTTAGAAATTTTGAAAATTAGAAATCAATTTTAATGAAAAACTTGTTTATTGTGTATATAGACACACATCAAAATACACTACATGGGAATACTTTTGTCATGCATGGTACATAATTTTTCAAATAAAGTTGCCAAGCAATTAGAATTAAAGCTCTTCACTGTTCCCCTCTCTAGAGAGAAAATTGTATTGGGGAAAAGCTTTTCTTTCTTTTCGCTTAACAACTTCATGTGAATTAAAACAAAAAATACAAATAAATACAACATAAAATACAAATAAAAATAAAAACATATAACATAATAAAATATAAATAATTAAAATAAAAAAAAACCAAAAAATTTAAATTATTTGAAAGCCTTTATTACTTCTTAGCTTGCTTGCAGTATAAGTTATGAGGGCAGAGCTAGCAGTAATAAACATTTTGTTCATTTTCACCATTGAACTCTAAAGAGTTGTACTAGTATGGAGTTGTTCTTGTTGTATTGAATTTTATGTAGAAGGGTAGTGGTTCTAATTCTCATGCATATCAGCATACACCTAAGTTGCCATGACGATTTGTTGTGCCTTCACCATACTCCACAAGTGGCGGGACCTACAGTTTAAACGTCAAATCCGAATCACAGATTTTGAGGAGGCGTATCAGAGTCGAGACTTGAACCCATGAGCTCTCGTCTAATAAGACAACACACTAACTACTAGACTACAACGGCTATAAATTCGAAATTTTCTTAGTTTCAATCAAGGTTTTGCTTTCATCAGGATATCCCTGACTGTACTAGAACAGTCTACGTGACGTATCCGCTTACTTTCGTAGCGGGGTTTATGAATCAGAATCTTGCTTGAACATCCACGACTTAAGTGGTTTTACAACAGCTTCCAAAACGTTTTCAAATATGCAAGTCAGTGAACCTATCGTAAGAAACACCCCATCAAAGCATCAAAAAATTTCAAGCTTTTTTATAATCATTACTTCCGGAGGGCCATTCATCAAAGGCTCGTTTAAGCTTTATAAGTTGAAGCCGTCTCTTGCTTGAAAGTCTATCTTTCAGATATGCAAGTCAGTAACCCTATCGTTGTAGTCGCCGTAGCGTAGTAGGTAGTGTGTTCGCTTATTAGACGTAAAGCCCGGGTTCGAACCTCAGGTCAGACATCAAAACGAAATATGAAAAAAAAATATTTCTTCGGCGAGATCCTCTCAGCAGATTTCTGGCAAAAAAAAAGGCAAATTAAGGCAAACAACTTGAGTGGTGTGAGAAGCTAGGCCGTAATCCTGACTGAAGGTGAAGGCAAAAAATGGCGTTTGAAAGCATGAAGTACTGAGCTTTTGTTTTGTTAATTTTTTTTTTAATAAATCGACTCATAGACATTCATATCCCGGGTCAAAATTTTTTCTTTAAGGAGTGGATTTCGTCTAATTCTTGATGCAATTCTTGATTTCATACCTTTAAAGACTTACAGCGTTCGATCTGTACGTGGACGGGTCGACCGGTTGCGGTTTTTAACATCTTCAGTCTCCTCAAATAGATTTTTGCACTGGTAGGCGAACATGCTACTAATCCCGAGTGCACGGTGTGCTTAAAATCTGCTTAAATAGTGCTTTAACAGCTGTACGGTTCTTGTTACTTAACCGCTCAATTGTAAAAATGTAAATGTTTTAGAATTCTCGGTATAGAATGATGGCTTACAAATTGTATTTCATAACCCATGTGTTGATATCGAGGTAAATTCATTTATTTTAACGCTGAAAACTACCCTGTCAGATTGTTATGCTACAAATGGAGCAGGGTAGGTAGTTTTCGTTAACTAAACTTTAAAGTGGATCTCTTTAATTTAAATAGTACGAGTGCAATGGGGTTTAGTATAGCGTAGCATACTTATCAGTCACAGCAATATTTCTCTAGTGAATGCACTTTGCCTCATAGTTTTAGCCCGTATTGCATACGTGAACGAATTGTTTCCCGCCGATTGACGATACGTATACATATGTGAATTGAAGATACTGCAGGCTGTTAGCCCTACCTTGGCTTTACTGCATAGCTTAGTAATAAAAGTTTTCAAATATAAATGGTATTGTAGTATATAGTATATGCATATAATAAATAGCATGCCTTAGAAACTATATTTAAAAAAAAAATTAAAGTTTGATATATTTGTACATGCTTAAGACTAAGTTAGTCATAAATATATACATGACAAATATTTAAAATATAAAATTAAAAATAATTCAACAAATAACATGAAACAAAACACATAAACATGCTTAACCAAACGCCAATAGAATTAAAAACATAAAACAAAAAAATTTTGTACTGTAAGCCATAGACACCGAACGTTAAGAACAAAAAAAAAAGAACAATTATGAAAAATAAATGATGGACTTAAATAGAGGGCGCAAGCACCAGAAAGCGATTTTTTGAATTTAAAAACAAAACAATATGAAACATAAACGAAAAAACACACAAGGCAAAACAAAACTTACTAGTCGAACGATAATGATGAGACGGACGTCTAGTAGTAGCTTGACGAGTTTCTCTAATGTGTGGAGCTAATTTCGCTTCTAAACTTTCAAAACTATAGTCCGTGTAATAAGGGTCAAAAGGTTTTCTGTTTGTATACAAATCGTAGTTGTTGTATGAGGCTTTGTAGGACAAGTCACGTCGTTCACGTTGTGGTCTATTTAAGGATAAATGATTATCGTTTGTTGTTTCTAACTCAGCTGAAATGCTAGAATTATATTCGTCACTGTTATCGTCGTCGCCACCATTATCATCACTATCATGCTCATTACTATTGTAAGCATCACTAGTAGCATTATAACCATCACCAATGAGGCGCAGATGTATATTTATGCTAAACATCTCTACGCCATTAATGTTGAAATTTTGTAGATTTTTGTTAGGTTTTGAAGATTCAACAACCATTTTAGCGGTACTAAGATTATTACACACAGTATACGGGCATTTTGAGGTTAAATTGAGAGAAATGCTATTGTTGTTGTTGTTGTTGCTATTGTTGTTAGTGACATTTAAATGGTTAGTTACTAGACTTTTGGATAACACAGTTGCTTTAGTAGTTGTACTAGCACTAGCAGTAGTAGTAGTAGTAGTAGTAGTTGACTTTATGTTTAGTGTTGGTTCCATAACTCCCATTGATGCCTTATCCAATTGCTTGGTATTTAATAAAGCTATTGTTTTTTTTTCACATGTTTAACAATAAATATTATTTTTAAATTTAAATGACATATAAAATTTGAGAAAAAACACACACCAAAATGAAGAAAAAAGAAGAAAAGAAAAATAAAAGAATAAAAAAATATTTCAATTAAATTTGTTAAAACAAATCCTTCACCACACATGTTTTTAAATTAAATTTAAATTATATATTCTTTTTTTGTTTTTGTTTTAGTAAGTTATTCCCCCTTTTGTTTATTCCACCGTTTGTTTTTTATGCTATTAATTAATTTGTTTAACTACTTAACACTCGAGAGAGATATTGTTGCTAAAAAATAGTGCATTTCAACAAATATGAGTACTTTCTTCCATATACTATACGTTATAAATTAATTTGATATTATCAGGTTTGCTAGGATAGTTTTTCTTTTAAACATTTATGTAAATCAAAAGACCATTAGAAAACTTAAAGAAAGAAAATAGTAATAACAAGAGAGAGAGACGGAAACAAGCACAAAACAGGGGTGCAAACTCACTATGAATGATTTTGTTACCCAAAATAATATCAATTTGCGTTTGTTCCTCCTCGTTACCCGGGGCCGGGATCTTCGGTCGACAGATGTATTCGCCATTATCTTTATCGAAATCTCTCATTTGGAGAACAAAGCCCAAACGTGGATTATAACGTATACCGGTATTACTGGAATAGGTCTAAATCGATTGCAATAATAATAATAATATGTAGTAATTAAATGTTTGTGAAATATTCTCTGTAAAAAAAAAATTTATTTGATTGTATGCAAGCATATGTGTAAGAAAAGTTAGAAAGAAGCCAAGTTAGCATATATAAAAAACTAATGTATGAGAGTGTATTGAAAATGTTTGTAAGTGTGTGTGTGTGTGTGTGTTTCTTAGAGAGAAAATAATCTTGAAAAAACGCCACCAAAAAATGATTTCAATTAATTAAGTGTTCCCGTGTTGATTTTTTTTAATATGTCTATAAAAGGCAATACTCGTACAATTGGTCAATTCACACAAGCCGTTGTATCGTTGTATTGAGTGTATTGTTGGACGAATATACAACAGTGTATGCTTGTTGTTGATAATTTTCATGTAAAAATCCCATACACTTATACACATTTTCTTCATATGTTTTTAAAAAGTATTGTATTGGTTTCATGCTATCAAATTATTTGAATGCCAAAAATTATAAAGAAGAATAAGAAGAAGACATTTGGAATACGAAATACACAATACAGCATAGCACTGAGCACTCACAAACAACCAAGTGTATTCAATACAACATACACGATACAAAGTCGTGTGAATTGGCCAAATAGTTTTCGTTTCAAAAAGTACCAGGTTAATTCGAAAATAGTATGGGAATGAGAAAGCTGAATCAGATAGGCAGGGTCCGAAGTCGTAAGTGAATTTGCAATGAATTTGCATAATCCCGAAGAATGAAGTTTTTACGTCGTCAGAAACTTTCTGTGGAAAGAGATGTTTGCAAGAAAAAAAAATACTTAGCGAAATGGAAAATAGAGAGAGGGAGAGAGACAAAGACTCCACTCAAACCAAATGTGGAGGAGGTCCAAGTTAAAAGAAATGAAAAGGTAGATGAGGAGAAGAAGTAAAAAGTACAAAATAAGTCCAATAAATTGCTCCTATCTCTCAGGATACAATGCCCAGTTAAATAACTTAACAATAGATTCACTGTCCAGGTTCTCCACCCATTTCGTCTTAGAATGATCGAACATGGATCATAAAAACCTGAAGATTCTGTCATTTACTCTCATCCGCCATTAAGTGTGAATTGATGTCGAATTCCTCAATCGATCAGCCTGAGAAAGTGCATGGAATTCTTACAGATCAGCTCCACTGCCTTGGTGATTGCAAAATCCAAGAAAACGCAATACTTATCTATTTACATCTCGCTTCCTATCCGAAAATTCGACCGAGCCTTATCATATACAAACCATAAAACCCAAACTCAGATTGCCCTGTGTGCTCAAATCGACGATTCGTAAAATCCTGGCATATTTAAATCATGTCCAACGATGTTAGAGGACCAATAAAGCTGCCGTACAAAAGAGTTATAGGACAGAAGCATAAGTCAGTCAACTAATATTTTTTGAACAGAACCGTTTGATCTTCTCTATTTTGTAAATAGCATAGACTAGCTGTAACCAGTTATCCTACTACTTCCGTTGGGTAGTTCTTCATCTGTCGTTTTAACACGGTTGCAATACAGGTCTCTAGTGCTAACTGTAGTTAATTATGTTATCGATAAATTAAACTAACGTTATCGAACTATGTATACGGAATTAAACTCAATGGAATTGGTGCTCTCTGCTAGTACGTCGCTTATATCAAATACTATTAAAATCGGAGATTAGGTTTTTGTTTCTAGACCATATATGCAGATTCTACAAGTGATACTACCGCCTTCCATTTCCATTGTGTAGCTTAATACTTAAATTACTCACAGTTTACAGTAATTTTCGGTGTCAGCTTTAGTTTCATAAAAAATTACTTTTCATTACGATTTTACGAGTTACGATTCTATGGTAACCAAGGATACAATATTTATTTATTGACAATAGGTGTGTATGTACAAATTTCTTTCTTACAAAATATATATTTTCTATTTACAATTTTATTCTAATATACTTTGGGATGACGCAAAAGCCATATCATAAAGTGCGTGTTGGCGAAATTTTTTTTATTTGTTTTACTGCAAAGCTAATTTCCAGATATTCGACAGAGAGTCGCTTAATAACTGAATGATACAATGCATCCATTTGTATGGAGAACCTACAAATCTGAATATAAGCAGAACAAATCATTAGGATCTCATAGAAGCCTTAACGGGACATTGGCCCCAGTTTACGTATGATTAGAAGTTGGGAATGCCTCATAACGATTTATGCGGAATTTTTTTTTTTCCAACACAAGGTTAGTTCAGATGAAGATTAGTGGGACATCTAGATAAAATGCTTCAAGCCAACGGTGATTTGCATAATATAGCACAATTGAGAATTGCCAGCCAGGAGTAGTCATGATCGGTATATTGACCCTAGTGAGCTATGCTTTAAACTGATTTTACCTACTCTCATGCTTTGTAAGTGAAAAGCAAAGGGGGAGGATGAAGATGACCCATATGCTTGTGAATCCAAGAAGTAATTAAAAAAGAGCTACAGAATTTTGTGGTTGTCAACAAGATCTTGTATTGCGTCTGAAGCAATATCGGTTCCAGTAGAACCGCATCAGCAGTTTTGCAAATAGTACAACTATGTAGCATTTAAGATCCTACTTGTCTAACCGAATGATCCTCCTGTTTTTTTTTTGGGCATGGCTAACAACTTGAACTAAGGATTTCCTACTAGGATCCCTGAGCTTTATACCAAAGACTCCAAAGTGCTGGACAGAATAGACTGTGTTCTATTATTAAACTTTGTTATCTGTGGCCTAACATTGCAGTGTTATCCAGGCACAGCGAAGCACTTATAGGGTGCTGGCATTTTCTCTGAGTATCTTCAAAAATTTAGCCGGACAAAGAGGCAGCGATTAAGTCCCTATCGAACGACACCTTTATGTACGTCCTTTACCATTAATGTCGGCAATTTCTCAGGGAAATTTTGGACTATTTAGAAGTACACATTAATACAGTCGGCATATGAATTGCGATGAACTGGTAAAGGCCCTTGCCTACGGGGAAACAAAATTCGTGCTATTATAGGGGTCTTAAGTATTCCGATTGAATAAGTTTGACTGTGTATCCGCCTTCGTTTAAGTTGAGTAAAGTTTTAACACCTATTAAAATCGCCGCTCATATGTATTGTGTGATATGGCTTTTGCGTCTTCTTGTATATTTTTGTTGAGTAATAAGTATCAGTCAATAGGTTATTACTGACATTTATAGTTGAACTACATTTTAATACTACTTTTTAGCATTAAATAAAACAAAGGTAAAGGAGAAAATGAAAAAACATACGCAAAATATTAACCGTGACTAGTGAATCACTAGATCCGACCACACAGCTTAACAGTGACGGACATTTGTCTATTCCGCTTATGTTAAAACCCACTTTCGGATTATAACTAAGACTCTCATAGACAAAACCGGCGGCTCTAATGGGCAAAGTGACATTTGATGAACTTATGGTAAATGTCGTATTACTGTGCTCATCATCCTTAAAGACAAAATTATTAAATAGTTTTGTGTATGGAAATGTATGTAAATGGGAATTAATGTAAAAAATAATGAATGATATATGAAAGGTTTCTGATAAGATAGGTAAAGCTATTTATGTATATCTGTACACATGCTAGTTTGAGCGAATAAGATTAAGAGAAAGTTAGAAAATTTAAAAGTTTAGGAAATAAATTTTAGTTTTTTTTAGGTTATACACAGATTTTTAGGTTATGTATGATTTTTAGGATGTTGATGTTAGTAAAACTTTAGAAACAGAAAGGTTTATTAAGAAAATACAAGAAGTAGTAAAAAGAAATCCATTATTTCTTCAATAGATTGCTTTAGCATTTTAAATCTCATGTTGTACATCTAAGATTGTATCAAGTGGCACAGAGCAAAAGTAGACACAGTCTGGTTGGCCTGACATTGAAGGCATTGCTTGGATGCTCAAATGGATGACTTGGCGACTATAACATAAGAGATAAGTTTACTATCGCTAAAGAGCCTTTATGTCCTAATAAATCGATTAGGTAAGAATTTCCCTTCTTAACTGTTCCCAGGACAGAACTGGCGAACTTTATGATCTTATAGAATACTTTGCAAGATTTGGTAACACAAGTCAATGGGATAACCTAGAGGCTATACACGTATACTATTCTATGGTATAAGGAAAGTGTAGTCGCCGTAGTCTATTAGGTAGTGTGTTCGCTTATTAGACGTAAATCCCAGGTTCGAGCCCCAGGCCAGACATAAAAACGAAATATGAAAAAAAAATATTTCTTCGGCGACTTCCTCTCAGCAAATTTCTGGCCAAAAACTGTGAGAGTAAATAAACCTGCCGTGAAAAAGTTTCTCAAAAATCTGTAATTCGGACTCGACGTTAAACTGTAGCTTCCGCCACTCAAGTATAAAATTAAGGGACACAACATGAGTGGTGTGAGAAGCTAGGCCGAAATCCTGTCTGAAGGATTGTAATGGCCAATTATGTATGTATGGGGCATCCGAATTCACTTGGTAGGGCAATTAAAATATCCCTCTGCTGCTTAACATTTCATGTTAGAATTCGCGACAATTAGCATGTAGTTGAGTTTGCAACGAAAGGAGCTTTTACACCACTGATGGCACCGCTGGATGAAAACACGTACTCCGTACAATGGAAGATAGTGTGAAGCAGAAACGCTTTTTAGATCGAATGAATTTGAAGCAATCCAACTTTTCGTTGCGCTATTACAAAATAAAGGGATTTGAGTAATGAACCAGCTCAAGAATAATAACCTCAGGTTAGTAATCGGCCTTCTTACAATGTAATTTAAAATAATACATGTTCAGAGGGGGACGTAGATGCCGGATTAATGAGAGTGAAGAATGACTAGAACATATACTTGGAAACTTTGCGGCGTTAATGCATCCCAGAGGGAAACAACTGGTTGAATATCAGATGATGGGCACAGAACTGGCATAGCGCTGTTGACATAGCGCAGCATCTTCATGTTTATCTCAGGGCAATAGGTTTACAGGAGACTTTATAGCGATTTCGTGAATGGTAACACTTAGCTCATGTCTGATTTGACAGATAATTAGTTTTATCCTTCCGCTGAACGAATATGGTTGTGTATACGCTTGAACAACGCTGGAAAATGGGCCTGCGATCGACTTACAGAAGATGCCGATTTTGGCAAAAAAATCATCTTTTCAGATGAAACTCATTTTGATCTTGGCGGGTATGTAAACAAGCAAAATAGTCGCATTTGGGCCACAGAAAACCCGCACGCATACATTGAAAAGCCGACGCACCCAAAACGTGTCACTGTTTGGTGCGGATTTTGGTCCAGAGGCATAATGGGGCCATTTTTCTTCGAAAATGAGCAAGGAGTGGCCGTTACAGTGAATGGCGATCGTTATCGGGCCATGTTGAACGAATTTTTGTTCACAAAAATTGAAGAGGAGGATATTGGCAATATTTGGTTTCAACAGGACGGCGCTACGTGCCACACAGCCGAACCTACACTCGATGTTTTGCGCCCTGTTTTCGAAGATCGCATTATCAGCCGCAGAGCTGATGTCGTTTGGCCACCTCGGAGCTGCTATTTGACACCGTTGGACTATTATTTGTGGGGTGCCGTCAAAAATAAGTGTTACGCCGACAAGCCAGAGATAATTGACGCTTTAAAGGACAATATTCGTGAAGCCATTGGTGAAATACAGCTGCACACAATCGATAATGTGCTTAAAAATTCGACCGATTGTGTAGGCTACTGCATGACCAGCCGAGGCAGCCATTTGAATGAAATTATTTTCCATTATTAACCGGAAGGATTGTACTTTCAAATAAGAAAAGAAATTTGAGAAAATATTCAGTAGTTTTTTTTTTAAATATTTTCAAAAAAAAAAAGTTATTTGGCGGACCCTTTACATATAGATTGGTTGCAGTATTATGGCATGACGATAATACTATATTAGGAAGACGTAATGAAATGTAAACCCGTTTTGAACAAAATAATGAAATAATGGATTTCGTTTTACTACACCTTATATACATATATATATATATATATATATATATATATAATAAAGAAACAGAGCATATTTTAAATAAAGACACTTTAAATGAAACTGAAATCATAAAAAAATAAAGCAATGGAGGAAAAGAAATGATATCGAGTGTAACTGTGTTTAAGTATTGCAGCGATGCAGCGAAAGCTAAGCTTTTACAGAGTGTACCAAATAAAAGTTTTACAACTATTGCTTTCAACTTACCGAACCTTTGGGCGTTGTTAATAGGACATCATAGTGTGGCATAGTTGGCCGACAAGGTATGACCGCATCTTGAAATTGTACAACATAAGTTGCGGGAAATTCGATTGGTGCCAGCAAATGATTTTTATCTAAAAATATAAATAAAAAGCAACAACAAATTACGACCAAATTCAATTTTAAGTGAAAACAACAACAACTTACCATCCACAAAAATATATATGGATGAGGCTAAATTATTGTTTGCCAAATCATTCAGTTCAGAATCTTCCATCAAATCAATATCTTTTTTTAAAGCGCTCGATTTCACACAATAATAACTGGCAACATTTAAATAGCTGACCTCTTTCAAGGTTAAACTTAAACCATAACGTCTCTTTTGATCTTCGGGCTTATAGGTGTTCTCTTCGGCTTTTATATCTCTTGGATATTTCCAGACCACCTCTTCACTATCCTCACATCGTATGGTATAGTCGGCGTTCTCCTCTAAGATGATCTCCTCCTTTAGAGGTATGATAAGTGGTGCCCCCAGTTCAACAGCAACATTTTCATTAAAATCATCATCATCATTGTTCTGTTTACTTATATTATTTTCATTTGTTGTTTGCGGCTTCGGTTGCGGCACTATAAGAAAGAAAGAAAGTAAGTAGAGAGGGGGTGGCATGTGCCAAGTTAGAGTACTTATAGATAGAACAAGGCTTACGAGTAAATCAAACAAAAAAATAAAAGAAAAGAAATAAAGTATTTAAGTTTGTTTTTATTATTATTGTTGTTGTTGTTATTGTTAATGGCATTTGACAGTTACTGTCTGGCGGCGCTATTTCGCCAACAATATAGACACACACACACAATTCTGATTGTTTTTATAATTTTTCTTTTGTTATTTTTATTATTACTGTTGTTGTGATTTTCATATCTCATTTATAAGAGTATTTTTTTTAATTCTTTTGCAAAATGATTGAATTTGAACTTTCGTTTCTTCATTTTACAAGATCGTTCGTCTTAAGAGTTTATTGTGGCTCCAATATGTTGTGCAGTTGGGCGACTGTAAATACTTGTAGTATCTGTAGCAGTTATCTGCTGCCACTGTCTACAACGGCTGCCACTGTTTGTTTACACTTTACAACTCTCTGTACGTACACACACATGGACTAATTAAAAAACTTAATGTACGAAATTAATCGAATCTTATCTGAAAGTCAGAATTTTGAATTTCTTAGATCAATTGAGTGAAACTTTTAGGCCACCTTGTGTAAGGTGTTTTTTTGAGAGCTTCAAACTAATACTAACACAGATATATTATTGTTTTTTTTTTTTACTAAAAACCTGATAGAAAATTCCATGACATTTATTTTTCAAATATGATTTCCCACATGCGCTTACAACGGCCATGATTTTCGCGGTCCATTCGATCATTGCAATTTTTATTTTTTTTTACCAGATTTTTCAATAAATCTAGTCGTATGGCATTAATGGTGGAATGAATATTGGCTCGCTATCGTTCTAGTAGGTGGTGTGTTGGATTATATGTATATATATGTATATGGTTTAAACCCCAGCCCAGACATTTCGATCAAAAGAAATACGAAAAAATATTTCTTCGGTGATTTTCTCTCCGCAGAGATAATGTAGTCGCCGTAGTCTAGCAGGTAGTGTGTTCGCTTATTAGACGTAATGCTCGGGTTCGAGCCCCAGGCCAGACATCAAAAAGAAATATGAAAAAAAAAATTATTTCTTCGGCGACTTCCTCTCAGCAGATTTCTGGCAAAAACTCTGAGAGTAAATAAAATTGCCATGAGAAAGTTTGTCAAAATTTGTAGGTCGGAGTCGACGTTACCCTGTAGGGCCCGCCACTTAAGTATAAAATTAAGACACATAACATGAGTGGTGTGAGAAGCTAGGCCGTAATCCTGGCTGAAGGGTTGTAATGGCCAATTATGTATGTATGTATGTAGAGATAATTGTGCAGTGCCATGCATGATGCTGTAAGGTTTATTAAGAATGAAAATATATCTGAAAACAATAGTAGCATACTTTTTCTCAAAGCCAAGCGGCTATCAAAGCATTGGGTTGTAACGTGACGAACTCCAAGATGGTTAAAGTTTACAGCAAATCTTTCAACGAAGACCTTCTTTAAAGACCTTCGAACTTATAATTGACAATGCACGTTTGCCACTTCATTTACGGGCAGTAGGCTACGTTATATGTTATGTTCACACATGCACTTTTATTGTGTAAATGGCAATAAACGCCATTATTGAGGTCAATATTTCATATAAAATTTCAATTAATTATTGCGCAATAAATACGCAAATTGTTATAATATTAAGTAAAACTTAAAATACAGCACTGTCATAAGTACGTTCAGTGAGCATATTACAGTTTTCCGAACACTTTCTGTTGATATTTGACAACTCAAAAGTCAACAACGACAAACTAAAAAACAATGTTGTTGAAACAACCAGCTGTTTTGTTTACCAGCTGTCAAATGAATATTGCTTATATTATATCTGAACACTTAAAATATTGCACTCAAATAACCGAATATTGGCTCAATAAATGTGCATGTCTGAACATAGTATTAGGTTAGCTGGCAGGTTGCCATTCACAGGCAAATACACTAGGTAGCCCATATTGCCCTTGTCATGATCTGCTAGCGGTGGGTTTGAAGCAACTCGATTACCGGATGAAACCGCCCTGTTCCTCCAGTGGCACGTTTGCCACCATGCCCACATCTGCAAACGTTCTGTTACCTCTGTTCTAAAGTGCTGAGCACTCTCACAAAAAAAGGTGTTGTACCGATTTCGTTTCCTCAACATCAGCCTAGTGAGGCAAACCGAGCCTGTCAGCGAAAGTGCTAATAGCCTAGTGTCCCGTTAAAATTCTTGTCAGAATGCGAATCTTTCTCTTGTCGAACTCTAGCAGTTCTCTGGTTAGCCCGCTGTCCACTGTTGGACACAGCAGTTTTGAAATTCAACAATCAGTTGCGTTGGACCACCCACGGTTTGTTGAATTCCATGCTATTTTTTCCAATTTGAAAAAGTATTCTTGTATCGTCTCCTCCTCAGACATCTCCGTTCCTTTCAGTGCCAGTTAGTCCGCCTTTTCTGATCCCACATACGCTTACAACGGGCAGTATAAAGTAGAAAATTTGGCCGAAGCTGGACTGAGAACGCTCGGAAAGTCTGCTAAAACCCTAAAAGAGTACTCTAAGTGTGTGCTGGAAACGTTACTGGAGATTATCTGATGGGCATTCATGCGTAACACATTGATCTTGGGTTCATGGTAAACACCTTGTGCAGGAATTGCAGAGACAGGAAAGAGGAGAAACTGTTGCTTTTTTCACTTATTGGGTACATAGCCAGTAGTATGTAGGAGAACATAGGACTCCAGGCACCTTGGATGTATACTATGTATACGATTTAAATGATCTTTTGGTAATTGACACAAGGGGTCTAAGTCACATCATCAGAATCTCTGGCTAGCTTCAGGACTAGGGGAAATACATGACCGAAATATTATATGGTGTTGAAGGCCATTTCTACCTGCTTGTTAAAATATTATTTTTAGCTTTCGAATACTTCAACACGTTAATCGCCATGTCAATCATATGTGTCTGACGTTACGAAGTTTTAAGACATATAGATATATGTCAGACATGGCGATTTGGTAGAAGGCCACGTCAATCACAGATCTCCTCCGCAGAGACGACACTGTGTTCAAAACAACAGGTTAATACTTGTTGTACCCTGTTTGGATGCGTCAGACATAGAATACTGACACGGCTTGTCGAGAAAAAAGTTTTAATATAGAGCCATGCCAGTGACATAAAAAATAGTGTTTTTCCGGGTTGTTTGGCAAATTGTTAATATAAAAAAAACTGATAGAGGTAGAATACTAATAAAGTAAAAATTTTCAATAAATTTTAAATGCTGTAGTTGATCTAAGGCGAATAAATCGGAAATACTATGTGGTCTGAAATAGAAGTTCAACAGTGAATTAATTTTTATCTCAAATAAAATCGTCTCCATTTTCAATATTTTGAATTTTTTAAGCTCTTGTTCTTTCTTTAATACTTAAAATATTTTATTTCGTAATGATGATTTAATTCAAACAAAGTTTCAGTTGAAAAAAAAAGCTCACAATTTAATTCGTTATAGTTACAGTAATCCTTCGATTTACGTCGTCAAATGTTTTGTTCCGTCTAATTTCAATTTGCGTCGTCATACATCGCCTTTTTTTGGACGTAAATCGAGGGATTACTGCAAATTTTTTAAGTTCCTTGTTAAAAACAAAAAAAAGAAGTCGCCGTGGTCTAGTAGGTAGTGTGTTGGCTTATTAGACGAAAGGCCCGAGTTCGAATCCCAGGCCAGACATCAAAAACAAAATACAAAAAGTATTTCTTCGGCGACTTCCTCTCAGCAGATTTCTGGCAAAAACTCTGAGAGTAAATAAGCCTGCCATGAAAAATTTTCTCAAAAATCTGTCATTCGGAGTCGACCTTAAACTGTAGGTCCCGCCACTCATGTATAAAATTAACGCACACAACTTGAGTGGTGTGAGAAGCTAGGTCTATAATCCTGACTGAAGGGTTGTAATGACCAATTATGTATGTATGTTAAAAACATATGTACTACTTTGTAGTATGAGCAATATGAACTTCGATTTACGTCGCCTTTTTTTGGAATCAACTGCGACGTAAATCGAGGGATTACTGTATTGGTTTTTAATCAGCAATAATTTACGTTCTTTCTAAAATTAAAACTAATAAAAACTATATAATCTTAAGAAATAGCATAACTAAATAAATATATACGTGACGTAAATAGAACATTTTAATACGGGGTTTAAACACAATTGTTTCCACAGTGTTTCCTTGTATTTTTTAATATTGATTTGCAGTGTTATTTTAAAGAAAACGTTCTTCTTAAATTCAAATATTTGAGAAAAACACTGTTTTGTATCGTTTTGTACAATTACAATGATCTCAAATAAAATTTTCAATCGAAAATTGAACACAAGTCTCGTAGATGGCGTGGTACTTCAAAGTAAATTTTTCGATCACATACACAAGACATAACAGCCTTTACAGTTTTTTTTGTTTGTTTTATTAATGCTTTTTCTTTTAAAATTTTGTTTATATCATGAGTTTTATTAATATGATAACCTTATGGATTGTCCTTGACATTCCCAGCTGATTTATTGCTGTAGTAGACTTGTTGACAAGCAGCATTTCTTTTAATGGCATCTGCGATCATTAAGAAAATGCTAAAAGTGCTCTAGTTTTGACATGTTTCGAATGATTTCAAATTCATATTTATTTAGGAATTGGGATACATACATACATACATAATTGGCCATTTCAACCCTTTAGTCAGGATTACGGCCTAGCTTCTCACACCACTCATGTTGTGTGCCTTAATTTTATACTTGCGTGGCGTGACCTACAGTTCAATGTCGACTCCGAACGACAGATTTTGAGAAACTTTTTCATGGCAGGCTTATTTACTCTCAGAGTTTTTGCCAGAAATCTGCTGAGGAGGAAGTCGCCGAAGAAATATTTTTTTTTTCACATTTCGTTTTGATGTCTGGCCTGAGGTTCGAACCCGGGCTTTACGTGTAATAAGCGAACACACTACCTAATAGACTATGGCGACTACCGCTGAATACGTTGAAAAATTTACGTGCCTTTAGAAGACAGTTTGTACAAGAATTGAAAGCAAACGACAATTGTTTTCTTCGGTTTTTTGCTGATTGAGCTCATTTGAAACTGACTAAAGGAAAGAAGTGTTATCAGAGAATTATCCTTGTGGTGAAACTAATTTCTGGTTAAACGGCTAAGTCATTAAGAAAAATTTCCGTATTTATAGTGAAAATAACATTCAAGCCATTACATCCATTATAATGGACTGTTTGCTGTGATTTTCAAGCAGATGACGTCATTTGTCCTTCTTTCTTTCGAAATGGCTAAAGAAATGACAATAATAAAGGGCCTTAAATAACTTTTACTAACTTTTCTAACTATTTAAAGTAATCGCTGGAATTGTTACATTTGACAATCATGTACTAACATTTTTCCATGAGTGCATTATAAGGAATTACATATAATCATTCTTTTTCTATTGATCGCTGCTTGTGTTTTTTTTTTTTAATTCCTATAAAATTTTTATTTTATTTTTTGCGCCTTTAAATGATTGAAAATTATAACAAAACAATACAATTATTTGTTGTGTTACTGAAGTCATCATTCAGATTGATAGTGTTATTGCTGTTTGTTGCTTTTATTGTTGTTGTTATTATGAACGATATGAATAAATATTTTTATATACACTTTCATATACAACTATTTGAAAATTAAGGCACGCAAAAAAGTATTGAATTCAAATGCAATGAATTGAATTGAATCGAAAATGATATCAAATGTGATGGTGTTAATGATGCCAATAAAGAAGAGAAAATATGTTTAAAAAAACAAAAAAAAAAATATCAATTGAAATTAAAACAATCACACAGAGATAGACATACATACATGCATAAGTATGTATATTTGCAATATTTTGAATAGCAATAAATTTCTTTTATTTTTTATTTTAAATTTTCCGCCAGTCTAAAGTCCACTTGTTGTATGCTTTATAATTGGAAAATTGCAAATTTCATTTTGTTGTTATTGTCACTGCTAGTTGTTGCTGTTGGTCATGGCAAATTATTTAAACTGTGTCATCCATTGCAAGAGTTCAGTTTTGCAACAGAAAGAAAACTTTGAATTGAAACCATTTATCACAGAAGTGACATCAAGTTTTCATAATGACAACACCAACCAACCAAAGCAAACCAAACAAACCAACCAACCAACCAGCCAACCTACCATTTGAAATGATTTACTAACAACTGTTAGTTAAAGTAACGTGTTGCAACTAGCAGGCGTGCTTTTCTTTCAATTCGAATTTCATTTCATTTTTTTTTTTTAAATTTTAATCGATTATTTAAAAATTGTAACACGTTTCCCTTTGCTATGTATGCGTACATACGTTTGATCAATTATTAAATTTATTTGATTAAATAGTTTTCCCTTGCTTTGCAGTGGATTGTAGTGAAAGAAAAACAAAAAAAAATTCCCAAGAAAAATTGTACGATTTATGCCATCGAATGCCACACACATATTAGTTCTTCATTTAATTTACTTGTCTCATTCAGTGTTTGTTTCTTGATCGACCGAATGATTTGTCGTTTAACTGTCACCAGTGATATATACTGTTCACAATTTGTGCATGGAATATATTTTAACCTGCTGCTGGCAATTTGCAATTTGCCAATTTTATGGCATAGAAAATGAAAAAATATTATTTTCTTTCTTTTGCTGCAATACAATATGATTCGATTCATTTGAAACGATATGTGCGAAGAATTCTTGTAGTTAAAAGAGGTCTTACGTATCTTAACATAGATACATACATTCATACATAATTGGCCATTACAACTCTTCAGTCACCGTTACGGCCTAGCTTCTCAAACCACTTATGTTGTGTGCCTTAATTTTATACTTGACCTACAGTCTAAAAACAATGATGCTAATTACCCTAGTGCAATGTAATATAGTGCTTCAAGTCTCGTTCGCGAATGAACAGAACCCTCCAACTTATACGAGACTATAGGCTGTCTAAATAAGCGCTAGAGGATCCCAGCCATCCTTGACCGTAGTGTTGTACTACTAAAGAATGATGTACTGACACAACAAAGATACAAAAACATTCCGAGGACTAAACAAAATGAAATTGAAAACAACAGCCCATCCGAAAATGTCTTACAAATAACATGAAGTCCTTCCAATATAAATGAATTAAAGGCAGTCATCGAGAAACCTAGAAAAGTTGAAATTTGCCATTGAAACCACAGAAGAACAGTAGTATGTTTATGGCGTTTCAAGTCCACTTCTTCCATACAAATTTGGGGGAACATGCATATCTGTAAAAGAATTAAATCATAAGCAGATCGTGATCAGATATAAAGCAGATCGTTACCAGATCGTGATCAGATTGTAGATCGTGAGCAGATAGTGACCAGATCGTGATCAGATTGTGAACAGATACATGATCGTGAACAGATATAAGGAGATAGTGACCAGATCATAAGCAGATAGTGACCAGATCGTGATCAGATTGCAAACAGATATAAAGCAGATCACGATCTGGTCTGCTCCCAAATTTGTATGGAAGAAGTGGCCCCGAAACTTCATAAACATACTACTGAGAACGTCTGCGATCCCACATTATAAAAATTTATAATTAAGCTGTGTTAGTCGCTGTAGTCTAGTAGGTAACGTGTTCGCTTATTGGACGTAAAGCCCGGGTTCGAGGCCCAGGCCAGACATCAAAACGAAATATGAAAAAAAAATATATCTTCGGCGACTTCATCTCAGCAGATTTCTGGAAAAAACTCTGAGAGTAACTAAACCTGCCATCATAAAGTTTCTTAAAAAATCTGTTGGTCGGAGTCGACTTTAATCTGTAGCTCCCGCCACTCAAGTATAAAATTAAGGCACCCAACATGATTGGTGTGAGAAGCTAGGCCGTAATCCTGACTGAAGGGTTGTAATGGCCAATTATGTATGTATAGTTATAGCTGAGCTATGATAACCCAAATGTAATATTGTTGTTACAATGGAATCTTATAGGACCTAATTAAGCTGTGTTAGGCCTGCTGCCTATAAGTAGCGCTCTTCCTGTGTGCTGATCTTACATAAAACCTAAATTTTCCCAGCAGTAGACTTTTTTTTTGTTAAACACTGTACTTTCTCATTAAGTCTAGTGTGTAAGTGTGTGTGTTTATATGTGGGTAAGCGCCATTATATTTAAAGTCAGAAATACTTTTAACAACATTCACTATTTAATTAAAAATCCATTTATGTGTGAATGAAAGTAATTGTTGAGTGACATTATTTGGAATTAAACACATTAACGTTTCGCACGAATATTTTCATCATTTCAATATGAAGTCAATAAATTCTATCAGGCGTTAAATTAAAGTCTTTAATATACACTTGAATTGTTATTGCATTAATACTAGTAATGCTATGAATTCATTTCATTTAAAGAGATTTCTTTTTAAATTGTTTTTTTTTAATTATTTTAATAGGAATTACTTTTGATTAATTTGTGTTTACAATCATATTTCTTTTCATTTCAATAAAACATCTGGTTTTTTGGGTTTTTTTTTTTTGCTTTAAATAAAAAACCACTATGAAATTTATTAAAGCAATTTCTTTCTTTCTTTTTTAAAAACAAAACAAAAATATTAATAAATAAATTGAACATATTTATACAATACAATACAATGTTTCGTATGATATTTTTATATAATTCCACAATATCATAGAAAATGAATTCTATTTTTAGTTAAAAGTGATTATTAAACAAAAAAAACAAATTTAATTAAAAACATAAGAAAACAAATCGTTGAACAAAAAAGAAGAAACAATGAAAAATAACAACAACAAAAAATACTCAAGAAAAAAAATCATCTTTAATGTGGGCACAAGTCAATGCAATTGATATACAATAAAAAAAAACGGAGAAGAAGAAGAAAAAAAAAATATTCAGATTAATTTATGAATACTACAATGTATGACCATATGTATGTAATTTTTATGTGTGACACACACACTTATTGCATTACAAAAAAAAATTCATTATCGGTAATGTAAGACAGAAGTGACCATGTTTCAATTTCTTCAGAAATAAAATTCTTTTCCAAGCATCTTGCAGCAGATAATATGAAAAGTTTTATACGCAGACTTCGTTGCAATTCTCATGGAAAGCCCAACAATCAGTATGGAAATGTTCTGTTACATATCCAGACAAATCCAAACAGAATTAAATGCATTTATAATTCATTCTACGGAAGTTAAACCTGTATAGCACGTAACAAAAACTACAGGTATTCACCAGTGAGACCCTCTCAGAATTTACTGGATATTCTGAAACAATGCTATCAGAGTCACGGCGTGTTGGAACTATGCATACATGATGCATTATTGGCCACTAAAGTTTTTTAGTTCGACTTTACTTACTTAATTGTTCATTATAAACTTTTTGTCAGGATTACAACCTAATACTATGTTCAGACATGCACTTTTATTGAGTCAATATTCGATTATTTGAGTACAATATTTTATGTGTTCAGATATAACATAAGCAATATTCATTTGACAGCTGGTTGTTTTAACAACAGTGTTGTTTTTTTTTGTTTGTCGTTGTTGACATTTGAGTTGTCAAATATCAACAGAAAGTGTTCGGATAACTGTAATATGATCACTCAACGTACTTATGACAGTGCTGAATTTAAGTTTTAATCAATATTATAACAATTTGCGTATTTCTTGCGCAATAATTAATTGAAATTTTATATGAAACATCGATTTAGGCAATGTGTGAACATAGTATAACTTATCACACCGTCCATGTTGTGTGTGTTAATTTTAACCATGAGCAGCGGGACCTACAGTCAAGCTTACAACCTTGCTTCTTATAAATTGTGTGCGTTAATTTTATCCAAAGTGCCGGGACCTATCCATACATGAGTAGAGGGACCTACAGTCTAATGTCTACTCCGCACGACAGATTTTTGAGAAACTTTTCATGGCAAATTGATTTACTATTAGAGTTTTTGCTAGTAGACTGCTGAGAGAAACTCGCCGAAAAATTATTTTTCAAATTTGTTTCTGGTTGAGATGGCTGAGCTAGAGCTTAAATCACGGGTTTGCGTCTAATAAGCCAACACACTACCTACTATACTATGGCATCAGATTACGGCTCAGTTTTTCACACTAGCTATGTTGTGGGTAGGTTAGTTTTTACCCTTAAATGGGGGAGACCTACAGTTTAACGTTACAGAACGACAGATTGCAGAAGGTTTTCATGGCAATTTGTTGTTCGCATAACCCTTGCTAGAAGACTACTGATAGGAAGTAGTCGAAAGAATCAGTTTTTCGAATCGGTAACTCCGTTAGAAGAAAGCTTCTGAATTTTGTTTCTTACTTCCTTGTTATTCACCAGGACCACCACACGGCTTCTAAGCTTAACTTAACACTTAAAACTTTATTGATAGTATACAGGGTAAGGGATCAAAGGCTGTCCTGGAATGTAAGAAGATCTTCAATAATTACTCTAAGTATGGCACAGTAGTCGCCGTAGTCTAGTAGGTAGCGTGTTTGCTTATTAGACATAAAGCCAGGGTTCGAACCCCAGGTCAGACATCAAAACGAAATATGGAAAAAAATATTTCTTCGGCGACTTTCTCTCAGCAGATATCTGGCAAAAACTCTGAGAGTAAATATAATTGACACGAAGAGCTTCTTACAAATCTGTCGTTCGAAGTCGACTTTAAAACTGTAGGTCCCGCCACTCATGCATAAAATTAACGCACACAACATGATTGGTGTGAGAAGCTAGGCCGTAATCCTGACTGAAGGGTTGTAATGGCCAATTATGTATGTCGTAACAGAGGGCATTGAAGAGAGTTAAGGAATTGTGTTTACAAAATCAGACTATAAAAGTGAGTATAAAGGTCACCTATTGACACAGGAGGAAAGATTGTAAAGATATTTTAATTCTAATGGGAGAAAAGCCAAGAATATATTAATTCTAATTAAGGAGACTTAACTACACCAATGAACGTCCTTTGGAGGCATTCTGTCTTACATGTACATCTGAGTTCCCTCTTAATAGTGAGAGCGTAAGCCGACAAAACTTGGTGGCTTAGGTATGCTTCGATAAACATGCGACTTCAACCGTTACGGTGGGTCTTTTGCCTTCGCCTATATTCTCCTGAGGACTCTTATATATTTTTAACGTATGGTTTCCAATGTTATTGATTCTTCACTTTGCTCGTAATGGGTTAAAAGTCTTTTGAAATTTTCCAAAGAAAATCTGTTTACAAATCGGACTGCTCGTATGTATAATACTCTCTGCCTTATGCTGTCTTTGCTTATAAAAATTTTAAATTTAACGATATAATTACTTAAGGGCCTTATATTGTACACTCCTGCAAGTGTTTATCGTGCGTTGTATGTATGTGAGAAAAAGAAAATAATGTGAATTGTAATTAATTTAAATATGTTTCTGTTGTTTACAATAACAATAACGAGTATAACAGTGACATTATGAAAAAGGAAATGTTAATTCCAAGAAAGGCGTGTTAAATACTTTTTAAATGTAAATACACTGTATCTACGGATATACGAGTACATACATACATACATACTTACTCTTGTAAGAAGAATTTACGAAAAAAAAAATGGATTTTTGGTATAATGATTCCATATAGGAAATGCTGTTTTATTTAATTATTTTGATAATTTGTTTAAAGTTCATATATTTATAATAACATTTAAAAATTCATGATTATTCTGTAAACATTCGAATTAATGAAGTTAAGTTTACTAAGGTGCAGTGACAAAAAATGCAGTGATTCGACAAAACACAGTGAAAGAATTTCCATTAATTTATAAACCTGCCATCAAAACAAGACCTACTGCTATACGATATATTGTATAGCCCTAAATCTATAGTCGTCCTAGTCTTGTAGGTATTCATACATACATACATAAATAATTGGCCATTACAACCCTTCAGTCAGGATTACGGCCTAGCTTCTGAGACCACTCATGTTGTGTACCTTAATTTTATACTTGAGTGGCGGGACCTACAGTTTAACGTCGACTCCAAACGACAGATTTTCAGAAACTTTTTCGTGGCAGGTTTATTTACTCTCAGAGATTTTGCCAGAAATCTGCTGAGGAGGAAGTCGCCAAAGAAAATATTATTTTTTCATATTTCGTTTTGATGTCTGGCCTAGGGCTCGACCCGTGCTTTACGTCTAATAAGCGAACACACTACCTAGATTATATAAATATTGCCATGAAAAGTTTCTCACAAAACACTGTCTTTCGGAGTCGACTTCTAAACTTATGGATAAAATTGACACGCACAACATAAGTGGTATGAGAAGCTACGTTGCAACCGTGACTGAAGGTTTGTAATGACCAATTATGCATGTCTGTACGTATGATACACGGTGTCAACAAAAATAATTTCTTGCATTGGATTTATACGCACTCAGGCGTTTTTCTGAAATGGATTGTTGTCGCACAGTATTCAAGCATGTGCTTTGATGATTCATTCTTTTCATCATTGGCTTCGAGGTTATCACCGTTGTGTACAAGTGTGCTGTTAGTTTGCAGGGCTGTGTCAAAAAGCAGTTCAAGTTTTGTTACTTCTGGATAGTCTGATGCATGACACAAACCCTTTTTATTGCAATTACCTAACGAAAGCGTAGATTGCCTCAAATTCCTTTGGTTTACAAAAATTTTTTGCGACTCTCTATCTGCTCTGTCAATGAGCATACCAACTTAGCCTTGTGGATACTCTTTCCTCCTTGTAAGCTCGTCTGCCTGCTCATTTTCCCAGGACTTGGGACTTAACAGAAGTTAACACGATTTCCCCTGTCTAACTGATTCAGTTTCCCCAGATAGTGCCGTACTATTTTCGTGTTAACTCCATAAAAGCCGACAGCTTGACTGTCAGATAGAAGCTAATGGCTTCTCAATTTTATTACTGTGCTTTTGCCCAGGTTAATTCTTAACGTCATGTATTTGCAACGTCAATTAGCTACATAGATCATTTGAAGCCGTTAGACTTGTTTTGTGGGGCTACGTGAAAGGCAGTTTTTACGCATAAGAATATTAGGCTTGTTTGATGGGGCTAAGTGAAACGCGAATTATCCCCTTTTGTTGTAGCATTTGAAAATCAATAATTTGTCAAGTTATCTCCGAGATAGCGCTTGAAATGTAAGAAAAAGTAGAAGAAACGAGTTCAATAGGATCGACTACTTCTACCAATCATTTACATATATGGCACATAATGGCTGAATCGATGGTCTGGATGGTAGTGCGCTAAGTTTCAAGTGTCGAGCCCACCAGATACCCTGGTGGATTGTGATTGTCTGATTATTGACATTATATACGATTAACCGCAAAAGAAAATGAGTACTATTTCAAAGCAACTCTCGAAGAAAAAAGTGACGATGGTTTTATACTATGTTCAGACATGCACTTTTATTGCGTAAATTGCAATAAACGTCATTATTGAGCTCATATAAAGTTTCAATTAATTATTACGCAATAAATACACAAATTGTTATAATATTGAGTAAAACTTAAAATACGGCTCTGTCATACAGTGAGCGACAAAAGTGAGTAAACACCACTGAAATAATTCATTTTCTTAGGATAGCGAGAATATGAGAATAGTCGAATAAATTTCCAAAAATAAAAACGTATATTTGTTACTTATAAAATGCTAAAACATAAACAACAATTCATGATAAAGGAATTTTTTTATACTTAAGAACATAATAGAAAATTTAAAATTATAGTGGGTGTTGACTCACTTATGGCGCTCACTGTAAGTACGTTCTGTGAGCATATTACAATTTTCCGAACATTTTTGACAACTCAAATGTCAACAAAGATGAACAAAAACAATGTTGTTGAAACAACCAGCTGTTTTGTTTACCAGTTGTCAAACGAATATTGCTTATACTATGTCTGAACACTTAAAATATTGTACTCATATAACCGAATATTGACTCAATAAAAGTGTTACACTTAAAAAAAGATTTTTAGAAATTAAATAAACTATTCCACGAAAATTTCGTTGTTCATACTAATCAAAAAATAATAATAAATAAACGATATTCACTGTAAATATTTGAAACCTTATTTAAATTGAATTGAATTAATTGAATTTATTCTTAAGTGTTAAAAATTAAAACATTATGTTTTTATTTTTAAAAATTTATTATAATTTTCAATTTATATTGAACCCACTCACTACACAAACAAATTCCATCATACAGGCAGTAAATTATTGAATTTTATGAGTTTTATTTTTTATTTTAAAAATATGTATGTATGTGTCTATCAAAGATATATTAATTGTTTGATAAATATGTACTTACTTGCTGCACAGCTAAGAATTGTATTCGATATCCATAATCCCAATAGCAATAAAATGTGAAAATTCATTGTTCTTGCACAACAGCCACGCCTTCTGGGGCGTTGTAATTTATGTGTTTGAGGTAAATCCATAATTATTGTTTTACTTAAAATTATTAAAAATTATGCACACTGTTCATGTAGTTTTCGTTCTTACTATTTAAACACTTTTTAACAAACTTTGTTACAAACTGTTGTTACGAAAAACACATTTTTTTTTGATTTTTTTCTGTTTTTTTTTAATTTCTAAAATAAAGAAAGAAAAAAGAGAATACCTTTTTGTATTAATAAACAATAATTATAAGAAATATTTCTCATTAAAATCACTTTAAAATTATTTTTTTTCTTTACAAAATCAGTCTTATCCGCACGAGTTCCTTTTCAAAACTAGCATTGAGCTTAAAATCTCAGAACAAATATTTTCATTACTCTTATGCTCAATTCTTTTTTAAGCTTTTTTTTTATTTTTTATTTGAATTCATTCCAATTTCAATTCCAATTCCCATTTCCAATTTCAGTTTCAGTTTGTTTTTGTTTGTATTTTAAAGATAAATAAAATTAATAATAAAAATAAAATATACAATGAATTATTTGTGGTTGTTTGTTATTGTTGTTGTTGTTGTTTTTAAAATATATATAATTCATATATTTTTTATCAATTAAATATAATAATAATTTGTTGTTGTTGTTATTTTGTATTTTTTTTTAATTTTTTGTTTGAAAACATTTTTAGCGGGCTTTAAAGACAGTCTTCTGTTTGTAAACAGTTCTCGGAGTTTTTGTTTTAAACTTTTATTTGTTTACTTGGAAGAAATTTAATTATTTTATCTGTAAAGAAAAGAATTTAAAAGAAAATTTAATAAATTATTTATTTATGTTTCGAACATTTTATAAAAAAAAATACATGAAAGATAAAAATTCTTAAAAGCTTTACAGCTTTTGTATTGTTTACAAAGGTTTAATTAAACCGGGTTTTCTCATTGTATATAAGTACGTATATACAGTGAGCGCCATAAGTGAGTCAACACCCACTATAATTTTAAATTTTCTATTATGTTCTTAAGTACATATAAAAAAGTTCCTTTATCATGTTTTAACATTTTATAAGTAATAAATATCCTAAGAAAATGAATTATTTCACTGGTGTTTACTCACTTTTGGCGCTCACTGTATATATACCGGACAAAACCCAATGTGCTTCGCTATGCTCTTTATATGTATATATTTTTTAATTAACTAACAAAGAATTAAACGACAATATTATTATTCAGTAATTCAGATTTATTTCAATAATTCAGGTTTATGTCCCAACTAAGTGACTACTCTTTATAATTTTTTTTTAATTTAACTAACTAAGAATTAAATGACAATTATTCAAGTATACATTGTAATTTTAAATGTCACGCCTGCTATCACAATATAGACAGTTTTTAAGTGCACTAACTCTGAGTAGGAGGTATAACTATCATTAATAAAATAATTCTGGCTTATGTCCCAACTAAGTGACTAAATTCTAAGAATGTTCGTATAATTGTTTAAATATTCTTTCTTTACTCAAATTCATATTTCATAGCACTGTCAGACAGACAATATTACTTAGATTGAACCAGGATTACGACCTAGCTTCTCACACCATTTATGTTGTGTCTGTTAATTTTTATCCATAACAGCCGGGACCTACAGTTTAAAGTCGACAAAGAACGGCAGTTTTTTGTGAGAAACTTTTCATTGCAATTTCGTTCACTCTAGGGGTTTTTGCTACCGAAATCTGCTGAGAAGAAGTCGCCAGTTTTGTTTGATATGTCTGATCTGGAGTTTAAACCGAACCTCACGACTAATAAGCCAAAATACTGTCTACTAGACTTGGATGACTACATTGATAACATCCATGTATTTTTCAGGCAATGTTAGGATCTCGCCAATAAGGGATTATATTTACATTGGATTCTTTTCAATTTTTTTGGAATTGCATGCTTGCTATTCGAAATGGAGCAACAAATATGAATTGAGTTATTTAAACCAAGATAAAGTACATACTATTCACAAGGTAACATAAAGTTTCAGAATTTGCGGCGGAATATGCTTTCCTTTTCTATTGTTTCAAGAGAGCAATATGCTTCAACTGTGGTATCAACTTTAAAAATGTGTAACGGCTGTACAGTTTGTGTAATCAAACCAACGAACTCCTTTTTATGGAGGCCCGGTTTGATGATTGGCTTTAAAGAAAAGAAGTCACGAATATGTTTCCGATTCTGGGTTTACAACGAAAATTAATGTTGCAGCAGGAGCTTATAAGACTCAAGTAGACTATGCTGTTCAAAGCGGCAGCTATTTAAATCTGTACTAACCTGTGGGATCATTGTTTTACAGTTTTTTTTTTTGCAAGTGTTTGATGCAATGTCATGGCTAATGCGATAGCCATGCTTCGATAGATACCATGTGTTATTAGGAATCTACATTTGTAACTGTTTTATATGTTCAATAAACATGAGATATGTTTTTTCCAACTTTCTTCTATATCCATTGACTTAATTCCTCCTTTTTTTACCTATCATTCCATTTACGTTTAAAACCCTGGTTAGCCAAACGTACACCGTACATACATTCGTTTTTAGAATACGAAAATCAATGAGAGCGATTACTGAATCGTAATGTAATTAGGTAAGCATATGTATAGAGTGTTTTTTATAGAGGTATAGAACTTTAAGTTGCAATAAAACAACGATGGATTATTCGATTGACATGAATTTTATTTATCCGAAAGATAATCTTGTGGCATTACATTTTAAATATGATTTCTGGCATATGACCGCCACGGCTGGTGTGGATGTAGTCCAATCAGGACGTCCAATTTTCGATGACTTTTTCCAACATTTGTGGCCGTATATCGGCAATAACACGGCATATGTTTTCTTCCAAATGGTCAACCGTTTGTGGCTGTACCGCATAGACCAATGACTTTACATAGCCCCACATAAAGTAGTCTAGCGGTGTTAAATCACAAGATCTTGGAGGCCAATTCACAGGTCCAAATCGTGAAATTAGGCGGTCACCAAACGTGTCTTTCAATAAATCGAAATAAAATTGCACTATTTGCAAGCGTTGTTCAGGCGTGAGTCTATTCATGATGAATTGCCAAACCAAACTGAAAATAAATCACTTGACAACTGTTAAATCGGTCGCCATCTTGAAAAGTAATGCCAACTTAAAGTTCTATACCTCTATAAAAAACACCCTTTATATGCTGCTCTCCATATCCTAAAAACGAATGTACGTTCCGTTACGTTCCCTGAACGTTTGGCTAATCGGTGCTTATGTGTTAAACAAACATTTCTGAATTTCTACAATTAAAATTAATGACGACTTATTTCAATTAAAATAATTTTTTGCATGCAAAACGAAATTTCTTAAAGTGCGAAACGAATAAGAAAAAATTCCCATTAAGCAAAAGAATAAATTTAAAAAGAAACAGAAACAGAAAAAACTCGTAAAATTGGATGACTTTATTTGTAACACAAAATAAAATTTAAATCATTAGAAATGATTAAAATCACGTTCCAAGACGGAAATACATACACTCAAAGAAATTCCAACAACTTCCAAATTTGGAAAGAATAGAAGCGTTTGTTGAATGGCCCGAATATAACACACAAACGAAAGAAAGAAAAATATAAAGAAACTGTTTGCTGTTAAAATATTTACTTGTTATAACGATTTATTTAAAGTGCGTATTTAAATTTAAAATTATGATTTCATTACCTAGAAATTATAGCGGAAAAATAATGGAAAGGGAAGTCGTCCTCAAAGTTAATGTTAAAAATTATTTGAATTCATGAATTACAACGAACTGTTTCATTTAAAAGAAATTCATTTTCAAAGAAATCCAAATTATTTCGTACGATTCATAATTTGTTTTATTATTATGATAATATCGTATTGTAGTTTTTATTTTTTTTTAGTTAAACAATTAAATATTTTCGCGTTGTGTTTTGTAGTTATTTTATTTAAGATTTTAATTAATAGAAATTTTTTTTGTTCGTTTAGCTCATCATCAATTAAATTTTATTGTTTAACAAGAAGTGAAAACACATGCTTAACTGTCATATGAGTACATCCCATTCAATTTCTATTTTTTAAAGAAATTTTTCACTGAAAAAAAAAACTTTTTTGTTTTTATATTTAATGTGCGAAATTGTTAAAAAATAAAATTCAAGAATTTCCAAAGAAATTACTGGCCTTGGTTTTGAATAGAAATATAGGACAGAAACATATTTTTAAATTAACATTTTGCATAAACATTAATTTATAGTGGATTCCAAACTGTGTTAACCCCTTAAACGACAACATAAATTTCAATTTGTTGCATCTGCAGAACACTCTACTGCATACGTTTATAACGGTGTTTTTTTGCTGTGTAGTTTTTCAGTCCAAATTTTTTTAGTATGAATAGAGAGGTTCGTGACATGTGTTAATGTCAAAAATGTTTAGTAAGTTTACATTTGTACTAAGAATAGACGTTCAAACGAACAATGCTTACGAATTATTGAATTATGTTATCAGAATTCTTGTTATATTAGTAACTAGCTGTACCCCGCGCGTGTTGCTGCGCCACCAACAAAAATAAATTTGAAGGAAAGACATTACACAAATATCCAATTAATTTAGAATCATTTTATTGATTTTGTTCCCCGTTGTCCAGATGATTCAGAAAAACAGGCCTGAGTAGTACGCATTTGATCACTTTCTAATCTTACTTCTTGTTGTTCAAGTGATTCATGCCAACGGGTCTCAGCGGCATGTACTCTCAACGGCTCGTTGCCCGTCTGATTCTGAAGCTCGTAATACTCTTTTCTTCCGTGCTTGAGGTGTAGGTCGACCAACTGCTTGTCGCTTTGGAGGCATGATTGCACGGGAACGACGTAAAAATGGGTTCAAATTTATTAGATTCAATTCATTTTGAATAATTCTCAATGGCGCCATCTATCGGAAATTAATCGCCCCCACTTAAAACCTCCGTCGACTTATGCGCAACAACTTTGTTAAAGATCATATCATGATCAAATGCACAGTTTACGACTTAATTTATTTTGAGTAATTTTCAGTGGCGCCACCTGCTTTAAATTGGTCATACCAATTTAGAAACCTTGCTTGGCTCATGCGCAACAACTTCGCTGAACATCATAACATGATCAAATGCATAGTTTACGATTCTATAAGTTACATACAAACAAACATTCATTTTTATATATATATAGATGAGCAACAAAGTTAAAATTTGGTTCAATGAATACGTCATACAACAGACAGAATTGGCGAAAGTGACAGTTAATTAAGTCGCCGTAGTCAGACATCTTGAACAAAACGAAATATGAAAAAAATATTTCTTCGGTGACTTCCTCTCAGCAGCCTTGTGGCATTAACTACTCTGAGAGTAAAATAAAATTGCCATGAAAAGTTTCCGAAAAATTTGTTACTCAGAGACGATCTTTAAACTGTAGGTACCGCCACTCATGGATGAAATTAATACACACAATATGGGTGGTGTGAGAAGCTAGGTTGTAATCCTGGCTAAAGGTTTGTAATGACCAATTAAGTAAGACAGTTGTGAGAAGATTAACACTTCAAACGTCTGCATAAAATTAAATGTGTTTCGTCCATTTAATACTATTTACTCTGGCTCACCTCTACAGATTACCAAAAATGCTCGATAAGGTTTGGCATTGCACCATGACAAATTTGGCGTAAAAGTTAAAATTTGCATCGGACTTCATTTCGTAGTCGCCGTAGCCTAGTAGGTAGTGTGTTCGCTTATTAGACGTAAAGCCCGGGTTCGAGCCCCAGGCCAGACATCTAAACGAAATATAAAAAAAAAAAATATTTCTTCGGCGACTTCTCCTCAGCCGATTTCTATCAAAAACTCTGAGGGTAAATAAACCTGCCATGAAAAACTTTCTCAAAATCTGTCGTTCGGAGTCGAAGTTAAAATGTAGGTCCCGCCACTCAGGTACACAAAAATTAATGCACACAACATGAGTGGTGTGAGAAGCTAGTTCGTAATCCTGACTGAAGGGTTGTAATGGCCAATTATGTCTGTATGTATGTACCGGACTTCTTTAAGGACCTTAACAATTAATGAAACAAGATATCGTTTAACGATTGCTGATTTTTTGTTCAAAATTGAAAACTGGACCCTGTAAGAAGGTTATGCCCCGATTAAGTATGAAATAAAATATTAGTTAAATAGCCGCCATGGCTTGATGATTGGCCATTGGTCTTTACATGAAATGTTTTAAAACTTTTTCACGGAGACGTGACTGTATTTCAACGACCACGCGCTAGATCTCGGATTTGAGTTCCGAGATTGTTTCCGACATATTCTTATAAACCCGAGTTTTTAAAAACCCCAAAAGAAACAAATTGCCGGCGTTAAATCGCATGATCTTGGTGATTAGTTGACATTAGAAGTTCTGAAGGTAATTTGTTCTGGAGATTGTTGATGAAATAAATTGAGATGTGACAGGTGGCGACGTCTTGCTGAAACCACACTTCGTTCGGATCAAAGCCTTCCAGTTGAAAACATAAGCACTCTGCAATTCTGTTCCTGTTGCGAATGCCGTCCACACTTCTGCAAAAAAGTAGGACCCAAAACTTAAACTCGTATCTGTTGCTCGATTGCACGAATAAAGTTTTATTGAACAAAGTTTTATATATTTGAATCCAATGTTAGCTTACCACTCATGCCAAATGATACATCCAATTTCGTGGAATAATGTATTCTTTTTTACTACACACTATACATGTAATATCGAAACCTTAAATCTCGTAAACTGTTGCTAATTTTCGAAATTTTTTTAATTCTTAAACTTTTTTTGAAATACTTCACTTTTATTCTTGGGTTTTTTCTTACCAAAGAAATAGAAAATATGATAAGAATACTACACTACAAGTGATTTGTTTTTGAAAAATTCTTGATTCGTTTCCAACTACATTAGGAAAATCAAAGATACCGATTTAGAGGCATTTGAAATTAAAAAGCATTTACCCAAATGCAAAAATATTCAAAGTAAACTTTTTGTATGTAATTTTATAACAATCAATGTTCGTTGTTTTTCAAATAAATCCATTTGAGAGAATTATTGAACAACAATATTAGGGGTAATCACTTATACTATGTTCACACATGCACTTTTATTGAGTAAATCGCAATTCAAAATTTCAATTAATTATTACACAATAAATACGCAAATTGTTATAATATTGATTAAAACTTAAAATACAGCACTGTCATAAGTACGTTCAGTGAGCATATTACAGTTTTCCGAACAATTTCTGTTGATATTTGACAACTCAAATGTCAAAAAAAACAACGTTGTTGAAACAACCAGCCGTTGTCCCCGTTTACCAGCTGTCAAATGAATATTGCGTATATTATATCTGAACACTTAAAATAGTGTACACAAATAACAGAATATTGGCTCAATAAAAGTGCATGTCTGAACATTGTATTACAACAGGAAATGTAGTTTCCTCAATGAAACTTTCCTATACACTCCTAAGATGTTTTTTTTTCATTTTTAAATCTTATGTTTCAAACGTGAGGTGGTGACTGCCCCTATTATATTGAAAACATTTTAAATTCACTTTAAATGGAAAATAAATTAAAAACCCATAGTCGTGCAATGCCAAGATGCAAACTTCAACAGGAATAGACAAAACAACAACAACACACAACTGAATGCTGTTGAAAGTTCACTGTATGTATAGCGTTACGAGTAGTTTTGAAATAAATCTTTGGAAATCCTAAAAGTTACAAGAGCTCATGCAGTTTTCTTTTCTGAAATGTGTCTGCCTGCATACATAAGTAAAGACCGTATGTAAGAAGTGTATAAAAAATAAAGCGAAAGAACTTAAAATACAATCTTATAAAGACATAAAGAATCTGCAATAAGATGTAGTTTTGATGTAATATTCGTACAATAATGCATAACAATAAACTTTATATGTCAAAATAGTCTAGGATACAGGGTGTTGGGAAAAATGAGTGTTATTTGGGGCTACATAAACATTTTCACGTCTCTTTTCGGCATTTCGGTTATTTTGTGACATGTATTGCATTGCATTGTGATCATCAAAACTGCGCCAGAAAAACTATATCTGAAACTGCTGCGACAATTCAGACACGAATTCTGAAGAAGACGAATAGTTTCAAAATAGTTTTCGAATTTTGAAATTACAGATGTTCGAATCTCGATTAGGACTTAAGCTGCAAATTCTCTTACCACTATGCCATATATATGGCTTTACATACATGACATGGTATTTATAACCCTTTAGTCAGGACTACAACCTGGCTTCTCAAACCCCTTATATTGTGTGTGTTAATTTTATACATGAGTGGAGGGACCTGCAGTTTAAAGTTGACTCCAAACGACAACTTATTTGAAAAACTTTTGATGTAATTTTATTTATCCACGGAGTTTTTGCGAGAAATCTGCTGAGAGGAAGTCATCGAAGAAATATTTTTTCTATACTATATGGCTGACCTGGAGTTTGAACCGTTTTTCGCGTTTAATAAGAAAACACATTGCCTACTAGACTACGGCGACTAAATACATATATGACTTTACGATGAAGAGTAGGATGGACGGAGATAACGAGCCAGTCGACGCTTAACTTCACATGGATTCCTTGAAGCGAAAGCAGACGGATCTGGCCAAATATGCATACATGCGGAACAAAATTTGAGTTAAACCAGACCAGAGAAATCTCATTACGGTTACATAGAAACATTGGGCTCTGGGTGCAATAGCTTGGATGTAGGTTGTACCTAACAGCGGTACCTAGCAGCAGTTAGGTTCTGCAGAACACGAGAACAGACAGGTCTTGTGAAATAACAGGGGTACACGCAGAACAAAATTGAAGTGAACCCATTACCAGAGAAATCTCAGCTACAAGGGGACACTGGTCTCTGGGTGCACTACAGCTTCTGCAGAAGCCTTGACGATGAGGTAGAATATTTCACCTTAGAACATCTTCACTAATACTATCAAGCTCTTGGAAACATAATTTCATGGGCGTAGAGAATTTATTGACAGTACATGTTAAGTTAAATCTGATTGCTAAATAATTCATACCTATCGGCATGGATGAGAGAGGCCCACGAGGAATTAGGATGGTATCATGGCATAGGAAATATCAACGTTACAATAAACCCAAGTAAATTGTGGCTATTAAAGGGGCTACTAATTTAACCTGACCTCGCCTACAAGCCAGTACCTTTTTATAAAGGGTGTTGTTTGCCTAACTTTAATCGCACTTAACAAGATTATTGTGGTCTTCTCATCGCAGGCACTTCCTGTGGTATTATTGAGTTCTGTTTTTTTGGTGATAATCATTTACCCATGAACTTTACCAATTATGACGCTTTTAAGCAAGCCAGGATCAAGTTTTTTTCAAAGAAGCAAGATCCACTACTATGGCCTAATGCATCAGGTATGCTCATTGTGCAATAGAATTCACAATAATACACTATAAAATGCCTGCGTACGTATTTCCCAAGAGAAAAACTTTACTTATGCAGTGTGTTGTGTGGAAGTGTTCGGAATTTGGTCAAAAAACCATGACCTGCGTCATTATTAGCTTCAATTATATTCTAAAAATGTAAGAAATATTAATTAGAGGAAATCAAACCCCGAAAATTAAGATTTTCTGTCATCGTGTTTTAAAAATTTATTATTAGACTGGGACGCCAACCATTTACTTTGTTGCAATACATTTTCAATTTCCTTTCCATAATTTACAATCAATTTGTTTTTCCCTTTTGTTTTCCTCAACCATATTTATTCTGTCTTGTTAAGAAACCAAAAAAGTGTACATTTCATGCAAAACACCCATAAGTTACCCGCACTTTATGACAAAATCAACATAAGAAAACAGGCAAAACAGACTTCAACGTCAGTTTTGTAGGTAGGGAGACGTAGATTTGATTTATACGATAAAATAAATCAGATTTAATAGAAGTGATAAATAGACGTTAGAAGAAAAACCACATAAAACCGTCCAGGCAATACGTACTCGTATATAAAATGCATGGAGGATGGATGTAAACATCAGCATCACATTGCATTGCTTCTTTCTAATCCCTGAAAAATTGAATTTTCATTGAAGTCACCCACTGAGGAAGTCTATTGAAAATGTTTCGTTTAAAAATTTTGTTTGTATAAGTTTTTCACGTTTTTTTTTGTTAGATTTAAATCGATTGTTTTTTGTTAGAGTTTGCGATAAAAATTCAATTAAAAATTAGTGTTGCTTTTCGATTTTTTTAAATGGAGCTTGGAATATAAAAACTTAATTGGCTAATATTCACATATTAATTTGAATTTAAATGTTTTAATTAAATTTTATTTTATTTATGAAATATTTTAATGGCTTATAACCTGGTAAATACGTTTCTATGGATGGCCTTATGACATGGTAAATAATTAGAAGTTTCCACCAGTATTTTGGTTTCATATGTTTTATTCCCTTTTTGTTCCTTTTCCCTTCTTTTTATTAAATAATTGCCTTGTATCGTATTTTTTGTAAATCAGCAAGTGACACTGTGGGTAGCGGAGACTCAAACTTTTGTTTTGTAATTACAATGCGAGGAGGTTTGAGTCTTGAATCAGACTAGCACTTTAGGCTGAGAGAACACTTGATCAGAATGGAGATTATTTCGAATCCAATATGTTGATCCTATGATGTTGAGAATGAATTATCAGAATTATATTCGGAATCTGTGGTGCATGAAAACACCGAAAAAGAAAACAACTGGATTCATGTCGGGTGCTATGCGGAGTTATTTTTGTTTTGAGACCGAATATCGTCCCTTTACATGCTAGCGGGATTACTGACTTAATTGGTCTTTACAACCCCTTAGGCAGGTATACGACCTATCTTCTCACATCATCCGTGTAGTGTGTTTTAAATTTATCCATGAGTGATAGGCCCTACAGTTTAAAGTCGACTTCAAACGACAGATTTTTTTTGGGAACTTTTAATAGTAATTTTATTTATACTCTCTAGGAAATTGCCGAAGAACTATTTGGTTTTTTTATTTTGTGTTGTTCGACATGCCTGAGCCAGGGATTGAATCAAGTTCTCGCTTATAATAGGCGTCCAATTAGACTACGGCAATAGTTTAACAATCCTTCATCAGGAGCTGCCATTACGGCTGCTATCAGATTTATTTGTCTACAAGTGCCATCAAGCAATCCTGACTGACTTTTATTTTCAATAATTAATCAGCAGAACCAAAATTATAATGGCTCCCAAAAAAACGTTTTGGATTAACCATTCACTGATTCCCTAGTTTGTGCTTTTAGCTTATGCCGACAAATCTGTAACTTTTGAAGCATTGCCAAGGCAATATTCAGGACACCATTTCTGCCATACTGGCAGATTTATCGAAAAAAGTAAACAGGAATTGGGTGGATCGAATAGATCATAGCCTCGGCAGACGTACTTGTGTATAACGAAATAATAATTAAAAAATAATTGCAACGTAATGATTTAACAGTAGCCGCCGTAGTCTAGTAGGTAGTGTGTTCGCTTATTAGCCGTAAAGCCCGGGTTCAAGCTCCAGGCCAGACATCAGAATGAAATATGAAAAAAAATATATATATTTCTTCGACGATTCTTCTCAGCAGAGTTCTGGCAAAAACTCTGGGAGTAAATAAACCTGTCAAAATCTGTCCTTCGCAGCCGACGTTAAACTGTAGGTCCCGCCACTCAAGTATAAAATTAAGGCACACAACATGAGTGGTGTGAGAAGCTAGGCGTAATCCTGACTGAAGAATTGTAATGGCCCATTATGTATGTATGTATGTATGTAATGATCGAATATATTGCACTACAAAAATTATTTCGACCTAACATCCTATACTACCATAGATGTACAGTGAGGGTTAAAAGAGACTGGACGCTATAAATAAAATTCTAACATTTACCAAACTCAACTTTTACCATTTAAGGAGAGTGCCCGAAAAACTTTGACAATATTTCGAATTTTTTTTTTTGTAATTTTTGTTTGTTTCAATTTTAAAAACTGGCAATGAAACAATTTTAAAATAAAAATAACAGTAATTTATTAATGTACAGTTTCTTTTGACGCTCACTGTATCACATAACTTGTTTAACTTACTACAAAATGTGTGAAGTATTAGCGGCATATGTATGTATGTGCACTATTTATTAAAGTTTTCTTTTGTAATTGACAAAAACAATATGGCTAATGAAATAGGTTCTTAAATTACAGTTCAATTGTTCTGTTATTTATTTTGATTTCTATCGATTAATATGATCTTCAACAATTAATCAAAACAATTAAATCGTTTAAACCATGTACTCATTTGGCAGACACATTTTCGTATTTGTTTTGTCGTTTTGTGTATGTACTCGTATTCGATCATAAAGTAAATTGTATGTCTTATCAGTGTGACACATATATTTTTCAGATAAATACTAATAAATAGCACCACTCGATTAAATTTAGAAGCAACCAGAAAAAAAAAATACATATGAAACGAAAGAATTTTTTTAGCCGGCTACCAACTCCACAATTGATAACACAATTTACTAGAAGTGAAACATCAGACTACATACATCACCACATAGTATGTGAGTTAAATGTTTTAAATTATTTTTGTAGGGCATTAAGATATCTGATACTGTATTTTATTTGGTGTTATGCATGCGTGTATGTATGTACATATGTTTCGCATAAAACATTTTGTATTCGTATGTAGGAATTTTATTTAAAATAAATATTTTATGGCGGGTCTGATAAAAAACAAACAACAACATAAAACCACGCATTCTACTGTGACATAGTAACCGATAAAGTTTGTTATTAAAAGCGAAATAAAAATCGGAAGTGACCAAAAAAAAAAAAATTGAAAATCCCAAACATACTCGTACTGTTTAGAAGAGGGCGCACCTACTTCAATAAGCTGTAAGCCAGCAACCAGCAACCCCAGTCATCACAACGAACACGTATTCAGTTCATTTTAATCATTTTTCATATGCAAGATAAAAATCAAAGAAATTATTTGTCTTTGATTTGATTTCTGTTCTATGTGTGTGTTTGTGTGTGTGTTTGTATTTCTTCTAACATCTGGCCATAATTGAGTTCAATTAATTGTAAATGAATTGAACAATAACATGTTGTAGGGGAAGCTACTTCTTGTACTCGTACAACATACAACATACAACAAATATGCATGTATGTTAAACACCCGTTTGCTGCATGCCAAGACATTACATACTCTATACTTTAAAAGCTTAGAAGTAAAAAAAAGGAAAAAAAAAATTAGAAAAAAAACATGTAAAACGTTATGTAACTGTCAGAGCTGAGGCTGACATAAATGTTGTTTGGCACATGGACATGTCCACAAAGGACTGTTGGATAAATTAAATCAAAATACTCCACTAATAGATATTAATGGACATGACATTTTGCAATTTGTCGAAAGATCTATGTGAAGTAATTTAAAGGCAAATATTAATTGAAAAAAAAAAAATTAATTGAAACTGAAATTATAAAAAAAATTTTAAATTCATGCTAGGAAATCTTATGATGAGAATATAGCCTTTGAATTATGCATTAAATATATGTTTTAGGGGTAATATATAGGGAAATACAAGCAATATACAAGGAAGCTATTGGTAACATCCAATTCATATTCAAAGTAGATTCACATTCTTATTCACGTCCTGTCGTCCTGCTTCATTAATATGTCATCTAGTAGACATGGTATATTGTTTGAAACATGGAAACTGGGTTATGAAACGTCTTTTAATTCATTACAGCTTTATACAAGGAACTCGTTGCTTCGTATTTGAATAGTTTTTCCTGCAGAAATTTTCCTATCATCTGAATGCTGCTGACTTACTTCATTGAGCATTACAACTCTTTAAACAGGATTACAACCTAGTTTCTCAATTTTAATTATTTGAAAACGGCGAGACCTACAGTTTAACATTAACTCCGAAAGGCAGATTTGAGAAACTCTTTCATGATAATTTTATTTACTCTGAGAATTTTTTTTTGCCAAAAGAGTGTAGAGAAGAAGTGGCCGAAGAATTTCTCTAATATTCCGTTTTGTTCAAGATGTTTGATCTCGAGGTTAAACCGGGGATTCCTGATTAATAAGCCAATACACAACACGACTACGGCGACTTCAAGTCGTAGTAATTAACACGTTAAGCGCCATGTCCGTCATATGTGTCTGACGCTAAGAAGTTCTACATGTGTGTGTATTTCTGACATGGCGATTTGGTAGACGGCCACGTCAATCACAGATGTCCGACGCAAACGACGCTGTGTTCAAAACAACAGGTTAATACTTGTTGTATCTTGTTCAGATGCGTCAGACATGTAAGACTGACACGGCTTTGCGAGATAAAGTTTTAATATAGGGCCATGTCAGTCTTATATATGTATGTGTGACATAAAAAATAGTGTTTTTCCGGGAATTTTGGCAAAAAAAAAAGGTTTTCTGTGATACATTAAGTTTCCTTGATACATTTTTAACTAAATTATCTAATAAAGTTACCATGGCCCATGTGAAAATTTTTCTGATATTATCGTGGCGATTAACGTGTTAAACTTGTATGTGAATTTCGTTGAGAACAACAGAATGAGTACCAGAGAATATTATATGAACTAATATACCTAAAACTTTAGGCAATTATGGGGCAGATATTAATTTAAGTTGTCGGAGTCTAGTAGGTAGGGTGTTGGCTTGTTAGGCGTGAGGACACTGTTCAAACTCCAGATTCGTCAACTCCAACAAAATTAAATTTTAATATTTCTTTAGCGAATGCTTCTCAGCAGATTTCTGGTAAAAACTCTGAGAGTAAATAAAATTGCTATGAAAAGTTTCTTAAAAATCTATCATTCAGAATTGTCTTTAAATTGTAGGTCCCGCCGCTCATGTGTCCAATTAAGTTATATAACATAAGTGGTGTGAGAAGTTAGGTCGTAACTCCCTAACTGAAGGGTTGTAATGACCAATTATGTATGTGTATACATATGTATTAAAAGAGTTATTTATTTATGGTGGTTTGAATCAACTAAAACTCGATTTTTCTCAAATTTTAGAATTAAGGTTTCTTGTTACTTTGATCAAACTTGTTCCATATCACATAGTATTGTTACCGGTCTGATGTCGGGATTAGGTTTGTCTCCCAATGCACATACATACATACATAATTTTCCATTACAACCCTTCAGTCAGGATTACGGTCTAGCTTCTAACACCACTCATGTTGTGTGCCTCAATTTTATACTCTAGTGGCGGGACCTACAGTTTAACGTCGACTCCGAACGACAGATTTTTGAGAAACTTTTTCATGGCAAGTTTACTCTCAGAGTTTTGCCAGAAATCTGCTGAGAGGAAGTCGCCGAAGAAATATTTTTTTTTTCATATTTCGTTTTGATGTCTGGCCTGGGGCTCGAACCCGGGCTACGGCGACTACAACGACTACTTGGACTTCGAGGAGCTGGGATAACTTTGATTTATTCGTCTATCTTTATCTAGGATTAGTTACTAAACGTTTTTACTTGTTGTTTGCAATGTATGTGTGCGTTAATTTTATACGTGAGTGGCGGGACCTACAGTTTAACAATGAGGACCATACGGGCGAATAAAAATGTGCAGCCTCTTACGTGCACAATAATTTCGAACAAATTTGTGAGTTTCATTTGCATCATGATTGAAGTATTAAATCATACGTTTTTTTAAGCAACAAATACTTGCTAATTTTGTATTAATTTTTATTTGTTTATTTCACCACATAATTATGGTTAAAACACCGTAAATTCTTGATTAATTTTTGTTTGTTTGTTTTCTCTTTTTATTTCGAGAAGCAATGATCAATAGCCAATATTCGTATTTTAATGGAACGATCAATGAGTCATTTTAAAACTTTAAATTAAATTAAATTGAAATGAATGATTGAATGACTAAATAAGGTGTATAAATTACGATTATGCGATGACTGATTGACTCTGCCTCCATAAGCCAAACAAAGTAACTAAAAGTAGAGGACCACATGGTGTAAATCATGCACTTGCAATTCGAAATTTATTTTCTGTTTTCTTATTCTCACTTGTCTCGTGGTTATATTTAGTAGCTTTACAAGCCACATTGCTTGTTTATAGTAAAGTTGACATAACAACAAAGTAAACAAATAAATTAATGAATAACTGAATCAATGAGTAAATGAATGAATGAATGAATGAATATGTATGAATGATTGTCTAAATAAATTTTAAGGAAAACCCTACAACTAAATGAATGAATGAATGAAAGAAAATAAACTAAAAGTGCCAGACAGTTGACTACGTTCCCGTCAAAACATAGATTTACAACAATGCCAATAACAATAAGAATACAATATATTATGTATACAAAAATAAAAACCAACAAGTTTAGAACTAAACAATTACGAAACGTAATTATTCAAACTAGTGACAGTTTCTTGTAAATTGAAAAGACATTTTCATTCATTCATTCTTGTTTTGTATGATTATTGGTAGTCAGACACTTTGCCAACCAGCCAACTAGACAGTCATTCAGATAGTTAATCATGGCAGTTGGATAAGAGTTTTGCACTGCACTAAATACATATACGTATATGTGTGGTAATAAAATACTCTATACAATATGCTAAACATGATTGTAAGAAATTTGCATTTGCAAATGGATTTGAGTGTAGAATTGAAAACGCAATGAAAAGAAAAATTTTCCTACATGAGATTATACGTATACGACGTATATTCTCGTATACGACGTGTACTCTTGTATAGAAGTATATTCTCGTATACGACGTATATTTTCGTATACGACGTATATTCTCGTATAAGACGTATATTCTCGTATACGACGTATATTCTCGTATACGAAGTATATTCTTGTATAGACGTATATTCTCGTATAAGACGTATATTCTCGTATAGACGTATATTCTCGTATACGACGTATATTCTCGTATACGACGTATATTCTCGTATACGACATATATTCTCGTATATGACGTATATTCTCGTATACGACGTATATTCTCGTATACAATATACATTCTCGTATACAACGCATATTCTCGTCCATTAATGCGGAGAATTTCTCATTCATATGAGGATTTTTAATCCTTCGTATAAGTTTGAGAACATTGGAAATCGTTGGAAATTGTATTACAGTGCACTAGATTCACTGAATCATTTGTTTGTTTTTTGAAATTTTATTAATGATTTGTACTATATTTACATATATTCTTCTCTGTTTTGTCCTTTTATCAGATAATTTAATTGAAAATTTCTTTTTATTTTCTCTTTGCAGGTAAATTATTTAAGGATTATGAAACAGTTTTTGGATTTTAATTTGTAGCTCAAAAAATAATGTGTAAGTAAACAAACCTATGAATTGCTATTAATTACACTGCCATACTACTACTGTAAGGTTCAACTTCGTTAACAGATAAGATAGATAAGAGGAAGACTGATTGCCTTCTATCCTTAAAACGCATGCATTTTTTGAAATTACTTTTGCAGTTTTGTTGTATGTCTGAGAAAGTCGTCTTAGTCTAGTAGGTAGTGTATTGGCTTATTAGACGTAAGGCCATGGTTTAAGAACTAGGTCAGACATCTCGACAAAAAAAATTTTAAAATCTCTTCGGCGACTTCTGGATGACTCCTGGGAAACCACTGGCATTAATGAACGAGAATATACTTCAAGCTGACATTCGTTAAGAACTTGATTGTAGCCTGTCTCTGCAAGTAAATTATGATATTTTCAAGGAAAATCCAACCTCCCTACAAGCTTGTATTGTGTGTGTACTAATTTCATACATGAGTGGCGGGACCTACAGTTTTAAAGTCGATTCCGAACGACAGATTTTTTAGAAACTTTTTCGTGGCAATTTTATTTACTCTCACAGTGTTTGCCAGAAATCTGCTAAGAGGAAATCGCCGACGAAATATCATATTTCGTTTTGTTACCTGTAGGTGGGTTTGCACCGAGGTCTCATGTTTAATAAGCCAACATACTACCTACCAGACTATTCTACTACTACTATTCTACTACTACTGCTACTACTACTGCTACTACTACTACTATTTTACTACTACTACTACTATTCTTCTACTACTACTACTACTACTATTCTACTACTACTACTACTATTCTACTACTACTGCTATTCTACTACTACTACTACTACTACTATTATACTACTATTCTACTACTACTACTACTATTCTACTACTACTACTATTCTACTACTACCACTACTATTCTACTACTACTACTACTATTCTACTACTACCACTACTATTCTACTACTACTACTACTATTCTACTACTACTATTCCACTACTACTATTCTACTACTACTATTCTACTACTACTACTACTATTCTACTACTACTACTACTATTCTACTACTACTCTACTATTTCATTTTACCCTCTGGTAATATTGATTCGTCACCAAAATCAAGACCCCGTCGATTCTCTTGTCAGGTTACGTCAAAATTGTGTTTTTGAGGATAATCCCCTAACACTATAGCATTTCAGTTATTATTGAAATACCGCCATAAATGTGAGAAAATGTTTTTGAAAACTAACTCAAAAGGAACAATTCATCTGACGTACTTTTTTTTATTGATATTATATTTCGGACGTAATGGCCAGGTCGAAGCATTCTCATGATATACAAATGAAATCATGGTTTCATGTACTGTTTCTTTAACTTTCCTTTCGAAACCTAAAAATGGCTAACCCTTTACATAGATTTTGTATTTGAATCTGATAGTAAGCGAGCTATAATTTATAAATGTAATGACAGTTGACAAATTATACGTATACTCTACACAGTAGAATTGTAAAATTGTCTTAAAATCTTGCAACATTGTATTACAAACGTCACTAGCCATTTACAAATATATTCCCCAAGGCACTATTGGAAAGACTAATATTACTGCCATTTATTAATTATAGAGTGAGTGAAAACACGAACGCAAACTTACGAGATTTATTTTATTTTGTTTTGTTTTTGTAACAGAAATAGATGAATTATAGGTTTTAGAATTAAAAAAGAAAGATAGAGAGAGCAAACAAAAAGCAACAACTACAACTTTGTTATTAGAAAGGAAATAAACAGTTCCAATGTAAGATGACTGTTGAGTAAAAATTATTGCTTGGTGTAGAAATTAGTAACTGTTCCCTGGCTGTGTTTTAATGTAAGTTATGTACAGAGATGGATAACTTAAATTGCTTAACCTTCTAAAACTGGGTTTATTATTGAAAGTTGAAAGTAGCACGAAATTTTATTTATACGCCATGTTTATACCATACTGAAGCGAACGTTTCATTGCTTCTATTCGAAAGAAAATTCTTTTTAATAATCAGCTCTGAATTAATAAAATCTATTCGTGTATTTTGGGATAAACTATTAAGAGTTTTTATTCATTTAACGCTGTCTATTCAATTTAACTTGAAATAAATACTTAAGCCAATGAGAGTGTTATACAAAAATGATTAAAATGCTTGTGTTCTGCCTCCATTGGAGCCTATAATATTTAATAAACTGTTATACAATTTCATTATGTATGAATTAATCTGTTAAATTGATGTCAATTAGACTAAGAAAAAAACCTTGTAAAGTCATAATAATAATACATAATAATCTCTATTTCCATCTAAACGTGGTACACGTACACACGATGCACAGGCATAGGTAGGATAACACAACTCCAGTTCTGTATTTTTTATTAATAAAATTGCCCATAGAAAGTTTAAAGATCCCTAGTGTACTCAGACAACATATTTGGTCTGTATTTTACCCTGAATTTTTTAAGTGTTGCATGCATTTTTCTAATGCCGACAGTTTCCAACGGATTAAAATTGTACACACATAAAATGAAAATCTTTAGTATTTATTAGATACGAGATATGTATTTAATTCCGATGGGGGTAGCGAAGCACACCGGGTATTAGCTAGTATCAACATAAAAAGTAGCCTATAACTCCTTCCAGACATACAGGAAGATACTGTGAAAATTTCAAGAAAATCGGTTCAGCCGTTTAGTCGTCTATAAACTTCAAACATACAAACATACAATCAAACACACATTCATTTTTATGTATAAGATATTGGGTTAGAATCCTCTTTGAAAATTAGGATCGTTCAGAGTCGGCGTTAAACTGCAGGTCCCGCCACTCAAGTATAAAATTAATGCACACACCATGAGTGGTGTGAGAAGCTAGGTAGTAATCTTGACTGAAAGGTTGTAATAGCCAATTATGTATGTATGTATATTGTAGTTTCTAAATAGAGTAGGAATGTTATCATTCACTATCTCATCTACTTGATATTCTCCTACCCTGTGAACAACATGTGCACTTAAATTCAAAAGAGTATTAAATTATAATCCTCTCTTGAAGCATCGAACGTAAGAGAAAACAATATTTTATTATTTTTATTTTGTCTTTATATATGTATTCCTTAATAAAATGCTTTGCTTCTATTTAATCATATCAATCATACAAAAAAAAAATGTAAATATTTATGTTATCTTTGACGTCATTAATTAAATATAAAGCATTTTGTTATTATTGTTTGAAATTTATTGAAAAATATGGGGAAACATGTTGCCATATGTTAGATCTTAAGAATTGTTTGTTGTACGCAATTCATACATAAGTGACAAATTTTTATTTGAAATTAAATTCCTAAAAAAAAGGAATTTTTTTTCTTTTCTATTTTTTTCTAATTTTATTTGCAATTTAGATAACCACACAAATGAAAGATGTTCTTTGTAAATAATTTGCGTGTCACTCAATAGAATTTTATAGAGAAACCGGAAGAGGGATTTATTTAGAACTTAAAGTGAAGTTACAGGAAGTGGTTGATCGCGTCAATAAGGAAATTCAATTGATTTGATATTCAAATTGAGGAATTGACAGGCATTCGGATTTCTATGAAATTTGTCTGCGTCTGTAAATTCATCAATGCCAATACATTGGGTCTCTTTTCGAATTGACAGTTAAATGTAAAGAAAGAAAACTTTTTATAGCAAATGTATTAAGTAATCTAGGCATATCTTGCTATCTAGAACGTTTGCATCAAACTAGTTAATGTCAGAACTAAATATTCTGTACACCTGCAGATAAAAACATCATCTAGCTGTACCATGCGCCCGTTGCTGCGCCACCAACTAAAATAAATTTGAAGGAAAGACATTATACAAATATCCACTTAATATTGAATCATTTTATTGATTTTGTTTCCAGTTGTCCAGATGATTCAGACGAACGTGCCTGAGTAGTACGCATTCGACCAGTTTCTAATTTCACTTCTCGTAGTTCAAGTGATTCATGCGAACGGGTCTCAGAGGCATGTGCTCAAAGATTTTCCAGTCTCAATGCTCGTTGCTCGTCTGAGTCTGAGGCTCGTAATGTTGTTTTCTTCCGTGCTTGAGGTATAGGTCGACCAATTGCTTGTCATCCATTTTGAATAATATTCAGTGGCGCCATCTATCAAAAATCGGTCATACTAACTTAGAAAAACTCGTCGGCTCATGAGAGCAACAACTTTGCTAAAGGTCATAACATGGTTAAATGCACAGTTTACGATTTAAATAATTTTTAGTAATTTTCAGTGGCGCCACCTGTCGGATATGGGTCATACCAACTTAGAAACCTTTCGCGGCTCTTTCGCAAAAACTTTGCTAAAGATCATAACATGATGAAATGCACAGTTTACGATTTAATTCATTTTTAGTCATTTTTAGTGGCGCCACCTGTCGGATATTGGTCATACCAACTTACGATTCTATAATTTACATACAACCAAACATTAATTTTTATATAAATAGATAGATATGCCACATTTATTGCATATTCATACAAGCGATCTTAATCCAAGAGATAATAGCTACTTACATCACATTAGTAAGATTTTTACTGTTCGCTAGGAAAATTGCAAAAAGAGAGTATAGGCCGCTCCAGAAATAAGAATTTTTACCTTTTAGACAGGCAGTTTGCGCATAGATACAGTAAAATACGAAGACATGTCGCTACAGCTCTATGAATTACCTCCTGATGTATACTTCATTAGTGCTTCTCAGAGGATCTTACTTATCTTCACAATGAAGTGATGTTAATGGGTGGAAGTGGCACACTAACTGAAGATTTCAACTTATAACTTCTCCTATAAAGGAGACGATTAGTTTCGTACTCTATATACCCGTCCACTTTTTGGATTCCAAAAAAGGATATCGGCCGTGTGATAAGATCAATATCAGACTTAGTATCTCCAAACCATTCATTCTTCATTCTTTCTCGCTTAGCTAATCATGTACAAAAAGTGCAACTCAATTCGACTTGAATTGTGAGAATGATACGTTCCAAGCGATTGCATTGCACACATATGTACATACATACATACATAATTGGCCATTACAACCCTTCAGTCAGGATTACGGCATAGCTTCTCACACCATTCATGTTATGTGCCTTAATTTTATACTTGAGTGGCGGGACCTACAGTTTAACGTCTACTCTGAACGACAGATTTTTTAGAAACTTTTTCATGGCAGGTTTATTTACTTTCAGAGTTTTTGCCAGAAATCTGCTGAGAGGAAGTCGCCGAAGAAATATTTTTTTTTTTCATATTTCGTTTCGATGTCTGGCCTGGGGCTCGAACCCGGGCTTTACGTCTAATAAGCGAACACGCTACCTACTAGACTACGGCGATTTTTTCTCGCTTAGCTAATCATGTATAAAAAGTACAACTCAATTGAATTGTGAGAGTGATACGAGTACGTTCCAAGCGATTGCATTGTGCTTTATTTAATTATGGTCAGAATCTTCAAATTTTTGTGACATGGTTTGAAACAAAACTGAAGGCATTCGTGGACCTGCAGTTTTCCATAACAAAGTTTCATTAAAATATTGGCTGATCATCTCTATGCGGTAAGCATCGTAGAATTTTGTTTCCACGGCGTTGTGCAGTGGATGGTATCTTAGAAGTACGAACACAAACGAAGTGGTTTCTATGTATGTGTTGAAACCTCAACCAGAAACATGTTAGATTACTTTTGCACTAAGATGTACACTTCTGCACGAAATAAATTGTTTAAAAATATTTTCAAAATAAATGTTGAATTACTTATTGTGGCCCGAAAGCTACATTTCTTTATACTATATTCACACATGCGCATTATTGAGCTCAATATTTCATATAAAGTTTCAATTATTGCGCAATTTTTTTTATTGTTATTGAGTTATAATATTGAGTAAAACTTAAAATACAGCACTGTTCTAAGTACGTTCAGTGAGCATATTACAGTTTTCCGAACATAATGTTGTTGAAGTAACCAGATGTTTTGCTTACGAGCTGTCAAATGAATATTGCTTATATTATGTCTGAACACTTAAAATATTGTACTCAAATAACTGAATATTGGCTCAATAAAAGTACATGTCTGAACATAGTATTAGTGAGGTAACTAATGGTGAAGCACAGCGATTTTTTAATTTTAATTTTTCTTTTTATTTACTCACCAATCTAAAGTCAGGGTTTTCGAATCTAAAAATAAATAAAGAAAATTTGATTGTTAATAAAAAAAAATTGTTACTTTGAATATAATTTAAAGAGTATGTTTGTATGTACATACATTGTTTCATGCTAACGCCTGCAATAAGTTTTAGCTCTAAAAAACATGCAGCTTCTCTATGCCATTATGAAGAATTTTTATTTTGCATTTTGCAACAATTTTTTGTGTAATTTCCCTCAAATATCATCACATCACATGCATGTAAAACAATTTTACAACAGAACAAACTATTAAACACTATAATTTGTGTCTGTCAGTCATTAAGATTGATATAGACATGCTTCAAGTACATATATGGTATACAGGGTGTGACCTGAGGATTTATTTTGTCTTAAAGAATGTAAAGTATTTTCCATAAAGTACCAAACATGGCCTTGGTAGTGTCTATTAAATGTGCAATTCAGTCACTGAACCCAACATCAACATACAAAGTTGCTTATTTTGTTGAAGTATTATTATAAAAAGTACTATCAATCCGTATTATGGGAATTGTTGTAACATTACTGCATACGAGGTGGCCATTTAAATTCTGTGATCTAATGTTTTATAGACAAATTCAAAATGATCGACAGCTGTATGCAAAAAAGGCTGACAGCAGCAGATGATAAATAAAGCATGTCTTTCTAGAAAATGTTCATGTACAAAGGTTAAGATAAATTCCAGACCAATATCTCTCCAACTGAGTACATTTTCCACAATCTAATCTAGTTGTAGTCGCCGTAGTCTAGTAGGTAGTGTGTTCGCTTATTAGACGTAAAGCCCGGGTTCGAGCTCCAGGCCAGACATCAAAACGAAATATGAAAAAAAATATTCCTCTCAGGAGATTTCTGGCAAAAACTCTGAGAGTAAATAAATCTGCCATGAAAAAGTTTCTCAAAATCTGTCGTTCGGAGTCGACGTTTAACTGTAGGTCCCGCCACTCAAGTATGTATGTAATTTAGTTGTCTAACAAGTTATCCCAATATTGTGTACACCTCTACCATTATTTAGTATTTCATCGATAATGCCAAGCGGTTGCTACTGGAAAATATTGTCAGGAGCAAGGCACGTTCGATCAAATCGTAATCGATTGCTTAGATTCCTAAAATGAACATGTTTTATGGCCTACTTAATCCAAGCCACTGCCGGATCCCATAAAATTAAAGACCAACTGGACAAAATTCGTTGATTCGCCGTAGTCTAGTAGATAGTATGTTGGCCGTGAGGCCACGGTTCAAATGTCAGGTCAGATATCTCGAACAAAGCGGAATGTGAAGGAAAATATTTCTTTGGCGACTTCGTCTTAGCTGATTTCTGGCAAAAACTCTGAGAGTAAGTAAGAATTAGATCCCTAGAAAAGGAATTTTTAGGCCTCCTTAATCCAAGCCATCGGCCGATCACATAAGATGTCTGAATTTAGATCAATTGGACAAAATTTGTTGACTCACTCTACTCGTACTCTAGTAGATAGTGTGAGGCTACGGCTCAGCCCCCAGCTTAGCAATGTCAAACGAACACGAAATATGAAAAAATATTTCCTCGGCGACTATCTCTCAGCAGATTTTTGGTAAAAACTCTGAAAGAAAATTAAATTGCCATGATAAGATTATGATAGAATCTGTCATTCGGAGTCCATTCTAAACTGTAGGTCTAGCCGCTCATGTATTAAATTTATCACACACAACATAATTGGTGTGAGAAGCTAGGTCGTAATCCCGACCGAAGGGTCGTAATGATCAATTATGTATGAATGTACGTATGTATGTATGTATGTATGTATGTATGTATATATGTATGTATGGATAAAATTCTGAAGACTAGTGAAAATGATACTGTCCAATTTCTTTAGGTCTTTCGATGAGGGTTGTTCACTTGCGGTATCCTTTAAATTCCAGCTGACGGTACACAATATTTAAAGTCTTTGATTCAGATGATCCTTTTATTTAATTAAGTCTTTAATCTGTTCCGATCTATACATACATAATACATAATTGGTCTTTACAACCCTAAAGTCAGGATTACGGCCTAGCTTCTCACACCACTCATGTTGTGTGCCTTAATTTTATACTTGAGTGGCGTGACCTACAGTTTAACGTCGACTCCGAAAGGCAGATTTTTAAGAAACTTTTTCATAGCAGGTTTATTTACTCTCAGAGTTTTTGGCAGAAATCTGCTGAGAGGTAGTCGCCGAAGAAATATTTTTTTTTTCATATTTCGTTTTAATGTCTGGCCTGTGGCTCGAACCCGGGCTTTACGTCTAATAAGCAAACACACTTCCTACTAGACTACTTCCGATCTATAGGGCATAGACTACTTTTAAATTTCTAATCAGTCTACAAGTTCAATATAATCCTTTGCTAGTGTAGGGTAAATAGCTACCAACTTCTTAGGAACTGTTTTTACAATTTATCTTCATTGAATTGTTTACCGTCTCGTCTGCTATAATGGAATTTATTTTGCAACTCACATGAAGAAAAAAAAAAAATCAGGAGAATAAATAAATAGCAAATTATCAAAAACAATGAACTTCACATATGTATGTTCCCCCTTCGGCCACCACCCTAAATATCTTCACGTCCTCGGGTGCCACCATAAAATCTAAAAATAGCATTAAAATTGCATTGAAAACGCAATGTATTACGAAAAAAAACAACCAATACAATATAAATAAAATATAAACACACACCGAACAGGAAATCAAGCAACTGCAAATAGTGAACTTGACCTTGGCAATATCCCCGTCATTAATGACTTAAAACAACAATAACATGCAACTTTCCAACCAAGCAGCAGGCCACAGTCACTAAAACTTACTCGCACCCAAAACCACAGGCTAATATTAGCCATGGCAACCACTAATTGTTGCAAACATGTCAAGTAGCCACAACAAATCTGTTGAAATGTAAAAACAACAACAAATACCATTAAGTTGACTAGAAAAAATGCCATAAAAGTTAAATAAATTTAATAAAAACATACATGGAAAAAAATCCTTTCGAATAATTTTTAGACTTTTTGTAAATTCTTTAACTTGTTTTCATAAAAATTAAAAGAAAACATCATCAACATTGACCAATTAATAGTTGTTGGTTTTAATGCCTATGATAAAAATTTAAGATATGAATTAAAGAGTTACCAAATTCTGAGAAATTTTAGAGCAGATTTTAGATTAATGAGCAACTGCTCCTGAATGGTTTTTTGCCATATCCTTGCGATTTCAATTTCTGTTATTGTCATAGTGGTATCACATAGTGTGTGCGACCTAAGTGTGTCCGCTCATGACTCCATCGAGGCAACAGCCACTTCTACCTACCTACCAACTGTCATTGAAATACTACGATTTGACAATGAAATCTCCGGAATGGTATTCTTTGAAATTCTTTTTCTTCCTTTAAGAAACAGTTGATCAAAGCATGTCCTTCGCATTCTCATTATTTCTATTCTTTTTTCCTGTTGCTTTTTTTATACAAGTTTTTTAGGTAAGAAAAAGGGTCCAAAAAGAAAAAAGGTAGAGGATTATAGAATAAAAGGGTTGCCATCTGTCATTGCCTAAAAACAAAATCCTCTTTGAAAATGTATTGAATACAGTGGTAAGGAACTGCATTAGAGTTAGGTAGGTAGAGGTGGCTGTTAACCCGAAAAAGTAGGAATGATGCTTTATTCTTACAACTTGGCAACCAACCCGGTATAATTGCTACATGTACTTTTAATCTCTGAAAATAGTGTTGTTTGTTTTTTTTTTGTTATAGCACATGCCACAATATGTTGCACGGTCGTTATAACTCTTATCGCTTTTCAAAACTTACATTCGACTACACAATCGTTTCATTAACATTATCTGTGTTTAAATAACAACCGGTATTGGTGTTATTATGCTATCTGTAGACGTCTGTCTGTCTGTAGGTACATATGTATGTTTTTGGATCGTGTTTCTTGTTTGCATTCCCCAATTAATTTATTTATTGCAATAACTTATTTGTTGATACATTTTCAACTACTGGGCTTTTAAATATAAAGCATACCCCCCCTCATCCATTTGGGAGCTGCAACCGTCGAACATCAGCATTCAATCAAACGTGTTTTAAACGATTTACTGTTGAAAACTTCATCTTCACATTGGCATTGAAATTCAAACTGGGTGGACTTAACTAGAAACCGAAACCGAAACAGAAACAGAAAAATGAAATAAAATCGTACAATTGCTTTCAAAACAAAACGATAACGATAACGAGATGAGTTGGTTGTTTGAACAAAAAAAATGAATTCCATTTTAATGGCTTTGCAACAAGCAACATCAAGTACAGCAAAATGCTGTCTGTGGCTCTGGAAGCATAAACCAAAGTAGTCGTCTGTCTTTTGCCATATTTTTACAACAATGCGATGGTGTTTTATTACCCAGAATTTGTTTGTGGTTTTTCTTTTCTGTCTCGTTGTTGTAATCAGTAAAATATTGAAAACACTATTGTGGGATGCAGGAGATTTGTTGTTGCTGTTGGTTTAGGCTTTTTGGTTTTCTTTGGAAAAAATAAAATAAAAAATTATTGAAATGTATCTGTAGGTCTGTTTTTTGTTTCGCTGCCAGAGTTGGTTTTTTTAACAAAATCGAAATGTCAATCATTGCATTTGGCAGGTGAATCCGATTTGAGGATAGATGGATGAATGGAACGGTGTCAGTAAATGGTCCGATTGGTTTATTAAATATTGACAATACAAGCCAGAAATGTAACCTTCAGCAGTTTTGATTTATATCTTGGATACAAGAGTTGACACGTAAACAATTTTCAAAAAAATATGACAAAATTAAAGCACGCTATGTGCACATCAAAGATCAGCAATGAGTATTCAAAAAGAAGAGTAGATTCGAATCATGTTCATAATTTCTGATAATTATACGCATTCATACTTATTTTAATATCATACCCATACCACTCATATTCAAAGTTTGAAGTACTCATCGTACTCATACTTAACAATACGCATGATGTTGTTGATTTCGACTCTCCTTTACTCAACATTTGCAAGATCCACAAAATACATATGATTCGCATGCTTTGCTTGCTATCTTTGTCTTTTTCTTTCTCCTTTTTTTTTTAAAATGCAACAACAACTAAGACTGTAAATTTTAATGAATGATTCGAATCACTCGAATCATTTATGAGTATTTATAAGTATTTTTCTAAATTTATGTCTCTGAATGAGTAGTCGTATAAATCAAACATAATTCAAATGTTATGAGTTTGATGTCAACGTTGTACTCATACCCATTGCAACCTGTACTTATAAATCAGTATTGTAGTGAGTACGAATGAATTAGAGTAGTTGAATTACAATACTGTTGACTTACTCATAGTCAAATTTTCATGAGTACTTATGAGTAGCGAAAAAACGATTCATTGCTGGCTGATCTCTGGTGTACATAGAAAAAGTGTATATTTGATGTTAAGTGAGATTATGATGACTCAAGTGTATGGGGATAGACATGAGAGCTTGAACTCTTATTGTAGGTTTTCTACCCTTCTGCAAATATCATTTTGTGGGTGTGTCAGCAAAAATAATTTCCAAGGCAGTACAAGAATGACAAATGTATCCTGCAAGATGTACCTCTTAGTGAGGTCTGTAGGCCAACGGCATAAATTATGGAAATCACAATGTTACAGTCAGTTAAGTAAGGTACCGTGCAAAAATTACTAAAATTTTTTAGTTAAGATGGACTTGGTTTGACACATGTCACTCGGCACGTGATATCAGAACCTATTTCAAGTCTAGTTTGGTTAGCATTAGCATTTTGATTAGCGTTTTGGAAGTGTTCGTGGACAACGCAAGATCATGAGATTTAACCCCACTAGACTAGTTTTAGTGTGGATTCCGGCTCTAGATTAGCAACCGGTCGAAATACTGGAAAATAACTAGGATTGGAGCTCCTCAATTAGACCGTGTAGTCACGGACAACATTTACTGAAAATAATCTTTGGGAAGCATTCATGTATCGCCTGAAATAAACAATTTTCAAAACCCCAACGGTTTAAATTATCATCCGTTATTTGGATTATCTGTTGCGCTTTCAACTCGTAACCCAACCTAACCTAACATTTCACTCTTACTTATTTACTTAATTTGGTTACTATAACCCTTTAGTTAGGTTTACAACCTAGCATCTCACACCATGTTGTGCAGGTTAGTTTTATCCATGAGTGGCAGAACGCACAGTTTATAGTCGACTCCGAATGACAGATTTTCTAGAGAAATTTTTCATGTTAATTTTCTATTTACTCTCAGAGTTTTTGTCAGAAATCTGTTGAGACGAATCCGCCGAAGAAATATTTCTTTATATTCTTTTCATGGCAATTTTATTTAACTCTTAGGGCCATTATTACAACTTGCAGTTAACTAAAGGGAGGATTTTAACGGGCAGATAAATTGTTTTTCATTATTATGAGTACCCAATAAGCTAGAAGAGAGCGTTAAGCTAAAGGGAGGATCATCCTACCTTTAACTTTTAAAGTTAAGCTTATGTTAGAATTTGCCTTTCAATATGGCAACCTGAAATATAAACACAACAACAAAAAACAGGCCCTTCGTTGTCACTGCGTTTAAAAAAACTTGTTTAATTGAGCAGTTTTATCGACATTGCTCCGGCACTGCCATATTTTTGAAAACAAAAATATTTTATCTGTAAGTTGTAATAACGAAAATAAGTTAAAGTTAACTTTACAGTTCCCTTTAGCTAAAGGCACCTTTAACTAAACCCAAGTTTAAAGGCAAGTTCTAATAATGGTCTTTAGAGTTTTTGCTAGAAGACTGTTGAACGGAAGTCATTAACTTGTTCGAGATGTCAAGGCTGGGACTTGAACCACGGGCTGACTTCTAATAAGCCGATACTCTAACTACTCTAACTATTAAAGTACTAAAGAAAAAAGTACTTTTGACGCAATTACATAGCCCGCCCATTAGGAAGACAGTGTACGTAGGAGGTCCATCAAAATCCTTGCGGCATGTGCATGCATGCAAGCAGGCAGCTTCTTTTATACGACTTCCGGAAAAAGAAATTTTACTTCGTTTATAAGTTATAAGAGTTTATTCATTCCAAATATTTTACTTTTTCAAAATCCTCTTAACGGAAACCGGCATTTAAATAAATTCTATTTTTATGGGATTTTATTTTAATTTATTTCCATGTTTGATTTAAATTTATTAATTTTCGATATTTACAAGTAACGTTAACACAATTCATTCTCTCCATTTGCGGTCATTAATTCTGACATTATTTCTCGAAGTTAGCAACGACTAACAATACTGGCGCCTATTTTTAACACTATCCTCTCTCATACATACGTATGTATTTCAAATGACCGTTATTGTCTGACAACTCAATTACGATAAAAAAAAAACAATCGATTTGTATAACCATTTAAAGCATAAAATTTAAACAAATTATATAAACATTTTTCTTCTTTAAAATGAAATTTAAATTATCTTCGGTTGGTTTTTTTTTATACGATTGCATGACTCAAAAACAAAACGTTTTTGTGTGGCATGAAAAGAAAGAAAAAGAAGGTAATGAAAATCAATAAATTATTCAATTAATTCATATAAAATATTGTGCATTGAGTTTTTTGTTTTGTTGTTGTTTGTTGCATGAACCATTAAACACAATTTCGAATGAGTAGTTGACACATGAACAAAAACGTAATGCATTGAAAGCATTTTGATTTTCGGGGGACCTCAATGCATAAAACATGTTCAATGCAAGCCAACCCACTGTTCTCGTGGACATTAATAATAATGTGCCAGTAGCAACACACACACACTTATTCATTGATACATTAATGAATTGCATGAATGACCAACTGAATGGTTGAATAAATGTATGAATAACTAGTAAATTAAATGTAATCGAGCCTACGCTTTTGGTTTACTTACATAGTACACTCACTACCACCTATACAAGTATGTGGTGCCGTAATTTCCATTTTTCTTGCAGTTTTTTCTCTTTTTTTGTGTTGGTGTTTGTTATATAAAGAGCTTCTGAGGATGTAGGAGCAGCAGCAACATTTGAGTTTTAAAATAAAAAAAATAAAAATGCGGACTAGAGGCATTAGTGCTAAGAACGCCTGCTTGTAAATCATGTTAATTACTCGCAAAATATTGTGCTGACTTTATTTTGCCATGAGGCTTTTATAAAAAAAAGTAGAAAACATTTGTTCTGGTTTTTAAACTCCCAAAATTTATTGGTATTGAGGCTATAAGATAATTTATTTGCATACTTAAAGAATAAAAAATAAATTATTCAAGGCAACTGGGTAATTTAATTATTTGCCAAACCACATATTAAATACTAAATAAACTAAATACGTTGAAGGAATTTAGTTATAAAAACTTGGTATAAATTGTCAAAAGTAATACTACTTCTAAAGCTACACTTCGCTAAACGATGGTTTTTAAGTCAGCATTAGAGACAGTAGCAGCAGGAAGTGCAAGATCTGCTTTCAGCAGTGTTAGTTCGAATCATATGAATGTTACATTATAATTTATGTCATTTAAATGAGGCTTAAGTAAACATACATACATACATACACATACATTCATAATTGATCATTACAACCCTTTAGTCAGGATTACATTAGTCGCCGAACGACAGATTTTTGAGAAACTTTTTCGTGGCAATTTTTTATTTACTCTCAGAGTTTTTACCAGAAATCTGATGAGAGGAAGTCGCCTAAGAAATATTATTTTTTCATATTTGCAAATATGAAAAAATGCAATGCCTTCTAAAAATTTAAAAAGCAGATGCTATAATGCAGCTTATAATCTTAAATCGAATACATTCGCTCTATAATAGTTGAGCAACGTTGCAGCAATCCACCACCCAAAACTGTTGGCAACAGAGTAGTACCCTGTTATGAATCTGTTACGAATAGTAAGACTTCTGTGTACCAACTTTGTGATGAGTCTCTTGAAAGCATTGCTGCTGGAACCGAAAGTGTCATAGAAAACCTAAGAACATGAATACGTTTTAAACAGACAATGCATTCCGCAGAGAATTTTAACATATTTCTCCTCCTTCAGCTTACTCAGGATTTCAAGACTTTATAGGACACGGTAGGGACACGGTACTGGATCTGAACGGCATGTGATTTCATCAAATGTTGTCAGACCAGTCGTTTAATGCCATAAACACAATAAACGCAACGCAGTAAGCACAAAAATTTTTAAATTGCAGCGTAAGCTAAGCTGCGTGCGTATTAATGACAATAAAGACAGCGGCAGCAAAACATACATGTGGTTAGAGTCGTGGCGGGTATTTGGCTCCCCTCTCAGTTGTCTTATAGTTTCTAAGAGTAAAATAATTTGCATCACCCATATAAAAAATAAACACAGATAACGTGGTAGTGTAAGAAGGCAGATCATAATCCTCTTCACAAATAACGTACTTAAATACGTTCCGAAATGCAAGACTATGGGCACTGACAAACCAAACTACAACTAGTTGCAATATTTGAAGCACAACCGGAACTGCATAGATCGCAGTTTTGAACTAGGTGGCAAATGACATGTCAACAAATTTTTGCCAGAGACAAAAATTTTCCATTGAGCCCCCTGTAAGTTTTGTACACTTTTTAGATTGTTTCCGTAGTTTTTATCCTTCCACAAAAAAAAAAAAAAAAAAAATTAGATTTTTCAAGGATTTATCTGAGTTGGAAACAAGAAAGAGTCACTCGAAGGGCAGCCGTAAACAAGATCGATCTGTATAAAATTCCTCAAAAAGATCATTGGAAAACGCGTAAGAATTTGTAGTAGAATTAAAGGCATAAATGGTAACTGCAGGACTGATGAACTGGTCAGGTACGGCACAACCATCGAACTCTCCGTCGAATTCTAGACTATTGGACTCCCTCTGGGGGGACCTATAAGCTCAAGAGTGACAACGCAGTCACGGATTCCTTCAACTACCACTTCGAATACAGGCAGAACGGCACAGAAAATCTGGCTAAGGCTAGATGGAGGGCAAACTGCAAGGCTACTTAAACTCCATTGAAGCATGCACAGTATAGTTGTCGGGGACGTAATGGGGCATTGCCTTATAAGTACACTTCCGAGTCTATGACACCTCGCAAATGATTTCTTTAAAAATTTTCTGCAGAATTAAAGGAATAAAGGGATGAACTGCTCACGCACGGCACAACCATCGAACTCTCCGGCGAATTCTAGACTATTGGAGTCCCTCTGAGGGGACGTGTAAGCTCAATATTGACAATACAGTCACGGATGCCTTCAACTGAAAGTGGACGACTTCGGATACGGGAAGATGGAGGGCGCACTGCAAGGTTACTTAAACTTCATAGAAGTATAGTTGTCGGGGACGTAATGGGGCATTGCCTTATGAGTACACTTCCGAGTCGCATTAGTCTAGGACAACTCGCAAATGATTTCTTTAGAAGCTGTAGAGATCAGGAGAAGGAGAAATCTGTTTTTCACTTACTGGGAACAAGTTCTAAGTTGTTCTAGGTGTAGGGGATAATTGATGAAAACTATGGTATCACAATGGGCCCCATGTGACCTAAATACGTCCACCACCTCTACCTACCTACCTGTTATGGTACGGACTGCAAACAAAAAATATTCTGGAACACATGAACAATATGATGAATTCTTTCTGAAATATTCTTTATAAACAAATCTATCTTTATCAGTCATTTAGAGCGAATTCAGCTGTTAATTATGCCATGTTCTATTTTACATATTTCACAAAACAACAAAAACTTTTTATATACGAAAAATAAAAAAAAATGAATAATTTTATGCACTTTTTACGAGCATCATAACATTTCTACTGTACTGCAGCAATGATAATGTCTCAATGCTATTCATTATGGTCGCTGGCTGATCCCATCCCACATCTCTCATGGCCAGCTAAGCCATACAAGAGTCCACCAAATTAATGGCAATGGCATTGCCCATAAACTGTTAAATACAAAATGAAACGATTGTGAGTGTGCGATAATATGAACAATTAAAAATGAGTCGTACAATTCATAAAGAAACAACGTTGTTAGCGATTAAATTTTATCACCATTTGATTGTGCTGGCAGGATATAAATATTTGTCTGCAATACATTGCTACTCTATTTCTTCTTACATCACTTGCAACACACTTATGGCATACTACACTGAAATGGCAGCACGAGTTGCCAGCATGACAGATGAAATATATTTCAAGTTTAACTCACTTCAGACAAAAAAAAAAAAACAAAAAAATTCAATGGGAGGAGGGAAAAACAAAAGTAAAAGACAACAACAACAAACGTGTTGCTTATAAGTAGTATTTAATTCCAACTTTCCAACTGCGGAAGTATTAAGAAATAAAATAATAACAATCATACATAATACTGTTATAATAAGAATAATTCCGTATCAAGCGGTTGGCAACAATATAATAACGACAGCAGCGACATGGAACTCTGAAGACACTCCCTGCTGCTCAAAAAATTTCTACTTTTCTACCACTCGTTGCGGTTGTGCTCACTTAGTTATATATGTATGTTACATTGAGCTGGACAAGAGTTTATATCTTCTGGATACATTTTGTATACGATAGACAGCGAATTAAAAGAATAAATTCATCGACCTGCACTAAAATCTATAATTGATCGTATTTTAAGGCGATCATGATAACAGTTGCTCATAGAACTACATATCTCTTCAGGATGAAACAACTGCAATACAGATTGCGGATGTACGAATCCCTTTTCAGAGTATACTGAATGAAGGTATACACTGGAATGTCGGACATCTCTGCAGAAGATAGATAGATATTTAACGGCTACCGTCACGTTGTCATTAAGGGTAGCAAGTACATCAGCTTCACTTACGATACAAGAATGTCGGGTGTCTCTGCAGAAGATAAGGAGACATTCAAGGGTTATTCTCACATTGACATTGAGGGTAACAACTGTATTAGCTTCACATACAATACACGAATGTCGGGTGTCTCTGCAGAAGATATGAAGGCATTCAACGATTCAAAGCATCCATTCGTTGAGTTGCAAGATAAATATGGCCCGATATGGATATATGCAGAACAAAAATTGATCAGAGTTCATATTAGGAACCTGATAGCAATTATAATAGGATACTAGCCTCTGGATGCTCAATCTGACCGAGATATGACCGAACTTACCATACGCAATCACATAATAAATGCGCAAGAGAGTTTGACGTTGTCCAAACGCAATACACACGAGTTTTTACGCCATTTCGTAACTGTGAACAATCACAGTTGATCCACCACAACATATCAGAACCGAATAACAATCAAAGAAGGGAATTTAAAGAATGTACGCGGTACAACAAAGGTTTAAACAATCAATGCTGAATCTTATGTAAACTTCTTCGGTGGACTTAAAGAGAATTTGAAAAAAAAAAACCTTCGCTTTTGGCCAAACAGAGAATAGTTCCACAATAATGCAAGGATGCACACACGTATACGATTACCAATGAAATAAAACTAAATCTTAACGTTTCTAGGGGAAGTAAATTGTGGCAAACGGAATAGGATCGGCCACGCCTTTAGAAGGCAATCGGGCGATATTGCCAGCATTGCAGTAGATTGGAATCCGCAGAGGAACATACGGAAATGAGTTTGAGTCTCGACACAGATTAGAGCTTATATATCACCCATATGGGATGAATCAATGAAATAGGCTACGAATAATTACACTCTTGTCTGCTGTATTCTCTGATTTTAGCCCCGCATGATTATTTTTTATTTCTAAACTTGAAAAAAAATAAGTTTGACTTGCCACAAAAGGCACAAAAAGATGGTAAAATGCTAGGCAATGTATATGGAGCTCCAATGATACTATGTTAGAAAGTAAATTGATTTTTTATCCAAAAAGCTGTTGGCAGTTTCGCTGACAGACTCGGTCTGTTCCTTTTATGCGAGTGCCCTGCACTTCAGAACAGACGTCAACGGTTTTTGGATGACAAAACGTTTAAAGATCTGGACATGGTGACGAACGTGCCATTAAAAGAACTGACCGGAGCTCGGGGTAGTTCAAACCTACCACTGACAGATCATGACAAAGAGGCTTGCCACACACAGGGTAACACAATGGGGCCATATGGACCACAGTGTCCACCACCCGCTAATCTTTATCCAAAATAAGATTGATATCGATATATTGATATTGATACGTTGATACAAATGTATGAAATAACATTTGTTTTTTGATGTATAACACCGTTAAAATATTTGTCGTGACATGTCCCATGATACAGATTTTTGTCGCTTCTGCTGTAAAGATCTTCACACTTTTTTGGGCTCTTATTTGATTATTTCTGATTAACGTTATTATTCCTTTAAAAAACTTTTGAAGATAACAAATGATTCTTTAAATCGTTTAAATGAAGCGCCAACCATTTGTAGTATTTATGTATTTATCTCCTGATGCTACCATACAGATATACTTATAAGCCTAAAACATATTGTTGTTTACGTCAACCATAAAATGTGTAAAAATGTTACAAAAAATGTTAAAGACGAGTTAAAGTAATTTGTCTGATTAGAAATAAAAAATTAATGGTTTTCAAAGTATGTATACAGCAACAAACTTGTCTGTATTTGTTGTCTAATATTATTATTTTTATAATTTTTTCCTTTTTTGTTTTTGTCTAATTTCAAGTCTACAGGCTAATAACAATAATTATTCTCATGCCAGACGGTAATATTTTCGATTTCTTTTTGGCTCTTAAATTTTTGTTTGTTTTTGTTTTAATAAGAAAACAGAAAAATTTGGATAATTTTTGCTAATTTTGCTTGAAAATTCTTAGAAATGAGTTCATAAATATTTATTTAGCTACTCCTTAATAGACAATATCCTTTCTTAAATACTCGTAATAATATGAAAAAAATTTCTGTGAAATATTTTTGAATGGCCGGCCGACCGCTCACTTTGATGAAAATGTCAAACAAATTTTCTTTTGTTTTCATTAATTAGATGCACGAGTATATGAATAATTTCCAGGGAAATGTAAATATTTATTAAAAAAAATGTTTACATTTCCACGCAATTAGCGCTTACAAGGTCAATTTACTATATTTCGAATGTCAAGTATTCCCTCACATCTTCGAAGGTGTGGTTTTATAATAAAGAGTCACTAATATTTAATAATAATTAAATTTAAATATTAAATTAATGAAGATAAGACGGTGTTCAGATATGCACCTTTATTGCGTAAATTGCAATAAACGCCATTATTGAGTTCAATATTTCATATAAAATTTCAATTAATTATTGCGCAATAAATACGCAAATTGTTATAATATTGAGTAAAACTTAAAATGCAGCACTTGTCATAAGTATGTTCAGTTCGCATATTACAATTATCCGAACACTTTCTGTTGATATTTAACAACTCAAATGTCAATCATGTGTTGACATATTAAACGTTAAGCCAGGGTTCAAACTCTAGGTCAGACATCTTCAACAAAACGAAATATCAAAAAATATTTCTTCGGCGATTTCCTCTCAGATTGCCATGAAAAAACTTATCAAAAATCTGTCATTCGGAGTCGACTTTAGGTGCCGCTACTTATGTACAAAATTAACACACACAACATATAGTAAGTAGTGCGAAAAGTTAGGTCTTAATCCTGATTGAAGTGTTGTAATGACCAATTACGTACGTGTATGCATGTATGTATGTATAAGTCTATGTCTTAGCAGTTCACACGCCAGAACATAATATTTTACTGCGTAATATGCCGCTGAAGATAGAATAAACGAGTCGATTAGGTGTAGATACTGCAGCGCATTGAGAGTCTCGAAATAGCACGAACGCATTACTTCAGTGATAGGAATACCGATTGACCTCCACATCTTCCTAAGCATTCTAATGTTTGTAAATTTCTCCACCTCTGTAAACGCCGTGGATAGGTATATGGCGAACTGTAGTTTTTAGCTTTAATCTCAGTGTCCAGAGGCAAAAAATTTTGCGAAATTGTGTTTGAAAAATTAAAATTCATGGCAACATCTTGGAAAGAGCCTGAAATTCGGAATGTTGATTCGCCTAGTAAACAGTATTAACTCACTCATGTGTGGATTCTAATCTATAAATCAGATATACATACATACATACATAATTGGCCACTACAACCCGTTAGTCAGGATTACGGCCTAGCTTCTCACACCACTCATGTTGTGTGCCTTAATTTTATATATGAGTGGCGGGAGCTACAGTTTAACGTCGACTCCGAACGACAGATTTTGAGACACTTTTTCATGGCAGGTTTATTTACTATCAGAGATTATGCCAGAAATCTGCTGAGAGGAAGTCACCGAAGAAAATATTTTTTGTTTTTCATATTTCGTTTTGATGTCTGGCCTGGGGCTCGAACCCGGGCTTTACGTCTAATTAGCGAACACACTACCTACTAGACTACGGCGACTACCTATAAATCAGATATTCGGTACATAATTCGTATAATAAGCAGTTCGAAATCGGTGTTATCCAGTTTAATGCCCAGTAATCAGCTAGTGATCGGGAATTCTATTGTACTATTCGGAACACCGCTCGTGTAGAATAGGCAAAACATGGCCCGTGTATGCCAACGCTTTAGTACAAGGAATGACGCGTTCTGTTCAAAATGAGTTATAAATATAAGCCAGAGAAGAAGAGAAATAAACCCTTGTGGATGTCATAGCGCTACGAATAAACAGTGTAGTGAGTCTCCTTTTTGATGTGCTTAACTCCCCAGTATATTTCTTAAACGAACAAGGCTCTTTGCAAGGCGTTTTACACCTCAAAATACCACAATAATTATGATTCTAAGTTACTTAACAGTAGATTGTAAATAATAATTAAAATATACATAAATATGTATACATTTCAGAAAATATAAGTATGAACATATATGTAAGTATACATACATATATAAACCTCATTTCCATCTCATCACTCGTTTTGCCGCATGACTGATACAATCAGGGTTCACGTAATACAATCCTTGTAAATTGTTTAAAAAAAATGTGTTTGTGTGTGTGTGTGTTTTTAAATGAAAATTTATACACAAAAACAACAACAGAAATTTATTTATTTAAAACTCAATGGATACTATTTACAATATCAATAAAATAAAATACAAAAAAGCAACTTTCCGAGAAGACATTATTTACAATACAACAAGAACAACAAAAAGTAGGGAGACCGGGAAACGTAAATATGGTATATGCTGCATGTTATACAATACGAGTACAACTTCGAAATACATGTACATGAGAGACATGACAGACAGGCAACAGGTAACAATCGATTTTAATGAATTTCATTAAAATCAGGCGTTGACAGATAAAAACCGTGGCCGAGAAAGATAAACAATGAGGAACAGACAATTGAACAGAAAACATTTTTTGTTCTATGCATACGATTCAGTTTTTTTAAGAGAACGACTACCAAAATTAATGATGCCTCTGGAATTTTAAATTCATTTGAAGGCAATTAATTGTCGTGTCACAATGATGTGAATGACAGCTGAATTTTGTTTTAAAACAAAACACTGGTTTTCTTCCTTTTGTGTACTCTTTTATAAGATTGAAAATGAAATTGAATTATTTTTTTAAGGGAATTATATCACTGGGATGCTGCTGGCAGGTTAAATTCCTTTTAATTCTCTTTCAATTAAAAATGCTTTGTATGTAACTCTTATCGGCAATATAATTCATTATTAGGCCACTGGTTTTTGTTACATCATTTAAGTAAAGTGGCTTAAAACATAACGTGAAGTGGATTAAAAATAAATATGTTTTCTATAAGACCAATACTCAGGGGATGGCCCCTACTCATGCAGCTTTTGTTACAGCATTTAAGTAAAGAGGCTTAAAACATAACGTAAAGTGGATTTAAAATATAAGAAGGATTTTCTATAAGACCATTGCTCAGGGCATGGCACCTACTTACGCCCTATTGTGTTTGAATTAGGAAAACAGGTTATGGGAAGAAGAACAGACGGAGTAGTTTTTGTGGACATTAGACTTGAATCTTTTTATATTACAAGTGACAGTAAAGATCTCAGCATGTAGGGAGTTCCACACTCTGATTGCCCTGCTATAGAACGAATTTTTAGTTTAAGAATCTCTGCTTCTGTCTTTTATTATAAACAGTTTAGCGGTGTAAAACAAATATTAAAAATGGAGAGAAAAAAATAAGAAATTCTAAACACACATTTAAGCCAAACCATACAAATAAAAGGTACCACCGACCAGGCTGTTCTTTTCTATGATGAGTTGTGTATGAGAAATACACAACAAAATAAAGGTTAAATGTCACTTAAACAAAAAAACAGCAACAAATACAAACACATTAGTTTAAAAAACATATTTACACGGCAAACAATGAGAAGAAAAGAGAAATACTTTCTCATTCTATCGACTCTAATGCCCTTTGATACAGCTCAACAGATATTTAATTAAGCGGAGGATACATTAACAAGGCCTTAATATAAAAGGCCTTTCTTGAAAGTGCAATATGTAGTTTTTTGTAGTGTATTGGCTTATTAGACGTAAGGCCACGGTTCAAAGCCCAGGTCAGATATCAAAATGAAAATAAAAAAAAAATATTGCTTCTGTGACTTCCTCTCAGTAGATTTCTGGCAAAAACTCTGAAAGTAAATGAAATTGCCATGAAAAGTTTCTCAAAAAAATCCGTCGCTTGGAGTCGACTTTAAACTGTAGGTTCTGCGTGAACCTACGTGGTTGTTGGGACGATAATGACGGAAGGGTTATAGTGATTATATTTGTATATTCAGAGACAACCAAAAATTTTTCGGAATATTTTCCTGAACTCGGTACTTAGCTATTTCAAAAATTCAAGTTCATGGCACCATATTGGAAAGATCAATTAAGTAAGTAATACTATGTTCACACATGCACTCTTATTGCGTAAATGGCAATAAACGCCATTATTTAGGTCAATATTTCATATAAAATTTTAATTAATTATTGTGCTATAAATACGCAATGTTGTTATAATATTGTATTATATTACAGTTTTCCGAACACTTTCTGTAGATATCTGACAACTCAAATGTCAACAAAGACAAACAAAAACAATACAAAAACAATGTTGTTGAGACAACCAGCTGTTTTGTTTACCAGCTGTCAAATGAATATTGCCTATATTATATCTGAACACTTAAAACATTGTACTCAAATAAACGAATATTGGCTCAATAAAAGTGTATGTCTGAACATAGTATAAGTCAGTTTAACAATATTGGCTTTGACTATGTTTGGTATGTATATATTGTTGGTCTAAACATCTGATTATTTGCATCACTTATATTCGACCAAAAACCGGATACTACTCTCACGAGTCAGTGCAGCGAAGACTGTATAAAGGATTTTCAATCACTTACGGAAGAGAGCGAAGGTGCAGTAGAGGCACAGTAGTGCATCCATTACAGAAAGAATTCGCTCCTTAGATTGAACTTTCTAAAGCAATTCTTTTTATCACTTATAAAGGGTCCGCCATCTAACGTTTTTTTTTCAACTAGTGCTTATTTCGTGAATGGCAACTCTTAGCTCATGTCAGATTTGACAGATAATTAGTTTTATCCTTCTGCTGAACGAATATCGACCATCCAATGCGTTTTCGCTTCGCTAAGTGGGCCTGCGATCGGCTTACAGAAGATGCCGATTTTGGCAAAAAAATCATCTTTTCAGATGAAGCTCCTTTTGATCTTGGCGGGTATGTAAACAAGCAAAATTGTCGCATTTGGGGCACAGAAAACCCGCACGCATACATTGAAAAGCCGACGCACCCAAAACGAGTCACTGTTTGGTGCGGATTGTGGTCCAGAGGCATAATTGGGTAATTTTTCTTCGAAAATGAGCAAGGAATGGCCGTTACAGTCAATGGCGATCGATATCGGGCTATGTTGAACGAATTTTTGTTCACAAAAATTGAAGAGGAGGATATTGGCAACATTTGGTTTCAACAGAACGGCGCTACGTGCCACACAGCCGAACCTACACTCTATGTTTTGCACCTTGTTTTTGAGAATCGCATTATCTGTCGCAGAGCTGATGTTGTTTGGCCACCTCGGAGCTGCGATTTGACACCGTTGGACTATTATTTGTGGGGTGCCGTCAAGGATAAGTGTTACGCCGACAAGCCAGAGACAATTGACGCTTTAAAGGACAATATTCGTGAAGCCATTGGTGAAATACAGCTGCACACAATCGATAATGTGCTTAAAAATTGGACCGATCGTGCAGGCTACTGCATGGCCAGCCGTGGCAGCCATTTGAATGAAATTATTTTCCATTATTAACCGGAAGGATTGTACTTTCAAATAAAAAGAGAAATTTGAGAAAATATTCAGTAGTTTTTTAAGCATTTAAAAAAAAAGGTTATTTAGCGGACCCTTTAGTATAAAAAGATTAAAATCTAATATCGACAGGCTTTACCCACTTTCTACCTTTCCAAAGTCTAATTTGCTATTTTGTTCGGAATAAGTAGGGGCAATCCCCTGAATGTTGGTGTTCTTAAAGAAAACTTAGTAAGAAAGTTTCTTAAGTATGCTTAAGAGGGCAACCAAATTGTGTGTGTATTAATTTGAGGTTGTAGTAAAAGTTATCACAGTGATTATATTCATAAATTTGTAAACAATAATTTAATATTAAAATTAAAAACAAAATATTTTTTTTATTGAATTCCAGGTACATTCTTTTAAAATTTTTTTTGATTTATGACTGACTGATGTTATATCTTGCCGAACAAGTTAATTTAGTATACCGAACACGTTTTTGAGGAAAAATGTCTACTGTTCGTAAACGATGCATTATAAATTCATACAAAATATATGTGCAAGACTAAGTTTCCCAATTCCCTAGGGTATGGTATAATTTTCAGTATAAAAATAGCAATCAACCTTGCTATGGAACACATGGATATTTTAAAAAGTATAAAGCCTGTTAACCTAACGAATACCAAAGAACGTTAAACGTTTGTGAGAGTAATAGAACTTTCCGTTACAACTACACGGTTGCTTTTTTATAAGTGGAATTATAATTTCATAAAATTGTTTGTGCATCACGATAAAAAAAATTGTTTTTAACTTCACTTATTTTGTTTAACAATTTTCTTATTTTAAATTTACAACAACTAATTTAACCCTTAACATTTCGCTACAAAAGCAATTGTTTAAAATTTTAAAATATCGTAGACTTGTTTTTGCTTTTTGCATGCCATAATAGCACCTCTTTCTAGCACCTTAGCTAATGAAGGAATGTAAAACGAAGTAAAAGCATTATTTCTGTCCTGTAAAGAATCATGGAGTAGGAAACGTGACTAAAATACTGTGCTTACGTTACATTAATAGTAACAAAAAATTTATTTAGTTTCTCTGAAAAAATACATAGTACGTTCGTAAAGTCATATAAAGTCGTTTGAATATTGCCAAAAATTTCGCTCGTGAGCGGAAATTCTGTTCATAATAGAGAGAAATTGTAGAAACAGTACGACAAACTCCATTAAGGTCCTCATTTCAATAGAAAAGTATTTTGAAGGACTAAAAAGCTACCGACGTGAAACCAGGCATAGTAGACAGCTGTGAATAATAAAAACTAGCGTGCCTGGAAAGTTCAGACTGGAAACAAGTGCAGCCAAAACATTAGAGGGACATTAACCTCAAACTGTTAAGTAAAGTTCAAAACTTAAGTTCAAAAACTAGCTTATCCGCATAGCACTAACGCTGAAATCTATTCTACTGCAGAGTTTGGAGGTATTTTTTTTGTACTCCCAAAATTTGTTTACTTCTCCATAAAGGGCTTTCCTACAATTTTCGATGCATTCAAGAGAATATTAGATTGTGGGCGCTACCCAGGTTCTAAATCGATGTTGAAAAAGGTGTTGTTGTATTTTCGAAAAACGTATGTATTGTTAAATCAATTCGGTTGCCCTGAGATTTTTTCTAAGAGGAAATATTTCAGTGGATATATTGGTGTAGTCTAGTAGGTAGCGTGTTGGTTCATTGAGCATTAAGCCGCGGTTAAAACTCGAGTTCAGATATCTCCAATATAAAAGAAACATGAACAAATATTTCTACGGCGACTTGCTCTCAGTGGTCCTCAGGCAAAAACTCTGAGAACAGTCAGGGAGAGAAGTCACCGCAGTCTAGTAGATAGTGCGTTGGCTTATTAGACGTGAGGCCGCGTTTCAAACTCCAGTTCAGACATCTCCAATAAAACAAAATATGAAAAATATGTCTACGGCGCCTTCCTCTCAGCAGTCTTCAGGCGAAAACTCTGAGAGTAAATATTGAAATTGTCATGAAAAATTTCGGAGACGACTTTAAACTGTAGATCCCTTCACTTTAGGATAAAAATTAACACACACAACATTGTTGGTGTGAGAAGCTAGGTCGTAAGCCTGACTGAGGGTACGTAAGTAAGGAAGTATTGGTTGACGTTAAACGCATATTTTTGTGATAAGAAGGTAATGGAAATTACTAGTTGGAATTCGATTTTTGGTTTGCAACATCGGAAAACTTATGACCTAATGGTGTGGAGATCGAAGTTCAAACGACCATAGTAGAATGTGAGAAAACTTGCATAGTTTTTGAATTTCAAGATTTTAAATGCTTTAAGCATTCTTTCAATAATAAAATCATGGAGTTTCCTGTCCACTTCGAGGGTGAATATGAACAATGGTGAACATAATTCGAAAGCCGGAGACCGCTAGCTTCTCACTCACATTAGACCCTAATGTGATCACGTAAGCTGGAAGCGATATGTTCTGAGATAACAAAGATAGAAATACTTTATTTTTTCCTACTAGCCAAAGTGGAAAAAGACTGATTAACTAACATGATTAAGAACTGTATTATTGAAAAAGGTCAATGTTAGACCAAGAATTTGCTTGGACGATTTAAATTATAATTTCACGTACATACATACATTAATGTCCTCTAAACCCTTGTACTTTGTATTGTGGTGATCCTAGTATAGTAGGTGTTGGTTTACTAGGCGACAGCTCGTGTATTCAAATCTCAACTTTGACATCCTGGAAACATACATATATTTTCTGCAAAACCTTTGAGATTAAAAAAAAATATTGCCATGAAAAGTCTCTTAAGTATGTCGTTTGAAATCCACGTGACTTTATGCATAAACAGGCGGGACTTACAGTTTAAAGTCGACTCGGACCATCAGATCTTAGTGGGTTCTTTACGACAATTAATTGTTATCAGAGCTTTTTTCAGAACGTAAGAAAGTGTTTTCTTCACGATGTAAGGGCTGAGGTCACCGCACACTAGACTACATTACTCAAATAGTTGTTTAACTTTTTCGCACGAACCTCGTGTATCTCACTATTGAACTTTATATGGCATTATGAATAAAAGTTTATACTTTTTAAACATTTTTTGTAAAAGAACAGATAAGAGTTGCAAAACATTATCGTTTATTTCACTTTTAAAATTATGACCAAAAAGAGCTAAATTATGGCATTAAAAGTAATTTTGTTTTCGTAAATAATTATTATTTACACAATTCAGAATTGTTTTTAAGTTTAATTGAGCTTAAAGTTACACAGCTCATAACATACATATATACATATGTATGTACATACCATATGCATTCACGTATAATAATGGGACATATTTTAAAAGTCCCCCGGAAACAGAGTTTCGTTCAGTGAAGTAATTTAAAATGTTTTTTACTGCGTTGTTTATTGTATTCATTTATATTTTTTTTTTATAAATTCGTTATTAAATAACACAGTGTATTACCGTAAAACGTCACTCTTGATACTTGTCACAGATAATGATTATTTACTCCTCTCTGTCTCTTTCTCTCTGTGTAGTACACAGCAATACAAACGGAAAAAGGTGTGTCGTCATTGCCATATTCTACATTCCAATAATGACAGTTACATACTACATATAATAGAAGTATTTTGTATTGTGTGAGTATTTTTTCATTAAATAGGTTGTTTTTTTTTAATATGTGATTAAAATTTGGTTTAGTAGCTATTTTCCTTTAATAATACGATATACTCGTACATACATGCAATTGTATGCCATGTATTGTTATACAAAATAACTTATAGAATGGCTTCTTTCTCTATCATAAATAAAATTGTTTCACGTGTCTATGCTATCTTATTAAACCATTAAGTATCGAAATCTTAAGAATAAGAAACCAGAGGTTATGAAACAGTATCTTTTATTATAACATTTAACCTTTAATGTGTGCTAAACCCGCCATATGTGGGTTGTTACTTATGTGAGGGATAATAAAATATTAGGGAGATGATACACTGATAGAAGAGTCTACTAAGATGGGTCTGGCAGTAAATGAAGGTAAAACAAAGTATGACAAGCGGCGCATTGGATCTCAGATTACGACCGATAACTATACTTTCGATACAATCAAAGAATTTATTTATCTTGGCTCCGCCGTTACCTCTAAAAATGATGTCAGTCTGGCGATCAAATGCATGATCACTCTTACCAACAGTTGCTACTATGGTCTCAATAGGCAATTGAGTAGCAGAGATCTATCTCGTACGACAAAACTGATACTCTACAGGACGTTCATCCTCCCAGCATTGAGAGTATTCGAGAGAAAAGTCCAGTACGATGAGCTCCTCAACGACATACACGTTATGCAGCGTGTTAACATCTAGCGACTGCGCTGGCTCGGCCATGTCTTTTGAATGGAGGAGGATGAGTATTTGATGCGGGGATCTGCTGAAATCGGTGAAGAGGACGACCTTGCCTGCATTGGAAGGACCAAATCGAGGAAGCCCTGTCATCGATTGGCGTGACCAATTGATATAGGCGCGCAAGAAGCAGAGTCGCCTTTGTGGATGTGTTGCGGCAGGCCAATTAAGTAAGTAAGTAAGACTGAAGACACTGAAAAAAACTGAGACTATGTATGGAATACAAATTTAATGCAATTGTCATCTATAAAGCCTTGCAGTCAAAATACATTAAGATTGGTTGTGACAGCAGTTGACTCGCTTTCTTTTAACGACAAAACTTAAGAAAGTGACTCATTAAGGACCACTGTAGCGTATGATTTGTGCGGTTTGTCAATACGCAATGGAAACAAAATAGATGACACTTCTCTACGGTTGTAATAATAATACTATTGGTGGGTCCTTATCACCCATCCCACAACAAATGTAGTCACCAGTTATGCAGTTAGGCAGTGAGACTACATACCGTGTATAGTATATGATTGGCCATTAAAACCCTTCAGTCAGTATTACAACCTAGTATGTGTGCGCAATTGAAATGACTTATATTGAGATTAAGTACTAGCTGCGCCTTCGAAGGAAGAAGTCCCCCTTAGGCCAGCATTTAGGTCCATTGTGATACCATTCCCTAGGAAAAACCAGAATATGTCAAAAAATTTGAAGTCAGAAACCTCCGTTTCGTCATGAAAAGAGCAGGGCTTTGCTACATGAGGTGAAAGTCAGTCTTTTCCGCCTCGTCCGGGCCCATAGCTTCTGCAGAAGTCATTAGTTGGAATGCCGAATTTTTCGCTATGCCTTGCAAAAGGGACAGTGGCCTGTAAGAATCGCTGTTGTGCGATGGATGGTCCTACGATTTAAGAACAGAAGTGAGTCAGTCGTCTACTTATCCATACAATTCCAGCAGAGTCCGGCAATATTGTACGAGATTGAGCTTCTACTTAAAACGAATAGACAATATCGAAATTGGCCGAAGCAATGGGAATACCTATATGAAATCGCCGTAGTCTTATTACACGCGAAGCCACGGTTCAAATCCCTGGTTAAACATCAACACGAAATATGAAAAAATATTTCTTCGGCGACTTCCTCTCAGCAGATTTCCATGAAAACTGTAGGTCCCGCCACTCATCTTTAAAATTAACACACACAACATGAGTGGTGTTGGGATGCTAGGCCGTAATCCTGACTCAAGGGTTGTAATGGGCAATTATGTATGTATGTAATGGGAATACCTATGCCCTGTAACATGTCGGAGGTTCCCAGCTTCTTACAGGCCCTGGCCAGCTAATTAGCAATGCAATTTCCAACGACATTCTTGTAGCCCGGAACCCATATAAGGTACATGTTGAATGATAAGAAATTTCTCTGAGAAATCCTCGACATTCGTAGACAAGGAGAGACGTTGTAACTTCACAATAAAAACACAATCATTTTTGATTCAAACATCATATTCAGGCAGAAGAAATATTCAGATCGTTTTAAGACTTTTCGACATTTCAATTCATTTCAAATCTGGTTGGGTATGACTAAGCGAGCAATTTTGCCTGTCACTACACCCGTTTCTAGACTACAACAGCATTTTAACAGACGGCAATGGCTTTAGGCAACACCCCCATTCTAGAATATAGATTCCGTTACAGTAATGAAACTGAGAGGAGAAAGTTGCAAATAGATAGAAGGGAGAGATGCTTTGGACTGCGCTTTAAGCCTTAAAGGAACTAAAGGAGAAAACATTTTTACAAGAGTACAGTTAAAAGAACTTTATTATTGGCTTTGCTGTACTGCTGACACTTTCCTAGGAACCCACCTAATGATTGCATGCAGCAAGACACATGTAGAAGTTAGATAAAGTGAAACACTTTACACACTTGTTAGCCACGTAATGGAATATACTATATATTGTGTTCTTCTCATTTAACAAATTATTTTATGTTGCTCCCATGCCACATGAGAGCATAAAGGATACAATTTCTTAGAAATTTTTGTTTTTGTTTCGTTATGGTTTCATAAATTATTAATAACGTAACTTTGTTGTGCTTTAATAAAAAAAATATTTTGTTTTAAAAGGGAGAGAAAATACTTGGAAAGAAATTCTGTTGATTATCTCCAATGTTTCGTAAATTAATTTGTCCTTCTGCCACCTCTTCCCTTTTGGCCCCTGAAGGTATAAACAGCTTGAGCCGTGTAAATGACTAAAGTTAGAAAGTTTTTTTGTAATTTTTATAATTTTTTTTTCATCTTACCTTTTTATGGCGATTTTTTATTGTTGTAGTTGTCAGTGTAACGGTTAACAAATTAATATTCTCTTTTTTTTCGACTTTTTCCCGTTATTTGTTTTCCTTACTCTCTGTACTCCTACGCAAACAGCATTTATTTGTGTGGCTGGCAGTGACAAGCACTTACTCTACCCTCCTGTACGGTATGTTTGAAATTACAATTTCCGTTTCCTTTCCAACTCGTCCTTTTGTTTTGTTTCGTTTTTCTAAAAATACAATAAAAAAATGAGAAAAAAGCTTAGTCGGGTTACAATTTATTTTTATGGTGTGCAAATTTTTATTGTTGTAGTTGTAGTATTTTGTGTGGGAAAAAGAGAAGAATATGTTTACAATATTACATTCTTCTTTTAATCGTATTTTGCATATTTTTTCTAATATTCATTGTATTATTTATGGTATGCCTCGTCGTATACGTTTTAAATTGGTTTTCTAAATGCAGTCATAATAAGAAAATAATTGTTAATAAATCACAAAGGCCCTTAAGAGTTAAGTCATAAAATTTTATTACATATTTAAGCGCCTTAAACTATGCAATTTAAATGATTATTAATGCAGCCTATAAGTATACTAATAAAAGTCTCAAGTGTATTCTTAAGTAGTGGCAATTTAATAATGGTAATTATGTATATGGTATTTAAGGGATGTTAATTAATGTTATGAAATCAATTTAATATTTTTTATTTAAAACTTTAACACACTTTTATTGTAATCTGAATACTTATTCGATTTTTGATCTTGTCTTTTTAGGTACGTAATTCAATTCTTAACAAAAATAGCTGGCTATAACAGCAGTAAGTGGTAAGCTAACTTATCTCATCTCTACTTTATATACTCGAACCATAAGCAAAGCTTAATAAACCCAAAAAAGTAGCATTTAATATTAAACAGTTGTACGTAAGCCTAACTACCAACAGAGGCACTCTATTTTTATATCAAAAAATATCTTCAGCGGCTAAGCTAAAGAGTTTTAGAATTTATTGTAGAGAGTAGTCAGTGGCAGTTCAAGAGCTGACAATGCATTTTCGAATTTAGTGCGTTTTCTAGGTCTGCAGTTAATGGAACGAAGTACTGCACGAATATTACGGACCTTTTATTGCTCAAATATGGGTTCCTCGTGCATAAAACGCCAGCTTGTACATTGTTTCTAAAGCACCCTGATATTGCAACAGATTCTTCTTCATTTCCTCCATTTTATTTTTATTGTTATGGTGGGTTCCTTTTTGATAAACCTCTAGAGATCCATGTTGCTGATATTATTAAGTCTGATCATCCTGCATATGATTCTATGAAACTTTTCGATGAATACTTGTAGTTTTCGATAAGCATTGAATATTATAATCTTGGTTCATTTGGAAAGTATCCTCATACTAACAGTAGTCGTTCCAAAGTCGCTCTTATTTTATTGAGCATGTCATCTATGTCTGGATTTACTCCGCCATACGTTGTCATTGTACCGGATAGTTTACAGAAGCTATCTGCTTAAATATATCGTGTAATCCAAAGCCTACAGTAGAAGTGCAAGACTGGAGGTAATTCCTCTTCTCTTTAATTAAACTTCGTTAATTGCTTAGGTGATTACTCCAGCATTTGTATGAAATAGTTGATTGATATTCCCATTGCGAAGAACTGAAAGTTCTACATTCTCGTAGATATTTCTGATAATTTGAATTAGTTTCCGGGGAACTGCCTTTCTTTTCAATACTTTCCATATGGCAATTTGTGTAATGGCATCAAAAATTTGCTTGATATCTACGAACAATAAATGCAGGGAAATGGCATCATTCTAGAGGTTGATCTATTGAAATGCATGGAGTGTTGGCCTACTTTATGAAGATCCCGTTTCGATGGCATTGTGCCTGTTCATCTGGTAGATTGTTCTCCATTTACTTTCAAGCCTTCCCTATATTGAGAATTCTAATATCTTGTTAATGGTGATGTTAAGTAGAGAAATTCTTCTTGAATTGCTGCAATCTTTTCGGTAACTTCGGTGCAATTGTGACTTTTTTCCAGTTCCTAGACTAATACGCTGTGGTTCCAAGGTTAACCCGTACTGTTTCTGCTAGTTTCCCATCTGGAACTGCTTCCTTATTGTTTCTAAAACTTTCCGATGGCTTCTTGTATTTTACTTTTGCAGGAAGTATGATATTTGAAAGATATATTGCCTGTGGAGCTATGTCAGTTTCGTCTTACTCAAAGTTGCATCTTGTTGGTAGTTCTTACTATCTTCAAAATGCTCTGCCCACATTTCCATCATTATTCGTTGTTATTCGTTTGTCTTAGTCTAGTAGGTGGCGTACTGACTTAGTAGTCGTGAGCCTGTAGTTCAACAAAAATGAAATATAAACAAAATATTCCTTTGGGGACTTCCTTTCAGAAGGCAAAAACTTTGAAAGTAAATACACTGAAGCCAAGGTTCAAACCCCGGGTCAGACATCTCTAACAAAATGAAATGCGAAAAATATTTCTTCGATGACTTCCTCTCAGCAGATTTCTGGCAAAAACTCAGAGAGTAAATAAAATTGTAGTCGCCGTAGTCTAGTAGGTAATGTGTTCGTTAATTAGACGTAAAGCCGGGGTTCGGGTCCCAGGCCAGACATATAAACGAAATATGAAAAAAAAATATTTCTTCTGCGACTTCCTCTCAGCAGATTTCTGGCAAAAACTCTGAGAGTAAATAAAAATTACCAAGAAAAAGTTTCTCAAAATCTGTCGTTCGGAGTTGACGTTAAACTGTAGGGCCCGCCACTCCATTATGAAATTAAGTCACACAACATGAGTGGTCTGAGAAGCTAGGCCGTAATGCTGACTGAAGGGTTGTAATGGCCAATTATGTATGTATGTATGTAAATAAGATTGCAATGAAAAGTTTCTCAAAAATGTGTCCTTCGGAGTCGTCTTAAAACGGTAGTACTGTGTAAATCTGTGTAAAATTAACAAAAAAAAGTTTCTCAAAATCTGTCGTTCGGAGTCGCTATTAAACTGTAGGGCCCGCCACTCATGTTTGAAATTAGGGCACACAACATAAGTGGTGCCAGAAGCTAGGTCGTAATCCTGACTGAAGGGTTGTAATGACCAATTAAGTTTGTATGTATGTAGGCATGTAAATGCCCTTTAAATAAACATTTCATATACATACGTTTACAAAATTTTCTGTATTCTTTTTAATTTTCAAAAACTAATCTCTTAAAAAATCTCTTGTCATAGTAAATGCCTGAAATTTATTGTTTGTTGTAATATATGTACACAATATCTTGTTGATATTTCATAAAAGCTTTAAGGCAATAATAATAACTCTTAAATTGAATTCAATCAATATATTGTCTAAGCCACTTTGACTCTTGTAAATTTTCAACGCCTTCACCGCAAACTTTTTCAAACAGTTTCCAACATATGGAATACTCGAGTATTTGGTTTTTGTAAATAAATAGCATTTGCATGCTAATGAATAAATTGCCATAATTTATCGAAAATCTTTACAAAATAAATAAATACTTTAAATATTACCAGGATTTATAACAATTTATTGATACTTTGATTCAGATAATGATAGCGAAGCCGAAACAGAATATTTAAAGACACATGATACTGTATGCTGTGGCTTTTGAGCCCCAAAAAAATCTTAAAAATTTTTTGTAATAAATTATGGCTTAAAATTTAAAGTAGTACTCAATACCATTAACAAATACTTTATAAAGCTCCTATCGGAATATGTATGTAAAACGCTTATGGAAAAAAGTACATTTTCAAATCTTGTATTTTTCTGTATCTTGAAAAAAAACAAAATAAAATCTAACAAGAATCTTAAAAATACACGACTACAACGACAAGATACAAATGAAAGAAAAAAAAAAAAACAACAAAAATTTAAATAAAATGCAACGGTATCAACGCTATGATTAATGAGCTTTTATAGAGGTTACGAGAAAAACGATACGTTACTCTTACTTGTTAGAAAAATAGAAAAAAATGTTCTTTTTTAATATAGCGTAGGAGGATTATAAACAGCAAACAACGATTGCAAAAACATGTATCGAGATACAAATGTATCTGCAGCAAAATAAGAAAACAAAAAAAAAACATTGTGATACAGATACAACTAAGCAGATAAACTAAAATATCGTTTTAGAAAATAAAAACTACTGCACATATAAACTATGACTAAATAAAGGAAGTGCATGATATCAGAGGGTTAATCTTTAAGCGATTTTATATCAAAAATAACTAATCTAGTAGATAGTGTATTGGCTTATTAGACGAGAGATCGTGGTTCAAATCCTGGATAGACATCTCGGAAAATCGGAATATGAAAAAATGTTTCTATCGGTGACATCCTCTCCTCTTGAATGTAAATAAACTTGATACTAAAAGTTACTCAATAATCTGTCATTTGGAGTCGGCTTTAAACTGTAGCTTCCGGCACTCATTGTTCAAATTAACACACTCAATATGGGTGATGTGAGACATTAGATTGAATGTTTATAATTGGTCATTAAAACCCTTCAGAGTTTTTGTCAGAAATATGCTGGAAAGTAGTTGCCGAAGTAATATTTTTTCATATTTCATTCTGTTGGCGATGTCTATCTTGGGGTTTGAACCGTGGCCTCACGTCTGATAAGCCAACACACTACCTACTAGACTGCTTAAAAATACATTACAATTACAGATTATTGTCTAAGTACCTAACAACTTATATACGCGGCATGATGTAACAGAGCAGAACTCTAGTGGTATTCATATTCCCAATATTCACACCAGAGATCAGCAATGAATCGCTTTTTCGCTACTCATAAGTATGAGTGAGTCAACAGTATTGAAATTCAACTACTCTGATTCCTTTGTACTTACTACAACATTGATTTATAAGTACAGGTTGCAATGAGTATGAGTACAACGTTGACATCAAACTCATAACATTCATAATATGTTTGATTCATACGCCTATTCATTCAGATTCATAAATATAGAAAAATACTCATAAATGATTCGACTGATTCGAATCATTTATCATAATTTACAGTCTTAGTTGTTGTTGCATTTACAAAAAAAAGAAGAAAGAAAAAAACAAAGACAGCAAGCAAAGCTAACACACAACCTTCTAGTGAGCATTGTAGTGTACGTACGCGAAACATACTTATTTTGTGATTCGTGTAATGTTGAGTAAAGGAGATTCGAAGTCAACAACATTATGCGTATTGTTAAGTATTAGTACGATGAGTACTTCAAGCTTGGAATATGAGTAGTATGCGTATGATATTAAAATAAATATGAATGCGCATAAGTATCAAAAATTATGAGTATGATTCGAATCTACTCATCTCTTTGAATACTCATTGCTGATCTCTGATACACACTGTCAGCCTAACATATGACTGTTAGGCCTCCAAACTCCACAATTAATCAGTTTTCTCTCTGAAAGATTACATTGCGATAAGGAGAAAGAGTACTGATTTAAATTTCTTTTGATTCCGACCCCTTTGCAGGTTCCAAAAGGCATCTGTATTTGATGTATGACCATGATTATCTACCTGGCTTTAGGAAATTTCAAAAAGGCAAGGGTCTCTACTTCGGGTATACTTCAATATTCATGGCTTATGATGTATTCCAAAAAAAATGTTTCATTTTATTTCCTTTAATTGCTTAGAAATCATTAAGAAATCAAAATACTTTCTCTATTTGGCACACTCATTACATGAATAGAACTTTTCTAAAATAATGAAAAAAAAGCAAAAAAAAAAAAATTCAACTCACTTGACGATTATAAAAATGTCACGAAGTATTTCGACAACGAGTACAAAAAAACAAATAAACGCCAAATAGAAAATTAGTTTGAGACAAACAAAAAAACTAAAAAGCAATCCACTGAATAAATAAGTTTTTTCCGAAAACAATGACGTTCCACAGCGAATAGAAAAAAAAAGACGGGCCATCCAAATAAAATGCGAAGCATGAAATTAAATGAATAAAACAACAAAAAACATAGAAGATAATTGTGGAGAGAAAAAACAAACAAACACGAACAAAAAAATGCTTTTAATTAATGATTTGTTTTTTAACATTAATTTCATGTGAAGCAGCATTTTCAACACTCATTCAGTCTCCTGTCATTTGTAGGAATTTTTGCATTTCTTCCATTTCTTTTGTGCAAAAATAAAAAAACATTCTTTTATTTAACAAAAATATGCCGCATTTGTTGTTGTTCTAATTTTATTTAAGGCTTGTTAACAGACCAAATAGACAACCAAAAAATTTATGTGGACAATTTCACATTTTCATTTCAATTCATTCAGTTTACTTGTCCAAAACACGCAACATAATATTTATTAGAGGTGTAATGATTTATGACAGGATTTCTTTGTTTTTGGTTTTTTTGTTTCAAAAGGTTTCTAATGTAATGCCAGTAGAATTTATAAAAATTTGAAGCTTTCATAAAGTAAACTGCTTAATATCATGTAATTTTCATAAGCAAGTGAATCTATAAGATTGATGATTGAGGCTGGAATTTCATCAAGCGTGTGGACATCAAGCTAATGACTATCAATCAGAATACATATTATTGAAAATCCAATTTGGTTGTAACTGTTTTTTAAATTCTAAATTTTTTGGAGGAGTCCAGGTGAAATTATAAATACCATAATAATACTAATCAAGCGTGTAAACATCAAGCCTGTTACTATCAATCAGAATACGTGACATGAAAAAACAATTTTCTTGTAAGTGTTTTTTAAATTGTAATTTATTTGGAGGAGTCCTGCAGAACTGACAAACACAATGTAGCCTCTTGCATGATGGGATTATAATCTAATCAAGCGTGTGAACATCAAGCTTGGGACAATCAATCAGAATACATAGTATTACAAAAACAATTGGTTTGAAACGGTTTCTTAAATTGTAAATTTTTTTGGAGGCGTCCTGCTAAACTTACAAATACAATGTAGCCCGCCCCTTTCATGAATGGGGTTAGAATCTAATCAAGCGTGCGAACATCAAGCCTGGTACTATCAATCAGAATAATTAACATGAAACAAACAATTTATTTGTAACTGTTTTTTTAAATTGTAAATTTTTTTGGAGGAGTAATGGTGTACTTGCAAATACAATGTAGCCCGCCCCTTTCAGGAATGGGGTTAGAAACTAGTCAAGCGTGTGAAGATCGAGCCTAGTACTATCAATCAGAATACATAATGAAAAGACAATATTTTGGTAAATGTTTTTTAAATTGTTATTTTTTTGGAGGACTCCTGGTGAATTTACAAGCACAAAGTATCCTACCGCCACCTAATGGATTATCTAGACAGTCATACGACAAGCTGTGTTTTAAGAAAACGAAATATTTGATGTCTTAGAGAGCTACAGACAGTTCACCAGATCTAAACATATATTGACCTGCAGAGAGGCCATTAAAGTGTGGAAGATGATGTGATAAAGCATACAAGAAAAGAAGTAATTTTATAGAGTGGAGTTCCGTGGAGCCTACTGTTGTAGAACATTTTAAAAACAATGTTCTTTTTAGATTATCCGATTAATGGGAGTATGAATCTTCATCATTATTGAGTAGATTTATGAGTTAAGCTCCACATCATATATCGTAACTGGTTTGGGTATTATCACATCAAAAATCTCGTAAGTTAATGAACTAAAGGCAATACTGCTGTCTTGGAGTCTTTATGTAAAACAAAAAAATAGTTGTGTTTGGACTCGAAAGTTCGTGGCAACATGCTCTTTGCAAAGCGAAAGTGTACGCTATTGCTACGACAGGAGTAATTAAATATACACCGCATACTAATTTATAGATCAGGATAAATTAGAATTACCTCGCATTGTTTTCAATTTTGAACTAGCGGACAACTGCGAAAATGTTGGTGGAGTTAAGTTTGCAAGCGACGACGGTGAAACTGCTAAAGGCAGGTTAGCGACGATAAGAATGTTGAGTAGTGTAAACTGAATATTAGGCACATGCTACTAAGCATATCACGTTGCACTTGCCTCCCCTCATAGAAAAGCTTACTTATTTACTTAATTGGTCATTACAACCCTGTGGTCAGTGTTAGTTACAACCTATCTTCTCGCACGGCTCATGTTATTTACTTACACACTTAGTTGGTCATCACTATCCGTTAGTCAGGGTTGCAACCTAGCTTCTCACAACACTCTTGTTGTGTGTGGTAATTTTTACCATAAGTGTCTTAACCTACAGTTTGAAGTCGACTCCGAACGACGGATATTTGAGGAATCTTTCATGGCAATTATGTTTACTCTTACAGTTTTTGCCAGAAAACAGCTGAGGGGAATTCATTGATTTTTTTTCGTATTTCGTTTTTCGATATGTCTAAGCCAGGACTTGAACCAAGAGTTATCATCTTATAAGCCAAGATACTACCTAATAGACTACAGCGTTTGTTAGAATTGCATTGAAGCCTAATCAAGACTCAGAAAGTCCGTTGAATTCGAACATGTCTTACTAGATACAGTGTTGACATCTAGATTATTTATGATGGAATATTTTAGTTCTCTGTAATCCATTTAAATATGTTGTACCCTACTAAATATTCTTGACTATTTCTTTAATGTCTTTTCATCCACACTCTTTAAAACAGAACGAAAACAAAAAAGGTTTTTTTTGTTGTTGTTTTGGTTTTTTTTTTAATTCCATGTCACATTGGCGGACATTAAATAATTAAAGTTTTAAGCACTTTTTTTCGTTGGCTCTTCTATTTGATTCGTTTCTATATTGTTTGTCGCAACATTTCACAGTCTTGACATTCTTGCTGACAGTTATGACGCTTTAATGTATTAAATTTATGAAAGAAATTCTTAAATTTTGTTTCTTTCTCTTTAATTAAAATTTTGCATACATTGTTGTTGTATGTTTAAAAATTTAATATGAGAATTTGATTGTGCAACATAAGGAAGTACATAATGTTAAGTAATTATCTGGTGACACTGTCTTTTAATTTGATTTTGTATTACCACATAGGTTTGGTATGAATTGTTTTGTGTTTTATTTTATGATTTAAAATTAAATTTTTTTTTAAAATGCTAAGCTTTGGTTATTGATTTTTTTTTAGCATCTTAAGGATGTTTTTTTTTCTACAGGAAATATGCTTGAAAATTCCTTTTTTTTCTTTCATCTTTTGGGTATTATCTTCTTGGAAATGCATTTTCATAATCTTCCTATAGTTGAAACGTGGTGGAGTAGGGAAATATTGAAAGTACAAAAAATTTTAAATTCGTTTAAAAAATCTTTATAAATCCTTATATTAAAAGTCGTGTTTATATCAGCAGTTTCATATTTCGACAATTTTATGCTAGTTCGGTTAGAAATTTTGCTAATCTAATGCTATGTTCGCACATGCACTTTTATTGCGTAAATCGCAATAAACGCCATTATTGAGGTCAATATTTCATATAAAATTTCAATTAATTATTGCGCAATAAATACGCAAATTGATATACTTAAAATACAGCACTGTCCTAAGTACGTTCGGTGAGCATATTACAGTTATCCGAACACTTTCTCAAACAAGAAAAAAAAAAACAAAACAATAATACAACAATAACAATGTTGTTGAAACAACCAGCTGTTTTGTTTACCAGCTGTTTGCTTATTGCTTATATTATATCTAAACACTAAAAATATTGTACTAAAATAATCGAATATTGGCTCAATAAAAGAGCATGTCTGAACATAGTATTAGACACATTTTTCTTATATTTTAAACGAGTTTTATTGAACTATCTATCGGTTTAAATTCGAACCATCGTTTATTTCAAATCTGGCAATACTTATGTCATTTGATTCTGTCACAAAATTCAGTATATTATCTCCACTGAACATAATGAATCGATTTACGCTTGAGCAACGTTGAGATTTATTGGAATTTTATTTCCAAAACAAAGGCAATTGGCCGGATTTTTTTCCCCAAAAAAAGATAATCTTTTCGGATGAAGCTAATTTTCATCTTGGTGGGTACGCCAATAAGGAACGATGTTTGGTTTCAACCGTATGGTGCAACTTGCCACACATCTCATGCCACAATCGATTTATTGCGTTAAACGTTCGATGGCCATTTAATTAGCTGAAATTGTGATGTTAATTGGCCGCCAAGAAGCAATGATTGGTCTCCGTTGGACTATTTTCAGTGGGAAGCCGTTTAAGAAAATTGTTATACCGAGAGCAGAGACAATTGAGCTTCCAAGCACAGAGCCTATGGTTTCCATAATCTCTCGCATTACTCATTTGAATTTTTTACATTTTTTTTGGGGTGATGAGTATTCAGAATGTTCGGCATTTTCTGTACTTTTACGGCCACAACGTCAACGTCAGTAAATCATTTTTCTATCATTTAAGTTAAGATTCGTGTAAAATTCCTGTAAAATTTTCCAAGATTGTCTCTGATTTAAGTAACAGTTTTATACGCAAAGTATTTAATATAATTAAACTCCATAAACAACTTGAATTTTCCTTAAAAATATTTCCATTTTCTTAAACCTCCCTAACATTTTATTGTAACCCCATTTGACCTTGAGACAAATAAATATTTTCTACAATTTCTTCTTCAAAAGATACAATCAGGGTTAAATTTATTTATTTACCATTACACACATACATTTTTATAAAACATAAACAGAAAAATAAAACCAGCAACAGTAAAATGTTTATCATGTTCTCTGTATCCCTTAAAATACAGGAAAGAGCACAACATCCTACCTACCACTTACATATACGCACTCTGCCGTATATTTTTATAACCAAAATTTATAACAAGGGAAACAAATAAAAGGAAATTGTACTCTTACCGCAGGATATAAAATAAATGTGTGTGTGTGTCCCTGTTCCCTGTTCACCACTTTAACGCTTTAATTGTATTGGTTTAAACAGATTTTTTTTGTTGAAAGTTTAACGCAATTTCTATTTGGTTTAAACCATTGCGGTCTATAATTCATTGGAATGGAATTTAAATGGTTTAGTTGTGGTGACAATTGGAATATTTTTTATGGCAATATTTCTATAAATTTAGAATAACGATTTTCCATTTTCCAAAAAACAAGAATAATAATAGTAGATACGCTATGTATTGTTGGCATAAAATATTGTACTCCTTCACTTGGGTTTATCATCATCAAACTGTGACGACCATATGAGACAATAACAATCGTAAAGGAAATTGGTAGAGAGGTACTCGTCTAGCGCCAAATTATTTTTGATAAATCGTTCGTAAAGATGAATTCTACTATTAATGTTTAATACATGTAGACCTTAGCGGTCGTCTAGCCTCCCATATCTTGATTCATATTATACAGATGTCGTAGCAAACAAGCCAATTCTTTAATCGAGAATACTTCTCACCCTAAATACCATGCGTATGTAGTTTTTCTAAATGCCAAACAATGCAGATGATAGTTATCGATTACTTGTCCTGTTTCTAGCAAACAAATAATCTTACCCCTAAGTGAGGCATGTTATCTATATATGGAATAGACAATCAGACGTCAGCCAAGGTAAACATTAGGCATTATCATTAGTATATGGCACTTTATCTAGCCTGCTGCTAATGGCATTTATTTAGCATTCGTGACAGTTTTTTTTTTTAAGAAAATATGTTGAGAAGACTCTCTGCAAAGTCATTATCCAAAAACTCTCTATAAATAGCATACCATAACGAACATCAAAAGTTATTTTATATTTATCCGTGGTTATTAAAAAAGAACCTGTAAACCATCCAGTTGTAGGGTGTGACGTGGTACGACGTAACCGTGGTCTTACGTCTAATAAGCCTTACGTCTTATGCACCTAGGGGTGCCAGACGTACTGTTTTTAACAGTACATGTACTGATTTTTTTCAATTGTACTGCTTTATTCACAACACTCAAATCAGTACGCAAATGTACTGTTTTTTACCATTTGTACTGTTTTTGTACTGTTTTTTTCTTAAATGCTTTTTATGTAGCCATACAAAACATGTCTCTATTTTAATATTTTAGAACAAAAAATTTTGTTCTGAGCTAACGAGGAATCCAATGCCAAATGCAAATGGCGGTATTACTGATATTAAACGCCATATGAAGACAGCAAAACATATGCGTAATTTAGGAAGCTATCAACAAAAGCCTGTAAGTAGTTTTTTTAACAATAGTTCGAATAAAGAAACAGAAGGAGCAAGAGAGTCAAGTTTAATGGCAGAGGTAGCTTTCGTCTATCATACCATCATACATAGCCACAGCTACCAATCCGCAGACTGCAGTATTAAGCTTTTTAAACAAAAATTTTCCAGACTCAAATGTAGCTTCTAATTTTATAAGTGGTAATACAAAGTTATCGAAGATCGCTTCTAATAGTTTGGCGAAGTATTCTATTGAAACTATGCTAAAGGACTTGAATGATGATCCCCCTTTCTCTATTTCAACCGATGTGTCAAACAAAGGAAATATTAAAGGCTTTCCAATTGTCATCCGATACTTTTCTAAGCATACGGGAGTAAATACAAAACTTTTGAACTTTTATGAGCCAAATTCCGAAATGTTAAAAGATATTGCTGATTCGTTGAAGTCTAAATTGGAAGGCAGAAATTTAAACTTGGCCAACGTCACCAGCTTTTGTGCAGATAATGCAAATGTGAAATTTGAATGCAAACAAAGTGTTTTTGTTGAGCTGAAGGAAAATAATCCAGATATCATCGGTATCGGATGTCTGTGTCATATCATTAATAATGCATTCAAGAATGGGTTGAAACTTTTAAAACTCCATATAGAGAATATTGTAATAAAAGTTTTTAATAAATTTAGCTCATCTACAAAGAAGACTTCAAGTCTAAGAGAAATGTTCGAGTTGTGTGAACTAGAATGGAGTGAAATGCTAATTTTAAAAATAAACTATGAATACAAACAATTGTAATGAATTTTACAATTTTTTAAAAACAGAAGATGGGAAGAATGGCACTTTAAAACATATAAAAAAGTAATAAACAACTTTAAAAAGTAATATACAAAACTATTTTGTACTTTGAAAAGAAAAAATATAACATTGTAACTCTTTATATACATATGTCTATCTATCTAAAAAGCGTACTGTTTTTTCATTAATTGTACTGGTTTTTTGTACTCAGTGTACTGTTTTTCCGAATTCCAAATCTGGCTACCCTATATGCACCTATGGCTTAAGGGCAATCTCATTACTTATTTAATGTAACTAGGTTTTAGAAATTTTGAAACTTTTCTTAATCAAGTTTAATTAAACTTATTGCTTGCAAAAAAAAAAATTTTTTTGTATCTTTAGGAACTGTTTGTATCCATGTGTTATGTTTTTGGCATTAGAAAATTATCTGATATGTTTATAATGGAAATGGAAAAAGTAAATTTTATACAGAAGTCTAGTTACACTTGAAGAAAAATATTGCAATTTGTAGGAATAATGAAGATAAGCTGCTTAGTAGAGTTCCTTAGCACATTGCTGGTTTGATGGCATGTCATAAGCAGAACTGTAAATAGTAGTCTAGCAGATGATAAGATAAGGAAGCCTAGTACTACCGAAAGTAAAGGGACATTGTAGTTATCGAATTTTAAATCAAGAGGGCACAATACTGCAAATAATCCCTGAAGTCCTAGAGGGTCGCCGCCATTTAAGAAAGAGTAGAACTTAAGGCGGAATTTTATTGTCATTTCACCCAATACAATGCTTCTAGCATATGACACATTCTTTCATCTTAAGGGCTGCTCGAGAAGATCAATCACTTGTCTAGCTTGAAATAGTGAAACAAAGCAAGCAAATAATGTAAAGATGGAAGAGATGCTTTATGGGAGGTATATAAGTTCAAGTTATCTAGCGGAACCTCCTTGAAGGGCAACATCTTATTGGAGCAAAAGCTTAAGCCCATTGTGTTATCGCAATCAATATCCAAACCGGTGATTAAACATTGCTTATATGAATCATTGCTTATATGAATATTGATTTCAGCAATCTTTGTATTGTGAAGTCACCGTAGTCTAGTAGGTAGTGTGTTCGCTTATTAGACGTAAAGCCCGGGTTCGAGCCCCAGGCTAGACATCAAAACGAAATATGAAATAAAAAGATTTTCTTTGGCGACTTCCTCTCAGCAGATTTCTGTGGCAAAAACATACATACATAATTGGTCATTACAACTCTTCAGACAGGATTACGACCTAGTTTCTCAAAAACTCTGAGAGTAAATAAACCTACGATGAAAAAGTTTCTCAAAATCTGTCGTTCGAAGCCGACGTTAAACTGTAGGCCCCTCCACTCATGTATTAATTTTAACACACACAACATGATTGGTGTGAGAAGCTATTCCGTAATCCTGAGTGAAAAGTTGTAAAGGCCAATTATGTATGTATGTGTATGTATAGTTTTTTTCTCCATGTATTTCTGCTCTTAGCACTTGGGCTTACATTGGCCTTATAAACTCTATGATTTATGATTTGAGCACTGCCACTCTAAACTGCAAACACTGCAGTCTCTAAAGTAAATTGTAAAGGATTTACAAAAAAAAGGATTTACTTATTATTCACCCATACAAATGCAACTACAAATGCACTTACACTTATGACGGCAGAGATTTAAAATTTGAAAAATGAAATGCATTTTCAAATCACCTTCACGAACAGACCAGACCACAGACTGACGACCACCATTGTGGTAAAAAAAACGCAATGTGGTCAATTGAAGAGAAAGGTTTTGTTATGCAGAGTGTTGTGTATATACGAATGAATACAATTTTAGATTTTATGAATGAAAAATTCTAAACGCTTTTAATAATATATTGTTATGACGACCAGAGTCGTTAATACAAAATGCTTAATAAAGTATGGGGCGAAGGAAAATCGTGAGTATTTTATTGATTTATTTTTTTATAATTTTTTTTCTTTTTTTTCTAATAATAAATGATTACGTTTTTATGGAAAGCAATTGAAATATGTTTTTTTTTCTTTGTTATTGCTTTTGATGGGTAAATTAAGTTTTATTAGTTACACCAGAGTTGGGAGTTTTAATTGTGAGAAGGTAATTTCTTTTTTTTTTTATTGTAATTTGGCATTTGCCAGGTAATCTATTTCCTATGCAGTGAAATGTAAATTAAATTTCTTAAATTCTTAGGAAATTTTGTTTTTAACAATAACAACAAAATAACATTATTTTCTTGTAATATTTCCACGTAAAGTTTTTCGTTAAAAGAAAAATTTAAAGAAAGAAAGAAAAAAAGTAGATTGTATGTATTGTAAAGAACGTAATAAAACCGTACCGTTAAAAGGTAAAATGCAATAAGACCTTCTTGTATTTTTACTATTGATAAACTTTTCTTTTTTCTCCCCCTCTTTCCCCCTTTTTCAATGTCTTTATTTTTACTTCTTTATTATGGAAATGGGATTTTCTTGTTTGACTTTGGCAAAGTAGTTTTTAGGGCTGGGAGCTTTAGTGATTTATTTCGTATGTGACAATTCTAAGAATTCTTTTAATGTTTATTAATTATAATTCGTAATTTCAATGTAGTTAGTCTGCATAAATAATGAATAAATCGAATGGAACTTTGCTAATATTTATTCGAAGAAACAGATCAATTGATTTAAAAGAAATATACACCAGATTTTTTGGTGTTTTTTTTGGTTGTATTTGATAGCTAAATTGGTCGATTTTACTACAGTAGAATAAGCATAAATATCCAATATCTTTTATTCTAAGAGATGCAGTCAGAAGTTTTTGGTACTACGAACAGTTTGCGGCGCTAAAGTCTAAAAGACAACTTATGTATAACATTTGCAGGCCGAAAAATTCGTATTCTCGCACGATATCATCTTTCAAAGGAATTTATTGCGATCAAATTTAATTTCACTTTGTAGAAGATTTGATGCCGTGACAAGATACCTGAAGAATCTCTTGTACAGAGACAAGATGGCAATAATTCCACCTCTGAAATGGCAATATTTTCTCTGCCATTAATGAGATATCAAGCGAATTAATGGAAAAAATATACCAAGTCGCCATAGTCTAGTCTAGAAATATTGACAGATTAGGTTATGAAAGAGAGGCAATCAAGGTAATTTGAAGCGTTTAGATCTCCAGCTTCTTTGTAATTTAAGAAGGCCCCGAGTAAACAGAGTTTTTACCGAAAATCCTAACTGTGCATTCCCGTTTTAAATCTGTGATAGCAATTAGCTTTATGAAAATAGTCCAAGATATTTTCAAATTTTTTTTCCTACCATCTAAAGCAGGAAAGTGATACAGGAGGTGTTCCTCTCCTCACTATCTTCATCTCTTCTATGCACTTACGTGCTTCCCTATGAGACAGTTTCTTCCGATAATCTGTGGCTAAAGTAACTCCACATGTCCAAGAATATTAGACTGTTAGAGCATTTTCTTAAGGATAAGGCTGCAAGCGAGTTTAGTTTACCTCGTCAGAAAAATGGATTTCAAAGTTTTTGTTGTAAATGCAATCTATCTCTTTTCTCGTAAACGCTTTAATGATCCTGAAGCTTCCTTTACATGCTTAGTATAAAATTGGTCTAGAATACTATTAAACCGACACCCCCTTGCATTTTATATGCGTTAATGCAGAAAGAAGCCTTCCATATGCCAGGAATACGGAATCCTGATACTGTTGACTAGGAAACAACATATTATAAAAGCAATCAATACAGCTGCATAATTCACTTTCCACTCGGGAATCACATAGTCCCACAATACATACATACATGACTGGTCATTACCAGACTTCAGTCAGGATTACGACCTAGCCTATACATGAGTGGCGATTCCGAACGACAGATTGTTGAGAAACTTTTCATGATGATTTTATTTACTCTGAGAGTTTTTCTCCATAAGTGGCGAGACCTACAGTTTAAAGTCGATTGCGAACAACAGATTTTTTGTGAGAAAATTTTCATGACAATTTTATTTACTCTGAGAGTTTTTGCTAGAAATCTACTGAGAGGAAGTCGCCGAAAAAATATTTTTTCATATATCCGTTTTGATGGAGATGTGAACCGTGGCTACCGTGGAGACAACGGCGACTTCACAATGACCGTAATTATTTCTATTCAATTCCAAATGAGCTATTTCGTTACTATTTCCTCAGCTATTAAATCAATGACAGATCTTGATGCAGTGTTGTAAATTAAACAAAAACATGACTAAGATCACCAAAGAATAATCCCAACGATGAGAAAGACTCGCGTGCCTAATTTAAATGGAACGAGATGGGAGGTCAGTGTAACAACATTCCATTCTCTTAGAATGTAACAATGGCGGTTAGCTTGATTTAGCAAAATGGTATTGAATCCTCTGTGCTTTCCAGAGAAAAATACATTCCATGGAGGAGAATTCGAACAAGCCTTAAAAGTCTTAATTTGCCCATGGATCGAAACGTTCGTAACAAGGCAATAGCTAAACCAGAAAATCTAAAACTGTTAACTGGAGTATATGTATAGCGATATATAGAACGTTCGATAGCTAACTTTAAAAGAAATAAAGGCATTGGCAATCGTTTTGGGAAAATCGAAAACCAAGTTTGCTTAAGAACCTAGGAAAAGAAGGATTAGCAAGTTGGTAGTGTTTCCCTTGGACTTGTGGTGAATATAATTATATTCTGTATTACATTTTATTCACTTCAATGGAATTCACTAGAAGAAACTGAAGAAATATTTAAGGGATATGGACTATTGCAGGCTTGTACACTACCCATACTATATTTTTTCTTCTCCTTAACTAAGCTTAAGAGACTGAAAAAAAGGAGATCTGTTGAGATAAATCTAGATTGCTTAGTAATATTGTTTCTCACAAATTGATTGATTACAGCAACATTTTAATTGACACAATGTATGTTAATTGGCACAATGTGTTACAATGTGTTGTAATTAATGTATGATTGAATGTGTTACATTGTTAATTAATTTACGAAAATATTTATCTTTGCATCTTCGCATGTTTGCAAACAAAACGATTTTCATATTTTTCCAAAATGAAATTTTCCAAAGAAATCTTCGACATCCAAATGCGGTGTTATTGTGTGCTGCGGTGTATTTGTTTTTATATTTTGCCGGATTTCGAACGTTTAACCGTCTTGCTTTTGCCAGACACTTTGTTTATGTTAATGTCTATGTTACGTCATACAATTGACACCAATATGTTATGCCAAATAAAACAACAACATGTAAACGCCAAAATAAATAATAAATCAATGGTAACGAGCCAAGCCAAGCCAAGCTAGTCAACCCATTTTATACTGCGTTGTTGTTCATACGCACACACATTATTTGAATAGAGTTTTTTTGGTTTTTCGATTTTGTTTTCCTATCGTTTTATTTTGAATTTTTATTTTCAATGTTTGTTTGTTATTGGATTGTCATTCTCATCATCATTATCATAATCATTGAACAATTTTGATTTTCTTCTTATTTGAACAATTTTACTTTCAACAAACGCATGCATTAGGAGTTGCGATTCTATTATTTTCAGTTTTTTTTTCGCGTATCTTTTGTATGATTCGCAAATATTTGCAATTAATTTACACAAACCATATGGAATTTGTTAGTTTAACTTATTCTAGATATATAAACCAGGGTAGTAGCAACAATAAAATAATAACAACAAAGATAAAAGACGAAAATAATTCCACAAAAAAAAAAAAAAAAAAAATGAAAAACTATTGCGTAATATTGTGGCTTTAATTATAATTTAAAATAAAATTTAAAAATAGAAATTAAAAAAGTAGAAACGAATTAATTAAGTAAACCAAAGTTATCACCCATTTTGTGGTATAAAACGTTATCACAACTTATCGCATTAAACACATTTAAGACAATAAGCTACCGACTACAACCTGTCAAAAGTTTTAATACATACGAGCATATGAAAGTGATTATTTTCACAACACTACTACTAAATAAGATCACGAGCACCATGGTGACCATCATAGTCTAGTTTGAATTTATGTTGTCCACAACGAACAGATCAGTGTTGTCAATATATTTTTAAAAACTAATAAAACTTCATTTAATTCCATTTTGCATGCCTCCGCGGTTTTTATTGCGATAAGCTGATAAAGGGTGATGATAACCAGCCCAGCTTATTGAATAAGCTGCACGTATGATTGAAATCAGAAACCGACTTCCTTCGAACTTGTGGACAGTCAAGCAGCAATCAAAGCGTCAAATCAGAAGGCGTCAGAAATTGTATAGACTCTCCACATCATATACGTCGATACAACACACGCCTCTGCTGGGCGTCGGGGCACTGTTACAGAAAAGGAAAAAAATTGAAAGTTAGGTCCCTCCACTCATGTATAAAATTAACTCACACAGCATAGGTAGTGTGAGAAGCTAGATCGTAATCCTGACTGAAGGGTTGTAATGACCAACGTATGTATGTTACATAGAAGGAAACGGAAAGGTAGACGAACTGCCTCGAAAGGAATCGCTGATGTCTGAGGAAAAGACAAAAAAGTAGCATAGAATTTAACAAATCGTAGGTGGTCTAGCATACCTGCTTGCCGAATATCAAAACTTCTGTGGCCAGCAGCGGAGCTAGTTAAAAACGGTTCACAATCTAACAGGAATTCTAACGGAATACTGCGCTATTGGCAGTTTCGATGACAAGCTCATGTGTCAAACCAGAATTACAGCTGAATCTGCAGGATGTGGAAGAAACGTAATAGGTACAAAACCTTTTATGTGACTGCCCTGCACAGACGACACCGGTTCTTAAGTGACAAAACGTTGGAAGTTCTGGGCATGGTACTGAACATGCCACCAATAGAATTGGCTATTTTCGTCTGTAGCTCGGGGTGGTTCAAATCCAACACTAACAGATCGTTACACTGCGTAACACAATGTGGTCCATATGGGCAACCGAGTGAACTTGCCTGTGAACGGCAATCTACCAGCTAACCTAAGCTAATCAAGGAGGCCCTATATTAGTGGTCAACACAAATTACAATCTGAGTGTATAAAGTCTAGCTGTTAATATTTCCTTTGAACTTTTTTAATTTGACGTGCTTCTAAAATACCCAGCCAGACCTAGATATAGTCTCCGATTTCTTTATATTTGCTATTCCTGCCAGCTGAAATGAGTTTTTACAACACAAATAACAAAATAAATTGTTCAAAGCAACAGTAGAGTGCCCTATAATCAGTAGAGCCCAGAACTTACTGAAAACTTCATTCTCCTCATCCAAATTCACGCTCGAAAATTTTAAATTTCTTATGAAATATCTGTTGAACATAAATGCCTTCGTTGATCCAATCATAGCTTTGTTCATGACCTTCAAGATTGTTTTATACAATGTTCAGATATGCACTTTTATTTAGTCATTATTCGGTTTATTGAGTGCAATATTTTAACTGTTCAGGCATAACAATATACGCACTTTAGCTGCTTATTCAAAATTCATTTGACATCTGGTAAAGATTGCTTTTGTTTTGTTTTTATTTTGTCGTTGTTGACGTTTGAGTTGTCAAATATCAACAGAAAGTGTTCGGATAATTGTAATATGCATACTGAACATACTTATGACAATGCTGCATTTATGGTTTACTCAATATTATAACAATTTGTGTATTTATTGCGCAATAATTAATTGAAACTTTATATGAGATATTGAGCTCCATAATGGCGCAATAAAGGTGCATATCTGAACACCGTATTTGTGTTCACATTAATTTTGCTCTCTGAGGCAGGCAGTTTGAACTGCAGCGTTTTAGATAGGGAGAAATAGGGAAAAAGACAACTCAATGCCTGTTTAAAAAACAATGGTACAGTCCATACTCAGCTCAACCTTCCGTAAGATAGATAGTAAGTCTTCAGGTCCTGCTCAACCTTTGTCTTATTGTTTTAGGTATTGTTGCTGTAGACGTCTGTATACATCTCAATTTCTAGTATTAAATTCTGTTAATTTTTTTATATTTAATATTATGCTGCAAAAAGTCAATTTATTTTTATTAAAAAGCAGACACTTTTAAATGCAATTATTGTCTGGGCACTACTTTTTTTTAAAACTCTTTACATTCAAAGAGAATTTTCTTTGTCTACTACGGAAAAAATAAAATTTAATTACGAACATTTCTTTAGTAGTTTTTATTTCAATTTTATTTCAGTTTCAATTGATTTTCTATTTCAATTTCCTTAATATTATAAGAGTATTACTACTCACCAGAGGTGTACAATAATACAACGGTTGCTAACGACTGAAACAAGAGACTGAAATAGATTTCATTCACATTAAACCAAACAATTGATATTTTCCAGCTCTGTTTTGAACAATCTAATTGAAACTGTTGTTGTTGTCGTTGTACTTTTCTTTCTTTTCCTGATGTCCTTATAACTGTTTGTTTATACAGTACCAACACTTCATTGTGTAAACAAACAAACACACAAACAGTCATTCAATCTTTGAATTACTATTCAATATCCATGTGTCTGCTATAACACTTATAGCACGAGTGCAGATAGATTGGAACAATACCTAGTATGTTCGAGCATGTTGCACGATTGGTTTGAGTAGGAAGTGAAGAAAATACTCCACCCTCCATATGCCAGCCGTAGTTACTCTCTTTGCTTAGCGTCTAAACAGTTTTCTTTTGTTTTTCGTTTATCGTTTATCGTTTTTACATCGTCTTGAGTTTCAAATCTTAAAGGCGTTTTACACATTCAATTGTTGTTGTTGTCGTTGTTGCTTTAACACCTTCAATCTCTTTAGTAAATAAATTTATTGCCATTATTGTTAAGACTTTCAAATGCTCCCGAACAATTGATGTTTAAATCCAAGATAAATAATACATACATACGAGTACGTACATATTCTGATATTTGAGTTTGAATTTCATTATCACAGAAGCGTTGGATTACATTTGTCATTATTGTGTGTGTTGTATTTAAAACTGATGGTGCGAAAGATTTGTCATGTGTGACTCTGATGAAACGCTAAAATATGCTGGTAAATATCAGTAAAATGGTGACAGTCGTCTTCAGAATGTAATGGAAACAATGGATCAGCAGAAGATTCTTCAATCAGAAACATATTGCGTAAGGATTTAATGCCATATGCAGGCAGGCATGTTCTCTTCTGGGTTGGTTTGCTACAGCTTAACACTTAATTATGTACTGGAGAAGAATTTTCTCCAAATAATTCAAACAATAAGTCCGCTGACCCCTCTTCACGTCTGAAAAGATAACGATATGAACACCATAAAAAGATCAGACAGTTCCGCTTCTTGTCAAAATAGGTCTCAGTCACCAATCAATATGGTCTACTTCAATGGCAAAGATTGAGTCATGAATCTGACTAAAATTTCACCACTGAACGTAAAGTCGCTGCGATCTAGTAGGTAGCGTGTTGGTTTATTGGACTAGAAGCTGTGGTTTAACCTCTGGTTTAAAAAGTTCGAACGAAATGGAATATGAAAAAATATTTCTTTCGGTTACATCCTTTTAGCAGTCTTCGGGCATACACTCTGAGAGTAAAATAGTATTGACATGCAGGCAGTTTCTCCAATCTGTCTCAAGGAAAAAATTAACGTATGTACTCAACATGAGTGGTAGGATAAGCTAGGTTGTGAACCTGACTAAAGGATTGTAATGATCAATTGTAAGTAAGTTTTTGATATCATCTTTGATTAGAAAGCAGGGACATTTAAACTTTTACCATTTCATAGGTCATGCCGCACTGTTAATCTTGTAGTAGGTATACATTAAATGTACTCTATGTCCGTACATTTAGTAAGGACTACAACCATAACTTATTTTTTCAATAAGTTAGAATTTGAGTATTACTTCAAGCAATTGCTATCATTTTAATTGCAATCAGGTCTGAATACACCAAAAATATGATCTGAACGAGAAACCAACAATGAACGCGGTCTTCTCGCAGAATTCAGGTACTATACTGTCTATAATGGGTTCGCCTGAAGGAGACAACTTCCCACAAGTGCTTAATTTTAGTGAAGAAGGAAGAAGTAGTGTTTCATCACATATATGGCGCAAGGCCATATATATCAACTCGGACTGTCCTATGGCACCAGAAGTAGGATTTGGAGATACTGAATTCTTTATAATCGCCGTAGTCTAGTAGGTAGTGTGTTGACTTATTAGACGGAAGGCTAGGGTTCAAATCCCAGGTCAGACATCAAAACGAAATATTAAAAAAAAAAAATATTTCTTCGGCGACTTCCTCTCAGCAGATTTCTGGCAAAAACTCTGAGAGTAAATAAAATTGCCATGAAAAGTTTCTCAAAAAATCTCTGTCGCTCGGAGTCGACTTTAAACTGTAAGTCCCGCCACTTTTGTATAAAATTAACGCAGACAACATGAGTGGTGTGAGAAGCTAGGCCGTAATCCTGACTGAAGGGTTGTAATGGCCAATTATTGTATGTTATGTGTATGAATTCTTTATTTTATGATGCAAGATAAGGGAAAACCTCTTGGTCTTGCTTTCAAGGTTATAAAAAATAGTTCACAGTTCATAAGCAAAACAGAGCATCTTTGATTTAATAGGAATCAATAAAAAAAAATATTTTTTTTGCGACGTTTGCTACACCTTATGTGTCAACTTTTCGAAAGTAAATGTATTAACATTAGTTTACAGGCTCCTAAGGCCTGTAATTTATTTCCTATAATAAATAAAAAAACTAACGGAACATTTTTAATCATAGAGAAAAAAAAACCCTTTAATCGGCAAAAATTATACAAAAATTCTACGCCATGATATCAAATATTTTCTTCATAATTTTTGTTTTTACTCGTTTATTTCTTAAAATCTCGTGTGTTAAACCAGCGTTTATTGTACTCAAAGTGGATGTTTATTTCGAAGCAAACTTTTTTTTAGAAACATTTAAGTATTATATCAAGAATTTGTTTATTTTTATTGTGACTTTTTTTATCTACGAAAAAAATAATAAAAAAATTTTTTATTTTCGTCTTTTTATTTTTGGGCATTTACGAGAACTACACATGTTTTATTGTATAATAATTTTAAAATAAAATAACGGCGACAAAAATTATAAAACAAAAAAACAAAACAGAAACTGATAAAAAAAATTCTTTATTTTTAACCATTATTGAACGGCTAGGCTACATATATAGTGGTTTAACATAAAAACTAAAAATATGAGGACTTTGGGGAAAAAATTGAAAACAATCGTTTATTTATAGGGGTCAGTGAGTGATTAGTCACTTTAATGGTCAATAATTATTTTTAAAATGGGTTGGTTTCTTTCTACTCCTTTTTGTTTGAAAACACACAAACATTATAGTGTTTCAGCTCTTATCAGTGAACAGTTGTTGAAAGCAGGGGTGGTAATCTACGCAACGTTAGAAAAAATGAGTTTTTTTTGGAATTTTTTTTTTATAATCTTAAAAAATATGTGTTTCCATAAAATTTGATCAGAGAGTTAAATGTTTACATTTATCAAAGGCTAAACTGATGAAAAGGAATTTAAGAAAAATCTACAGAAATTTTATAGGTTAGATTCGGTTAGTCGGCGTACCCTTCTAGGAGATCCAGTTCCCACTTAGGTCAGCGTTTAGGCCAAAGATCAGCAATGAATCGTTTTTTCGCTACTTATAAGTACTCATGCAATTTTGAGTATGAATGAGTCAACAGTATTCAAAATTCAACTACTCTGATTCATTTGTACTCACTACAACATTGATTTATAAGTACAGGTTGCAATGGGTATGGGTACAACGTTGACGTCAAACTCTTAACATCCGAAATGTGTATGTTTGTTTCATACGCCTACTCATTCAGTTTCATAAATTTAGAAAAATACTTATAATGCTCATAAATGATTCGAGTGATTCGAACCATTCATTAAAATTTACAGTCTTAGTTGTTGTTGCCTTTACAAAAAAAAAAGAAAAAAGACTCATAAGCAAAAAAGACAAAGACAGCAAGCAAAGCAAACACACAACCTTCTAGTGATTACTGTAGTGTTCGTACGTGAATCATACTTATTTTGTGATTCTTGTAAATGTTGAGTAAAGGAGAGTCGAAATCAACAACATCATGCGTATTGTTAAGTATGAGTACGATGAGTACTTCAAACTTTGAATATGAATAGTATGAGTATGATATTAAAATAAATATGAATGCGTATAAGTATCAGAAATTATGAGTATGATTCGAATCTACTCATCTTTTCATTGCAGATCTCTGGTTTAGCCCCACTGTTACATCATAATAAAAATCTAATGCAGGAATTCCCCAACCCGACTCAAGAACAAATCTTGCTTTTGGTTCAAATCACGGCTCACACATTTCGAATAAACCGAAATATGAAAGTACAAAATTTCTTTCGGTGACTTCTTGTCAGCAGTCGTCTTCCGGCAAAAAACATGAGAGTAAATAAAATTGGTCTGAAATACTTCTCATAAATCTGGTGCTCGGAATCAAAACTGTAGGCCCCAGCACTCATGGTTTTAATGAACACACACAACATGTCTGCTGCCAGAGGCTAGGTTGTAATCCCGACTAACGGTTGTAATGACCTATTAAGTGGGAAAATAAGTGAAAAAGTGAGCCGAGGAAACCACAATTGTGTAATGGATTTGTGTCATGTGATTTAAGAACAAAAGACAATCTGTTCTCTTCTTGTTCATACAAGTCTTGCAGAGTCTAGTGGAATTACAGGATTTTAGTTTATCTTGATTATTCTGTCCTTTGTGTTAAGACGCCACAGATGTCATTTTGCTTCAAAACTTAGGAAAACTATAAAATAGTGGAGATTTGAAGAGACCCTGAATAGGATACATAGACAACAGCCACGACGAGCATTGCTCATTTGGGTCCTATAAGATCTCGTTTTAATACTGAGTTGGCATGATGTAAGGGTTAAACGGCATGTTCGACCCATCAGCGAATTCGTGTTCGAATTTCAAAAATTAAAAGGCATCAATGAATGTCATGGGGCCTTAGCAAATTCAACAATCTAAACATGTTCAAACTGGTTTAAGTTTCAAGTCCATGACAGATAATCTGCTATAGCCCTCTAGCCTGTGGCCGTAGTAGATTTTGGGTTACTAGACTCACCTCTCGTCTCGACATCGAATCTCAGCTCTGCCTTTCTTTCTATAAAACGGGAAGTTCTTGATGCTCTGGATAAAATTAACGCACATAAAATGAATGGTGTGAAAAGCTTAGCCGTAATCCTCTTTAAAATATTACAATGGAGAATAGTATTAGTATTAATACTTCGACTATACGATCCAGTGTACTTCTCTCACACTTTATAGTGAATTCCCAAATGTCTTCTATAAGCCTACCCTGACACACTTAAGAATGTTGCTCGATGTCAACAATAACAATTCCATGTCCAGCATCTGGTATGCACGCAGGTGTTTTCTTTTACGGTATTGTACATACATACATACATAATTGGCCATTACAACCCTTCAGTCAGGACTACGGCCTAGCTCCTCAACACCACTCATGTTGTGTGTGTTAATTTTATACATGAGTGGCGGAACCTACAGTTTAACGTCGACTCCGAACGACACATTTTTTGAGAAGCTTTTCATGACAATTTTTACTATCACAATTTTTGCCAGAAATCTGCTGAGAGGAAGTCGCCGAAGAAATGTTTTCATATTTTCGTTTTGATGTGTGACCTGGGATTGGGATTCGAACTCGGGCCTTTCGTCTAATAAGCCAACACACTGCCTACTAGACCATGGCGACTTCATTACGGTATTGTGCTCGATATAATCACCTTCAAAATAAGTGTACTCTGAGCATACAGAGCCCTTTTAAAAAACCGGTTATCAAGAAAGGTTATTTCTTGTTACTTTGAAGCGTGACTCAGATCTCCTCTTATCGTTATTTCCAAACAAAACTTTGATTACCATTAACTCACTCGGCTTGCGAAGAGTCATTGCCTCTATTTGTATTTCCTAAGTATCTATGTATGAAGTCGCAGTAGCATAGTAGGTAGTGTGTTGGCTTATTAGATGGGAGACCATGGTTCAAACCCCAGATCAGACATTTCCAACAAAACGAAATACGAAAGAAATTTTCTTCGGCGACTTCCTCTCAGCAGATTTCTGGCAAAAATTCTGAATTCTCAAAAAAATCTGCCTTTCCCAATTGACTTTAAGTGGTAGGTCCCGCCGATCATGAATTCTCAAAAAAATCTGCCTTTCGGAATTGACTTTAAGCGGTAGGTCCCGTCGGTAACGTATAAAACTGACACACTCAACATGAAGTGGTGTAAGAAACTAAGTCGTAATCCTGATGAAATGGTTGTAATGCTCAATTATTTAGGTATACATGTATGTATGTATGTATGCATGTTTGTATGTATATATGTTTGTATGCATGTATGATGTATGATTGTATATATGTATGTATATATCTAATTTATGTACGCTTTATTTAACAAATTTGTTTAAAACAATTTCCAGTCCGTTTAGGAATTTTTAAATAAATTTTTTGCACTTTGGAACCTACAATAATTTTTCGAAACTGTTGAAAAAGACTAGTTGTGCTTGCTTTGGTCATAACAGCAGACGTTTAACTTTTTAATTTGTATGCCAAAGGGCTAATAAACTTAAACTTTAAGTGTCTTTGGAATTTTACTGTCACCTTTTGATGACTTTAGTCTTTCAGAAAAACAAACACACTTTTTGGCATTGTCTTAAAGAAGGGCTTTCTTATTTGGATTTTTAATTAAACAATAAAGAAAACACATGCAATGTAATACATATGTACGTACGGAGTGAAAGTAAAAGTAAAAAAGGGTAACAAATCTTATATAAAACTTAATTAAAAAATTTAACTTCATTGGCATGTTTAACAATGGCAAACAAAAACAATTATTATGACATAAAAATTAAAACCGAATAGAGCAACTATTTAGAAAGTAAGGCATTTTTAAGTAAGAGGTACTAAAAGTAAAACCGTTTAAGCAAGTTCGCTTGTTTATTAATTTAAGAAACACTCATAGTCAGTCAGTTACTCGTTCATTCATTCATGGAATTGTTTATGCAACTAAAACTACAATTACTCGTTACAGATACTAATTAATTAATCATCAGTTTGTTGTTGTTGCTGTTTATCTACAAAAAAATATTTATTACTACAGCGACTTTAGAAGTAGGAAAGGTTAGACACACACAGATAAAGATCCGGACAACAAGAGAGTATGAGAGAGAACTGTTGATATTCCGGCAATAGTTTAAACAATAAATTGTTGCTGTTTTATTAGAGTCACACAGCTGATAACGTTAAATAAACAAAAGATAGGAAGAAGACGCAAAAACAAAATAAAAATAAAAAAATATTGTACAATAATGAATAAATAATTAAGGAAAATATAGAAAATATTTAATTTACATACATACGCTATATATGTACATACCATAGAACATCTGTGAATGTATGTATATCCGTGAATATGTATCTTTTAAATACTCACAAGAATACTCTCCCTATTACGTATGTATATTCAAGTGTTTTGCAATTGTTTTCTTTTTTGTTGTGCAACAGATGCCACAGATTCTGCCACTGCCACTGCCACACATGCCAACTTATGGCCGGTGTGCTGTTATTGTTTGTTTTAGTATGTGTAATTTAGAAATTTTTTTTTTATGTTTTTATTGTTTTAGCAGATGAGCACTCTCTTATCTTATAAACTGAACTGAGCTGCTGTTTGAAAATATCTTTAACACTTTAATAACAACAACGAAATATTCAACATGGGAATACCATTGCCACAATAACCATATGACTTGCTTTTATTTTTCTCCATTACCACTCTATTGTGTTTACATACTCTGAATATACTGACTCGTACATGGAAGTAGCTCAAGGCTGGCCAATGAGTTTAGAATTTGAATATTTATTCTGAGGCTAATTTCAAGAATTTGCGAAATTCTGGAAAGAGAATTTATTCGTTAATGTTTTGTACGCCTAACTTTCAAAAGGCTAAATTTGTGATATTCTATCGCTCAGGCAAAGAATGGTACGGAAACTCATTTTGATTGAGGTAAAGAGATGCATTAGATAGGGTCATACCCTTAGAAAGTATGAAGTTTTTGGATGCAATTTTTTCTGGAACATGGACAGCCCTAAAATTATTGGTATACAAGTTTTTTTTAGACCATTTCGTACAGTCAATAAGGTGGGAAAAATATCAGTACCATTGGGCTGGAGGTCTACCTGACCATCAATTTGGATTTCGTTGGGGACGTTCAACTCTAGACACAATTAAGACGTTGCAGATGATAACAGGCAATTGTAGAGTTGTAACTTGTAACATACATACATATATAAGTGGTCGTTACAACCCTTCAGTCAGGATTACGACCTAGCTTCTCACACCATTTAGATTGTGTGTTAATTTTATACATGAGTGGCGGGACCTACAGTTTAAAGTCGACTTCGAACGACACATTTTTTGAGAAGCTTTTCATGGCAATTTTATTTACTCTCAGAGTTTTTGCCAGACATCTGCTGAGAGGAAGGAAATATTTTTCATATTTCGATTTGATCGAGATATCTGACCTTCGTTTTGAACCTTGACCTCACGTCTTATAAACCAACATACTAGTAAATCATCAAACGCTTGACATAAAAAATGCTCTTAAGTCCGCTTACTGGACATTACACTATCATAATAGATTCACCAGCTCAGTTATGCGTATCATTAGAAGCCATTTTCGTGAAAGATTATTACTCTATGACACGGTTGAAGGAGGTATGAGTTATGGATTCATGGCTCTGTACTTGGCCCACTCCCAGGGCTAAAAGGTGGGGATCTACGTCTTCTGGTACCAAGAAGAGTTATACTGGTGGTATAGTAGTGCAAGTCTACAGCTGCAAGTCTTCGGCTGCCTGGACAGAAAACAGAAGCCATTTTGTTATTATTATGGACAGACACAATACAACGTCTTAGCATCGCTCAGATAGGCAGGACGTTAAGTTATAAATCCAAGGCCTTTGAGAAACTGCACAGTATGGCTAATAAAGCAGGATCAAATCAAAGCAGACGGTTTTTATTAGAGAAAGTTTTTCAGTACATAATATGTTTGCAGCAAATTTGTGGATACCAGCGTTGGACCATAAAATCTCTTTTTTTTTATAGTGCAGCACTTATGGCTGCCAGTGTTCTTCGAAGAGGGTTTGTGTCAAGGATAATAGTTCCGCAACTGTAGAGAGAATATCACATGGTTAGGACTATTGGTAGATCTTTAACATCTCAAGAACGAAAATAGGAATGTTGAAAGAGTTTGAATGCAAAGAAAACAAAGACATGTTTATTTCTATATGACACAGTTTCTGACAACACATGTGGGGTCAAATTGTATGATCTTGGCGCTTCAAAAATTGACCATTAAACTCAACTTAACGGTTTTGCATGGGGCACCATCTTGTTGAAGCCGTATATCAACAAAGAATCGCAATTCTGCTATTTTGAGCAAACGGTGTCACCAATTATTGCATGGTATCTTGATCCGTTGACTTTCTGGATCAATTATGGTCATATAATGCCAAACGGTGCATTTCTCAGCAGGCATTAAAAGCCCTCCAAGATTTTTACTTCACATTCGTTAATGCTGTTTGTATGGCTTACCCATTAAGCCAAAATGGTAACAGCACACACATGCTGCAAACGCAGCGCAGCAAACATAGTAATTTTGCAACAACAATTTGCTTTCGTTGCCTTTAAAATAAATATTTCCATATACGCCTATGTATTCTATTTTTGAGAGATTGTTGTGTTTGCTGCGTTGCGTCTATTGTGTTTATAGGAATACTTAGTGTTTTTAGCATTATCACATGTCACGAATCTCTTTTTTATACTGAAAATAATTGCACTGAAAACTTGCAAATAAATCATGCATTTCCTATAGCGATCATCTGACTGTAACTCAACGTTAACAGTCTGTTCCAAGCCAAGTGTTCTATTAATGTCAAAAAGCATCTTTTCATGTTTTGTATCGTTTCAGTCAATATTTTTCCAACTGCTCAGGTAGTTGACCTACCTGTAATAAATAACGTATTGCAATCATTTTTGAAAATAATTTTATTTTTTAAAAGTTTTATTTTTTCCTTTAAATTTTTCTTGCAATTTATTACTCATTCACAATTCTATTGTACTATATATACAATTAACAGCAATTACTTTTTTCATTTTGGCATCCTATATTGCGTTTCATCAGAATTTAATCTGTGCCATTACCCTCTCTCATATAGAAAAATCTTATCAACTACTTTTCGGTACCATTGTCTTACTTTTTCTCTGATTAAAAAGTTTTCGTGTATGTAAGATTAAAGGAAGAATAAAAAAACAATAATGAAATAAAGTTCTTATCAATAATTAAAATTTTTGTATACATATTATAATTTTTTTATTATTGTATTGTTGTATGTGGGTACATACATACATACATACATATAGATGTATATTATTTTTTTATTATTAACGATCAACAATATAAAATAAATTGTATTATAAAGAATGTTCAGCTAGAGTTTGTAAATAAAAAAAAAAATGAAAACAGATTTCAATTTAAAATAAATAAAAAAATTTACAGACACATACATAGATCCATTATTATGAGACTCTTCTTATGAATATAAGTAAAACAGCTTCGCATACTGATTTTCAGCAAAATTTCTACGATGACAAAAATTAGTATCACTATGCTGGCCTATCCAGTAGTTTCAAAGTTATGTTTTGAATTTGGAGCTGAAAATGTGTTGACTTTCTCAAGAGCCACCCCCCAACTCTTGTGAAAGCAGAAAGCAAATAAATTTTCGATTTCGAAAATAGTGCACAAACTACGTACAGAGTATGGGTGACTCTCTAAAACAACGTGCGGAAGAGTAGAGTGTCCTTGGACTGATGTGTTAAACAAAGTTGCGATGTCCCTAAGGTTAGGTTAGGTTAGAGGACGTGTACTTGTCAATTAAGATAAGTACAGTACCTGGAGGTCGAATTGACCCATTGTACAAGGGTATAATAACGCTCTGAATAGAATCACGTGCGAGATTAGGAAGAGTGTCCTTGGGTAACACAACATTGTACTACTGCTGGGTATTATCATCCGGCATTGCAAAGTTGTGTGTGTAATAGTGACTTCAATAGCAAAGACGGTCTGAATTGAATCGGCATTCAGGACACAAAAGAGAGCAATGGTGCAATAGCGTTAGCCTAACTTGCTTTCGTTCCACTGCATCTAATCATTAAAAAAATAAATACTTTTCTTAAGAAATATTGTTATAACCCGCGTTTATAATTATTTTTTACCATTTTTAATTAAAAAGTTTTTCATTGCTTTGCAACCCTTTTTTTCATTGTTTAAGATATTCGCGTTAATTGGCAAAATTTCAACTTTTAACAACCAGAGTTGCTTTTATCTTGTTTTCGTGTAACAAAAATTAAAAGTTATGAAAATTCACAAACTAACTTTTATTTTTGTTTTCTTCTTTTTTTGGTTTTGGACTGCAAAAAGAAGAGAAGCAAATAAAATTTGCAAATTTCATAATAAAGTTGAAATTGTTAGAAATCAAGCACCTGCAATCATTAGATCATTGCTGCAATTGTGTCATAATTAAATGGACAGCAAATTAGAGAACAAAAAAGTTGCTGTAGAGAGCTTTCTACCTATATTAAGTGCTAGATAGCTAGATAGTATAAGGCTGATTGCGTATCATGCTATACCGTTTGAAGAGATAACCATACTCTATTTCTACTTTTGTAATGATCTCCTAAATATTGCCAACATACAGAAAATGTTCTGTAAATATACGCATACGTAATTGCTCACTACAGCCTTCTAGTCAGGATTACAACCTATCTTCTCACACCACTTACATATAATGTGTGTGTTAATATTATACATGAGTGGCGGAATCCACAGTTTAAAGTCTACTCCAAACGACAGAACTTTGGGAAATCTCTCTTGACAATTTTATTTACATACTTCTAAGGGTTTTTCCCAGAAGACGGCTGAGAGGAATCGCCGAAAAAATTTGAACCATGGGCTCCAGTTTAATAAGTCAACACACTAACTGCTGGACTACTACAACTGTTAGAGAAGCATTGACGTCTAATCAAAATTCAGAAAGTCCGTTGAATTAGAAAATGTCTTATCAGATACAGTTTTGACATCTGGATTACTGTAAATGCTCTGAAATTGAAGATGAAACTTATCTTGTTCGCTATAGAAACTAATAACTGCGTTGATGGCTTAGTATTAATGAAAGCCCTGAGCGACAGATTTTTTCGAAACTTTTTCAAGACAATTTTATTTATAATTAGAGATTTTGCCAGAATGGCTTAATGTTAATGAAGGGCCCGAACGACAGATTTTTGAGAAACTTTTTCAAGACAATTTTATTTACAATTATAGATTTTGCCAGAAATCTCCTAAAAGACTGTTGCCAAAGAAATGTTTCCTTCATATTTCATTTGAAATGAAACTTAGGCTTGAAGCGCGGCCTCACTTTGTATTAGACTCTGGAGACTTTTACATTACTTATCCCTCTTTTTATTCTTCAAATATTTTTCATTTGGCAACTTCCAGAATCTCAATGTTGGTTTGTTATTGTAATTTTGTTTTTTTCTCTATTTTATAGGGGCTTTCTATGTAGTTTTGTTGCTATAATTTCATCTCCAATGTATGGTGGTTGTTTCAAGAATAAGATTTGGATCAGTCTCGTAACTTTAAGGAACACAGAAGTGCCACATAAAGTCGCCTGAATTTTTTTATTATTTATTTGCTTTGATTCCAGAAGTCGCCGTGGTCTAGTAGGTAGTGTGTTGGCTTATTAGACGAAAGGCCCGAGTTCGAATCCCAGGTCAGACATCAAAACGAAAATATGAAAATATTTCTTCGGCGACTTCCTCTCAGCAGATTTCTGGCAAAAACTCTGAGAGTAAAAATTGCCATGAAAAGCTTCTCAAAAAATCTGTCGTTCGGAGTCGACTTTAAACTGTAGGTCCCGCCACTCATGTATGAAATTAACGCACACAACACGAGTGGTGTGAGAAGGTAGGACGTTGTACAATGGGTTAATTCGACCTCCGGGTACTGTACTTGTCACAGTTGGCAAGTACACGCCCTCTAACCTAACCTAACCTGCTTTGATTCCAAGCTCTACTATATAGGTGATTGATCTTAGAATGAGCATAACCTGGAGAAACCGTAGTGGTGTGTATTTATTTTGAATCTAAAAAAGTCCTATTTTAAGCAATTCGTTTGAATTAGTCACCATGAACTTTGTTCAGCTTTGTTCAGCTTTGTTCAAGACTACTTAACTTTTCACTTTCCTTTGTATTTCCATTTGTAACTCTGCCAAATAGTTTTTTGCTTTTTTTCTTTCCTTTTTACGATTTCATAGAAATTTTATTCAACTTTTACTTTTTTTTGGCATAAATTATGAAATAATTGAACATTACCATCTCTGCACACTTCATTATGTCGAGAACATGTTTTCTAAATTAATGTACAGGCGTTACTCCAAATCTGTTTTTAATAATGCATCATGACCTTCAGTGGTAGTATAGTTTAAAGGGTGTATTTGTAAGAGATGGAAAATATATAAAAAAAATATTTTAAAATTAAATTTAATTGTAGTGTATGGCAGATAACCTCCATTTTCTACGTTCCTTTCCTTCGATATGAAATGGAAGGTCCTTCCTATTGATGGCATTTCTATCACAGACAATATAAAGAGGCTTAAATCGAATGCCCTATAAATACAATTGCTGCTATGCTCGCCTCCATTTTTAACCCATATGTCAAGAAATTTTAGCCATTGAATGTACACATTTGGGGCCATCTAATTCGTCATTACGCAGTTGAAATGATTTGTCCTTGCCAGTATAGTTCCCTCGTATAGCAGTCGCCGTAGTCTAGAAGGTAGTGTGCTCGCTTATTAGACGTAAAGCCTGGGTTCAAACCCCAGGTCAGACATCAAAACGAAATATGAAAAAAAATATTTCTTCGGCGACTTCCTCTCAGCAGATTTCTGGCAAAAATTCTGAGAGTAAAATAAACCTGCCATGAAAAAGTTTCTCAAAAATCGACCGTTCGGAGTCGACGTTAAACTGTAGGTCCCATCACTCAAGTATAAAATTAACGCACACAACGTGAGTGGTGTGAGAAGCTAATCCTTAATCCTGACTGAAGGGTTGTAATGGCCAATTATGTATGTATGTGTGTATACAGGAACTCACTTGAACTAACTCATTCAGCGTAAAGAAGTTCCCTTTACATATTCCTCAATCAGCTGAAATTAAGCGATAACATCCAGAGCCGTTTGAGTGGTGGTTCTACTGGCACTTGTGATATCAACTGAAGCACATTTCTCTTCTTTTTGTTATGTTAAGGTTAGGTTAGAGGACGTGTACTTGTCAATTAAGGCAAGTACAGTACCCGGAGGTCGAATTGACCCATTGTACAAACGTCCTTAAAGAGGGAAGCATAATAGAGGGAATATGCTTAAAGGAGAGGATGTAGGAAGGGGGTAGAATGGGAAGCGGAGGAATTACACAGACCAGACACAACAAAAAGGGAGCGCGCGACTACACTGATGAAGCCCTAGCACCTCTCAACCAGCCTAAGCCACTAATGAATTTGTGGAGAGCCTTGATGTCGGCTCTCGATACAGAATTTAAACTCTCAAAGAAGGCCCTGCTAAGGGTCCTCAACCTCAACCTACCAAGGGCAGGGCAGTTACAGAGGAGGTGTTCGATAGTCTCCAACTCCTCCTTATCGTAACATGTCCTGCAATAGTCCGCCTGGATTCTGTTCTAGATCCCTGTCAGCGACCTAATCTCGCAGTGCCCCGTGATAAAACCGACAACCAACCTCAAGCTGACCTTATCCAAGCCCAGCAGCCAACCTTTTCTCTTACTGTCCACAGCAGGCCATAGACATCTGTTTGTTATACATATTAATGAGAGGCATGTTATTTCCTTTAACACTGTAAGGTTAAACATAAAGAAACAGTGGAACATAACCGTTAATTAAAAATATTACATCGTTCTTTGCGTCCCCCTGTTATAATCATTTATCTTCGCTGCAATAATTGTAATTTAATTTTAATTCGCAATAGATTTTGGTTGATTTTGAAAATAAAATGTTTAACTTTCTATGCGAACGAAGACACCTTTAAACTTAAACACGTTTATCTAAAAGAGCACGTTTATCTAAGAAATGTTTAAAAAAATTTTTCATTTTCTCTTCGTATGTTTTATGGGCCATCTTTCTTAGTAATCATTACGAAGATGGATGCCGTTTATGTCTTAAAGCCTTTACTCTACATCTATTACAAGTTAATCCCTGTAGATCAGCTTCTGTTTATGGCAGGCAATAAATTGTCTCCTACAAAAAGAAAAAAATAAATGAAGAGGTAACTCTAACCAGGGGATTCGCATAAAAAACATCGTTTTATGGCTAAGCAGGGAGACTGCATCATGTTGGCAATGATGGTGCGGTGCAGATAGACTATGATGTTGTACATTGAAAAATTAAAAAAAATAACATTGAAACGCATACAATTTGCAAATGATTCGTAATAAAAAAAAATTACCGCACGTACCCATTGTAAAAAGCAGTGCAATTGTACTGCTCTGCACTGAAATGAAACGAAGTGAATTTACAGAGCAAAAAAAAAAAAGATTGAAATGCTTAAATAATAAACAGATGTTACCCGTGGCCAAAAATGGATGAAATAATGTTCAAGTAAAAAAAAATTTATTTTATTTTCTCTTATGGACAAAAGACGTGAACGCAAATGGAAATTTAAAACAATAAAATTTTTATTAAAAGAAAAACAAAATGAAGTCAAAAAATAAAAAAAAAAAAAATTTATTAACAAAAAAGATTGCAGCTTACACGTAAATTTCCAGTAAGATAAACATAAAACAGTCGCTATTGATTTCATTTGTTTTCGTGTTTTAAAGGTTACCGTGAGGGTTACATTGGCAATATTGGTTGAATAAGAGGCGAATATATGGAGGAAAATTAATTTTTATATGCTTTATACCACATGAGATGATGCATGCTGCACCTGAAATAAGTAGGGGAGAGCAAGGGGATAGAAAATTAAGATATTCTTCTCCTCTTCCTCTTTCGTCACCTTCTTATCTTTTACACTCTCTTTTTTTAAATTTCCCCTACCAATATTAAGACTGGATTCATGCATACTGTAAGACCACGCATAACGCTGTTCCGTTTAACGCTGTTTCAGTATTACGCGGCAGTATTGGGATTCCCCTAAATCGCACACTGTTTTGATACTTGTTAAAACGCCATGCACCAATCAGAAGCAGTGCACTATATAGCGATGGTGTATACTATGTATCTTTTTCAACACTCTTTAGTTAGTCTGTCCAGGATAAAGATTCCAAATGTATTTTCCGAAGTTGCAATCACAGTCGGATCTTTACTGCGTTACAGTTGATTTATTAGTAGTCTTGTTTAACGCTGTTTCGTTTAGAGCTGCCACTTATTGGAACGAATCTCCCGTGTTAAGCGGGGTCTTATTGTACATATTATGATTGACCCTAAATTTCATTGTTAACCGAATTATATCCTTGACATCAATTCGTTACTCTGAACGCCCTTATTTAGTACAAATTTCTGATTTACAAAATATTTTATTGACACTCACATACGAGTACATAAAGAATTGGTCATTACAACCTAGTCTCTTACACCACTTATGTTGTGCGTGTTAATTTTATATGTGGCAGGACCTACAGTTTAAAGTAGACTCCGAGCGACAGATTTTTAGAGAGTTTTTAATAGTAATTTTTATCTACTCTCAGAGTTTTTTCTTTTGTCAGAAATCTCTTGAGAGGTAGGAGATTTTGCATTCAGACAGGAGTTCTAACGGGATACTGCGCTATTGGCAGCTTTGCTGACAGGCTTTGTCTACCCCACCAAGATTACTGCAGACGCTGCCATGATGTAGAGGAAACGGCATCTATACAACACCTTTTATGCGAGTGCCCTGTACTTCATAACAGAAGTCATGGGTTTTAGGCTGATAGAACTTTTGAAGACCTGGGTATGATGGCGAACGTGCCACAGAGTGAACTGCCCGGTTTCATCGGGAGCTTGGGGTAGGTCAAACCCATCACTAACGGATCATAACAAGAGGGCTTACCTCACAATGAGTAAAACAATAGACCATATGGGCCACCGAGAGAACTTGCCTGTCGGTAAGCTATCCGTTAACCTAACCTAACTTGTCATTTCGTATATGCTTGTGAAAAATCAGTATTAAATACGTTACTTATAGTTTAAAAGAGGGTATTTTCGGAAGGCAATAAATATCCTTCAGATGGGCTAGGGTACCGCAGTTTGTGGGTAGGTATGTCAGGGCTACTATCTATTAAGACTAACATTTATTTTAATCATAGATGGGCACTTTGCAGTACCAGTAAAATTTCAGTAAAAATTGATTTTTACTGATTACTGAAAAAAATTTCAGTATTCAGTAAAATTTTACTGTTAATGCAATCTAAATTTCATTTAAATTTCATTTAAATTTAATTTTCAGTAATCAGTAAAAATCAATTTTTACTGAAATTTTACTGGTACTGCAAAGTGCAAATTTTTTTCAGTAATCAGTAAAAATCAATTTTTACTGAAATTTTACTGGTACTGCAAAGTGCCCATCTATGATTTTAATTCACTGCGGCTGGACCTACAGTTTAAGGTCGACTCCGAACGACAGATTTTTGAGAAACTTTTTCATGGCATGTTTTACTTATTTTCAAAGTTTCTGCTAGAAAACTGCTGAGAGGCAGTCGCTGAAGAAATATTTTTTGATATTTCGTTGAAGATGTCTGAAATGGGGTTTGAACCGTAGCCTCAAGTCTAATAAGTCAACACGACATACAGATATAATGGTTCTCCATTCACGGTTAAGTTTTATCATATACGTACAGACAAGCCTGAAATCTAGATCCAACGTGTTGCTTTAATGCTAACAACATTCTTACTTATCCAAACCTTGTTATTGCGCAAATCCAGCCATCTATTGCCCATTGCCGTTCGAATCTCAACAAAACACATAAAAACTGATTTTTTTTTTTTTGTATATCAATTGGTAAAAGAAAATTTTATTTTTTGAAATATTCTTGTGGAAATTTAACCTTGACATCATTTGTGTTAACTTTTACGTTATGTTTGCATACGAATTTTAAGTAATTTTTCTTGTAAAACTTTTTAATTACTTTCGGATTTATTTTAAACAAATATTTTGGTTTTGCTTATAATCGAAAATTGTTTATTGTACGTATTTGTAATGATTATTTATGGCCTATAAAAATTGAATGGTATTGACCAAAACATTACATTACATTATTTACTTGAGTTATAAGTAAACAAATTTGAATTCTCTTACAAAAATAAACACAAATTCCAATCAAACAGTGGGAAAAATAATTTCAATTGAGAAAGGCAAATAGAAATCGAAAATCCGAAAAATTCTTTGAAAATTTTTCACTTTAATTTGAAAAGGGGAAATAAAATAAAAACGAATAAAAGAACAGTGGATACTGCACGAGCGATTTCATGATCATCTTATATAGAGGGTCCAATTCTTCAGATTTATGCTCCAGAGACAGGCAAAATGTGACATTTTGAATGCCAATGTCATCAACAGGTTTTTGTTTTATGTAATGTTGGATGATTCTCAGGTGCAATCAATATAGGCAACGGCTTCATTAAAGTTAAAATAATTTAATAGCGCAAATATATAACGATCTTCATCGATGGGTTGACAATGGAACGTGGTACTATATCTGGGATCTAATCCGATAAGCTGTCACTGAAGGGAGATTTTTGCTGTTGATATCAATCATACGTGCAGCTTGTATGATTGATATCAGTCCCCTACCTCATTTGGAATTAATCATATGTGTGGACAGTCAAGCAGCAGTAAAAGCGCTGGGATCCCACCACGTCAAATCAAAACGTGTCAGGAGTTGCATAGACTCTCTACACCGTATACGTCGATACAACACCCGCTTCTATTGGATTCCGGATGTCGCATAGAAGGAGATGCCTGAAGAAACGACGATAGAAAGGATAGATACGTCCCAATTAGATTACTTTTTTCAAATTGGAAAAATCAGCATGGAATTCAACAAACCTGCTTGCGGAGTTTCAAAATTGCTGTGTCCAACAGTGGGCAGTAGGAAAAACCAAGGAACTACTTGAGTTCGACAATAGGTCGGTTCGCACTCTAATAGGAATTCTAACGAAACACTGCGCTATTACCAGTTTCGCTAACAAGCTCGGTCTGCACCACCGAGATTACTGCAGAAGCTGCCAGGATGTGGATGTGGAGGTTTTTTTTTTTGTATGTGATTAAATTTAAAGGATTTTATCCAGATTAAATGGGTAAAACTACATGAAGGTAATGGAGCCTAAAAATCAGTAGATAAGTTAACAGTCGAAAATAGTGGATAAACAATTTTCACGTAGACTGGCCATGTTGCCATCCAACTTCTATTCGTTCCGTTTGAAGCTAAATATGTATGTATATCAATCGCAAAAAGCTATACATTAGGTTTTAGACTAAATTGTTAAAGAAAGGTGGACAAAGTTGTTGAAATTGCTTATTACTGAGAGTTTTCTGCAGCACGATTTACACATTTTAAAAATATATCCGGAAAATCAAAGTTGTTGTACGATAGATCCGTCTACAGCAAACTCTAATTTTACATGATTGTTTACATACATACATGCATACATATGTATGTACATACACAATTGGTCATTACAAACCCTCAGTCAGGGTTATGACCTAGCTTTTCACACCACTTGTTGTTGTGTGTGTTAATTTTATTCATGAGTAGCGAGACCACCAGTTTAAAGTCGATTCTGAGCGACAGATTTTTGGGAAACTTTTTCAATTTCAATTTTCAATTTTATTTACTCCCCGAAAACCCTCTGAAATATATTTTCATATTTCGTTTTGTAGGAGACATAATATAATGGGCAAATCAATTCAACTTTATATCACAAACATGGCTGCGTCCATCTTAAACATACTTGATGCACTTTTTTATAGCATTTATTGCCACAATAAAATAAGAAATATTCATACAAGAAAATATAAAATAAAGATTTTGTTTATTTATTTATTATTACGGCTTTGAAAGTGAAACAGAACAGGTCAAAGAAATATTAACAATTAGGAGACCTCTTTAGTTGAAATACAATGCCACAGCGCTGCTTCATAATGCAAAATTCATCATGAAACCGGCGCAAAAAAAAGTTTTAACGCAAAATTTTTTAAATACTATATTCTAAAAACAAATAAAAATAAATCACAATAATAAATAAATTGAAAAGAAAATTTAAAACATATTAATAATATTTTATATTATTGGACAATAGCCAAATAAGAATTCTAATACATATGAACTTGCATTCTATAATTGGCAGTATTCACCATTTAGATAGTTCGCATCACTACATTTTTGAACAAATTAAAATACAATTGTATTCATAAAAATTTTAAATTATTAACTTATTTTTAGTTCATACTTTTTTATGTTTAACGATTCGTATTCATTTCAATTAAATTTTCTTTTTAAATCTTTTGAAATCATTTCAATTAAAAATTTTTTTTTTTTTTCAAAACAATTTAATTACAGTGTAGCGTGTGTAGTATGTTCATAGATACATTGTGTATTTGCCTTTATCTATATCATATGGTTAATATGTTATTTAATTGTTTATTTTATTGTGCAAATTTCGAAAAGGCAGACAAAAACAGCAGATTTTTCCAGAATATTTGCCATAAAATTCATGTTCATATTTGTTTTATTGCATATTTGTTTTATTTTTGTCATTAAATATCTCTTATCACGTGAACAAAAACAAAAAAGGACCAAATTATTTTTAGTACTTTCTGATAAAAAAAAGTACCAAATATTGTTTAGTACTTTTTGCTTAATAAAACATTTTTTGTGAAAAGCATGTTCATAAATCAAAAAAAAGTACCCACAAATATGAAAGTACCAAAAAAGTCCGTCCTGCAGTATCGGTTGATACCATGCAACATCGTATTGGATTTTTAATATTATTTTTATTCACAAGTGGAGACGCTGTACACATTCTCCTGTCCTGCCGTCCCTAGCTAACTTAACTAATAATTTACATTTAAATTTTAAAATTAAAAAATATACGAAAGTATTTTTAAAATAGAAGTGTAATAATTTATCTGCTTTTAAATGAACTAAAATTGAATGGGTACTCTACACATGAAGTTTTTAGATTCCTCAATTAGAGTTTGTACATAAAGTGGGTCAAATCAAGGGTACTGAAATGATAAAATTAATAAGCAACTTATGTAATCTCCACATGGTGTTGTGTAAGAGTGATTTTGAGGTAAAAGCGTTCGATGTCGTTTCAGAAATCAGAAAAGAGCACAGACATCCTACACATGCCATTACAACCATTCAGTCAGGATTACGTCCTATCTTCCTACACTACTTATTTCGAAGGACAGATTTTTGAATATCTTTTCATTGCAATTTTAAATATTCTCAGAGTTTTTGCCAAAAATCTGCTAAGAGGAAGTCGCCGAAGAAATATTTTCCTTTAAAATTTTGTTTTGTTGGAAATGTCTGATCGAAGGTTTGAACCGAGGCCGCGTGTCAAGCAAGTCAGCACACTACCTACTAGACTACGGCGATAACGTTGAAGGCAATCTAGGAGACTAAAAAGCTAAATAGCATTTTATGTCATGCATAATGAAACATTCCATTTTAATTCTATTCTGTGGAAAGCCTAATGTTGTAGATCTTAATAAAAATTAAAGTCGCCTAACTTGAAACCATTGGCATCACTTGAATTAAGTCCTAGTCAATTCAAACTTCCACAAATCCTATTCAATATATTTTATTCAAGAATTCCTGCTGAAATTCAGTCATATTTGTATATAATGATTGACGACATTGACAGCATCATGCAAGTCAAATGTTGTAGATCTCAATAAAAATGAATATCGCCTAACCTGAAACCATTGGAATCACTTGAATTAAGCCGTATTCGTTTCAATCTTCCAGAAAATGTCATTCAATGTAATTTATCTCAGAATTGCTGCTGAATTTCAGTCATATTTGTATATAATGATTGACGACATTGACAGCATCAAGCAATACTAGTAAAGATGGCATCGGCAATCCAGAATTGGTCCAGATGGTCACAAAGTTGTTACTGTTTCTTTGATGGATGAAGGAAATCCTATTCTGTGAGCTCTTTACTTGCGGTTAATCTTTTTACATTTAATTTTTGTTGACTGCAATTGCTCGTAAGGATTTATTTTTCAGCTGGATAACGCCAAGCCCCGCATACATCGGCAGTGATAATAGGATTTGCCAAACTTTTTAGCTTGACATTGTGCATGAAAAGTATACGGCATTTTTAGTAGACCACACTGGTTTTTGCACTCCGCACAAAAAAAGATTGGCCTGTCTGTGAGGGATAGGTTACATCTGCAACATAAGATTCTTCAGATAGTATCGAGGCCTTGAGTTACGCATCAAGCACATTGCAGCAAAGTGTAGTATATTGTATTTAATATTGCATTGCTTTTTCAAAGTTTAGGACAGTTTTTAAGCACTCGTGTGAAGTAGCTTCTGCATAGAAATATTCGAAGAGCACAAAATTGATTTTAATGCGACAATTGAAGTCGTAATAAGTCTTATCTTTTAAACAACCATTAACAAAGTCATGAGGCCAAGGTAATGCTCAGTCGGAATCCAAGAGTGGAATCAATCGAATGTTAAATTGTTATAAAAAATCATCGTATAACTGAAGCATAACTTAAGAAATCTTTGTAAAGACCGTCAAAAGAAAACAAAAAAGGAATTTGAATAGCATAGGGTCTTTTAACAACTAGTTTCTTTTAAAAAAATACAAATATAACACATCTTTTCAAAGAAATATTGATACGATATGTATACGTATGAACGTACATACGTATTAAATAGTATACAATTTATGCATGATAATATCTGGATGATATCTGGCAAATGTCCAATGGATATTAGCTTCGTCTGCGAAAACAAAATTTTTTTTAGCAAAACAATCCGGGTAAAAGTGACATTTTTACGCAAAATTCGCCACGTGATGTTTGCGAACATAATTTTTTTTATGTATTAACTTTCTTATTTCATTCTCAGTTGAATGAAAATAAAAATTAAAAAGTACCAACAAAAAGAGATTCTTTACTTTTTTGCAGATTTAAATTAGTTTAGAAGACGATTTGAATTTTTTTTCACACAGTTCTGGAATGAAATTGTATTTTGGGATGGGCATGGTGTAATATACATCGATTATCTTGAACAGGAAAAAAAATTAACAGCGTATTTGGAGGTTTTTTTTCAGTCCAAACCTCTGGTGAAAATCGAACACAGTTTTAAATCCAGAAGTATTATACATACATACGTACATATATGTATAATTGGTAATTACAAGCCTTCAATCAGCATTGCGACTTAGCTTCTTTCACCACTTATGTTGTGTGTGTTCATTGTATCTATAAGTTAAGGGACCTACAATTTGAAGTCCACTGTGGTTGACAGGTTTTTAGAGAAACTTCTCATGGCAATTTTATTTATTCTTAGCGTTTTTGATAGAAATCTGCTGAGAGGAAGTTGCCAAAGTTGCCTTCATATTTCGTTTCGTTGGACATGTTTGACCTGGGGCTTGAACCGTGGCCTCAAGTCTAATAAGCCATCGCTTTAGCTACTAGACTACGGCGACTTTGATTAACTTGCCTATCGGAAAATTAAATTCATATTTTCTTGATTTTTCTTTTAGAAACCTAAAAAGTGAAGGAAAAAATACAGTCGCTATAAAAGCAGTGTATGTAGACTTTTGTCCGTCTAGTTTTTTTTTTTTGTTTTTTCTAATAATTTCTATTTTTTATATTCGATTTTGTCTTCAAACATTCTTAACTGTGACTGCCTTAAAGAACGCTATAACACCTTTTTAATTCCTGAAATTATCGCCACATACACCGCTGTATGTAGACTTTTTTCCTTGACTGTATGCTCGAGCAAGAGTACTATTTCTTAGCAACCCGAAAATCGTACGCAAGAGACTGAAACTCACCAAGGTATACCTGGGTCATAATGCTTGTAACAACGTGTTATGGTGTTATGTTTGGGTTAAATGAAAAATCGTATTCACTTCTATCAGTACACGCTTAAATACAGAAAGAAGACAGTTTAACCCGATGCGGGTCTTTTTTAATTAAGGGATGCTCTTGTTTATCTGACGTTGGTCCAATTGTTCGAACTCAGCAAAACTGATGAAATGTAAGTTTAATTTCTATATCGAACGTGTACGCACAGGACCAAAGAGATTTTCTGATCTGATAGACAATTTTTGGATACTAGAAAATATTTCTACTTCTTTTTGATTTGCCAATACATACGTAATTAGCCATTACAACCCTTCTGTCAGGATTACGGCCTAGCTTCTCGCACCGCTTATGTTGTGTGCCTTAATTCTATTCTTGAGTGGTGGGACCTACAGTTTAACGTCGGCTCCGAACGACAGATTTCTGAGAAACTTTTTCATGGCGGGTTTATTTTACTCTCAGAGTTTTTGTCAGAAATTTCCTGAGAGGAAGTGCCGAAGAAATATTTTTTTTTCAAATTTCGTTTTGATGTCTGACCTGGGATACGAACCCGAGCTTTACGTCTAATAAGCCAACACGCTAACGACTAGACTACAGCGAGACTTCATGTTTGGGTTATCGTTGTTTGACCAATTTGAATAATTCAATTTGAATAATTTCTACTTCTTTTCGATTTGCCAATGAAGAAATTAAAATTCATCATAAAATTTGGATGATCAAAAATATATTCTGAAAAAATTGCTATGCTCGCAAATAGTACTTATGCCCGAGCTATTATAGCTTAAGCTCTGATTGAATTATTTTTCATGAGTGTCATGCTTCCAAAAAAAATTTTTTTTTTTAAATTTTGCTCTGTATTTAAAACCTGATTTTTCCCTGCAGGTTAAAAACTTATCTAAAAGTTCACCAATTTGTTAACTGCAACACTTAACAATTTACAGGCAACAACAATAAAAAAGCAAAAGAAGTAATCCCCACCAGCAAGTAGTCAAATTATGGACCACAAAAAAGAAACAATGTTTTCAACAAGTAGCTGTGGTCCAAAATTAAAAAAAAAAAAATATATTGTGAATAAAATTTATGAGTATTAAATGCTTTAAAGAATATGCAACAAAACAAAAATAGAGAAAAAGAAGAAAAAAAAAAAAATTAAAAGTAGAAAAATATAAGAAAACAAATTTAAACGTAAATTTTTACAAAATGCAAGAAAATTTTTTAAACAAATTATTAGTAGAGAAGAACAAGAAGAACAACAACAACATATATTAAGTGCTAAACAGCTGAATATAAAATATTTATTGTAAATGAAATAAAGATGAGATCATCATCAACATCAACAATATTCTCTCATTACGAATAGCAAAAGCAGCAGCAGCAACAACTAGAATATTTTAATACAGCAAACTGTGTGTAATCGATGCTGATCAATACTACACATTCCCAATGAAACACACGTCAGAGTAACAGTATTAAGACGACTACCAAGGTGACAATATATGTACAATAAAAATCATATTTTAAGTGGAGAAAAATAAGAAAAACAGAAAACCAATTAACCCGAATAATTTTATTTGCAAATGCGTATAAAATTAATTTCTTTATATTCTTTTGTTTTTAATATTTCCTTCTAAAAGAAGAAGAGACTGAAACAAATTCAATCAACAAGAAATGAAATACTCGTACTTACGTGATCACAGTTGATTTGCAATGATGATGATCCCCAGCTAGCCAGCCAGCCAAACAAACGTTTCACAAACAAAAACAATTTTTTTTAACAGTTCACTGTTGTTGTATTCGTTGCTTGAGTTTAATTCGAAATTCGAATTCACGCACATTCGAAAAAAATACAGACAAAACTATGAAAAGATGAAGCGAAAAATTCAGGCTTCAATTTATGGAAGTTTTTAACGAAACGAAATTAAAAATAAAAAATATAACACGACAATAAGAGCAAGAAAAAAAGAGCGAGATACACGAAAACGGTGTAAAATAAAATAAAAAAAACACCAAACATACAAAATTGATGACGTTTTCTCTTCACGGTTACAACAGTGAAGTGCAAAACCAGCTGGCACAAAAACATTGAATTGAAATTTCAATCCATTCCAATAAATAATTTGAATAATAATAAATAAAGTTGTAATGCCTTCACGCAGCTTCAAGTTGATGTTGTACAATTTAAGCAAATTCCTTGCTATACGTGACTACAAATAATATTCTGATTTCTTATGCACAGTGTTGAAGGAATTAATAGGGACAATTTCAATTTTCTTTATAACTCATACATACATAATTGGAATTTACATACACATTCATACATAATTGTCCATTACAACTCTTCATTTAGGATTATGGCCTAACTTCTCACACTACTCATGTTGTGTGCCTTAATTTTGTACTTGAGTGGCTGGATCTACAGTTTAACATCGACTCCGAACGACAGATTTTTTTTGAGAAACTTTTCATGGCAGGTTTATTAACTATTAGAATTTTTGCTAGAAATCTGCTGAGAGGAAGTCGTCGAAGAAATATTTTTCTTTCATATTTCGTTTTGATGTCTGGCCTGGGGCTCGAACCCGGGCTTTACGTCTAATAAGCAAACACACTACCTACTAGACTACTTCTTTATAACTCATCACAAAATTTAGTGTACTGAGCTTTATTTTATTATTATTAATTTTTTTTTATTTATATTAAGTTATTATTTTATTTATTATTAAGTCTTAAAAATATAAAGGCATTTCATTTGTGATAATTATTTCACTAGGGTTTTTAATTAAAATTTATTGTTAATAAATTCAAATGATTTCTAATAGTTAAATTGTATTGAAGAAATCGTGTGGTAAAGTTTTCTCCAAAAGTTCAATCCCATACAGAGTTGTATTATATTTCAATCAAATATTTCTTCTATCGTTTCAATCTATCGCATTCACTTGAATACTTTCGACTTCAAGCAATAAATGCATGCCCTAAAGTGGCATTATTTGGCCAGAATTTAGATGGGAGTTGAACGGAATACTACCAGACATATCATCTCAAAAAGTTACATCTCCTAAATGAGGGGGAGTGTAGACTCCGTTCGGAGAAGGATTAAAGCACATGCCACATTCTTTGAAATTGTATTGCGTTGAGAGAAGTCGTCGTAGTCTAGTAGGTAGTGTGTTTTCTTATTAGACCTGAGGCCTCCGTTTAAACCCCCAAGTCAGACATTATAACTAAAATATAAAGAAAATATTTCTTCGGCGACTTCACTTCACATCACAATATAGTGCCATAGAGGTATGGATTGAAGTCCTCAAAAGCCGTACTCAAGAGACTAAAATTCGTCAAGGTATAACTGGGTCGTAATATTTGTAATAAGGTGTTATCGTGTTATGTTTGTGTTAAATGAAAAATCGTATTCACTTCTATCAGTACATCGCTAAAATACACAAAAAAACACAGTTTAACGCGATGCGGGTTGTTGTTAGGGAATGCTCTTGCTTATCTGACGTTGGTCCAATTGTCGGGACTCAGCTAAACTAATGAACGTGAGCGTATAGGACCAATGAAATTTTCTGATCTAATAGACAACATTACTAGAAAATATTGCTACTTCTGTTCGATTTACCAATAAAGAAATTAAAATTCAACTTCAAGAAAATTTGGATGAGCAATAATATATTCTGAAAAAATTGCTGCGCTCCCAAATAAGACTTACTTAATCTGCATTACGACCTAGCTTTCCAAACCACTTACGTTATGTGTGTTAATTTTATACATGAGTGGCGGGACCTACAATTTAATGTCGACTACAAACGACAGTTCTGAATAGTTTTTCATGACAATTTTATTTAACTCTAAAAGTTTTTGTCAGAAAACTGCTGGTTGTAATAACGAAAAGATGTTAAAGGTGACTTTAAAGTTCACTTTAGCTAAAGTTACCTTTAACTAAACCCAACTTTTATAATATAATAATTTAATATATGTATAATACATATATAATATTTATAAAATTTTTCAATGCTAACAAATTTCGCCCTTCACTGTTATGATGTCGTGATAAAAATCATCAATTAGTTACCAAACTTTGAAATGCAATTTTTTCTATTTTATTTTAATTGCTCTATTGGAGTTTGAAATTATCGTTTTTCTTATTTTAATTGAATCTGGTAAATGTATTCGATTTGAAGTGGTTACAATTAGTATCTATAAGAGATAAATCTGTTCATAATAATATGTAGTATTTATTAAGAAATTCAATTGCAATAAGAAAAACATTTTGCGGTTATGATGATTAATAAAGTTTTAACTTGAAATAATAAAATTTTGATTTTATTACGACATTTACATATATTTTTCAAATGCAAATATTTTTAAAAAGTATCTTATAGATACTCTTAGTATAACTGTAGTATTTTATAAATCAGATCATGTGTGTTAAAATTTTACTAGGCTTGTAAGACTACGTTTTTAGTTGTTATAAAGATTGTTTGTGAGATTTTAAAATTTTTTTTTTAGTGAAATGTATCTTACAGATATTTTTTTTGCTTTATTTATTTTTTACATGTTACATTTAAAATGATTCTTATTATTGCTTATAATTGCATGTGGTTGTTTTTTATATACATACAAATATTTTTTTTTTTTTTAGTGAAATGTATCTTACAGATATTTGTTTTGCTTTATTTATTTTTTACATGTTACATTTAAAATGATTCCTATTATTGCTTATAACTGCATGTGGTTATTTTTTATATACAAAAATTCTTTTTTTTTTTTTTTTTTTTTTGAAAAAGTATCTTATAGATACATTTTGTTTTTGTTCAGCTATATCTCTTGTTTATTATAAAAACAAATAAAAAAAAAATTAAATCACTAAATAATTATTGAAAAATAATATTGAATAACAAACAGCGTATGATGATGATTCATCCGTTTCAATATGAAAAAAAAACAAACTTTCTTGGCTTTAAACAACAGCAACACAACTGAGAGACAACAACAACAGTGATCAGTAAAAAAAACAAAAAGTTGGTTTAAATAACGTCACCGCCAATATAGTGTAATTTTATATTTTTCCATTTGTTGTTTTTGTTTAGCTTTTTACATTGAATTTAACAACAACAACAACAACACTTATAACAGCAACATTATTTAATTTTTTTTCTTTTTTATTAACAATAAAACTTATCATATCATTTAGCATTAGATTTCGTTACGTTTTATTAAATTTTTGTATAAATAATTTTTTTTTTTTGATTTTTTTAAATATTTTTCAAACACAATCGATAAGAATTTTATTTTTATTTTTCTCTTTAATTGTAAGAAGAAAAAAACCACCTGTTGTAGGTGTTTAAACCATATTTTCGTTATTGAATTTTGTTTGTTTTAATTTCTTAAACTTTTTCACTCTTATCTTCCTTCATTAAATTCAGCACAAAGAACAATTTGACCATCATAGCACTTTTTTTCCTGGGGAGTATTTAAACTTTAACGTCAATGACCATTTATTATATATTTATCATATATTTCTCTTTAAGCCATGCTAATAACCATCAAAAAAAAAAAAACTAAAAATTCCGTTTCATGTTCTTTTATTTCGCTTTCTTAGCGCGTTTCAAATTTTTACCTTTTGTTTCGATTTTGTTAAATTCGTTTCTTTTTTTTATTGCTTTAAATTCGAATTTTATTTTAAGCCCGGTTTTCGTATTTAAGTGTTCTTTTGTTTTCACTCACTCCACTCCGTATTGGTAGTAAAAATTCTTATTTAAACGCTTTCGTTGTATCCGCTATTTAATCATACAAAAAATAAACACAAACGAAAAATACCGATATGAATACGTTTTCAGTTCTTTTCGTCACGACTTCTTGTGCTCAACTGCTGTTTGCTTTGGCGCAATGTTAATGCCAGACCTAAAAATTGTTTATTATGAATGGATTCCTATTAAAGAGTAGAGCAGAGTAGAGTATTATGCGATGTATCTTATGGATACATGTTAATAGTTAACAGCCACTATGTCAATTAACAGTACCGTTAAGAAATATATTTAAAATTTACAGTTTCATTTTAAACGTACGCTACTCGTTAGTTTGAGTTCCAATTGGTATATGCTTTTGATGAGTGGTTTATTAACAGCCTATTGTGAATGGCTGGGTTTGGGGCTTAGCTAACTCCACAAAAAAATGTAATAATTATTAGCATGGTACAGATTTTTTTAAGCAATAATTTATAAAAAAAACTATCAATATTCGACTCCTTTATTTTATACTATGTTCAGATATGCACTTTTATTGAGCCAATATTATATTATTTGAGTACAATATTTTAAGTGTTCAGATATAATATAAGCAATATGCATTTGACAGCTGGTAAACAAAACAGCTGGTTGCTTCAACAACATTGTTTTTGTCATTGTTGACATTTAAGTTGTCAAATATCAACAGAAAGTGTTCGGAAAACTGTAATATGCTCACTGAACGTACTTATGACAGTGCTGTATTTTAAGTTGTAATCAATATTATAACAATTTGCGTATCTATTGCGCAAAAATTAATTGAAATTTTATATGAAATATTGACCTCAATAAAATTTTCAATCCATCGTTTCCAAATAATGCCACTCTTTATATGTACATATTTGTATCAAACATTTTTTCCAATGTTTTATCTCTTCTGACGTTGGTCTTTTTTAGCCATTTAGCCAGGATTACGACCTAGTTTCTCACACCACTTCTGTCGTATGTGTAAATTTTATACACGAGCAGCGGGGGCCTAAAGTTTAAAAAAGTCGACTCCTAATGACAGATCTCTGAGAAACTTTTCATGATAATTTTTTATTTACTCTCAGAGTTTTTGCCAGAAATCTACAGAGAGGAAGTCACCGAAAGGGTAGAGTCTGATCTAGGGTTTGATCCATGGCCTCGTGTCTAGTAAGCCAACACGCTACCTACAAAGCTACGGGGCCTTTAATAGCGTCTATAGCGTCTTTCTGTAATTGCTTCGTAACAAAGTGTGTTTGACTTTTTTCATTGTCATTGTTCATTGACTTTTTACTCATTTGAAAACCTATTGATGCCATTACGTGTGGAATATAATTTCATTTAAATGTCTGCCATGGATTCCCTGGATTGATCGCATTCGAAATGTTAAATTTTGCATTAAAATTTTGTCAAATCGTACGATCTGGATGATCAGTTCATATCACCTCTACGTGAAATCACCATGTCCTTGAATCGCTTGTGTATAATATCCATTGTAGAAACAGCTAGTAGCGACGTTCCGTTAAACCACATGTCGTTCGTGTCCAGATTATTTATTTTATGCCAAAAGAAGTTGATAATCATTGGCCTGTTGTACTGCTTGCCTGGCTAACGTCGTCCTTAAAGAAATATGAGTCCATGAGGTCACTAGCCCAACGTATACACTGCTGTTCAAAAAAATAGATTCACCTGCTCACCGAAAAGTTTACTAGACATCTCTTATGCAATGGAGTATATGTAAAAAAGTAACTGTACTTTGTTTACTGGCCTCTTATGAATATAATTCCGATACATTTCAAAAATTTGAAACTTGACTCTTCTTTAATTAATTGCAAGATGTTGATCATGGTGAATCTATTTTATTGAACAGCAGTGTACATCAAGAAGTGATATGGATTTCAGGTAGATTATTGTCTGCCCAAATTCAATAATTTTGTTTGTTCCAGTACGCATTCATCTAAAAATAGTCCTCATCGTTGAAGATGATTTCTCGTCGAAATTAGTGTCAGTTGTCGACACCCATTTTGATAAAAAGAATTTTATTATTTGCACGTGTTGTGAATACTATATCCGTATATGGAGACCTGGCAAAATAGGCTGAATAAATGACAAATAGTGGTAGACAGATGTGGTCTGAACTTCAGTTAAATAGACTTGTTATAATTCTTTCAAAGGGCGCTCGCTGGGAAATCGCTAAATCTTCCTGACAGACCTGTTCTGCCTTACCAACAGGCCATCAGTAGAATGTGTCTGACAGAAACCATATTGACTATCGCTGATGATCAGACTGTTAGTCTCTGGATATTTCACAAGCTGATAATTAATCATCCTCTCCATAACTTCTAAAAGTGGATATCATATCATAGGACCCTTACCTGAATACCAGTAGACTGAGGCTCACTATCCCGCCCGATAGTACAGCAGCATAAAGCCCCGGTTAGCCAAACGTCCGTGAAACGAGAGGCATTCATAAGCCCCGATTAGTCAAACCTCAGATAGTGCAGCAGCACTCTCTGTATATTTTGCCCAGATAGCCAAACGTCCGTGGAACGGATATATTTCACAAGCTGATGATTTGTCACTTTTTCCATAACTTTAAAAAGTGGTTATCATATCACAGGGCTAGTACTTGAATACCATCGGACTGTGACTCAAAATTCCGCCCGATAGTGCAGCAGCATAAAGCCCCGGTTAGCCAAACGTCCGTGGAACGTAATGGAAATGGTGTTCGTTTTTAGGTAAACGCTCTCATCGGTTTTTGTATTCTAAAAGCTTAACGTTCGCTTCCAATGGAAGTTTGGCTAACCGGGGCTTTGTGCTGCTACACTATCTGATGTTCGGCTAATCGGGACTTATGAATGCCTCTTGGAGTAGGAGTATCGAGTTGGTATTAATGTTTCTAATATGGATTTCTAATGATGTTAAATGAAACATATAGGGTTTAAAGCGTATTAGGCGTAAAGAGTTTTTACCCTGTATGAAAGTCGACAGAATGAGGAAGCAATTCTAATCAGTAAAATGTTTATCCTTGAACCATAAGAACAAAGTGAATCCAGTTTAATTTAATTCGTTGTAATCGTGATTACAAAGCTATGTGGTCTGAGACCACAATGTCTGTGTTCTAAATTAATTATTAATTAAAACAATGTTCGGGTGTATACATGACATTTAATTCGAACCGTTAATTAAAAACTACTGTTACAAATTAAAATTATTTTATTTAATTTGGAAAACAAACAATAAATTATAATTTTTTTTATTTTTATTATTATTGTAATTTTACTATTGATGTACCCCGAGCTCATTGTAGAAATTTTGTGATAAGCACGTTAGTAAATTTGGTGTTAAACATTTTACTGACATGGGGGCCATATCAGTGACACTTTAACACGTTCACCGCAAGAAAATGAAAAAATCAAAAACTATTTTTAATATGTTGGTTTTTATCACTTCTTGTTTTTGTTTTTTTATTTTGAATAATAAATTTAAACACCAAAATTCGCTTGTAAATGTAAAAAAGATGTGAGTTAAAGATTAAACAGTTATGGTTAGTTTGATAGCAAAGAAATTATAAAGGAAATTTTATGCAGAAATTTACCAGCAATAATTATGAAAGCATTATAATTAAAAAAAATTAAATTTTTATGGTTTTTTCCTTGTCTTTTATTGTTTTTCGTTAATGGCAAATTAGTTTTCAATGTATAATTATTATTTGAAAATAATATTAAGCTCAATATAATGAAAATTTAAAAACATTTATCGAGTATTTGGATCGCAGACTGATAAAAAAATACTCTTTTTTTTTTATTTAATAAAATGACATTTTAATAATGTTTTTAATAATACAAAAACAACCACAAGCTAGAGGGCTATCATGTCATTTAATAATTATAATAAACGAGTGTTTAACTCGTTAGATGATATAAATATTGTCATACATTTTTCCGAGTTACATAGACCCTAGCTACGTGTTACATTGTCTGTAGCGGATGGTCGCTCAGTCCAATTTTTCAGCACTTCTTCTAATGAATTTCGCGCCACCATATGGTTAATGATGGCTTGAGTAATGAAATCCAATGCATATCGAAACTAAAGCCTTATAATTAGTAATCCAGAAAATTTACATACACATATGTACATACATAATTGGCCATTACAACCCTTCAGTCAGGATTACGGAGCCCTATAATTAGTAATCCAGAGAATTCACATACATACATGCATACATATATACATAATTGGCCAATCAGGATTACGGCCTAGTTTCTCACTTTATACTTGAGTGGCGTGACCTACAGTTTAACGTCGACTCCGAAATACAGATTTTTGTGAAACTTTTTCATGGCAGGTTTATTTACTCTCACCGTTTTTGCCAGAAATCTGCTGAGAGCAAGTCGCCGAAGAAATATATTTTTTTTTCATATTTCGTTTTGGTTTCTGGCCTGGGGCTCGAACCCGGGCTTTACGTCTAATAAACGAACACACTACCTACTAAACTATGGCGACTACATTCCAGAGAATTTACATCAGAGAAATGAGGTGGTCAGTGAAGAATGCCACTTCCTAAAAGATACATAATTGGGCGTTACAACTCTTTAGCCAGGATTGCGAACTACTTATGTTGTGTGTGTGTTAATTTTATACATGAGTAGCGATGCCTACATACAGTTTAAAATCGATTTCGAACTACAGATCTTTGAAAAAGTTATCATTGCAGTTTTATTTACTACCAGAGTTTTTAACAGAGATCTGCTGAAACGAAGTTTCGTTTAGTTAGACAGGTCTGGCCTGGAGGCCGAGGCTTCACGTATTCAAATTGATTTAGTAATAAATCTGCAATACATTAAGTTCCATTGTCTTGTTGGTACCAAAAGATGTAGATGAAAACTTAAATTCTGCCATACCACTCGATAGCGTTGCTCATTCCTTACTCATTTCTGGATGATCGTAATTCGTCAACGACTTGAGGATTATGTTCGCTTCTAATCCGGCAATTTTACATATTTTTATAGCCAATTAATTAGAAATGAGCTTTATGACCAGAAACAATTTTTTGATAACAATTCAGATCTTTGGTCAGTTTCTATCATGATGGTAGTTTGGTTTCTATTCGAGTACGGGTTATATTTAATAGATACGTGAGTCAAGGCCCTTACTTGTGTGGGTAGCACATACAGACAATAGGCTCGAGAGTAGAACTGTCTTTGATTATCCTAAACAGCCTTTAATGCCATATTCAATGGGCTAAAAATCCACAGAGCCTCTTGCGTCACCGTAGTACGGTCTTTAATTCGTCTAAGACATCCCAACAACGAATTGAAATAGTCGAGCCTACTAGATAGTGTGTTCGCTTATTAGACGTGAGGCCACGATTCAAATCCCAGATCAGTCATTTCGATCAAAAACGAAATATAACAAAAATATTTCTTCAGCAAAAAGAAGGAGTTGACTTTAAGCTATAAGTCCCGCCAGTTAAGGATACAATTAAAACACACAACATACAGTGTAAGAAACTAGGTCGTAGTCCTAACTGAAGGATTGTAATGATCAAGTATGTGTGTTATGTACGATACCAGGGTGTGTAAATTCATTCTGCCTGCACAGACGGTCAGCCCATAGGTCATAATTATTTTATCCATCCTGGTATGCATCAGAGATCAGGAATGAATCGTTTTTTCTCTACTCATAAGTGCTCATGAAATTATGAGTGAGTCAACAGTATTGAAATTCAACTACTCTGATCCATTCGTACTCACTACAACATTGATTAATAAGTGTAGGTTGCAATGAGTATGGATACAACATTGACGTCATACTCATAACTTTTGAAATATGTTTAATTCATACGCCTACTCATTCAGATTTATAAATTTAGAAAAATACTTATAATACTCATAAATTATTCGAGTGATTCGAATCATTCGTCTCAAATTTACAGTCTTAGTTGTTGTTGCATTTATAAAAAAAGAAGAAAGAAAAAGACAAAGACAGCAAGCAAAGCAAACACACAACCTTCTAGTGAGTATTGTAGTGTTCGCATGCGAATCATACTTATTTTGTGATTCTTGTAAATGTTGAGTAAAGGAGAGTCGAAATCAACAACATCATATATACATAGTTGGCCATTACAACCCTCCAGTCAGGATTACGGTCTAGCCTCTCACACCACTCATGTTGTGTGCCTTAATTTTATACTTGAGTGGCGGGACCTACAGTTTAACGTCGACTCCGAAGGACAGATTTTGAAAAACTTTTTCATGGCAAGTTTATTTACTCTCAGAGTTTTTGCCAGAAATCTGCTGAGAGAGGAAGTCGCCGAAGCAATATTTTTTTTTTTTTATATTTCGTTTTGATGTCTGGCCTGGGGCTGGAACCCGGGCTTTACGTCTAATAAACGAACACACTACCTACTAGACTACGGCGACTACAACAACGTATGCGAATCGTACTTATTTTGTGATCCTTGTAAATGTTGAGTAAAGGAGAGTCGAAGTCAACAACATCGTGTGTAATGTTAAGTATGAGTACGATGAGTACTTCAGTATGAGTACTTTCAATATGAGTATGATATTAAAATAAATATGAGTGCGTATAAGTATCCGAAATTATGAGTATGATTCGAATCTTTTTAAATACTCATTGATGATCTTTACATATCCGTCCGTTCAAGATGTCTGATCTGAGGTTTAAACCACGGGTTTGGGTCTATTAAGCTCACACACTACCTACTAGACTATGGCGATTTTTTTGCATCGTTTAAAATTAAAATAAATCCTATTCCTTAATGGGTTAAGGAAATAACGTACTTATAAAACTTCCAAACTCTAAAATCTATATTGAATGTAATTTCCAATAGAAAGTTATTGTTTTTTCGAACAGATGCAAAACAATATATTCCAAAACTCGTGTAATACATATTGTTACGAAAATGGAAATGGTGTTATTAAAATAATAAACAAAAGCTCCAAAAACAAAACAACGGACTTGATCATGTATAAAGTAATAAACAAAAGCTCCAAAAACAACATAAGGCAGTTGTTTACATGATCAACGAAGAAGTAAACATATAGCAACAAAACAATGGGCTTGATCGCGTGATCAAAGAACAAACGAGAATATAACAACAACATCAGTAAACAAGGGGACAAAGTAAACAAGCAACAATAACATCAGGTATAAGAAGAGAAAAGGGACAAAGTAAACAAACAACAACAACGCTACAAGGATAGATGTAAACAAGTCCCACTAACAACAATAAGGGAAGCGAGTTGTTTACATTTTTAGATTATTCCCGAAGGCAGTCATTCTCTGCCAAGGGCAAGCATTAGACTGATGATCCAGCGATATAAAAGGCAAGACAAAACGAGCAACGATGAGTGAGTAATAATTCAGTCAGACTTGAGTGCAGACAAGTTGCGTGTGAAGATAATCGTTGTTCGAAGTTATAACGAACGAGTGTACGAGAGGAATAACAATTAAAGGAAATTGTTATTGTGTACAAGAAGAATAACAATTTAAAGGAAATTGTTATTGTGTGAATAAATTTCAACACAGGGTGCACACAGATTTGTGCAGACAATAAAGAATTGATTTTGAAATTAAACACTAATTTACTTTTATTTCATTTGCAATCCACGAACTCATATTTTTAACGTTTTTAAAGGGTAAAAACGTAACAATTGGTGTCAGAAGTGGGATTGCAAAATCCAAAAATAAAAGTAAAAGTAATAAAGAGAAATCACAACCAAAATGAAACTCTCTGACCTAAAAGTGGAACGACTTAAACGTGAGTTAGATAAACTCAAGCTGCCAACAACGGGCACTAAAAATGAACTGCAAAGGCGGTTAAGGGAACAACTGCAGTTTGAGGGCATCGACATCGATTCCTACGAGTTCGAGGATGACGAGGAACGAGAGCTCAAGGCACCTGCATCCCCTAGCTGTATCGACATAAATTCATTGCTAGCAGCTATGATGGAAAAAATAGATGTAGCTTCAGCGGAAAATAAAAAAATGCACGAAGCTTCTAGAGCCGAAAATCTAAAACTGCTGGCTGAGTTTCGTAAAGATAGTGAACAACGGATGGATAAAATGGAAGTAGCAAATCGAAAAATGCAAGAAGCTACTAGAGCCGAAAATCAGAAACTTCTGGCCGAAGTACAAGCAACATCTAGAAGGCTGCAGGAAATCCATGAGGTGGTCAGCAAAAGAATCACTGATGTCGAGGAAAGGGTGTCACATTTAGAAAAGGCCGTTGACACGAGAGCGGACAATTTGGAAAAGGCCGTCGAGGGAAAACTGGTTAAAATGGACGAGAAGATCAGCAACCTCCTGAGCCAGCGGTTTGAACAAGTGCGAGTCGTATCAGAAGGTACCGGCAGGATAAAACCACCTTCCTTTGACGGTAGCTCACCCTTATCCGTCTTTAAATTTCAATTCGAGACGGTAGCCAGCCGAAACGGATGGGACGATGAAGAGAAGGCTTTGGAACTAATTCTGGCATTAAAAGGTGCCGCAGCCGAGATTCTGGAGACCATGCCAGCCAACCGCAGAAACAACTACAACGATTTAATGGTGGCGTTACAGCGCAAATTCGGCGACGAGCATAAACGAGAACTGTACCGCATGGAGTTAAGGTGCCGAGCGCAAAAGGCTAATGAGACACTTCAAGCCTTTGCAATGGAGGTCGAGAGGTTAGTGCAGCTCACATACCCGGGAGAAAACCACCCACTTATAGACAATTTTAAAACCGAGGCGTTTGTAAACGGTATACGCGACCCTGACATCAAACTAGCGGTATGTTCTGCACAAAAGACAACCTTTGCGGAAACTGTATCCTTTGCACTAGCCCAGGAGACCGCTCGCACAATTTCTAGACCACAAATAAGCAAAGTGCGGAAAATGGAAGTCGTGGATGAAGAAGAATGCCTTTTGGACAAATTTAAAGAAATGATCAAGCAAGTTTTGGCAGAAACTGGACAAAAGGCTAAACCTAAATGTTTCAACTGCGGAAAGGGCGGCCATTTCCAACGGAACTGCAAAGAGCCACGAAAAAGGTCAAGGTCCGTCTCGCCAGCAAGGAATAATAAACGGGCTAACCACCAACCATCTACCCAAGAGTCCCCGTTAAACTAAAACGAGCTAGCACTGAGGGGCAAGTGCTGGCTCCCACAAGCAAGGGCCCCACAATCTCCATATCAGTAATGCAGCGAGACAACAACAACCTTACGGCGTGCGGGTACATAAACGGCAGAAAACACACCTTCACTATAGACACCGGTGCGACGCAGTCTATCATCAGACCAGATATAGTCAAGGGGAAGTGTGAGGCACTCAGTAATATAAGGCTACGAACAGCTACTGGAGAGTCTGCCACCGTCCATGGGAAAACAGAAGCGAAGGTGACTATGGCCAACATCAGTGTAAGCCATGTGTTTGTTGTTGCCGATATTGTGGACGAGGTTATCATTGGTGCCGATTTCATGATAGCCCATGGCATCAATTTGAATATGGGGCAACAGACAATGAGTTGGCGGAATGTGGAGATACCTCTTGACGTTGGATACAAGCATCAGGTGCACGCCCGAAGGTTAGTTGCGGCTGAACAACAGAAATTACCACCACAGAGCGAAACGCTGATATGGGCACGTGTGGAGGGAGATTGTGAGGAAAACCGCTTGTGGGTTGTGGAACCAGTAGAAATTCAGACGGACTTGTTATCAGGAAAGGCCCTCGTCAAATCTACCGAACAGAAAATAGTCCCGGTGAGAGTACTAAATCTATCAGGCCAAGAAAAAGTCATCTCTAAAAACTCCGAGGTGGGTCAATGTGTTCCAGTAGAGGCGGTAATCAACAGTGAACAATCGCCGAAACCTGCCGAAATGTCAGCCAACGACCAACAGGAATTTGGTAAAAATGTGGAGAAATGGGTGGCAGGTCTAGCAGCTTCAGAAAAAAATAAAGCCAAAAAGCTGCTAAAGAGGTACGCTTGCGCTTTCGCCACGAACAATAAAAGTCAAGGTAGAACAGCCATGGTCAAACACAAGATTGATACTGGTGAAGCAAGACCGATAAAACAGGCACCCAGAAGTATACCGCTAGCGAAGCGTAATGAGGTTAAAGAGCTAGTCGACGAAATGAAGAGGAGCGGTGTAATTGAACCATCATCTGGTCCGTGGAGCTCACCTGTAGTCCTAGTCAAGAAGAAAGATGGCAGTACAAGATTCTGCGTAGACTACAGGAAGCTGAATGATGTCACTAAAAAGGACAGTTACCCGCTACCGAGAATTGACGACACTCTCGACACGCTAGCCGGAACAAAGTGGTTCTCCACATTGGATCTACAAAGCGGATATTGGCAGGTGGAAATTGCAGACAAGGACAAGGAAAAAAACTGCATTCAGTGCGAATGGCGGCTTATGGCAGTTTAAAGTCATGCCATTTGGGCTCTGTAATGCTCCGGCCACGTTCGAGCGGCTTATGGAACGTGTACTAAAGGGGCTGCATTGGAAGACTTGCCTGGTGTATCTCGATGACATAATAGTGATGGGCAGAACTTTCAACGAACACCTTGAGAACCTGGCAGAAGTTCTGCAACGAATATCAATGGCTGGCCTAAAATTGAGCGTAAAGAAATGTGCGTTCTTCCAAAGACAAGTGAAGTATTTGGGGCATCTTGTTACATCAGATGGCATATCCACGGATGAAGATAAAATACGAGCAGTAAAGGACTGGCCTCGTCCGCAGAGCCTTCATGAATTACGCAGTTTTTTGGGACTATGCACGTATTATAGACGCTTTGTGCCTAACTTTGCCAGCGTGGCGGCAAGCCTACATGAGCTCACCAAGAAATCAAAGGTGTATCAATGGGGTGAGTCACAGGAAAAGGCGTTCCAGGCACTAAAGGACTTATTGTGTGCCGCACCAGTTTTGGCGTATCCGGTCCCAGGGGAAAAATTCATTTTGGACAGTGATGCTAGCGGATATGGTATTGGTGGTGTGCTTTCCCAAGTGGTCAATGGGACTGAGAAAGTCGTAGGATACTATAGTCGTACACTGTCAAAGCCTGAACGGAACTACTGTGTAACCCGACGTGAGCTACTTGCAGTGCTGGAATGCATAAAACATTACCATAAGTACTTGTATGGACAACATTTTCTACTAAGGACCGATCATTCCGCACTGCGATGGCTGCTGCAATTCAAGAACCCTGAAGGGCAGTTAGCACGTTGGATTGAGCGCCTCCAGACTTATGACTTCAGCATTGAACATCGAAGAGGTGCAAAACATAGAAATGCTGATGCTCTCTCACGCCGGCCATGTAAATTAGAGTGTAGACATTGCGTAAAGGCTGAAAAGAAGGAATCTATCATCGACATCCGGCTGATGCAAATCGATGCCGACGAAGACTGGTCTGAAGCCCAAAGGAGTGACCCAATATTGGCAAAAATTATAGCAGCAAAGAAAGAGGACAAACGGCCTACCCGAAATGAAATATCAGCGGAAAGTGCTCTTACAAAAGCATATTGGGCGCAATGGGACAGCTTAAAAGTAATAGACGGGTGCTTATATCGACTTTGGGAAAGCGCTGATGGCAAGACATCATCCAACCTAATAGTGGTGCCTTCCTCTAAAATAAAAGAAGTCTTAAACGAATTCCATAATGGAGCTAGCGGAGGGCACCTTGGCGTAACAAAGACGCTGGAAAAACTAAAACAACGTTTTTATTGGGTTGGATGCCAGCGATCAGTGGCTGATTGGATTGCAAACTGTACCCAGTGTATGGCAGCTAAAGGTCCCGTAAGAAGAAGTAGAGGTCAGCTGCAACAATATAACTCGGGCGCACCTTTCGAGCGGATAGCGATGGACGTAGCAGGCCCTTTTCCTGTCAGCAACGCCGGAAACCGATATGTCCTCGTCGTGATGGATTACTTCAGCAAATGGCCGGAAGTGTATGCGATACCCAATCAAGAGGCGAACACCGTAGTGAATGTTTTTGTGAACAACTGGGTATGTCGCTACGGGGTTCCAGTAGAGCTACATTCTGATCAAGGCAGAAATTTCGAGTCAGCCGTATTCAAAGAAATGTGTGAAGTATACGGTATTAAGAAGACTCGAACGACGCCACTTCACCCACAGTCCGACGGAATGGTAGAACGGTTCAATCGAACCCTGGAGGAATACTTGCGGAAAGTAGTGAGCGAGCAACAGAAGGATTGGGACGAACACATTCCGAGGTTTCTACTGGCGTACCGATCCGCGGTTCATGACTCTACATCTAGATCACCCGCCAAGGTTATTTTTGGGACTGAGATAAAACTACCTGGTGACTTAGAGTTTGGTTGCAAGCCCGCCACAGCGGAAGATGACACATATACTGGAAAACAGGAAAGTTTAAATGAACTTCATGAATTTGTGCGCACACGTATTAAAATGGTTAGCGATAGAATGAAAGCCAGATATGATCGTGCCGCGAATACGAAGGGCTTCCATGAGGGACAATTGGTTCTATTTTTCAACCCAAAGCGGAAGAAAGGATTATCTCCCAAGCTACAAACCAGCTGGGAAGGACCTTATAAAATAATTAAAAGGTTAAATGATGTCGTATACAGGATTCAGAGATCGAACAGCCCCCGAGCCAAAATGAAGGTCGTGCACATAGAGCGACTGGCGAAATATGGAAGAGGAGATAATGAGCCTATTCGGGACGAACAGGCTTAAGTGGGCGGCAGTGTTACGAAAATGGAAATGGTGTTATTAAAATAATAAACAAAAGCTCCAAAAACAAAACAACGGACTTGATCATGTATAAAGTAATAAACAAAAGCTCCAAAAACAACATAAGGCAGTTGTTTACATGATCAACGAAGAAGTAAACATATAGCAACAAAACAATGGGCTTGATCGCGTGATCAAAGAACAAACGAGAATATAACAACAACATCAGTAAACAAGGGGACAAAGTAAACAAGCAACAATAACATCAGGTATAAGAAGAGAAAAGGGACAAAGTAAACAAACAACAACAACGCTACAAGGATAGATGTAAACAAGTCCCACTAACAACAATAAGGGAAGCGAGTTGTTTACATTTTTAGATTATTCCCGAAGGCAGTCATTCTCTGCCAAGGGCAAGCATTAGACTGATGATCCAGCGATATAAAAGGCAAGACAAAACGAGCAACGATGAGTGAGTAATAATTCAGTCAGACTTGAGTGCAGACAAGTTGCGTGTGAAGATAATCGTTGTTCGAAGTTATAACGAACGAGTGTACGAGAGGAATAACAATTAAAGGAAATTGTTATTGTGTACAAGAAGAATAACAATTTAAAGGAAATTGTTATTGTGTGAATAAATTTCAACACAGGGTGCACACAGATTTGTGCAGACAATAAAGAATTGATTTTGAAATTAAACACTAATTTACTTTTATTTCATTTGCAATCCACGAACTCATATTTTTAACGTTTTTAAAGGGTAAAAACGTAACAATATTATTTAAAACAATGATGCATTAAAACAAAAAACAAAAAAGAAATAAAAAATATAAATTAAAATTATAATTTTTTAAATATTACTTGGACAGTGGATAATAGACCTGAACGATCAGAGATCGTTACAGTTAAAAAGCGTATAATATAAAAATAATTGTACCAGAAATTAGAGACCTTTTGTGGCCAAAAATTAAAAAGGGCGGCCAAAAGTCATTAGCAAATATAGGCTATAAAAACTAAGACGCGTTTTCGAAACAAATCAATATTGTCGGACAAGTGTTGGTGATAAAAACGTGAAAATAATGATGAAAATAATTTTGAGTCTCTCAATTGTCGCTGTGGTTCTGAATGTGGCTTTAGCTTGTGTAAGTTTTTTTTTTGCCTTATTAAGAGGGATAAAGGCTCTTAAAAAAAAATTTTAAGAAATGAAACTGAAAATAAAATATAATTTCATAGAATGGCTATAAGGCTCGCATTGTTAAAGCGGAAAATTGTGCCGGTCCGGATGCTATCATCACGATGGACGAGAATGTTTCGGTGAAATTGAATAAAAAATGCGAAATTGTTCCTACAGGCTGTGTGATCAATAAGCCTTTCAACACGGCCGTTTCGAAATTCAAGATTTCCAAAGATGGCATGGTAATAAAGGAAGGTACAGTCGATATGTGCTCTATTGCTGATCATGCACCCGGTGAGATTAAGGATTATTTGAAATTATTTGGTGCCCCCGATTCTTGTCCAGTTGCGGATGTAAGTTTAATAAACATTTGTTTGTGTTGAATATAAGAAATTACATTATGAATGTAAATATTTCCAGGGTAAAGTGTGTGGCAATGATCATAGCGTGGATCTATCCAAATACAAGTCTCTACTCAGCATGGCACGTGGTAATATTGTTATCGATTCAAATATTGAACATGACACTGTAAGTTTGAAATTGCATGTCTTTAACAACAACAACAACACAAAAAAATTGTTTCTAAAATTTTACTTGAATTTTTTTTATATTATTATTACACAGGGTAAATCGTGCTTCCATGTTGAATTGGAAATCACCAAAGGTTAGACCATGGGAATACAAAATATCTGCCTTTTATCGATAACTTTAAATTTCATTTTAATATAAATGTATGTAAAATTTTAAAAATCGTTCAGAACTATGCAAAATATATCAATAAAAATTGGTTACAAAAATAGTTTTTTATTTTATTTATTGGGCTTTGAAGTTTTGTGTAAATTTTTAAGGTCGCCATAGTATGCCACTTGCCTCGGTCAAGTTGTACATTGCGCGGAAATTCTTTCAGGACGCCAACCTATCCTGGGTCAATGAGGAGTCCTGCTCCACCGCTAGACTCACCTGGCCCTTGATGGATAGAAGGTGTACCAACCAGTTACTTGGTCTAGGTCGTGAGGTCATCTCAACCACAGTGGCCATGCTTACAGATCATTGCGTTATGGGTAGACAAGCGGAAAGAATGAGGCTCCCATTTAACGACTTATGCCATGGATACGGATCCGCTGAGGGAGAGGAGGCTGTTATCCACTTTTTTGTCAGTGCCCATCTCTTGCTAGGTGTAGATATAGGTCATTTGGCTCCCCATTTCTTGTCAGCTTGACGGAGCTATCATCTATTGTTATTAAGGATATAGCTTCGTTCATCAAACATTCTGGCTGATTTTCCAGTGTAGGGTAGTCGTGATTTTGATGTGCAACCCGAAAACGAAGTGTTCCTCTTGTACGCTCAATAGTGTACTCAAATCTCAAATTATTTCAGTCTACATTCCCTCCTTCGCAATTCTTTCATTCTTTCACAATAGCCGTTTGTTTTCAAAGCATTGTGTTACGTACATACATAAATAATTGGTCATTATAACCCCTCAGTCAGGATTACGATCTAGTTTCTCACACCACTTATGTTGTGTGTGTGTTAATTTTATACATGATTGGTGGGACCTACAGTATAAAGTCGACTGCGAACGACGAATTTTTTTTTTTTGAGAAAGTTCTCATGGCACTTTTATTTACTCTCAGAGTTTTTGCGAGAAATCTGCTGAGAGGAAGTCGCCGAAGAAATATTTTTTTTTCATATTTTCGTTTTCGTGTTATCCAAGTTTGTTTCGTGTAACATTCTGGCTGTATGTAATGTCGTAATATGAAAAATGAAACGAACACGAGCAGCTACAAATGCCTACTGAACTAACTTTATTAATGTAAATTTCAAAAGTATAATTATTCAAGTTAAAGAATTAAATTATAGAATTAAAGAATCAATGCAGCATTGATTTCTTTTAAGAAGAGTTGATTTCTTATAGTATTAGGGTGGCATATAAATATCAATACTCTATACTGTACTAGTCAAATTTTTTGTTTTTAATCAGTCCCTGATGACTAGGTGCCTGGTTGCTGTCCTCCCTGTTTAACAGTTGAATACGTACCTCTGTACCAGAACGTATGTATTATGTTCCGGTAACGAGAGGCAGAGTTTGTCTTCATGTTCTTCAAACCTTCCTATCTCCATCTATCTAAAGCTATCCGTGCAGCAACAAGTTGAAAGACTAACATAGTAAATATGATATCAAAAGTAATGCAATTGTTAGCGCGGTATACATTCGGCATCGTATTGGGTAATTTCGCATTAGGCGACTATTCATAAAGTATCATAACTATACGCTGATGATATGATTTGTGGCTCTGTTTGAATAATTTCTCCATATCCTGGAGAGACGGCCACAAGTGCCGTCTTATATCGAACCCGTATCTGAATCAGTTGGATGAAACATGTTGTTTCTACTGCGCCGGTAGCTGAGACCTTCATTCCTAAGCAACACATTCTTCGTATCTTCTGTAATCTGTAATGTAGCACATCCTATCCATGGATTTTTACCACACTACTGAAGCAGAAGTTAATATGGGTCAAATTATACTTCTGGCATTCTCGGAGCGACATTAACAACACATTCTTTGTATCTCCTGTAATTCGTAATGTAGCACGTCCTATTCATGGATTTTTACCACACTACTGCAGCTGAAGTTAATATGGGCCAAATTATACTTCTCGCATTCTCGGAGCGAGGTCCGTTTAGGATGGATAACCTACATATGGATCAAAATCTGAGGGCTTTTGCTGTACTATCCTTCAGAAGTTGCCTCCACGTAAATTTCCGATCCAGGACAACACTCACTGGCGTACATAATACAGCTCGTATTATTATTGAAGCTAAATGACTATCATTTACGATGTATTTCTGTTGATCGAGCCTATTTGCAACTAGCCCAATGAGGAGGATTTTTAGCAAAGAGTTGAGATTGCTCGTGAAGCTCACTTCTGGCTTGGACCGAAGCCTTTTCATTCTTTAAAATTGGCTGTTTATTCTTACATATTTCTTTCGAAAAGAGCAAGGAGCTGCTGTTACGTGAAGAACCGAACGCTATCGAGCTAGGCTGATTGAATTTTTGCTTTCAAAAATTAATTGGCTAAACATCAAGGATATTTAGTTCCAACAAGATGGTGAAACTGGATATACATACATAAAATGTGCTTAACAATCGATTTATTTGCAAACTCAAGAACTTTCTTCTCTGAAGTGTTGCTGATATTGCTGGATTACGACCCAGCTTCTCGCACCACTTATGTTGTGTATGTTAACTTTATACGTGAGTGACGGGACGTACAGTTTAAAGTCGACTCTGAACGACAGATTTTTTTTTTAGAAACTTTTCATGGCAATTTTATTTACTCTCAGAGTTTTTGTCACAAATCTCCTGTGAGGAAGTTGCCGATGAAATATTTTTAATATTTCGATTTGATCGAGATGTCTGCCCTGGGTCTCACGTCTCATAAGCCAACATACCACCTACCAGACATAAAATAAAAAAAGTTTCATTAAAACAATACACATATGTATCTGCCTTGTATTATCATTTAATGTTTTTAAACTTAAATTTATTTAAAAACTGAATTAATCGGACAATATAATTAAACAATATTTATTTCTTTGGCAGCATTAATCATGCCCACAAAACCATCCAAGACTTCTTTGGCAACAGGTTCAATCATTTCTGGTGGCAAAATAAAACCATGTTCACCCTTATCACGTAATTCAATAGTATAGGGTATGGGAATGCCCTTAACACCATAGGCCCACTCTTTACCGGAACCAGATACTTTATCTAAAGAAATATGGAATAAAATTATAAAACGGTACGGTAACGGTAACGGTAATCAATTAAACGTTTTTACTTACATAAAGTAGTGGCACTGGAGCCATAAGTGAATACAGTATTATAGCGACGACGCAAAGCATCGGCATAACCCTTGGCAACATGCATCATTTGTTCATAATGTTCGGGGAATTCAGTATCGGTGTGGCCCCAAGGTGATAGTACGTATTGCCCAAAAGAGTGTAAAGAAATATAAATTTTGATGGTATCCTCTGGTATGCTATTATTGATGTATTGCACCATTTGCTTAATTTCTGGATCAGATTCTGCATAAGGGCCAGCATAGGTTTCCGAACAGGGATCCGAAGAGGCGCCAGCGACTTTATGTGTGTAGAGTATGGCAAATTAATTTGAATTATTATACCGTGCGTGTGATGGAAAACTTACCCATCCATAAGAAATCGAAATTACGATTCATATCCGTGCCAGTGCAGTTGCCTGTTGGATCAGAAGGTAATCGGGATTTACGCCACATACGATCCTAAGATAATCCAAAAAGTAATACATTTCAGTTAAAAGTCTTTCGAAAAGCTTAGATCTAGACTTACGTGTTCGTGCGAGTATACGAAACCATCAACATTTAGCACTGGAATTATAATAAAGTCTACAAGTTCGGCAATTTTCCTGACACCCGGGTTACGTGGCACCAACAATTCGTCAATGATGTATGTGATGGTAGCCGATGTTATCCATTCTCTGGCATGTATATTCGATTCAATGAATACCGCTTTGTTGCCGGGCTTATAAGAGATTTTAATGCCTTTAATTAAGCGTCCCTCATAGGAGTAACCAATCGTGAAAGGTGTCACAATATCTGGATAACGTTCAGTTATTTCATCCAACCATGCGTAGATTTCATCAAGTGTATGGAAATCATTCCAATCCATGCCCGTTGAAGATCTCTTTTTGGGCTTTTCGGCATCGATAAGACTAAAATGTATAGAATGTTAGTGGCTTTCTCAACTACGGGGGGTCCACAATCCGCTCTCTTTTAGCGAGAACTTCGTTATGATTAACAATTGCCTTAACCTTAAGAGTCCTATGGACTTGGATAAGATCAGATAGGTTGGAGGGAAGTATAGGATAGGATCTTCCATGGGTGTCTGGCTGCCTTAAGATCGCTTCATAAGTGTAATTAAACCAGATCGGATCTACCTTTGTGGGGTACTGGGACTTAGTGGTATACCCGGGAAGGGAATTGGGTCGGCATTTTGTTTACGGCTTGCCGCCAATTTGCTACCTCTAAGGAATTACCTAGAAATAGGTCAGGAAGAATTAGCAGAAGAGGTGGGGAGAATATATCAACGATGATAGAACCAATTTGCTGCAGGCTTGCATAAATCTAGCGCGAGACTGGTGGTTGGATTCCTTATGGAGCATGGAAAGGATCTGAAATGAAGCCTTGTTGGACTATTGTATGATATTTTTTGATGAGAAGGAGTTAGAGCACCTCCTCTGTAAATGGCTTGGTAGGAAGAGGTTGAACAACTTGAACGGAGGGGGATGTTATTTATACGGGTTATAGGTTGAGGATCAGAGATCAGCAATGAGTATTCAGAAAGATGAATAGATTCGAATCATACTCATAATTCCTGATGCTTATACGCATTCATACTTATTTTAATATCATACTCATACTCATACTCATACTCATATTCACAGTTTGAAGTCCTCATCGTACTCATACTTAACAATACGCATGATGTTGTTGATTTCAACTCTTCTTTACTCAACATTTACAAGAATCAAAAAATAAGTATGATTCGCGTACGAACTCTACAATACTCACTAGAATCTTGTGGTTTTGCTTTGTTTGCTGTCTTTGTCTTTTTCTGTCTTCTTTTTTTGTAAATGCAACAACAACTAAGACTGCAAATTTTTATGAATGATTCGAATCACTCGAATTATTTATGAGTATTATAAGTATTTTTCTGATTTTATGAATATTTCGAATGTCATAAGTTTGATGTCAAGGTTGTATTCATACTCATTGCAACCTGTACTTATAAATCAATGTTGTAGTGAGTACAAAAGAATCAGAGTAGTTGAATTTCAATACTGTTGACTCACTCATACTTAAAATTTCATGAGTACTTATGAGTAGCGAAAAAGCGATTCATTGCTGATCTCTGGTGAGGATCTATGTATGTTGGAAAAGTTATTGCTATTATACTTGTTAGGGATATAGGAAAGCAGGGTTAGGATTGAGCAAATTTCTTCACTCCTATGAATAGGGGTATTCGAGGATTTGTTTGGTCTCGGGAGCAGATATTCTTGCTCTTCTGAGATTTATAATAGAATTGGGCTGTTTGAGGGGTGTACATTAAGATGATGATTTGCAAACAGATACATTCTCTTGGTCTTTGTAGTCTTTATGTGCATACATACATAATTGGTCATTACAACCCTTCAGTAGCTTCTCAACACCACTCGTGTGCGTTAATTTTATACATGAGTGGCGGGACCTACAGTTTAAAGTCGGCTCCGAACGACAGATTTTTTGAGAAGCTTTTTCATGGCAATTTTTACTCTCAGAGTTTTTGTCAGAAATCTGCTGAGAGGAAGTCGCCGAAGAAATATTTTTTCATATTTCATTTTAATGTCTGACCTGGGATTCGAACTCGGGCCTTTCGTCTAATAAGCCAACACACTACCTACTAGACCACGGCGACTTCTTTATGTTGCATTATCAAATCTCTTTATCTCCATCTCTACATCTTTTACTTTCTTTTTCTTAATTTTCGTTTTTCTTTCTCTTCTTTTCTAGTGCGATCACAAGTGAAATTGTGCTTGCCATCATTGCAGCACACGTCCTTAAATCGAATCTAACCTAACGTCATCTTTGGCTTGAGAGATCCTTCAGTTTGTTTGAAAAGGTAAGTAAAATGCCAAAGTTTTGTTATGATCAATAAAATGATCGAAAAAGTACACTAAATTCTGATCGATTAAATTCTGATCGCTATCACATAAACACAATAAATAAATATACTTATGATATATGACTGCACATTTATCACTTTCAAAATATCAATACTAATATAAATCATTACACATACTATGAGTGCAAGCCATACATACTTACATACATACCTTTGAACATTTTTGATTTTAATTTCATTTTTTATATTAAATTTCTGCAAAATCTCTTCGAATCTCGTTTGGTATTCAGGCTTAACCATAACATCACAAGTTTCTCCATAATTGTGTACTTCACTCCAAAAGTCCAACTAAAATTTATGAAACGAAGTCTTTTATATTATTCCTCTAATTTTGTAATAATTTTTGCAGTGCTGCATGCATTACCTTTAATTCAATTTCAAGATCCCTTAATTGATCATATTGTTCCAAATTATTAATCGTTACTTTATAGACTTTATAATTGTCATAACGTATTGGCTGCTGTTGCTCTGCTTCTGGTAAAATCGCACTCGTTACTAAATAGCCGAGAAGGACCACCGAAATAAACGATTTCATTAAACCGTTCGTTAACATTATCGCCGTTTAAAATGCAAGTATACTTGACACCTTAATCCCAAAATTGCTACTGAATTTAATTGTGGAATTTCTTCGATTCTTAACTTTATAATCGGCTATCTTTTTAACTATTTTATATACAAACACCCATTTTATATATTATTTTTATTGTGTTTTGCGCAATTACTTGCGACCCAATATCACTGATAAAATACACACAAAAGAAGTGTTAAACTCAATTGTTTTCAAGTGCCCGTATTCTAGCGGTAATTTAGATTAGAAACAATTATTTTATGTTTTAAGTACTTATTCCCCTATTTACTCAATATGCAGTCTCATTTCTATCACCGAGAAAAAATGTTAACCGGCTACTTAACATTCTGCACAACATGCTTCTTGTTTTTCATTCAAAACAAGTTAACAGATGCCTTAGCCAGAGGTACTTAACTTTTTTTCGTAGTTTCTTCATGCCATAGACATCATATCGTGTCATAGACTTCATATTTTTCTACTTTTTCGAGGGAGTGGCAATTGAAACAAGCCAGTTTGATCTCATATTGACTGAAAGATCAATTTTTTTTATTTCGCGACTTGATAAACGTCCTTTCCGTTGATTTCTTCTTTTGAAATTTTCTTTCTTTAATACTTCAAAACCATAGTTTTGCCAAGTTTTAACTAAATTAAAAACGCTTTCTGTATATAAATCAGTCAAAATCGCATTAAAATTGAAATTTTCTGGGACATGGTCCTAGTTGGCTGGATGGCTCTGGTATTAATGCTTTCGAAAGATAGTTTTTGTTACCGTGGGGCATTGCTTAGAATCGGAGATATCAGTGACGAAGCTAATATTGGCACTGCATTTAATATTTTTATCATCAACAAAAAATGTAAGACATCGACCAAAAAATGCAAATCATCTACCAAAAAATGCGAGAAAACCCATCAACAAAAAGTCATCGAAAAAAACTACATGCCAACGATAAAAAATGCAGGTCATCAACCAAAAAATGCAAGTCATCTACCAAAAAATGCATTATCAAATTATCATCGACCATAAAAATGTAAGTCATAGACCAAAAAAATGCAAATCATCAACCAAAAAAGTGCAAGACATCACCCAAAAACTGCAAGTCATCCCTAAAAAATGAAACTCATCTTACAAAAAATTAAAACCATCGACAAAATGTGCAAGTCATCGACAAACAAACTCAAGACACCTATAATTTTGCTTGCCTTATATAGAGAACTTTCTTTTGCTCATTTGAAGAAAACAATTAACTTCGACGCCTATATTTCCGGTCCAAAGTAACGCCCGACCGTAAGGAAACCGGTTTCGGAAATCTTGAGACTACAACTATCCAGTCTACTATCCTCATTTCCCGCACTAGGTCCATTTGTATCCGATTTTGCCCGGTTTATATACAGCACTTTTTTTTCTAATTTGCTGAGCATCGTCGCATATATCTCCGGTCTTAAGTAACACCCGACCGTATAGGAATTTGTTTTGGATATCCAACCCATCTTATTAAATTTTAACTAATTCTGCCCGATTTATGGATGGCATATTTGGTAAACATGAGAAGCTAGGCGTAATCCTGGCTGAAGGATTGTAATGGCCAATTATATATGTATGTATGTATATTTGATAAACATACTTATATTATACAACTCTGTTACCTCCAATAGGCAAGTAATTATTTTTTTCTTTTTTTTCTAAAATTCGAAGCTTTAGCTTCATCTTCCTTTAATTTGTTCTCCAATTTATCACTATTTTTTTGTGACTTTCAATCGATCTTCTTTCTTCACTTTTCAAAATTTTCAATTGTGTTAACTTAACAGTCTCTATGAACATAACAGTCGTCGTTAACCTAACATTCACTGTAAAAGAAAAAGAATATAACTTTCGATTCTACTAATTTTGTTTTGTTGAGCCCATTTAATAGAAATTTCGAAATGTTTAATGAAATCTGTGTGTATTATTTTAGGCTCCTGAATTTCATATTCATCGAGTTATTCTACTTCGTTTTGTTTAATTTTTATTCGTTATACCGGATACAAAATAGGATTACAGCTCATTATGTGAGAAAAAACTTTGGTGTTCGTTAAATACGATGTTCACTGTATCGATTGTTCGTTAAATCGAAAATTACTGTACAGATTAAAGTAATAACAAGAGTTTTTTTAAGGAAATAACGGATATTCAACTAATGCTACATTTTTTTTGGGAAACCAGGTCGTAATACTGACAAAAGGGTTGTCTGTATGTATGCACATGTATGCTACATCTTCTGGAAAGGAGTATGTAATAGAAAAGTTTGTTGGTAAATAATTAATAGAAAATTTTAGTTAAATTGATTAAATCTGGCAACACTATTCATAAAAAGTAACTAACGCCATCTATTGTTTTATAGGCTAACAAACTTATAAGAACACGGCGTTCAAATTTAAAGTTTATATGGACGGCGTTTTATTCCCCTCGATACTTATCGCTATTTACCGTTCAAAGTAAAGGTAGTAAAAATTATTAAAAGAGAAAAAGTACAGCGCTAAAATGAATTATTCTTTATGCTTATGCTCACAAACTTGTAATATTAAAATGTTGTTATTAAATACTGATTCATATTTGATTGAAAATATAATAGGTTATTTGGCAGCGTTATTAAGAAGCTTCACTATTCTGTTAACATTTTTTCCTGCTATTTTACTCCCTACGTTTTTAGCGTCAGCTTCAGCCTCTACTACAACTACTTCATTCTATTTCAGACCTTATTTACTTTCCCCCTAAGGTACTTTCTTCCTAAGGTACATACTTTCTTTTCAGATTCAAAAGTTATTCATACCTTTTTTGTGTCAGAAGGTGGCCATTTATTAGGCTTTTTGTGTGAATAGTCAAAAATATTTAAAAGGTACCATAAGTACTAAAGGAAGTACTTCTATCAAGGTACCATAAGTATGAAAGGAAGTACTTCTATAAATTTTTGTATAAACTTCACGTTGTCTCCTCACATCGTTAATTTGATACCTTCGCCTACAATTGTGGTATTATTTCTCATATGAATTTCGAATACAAACACAATGCAACAAAACAATCAAGGGCTGTCAAGAAGACTTATTGCAATTACCTTGATTATTTTGGTATAAAAAATCGTTGCTGTCCACATGATCACATGTATAATTAGCAGTACAATTGATTCAATAGGATGTCTGTTCAATCTCCAAATGGATCCCTCATTGTATTGAAAACGTACAAGCAGTGCTAATCAACTAATTACACAAAATGCGGCATGTGCTTCAACCCCTCTTCAAACGGAGCCTACACTCCGTCTTATTTGAGAGAGGAAACCAATTTAGATGATATCTCGGGCAGTATTATGTTCAACTCTTGTCTGACTTCTGGCCAGTTAGTGCCGCTTTTGGGATTAGGTTCGCAGTGAAATTGGGAAACAACACAATTGTAGCTAGAAGCCTTCTCTCTTAGTCTCTTAATTATATGTATTATCAGAGTTTCCGAATGATTTGAACATATTTTCCTGAAATTTCATATTTTTAACATATAATTCTGAACAGATTTTGTTAATTGAAAGAATTTTAATTTTAAGTTGCGGAATAAATTCGTTTATTTTATGAATTGATCGCTTTCAACTGAAAGTTATCAAACATCTTAAATATATTCCATTTGATTAGACTAATCGAATAAACCCTCTTTTTGGGCTTGAGCTACTAGAGCGATCAGACCATCAGTAAATTCAGCACAGACTTCCTTAATCTGGGCAGGTGGCAGGAAGAAGCCATATGTACCATCATCTCGTAACTCAACTGTGGCTGTATAGGGTATATTCTTAACACCATAGGCCCAATCCTTAGCTGAACCCGATACAGGATCTAAATCGAAAATTGAAATATTAACAACATTCAACTGCCAGTGAACTCTTTTAAAACTCACAGTTTAATAAACCACTAGCGCCGCTTAAAAACTCGGTGCCGTATTTGACACGAGCAGCTTCAGCAAACTTTTCCGAAATTCTCATCATTTGGTCATAATTTGGTGGGAATTCAACGCTGGTATGACCATATGGCAACAGAAGGTAATTGCCAAAACAATGCAAAGCCAAATATGTACGTATGTACTCCGAATTAAAACTATTGACGAACTCTTGCAAAGCGATAACTTCTGGTTCTGAATCACTTTCAGCGCCACCATACCAATGATCACAAGGCACATCGATATTATAGCCGGATTCTACAAATAAAAATATAATATTCTATACAAATGTATACAAAATAGAACACAATAAAAACAACTTACCACCCCATTCATAACCGAAATTGCGATTCATATCGACACCATAACAGATTCCCGATGAATTACTGAAACCAGTGGGTTTACGATTCTTACGCCATAAACGACTTACTTTATGGGAATATTCAAAGCCATCAGGATTCAAAATGGGCACAAAAATCCAATCGTAATTCTCCAAAAGATTTTTAATTTGCTCATCCTGAGATGTGAGTAAAGTATTGAAGAAACAAGTGGAGGTGGCTGAAGAAATCCATTCAATGGCGTGAATATTGGATTCAATAAAAATTGCTTTATTTCCAGGTTTAGCAGAAATTTTCACGGCTTTAATGGGACGTCCCTCGTATGAATAACCAATAGTGTAGGGTGTAACAATTTCGGAATTTGCTTCGGTGATATCATCTAACCAATCGTAAATGGTGTCTAAATGCTGATACTGATCCCAATTCATTTCTGGTTTCGAACGTCCCAAGGCATTATTGGCCTGAGACATTTCAATGACACTAAAATATCATATGAGTGTCATTAATATGATTGTATTAGGAAATGGTGAGGATAATTCTAACTCACCTTTGTAAATCCTCAATGATGCATTCAGAGTCCAATTCCAAAAAGTTCATTTGATTTTCCAATTGAGCTTGATGGGCTGGATCGATAACTATATCATGTTTGAAACCAGCGCCCTTAAGTTCAGTTAAATAGCGCAACTATTGCGGATCATAGTGATTAAACGTAAAAATTATTATTTTCTTTTTTTTGCTTAAATAAGTCTGAAAGTAATGCCACTTACCGGTAAATGATTGCCCAAGGTTCTGAATTCCTTAAATTGCTCTTCTGTTTTAATGTTAACGCGGTAGACCTTAAAGTCATCGTAGCGGGCAGCAAATTGTTCTCCAAATGGATTTGCATCTCCCACACTCAATAGGGCTAAACAGCCAAGTAGTAATAACCCGCGATTCATTTTGTATTCAATGTTTGCCAAGCAGCTTGCTAATGTTGTCAAAACCCTTTGGAATTGAGTTTTTTATAGGAATTCGTCAACGTTCGTTTCATTCGCTTTCTTTTCTAATCAGTCTTATCACTCATTTTTTTTATTAAGCGTTTTATGTTTTGCCAGAACTGGATTGATTGTTTGACCAAGTTTCGAATATCAAGAGAGTCATTAAGTTTCTATGCCCATAAACGAAACTATTCCGTATAGCATTAGATAGATAAGTAGGTACCTTTCAATAATGTACGTACCATATCAGTTAGCAAATGATGTTTTCATTTCTTAATAGCAACTAATAAAAGAAATCTTTATTAATTATTTGTTTTGTTGTGGTCGGTTTATTTATTTATTTTATGTTTTGTTTTCATAATGTTTTCAATCATAAACAATTAATCGGTGAGTTAATTAATTTATAGGCACGTGTGGGTTGTTGACGCGTATTCACTCCAAAGGCCAGTCCTTTCTGCAGACACAGTTTACAATATTCACTTAGTAATATAGATCTCTTTTTTTTTTTTTGTTGATGATTATTTTAAATTTCGAAAAATTTCAGCACGTGAAGAGTCTGTGGATTATTTATTCTCTAAGTTCATCATTCTTAATCGAAATTTACAGTCGGATTTCGGACTGTTTCCTGGTCTTACATAGGTAGATAGATTGAAGCAGAGGTACCATACATATAATAGTATATAGTTTATAAAGGAAGCCTGCATTTTTCGGACAAATGTAATTGGTTTCTGGCAGTCCAATCTTCTAGGATGAGTTATATCCGATCTTTCTTCACTACATGCCCCGTATTTTTTATTATCTACCGGTTTAGGTGCACATGTAAGGTAGATTGTATCGAAAGGACGCTAAACTGTGTAATTTAGTTGCTTGTATTCAGCCTCAACAATTTTCAAGATCGCCTGAGTGTGCCTTCATAATCTTTCCTACTGTGTTATTGTCTCACAATAGTCAGTGCAACCTTTTCGACCGAGTTTTATGCGTCAATTTACCAAGCGTATTCCCCGAGTCTATTTAATATAGTACTCTAACTATGTTAGTCAGATTGTGCATTTCTTTATTTCCAATTACTTTCTGATGATTAGGTACGCAAATAATACGCGTTGTATCATGCCTGAAGTAATTGTTAATGTCAAACATTTGGTTACCAGTGAAGATATTAGAATCCCTATATGTCAAGTTCAAGTCTCCGTTGTCTAGTAGGCAGTGTGTAGCTTCTAAGATGTGAGGCCGCTGTTCAAGTCCACACACACACTTCTCCAACAAGACGAAATATGAATAAATATTTATTCGGTGAATTCGGTTTTGAGAGGACGTCACGGAAGAAATATTTTTTTCATATTTTTCGTTTTGATGTCTGACCTGGGGTTTGAACCCAAGCTTTTCGTTTATATTCACACTACCTACTAGACTACGGCGATTTCATATTTTCCGTATGCTATATCCATTTCATTTTCCTACTAAGGATGCCAACCAAATATTTCGACTGGTTGGTTGGTTTTCCTAATCTCATATGATACTTTCACAAATATTTTTGTCTAAAGCGGCATTGACGGGTATCTGATAAGGCAATTGTTTAAAAATATTGGCAAAGATTGAAGCCTATTCCAGACATTTTTCAGAAATGGAATTAAAATCTTAATAGATTCCTTTAATTCTGAGCAAAAGTTTCTTAATAAAAAAAATTCATAGTAATCCTTGTAATCATTTTTATTATTAAAAAGAAAAAAATTACAAAATGGACTTACACCGTTATCGAAGAAAACGGCCCATTTATTGCGTACAATTATTAATAATATATTTGTACATGTGCATTAATTCAATAAAAATAAAATACTTTGTATTTGTAGTTTGTAATATTAAATGTCGTAATAAAAATTATTAACTTTCTCATGAAACTAAAGATTAATAGTTTACGTTAATACGCACCACTTTGTTGTTTCATTTGGTGCTTTTTTAAATGAAGATTCCCTTAATTTTCTTATCAAAAAATTTACATTATACACTTGGTATCAAATAATAACTGTAAAGTATATTACTTCGACTGGTGTTGGTCTCAATTGAAACGCTATTTGCCCCTCTTCTATTGATAAAAGAAATTGTAAGCTATTGTATCCTTCATTCTGGCAAATTGTAGATAGAATAGGTACTAGTTGAAGTCGCCGTGGTCTAGTAGGTAGTGTGTTCGCTTATTAGACGTAAAGCCCGGGTTCGAGCCCCAGGCCAGACATCAAAACGAAATATGCAAAAAAAATTATTTCTTCGGCGACTTCCTCTCAGCAGATTTCTGGCAAAAACCCAGAGAGTAAATAAACCTGCCATGAAAAAGTTTCTCAAAAATCTGTCGTTCGGAGTCGACTTCAAGTATAAAATTAAGGCACACAGCATGAGTGGTGTGAGAGGTTAGGCCGTAATCCTGACTGAAGGGTTGTAATGGCCAATTATGTATGTATGTATGGATAGGTACAAGGTTAAGCAAGCGAAACAACTTATTCCTGGTAATTCCTGTCATAGCTGCCTGTCGCACAATAAAACCTATCCAACTTTATCCAAAACGTTTTCGACAGTTCACGCTGCTATAAGGACCAGTTTCTCCCATTTTATTTACAAATATAAAATACTGTCCATTTTTAACTCCTGAAACATCGAAGGCAACAATTTACTCAAAATGTTTGACAATCGCTTTACTGAGCGTGGTACATATTTGACATCAAAAATAAAAAATTTTAATATTATTGGCTGTTACAATGTAATTTTTCGTCTTCTGACATGCATTTTTATCTGTAAAAATATGTCCTCTGCTAGTATCAATTATTGAAAGCCATCCTCAATAACTATGAATCAAAATCTCACGATTCTAACATCACCTAGTGTGATCAAATTCTAACTCGAAATACTGATTAGGAGTGAACTGGTTTATGCGACACCGAACGACAGAACTTTACGTTTCAATTTTATTTTACTCTCAGAGCTTTAGCCAAAAGGTCAAAGTCACCGAAAAGAATTGTTTTCACGGGGTCTCGTTTAATAAGCCAACACTCTACCTATCAGACCATGGCGATTTTAATTGAAAATACAGGCGATTCCAATATTCAAATTGAAATAAAAAGTGTGCCTGAGATATCATCGAAATTTTTTATTCGTTTAAAGGACCTATTGATGCAATTTCGTGTCGAATATAACATCCATCTCTGGGCGGAGAGCATTCGGAATATCTTAACTTTCCAGAACTTTAGCGCATAAATCAGAGAGAATTTGACCGCTGACATGGGTTTTGTTGGCATTGAGAACCACTATGGCTTGTAGCACACGCCAGTATCTAAAAACCACACCACATGAAAAAGGAAACGAAGTCAAATCGTACGAACTCAGTGGCCAGTTTACATCACTTTCACGTTAAATGAGCGTGTCCTCAAATTTCTCGTGTTGTATGGCAAGTAGCGCCATTCTGTTGGAACCACATGCCGTCGGTGACATGTTTGAAACATTCTTTTGAAACTTTCCATTCTGGTTTGAAGATAAACTTTTCTTTTATGATCGTTATTGCCGGACAAACGAGTTCAGATAACGACCTACATCAATTAAATTTATTGCTATTCTTGTTTTCTTAGTTCCTCAATTACTATTACTAGTTACTATTTAGAGAAATTAGTAACGATAACCTTTCAATAACAAGTTTTATCATAAGATAACGTAAAAATAAATTAATAAACTTAACACACACACTTATAATAAAGATTAAAAAAATACATATATGCGATACACAGTGTGAAGACCTCCTGCAATCACAGTTCTTAGATATCAAATGGATTTTGTTCAAATCACACGATTGATTACAACAAAAAAAAAAATACTATGCAGTAAAGCAGTTCTAAACAAATTGTTCTCCAAATGGATTTGCATCTCCCGCACTCAACGGGGCTAGACAGCCAAGTAGTAATAACCAGCGATGCATTTTGTATTCAATGTTTGCAAACTAATTTGCTTGTGGTCTTACAACCCTTGAGCGTTTAATCTTTTATAGGAATTTAAATACATATTGAGAAGAGAACCGATTTTCTATTTTATCGGTTTTCGTTTTCATTCGTTTATTTTGCTGTGATTATTTGTTTTGTTTTTTAAATTTTATTTTTTAATTTGTTTCATAAAACAATTGAAAAAGGCAACAATTGTAGTCGATGTACCTCTTGCCTTCCTTCCTATACAGCCTTGCCTTATCAATTTAGTTTTTTATTTGACGATTACAAATTTATAGTATTTGGGATAACAGTTGTTTGAACTTATTTCAAAGTGTTTAGTCGAATTTTAAATGTCTAACGAATGTCTAAAATTAAACGTCTGATGGAGCAGAAGGCAAAGTGTTGCGATTAATAGCCAATTAAGTGTTTGTCAAGATACTATAAATGCCGTATCGCAATCAGAAATCAATAATCAGTCATAAAAGAAAGCATAATTGATTTTTATTAATTTGTTTGCTTTATTGTAGAGAGGGGGAATTATTTTTTCATTTATTTTTCATTAAAAATTTAAACTTTAAAATCATAGCAATACCATTCGGCAAGCGATATGCCCATATCGTGTACATTGTTTTCTTATGGTGCTAAAAAGTATTTGCGAATTATGAAGGACTTTAGGTTTAGATATCTTGTGAACCTATCGTGATGGAATAATTCTGATGTTGATGATTCAAATGCAACACATTGAAAATCAGTAGAAAGCAATGAACTATTTTCTGGGTTAAAAAATCTTGTAGGCAAGTGAACTACTCTAATAGAGCAGGGAAACCTATTTTTGCACTTTTCAGTGTTAGATTCAGATTTAGTGCATCAAAAGCCTTTAGAAAACTATACATACCTTCAGTCCGTATTACGACCTAGTTTCTCACACCACTTCTGTTGCGTGTGTTAATTTTATACATGAGTGGTGAAATCTACAGTTTAAAGTCGACTCCGAACGACAGATTTTTGGAAGACTATTCATGGCAATTTCATTTTCTCTCAGAGTTCAGAGGGAGTTCGTTTCGTTTTAAATGTCTCACTTTTGGAAAAGTATAGTGTGGATTAAAATCTTATCGACCTGTGTTATGTAATATAAGATCTTGCTTAAGTGCTTCCTATCTCTAAATTTATATAAAGCAAAGCGCGTGTAAGATATCATTTTATTCGTTTGAAAGATTCCATGATTCCATTATGATTGTAAAATAGCATCATTCAAATGTCCGCAAGGGCTTATTCTGTGTGTGCCCTATTTTCCATAACTCTGGCATTTAAATCAGGCCGCTTTTGAGCGATGGCTTAAGTTATATTGGCTTTAAAGACTACAGTGACTTATAAGCTATGCGTATACCATACATCTGCAAGGTTAAAACACATGATCTTAGTGGCTAGTTCACATGGCTTAGACAAGAGATAACCACACCCCTCAAATCGCTTGTGCAAAAATATCCAATGGTGTCCATATCATTTAATTTAGGCCGCAATAAATTGGTAACCGTCGACCTACAGTACTCGCCATTGACAGTGATGGCCTGGCTGATGCTGTTATCGAAGAAATATGAACTGATGATGCCGCCAGCTTCAAATCAATACTAAAAAGTAGGTTTTACAGGATACATTAAATGCTCTTGGATCTCTTGCTGATTAGTATCGTCGCAAATTATAATTAACGAATTCTGCCCTTTTTATGGAAGGCATATTTGGTGAACATACTTATATTATACTACTCTCTTACCTCCAATAGGCGAGTAGTTATTTTCATATATATTTTTTCTTTTTTCTAAAATTGGAAGATTTAGCTTCGTCTTCCTATAATTTTTTTCTCCAATTTATCACTATTTTTTCTGATTGATTAAAAATCGTTTAAAGATTTTCTTTTTTCACTTTTCCATAATTTTCAATTATGTTAACATAACAGCCTATGTGAAAATAGCAGTCTCTGCTAACCTAACATTCACTGTAAAAGAAAAAGAATATAAATTTCGGATCTAACTTTACAAACAATTAATTTCATCTACTAATTTTGTTTTGTTGAGCCCACTTAATAGAAATTTCGAAATGTTTAATGAAATTTCGAATGATAATAATGATAATCTTCGTGTATTATTTTAGGCTTCTGAATTTCATTTTCATCCAGTTATTCTACTTCGTTTTGTTTAAGTCAAGAAGACTTATTGCGACTACCTTAATTATTTTGATCCAAAAGATCGTTGCTGTCCACAATATCACTTGCTCAATTAGCAGTACAATTGATTCAATAGGATCCAATAAACCTCAATTCGACTACTGTCCATTCAATCTCCAAATGGATCCCTCGGATTCAATTGACAACAATTGAAAACGTACAAGCAGTACTAATCTACGCATTGCAGTTACACAAAATGCGGCAAGTGCTTTAATCCTTCTTCAATCGAAGCCTGCCCTCCATCTCATTTAAGAGAGGAAACCAATTGAGATGATATCTCGGATAGTATTCTGTTCAACTCTTGTCTGACTTCTGGCCAGTTAATGCCGCTTTTGGGGTTTGGTTCGCAGTGAAATTGGAAAACAACATAATTGTCGCTAGAAGCCTTCTCTCTTAGTCTCTTAATTAGATTATTAAAGTTTCTGAATGATTTGAACATATTTTACTGAAAATTCATATTTTTAACATATAATTCTGAAAAGATTTTGTTAATTGAAAGAATGTTCATTTTAAGTTGCGGAATAAATTCGTTTATTTTAAGAATTGATCGCTTTCAACTGAAAGTTCTCAAACATCTTAAACATCTTCCATTTGACTAGACTAATCGAATAAACCCTCTTCTTGGGCTTGGGCTACTAGAGCGATTAGACCATCAGTAAATTCAGCACAGACTTCCTTAATCTGGGCAGGTGGCAGGAAGAAGCCATATGTACCATCATCTCGTAACTCAACTGTGGCTGTATAGGGTATATTCTTAACACCATAGGCCCAATCCTTAGCTGAACCCGATACAGGATCTAAATCGAAAATTGAAATATTAACAACATTCAACTGCCAGTGAACTCTTTTAAAACTCACAGTTTAATAAACCACTAGCGCCGCTTAAAAACTCGGTGCCGTATTTGACACGAGCAGCTTCAGCAAACTTTTCCGAAATTCTCATCATTTGGTCATAATTTGGTGGGAATTCAACGCTGGTATGACCATATGGCAACAGAAGGTAATTGCCAAAACAATGCAAAGCCAAATATGTACGTATGTACTCCGAATTAAAACTATTGACGAACTCTTGCAAAGCGATAACTTCTGGTTCTGAATCACTTTCAGCGCCACCATACCAATGATCACAAGGCACATCGATATTATAGCCGGATTCTACGAATAAAAATATAATATTCTGGACAAATGCATACAAAGCATAACACAAAAGAAACAACTTACCACCCCATTCATAACCGAAATTGCGATTCATATCGACACCATAACAGATTCCCGATGAATTACTGAAACCAGTGGGTTTACGATTCTTACGCCATAAACGACTTACTTTATGGGAATATTCAAAGCCATCAGGATTCAAAATGGGCACAAAAATCCAATCGTAATTCTCCAACAAATTTTTAATTTGCTCATCCTGAGATGTGAGTAAAGTATTGAAGAAACAAGTGGAGGTGGCTGAAGAAATCCATTCAATGGCGTGAATATTGGATTCAATAAAAATTGCTTTATTTCCAGGTTTAGCAGAAATTTTCACGGCTTTAATGGGACGTCCCTCGTATGAATAACCAATAGTGTAGGGTGTACCAATTTCGGAATTTGCTTCGGTGATATCATCTAACCAATCGTAAATGGTGTCTAAATGCTGATACTGATCCCAATTCATTTCGGGTTTCGAACGTCCCAAGGCATTATTGGTCTGAGACATTTCAATGACACTAAAATATCATATGAGTGTCATTAATATGATTGTATTAGGAAATGGAGAGGGAAGTTTTAACTCACCTTTGTAAATCCTCAATGATGCACTCAGAGTCCAATTCTAAAAAGTTCATTTGATTTTCCAATTGAACTTGATGGGCTGGATCGATAACGATATCATGTTTGAAACCAGCGCCCTTAAGTTCAGTTAAATAGCGCAACTATTGTTGATCGTAGTGAATAAACGTGGAATTATTTTTCTTGCTTAAATAAGTCTGAAAGTAATGACACTTACCGGTAAATGATTGCCTAAGGTTCTGAATTCCTTAAATTGCTCTTCTGTTTTAATGTTAACGCGGTAGACCTTAAAGTCATCGTAGCGGGCAGCAAATTGTTCTCCAAATGGATTTGCATCTCCCACACTCAATAAGGCTAAACAGCCAAGTAGTAATAACCCGCGATTCATTTTGTATTCAATGTTTGCCAAGCAGCTTGCTAATGTTGCTAAAAACCCTTTCGAATTGAGTTTTTTATAGGAATTCGTCAACGTTCGTTTCATTCGCTTTCTTTTCTAATCAGTCTTATCACTCATTTTTTTTATTAAGCGTTTTATGTTTTGCCAGAACTGGATTGATTGTTTGACCAAGTTTCGAATATCAAGAGAGTCATTAAGTTTCTATGCCCATAAACGAAACTATTCCGTATAGCATTAGATAGATAAGTAGGTACCTTTCAATAAAGTACGTACCATATCAGTTAGCAAATGATGTTTTCATTTCTTAATAGCAACTAATAAAAGAAATCTTTATTAATTATTTGTTTTGTTGTGGTCGGTTTATTTATTTATTTTATGTTTTGTTTTCATAATGTTTTCAATCATAAACAATTAATTGGTGAGTTAATTAATTTATAGGCACGTGTGGGTTGTTGACGTGTATTCACTCCAAAGGCCAGTCCTTTCTGCAGACACAGTTTACAATATTCACTTAGTAATATAGATCTCTTTTTTTTTTTTTTTGTTGATGATTATTTTAAATTTCGAAAAATTTCAGCACGTGAAGAGTCTGTGGATTATTTATTCTCTAAGTTCATCATTCTTAATCGAAATTTACAGTCGGATTTCGGACTGTTTCCTGGTCTTACATAGGTAGATAGATTGAAGCAGAGGTACCATACATATAATAGTATATAGTTTATAAAGGAAGCCTGCATTTTTCGGACAAATGTAATTGGTTTCTGGCAGTCCAATCTTCTAGGATGAGTTATATCCGATCTTTCTTCACTACATGCCCCGTATTTTTTATTATCTACCGGTTTAGGTGCACATGTAAGGTAGATTGTATCGAAAGGACGCTAAACTGTGTAATTTAGTTGCTTGTATTCAGCCTCAACAATTTTCAAGATCGCCTGAGTGTGCCTTCATAATCTTTCCTACTGTGTTATTGTCTCACAATAGTCAGTGCAACCTTTTCGACCGAGTTTTATGCGTCAATTTACCAAGCGTATTCCCCGAGTCTATTTAATATAGTACTCTAACTATGTTAGTCAGATTGTGCATTTCTTTATTTCCAATTACTTTCTGATGATTAGGTACGCAAATAATACGCGTTGTATCATGCCTGAAGTAATTGTTAATGTCAAACATTTGGTTACCAGTGAAGATATTAGAATCCCTATATGTCAAGTTCAAGTCTCCGTTGTCTAGTAGGCAGTGTGTAGCTTCTAAGATGTGAGGCCGCTGTTCAAGTCCACACACACACTTCTCCAACAAGACGAAATATGAATAAATATTTATTCGGTGAATTCGGTTTTGAGAGGACGTCACGGAAGAAATATTTTTTTCATATTTTTCGTTTTGATGTCTGACCTGGGGTTTGAACCCAGGCTTTTCGTTTATATTCACACTACCTACTAGACTACGGCGATTTCATATTTTCCGTATGCTATATCCATTTCATTTTCCTACTAAGGATACCAACCAAATATTTCGACTGGTTGGTTGGTTTTCCTAAACTCATATGATACTTTCACAAATATTTTTGTCTAAAGCGGCATTGACGGGTATCTGATAAGGCAATTGTTTAAAAATATTGGCAAAGATTGAAGCCTATTCCAGACATTTTTCAGAAATGGAATTAAAATCTTAATAGATTCCTTTAATTCTGAGCAAAAGTTTCTTAATAAAAAAAATTCATAGTAATCCTTGTAATCATTTTTATTATTAAAAAGAAAAAATTTACAAAATGGACTTACACCGTTATCGAAGAAAACGGCCCATTTATTGCGTACAATTATTAATAATATATTTGTACATGTGCATTAATTCAATAAAAATAAAATACTTTGTATCTGTAGTTTGTAATATTAAATGTCGTAATAAAAATTATTAACTTTCCTATGAAACTAAAGATTAATAGTTTACGTTAATACGCACCACTTTGTTGTTTCATTTGGTGCTTTTTTAAATGAAGATTCCCTTAATTTTCTTATCAAAAAATTTACATTATACACTTGGTATCAAATAATAACTGTAAAGTATATTACTTCGACTGGTGTTGGTCTCAATTGAAACGCTATTTGCCCCTCTTCTATTGATAAAAGAAATTGTAAGCTATTGTATCCTTCATTCTGGCAAATTGTAGATAGAATAGGTACTAGTTGAAGTCGCCGTGGTCTAGTAGGTAGTGTGTTCGCTTATTAGACGTAAAGCCCGGGTTCGAGCCCCAGGCCAGACATCAAAACGAAATATGCAAAAAAAATTATTTCTTCGGCGACTTCCTCTCAGCAGATTTCTGGCAAAAACCCAGAGAGTAAATAAACCTGCCATGAAAAAGTTTCTCAAAAATCTGTCGTTCGGAGTCGACTTCAAGTATAAAATTAAGGCACACAGCATGAGTGGTGTGAGAGGTTAGGCCGTAATCCTGACTGAAGGGTTGTAATGGCCAATTATGTATGTATGTATGGATAGGTACAAGGTTAAGCAAGCGAAACAACTTATTCCTGGTAATTCCTGTCATAGCTGCCTGTAGCACAATAAAACCTATCCAACTTTATCCAAAACGTTTTCGACAGTTCACGCTGCTATAAGGACCAGTTTCTCCCATTTTATTTACAAATATAAAATACTGTCCATTTTTAACTCCTGAAACATCGAAGGCAACAATTTACTCAAAATGTTTGACAATCGCTTTACTGAGCGTGGTACATATTTGACATCAAAAATAAAAAATTTTAATATTATTGGCTGTTACAATGTAATTTTTCGTCTTCTGACATGCATTTTGATCTGTAAAAATATGTCCTCTGCTAGTATCAATTATTGAAAGCCATCCTCAATAACTATGAATCAAAATCTCACGATTCTAACATCACCTAGTGTGATCAAATTCTAACTCGAAATACTGATTAGGAGTGAACTGGTTTATGCGACACCGAACGACAGAACTTTACGTTTCAATTTTATTTTACTCTCAGAGCTTTAGCCAAAAGGTCAAAGTCACCGAAAAGAATTGTTTTCACGGGGTCTCGTTTAATAACCCAAAACTCTACCTATCAGACCATTGCGATTTTAATTGAAAATACAGGTGTTTCCAATTTTCAAATTGAAATAAAAAGTGTGCCTGAGATATCATCGAAATTTTTTATTCGTTTAAAGGACCTATTGATGCAATTTCGTGTCGAATATAACATCCATCTCTGGGCGGAGAGCATTCGGAATATCTTAACTTTCCAGAACTTTAGCGCATAAATCAGAGAGAATTTGACCGCTGACATGGGTTTTGTTGGCATTGAGAACCACTATGGCTTGTAGCACACGCCAGTATCTAAAAACCACACCACATGAAAAAGGAAACGAAGTCAAATCGTACGAACTCAGTGGCCAGTTTACATCACTTTCACGTTAAATGAGCGTGTCCTCAAATTTCTCGTGTTGTATGGCAAGTAGCGCCATTCTGTTGGAACCACATGCCGTCGGTGACATGTTTGAAACATTGTTTTGAAACTTTCCATTCCAATCGTTATCGCCGGACACACGAGTTCAAATAACGACCTACACCAATTAAATTTATTGGTATTCTTGTTACTAGTTACTATTTAAAGGAATTAGTAACGATAACATTTCAATAACAAGTTTTATCATAAGATAACGTAAAAATAAATTAATACACTTAACACACACACTTATAATAAAGATTAAAAAAATATATACGATACACAGTGTGAAGACCTCCTACAATCACAGTTCTTAGAGACCAAATAGATTTTGTTCAAATCACACGATTGATTACAACAAAAAAAAAATAGAAAAATACTATGCAGTAAAGCAGTTCTAAACAAATTGTTCTCCAAATGGATTTGCCTCTCCCGCACTCAACAGGGCTAGACAGCCAAGTAGTAATAACCAGCGATGCATTTTGTATTCAATGTTTGCAAACTAATTTGCTTGTGGTCTTACAACCCTTGAGCGTTTAATCTTTTATAGGAATTTAAATACATATTGAGAAGAGAACCGATTTTCTATTTTATCGGTTTTCGTTTTCATTCGTTTATTTTGCTGTGATTATTTGTTTTGTTTTTTAAATTTTATTTTTTAATTTGTTTCATAAAACAATTGAAAAAGGCAACAATTGTAGTCGATGTACCTCTTGCCTCCCTTCCTATACAGCCTTGCCTTATCAATTTAGTTTTTTATTTGACGATTACAAATTTATAGTATTTGGGATAACAGTTGTTTGAACTTATTTCAAAGTGTTTAGTCGAATTTTAAATGTCTAACGAATGTCTAAAATTAAACGTCTGATGGAGCAGAAGGCAAAGTGTTGCGATTAATAGCCAATTAAGTGTTTGTCAAGATACTATAAAAGCCGTATCGCAATCAGAAATCAATAATCAGTCATAAACGAACGCATAATTGATTTTTATTAATTTGTTTGCTTTCTTTATAGGGAGAAGTTTTTTAATTTATTTTTTTATACGTCAATTTATTGCGATATTAAACGTGTACTTACCTTTAAAATCTCAATAATTCCATTTGGTGAGCGGTACGCCCATATCGTATACGATATTTTCGTATGCTGATGAAATAATTCTGATGTTGAATTCAAATGCAGCAAATCGAAAACCTATAGAAAACAATGGCAGGGTTTCTGGGTTAAAAATCCCGTCGACAAGAGAAAAAATAGAAAAAAAGACTACATTTTAAAGTCAACTCCGGACTACAGATTTATGAGAAACTTTTTCATGGCAGGTTTATTTAATCTCACAGTTTATGTCAGAAATCTGCTGAGAGAAAGTCGCCGAAGAAAATATTTTTTTTTCCACATTTCGTTTTGATGTCTGGCCTTGCTCTCGAATCCGGGCTTTTCGTCTAATAAGCGAACACACTACCTATATGACTCTAGCGTCTAAATCAGGCTGCATTAGACCCATAAGCTTTGAAGACCAATAAGGTTTTTGAGTTATTCGTATACCATATACAGTATTGTTCGAAACCTAAGCAACTTCTTCCCATTAAGTAGTCACGGTCGTATATGTTCTCTTTAAATAGGCTAATGAAAAATGTCCCTTTTATTTATTATTATACATATAGTCCAGGGGTGTTGTCGAGCCGGAACGCTCCGGAACGTCGTTCCGGTACTTCCTTTTTGGACAGGAACGCGTTCCGGAACTAAAGATGATTTCTGATAACGAAAATTGGCTGACGTTTTGAAAAAAAAAAATTAAAAAGAATTGCAAGTTTTTTTTTCTAATTTTTGACGTATTTTTATATGTATTTTTATAAACAAGGGTTTGAACTGAACCCGATGCGGAACGAACTGGCTTGTTTTTCCAAACCGTGAACCGGAGTCCGGAACGCGTTCCGGTAAAAAAAAAATTAGCACAACACCACTGATATAGTCTACATACTAATAATAACAACAAAAAATAAATTCAATCTCTTTGGAAGTAATTATAAAACAAAAACAAAATTAACTCTAAAAGTCGCTGTTCGAAACCTAAGTAGAAAGAAAGCGGCTACATCCTCGGTACTCAAAAGCCACAATAAAGCATGGGGGTGGCAATGTGATGGTTTGGACTTGTTTTTCGGCCAGTGGTGTTGGTCCCTATGTAGAAAGTCAAACAAAAATGGACCGTTTTGTTTACGGGGACATTTTAGCCACGCACATGCTTTACTATGTTGAGTGGGAAATGCCACTTCGATGGGTGTTTCAACATGACAATGATCTAAAACACTCATTGGTTATCAGCTAATGGGGTTCAAGTCTTGGATTGACCACCTCAATCGCCAGACTTGAACCCTATAGAGGACCTCTTCATCATTTTAAAACGGAGAGTTAGAACTCGACGCGCTAAAAATAACCAGGAGTTGATGAGCTGTCTAAAATCAGAATGGGAAGCTATACCAACATCTATTCTATCAAATCTTATTGAATCTATGCCCAAAAGATTCGCTGAGGTCGTAAGAAACAAAGGATATCATACCAAATATTAAAAGTTGCTTAGGTTTTGAACAGCGAATTTTTAAGTTAATTTTGTTTTTATTTTATTATAACTTTAAAAGAAATGGAATATAATTTTTGTTGTTAATTTTAGGTTATAACCACATTGTATAATAGTAAATAAAATAAATATTTTCTATAAATTTATTTAAAGGTAAGATATGAGTCTATTATTACTTTGTGGGATAAAGTTGCTTAGGTTTCGAACAATACTGTATCTGTGGGGTCAGAAGGCATGATCTTACTGGTGGCCAGTTCACATCACTTTTACGAGAAATGACTACGCTCTCAAATCTCTTGTATAGAATATCCAATGTGGCATATCATTGATCTACAATACTCGCCATTGACGATGATTGACTGGTCTATGTCGTCAGCTTCAATATCAAAAAGGTTTTACAGGATACATTGGATGCTCTTGAATCTCTTGTGGATTAGTATCGTCACAAATTAAACAATATTGTTTGAAAATGATCTTTCGAAGAAAATCTCAATAAATCATCGATGTGTATGTGTTTGTCAATAGTGAAGTATTTTACGTTGTCTCCCTGACTATACTTTATTAAAGAATTGTAAATATCACTTACTTTGGATGATATTTACGTATAAAATGCATTGCTCAGAATAATATAAGGATCTCATACATAGAAAGTTATCGTCAAGGTTATTTATAACTATGTTGCTATACGAGCTTCCACAAGTGAGGACAAAAGAAGAGGAAGAATGCCGCACATATCCTCGCAACCATAGAACTGTCTGCGCTACACCATGTGATAAAGCAAATCGAGAGGTCTTAAGATCAAACATACTAAAGTATTTATAATTTAATTACACGTATAGAGGGATAAATCAAAACCACGGAATGGTCATGGACAATTTCATATATGAAATCATTTAAATAAAACACACTTTCTAAGGATTACTGGGTAATCGAAATATCTGTAATTGCAAAGAGGACACCACAAGAGATACATTTTATCTGTGTTAATTTTGATATTGTCATTAAGGAAATACAATCATATAAATTTTACAGGCTATTTGAAATACATGCATGTACAATACGTTTGGAATTATGGTTCCTTCTTCAATACAATCAACAAATTTCTGTGCATATAATGAAGCTTTTGTAGATCTCTTTATTCAAAATTACCACTATTTAACGTTTTCGATATAAGTACAGCTGGTAGTCCGATTGATTAATACAACAAAAAAGTAAACGTGCCAGTTCATTGAAATAATCTTTATAGTTGAGGCCCATGATTCGATAAAAACACAGAATTTTGTGTGACGAAATGTTTAATTTTGGACGTGTGTCCCCATGTTGTTTTTTTAGTACAAATTTAATGCACTGCCCCCCCCCCCCTTCTATGGTGGTTGAGAGTGTAAAACATGTGTTGTAAATTGTACTCGTGCCTTTGTGCAGGTAAACTCATAAAAATCAATAAAGTTTCGCTCAATAAAAAGATTGCAATTCGACATAAATTAATTAATAATGTCTTGATATCAGGCCAAAGTTAATAACCGTCAAAAAAAAAACAATAATTATGATAATTTTTGATAAAAGCTCTTTTAATACTTAGCCTGCACTTATAGGTCAAAAATGGTGTGAAATCTTTTAGTGTTAACAATGTTTCTCCATCTATTATATATATGTAATTGTATTGCTCTTAAGATTGGAACTTAACTTAAATTTCTTCTACGAGCTTTGGTGTGAAGGTAGCCAGCAACTGTCCATACCCAAGGGCATTCAGTATTTACTGGCCAAATATTCTAACAATACTTCGTTGACCGCTTTTATTTTATTGAAAACTAAACTCCATATCCGTTATTATCGTTAGCTATGTAAGAGCCTGTTCATACATTAATTTTAATTGAGTCTGCATATTTTTAAACTGAATTATTAAATCTGTTTATTAACCCATAGCCTCCCACTTCTGTCCACTAGTTTTTTTTTTGTCATTTTCACGTTGAATATACATACTTTATATTAGTAAGAGTTGCGTAATTTATTAATTGAGTTTCGAAAGGTAAATTGAACTCAATTATAAAATTAAAGTATTATTTCATACATACATACATGCATATGTAATTGGTAATTACAACACATTAGTCGGGATTGCAACCTAGCTTCTCATACATACTACATGTTGTGTGTGTTACTATTATTCATAAGTGGCGTGAACTACAGATTAAAGTCGACTCGGAACACCCGTTTTTTTCTTGGAAGATATTTCATGGCAATATTCATTTACTCTCAGAGCTTTTGAATCTGCTGACACAACGTCGCGGAAGAAATATTTTTTCATATTTCGTTTAGTTGGAGATGAAGTCGCCGTGGTCTAGTAGGTAGTGTGTCGGCTTATAAGACGAAAGGCCCGAGTTCAAATCCCAGGTCAGACATCAAAACGAAAATATGAAAATATTTCTTCGGCGACTTCCTCTCAGCAGATTTCTGGCAAAAACTCTGAGAGTAAAAATTGCCATGAAAAGCTTCTCAAAAATCTGTCGTTCAGAGTCGACTTTATACTGTAGGTCCCGCTACTCATGTATAAAATTAACGCACACAACACGAGTGGTGTGAGAAGCTAGGACGTTGTACAATGGATCAATTCGACCTCCGGGTACTGTACTTATCACAGTTGACAAGTACACGTACTGGAGATGTCCGATCTGTGGCTTGAACCTAGGCCTCAAGTCTAATAAGCCGACACACTACTTACTAAATGACGGCAACTGCAATAATGCTTAGAAACTTGAAATATGTATTTGAAGGGCTCATTTGCGAACCACAGCAAACATACATAAGTACATACATACATAATTGGCTATTACAACCCTTCAGTCAGATTTACGGCCTAGCTTCGCACACCACGGCAAACCCCAGATTAAAACTATGGAAAGTCTAATTAACGCACAACATGTTTTTCTCATAAAAAAAAAAGTATCCTCAATCCCTTCTAAATAATCTAAGTGGGTCTGGCGCGTGTCACGTAGTGCACTCAACCCATTGAGAGGTGAGTTTGATAAGAAATTAATCTCATGTTTCGGAGCAGTTCATTGGCGACCAAGATCAAGCGATTTAGGGTCAGAATTGCTATTGATATTATATCGGCCGATATGCTAGATAAAGTATGCCAAATTTTAAGTCACGAATGGTCACGGTACTGAAGAATAGATAGGCATTCGCTATTCTAAAAACTTGAGTCTATAAGATTGCGTTAAAGCAAGATTGAATAGAAACCAATAGTGTATCTTGCCTATACCCGGCATGCGATCTAGGCGTTCAATACTTTTACTACAATAACAATACTTTAACCCAATTGCGTTTAATTATTGAAGCAAAAAGGTGACACTCGGCAATTTAGAAATAAAAATGCAATAGTTATGCATACCAAAAACGGTATCAGAGATGGATTAGGGCAATGCTAAACATAGCATACTTGTTAAATATCACATGGTACTCACGGCTAACCCAAGCTTTATCTAAGTAACAAACCATATGAAACTGTTGTCCATGTAATTACACACACCTCTGAACTTAATGACGATGTTGACGATGTCTCTTAAGAGAGTGTAATTATCCTTGTCGGCAACAGTAGTTGTTATCGTGTAATTAACAGTTTCATTGGCCGAGCGCTTTCCGGTTGTAAACACTTATCGTGTACTACTTTTAATCACAATAAAAAAGTTTTGTTATCACACTTAATTTAGGCCTTATAAAGGTAGCCAATAATAATAATAATAATAATTAAACAATAAAATTAATTACATTTTAGTCAGGTAGAAAGAGTATTGGCTTATGGGATGCAAGCCCGTGGTTCAAATTGCAACTTCCTCTCAGCAGTCTTCTGGGAAAAAGTCTTAGAGTAAATAAAATTTCAATGAAAATGTTTCTCAAAAATCTATCGTTCGGAGTTGATTTTAAACTGAAGTTTCCGCCACTCATGTATAAAATAACACACACAACATAACGTGGAGTGAGAAGCTAATCCTGACTGAGTGGTTGTAATGACCCATTGTGTATGTATGTATGTATGTATACAAATATTCGTGAACATTCGGCGTTTGAAAGGGATCCGTATAAGCATTGTTCTTCAGTAATACAGATTAGACTTTGCTAGTTTCTCTGAACAGATTTGTCTTAAGCATTAACTCAAGGAAATTACAATTTATGTTGCTGTAGGGTGTAATCAAAAGAACTTTTTGCTTTTGATATTAATTGAGAGCCTAATTTATTCATAATATTTTCGGCTTTAATTTAAAGACTCTTTAGGACTTTGTGCTTAAAACTTGGGAATTCTCGTAGTATAGTTATAAGAATATTGATTCGTCGTCCCAATGTATTTCTAGTCTCATTATTAGGCAACTTTTTTTTTGCATTGCTACTGTGAATTTTGGACTTTGAAAGTACTACGGTACTGCTTTTGCGGCTGATATTAAATAAAAATTTTTTGGAGCAATTATAACTGCGACAGCAAATAAAGAATTAGTCACAGAATTTTACTAGACACCGAATGATATGCAAGTCATTTGAGTCTCAATTGAAGTACAAAGTACTTTTAATATATACTTGGCTAAATGATAATTTGAGGGTTTGGTTCTCTATCTAAATATTGTACATCTGCTGCCGACGTCCGTCTAAATGCACCCTCACTTCTGAGAAAGTCGCTTAGAAATTTTCAAAGCATTACCTGTAAAACTTTTAAGGCTTGGACTCTGCATTGGTGCTGCATGATGCTGTCATGCATCATCTCTCTCTCTCTATCATCCCTCTCCAACCACAGAATACAAACAATTTTGTCATATTATGTCAATGTCAGCATGTCACAGGGTCTCTTACAACTTCATTTGTTAATAGTAAACCAATGATGTTGTGTCAAAGCCGTAGTCTAGTAGGCCAGACTTCAAAACATAATATGAAAAAAAAAAATATTTCTTCGGCAACTTCCTCTCAGCAGATTTCTGAAAAAACTCTGAGAGTAAATAAACCTGCCATGAAAAAAGTTTCTCAAAATCTGTCGTTCGGAGTCGACGTTAAACTGTAGGTCCCGCCACTCAAGTATAAAATTAAGACGCACAACATGAGTGGTATGAGAAGCTAGGCTGTAATCCTGACTAAAGGGTTGTAATGGCCAATTATGCATGTATGTATTCTAATCAAAGCAACATCATAAAACGACTTGCCCTTTCGAAATTTGTATACCTATCCAACCAATCTCATTTTCTTATAACATTTGGCGTACACTTAATGCTCTAGAGCATCACGTGTGCCCTAAAGTTCAGACTACAGGCTGGCCTCGAGGTCATCTTATCTCTACAACTATTGGAAATCTTCATCCAAAATATGGCTGCTAGAACTGTACTGAGGCTTAAGTTCTCAGATATGTTTAAGCCATGTACGATAGAGCATGCTTCAATACCACATGAAGTAGCACCGAATCACCCGGTTTGTAGATGTGACTATATATTATGAGAGACTATATTCGGAGGAACATACAAAACTCCCACTCCCACTCGAGAAGAGTAGGTTGTCATCGGTGACGTTGATAAAAAGATCTTCACCAATGACTCAAAAATGGAATATAGAATATGGATCTGGGGCCAATTCCGATAAGCTGGTACTGAACGGGTCATACAGATTATCTAGCCAGGCCTAAAATAGTGAATCTTTTATTAAGCGCTTCTTATCTTTAAATTTAAGTAAAACAAGGTGTGCCCAAAAAGTAAAAAGCCTGTTGAAGCAATTGTGTCTGGTATATAACATCGTGGTGGCGCCTCTGTGTGCAGCGCATCAGAAATATCCAATATTCCACGACTCTACCACATAAATCAGGTCATGTGGTTTAGGGCTTTTTCGCAAACCCCCGGCTAAGCAAACCCTACAAGAAAAGCTCTCATCACTTTTTCACTGAGATGGCCATGCTTTCAAATCGCTTATGCACAATATTCCGTGTGACATAAGCGGGGTGGCACATAGCACCGTCTTGTTGAAACCACACGTCATTGGTGTCCAGATCGATGACCCTGCTGGCCTAAAATCCATATCGTACAGTGACCTTTTCGGACATATGGAATCTCATGTGCATAAGTATTGTCCCAAATTCGACAACTTTGATTGTTTACGTACCCAATCTTCCTAAAATGGGCCTTATTGCTGAGGATGATTTTTCTACGAAAAGTCAGTCGTTTCTATGAAGGCTCAGATGCTAACTGCTCCAGAGCCCACTCTGCAAACACACGTCGTTGTCTATGGTCATCAATGGTGATTTGGTAAAATAGACTGAAAAAATTACAACTAATTTCGCATATTTAGCATTAACAAGATGTTGGTTATCCAAAATTCGAAACTTCCTGTTAGAAGACCCTATATTTTCTATTATCAGTTTTCAACATGCTCTGACACACAACATTTTTATTTCTATAACACACTTTTAGGCTTACGGGTGCCGTTTAATTGTTTCTTATTGAACTCATTAGACAAGTCGTATGCAATTGTTAATTTATTTGATTGTGTTCAATTTCTTACAATCTAGTGCTAACGTATAAGTTTTAACTATTGAAATATTTATAAAAAAAAAAGGTTTCGAATTCCCCAAAAAAGGTGAACTCTCATGTGCCGTGGCAATTCCCTGCCTTATTTTAATTTTACATAACAGTAATGCTTGAAGGCAAACAAATCGCTTCAGATTTTAATAGACATTGTGTAATCCAATTTTAGTCGCATACTCCAGATAGCATTGAGTACTTGAGTCCTATAAGACTTCCAAGAGCCGAACAATGACAGAGAAGATGGTCTGTGGTCCACACTTCTCTCTCATCATTACAGCTTTTCCAGAAGCGTCCTGTTATAATTGCTATGGGCCCCCTAAACTGAACTGTAGTTAGGTCTGATGAAAATGTTGTTCTATATATACTCATATCGGCCCATATCTATTCGGTCTCTCTATAAGTCCTCTCTACATTGTCCTCTCTTTCCGTCAGAAATGAGCAAAGTTTGTATGACATCATCCATTTCTTCCTCTGCAGAAGATTGTCAATTTCATGTCAGAAATCATTTGAATTTTCTATTGTACCACTCTTAGCGAAGTGCTTTAGTTTTGTAGTTAACTTCAACGTCCCAGTGGCCAAGAACCCAATTGAGGTTCAAATGTCTCGCTCTTTCTTTCATACATATCTGGAATTCTTTGATGAGATGTAGAAACTCTTTAGGCATCTAATGGTCGCTTTGCTGTCCGTAATCATGCGCATATTTTCATACAGCGTGATCGGTATCCATCAGGTTCTGTGGCAAGTGTAAACTATTATTATAAAGAGAGCTACTAGGTATTTTCATTGTAAAACCATATTGAAGTCAATAAGTATATCCGGATTAACTATTTTGGCATACTCATAGCTTCTGTACTTTTTTACTCTTGTGGCGTTTTACCTCCTTGTCACGTTCGCAACCACTTATTTCATCACCATGTCTGATTTGCAACCTGTAGTCGCCTAAGCGCCATTATTACAACTTGCCATTAACTAAAGGGAGGATTTCAACGGCCGAAAAATAGTTTTTCATTATTATAAGTGAACAATAAGGCAGAAGTGAGTGTTAAGCTAATGGGAGGATCATCGTACCTTTAACTTTTAAAGTTAAGTTTATGTTTGAACTTGACATATTATATATTATTTTCAATATGGCAGCTTCAAATATAAACAATGTGAGCAAATACAAAAAAAGAAGCCCGTCGTTGCCACTGCGTTTAACAAAAAACTTGTTTAATTGAGCAGTTTTATAGACATTGCTCCGGCGCTGCCATATTTTTGAAAAACTTTTTTATCATTAGGTTATAATAACGAAAAGAAGTTAAAGGTGACTTTAAAGTTCACTTTATATACATATATATGTTCCTTTTACTCCTCTAGGGAGCATAGGGCCGCGATTAAGTTCACTTTAATTTTTGCTAAACCCTACTTTAACGGCAAGTTGTAACAATGACCCTTAGTCTAGTAGGTAGTGTGATGGCTTATTAGACGTGAGACACTATTCAAACTCCTGGTCTTCTCTAACGAAAAGAAATATGAAAAAATATTTCTTTGGCGACTGCTTTCTTAAAAACCTGCCGTTCGGAATCGACTATAAACTGTAGGTTCCGCCATTCACGTATAAAATTAACATATGCAACATGGGTGGTGTGAGCTGCTAGGTTGTAATCCAGACTGAAGAGTTGGAATCACCAATTATGTAGTATGTCTGGTTGTTACATTACTTTACATCACTTACATTACAAATTTACAGTCCTTATTTTGGTTTTATTAAATTAAAACAATTAAACTCATTGAATAACAGTGAAATCTAAAACATTTACTGCAGATATCTTGAAAATAGTATCACAATGCCTGATACTAGAAAAATATTAACTAATGAACCAACAATTAAATGAGCAGAATTGCGCATTAAAATTTCCTCTTTTTCGGCTGTTGTAATCAAACCGATTAAACCGTCCGTAACTTCAGCACAAACTTCAACAATTTGATTTGCCGGCAAAAAGAAGCCATATGTGCCGTTGTCGCGCAGCTCAAACGTGCCAGTATAGGGAACATTCTTAACGCCATAAACCCAATCCTTGGAAGCACCTGAAACATAACCCGACACTATAAAGAAAATAAAAGAAAATTTAATTACAATAAAACCTCTTATAATGTGAAAATGATTACAAAACTACTTACAATTTATGGTACCCGTCGAGCCATACACAAACTGTGTGCCATATTTAACGCGAGCAGCATCAGCAAATCCCTTTGCTACTCTCATCATTTGCTCATAGTTCGGTGGCAGTATTGTACTTGTATGGCCATAGGGTAATAAAATTAAATTTCCATACGAATGGAATGGCATATACAAACGAATATAGCCATCGGGAAAGGAATTAATAAATTTTTGCAATGCTTGAACCTCTGGTTCGGAATCCGGCTTTGCTCCACCATACCAATGATCACAGGGCACATCAAAATTCCAAGCCGAAAGAGCACCCCATTCATAACCAAAATTACGATTTAAATCGGTACCATAACATGGCCCCGATGAATTAGAAAACCCCGTAGGCTTACGATTCTTACGCCACATACGATCAACATCGTGCGTATAAACAAAACCATCTGGATTGGCTACAGGCACATAAATCCAATCGTACTCCACTAACATACGACTCAATTCAGCATTCTGTGAATGCAAGAGATTATTAAAGAAACAGGTACTGGCAGCAGAAGATATCCATTCGATGGCATGCATTTGACTTTCAATGAATATGGCCTGTGTATTGTTGGGCTTGTGAGAGATCTTTATAGCCTTAATCGGTCTATTCTCATATGAATAGCCTATGGTATAAGGGGTTATAGTGCTTGTATATGTCATACTTAGATTATCTATCCAATCGTAAATATCTTGTAATTTATGGAATTGTGTCCATTCCATACCCGAGCTACGAAGTTTGGGTAAACTATCATCGAGGAGTCTGGAAGATAATCAAATATTTAATACTGAGCATATTAATTAATTACGATTGTTTTTCTCTAAACTCTATAAATTGTTGTCTTTTCTTTTCAAAATATAAAATTTTTTAACTGTTACATACGACTACGTTACTAGTTGACGCCATTCATGGCTGACGTCTTGTACTCCAAATATGTAGTTGTTTGACGCCATGGCAGGTATGAGCCATTTTGTATTCAAAATATTTACATCCAATCAGAAACCGCCGAACTTCTACTTATTTATTCCCTACTTTTATTTACTTCTTACTGTCGAGCAGAGGCACAATAGCGCTGTGACTACCGTCAGTCTCTTCTAACACTTTCGTTACCACTTTTTACCACTTCTAGGGCTAGTATTACAACTTCCCGTTAAAGTTGGGTTTAGTTAAAGGTGACTTTAAAGGTGACTTGTTTAATTGGACAGTTTTATCGGCATTGCTCCGGCACTGCCATATTTTTGAAAAAGTTAACTTTATTTTATCATTAGCTTGTAATAGCGAATAGTAAAAGTTCACTTTTACTAAAGTTACCTTTAAAGTCATCTTTAACTAAATACAACTTTAAAGGTAACTTTAGCAAAGTTTACTTTATTTTATCATTAGCGTGTAATAACGAATAGAAGTTGAAGGTGACTTTAAAGGTAACTTTAGTAAAAGTGAACTTTAAAGTCATCTTTAACTAAATACAACTTTAAAGGTAACTTTAGTGAAAGTGAACTTTAAAGTCATCTCTAACTAAATACAACTTTAAAGGTAACTTTACCAAAGTGAACTTTAAAGTCATCTTTAACTTCTATTCGTTATTACAAGCTAATGATAAAATAAAGTTAACTTTTTCAAAAATATGGCAGTGCCGGAGCAATGCCGATAAAACTGTTCAATTAAACAAGTTTTCTTTATACGCAGTGGCAAGGACGGGTTTTTTTTGTTGTATAGGCTCATTTTCTTTATATTTGAAGTTGCCATATTGAAAATAATATAGAATATGGCAAGTCCAAACATAATTCCGAACGACAGTTTTTTGTAAAACTTTTTCATAGCAATTTTATTTTACTCTCAGCGGGTTGTTACAAGATATTTGCCGACAGGAATTCCCCGATGAAATATTTAAATTTCGTTTATTTGGTGTTGTCTGACTTAGGGCTTAAACCATGACCTCATGCCTAATAAGCCAACACACTACATAGTAGACTACGGCAACTTCAACCCATTTTTCCGAGATGAAGTCGCCGATGAAGTATTTAAACTTCGTTTATTTGGAATTGTCTGATTTGAATTGAATTGGGGCTTAAACCGTGATCTCATGCCTAATAAGCCAACATACTACCTCGTAGACTACGGCAACTTCACTAAGTATACCCTTTTAAATATGTCTTCCCTTTCTATAGAAGGAATTACATTTCCTCCCAGCAAACTCATCTGTCTGGACATACCTGTGAATTCCCACATTAACTGAGACCCAGCAGACCAATTTAGCCCTACCTTAGCCGAGTTTTCCGGTGGCGGGCTGATTGTCACATAGTAATGCTATATTCCGTTTCTTGTGCTCCCTGTCCAAGATTAATTAAAAACATCTTTCGATGTCATAGGCTTTCGCCTTGAAAATATCTCCAGGTTTACTCATGGACTCAGTATATCTCAGTCTGGAACCAATCTTGTTCCATATCGAGCCGTTCGTATTTCCAAGAATGAAAGAGTACGTAGCCTTGTGTTGCATTTCCTAAAATCCTAGAGTCTACTAATATTGTCCAATTGAGGCAGTTAAGATTAAAACCAATATATTTGTCACGTAGTAGTCGGCGACTTCCTCTCAGCAGATTTCTGGCAAAAACTCTGAGAGTAAAATAAACCTGCCATTTCTCAATAATCTGTCGTTCAGAGTTGGCGTTAAACTGTAGGTCCCGCCACTCAAATATAAAATTAACGCACACAACATGAGTGGTATGAGAAGCTAGGCCGTAACACTGACTGAAGGGTTGTAATGGCCAATTATGTATATGTATGTATATTTGTCACGTCATAACGTTCTCCGATGTACCTCACATTGGAGTTGTCGTTCTTTATCCTTATTTCTGGATTGCGACCTAGTTTCTTTCACCATTCATGTTGTGTGTGTTAATTTTTTATATGAATGGTGGAACTTACAGTCAACTCCGAACGGCAGATTTTTGCGAAACTACACTCTCAGAGTTTTTGCCAGAAATCAGCTGAGAGGCAGTTGCCGAAAGAAATATTTTCCTTCATACATTCATATGTACTTATATACATACATAATTGGCCATTACAACCCTTCAGCCAGGATTACGGCCTAGTTTCTCATATTTTCCTTCATATTTCATTTTATTAGTGATGTCTGACGTAGGGTTTGAACCTAGACCTCATGTTACTATATATCAATACTTACTTTTGTAAATTCGATATTGTCATCTCGAAATCCATTTCTAAATAATTCAACTGATCCTCTAGCTTCTGCTGATTGGCAGGATCTATAAGCACATCATAACTTTTACCCGCCGATGTTATTTCATTCAAATAACGAACCTGAATAAAAAGTTTCTTGATTAAATTATTTTCATACGTGTTAACAACGTCTTACCGGTAAATTATTATTTAATTTCTTTAAATAATTCAATTCTATATCATTTTTAATTGAAATTCTAAACACTTTAAAATCATCGTAACGCACTGAACCCGGACCAGCAGTTACAATACCTGCCACAGCCAGTATTAAAGAAATCCACAAATATTTTTCCATGCCTAGTTGTTCGCTAATCAGTTGGTTTTTCTTAAATGACTTTTGGTTTTGCAAAATTTTAAGGTTTTTATAGAGAAAAGATTATTATTTTTCTGTGTTTTGTATTACCATATCTCTTGATTACCTTATCTGGATAACATATTCAAAATATTTATTACTGTTGTGACACTTGCAATTTAGCATAAACCCTTTGGGGGGCCTTTCAACAATGTTGTGAAATAAATTCGATATTATCGCGGTTTTATGAGAGCAATACACATTTAAGATAAGATTCTGGGAATTATTTTAAATAATTTTTTTTTAATGGCATAAACTTTGACCAGTTTGAGACCCTATTGGAACGCAATAATCATACACTTAATACTCGTTTTACACGATAGATATATAATTATTTTTTCTTTTTTCTGTTATATTAAATACGTATAAATAAATTCGTTTAAAAAGATAATTAAGTATGGTTAGGATTTGTTGATTTGTTATTCCTAATTTATTATTTTCAAGGTATTGATGTAAAACATATGTACATAATTGGTAATTGCAACCCTTCAGTCTAGCTTCTCACAACATTTATGTTGTCTGCGTTAATTTTATACATAAGTGGCGGGACGTACAGTTTAATGTCGACTCCGAACGACAGGCAATTTAATTTACTCTGAGAATTTTTTCCAGAAATCTGCTTAATCAATTACATATAATCTGGAGTGGTTGTATAGGACTTGGTCTGACTGTATCGGTGATCCACAGATGACCTCCGTTTGTTTACGATACTTCAATTCACAGCATTTTCAAGAGATGGTTCCACACCAATGTGCGAATCGAACTGACACAGGGAAAATTTATATTTTTTTGAATTTTGAATCATTTATAAGTATTTTTTTAAAGTTATGATTCTAAATGAGTAGGCTTATGAATAAAAAAAAAACACTTCGAGTGGTATGAGTTTGATGTCAACGTTGTACTCATACTCATTGCAACCTGTACTTATAAATCAATGTTGTATTGAGTACAAATGAATCAGAGTAGTTAAATTTCAATATTGTTGACTCACTCATATTGAAAACTTTAATGACTGTTTATGAGTAGTGAAAAAAACGATTCATTGCTGATCTCTACTACCTGCTAGACTATGGTGACTTCATTTATGTTATTAAGCCGTTAGTCGTCTTATAGTAAGTAGGCGTTGATTTGCTTATACTATGTCCAGATATGCACTTCTATTGAGTCAATATTCGGTTTATTGAGTACAATATTTTAAGTGTTCAGACATAATAATATACGCAGTTCAGCTGCTTATTCAATATTCATTTGACAGCTGGTAAACAAAACAGCTGGTTGTTTCAACAACATTGCTTTAATTTTTTTTTTGTTTGTTGTTGTTGACATTTGATGCTCACTGAACATACTTATGACAATGCTGCATTCTAAGTTTTACTCAATAATATAACAATTTGCGTATTAATTGCGCAATAATTAATTGAAACTTTATATGAAATATTGAGCTCATATTTTCCGTACTTTCGTACGTACATTTTAATTTTCGTATCGAGTTACGGAGTAACCACCCTGCTGGGAGGAAGTCGCCGAAGAAATATTTTTTTTTTCATATTTGGTTTTGATGTCTGGCCTGGGGCTCGAACCCGGGCTTTACGTCTAATAAGCGAACACACTACTTACTAGACTACGGCGACTAGATTCACCTACAGTGTGGTGTTAATAAAAAGTGTGTGCCTCACGGACCTTGCTATGTACATATTTCTGTGGCTTTCGGAATTGTCAAAAGTAGCTTAAGACCTAAACTATGATAACTGTAAATACCAGGGGGGTAATTATGTGTTTCGATTCGAAACAAACATGTTCGAATACATTGCTTTACACTGCCCGCTTCGAATGAATTTTCTTTCGAATCGAAATACATAATAGCATCCCAGAATAAAAGATTTAAAGGATCTAAATAGTTATTTAATAAAATTCTAGAAAATAGATATGAAAGCGCATTTAAAAAAATTTAATTTATAAAATCCAATTTGCCTTTGGACAGTTCTTTTCTTGTATTAAATACGCCTTTCGAACAGTCAAATACGGTGTGTGATGTATGGAAAACGAGGGAGCTGGTACAGATTTGTGTTTAAAATACTAACGAAAACAAAACGTATATTATTTTCGATTAAACGTAGCAACGATCTAAACGATTTATGCTTACCTTTTCGGGACAATGAGCTCCTGGTCCTGGCTTCATGTGGTCATCACTTATGACCTTATGCTTTATGCGCATGGTGAAACGTGGCGACAGCTTTTGTATGTGGCGATAATTATTCTCGTAATCTCCAGGTCCTGGATAAATCCAAGCAGGTATTTGTCGTGGTTTCTCACGTCCCAGCATTGAAAATGCCGGGGCAGCCCTAATTTTACCCTCTTTGGCCGTACCAACTACGGGTGGCAAATTGTAGACATTTGGTGCTTGATTTGATAGAAAAAGAATAACAACAATGAATACATGGAATACAATGGAACATTGAATGAATTTACCTGGCGTTGGTATAGTCTTTATATGCCCTGGTCTTTTGCCCAGTGAATATGATGGTATTGTTTTTGTTGTGGCCTTAACAGCCACATCAATATCATACCTATTGGCTGCCGGCGGTTGAAATGTTTTACCACCTTCTCGGCGACTTTTTAAAGTATAGGCTGGTGCTGTAGCTATACCCTTATTAGTTAATCCAGAAATATCAAATTTAGCCGGACCATCTTCTGCAAAAGTACGCTTTTGAACGATTCTGCCTTTGAGAGAGTAGGCAGGTGCTGATTTTTTCTTGGAATCAACTACATTTGGACCCAAATACGGTGGTATAGTTTTGTAGGCTGGTTTTCCATAAATAGGTTCGCTAGCTATGCGCTTCTTACGCACCATTGGCTTCCATGGCCTCTGTTCTATGTTAGCACCAACACTGATTGGTCGCTTTTTTTGTGGCACAAATTCACATGCCGCTTTAATTGGCGATTTCAAACGTTCAGGTGGTTTATAAACCTGTGGAAATTTCATAAAACTTTTGAATTTATTTTTTTTTTTTTATTTTTTCCTTTACTTACCATTTTTATTTCTAATTTTATTTTTCTTGTTGGATTCTATGAAATTTTAATTTATTTTTTAAGAAAATAAAAAATAAAGTTCTAAAAGACAGAGTGTACTTTAATATTTATTTTTTTAAATTGTATTTTAAAAGTTTACTTGCCGTGGTTTACAAGAATATCGGGGTACCCGATTATACCCTGAAATAACGTCAAACAAAGAAGCCTAACAGCATGATTGTATGTAGGTGGCTCTCTTACTGCGACCAAAATAAATAAACAAAATTCTGTAGTCCTATAGCATAGTATAATAGAAGGAATTCAGCTCCCACTCCTCAGTTAAACTATTTAGCACGCTCACATGACAACACTTTAGTGATATTCTCATCCTCATCCACCTTTTTGAAATCCCTACGTAATTCGAAAGAGCTAATCTGCTCCCATGAGCACTTATGAGGAAGTGTCCTATAATTACCCGTACCACATACGCCATTCGCCGTAGTCTAGTAGGTAGTGTGTTGGCTTATTAGACGCTAAGCCACGGTTCAGATCCCCGGTCAGACATCAAAACGAAATATCAAAAAATATTTCTTCAGCGACTTCCTCTCAGCAGATATCTGGCAAAAACTCTCAGAGTAAATAAAATTGCCATGAAAATTTTCTCAAAAATCTGTCGTTCGGAGTCGACTTTAAACTGTAGGTCCCGCCACTCATGTATAGATGCTAGGCCCTAATCCTGATTGAAAGGTTGTAATGGCCAATTATGTATGTATGTATGTACTATACGCCAGCCGAGCCTACCAATTCTGATCTTGTGATGGCCGATATGGGTTCTGATGTTTAACTAGAAACTTGAATTGGTTTTCAAGCTGAAATGTTTTGTAAAATTTTCAGTCCAGTATGAGAGAACTTGAAGCCACCGTAGTCTAGTAGGTAGTCTGTTGGTCTGTTAGACATGAAGCCTCGATTCTCGGCCTCGGTGGTCTTCTGTAGACTTTGCTATATTCTATATACATATATATATTATATATATATATATTCAACTGACTCTTTTTAAGCCTTGTTTTGAAGCAGAGGACTGGAATGGTGCAGGTAACTCCTAACTTAACTTTTAATTCTGTCAAATGAAGTTTTGAATCCAACTAAAAACTTCTGGTCTGAAAAATCGAGAGTTTCCTGCAATGTTAACGGCTTAAAAGTTATGGACAAAATAGCCTCGATTATATATATACTGTCCGGAAATGAAAATTTATTCCAGGTAGAGATTGAATTGAATTGCTTAAATGCTGCATAATGCTTGTTGTTTAATCAGATCTTTCCCGTTAATCACATGATTTACAGCGAGTCTACTGTCAAGTTTTCTAATAACGCCCGCCCTTGTCCATAATTCCCAGTGGTTTCTCCAAAAAAAAAAAAAAATCTGTTCATTTCTGTTTATTCAAAAGTAATTTGGGTTCCACGGCTATTGATGAAGTAGCTAGGCGGCTTGTTACAATTTCCGACAAGTTTCCGATGTTTTGAAGTTGTGATTACAAATCTTGCTTTGACATAAAAAAATATATCTTTCGGCGATCTTCTTTCAGTATTTATCTAACAGCTCGGAGAGTAAATAACTGAAAGTTTCTCAAATCTGTCGTTTGGAGTCAACATTAATTTGCAGGGCGCGCCACTCATGTGTTAAATTAACACATGGGAGGTAGAAGTTGATGTAGTGTAGTAGTAGGTAGTGTGTATGTTTATTAGGCGAGAGACCGTGGTTCAAACCACATCTCAGACGTCTCGAACAGAACGAAATATGAAAAAATATTTTCTCGACGATTTCCTTTCAGCAGTATTCTGGAAAAAACTCTGAGAGTAAATAAAATAGCAATGAAATGTTTCTCAAAAAATCTGTCATCTGTCATTCGGAATTTCGCTACTCATGATCAAATTTTACAACCGCAACCTGGGAGGTTTGTGAAACTAACTTTAGGGTTGTAATGTCCCATTGAGTCAGACAGTTTTCTATAAATTGAACATTAGCTTGTTTGTAGTATCAGATATCAGCAATGAGTATTGAGTATAAAGATGAGTAGAATCGAATCATACTCATAACTTCTGAAACTTATACGTATTCATACTTATTTTAATATCATACTCATAGTACTCATATTCAAAGTTTGAAGTACTCATCATACTCATACTTACCAACAACACTCACTAGAACTTTGTGTGTTTGCTTTGCTTGCAGACTTTGTCTTCGTCTTTTTCTTTCTTCTTTTTTTGTAAATGCAACAACAACTAAGACTGTAAATTTTGATGGATGATTCGAATCATTTATGAGTATTATAAGTATTTTTCTGAATTTATGAATCTGAGTGAGTATTGGTATGAATCAAACATATTTCGAATGTTATGAGTTTGTTGTCAACGTTGTACTCATACTCATTGCAACCTGTACTCATAAATCAATGCTGTAGTGAGTACGAATGAATCAGAGTAGTTGAATTTCAATACTGTAGACTCACTCATACTAGAAATTTCATGAGTACTTTAGAGTAGCGAAAAAACGATGCATTGCTGATCTCTGATTCTCATCTTCCTCCACCTTTTTGAAGTCCCTACGTGATTCTAAAGAGCTAATCTGCTCCCATGAGCACTTACGATGAAGTGTTCTGCAATTACCCGTACAACCATACGCCAGCCGAGCATACCTGTTGTGATCCAATATTGGTTCTGATGTTTAAAGAGAAATTTGAATTGGTTTTAAAGCTGAAATTTTTTGATAAATGTTCATTCCAGTATATTCCGCAGTCTCGTAGGTAGTCTGTTGGCTTAGACATGAAGCCTCGGTTCTCGACCTCGGTGATCTGTAGATTTTGCTATACTCTAGCCACGCTATATTCAACTGACCCTTTTTAAGCCTGGCTAAAGGGTTGTAATGGCCAATTATGTATATGATGATTGGAATCATTCGAATCATTTATGAGTATTGTAAGTATTTTTCTGAATTTATAAATCTGAATGAGTAGGCGTATGAATCAAACATATTTCGAATGTTATGAATTTCATGTCAACGTTGTACTCATACTCATTGCAAGCTGTACTCATAAATCAATGTTGTAGTGAGTACAAATGAATCATAATAGTTAAATTTAAATGTTCTTGACTCACTTATATTTAAAATTTCATGAGCGCTTATGAGTAGCGAAAAAACGATTCATTGCTGGTCTGTGTGTGGTATCACTGTGGGCCTAATCTCTGACCCTTCTTATTCAAAAGACCTCTACAGATACTTTACATACATAATTGGCCATTACAACCCTTCAGTCAGGATTACGGCCTAGCTTCTCACATCACTCATATTGTGTGCCTTAATTTTATACTTGATTTGATGAATTTTATACAGATTTTTGAGAAACATTTGCATTGCATTTTTATTTACTCTCAGAGTTTTTGCCAGAAATCTGCTACGAGGCAGTCGCCGAAGAAATATTTTTTTTTCATATTTCGTTTCGATGTCTGGCCTGGTGTCGAACCCGGGCTTTGCGTCTAATAAGCCGACACCATACCTACTAGACTACGGCAACTCCAGATAATTTAGTTAAAACAATTATAAAAAACCTATTACATGTATAAAATTATTTTATAAATGATGTGAAGAGCTAGGTCGTAGTCATAACTGAATGGATGTGCGTATTACAGACAGGGTATAACCCCTATTACCATTTCCAAAAGCCATTCTCTTAAATACAAAAAAATACACGGTAAAATTGTTCGATTTTTTTTTATTGTTAATAAATTTATTATTATTTAATTTATTTATTGTATTTCGAATTGTGTCTTATTAATATAATAATTAATTGTATTTTTTGTTTTTCACATTAAAATTAGTAGAACACAATTTTTCCAATTAAAAAAAAAAATCTTGTGTTAGTATTTTACAAAATGTACATTTTCTTTCTTTTTTGGGGATATTATTTAATAATATGTATTGAAAACCATGTATAAAAAAAAACGATATAAAATTATTATTAAAAATAAAATGAGAAAATACAATACTTGTAGTAGGGATTAATAAAAACAAAAAAAAAAAAATATTAGAAATACTTAAAGGAAAAGTAACAATTGAATCTTGTTTCAATAAAGGAATTTTGAGGATGGGAAATCAAGTAAAAAAAGAAGAGAGCAAGGATACATGTAAATAAGATGTCAGCAAAGAAAACTATGTCAACTAAAACTAGTAGGTGAACTAAAGATATGCCATAATACGAAAAAAAACTGAAAACAAATTTAAATGGCAAGGAATGTAGTAAGAATTTAACAAATGCCCGAAAAGCCAAGATCATGTGGTTGTTCCCGTATATAACCCAAATAGGGAGAATGTTTAATGCCAAAACTATATGCTGGTACGTTAGAGAGATTCACCTGAAATACAACAAGAAAAAAATGTTCAATGTGATGTACCATAAGGGAATATAAAATGTGTTTTTGTGTTACCTTTTCTGGGCAATGGGCACCAGGACCAGGTTTCATATGATCATCACTAGGGATTTTATGTTTACCACCCATCGAATACATGGGTGATTTACGTTTAATGGCTGTATATTCGGCATCATAAAAACCTGGACCGGGAAATAGTAAACTGGGCAAGGGTCTAGGCTTTTCACGACCAGCCATAGAGAAGGCTGGTGCAGATCTAATTGTACCCTCTTTGCTGACACCCAAAACGGTTGGAATTTTATAGACATTAGGAGCTGTTCGAAAAAAAAAATGTATACAAGTTATTATTTAGGATTTCTTATATTCTTTACATTCATTCATAATACGTTACACACTTTCATTTCATCATGAAACATATTAATTGTAATGGTAATGGGTTATATGGGTTAGTTAGTGTATGATCCTGCATTTAAGCCATGGCTTCTTATCATTATTGTTTACCTGATTATTTCTTCTTGTATGGTACTGGCTTCAACGGCATATTTAACACTTGAACTCTTCGCCGACTTAACGGTGGTCACTGTACTGCCATCAGCTGCTACTACAGTATTGCTGCCACTCGAGGCAGCATTAGTTTGTTCAACATTGGCACTACCTTTAGCTTGTATTTTTTTATTACCCTCTTCCCTATAGCCATTCGTGACTGTATGCATTGTGGTGGTGACTTTTTGACCAGTCTCACCATTTACACCATTTATGTTTTCGATATTTTGTGTCATCTGCGTATTGGAACCGGTAGTTCCTACTGAAGTGTCTTGGTTTTTAATAAGTTTCGCCAATTTCTTATTGTCCTGAGTATTAGTTGTGTTGGTATCTACTACTAAACCGTGACCATTGATCAGTTTTTGTTGCCTACGGGTGGTGGCGGCTGGTTCTTCATGGCCATTAATATTGTGCACTTCTGTTACAGTGGTTGTGGTGGTGGTAGTTGTGCTTTGCTGTTGTTGTTCTTTTTGATGTTTTTGTAAGATGCCATTTTCGGTGCCATTTTCTAATATAACAACATTACGTACTAACGGTGGTGAGTTTTCAAATTGTTTAGTGGTGAGAAAAACAAACAAAAAATTCAAAATTAAAATAAAATTGTTTAAGAATTTCTGTGATTTATTCAAATTATTGGCTTTTCAAGCTGTTGGTGTTAATGAAAATACTGTTAAAAATCAAATTAAAAAGTTAAATTATTTTAATAAAAGCACATGCTAGATTTACCTGCTCCCATTAGCAAAATATTTGGACAAAGCTTGTTGAAATGATTAGAAAAATTAGTACAAAATTTTGTTTTTTCCTGGAAGTTACCGTTATTATTACCGTTATTATTACCGTTACCGTTATTATTCCGCGATAAACATAGAGTTGAGAAATACTTCATTAGTTGTTAAATAATAGCACTGAACACAGTTAAAATTCAAATTGAAAATTCAGGGGGTTACGACCTAGCTTCTCAACACCACTTAAGTTATGTGTCTTAATTTTATAAATGAGCGGCGGAACCTACAGTTTAAAGTTGACCTCGAACGACAGATTTGTTTAAAAAACTTTTCATGACAATTTTTAATTTACTCTCAGAGTTTTTGCCAGAAATGTGCTGAGAGGAAGTCGCCGACGAAATATTTTTTTCATATTTCGTTTTGTTGAACATGTATGACCTGGGGTTTGAATCGTGGCCTCACATTCCATAAGCCAACACATTAACTACTAGACTGCGGCGACTTCAATTTCTATTAGAGTAGATTAGCAGAACCTCTATTCCTCGAAATGATACGGGGCACTCAGTTGTAATTGAAATTTAGTCAATAAGTCAGCAATTAGTTTAAGTCTGATAAGCGCAGACTTTGAATCTCTACTCAAAGTCAGCAAGTGAATCACATGAAACTTCGAAGTAAGGACCTAAATTTTATGTCATTATCTGTGAACAGATGTTCGCCATAGCTTCTCTGCGTCGAACGCAATCGAAATGTAAAAATTTCTAATGACTCTTGTTTATAAACCAAGCCGAATTCGACCATTGGCATGCGTTATATTGGTTTTGAAGACTGCTGTGGTTTTCAGCTTATTTGCTACACGTACGCCTTACGAAAAACCACAAGAAAAACGGGTACAATTTTCACGATCTCGGTGGACAGCTCACATTACCTCCACGTAAGATGAGCATGCCTTCAAAGCGCTCGAGTAGGATATCTTATATGGCATGAGCCGTGATGCACATAGCGCCGTCCTATTAAATCCATATATTGTTGGTGTCGGTTTGAAATTATGCCAAGTTTAGTGTTTTTGTTGTGAAGTACAATTGTTCCGGTTAGAAGTGGAATATTAGTTCATTCATATGGCTGTCGCGATTGGCCTCCGAGTACCTCATTCGATCGCACCAATTTTCGTGCACTTTTTCGAGTGTATGGCGTCGTATCTCAGCAAGGACATCACGAATGTGGGCCTTTAAATGCTCAATTGTGTCTGGTTTGTCGACCTTACACTTTTCTTTAGCGGCGCCCCACAGAAAATAGTCCAGAGGTGTCAAATCGCAGTTTCTTGGCGGCCAATTGACATCACCATTTCGGCTACGTAAAGGGTCATTAAACGTTTGACGCAATAAATCGATTGTGGCATGAGATGTGTAGCAAGTTGCACCATCCGGTTGACACCAAACACTGTTCACATAAATACAATGAAGAGCGGGTATTAAAAAATCGGTTATCATGGTGCGATAGGTGTCTCCATTGATAGTAATGGTTGCGCCGTCCTCATTTACAAAGAAATATGGGCCAGTGATGCCTCCGCTGCACAAGACGTTCGAGATATTCAATCGTAATGAGTGCATTGACTTCTGTAAGACCATGTGGGGGTTTTCTGAGCCCTCAAATATGGCAATTTTGCTCATTAACGTACCCACCAAGATGACCATGAGCTTCATCTGAAAAGATATTTTTTTTTTTGCAGAATCGACATCATTCTGCACTTTCTTGTTGGACCAATAAATCCCAACGTTGCTCAAGCGTAAATCTATTTATTTCATTCAGTGGGGACAATATACTGAATTTTGTGGCAGAATAGAATGACATAAGTAATGGCAGATTCGAAATAACTGATGGTTCAAATTTAAACCGGTAGAGGGCCCACTTTGTATTATAAATCATGAAATCCTGTGATCGGCCTCCTGCTGTATAATTCAATTTCGTGAATTTTTTAAGTCTATGGCTGCCAGGCGTAACATTGTTTGATTTTCGATTATGTGGCATTCCCTAACCCTAACTTCTTCTGAACATAGCAGGTTTGGTACTCGGCTTTTGTAAATTCAAACGTTTTTTAAAGCCCTTGAACTTTAGCTATTTCATTTCAAAACCTATCTTTGCAGTAATAAAACTTCCATATTGGAGGGAATCATTGAAAAGTAAAAAAGTAAAGTAGGGACTGATCCGTATACCACAAATGTGAATCAAAATTTTAACGTCGTGCTTAAACTAGTTTCAGCTAAACAATTAGTAGCTAACTTTCTATATGAAAATGGTAAAAAGAAACCCTCAAATCTAATACACCCAGAGAGGTTAGCATTTTAGAAGTGAACAAAAGGAGGATGTTAGTAACTAAATTATCTACATTGGAAATGAAGTGCTTACCGGGACTTGCCAAACGTCTTTCGCGTCTTTGCAAAATGCGATCTTCAACATATCTGCCCCTAGGCGAAGCTATACACATAACAACGTTAAAAAAAAATACACACGCAAAATGAAGGATAAAATAAAGAAAAATAAGAATATAAACAGAAAATAAAATGAAAACATACATATGTATGTATGGTGTGGTATGTACACATGAAAAGTTATACAAAATAATAAAAACAAAAAAAAATCGTTTTCCATTGGAAATGGTGTACACGAGGTGTATTTGAGTGGTTCGTGTCTCTACTTACCAGGCATTACAAGAGTCTTGACACCGAATGTATATGATGGAGAATGATCAGGCTTGTAATTTTCGGGATGATAATGACCGGGAGCTACACATGCAAAATAAAAAGAAAACATTTAAGAACGGAAAAATCGATGGAAAGAAAGAAACAAAAATCGAAATAAAGCTGCACATATAAAGAGAGAGAGAGAGATAGCAGAGATAGCCTACCTGGTGCATCGGTTACCGTTTTGGTTTCCGTTCTTGTGCCAAATGTATAAGAAATCTTGTGTTCAAGAGAGTGCTTTTCAGGTTCATAGGCAGTGGGTGCTAAAGTTGAGTTTGGAAAGTGAATTGTGCTTTAGAATTCAAGTATCAAGAGACTTAAACTAAATAATTGTAGTTGGGACTACAACCCAGTCTTTATCACACTTCCAGATGTATGCATGTTGTACTTACCAGGTGTATCACTGACACGTTCTTGTTTCAATTTTAAGCCAAAAGTATAGGCCGGTGTAGACTGTCCCTTCATAGCGCACGTCTCTGGTTTATAATCACCTGGTGCTGGTGTATTCTCCACATGCTGCACTGTATTGCGTCCTGTAATTGTATAGCCCGGTATATGATCAAGTCTAACTTTTTCGGGACTATAAGCACCGGGTGCTGGTGAGTCACTAGTGACTTTATCTATTTTACGACCAACAATTGTAAAAGCTGGCATATGATCTAAGCGTACCTTTTCAGGGCTATAGGCACCGGGTGCTGGAGTTTCGCTAACAATTTTGCTTTCATGTTTGCCAACAATGGTAAATGCAGGCGTATGATCTAAACGATGTTTTTCGGGAGCATAATCACCGGGAGCTGGAGTTTCATTGTTGATTTTGGGCTGATGTTTGCCTGCCATTGTATAGGCAGGTGTATGATCCAAACGATGTTTTTCTGGAGCATAAGCGCCAGGAGCAGGAGTTTCATTTGGCTTCTGTAAATCGTGACGGCCAGCCATAGAGTAGGCGGGAGTATGATCTAAACGATGTTTTTCGGGAGCATAGGCACCAGGAGCCGGAGTTTCATTTGGCTTCTGTAAGTCGTGTCGGCCAGCCATAGAGTAGGCGGGAGTATGATCCAAACGATGTTTTTCTGGAGCATAAGCGCCTGGAGCCGGAGTTTCATTTGGCTTCTGTAAGTCGTGACGGCCAGCTATAGAGTAGGCCGGAGTTCCATCAAGGCGGCATTTTTCGGGGGCATAATCACCGGGAGCAGGTGTATCATTACTTATTTTCGGTTGATGTTTACCTGCCATTGTAAATGCTGGTGTATGATCCAAGCGATGCTTTTCAGGAGCGTAGGCTCCAGGAGCAGGAGTTTCACTGGGCTTCGACAAGTCATGGCGACCGGTGATAGTGTAGACAGGTGTACCATCTAATCTACACTTTTCTGGAGAATACGCCCCGGGAGCTGGCGTGTCACTAGGCTTTTGGAAATTATGACGTCCTGTAATTGTGTAGGCAGGTGTGCCATCTAATTTATATTTCTCAGGGGAATAAGCACCTGGTGCTGGCGTCTCGCTGGGCTTTTGCATGTTATGGCGGCCAGCCATCGAGTAAGACGGTGTACCATCTAATCTACATTTTTCGGGAGCGTAGTCACCTGGAGCTGGTGTTTCGTTATGATGTTTAGGATCATATCTGCCACCCATGCTATAGGCTGGAGTATGATCTAAACGTACTTTTTCCGGACTATAGGCACCTGGTGCTGGAGTGTCACTCGTAATTTTGGGATCATGTTTGCCAGCCATGCTATATGAAGGCGTGTGATCTAAACGTACTTTTTCCGGACTATAGGCACCTGGCGCTGGAGTTTCGCTGGGTTTGTGTAGATCATGGCGACCGCCAAAGCTGTAGGCTGGCGTGTGATCCAATTTACAGTTTTCGGGAGCATAAGCTCCTGGAGCTGGAGTTACACTTGTAATCTTGTGTTCATGTTTGCCGGCAATACTAAAAGCAGGTGTATGATCAAGTCTTACCTTTTCTGGACAATAGGCACCCGGTGCTGGTGTATCATTAGGTTTATGCAAATCATGACGGCTTGTCATAGAATAAGCGGGTGTATGATCTAATCTACATTTTTCTGGAGCATAAGCGCCAGGTGCTGGTGTATCACTTTTCACTTTACTTTCATGCTTACCAGCCATTGTATATGCGGGCGTATGATCTAATCTTACTTTTTCGGGGCAATAAGCACCCGGTGCAGGCGTATCACTTGCTTTGTGTACCTCATGACGTCCGCTCATTGTATAGGCAGGTGTGTGATCGAGTTTAGATTTTTCCGGGGCATATGCACCGGGAGCCGGTGTATTGTCGACTTTAAGGGTGTTGTGTTTACCCTTAATACTAAAGGCCGGTGCATGATCAAGACGATATTTTTCCGGTGCATAAGCACCAGGAGCCGGTGTATCACTGGTTTTCTGCACTGTATGGCGGCCAGAAATTGTAAATGCTGGAGTTTTATCCAAATTGCATTTTTCCGGCTCATAAGCACCTGGAGCTGTAAGATTTTGTTGAAAATAATTATTTTTAAACAAAAAAAAAAGTAAATTAAACAACAACAACAACAGAACGAAAAAAACAAATACAACATACAACAAAAGCTTTTTTTTTATAGAAATACTTGAAGAGCTTTTCGAACCAGAGAGCTTTAGTTTTAAGAAAAAAAATTTGTTTTTACATGAAAAGCTCTCATAAGGATCATGGAAGATAGAGGACAACTTACCAGGCGTATAATCGACAACATCATGAGAGCTTTTGCCAGTTAAAGAAAAAGCAGGTGTGGAGTGCAAAACTTTTTCAGCTTTTTCGGGATTATAGGCACCGGGTGCTAATGGAAAATAATGAAAGCAAAAAAGTAAGGCGTGTATATTATAAACATAAAAATAAATCATAAAGCTTGTAAACGTAATATAGAAAAAAAAAGGAAATCAAATTGTGTGGAAAATAATAAGCTTAACCTTAGCTTTGGTTATGCAGCTATGATCTACGACATTTAATAAAAGCTTCGAAAAAGCTCTTGTGCCAAATACATTCAAAAACAACAAATAATTGAACATTTTTCTACGATCTATTTTTTAGTGAATAAAGAAACAAAAAAAAAAAGGAAGAAGAGAGAATTTAGTTTACCTGGTGTTCCCTTATCGAAGTTTAATTTAGTACGTCTACCAAATGAGTAGCGTGGTGAGTTCTTTTTCGATAACGTTACCCTCTCGGGACGATAACAATTTGGCGCTGTGTTTATTAAAATCGTGTGTTTTATTTGAGTTTTTGTTAGTTTACAAGTCGTTCATAAATTAAAGAAAATTTCAAAATATTTAAAAAATTCTTTGGTTTTTTGATTTTTTTTTTTAATTTTAAAATATATTCGTAAAGTTTTATTCATAATATTTATAGTATAGCTTTAAAGCTTTAATATGATAAAAGCTTTTTCTATATAATAATTATGTCTACACAGTGAGTGAGTGAAAGTGAGTGATTGTACAGTGATTGTAATTGTATTTACAGCAGTTTAGACAGTGAGAGTGAGTACACAGTGAAAAATGACTGGTAAATAAGAAGTGATTTTGGATGGGTGAAATAAAATTACAACAAATATGTGTAATAAATGAAAATATTTAATTTATAAAGAATTGAAAAATAAAAACTAAACACAAATAAAACCAAATATACGAGTAAATATATACAAAAAAATACAAAATTTCAAATAATGTTCGAAATTAAACGAAACCAAAGTTTGGAAAAAATATTAGAAACAGTTTTGAAAAGATTTGTTCATGATGAGCAGCTTAACGAAACCAGAATCCAAAATTTAAAAAATTATTAGAATATAATAAAATGTATAAAAAAAAAGTTCAGACTTTGTAGAGCAACAATTGCCTTAAAAAATGAACTGATTTCCTAGTTCTTGGTTTTTGTTTTAAAAATTTAAATCAATTAAAATGAATTCAAAAGATTTTGAGTTCACATGAGAACTAATAAAATTAAAAGGACTGTTAATCGCCATGTCAGTCATATGTGTCTGACGCTAAGAAGTTCTACATGAGCCATGTCAGACATACATATATGTATGTCGATTTGGTAGAAGGCCACGTCAATCACAGATGTCCGACGCAAACGACGCTGTGTTCAAAACAACAGGTTAATATCGGGTCCGCCATCTAACGTTTTTTTTTTCAACCAGTGCTTATTTCGTGAATGGTAACACTTAGCTCATGTCTGATTTGACAGATAATTAGTTTTATCCTTCCGCTGAACGAATATGGTTGTGTATACGCTTGAACTGATGCGTTTTCGCTTCGCTAAGTGGGCCTGCGATCGACTTACAGAAGATGCGGATTTTGGCAAAAAAAAATCATCTTTTCAGATGAAGCTCATTTTGATCTTGGCGGGTATGTAAACAATCAAAATTGTAGCCGACGCAACCAAAACGAGTCACTGTTTGGTGCGAATTTTGGTCCAGAGGCATAATTGGGCCATTTTTCTTCGAAAATGAGCAAGGAGTGGCCGTTACAGGCAATGGCGATCGTTATCGGGCCATGTTGAACGAATTTTTGTTCACAAAAATTGAAGAGGAGGACATTGGCAACATTTGGTTTCAACAGGACAGCGCTACGTGCCACACAGCCGAAGCTGCACTCGATGTTTTGCGCCTGGTTTGTGAAGATCGCATTATCAGCCGCAGAGCTGATGTCGTTTGGCCACCTCGCAGCTGCGATTTGACACCGTTGGACTATTATTTGTGGGGTGCCGTCAAAGATAAGTGTTGCGCCGACAAGCCAGAGACAATTGACGCTTTAAAGGACAATATTCGTGAAGCCATTGGTGAAATACAGCTGCACACAATCGATAATGTGCTTAAAAATTGGACCGATCGTGTAGGCTACTGCATGACCAGCCGAGGCAGCCATTTGAATGAAATTATTTTCCATTATTAACCGGAAGGATTGTACTTTCAAATAAAAAAAGATATTTGAGAAAATATTCAGTAGTTTTTTTTAAAGCATTTTCAAAAAAAAAAGGTTATTCGGCGGACCCTTTACTTATTGTATCTTGTTTGGATGCGTCAGACATATACAATATAAGACTGACACAGCTTGTCGAGAAAAAGGTTTTAATATAGGGCTATGTCAGTCATATACATATGTGTGACATACAAAATAATGTTTTTCCGGGAATTTTGGCAAAAAAAACATTAATGTGATACATTAATTTTCCTTGATACATTTCTAACTAAATTATCTAATAAAGTTACCATGGCCCATTTGAAAATTTTTCTGATATTATCGTGGCTATGAACGTGTTAAGATTGTCATCCTATTTACACATATTATTCATATCGGGCGCATTTTGTTAGATGCAAGAGAACTGTCAATATCGATAACTATGGATTGACAGCTGAGAATGTTCATTAAGGTTTGGCAAGTCATTATGAATTGGTTAACGCTAAAATAAAGCTTCCCAATTGTTTATAGACGACTTCGCCTAGTGAGCGCGCATTTATAGATCGTTATCGTATCGATTTTATTCTTCTCGATTCAAAACCTTTAACAAAACAACATGTATGTATCTACGTGCCGAAAGGAATATTGCTGCTGTAACGCAAAGGCTTGAAGAAAACACCGGAAAGTCTATTTTTAAAATTCTCAATTTGTAGGCCATGGTCCTTCGATCACGTGGAAAATTTTACATAAGAATGTTGGCATACATGATGCTAAAATATAGCTCGTATAAGAATTGAAGTCAAACGACAACCATTTGTATCTCATTTTTATTGATCGGGATCATTTGAAATTGCCCGAAGATGAATATTTTTATCAAAGAATTGTATGTAGCTGGTGTTGAAGCTGACTTCTAGTTAATTCGTTACGTCAAATTGTCGTATTAGGAGTGAAGAAAATCCGCAATCTGTTAATCAGCTTTATCGGTTCTTATTTCTTAAGAAATGAGAAGGGAGCCGTCCTTGCGGTAAATAACGAGCATAATGAGTACTTTTATTCCTTATTAGAAAGAGTAGGAAACTATATCTGTTCTCTGAAGAACTTTACTATGGATACAATATAAACTTGAAGAGTAAGCTATATATTACGCCCACTTTAATATCACAAGCTAAGATCAAAATTGAGGAAACTTGAATATTATCACATTTAACAGTGTTTTGTACAATTTTATTCCTGCTTTGGTAGTTTGAGATATCTAGGGAAGTGGTGTAATGGTCCTAAAAAGTTTGTGCTCTCAATAAAGTATTCTTAACACGTTCACTGCCGACTACGAGGTAACTCGTAGATTGCGTCCCCTTCTAGGGCGCCAACTACGAGTTTTCTCGTACTCAGTAAACCTAATATTTTTGTGTAGTTACGAATAAAACCGTATTATATCAGCGCTAGTATCGATAAATGGCTTCTGGGAAAAGAACAAAAAGTCAATGTTGGCTTGCGTGGCCAGTTTTCTGAAAATTGTCGCGGCAGTCAACGTGTTAAGTGATTTTCTTAACCGTATTTGACTTTCGATGCACACAATCGCGCTTAGAAAATTTACAAAATCTACATTCAGATAGATAATTATCACTTGGGCGTTGAATTAATTAACGAACCATAATATTTAGAAATGAGAGTAGATCTACTTTGAATAGCTTCCAACAGATGAATTGTGAGACAGAAGGGCCATCGGTCAATCAATTCTTGTAGTCTATAGCCCACAGCATAAGATCGAGTCCTCTTTATTACTTGGTATATATGATATAGAATTTATGGTTGGCGGAGACTGGGGTCTTCAAAGTGTATGGAATTCGCAGATAATGACTGCTATGAAAGATGTCTGCTTATTTGGAGATTTACTCACTTTGGGAAACTTTAATTAGAGTTTGATGAGTGCGATATGAGAAGCCCATGCAGTATCACGTTCTTGTGATATTGTTTAAGAATTGCAAAATCCTAACAGCCTTATATCTGGCTGGAGAGTCTGTGGTGAGTTAAATGTACAAATTAACACCAATGTCCGGATCAGAGATCAGCAATGAATATTCAAAAAGATGAGTAGATTCGAATCATATTCATAATTTCTGATACTTATACGCATTCATGCTTATTTTAATATCATACTCATACTACTCATATTCAAAGTTTAAAGTACTCATCGTACTCATACTTAACTATATGCATACATGATGTTGTTGATTTCGGCTCTCCTTTACTCAACATTTACAAGAATCACAAAATAAGTATGATTCGCATACGAACACTACAATACTCACTAGAAGGTTGTGTGTTTGCTTTGCTTGCTGTCTTTTCCTTTCTTATTTTTTTGTAAATGCAACAACAACTAAGACTGTAAATTTTGATGAGTGATCGAATCACTCGAATCATTTATGAGTATTTATAAGTGTTTTTCTAAAGTTATGAATCTAAATGAGTAGGCGTATGAATCAAACATATTTCGAATGACGTTATGAGTTTAATGTCAACGTTGTACTCATACTCATTGCAACCTGTACTTATAAATCAATGATGTAGTGAATACGAATGAATCAGAGTAGTTGAATTTCAATACTGTTGACTCACTCATACTCGAAATTTTATGAGTACTTATGAGTAGCGAAAAAACGATTCATTGCTGATTTCTGGTACGGATTAAACAGTTCTGTTTTCAGTAGGCGTATAAATCAAACATATTCCGAATGATGTTATGAGTTTGATGTCAACGTTGTACTCATACTCATTGTAACCTGTACTTATAAATCAATGATGTAGTGAGTACGAATGAATCAGAGTAGTTGAATTTCAATACTGTTGACTCACTCATACTCGAAATTTTATGAGTACTTATGAGTATCGTAAAAACGATTCATTGCTGATTTCTGGTACGGATTAACAGTAAAATCTATTCTGTTGTCCTAAACGATGTTGTTATGTTGTACGTTGTTTATATACAGTTGTTGCTGTCGCGCAACTTTTAAACAAAGCTGCCTTAGTAACTCTCAAGGCTTTATTAGGTTTTCAAGCTTTGCAAACTTAGTGTTTTCTAAATTTTGAATTACTTTACGATGGGAATATAAATAAAATATTTATCTAAATTGCGAGGAAGTTTAAAGAATATCAAATGCAATGTTCATTGACAAATTAACTACCATTTATTCTATAGCATAACATTGCTAATTTAAAATGAAAATAAATTATTAAAATGGATTACAATGGCTTTTACAGCATTTACGACAAACATACATAGTAAAAATTTACATAAGACCATAATGAATACATAATATATATCCTGAAACCTTAAATAGAGCACAAGCAAATAAGAAATGACATTATTTAGCAGACGAAGAAACGTTTTCCAAGCCCCATAGGTCAACGAAGCATAGCAAAATTTCTCAGAAAAAATATATCCTTGAAACCCATTTTTATACAATACATGGAAGATATAACCTTATTGTGCGTGAATGTGTGTGTTTAAAATTATTAACAAATTTTGGATAATTTATATACAATATACGGTATAAGGTACTTTTCTATTCCATTATGCAATAACAATATACATAACACACACACATACTATATATTTAAACATTTAAAATTATAAATAATTTGATTATAATTTATAATACGAATATACATATATTTAATGGCACAAATAAAATGTTTAAAGTTTTTGGGGAATACAAAGAAAAACAACAAACAAACAAATATTTTACCTGGTGTATCAATTAAAAATACTTTTAATTTAATACGAAACGTGTATTGGGGGGCACGAGGTTTTATAACATCGAGTGGTACAACTCGATAATGATTTGGACCTAAATTAAACAGAGAGAGAGAGAGAGAGAGAAAGGGTGGTGAGACAGAGTGACAGAAATAAGTAGTTGCACACAATCACAGTTGGGATACAGTGTAGTTGGTTTGGTTGGGGGTATTCATTTAAAGGATTATAGGTTGGATAAAAAGAAAAACAAACAAAAGAAAACGAAAAACGTAAACAAGATTAATAATTTTGATAAAGTAACACAAAAGAAGAAATCCAAAAAATAATTTTTTTTTAGCAAAAAACAGAACAAAAAATAAGAATATTGCACATAAAACTATACTTACAGATATAAGACACACACACATAGAGATATAAATAAAATATACAAAAATTCAACAACTAAACTACCAACGTAAAGCATTTCTAAATAAACACTGATACAGCGCTACAGTAACTACGAGTATAATAGCAATTGCAATAGTAAGGGTATTCACTAGAGGCTTTATGTGTGAGAGTGATAAAGTGTTTGAAATGTAAAATGAAATATTTACGCCTTTATGTGCTTAAATTCTTTAACCAGAATGATTTTTGCAAACTACAGAACTGATTTCTATTTTTTTTAAAGCAAAGAACTTCTCTTTCAAAATGTGAAATTCTAACCCCTTAGCAGAGGGCAAGCATTTTCAAATACACCAACATAGAATAACCTTTTGCTCTGAATAGATTAATTCTGCCAAAACCTGAATCAAAGTTTAAGACGAATCCATCTTTAGTTTGTATTGTTAAACGATTTTTTATTGTGTATAGTTCTTCGAAACTAAATCCATAATTGATAACTTGATATATAAAATATTCAACCCTTGAAGCGGCTCCAACTTTCAAGAGATTCCTGAAAGACCAAACCCCATGCAAGACGAAAACACTTTCCTATTATTTCCATCTCTCTTGAGTTCCTTTTTCTGTTTGTCTCCCCTTCTGCTCAGCCTATTATGCTTCTAAACTGCTCTTTACATTCCACAGAAAAGTTTTGGCCTCATCACTGTCTATTGCCTATAGATTTCTCTGGACGGCATTGTACCTGCTTAACTAGATCAAGTCCAATACTAATTTTTAGCCAATCTCATAGAAGCTAAATTTTCAGACGTAAGTTTGGCGTTAGACTGACATCCTATATTCTCAACTCTGTACTTTCTGTCCGTGGTGCATTAAGAACCTTTTTTCGATAGCGTAAATTTCAGCTTGGAACATTCCTCCGAGTTTTTCCAAATGTTTTCTGTACGTAACTACCGGTGTTTGACCTACGCGTGTAGCACACAATGGTCTATCCCTTAGTAATTCCCTTCCAAAGCATTTTCTAAAGTCCAAGAAAGTCAAGAAGAAAGCTGATAAGCACATTATATTTGAAATTGAAATTATATTGCTCCTGTTATGTCAGCGCATGCAAGTATCTAAATTCTAGTTTCTCCGGTAACTTAAGATGTCTACTGAGAGGAAGTCGCCGAAGAAATATGTATTCAAATTTCGTTTTGTTGGAGATGTCTGACCTGGGACTTAAACTGTAGCATTATGTACGTCTAATAAGCCAGATAACTATCAACTAGTCTACGGTCAATACAAAATTTTAAGCAAACTTATCTCCTAAAATAAGAGAAACAAAGCGAGTGTTTAACCCAAGCAAAGATAAATTTTTTCGTGTCAGCGTTGTAACTTCGAAATTGTGATTGAATATCGATGAGTAACCCTTAAGGTTACTGCACAGTTGGGCCTTGATGGTTAGAGGACGTGTACTTGACAAGTACAGTCCCCGGAGACCAAGTTGACCCATTGTACTAGGGCCTTGATACCGCGAATTTAATATTTTGTCTCGTTTGACTCATAATAATGTTATATGGCGCATGTTCGAAAATGTTCAGTAACCAATTAACGGTAGATTGCTGTAAAATATGTCAGTGGTATTTTACATTAATTTCATCAGTCAACATCACATTATTCTAGGATAAGTTAGATACGTTTTAATATGAATGTAGATTCGGAACTTTGTCGTAATACTTTGATTACTGATTATATCGTATAAAATATAAGAACCTCTGGCAGGCTGCTGAGAATATTTGTAAAGTGTACTGAGACGATGACAAAGACACCATCACAAAACAATCATTAACCAGTTCATGAAGCCTGGATTCACTTTTAAAGAAATGATATCCAAGTCTAGAAGTCGCTGTAGTCTAGTAGATAGCGTGTTCGCTTATTAGACGTAAAGCCCGGGTTCGAAACCCAGGTCAGACATCAAAACGAAATATGAAAAAAAACATTTCTTCGGCGACTTCCTCTCAGCAGATTTCTTGCAAAAACTCTGAGAGTAAATAAACGTGCCATGAACAAGTTTCTCAAAAATTCTTAGTTCGGAGCCGACGTTAAACTGTAGGTCCCGCCACTCAAGTATAAAATTAAGGCACACGACATGAATGGTATGAGAAGCTAGGCCGTAATCCTGACTGAATGGTTGTAATGGATAATTACGTATGTATGTATGTATGGTATCCAACTCTTGCTTTATTTTTACTACTATACTATGCAGCTTACATGTGAAGAATACCCATATTATAAACAACAGTGCGAGGCAAAAATGTGAAATTTTTCACTTAAATGAATAATTCTTTCTAAATATTGAAAAACTATAAAAAAAACAAAACAAACATATAGAAACTAACGTATAAAAATATTTTTTAATGAATAAAAATGTTTGTATTTACACTGGAAGAGAGAGAGAGAGAGAAAAGTAAGAAAAGCACACAGATGAAATGAATGACCATTTAAAACAAAAATTCAACATTTTTTTTGTTTTGACAGTCGTAAGCAAATTTCTCTTCAAAAAGCCTGCAAATAAATTCAAAATTCATGAAAGTATGATGAAATGTGTTTTTTTTTCATGAATAAATTTTAACAGTAGCATCATTACACACTAACCCAAACACCCGTTCATACAACAGGACATATTTACTATTTAAACAAAGAAATTTTTCTATTTATATAATCACAGTCACCATACACCAATTGCCACTTAGAAATTAAATTGGAAATCTTTCCATTAAGAAATCAAAAAAAAAAAAATTTTTCAAACTTACCTGGTGTTGTATCACATTTTTCGGTGGCCAACTTTTGACCGAAAGTATACTTGGGAGTCGATTGATTTATGGCCTTAACCGCTTTCTGTATATCATACTCTCCGGGAGCTGGTGTAGAAAATCTTGACATTTCTTTGTGACGACTTTGTAGTGTAGCAGCGGGTGGTGTATCTTTACCTTTATTGCCCAGACCGGTAACATTGTATTTGGCAGGGCCCTCACCCAAACTTTGTTCGGTTTGGCGATGTTTTTGTCCGAACGTAAAAGAAGGAGCAGCACTTTTGCGAGAATCTGTTACTTTGGTGCCTACGTAAAGCCAAAGAAAGGTTTTGTAAATTCATTTGTTCTGTTATAAAAATTCATAGGGAAAATATTAACCTATTAAACTGGGTAGCGTTACTGCTGCTGGTCCTGGTGTGGATGTTTCAGCAGCTATTTGTCCCCGTCTAACAGTGGGTGTCCAAGGACGTTGTTCGAAACCGGCCACCATTTTTGTTTATTGCAAAAAATGTGGTGTATGTATGTGTGTGTATGAGATTTTGTTTTGTAAGGAAAGTCTGAAAGTAAAGGATTTAAAGAATTCATAAGATAAAGTCATATACATACACAATAAAAAATAAGAAATTCTTAAGGATTTTAACGATTACGATAATTGTATTTTAAGTTGAAACTAATAACAGAGATATTCTTAAGGCTGAATCAAATCTATAAGTAAACACTGAAACTACAACAATAACCGTAGTTTACTAGACAAGACACTCATCACATATCACATCATATATGACCTTCGGCGACCTGCTGTTAGTATTCTTTTAGAAAAATCTTTTTGCCCAACGAAGTTAACGTTTACCTGTAGGTACCGTTATTAATGGATGAAATTAACAAATACGAAATGGTTAGTAGGACTCGTCACAGCGTAATCCTATGAACCTGCTAGCAAGTTATTGTCGGACTATCATGGCATCATCCTTAAGAATTTATAAAAAATTTTAAATTTGTGCCATATTAATCATTTTAGGCTACGGTAGACAACTTCAACAAAGGCAATAAGAAGAGCTAGACTAATAGCAATTAAATTCTGGCCTAACCTAAACTATGGAAGATTCTGCAAGGACACAGACATATCCAGGTCCGTTATATGGGTTTTCATAATTTTTTGAAAAGGCCCAATTTCTCAAATTCTCAAAATTCCCAGTGGGATCCTTGAGGATTATAGTGATGGCTGCAAATTGCTAGGAAGCCTAGTAGGTAGTGTGTTGGCTTATTAGACGTAAGGCCGCGGCTCAAACCCCAGGTCAGACATCAAAACGAACGACTTCCTCAAAAGTTTATCAAAAATCTGTCATGTATAAAACTAACACACACAACATGAGTGGCGTGAGAAGCTAGGCCGTAATCCTGACTGAAGGGTTGTAATGGCCAATTATGTATGTATGTATTCTAATCAAAGCAACATCACAAGTCGACTTGTCGACTTTGTAGACTTATCCAACCAATCTCATTTTCTTGTTGCATTTGGTATACACTTAACTAATCAAGTGTGCTCTGAAGTTCAGACTACAGGCTGGCCTCGAGAACATCTTATATCTACAACTATTGGAAATCTTCATCCAAAATATGGCTGCTGGAACTGTACGGAGGCTTAAGTTCTCAGATATGTTTAGACCATGTACGATAGAGCTTGCTTCAATACTGCATGAAGTAGCACTGAATCGCCCGGGTTGTAGATGTGACTACATGTTATAATAGACTATCCTCCCATTCGAGAAGAATAAGTTATCATCGGTGATAAAACGAGCTTCACCAATGACTCAAAAATGGTATATGCATTCCGATAAGCTGGCACTGAACGGGTCATACAGATTATCTAGCCAGGCCTAAAATAGTGATTATTTTATTAATCGCTTCTTATCTTTAAATTTAAGTAAAACAAAGTGTGGCCAAAAAGTAAAAGGCCTCTTGAAGCAATTGTGTCTGGTGTATAACATCGTTTAAGTGTCCGTCATGGCTTCTCTGTGTGGACCCTATTAGCAATATCCAATATTCCATGACTCTGCCACATAAATCAGGCCATATGGTTTGAGAATTTTTCGCAAACCTGCGTTTAAGAAAACGCAACAAGGAAAAGCCTAACGAGGTCAATTCGAGCAATCTCGGTGGAGAGCTCACGTCATTTTATCACTGAGATGGTCATGCCTTCAAATCGCTTATGCAGAATATTCCGGGTGACATGAGCTGGGTGGAACGTAGCGCCGTCTTGTTGAAACCACACGTCATTGGTGTCCAGATCTGTGACGCCGCTAGCCTAAAACCCACATCGTACAGTGACTTTTTTCGGATACATTGAATCTCATGTGCATAAGTATTGTCCCAAATTCGACAACTTTGATTGTTTACGTACCCATTTTTCCTAAAATGGGCCTTATTGCTGAGGATGATTTTTCTACGAAAAGTCAGTTGTCTATATAGAGGCTCAGCTGCTAACTGCTCCGATAGACGTACATACATACATATACATAATTGGCCATTACAACCCTTCAGTCAGGATTACGGTCTAGCTTCACACACTACTCTTGTTGTGTGCCTTAATTTTATACTTGACTGCCGGGACCTACAATTCAACGTCGCCTCCGAACGGCAGGTTTTTGAGAAACATTTTCATTACAGGTTACTTACTCTCAGAGTTTTTGCCAGAAATCTACTGAGAGGAAGTCGGAATTTACGTCTAATAAGCGAACACACTACCTACTAGACTACGGCGACTTCTAGACGTGGCATACCCTTAAATGACTTCTGTAGAAGCTGTGTGTCTGAGGAATAGAAAGAGATTATCTTTTACTTCATTTGTGTGTGCCCTGCTCTCGCCTTGGCGAGGGGTACGTTCTTAATAAATATACATCCAATAAAAATATCGCTGCAATAACAAGATTTATTCTGTAGTCGAATATTTGTTTCTTGTAGGGAATGGTTGATTATTAATTGTGATATTAAAATGGGCCTAAACGCTGGCCGAAGTAGATCATATATTTTAAGGAGGTTACGTCTTCTAACCCAGCCTAACCTAACCTAGATAATTTTTTTAATTATTATAAACCAGCTAATGCAGCAGTGACTAAATATGTTGCGTGTGACTATAAAGTTACGAAAACTCAACATTTCTTAAGTCAAACCTTGAACCAATTAAAACAACTATGGACCCCGTTTTACAACAGTTTATTACATTACTAGTTCCCTGTCATATTCATAAAAAATATGTCACCATATTTGTGCTTTAAAGAAGTTTGCTTTAACTAGCAAAAGTACTTTTATTTTCTTTTTCTCATTGTGAAATAATTCTTCATATTACTTTTCTTATTTACTTTCTTTTACAGAAATTTAAAAACAAAAAACGATCTTTTCCATTCAACTTGAGTGTCAACATCACATAATTTGTTTTACTTTTGTTTTAAACTTTAACTAAATCTCTGTCTTTTACAAACCATTTACCAACTAATGTTTTATACAATTTTTTATTCCGTTTTTTTTTATTTTTTGTTTCTTAGTTTTTTGGTGTTTTTATGTCAACAACTTTTCATAAATACATTTTCTCCCTACTTTATATAGAGAAACACTTATAAAATATTTACCAAGAATTTGTGTAACAAAAATACTTTTCGAAATCAAAAACTAAAACCCACCACATCAGCAGCAGCTCAGTTCTGAAAGTTAAACTTGAAGAATTGGGTCACATATTCATTGCAAAAGGAAAACAACAACAGTTCATAACTTACGAAAAATATTTTATACATGATTACATACATACACATGTATGTACATATGTATATACAAGTGCATTTTGTACATCATCATAAACTTTGTAACGGTAATACAGTGGCATACGTATAATTGAAAATAATTTGTATTTGAAGGGGAAAATAAATGCTTTTTTCGAAGAGAGAATTTTGAGGGAGAATATTATAACACTTTGATAGGTTGCCTATGAGTTCGGAAATTTAGATTTAAGAGTTATGTTGCATTACTTCTAAGGGCAAATAGATGGATTTTATTGTACTTTTCATCACTATTCGTTTAGTGGAGGCATATTTAATTCGCATTTAAGCAGCCATCTGACATCCGAATTTTATTTCAAGTCGAAAGAAGGAAAATTAAAGCATTTGGTGAATTGTTTACTGTACAAATAATATTTCTGAAATAATTACATACATACATACATTACAACCCCACAGTCAGAGGGTTACGACCTAGTTTCTCATACCACTTATGTTGTATGTGTTAATTTTATACATGAGTGGCAGGACCTAGAACCTATACAGTCGATTTTGAATGACAGATTTTTGAAAACTTTTCATTGCAATTTTATTTACTCTCAGAGTTTTTGCCAGAAATTTGCTGAGAGGAATTAGCCGAAGAAATATTTTTTCATATTGAGTGTTGTGACCTGATACAGTCGATTTTGAATGACAGATTTTTGAAAACTTTTCATTGCAATTTTATTTACTCTCAGAGTTTTTGCCAGGAATTTGCTGAGAGGAATTAGCCGAAGAAATATTTTTCATATTTTGCTTTGTTAGAGATGTCTGAACAGGGGGTTTGAACCGTACCCCACACTACCAACGAAGTCTACAATGTTATAAATTCAACAATCAAGTGTCGTATCGTTGGTGTACTTAGATTTACACGACTTTAGATTTGTCATGAAGTCGCCGTAGTCTAATAGGTAGTGTGTTCGCGTATTAGACGAAAAGCCCGGATTCGAACCCCAGGCTAGACATCAAAACGAAATATGAAAAAAAAATATTTCTTCGACGACTTCTTCTCAGGAGATTTCTAGCAAAAACTCTGAGAGTAAATAAACCTGCCATGAATAAGTTTCTCAAAAATCTGTCGTTCGGAGTCGACGTTAAGCTGTAGGTCCCGCCACTCATGTGTAAAATTAACACACACAACATAAGTGGTGTGAGAAGCTAGGCCGTAATCCTGACTGAAGGGTTGTAATGGCCAATTATGTCTATGTATGCATGTATAAAGATTTGTCAGCCATTCGAATAACAAACTAAAAATAAAATTCATTAATGTTAGCCAAGATTTGATTAAAATGACAGCCGCCTCGAAGAGCATACATAGCTTACTTGGGTTCTATTGGGTCTCGTCAGACAAAAATAGCACCCCGTCATCCAGATAGCTTTATGAAGATGGAGTTCTTATTCAAATCATCTTTCACTCTAAAATGGTTCGTCTCAATTTCCTAAATGCCAGACAAAGACAGAGAAGATATCCTGTGGAGAATTTACTAGTCGTCGTAGTGTAGGAGGTCGTCTGGCGAAAACTCTGGGAGTAAATATTCTTGGAGTTGTAAGTCGACTTTCAACTGTAGGTCACGTTTAAATTTATGATTTTGAATCCTTGACGAGCTGACCACTCCAATCATATGGATCGAAATAGTGTCAAAAAGTTTAATACATTACCTGGTTGGAGTTGGGCAGCCTTAGCTGCTCTGAATTATAAGTGACTGTTTATTTTACGAGCAGATAATGGAACTTCCATAATCCGCAGCTAGTGGAAGAGTCTGTTAGCACTCAAACAAGTGTTTCATTGTTGCCCTTTATAGATCAATGGGTTTTTAGCTTAAAGTAGTAATGCGTAATCAAACTCTTGTCTCAATAGAATTCTTTTAAAAGAAATTGCACTGAATTGAGATTCCGAATATCCTGTGGTAGTTTTCATTATAGGGGATTTTTACGTGGTGGGTTCCAAGCGTGCGTAGGGTAGAAACCCAAATTTAACGTCCAGGGAATTGGACTTCTCTGCACGCATTAGTTAACATCTAGCGGGTGCTAAAATGCCTTTTTGAATACTGAGACTATCTCTACTTATTTGAAATAAAATTCGATTATAAATCCAATTCTAATTATTGCGTGATTGTAGGGACTAATTTTCACAACAATTTGATAGCAATTGAAGTGGCTTTTTAGACGAGAACTCTTGGTTCCAAACCCAGCTCAGAGATCTCGAACATAACGAAACGAACGCCCCGTCTTTTGCCAACAAGCTCTCAGGGTAATTAAAATTATCATGAAAAGTTTCTCAAATCTGCCGTTTGGAGTCGACATTAAACTGTAGGTCACAACACTTATGTATGAAATTAACACTTATGATATGGGTAGTGTGAGAAGTTAGGTTGTAATCCTCACTACAGAGTTGTAATGAGCGATTAAGTAAATGAGATAACAATTATTGAATAAATTATTGAACGTTAATAACACATTTCCCGGCAATATGTAAATAATCACTCTGAGAGTAAAAATTGCCATGAAAAGCTTCTCAAAAAATCTGTCGTTCGGAGTCGACTTTAAACTGTAGGTCCCGCCACTCGTGTATAAAATTAACGCACACAACCATAAGTGGTGTTGAGAAGCTAGGCCGTAATCCTGACTGAAGGGTTGTAATGGCCAATTATGTATGTATGTAAATAATCAGATATCTTAAATTCATTTTGAACTGTTGTGTCTTAAAGTATTTGGATTAGAATAAAATTATTTTCTTTAATACCTGCTACAAAATTGTTTAACGTTGATTCACAATTATTTTCTTTCAGTTGCATGACACCACTTTGGCACGTGGTCAATTTTATATCGCACGATGGATGAATATTTCAAGTAAGTTATTAATTAATTTATTAATTATTAAATTAATTTTCCTCCGGACACTGTACTTGTCTCAGTCCTCTAACTTAAACCCAAACCTATTTTTTTTTTATTAATTACTTTCGAAACTTTTATTATTTGAAGATTTTACTGTATTTGTGCTCATAAATAATTTAAAGAATATTCACACACGCTTTACCTTTTTTTTTATAACGAACTTGGAATTTTTTATGAAAATCTTATCGAAAATTCTTTCGAAAGCATTTTGAAAGGCAAAGTCAAAAATTTAAACTGACTACACCCATAACAATTATGTATGTATGTTGGTTAGCATTAATAAAATTCCAATTCGCTTCATTATTTGGGTTCTACTAACACTTTTCTTTGGCTGTAAAAGTTCAACAAACAAATACCATAAGTTAAGAACGAAAAAAACTAAAAACAAATAAGAATCACAGGAATTTCATTTAAACTCTTTTCGTGTATTAAAATATGAGTTCAAGTATTAAAATTTTTTAAATTTATTCCCCATTTTTTCTGTCTTTTTGTTTTTCGATTTTTTTTCCATTTATTTAGAACGGTTGTTGTAGCAACTTGTTTGGCCAATTTCTAGAGAATTGAAAGAAAATTCCAAAAAAAATATTTTCTAGAGTAGAATGCCAGCAAATGCCAATGCATCATAGCAAGTAGGTTTTGCATTGTCTGCAGAGGCGTATTTGTTTGCCAAGACACAAGAAAAAAAATCGAATATTAAGGCTGAGTGATAAATAAGGTTAAAAAAAGGTAAAGTTTAGTGAATAAGTGTATTAAAGTGCCAGTTATTAAAAAGGAGCAGTTCCTTTAAATAATCGATTCTTTAAGCCGTAAGTCAGGATTGACTTTTGGCCATTATTGAGCTCAATAATTCATATAAAGTTGCAATTAATTATTGCGTAATAAGTACACAAATTGTTATAATATTAAGTAAAACTTAAAATACAGCACTGTCCTAAGTACGTTCAGTGAGCATATTACAATTTACCGAACACTTCCTGTTGATATTTGACAACTCAAAACAAAACAGCTGTAAATATTGAATAAACAACTGAACTGCGTATATTATTATGTCTGAACACTTAAAATATTGTACTCAATAAACCGAATATTGACTCAATAGATGTGCATATCTGAACATAGTATTAGGTGTCAGGCTCAAACTACAGCGTACACTTACAAGAGATTCCCATATAAAAAAGCCTTGCAAACCGCAGGGAAATTACTGCCGCTTATTGAATCAACAGCTTCATACACATATAATTGGTCATTACAACCCTTCAGTTAGGATTATAACTTAACTTCTCACACTATTTGCGTTGTATGTGTCAATTCTATACATGAGCGGCGGGGCCTACAGCTAAAAGTCTGTTCCGAACGACAGATTTTGTGAGAAACTTTTCATAAAAATTTTATTTACTCTTAGAGTTTTTGTCAGAAATCTGCAGAGAAAAAGTCGCTGAAGAAATATTTTTTCGTATTTCGTTTTGTTGGAGATGTCTGACCTGGTTTTGGACCGTGGCCTTACGTCTATTAAGGCAACACACTACCTACTAGACTATGGCGACTTCGATAGCTAATTCTGGGTACTTGGAGGTAATTGCTCCTTTTAAAGGGTCCCCTCCCTGACCTCTCCGACTAACCTAAGCTACATACAGTGAGCGCCATAAGTGAGTCAACACCCACTATAATTTTAAATTTTCTATTATGTTCTTAAGTATAAAAAAAAGTTCCTTTATCATGAATTGTTGTTTTTGTTTTAACATTTTATAAGTAATAAATAAACGTTTTTATTTTTGGAAATTTATTCGACTATTCTCATTTAGTTTTCTCGCTATCCTAAGAAAAATAATGTTTTCAGTGGTGTTTACTCACTATTGGCGCTCACTGTACTTGTGGACAAAATGTTGCTGTCAACTTCCATCCACTTTTTAACCTTGCCGGCACCAAAACTGTTAACTTGTTAACCGCATGAGTTCAAGCATTAAGCGAATGGATGAAGGAAAGTATCTCACCAAGACCAAACCTCTCCGATTATGAATTCTGGTCGAAAGGCATCAAAGTTTAATTCTTTGACAATTGAATAAAAAATAGTTAACAATACATATCGCGATAACATACAAATTGCTTGATAAACACAATAAAAAAAAATGAAACTGATATGCTTTGTAGTCTCCGTAGTCTAATAGGTAGTGTGTTCGCTTATTAGACATAAAGCCCGGGTTCTAGCCCTAGGTCAGACATCAAAACGAAATATGAAAAAAAAATTTTCTTCAGCGACTTCCTCTCAGCAGATTTCTGGCGAAAACTCTGAGAGTAAAATAAACCTGCCATGAACAAGTTTCTCAATATCTGTCGCTCGGAGTCGACCTTAAACCTTAAACTGTAGGTCCCGCCACTCAAGTATAAAATTAACACACACAACATGAGTGGTGTGAGAAGCTAGGCCCGAATCCTAACTGAAGGGTTGTAATGGCCAATTATGTATGTATGTATGATAAGCTGTGACCTTTTCATGTCTTGTAAAGAACTTCCAAGCCGATTAATTTTCTTTTTCCCACCAGAGTGCGACAATTAGAAGGAACAACAAAATTAAAAATTTTTCCATAATCTGGGCAAAGCAGATCCTTGTCAGTTTCCTTGCTTCTGAAGTTAAACTTAACTTATTTTATTTATTGATAATGATTTAATTCCTTTACATTCATGGCATTTTAGTACTTGGAATTTATTTTTGTTAGGAGGGTTAATTATTGAATATAATTTTTGTGTTAAGCCTACCTCGATAACTTTTCTATTCTCTTAGGTATGTGTTCTTTCTTCGCTCTCTCTCTTTCTCTCTGTTGTTTACTGCAGAACAAAACAAAGTTCTAGTTCTAGATTTTATTTGGGCGGTTTTGCCGTTCTCATGCATACGTTGTTGTTTTTGTTATTTCGAAAACATACCAATTAGAACAGAAAATAAGTGATAGACGTTTTCTTTTTTAGTTGACCTTCTTTTCTTTTTTTTTTTTTTTTTGTTTTTCGTTACATTTCTAGACTAGAGTAACAAACGTTTTTGGCATGGGAGAGTATGTATACATACATACATACACAGCCGTATATCCATATTAAATATTCTCTTTTGTTGTAAAAAAAAGAAAAAAAAAATGAAAATTAAACACGAAATCCAAACCCCCCTTTTTCTTTTATATGAAAACATAATAAACAAAATACCAATACTAAGGCACACACGGTAACACAACGGTTAGACAACGATACAGGCAATGTAAAGGAATGTGTCTTTAAAACTGTATATCGAACGTCTTGGGGTTGCTATGAAAGACAAATATTTAACATAGCTTTGCTAGGGAGGGAGCACAGCACATGCAAAATAAGTTCCAATTAAAGTAAAACTATATGGAAGCGTAGCAAACGTAGTAGCATATTGGCAGGGAATTGAATTGGTGGCAGGTATAAATTGCCATTGCCTGGCACGAATTGTAGCCGTCATCGTTAGTGGTTATTAGAATAGATTTGAACTCTAAGTCAAGTCAAACGATGTTATTATTTTATTTTTATTTTGATTTTTAATTGACTTGAAGTGAACTACTTAATAAATAAAATGTTGGATATCAATCAATTAATTTTTATGGCCATATTTTTGTTTTTCGTTTTCTAATAACACGAAATAATATTTTTCGTTAATACAGTGAGCTTCAAAAGTGAGTAAACACCACTGAAATAATTCATTTTCTAAGGATAGCGAGAAAAGTATATGAGAATAGTCGAATAAATTTCCAAAAATAAAAACGTTTATTTATTACTTATAAAATGTTAAAACAAAAACAAAAATACATGATAAAGGAACTTTTTTTTTATACTTAGGAACACAATAGAAAATTTAAAACTATAGTGGGTGTTGACTCACTTATGGCGCTCACTGTAAATTATTATATGAAAGCCATATTAAAGATATTCTTAATGTAATTAATCATTTGGCTTTAATGTGTCATACAGTGTTAGATATGTGCCTATTAACGTTTTTAGTGTTTGGGCGAGAGTGGCTGAAGTCTAGACTTTGTTTTCACATTTCAATTGCCTCTCCAATGTGTTCAAAAATATTTTCTTGTTTTTTTTCTTTTGGTTTTTGATTGTAAATGAAAAAAGTACGCCTTAATTATTATAATTTTTTTTTTTGCTTTTCAGTCATACACTTGACATCATTTTGCATCTGAATATTTGAGGTTAAGACTACCTACTCATTTCCATGTTTTATTTTTACAAAAAAAGTAACAATATTTCCGTTTTCATAGCAGTTAACCCATTTAAATACTACCACCATACACTGCGTAATTATTTCAATATCGTACGTATACATTTATCCTTGAGGATTGAATTTAAAGTCATTAATTTCATTCTGATTGTTATTGTGGGTGATAAACGTTAAGGTGATCATGTCAGGTAATTTAATATTTTAATGATTTTTAATCATATTATAATAGCAGGCTACAGCTGCAGGCGATTACAGCACAATAACTACTAGTAACACAAACATTTAAACAAATATTATTTTGTTTAAAAATAAATTTAAATAATTATTTAATTTACTGCTGTAAGATAAATGAAAATTTTTAACGTTTTTAATGCGATTTTAATAGAAAATATTTTAAATTAAAATTATCGTCCAAATTTCATCAATACATACACACATATAGACATAATTTGTCACTGAGACCTATAGTTTAAAGTGGATTCCGAAAGACAGATTTTTTTTTGAGAGACTTTTCATGGCAATTTAATTTATTCACAGAGTTTCTGCCAGAAATTTGCTGAGAGGCAGTCGCCGAAGAAATATTTTTTTCATATATCGTTATGTTCGATATGTCTGACCTAGGGTCTGAACCGTGACCTAACGTCTAATAAGCCAGCACACTACCTCTTAGACTCCAGCCACTTTTGTATGAAATATTCATTCTTAATATGCTCAATAAATTGAATTTTATAAAAATGTAATGCATTTTTTCTATATCAGTTGATGACATTGTAGTATTGAGTTCAGAATAACCATTTTTTTTTGATAGGATTGGAGTGTATGCCTACACAGAGCCACAGATCAGTGTACGCTTTCGTCTATCCAACTATAACAAGGTTTTCTAAGTGAATGTCCATGCGATCAGGAAATGTTTGAATTGGGAATACAGAGTGGAAAAATCCCACTAACAAATCAAACATGAGGTGGACTAGAAGAATAAATGCCTTGGATTCGAAGTTTTTAAGAACGCTTTTAAGAACTGGATTCATGGAGTTACATTCATACATACATAATTGGCCATTACAACCCTTCAGTCATTATTACGGTCTAGCTTCTAATACCACTCATGTTGTGTGACTTAATTTCATACTTGAGTGGAGGGACCTACAGTTTATCGTCGACTCCGAACGACAGATTTGTTGTGAGAAACTTTTTCATGGCAGGTTTATTTACTCTCAGAGTTTTTGTCAGAAATCTGCTAAAAGGAAGTCGCCGAAGAAATATTTCTTTTTTATGTTTCGGTTTGTTGTCTGACCTGGGATACGAACAAGGATTTACGTCTAGTACCTACTAGAATACGTCGACTTCGGGGGTTGATGGAGTTACTCAGATAAAAGTTCGGATGAAAAAAAGCTGATAACATTGATTGATAGAAGAGTAAAATATCGAAACGATGGAGAACTTTCTCCAGATGTTTGTGATTCCAATATTTTATGACCGAGAAATCAATAAATAATCAGTAAATCAATTGAGCGAAGGAAATTAAAAGAAATTAAAGAGGCACACGATAAGGGCTTCCTATACGTGGTAAGTATCGTTTGCCTCCAGGTGTTCTTTAGGCTTCTTAAGCCTTGTAGATTTTACTCTCGTCCTTGTGATACTATAGCGGTTTTTTCTGATGGTATTTTTCCCTTTAACTTACATTTTAATGTTGGTGTGATATAAATCTCTAGAAGTTCATATGCCCTTACATAATATTTACTTCTGAAATATGCCACTAATTAGAAAAAATATCCAAAGATTTATTATCAATTTACGTAACACAATTATTTTACGTAATAAAAAACGAGATTGTTATATATTTACAGTTTAAATTGATTTACGTAACAAAAATTTCTTGATTACAAATTTCTTGATTTGAAATTTATATAAGCACCCGTTATTTAATTCAATTTACTTAAAACTCTTGTTAACAATAAACTACAGATCATTTTATACTCGACTTGCAAAACAGAAAATATAAAAAATTTTAAAAACAATGCTTTGTTAAGAGACCGTAGGCGATTACCATAAAAGTACGTACCGAACTTGTATTCTCTTATAATCACTAAATACTTGAGTAACTTAAATGTAATTTACGTCATATGTAAATTACAATTAAATACAAACAAACAATTGTAATATTTTCTTTAGATTTTGTAATAAAATACATGTATTCTTATATACATTGTATGTAAGTACGTATATACTTAGTTTGCTTGTGTAACTATAATAGAACAAAAACAAAACAAAACACGCTTAAACATGTTTCAGTTTTATTTTTTTCCTTTTTAAACGAGTTCATAACAAAAACAAAAAATATTATTGAACGCAGGTGGGTTTTCTATGCTTCAACTCTGCTGTGATATACGAGTATGTACTGGATTTAATAATCCATGACCTGAGGGAAGGGTAAATATTTCGATTGTATTGATTGATGACGACAGTTATTATTGTTTCATTTTTTTTTTCTTCACCCAAATGCGTATTCAGATCCATTATGTACGTACATATGTTATGATATGTTGTTGCCATAAGGATTATGCTAAACAACGCAGATGATAATTATCGATTACTTGCCCTGTTTCCAGCAAACAAACAATCTTACCCCTATATACATACATACATAATTGGTCATTATAATCCTTCAGTCAGGATTATGGACCTAGCTTCTCATACCACTTATGTTGTGTATGTCAATTTTGTACATGAGTTGGGGGCACCTACAGTTTAAAGTCGACTCCGAACGACAGATATTTGAGAAACTTTTTCATGGCAATCTTATTTACTCCCAGAGTTTTTGCCAGAAATCTGCTAAGGCAGTCGCCTAAGATATGTATATTGTTTTCCTATTTCGTTTTGTTAGACTGGGCTGACCTAATGTTTGAACCGTGGTCTCATGCCTTATAAGCCAACACACTACCTACTAGATTATCGCGACTTATATCGCGACAACGGGAGAAAAATTGTATCACATTAGACCAATTTGCACACATTAATAGGGAATCGTGTAAAGCTTCAGGAGCATGTTTGGTGGTTTGATTGACAGATCACAATAGTGCGGACATAAACCTTTTTTGTACGCCTGGTATGTGTTTGTTTCAGAGATCAGTAATGAATCGCTTTTACGTTACGTATAAGTACTCATAAAATTTTGAGTATGAGTGAGTCAACAGTATTGAAATTCAACTACTCTGACTCATTCGTACTCACTACAATATTGATTTATAAGTTACAGGTTGCAATGCGTATGAGTACAACGTTGACATCAAACTCATAACATTCGAAATTTGTTTGATTCATACGCCTACTCATTTAGATTCATAAATTTGGAAAAATACTTATAATACTCATAAATGATTCGAGTGATTCGAATCATTCATCAAAATTTACAGTTTTAGTTGTTGTTGCATTTACAGGAAAAAGACGAAAGAAGAAAGACAAAGACCTGCAAAGCCAACACGCAACCTTCTAGTGAGTATTGTAGTGTTCGTATGCGAATCATACTTATTTTGTGATTCTTGTAAATGTTGAGTAAAGAAGAGTCGAAATCAACAACATCATCTGTATTGTTAAGTATGAGTGCGATGAGTACTTCAAATTTTGATGAGTAGTTTGAGTATGATATTAAAATAAGTATAAATGCGTATAAGTAGCAGAATTTATGAGTATGATTTGAATGTACTCATCAATAGTGCGGACATAAACCTTTTTGTACGTCTGGTATATGTTTGTTTGTTCATTTCTTTCATTATTTAGATGAAACAATTTCCCAATATGATGTGATAAATAGGATATAAAGTATTAGGACACTTCACCTACACAAAACTTACGTCATTTATTTACTTTAAATAAAAAGATGAAGATAGGAAGACAAAAAAAAACACAAAAACCAAACCAACTCTATTTGAAAAGTATTTCTAACAATTGAAACAACGGGCAACCTAATGATAATGAAAAGTTTAAGTCTACAAAATTATATTGTCAGACCAGCATCATATATGGATGCGTGGTCTGGTCAATGACATTAAAAAAATATTTGAGTTATTTGGTAGTGTTTCTTTTTTAGTGTTGAACTATCAGTTCGAATACGAAAATTAGACTTTCTGAAAGTATAAACACATAGACGACAGATAACAGAAAGCTGCCAAGTTTAGAATACACACGTTTATATGAAAACGATAATATTGAAGGCAGAACAGAAAAACCAAAGACAACAACCCAAGCAGTTTCTGCCCAAATTAAACTATTTTTCATTTTTGTGAGCAGCTAAAAGCAAATTAGTGATGCCAATACAACATAAAATCATAATAAAAAAAAAAGAGCTAAAAATACTTACATTATTGAAGAGAAAGAAGAATTATAAATTCAATTTTGTATCTGAATTCATTTGATAAATGTTTTGTGTGTGCGGTTTTTTCATATGTGAGTTTATTTTTGCGTACAAAAAACTTGATAGTGACAACACTGAAAAATATATTTAAATTCAAATTTAAAAATTATTGAAGTTTCTGCTCTGCTTTTCAGCAGTCTGCATATGGCAGAAAAAACAGTTATCAGAATTTTCTGTCGAGCTGCCGAACTGTTGTCTGTCGTCTATGTGTTTATACCTTGAAACTGCTTTCTAAGTCTGCTAGCAAACAATGTCTACTGTTTTAGTAGACCATGGCCTCTGGGACCATAAAGTCGGTAAACGATGAATCCCACGGTTTTTATGTATATTTCTGTAGAATACTTTTAAATAGGCTCCCAATAATGCCTCAACTTGAAAATACTAGACTTATGACGTATCACGCATTCACTTCAACTCTTCCTGATGTAACGGAAATTCTTTTGGAAATACCACTACTTGAACTCTAACTTTATAAATAAATATTTACGTGCAAATTACAAAAAAAAAAAAAGAAAAAAAAAATTAAAAATTTCAATAAAATATTTATAATTTTCAATTATGTCATCATTAATAAAGCTTTACAAACGTACCTCCATAAAACTCGCAATTATTTACTTGTTTACTGCATGCAATGACTGTTTTAAAATGCCTTTTTTTATTTTTTTTAATAAAATGGCATATCAAATTTAAAAAAAAGAACGACTCAAACACCCACCCACCTTTTATTAGTAACACGCTCTTAAGAAATTAAAAATCTTGAAAGGAAAAATATCAACAACTGTAACATTTAACCATATTTGGTGGTAACAAGCAAATTCTACAATAAAAACAAAAACGCTTTGCAATGAAACAAAAACAGAAAAAAGATTCTCAATTAGATTAGAAACTAAAAAACTTGGAAATCCACACAAATTAATTGCTTTGGCAATGATGTGTCTCATCTGTGTCTAAAACGAATTTGAAATAGAATTCAAAACCAACACCAAAAACTAAATAAAACAACCCACAATATTTTTAATTTTTACTTTTTTTTATATTGTTATTGTGTTTATTATATTCAATGCTTATTTGATTTATTTGTTTTAAAACCAACACTAAACAAAAAATAACGTTTTCAATGATGATTCATCAGAGTTTTCGAAAACTTTATCATACGTTTTCTAGTTGTTGTCATTTCCATTCATCTCTGAGGTAAAGCTACCAAGTTGTGTGGATAGTAGTGAATAATTAAACATCAGAAATGAAAAAATACAAGTGGGTGAGATTAAATTAATGATGATGATGATGACGATTGTTTTAGAAAAACTTTATTTAAATTTAGAGACATATACTCGTATACACTTATGAATGATGCCTTATAAGTTATTTTCTAATCAAATATTAGCATTTTTTTATTGCTCATTAGTGCATATTGGAAAGTAGAATCAAGAATTGAATAAATTTCTATTTTCGAAATACATTTATTACGTACATAGATACATATACATATGATTTGGCTTCAGTCAGGGTTACGACCTAGCTTTTATACATGAGTGGCAAGACCTACAGTTTAAAGCCGAAGCCAATTGACATATTTTTAAGAAACTTTTCATTGCGATTTTATTTACTCTCAGAATTTTTGCCAGAAATCTGCTGACATATTTCGTTTGCTACAGATCTCAGAGCTGGGATTCGAACCATGGCCTCACGTCCAATAAGCCAACACACTACCTACTAGACTACGGCGATTTCAAAACGAAATAACCCCTTTTAATTGTAGCAATTGTAAGTCAATTTCGAACTCTGTTGGCATGTAAAAATGTGACAAAAAAGTGATATACTTGGTCAATTCAGACGACTTTGTATCGTGTATGTTGTATTGAATACACTTGGTTGTTTGTGAACGCTCAATGCTATGCTGTATTGTGTATTTCGTATTCCAAATGTCTTTTTCTTATTCTTCTTCTTCGAAACCAATACAACTTTTAAAAACATGTGAAAAAAATGTGTATAAGTGTATCTGATTTTTACATGAAAATTATCAACAACAAGCATACACTTGTTATATATTCGTCCAACAATACACTCAATACAACGGCTTGTGTGAATTGGCCAGCTGTGTTTTGATAGATCATACTCATCGTTTGATTCCTTGAGCAAAAGAAGACTCACCCATGCAGTTTTCTTTTCAAAAAAGTGACTCTACAAAAATTCCCGCAATTGTATTGTTTTTTGCTAGGCTATCATATTTGTTCCCGTATTTTTGATCATTCCATGATGACAAGGTAGTCGTATAATTCATACCGTGCTGAAACATTTCTTGATCTCGTACCGTCAAATGTTATTAACCTAAATATCATGCGACCTTGTTTGAAAATATTTAAATCTCTTACCCTAAAAATTGCCTTCTCACGCGTACCCCTGCTTGAAACCCTGTATGATGGTTTTGTAGACGGAAGTATATTTTCTTCTTCGTAGATACTCTTTCTTGTCCTACCTCCTTATTTAGCGCCATCTGTATAGTAACAACAAGTCACCACGGCCATCTGCGCCATGTATACGTTTTATAAAGTAAGTCGATCTGGTACCGAGTGATAAGTTAGACATTCTCTCGCATAATTTCATGTGAAGTGGGTATCCACCCTGTGTCCCAATTATAGTGTGTTGCCACGGGTTGTGGCTCTGGTTGATTGGTTCCACGGTCTGGACATGATACGTAAGTGACGTCTCAAATCGAGCCTGTATCTTAACAAGTTGAACAAAAATAATTGTTTCAATACTGTTCTCATCGCACTACTTGTCCGTAAACAACATATTTTTTGAAACTTCTGATTAATTTTAACACGTTGACTGCAGCGCCAATCCTCAGAAACCCGGCCACGCACGCCAACATTGACTTTTTGTTCTTTTCCCAGAACCCGTTTATCGATACTAGCACTGATATAATACGATTTTATTCGTAACTACATAAAAATGGCAGGTTTAGTGAGTACGAGATAACTCGTAGTTCGCACCCTAGAAGGGAACGCAATCCACGAGGTATCTCGTAGTTGGTAGTCAACGTGTTAATGTAGCTTGTCCATTGATGTTCTGACGAAGTTACTGTTGTTCAGTAAAAACATAAGACATTGGTTAATTATGCTCCTGTAAAGCTAGTTTATCATTCTTAGGGCCATTATTGCAACTTGCCGTTAACTAAAGGGATAAATTGTTTTTCATTATTATGAGTACCCAATAAGATAGAAGTGAGCGTTAAGCTAAAGCGAAGTCCTGTCCATCCTGTCGGTAACTTTTAAAGTGTAGTTTATGATTGAACTTGCCATATTAAAAATTATTTTCATTATGGCAACTTCAGATTTAAACAAAATGAGCATATACAACAAAAAAACGAAGACCGCTGTTGCCACTGCGTTAAAAAAAACTTGTATAATTGAGCAGTTTTATCGGCATTGCTCTGGCGCTGCCATATTTTTGAAAAATTGTATCTGTAAGTTGTAATAACGAAAATAAGTTAAAGGTAACTTTCCAGTTCCCTTTAGCTAAAGGTATCATTAACTAACTCCAAGTTTAACGACAAGTTATAATAATGGCCCTTAGAGTAAGTACCCATTTAGATAGAATCTATTGATCTCTTACATATGGATCAGCATTTGAGGGTTTTTACGACCGATTTTCTAAATATTGCCTCCATTTTTAATTTCTACTCATAATAATACCGAAGTATTTTACATGACTAGATCTGTTTACCTCTTTGTTAAGAAAGCGATCACTGTCGTAAAGAGACATCTTAGTTTACTCTGTAAAGAGACATTTTTCAGTCTTCATCGTGTTCAAATTTAAACACAATTGTATATGATATACAGAACGTGTTCTACTTTACTCTCCTCAGTGACACAACTAAAACTACCAGCGACAGTTTCATGTCAGCACAACCTATCGATCATTTGTTATCCAATTTTTTCCAGCACCAATATCTTTAAAATATTCTCAATAAACAAATCTTTCATTTAAAACAACTTTAATACTATTTTTATTTATTTTCTTCTATTCATATTTATACTTATGAATGGATGAATAATTTGTTTGTTGTTTGAATAACTTTCACAATAATTTCTTGTAAAATAATATCATATACGTCGTCGTCTCAATCATAGATACTTAGATTGTGGTTTTATTATTTCATTTCCTGCCCCTTTGCGTTGTTTAATAATACTAGCAACGTCTGGTGTGAGTCTTTTCAATTCTATAGGGAGGGAAATTTTGAAATTTTTCTTGAATTCATCATTCATTACAAGAAAAAAAAAACAAGAAAAAAACGTTTTTTTGTTTAAAACTTTTCTCTTCATTTGTTGTGGTTTTCTTTCTATTCAGTTTCCTATTCTTTCATTATAAAATATTTACGATTTTCTTTTAAGTTTTCTTTTTTTTCACGATTTAAATTCCATTTATTTTATAATGATAATAATAATGATAACGATGATGATGATGATGATGGAAATGATGACAATCTATGTGCGTTTAGACAACTGTATGAGTATTGTCTGTCTGTTTGCTTTTTTGCTGATATTTATCGCATTTGTTTGACGCATTTTTATGGCAAAATGCCAATAAATATTAGCCACAATAATTATTTTTAAAAAGCATTTCGTAATTTTGTTCTTCTTATAGATTTACATACATTCACTTTCATGTCGATATTGCAGCACACAGCATGTTTGCCTGCAGAAATGTTTAAGTTTAAGAAACAATTTGCTTTTGTGAATCTAAAAAGGAATTTATCAGACAACCCTCGTTTCAAGTGATTTCTTAATATTTTTTGAGTTCAACATAAAACTTGTCACAGCAATAAATATTTGTTAAGACCGTATTATTATTGCTTTATTACGATTTTACGAACAAAAAAAAATAATTAAAAACAACAACGTTGGCCATATGCAACAGCCGTTGTAGAAGCAGCAACAGCAGTACTTAATCACTGCGCTTTGTTTCTTATTAAGTTTTTTACTAAATTTAGACAAGACTAGTTTCGACATCGACATCGTCTTTGCTGTTCCTGCATTTGGTATTGCTGTAATGCTCAACGGTAGTTTCGAATTGGCAAACAACTACCACGACGCCAACACTTTTCGATTTTGTTGTTGCAAAGTTTCGAAATACAAATGAATTCACAGGGAATTGAGCGTATGATTGTAGTGATAATTGTCATTAGCACAGCACAAGTTAGTGTGCCGTTGTAATTCTTGTCACTGCTGTTGATTTTTCATTTCAATTTCTGTCTTTTTTTGCAATTTTTTCATGCTGGTATTATTTTTAAATGTGCCTCACTATCTATTGCCTCTAACTATGTTATCTTATGGAATTTAAAAAATATTTTTTTTTCTCGTTTTTTCAATATACCCGTATATTTTAAATCATAATAACAACGTTGCACGCCTTGACTGTGTCTTAAAAATTGTAGTCTTTCTTGTGCAGCATATTGTGCAAATTGAAAATGTGCATGCATTTCTATATCGATTCTAATCTAATAGCGTGTTAAAATATGTGTGAAATATAAATTTCATAATTGGATTAAATCAAGAATATTAAGCAGAATATTAGCAGAAATTCTATTTTCCATTCCTAATTCACACAGTACAATTCTGATTGCACTCTACGTTCTAATGCCTTCAACAATTGTTGTATATCATATGCAATTACGAAAATTTCGAATACAAAAAATAAATCATAAGAATTATTATTATGACCCCATTATCATACCTCCTAACTCGGGGTTTTATAAACAGACTCATAAATAATATTACTCAGTCATGTTATTAAACTTCGGAAATCCTGGGAGTTGATAAGGCCACTGAAATACTCAAGAAATCTGTGTGTGGAGATAAGTTCGCATTTAACCAGCAAAGACAAAAACCAAAAACTTTAACAGAGCCTATGTTAAAGTTAACACAGCACTGTTAAGAAGATATCATTCAAATATAGAATATCGGAGAATCGAATCCCTTAAAAATTATACCCCAGTATTTCCGAGTAGAACAGCTTCTCTGGTAATTCAGATATCCCACTATATACAAATTGTAGCCTAAAGTGTCCCTAATAAAACCCAATTAGTGGTATATCCGAAATAATTTCAGAATTTGAGAAATCTGGCTAGAAACATTAACTATGTTAACATATATCTATGGTATCAAGGATTCCAAAACAGATTGCCCTGCGGTTGGGCGTTTCTTAGAGATATAGGCGACGAAGCTAATTAGTTTCTCTAAATGAACAAAAGTAAAAGTATATACAGAGCTAAATCGAATAAAAAATGGACTTGGAAAATGGAATGGATTTAATGAGCTAGATAGCCATGGTATCAATGATTTCAAAATAGTTTTCCTTACGGTCGGGCGATACTTGGGACCAGAGATATAGGCGACGCAGCTAATTAGTTTCTTTAAACTAGCAAAAATAAAATTGCTCTGTATAAATGTTGCTAAATCGAATAAAAATTGGACTTGTAGGAGAAATGTGAGCTGAATAGCCATGGCTTATAACCATGGTATATTGGTCATTACAATCCTTCAGTCACGACAGATTTTTGAGAAACTTTTCATGGCAATTTTATTTACTCTCAGAGTTTTTGCCAGAAATCTGCTGAGAGGAAGCCGCCGAAGATATATTTTTTCATATATTCGTTTCGATGTCCGACCTGGGGTCTGAACCGCGGCCTTACGTCTAATCGGCCAACACACTACCTAATAGACTACGGCGACTTCTGTGGTATCAAAGATTCCAAACTAGTTTTCCTTGCGGTCGCGCGTTACTTGGGACCAGAGATATAGGCGACAAAGCTAATTGTTTTCTTCAAATGGGCAATGAAAAATGTTCTATATAAAGCGGACAAAATTATCGCATTGCAGGTTTTTTTTTGTCGATGACTTGTGTTTTTATGGATAGCTTCAATTTCATGTGTCAATGATTGACTTTTTTTTGCCGATAACAGGCATTTATCTCGTTACAGTCTTTTTGTCGATGACTTGTGTTTTTATGGATAGCTTCCATTTTTGGCCGATAACAGGCATTTTAAATCGATGCATTTTGGTCGATGACTTGCACATTTTTTGGCCGATGACTTGATTTTTTTTGATCGACGACTTGCATACTTTTAGTCGATGACTTGAAGATGGTGCGGATAAATAGTCAATAGGCTGTATCACATAGAAGTATTTTCTATTTATATTTCTGTGATTGCAATAATGAAGAGACAAGTGAAGAATCTTTGTGCTAATACGTTGTTAGGATTAGTTTGTTATCAACTTTGCCCTGGTAATCTAGTCAGAGTATGCTGGTGTGCTAGAGTAAGTGTCGTAGGTTTGTTTACAAACTAGAGACTCTGGTGTATTATATGGTGAGGAGTATATGGTCCTAATAGCTCCACTCGTATTAATTGAATATAAATTGTAATTGTACAAATAAATTGGTATCGGTAATAAATAAATTGGTATCAATCGTGAACTGTGTTTAATATAAGTTCAATTAACATTTATTTGCCTTCTGAACGTTATAAGTTTGATGTTATTTTTAAATAATGATGCTTATACTATATACGCCATAATGTTTGATTAGAAGTCATCATTTATTTATTATTTCTCACTGACTGTTTAGTCCTTAATGATCAGTATCATTGGCAGCCACATTTGAAATGGTGTCTTGATTGACAATCTCTTTGGGTGTGGTAATTTTATAGAAGAAAAAAAATTATTACCAATGTTTTGATACATATTCTGCTGTTTATGAGAAACTTCTTTTATTTTTGATTCACTTCAAAAAAATTTGTGAGTCAATTAAAAACAATTTTAAAAAGATAAACATGATTTTTTCTAGAAACATTTTCCGAATAACAAACTACAACTTTTACAAAATGTCAAATATATGTGGCTATGCAATGGCTAATTCAGAACAAGACATTTCCTACTTGGCTGTAAATGTTTCTTCTTTTGATTTTGATCGGTCATTCCTTTCAATTATCAAAACAAGTTGCGTACAAGATAGAATAAATTATTTTTAGCAATAAAAACTTTAAATTTGCTGCCAATTTACACTCTAAATAAATGCTAAACGTACAACAGGTAATTTGTTATATATTTTTTTTATCGTTTTTTAAATGTTTGTAGAACAAAATATTTTTAAACCGAGAGCAAATGGCCGAAGTGACAGAAATGGCCAGAGTAACATTTAAAATGAAAATGTTTTATAAAATTGGTGCCAAAAAACAAAAATTGTTTATGGAGTTTAAATTATTGCGTACTTTTTTAGTTCAAAAGTAATTACTTTACCCAACGGAAAAGTTTTATTATTAATTATTGTTATTATTTTTCTATATTTAGACAAAAAAAAACATTCATTTTTTTCCACGTACAATCTATTTCAGAATGTAGTTTTGTATTGTTGCTGGTATTTAGTAAATATTTTTATTGTTAAATATTATTACTTATGTAAGTATGTATTGTATTATAATTTATGTTTTGAGTTGCTCTCACGCATTTTATTTATATTGTTCTGAGAATAGTTTCTTTTTTTTTGTTCTTTTTGCCCGTTTTCTAATTAGTTTGTACTTTTTCTTTTCCTAAGAGTGTTTTGTTTTTTTTTTCTAGTTTCTATTGTTATTTTAATTTTCTTACAACATCTTTCTTTCTTTACTTTGTTTTTCTCCTTTTTTTAACTCTTTTTTTTTTGTAAGAAGAGTTCATTAGTTTGAATTTAATTCGTATTTTAAGTGTTTCTTAAGCCATTTAAAGTAGTTTCTGTTTGAACGTCATTTATTTCGTTTTTTTTCGTTCTTTTGCCAAATAACCGGTTTTTATTTATATCAGAGCTGATGTCATGTCTTTTTCGAAATGATTTGCCAATATTTCAATACCCTACGCATTACTGAAGGTGCTAGAACTTATGAATTACTGATCAATACATGTATATATAGTATATAATACATGTATGTAATAAATGTAGAGTTTGAATTTTTATCTGGGAAAAAGGCACTAAATATTCATTTTATTTCCAAGCAACGCGAATTTACTACCATGGCACGTTAAAATAATTTCATATTAAGAATGTTAGGACAATTATTGGACCCTCCTTCGAAAAAGTTTACCTTTGCAGGAAATTTTGTCAATTAAATTACGATACTAAGTCTGTCAAAACCTTTTAACCCTAGACGGTTACTCTTCTATTTTGTACATTAAGGTTACTGCTCATTTACTGTTTATCATATAATTCTTTTATGTTTGACCAAATTTCGCTCTTTTTATAAACAATGTTGATTGATTACGAAAGCTTGTAGTGAGTAAACGTACCCGGGCCACCCATTTTTTTTAATCCTGTATGGTCATTTTTGTACAGTAAGGTTACTCTTCGTCGAATCGACGAGTCCCCGCTGTCTAATAGGTAACGTGTTGGCTTGTTAGGCAAGACTTCGTGGTCATACCACTGGTTTAGACATCTCGAACAAAACGAAATCTGAAGAAATATTTCTTTTGGCAAAATGCTCCCAGTAGTCATCAGACAAAAGCTCTGAGAGTAAAATAAAATTGCCGCGAAAAGTTTCTCAAATCTGTCATACAGAGTCGATATTTAACAGTAAGTCTAGCCACATACATACATACATAATTGGCCATTACAACCCTTCAGTCAGGATTACGGCCTAACTTCTCATGCCACTCATGTTGTGTGCCTTAATTTTATACTTGAGTGGCGGGACCTACAGTTTAACGTCGACTCCGAACGACAGATTTTGAGAAACCTCATGGCAGGTTTATTTACTCTTAGAGTTTTTGCCAGAAATCTGCTGAGAGGAAGTCGCCGAAGAAATATTTTTTTTTTCATATTTCGTTTTGTTGCCTGGCCTGGGGCTTGAACCCGGGCTTTTCGCCTAATAAGCGCACACACTACCTATTAGACTTCTAGACTACGGCGACTACATCAGAATATTTCTATGCAAAAGGAAATGGGGAGTGGTGTTGAAGATCACTCGGCATAAGGCCTTATCATGTCGCCGTAGTTTAGTAAATAGTGTGTTGGGTTATTGAGGCCACGATTTAAACCCCGGATCAGACATCTCCAACAAAACGAAATATGAAATGAAATTGCCGTGAGAAGTTTCTCAAAAATCTGTCGTTCTGAGTCGACTTTAAATTGTAGGTCGCGCCGCTCATGTATTAAATTAACGCACACAAACTTAAGTGGTGTGTGAAACTAAGTCGTACTCCTGACTGAAGGGTTGTAATGACGATCTACGTACTTATAAACCCAAAATATTTTTCAAATTGTTTTATAAACGTAGTGTGGTATGAAGTCGTATTCAAATATTCATTAATTTGATAACTTTTTTTTTTGCTTTTTTTCTCTTTTTTTGTTTAGATTTTATTCTGATAATATCTTACATTGTTTACGTGCTCGTTTTAAAACCTTGGCTTAAAATATCATAAAATTGTTGTTTCGTCTTCCTATTTTTGGCCATTCAGTATTACTGCGTTCTGCCTTTTTTTTATTATTTTTCTACCAATAATACCATAAAACACATTTTTTATACATATTGTGTGATGGTAGTTTTCGTTTTTTGAATCTTTCTTTGTATTTAAGATGTCATTAATCATTGGATGACGTAGTTGAATTAGTTCGCTTGGTTTGGAAATGATCTCAGCCTATTTAACATATTTTTAATAAACATATCAATTACTGCCGTTAGTTTATTTGTTGTTTAAAAAATTAGCACCATTCCATACATGTGTATGTAGGTACCAATTTTTCAGTTTCCCATGTTGGCCCATAAGCAATGCGTTTATCATTTAAAGAAACGCCTTCAAACTCTGACTTTAAATTAATTTTCTAAATTAAATCTTACCATTTTCGTAACATACATATGCTTAGTTTTTTCAGTAGTTGTTGGTTGCCATTAATTATTTAATAAAAATTAATATTTTGTACGTTCGTTCCCAATTTAAAGACACCTACAATGCTAAAGTGAAGCCAAACAACAACAAAAAAAAAAATAACTCGAAATAGAATTGAAAAAAATGAAATAAAAAAACAAGCAATTCTTGTTTGCAAAAGCATGTTGTCATTACTTTTAATAAAATTTTAATTAATTTTTCAATTCTCGAAAAACCAACGCAACATGACGTAAAGTTGCTAAAGTTAGAAAAGAACGCAACAAAAAAAAAAACAAAAAAAAATTTTTTTGAAATTTATTTATTTTTTTTTCGTCTCTAGTTTCACAACAAAAAAGTGTTAATTGTATAATAAAATATTCGTATGAATTTATTGTACAATTTTACAACCATATTTCAGTGATTGATATTATAAATGCCAGCGAATGTGTAAGTCTGGCATGAAATCTATAATTCTCTTGATTTTAGTAATGTCAACTAGAAAATTTAGTTGTTTTGAATTTAAATTGTATGTAACTTATAAAGGGGGTCACAGTGAGAGATCAGCAATGAGTGAGTATTCATAAAGATGGGTAGAATCGAATCATACTCATAATTTGTGATACTTATACGTATTCATACTTATTTTAATATCATACTCATACTACCCATATTCAAAGTTTGAAGTACTCATCGTACTCATACTTAACAATACGCATGATGTTGGTGATTTCGACTCTCCTTTACTCAACATTTAGAAGAATCATAAAAAAAGCTCACTAGAAGGTTGTGTGTTTGCTTTGCTTGCAGTCTTTTTCTTTTTTCTTTTTTTGTGAATACAACAACAACTAAGACTGTAATTTTTGATGAATGATTCAAATCACTCGAATCATTTATGAGTATTATAAGTCGTTAGTATAATTCGCAAAGACGCTAAGTCCACTTTTTTCCAAACTTGAGATTTTAATGCAAAACGGTAGCACTATACAAAATACATATTTTACGACAACAAAAATGTCAGTATGTAGTTTAAAGTTGTTGTAATTTTGTGGTTAGCAAAAACGCTAAGTCCACAAAATACGAAAAATATTAAAATCACGTTCTAATTTCACGAATATTAATTATTAATTATTATTAATTTTTGATCTAAGTCATTCAAAGAGAGCTATTTTGTAAAAATAATTGCGTTTAAAAAGTTTAAAAATTTTAAAAACTGAAAAAGCTACAATGTTTTTTGTGTCTCCTGTACAATTTGAAAAAAGGGACTTAACACATTTGCGAATTATACTAACGAAGTATTTTTCTAAAATTATGAATCTAAATGAGTAGTCTAAGAGAGTCTAAATTAATGTTGTAGTGAGTATGAATGAATCAGAGTAGTTGAATTTCAATACTGTTGACTCACTCATACTCAAAATTTCATGAGTACTTATGAGTAGCGAAAAAACGATTCATTTCTGATCTCTGATGTACACTTAAAATTCGAGTAAGTGGCTACTTTGACTCCTGATCAAACATATCCAAATTCTGGAAATTGTGGCAGTTATGGACAGTATACTTACCGCTCGTTAACGTTCCGCTTTATCTCTGGACGACATCTTTGATGTAAACTAGAGGGTCGCCGAAAACCTACAAACGTTAATTCGGTATTACTCTGAACAACTGCCAATTAACAAAGCACTACGTAGCGCATTTTGACAGAGGACTTCCACCTTCATGAATGCAAAATTTAACTTACTTAGAACTTTAAACCAAGAGATCATTGAAAGCACGGTCAATTCGTCTAATGGCGGGTGGAGCAAAGTGACTAATTTTTCATAAAAAGTCATCTTGCGCGGTTTGTCGCCTGAATGGCTTAGTGAATATATTAAATGATTGAATTTGGTGCTCAGAAAACCTCATCCAATCCGTAAGGAACAATTGCACCAACAGGGAGTAGCTGCATTGGCTGTTAATGTCATTCGTTCTGAACTAGATTTGATTTTGTGAAGTTACGTATTTATGCAAATAAACTAGAGACAATTCCAGAGCTCAAATCAGAGATGCGACGTACCATCGATTGAGATATAGTCAGTCTCATCTATCCGAAAAATCATGAAAAATTTGATGAAAACATATATGAACGGCTTTGAAAGACGTGACACATATTTTATTCCATACTTAATCGGAACAGGTCGTCTTTGAAGAAATCGCAACGTGTTTTTATTTGATATAAAATAGTGCAGGCTTATAGAGACACACTTTATTTAAAAATAAATTTTTATTATTAATTTTTACGCTAATACACTTAGCCTACTCAATTTTTATTATCAAAAAACAATTTAACTTGCTCTCTAACTTTAATAAACGTTTTTTAAGAATTTTTATTCAAAAACAGAAGATTTTCTAAGACTTGCTACATTCCTTTATTTTTTACTTTGTAAATTGTTTTAATTAATTTAATTAACTAACGGCGCATATATAACCTGAATGGCATAATTTTAATTCGAATAAATAATTTATTTTTATGTAAAAATCGTGTCAAATTTAATTCTATTTTTTTTTTACTACATATAAGAATAAAGCTTTATTTTATTCATTTCGATTTTTTTCACATCACTAGCATGATTTATAGCACTTTAGTTTTCTTTTTTTATTTAATTATAATTTATTTTAGCGCTAATTTTTTAAAACATCATAAAAAAGGAAAAGATAGAGAAATACAAGCGAAAGAGACTGAAAATTTTAATTGAGGAGAATAAAGTAATTGTTCTAGTTGTATATGCAGTTGAAAAAGATTGTTTCTTATTATCAATAATTTAATAAAAATTTAAACATTTGATAAAATTAAAACGTCTCTTAACTAAAATGTAATTTTACTGTGCGTTTAAAGAACAAGTGTACGTACTCTGTGTTTACAGGTTTACTAAGCCAATAATCGTTTCTGATTAAAACTTTGAGGAATATTTCTTAACCCATATGTCCTGATCGCCACATTTTTAAAACGGTAAGATATTGACCAGCTGTGTGGTATACCACATACGGGTTAATAAAGGTTTTAAACTCTGTTGTAAAATTTTCTGAATTTGATTGTAAAATTTTAAATTGAGAAATTTTTGTGTTTGTTTCTCTTTTTTCTCTGCTCCTATAGAGTATGTATCCACTTCTCTAATTTCATAACGCTTAAGTAGTAGCTATCCCCTGAGCAGTGAAGTAAAAAAAGACCTGTAATTCGGAAGAAGAGAAGTTCCTGATTTTTTCCAAACTAATCAGTATCAACATCAGTTTTTGTTTTTCAACAAAAACTTGACATGAAATATGCCCATAGTCAAAAAAATAACAGGGTTGGGATAGAGCAAGAACCACCCAACCCTCCATGCAAAAAAAAACACACACACAAACTTTGTCATTTATTTAAAGGACTATTACTATGTCAGGTCGAAAAATTTTATTTTGTGGAAAATTCAATGCGATGACCACTGGAACCGGTGCATTTTTTAAGAGTCGAAAAAAGCATTCGTGCATCTTGGTTTCTTAAGAAGACTTCACTTCATCTGCTCATCTTACTTCATCACTTTTATATGTACATTCGACCGAAAGTGAAAAACAACTGTCGTGTACGGTTTGGCTATTTTGAGACTTCTGGATCGTATGTACCAGGTAGTGATTCATTAAATCACTCCATTAATGTATTTCACAGTAGTCTTGCTATGCACTGCATGAGTAGATCAAATGTTTATTGGTTGCAAACAAAAACAATGTTGAATTTGTATATGAGTGGCGGGACCTAAAGTTTTTAAAGTCGTCTCCGAACTACAGATTTTGAATAACTTTTCATGGCATTTTTTTATTTGCTCTCAGAGTTTTTGCCAGAAATCTGCTGAGAGGAAGTAGCCGAAGAAATATTCAAATTTCGTTTTGTTCGAGATGTCTGAGCCGTCGTTTGAACTATGGCCACACGCCTAATAAGCTAACGCGCTACCTACAAGGCTACGGCGATATTGCTAGGAAAGAAGAAGGCTGATCGATTTCTGTCCTTAACGAACAGGATCGCACAATTTCTGTCCACTGTCCTATTAGAAGGCATGTTGACAGGCATGAAATACCATCAAATTACTTCTGCTGCAGCTGTAGTGCTGAGAAGGAGGAATAATCACCTCATATGTTAGAGGCCTGATCTTACCATTTTCTATCATATTTGACCGAACACTATGTACAGATTACTGTAATAGCAAGATTTATTCTGAAGACAGATTGGTTTTCTTAATGAAATATTTCATCTTTGGGTTCACAATGAGCCTTAATGCTGGTCTAAATAGGAACTTATGCCTTAAGGAAGATAAGATAATGAAAAATAGTTTTCATTACCTGCGGAACTATAAGTTATTATGTTATTTACTATGTATTTAGCTTTTAATTGGGAATTTACAGTAAAATGAGACCGGATGATAATATTTGATCCCCCCCTAATAATCTATGTTTACATATTCTAAGCTTAATTTGCTTTTCACTCAAACTATGTACGTCGTTGTGTTTTATTACAGAGACTTAATTTTTTTATTTATTAAGAAAAATAAAAGCAAAGTCTTAGATAAATCTTAAGTCAAAGATCAGATTACAATTCATTATAATTCTGTTAAATGTCAGAGAAAACAAAATGTCAAAGACAAATTGTTTTTAATGAAAAATTTGTTTCATTTAATAGTTATTGACATACAAAACTTTTCTTGAACTTTTTTTAACTCAAGAAAATCATAACAATTTCACATGCAATAAAATCATTCATTTGCTTCTTTTAACACATCTATGAAATTAATAAATTAAAATTAATATTTTAAATACAACAAAAAAAAAAAAAAAAAGAACGAAGAAAAGAATGAGATCACCTTCAATAAAATCAACAATAAACAGCTTCAATCAAAAACAATATCAGTTACAAACATAAATCAAACACCCATACAAGAACATTCTCATTCAACATTCTCATTCATTATTCGATTTTCGAAGATAGACAAACACCTCAAATATTCAAGAATACAAATACAAATAAAAAAAATTAACATTGTGGCTGATGAATTTTAATAATAAAATAAAATCATAAATAAACACTTAAAATTAATAACAAATTCTCAAGTCTTTTATATTTGAATTCCTTTTTTTATATGTTTAAAAGCGAAATAACAAACGCATCATTGCCATCTGTCAGTGGTGTTATCAAATACACGCTACCACAAGAGCGTAACATCAGTCAGGGTTGGGAATATGAGATTTTTTGTGAAATCCTTGCACAATTTCAGGGTTAAATATTTAATTTATTGTTTAAAGTTCTTATGAATTGAAGCACATCTTATAAAAGCATTTACATAGGGTGTGTCAGTTAAAAGTTTAAATTTAAAAATGCAATACAACAAAAACGTTTTGAAATTTTGCAAAATTTATTTATTTTGCTGTGAAGTACAATTAGAAATGGAATATTATTTCATTCATATGGCTGCCGCGACTATCCTCATAGTAACACACATTCTATCGAACCAATTTTCCAATGGCATCACGAAAGTTGGCCTTTAAATTGCTCAATTGTCTCTGATCTCTCAGAATAACACTTTTCTTTAACGGATTCCCACAGAAAATAGTTCAACAGAGTCAAATCACTGCTTCTTGCCGGCTAATTGACATCACCATTTCGGCTAATTAAACAGCCATCAACGTAATAAATCGATTGTGGCATGAGATGTATGGCAAGTTGCACCATCTTACTGCAACCAAACGTCGTTCACATCAATACCATGAAGAGCGAATACAACAAAATCTGTTATTATGGTGCGATAGGTGTCTCCAATAACCGTAATGGTTGCGCCGTTCTCATTTTCAAAGAAATATGAGTCAACGACGCCTTCGCTCCACAAGCCGCCCCAAACAGTCACTCGTAATGGGTGCATTGGCTTCTGTAAGACCACGTGTGGGTTTTCTGAGCCCCAAATACGGCAATTTTGCTTATTAATGTACCCACCAAGATGAAAATGAGCTTCATACGAAATGATAATTTTTTTTTGGTAAAATTTACATCATCGTACAGTTTCCCGTTGATCCATCTAGAGAAGCGAAAACGAAGGGGCGGATGGTCATGCGGTTTCAACTCTTGAACCAATTGAACTTTGTAAACTGATGCGTGAAATATTCCATTCTTGAGAATTATGACGAGGTTATGTTGGTGGACTCTCACGTACACTCTCAGCCACAGCTTCGATATTTTCGGGTGTACGCACTGTACGAGCACATTCACGTTTTGGCCAATCAACAATTAAAACAGTTTCACGAATTTTTACAATAAACTTGCGTATACCGGGCACTGTTGGTCCTTATCAGAGATCAGCAATGAGTATTCAAAAAGATGAGTAGATTCGAATCATTCTACTCATATTCAAAGTTTGAAGTACTCATCGTACTCATACTTAACAATACGCATGATGTTGTTGACTTCGAATCTCTGTTGTTGACACGAATCACAAAATAGTATGATTAGCGTACGTACACTACAATGCTCATTAGATGATGAATGATTCGAATCACTCGAATCATTTATGAGTAATATGAGTATTTTTCTAAATTTATGAATCTAAATGAGTAGGCGTATGAAACAAACATATTTGGAATGTTATGTTATGTTATGTCAACTTTGTACTCACAATCATTGCAATCTATACTTATAAATCAATGTTCTAGTGAGTACGTATGAATCAGAGTAGTTGAATTTCAATACTGTTTACTCACTCATACTCAAAATTTCATGAGTACTTATGAGTAGCGAAAAAACGATTCATCTCTGGTCCTTATCTGCGACCAAATTTTGTATGACGGTTTCGTGTAATTTCCCACCATTTGTCTTTATTTTGAAAATAATTTTCCAATAATTCTCAACGTTGGCCAAACTTAAATCGATTCATTAAATTCACTGGAGATAATATACTAAATTTTGTGCCAGAATAGTAGGACAAACAAAAAGTATAGTCAGATTCGAAATACACGATGGTTCAAATTTAATCGAATAGATGGCCCGCCCGATAATTTTATGATTTTCCCTCCTAAAAATTATTGCCATCTACGCCTGTGTATGTATGTCTACACCATATAACAGAATGAAACAAACTCCCCCCAATAATTTGTAATTTGCTTTTTTTTGCGATTTTGATTGTGTAGTATTTTAATAATTGTGTCATTGAAAGTTTTCCTCAATAAAAATTTCCCTTTCTCTCTCTCTCTGAATCTCTGTCTGATTCGGCTAAATTAGATTTAATGTGGCATTCTGTCATTCTGTGTGTGAGGGCTTTATTATTTAAGAGTACCAAAGCTGAACACTCGATACTAAATTACCTTTTTAGATTTATTTTTTTTTATTTAATTATTTGTGTATTTTTTTATACGAAATTATAATGTGATGTCATTTGAATAAGTTGTTGATAATTTCATATTTTTTTTTTGTTGGCATTAGCGTGTCATATTATTGTTTCCTTTATGCCATACGATGTATAAAAAGAAAAAATTTATAAATTTTGATTTGTTTTTGTTTTATTTGTTGCTTCATTATAATGTTTTTTTTTTTTTAAATTTTAATTTTGTATGCTGATTATCAAAATTTATATTTAAAATATTTTCGAAATGCTAATTAACTGGGAATACAAACAAGCATTTAAAATATAATTTCATGTTGAAAATTTAAATAAACTTCGCATTCAAGATATTTTAATTTTTTGCTAATAAATATGCTAAAATATACGAAAACTTTTCTTACAACCCTCTTAGAATTTGAATATGTATTCACCGCAAACAAAACAAAACCAAGATAAATTTTAAAACCACACAATAAAACAAAACGAAAGAAATCTTTTTTTTAACAAAAAAAATCACAAGAAATGGAAACAAAAATGAAGTTGTTTATCGCCAAAATAAAGAATTTTTTTTTCTTCTCTTTTGTCATTAAAACATGTATAAAATAAAAAAAAATATAAAAAACTGACGTCATTGTTTATATAAAAAATTACTTTTCTAGCACTTGGAATTAATCCATGCCATCCACCGCCTTCACAAAAACAAATTTATTGAAGTATTCACTGCTACAAGTCACTTGAATGGTTTCAAAAACATGTTTCCATTGAATATAAGAAATTGAATGGAATTGTATTCCTATTGAATTTCATTTACTTCGTTTGGTTATTTAATATTCTTCAATGAACAACAGTGAAAATAAATATAAAAAAAACAAATTAAAACTGTGTCACATCATCGCTGTCTTCAATTCTAAAGTAAATAAAATTTAAGGAAATAAAATTACTGCCCGTATTAATTACACATACTGCAGTGACTGCTTCTTAAGAGGTTTAGCAAATATTTGTACAATAGTGGTCAGCTATATACATACGTACATCCATAATTGGTCATTACAACCCTTCAGTTAGGATTACGATTAAGCTTCTCACATCACTTATGTTGTGTGTAGTGGCGGGACCTATAGTTTAAAGTCGAATCCCAACGTCAGATTATTGAGAAACTTTTCATGGCATTTTTATTTACTCTCAAAATTTTTGCCAGAAATCTGTTGAGAGCAAGTCGCCGAAGTAATATGTGTGATTTCTTGCTGCTTTTTTGTTTGAGGTAACTGAGCCAGAGGTTAAACCACGTGATCGCGTCTAATCAGACAACACACTACAAATAAGACTACGGCGGCTTATGGTCCTACGTTAGATTAAACTGTCTCAATAAACAAAGCTTACTTGGGTCCTACAAGACATTCTCACCTTTCGAACGTATATACCCAGGAACCAGTGCGACGTTATAACAGCTACAAGGTTTTTAACACATTGACTGCCGACTACGATATAACTCGTAGATTGCGTTCCCTTCTAGGGTGTCAACTACGAGTTAACTTGTACTCACTAAACTTGCCATTTTTGTGTTGCTACGAATAAAACCGTGTTATAGCAGTGTTAGTATCGATAAATGGCTTCTGGGAAAAGAACAAAAAGTTAATGTTGCCGTGCGTGGACTGTTTTCTGAAAATTGCCGCGGCAGTCAACGTGTTAAGATCGACTTTGGTCAGGTTTAATGCAAATTTTCTTTTGCGTATCGTACGAAATCTTTCTAGTCTCTGTAGAAGAGGTTTCATTTGGTCAATTCACACAAGCCGTTGTATCGTTGTATTCATTGTATTGTTGGAAGAACATACAACAGTGTATGATTGTTGTTGATAATTTTCATATAAAAATCTGATACACTTATACACATTTTTTCCATATGTTATTAAAAGTTGTATTGGCTTCGTGCTATCAAATTGTGTGAATGAAAAACATGTGTATATGTTTTCATATGTTGTGTTGGTTTCGGGCTATCAAATTGTTTGAATGCCACGAAATACACAATACAGCATAGCATTGAGCGTTCACAAAGAAACAAATGTATTCAATACAACATACACGATACAAAGTTGTGTGAATTGCCCAATTATTCCATATTTTCCTTGCAAATGAGTTGAGTTTTTGGGGTTTTTTTATTTCAATTGTTTGACAATTTGAAGTATGAATTAATTTAAATTTTTTGTTACTTCGAAGCTCGGAGTGTTTCAAAACCACCACTACAACGGATCATCACAAGGAGCCTTATCTTACGCTGGGTAACTCAATGGGCCATCGAGCGGCAAGTTACCCGCTAACCTAACCTAACCTAGCCTTCTGTTACTCCCCTCTTTACAATCGTGTTAAATTCAATTTCTCGGCATATAGCAATGGATATGAGAGTATCCATTGAAAGTCTTGCTACATATTCTTTAGGGTTCTAATGGGCGCTTTAATAGTGTGTCAAATTTATTGTTAAATTTAATATCTCAGTATCTCGGAATCCATTTGACGGTATCCATCGATGTCTTGTAACATATTCTTTAGAGTTCTACTGAACCCTTTATTGTTAGTAAATTTGCGTAACCGTAGACGTAATCTAGTAGGTATTGTGTTGATTTATTAAACGTTTGATCGTGGTTCATCAAACCCCAGCCCAGATCTTTCGATCAAACGAAATGTAAAAAAATATTTCTTCGGCGGCTTCCCCTCAGCAGATTTCTGGCATAAACTCTTGAGTGGAAATAAAATTACCCTAGGTCGGACATCTCTAACAAAACGAAATATAAAGAAAACATTTCTTCGTCATCTTCCTCTCAGCAGATTTGTGGCAGAAACTCTGAGTAGAAATAAAATTGCCATTAAATGTTTTTTAAAAAAAATCTGCCGCTGGAAGTCGACTTTAAACTGTAGGTCCTGCCACTTATGGATAAAATTAACGCACACAACATAAGTGGTGTGAGCAGCAACGTGGTTATCCTGACTGAAGGATTGTAATGACCTATAATGTGTATGTAAATTTGCGTATATCTCTGCTAGATGTACGCTGATAACTGATTGACACAGTGGGCCATTATTTCAGCCTGAATAGCACTACAGTAACAGGATGGAGCAGAAGGCTATTTAAAAATTCAACTAGAGTAAGACCCCGCTTAACGCGGGGGATACGTTCCAATAAGTTCCAGCGCTAAACGAAACTGCTTTAAACGAGGCAACTAATAAATCAACTGTAACGCAGGAAAGACGCGTTCGTACTGTGATTGCAACTTGGGAAATACAGTTTGAATCTTTATTCTCGACAGACTAACAAAAGAGCGTTGAAAAAGATACATAATATAAGTACGCTGTCGCTATATAGTGCTACCGCGTAATACTAAAACAGCGTTAAGCGGAGCAGCGTTAAGCGGGATCTTACTGTACGTTGAAACGAATACACATCTGACTTTGCCGCCAGCTGTCATTAGCACTCTTTGAAATCAAAAATCTATTGGAATAAAACAAACAAGTTTCCTAAATTTAAGTCATTCTCATCAAAGAAGTCTTCCAAAGAAAACTATTACTACGCTCTATAAAAATAAGCATTTTATTGGTGTTTCTTATTTGCTAATCATTTACGTGAAACTTCAAATTCAAAAAATTTATGGAAATCTATTCATATTAGAACAGCTGCAGTATACATTTCAAATACAAAAAAAAGTATTTATTTAAAGATAAAGTTGGATTTTAAATTGAAAAATAAAATGATTGATTTCTAGCAAATTTATTTTGGAATGTAAGGCTTTAATAATAATGATAAGACTTCTACACTACACACCCACAATAAATACATTCGCACCTAAAATGGGCTTTTCTCTCAATAAAAATAAATTGCAATACAATGTTATCGATAATATTATTTAATAGCAGGCTTACATACATATACATATATCAGGGTCAGGTTATATCTATTAAATCATGAATTTCTGTTTTAGCTTTTTTTCTTCTTCTTTTTTAAGTGTAAATGTGAAAATAATTTTTTTTTATTGCACTGTGTAAGGAAACGAGGCAAGCGGACTGGCAAGTGGATTGTATTACCATTAGCGGTACTTCTCATTACAAAAATAATAATAATTATTATTACCAGTTTTCTTTTCTTTTTCTGTTTTTTTCCAGATTCAAGTTTGGTGTGAAAATTAGCCCATTAAGAAAGAAGGTTAAACAAGTAAACAACCAACAATTGTACACCATTTCTTTTGCAGTGGCTAAATACATTTTCTTCAAGGTTGCAACAAAAACAAAAAGAAAAAAATGGAGCAGAACCAATGGTAAGTGAAAGAAAGAAAGAAAAACTAAAAAAATAAATTTTTAAAATATTGTATGTATACTCTTGAACAACAACAACCACCAAACATAAGAAAAATCGAAATAAAAGAAAAAAATATTTTAAGGAAATTGTGTCTAAAGCATTGACGTACGTCTCTGTCTGATTGACACGCAAACACCATTTGCTAAGGATATTATAGTCAAAATGTTCCACTCAATTTTTTTATTGCTTTTACTTTAAAGCTTTAATAATTTCTTGTATTTTCTTTTTATATGTTTAAAAAAGAAATTTCAATTTTAATGCATAATTACACAAGTCAACAGTATTGTCTTAATTTCTTTAATGAAATAATTAAATGGAAAATCCATTTAAAACATTCAATGAATTTTGTTTTATTTTTTGCATTCTCATTTAAGTTTTGGTGTTAAACTGGCATCATAAGATTTATTTGCATATTGCATGTTACTTTCTTTCTACATTCGAAACATTTTATAGCCCAAAACCAAAGAAAACAGAGAGTCTTGAAAGACACTAAAATTAAAAAAACCTTCTAAAAATTTAATATTTCTATCTAATACAAGTTGATAAATGTTTGAGAATCACTGATTTTCATTTTCATCTTAGCGTACTTAAAGTACTTACGGTGGTGATTTTCATGCCAGATTTATTTGAAATTTATTTGTATTTAATTTCATTGTATGTTGAGAGTTATAAAATAAATGGCATTTAAGTTAATTGCCGCTTCCTTAAAGGCGTTTTAAGGGCTTTTTCCGCAACATTTTATTTAAGGTTTTAATTTGCCACAGAGTTTCTTAACATAATAAATTAAAATATAAAATCAAATTAAAATATAAAATGAATCTGCATTCAATTATATTTTGTTGTCATAAATATCAGAAAAAAAAATTAAGGCTCTGAATTTTTAAAAAAAATTAATCTCAATAAATTAGCATTATTATCTCCCATAGGGAATATAATTTTACAAAAATGTAAGATTCTGATTCAACATAGTCGAGTAGGTAATGTGTTGGCTTATTAGACGTCAGGCCAGGGTTAAACCCCACGTGAGACATCTCGAACACAGCGAAATTTGAATATTTCTTCGGCGACTGCCTCTCAGCAGATTTCTGGAAAAACTCTAAGAGTAAATAAAATTGGCGTGAAAAAGTTTCTCAAAAATCTGTTGTTCGGAGTCAACTTTAAACTGCAGGTTCTGCAACGCATGTATAAAATTAACACACACAACATAAGTGGCGTGAGAAGCTAGGTCGTAATCCTGACCGAAGAGTTGTAATGACCAATTATGTATGTATGTGTGTATATACATAAGACTCTGAGTTTGAAAATAAAAACTTGGCTGACTGTCCTTATGATACTTTTTGCTCTTTTTTATCCAAAAATTCCATTTTATAAGTGTACATTTCGGTTTGTATAAGGAGCGATTGTATCAAATTAGGCGGGGCATTACATACATAATTGGCCATTACAACCCTCATTCAGAATTATGACCTAGCTTGTCAGCACCACTCATGTCGTGTGTGTTAATTTTATACATGAGTGGCGGGACCTAAAGTTGCAAGTCGACTTCGAACGACAGATTTTGAGAAACTTTTTCACGCCAATTTTATTTACTCTCAGAGTTTTTGCCAGAAATCTGCTGAGAGGAAGTTGCAGAAGAAATATTTTTTTTCATATTTCGTTTTGATATCTGACCTGGGGGTTCGAACCCGGACTTTACGTCTAATAAGCCAACACACTACCCACTAGACTAAACTAGATGGCGACTACATTAGAAAGTAGAAATTGTGAAAAAAAACTAAATTTCTTTAATAATATTGTGATTGCTTTTCTAGATACTGTTTGAGCGCGTAGTAAAAATAAACACCAACAACCATATTGTGTCACAACTAAAAAAAGGGCCATTTTTTATTTCGTAGATGCACTACGTTTAGGCTAATGCACCGAAAGTGCATCGATCACATACATATGTGCGATACACAGTACTCAAACTTTGTTACTCCTTTCTGAGGAAAAAGTGCGCATAACCTAAAAAGCCATATGCATGCAGATGAAAAGTCTAAATTCCTACAATAAGTAAATGATACGATATTAATCCTAATTGATCCAAATCCAATGCTTCATCTCACCAAAGCATACAATTCAATTCTTACTACAGCAAGACAGGAAAAATAGGTCACCTCTTGTTGTCGTCAATGTTGAGTATATAAGCATTAAGCAAACTGGGGAACGCTTAAAGATATTGACAACAGATTTTTAATTTTTCTTTCGTATCAGGAGAAGCAATAAGTTGCATCAGGCTATCAAAATAAGTATGTCCAACGAATACGTTAAGTCCGATTTAATATCCTGTTGTGAAACCTTAGACATACTAAATATCTGGTATCTTAAGCCCCGGTTAGCCAATATTCCAAGGAACGTAAACGAATGTTTGTGTTTCGTTTTTAGAATACGAAAAGCAATGAGAGCGATTACAGAACCGTAATGTATATCATATAATATGCTCTTCCGTGTACGTTTGGCTAACCAGAGCGTTACAGTAATCCGCCTCTTCTTTTCAAATATTTTTAGCTTAGTATTATGAGTCCTGGTATTATATCGCAAACATTATACGAATTATTAGAATTATCTGGCAGAAAGCATATCGAAAATAAATTTGCAGGAAAACTGGGCAAATGCCAATTTTAAGGAGACCACAGAGCAATAATATGTTAGCAAAAGTTAAATCTGACTATGTTTGGAGAACGTTTCTGTAATACCAGCAAGACAGATCAATATGAAAGAGTTTTATTACACCGCATTGCTTCAACTTTGATTATTAGCAATAACCGTCTGTGGCATGTCACGAGCCAAATTCCAAAGCTGGAGTTGATATTATTATTCATGTGGACAACATATTAAGAAAGAAAATTGTGGACGCATAGAGGTATTTTGGTGAGAAAAACATTCTTTTTGACAACAATTTTTTAAAGATCTAAAAAGCAGTGTTTGACGTACATAAGGCCATAATATGTTTCCGCAAAAAGAAATATTTTCTCTAAAAAAAATTGATTGAAAAAATCAATTTGTTGTATGGATGTTGGGCAATGATCGTGCCAACTTTCAATGATCTAGCACCACTCCTCATATGAGGTATGAAGCCATAACTCTATCAACATATCGCATTGGAACATGAAAGCTTGTCAACCCAAAAGCAACCAGATGTCTAAAGCCTATAGTGAGCCAAGTTGTGTCTATACAACGTAATAGAAATGAACGAAAATTTAATGAAAAATTATTATAATTCTTATGATATTTATTAAACCTTAAAACATAATGCCAATTTGGTACGAATACATAAATTTTACAAACTTTACCTCTTATGAAACTTGCCACAATCGATATCGAATCGATAATAAATTCCTTAAAAATATTTCCTTAATATTGTGAGTAATAAATTAAAAGAATAAACAATTAATTTGTTGTTAAACGTCCTCAAATAACTGGCGTACTTTCAGGAAAATGCCATACTTTTTGGGGGTCTTTGTCAAGTGTCTAGAAAATAAAAACAAATTTAAATGAAAAATAGAAGAAGAAAAAATAATCAAAAAATTTAAGTCAATGAACTTAACAATGCTAGAAAAACAACAAAGCCTAATAAGCGTACAACAACAACAATGACAAACAAAACAAATAAGAAAAAACAAATCGCAGGATAAGCACGCTACATACACATAGAAAGTAAGAAAGCAAATAAAACGGCAACAAAGGACACACGCACACAATGTTAACAATTTTATAGACAGGAATTATTCCTCTCTTGTTACAGGAAAGGAAAGAAAAGGAAGTGAAAGGTTTTAAAAGCTAGACAAAAACAGTAAATTTTATGGTAAACAGCAAGCATTGTTATGCTTGCATACATACATAAGTTTCACACATACATAAGCAAAACTACAATTTAAAAATTTGTTTACTTACATTTTAAAAGTGTATTGAAAAGAATCCCTTAAACAACTTTTTTTTTTTGTAATTTTTTCACTCTCCTTTATTGAAATGATTCACAGTCCTTTAGAGTCCTTTGTTAACCAAACAAAGGTTTTAACTGAAACACGTGAATATTTATTTTTTTATTCTTTCAAATTTTTTTTTTTTCTTAAAATATTTGTTACTTTTCTTAATTATTTTAATAATTTAATTAAAAACAAAAAATTTGAATTTTTTAAGGTTCGTTAATTATAGAATTCGTTAACACTTGTTATGTTATTGTTGTTATTTTAAATTATATTCTAAATTATAAATTAAAAATTAGTCGTTGTGCACTTCACTTTACTTGATTTTTTCTCGTTTTATTTTATTTATTTAATTGTAATTTTTTTTTAAAGAAATTTGGAAAGGCAAAAAAAAAAGATAAAGATAAACGGTTTTGTTTGTTTTTAAGTTATTCGGCATAAAAAAAAATTATTTGATTTCTTTTTCTTTTAAACAGAGCGAAGCATTTGGAATTTTTTTATATTTTTTGTTTTTTTTTATAATTTAATTCGTTAATAATTGTTGTTATTTTATTTAATTCTATTAGAGGAGTGTAAGTGTACCGTTCGAAAGCGCTGTTAGATTGAAACTGTTTGTAAATAAATTCTGTTTTCATTTCAATTACGTTTTGTCAGACAATTCGTTCGTCTGTGAATTTGCTTTGCACACACAACAGAGAAAAGCTTTTTCTTTCATTCTCTTTCAACAGAAAAGCTTTACTCATGTTGCTAAACAGTTTTCTGAATTTGTTCACAAGTTAACAGAGCACAGTGGGCTGCAATTGAAAATTGGAAAAATAATATGTTGATGCTAATTGATCTTAATTCTGTGTAAAAAACTGCTCATGCATACATTTTTAGTATGGACCGCATACCCTTGAGTGAATATAATACCGAACATGAATTGAAGACAAATAAAACTCACCTACTGATTTTTATATGAAAAGAAATTACATATCGTTGGTCTCATGTAGAAAGGCCCTAACTCACATTTTTTCCGAAATTGATTTTTTTGTGATTCCAATGTGTATTTGTGTTAAATGCATTGGAATCTCCAAAAAAATCAATTTCGAAAAAGTTTTAATTTGGGGCCTTTCTACATGAGACCAACGATATATTCCCTACCTCTAGGCAAATAAATTGCTTAGATCATGGAATACAACATAGCAAATAAATTGTTATCGATTCGAATTTCTAAAGTTAACTAACTGTGGTATTACAATTCGCCCTCTAAGTGATCTAAGTGTGACCGCTCTTACTGCTTGAGCCTCTACTATCTACCTACTTAAAGTAGATTTAAATTGAACCCACATAAAGCTGTGATATTGATAAATATTTTATGTCCTATAATGCTTCGATCTTCTTCCTGGATTTGTGGCAGCAGTTGATGAAATTATCAACCAGTTTTCCGCACATTTCAGGCATTATCTTAGCGATAACTTAGCAATTATTTGTTTCTAAATACAACAACGTTAAAGGATTATAGGCGTAGACTGGCGTTTTGGTGCAAGTCCACTTTAAAAAAATTCAATGGCGTCAAATCGCTTGATCTTGGTGATAAATTTTGGTTTTCAAAACGTGAATTTACTATTCTGCATAGTGTTCAAGCAATAAAGCTAAAATCCGTCGTTCAATATGGCTCGTGGCAACTTGTGTTGTTGAAACCACATACCGTCCAGTTCATAGTCTTCATTTGCACGCCAAAAAAAGCCAATTACCTTATAAGCTTACAGTTCTAAATTCAAGATAAAGTTTCTTTCAGTGTCACTTGAACAGCCGAGGCTCTAGAGAGCGCAGTAGCGAAACACTTTTTTCAAAAGCTATGCCTTTTCCAAAATCCCCTCGGGTACCGAACCTCTGGGTTCGAACCGCAGATTTCTACATAACCACCGTGTGAGAAAAAATCGTCATTGCTAAAGAGAAAGATTTAGAATCTGTTGATTTAGCATTCAATGAGCATATGTACATACATACATACAGTTAGGATTACGGCCTAGCTTCTTACACCACTTATGTTGTGTGCCTTAATTTTATACTTGAGTAGCGGGACGTACAGTTTATCGTTGACTCCGAACGACAGATTTTGAGAAACTCTTTCGTGGCAGGTTTATTTACTCTCAGAGTTTTTGCCAGAAATCTGCTGAGAGGAAGTCGCCGAAGAAATATTTTTTTTTTTTTCATATTTCGTTTTGATGCCTGGGTTGGGGCTCGAACCGGACTTTACGTCTAATAAGCGAACACACTACCTGCTAGACTACGGCGACTTTAATTATTGTGCACGCTATAAGGAAGTCGCCATAGTCTACTAGGTAGTGTGTTGGGTAATTAGACGTAAGGCCACGGTTCAAACCCCAACCCAGGCATCTCCAACAAAAACGAAATATGAAAAAATATTTCCTCGAGGACTTTCTCTCAGCTGATTTCTTTCAAAAACTCTGCGAATATATAAAATTGTCGTCTAATATTTCCCAAAAATCTTTTGTTCGAAGTCGACTTTAAACTGTTGGTCCCGCCAATCATATATAAAATTTAGACACACAACATAAGTGGCGTGAGAAGCTAGGTTGTAGTCCTGATTGAAGGGTTATAATGACCAATTGCGTATGTATGTAAGGTATAAATAAAGATGTAAAATACTCCAAAACAGTAGGGCCAATTCCGGATAGAAGCGACATTGTCTGCAATGGATAGCTTCCGTAACTCGTGCATAAAATTAACATGCAATCGACATGGATAATATGATCAAAAGCTAGGTCGTAAGCTTGATTAAGGGATTTGAAATAACCATTAATATATGAATTTTCATTTAAGTAAATTCTTCAAATTACTTTAAGCAATAAACATTATAAAACTTTGACTGTAATAGACTGTTAACTGTTCAATATATTCAATGAATTTCCAAAATATTGCCCCACTGTCAACAATTTTTCCTTGATTATGTTAAACGAGATCGGATACGACAGAGTAATGCTATAAAGTTTGATCATAAATTTGTTTAAATTTTAAAATTGAAACCCCAAAAACATTACGCACATGAAATCAATTTCGTTTAATTAAAAAAATGTTTAAAAATTATTTAAAATGGGGGAAGGGATTTGAATTGACAATTTATTGTTACACTGTTTTACTCAAACACGTATATTGTTGTTGTTCTAATTTATTGTGAATATAGTATCATAAATATAAATACATATGTAAACTAATAATAAAAATTAAAATTAAAAATAATTTCGTTGCATTAAGAAAAATTTTAAATTTTCAGAAATAAATCTCGATGGAATTTATTAAACCTTGAATAAAATAATGAAAATTATTTTTATTTTATTATTTATTATTATTTGTTGTTGCTATTGCTTGTAACGATCTTGTATTTATTATCAGGCAAATACTTTATATCGCCTTATATATGTACCTTGCAATGTCAGTATAAGTGATAGCCTACTAAATACATACCAATTTTACAATCAATTTATTTGATTCAGTCCTTACGCTAGAATTAGTTGAACGTCCGCATAACGTAATGCAATGTACGTTCGTTTCTAACATGTAAATGACAAAGAGAACGATTTCCCAATCGTAATGGAATTTCGGCAAGCATTTGCATTATTTTCGTATATGTACTATAAACGAACGTCCCGTTATGTTCCGAAAACGTTCGGCTAATTCTAGGCTGCAAATGGAGGTAAAGTTTTCTACTGTTGTCTATACGTTTGAAATATATTGGAATTAAATACCATATTCCATGTCCATGACATATTTTGCCAATGCCCTAGCTGATGGGAAAAGGACGAATGGAGGACGGATAATACGACTGAAATATGTTGGAATTAAATGCCATATTTAGTGTCCATGATATATTTTGCCAATGCTCTAGCTGATGGGAAAAGGATGAATGGAGGACGGATAATCTTGTTAAATGCGGAAAATTATTTGTATGATACTTTAAAGGCTTTCATAAGCAGAGTAACACACCGCGTCATAGTTCTCTTAATTGGAGATTTTAAATTTACTTCGCCCAACTTTCAACCAGGCAGTTGGTGACTCATTATTCCCTCACAAAAATATTTACTAAGAAACTAACAACAATTTAACAATCAAATAAAGAAATGAAAGTGGAGTTACAAATGACAATTCCTACGAAAACCGGCTAACGACATCAGTAGAGGGCCCTGATAACAGGCCATTTAAGAAACATGCGGCTCCTTAAAATTAAAGTGGGACAAGCTAATAAATCCCATAAAGATGTAGCACAGCAGGTGTGCTGACTATGCCCTCAAATTGCCCTTGCAGGATACCTAATGCGGCGTAAGCTGTGTAGCATATAGCAGTGCCCTCTAGAGACTACATCCGTTAGTGTCCAGATCACCTAATTCAAGCCAAAAGAAATTGGTCATCGTTGACATATAGTTGACTCGTTGTTGACTGTGATCGTCTGGCCGACGTTGTTCTCAAAGAAAATGCGTCAATGACGCCGCCAGCCTGAAGTCCACATCAAATAATTGGTTTTACATACCCCGTATATGTTAACATCAGGTATTCCTAGTAATCGTTGATATATAGTTGACTCGCCGTTGACTGTAATGGCCTGGTCGACGTTGTTCTCAAAGCAAAGGCGCCAATACGCCGCCGGCCAAAAACCGCACCTAATAATGGCTTTTACATTACCCATATATGTTAGCATCAGATACTCCTCGTAAAAGGCCGCCATTTATACAATTAATCTTAGCATTCTATCTATGGACTTGTGAATATTGTAAATCCACTGCAGACTAGCAATACCAAACTTTAATTTCAATAAATATACCAAGAAGTACGTCACTTACTAAAGTTATGTTAATTAAAAGTACGCGTTAAACGCTTTTTATAATTACTTACACTAATATATGTATACACTCTTCATATATTGTTTTATTCGCGTTTTTTTGCGTATTATTTTGCATCTTATTGACATCATTGATTAATTGCGTTTTAGTCTTTGATGTGATTGCAAGGAAAAAGTGCCGGTCGCGTAGAATTTCTAAGTAATATATTTTTGATAAAAAATCGTGTAAGTTTACCAAAAATTTTTTAATAAAATAATCAGAAAAGTGTTCGTAAAATAAAATATTTTCAAAATCTATTAAAATTTCTATGAAAATTGTATATAAAATGTGTGTGAAAAGTTGTAATAAAGTTTTATCTCTCCACGGACAATGTGTTTGAGAAATATGTGAAAAAAGGAGAGAAAAAAAAAGAAATTGTACGGTTAAAAAAAGTAAATATGTAAATAAGTGAGTAAAGTGAGAGTGTGCAAAATCAAATTGAATTGTTAAATTCACTACCCCGCATTGAAGATCTCCAATCTTCAGAAGTTATAGAGCAACAACAACAGCAAATAATATCAACATCAATAAAAATACAAAAAAAAAAACGGTGAGTACCGTAATTCATATGATATAAAGAAAGAGAAAAGAAACAGTCTAGTCTAGTTAAGTAAAGAGTTTCTAATTAATAAAAGGGTTTGCATTGATATAAAAATATAAGAAAAAATTGTGTCAAAAAATTGATTGAGAATTGATATGTCATGTTGCTTTGTGTCTTCCCAAATTGGATAGTTTTATTTGTTCACACTCCCATTTTCATTTTTATATGAAAATTAGGTTCAGTTGCCAGCGATCACACATGGTTTTCTATGGTCGATCATGTTGATTTGCAAAACATTCTGAATAAATGGCAACTAACTCGAGAGATATAGCATTAACCCTTTCCACTCCAAGCCTCTTTTTCTTTTTCGTATTTTGTCGAGTATCACTCGACATTAGAGTGGAAATAGTTAACAAGATGCCCGTCAAAGTTTGAAAGTCTCATTTTCTTAGAGGGGTGGTTAAGTTGCTGTTTATGAGTATTCCTAAACTGAACTAGTAAACCCGGGCTAACAAATTACCTTCTGTGAATTTTGGTCTTTGCCTAGCCGTTCAGTCGAGATTTTTCTCCAGAGAGGATAGCACGGTCGCTGTTAGCTTCCCTAAAAACTTGCGATTGCCGTGCACATATACATATACATAATTGGCCTTTACAATCCTTCAGTCAGGTTTACGGCGTAGCTTCTGACACCACTCATGTTGTGTGCCTTAATTTTTATACATCAGTGGTGGGACCTACAGTTTAAACTCGACTCCGAACGATAGATTTTGAGAAACTTTTTTAAGGCAGAGGATTTGCCAAATATCTGCTGAAAGGAAGTCGCCGAAGCAAATTTTTTTTTTCATATTTCGTTTTGATGTCTGGCCTGGGGCTCTAACCCGGGCGTTACGTCTAACACGTGAACACACTACCTACTAGACTACGGCGACTACACGTCGTTTTAAGTATTCATTGAAAACATAAGCGTTTAACACGTTCCATAATTTTTCTGTCGCCGTTGTCTAGTAGGTGATGTGTTGTCTTATTAGACGTTTGGCCACGGTTCATAGCACAGGTCAGAATTTCAAAACGAAATATGAAAAAATATTTCTTCGGCGACTTTCTCTCAGTAGATTTCAGGCAAAAACTCTAGGAGTAAATAAAAAATAGCCATGAAAAGTTTCTCAAAAATCTGTTGTGCGAAGTCGACTTTAAACTGTAGGTCCCGCAAATATTAACACAACATAAGTGGTGTGGGAAGCTAGGTCGTAATCCTAACTGAAGGATTTTATGCCCAATTATGTATGTATGTATGAATTTTGGTCTTTGACAAGTCGTTCTGTTCTATATTTTTTCTCCAGAGAGGAATGAGTTTCGAACTCTGTCCTCTTCCCTAAGATTTGCAGATGTGCTGGACAATCGTTCTGCATAAGTTAGGATAAAAACTAAGTAACTAATAAGCTACATATTACGTCGTTTGGGGTGTTCTTTGAAAACATAAGCGTTTAACACGTTCTGTAATTTTCCTGTCGCCGTTGTCTAGTAGGTACTGTGTTGGGTTATTAGATATTTGGCAGACATCAACACGAAATATAATATATTTCTTCGGTGACTTCCTCTCAGCAGATTTCTTGCAAAAACTCTGAGAGTAAATAAAAAATTGCCATGAAAGATTTTTAAAAACCTTTAAACGCTCCAAACACAACATAAGTGGTGTGGGAAGCTAGGTCGTTATCCTGACTGAAGAATTGTTATGACCAATTATGTATGTATGTTATGTATGTATGTATGAATTTTGGTCTTTGACTAGTCGTTCTGTTCTATATTTTTTCTATAGAGAGGTATGAGGTTAGGACCCTGTCATGATTGGTATTAGCTTCCCTAAAAACTTGAGAATGTGTACGGCATTCGAAGTTAAAAAATCATTTTACGTATGTTCAGATAACTAACAAGCTATGCGTTTAACATGTTCTATAATTTTTTCTGAGAAACTTACAAAACTTATCTTCATCATCAGCTCTTAGCTATTAAGAAGAATTTTAAATTTTATTTTGAAAATATTTTTAACACACAGCCTTTCAATTTTTGATCAAATAACGTAGTTTTTATTATTATATTTTGTTTCAATTAAACTTTGCGAAACATTGCGAGGGTGTATACAATAAAAAAAAAAACATAATTTAAAAATTATGAAATTCTATTTAACGTGCTTTTAAAAGACGGAAACGGAAGATCATGTCACATTTAATTGTTTTCATTATTAAACACGAAACGAAATACAACCAAAAATGGTCCGATCAAATGATAATGATGATGATGATTGCCAAAATAGTTCGAAAATAATAAAAAAAAACAAATGAAAGAAAATAAACCAAAAGTCAAATACATACATTGAGTAATTGTACTCAATAATACTCTCAATATAAAATCATTAAAAAAAAAATCATACAAAACAAGTAGAAAACCAATCAAAAAAATTGTTACAAAAACAAACAAAAAATATCAATAAACCAATCAAAAATAACACCAACGTACACGTTCTTTTTAAAACGAAATGACCTTTAAAAGTCATCGCTTCTTCATTGAACTTCAGTTCGTAAACAAAATCGAAAATGACCACATGACATCATGATGATAAAATATTAATTCCTTTGCTGATGAAAGATCGATCCTTTAATACAATACAATACAGACAATACAGATTCATCTTCAGTTCTGTATTGAAGTACTGGCATGACATCATTGCATACCTATTATTTATTTGGCCATATGGTAACCAGACGAATTTGTAATTGTTGCTCTTACTCATCAAATTTATTTAAAAATATTTTCAAAATCAAGAAATTAAAATTAAATTGTATTGAGACTCTCAATGCATTTGAATTTGTGATCGTTTAAACTCCAGTTCTCTAATCTCCACAAAGGACAACATTATTATTATAGTCGTGTAGAGTTGCCATATTACTTTGACCATGCGATCTATTGCATTATGCTCAATCCTTTTGGGGCACTCTTGCAATTTCTCTACCAATAATATTCTCCTGACATACTTCAGAATGTGAATATATCAATTTCCTTATTGACAATAACAATATTGAAAAATAAAGTTTGTTTTTACCAATATACCTTTCGTAAATCGAGTAAAATCCGATAAAATTATTAATTTTCCGGGCATAGCGGCCTAGATAGCTATTGGACCAAGGATTCCAAACAGGTTTGCTTGCTGTCAGATGATGCTTGGCATTGAAACAAATTGTTTTCTGCAGATGAGTAACAAAAAATTCTCTAAATTGGCGCTAAATTGTCGGTGTCTTGCGTTTGTTTGCCGATGACTTGCACTTTTTGTCGATGGTTTTTCTTGCATTTTTTGGGCGATGACTAGCGTTTTTGGTTTTGGCATTTTTCTGGTCGATAACTTGAATTTTTTATGATCGATACTGGCATTTTTAGTTGATGACTTGCACTTTTTGGTCGATGACTTGCATTTTTTGGTCAATGAGTTACACTTTTTGGTCGATGACTTGCATTTTTTGTTGATGACTGGCGCTTTTTGGTCGATGACTTGCATTTTTTGGTCGATGACTTGCATTTTTGGTCGATATCTTTAATTATTTTGTATTTGTAAACTTAATTGACGCGAAGGTAACACATTTGAAACCTATTTGGAGATAATAGACCATTGTTACTAAAAACTAGAGTGTCGAAAATGTAGGGCATTGAAAAATGTATTAACCTACAAAGATATAAAACTGAATACAGTTTTATAGAAGCAATGAGAAATCAAACTCTACGAAAATACAATTTAAGTCCTGTAAAAATTAAATTCAACTTTATTAAACAGTTTTGGAAAAATATTAAAAAGTTTTCTAAAATATTTAAACAATTGATTAGCCACAGCTTCTTATTTTTTATTTCGTGTCTATTAATAAGTGGAGCGTGAAAAATTATGGTTATGAACAAATAATTCAACCAATTTTTGCTCATCCCTATGTTGTGTGTATTCACGTGTCTAATGTTGATCAAGGTCAAAGTTTCTAATACTAAGGGCCATTATTACAACTTGTCGTTAAACTTGGGGTTAGTTAATGGTACCTTTAGCTAAAGGGAACTGGAAAGTTACCTTTAACTTATTTTCGTTATAACAACTTACAGATAAAATTTTTCAAAAATATGGCAGTGCCGGAGCAATGTCGATAAAACTGCTCAATTATACAAGTTTTTTTTAACGCAGTCGCAACCGCGGGCTTGGTTTTTTGTTGTATAGGCTCATTTTGTTTAAATTTTAAGTTGCCATAATGAAAATAATATATAATATGGCAAGTTCAAACATAAAGTGACCTTTAAATGTTAAAGGTAGGATGATCCTCCCTTTAGCTTAACGATCACTTCTATCTTATTCGGTACTCATAATAACGAAAAACAATTTATCTGCCCTTTAAAATCCTCCCTTTAGTTAACGGCAAGTTGTAATAATGGCCCTTAAAGTTTTAACGAATTACCTTCTGTGAATTTTGGTCTTTTAAGTCGTCGTAGCCTGGTAGGTAGTGTTCAAACCCCAGACATCTCAGCGAGTTCATCTCAAATTTCTTTCAAATTTCTGGCAAAAACTATGAGAGTAAATAAAATTGTCATGAAAAGTTTCTCAAAAAATGTTGTGGTTCGGAGTCGACTTTAAACAGTAGGTCCCGCCATGGATGGTGCAAGAAGCCAGGTCATAAAACCTTTGGTGCTCGCTGTTGTCAATGTCCTGGCCTATGTCGTTCTCAAAGTAATATGGATTGGTAACGTCGCCAGCCTAAAATCCATACGAAATAGTGACTTTTTAAGGAAGTATTGGTATTATCCCAAATTTGTTCACGTATCCATTCGTCCAGAAAGAGACCACACCGCTGCCATAGTTTGGAAGTTTCATTTGGAAGACCCTGTGCAATAATTAATCATAAATTCAATTCTATTAAAAAATTTTCTCAAATATAAAGCCTGACGAAAAGCTTGAAAAGTCACAACACAATTCGGATTATAACCATAACATTACAATCCTTCAGTCAGGAGTACGGCCTAGCTTCTCACACCACGTACGTATGTTGTGTGTGTTAATTTTATACATTAACGGCAGAATGTAATGTACTTATATAATGCAATTGAAAACAGTCAATTCCTTTGGCTTTGGTGGGCTCTAATCACTCTTTTCTGTGTAACTAATTTGATCGCCAAAATCTTCCAACTGTTGTTGTGTAGAAATTTAGCGTTTGGAAAAAGACTATCCGGATATCTAGTGGAACTTGTTTAATTTTAAATTAACTTTCTTAGTTGTTTTTCCATTTTTTTTTCCAGACTAAGCAATAGAAATTTTTCGAATTAAAATTCACCAAATTTGGTAGAAATTAATTTAAATTATTGTTGTGGGGTGTTTATTTTAGAAATTTCTCAATAAATATTTTTTGTTAAATATGTAAAATAATGAAAACAAAGCAAAATATTATATTTTTTTTTCGCTATTTAACAACAATTTAAATTTATTACAATCAGAAATAAATAAAAATAATTGTAAATAATAATACATAATTTTGTTCTACGAATACATATTACAGTTGTTGTTTTGTTTAATCACATTCAGGTTCCCATTTACAAACCTATCGTGGGCGTTAACCATTTATTATGAACTCAAGTTTATGGCTCATTGATTCGAATATCGCACTATTTTGAGTTTTTTTGTTTTCCAATTCATGTGTTTGATGTGAATTTTCTGATTATTTAAAAACGAAATCAACATGAAATTATTTTTTTTGCACTATTTAAACGTAAAAAAAAATTATTTTGCTTGTTAGTGTCAATCAATCTCCTTGAAAAGTTTAATAAACTTTTGTTTTGTTTTTCATTTTTTTTATTGGTTTTCTTTTGGAATTTCATTACGGTTTTATGGTTGATGAATTTTGTAAAAATCGTATCGCTCCTCAAAGCTGACTGTGATATGAATAAGAAAAAGTTTGCTTCAAAAGAGCACATTTCACAGCCACCTTAAAGAGGCATACAATTCTTATTGACATATAGCCTATGTTCTTATGAGATATTTAACACAAAAAAAAACACTTGTTTTCGAAAATATTTTAAAGTACTCACCTTCGTTAAGTTTATAAATTATTATTTACATGTGTAACCAGTTCATAGGTAACAAAAATGGTGGTATATCCGCCTACTACCTACCGTATAACACGTCGAACTAATAACCAATACGATTATACCCCCAAACTTCGTGTAACATTCTCGGAAATTTAAAAAATTCGTTTTAAAGTCGTTTTAAAGGAATTATCAAGGATGTACCATTAATAATGGATGAGCCAGCTACGCGTTCACCGATGCAGCAAAGCAATAATAAAGGAAATACAGTAGTTTTGCAATTTAAAAAACGTTCGATTTAGTGAACATCGCCTTGAACGAACACCTAAATTTGTTCTACTGATTACCTTACATAATAAACAAAAATTTTATTTTGTACCCGATATAACGATTCCAAAACCGGTTTCCTTATGGTCGAGTGTTACTTGGGACCGGATTTTAGGTGACGAAGCTAATTGTTTTCTTTAAATAGGCAACAAAAAGTTTTCTATATAAATCGAGCAAAATTGCCGTAGTATTGCGTTTTTTGGCCGCTGTTTTGCACTTTTTGTCTATGGCTTTACTTGTGCTTGTTTGATCGATGACTGGAATTTTTTTGAAGGACTGATATTTTCTTTGGTAGATGTTTTGCATTTTTTGTCGATGACTTGCACTATTTTGGTCAATGCAGTTTTTGGTCGGTGACTTGCATTTTATTTTGGCGATGATCTGCATTTTTTTTTTTTTTTTGTTGATGAATTACACTTTTTTGGTCAAAGACATGCATTTTATTTGGCCGATGACTGTCATTTTTTGGTCGTTGATTTGCATATTTTTGGGCGATGATCTGCACTTGACTTGACTAGATGACTTGTATATTTTGGTTGATGACATGGATTTTTGGTCGACGATTTGCATTTTTTTGATATACGACTTGCATTGTTTGGTTCGATGACTTGCATTTTGTCGTCGATGATAAAGATATTAGCTTCAGCGACTATATTAGCTTCGTCTCCGATATTTCCGGTCCTAAATAACACCCGACCGTAACAAAATCGGTTTTAGAATCCTTGATACCAGGGGATTCATTCCAGTAGGTCCTTTTTCTTCCACAACTTCTTTTTTATACGATCTTGACCGATATACATATAGAGTATTTTTTTCTTTTTTGCTAATTTGAAGAAACGTTAGCCTTTTCCAAGATATCTCCGATCCCAAATAACGGCCGATCGTAACGAAAACTGTTTTGGAGTCCTTGATACTACTATGTACTTGATGGCTAACCAGCCATCTATTATTTATCCTGCTTCCCACTGCCTTTTTATCCGATTTTGACCAATTTATATAGAGAACTTCGTTTGCTAATATAAAAAAAAAGTTAGTTTCGTCGGTAAAGATGCATAAAATTATAACCTGAGTTCAGTTCAGTACTGAGCTCAGTTCAGCACCGAGTCATATGATTAAAGGCAACCAAATGGGCTCAACACTTTCTCATAGGATTTGTTACTAGTCAACCACTGATGGAAAGTATAAAAGAGAAAATGTAAAATGTAGAATATGTATGTCAACGAAATCCTATGCATATTAACTGCTACTTATAGTTGTGTACAAATACTAAGATTTCTGGGAGCATTCATTCATTACAGCAATAATAAAAATCGTTTTACAATGTCTTCTACTATAAAACAAATATCTCATGATACTTTTTCTTTCAAATAGACTTCAATACCAATCCTATAGGGGTTATTTAATGAAACCAGCATTTTTAATTTTTTTTTATATATAAATTATTTATAAACGTATGCAATTTTAATAAATCTTATTAAATTATTTACCTTATAATTAATTATTTTAATTATTATTTTCATATATGTATGTTGTTTTCCATTTTTTCTTTCTTTTTGTGTATTTATTAAAATTTTTTTTTTCTTAATATTTTCCTTGTTGTTGTTGTTGTTGATTTTTGTAAGTGTTTTTTATTTTTATTTTTTTTTTTTGTAATTTATAGAATATCACCATTAAATTTCAGTTAAATTTTATTTATTTTTCTTTTTTTTTTGCATTTTTTTTATAAACATTTTTGTTTTATCAATGATTAATGTTTTTGCAAATATGAATTAAGCTGATTATTTTTTCTTTTTGCAAATATTTACGCTTTAAGTATAATTAATATTATTTTATTTATATTTTTTATATTTGTTATAACTATTCTTACATTCGTTATATACTAAGTTTTTCATTATTTTTTTTGGAATGAAATTTTTTTCATAATTTCGTAATAAATTTTGTTGGCAGTTGTTACCTTATACTATGTTCAGACATGCACTTTTATTGCGTAAATCGCTAAACGCTATTATTGAGCTCAATATTTCATATAAAGTTTCATTTAATTATTGCGCAATAAATATGCAAATTGTTATAATATTGAGTAAAACTTAAAATACAGCACTGTCATAAGTATGTACGTTCAGTGAGCATATTACAATTTTCCGAACACTTTCTGTTGGTATTTGACAACTCAAATGTCAACAACGACAAACAAAAAAAAACAACAAAATAAAAACAATGTTGTTGAAACAATCAGCTGTTTTGTTTACCAGCTGAATATTGCTTATGTTATGTCTGAACACTTAAAATATTGTACTCAAATAACCGAATATTGACTCAATAAAAGTGCATTCCTGAACATAGTATTAAGGTCTTATCTAATATTTCGCTATAAACTTTTCTGTTTTTTTTAATTTTACAAAAATTGGTCTTTTTATAATAATTTTTAATTCTGACGGTTTTTTATTTTTAGCTTGTGTTTTAATTTTAAAATGTTTTTTTTTCATTTTCATTTGCCTTTTGTGATCTTTTTTTTTTGAAACCTTCAATATGTTATTGCATGTAAATTTATTCACAATTTGTTACAAGATTTTCATTATGGGTATTCACGGATAGGTTAAGGAAATTCTTTTTGATAGATTTTCTGTGTGTACAATTAAATGAATACCCCTATTATTTTGATTTTACTACATACATAATTAGATTCTCTAGATTGTAACTACAGTTTGAAGGTTTATTGGTTTACTAAATAGGTTTGGAGTCAAGGTTCCAAGGTGTCAGTGTCTCGTTATAATTTTAGATTTTCTTCTTTGTTGTTATCCATGGTCGATATGTGCACAATTAAGCTATTTTCTCAAGTACCAAATAGATGTGTTATGTTTAAGAGCATTTCCAAGACAAGTCCAAAATTTTTTTTCTAAAAAGGCGTTTCTGGGCTTAGGTCCCAACCAGAGATCAGCAATGAGTATTCAAAAAATGAGTAGATAATAGATAGATAATCATACTTATAATTTCTGATAATCATACGCATTTATATTCATTTTAATATCATACTCATATTCAAAGTTTGAAGTACTCATCGTACTCATACTTAACAATACGCATTTTACTGTTGATTTCGACTCGCATTTACTCAACATTTACTAGAATCACAAAATAAGTATGATTCGCGTACGAACACTACAATACTCACTAGAAATCAACAAAATCATGCGCATATGTTGTTGATTTCGACTCTCCTTTACTCAACATTTACAAGAATCATAAAATAAGTATGATTAGCGTAAGAACACTACAATACTCACTAGAAGGTTGTGTGTTTGCCTTGCTTGCTGTCTTTTCTTTTTTCTTTCTTCTGTTTTTTTAAATGCAACAACAACTAAGATTGTAAATTTTGATGAATGATTCGAATCACTCGAATCATTTATGAGTATTATAAATATTTTTCTAAATTTATGAATTTGAATGAGTAGGCGTATGAATCAAACATACTTCGAATGGTATGAGTTTGGTGTCAACGTTGTACTCATACCCATATTCAATTTTGTAGTGAATATGAATGAATCAGACTAGTTGGATTTCAATACTGTTGACTCACTTATATTCAAAATTTCATTAGTACTTATGAGTAGAAAAAAACTTCATTCATTGCTGATCTCTGGTTCCACCATGACGAAAAAACCGTCGAACATTCACAAGCTATCTTTACAGATTTGTTGGCACAATGTATGCTTTGCCAAGAATGACTTGCAGATTGCAAGTTAGAAACATAAAAAAGGAAACTTCCATATCCAAACTGTATTACATTCGCTTTGATTCGGATTTAGGCAGGTCTTTACCATAGAATAAGAGTAAAACTTTAACAAATTTTTTAGCAACTTTTATTATCAGGAGGATCATGTTTGCTAACAAGTGTTATTTAGGATACAAGTATATTACGACTTTCATCAGGAGTCATCGTGGCCTGATTAATCGCATCGCTGACAGCCCCCTTCGCCGTAGTCTAGTGGTTAGCGAGTTGGCATGAGGCCTCGGTTCAAACCTCAGATCAGACATCTCGAACAAAACGAAATATGAAAAAATATTTCTTCGGCAACTTTCGCTCAGCATATTTCAGGAAAAATTTTGAGATTTAATTAAATTGCCATGAAAAGCTTCTCAAAAATTTGTTGTTCGATCTGACCTCGATAAACTGTAGGTCACTCATACAACATGAGTGATGTGAAAAACTTGGTCGTAATCCCGACTGAAGGATTGTAATGACCAATTATGTTACTACAGCTCGCTCCTGACTAAATGGAGTTACCTAAAGGCTACATACTCTTAAAAGAAAGCCTATTTCGAGAGCAAATATTTCGACAAAAGCAGAAGTTTTTGTCCACAAAATAAAACAATCCGATTTCATGCCGAAGTCGTGTGTATCTACCAAGTGAAAGTTTATCTGTCTATGGAGACAATACTATCTAATAAATAGGTTGCATGCAAAATATAGGATGTCAAAAATTGAATCAGATAGGCAGGGATAACAGGGGTATAATTCTGCCGGCAATACCAGGAGGAAGCATCTGACCGCAGATCAGGCTTGCTTACACCGAGTACCATCCTGAAGCTTATAAGGATAAAAGGATTAGACATTATAGGGATGCGTTATATAGATTGAGGACAGTACTATATATCGCATAATGGCAATACTATGGCACCTCTTCATTGCAATAATAGAATTTACAGATGCTATTGCAGTCAAAACAAGCATTTTAAAATTTAAAATTGTAAGGCGATCGATTCTAATTCAAAATAAAAATGACCAAAGTCTGATATTACATACATAATTGGCCATTACAATCCTTCAGTCATGATTACGGCCTAGCTTATCACACCACTCATGTTGTGTGTTTTAATTTTATATATGAGTGACGGGACCTACAGATTTAAAGTCGACTCCGAACGACAGATTTTTGAGAAGCTTTTCATGGCAATTTTTACTCTCAGAGTTTTTGCCAGAAATATGCTGAGAGGAAGTCGCCGAAGAAATACTTTTTTTCTTCGTTTTGATATCTGACCTGGATTTTGAACCATGGTCTTGCGTTTAATAAGCCTACTAGAGAACGGTCACTTGATTGTGATATTGGTATTTAAATAAAGAGGTTTATAGTCAACGTAGTCTAGTAGGTAGTGTTTTGGCTTATTGGACGTTAGGCCTCGGTTCAAAACCCATGTCAGACATCTCCAACAAAACGACGGCGACTTGCTCTCAGCAGATTTCTGGCAAAAACTCTCGAGAGCAAATAAAATAGCCATGAATAGTTCCTCAAAAATCTGTCATTCGGAGTCGAATTTAAACTGTAGGTTCCTCCACTTATGGATAAAATTAACACACACACAATGTGGTGTGAGAAACTAGGTCTTTAACCTAACTAAAGGGTTATACAAATGACCAATTATGTGTGTATATACATATGTGTATACATTTATAAATTCAAATACATATATGTATCTTGGTCGTAAACTGACTTTTAATAAAGGATTTCAGTGCACATTTTGGATACTTTTTTTTTGAGAATAAAAATTTCAATAAGAAACTGAAAAAAATAAACATATAATGAAAATAATTTATTAAATAAAAGTCTATAGTTTTAAGTGTAAAACTATACACAACTAATGCCAATATTATGCCTTAAGTAATCTGCAGTCAGTTGAGAGGAAATTAGAACAAAAAAAAAAAATAAATAAAACATAAAACAAAATTTTTTAAATTTTTAAAGTTGTTTTTATTTAATAATAATTATTTTTATAAAAAATTAATTTTAAAATTGCTTAAAATGTACGAAATAATAATAAAATTCAATCAGAAGTTGTAATAAAAGAAAAATTAAAATATTCTTTTGTTTGTTTGTGTCTTGTCTTATAAAAAAATGTTTATATAAAAACTAAAGTTTCTGTTTTTATTTTTAATTTAATAATTAATTTTAATTTTCAATTAACATACATTGATTATAAACAAAAAATATTTGTTTTTTTTTCTAAATACATAAAAAACTTTCGACAAGTAGAGATAAAAAAAAATAAAAAGAAAAACAAACAATAATTAAATAAATTTAAATTATTAATTAAGAATTCACATTTAATAGGATGAAAAATTTATACTGTATGTATGTATATATGTATACATATGTATATAAAAAAAAATGAAATTATAATTAAATTCTTAATTTGCGTACACTTTTTTTGTGTTTTGAGATATTTGCTTAAAATTCTAATTTATAAAATATTATTATTATTAATAACTAAACATAAATCACAAAAATTATTATAAAAAAAAAGAAATTGTTTTAAGAAAAGGTTTTAAAACCTAAAATATTTTTTTGTAAGCAAAAAGGAAACAAAGACTGGGCAGTTTTGAAAGGAGCCTATGTTGAGCTTGAGAAAGTTTTAAACGCATGCTCTTTGACATTTGACAAGTCTTTGTTTTGTGGTAGAATAATAAGAATTATTTCTTTTGTTTTTTAAGTTTATAAACTAGGTTTTATGACTTCTGCCTTTGATTTTGAAGAAGTTTAGATTGCTTACAAGCTAAAGTAAGTTTTTTTTATGTTTATTATTCCTTTTTTTTTTGTTTAAAAGCACATTTCTCTGTCTCTTAGCGCAAAATATATTCAAATATCATATTGACTTAATATTATAATTACACATACAAAATTGTATTTAAATTGTATATAAAAAAAAGCGGATGCAAATTATTATAAAAAAAATTGTATTTTTTCTTTTTTGTTACTTTTTTATATCAAAATTTCTTTTTAACTACAAAATTACTTATAAAGATAGTTTTAGTTTTTATCTTTAATTGTTAAATATTATTTATATAAAAGTATAAAAAAAATTATATTTTTTTTTTATTTTCTTTTTTGTAATGCGTATAGTATAGTGTTGTTGATCATTGAGTTTATCAGTTTTAAGTTAAGCTTAAACACTATTTACATACTGATTTATTTTAATCATTTATCATAGTATATATATGTATATGCTTAAATATATATTATTTGTTTTTATTTTAATTTAAGTATGATAATAATGATATTTTGCTTTTGTATTATATGTCTTATTAAATCGAATTGTTAAACTTTTATAAACATTTTTCTTCTTCTCAATGTTCGTTTAACATGGTTTAATACAAATATTCGAAATTGTGTTTTTTTTTATTTATTACAATATAAAGACTTGTTTGTGGAGAAGGGGGTCTGTTTACTATATTATATTTTCTTTTGCTAAGTCATCATTTCATCATTCTTTTAAGTTTTTTAGTTATCAAAGTTGTTGGTTTCTTACACTTTATCATATTGTTATAATATTCCGTATATATGTATGTTGTATATACTGTTATATAATATACTCGTATATCTATATATTTTTGCTAATTTTCTTGTTCTTTATCATTATTATTTATTATTATAATTAATAATATAATATTTATTTAATAACTATTATTTAACTTCATCAGTGCTTGTATCTTGGCATTTCATATATGTATGTATATAAATATAATATAATTTGTTTTTAAATTTTAATCATTCTTTTTAACGAAATTACCTCTTTGTAATTCATTTCACCATTTTTCTTATATTATTTTCATCATTTGTTTCATGTATTTTTGCATGTAGTTGTAGTGGTGAGTTCTATGAAAATCTTTTGTAGAAAAAGTAGATTTTAATGTACTTGTTAAAGTAAAAAAAACAAAAAAATTTAATCGGTGAGTGTTTGTGCCACTAAAGCCAATTGCTCTTTAAGCACACGGAATGATGGACGATCTTCGGGACTATGGGACCAGCATTTTTTCATAACCTAAAAGGAAAGAATCGTATGAAATATTATTTTTTTTTATTATAAATCATAATTTATAAATGAATAGTAACACAAAAAAAATTTTTTTTTTTCAATATTCTAACCAAGTACCTAAACCTAACATACATACATAATTAGTCATTACAACCCTTCAGCCAGGCTTGCGACCTAGCTTCTTACACCACTTATGTTGTGTGCCTTAATTTTATACAGTAGTAGCGGAACCTACATACAGTTTAAAATCGATTCCGAAACATTTTTTATTTACTCTCACAGTTTTTGCCAGAAATTTGCTGAGAGGAAGTCACCTACGAAACATTTTTTCATATTTCGTTTTGTTGGCAATGTCTGATCTGGGGTTTAAACCGCGGCCTCATGTCTAATAAGCTAACACACTGTGTCCATTTCAAATATATATTATATTCTAATTGTAGTCTAAATGCAGTTATCTCAAAAAGGATTTTAACCCTTTGCACTCGGCACCGTTTCGGACGTTATGTACTAGAAACTCGACGCCACTTTTTAACGAAAACGTACATCCCGGAAATGTAGGAAACGTACAAGAACGTAGTAAGGAATTTTAATGAAATTTTTTTATATGAGTTTGTGGACATTGAAGAACACATACATATTTACAAAAAAATATCAAAAATTTTTCTATTCGACGCTTCAGTCCGAACTGAGATCTCGTACATTTTTTCTCTCTGTTATCGGATTTCTTTATTATCGTATCAAGTTTAACACTTCATTGAGCCACGCCCTTCTAGCTTTGGACGCCTAATCCACTATATCTACAATTTGCTCAACGGATCAGAGAAGTGTACAGTCCGTCGTGAACGCACTTCGCACTTTCTTTTTCGACTTGTAAAACGGTTGTTTTATTTATCATGCATCTTGTTAACTTTACCACATTCCGATTATTTTTTTTGTGCCCTTTTAACAGAAAACTACCGGAGAACACGTGTTTCCTAAAAAAATTGCGGTGGAATAATTTCATTTTCCGTAATCGCTTATAAACTACCATGCCCTCAGAGAGGACAGCCGAGTGCGAAAGGTTAAATTTGTTTCACGTGCTCCTATTTATAACTCTCTAAAAACAATAATGCATGCCATATACATTCATTAACTACAATCCCAAGCAATTCAAGTTTAAACATCGGAGAAGACTAAAAATTCATTATGGTTTTAGATTTTAAAAATGAAGTAACCTCAAGCCCCTTAAAATATGACATCCATTCAGAAAACAAACCCAAGGCGTTTTAAAAAGATATCCTTTCAAGATTAATGTGTAAATGTACCAAACAATTGCAAATTAAAAACAAACAAAATTTGTTTGTCAGATTCGAAATTATCATCACTTTAAGAAAAATATTCTAACCACGGTAGGTTAGGTTAGATTAGCGTGTAGCTTGCCGTTCGCAGGCATGTTCACTCAGTGGCCCATATAGCCCATTGTGTCACTCAGTGCTAGCCACGGTAAAGAGTAAAACAACTTATTACTGGTTAATAAATTAAGTGTCAACAAATGTCTGCAACATTAGAGAAAAATCTAATTCTGTGGTTGATTTCGATGAATAGATTAGGATCATACTCATAATTTCTGATACTTATACGCATTCATATTTATTTTAATATCATACTCATACTACTCATATTCAAAGTTAGAAATACTCATCGTACTCATACTTAACAATACGCATGATGTTGTTGATTTCGATTCTCCTTTACTCAACATTTGCAAGAATCACAAAATAAGTATGATTCGCGTATGAACACTACAATACTCACTAGAAGGTTTTGTGTTTGCTTTGCTTGCTGTTTTTGTCTTTTTCTTTCAACAATGAGTATTCAAAAAGTATTCAAAAAGATGAGTAGAATCGAATCACACTCATACTACTCATATTCAAACTTTGAAGTACATACTCATCGTACTCATACATATTTAACAATACGCGTGATGTTGTTGATTTCAAATCTAATTTACTCAACATTTACAAGAATCACAAAATAAGTATGATTCGCATACGAACACTACAATACTCACTAGAAGGTTGTGTGTTTGCTTTGCTTGCTGTTTGTCTTTTTTTCTACTTTTTTTGTAAATGCAACAACAACTAAGACTGTAAATTTTGATGAATGATTCGAATCACTCGAATCATTAATGAGTACTATAAGTATTTTTCTAAATTTACGAATCTAAATGAGTAGGCATATGAATCAAACATATTTCGAATGTTATGAGTTTGATGTCTACGTTGTACTCATACTCATTGCAATCTGTACTTATAAATCAATGTTGTAGTGAGTACGAATGAATCAGAGTAGTTGAATTTCAATACTGTTGATTCACTCATACTCGAAATTTCATGAGTACTTATGAGTAACTAAAAAGCGATTCATTGCTGATCTCTGGTTCCAACATGATGGAAAAATCCCTCGAACATTTATAAGCTATCTTTACAGACTTGTTGGCACGATGTGTGTTTATGAGTAGCGAAAAAACGCTTCATTGCTGATCTCTGAAGTACTCCACCATGAGAAAAAACTTCGATCATATTTCATACAAACTTTGTTTTGCTTAAATTTAAAAAAAGGTAGCGTTTAGAAAAGACCCTACAATAAACGCTGAAAGCGTTGTTCAAATAATTTCTAAAAACAAATTGTTTCCACTTAAAGGCATTTGCTACAAGATTTGCCATGAGATTTCAGAAAGTTTCGATTGCCATAAGCTGAACACACTTTCTTTTATAGGTTTTCGAATGCACAACATTAAACGAATATTTTTTAAGAAAACTTACAAAACGATCTAGACATGAGGCATATGCTTCTAGACTTTCTTGGGCCTTCTAATTTGATTTCAAATTATTTGATCTTTTAATATAGCAATTATCTGTATACTTACATCGTAAATTTCTTTAGCGCATGACTTTGGTTTTTCTAAAATAATACCACGTTGGACACGTTCAACAACTTCAGTATTCTTTAGGCGGCCATAAGGCATTTTACCGCATGTGAATACCTCCCACATAAGAACACCTAAACATTTAAATGAAAGAAATTCGTTTTTTATTAAATAAAATGCAAAAAAAGCATATGCACTCACCATATGCCCATACATCACTTTTCGAGGAGAAACGTGTATAATTCAAGACTTCTGGTGGTGCCCACTTAATAGGAAATTTGGTACCGCCAGAACTGGTATATTGATCATCTAAAACATAACGAGCTAAACCAAAATCAGCCACCTTGACAACATTTTCAGAACCAACTAAACAATTACGAGCAGCCAAATCGCGATGTATGTAATTGTGACGTTCCAAATAGGCCATGCCTTTGGAGACCTTCAAAAAAAATAAAAATTTAATTTTTAGAATTTCATTTCGAAACAATGCTTTCCAACTTACCTGTATGCACATATCAAGCAATAAACCCATATTGCCAATCAATGTTGTCTCGTGGCGTCTGAGATAGTTAAGCAACGAACCATGTTTCATGTATTCAGTGACTATGTAAATAGGACGATGCTTGGAACAAACACCATATAATTGCACCAAATTTGGATGTTGCAATTTGGTCATAACTTTGGCCTCCTCTATAAAATCATCCTCGGACATGGTGCCCTCTTTCATCATTTTAACAGCGGTATCGATTGAGCCACGCCATTTGCCGCGGCGCACAACACCAAATTGTCCCGAGCCAAGCTCTTCCATAAGCATTAATTCCATAGGATGAATTTCCCATTTATCTATGAGTAAAAGAGATATTTTATCACCAAATAAAAAAAAGAATTTTTTTGAATTGAAAAATATTTGTTCAGCAACTTACCATGAGATAGACCGGCTGTAGGCGGTACTGGACGATCGCAAGGTGATGATTTTAGACGACATGCCAAACCGCCTGAATTGTGTCGATGATAATTGATTAGATCCGGTATAGTTTCGCAACAATGTTTTTCACTCAAATAATATTCACCACGAGCATTCTGTTTAATGTGATAGTGTTTGACATGTGATTGGGGACTGTAAAGTGGAAAATTGTTTTATAAGAGGTTGTTTGGTTGGTTGGTTAGATTGTGATTGTTATTGTGTTGTGCGGTCAATTTAATTACAAAAATACTTACACTTTGGTATGCAACGATAGTGTGTATAAACCTTTTGTTGATGATTTACGCACCACAAAACAGCCTTCTTTATCGCCCTGTTTTAATAAGGATTCAGCACGTTGACGTGACATATCACCAACGTACCATCTAATAAAAGAAAAAGTATAATTAATAAAAATATTATTTAAAAACAAAATAGAATAGAAGTACAACACAAATAAATATTCAAGAAATTTATTGAGACCCTTAAGCCCTCATGTATTGGTATTTATATAACACTGTTGAAAACTGAAAGAACTTTTTATTCAAACATTACAATCCACAAAGGACATACATGAACAAAACATTCTTGTTGCCTGTTCGTTATACAGGTTGCTGTTCAAGAATATTACTGAAAAAGTAGGTCGTGATATCGTTGCAAACTAGGTCAGATTGAAACAATACTGAATGTTATTACAACTCACAAAGGTCGTAACAGCGCTAGGTTCCTGTTTAATTATGTTGGTAACTAGTTATTGAACAACAAATACTAATGCCTCCCCGCTATATTAGAGAGGAGGTTACGGTTAAATTAAAATCCAAAGTGTTGGCTTAAAACAATGTAAAGTTAGGCCATCGTATAGTCTATTAACTAAACAGTTTTGGGCTGCTGCATATTTCTTTGAAAACGACGTTGGCTATATCGTCACTGTCAAAGGCGAGTGCTATAACTGGATGATTATCAACTGGATGCTGAACAACAACGACATTTGGTTGGAACAGAACGACGCTCTGTGCCACATAGCTCATATCACACCGAATTTTCTGCTCGAGGGATATGAGGGCATAACCATCTTACTTAGAGCTGATGTGAACTTGTCACCAAAATCGTTTGATTTGACTTTATCGTGTGGGAATTCCCTAAATCGCAGGTGTATGCGAGTAAGTCAAAATCACAGCGAACTTTAAAGCCATCATAACCCATGGCATCAGTCAAAAGAATAAAAATTTCGATAATATTGTATAAATTGTTTATTTAAATTTAAAGATAGGAAGCGCTTAAAAGACCCTATGAATTTGAAAGATATAACACTGTTTTGCTGGATAACTTTCCATTTAAAAAGTAATGAAATTATGATTCTCCTGTTCGATGAGTTTTCTTTATCGGCTAGGCTCACGAAGCTTCGAACGAATCATTGTCTACGTCAGAAGCCTAGCATTGTTCTAGTGAAAAGAAATTCCCATGCCATAGATCAAAATTGAACGTTCGCAAATAGCAATTTGGCTTATATACATGTATAATATACTATAAATATATTATATAAAAAATATTTCTCTCCACGACTCCCTCGCAGGAGAGTTTCGACAAAATCCCTGGGAGTAAAATAATTGGCATTAAAAAGCTGCTCAAATCAGTCCTTCGGATTTGATGTTAAACTACAGGTCCTGACATATATACATACATACATAATTCGCCATTACAACCCTCAACCTTCAGTCTGGATCTAGATTACAACCTACATATATGTCGTCAACATAACGATTCACAGCCGAAAATCTGGTAAATTCCGATGAGATGGGACCTAGGCAGCAAACTTCTTTTTGTGTCCAGCAGTCGATCTCATGCGAGATTTGCATGAAGTTGCGATTTTTGTATTTTGCTTTTGGGGTTTTGTCACTCGTTAGGGAAAGTAGCGACTTCCATTATCATTTATACATACATACATACATACATAATTAGCCATTAGAACCCTTCGGTCAGGATTACGGCCTAACTCCTCAACACCACTCATGTTGTGTGCGTTAATTTTATACATGAGTTGCGGGACCTACAGTTTAACGTCGACTCCGAACGACAGATTTTTTGAGAAGCTTTTCATGGCAATTTTTATTCTCAGAGTTTTTGCTAGAAATCTGCTGAGAGGAAGCCGCCGAAGAAATACTTTTTGTATTTTGTTTTTGATGTCTGGCCTGGGATTCGAACTCGGGCCTTGCGTCTAATAAGCCAACACACTACCTACTAGACCACGGCGACTTATCGTTTATATACGAAGTTATTTCGATAACGATAACGTTTTACGTAATTAGCGCCCCAGTGATTGTAAACAATTGCAAGAAAGACTTGAAAGATTGTAGAATTTTACTATTTTTATTATTTCAACGAGATTTTCTACAATTAGCTTTCGAAAGCATGCCCTGACACTCTAACAGTTTTTAAGCAGATACATTTGCCAAGAAATATCTTTATTATACTCACTCGTATCTTTCCAAGCCGAGTAAGGCTTTCGGTTTAACATAATTACTGGGTATGTAGCCCACATTGCCCATGGCATCTTTAACTTTCCACCAATGCTCTTGAGAATCATCAATAACTTCATATTCAGCATTCTGGAAAACACAAAAAGAAATAAAAAGACATAAAGAAAACCAGTAAAGGAAACAAAACAGTTGTAAACAAACAAACCTTTTCCAAGGATAAATCACCACCTTCAATAGCCTTGAAGGGATATAAAGCTACGACAATTTTAACAAAATGTGAATTGTCCTAAAAAAAAGAAAACAGAAACAAAAACGGATGTGATTTAAATGCGATAATTGATATAAATAGGGTTTGATTACCTTAGCTTTTGAATTTGGTGTACCTGGAGTTGGTATACCACCTGGCATTGTGCTATCCAATAATGAACCGTTACCGTTTAATAAACTCGGTGACTGTTTAAATGTGGATACCGATGACTAAAGAAAAAAATACAAAACAAAAAGAATTTTTTTTTTTGTTATTTCGATGGAATTTTTTTTAAGAGACATTGAAATAATAATAATTACCTGTGGGTGCAGTGATGTAGGCGTTGAACTACCTAAACTGCCAGAACTATTGTGATGCAAACTAAATTGACTGGTTGAGGTGGAATTATTTGGACTAATGCTGCGCTGTGAAATCTGGGCGGGTGAACTGCCAGTGCCTAAAAATAAAAGAAAAATAAATTTTAATTAATTATTCTTATAATTATTGTTATTAGGTAATTAAATTGAATTTATTAATTTCATTAGAATCTTTTGTTTTTTAAATTTCCATGGTAAAATATTGTTATGGCTACGATTTAATTTATGTTTTTGAACATAAAAATCATTTTAATTATCATTAATAAATTGCTTCATTTAATTCTTTTGTTTTTTAAGCCATTAAGCAAGTGATCTATTAAAGTCATTTTTGCTATTTAAGAATTTCGATATTTTCTAATAAAAAAAAATTTATTTTTTCTAATAAATTAACGTAATGGCTTCAACAGCTTCCATGATGCCGCCATCAATTTCGAGTCCATTTTAATGGTGCTGTGTTAACAAGTTTGTTTCTTAAGTCTTTTGTTTTGTTTGACATGTGTAAATATATTATTATTATATAATTATTAAAACGGTTTTTAATGTTTCTAATTAAATTTCTTCTTAAAATAATAAAAAAATAAATGTTTAAAATAACTTTTAAAAATTCTCCACGAGCCTCGCGTTACAAATTTTTCAATTTCACACTTTCTTTGTTTACAACAAAGCTTTGTGAGAAAAGAAAAACTTCCATTCATTCCAAACAAAACTAATACTCATGTTATCTCTCAATTAGATAAAGTCTTTATCTATTGTATTGCATTTCGTATGTGTTCCATTTGGTAGAAAGAAAACTCATTTGCATTACAAGCAAACTAAAGTTTGTTGTTTAAGTCTTTTGTTTGTTTAATTAAATTAACATATGAAAACTGTGTGTATGTATAACAAAAAGCGTAATAAAATGATTTCTTTTTTGTGTGTTAATTGATTTCAACAATGATTTAAAAACGAATTCAAACAAAAATTTCATTTTTCAATTTTCATAACAAAAGCAATACTTTGCCGGAAAAAAAGCAGCATTTAATGACATACATATCATCGTCATTTATAATTCACTGCAAAGTATACCACCCAATAAGAGTGGTTTATTTAAAAACAAAATATTTTGCAATTTTTAAGCGCCATAGGAGAGATTTAATGGCCTTAAAGTAATAAAATGAAGAGTCATTGTTTCTTATTATTAACGAAAATTTTCTTTTCTTTGACAGCAATTTTGTTTTTATCAATCATAGATCTGCAATTAATATCTGTCAACTTGTGTTTCATGCAGATTCATAACTCCATGGTGGTAATCAATAACTTTTTAATCATTTGGAAAAATGCATGAAATATTTATTTGGGGCAATAAGTGAGTGTCTGCCTGGTCTTTTATTTAATTCTAAAAGTTTATTCCATATTACCCTTATGTCGTAGGCGATGCATCAGGTCAGAGTTCTAACTCAGCCAAACCGTTTCAACTATTTCGGCTGGTATCTTATCAATTTAAGCTGTAAGATTGTAATTTTCAAGGTTTGGTATTGGAAATGTTGGCTTGTCACTGTATACGAAAGACTTTACGTATCCCCAAATGTTTTTAAATTACATACATACACAATCGGTCATTGCAACCCTTCAGTCAGGATTACCGCCTAGCTTGTCACACTACTCAGTTGTGTGCGTTAATTTTATACGTGAGTGGCGGGATCTACAGTTTAACGTCAACTCCGAACGACAGATTTTTGAGAAACTTTTTCATGGCAGGTTTATTAACTCTCAGAGTTTTTGCCAGAAATCTACTGAGAGGAAGTTGCCGAAGAAATATTTTTCGTATTTCATTTTGTTAGAGATGTCTGACCTGTTATACGAACCCGGGCTTTACGGCTACTAGACTACGGCGACTTAATGTTTTTAAATTTCCATGATCTTAATGGTCACCGTCCAATTTTTTCATTTTTTTATAGTTTGACAAGTGGTACGGTTCAATGATACTGCTTTCCACAAACATCAATTAGTGTGTGCCTTTAAATGTGTATTGGCAGCTCTTGAGCTGTCTCGTTGTTTTTCTGATTTTGAACAAAATCATTCCTATGCAGAGCAAAGCGTTTCTTAATCTCTTAATAGAGAATTGTAAACCCTTTAGATACTAACTTGCTATCGATGCAAGTTATCGTTAAGGTATTAAGACTTCCAAGCTAATTACAGTCAATTTTTGATGGGTCTAGAAGGATATGCTTAACCTTGCATATCACACTTATTGTTGGCCAATTCCAATAATTTATTCTTGATTACTTCGTTTAAACGACTATTAATGAGAAAATGTCAAAATATGTATGATCGTTACTCCCAGTTGGAGCAGCTTATTCGAATATATTTTCAACACCATCAAAATCTAGTGACATATAACTGACGATTGCAATACTTCGAAGTTTCGATTATTAATCACATTAAATTGATATTTTTCTGCACAGATATTGTAATATATGCTTAGCAGCCTTGAAAATAGATTCAACAAGTCTAAAGGAAATTAAATTAATACTTCAGAACAAAGTAAATTTCTTAACTTAGAGTTTGTGTCTTGAGTCTTTTATTTCAAATTTTATTTTCCTCTTTTCTGGTAAAACACCTTAATTAACAACAATAGCGCAACATTAGAAACATATCTGATTTATAATATTTTCTATAAAAACTATAATTATCACACATATTTTTTTTATACTGAAAATAAAATCTATTATTAACGCAATTAGATTTCAACAACTTTAAAGCAGAGCATTAATGGTGATGTCGATTTATATGCAACCTTGTATGTATTTGAATTTAATTTATAGGAATCGTAGTAAATACATACATACATATAATGAAATTGATTTATTTGTAGTAAATAAGATGAGTTTGAAACGACAACACAACAAAGAAAATAACAAAATTAATATTTAAATCAATAGTTTGACTAGGCTAGGCTGGAGATTTCGGAAGTTTAACAATCATTAAATTGAGTTAATGAATCATTAGAAATGTATTTCATTTTTTTTTCTTTAAAGACAAACAAAATCAAGTGGGGGTTTCTTTTTAATCGTATCAAAATTTATTTCATAATTAATCATTGAATCAAACAAATATTTTTTATGTTTAATAATAATCGATTAAGCTTTTATTATGTATTAAGAAATAATTTATATAACCGTAAATTATAAAATAATATACATTATGCAAGAGAACTACACCTTGTATTGGTCTCGATTTTCACTACTTTTCGTTGAAGTATGATATCAAAGCCATAGGTCAGGTTAAATTGATAGTCTGCCAATAGCTGAGTTCATTGGTCACATTGTTATACTCCAATGAAAAGTGACTCATAGGGGTTCTCCTTAAAACAAAACATTTCATTGATGGCCAAGATGAAACAATAAATTTGTACAGCATCATAGCCAGATATACGAGTATATACACAACTCTTCAGAGTATTTTCCACGTATATCCCCGACAGAACTTTATGCAGTATCTTATTATAATACCTATGTATATATACATACATACATACATATGTACATATTTATTCATTAATATTACAGCACAGAAGTGTTAACATTCTATACCAGGCTAACTCCATCGAATAACAGAGACACTGTTAGTTTACTTTGCTTATAATTTTGTCTCCTTTCTGACTAACACTCCATTATGAGCATGAAATTAAATGTTCAAAAAGTTTATCACACAATGTTTAATAACTTTTGATTCCTGTAAGGTATACAGCATAGCTGTTATAAAGCATCTCCTTCTTCTTTTTATTTTAATTTGCTTTGTTTCAGTGTCATTACACATGCATAATTGGTGATGACAACCCTTCAGACAGGATTACCACCTAGCTTGTCGCAACACTTATGTTCTTTGTGTTAATTTTATTTACTCTTAGAGTTTTTGGCAGAAATCTGCTGAGTGTAAGTCGTCGGAGAGAGAAATATTTTTTCATATATCGTCCTGTTGGAGACCTGACCTTAGGTTTGACCCGTGGCCTCACATCTAATAAGCCAGCACACTACCTAGTAGACTACGGCGGCTTTCGTGTACCATTAGTCAAGTTTTTCCATGTGTTTTCCATGCAAACTCTGTAAAGGGACCTAACAGTCTTTGCCTAGAAACGACGACTCTTGTGAAAATGAATTATGACTGTTGGATGTAATTGTGCATCCTCTTATACCCCAAGGATTGAAACTGTGTAAAAACATTTGCAGGGAAATTTCCTTTAAATTTCCCTTTTTAATTATAAACAACCATGAAAAGTGGTGTATTTCCTAATATATGTATTTAGATCTTAAATGCTTGAGCTTGAACTCAAGTAGTCGCCGTAGTCTAGTAGGTAGTGTGTTCGCTTATTAGACGTAAAGCCTGGGTTCAAACCCCATGTCGGACATCAAAACGAAATATGAAAAAAAAATATTTCTTCGGAGACTTCCTCTCAGCAGATTTCTGGTAAAAACTCTGAGAGTTAATAAACCTGCCATGAAAAAGTTTCACAAAAAAATCTGTCATTCGGAGTCGATGTTAAACTGTAGGTCCTGCCAGTCACGTATAAAATTAACGCACACAACATGAGTGGTGTGAGAAGCTAGGCCGTAATCCTGACTGATGGGTTGCAATGGCCAATTATGTATGTATGTGAACTCAAGCATAACTACACCTTTATGCCACACCAATTATGAATGATTTCTGCGTAAAATCTATATTTTCTGCACTTAAACTGAAAAGCCTATTCTTCAATTGTCCTGTGTGAGTTCAGTTCGTTGTCATGATGTAGTCGTGAACCCTGAAGTCATGACCAAAATTCACTGTGATTTAATTTTTTTAATTTTGCTGACTATTGGCTATCGATTGAAAAGCTTTTTTAGACTATTATGGTTTCCTATAACTGTGAAAAAGTAGTGTGAAGACATTATTATACGTAGAGACATGCCTTTTGCATGTCTGTAGATATTTTTTTCCATATTTCGCAAGCATGTAAGAGGACAAATTTTACATTTCAGTACAGGTTATAGTTGTATAATATGTGCGATAGGATTTGCATTTTTTAATATTTAAATCCATACTTTGTGTATTAAAAGTTGTCCCCGATAAAAAATATTGATTTCTATTGCTTGTTTTCAAAAAATTTAATTTTCTTTTTTTATTTTGTTTCACAAACTATTCCCCAATTTATGTTTTTAAAGTGAATGAACTTCATTAATTTCTATTTAAAATATTTGAAATTCATCACATAATATAAACAATAAATATCACAAGAGATGTATGCTTAATTAAATTATTTATCCATTGTCTCTGACTAAATAAAAAATGCCTCTGATTGCAGTCGCAATAAAATTATGTTCACGTCTGCCTGTAGCTCTAAATAAAAATCAAAACAAAAAAATAAGAAAAAAGTGAAAATAACAACAACATAAACAAAAGCAGTCGTAAAACTTATTACAAATAAAATCCACTAAAAACACTTGACTAAAGTTGCTAAGAGAGAGAAAAAACATTTTTGCTTAAAGCTTTAATGTTATAGACGAAGTTGAGTTGGAAACTTTTTGTTTCATTTTATAAAACAAAAACAAACAAAAAACAATCTATGCTTGTTATGCATCTAAAACAAATGCATTTTGTATACGCACATATGGAATGTATATGCAGCCATACTTTATATACAAAATGTTGTGAATGTACGCACTATGCATATCAAATGTTAGAGGTGGTGCATTCAACCTGACTGCCTGCCTACCTGACTGCAAGTTTGTTAGAAAATTATTACCTCAGGGTAAAAGAAAAAAATAAAAAAAAACATAAAATTTTAATTAAATTCGTTTCTTAAATCCATAAGTGGTTTACGCAAGTTTTTTAATGTAAAATTTTGGAAAATTTTTATTACAATTTTCCGTTCACCTAAATTGATGATTTTACAATACCTAAACCATTTTAACGGGTTAAAGGAAATCGTTTTTTGGAACGACAACAACCAAAAGTTTTAAATTTTGGAAATTTTACGCACATATAATATACTCGTATTGCATAAACTATCTATAAGCCAATAGAAAAGTGTTATGTGGGCCAAGCCCAATTACATGGAGGTAATAATTTTTGTTTCGTTTTGTCACTTTCGATGGAAACTAAACTGCTTTTGAGAAATGATGGCAAAACTAAAAAAATAGTCATTTGAATGAGAAATATTAAAATTTTTACAACGAAAGTTATTTAGTCTATTTTGCAATTTTAAGGTTAGTAGGTATGTTGATAGGTTGGTTAGAGTGGTAGCTTTGATACTAAAATTTCCTTTATCCTTGATATCGATGGATGATAACTCCGTTAAGCTAACAAAGAATGGAGACAGAATGGTCAGTGACAAAGAAAATGGATTAAAGTTCCTTCTCTTCAGCAGACCCAGAATCTCGGCAAAAGTTGTTTTATGGGAACTGCACTCTTTCCGCGTGTCTTCTACTGACGCAGTGGAACCTGTAAGTAGGGACTGTAAGCATGGTCACATTGAAATAGAAACTTTAGTCGAAAATGATTTGATTATCATTACAACCCTTCAGTCAGGATTACGACCTAACTTCTCACACCACTTATGTTGTGTGTTAATTTTATAACATGCATGGCGGGACCTATAGTTTAGAGTCGACTCCGAATGACAGATTTTGAGACTTTTTTTAATGGCAGGTTTATTTACTCTCAGAGTTTTTGCCAGTATTCTGCTGAGAGGAAGTAACCGAAGAAATATCTTTTCATATTTCGTTTTGTTGAAGAGGTCTGATCTGGAGTTAGAACCGTGGTCTTACTGCGTACATACACATAATTGGGCATTACAACCCTTCAGTCAGGATTACGGCCTAGCTTCTCATACCACTCATATTGTGTGCGTTCATTTTATACGTGAGTGATCTTACTACCTTCTAGATTACATCGACCTCTTGGAATCCATGTTTTTCTTAACTGAATGTCATTAGATTGTTCAGCTATGTATTATTTTTTAAACTCAATCGGGTTATAGTAATTGGACCATTAATATGGAAAAGACGAATTTCAGAACACAATATGTTTTGAAAGTTCAGATAAAAAAATTTTAAATAAATTTTACAATTTTTTTTCTCTTTTTACTAGATAAACTAAAGACTTAAGCAACAAACTTGGTCTCCTCAACATTTCATAGTAGTTTGTTAAGAATACTTTTATAATTGCTTTAATTAAATAAAAAGTGTACTTTCAAAGGGGATTTTAAAAACTCTGAAGACTAAAATTTAATTTAGAAGATTTTTTTAATTTTTTATAGAAAAATTATTTTAAAAAAATACTTGATTTATTTGGATTTTTGATTTCATTATTATTACCGTAATTTTATATCAACATTTTTTTTCTCTCTTTTCTTGCTTTCAATAAAAGTCAAATTGATCCAATCATTCTGTTATTAAGTAACACATTATTGCATAATGAGATTTTCGTGTAGCTTGTGTTTACCTTAGAGGGACAAAGCATTTTGTAGTGGGCGTTTGTTTGATTATTTCAAAAATCATTTTTGACTCATACTTCAACTGACAGAATTTGGTCAAGTTGACAAACACATGACAAGCTCTCTATCCAAAATGCTTCTGTTTAACGAAAAGGTCATCACAATTGCCACAAACAATTTAAACACTTTAAACAGGATTACTGTATTTCATGCTCAATTTGTGTCTATGACTACTTCTCTTGATTTGTTAAGACATAAATTAATGGAATGGAGGAAGGTTAAAATTAAATAAAATTTTACATTGTATTTTACATAAATCAGACAGCAAGGGATTTTTATTTAAGTTTAATATTTATTTTTGGTGTCATTATTATTATTATTATTTGTTTATAAGTTCATAAATGTCATCTTGATAATGTCACCATGTTAATAATGTTTGTAATACTTTTATAAATTATTTGTTTGTAAAACCAACCAAAAATATTACAGCCACAAGAGAAATATACACCACCTTCAGGTGTTTTTCGAACATGTGTTTAACAACTATTGGTAAAACCACCATGTTTCTAAGGCTAATATGGGTGAAGTCTGTTATGGGTTTTAAAGAAAACATCATTTTAAATCTAAACATGAAATGAACTTTGAATTTTAATTTCTTTGCATAGTTTTCTTTAAATAAATGTTAAGTTGCAAATATAAAATTTTTTAATAATACATATACACTGCGCAGTAAAATTAAACACCAAACTTTAATTCTTTAGACAAAATTTAGAAAAACAGAAATAATCACAAAAAGAAAAAGATTCGGATTTTGGAAACAGGGAGAAAAACACAGGCGGTCATAAAGATGCAGTGTGTTGCAACCTCTATCCCTTTATCAGACCATATTTGACCACTATTAGGAAGCTAATGATGGTTTTAGGGATCCATTACGAAATCGTCTTAGAGATTTGTCTGATATAATCTTGAGATTCAGTTTGATTAATCGTTGCATAGAATTTTTTATTAATCTTAATCCTATTAAAGTTAAGATAAACATGAATGAATGTGAAGATAAATTCAAATTTGTAAAATTCAAGACACATCAAATTTTTAGCACAGACACATTTTTAGCGGAGACACATTTTTGGCGCTAGAGTAAAATTTTACATTAGCAAAACATTAACGATTTAACAGTACGCATCTGATAATGGGAACTTTTTTATGAGCTCATTAGAGAATATAAACCAGTTCCTGGAGTACAGAACATTGAAAAAATAGTTACATTGAAAATGATACGATTAGAGAGAAATAATAAAAAAGCATCATACCACTATTTGCAAATGGCAGTCCAAGGAGACCACTAACAAACCTTAGAGGTTTAGCTGAAAATTCCAGAAAAAGACTTTAAAAATTTCAATTATTTTCTTAAATTTCTCTAGAGTATCATAGGTCAAATCTGATAAAAATGACAATGCTCCTGCATGCCAATATAGACAAATGGCAGTGCTGTTCTTTAAAGTACCGTATTAGTGGTTTGCCAATAAAATTATTAGAATTCTAGAAAATGGTCTTTGAAACAATCCATTTTATGAAATTTCTCTAAGGGATCAGGAAATAAATATGGAATACTCTACTCCTATATCGGTGAGGCTGAATTATTAGTGGTGAGGCTGAAATAATTCTAGGATTTTGGAAAATTGGCTTTTTTTTTATTAAATTTCTCTAAAGAATCAAGGGTTATTTCTCAAAATTATGAAAATGCTCCTGTATGCCACCATACACAAATGGTGGTGCTACATTATACATTGCGAAGCCCTCTTAGGGATTTGGTTGACATAATCTTGAGATTTAGTTTCATTATACAAATTTTCCAGTGAAGCAGGTGGTTGATCTACTGTAGGCTGATAGGGTTGCTATTCTTCGTTTCCTACAAATGAAATCTATTGTTGTATTGAATGCCTTGGTGGAGAATTTAAAGAGGTTGATTTTAGAGCATTTTTTTATTGAATTATTTATTATTGAGGACTTTTATTTTTGAGAATTTGAAAATCATAATGATTTTGTATTCTAAAAAAACTAAAAATTGAATTACAGGAGTTTGCAACAGATATCAGCAATGAATGAAGTTTTTTCGTTACTCATAAGCACTCATGAAATTTTGAATATACAGAAGTAAGTAAACAATATTGAAATTTAACTACTCTGATTCATTCGTACTCAATACAACGTTGACTTATAAGTACAGGTTGCAATGAGTATGAGTACAATGTTGACATCAAACTCATTACATTCGAAATATGTTTGATTCATACGCCTACTCGTTCAGATTCATAAATTTAGGAAAATACTTATAATACCCATAAACAATTCGAGTGATTCGAATCATTCATCAAAATTTACAGCCTTAGTTGTTGTTGCATTTAAAAAAACAAAAAGACACATAAGCAAAAAAGGCAGCGCAGCAAGCAGAGCAAACACACTACCATTTAGTCAATGTTTTAGTGTTCGTACGCGAATTATACTTATTTTGTGATTTTTGTCAATGTTGAGTAAAGAAGAGTCGAAATCAACAACATCATGCGTATTGTTAAGTATGAGTACGATGAATAGTTCAAACTTTGAATATGAGTAATATGAGCATGATATTAAAATAAGTATGAATGCGTAGAGTGCGTTCGCTTATTAGACGTAAGGCCCCGGGTTCGAGCCCCAGGCTAGACATCAAAAAAGAAATATGAAAGAAAAATATTTCTTCGGCGACTTCCTTTCAGCAGATGTTTGGCAAAAATTCTGAAAGTAAATAAAATTGCCATGAAAAGTTTCTCAAAAAAAAAAAAAAAAAGAAAAATAAATCTGTCGTTCGGAGTCGACGTTAAACTGTAGGTCCCGCCACTCAAGTATAAAATTAAGGCCATAATCCTGACTGAAGGGTTGTAATGGCCAATTATGTATGTATGTATGAATGCGTATAAGTATCAGAAATTATGAGTATGATTAAATTCTTCTCATCTTTTTGAATACTCATTGCTGATCTCTGGTTTGCAATCATGTTCATGAACTAAACCCTTCTGACTGATAATATAATTTTGTGTTTTCAAATAAACGGTGTGTTTTTAGTTAAATTAACGACTAATTTTATAAAAAAAAATGCTGAGACTGCAAATAATAGGAGGGTTTTTTATAGTGTTTATTGCATAATGCACATGTTAAAGATGAGCCCACATTTTAAATGTCAGGTACAAATAATTTTAAATACTAAAAATGGATTGGTATTTAAAGAAGATTTCAGTTTTTTTAAAGGAATATAATGCAATTAACAAAATGTTAAAACATATATTGTACTGAAACTTTTCCTATCTACATTTGGAGGAACAACTTTTCATTCTTAGCTTAATAAAATTAATTTTTTTAAATAAATGTTTAAGTTTAGTAGTGAGTCATTTTTAAAGATTTTAATTAATTAATTAAAACCACCACACCATACATACAAACCACATAATTTACATTCTATAAACCAAACATCATCCGCTTTAATATCCGCTAATTTTTTAAATTCTTTTTTTTTCTTCTATTTTGTTTCAAATATAAAGTTGAAATATAAAGAAATTTGCAAGGCAAATTAGAACATGTCCAGCAATTAAAAGTAAAAAACATTAAACATTTTATTTTTCTTTATAACCCTAATTAAAGTTTAATTATAAAATTTATTTGAAATTTTTTTCTGATCTGTTTTTTTATATTTTTGTTATTGTTGTCTTGTATCAATTATTAGCTAGACTACTAGACTTTTAAGAAAATAATATACATACTAACACAGTAAATAACAATTTTACTAATAAAATAAATCTATCGACACCTGTTTTAATTGTAAACAAAAAAAAACAACATCAACAACTTAATATATCATAGTAAAAATAAAACAGTCAATAGCAACATTATTTATTTAATAGTAAGCAAGAGATTGTTTATGTGATAATAAATAAAAACTAGATCGTATTCAAATAATATTCATGTTTTTTTGTTTTTTATTTATAAATTAAAATACGCAGGTCTAGTTGAAGCCTATACGACTGGCAACTAAATCACGTTTTTACATACAAATTTACAACAACAAAAAATTAATGCTTTACTTTAAAACACCTTTAAATATACTCGTACCTACATTTAAAACAAAAAAAAGTTCTTTAACATTCAAACTTTCAAAAGTTGTTAATAACAAGGCCATTTACTGAAACATTTTAAAAGAAGTCTGGTTTATAGTGAGAAATCGTTGGCGTGTATGAGTATGAAGCAGACAACGAAAAAACGTCATTCAGTTTAATGCCATCTTTTCATTTAAAGATAAAATTCATAAAAGAAATCAAATCATATTTTTCGTAAAACAAAAAATAGCAACAAAACTCAAACAGCTTCAAGTTTTCTTCAAAATTTTCAAGGACAATATACAGAAAACTTCAATATTTTTCCTTCCATCATAGCCAAACTGAAACAAAACTTATTCACACAAATTGCAAGAAGAAGTTGCATACTGTAAATGCCTATATTCTTACACTTCCAAAAAATCTTTGAATTTAAAATAAAAACAAAACAAAAAACATTTATAAATTGCTTTTTATGAAAAAAAACAAAAGACTTAAGACACAAGCGTTTTTTTTATGCTCGCATCAGTATGAAAACAAAAGACTTAAGACAAAAGTATTTTGTTAATCACTTTATTACAGTGTACGTGTATGTCGATGATTGTTACTAAACACTTAAAACCACATAATTTCAATTCCAATTAAAATACACATTTATGTTAACACCAAATCATTGCATGAATCAGCTCTTTATCTGTCAAAACCATGTAGTATAAGTAATTATATTGATTCCTTCCGTATATTTGCTCATTTATGAGCATAACTAGGTCATCGCTTTTAAAGAAAAAGTGCCCATTTAATCGAATTTAAATTAAAACGATACAAAATTTATTCTAAAGGTTATACTACTTAGAAACAAAAACTTGGTAGAAGTCGTAACATTACACAAGCATTGGGTTCCAGCCAAACTTTAAGTGTCCCGGCCGAGGTCAGCCAGCAAGTATGCTAGTATGGCTAGCTAGCAGGCCAGGCATAGGTGGATAGCAGGTTAGTATAGCTAGCTACCTAGAAAGCAGGCTACTATAGCTCGTTAGTATAGTTGGCCAACAGGGTAGTATAGCCATCTAGCCAGCTGTACTAGCCAGCTTTACTAGCTATGCTAGCCAGCTATACTGGCCTGCTAGCCAGCTGTAGTAGCCTGCTAGCCAGCTGTAGTAGCGTGCTAGCCAGCTATACTAGCCTGCTAGTCAGCAATACTAGCCTGCTAGTCAGCTATAATAGCCTGCTAGCAAGTAATACTAGCATTCTAGCCAGCTATACTATCCTGGTGGCCAGCTATACTAACTGCCTAGCTATAATAACCAGCTAACTATAATAACCAGCTAATTATACTAAACAGCTGTCCGCTATACTAGCCAGCTGTCCGCTATACTAGCCAGCTGTCCGCTATACTAGCCAGCTAGCCCTATACTAGCCAGCTAGCCCTATACTAGCCAGATAGCGCGCTATTCTAGCCAGCTAGCCCGCTATACTAGCCAGCTAGCCCGCTATACTAGCCAGCTAGCCCGCTATACTAGCCAGCTAGCCCTATACAACAAAGCCAACAAAGCCAGCTATTCTAGCCAGCTAGCCAGCTATTCTAGCCAGCTAGCCCGCTATACTAGCCAGCTAGCCCGCTATACTAGCCAGCTAGCCCGCTATACTAGCCAGCTAGCCCGCTATACTTTTTTTTTTCACGCCGAGGAGGGGTGAATGTTCCTAACCGCCGGAAGTCGTCACATCCTCCGTGTGTGGGGCCTTCACCCACTAAACTCCCCCCCCCCCCCCTCGTCTCGTGGACTTGTGCCCACTCCTATGGGCCCTATACTAGCCAGCTAGCCCTATACTAGCCAGATAGCGCGCTATTCTAGCCAGCTAGCCCTATTCTAGCCAGCTAGCGCGCTATACTAGCCAGCTAGCGCGCTATTCTAGCCAGCTAGCGCGCTGTTCTAGCCAGCTAGCCCGCTATACTAGTCAGATAGCACGCTATTCTAGCCAGATAGCACGCTATTCTAGCCAGCTAGCCCTATACTAGCCAGCTAGTCCTATACTAGCCCTATACTAGCCAACTAGCCCGCTATACTAGCCAGCTAGCCCGCTACACTAGCCAACTAGCCCGCTATACTAGCCAGCTAGCCCGCTACACTAGCCAGCTAGCGCGCTATACTAGCCAGATAGCCCGGTACACTAGCCAGCTAGCGCGCTATACTAGCCAGCTAACCCGCTATACTAGCCAGCCAGCCCTATACTGGCCAGCTAGTTCGCTATACTAGCCAGCTAGCCCTATACTAGCCAGCTAGCCCGCTATACTAGCCAGCTAGCCCGCTATACTAGCCAGCTAGCCCGCTATACTAGCCAGCTAGCCCGCTATACTAGCCAGCTAGCCCGCTATACTAGCCAGCTAGCCCTATACTAGCCAGCTAGCGCGCTATTCTAGCCAGCTAGCCCGCTATACTAGCCAGCTAGCCCGCTATACTAGCCAGCTAGCCCGCTATACTAGCCAGCTAGCCCGCTATACTTTTTTTTTCACGCCGAGGAGGGGTGAATGTTCCTAACCGCCGGAAGTCGTCACATCCTCCGTGTGTGGGGCCTTCACCCACTAAACTCCCCCCCCCCCCCCCTCGTCTCGTGGACTTGTGCCCACTCCTATGGGCCCTATACTAGCCAGCTAGCCCTATACTAGCCAGATAGCGCGCTATTCTAGCCAGCTAGCCCTATTCTAGCCAGCTAGCGCGCTATACTAGCCAGCTAGCGCGCTATTCTAGCCAGCTAGCGCGCTGTTCTAGCCAGCTAGCCCGCTATACTAGTCAGATAGCACGCTATTCTAGCCAGATAGCACGCTATTCTAGCCAGCTAGCCCTATACTAGCCAGCTAGTCCTATACTAGCCCTATACTAGCCAACTAGCCCGCTATACTAGCCAGCTAGCCCGCTACACTAGCCAACTAGCCCGCTATACTAGCCAGCTAGCCCGCTACACTAGCCAGCTAGCGCGCTATACTAGCCAGATAGCCCGGTACACTAGCCAGCTAGCGCGCTATACTAGCCAGCTAACCCGCTATACTAGCCAGCCAGCCCTATACTGGCCAGCTAGTTCGCTATACTAGCCAGCTAGCCCTATACTAGCCAGCTAGCCCGCTATACTAGCCAGCTAGCCCGCTATACTAGCCAGCTAGCCCGCTATACTAGCCAGCTAGCCCGCTATACTAGCCAGCTAGCCCTATACTAGCCAGCTAGCCCTATACCAGCCAGCTAGCCCGCTATACAAGCCAGCTAGTCCATTATACTAGCCAGCTAGCCCGCTAGCCCGCTATACTAGCCAGCTAGCCCGCTATACTAGCCAGCTAGCGCGCTATACTACCCAGCTAGCGCGCTATACTAGGAAGCTAACCCGCTACAATAGCCAGCTAGCGCGCTATACTAGCCAGCCCGCTATACTAGCCAGCCAGCCCTATACTGGCCAGCTAGCTCGCTATACTGGCCAGCTAGCTCGCTATACTGGCCAGCTAGCTCGCTATACTGGCCAGCTAGTTCGCTATAGTAGCCAGCTAGCGCGCTATTCTAGCCAGCTAGCCCCCTATACTAGCCAACTAGCCCTATACTAGCCAGCTAGCCCTATACTAGCCAGATAGCGCGCTATTCTAGCCAGCTAGCCCGCGATACTAGCCAGCTAGCCCGCTATACTAGCCAGCTAGCCCTATACTAGCCAGCTGGCCCTATACTAGCCAGCTAGCCCTATACTAGCCAGCTAGCCCTATACTAGCCAGCTAGCCCTATACTAGCCAGCTAGCCCTATACTAGCCAGCTAGCCCGCTATACAAGCCAGCTAGCCCGCTATACTAGCCAGCTAGCCCGCTATACTAGCCAACTAGCCCTATTCTAGCCAGCTAGCCCGCTATACTAGCCAGCTAGCCCGCTATACTAGCCAGCTAGCCCGCTATATTAGCCAGCTAGCCCGCTATATTAGCCAGCTAGCCCGCTATACTAGCCAGCTAGCCCTATACTAGCCAGCTAGTCCTATACTAGCCAGCTAGTCCTATACTAGCCAACTAGCCCTATACTAGCCAACTAGCCCTATACTCGCCAGCTAGCCCTTTACCAGCCAGCTAGCCCGCTATTCTAACCAGCTAGCCCGCTATACTAGCCAGCTAGCCCGCTATACTAGCCAGCTAGCCCTATACTAGCCAGCTAGTCCTATACTAGCCCTATACTAGCCAGCTAGCCCTATACTAGCCAGCTAGCCCGCTATACAAGCCAGCTAGCCCGCTATACAAGCCAGCTAGCCCTATACTGGCCAGCTAGCTCGCTATACTGGCCAGCTAGCGCGTTATTCTAGCCAGTTAGCGCGCTATTCTAGCCAGCTAGCCCTATACTAGCCAGCTAGTCCTATACTAGCCAGCTAGTCCTATACTAGCCAGCTAGCCCGCTATGCTAGCCAGCTAGCCCTATACTAGCCATCTGGCCCGCTATACTAGCCAGCTAGCCCGCTATACTAGCCAGCTAGCCCGCTATACTAGCCAGCTAGCCCTATACCAGCCAGCTAGCCCGCTATACTAGCCAGCTAGCCCGCTACACTAGCCAGCTAGCGCGCTATACTAGCCAGCTAGCCCGCTACACTAGCCAGCTAGCTCGCTACACTAGCCAGCTAGCGCGCTATACTAGCCAGCTAGCCCGCTATACTAGCCAGCCAGCCCTATACTGGCCAGCTAGCTCGCTATACTGGCCAGCTAGTTCGCTATACTAGCCAGCTAGCGCGCTATTCTAGCCAGTTAGTGCGCTATTCTAGCCAGCTAGCCCGCTATACTAGCCAGCTAGCCCTATACTAGCCAGCTAGCCCTATACTAGCCAGCTAGCCCGCTATACTAGCCAGTTAGCCCGCTACACTAGCCAGCTAGCGCGCTATACTAGCCAGCTAGCCCGCTACACTAGCCAGCTAGCCCGCTATACTAGCCAGCCAGCCCTATACTGGCCAGCTAGCTCGCTATACTAGCCAGCCAGCCCTATACTGGCCAGCTAGCTCGCTATACTAGCCAGCTAGCCCTATACCAGCCAGCTAGCCCTATACCAGCCAGCTAGCCCTATACTAGCCAGCTAGCCCGCTATACTAGCCAGCTAGCCCGCTATACTAGCCAGCTAGACCGCTACACTAGCCAGCTAGCGCGCTATACTAGCCAGCTAGCCCGCTACACTAGCCAGCTAGCCCTATACCAGCCAGCTAGCCCTATACTAGCCAGCTAGCCCGCTATACTAGCCAGCTAGCCCGCTATACTAGCCAGCTAGACCGCTACACTAGCCAGCTAGCGCGCTATACTAGCCAGCTAGACCGCTACACTAGCCAGCTAGCGCGCTATACTAGCCAGCTAGCCCGCTACACTAGCCAGCTGGCGCGCTATACTAGCCAGCTAGCCCGCTATACTAGCCAGCCAGCCCTATACTGGCCAGCTAGTCCTATACTAGCCCTATACTAGCCCGCTATACTAGCCAGCTAGCCCGCTACACTAGCCAACTAGCCCGCTATACTAGCCAGCTAGCCCGCTACACTAGCCAACTAGCCCGCTATACTAGCCAGCTAGCCCGCTACACTAGCCAGCTAGCGCGCTATACTAGCCAGCTAGCCCGGTACACTAGCCAGCTAGCGCGCTATACTAGCCAGCTAACCCGCTATACTAGCCAGCCAGCCCTATACTGGCCAGCTAGTTCGCTATACTAGCCAGCTAGCCCTATACTAGCCAGCTAGCCCTATACTAGCCAGCTAGCCCGCTATACTAGCCAGCTAGCCCGCTATACTAGCCAGCTAGCCCGCTATACTAGCCAGCTAGCCCGCTATACTAGCCAGCTAGCCCGCTATACTAGCCAGCTAGCCCGCTATACTAGCCAGCTAGCCCGCTATACTAGCCAGCTAGCCCTATACTAGCCAGCTAGCCCTATACCAGCCAGCTAGCCCGCTATACAAGCCAGCTAGTCCATTATACTAGCCAGCTAGCCCGCTAGCCCGCTATACTATCCAGCTAGCGCGCTATACTACCCAGCTAGCGCGCTATACTAGCCAGCTAGCCCGGTACACTAGCCAGCCAGCCCGCTATACTAGCCAGCCAGCCCTATACTGGCCAGCTAGCGCGCTATTCTAGCCAGTTAGCGCGTTATTCTAGCCAGCTAGCCCACTATACTAGCCAACGAGCCCTATACTAGCCAGCTAGCTCGCTATTCTAGCCAGCTAGCCCGCTATTCTAGCCAGCTAGCCCGCTATTCTAGCCAGCTAGCCCGCTATTCTAGCCAGCTAGCCCGCTATTCTAACCAGCTAGCCCGCTATACTAGCCAGCTAGCGCGCTATACTACCCAGCTAGCGCGCTATACTAGGAAGCTAACCCGCTACAATAGCCAGCTAGCGCGCTATACTAGCCAGCCCGCTATACTAGCCAGCCAGCCCTATACTGGCCAGCTAGCTCGCTATACTGGCCAGCTAGTTCGCTATACTAGCCAGCTAGCCCGCTATATTAGCCAGCTAGCCCGCTATATTAGCCAGCTAGCCCGCTATACTAGCCAGCTAGCCCTATACTAGCCAGCTAGTCCTATACTAGCCAGCTAGTCCTATACTAGCCAACTAGCCCTATACTAGCCAACTAGCCCTATACTCGCCAGCTAGCCCTATACCAGCCAGCTAGCCCGCTATACTAGCCAGCTAGCCCGCTATTCTAACCAGCTAGCCCGCTATACTAGCCAGCTAGCCCGCTATACTAGCCAGCTAGCCCTATACTAGCCAGCTAGTCCTATACTAGCCCTATACTAGCCGGCTAGCCCTATACTAGCCAGCTAGCCCGCTATACAAGCCAGCTAGCCCGCTATACAAGCCAGCTAGCCCTATACTGGCCAGCTAGCTCGCTATACTGGCCAGCTAGCGCGTTATTCTAGCCAGTTAGCGCGCTATTCTAGCCAGCTAGCCCTATACTAGCCAGCTAGCCCTATACTAGCCAGATAGCGCGCTATTCTAGCCAGATAGCGCCAGCTAGCCCGCGATACTAGCCAGCTAGCCCGCTATACTAGCCAGCTAGTCCTATACTAGCCCTATACTAGCCAGCTAGTCCTATACTAGCCAGCTAGCCCTATACTAGCCAGCTAGTCCTATACTAGCCAGCTAGCCCTATACTAGCCAGGTAGTCCTATACTAGCCAGCTAGCCCTATACTAGCCAGCTAGTCCTATACTAGCCAGCTAGTCCTATACTAGCCAGCTAGCCCGCTATGCTAGCCAGCTAGCCCTATACTAGCCATCTGGCCCGCTATACTAGCTAGCTAGCCCGCTATACTAGCCAGCTAGCCCTATACCAGCCAGCTAGCCCGCTATACTAGCCAGCTAGCCCGCTACACTAGCCAGCTAGCGCGCTATACTAGCCAGCTAGCCCGCTACACTAGCCAGCTAGCCCGCTACACTAGCCAGCTAGCGCGCTATACTAGCCAGCTAGCCCGCTATACTAGCCAGCCAGCCCTATACTGGGCAGCTAGCTCGCTATATTGGCCAGCTAGTTCGCTATACTAGCCAGCTAGCGCGCTATTCTAGCCAGTTAGTGCGCTATTCTAGCCAGCTAGCCCGCTATACTAGCCAGCTAGCCCTATACTAGCCAGCTAGCCCTATACTAGCCAGCTAGCCCTATACTAGCCAGCTAGCCCGCTATACTAGCCAGTTAGCCCGCTACACTAGCCAGCTAGCGCGCTATACTAGCCAGCTAGCCCGCTACACTAGCCAGCTAGCCCGCTATACTAGCCAGCCAGCCCTATACTAGCCAGCCAGCCCTATACTGGCCAGCTAGCTCGCTATACTAGCCAGCCAGCCCTATACTGGCCAGCTAGCTCGCTATACTAGCCAGCTAGCCCTATACCAGCCAGCTAGCCCTATACCAGCCAGCTAGCCCTATACTAGCCAGCTAGCCCGCTATACTAGCCAGCTAGCCCGCTATACTAGCCAGCTAGCCCGCTATACTAGCCAGCTAGACCGCTACACTAGCCAGCTAGCGCGCTATACTAGCCAGCTAGCCCGCTACACTAGCCAGCTAGCGCGCTATACTAGCCAGCTACACTAGCCAGCTAGCCCGCTACACTAGCCAGCTGGCGCGCTATACTAGCCAGTTAGTGCGCTATTCTAGCCAGCTAGCCCGCTATACTAGCCAGCCAGCCCTATACTGGCCAGCTAGCTCGCTATACTGGCCAGCTAGTTCGCTATACTAGCCAGCTAGCGCGCTATTCTAGCCAGTTAGTGCGCTATTCTAGCCAGCCAGCCCGCTATACTAGCCAGCTAGCCCTATACTAGCCAGCTAGCCCTATTCTAGCCAGCTAGCCCTTTACTAGCCAGCCAGCCCTATACTAGCCAGCTAGCCAGCTACACTAGCCAGCTAGCCAGCTACACTAGCCAGCTAGCCCGCTACACTAGCCAGCTAGCGCGCTATACTAGCCAGCTAGCCCGCTACACTAGCCAGCTAGCGCGCTATACTAGCCAGCTACACTAGCCAGCTAGCCCGCTACACTAGCCAGCTGGCGCGCTATTCTAGCCAGTTAGTGCGCTATTCTAGCCAGCTAGCCCGCTATACTAGCCAGCCAGCCCTATACTGGCCAGCTAGCTCGCTATACTGGCCAGCTAGTTCGCTATACTAGCCAGCTAGCGCGCTATTCTAGCCAGTTAGTGCGCTATTCTAGCCAGCCAGCCCGCTATACTAGCCAGCTAGCCCTATACTAGCCAGCTAGCCCTATTCTAGCCAGCTAGCCCTTTACTAGCCAGCCAGCCCTATACTAGCCAGCTAGCCCGCTATACAAGCCAGCTAGCCCTATACTAGCCAGCTAGCCCGCTATACAAGACAGCTAACCCGCTACACTAGCCAGCTAGCCCGCTACAATAGCCAGCTAGCGCGCTATACTAGCCAGCTAGCGCGCTATACTACCCAGCTAGCCCGCGATAGTAGCCAGCAAGCGCGCTATTAGCCAGCTAGCGCGCTATTGTAGCTGTACTAGCCAGCTGTACTTGCCGGCTAACCAGCTTGCCCACTATACAAGCTGTTAGCCAGCTATACTAGCCTGCTAGCCAACTGTACAAGCCTGTTTGCCAGCTATGCTAACTACACTAGCCAGCTGTTAACACAACATTCGCTGTAATAAAAGAAGATAACTGTTATAGCTAAGTTTACACACATCACTTTTTAAATACCTAGAGTATGAATACAATCATAGATGTTGTTCTAGAATACCGGGACATTGCAGTTTGTCCCTTTACTTGGAAATATGGATATGTAAGTAGTAAGTGTAATCTAACTGCTGATAACCTTCAGTAATGCAGTCAGAAATAAGTGTGTGATGAAAATATTAAAAATGTTAATTTCGTTCTAATTTTCCCCTCCAAAATTTGTAGTTGGTTACGCACCTGCTGTTAACTAATCTTCAGCGCTGACTTATTTCCTTACTTCCTTTTCCTTTTCTTTATTTAATCGCTTATTACAACGCCCTTTTGTTAGGGGCGCTGTTGGCTAGTGACTAGAAATTTAAAAGTGCATCGATGTATATTGGATTCATTATTGTAAACCTGAAATGCAACGAATGAACGCATAAGTCAAATGTTTACTCCACCAAGGAAATGGTCTTTGTATACGGTGGGACAAGAGTAATACCATCGATGATGGACCATTTGAATGGGTAAAAAAGGTATCTGCATAAACAAATGATTCCTTTAAAGCGTCAATAACTTTGAAATATTCGACTAGACATAAAGTCTTAATGTCGACGCTCGGCCATATTTTACAAGACCAGTTCAAAACTATTGTTTAATGTAAGAACATGTGTAGCCAAAGGCGAATTGGATAGACTTTACAAAGGGTGTAGTAAATAAAATCTTTATTACAACGCCTCAAATGGCCTTTGCTTTCTGTGGTGACTGCCAATTTAATTAAAACTGGGTTTTAGTCGCCGAAGAAATATATTTTCTCATATTTTCGTTTTGATGTCTGACCTGGGTTTTGAACCGTGGCTTCACGCGTAATAAGCTACTAGCCTACGACGACTACATGCATTTTATCCACGAATAAAACTTTCAACTTTTTTGAAACCTTAATACATTACTGTAGAACTACATTTTTTCATTGCTTCTATAAAACAGTATTCAGTATTATTTCTTTGTAAGTTGATACACTTTTCACTGTACTACATCTTCGATACCCTAGTTTTTAGTAGGAACGGTCTATAATCTCCAAATCAATTTCAAATCTCATACCACTGCTTCAATTAAGTTTAGAAATAGATAATAATTCAAGATTTCGAATTAAAAAAAAAGTCATCGACCAAAAAGTGCAAGTCATCGACCAGAAAATGCAAGCCATCGACCAAAAAATGCAAGTCATCGACCAAAAAGTGCAAGTCCTTCACCAAAAAATGCAAGTAATCAACCAAAAAGTGCAAGTAATCAAAAATGCAAGTCATCGACCAAAAAGTGCAATTCATTGACCAAAAAATGCCAGTCATTGACCAAAAAATGCAAGTATCGACGATACAAAATTCAAGTCATCGACCAGAAAAATGCCAGTCATCAACAACAAAAACGCTAGTCATTATAGAATTTGCACTTTCTTTCGCAAAAAAGGGTGTAGTAAATAAAATCTATACTACAACGGGATCTAATAAGCTAATTTAATTAAACCTGGATTTGAGTCGACGAAGAAATATCTTTTTCTCATATGTTCGTTTTGATGTCTGACCAGGGTTTTGAACAGTGGCTTCACGTCTAATAAGCCAACACACTACCTACTAGACCACGACGACTACATGCATTCTATTCACGAAACCTTACTGGACAACTATATTTGAGTGAAAATTTGTTCATCGTTAATCTAAGGCTCTATGACAAGTACAATGTACAAGATTTAAATGAAATACATTTTTTGTTTTTTTTTCTCTGAGTTTAGAGCGGAAGGAAATCGTCTATTCTCGTTGTTATTAATCGTAATGGCAATTATATTCATAGAGCTTAAATCCTTTATTCGTAATCAAGAAAACAAAAAAAAAAAAAGAATGATTTATATAAGAAAATATAATATTTCACAGTAAAACAGTAAAAGCAATGACAAATGAAATCACTGTGACAGCCCCAGTATTAAAAAGAAAATTTATCTGGCAAATATGTATGCAAGTTTTCCTAAAAACAAAACCAAACCCTTATGTTGGCATTACCATAAACTATTAACACTTCCCTAGATTGTGTATACGATATGCATAATACAGTATATTTATTACATACATACTTACATATGTATGTATATTATTAATGCATGCATATAAGCATTTATACATTACTTCTCTGCTAACAAAATGGAACGCCATACGACGCAAAACGAAATGTTGTGTGTGTGTTTTCCTGCCATAAATCTTTCGACACATTTCTTTATTGAATAATAAAATAATTTCTCTATTGCTAGTATTATTATTAACACAATAGTTTAACTAAATAATAACAAAAGTTTGGAAAAAAAAATTAAATAAATTAAGGAAATGTATAATCACGTATTTGTGCTAGTTTTTGTTTTGTTCATATTGCTGCTGTTATTGGGTATTTCAATCATAATAAATTACAAATATTAGAAGGAGATTAAATTTGATTAAACGGAAAATTATTTTCAACACACTTGAAACAAAAATCAATTGAATTTTATGAAATATTTGTAAATTTAGATTAAAAGAAATAAGAAGAAAATTTATTAAAAAAAATTTAAAAAAAAGTATGTTAATAATGCATTACTTATGTTGTTTTTCATTTTTTCCTTTTTTTCTTTCTACAGATTGCAATTAAAAAAAATACGTACGTAAAAACGCAAAAACAAAAATAATTGAAAAGAAATGAAAATGTTTTTAAACAAAAGGAAAATTTACTTTCTAAAAACCACTCTTTCTTACCATTTTCATAAAGAAAAATGTTTGTGTATATCCAACTGATAGCGAGACTTGATTGCATACTTTTACGAAACAGTAACAATAACGAAAGGAAAAAAAAGAAACAAAACAGACAATAATTTGCCGCAAAAAGTAGTTACATTACGTTACAAATAAATTGTTTTTATTTCTGTTTTTCTTTTCATTTTTTTTTATAAAAAAAACCGTATTTTATATGATTAAAAACAAAAACAACCCAACTAAATAAGGTAAGTTGAATAGAAAAACCAAGTGAATGTAACACCAAAAAATCTACAAAGATAATCACAAGTTTTTTTGTAATTGACATAAAAAAAATCTTATCAAAAATTTCCACAAAGAATCATAAAAATAATACAAAAATTTGTTCACACTTTAAAATACTTTCGCATAATTAACAAACAAACAAAAAGACTTAAGACACATGCGTTATTTCATAAGGATCTCATGCCAAAACAAAACATAAAAACAAAAGACTTAAGACACATACTGCACTGTTATTATTATGCCAACCAGTAATGCTCTATTTTTAGATTAAGATAACACGCTTAAATATTCACAAATATTTCTATATGATAAAATATGCTTTAAAAGAATAATTTTTAGGATATACTATGTTCAAACATGTACTTTTATTGAGCCAATATTCGATTATTTGAGTACAATATTTTAAGTGTTCAGATATAATATAAGCAATATTCATTTGACAGCTGGTAAACAAAGCAGCTGGTTGTTTCTTTTTGTCGTTGTTGATATTTGGATTGTCAAATATCAACAGAAAGCGTTCGGAAAACTGTAATATGCTCACTGAACGTACTTATGACAATGCTGCATTTTATGTTTTACACATATAACAATTTGTGTATTTATTGCGCAATAATTAATTGTAACTTTATATGAAATATTGAGCTCAATAATGGAGTTTATTGCGATTTACGCAATAAAGGTGCATATGTGAACATAGTATTAGACGAGATAAAACAGTTTATAAAATAATTATATTGCGAGGGCCATATAACGTAAAAATAATAGAAAAATCACTCAATTTCATCCCAAATTTCACAGGAAAATTAAAAAATTTTTTAAGACAGAAATAATCAACAGTAGATGCAGTTAAGCATTTAATAATACATATATATTCAACAAAGTTCTTACCAAGGCAAGGGAAGAAGAATTTTAACTAAAACCCACTGAAATGTATGGCCAGAAACGAGATAAAAATGATCTTAAAAATAAAAGCGATTGATATGTTTTTCGTTAGATTTAGAGTGTTGAACTGTTTCACCACAAGCACCAAGAATAGAAAAAGGTAAGTTTGAAAATCGGAATACGCACATAAATGTCATGAAATGTTTGATGACTGGAGATTATTATTAATTATATTTTTTTTTTTTTAATATACGACTAACACTCAAGGAGATCCTCTTCATTGGAGCTAGAAATGTTGTGTTCGGATAGAGACTATTTTACTTATGCACATTATTTTAGGAAATGTTGTCAGGTATAGCTGATTTGAAATAAAAACAAATCAATTTATAGCTCAAAATTGAGAATTTTTACTATGCTCTATGAATCACTATTTCCCTCTTCAGATATTTAAGGAAGTAAATATTATATTCTATCATGATGATGTTCTGTGAATATTATGAACTGTTATGATAGTATTTGAGAGAATGATAAAACATATCAATGGTAAGCAACTAACAAATGAGTTTCAGGAGTAACAGTTTTTGTGCCGACCAAAATGAACACTCTAAGAATTATAAATATTTGTGAAATGTAAGCAGAAAAAAAAATTGATTCTATTCATAGAGCCTAGGTTTTTGCTTCGTGCCATAGGTAACGAGGAACTTTGGGCAAAAACCAAAGTTGGCGATCTAAAATCAAAATTTTGTAGAAGAAAGGCCGATCATTGCATTCGAAAACCTACTAACTTAACAGAAAATTACTTCGTGACAAACAAACGCACAAAATTGCAGACGAAGTAGCCTAGATAAAATATTCAAGAACATCAGAGAACTAAAACAGAAAGCAACGCGTTGAAAAAGATGAATGTAACTAATTGAAGAGCTATTTCCGTAGAGACAGTTCATAATAGAAAAATAATGAACAAGACGAGTAGAAATCCATATATTCTGACTAAGAATAAATTTATATTAAAGCAGCCTTCGTTTTACAGTTCAAAACAGCTAAAATATGCTAAATGTAAACCGCAAAAGGCTAAAGTTGACATTATTGGTTGTATTGTATACTTTAATCACATTAAAGACTTAAGAAACATGCGCGTATATTATTTGAAATATTTACCCCACATACTACATACCACAGTGAGGGTGAAAGAGCGAGAGAGTAATAAACTATGCTCTTTGCAAAGCAAAATAAACACCATTAAGCCATGAGGGTGTATGCATATGATTAATATAAAAGACTTAAGACACATACTTCAATCAGAATTATTTTGATTTTGTTTTTTAATACAATTTTCTGACGTTGTTTTTAAATCATTATTTAAGTAAAAAAAGAAACAAAAACATTAAAAACTACTTAAAAAATGCCAAACAATACTTAATTCTGTTAAATAAGAATTGTTGTAACAGTTGTTTTATTTTTGAAACTTCCTGACTACAAGTGTTTTTTTTCGTGTTAAAGCAAGTGTGTGCGTATGCATTTGGAGGTTAAGCTGTTTAAGTTTATTTCTCCATATTTGCATAATATTTATGATTTATTTAATACAGAATTGCCATTGTATTCTGTATCAAGAAGCGTTTATATACACAAAAAAAAATCCTACAATTAAAAATAATTTTCGTGTACAGCGGCAGCCTACTTGCAAATAATTTAAATGTGATAACGTATGAATGTATGTATAAACAATGTTTTGTTTTTTTTTTGTTTCTTTTTAAATTAACATATACAAATAATAATAATTAGCAACAACGTTTTTTTTTTGTTTCTTTAAACGGCCTTGACTTATGGTTGATAAAATAATAAAAACAAAAAACCGTGTAACAATAAATATTTAAACAAATGAAAATAAAAATTCAATAAATTACAAAGAGAAGGAGAGAAAAAAACTATTAAAATAGTTGACAACTTTTGCAAAAAGAAAAAAAATTTAATGATGTGTTGGCTGTCTGAAATAAATATTAAAATATGATATCTTAAAAAAATATATAAATTTTTAGGTTTCAACGAAAAATCAAAGAGTACCATACAAATGTAACTTTTTCAACAATTTATACACGTTAAAAAATGTATATTTTTCAACTTATTAATAATGTATCAGTTATCAGGTTTTTCTTTCACTTTTTTGTCTTTTTTTTTTGCAAAAACTGTGTAATGTTTTATGGGAAAAATTTTATTTTTAAAATATATGTACATACATACATACAATTTGTCTAATGTTTATTAACAAGCAATTAAAAAAAAGGTATTTGAAAAGTCATTAATAAAATGATTTTATTATTGTTTAAATATTGTATTTTTACATAGTCTTAATACTTTTTATTAATTTTATTTTATTTCAAATTAGCATTTTCAGGCCTGTTTACATTCACTTTTGTTTCAAAAACAAACAACAAAAAAAAAAACATTTAAAAAATGTACACTTGCCAAGGAAATATAAACAAATGAAATTAAAAAATAGAAAAACAATTTAATTTCCTAATGGTTTGAACTAATCAATGAAATATAAAGGAGTTTAGAAAAGCAATTTGGCGATCAGTAGCATTTGGTCAATTCACACAAGCCGTTGTATCGTTGTATTCATTGTATTGTTGGGAGAACATACAACAGTGTATGATTGTTGTTGATAATTTTCATATAAAAATCCGATACATTTATACACATTTTTTTCATATGTTTTTAAAAGTTGTATGATTTTGTGCTATCAAATTGTGTGAATGAAAAAAATTTATATATGTTTTCATATGTTTTTTAAAAGTCGTGTTGGTTTCGGGCTATCAAATTGTTTGAATGCCATGAAATACACAATACAGCATTGCATTGAGCGTTTACAAACAAACAAATGTATTCAATACAACATACACGATACAAAGATGTGTGAATTGCCCAATTATGTTATAAATTTACTTGTATCGGATGCGCCATCTATCGGTTTAAATTTGAACCATCGGTTATTTCGAATCAGGCAATACTTATGTCACTCTATTCTGTTACAAAATTCAGGCTGATATAGGCTTGAGCAACGTTCGGATTTATTGGAATAGAGTGGCCAATGAGAAACTGCACGATGATGTCGAAGATTGCAGTATTTGTGGCTCAGAAAAATGGAGACAGCAGTTATCGCACCATGTAACCGATTTTTTGTACCCGGTTTTCATGGTATTGATGTGCATAATTGTGGGTTAATGAACAAGACGAGTAAAAATCAATATATTCTAACTGTGAACAAATCTATATTTAAGCAGACTTTTCTCAGTTTAAAACGAACGAATCGATTTACGCTTGAGCAATGTTGGGATTTATTGGAATAGAGGGACCAATGAGAAACTGCACGATGATGTCAATTTTGCCAAAATAAATCATCTTTTCAGATGAAGCTCATTTTCATTTTGGCCGGTATGTTAATAAGCAAAATTGCCGCATTTGAGTCTCAGAAAACCAACACGTGGCCTTACAGAATCCAATTCACCCATTACGAGTGATTGTTTGGTGCGACATGAGGAGCGGAGACATCGCTAGTCCATATTTCTTTGAAAAGTGGAGAAACCTATCACATCATGATAACAAATTTTTTTTGTACCTGCTCTTCATGGTGTGATGTGAATAATGTTTGGTTTCAACAGGATAATGCAACTTGTCATATATCTCATGACACAATCGATTTATGGCATCAAACGTTTGATGGCCGTTTAATTAGCCGAAATGGTCGAATTGGACGCCAAGAAGCTGAGAAAGCTTTTCTGTAGGCCGCCGTTAAAGAAAAGTGTTATGCGGACAAACCACAGACAATCGAGCATTTGAAGGCATGATCCATTTACCGAGATATGACTCCATACACTCGAAAAAGTGCACGAAAATTGGTCGAATTGAATGAGATACTGTGAGGACAGTCACGGCAGCTGTATGTATGAAATTTATTTATTTATTTATTAATTAATTACAATACAGTTACAAATTATATTCTAATTATATACGAGCGGAGTAACTTGACCATATGCTCGGTGTAGTGTCACAGACCAGAGTCTCTGGTGGGAATCGAACCCATGCCCCTCACGCTAATACTCTAGCACACTACACACTAGACTACCAGGGCACCCATGTATGAAATAATATTCGATTTCTAAACGGAACAATTGTATTTCATAACAAAATAATAATTTTTGCAAATATTCAAATCCTTTTTTGTTTTATTAATTATAAATCTAACTTATTACAAATCTAAACTTTTAAATGACTCACCCTTTACTTTTCTTAGTTAAAAAAAATTCTATTGATTTTTAGTAAAATTATATACCAAAACAAAGGAATATTAGTAGCTTTTTCGTAAGCTACTATTTTTATTTCTTAACACGTTGACTGCCACTGCAATTTTCAGAAAACTGGCCACGCAACTTTGATTTTTTTCTTCTTTTCCCAGAAGCCATTTATCGATACTAGCACTGTTATGATACGGTTTTATTTGTAACTACACAAAAATGGCAGGTTTAGTGAGTACGAGATAACTCGTAGTTGGCACCCTAGAAAGGAATGCAATCTACGAGTTATCTCGTAGTCGGCAGTCAATGTTTTAAAACGATTTTTAACCTTTAAACTTAATGGGTGTACCTTTTATTGGTACATCTTTTATGATACATAGTTAACTTTTAAACACTATTTTATTATGTTTTTATAAAATCACTGAGATTGATGTAATAAAATGTTTTAAAAAAGCTTTAATTAAAAATTCATTAAAATAAAAAATAAAACAATAAAAATAAAAATCAAACAACATACCCAGCTTCAAAGCAGATAACAGCATCATATTTAAAAATGTTTTATTGTATTGCCAACTGCCAAAATAAATGTTGCACTGCAACAACAACAACAACAAACAATGAAACAAATGCCACTTGTAGCAAAAAATAAAAACAATAAAGGAATTAAACGTTCGAAGTTTGTTTGTTAATTTTTAAACTTGTTGTTGTTACAAAGTCTAGCTACTATTGACGTTTTCTAGATAGAGAGAGAGAGGAGCGTTGTAAAAATTAATAAACTTTCACTCGATTGAATGCAGTTGTTATAGTGACGACGGTGGATGTATTGGATTGTATTGGATGTTGAAACACACAAATTTAATGATTTATTTCACAAACTAAAAAATATGAAGAGCGTATGTTTGACGTATTTTGAACGTATTTTTTAAAAGATTTTTGTAATAAAAATTCACGGGAGTTATTTGCAGCAGTTTATGGTGATGATTTATAAATTAAATTGATTGATTTTCTTTATTTATTTATTAATATTTAGTGATTGTGATTTATGATCGAATATAACAAAATGTTGAAAAATTTTAATTATTTTTTATAACAAAAAAAAAAAAAACATTTTTTTCAACTTGTATTGATTTTTGTTGTTGTATTTTATTTTTTCGCTTTAAAATTTACTTGCTTCCTTTAAATGTTTCAATAAAAACTGCATTTTTTATGTCACTTTCAAGCGTTTCATTTTATCGGTCCGTTTATTTTGTTTATATTTTCCGAATTTAAAGCACGTTTAAGTAGACGCTTGAGTTTTTAGTTTTTTTTTTAATTTTATTTAAAAAACAATTTTTGTTTCTATTTACTATTGATGAGATGATTAATACAACACAATTCGCACCAGAAACAAAATCTTGTGATTTTTCGTTGATATCAACAATAAGCGTTATATGACCTTTAGAAATTTATTGTCTTGACGTATGAAGAAAAAATAAAAAAAAATGTGAAACAATGATTTTTTTTTTTTGTGAATAACAAAAACCGATCTATATTATGAGTATTAGAATTTGTTGTATTTTTTTTTTTATTATTTTTTATTAAAATTTATATTTTTTTTTAGATTTCTCAGAAAACTTGTTTCTAGCAAATTGTTGTCAAATTACAGTTAAATTAATAAAATTAATATGAAATTTATTTTAAATATATTTATTTCTGTATATTGACTCTTATTTTATTATTATATTAACCTGTTTTTTTTTCTTTTTAGAATAAAAAAATAAATAAAAAGATTTAAAAACTATTCCATGGAAATTATATTTTAAATAGAAACAGCATTTGTTTTATTAAATCAAAATGTAAAAAATTGTATTAACAGCGCAGTTTTAAATACAAGGTCTATTTTATAGTTTTTTTTTAAAAAGAAACTGTACTTATTAACCTACGTCACGCAATTGAAAATATCACCGTAGTAAAGGGAAAACATTACAAAAGACCAAAAACTATTTGAATAGCAGCGTTAATAGCAACAGGATCTAATAGCAAACTCTCTTTCCGAATTAAATGCAAGAAGATTAGTCTTAACTTCTTAGAATCGCCACGATATCAGAAAAATTTTCACATGGGCCATGATAACTGTATTAGATAATTTAGTTAAAAATGTATCAAGGAAACTTAATGTATCACAGGAAAAATTTTTTTTTTTGCCAATATTCCCGAAAAAATACTATTTTTTATATCACACATACATACATATATGACTGACGTGACCCTATATTAAAACTTTTTTTCTCGACAAGCCGTGTCACTCTTATATGCCTGACGGACGCATCCAAACAAGATACAACAAGTATTAACCAGTTGTTATGAACACAGCGTCGCTTGCGTCGGACATCTGTGATTGACGTGGCCTTCTACCAAATCATGTAAAACTTCTTAGCGTCAGACACATATGACTGACATGGCGATTAACGTGTTAAATATATTTTTATATCTTCTGTTGGTATTTATGGAAACTAAATATGAGACAAAAACAAACCCCACTATTGTCTCGAAGTTGACAGTAGTCGTTGAACATGAATGAAGTGCACATACATATGTATACCAGGGTTCTCAACAGGTTAAGGCTACAGAATTAAAAGAGTGCAAGAATTGAAATCACAAGCGCAACTTCAAAAAAAATATTATTTCAGTAGGGTTTTGATACATGCAATTGAAATCGCCGTAGTCTAGTAGGTAGTTTGATGGCAAATTAGACGTGAAGCCAATGTTCAAGCCCCAGGTCAGACATCTTCAACAAAACGAAATTTTGAAAAATATTTCTGAGGTAACTTATTCTCAGCAGTTTTCTGTCAAAAACTCATTGAGTAAAATAAAAAATTGCAATGAAAAGTTTCTCAAAAAGTCTGTCGTTCGGAACCGACTGTAAACTGTAGGTCCCGCCGCTCATATATAAAATGAATACACATACAACATAAGTCGTGTGAGAAACTAGGTCGTAAGCCTGACTGAAGCGTAGTAATGGCGAATTATGTATATACATATGTATGTAGGTATGTTTAAATGAATTTCCATTGGATAGTAAATGAGAAAAGGATAGAAATGAAAATAAAATGGTTAATCGAGAGGGAATGGATTTGCTCCGTAAGAAAGGTGTTTAGTATGCTGTTTTCAAGAAAAATCTATTTATTTCGTTAGAGTGCATTAGAGCAGCAATCACCTGCTGAACTGAAAAATCTTGACTAATAGAATTGTAACAAGAGAACAGTAAAAAAAATTGACTCCGAATAAAATGAATTTGCAGCAACCCCTTAAGCAATTAAAGAACAGAAAAATTGTTAGAAAAATTGAAATATTTCTTGAATTATTTTAAAGATCTCTTAAGACATCTGGATTAATTATGGTCGATCTGGGTTTCATCAAAGATTTCTATAACATCACCCGTACATAGGAATACGACCAGGCTTTACATTAATTTTTTCTATTAATAGAGTAACCTATGATTTAACGTCTTTTAGTCGAGAGACAGATTTGAGAAGACTTTTTAGGGCAATTGGTTTACTTTAAGAGCGTTTATCAGAAAATTGCTAAGAGAATGGAGCCCTAATCTCGTAAACCAACACAATGCTCTTTCTAGACTACAAAAATACTACTGAGTCTAAAGATCAAGAGTCACTCGATCCTTTCCGGACACAGCGTGTAGATTAGATGGAGAGCTTGTAGTCTATAGTCAAGCGAATATGACTGACAAATGTTACTGTTATAGTTTAGAGTTTAAAGTGATATAATAGAGTCATTATTACAAGTTAAATGGTACGCTGTGTGATTTGGACAGTCAAGTACTCACTACTGCATTAGCCCTACATACAGTAACTCCTAGTCACAAATCATATTGTTTTCAGCGTTATTTTCCAAGATCTTAATGCTAAATATGCTGGAATTATGCTTTTCGTTTTAAGGAGTGGATAATACATTAACAATAGAATAGAATGGAATATATCAGCTGGAAACGTATACGACTCTCAACAACAAGTGTGAAAGAACAGGATTACAAAGCCAGGAGTAACTACATCTCTTGACCCAGTAAGCTTGTTTATACAATATTAAAAGGAAACACTGTTCAAAGCTATTGACATGTTTACCTAATGTTTATTCTTATACAACAGTGATTACTTTTTTATTAGCAATATGTCGATGACACAATTTTGTTTACGAAAATAAAAATTAAACTCCTTAAGTTATTTGCATTCATCACTAAAAATAAATTTTTATTTAAAAAAAAAAAAAAGAATTGAAATCGTTCTGTTGTTATAAAAATTTGTGATTTAATATTTACGAGTTTTTGTTTGTTTTTTTGTTTTTCAGAAAAAGAATCGTAAAAATAATTGAAAACTAAATGTAGAACGAATTCTACTTCTGCGCATTTGAAATAAAAGTTAATGAATAAACAAAACAGATTTTTTTTTTAATTTTATTACCAGAAGTTAATTAAATTATCATTTATAACCGATGAAATATACATACGTACTTAAGTATTGATTTATTTCAGTTATTTTTTTAATAGATCGACGTTTAATTTAAAACGTGGGTACGGCTTGAATTTTAACAGAATTTTTTTAACTCTTGTCTATGTGAGGCAAACCGTCTATTCCAGAAAACTTTAAATGTCCTTTGGGCATTGACAAATCGAATTTAAAAAGAAGCTCTCTCACAAAATATTTTTAAATGCACTATGGTGTGTAAAAAATGTAAGCTGCAATGTGTTTCTGCTAATGGATTGCGATATTGCCACACGACGAGAACTGTTTTTTAATACAGATATTCGGGCATGTTTTATATTCTACTCTGAGGTGAATTTAAGAGCTTGGTGTTCAGTATTTTACTTTACATTAATTGATTTTAGCATGGCCTGGATGCCACACAAAAACAATGATTTTTTTGCAAAATAAACTCCTGGAAGGAATAATTTCTTGAAACTTTATATCCTGCTATTTCAAGCCAGACATCTGTAAGATGCAGTTTGTTACAATCAACCAGAAACAAATTAAGCCTCAAAATACATTTCTTTAAACTTTTATTGAAAGGATAGCATCAACATGACCTTGGCACACAGGCTAGCAAGCCAATTTAGAATCCGGGAGAGGCAAAAAATGTTTAACGTGGCTTTCGAATTTTACAAGTTAAGTGACAACAATTCGATTGAATCAATTCAATTCAATTGAAGTCGCCGTAGTCTAATAGGTAGTGTGTTGACTTCTTAGACGCAAAGCCCGGGTTCGTATCCCAGGTCAGACATCAAAACGAAATACGAAAAAAAAATATTTCTTTGGCGACTTCCTCTTAGCAAATTTCTGGCAAAAACTCTGAGAGTAAATAAACATGCTATGAAAAAGTTATTTAAAAAATCTGTCGTTCGGAGTCGACGTTAAACTGTAGGTCCCGCCACTTTTGTATAAAATTAACACGCACAACATAAGTAGTGTAAGAAGCTAGGTCGTAATCCTGGCTGATGGGTTGTAATGACCAATTAAATAAGCATTTAAGTAATTCACTTCCAAATAATCCATCTAGAAAGCACCCTGACCTCACAGAATGGAACGAACATTGTAACAGATCAGGCAGCATCACCTAATCAGAAAGAGTATAATTCAATGGTCCTCAACCCAATAAGCAATACATTTTTACAGAGCTCGTTGGAGTAACACAATTAACCATTTGACTAAAGAAAACTGTGTAATGAAACTGAAACAAAGGCAAACACAAACAGGCTCATTATTGAATCTGAGATCTTCTTCAATTGACAAACGTGATCAATTTCTGTTTAAAATATATGTTTAACTTTTGATAATAAATAAATTCAATGTTCAGGTAAAGCTGTATAGAATATCGACTTTACATCTGTAAAGTAATTAAAGACGGAACATAATTCGTGACACAAAATAATTCTCATAAAAGTTTTCTATTAAATTTGTAATTAATTCATGTCTTCTATAACATCCACTATGGACATTCAACTCAAGAAGAGGAAGAAGAAGAAGAAACTTGAAGTAACTGTAAAAATTAATATTTCAAAATTATTAACGGTATAATATAATTTAAATCAATGTTCAAGGAAATCTTTATAATTCTATTTTTATTTTTTAATTTTTTTTTTTTTAAATTAATTTTATTTTATTTTTTTTTTATTTCAAGGAACTTCAATAGAAATCATGAGTTTTTTAACATTTAAACTTTTAGTCATACAACCGTACGGTACGGTACTTAAGCCTCCTTCCTCTCTTTAGGTCATGGATAGTGAACAATTGTTTTAAATGCAACTAGAAAAAAACAAAAAAAAATATACGAAAAAAAAACTACTGAAGATAGTCAATGAACTACTTTGAAAGTTAAAGTTTGTGGCTTCTTTTGAGGCAATAAAAAAAACAACAAAAACAAAAACACAAAATTAAAAACAATATACAAACAAAAGAAAAACCATATAAAAACCGTTGCAAAATTAAGAAAAACAAGACATTGTACATAAGACAACAAAAAAAAAAAATTAATTTCATTTACAGTAAAGTAAAAAACGCTGCATACAGCACATGGTTTAATAAAAAATGGTGATGATATTAAGAAAAATTTTGATATCAAACAAAAACCTGAGCTAAAAAATTCTGCAGATTGCTGTTGCTTAGAAATTATTTTCAGCTCTTAAATAAAATAAAAAATTGAGTAGAAAAATCGTCAATTTTCTAATTTAATTTTTTTTCAAGCAGCATGATTATTTATAACCAGAAAGCTGTTAGTTTTTCAATTTTAATGGTCAAATTCTGAAATGAAAACAGATCAATATTGAAACAGAGCAATATTGAATACAAGTTACGATCTGGAAGATCTAAGAAACTGAAAATGGTCAACTAAGATCCGAAATCAAGTGCACCAAAACAAACTAAAGTGTTCCAGGATTACAATGAAGGCAAGGTGCATTTTATGCATCATATACAGAACACACACGAAAACATTATTGGCCATTACAACCCTTCAGTTAAGATTACGACCTAGCTTCTTACACCACTTATGTTATGTGTGTTAATTTTATCCATAAGCGGTGGGACACAGATTATAGTCGTTTTGTTGAAAATGTCAGACCTTTGGCAACACACTACCTACTAGACTACAGTGACTTTTTAACCATGAATGTCCCTCCGCTCTACAGTTTAAAGCCGACTTTAAACGCTTCGAGAAGCATTTTCAAGGACGTTAGCTTAGCTATTTTGAAGTTTAACTTACGCGCCAATTACAAAGCAGTACATATTCTAATTGTGTGCTAGACCCACAGGTTTTTATAGTTGATTTTTGGACAAATACATATGTACATATGTACATAATTGGCCACTACAACCCTTCAGTCAGGATTACGGCCTAGCTTCTCACACCACTCATTTTGTGTGCATTAATTTAATACTTGAGTGGAGGGACCTACAGTTTAACGTCGACTCCGAACGACAGATTTTGAGAAACATTTTCATGGCAGGTTTATTTACTCTCAGAGTTTTTGCCAGAAATATGCTGAGAGGAAGTCGCCGAAGAAATATTTTTTTTTTCATATTTCGATTTGATGTCTGTGGCCTGGGGCTCGAACCCGAGCTTTACATCTAATAAGCAAACACACTACCTACTAGACTACGGCGACTGGACAAATATCTGTAATAAAAGAAAGTTACACTTTGGTGCCTATTGTAATCAACATTGACTGTCGTATTTTTCGAAAATAACTACGGAAGAACCGATACCTTCAATTCAGAGCGCTGTGATGGTATGATAATCTACTTTCTACTTTAAAACTAGTACAGAAGTTTTACATAACGACTTAGGAATATCTTAAAACATCACTTGATCGCATTTAAAAGGAAATAACTCTCGATAGTGCGTAGAATTTGGTGACGTCAATATTCATCGTTAATAGCCACAAGGTGGAGGCACTAAATACGTGTGATTTTTTTCAACATTTTGCGTAAATCAATAAATATCTACAGTTTTTGTTTGTATTTTTGAATTAATTTTCTGTTTTATAAATAAACCTATATATTGTGACCTTAAAAAAACATCGTACAAATTTTTTTAATTTCGATTGTAAGTATTTTAAAAAAAAACGAAAACGTTTAAAAGAAGTGGGTGCCTGTAGAATTTCTAAATTTGAAATTTGGTAACAAATGCTGTTTCAATAAAATTTAATTTAAAATAACTGTAAACTGTTCTTTGTAGCTTATATTTAACAAAAAAAAATTTTTTTTTAATTACAATAAAATTTTATTATTTTTTTTTATCACATAAACCTACAGGTTTTTTTATTTTTAAGTCTTCAATAACAGTTTCATTTTTATTTTTATTTTTTTTAATTAACAAAAATAATCGTTTCACTTTTTATTTCATTCATTTACAAGAAGAAAAAAAAGGTAACTCTTATTAATATTTAGTTATTAATTATTTATTCATTTATTTATTTATTTCTGTTGTTGTTGTTTTTATTTTATTAAGATTAAATATTAAATATATATTGTATACGATAATATATTTTGTTAAAGAAAAACACGCCGCGTTGTGTTGTATTGCATTAAATGTTTAAAACTCAACTGATTTTAAGTCACTACCAAACAACAAAAAGCAGAAAATGTTCAAAAAATAAAACAAATACGAGCTTAAAGACGTCGAGAGAGAGAAAAAAAAATAAAAACAAACCATAAATACAACTACGCTAACACACTTGTACAGATTTGTTAAGAACAACAACAGTAATACTAATACCAACATTTAACAATTTCTCATAGCTAGCTAACAACAAATAATAAAAATAACAATAATAATAGGCAACAGCAACAATAACTGTGTAGAAGATTTATTTCTTTTAAAAACAACAAGTGTTTCTATCAATTTTAATTTTTTCCTCCTTTTGTTATGCTCTTTCTCTCTTCACTTATGGCATACATACTAGTACGTTACGTTAAAGAGTGCTTAAAGCATAATACATACGCATAAGAAATACACTTAAGTACAGTGGGCTACTAAGAAGCAAACTGAGCTGTAACATATACGCAATAATAAGATTAAAATCAAGGCAATTCAGATTGAATACGGGTGAAGCAAACACTCTTTTTTCCTCATGATTTTTTAATTACGAGGCTTAATTCCTTTGCAGAAAATTATCCAGAAGCCTTTTGAGCTAAGCTAGAGAGGATAATATCAACATCATAGGAAGAACAGGGAAATTTAATCAACAAAGATATGGTCTACTAAACGCCAACACACAACAACAGGACGTTTTACCATCGAGCGCTGTTTCTAGCCAACGGCAGATTGCAACCCTACTATCTTAGGTATTGCAACAATAGACCAATCATCTAAATAAGTGGAAAAACTTGATTTAAAATATTGAAACAAACGAAAACTAAGATTATGTGGCCTAAAATATAAAAAGAGATTATGATATGCTAGTGTGTTCGCTTATTAGACGTAAAGCCCGGGTTCGATCCCCAGGCCAGACATCAAAAACGAAATATGAAGAAAAAATATTTCTTCGGCGACTTCCTCTCAGCAGATTTCTGTCAAAAACTCCGAGAATAAATAAACCTGCCATGAAAAAGTATTTCAAAATCTGTTGTTCGGAGTCGACGTTAAACTGTAGGTCCCGCCACTCAAGTATAAAAATTAAGGCACACAACATGAGTGGTATGAGGATCTAGGCCGTAATTCTGACTGAAGCGTTGTAATGGCCAGTTATGTTATGTAAAGGCTACTATAGTTTAGTTCAGATCGATAGCAGTACCATGCTCTATAGGATCTACTGTAAAAGAAGACAATTGTCGAGCCCAACTGCCATATGAGCACTTTGGATGTAATTGCTTCACTCAGGTTCGGTTTTTGTTTAGGATGATCAAATATGGAGTGACAGAATTTGAACGAGCCCGTAGTAAATGATCGTCGATCGAAGGCAATTGGACTAACTGAAACGATATGCACTTCAAAGAGAGCTATACATTACATATTGTTCGAAAATTTGAATATAATAAAGCTATGCACAGAATGGATGCACCAAAAATGTGTGTGGTTGATGGCTATTTCAAGAATCTAGGCAGTACTATAACAGACGTTGCCAGCGTCGTAGGAAAAGCTATAAAAAGAAGCGATTCTTGTGGGAAAGTCCTCGTACCTTTCAATAATGCACTTATTTGATCATCAGACAGAAACATTACATACATAATTGGCCATCACAACCCTTCAGTCAGGATTACGGCCTAGCTTCTCACACCACACATGTTGTGTGCCTTAATTTTACACTTGAGTGGCGGGACCTACAGTGTAACGTCGACTCCGAACGACAGATTTTTGAGAAACTTTTTCATCGCAGGTTTATTTACTCTCAGAGTTTTTGCCAGAAATCTGCTGAGTGGAAGTCGCCGAAGAAATATTGTTTTTTTATGTCTGGCCTGTCGAACCGGGGCTTTTCGTCTAATAAGCGAACACACTACCTACTAGACTACAGACAGACATTGCTTGCGTTAAATTTTGTTCTAAGGGACAACGCAACAATCGCCATTTGCAGGATGTACTGAATTGCCTAGTAGATAGTATGTTGGCTTACGAGACGCGAAGCCACGGTTCAAACCCCACGTCAGACATCTTCAAAAAAAAAAGTATATCTTCTTCTAGTAAAATCTCCGAGAGTAATTAAAATTGTCATGAAAAGTCGAAATCGACTTTAAACTGTAGGTGCCGCTACTTATAGATAAGATTAACACACACAACATGTGTAGTGGGAGAAGATTGGTTGTAATCCTGACTGAAGGGTTGTTACCAAGTGTGTGTTTAATATTTAAATTAAATTTAATTAAAATAATAAACAAATATGTATTCTTAAGCACACTGTGCCGGTTTAATGTGTCTGAAACAGTTGCAATGAATTCTCTCATAGTTTTACTCAACAGCAATAAAATTACGTATGTATGTATGCCGTAAAGTGTAAAAGAGAAGACATTGGTTTAAAAAAATGCAAATTATTTATACTATTGTTTATAAGTATAAATAAGTATATACAACTTAAAAACATAAAATTTTTAAATTAAAAATATATTCTTTAGCTTTTTGAACTCATGCCGTTTAAAATGTAGCCACTGTAAAGTATTATACAACTTTAAGTTAAATTAGATACACATTTGGCCAAAATGAGTGAAATCAAGTAAAACCAGATATGTATAAAAAATTATTCGAAATATAGTAAAAGAAGAAACCAAAAAAAAAATAAGAAAGAAAATGATCAAAAAGAAACGATAATAAAAATAATCAGCCAAGCAAAACTAAGAAAGTGTTTCTTTAAAAATAAAAGAAAGAAGAAAAAAAACTGAAACAACTTAACACTACACTAGTAAGGTGGGTTAAAGGTGGCCCAAAGAGTTTGAATACTTTAATACGAATTTTTACAATTTAAAAAATAATTCATATATTCAGAGGCTATGTGGTCAAAAATAGTGACGAAATAGTTGGGACTGCTTTGCATTATATTCAGTGGATAATCAATTCCAAAACTACAAGTGCTTAAAGAGAATATGAACGTTCTGGCCTTTTAAAAGGAACGTGCTGGTTCTTAGCTAATTATTGGATACTTTTGTAGAGTCCTATCCCTATAAAAGCCAATGGTCTTATAATAAACAGGAAAGTTAGCGCTTTACTACAGGGTCCGCCATCTAACGTTTTTTTTTTTTTTCAACTAGTGCTTATTTCGTGAATGGTAACACTGAGCTCATGTCTGATTTGACAGATCATTAGTTTTATCCTTCCGCTGAACGAATATTGACCATCCAATGCGTTTTCGCTTCGCTAAGTGGGCCTGCGATCGACTAACAGAAGATGCCGATTTTAGCAAAAAAAAATCATCTTTTCAGATGAAGCTCATTTTGTTCTTGGCGGGTATGTAAACAAGCAAAATTGTCGCATTTGGGGCACAGAAAACCTGCACGCATACATTGAAAAGCCGACGCACCCAAAACGAGTTACTGTTTGGTGCGGATTTTGGTCCAGAGGCATAATTGGGCCATTTTTCTTCGAAAATGAACAAGGAGTGGCCGTTACAGTCAATGGTGATCGTTATCGGGCCATGTTGAACGAATTTTTGTTCACAAAAATTGAAGAGGAGGATATTGGCAACATTTGGTTTCAACAGGACGGCGCTACGTGCCACAGAGCCGAAGCTACACTCGATGTTTGCGTCCTGTTTTTATATGCCGCAGAGCTGATGTCGTTTGGCCACCTCTGTGCTGCGATTTGACGCCGTTGGACTATTATTTGTGGGGTGCCGTCAAAGATAAGTGTTGCGCCGACAAGCCAGAGACAAATGACGCTTTAAAGGACAATATTCGTGAAGCAATTGGTGTAATACAGCTGCACACAATCAATAATGTGCTTAAAAATTGGACCGATCGTGTAGGCTACTGCATGGCCAGCCGAGGCAGCCATTTGAATTAAATTATTTTCCATTATTAACCGGAAGGATTGTACTTTCAAATAAAAAAAGAAATGTGAGATAATATTCAGTAGTTTTTTTTTTTAAAGCATTTTCAAAAAAAAAAAAAGTTTTTTGCCGGACTCTTTAGTAGCGTGGTAATGTAGTTAAAGCGTTTTTTGCATCTTGGTTGTTAAAAATTTAAATTAGATACTCAAAAACCAACAACGAATATCACAGGAAGGTCATACAGTTCCAGATCTTAGTAAAGATCACCGACAAATTTCAATTCTATATTTTTTGGACCTCCTTCTTCTTGCAGCATACAAAATAAAATTTGGTATGCAGGTTGCTTGTGAGTTAACACAAGCGACATGGTGAACCGAAGTACCATTAGCAAATGGCTGTTTCCACTTCAGAGTCGATTGGTGATCCATAAGAAGAGAAGAGAAATTCAAGTGAAAAGTATAGTGATCGAATATCGCAGAACTGGCGCAAACAGTTTAACGTGTGCTTAATATGGTTGTATGGAAATTATCTTCTATGAGTTCTCTTACAATCAAACCCCTAATGCGGACCTATACTATCAACAATTGGACCAAATGGCTTTTTTCACTTCAGAATCGATTGGTGATCCATAAGCAGGGTAAACCAATTTCAAGTGAAAGGATTAGTGATCGAATATCGTAGAGTTGGCGCAAACGGTTTGACGTGTGCTTAATACGGTTGTCAGGAAATTATCTTCTGAGTTGTCTTACAATTAAACTCCTAATGTGAACCTACACAATCAGCAAATGAGTTTTTGTTAAGGACTAAGGGAAAGGTATTGTGTTCCATCAGATCAACACTTGACTGCAAATATGCTTCGATACTAAGCTACTTGGTTGCATATATTCCAGATTTCTTATTTAAAACCAACACTCAGAGAATGACCCCTACAAACGCAGAGCATTGTATTGGAGTTAGAAAAATATGTTATGGAAGCGAGGGCAGAGGGGATAGTGTTTGTAGACATTAGTTTGAATCTCTTTATATTATAAGTGTTAGGAAAGACCTCTGACTGTGAGCTTGGCTGTCAAGTTCTTACTTTATTTTGCCATTAGCAGTTACTGTTTCTACGAATGGGACATAATAGAATCCCTTTTCAAATGAGAATAAGTTATCGAATAAAACGATGCAAGATTTGTTGCATAACTCAATACATACATAAGATATAATATTACACTCTGATAAATAGCTGACTTTAAGCGACTGTTTCTGCATAACTGTGAAAGCCAAGTAGAGTTAATTTTTAAAACAAAATTAATATATAATCACTCGCGACCAATTTTTATGTTGCGGAACGCTACCGAAATTTTTCTAATAATTCTTACCGATTTACTTCTTGGAATGATTTCATATCAATTATCAATTTAATTTAATTACGTACCTGTAAAGAAAGAGAAAGAGAAAAATAAATAATTATTAAGAATTCATTTTCAAAAAGCATTTAAAGCATCTTTTACACTAAAACTTTAATTTATTTAAATTAACAAAGGCCAAAAATGTGAAAATATATTTAAAGAATCATACAATTATACAGTCTGGCCAACGGGGTATTGAGGCATCAGGAGATTGAAACGAATAACTTCACCTTCTATGACGAGAAGCTAGATCGGAATTCTGATTAAAGGGTTGCAAGCACCAATTATGCAAAAGATGTAAGTGTCTTAAACCCATACTTATGTTATTCCAACTCAACACTATAAGCAATACTGAGCTCTGGAATGTAGACAAAACAAGCATTCAGTACTGTACCCAACACGTGGAAGCCTGTTGGTATTACAAGGATGACGCTAAAAATCGAGGTCAACCAAAGTGTAGGACAGTGAGATGGACAGTAGAAAACATGAATGAATTATTTGACATGTTGCAAAACAGTCGCCATATTGTAGTAGGTAGTGTGTTGGCTTATTAGACGTGAGATCAAATCCCAGCTCTGACATCTCCAACAAAATGAAATACGAAAATATATTTCTTTCGGCGATTTTCTCTCAGCAGATTTCTGGCGAAAACTCTGTGAGTAAATAAAATTGTGATGAAAAGTTTCTCAAAAAAAGTCTGTTGTTCGGAGTCGATTGCAAACTGTAGGTCCTGCTGTTCATGTATAAAATTAACACACACAACCTAACTGGTGTGAGAAGTTACGTCGTAATCCTGATAGAAGGGTTGTATGTATGTAGCGCCACTAATATCTTTCGAAATTTATTTTTAAATAGAATTTACGGGTTAAAATGAAAAACATCTTCCTGGGAATGATTTTAAATCCATTTTCAAGTACGATATCATTTCAAATAGACTCCAGTTAAGGTGTTATGATTAAATTCAATTTTTAAATGATATTTTTATTATCATCCTGTTAATAGGAGACAGAGAGGGAAAACGAGAGGGAGGAATATAGTATATCATATCTTTTATATTTTGTTTATTACTGTCCCCTAAATCAACTGACATAATTTCTCAATTTCTTCCCCTGTTAGGCGTAAAATTTTCCAGTACATTTTCTTATTGTTTTCCAATTAGAATGATTTCAATTCCATTTTACTGTAAATAACAGATTTATTCCTGCATTTATTTGTTCTTTTTCTTCTTTTCAATTCGATTACAATTTTAATAATTGAAAAACCGAAAGATCTCCCAGTAGATTTCAAAACAGTGCTAAAAAATAAACGGGAAATAAAAGAAAAAATCCATTTTTTTATTTTCCTATTATGCACTGGCATGCCAAGTAGAAAATAAAACCACCTCTGGAGCAGTGCAGTCAGTGGTGGTGCACTTGTTTCAGGCGAAATAAAAGAGTGAAAAAAGGAAACGAATGAAAACTAAACTTTATTAAATAGAAGAAGAAAAACACAAATAAATTTTGAAAAAAAAGTATGCAAAATTAAAGTATGAAAACCAAAGTAAAGACAACAAAATAAATAGAGAAAGAGAGACAGAGAAAAGGAGTGTATAACAATAATAATAATAACAATATAATACAATAAAAAATAATAAAATGCAAAGAAAAGAAGAAGAAACAACAAAAATTAAGTTTTCCATGATATTTCATTTTTTTTCTTCGTCTTTCATTTCATAGCCTCGAGATAATGGCAACAAAAGAAGACAAAAAGTTTGTTTGTAACGATACGGTATAAGTAAACGATGCAGTATAAACAGTAAAGAGCAGGAAAACAGCATTGATTATGTTAACCAAAGTGATAACTTTGATCATCATATTCAAATACTCCGGGAGGGTATACGTGGACGTTTCGTGTTCAAGACAAGAATCGTCACCACAATCAGAAACTTTACTTTGGTTTTTTGAGACCAACACTCAGGACATGGCCCCTACTCATGCAATGCATTATGTTGGAATTAGAAACATATGTTATTGGAAGTAATACAGAGCGAGTAGTGGACATTAAATTTGAATCCTTTTATATTACTAAGGCAGAGGTATTGTGTTTCTCCAGGACAACACTTGACTGCAAATATGCATCGACACTAAGCTACTTGGTTGCATATATTCCAAATTTCTTTTTTTAAAACCAACACTCAGGGGATCGTCCCTACAAATGCAGTGCATTGTATTGCAATTAGAATTTTTTCTTATACGTTATGGGAACGAGGGCAGAGAGGGTAGTGTTTGTGGACATTAGATTTAAATCTTTTTACATGTATATTACAAGTGGCAGGAAAGACCTCTGCAAATAGTTCCACATACGAATAGTTCGACTTAAGAACGAATTCTGGCAGAAGACGAAGACAGTTTTATCTTTTTTTTTTTTTACAATGAACACTCAGGGTATGGCCCCTACTCATGCTGTGCATTGTGTTGAATGAGATAAAATGAGTGAAAAAGTGGGAGTAGTGTTTATGACTGTTTGAATGTCTTTATATTGTAAGGAATTTTCACACACAGATAATCCAGCTAAAGAACGAATTCTGTCTGTAATGTAGTGTGCGAACCACTGGCCAATCGACCACAAACAGATGTTCTCTGCGAGAAAGACAAGTTTTACGTACTAATATACGATTTTCCCTTTAGATTGATGGAGCATAATCCGTTTTAGTAGCGAAAGATCGGTGAAACATAAGCCATATTACGACGATGCTCCAATGAATCAATAGAGTTGGATACCCTACCGTCTTTAATGAGCACCTTCGCCCTCTTCTGTAGACTGTCAAGAGGCGTCAAAATAGATTTTGAGGCCCACACATGAGAATTGTATTCCATTCGCGGTCGGATATACAAAATGGCGTAAGTAGTAAGGAGATCAGACGACGAGAAGTATTCCTGGCACCGTCTTAAGAAATCGAGGCATTTGAGTGCTTCTTTCGACACTTGAACAATTTATTGGTTTCAGCGAACATCACATTGGATTTTCATGTCTAGAACATAAAGAGCTCCTGACTGACTAATATTTACACCACCCACAACTACAGATGAGGCATTATTATGGCTACGATTGTGTGTCAATAAACATCATCGCGACACCATTCGGAGGCTGTATTTCTGTGGGTCTCTGTAGGTTGGGAGAGTCTCATTCATATTAAACCTTTTCGCCTCATTCTCTAACTTATGGCCGACACTACACCTTCCACGCTGGTAATGAATTTATTTATCTTGGCCACTGGTACTACTATGGTCCTATTGTTTAATTGAGTAGCAGATATATCTTTCGTGTGACGAAACTAATGCTCCACAAATCGGTCATTCGCCTCGTTCTTCTCTATGGCGCGAAGGCATGAACGCTTGGGAGTATGCGAGAGTAAAGATCCACGCAAGATCTTCTGCACAGTTCGATTTAGCGATGATTTTTGTGTTGGAATCAACAATAGACTGTATAAGCTCTTCAACGATATGGACCAAAGATCAGCAATGAGTATTCAAAAAGAAGAGTAGATTCGAATCATACTCATAATTTCTGATACTTTTACTTATTATACTTATTTTAATATCATACTCATACTACTCATATTCAAAGTTTGAAGTACTCATCGTACTCATACTTAACAATACGCATGATATTGTTGATTTCGACTCTCCTTTACTCAACATTTACAAGAATCACAAAATAAGTATGATTCGAGTACGAACACTACAATACTCACTTGAAGGTTGTATGTTTGCTTTGCTCACTGTCTTTGTTTTTTTTTCTTCTTTGTTTTGTAAATGCAACAACAACTAAGACTGTAAATTTGGATGAATGATTCGAATCACTCGAATCATTTATGAGTATTATTAGTATTTTTCGAAATATATGAATCTGAATGAGTAGGCGTATGAATCAAACAAATTTGGAATGTTATGAGTTTGATGTCAACGTTGTAATCATACTCATTGCAACATGTACTTATAAATCAATGTTGTAGTGAGTACGAAGGAATCAGAGTAGTTGAATTTCAATATTGTTGACTTACTCATACTCAAAATTTCATGAAAACTTATGAGTAGCGAAAAAGCGATTCATTGTTGATCTCTGATATGGGCATTATTTAGCGCATTAACTTCCAGTGCCTATGCTGGCTCGGTCGGATAGAAGACGACGTTTGACATAACGGGTATTAGATGCATCGATCAGCAGACGTACGAGAAGAAGACAACCTTACTTGCTTTGGAAGTGCCAAATTGAGAAAGCCCTGTCATCGATTGATGTGACCAACTGCGAGAAGAAACACCAGGAAGTATTAAAGCAGGAAGAAAAGCCTCAAAGGGATTGTTAATGGGATATGACGATAGAATAGAACTGAGACGATAATTTTTTTAAGCAAATCTAGAAAAGTTGTACTATTTAGCTGAACACAACTGTATGATATTCAATTTCTGTTTGTCTAAAGTTGGTTTTGGTTGAGGTTTTGCAAATGGTAAGTCGTTATAGTAGTTGTTGTAGTATTAGTTGTAGCAGTTTAATGGTAAATATGAGTTTTTCTGTTGTTGTTGTTGTTCTCTTACTATATTGTGGCTGTAGCTACAACAATACAAACCAATGTTTAAAGCCCTACCACAGCAAAAACACGAGCAAACAAATACAAGTCACTAACTCAGTGTAGAAGAGAGTGAAGAAATAAAAACAAAAAAAGAAAAAAACATTATATTTCAGAGTCAGTCATATAAATGACTAGCTGTCTGAGTAACTGACTGGCTGACTGAACATTTTGATGGTTTGATACAGGTGCTTGATAGGTAAAACATACTACATTTGGAAGGCTGATATATGGCTGGTGGTATATGCTAGTGTATGAGACTAAAGAAATATTAAAGCTGCTGGAAAACTTTTCTTCAGAGAAAATGAAAAATTGATAGAGAAAAACAACGGGGAAAAATACAAGAAAAAGGCGGAAAATAGACAAGAGAGAGAGAGAAAGAAAATGCAATAATAGATTTGTATAACTTGTCTTGTCTAAGTATGTTTTAATAGATAAGTTTTGTTGTTGTTGATGTTGTTGTTACTTATACAAAAGTGTAATAACAATAACATTAACATGTACTATCAAGAAAATAACATAACCAACTGACAACAATGCCAAGTAACAACATGAATTGCATCAACATATTGTAAAAAATTAAATTCTAAACAAAAACAAAGAAAAAAACAAGAATCTAAGAAAAGTGCCATGACGGACGTCGAATAATTGAAAAGGAAATAAATCTATAGAACCCATCAACTCTTTAGACGTAACCACTATTGCCACCGCTACCATAATATCTGTGCAACAACCTCCGGTGCTCATGTATAGGACAAAAAAAAAAAAAAAACCAATGTGAACGTGAATAATTTACATATGGACGGAGGGTCGTTTATTTTTCTTTTCTTTTATTTTCCAGAATTGAAATCATCGTTTGCATATGAATGACCAAAAGCATAGCACAAGAAGAATATGTTGTAAAGGCATGTTATCGATAAAAGTGGCAACAAATTTTTCTATGAAATTAAATGAAATTGTTATTAAAGGTATAAAAAGAGTATGTACATATGTATGTATGGGTGAAATAATGAATTAAAACAATATTAAAATGAATTTTAATTTAATAAAAATCAATTACCTGGAGGAAGAAAAAAAAGGGGGAAAACTGTTATAAATTAAGGTGTGTTTGATGGATTTATTATGATTTTTTTTTTTTTGCTGAAATAAACTAATTATCTACGAATCTACTTCCTGACAATATTAAATTTTTTATATGTATTGTGTCAGTGGATCTCACACGATGGTTTATAAAATCAAATACTTCTGGTGAACCTTGAAAGAAAAAGCGTGAAGTTGTTCTATTCTGGGAACACTTGTCTTCATTTATCACTTTCTGAAAGGAATTATTATCAGAACATTGGCAGACAATATAAGTCGAAAGTGAATTCTCTGAAACCGAATTGTGAGGTAAAATACAAAGACTTGCCAATATGAAAATCCTTAAATTTTAAACAAAAATAAAAAAAATCTTCCTTTTGGAAGTAGAGCGTTATGATAACCTCTGTTTCCTTGATAAGGAAATGATTTACTTGACTGTAAAAGTCCATTCATCTACGTTTCCGATTCAAGTTCCGTGAGTACGGAGAGTTTTAGACGTGTTGATAAAACGGAACTGAGAGGTTTATATTGTACATATAAACAGAAAATGTTGGAGCTTGGCTACAGGGGATTTTTTTTGTAATGAATATTAATAGCTTTACTGTTAGCCAGATTGTAATCACAGAGGGAATCAAAATCTAGTAGCCTTTTGAATCGTAGAAGGCGATTATGTAATACGGCGCTCTTTACTTGGGTGTTTAGCTACCATGAAGTTGAAGAAAAAGAAATTCGAGAACATCTAGTCGACATCTTTCGGATAAACTTCAAAAATCCCATGTCTTTCGGCGTCAGTTACATATGTGGGCTAAAATATCAAATGGCACACTTTAGAACAGTGACACAAAAGGCAAAATTAATGGAATGCTTTGGTGCAACCCAGATATAAGCAACATAATGAGCTTATTACACATGTATAATTTTCCCTTACTCGTCTACACGGGTAAATTTGAGTCATATACGTGATGCAAATAATAGCAAAACAATGGAATTCTTTCCATATAATTGCACAGTTTTTGTTCAAATTGGGTCACACAGATTAGACTATGGCGGCAACTATGAATGAACCTACGGAGACGCTGTAGCCTAGCAAGTAGTCTGTTGGCTTAAAAGATGAGAGCCTGTATTGCTACCAGCTGCTTAGAAATCTGGAACAAAACGATATAAGAAAAAAATATTTCCTTTGGCAACTTCCTCTCAGCAGTTTTGAGGCAAAAATTTTGAAATACAATTGCCATGAAAAGTTTCTCAAAAATCTGTCGTTTGGAATTGACCTAGAACTGTTGGTCGCGCCACTCATGGACAAAACTTAACACATACAACATGAGTGGTGTGAAAAGCTAATTTGTAATCCTGACTAAAGGGTTGTCAATTAAGTAAGTAAGTAAGTTGCAACGAATGAAAAAAAGCAAAAACAGAATTAAATGAGAGGCTCAATAAAGGCATTCATTTCTTACGGAGAAACTGACAAATATCCAACGACGAACCAATTATGTAAGTGAGATGTAAGATTTCTTGATAAAATCTTTCGAAGCCAAGTTCGACTTTATGCTATGCACTAATGAATCAGTTATTCAGTGAATAGATGTTATAATATATCTATATACAGTGAGCATCAAAAGAAACTATACGCTAAGGATAAAATACTAACAAGCACTAAATCACTCAACTTTTACCACTTAAGGAGAGTGCCCGAAAAAAATTGAAAATATTTTGAAATTTTTTGAAATTTTTTTTTTATTTCAATTTTAAAAACTGACATTGAAATTATTTTAAAATAAAATTAACGGTAATTTATTAATGTATATTTTTTAAGTTTTTCTTTTGACGCTCATTGTCCGTAAATTGGTACATATAGGATGAAATAGAGCCAACCTAATCCGATATTTTCAAATCAAAAGGAAGCTCCATACTTTTCGCCAACTATCACTATAAAAAAAGTTTTGACAAAATAGTAAGTATAAGTGGACTTTTCCTAAAAATATAGTTTGCGAAGTCGTAGCAGAAGTCGCCGTAGGCTAGTAGGTAGTGTGTTCGCTTATTAGACGTAAAGCCCAGGTTCGAGCCCCAGGCCAGATATCGAAACGAAATATGAAAAAAAAATATTTAACGGGCGACTTCCTCTCAGTAGATTTCTGGCAAAAGCTCTGAGAGTAAATAAATCTGCCATGAAAATGTTTCTAAAAATCTGTCTTTCGGAGTCGACGTTAAACTGTAGGTCCCCCACTGTAGGCGACGTTAAACTGTAGGTCACCCAAGTATAAAATTAAAGGCACACAACATGTGTGGTGTGAGAAGCTAGGCCATAATACTGACTGAAGGGTTGTAATGGCCAATTATGTATGTATGTGTATAGTTTACGAATTGAGTTCTAAAATTATTTCTTTAATTATTCTTTACTTTCCCCATTATTTGAAAAAAAAAAACTATACGATTAACAATAATAAGATAAGAATTAACACTGGGTCATCATGCTTTTAAGCAAAATCTGTATGAAATGGGCTTCATGCCGATAGGTTTTTAACTATTGAGCCATATACATAGAATTTCGTTGCCTTTAAGGGAGAATAGTTTGTGTTTTTTTTTTTAATAATAATAAAATTTTAATTATTATTAATTAATATCGATAACATACCTTTATTAATGATTGTTGAATGAAAAAATTTTATGCAGGTCACAATCGATTATTTGTATATATTTTTCATAATTAAATACAACACGGTACACGTATATTATTGTTATTATTATTTAATTTATTTAATTAATTGCCTTGTTTTAGGCCTGTTTAGAAAAAAACAAAAAACTGAACGCAATAACAATGTTGCACAACAACCGCAAAGAAAAAAATGAAATAAAATAAAACAAAATAAATTTCACAAAAAACAAAATTTAATGAATGGAAACCACACAAAACTTTGGCCAAATTGGCAAATAGGCTCAAGACAAATACACACATACACATACATACAAACACTATCACATCTAAACACTTTTATTATGTTTTACAAAAAAAAATTATACTTGTAAAGGAAAATTACATTCAAAATCACATAATTTCCACAAAAGAAAAGAAGAAAAAGGAAAAATAAAAACAAAAACAAGAAAAAGAAGAAAATTCAATTAACGATGAAAATGAAAATGATACAGAATGATGATGAAGATGCTGATGAAGTAAAATTTCATAACAAATTAACACAATTAACTTTCATTTGTGTCTGCATTTTCTTTATTACGTTAATAACGTAACGTAACGAAGAAAAAAAAAAACGAAATAAAAAAATTTCTTTTAAGCCAAATTTACACCATACAACTTGTTGGTAGTAGAAACACAAGATAAACAATAAAAGTATATGACAGTTCTAATGTCAGTTGCTTTTTTTTTTTTCTAAGAAACAACACCAACGTCTTGCCACGGCAAACGAACAAATTCAGACTGAAGCAATAGAACGTCTCTCTACAACACGAAAAAGAGTTGTAGGAGGGCAACATAAAAAACCTTTAAAGAAGAGGCGGCAGACAGTAGCAACTGAAGACGTTAGAAAAAAATATACAAGACACACACACACATATATATATGCTTATACTAACACACATGTAATAACAATAATAACAAATTTGTTATGGATGAAATATTTCATAAAAACTGGAGTAATAAGCAAATGATGGAGATAAAACATAAAAAAAAAGCTTAAGAAAATTTACAAAAACAAAAATATTTAAAAGAAAAGCTTATTTTAAAGCTTAAAACATAAAATGATTTAAAATTAAAAAAAGATAGTATGTTTGTATGGCAGCAGAGCATTTAAAACTTAGTATTAATATCAGCCTAAAGGTATGCTTTAGTTTTTAGATGTTTTCTTTCTACAAATAGTATTACTTTGTAAGTAAAAGCAAAAAAAGAACTACGTTCGGAAATTTTGCTGGTAAGGCAAGCATTTGAAGAAATGCGGGCCAAGAGAAAATATTCAAAAACTTTTAAAAATTAATAAAAAAAAATAATAATAATCAAAAATAAATATTAAAGCAGGTCAACTGTATGATTCGATAATGCAGAGCCTAACCTTGGACGAATATTAGGAGTTGTTAGAAATTTCCAGTTTAAGAATTAAACACAATAAAAACGAAAATTATCGATGGTGTACATATTTCGAACTAATTTAAGTTAGGGTGATGGACACTTCTTGAAAGGCAAGACCTCACTTAAGGAAGAGTTTTGGCCCTTTTGGAAATCCATGTAGAAGAAGAAAAATTTTTGGGGATAGAAAGCCTAGCTTAGTAAATCCTTATATAACAGAGTTCATTTAAGGAAGACTCAAAAAGATTGAGAACCTTTCCAATGACAGTTCAAACAAAATCTGTTCCTACTCCACAGGCCCACAGTTTTAGCAAAAACTATTTGAGTGAATGGCAATTCTATCAGCCTTCTATCGCCTGAGGAATGTTCGATCTTCGGGTTGAATATTGACTGCGGTATTAGATGGGGTCTAAAGGAAGTATATTCGGTTGCTGGCTGAGACAATATAACAGTAAAATATCTAAGGTAGGTATGACGAATTGTCATGAAGGGCTCATATAAAGAGCATCTCAGAGAAGGCTAGACATGACACATACTTAGGGATTTAAGGTCATATGGGAACCAACAGAGCCCCCTAAAACGAATGTAGAATGCCTCGTTTAACTGATGCAGTAGAAACACTAATGCCCTGTAACATTTCGGAGATTGTGAGTTTCGTATTATGCCCGCACAGTTCCTCCGAATAGCAATTTTTGATGATATCCCGATATGTCAACATAAGAGTTATCTTCCGAACTTTCCTTCAGAAATTCCCGAAATTTATGGACGACGCTAAACGTCGAATTGACGTTCTTTAGATACCCGCAGTCTGACTGCCCGAATAACTTAAGAAATCGTCAGGGAAATTTCACGGTTCAAACCCCAGATCAGATATCTCCATGAAAATGAAATTTGAATATTTCTTTGGCGACTTCCTCTTAGAAGATTTCTGTCAAAAACTCTGAGTGAATAAATTTGCCACGAAAAGTTTCTCATAAATTTGTCGTGTAGAGTCGAGTTTAAACTGTAAGTCCCAACACTCACGTATGAAATTAACACACACACACAATATAAGTGGTGTGAGAAGCTAGGTCGTAATTCTGACTGAAGGGCTGTAATGAGCAATTATGCATATTTATTTGAATCGATAGTACGGTCCATATAACTTAATGTTTGAAGATTATTTCATGAAAATGTTGACCGCGACTGCGCCTGAAATGGTCCATCCGCTTAGTCCAATTGTGGCATACTATTTCCAACATTTCGGCCGGTATCTCACGAATAAATGCTTCAATGTTGTCTTCCAATGCGTCAATTGAAGCGGGCTTGTCTGTATAGACATGAGCTTTAACATAGCCCCACAAAAAATAGTCTAAAGGCGTTAAATCGCACGATCTAGGCGGCCAACTGACCGGTCCCGAACGTGAAATAAAATGTTCACCGAACTCGCCTCTCAATAAGTCCATCGTTACGCGTGCTGTGTGGCACGTGGCACCGTCTTGTTGAAACCACATGTCATGCAAGTCAAGCTCTTGCATTTTGGGCAAAAAAAAGTTGGATATGAACTCACGGTAGCGCTCACCATTCACAGTTAAGTTACGATTCGCAGCATCTTCGAAGAAGTACAGTCCAATGATGCCACCAGTCCATAAACCGCACCAAACTATGACTTTTTCTGGATGCATTGGTAGCTTTTGCAATGCTTCTGGCTGATCTTCACTCCAAAATCGACAATTCTGCTTATTTACTTATCCCGAATAGCCGCTTCAGTGGGTCGATTAAACTGACCATAAAATTGAAGAAGCGCGCGATGAACTTTCTTAACAGAGCATGCATTTTGATAATAAAATTCAATGATGTGCAAGCGTTGTTCGTTTGTAAGACGATTCATGATTAAATTATAGGCCAAACTGAAGATGTTTGACTGTGAAACAAAACACGAAACGGGCGTGAGCTGTTTAAACCAGTGTTGCCAAAAAGATAACAGCTAAAAAAATTACCCTTTATATGTAGTTATGTATTTATTGGCTCACTACCATGAATTGGAGTAAAATAAGATGGAAGTAAAGAACATATTGTGGTACTTTCGCAACTTTGGTACTTTCAAACTGTAGGCCTCATGTATAAAATTAACACAAACAACATAATGGTGCAAGAAGCTATGTCGTAATCCTGTCTTAAGGGTTGTTAACAAATTTGGAAATATGGAAGAAAGTAAGTAAGTAAGCAATTCGTCTTCTAGCAAAAAGGTACATTAAGCAACTGGGAGCAGGGGAATATTTTTGAACAACATTTAAAGGAGTTTATTACCATGTAAACCTACATGCTAAAGAGTTAGCTTGACCCAGTATTTAAATATCTATCAAAACAAAACGGAAATTACGGTCCAACAATTGTCAGCACTTTCATTCTCATTTCAATTCCCTTTCACTCTCAACTTTGCACTGCTCAGTGTACACACTTCCAACTGAATGGGTCTTAAGGAAAAGCACAGCACACCATTGATAATTACTTGTTAGAAATATTGGTGAAATAAAATAGAATATGGAATATTCAAAGAGTTCAACTAAAATATTTAAAAATAGCGAGTCAAAGCAGCAAGTTGTCTACAAAATTATGACAGTATGTTGCAACAAAAAAAACTGCCATACATTTGACTTGTGTGGCTTTAAATGTTATTCCATTCAAAGATAACAAGAAAATACAATTTTAACGCCGCCAGTAAGTAGTATGAAAACAAGTCAAAAATAGAAGGAAAAAAAATCAATAAAAATATGATGTTGAGTGTGTTTTGATTTAAATAGTGGCCAAACATGACAAAACAAAACATACAAACATACAAATGCCGCCACTATCCGGCAAGACAATTTTCAAATTACAGAAATTATTGAAAGGAAGTGAAAATTTGTAAAAAATTTATTTTTAGTTCGCTATTTTATGTTTTTTGGTGTTTTTTTTTGTATTTATTTTATAAAGATGCGGAAACCAACACTTTATCAAACCGGAAATGATCAAATGAAAAATGCGTCATTATATGGAGGCGATAAAAGTCAAAATGGCGTCAATTACAAGGCTTCTCAAAGTGTTACGAAAAGTAAGAAAAAAGGTTCAGTTTCTTGGGGCAATAAACAATTTCGACAAGTACTATTCGTTACTTCAAGTAAATGTTATCCTTGACTAAGTCTTGGGTCCTCAATCTCAATTATTTTTATTATCGAAATGCTATAGTACTATGACCATACGATCTAATGGGGCATCCTTATAATGTTCGGAGGAGACATCTCTCTATTGACCTGAAAAGTGAAGCTCGGCGTCAACAAGGACAATTCCTTTGCCACCATCCAAGCATGTGTTCTATTGGTTGATTATCATAATCATAGAATTGACATACATTTTGAGTACGGGACGAATTTTCATCTTTTGAACAAGAGCTTTTTGTGATTATAGTGACTGATTACTAATTATTGCTGGATAGTCTGGTTCATTTTGAACCAAAGAATACGTCGTGCAATTGCAGCAATCACAAATCAGTCAAGGATGACCGAAAATGAATGGTTTAGACCTCGGCATACTCATTGCAAAAACAGAGCACAGATAACTTAAAAGGTAATCTCTTTCTCCTGTTTAGACCTGTAGTTCTCATTCGGAAGAAAACAAAGTCTCTCAACATGCCTTCCAATAAGCCAGTGGCCTGTAGAAATCACAATTGTGAGGGGTGGATGGCAATACGATTTTAGAACAGAAGACAATCAGTTCTCTGCTTATTATTGTCCAGCTTTGGGTCATCATCCAGCTTTCGTAAGCTCGAGATAAGAATAATTCGTGATGATACTGTGCCAGACATAACTGGCCTCAGAGGAGTGGACTGTACAGACTTCCTAATAGAGAGTAGGGTAGTATTCCTAATGGTGAACACATAACTAGCCTACGTGATGGCCTAGCAGCAATGAATCGTTTTTTCGCTACTCATAAGTACTTATAAAATTCTGAGTATGAGTGAGTCTACAGTATTGAAATTCAACGACTCTCATTCATTCGTGCTCATTACAAAATTGATTTATAAGTACAGGTTGCAATGAGTATGAGTACAACGTTGACATCAAACTCATAAAATTCGAAATATGTTTGATTCATACGCCTACTCATTTAGATTCATATATTTAGAAAAATACTTGTAATACTCATAAATGATGCGATTGATTCGAATCATTCATCAAAATTTACAGTTTTAGTTGTTGTTGCATTTACAAAAAAAAGACGAAGACAAAGACAGCAAACAAGGCAAACACACATCATTCTAGTGAGTATTGTAGTGTTCGTACACGAATCATACTTATTTTGTGATTCTTGCAAATGTTGAGTAAAAGAGAGTCGAAATCAACAACATCATGCGTATTGTTAAGTATGAGTACGAAGAGTATTTCAAACTTGGAATATGAGTAGTATGAGTATGATATTAAAATAAATATGAATGCTTATAAGTACCAGAAATTATGAATATGATTCGAATCTACTCATCTTTTTGAATACTCATTGCTGATCTCTGGTGTATACCAGTAGGCATGATTGGTTGGTGTGTTCTCCTTCATTTTATCTACCTACATACAACCTATCTACCCATACAAGGCCAACAGAGTTCAGCAATATTGAAAGCAGAGTCTTTGTGAAAAATACGCAGAGAATACCTAGTTCAGCTTAGGCAATCAAAACATACAGTAGCGAGCATAAAAAATGCAACGCTAAGCCGATTGATCTTTATGTGCGCCTCTTTCAAAAAAAAAAGTACAGAAATTAAAAACTTTTTTTTTATTTTTATGCTCCACAAACTTAGTTAACAAATGCAGGTTACAATATCAAAATTCTTCCATCCACTTATTTTTATTTTAACATTTAAGAAAAAAAGTGCCAAATTTCAGCGAGCAAAAAAAATGCAACGCTGTGTTATTCAATAACTTTCTTTAAATTAAATGTAAATTCTTACAAAATGTTGGTTAAAAATATACTTAAAACTAATAATTGGTTGCGTAGCCTTTATTTTCTATTACCGCTTGCAGTCTGGAGGGCATAGAATCCACTAGGGGCCCGATGGCGTGTAGGGGTATTTGTTCCCATTCTGACTTTAAAATTTTTTCTAATTCCGCCAAATTTGAAGGATTTTTCTTCTTAGCTTCCCGATCTAAAGTCTCCCATAGGTTTTCTAAGGGGAGATTGTGACGGCTAATCCAAAACTTGTACATCATTGTCGCTTAGGTATTTACGAACCGAGCGACTAGTGTGCTTCAGGTCATTGTCTTGTTGGAATATGCTGTTTGGGGGCATTTTTTCCAGAAGATGTGGGAGCATATTTTCTTCTAGGATCTCACAGTATTTAGTGGCATTAAAAATACCATCGATTTTCACCAACGGATCAACTACGTCATGAGAAAACGAACCTACCAATAAATTCCATAAAATAAAGAATTTCGGTGAAAAACAAAAGTAACTTACCCCACACCATTAGCAGTGAAAGTAAATTTAATCTTTCTGGTTCTGATGGGATAAAATATATTAGAAGACCACCTAAGCAGAGATATTCTCTCAGATATCAGCTACCAACAGTAAAACATGGCTATTGGTGTGGGGTAAGTTACTTTTGTTTTTCACCGAAATTCTTTATTTTATGGAATTTATTGGTAGGTTCGTTTTCTCATGACGGAGTTGATCCGTTGGCGAAAATCTATGGTATTTTGAATGCCACTAAATACTGTGAGATCCTAGAAGAAAATATGCCCCCACATCTTCTGGAAAAAATGCCCCCAAACAGCATATTTCAACAAGACAATGACCTGAAGCACTCTAGTCGCTTGGTTCGTAACTACCTAAGCGACCATGATGTGCAAATTTTAGATTAGCCGTCACCATCTCCCCTTAGAAAACCTATGGGAGACTTTAGATCGGGAAGCTAAGAAGAAAAATCCTTCAAATTTGGCGGAATTAGAAAAAATTTTAAGGTCAGAATGGGAAAAATACCCCTACACACCATCGTGCCCCCAGTGGATTCTATGCCCTCCAGACTGCAAGCGGTAATAGAAAATGAAGGCTACGCAACCAATTATTAGTTTTAAGTATATTTTTAACCAACATTTTGTAAGAATTTACATTTAATTTAAAGAAAGTTATTGAATAACATAGCGTTGCATTTTTTTTGCTCGCTGAAATTTGGCACTTTTTTTCTTAAATGTTAAAATAAAAATAAGTGGATAGTAAAATTTTGATATTGTAACCTGCATTTGTTAACTAAGTTTGTGGAGCATAAAAATAAAAAAAAAGTTTTTAATTTCTGTACTTTTTTTTTGAAAGAGGCGCACATAAAGGTCAATCGGCTTAGCGTTGCATTTTTTATGCGCGCTACTGTATATGCTCTGCAAAAAGTATATCGGAGATTGTAAGCTCCATACTGATCCAATAACATTCCTTGGTCGGTCCTGGAACCCAGAACTCTGGAATGGTTGCCTTTGAATGATGGGATATTTCCCTGAAAATTTCCCGACAATCATGAATGAGGATGGAAGTCGAGATGACTTTCGTTAAGGACTTAATCACAGCCCGGATGACCGTGTATGGTGACACATTTGCATTTCGCACTACCATATGCACCATGATCTTCGAATGGAAAATAGTAATGCAGCCTATTCCAAAGTTTAATATTAGATCCCTCTCTACATATTTATCAGATGCTACTTTGTACAATATTTTAGAAGCATCGGTATAAAGCTTAACGTTCGTCCCACTGGGTACTAACTTAATATTATGAGGACTTTGATAACAAGTCAGTGGAATATTTAGAATAAAAATTTCTGAACAAATGCTATGCAATGCTATTCATTTATATTTTGTTGACTTATTGCATCAGTTTGATTAACTTAAACTTTTCGACACATTATCGCAGCAAATGATTTCCTTTCAAACACTGAAAAATCTTTAAATAAGAAACAATATTTTCTAAAGAAAAACTATAAACAACAAAACGAAAGAAAGAGAAAGAGCGAGAGAGAGAAAAAGAAAAAATGAAATTATAATCAGCTTGGTGCAAAAACGTGACCAAATGTCTAAATGTAAACTGAAAAAATAAAAACAAACAAGAGAAGTAAAAAAGTTATTTTGTTTTATTTTATTTCCATACAAATATTGCAAACAGGAAATTCAAATTAAGGAAAATAATCATAAATAAAGAAAAATGTAATAAAAACAACAATAACAACAATAATGCAGTTTAAAATATTATGATTTGCTTGTATTTTTGCAAACACTTTTTCATTCTTTCTTTCAACTTCTCGCCACATTTTATTACAAAAAAACAAACATTTGCATAAAATTGAAAAATGTGGCAAATGTATACGAGAGTGGAACTATAAACGAATGAAAAATTACAACAAAAAATCTAAAATTTCATACTCAATGGCTGCTTAATTAATTGCATTCAATTCACTCTTTTAATGCTCTGTAGCATATGCAACGGCATTCTGGAGTCATTATTTTATGCTTGATGGGCAATTTGGTTTTTATTTCAACGTCTAATATTACAATTTCAATAAAAATTACCCATAGTCCCACCCACTATTAATGGAAATTATAAAAATGGTTTAAAACGTCACAAAAGTTTTCTAATAATTTTAACCAAAATGATGTTTAAACAACAAACTGATTTATGTTTTAAAAACAAAACAAAAATTAAATGATGTACCTATTGTAGTTTTGTGTTATTTTTAACAATGAATTATTTATTTATTAATTTATTTATTATAAATTTGTTAACAGCAATAGTCGTTATAAAACTACATGCACACACAGAAAAACGAGGGTTGAAACTAAAGTTTCGTTAAACTGTCAAGACAATTCAGGTAAGATATTCAAGTAAATTGTTGCGAACGAAATCCAATAAATTACTAAGTAATCTTTTTCGCCCTACGTGGCTAAGACAAAAAGATAAAACTTCTTTAAGAGTTTTGTTACTAAACTCCGAAAATGTATTCCGAAAGGAAAATTTTTTTGTCCTTTGAAAGTTTTGCGTGTCAAAAATTACTCACATTATTGGTAATTACATGCTTTTAGTCAGGATTACAACCTTGCGTCTCACATCACGCATGTTGAGTTTGGCAATTGTTTGACATGAGTGGCATGAGCTACAGTTTTAATGTCGACATCGAACAACAGATTTGAGAAGCTTTTCATGGCAATTTTATTTGCTCCCAGAGTTTTACCAAAAGACTGCAGAGAGAAAGGTGCCGAAACAAAATATTATTCTTATGCTTCGTTTTGTTCCAGATGTCTGATCATGATTGTTTTCTTATAAGCCAACATACTATCAGACTAGACTAGCTAACAGACTACGGCGACTATAGCAAGCCACTAAAGAGAAAATATGTATATCATCGGTCATCGTCATATTTTACAGATTTTCCTCGATAAAGCTTAAAAAGCAGATCAGAACGTCGAATAGTGTTAAGGCCCCGATAATGTAACAACCAGGTCCTGATAGTGTAACAACGCGTAAAAAATGTATACAAGTAAAGAGAAAATACATCACGTGTCGCATTTTAAAGATTTCCTTTAATTTTACGTAAAAAACTCACACAAGCTGCACACCGAAGAGGAATAACTATACACACCTAAAGGATGCAGGTCAATAAGGAAATTATCAAAATGGAGCGAAATTAAATATATATGTACATATATATATATCGACTACATTGCAGTGATCTACGCTCGTTACAGGATAGGTTTGAATAGGAAGTAGAAGAAGCTTCATTGAAATCAGAGCTTATTGCGGCACATATAATTTATGTGAGGCCACACAGCTGATTGAGAAATTCTAATTAATCGGCCTCAACAATCAGCATCAGCGTTCTTTAAGGCATAATTTGCTTAGAAGAGTTTAGTGAACTATCGATAAAGTATAATACGGTGCTCAGATATGCAGCTTTATTGCGTAAATTGCGATAAACGCCATTATTGAGCTCAATATTTCATAAAAGTTTAAATTAATTATTGCGCAATAAATACGCAAATTGTTATAATATTGAGTAAAACTTAAAATGCAGCACTGTCATAAGTGTGTTTAGTTAGCATATTACAATTAACCGAGCACTTTCTGTTGATATTTGACAACTCAAATGTCAATAACGAAAAAAAACAATGTTGTTGAAACAACTAGCTGTTTTGTTTACCAGCTGTCAAATGAAGATTGAATAAACAGCTGAACTGCGTATATTATTATGTATGAACATTTAAAATATTGTACTCAATAAACCGAATATTGACTCAATAAAATTGCATATCTGAAGATAGTATAAGCCAAACTAGAAAAGTCTGGCTCTAGCCACAACGGACACTGAAAAACAAAGTAGCCAACTCTCACTCCCACTCTCCCAATAAGACACAGCTAAGACTTCGTTTAGTAATTCTGATGCTAAAACTAAACCATAACCTGTACTATCGATTGCGGAAAAAGGTCTTTAAAAATAAAGAAAGGGGCGTGGTCACACTGATTCAATCTAAACAAACTCTTTATTCCTATCTGTATTCTGTTAAAAATAGAATCATCTGCAGAAAGGAATTAGAAACAACCAGCCACCTTTCGACAATAGAGCAGGATATGTGCTCCATCAGCACAACGCAAAACCTCATTCACTGATAGTGACTTCCCTTCATAAATCTTACAGTGCAGACGTGATGATTACCACAGACGGTGGACTGAAATAAGTCACTGAAGACAACGTTAATCGAAAACTGTGCGATTGTTGGATAGAACCATGATTGACGGTCATAAAGATTTTGTTTGGCGCTTGGATGTAATAGCAGAAAGTCACTTCTTAAAGTTACCTTTCATCAGGCCAATACTCATAAACCTAGATTAAGACTAAATATTTACACACCCAAAGTTCAGACTTGGTGATTCCCACTGATTCAGATGAAGAAGAAATAGATCACAACCGAGAAACTAAATGGGCGCAAACGATATTTATTACAGGATTAACTGTCCAGAAAGTTTGCTTTATATTTGGTTCGAAAATAGTAGGAGACATCCCCCCATATTCAAACTTCGAATTCTGGTGTTTACTGCCAATAAGTGGATCGTATGAAGACTGAAATGAAATGATCATCTATGGCAACAGAAACTAACAGACGCTAGGAGAATATGATATTAATACAGGATGTAAACATACATACAACTTGTTTAAACCGTAACGTAAACGTCTGGGTCGTTTGATTGTATGATATAAAATTCAATTCAGCGTTGCGATAATCGATTGGCCTGGCTTTGGTCAATAGAATCTAAATTATATTCTATTAGGATATGGTTAGGTTAACCTCAGACCTATCTTACAGCAACACATCATTATTGATTCGTCACAAAATACAGTTGCGCTCCACTTTCAGAGACAACCCTCGTTTTTACAGCAAATAACAAACTATTATATTTATTACAGCTATTTAAACAAAAGAAACAGAAAATAAACTTTAAAACAAAAACAAAAATGAAAACATTGATATTTGTTCGTGATGAAAAAAAAACAACAACAACAACAAGCACTAGAAAAATATGAGAAAATTTAGAAATTTTTTTTTTAATAATTTTTTAAGTTGTTGACAATTATTTAGACAATTCATTATTGCAGTTTGGCTGCTGTTGTTGCTGTTGCTATTGTTGGCGTTTTGGCTGATTTTTCTAATAAATTATACACAATTATGCCGTGTACTGCATGCGGTAATGCGGTGCTGAAGCTGTCGTTCACTGTTATTTGTTAACAAATATGCATTAATAGCCTTTATATTGTTGTAACTTTTTTTGTTTTTCTAATTTTTTGTTTTTGTTGTAATACACGTATTATTAAGATTTATTTGTTTTTATTGGAAATAAACTTTGGAGAGGAAATAAATTTTGAAAATATTAAATAAACTTTTAACACGTTGACTGCCGCGGCAATTTTCTGAAAATTGGCCACGCACGCCAACATTGGCTTTTTGTTCTTTTCCCAGGAGCCATTTATCGATACTAGCATTGATATAATACGATTTTATTCGTAGCTACACAAAAATATTAGGTTTAGTGAGTACGAGAAAACTCGTAGTTGGCACCCTAGAAGGGAACGCAATCTACGAGTTATCTCGTATTTGGCAGTCAATGTGTTAAAATTAAAATCAAATTTTGTTACTAAAGGAAAAACTCTGAAGGATAGCAAGTAAGTCAAATAAAGTTTGGCTACCAAGGTATACCTTAATTTTCACTAAGAAAAGTATGGCACATAGAGATATCGATAAGCGAACTTAATTGCAGTTCCAATTCCTTTCTGCAGATGATCCTCTTTTTAACAGAATACAGATACGAATTTAGAGTTTGGTTAGATGGAATCAGTTTGAACACGACCGTTTCTTTATTTTTAAAGACTTTTTTCACAAAACCGTACAGGTTCAGTTCAGTGGTTCAGTTTTCGCATCAGAATTACTAAACGAAGTCTAAGCTGCGTCTAATTGGGAGAAAGAGAGAGAGATAGAGTTGTCCTCTGTATTTGCCAGCGTCCACTCTGGCTCGATGCAGACTTCTCCTCTATCGATAGTAAGCTTTCAGTCTATTTTCCTGTGCTTCTAAGGAAATTATGCCTTAAAACAGATCCCTGATGCTGATTGTTGGGACCAATTAATTAGAAATTTTCAATCAGCACAGGATGTAGTTAAAAACATTTGTGGTGCAAAAAGATGCATATTTTTATTTTAACATTGACAAGGGTTAGAGAGATTTGAGAGGGTAACTCTGCAACTGCGGACTTTAAACAATTCGGATCACTGTTATAAAAAGTTAGATTAGGTTTGATCCGTCACAGGTCATATTCAGGCTAATGGTTACATTGGAACTGTCATGAAATTACAACAAAAACTATCTTATATTGAAATATACTCATCGTTGCAATCTAAGCTCTAGTTTTTCTTCTGTAATATGCTCCCACGCCAGAGAGAATCTTTGAATAATGCTGTAAATAAAATGTATTCACCGTAAAAATTGTTGCTTGTAAAAAAACGCAATACTGATCTGATATGAAATCTAAAAAAGAAAATTTAGCTGGTTCGGCATGTTTTAAGTCAACGCCAGGATGATATATTTATTCAAAATGGAAATTGATTGGGGCCCTCAATGTATCTGAAAACCTGTTTACTCGTGGTGCCTACACGATACCTGTGGAAGATAGTGAGTTTTTCGACAGTTACAAATACCGCCCACGTAAAGACTGGAACCACAATTATTCAAATGAAGTCGTATGTGAGGTTGGTATTACTTTATAAAGGGTAGTCAAACGTGCGTACAAGTTTAACTTATTTTTCAAAAGAAAGTCGTAATAATGAGAGAGACCAGACAGAACTGACCTGAAATATGCAAACCTGATGTTTAACAGAGATCGGCAATATATATGTTCCTCTTACTCCTCTAGGGAGCATAGGGCCGATCGGCAATGCATATTCAAAAAGATGAGTAGATTTGAATCATACTCATAATTTCTGATACTTATATGCATTTATACTAATTTTAATATCATACTCATACTACTCATATTCAAAGTTTGAAGTACTCATCGTACTCATACTTAACAATACACATGATGTTGATTTCGACTCTCCTTTACTCAACATTTGCAAGAATCACTGTTTTTGTCTTTTTTCTTTCTTCTTTTTTTGTAAATGCAACAACAACTAAGACTGTAAATTTTGTTTAATGATTCGAATCATTCGAATCATTTATGAGTATTATAAGTATTTTTCTAAATTTATGAATCTGAATGTGTATTCGTATGAATCAAACATATTTCGATTGTTATGTTTGATGTCAATGTTGTACTCATACTCATTGCAATCTGTACTCATAAATCAATGTTGTAGTGAGTACGAATGAATCAGAGTAGTTGAATTTCAATACTTTTGACTCACTCATACTCAAAATTTCATGAGTACTTATGTGTAGCGAAAAAACGATTCATTGCTGATCTCTGGCAATCTCATGGCACTTATAACAGGAGAGTGGTCTCCTGGTGCCTTAAAAAAATAGATCTTGAAATAATGGGGAAGATTAGGCTAGTTGAAGTAAGGTCTAAGTTAGGTCATCAGTTAGTACATTGTGATATCACAATTAATATGCAAACATGCATATGCAAACATTCCCTAGAGGAAACTAACCCGAATACAAAAAAAAAAATTTGTATTGCTAGGATACTTATATTAGAGAACTCGTTCAAGAAAGTGGATAATCAAAAACCTTCGCCTCATTATGATAAGAGAAGAGTACTGACACATGAGCTGAAAGCAGTTTTTCTTTCTCCTTAGACCATCAGCTCCAGCGGAAGTTATTTACTAGAATGAGAGTACGAGACAAGTTTGATTTTCCCTATAAAACGACTGGATAATGTCAAATTAACAGAGGCAATCGAAATACTTGTGAACTGTAACATGCCAGGGATTGCGGGCTTCATAGCGGCTCTAGAAAGCTTATTCGGATAATAAGGAAAAATATTTTCTTTTTCCATAGAACATCTTCTCTATCATTGCCTCTTACATGAGAACCTGAAACGAAGGATGCATGGAGATTCTGAGTTTGTGGACAGAACTTCAGAATCTAGGCAAAAAATACAATTCACACACACAAGATTATCGGTATTCCTAAGAGATGCCAGCCAGGAGTTATATTGGCATAACGGAATAGGCACTAATGCAGAGACAACGGGATTTAAGACATTCCATGTTAGCTCTACGAATGCCTAATAAAGTCTTCATTTTAATGTTATCGATTATTTTCACTACTACTAATGCACAGCTGTCGGTGTATAACTGTTAATCGTTTAAATAATTATTCTATGCTTTTATCCATATTATGGGCAATACATGCGAGTTATAAAAATCTTTACATTTCTTACCAAACTAATCGCTCTCTTACAGTACTTCAGAAAATTTTTTAATACGTACCTGAAAAGAAAATGAAAAAATAAAAATCATTACTCAGTGTGCACACATTTAAGAGAAGTAATTAAAATAAGTGTATTAAGCTAAAATTTTAATTTATTTAAACACCTCTAGAAAGCCATTGTAAACGGTTTCCCCATGCCAATGTTTAATAAAAATTGACTTTGCCATGTCAACAACTGCTAATTATCCCTAAAGGCAGATGAAGTGGAAGAAGAAAAAAAAATACGACCATGAACATGGAAATAAACTTGTAAGAACAATATAATTTTATAGCCATGGCCAATACAACCTGTTTAACCTGTCAATGTAACACCATGTATTAATGGTATTAAGAGTATTAAGAAGGTAGTGAAAGGAATGAGAGAAAAATGATGAGGCAAAATTAATGGTTACAAGCATGTAAATTACAGTGACAGCGTATTAAGATGAAATGAGGAAGATTAAAACAAAACCATAATACATGCGCTGATTAGACAAATGTAAGCGGTAAAGCGGTAGCAACTTTTATTGCCTTTATTTGAATCGATTTTAGATGGTTTACGTTGATGTTAGCCACGATAGAAATTCATTTACTAAAGCTACAACGGTAGCCATATGTATGATTTGTCATTGTTTAAATTGGAAAAAAGCAACACTAATGCAATTACCACGTGAAATTGCTTTACAAGTGTATATCCTTCATACAGTAAACGTTTCTAATAGCAAGTGCCCAAGTATGCTGTATACGACTTTAGCTAAAGATTTCTTATATGTATTATTTTTAATACAACCTTACATAAGCCTCTGGTGTTTAGTAGGCATTTCTAAAGGATAAAAGATTTTCAATTTTCATTTGACAAATTGAAGTGTATAATATCAGACGTTTTTGTTTTTATCTGTATGTTAACTTCGTACATATATCGATTGTTTGAAGGCTGAGTATGTCAAACTTTATCACTGTTTGTCTTTAGTAAGGTTAGACATGTCATCACGAATAGTTTAATGCCAGACAAACGTTTCCAAATTGTGGAATTTCACTTTGGAAAAATAAATTTAAGCACTTCGTTTAACTGTTCAGTTTAATTGATTGTTTTAGCACTAATTTTACTCTCTCCGATCAAAAACCATCAACAATGCGACGGTGAAACTTGCGATACAACATACGTAGCAATCTGACAAAAACTCTGAGAGTGAATAAAATTTGCCATGAAGAATTTCTCAAAAATCTGTCGTTCGGAGACGACTCTAAACTATATTTCCCGCCACGCTTATATAACATTAACACACGTAAAGTGGTGTAAGAAATTAGATGCTAATCCTGGTTGTGACGACCAATTATGTATGGCACGCACTAGAAGGTTATCGCTTTTTTTTCTGCCTAAAATGATCAAGAACCTGTTGTTGCTGTAGCCACACTGATAGAAAATTAAGCAGCAGCTACCAAAGGCATTTGGTTCCAGCACAACCACTGCAAAATGAATTTGCCGATAACTTTTCTTTACAGAAGTTGTTCTGGTTAACTGCCCCCCCCCTGTGTTCGTGTAATTTAATGTCTTTGGATTAGTACTTATGAGACAAGGATAATCACTGAGAAGAAATCAGCAAGTCTTGATGTATTGGAAAACAATATTTAGGCAATCATTGCCGCCTTAAGGTCATACTGAAGAAGGTTTTCAAAAATTCGACTGCTAGAAAACATACATACATACATAATTGGTCAGTACAACTCTTCAGTCAGGATTACGATCTAGCTTATCACACCACTTATGTTCATACATACATACATAATTGGCAATTACAACCCTTCAGTCAGGATTACGGCCTAGCTACTCACACCACTCAAGTTGTGTGCCTTAATTTTATACTTGAGTGGCGGGACCTACAGTTTAACGTCGACTCTGAACGACAGATTTTGAGAAACTTATTCATGAAAGGTGCATTTACTCTCAGAGTTTTTGCCAGAAATCTGCTGAGATTCAGTCGCCGAAGAAATGCTTTTTTTTTTTCCTTTTTTCTTTTTGAGGGGCTCGAACCCTGGCTTTACCTACTAGACTACGGCGACTACTACTTATGTTGTGTGAGTTAATTATGTTCATAAGTTAAGGGACCTACAGTTTAATATCGACTCCGAAAGCCAGATTTTTGAAAAAACTTTCCACGCAATTTTATTTACTCCCAGAATTTTTGCCAGATTTCTGCTGAGAGGAAGTCGCCGACGAATTTTCATATTACGTTTTGATGTCTGGCCTTTTTGTATTTTGTTTTGATGTCTGGCCTGGGGTTCGATCCCTGGCTTTTCGTCTAATAAGCCAACATACTACCTACTAGACTACGGCGACTATAACTACCCTCTCTGTATTCCTACACAACGCACAGCATAAATAGAAGTGATCCACTTGTTGATCTGAAAGAAAAAAATATTGGGAGCTCTTCTACACTAGTGGATGATATTCAGTGTGAGGGTTGTTGATTCAATTCACACCACTCTGTCCTATTACACTACATTATATTTCGAATACAGTAAACCCTCCTATAACGCGGTACTCTCAGAACGCGGTTTCCATATAACGCGGGGCTAAAATTGCGACAGCCCTCCTATAACGCGGTACTTTCAAAACGCGGTTTCCGTTCAATAACATCCCATAAGTTCCTTGCAGTCTTTTGATTTCATTTTTTTATCAATCCTTATATGAACTCTTGAATTCAATAAAAATAATTTATAATTTATCTTGCCTTTTGTATTTCTTGGTCTTTATATAACGTGGTACGAATGATGGGATTTGTACTAACTCTGAGTTTTTTATAGCGCGGTTTCCATACAACGCGGTAGACGGTTGCCATAGAACGCGCTGCGAATTAGCCTGGTTTGTACGGTGAAATCTGAGTTTCTTATAGCGCGGTTTCTATATAGCGCGATACGCACTCACTGCGTTATAGGAGAGTTGACTGTACTAGTACAGTTTGTAATTCATACATAAATAAAGAAGATTTCTGCCTTGTATTATCATTTTAAAATAACAACCCTGACAATCACTTTGCTAGCCTTGGATGTACCAAAGTATATATACAACTTTACCAATCCCTGTGTCTCTTTCGAATGACTTCAAGACTTAAGAAATGTTATTTATAATTCTCTGAATTTTTTTTGAGATTATAAAATTAATTTTGTGTTTTAAAAATATTTCAATAAATTTATTTTTAGGGAACAAAAAAGAAACTTCAATAAAAATTAATTAATTTTATTTCGTATTTTTAAGAGGGCAATTAATATTAATTTATTGTTACAAAACAAAAAGGAAGACATAAACAAACACTACGAATTAAAAATTTGGCCACCAAAAATATTTTTCAGCTTAAATTTAAGAGAGAAGAAAAAACAAAAACAAAAAAAAAAACATGAAATAAAAACTGGTGTTAAAATAAAAATTGATTGCGTTGCGCTGCGTTGCGCTGCTGTAGTCAAACAACCAGCTGATCAGTTATGAAGGTCAGTTAATCAATGATACATTTATTTAAAATTTTTTCTTCTTTTTCTTCAGCATTTTTTTATTTTATTTTAAAATAATATTGACAATAAATTTAAGACACAACTGTATAATACATACGTATACTGTTATTGTTTCACATTTATGGGGCATTTATACATTTATGAAAAAATTTTTTTTTGTTAACAAACCGGAATAATTTGAAAATGTGAATTTATTTTTAATTAATCAAGCAGGCGGTATAAATTATAATTTTGGTGTATTTAATTTGTTTAAAATATTTATTAATTTTTGTTTTTTTATATTGTTTTTATTTCAAACATTTTTAAGGTTATTTATTCGTTTACAAAACAAGGAGTGCCAGTAGCGTCACCAGCAAAGACACAAATAAACAAAAACAAAAGAAAAAATACGCAAATATGGGGAAGTAATTAAAATTATTGTTAAATTAACATTAAATAAAATGCAAATTTATTGCTAATTTTGATTGACTCGTAATTATTACTTGTATGTGTCTCTCACAGTAAACAACAGTTAAACAACAATTATGCTTTTGCCTCTTTCTATTTCTCTTTCGAAATTTTTTAAGAGAGAATATATAGCCTTTTAAAGGTTAATGCCATCATTAAGGTTAACAACAACAACTACAAAAATGCCATATAATTAATTTATACATAAGCATTGTAATAAACATTATTGTTTGACAAATTGTTAGCCACAAAAAAAAGACAACAACAACAATCGTATGTAAAATGAAATCTCTCACTCTGTGAATCACAAAAACCTCAGCAATATAAGGAAAGTGTTGCCATTTTGTTTATTTATAAGGGAAGCTGGTTAATTGGTTAAATGAAGATGTCTTTCAATCGAAAGGCTGAATGATAGTACTCGTATACATACATACATAATTGGTCATTACAACTCTTCAGCCGGATTACGACCTAGTTTCTCACACACTTTATGTTGTGTGTGTTAGTTTGATCCATATGTGGCGGCACCTACAGTTTTAAAAGTCCACACCGAATGACAGTTTTTTTTTTTTTTTTTTTTTTTTTTTTTTTTTTTTGAGGAACTTTTCATAGCAATTTTTATTTACTCCCAAAGTTTTTCCCAGAGAGTTTGAACTAATAAGTCAACTCGCTACCTACTAAACTCGGCGAATCCACTCGAACAGCTGAATGTTATTTAAAGTCTAAATTTTTGATATCATCAAAATCTTCAAACCACCAGAAACCATTAGAAACCATCAAGGCCTAATATTCGAAAGATAACGTAGAAGATGGTATTTATTTTTATTTATTTATTAATTACAATACAATTACAAATTATATATAATTATCTATTAAGAGCTGAGTAACTTAGACCATGTGCTCGGTATAGGCTAACAGACCAGAGACTCTGGTGGGGATCGAATCCACGACCCTCACGCTAACAGTCTAGCACACTACCCACCAGGCTACCAGGGCGCCCGAGGAGATGGTAATTGTCTGATCAGCAATGAAACCGATTAAAACCAGTGCCTATTCTGTTCTCCACTTTATCTTAAGTGGCCACATTCCATCTCGCAGTGTCACCACTTGGTAAACTGCTTTCAACACTCACTGTTAATTGTGAGATAATGCGGCTGCCTGTTCATACATACACAATTGGTCATTTCAATCATTCAGTCAGGATTACGACCTAGCTTATCACACTACTTGTGTGTATGTTCATTTTATACATGAGTGGCGAGACCTACAGTCTAAAGTCGACTCCGAAAGACAGATTTTTAAGACATTTTTCATGGCAATTTTATTTTCACTCAGAGTTTCTGCTACAAATCTGCTGAGATAAAGTCGCCGAAAAAATAGTTTTTCATATTTGTTGCGGATGATGGGTTTGAACCGTGGCCTCACGTCTAATATGTCAGCACATTTTCAAAGATTATCTGGCTTTAATTGTAGTGTGAAAAGAATGGATGGTAATGTAAGTTTAAATGTAAAATATGTCATAATGATCCGTAAGATATTATTCATTTAAATTATGCGTCACGTTTTTTCTAATAGAAACGATATTTTCGGCCGTGAGGCATTATTAACGCTTCCAGTCTCTTCATAATTCTAATTTTTCCAATCACTTGTACAGCAGATCGATTATGATAACCAAAATTAAACGTAATCCTCGAAAAATGGCCACGTTTGAAGCACCATATTGTCTAAAATAATTTGTAAGTACTTTAAAGCATTCTTTGATTGTTAAACTTCACATGCAAAATATTTAAAAGATTACACAGTCTTTGCCAGAGAGAAGTTATTGGAACCACAATCTTGATAATACTATGTTCACACATGTACCATTATTGAGGTCAATATTTCATATAAAATTTCAATTAATTATTGCGCAATAAATACGCAAATTGTTATAAAACTCAAAAAATCCAGCACTGTCATAAATAAGTACGTTCAGTGAGCATATTACAGTTTTCCGAACACTTTCTGTTGATATTTGACAACTCAAATGTCGACAACGACAAACAAACACAAAAAAAAAAAAAAAAAAAAAAAAAACAATGTTGTTGAAACAACAAGCTACCTTGTTTACCAGCTGTCAAATGAATATTGCTTACATTATATCTGAACACTCAAAATATTGTACTCAAATAATCGAATATTGGCTCATGTCTGCACATAGTAGCGCATGTCTGAACATAGTATAACTCGATATAATTCACCAGAAAGCAATTTTTATAAAAAAAATTGTATTTCAATTATCCCTAAAATTAGGAATACTTTGCATACATACATATGTATGTATGTTTCTGTGAAAATCTGTATAGCAACATTTTCAAGGTTTGGGGTAACACTGTTTCACATTTAAATCAAAAAACAAAACAAGGTTTTTACATTAAGTATGTAACCATGCTGTTAATCGTTTGAATACTCTTTTTCCAACAAACCTAATTCTTGTGAGTCTCTCTCTCTCTTTAATAACATATGTATTGTGTTTAATTTTGTTATTAAATATTATAGTTGTTGTTATTGTTGGTATTATTTTCGTTTGTTTACCTCTTTCCATATGCAAATATTACAACATTTTGTTAAAAATGTTTATGACATGACGTTACTTTTTATTTTTTCATTTTTATTTCTGAATTTATTTTCTTTTCTTTCCGTCTATTGTAAACTGCATTTTAGCACGCGTTGGTTTATTGGCCATGTTTACATATGTATGAATTTTTTTTATTGTGTAGCTTTCATTAAGTCTCTTTTTTTTGTATGTATGGATATGTTTATTACTCTTCTTTTAATTTAAAAAGAGCTTTAATGCTCGTATATGTATGTATATTTAAAATTTATTTTAATGGCATTTAAAGCATGTTTTAACCATCTATCTGGCATTATTTGTTGTTGTTGTTGTTGTTATTGTTTTGTGTTATTGCTAAATAAACTAAGAATTAAATAATAAATTTAATTTAAATATTAATATCTCTTACAATAACAAAAACAAGTGGCTGTGTGTGTGTGTTATTTTATTTTTTCTAATGCAGAAAGCAAAGCAATTAAATTTTAAGGTGCAACTCAATTCTAGATTCTTGCAGTATTGCCAACGAAGAGAGTTCTATACGATGACGTTTCTAAGTTATATAATATTATTTAATATTTGTGATATAGAAAACCATGACGAAAATGTTTTCGGCTTCTAAGCAACGTAACGTTATATACATTTCCTCTATGTCCTGTGAAAAATCCTGTGAGATTATAGGGAAATATTGAAATAATGTTCCCTACAAGGTTACCATAGTCTGTGGAACAACAGTCTAAAATTGTTACCCCATTCACGACGTCGCACCTACATCACACTTTGCAACTTTACACGATGGTGCCACAGACCATGCTATGTCATCGATCAAGAAAACCCAAGTGAACCAAATGAAACAAATAAATGGCTCCAGTGGACTTGCGACATCAGCCCCAAGTGAACCAAATGAAACAAATAAATTACACCAGTGTATATGCTATCTATCAGCCTCTGTGGACCAATAAGTAAAGCCTCGGTTAGCCAAACGTTCATGGAACGTACGTTCGGTTTTAAAATACGAACCGTAAAGTAATTTCGGTAATTGCTCTTCACATAATAAAAAGCGAACATACGTTCCATTACATTCCGTGGACGATTGGCTAACCGGGGCTTAACTGCCGTATTTACACGACGTCTTCTGCTGTGATGCTCCAAGTGACTGCCGTATATATATGGCATCCGCCGCGAATGGTTTAAGCTGGAACTAAAACCTGAATCAAATCAAAATTTGTATATGCTGATAAGTCGCCGCTGTGATGCACCAAGTGACTCCCGTATATATACGGCATCCTCCGGGAATGGCTTAAGCTGGAACTAAAACCTGAATCAAATCAAAATTTGTATATGCTGATAAGTCGCCGTAATCTGTTGGCTTATTAGACGTGAGGCTATATAGTTCACACCCCGGTTCAAATCCCTCAAAACGAAATATAAAAAAAATATTTCTTCGAAAACTTCCTCTTTCTGGCAAAAAGTCTCAGAGTAAATAAAATTTGAAATGAAAAGTATCTCAAAAAATCCGTCGTTCACAGTCGACTTAAAACTGTAGGTCCCGCTACTCCTCTATAAAATTAACAAACGCAACATACATACAGTGGCGAGCAAAAGTGTATTCATGTTGGCAGATTCCGCCCTTTAACCCCTATAAAATCTTTAATGAATGAGAAAGCAAGATGAAAGTTTCAGGGTTGATTATTTGTTTATTATATGGCATATTTAAGTTAAAAAATTAAAAGAAATTATATACCATACGTCAAGAATATAAATAAATTAAAAATAACTCAATTCGAACACTTTTGCACGTATATTCAAAAACCTGAATATTAAGCGATTTTTAATACTTTGTCCACAATCCTTTGTTCTTTTTTATATTTTTAATGCACTTTGGCATACTCTCCACCAATTTTTGTATGATTTCATCTGGGATATTGTTCCGCTCCTCTCGTACTCTTTTCCAGAGTTCATCCATCTTCGTTGGTGCTCTTTCATACACGGCCAGTCTTCTTTTTAAAAGAGCCCACAAATTTTCTATAGGATTGAGATCCGGGCTTTGTGCTGGCCATTTAAGTAATTAAAATTTTTGGTTAGACAACCAATTTCTAACAATTTAGGAGGTACGTTTAGGATCTCCATCTTCTTAAAAGTGTATCTCCTCCTCGGGATATGCACTTTTGTCCACATATTCTGGCAAATTAGCCTGAAGAATATTGAGATAATCTTCCTTCTTCATTATACCTTCTATCTTAACCAGTGGGCCAACGTTCCACCAAGTAAAACACCCCCACACCATCAAACTTCCCCCGCCATATTTTACTGTTTGCTTTTCATGTGGGCGGCGTCAGTAATATTCTTTCCCATCTGATTGGAAACGGTTAATTTTAGTTTCATCAGACCAAATCACATGTTTCCAATCCTCTGCTGCCCAGTTTTCGTAAAAAAATTTATTGGCGTTTTACTAGAAAATTTACCAACATGAAAACACTTTTGCACGCCACTGTATGTAAGTGATGTGAGAAGCTAGATTGTAATCCTGACTGATAGGGTTGCAATGACCAATAATGTATGTATGTTTGTATGTATATTGATGCTTAATTTATAACGATAAAGTGAAAATGTCTTATAACCATGTTTATATTATCGCCTTAAAAATGTTAAAAGAACAACGTCAACCACTATAATTACATTGTTAACAGTATGAAATAATTATTCACCTTTTGAAAACAACTTTTAAAATATATTTGTATTATTTTAGCAAATTTAATAAATAGTTTAAGAAACAAAAATAAAATCTAAAAATAATTCTGTTGTTAAAATAAATTGCAGTCATTAGAATGCCAACAAAATTTTATTTTTTTTTAAATTTTTTTTACTGTTTTTTTATTTATTAAACATGACATTGAGCAGATTTTTTTAAACTGAAATATTTTTTTCAGTGGTTAGAAACAAAGCTTTGTAATAAGAAAAAAACACATTCACACATGACATTAAAAGAAAAAAAATGTTTTATAAACAATAAATAAATACAACATTTTTAAATGTTTTTACTCATTTTCTTAAAATTTTTAAAAACATTTTCATTTTTATTTTTGTTGAGTTTTCAAATTTGTGTCTCCTCTTTAAATTCAGAATATTTTCAGAGATCTGAAAACTTTTGTGACAATAATAATTCCTCACCACTAACTACATGCAATACAAAAATTCCAATATCTTTTCTTCCAAAGCGATGTTGCTTGCAAAATAACAGCTGGCAACTCTATTATTCTAAAATCTGCTACAGTAGACCAATCAACTTGCTAAGCTAATGAAACGAAACACATCATTGAAATAATAAGAAATTAGTGGAAATGTTTTGGCTGACGCATCAATTTCATTAATTTCTAGTTTCGTTACAAAAAAATATACAGTGAGCGCCATAAGTGAGTCAACACCCACTATAATTTTAAATTTTCTATTATGTTTTTAAGTATAAAAAAAGTTCCTTTATCATGAATTGTTGTTTTTGTTTTAACATTTTATAAGTAATAAATAAACGTTTTTATTTTTGGAAATTTATTCGACTAATCTCATTTACTTTTCTCGCTATTATAAGAAAATAATTTTTATGGTGGTGTTTACACACTTTTGATGCTCACTGTACATATAAAGGCATGAACAATTAAAATTCAGAATCACTCTATTGTTACCATTTCTAATGAGGGGGCCTGATAGCAATTTTCAAATATTATAAACGTTATGCATACGTAATGATATTTAAATGAACCGTTGCGAATAGCAACTTAAGACTGCTCAAAAACATGTGAGATAGTAGAAAGCCTAGTGTGGCAATCATGGTTCGCCGTAGTCTACTTTCCATTTTTCAAAGCTCAGGCCAGACATCTGCAACAAAGTAAATTAATGGAACATATTTCTTCGGCGACTTCCGCTCAGCAGTTTTCTGACAAAAACTCTGATATAAATTTACCATGAAAAGTTTCTCATTCGGAGTCGACTTTAAACTATAGGTTTCGTCGCTCATGTATAAAATTAACACATACAACATAAGCGGTGTGTAAAGCTAGGACATAATCCTGACTTGAAGGGTTGTAATGACCAAATATGTATGTGTCAATATTAAATTTAAAAAAATTTCAACTTTTTTTTGGTGGAAATCCCCTGAATTTTAAGCTCTTTAACAAGAATATTCAATTAAAGACACGCTTTTTTTTCTTGCTATAAATTAAGGCATTTAAGCTTGGCTCAGAAAATGCGTAGGCCTTTCATAATAACAAAATCATGTTTTTTAGTCGTGTTTATAAATTAGCATTTTATGTGTAATGTATAGACAGTATTAGGTAGGTTCGTTCGTATATTATTTTACATTTTTTTTAAATTTGAATTTGTTTAAGTTGCTAAGGAATGAATCATATCTTAAATGTAAATAAATATTGAATCTGCTTAGAACTAGAAAATTAATTCCAGATCTAGTAATTTCTGGTCATCCAGAAGGGATAAAACTAACACACTAACATGATAGTCACACAATTTGTATTATAGTTACAGTATGGACCAGTACATACTGTAAAAGAATTTCCCAAATAAAAATTCATCCCGAATTTCAATTCCAATCTGTACTCAACATGGCTATTTTCCAGTTCGGTATACAAAGCCACAATCTCTATTCTCTTATACGCTTACATACATGAATAAAATTTCTTTGCATTGCCAATGCAAGAGAATACTCACAAGTATATGTATGTATGCGAGAGTGAGTGGCAGTTTGATTATGGCTTATAAGAATATAAAGTTTAGTTCAGACTCTATTGGTTATTCTCTTATTCAATACTTCTTATTCTTCTTCTATTATTCTTTATTTTTCTTGGTTTCTTTCATTTCTTTGATTTGATATTTTGTTGCTAAACAAAAAGCACATACATACATACCTATGTACTTTATTTAATAGTGTGTGTGTGTGTTTATACATAAACAATGTAGTCTTTATTAATGTCTTCTTGTATTTACCATCACCACTACCAATAAAAACAAAGTTAATCGACACGTTTTGTATTGAAAGCTTACAACGTGAGCTTATAAACGATAACAGAGTGCTGATTACTCGATAGTCTGTTTGTATACATACATATCTGTGCGTGTGTGTGTGTGAATGTGTCAATGCAGTGCAGTTATATAAAGATTTGCGTAGGAGATGGTTTGCCTCTTAGCGAAAGTAAATAAAATTATAACAAAAAAAGGAGAATTTAGTTACAAATCTAAAAAGCCTTTGTTTTCAATTAATTTCCATCAAGAATTCGCTGCAGTAGTTTCAGAGGAAGGCTAGAACATATTCAATATGGAATCCAACAAATAAACCAACAGCGGCCTACTTAAGGGTCTTTGGATAGAAGAATTATCCGATTGCTGATTTGAGGTAATTTGCGAAAAACAGAGATGAATGGAAATATATTGTGTGGAATGCTACGACTACATACATACACACACCCACAATTGGTCATTACAATCCTTCAGTTAGGATTACGACCTAGCGTCACACCAATTATGTTGTGTGTGTTAAATTTATACGTAAGTGGTGGGATTTACAGTTTAAAGTCGACTCGATTTTATTTTATTCTCTAAGTTTTTGCCAGAAATCTGCCGAGAGAAGTCGCCGAAGAAGTATTTTTTCACTGAGCTGATGTTTGAAAGGTGGCTTCATGTCTAATAAGCCAACTAGACTACGACGCCCTCACACCCTATCATAGTCAATGAAAATTGTAACAGAACCAGGAAAGTCTTGAGAAACAGAACAACTCAATAAGTGAAGTTCCCCACGATTTACAGAGTTAAGCATTGAAACGCCGCTTTTACCCTAAATGGGGTACTTTGTCCACTTACGCCTGTATTCTTATAAATATCCCCCTTCATATGCCAGCTTTAACGTTACGTAAGCCAATTCTTATCTTTCGTGCCTCTGTTTGCCAATTTTCATTTTTTGTTTTATTCCTTAAGCTTCGATAAAAAGTATGTACTCCTAAATGTGTATTCTGCTACCAAACACAACCGAATATACAATATAAATCCTTTGTAATCAATCACTTGCCTTCGAATGTGTTTAAAATAATTGCAAGAAAAATGTATTGAACAGCTGCCAAGATTACGGATACCATGTACCATTCGTTGGCATACTTCCCAATGCAATAGAATGCAATGTTAAAAGATTTAAAAAACATGTGAATACCCCCAAGCGAGCGTGTGTATAAGAACTGCGTCAGAGTGTTTTTTTTTTTAATTTTTCTAGTTTTGAAAACAGACGCGTTTCTAGTTTAAAATTAATTTTCATTTTTTCGGTTTAAAACTTGCATCGAGACTTGCATTTATTAACGGTGAAGCGTGCCAAATGTGACTTTGGCGAGTGTTTGTTAAAGACTTTTTGGTCGTTTTTTTCTTAGAAATGACGTTAGAATTAAATGGTAAGTAAATTGGATATTTGACGTTAATCAGGCTGAAACTAGAAAAATAAAAAAAAATTTATTTTGACTAATTGTGAATACAAGATTAGAAAAGCGAGTCAAATAAAATATAGAAAGATAGCGTGAAATATCCATATTCAACCAAACCACACAGGCGTGGTAGTCAAGAAGATTTCTGGGTTCTGTATAAAAGACTAAAAATTTATTATAAAATGCGGAAAAATAGCTATGATTGGTTAAATATTCGTGATGACGCACATAAACCACACTATGAAACTTTTCACGACAGCGATACAAAGCATACTCTGTCCCCTAAAGTGAACCATACACAAATAAACGAATGCCGGGCATATGTGGCTTGAAGTAGCCTTAAGGCCGTGTCAGATACAACTTTTGCTTCGCGTTGCGTTGCATATACGCTTTGACATTTAAGATAAATGTACATGTTTATATGGCACTTGTCACATAAACAGCTTTTAACGCAACGCAAAGCGAAAAGTTGGGCATCTCTCATCTTTTTGCTCGCTTTGACAATCAGCTGTTGATTATTCAGTAAATATTTTTGGCAAATTTGAGCTCAAATTTTGTTTTTTTAATATTTTTCTTTAAATTTAAAGTTTTTTGTTATTGTTTTGTTTTTATTATATTAAAAAAAAAGAGGTAAGTGAATTTTATGTTTTGGAAGATGTGTTTAATATAATTTTCATAATTTTACTTAGTAAAAAAACTTACGCGCCAACCACTTTTAAAAGATAAACAAACAACGCGAGTGTTGTTTTGGTTGTGTCATAACCCTTTTGCTTTACGCTTTTCTCTCAAAGTTATAAACGTCACGCAAAGCAACAAAGTTTTATCTGACACGGCCTTTAGTCTAGTAGGTAGTGTGTATTCAACCAAACACCTTAATACTGTATGTTCTGATATGCACTTTTATTGAGTCAATATTCGGTTTATTGAATACAATATTTTAAGTGTTCAGGCATAACAATAAACGCAGTTCAATTTATTCAATATTTAATATTGCAATTTATTCAATATTCACTTGACAGCTGGTAAACAAAACAGCTAGTTGTTTCAACAAATTTTTTTTTCTTTTTTTTTTGTTGGCATTTGATTTGTCAAATATCAACAGAAAGTGTTCGGATAATTGTAATATGCGCGCTGAGTAGTGCTGCATTTTAAGTTTTACTCAATATTATAACAATTTGCGTATTTATTGCGCAATAATTAATTGAAACATTATATGAAATATTGAGCTCAATAATGGCGTTTATTGCAATTTACGCTATAAACGTGCGTATCTGAACACCGCATAAGCAAGGTTGTCAATAAGATTACTGGTTATTGTTTAAAAGGGACAGGTTGGGGTAATTGTACAATGATTTCTATAGAATATATACACATAAGGATGAGCTAATTTCTCTTCATATCTTCCCTTTAAAGGCCTAAGGAATGTTTTTTTGGAAAGAATTTTTCTTAATGGTCGTCCGATTGTGCGGGTCTTATGAGTTGGTAAAAATTTCATATCATTTTTCACGCACGATGTATGTTGTATGTACACATACCAGTTATGTTGTGTGTGTTAATATCTATGTATGGGTGGCGGGACTTACAGTTTAAAGTCGATTTCAGACGACAGATTTTTGGGAAATTTTTCATTTTACTCTCAGAGTTTTTGCCAGAAATTTGCTGAGAGGAATTTGCCGGAGAAATATTTCTCATATTTCGTTTTGTTGCAGATATTGACGTGGAGTTTGAATCGTGACCTCACGTCTAATAAGCCAACACACTAAATACTAGATTACGACGTTGCAATAAAATATAATATTGCGTCGCAGTAAATCCATTGAGATTAATTTTATTTAATTCGAATTTTCTGAACACCTTTAAAGTGATTAAATTCGCTTGAACAAGGTAGAAAAAGATTTCATAGACAAGTAGGACAGTTGTATACAACAATTCAACCTTATTTAAACCTTTGAAACCAATCGTTTGCATCTAACGAAAAACATTTTAGAATTTTAAGTCAAATTTTTTTCTTACAATCACAAATACCTCCAAAAAAAACTTGATTAAGTTGAAGGTCTTTGCTTTCTCCCTCTCTCTCTGACCGTAAAGATTAAATCTCTTAAAACTTGACCATTAGCAATGCGACAAAGAAGGAAAAAATTTTCCAAAATGCATGTGTGTTGCTGTAAAGCATAACATTAAAAAAATTATATGCTTTGAAAGCATACAAAGTATATATACATATATATATATATATTTTTTTTTTTGTAGCGAAAGCAAAATGAATTATTAGCGTGAGACACGCAAACGTAAGAAAAAAAATGTTTTTGAAAATTAAAACAATAGAATATTTTTTTTTTTTTATTCATTTTTAGGAGATTTTTAATATTTTTTTTAAAGCAAATAATTCTAAACAAGACGCCAACCAAAATAAAGAAAATATGGGTCAGATTACTGTGTTAAAAAGAATTGTTGTTTTTTTCAAGTTTATTTCGCTTAAGAAATTTTTTAAATAACGCTTTAAGGTTTTATTATTAAAAAAAATATATAAAAAAAATTCCGACAAACAAATAAAATGTTTTTGTAGAAAAAATAAACGGTGGTCTAACATTAATCATTTTTATTATTATTTTTTTATATTTTTTTATTATTTTTATACGCTTATAATAAGGTAAACATTATAAATAAAGTTTTTGTAAAATGTTTTCATATTTCAAGAATTTTTTTCTTAATTTTTTTAATCAATAATAGGCGTTAAAATTTTTGCTTTAATTGGCCAAGAATTTGAAGGCAAAAAAAATTTTATAAAGTTTTAAACGTTTAAATATTTTGTGTGGAAAATCAATTTGATCAGCGCTAAAATACAGTGGGCGCCAAAAGTGAGTAAACACTAGTGAAATAATTAATTTTCTTAGGATAGCGAGAAAAGTAAATGGGAATAGTCGAATAAATTGCCAAAAATAAAAACGTTTATTTATAACTTATAAAATGTTAAGAAAAAAAACAACAATTAGTGATGAAGGAACTTTTTTTTTATACTTAAGAACATAATAGAAAATTCAAAATTATAGTGGGTGTTGACTCACTTATGGCGCTCACTGTAGCTGGTTTTTTTTTTAATGCAAAATATTTAAATAATTTGTTAAAGTTAATGTTTAATGACAAGACAACATAAATTATGTGGGAAAAGATTTTTCTTTATTTAAACTTCGCTAAAAAAAAAATGAAAATAAAAATTTATAAAAAAAAATTGAAAAAATAAATTAAATAATAAGCGTTGGGTTAAAAACGTGTAAAACTATTAATATTAGATAATAAAAATTTTGATAATCATAATTTAATAGCTTAAAAAATTTTCTTTAAACAAAAATATAAATGGCCTTAGTGTGGAGGTTATATCAATTGTCGGAATTATTGTAATAGATTGATAGAGAAATTTTCAAGTTCTTTTGAATCTATTACAACTACGTGAATTCCAAAAAAAATTAATTTAATTTGTATTAAGAAAAGCAGAGTATTGTTTAAAGTCACAAAGCCCACCCATATCTTTAATTATTTGTTTACTTTATTGCATTTAAAAAAAAATCTAAGCAGGTTGCAATGAAGCACACTACTGTAGCATGTTCTTGAATTGAATTGCCTTTGAAGTCACAGTAGTCTAGTAGGTGGTGTGTTAGCTTATTAGACGTGAGGCCACGATTTAAATCCAAGGTCAGACATCGCCAATAAAATCAAATTTGAAAAAGATTTCTTCGGCGACTGCCTCTCACCAGCAAAAACACGGAGTGTAAATAAAATTGCTATGAAAAAGTTTCTCAAAAGAATCTGTCGTGCGTAGTCGACTTTAAATTGTAGATTTCGCCACTTAGAGATAAGATTAACAAAAGCAGCATAAGTAGTGTGAGAAGTTAGGTTGTAATAACAAAATTATGTATGTATGTATGATAAATTAAGGAAACAATCCCAAAGGCTTACATAAAATCGAACAAAATTGATGAATTATTTCATCACGCTTCTTATTCGTTAGATAAAACTCATTGGGGTTATTTTATATTTCTACACTTAAAAAAAAAAAATACCCAACAATGAAGTTATAGAGTCTACGATTGATGACGTTTTAAGAATTTGAACACCTTTAACCACAGTAGTGTGCAGCCCTTGCGCTGACCAACTTCTTCCTCTTCCCTAATTTTGGTGGAACTTGGTCACAACGGGCCGCTTTGCGTGCTCAAGTGAGCTTTATGATATCAGAGCTACCACTCCGACCTAAAACCACAGTAGTGCAGTTGATAAAATTGAGTACCAGTTACTACACATAATAAATTCTTTCGAATACTGACAGTTAAGTATTTCAGTATAAAAGTATCTTCTGAGCAGACAATATTACGGCCCGTATCCAAAATCATTATCGTACGCTCGAATATTTCCTAAATTATGCCTTAAAGGCATGAGGTTTATGACCTTGAAACTCTGACAAGCTTTTATTCTCTACGAAAGGGAGAAAGAGACAATTCACAGATAAGATGGGACCCCATTAGAAGAGTTTCGTCTCTAAATTGTTCTGAGGCAACAATGTAAATGGAGATTTAAAATTTGGAGAGAGCTGTGGCGGTTACATGGGCACATTGTACTTCGACTTTTTTTGATTCCCTAACGACTCTAATTTTAAGATAATACCGTTATTTTTTTTAATGCCTAGCGTGATGTGTCTCTTTTTTAACAGGAAAACTCCTTCAAATATTCTGTGGAAGTTTAACAAACTAAAAATTAGTCAAAAAAAAGATGAAATTGGAATAATAAAAAATTGTGATAAACTCGTCAAACCATGAAGTATTCCTTTTTAAGTTAGATCAACTATAACAGCTCAGCTTTTACTGTCCAGAGGTATATGTCTTACAAATGGTCCATTAGTTGGCTGGCATTATTATTTTACTGCATGAAATATCTGTAGGAGCAGCCAAACCAACTTGTTTGACTGAGTGCCCTGGTAGTCTAGTGAGTAGTGTGCGAGGCTGTTAGCGTGAGGGTCGTGGGGTCGATTCCCACTAGAGTCTCTGGTCTGTTACACTACACCGAGCATTTGGTCTAAGTTACTCAGATTCCAAGGTTCTCGTTGCATCTATATACACGTATTTTTCAGAGGAATTTGTGAAAAGGATTCTGTTTAAATTGTTCGCTAAAAAAGGCATTGATTTCGTTAATCATTTTCAAATTTTTTTTTTTTAATAAAAATCGCTTTGAAATTGTTTATTCCTTTAATTTTTTTTTTTCTACAAAATTCCTCCAGTGTTAGGCGCCATTGACAACTTTAGGGTATGGCTTAAAACAATGAACTTGAAATGCAAATAAATAAATCACAAACAATTTGAAATAAAAACAAAAAAGTTAAAAAAAGGAAAAAACATTAATTTTTGTAAATATTTGTTCGATTTTTATTTACGTCCGACAGGAAGTTTAAATAAAAAAAAAAATTTTTTCATTTTATGTGTATGTTTTTGTTTGGTTATTTTAATGTTGATTTTGTTTTTTAAACACCAAGCCGAAATATTTATTTGTCTTAAGCTTTTTATACCCTAAGCTAACACGTGTTTTAATTGTCTGTTGATTTAACGTCACTTTTTTATAGTTTCGTTTTATTGGCATAACATTTTAATTGCAAATCATGCCAGTTGTTAAAAAGATTGTTACAAAAAAAAACACCAATTTGATACAAGTGCCTTAAGAAAATAAAAAAATGGGTTAGGCCGGAAATTAAGTGACCTTTACCTAAAGTAAATACATTTCCAATCTATTGATACAAGTATACATACTATATACATATATTTTATTATTAACGCTATCAATAGATTATAAAAAACAACAACATACCAACATGTTTGAAGGATAACGGAATACTAAAAACTAAACAGTTAAACTTTAAATTTGTTTTAAAACAGAAACTCCCTTTAGCTTTTATCGGCTGCGTATAGTAAGAACTAATCATCAAACGCAGGCCCAATCCCTTCATTCATTGTTGGTAAGTAATTTGCCATCGAACTATTCAGGTTCAAGTCCAGCACCCAAAAAATGTATCGGCACTAATGGCACAGACATACATAATTGGTCATTACAACCCTTCAGCCAGAATTATGACCTAGTGAGTGGCGGGACATACAGTTTAAGCCGTATTAGTAGTTCGACTCTGAACTACCGATTTTTTTTTTGTTTTCATGGCAAGTTTTTCTTACTCTTCGAGCTTTTGCCAAAAATCTGCTGAGAGGAAGTGGCCGAAGCAATATTTTCTTCATATCCCTTTGGAGACAAACAAAAGCAACAATCCAATACTAATAACAATAACAAACTGCTTAGCCGGCAAAACTTGTTTAATGATTCAAACAAACCGAAGAAAAAATTACTAGGAACAGGGAGGAAAATACTTTGTGGCTGTTCTATGTTCCTCAAAGGATCGATGAGGGTTATCAGCAGAAATATCTAAGAATCTCTATGAGATCACTCAGATCCCATAAAGCCTACAATACATCGTAGTAATCAATTCGATTCGCCTCCTTTACGGATATGTGCTGGTTGATGTCATATTAAAATGGACATTTTTGCAGAGACCAATTATACTAAGACGTTTCAGCAGCATTTAGCAACATGTTGCTTTAATTTTTTTTTTTTAATAAAAAGAACAAAAATATAAGACCACAAACTGTAAACTGCAGTCAATCTCCAGCTATGTACTATTAAAGCTACATGTGCTGATCTTCCAACACGTTTTTGTATCTAAAAGTTGATTTAGCAACATTGCACTTTTAAATATTTGGGGTCGCAACATGTTGCGCCAAATTTTTTATATTAAAAAAATTTAAGACCGTAGACATCAACTCTTTATCACACACTCTTTGTTTGCTACACACTAATGAAAAACAATGTTCACGATATTTAGCAACATGTTGTCGATAATATACATGTATCACACAAAATGTTTCAAATAATTAGAAAAAGAAATCAAAAATAAAACAAAGATTCTTTATAAAATTCAAATATTCTTTTAACTTTTTGAAACACACAATTTCACCAATGTTTAGCAACATGTTGAATATTTTATATTGTCAAAGAACTTTATGTAAATACTATTTTAATGTGTGTGAATAGTATTTTTTATGGCTTTTAAATTAAAATACATGCCTTTTAACTTTAATTACTTTTAAAACAAGAAATCTCACTAATTTATGCAAAATTTTAAAATTGTTTCTTTCTTTTTTTAACACTTTAAACAATTTAATTTAATTTGTTTCATTATACAGAAAAAAAATAAAAACAAACAAAAGAGGTGATGACATGTTATGAACATCGTAAAACATTTCTGTATTTAACACCTCGTTTTAAGTATTAGCGGGTATTTCGTTTTTTCATTTTCTTCATATTATACAAGTATGTACAGATAAATTTATTCACAAATGCGACTTTATTTCGCGTGTTACACGTCAAATAAAATAATGTTTTAAACGAAACAGAAATTAAGCTGAAAGTAGAAAAAAAAAAACAAAATAATAATAAAAAAAACTTCCGCTTGAAGAAAAAAATCGTATTCTTTTGAAATTTTCTTTATTATCTAACAACAAAATTGCTGGATACGTAATTGCAAAAATATAGATTTCAAGTAGTTGTACCAGTTGTAGTTCGCTATATTACTAGCAATATTTTGTTAGTCAAAAATGTTTGTTTTAATATATAAATAAAATCTAGCAACATGTTGCCAAGGTTCTGCATTAAATATATATCTGTTGCTAGGGTTCTGCATTAAATATATATTGATGACAACATTTTCTAATGACTTTGCAATAAAGATTTTAAATTTATTGATATTAATCATTAGTTTGAATTTGGTGTTATAAGTTAAGCATTCTGCCAAATGTTGTCGCAATATGTTGCCACAATAACACTGGATATTACAGGTACATATTTTTTTAGTATTATTTGCGTTATTCTGTTGTAATTATAAAAGGGAAAGACTTATTTGATTCATTCTCGTATTTATTTTACATCGGGCTGTGAATTTTTTATATTATTCGGTAACATGTTGCTTAAGATTTGTGTAGCATCATGTTGCTTATAATATTCTATTATATACAAAATCTTAACATATTGCTTACAATGCACATTTCTAACAATTTTATTTAAGAACATGTTGGTTTAATCCTGCTAGAGGGTATGAATTTTTTACACTAGTTTTATAGCATTATGTTGCTTTAAAAATTTAAAAATCTCAAAGTTTTCTTTATACACTGCTTACAACTGCCTATACTACTGCCTAAAATATAAAAATAAATAAATAATAAATAAAATATAAAGAGAACGAAATAAAAATCTTAAATATTCGTTACGCAACATATTGCATATAATGCAGAGAGTAGCATGAATTTGTTATTGCTTCATTCAGCAACATAATATTTCAGATACACTTTAGGTTATAAATTTATTACATATGAATGAATTACTTAAATATTTAGTTCGCAACATGTTGCCTTTAATATAGATGAATATACAAACTTGTTATTGCTTTATTCAGCAACACAATACTCTAGATACACCGAAGGCTATGAATTTATTTCATATTTGATTAGCAACATGTTGGCTACAATATGTAAACAACTATAAAAGCTTCGATGTTACTTAGCAACATATTGCTTAAATTGTGGGAAAAAATATTCTTTTTATATTCCATTCATGTTATAAGTAATTAAAAGAGTTATGTACGTCTTTAATATATATTTAGCAACATTATTTCAATAATATTCAGTCAACAACATATTGCTTAAAATGTGTGAGAAGATATATGTATGTTGAAGGCTAGAAATTATCTTTAAAAATGTTTATCAACATTATTGCCCAAAATATTCCGAAGCCTACGAAATTCATTTGTAATTATGTAATTAACCACATGTTGCTTAAAAATTGGGTATGATTTGTCGCTTAAAATATACAATTGTTGAGGAATTTCTTTCGAATTTTATCAACAATATCTTGCTTAAAATATATATGAACCTTTAAATGTCTTTTTATTTATATAAACATGCTGCTTAACATATACATGTATTGCTCTCTACGTTTCTTTAACATGTTGCCTAAAATGTACAGAAGGATAAAAAAAATTTTGTGCGTATTTAGCAACATATTATGAATTAAGCAACATGTTGCGGACTTCTTCGTTAATCTATTTTTTACTTTTTTGTTTTTCTAAATTTGTTTATTTTAATCATAATACAAACTATAAGCTTAGTTCTGTAAACTTTTCTCGTCTTAAAATATCTCCAGCAACATGTTGCTACAAGTAAGACTTTTAAGTGCAATTGTTTTATGAATTCAAAAATCGTTTCTCTATTATTTTCTTTTCATTACACAGCGTATGACTCCTTCCCTTTTATGTTAGGCTTCAAATAATAATTAGAAATGCCATGTAAGAGAAAAGTAACTTCCGCTTCGATGTGATGCATACACAATAACTGCGTTAGCCTTTTAAAGAATGCTAATTATGAACACCAGAGATAATCAAATAGAATTTCCAGAAACGAAAGAAGAAGAAATATATTTAAAAAAAAAACTAAAAATAAAATAAAAAGTTCCAGAGGTGTTAAAAACAATTCAACCTCTCCCTTTTCTAAAATGCTTTAAAGCTATGAAAAAATAATACATACAAACACGCATATTTAAAGAGAAAAAAATGTTATTATATGGATAAAATATGTACCCCACCTCCTTTTCTAGTAATGTCTTGTATTTTTTCTTCTTCTTCTTTTTTTTTAGCAACATCGAAAATATTTTTATAACGCCTACACTTTTTACACAAAGCTCTATACGACGTATGTATATGAATATCCAGTACATTATAGGCATGTAATGTTGATGGAAAAAAACCTAAGTGACACTTTAGCATTTTTATTTTGTCTGTTTTTTAAGTAACAGCACGACATTGCTATTATATGATGATGATATTGCGAAAATGTCGAAAGACACATCTTAAATTTTATCTAGAAAGCAGATATTTAAAGTAATGAATTTCACAATGATACAATAACTTATATACAAAATGTTGATGCAACTTGTTGCTAAGGGTTAATAATGAAGAGCGTTCAAAAATACTGTTATTTTAAAAGAAATAATTTTAATCTTTTTCGGACATCTTCAAAGCTGGACTGTAGGCCTATTGAGCACCCTTGTGGAGATAAAATTAAGATACACAAATTGGTGGAATTCATTGAAATCAAGGAACAATAGGAATATTCTGCATAAAACACAGAGAAGTCCTTCTGTGGCCTTACAACTGCATGTAGAAGCACAGTTTTGACGATTATGATGTTTCCTTAACTTACTGTCGATTGAGAAATATGTTAGGAAAGTAGCAGCTAGAATGTATGTTTAGTAAGTTCCTGTAGGATAGGCGACTCGGTACTGCTGAAAGATCGTAACTGGTAGGGTTAACTCATTTCGACTGCCGGAATAATAGAGTTTATATATAATATACTTCAGTGATAAACCCGTGTGATAGGGAATTCTGAAAAGGGTGTGTGGCTGCACTATTTTCACGGACGGGTCCAAAATGGAAACCGGTACAGGAACAGGTGTTTTAATCTATAGAATTAAGATACAGTGAATTGTATAGTGTTACAATGAAATGTAGTGTAGGAAGGTACTAGTGAAGAAACAAAACCTCAAGGGCAACAATTTCTGTAGATAATCAGTCTGCACTGCAGGCTTTGAAGGGACTTGTTTTATAGCTCACATTTAGTCTGTGAGAGTAAGAGAGTAAGAAGTTAGTTATCGGTTCTATATCGAATTATCGATTTAGACTATGCTAGTTACCCGATCATTGCGACGTCACTGGCAACGAAATTGCAGATGGACTTACATGATTCCGATCAGCTGCAAAAGTAACGATCATGGAAAGAAATCGCCAAAAAGCTTCTTCTGTGGAACTATCGAAAGAAGGCTCGATTCACTCACAAACTGTAGATTGAATTATACTGTCTCAAGAGGAGTCTTATGGCAAAAACTAAATTCTACACTCCCAAACTAATATTAAGTAGGAGGGAGTTAAGACCTATTATACGGACACGGTTATTTTTGTAAATATCTGTTTAAAATGGGGAAGATGACACGATCAAATTGCATTTATGGTGATGCGTTGATTGACGATGCGGAACACACTTTCTTTCATTATGAGAGATGGAGTTTAGAAAGAAGGAATCTTGAGGCCAAAGTCGGCATCTTTACTGTCGCAAACTTCTGCGACGTACTTCTGAGCACCGAAGAAAATTGGAATAGCATGGTCAGTTACACTGAGACCTTGCTAAAACCTAAGAAATTTGACTTGGATGAGATAATTAGAATGGACGTTTGAACACCTTCTCAGATTTTGTTGCTCAATCCGGACGCGGATATGCATATGAAGGGGCCAAATGGCCAGACGGTTTCCACTTCGATGTAATACCACGGTAGTTCCGGAGGGGCACAAAGATTCCAAAAGCGGAGGGAGAGATTTAGTGGGTGAGGGCGCCACACACGGTGGATACTGACGACTTCCCCTATGGTGCGGTTAGGTACATTTACTTCTCCTCAGCGGAAAAAAGACGTATTCAAGGAGTCTTAACGGGTAAGAAGCTCTGTAGATACAGAATCAATATATTAAACAGGAATATCTCCGATTTCCGTAGACTCTGGGAAGATACAGAAGAGACAGTTGGCCATATTTTGTGTCACATCTATGTAAGCAGAAATGGCTATGTTTTCAATGTGTTGAGAAATTGATAGATCTAGATAGTAGGCTTAAGGATTCCAAACGGTATTGTGGGATATAATTTCTTTTGGAAAAATTTTTTTCCAGCAACTTTGTTGCCAGGCAGAAAAACATTGTTGCTAAACTTTTTTTGTAGTTAGATAGGAAATGCTTATAAAATACACTTTTAAGTTTGCACTCCTTTCAAGTTCTGCCTAAGCATTCTTTTCTTTTACAGTCAGCTGCTAATGATAATTTACTAGACAGGCAGTAAACATAATATGGGTTTAAATAAAGTTAATAGCGTGTGTATGTAAGATGGAAAGAAGACAAAGGATATTTGAAAGAACCACTGTTTCACATTAATAGGATTCCTCTTTTTTTCTAATTTTTTTTCTGAAGTTTTATTTTCTGTTTTTATTGTTTAAAGATAATGAAGCTGAAAAAGTTAATTAAGTGCACAGAATTAACGTCTTCTTTTCCTTTTTCATTTGTAGATACTCCAACATTACAATAAATCCAGCATGACAAGAGAGAAAGAATTAAAATACAACCGTTAAAACGATGGCTAATGACAAGGGGGTTTACAAAGATTAATTACGAAAAGAAGATGAAGAAGTTGTTGATTAAAAGTGAAATGAGGTCAAAAACTTAACAACAAAATAGTTTTTCAACAACATTGTAGCATACTTTCGAAAAATATTTAATGTTGCCAATAACAAACTAAAAACAACAAATCATATGCAAATGACAAAATGTAAGTGAAACAAATCAATTTTGAAATTCTTTAATTCAAAATGCTTTATTGCCTTTTAAACTGTCACATCTGTTTGAACATGAATGTGAATCGAGCTTTTAGTCAGACATCATTTAATATGTTGCAACATCATTTTGATTGCAGAAGCATAATTCAAATCTTTTAGGTTTTGCAGTAGATTAGCAAAATAAAAAAAAAGAAAAAAACACATGCATTGGCATTCAAAAAATTGGGGTGAATACAAGCACAGTTGGACGGACAGCCAAACTGGCAGTTCAAATCACAGCCAACATAGTTGCAAACTGACAGAGCACTATTATAATACATCAACATTATTTAAATTATCATTTAAAACAAATCTTGTCTTGTATGTCGACTTTAAACACGTAAAACTTAATATTGTATGCGCATAAAAATTGCTAATGTCGCAGAATGAAAACCAACAACAACAAATACATACATATTTGCTGGCAACATGTAAACTATTGATGACAAACTAAAGATTAGATTTTCGTAAGTGATGGCATCGAAAGAAAAAACAGAGAAAAATAAGATGAATTTTCTATAGAAATATTTTAGATTTAAAGTTTAACAGATAAATTGAAAAGATAGTAACAAAATATGTAATTACATTTGTTTGCAACATGTTGAAAACTATTAAACAACATTAATTGAAAATGCCAGAAAATTGTAATAAATACAATTGTTGTATTATCGAAAAGAAAAATAAGAATATGCTGCTAAATTTAAACATTTTTAATTATTACAACAATACCTAAATTATAAGTAATAATCATATATGTATTGGCAACATGATGCTCAACATTAAAAGATAATACAAGAAAATTATAATGCTTACAATGACGTAATAAAGACAAATTAAAAAATATTAATAATTGCGTTAGCAACATGTTGCAAACTGAAAAGCAACATTGAGAAAACTACTTAAAAAATCTAATATTTATTGAAAACAAAATATAAGAATAATAGTTTTCTTAGCAACTTGTTGCAACATTATGATAAAAATAGAAATTTATGCAGAATTACTTCGAAACAGAGTTATTTAGGAAATAAAATGAAAATATTCTCAAAAATCTGTAGTTCGGAGCTGACTTTTAAACTGTAGGTTCCGCCACTCATGGTTAAACTTACGACACAGAACTTAAGTGCTGTGAAAAGCTAAGTTTCGTAATATTAACTGAATGAATACTGTGAATAATTAAGGGAAAAAAGATGCTGCAAAAATTCTTATTCTATGCAATTAGAAACAAGTAAAAACATGATTTAATAGTACACTAGCAACATGTTGCTACAAGTTTTTTAAATGTTTTGCAGTTTTAGTTAATTACAGGTATTAAAAATGCATGAATTGCAGAATAATACGATTACTTATATACAAAATGTTGCTGCAACTTGTTGCTAGGAGTTAATAGTGAAGCGCGTTCAAAAATATATTTATTTTAAAAGAAAACGTTTAAATCTATTTTGGACATCTTCAAAGCTGGACCGTACCTATCCAGCACCCTTGTGGAAAATTTCTAAAAATAATTAGGATGCACAAATTGGTGGAATACATTGAAATCAAGAAACAATAGTAATATTATGTATACAGAGAAGTAGAAACACAGCTCAGACGATTTTGATGTTGTCCTTAACTTACTGTCGATTGAGGAATATGTTAGGAAAGTAGCAGCAAGAATCTTTTTTATACTGAATGAGTTATGTTTAGTAAGTAAATTAAGGGAAAATATTCTACAAAAATTATTATTCTACGTAATTCGAAAAAAGTAAAAACGAGATTTAATAGTACACCAGCAACATATTGCTACAGGTTTTTTAAATGCCTTGCAGTTTTAGTTAATTACAGTTATTAAAAATGCATTAACATGACAAAAATTCAGCAACGACGGAAAAAATGTCTTAGAAATTTATAGTCGACCTGTGTTCTAAGCAAAATGTTCCTAAGTAAACGGTTAAAATTTTCTCTACCAAAATGTTGCTGCAGTTTTGTATGATACGCACTGTAAAATTGTTGGACCGTTATAAATAAAAATTTAATTTTAAAAAAGATTTATAATAACCTCGTTTGTTGCAAAAGTTTACGTAATTTTCGTCAACATTTTGGCTAAACTTTGAAAGAAACATTTTGCAAAATACATACATACAACATACATAATTGGCCATTACAATCCTTCAGTCAGGATTACGGCCTAGCATTTTGTCACATTATTCATAAAAGGGCGAAGTAAAAATATGTATACCAATATTCCGGTTAGTATTTATGAAATAATATTCATCAAAGCATGTCTCATAACATTTTCAATTAAAAATGATTTTATAGAATAGTTTTTACCACTAGCTGCTGATAGCATATAAAAATGTTGTATATAAACATGTTGCAAGAAACAGTGAATAAATTGCTTAAATGCAAAGTTTGATTTCTTGTGATTAATTTCTGTTATTTTAAAGTACAATGTTCCTGAAATTAGAGCAACTATTACCATAGCAACATATGTATATTTTCTTCCAACGACACAATCAAGGCAATTTTAGAATGTAAAGAATTTTTCATGCCAAACAGATTGTTTAGCAACATTTTGCTGAAAAACTTTTTGTTTAGCAACCAACATATTGCATTCATTCACTTGGTTTGTGAATGATTTTTAATGAAAATCTTTTTGTTTAGCAACATGTTGCAAACATTCATTTTATAATATCATTAACATACCATTCTCTTAATGAACTAAAAAATATATTTACATTTAAATATCTGTAGGAAAGAAAAGCTTACTGAATGAACGCTCTTACTCATGAAGTTTATATTGCCAGCAACATGTTGCTAAGCAAATTAATAACGACTTTAAATTCTTTAAGTAAAATTTTGTTTTCGTTTTCTTTACTTTCTATACGCCCTTCTAATTTTCCCTTATATTTTCCTTTTTTCAAATTCTTGCACTTGTTTAGGAGCTATGAAAATAAGGTGAGACGACTTCATTGATATGATTTGAACAAATTAAGTCTTATTTTCAAGAACATAGTCAAAACTCATTAACACAATACCAAATTTTATTATAAAAAAAAAAACTTGTATTTCAACCAAACCAGCCATTATTAATATCTGACAATATTTATTAAATAAGATATTTAATAAAGAATTAATTGAAATAAAAAATAAAAGAATTGAAAAATGAAAACAGACATTTTTTCAAGTACATACGTGTATGGCATGCCAGACTTGCCAAGTTTGTTTAGACGGAAAATAAAAGCAGTCATTGAAATTGACAAAAGAAATTCAAAGAAATAATTTACGGTATTAAATAATAGCGTCTGTTGTAATGGATCTTTTCTTATTCTGGCTGGAACAACACAAAAAAAAAAAAAATAATGTTGCCATTGTCTGGATACATGTATCGATGTATACAATACATGGTAATTGTATGAAATTTATACATTCATACATCAATGTCAATTCACAATGACAGACATTTAGTCAGTCAGTCAGTGTGTCTATAACAACGTAGAAATAGACGTAGTAATGTAGACAGACGGATTTGTTTTCATTTTCTTGCAGGCACAATGGCTTCAAATTAATGTCGATTTTTTCTGGTTCTTTTTTTTAAACCAATTTACCTCTCTCCTCTCTCTCTCTGTCCGCCTGTCTCTGCTTACCACTTGAACAAATATTGTTGGCTTAAATGGTAATAAACCAATTGCTATGAATGGCTTGTATTAATCATATAAAAAATTTATTCCCCGGTAATCAGACAAGTGTTCAAGAAATCTTTGAAACCATGAAACACGACAAAGAACCAACAACAACAACAAATTAGTTGTGTTATAAATATTATGCAAAATAACTGGCTTAATTACAGCAAATAATGGCAAAACATTAAATGTAATTTATTATTCCCATATTTTTATTTAAACATTTCAATATTGTTTATGAAGTATTCATGATACTTTACTTCGAACAGATTGGAAATTAAAAAAAAAAGTAAAATGTGGGTTTAATAATCTGTATAAACCATTAATCAATAATTTTATGTATTATTGGCAGGCAACATGTTGCCAGACTTGATATGGTCTGGATAAATAAGAATTCCTGGCAGTTGAACCAATAAAAAGCCACGCAATGTTTAATGATTGATTGATTGGAGTAGTGATAAGTGTAGTTCAAATTATATTTCCACAAGGCTTTATTTTATCTTGAAATCTATTTCTAATCTTGCTTAATAACCTTCTTTCTCTTCTAAGTTTAGATACTATTTTGCAAATGGCAATAGCATTGGTTACACATATGTATACCTGTGGCCAAGAAATATAGCATTAAAGCTTACACATGGCAAATATTTTCCTTTCTGTTTAATGTACAATTCGTCTAAACACTGCCTATTGAAGCACATCCATTCTAATAACCAAGTGACAAATAGGCTTGGCAACTCACGTAGGTTAGGTTAGGTTAGAGGACGTGTACTTGTCAACTGCCAACTCATGTAATGGTAATGAAATTTTTATTTTATTCTACTGCCTGCGACAGTAGATCGAGCTCTTCGAGAGGAAATTTCAAATGTGTTGTTGCACAAAAAGTCAATACTGCGAATATTATATCAAAAAACCGAGTGGCATTGAGACATTTTAAGTTCAGGCAGTGCCTAGGATTAGTGTTGTTTAATAGGCGCACATGTTGTAGAAAGTTTTCATACCTTTTTAAACTGAATTCTACAGTGAGCACCACATTCTCACTTTCTTTCTATTATGCTCTTAACTATAAAAAAAAAGTTCCTTTATCATAAATTGTTGTTTTTGTTTTAACATTTTATAAGTAATAAATAAACGTTTTTATTTTTGGAAATTTATTCGACTATTCGCATTTACTTTTCTCGCTATCCTAAGAAAATGAATTATTTCAGTGGTGTTTACTCACTTTTGGCGCTTACTGTATTTTGAGAATTCAAGAGGATAGCTCATACAAATTGTATTTTATTTTTTTTACTGAAATTCTTACACTACCAATAAAAAAGGTTGTATGTACAAATTTTATTGTGCTCTCTCCTTAAATTCATCGATTTTTAATTCATAGATTTTTAAAAGCACGAGATTCTCTTATTGACTCTCTAGCGAGATATAATGGGTATGTGAAACATGTGTATCTGAAACTAGTGTATTCAGAAGTTCTTAGGGATAAACAATATTTTGTCGCCAAAGGCATTAAACAGAGGACTCGTTCCCTTTACTTTATATTACTTCTTATAATAATACTTCTCACCACCTATTTTCTTAATTTCAACTCAAAGTACTACTGATATCGACGTAGTCTAATAGGTAGAGTATTGGGTTATTAGAAGCGAGCGCCGTAGTCTAGTAGGTAGTATGTTCGCTTATTAGACGTAAAGCCCGGGTTCGAGCTCCAGGCCAGACATCAAAACGAAATATGAAAGAAAATATTTCTCCGGCGACTTCCTCTCTGCAGATTTTTGGCAAAATCTCTGAGAGTAAATAAACCTGCCACGAAAAATTTCTCAAAATCTGTCGTTCGGAGTCGACGTTAAACTGTAGGTCCCGCCACTCAAGTATATAATTAAGGCACACCATGGTAATTGGTCATTACCAATTACCATGGTTGTGGACCATAGTAGAATGTAAGTCAGGTGTAGAAAAAAAAAGAAATGACAACATGTTGCTTAAAATGAAGTCTTTAGCTCATAACCTTTATATAATAATATAATTATACTAAAGATTTTGATAAATAAAACTGGACTAACAAATTAGAAACTATTTCATTAAAAAATATAAATAATGAAGCAACATGTTGCTAAGAAATAAAAATTTTGTTAAGAGTTGTTTAAACACAATTTTAACAAAGAACAGAAGGGGAAACTATTTAATAATTTACTTGTATTGGGTTGTATGTTTGATAAAAGGATGGGAAAACTTTAAAAGTATATATCATTATCTCTCTGTTTTCGACTTTAGTACACTAAAACTGAAATTTGATTTTAGTATCTAAGCTATTTGCTATTAATATGTTGCTAAAGCTTCCATATAAGACTTTAGATACATGTTTCTATAGTAATTTAATTTCAAATTGCCAAGGCTTTATGATAAAAAAGCTAAGAGATGAAGCATCTTAAAAACAATAGCTTCTACAGAAACTAAGTTATAAGTATCATGCTTTCGAAATTAATATAAAAAGTATTTATATTACCATTTGTATAGCTGTGACATCTACAAGCAACATGTTGCTTAGAAAAAAACTTAGAAAAACTGCTATTCATATAAAAATTAATGCAAGAAATAGATACTAAATATTTATTAAAGCTTTTCACTTCTTATCAACAAGTTGCGGACTCATAAATTTTTATATTCGTAGTGAAAACTATTTTCATAATTATAAAAGTATTTAAATTTATTATTATTTATACAATTACAAAAACATGGTTTCTATACAAGTTGCAGTTTGCTAAATGTTTCCGGTTTATCTTAAATATAGCTTTTTTAACATACCTTTTGAACTAGTCAAACTTTGACTAATATTATTCCAGAAATTCAGCCTACAGCCGAAGACCTTCATTTCTTTAACACGTTCCTTCATGTTGCCCAGTACACTGGTTTCCGCGAGACTAACACACGGTATCATTTGATGTTGACAACAGAATTATTTTTTTATTAAGAAATTATTTTTTTTTAACAGAAAAATGCACTTATTTTTTGAAATATTTTGATTTTTTTTTTCTATTTAATTAAACAATATTTTTTTGTTGTAAATTTTAAACATCTTTACGATCTAATAAAAGAAAACAACAATTTTTTTTCTGAAATATTTTAAACCTAAAAAAGAAAAAGTTTAAAAAAAAAATAAAATTAAATAACAAAATGAAATGAAATGAAAAAGGCAATTAAGTAAAAGAGCCAAACCTTTGTTTTAATGTGCAAAACCATTATGTGGAAGAATAAACCAAAGATAACAATTTTTAAATTTTTTTAATTTTTTTTAATTCAAATTTAGTACAAGACAAAGAAAAAGAAACAACAAAAGAGAAAACAAATGAAATCATGTTTAATTTGTAGTTGCAGTAAACTCAAGTAATTGTTTAAACAATTATTATCTGATGAAATATTTTTTTCTTCCTCTTTTTTTTCTTCAGAAAATTAAAAAACAAACAAATAGAAAACAAAAGTCAGTTAAAATATTTACTAAACCATGTAAATGTTTAACAGGCATAAACAATTTTTACCAGAGGTCTAAAACAAAGTAAACAGCGCCATATAGATTTTAACCCATTGGAAGGTATAACAAATTAAGAGCAGTTAAAAGTAGTGTCGGCAACATGTTGCTGATAAACTGTATCAGTCATTTTAAATTTTAGCAACATGTTGAGAAACATTCTAATAAACACAATTTTTAAAGAATTGTGCTGAATACTTTCAAAATATCTTCAAAACACTAGAAAATCTCTCAAGTTGATGGTCAATCAGATTTCTTTCAGTTTTCACGTTAATTTCATATATCATTGGATTCTTAGTGATTGGAAATGTTAGCAGCATGTTGAGAAACAGAATTTTTATACAATCGTGCTGAAAATAATGTGGTAAAATGCCTTCAAAACACACGAAAAGTTTATGTTCGATCAGATTCAATTCGACCTTCACCTTCATTTCTTAGATTTTTCTGTTTACCAGTCATTGGAAATCTTAGCAACATGTTGACAAACACTATAATCAGAATTTTTTAAATAATTGTGTTGAAAATAATGTGGGAAAATGCCTTTAAACACATGAAAATCCGTTAAGTTGATGTTGGATCAGATTCCATTCGATCTTCACCTTTATTTCTTAGATATCTCTGTTTTAAAATAGAAAACATAGAAGTTTTACAAGTTTACCAGTCATTGGAAATCTTAGCAACATGTTGAGAAACATTCTAAACAGAATTTTTAAACAATTGTGCTGAGAATAATGTGGGGAAAATGCCTTTAAAACATAATGAAAACCCGTTTAGTTGATGTTCGATAGATTCCATTCGATCTTCACCTTTATTTCTTATATTTTTTTGTGTTTTAAAACAGAAAAACATAGAAGATTTACAAGTTTACCAGTCATTGGAAATCTTAGCAACATGTTAAGAAACATTCTAAACAGAATTTTTAAACAATTGTGCTTAAAAAAATGTGGTAAAATACCTTCAAAACATTAAAATCTGTTAAATTGATGATCGATAAGAAGGAATTTCGCGAAAGTAAAAGAAATCTATATTTGGGGCTATAAATGATACTCTTTTAAAGATTATTTCATGTTATATACGCTCGCGCCTAATTAGCTGGTAGATTCATTCATAAGCATTGGGAAGATAATTCGATCTTCAGTACATATGATTTTTGTCACATCGCAACTTATTTGTCTATATGCGACAAAATAAACAATACGAATAATATAAGTCGAAACAACTTCTATTACAACTGTTATTAGCAACATTAAAAATTATAAAATATTATAATCATTGGCAACATGTTGCTGAAAAAAAACATTTTAATTTCCATTAATTTCTTAATTACTTTGATATTTAGAAAACAATTCCAAAAATGTTTCATCACCTCTTAAAGGGTTGTTGCGAGAATATTTTCAATGCTTTTCACAACTAAAAAAAAAAACAAAAAAAAATTCACAGATTCTATAATTATTATAAAGACAACAGTTGAAAGCTTTTAATCTTTGAAAACAACTGAATTAAAAAAAAAACAAGAAGAACTTACTGAAGTATAAAACGCAAATTAAGATTTTGCTTCTCAAGCGTACCAAAGACGCTTCTAAGCATACAAATTTAAATCATTGAAGCATTTTAACTGAAATATGGCCCCCGGAAATTTGTTTAATAAATCAAAACTAATTGGTAATTCAGCTGTAAGTAAACATAAGGCTAATCGATAGGCCTTCATTTTAGTATAAAATATTGGGTTTTTTTCTCTCGTTTTGGTTTAATCATTAAGCAATAATTTTAATGTGATTTTAAATAATTAGAAAAAGCGTGGCGAAATGCTTATTTTTTCTCGTTTTGGTTTAATCTTCAAACAATAATTTTAATATGATTTTAAGCAATTAGAAATTATGCTTTAATGCATGACGAAATGCTTATAACTAAGAAGGAATTATATTTTTTAATGAATTTTTTCTTTAATTAAAACATAAGGCAACAGAACACAACATTGGTTAAGTAATTGAAACAAAATAATAGTCAGCAACATGTTGCTAAGCGAAAATTTATTTTTTATATGATTTTACTTTTAAAAAAGGTAATTTTGATTAGAAATTATGTTGTGAAAAACATTTCGAAGGAGGATTTACACGGTCACACAAGTCGTACGTCGAAATCCTCGTTAAATAACTCAAGTCTTTGCTTTGAAGAGAGGGTATGTCATTTTTATTTAGAAGAGATCGGATAGTTTTGTGTAGAAAAGAGCAGGTAGCATATTACAAACTCAATTTTAAAGTACGAGTGGATTCTGTAAAATTTTCTCTGACTTCTGCAGAAGTAGGTCCAGAGGGCTAGATTACAGCTTTCATATCTGCCAATTAGGTAATGCACCTAATGAGGACAGAATCAAATTTCATCTGATCGAGCAGTTTCTCTGTCATAACCAGGAAGCATTGGCTTAGAAATTCCACTCTTCTTTAAAATTCAACATAATCGTGGCCAAGAGCACCTCTATGCGCTGATACCACATTAGGTATTTCAGTGTTGTACAGTTGCAAGAGGCATCCCCAATTTCCCCGAAAACTAGCTAACATAAATGGCCGAGATTAGACATCAGTTCTAAAGAGACTTAATGGAGTCAGGTTGCCCGATGGTATCGATATATTCTCAGCCAATATGCAGCTACTTTACAACAGTTTTATTGACATGAGGATTGCAATGACTTCCGCTGGAAGAAATTGCAATTATCTCGAAGTTTGTATGAGATCCTCAAATCCAAGATCGCTATCTGCATACCACATTCCGTTCTATTACTTCCCCCTAAAAGACAATGCGGTGAACAGGAAGACTGTATGAGATCCTTATAGTCAAGACCTCTATATACATATCGAATCCTGTTTCCACCTCTTTTGCAAAAGTAGCAAATCATATATGAAAATTGTTTTATAAATGTTGCCAGCAACATGTTGCTTAACAATACATATATAAGCCGAGTCCTCTACATACATACCACATCCTTTTTTTACCTCTTTTGCAAAAGCAAGTCAAGTAGCAAATCATATATGAAAATTGTTTTATAAATGTTGCCAGCAACATGTTGCTTAACAATACATATACATTAGGAATTTAAAAACCTTATTTCAAACGTTGCAGTTACTATAGCAAGATCAAAATAAACATCTTAAAAAAGAATGCCAGCAACATGTTGATATGAACATTTTTAATAAACATTATAAATGGAAAGTACATTTAATAATTTTTATAATTGAATATAAAGAACATTTCTGAATATTATTGAAATTAATTTGCAACTATTTTCACCACAACACGTTCATAACCAAGTATGTAATACTTAACTTGTTTTATTATTTATTGTACAAAGAGTGTTAAATAGCAAATATTCTTGCAGTAACTTGACTTAATTAAACATACATTTGTTTTACGAGGCCATGGTAAGTACAAAATCTATTGAAATGTTGCACAATTTCTTTGTAAATATTTTCTCCAAAGCAATTTCATGACTGGATTTCTCAAAACCATTTGTAAAAGAGTGTAAGGCAAAACACGCAGCTGTATGAACAGTTAAATGTTGCCTGTAATAAATATGATTATTTAATAGGAAATCTTAATAGAAAAACCATGGTATTTAAACTAGTACTTGTTGCCAACTAATGACTATGAACCTGTTTCATATTTAAACTATATTATTTATTTTTTCGTTTGTTGTTGTTATCGCTTTAATATATGTTAATAACTGAACGTGAAAATTACAAGCATTTGAAATAGTTAAGTAAACAATATTTATCGTATATTTATTTAAATCGTTGCAGTTTTGTAAAACAAAAGACCCTATAACTTGGCTAGACCAAAAACAAAAAGAAGCAATTCCAGTTAAAAGCAGCCGATAATAATGGCTAATAGTGGTTATGTTAACAAAAGAAAAAATTATTTAAAAATAAATGAAAAAAACTAAACCTAATAACGCCTACTTTTTGTTTAAAACCAATTTTTTTAAGCACGAAATGAATTTAAAATAAAAAATGTTCATTAGTGAGCATTGCCATATATTAAAACGTTGTAGCAACATTGTTGCTATTCGGAGCTGATTATGTAAATTTATGCCTGATATTTCTTTACGTTTGAGAAGCAATTAAGACATCTTCGTATTCTTGGTTTTAATTTAAAACTTTTAGCGCCTGCGATAAAAACAAAAATAATTTGAATATTGTAACATGAAGTCAGGCAACACGAAATTTTAAAATTGAACTTTTTTAAAATCATCATCTAAAAGCCTTTATTAAATTTTTTAATAATATAAACGTGCCAAAAGTTCTCATCGATAGAAGTTTTTTAATTGAATAAACAGAGTCTAAGAAAGCTTAGCATCATGTTGCTAAGTGAAATTTAAATTTATATTTATATTTTAGAATTATTAAAAGGAATCATGGTCTTAGCTTTTCTACATATTTTTATAAAAAAAATTTAATTTATTTCTTTATGTTGCCAGCAACATGTATATGAGGAAATACGACACGATAAGATTTAAGAAAATATTTTAATTTATTATCAACTAATGGCAACATGTTGCATACGAAATCTACAGTTTTTTTTTAATTTAAAACGTTGACTGCCTACTACGAGATATCTCGTAGATTGCGTTCCCTTCTAGGGTGCCAACTACGAGTTATCTCGTATTCACTAAATCTGCCATTTTTGTGTAGCTACGAATAAAATCGTATTATATCAGTGCTAGTATCCATAAATGGCTTCTAGGAAAAGAACAAAAAGTAAATGTTGGCGTGCATGGCCAGTTTTCTGAAAATTGCCGCGGCAGTCAACGTGTTAAAATATAAAGTTGACAAATTCTTTAGCAACATTTAATATACATATTGCTGAAGAAAGTATATTTCTTAAGCATTTTGTTTGTTAATGTTTTTGAACAGTATGTAAATATATAACTTGAAACCTACAATAAAGTGAATTCATCTTTAATCCAAAACTGTTTTTTTTTTAATTTAAAAAAATTTTTTACTTATGCAACATTTAATGTGCTGCTAGCTAAGGTATCTATGTTTAGCAACATGCTGTCAAATATATTTTAAGAAATTGTTATTCCTTATAAGTTATTCACATTTTTGCTGTGAACTAAAAAGTTTTTTAAGGCTTTTTACTGCTAACAACATGTTGCGAAGTATCAATAGTTGCGAAGTTTAATAAATTTCTTACCGTTAAAGTACATGGAAAATTTCACCGTTTTTCATTTTAAATACTTTTAATTTACTGACGATACTTAAAAATTTTGTGCAAAAAGATTTTTGTAGATGGTCTGTGGCAACAAATAATAACGGTACTTAAAGATACAAATCTGTCTGACGAGGGACACAACACAGACACATAATACATGCCACATTTATTTACGTTTACGATACGATTACAAATTTATGATTTGGTCACAGTTTAACAAAAGTAACATAAATTATACACTTTGGCCAAAAGGAATAACCACAACAACAACAACAACAGCGAAAAAAAGAATAAAATTTAAAAAAAGGGGAAACGTAATGTAAACCCGCATCGTCATCGTCATCATCGTCATCAACATAATCAACATCTTCAGCTTCATGTTGATACAACATTCAACATAAATTTTAAGATGTTTATCGTAACGTATTGCAACTTCTTGTTTGGCTTTAACTTTAATTTCTTTAACAGTTTTGCTGGCAAATATTGAGTGGCACTTGAGAAAGGAAGCATGGACGGACATACAGATAGAATTGCCCATGCACGCGACTTTCTTTTGCCACAAGCTTTGAAAGGGGATTTTGTTTCTTTTTTTTTTTAGAGAGAATATGCTAAAGGGAATCAAAAGGGAAAATAACCACCATAAACACGAACATAATTGCGCCACTTATTGTTGCATATGAAGACTTGCAACAGCACTTCACCAACATCGACTGACTGTTTGTCTGTCTGTCTGTTTGTCTGTCTGTTTGGCCATATAAAAGTAGTGGTAATAACAGTAGAGTGAAGTGCAGTAAAGTAAAGTGGAGTTGTGTTATATGTTGACTTGTCTTAAATTTAATGTGCTTATTATTAACGGCTGCAGCTTCTGATTGTATGTTTACAACAGATTTACACGCATGCAACAAGCCAAGAAATTTATTTAAAATTTAAAACCTTGATGACCTTAAATAAAACCCCCTTCCCCACAAAAAAACCCCCAAAGCAGAAGCTTAATAACAACGATTCCTTTCAATTTTCGAAAGGTGTCTTCTCCGTTGTGCCTTCTCTTACAGCATGTGTAAGGATGTTTATTAATTCAACTTAAGCACACACTTTAAACCACAGCTTTAACAGCATTTTTGTTTAATGATTTTGACCTGATTTATGTATTTTGCAGACGCAGTTTTTTCGAAAATTCATTTACTTTGAATATATTTATGAGAAAGGCAGACACAGTGCCTCTTTAAATGATTTTGCAGCTGTCTTTTGGTTTTTGGTTTAAAAAACCGGGTTTAAGTTTTGGCATTTATTGAGAACAACTTTCAATTTGCAATCATGTTTGGAATTATAATTTTATGGCGTATACAGCCTTACATTCGGTTTATTTTCTTGTAGCGGAAGGAAAAATGCAACAATATTTTGATTTGGTATGGCTTTTATGGCCTCACGGTATGATTTGCAGTTGGCCAGTATAATGTATATATGATTTATATGTTGACCACACTATCATTTTATGGATAATGGAAGACACGTTGTTGACCTTGACCCACAGCATGGTTAATACGAAAGAAAATCAATTTTTGTTGCATATTTAAAGCAGGTCATTGGAGAAAAATGCTGTAGTTGTATAAAAATTTTATAAAATAAATTGTATTCTGTTCTAAATTTCTCTAAATTCAATTATTATTTACAACAGTTGTAAAAAGTAACAAAAAAGTAAAATTCAAATTTTAAATTAAATAAAAAAATGTTGAGACTAAAAATGTATGCAAAAATTGTTGCTAAACATTCATTACAGCCTAACAAAACAGTGCAATAAAATTTAATTTAAAAACGTATTCTAAACACTACACTAATGAAATTGCTAGACATGATAGAATACGCTATACATGCTAGATATAATACGAAATTCTGTTGGGTTTGGTCAGCCTTGGTACAAGGGTTAATCAAAGAACATCTGGAAAGAAAGAATCTGGGGCCCGATGTATCGACTAGATGATAAGCCAAGTAATTGACATCAATTGAAGGACTTTACAGAAAATTTTGTTTCAAAACCTTAAAGATGATACCCCACAAAGTGCGTACAGTAAATCACATGCTATGTTGATCATCAATTGTGTGTAACACATAGCCTACACTCAAGCTATCGTGTTTATTGAATACAAGAAAGACAACTTTTTACAGAAAATTTTTATGGAGGCGTGTATAAGCAGGTCTACCACTTCGGGGGGCAAAGAAAATACGCGTATAATGTACTACGAGCAATTAAATCCACCCTAAGTTATTGTATGGTGTGCTTTTCATACTAGAAGCGTCATCGGTTTTTATTTCTTCAAAGATATCACAGATCTCAACAATTCTGTAAACAGTGCGTGTTTGCCCTGAGCAACGAATGCATCCTACCTTTACTAACGAACTGGGACTGGCGTAACGCATGACAAAATATCTGCGTGTCAGGTCCCTGCATCGTCTTCACGTTTTGATATCCCATAGTGTTGGACTCAATTTACCGATTCAAATGCTTTTGAAGTCTATGTCGCCATGGATCATTGTTTTGAAGTATTCAAAGAGAATATTCTTGCGGAAATACATAATTTGGTCATTACAACCCTTCAGTGAGGATTACGACCTAGCTTTTCACACCACTTATGCTAAGTGTGTTAATTTCAGACATGAGTAGCGGGATCTACAGCTTAAAGTCGACTTCGAACGATAGATTTTTTGAGAAACTTTTCATGGCATTTTTATTTACTCTCAGAGTTTTTGCCAGAAATCTGCTGAGAGGAAGTCGCCGTAGAAATGTTTTATTTTACATTTCGTTTTGCTGGACGTGGGGTTTGAACTGTGGCCTCGCGTCTAATAAGCCAACACACTAGCGACTAGAGTACGAGAACCAATGGACAGAAATACAAACAAGAGTTTCAGAAAACGTTATCTTTTAGGACCGCAATGTAATAGATTCTGGCAGCACTCACTTTACAGATATATTGTGTTCAGATTTTGTAGCAACATTGTAGCAAAAATAGCTCCTTTAATTAATTATTTATAATTATTAAACAACATAACTGTTTAGGTTTGACTAAGGTTAAATTCAAAAAACTTCAATATGTTGCGATGACATTTAGAATTAAATATTATTTTATTTCTATTAGTAACTGACTTGTATTAGCAACATGTTGCTAAGCTTAGGACATAAGTTTCTCTAAGATTTAAGCAACTTAACTGGATTTAAAAGACTTCTGTAAGTAGTGTAAATACTTTATAACACTGAACTAATTAATTTGGATAAAAATATTTCTCAACAAATGTACACAATGAAAACATTTTAATTCAAAAACCCTCAAATACTGTGGTGGTTTACACTTGCTCTCAAGCAGCAAACTACAAAACAAAACCATTTAAATAAAGCTTTAAACAAATGACGCTTGACTTCAAACTAATTAAGCCTCATGCATCGTGATACAATGATAAAGAATGTCATTTTAAATTCTTTTTAATTAGAAAAACAAAATGCAACATTAGCGTTTCTATGGCTTAACAAAGTTTCAAGAAATTCTTGTCATCATTAAATTCAAAGCGTTTGATTGTTGCTGCTGCTGCAGTTGTTGCAGTTGTTGTTATTAATGATGATGAAAACTAATGAAAATTGCCACTTGCTAGCAAGTTTGATTGATGAATCAATGCAACATTAATAATGATGAAGAAAACAAAAAAAAAATAATAATACATGCATACATACATCTGGCTCATAAATTGCAATCATATGGCTGTTGATTATACTGACAGCATCAGCAATAACGACCGCGACACCAGTTAAGTCATATGGTGGTATGTACTTATGAACGTACGTTGTTTGTGGATGTAAAAGCAGCATAAAAACCACAAAAAAGCATTTGTTTTGTGGCAGCATCAATACAATAAAAACAACAAAATCTGGTTATTTTATTTACTTGAAATACGTAACCCAGTAAGCAATTTTTTTTAAAAACTTTGACGGATTTTACAACAAAAATGCCGAATAAGTGCCCGTAGTAGTGGCTTACTAATGGATCCAGATAATGCGAAATTGGAACCTTTTCGGAAGAGTTGAATCTAAGATTGTCCCTTGAACTACACACTTATTGTACTGAAATAATCGGTAAAAATACAGCCCCTATGTGAATCTAATATCAGAGAATACTAAACAGAAATATGCCCATATTTACTCACAGAGAGGGTGTATAACCACGTCTAGGGTTGTCCACAACAATGACGGGAATCTCTAGAGCAGACATACTATAGTTACCCTCATGACAAATATTCACATTTGCAAAGGCAAGATTGGCAAATGAACTTTCTTGTATAGGAGACTACATTGTCCTAGACCAGACTTGTCTAGTCTGTATATGTATGTATGTAGTACAAGATTTTCATGAATTCCCTTAAGAACTTCATAGCGGTTATAACGAGATACTGACTGTTGACTTTGATATAATACATATACATACATATATATGTATGTACTTATATAACTGGTCATTGCAAACCTTCAGTCAGGATTATAACCTACCTATTTACACCACCTATGTTGTGTGTGTTAATTTTATACAACAGTTGCGGGAGCTATAGTTTAAAGTTGACTCCGAACGAGAGATTTTGAGAAACTTTTTATGACAACTTAATTTTACTCACAGAGCTTTTGACAGAAATCTGCTGAGAGGAAGTCGCCTAAGAAATATTTTTTCATATTTCGCTTAGTTGGAGATGTTTGCGCTGGGGTTTGAACCGCGACCTTAGGTCTAATAATTGAACACACTACCTACTAGACTACTACCACAACGTACGTCTATGAACATACATGGCACAAGGCTTGCACAAATTTACCTTAAGAACTACAGAGCAGTCGTAACAAAATACGGACTTCTTTCTATACACGATCCGTTAGTGGCTAGGAATTACGTCTCAACGACTGCTGCATAAATGCCCAGGATGAAAAGGGTAGCACAAAACACCGGCATTATTCGGCACCTTTGGAATACACCATAAAATGCTTCTAGAATTTGTTGGCTACCAAAGCTGAACAAACGTTCACACAAATATCAGGATGGTTGAGAATACAAGGCAGAAATTTTCAACAGACATCAGACGTATTTCAAACTAGGGCAGCTGACAATTAATGCTAACACAACAGAATTTAATTGAGGGAAATCTCAGAAGTGGAAGGATCAGGTTAAAAAAATACGTATAAAGGGCTATCCATTTCGTGGTTTCAAAAGTATGGGATTGGAATTCGACATCTGTCAAACTAAGTTGTGAAACCAATTTTTTTCTTTTCAGTTGAAAGTCTGACATTGACGAAAATGGATCGCTTACTATCACACAACGCATACAAATTATCAAAACCTACTACAAAAATGGTGATTCTGCCACAGCCACGTATCGAATATCGAGCGATGAAGCACATTTCACACTCGGTGGGTATGTTAATAAACAAAATTGTCGTATTTGGGGTTCTGATAACCCGATATTACTGCCTAGTTTCTCGCACCACTCACGTTGTGTGCCTTAATTTTATACTTGAGTGCCGGGACCTACAGGTTAACATCGACTCCGAACGACAGAATTTGAGAAACTTGTTCATGGCAGCTTCTATTTGCTCTCAGAGTTTTTGCCAGAAATCTGTTGAGAGGAAGTCGCCGAAGAAATAATTTTTTTTTTTCATATTTCGTTTTGATGTCTGGCCTGTGGCTCGAACCCTAATAAGCGAACCCTAATAAGCAGTTGTCAGATTGAAAATAATCTTTCAGAAATTGCTGTGAACACAAAGGCCTTGAATTCGATTTTAATTCATGCTTAAGATCAATGTACGCATATTTAATTTCAAATGTTTACTGGGTTGTAGAACAATTTGTCATTTATTATTTTTTTTTTCCTTTTTTAGGTCACATATAGAAAACTTTGTTTATTTTTTTAAATAAAAAGAAAATATATTTGTCGTATATGCTTTGTTTTATTATTTTTAATTAAATATTTTAAAAAAATACATTTAAATTAAATTAAAAATGAATAAAAAACTGACACATTTATATCGTATAGGGGCTGGCTATCATTCGGCAAGGTTTTTGTGATGATTAAGTAGAAATAAGGTTATGGGGTTTAAAACTCCTAGACTCGAGTCATATGCATAAAAAGAAAAGTAAAATTTGTTGTCTTTTTTTCTTTCTAAATTGCGTTCACATAACGGCTTGCTTTATTAAGAGATTTCAAGCGATAACAAACGATAACAAAATAGAACAGACAATATACAAAACGTTATAAAACTTTCGAAAGGAATTAATCGGAAAGAAAAAAATCACGAAAAAAAACAAAGAATCTTTTAAAAGCCAAGAGCGAAAGTTCTTTTTTTTTTTTGTTTTTAATAAAAAAAAACAAAGCATTTGGATTTTATTGTTTAATCAAATGGAATTAAAAAAACAAATAAACAAATTGAAAGAGTATATGTATGTGATATGGATAGACAAGCTCAAAGAAGAAGATTTAAAAACAAAACAAACAAAAACAGACAAAATAAATAACTAATCAAACAAAGAATTTCATTTCAAAAGAACTTTCGAAAACTTTGTTTATGGCGACTATAGTTTCCGTTAAATTAAATTTAAAAAAAAATTTTAAAAAATTTCAATAAAATTTCATTATTATAGGTCAGTGTTTCAATTTACTAACAATAAGAAAACAACACAAAAACAATAATAAAAAAAAAACAAATTTTATATCTTAATAAACGTTCGTTTTTAAGATACATATGTATGTAAACCATATTGAAATTTGGCAAACCTTCAAATTTTTACTTTTATCGGTTTTTACATTAAAAATAAAATAAAACTTAAAAGAAACTCTTAAAAACTAAATTAAAACTTTTAAACACTTGCAGATAAACTCTTCTACCCAACCTATGCACACATAATAGCTGCTGAATGAAATGTTTCTAATAGATTTGCAACATTTTATTATTAAATGGAGCAACATGTGTTTTCTTTTCTTTTCATATCGCATTGTATTGTATTGTATGTGTTGTATTATGTTATAGAAATTCATAATTAAATATTAACCAAAGAGAAAAGAAAAATATATGGAACAATAACAACAAAAAAAGCATTAAAAAAACAATTTTAATAGAAAAATTTTTAAATTTAAAAACTTTAATCAGTAAGTGCCGCTATACAAAGCATACATAGCTTGCATTTTAATAATTTATTTTAATTAAAAAAAAATGTAAACAGAAAAGAGTTTTAAACTGCAGTGTTAGTTAATTAGTTTTAAATATATGTAGGTCAGGACATAGCTACAATGGACTTTTTTTTAATTAAAATATATTCAAAAGTATAAAAATTAATTTTAAAACATTTGCGAAAAGCAGGGTTTTCTGAACAAAAAACGGATCCAATTACATTTTAAAAGCCTCTACGGAAATTAAATTTACATCAGTAGCACAGTTCTATAGAGTTCGAAACACAAGATAATCTGAAAAGAAAGGATACGGAGATCATTACATCTACGGAAGGAGGAGGATCGCTGGCAGAAGACTCATCAAATATTTTGTAACCTGATATACAGTGGTGGCCACGAATTTAAGACACGACATATGATGGACTTATTTGTGATAATTTTGTGATAATTGAGAAATCTCAAGAAACCCATGATATTTTGGAAAAATATACTTTGGAGTTTTGCCGCTTCAGCACTGATGGAAAGCAGTACGTCTGGCGCCCTCCAAACCTAGAGCATCATCCAAAGTACACCCTAAAAACAACATGGTGGTGGAAATGTGACGGTGTGGGCAGCATTTTCCTGGCATGGTGTAGGTCCCATTTACAATATAAATTCTAATATGGACCACCATGTTTACAAAAATATTATAACAGACACAATGATACCATTCGCTGAAGACAACATGCCTCCAATATAGAAATTTATGCATGATAATGACCCTAAGCACATTTCACGTCTAGTCAAGAGTTGCTTAGAAGAAAACGATATCATTGTTCTTAAGTGGCCAGCTCAATCCCCAGATTTCAATCCAATTGACAACTTGTGGAATGATGTTGAGGAATATGTACGAATAGTTACACCAAAAAATTCAAGCGATTTGTGGGAAGAAATCCGAAGGGCTTGGTATGCAATTCCAAAGCAACGTTATGTGGCATTAGTCGAAAGTTTACCCGGGAGATGTGCTGCTGTGATGAAAAATAAAGGATTTCCCACTAAATAATAGGTTTTTTTTATGAAGCTGAGCTTAATTTAGAGAATAGTGTTATATTATGCCTATGTCTTAAATTCGTGACCAGCTAAAATTTGTGTTTATGTATGTAATATGTAAATAAAAATTCTTAACCGAATATAGGTAAGAAAATATTATTAATTTTTCTTCATAACATTACTAAGATCCTAAAAAAATATCATAGACCCATAATTTTTTCGATAAGATGTAAAAATTATATCAAATAACTCAGTCATATGTCGTGTCTTAAATTCGTGGCCACTACTGTATATGTTCTACGTATATGCAGTTGTCAGGAATAAATCACTTTACTTTCCTTTCTTTCCTTGACCTCATTGGTAGTATACCACATTGCGACGGTGCTCCATTGAATCTATAGTGTTGGATATTTACTGTCATTAAGGATCACTTTCACTTCACTGTACGCCTTTGAGAATTCTTAAAATAGACTTTGAGGTGTCGACCTATATATGGGAGTTACATTCCATTTTTTAATCAAATATACATACATATGTGTGTGTGAATAGTTAGGAGATCAGATGAAGTGAAAAATTTCTTTCACCGTTTTAAGAAACCGAGGTCTTTGGATGCCTCATTGGTCATTTGAAAAATTTGCTGGTGCCAGCTAACATTACACTGAATTTTCAGGCCCTCCTGCTTTCTAAAATTACCTCATCCTTAGCTTCAAATGGCGCAATATTATTGCCACACTTGTGTGTCAATAAGCAACATTGGGTCTTTTGCGCATTGAGATGGAATCTGTTCATTCGACCCCATTCAAAGATTAACTATAGATTGGATATGAGTAAGTCATTCATATTACATATTTTTGGCTCCTTTTCCAAAGGACTCCACCTACCATTAAAACACTATGGGCCATTATTACAATTTGCCATTAAATAAAGGAAGAATTTTAACGGGCAGATAAATGGCTTTTCATTATTATGAGTACCCAATAAGATAGAAGTGAGCGTTAAGCTAAAGGGAGGATCATCCTACCGGCAACTTTTAAAGTTGAGTTTATGTTTGAACTTGCCATATTATATATTATTTTCAATATGGCAACTTCAAATTTAAACACAATAAGCATATACAACAAAAAAAAATTGCCTGCCGTTGCCGTTTAATTGAGCCGTGTTATCGACATTGCTCCGGCTCTGCCAAATTTTTGAAAACAGTTAACTTTATTTTATCTGTAAGTTGTAATAACGAAAATAAGTTAAGTTAGCTAAACGAAACTGTAAAGTTACCTTTAACTAAACCCAAGTTTAACGGCATGTTGTAATAATGGCCCTATGAATAAAAAATACTGCTGTCATCTGCATAAAAGAGTAGCCAGACTTCGACGTTAGAGAAATAAGGTCTTTAATGAAAATAATCTAAAGAGAAGGACAGTGAATTTGTTTTATATTTTCGGTGTGTTATTTCTTTTATTCCTTTAAGGAGCTAGAGTCGTAACAATGCTACTCCATTTCCGTTTGTAGCCCACACTTTAGGGATGGCTGTCCTGTTTTAGAAAATTGTTCACGTGTTTATGTAATGTTACATGATAATCGATTAATTTTAATAGAAAAGAAGATCAAATTACAATAAGGAACAGAACTATATAGTAAGATCACGAAAACTAAAAACCAAAAACAATAACAAATCAACAATAGGATTCTAGAATTTGCCACAACGAAAATAAATACTTTTAATGAAAAGATATAAAGACATGAATATAAAATTTTCAAGTGCTTGATATAGGTAAATAATACACGTCTAGTAGAAGTCTTTATAATTTATTTTATTTTTAAAAAATTTTAATTTTTCTTGTACTTCTAATATGTCTTCTAGAAAGTCTGTAATACTTGGAATAATTTTATGAGTGATTAAATCTTGTTTTAATTTGTCCTTTACAAATTTATGTAATAAAATATGAATTTTTTTAAATAATTAACCTTTACAAGATAAGCCGTGTCGTGTATTCATTACATGTTTAGATTTATATGATCATAATTTTCGTGGAATAGTTTTAAGACCAAAAAAAAAAGAAGTAAAATTGTGTATTTAAAAGTTAGATTGTTAAAAAGGTTTTCTTTAAAGTATACACACATATACATACACATTTAATTTTAAGCCTCATAAAAACCACAGAAACATTTCAATACGATTTTCTTGTAATAGATCCAAAACCCCTAACCCTGGCCAAGAGGGAGATCTTGAAAACAAACAAAAAGAAAACAAATCTTTTGTATTGTTTGTCAGAGAAGAAGGGGACAATGTTTTCTTTCTTTTAACAATCATAAGTGAGTGGAGTTTATTTTCAAGACTAGACGACATTTGCCATTTTTTTCTTGAAGGTTTTTTTTTTTGCCTGACAAATGAAATTCACAATAAAAAATAAAGAAAGAAAAGCAAAAAATATTCAGTGCCAGACCCCAAACCAAACCAGACTCATAACCGTAGTCTTTAGTTTTATTGTTGTTGTACTTTTGGTATTAGAAATAAAAAGAAATAGAAAATGAAAAAATAGAAGGAAAAAGGCAACAATTTTCCTCTTTTTTTTGTTAGTTTTTCATACCTTTGTTTAGTTGCGATTTTTCTAGGAAACAATAAAAACTGTCAAAAGACTGTCACTATTAAAAACAGACAGAAATAACAAAAACAACAACAGAACAATAGTAGTAGTAGTAGAGTAGTGTAGTGTAGAGTAGAGTGTAGAGTCTAAAGCAGTTTTAGAGCATTGTGCTCTAAACTAAACCTACAGGTACAGAGAGAGGAACTTTAATAAGACGATGATTATGATGATGACGATGATGGTGACTACAATGACACAATGAAATTGTTTTGGCAACATTAAATGAATGTTGCCATCCATGTCTGTCAAGTGAAGAGGGGTAGGTGCTTTTGTTTTTCTTGTTCATTTAGTTTTTCCTATATTACTTGAGGCTTGTTCGTATGATAATGACATTTTAATAGGGTTTCTGTGTTTTTTTTTTTTTAATTTTTTTTCTATGATTGTTTATTTTCCTGTTAATATGAAGAACCTTTTTTCTTGTTTTTTTTCTGCTATTTTGAGAAAAATTAGAAATTATTAAGCAATGTACAAATATGATTAAATTCATATATTTTTATGATATGTAGATGCTTAACATGTTAAAATTTTCTTTAAAAACTCATATTAACTTGTAATCCTATCCACTCTTTTGTAGATGACAGAAGTATTTATTAATCATATTCATAACGCCGTAGAATAAGCCTTTGGTTATTGAGGCAAAGTAGCTTAATATGAATAACTTGCTTACATGCAACTTATAGTCATCGTTCGAATGGGGTTGAATCGATAGGATCCATCTCAATGCTTGAAAGGCCCAATGTTGCTTATTGACACACAAGTGCAACAATGATATGATGGTGTACATATCAGAGAACCAGAAGCACTGGTCATGAAAATTCAGTGTAATGTTCGCTGGAACCAGCAAATTTTTCAAATATCGAAATAAACATTCAAGTGCCTCGGTTTCTTAACAATTTATAACACTTAGATCCGGTCGAGAAAGACACAGAACTCTCATGTAAGGGCTGGTGCCTTGAAACCTCTTTTTTGGTTTCTCGACCGCGTAAAGGAGAGGGCAAAAGTGCTGATTTATGACTATAGGATACGCGACTCTATTGATACATTGGAGCACCGCCGCAATGTTGCTTGTTTTGCACTATTCTATCCCCACTAGAACGGATTTTGCTTTGACGAAATAAAAGAAGTCGCCGTGGTCTAGTAGGTAGTGTGTTGGCTTATTAGACGAAAGGCCCGAGTTCGAATCCCAAGTCAGACATCAAAATGAAATATGAAAAAATATATCTTAGGCGACTTCCTCTCAGCAGATTTCTGGCAAAACCTTGAGAGTAAAAATTGCCATGAAAAAGCTTCTCAAAAAAAATCTGTCGTTCGGAGTCGACTTTAAACTGTGGGTCCCGCCACTCATGTATAAAGCAGAGCCCGGCAACGCTTGCTATTGGTCAATTGTTGCAGAGCGAAAAATAAGAAAAGAGAAAAATGTATACTCTTACATTCACTACAATGCAGGCATGGAAAATTTAAATTTTTAAATGGTGGTATTTTAATTAAAAATATTAGTTTATTAAATTAAAATTTGTAAAATTCGTTTAGACTTCTTTGATTATATTGATTTAAGAAAGCATTTTAGATTAAAATTTGTTTTTTTTTTGGAAATATACATATTTAATAGAAAACTTTCTGGGATATTCATACTGTACATCCCTGCATTAGCAGATCTTCATGTACAAAAGCAAGAAGCATGCGACAACACAACCTCTTTCAATGAATTCTCAAACGAGACTGAGAGTGTTTTTGATCGTGAGAGTAAATTTAGTAATGGCTGACATGCACGCGTGCATAGGAATTGCCGGGCTCTGGTATAAAGTTAACGCACACAACATGAGTGGTGTTGAGAAGCTAGGCTGTAATCCTGACTGAAGGGTTGTAATGGCCAATTATGTATGTATGTATGTATTTAAAGTAGAAAAGAGAGAGTAGTGTTTAAGTCAAAAGAACAATTTCTGTCTGTAACGACAGATTTTTTGAGAAGCTTTTCATGGCAATTTTTACTCTCGAGAGTTTTTGCCAGAAATGTGCTGAAAGGAAGTCGCCGAAGAAAAAAAATTTTTTTTTTCAGATTTCGTTTTGATGTCTAGCCTGTGGCTCGAACACGTGCTTTACGTCTAATAAGCGAACACACTACGTAGTAGACTACGGTGACTACAATAACCTATTTTTTTCACTCTAACACTATGCACTGCACGAGTAGGGATCATCCCCTGAGTGTTGGTTGTAAAAACAAGATAAGACTGCCTTTGCCTTCTTCCAATCTTGTAGACTGTTTTGAGTCTTCTTGTTTCTTAGGTGTATAGAGATCGAAGTTTTTTTTTTTTTTTTTTTTTTTAACTTCAGTATAATACATAGAATACGATTTTATTCCCACTTTTATATTTTACTGCCAGCAACATGTTGCTAAACAAAATACAATTATTTTCTTCATAACTATCACACCTGCACTCTTAATAGAAAGTGTTTATTTTTTTCCTCAAAAAAAAACTAAAATTACCGTTATGATGTGGGTATATTATTATTGTTATTACTGTTATTAGCAGCAACATGTTGCAAAGCAAAAATTTCCTGATTACGTTGAAGAAAAGAAGAAAAAAAAACTTTGTAAACGTATATATTTTTTCTAATTATCTGTTTGAAAAAATCATTTACTTTAGTGAGAGGTGGAAAAAAACAGTATATAACAAATGAATTCAACACATTTTCTAATGAAAATTTTAAACCATTTGCTAAAAATAGATGCAAAAATAAAAACAAAAACAACCAACAACTACAGCTTAAAACAACAGTAGACCAAAATAACCAGTTCGCAAGCGCAATTTGGCCAGAAAACTGAAAAGAAATAAAAACAGCCTTAAACAGCAAACAAAATCCACCAACAAAACGTAGGCATAGAAATTTGAACAAAAAAGCAGATACGATTTCAAAACTCGTTTAAAAAATCTTTGAAAAAAAATAAATAAAACAACAAAAGAAATACAAAGTTTTGTTTGAAAAGTGGTCAAAAAAAAAAAACAAGAAAGAAAAAAACTTAAAACCAGACCAAGATGTTGAAAAATTTTAAGAGACTTTAAAAGAACTGCGAAGATGTGCAATTTTTACACATGATTTCAAAAGGAAAACAAAAACAAAACAAAAAAGAAACGAAAACAAACCGAAAAACCGATACACTGACTACTCCAGCTTTAAGCCAAAGTGGACAAAATTTTGAAGGTAGAAAAACGTTTATATGCCGGCTGTGGCTGGTTTGTTTTGAGCCTGGCTTGCAACCAGAAAAATTTGTTTCTGCAATCATTTCGTTTAACCTAACCAGTCTTTTAAATTTTTTTTTTTATTTTTATTTCTTCTTTTGTTTGCAACTCAAAAGTTGCAGAAAGCAAAACCCTGTAGCAGCAAATGGTAATAAATTATAAGAAGAAATACACACACAATTGTATTATACAAACAAATGTACAAAGATTCAAATAAATTCAAATGTTGAAAGAAACTAATCTTGGTTTTTGGTTAGGTTTTTTGCACTCAAGTATCTTGGCGATTTTTTTTTTACCTGAGTTTTTCTCTTCTTTATTTCTTTGTATTTTTTTGTTGTTGTTGTTGGCTATCAATGCGTACCGTTAGTTAGAAGGATGTATTACTAGTTGGCTTAATTCCAATGTCTTTCTATTGCGTCTTAAGATGTTGCAACTTTCTGTTACGGCCACAAGTGGGAAAGGGAAGTATGCCTATTAAATGAGGCTCATTTTTAACAAACAAAAATTTATTTGTAAAAATATTGCAACATGTTGCTTTCAATGATGTGGAAATTAAGGATATGTATATAAGTTTTATAACGATTGGTTATAATTTTGAAATTTAAATATTATCTACAAAAATATAAGGAAGCTTGAATATATGTGGAGTTATGTTATGTTGTTAAAATAAACAAAGTAAAAAATATTCCAACGTGTTGCTTTCAATTATATGGAAATTAAGGATATGTATATAAGATTTATAATGATATTTGGTTATAATTTTAAAGTTTAAATATTATTTATAAAAATATAAGGAAGCTTGAATATACATATGTGGTGCAACATGTTGCGTTCAATACTTTAAACATTAATGATGATTAGAATTTGTAGCAGAAATTACAAATAACAATGTATATAAGCGTTCATAGTATATGTTGAGCAACATGCCCTGAACTGATTTCATATCACTTATTAAAAATCTGAAATATTATTTACAGAAATATTTTCGGAACATGGTTTTGCCTTTGCAACATGTTGCTTGGCACCTTAGAAATATTAATGGAATTCTAAAAAACTACTAAAAGAGATATGGTCTAAAATGTAAAGGATTTACGTTTAGCAACATGTTGCTAAGAGTGTTAAATAAAGAAAAATAACCCGCATTTTACTATTTCTACCCGATATACTTCAAATTGAAATAAGCATTCTTTTCAATATACAGAAATATTTAGAAGCATATGCAATACAAATTTTAAAGTGGTATACAATAATGCATAGCAACATGTATCTGAAGTTTTTTTTTTAAATTATTTAGAAATATGCTGTAAAAGATGTTTACAAATAAAAATAACCCGCATTTTACTAGTTTTGCTCGATATACTTCAAATTAAAGTTATCATTCTATCATCATCATGATACCATGATATCATACAAATTGTATTGTATTGGTCTACAAGAATGTATAGCAACATGTCTCTGAAATTATTTCAATTATTTATTAAACTTTCTCGTGAAAATAATTTTTAAATTAATTTTTTTTTTATAAAATATAAAAAAAACTATTTTTTAACAAATTTCCTCCAGTAACATGATGATAACAATTTTTCAAACTGAAGAATTCAAATTATATTAAGAAATACAAGAAAAAATATATAAATCTTCCAAATGGTGCCCTGGTAGTCTAGATGATAGTGCGCTAGACAGTTAGCATGAGAATTGTGCGTTCGATTCCCATCAAAGACTTTGGTCTGTTACAATACACCGAGCAAATTTTCTAAGTCACTCAGCTCGAAAATAATTAAATATAATTTGTAATGGTATTGTAATTAATACATAAATAAATCATACAAAGATATTAAAATTAAGAATATAGTATGCTGAAGGAAACATTTGAAATTCTTAAAATTCTAAGCAACATGTTGCTCGAAGAGACGATTTAATCTTAAGCCTGGTACACTCAGCTCGTAAATAATTAAATATAATTTGTAATGGTATTGTAATTAATAAATAAACAAATAAATCATACAAAGATATTAAAATTAAGAATATAGTACCCTGAAGGAAACATTTGAAATTCTAAAAATTCTAAGCAACATGTTGATCAAAGATCAAATCGGCTCAAATTTACGAAAAATGTTGCTAAACATTAAATTTTACGTACGAAAAATTTTGCACGCATCAAATGTAGTTAAATAGACAGCATTTCGCACGAAATTTTGAATGCAGTATCAGACTTTAAAAAATTTTCAAGTCTCAAAATTAAATAAAAAAATTTAGTAAACTTTGAAAATGTTTCATCAACATGTTGCTAAACGTATTTATAAATTTGGCATATTTTGAATATATTTCATGTAACAGAACTCCACTAATCCTATTTATCTGCCTATATTTAAACACTCATTTAATGAATGAAAACTTTTAACGACACAATGGTAATGAATTGTACAAAATTATAAAATTAATACCTAGAATTTATGAATATTCTTAAATTTACTGCCATATAATGAAAATTAATTCTTAAGGAAATATTAAAAAAAAAAAAATTAAAAATAATCGACATAAATGACACAACAACTATTGAAATACCATAAGAGTAGAACGGCACGACAAATGTTAAAGTGCATAAATAGGTTTTGAACCTTTTTCTACCAAGTTTTTTCTCTTCTTTGTTTATTTCTTTTGAATAGAATAAAAACGAAATGAATGAATATAAAGCCGATAATGATGGTGTTGTTTAACGTTTTTTTTTCTTCTTCTGTTTTGTTTTCGATAAATTTTTTAGGTATTTCTTAACAATGTCACGTACATTGTCACTTATTCAACTTATTTGTTTGATGGAGGTACATACAAACATATATTACGGAGGGTATGAAATACTTACGAATATTGCCTGCCTGCCTGCCTGAATGCCCGCCGGAGTGCTTGGCTGACTGGCTATCCATTAAGTAACAACTCACGTCTGACGGATTGTCAATAATAATAAGTAATTTTAACGCATACAAATTTTAATTTCAAAAAAAGCAATTTTAACAACTCATAAGTAAGTACTCCGGCTAGAAAAAGAAGTGCTTGAGGAGGTTGAAGTATGTATGTAGTTATAGTATTAGTTTTAGTTATGGTGGTGTTGATCGCAATGGCAACGTTTTATGATCGAAGGTATGTCGGTTTTAATAGGATTTACACCAAAACAAAAGAAATATACATACATACATATGTATGTCGTATTTTAAAAAGTATTTATGAACGTAAGAGTAATAAATAAATTAAGCTGTTATTCGTTTAACGAATATTTAAATTTGTTTTAGGATGTATGAAATAGGATACAGAAATACATACAGGCCTTTTATTCCCAGCAACATGTTGCAATACATTATTAGTTTAGTTTTTCTAAATTTGTTCTTAAAAGATTTTAAAGAAAATGTTGCTAGCGAATGTTTAAAGAAGAAAAATGTTAAACAATAAACAATGTTTAGTCATATGTTGCTTTGTTGCATGTTCAAATAAAAATAATATTGTAATAAATAATGTTTAACAACATGTTGAGTCCTATTAAACACACAATTCCTAAAGCTATAGGTTGCATTCCATATTAATATTCTTAGCAACATTTTTCTTTACATTAAAATAATATCATAAATAATGTTTAACAACATGTTAAGTTTAAAAGAGCCTCTTAAATGCACAATTTCTCAAGCTATATGTTGCATTCCATTCTTAGCAACATTTTCCCCAACATTATTTTACAACTATCGAAAGTTTTCTAGCAAAAAAAGAATGTGTCAAATAGCTAGCAACATGTTTTTAAGCACATTAATCTAAATGTTCAGTATACAACTACTCAAATTAAGCATATTTAACTTGAAATTTAATCATAAATAAAATGCTGCTCAACTTGTTGCGCGTTTATCTAAATATTCGGTATAAAACCTATCAAATTAAGTATATTTAAACTGAAATTTAATAAGGATTGCCGTAAAAAGTTTCCATTTACGCAAAAAAAAAAATATAAAATGTTGCTCAACTTGTTATTTATTACGCAATTAAAAGATTTTAGTGTAACGTTTTAGAAAAAAATAAATGTTGCACACCGCTTTCTTAAAAAATTACACTGAAAAGTTATTTTATGTTGAAAAATTTTTAATAATTCAAATTCAAACTAAAAACTGCACATCCGACTGTTCTTCTCAGAGGACAACATTTCTAAAGTTTCACAAATGTTATCAACATGTTGCCAGTTTCTAGAGTTCTGAAGTGTTTTCTTTTAAACAATAAAACAAAATTTCAAATGTTTAACAAGGCCTCAGTGTATAACATATACTTGAAACATTTTATATTCAAAATTTTATAGTTTTTTGTAAAACAAAATTCAAAAACATAAAATTAAAAAAAAAATAATAAATTTAACGAAGATACATTCATTCATTGTCCAAATGAAGTGGTGGAAAAAGAAAAATGTAATAATTATTTAACCGGTTTATTCAAACTGCTTTCAATTATGGTTTTAAAAAAATACAAAAAAATTGACTTTTTTGTTGTTTAAAAAAGATTTTGGTAAACAAATAAGCTAGACTTTTGGCATAAAATGTTTGCCATTAAAACTGTTCGAACATTTATGAATACCAACTCATCATAAACGCCACTCTGTTATTGTTATTCTTTTTCGGTTAAAAAAAAATTAGCAAAAGTTCAATAAACAACAAATGAGTGTGACTAGTTTTAGGTTTTAAAATAAAACCACAACGTAAAAGTTATCTTTCGTGAGGCATTATACTATAACCAGTACTACAAACATAGTATTTCTCTATTCAACGCATAATGGAAAGTCAAAAAAGAAACAAAGAAAAAGACTAGAATTAACATATGAAAACATTAACGGTACGGTAAATATAATAGCTTCATTAACTCACTTTTGCATAAATGTTGACAGCAGCAAACCATTTTGATAATATTTTTCAAGCATTTTTGATAAATTTATTCAATTTAAATACAAATTTGCCTTGCAAATATTATTTATAAAAAAATAAGAGATTTGGAAGATAATACTTGAGAAGTAACATGTTGCTAAATAAGTTTCCCTCATGAATGACACCTAATCATATCTTAAAAAGGAAAAAAGGCTTCACTTCAATATGAATTATATACATATATGTGATCTTTAATTGCAACTTTTTTAAATTTCTTTTAAATTTAAGCAAGTACTACAATATAAAATGTTTAGCAACATGCTGCAAAACTATAAGAAAATGAAACAAAATTTGGTAAATAGTATTATCGAAATCTATGCCTCTATTTATGCCAGAAAACATTTGTTTGTATACATTTATAGAGTAAAAAATGTACAGCAACATGTTTCACACAAAAGTATGAAGGTTCTGATCCTACAGGATTATGTTTTTGATACAGAACTTTTTAGAAGTTTAAACAATATGCGTTATAAAATGCTGTAGAACATTTGTTTTATAAATTTATAGAGTAAAAATGTATAGCAACATGTTGCACACAAAAGTGTGAAATTTCTAGTCCTACAGGATTCTATTTTTTATACAGAACTTTTTTGAAGTTTAAACAATATGCGTTATAAAATGCTGTGCAACATGTATTATTTTTTTTTTTTTGCAATTTCGATATTTGCATATATTATTTTCTATAAAACTGATCCTGTACACATTTGAACATTGTTTAGAAACATGTTGCGTAGATTGTTACAGTAGTACCTACGTTTTTAGGTAAAACATTTTAGAAAAAAATGTTTTCTGGAGATGTATGAAAATTTACTATTTCATATGTTTGTATATAAACTTTTACAACATGTTGCCAATATCATATAAAAGTCAAAATTTTTACTCGTATTCACAAACTCTATTGAGAAGAATATTGTTGATTTATTAAAATAATGTATTTTAAAACAACAGTTAAGTGTCAAAGACTTCGCAAAATGTTCAAAAACGTTAGTAAAAATATTTGATAAATTCTTAGCAACATGTTCTTAAACATAATTTAGAGAAACAATTTTAACGAATATAAAATATTAAATTTAAATGATGGTAAGGTATAAAGTACTTTAAACATCGGTAAAATATGAAGAAGCAGTTTTGGTGGCCTAGCAACATGTTGCTTGAGATTCCTTAACTATAATAAATGTATTTAATACAAAAAAAAAAAAAAAATAAATGAATAAATAAAATAAAACAATTTAATATTTTAATACATTGAAACACTGAAATACTAAAGGCAACAAATAATCGCAAATTTCTAAATACCATAAATTTTTATAATTTATCATGTTGACAAACACTTAAAGTGCTGAAACAGATTTCAAAATTAATTAAAAATTTGGTAAATAGAATTCCGTTCCTATTATCTAGTATTATCCCTAAACTAGCAACATGTTGCTAAAACTGCATGTAATATTATTGTTAGTCTAATGTCGTTTATTCAATAGTTTATAAGTATTTTGAAACAACAAAAATTCACTTTTTTATATAAAAACAATTCAGTTCTATATTTAGCAATTGTTCACCAACATGTTGCTAAACATACATTTAATATTCTATCTACATCTAACAAATTTTTGGTGTTGTTACAAGAAACTTGTTGCTTATTGTTACTTTTTTTAAAAAAGTCGGATTTATCTATCCTAACGATCTTAACCTTGCAGTAATTTTTTACTAGCAACATGTTGCTAAGCCCATATATACACTATTCTATAAGTCTGTTGCCTAGAAAAAAGTCTTTATTTATGTTAACCACATACGAGGTTCTAATTTAAAACTAAAATAGGTTTCTAGGCCAATGTATCAATTAAATTATTCATTTTATTTATTTACTAATTATTAACACTTTAATAATATAACAAACTAATTGTTTACTTAAACAATTGTCAATAAGAAAAATAAAAAAGAAGAAAGTGTGTGTTTCTATTTGTTTTCATTTGTAACAAAAACAAAAAAAAAAAAAGATCGTAAAATAAAACAAAATTTCTATTGCCGCCACTAATGGCTAAATGACATGTTGATGGGCCATAAATGTGAAACAGACAACAAAATCTCGTCTCCGGTGATAACTACCCTCCTGATGCTCCTTCTTTCACTTTTAACTCTTCTCGTTGTTGATAGTATATGGTTCTCTAACGATATGAAAAAATTTTCAGTTTGAAGAGTTTTTTTCTGTTGATTTTATTTTGCGACATAATTACCAACAATTAAAGTGACAAAATGCTTTTGAATTTTTCGTTAAAATTGTTTTCGTGGAGTGGGTTTTCACATCGTGTTTTTTTTAATTTTTAATAACAATTACTGTGGCACACGGAAAAGAAATGTATTCAGTGTAACAAAATACAATTGTTATGGCCTAAATACTGTTTTGTTTTGTTGTTTTTTTTCATTTGATATGGTTTACAAAGTGTTAAAAATAATTACAAAATAATTGAAAAACAAAACAAACAAAAGAAATATTTTCACTCACGTTTAATTTATAAAATGAGGGATAGTTTGTCAGAAAAATTAAATTTCGAAAATAATTCCAAGAAATCCATAAATTTGTAATTCTCAAGGATTAACACTAATAGGTGATCTTTACGTAAGATAAACTTCAAGAGACATATCGCTATTACATGCAGGACTTCTAGAAAAGCACTAAGATTATTTCGTCGTTGGTGGCAGGTACGCTTAGGCTGTCTACAGAAGATAACACCAATAAGGAAAATTATGGGAGCATCATGCAATGTCACCCCTTCAGAAAGATTACAACTCAATAAAAAACTAAGGCAGCAGGCTGCAGAATACCTGATCAATGAAAAGATCAACTCAACCAAATAATGCAACTTGAACTAATAAAATTGAATTTAATTTTAAGAATTTCTTAAATGCATTATGTGTGAGAAGCTAGGCCGTAATCCTGACTGAAGTATTGTAATGGTCAATTATGTATGTACATATGTACATATGTATTATGTATACCAAGTACAGACATTTTCTATAAAAGCTTTTCGATTGTAAACAAATAAAAATCTTCTCGATTACAGCCGTAATATAATATTACGATAACTTTTTATTTTTATTATAAATAAAATGTCATTTTATAAGCATTGTTTACAGACATTATAATGATTATTAAATTTTCTATGGAAATTTTATCGATTATTGAACTTAACTGAGCTCTAATTATTATTATTAATATTCTGTAGGTATTAAACCCACATTAGACGTTTTCGAAGCATATTATTTTACACATTAGTGTCGATTTGTATACTTTGTTTGCAAATATTATAACGATTATTAAATTTTCTTTGGAAAAGATATCGATTACAGAAAATGTATATTAAATTTTATCGATTATTGAACTTTATAAAATTTTAAATCAATTTTTTAATTTTCTGTCTGTATTACATACACTGCAGACATTTCGATTAAAAAAATTTATCGATGACTAATTATATTTGATTTTAATGTGTAAATTTTTACATATTTCTTATATAATTTTTTTTTTTTTTTTTTTTGAAAAATTGGATGCTAATATTCTATCAATCATTGAGCTTTTTTTAAGTTTTATTATAAACTTCATTCCCGACATTTTGTTTCTATACATACAGAGATTACGGAAAGAACAAGATTACAACAAAACTTTGCTCATCAATAAAATATTTTATCATTTTTTTTTCTTCATTCTTATTATAAGTGTGTTTTTAATGTTTAAAAAAATTTTTCATAAAATTAAAATTATTTTTTCTTAAATAATTTTATTTTATTTTCAAATTTATTTTTTTTTTTTAATTTTCTTCAAAAAATATATCGATAACCTAAAAGTTTTTTTTAATTTTATCGATTACTGAACTTTACTCTTTTTTTTAATTTAAAATAATTTTTTATTTATTTTTTTTTTAACTTTTTAAATTTAAACTTTTTTCAGAAAAAAAAATTTTTAATTTATCGATAACCTAAAAGTTTTTTAATTTTACCGATTACTGAACTTTACTCTTTTTTTAATTCAAAATAATTTTTTATTTTATTTTTTTTTAACTTTTTAAATTTTAACTTTTTTCAAAAAATTTATCGATAACCTAAAACGTTTTTAATTTTATCGATTATTAAAATTATTCTTTTTTAATTTAAAATAATTTTTTCATTTTATATAAATTTAATTAAATAAATTTTTTTAATGTAAATTCTCTTCAGAAAATTTATCGATAAACTAAAACGTTTTTAAATTTATCGATTATTAAAATTTATTCCTTATTTTAATTTCATTTTTAAAATAATTTTTTTAATTTAAATTTTCTTCAGAAAATCTATCGATTACATAAAATCCTTTTTATTTTATCGATTATTAACACTTGTTCTTCAGCAAAAACTGGCCTAATAAAATTTTCAACCAAAAAGTTTCGTTTGCTATGAAATCTTCAAAGAAAAATACGCCGAAATAATTAGAAAACATTTTGTTTAGAGAACTCCATTCAAAGTAAACAAAGTCTCTACGCAGTTGTTTAAATTTCTTTAACATCAATCGATTTGTTTAAGAAAGGTTTTGCACAGAAAAAAATAAAGAAAATGGTGGCTCTTTTACTTAATTAATGAATACTACAATTAATTTAGGAATATTTACTTTGATTTGTTGTTTTTACAATCCCCCGTTGAACAGCCAGTTGAATTGCGCTGAAATATGTTGTCGACAATAATCCAGTTTGTGGTTTTATTTTCAATTCTTTTTAATTTTATTTTTTTTAACAGCACAAAGAAAGAATTAAGAATTTATTTCTTTCAGAGACTTATTCTTAAAATAGAAATTTAAGACAAGTTTTAAGCATAATTTAATAAATTTTTCTTTTTTTTTTAATATTTATTTATTATTTATTTCTAATGATCAATTTATTTACAAAACTGAGATCAAAATGAAATACTAATTTTTCTCTTTCTATATATTTCACTCTCTCTCTCCCTCTCTCTTAACTGTGAAAAGCAGCAATTGATTTGATTGAAAAAAAAGAGCACAACATATGATTTTGGCACTTCACATTTTCACAAAATTTTTTTCGTTGATTTTTTCTTTTCTTTTTTTTCTCAACACTGTAATTTAATTGATTTAAATTTAATTTACTTTTTTAATAAATTTTCCAAAGAATTTGAAATCTTTTTGTTTTGATTTGCACCAACAAAAATTGAAGCTTTTTTTCTTAATTCTATGAGAAATACACTCTGCAATGAATTTTATTTTTTTCTTTTACAAATAGAAACAACAGTAATAGCAACAACAACAACAAGAGTAATAAACTTTTATTAACGCGCTTACACACGATCGAATACTTTCAACTCTCGAAGCGAACTGAAGTGTTCATTTAAAAATTTTATTTAAACTCGAACACAACAATTGATCGTTTAGTACAGTAAATTTAAATGTGAGTGTGTGTAGATGTGTGTTTGAATATAATACTACACAACAACTCTACTCTTCTTTACTCTACTCTACACTCGACTCTACTCTATAATAAAAAATAAAAACTCTCACCGCAGGAGTATAGAGGTTTACAAAGAAAATCAAAAAACCAAGAAGTAAAACACAATCTCTACTACACGCGACCAAAATAAATTGAGTAGTTGCTGACCAAAGTACATATATTTTTTGTTAATGTTTAATAACAATGAGAGGGAGAGTAATAATAACTTTAAAATTCATTACAATCCACCGTAATTATTAAAGAGAGTGACAGAGAGCGAGAGAGATAAATAAACAAATGTAAACAAACTTGCCTAAACATTTACATACCATGCTACGTACATATGTAATGCTTTTTCCTATATACACTCTTCAGCGCTGTTGCCTCTCTTTTTTGTTTTTGTGTTTAATCTTATTGGCTTCAACTCGAATAGATCGATATAAACGTAGAGACAAAAAAAAAAAAGAAAACCAACTCAATTCTCTTTGTTTGTCTTATTCTGTAGATTATGAAGCAAAAAATGTTTCAAAAAAGAGTTTTTTTTCTACTTCCTAGAGTCTGTTATGGGTTGTTGTTATTTTGTTTATGCATCACTTTATTTAATTTAGTCCCAACAAAAACATGAAAAAAAATTGTATAACGAAACAAGAGTAACAAAAAAAAAAAAACGATTTTTTTTATTGTTTTGTTGACATGTGTTTGTTTGCTTGCATAAGTATGTGTGAAACTAGCAATATTTCCTTTCAGCAGGACACCCTATCATACATACATTAGATGTAATCAGTGATAAACCGCAAATAATTCTATAATTCCTGTACATCTGCTATCGATTACTGTAATATTACGTAGCGTTTTCATAGATTAATTTACTTTAGTTTAAAAAAATTATAATATGAAATTTTTAATATGAAATTTTTAAATTAAAAAAGAAAAAATTATCTATAACTTAAACAATCCATTTATCGATTATCGGAAACTAAAGAAAATTACATTAATCATTGTAGTCATTATTTATTAAATGATCTGTACATCTCCTATCGATTATTGTAGTATTATATTTTTTTATCGATTACTCAAGAATTTTCTTTGGTAAAAAATACTCCATACGAAATTTATAATTTTTTAAAATGAATGAATTTATCGATTACATTAAATTAAAGAAAATTACTTTAATCATTGAATTTCTTTTAATTAAAAAAATCCATACGAAATTTAAAATTGAAAAAAAGTTATCGATAACTAAAACAATCCATTTATCGATAACAGAAAACTAAAGAAAATTACTTTAATCATTGAATTTCCTTTATTTAAAAAAATCCATACAAAATTTATAATTTAAAAAAATTTTATCGATAACAATATATTTATCGATTACAGGAAACTAAAGAAAATTACTTTAATCGTTGAAAACTGTTTAATTTGGATTTATTGGCTGATATGTATGTCTGCGAAACTGAGAATACCGATAACTGAGATTTACAGACGTTCTCATCGTTTTTAACCGATGTCCATGCAAAATACTAAGGATTTATTGACCATACATCATTAGCTATTAACGGTTATAGGCCATAGTATTTTATGGCCCAATAAATATTTATGAACATAAAACGCCGCGTGTGGCACGTGCCGTAGACCCCTAAACTATATAACTGGGAATGCTATTAATTGGAATCCACAATAAAACGGAAGAAGGAGACGCCAAAGTCGCAAGACATTTGCCGAGATGAGTGCAACAAATGGCCGATCGAGGCGTTAGTTAAATCATTAGACACTCTGAAACTTCATACACTTCTAGAGGCATTAACTGACCGATTCCAACAGCGGGTTCAGGTGCAGGCCAATTACTGGTTTAAAGTTAAACGATATAGGAAGCGAAATAAAAAGAAATCAAAGTGAAATAGAAAATTATACCGTTTTTACCGAACAAACTGAATTAACTCAATTATGCAGAATAATCAGGCCCATGTGAAACACGACATCCAGAGAATCTGATCATAGACTTCCTAATCATGTGGACTTCTTAGAACAAGCGAAATTGAATTATTTCTCATACTCGTGCAGTGTTATTATCGTACAGTGTTATGCCCCTGCAACAATTACTGAGTGTGCGAAAAGAGTAAAAATTGTATAGTCTTCTGGAGAGGGTAACACAAATCTCTCTCCAAGCGGGCAGATTCTCACTAGAGTTTTTACTAATAACGCCGCTAGGTTGTGGTAATCAAGAAATGAGATGAATTACCACTGAGTAGAAGAAAGAGGTGTTGAGTAGACGAATCTTTAGTTAACAATTTTCTTACAGCCGATTTGAAATTAAGCGCAGTGGAGCGGGTCAAACGAAGATTAAGTTGAGCCATTGACGATCTGGTAGGAAGTTTTGTAGAACAAGGCAGGTGTGCAATGAGCTATTTTAAAACGAGTGTGCGCGAGACAATATCTTGGGTATTCGCTGCCAAAACACATGCCTATATTTGGCAACTTACGGGAGAGAGTCATTGTTTGAACAACGTCCACAAAATCTCGTCTACAAGCTCAATTGAAAGAAATTTGTCGGTGTGACAAACATGCTTTGCTTTGCAATACAAGCTTCTATGGATACCCCCACGAGAAAAAACCTATGAGAGGAAATCTCGGAGGCTTTCTGCTTAAGGCTTACCACGAGCATGTGTTCTATCACACCAAGGTAGCATAACACAAATTCATTTACAATCAACATTTTCAACAGATCGGCTCAATGAGTTCTCTTCTACATTCACTCTCCACATGCTCCACGTTGTTGCTTATCGTTGATATTACTGAAACTGAAGAATTGTAGTCACAAGTTGCAACTTGTTGGTGCCTGCTAGAGAAATCCATTTATGCCTGTGCATGCTTATACTCGTACATGCAAAAAGATACAGAAGAGCGCTGAAGAAACGAAACGAAAGACGAAAGAAAAGATCGAAATAATCGAAATAAAAGAGGAGCTGACAAAAAAATGAAAACCGATCGATCATTTAAAAATTTTGCCTGCTATACGGCACTGGCACTGGTACTGGCACACAGGCACTATTACTCCACACATATGGTTTCTTTATGCCCACAGCTAGTTCAAGCAGCCAGCCAGTCAACGTTTTCTTTTCTTCTGTCTGTTTCTTCCTGCTGATGTTTGTCTTACTTAAGCTTTTTTGCTTTCTGGGAGTAGAAAAATCATCATCATCATCATCAAGACAAAAACAAAGCACTACTCATCATTAGCTACTGCACAGGCAGGAGGGACAGAGCAGAGGAAGCTAAACAGGCACACAAACAAAAAATTAAACCTTTGAACGACTGACTGAATAACTGGCTGGCTGCAAGCGACTGTTTAGTTGTGGATGGCTGATTGACTTGCCATCATGCATGCGTATGCATGCAGGCTTATGAAAAACAACTGAAATTTTACCCCGGATAGGATTGTATTTTTTTTCTCTCTCTCGTTCTTTCTTTCCTTTCTTTTAAAAGAGCGTCTGTCCAAATGGTAAAATGTTGTCTGTAGTTTTGTGATAGAGGAACTAAGCAGAAATACGAAATATAAACAAAAAAGTCAGGAAAGAAACGAATTTCAACAAAAATAAACATGACCGTTCAAGATTTTTTACACATTCACAGCCATAAAGTAGCAGCAGCAACAGCAATAGCCTTCGTTGATTTGGGAACTCAGTCCATGTAAGACACACATGCTTCATTGTTCACATTCAATTTGATTTTATAGCCAAGCAATAAATGTTGCTGTCCTTTGATAAGTTGTTTGAATTGTATAGGAAGACCTTTAGATTTTGTCTCTCTCTCTCATATCCTTGCCATTTGAAAAGACAAATAGGCAAACAGAACGTTTTATTGTCACTGAAAATTGCTTTCATGTGCGATAATTTCAATTGATCAAATAGACTTTTCTAAGGTCATCATCATAATGTTCAACAAGAGCTACAAGTCTAGACTTGACTTTAATCACAAGTTCAGTTTGTTTAAGCACATACAGTTGTGAAAAATTTGATAGCCATGCCGTGTGACTTTTAATAGAAATGTCGCCGAGTACTGGTTCCGCTGAAGTTATTTTCAACGTTCGCTTATCAGCGTAATACCAGGCACTTTCTTGCGTGATGGGAAGCATAAGGAGCCCCTATAAACGACTGCCAAATTGCAAAAATTTCTCACCTTTCACCCATTTTTTTGTGTTTTCCAAGACGAACGTGTGATATCGTTCGTCTTACATAAACAAGGGAAAAACACAAATTAAAAACTAGCTTATGTGATATCTGTAGAACTGTTATGAGTCGCAAGAAGGATTACAAAAAATAAAAACCAGTACAAAAAAGTTTAGAAACAAGTAAACAAAACTGCAACAACAAACACTGCAAGAAGGGTATAAACAAGTAAGCAAAAATGCAACAACAAACACTGCTAGAATAAATCTAAACAAAACTACATGTTTACATTTATAGAGATCTCGAGAAGGCAAAGCCACAAACATTCGATTTCAAAATCATTCATCAGACTGTTTACATATAGCATATGAAAGGCAAGACAAAGCACGCAACGGAGTCAGTAAAAATTCAGTCAGTCTTGTGTGAAGACGAGTGGGTTACACCTCATCGATCGTAGAGCTTAGTCAACCGCATTGTTTAGAAACGATTTCAGAGAAATTTAGGCGGTGATCATACCGATAGCTTGAAAATAGATATACTAATGGTGTTTTCTTTTCTACAAAGAAAATGTCACCCTCTTACAAGGTGCATTAAAAAAATTGCTGACCAACCCTGTTATAATGTAATTTTTATTTGAGATGAACATAACACAAATATGAAAAAAGGGTATGCCCCGTGCCCTTAAAAATATGTTTAATTTTTTGATTTGTTTTCAATAAAATATGTAAACAAAAAAAAGGTGTTGCCAGATCGCTAATTTTTCGATATCATTTTTTTAGAGCTTTTTTTTATAACCAAATAAAATTTTTTTAACACAGTTTTAACACTGAATGCAATTTTTTATATTACTGACCATGTAGCTTTAATAATGTAATGTTCTCTTAAGGTTACCCCACAAAACAATGAAAAAATTAACTTCAAAATTGGATAACGATACTAGGCGACTTTTTTTAAATTTCATCTGGTAGCCCTATAAATAAACAAAAGTCATTTGCTTTACAGGGCATTATCAGCACTCTCGATTTATACAGGGCGTAAAATGCAATGCCCTCCACCATTTTCAAGTGCGAATTATTTAGAATAAAACATACCACCCTTTTAGAGGGGGAAACATTTTTAAGAAACAAACACAAAATTACATTTTTTAAATAAAGTGCACATTTTTTGGTAGAAAAGAAAACACCATAAGTAATATATATAATAGGGTACAGTTATCATATAAAAGGTCGTGCAAACTTCTGATATGCCTGAAAAATATGATAGAAGTGGAACTACTCCGAATATTAGAGAGAAATCTTATAGCTTCTGAACCACTTACAGGATTTTGAAATTGAATTTGACACCAAATGAAATCGGAAACAAAATTGATTGACCAATATCAACTGCAGAGCCACGTCCTGGTGTATAAAGGATCATAAGAGCATAGAATTAGACGGGCACTATTTGTTACAGGTGTTATTGCTACCACGCGACATTCATGATAATTTTGAATGCGGCGCAATGCTTGAGTCGCCGAAGTCGCCGTGGTCTAGTAGATAGTGTGTTGGCTTATTAGACGAAAGGCCCGAGTTCGAATCCCAGGCCAGACATCAAAAACAAAATACAAAAAGTATTTCTTCGGCGACTTCCTCTCAGCAGATTTCTGCCAAAAACTCTGAGAGTAAAAATTGCTGAGAGTAAAATTGCTTCTCAAAAAAGCTTCTCAAAAAATCTGTCGTTCGGAGTCGACTTTAAACAGTAGGTCCCGCCAGTCATGTATAAAATTAACGCACACAACATGAGTGGTGTTGAGAAGCTAGGCCGTAATCCTGACTGAAGGGTTGTAATGGCCAATTATGTATGTATGTATGTATGCAATGCTTGAGTGGCGGGATTTTCCCTGAAAATCTTTTGATTTACTCGGATAGCCAAGCTGCGATTAAGTCCCTAACAAACATAGTTTCAACGTTCGTCCACGTCCATGAATGTCGAGGATTTCTCAAGTAACTCTTATTTGGGTACCGGGACACAGGGCTGTCTTTAGAAATTGCATTGCTGATGAACTGACCTCGGCCTGCGTGAAGCTGGCAATCCCGTTACATACATTCATACAAAATTGATCAACCTAGTTTCTCACACCACTTATGCTGTGTCGGTATTAATGAGTGGCGAGACCTACAGTTTAAAGTCTCCTCCGAAAAACAGATGTTTGAGAAACTTTTCATGGCGATTTTATTTTCTCTCCGAGTTTTTGTCAGAAACTGCTGAGAGGGAGCCCCCGCAGAAACAATTTTTTTTTCATATTTCGTTTTGTTGGAGATGTCTGACCTGGGGTTTGAACCTTGGCCTCATGTCTAATAAGCCAACACAATACCTACTAGACTATGGCGACTACGACATGTTGCAGGGTATCCCCATTGCCTCGGTAAATTTGTTTATTGCCCACTCATTTTATGGAAAAGCTCAATCTCATTGGCAGCAAGAAGTTCCGCGCAATGTTGCCAGACTTTGCTGCTCACATGTGAATAAGAAGAGCAAGGCCATCCTTAAATCGCATAGCCATCCATAGCACAATAACTATTCTTACGGGCCACTGCTTTCTGGGTGGCATGCCGAAAGAGACGGCATTCTGATTAATGACTTCGGCAGGAGCTGAGGAGAGAAAGGGACTGTCTTTCTTCTCATGTGTCAGCGCCTTACTTTTGTCATAAAGAGGCGGAGGTTTTTAACATCTCATTTTCTAATATCGTGGACAGAGTTCTATAACAATGTTACGGAAATGGAAATGGTGTAACATCGTTTAACATTAAAATAATAAACAGAAGCTACAAAAACAAACAACCATATACCAACAAGAGTAGTAAGAATTCAGTCAGTGTTGAGTGAAGACGCGTTGCGTGTGAAGAAAACAGTCGTGATTTGAAGATCTCCGTTGTAAATATCTGCGTTGTTATTGTTTACGCAAAGCGTGTAAGCACAGAAGAATAACGAACAAGCAAATTATTGTTGGACACATCAAGTTGTAAACAGTGGCACATAAAAATCGTGCGAACAATAAAGAATTTAATTGAAACTAAACACAAATTTATTTTAATTTGGTATGCAATCAACGAACTCGTATTTTAAACGTTTTTAAAAAGGAAAAAACGTAACAATATAAAGACTGCTGCAATGGCAAAATTTATTTTGGACTTGGGATGGCTTTCGCTAGGGATTGGTTGATCCCTGGGTAAAAGTAATTGTGGTGTCACAATAAGCGTAAGTAGGTTCCTTCCCAACCTAATCTGCTGTTAACGAGGATCAATAAAATGTATTGATAATGACAAGGCAATTGAGAACTAGTCGAACAGTAATTTCAAAACGTTTTTAAGCGAAAGGGAAATTAGATTGAATCTAGGAAACTTTGGAAGACAATTTCATATGTTTGAAATAATGTCGAAACATTTTAATAATAAAAAGCCATTTCGGCATCAAATCATTATTGAGAGTAATCGAAAGAGCAATTAGATTGAATCCAGGGAACTTTAGAAGACAATTTTGTATGTCCGAAATGATGTTGATGATGTTCGGCATCAAATTAAAAGTGGTTCCATTTAATTAAATCCGTACTGCAATAAACTGTAAGAATGTGAACCGTGAAATACTAGAAAACCAAAGCAACACCAGAGCCGAATCAAATACCAGGCAACCGAGGCGGCGTCATACATATATATGATGTTTCACAATACAGCACAAATTTGAGAATCCAAAATATCGACGACAACAAACGAGGTCACGCATGATCTTGTGAGTTATCACAGAATTACTGGCAGGTTCTACGCTAATTGTAGAATATGGACAAACAGATGTTGCACTTTTGAAGGATCTTTAAGGACGATAATGGGTCTGAATTTTAAAAATGATTCAGATCTATTAGATGATATATTTAGGTTTTGCTGGTGTGCTTGCGTCCGCAGTCAAACGTCAAACGATGCTAACCTATAAAGTTTCACAATACAGCATATATATTTGGAAATCTAATATATTGACCACAACGAAGGTAGTGTCCTGTATATGGTGTTTCACAATACAGCACATATTTCAGAATATATGTATCGACGATAACAAACGCGGTTAGACATCGTGATTTATCACAGAATTATTGGCAGGTTCTACGCAAATTGTAAATTACGAACAAACAGCGCAGTTGAACTTGTTTTTAAGGATTTTTAAGGACGATAATTGTTCCAAATTTTTGGACACGATCTACAGATACAGAATGGACATATCAGGCGATATATTCAGGTTTTATTTGTCTTCGTTCAGGCAACAATAAAAAGTTTTATTAACACAATTAAAAAATTGCATTGAAATGATATTAAGAAGTCAATTAAAATTTTAATTGATATTTTAAAATAATTTTTTTAATAAAATTTTATATTAAATAAGCATTAAATAGAAAATTTTTCCAAAAAAAAAAAAAAAACAAAGATATCTTACCCAAAATATATTCATTACAATTAAAATGTTGTGTACATACCTGCAATGAAAAAAAAATTCATCGTTTTAATTAAAAATTTTTATCAACACGATATCATTGATTAAAGTCAGCACAAATGAAAGGGAATTTTTGTGAAATAAAACAATGCAACAATTACAAATAGAGGCTTATTTTCAATAATTCTTGAATAAAAAAAAATACGAAATCGTATGCCAATACGAAATAATTGTAATCGATAACAGCCATTAAATCCCACAATAATAAAAGAAACAAAAAAAGCAATGTATACTCGTACACAGATGAATATGAGCAAATGCTTTAAAAATTAAGATCAATAAAGAAATATTATAAGAACAACAATAACAGTATATAAAAATGCCCCAAAGACACAGACGGGCGCAAAAGATTCATTCAACTGACAAAATAATTCGAAATGAAAACGAATGAAAAATGAAAAATTAAACAGAAAAAATATGGAGAAAAAGAAATATTACAATCACGTAAAGGAAGACAAATGAAAATATTACAAGCCACAACAACAACAACAACAGAAAAATAGACAAAATAAATCTGTGCCTATAATTAAAAACATTTCAGGAAAAAATATGTACGTAGAGACACCAGAAATAAATCGCTTTAAGTTTTTAATTTTTCTTGTTTTATTTTATGATACAAAAACGGACGCAGACAGACAGACAGACTGATGCTGGTGTTTTATATAAACAGTGAGGAAATCAGAAAATTTTAAGGCCAAATTAAACGACCGCTGGCTGAAAATTAAAAAAACAAAATAAAAGAAAACATTTCAAAAGGAAGAAAATGAACAACAGAGTTAAGGTAAACGATTCGAAGTCAAATGAAAATTATTTCCTTTATAATCTGTAAAATTGTTAAACGACAATGGATACTCAATTCAAATGTGTATTAATATTGTAGTAATAGGCATATGCATATTTATACAGAATTGAATGCTGAAAAATAGCACAAAATATTGTCTTGGATCCTCATTGTGATCCCTCACTCGATTAGTTATTCATCCAGAGTTTGTAACGACACTTTTCCGCTTAGGTGCTGGGTAGGTAGATCAGCAGCGTCCAGTGGTTACATAAAAATTTGGTATTCATCAATAACTGTAGTTGAGGTAGCGATGCATATAGTCTTCTTATAATAAAGGGTCCGCCATCTAACGTTTTTTTTCAACTAGTGCTTATTTCGTGAATGGTAACACTTAGCTCATGTCTGATTTGACAGATAATTAGTTTTATCCTTCCGCTGAACGAATATTGACCATCCAATGCGTTTTCGCTTCGCTAAGTGAGCCTGCGATCAACTTACAGAAGATGCCGATTTTGGCAAAAAAAAAAAAAACATCTTTTCAGATGAAGCTCATTTTGATATTGGCGGGTATGTAAACAAGCAAAATTGTCGCATTTGGGGCACAGAAAACCCGTACGCATACATTGAAAAGTCGACGCACTCAAAACGAGCCACTGTTTGGTGCGGGTTTTGGTCCAGAGGCATAATTGGGCAATGAAATGAGCAAGCAGTGGCCGTTACAGTCAATGGCGATCGTTATCGGGCCATGTTGAATGAATTTTTGTTCACAAAAATTGAAGAGTTGGATATTGGCAACATTTGGTTTCAACAGGACGGCGCTACGTGCCACACAGCCGAAGCTACACTCGATGTTTCTGAAGATCGCATTATCAGCCGCAGAGCTGATGTCGTTTGGCCAACTCGAAGCTGCGATTTGACACCGTTGGACTATTATTTGTGGGGTGCCGTCAAAGATAAGTGTTACGCCGACAAGCCAGAGACAATTGACGATTTAAAGGACAATATTCGTGAAGCCATTGGTGAAATACAGCTGCACACAATCAATAATGTGCTTAAAAATTGGAACGATCGTTTAGGCTACTGCATGGGCAGCCGAGGCAGCCATTTGAATGAAATTATTTTCCATTATTAACCGGAAGTATTGTACTTTCAAATAAAAAAGAAATTTGAGAAAATATTCAGTAGTTTTTTTTTAAAGCATTTTCAAAAAAAAAAAAAATATTTGGCGGACCCTTTATTATTTATTAGCAATGATGTCAGAAAGGGCAAAGCAGAAATCAAATCTAGATTTGAAGTTGGAGAGATCGAAATAAATTCTCATAACGATTCCCCATCTAAGGAGTCCCATCAGCGGACACCAAAGAAAATAACATAAGCAACAGACATCACAGGAAGGTGAGACCGTGCTCTCTTGGGCATGACTACAACTCATTGAGCAAATTTTCCCGCCTCTTCACACCCAATATAGTGTTTCTAGGAAATTTAAGAAGGTAATTCTGTTGGATATTCTGTTCTGTTCACGTTCTTGAGGTAAAAATTTCCTTAGAAAATTTTACGCTCGTAAAACCGTCCACTGCTCGTATTTCTTTGTTTTATTAACGTAAAACCTTCAACCCTCATTATTCCGTCATTATTTCGAAAAATTTGTTGTCATTGCTTACACATTTAATTTGCAACATATTGTCTCAATTTCCTAATGATGGTACTTTTTGGGTATCCTTTTTGTGTTTAATCTTCCTTGTGTGTTAGCATTTGGAAAAGGGTATTCCATTTAAACATACAACATACGGAACTCACATTGTCTGCGACTGTGTTGTTGTTGTTTTTTTGTGCAATATATTCTCCTCCTATATTCTCCAGAATCCTTAAAAATTATTTTGAAATTTCTGTTTTACTTTTTCGCTGGTGGGTCATTAAATAATAAAAAAAAATAACAAACTGAAGTAATTGCATTGCGTTGCATGAGGTTTTTTTTTTGCCACAAACTCGTGACAAATAGTGTTGAGTGTGCATCAGCAAATAAAAAAAAAAAAGAAATTTATTGACTGATTTTCCGTTCAACATTTATCGCTAAGGAGGGCATTTACAAGCTGTTTATTGCTCTTGAATTTCTTTTTTTTTTTTGTTTAACTTTTTCTGCGCTACATTTCAAACACTTTTCTCAAATTGTTGTTGTTTTTGTTTTGTCTTTTACGGAAATCTTTTAAACAATTTCCTAATGACTCCTATTTGTTGCCGATTTTTTCCCTTTTTTTCTTCTTCGTTGCATGTGAACTGTTAAAGGTGATGGCCCAGTGTCCATTGTCTGTAGTGTATATGCATTATGACCAATGTAATGCATTGGTTGACTGGTTGGCTGGCAGTTTGCAATCGGCTAAAGAGCCAATGAGCTTGACAGTCACGCAGCTTACTTGTGAGAATAAATTGCTGGACACTAAGAAATATTTTTCTTCTCTCAATTTTTTTTTTCTTCAGTTTTAAGTTTGTTACAGCTTTTTCTCTCTTTGCAATGCTCTGAAAATATTTCACGGGTTTAAAATGGGTGGATTGGTATCCCGTTTTTTTACACCAAATTTTTCATTACAACCCTTCAGTCAAGATTACGACTTAGCTTCTCACATCAGTTATGATGTGTACGTTAATTTAATACATGAGTAGGTTTAAAGTCGACTCCGAATGACAGATTTTTGAGAAACTCTTCATAACAATTTTTATTTACTCTCCTAGTTTTTGCCAGAAATCTGCTGAGCCCATAAAAATACAATTTGAAATTACCAGAAGTGGTTGTATAAGACTTGGTTTCACTGTGTAGGAGATCAAAACCACAAATAAGCTTCTGAGTTTGTTTATGATACTTCAGACTCCACACCAAAGTGCAAGTCGAACTGACACAGGGAAATCCAACATAAAATTTAAGGTTAAGTTTCCAATTTGTTTGTTTTTCTTTTTTTTTGTGCTTTTGCTACTCTGACGATCTGGTCCGCCCTGAGCAGTCTTGGGTATTCTTGCTTATTTCTTTAGATTGTTAATATTAGAACCATAGATCAGCAATGACTACTCAGAAAGATGAGTAGATTCAAATAATACTCATAATTTCTGATACCGATACTCATTCGTACTTATTTCAATATCATACTCATAATACACATACATACATAATTGGCCATTACAACCCTTCAGTCAGGATTACGGCCTAGCTTCTCACGCCACTGATGTTGTGTGCTTTAATTTTGTACTTGGGTGGCGGGACCTACAGTTTAACGTCGACTCCGAACGACAGATTTTTGAGAAACTTTTTCATGGCAGGTTTATTTACTTTCTGAGTTTTTGCCAGAAATCTGCTGAGAGAAAGTCGCCGACGAAATATTTTTTTTTTTTCATATTTCGTTTTGATGTCTGGCCTGGGGCTCGAACCCGGGTTTTACGTCTAATAAGCGCACACACTACCTACTAGACTACGGCGACCTCATCATACTCATAATACTCATATTCAAAGTTTGAAGTACTCATCGTACTCATACTTAACAATACGTATGATGTATTGATGTATTCGACTATCCTTTACTCAACATTTACAAGAATCACAAAATGAGAATGATTCGCGTACGAACACTACAATACTCACTAGAAGGCTGTGTGTTTACTTTGCTTGTCTTTTTATTTTTTTTTTTATAAATGCAACAGCAACTAAAACTGTAAATTTTGATGAATGATTCGAATCACTCGAATCATTTATGGGTATTATACAGATTTTTCTAAATTTATGAATCTGAATGAATAGGCGTATGAATCAAACATATTTCGAACGTTATGAGTTTGATGTCAACGTTGTACTCATACTCATTGCAACCTGTCCATATAAATCAATGTTGTAGTGAGTACGAATGAATCAGAGTAGTTGAATTTCAATACTATTGACTCACTCATACTCAAAATTTCATGAGTACTTACATATGAGTAGCGAAAAAACGATTAATTGTTGATCTCTGATTAGAACCTTGTATACGAAAAAATATCTTAGGATTGTAATAAAACTGCCATCATCACTTTTAACATGTTGCAGCATTATTTTTGTAAAGACCAACACTTAGGGGATGGCACCTACTCATACACAGTGCATTGTGTTGGAGTTAGGAAAATAGGTTATGGAAAGGAGAACGGAGGCAGTAGTATTGAATTTTTTTATATTATAAGTGGCAGTAAAGACCTCGACAGTTAGGGTGCTCAACATACGGATAGTCCGGCTAAAGAACGAATTCTGTGGGCAATGCAATATGCGATCCAGTGGTCAAACGATTATACATACACACATAATTGGCCATTACAACTCTTCAGTCAGAATTACGGCCTAGCTTCTCACACCACTCATGTTCTGTGCCTTAATTTTATACTTCAGGGGCTGGACCTACAGTTTAACGTCGACTCCGAACGACAGATTTTTGAGAAACTTTTTCATGGCAGGTTTATTTACTTTCTGAGTTTTTTTTTTTCATATTTCGTTTTGATGTCTGGCCTGGGGCTTGAAACCGCGCGTTACGACTAATAAGCGAACACACTACTTACTCGACTACGGTGACTGGTCAATCGATCATAGTATTACTGAAACGTTGTTAAAAGTTCTTTTAGATGTACGCATTGCCTCTGTAGACATGGACTACTACTACAATGAGGTTCAAGTCTTGGCTTTTGACTCAATTATTATATAAGTTTTGATTGAAATACCAAATATTTTCACACAATGGCGTTAAAAACTTCTGTAAATACATCGTACAGTGTATGAACTCGTGCCTCAATAGTTTTTCTATATCTTCAACGAATGCTTGCCATGCCACAGAACAGAAGGTTGCAAGTAACAATGACCTTTTAAATTACAATAAATATTTACGAATGAGTTTCTAAAGAATTAGTATCTTATACGGGCCAACATTAACAATTTATTACACAATAAAAGAATATTTAGTAGAAGATGAAAAAATTTTAACAAGAATTGTTTTGTGATATGATCTCGTTACAAAAAAAAATCAAAAACATTTTGTAGCACACGGTAAAACGGTAGAACAACGCAAATGTGTGGCCATCTAGAAGATACTCTTTGAGATTTTAATGATTTAAAAGGAAAATCTTTATACAATTGTGCGTCAAGATTTGTTTGGAAGAACGAAACAAAAAATTGAAAATAAAATTTTTTAATATTTTAATTTATAATTATATAAAGTGGAAAGCAAGCAAACAGGCAGTTAGTCAGCCAGTTAAGACAGTCAGTTAGTCAGCCAGTTGGTGGGACGTACATACTACTACTAAACAGGGTTGATTGACCATAAAATGATGATCAGTTTTTAAGATAAGAAAACAATAAAATTTCAGTTAAATACGCTTGAGTTTTAAGTTTAGAAATTTGAGGGAAGAGGAAAGAGGAAAGTCAAGAAAACCAATTATGTTCTAGACAACCTCAGCATCAGAGTCAGTATGGAAAGTATAGAGAAATAAAACTCAAAACAGCCTACGTAAAGCTAGTGTAGCTTCTTATCTCTACAAAAGTGAAGTGAAGTTCCATTTCAATTTAAACAAAAGAAAAAATATCATCTACTCAGCTACTCCAAAGAACTACTACTACGACTACTTCATACCCAATCCTAACACTGCAAACACCAAAGAAACATATTAAAGGGACAAAAGACGAAGAAGAGTAGAAGAAGTAGTACAAGAAGAAGAATTATTTTTTTTCAAATGATTAATGATGCGTTTTGTTATGATTCCTAAACGTGGGAAATCTCTACGTTAACTTTCGAAAATTGAAAATAAAATAAAAAAAATAAAAAAAATAAAAAAAACAACAACAAGAAAAAAATCGAAAATAAAAATTTTATATAAAAATATAAGAAAATGTCTCTATAGGGCTCAGCAGACTACATGGTACCCTATACCACACTACACACCAGAGTCATATCATATTTAACCGTAGTTATCCGAAAATTTATTCCGACCGATTTTGGATTTCCTTGACGGCTCAAATGAATTGTATCAATTCTATATTTTACGAGTGTATAGTACCCTATATCATACTATACACCAGAGTCATATTTCAGTAGTAGTTATTGAAAAATTGATTCCGACCGATTTTCAATTTTCTTGACGATTCAAATGAATATCATTCGGCATCAATTCTATGTCCTACGAGTGTAGCAGACTACATGGTACCCTATACCATACTAAACACCAGAGTCATATTTCACCGTAATTATCCAAAAATTTCTTCCGACCTATTTTGGATTTTCTTGATGGTTCAAATGAATGGCATTCCGGATCAATTCTACATCCTCTGAGTGTATATTAAACCAAATTTTAACTCTGTGTCTCTATTTTATCGAACATTGATGCTCGTCGTTAATCTAAACCGTGAAAGGCTTTCACTAGAGTATAGGAAATCGTGGGCTGCGCATAGTACCAAACCTTCGGTCGCCTTTAATCATGAGTTGTAACATGCGATACGCATGTCGAGAGTGTCAGACTTTCACAGAATGCAGCACAGAATGGAGCACGGTTGAATAACTCTGTGTTCCCGAAGATCGAAACGAACATTTCCACGTGCAATTGGACCGAAAAGTAATACCGTAATATACTCACTGATGATTTGTAAAACTTTTGGGGCATCAATTTTCTATAAAGATTTATTTCGGCCTTCTTTTAAAAATTTTGCTGCAGGTAAAGATGCTAAAAACATATTAACGGTGGGCTCATAACTCATAACATATCCTGAGGGCTCCATGAGAATATGAATTTTATTCAAATCACCTCCAGCTGAACACATTCTGTCAATAAATTTCGTTTGCTCGGAAATCCTTTCTCTCAGCTTGCCGAATGTTGGATAATAGCATACCATACAATATATTTCGGCTATCAAAATTCCTGATATGGATTTTGGGTGGATTTTACATGATTTTTGTTCTCCTCGTATATCCAAAAGGACCTGATTCGTCTAGTCTCTCCAGATATAGCAGCATTTTCCATCTCTCTTTTTACCTCGAGAAGGACTGCGAATAAGACATCGGTTATCCTAAATTTTAACAACATTGAACGTTGCTTCAAACGCTATTTTAAGTCCGAATGCTACTTCAGCTTAACCAGGATCTTTCATGGACTAGGTAGTATACATAATTTAGACCTTGTGGCCATGATTACACAGAGTGTAAGAAGGAACTGCAGACGTCAAAAATACGCCGGAATAAGTATAGTTTCGGAACAGCTTAACAAGAATAATGGACCCGAACCTTTACCTCTAGGGAAGTAGTATATCTTGGAGACTTTTTAAAAAAGCCTACCTAAAATGTCAGTCGTGCTAATAACTGTTCATTAGTTCCTATTGGGCTAAGTGTACTATGCTGGGCATTAATTTTTTTAGTAACTGTAATATAGAGTTGTCGTAGTCTAGTAGACAGTGTCTTGGTGGGTCTTGGTTCAAAACTCAGATCAGACATTTCAAATAAAATGAAATACGAAAAATATTTCTTCGGCGTCAGCAGCAGATTTCTGGCAAAAACTCTGAGAGTAAACTAAAATTGCCCAGAAAAGTTGCTCAAAAATTAGTCGTTCAAAATCGACTTTCAATTGTAGATTTCGCCACTCATGTACAAAAAATTAATTCACACAACGTCAGTGATATGAGTAGCTAGGTCGTAATCCTAACTAAAGGGCTGTAATGATCAATTATATATGTTCTATGTAAGCGTAACAGAGGAAGTATCTGTTTTTGGAAACAAAAAGAACTGGCTCCACCTTTCTCTTTCCGCCATCGAATTGCCCGATGTCTACTCACACCGTACAATGTAATGAATCGTATTGAGGTCTATGCGGATGGATATAAATTACAGACTAAATTTGTCAGAAGACTGAACTGCTTGACCGCAATTACAAGCTTTCTAGGTTTGAATATTTATAAAGGCTTCATTGGTTTTTGCAAATACGCTTCTGATTCTCGGTAGCATATAACATCATCAGTAAATATTTTTGGGAAAGAATACGGCTTAATTAGCAGGATTCATCGCCAGTACATCTAATGCGGGAAGTCAATATTTTTTGCAGAGAATTTTATTTATAGGAAACCATAAAAGGCAACCCTGTCATCATAGAACCAACTACAGTAGACAAATTCCCTGCTTTTAAAATTATTTCCCAAATGATTATTGAAAGTAAAACACAGCGAAGAGAACAAGAAAAAAAAGACGAATACGAAGACCAAGGAGCAAATAATCAAAACAGGCGAAATGATATGCTGTTAGCTAGAATCGAAGGATGTGGATTTTAAGTCGAAATATCTCCGACTTAGCATTGCCTCTACCCAAGCGCAATGCGATCAATGAAAAAGCTCAAAGACTGGGAATAGCATTTCTAGACATGATTGTACAACTAGTCGTTGCTACTTTTAAAACTGTGATCGACTGCGCTGGGACTGTCATAAATGTGTACTGAACTCACGAGACAGATTTGGATCGTCTGTGAAACGGGAATATATTCTACAGTTTTTGTTACTTAACACGGTTTGATTAAACGGTTTACTTAGAGAAACGAATACTTTACGCAAATTATACAAAAATAAATAGAAAAAACGGTCTAAGACTGTCAAACACATCTGACCTAGTGTAGGGTATTTAACAGAATAAACGCAATAACGTAACTAACACGCATAATCGGTAAAAGACAAATTTGTGTATATTTCATCTCAAATAACCCAGCAAAAAATGTGTGCGATGATTTATATTGTATTTCCATAATGAAGAGAAAAATTTTTATTTCGAGATCAAGGCCAAGGCCATTTCACAGGCCATTCTGCAGGCTATTTTAAGAAGCAAAAGTCGTCATAGACAAAAATTGAAAGCAACACTGAGGAACATACATAGGGAAAGAAATTATGTTTTGAAAAATTATTCACTGTAGTATCGAAATTAAGAAATGCAACCAACAACCCTAGGTAAAGATGAAGAAACCGAGGTTGACCAAAAAAAGAAAACCTGGAGACACACGATACTCGAAGAACTGGAATAAAGTGACCTAACTAACCATTGGAAAGGTCAAAAATAATAAGAGTAAATCGTATAACAATGTGCTTTTCGAAAGCTGTCTAGAGGGGTGAAGCAATAAAAACACAATTTCCATATAAAACGGAAAATGAAACACAGTTCCATATCAAGACGAGTGATATACAGTCAACCCTCCTATAACGCGGTGAGTGCGTACCGCGTTATATGGAAACCGCGCTATAAGAAACTTGGATTTCACCGTACACACCAGGTTAATTCGGTGCGCGTTCTATGGAAACCGTCTGCCGCGTTGTATGGAAACCGCGCTATAAAAAACTCAGAGTTAGTACAAATCCTATCATTCGTACCGCGTTATATGGAGACCAAGAAATTCAAAAGGCAAGATAAATTATAAATTATTTTTATTGAATTCAAGAGTTCATATAAGGATTGATAAAAAAAAAATGAAATAAAAACTAAACTAAAAGACTGCAAGGAACTTATGGGATGTTATTGAAAGTAAACCGCGCAGTAAGAGTACCGCGTTATAGGAGGGCTCCGCGTTATATGGAAACCGTGTTTTGAAAGTACCGCGTTTTAGGAGGGCTGTCGCAATTTCAGCGCCGCGTTATATGGAAACCGCGTTCTGAGAGTACCGCGTTATAGGAGGGTTTACTGTACACCCCATGAGCATAAGAAAACCTCATTTTTCTCGTAAAGCACACTTGTTCTCAAACAGACAAAAATATATTCACGCTTCAATTACACCATTAGCATGTGGAAATTCTTCCCGAAGAGAAGATAACCCAAAAACTTTTGCTGGGTTACTCCCAACTAAACTTTGTCTTTCAAGACAATTTTCATACCATAAGGAAGCATCAGCCCAGCATATGTTACAACAACAACAACAGATCCATTAAACAAATTTAAAAGAAAGAAACAAAACAACAACAAAAGAGCATTCAGACAAACAATTTTTCGTTAAATTTATAAAAACCGAGTGTCTGAAATGAATGAAGAAAACCAAAAAAAATGAATGGAGGAGAAAAAAAAAATATTCTCCAACTTTAAAGAACCTTCTAAAACATGACGTTCGAAGGTGCGGTTCTTGTTTGAAGCCAAACGAGAAAAACAAAGAAAAATAAATATAAAAACAACAACAAAACGGATAAACAGCAGTGAATAGTAGAAGCTAAGATTTTTTTATGCATGTGGAGGTCGGTCTTTTACGGACAATTGAACTTAGTAGACCTGACTACGTACGAGTCTAACTGCGGTTTATCTTGTGGCTGCCTGCTGTTGTTACTGCTGCTGCTGCTGCCGCTGTTGTTTTCAATGTTGTTTCAGTATCGATTTAAATTGTTTGCCCCTCCTTTTCGTTTGTTTGTGTCTTATTTTATAATTTGAATGATTATATGTAGTTTGGAATGATTGTCAAGTGTTGTGCGTCAAGTCATAAGTGCGTAATATTGTATTAAATTGTTTTGAAAGTTCGCAGTACTTGGAATATAATTTTTTTAATACGAAATAAAAGGCAATTATATGTTCAATGATGTGTCTCTCCAGCACTATACACACATAATTGGTCATTGCAATCCTTCAGTCAGGATTACGAAATAGATTCTCTTGAGCAGTATGGCCTTCTGAATAAACTTACGACAGTCAGTTTTTTTCCTCTTCATTACAGTTACGAAAGAAATTAATTCACAGCATAGTATGCTTAACCCAATCAGTTATTCGTAAGTACGTAATTGGTCCTTGCAACCCTTACAACCTAGGATTACAACCTAGTTTCTCACACCACTTATGTTGTGTGTGTTAATTTTATACACGAGTGGCGGGGCCTACAATTTAAAGTCGACACCGAACGAAAGATTTCTAGGAAACTTTTCATGACAAATTTATTTACTTTCAGAGTTTTTGCCAGAAATCTTCTGAGAGGAAGTCGTCGGAGAAATATTTTTCGTATTTCATTTTATTTGAGAAGTCTGAACTGAGTTTTGAACCAAGGCCCACCAACACAATATCTACTAGACAACGACAACTCTACAGTACAGTTACTAAAAAAATTAATGCTTAGCATAGTACACTTAGCCCAATAGGAACTAATGAAGAGTTATTAGCACCCGAGAAATTTTAGATAGGCTTTCTTAAAAAATCTCCAAGCTATACTACTTCCCTAGAGGTAAGAGTTCGGGTCCATCATTCTTGTTAAGCTATTCCGAATCTATACTTATTCTAGCGTATTTTTGACGTCGTCAGTTCCTTCTTACACTCTGTGTAATCATGGCCACAAGGTCTAAATTAAATATACTACCTAGTCCATGGAAAATCCCATTAAACCTCTAACTTATAACTGGTTAAGCTGAAGTAGCATTAGGACTTAAAATCGCGTTTGAAGCAATGTTCAATGTTGTTAAAATTTAGGATAATCGATGTCTTATTCGCAGTCCTTCTCAAAGTAAAAAAGAGAGATGGAAAAATGCTGCTACATGTAGAGGGACTAGATGAATCAGGGCCTTATGGATATACGAAGAGAACACATATTCACCCTTATTGTCAAAGGCGTTGTTGCCGGCGTCGTCAATTTTAAACTGTTGTCATATTTGGGCAACGGCGTCGTCAACTCAACACCAAATCGGTATTATTTTGGGCATGTGTGTTGACGTCGTCATATTATCGATAATTTAAAAAAGAAAATATCATCCCTATATACTTTGCCAGTTATTTAATTTTTTTTTTTAATTTTTGTTGAAAAATGCTAGTGCTTCAGAGGAAAATAATGAGACAGAGATCAACAATTTTCAGTTTGCCAGACAGCATGTAAGTAATTAAACAGTTTTCCTAAGTATTTGTATTACCGCGAACACTTTTTACATTTGTTCCTTTATTGAATACTTTCGCCAAAACAAAGCCGCATTTAAGGTAGTTTTAGCGAAATTGCACCTTTAGTGAAGAGCCCAATTCGTTCAATAGCCATTTCCAACACTTTAAAGCTAGCAACAGCATTGGGGTCTTGACGCAAGGGTCATATCAATCAAGCGTGGGAAATGATTTTAATCTTGGTTTATCGCGGCCTACAGTATCTTTAATTTTAGAAGAAACAATCGATATTTTGGAAAGAGTAATCTGTCCTCTTTTCATTAAATTTGAAATGACAGAAGAGGAGAAGGCTGAATGCAAGTTGTATTTCTTGGAGAAGACGGGTTTCCCTGGCGTTATAGGTTGCGTAGATGGCTCGCATATAAATATTCTAGCTCCTAGAAAGGATGAACAAAATATGTATTTTAATAGAAATGGATTTTTTAGTTTAAATGCGAAAACTTAATTTTTTTTCACAACAGACATACTCAATGCTTTGAAATTTGTTGACAAAATCAAAGTCAATTCGAGTCAATGACGCCTTAAAGTCGTCTTAGTAAATACCGATTCTACGTCAACAGTAATCGATTGTCGTCAATATTGCCTACGGCAATGCCATTAAAATATTGTCGGTGTCACATGCGACGCCGTTGACATTCGTAATAGGGGTGATTGTGTAAAATCCAACCAAAATCCATCCCAGAAATTCCGATAGCCGAAATAACCTTTTTTCATAGGTTTCTGCAGAAGCTGAATTGACGAGAAAGAAGAAGAGATCATTAAATATTCGATCGCTAAATGCCCGACATTAGAAAAACTGAGACGAAAGAATTCAGAGAAAACAAAATTTATTGACAGAACGATTTAAATAAATTTCACATCCTCATGGAACCCTCATGCATACATACATAGTTGAACATGCCAAGCCTTCAGTCAGGATTACAACCTAGGTTCTTACACCACTTACTTTGTGTGTGTTAATTTTATACTTGAGTGGCGGGGGACCTAACGTTTATAGTCGATTTCGAGCAACAGATTTTTGAGAAACTTTGATTTGATTTACTTTCAGAGTTTTTGTCGGAGAAATATTTTTAATTTCGCGGATTTGAATCGTAACCTTAGAGGTAAGCTGTCTTCTTAGGTGTACACTGTCTTCTAGACTAAGGCGACTAGTATATAGAAGCCTCCGGGTGGTTAAAATATGACAGTCATGAGTTATGAGCAAATGGTTATGTAGACAGAATGCCGTAACAATGGAAACTCTGATACGACCCATGCACTTTACTCTAAAGACTACCAAAGCATTCGAAATTTTGAGCGTTTATTGCAAACAATGTTGCAGCACAGGAAAGTCGGTACATATGGAAATCGTTGGATTTTTCTCACCTCTTAAGAAGAACCCTTACCATGCAACGACTTCAACTTTGTCATGAAGTCAAGGCACAAGTTCCTGGTACTATTTCCTACAGCAACCCAGTTTGGTAGCGATGAGATCGACATCATTTTACGTATCAAGCGAAATATTACTGCTGCCTTTAGTGCTATGGAACGAGAATCTGCCAATATGGCTCAGGCAGTAAATCACAACAAAACGAAGTATATATTGTCGACATATAGGCACATGCCGAGTACAAAATCCAAGATTATAAACGAGAACTTCCGAACCATCGACGTTGTCAATGAATGTCCCGTATGTGCCCAACTTTTGTTTCTCGTAAAAACATGGATTTTTTGTAATTATTTGAATCTCTATGGTATACCACACAGCTGGCCAATATCTTACCGTTTAAAAAATGGGGCGATAAGCACATATGGGTTATATTGGCTCCACCGTTACCAGCGAAAAAATACTGTTGTCCTAAGGAGACGTCCCCTGCGCGACGAAACTGATGATTAAAATATGCCAGTCAAGAGTTATGGCAAATGGTAATGTAGGCAGAATGCTATATATAACAATGGAAACTAGGACCCACGTAAGCCATGCTTAAGGCGGCAACTGTTAGTGCTTTCATTAATCTATATAACAAAGCTTTGTAGTTCCTTTTGAAATTTTGATAAGATTGTATTTAAAAATGTTTTTATAGAACGAAAAATAGATGTTAACACTACAATATTGTTTTTAATGGACACAGTCTTTGTAAAACTGCCAGTCAAGGTCAACTAAAATTATTTCAAAAATTCATATGAAAATAGAATAGATTAACCGAAACATTTTTTCACAAGTCACGTTTAAATCTTCAATTAATTAATGGCGTATCAAACGATAAACATTATGAAATTAAACGTAAATTAAATAGCAATCGAAAAGTAATCGAAAATTTTAACCAATAAAGGGAATCATTCTTGTAATTCATTAATCATTCATCCCTTTAATGTCAACAACAACAACGTACAAAGAAATTCTACTTAATCATCTTCAATAAAGAAAAAAAAAAGAACAACTAATTGTTCTTGCCATAAAAAAAAACCACACAAAGCAGTTTCAGACGCAGTCAAGAGTCGACAGAATAATACTCTACGCCAGAATGTAATTGTGTAACTCGCCGTAGTCTAGTAGGCAGTGTGTTGTCTTATTAAACATGGGGCCCTAGTTCAGAAGGAAATATGAAAAAAACATTTTTTCGGAGACTTACTTTCAGCAGATTTCTGGCAAAAACTCTGAGAGCAAATAAAAAATTGCCATGAAAAGTTTTTCAAAAATCTAGCGTTCAAATTCGACTTTTCCGCCAATCATGTATACAATGAACACACACAACCTAAGTGTTGTAAGGATTACAACCTAATCCTGAGTGAAGAGTTGCAATGACCAATTATGTATGTATGTATGTAACTTTAAGTTACATACGATTTTACTTAAGAATTTAATTTGAGCGCCGCTGTGGTTTGTGGTTTCTTTGGACACACCAGCGAATGAAAAAAACCTCACAAGAATAAGTCTAACGGGGTCAAATCACACAATCTCGTTGGCCACTTCACGCCAGCATCATATAAGAAAACTCAACGTCAAACCGGTAGTGTAGAATATCTAAAGCAGCAAGAACTGTGTGACACGTTGATTTCACGTATCGTTGGTGTCCAGACTTCAACCAAATTAGGCCCAAAGAAGTTGAAAATCATCGATGTATAGTGTCCACTTTTGACAGAACTGTGGGACACGTTGATTTCACGTGTCGTTGGTGTCCAGACCTCAACCAAATTACGCAAAAAAAAGTTGAAAATGATCGATCTATAGTGCCCACTATTGGTGAAAACTCTTAAATGTGGATCGATGACAACATCAGCAAAAAAATCCACACCAACAAACAGTGATTTATTCGCAATGCATTGGAGACTCTTGGAGCTCTCTCTTCCCAAGTTCGACAATTTTATTTGTTTATGCACGCATTTTGGGATTTTTTCACTGTATATGCGCGAAAGGACATTTTCTTGTGAGTGACATGAAACCGACTGTCTGCAATTCTTCTCCACACTCTCACGGACAACAACGATATTTTCGGTGTTACTGTATCGTTTACTTAACCAGTGCACTGGAATATATCGGCTACATTGCGAATAGCTGTCCCGGTATGCCGATTATTGGAACCATAAAATGGGCTGAATGCGCATTAGCTTGTCCGAACAGAACACCCATTTGATTTTATTAATAACACATGTTGTTGCATGCTATCTCAGCAGATTTCTGGCAAAAACTCTCAGAGTAAATAAAAAATTGCCATGAAAAGTTTCTCAAAAATCGGTCGTTCGGAGTCGACTTTAAACTGTCCCGCTGCTTATGGATAAAATTAACACTCACAACATGAGTGGTGTTGAGAAGCTAGATAGTAATCCTGACTGAAGAGTTGTAATGACCAGTTATGATCTCGTGTAGAGTATTGAAATAGACAAAAGAAATTCAGAGTAGGCCTATAACACACAAAAATTTATCAAAATATTCCATCAACATCCATCTATGAATTCCTTAAAAATAGAATCTAAAAATGACAATAATAAACCAAAATGAAGAGACATGAGATCATGTTTATATCCAGAAAAAGAAAAGAAGAAAACAAGTCTTCGAAGAAATGAAAGAATAATTAGAACGGCTCTATTGAGAGAGACAACAACCAAGAGATAAAAAAACTAAACTCCGATCTTAATTAGAAGACAAGCACCACATTACTGATGTACTGAAATATTTGGTATTGTTCGGATGACAAATGATTGAATGATTGAACAATATTCTTTTGATAGACTAAGAAATGATTAACAAATCAATTTGGTTTTCAAAAAGAAACGCAAATTATTTCAAAAGAGTAAAAAATTGTAATTGGTACCCAGCCATACGTACATACATACTGCTTATATACGAACAAAAAAAAAATTAGTTTGAATTACAAATAATTTTATTTTACTGAATCAACAAAAGAATTTTATTTTTTTGTTGTATTTTTACATTTTGTTTAAAAGAAAATTCAAATAAAACCGAAATAAATAAAATTTTTTTATGAATATTTTTCTTTATTACAAAAAACCCAAGGCAGGTGGCCATTTCAAATTCAATTGGTATGGTTTACTACGTCCTAAATTGAGCGAATAAATAAAAAAAAAATTTAAATAAAATACTTGTTAAAAATTCCCTCCCATGGAGATCGTAAAAAAGTTAGTTGTTCCATTGAAACTTTACTTATTTTCACCGTTATAATGTGATAACACATACATACATAATTGGCCATTACAACCCTTCCGTCAGAATTTCGGCCTAGCTTCTCACACCACTCATGTTGTGTGTGTCAAACTTAACACATGAGCGGTGGGTCCTACAGTTTAACGTCGACTCCGAACGACAGATTTTTGAGAAACCTTTTCATGGCATGTTTGTTTACTCTCAAAGTTTTTTCCAGAAATCTGCTGAGAGGAAGTCGGCGAAGAAATATTTTTTTTTTTTTTTAATATTTCGTTTTGATGTCTGGCCTGGAGCTCGAACCCGGGATTCACGTCTAATAAGCGAACACACTACCTACTATACTACGGCGACTACATATATATATTACCGGCAAATAGGGACCAGGCGAGTATCGGCCCCCAGATTACAACTGTGAACAATACCTTCAACGTTCACATTGAATTTATTTATGTTGTCTCTAATGTTACCAGGGAAAATAATGTCAGCCTGAGAAGATTTCTACAGAGCGCCGAAATTGATGCCCTAAGTCGAAAGAAGGATAGGTTATACAAATACGTATAGGATAGGGCGTACAATATTTCGGGTGAATCCTGGAAAAAAGGTGTGAGTTGTTGTTCTATTCTGACAACATTTGCCTTCATCTACCGCTTTTTGAAAGGAATTATTAGCAGAAAATTTACATACATAATTGGCCATTAACAACCCTTCAGTCAGGATTACGGCCTAGCTTCTCAACAGAAAATTTACAGACAATTTAAATCGAAAGTGAATTCCCTGAAACTGAATTGTGAAAATTCGGCGTAGTCTAGTAAGTAGTGTATTGGCTTATTAGACGAGACGCCACGATTCACACCCCAGGTCAATCATTTCCAATAGAACGAAATTCAAAAAAATATTTCTTCATCGACTTCCTCTCAGCAGATTTCTGGCAAAAACTATGAGAGTAAAGAAAATTACCATGAAAAGTTTCTCAAAACTCTTTCGTTTTGAGCCGACTGTAGGTCTCGCCACAACATAAGTGGTGTAAGAAGCTCGGTCTCCGAGGAGGTTGTAATGACCACTTATGTTTGAAATTCAACAGAATAAAAGATAAAGTATATCCAGAGTTTCGTTACTGCTGGTAATCGAGAATCCATTAAATTTCTGAATATAAGATGGTATTGTAGGACTACTTAAAAAATCCTTCGAAGCCAACTTGTCGCGGAAGAACTTTCTACATTGCAATAGAAATTTGCTTCAGAACTGTCTCTTTGGCTTCCTGATTAAATTTTTCGATCCATTCTATTTGTAAGTGGCCCCATTCAAAATCAAATTTTATTTTATTTATTGCGAAGTTATCTTAAAGGAATTTCTGTGGCATAAGCACGTTTTAATTGCCCCTTAAGAAAAAATGTCAGTAGCACGGGTATTTTTAAAAAAGCTTGAAGACATGATAATACTGATGAGAATATCAAATAGAATCTATTAAGTCTTAGGTACTCCCTACAGCATAGGTATAGGTATTTTATAAGTCTTTATTATTGAGTTTTGGTTTGGAGTTGGACTTTAATAAGCTTAGCATAATATTTAAACAACTTCATAGTCTGTAGGGTACTTTTTACAGCATAAGTACCTTTTAATGACTAACCCTTAAGACAGTAACGATTTTTAATTTTCTTTGTGTGTTTTAAATTTTACGAAACGATCAGTAAGTATTTTTCTTTTATCCTAAGCTGACTGTCTCTGTCTGTCTGTCTGTCTGTCTGTCTGAATGTCTGTACTAAAGTAAATAATTGAAATGAATTGAGTATTATTTTAACGCCCAGATGTTGCAAGTAAATATGAAAATTAAAACCAGATGCAGGCAGCCGTGTGGCAGGGAAATAGACTGGCAGCTAACAGACAGATAAAAGTCCCCAAACAGGCAGACAGACAGACAGACCGACAGTTAAACAAGCCAACGTTGACAATTTTTTTTCTATATTTTTTTATTTTAAAATAAAATTTAAAAGAAATTCTAAAGAGGTTACCCATGGATCGTATGATTGGTCTGAAGCATAGCAGCACACCATGCTACAACACTCGTGGTGAAACATAATCAATAAATAATTGAACGTATGCGAGTAAATTGATGCAGGCATTTTAAACATGCTGCACTGTACAGAGGAGAATAGAGCAGCAGATAATAAAAATTCATTGATAATCGATAGGAAAAAAAATTTTCTACAAAGAAAACACGGATGAAGATGAAGATCATGTTGGAGTGACTGGTATTACATTTAAAAAGTCTGTGAGCTGAACTGAAGTTTTTTTTAAGGCTTTTAAAGGGTGGGTGTTAAATGATTGGAAATTTTTAGAAATCCTAGGAATGGGAATTCTTTTATGGCGGTGTCATAATTTTTTTAAGCCCGCATTAATTAAAAAATAACACAATTAAAGCATTCAATTGAAAACAATTTAAAATAAAGTTTTTAAATTAAAATCACATTTTTTTTATTAATTTTTAGTGTCTTTAGATGAAATCAAAACACATCAGACACACAAAAATACATGATTTCAGCGATTTCAGCGTATTTCTTACCCACATATTGAATATAAAAAAACGTGAAATTTACGTTGCCTTGTCTGATATTATTGCAGCAGCAGCATGACTTTACTAAACACGATTTGGCATAAATCGAATATTAAGACAATGTTTTGCATTAAAAAGAAATTTTTAAATGATTTCAGTTTTTTAAGAGTTCACTGACACCCTGACAGCTTAAGAAGCCGATAATCCCACTTATTTTTTTAAATAACACAACCTAAGACCTTATTTACTACTCTAGGTTATGTAATACTAGATATAATCAGGTATTCTTTATTACCTCTGGATAATGCATAATTGCCTTCAGGCTAGGTCCCCCTGTTAATCAGATTAATTTTTTTTTTCGCCGAGGAGGGGTAACTGTACCTAAACGCACCATAGGTCACATCCTTCGTGTGTGGGGCCATCACCCACTAAACCCCCCCTCGTCTCGTGGACTCACTGTGCCCACTCCGGAACTACGGTGGTATTACTTCGGAGTGGAATCCTTTTGGCCCTTTGGCTCCTGCGTGCTCCTATCCGCGTCCGGATTTCGTGTAGAAAGTTGAGGAAACATCTAAGTGTCTCCACTATTCCTTTCGTCCAGGTCCCTATTTCGAATTTCGTTTGACACGTGTGCCAGTATCATCTATACCAGCGTGCCTACATGTTCTGCAGCCTCAGGATCTCTCTTCTTCAGTCTTAGAATGCACTTTACGTAATTCGCCACTGAGGCCCAATTTTCTCTACTCGCAATCATAACCCCGAAAATGTTAGCGGCCGTGATCGTTCCAATTATTGACGTCAGTAAAGAGCGATAGCTCTGCCAGCGTGCACATTCGAAAACAGTGTGCTCTGCATTATCAATTACTTCCCCTTCCTCGTAAAGAAAGTAAGCGGAGGCGGTCTTGCCCATTCTGTGCAGATAATTCCTAAAATATCCGTGACCCAATAGCATCTGTGTAACGTAGTAATTTACCTCTCCAAATTTCCGATCAATCCATGGCCTTATGTCCGGAATAAGTCTTGCCGTCGTCCACCTTCCTCTATCTTCCTTGTTCCATCGTCGTTGCCATTTTGTGATGGAATTTTCCCTGAAGTGCCCGGTTATGTGATTGTCAGCCGATTTCGCCTTATAAATCTTCATCCACTACCAGCAGATCCACAGGGATTGTACCTACTATCACAAGAACGGCTGGGGCTAACACTGTATGATATGCCGATACAAGTGAGTTTGCCCGCTTTTTAACATCTAGCGTTTTGGCCCAAATTTCGCTTCCATAGAGCATAATGCTGTTTCCAACCTCCATCAGGAGTCTCCGTCTCGCCGGTAGCGGACCTCCAATATTCGACATTAATCTGCTAAGCTGTTCAACGATCTTCTGGGCTTTGTTAGCCGAATAAAATTAAGGCACACAACCTAAGTGGTGTGAGGAACTAGGTCATAATCCTGACTGAAGGGTTGTAATGTCCAATTATGAATGAATGAATCCACACCATGAGCTAAAATTGAGCTTCAACGGTGAAGATATTTTGTTTTGAGAATAAAATTCAATGATTTCTAAGCGTCCTTCGTTCATAAGGCTATTCAAGAAGAAATGGCAAACTTTATACTATGTTCAGACATGCACTTTTATTGAGCCAATATTCGATTATTTGAGTACAATATTTTAAGTGTTCAGATATAATATAAGCAATATTCATTTGACAGCTGGTAAACAAAACAGCTGCTTCTTTCAACAACATTGTTTTTGTATTGTCTTTTATGTTTGTCGTTGTTGACATTTGAGTTGTCAAATATCAACAGAAAGTGTTCGGAAAACTGTATTATGCTCACTGAACGTACTTATTATGACAGTGCTGTATTTTAAATTTTAATCAATATTATAACAATTTGTGTATTTATTGCGCAATAATTAATTGAAACTTTATATGAATATATTCAGCTCAATAATGGCGTTTATTGGGATTTACACAATAAGAGTGCATGTGTGAACATAGTATTACTAAGCATTGCTTTTAACATTGCAACATGTCACGAATCATTTTTTTTACAACGAAAACAATATCTTACTCTGATAATATCGTACAAACTACTAACAAAAGATGCATAAAAGCTGTATATACGTTCGAATTAAATATTTTAACTGAAAATTAATAAATTTAATACAAAAAAATAGTTAGTTTTACGACCCTCCCTCGTATTGAATTGCTTAGAATATAATTTCATAAAATAATAAATAATTCTATACGATTATTAGCCTCTATTCTAGGATGACAGTGAGTAAATAAATATTCCTATTAAATAACTTTTAAAATTTAAATACAAAAAAAAAATGTGGCGCAAAAAAAAACGTTTGTAATAAAAATTGTTTAATCATGTGATTAATTGGCACTAAAAATGTGCGCGCACTATTCAATCATTAAGAAATTTAAGATTTTATTTCTTTATCAAAAAAAACAAAGTAAAATAATAAACATAAAATTAATAATAAATTAAATATTGTAAACGAAATATATAAATAAAAAAATAAAAATTATCAAGTGTCAAGGGTATGAATTCAAAATTAATCAAATTGAAACGAATCGAAACGAATTGAATTGAATAACAAAATAAAAAAAAGTAAAGAAAAATAACAACAACTAAAATTATGCAACAAAAGAATAAATTGTTAAACGAATAAACAATAAAATTTTATTTTAACAAAAACACAAAAGAAAAAAGAATTTGCCAAATACTTTCAAGCCAATATGAGTTCTTAGTTGAAAGGAACTGGTTTACTTAGCTGACACACCAGTAAATATATGGCGGCATATTAGGGGGAACATATAGTACTATTCCTAGAATTTTAATCATTTATTTACAAATGTCGGGTGCCCTGATAGGCTATTACCGTCAGAGTCATGGGTTCGATTCCCACCACCACGCTACATCGGGCATAAGATATACGTGACTCAGCTCGTAAAAATTAAATATAATTTGTAATTGTATTGTAATAAATAAATAAATATAAATAAAAATAAATATTTACAAAAGCCGATTTAAATATCGTTTTACGATTCATTTAAACTTTTGATTGGTCTTTTGCATTAAGCACCACGTTTCACCGGCATAAAATTAAATTGATTTTCCGAATGCATTGAATAAGCTCAGCCTAATCAAAACTTACGATTTTCGATATCGACCTGCTTCTTGTCAACAACGGCGTATGTTTTCTTAGGTGCAAGTCATATTTCTTTGTTTTTTTTACAATGAATGCTATGTTAACAGAGACTGCTACACACATACATGCAATTGGTCATTGCAACCCTTCAGTCAGGATTACAACCTAGTTTCGCACTTCACTCATGATGTGTGTGTTAAATTTAATACATGAGTGGTTTGGACCTACAGTTTAAAGTCGACTCCGAATGACAGATTTTTGAGGAACTTTTTCATGACAATTTTATTTACTGTCAGAATCTTTGCCAGAAATATGCTGAAAACAAGTCGCCGCAGAAATATTTTTTTATATTTCGTTTTGATGTCTGACCTGGGGTTTGAACTATGGCCTCACGTCTAATAAGTCAACACACAACCTTCTAGACTACGGCGACAAATATTCCAAGCCCTTGAGGAAACTCATGGTTATTTTCCAAGCAGAAATCTTTGCTTTTTTGGATAGAGAGTATAGAGGACGGGACATGCTATTTGAACATGTGACTTTTACGTGGCTCGAAAAGCATAAATTAGTACACAAACATGTGTGGTGTGAGAAGCTAGGCTGTAATCCTGACTGAAGGTTTGTAATGGCCAATTATGTATGTATGAACTCGAAAATTGTATTTAAAATAGTATAATATCCTGTTGAGTGCCAGAAATTCATGGCAATTAGGAGGTAGATAAGCTTGACAACCAAAACTTGAACCTCTCTGTACATTAGGGAGAGATGTTTCGCAGACTGTACTTAGCAAAGGGCGGAAGAGGGAGGGACGAAAAAAATTATTTCGCGAAAAAAATCACTCAAATAGAGAAATGATGGAGCAAAATTAAAAGAAAGTGTTAGGCAAACCTATGAATTTTAAAACAAAGCAAAACAAGTAGGAAAAAAATGCTCTTTCCTCATTAGCACGTTGACTGTCGCGGCAATTTTCAGAAAACTGGCCACGCACGCCAACATTGATTTTTTGTTCTTTTTCCAGAAGCCATTTATCGATACTAGAACTGATATAATACGATTTTATTCGTAGCTACACAAAAATGGCAGGTTTAGTGAGTACGAGATAACTCGTAGTTGAACGCAGGGAACCCAATCTACGAGTTATCTCGTAGTTGGCAGTCAATGTGTTAAAAATAATCACGACGAGTGATCGAGCTTATATAGCCTTTATAAATCTGGCAAAAATTTATAAAAAGTAAGAACCTGTGTTAAACGGACCTCAAAAATAGGATACTTGGGGTACCAAACAGATTTCATTATGATCAAGCAAACTTCGAGACTCGAGATATGACCATTAACATCACGCACATGTTAATTCATAAGAAGAAGAATACCAAACATTCCTCTTGGTGCAAATATGTTATTGCCAGCATATTGTAAATTTTGTTTTTACGGTTTCAAAACAGTAACAAATATATGTAAGTTCTTTTCAAACAAAAAGTACCAAGTACCATATATGTATGTATATAAGGAAAGGTACTTGTTCATACTTCGCGCAACATACGTTTCACAAAACCATAAATCTCTCACTTTTCAGACACTCACAACAAACAAAAAGTACCAAGTACCATACACATATGTATATAAGCAAAGGTACTTCGCGCAACATATGTTTCACAAGACCATAAATCTCTCACTTTTCAGGCGCTCACAATACACGCTTTATAACAGCAAATAAATAAACCAGCATCAAAAAAAACATAAACACTCGCTCTCTTTTAAGCCACTCTTCTCCCACTCAGGAAAAACCAAAATCTCTTTCGAAGTGTTCAAATGTTGTTAACTCTCTCTCCCCAAGAGTAAAGTTTCTCATACTCTTAGAAACCTTTAATGGTGATAGATGTACGCTTTCAAAAACCGAATAACAACACAAAATTTATTTAGAGTTGTGTTTTGTTGTTGTTGTTTTTTGTGTACCAGAGTATCTAAACACAACAACTAGTTTTTCAGGTGTTTAATATTTTTTGGTGTACTCGTAGTATATTCATTGGGTTGTTTTGTTTTGTTTTTGTTTATTTTCGAAAAAACTAGTTACAAAAACAAAACAAAAAAAAAACTTCAACAAAACAACAGCAAAAAGAACAATAAAAAAAAAGTAAACAATATCATTTAAACTTACATATACATACACACATAGAGACTCACTATTATGTATGTACATACGTACTACGTGTACGCCTATTATAATAAAACAATACAATGCGCGCACGTGCATTGAACTTGTTGTAGGTAAATTGAGAAGTCGTCACCGCTTCAATTGTGTAAATCGAGTTAAAAGTACTTCGCAGTTGCAATTTATAGCAGTAAAATAGTATTAAATTACAATTTATGACAATTTCCGGTGTCTGTTTTATTGTTTTGTGTTGCTCGGTACACACCGATTATATTAAATTTCTCTTGAAGTTGTTGTTGTTTTGTTCGAAGGTTTATGGTAATAAATTTCATGATCAAATGAAATGAGGCTTGAAAATCAGTTTTTAATAGCGGTAATCGATGAGTTATAGTTTAGGAAACTTTAGTTCTTGTTTTGTTTGTTTTACAAGAAAAATAGAGACTTAAAATCGGCGTAATCTAGTGGGCAATGTTTTGGCTTATTAGACGTGAGACGACGGTTAAAAAAATGTTTCTTCGACGCCTATCTCTTAGTAGATTTCTGGAAAAAACTCTGAGAATAAATAAATTTGCCATGAAAAGTTTCTCAAAAGTCCGTCGTAATCATATCTTAACGATTCGACTTTCGAACGCTCCAATTACCACTTTATGATGGAATCGTTATTGAAAACTGGCCCCAGGCCAGACGTCAAAACGAAATATGAAAAAAAAATATTTCTTCGCCGACTTCCTCTCAGCAGACTTCCGGGAAAAAAGTTTCTCAAAAATCTGTCGTTTGCAGTCCACTTTAAACTGTAGGTCCCGCCACTCATGTATAAAATTAATACACACAACATAAGTGGTGTGAAAAGCTAGGTCGTAATCCTGACGGCAGGTTTATAATGACCAATTATGTATGTATGCCGTAGTCTAGAAGGTAGTGCGTTCGCTTATTAGACGTAAAGCCCGGGTTCGAGCCCCAGGTCAGACACAAAACGAAATATGGAAAAATAAATATTTTTTCGGCGACTTCCTCTCAGCAGATTTCTGGCAAACACTCTAAGAGTAGATAAACCTGCCATGAAAAAGTTTCTCAAAATAAAATCTGTCGTTCGGAGTCGCCGTTAAACTGTAGGTCCTGCCACTCACGTACAAAATTAACGCACACAATATGAGTGATGTGAGAAGCTAGGCCGTAATCATGACTGAAGGGTTATAATGGCCAATTATGTATGTATGTATATTTATTGCACTACACGATTAAGGTAGTGCTATTGATTGCCGCTTTACGAATTGGGTAACAGAGCACATCGATATCAACATTAAAGTGGCCATTATTATATCCCCTACATCTAAAATTGTACAAGAAATCAGAGAGTATCTAGAAGAGATAGAGACATTTGACGGTTACTCTGAGATGGGTTCCTCGATACGGAGACATTAAAGATCCCATCTTAGGTCATAGCAGTTATAGATAATTCTTCACAAAGACTTGTGCAGAAGCTATATTAATGACAAAATAAGACGGCAATATATACTTGATCACTGTCCGCTACTTGAAAACCTGAGACGAAAGATTCTTGGCCACCCAAGTTGATTAATTTTGGATATCAAGATAGATAGCTACAAGATGCTCATCCTGCCCATGATTCTTTATGGCGTAGAGGCAGGGACCCTATTAAGCACTGAAAAGTCCTACGTAAGATCTTCTTTACAGTGCGAGTTGGCGATGATTTCCGCATCCCTTCCGATCAGTGAGCTGTATAAGCTCACTCAACGACATAGAGGTTGTGCAGCGTATTAATATCCAGCGGCTGCGCTGGCTCGGCCATGTCGTTCATATGGAGAAGATGCTCCAGCGAGACGGGTATTTGATGCGGGGATCTGCGTAAGTCGGCGAAGAGAACGACCTTGAAGGCGTTGGAAGGACCAAATCGAGGAAGCCTTGTCATCGATTGGTGTGACCAACTGGCGTAGGCGTAGGAGCAGAGACGACTGGAAGAATGTGTTGCGGCAGGTCGAAAACCGTTAATCGGGTAAGTAAGAAAGATAGCTGAAAGTCAAGCGAAATGGTGGTATTGCAACGGAAAATGTTCTTCCAACCGCCTGTCAATTTAACTTAACCTAAGCAAAGTGTTGTTTGATTTCGTAGTGCAGATTAATATCGCACAATATTTTAGTGATTTGTCTAAGCTCAGCAGATTTATAAAAATAAAAATTAAAATTTTACTTTAAAAACTACGCAACATTTCAATTCATTCACGAAATCCCAGCGATTCACATTGGGGTTTTTGATGCCTAAAATGGATATTAATTGGAAAATGAAATTCTTGAGTACCAAATATTTTCTTACATGAGCTGGAAGTGCACAAAATTCTGCATCCCTTTCTTAAAAAACGTGTCTCTAGCAAGTACCGTTACATTACTATGCCTTTCTGAAGTGCGAGTTTTTTGATATTTTTTTCATCTTTCGTGAAAAAACTAATTTTCAGTGTTTTCAAAATTAGTTCTCGGCAAGTTTTTAAGTAAAAGTATTAAAAGAAAATATGGAGGCTTCAACAACAGACGATTGAGATTATATTTCCTTCGTTGTTTTTTAAGATTATGTAGTTTTGTTATTTTTAAAAAAAATTTTTGTGAAGGTCTATAAATTTGCTAATTTTGTAGCATATATGGAAAAATAGTTGTGAGTTAAGCAAAGTTAAGCAAAAAAAATTTTCTTTTCTTAAACTTAGAATACCCTGTGAAATAATAGCAAAAAATTTTTTTGCACTTTCTTGCACCTGATTAAAAAAAAGGAAGATATATTTTTGTACCTATATAATTTTTATCTATTCAATTTTTTGTATAAAATTATAAGACCATATTTATTCAATCATAGGTACAAACGTGAATACAATTTTTATTTCTCGAAGAGAACTTTATGAACTAGTTGCAAGATCTGGATTTGAAACCTTGACTGAAAAATCGCATTTCTTAAAGAAAAAACGCTTACACGTTTATTCCCAAGCAATAAAAAAATATTAAAGTTATTAACGATAAAATTTAATTTTCCAATTGAAGAATCGCTGGAATGCATCTTATAGAGTTTCTGAGCGTTTTCTTCAGAACAACAAGTACTGGTTAGATTCGTCAATAGGTTTCCCGCGCCAATCTGGTGTTAAGCGTGGTAGATCGAAAGTTGATTTCGACGATTGCAGTGAAAGAAGCAAAAGTCAAATGAGTAAAGGAAAGAAAATTCTTCATCTTTGCTGGTGCGGACCAGAAGTAATAAACTACTCTTTAATACCAATAGGGCAGTTAACTGAGGAAGCGCAAGAAGCCCGAAACAAAGACTTCAAAATGGAGTAAAAATTTGTTTGGATACTCAAAATGATTTATTCTAATTTGTATTAACATTTCTATGTTCAATTCTAATTATATATGGTTGGTAGATAATCTTTAACAGTAGCATTATAAAATTTTGTGAGAACATATATTTTGATGCAATACGTCAGAATCAATCAAAAAATCAATTTTGAATTTTTTGGTTCTTAGGCCCTTATGCATTTCAGGTCACGATTTTTTTTTATTATGGATTTATCTTCTTTAAGCGAAACAAACCAAGAAAAGTTAAAAAAAGCAACCAGGAAAGCTCCCACGATTTAATATCCATTTTAGGCATCAAAAACCCCATTGTGCGATTGTTCAAACGAAGCAAATTAAAATCAAACTTAACAAGTCATTTAAAACTCAAAAAAAAAAAACAAAAAAAATGTATTTAAACGAATACAACTAACGAACAAAAACAATTCAGAGTCTAAGGAAGACGAAAGGATGTCTAGAATATAAAAGAAAAGCGGGCGTAACGGTTACACACGATTGCAGACTTTAACGGATCGTTTAAAATTTAACGTTAAATTTTTTGAGATTTCCAACAGTTGTGTGTGTCTTAGATATTAAAAGACAATTCAACGACTTAAAAAGGGACATCAGCAGCAGTTGCTAGCTTTGCTTGCAAAGAAAACTTTGATAATCAAACACTCAACCGTTTGAAAGGCGAACTATTCCAACCAACTAACCAAGCCCCATAGCCAAAGCAATGCCAGAAACAAAAAAAATCTCAATTAAATACACCAACATCATCATCATCATTATAATCATTATTATGCTCATCATTGTCATCATCTCAACGCTTCTTTTGATTGCAATAACAATTTTGTGGCATTTAAGTATGGTAAATATGGCAGAAACAATGAACAAAACAAAACAAAAACAAAAAAATTTAAAAGTAAAGTCGAGTAGTAGTGGCAATAGTAGTGACAACGACATAATTCCCGTGCCTCTTCTCCCCACGACAGCAACATCAAAATCTGTTCAAGCAGCAGCAGAAAAACAACAAAAACAAAAAAAAAAGGAGCAACAGCAACAACAACAACAAAGAGACTGAACTCAAAATGAAATTAAGCGTTGTTAGTGGTGGCAAATGATTTATAAGAACATTGCACTTTTGCAACAATATGTAGAATGAACGCATCCATATACATATACATACATACGTTTGGTTGCTTGAATCTTTCCTTTTTTTCCTCTTCTCTTTTTTGTCATGGACATGCAGAATGAAACACCACCATAAATACTCATAAAGATTCAAAGTGGGAGAGTATAGAACAACAAGAACAAAGAAACTAAAAATAGTGCAAAAGAAGGATTTATTTTTATAGGCAGGGCTGGGTAAGCTATAGGGTCCCGGGCGTTCATATATTTAGAAAATTAAGCAAGTTTTTAAAGTATCTTTCGAACTTTTTTTTTCTAAATAGTTACGGGGTTCGATTGTTAGAATTGAATCTGGAACGTGTTCAGTTATTAATTCAGTAAATGTGTCATGCCGAGATTTGATTCGGTCTGCCTGTTGTGGTTTTTAGCAGGTCTTTCCATACTGAAAGGGAAACATATGGATTATCCTGGAGCTCTTAGCAAGATCGCCGTAGTCTAGTAGGTAGTGTGTTCGCTTATTAGACGTAAAGCCCAGGTTTGAGCCTCAGGCCAGGTATCAAAACGAAATAAAAAAAAATAAAAAAATCGGCGACTTCCTCTCAGCAGATTTCTGGCAAAACCTGCCATGAAAAAGTTTCTCAAAATCTGTCGTTCGGAGTAGGCGTTAAACTGTATGTCCCGCGCTTCAAGTATAAAATTAAGGCACACAACATTAGTGGTTTAAGAAGCTAAGCCGTAATCCTGACTGAAGGGTTGTGAGGGCCAATTATGAATGTATGTCTTGACATCAATTCGAGGCTGTTATCCTTTCAGGAGCAATGCTCTGTATTTAGCCAAGGCCGCGATGTAATAAAGGAATTCAGTGTCCAGAACTTCATGTCACAGATTTGTTTTCTTAAGTCAATAGGCTTCCAATAACAATCCTTCTAAGTTTCTCATTGTCAGACTCACTATTATGGTGGCATGTAGTATCGATCTAATCATCTCGTCTGTTTATCAAGAGTTCACTTCAGGTCTATTTTGCACTATTTCCTTTTCAAATACAAAACCAAGTTATGGTACCCACCTCTACCCATAGGACCAGGCCATCGTTCACCTAAAACTTAAGACTGAGGAGTCATAAAATCTTTCCGTAGCTATCAGCGCAATCACATAATGAATTCGGATTCCTACATACAGACATACATAATTGGTCATTACAGCCCTTCAGTCAGGATTACGACCTAGCTTCTCATACCATTTATGTTGTGTGTGATAATTTTATACATGAGTGGCGGGACCTACAGAGGCACTCTAAGAGGCAGACGCCGAAGATATGTGTTTTTATATTTCGTTTCGTTGGAGATGTCTGACCTGGGGTTTGAACCGTGGCCTCGCGGCTAATATGCCTACACACTACCTACTAGGCTACGGTATTCGGATTACCAGGGATAAATCACTACTTTTACTTAAAAGTATTGGATGTAAAATATTTCAATTGACTCTTAATTTTAGGAGGGTATGCTCTATTAATAGTTTATCCAGGGATTCTCGATCTCAAGACTAGAGACAATGAAAGTTGTACCCCACCGTGGCAGATACCATGAAACTTACTGCTTACAATACATTGCGATATGCTACCTGATTTATCTTTTAACAGGCAGCTCGTTGTGTGAAACGAAGTCTGGTCTGTAGATCTCGAAAATTTGTCGCCGAAAACTCAGTTTTAAGGTTCCATACACTTTAAAGATTCTTTTAGATCTCCAAAGGGACGTCACAGTGGAAGGCCATTAAAGCTTCTCTTAAGAAAAATTCATAGTGGCGTTTAACGTTTATTTTTATGGATACAAAGCAATTACTTTCTTCCAACCGGTGCTACGCTTATAAAGATCCTTCAAGATGTCATAAGAAAAAATTTAGTCCCGTGATAAGCCTGCGATCTTAAGCTTGACAGTTCTATTGGTCCAAGTCAAAGAATGTGGAGCATCCAATAAGTGTTATCAGAACTTAATATGATTAGTGGACGAAAAACAGCGGAAAAATAGCGTTGAAGTGCTCGTCATGATATCTTACGTACAGAGACTAAAGAGATATCAGCCCTTACCTTACAGATTGCCCACATTGTAACTCACTATTCCGTGATGCAATCACAACTTCTGCATGGCATCTATCAGTGTCCTCTATAGTTTTATGAAGGTAAGGATTGATTCCAAATCACCTCTGGCTAGACACGTTCTATCAACAAGCTCTGGGTGACAAAGAATTCTTTCTCTTAGGTTCCTAGGTTCTCAAGTTCGAGACAATGACAGAGAAGATCTTCTGTAGTCATCAAGCAGATAAACTCTGCTGCGTTATTATGGATTAACGACAAAATGGAAGTCATAGACTTATGCAGGCAGTAGATGAGTACTGGATATGCAATATCTACAGTTCTATGCACTCCTTAAGCGGTTAAGAGGAATAGCGGCTGCCTTGAATAAACTTTTTCGTTGTTATGAAATAGTGTACATACAATTATTAGTTCCAACATAAAAGAAGACTACCATTGAATATTTAGTTTTGAAAGTTTATACGATGTTCAGATATGCACCTTTATTGAGTAATTCACAATAAACACCATTATTGCGCTCAATATATCATATAAAGTTTTAATTAATTATTGCACAATAAATATGCAAATTGTTATAATATTGAGTAAAACTTAAAATGCAGCACTGTCGTATGTTCAGTTCAGTGCGCATATTACAATTATCCGAACACTTTCTGTTGATATCCGACAACTCAATTGTCAATAACGACAAACAATATAAAAACAATTGGTCAATTCATACAAGCCGTTGTATCGTTTTATTCATTGTATTGTTGGACGACTATACAACAGTGTATGCTTGTTGTTGATAATTTTCATGTAAAAATCCGATACACTTATACACATTTTTTCATATGTTTTTAATAAGTTGTGTTGGTATCATGACATCAAATTGTTTGAATGCCAAAAATTATGAAGTAGAATTAGATATACACAATACAGCATAACATTGAGTGTTTACAACAACCAAGTGTATTCAATACAACATACACGATACAAAGTCGTGTGAATTGGCCAAATGTTGTTGAAACAACCAGCTGTTTTATTTACTAGTCGTCAAATGAATATTGAATAAGCAGCTGAACTGCATATATTATTAGGTCTGAACACTTAAAATATTGTACTCAATAAATCGAATATTGACTCAATAAAAGTGCATATCTGAACATAGTATTAGATTGAGAATGAAAAAATATTTTCGTAAGCCGATCTTTAGAGAAGTTACACTGTGATGGTGATATAAGACTTAAGACGTCATTGCTTCCCCAACACCTAGTCACCCAGTTTGTTTCTCTCTGACACATTCGCGACACACACTCTTAATTAAAGGGTGTAATTTTTACACATTTTTCTCCCCTCTATTATTTTTTTGTTGTTTCCATTGTAGTTGTTGCTTTGAAAAGTGACTACATTTAAGCACACAATCTATGGTTAAATATGCTTAATGGACACCAACAATAACGACAAAAACAGCAGAAGCAAGATACCAGATAAAATGTGTGTGTCTTTAAAGTGGAAAAAACTGTTTTAATGTCGTTTATTTGGAAAATTATTTCATAATGAATCATGTTCCATTTCTTTTTTGTGACATTCAAAGCAAAAAGGGAGGGGGAGTTCATTTTGTTTTTTGTTTTTTGTTTTTGTTACCACTAAAATCATTATAAATAATTGTGGATTTAATAAAACAAAAAATAAATCTTTTTCCAAATAAATGAAAGGAACATTTCCTTTATTTAAATTGGAATTTCTTTGAATTCTATTGAAAGGCGCCATTATATGAGCAAAACAAAGGAGTTCAGACTATGATGGCAGGCCTTATGTTCTTATCTACATAAGTCTGTAAATAGTAACAGTAATTGTTTGTCAACTAATAAATGAGAAGAAACTCTGTTAATAAGGGATAACATTCGTATACCGAATGTATATCAAATGGTCTTAAAAATCAACGTTTTTAAACCCATTGATCAGAAAGGCAAATTAATTCAGAACCAATAAATGACTCGAGTGTGAGCTTCCGTTACTCAAATCTTTTATTTGATCTTGTAATAAAAATTACATTGATTTTGTTAACCCACATGAGTGTTGACCCTCGAAATCGGCTGGAAATCACATAACCGGGCACTTCAGGGAAAACACCATCTCAAAATGGCAACGACGATGGAACGATGAAGATAGAGGAAGATGGACGGCAACACTTATTCCGGACATAAGGCCATGGATTGATCGGAAATTTGGAGAGGTAAATTACTACGTTACACAGATGCTATCGGGTCACGGATATTTTAGGAAATATCTGCACAGAATGGGCAAGACCGCCTCCGCTTACTGTCTTTACGAGGAAGGGCAAGTAATTGATGATGTAGAGCACATAGTTTTCGCTGGCAGAGCTATCGCTCTGTACTGCCGTCAATAATTGGAACGATCACGGCCGCTAACATTGTCGGGGTTACGGGGATTACGAGTAGAGAAAATTGGGCCTCAGTGGCGAATTGCGTGGAGCGCATTCTAAGACTGAAGAAGAGAGATCTTGCAGCTGCAGAACATGTAGACACGCTGGCATAGATGATAATGGCGCACGCGTTAAACGTAATTCATAAAAGGGACATGGACGAAAGGAATAGTAGAGATACTCAGATGTCTCCTCAACTTTCGACACGCAATCCGGACGCGGATATGATAATGCAGTGACCAAAGGGCCAAAATGACTCCACTGCGAAGTAATACCACCGTAGTTCCGGAGTGAGCACAACGACTCCACGAGGCGAGGGGGGGGGGGGGGGGGAGGATTTATTGGGTGAGGGCCCCACACACGGAGGATGTGACGACTTCCTCCTCGGCGGAAGTCTCGGCTAAAATGACCCCATTTTAGCGAGTACAAGGCGCATTCTAAGAAACATGGTAACATATTCGACTGCATAGCTACGTACATAATTGCCCCTTACAGCACTTCAGTTAGGATTACAACCTAGTTTTGCACACCTACAGATTAAAATCGGTTCCGAACGGTAGATTTTCGAGAAACTCTTCATGGCAATTTTTTATTTACTCTCAAAGTTTTTGTCAGAAATCTGCTGAGAGGATGTAGGCGGAGAAATGTTTTTTTTTTTATTTCGATACAAAATTCTGGATTCTAATCCAAATCACAGTCTGTCAATAAACTCAGGGTACTCAAAATCCTTCGAATACTTAGTCTCAAAACAATGACGGAGGGGAGGTTCTGCGGAAATGCCGTTAGTGAAACATACACTATCTTGTGAGAATCTAAGATTTTTAAGCGATGCAGCAATAAATCTATATGTAGGGTACTGCATTAAGGACCGACTAACACCTCGCTTTTTTTTGTTCTTCTTCTTCTAAGCCATCAACCAACACTCTCATGTGAATTTTAACAAGTAAACAACAAGTAAATGGAGTTTGGATTGCAGATAAGCAAAGTTAATACAATTTTTAGAGAAAAAAAAGTGAAGTGGTCTTGGGTAAGTAAATATTATTCGAAAACAAACCAAAAATAATTATTTGTTCCTTTAAAGAAAACGAAATACGATCTATGCTGGCTTTTCTTTGTTTATCTCGATAAACACATCAACAACCAGAATTTGAATTGAATTTGAAAACGATTTTGAAGTGGATGTGGCAAGTGAACAGAAGAAGTTAAACTTTGTGTCTACAAAGTGTAGACTGTGACTGTTAAGGATTTAGAGGACTACTTAAGAAAAAAAATCAATGGAATAAGTGTTAAATATTAAATTGTATTCTTTGTTTCCAGTACTGCTTTAATTTTGAATTTTTCTGTTTTGCTTAAAACCCTGTATGAGAACAATAACGTGTATTAATGTACTCTAGGCACGTCTTGTTGTTATTGTTTTTGTTTTTCTTTTCATGTTCGGTAAGCGAACGAAAACAATTGCCACAAATCACTGACAATTTCTGACATGACTTGAACACATCTTTATGCCATGTGTCTGCAAACGGTGACAATGCCACTGCTAAGCAGCTAAAATTATACCTTTAAGTAGTCCTTTTTCGTCTCATTGTCTGTATCTGTATATGTATATGAAATAAAAGAAACATTTGCATTCACTCATGTGTGTTTTTTCCACACTCATTATGTGCATTATTTGTCTCTATAGAAGACAAACAAACAAAACGAATAAAGGATCCTGCAGAAAACACCTCATTCGTTATGGCACTGGCAGCAGCACTCTTACTTTTGTCAAAATATTTAATTTTCCAAAGAATAAAAATAATTGCAGTAGACTATGCCACTCTTGAGGACACAATGGAACAAAAAAATAGGCGCTACCTGACATTCGTTTAAACATACAATAGTCTGTAATGAGAATTGAAAAAAGGAGGCAAATTGGATAAATCTACGCTACAGGGATTGTCGAAAACATTGAAGGAAGAGACATACATACACATACATAATTGACCATTACAACCCTTCAGTCAGGATTACGGCCTAGCTTCTCAACACCACTCATGTTGTGTGCGTTAATTTTATACATGAGTGGCGGGACCTACAGTTTAAAGTCGACTCCGAACGACAGATTTTTTAAGAAGCTTTTCATGGCAATTTTTTTTTCTCTCAGAGTTTTTGCCAGAAATCTGCTGAGAGGAAGCCGCCGAAGAAATATTTTCATAATTTCGTTTTGATGTCTGACATGGGATTCGAACTCGGGCCTTTCGTCTAATAAGCCAACACACTACCTACTAGACCACGGCGACTTCCCCCAGTAATTCGTGGCTGTTTCTTGTTGATGTGACTGATTCAATGCAACACCTCAAGACTGCATTCAAGATAACATTTAAGAGAACAACTGATTAATTAAGGATCAACCAGAATTCCTAAAAATGAAGTGACTGCAGATGCCTGGTAAAATCAACGTCACAATATTTTTAAGTGCAAAAACGATTCTAGTCATGCTTAATATGACCATGAAGGTGAAGGAGTTCACTTACGGCACAGTTGATAACACTCCTCGCCAGTTAATAGGTAGTCGCCGTAGTCTAGTAGGTACATAGTGTGTTAGCTTATTTGACGTAAAGCTTGGCTTCGAGCCCCAGGCCAAACATTAAAACGAAATATGAAAAAAATATATCTTCGGCGACTTCCTCTCAGCAGATTTCAGGCAAAAACTTTGAGAGTAAATAAACCTGCCATGAAAAAGAGTCTCAAAATCTGTCGTTCGGAGTCGACGTTAAACTGTAGGTCCCGCCATTCAAGAATAAAGTTAAGACACACAACATGAGTGGTGTGATAAGCTAGGCCTAGGTAATCCTGACTGAAGGGTTGTTATGGCCAAGTATGTATGTATGTATGTATGTATGTGTGTATATAAATATGTATGTATTAAATACAAGGATAACAGAGGTGCTATACAATCAATCGGCGAAAACAAACACGGTAAAAGAGTTTAATAAGGCTCGGCACAACCCAAAAATTATGCACAGGATGCTCATGATGGCTAGTAGAGAGCTATGGAGATATTGTGTGAGCAACCAGAGCAAGTGTAAAAGTAACTCTGTGCTCTATCTAACTCAGTTAGATAAGATACAGAGGCCAGCGCGGTGCAATGGGATTCTGATCTACTGCCGCCGTGGGGGCTATGGTATTGGAAAAGACATCTTCAAGACTCTACTTAAACCATAAAAAGACATTTGAATCATGCATCAAACTAGCCAGCAATAGCTGGAAGTTGTTAAACGCCATTTTCACAGCATATTCGTTCAGATTAGGAATCGTCTGGAACCGCAACTCCAGCCCTGGGGAATGGGAAGAGACGTGTGGATGGCGGAGACTCTACTCAAACCATACATACGTACAATTGGACGTTACAACCCTTCATACATACACACATACATAATTGGCCATTACAACCCTTCAGTCAGGATTACGGCCTAGCTTGTCACATCATTCATGTTGTGTGCCTTAATTTTATTCGTGAGCGGCGGGAACTAAAGTTTAACGTCGACTCCGAACAACAGATTTTTTGAGACTCTTTTTCATGGCAATTTTATTTACTTTCAGAGTTTTTGCCAGAAATCTACTGAGAGGAAGTCGCCGAAGAAATATTTTTTTTTCATATTTCGTTTTGACGTCTCGGCCTGAGGGGGCTCGAACCCGCACTTTACGTCTAATAGGCGAACACACTACGTACTAGACTATGGCGACTACTCAAACCAAATGAATTTATTGGATTATTACCATGGAAGGTGATTTAAATCATGCACCAGACTATGCAGTAGTACTTGTACGGAATACTTGTTCTGAATGGGTATTGTCTCAAACCGCATCTGCGGCCCTGTGGTCTACGAAGTGGGAAGAGACATGTGGATAGCGGCGACTCTATTCAGATCAAATAGATCTGCCTTAGAAGGAGATTTGCATCATGCATTAGGCTATTCAGCAGTAACTGGAGGTTGGTTAAGGCCATTTTCACAGAGTACTTGTTCTGATCGGGTATTGTCCCAAACCCCTGTGGGCATGAGACATGTGGATAGCGGAGATTTTATTAAAATCAAATAGATTTATTAGGTTATGCCTTAGATAGGGATTTGAATCAGGCATCAGGCTATTTAGCAGTAACTGGAGGTTATTTAAGCGCCCTTTTCACAGAGAGCACTTGTTCCGATTGTGTAACGTCTTGAACCTGACAATGAATCATCAGAATACATACTTGAAACCTGTGAGGCATTAATGCATTCCAGAAGAAAAGATTTGGGTGCATATTAGGCGCTAGACAGGGAATTGTTCTTGTTTATGCTGAGCAGCATTCTGAAGTTTGTCAAGGCAATAGGATTGGAGCAGACATTATACACGCATACATACATAATTGGTCATTGCAACCCTTCAGTCAAGATCACGATTTTGCTTTTGACAGAAAATTATCGAAACATGGATGGTGTTGCAAGCCCATGAAGAAGTCTGGACAATTTTCGAAAGAAAAATTCTACGCAGGGTCTTCGGCTCTGTGTGAGTTCAGGCAAGTCGTTGGAAGAATACATACATACATACATAATACATAATTGGTCCCATTACAACCCTTGAGTCAGGATTACCTAGGCCTAGCTTGCCACACCACTCATGTTGCGTGCGTTAATTTTATACGTGAGTGACGGGACCTAAGTCGACTCCGAACGTCAGATTTTTTGAGAAACTTTTTCATGGGAATTGTATTTACTCTTAGAGTTTTTGACAGAAATCTGCAGAGGGGAAGTCATCGAAGAAATAATTTTTCATATTTTGTTTAGTTGGAGAAGTCTGTCTCACCAACACACTGCCACTACGGCGAATATACTATTATAGGGGTACCCTATACCGATTTACGCGGTAAAGTAGATCACAGCTCACATTCTAGATCAGTTAGAACCAAAGAAATGCAAAAAACAGTGCTTACGTAGTGTTTACAAACGACTAAATTCCCTAGCATTTATAGACAGGCCATAATAACTACACTACTCTCTATTTTGGAATGCAACTCTGTGCAAAAGACCTTTACAGTTGTATTTTGCCTAATTGTTCACTTGTCTTGGGAAACAAAATCATCACAAGAATCTTAAAGTTGAAGCGTATAGCGTGTCATCCGTCCTGCTTTCTTTAATTTTCAAATAACAATTTTGGAGTAATTTTTCGTTACACATGCAAATACTGTAATTGCTATTGTTGCTGTTGTTGTTATTGTTCGCTTTTGTAATTGCAAGGACAATTACTTGTACTCGTTTTTAGCTGAATACACCTTCACAACAATACGCAAGCTATTCTATATATTGTACAAAATTTCTTTGAAAATCGTTTTTAAACACGACATATGCAACAACAAACAACAATAAGAACAACAAATTTAATTTTGTGTAAATGTTTCCTTTTCATTCTTCTTCATCATTCTGCGCTTACATCAACAGCATGTGACAATTGACAATTGCATGTTGTTGTACTCGAACATTAATGTTGCACGTTTAAGATTTTTGTCCCCTCTCTCACGTCGTGTTGCTGTTGCAAAATGAAAACTTAACAAACAATTTGATATTGTAGGTCTCATTGAGGTTTGACAGTGACAATTGCTTTCTTGAATAGAAAAATATTGTACGAGTGTAAGGAAAACAGGGCGTAACTGTATAAGTGAGTGGTGCATGCATGAGTGCCAAACAAAAATGTGACATTTTCAATGTCAAGTGTCGTGAGTGGTATTAGCTGCTCCCCTCGTAGTCTGCTTTTGTTTTTGAAATTTAAATTCCAAAACGAATTTCATTTTATATTTGAAAACAAATTCGGAATGTCAGTTCAGTTTAAAAATAACATTTTAAGTGGAGAATGCAATTATAATTGAGGGAAAAACTTTTTCTCCCAAAGAAAATTTAAATGGAATAATTTTCTTTATTTTCTTTGCAAACACGGTATAGATAAGTCAAAGCAAAAAGAAACGGTTTTTATTACAGTTAATTGTTCTCAATGTCAAGAAATTTATTTACATTGGCTTTGCCGTTTGCCGGCGAAAATGTTGCCAGACTGTAGCGAAAGCGTATGACTACTCTTGTCAACATGGATAAGAAGACGTATAGGATAGGAGTGGATGCGGCCTACAGGAGATCTGCCCTCCGAGTAATTTCTGCCTTCCGCACAGTGGTGATTGCGGGGATGGTGCCGCTTCCAGTAGGAAAACGGGGCTAGTGCAAGCTGAACAGGTGCATGATGATGCGATCAATAGGTGGCAGCACGATTGGACTTCTTCCACAAAGGGAAGATGGTCTTACCGATTAATACCAAATATAGAAGAATGGACTAAAAGGAAACATGGCCAGGTAAATTTTTACCTTACACAGCTCTTAACGGGCCACGGATGCTATAGGGCATACCTCTACAAGTATGGGCACGACGTGGATGAAGCGTGTCCATCATGTCAAAATACAAGCGAAACAGCGGAGCATACATATATTCTTTACGTGACCGCGCTTCGAATACCTACGAAATTTCCTGGAGAGGACGATTGTATCCCAGGTGACTCCCGATAACGTGGTTAGCCTTATGCTAGCATCGTGCGAAAACTGGAACGCGACATGTTCCTTCGCGAAGGAAGTTCTGATACAACAAAGGATAATAGAGAGAGCAAGACCAGCAGAAATGGATAGCAGCACCAGCTGAATCTTTAGCTCCCCCGATGTAATACTTAATTGGGGTCCCGTTGGGTGGGGGCGACTTAATGGAAGTGCGACGAACTAGTACGTACGCGCTTAGCAAGCCGAGAGTAAGTATTGCGGCGAATCGTGCACATTGCATAGCCTGGGCTATCAATGTCTTTTGAAGATTGCCAGCCTTTAGCTCGCATAGCTATAAAAAAAAAAAGAAAACTCTTGTCAACATGTATTATTTTAGTCTCAATGGACAACTGAGAAGCAGAGATACTTAAGAAACTGATGCTCTCTATCCTCCCCGTTCTCCTCTAAGACGAGGAAGCATGGATGGTGTTATGAGCCCATGAAAAAGTCCGGAGAATGTTCAAAAGAAAAATTCTACGAAAAATCTACGACGCAGTGTGAGTTAAGGCATGTCGTTCGGATGGAAAAATTTATTTCGGCGAGTCGGATATTTGGCGTAGATTACGACCTTGCCTGCTTTGCAAGGAGGACACAGAGAACTCGGGCAATGACAAACGGGTTGTGAAAGCCAATTAAGTAAATGTTCTCATCTATTTCAACTCACGCTGAAACTGAGGATGTGTGTTCACTGAATGGGCTCCGGAGATGTTCGCTGCTAACCTCAATTTTTATAGATAAATCATCCTCAGCAATGAGATCCATTTCTGGATAAATGAAAGAAAATTATCCAAAAATGAATGGTGTTGCGAGCCCATGAAGAAGTCTGGACAATATTCGAAAGAAAAATTCTACGCAAGGTCTTCGACTTTGTGAGAGTTCCGGCAAGTCGTTCAGATGGAAGAAGATATTTCAGCAAGACGGATATTTGGTGTACTAGATGACCTTGCCTGAGTTGCAATAATGATTGGTGTGACCAACTAGGGTAACAACAAACAGGCTATGAGGTCCAATGTTCTCATTTCTTTCAACTGATGCTGAAGCTGAAGGCAAACAAACATATTCGAGGACATGGGTTCGCTAAATAGGCTCTGGAGCAGTAAACAACTGGCTGTAACTCATATAAAAAAAAATCATGCTCAGAAAAATCAGCCTCAGCGACGTCATCAGTGTATATTTCTTTGAGAAAGACATGGGCCAGTCGATGTTACACAACTTATTTTTCGGGCTGAAATACATGTGCTGGACACCAAAGACATGTGGCTTCAACAGGACGGCGCTATATGCCACAGAGCTAATGCCACATTGGATATTGGTCACTGAGATCTTGAGATTTGAGTTGCAGATTTATACAACTAAGCCATAAACCACTGCGGTCCTTAACACGTTGACTGCCGCGCCAATTTTCAGAAAACTCGCCACGCACGCCAACATTGGGTTTTTGTTCTTTTCCCAAAAGCCATTTATCGACACTAGCACTGATATACATACTACGATTTTATTCGTAGCTACACAAAAATGGCAGGTTTAGTGACTACGAGATAACTCGTAGTTGGCACCCTAGAAAAGAACGCAATCTACGAGTTATCTCATAGTCGGCGGTCAACGTGTTAAAGCCAGCATAACCCATGCCTTAAGTATGTTGAAATAAATTGTGGTATTGAGTCAATGGTCGCCGTAGTCTAGTAGGTAGTGTTTTGGCTTATGAAACGTGGGGCCATGGTCAAGCCCCAGGTCAGACATCTTCAGCAAAACAAAATATGAAAAAATATTCGGCGACTTCCTCTCAGCAGATATCTGGCAAAAACTCTGAGAGTAAATAAAATTGCCTTGAAAAGTTTCTCAAAAATCTGTCGTTCGGAGTCGACATCAAACCGTAGGTCCCGCCCCTAATTGATAAAATTAACACACGCAACATGAGTGGGAAGCTAGGTTGTAATCCTGACTGAAGGGTTGTAATGACCAGTTATGTACAACGATTTTAAACTGTAGGTCCCGCCGCTCATATATAAAATTAACACATACAACATAAGTGGTGTTGGAAGCTAGGTTGTAAACCTGATTGAAGCGTTGTTGTGACCAATTATGTATGAATGTATGTATGTAAGACATTGGAACATAGTTTCATAACAATATGGCTCTTTGCATAGCATAACGACTGTGTAGAATGCAACAATAAACTGTAGGGTACGTATATCTGTATATCCCTTAAAGTGAACGCTGTGTATACTCTTTGGTATTTAAACACGAATCCATTGATTTCATTTAGTATAATGGCCTAAAAGCATTAGCGATTCTTCTTTCTTTTTTTATCAATTAAAAAATTGTTTTTTTATAATTTCGCGCTTCACCTTGTGGTCAAAGGTGAAGTTTTCCAATTAGAATTTTCAAATTAGAAAAGAAACGTTGTGGTCATTATTATTTTAGTTTTGAGTTGAAGATCCATTAGGGCAAAAACTCATTAGACACACAGTAGCCAAAATCGAACAACAAACGGGAGGGAGTCGTCTAGTCTCTAAGTTTGCCACAATACGAACCACAAAAAAGCAAACGAACCAACACATACCCAAGACAAAGTCACTATCCGCCAATAATTTATTTTCTATAATGATGATGAGTGTGAATACCATGACCAAAGTGATGTACGAGTATGTTGGGACAACAGGAGGCAGACTGCGAGACATACAGGCCAGGCAGGCAATTGATACACCATAACCGCGCGCACCGTCACTAAAATTACCGCGGAGAAACAAATAAATTTTCGTCTTAATGCACTTTGCTACCGTTTTGGAAAGAAAACTGAATGAATGAATGCAACGGCCGGCATCACATTATTAAGTCAGAAAGCTGCTGCATGTTAGCAAACCGATTTGATGGCATGCCGCAACATATGGAAATGTTCTGCTGGGAGTAGATTAAGAAAAATACGAAGAAAAAAAATTCTACAATACATGGCTAAAATAATTTATTTTTGTTTTTTGTTTCGTTTTCAGTTTTTTAGATTATTTTTTTTTTTTTTAGAGAAACGAAAACATAAAAAAGAAGAAGACAAAGTTGTCTATAATAGGAGGAGAGTCGAGTCTTAAGGCATGTCTCTGCATGTTTATTGGAAAATTGGAAGAAAAAAATAAGGAAAAATTTAACGAAGAAATTCGTTGCGGTTACAAATTTAGAAAGAAATCTTTTTTCTTTTATTTTTAAAATGAAAAAATTTACAATTTATTGAGTCGGATAAAGAAACAAAACAGCTGGTAATGGTCGAACTTATGACATGCTGCACAGTTTTGAAGTGAATTTTATGAATTAAATTGTCCTTAAGACACAATCTTGGTTACTAACTCATGGCGAATAGTTTTAAGGAGCTTCCGATTTGGTAGTATCATAAAACGTCCCAAGAAATAAGTCAAGCAGACGACATACAATTGGGCAATTCACACAAGCCGTTGTATCGTTGTATTGAGTGTATTGTTGGACGAATATACAACAGTGTATGCTTGTTGTTGATAATTTTCATGTAAAAATTCGATACACTTATACACATATATTTCATATATTTTTAAAAAGTTGTCTTGCTATCAAATTGTTTGAATGCCAAAAATTATGAAGAAGAATAAGAAGACATTTGGAATACGATATACACAATGTAGCATAGCATTGATCGTTTACAAACAATCAAGTGTATTCAATACAACATACACGATACAAAGCGTGTGAATTGGCCAAATAATTTTTAAGTTGCTTACCTTCAAACTCAAGCAATCTGGGTTCGAAACCGAGATCCAACGAAACAATGTTCTCAATCGTTTAAGAATTTTATAAATTATGACACTTGCATCATCGCCCTTGTACCCGAATGATGATAATGATGGGAATGATTGAAAAATAATAGGACTTAATAAGCAAGGTTTCTCACTACTACACCCAATATAAAAACTGAATAAAGTTTTGGAGAAGCCTTTATTTTAAGCCAATATAAGCACACATAGTGGTCTGTGTGGCCTGTATCAATGCTGCAGTGCTAAATGAGAAGTTTTAATTAAACGGTCTAGACAGTCAGCATTAGGGCTTCGCATTAATGTTAGCCTCAAGGTTTACAACAGTTTAATTGGACTATCGAGAAAGTGTTATCCAAGCGAAAAAGTCTGCGTTTAGCCAGAGATTCTGCCACAGGGATCCGCAAAAATGATTAGCAGATAAGCCAATGAGCCATAGGAATATATACAATGACAGGGTGCCCTGGTAGTCTAGTGGGTAGTGTGCTAGACTATTAGTGTGAGGGTCGTGGGTTCGATTCCCACCAGAGACTCTGGTCTGTGACACTACACCGAGCATATGGTCTTGTTACTCCGCTCGTATAAAATTAGAATATAATTTGTAATTGTATTGTAATTAATAAATAAATAAATAAATATACAATGACAAAAATATTCCTGGGATCCGGTTTAGGCTATCGAGATGAGCCTGGCAATGAGGAATATTCATTTCCATATGTGGATTGATATTTCGTAGGTACCAATGTGCCAGCTCTAGTAAGTTCATCAGTCCATTACCATGGATATCCAGGAATCCGATTGGGTCCGGTTAGTAAGAAGCCCGATTACCGGACTGGAAAACTGGAAATACTAGTAGTGGGAGATCAATTGCTCAGAATTAATTCAACAATATATTTAACGTTCCATTACTTCAGTCTGAAACTCACTGCAGTAGTATGGGAGTCGAAAAACACAAATACAAGCTGTTCTACGATCCCTTCCAGCGTGTCAGTATCGTAACAGATCAAAACAGATCACAGCCTACTTCTGTAGTAGACATAGAGAGAATCGAAAAAGCGGAAGAACTGTCACGGAAGTGATTAGAGATATATGAGGAGGTGATAATAGAGGGGATGTATTCGCCTCTACAGATATGTTTTGAATGTGTAGGAAACTGAATCGATACAACACCTTTTATGCGAGTGCCCTGCACTTCAGAACAGATGTCATCGGTTTTTAGGTAACAAAATGTTGGAAGACCTGGACAAAATGTTTGAAGGTGGCGAACGTGCCGCTATGGGAACTGGTTGGTTTCATACGCAACGCCGGGTGGTTCAAACCCACCACTAACGAAACATGACAGGGGACTTACCTCACACTGGATAACACAATGGGCCATATGGCCACCGTGTGAAATTCCCTGTAAACGGCAAGCTGCCCGCTAACCGAAACTATTACACATGTAATGATACCTACAGAAATTTAAGACTTTGGGGGATTTTTAGGACTTTTTGAAGCAACTGTATGACTACGATTCGAAATTCCCGTAATTATTAGAAGAGAACAAAACCAAGAAAATTAACGGAAGCCGCCTTTTGACTCATGGATTTATTGCCAAACATAACAAATAGTTCAACAAACCAAATATACTCTCCTTGAACGAAAGAACGAAATGCGCTCGCTTATACACTTAAATCATAAGCTTTAGAAAAGGTCATAAAGTCTTTTAGTGCTTGCAGAATACAACAACATAAAATGACAAGAACAAATGATGAAGAGAATGATGATAAAGAATAAAAGATAATGATGAACACATTAAGAAGGTGAATAGCAATTGAAATTGGAATTGAAAAATGAAAAATGAAAGAAAAAATACGAATAATTTTTTACAAGAAACATTCTATTTGTGATGTATGGCACGCATTTCCTGCTTAAAATTGAATTCAGAAAAGAAAAAAAAAAACAACAGCAACAATAACTTCAATTTTCATGGTTGACTGTGTGTTAATTAAGGGAAAATTTTCCAAATGCAACAACAATAATACAATTTAAAAAACTATTTTTAAAAATATTCGTAATTCTCTACTCACTTGGATTATTGTTGGTTTCACGCCAATGTGTTGCCGCTTGACAGCCAAATGTTGTACGACTGATGCCTTTACAGCAGGACCATCGCTTGCCTGACCACAAACCCGGATGAAAACGATATGATTTCGGTGTATTGGTGTCTTCACAAACTGTCAAAGAAAATAAAAAGCAAAAATTAAACATAAAATTTTAATTTCTAACAAAAAACTTTTCCTACGTTTTACTCCCTTTATGCAGTCAATTTCAATACTCTTTCAAATACATTTTTAATAGGCCACTCACTCACTATTACCACCTTTCAAATTATGCCACTAGAAAAACTTCATCAGTTATGTTTATGTTACTGTAGGTATATTAGACAAGAAAAAATGGGTCAATATCTTAACGAACAGTTTAAATTTGCCAGCGCAATACATGTCAAAAGATCACGACATGGCACAAGAGAGAAACCATCATAAACTTAACCACCACCACACTATACCATAGCACCATGGAACACACAAAAAAAATAATAAAAAATCTGGCTTATAAAGCCTATACTTATTGGTTATAAACAAGGAAAAAAAATGTATGAAAAACAACAACAACAATAATAACATTTTAGGTAACAGCCTTAGCAGTGAAACTGCAAACCTGCTGCAACCGTTAGCAAATAATCATGTACTTTGCAAAAAAATTATTTAAAAGAATGAAATCTTTTACAAAAACAAAGAAAAAATATTAAAGATAATCGGAGAAAATAAATGAGTAAATGAGTACAAAGCATAAAGGTTTTCCTTACTTTACTCCGACGCAGTTTAGACTTGAAGCAGGAAAGATGCGCTCGAACTGTGATTGCGACTTCGGAAAATACAGTTGGAATCTTTATTCTGGGCAGACTTACAAAAGATCGTTGAAAAAGACACATAGTATACACCGTCGCTATATAGTGCACTGCTTTTATACTACCGCGTAATACTGAAACAGCGTTAATCGGAGCAGAGTTAAGCGAGGCCTTACTGCATAAATTAGACTGATTTTTTTGTAATTCCATTCGCATACGACATAAGAAAATCTCAGAAGTAAGGGCTTACATTACACGATCTCGGTGGCAACGTCACATCATCTCCAGGTGAGATAATAAACATGCAATCAAATCGCCCTTGCAAAATACACAATGTGGCATGAGCTGTGTGACACGTAGTGGCGTTCTGTCACATGTCATCCAATTCAGATCAAAAGAGGTTCGGCTAATTAAACGGCCATCAAACGTTTGACGCTATAAATTGATTGTGACATGAGATGTGTGGTAAGTTGCACTATCCTGTTGAAACCAAACATCGTTCTCATCAATACCATGAAGAGCAGTTACAAAAAAATTGGTTATCATGGTTATAAAATTATATTTAAAAAAAAATGAGCTCCAACCAGCATCAAACAGTCACTCGTAATAGATGCATTGGCCTCTGTAAGAACACGTTTGGGTTTTTTGAGCTCCAAATACGGCAATTTTGCTTATTAACGTAGACCACTAAGGTGAAAATGAGCTTCATCCGAAAAGATAATTTTCTTTGGCAAAATCGCAATCATCGTGGGCCATCTAGCGAAGCGAAAACGAAGCGGATGGTAATGCGGCTTCAACTCTTGAACCAATTAAGCTTTGTAAGGCTGATCTTTTCGAAAAACTCGACGTAAACTAATGCGTGAAATATTCAATTATTGAGTACGATGATGAGTTGATTTTAATGCATTCTCACGCACATTCTCAGCCACAGCTTTGATATTTTCGGGTGTGCGTACGGTGCGTACAGAGCATACTCACGTCTTGGCGTATCAACAATAAAACCAGTTTCACAAAATTTTGCAATAAACTCGCGTATACCGGGCACTGCTGGTCCTTCTCTGCAACGAAATTTTGTATGACATTTTCGTGCAATTTCCGACCAATTGTCTTTGTTGTGAAAGTAAATTTGCAATTATTCCCAACGAAAATAATATAACTATTGCCAGATCTGGTCCATGGTTCATTTTTAAACCGATAGATGGCCCACCAGATACTAGTGAAAAATTCGATAAACTTACGTTTAATAGCACACAGGAACAGACAAAATATCAACACAGATAAGACAGAAGCATACAAACATCACCTTTCACTATTAGCAACAGGACAGTAGAAAACTCTGATGAATATGGGCTGCCTTAGCAGTACTATTACATCAGATTACTTGCGCAGAGAGCAACTTAAGTGGCTAAATCTATGGGGCCAGAGTTGCATATATACTAAAAACATGCTTAGCTGGAAGTCGGCGTAGTGTAGTAGGTAGTGTGTTGGCTTATTAGACGCGAAGCCATGGTTCAAATCCCCGGTCAGACATCAAAACGAAAATATGAAAAAATATTTCTTCGGCGACTTCCTCTCAGCAAATTTCTGGCAAAAACTCTGAGAGTAAATAAAATTGCCATGAAAAATATTCTCAAAAAACTGTCGTTCAGAGTCGACTTTAATTTGTAGGTCCACGCCACTCATGCATAAAATTAACACACACAACTGAAGGGTTGTAATGGCCAATTATGTATGTACATATGTACATATGTCTTCAGCAAAAGTATATAAAAAGAATTGCGAGGAAGAATAAATGTATTCCCATAAAATTTGATGTTATGCACTCATTATCTCCTTTAATAGAAGTCATTCCTTTACTTCTCTGACCTCTAGACAAGTGTGGACAGGGAAACAAACCAAAAACAGAGAAGTAAAAATTCTTTCAAACTAAATTAACTGACTTGATAACGTTTTTTTTTTTTTTGTTTTTTGTTTTTCTCTTAATAAAATCATAAAATTTCCAATTTAACCAAATAGAAAACGAAAAAAAAAACATTCAAAATTACAACAAATTTCCGTAGAAAATAGGGGGAATAGACACAATAACGTTGTCAGATCATAACCTAAAAATTATTTTTAAATCCCAACAATATAATGTTGTTATTGTCAGAAAAAATTTCGTTGTCGCTGTTGTCTTGTAATATTTTTTTTCTTTTCGGTTTTTGTCACAAAAACATTAAATAGGAGTTTTTGTATTTTGGCATTTAGCTTGTCTGATTGTTGGTAACATTGCCCAAGGTCATGATGTTACAATAACTTCAAATTCTACCATTACTTATAAACCATGTTTTACTCTATCCAAGAACCGTAAAAGGGATGGCCGCCTAACCAATTGAAAAAGACGTTTGTAACACAACTAGACGAAAATAGAGGCTATAACAGATCAGTTTGCAAGTCGTTTACCGTTTCAACCACTAGGTTTGATTAATTTTGAAGTCGTTGCAACCACATAGTGCCTAAATAGATAATAAAAGAGTCAGATTATTACTGTTTAACTCTTAATTGGGAAGGGCTATTGCAGATAAAATTTTTAATTGTTGAATAACGGCTCCAATATAATAACATTATAACCAATTTCTTCTTCGGTTATTGCCTCTCAGCTGATTTCTGACAAAAACTCTGCGAGTAAATATAATTGCCATAAAAGAGTTTCTAAAAAATCTGTCAATCGGTGTCGATTTTAAACTGAAGGTCCCACAATTACTGTATAAAATTAACACACACAACATAAGTGGTGTGAGAAGATAAATCGTAATCCCAACTGAAGGGTTGTACTAATGACCAATTATGAATGAAATTCATTTCATTGAAACCAATATGAAAAGAAAGTTATCAACAACAGAGATCAGCAATGAATCGTTTTTTCACTACTCATAAGTACTCATGAAATTTTGAGTATGAGTGAGTCAACAGCACTGAAATTCAACTACTCTGATTCATGCGTAATCCGTACAATGCTGATTTAAAAGTACAGGTTGTAATAAATATGAGTACAATGTTGACATCAAACTCATAACATTCGAAATATGTTTGATGCATACGTCCACTCATTCACATTCATTTCATTTAGAAAAATTCTTATAATACTCGTAAATGATATGAGTGATTCGAATCATTCATAAAAATTTAAAGTCTTAGTTGTTGTTGCATTTACAAAAAAAGAAGAAAGAAAAAGACGAAAACAAAGACAGCAATCAAAGCAAACACACAACCTTCTAGTGAGTATTGTAGTGTTCGTAAGCGAATCATACTTATTTTGTGATTCTTGTAAATGTTGAGTAAATGTTAAGAGTCGAAATCAACAACATCATGCGTATTGTTAAGAATGAGTACGATGAACACTTCAAACTTTGAATATGAGTAGAGGTTCAATGATATTAAACTAACTATGAATGTGTATAAGTATCAGAAATTATGAGTATGATTCGAATCTACTCGTCTTTTTGAATACTCATTGCTGATCTCTGATCCACATCCAAAGTATTGTAAGATATTCAACTTTCAGCTTTTAAAGCCTTCCACTTGGAAGAATATGATATGAGCGTACCTAGAACTTCTCAACACTTTTGAGACCTTTAGCACAGTTTAGGTGTGTTCGTCTACATGATGGCTAAAAGGGAAATCAGTTGGCGGACTATCGAGCGAAATGGGGAGCAATGTGCACCTAATTAACCACGAAGTAAGAAATAGCTGCAGGGACGAGAAAACTGAAGACAAAAGGGATAGTTAATTTGTTGCTTACTAGCGTAAAATTTTTACCAAATTTTATTCGGTTGAGTTCAGAAATACCTTTTAGGACAGTCCAAACTCTTTAAATATTATTCTGAAGGAAACCAAATTATAATAAAAATAATAAAATTTAACGCTCTACACCTCCCCACACCCCTTTCCAAACATCCTACTGCACTATAACATCACCTTAAACAATCTCATGAGACTCTTAGTGGCTGAAATTATCATTTTCATCTTGGGCTGTGTATGTATGTGGAGTTCATTCATATGGTTTTTGCAGGCCATTTTGTGGTTTGAATAGATGAAAATCGTTACGCTTTTTGCGGTTTCAAATTAAATTTCAATTGCGTTGATTTTTTTCTTTCTTTCTTTCATATTTTCAAAGGCATGCACTTAGTTATGCATTCAAAAGTCTCTGTATGTGAATAGATTGTTTGTGGGTGTATAAGTATTTTAATAGAATTTAAAAATATTTTTATTACGGCAAATAGCTGATGCAATTGATTGGCATAATAAAACCATGAGATAACCAATATGCGAGAGTATGTATATGAGAATATTTTTATGAAATTTTTAAATTTTTATTAAATAAAAACCTGTTGAGGTTATATAACGGTATTTAAATTAGGAATGCTTAGAGATGAGGACGTGCAAAAAATCAATACCAAATCAATAATATAAGCTTCTAAAATTTTTATTTTTTTATATTTTTTCAGTGTTAATGAAATCATAAAATTCCAGCCATCCTTTAGTAAAGACTTTACTAGCTCCTTGTGGAAGAGTGAAATTTGATTGCATCCCATGCACGTTGTATGTCACAATTTTACCCATGAGTGGCGTGATCCACAGTGTAATATCGACCCCGAACAACAGATTTAGCCAGCTTTTCATTGACATTTTATTTACTCCCAGAGTTTTTAAAAGAGGAAAATCTTTTTTTCGTATTCATTTTATTCGGGAGATGTTAGTTCAGAGATTTAAAGGGCAAGATCCTGTCTAAGAAGCTAATACACTAACTACTATTTATAGCGAATAATTCAGTGTTAAATAACTAAACTTAAATACATACATACATACATAATTGGCCTTTACAACCTTCAGTCAGGATTACGGCCTAGCTGCTCAACACCACACATGTAGTCTAGTAGGTAGTGTGTTGGCTTATTAGATGCGAAGCCACGGTCCAAATCCCCCAGGCCAGACATCGAAACGAAATATGAAAGAAAAGTGTTTCTTCGGCGACTTCCTCTCAGCAGATTTCTGGCAAAAACTCTGAGAGTAAATAAACCTGCCAGGAAAAGTTTCTCAAAAATCTATCGTTCGGAGTCGACTTGAAACTGTAGGTCCCGCCACTCATGTATAAAATTAAAGCATACAACATGACTGACGTGAGAAGCTAGGCTGTAATCTTGACTGAAGGGTGGTAATGACCAATTACGTACGTTACTTTACAGTATTGCTAACATTAAATAATTGGATGGAGTAGTTCAACCTTATAGAGAGAAATCCGTTCACTTCACATTCACATACAATATGACGAATGCGCTAAAAATCTCAAGTTATGTTTCAATACGTAAGACATTCGATCGCCATATATTTTTTCGATTACTCGGTTTGGTTCCTCTATCATTTGAATACACACCGCCTTAATTAGTAAATAGTTTTGACTGTTTTTCGTCAAAATCTGCTGCTAACAACGATGAGTATGAGGACGAAAACGCCATACTCAACAATTCTTATGCAGCATTGCAGCAAGATAGTTACTCTTAAGAGCTTCCCGGATTAATTTCCACTTGTTGTAATCGCAAAAAATTTTTTGTTATTAATAATTCACGTCAATAAAGTCACATTAAACTCTAAAAAAATATAATTATAGCCATATTTTCGACAGTAGTGGCCTTTAAGTCTGTAACAGAAATTAGCAATGAGTATTCAAAAAGATGAGTAGATTCGAATCATACTCCTAATTTCTGATACTTATACGCATTCATACTTATTTTAATATCATACTCATACTACTCATATTCAAAGTTTGAAATACTCATCGTACTCATACTTAAGAATACGCATGATTTCGACTCTCCTTTACTCAACATTTACAAGAATCACAAAATGAGTAAGATTCGCATACGAACACTTCAATACTCACTAGAAGGTTGTGTGTTTGCTTTGCTTGCTGTCTTTATCTTTTTCTCTCCTCTTTTTTTGTAAATGCAACAACAACTAAGACTATTAATTTTGATGAATGATTCGAATCACTCGAATCATTTATGAGTATTATAAGTATTTTTCTAAATTTATGAATCTGAATGAATCAAACATATTTTAAATGTTATGAGTTTGACGTCAACATTGTGCTCATACTCATTGCAACCTGTACTTATAAATCAAGTGGTCAACTCACACAAGCCGTTGTATCATTGTGTTGGGTGTATTGTTAGACGAATATACAACAGTGTATGCTCTTTGTTGATAATTTTCATGTAAACATCCGACACATCTATACTTATTTTTTTCATGTGTCTTTAAAAGTTGTGTTGGTTTCGTGCTATCAAATTTTTTGAATGCAAAAAATTATGAAGAAGACATTTGAAATACGAAATACACAATACCACAATACAGCATAGCATTTAACGTTCACAAACAACCAAGTGTATTCAGTACAACATAAAATGTGAATTGGCCAAATTTTGTAGTGAGTACGAATGAATCAGTGTAGTTGAATTTCAATACTGTTGGCTCACTCATACTCGAAATTTCATGAGCACTTATGAGTAGGGGAAAAAACAATTCATTGCTGATAGTGATCAGGTCTGTAGCTCTTATCACTGATCTCTAACTACACTTTTACTTCGCTAGGATCTTGCAATGATAACAAAGGCAATATTCAACGTTGATACTCTATATATCAAATTCTAATCAGATGTCTATGTGGTGAAGGTTGTATTGCGTCAATTGGAAGGTCATTAAAAAATCTATTGCCTTCATTCGGAACCTCATATTTACAGCATGGTGTTCACTAATGATTCGAAAAAACGCAAACAATAGGAATTAATGCGTATACCCAATACTAGAAATCATTTTTCTCGTTACTTAAAAATTCTTGTCTTCAAATCTACCTTCCGAATCACTTAAAGTGCTTAAAATATACACATAAAAAATCAAAATTTTTTTCATTAACAAATGATGAGTTTTTGTTTGATTCCAGAGGTACCGTCTGTTATTTCTTAATTAAAAGTGCCTGTTGAAAAACACAAAAAACCTTTAATTTCCTATGACATCTGCTTATAACAAGCGAAAAATAAAATTGAAATAAAGATCTCAAATAACGCTGAAAAAAAATATTTTTTCCGTTTCTTTAATTTAATTCGTTTAAGAATTCTTTTTTCGTTCATGTGTCCTTCCCTACCATGACAATATAATTCGATTCCCCCTCTCTTATTAAGATTGAATTTCTTACAACTCAACACATAAAATACATCCCTTCGTTCTTTACCTTTTCTTATGGCACGTATCCAATCTAAACGTTCTTTCTCGCTACTTGCTACCAAATATAGGGTATATTGAGGAACAGTACGTTGCGTCTGATCATCGGACGATTCACAATAGCCTACTTGAAATGGAAAACCCTAAAATAAATGAAAAACAAACAAAAATAAAAATTAAATCATAAAAAACAAAACAAAGAAGAAAGAAAGAAAGAGAGAAAAAATTTTTTTTTATTATACTTACATCCGGTGCAAAAGGATCACCGCCCTCACCATTCACTGTTGCTATTTCAACAAGTCTGACACCTTTAACAGGTATGCGACCACGTTCGCGACGACGCTGAAATAAGAGAAACGAAACAAATATGGAATTAATATTAAAGAACAATAAAGAAAACATTATTAAAAAAAAAAACGAAGAAGAACAGGTAAAAGGAATTAAATCCATTCATATCGTTATTGTTATGAAAATTATAGAGCCGAGAAGACTGTTTCAAAGGGTGTACACGTAATAGTTTTTACAAAAGTATTATTTTTCGGAAAATTGTTGTTAGCAGTAGAATGACAGCAGTCAATTGGATGCAACATTCGCCAGTTTATGTGGCTTATTTATAAGAATATAAAAAAATAAGCCCACTGTCTTGGGTAGGATGCTAATGACCTAACCAATATTCGCGAAGCGAGAGAAGTAAGCTGTCACGAAAGGCACTAAACTATCTTCCGTACTTTTCTGTCATCATATTCTATTCAAACTTAAAATTATGGGTATTTGATAAAAAGACGAAAGCTAAAGTGAAGAATATAAAATCCATTGACGTAAGTATGGTTGGATTGTAGAGACACTACGCAAATTGCCGGAGATTGTATATCCCTATTATACAATTCATAGGGATTAAGATCTAAAAATACTTACAGCAAAATAGGGCCGTAGCCTTTGGACCTAGAATCACAATCACATACTGGTTCTATCTTGTCCTAATGGAACTAATTTTTCTTTACGATGCTTACGTTTAGTGAACGGTGTGCATACACTAATGATAACCAATGCACTCGATTTCACTACAACTTGGTCATCATTTCCTATACTGAATTGACTCCATCAGACCTTCTATTTAGGCAGAGTACTAAACTAACTCCATGAGGCCAAACTAGGCTGAGGACATGCTGCAATTCAAGGAAAACTTGGACACATTAAGGTCGGTTATTCCAACTAGGGACTGCTAGATCACACGGTTCCGAATGGGTGCCTTCAGTTATCCGATGGCATTCAGATGCTGGCTAAAGTGGGCTGTGCACTGTAGTGTTTTCCGCGCTAAAGTCGCGGCCAGTTTGAAGGCGACGCAATGCTGGTTGGGGTAGTCGCCGTAGTCTAGCGTAAAGCCCGGGTTCGTGCCCCAGGCCATACATCAAAACAAAATATGAAGAAAAAAAATATTTCTTCGTCGACTTCCTCTCAGCAGATTTCTGGCAAAAACTCCTGCCATGAAAAAGTTTCTAAAAAGTCTGTTGTTCGGAATCGACGTTAAACTGTAAGTCCCGGGACTCATGTATAAAATTAACGCACACAACATAAGTGATGTGAGAAGCCAGGTCTTAATCCTGACTGAAAGGTTGTAATGACCAATTATGTATATATGTATGTATGTATGTATGTAATGCCTTATGTCTTCGTGAGTAGGGCAGTGGATTTGAGTATTTCAACTAGCGACTGCTGGGTTACACGAGTGTCCAATGGGTACCTTCAGTTATCCAATGGCATCCGGATGCTGGCCAAAGTGGGCTGTGCTATTGATAGTAAGCGTTTTGATAACAAACATTCCATTAGGCTGCGTAATCCCGGCTAAGCGTTTTCCCGGCTAAGGTCACGGCCAGTTTGAAGGCGGCGCAATGCTGGTTGAGTGGAGGGATTTTCCGTTCAAATCTCTTAATTTACACACTCAAACAAGCTGCGATTGAGTTTTTGACCAAAATCAGTTCAACGACCATCCTCGCCCATGAATACCGAAGATTTTTTAGAAAAATTTTGGATCATTCAAAGGCTTAAAAACACAGGGATTTCCTTGCAAATAAACTGGTACGAGATCACAATATTCGAGACGTTACACGACATACGTGTTCCGCTCATTTCGTTGGCTGCAGCACAGTATGTATGTATGTCTGAATTAAATCACATGGTCACAATTGCGATACTCACGTGCCAATGCCATAACGGAAGACTTGCCAATAAGCTTGGCATTTCCTTGAGCTATGGGTCTGACGAGGGGTAAAGACTATCATTCTTGTCTTACATTACTGCCCACGTTCTTAACCCCTCACTGTCTGTCATTCTTAACTGAAAACTCCAATATAAAGACTGCTGCAATTCGGAATAGTTTCCAGGGACTATTTGATGTCCAGATTGGACATCAATTGTTGCATTCCTTGCCCTTCAAGGATCGTCCGTCACCTAAGCTAAGCCAACAGTAAATTGAAGAACTAAATTGAACTAACCAGGAAAATCGTATTAAATTTCAATGTAACAATTTCCTCGTGTACAGCCTTTCTTAATATAAGTGCTGCTTAACAAAAATTACCAACAAATTACAAAACTAAAGAAACAACAATAACAACAGCAAAAACAAAAAAAAAAAGTGTGTTAAAAAAAGCCTGAAATTATTATTTTTTTCTCAATCCTGCCTCTCCTACTTAATTTTTTGTTTTCGGGAGGGGGCACTTATTTAAGTTCTTCACTTGAGTTTCCTTTTTAAGTGTTTATGTTACACCAACATCATCAACAATAAATACAACTATAACAACAATTATAAGAAGCAGAAAAAAGTATGACAGTTTAAGTTGTTCTTATTGTTCATGTATGGAATATTAGACGGGGAAGTTGCGTCTGGGCCGGTTTAAAGTTTCTTCTTCTTTTTTTTCAATTCTGTTGCAGAATGTCATCCGTGTCGTGTTGCCAAGTATGCGATAAAATATTCAAAAGCTTTAGGGGAGGCAAAAAAATAAAACAAGAAACAGAAACAAAATAATTCCTCAGTGTGAATTACAAGTGTTAACAACAAGTGTAATAATGTTTAGTTTTATTCTTGTTTATTGTTGTTGTTGGTAACAATGCAATAAAAAGTGGGTTAAAAACTTAAATGCAAACTCACACACATACACACATACTTTGGTTGCCCAGCATAAGGAATATATTTTTAAGGCTTCGTCAGAAGAGTTTAAAAAATGAAAGGGTTATTCAAACGATTTAAACAAATGCCACCAACATCACCACCAGCGCCCACCACTACCGACCACAAAACGTCGTCGGAAAGAAAGAAATTATTCTACAAAGGATTCATTGCAACAATAAGAAAAACAATGGAAAGTATTCACACATAGTTCTAAGGGGAAAAGATTTTTATGTAGGGCAAGTGTTGGTACTTAAAACAACTTAAACAATTAAAATCTATTGCCCCAAACGCAAACCAAGTCAGTTAACAGCAAAGTATAACAAGTAGTGCTACCTTTGACAGTTGAAAAACGTTCATAACATATAAACGCAGGACGGCTTAGAGGGAGAAAAAAATCTTACAATGTATTGCAAAGCAAATGTGTTAGAAGCAACAGATATACAGAGTGAAAACTGGCAGATAAAGCAGAAAAATTAAATGTAAACAAACATTTATTTTGTGTTAAAAAAGGGAAAATTTGGAATATTTTTTAATTTCTTCAATGAAAATTTTAAAGATTCTTAAATATTTAAATATTAATCGAAATGTGGTTGATTTTCGGTCACAATGAATATAGTTTCATGTGCAAAAGGTTATTAACAAGCTAAATATTACAAGATCAAAATAAGACGTACTGCTCATAAAAAAGTTTTCTTGTTGAAAGTTGCCAATATTTTTTAATTTCTTGAGAGAAAAAGTTAAAAGTTATTAATGTTATTAGTTGTTTTTATTATTTATTAATAGTTTTAGACAAAAATTAAATTTTTTATTAACTCTCGCCAATAATAAAAATCCACCCCGAAAATAAAACATAAACAAAACACAGTTGCAATCAGAGAGAGACAGAAACACTTTTTGGTAATATTTGCTGTCTCTTTCACGACTGGTCTATGAACTGTCAAACCGATGCGTTACTGGTTAGCTGTGGTTAACAGAGCTCTGTTATGTTACTAACAGAACTCTGTTAAACAATTAATTTAAAGCAGGGAAAGAAAATTAATTCCTGGGTAAAATAAGAAAAAAAAGGAAAAGTTGATAAAACAAAATATTGCGAAATAGGAACTGCAATAAACAGGTGTCATAACACATTTTCGATAAAGGTTCCGGTGTGAAAAATTGTGACACACTTTCAAAAAGCGGTGTGAAAAATTTTGACACACTTTCAAAAAGCGGTGTGAAAAATGTTGACACACTTTCAAAAACGGGTGTGAAAAATTGTGACACACTTTCAAAAAGGGGTGTGAAAAATGTTGACACACTTTCAAAAAGGGGTGTGAAAAATTTTGACACACTTTCAAAAAGGGGTGTGAATAATTTTGACACACTTTCAAAAAGGGGTGTGAAAAATGTTGACACACTTTCAAAAAGGGGGGTGAAAAATTTTGACACACTTTAAAAAAGGGGTGTGAAAAATTGTGACACACTTTCAAAAAGGGGTGTGAAAAATGTTGACACACTTTCAAAAAGGGGTGTGAAAAATTGTGACACACTTTCAAAAAGGGGTGTGAAAAATGTTGACACACTTTCAAAAAGGGGTGTGAAAAATGTTGACACACTTTCAAAAAGGGGTGTGAAAAATTTTGACACACTTTCAAAAAGGGGTGTGAAAAATTGTGACACACTTTCAAAAAGGGGTGTGAAAATTTTTGACACACTTTCAAAAAGGGGTGTGAAAAATGTTGACACACTTTCAAAAAGGGGTGTGAAAAATGTTGACACACTTTCAAAAAGGGGTGTGAAAAATTTTGACACACTTTCAAAAAGGGGTGTGAAAAATGTTGACACACTTTCAAAAAGGGGTGTGAAAAATTGTGACACACTTTCAAAAAGGGGTGTGAAAAATTGTGACACACTTTCAAAAAGGGGTGTGAAAAATGTTGACACACTTTCAAAAAGGGGTGTGAAAAATGTTGACACACTTTCAAAAAGGGGTGTGAAAAATGTTGACACACTTTCAAAAAGGGGTGTGAAAAATGTTGACACACTTTCAAAAAGGGGTGTGAAAAATGTTGACACACTTTCAAAAAGGGGTGTGAAAAATTTTGACACACTTTCAAAAAGGGGTGTGAAAAATGTTGACACACTTTCAAAAAGGGGTGTGAAAAATTTTGACACACTTTCAAAAAGGGGTGTGAAAAATGTTGACACACTTTCAAAAAGGGGTGTGAAAAATTTTGACACACTTTCAAAAAGGGGTGTGAAAAATGTTGACACACTTTCAAAAAGGGGTGTGAAAAATGTTGACACACTTTCAAAAAGGGGTGTGAAAAATGTTGACACACTTTCAAAAAGGGGTGTGAAAAATGTTGACACACTTTCAAAAAGGGGTGTGAAAAATGTTGACACACTTTCAAAAAGGGGTGTGAAAAATATTGATACACTTTCAAAAAGGGGTGTGAAAATTTTTGACACACTTTCAAAAAGGGGTGTGAAAAATTTTGACACACTTTCAAAAAGGGGTGTGAAAAATGTTGACACACTTTCAAAAAGGGGTGTGAAAAATGTTGACACACTTTCAAAAAGGGGTGTGAAAAATGTTGACACACTTTCAAAAAGGGGTGTGAAAAATGTTGACACACTTTCAAAAAGGGGTGTGAAAAATATTGATACACTTTCAAAAAGGGGTGTGAAAATTTTTGACACACTTTCAAAAAGGGGTGTGAAAAATTTTGACACACTTTCAAAAAGGGGTGTGAAAAATGTTGACACACTTTCAAAAAGGGGTGTGAAAAATGTTGACACACTTTCAAAAAGGGGTGTGAAAAATGTTGACACACTTTCAAAAAGGGGTGTGAAAAATGTTGACACACTTTCAAAAAGGGGTGTGAAAAATGTTGACACACTTTCAAAAAGGGGTGTGAAAAATATTGATACACTTTCAAAAAGGGGTGTGAAAAATGTTGACACACTTTCAAAAAGGGGTGTGAAAAATGTTGATACACTTTCAAAAAGGGGTGTGAAAAATGTTGACACACTTTCAAAAAGGGGTGTGAAAAATTTTGACACACTTTCAAAAAGGGGTGTGAAAAATGTTGACACACTTTCAAAAAGGGGTGTGAAAAATGTTGACACACTTTCAAAAAGGGGTGTGAAAAATTGTGACACACTTTCAAAAAGGGGTGTGAAAAATGTTGACACACTTTCAAAAAGGGGTGTGAAAAATGTTGACACACTTTCAAAAAGGGGTGTGAAAAATGTTGACACACTTTCAAAAAGAGGTGTGAAAAATATTGATACACTTTCAAAAAGGGGTGTGAAAAATATTGATACACTTTCAAAAAGGGGTGTGAAAATTTTTGACACACTTTCAAAAAGGGGTGTGAAAAATGTTGACACACTTTCAAAAAGGGGTGTGAAAAATGTTGACACACTTTCAAAAAGGGGTGTGAAAAATGTTGACACACTTTCAAAAAGGGGTGTGAAAAATGTTGACACACTTTCAAAAAGGGGTGTGAAAAATGTTGACACACTTTCAAAAAGGGGTTTGAAAAATGTTGACACACTTTCAAAAAGGGGTGTGAAAAATGTTGACACACTTTCAAAAAGGGGTGTGAAAAATGTTGACACACTTTCAAAAAGGGGTGTGAAAAATGTTGACACACTTTCAAAAAGGGGTGTGAAAAATGTTGACACACTTTCAAAAAGGGGTGTGAAAAATTTTGACACACTTTCAAAAAGGGGTGTGAAAAATGTTGACACACTTTCAAAAAGGGGTGTGAAAAATGTTGACACACTTTCAAAAAGGGGTGTGAAAAATTGTGACACACTTTCAAAAAGGGGTGTGAAAAATGTTGACACACTTTCAAAAAGGGGTGTGAAAAATGTTGACACACTTTCAAAAAGGGGTGTGAAAAATGTTGACACACTTTCAAAAAGGGGTGTGAAAAATTTTGACACACTTTCAAAAAGGGGTGTGAAAAATTGTGACACACTTTCAAAAAGGGGTGTGAAAAATGTTGATACACTTTCAAAAAGGGGTGTGAAAAATGTTGACACACTTTCAAAAAGGGGTGTGAAAAATTTTGACACACTTTCAAAAAGGGGTGTGAAAAATGTTGACACACTTTCAAAAAGGGGTGTGAAAAATGTTGACACACTTTCAAAAAGGGGTGTGAAAAATTGTGACACTTTCAAAAAGGGGTGTGAAAAATGTTGACACACTTTCAAAAAGGGGTGTGAAAAATGTTGACACACTTTCAAAAAGGGGTGTGAAAAATGTTGACACACTTTCAAAAAGGGGTGTGAAAAATGTTGACACACTTTCAAAAAGGGGTGTGAAAAATTGTGACACACTTTCAAAAAGGGGTGTGAAAAATGTTGACACACTTTCAAAAAGGGGTGTGAAAAATGTTGACACACTTTCAAAAAGGGGTGTGAAAAATGTTGACACACTTTCAAAAAGGGGTGTGAAAAATGTTGACACACTTTCAAAAAGGGGTGTGAAAAATTTTGACACACTTCCAAAAAGGGGTGTGAAAAATGTTGACACACTTTCAAAAAGGGGTGTGAAAAATTTTGACACACTTTCAAAAAGGGGTGTGAAAAATGTTGACACACTTTCAAAAAGGGGTGTGAAAAATGTTGACACTTTTTAAAAAAGGGGTGTGAAAAATGTTGACACACTTTCAAAAAGGGGTGTGAAAAATGTTGACACACTTTCAAAAAGGGGTGTGAAAAATTTTGACACACTTTCAAAAAGGGGTGTGAAAAATGTTGACACACTTTCAAAAAGGGGTGTGAAAATTTTTGACACACTTTCAAAAAGGGGTGTGAAAAATTGTGACACACTTTCAAAAAGGGGTGTGAAAAATGTTGACACACTTTCAAAAAGGGGTGTGAAAATTTTTGACACACTTTCAAAAAGGGGTGTGAAAAATTTTGACACACTTTCAAAAAGGGGTGTGAAAAATGTTGACACACTTTCAAAAAGGGGTGTGAAAATTTTTGACACACTTTCAAAAAGGGGTGTGAAAAATGTTGACACACTTTCAAAAAGGGGTGTGAAAAATTGTGACACACTTTCAAAAAGGGGTGTGAAAAATGTTGACACACTTTCAAAAAGGGGTGTGAAAAATTGTGACACACTTTCAAAAAGGGGTGTGAAAAATGTTGACACACTTTCAAAAAGGGGTGTGAAAAATGTTGACACACTTTCAAAAAGGGGTGTGAAAAATGTTGACACACTTTCAAAAAGGGGTGTGAAAAATGTTGACACACTTTCAAAAAGGGGTGTGAAAAATGTTGACACACTTTCAAAAAGGGGTGTGAAAAATTTTGACACACTTTCAAAAAGGGGTGTGAAAAATGTTGACACACTTTCAAAAAGGGGTGTGAAAAATTTTGACACACTTTCAAAAAGGGGTGTGAAAAATGTTGACACACTTTCAAAAAGGGGTGTGAAAAATTTTGACACACTTTCAAAAAGGGGTGTGAAAAATGTTGACACACTTTCAAAAAGGGGTGTGAAAAATGTTGACACACTTTCAAAAAGGGGTGTGAAAAATGTTGACACACTTTCAAAAAGGGGTGTGAAAAATGTTGACACACTTTCAAAAAGGGGTGTGAAAAATGTTGACACACTTTCAAAAAGGGGTGTGAAAAATATTGATACACTTTCAAAAAGGGGTGTGAAAATTTTTGACACACTTTCAAAAAGGGGTGTGAAAAATTTTGACACACTTTCAAAAAGGGGTGTGAAAAATGTTGACACACTTTCAAAAAGGGGTGTGAAAAATGTTGACACACTTTCAAAAAGGGGTGTGAAAAATGTTGACACACTTTCAAAAAGGGGTGTGAAAAATGTTGACACACTTTCAAAAAGGGGTGTGAAAAATATTGATACACTTTCAAAAAGGGGTGTGAAAATTTTTGACACACTTTCAAAAAGGGGTGTGAAAAATTTTGACACACTTTCAAAAAGGGGTGTGAAAAATGTTGACACACTTTCAAAAAGGGGTGTGAAAAATGTTGACACACTTTCAAAAAGGGGTGTGAAAAATGTTGACACACTTTCAAAAAGGGGTGTGAAAAATGTTGACACACTTTCAAAAAGGGGTGTGAAAAATGTTGACACACTTTCAAAAAGGGGTGTGAAAAATATTGATACACTTTCAAAAAGGGGTGTGAAAAATGTTGACACACTTTCAAAAAGGGGTGTGAAAAATGTTGATACACTTTCAAAAAGGGGTGTGAAAAATGTTGACACACTTTCAAAAAGGGGTGTGAAAAATTTTGACACACTTTCAAAAAGGGGTGTGAAAAATGTTGACACACTTTCAAAAAGGGGTGTGAAAAATGTTGACACACTTTCAAAAAGGGGTGTGAAAAATTGTGACACACTTTCAAAAAGGGGTGTGAAAAATGTTGACACACTTTCAAAAAGGGGTGTGAAAAATGTTGACACACTTTCAAAAAGGGGTGTGAAAAATGTTGACACACTTTCAAAAAGAGGTGTGAAAAATATTGATACACTTTCAAAAAGGGGTGTGAAAAATATTGATACACTTTCAAAAAGGGGTGTGAAAATTTTTGACACACTTTCAAAAAGGGGTGTGAAAAATGTTGACACACTTTCAAAAAGGGGTGTGAAAAATGTTGACACACTTTCAAAAAGGGGTGTGAAAAATGTTGACACACTTTCAAAAAGGGGTGTGAAAAATGTTGACACACTTTCAAAAAGGGGTGTGAAAAATGTTGACACACTTTCAAAAAGGGGTTTGAAAAATGTTGACACACTTTCAAAAAGGGGTGTGAAAAATGTTGACACACTTTCAAAAAGGGGTGTGAAAAATGTTGACACACTTTCAAAAAGGGGTGTGAAAAATGTTGACACACTTTCAAAAAGGGGTGTGAAAAATTTTGACACACTTTCAAAAAGGGGTGTGAAAAATTGTGACACACTTTCAAAAAGGGGTGTGAAAAATGTTGATACACTTTCAAAAAGGGGTGTGAAAAATGTTGACACACTTTCAAAAAGGGGTGTGAAAAATTTTGACACACTTTCAAAAAGGGGTGTGAAAAATGTTGACACACTTTCAAAAAGGGGTGTGAAAAATGTTGACACACTTTCAAAAAGGGGTGTGAAAAATTGTGACACTTTCAAAAAGGGGTGTGAAAAATGTTGACACACTTTCAAAAAGGGGTGTGAAAAATGTTGACACACTTTCAAAAAGGGGTGTGAAAAATGTTGACACACTTTCAAAAAGGGGTGTGAAAAATGTTGACACACTTTCAAAAAGGGGTGTGAAAAATTGTGACACACTTTCAAAAAGGGGTGTGAAAAATGTTGACACACTTTCAAAAAGGGGTGTGAAAAATGTTGACACACTTTCAAAAAGGGGTGTGAAAAATTTTGACACACTTTCAAAAAGGGGTGTGAAAAATGTTGACACACTTTCAAAAAGGGGTGTGAAAAATTTTGACACACTTCCAAAAAGGGGTGTGAAAAATGTTGACACACTTTCAAAAAGGGGTGTGAAAAATTTTGACACACTTTCAAAAAGGGGTGTGAAAAATGTTGACACACTTTCAAAAAGGGGTGTGAAAAATGTTGACACACTTTCAAAAAGGGGTGTGAAAAATGTTGACACACTTTCAAAAAGGGGTGTGAAAAATGTTGACACACTTTCAAAAAGGGGTGTGAAAAATTTTGACACACTTTCAAAAAGGGGTGTGAAAAATGTTGACACACTTTCAAAAAGGGGTGTGAAAATTTTTGACACACTTTCAAAAAGGGGTGTGAAAAATTGTGACACACTTTCAAAAAGGGGTGTGAAAAATGTTGACACACTTTCAAAAAGGGGTGTGAAAATTTTTGACACACTTTCAAAAAGGGGTGTGAAAAATTTTGACACACTTTCAAAAAGGGGTGTGAAAAATGTTGACACACTTTCAAAAAGGGGTGTGAAAATTTTTGACACACTTTCAAAAAGGGGTGTGAAAAATGTTGACACACTTTCAAAAAGGGGTGTGAAAAATTGTGACACACTTTCAAAAAGGGGTGTGAAAAATGTTGACACACTTTCAAAAAGGGGTGTGAAAAATTGTGACACACTTTCAAAAAGGGGTGTGAAAAATGTTGACACACTTTCAAAAAGGGGTGTGAAAAATGTTGACACACTTTCAAAAAGGGGTGTGAAAAATGTTGACACACTTTCAAAAAGGGGTGTGAAAAATGTTGACACACTTTCAAAAAGGGGTGTGAAAAATGTTGACACACTTTCAAAAAGGGGTGTGAAAAATTTTGACACACTTTCAAAAAGGGGTGTGAAAAATGTTGACACACTTTCAAAAAGGGGTGTGAAAAATTTTGACACACTTTCAAAAAGGGGTGTGAAAAATGTTGACACACTTTCAAAAAGGGGTGTGAAAAATTTTGACACACTTTCAAAAAGGGGTGTGAAAAATGTTGACACACTTTCAAAAAGGGGTGTGAAAAATGTTGACACACTTTCAAAAAGGGGTGTGAAAAATGTTGACACACTTTCAAAAAGGGGTGTGAAAAATGTTGACACACTTTCAAAAAGGGGTGTGAAAAATGTTGACACACTTTCAAAAAGGGGTGTGAAAAATATTGATACACTTTCAAAAAGGGGTGTGAAAATTTTTGACACACTTTCAAAAAGGGGTGTGAAAAATTTTGACACACTTTCAAAAAGGGGTGTGAAAAATGTTGACACACTTTCAAAAAGGGGTGTGAAAAATGTTGACACACTTTCAAAAAGGGGTGTGAAAAATGTTGACACACTTTCAAAAAGGGGTGTGAAAAATGTTGACACACTTTCAAAAAGGGGTGTGAAAAATATTGATACACTTTCAAAAAGGGGTGTGAAAATTTTTGACCCACTTTCAAAAAGGGGTTTGAAAAATTTTGACACACTTTCAAAAAGGGGTGTGAAAAATGTTGACACACTTTCAAAAAGGGGTGTGAAAAATGTTGACACACTTTCAAAAAGGGGTGTGAAAAATGTTGACACACTTTCAAAAAGGGGTGTGAAAAATGTTGACACACTTTCAAAAAGGGGTGTGAAAAATGTTGACACACTTTCAAAAAGGGGTGTGAAAAATATTGATACACTTTCAAAAAGGGGTGTGAAAAATGTTGACACACTTTCAAAAAGGGGTGTGAAAAATGTTGATACACTTTCAAAAAGGGGTGTGAAAAATGTTGACACACTTTCAAAAAGGGGTGTGAAAAATGTTGACACACTTTCAAAAAGGGGTGTGAAAAATGTTGACACACTTTCAAAAAGAGGTGTGAAAAATATTGATACACTTTCAAAAAGGGGTGTGAAAAATATTGATACACTTTCAAAAAGGGGTGTGAAAATTTTTGACACACTTTCAAAAAGGGGTGTGAAAAATGTTGACACACTTTCAAAAAGGGGTGTGAAAAATGTTGACACACTTTCAAAAAGGGGTGTGAAAAATGTTGACACACTTTCAAAAAGGGGTGTGAAAAATGTTGACACACTTTCAAAAAGGGGTGTGAAAAATGTTGACACACTTTCAAAAAGGGGTTTGAAAAATGTTGACACACTTTCAAAAAGGGGTGTGAAAAATGTTGACACACTTTCAAAAAGGGGTGTGAAAAATGTTGACACACTTTCAAAAAGGGGTGTGAAAAATGTTGACACACTTTCAAAAAGGGGTGTGAAAAATGTTGACACACTTTCAAAAAGGGGTGTGAAAAATTTTGACACACTTTCAAAAAGGGGTGTGAAAAATGTTGACACACTTTCAAAAAGGGGTGTGAAAAATGTTGACACACTTTCAAAAAGGGGTGTGAAAAATTGTGACACACTTTCAAAAAGGGGTGTGAAAAATGTTGACACACTTTCAAAAAGGGGTGTGAAAAATGTTGACACACTTTCAAAAAGGGGTGTGAAAAATGTTGACACACTTTCAAAAAGGGGTGTGAAAAATTTTGACACACTTTCAAAAAGGGGTGTGAAAAATTGTGACACACTTTCAAAAAGGGGTGTGAAAAATGTTGATACACTTTCAAAAAGGGGTGTGAAAAATGTTGACACACTTTCAAAAAGGGGTGTGAAAAATTTTGACACACTTTCAAAAAGGGGTGTGAAAAATTTTGACACACTTTCAAAAAGGGGTGTGAAAAATGTTGACACACTTTCAAAAAGGGGTGTGAAAAATTGTGACACTTTCAAAAAGGGGTGTGAAAAATGTTGACACACTTTCAAAAAGGGGTGTGAAAAATGTTGACACACTTTCAAAAAGGGGTGTGAAAAATGTTGACACACTTTCAAAAAGGGGTGTGAAAAATGTTGACACACTTTCAAAAAGGGGTGTGAAAAATTGTGACACACTTTCAAAAAGGGGTGTGAAAAATGTTGACACACTTTCAAAAAGGGGTGTGAAAAATGTTGACACACTTTCAAAAAGGGGTGTGAAAAATGTTGACACACTTTCAAAAAGGGGTGTGAAAAATGTTGACACACTTTCAAAAAGGGGTGTGAAAAATTTTGACACACTTCCAAAAAGGGGTGTGAAAAATGTTGACACACTTTCAAAAAGGGGTGTGAAAAATTTTGACACACTTTCAAAAAGGGGTGTGAAAAATGTTGACACACTTTCAAAAAGGGGTGTGAAAAATGTTGACACTTTTTAAAAAAGGGGTGTGAAAAATGTTGACACACTTTCAAAAAGGGGTGTGAAAAATGTTGACACACTTTCAAAAAGGGGTGTGAAAAATTTTGACACACTTTCAAAAAGGGGTGTGAAAAATGTTGACACACTTTCAAAAAGGGGTGTGAAAATTTTTGACACACTTTCAAAAAGGGGTGTGAAAAATTGTGACACACTTTCAAAAAGGGGTGTGAAAAATGTTGACACACTTTCAAAAAGGGGTGTGAAAAATTTTGACACACTTTCAAAAAGGGGTGTGAAAAATGTTGACACACTTTCAAAAAGGGGTGTGAAAATTTTTGACACACTTTCAAAAAGGGGTGTGAAAAATGTTGACACACTTTCAAAAAGGGGTGTGAAAAATTGTGACACACTTTCAAAAAGGGGTGTGAAAAATGTTGACACACTTTCAAAAAGGGGTGTGAAAAATGTTGACACACTTTCAAAAAGGGGTGTGAAAAATGTTGACACACTTTCAAAAAGGCGTGTGAAAAATGTTGACACACTTTCAAAAAGGGGTGTGAAAAATTTTGACACACTTTCAAAAAGGGGTGTGAAAAATGTTGACACACTTTCAAAAAGGGGTGTGAAAAATTTTGACACACTTTCAAAAAGGGGTGTGAAAAATGTTGACACACTTTCAAAAAGGGGTGTGAAAAATGTTGACACACTTTCAAAAAGGGATGTGAAAAATTTTGACACACTTCCAAAAAGGGGTGTGAAAAATGTTGACACACTTTCAAAAAGGGGTGTGAAAAATGTTGACACACTTTCAAAAAGGGGTGTGAAAAATTGTGACACACTTTCAAAAAGGGGTGTGAAAATTTTTGACACACTTCCAAAAAGGGGTGTGAAAAATGTTGACACACTTTCAAAAAGGGGTGTGAAAAATTGTGACACACTTTCAAAAAGGGGTGTGAAAAATGTTGACACACTTTCAAAAAGAGGTGTGAAAAATTTTGACACACTTTCAAAAAGGGGTGTGAAAATTTTTGACACACTTCCAAAAAGGGGTGTGAAAAATGTTGACACACTTTCAAAAAGGGGTGTGAAAAATTGTGACACACTTTCAAAAAGGGGTGTGAAAAATGTTGACACACTTTCAAAAAGGGGTGTGAAAAATTGTGACACACTTTCAAAAAGGGGTGTGAAAAATGTTGACACACTTTCAAAAAGGGGTGTGAAAAATTGTGACACACTTTCAAAAAGGGGTGTGAAAAATGTTGACACACTTTCAAAAAGGGGTGTGAAAAATTTTGACACACTTTCAAAAAGGGATGAAAAATTTTGACACACTTTCAAAAAGGGGTGTGAAAAATGTTGACAGACTTTCAAAAAGGGGTGTGAAAAATTGTGACACACTTTCAAAAAGGGGTGTGAAATATTGTGACACACTTTCAAAAAGGGGTGTGAAAAATGTTGACACACTTTCAAAAAGGGGTGTGAAAAATTGTGACACACTTTCAAAAAGGGGTGTGAAAAATGTTGACACACTTTCAAAAAGGGGTGTGAAAAATTGTGACACACTTTCAAAAAGGGGTGTGAAAAATGTTGACACACTTTCAAAAAGGGGTGTGAAAAATTTTGACACACTTTCAAAAAGGGATGAAAAATTTTGACACACTTTCAAAAAGGGGTGTGAAAAATGTTGACACACTTTCAAAAAGGGGTGTGAAATATTGTGACACACTTTCAAAAAGGGGTGTGAAAAATTGTGACACACTTTCAAAAAGGGGTGTGAAAAATGTTGACACACTTTCAAAAAGGGGTGTGAAAAATGTTGACACACTTTCAAAAAGGGGTGTGAAAAATGTTGACACACTTTCAAAAAGGGGTGTGAAAAATTTTGACATACTTTCAAAAAGGGGTGTGAAAATTTTTGAAACACTTTCAAAAAGGGGTGTGAAAAATGTTGACACACTTTCAAAAAGGGGTGTGAAAATTTTTGACACACTGTAAAAAAGGGGTGTGAAAAATGTTGACACACTTTCAAAAAGGGGTGTGAAAAATGTTGACACACTTTCAAAAAGGGGTGTGAAAAATGTTGACACACTTTCAAAAAGGGGTGTGAAAAATTTTGACACACTTTCAAAAAGGGGTGTGAAAATTTTTGACACACTGTAAAAAAGGGGTGTGAAAAATGTTGACACACTTTCAAAAAGGGGTGTGAAAAATTGTGACACACTTTCAAAAAGGGGTGTGAAAAATGTTGACACACTTTCAAAAAGGGGTGTGAAAAATGTTGACACACTTTCAAAAAGGGGTGTGAAAAATGTTGACACACTTTCAAAAAGGGGTGTGAAAAATGTTGACACACTTTCAAAAAGGGGTGTGAAAAATTGTGACACACTTTCAAAAAGGGGTGTGAAAAATGTTGACACACTTTCAAAAAGGGGTGTGAAAAATTTTGACACACTTTCAAAAAGGGGTGTGAAAAATTGTGACACACTTTCAAAAAGGGGTGTGAAAAATGTTGACACACTTTCAAAAAGGGGTGTGAAAAATGTTGACACACTTTCAAAAAGGGGTGTGAAAAATGTTGACACTTTTTAAAAAAGGGGTGTGAAAAATGTTGACACACTTTCAAAAAGGGGTGTGAAAAATGTTGACACACTTTCAAAAAGGGGTGTGAAAAATTGTGACACACTTTCAAAAAGGGGTGTGAAAAATGTTGACACACTTTCAAAAAGGGGTGTGAAAAATGTTGACACACTTTCAAAAAGGGGTGTGAAAAATGTTGACACACTTTCAAAAAGGGGTGTGAAAAATTTTGACACACTTTCAAAAAGGGGTGTGAAAAATTGTGACACACTTTCAAAAAGGGGTGTGAAAATTTTTGACACACTTTCAAAAAGGGGTGTGAAAAATTGTGACACACTTTCAAAAAGGGGTGTGAAAAATGTTGACACACTTTCAAAAAGGGGTGTGAAAAATGTTGACACACTTTCAAAAAGGGGTGTGAAAAATGTTGACACACTTTCAAAAAGGGGTGTGAAAAATGTTGACACACTTTCAAAAAGGGGTGTGAAAAATTGTGACACACTTTCAAAAAGGGGTGTGAAAAATGTTGACACACTTTCAAAAAGGGGTGTGAAAAATTTTGACACACTTTCAAAAAGGGGTGTGAATAATTTTGACACACTTTCAAAAAGGGGTGTGAAAAATGTTGACACACTTTCAAAAAGGGGGGTGAAAAATTTTGACACACTTTAAAAAAGGGGTGTGAAAAATTGTGACACACTTTCAAAAAGGGGTGTGAAAAATGTTGACACACTTTCAAAAAGGGGTGTGAAAAATTGTGACACACTTTCAAAAAGGGGTGTGAAAAATGTTGACACACTTTCAAAAAGGGGTGTGAAAAATTTTGACACACTTTCAAAAAGGGGTGTGAAAAATTGTGACACACTTTCAAAAAGGGGTGTGAAAATTTTTGACACACTTTCAAAAAGGGGTGTGAAAAATTGTGACACACTTTCAAAAAGGGGTGTGAAAAATGTTGACACACTTTCAAAAAGGGGTGTGAAAAATGTTGACACACTTTCAAAAAGGGGTGTGAAAAATGTTGACACACTTTCAAAAAGGGGTGTGAAAAATGTTGACACACTTTCAAAAAGGCGTGTGAAAAATGTTGACACACTTTCAAAAAGGGGTGTGAAAAATTGTGACACACTTTCAAAAAGGGGTGTGAAAAATGTTGACACACTTTCAAAAAGGGGTGTGAAAAATGTTGACACACTTTCAAAAAGGGGTGTGAAAAATGTTGACACACTTTCAAAAAGGGGTGTGAAAAATGTTGACACACTTTCAAAAAGGGGTGTGAAAAATGTTGACACACTTTCAAAAAGAGGTGTGAAAAATTTTGACACACTTTCAAAAAGGGGTGTGAAAATTTTTGACACACTTCCAAAAAGGGGTGTGAAAAATGTTGACACACTTTCAAAAAGGGGTGTGAAAAATTGTGACACACTTTCAAAAAGGGGTGTGAAAAATGTTGACACACTTTCAAAAAGGGGTGTGAAAAATGTTGACACAATTTCAAAAAGGGGTGTGAAAAATGTTGACACACTTTCAAAAAGGGGTGTGAAAAATGTTGACACACTTCCAAAAAGGGGTGTGAAAAATTTTGACACACTTTCAAAAAGGGGTGTGAAAAATTGTGACACACTTTCAAAAAGGGGTGTGAAAAATGTTGACACACTTTCAAAAAGGGGTGTGAAAAATTTTGACACACTTTCAAAAAGGGATGAAAAATTTTGACACACTTTCAAAAAGGGGTGTGAAAAATGTTGACACACTTTCAAAAAGGGGTGTGAAAAATGTTGACACACTTTCAAAAAGGGGTGTGAAAAATGTTGACACACTTTCAAAAAGGGGTGTGAAAAATGTTGACACACTTTCAAAAAGGGGTGTGAAAAATTTTGACACACTTTCAAAAAGGGGTGTGAAAATTTTTGAAACACTTTCAAAAAGGGGTGTGAAAAATGTTGACACACTTTCAAAAAGGGGTGCGAAAAATTGTGACACACTTTCAAAAAGGGGTGTGAAAAATGTTGACACACTTTCAAAAAGGGGTGTGAAAAATGTTGACACACTTTCAAAAAGGGGTGTGAAAAATGTTGACACACTTTCAAAAAGGGGTGTGAAAAATTTTGACACACTTTCAAAAAGGGGTGTGAAAATTTTTGACACACTGTAAAAAAGGGGTGTGAAAAATGTTGACACACTTTCAAAAAGGGGTGTGAAAAATTGTGACACACTTTCAAAAAGGGGTGTGAAAAATGTTGACACACTTTCAAAAAGGGGTGTGAAAAATGTTGACACACTTTCAAAAAGGGGTGTGAACATTTTTGAAACACTTTCAAAAAGGGGTGTGAAAAATGTTGACACACTTTCAAAAAGGGGTGTGAAAAATTGTGACACACTTTCAAAAAGGGGTGTGAAAAATGTTGACACACTTTCAAAAAGGGGTGTGAAAAATGTTGACACACTTTCAAAAAGGGGTGTGAAAAATTGTGACACACTTTCAAAAAGGGGTGTGAAAAATGTTGACACACTTTCAAAAAGGGGTGTGAAAAATTTTGACACACTTTCAAAAAGGGGTGTGAAAAATTGTGACACACTTTCAAAAAGGGGTGTGAAAAATGTTGACACACTTTCAAAAAGGGGTGTGAAAAATGTTGACACACTTTCAAAAAGGGGTGTGAAAAATGTTGACACTTTTTAAAAAAGGGGTGTGAAAAATGTTGACACACTTTCAAAAAGGGGTGTGAAAAATGTTGACACACTTTCAAAAAGGGGTGTGAAAAATGTTGACACACTTTCAAAAAGGGGTGTGAAAAATGTTGACACACTTTCAAAAAGGGGTGTGAAAAATGTTGACACACTTTCAAAAAGAGGTGTGAAAAATTTTGACACACTTTCAAAAAGGGGTGTGAAAATTTTTGACACACTTCCAAAAAGGGGTGTGAAAAATGTTGACACACTTTCAAAAAGGGGTGTGAAAAATTGTGACACACTTTCAAAAAGGGGTGTGAAAAATGTTGACACACTTTCAAAAAGGGGTGTGAAAAATGTTGACACAATTTCAAAAAGGGGTGTGAAAAATGTTGACACACTTTCAAAAAGGGGTGTGAAAAATGTTGACACACTTTCAAAAAGGGGTGTGAAAAATTTTGACACACTTTCAAAAAGGGGTGTGAAAAATTGTGACACACTTTCAAAAAGGGGTGTGAAAAATGTTGACACACTTTCAAAAAGGGGTGTGAAAAATTTTGACACACTTTCAAAAAGGGATGAAAAATTTTGACACACTTTCAAAAAGGGGTGTGAAAAATGTTGACACACTTTCAAAAAGGGGTGTGAAAAATTGTGACACACTTTCAAAAAGGGGTGTGAAAAATTGTGACACACTTTCAAAAAGGGATGTGAAAAATGTTGACACACTTTCAAAAAGGGGTGTGAAAAATGTTGACACACTTTCAAAAAGGGGTGTGAAAAATGTTGACACACTTTCAAAAAGGGGTGTGAAAAATTTTGACACACTTTCAAAAAGGGGTGTGAAAATTTTTGAAACACTTTCAAAAAGGGGTGTGAAAAATGTTGACACACTTTCAAAAAGGGGTGCGAAAAATTGTGACACACTTTCAAAAAGGGGTGTGAAAAATGTTGACACACTTTCAAAAAGGGGTGTGAAAAATGTTGACACACTTTCAAAAAGGGGTGTGAAAAATGTTGACACACTTTCAAAAAGGGGTGTGAAAAATTTTGACACACTTTCAAAAAGGGGTGTGAAAATTTTTGACACTTTGTAAAAAAGGGGTGTGAAAAATGTTGACACACTTTCAAAAAGGGGTGTGAAAAATTGTGACACACTTTCAAAAAGGGGTGTGAAAAATGTTGACACACTTTCAAAAAGGGGTGTGAAAAATGTTGACACACTTTCAAAAAGGGGTGTGAAAAATGTTGATACACTTTCAAAAAGGGGTGTGAAAAATGTTGACACACTTTCAAAAAGGGGTGTGAAAAATTGTGACACACTTTCAAAAAGGGGTGTGAAAAATGTTGACACACTTTCAAAAAGGGGTGTGAAAAATTTTGACACACTTTCAAAAAGGGGTGTGAAAAATTGTGACACACTTTCAAAAAGGGGTGTGAAAAATGTTGACACACTTTCAAAAAGGGGTGTGAAAAATGTTGACACACTTTCAAAAAGGGGTGTGAAAAATGTTGACACTTTTTAAAAAAGGGGTGTGAAAAATGTTGACACACTTTCAAAAAGGGGTGTGAAAAATGTTGACACACTTTCAAAAAGGGGTGTGAAAAATTGTGACACACTTTCAAAAAGGGGTGTGAAAAATGTTGACACACTTTCAAAAAGGGGTGTGAAAAATGTTGACACACTTTCAAAAAGGGGTGTGAAAAATGTTGACACACTTTCAAAAAGGGGTGTGAAAAATTTTGACACACTTTCAAAAAGGGGTGTGAAAAATTGTGACACACTTTCAAAAAGGGGTGTGAAAATTTTTGACACACTTTCAAAAAGGGGTGTGAAAAATTGTGACACACTTTCAAAAAGGGGTGTGAAAAATGTTGACACACTTTCAAAAAGGGGTGTGAAAAATGTTGACACACTTTCAAAAAGGGGTGTGAAAAATGTTGACACACTTTCAAAAAGGGGTGTGAAAAATTGTGACACACTTTCAAAAAGGGGTGTGAAAAATGTTGACACACTTTCAAAAAGGGGTGTGAAAAATTTTGACACACTTTCAAAAAGGGGTGTGAATAATTTTGACACACTTTCAAAAAGGGATGTGAAAAATGTTGACACACTTTCAAAAAGGGGTGTGAAAAATTTTGACACACTTTAAAAAAGGGGTGTGAAAAATTGTGACACACTTTCAAAAAGGGGTGTGAAAAATGTTGACACACTTTCAAAAAGGGGTGTGAAAAATGTTTACACACTTTCAAAAAGGGGTGTGAAAAATGTTGACACACTTTCAAAAAGGGGTGTGAAAAATTTTGACACACTTTCAAAAAGGGGTGTGAAAAATTTTGACACACTTTCAAAAAGGGGTGTGAAAAATGTTGACACACTTTCAAAAAGGGGTGTGAAAAATGTTGACACACTTTCAAAAAGGGGTGTGAAAAATGTTGACACACTTTCAAAAAGGGGTGTGAAAAATGTTGACACACTTTCAAAAAGGGGTGTGAAAAATTGTGACACACTTTCAAAAAGGGGTGTGAAAAATGTTGACACACTTTCAAAAAGGGGTGTGAAAAATGTTGACACACTTTCAAAAAGGGGTGTGAACATTTTTGAAACACTTTCAAAAAGGGGTGTGAAAAATGTTGACACACTTTCAAAAAGGGGTGTGAAAAATTGTGACACACTTTCAAAAAGGGGTGTGAAAAATGTTGACACACTTTCAAAAAGGGGTGTGAAAAATGTTGACACACTTTCAAAAAGGGGTGTGAAAAATTGTGACACACTTTCAAAAAGGGGTGTGAAAAATGTTGACATACTTTCAAAAAGGGGTGTGAAAAATTTTGACACACTTTCAAAAAGGGGTGTGAAAAATTGTGACACACTTTCAAAAAGGGGTGTGAAAATTTTTGACACACTTTCAAAAAGGGGTGTGAAAAATGTTGACACACTTTCAAAAAGGGGTGTGAAAAATGTTGACACACTTTCAAAAAGGGGTGTGAAAAATGTTGACACACTTTCAAAAAGGGGTGTGAAAAATGTTGACACACTTTCAAAAAGGGGTGTGAAAAATGTTGACACACTTTCAAAAAGGGGTGTGAAAAATGTTGACACACTTTCAAAAAGGGGTGTGAAAAATTTTGACACACTTTCAAAAAGGGGTGTGAAAAATTGTGACACCTTTCAAAAAGGGGTGTGAAAAATGTTGACACACCTTCAAAAAGGGGTGTGAAAAATGTTGACACACTTTCAAAAAGGGGTGTGAAAAATGTTGACACACTTTCAAAAAGGGGTGTGAAAAATGTTGACACACTTTCAAAAAGGGGTGTGAAAAATTTTGACACACTTTCAAAAAGGGGTGTGAAAATTTTTGACACACTTCCAAAAAGGGGTGTGAAAAATGTTGACACACTTTCAAAAAGGGGTGTGAAAAATTGTGACACACTTTCAAAAAGGGGTGTGAAAAATGTTGACACACTTTCAAAAAGGGGTGTGAAAAATGTTGACACACTTTCAAAAAGGGGTGTGAAAAATGTTGACACACTTTCAAAAAGGGGTGTGAAAAATGTTGACACACTTTCAAAAAGGGGTGTGAAAAATTTTGACACACTTTCAAAAAGGGGTGTGAAAAATTGTGACACACTTTCAAAAAGGGGTGTGAAAAATGTTGACACACTTTCAAAAAGGGGTGTGAAAAATGTTGACACTTTTTAAAAAAGGGGTGTGAAAAATGTTGACACACTTTCAAAAAGGGGTGTGAAAAATGTTGACACACTTTCAAAGAGGGGTGTGAAAAATTGTGACACACTTTCAAAAAGGGGTGTGAAAAATGTTGACACACTTTCAAAAAGGGGTGTGAAAAATGTTGACACACTTTCAAAAAGGGGTGTGAAAAATGTTGACACACTTTCAAAAAGGGGTGTGAAAAATGTTGACACACTTTCAAAAAGGGGTGTGAAAAATGTTGACACACTTTCAAAAAGGGGTGTGAAAAATTTTGACACACTTTCAAAAAGGGGTGTGAAAAATTGTGACACACTTTCAAAAAGGGGTGTGAAAAATGTTGACACACTTTCAAAAAGGGGTGTGAAAAATGTTGACACACTTTCAAAAAGGGGTGTGAAAAATGTTGACACACTTTTAAAAAGGGGTGTGAAAAATGTTGACACACTTTCAAAAAGGGGTGTGAAAAATTTTGACACACTTTCAAAAAGGGGTGTGAAAATTTTTGACACACTTCCAAAAAGGGGTGTGAAAAATGTTGACACACTTTCAAAAAGGGGTGTGAAAAATTGTGACACACTTTCAAAAAGGGGTGTGAAAAATTTTGACACACTTTCAAAAAGGGGTGTGAAAAATTGTGACACACTTTCAAAAAGGGGTGTGAAAAATGTTGACACACTTTCAAAAAGGGGTGTGAAAAATGTTGACACACTTTCAAAAAGGGGTGTGAAAAATGTTGACACTTTTTAAAAAAGGGGTGTGAAAAATGTTGACACACTTTCAAAAAGGGGTGTGAAAAATGTTGACACACTTTCAAAAAGGGGTGTGAAAAATTGTGACACACTTTCAAAAAGGGGTGTGAAAAATGTTGACACACTTTCAAAAAGGGGTGTGAAAAATGTTGACACACTTTCAAAAAGGGGTGTGAAAAATTTTGACACACTTTCAAAAAGGGGTGTGAAAAATTGTGACACACTTTCAAAAAGGGGTGTGAAAATTTTTGACACACTTTCAAAAAGAGTTGTGAAAAATTGTGACACACTTTCAAAAAGGAGTGTGAAAAATGTTGACACACTTTCAAAAAGGGGTGTGAAAAATATTGACACACTTTCAAAAAGGGGTGTGAAAAATGTTGACACTTTCAAAAAGGGGTGTGAAAAATGTTGACACACTTTCAAAAACGGGTGTGAAAAATTTTGACACACTTTCAAAAAGGGGTGTGAAAAATGTTGACACACTTTCAAAAAGGGGTGTGAAAAATGTTGACACACTTTCAAAAAGGGGTGTGAAAAATGTTGACACACTTTCAAAAAGGGGTGTGAAAAATGTTGACACACTTTCAAAAAGGGGTGTGAAAAATGTTGACACACTTTCAAAAAGGGGTGTGAAAAATGTTGACACACTTTCAAAAAGGGGTGTGAAAAATTGTGACACACTTTCAAAAAGGGGTGTGAAAAATGTTGACACACTTTCAAAAAGGGGTGTGAAAAATTTTGACACACTTTCAAAAAGGGGTGTGAAAAATGTTGACACACTTTCAAAAAGGGGTGTGAAAAATGTTGACACACTTTCAAAAAGGGGTGTGAAAAATTTTGACACACTTTCAAAAAGAGGTGTGAAAAATTGTGACACTTTCAAAAAGGGGTGTGAAAAATGTTGACACACTTTCAAAAAGGGGTGTGAAAAATGTTGACACACTTTCAAAAAGGGGTGTGAAAAATGTTGACACACTTTCAAAAAGGGGTGTGAAAAATGTTGACACACTTTCAAAAAGGGGTGTGAAAAATGTTGACACACTTTCACAAAGGGGTGTGAAAAATTTTGACACACTTTCAAAAAGGGGTGTGAAAAATGTTGACACACTTTCAAAAAGAGGTGTGAAAAATGTTGACACACTTTCAAAAAGGGGTGTGAAAAATGTTGACACACTTTCAAAAAGGGGTGTGAAAAATGTTGACACACTTTCAAAAAGGGCTGTGAAAAATGTTGACACACTTTCAAAAAGGGGTGTGAAAAATTGTGACACACTTTCAAAAAGGGGTGTGAAAAATTGTGACACACTTTCAAAAAGGGGTGTGAAAAATTTTGACACACTTTCAAAGAGGGGTGTGAAAAATTTTGACACACTTTCAAAAAGGGGTGTGAAAAATGTTGACACACTTTCAAAAAGGGGTGTGAAAAATGTTGACACACTTTCAAAAAGGGGTGTGAAAAATGTTGACACACTTTCAAAAAGGGGTGTGAAAAATGTTGATACACTTTCAAAAAGGGGTGTGAAAAATGTTGACACACTTTCAAAAAGGGGTGTGAAAAATTGTGACACACTTTCAAAAAGGGGTGTGAAAAATGTTGACACACTTTCAAAAAGGGGTGTGAAAAATTTTGACACACTTTCAAAAAGGGGTGTGAAAAATTGTGACACACTTTCAAAAAGGGGTGTGAAAAATGTTGACACACTTTCAAAAAGGGGTGTGAAAAATGTTGACACACTTTCAAAAAGGGGTGTGAAAAATGTTGACACTTTTTAAAAAAGGGGTGTGAAAAATGTTGACACACTTTCAAAAAGGGGTGTGAAAAATGTTGACACACTTTCAAAAAGGGGTGTGAAAAATTGTGACACACTTTCAAAAAGGGGTGTGAAAAATGTTGACACACTTTCAAAAAGGGGTGTGAAAAATGTTGACACACTTTCAAAAAGGGGTGTGAAAAATGTTGACACACTTTCAAAAAGGGGTGTGAAAAATTTTGACACACTTTCAAAAAGGGGTGTGAAAAATTGTGACACACTTTCAAAAAGGGGTGTGAAAATTTTTGACACACTTTCAAAAAGGGGTGTGAAAAATTGTGACACACTTTCAAAAAGGGGTGTGAAAAATGTTGACACACTTTCAAAAAGGGGTGTGAAAAATGTTGACACACTTTCAAAAAGGGGTGTGAAAAATGTTGACACACTTTCAAAAAGGGGTGTGAAAAATGTTGACACACTTTCAAAAAGGGGTGTGAAAAATTGTGACACACTTTCAAAAAGGGGTGTGAAAAATGTTGACACACTTTCAAAAAGGGGTGTGAAAAATTTTGACACACTTTCAAAAAGGGGTGTGAATAATTTTGACACACTTTCAAAAAGGGATGTGAAAAATGTTGACACACTTTCAAAAAGGGGTGTGAAAAATTTTGACACACTTTAAAAAAGGGGTGTGAAAAATTGTGACACACTTTCAAAAAGGGGTGTGAAAAATGTTGACACACTTTCAAAAAGGGGTGTGAAAAATGTTTACACACTTTCAAAAAGGGGTGTGAAAAATGTTGACACACTTTCAAAAAGGGGTGTGAAAAATGTTGACACACTTTCAAAAAGGGGTGTGAAAAATTTTGACACACTTTCAAAAAGGGGTGTGAAAAATGTTGACACACTTTCAAAAAGGGGTGTGAAAAATGTTGACACACTTTCAAAAAGGGGTGTGAAAAATGTTGACACACTTTCAAAAAGGGGTGTGAAAAATGTTGACACACTTTCAAAAAGGGGTGTGAAAAATTGTGACACACTTTCAAAAAGGGGTGTGAAAAATGTTGACACACTTTCAAAAAGGGGTGTGAAAAATGTTGACACACTTTCAAAAAGGGGTGTGAACATTTTTGAAACACTTTCAAAAAGGGGTGTGAAAAATGTTGACACACTTTCAAAAAGGGGTGTGAAAAATTGTGACACACTTTCAAAAAGGGGTGTGAAAAATGTTGACACACTTTCAAAAAGGGGTGTGAAAAATGTTGACACACTTTCAAAAAGGGGTGTGAAAAATTGTGACACACTTTCAAAAAGGGGTGTGAAAAATGTTGACATACTTTCAAAAAGGGGTGTGAAAAATTTTGACACACTTTCAAAAAGGGGTGTGAAAAATTGTGACACACTTTCAAAAAGGGGTGTGAAAATTTTTGACACACTTTCAAAAAGGGGTGTGAAAAATGTTGACACACTTTCAAAAAGGGGTGTGAAAAATGTTGACACACTTTCAAAAAGGGGTGTGAAAAATGTTGACACACTTTCAAAAAGGGGTGTGAAAAATGTTGACACACTTTCAAAAAGGGGTGTGAAAAATGTTGACACACTTTCAAAAAGGGGTGTGAAAAATGTTGACACACTTTCAAAAAGGGGTGTGAAAAATTTTGACACACTTTCAAAAAGGGGTGTGAAAAATTGTGACACCTTTCAAAAAGGGGTGTGAAAAATGTTGACACACCTTCAAAAAGGGGTGTGAAAAATGTTGACACACTTTCAAAAAGGGGTGTGAAAAATGTTGACACACTTTCAAAAAGGGGTGTGAAAAATGTTGACACACTTTCAAAAAGGGGTGTGAAAAATTTTGACACACTTTCAAAAAGGGGTGTGAAAATTTTTGACACACTTCCAAAAAGGGGTGTGAAAAATGTTGACACACTTTCAAAAAGGGGTGTGAAAAATTGTGACACACTTTCAAAAAGGGGTGTGAAAAATGTTGACACACTTTCAAAAAGGGGTGTGAAAAATGTTGACACACTTTCAAAAAGGGGTGTGAAAAATGTTGACACACTTTCAAAAAGGGGTGTGAAAAATGTTGACACACTTTCAAAAAGGGGTGTGAAAAATTTTGACACACTTTCAAAAAGGGGTGTGAAAAATTGTGACACACTTTCAAAAAGGGGTGTGAAAAATGTTGACACACTTTCAAAAAGGGGTGTGAAAAATGTTGACACTTTTTAAAAAAGGGGTGTGAAAAATGTTGACACACTTTCAAAAAGGGGTGTGAAAAATGTTGACACACTTTCAAAGAGGGGTGTGAAAAATTGTGACACACTTTCAAAAAGGGGTGTGAAAAATGTTGACACACTTTCAAAAAGGGGTGTGAAAAATGTTGACACACTTTCAAAAAGGGGTGTGAAAAATGTTGACACACTTTCAAAAAGGGGTGTGAAAAATGTTGACACACTTTCAAAAAGGGGTGTGAAAAATGTTGACACACTTTCAAAAAGGGGTGTGAAAAATTTTGACACACTTTCAAAAAGGGGTGTGAAAAATTGTGACACACTTTCAAAAAGGGGTGTGAAAAATGTTGACACACTTTCAAAAAGGGGTGTGAAAAATGTTGACACACTTTCAAAAAGGGGTGTGAAAAATGTTGACACACTTTTAAAAAGGGGTGTGAAAAATGTTGACACACTTTCAAAAAGGGGTGTGAAAAATTTTGACACACTTTCAAAAAGGGGTGTGAAAATTTTTGACACACTTCCAAAAAGGGGTGTGAAAAATGTTGACACACTTTCAAAAAGGGGTGTGAAAAATTGTGACACACTTTCAAAAAGGGGTGTGAAAAATTTTGACACACTTTCAAAAAGGGGTGTGAAAAATTGTGACACACTTTCAAAAAGGGGTGTGAAAAATGTTGACACACTTTCAAAAAGGGGTGTGAAAAATGTTGACACACTTTCAAAAAGGGGTGTGAAAAATGTTGACACTTTTTAAAAAAGGGGTGTGAAAAATGTTGACACACTTTCAAAAAGGGGTGTGAAAAATGTTGACACACTTTCAAAAAGGGGTGTGAAAAATTGTGACACACTTTCAAAAAGGGGTGTGAAAAATGTTGACACACTTTCAAAAAGGGGTGTGAAAAATGTTGACACACTTTCAAAAAGGGGTGTGAAAAATTTTGACACACTTTCAAAAAGGGGTGTGAAAAATTGTGACACACTTTCAAAAAGGGGTGTGAAAATTTTTGACACACTTTCAAAAAGAGTTGTGAAAAATTGTGACACACTTTCAAAAAGGAGTGTGAAAAATGTTGACACACTTTCAAAAAGGGGTGTGAAAAATATTGACACACTTTCAAAAAGGGGTGTGAAAAATGTTGACACTTTCAAAAAGGGGTGTGAAAAATGTTGACACACTTTCAAAAACGGGTGTGAAAAATTTTGACACACTTTCAAAAAGGGGTGTGAAAAATGTTGACACACTTTCAAAAAGGGGTGTGAAAAATGTTGACACACTTTCAAAAAGGGGTGTGAAAAATGTTGACACACTTTCAAAAAGGGGTGTGAAAAATGTTGACACACTTTCAAAAAGGGGTGTGAAAAATGTTGACACACTTTCAAAAAGGGGTGTGAAAAATGTTGACACACTTTCAAAAAGGGGTGTGAAAAATTGTGACACACTTTCAAAAAGGGGTGTGAAAAATGTTGACACACTTTCAAAAAGGGGTGTGAAAAATTTTGACACACTTTCAAAAAGGGGTGTGAAAAATGTTGACACACTTTCAAAAAGGGGTGTGAAAAATGTTGACACACTTTCAAAAAGGGGTGTGAAAAATTTTGACACACTTTCAAAAAGAGGTGTGAAAAATTGTGACACTTTCAAAAAGGGGTGTGAAAAATGTTGACACACTTTCAAAAAGGGGTGTGAAAAATGTTGACACACTTTCAAAAAGGGGTGTGAAAAATGTTGACACACTTTCAAAAAGGGGTGTGAAAAATGTTGACACACTTTCAAAAAGGGGTGTGAAAAATGTTGACACACTTTCACAAAGGGGTGTGAAAAATTTTGACACACTTTCAAAAAGGGGTGTGAAAAATGTTGACACACTTTCAAAAAGAGGTGTGAAAAATGTTGACACACTTTCAAAAAGGGGTGTGAAAAATGTTGACACACTTTCAAAAAGGGGTGTGAAAAATGTTGACACACTTTCAAAAAGGGCTGTGAAAAATGTTGACACACTTTCAAAAAGGGGTGTGAAAAATTGTGACACACTTTCAAAAAGGGGTGTGAAAAATTGTGACACACTTTCAAAAAGGGGTGTGAAAAATTTTGACACACTTTCAAAGAGGGGTGTGAAAAATTTTGACACACTTTCAAAAAGGGGTGTGAAAAATGTTGACACACTTTCAAAAAGGGGTGTGAAAAATTTTGACACACTTTCAAAAAGGGGTGTGAAAAATTGTGACACACTTTCAAAAAGGGGTGTGAAAAATGTTGACACACTTTCAAAAAGGGGTGTGAAAAATGTTGACACACTTTCAAAAAGGGGTGTGAAAAATGTTGACACACTTTCAAAAAGGGGTGTGAAAAATTTTGACACACTTTCAAAAAGGGGTGTGAAAATTTTTGACACACTTTCAAAAAGGGGTGTGAAAAATGTTGACACACTTTCAAAAAGGGGTGTGAAAAATTGTGACACACTTTCAAAAAGGGGGTGTGAAAAATGTTGACACACTTTCAAAAAAAGGTGTGAAAAATTTTGACACACTTTCAAAAAGGTGTGTGAAAAATTTTGACACACTTTCAAAAAGGGGTGTGAAAAATGTTGACACACTTTCAAAAAGGGGTGTGAAAAATGTTGACACACTTTCAAAAAAAGGTGTGAAAAATTTTGACACACTTTCAAAAAGGTGTGTGAAAAATTTTGACACACTTTCAAAAAGGGGTGTGAAAAATGTTGACACACTTTCAAAAAGGGGTGTGAAAAATTTTGACACACTTTCAAAAAGGGGTGTGAAAAATGTTGACACACTTTCAAAAAGGGGTGTGAAAAATTTTGACACACTTTCAAAAAGGGGTGTGAAAAATTGTGACACACTTTCAAAAAGGGGGTGTGAAAAATGTTGACACACTTTCAAAAAGGGGTGTGAAAAATGTTGACACACTTTCAAAAAGGGGTGTGAAAAATGTTGACACACTTTCAAAAAGGGGTGTGAAAAATTTTGACACACTTTCAAAAAGGGGTGTGAAAAATTTTGACACACTTTCAAAAAGAGGTGTGAAAAATGTTGACACACTTTCAAAAAGGGGTGGGAAAAATTGTGACACACTTTCAAAAAGGGGTGTGAAAAATGTTGACACACTTTCAAAAAGGGGTGTGAAAAATTTTGACACACTTTCAAAAAGGGGTGTGAAAAATGTTGACACATTTTCAAAAAGGGGTGTGAAAAATGTTGACACACTTTCAAAAAGGGGTGTGAAAAATTGTGACACACTTTCAAAAAGGGGTGTGAAAAATTTTGACACACTTTCAGAAAGGAGTGTGAAAAATTTTGACACACTTTCAAAAAGGGGTGTGAAAAATTTTGACACACTTTAAAAAAGGGGTGTGAAAAATTTTGACACACTTTCAAAAAGGGGTGTGAAAAATTTTGACACACTTTCAAAAAGGGGTGTGAAAATTTTTGACACACTTTCAAAAAGGGGTGTGAAAAATGTTGACACACTTTCAAAAAGGGGTGTGAAAAATTGTGACACACTTTCAAAAAGGGGGTGTGAAAAATGTTGACACACTTTCAAAAAGAGGTGTGAAAAATGTTGACACATTTTCAAAAAGGGGTGTGAAAAATGTTGACAGACTTTCAAAAAGGGGTGTGAAAAATGTTGACACACTTTCAAAAAGGGGTGTGAAAAATGTTGACACACTTTCAAAAAGGGGTGTGAAAAATTGTGACACACTTTCAAAAAGGGGTGTGAAAAATGTTGACACACTTTCAAAAAGGGGTGTGAAAAATGTTGACACACTTTCAAAAAGGGGTGTGAAAAATGTTGACACACTTTCACAAAGGGGTGTGAAAAATTTTGACACACTTTCAAAAAGGGGTGTGAAAAATGTTGACACACTTTCAAAAAGGGGTGTGAAAAATGTTGACACACTTTCAAAAAGGGGTGTGAAAAATGTTGACACACTTTCAAAAAGGGGTGTGAAAAATTGTGACACACTTTCAAAAAGCGGTGTGAAAAATTTTGACACACTTTCAAAAAGGGGTGTGAAAAATTTTGACACACTTTCAAAAAGCGGTGTGAAAAATTTTGACACACTTTCAAAAAGCGGTGTGAAAAATTTTGACACACTTTCAAAAAGCGGTGTGAAAAAATTCGACACATTCATTTTTGGTTTAGGTTTAAAAAACATTTTTGGTACTTTGGTGGGTTTATGCTACTCTGTTACGTGGACTTCTCACTAATGACTTTTTAATTTTTTTTTGGTATATTTTAAGAAATTCTATTCTACAAAACGATCTACAGCGTCCAAACAAAACTTTACAACTGTTCTTAAGACTAGGGCCTGGTGACAGTGACATGTTAAAGCAGTAATCAGGAATCTACGCAGACTAAAAGATTTAAATTAAAAAAAATTTATTTAAAAAAGTTTTTATGAAACGCAACAAAATAATTTCAAAAAATATATTTAAAGAGCAGCGTGTAGTAACTAAATTGAAAATCACGTTTATGATAAATGGAACATTAATTGACTTTCACTTCCTTTCAGTTTCGAACAGAAAAACAATTTGAGAAAACAGAAACAACAAAAAAACAAAAATAACTTTAAAAGCGATTATGGAATGATGAGGTTATAAACAAGCGAATTAATGACTTTGTCGTCGTATTCCATGGATTGTGTTACTGTGTTAAATATTTTTGGAGACAATTTTTAACACAAATTTACGCTTAAAAAACCGCCATGTAAAATGTATGTAAATGACAATCACGCCAATGAAGACCATCACGACCAACAACTGAATGGACAACATTCAAAGAAGAGGAATTTATTTCATTTATTTCGTATTTTTTTTTTCATTTGATTTGCTTAATTTTCTCTTTTTATTGAGTAAAATTGGCGTGACTGTCTTTAAAGTGAATTTAATTGAAAATGCATGCAAAATTTCAATTTCAGACATAAATTACCAAAAAATTTAAATAAAAAAGCTACAAATACAATATTAGGAACATTGAATTAATAAAAGAAACAGAAATTAAAAGACCACCAATTAAAAGACCATTCAAGAATAAGTCAAAAGTTAGGTTAGGGAAGAAGTCTACCTAACCTCAATAAAGCAAATTCTATTGTAATATGAATAGAAGAGGCGAAACAGTAGAAACAATGATCTAAGCTATTCGTAAATTGGGTTTATGCTACCGCAATGATTCCTTGAAACTGAATCCACGGAAATACGCTGTCGTATCACTTCACTAAGTAATCAATATAATCTGGACTGATGATCTATGACTGTCATTGCATGTCTACTAGAACCATTAGAGTCTTGCATATAATTTTTCTTGCTTCCATTGTCTGGCACACTTTTATTTTGATCGAACTGGTAAACAGTAACACTGTTTCAACAATGGCATCAGATGTTTAAATGTTCCTCCGCCAAAAATTCACCACTTTGAAATTTAATTTACGTCTGCTCTAATCGCGATAATTTTATCACAAAGAGTCGGACAAATATGGCACAAGAGGAACTCTATCAGTCGCCGTAGTCTAGTAGGTAGTGTGTTCGCTTATTAGACGTAAAGCCGGGTTCAAGCCCCAGGCCAGATATCAAAACGAAATACGTAACAACAAAAAATATTTCTTCGGCGACTTCCTCTTAGGAAACTTCTGCCAAAACTCTGAGAGTAAATACACCTGCCATGAAAAAGTTTCTCAAAATCTATCGTTAACGTCAACGATAAACTGTAGGTCCCGCCCCTCAAGTATAAAATTAAGGCACACAGAATAAGTGGTGTGAGAAGCTAGGCCGTAATCCTGACTGAAGGGTTGTAATGACAAATTAGCTATGTATGTGGAACTCTATCAGGTCAGATAAGTGCTTTTCAAAAGTAGTTTTACGCCACTGATGGGATCACGAGACATGAATCTTGAAACTAAAACAGGAGTAATTCAAACTCTAATTTCGAACGTAATGAGTTCGAAATTGCATTCGCTCAGTAGATCAGCTTAACCAACATCATGTCGAACTGATATCAGTCTCTACGCCTTCGGGCAGAAGAAGAAATGATATTGCTAAGGTGTGTACTACTCAGAAGTCACCGTAGTCTAGTAGGTAGTGTGTTGGCTTATTAGACATGAGGCCTGACCAATTATGTATGTGTACTACTAGGCTGTGGTCCTATCAAACTTAATAGATGGCTGGTCATTGGGAAATTTGGAACTTTGATAGGCTGATATGGATATATCGCAATATGTGTGTTTTGCATGTTATTTAAACCTTTTCTTCTTCTCTCACTTTGGTAACTGAATGCATTGTAATCCATGATCTGTATTTTGTCAAGGGTAATCTTTCGATCTTTTGAGGTCTACATAAGTTACACTTTCCAGTTGGGGGATAACTTTTTCCAGAGGATAACTGCTATAAATACTGGACAATGTATGATAGGACGAATCACGAATAAACGGATATTCAACCAGTATCTAGTACGACTACTGTAAGACCTATTTTGGATGAGAAGGAAAGAGAATCTTTATTGCACTTCTATGTGAATGTTCTGCTTCAGGAGTTTTTTTGAATGAAACGGAAGAAGTGTGAATTTTCCGCTTCATGGGAAACTGGACCAATAAACCCCTATGCAGGTAGTTTTCAGAAACAAGTTGCTTCGGAAATGTATCACAGTTGAATGTAATAAGATTTATAAGAGATACTGATTAGTTCTGAAAGAGAGCACATAAAATGTACGTGGAACTGGAAAAGGCTGGTGAAATATCTCAACGAGCTATAGTTATTGCGAATGAACTTGCAGTGTAAAATTAAGAGCGGCCTATGTAGCCTAAACCTATTCTAACCTAACCACATGAGGGTAAACATTGAATGTTTTACTGTCTCCCTCAGACAGACGCGGCATTCTCAAGCATTCCTGAAGGTTGTGTACACACAACAACCGCTTTGTTATCCGTAAATATGTGCTGATTCCCATTCATTATAGTCATCACTTCAGTGTGATGCGAAAAGATTCCACATTCAAGGTTATAGTTTGATCAGAACACGTCAGTGAATATTCGGACAATATCCTGATTCTTCCGGTATTTTTATTATGAAACCGGGATCGAAAGCGGATGCAGGTAATGACTGCAATCGTGTAAGTACTTTATAAATTTAAGGACATTGATTCTTCAAGCACGCTAGATATGACTGAAGAGCTCCGCAACATATGCAAATGTGACGTCAGAACAGTAATCTAGAAGACTGGTAGATAGTGTGTTGACTTCTTCGAGGTGACGTCACGGTTCGAACCTCGGATCAGACATCTCCAACAAAACGAAATATGAAAAAATATTTCTTCGGTGACTTCCTTTCAGCAGGTTTCTGGCAAAAATTCTGAGAGTAAATAAAATTGTCGTGAAATATTTCCCAAAAGATCTGTCGTTCGAAGTCGGCTTTAAACTGTAGGACCCTCCGCTCATGTATGAAATAAACACACATAAATGGTATGCGAAACTAGGTCGCAATCCGGACTAAAGGGTTGTAATGATCAATTATGTATGTATGTATGTATGAATCTTCAAAAAAGTTAACAGGTTGACTGCCAACTACGAGATAAGTCGTAGATTGAGTTCCCTTCTTGGGTGCCAACTACGAATTATCTCGTACTCACTAAATCTGCCATTTTTGTGTAGCTACGAATAAAATCGTATTATCAGTGCTAGTATCGATAAATGGCCTTTGGGAAAAGAACAAAAAGTCAATGTTGGCGTGCGAGACCAGTTTTCTGAAAATTGCGGTGGCAGTCAACGTGTTAAATATGAGTGAGGACCTCCGAAACATGTTCAAATGTGACGGCAGACATGAACGGTCATAATAACTTCACTCCAGTTTTGTTTTAACACCTCTCTTATGCCATAAAAACTGAACATTTTCTTCTGGCCCTACCCGCAAAGTTTCAAAATCTCTGTGATACGAACATTATAATATATATAAGAATAACTGTAAATAACTGCCGGACCACTGCAGTGTGTTTCAGGCGGAGGTGATGGCAATTTACCGGGCCGCTCAATGGATCCTCGTCAACGATGCTCCTTTCACTCGCGTCTCGATCTTCTCTGATAGTCAGGCCGCGATAGGATCTCTATCGGGTTCCGTGATTAACTCTAGGATCGTTAGGGAATGTCGCCGCTGTCTCGACCTTCTCTCGGGGCGGTTCACCAGTATCTCTCTGGTGTGCGTCCCCGGCCACAGTGGAATTGCGGGAAACTGTAGGGCCGACGAGCTCGCCAGAGCTGGTGCGCTCCTTCCGGAATCCTCTTCTGTTGAATTGGGTATGCCACTTGCCTCGGTCAAGTTGACCATTGCGCGGAGGTTCTTTCGGGACACCAACCTATCCTGGGTCAATAAGGAGTCCTGCTCCACCGCAAGACTCACCTGGCCCAAGATGAATAGAAGGCGTACCAACCGATTACTTGGTCTTGGTCGTGATGTCATCTCGACTACAGTGACCGTGCTTACAGGTCATTGCGTCATGGGTAGACACGCGGAAAGAATGAGGCTCCCTTTCAACGACTTCTGCCGTGGATGCAGGTCCACTGAGGAAGAGGATACTGTTGTTCACTTTCTTTGCCAGTGCCCGTCTCTTGCTAGGTGTAGGTATAGGTTATTTGGCTCCCCATTCCTTGTTAGCTTAACGGAGCTATCAACTATTGACATCAAGGATATAGCTTCGTTCATCAAACTTTCTGGCTGGTTTTCCAGTGCGGGGTAGTCGTGCTTTTGTTGTGGAGCCCTTGCGCTGACCAACTTCTTCCTTTTCCCTGATTTTGGTGGAACTTGGTTAGTACAGGGACTGCGTTCACTCGTGGCATCACAACGGGCCGCTATGCGTGCTCAAGTGAGCTTTGTGATATCAGAGCTACCACTCCGACCTAAACCTAAAACTGTAAAACTTATCTCATATGAGTTTTCGATATCTTCTATGAGACTATGTGGTTCTGAGAAGAAATATTAGGCTGATCACGAATCTTAAGAGACGCGTGTACTTGCTTAGGTTACAAATGGTTTGGCAGTATGACCGCCTGTGGTGGGCAACCTAACCAAGTTATTTTTGTGAGTGTAGCCAACAGTAAGATTGTTCAATGGGACAGACAGCAGCAAAGTCTTGTTAAATATAAAAAAAACTACACTATTCAAGCACGAAATCAAAAAGTTTTCAATCAAAGTATAGAACTGATGTAGTGTTAACCTACTTTTTTGCTGGAGGGTTATTTAAAAACAGAAGAAGACGAAGACGAAGACAAAACAAAAATAACCTTTAGATTTGTGTCTCTTTTATCTTTTAATTTTCGATTGGTTTTTTTTTGTTGTTTTTTTCAAATTCTTTTTTATCAATTATTTAAAGGAATTTATCAAAACTTTTTGTGTAGTTTTTAAAAACAAAAAAGAAGAAAATTTGTTTTGTATTAAAGTTTTCTAGAGAAAAAGAAGAGAAAAGAAATATTTAAATTTTTCTTTACACATTAGTAACGCCTCTCAATCACTGGTGTAGCTTGAGCTGAGCTGAGGGGTCTGTCAAAAGCAACCGATTCGGGTTAATAAAAATCCAAACAAAAGTATTTTGAAAAAGGCTTTATAATCGAAATGTTTTCTGTCTGTCTGCCTGTCTGTCCTTTTGTAGTTATCAAAAAGACAACAATTAAAGAAACAACGTGTGCGTTTTCGTTTTTATTTTCCTAAATATATGTGACTCATTAATCACGCCAGTTTACAACAAACAATAAGAAATGAGTAGAAGCAAAAAAGTTTAAAGAATGGTTTTTTTTATTACAATAATTGATCACACCGTCATCATTATTATGATCATTGTCTTATATTGATGATGACGATCATGCAACAAACAACCAACCAACCATCCAACCTAACCACCAGCAACAAACCATATGGTAGGTAAAGACCACAAAAAAATTAACAGTCATATGTAAACCTCAACTAAATTATACAAACTTGGTTTGGCCAAGGACGGACAGATAGCCTGTACTTGTACGTACATACTACCTTAATAACTAGCCAAAGCCTAATCACACACACACACACAGTGTCGTTTGGTTGATGGTTGTTAACCAAAGCCACGAATGCGGTACATTTTCTTTTATTTTCAATTTGAAAAATTTATTTTCTTTACTACCACAGAGTAACTCTACAGCAACAAGCAGAGGTCGTTCGTTCGTTAGTCTTCATTTCTTTTAAGGGATTGTCCGTGCCACTTTAAACGTATCCGTTCGTTTGGATACGATTGTCTCTTCAAAAGGCTTAGGTTTAAAGGTACTTTTCGATTTTGTTCCACCTTTTAAGTTTCATGACGATGATTAATCTGTAATTCTTTTACTCTCTCTGGGCTCGCACAACAATTGGTTTCGCTTTCGGTAATTTGGTTCAAAGATTTTTCCTTTTCTTTCTCATTTTTTTTTTAATTTTTCTCTTGCCATTGATTAATTCATTAATTTTGTATGTGTGTGTGTGTGTCGAATGAAAAGTATTTAAGGATTCAATTAATTATGATTCAGTTTATATTCAGCTCAGCCTTGTTTTAATTGTGAAGGGTCCGCCATCTAACTTTTTTTTTTCAACTAGTGCTTATTTCGTGAATGGTAACACTTAGCTCACGTCTGATTTGATAGATAATTAGTTTTATCCTTCCGCTGAACGAATATGATTGTGTATACGCTTGAACAACGCTGGGAAATTTGCGTTGGGCCTGCGATCGACTTACAGAAGATGCCGATTTTGGCAAAAAAAATCATCTTTTCAGATGAAGCTCATTTTGATCTTGGCGAGTATGTAAACAAGCAAAATTGTCGTATTTGGGGCACGCATACATTGAAAATCCGACGCACCCAAAACGAGTCACTGTTTGGTGCGGACTGATGTCGTTTGGCCACCTCGGAGCTGCGATTTGACACCGTTGGACTATGCGGTAAATTCTTCACCACAGTTTAATGTGAGAAATAAACTTTCTGGTAAATTTTGTGATAAGCATAAGTAGACAATAAGACAGGAGTTAAATTCGGCATACTCCCACCCATTTAGAGGTCTCTGTTGGAACGCCAAGTCTACTCTATATTACCGTTGCTACGCCTAGAATTAAAACACAAATGTAAAGGTTGCGCATCCTAGTATTTTGAATAACAAATACATACATACATAATTGGCCACTACAACCCTTCAGTCAGGATTACGGCCTAGCTTCTCAACACCACTCATGTTGTGTGTATTAATTTTATACATGGGTGGCGGGACCTACACTTTAAAGTCGAACGACAGATTTTTTGAGAAACTTTTCATGGCACTTTTATTTACATTCAGAGTTTTTGCCAGAAATCTGCTGAGAGGAAGTCGCCGAAGGAATACTTTTTTTATATTTCGTTTTGATGACTGCCCTGGGGATTCGACCCTGGCTTTGCGTCTAATAAGTCAGCACACTACGTACTAGACTACGGCGACTTAGGGACTTTATAGCATTGTGGTAATTGAAATACTTGACTAGCATATCCGTGCCTATCTGTCGGAAGAGCTTATCCACATAAAAAATGGGCTTGAACTTATAAGAGCGTATGTATGAAACTAAGAAAATCTGTTGCACCTTCAGGTTTTGTCTTTCACCTATGCTATCGATGATGATGATGAAATGATCTTTAAAACTGTTTAAAAAGAATAAAAAGAAAGAATTCGACATAATCAACCCTGAAATTTTACACAATTTCCTGTTCATCTTAAAGACAAAAAAAAACAAGAATAATTTCTACGGAAACTCAATTCCCTTTTGGGATTTCATTTTCTTTTCCTCCCTTTGTACTATACTATACAAGCATAAAAAGATACAATGAAACTAAGTATTCGGGGTTGTACTTTATCTTGAGTAATCCATCAATATCCGCCGTAAGCAAATATCTTTTACCTGTTACAAGTACTCGCAAAAAGAAACAGAAAAAAAATAAAAAATAAAACAAGTTAAACAAAAGACTGTAAATATAACGGAGAAGAAAATTTGTTTGACAATTTGGTTGACATTTAACAGCAGCAGAACAAAACAAAACAAAAAAAACTGCATTAAATATTACGACATGGTGTGACTAACGATAAAACGACGACCTCAATAGTAGATTGAAGGTGACAAATATTTTTATTTCAATACGAAAAGTAATGAAAAGTGCTGGAAACCAAGAAACTTTAAATACAGAAAAGTTGAAACCACCAACACCAACACCCAACAAAATGACAAATGCCATCTTGACAATGAGGAAGCAGAAAAAAAGAAGAAAAATCAAACAATTGTAATCGAATGGAATCAAATTATAGGAAGACAAGCTATTGAAGTTTTTAAAGGAGGGCAAAGTTTAATTCTGTGGACTTTTTTTTATATTATGTTGTGCCTGTAATGCAGTAGAAAATTGGTCATGGAAAATTGTAAGTAAGAGTAGAGAATAAGGGCCGTTAAAGTTGGATTTAGTAAAAGGTAACTTTAGCAAAAGCGAACTTTAATTTTAAGTCGCCTTAAACTTTTTTTCGTTATTAAGACCTAATGGTAAAATAAAGTTAACTTTATCGAAAATATGGCAGCGCCGAAGAAATGTTGATAACCCTTCTTAACTAAACAAAGTTTTTTTTAAACACAGTTGCAACGACGGACTTTTTTTTGTTGTTGTTGTATTTGCTGATTTTTTTTATATTTGAAGTTGCCATATTGAAAAGGTTCAAACATAAACCTAACTTTAAAAGTTAAAGGCAGGATGACCCTCCCTTTAGCTTAACGCTCACTTTTATGATCCATTCGAGACTTGATCTTGATTTCCGCGTAGAATGAATTTAATTTTCACGCCTTGGACATCATCTATGAACTTTGTTATTGTGCCGTTAAACGATTCATGATGACTTGTCAAACCTTACTAAACAGAAATGTCAACACAGTTCTCATGCAAATAAAACATACACCAATCGCGAAAATATAAGTAACAATCAAGACATACATATTAATTTATACGTTGCTTAAAATGAATTTTGTCAAATTAGTTTTAGCACATCTATACAACAACAACAAAAACCATACATTCACACCAATTAAAGCAAAATGAGAAGAAACAAAAAATACAAACTGTCAGCCCCATCATGTCATGTTGTCTTGTCTTGTCTAACATTGTCGCGCTGACAATGTCCTCCATCTGATGTTAGGGAAGGTCATTAAATAAAAATGCAGACGAACATTTGTTGTGCTCACTGAAGAAGAATAAACGGACATCCTGTTTTTATTTTTTAATTTTTTCTTTACCGCAGTTTTTCGACAATCTTTTTAGCGTTTTTATGATTATAATTGTCGTATTTCTTTAGTTTTTTATTTAAAATAATAAAAAAAAAGACGAAAGACGAATAAAAGAGAAAAACAAAAGGCAAGTAAAACATTTTATTCCCAGGCCTAATTTGTATGTGCTCCTACATACATATATGCAGTAAATACTGCATACACTTCGGTTTGGGTATATTATATGACAAGAAAAAACAAAAACAAAACAAACTAAAGACTGCCTTAAACAAAGTATCTGACGAAAGTAAATTTTCCTTCCTTTTTTTTTTAATGGAAAAAATTAAAAATAATTCTCAAGTAGTTAATAAGTGATGATGATGAATGGTGGCGGCAGAGATGGAGGTAGTAATTGGGATAGTTCTACGTATACGCCCACATGCATTTCATATCTTTATAGAATATGTGTATACTTTACATAAGAAAGAATGCATGTTTGTTTGTTTGTTCGTTTGATATCATAGCAGTATATGTACTTATATCCATAGAAAGCTTGTTTCAGCAGCAAAATCAGGCTTTATGTCTCGCAAAGTAAAGAGGCCCTCGTTAAACTTGTACACATGGTTCAACCTGTAAATAGCCTCCACGCAGAACTGTCCATTCCATTGGACCAATAACTAAACTATTAGGCTAAATTATTAGGCCAATGGGCCTAATGGTTATATATCAGCTAGTCAATCAAGTTGCATCAAATTCTGGAACCCAATGGGTAATAAAATTAAGATCAATTTTTTCATATTCATGATCACCACTTAGGAGTTGGTCTCTTCCAATGATGTGTGTATTGTGTTGAAAGTAATGTTCAGACATGCACTTTTATTGAGCCAATATTCGATTATTTGAGTACAATATTTTAAGTGTTCGGATATAATATAAGCAATATTCATTTGACAGCTGGTAAACAAAGCAGCTGGTTGTTTCAACAACATTTTTTTTGTCGTTGTTGACATTTTAATTGTCAAATATCAACAGAAAGTGTTCGGAAAACTGTAATATGCTCACTGAACGTACTTATGACAGTGCTGTATTTTAAGTTTTAATCAATTTATAATTTTATATGAAATATTGAGCTCAACAATGGCGTTTATTGCGATATACGCAATAAGAGTGCATGTGTGAACATAGTATAAGAAACATCTTGGAGACAAAAGAGAGTATAGCAGAAGGCAATTTATAAGTATTAGTAGAATTATTTTCAGGATGGCGGGCGGTTCGATACGGTTACCAATCGTGTGAGGAGGTGTGTAGGTTGAACTCTAGGGTCGCACGACCTCAATGCTTCAGTACGAAATTAATCATAACTCCCTCATAGGAGCGAGTTTTTAAATCCATTATAGGAGTCTTCACGGGTCATGTATGGCCCCTTTAGACCCAAGATAAGCAAATGGAAGAAGGATATCTAACATTTGATTTCAATTCTGTGGAGTTACGCGCATATATGCAGAAGTATTTCTATAGAGAATCTGGCATATCTGAAACACCTTAAGCTTGTGAATCTAATAGGGCTTTGTAAACGAATTTGCCTGGGATATCTATAGTACAGCAGCTATATTAAGAACATCACGTCGCCTTGTGCATAATGGATGGAAGACATCTCTCTTGTCTTTCTTTTAAATTCTTTCTTATATTTTTATCCTCCTCACCTATCCTGACTTATCGGCAGGCAAAGTGTTTCAGATACAAATAGTTCCGCTAAAAAAAACGGATTCTTTCTGTGGTCACTTTAACTAACGATTGACCAATCGCCAACAAAGTAACCCTGCCAGCATTAATGTAAACAATATTCTATAAACTAATTTTGGCCACGCTACTATAAGATCCTGAAACATGAAGACAAATTGTATTTCGTTAGAGTGATCAGGCCTAACGTCACTAATTGCAATACTTAGACAAACAGTGGAAAATTTTTAATTAATAAAACAGCGGTATAAGCAAAACATAATTAAACGATAGGCATCGGATTGAAATCGTCACGGATGGATTTAAATCGTTGCCGGAAGTTCCACATCAAGGCAATAGGCAACATAATCCAAGCCGAAGCCAAAGTATTACCGAGTATAAGGTATTCCAATCCTTATAGATAACCAAGTATCATTTAGACTTGTACAGTGAAAGCACAACATTCATCCCGATTTGAAGATGTGAAAAATCTCTTAGTCTTATTCTTAGTAGTAGTTCCTACACTTGAGCAGGCAATGCGTAAAATCTCGTTTAGCACCAGGTTTGTAAGGGCTTTGACAGACTTTAAAAGGTTTTTTAATCTCAGTAATAATATTATTACAGTCGCGTGTGAAACATCTCCTAATCAGAGGGCTAAACGTTCCTACACTTGAGCGGGCAATGCGTGAAATGTAGTCAAGTGACTTAAGCACCAGGTTTATAAGGGCTTTGACAGACTTTTTTTAATCTCAGTAATAATCTCATTATAGTCTTTATAGTCTTCCGCGTGAATTCATCAATTCCTGTCATTTAAGGGGACATGTGTTCGAATATGTTTGGAACCGAATCAACTCGATGATATTACTGGGCAGCTAGCTTCTTAGATATTAGAGTACTTCGGACTTTTTAAGGAATAGTTACTTTATAAACTCATAACGGATGACGCAATGAGACAATGTCCTTGAACCTAACTAGGAACTGGAGATATCTTTAAATTCTCCTTCTGTCTGTTGTAACTAATCTCCCTAACCTATCTACTTAGTTGAATCGAAAAAGAGAATAAAAGTGAGATACTAAGATACACGTGCTTTATGAGAACAAAAAAAAAACTACAATAGTAACAACGAAGCACGCCGGGTTATTGACGTTCACACACAATGAATTATAAAATGTAAAGGAAATTCAAAAGGAAAAAGGTCAGCCAAGCATTAAAACTTAAAATTCTGTTTAAATCTAGAGTTAAGTTGATTTTTGAATTCCTTTAATTTTTGGTCGTCTACAAAATTTCTCACAATTTGAATTCATTTTGCATAATTTAAAATGTTGATTTACAACACATTCTTATGGTCTCGTTTTCAACACTCTCAAGTATGTATGCTGCCGTAAATAGTAGCCGGCATTATAATTTAAAAACCAATTTATTATCATCAGTGCTCCGCATAAAGAATACACAACACGGTCTAACTAGGGGGTCCCTCCACTATCAATTCATTTTTTTGTTTTTTGTGGGATTGTTTTGTTTGTGGGTCTGTCTGTTTGTCTTATCACTAAAATTATAAATAAATTTATTACTTGTGCCCTATTAGCAGATGCTTTCCATAATTGGTGTATTAAATGAAATTAAATTTCTGATAAGATAGGTTATATAGCCGAAATAGCTCAGTTGGGAGAGCGTTAGACTGAAGATCTAAAGGTCCCCGGTTCAATCCCGGGTTTCGGCAAATGATCTTTTTTATTTCAATTATTTTTTTAACATTTTGATAGGATTAAAAAAAATCTGTATAAAAATTATATGCGGAAATATAAAAATGACCCTACCCTGCCCTAACTTAACTTTCTACTAAACCGCGAGCCACATACACAGCGATTTGTACAATATTAATACCTTCCTTCACGTTTAGTTGTCTAGGTCTATGGAATTTGAATGATGTCCTTTAATGGTCATCAGCAGATTGTGCTAACATTGCTCCTTATCGAGCATATCTATATCCTGCGAATTTCTTCTACAGCCTTCCAATTCCGTCTTTCAACAATAGATTCATCAGCAGAACCCAACTGAATCTCTCTTTGCTAAGCATATTCTACAACGAAGTAGAAACCTTAAAGGTCCATGCATTCGAATCAAAATTGGAATATATGTTGTATATAGGAATATCGAATGATTTTTACAAATATGAGGGCCGAAGAAGGAGTTTTTATGTCGGGAGGGCAATCTATCAGTTTAAATTTGAATCATTGGTTATTTCGAATCTGGCAATACTTATGGCATTCTATTCTATCACAAAATTTAGTATATCATCTCCACTGAACATTATGAATCGATTTACGCTTGAGCAACGTTGGGATTTATTAGGAAATTTATTTCCAAAACAAAGACAATTGATCGGAAATTGTACGAAAATATCGTACAAAATTTGGTCGCAGAGAACGACCAACAGTACGCGGTATACGCAAGTTCATTGCTAAAGTTCGTAATTCCGTTAGAGTGATCAGGCCTAACGTCACTAATTGTAATAGTTAGGCACACAGTGGAACATTTTTAATTATTAAAACAGCGGCTTTAGCAAAACAATACTACATGATAGGCATCGGATTGAAATCGTTTCGGATGGATTTAAATCTTTGCCGGATCTTCCATATCAAAGCAATAGGCCTCAGCGACCAACAGTGCCCTGCAGAAGCAAGTTTGTTTAAAGTTCGTGACACTGGTTTCATTGTTGATGCGCCAAGACGTGAATGTGCTGTGTACGCACTGTACGAACACCCGAAAATATCGAAGTTGTGGCTGAGAATGTGCGTGAGAATCTCTCGACATCAACTCGTCATCATTCTCAGGAATTGAACATTTCACGCACCAGTTTACATTTAATTTTGCGAAAAGATCTCTGTAAGACGTCTTACAAAGTTCAATTGGTTCAAGAGTTGAAGACGCATGATCATCTGCTTCGTTTTCGCTTTGCTAGATGGGCCAACGAGAAACTACACGATGATGTCGATTTCGATAAAAAAAAATCATCTTTTCGGATGAAATTCATTTTCATCTCGGAGTGTAAATAACCGTATTTGGGGTTCAGAAAAATCACACGTGGTCTTACAGAAGCCAAGGAACTGTTGTGCGGCTTGTGGAGCATAGGCATCATTAGCTCATATCTCTTTGAAAATGAGAACGGTGCAACCATTACGGTCAATGGAGACACCTATTGCACTATGACAACCTATTTTTTTGTATCCGATCTTCATGGTATTGATGTGAACAATGTTTGGTTTCAACAGGATGGTACAACTGCCCACACATCTCATGCCACTGTCGATTTATTGCGTCAAACGTTTAATAACCGTTTAATTAACCAAAATGCTAATGTCACACTAATGCCCCCAAGAAGCTAAAATTTAACACCGTTGGACTATTTTCCGAGGGGCACCTTGGCTTTAACTGTTACTTTTTTAACTGTTTAATACATAAAATGCTACCAACATAGTTAAAAATATAGTCGTCCTTTAATTTAACCTACATTCCTATTTTAAGAGCAAATCTTTCCTACCTACCATTTTTGGTAGCTGTTATGGTGTGGTACCAAACAAATAAATCCATTGCAAAAAACAACAAACTCTAACAATATTAGGATAAAAGTTTAGTGCTTAGCAGTAATGGTGGTAATGGTATAGCATACCAAACAGCTGTCTGTGGTAAACCTGAGTGAAAACAAAGAAAATTTGTAAAACTTTCCATAAACACCACCACCGAAAAAATATACATATACATATGTACATATCTGCAATCAAAGTACCAAAGTACCATTTAAATAAAACTAAACAAAGTACATACACAACACACCAAATTATGGTGTATATGATCTATAGCGCTATTGTTTATTTGGATTTCAAAGAAAATTATGAAAAACACAAAACAACAAATCGGTAGAAGAAAGAAAATTACGAAAAAAATAAGGAAAAAAACTGGAACAAATGTCCATTAAAAGAATGGGGGAAAAAAATACAAAACAATTTGGGTTAATCCACCAAAAAAAAATTTTTACATACAAAATAAATAAAATAAAATGAACACCAAATAAACAATTGAAATTCATGATAATGAAGAGAGAGAGAGAGAGAGAGAGAGAGAGAGAAATTAAAAGAAATAACAGTCCCATTTCGAAATTCCAAAATACCATTCATCCGTATCTACTCCGCTTTTTTTTTGGAATTTTGAAAATTTAGAAAGAATTTAGAATGACAGCCACGATGTTATAATTATTGGCAGCATTTCTTTAAATGTTATCACAACAACACAACAGCAAATGACAAGTAAAACTAAAATCCCAACGATAAGCCAAATAAATATAAATTTACTGTATAATTTGGGGGAAAAAAGATTGGGTTTCAATGGAACGAAAACAAACGGCAGCGATAGGCGCATATTGTGTGACTTGAAATGGAAGCACATTAACAAGAAGAGAAACAAGATCCTAAAATTTGATTTTTCTTTTTTTCAATTTTAAATACCGAGATATGATTAATTATTGATTTATTGATTCTTTGAGAAAAATACAATTTTTTCATTGCAGGTGTCTGTAAGAAACGAAACAAAATTATCACTTCGAAACAGTATTCAATCACGTCCAACGTTAAACTTTAAGGGAAACGCTGTCAAAAAATTGTCTACTAATTTTTAAGATTGAAATTTTGTATAACACAGATACAGATGAAATAGTCTACCTATCCTGAGTCCCAGTTCACAGTCAACTCGAATTCCAAAAATGTGATAAAATAGACGGTCTACTGGAACAAACTTCAATAATAGCTTTCCTAATCACTGAAGAACAGCGTACAATCATGTCGACCACGAATACTACCGTGAAATAACAGAAGACAACTACTCTACATCGCTACAACTTCTACAAACGCCTTTACGTCGAAGATGTAACATTCTACCAAAAGTGTCCATTGAGACTGCTAATTTTGCAGGCATATACATATACAGTCAATGTAGAAAGAAAATTTTTTTTTGCCATTTTTAAGGTCAATATTTTGCATAGCACAGTACAGATGGAATAGACCACCTTGCCTGCGTTCACAGTGAACTCGAATTATAAACATTTAATAAACCACTCATGTTGTGTGCCATAATTTTATACTTGAGTGGCGGGACCAACAGTTTAACGTCGACTCTGAACGACAGATTTTGAGAACATTTTTCATGGCAGGTTTATTAGTCTCAGAATCTTTGCCAGAAATCTGCTGAGAGGGAGTCACCAAAGAAAATATTTTTTTTTTCAAATTTCGTTTGGATGAGCCAACACACTACCTACTAGACTACGGCGACTATTCTTTGTAAATTTTATGGTGGTCCTTTGCATATCGAAGGCCGACAATTTATAGGTTAAATAATCATAGAATTGAAAAGGATTCTCTGGTCAAACTATATATACTTTATAAGGATTGAAATCTGTGTCTTATGAAATGATTAAGAATTACTGGTTTTTCATTGTTGTTGAATATATGATCGTTTTTCTACAGGAGTTTCTAGGATGAAGGAGCTTCTGTCATCCATAAAAAATATTAGGAACTTCCCCATTGAGTCCTTTTCTTGCCAAAAGGCTGACGTAGTCTGTCATTCCTCTGATGCTCTTTATGGACAATACAATAAATTAATTTGTTATCTATTTTTTGTTTCTCTTTATCGCAAACGCTTTTAAGCTTCGAAATTGCTTTGACTTTTTCTCTGAAATCAATTTCCTTCAATTAATTTCATATTTTAATAAATTAACCATCAACGGTGGCGTAATAAACTCTATTTTTCTACAATTTACTCTCACATGGCTTGGTCAGTAAACGACCAAAATTAAACAACAACAAACATTAAATAATAATGCATGTCAATTAAAAGAAAATCTTCTGAGAAATAAAATAAACAAATAAATGAAAAAAATGAAATCGTTTATTCACTTCTCTTCTATACAATCAATGATTTAACTCTAACGGACCGACTGAGTGAGTGAGTGAGTGAGTGAGTGCCTGTGACTGATGAAAACATCGTACACGCTTCTCAAGTATCCACTTGAAGAGGCAGGCATTAAATCTTTTCGACACTTGAACAAGCGTTAAACATCATCATCATCGTCGTCATCGGCGTCGTCATCGCCATTATCATGATTATCGTCATTATTTTTAATTTCAAATTCAATTTATCAGCGCAGCATAATAATAAACATTTAAACGCAGCTTCAAACAAACGAGTTGTGTTTCGACTTCAATTGGTATGAAACTAAACAAATAATCGGACAAAATAACGACACAGCAAATTTGATCAGATTAAATCGTCAAATTAAAGTTTCTTCTGATTTTTTTTTTGTTGTTATGAACAGGAGCAAAGAGTGAAGTGAGTGAAGGAATACTCGTATGTGTGCATGTGAATTTGTTAAATTAACCGTAATTGTGTGTTAAAATTAAAGAAACACTTGAAAACAAACAACTGTTGGAAATATTTAAATTGTTTGGGGTAATTGTATAAAACGATAATAGAGTTCAAGAGCCACTATCCATAAGAAGAAAATTTTAAGTCTAATAATCACATAATAGATCAAGTCTTCTTAAGAGAATGCATGATGCAAAAAGTAGGTTAGCTTAAGTAGAAGAGAAGTTGACTGTTAGAAGAAGGAAAGCAACTGTAGTCGTTCCACTTGGCTTCGCACTTGAAGCAACACCGGGAACAATTTCCAGGAAACATCTGGAGTGCAGGCGAACACTAACACTAGGTAGTTCATGCAGCATATTTTTTGAAACGTAAGAGACAATATTTGTCCTCTCCTAGCACATAGTGAGTTGATATACCATCTGGAAGGCGTAGTTATTTTCAACGCTCAGTCGAAAATTGTATATACATATATGTTCCTTTTACTCCTCTTGGGAGCGGCCCTAAATCGAAAATGAAAAGAGAAATAAACTATTTTGTGCCCGCACAGCTCACCAATGACATACATAGGCCTACATACTACTTATATATGCAAAATCAAAACTAAACTAATATTGACCCTCACCACTTCATGCACAGGTCTCCAGCATTTCTTAACTATGTTACTACTAGACAGTGTGAAACCTGTAAAGAGTAAAAATAACTAACCATTTATAAAGGGTAGGCCATCTGTCGGCTTAAATTTGAATCATCGGTTATTTCGAATCTGGCAATACTTATGTAGTCGCCGTAGTCTAGCAGGTAGTGTGTTCGCTTATTAGACGTAAAGCCCAGGTTCGAGCCCCAGGCAAGACATCAAAACGAAAAATTAAAAAAAAAATTTCTTCGGCGACTTCCTCTCTGAGAGTAAATAAACCTGCCATGAAAAAGTTTCTCAAAACCTGTCGTTCGGAGTCGACGTTAAACTGTAGGTCCCGCCACTCAAGTATAAAATTATGGCACACAACATGAGTGGTGAGAGAAGCTAGGCCGTAATCCTGACTAAAAGGTTGTAATGGCCAATTATGTATGTATGCAATACTTATGTCATTTTATTCTGTCACATAGCTCAGTATATTTCATCTCTACTGAACGTAATGAATCGATTTACCCTTAAGTAACGTTGGGATTTATTGGACCAACGAAAGTGCACGATGATATCAATTTTGCCAAAAAAAAAAAATAATCTTTTCGGGTGAAGCCGATGTTCATCTTGTCGGAAACGTTGAAAAGCAAAATTGCGTATTTACGGCTAAAAAAACTCATACATGATCTTACAGAAATCAGTGCACCTATTACGTCTGACTTTTTGGTGCGGCTTGTGGAGCGCAGGCATTATTGAAAATGAGCACAGCGCAACCATTACGGTCAATGGAGACACCCATCACACCCTGATAACAAATATTTTTATATCCTCTCTCAATGGTCTTAATGTGAACGATGGTTGGTTTCAACAGGATAATGCAACAACCCACAATCGATTTATTGCGTCAAACGTTTGATGGCCGTTTAATTAGCCGAATTGATGACATCATTTGTCCTCCAAGAAGCTACTATTGGACTATATTCTGTGGAGCGCCGTTAAAGGAAAGTGTTATGCCGACAAACCAGAGACAATTAACCATTTGAAGGGCAGCATTCGTGATGACATTGTCGAGATATGATCCCATACACTCGAAAAAGTGTATGAAAACTGATGAGGTACAGTGAGGCCAGCCGTGGCAGTAATATGAATGAAATAATATATCATTTCTAACCGGAAGAATTGTAGTTCACAACAAAAAACAATAACACCCATCCTATAGAAACAATTACTAGATTGTTTACTAGTTTGAATGTTTACAGATGTGAATGAATCATTCCTTTTATAAATCGTATCAATCTTCTATCAATCATATCAATCTTCTATCAATAGTATCAATCTTCTATCAATAGTATCAATCTTCTATCAATCGTATCAATCTTCTATCAATCGTATCAATCTTCTATCAGTCGTATCAATCGTATCAATCTTCTACGAATAGAAATTAAAGACTGAAAATCATAGTCAAAATTATGAATTACGCTGGAGCAAAACTTGGAACTGAAATACTCAATAAATAGGCCTCCATTAAAAAGCAAATGTAGCCCAGAAGAATTAAAAAATAAACTGTGCAACTTTAATTTAAAAACTTTAAAATGTTAACCCAAAATGTGAAATAAAAGAATATGATTTCATTCCATTCGATACCATTTTACTTTGAATAGACATGTAGTCAGAATAATCAGAACAACAACAACAATAAATTTACACGCACACAACATGCTCATGCATGTCGCTATTCTTTATTTACATTTGACATGTAAAAAAGTAGAATAAAAAAACAACAAAATTGTTTTGCAATGCAAAGACAGGAAAGGAAAGGAAAAGAAAGAAATATTCGTTTATTACATGTCATATTTAAATGCTTACTTAAGGAGGACGTGTAAGAGATATTAAGTCTCTAAATTAACCCATTAAGGATCTTAATAAAATACATTAGGTGTGGCATATGAAAACTAAAGTATTTCATTTGTAATTCTATAGTTACGTTAAAGGGTTAAATGTAAATGTTCTTTATACGTTTTCTGTTTGCCACAAGTTTTCAAAAATTTTGCAAAAACGCACACGCAGAATACGGCTCGAAACCGAATAAATTGGAATGTTTAAAGGAAAAGAAGACAATTTTTTTTAAATAAATTGTGGAATGAAAAGAAAACGAGATTATTTATAGAAAACCATTAAATGAAAATGGATGGGAAGTTGTAGGAGAGCAGCGAATGCATCAAAAGTACGACTGCTGGTACAGCAAACATGTGTGTATGGGGGAGCTGGATAACTTACGTGTACAGTGCGGAACAAATGTTTGTGGACGGAAGACGAAGAATTTTTGAAAAACCTTCAAATGAAATCATGAATAAAATCAATTCTTTGCCTTCTTCTATGTACGAATGCTACTATGGTATGCCACTTGCCTCGGTCAATTTGACCATTGCGCGGAGGTTCTTTCGGGACGCCAACCTATCCTGGGTCAATGAGGAGTCCTGCTCCACCGCTAGACTCACCTGACCCAAGATGGATAGAAGGCGTACCAACCGATTACTTGGTCTTGTTCGTGATGTCATCTCGACTACAGCGGCCCTGCTTACAGGTCATTGCGTCATGGGTAGACACGCGGAAAGAATGAGGCTCCCTTTCAACGACTTTAGCCGTGGATGCAGGTCCACTGAGGAAGAGGAGACTGTTGTTCACTTTCTCTGCCAGTGCCCGTCTCTTGCTAGGTGTAGATATAGGTTATTTGGCTCCCCATTCCTTGTTAGCTTAACGGAGCTATCATCTATTGACATCAAGGATATAGCTTCGTTCACCAAACTTTCTGGCTGGTTTTCCAGTGCGGGGTAGTCGTGCTTTTGTTGTGCAGACCTTGCGCTGACCAACTTCCTCCTTTTTCTTGATTTTGGTGGAACTTGGTTAGTACAGGGACTGCGTTCACCCGTGGCATCACAACGGGCCGCTATGCGTGCTCAAGTGAGCTTTGTGATATCAGAGCTACCACTCCGACCTAACCTAACCTATCTATGTACGAATATAAGGCGCTTAGCTTTGAAGAACTATAGTATAACCAAAAGCAGTATATCCAGGTCAAGGTCGAGGTTAGTGCAGTCCAATCTGCGGAAGATCCTCAAAGTTCTGTTCTAGGAAATTACATACAAACGGTATTAGAAGTCTGGAAAGGCCAACCATTGTAGGAGGAGGGGAAGTAATTGATGATGCAGAGCACATTGTTTTCGAATGTGCACGCTGGCAGAGCTATCGCTCTGTACTGATGTCAATAATTGGAACGATCGCGGCCGCCAACAATGTCGGGGTTATGATTGCGAGTAGAGAAAATTGGGCCTCAGTGGCGAATTACGTGGAGCGCATTCTAAGACTGAAGAAGACAGATCTTGAGGCTGCACACGTGTTAAATGAAATTGGACCTGGACGAAAGGAATAGTGGAGACACTGAGATGTCTCCTCAACTTTCGAGACGCAATCCGGAAGCGGATATGAGCACGTAGGGGCCAAAGGGCCAAAAGCACTCCACTCCGAAGTAATACCACCGTAGTTACGGAGTGGGCACAACAAGTACACGAGACGAGGAGGGGATTTAGTGGGTGAGGGCCGCACGCACGGAGGATGTGTGGACTTCCTCTATGGTGCGGTTAGGTACATTTAACCCTCCTCGGCGGAAAAAAAAATAAAAAAAACCCATAATAGGATTCTCAAGTGATATTACAGAAGAAGGTGGAGATTGAGGCAGCCTAGCCTGAGGAAAAGCTTTAAAAGCTAGAAGCAGTGCTGCAGTACATTACATACAACGGTATTAGAAGTCTGGAAAGGCCAACCATTGTAGGATCCTTAAGCGATATTAAAGAAGATTTTACGTCCATACCTATATCCACCTTCATCATATACGGTTTAGGAATATATGCCCCATCGGCTATCCAATGACTTGAGTTCCTAGGACCAAAAGAATCTACCAAATTTAATTACAACGTTTTTTATAATCGAATTAAAGGCCAAATCGAAAACATACATTTTAAGCTCTTATAGGGCATAAAACCATACAAACTTGTATTCTGAAATGTACGTCATTTTATTGTGCCCACTGTTTCCTTAATATGAATATAAGAAAATAGAATAGAATATGCTGTCATATGATTTGCTTTCTTTTTCTTTAAACAGATACAATTCTAGGGATGGAATTGCTTTTACGTACGACTACACGTATGAAGTACGACATATTCAGGGTATATTGACACATCCGTTTGGTTGGTTGGAATTTGTAAAGAAACATCACAACAACTAGAACAAACTTTAAAAAACATTGCAACAGGAACATGCAACAAAATACGTAGAAAAAAGTTGACAATCCATCCATCTGTTCTGTTTGTTTACAGTCAAACAAAGACTATAAAAAGTCAAATACACAAGTAAATAGAAAATGTTTTTACAAAAACAAAAACAAAAATAATATAAAATTTAGAAAAACAGGAAAAGGACTATTTTTATTTTATTCAGTTTAAATCGAAACATATGGAATGAATTTGAATGAGTTTTGCTTGTATTAGAAAATAAATTTAATTCCAGTCTATAAATAGTTAATAACCGGAGATACCCGAGGGGGACATACATATGTATATCAACTTTTACATGGGGTCTTATCACACTCGTTCAGAGAAATTCAGGTATACCACTAGGCTCCATTGCATCTACATTCAGATGCCTTAAATAATGAAAACAGTACATCAATTACTCCATTATTGAGCGTTTTCAGAAAGAGCTTTGTGTCTAGATAACGACTGTTGGCAACCCTATTATCCTAGAAACTGTTAGAGTAGACCTCTTGAGCTGAAATAAACAGTACAACGTAAAGAAATAATAAGAAAATGGGGGACGAGAACCCGCCATATGTTGTTTAGTGTGAAGAAAACAATTTTAATTGCTGTTGTTTAATTCAATTGTTATACATACATACGTGGTTGATCATTACAACCTAGCATCTCACACCACTTACGTTGTGTGCGTTAATTTTATACACGACTGGCAGGATCTACAGTTTACTCTCAGAGTTTTTTCTACGTTCACACGACAATCGGATCTTCGCTCCGGAACGACCCGATTCACCATCGGCCAAGGATTGTCAACCAAGCGAAAGCTGTATCAACCGGAAGTTTTTTCCCAAGGGAGATACTTCCAGAGACAACAGTAGAATTGTTACAACAACAACAACAATTCACACCAATTATGTTCTGTCTGTAAATTTTATCCTTGCGTGGCCGGACCTACAGTTTAGAGTAAGATTTTTGAGGAACTTTTCACGGCTAATTTTATTTGCTCCAAAAGTTTTTGCCAGTAGACTTCTGAGAGGCAGTCACCAAAGAAACATTTTTTTAATTTCGTTTTGTTTGAGGTGTCTGACATGTTGGTTTGAACCGAGGCCTTATATCTAATAAGCCAACACCCTACCCACTAAACTACAGATGTCTATTGTTGTCACATCAGACAATACATCAAGGAAGTTTCTGCGTAGAAGTCTTCTCTTGTTATTCGATAATGCCGAATAAAGGGCCAAAATTGTCACACTCACTTCATTATAACAGTCATTGTGTGAAAACCTAAATCGAACAGAGAGTAAAGTGCACTTTCCAACTTTAGTGCCTTTTTTTGCAGGTGGCAACTGTGAAATTTGACAGCTGTCACATATGGTCGTTAAGATTATTAAAAAAATTCTCTATACATAAGAACAATGCATTCATAAATTTCAGAAACTTTGGAATAATTTTCAGTCGAAAAAGTGCATCGAAGGGTCAACCAGCGCCGAAGGGTGGTCAAAAAATTTTATGAATCTGGGTCGCTTATCGATAATAGGACTTCTGTGAGCCAATGTACCGATCGGTCACTTGAAAACATTGCTGTTGTAGAAAAATACAGTGAGCGCCAAAAGTGATTAAACACCACTGAAATAATTCATTTTCTTCGAATAGCGAGAAAAGTAACTGAGAATAGTCGAATAGATTTCCAAAAAAAAAAAGCGTTTATTTATTACTTATAAAATGTTAAAACAAAAACAACAATTTATGATAAAGGAACTTTTTTTTTATAGTTAGGAGCGTAATAGAAAATTTAAAATTATAGTGGGTTTTGACTCACTTATGGTGCTCACTGTACATATATCGTCTAAATTACAGAAACTTCTATTTTTATTCTATTTCTATTTCTCAACAACTTCAAATTTCATGAAGCTCTACGCATCGAATTTTAAATAAAAATTTTCAGCTTCATGAGTACAAAACTCAGCTTTCTCGGGAGCACAAATAAGCAGATTTAAAGCAAATACCGGCAATATATTCAATGGATAGTAAAACAAAGTGATGTCAAAGCCAATTTTGCAGAAATATTCCATCTGAATCCATCTGGATTAGTGAATACACACATTTTTGGGGCACAAGCAACAAATGCCTATGACAACTGTGTTCATGTGGCCTCAACTAAACAGCATGAATCGAAACAATGCGTGGTTTTAACAAAATTACCACACCTCGCATTTTACAATCGATTTACGCGTAGCAACGATTTTCAGAACAAATTATGTAAAGACGCTTTGATGTCGAAAGTCGTGCTTAACGCGTTAATCGACAAGATAATATCAGAAAAATTTTCACGTAGGCCGTGGTAACTTCATTAGATGATTTAGTTTAAAATGTATCAAGGAAACTTAATGTATCACAGGAAAAAAATTTTTTATGCCAAAATTCCCGGTAAAACACTATTTTTTATATCGCACATATGTATGTATATGGCTGACATGGCCTTATATTAAAACTTTTTTCTCGACAAGCCGTGTCAGTCTTATATGTATGTTTGACGCATGCAAACAAGATACAATAAGTATTAAGCTATTGTTTTGAACACAGCGTCGTTTGCGTCGGACGTATGTGATTGACGTGGCGTTCTACCAAATCGGTTAAACATATATGTCTAATATGGCTCATGTAGAACTTCTCAGCGTCAGACACATACATATGACTGACATAGCGATTAACGTGTTAAATGCGTACGATTTTTTTCTTTGGGAGGTCTCGAGTATTTGAGTATAAACCAGAAACAATTCCTAGGCTTAAATCCGAGATTCAACGGGTCATCAGTGAGATTTGTTGTATCTCTGTCGAAACATCATGGAAAACTTCATGAAACGTGTAATGTCCTGCCGTCAGGGCTGCGGTCATTTGACGAATATTTTATTCTGTATTTAAATGGAACATGTCTTATATCTTAAAACATACGTGTTTTTGTATTAAAACGAACACCTACACTCTTTGTCTTACAATACAAGGACACGGCTGGTGATCTCCATTACTAAGTTGGCCTCTTTCAATGCTGACCAATGCCGATAACGCGAATAAGACTGCTTTGTTACACTACAGGCACTTTCTCTTTCTTATCAGCATAAACTCCACTTTTTTATTTTTATTTTTTAATTTCGAAATTAGAACAGTTATTTCTCTTATCTAGCATACCTTTTCAAAAACATTAGCAACACCACCACACCATAAGAGAACCTTTTCCCAGGCAATAAATCAATTTTAGATTGTAAATTGAAAGAACATTAACCGTGTATTTATTTAAATTGACATCCAGGGATGTACATACATATGTATGCGTCCATCATACAGTAATTCAAAATGATGACCCATCATCATCATGACAAAGAACAAACGATACGAAAAGAAAAAAAAATGGAAAAACAAAATTAATCCATCAAAATTACTGAAAATTTATTATCGAACACAGAAAAACCTTTTTATTTAACATGCAGCCTAAAACAACACTGCAATGTTAAAAAGGGGAACCCACAAAAACAAAAATAGAAAAAAAAATAGAAAACAAAAACAACTAATTTTTGATAACATAATAACACTGTGTAAGATCATATTGGTGTTTGTGTATACAATATGTGTTCAATGTTTACTTAAACATTAAAACAGAAAAAAAACTACAATAACGTATCGTAGGAAAAAAGAATGAGAGGCGTTGTGAAAACATCCAGCCAGAATGGAATTTATTTCGTCCGAAATTTTCTGCTACTGATCCTTAACTTCTCTAATCCATATTATTTCTTAATAAAACAATATTGAACCTTATACTATGTTCAGACATGTAGTTTTATTGAGCCAATATTCGATTATTTGAGTACAATATTTTAAGTGTTCAGATATAACATAAGCAATATTCATTTGACAGCTGGTAAACAAAACAGCTGGTTGTTTCAACAACATTGTTTTTATATTGTTTGTCGTTGCTGACATTTCAGTTGTCAAACATCAACAGAAAGTGGTCGGAAAACTGTAATATAATCACTGAACGTACTTATGATAGCGCTGTATTTTATGTTTTACTCAATGTTATAACAATTTGTGTATTTATTGCGCAATTATTAATTGAAATTTTATATGAAATATTGAGCTCAACAATGGCGTTTATTGTTATTATTATTTATCTTTCTTCCCGTCTTCAGAAAAATAATCATACAATCTTTAGTCATTTAATAAATCTAAGCTTTGGAACAAGTTATTCTGAAGTAATACTTAGGTACCCGAAAGCAGTAAGCCTCTGATCGACTTCGAAAGTATAACTAGACCTATATAACTCTGCATAAGCAAGTATTGTACTTTGAATTGCATCCTTCAGCTAATCTCCCCCGGGTGAGTTTTTACTACCTGGTTTTTTTTTTTTATTGTAAAAACATAGATTCGTGGCATGTGAGAATGCTAAAAATGCTCAAAATGTCTGCTGTTCCACCATAAATAGAACCAATAAACAAAGCGTGTTTGGGATTTTTATTACCAAGGATTGTGATTTATGAGATATGTATTTTTGAAATTATCACCAGTGTCACGAAGCACCTTCTTGGCTAAATGGGTATGTCAAATAAAGAATTTTCAAATTTGTTATGAAGAGCAGCCAAGAACTGCCACTGTGATGTGACATCTTGGGAACGCGCTTATTCAATCCAACCAACACTGTGAATACCACATTGTCACATTCAATGGAGCAATGTATTGTGCGTTCATAACTAACTTTTTTTTCTGAAAAAAGAAAGAATTGGACTGGATTGACATGAGGTCCTAACAACACGGTCGCACATGCAATATCTTGGAGCTATTGAGAGGCGATCACCCTCGAAGGAAAAGGTTCCACTTAGGTCAGCATTTAGCCTCATTGTGATACCACAATACATTCAACCATGCTCTAGAAAAAACCATGAGGGCATATAAAATACATCAATTTTTATATCAGAAAACTCTGTAAAAGATGTCAGAAAATGGGGGAGGCAGTAACTTTCGTCTCTTCACGACAAGAGCAGGGCACAAACACATGAGGTAAATGACCCACAGCTACAGGCGAAATCATTAGTCGGAAAACCGAGTCTTTCGGCAAGCCTAACAAAAGTACAGTTGCCCGTAAGACTGGTCATTGTGACATTGTGCCATAGATGGCTACGCGATTTAAGGACAGAAGTGAGTCAGTCCTTTTCTTGCCCATACGTTTACAGCGGAGTCTGGCAATGTTGGATGTACACTCCTGCTAGCAACGACATTAAACCTCCTCGTAAAACGTGCATCTTTCCCATGTCGCGTTTTAGGTTTCGCATTTGTTTCATATCTTTACAAGTCACGTGGATTCAGAAATACATATGTACATAATTGGAAATTACAAACCTTCAGTCGAGATTAATGCCTAGCTGCTCGTGGATTACATTTCTTAATTTTTTTCAGCCATCAGCCTACAACTCATATAAAGTAAGTATGTTTCAAAAGAAAAGAAAACAGTCGCGTTCATAGAATTCACAGAACATTAAGACGACGAAGAAAAGTCAAAAGGTTTAAGAAATGGCTTATCACTATCTCTCCTTTCCTCTCTATCTCTCTCTCTCCTTCTGTGTTAAATATGGAGGCTTGTTATATGGCAATGCAATTAACAACAACAGCAGATAACAAATTTTCATCTCGACTACAATCAGCCATTGGAAACAATATACATACATACTTGAAGACAAAAAAACGAGGGTAGAAAAAATAATTTTTTCTTGAAAGCATGTTTGTTCTTTTCCAATGTTCTTATTGTTGTTGTTATTTTTATATGTGATTAAAATTATCAGCCACTCAAATGTTGTAATAAAAACAAAATAATGTTATAAAGAATGCATATAAAGTGTGGGATACACATTGTTTTTCATCACCGGCAATGCATTTTTCAAATACTTCAAGTGTTTCAAATGTTACGCGTATCAGTGTGAATACGTGTGTGTGTGTTGTTGTTGTTGTAGGTTAAAATTTTCTAATGACCTTTTTTTGGTATTTTTGATTACAATTAACTTTAATACTTTGGACGACCTCATTTCCTGTAGTCATACAATTTAATTCTAAATTGTTTTCTCTTTAAGGAGAGAGGGGAATATAAATCCCCTTCCTTAGTTTCACATTTCAGTCTTGACTATCAAATGTTGTTTATCAATAGAAATTATTCCCTGTACTATTTATTGCTGCTAATAGATGAGAAAATAATGAAGAATGTCACAAACACTCAAATAATTTAAAGGATTGATGAAGAGTGTATGACATTTTATTTACCATCACATGCGTAAATAATATTGTGGAAGGGAAAGTATGCCCTGAAGGGTATGTACAATGTACATACATAAAGCCTAACATATTAAATGTAAGAGTTGCTTACACAAAATGAATGCCACTCTTATAAGGCTTTTAAATTCTCGCATGAAGTCATATCAGTGGCAACTACATTCCCCCATAATAGGATCCTATGAACATCGAACGTAAGCCATAAGTGATTACATTTCAATGGAGAGAAAGAAAACATAGTATAAATGTAGCTTTATATCACTCTTTGAACAGAAGAGGCAAGCTTACTAGATCCCAAATCTGGCGACAAAACATGACCTTTGCCACTGCAATATAACATATCCAAACTAAAGTTTACATACATATATGCACGCAGGCTGCGGTGGTTACTTAAAGGCATTGGTATGAATTCAAAATCAGTAAGATAATGTATGAAAATACGTTTTCTCAGAGTTTGCTAGGCAACATCTTGGGTATCTACGCTTACGTTGGATCTACGCATTTTTGGACTTCTGACAATACTCGCTAAGTTGTCATGGAAATTTAGCAGTAATACTATGTTCACACATGCACTCTTATTGCGTAAATCGCAATAAACGCCATTATTGAGGTCAATATTTCATACAAAATTTCAATTAATTATTGCGCAATAAATACGTAAAGTGTTATAATATTGATTAAAACTTAAAATACAGCGCTGTCCTAAGTACGTTCAGTGAGCATATTACAGTTTCCGAACACTTTCTGTTGATATTTGGCACCTCAAATGTCAACAACGACAAACAAAAACAAGGCTGTTGAAACAACCAGCTGTCAAATGAATATTGCTTATATTATATCTGAACACTTAAAATATTGTACTCAAATAATCGAATATTGGCTCAATGAAAGTGCATGTCTGAACATAGTATAAGGCAGTCGTCAATTAGGTAGAGTTCCTGCCTAACCAAAGGCCATATGAGCCCCATTGTGATACCACACGCTCAAACTGCCGGTTTCCACCAGTGTTCATAACCGACATTTTGTTCAGATCATCTATGTAGTAGGCGCCAAGGAACGTTTTTCTCCTATGAGTTTTAGTGGGTTATCAGACGTTTTCTATTTTCTTCTTGGAACCATTCAAAGCTTCTGATAAAGCGACTCAAACTGTCAATGCCCATAACTAACAGTTCCTTCAGATCATCTATGTAGTAGAGACCGAGTGGTGAGCATGTACCCAATAGGTGAAGAACTATTTGCTTCTCTTCCTCATTTCTATAGCATCTGCAGAAGTCACTTGCCACGTGTCCCAGACCAATGCGTTAAGAATGACTGCTAATAATTCAATGCCCATTAAAAGACAGTTCATTCAGATCATCCATGAAGTAGTGTCCAAGTGCTGAGCATGAACCCAATAGATGAAGAATTGTTTCCTTCCCTTTCTTATTTCTACAGCTTTTTTAGAATTCATTTGACAAGTGCCTCAGGCCAATGCGTTATGCATGACTACCCATAATTCAATGGCTAGTATTATCTTCAGCAACTATACAGAGCGTGCTCCTATGGACTTTAAGCAGATTTTTTAAGCAGCCTTTATCCAACTTTCCAGATTTGCTGTAACTTTCTGCTCGTATTCGAAGCCAAACTCCTTAACTGGATTGTTAATTTTAAGCTTTTAGTTCTTGAAAGAATTTACCAAAGTAGAGAATTCGTGGGAGTATTTGAGGGTTGTGCCATATCTGATCAATTTATCTAACGTTTCCTGGAATATCGCTGTGTTCCAGTACCAAAATGGTATGAACATAATACCACTACACTCTGTTGCTGATATACATATCTAAAATAGTACATACATAATTCGCCATTACAAGCCTTCAGTCAGGATTACGGCCTAGCTTCTCACACCATTCATGTTGTGTGCTTTAATTTTATACTTGAGTGGCGAGACCTACAGTTTAATGTCGACTCCGAATGACAGATTTTGAGTAACTTTTTCATGGCAGGTTTATTTACTCTCAGAGTTTTTGCCAGAAATCTGCTGAGAGGAAGTCGCCGAAGGAATATTTTTTTTTTCTACATCGTTTTGATGTCTGACCTTTCGTATCCCGGGCTTTATATCTAATAAGCGAACACTCTACCTACTAGACTAAGGCGACATTAGCATTAGTATTTTAAAAATTTCATTGTGTATGTATGTCTATGTCTTGGCTATATATCCCCAATTCGATTATAAAATAAACAAATCTTTATAAATTATGATAATCCTGATTGTTATATGTTGAGCATGTGCTTGCTGCTGAGGCAGGCGGCTATTGCTGTAGTTCATCCCTTACAAAATGCTTGAATGCCAGACACAATCTGTCAAAATAGGCTTTGCTAAGGAAATTCCATGAATTTTGTTTATAAGACCGCGTAAGAGTTATAATCCGTATATAATCTTAAATTTCGAATTTCAGGCACGATTATGAGGCGTTTTTTTTTTTGAAGATTTTCAAACTCAAAAAAAAAAATTGTATTAGGTGTAGAGATTTATTTACTTCAGATATAAAAAAAATAATAAAAAAATAAAAAGAAAATAAAAATAAATAAAAAAATAATAAATAAAAAGAATATAAAATGTTATAAAAAAAAATTAAAATGTTATAAAAATAATAAAAATATTCCTGTGTTTATTTATTATTCTGTAATCTATAATCAATAATAATAATAAAAAACCATAAGATACCTAGCATTTCATACATTTAATCACACTTTAATATTTTATTACATGGAATTTTAATGATTTCAGAAAAAAAAATAAAAAAAATAAAGAAAATTACATAGAAAAACATATTCAAAGACCACATGCTGAGGAAAATTAAAAAAAATAGCATTTTAAATAGAAAAGCAACAAAAATAAAATAACACATCATAAAGAAAACGTGAAAAAATACTTATTTCCACATAAAAAATGTTTCATATTGTATCGCATGCTATAAAATTTCTTGAAAAAACTGCCTTTCTTTTAATAGCACCATGAGGCGTTATTATCGACATTGAGTAAATAAAACGAAAAGATGTAGATGTGTTATCTTACTAACTAGTAGCATTAGTTTCTCTCACACACAAAGTGTTTAGTTTACGAGAGTGTATATCAAAACAAAACAAATAATAATTTGTTCCGTAATTTACCATAAAAATGAGACAAGATTGCTCTCTTAATACTCTTTCTCCGTATTATTATGCGGCTAATTTGAGTGTGTGTGTGTGTTGAATTTCATTGTAAACAACTTGAGAGGGCCATTAAATTAATTGGGTTCTCTTGTGTATTTTTATGTGTGAATGTTTACAATATGGTGGTGGCTTCTGAAAATAGTTTTGAGCTTATATGAGATATTAGTTAAGGCAGGGACATATGCCCGGGTAGCTCAGTCGGTAGAGCATTGGACTTTTAATCCAAGGGTCCAGGGTTCAAGTCCCTGCTCGGGCGAGTTCAATATTTTTTTTCTTTTTGTTTAATAATTAAATTTTTTTAATATTAATTCACTTAAATTTTAAAATGATTATTTCCTAACGAAGGTAGGATACTAAAGTGGGTAGAAATTATTGGGCCTGCTTGCCTACATAGGGCTGTACATCAAAAGCACGACTACCCTACACTGGAAAACCAGCCAGAAAGTTTGATGAACGAAGCTATATCCTTGATGTCAATAGTTGATAGCTCCGTTAAGCTAACAAGGAATGGGGAGCCAAATAACCTATATCTACACCTAGCAATAGACGGGCACTGACAAAGAAAGTGGATAACAGTCTCCTCTTCCTCAGCGGATCTGCATTCACGGCAGAAGTCGTTAAATGGGAGCCTCATTCTTTCCGCGTGTCTACCCATAACGCAATGACCTGTGAGCATTGCCACTGTGGTTGAGATGACGTCACGACCAAGACCAAGTAATTGGTCATCAAGGGCCAGGTGAGTCTAGCGGTGGAGCAAGACTCCTCATTGACCCAGGGCAGGTTGGCGTCCCGAAAGACTTTCCGCGCAATGTCTAACTTGACCGAGGCAAGTGGCATACCCAATTCAATTGAAGAGGACTCGGGAAGGAAAGCCTGGCTATCAGAAAAGACCGAGACGCGAGCACCGTCGACGAGGATCCATTGAGCGGCCCGGTAAATTGCCGTCACCTCCGCCTGAAACACGCTGCAGTAGTCCGGCAGACGGAGAGAAATGTTCAGGTCCGGGAGGAGGCTGCTATGTCGTGTTCATGTAAACGTATTGCAAAGAATGACATTAATACTGCAGGTTTAGGGAAATAATTAATTTCAGTTCATTATCGAAATTACAGCCAGCCTATCGTATTAAAATATCTGTTCAGATTTGTTAGCACTCGCTCATAAGATAATACCATAAATTAAAACAATAATAAGATAACATTTCCAGCTTCTTTCCATAGAGAATACCCGCTTAGATTGCTTAGCACTCGCTCATAAGGGAACAAATTGAATCAAGAATAGGATAACGTTCCTAGCTTCGTCCCATAGAGGACATCCGTTTAGATTGCATAGCATTCGCTCATAAGGTAAGAGGATAAATTAGAACAAGAATAGGATAACATTTCTAACTTCTTCCCAGAGGGGACGACTTAAGCAACAAATATCATGGGAATGTCAGGCACTTGGCACAGCACTATGGTCTCAATAGGCAATTGAGTAGCAGAGACCTCTCTCGTACGACAAAATTAATACTCTACAAGACGATCATCCTACCCGCGCTTCTTTATGGCGCAGAGGCGTGGACCCTATTAAGCACTGATGCAGCAGCCTTTAAGAGTATTCGAGAGAAAAGTACTACGTAAGATCTTCGACCAGTACGAGTTGGTGATGATTTCCGCATTCGATCCAAAAGTGAGCTGTGTGAGTTCCTAAACGACATAGACATTGTGCAGCGTATTAATATCCAGAAGCTGCACTGGGTCGGAAAAGGCGTTCGAATGGAAGACGGGTAGTTAATGCGGAGATCTGCGGAAGTCGGCAAAGAGGACGTCCTTGTATCCGTTGGAAGGACTAGATTGAGGAAGCCCTGTAACCGATTGCTGTGACCAACTGGCGTAAACGCGCAATCAGCAGAGGCGCCTGGAATATTGTGCTGCCGCAGGCCGAAATCCATTAATCCGATTGTTATGGCCAATTAAGTAAGTAAGTAAGTACGTCAGGCACTTAGCCTTTGTTGAAAAAGACACAATCAGCAAAATTTACTCACCACTACACCTAATATACACTGCTGTTCAATAAAATAGATTCACCATGATCAACATCTTGCAATTAATTAAAGAAGAGTAACGCTTCAAATTTTTGAAATGTATCGGAATTATATTCATAAGAGGCCAGTAAACAAAGTGCAGTTACTTTTTTACATATACTCCATTGCATAAGAGATGTCTAGTAAACTTTTCGAAGAGCAGGTGAATCTATTTTTTTGAACAGCAGTGTATGTCCACAGAGGACATTGTATCTAAGCAAAGACAGATGGCCCTGCTTGACTTGAAAAGCTTTATAAAAACAAGGGGGTTAAAGGACTGATTATAAGAACAAATCCAAAACTCTCTTAGGACAGTTAGTCCACCTCTATGGTCCTACATAATTTGGGAATGGCATAAGTATTAATGTGGCGTGGAATTAATTATGGACCAATTATTCCTAAAAACAATGATTTAAGTCAAATACTTAAATTGCTTTCACTTAAATCAGTTGTTTACCCGTATTAAATAATTTTCTGCCTCAAGAAAGCCTTGTCTGCCATCTAACCATGCATGCAGACTCACACAAACATAATTATTGCAATTATAGTAATAATTGAATTAAAAAAGAAAGTATAATTGTTTCTAAAATAAATCGAAAAAATAAAACTCCTAGTGAAAGCTGTCGTTAAATTTATGCCAATAAACATATTGAAAAACTAAATAGTCAGACGAAGACGGAGACAGACAGACAGACACACAAGAATGAATAACAAAAAAACAAAATGGCAGGAAGAAACGAAAATTTAATTTCAGAATTTCCATATTTACCAACTGGAAACAATTTGATCAGTAAGAAAAACAGACAAAAACCAACAACAACGACAATAACAACAGCATGGGAAATTGCCAAAAGCCATTTCATGGCATATCATACCCCGCAATGGTTATGTGAACAGATGGATGGATGGCGAATGAATGTGGATGGACGGATGGATAGATGAATGTCTGTCTGTGCAGAGAATAACCCCATAGATGGATGGTTGCATAGTACGATGAGTATTATTTACTCTTTTGTCCGTAAATAAATTTGATATCATAACAATAACAAAAACAACAAATACATTAATATGTTGTAGCAAGTCTTTTGGGAGAATTCGAACAGCAGAGAATTTAAATAACTGAAAACAACCCAGAAATAACAACAAAATGTGTCAAGTTTAATATTGCTAATAAGGAGAAGTATACCCAAGAGTTGTTTGCCTACACTTGTGAAAGTTATGATTTAACAGGAATATATAATCGATAATAATCGATGGTATAACATCAATCATAAATGTAAATACTATTGGAAGTAAGCAAAGTTAACATAACATAACATACATAATTGGCTATTACAACCCTTCAGTCAGGATTACCGGCCTACAACATCACTCATGTTGTGTCCCTTAATTTTATACTTGAGTGGCGGGACCTACAGTTTCAAGTCGAGTCCGAACAACAGATTTTTGAGAAGAACTTCATGGCAATTTTATTTACTCTCAGAGTTTTTGTCAGAAATCTGCTGAGAGGAAGTCGCCGAAGAAATATTTTTTCATATTTCGTTTTGATGTCTGACCGGGGATTTGAACCGTGTGTTCGCGACTGACAAGCCAACACACTACCTACTAGACTACGGCGACTCCGCAAAGTTAGAATTTAAAATTCACGAAAATAGCTAGGATAGGAAGAACTAACAGTTTCATTAATGTGAGCACTACTATATTCCTCTACGACTGATCGACAAAATTTTTTTTACATTTTGTTTGGACCAGGGCTTCATAAACCGCTTAAATTTAATCTGATTGGTCTACTATAAACATAAGGCTGTCATTTTTCGATGCCTAGGAACAAATACTCCTCGAGAGTATATCTTAGATTGTTGTATTAAAATTTTTTACAAAAGATGGCACTGAGTGACTAACCTGTGATATTCATTGTCGATGGGTGTCTATCAGAGATCTGCAAAAAATCGTACTCCGCAAAAATTAGTACTCATAAGTACTCATGAAATTTTGAGTATTATTGAGTCAACAGTATTGAAATTCAACTACTCTGATTCATTCGTACTCACTACAACATTGATTTATAAGTACAGGTTGCAATGAGTATGAGTACAACGTTGACATCAAACTCATAACGTTCGAAATATGTTTGATTCATACGCCTATTCATTCAGATTCATAAATTTAGAAAAATACTTATAATACTCATAAATGATTCGAGTGATTCGAATTATTCATCAAAATTTAAAGTCTCCGTTGTTGTTGCATTTAAAAAAAAAAACCAACAAGCAAAGCAAATACACAACCTTATAGTGAGTATTGTAGTGTTCGTACGCATATCATACTTATTTTGTGATTCTTGTAAATGTTGAGTAAAGCAGAGTCGAAATCAACAACATCATGCGTATTGTTAAGGATGAGTACGATGAGTATTTCTAAATTTGAATATGAGTAGTATGAGTATGATATGAAAAGAAGTATGAATGCGTATAGGTATCAGAAATTATGAGTATGATTCGAATCTACTCATCTTTTTGAATGCTCATTGCTAAACTCTCAGGCAACTTTTGAATCGAATATACATAGTTTTTCATGTAGTCCCAGATTCGAACCTCAGGCATCTTAATCACTCATATCGCCAACTAGTAATTATTATTGAATATTCAGACAGAGAGGCAGTTGTAAGTGACTTGGAGATTTTAATAATATATGCAGCCTAATCACAGAATATCGAGCTACTCTAAATATTAACGATAATCTAGTCCCTGAAAGCTAGCAAAGGTATCGGGATTGTTTCTATTGGATAATGATCTTATGTTTCGGATTGCATTTGCCACGCCTTAAATAGAGTTTGATTAAACACTTCGGGTGCAAAAAAACTCATCAAATAGTATTGATTAAATGCCATTGGCAAATAGAGGCTTAGCGAGATAACTTTTTTGGAGGATACTAGTTGGCTGTGTTCCTATCACGATGGTCCTTTAAAGGTTGGAACCAACAGTACTGTTTCTTGTGATTTTATGGTCCCTTACGAATATGCCATAAGGGAGTAATCCTAACAAACAAACAATCTGGATTTGTCAGGACTCATCTTGATTTATTTAGCTTCTAATACAAAACTAAAGTTTGTATTTAAATAGCCTAGCTTCCTAATAGCATTCGACTTCAATAAATAAATTCCCCTTCATGGTTCATATGAAAATGAATTTTATTTAATAACACGATAAAGTTCATCTCTCTTCTTGGCAACGCGTTAATTTGAAAAAAAATGAATCCTAAGTCGACCTAATATTAAAGGGCCAGAATTACAATGAGGTTACCTTCCCCTTTGTTATGTTACGGAATGAAGTATAGAAGAAAAACGAAGTTAAAATATAATTAACCATAAATTGATTATGGGTTGTATAAAATAATACAACAACAACAACGACAACAACACCAACACTAATGACTATAATAAAAAAATTTGAACTTCCAACTCATGTATCGAGGTAAACGAATAGTTTATATAAAATGATGAAATTTAATTACGGGAAAAATATTGTATTTATATATACATAAAAAACATAATACAGGGTGCCGACAAACGCTTTAAAAACTAAGTAACGATCCTAAGTTTATGCTATTGTGCAAAAAGAATTGGTAAACGATCAAAAACGTTCCTTCGAACGGTTAGCAAAACGTTTTGAATAGCAGAAGTGATTCACATGCAATTTGCTGATTAACCCATAAAATACTATGAGATGGTAGGAAAATTCGATGGAGTAATGAAATGACAACAAAATGATGTATTTTTCGCAACCAGTGTGGTGGTACGCAAGACAACAATTTTCTTTGGAGGCAGTTTCTATCAGGATAGCGAAATGAGAACTGGAATGATATTTTGATCTCCAAATCTGTTCAGGATCTAATTATCTATACCGTTCCAAAAACGCAGGTGCAATTGTAATTTTGAAAGTGACGCTTGCTTAGCACGCAACAAAATGTTAGGAATTTGCATCTGAGAAAGGATGAGGTAAAAGATTACCTAAATACTCATATCAGAATCCCCGAAGTCTACCCCTTAGAACTAAGCTGGTTAGTTTCCTTATGTGGTACGATTTAGGGAGTTCAATAGGATAAGCTGAGTACTGTGTACTTTGTATTCATAACATACATGCATATATAATTGGTGAGGATTACGACCTAGCTTCTCGCAACACCTCAGTTGTGTGTACTAATTTTATGCATGAGTGGCGGGCCCCAATAGTTTAAAGTTGACTCCGAACGAGAAACTCCTTGACAAACTTTTCATGGCCATTTTCTATTTACTCTCAGATTCTTTCTGCTGAGAGCAAGCCGTCGAAGAAATATTTTTTCATATTTCATTTTGATGGAGATTGCCTGAACTGGGGTTTGAACCGTCGTCTCATGGTCTAATCAGCTAAAACACTACCTACCAGACTATGGCGACATTATTTACCAGGCGAATAAAGATTCCGAATTTCAGGCATCCTAAAATATATTGGCACTCATGTGTAAAATCAAAAGAAATGTGTTTGAAAGGAAATGAATCCTGATTAGTATCGAACACCATCACACAAAACACTACAGATATTCATCAACAAGTGCCTCAGAATCATATGCAAGACATTCTTGCCTAATAACATCAGCAACAATGATCTCTATAACCTTTCCAACGAGGAACAAATAAAACATAGCAAATGGAGATGGTTCGGCCATACTATAAGAATGAATCTTTATAGTATAACAAGAATGGCACTTGAGTAAAATCCTCAAGGCTCAAGAAGTCGTGGCCGGCCAAGGAACATCTGGATACATTCCATACTGAAAGCTCTAGGGCAGCGCATTCTTATATGGGAAACGCAAAAATAACAGCAGCAAATCGTATAAAATGGAAATAAATTGTAGAAGCCATAGGCTCTTAAGAGGGGTAATGAATTGCAGCTCTTGCATCATATTAAGGAATTCAGCACTCAAGACCGACAAATGGTTTTCTGTGCCTGTCGTTAACCATGCTATTCGTGCTAAGGACTAAAGCCCAATAATGGACTCTGGCTATAAAGGGCATGTTGCCTTCCCATTGCACATTAACACCTCTCGGTTATTAAGGTTGATATCTGTACTAAGCGGGTGCTGGTGAATTTAAATTTAACAAGCCGCTGTCATGGACCCTATTAAGCACTGATGCCGTAGCCTTGAGAGTATTCGAGAGAAAAGTACTACGTAAATCCTCGGTCCAGTACGAGTTGGCGAAGATTTCCGCATTCGATCCAACAGTGAGCTGTATAAGCTCCTCAACAACATAGACGTTGTGCAGCGTATAAATATACAGCGGCTGCGCTGGCTCGGCCATGTCCTTCGAATGGAGAAGGATGCTCCGGCGAGACGGGTTTTAATGCGGGGATCTGCGGAAGTCGGCGAAGAGGACGACCTTGTATCCGTTGGAAGGACCGATTGGTGTGACCAACTGGCGTAGGCGCGCAAAAAGCAGAGGCGCCTGGGAGAATGTGTTGTGGCAGGCCGAAATCCATTAGTCGGGTTGTTATGGCCAATTAAGAAGGTAAAGTAAGCCGCTGTCAGTGCTTTGACGACATTGAAGTGGAACGGCTAGTTGTTAAGTTCGATTATGGCATACAATCTCTCATGACACCTCCGTGATAACATATACTGGTACAGGTAACGTCCTCGCTACAGGTATTTCAATGTGACAAAATGGATTGAGGTTAAAAAGAGCTTTTTGCAGTTCGTGTGATGTAAACACTGAAAGTGTAAGTCATCGATAGTGCACGTCACGGGCAGCAACGTTAACCACCTCACGAATTGTATCCACTTTTTTGAATACCCCGTACTAAATAAATTCGATTTCACCTGAACAAGTGAAGTGAAAATAGTAGTTTAGGCGTTGAATGTCCCCACTATTCACACAACAATTTGCAGCAACAACAACAAGCGACTGAATGAATCGAGTGAGTAATCGCTAAAAGGTATTTCGAAACTATTAACAACAAAAACAACAACCAGCTACTATCTTCAACCGTAATAAAATGTAAGAAATGCAACAACATTTGAGGAGGCAACAACACATCGTCAGGCAAACTCGCCAACATTTATTTTGAACAATTTTGAGACACTGACAGACACAGACTGACTGTGTTATCAGTTCTTGCAACCTAAAAGTATTATTTATATGCTGCAGTCAGTGGCTGTAGCAAATTGTTACTCAAACACACGCAGACACATTATGACTATGTGGTACGCCCTAAATATGCCGTTTGAGCCGAACTGAATACCGTATCGTCAGTTTTAAAGCTTGAGAAAAAGTGTTTTTTTTTTTTGTTGTGTTTGTTTTTGGCCAACAAGTTCATGCAACTCAAACCGGAAATGGGGTGGATGCCAAACTGATTGAATCAACTTTAAAATATTTGTTGCTATTCTACGTTATTTTAGTGAGTGATAGTAGTGGCAATGGTAGTGGTGGTAGTGTTAGTTAGGCTTAAGCCATCAATAGCTGTTGTGTTGTTGTTGTTGTAAAAAAGAAAGACGATTAATGCTGCCCATGTGCTGCTGCCTGGGGAAATTGAAACAATATGGAGAAGTGGAGGGGAGAAAAAAAAGTTGACAACAAAAAAATTTTTTTTAATTCGCCTTTACTTTACAAGCATTGACTCATACATGCGTTTAACGAGTATGAGAGTTAAAGCAGGCAGGCAGGTATTACTAGACTTTGATTTTTATGGGCTCTTCAATCTTTACATTATTATTAAAATAAAAAACAACGCAATAAACTTTGTTCTCACACACTGAAATTTTTATGTTATTCGTCATTTTGTTCGAGCAAGAATTATGTTCATGGCTTTTGAAGGAAAATATACGAGCTTGCTTACCTCTTCTAAGATTCGTGACACATTTTAAGAAATGAATTTTCAATCACTTACCTGAAAGAAAAAAAACGAAAACAGTCGATATTAATTAAATTTGATTAATTTGTGTAAAAATAAATGAGGAAATTAATATAAAATAAAAGAAAACTGTAATATTACGGAAAATTTAAAACACTCCAGCAAACAATTTAAATACAAAAATAAATAAAAATCTATAAAAACATAGTGAAATTGATTTTGGTTCATCAATGCGAAAATTCTGCATAATCACGGAGTGGGGTTAGGTCGACGTTTAGGGCCGTTTTACTACATACGTACATACATACATAATTGGTCATTACAACCCTTCAATCTGCTTCACACACTACTTATGTTAAAGGCGGACTTTACTTCATGGGCAACAGAAGGGGTTTGTGACGTATTACATACTAGACTCACACTAGTATGGAAAAGAACGCACAATTGCGTTTCAAACGGGCTTCTGTCTTATTTGAAGAATTGCTGATAGAATTGGCATTCCATCGAATAATTTCTGCCTCAGATATAGGTCTGAAGAGGAGGAAGAGACTATCTTTCGCCTTATGTGTTATTGTCCTGAGCGTTCTATTATCGGTGGTGGTTTAAACCTTTAATTTTCTGTCATCCTTAGCAGGACTCCTCAATCCAAGGATTGCGGAAATAAAAAGGCTTATTTTGGAGTCAAGTTGTTTTCCTACAGGAAATGTTTGATCCTCGGGTTGCAAATTAATTGTGGTAAGAAAACGTCGAAGAAGCGTGCGTTCCCTTCTAGGGTGCCAACTACGAGTTATCTCGTACTCACTAAGCCTGCCATATTTGTGTAGCTGCGAATAAAACCGTTTTATATCAGTGCTAGTATCGATAAATCGCTTCTGGGAAAAAAACAAAAAATCAATGTTGGCTTGCGTGGTCAGATACATAGTATTTCTAAGGCAATTGGAGCACATATGTATGTATGCTTTGTAATGTGTAGAAGATTGTGTGCTCTATACCGGCTCAGGCGAGTTCATGACTTCATCGTCCTGGAACTCATGTCTTCGTCCGCTAGAAGCTGAGCGATTATTAACCCCACTCTCATCCAATATTTTGTAGATCTCGAGCAGTAGAATACAAAGAATTTCATCTTCATCTTAACGAGTTGGTACACCCAAGATTTTTCTTCCTGATTATTTTAATTTAAAATAAAAAATCAAGATGTTTTATACCTATTTTGAAACCCTGTACCACTTTGGAAGATCATGCTGCTTAACCTCTTAGGAAAGAGTAGGTCCCCATCACTGTATAAAATACAAAAACCCAGTCGCCAACTAACTGAAGGTTGCACACTATTATATTAAATGACTTAAATGCCTAATTTTCATCAAGGCTACCTAGCGTAATGCCACTTTCAAACTTAAACATGGTAAAACGAATGGTGAAACTGATTACAAACATGTGGCAAGTCTGTGTCTTATTAACATTATTATTATTACCTAAAAATGCTCTTAGCTGGAGGATAATGTGTTTTATCACAGCTGTCTGTCTGTCATCTTACATCGTCTGAGTGCGAAGTGGATGACCTTTATCAAACAAAAGATCTGCTATTTGTATAACTGTACATTTTAATTGTAACTTTTAGCAGATGTCAATAATTTTAATTCCGAAATTGAAACACATTCCAATGAATTCTTTACTCTCTCTCTTTTTTTTAAATTATTGATTATGACCTGAATAAAACGAGCAACAATGCTCGTGTCATATGATTCAATAACGAACATTTGAATGCCTTCTGAGTTTGTGTTCTTTTTTTTATTGCATTTCGAAATTTTAAATCAAATGTCAATGTGCAACGAAAAACCGTTATTCATGAGCGTTATTAATGACAGGCAGGCAAAAAAAAGAAAACCAGAACAGAAAGAAACAAACAACCAAAACCCTGATTTAACCCCAATTTAAGAAGAAGATTAATTTATTTATTTATATTTGTTTCGTTTAGTTTTCATTTTTATTTTTGTCATCACTTTAGACAACAACAAAAAAGACGGAGAATGTTAAAAATTAAAATCGAATAAAAATTCCTTGAAATCTTGAAATGATATTAAAACGAATGTAACAAAAATGCTGACGATTTTATGTGCTGCTTGCCCTACCAAATGTTGTGTAGAGTGTTCAAATATGTGATAGGGTTTGTAACATCTTGCAGGCTTATTTTGAAACCAGTCATACTAGATTCTATCGATCCATATCCAATGCTTTTCTTAAGTCATATGAAACGTAACTGTTTATTTAGTTTTGATCTCTGTTAAGATGATAATTCGATTTGATTTATTATCCTATCCTCTGAGGCATGTTCTTGTCACTATTGATAAGAATTGTTGGCTGACTTCCTTTCTCTCTCTCTCTTTTACATACGCAAACCCAAGAATCACAACAGTTCGGTTGACATGATATAAACTATCATATCATGGGAAGTGGGCTAATATGTCAGAGTAGAGGTTGTGGGTTGGGTTCCTAACACGTAGTCTGTTACACAAAATGTAAATTGAGGAATTGGACGATTGGGAGACTATTTGATTATTTGAAGTCGTATTAGACGTAAAGCCCGGGTTCAAACCCCAGCTCAGACATCAAAAAGAAATACGAAAAAAATATTTCTTGGGCGACATCCTCTCAGCAGATGTCTGGCAAAAACTCTGAGAGTAAATAAAATTGCCATGAAAAAGTTTCTCAAAAAACTGTCGTCCCACTTTAACTGTAGGTACCGCCGCTCATGTATAAAAAATTAACAAACACAACATGAGTGGTGTTGAGAAGCTAGGCCGTAGTCCGTACTGAGGGGTTGTAATGGCCAATTATGTATGTATGTCTGTTAAAAAAATCAGTTGAGGACTTCTTCCACACAAAAAACTTTTTCTTTTACTGTCCTAATTCCAATATATTCCAAGTATCCTGAAGCAGTTCATGTGCTCTATAATCAACCAATTCAGTAGAAATCATAAAAAATGTAATCATGGTTTGCGAACTTAAAAAATGGAGAGGCTTCAGTTCACTTTAAGTAAGTTTAGATAGTGCCTAACCCCCGCTCTCAAAGAAAACATCACAAAGAGACCAAGTGGAAGTGGCACCTGAGAAAGAATGGTACTTAATATCCAAAGGTTCCTCGCCACTATCCTCAATAAATATCTCCCAAGGACATTGTTTCTAGAATTACTGAAGTAGACCAAACACCAATATGGGGAAGGTGGAGCAATCGTATGATTCATAAAGAGAAAGGAATAATTATGTATACCTTGCGAGCTTCTTTTATTAGAAAAAAATGGTGAGATTAGGTGAAAGTCCAAATCGATATCCATCAAAGAAAAAAGTCTACATACACCACTGATTTTTATCAAATTGAAAAGGATATTACAGCGTTGTTTAAGGCATTTACAATCAAGAATGTTTGAAGAACAAAACCAATATGGAAAAATATGACATAGAAATTATGGACGAAAAAATAAAAATTAGCGAAAAAAAGTCACCGTTGTATGTAGACTTTTTTCTTTGACTGTACAAAAATGGATCAATAAGTCTGCGTGACTTTGAATCTCCATTCTTTTAACCGACAAAACCGTGGAATAAACTAATGACAATGAAGTCGATTTTATTCGGTAAGATTCCGACAACCCCTTTAACCCATTAGGAACTTGGGCAATCTTTTAACCTGTCATGGAAACAAACAAAAAATTGGCATAGAGAAAAATGAATAATTGCTGTACTTTCAAGATTTCCAAGATAATTTCAAAAACGTCTCCGAACTTTGGAATGATACAAGAACAAGATATCATTAAAACAAACAACAAATGGCGCAGAGAAAAGTGAATAATCTCTGTACTTTAAAGATTTCCAAGATAATTTCAAAACTTTTTCCTTAGTATAGATAGACTCTGATTTTTAATTAATTTCCCTTGTGGGGAAATGATGTCTAACAATTAGCAGCTATTTCCATACAATGTTATTCAGTCTTAAGAAAGAATCAAACTCTGAAATCCTGTAGAAATCAGAGATTCCGCGATCACTGCAGAATACTTTTCTACTTGCGCCGTCGTATTAAATACTTTGTTTCACCTAATTTTCTTCAGATGCAACATGAGTCGAATCATTGCGATGTTAAGATTCAAGGCATACTTTAGAAGTTTTGCTATATTATGTTGTATGTGTAGAGTATCAGTGACGCTCACTATATCCTCCCCGCTATGTTCAAAATAACTTCTTTTTTTTACCAATTTATAAGGAAAACGAAGAAAGAGAGGTAGTGATGGACGGGCATTACGAGTATATTAACATCATACAATTTGTACCACACAATGATCGTAAAAAAATAAATGGAAGTGTTTGCAGTCGATTTTATGTTGGTCATTAAAACAACAATAAGTCAACAAACTTGGTCTTCTTCTGTCTCTCTCTTTTGTTTCTCTTAAATAATAATAAAAAAACAAATGTTATCAAACAATAAAATACGAACATTTTTAAATGACAAATTTGTTAAGAACAAGAATTAAAAAAGGCAATAGAAATCCGTTTATGAAACACTCACTCAAAAAAGGCTAATCAACAACTGAATTTTTACAGGCGAATAAATTCATTTCGATTAGTTAATTATGAAATGAATGAAATCGAAAAGAAAGTGACAAAATGTAGTTGCTTGTGTTGATTATTTAAGAGTTCAAATCCATACAGTCGCCACCACAATTGGGCAATTCACATAACTTTGTATCGTGTATGTTGTATTGAATACATTTGTTTGTTTGTGAACGCTCAATGTTATGCTGTATTGTGTATTTCGTGGCATTCAAACAACACAACTTTTAAAAAGCATATGAAAACATATATGTACACATTTTTTTCATTCACACAATTTTATAGCACGAAACCAATAAAAACATATGGAAAAAATGTGTATAAGTGTATCGGATTTTTATATGAAAATTATCAACAACAAGCATACATTGTTGTATATTCGTCCAACAATACAATGAATACAACGATACAAGGGCTTGTGTGAATTGACCAAATATACATTTTTAAATTGGAAATCATTTTATTGCTATACTAGCTCTATCCTGCGCGCGTTGCTGCGCCACCAACTAAAATAAATATGAAGAACAGACATTACACAAATATTCAATTAATTTTGAATCATTTTATTGATTTTCTTTCCCTTTGTCCAGATGATTCAGACGAACAGGCATCCATTCTCAATGCTCGTTGCCCGTCTGATTCTGAGGCTAGTAATGCTCTTTTCATCCATGCTTGAGGTGTAGGTCGACCAATTGCTTGTCGCTTTGGAGGCATTATTGCTCGGGACATGAAAAATGCGAATTGAACCCAATAGCATTTTTAAAAATTTTCCAAAATTATAATGTTTCAAATTTGTGATTGATATTTTACGGGAATCAGTTATACTAAATGTTATTAAAATCATAAATGATTAATCTAAAACGTCTGGTATTTGTCCGATCAACACATGATCAAATGCATAGTTTACAATTCAATTCATTTTGAATAATTCTCACTGGCGCCATCTATCGGAAATTAATCGCTCCAACTTAGAAACCTACGTCGATTTATGCGCAACAACTTTGCTAAAGATCATATCATCATCAAATGGACAGTTTACGATTTAATTCATTTTGAGAAAATTTCAGTGGCGCCATCTGTCGGAAATTGGTCATACCAACTTATAAAACTTCGTCGACTCATGCGCAATAATTTTGCTAAAGATCATAACACGATTAAATGCACAGTTTACGATTTAATCATTTTTAGCAATTTTCAGTGGCGCCACCTGTCGGAAATTGGTCATACCAACGTAGAAACCCTCCCGGGGGAGGGTAACATGATCAAATGCATAGTTTACGATTCTATAAGTTATATACAAACAAACATTCGTTTTTATTTTATTGCTACATTTACTAGGTAGCCCTTAAAGCATTTTCAGGCTACCTAACCGACTATAGAATTTTCAATTTTTCAAATAATAAATCCACATGTAAGTCACATATTTTTAATTTGTATTAAAAATCTTTACAAAAATTATATAAAATTTCCTTTTTTTATTCAATCAAAATATTGACACATTACAATACAAATAAATTGTTAAACCAAAATATCATTATCAACATGATCAACATGTCCCTTCTGTGTGATCATAATAGTCATCAAAACATTATTAATCGACTATTGAGAATGATCGAAAATGTTGTGGCGCAAAAGATGATTCATTGACGATAAAAGATTCTAAGAAAACAAACACACACACACTGTTTATGGGCAAAAAGATTATAAACTCATAAATAAAAAACATATATTGTATCTGAATTAAAAACATGCGATACGGATAGCCATTGTCTCTTCGGCTAAACGCTTTTGTGGTTTAATTAGGCGTGTTCATCACATCAATATACCATAATAATGAATAATGAATGCCATAAATGTTATTTAAATAAATATTTTGCGTATCTTTTATTGAAACAAACAATTCTTAGCTTCATTTAGGCAATCACACACGAGAACAATTATGCTGGCACAAAATGGCAGCTTGTAGGCAAGAGAGCTGAGGAGAATGGTTTTTTGCTGGCATAATTTGTGAACCAGCTTCTACCCCGCACATACCAATACATAAACAACACAAAACCAATACGCATACATTTATTGTATCGAACATATTTATACGATGTTCAGACATGCACTTTTATTGAGCCAATATTCTTTTATTTGAGTACAATATTTTAAGTGTTCAGATATAATATAAGCAATATTCATTTGATAGCTGATAAACAAAGCAGCTGGTTGTTTCAACAGCATTGTTTTCATTTTATTTTTATTTTGTTTGTCGTTGTTGACATTTGAGTTGTCAAATAACGACAGAAAGTATTCGGAAAACTGTAATATGCTCACTGAACGTACTTATGACAGTGCTGTATTTTAAGTTTTAATCAATATTATAACAATTTGCGTATTAATTGCGCAATAATTAATTGAAATTGTATATGAATAATGGCGTTTATTGCGATTTACGCAATAAGCGTGCATGCGTGAACATAGTAATAGTCTTTCGTTGTGCGTTGAGTAGTGAACTAATACACACAAAGCAGAGTAGATGTAACACAATGTTATGCCAGATGAAATACTCTGGTGTGTGACTGAAACAACAAAAATTGTGCGGCTTAAAAAATAGTCTCGTGTGTGATAGCGCATTGGTAATATTTTATGGAGGCGGTAGAGTAAACGATTTTTTATTTTAACATTTGATTTAATAGCACTCTGTATTATTGAGGGAACAGCCTAAGACTGCGACATTCAAAGCATTTTTTATGCAAATTTAAGAAAGAAAATTTAAGAAAGCAACTTAAAAACCCAACTACAAAAGAGACTCATTAAAAACTAGCATAAAAGTTTAAAAGGAAAATGTATTTAAAGTTCTATGAAACATAAATTTAAAAGAAATAAAATTGGAATTCTCAAACACTAAGTAAAAGCCTGCGGCTTAATAATGCTGCAGAGTCCAAAAATCCCTCAACAAATGCTTGAATTGCAAAATGAAAAAAAAAACATTAAAAGGCTTAAAGGCTTAAAGATTGAAGCGAAAGGAAAACTTATGATGTTGGAGATCTATAGAAAATATGTATATTTTCTTTCATTACACACTAAAAAAGAAAAGAGTGAAAAAAGAAAGTCGCTTTTGATGTCCTTAGAATAAATTAAAAAACCGACAAACGGATGCATCAAACAGAGAAAAGTATAATAAAGATGGCCTCTCTCAAAAAAAAGGGAAACCAGTTATTATATTTATTCAAAAGAAATTTTAAAAATTCCACAATTAATGTAAGATGAAGTAAGCGAACAATAGACTCTTAGTGATAGGTTAAATGGCGGGCTCTCCTTGAATAATAAAGGCAAATTTCAGGCCTAATTTTTCTAACATTTTTTCAACATGGTTTTCGAATTTTGTAAATTAAGAGAAACTATCAAGCTCCTAACGTCTGATCACCCAATAATGAATATGTTGAGGCAGAGCCAACCTTTTGGGAAAGCGTAAGATATAGCGAAGTTCCATAGACAGCATCCCTATTAGCCTGATAACTGCTACAACAGACTAATCACATTATTAAATGGAACGCTTGACAATTAAAGTTGAAACGCATCACAATTTTTAAAGAGGCAAAAAGAAAAATAAATTCTGTCCTGACACTTTTAAGCGTTGCGACATTTGGAGTATGCCCCGGAGTGTTTAATTCGGACAGTTGGGCAATTAATCCCGCAAACACAATCATGTATTGTAAACCCAACAATCGAAATGAATCCAGTTCAATTCCCCCAGGAAATTGTTTTATAGCACCAGTGTTTAAAGTACAATATTTTGTACGTATTTGATCTTATAATATAGAATGAGGCCACCACATAATACGGTGTTCAGATATGCACCTTTATTGCGTAAATTGCAATAAACGATATTATTCAGTTCAATATTGCATATAAAGTTTCAATTAATTATTGCGCAATAAATACGTAAATTGTTATAATATTGAGTAATACGTAAAATACAGCACTGTTATAAGTAGGTTCAGTGCGCATATTACAATTAACCGAACATTTTCTGTTGATATTTGATAACTCAAATGTCAACAACGTCAAACAAAAAAAAAGAAACAATATTGTTCAAACAACCAGCTGTTTTGTTTACCAGCTGTTAAATGAATATTGAATAAGCAGCTGAACTGCGTATATTGTTATGTCTGAACATTTAAAATATTGTACTCAATAAACCGAATATGGACTCAATAAAAGTGCATATCTGAACATAGTATTAGTTTCGTAAATAAGTCTTTCAGGTCCATTAACCCATGGGGCTTAAGGCAACATAAACGTATCCAGCAGTGAAAAGAAACAGGAACACTCCTCTTAAGCCGATAATAGTGGTAAAAAATTCTGAAGTTCGATTTCAAGAGCAATATGAATAAATGTAACCTAGTAATCCCTGCAAGCGAAACGTGAAATGAAGTTCCTATTTTCTGTATTCGAATCTGAACTCATAGAATTTTTGAGCTTAGGGAGAATAGCAGTTTATTACTGACAGTGTTTTTAAGAACACAGTGTTACAGTATAGATCAGCAATTTAAGAAGGAATCATGAAAATACAGCATATCTGCGTAATTGACTTATGTCATGGAAAAAATTACACATCCCTGCATGGGTTTTACAAAAAAGATGGCTCCAGGTGTTTCCGAAGGCATTTCGCGCACTGAACAAAGGGGGTTGAAACCCCTAAAAATAGCGTTTTTAGCCATTTTTGTAAAATTGTAGAGCTAAACACTGACGTGCTATTACCATCGCTATTGTCAAAAATTGAGAATTGATCTTTGCTCTTTAAAATGAGCCCAAAGCCAAATTGTTTGCAAGCACCTTTAAAGTAGGAGGTGGGTTTATGTCAAGGGGTGCAAGAGAAAAAGAAACGCATTACGGAGGTCCTTAAAAATTAATCAGATTTACTTGAAAATTGTTACTCAAGGGTTTTTGGGGTCGCTGATGACAGATCTTCATTCAGATTTAAAAAATTCAAAATGGTGGATCCAATATGGCGGTCGAGGTTTATAATAACTAATCAGATTTAGTTGAAAATTTGCCTTCGGAAACACCTGAAGCTATCTTATTTGCACAAAAAAAGTTCAAATTTGCAGGGCTGTGTTATCTTCATAGAAGCAGCAGCAAATCAAACGATAAACGTCCACCATGTAATTAAGGAAATGGTCAGATGAAAGAAAGGTCGTCTCGGTAAAAGGGGTACAAACTTTTATAAGCAGAAATTGTTGAACCTAAAATGACTTTTGTAGTATGCCTGTGAATGTTTGAACAAGTTTCTAATAGTGTTGGCACATTTTGTTTAAAATGGGACCAGAATCCACAATACATAAAGACTTTGGAAGAAAATGTGAATGAAGAAAAACATATGTATGTAAGTAAGTACATGTCCGGTTGACATACAACCTAAATAACTAACAATAAATATTTAAAGAAATATGTAAAGGGTGTTTTTATAGAGGTATAGAACTTTAAGTTGGCATTACTTTTCAATATGGCGACCGATTTAACAGCTGTCAAGTGATTTATTCTCAGTTTGGTTTGTCAATTCATCATGAACAACGCTTGCAAATAGTGCAATTTTATTTCGAAAATAATGGTTCTGTGCGGAAAACGTAGCGCGCACTACGTCCATTTTAGCGTCGACAAAATCGTCCATCAGAGCAGTTAATTCGATTAACCATGGAACGTTTTCGCACCACGTTTACTCTTATTGATAACTCGCATCCCCAGAGACGATGTACGGTGCTATTGCTGCTGTAGAGCGTAGCATTGAGGAAGAACGTTACAGTCAATGGTGATCGGTATAGAGCCATGATTACTAACTTTTTCATTCCTGAATTGAATAACCATGATGTCCAGGAGATGTGGTTTCAACAAGACGGCGCAACATGTCACACAGCTCGTGCCACAATAGATTTATTGAAAGACACGTTTGGTGACCGCCTAATTTCACGTTTTGGACCTGTGAATTGGCCTCCAAGATCTTGTGATTTAACACCGCTAGACTACTTTCTGTGGGGCTATGTAAAGTCATTGGTCTATGCGGTAAAGCCACAAACGCTTTGAAGACAACATTCGCCGTGTTATTGCCGATATACGGCCACAAATGTTGGAAAAAGTCATCGAAAATTGGACATCCAGATTGGACTACATCCGCGCCAGCCGTGGCGGTCATATGCCAGAAATCATACTTAAAATGTAATGCCACAAGATTATCTTTCGGATAAATAAAATTCATGTCAATCGAATAATCCATCGTTGTTTTATTGCAACTTAAAGTTCTATACCTCTATAAAAACACCCTATATAAAAGCAATAAAATAAAAAAAGAAACACACACTTTTAGCACCCAGCCACAAATTCTGTGACACAAACATACATTTTCTGCATAATACCGGCCGGTAGTCTAAAGTTGTGTTTAAGGGCACACGCAAAACTATTGACTGACTAACTAGCTGACAGACTGACTAAACAACGGTCGGCTTTAGATGGATTATTAACTGAACTGAGTTGGAAATTTATAATGAAGATTAAATGATGTGCAATTTTCTTTTGTTCCCAATAGAATCAATGGGGACGTAAAAAACTCTCCATTTTTTTCATGTAGCTTTTAAGGCAGTCGATGCTTCCTCCATTTTATTCTGTAATAACTTTTCATTGTTCATTTAAGCCTCGCCAAATTAGTTCTGCTTGAATTTTTTAAATTAAAAAAGTAGCAGAAAAGCAAAACAGTGTGCCGAGCGTACGCACTACATGAGGAACTAGATGTGAAACAGTAGAGGAGGCAACTACTGTTTAAACAACTGAAAAGTTTGTTGAACGTCTGACAGAAGAAAGGGTTCACGGAACCTTGTATCGCTATTTAGCACTTCAGATGTATTGAAAAAAAAATGGAATGAAAACTTGCAATTTTTAAATTAAGCACAGAAAATTAAAAAAAAGGGCAGCAAATATTTTTAAATTCTTAATGTTAATGCCATATGACCATAAATAATATTGTTTTCTCTTAGAATATGATAATTGCTTATTAGAAAAAATGCTTAAGAATTTATGATGCTGATGTGGCAACATCATACTAAGCAATCAGCAATCAAAAAATTTAACTCACTTTGCATTTGATGAACTCATTCGTATTCACTATAAGAAAATGCAATAATATGGTTCGGATGAAAAAACATATTTTCAAAGATTTATTTGCAATAAAAATCCCTTTTAACAAGCTCCTATATATAACAAATATCTGAAACAATTAAGACGTCTGTTGCCACCAAATGAATGGTCAACGAGTTGTAAAAAGAAAAAGATGTTCTTTAGTGTAATAAGAAACAACAGCATTTGCTAGAATTCCTTTTTAAAATGCATAAAATTAAGTAAAAAAAAAGTCTGAATGCTTATAAGCCACATTTGAAACAGTTTTAGAGGTTACGCTTACTCATTTTACTTTATCCAGATAAGAACTAGTTGATCTAAACTGAATTCTTTGCCATGACTAGTGAAATGTGTGTGAAGATAAATTTAAATTTAACTAGCAAAGACAAGAACCAAAAATTTTAACAGAGCTATGTTAGAGTTAACAGAGCAATGTTAAGTGGTTAACAGAAAATACGAAAAATAGTCAAGGAAGGAATCACCCAAATATACAATATCAGGGACTTGCTGCAGATATCTGACTATATATAAATTGCAGCCTACAGTGTCCCTAAGTAAACCCAATTAGTGGTATATCCCAAATAATTTTGGAACTTGAGATATCGGGCTGCAAATATTCACTCTGTTAACAGAGTCTGGGTAGGATGGCAGATGACGGATATTGTGGAAAAATGGGACTTGCTCTGCACATATCCCACTATACACAAATTGTAGCCTAAGGTGTCCCTAGTAAAATCCAATAAGCGGTATATACCAAAAATTTTGGAACTGGAGATATTGGGCTTCAAATATACCCTATGTTAACAGTGTCTGGGTAGGGTGACGGATGATGGATATTGTGGAGAAATGGACTTGCTGCACATATCCCACTATACACAAATTGTAGCCTAAGGTGTTGCTAATAAAACCCGATAAGTGATATATCCCAAATAATTTGGAACTGAAGATATTTGGCTTCAAATATACCCATTTTTCCACAATATCCACAATATTCCACAAAATAACATTAGCTCTGTTAAAATTTCTGGGTTTTGTCTTTGCTAGTTAACACGTTGACGTAAATGACGTCTATAGACGTCATGTATGAGTGCACGTAAATGCAAACGACGTCTATAACCGTCGAAAAAATTTAGAGTTATAAAACAAAAATTTAGTTGTAATTCAGTTGGATTTAGATTTCTACCAATTCACTCAATAATACTCCAAAAGGAAAATGTTATACTTATATTTCTTGATTTATTTTTAGATTCATGATTTTGTTGCTATAAGAATGCATGTAGATTTTAACGACGTGTATAGCCGTCTCTTTCAGTCGGACTTAATTTGAATCAAATAAACAAATAAACATAAAAAAATCAAAATGAAGCCAAATCAGATAGCGGATTACAATTCAAATATGTCAGGAATGATCTCATATTATTCTTCACCAAGAAAGAGCATTCGTTGGTACAAAAAAGTAATTTTCCATGTATTAGATCTATGTGTTTGGAATTCATATTACCTGTATAAAAAATTCCACAAAAATGTAAAGTTCCTTGAGTTTCGGGAGTCTCTTATTAGATCGCTAATAAGGTTACCCAAAGATATTTGTAATGGCAACCAACTAATATCTAAAGTGACATATGGCAGACCACAAAAAACATCTAACACATCTTTTGTAAGTTTACGTGAACATTAGATTGAGAAGATTCCTACACCGGAAAACTGTAAAAGAGATTCTTCATATCGCCGCTGCAGAAATTGCACAAAACATACATTTCGAAAAGAAATAAAATATAGATCTAAAACGTGTCCTGAAAAGCCAGCTCTATGTCCAGAATGCTTTGAGCCGTACCACTTATTTTGTTGTTAGTACATACATATGTGAATAATATTCGATTTTTTACTTTATTTAAGCTTTATAAAAACGAATTTTTTTATTTTTGTTATGAATTTGTGTAAAAATGAATTTAAGTTAATAAAAGTTAATATAAATCATGATTTTCTAAATTATTTTCAAAAAATATCTTTCGGTATCCGGACGTCTAATGCCGTCATTTGCACATCAATGGAACGAATATTATGAAAATCAAATGACGGCTATAGACGTCCACCTTTACTTTAAAAAATTTTATAGAAAAAACCATAATTTTAATCTATAAGTATTAAATCTCCATCAAACTCGCCAAGATTTGAATAACTAAACAAAAAAAAGGAAGTGTGTTTCTGAGTGCCTTCGTCAATTTCGTGGTGAGCGTCAACGTGTTAAATTTGAATTTATCTTCACATGCTAGTGAAAGACTAGTGGAAAAGATTTTTGTTTACTGCAACACGCTCATCTAAGGTATTACAATACAACGTCTACAGAAGTGTGATTGGATCCTGCTCGGTGGCGTTAGAATAAGATTTCGTATTAAAACATATTTTATTGGCCGGTACAGCTTAACCTCGCTGTAGTGTAGTATTATATAGATTTAATACTTGATTCAGACATCCCGTCAAAATGTAACATAATAAAAAATATTTCTGCGGCGACTCAGCCGATTTTTGGTAAATGTAGTAGTTATGAAAAGTTTCTCAAAAAATCTAGCGTTCGGAGTCGACTTTAAACTGTAGATCCAGCCACACATGTATAAAATTAACACACACTACATAAGTGGTGTGAGAAGCTACATAGGTCGTAATGCTGACTGAAGGGTTGTAATGTTGTAATAAGTAAGTAAGTTATGGGTGCTTAGGCAGTAAAGAAAAACGGTTTTAAGGTTAAATAGTAGTAATCCAAGAAACTCATCAACAGAATTTGGTTTTCGTGAATCGCAAAAACATCTGGCAGCCTCTGAAGCAAGTGGATCGCACAAAAACAGTCACAGTAAAATGGCAAAAAGCCAGCCTATCTAAAGGTTAAGTTTGAGCAGAAGGCCAGGAATGGTTGACTTTTTTCATAAGGCCAAACTCTGAAAACCGGCAGGTACTGCTTATGCTGACTGCCAAATCACATTGCAGTCCATTTGGTTGCTTTAATTGAACGAAAAGGAGAAAGCTGCATGTCTATTGCATTCTTAACAGATTTTTCTTTTTAAAAGATATCTTCTTTAGAGTCTCTTAACATATGTATGTACCTAAACTATCTACCTAGTGTCAGTTATGGAAGAGATTTTTGCTTCATGCAACATGCTCATCTAAGCTGTTACAATACAACACCTACAGAATGATAAGGATTTCCTATTAAAGCATCTTCAATTGGCTGGTATTGTGTGTGCTTAGACACTAGCAAAGAAAAACTTATATATTATATTGCTTATAATTATTTAGTTTTCTTTTTCTTATAATCAAACTAACTGCTTTAAACAAGCGCTCTCTCTTTTATTACTAGCTGTACCCAACGCGCGTTGCTGCGCCATCAACTAAAATGAATTTGAAGCAAAGGCATTACACAAATATCCAATTAATTTTGAATCATTTTATTGATTTTGTTTCCCGTTGTCCAGATGATTCAGACAAACGGGCCTGAGTAGTACGCATTCGATCAGCTTCTAATCTCACTTCTCGTTGTTCAAGTGATACATGCGAACTCGAAGATTTTCAAGTCTGAATGCTCGTTGCTCGTCTAATTCTGAGGCTCGTAATGCTCTTTTCTTCCGTGCTTGAGGTGTAGGTTGACCAATGTCAATATTCATTTTGAATAATTTTCAGTGGCGCCATCTGCTGGAAATTAATCGCACCAACTTAGAAACCTCCGTCGACTCATGCGCAACAACTTTGCTAAAGAGAAGTTTACGATTTACTTCATTTTGAGAAATTTTCAGTGGCGCCACCTGTCGTATATTGGTCAGACCAACTTATAAACCTTTGTCGACTCATGCGCAACAACTTTGCTAAAGATCATATCATGATCAAATGAATAGTTTAGGATTTAAATCATTTTTAGTAATTTTCAGTGGCGCCACCTGTCGGATATTGGTCATACCAACTTAGAAACCTTCCCGGGCTCATGACCAGCAACTTTCCTGAAGATCATAACATGATCAAATGCATAGTTTACGATTCTATTAATTACATACCACCAAACATTCATTTTTATATAAGTATTAAATATTAAGTATGTAGTATGTAGTATACATGGGCATGGCCCCTCGCTCATTTGGAATATCAACATAAAAAGTAGCCTATAACTCCTTCCAGACATACAGGAAGATACTGTGAAAATTTCAAGAAAATCGGTTCAGCCGTTTAGTCACATACAAACATACAATCAAACACACATTCATTTTTATATATAAGAAGAAGATACTAACATAGATGTATACCAATATACATATAGTATGATGTGGCAACTTTACTTTAAAAATTAAAATATCTGGCAGCACAGTACGATTGTTTCAGAACAAAAATTAAAATTAAACCAATTCGAGCTGAAATTGTGTCGGAGAAAGCTTACTCTCTTTCGCTCTCTCTCTCTCAAAAAGAGAAACGTCAAACTCCATATAAAAAAAATTGTTTCGGAACGAAAATTTTGTTCTGAAACGATGGGTGAATACAGCTTAAAGATACTGGTAAAAATTCCAAAAAGCCGTTGCATCTAAAAGCCAAGTCAGTGAAGTACTACTGTAAAGAGTATGAAATTTTAAAAATCCTCACTCTATGGTACTACTATTTGCTACATTTGAAATAATTCTCAATCGAATGACATGTCATATGATTTTAGCATTTTATTAAGCAATGTTTACTACATACATATTTATTAGTGTCATAAAAGCAGGGCGGGTCCCCTTTAAATGTCTAATTCAGCATAAAAACAAATAACAACCGTCATTAAAATTGCTAGACGATCTTGTGAAAATTAAATACATACAATAGAAAGTTCAAGGCTTAAAGCAGAATAAAATTACAAGAAAAAAGTCACAGAAAACTGTCTTAAATTCGTTACACTCTTAAAGAATGAAGAATTTAACACTTCTATTTGTAGGAAAAATCATAAATAAAGCGTTTAAGCTATAAAACTGAGTTTCTCATTAAGCCATTGTGACTGTGCAGTCGTAAGAAATGTGTTGAAGTGACATGTTTACTGCGAGCTTTAGCTTTTAACATCAGTGCACCTTGTAGTTTATAGATATTCCTAGAATATGACGATAAATATTAAAGTATCTTATGGATGAGTGTTTTCTTTTCTTATTTAATGTTGTTGTTTTAGACGGCAATACCATCTTAGAACATATGATGTTTGTAAGTTAAAAAAAAAAAGCATTGATATATTCGTGCTCATTTATGCTGATTAAGCTGGAATTAATCGTTTAAATCTTGTATTCAAAGTAAAAATTCTTGAAAATCAAGGAATTTTCAATAAAATTTTTCTTTTAAACACTTAACAACAAATTGAAATGCTTTTGGAAGGTAATGCAGTGTAGCTACAGAAGGTGTGTATCAGAGATCAACAATGAGTATTCAAAATGATGAGTAGATTCGAATCATACTCATAATTTGTGATACTTATACGCATCAATGCTTATTTTAATATCATACTCATACTACTCATATTCAAAGTTTGAAGTACTCATACTTAACAATACGCATTATGTTGTTTCTGACTCTCCTTTACTCAACATTTACAAGAATCACAAAATAAGTATGTATGATTCGCGTACGAACACTATAACACTCACTAGAAGGTTGTGTATTAGCTTTGCTTGCTGCATTTGTCTTTTTCTCTCTTCTTTTTTTGTAAATGCAACAACAACTGAGACTGTAAATTTTGATGAATGATTCGAATCAGTCGAATCATTTATAAGTATTATAAGTATTTTTCTAAATTCATGAATATGAATGAGTAGGCGTATGAATCAAATGTTGTTCGAATATTATGAGTTTGATGTCAATGTTGTACTCATACTCATTGCAACCTGTACTTATAAATCAATTTTGTAGTGAGTACGAATGAATCGGAGTAGTTGAATTTCAATACTGTTGACTCACTTATACTCGAAATTTTATGAGTAGCGAAAAAACGATTCAATGCTGATCTCTGGTGAGTATGTATGTATGCTATGTTCCTTTCGATTTATTCACATTTTTTATTGTAGAGAGTTGCATCCTAAATCGAAGCACTGAAACTGAGTTATAAAATCGAGCTAAAAAGTCTTGTAGGACTTTACAGAATAACAACGCAGTTAATAAAATCATTAGGCTAGTCTAGGACAATCCAGATATTGTGAATACCACAAGTCTGAAGAGAATGCATTTGAAGCCCTTAGATGAGGCAAATAACAACGAATGCGAGGCATGTGCAGAGAGAATTTCAAAACAATGAAGCAATTCTTATGTCTTTTCCAAGGTCATAAGATATTGATAGCAGCGCAATGTTTGTTGGGTAATGGGACATTGTCGGACAGCTAGGCTACAATCAAGTCCCTCCCTAACACACCTCATCTAGACATCCGTCCTCTTTCATTAATGAAGTGGATTTATAAGGGAAATTTTGAATCATTCATAGACCTATCGCCCAAACAAATCCATCATTAACTGGTCAAATATGGTACACAGCACACAGTATTTAACATGTTACATGGCATAGATGCTTCGATTATCTGAGTAAATCCGATCATCATAAATCTGCGATCGTTTTACAGGGAGCTTAAACTTTGTCAAAGATGTATGGGTAAGCTCTGCTGAACTGATAGACTATATATAACATAAGGACTGATGGTCTCCTTATAGTAGCCATCGCACTATTGAAGGTCCCTGCCCTATTGGAAGGAATGCCAACAGACATGGCATTCTTGGATTCAACCAAGCATTCTAGCATATTTTTCCAAAACAAGTTCAGTTTTTTGATTCACCCACTTCGAACAATTGTTCTGTAAAAACGATGTTACCATATAAAATTTTGTTCCGAAACGATGGGTGAATCCAGCTTAAGGAGCTGAGCTTTGATTGAACTATCCAAATAAAAATAAATGCAATTGCATGATTTATTTCGTTAACAAGGGGGTGTTTAATCCAAGATTTGATATTGATTTGTGGTATCGCTACGTACCTCAGATCATCAAATAGTCGGTAGCGAAGAGAAAAGAGAAAAGCGGTGTATTACTTCCCTCAACACTAAACTACTGTCGAAAACATTGAACAATTTTTTTCTTTTCATATGATAGCAGGGTATACGATTCTCATAATTGGGGACGTAAGAAGATGAAAAATATATTTTAGGGGGCGTGGTATAGTGGTTAGTGTTTTGAGTACAATCCAAGTACCTTAATTTTAAAAAGTAGAACCAACTACCAAATAATGGATAACATCCCTATGGGGTAGAGAAAGATTTAAAAATTAAAGTTAAGTAGCGAACTACGCCTAATACAATAAACCAAAGCATTTTCAAGTAGTCGCCGTATTCTAGTAGGTAGTGTGTTGGCTTATGAGACGTACGGCCACGATTCAAACCATCAAAACGAAATGTGAAAAAATCTTTCTTCGGCGACACACACAATATAACATAAGTGGTGTGAGAAACTAGGTCGTAATCCTGACTAAATTGTTGTAATGATAAAAAAAAATTCTTTAAAATTTATTCACAATAAAAAAATAGAACTGAATACTATAAAACGGAACTGAAGGAACTAAAGGAATAATAATAACGGTAATAATGCTTCACGCTTTCATAATAAGGACCATTATTACAACTTGCCGTTAAACTTGGGTTTAGTTAACTGTACCTTTAGCTAAAGGGAACTGTAAAGTTAAATTTAACTTATTAAAAAATTTGGCAGTGCCGGAGCAATGTCGATAACACTGCTCAATTGAACAAGTTTTATTTAAACGCAGTGGCAACGAAGGACTTCTTTTTTGTTGTTGTCTTTCCTTATCGTTTATATTTGAAGTTGCCATATTGAAAATAATATATAATATGGCAAGTTTAAATATAAACTTAACTTTAAATGTTAAAGGTAGGATGATCTTCCCTTTAGTTTAACGCTCACTTCTATCTTATTGGGTACTCATGGTAATGAAAAACAATTTATCTGCCCGTTAAAATCCTCCCTTTTGTTAATGGCAAGTTGTAATACTGGTCCTAAGTGGTTTATGTTCGTAATAAACTATTGTAATTCAAAATTGAATGCTCTTGTAGGACCTTCACAGACATCCGCTGTAAAGACAATAAAAATTCAGCTTTATATTGAATCTTAAATGAAAATATGTAATTTGAAATATAAATTCCTAAGCATACTAAGAACATAAATTTAAAGATCATTCTTCATTCTTAAAAAAAAAAACAAAAACAGAATTCTAAGCCACTTGCCTTAGCTATCAATTTGAATCATGGAATAAAATATTCCAGTCTTACGAAAACAGAGAAAAAAACGAATGCATTTGTTGTTCTTTAGAATTCAGATGTGTCAATAGCATTTGATTGAAAGGCTGATGATAAAGAAATGAAAGAAGACACACTCATAATCTAATAGAGGTACATACATATGTATGTAATTCTAACGAGTAGTTGTGTATCGTTAAAACGATTACAACTGATCGATCAAACAAACCGCAGGCAGCAAGATATCTATTGTTGTGGTATTGTTTTATTCCCTTTCTTTTTTCATTTTTTTATTAATTACTAGTATTTCTGTTTCAATTTAAATATTTTTTTTTGTATTTAACGTACCACCGTACGTGTTTAAAATGTTTAAATACGGTTTTGTTTTTCTTCTGAATTGAAGTTTACTTATAAAACCCCTAAAAGATTCATTAGTTGTATGTATTGTGTTATATTTTATCATACTCACACAGTACGCGTACATACTGGACCTCCCAGTAGTTGTATCTTATGCATGCATATAGCCATCGCATTTGTCGTTATATTTTTTGAAAAAATAAAAATGTTTCTGTATTTCAGATGAAACCACATTTATTATGATTATAATGTTACATTTGGGATATGAATCATAATTGTTATTCATAAAATACACAACAAATTCCAATAAAATGTGGGACATGAGGCAGCAATTGACGGTGACTAAACCACATTACCCAAATAAATTTGAGGTCAATTTTCTGTCTCTTTTTGCCTTATTATTGACTAAACATACATATATTTTTTGGTATCAACATCACAAAGTTAAAGTAGTTCAAACTAAAATGTTAATAAACTTGTTTATACCGTTAATCTTAAGGTAAATACTATACCATGAAAACTTTGACAGTAGATAACGGCCATCTGTCAAATTAGTAGTCATTTACTCAAACTATGTTGCTAAACGGCTGCTGAGAGGAAGTCGCGAAGTAATAATTTGTTTTTCATATTTCGTTCGCTCGAAGCCGGGCTTTACGTCTAATAAGTGAACAGACTACGGCGACTTGCAACAACATGTTGTTTTAAAGGGACTGTGCTACGTGGCACACAACTTGGATATTCTACACGAGCCATTTGAGGGCATGATCATCTCACATGGAGGCGCTTGACTAGCCACTGAGATCGCGTAGTTTAACTCCGTTAAATTTTTTCTTGTGGGTTTTCATACACTATCGGGTGGGTCATCTATCGGTTAAAATTTGAATCATCGGTTATTTTGAATCTAACAATACTTATGTCATTCTATTCCGTCACAAAGTTCAATATATTATCTCCACTGAACGTAATGAATCGGTTTACGCTTGAGCAACGTTGGGATTTATTAGGGCAACAAGAGACTAGTACTACTAATACCCTACGAGACGCTCATCCTACTTGTGCTTCTTTATGGCGCAGAGGCATGGGCCCTATTAAGCACTAACGCAGCAGCCTTGAGAGTATTCGAGAGAAAAGTCCTAAGTAAGATCTTCGGTCCAATGTGAGTTGGCGATGATTTCCGCATCCGATCCAACAGTGAGCTGTATGAGCTCCTCAACGACATAGACGTTGTGCAGCACATTAATATCCAGCGGCTGCGCTGGCTCCGCCATATCGTTCGAATGGAGGAGGTTGTTCCGGCGAGACGGCTATTTGATGCGGGGATCTGTGAAAGCACTATCATTGATTGGTGTGACCAACAGGCGTAAGCGCGCAGTAAGCAGAGGCGCCTAGAAGGATGTATTGGGATAGGCCGAAATCCGTTAATCGGGTAGTTAATGGCCAATTAAGTAAGTAAGTAATAAGAGACTACACAATGATATTGATTTTGAACAATAAAATATTATCTTTTCGGATGAAGCTCATTTTTATCTTAGTGAGTACGTAAAAACGCAACATTTCCGAATGTGAGTCTCAGAATCCTAACACGTGGGCTTACAGACGCCAATGCACCCATTACAAGTGACTATTTGGTGCGGCTTGTGGAGCGAAGGCATCATTATCCCATATTTCTTTGAAAAAATGAGGACGGCGCAACCATTACGTTTAATGGAGACACCTATCGCACCATGATAACCAACTTTTTTGTACCCACCTCTTCATGGTATTGATATGAACGATGTTTGGTTTCAACAGGATGGTACAACTTGCCAACACATCTCATGCCACAATCTATTTATTGCGTGTAACAGTTGGGGGTCGTTTAATTAGCGAAAATGGTGATGTCAATTGGCCACAGAAAAGCTGCGATTTGGGACCGTTGACTATTTTCTGTGGGTCGCCATTAAAGGAAAATTTTATGCCAACAAACCAGACATTCAAAAATTGGTCCAATTGAATTAAGTAATGTCATACTCATTCTACTCATATTCAAAGTTTGAAGTACTTATCGTACTCATACTTAACAATACGCATGATGTTGTTGATTTTGACTATCCTTTACTCAGCATTTACACGAATCATAAAATAAGGTTGTGTGTTTGCTTTGATTGCTGTCTATATCTTTTTCTTTCTTCTAAGACTGTAAATTTTGATGAGTGATTCGAATCACTCGAATTATTTATGAGTATTATAAGTAGGCGTATGAATCAAACATATTTCGAATGTTATGAGTTTGATGTCAACGTTGTACTCATACTCATTGCAACCTGTACTTTTAAATCAATGTTGTAGTGAGTACGAATGAATCAGAATTTCAATACTTTTGACTCACTCATACTCAAAATTTCATGTGTACTTATGAGTAGCGAAAAAACGATTCATTGCTGATCTCTGGTCATGGAAAATTGAACATATTGAGCAAGTATTTGAGCGATGGGTTATTCCATACATAATGACAATAATAGATCTTTAAAACAAATAAAAAATTTCCATAATATCGCACAGGCTTTAACCATGACTACACCCTAGCTTGTCACCCATGCTATGTGTGTTAATTTTATCCCAGAGAGGTGGCACCTACAGTTGAACATCGACTCCGAACCACTCCGATTGGGGAGTCTTTACATGCCAATCTTAGTTCATTCTTAGAGTTCTTGCCCGATAACTGCTGAGCCGGCTGTTGGCACGAATATTACTCACACACAGTATTCTCCTAGCCCAATTTTATAATTTTCGTTGAAGTAGACCCCTGTATTATATATTTGTTACTAATTTAAGGCAAAGTTATGAATATATTTTCACAATTTACTTCAGAAGTAAATGGAACAACTTAAGTCCAGACTCACAAGGATTTAGTATTTAACAGCTATTGTTTATGGCACATCTTTTGTTGTTTGCAACCTCAAACCTTTTAACAACTATTGTTTCTTAGTGGTTCTTATATGAGCAACTGTCTTTGAATTTCTTTGTTTTGTATGAATTTCTTGAAAGGAAAACCACAAGTGGTGCCACTTGCAAAAACATTGTCTTCATATTGTATGTGGCACACAACTATTTTATTATTATAAGGCAAGTGTAAAGCAATTTTGTGCCTTTGTTGGAATACCTTTACAAAAAAAAAAGAAAAAGCCAACACCTCACCACATGATTTTAAGTGTCATAACATTTAAATATTCGTGCCCCCTTAATTCCTTGTCTTATAGCGAACGACTCATTAACATCGGCATAGAGATAATACAGGATAATTACATATACAGCTGGCACTATACCATACATATGTACTTGCGAATGGCCTGTCTGTTACAGGATAAGGCTGTTGCTACTGATACAATATTTCGTGGTTTCCATTGTCAAATTGTCTTTCTGGTTGGACGTTATTGATTTTCATTATTTCGTAACCAAATCATATTTTTTTTAATGATTCAACTGACATCTGTTGGTTGTATTGAGTTGCAAGCATATGTATGATGATGATGATGATGATGATGTTTTGCATTTTAAAAATTGTTTAATGGGTTTGGTTTTCTTTCTGTCTTTCTTTGCCTCATTCCTCTGTCATTGCTTGGTATTATTTTGTTAAAATGATTGACTGAACTTTGTGGTTCAAAACCACAATTGCTACTTCCCCACCAAGCACCAAGCAGTCGGTACATGCAGCAAATATATGATTGATGGTAAACAAAAAACATACAAACAAACAAAAATGTGACAATTTTCAAAATACTTAAACCACACACACTATCGTAAGTATTAAGTAGCACAACAATTTTATCAGTGACATTTCGTTGCCGTATGGTGAGTGAAGGGAAGCATTATTAAGATACTCCCCAATTGATTGATTGACAGTTTCAATTTCGGTTCAAGTAAATGTTAGTGTATGTAGGCATGGCAAGTGGCATTGAATCTATTCCTTATTACAAATTCACTATTCTTAAGGTTTAAGCAAGCGAATTGAGATGTGTCTTGGAGTGATTGAATGACATGTTGCAGTTTTTATAACAATTTTAAGAAGTTAAAAAATTTTAAATTCAAAAACCTTCAAACGACAGAGATTTTTTCATTATTTATTAAGTGTTTCATGTGATAAATTTGGTGCAAATTGTTCTAAATGAAGGCAAGATGAAGTTGTGAGTTCGGTCGTACATTGTTTAATATTGTTATACTATGTTCACACATGCCATTATTGAGCTCAATATTTCATATAAAATTTCAATTAATTATTACGCAATAAATACGCAAATTGTTATAATATTGATTGAAACTTAAAATACAGCACTGTGATAAGTACGTTCAGTGAGAATATTTCAGTTTTCCGAACACTTTCTGTTGATATTTGACAATTCAAATGTCAACAACGGCAAACAAAGAAAACAAAACCAATGTTGTTGAAACAACCAGCTGTTTTGTTTACCAGCTGCCAAATGAATATTGCTTATATTATATCTGAACATTTAAAATATTGTACTCAAATAACCGAATATTGGCTCAATAAAAGTGCATGTCTGAACATAGTATTAGTAGCGTTCAAGAAGCACTGTATGAGTACATAGTCATCGAGTGATCGGAAATAAGGAAGCGAATAATCAACCTAATAGAGCTAGAGAATTACAGCATAACCAACGCCTCTTGGTGCATTAAAACAAAGAAAACACTAAACTACGAAGTCAAGCAGAAACACCTATCGTGACACAAAGCCACAGACGATCCTGATGAAAGGAAAACCATGAGTATATTAAGACTAGTCGCCGTAATCTAGTAGGTAGCGTGTTGGATTATTAGACATGAGACCATTGTTCAAACAGGCATCTCCACCAAATCGAAGTATAAAAAAAATTTCTTTAGAACTGCCTCTCAGAAGATTTCTGGCAAAAAATCTGAGAGTAAATAAAATTGCCATGAAAATATTCTCACAAATCTTTCGTTCGGAACCGACTTTAAACTGTAGGTCATGCCACTCATGTATAAGATTAACACACATAACATAACTGGCGCGAGAAACTAGGATAAGTAAAAATATATTGAGCAGACTGATGTACTGACATGGACACCTGAACCACATAAGCCTGTTAAATAATATGTGGAGAGGAGATTGAAGCGATAGAATAGATTTTATATCATTGCCTAGTCTTGGGAAACTCGAGATCCCAATAAATATTTCTTTGTGAGTTGTCTTAGTCGAATATGTAGTGCTTTGGCTTATTAGACGACTTCTCAAACAAAACGAAATATGAAAAAAAATATTTCTTTTGGCTACTTTCCTCTCAGCAGCTTTCTGCCATAAATTCTAAGAGTAAAATAATTGCCATGAAAAGTTTCACAAATCCGTTTCGAAATCGATATTAAGCACCTGGATTAAAATTAATACACACAATATGAGTGGTCTGAAAAACTAGGTTGTAATCCTGACTAGAGGGTTGTGATGACAGTGATTGAAGTGAACTACATAAGCCCGTTAAATAATATGCGGAGAGGAGATTAAACGATGAAATAGATATTTTATGTCATTGCCCACTCTTGGCAAGCTCTAGGTCCGAATAAATATTTTTTGTGAGTTGTCTTAGTCGAATTAACACACACAATATAAGTTGTCTGAGAAACTAGGTTGTAATCCTGACTAAAGGGTTGTGATGACAGTCATAACACCTCTTAGACTGGAAGAAATTAAGAAAGTTTGTAAGAGACACAGGATATATGGTTGGGAATATGGGTTGCACCCTTTAATACTGAGCGCAGAACAAGGCGACGATGGTTTAGAAGCTGTAAAATGGGTATTGAAATATGGATTGGTATGAAAATCTTTGAGTGTTGAAATTCTAATGAATGTACATGTCATTTAGGCTCATGTGAAGAGCCTTTCGTATATACATATGATGGTGAGAAATTCTAGGATTTTTTTGTCGCCAAATGCGACGACGATAAAAAGAGACCCATCGAATTTTTAGAAACAGGTTTCTTGGGAGTTTCACTTCCCTAACATTTCGTATTAAGAAAATTCGATTGCAGCATGTGTGTACTTGTCACAGTTGACAAGTACACATCCTCTAACCTAACCGAATCTAACTGGCTTTAATAATTTTATAGAATGAAAGTCAGTACGTCGTTGATTAGAGGAATGGCAGAGAGTGTAGTTGCATTTCAAAGCAAAATAAAAATGTTTCACAATCAAAACAACACGGATGGGGGACCATCCAAAGAAGTCTCTGAGAGCACAGGCTGGAAATCTCTTACAACTTGACCAGAGCGTTAAACGTTTTATAGTATATGAAAAAAGCAACGGCCATGATCTAATTACCATCCGAAATCTTGTGAATTCATCCATCATTCTAAAGTAGGATTCAATGAAATTAAAACAACAAAGTTTTTACAAATTAGTGAAAATTGTATTGGCACCTCCATGTTCATGTTATTGGCAAATATCCCAGCAGCAAAAGCATCATCTTATTCTTACAATTCACAAAATGTTGAATTAAGTTTTATATTTACATATTTGTCACAGACATTTGGCGCCAAAAAAAAAATTGTTTTTTAATCGAAACTGAAAATTTCTTTTAAATTTACATACATTCAGCAAAAAAAAATGGGATTTTACCGTTATTCTCTTTTCTCTTCTTTTTTATTGAACCTATACAACCAGCTTTAGAAAAGTGACTCATTCCGTTATCGAAGAAGAGAAATGATCATGATTTATTGTTTGTAAATTTTGTATGTTTTTTTTTGCGACCACACATTGCCAGCACACAACAATTCATATGAAATTTTAATAATTTTTGCGAAACTTTTCTGGCTAATTTGTCAGTGTGGCAAGATAAAAGACGATAATGTGTGGCAACACACTAAACAACAACGTAAATTATGTGATGCTTTAAAAGCTCCAATGGGAAATGGGAAATGTTCTCAATAAAAAGATGAGCATTTTTAGCTGCTAGAGGTATTTAAATGTTAAGGTGTCAATACTTAACACAACAGAATTTTTATGATTCACTTAAATTTGTTTTATTCAAACAGATAAAAAGATGCAAAATTAAAAATGAATTTCAAAGAAAGAAAATAATTTTGTTATTTGCCTACTTACTACTGAGCTGTTTTCATACTATGAAGGTTCACAGTTGAAGTGTGTGGAAGTTGTTTAGCAAAGTTTAAACTAATTTATTACTTTGTTTTCAATTTTCATCTGTTTTCATATACTACTATGTTCACGTTTGCATTTATTGCGTATATCGCAATAAACGCCATTATTGAGGTCAATATTTCATATAAAATTTCAACTAATTATTGCGCAATAAATACGCAAATTGTTATAATATTGATTAAAACCTAAAATACAACACTGTCATAAGTACGTTCAGTAAGCATATTACAGTTTTCCGAACACTTTCTGTTGATATTTGACAGCTCAAATGTCAACAACGACAAACAAAAAAACAAAACAAAAAACAACAATGTTGACGAAACAACCAGCTCTTTGTTTACCAGCTGTCAAATGAATATTGCTTCTATTATATCTGAACACTTAAAATATTGTACTCAAATAATCGAATATTGGCTCAATAAAAGTGCATGTCTGAACATAGTATTAGTAGTTTAGAGTCGACTCCGAACGACAGATTTTTGAGAAGCTTTTCATGGCAATTTTTACTCTCAGAGTTTTTGCCACAAATCTGCTGAGAGGAAGTCGCCGAAGAAATATTTTTTCATATTTCATTTTGATGTTTGACCTGGGGTTCGAACTCGGACCTTTCGTCTAATAAGCCAACACACTACCTACTAGACCACGGCGACTTAATAATAGTAATAGTTTAGTAATCATTTTTATTACGGTTGTCGAATATTATATGAATTTTGATGTGCAATAGATTTAAGAAACTATATTCGTATTTCAAAAGTATCCAAATTTTGTCCACGGTTTGGTCTACAACCCTTCAGTTAGGATCAAGACCTAGCTTCTCATATTACTAATAATGTAATGGTCAATTCACACAAGTCGTTGTATCGTTGTATTGAGTGTATTGTTGGATGAATATACAACAGTGTATGCCTGTTGTTGATAATTTTCAAGTAAAAATCCGATATTTTGTGTATATGTTTTCAGATGTTTTTTAAAAGTTGTGTTGGTTTCGTGCTATCAAATTGTTTGAATGCAAAAAATTATGAAGTAGAATAAGAAGAAGACATTTGGAACACGAAATACACAATACGGCATAGCATTGAGCGTTCACAAACAACCAAGTGTATTCAATACAACATAGACGATACAAATTCGTGTAAATTGGCCATATTTGTTAATTTTATCCATTAGTGGCGGGACATACAGTTCAAAGTCTGCATCAGATTAAGTCGATGAAGAAATATTTCTTTTATATTTCATATTCGAGTTCGAGTTGGGGATTGTACCACAGACTCATGTCTTAAAAGCCAACGCGCTACCTATTGGAATATGGCGGTCATAGACCATTTAAACAAAACAAAGGAAATCTACTCTCCCTATCTACCAAGAAACAGTCTTGAAATCGATATTACGAAAAATTTAATAAAAACCTGGACTTTCTGATTGAATAATTTAAAATTTATTTCAATAAAGCAGTAAGAGAATCAAACATTTGCCCCACTAGTGGAATCAGTGAATTTAGGAAAAAGTTCACTACTACTTTTGGTTCACCATAACTACTCTTTTTATTCCTATCGGAAGTCAAAAGGATGTATGAAATACAATATTTTACCATACATCCGGTGCCATGATAGATACCCATTTCTTTATTTAAGAAAAATGGCGTAAAGCAGAGGCAACAGCCATTCATATCAAATTTTTCGAACAAAGTTTTCTTCAGGAATGAAAATCCAGAAGGAATTGCGAAAAAGCCAAGAACAAGAGAACAAGAGAGAGCTTGAGGCAGCATTGGTTCGAAAATGATCGTGTAGGAACAGTTCCTGGCCTGCAATTAAAAATTATGATTTGAATGGCAAGTCGTTTTAATAAGAAGGTGACACACAACACGAACGATTTTATGTTAGATTAGGTCAGGTTAGATGACGTTTACATGTCAATTAAGACAAGTACAGTACCCGGAGGTCGAATTGACAACGTCCTTAAAGAGAGAAGGATAATAGAGGGAATAGAATAAAAGGAGAGGATGTAGGAAAGGGGAGAATGGTTAGCGACGGAATTGCACAGACCAGACACAACAAAAAACCTCTCAACCAGCCTAAGCCACAATGAATCTGTGGAGGGCCTTGATGTCGGCTTTCGACACAGAATTCAAACTCTCAAAGAAGGCCCTGCCAAGGGTCCTCAACCTACCAAGGGCTGGGGAGTTACAGAGGAGGAGCGATTTTAGTTTCATTGCATTTTAAATTTCGAGAAAAACTAATTTTATGCATCGCCAAGTTATCGCCCAGATATCGCCCAAAATGTGCGTAAAAGCGGCCGAAAACTCTCTTAAAAATGACATCGTATTTACTGCATCAGGACAAGGTCCAGGCATTATAATGCTATAAACATTCCTTCGAAATCATAGTTTTATGTGTGCTTTTTAACTTTGCTTTTGAATCCAGTAAATGGAGAACCATTTATTTGTTTAGAAAAAGAACATTAAACCTCATTTTGGTACAAGAAAAGGTACCCTAACAAATAGTGTTTAAATGTTAAACAAAGTTATTGAACTTCCAATAAAATAAGAAATAGGGTTGACAACAAATGTTATACTTTCTAACATGAATGTAAACAAAGTTTCTGAAATAAAAGAATTCATAGATTTTTCTATATCATTAAAAACAAATAAAAAATTGGAAAAATAATAAATTTTCCACGATGATCCCAGCCAACAACAGCTGTTTACATTCATTCTAAACAACCCCCATAATAATATATGACAGTTGTAAGTAAAGTCATACCAATTTAAAGAATCTAATAACTTTGAGAAAAGTTAACATTTTCACTAAGGGTAGTGACGTTAGCCACCCTTACTTAATACAAAACTAAATGAGCGAACAATTGTGCATTGGCTGACAAATTTTTTCGCTTGTGCGGTGTGGTGTGTATGGGTTAAGCATATGAATGGATGGGTACGTTAGCGTGAAGCAGGAAAATATCATTTAAATTATAAATCCTAAATGCCTGCTGAAAAACGAAATCCATCAACTATTTGTGACAGTTTTTAATTGAGGGTTCAGTGAACTGACATTCGTCAACAGGCGTCATCAACGCCTGCCTGTTTATTAAATTTGTAGAGTTGAAAATTATTGTGTGAAAAGAAAATGGCTGAGAATATGATTTGGAGATTGAAACTCCAAGTGAATCATTTAGGTGTGTTGAAATAAAAGAATTTAAAAATAGCACTTCCTCTCTTTAACCCTTAAATGAGTTTCACATAAAACTTTTAAATTCCTTTCTTGTAGTATCATAGATGTGAATTAATTTAATGCTCGCTCAACTATGTTTGCTTTAAATTAGTGACACATTATTGTCTTTATAATACCTTTATATACAACCACGGCTTGGGGTACGTATTAAACAAATTTTAATTCTGGAAACTGAATGTAAGTTAAAACCTCAGTCCGACCATGCATTAAATCGCTTTAAACGGAGGTCAGCAAACATAACCCCATCCGAAAGTTATCACCAAACTGATATTGCAATAAATCGTTTGGTAAGTTCGATGTGTGGCAATTTACACCTTGTCACAATCAAATACCATGTCGTTAAGCTAGTTAATACGGCAGCTCCTTGCTTACGTCGAAAGAAATAGGAACCTGCTGTCAATCTATAAACCTTACCAAACACGTAATTTCATGAATGTAATGACGATTCGTTAATGGCTTGAGGATTGTATTCGATTCAAGTACGCTAATTTTGATTGACGTTTTTGATTGAAGTTTTTTGATTGACATTTTTTATTGCCGTTTTTGATTGACGTAAGAAGTCGCCGTGGTGTAGTAGGTAGTGTGTTGGCTTATTAGACGAAAGGCCCGAGTTCGAATCCCAGGTCAGACATCAAAACGAAATATGAAAATATTTCTTCGGCGACTTCCTCTCAGCAGATTTCTGGCAAAAACTCTGAGAGTAAAAATTGCCATGAAAAGCTTCTCAAAAAAAAATGTCGTTCGGAGTCGACTTTAAACTGTAGGTCCCGCCACTCATGTATGAAATTAACGCACACAACACGAGTGGTGTGAGAAGCTAGGACGTTGTACAATGGGTCAATTCGACCTCCGGGTACTGTACTTGTCACAGTTGACAAGTACACGTCCTCTAACCTAACCTAACCTTGATTGACGTAGACTTTTAAACACTTCCAACACTAATAGAAATTCTCTGATAAAAATGTTTCAAATGAGCCCATCAAACAAAAGGACGCCTAGGAAAAGCATCGTCATTTGGCTTGTATTTTACAGGCACGTAAGCCTACATGATCCTTACGCGCAATTTTTCACATAATCAAAGGACAAAGACCAATAGGCGAAATCGATGAAGAAACAACATTTCGTCGTCTTCGAGACTTCCCACATACCCACATTTCTTAGTCTTGTTGAAGATTTTGAATCGAGAAACTTAAAATTGATGCGAAATTATGAGCAACTGATCGGGTTTACCATAAAATGAATAGAAATGCTTTGTGAAAGTCAGTAACAGATAGATTGCTTTCACGATTGATGATAATGTCAAACCTTAAACAGAAATGTAAACACAGTTTATCATTCTGTGTTGTCCAATCACAGTCATTATTAAAGATGCAAATAGTTTTTATGCAGCTAAAGAAACACTATATGCGGGGAAAAGCAAATGGATTTGTTGAAATACAATTTGACGGAAGATTCAAGGGCTTAGAATAATTATTGGATAATTATTATACGAACTTAGCACCAAATGATCTGTCATCTGAAATCTGTCGTCTGACAGATATGTGTCAACACAAGCTGGGAGTGGCATTATGAATTTACTTTAAGAATTACAAGTTACTGAATACACCGCATTAGAGTGGAACAACAACTTTGTTAAATTCCTAAATTTCCAATGATTATCAAATTTGAAACTGAGGAAGCTTTAGTTCACCATCAAATAATCGATCCAGAAAGCCCACCAACCACTGACATCCGAAAGAGAATAACGGGTGTTAATTCGCCATTAGATAGTCGATTCAGAAAACCCATTAACCACTGACATCCGAAAGAGAATAACGTCAGCAACGAACCTCATGCAAAGTCATCTCTATAGAAAAAGTAAGAGCAATAAAGTAGCCGTAGTCTAGTAGGTAGTGCGTTACTTACTAGACATGAGGCCACGGTTCAACAACAGGTTACCCAACACAACGAAATATGAAAACAAAATGTCTTTGGTGACTTTCTCTCGGCAGATTTCTGAGAATTAATAAAATTGCCTTGAAAAGTTTCTCAAAAATCAGTCTTTCGGAGTCAACTTTAAACTGCAGGTGCCACCACATACATACATACATACATACATCAACCCTTCAGTCAGGATTACGACATAGCTTCTCACACCACTCATGTTGCGTGCCTTAATTTTATACTTCAGTGGCGGGACCTACAGTTTAACGTGGACTCCGAACGACATTTGTGTGATAACATACACAACATAAATAATATGAAAAGCTAGGCCGCAATCCTGACTAAAGTGTTGTAATTACCAACTATGTATGTATGTATGTAAGAGCAAAGTTCACAGAAGATACTTGTATGTTCCTTAAAGAATGGTAAGGAATAACAAAATTCCTTTCAAAATTATTAAATATTAAAGCCTTAAATTTAACAGAAAATAATTTTAAATCCACTTTTAAGTACTTTCGCCTTAAAACATCCATTTGTTTATTAATAAAGCATTTCACTCGAAAATTGCATCCACATTCGCAATGAATTTTATTAATATCGACAAATTGTTGGATCACAACGGTCATAAATAACTCAGACCATAGCCATTTGTAGAAAAGCATCCCATAAATACTAAATGCATGAAAAACAAGAGAAAAAGTCTAAAACCGGGAGAAAAAAATAAAATAAAAACGTAGAAAATATTATAGCCCAAACTCTCATATATCACATATAATGGGGCAACAGAGTGGTCTGTATTGAGTTGAGAGAGTATTTGTGTATGAAATCAATACACAGAGAACAACAGTATACATATATGGTTAGCAGAAGTGAAAAAGGACAACTGAGAAATTGTGTACAATGGTATGTTTGCCAAAACGGTAAGTCCTTTAATTAGCAACATTCAAGGCTCACGGGAGGGAAAGGGATATATTATAGGTATAGAATCCGATTTCCATAACGTGAATAGATTTTTTCTTAAAGAAGATAAACTGGATACTGGTTTGACACTTCAGTGAGAATTTCGGCTTTTCGTACCATTAACGTATTCAAGGATCGCAGAACCAACAATTTAACCGCGAATTTAACCGATAGTTTCGAGAAGCTATTGTCAGAACTCTCAGAACTTAAGTTTTGTTTGAAGATCCCAGATTTCGGCTAATAAGTCAGTTCATTACTTACTAAACAATGGTGACTACACAACAATAACTAACAGGACTAAAAGTTCCAAGTTAGTCTATATATCGATAAAAAAAAATACATCAGAAGCCGGAGCTCTTCAGAGTGATGTTAAACCACACACACATACATAATTGGCCATTACAACCCATCGGTCAGGATTACGGCCCAGCTTCTCACACTACTCATGTTGTGTGCCTTAATTTTTTTTTATACTTGAGTGGCGGGACATACCGTTTAACGTGGACTCCGAACGACAGATTTTGAGAAACTTTTTTATGGCAGGCTTATTTACTCTCAGAGTTTTTGCCAGAAACCTGCTAAGTGGAAGTCACCGAAGAAATATTTTTTTTTGATGTCTGGCCTGTTGCTCGAACCCGGGCTTTACGTCTAATAAGCGAAAACACTACCTACTAGACTACGGCGAATAAAACCACATCTATTATAAAGTTTTCTAGCAAATAAAGCCCTGTTCAATAAGGAAAACGCGAACCGAACTGAGCCTATGTAAATAAATAAAAAGCTCTTATAAATGGAATCGACATTTCGAAAGAATATGAAGTTTGCTCTATCAGCAAACGGATTAGGTACAGAGGGTTGTCACAGTTTCCACTATCCCCTAGTCTCGAAAACACTCGGAGCCCCTAATGAAGCGATTTAGACTGCCAATGGCAATTCGTGACAGTTCCTCTAGAACATCTATACAGTATGCACCAAAGTGCCTTTTTCCCCTCTGACAAAGTGCCGGGCAAGGAAACTTATTAAAATGCATAGAAAATGACAAGAGTCACAATGTCAGCACCCTAGAATTTCTTAGGGCAGCAAATTTTATAAATTTTATTGTGGATTCAATTCCTATTTTTTACAAAGTATTCCCCTTCGTATCACTTGGCAAATGTTTATTTCCCATCCGCCAATCACTTCACGTATAAATTTATTTTGTCACGAGTTATTTGATGATTCAAGCCATGCTATTGAAGATGTTGAAAATTTGTTTTAACTGTGGCGTACCATTTCAGAAAGCTTGAACTCTAAAGTCTACACACGGTCTACCCTTGGCGAGACGTAGCAACTGTGGTATGAAAATATGGATGGAATCTAAGGTTAACAAAGCATCTGAACTCGTAATACAATTGCGACATAACCTTAAAACATTCTATATATCACTTGATCATACTGAGACAAACACTAAGAGAAAGACAGTGAATGAGGTAGTTCAACAGGCCTTGAAATATGATCAAATAGATGAGAATTCACCTCACTGAGTGCAAATGTCAACACAGTTTGACACTCTCAGCCATCAAACGATAGTTGTTGATATCGATAGTTCTTGTGTAGCTAAGAATAACCAATACAAAGATATTTTACACATTGTTTTACCACACGGTGGAGATGATGGCTCGCACAGTCCTTCGATCTGAATTCTATAGAAAATCTGTGGGAGGTAATAAACCAAAAAAAATCCATCAAGATGATATTGGAGAAAGCACTAGCTAGGCTCTACTGTCACCTAGGGTGTCGCAGAGTTAGAAAACCTGTGAAAATAAGAAGAGAGTCGAATATAAGGGAGTACATATATAACTTGTAACTCATCTTGATGATGGAACAAAGTCTCAGTGACGCCTCTAGATAACATTTGGCGGAAAACATTTGTTGCATATCACCAGGAATTCAAGAAATTTCCAAGCACCAATCACTAACTCTATCTTCATTAGTGTTAGACAAGCTGGTGCGTCGAGATTGAAATTCGTAACTGTAACCTATTTGTTGTACTGTAATAATACCGTTATTTATATGCTCTTTGATTTCAAAAATATTTTATAAAAATTCTACAATACATGGTCGCTTACGATTTCATCTAACGCTATGCCTATTAATCTCTTTCGCTCTCTCCATGTACATTAAAATATTCCAAAAAAAAGAAAAAACAAGGAATTTAAAAAAAATTAAAAAAAATACCATCATGAGTATGAATAATGCAAGGATATGAATACCGGAAGGGATCAATAGAAAATAACAGAACATGAGGAAGAAGAAGAAATAGCCGTTATACGAGTATATGCAAATACAACTTGCCTGGTGTTTGGTATAAAACGGTCATAAAAGGAAATAAAAGCAATACATACTCAAAAAAGAAAGAAAGGAAAAATAAAATGGAAGGATTTTAGGAAAAACAGTTAAACAACAACAACAATGTTTTAAAGAATTGAAAACATTTAAAGGAATTTAATTAAAACTCACCTTAATGTGTTTTGTGGCTGTTTAAGTTCGTGTTGTTGTTAACGTTTTGGAAACTTTACCAACCGCAATACAACACAAAAACCCACTTGGCGTTCAAATAGTGCACTCAAGTGTAAGTTATACTTGGACTATCTATCTCCTTCTCTGCCCCTGCCCCTTTTTATTTTATAAATCACTTAAAGGGGAGCAGAGATAGAAAATTGCTGTTGCTGTTGCAATTGCTTTTGTTATTGTTGTTGGCGTTGTTATTGTTGTTGGCCGCTTAGTGTAGTGACACTAAAACGTTTAAATTTACGTAGCCAAGTGGAGGGGGTTGGTGTGGAGGGCCAAAACGTTAATCCTTTAATATAGTTGCATATACTTATAGAGGAGTGGAAAGTTTGTGTTACCAATTCCCAACAGTAACTCTTCTATATGAACACTTATATACGACTTTATATGCTAACGTCTCACAAAACGTATGGTATTTAGGCACAAACACAAACAAAACTTAAATAGGGTGTTGCCAGATTGTTAGGAATTTAAATACACAAAAATATTTTAATTTTTCTGGCTGTTTGTTAACTAAAGGGTGGGTCGCGTTTTGTATAATTTTTTGCAGCAAAAAACACGATTTTCTTTAAATAGAATTAATTAAACAAAATTATTTTTATTTCTTTTTTAATTTTAATTAATTTTTTAAATTTAAAATTGCAACGGGGTTTAATAAAATTTAATTCAATTATAATTTTTTTTTTACATTTCACCTAAAACTGGGTGGAGTTGCTAAGGAACTTTTTGGTTTTTCTTTTAAATTTTTTATTATTAAATTTAAGGATTCATTAATAATATAATTTATTTGCTTGTAATTTTTTGTTAAATTTTCTTTAAATTCTTTGAATATTTTTTGATTTTTTAATTATTTTATTTTTTTTTTCAAATATTGAAATATTTTGCAAGAGTCCAGCAGTTGTTAATCAAAAATAAGGCTCATACAGTGAAAAACAACAAGAACAACAATTAAGGATAATGAAATCCGAAGGAAAAAATTATATATAAGGGATGAAAAATAGTTAGACACACATATACATTCACACATCCACTGACACTGGCACTGGCACTGGCACTGGCACTCACACACTGTTTTTTAATCCTGAGAAAAATATGGCAAAATAACGAATACCCGGCTGGACTTGTTATGTTTTAGGCGAGGATAACAATACAATAACAAAAAAAAAAAAGAAATTCAGTCTCTGTACGCCTTGCAAGAATTTACCGAAAAATTAATTTTCGTTTTTGAAAATTACACATAACATATGCAAGCAAAACTTTAAAAGCTTTAAATTTTCATTTAAAAGCCGGTATTTTATTTATTGCGTATGTATATTTTAATTTCCGTTTTGTTATTGTGATAAATATTTTAAATCACGGTAGTACATACATAGATATAAAGATAACCGTATCTTTTCCAACGTTTTAAATTGTTACGCGTTTCTATGATGCGCTCAATATCCCAGTAACCGTAATACTGAAGCATAAAATCATCGCCAGAGTATGCTTTTGGTGGCGGTTAGTGAACTTTTTGCTGTTTCTTCCTGTTCGTTAATATTTCGTTAGATTTTCGTCATTTCCTAGCCAACCATCCCATTATTAAAATATGTTCTCTCTATGAACATATTAAAAGGACACTTTTTGCAAAAGGGGTTGTTTAGCGGTCTAGTCTAGTCGGGGGTTTGTTTTTCATCGTTTTTCTTATGCTCTTTTCTTTCTCCGGTTTCTGCTTTTTCGCACAGGTGTAGAGATTTTTCTTTCCAGTTGGAAGGAAGTGTTTTGTTTATGCCATTGTGAAGCTGTATTCGTAAAGGATTTTTTTTTTTTGTGTAAACCAAAAGAGAAAAACAGATGAAGAGAAAACGATGGACAGAGAAACGGGTGAATCAAGAGAGCATTACAGATAGTAATGCGATAGGGTTTGCAATACAAGACATTTTTCATTATTTTTGAATTAAATGAAAGACTTTTCATTAAATTCATTACAATTAAATGAAAGGATTAACGTCGGCTCCTAACGACAGATTTTTGAGAAACTTTTTTACGGCAAGTTTTATTTACTTTCGGAGTTTTTGCCAGAAATCTGCTGAGAGGAAGTCGCCGAAGAAATATTTTTTTTTTATATTTCGTTTTGATGTCTGGCTTGGGGCTCGAATCCGGGCTTTATGTATAATAAGCGAACACACTACCTACTAGACTACGGCGACTAGCTTCTCACATGTGTGCGTTAATTTCATCCATAAGTGGCGAGACCTACAGTTTAAAGTCGGGGCAATTTTATTCACTTTAAAAATTTTCGCCAGAAATCTGCTGAGAGGAAGTAGCCGAAGAAATATTTTCTTTAAATGTCGTTTTGATCGAGATGTTCGACCTGAATAAAAGGCTTTAATTAACATTATAATAAGGATCCCATTGGGTTGCAATTTTGAAGATGATTCCATTGCAAAAAAAAAAACTGTGACATTCAATTTACTTTCACAAGCTTCCAATGAGAAGTTTTTTTACCATTAAAATTATATCCTCGCCAGGGTTTAGACTGCATTAAACAGTCAATTTTAATAGACGTAATGATGATTCGTTAACGGCTTATGATTTTCTCATTAGGCCGATTTTATTGATCGTAAATTGCACGAAGTGCTTTATGAACTTCTCAAACAAATTTATTTGTTTCGAAGCAAATTTAGATGCTTTGTTCTAGAGTTAAGCGATTCATGATGATATTTGACTTCATTGAGTGGTAATGGCAAATGCAGTTTGACACTCTTAGGTGTATTGTTATAGTTATTGATATCGATAGTTCTCATCCAGCTAAGAAAAAGTGATACAAAGCTATTTTACATAATGTTTTATCAGATAGTGGAGATTATGGCCCGCATAGTCTTTCGATCTGAATTCTATAGAAAATCTGTGGGAAGTAATAAACCAAAAAAATTCGAGCCAAGATGATATTGGAAAAAGCACTAGCTAGACTTTAGCGCCACTAAGGATGTTTGGTGGTAAATATCAATAAAAAAAAAACGTATATTTTTAAGGTCCAAAACATGATCAGGGTTTTGTTACTAAATATGAAAATCAAAAATTTTTTCATCTTGTTTTGTCGTTTGAATATATAAATTTGGAGCGCTTTATAGTATAGTTCGACTTGAGTTTACACGTGCCCAATTTGACAAAGGGATGGATTTCTGGTCCAAGGTTTTATTTACATATGAGTCAAAGTTCAACATATTCGTAAGTGATGGTCGTGCAAAAATATGGTGGGAAAAGAAATACGGCTATGCAGATCGAAAATTTATTGTCAACTGTAAAGCATGGCGGTGGAAGCGTTATGGTTTGGGAAGCTATAACTGCATCTGGCGCTGGCAAATTGGTTTTTGTTGAAGGCATTATGAACCGGATATCAATATAAAAGTATATTGGAACAAAGTTTGAAGCCATCTGTGGAATGCTTGAGTCTTGGGAATGGTTGGATTTTCCAACAAGACAATGACCCAAAGCATACCACAGTAATTGTTAAGGAATGGCTTTTATATAACGCGCCCAGGCAACTCAATAGCCCTGCACAAAGTCCAGATTTAAATCCTATAGAACATGTTTGGGAATTTTTGGAGCGAAAAATTCGACAAAGCCGTATTACAGATGACAAGTCATTAACAAAAAAGCATTAACGGAGGCATGGAGCAAATTAACTACGAAAGATATGAATAATTTCGCTTCGTCCATGCCACGACGCCTACAGGATGTGTGTGAAGATAAATTTAAATTTAACTAGCAAAGACAAGAACCAAAAATTTTAACAGAGCTAATATTAGAGTTAACAGAGCAACGTTAAGTGGTTAACAGAAAATACGCAAAATAGTCAAGGAAGAAATCACCCAAATACACTATATCAGAGACTTGCTGCAGATATCTGACTAAAACCCAATAAGTGGTATATCCCAAATAATTTTGGAACTGGAGATATTGGGCTTCAAATATACCCTATGTTAACAGTATTTTCTGTTAACCACTTAACATTGCTCTGTTAACTCTAACATTAGCTCTGTTAAAAATTTTGGTTCTTGTCTTTGCTAGTTAAATTTAAAAACAGCGTGTGTTTTGGGACTGCATGCAGACTTTAGTCCTTCACTGTATATATTTTTATTGTTATTAATCTAGTGAAATTGCCTTTAAATTTATTTTTTAATTTAAAGCAAGGCAAGTTTAAAGACAAATATTATTCTATCTATCATGCGTAAGATCACCTAGTAGCCATGTAACCAAGACAACTTTTGTTGAACAATTAGTTGCATAAATTAAATTTGTTTGTTTCATTTAAAAATCCTTATATGGTAAGCTCGTGTACAGTGTGAAGGCAGTGGCAATACAAGAGAATGAGAGAGAGGAAAATTTCTCTTAAAATCATGTACCCGGTCGAGTCAACTAAAAATGTATGCTCAATTTTTTGTTTTGAACAGATGGAGCAAGCAAAACAAAAACCTGCGTAATAATAATACATGGCTAGATGCATGGGTGTGGAAACCCCCACCTATAATGAGAAAACATTCCTAAGAGGAAACATAGCGAGAATGTGTTGGGGGATGCATATCACTCATCTACCAGTAAGGACAGTAACAGACAATGGGAAAAGGAAGTTATTATACCAAAACATTGGAGATTGGAATTATTCTTTGGAAAATACTACATAGACAAACTCTTTTCCGGATCATATGATGGATGGATAGATGGTATGATGGTGGCTGCGGTAGGTATGGATGGCGACATATTGGCATAAATACACGAATTATATTTGAGGCGGCAGTAAAATGGTTCAACACCAACTAAACAACAATACGAGCACAATAAAGCCGGCAATCGTGGAAGATGATGGTGGCAAAGCAACTGCGTAGTCGGTATTTCGAATTTAAGAAAAACATGCACCATTGCAAATATTAAATTTTAATTCAAGCACACACTCTTTCTATACAATTTCCAGACTGAAAACAACAAAAGTTGCTTTACATACATACATACGTTGACACCTTTTATAGAAAGTACAGAAAAAAATTGTTTTCAGAACTGACGCTCAACGCAATTGATTACTATACTGAGCAGACAACTCATTGCAAAATGTGTACAAAAGGAAAACTTATGCGAAAAAGGGCCAGCCAGCCAGCCAGCACAATGACAAATAAAGAAAGAATTCTTCGTTTGGGTGGGGTGGTGATGTGTAGAAGAAACATAAAAGTTTATTTAACACACAGGCAGCAGGCAAAAGAAAAAGTTCTATAAAACAATAAAAGCAACAACAACAATAATGTTGTAAAAGAAAAAGTAAAACTCTTCTCAACACTAGACAGATGTTAAGGATGACTTTTTCCTTTTTGCCATTTTTTTTTTTATCATCATCTCTACACGCGTGCCTTTACGTTGTCCTAGCTGAAAATGAATAAAACCGCATCACTCACACTGTCTATCTAACACCTAACGAAATGCCATAGAATGTGCATATACCAAGCCTTAAGCTTGAAAGGATAAATGGGAAAAATGGAGAAATATATTTTGCAAAAAAAAGAAAAAGAAAGGAATGTAGTGTGGCATGTAATTTTTATTAATCCACTTGAAGTAGTCCTCTACCCACATGCTTGTTCTTGTTATTTGTTTTGTTTAACATCATATGCATAAAGAGAACTATTCAATAATAACTTCTAAATGGGACAGTGATGTCAAAAGAGATTTGTTGGTACTTTTGGTTGGTACTTTTTAAAAGCAGAAAATGTGGTACGTTTTATTGGGGATATTTTCGTTGTGGTACGAAAACTCTTACTTTTGCCATGCCAAATTACAGTTACTTCTGAGACAATTTAAAATTATTTTCTTAAGGCAGAATGTCAGAAATTTCAAATAACTTTTGAAGAGAATTTAGAAAAAGTGCTCTTTCAGGCGTCAGTGTGCAAACTTTCAAAGATTTTTATTGTGTTAACGACTAAGTAGGAATTAAGAGAATAAATTTGTTCAAGTTCTTATTACTTTTTAAAGGGAAATGAAGTCTTAGAAGTTAACATTTCAGTATTAAAAAAAAATGTTAACATAAGCTTGCATATTGCTGCCAGTTGTCGTATTAAGACCGAAGCTATCCTAAGGAAAAAAATAAAAGGTTTCAACTGTGATCTAACATTCTGTTGGACGTTGCCAAGACACACTTGCATTTGCATTTGCAACACCTTCCAAACTTGGCTAATTTTTGCAAAACTTAAGAAATGCGAGTAGTAGCCCAACCCGTTTTATAATTGACAATCCAACAACCCTAGTAGTCTCCGTAGTGTAGTAGGTAGCGTGTTGGCTTATTAGACGTAAAGCGCGGGTTCGAGCCCCAGGTCGGACATCAAAACGAAATACGAAAAAAAAATATTTCTTCGGAGACTTCCTCTCAGTAGATTTCTGGAAAAAAACTCTGAGCGTAAATAATAAACCTGCCATGAAAAAGTTTCTCAAAATCTGTAGTTCGGTGTCGACGTTAAACTGTAGGTCCCACCACTCATGTATAAAATTAAGACACACAACATGAGTGGTGTGAGAAGCTAGGCCGTAATCCTGACTGAAGGGTTGTAATGGCCAATTATGTATGTATGTATGTATGTATCCAACAACCCTGGAGGTATTTCACTCGATTTAATGCCATGACTTATAACCAAAGTATCTCTCCTCCCATCGAAATAACTATTTTCATCTCGAATGTCCTAGCTATATTAGTATACAAACAAAATACAATCTTAACGTTTTATTCCAGACATTAGCTACAGATTAATGCTATAAACACAATAGACGCAACGCAGAAAGTACATCAATTTTGCAATTGCAGTCTCAGGCAAGCAGCATGCGCATTAATTACAATAAAGGCAGCAGCGGCATAGCATAAGCAAACAAAACATTGCTGCAAGTAAAAATAGAATCGTTATATGTTGTCGCGCTATTTTTAAAATAATTACTCTATTTTTGAGTGATTGCAGTGTTTGCTGCGTTGCGTCTATTGTGTTTATAGCACAAGACTCCATAAAAACGAATCGCCCATAACAACTGAGATACTAACACGACGTGTCGTAGTTCAGTTCTTGACTATATACATAAACATCGCAGGTTCTTATACAGAAGACAATACTATCAACGACCTATGAAGAACAGTTAACGCCACCTCATTGTAAAAATATTAGATAGGGCTTTTTACCTCCATATATACAGTCAACCCTCCTATAACGCGGTGAGTACGTACCGCGTTCTATGGAAACCGCGCTATATGTAACTCGGATTTCACCGTACAAACCAGGCTAATTCGTATGGAAACCGCGCTATAAGAAACTTAGAATTAGTACAAATCACATCATTCGTACCGCGTTATATGGAGACCAAGAAATAGAAAAGGCAAGATAAATTATACAGTATAACATATTTTTTTAAATTGTTGCACTGTACTGTATCTCGGCTGAGCTTTTGCGTCTAGTTACTAGTCATTCATAAGGTGTGCGGAAGGAACTTATGGGATGTTGTTGACCGGAAGCCGCGCTATAAGAGTACAGCGTTATAGGAGGGCTACGGGTTGTATGGAAACCGCGTTCTGAGATTAGCGCGTTATAGGAGGGCTGTCGCAATTTCAGCCACGCGTTATATGGAAACCGCGCTCTGAGAGAGTACCGCGTTATAGGAGGGTTGACTGTACATATATTTAATTAGAGCCCGATTTTTTATAGGTAGCAGCACATGTCAGAACTATCATTCTAGAACCTGCTACGAAACTAAAACAGGGCAAGGAAGAAACAAAAAACGAGTAATATGGGGACATTAGGGTAAAATATCATCAATAAAATCTTTTAAAATAACACAAAAAGCAATAATAGTATATGATAGTTACCTATAATTCCATTTTTTTCAAAGAGTTTTACTTTCTTTCAAATTATGAAGTGTCCCTATTATTTATTTTATAAAAATTTTTGCTAATTTTTCTACAAATAAATTTTAGTTTAAGAGAAACGACAAAAACATTAAACAGAGGCTGATATCCCATTATGTTTGGAAGCAAAATCTCAACAAATGTAAAGTAAAACCTCTGTAAAGCTTAAGAGCTGTACACATAATTCTATGAACTGTTATCGGGAAAAAGGAAATTGCTTCCATTATTTCCTACAAGACTGTATACATATGGCTTCGACTTACATGTTTAAAACCAACAAAAAGTTTGACTTTTTCAAGAATAAAAAAAAACCAAATCGTTTCAATCTGGAATTCCTTTTTCTTATTAAACATACAGTGGTTCACAGCTTATTTCGAATACTCAGTTCTCTGCATATGTCTTTAATGATGACAGATACAAAAAAAATCTAAATTGACAGAAATAAATTCTGTTCATTTATCAGAAATAAATTCTGTTCATTTATCATTAAATAAACAGAAACTATTGGAAATACAAAATTTTTTGGGACCCACTGTACCTCGCAAAAAATTAAATAAATTTACACTTTTACGCTTTTCTTTACATACATTATACGAATTTAATTCATTTTTCCACTTACCTCAACATTTTCCACATCAAAATATGACAGCGTCTTCTTGGTCAACTCAAACCAACGCTGTTTGTAGTTGACGGGTGTAAAACGTTTTTTATTTTGTGCTCGTTTTATCATAAAACCACTTTTGACAATGTCGTACAAACGTTCGGACATTTTATCCATTTTATTTTGAAAGGATTTACTGAGACGCATTGTGGTCGTTGAATTAGATGACTTTATACTGCCCGTAGTATGTGTAGAACGATTCATTTTCGCCGTATATTTTCAAAATGTGTGGTGGTGGTATATAAAAAGATAATAAAAACCTCGAGTGTTGAATTGCAAAACAATTTTATATGAATTAAAACATTTTAGCGAGAATAAAATCTGTAAGAAAAAGAACAAAAAATAATAAATGAAAAGATTATAACAATGGTTTGATAATATTTTTTTAAATTAATTTTTATTTTCGTATTTTCTCCTCCTTTTCCTCAAGTAATTAATAGAGTCTATAACTCACATTTATTGTGACATTTAAATAAAATTTGTCCACAACGAAGATTTTTGCAATTTTAACTATTTTTCAAGTTATTTTTTTTGTATTCGTTATTGTGATCGTTCAGATCATGCTGCGCGTTATGATCACAAGTCAAAGCACCCCCACATATCGGTATCGTCTTTGTGGATTACAATTTTATGGCATTTTTTTATGACAACGACAATTCACATCGAACGAAACTATACAAATATGATTTTAGTTTCTTACTTCTTTAGACTCTTCTGATAATCTTCCATTAACTTTCTTCATGAGCATAATAATTTTGTGAATTTGTGTTTAATGGCTTAATGGATGTCGTAACAATAAATAAGTTTACGAATCAATGTGCTATCACACACGAGACAATTTTTTAAACCGCACAATTTTTGTTCTTTCAGTCACACACGAGACTATTTCATCCAGCATAAAATTGTATACATGTACTCTGCTTTGTGTGCATTAGTTCACTGCTCAACGCACAACGAAAGACTAATACTATGTTCACACATGCACTTTTATTGCGTAAATCGCAATAAACGCCGTTATTGAGCTCAATATTTCATATAAAGTTTCAATTAATTATTGCGCAGTAAATACGCAAATTGTTATAATATTGATTAAAACTTAAAATACAGCACTGTTATAAATACGTTCAGCGAGCATATTACAGTTTTCCGAACACTTTCTGTTGATATTCGACAGCTCAAATGTCAACAACGAGAAACAAAAAAAAAAAACAAAACAAAAACAATGTTGTTGAAACAACCTGCTGTTTTGTTTACCAGCTATCAAATGAATATTGCTTATGTTATATCTGAACACTTAAAATATTGTACTCAAACAACCAAATATTGGCTCAATAAAAGTGCATGTCTGAACATAGTATAAATATGCTGTTGTTTATGTATTGGTTTATGCGGGTAGAAGCTGGTTGAAAAATTATGCTAGCAAAAAACTACTCTCCTCACTTCTTTTGCCTACAAGCTGCCATTTTGTGTCAACATAATTGTTCTCGTGTGTGATTGCCCAATAGGTTTATAATGAACCAAAAGGTTATACTACAGCATTGCTATTCGGATGCTGTTAGGTTAGTAAAATTGTTTCGTCTTAATTTATGCTCTTCTTCTACCCGAATGTGGTACCGTCTTCTTGTTCAATTTTTTTCTGTCACTAACAACATGAATAGACTCAAATCTAACGTCGCAAACTATTTGACTTTGAAGTGAATTTGAAATTTCTTGGTTTTCTTGCTAATTGAGCTGAAAAAGACATCAAATCCTTTCTTATATCAACTCTATCAGTGTAGAGTAACCATAATGCTCGTATAAAATAAAGAAAAACTTTAAGAGGCAAAGATCAATGATCACAGAAATCACAAAAGTAAGGAGTCATCGTTGTCTTTCATCTTGCTGTGTTAAATTGTGAGAATTTTCGAACTCCAAAGAAGATTTAAAGATGTACGTATGTATATATTACGAGCACAGGCCAACTATTGAAGATTTCATGTTTAAAGAGAGTTGAAATGCTCTTTGCATTTATTAAGATCTTGTAATAAATTTTGTATTTAAAAACCTTATTGGGGAGGATAGAACTGATGCTGACATCGCTGATGCACACAGTGACACTCAAGTGCATACACTCATGTTAAGTATTAATTCAATAAAGATTTCAACCAGCACAACTCTTGAATTGATATGACCTTTTTAATATTTCCTATGAGTTTACCGACTGCTGCGTTGTGTATTCTTAATTTTTTGCAATATGAAATTAAAATTTCAAGGTCATTTAAATCAAGGAACAATTATTACCACCAACAGGTCTTTTAACCACCACAGCTAAACTAGTTTTAATATGAAGGCTTTAGGAATTCTTTTTTTTCAGTTTTTTTTTCCTGTACTTTTCTGGTTTTTCGCAAAAACTATTTCTGGTTTCATTGCTTACAGTGTGCTTGTATGTATTTCTTTTAGCAAGTCTACTACCGCTTATCATTAGTCGGCTTGTTAAGCAGTCAACCGTGCCATCGTCCACTCAACCAACTAAATTGCAGTCAGCTTAACAGATCTTTTTTTAAAGTTAATTTCAATTTCAGTTGGTTTTGTATGGCATTAACCAGTCTTAAGCTGTGTTTATAAGCCTTGTTCTTAACCCAGTTTAACAGTTTAAATCTGCTGTATTTACTGTTGCAATTATTTTTTGTATGTAACAGTACAAGACCCCTTCAAACCAAGCAATACTGCTTAGTGATGGTAAGCGTATATTCACTGTCAATAAAAGAGATACACAGTGAAACAGCAACAAGTACAGCTCAATTTTAAGGCCATTTAACATAAATTAATTAAGCATTTAATTTTTAAGACAAACACGATAAGTGGTGGCGCCTCCTCACACAACAACTAATGCGTTAACAAGCCAACAGCAAAACAAAAACATAAAAAAACTGGGGAAAAGGGGGAAAACAGATATAAATTAATAACTCTTTAGGGGGTTAATTTTGTTAAGGGCAACACAGTTTTAAAAGCCAAAAAAGGTGGTTACTTATTAACAAGGTTTTAACAGATTAAAGAGACATAAAGGGGCAATAAAAAGGCTAACAAGAGCACTTATTTGACCAGCTATATCAAAAAGTGTAGTCACTTAAGTAAGGTCTCTAAACGTAAGTCTTAGCAGGCGACATTAAAAAGATGATGAACCACTTCCTTAAAAACGAAGATTTACGTTTGTAGTTGAATCGTATTTGCCCTTAAGAATCGTATTTGCCATTGGGTAAACATGTGTAAAGCTTGGCTATATCAGTTTGTTATTTTGGGTTACTTAGGGGAGAGAATTCCTCCTCTGTAGTGATGTTTTTCGAAATAGTTGCAGACCTTGTCAACACTAGACTTCGTTGTGCAGCTTACTAGCCAGCTAGGCAGCTTTCTAGCCAACTAGGCAGCTTTATAGCCAGCTAGGCAGCTTTCTGGCCAGCTAGGCAGCTAAACTAGCCAGCAATATGAGCTATACTAGCTACACTAGTCAGCCAGCTATACCAGCCAGCTTGCCACCTATACTAGCTATAGTAGCCAGCTAAGCAGCTATACTAGCCAGCTAGGCAAGCTATACTCGCCAGCTATTCTAGCTATACTAGCCAGCTATACTAGCCCGCTAGGCAGCTATACTAGCCATCTAGCCCAGTGTCCTGTGAAGGAAATCCTTTCGTTATGCGGTTTAGCGAATTCGCAGCACAGGATCGTGTTCGAAGCGTAAGACAAAACTAGTCCTGTCACTTTACTTCTACGGAAGCTTTCTTTGTAATTAGCAGATATCGAAGCCGAGAAAATGGAAAAGTCAATTTCGTACAAAAATTTAAAATCCAGGAATTAAATTACAAATTGCTCCCTCATTCACCTTTTTATTCGCACAATAATTTATCTGCAAGTAGAAGCAAAGTTGTATGCGATTAGGACGATTAGCTCCCGAGCAATGTGGGGCTTGGCTGTGTGATGAACTCTTAATTGAACTGTCTAAGTGTCAAGGGCATGCAGTTGACATAGTGCAACTGACTAAATGCAACTTTGAAGGGACTCTTTATGGCATCATTCGAAGAGGATTTGAGATTGTAAATCAATAGTCGTGGCAGTGGGATTAAAGCTAAACTCGGAAAAGACCATTTACGTGAATTAGAAAGTAAACTCCCACTGAAGACTCACATAGAAAGCAATCTATGACTCCAAACATAGCATAATGATATGCAGAATTTTTGCAGGAAAATTTTGGGGATTTAAACCAAGGATTATGCACAAGATGTATGCCATGATACACGCCCCAATAGTGACCTATAGGGCCTTCGTTTGGATAGGCAGAAGAAATTTGAAAATAGCTCAGATGAAGTTGAGTAAGATACTGGGAGTAGAACCTTTTCTACTGCGCTTCTGGATGCTCTGTTGGATATATGTCTGTTGCAATTGAAAATTAGGAAAAGAGCTTTGAAGACCATGGTTACGATAATGTGGAAGACAATTCTAATGCGAGATTTATCAGGAAGTTTCGTGATCTGATAAATCGAGTGGCTAATAGCTCCCTTCTTAACCAGAAGACCCTATGATTTTCGGAAATTTTTCGCAGCGAGACTTAGTAACAAAAGTAAATGGAATAACCCGGACGCAATATACGGTTTTCAAAAGATGGACCATGCCATATGAATGGTATACGAATGAATCGAGGACAGTTATATTGGGACAGGAGCGGAAGATTTTGATTCTCGCTAGAATATTTCAAATGGAAGTGCACGGTATTGAGAGATGTAATCAATTCAGCTTGGATAGTGAGTACAAAGGAGGGTTATACCAATATTATATGGCAGTCAGACCGCCATCTGAATACTTAACATGTTAACTATAAAAAAATTGTGTTGTGGCTGTCTGAGAAAACTAAATCAGCGAGGTAAGGGCAAGAGGATTACTCTGGGCTGTGTAAGACGACCTTACGAATAGAGAGTTTTTAGGCCGCTAATATGGAGACTCTTTTCAAATCAAATGGGTTTAAGGCAATCTAAACTTTAATTGGGATAATTACTATTGGGTCCGCCATCTAACGTTTTTTTTTTCAACTAGTGTTTATTTTGTGAATGGTAACACTTAGCTCATGTCTGATATGACAGATAATTAGTTTTATCCTTCCGCTGAACGAGTATGGTTGTGAATACGCTTGAACAACGCTGGGAAATCGACTTACAATCGACTTACAGAAGATGCCGATTTTGGCAAAAGAAAAAAAACATATTTTCAGATGAAGCTCATTTTGATCTTGGCGGGTATGTAAACAAGCAAAATTGTCGCATTTGGGGCACAGAAAACCCGCACGCATATGTTGAAAAGCCGACGCACCCAAACCAAGTCACTGTTTGGTGCGGATTTTGGTCCAGAGGCATAATAGGGCCATTTTTGTTCGAATGAATGAATGAAAATGAAAATGAGCAAGGAGTGGCCGTTACAGTCAGTGGCGATCGTTATCGGGCCATGTTGAACAACAATGTTGGAAACAAAAATTCAAGAGGAGGTTTCAACAGGACGGCGCTACGTGCCACACAGCCGAAGCTACACTCGATGTTTTGCGCCTTGTTTTTGAAGATCGCATTATCAGCCGCAGAGCTGATGTCGTTTGGCCACCTCGGAGCTGCGATTTGACACCGTTGGACTATTATTTGTGGGGTGCCGTCAAAGATAAGTGTTACGCCGACAAGCCAGAGACAATTGACGCTTTAAAGGACAATATTCGTGAAGCCATTGGTGAAATACAGCTGCACACAATCGATAATGTGCTTAAAAATTGGACCGATCGTGTAGGCTACCGCATGGCCAGCCGTGGCAGCCATTTGAATGAAATTATTTTCCATTATTAACCGGAAGGATTGTACTTTCAAATAAAAAAAGGAATTTGAGAAAATATTCAGTCGTTTTTTTTTAAGCATTTTCAAAAAAAAAAAAAGTTATTTGGCGGACCCTTTAGTAGGATATGATATAAGTAAAACTCATATTTGGCGCCTATTTTACCACAAAAATCACTTAATTTTTCATGCAAACAAAACAAATTCGAATTATTTGTTTCGGTTATTTAATTATACATAAATAAACCCACTGTAATAATATTGTGATGGCAATTAATATAATTTACAAAACGTTTCCATTTACATATTACAACCCAATTTGTTTAAATCTAATATAGAGAGAGATAGATGAAATTAAATGAAATTCGTAAACAACAACAATTTGAGTGTATTTTTTTTCTAAGTGTTAATGAAAATAATTTCCATGACTTTTGAATGGAAAATAACGTTTTTCAAAAAAAAAAATATTTTTAAATACAAATGAAATACAAAAAACGGCAAGCTCGTGATAAATTTTGATGCAATGATATCTCACGGTAAATTAAAAACAAACTATTGTAAAAATAAATAATTAAATATTGTAATTAAATACCTAGCAGGTTGGGGTAGAGTATTGTATTAGAAAATTCAGCAAAAAAAAATTAACAAAAAAAAGAAGAAGAACTGTGAAATAAAATAATTCATTTACACGTAATGAGCATTGTACATAAGTATTCAATTCAAAATCGTAGAAAAATAATAATTAAATTTCTAAAAAACAAAAACAAAAAATGTTGAAATTTCTACTGTATAGAAACTAGAAACAATGACTGGTTCAATGTTCGACTGATTGTCATTATATTACCAACAATACGGATTTAAATGTTCCGATCAAAAGCCGGTCAGCACTGCAAATGCAATTGTTTTGAAATTGACTCAAATTACAATAATGGTTGCACATTTCAAAATAAATGTTAACATTAATAAAAAAAAATACTTATAATTAAAAATAAAATTCTATTTTAGCCATTAAAAAGGAAATTTCATTAAGATGGTGGACAAACTATCAATCTATGCATATGAACGTATGAAATTCTATTTGAGAAAAATAATTTTAAATAATATCAGTTGAGTCAAGCGCGAGTGTTTGATAGCCTGCACGTGTTTGGTAATAGACTGTAGGTTAAGCCTATCTGCTAAGCCCTTTATAGGATAGTCTTAACCCACCGATGTTTATGTTATAGAGAGAATAGTGTTTTTGAGGAGTCGTCGTAGTCTTGTAGGAAGTGTGTTGGCTTATTAGAAGTGAGGCCACGTTTCAAACCCCTGGTCAGACATCCGCAACAAAACGAAAAATAAAAATTGTCATGAAAAGTTTCTAAGAAATCTGTCATTCGGAGCCGTCTTTAAATTGTAGACCCGGCACACATGTATAAAATGCACGCACACATCGTAAGTGGAGTGAGAAGCTAGGTTATGTTGTATATATGTTGTAAAATTCAAAGGTTTCCAAAGGTTTTCCAAACTCTGTTAACTTAACATTCACTGTAAAAAAAAAGAATATAACTTTCGTTACTACCTTCACACACATATCGTTGGATAGTACTTCCTCAAGACCGATGAAAATCGCAACGTTACAGACCAAGGAAAAAAATTTCTGTGCCAAAATTACTGACTTTTTTGGCTACAATGAAAGAATTTGATTTCAACAAAACGCTAACACTTGCCACTAGGTATTTGAATTTTACCACAAAGCATACAAATATTTAAAAAAGGTTTTTCCTGATCAGAGATAATCAAGTTGAAAAATCAAAATTTTTTTTACCAATACTATACTCCTAATAAATCGGCCTAAACAGACCGAGTGGACTCGCTAACCATGGTATCAAGGATTCCAAAATTATTACGGTCGTACATCATGTGGCATCAGAGATATAGCCAAGGAAGCAAATTTTTTTTTCAAATGAGTTAAGAACGTGCTCTATATAAATCGGGTAAAATCGGATAAAAGATGGAATTATGGGGGAATGGACCTAGTAGGCTGGATAGCCTTGATATCAAAGATTCCAAAAGAGTTTTTTCAATGATCGGGCGTTACTTGAGCACAGAAATAAAGGCAAAGAAACTAACCGTTTTTTTTGTATATGGCCAAAAATAAGTGCCACTTGTGGACTTGTGGGGGAAGTAGATCTAGGGGAATAGACAGACAGTTTTCCTTAGGGTCAAATTTTACTTGGGACCGAAGATATAGTCGACGAAGCTAACTTTTTTACATGAGCAATAAAAGTGCTCTGTATAAATGGGGCTAAATCGGTTAAAAAATGAACTTGTGTGAGAAATAGACCTAGTCTCAGACCTAGTGGGCTGGATAGCCATGGTATCAAGGATTCCGAAATCCTTGGGATAGAAGATATAGGCGACAAAGCTAACTTTTTATCAAACTAAATTAACAGAATATATAAATCGGTCAAAACCGGATAAAAAAATGGACTTGTGGGGGATGTGGACCTAGTCCACTGGATGGACAAGGTTTCCAAAACAGTTTTTCTCAGGGTCGAGCTTCACTCGGTCAAAATAGGATAAAAAATGAAATTGTGGAGAAGTGAACTTAAAAATTTTAATAATTCTCATTGAGTTAATATATCGTTCTTTCGCAAGTTGCATTTTTTTGGTAGGTGACTTGGATTTTTTTGGTTGGTGACTAGCATTTTTTGGTTGATAACTGTTAGGGTATTCCAATAGTCACATATGCAAATGTATGTGGTTAGTTGTAATTGACCACTATTTTAGCCGTAAGTTTAAATTTATAACTGGTTTTAAGCGCAAGCCGGTTGTATGTCAAAAAGTTCATTTTATTATCTGTTTTGACGGTGGTTTCTTTTGTTTTCAAAATTAAGTTTTCCTCTTTCTTTTTTTGTTGGTTTTTTGTACAAAAACCGTATTTAATAAAACGGGCCATAATTAAATTTTATTTTGCAACAGTAACAACGACAACGTCAACAAACTATAATCGAAAAAAAACGAGTAGTAGTCAAAATAATGAATAATAAAAACAACAATAAGATTAAGATAAAACAAAAGAATTTTATAAAAAACAAAAAACACACTATACAACCGGTTTTAATAAAAACGCTGATTGCGGTCTGTGGCTTATAAACCAAAATAATCATGTTAAGAAGCAAATAAAAGAGAGAAAGAAAATTGATTAGATCTGGTCGTAATAATTTGTGAGATTTATTCCATTCATTAAACACAAAAAAAAAAGTGAAAAGTGGTGTGGTTAAACAAAAAGATTTCATAAATAAATCTTGATAAACTTTTAAAATTTATTTGTTTTTCTCCTCCGAAATAATCTATTCTAAGAATTTCCTTTTCCTTTGCACGTGAGAGTATCTTCAATTAAACACATTAATTTCAATCAAATGTGATATTTTTGCAAAAAAATATTGCAAAAATTCAGCTGTAAGACTACGTGTAGTCTGACGTCTTAAATGGTTTTTGGAAATTAAATTGAAAAAAAAACTGTGATTTTGAAATGTTCAAAGCAATTCTGGGATTTCATAACTCTACTGAAATACGGAATTCATTTGATTTAGAAATTTGATTGACGGCCAATTATCAATTCGCTTGGACTTAAATGTCTAATTCCTTTTGCTAATTGACAATATTTATGGATTTGCATTGAATTTAATAGTATTATATCCCAGCAGAACTTTGAAAGCGTATGACTTTATATGAAAATACATGCACAAATTGTTAATTGCAGTTTAAGTCATAACAATAATTATGGAAAGCACTGCGTGTTTTGAATGACATAAGGATTGCTATGATTTAGTACTCAATACACTGTGAAACGTAGATACGTCATCAACAGATGTTTACAAACCTATGTTTACGTCGTATAAACTGGTGTCTCTGAAAACTAAACACAATAACCGTAACCGAAACCAGAAGACAGTTTTTATGTATAGGACATACATTGAGATCTAACGTCGTCGTAGATCCGCAATCCTGACTCACTGCAGCAACTCACAAAATGACTGTTGCAGACTGTTTTCATGTAACGAACCAATCCTAATCCCCTAAACACTCGGCAGTCTGCCAATGGTTGGCAAATACTCAACCAAATGCAAATTATCCATCAAATTTTAAAAGCAGTCAACTGACAGGATCTGTGTTTTCCTTTCAGTTATGAAGCGTATTATTCCTTTTCATTCCATAAAAGAACATAGGGCTGTCACAAAGCATATCCCATATCTTCTTATAACTTCTTCTACTTGGTGTTAATTCAATTTATCTGGTTTTTCTAGCTATGATCGGTCTACTATAGCAGATTCCAGAATCGTACGATTGTACTCTGTCGTTTGCTATAAAAATACCCTGTGAGAAAATTTATCGGGTTGTATTACACATAGTGATGAGAAACAGTGCTTATGAAGTCCTGATCTTTCTAAACATTAGGCTCTTCCCGATGTTGGTACAGGGTTCATTGCTGGTGTTATGTTCTCTGGCAAGTAAGAAGACTCCCTGAATGAATTATTCAAAGAAGAATTAAAGGATTTTTTTGAAATTCAAACAACATGTGAAACTGTTAGTAATTCAAATACAATAAACGAAAACTTCAAAGGTGGCCCTTTATGCACTGTAGTATGTAAGAAGTGGGGTTATTTAACGAAGTCTGTTAAAAATTTAAGTCAGAGATAATAATAAAGACTTAGTGACCAAGTACATAACACGAATAAGGATAGTTCGAATGGATCTGCCTATATACATATACTTAGGTTAAGTCGAAGGGGTAGCTTTGATTACCAAAACACACTTAAGTACGCATAGCGACTCAATGTAATAGGTAAGTGCAGTCCCTGTACTGACTAACTTTCACCAAACTTATCGAAGAAATTGGTCATCGCAAGGGCTGCACAATTTAAACGCACGACTACCTTATGCTGGAAATCAGCCTGAAAGTTTAAAGCCTATATACATACATACATCTATATGTTTTGAATAACTTTTAGATCCGGTTTGGGAGCTTCCTTTTTTAGATATTTGTTTTAATAACCGTTACTTTTAATCCATACTGTTTACTTATTTTGAAGAAAACCTAAACCCCATAGTTGGAAAACGAAAAGGAATGTAAGCAGTTTCTAAATCCGCTATGATCTATAAATATAGTGAGCGCCATAAGTGAGTCAACACCCACTATAATTTTAAATTTCCTATTATGTTCTTAAGTATAAAAAAAAGTTCCTTTATCACGAATTGTTGTTTTTGTTTTATCATTTTATAAGTAATAAATAAACGTTTTTATTTTTGGAAATATATTCGACCATTCTTATTTACTTTTCTCGATATCCTAAGAAAATGAATTATTTCAGTGGTATTTACTCACTTTTGGCGCTCACCCTATAGTGTCTATAAAAACTTTAAGTTTGATTATGGACCTGTTAATGGCAATTAATTTTTGTCACATTCATTGTCAATCTTATGTTTAATGTATTCGCTCAAGCCTACTGCACAAACTGCATACAATGATGGCATGCGTTTTGAGACTTAAGAGGTAAAGACTATTTTCCATTAATTACATAAAATGCCGCTGGGTTTATTACTTTATTTTATTTTATATTATATTTTTCTTTTTTCATAGTTTCGTTATCATTAATTTCTTTTTAACTATATACAACAACATAACGTACGATCGTCTGTGTTGTAAATGAAATTAGAATACAAGAGAATATTTGCTAATCAATATGCATTACATGCCATGAAATTTAATATGACCATAAATATGTATGTATGTATGTATGTATATACAGCTATGGACATTAAATTAGCACAAAACTTCGTCATAAAAATAATCATATTTTTTATAGTATTTTAGGTCTACTCATAAAAAAATTTAAACATAGGAACTTAAAATACATATTCTTCTTTAAAAAGAAACAAAAATTTTGACGATAGTGCCAGTCGTCTGCTCATTAAGACCTGAAACGTACCAAACGCCAGATTTTAGCTGGACAGTAAAATAGCACAAATTATAATTTCTGGAATAAAAATTATGTGCTGTAATAAATAGTAAAAATATTAATGTTTTCAGCTTATTTGATTAATATTTAGTAGAGTAGCCCCTATTTTCAAGCGCCGCGTGGTATCTACGGGACAATGTTCTTCGGGAAAGTTCTTTGGGAATCGAGTACCAAGCGTTCCGTATTCCAATGCTCAAATCGTCCAAATTTTTGTGCTTTTGTTGAGCAATTGTACATTTCACATCGTTCTAGGGGGTTTTCAATCGAGTTTAAGTCAAAACTTTGCGATGGCCAGTCTAAAACGGGAATGTGATCGTCATAAAATCAATCCTTTGCCTGCTTAGATGTGTGTTTGGGCCACTATCTTGCATAAATATGAATAAAACTGGCATGTATTTAAAAGCTTATGGCTCTATTTTGTTCTTTATATTGTCCAAATACTGATAACAGTCCATTTTTTCATTAATTTTTACAATGGGACTTACACCGTGCCTTGTAAACACTCCCCGCACCATTGTGTTTCCTCGAACATGCGTTATGGTCCTTTGAGCATAGCGTGGATTGAATGTCTGACATTTTGGCCAATGAACAACCACTCTACCATCCGGTCCCATACGATATACCTTTGTTTCATCACTCCAAAATATTTTTTCCAGAATGGGAGGTCTTTAGCATTGTGGGTGCGAGCAAACGTTAAACGCTTGAGTATATTTTTCTTTTGGTAGAAGTGGCTTCTTTCGGCAAGAGCGTCCAAAGAGCTTTTTGTGATTAAAACGTCTTTATAGGAGCCTGTCCTATAAATTTAATCTGAATTGGGAGTTAATTTCGTTCAAAATATCGCGTGACGACATGAGAAGCTCCTTCTTTGACTTCTGGACAATAGCACGACCAACGATTTCGGTTTGTTTTCTTGACACGTGGCCTTCAATTTTTGTTTTCTGCGACAGAATTCTGTTTGGTTTAAAGGAAATGATGACTTTATAAATCATTTTTCGCTAGCAATTCGAAATTTCGGCAATTTCAGCCAGCTTTTTCCCATCATGCCACAAGTTGACGATAATGCGCTTCTACTCTGGAGAGCAATCTTTTCCACGTACCATTTTTTTCAAAAATTACTTTAAATGCCACAAAATTGAAAGAATATACCATAAAAATAAAAATACTCGAACAAAACTTGTACCTAAAACACTTTTAGGCACGTTGTGCTAATTTACTGTCCAGCTCGAATTTAGGTACCGATACAAATTAGCGGTCAAAACAAAAAATATATACGATAATGGTAATATTTTTTGGTTAACAACAGCTAGATGTCATCGTGCAACATTGCAGACCAAAACAATTGGCCTAATTACGATACAAATGAGAAAAAAATCACAATCAAAGTATATATGGATTTTGTGCTAATCTAATGTCCATGGCTGTATGTACTTATATTGTACTATAAGTGCAAGAAAGAAAAATAATATGACTCTACTACGACCATCACAACTAGAATTTGATTTTATTTTTCCTATCTTTCTTTCCATGTAATACTGTATGAATCGTTTTTATTTAGCATTCGTTCATTCCCTAACCCATCAGTATTTTATAGCGCTAGTTGTTATGATCCTACATATGCGTCATTAGCATCACTTTTTTCTGGTACTAGTTATATAAAGCAATGGTTATTATTTTGATATAAAAATATTTATCAAAGAAAATAATTTTAAAAAAATGTAACAAATAAAAAAAATAGTTAAATAAACAAAGTCGTACTTATCAGTAAAACATAAAAAGTAAACATTTCCTATGAGGGCATGAAAACCGAATCACTAAATAAAATACATAAGCAATAATCTTGAAAAAAAATATTAAACCCAAAGTGTAAATCACTCAAATTACAATACTGCTAAGGGGGTGTAAAGTAGGCGTTCTGAATAGAGAATTTTTATAAATAAAATAAAAATTAAATTATCGATCTTGTATATAAAATTCTTGGTTTAAATTCAATGATATTTTATAGAAGAAAATTTTAACTTTGCCGACAATGGAAAAGGGTACCGCGCTATGATTACTAACATTTTTTTGCCAAAATGGATAATTTAGACATGATTGACATACATGAAGTCGCCGTAGTCTAGTAGGTAGTGTGTTGGCTTATTAGACGCGAAGCCAGGGTTCAAGTCCCCGGTCAGACATCGAAACGAAATATAAAAATATATTTCTTCGGTGACTTCCTCTCAGCAGATTTCTGACAAAAACTTTGGAAGTAAATAAAATTGGCATGAAAAGTTTCTCAAAAAAAATCTGTCGTTCTTAGTCGACTTTTATATATGTAGAGGGTGTTTTTTATAGAGGTATAGAACTTTAAGTTGGCATTACTTTTCAAGATGGCGACCGATTTAACAGCTGTCAAGTGATTTATTCTCAGCGCCAGCCGTGGCGGTCATATGCCAGAAATCATATTTAAAATGTAATGCCACAAGATTACCTTTCGGATAAATAAAATTCATGTCAATCGAATAATCCATTGTTGTTTTTTTGCAACTTAAAGTTCTATACCTCTATAAAAAAACACCCTATATGTATGACATACATATGGTTTTAACAAGACGCGATGCCATGAACGTATTAATCTAACATTTTGTCAACAACGTACGATTTGAGTCTACTAGACTATTTTAAATGGACCTGAAAAATTACCGTCATAGCTACAATGTGTGAGGTATAGGTTGCAATGCTGGGAAAAATGTGCCAGAATTAAAACGCACTGGCGGGCCATGCAGACCAAAACTGAAAGTATATTTGTAGGAAATAATATTTATCGTCTCAAACAAATATTTTATTCTTACTTACTTTACATCATTGGTCATTACAAGTTCTCCCTTAGGATTACGATTTAGTTTCCCACATCAACCATAGTGTGTGTGTTAATTTTATCCATGATTGGCGGAACCTACAGTTTTAAAGTCAACTCTGAACGACAGATTTTTTAGATTTTTAGCAATTTTATTTATCTTCAGAGTTTTTGTCAGAAAACTGCTAAAAGGAAATCACGGAAAAAATATTTTCTCATATTTTGTTTTGTCCAAGATGAGCTGTGGTTTAAACCACGACTTCACATCTAATAAACTAACACATTACCTACTAGACTTTTGCAAATTTTCTCTACGCCTTTTTCTTATTTTGAATCCCATACAATAAATGATCTCCTACCATATTTAATAGTACGCCATAAATATTTGGAATCTATTTCTTAGTTAGGATACATATTTGCATTGAAATTCGATGAATTCACTCTAATATACAATTCTAGAGGTTGTCTGAGAACAATTTTCAAGACGCTAATTTCGCTCACAATCATTGATAAGTAGCTTACTATCCCATTCTTATTCCCATAAATTTTGCGATTTAACGTAATTTCTGAAGATAAAATCTAATAATTATAAATTAATTAAAAACTTAGACGAACCACGACCTCTTAAAATTTTAGCTAAACCAACTATAACCTTTTTAACCTTACTTTTAAGATCCTTAAGACCGACGTCTCACTACTAGCGTTGAGCTTGGCGTTGGTATTCTGAATTGTACTTGTAGGATTACGTACTTTGTTTATGCCAATTCGTCAACTTAAACATTTTCTTTTCAGTGTCTTCATAGAAAAGGAAATCAATCAAACATAACACGATATAATATGGAACCCTAGCAAAGAATTTGTACATTTTCAATATCAAATAATAAAAATATTGTAATACGTTTGCCTGGTATTTATTGATATTCACTGTAGTTAATTGAAAAGAAAAGAAATAAAAAGTTATGTATAAACATATGCTAAGTCTTTAGCTCGACTCTTCCCTTAATTTTCGAATCATTCATAATGTTTACCTTTCAATAATATCACCTGCATTTTTCATAACCCCTATAATTATTGTGCGTTTCTTATTGAAAAACAAAAATCATCTGCTTTAAATCTATACTTAGTTTACATTTTGTCATAAAGTGTTTGTATCAAGTCACAACAATTGTTTTCCAAGTTTTAATTTTGATATGACCAAATGGTTTATTATATGGAATTCAATCTTATCAATAAACAAATGCAAAGAGAAATTCAAATTCAAATAATAAAGTAGGAGCTTTAATTGAACTCTGGCAACTGGCACTCTTCGTATATTGAATATAACCATATACATATTATGTTGCAACAACAACGAATTAAAAAAAAATTAAGATCTTTACTAAAACTTATTGTTTTTTAAGCTAAAAGTTTTAATAAAGGATGTACACCGTGCTAGTAGAAGTATATTCGTTGTAGAATACAGCACACCAAGTTCGATCAAATACATTATAGTGAATCGGCATACAAACAAGCCATCAAGTAGGCTTGTTTGGGTTCACTATTAAGGGATCCAAATAATACTTTTTATAGCAAGTGTGTATTTTTCTTCTTATAATCCACACCTCTAAGGAGAGTTATAGAAGTAATCCATCGTTTCAATGTCTTCACCACATGATGTGCATTCATAATTTTCTATCATGCCAATACATGTCAGGTATATACATATCTAAGGCGAACTGTCCCGAAAGTACGCTCGGTAATATACCCAAGTTTCCCCTCTTCGAGCAGATATTTTTGTAATTTTTTTCCTTTTGAATCATTTTTCCACTATAAAGACAGCCGCTTTGCGAAACCAGTATCAGAGTGTATTGAGTAGGGGAATGAACATATTTACTGACAGTAAAAAGAATTGGGACATTGAAGTTAACACCACAGCTGACGCACTTTCAACAGCTGAAAAAAACTTGAACGAGTTTATATGTGAAAGTGGCGGCTAATGAAGACTAAACGAATGATTTCACACAGAGTTTATACATTAGCAAAGCAAAAATAGGAAAATTAACCTCTCTTGTAAAGAGACTAAATAAATCTGGCCTACTATGGATATGCACAGAAAAAGATTTCATTCAAACCTACCTAGAATCCATTATAAAACCGCAAAGCATATGCAACGAGGCTTTGGCTACATCTTTTATCTTATTGCCTGGCAATTGAGAACCTGAGGCGAAATATTTTTGGAACTCAAAATTTGTGGAAAGAACATATCTGGTGATTTGAATAAAATTCAGATTAGAATTCTAACCACAAATTTTGTATTACAACTGGACATTATAGGAATGAACCAAGGGAGCTATGCTATTTAGAGCGGCTGCCTAAGCCTGTACTTGTTTTTGTTTGTATTTATTTTTTAAAGTAAATTTTAGAAAACGGAATCCAATGGTCAAATTGCCCGATTATGATGTAGAAGTAAACTTGATTTGCTCGTTTATTAGCTGATAATCTACGCTTGGTCGCGAAATCAAGAGATACGCCTATTAAATGATATGCAAATTTTATTTAATCAACAGAAACCATAACAAAACTGGCTTAATGACGTAAACCAATAAATTTTGGATCGTTTGGTACCTATATTGGTTATGATGTTAAATTTTTCCTAAAACCAAAAATTGTCTTATAAACGCTCAAGGTCATTCAATGATTTACAATTTTAATATGGTTTTAAATTAATAGATAAATTGTATTTAAAAAAAATTTACCAAAATTGGTCGTCTCGAAAGAAAAAAATTTGAGTTGGCCATAAACTTAAAGGCAAACATATGACTCATTGCCCTTGGCTAATATCATATAACAGAAGAAAAGAGAAACATTTATTTCGTATAACTTTACCACTTGAAGCCCTTAAGCCACTGATAGCCAACCAGCTAACTGGCACAAGTTGTAAATGGAACGCTTCGTTTTGCTTTTTATTTGGATTATAATTAATTACCTTTTGTTATTGTTAGATGATGGCTAATTAAGTTTGGTTTAAATAAAGATGGCACCGTTTTTTAACACATTAAAATTAAGTTATTATTTATTATTTCAAAAAAAGTTTCTTTAGTTAAGAAATAAACGCGGCGACGCGAAAATTATTAATGGAGTATAAAGAGCAAAAAAAACTGTGTTATGTCAAATTAAGGCGGGAGTTGCATTTTTTTTTTTAACAATAAATACGACACTGCGGTTACAAAGAAACTTTGTTGTTGTTGTTTTTTTCTTGCTTTTTTTAAATGATCATTTTAACAACAATGCAACTAAAAAACAAACAATAATAAATGGCACTTTCAATTTCAGCTCAAAATTTATTGTATTGTATTAAATTAACTGTATGTGGCACACTTATTTCATTCACTGTGTTGAATTGATTCTCTTATTTAATATATTAAAAGTAATTTATTTTCTTATAATGATTTATTTTAAATATAATATAAAACACTAATTCTTTTTTTGATTTTTTAATTCTTGGAATTTTTTCTTTTCGTATTTCTTTTTTTTATTGGCTTTTAATTCTTGTTTTTTTTTTTAAGACGCACGCACACTCACTCAACTTTACGCAGTCATACACTCGCGCTCACTCTCAGCTGAAAACAAAACAAAGCGACCGTAGAAATAAAACAATGTCTGATTGGATTCTTGTTTTATCTTGTTCTTATCGTTGTTGTTGTTTGTTTGTTTTTGGTGCATTCCCTACAGGAATTTCATTTTTCATTTTCGTTGTCGTAAGTAAAAACAACAAAAACACTGCACAGCCAAAAGAAACCAAAAAAAAAATTAAATGCCGAAAATGCATACGAAACCACTTGTTGCTTTTTAAGCAATATAATATTTTTCACATATTTGTTTTAATAAAATAAAACAAATATAAATATATTTATTACTTTTACTATAACAATAACTAATGCAAATACATTTTTTACGCGGCTTTTTCTCTCAAATTTAATAAATAAAAAGCACCAAATAAATGTCTGCTGTTTTAAACACTATACCCTTTGAAACTGTGAATTAAACCAAACGTTATCAACTCAACGGCACACTGACGCCGTTCGAATTTAAACAATTAAGCTGCCTCGGATTTTATTTAATACTTCCAACTAGCTCAAGCCGCTGTTTTAAAAAAACGCTTAAATAAAATTATATATATATATTTTTTTAAATTATTGTTTAAATGTTAAAAATCTTTTATTTTAAGGAGGACAAAATATAAGCATTTATAAATATATGATTCAAAAATATTAATTGAAAGTTGGAAAGTTGTTTCAATACTTCAAGACAAATATTAGATTTTTTTTATGTTATATATATCTAACGGTCTGTGGTATTCTGTCAAATATTTTTGTTTGCCCTATCTGCCCTATTTGTAAAGCCAGAGAAGTGAAATAACTAGAAATATGAAAATTAAATTAGGGGTCATATTAATCTATCAAGATGTAAATAGTCTTGTTTATATCAAGTGCGGGTATTAGTTGGTATCTAAAATCATTTATCTATTACAATAAGAGATGACTTTACGAATTTTGCTGTCCCATTCATAGAACTAAAACTAAACCATATATATAAAGTTTTTAACAAAAATATGTTTTCAATTTTATATTAACTTTACTTGTACGAGAAATGATTTAACTAAAGTATGTACTTTATAGCTTATCTTAAAAAAAATTAACATACTTTACAAAAAAGAAGTATAAAAATTTAATTTTAAATTTTATGAATAACGGAACTTGTAAATAATGAGAAAAAATTCCGAAAAGCAATTACTCTGTATGCGGCTTGATATTAATTTGCCAGGCACCAATTAGATAACGGAACCATATTAAAAACAAATCTACACCCATTTGTATCCAGGACCAAAATGGTGACAATTTTGAACCATCAATTTCTTGCCAATTAACAGCCACTTCACGCACAGGAATGTTAAGGCGTTCCACTAAGTAAAGGAGTTCAACATCGAAAGCCCTTCAGAGAAATAAAAAAAAAATTAATACAAATCAAAATATTTTTATATAACATTTTTTTTTATATTATAAGCTTTATATAAAAAAAATTAAATAAATATTAAATTTACCATCTTTCTACATGTAGACTTGTGAAGAGTTTCTGGGCAGCCGAACGTGTTAAAAGTTTAAAACCACATTGTGTGTCTCTCAAACTGCGTACAGCAAATAACCATACCAGGAAATGGAAACCGTGCATTAGAAACGTTCTAGAAGAATATGTTTGATGAATAATTACAAAATGTTATACACAATAAATTGTAGACCTTACCTAAAAGCACTCCTTGTTGCTATAGCTTCTTTTTCCAAATGTGCTCTTGAACCAATTACAACAGCATCATCCTTATAATTACTACTAATACATTTTAAAGCAGCATCTAATTTATTGTAATCTGAAAATTTTGTAGCACCATCTGCATCGGCAAACAATAAATAACGACCACGGGCACTTAACATACCCTGAAAATGAAATGCAATTATTTAAGATACTCAAACTAAATAAATTAAAGTAGCTTACCAATCTTACTGCGCCGCCTTTGCCGCGATTCTCTATTAACTCTAAAACTCGTACTTTATTTGTAGAATATTTTTTAGTATATTTTAAGGCCAAGGGAACTGTGCCATCGGAACTGCCATCACTAACAACTATGACTTCATATGAAAATTTATCACTTTTTGCCTTTTCTTCTAAAAACTCCAAGCACTCATCCAACATAGCAGGCACTAGGAGAAAACGATTAATTTAATAGCAAAAATTTATATGTATGTATAATTTTCTTGTTTTAAATAAAAAAAAATAAAATGAAAGGCATCTCAATTTTCTCTCTTTTTTCTATTTTATTAACTTACTTCGTTCCTCCTCATTATATGCGGGTACTATGATACTGAGTTCAACACTGGGTTCATCTTCTATACTGGGAAAATCGAACGTTGTTAAGGTATCTGGATCCAAGAATGTTTTTTCTTGTTTGTGCCTTTTTATAACCGGTAAAGGTGTGGTTACAGACTTTTGTACTATAAATAACTGAAAAACAAAAATGATATTTACTAAACAATATTCATCACAATTTTTGCCGGCTCTACAAACTCATAATGTATGGGTTGGGGCCATTGACAAACTTACCGATATTAAAAGTGCCGCAAATATTGCTGAACCAATGAAGAGAATCAACTGTAAATACTCTATAAATGCCATTTTACTGTAATACTGTAATTTATTCAATTACTTCATGTTATTTTTAAATAGAAAAATGAGAAAAACGCCACGTATTTAATAAATATTTTTCTTGAATAGAATTATGATTTTCTTATCGGGAAAATTTGTAAGAATTGATGACAGTATTTGACAATATCTTATTTTTTGTTTTTGTAGTGAGTGAATGGATTATTGTGAATGATTTACTATGTGATGTCAGCGTATGATAGTGATGTCAAACTTAGACATACGATTTCAGCGATTTATTCATTTTGCTTTACATTGTGGACCTTCTAATATTTTTTGGAGCTCCCGGAGGCAGTTTTTGATAATAATTTATTCTAATACAAGAAGTTAATTCCAATTTTGTCAATAAAAACGACAAAATTAGGACAAAAACAAAATTTAACATTTGATAACCCTGGAAACATTTTTCTGGCATCACTGGATTCTGTCTAAAAAACAGAGTTGTTAAAAATAAGACCGTTGTGTTCTCTGTTTACATCTCCCAATTACCGTAAAATACATATATATTACGGTTCGTTTCATTCGCAATGTTCATCAACCTCCAAAAATACAACAAAAACACTAACAGCCCCTAAAAACGGCAGAAACCAATTGGTAGATACACAACTGAGAGAGAATTTATTTTCACACAAAAATAAAATTTTTATTAAAATTATTTTCAATTTCTTTTCGAATATTTACAAATAAGCGTGTTAAGGAAATGTTGAAACATTAGAAAAAATATACACGAAAAGTTTCGTAATCAAAATGTTCGGCGTATTAAAAATATTTGTTTTATGTATGGTTCTGCTGGATTTAATGGTGGCCTCCAAAAGTCATCTCATAAGTCAGGCAGCTGTGGGAGAATTATATACATTTAAAATAGAACCTGTCATATTCAACTGGACTCATCAGGTGATAAATGAACAATTCCGTTATACGCCTTCTCTGAAATCCTATCCAGATTTGCCGTCATGGATGCGTTACATGTATAGTCAAGAGCATCATGCTGGTTTTCTTTATGGTACGCCACCAGCAGAACTAGCAGCGAAGACCATCACTTTAGAAATAGTGGCCTTGAATAAGCAGAACTATGCAACCCGGCGCACGGAATTATCTATAACGATACAACCCAAATTCCATGCTCCTAATGTTATACAAATGAAAATCGATAATCTAAATTGGGTGCATTTAATGGATCCGGGTCGAGTAGAAAATTTACGTAATATTTTTCGCAAAGATTTATGGCCTGAAAGTGAAGGCGATTTGAGTTTGGTGTTCATGGAATCAGCTGTTCATATGGGAGGACGTTTACCTTTAAGGCCTCAACAACATGAAGGGTATGTTAATGAAATATTTTTCTATTCCATCGCTTGCTTTAATAATTATAAATTTTAGAGTTATTGTTCATTTGGGAAGTTTTGCTAAGTTCTCCGAACGCCTTAAACAATTGCAGGAAGAGGTTCGACCTTTATATAAACTACCTTCCTGTACTTATAAACGTACTTCCGTGCAAAAAATTTTCGAAAATGTTGGTTTCAAACTTGATTGGTGTGCTTTTAAAATGGTGGGAGCTGAAATTGATCCCGAGGTTCTACACCATAATCATGATAGTTCTAATAGCAATAAAGTTAATGGCAATATCATTGAAACTGGTAATCTTAAGAGACGTGAAGATCGCTGGCTTGGCATTTCACGTGAAGACGTACCCGTTCGTAATTATATTGATGAATTCGCATTTGCTTTTGCTATACCGGGCATGATTTTTGGAGTACTATGTGGCATTCTAACGGCCAGTTTATGTTTCAAGCATCAGAAATTGTAAGTAAAAGAAATTTTTGAATAGAGAATATTAAATAGTATAAGTTTCCATAGTGTTTCATGCAATAACAGATTTCGGTATCAGTTTTGAATTTTGTGAAATGTTAAAATGCTTTTTTGAATGTTTATCACTAGCTTTTATTAGCACTCCAAGTGAATTCGCCAATGACAGACCACGCGTATAGTTTAACCGATCCTTTTGTTATTTTATTTTTTAATTATTATTTCAGTTTTTAATTAAAATTTTTATTTTACTTTCATTATCGGTTTTATTTTAGACATGATCCACTTTCAGAATATTTTTTTGATAATATTTTTCACATATGTGAAGAGGAATGTGTAAACTCGAAACATGAATCCGATTCAGAAATAAACGACGACGATATAGAAGTTGTAAGAAAAAACGAGGGATTTAAAAGAAGAGAAAGGTGAAATACTGCACATTTTATTAACAATAACTGGAAATATATATTAAAATTCTTTTTCTAAACGTTTAAAATTATAATTAAAACATTTTTTTTACTTTAGCTATAAGGAAACATATCCCACTACATCATCCACTGTACAAATGGTTCAATATTCGGATACAAATTCTCAACCAGTTACTACACTAAAAAGTTTAAAGGATCCCAATTGTCTGTTGGACAATATAAGTATGCGCTCGCAAAGGTTGGTAATATCGTAGATTATTTTTACATTTATTATTATAATGTATTAACATTTCCCTCATAGTCCAAATAGTTATTATCAAACGGATAGTCCACCAAATACATATTTACGTCCCAAGCCGCCACCATACAAGGGTGGCACTTTGTCACGCAGCGGTGTGGACATTTGACAACCAACAACTCCACGCATTTTGTATTGTTAAATACAAGCGAAATCAAGAGGACAAGTGAAAATGAACAATTTAGAAAATAATATTGTAAGCTAACCACAGTTTAGCATTAAAAATTTATATTGAAAACGTATCAGTAGAGTTAGTTGTATAACTTAGAAAATGTTCGTACATATATGGAAAATGTTTAAATGAGTACACCAATTAATCAATCTAACTTCGTACATATGTACTTATGTATATTATCAATTGATATTTACAATAAAATTTTGCGAATTTATAAAATTTAATACTCTGCAGTCTAATAGTTTTATGTATAAAGGTAAGACTTCTTGGAAGCAAATAATTACTCCAGGTATCAAAATGAGTTCAAGCAGTTCAAAGATATTCTGGGGTGATCTCGATGAGGGAAAACAAACAAGCATTTTAAGTCTTGAGTATACTAATGAACATACTCACTACGAACACTGCCTTATATGAACACCGGCTCCGTTATTGACGTGCAGGTACATCCTAACGATGGATCACTTTTTATTTCATTGCAAAGTCTTCGCAAGTTCGAGATCCAAATGGTATGGGAATGGCGCTATACCAGACATAACTCATATCATAGAATGGCCTGGAAGAAGATAAGGAAGTTTGTACAAATGCAAACATCCTATAGGAAGTACAACTTGTACCCCAAGTGATAAGCGCACAACAGGCTTACTTGGTGACTTAGGTCTGCTTATACCGATCGGAATGGACCTTGATTGGTCTCCTCTACTTCAACTTACCTAAATAAAATTCTTTCTAAACGAAATTAAAAAACTCTCTGAATTTTCAACACAATATAAAATTCCTAGTCACAATCTCCACTTAAAAACCTTTGTCAATTTTACTAATTTGGCAGCACTATTCGTAAAGATGCCAAAAGAGAATGTTTTAAAGAGAGATATTCTCTGTAGTCGTACAGAAATAACAAAGTGTACACACAAATGTTTATTTTCACTTCGGGCAAATAAAAAAAAGAAAGTTTGACCAGTGATAAGAAAATTGTACGGTATAACTGAATGAAATTGTTTATTAAATAACCTAAACTCCTCATTATTTATTGTTTTAACGTGTTGGTTATACAAAATGTTTAATATTATAAAAGAAGTATATGAATTAATAGATAAATACAATATAAATATCCTGAATACAATTTTTATTGGTTTTACGGTGATAATTGTAATATTTGGCAGTCTATTGAACTTTGTGGAACCACATTTGCCGGCGTTTATTAGGCAATCATTCCGTTATGGCAAACACTGTTACAAAGGTCCCGAAGATAAACTGGTCTCAAAACTAGAAGTTCCGAAATCATGGTTTAGCCATTTTTATGTCTTTGCATTTAGTTGGTCAATGTTAGCGCTGTACCTGGTTTTAAAAGGTATAATAATGCACAGCATAGCTCCCGATTATGTTTTGGATTTTTTGGACTTTGTGGCTGGTGGTGCAAAGAACCGTAGAGTCATAGTTAACTCGAATAGTGCTTTAGTAGCCACTGTATTAATGACTTTACAGTGTGCCAGACGTTTCTATGAAACAAATTTTGTACAAATATTCTCAAAGAAAAGTAAAATTAATTTGTCCCACTATTTGGTAGGCTATTTACATTATTTCGGCGCTATACTGGCTTTAGTTGCAAACACTGAGGGATTTGTCAGAGGTAAATAAGTAAAACAATTCGTATATTTATATACCTACTATATTATATTATTACTGACAATCGTTTAATTTTTTAGGTTCGCTACCCTCTACATTTAGTTTTAACAAATTAACATTATTGCAATATCTTTGCATTTTCTTCTTTCATTTCGGTTGGTCTCAGCAGTATAAATCTAATATGATTTTAGTTAATCTGCGCAAAGACTCTAAAACTGGTCAAGTTAAAACAGAAAGTCATCTCTTGCCGACCGGTCGTTTCTTCAATATTGTTTCCTCACCTCATATGTTTTTCGAAATTATAATGTATGGTGTTTTGTTGGGTCTATTGCGTCATAGTACCACTTGGTTGTTGGTGGTAATATGGGTATTTTCCAATCAGGTACGTGTAATATTTGTATATAGTATTGTATTATAATCTACATTTTATTACTTTCAGTTAATGAATGCTTTACTAACCCACAAATGGTATCAGGAGAACTTTAAGAATTATCCTAAATTTAGAAAAGCATTAATACCATACATTTTGTAAACTGTAATATCATATCACAAAGATATCATTACAATTTAAAAGAATACAATTTAAATATGAAATATATGTACGTTATTATATATTGACTATAGAAACAAGAAAATTTTATTTAATTTAATCTCTTAATGACAAAAATGCAATTGTAACTTAATAAATGGTATTATTTATTTCAAACAAACCTATTAAAATTATCTTGTATTTTATTACATACACGAATTTTGACCCGTTCTAAAGATAAGTGTTGATCTCAACAACTAATTCCGAATTCATGAGACAGTTTGGTAAATAAAACTGTAATTTTTTGCCATATTTTTCTAACTTTTATAAGATCATCTGGAAAAACACATTTTGTAATATATTAGTGATTAAATTTTTAGTATGATCTACTCCTTCACAGTAAAGTATCTTCTAACACTACGTAACTGAGTATTTTGATTTAAAAGAGAACACTTTAGAATCTTAATGCAAATTGGAATGATTACTTATGGCTAGATTACGGAAAGGTACCGATCCTCAGTTCTATTACCATATTGTATTACATCAGTTGAACCCCAAAACAAATTTGTGGTTGTTCCACAAAAGCAACTTTTGCAGCCTACAATGTGACACCTCTTGGAATCTAATAAAAGTCTAGGGCAAATCACAAACGCCCACAAATTAACAGCTCGATCTCCCACTTGCTTCACAGTTGACTAAATTAAGAACACACTTCTCATAAATTACGAATAAAAATAGTAAAAAAAATAACAAAAGTTTCTTCATCCTTAAACGCCATAGAAAATATTTGTATTGTATATTTTTTTATCAACTAACAACCTACTGGAAGTTAAATTATTATCTGTAATAGACCCGTAACTTATGGAATTAATTTATTTTTTATATACCACATTGCTTAGTGCTTTTTATGCAAAACATTTTGTCTTTTTGTACGCTTTCTGCAGCCATAAATTTGTAAAACTTTTATAATTTTTATGAGCAGTTGGAGTTCGGCTGCCATATATAACTATCCATCTTGGACAGATATTTTAAGCCGAGAGTCGTGAAAATCACTTTAATCACGCCACTTCAATTTCATCTTAAATAAATACATATATTAATGAAAAATTTGTTTTTTTATTGTTTTAAATATGTTTTATACAAACAAAACATTACTTCATCAAAATACCAAATTAATAATCAATTATATGATATTTCTTTCATTTTTATTATTATCGTTTGCAGGAATTTTGAACTCAAGTTATTTAGGTTTATTTAAAAAGAAAACTGGAATGGAAAGTAATAAAGTAGAATTTATAAAATATCTAAATTTATCGTTGTATTAAATAAAAAACATACCTGTAAGGATAACCCTGAGCTTTCGAACGGAATACCGATAAAAGAAATGAAAAGAATATGGCTAAGAAAGCTAAACCAACGATTGCCATGAGACGGCCCTTACGCTGATCCGTCTGGCTGCCAGCCTCCGTTAATAAAAGCATTCCAAAGAAAATTAAGGCATCTAAAGAAAACAACATTGTATACTTAGAAATTTCCGTATAACAGTAAGACATATTTAAGAGGGGACTTACTTAAACCTAAAACAATATATGTTTCTACAACTAATTGACCTTGTGATGAGCCATGTATGTAAGCAACACCACCGTTTTGGGATTTGTGCACCAATGGTGGACCGCGTATGTGGTTCCACATTTGTCCCGAAATCATAGTAAAGCAAAAGAATACCGCTATGGCTCCCCATATCGATTTGTTGTACAAGAATTCCAAATTATTACGTCTCATATATAGGAAACCGCCAACCAGGGCAGCCAAAGTAACCATTGCAACGGTACCCGAATAATTAGGTGGACGGAAAACACGAATTTGTACATCCGTACGTTCAGCAACGAATTTGGCTATTGCATCAGCAGCAAAACCAACACGATGTATATCCATGGTATCAGCACCTTTTGGTTTACCCTTAGCAGGGAAATGCATAAATACTGGTGCCGTATTCAAGCGTAACATTTGGAATACATCAGAACCCTCATCAAAGTCTACCATGGCGAAGAAGACTTTATTCGAATATACTGCTGAAAATCTATAGGATTGGGCAACTATCTGGAATTCATCGTGGGCATGCCTACATATTTGGCATTGTCTTGAAGGTGCCAAGGCAGTCAACATAACAATCATCGAATAATTACGGGGTGAATTTTTTACATATTCCCTAAACTTTTGTCCGTTAAAGCGCAATAGGGCTTTTTTGTTATTCATCTCCATTAAATTTTGTACCTTTTCCGATAGCGACAGGCCAGACTGTGGAGAGAAAATCATATAAATTGTTGATCATCAACCGGCATTTTATCAATAGTGTATATTTTTATATTACAACCACTATGACGTGGCCCAGCATGCACCCTGTATTTTTAAGAGATTAAAACAAACCACTTTAAATTTACCTTTTGTTTACTTTGAGCTGAAGTGCTCAATATTAAAAAGCCAGCCATTAAAATCACTGCAAACAGCAATGTTTTATATAAAACTTTCATTTTGCTGTTTGTATTAATTAAAGCTACTTAAATTAAATAGATAAAATTGTTAAATTTTTCCTTCTACAGGCACCTCGACAAAATACTATAGGAAAAAAAAACTGCACTCTCTCAATCGAATATTTGACAGCTGTCAAGGGGTAACAACTGTAAAAACTAGAGTAGCCAATTTTCGAAAATTTTTATTTCATTTTTCTATATTTCAAATTGATTGTAAGGATATATTTGACTTTCTGATATTAAATACATCATTTTTAATTTCATTAATTTAACATTTATAATCATCTTAATGATGATCATAAAATTTTATTGTGGAAAACAATATATATTCATCGACTAGGTAACACTGTCGCCTATTGTGCATTTTTAGAAACAGTAATGCCAAATTCGTTTAACAATACTATCAATATTAAAAAGCCGCTCTGCTTTTACTTTTCTATAACACTGCCGCATTGTTTTAATAAATAATTTTGTAAATTTTTTATGTAAAAAAACTAATTTAAGTAAAAATTATTTGAAACTATTAGTGCTTTAAATAAGCACTAATAATGAGTGATATTTTGAAAAGCTCCCAAGAGCGTTCGCGTAAGCGTAAACAATTGTTAGCACAAACTGTAAGTCATTGAACTTGGGGTTCCATACCGTCGCCTAATTATTGTCTTATTTATTTAGCTGGGTTTGTCAAGTGTAGATGAATTGAAAATAGCCTTGGGAACTGCAAATGATTCAGGTACAAGTGGCACCTTAAGTTCGGGGAGTTTTGGCACAGGGGCCCTTAAAGGTGTTGCAGCACATAGTAATCAACGTGTCGGTCAGGATGAGGAGGACGGTGTAGTAGCCAAGAAAACACCGGGAGAAATTATTTATAGAGATTCTTCAACATTTTTAAAGGTTTTTGACAACATTATACATAAAAACGTAATTCTTAAGTATTCTTTATTTATAGGGTACACAATCATCAAATCCACACAATGACTACTGCCAACATTTTGTCGATACCGGTCAAAGACCACAGAATTTTATACGTGATGTGGGCTTAGCAGATCGTTTTGAAGAATACCCTAAATTAAGGGAACTTATAAGGCTTAAGGATAAGCTAATACAGGATACTGCTTCAGCTCCTATGTATTTAAAAGCCGATTTGAAAGCTCTAGATATTAAGACACTAGGGACCAAATTCGATGTTATTCTTATAGAGCCCCCTTTAGAAGAATATGCTAGAGCAGCACCTTCTGTGGCCACAGTAGGTGGTGCACCTAGAGTATTTTGGAACTGGGATGAAATATTAAGTAAATAATAATTTTTATTTTAACAAAGACCAATAGACTGATTTCTTCCATACATCTTTCAGATCTCGACGTTGGCGAAGTGGCTGCTCATCGGTCATTTGTCTTCCTTTGGTGTGGTTCGTCAGAAGGTTTAGACATGGGTCGCAATTGTTTGAAAAAATGGGGTTTCAGACGTTGTGAGGATATTTGTTGGATACGTACTAATATCAACAAACCTGGTCACTCTAAACAGCTCGAACCTAAAGCCGTTTTTCAACGTACTAAAGAACACTGCTTAATGGGCATTAAAGGTACAGTAAGGCGTTCTACAGATGGCGATTTTATACATGCCAACGTTGACATTGATTTAATTATATCCGAAGAGGACGAATTTGGTTCCTTTGAAAAACCTATTGAAATTTTCCACATTATTGAACATTTTTGTTTGGGTCGAAGACGTTTGCATCTGTTTGGTCGTGATTCGAGCATTAGACCCGGTTGGCTAACCGTGGGACCCGAGCTGACAAATTCTAACTTCAATGCTGAACTTTATCAAACATATTTTGCTGAAGCTCCAGCTACCGGTTGCACTACACGTATTGAATCGTTGCGACCTAAAAGTCCACCGGCCAATAGTAAAATTATTCGAGGTCGAGGTCGTGGATTTCCAAGAGGACGCGGCAGGGGAAGATAGAATTGAAAATTTTAATTTCATTTTGAATTACAAGTTTTTCTTTTTATTTTATATATTTTTATAATCAGTGTTCTTTTTCTCACCAGTATAAGAAATTATTATTTTTGTTTGTATTCAAATTCTCACTCAAGCAGTTCTTGTTTTATGCGTTTCACTTACAGTTTGACATTGTAATTTATTAAAGTGTAAGCATTTTACTTTTTACAACTATTAATGTTTCGTTTCTTTAATAAATATGGTGTTTTATTGCACCACAAGGTATTATAAATTTTCCTATCAGAAACTATAGGAAATTTTGTTTTGTATTTTCATGGTTAAACAAAATCGTTCCCAATTTGAATGGCTTGAAAGTATATGGTGTTTTGAACTGATAACGTACCGAATGAAAGAATCTTACTTTACTTTATGGTTTGAAAAAACTCCTCATTCCTTCCCATTCTCCATAAAACAGTTTTCCTAACGAACTTTTGATTTTATTTTATAAGACTATGATGTTTATTCAAATGAGACATGTAAACATCCAATTCATCTTCAGATTCATCATCTGCGTCCATTTTATTTGCAGGCTCACAATTTACCTTACCCTCTACATCGTCCTCACTATCACTTTCTTCGAAATATTTATCTTCTTTATCTTGATTTATTAACGTCAAGTCATCGAACTGTGTATTATCATCGACAGCAGCATAATCGAAATCTTCATCCTGGCCTGTAAGAAATTGCTCGTGCATTTGACTTATAAACTCCTGGCGCAATAACTCTCTTTCGTCGGCCGTTATCAAATTGTCTGCAGCTTTAAGTTTATTGGAATTTTTCTTTAACGATGATTTTGCCACTGTTACTTTGCTGCTTGAACAGGCCATGGGTTCATTATCAAAATTACCCCATTGCTGTCGACAGTTGACGGGGACTTCTGCATCTTCCTTTTCTAAATTATTCAATAAATCTTTTTCGATCAGTTCATCTGGCGAAGTGTCATTTTGCTGAGCATTTTCCAAATGTTTTTCTGCCTTCTCCATAATTTCATTCAATTGCTTTTTTTCCAAGTCGTGCATTAATATACCAGAAAATGTGGTGTTTCTGACATCATAACTATCACGTTGTTGTTTCTCGCTGGCACTTAGATACTGACCAACAAGTTCTTGATAGAGTTCTGGTTGGCGTTTCATCATTTCCTGCTCACTGAAGTATTCACCTTCCGCAATAAGTTTTTGCATAGCTGCATAGCGTCTATTTTTTATATCCTGGAGCCTAGTTTTCAATTTATTTTGATAATCTTTCACCATCAAATGCATTTCACTGTCACCCTCTGCTATTGACAATCTGGCAAAGTCCTGCAAATGTTTCTCTTCTAAATAATTTCCGAAGCGTATGAGAAATGTTTGTGGATTTCTTCGATAGACGTCTAAGGCTACTTTAAGTTTTTCCTTTTGCTCTAATTCAGGTTCATGTCGCTGTTGAGATTTGAAAACGATTTTACTATTCAAACTTAAATATTCCATAATGTCCATGATTTCTTGCGGCAGGGATGTGGTGTTATTTTCTGTTTGTGGTTGTTGCTCTCCATCGTTTTCTTCCGGTTGATCTGTTGCGGTTGTCATATTAAGTTGTAAAATGTAATAATTTTTGTTATTTTTCAAATTTCACCAACTAGAAAATATTCTTATATATTGCACTGCGATATTTGTTGTGTTCCAAAACGTTTATTTTTATTTTATAAAGACAGCGTTGCCATACGAATTCAGTTAGACAGCCATTGAGATTTCAGAGATTCTTAAATTAATCTCTTCGTAAAAACGAAAAAATTTTAAAACCGAAAAAGGATCACAAGGAATAAAATACAGGATATTTTATAGTGTTTATAAGTCATGGTATGCAGAAAATCTAAATAATTAGTTTCCAATTCGCCTTTTTATCGGTTTTGAAAGTGGATCTTTTCTTAAAGTCAGGTTAGATACATACATACATACATAATGACCATTACCACCCTTCAGTCAGATTTACGGCCTAGCTTCTCACACCACTCATGTCGTGTGCCTTAATTTGTTTATACTTGAGTGGTGGGACCTACAGTTTAACGTCGACTGCGAACGACAGATGTTGAGAAACTTTTTCATGGCAGGTTTATTTACTCTCAGAGTTTTTGCCAGAAATCTGCTGAGGAAGTCGCCGATGAAATATTTTTTTCCATATTTCGCTTTGATGTTTGACCTGGGATACGAACCCGGGCTTTTCGTCTAATAAGCCAACACACTACCTACTAGACTACGGCGACTTCCTAGTCAGGTTAGATAGGACCTGTAATACGCACATGAAGTAAAACTAATCGACTGTAAAGTATATTCGCTTTCTGGGGGCGATTTAATAGTAGGTCCTGACCCCCCAGTCTGCCACCTCTACGGCCTCATCAATGGATGGGTCGGGGAGGAAGAGCAGAGACGTTGGGGGAACGGATCAGGTTGTTTTGTTTCTAGATGTCTATGGCCTGCTGTGGACAGTAAGAGAACAGGTTGGCTGCTGGGCTTGAATAAGGCCAGCTTAAGGTTGGTTGTCGGTTTTCACGGGGCACTGCGAGATTAGGTCGCTGAACTATTGCAGGACATGTTGCGATGAGGAGGAGTTGGAGACTATCGAACACCTCCTCTGTAACTGTCCAGTCCTTGGTAGGTTCAGGGCCCTTCGCAGGGCCTCCTTTGAGAGTTTGAACTCTGTGTCGAGAGCCAACATCAAGGCTCTCCACAGATTCATTAGTGGCTTAGGCTGGTTGAGAGGTGTTAGCGCTTCATCAGTGTAGTCGCGCACTTCCTTTTTTTTGTTGTGCCTGGTCTGTGTGATCCCTCCGCTTCCCATTCTCCCTTACCTACATCCTCTCCATTTTATCCTATTCCCTTTTCAAGGACGTTGTACAATGGGTCAATTCGACCTCCGGGTACTGTACTTGTCTTAATTGACAAGTACACGTCCTCTAACCTAACCTAACCTAAAGTATGTTCAATTTTACTTAATTATGCTTCAAGCGTTTTGTAGTTCTTACAGCTGTTGCCATCTACCGACAATGGATAGATTGTACAGGCAGTAGTCAATATGACCAGAAATAGACCAACGGACTATCAGCGTGGATGTGTGATATTAGTACCTGCTGGACTAAACCCTATACTTAAATGCAAAGTGCAATTTGTAATTGAATGAAAAGTGAAGTTAGTTTGCAAGGTGGCGGTCTACTATGAACTTTGGTTCAAAAGTGAAACTACGTTTGTATATCTTGTACATTGCATTTTGGAAATGCCTTCTTTCGAATCGAAATACATGGTGAATACATTGATCGTATTTCCGGAGGTCATTTCACTTTTGCTGTTGTAGTTCTTTAAGCAAAGATCTAAACGTCAATTCTGAGCCTTCTCGCATTCATGAAGTTAGTATTCACTGAAGTAAATTTATTTTTAACATTATTTTTAAATTATTTTTTGTATAACTTTAATACAATGTAATATTAATTATTGCATATACTTTGTATATAATTAACAATATTATGTATACATTAAATCCGAACCACAAATTAATAATTAATAACTTAACAATGACACATTTGATATAGAAAAAAATTAACATTTTAAACATGTTAGTAGAAAAAGGACATATTTTCTGTAAAAGAAAAGTGTTCACATTGATTTTAATTTAATACTGTAATTAAAGTTTTCAAAAATTGTACTCTTAAGTTATGAAATAAGCAAACGAAAACCGAAACGAATTATACAACAGTTTAAACGACACTATTATTAACGATTAAGAACAATATTGTTAAAAAAACGTTTAAAGTTTCAATACGATTATAAATATGTAAAAAAAATAACAACCAAATAAAAAAAAGTATATAAAAAACGTATGTTGCATTAAATCTAATCAAATGTTAATGCTATAGAGGTAAAGGGAAGTATGGGGCACGTAGGTTCCAATTGTAATGCCGTTGCCATACAATCAGCTGAGGCTGTATATTCTCCTAAAGATTCCAATACTTTGCCCAAAGCAAACCTTATAATTATAAAATATTTGATATATATAAAGTTTAAATATTGTTATGGCTTCAAAATCGTTTACCATATTTTTGGACAATTGGGATCTAATTTAGCGGCATCTTTAAGAATTTTTTCAGCTAAACGTGGTTCACCCAAAACATGATGAGTTTCTCCCAAAGCCCGTAACGCCTCAGTATGATTTGGATTAGCTGAAACTGCATTTAAGAAACATTGTTTGGCCTCATTCCATTGTTCCAAGTATACGCAAACTAAACCTCTCTAGAAAATTGAAAAAATATAGTGAGAAGTTACATATATTGTGTAATACTAGTCGATCTATGTACAGTGAGCGCCATAAGTGAGTCAAAACCCACTATAATTTTAAATTTTCTATTATGTTATTAAGTATAAAAAAAGTTCCTTTATCATGAATTGTTGTTTTTGTTGTAACATTTTATAAGTAATAAATAAACGTTTTTATTTTTGGAAATTTATTCGACTATTCTCATTTCCTTTTCTTGCTATCCTAAGAAAATGAATTATTTCAGTGGTGTTTACTCACTTTTGGCGCTCACTGTATATCGAACGCTGTAAAAGAGCAATTGGAACACTAGATGGTGTTAAAAATCAATATTTTTTCTTCTTCTGTATTTGATCTAACCCCACCTAGCACTTATACAATGCAATATTCAGATTACTTTAAATATTCTTTGGAAAAAGAATTGATCTTAAACAATAAAATGAAAAAAATTGGTTTATGCTAAACTAACATGTAAATTTGTCTTACCATATACATTATTTGATGAGATAATGGATAAATTGATGATGCTTCATGTATACAATTTAATGCTTCTGCTGGTTGTTCGATATTTAAATAAACATCAGCCAAAAGTAGCCAAATCTAAAGAAATAGTGAAGAATTTTATTTAAAATTTTAAAAATTACAAAAATCTATGGCCACATTTACTTTTATTTGTATCATCCATGGCCTTTGAGGTCCTGGTCGTGGAGTAAATGAACTTAATGAGCTAGCTGCTTCACTTAAAGCTTGTTCCACCCGCGAAACTGCCGCCAGAGAAGCCGCATAAACAGAATCTTCAAATTAAAATTTTAAATACATACTCTTTTTTAATGCAAAACTCTACAAAAGCATGATAAAATTAACGGTAAAATTTAAATTCAAACCAAAATGCAAAATTTCCAAACTTTTTGGTAACAAAAGATTTAAATAAAAGAACGAACGCAAAGCTTTAAAACTACTGGAAGTGTACATATGTTTTTTGGTTTTTGATTAGTAATGTTTTTAACCAAGTGTTTAGTGGGTATTTCAATTAAATCCCTATTTCATTTTTTTTTACTTTTATGTGATTTCGTTTTTTTTCCATAAAAATATGTATATAAAATTTATAAGATATTAAAGCGTAATTTTAGTGTAGCTTGTACATACTCAAATTTTCATTGAAATATATTGTAAAAGTGTTTATATTTAAGTTAAAAAAATAGTTGTTAGTATTTTGACAAGGCGTAGATAACTTACAATCGGTTTTAATTGTTTATTACATACGATCCCAAATATGATTTTTAAAATATTACCGGAAAATATTTTATGTGTGTTTCAAAAAAAAAGAAGAGACATTTTTATTAAAATTAGAAGAACATTAAATTAATGATGAGAGGTCTGAAATCATGATGGATGTAATGCTTTATTAATTTTTTTAATAAAATTGAAAATTGAAGATGATGTGATATAATTTCGTTGTCTATTGTTCATATTTAAGTATTAAGTTTTTATCCGGAATTAGCACGATTTCCAATAATAATGACAAAAATGATAAAAAATAAACATGAACTATTTATTTTTGTTGTATTATTCAATTCTTGAATTTTTTTCTTAATGAACTCGAGTGATGTTTATATGAAAATTCGGTGTAGGAATAAATGCTGCAAACACCAAATAATATATTCGTTGTGTCCAACCAAAGTACATATTAGAAAATTTCATAATTTTCCTACTTTAGTTGGAAATTATGTAAAAAGAACAGAAGTGACCAAAATTATAAAAAAAATTGGAAACAAATTAATAGCGAATTATTGAAAATTTTAAGTCATTAAGGACTGTATTTTTCATTTGGAATTTCAAAAATTAATATTCGCTTGACTACTTTGTTTCGAAAATTAAATTACCACGTTTAAGTGGACGAAAAATTTAAAACGGTTGGTCTTTATATTAGGGTTCCTAATTTCAACAAGTTCTATATTTTCGGATAAACAAGATTAGCCGTAAACTTAGTGTAAAACAACCGAATAATTGAATCAAAAGAAATAAAATTATTTGTCCTGTTCCAAATAAGCTTTTTTATATTTTATAGCATATAAAAAATCCATATGAACGGCTTATAATTTGCTTTTATGATAAGGAAACCAGGAACCCTAATTCAAATTGTAATTCCAAGCATGTAGCTAGAAGATCAAATTTAAAACAAAACTTACTTGAATCTTTATCAGACATTTGTGATGACGGTACATGTAATACAACACTCTTAGTATCTGAATGCTTTTCTTCGTTTTCAACATTGACCTGGCCCTCATACAATTCTCGCCATATTGCCAGCATACGTTGTACTGTAACTAAAGCGATTTCGGCATCTTGTAAATATAATTGTAGGTGGGCTTTAACGTGTAATAAATTCAAATTATCAGGAAATTCTTCAAGAGCATCTTCTGTAACAACTAGCGCTTCACGTGGACGTCGAGAAGCGGTTAAAAGTAAAGCGAATAGATGTAAACTTGGAGCATGTTCAGTCCGTAACGCCAAAGCAAAACGTATATGTGTTAAAGCTTCGGGAATGTTATTAAGTAATGCGTACTGCAAAGATAAATAGTATTCACACAAATGGTCGTTGCCATCGTTTTGGACGGCCTTTTCAAGAGCCTCTAGCGCTAGTTTATGATATTTTTCGCGTTCGACTTTAAGTGTGCTTTGTATGGCTAATTGTTGATACCCAATGCCAATATAAAGCTGAGAACGAGACGCTCTTAAACTTTTAGGTTCTCTGTCTAAGGCTTGATGGGCAAAGTCTAAACCTTCCTTTATTAGGCCCAATGATTCAAAACATAATTTCGCTGCTAAAAGACATGGTAAATGATCAGTAGTGTTCAGTCTCATTGATTCCTGTAGAACTCGCAAAGCATGCATATGTTTGCCAGCCGCCATTAGCGAAATACCATATTGGCGCCAAACATGTTGTTCTCCAAACGAAAATTTCAAAGCCTTTTCGAAAGACTCGTTCAATAATTGTAAAAGACCCCAACGAACTGTAGCTAACGTAAGTAAATCATAAACTGCTGTAGCATTACCCATAGCATGTGTTCGAGCCACTCTAAATTCAGGACTTTGGGACAAAACTGTATCACGTACTGCCAACGCTTCTGCTATAAGCAGTAGTAGAATTGTTTCTTCTTGTTGATTACGTGGTACAAATTGATTTCTGGCAGCATACTTTCTGGGTTTCCATAGCCTTTTTGTGGTGCCACTTGATTTCAAAGCAGAACCTGTGCCTTGTTTCTTTTGAAAAGGTGCCGTATAAATAGTACCTGAAACACCTCTCAGCAAAACTTCAGCCAATTGCCTGGCCAAAGTCAAACGTAAAGATTCGGTAGTTTTTGCTTCTATGGCATTTAACATGGTACGATAACGGTCAATGGCTTCCTGTAATTTGCCTACTTTAATTAGTACAATAGGGGCTCTTTGCAAAGCCGTTTCAAGAATGGCACCCATGCGTCTATTTAGTTCTAGAGGATTTGCTGGAATGGTAGAACTGATGGCCATATTACTAGCGGACTGTTGGACACTGGCATTAATAGCTAATGTTGAACCACCGATATTATTAGCTGAAGCTGAGTGTGTAGCAATATCCTGTTCTTGCAGATATAGCAAACCGAGATCCGTAGCACGTTCAAAACAAGATATCTAAATAGTAAATGGCGCTGAAATTGTTATTCCTTTATTATTTTCAATAAAACGTACCATTTCAGTTTCCTTTTCAACTTTCTTGAATTTCGAAGATGGTTTTGCGGTTTGATTTTCCAGACATAGACCTTTAATTGCATATGATTCAGCCAATATTTTTAAACTTCGCCTAAAAAAGAAACACAGGTGTAACAATATTCATAACAGAAGAATAGTAAGCACTTACAAGGTCAATTCTTTTTCAGCTAGGGTATTTAACTCGGCCTTAACAAAATTCTCTAAACTTTTCTCATACTCTCCACAGGCATAACAAAGTTTGGCCAATAGTAAATAAGCATCCAAAGCTATACCAGCTTTTTGTCCATTTTCTCCAGTTATCAAATTGAGAAATCTTCTGGCCTCTTGTAAACCATTTTTGGCCTTGAGAAAATTACTTTCGATGGGTGGATTTTCGTCTAGATAACTTTCCAATTTAGCTTCTCCTACCAAAAAGTGGGCCAAACATTCTGTAGCAGTAAAAATTAATAAACAATAAGTTAATAAAATTAAATAATGTGGAAATCATAGTCTTTGCAAGTGTAATATATTGTAAGCAAAGACGATTATAATTCATTTGGCTACCATTATTGGGCGACCCCGTTTTTAGTTCCTCCGTCAATTCTATAACTCTCTGCCATTTTCCTTCACTGCGGCAGCTTTCTATTAAAGCTTCTACTTTAGTCGTGTTACGCATCCTTGTGGTCAATTCCTAATTAATCCAAATCTGAATGACGTGATTCATAAGCTCTGATGATCACTTTAGAAACATACGTTCTTTAGAAAGTTTCTTAATTATTCAAACCAATTTTTAATACATTCAAATACTAAAAACCTGAGCTTTGATCGGAAAGTAACTTTTGTAATATTATAATTACTATTATTTAAAGAATGTTTTCTTTTTTTTACAAAAAATTTTCGTATTAAATCGATTTATTTTTGCTTATGCTTCTTCTTTTAGGAAAACAATAAACATGTGAAGTGATAACACAACGGAATACTTAGTGTTGTCAATGGTTAATATGTTTTGACTTAATTTAAAATTGTCAAAATTGGTTGGCATGATCTTTGTTAGTGACGAAAGACATTATAGTATTTTTAATAATGATTGGGCTTTATTACATATAAAAATAAATATATTGTTAACATTCATGCAAAATTAATTAATTCATCTTATGTAATTTACCTTCAAAACTCGTTAAAACGTAAGGTCTTAAAATATTATTTTCATTTCACGAAATTTTAAAATTATGTTTGCAGCTTGGCAACCATTTGTATTTTGTTTTTTGCCCTGCTTTGTCTTCTACTGATTCTAAACAAAAACAAAATTTGTTTGTTGTGATACGTTCATTCGTTGCATCCAATGGCATTTGTAGTTGTTTTCATAAATCATATGTCAGTTGATGTTTTTGCAATACGAATAGTTCGATAAAATTAACTGTTTGTTTCCAGTCATTTGTCTTATCAGCTGTTCAATAAAAAAAAAACTTTGTGCTTTGCGGGGTATTTTACCAACGCTTATATATTGCTTTGTATTTTGCTGTGAGTTGTAAACAAATACAATTGGAATAAATGTTATTAGTCATTTATTAAAAAAAATAAAATTTGTTATCAAATTTATGTTGAGTACAACGATGGTAATAAACTTTAAAAACCAATAAGAATAAGAAGGCGTTTTGTGCAATTCTCAAAGTAAGAACAGGAAAAAGAAAAAAACTAAAGGAAATACCATTTAATGGAATAGCAAATCTGAATACTTACATATATAAAAAACAATGGATAAGTAATTAAAATGTGATGAAATAAAAATAACAACCAATAATGTTTAATTTCCTCTCCATTTTTTTATTTTAGTGCCACCAATATGTTCATAAATGATGATTGGAATTATCACTGGAATTGGTCAGAGTTTTGTGCCACTGGTATTAAACCATACGCCGGTGATTCGAATGATTTGTTACCCTGCTTTCAGGAAATCGTTTTGCAATTGCCCATTTACACTTTATTTGCTGCAGTCTCATCGTATCATTTTGGCTCGTACACACGTTGTGTGGCAAGAGATCGCACACAGTTATGGGCCATTTATTTGCGTATATTCACATCAATTCTTTTGGCTTCATTACCAGTATTAAAACTTATTGAATTTTATCGTTTGGGTGTCAAGTTATACGCTGCTGATGTACTTGTCGTTTGTGCAGAATGTATTATGTGGGTGGTACACAGTGGTAAGCTTAATAAGTGATCTTTAATGCGTATAATATTATTGCTTAAATGTAATATCTTTTCTGGTTTGAAATTACAATATGAACTCATGTAGTAGTAAAAGATATTATTGTATGCTTTCGTTTTGATAAAATTGTTATTCCTAACGGGAAACTTTACTGAACTTCTGCACCAATACATACATACATATATACATAATTGGCCATTACAACCCTTCAGTCAGGATTAAGGCCTAGCTTCTCAACACCACTCATGTTGTGTGCGTTAATTTTATACATGAGTGGCGGGACCTACAGTTTAAAGTCGACTCCGAACGACAGATTTTTTGAAAAGCTTTTCATGGCAATTTTTACTCTCAGAGTTTTTGCCAGAAATCTGCTGAGAGGAAGTCGCCGAAGAAATATTTTCGTTTTGATGTCTGGCCTGGGCTTCGAACTCGGGCCTTTCGTCTAATAAGCCAACACACTACCTACTAGACCACGGCGACGCACCAATGCTCTGCATAAATAACTTTAGAAAATTGCTCATATGAAGCGGTCCCAACGATCCTGTGCTTTAATTCTGTTGGAATTTCGTTTAAGGTTTATTAACACGTTGTTTAATACAAAACACCATCAGCTATATTAATTAATTAATTAATCTATATCATAAATTGGGCCGTGTAAATCCCTTTAACAAATGTAAGTCTTTCAAACCTATGATCGGGAAGAAAAATCGATATTCAAATAGCAAGCCCGAAAGGAGATGCCAATTTGCACAGGTTTGTACAGTTATTCAGTACTTGATCTTAGCAATTCATAGCAATTTAAGGGTCAAAATATTGGAGAGAATTGCTTCGTGGTTTAAGACAACTTTTGACTAATGTATAATACAGGAATGCTTTGGACAGGACAAAATAAAAATTAAGTAATAAAAATGAGTTTTATAAAAAGGATATATAACTTGAATTTTTAACATAAACAACTTCGAATACCGTAAACTAAAGTTTTTTATATATTTTTGCTGATTCCTTTTAAATTTAATTCGCTTTAATGAATTATTTTTCTTTTATTACCTATCCGAGGTATATTTAAATTACATTGCATTGAGTATAGCATACGGAGTAAATGAAGAAACTCACAACAGCACGTTCAATGTGTGCTTAGCAATGCGGCGCATACAATTATTCTATATTAATATAAATGAAGGGGATTTTAATTTGTGTAACAGTAAATTGAAGGAAGTATATTAGAATTATATGAGTCACTCATTGGTATTTATCTGTTGCATCTGTCCTATAATATATTATATTGTTATAAATAAATACTGTTATATTAAATATAGCGATGATTTGTGTTTTTATTGTTATTTTTATTTTGAACTATGTTATAAATATTAAAATATCTATACATAATGTATTGTATTGTATTTGCAAGATGTTTCTTTTTATTTTCAGGTTATCTACTTACATCTCGACGTTTTGGCGAACTTAGCCACAGAGGAACTTTAGCCATTATTGTTATGTGGTTGGCTATATCTGTTTTGGATGCAGTGTGGCTACGGTCAAGTCGCCATTTCGATTGGTGGCCATGGAGTTTGGTTACCCTATTACTCGATATATTTTATGGTTTAACACTTATTCCAAAAGGAAAAGCTACTTATATTGGACCACGCTATTCATATACAAGTTTTGAAACGACATCATTACTATCACCGCGTTACACACAATTTAATTTTGATTTCAATGAAGCTCATTTGGGTCATGCACAAGATGAAGCAAATTTCATATCCAGATTCTTTTTCTACTGGGTTGGACCTCTAATAGAGAAAGGTGTAACCGGTAATCTTGAACGTATTGAGGATCTATTCGATTTGCCGGACTCGTTAAATATACCAAGAATTAGTGAAAAGTTACAAATCAGTATATCTAGGTCGAAAAATTTGTTTTGGGCTCTACACAAGGCTTTTGGCAAAGATTTTTATTTAATTGGTATTTTACGATTTTTGGCAGACACATCTGGTTTTGCTGGGCCGTTATTATTAGGCGGCTTATTATCACAGGACTCAGCGGAAGCAGAAACAAATGAAAATGATTTCAATTGGAAGCCATATTTATATGCTTTGGGACTATTTTCAACCCAGTTGATATGTAAGTTTATTATATTTATAGTAAAATAATTAAACATAATTCCATGTATTTCCTGTAGATGCCTTTTGTTCGTGTCACTTCAGTTGGCGTATGTCTATGATTGGAATGAAAATGCGTATCGGTGTAGTTAGTGCAATTTATCGTAAGGCGTTAGAGGCCCGAGGATTGAATGATGCGCGCCCTGAAGTTTTAAATCTTATGTCTACAGATACCGATCGTATTGTTAATTCGTGTATTTCATTTCATTCGTTCTGGAGTATACCTTTTCAACTGTTTACTACTCTTTATTTGCTTTACACCCAACTGGGTGCAGCTTTCATAGCAGGTGTAATTTTTGCAGCGGCCCTAATACCCATTAACCGTTGGTTGGCAAAACGTATTGGCTACTATTCTCAAGGGCTTATGACAGCTAAAGATGCTCGTATATCGGCAACATGTGAAACGATTTCGGGCGCAAAGCAAATAAAACTCAATGCGTGGGAAGACATTTTTATTAGAAAGATTTTAAATTATCGTAAAGATGAAATGAAATTTCTATCTAAACGCAAATATCTGGATGCATGGTGTGTTTATTTTTGGGCCACAACTCCTGTCCTAATGTGTTTTCTTACGTTTGGTGTATCGGTGTGGATGGGCAATCCTTTAATAGCTTCAACAACATACACAAGTGTGGCTTTATTAAATTTACTCATAGGCCCTCTAAATGCATTTCCCTGGGTATTAAATGGTTTAATTGAGGCTTGGATTTCTATAAAACGTGTGCAAGAATTGTTTGATGTAATGCATAGATTGTTAAGTATTTTAATGGAAATGACAGAATTTTATTTTCATTATAGTTAAGAAATTTAGATTTTTCCTCATATTACGATCCAATAATAAAAGGCAGCTCCATGGCATCCCTCGAAGATCCACCTGTGGTTTTACAATTTAAGGATGCCACATTTGAGTATGATGTAATCAACAATGACGACAATATAGAGACAACGAAATTCCGTTTGGAGAAAGTTAATTTCGAAGTGAAGAAGGTAATTTATATAAAAGCTTAGCTTAAACGTGCAAACAATGAATGTCCAAGCAATTTGTTTTATTTGTAGGGCGAACTTGTGTGCATTGAAGGACCTGTTGGTGCCGGAAAGAGTAGTTTTATTGCAGCTATAGTAGCTGGTATAAATTGTTTAGAGGGTTCGATATGTATACAAGATCTAACTTCTGGTAAATTAAGGTATTATTGGTGTCCTGAACAAAATTGAAAAATTTTAAACTTTTAAGGTTTTGGTTACGTTCCGCAAACATCCTGGCTGCAACGTGGTACCATACGTGATAATATTGTTTGGGGCAGTGTATTCGATGAAAAATGGTATAAAACAGTATTATTTGCCTGTGCCTTAAATGACGATATATTAGCATTGGGCGGTGATTTAGTAGGTGTCGGTGAAAATGGTCGAACATTATCTGGTGGCCAAAGAGCAAGAGTTGCCTTAGCTAGAGCCGTATATCAAGACAAGAAATGTAAGCGAATTTAAATAGTTTTATATACTTTTATTCATTTTATTCTCTCTTTACAGTTTATTTAATAGATGATATTTTAGCTTCCTTAGATGCTCATGTGGCAAAACATGTTGTAAAACATTGTATTCTAAATTTATTAAAGAATAAAACGAGAATAATAATAACACGTAGTGCTGCCTTATTTTATCATGCGAATCAGGTTAAATGAATTCGAAATAGTTGCTTTAAGCGATATAATGTACTGTTTTTTCTTTACTTTCTTATAGATTTTGCACATTGAAAACGGCAAATTGACGAACAGCGAATATATGTCGGAAAGCATTGATTTAAGCTTAGAAGATTCTATTGAGGAAGATGATATGGATAGGAGAACATCTATAGATTTAGATGAACTACAAATGGCCCAGGAAAAGATAAGCGTGGACAGTATTATGTTAGATGTAATATTATTCATTTTTTTTTGTTTTACTTTTAAGCTTATGAAGTTGTCTATTATTTTATGTAGGAATCTAGAGAATATGGAAATCTTAACATTAATGTTTTACTTTGCTATTGGAGAGCAATAACAACTCCTCTAGGCTTAATTGTACTTTTGTCGATTGTATTAATGCAAGTAACACGAAATCTATCCGATGCTTGGCTAGCACATTGGGTCACCGATACGACTTTGGATAATAGTACGAACTCAGCAAATTCTTTGGAACATGTAGTAAAACCAAGCTTGAGTGAAACATTTAATAATTCTACATCGGAACATACAACAGCGTATTATTTGAGTGTTTTTGCGTCATTGGCACTAACTAATTCCGCCATGACTTTGGCACGTGCATTTTTATTTGCTTATGCGGGTTTAAAGGCAGCCAAATGTATTCATGATAAACTGCTGAATAAAGTGTTATTCGTAAGTAGAAAGATAATAATTAAAAAAAGCGATATCTATTACAGAAAAGTAAAATTTTTTTTCAGGCAAAATTCAGCTTTTTCGATATTACATCAGTGGGCCGTATTTTAAATCGATTCTCTTCGGATACCTATACCGTAGATGATTCTTTACCATTTATTTTGAATATTTTATTAGCACAAGTCGTGGGCTTAGTAGGAGCCCTATTTATAAGTTTATATGCTATGCCTTGGTTAAGTTTAATTGTTATACCCATGGTACCTATATACTTAAGCATACAACATCGTTATCGCCATGCTTCACGAGATATTAAACGTCTTTCAAGCAATGCTCTCTCTCCTCTATACACCCATTTCACTGAGACGTTACAGGGTTTGGTGACAATTAGAACAATGCGTGCAAGTGTCCGTTTCCAAAGAGATTTTCATGCAAAATTAGAAGAAAGTATTAAAGCACAACTAACAGCTGCGGCTGCTCAAAATTGGCTAAGCATACGTCTGCAGTTGCTAGGAGCCTTATTGGTAGGTGGCGCTGGCATTTTAGCGGCAATTACTGCAACCCATGCAACAAATCCTGGCTTGGTTGGATTAGCTATATCATATGCTTTGAGTATTACACATATTTTAGCAGGAGTTCTCAACGCCATGGCAGAAACTGAACAAGAATTAGTGGCTGTTGAACGTATAGAACAATATTTACAAATTGAAGGCGAAGAAAATGCGGAAGGTTCTCTAAATCCTCCTTTCGGTTGGCCTGCCCAAGGAGCTTTAAATTTCAAAAATGTGCAGCTTTCTTACAGAGAAAATTTGTCGCCTGCTATAAGGGCATTACATTTTAAAACTGAAGCTTTTGAGCGTTTAGCGATTGTTGGAAGAACAGGAGCTGGGAAAACATCTATTTTGGCGGCTTTAATGCGGATAGCTCCTTTGACAGAGGGAGAGATTACCTTAGATGGTGTTAATTTGAAAACATTAGCATTAAAGGTCTTACGAGATCGCATTGGCATAATTCCACAAGAGCCCTTCCTGTTTGAGGGAACAGTTAGAGAGAATCTTGATCCTCGTTCATCGTATTATGATTCTGAAATTTGGCATGCTATAACCAATTGCTCAGCTGCGACATATTTAGTCCAATCTTTGGGAGGTTTAGATGGAAAACTGGAGAGAGGTGGCATTAATCTGTCAGCTGGTCAAAAGCAATTGTTATGCTTAGCCAGAGCTTTACTTAAAAATTCCAAAGTCATTTGTATCGATGAGGGCACCTCTAATTTAGATAACGATACCGAATTCGCTTTGCATGAAGCTTTACGTACTTCCTTCAAAAGTTCAACCGTATTATTTATAGCTCATCGTTTATATGGCTTACAAAATATGGATCGTATTATTGTTATGGATCAGGGAGAAATTAAAGAACAAGGCACACCACAAGAATTGGTTGAAAATACAAATTCTCTATTCTATAGTATGCTATATGCTCAACATATAAGTGTGGAAGAATTTAAAAAAGGAGAATTGTAATTATAATGCATGCGAATCCTTCATAGAAACAAATTATTTAAAGTTTTTAAAAATTAGTAAACGTAGTTTTATACCTCAACACATACATGTACAATAGATGTTTTCTGAAGTAATATTCTTCCATAATTTTACTTATATATCAGAAAAACATCTGTAGTTTATACTACGTAGTAATATAATTTAATTCATTTTAAATGTTTTTATTTGTTCTAAATCTAGAATTCGTTATTGTAATATAGATTTCATTTCAATTTTGAGTTTAATTTAATTAAAATAATTTAAAAGATTTGTAATTATTTCCTTGAATAAAGTAAGACTGGTATTGTACTAAATATGAAGAAATAAACTATATTCTTAATTTAAAATTTAATTTAAAACATTTTTTTTTGCAACAAAGCCTTCATTGGTTGCCATGCAAAAACCAATTATTAATGTTAACTGGAGGGAGAGAGAGCTAATGGGATACATTTTCTACGAATATTTTTTTTTTTTTTTAATTTTAAAACAATTTCCTGTGTCTGAGAAAAAGAGCAAATGTGCCTATGGATGCGTATATTAATAAAATAAAAATGATTTTAAATTACAAAGCAAACAATTAATTTATATTTCAACAGTTCAATATATCATTATATACATTCATGAGAAATTTAATTAACAGAGATTTACTACGAATTGTAATTGTAAACTGCTTTTAAGAAATTCATTAAAGTTTAAAAGATGCAATTGGTAAACGTCTTACAATTTTAAATAAAAAGAAATTGAATTAATAAAATTATTTATAAATTAGTATTACAGTATGCATATATATACATACATACTTATATAGACGACTATTGTTAAGAAAATTAAATTTTTTTTTTTTTTTTTTAATAAAACTTATATAGAACATTTAAAAACTTAAAACTTAAAATTTAACATGAGTAAATTTTGAAAGTTAGAATATTAACTAAATAATTGTTATTAAAGAAGTACTAAATGCAATAAATAAATACTCACATACATACACACACATGGACTTACAATATTTGTATAGATTTTAAAATTATTATCAAGACAATGGGTTTTTGTTGTTAGTATTTCACATTTTTCTTTACAAAATTGTTAAAATTTTAGTTGTAAAATAACAATACATATTAGCAATAGAATTTACTTAATTACTTTTGTTTTTCTCTTTTTTTTTTTTTTTTTTGTAAACAATTTTAACACTTTGAATTCAATTTTTTTTGTTCTTTAATTTTAAGATTACATTTGGCTTTGAAAAACTTACTAAATATATAAATTATAAATATTACTAAACAATTAGGAACAAAAACATTTTAAACATACTGGCAAATACACTACAAAAGACAATAGGAAATTATAATTCGGAGAATATTGTTACAATTTTGATTTAAAGTTAATATTAGAGGGGGGGGGGGGGGGTTGAAAATTAAACACTACACACATATCACATACAAATTTAACATTGACAGAAAAAAAAAAATAAAGATATAAACTTGCGTTACGTTTAAAATGTTTCTTAATATAAAAATTGAAAAATACTTAAAACTATGTATTTCATGTATTGCTATGAAATTATTTGAGGGAACAATTAAAAATTATATCTTTCGGGTCACCTTTAATATGATCAAATTGCAAATTTTCAAATGGTGGTTCACTTAATAATTTATTGAATTCAGTTTCAAACGCAGTAATTGATTTTTGTAAATTTGTATCGTTATTCATCTAAAAAAATATATTCAATTGTGAATGTTTATTTTCTTTTTGTGTTTAGAAATGATCAATTTTATAATTATAGAATTATACATTGGTATGATAAAGTATAACAACAATACGTTATCAAACAAGTTGTCTTGTTCAAAGAAAATACGAAAAATTTACAATAACTCGGTTATATACATATATTGCAATTATAAAATTAATACAGTCCACCCCACTCAAAAAATCCTAAAATACTTTATTTACTCAAGACAGTTTAATTTGAACCATGGGTGGAACCTCAGAAAATATTCTAAACTGTATTAAATTATCATAAATAAGATTTCGAAAGTCCTTCAATTTTAAGCCGAATGAATTTCAATAATTCTGTACATTCGTGTGAAATATGTTAAGTGGTTCCGTAACTATTACAACGCTTGGAAACATTTACTAACCGTTGTCTTAAACCTTTGCTGAAAATTCAGCTACCGAATACAATCTTAAATGCCAGACTATAGACGCTGATAGACCAAGCAGAACGAATAGATCATAACCTAAGCAAGAAATCAAGCTGATGTGTTTGTCAGGCGATGAGCCTCCACGCCCAAAACTTTACTGTGGGGTGGGAAGAGAAATTTGTAAAGACATACCAGTAGAGAAGAGATGGCAAATTTTCTTGGCCGGAAGAGTTTAGGACAACCTGAACTTTGAGTTATTATAATGGAAAGATATTAGAATCTTGCATCAAACCATCAATTTGTTACCAAAAGAAATCGCTTCAAGCACAATATACATATGTATAGATTCTGCACCATTCCGTTCTGGTTGAATTTGATAAAATGTTCCATGAGAATTTACTACGTTAGTCTGTATAAGACTCATACATCAAATTTATTTTTGTATTCGTTTTTAAGCAACCCTTTAGCAATTGATCTTTCATTGTTTGTCTTTGACATTAAGATTAATGTCGCAGAATCGACAAAAACCAAATTTGCAAAATATCACGTACATATTTACTATTTGCAGATGTCCATTTTTGACGAGAGCCCAAGCAATAACGAAACTCACAAAAGCTTTTAAATACGATATGTAAACTTTCTAATGCCATTGTAAACGATACATTCATCGTTATCTTGTACAACGTAAGATAGAAAAAATGCACTTATTGAAAGAAAAATCGACTATATCTACGAAATATTTTAAGTTTATTTCTTTAGCAGAATTCTTAATTAATGTGCATTGTAATATTGATGATATTGAAATCTTTTACTATACAAAAAAAAAATGGATATTGGAAAAGACTTTTTTGTTCAATATCCGGCTTTTCCAAATGTGGCCCTGCATTACTCAAGTGTACAATATATACATAAATATCAATTGATTAAATCGAACGTGAAGTTTTACAATAAATGTATATTTCTTTGATGAATGAATAATTCAATATATTTGTTTACTCGAATGAGTAATTTGTCTTCTTGACGTAGTACACTTTATGTAAAAAAGAATAAATGATGGGTTTTGTGAATGAGCAAAAGTATACAATGTATTATGCTTTTATAAATACAACGCGTATATGTTTACAAGTAAAGAAATCCCATAATGGATATAATAAATACGAATGAGCAAATGAGAGAAAATTTTTTCCAATGAACTGTAAAATAATAGATATTTAGATATGAACGTTTCGCAATTTCTTTATACATAAAAAAAAATTCTAAAAAATACCGAAAAGTTAATGTAAAAAGAAAAATTTATAACTTTGGTTAAAGGTTTATTTAAATTTGTTTATTTGTATAAAATTACACATAATTTCTTTGTTTATATGATAAGATATGAGTTTAAAAATAAAACGTAATATATATATATATATATACATATATATATTAGAGTAAAATTCTTGATATTACAATAAATATGTACACAAAAAGAAAGGTGTATTAAAATACTATGTTGTATATAAAATATAATACATACATACGTATGTTATAAACAAACATACATAAATTACTGGATTGCTAATTTTAAATATATTATCATCTATTAGAGGTGGTATTTTTTCCATTCTACTCTATAATTTCAAACAAAACTGCTGCTAGGTTGGTCTAGATATGCACATCGAACACTGGGTGAGACTATAACGTTATTTGCGGATATGGCAGCTACATTGGCGTTAGGCAATTTGGCTGTAGGAGTTGTGGCTGTTGGTAAGGGTGACGTTTTAGAAAGTTGACTTATGTTAACACCCCAGTTAGAGGGTTTTATGGGCAATACTTTGGGTTTTGGAGGCAATGGCGGTGGTCCCTTTAGCGATGAATTCAAATCTTCTAAATTGTCTGCAGAATTTTCGTTTTCTTCAATTTTCACAGGTGACATGGACAATTTAGATTTACTCGGATTTATTATAGAAAGCCTTGGAGCCGGTTGTGGTGGCTTTTCTAAAGGAATTGTAGTGCTCAATGCATTTTCATTATTTCCTATTTCACTGTTTGATTTGTTTAAATTTTCTGTATTTTTAAGAAATTCAGGCAATTCGAAATTGATTTCAGTTCCCCTCTGGTCCTCTAGTCGAGCTAGTTGTGCCCGTTTTAGATCTTCTAATAAATCATCCTGTTTTTCCGCTATTCTAATGGGAAATTGCTGTTTAACCCCAGCCTTTATTTTATCCTTCAACGCTAGTTTACACTCTACATTGCCAGTAATAGCGGCTGAGAGAGATTTTTTGCATTTTACTTGTTGAGCTGCCATTGTAATTGAAATATCATTCAGTTTTTTTCCATTACCTGTACGCTTAAGGAATGATGACGATTCTGAAGGACATTCGTCAGATTTCAATGAACACTGATCAAATTTCGTTTTTGTCAAAGCTCCCTGATTTTTTACCTCCATAAGATCACTAAATACTTTGTTGGTGATTTCGTCTAACGTCGACTGAGTTGTCTGTAAACCATTTAAAACCGAATTTTTCGTTTGATTATAAAGCTTTCTGTTGTGTGTTTCTTGTGGCAAGGGTGGATACGCTTTCTTTAAAACCACCTGTAAGCGTTGGTTATCGATGTGAGTGACAAGTAAAGTCAAGTCTACTTTTTCTTGCGTATCTCTCATTACCACTTCAACCACTTCGGGATTTATATTGTACCTTTGTAGGATTGGTCGTACCACTTCATAGAGTTGTTTTTTGGGCTTACATTTTACCGATATTACTTTCGGTGTAGGTAAATCCAATTTAAAGGCCACACGTTGTTCAATTTCAATTTCTTTTCTTGACAGATCTTCAGCAGGTGATTGTAAATCAACAGATTTA